>OY796871.1:8166791-13166791 GCA_963680765.1 Agrochola lychnidis | reverse complement strand
TGGCGGTAAACAAATAAATTGTGTTTTAGTATTATGAGCCTGTAAATACTAGACTAAATACATGCTCAAATATTTAAACGTTTTATATTGCTCGGCTGTAAATATTTATATGCGGAGAAAACTGCGCCAAAAGCTGATATATTATATGAGAAGTCGGGAACTTACATCATCTACTAAATTTTGCTGCTGCCTTTTTAATACTTACTACCTTTCATCATCATTTTTAACCGACTTCCAAAAAGGAGGAGGTTATATATTCGTATCGTATGTTAGTTTTTTTTTAATGTATGTCAACCGATTTCTCCGTTGGTAAAATTGTGGACCGATTTTGAAAATTATTTTTTTGTTTGAAAAGGTATGCTTCCGAGTCCCATATAAATTTTATTAACTTTGCTTGGATAGTTTTTGAGTTAGCTTCAATAGTACGTATTTTTTTCTCACTTAGTATGTGGATCAGGGTTGTAACGGATGTCATATAACGGATGAGGATGCGGATGAGGATACAAAGATGATCGGGTTTGAGGATGCGGATGAGGATACGGATATTAGAAAATTTCTTATTGAGGATGCGGATGAGGGTGCGGATACGTATATTGTACAAAAAATAGCCCTTTGTATTATAGGTTGTACGTAATAATTTGGTAGGTAAAAAAATTTGCAAAAAATATTAAAGTTGTGAACTGAAATTTCAAATTGTGGATTGACTCCACAATTTGAAATTTCAGTTCACAGCTTTAATATTCAAAATTAAATAAAGGTAAATATTTGATAAAAAGCAACTTGCAGGCCTTTTCGCCTTCTAAGCGGTTTTTAAGTTCACGTGCATCCCAGCGCGTTGGATTCTCAACCGCGGCTTAATTATTATTATTATTATTATATTCATTTATTTCGGATTTTTTTAACATACATCCATATAGTTGTTAGTAACACAGAAATGCTTATGAGAAACTAATGTTAGTAATGACAAAACAAGACACTTTAAAAACTAAATACAAAATACATAAGACTATCGGAAACTCCGATACCCGTGCGCGTGTTCACTTGACCGCGTGCAGTCGAATCCAGCGCTCAAGCATCGGAGAATCCCATCGGTCCGACAAGACACTCAAGATGCTGTTGGTACTAGCACGCATGCGCGTTAGGACGGAAGTGCAACGCTTGCGCATGACTGCAGCGAAGCTGTCTACCCGGGCCTCAGCAAACATGCCAGAGGCACTGCAATATCGCGGCAGCCCCATCAGCATCCTGAATGCATTGTTGTACTGCACTCTAAGGTCACTGTACGCCCGCTGCAAATAGTCAACCCACAGGCTACACGTGTAAAAGGACTGACAGTATGCTTTAAACAACGTTACTTTAACTTTATGTGTACACCGTGCAAACCTGCGAGCTAACATATTACATCGTACAGACAATGACCTTCGCTCTCTCTCAATGTCAGTACTGTCCTTTAGGTCATCGGTGACCCAGTGACCCAAATACTTAAATTTTGTAACTCTTTTTAAAGAGGTACCACCCAAGTGAACTTCAGGTACATGTTCATAACATTTAGTCCCCGCCTTAAAGACCATTAGTTGCGATTTCACTGAGTTGTATTTAAGGCCATGGGCCTCCGCATATAATTCACATACATTTAGAAGCTTTCTCAATGCACAGACCGAAGGGCTCAGCAGCACCATATCATCAGCGTAGCTTATATTATTAATACACACACCATCTACGTGACAACCGATACTAGTGCTACGGAGCTCCTCGATCAGCTCATTGATGTAGAAATTAAAGAGATGAGGGGAGGAAAGCCCCCCTTGCCTCACCCCGCAATCCAGCTTGTACTCATCCGAGAGTGTGCCTGCCCACCTTACATGATTTCTCTGCTTATCATACCAATGCATCAGTACAGACACAATTTCCCTGGGTACACTGGTATCCTGAAGCTTTACCCATAACTTATTGTAAGACACTAGGTCAAAGGCCTTAGATAGGTCCAAAAAACAGGCATAAACTGGAGTTTTCCTAGCTGTATAATACTGGACCGTCTGTTTTAGCGACAGAATAGCACTTTCTGTTGAGAGGCCTGGTCTAAAACCAAACTGTGCATCATTCAGTTTCAAGTGTGCCCCTAACTGTCGATTAATAAGACTGTCCAGTACCTTAGCTAAAATTGTAGCCAGAGAGATCGGCCTATAGTTAGAAACCTCTGAAGGGTCACCCGTTTTATTTTTAATAACAGGGACTACTATGGTTTGCATCAATTTCGCAGGTAAATATGAATGACTTAAACACACATTAAAAAGCAACGAAAGCACTCTTGGAAGGTGGAGTCCAGCGTACCTCAGATGCTCGATGCTGAGACTATCATGCCCTGGAGACTTTCCTCTCACCATTTTCCTTATTATGGAAGCTACTTCTGCTGCAGTAAATCTTACGCTTAACTCCAAGTCATGGGCCCCAGCATCAGGCATCGTTGGTGAAGCCGGCCCCAGAGGAGATTCTACATTAAAATAGCGGCGAAACACATTAGCTATATCACCAGAATCATGAGCCCCAGCAACGCTCACGGGAAGGCTAGGTCTAAGATTCATCTGGTTAGTCGACTTCCAAAATTTCTTAAAATCATTATTTGCGTGGTGTTCTGCAATAATATTCATTTTTATTTGTTGTTGATTATTTTGGCACCATTTCAACTTGCATTTAAAAGATCGTCTAGAATCACACATGTCATTGTAGATACCACCGGAGGACGGTTTATTGTTAGATAACCATATGTGGTAACAAAGTCGCGCCCTCTCGTGAGCGCCGTGCACATATCTATTCCAGCCCGTAACATATTTTCCCCGCCGTTTCATTCTTACATTGTAGCTACATTCTGCGGCCTCAGAAAGTACCAACACAATATTATCATACATTTTATTTATTATTAATCTATGTGTAGGATCACTACACATTTGATCGGCACAATAGGTGAATTCACTAGGAAAGTCCATGTCTTTTAACTTAGAATTACAGCAATCATGATACATACCAATCTGTTCCTTGTCACGCTCGCCCCATTTTATTTTATTTTCAAGAACCGTGCTAGACATACTAATACCACTAACCTTAGGTTTTAAAAGATTAAAATACCAAGAGTTGAAAATCCAGTGCGCGATAAAATCCTACCGCGATTTTATTACGTCCGTGCGAACGTCGACTAACTCACTTATCGGTCCGCCCATTTAGTTCGGCGCGAGTTTTTTAAAATTCACTATTTGTGTGAACAACGTAGGGTCACATCCCCATAGAAATTATGAGGATGCGGATGAGGATGCGGAGCTTTTAAAATCAAAAGTTGAGGATGCGGATGTTTTGCGGATATCAAAATTTATGCGGATGCTCCGTAGTTGCGGATGCGGATACGGATATCCGTTACATCCCTGATGTGGATGATATGATAAGTTTCTGTGACTGTTATTTACAAAGCAGGTAGTGGTATTCGAATTTGTGTGGGGTAGGTAGGTAGGTATCACAACGAAAAAGTGAAAAATAAAATCTTTTAAAAAAAAAAAAACAACCGACTTCCAAAAAACACTACAAAGTGAAAAAAAAACTTTAATTTCGGAAATCGGTGGCAAAAAACGAAAATTCTAAACCTAAGACACCAACTTCCGATTTTTTTTTGGAAGTCGGTTGTTTATTTTTGTAAAAAGTTTTTGGTAAAAACATAACCCTTTTTTCGGCTTTGCCGTATGCGGTTAAAAATGTTTTTTTAAAGTCTCCCATAACAGAGCAGTGATGGCCCAGTGGTAACGGCCCCGATTAACGAGTTGTAGATCGTAGGTTTGAACCCAGGCAGGGGCTTTACTTTGTGTAAATAATTTCATCACCACTGCTCTCAAAACGGTGAAGGAAAACATCGTGAGGAAACCGGCATGTCCTAGAAACAAAAAAATCGAAGACATCTACCAACCCGCTCTGGGCCCGCGTAGTAGATTGTAGCCCATTCCTTCTTGAAGAGAGGAGGCCTGTGTCCCAGCAGTGGGAATATTATATGCTCCTATAAAATGATGGCGCTACATGCAGCTAAAACATTCTATAAAATGCTGGCTGTTTTCGATCGGCCAACTAAACTTGAAAAACGGTTATTTCGTTGTCTTTAATACAACTTTAAAGAAGAGTTAATCGTAACCAAGACAAATGTAATTGGACATGTCACGGCCAAAAACGAGCATTGCTCTAATTTTCCAAGTTTTTGTTGAATCATTTTAGATGGCAAATGGATAAGCCTTGTCATGGGTAGACGACAAAGCATGACTTTTTAGATTTGGAGTCTCCGTAAAAAAGTATGGTATTTAAAACTAGTGATGTGCCAGATCGTTAAAAAATGTGATCCGCGGATACGCGGATACGGATCATAAATAAGGGTCTAGATCCGCGAATACGGATACGGATCTCAACTTTCTTCAGGTTCAGCAGGAATTATTTGTGATCCTCATCGTAGCTGACTTATGGGGGACAAAGCTGCCAAGTTACTCTTTTTGAAATACAATTTACCATTACTACGTATATTTTTTTAAAGTTCTTGAAAACAACATATTTTTAATTGATGTGTTAATAACATAATTATTTCAATTAGCATAGCACAAATATTAGAGGTTTGATCTCACTACAAAGATAGTTTAATTACTACCTTATAACTTAATTTACTGGTACTTACTCTACTTGAACTATAACAAATATGATAAAAAATATTTTTTTTACTAATTTGGATTGAAGTTAACAGTATTTAATTGCTAAATATCTTTAAAATTTCATATAAGTAATGAAATGTATTAATATAAAAGATCCGTTCAAGATCCGCCAAAAAGTTACGGATACGGATCTTTTTTCCCTCGGATATCCACGGAAACGGATATCCGGCACATCACTATTTAGAACTAATTGGTTACCCTTTATATAATTTTTTTTATTACCCGACTACGGCGAAGCAAAAACGAGAGTTATGGATTTTGACCGGTTTGTATGTTCATCTGTTCCGTCATAACTTCTAAACTCCTCATCATAGTTTGACAAATGAGGTATCGTTGGAAGCGTGTTGATAGTCCGCTGCTTATAGGCTATGTGACATCACATTAAATATGGCGCCCTAGTCATGAAAAATAAATAAAAAATTATGACATTTTGTTAAACTCTACAGGATAAAAATTCTTGTATAATGTAACTGTAGGTCCATACATTCGATGAACTTTAAAACGTGTGTTGCCCTAAAAAGTTTAAAAGGTAGGTGTGTCTGACATATTGAGCGTGAACTCTGGGTTCAATATGGACACGTCGTGTTTGAACTGTTTGAAGCCAGTCGACCATTAAGTTACCGTGTACCCCGTTAGGGAATATGCGCGTGATAGATTTTGGCCATAGATATAAATACATAAAACCTCTATGATGTAGACTCGGATGAATTAGTGTTCACTGACAGTTCTACGTTCAAATTTGATATTGCCAGTTTTAAAGTAGGTAGCTGTCTGTACCTTAACTTCATTGACCGTGAACCTTCGATTTCTAAGCCATGGTCAGCATTTAGCTATTGAACTTTCTTTTTTTTAAACAAGACGATTCGGTCAACTGAACGTTTCGATATGGCTGACTATAATTACCTGACTGCGGCGAAGCTAAAAAGAAGGGTTATGTTTTAAACATTGTTTTAATTATCTAACCACTGCAACTTTAAAGTTAAACGAAACTCATATAATATCAAGACGGGGCCCAATTCGTATTGTATAATCGGAACAACATTGAGCGTATTAGCGTAATCGTTGGTTATTCGAGCGATAAGTCGACGCCTCAAACATACGTTATACAATGCTGTCGTTCAACTCATTGATATCAATCTTGAGCCAACCGAGTTATTCGTGCGGTTTTACCGTGAGTTACTAAGGGTTAATAACCTCTCGTTTTTAATTTTCCTCTTATAATTGGGTCACTTCGATAACACCATTGACCCACCAGCAGTAACCGCAATATCGGGAAAATTATAAATAAATTGGATTTCGATTGTAATGTTGTTGACAGTATATTTTCCTTAATTTTATTAAGATGTTTGTTCATAATTTTTAAAAGCTTGTTTGTTTTTATAAAAAAATCAACGAATTTATTAATCTATATTGAAATAATGTTTGTTTTTATTTTTCAAATCACGTAATGAATATTTCTTTATCGCGTGGGGTACTGCAATATAATAGCTATGTGTTTTAGATCACTATAATTCTTGCGAACATGCGATTCTTTTCTCTCAATCGACTCGCAGAACTCAACGGTATTATAAAATACTATATTTTTTATGTTTTCGCTTTCATTCATCGTAATTTTTTTGTTTACACGTTTCGTGCACGGGTTGCGTGTTAGTAGCAGTTAAAAATGTTAAAATTGAGAGCTTAGGTCAAATTAGGTCGATCTCGTGCATGAATGGCGATTTAAGGACCGTTGACCAGACGTTGTACCGATTTCTTCTTAGGGAGGCCTATACCAGCTGGATCAGCAGGTCGTCAGTCTTTTTAGCTAATACAGGGTGGCATCATCGACGTGAAAACTGTTACCATTAATTCAGTACATGATTCTGCGTTGAAATTATTCGTCGCCTATTTTTTTTTTAAATCAGCTGTTTCATAGAAAAGTGGAATACCTACGCGGTCAAAATGTATGGAAGAGCAGATTTAAAAAAAATAACCAACGAACAATTTTAAAGCAGGGGGTTTCAGAATCATGTACTGAATCCGTGGTAACAGTTTTCGCGTCGATGGGGATGCCACCCTGTATAATGTTTCGAAGATTTGAAGAAACTTGGTTTATACCACTTCTTCACAGCATAAATATTAGGAGACGTTTTTGCGGTTGTACTTTTTTACTTAGTTATGATCTTCAAAGAGCTGATTCTCAGGATTTCTCAATCAAACAGAATAAATGATAAAAAAACATTGATCAAATTATGATGACTAAGAATTAAATCAGTTTAGTACTAGTAGCTAAACTTAGGCTCAACTATAAACTATTCAGCATCAACTGTTCCATTTTTACGCTGTGACAGTCGTTTGGTCTCCGCGTCATTGGGTACGGAGCTTTATTTAGTCGCTTCATTGATTTACTGGATCCAATGCTGCAGTCTGACCACGTGGAAATCTGATGCGGTTTATGTACACATATTTTATATACAGTGAAAGAAATAATCCTGAGACCGGTGCATGTAAATGTTGTCATGTACTTTCATACACCGTTCTTTTTAGTAGCGCGAAAAAGTTCCAAGTTGCTTTGCTTAACTAAAATAATATAGAAAGAAATAAAAATAAGTTTATTTGTCACACAAACACGTGCATAAAAAAAGATAATTACTCGAGTAGAACAGTAAAATAAAACACAATAGATTTAAATATAATCACGAGCACAAAACAGAAATAGTCGCCAGCTGACAAGAAGGCTTCCACTCAGCATGATGTTGTGCTATGGGGCCCACAGCAGAGCGCTGATTTTCACCCGTATACAGTGTGAGTCTTCATAATATGCACATATCAAAATGAGGGAATCTATGCTTAATTTTAACGACAGAAAAAATATTTCAAAAAATCTAAATATTTTTTTAATACTTTTTATGGAATTAAAAAAAACTGTAACAAAACTGTGTAACTTTGAAACTGAATCAGCTATCGCGATGAAACAAACTCCATAATGATTGGAAGTAAGTAGGCGTCCACATAAAATTAAAATTGAGAAAAAAAACTACCCTCAATTGACAATAAACATGTTTTTTTAAGTAAAAATCTGTATTTTTTTCATCAATTTTTACAATAATTGTCAATTTATAAATAAGATGCCCAAGAGAATAAAAAAGATTTGACACAAAAAAATAAAAAAAAAACAAAAAAAAAATTTGATAATTTTTTCCGTCGATAAAATTAAGCATAGATTCCCTCATTTCAATATGTGCACATTATGAAGACTCACACTGTATATTTACCTCTACCAAGTACGTGTGAGTGTAGTGTGTTACCAGTAGAATAAATATAAACATAACATCACGATAAACATAACATCACGCCTGTAAACCCCGAAGGGTTAGGCAGAGGTGTACCAATAATACACCCACATTTCGCCAGTTATGTTTAAGGCCCATGTAATCGGGGGCCAGCCCGGCACCAACCGGGCACAAATCCAAACTCCGGGCGGACTACTGAGAAATTCCTGATGGAAAAACCCAATAAGAAAGAAAGAAAGAAAAATAGGTTTATTTGTCACAGAAACACGTGCTTACATTAAAAGACAGAAGTACAACGAAAACAACAAAAAGTACATAATAAATCACGAGCATAAAACAGAAGTTAGTCGGCAGCTGCACAACATGACTGTGACAAGAAGGCTTCTACTCAGCATGATGCAGTGCTATGGGGGACCCACAGCACAGCGCTGATTTTCAGTGGTCACCCGAAAAAAAAAAATGATGTACGGAAATCAGTCAATAACCGTTTTCCCGACCTTGGAATCGAACACAGGACCTCAGGAATAAATATTATAGTTGTAAATGCATATTTTTGTCCACAGACTGCTCCTGTCGCTGCCGGTGTGCACGCAGAGGTTGCTGGTGCTGCTCTTCGGCACGTTTCGGGTCATGGCGTCCAACGCTGATAAAGCAGGTGGGATATTGCACTTTCTTCGGACCAAAAAGTATTGATATTGCATTTATTTTCTGCAGTCTAGGGAGCTGCTGTTTGGTTTACTCGACTGATATGTAGAAAATTTAAATTAAGTTTTATATTTAGACTTCTTGAATGATTTTATTGGATTTTCTCTTCACTCATTTGCTGTAGCTTATCTTGTAACTAGGCATAATCCAATTGTTTTAGAACATGATACCTACATGATCCAAGTTCTTTCTTTTGAATTTAACTTTCGCACGAAATTTCTTCTTCCAAACTCTTCTTGTTACATTACATGATATTAATCCCTCCGGCCTCCGTCACTCAAACTTGCTGTCGACACAATCAGCTTATTTCATAGACTTTGTTAGGAATTTCACAAAATATTTACAATGAGGCCACTCGCGAAATAATCTAATTAAGATTAACGCAATGACTAACTGCAAATAAAGTAAAACTGAAATGTGGTTACCAAATATTTGACTTGAGTAACTTGTTTCGTGAATTTTTCACATGCCGGAGATTCGATAATGTTCAGAATGCTCTGATTAGGGTTGATTATGATGTTATGTACATGACAATGCATAGCCGGCATTTGGCAGTGGCCTGACGAAAGTAATTTAGTGGTAATTATGCCAATTACACGCGAGCCTGCGCGGGCACGCGTGATGCAACGGCTTCACATTCATTGTGCGATTATTTAATGTTCGTCAGAACGTCTCGCCGCATTATTTGTTGGCCTAGTTCGTGATGACGTCTTCGGTTTAGTAGCTTTGGTCGTAACCTTTTTGATCTATTATATTTATATTAATTATTTGGGTCGCGCTATGCTGTCCTACTTTCTGCGAAAAGTCGCGATTTCACAGGAAATGTCACTGCTTCCATCGGACGGAAAATATTCCGTTTTTTTTAAACTATCTTTCTTATTTTGCTAGGCTGCAAGACAGCTAAGGTAGTCTGAAGAAATGTGACACGATTCTATTCTCGATCTTTGGATGACATTGAGTGTGCTTTGCATATTAAAAGGCTGATGATTTACTCCCATGTTCTTCTATCTTATAAACACACATGGTTACCAATTGTATGAATGCTAGGTAGAGGTGCCAATCGTTGTGCGACACGTCTCCTTTTAATACCTATACAGTTTTCCGTCACAATGTCAGCGTCGCCGACAAAAGCGTCGTGTGCGATTGTCAGGCGCATATACGGTTCACTTGGGCTCTATATCGAGCCTTATTTAATGCGACATGCGTTTGTTCTTGCGTCATTGTCGTCGAGGGTATACTCATATGTAAAATATTATGTTAATTACTGCTGTGTTTAAAGATATGGACACCAGTGGTTGCATGCTCCAATTGTGACAGGAACTTCTCATTAAAGACTTCTCGCTTGACTTCAGCTCAAACGCCAGCTGTTGAATAACCTTTTGGCTTTTAATGTAGTTTTTTGTAAATGTAATCAAATTCAGCTCCTTTCAGAGCTGCGATTAACCGGTTTTTGTCTTGTATTTCTTTTTGCTTCACTCTTAAATTAGTGCAAGGAGATTGAATTGATGCCATCCAATTATAACTTACTAGCGACCCGCCCCGGCTTCGCACGGGTATAAACCGGGTTATTATACATATAAACCTTCCTCTTCAATCACTCTATCTATTAAAAAAAACCGCATCAAAATCCGTTGCGTAGTTTTAAAGATTTAAGCATACATAGGGATATAGGGACAGAGAAAGAGACTTTGTTTTATACTATGTAGTGAAGTTACATATGTATGACGATTACGATGTAAAGTTTTTGTTGTGTTTTTTAATACCAAGAAAATTCTCCGGTCATACGCCATTGCGTGTATCTGTCCAATACCACTTATGCATTCTCTTACGACTTATGTTTTAATAAAACATGGCTAATTTGGTATCTGTAGTTTTAATTACTGTAATTTGCCGCTTAAATAGTTTTTTTTGTATCCGTTAATTAGATAAAACATCAAGTTCAACGACTTCGGGAAAAAGTTAATTTGTTTTCCGTGAATTTCTTGTGCTGTGTGATTTATTTTACTTAGCAAAAAGTGTTTTGTTCATCTGCTAATTGAATTGTTTTAAAATATATTTGCTACCGAGCGAGATCATCAGTACTTATGGTGGAGCATCACCGTTTCATTAGTTGCCAAATAATTTGTTTCAAATAAATGTTGCATTGTTTCTAGGTACAGGTATGACATCCGAAGCCCTGGGCGTGTCTGTGGCCCCATCATTTTTCCACTCTTGCGTGTCCGACGGCAAAACAGCCACAATGGAGGACGTTCAGAGATTCAAGGTTGGTTCAATCATTATCTGTCATGAATGTCATATGTCACACAATACAGAAAAAGGTTTTATATGATTTAATGGGCCGTGGGTTGTAGAATGTACCTACGTGAAAATGTTAAATATGTAATGATATTATTGATTGGCGATAGTTTGTTCGACGTTGCCATGGCATCCCATGAACTACACTGTTTTTGTGACATCCTTTCGTCTAGTGAGTCATAGGTGACTTACTACTTTTATGAATTTACTGTATGATGAAATGATAAGTCTTTAGCTATTTAAAATCTCGTCAAACTATGACTAAGTTTTATCAGATTTATCAAGTACTTCCTAGACATGAACTGTAAAAAACATTTCTTGGAAATACGACAGCTGCTTCTAACTCAGTTACTAAGGGGTTGATGATACCATATGGTTAGTTAGATTCGACATGATCACTAAACTACAGTTAAATGTGTGTATGAGGGGAGCGAATGCGCTTTGTAAAGTGATACATGTATGTGTCGCACTATGTGATAGCTGCACCATTATCGACGATTAAACATATCAAGTTTCGGTGTAATCACCTGATGTGGACATGTGTTTTATGTATACGTTTGTTTTAGTACCGGTCGCTCATCACACGAATTTATTGAGTACTTAGTTACAATAAAAGTACATAGGCGGTGTTTTATCTTTCATATTTATTGTCAAAGGGAGTAGAGAGGTGGAATAGGTATTGGTGGAGGTAGGTATATTACATTGAGCATTGAGTACTCCGTAAATCTGGTTTCATCATCATTATTGGTTGTCTTGTTCCACTCAACTGTTGAGTATTGGCCTCCTCCCATTTGAGCCATGCTTCCCTGGTGTGTGCGAATCTAGTTTAGCTAAACGGCATTTTTATTAAAATACTAAGTACTTTAACGAGGCAAAACGAGTATGTAAGGATCGTGTAGGTGGCGTTCTGTAGTTTCTGCCTACCCCCATGGGAAGTGCGTGAGTTTATGTATGTATGTATGTACTTAATCGCTCACTGATTACGGGGACACCCGAATAATTTCGAACTCTGACGAAGATTCGAAGCTGAAGACGGCAATCTTTAAATGGTTTAACACTTTTTGGTGTGTAACATCTTTCCTCTCGCTATCCTGCAATCTGTGGGAGTGATTTCGTGAAAAGCGACGGAAACTTCCGTCACTTTTCACAGGAAACCAGGGAAGTGCGCGCTATTTGGTTTGACCAATGAGCGCGCGCGGTGCTAGAGTTGGCTGTCAGAAACGACCTTGACGAGGCCCCGCCCTTTTAATGTTGCTTATTGGCAAGGTGAGATGTCAGATGTCACACATCATATGCGACTACTGTAAGGCTTGATCGTTTTTTTTATTGAAACAATTATTTGCCAAAAATCAATCTGCCTCGCCGTTTCCCAACTATGTTGGGGTCGGCTTCCAGTCTAACTGGATACAGCTGAATACCGTATTTTACATGAGCGACTGCCTACCTGACCTCTACAACCCAGTAACTGGGTAATACGATACCCTTTGGTAAGACTGGTTGTCAAACATTCGGGCTTCTGACGAGCCGTAACGACTGTCAAAGATCCTCGAATGACAGTCGGGACCAACGGCTTAACGTGCTTTCCGAGGCACGGAGGAGTCTCGGTATGTTAAAATGGTCACCCATCCACAGGCCAACCCCGGAAAGCGTAGCTTAACTTGATGGACCGTACCGTGTGGCTGTTATTACTTAGCCATGAGCTCCTCTCATTATTTGCCAAAGATGATTAATTAATATAACTTATAACTACGTAGTACCCTTTGCATCTTTTGTGTTAAAGTAATCCAAACTGTTGAATGACATGTGTATGAAAGTGACTCATATTGAAAGTCATTGAAAAAGAAATCAATCTAAGTCAACGGTAACAATAAAGGCGAACTCCAAGAAGGCCAACAATATAATCTTGCTATCGTAATTCATAGTCAATAAACAGTTTTTTATCAGCAATGTCGAGTGGGACTCTAATAGTGTTTTCTTATCTGATACCAGAGTTAAATTTAAATTATCTTTTGCTTGCTGGTAAGAGCATCATAATGCGTTTGAATTGTATTTTTTTTTTCACTTTCTTCTCTCGTGGTTAAAGCTGCCTGTCCATTGACGCGGAGTAAAGCAGCGAAGCGGAGCGAGGAAATAGAATAGAATAGAATTATTTATTTGTAAAACATAGGTAAAAGGTCAAGGTCTTAAATAATAATTATATATTGCGCTATGTTTTGTCATTGATGACATACAAATATTAATGTGATTACACAAAATAAAGAAAAAACTAAATTATCCATAGACAACAAACTAAAAATTTCGAAACAAAACAAAATACATGCATGCAATTCATTGATCCAATGATCATTAATAGGTAAGTAGTTACAGTGTTCTATCATTTAGGTAATCATCTAGGGCATAGTAACATTTCTCAACTAATAATTTATGAAAACACTTTTTGAATTTTTTTAATGGCATACTTCTTATAACATCGGGTATTTTATTATAAATTTTGGGAGCAACACCAAAGAAGCTAGCTAATGCGGAGCGGAGTTGCAGACTGTGTCTGTCCATCGATACGGAGCGAGGTAGTGCGGAGCGGATTTGTGGACTGTGCGGAGCTAGGCCGAGTTCGTATCTTGCGACTAATAATTTGGGCGGGTGGCAGTTCCGCGCTCCTCTTTCCTGCTCTGCTTCCTCGCTCCGCTTCCCGGTTTTTTAGGAATTTTTAAACTAGTTCGCAAATCCCTGCCCACTGAAGCGGAGCGGAGACTTTTTTTGTAAGCCTATATTGTGTCCCACTGCTGGGCAAAGGCCTCCCCTTTTCCCTTCCAAATCCTTTTGTTTTGTGCGATTTCAGGCCATGTTGGTCCCGCAAACATAACTAGATCGTCACACCACCTTCGCCGCGGTCTACCTCGACGGCGTTGTCCTCCTGCAGGCGTCCAGTGAGTGACGATCTTAGCCCATCTCTCCGGGTGCATTCGTGCGACATGGCCGGCCCACTCCCACTTCAACCTGGTGGAGCGGAGACTTTATGCAATTCTATTGGTTAATATTGACACAGCTCCGCTCCGCTCCGCTCCGCTCGTCTCCGTCCCAGTGGACAGTCAGCCTAAAGTTATAGCTAGTCAGCAAGGTGTTAGCGAGACTGTCTGTCCAGGGTGAGTGAGACTGTCTGTCTAGGGCAGGTGCGATAGACCTACATTTAAGTACCTATAGCCATGGATTAGCCAGTCGTGGAGGCCATTTCATTGGACATCCTCCTTTATCACTAAACTTTATAGTTACGACTGCACTTTTCTTGAAGGTGTCGTCATTTCTTAGTAACTGGAGCGCAGTTTGATCGATTGAAACTATTGGAATTCATGTCTTCATTTTTTATTGGTTTAGTCTTGGTGATTGCGTTTTCTCGGTGGATCTTAGCGTACCTAGACTGATGAGACGTAAACTGGTAAATATTCGAACAGAATAACTCCGAGTCGAACTACCAACACATCTGGTTAGACTAAAAGCACCCGAGGGAAAAGAATAAGCTATTGGCATGTGTGTGAACGTTTCTGCCTCTAAGCCGCATGGCTGCGGAGCGTTCCACGTTTTTATGACACATTGCTAAGTTTGATGACTGCCGATTGCAGAGTGACGTCATAGTTCATTAATTAACCTTTTTCGTATCGGAGATTTTCTTATTGTCTTTGATATGCTTTGCGGTTTTAATTATTCACGTTGGAATTCTTGTTTTTAACAGTTTAAAATAGGATTTAAAACTAATATGAGATTTGAAATCTAGTTTAAGTACACACATAACATCACGCCTGGAATCTCCGAAGGGTCAAGCAGAGGTGTATTTTCAAGTCCTATGTATTAGAGGGCGAGCCTATTGCCATCAACCAGGCATAAATCAAATCTAGTTAATTGATCAGAGATTTCATTTTTCCGTCAGTACTTATACATATAGATTCGGCTTCAACCTAGTTAAAATTTGGCAAATATTGAAAGAGTATCTATGTCTATGATATTGTCCACATCGGTTGATCGCACCCTGTGTAAAAAAAATATCTAAGAGCGTTACTGTAAATAGCTTATAACTGTGTTCACTAAAACTGTATTTAAACATGCGTCCAAAGGCTGAAGTGAGCGTGAGTATAAATAACATTATACAACCAATCCGTTTTACTTTCCACCACGTTACTTATGTAGCTCATCGTACTACGCTTTCGTTACCGGCTTCAATAATTTATGTTTTACGCATTTTCTATACGCATTACATGCTTGCTGTTCGATGTTATGCGCTTTGCATAGTTTTTATTGGTACTTTTGTTATGCATATAAGATTACAGTCCGGCCGTGGAAGAAAAGCGTTCTTGACATCTGTCATTTTGATACGAACGAGTATGTTTTTTGCGAATTTGATCCTTGTTACTACTAGAAATTGTTCAACTGGCAGGTGTCAGGAAAGCATTCTCTCAACGGTCGGACTGTACAAATCGTGTTTCAAAAAAAGTTAGTCAGATATGTACAATCTTTTGTCGCTCAAATGACGTTGACCACTGTCAGAAATCATTTTTGCAATAACTTTGTGAAATGTATTAAAAAACAAGATGGCGTAGTTAGTTCCAATTTTGGCCATACGCTAAAAGTAGTTGTTGTTTTGTTGCTGTTTTTGTTGTGGTTTTTGTTGTTGTTTTTGTTGTTTGTTTTTGTTGTTCAGCTTTATAAGTGGTAAAGATGTCCACGCTCTTCTATGACGAAAAACTTAATTGTTTGTTTTTCTACACCGAATTAAAATATTTTACTGCAGATAATTCGCGGCAAAATATTTGAACCGGTTGCGAAATATTCACCTAGTGTGGGATCCTTGTTTAGACTACTAAACACTAGAAAGTTGTGAAGGGTGGGCGTTTTGGGAAAATGTCTTATGTAATTTTGATTGTTAATTCTCAGCCTAATTTGAATAAATGATTTCTGATTAAAACCATCACAATATAACGCCATCCTCATGTACTGCTAATAAACTTTCAAAGAATAGATATTTCTTCATAAAATGCTTGTGTGTGCTCCTTATCAGTAGCATCACCTATTTATTTTTTCGACCCAACACTGATAAGCTTGATTCATGGATTCTTGGGGTTACTCACATCCTGCATGCGGTTGACTAAACCTGTCAACTAAATTTTTTACCACTAACTGAAATAAATAATGCTTTATTATCTAGTTAAATGTGTGAGTCATGCATGATAATCTATCACCTGATTTTGCATTTATTGCATTTTATTGTTGACAAAATATTGTTACTTTAAATAATTAATTAATTAGGTATTGATATGGAATGACTCATATTTTATGTAAGTTGAAGTAATCTTTCTACTTACGGGGGAAGCGTCAGTGTCAGATTTTATGTTGATTAAAATATGATTCGCGGTCGTAACAAATATGGCTTTACTCAATTATAATAATTACAATCAGCAATACAACTCCATAATTTAGCAAAGGTGTCAAATGTCATTTCTTTCATGAAATCATGACATTTGACACCTTTATCTTCTTCTTAATCACTATTGCTGATTGTAATGATTATAATTGAGTAACGCCATATTTGTTACGACCGTATCATATTTTAATTAACATAAAACCTAACACTGACCTGCAAAATGTAAAAAACCGTAAGAAAATTTGAATTTCGCGGGCTACCTTGACGCTTCCCCTTAAAAAGAATTATGCTTGTATTTGTTATTATCAAAGGCCAGGTAAAGACCGGTTTTCAGTAAATTATCTGCATGCGTTTTAATGTATCATATTATTAGAAAATTAATTTATTCTTAGAAGAGAATGCAACATTCTCGATGTTCAACATCACAGATCATACTTCTGACGGCTTATTTCCTTTCGAATTTGATCCACAATGCATGTTTCTCACAGTTCCATCTGCATTGAAGTAAACAGGAAACAACATTGAAACGGAATTCTCATACTGTTGTATCAAAAACTATTCACTCCAAACTTGATGCAGTGAAGCATTGAAGTCTGACATCGGTATTGAGGAGCTTCGAACAATATATAATAATGATTTGTAATAACATTATGATTTAAAAGAGTATCCATGGAGTTTGTTTGCCCATTCTTTTCCATAGGGTTCCTACTACGCTTTGCAATGGGTAACTTAGCTTCATCTTTCTGACTGATAGACTCCTTGACACTTAAAAAGTGCCTGTAAATGGATTAATTGAAATAAATGCTTTGAATTTGATATTTAATCATCATCATAAAAATCCAGTTAATTTCCCACCAGGTGGCGACCCGTATCATGCGTCAATTGATCGAGCAATTCAGCGCCGGCGACTTGTTTGGACGAGACAACTATGAGTACTACGCGCGCGTGACGGGCCGCATCCTGCGCGTCAAAGACGAGTGGATATGTTCCTTCAGAGACCCGCCCCCGCCGCGGCATCATCGCGATCAGGAGGCTTATGCTAGTATGTATCAGTGCAATAGACATTAGTATTAACATAGGCCGACATAGCCCGAAGAATTGCCAAACTTAAGTGGCAATGGGCAGGGCACATTGCTCGTAGAACGGATGGCCGATGGGACCGAAAGGTTCTGGGGTGGCGACCGCGTACTGGAAGACGTAGCGTTGGAAGGCCTCCCACAAGATGGACCGATGACCTTGTGAAGGCCGCAGGAATCCGCTGGATGCGGAAAGCACAGAATCGGTCGAAGTGGAGGTGCTTGGGGGAGGCCTATGTTCAGCAGTGGACGTCTTTCGGCTGAAATGATGATGATGATGATGATGATTAACATAGGTACAGCAAATGGGACGAATCGACTCAAAAAAAAATATGCAAAAGCGTTTATACGAAATCTAAGCAGATCGAGATCTAGTCTGGTACTGTCGATGTTTATAGGCGGTGGTAAGCAGTTACCATGCTTATTTGCCCAAGTATACAGGGTCTAAAAAGACCTATCACAAAGCCGTCAATTACGCATTTACAAGATACATCGTACAAAATTAATATTGCTGGGAAACGACTTTTATTTTGGTTTTTAAAATCCCTGTTTACGGTAGCCTGCAACGTTACACACGCAAAACATTGTGCCTATTGATACATACAACATTACAGCGGTCGTGGGGGGTATTTAAAGTTAAGTTATAACCAGTGATCGGAGTAGGTAGAGTGATTTGGGGTCAATGCACTGGCACGTATATATTAGTATGGATATGCCTCCAGGATTCCGGGATTTTGAAATTATTAAGACTTTTTTAAGGAATTTTAAATGTTGTAATGTGTAGAATAAAGAATACATCAATATGAATAAGAAATATTTAACCTTTTTGCTGTCTTTTTAATAGTATATATAGGTGTTCGGACTCCAAGAAAAGGATACGTATACTATAAAAATAATATGATAATATAATATACTAGCGGACCTGACAGACGTTGTCCTGACCGAATACCGCCACCTATCGGGTCCGATTGTGAATCTAAACCATTCCCAGATCCCCTTGAACACACACAAAAAATTTCATCAAAATCGGTCCAGTCGTTTGAGAGAAGTTCAGTGACATACACACTCACAGAAGAATTATATATATAAATATTATAATGTTTATCCATCGCATTCTATAAATTTCTAATGTAGTGGTTTAAAAATCCTTACTTTAACAATATTTGATTGAATACCGTAAGTACCAAAATGAAATCCCGGAAAAAAGGCTTATTCATGTTGTGATTTCTATGACTATTCATTATGCGAGTACATAAAATCACTCTGCCTACTCCGATCACTGGTTATAACACTTAAAACTTCTTTTTACCCGGCTACGGCGAAGCAAAAAATTTATTATATCCCCAAAATAATATAAATAAAAATAAAAGTTATAAAAACTAAAACCCAACTGCAACAAAAATGCCAACTAAAATATATTACGAGATATTTCTCGACGGTATGTGAAGCCAAATCAGAGGCCCATGGGCGGCTTTAAATCTCTGACACCAGTTTAGTGACTAACCACAAGAAAAGAAAAAGACCTCAAAAAAAGTTGGAACTTTGACTTTCAATAGCTTCGTTGAGCATCTTTTTTACACCCGTTATTTGAGTACGCTAGAATTGCCACTCGTGAAGGCTATGAGAATGCTATGTATTTTGTCGCTTTTTCTTGTTCTTCCCTTATCGTTACCAACTTCACAATTAACGTGTGTTTTCTAGTATTATCATACCAAGGCCGCTCTTAACCGTCCTTACTCCTTTAATAAACGTTTTAAACTGTTGATAACAAGTACCGGTCCGGTCGCCCCGGTCGTGTCGGATAGCCGTCCCATCGGACTATGAGAGTGAGGGAAGAGAGAGTGCACCTGTGTCTGCGCACATACTTGTGCACCATAATATCTCTCGCGCCGAAGGCTGGGTCTCTGCTGAGATTGGTCGCCATGCCCGAAATTAGGTTTAGAGGACTATTATTAACAAGTAACGGTAACAGTTACTTTTGTACTAGTACTTACAAATACTTTACATGGAGCGACTGCCTATCTGACCTCCACAACCCAGTAACTGGGTAATACGATACCCCTTGGGAAGGTTGGTTGTCAGACTTTTGGGCTTCTGACGACCCGTTATGACTGTCAAAGATCACAGAACGACAGCTACCGTACAGCGAAACTCAATATAAGATAATATTTACAAGCGCGAATAATAACATTCGTCCGAACCTATAGTTATTATTAAAAATATACATCCGTTTCAATCACCGTCACAGTAATTAAACAAAGACTGAACAGAATTAAACTTCCCAGATTTGACTCAAAATTAAGAAACCCTCTCAGATAATAATATCAAATTGTATTTACATAAACATACATGAGAAAATTAAACGTATATTGTTATTAAACACGGAAACTTAGCTTCGTGTTATGGGAGACTTCAGTCACAACATACATTGTTCCAACAATTTATTCAGTGTGCTCTCCGTATCAAGGACGCGTTATAAGAATTATTTTAAACGAATATGATTTTATATGCTTGAGGATTAATTTTAAATACGACTATTTGATCATTTAATAGTGCAGGTGTAGCATGAATTTATGTAACTACATCTTCTTTAAAGCCTAAGAATAATAATAATATTTAGGGTTTTGAAAAACTTGTATGAAGGCTCGGGCCATCAGTATAATAATTAAAATATAATTAAGATTGTTATCATGATTTGAATATGCATTAGAGAACAGCAGTATTAAAGACGATTCATTTTATAATTTTTGTTCACAGGACAATTATCTTTGGAGGCAGAAAAAACATGGCTGCAGTGCGAATGTGATCGTTGGGGCAACAAATTCAATTTAGAAGGTAAATATCTAACATTATTTTAATCGAACTAGCTTTTTCATAGGAATTATTTCTCATAAACAGAACATTTTTCGCAGGTCATCCGAAAGAAAGTCGTTTAAGTTTTTAAAAATACATAGAAAAGTTACCAAATTCATAGCAAATAATAATATAATTTTTGGTGAGTTTTGAACGACAATTTGTAAATGAGTTGAATAACATCCACAGTTAATTTTTTTTACTTCATATATAATTTGTTTTAAACATGGGTTTTGGTAGCACAGAGTTTGTAGATTGGGGTTTTGTAGCCACCACACTATAAATGCCAAGACTTGTGACGTTCGCTGTCATCAAACATGAGAGCAGGATGGCGCGTGTCATCTCTCTTCCGCGTTTTTTGACAACGGTTGTCACAAACGTTGGCATTATCATAATGGTAGATCCGTGTATGAGTTTGATTTCATCTTTGAGTGGGTAATAGTTAGTACCTGGGATTACTAACTGGGATTGGATCATCTAAACTGTTTTCTAATATTAAGTATTCACACGTAACTCATAGAACTTGTACCCCATCGCGTGGAAACTGTATTATTACTTTACACTATTTAATTTTGATATAAAATAGTAGAAATGAATTTTCAAACATTTTCGTATCTTGAATGCGGGATTTTAATCTTTGAGATGAATAATCTGCTTGTCTTTACTTGATGCTCTGACATATGGCTTCCCTCAATTAATTATATGTTACTAGCTTTTACCCGCGGATTAGCTCGCATGGATGTCACAAAATATCCCACAGGAACGTACTACCGGGATTACATACCTAATAGCCGAGGAAAAGGTCATTGACCGGTGCGCCCGCGTTACCGTCAACCATAATTATTTTGTATATTATTAGGATATTTTTAGGACTGACTTTCGTAAAACTCTGAAAACTTTATATTAAAATTGTCCTTAAAATCACTGTTTTCACTTGAATTAATCTTTTTCACTCACATAACTCGTCTTGTTTATTTCTGTTTCGGACGCCATTATTATTGTTATGACTTATTATGACACACAGAGCGACAACATTTCGAACTAAAATCTTCACGCTGTTTTACATAACCTCTAATCGTTGACCCGCTGCATTGATAAACATAAAACGTGCAATTCTGCGTGTCAAAGTTCAGTCATTATAAGAAATCACTAAACTTCGTTCAGCTGTTTTTCATAACAGAGCTGTTTTGTAAAACAGCTAGCGGTTATGTAAAACAGCGGATTCGATAATCCATCTGAGACATACTCATTATAGCAATTGCAGCTCCGTCGATTCTTGAGATAACTATCGTTTATTTAGAACTATGCCCCAAAAAACCGTAAATCGTTGCATTCTTGCGAGAATCATACCATATAAGAAAGCATTACCATTCTTAAACAAAACCATTAATTGAAAATGGGTCAAAACAATTAGCATTTTCTGACTAAAGCACCTGCGAGGAAGCGATTAGCTATCGACTATTTTCCTAAACGCACGAAAAGTCCCTGGCCGGCAGAGTGAACAGTCAGCAATCTACTATTAATATACTGTATTTATCTCTTTTATTCAAACGGCACATCTATTCTGCTCCCGATAGAAAAAAGACGCATCTAACATTTTTTCCAGATTTGAGTTATATATCAGGCAGATGCGCTTTTTTTTCTGAATCTGGCAATGTATATAACTCAAATCTCGAAAAATGTTAGATGCGTCTTTTTTTCTATAGGGGGCAGTATTGTACACACGGCTACACATCAAGCTATACATATCCAGTTTATGCTGATGTCGCATTGTATAGGATTTTCGTACAATGCGAGGTCAGCTTACACGTGTGTACGCTACTTGGGCCAGAAATTTGTCGATGGCTAGTCGCTTCCTCGTCGACAGCGACGATGGAACAGGTCAACAGGTGCCTAAAAACCAACCTCCAAAATCGACCATCCTTCAATCTTTGTGTAACCATTCTTAGCAGTAGATTGTATAGAGTTCAGTGGATTGTCTCGCAGGGCTGTCGAAGTCGGAGGAGTGCCAGTCGATGCCTGCGCTGGCGGGCGGCGGAGGGGCGGGCGCGGCGGGGGGCGTACTCGGCATTATACCTGAGCATAGTCTGCTCGACTCCTGCACACGGCTGTCCATATCGCTCGAAGAGAGCGTTTTTAAAGTACGTATAACTTTCGAAAGAAAAGTTTGCGCTTCGGGAATCATCGTCTATCTTCGAAAATACGAACGCGCGGTGATGTGGTCTAATATAGAGCTGTGAAAACCATAGAAGTACTTGCCTATTTTGTATTACCATGTTTACAAAAATATAGATTAACAACTCTATGTAATTCGAAAAACTTTTTAAATGACTGACGAATGACGTTCTGAGACCGGAGTAGGTAACCCGGCAGAGAGAAAACTCGGGCTACCCTGTGTCGCGACGTTCGTGGTAATTCGGAAACACGAAGATTACCGAAGCGCATACCTTTTCTGTTTTACCTGTATATTTATGTTTAAAGGATATGCATTACATCCACCGACGATTTCAAAGTCATAATAGAAAAAAAATGTCAACAAAAAGTCCCTCGAAAATCATTCCTTGCACGCTGACAATGCCGTAGTGATATTGCAAGATAAATATCAAACTTGCTACTTCTGGTTCTAATATCGACCCAGCCAGGAAGCTGCAGTTTCAGAAATTTGAATTAGATTAAGGTTGATCAGATGCTGGATCATTTACAGGCTAATATTAATCCTACGAATAATAATTTTAAGAGTCTGGTGAAGAAAGATTGTTGTGTTAAAAGTGTCGCTGTCATGGCTTTATTCTTCCTGTTTCCTATCCTATCCTACTATCTTACTAATATCTTACTTATAATATAAAATAATTATAATATAATACGGGGTGGCAGGGACATCGACGCGAAAACTGAAACCATGGATTCAGTACAAGATTCTGAAACCCCTGCGTTGAAATTTTTCGTTGGTTATTTAAAAAAAAAATACTGTTCCATACATTTTGACCGCGTAGGTATTGCACTTTTCTATGAAACAGCAGATTTTTTTCATGCAAAATCTACTGAACGGATTTTGATGAAATTTGGCACACAGACAGATTATAACCTGGATTAACACATAGGATATATTTTATCCCGATATTCCCACGGGATCGAGAATTATGCAGGTGAAACCGCGGGGCGCTGCTAGTCTTATATAATTTCATTAGCTTTTTCCCGCGGCTTTGCCCGCGTGGAGGTCAGAAATTATTCCACGGGAACGTACTACCGAGATAAAAATGTATCCTATGTCCTAACCCAGATCATGGTCTATCCATGTGCCAAATTTCATCCAAATCCGTTCAGTCGTTTCAGCGTGAAATCGTAACAAATAAACAAACTCACTTTCACATATATAATACTAGCTGCGCCCCGCGGTTTCACCCGCATAAGACTCGATCCCGTGGGAAAAAAAAGTATCCTATGTTCTTTTCCAGGGCATCATCTATATATGTGCCAAATTTCATCCAAATCCGTTCAGCCGTTTTAGCGTGAAGGCGTAACAAACAAACTTACTTTCGCATTTATAATATTAAGGATTAGTTAGGATAGGGCGATATGTCGTTAAGTCGAACAGATAACGGTAAAATATCGGTCTATTATACAAGGGAAACCGTCTCGTGTTATGGATAAGATAAAAAGGTTCCTACCGTTTGTTTTCTTAATCTTGATAATTGAACTTAATAAAATTAAATCGATAACTAGAGCAGTATCACAAATAATAAGGTCAAGTATATTCGCGACACGATAATGCAAGCAATAATCAGTTTGACACCAGCCAGGTATCTGAAAACATCGTTTTTGTGTAAACGTTACTGAAAATGGAAGATTCCAGAAAAGTGTGTATTATATTATTTAAATAACGTATTTGGAATCAATAGTGTGTAAACCATACATAAAATAATTTATTTAACATATAAATATAAAGAGATCAGTGGTGGCCCAGTGGTAACGGCCGCGACTTACGAGTTCTAAGTCGTAGATTCGAACCCAGACAGGCGCTTTACTTTGTGTCAATTATTTCATCACCACTGCTCTCAAAACGGTGAAGGAAAACATCGTGAGGAAACCGGCATGTCCTAGAACCGAAAATTCGAAGACATGTGACATCTACCAACCCGCACTGGGCCCGCTTGGTGGATTACGGTCCACTCCCTCTCACAGAGAGGAGGCCTGTGTCCCAGCAGTGGGAACATTTATAGGCTGATGATGATGATGATAAATATAAAAAATCTTGTATTTGATAAAGTTACTTAGGTGGTGAGGTCCCCAGTTTAGTACAAAATTGTAGTTCTTTTTCAAATTACATACCTCTGAAAATATATTTACAACACATAACTCCTATGTTCCCCGTAGGGTTAGGCAGAGGTACACCCAATAGTACACCCACATTTTGCCAGTTATGTTAAAACATATTTATTTATATTAAAGCCTCATTCGAAATATTCCAGGTATCAGTGAGCTCATCATCTCAATCATCGCGCAGCAACTCAAGTCCCCACATGACTTTAGAAGAGTTAAGAGCCATCAACAAATACGCGGAGAGCACAAAGAGCCTCTCCTACCTACCCCAGGTATGTTATCAACCGCTATACTACTACCACGTCTCATTTACTTACCTACTTCGTTCATTTCCAATAACTTTGACTATGTTATTAAAATGATTCTTGTCTCTCTCTATCTTTGTTAACTGTTCAGAAATCATTTTTACATTCCAATAAATTGCTTGGTTGAAACTGTGGCAGAATCACTCACAAAGTACTACAAAAAATCCAGCTAAATTATGATGAATAAAAATGGTTTCCGAAATGGTTCTAGCAGTCCATATAAGTATGTGTTATATTCTAATAAAAAGTAAAATTATCTAAGCCCCCTATTCAAATGACACTGCAAACTTGGTGTTGCCAACACAAAAATTCACAAAACACCTGCGCATAAAATGGTCACATCGTATATGGACGTCATTGAACCTTTTAAACTAAATAACTTGTATAAAGAGTATTGTTTCAATTCTAGCGCTCACTGAGGAACATGTTTTATAAGACTAAGTGATGGTGACGAGAATTTTCTCAGTATCCACCTGTAGATTCTAAGTCTGTTTCCCCTGTTCTGTCTATGAAGTAACGTGGACCGCTCGCCAAATATGACAAGAAAATTATTCTAAATTGTAGTACAAATTATCGTAGGATTGATGTGACAAATATAATCTGTAGCTAAATGTTGAAATAGGTGTTATTCGGGCCCCAATTGGCATAGGAAACTAAGTACTTTTTGTATAGCAAAAGAGTACGATTAAAAAGCGATTTAAAAACAATCGCAACTCGCCAGTGGTCCACGTTTTATTCTTACATGCATGAGTGATGTCTGTATCCCTGATAACTTAGGACAACTTGTGGCTGATCTGTTAGTTCTTAGATTTCCTCTTACATAATTAATATAATTTACTGGTATTACACCGTGTGACATACAAGAGAATGTTTGACACAATGTGCTTACTGAAGAGCTCGGTGTGGCGACGCACACACAAACACACATGCTTTTAGCAGCACTCGATGGTGCAGTGTGAGCACCCCAAAACGAACACCTTAGGTATATAATTGTGTGATATTTCTTTCTTATTCCTGCAATAATTACTGTACTTCTTCATTAATGTATTCAATATCATAACTGAATATTTCTTTCATTGAAATGTAACAAAAATGTAATAATCTTTTCGGTTATGGTAATGCCCCGTAGGCAAGCTAATATTACGATTCATTTTTATTGACTAATGGTAGCAGTATAGTTACTAATAAAATATTAACAATAGCTCCATGTTTATCGTAATTAACCTCAGTAACATCTTCCGAAGTAGGGTGGGTACTTGATTAATTAATTGTTACCGGGGGAAATTAATCTGTTGTACTAAATTAGCCCGCGAATATATACACCTGCCTCTTGTCGCGACCCCCACTTCCAGAAAATTATTGTTGTTTAACTGTCTGTCTTTAATAAAGTTGCCAGACTAAATTGACTCGAATCTCCATATTATGACTTTAACCAGCACCAGGTCGCGAGATGATATTAATGCAGTATGATGCTCATTTACCTCTTATTTATAAACGTTGCTTAAACTTAAGAAACGTTTAAGCGTCAAAAATGTATGGTTAAACAGACGCTAATCATAACTTAACTTTAAGCCAGCCCCGGTTCTAGATTTTTTTTGAGGCGGGGCAAAAACTGCCGTCTGCCGCCCCCCGCCAATCTTTTATGGGGACGCGCTAAGTTAGCCATTCAAATTTTCTCAAAATATTTTTTTGCCAGCAACATATTAATCAAATTTTATCGATCGATAATGCGCCAATCCAATAGGGGCGCCAAAACTGTTGTAAAAAGAAAAGAATTGTGCTGTGCGTCTCATTTATTGTAAAGTTGCGGTTTGCTGGGTGGTGCACTTGTCTGCAACGCTTGAATTTGTCGCCCCCTGAAGTTGGTGCCCGGGTCATGGGCCCCGGCTTGCTCCACCCTAGATCCGGGGCTGCTTTAAGCAACGTTTATGAATAAGGAATTAGTACCGCGAACCAATATGTATCACTCGGTCCATGAGTACACAAGGCTCGAAATTACATGATTACTGGATAGTGAATATATTATCAGACCTTGTAGGCCATATTAGTAATTAAAGTGTGTGAAATCGAGTCAGTTTGGGCAGAGCTCAAAAAGTCCAAAACCACTGCAAAGTCTTTCGTGTTCCGTATGCCGTTCTTGTATGGGTAAGGCCTTTTAATAAATTTTTCAATATGATCTACAAAGTCTGTTCCAAAAGTATTTGATGAAAGTGTAAACAAACCCTGTTCAGTTTAAATTCTTACGCAATCAGTTACTAAAAGAAATTAGTAACACATTCATCTCGATTGAGAAAGTTTCAACTTTATATCTTTTGAAAAATCATCCACGAAAATTTAGGTTATAATATTAACCTCAATGGTCAAATGAAAACATCTTTAAGGTAATTTTTAAACTAGACTTGACTCATTTGTTTACATTTTCATTAGATAGTTCTGGAACAGATCATAGTTATACACACAAACGGTGTGCGAAAGACGTTTGGCTTAGCGGATGACCTAAAAGAGATACATTACCATACCGTCCCGGGTGTCGAGAGGAAACAGTAACACAGTGAGTAGGGGGTAGGGAGGGAGAGAGGGGAGTGCGGGGTCGCGCGGCGAGGGCGGTGTCTCGCGACGTGACGTGGTGGTGCGGTGCGTAGGTGCACGAGCGGCAGCGCGCACGCATGCGTACGCGGTCCGAGTGGTTCCTGCAGCCGGCCGCGTCGCTGGACGCGGCGCGCGCGCGCGCGGGTACGCAGTCCGCGCCGCCGGGCCCCCCCGGCCCCGCCGGCCCCGCGGGCCCCGCGCCGCCCGCGCGCCGGCCGCACGCGTGCGCGGCGGAGGCTCGCAACGAGAGCACCGCTCTCTACGTGCTTGTCGCCTGCCTAGAATTTTTGTTTTGACCTCGCGCACCGGTACTGTGAAACTGTGTTCGTTCGCTTCGGTGCGGAGAGGACTAACTAAATCGCGGAGGCTTTGCTCGCTCCCATTGCGACGCTAGATATCTTCTACTTTTTCTAATCGAGTCTAGATCCAGTCTTAGCAAAAGATTTGGGACGTTTATGGGAAAAATAGTAATTAATTAATGTCAAACCATTTTGGCACGTTCGGAACCCATGACGAAGTCACTTCGTAAGTCGCTAAGTTAATAGAAAAGCTAGCAAAATGTATTTAAAAAAATGTGCGAAAAAAATATTTAAGAAAATTGTGACTTCGTCTAGGGGGCTGGTCAGCAGAAGCAAAGCCTCCGGAGCTTGTACTCACAGGGCGATACCAACGCTTTGTGCGGGCTTACGCTTTGGGCGCATCGCATGTGTCATCGCACAGATAGTCTATAATATGTCGCACGTCACGTTTGCATAGCATGATCTGCTCTTATGTGTTCCATGTCCTTTTTATTGTTTCTTCTTACCAAATATCATACAACTCTTTAATTATTTCCTGTTATTTATATTCACCTAAAATGTTAAACCTAGATTGTAGACATTGCTTCTATTGTAAATAGTTTTGTATTCAATTCTAGTCTCTATGAATAATATTTTTTATTGTATCTTATATAAAATTTCTATATTGTAAATAGTTCTGCTATTCGTAATGGAGAATTTTGATGTTTAAAACAGTAGCAGTAACAATAAAAGACGATACTGTATGGTTTACGCAGCTTTGCCAGCACATAGTGCAACATCAAGAATGTCATAAAAAGCATGTGTTGGTACTGCGGAAATATTGTTCGTCGAGCATGTTCGATGTTGTGACGTCACATGCTTGGACATTAGTCAGGAACCATTAAATGATACCTCATTTCCTCCACCTCTGAGAACAATGCCAGATTGTTACATGTTCATTGTATACCATGCATTGATTGCAGTACTGTGTTATATGTTGTGATATGGCAAGAAAATTATATCCACTTGTCAACGCTTTTTATTCAATGAGAGAGCAACGTCTATTTTACAAATGGAAATTATTTTAATTTTATTTAATATTGGGAAATAAAGTGGTTTGAGCGTATTAGTATTTGATTATGAAGATTAATTTACCAAAATTACAAGATGATTGGAAATTAGTCTTTGCTTTCTAAACAATGTTTTCAAATTTGGACAATTTATAAGAAATTAAATGCATACTACAATGCAATTAGAGAAATAATACAGTTTTAGACAAAACAGAAAGAAGATTTGAAAACATGACCTTTTAATTAATTTTGCTATTGCTACTAGAAATAATATTGCAGACGTACACGCGTGTTTTTTTTTTTTTCGTACCGTTTAACGGATTTGTGGAGAACTAAGATGCTAAATTAAATTACACAAAATAAATGATAAACTAAAAAATAAAATTGTCATTTTTGTATGAAATTTAATGAACTATCAAAAGCTGTTATTATGTAGCATCGTGGTTCATATAACGCTTAAATTTTCAGTAATTGTAACTTCCTCAACAATATTTTGAAATAAAATAAGCTTTTTATTTTATTAAGCTTACTAGGCGAATAACATAATTTTCACCTAATTTTCAAAAACTTCTTCAAGAAAACTTAACACGCATGTCCGTCCGCGCTACCAGGAGCCCATCAGATCACAGAGTAACAACTGACCCCACCGTAGGTAACGAGCGGCGCAGCTCGCGGCGTCGGTCCCGGCGCTCGCGCGTGTGCTGCGGCGGCCCCGCGTGCCGCGCACTCACACACTCCGACACTGAAATCCCGCTCGCTCTCCAGCCTCGTAAAGTGACCGCCTGACTGAGGCACGCGCACTCGGCCGAAGATCCTATCAAGGCGTTACCTCGACGCCTACCAAGATCTGCCTACTACAGCACCCGGCTGTAACTTGTAACAGTCAGGGAATTTGATTGATAAGCAATTTGTCCGTAAATTCAAATCATAACTGACATTCTTTTTCGCTCGTATGAAATGGCTGTAAGACGGTTTATTGATGTAGTATGTCAATATGCTTAACAATCGAGTTACCTGATTACCATCGCGGACACTGGCGGTGGACCACTTTTCAACCTTATTACTAAGGGCATAAGGGTGAAAAGTGATTCACCGCAAATGTCCGTGGTTGTACATCGAGTTTTAGAAAACGTTCGGCTTTGTAGAGAGTCCCCTTTATCTCAATTAGTCTTGTCTGTTTCTAAACCTTGATGTGTCGTAAGGCCCGGGTACTGTACCCTTGTCGGACACGGACTAGCAAATGAAGTGATGATATGTTGGCGAAATGCAAGCTTTATGTCGACAGACGCTGCTTATTTTGCGAATAATAAATTATTAGCGGATTGTCAGCAGATATTAGACGTTTATTTCCCCCCCTCTTGTGCTACGTATATTAGGTGAGCGTAATTCAAGGGGGGTTTCACTCCATTTGATTGCTACTCCGTGTACCAGGACAATTCTCCGAAAACGCTTAAAAACAATACTGTTCCTTCGAAGTTGTGTCAGACATCTGTAAGTCTAATTATAAAAGAAATCTAGAAAATGTGTCACTGCTGTTCAAGGATGATACAAAAATACTGACGCGAATCGGGAACCGTAAGGAATTGTTATAAAATATTTAAGACTTTCGATAGGAATACCCATTAGATAGAAGAGTTGCGTTCTCCGTCAGTATTATGTGAGGCTCGCCACCTCTAGCTAGGTTAGATCGGCGCGCGACCGAACCTCGGCGCGAAACTTTTTCTAATAATTCGTGGAGTCATGTGGATGTTGTGCTGATTTACTAAATATATGTGATAGAGCGTAGTTTGTGCGATTACGAAGTTTGTACATTTTTATAGCTGATGTTGTACGCTTTAGGCCATATTTTCATTTTTAGTCTCAAGAACGATATTCATATAAATTACGTCGTTTTTCGATTATTATATTCCATTCGAATTAAATGTCAACCCAAAATTATTATGCTCTCTATTTTATATAAAATATTATTGACGTTGCGAGACCATTGATTAGTACACAAAATATTAATAAAATTCAGTGTGCAAAATGTTCACAATCTAGGTCAGGGATTCCCAACGGCTGGGGCGCACCCCCTACGGGGGGCGTGGACTGACCCATGGGGGGCGCGGCGGCTCAATAATAAAGTATAGATTTAATAAATTTTATGTTCTTGGTATTAGAAAAGGTTAAGACTAGTTTCCAAAACCCAAACGGTTCATAATACTTACTTAGGTGCTGTAAAATGAGGTTCAGGTTTTCTGCATAAGTCAACAAAATTTGTTTTTCTATCTGTATGAACGGACTAAAGAAAACCGAACCTAACCGAGGCGGTTTGCTACAATTTTCGAGATCGCTTCGTTCGCTCTTCCATTCTATATACTCCTGATTCAAGTTTTCTGCATAAGTTGACAAAGTAACTTCTATTTCTGTTTGAATGAGCAAAAGAAAATCTAACGTATTCAAGGGAGTGCACACATTTTCGACCTCGCTTTTGCTCGCTTTACATTCTTATGCTTTTCTGCTTATGTCGACAAAGTAACTCAGGAGCGTATGTTAAAAGGTTGGGAACCCCTGATCTAGGTTGTTAAAAACTAGATTCGTGCTAGAGCACCACACATTTTCTTTAAAATTTACACAAGTATTTGTTCACAAGAAGTGATTGGGATAATTATGAAAATGAGAAATCTTTTCTGTGCCATGTAAAATGTACCTACATACAATGTATTTTCGACTTCAATATTCAAAATTAGAAGGAAAAGCTTATCATTTGGGGACAAGAGAGTGTTGCCAATATCAAATTAATATGTCTTAACATTCCTGTATATATACGATATAATTAGTCTAATTCTTATTTAACTCAAGTAATTATTTTCCCCACTTCGTTAAAGTTTAATATGTCATGAAACTAATGATAATAAACTGCATTATTTTACTTTCACTTTGCATTTCTTTCTACCTCAGTAACAATTAATTTTTGCTGTTATAATTTTGTGCACACATAGATAGTAAATTCTGAAAATCCCAAGTCATGCCAAAATTTACTGTTTACTATTGGCTCTTTAGAAATTGAATGCAGGTGTCCGCCAAATTTCAGCCACATAGAGAAGACTGAGCTATGTTTAGATAAGTTTATCTTACCTAACGAACAAACATGATTGAAAACTATGCGTAGGTAGCTATCAATACAGTCACATTTACATAATGCAATTATAATGTTGTCTATTATTGAATAGTACAAAATGACATTATACAGTTGTAAAATTTTTGAATAATGGTTGTTTTGTAACTTTCTGTAAATATCTACAATTGGATCTTAATAAATTAATATAGGTGCTAGTTATTCAGAAAAGTCTTATGAGAAAATTCATTTAGTTATACCTAACGTTGACATTTAAATATAAATATTATATTATTTCCTTGCATCATTTATTTACACATTAAATATAAGTAACTATGAAAATATAATGTTATAAGTTTATAAGACTCGCAATGGATCAAATGTTTTTGTTAAAAATTAATGTAAATACTTTAGTTATTATTGTAGTAACATGTGTTTATATGCACATAATTCGCACATTACTTTTATAAAATGTACCTTTTATTTGTAAGAGTGTATTTTAAGACTGTTTTAGGTTAAATTGTTTCAATGCAGGTCAAAAGCAGTTTTCGTTATGTTATATAATTGATAATAATTGTACACAAGTGTCCTGTTTGCTATTGTAGAGGTTTGTGTATCGAAGGCAGCTCAAAGTAATTTTATATTCGTTGTGTAATTACGTATTAATAAGTATTAGCACTCGGCTAGTGGTTACATTGCTGCTACCCCACGGCTATGTCATGGCCATATTAAGAAGTACTTTTTGTTATATTCGTTTTTTTATTTTATCATCTAAAATTTGAATACCTCGGTGAGGTATTTGTTGTCAACTGTAGAAGCATGGCATGGTTGGCGACGAGTCCCATGCTGTATACGGACATGTTACTGGTAAAGATAATGTTAATGCGAAAGATAGGGCTGTGGTGATCACTGTGTCAAGTGGTCCCGAAAGTTGCCAAATAGTAAAAGAAACCTTAATATAAATTGATACCTGGCTTGCATTTTTGGATTTGCACGTCCAAGTTCCTGTGTTCATTGATTAGCGTTAGGGGAATAAACGAATGTTGTAGTTTAATATGTAGATTTTGAGATCGAAAGACTTGTTGTTGTTGTCATCACAATTATCTGAACGGCGCCGTCAAACGAGCGATCTGTGCTCTTGTGATAGCAATACCAACAAACAAAATTTTTTGTAAATTGTAAACGTTAGCTTATATTTTTCGTCTTTATTCAAGTGCGTCCTATTTTTTAATAAAAAAACATTTTTTAAAGTACCTATAACATTATTAACTAAATACTAGTAACATTTTTGTACAATAATATTAGTTGCTCTAAAGTTTAGATAGTATATTATTTTTGACTTTATAAGACTGTTTATATGTTATAATTATAATTTATTACTAACCCTCGAATACATTTATCTTATCATTCCACCGACTTAAGTATATAACGACACCAGTTGCATTTGAGTATTATTTTCTGTCATTAAATAATTATTGTAACAGATCTCGGAGCTTTAACAAAATTATCAACAGTGTTACTAGCGAGTTATACATTGATAATTAATTAATATTAATTTTATTAGGAAAATATAACAAGCCCGAACGAGTGCAATGATAGCCTATGTCTGTACACTTGCATATTATGTTCGTCGTGTGTAATATGGGAATAAATTGCAATTTAATTCCTTTAGTATTATTGTATTACGGTATTTGCTTATGTAAATTCAGTTTGTATTTTTCACTTTATATTTGCACATTTTTTCTACACAAATTATAAAGAATTACACAAGAATAAAAAGTATAACAAATTAGTATTGCGTTTTAATTCTTTAACCTATTTATTGAAAAAAAAAAAAACATTTTTGTTAATAAAAACTGTATATCATATATTTAAAAAAAAAAATTGAGCTACGTAAATATCACAATAGAATAACCATCGGAAAACTAATTAACTAATTAAATATAACTGGATTATATTAATTAATAACCTTTCGTACAATGGCAAAACTTTTTACGAATATTTACAAAGTATCCTTAACTCTTTGTCCTTTCACATAAACTTGAACAATATTCCTGTCATCTCCGACGAATATGAATTTCTGTAGTAGTTCTACTGCATATTCTTCAGTGGTACTTGGTAGAGCTCCTTCGTACTTGTCGATCTGCCCCCCTTTTGAGTAAACGTCGACCAGCAAAGCGTCGAAATCTTTACCGACATCGAAGTTGCCAATTTTGTGGTCCAGGTTTAATGCTGTGGAATAAAAAATCATGAAGTTGGTTAAACGATTTTGCGGGTGAAACAAAGAATATGGTTTATTTAATAGTAGTTGATCAAAGAGCAGTTGTTAGCTGCCCTCTGTTTTTTTCCACTCTATGGAAAGTCATGATACATGTTCCATGACTTGTGCCAGGCAAGGCCGTTGCTAATCTTGAATGGGTTTTAAATTTAAATTGCGAATCGCCTGATGGAAAGCGATGGATAAGGTCTATATGGAACGAGCGTGCCCAGAAGATGCCTGTCCACACTAGCTTGGAAGGCTGATGGGTTACGCACAGGCATGCATCTGTAAGCGTATTTGAACTTTTTGATATATTGATATATCAAAAAGTTCAAATACGCTTACAGATGCATGCCTGCCTGCATGATGCATGTTATTAAAATCGCTTTAATAGTTGACTATTAAAGCGATTTTAATAACACTTGGTCACAGAGATAAAACACGACTCCGAAAAAGATACCCAAATTATTTTTTCAGGTTCAAAAATTCGTTTTTAGGATGAGAGTGAAACTACTGGCAACTATACTCCATTTGAAATAAGATTAGACATTTATCTAAATCTTTTTTACAGTCCGTTCAACCGAATTTGACTTCTATTGCGTTGGTGGCATAAAAAATGGCAGCTGCAATAAACAGTTGGTATTGTAACCACTTTTTTTGCTTTTAATGCCATCCTTATGTCTACGGTATAGAAGTCAGAATCGGTTGAACGGACTGTAAAAAAGGTTTGTTTAAATGTCTAATGTTATTTCAAATGGAGTATAGTTTAAATAAATAGAGTGGAGTAATGACTGAGCTTACCTTTAGCACCTCCTAACGTGGCGAGGTAGAAAGCTTCTTTCCAGTCCAAGGCACATTTGGGGCTGCCCTGCATCTCTAAACACATGGATACGTCCATAGTTCTGCGAATAGCATCTAGTATCGATGCGTTGTCGCCACCGGAAACATCTGCAAGAATATATAACATTGAAAGAGGTGAATATTCTGTATTCTGAGTAGACCAATTTTTTTTGCCATTTTAAATAATTATAGCCTTTGCAAGTAGGTGTGTAATAATAAATTAAAGTTCCAAAACGATGGATGGATTATAATATTATGGCTAGAAAGGACGGTTGATAGGTATATATGGAAGAAAATGACATTCTGTTATCACGAATTTTGGATAGATTAGTAGCTCTCATTTGATCATGTGCGTACTTAGGTAAAACTTATTACTATATAGATGAAAAATATGTTATTTACCTGTCCCCAATCCAACAGTAATGTTAGCATTGATAATCCTCCTGACAGGACACAAGCCTGACTTCAGTCGCGTGTTGGAAGCTGGACAATGTGCTATTGACACTCCTCTGCTTGGCAACAAGGTCAGCTCTTCATCTGTCAAGTGTACTGCATGGGCCATTATGCACTGGTAAAGAAGGCGAGTTGAGAGAGAATAGTGGAGAGTGGGTGAGTAGGTACTAATTTTTACTAACGTTAGGCTAGAAATTATGTTACGCTGACGTCAGTCGTGTTCGTGCGGTCACACGTACCAAGACGCTGACGATAAATGAACGTGTATCGTGTAGCACTGACGGTCAGTGAGCGCGAGTTCAAATAAATCTGTACACGACCGACATCAGCGTAACACAATTTCAAGCCTTAATATTATTGAGCGGTCGGTATGGGGGCTAGATCCTTTATGTAGATGTGATTAGTGTTGTAATGAAGTTGTATTCAAAAATACCGATAGGTTAGGTCATGACCTGCGACATAGCGAGCTGCTTATAACAGCAGCGGCCTTCGGGCGGCGAGCGCGGGCGCAAATTACTATAGTTTGACCGAGACTGGTGTTCCGCGCCTTGAGGAGGATAGGGGGGCAGTGCAGGCTGCTCATTGGTCAACGATCAAGTTGCGCGGCGTCCCGCCCGCCGCTCAATCGTCAACGCTGCCCCCCGCCTCGCCACGCATTCCTAAGGCGAACGGCGGTCTCGGTCAGACTATACTTGACTATGAATGAGTGCGAACAGCGGCAGCAGCAAGAGCACTAGCCTGCCTCCAAACCCTGCAACTGTCGCCGCCATAAGCCCTAATGATCGCCCATATTGCACTATTTTCTTAACAAAGTTCATTTATAGCTTACCTTGTTACTTAAAATACCGCTTTCATCGTAAACATGTCCATAGGTTTTGCATTTCGGATTAGTTTCTAGTACATACTCTATTTCCGAGAGGTTTTCTGATATGTGACTCTGCAAATAAAAGTAATAACATTCTAAGAATGACTGCCTCGTTGGTCTAGTGGTCGCAAGCGCTACTGCTGAGCATGAGGTCCTGGGTTCGATTCCCAGGTCGGGCAGTGTTATTGGGCTTTCAATTAGCAATTTCTCAGTAGCAGCAAGCACTTGGTGATGGCAATAGGCTCGCCCCCTAAATCATGGGACTTAAACATAACTAGGGTGTACTATGGGTAATTGGGTACCTATATCTCTTTAAGATGTTATGTTACTATGTAGAAAAGATTTAAATATATAATTTGAAGTGTCTACCTGTATCCTGCAGTCATACTTCTTAGCTATATTTGACAGCCCATCCATTAGTTCATTATCACAACTGACTGCAAATCTTGGAGTCACTACAGGTTCCACTAACTCATTCTGGAATAAAAAGTATATTTTTGAAGTGAAAACTTCTTTAGGCGCTTTGGGCATTTTTGACATGGGGAAAAAACAATTAAACTCGCGACACCGTTCCCGACACCTCATTTTTGCTAACGCAATTGTGCTCTTTATTTATATTAAGTTACGGATCAATGTTCTATGCAAGTATGTTTACTTTAAAGGTTTTGGAAGTATTTTTTTTGTAAACGCGATTGTGCTCTTTATTTAGATAAGGTTACGGACCAATGTTCTATACAAGTATTTTTCTTCCACCAAGGCGATCTTGTTGAAGTTTTCACTTCTGTCGGCACTCCCGGAGTACCACTGTTTTTTAATATGGCAATTATGTTAGCTATACTTTAACCATTACATGCTTATTATAATTTAAATGAGTTTTTAGATGAGAGACTTTGACCATGTTTTACTAATTCATTATTTTTAATACATTAAGTTAATTTAAGTTAATTAATTTTTAAGACATTATACCTTATTTTATTAATAATAGCATGCCATCATTGTTATGATCTGTTTTTACTACTTTACATGCTCTCTTGCATGCTGATAACTTGTGCTGTATGTATTGTACTCATGTTTGAGTAAATAAATTATTATCTTATCATGGTAATTTCAGAGAGAATAGGGCAGGAGGACTGAATCTCCTTATTTTATAGAATTTGTTGTAGACTTTATGGAAGGGTGATCTTCATATGGCTTAAATGAAGATCACTCTGAAATTATCCCTGGAGAGGCAAAAAGGTTAATGTAGTAATGAAAAGAAAAAATTGGCGAATGAGGGCTAAATAGAAAAAACAACCGACTTCCAAAAAAAACACTACAAAGTGAAAAATTACTTTAATTTCGGAAGTCGGGTCTTTGGTTTTAAATTTAAGTTTTTTGCCACCGAATTCCGAAATTAAAGTAATTTTTCACTTTGTAGTGTTTTTTTTGGAAGTCGGTTGTTCTTTTTTGTAAAACGTTTTTATTTTTCACTTTTTAGTTGTGGTATTTACCCCACACAAATTCGAATACCACTACCTGCTATGTAAATAACAGTGAGAGGAAGTTGACATATCATTCACATACTAAAGTGGGAAAAAAAACGTATTATTGAAGCTAACTCAAAAACTACCAAAGCAAAGTTATTAAAATTTATATGGGACCACTTCTGAAGTATTACCTACCAAACAAAAAAAGAATCATTAAAATTAATTCATAATTGGCAGAGTTATCGCGTAACAAACATACAAAAAAAAAAAAACATACAGTTGAATTGAGAACCTCCTCCTTTTGGGAGTCGCTTAAAAATACAGATACAAACCTGATAAGAAAGAACATGTTTGACAAATGTTTCGACTTCTGCCAACTCTTTCTTGGTGTCATTATAATACCCTGCATCATTTTCTTTATTCATGCTCACTTTGCCTATTAGTGCCCTCTGGTGGTGTTTGATGGCACTTTTTACTAGTTCCAGTGTTCCTTCAACATGAAGAGATCCAAAATAGCAGGCCGTTGTGGTTCCATTTTTGAGTAATCTTTGCTGAAAAAAAAAGTAGAACAGGATTGTTATGATTTTTAAGCAAAAAGAAATAGCTAAGTAGTGATATAAGTGGGCTATACATTTAGTAAGTATGTCTGTATTCAAAAAGGCCGTCATTGTAGAGTACCTGAGTGGGGAAAAAATAGCATTTCTTGCTCTAGGGGAAAAAGTAATTTCTTTTTAATTTTTGTCTGTTCCAACGAGCCATGAAAAACGAAAGTCTTTATTCTTATGTAGAATAGGTTCACAAAAAAAAAGAACATTTTATTTTTGAAAATGGAATTAATTGCGGCTATCTCTTTGGTAGAATGTGTGCATTGCGTTGCGGCTACAAAATAAATAAAAAGGCATTGGCGCGAAATCTTTAGAATTTTTGTCTAATTACAAATTGAATTGGTGACCGTAATATAATTTACAACAGTGAAAATGTCATCATCTAGTGAGAACATCTTTACAGAGGACAGAATTAAGTAGCCGGAAAAAAACATCTCATTAAATATCCAGAATTGTACAAATTGTACATTTAAATAAAATAAACTATTTAATATTGTATTGGATTATATTATTTTCTCGCAATCGTAGTGAAAAGTAGAGTGTAACACACGGCGCTAAAACCCATTATAACTCGGTTTCTATTTACTCCCTCGCTAAAAGCTCGGGAGTAAAACTACCTCGTTACAATGGGTTATTTTAGCCTCTCGTATAACAATCTACTATTAATGGTCTTGCTAGTTAACCACCTTCATATGAGATCCTGGTGAAATTATTTGTTTTATTTTTTAATTAATGTGGCGGATAGTGTTTCTCTACACACAGTGTTCAGTGTTTACACTATGAAACAGGCCATTTTAATTATTTTACTACCCATTAGCTATTTACTAGGTATTACAAGGCAGACTTTAAAAATAGAATAAATTACATGTGACACCAAAGGAAGTGTGCAGATAAAAATAATTACAGTAATTGTGTAGCATAAATTGTAGCTGATGTAATTCCTCCATTTAGTTAGTCACTCACCACAACCTGGTCGTAGACCTTAGCAGCAAACTCTGTGTCACTGTACTTCTTCTCCAAAGGGAATGTGTACTTCGCTAGCCATTCTAATAGGGGTCTATCTAAACCTAGACCAATATTAGGGAACTGAGGTGCATGTGTGTGGCAGTCCACAAATCCAGGAATGATAAACTGGTCCCGGCTTAATTTTACTATTTTATAGCTTGAAAACTCTCCAGTCTTTTCAAGTTTATAAAACTCTTCTGTTGAACCTTTTTTCGTGATCTGTAAAAAAAATAAGTTCTCCAGTACTTATCTAATCCTGGTAGGTACCTACTTTTTTAGTGAACTAAGTTTATTTTGTGATAATTCTTTATAGGAATAATGATTCCTCATTTGTCAAATTATGATCAGTAGTTTTGAAGTTATGAGCTAACAGATGAACATGCATACATACATATACATATTGGTCAAAATCATAACCCTCCCTTTTTTGTTTCGCCGTAGTCGGGTAAAAATACATGTAGTTAAGTGAGGAATAAATATTAAAGTTTATTGTTACCTTTCCATCCTGAACAGCGAGATAACCGGAGTTTATAACAAGATTGTTCAAAGAACTCGAACTAGCGATCAATCCAACGAATACGGTATTTTTATCCGTCATTTTTATATCATTTGCTGAGGCTACTGACCAAATAATGATAAGAACAGTATTAAATTACGTAATTAAACACATAGTTTCAGAACTTATTGATAACAACACGCTCGATATCAATTATTAATTTATCACCGATGACAACAATGTTACTTTTTAATGGTTTCAGAACGTTTGGAACTTGGTCTTTTAAGGCTTAAATTTTGGGAAGATTTATATTTCTATCTTTATGTAAAGAAACGAAGTCTTTTGTTTTTATAAAAGTATTATGCTTATTTATTGTAAAAAAAATCCATGGGATTGAATTAATAAAGCACACAGAAAAACAGTAGCTAACAGTAGGCAAGGTATGTACATTAATATCTTTCGAACTACGATAACGTTGATTGATGTTATCGTAAACTTGTGTAAAGACAGAAATACAGACTAGTTAATTTTATCGCCTCGTGGTAGTTATTCTGTACATAATTTGGTGCCAGGAAGCGCGCGCGTGTTCTTCTCCCTCACGCCAATGGATGAACTGTCCTATACGTGCGTTTTGTATCCAGAACACGGAGCTGGAGCTGGTGGCGCGAGCCATGGCTTCTTCGAGCCGGTTGTTCATCTTCTTTGCTTCTTCTAAAGCCTGTAGGACATAATTAAAATTAAATGGCGAATAATCTTTGTGGATGACCGTGGCTGGCCACGTCACGAAAATACAAAACTGAATCTCGTTTTTGCGGTTCTCAAGGGAGAATTGCACTATTCCTAGCGGTTAATGGGACTATGTAAGGAAGTAAGAACATAGAGAGCAGTTGCAACTATCTACCTACTTATCTAACTTTGAAATCACGTACTTGATTGAAGAAACCATTGGAAACTGCAAGTCGTCCAGACAACATGGAAGAGTTGGCTCTTAGTAGACACCAGCGGGGATATAATGTGCGCAACAAACGGGCGTCATGTTCCAATCGCGCTAATTCCCTGTCCGCTATCGAACGGAGCTCCATCAGATCCACCACCTAATTGAGATTGTTTGCTTAATTCATCAGTCATAAATACATAGCGAAGCAATTTTCATTTACCTTTCGTAAATCGTCCACTTTTCTTGCTAAACTCTCGAGCATTCCCTCTGCAAGTCTCATTGCACTCAAAAGAGTGGTCATCGAACCATCATCTTCATGTGATACCCAACTTAGCGCTTCAGACTCAAAACGTTTAGCCCTCCTTTCCGAATCTGCCCTGAGCCAATAGGTCCAAAGCCCTACTACTAGCCGGCGCCGACTAGGCCCTGCAGATTGACCCCTGCTTATCGCATATTCGGCGAACCGACTTATATCTTGAGGCGATTCCAGTTGAAATCCTGCGTCCAGTATCATGTCTATACACAGCGCATGATACCACGTCTCACAATCATATGACATATGGTCTTGGCCTGTACGCAAGGCGAATTGCAAGATGTCGACAGCTTCTGCTATGCGTCGACGGGTTAGTAGAATGTAAAATAAGTCTGGTATTAGCTCCAAAGATACGTCTTCAGCTAACAGGAAACGACTAACAGCTAAGGCACGGAAGCCCGAGCGTATAGTTGGTGCCAGTTGCCCTCTGGCCATCCGAGCTCGAAAGGATGTCATAAATAGTTTTCCAACAGCAAAAAGTTCATCAGCCTGAATTGGGTTCGGAAGTTTTTTCAAAGAGTGAGCTGCCATTTGTTCTATTTCTGCTGTGGCTTCCGGCATACCACGATCCAATTCTACTTGCAAAACATTGCAATAAGTGTCGCAGATATCCACTACAGAACATTCCACAGTCTGAACTATATTCAAGGCACGGAGTGCTGTCATCCTCGATACTCTTTCATCACCAAGCATGGAATATAATAAGGTTGCTATGTTCAAACAAAACACTGAGTCCGCTTTCAATATTGTTTTATGTAAACGATGCTTTTGTCTTTCGAATTTTAAGGCTTTTGCTATATTTTTCAACTTGAAATATTCAGGTACTTTGTGTATATTGATATGATATATTTCTGCTGCTTGCTCGGTTTCTGCTTTAGCCGCAGCTAGTCTTCCCAATACCAGGCATGTAGCAGCTCTTATAGAATGTATTTTGCCTAAAAATCGCTTTTTTTCAAATGGATCTAGATCGGGAATCATTTCACACATGTCTTCGGCTTCTTCGAGTTTTGGAAATATATTTTCAACGTTATTGCTTAGTACACACAAATTACAGTACTTGATCAGGAATTCAATGGCTTTTGATTTCAATTCTGCATTTTTTGCATGGTAGACGACTTGGTCACAAATAGTTATATTTAGTTCTGTACAAGTACATCTAGCAAAGTTCGTTGCGGAAACACCTTTTTCTATTTTGACACTAAAAGTATTTTTGTCATTTGTCATTTCTTCTATGTCTTCTTGACTGTCAATGATGCCGAGATTCTGCCAATCACTAGGATCATCAGCTTCAGCAACCTCACGAAACATGTCAAAAATCTTATTATTTTCTAATTCTTCCAAGCTGTTCTTTTGAAGTTCAGAAAAGTTAGTCATGGTTACTTTTTTAACTGATCTTTGGCTGCTTGGACCAGCCTGATCAACGCTGCCTTTTGTTTTCAAAATTGGCGCTACTTGTGAATTTGTGTTATGATATTGGGTACTATCTATTGAGATATTAGGTGGCATTATCTCACTAGATGCTTTTGTTGGCTTAAATATTTCCTTAGAGAGAGTTGCAGTTTCTGCTTCTGATTTTGATTTATGTAAATTAGCAGAACTTGGTACCTTTGATGAAGATTCCCTTTGTAAGGTTACTAAGGAGTCATCTGAGCTTTCATCTCTAGCCACCGTTGTGTCCATCGAATTATTTGAGTGTCTATTTCTCATGGGTGCTACATCGCCTAAACTTATCATTGATTGGACTACCATAACTGTACCTCCGCAGTTAGCACATTTTTGTTTATTATTTTCTAAGTAATTAACAATCCGCGTGTGAAATTCTTTTTTCTGATTCATTGGTAACAGTTCGTAACATGTTTTTCTTGAGTTTTTACTTCTAAATCTCATTAGTTTGCAAAATGCGTACTTTGGTAGATTTTCGCAGCTTTCCGGATCATGTTCGAAACAACATTCACAAGAAAGATTTGGGTTTTGGGATGAACTGTTTGATAGTATAGTTAATGTAGAAGTGCCTCTGCGACCAAATTTATTCAGACAGTCGGCGTTTGCACAAGAGAGAATACGTAAAGCAAATAATCTTTTAACAGCTTTCGCCGTAACTAAACTATTGTTTTCATACATTATATTTTCTAAGAGATCCCTTGGTATTACATCGCCGATCACTGATGCAATTTTCAGTAGCAGTTGTTGATACGGCGTCAATGAGTCAATTTGCATCATAATTAGTGCATCTAAGTTATGGACATTTATATTGGTGTTTAGTTCTTCTTTTTCAATTACTATACATATGCTTATATCTCCTGTGGAATCATTTTGTATTAGATTATCGAGGGTGCTTTGATTTTGACCATCTAATGCTTGCGGGTGTAGCAGAGCTGGATCTGGAAACTGTAATTCCTCTTCTTTCCAGTCGTCTATTTCAACATCATGTATCCTTTTTATTTCAAGTGCGCCGGTAGAAAATAAGTGAGTAATGAAGCTCTCAACGAGGCCTGGCATGCCTTTACATTTACTTCGCAAGGCGACACATAAGTCATTCGAGACTCCATCTACGTCTAATATTTGACAAGCCAAAGCAGGAATCCACTCTGAATCCAATGGCCCTAAACACATTTTTCTGATGTTATTATTTATAAATACACTGTAGAGCCAACTGTGAACAGCGCTAAATTTACCACGTGTGACGGATAGCACGACAAATATGTTCAATGAGCTGAACATCATTGATATGAATTCCCAAGAAAACGAATCTAAATTTTGTAAATCATCTAAAAATATGACAGTAGTATCTGTAAATGATTTAATTAGTTTCTCAAATATTGCCTTAGCTTTCTCTTTTCGCTTGGTTTCATCTAAAGAATGGATTCCTTCGTGATAAGCAAATCGTACTTTAATTATACTGTTTAAATAACATAAGTCGTCAGAGTAGGCGCTTAATAGTTGTATAATTTTTTCTTCTTTGGCAAAACTTTCAACGGGTTCCTTAAGCTCAAGTATTTGATTCATTATTTGGCTTAAAGCTAAATATGCAGTTGCAGAATGTATAGAAGTCAAGTTTAGGTAACATACACGAGAACCATGTTTCCTTGCGTGGCGAGCCATCCATTCTAACATTCTACTCTTTCCGATTCGTGATTCACCTACCATTAAAAGAGCATCGAAATCTCTATAACTTGCATTGCTCTCTTCTAGCCAGCTTTCAAAATAGTCTATTTCATCACTGCGGTTAAGGAGTGGCGGAATCATTGGTATATCATATAATTCCTTAACTCTTATATCTTCCGTGTATTCATATATTTTTCCTGGTTTTATAATGCCTTTTAATTCGATTGCTGGTTGTAATGTAAATCCGTTTTTAGACATTTTACTTTTTACAAAAGTAGTTTCATCGCATGTGATTTTATTTCGGAATCCACACATGAGCCTTGCGGCTTTGTTAACAATAGCACCAATGACAGTAAATTCTCTTCGTAGAGGATGGCCTACCACTCCACAGTAAACCTGACCAGTTGTTATACCAATGGATACTTCTAAGACTCCATCGAGAGCAGCTAAGGATTTTTTAATACTATACGCACATTTTAGTGCAGCTTGGGCTTCAGACTCGTGTTTGAAGCCCCGCAATCCGAATACGACTAGAATCATGACATCCTTATCAAAAAGAATTATCTTGTTAACACACCCCATCGATTTATATACTATTCCACATGTGATTTGATATGAATTATTGACGATTGTTATTAATTGCGTAAATGAACAGTCTCTTGGCTTGAGGGTCACAAATAAAATTGAAACTTGTCTCATTTCAGTCAGGTATTCCAGTGGTTGGTGAGCATCAACCTGTGTTAAAACGGGTCTTATCATAAATTTTCTAATTTCGCATCCTTTATTTTTTTCCTCAGCGACTAAAATAGCTTTACGTAGGCTCAAAGCTTCGGTTTTCCTTAAAGCATCGGTTACATTTAAACCTTTAGGTGCGTCTAATATAAAATCAGGAAGGCTCTCTATTGCACTAAATGGCTTTTTACTTTGTCTGACTAAATTTCCAAAACCCACAAATGGTTTCGTCACATTGTTTTCATGCGGATCATACAGAATAGATTTTATTGTAACAAATCCGTTTTCATTTATAATATGATCGTAATTTCTAGAGTAACAATGCCCCCACGCTGTCGGAGTTAGTTTTACTTCCCCTGAAGCACAGACGCTTTCAGCAGCTTTGGCTTCTATTACAGGCAAGCCAAAAATTATATAACTCATATCTATTCCAGTACCGATTGGTGCAAATATAAGATTGCCTGCAGATATCGCTAGTTTCACTTTTAAGTTAACTTTAACATCAGTTTCATAGACTGCGTAAGAATGTTGTATAATTAGAGCGCAAGCTATTACTGTGTGGATGGTGTGACACAGAAATGAACGTTTGTCAGTTTTCCAAAGTGCTAGGAAAGCGTCGCCGGCGAACTTAATAATGTCACCACCGTGGCCGTAGATGAGCTCTATGAGTGAACCGAGGTATGTGTTTAGAGTTACTGTCAGTCTATAGGTGCCACCTTTTCCAGTGTTATTGTATCGTTCTGATAAAGCTGTATAGCCTGAAACATCAGCCATGAGGAGAACACCAACGAAACGTTTTGAATTTGATGTATCAAACCTGAAAAATTTGAATGATTTATATCACCTCTCACAATCGGCATGCTTCATTCTTTCATGGACTTCGCATAAAAAAAGATGGGTACGTGCAGTAACGAACATTATAAAATAGTTTTTATTTCTGGTAACAGAACAACATTAAATCAATGAATACATATTTTGTCAATTACGCTAGGAACCTTACTTGTCCAGCAGTAGTACTTCATCGGGGACTAAAGTTGATAGTATAAGAGTCTGTTTCTTGGTCAGTTGTATCTCAATATCTTGGTCTATCTTGTCTGCATCGCTCTTCCTCTCAAACAGCTCCTCCACCCAGTTCTTTACTTCTTTGTAACGTGGTTCATATTCATCTAGTTCTTCGTCAAATATTTCGTGACCTCGACGGGACATTCTCCGGCTGTAATTGCGCCATTTTTCGGTGCCAACCATAACGCTTGTGGAGGTTTTCCTGGGCTTTTGCTTGTTTTTGAGGAAATTCATGTTTGTGGATGGTTGGGTGCGGTAAGTACGTGAATTTTGGAGTGGGTGTCCGGATGATTTGGCACAGTCACTTAACACTTAACCTAGTGTCATCAGTAGTCTAGTAGGCTACGTTCGTGATATTTTAGTTGTCTCTAAGGAAAACTTAAACATAAATAATAATAAATTGTTCCAACATAACACCCGGGATCTTTGTTTTGACTCTTTGACAATTGATTAGTGTCATTGTGTCATCAGAATGTATGATTTATTTTGATGTGTATTTTGTCGTTTCCTTTGACATAAATTATTATGTCGTGGTAAACTTTTTGTTAAGTAACTTTTTTTGGACAAATGGCTTATGTACTTGTTACGTACCTTTCACCAACTTTGGTGAAAGGTTATTTGTACTTATTTTCCATTGTTTACAATTATTCCGTCAATTTACATCCTGCCTAGAATGTTAACTAATTTATTCACTGTCTTTATTCCTCGACCAATATGGAGGCAATCTTTTAATTACCGTTATTTATAATTTTAATGCCATTGTCCTGTTAACTTCATTTCTCTGGTCCGCAGACAGCGTAAATAATTTCATTGAGATCTTAATTAGGTATAATAAACAATGTGTTGTAGTAAACTAATCTGACCTTTGTAATGGTTTGTTATGTGAGCTGCACTGTACCTTGTACCACAGCCGGCTCAGTCCGCCATTCTCTACTGCTTTGCGCACACGCATTCTGTGGACGGGTCGACGAAGTAACGATGGAGCCGAACGGGACCTCTTTCTTGGATAAAGTGCTCAATTTAGTTAAAGAAGACAGGGCTGACAATGTGCCTCTCATACGATTCAAACACCCGAAGGAATTGGAGGTATTTGTGAATTACTTACTTTTGATTTTAATGAGGGTATCCAAATATTAAGTTAAAACGTTGCTCCATAGTTAAATTATAAATATGACTTACTAGCTGAGCAGACAGACGTTGTTCTGTCCTTTCAATAATTTATACAAAAATCCCATTCAAAACCGGCCGTTCAGTTTTTCCCGAATTTGAAAATGTTCCGGCAATTTTCAAAATAAATAATAGGTAATATAATTTTCAAATTTTCGTTATCAAGTGCTTATCAACGAACATCATTTCATTTTTATTTAATAGATTTATTAAAACCATTTGTTATGGGTATTATATTCTAGCGATAGGTAGTCATCATCCACAAATCAGCCCCCGAGTAGGGTTACCAACCGTCCGGATTTGTCCGGACATGTTCGGCTTTTTGGACCCCCGTCCGGACTATGTCCGGCCTTTATATTTGTCCGGACCTTTCGATTTAAGAGGATTTTCTTTGAAAAAGATAAATGATTACTGAAAAAAATAAGATTAAAAAGTAAAATGTCCGAACTTTTTTTCTAATGTCAGGCTTTTTGTCAGGACTTTTCAAATTTCGAAATGATAACCCTACCCCCGAGGCTATGTAGCGTCGGTCGTTGTGGTCGTGGGTGTTGAAGTCTGAATATGAGCGTTTGTTTACATACTAACTTCTTCAGGTGATACCTGCACATTATCGCATATCACCACAGTACGTAAAACCTCGTGCAGATTGGCGCGACGCGACACCGTGCACCGGTAACCACCACGTTCACACGGACGTAAAAACATCGCGCGGGATTTTATCGCGCACTGGATTTTCTACTCTCGGTGTGGAGCCGAGGGTTGAGAATCCAACAGTACATTCCAGCGCGTCGAAAAAACACACTTGGATTTTCACTGTCGGCTTAGCGCAGAGCGTTGAAAAAAAATCGCCGCGGGGAAAAATCGCTCGTGCGGACCAGCAAATTGTTCTACCGTGAAGTTTTCTCAGAAATTGTTTTTTTAGAGTTGCGTCGCGCTGTTGCGGCGCGCCAGTTTGCACGAGGCTTTAGCTGGGATCATATACTACCTACCTACTTACTTCATATTAATTGGTGTTTATGTCTGATACCAAGGAAAGAATTGATGGAATGGACCTGTACCCTAATTGCGTAACTTGTTTTCGTAAACAATTTATTGTGTCTAATTTGTTTCATTTTGACAGTTCAACAACATTCATTGCGTTATTAACGTTGTTGAGCAGATTTTTTTTTTAACTTATGAAGCAATGGATTAGCAATCTGTTTCAAATCGAAACAGATTGTGATTTAATTGTATTACGCAATTCGGGTACTGATTAGTTGCCTTGCCTTAGGTACTTTTATGTCAGATAACTTGCTATTAGCCATTTGAAGCGTACAGTAGGTCGCACCTCTGTGCTATCACTTTGAACTTGAGCTATGTGATGAGTTGGTGACCCATTGCTTATTGCTGCTTGAGCTGCTCTATCAGCTTATAATTATTTATTCGATGGTTTCAAGATGCAGTTATATAAAAACACTGCACCCAATGACTGCACCGGTGACACAAAAACAGTCGAGACGTGTCGTGGGAGTGACATCCGGTTGGAACGAATTTCCTTTCACTTTTGCACTCTTCGCGAATGTGGGCTACGTCACGACACGTAACAAAAGTGTCGTGACGGTCAAACTGTTACACTTTTTAACTGACTTCAAAAAAAGGAGGAGGTTCTCAGATCGTCGGTTTAAAAAAAATGTATGTTTCCCGATCACTCGAAGACAGCTGGACCAATTTGAAAAATTTGTGTTTTGTTTGAAAGGGTATTCAAGTTGGTCCCATTGTCATTTGGCCACGATCTGATTATGGGATCTTGGAGAAATCGAGGGAATTCTTCAAATATTATAGGCACATCTATAGCGATTTGGGTATTTTTGATGAGCAGTTGACATTAGGCTATTGTAACTTAGATAAATTACAAACCAACCCACTAAAAAGTGAAAAAAAAACTTGTTTAACAAAAATACAACCGACTTCCAAACTGCAAGTTTTTTTTTTCCCTTTTTTTTGGTCTAGATCTCATTCGCCAAATGTGCAAAGTATAACGGGCGATAAGCATTTTCTCTCCAATATAAATCAAGTATCATCTTCATCAATCATAATTACAATACTTACCAGTATTGTAATTATGATTAACAGAATAAATAGGAAGAATAATGTACAACCACGTTTAAAACTAACAATAATAGAAACGGCAGTAATTTTCCAGACACTTGAACGATGTTACCTAGGACGCACGTTTGTAGTTAGTGCTTGTGAACTTGTTGAATTATGCTTATCCTATACTATTAAACGAGCAATAGTTGTATATATATTTGTTTGTAAATAGATTTCGCTCGAAATCGGTTCTAACATTTCGATATAATTCGATGAAAAAATGACGATGAATGATGATGTAATTTCGATGAAAGTTGCAATATATGGGTTTACGGGGGCGAAAAATCGATCTAGCTAGGTCTCATATCTGGGAAAATTAGTTTTATCCGTATTTTCACCCGAGCAGAGCTCGGTCGCCTAAAGTTTAGAACAAGATAATGAATATTATTACTTTCCTCTATGATAGATAATGAATAATGACTTGACATTATTGACATTAGAATAATGATCATGACAGCATGGAATTAGTAAGTACTTACTATTTTGGCAGTATGGAATTCGTAGGTACTAGACTATTAAATGAACATTCCCTATTTTCACCAGAGCAAAGCTCGGTCGCCCAGGTATTTTTATTTATACAGTATACTGGTAAGGTGAGTTTGCCGATTATTAATGAAGTCGCAGACTGCGTTTCCACTGAGGCGGAGCTGGGTGGAGCGGAGCTTAGCGGTGTATGAATTAACCAATTACAATGCTCGAAATCTCCGCTCCTTTTCAGTGGAAACTGTGTAAGCGGAGTGAAGCGGAGTTGAGCGGACTTCGCATAAAATTATGAGCACGCGATTCCGAGCGGAATAGGACGAAGACGAGCGAAGCTATGTTGAGCGGAGGGCAGCGGGCGGTCAATGTTACTTCATCTACTTCGTTATCTTCGTCTTCTAGTAGAGAAAGATATAAAAGATATAAATATATAAAATACAATCAAACATTCTGTAGCTGTCTCAAGTGCTTCTTTATAGCAGTAAAGGCTGGCAAATATAATTTTCTATGATTCTGATGAATTCAGTGTTCTAAAGCCGGGTCTCCTGCGCGTGTTTTTACACAAAAACATCGCACCAAAGAGGCGTCACCAAACACATTTGTCTATGCAAACACAACGTTTTGTATGAAAATAAATGTTTATGTGTAAGGTTTTTTATGTAATGTTTCGAAAAAACACGCGCAGGAGTCCCAGTTTGACAGAATTAATTCTCATACGCAATAGGTATAAATAATCAAATCAAATCACAAGTCATTTATAAGACAGTCCCCCAAAACGCCCGCCCTTCACCACTTCCTAGTGCTTTAGCTGGGAAGAAGAAGTGGCGCAACAAACTCCCCAGCAGCACAGCTGTCTGTTCTATAATATTGACTTTTAAATTCAGCAATGAGTTCCATCCTGTCTAAAAACTGTAGCCGGAATTTCATAATTAATTTCATAAACCAACGACCTTGTTTGTGAAATCGCTATGTATTGGCGATAAGCCTATCGTTTGCATTTTCTTTTGTATAATCATTTGGAATTTCTATTGTGCTAACTGTCGTGTTACAATAAAGTATAGATTTTAAGTCTTCCGTTTCACTGACTTCGATAACCGAGACAGCCATCTTTTCGTCTATGTGAAAAAGTTCAAATGCTAGTACACACGGCTACACATGAAGCTATACATTTCCAGTTTATGCTGATCTCAAATTGTATAGGAATTCCATACAATGCGAGATCAGCATAAATTGGAAAAATATAGCTTGATGTGTAGCCGTGTGTACCATATAGTGTGGCCTAAGCTCTACCTATTTTACTTTTTTGATCTTCGATCAACAATACCTTTTTGATTGATCATATTATTATCATCATATGGATCTTCTCTTATTATTATAGCTTCCCTAGCCTCTTCATCGCTTAATTTACTTAAACCGCATACGTGCTGCACCTTTAACCTAGTTTTTATGAATAACTAGCTTCTGCCCGCGACTTCATCCGCATGACTTGTTCCCCCCATCACCATTCGCGGCATCGCATCGCATCGCATCGCATCGCATCGCATCGCCCGCCTGCGCTATTACTTCGTTTTCTTTCTGACTTTTTTCTTTACTCTCGACTCCTAAGGGTCTTAGCGTGATGATAAATAGCATCAAACCTTCCTGAAGAATTGGGCTACCAAATGTTGACGGGTAATTCCAGAGATTAGCGCATTCAAACAAAAAAACAAAGTCAACAGCTTAAAATTTAATTAATCGGTGTTGATGACTTTGAGTCTTTTAGTCGATAAGACACGGTGTTAAACTAGTGACCATCTTAGGAAATATTAAGTACATCAAGACACTTGTCAACGACGTAATGTTCCACCTTATAAGGTTTTATTAAGGTTGTACCACCGGCTACTGCAGTTACTACAAATGGACGTTTAGCGATGAAATAATGTGTAGGTAGCTCAAAGAAACAATGAATCATCATTCATCATTACGGCCGAAAGACGTCCACTGCTGGACATAGGCCTCCCCCAAGCACCTCCACTTCGACCGATTCTGTGCTTTCCGCATCCAGCGGATTCCTGCGGCCTTCACAAGGTCTTCGGTCCTGCGGTCTTCCAACGCAACGTCTTCCGGTACGCGGTCGCCACTCCAGAACCTTTCGGCCCCATCGGCCATCCGTTCTGTGAGCAATGTGCCCTGCCCACTGCCACTTAGGTAAGTTTGGCATTTGTCGGGCTATGTCGGTACCTTGGTTCTCCTGCAGATCTCTTCATTTCTGATTCGATCACGTAGGGAAACTCCAAGCATAGCCCTCTCCATTGCCCTTTGGGTGACTTTTAGCCTTCTGATAAGGCCCATTGTGAGCGACCACGTTTCAGTACCATAGGTCATCACTGGCAACACGCACTGGTCAAAGACTTTCGTCTTGAGACACTGTGGTGTGGACCAGTCAACAATGAATACTAGGAGAACATATAGACACTAGTATTACTAAGTACTTATCTACGGTGCACCTACCTACCCTACATATCTACCTACTTACCTACCCTACCTACCTACTTATTTACCCTACCTACCTACCATGAAGTACCCTGCCTACCTATACATATACCTGCCTACCTACTACTAGGTAGGTAGGTAGGTAGGTATGGATGGTATTGGATAATCTTTTTTGTTCGTTATTCTCAGGACTACCTGCATGAGAATAAAATACACAACAAAAAAAGAACTATCCAATTTGGTGCAGTCGTTCTATAGATATATAGATAGATGTACTCGTAGATTTATTCTTAGGTAGACCAGTAAAGCCTGATTAAAATGTAAATCCGGTATGTTAATAGGTTTATATATAGATGTAGATTCAACTCAGACGCGTTAAAAGCAAAAACCTGTTGCAAAATCATTTGAACATTGCAATATCTGCGTGCATAATATTTCATAAGTTGCGAGGCTGCGAGCCCTTCACATACCAAATGAGATTCCAGTTATTTCACCATCTCTAATTCGGTTTGCTACTTCTTTGGTTGAGACATGCCATGAACTTTATTATGCCATGCTCTATATCTGATGGTATAGTGTACACACGGCTACACATCAAGCTAAAAATTTCCAGTATAAGCTGACCTCGCATTGTATCGAAATCCTAAACAATGCGAGATCAGCATAAACTGGATATGTATAGCTTGATGTGTAGCCGTGTGTACCTACCTACTGCTCAATGTATTCTTTGATTAAGTAAAATGATGCGATCAATTCTCGATGAATCTCTACATTAGGCTCCCTGAATTATTGTATGTTAATTTGCATTAATATTCTGAAAAAGTTACGCATACAATCAAAATGGAACTTTAGTATTTGGTTTATTGGATCTTTTTCTTTCCTTATATAAGACAGTTACGTAATTGGAACGTTTTCGCTCGATTCATTTTTTATTCGAAAATCATGTCTTTTTATATTTGAAACAAAATCAAGATTATTCGGCTATTATGTCCAAAATAATTATTGACAGTAAGAAAATATAGTTTATTGTCCAGATATAAGAAATTTTTTCTCTAGATCAATTATTACTTTAGTTATAAACGAAATAAGAGTTGAGACTTACGATATTCAGTTCAGTGCTCGAACACGACCGAAGAGCGCACGCGATATTCTACTTTATTACTGATGTGTTAGCGTTTAGCACATAGTGGAGTGGTGGGGTGCATGGGGGCGGAGTTTGCGTCGAAATTGTCTTTGGAGTGCCTGGTCTTAACAACGATTTTGGGCTTTTGCCGCTATAGGGACCTGAGGTACAAACTGTTCAGGTTGCCGGACCAGCTTGCAATCAAGTTGCATACTCATACGTTTCTGCACCTATTTCGGGGTTTTCATTCTACTTCGACTCAAGGCATCAATTTGCTTCAGAAGACTTGGCAGGCCTTGATTAAAACAGTTACTTGTTTGTGATCATTGAGTTCCTAACCAACGAAACCTTAATAAGAATTTCTCTTCACGTTCCAGGCAATCCTGGACCTTGACGTGACAAAAGGTGTAAGTGACAAAGATCTGGAGAAATGTGTGCGAGATGTATTTAAGTATAGCGTGAAGACTCATAAGGCGACCTTCAAGAACCAGCTGTTCTGTGCTACTGACCCCTACGGGATGGCTGGAGCGTGGATCACGGAGGCTTGTAATACTAGTCAGTAGGTATCTGTTAATTTGGTCACGGTATTCTCCCTTCTAAAGGTAGTTGGATGTAAGAAGCACAGGGCTGGTTGATGTCGCCACATGCACAGCTTGGGGGAGGCCTATGTCCAGCAGTACACACGGCTACACATCAAGCTATACACTTCCAGTATAAGCTGACGTTTCATTGTGCGGAAATCCTATACAATACGAGATCAGCATAAACTGGAAATGTATATCTTGATGTGTAGCAGTGTGTACATGATTTGCTGCAATGCTGACGGTACTGGAAATTTTGGCTAAGCAAGCAGGAACTTTATAAAGGATTTATTGGAACCAATCTGCCGATTAAAAACCCCCTGGAATACTTTTGTCGAGCTGAGTAGGTAGGTAAAGTCGAAGAAGGCATTTAGCAGTTAATTTTAAACACGTTTAATTTACAACTATGCTTGGAAACGCCATTAAAGTTTAGTGATTGCAATATCTTTAGTACATGGAATGCAGTTTCGAATTTTACGAGTATGTATGCTAAGTATGAAAAGTTGCCTAATCTAACACTGTTTAAATATTAGTGAACAAGCAAAACTTGTCTGAGTTTGTCATTAAATAGTCATAAAATGTGGTACACGACCTGTAGTTAGTTTGCGCTTTCTAAATTTAACTACATCTATAGTACACACGGCTACACATCAAGTTGTACATTTCCAGTATAAGCTGATCTCGCATGGTACGGAAATCCTACACAATGCGAGATCAGCATAAACTGGAAATGTATGGCTTGATGTGTAGCCGTGTGTACCTACTCAAATAAAGACGGAGCACTTGAAATGTCATAAAATGATGGAAACAAGTCCAGAGACTTCACAGATAAAACTGTTTTTTAAGAGACTAGCTCTTCGCCCGCGGATTTGTTCGCGTGTAAATCGGTATTTTTACCCGACTGCAGTGAAGGCAAAAAAAGGAGGGTTATGTGTTTGACCTGTATGTATGCATGTATGTGTCCGTATCTGTTTCCTCGTAACTACAAAACGGCTGAACCGATTTCGATGAATGATATGTCGTTAGATTCGTCTTTATTGCGCGAGTTTCATTGGGTATAGTAAAATTTGAAAAAAACAACAAAATGATGGATTTTTAGCACCAAAATGCAAGTTTAAAAAATAAAAAATCTTCCAATCCTATCGAGTGGGGTATCAAAATAAAGGGGTTTAAAAGGTGATTCCAAAAATATATGAAAGTAATTTAACAATTCCGAACTTTTGAAGTGATTAAGAGGCCGTCTTTTTTTCTTTTTAGTTATGTATCTTTGCAGTCGGGTTTTTAGTATTTTAAATTGAATATATACAATAATAGTACAGTTTACGATACTCAGGGATAATGTAGATTCCCATAAGTGAAAGAATTTTCGCGAATCGGATCAGTAGTTCCGAAGATAACTCCCTCCACACAAACTCACAAATGTTACCTCTTTATGATATTATTTAAGTATAGATTCAACTGGGTTGGACAAACTGGACAAAGTCACGTCGCAGTAGGGGGGGGGGGGGGCAAACCGGGGCCCGTGCCCCGGGCGCCAACTTTAGGGGGCGACAAATTCAAGCGTAGCAGACAAGTGCACCACCCAGCACACCGCAACTTTGAAGAAACTGCTTGGGAACGCATTCTTCTCAAGCAGTTTCTACTTTCTACAGAATGCCACGTGCTACGATCCCTACATAAGTACTCCTTTTGCTTCATTTGTGGATTTTTATTGTCACTGTTAATTAAACGCCTATTTCTATTTCAGATATACCTTCGAAGTGGGTCCAGTATTCACTCTCATAGAACTTAAACTTCTGAGCCATATACTCAAACTGTTCGGTTTACCTGATGGAGATGGTATCTTTAGCCCTGGAGGCAGTATCTCCATAATGTATGGCCTGGTCGCCGCAAGATATAAGAAGTTTCCAGATATCAAGGCCAAAGGGATGAGGAATCTACCTGAGATGGTTATTTTTACTTCTGAAGATGTAAGTTTATGATCCTGTTTTTAATATCGTATCGTAATGTTGCAGTAGAATTTTGATGTGAAACATCTATAGCGGCGGGTCAGCCCGACTGTTGGTGTGGCGACAGTAAAAAAAACTTTTTACAAAAAATATAACCGACTTCCAAACTACAAAGTGAAAAATAACTTTAATTTCGGAAGTCGGGGTCAAAAAACTAAAATACTGATCCAAAGACACCGTTTTTTTGTACAAGTAAGCAAGTATCTTTATTTGTATTTCTTTATTTGCACAAGTGGCGATTCTTAAAAAGTTTTCTTTAGGTAGGTAGTTAGGTACAGTCCCCTGGAAAGTCATTATTTATTGTGTATAGGTGTGCAAAAGTATTTCTTAATAAATAATCTAAACATATTCCGGCAGGGGCCATAGTCTTTCCATAGTTCCAGGTAACCAATCCATTATAGCCACCCAAACCCATAGCCCAATATGTTTTGTTTCCATGTTCTGCAATAGTCCTACACCAACCGGGGCTTGTCCTTGGGTGCACTTGTATAGTGCATACAGGGATAATCGTCGGTTGGTGCCTCAACACTTAAAAATGTCTAAGGGGCCTCTGCGAGTTGGCTTCGGCCCCTCGTACGCCTTCCAAAGGACCGGGACCCATGGTCCCGAGATTTGTTAAAATCTAAACATATTATAAATTAAAGTCGCTGTTCGTGTCTGTCTGTGTGACCGCGTTGTTTTTCGAAACTGCGCAACGGATTTTGATGAGGATTTCACCGTCATTTACAGAATTATTTATTCCCGAAGATTTATGTGTATTGGAATTTAAGGTTGCTAGTATTAAATCTATATCTATATATAATAAAATAGTAGGGAAGTTTGTCCTTTTGTCTGATGTATGTTCCGGATTGCAGCAAAAACGGCTGAACGGATTTGGATGAAATTTGGCACACAGATAGTTTAATAGAGTACTTTTAATCCCGGTCGTACGTGCCCGTGGGATATTTTCCGACATCCACGCAGGCGAAGCCGCGGGCAAAAACTAGTAAATAATATAGTTGAATTGGTTGAAGTGGCGGTGCTTCGGCTAAAATGATGAACAAAGCCTAGTTGTAACTTTGTTGAGCTAATAGTTCGTGCGGATACAAAACGCGAAGCAGAATGCACCTAATAAAATTTTCATAGCAGTTTACAGCCGTTTAATTTTATGACTCGTCTCACTATGCCTTGAGCAACAATTTACCTTCTAGTTTCTCATAGTTTTAACAAACATTTTCAGAGTCATTACTCCATAAAGAAAGCAGCCCATTGGCTAGGTTTTGGTACAGACAGTATCAGGATCATACAAACCAATGCCAAAGGACAAATGCTGGTTGATAAGCTAGACGAAGCTATACAGAAAGAAAGGGACCTTGGGAGATGTCCCATATTCGTGAACGGCATGGCCGGCACCACGGTTTTAGGAGCCATAGATGACCTGGAAACAGTTGCTGATGTGTGCAAGAAACATGGTGTTTGGATGCATGTTGATGTGAGTTTTCTTTCGAAATACTATAGATTACCTATACCTACCATAATGCTACCTGCTTCTCGAGAAATATATCAATCTGCATAGCCTTTTCCCAACTATGTTGGGGTCGACTTCCAGTCTAACCGGTTGCAGCTGAATATCAGTATTTTACATGGAGCGACTGCCTATCTGACATACACAACCAGTTATTGGGTATTATGATACCCCTTGGTAAGACTGGTTGTTAGAGTTTTAGGCTTCTGCCACTGTCAAAGATCTACAAATGATAGCCGGGACCAACGGCGTCACGTGATTTGTTTAAAAAAGTTTCAATAAATCCATGAAGATGCACCTGCTGCTATTCAAGGCGATTAAGTTCCTAACTACTATATGGAATAAAAGCTTGTGCTTGTTGCTGTCCGAATTGTTTTTCTTTCTTCTTTATGGTGTGGTTAGTGAGTAACCTGGTGTCAGAGTTTTTATGCAGCTCATGGGCCTCTGACTTGACTTCACATGCCGTCGAGAAATATCTCTCAGTCATGCCGGTTTCCACACGGGCACACGATGTTTTACTTCACCGTTTTTTAAGCCAGTGATAATCATACAATACGCAAATGAATCCGCAAAGTCCGAATTGTTAATAACAAGTTAATTTATTATGTTCCAGGCTTGCTGGGGAGGCAGTTTAATGCTTTCACCTAAATACAAAACTAAACTAAAAGGAATAGAAAGGTATACATACCAGTTTACGTCTTCTGGAAAATACTAACCTAATTCATATCATTAAGCACAAGTAAATGCGAAAGTGTGTTTGTTACGCTTTATAACGTCTTAACGGCTAAACAGATTTCTATGAAATTTGGCACACAGGTAGACCATGACCTGGATTAGGATACTTATACTATCCCGGTAGTACGTTCCCGTGGGATATTTTCCGACCTCCACGCGGGCGTTGCCGCGGGAAAAAGCTAGTTTTCTAATATGTCTGTTCTAATAGACCAACCAATCTTAGAACACTTCGTGAAAAACTAGAGTACACATGTGTTATATTTTTGAATCGTCTTCTCAAGCCTATCATTTTCAAACTTATCACCCTACATTATGGTACTAAAATATTATTTTCTAATACCTACCTTACTTATTTAATTTAAAATCCGCCATTTTGATTTTATAAAAATATAAAACCTAGCCTATAACCATTGCACGACTCTGGAAAACTCATTAATTAAAATCCATCCAGCTGTTAGAATGCTTCCAGGGTATAAAGAATCCTACAAACAAAAATACATAGAAACGCGTGAAAGATATAACCACAGTATAAATAAGTACAGTACCTATTCTATCTTTATAAAAAACGGCCGGAACGACGCGCTTCGAAAGCTCCAGTATGCAACAGTATCGAGTGCGCAACAGTTACGCACGGACGCGGAAGGTTTATCTACCGAGCGGCCGTAGGTTATTATTTTCCAGTTTATCTTTGATGTCCTCTCTCCGGTAAACGCCCTAAGCCGAGGTTCGTACCCCACAGGGGGTGCCCTTAGCGAGCGTTAACCTAGCTTTTTTAGCTTAGTTTGTATACCCCTGGCTGGAGGCTTTGAGTTTAGCAGCTTAGGCAACCACAGGATTGACCGGTTAAATAGTCATGACCTCAGAGGTCAGTTATGAGATGCCGTACAGAAAAAAATAAAAAAAGGTTATTATATCAAGGTCACTGCCGATATATAATACTGCTACTTACTTATTCTGTGACATAACCCTGTCTTTGCTGTCGGGTTAAAAGTAATAATCAATTTAATCATAGAACTGAGAAGAATTTATTTCCTTCTCTAACAAAAACTTGAATACTTCCAGAGCAAATTCAATAGCGTGGAACCCGCACAAGATGGCGGGCGCTCCCCTGCAGTGTTCCGTATTCATGGTGCGAGACAAGGGACTGTTGCACGAAGCGAACTCGGCAGCTGCGCAGTACTTGTTCCAGCAGGACAAGTTCTACGACGTGTCCTATGATACGGGGGACAAGAGTGTGCAGTGTGGAAGGAAGGTAAGAACCAAAGAAAATAATAGTAAAACTATAAGCTATATACCGATCTTATGAATGAATTCTTTGTTAACAAATATTGTTATGTGTGTTAACAAAGAATTTATTGTATACTAGCTTCTGCCCGCGACTTCGTTCGCATGGAAATCGTAAGACATCACAATATACTACAATAACAGCCACATTTTTATAAAACTTCCCTGTATACTACGTTTGTAGTTTTATTCTCAGCAGCCAAAATATACAGAGAGTCAGGAATGGTGACTCGGGAGCAAGCGACGTAACAGTTGTCCGTGTGAGAACCAGCTTATCCTGAGGTCGACACCCGCAGCCTTCAGCCTTTAGTGTCGGCCCCTGTGACTTGTTGATCGCAAAGCATACACTCCCAGAGAACTGCACGCGCTTTAACTGGTAATGGTGGGGAATTTGTACTTTATACGCGCTATAAACACTGTCTCACCATCGCCACAACCTGTTAGAATTTCCACCTCGATGACGTTTCTCTGCAAAGACATGACTTTGAGCTGGTTTCCGTTACACAGATATACAACCGGAAGTCCACTTGCCATTTAATGCTGAAATGAACCTTTTTGGCGCAGCCGTGAGGCACACACTATTGTTTTAAAAACACTATTTTTTATTTCCACTGTAATTTGTGTTTTGTGTTTCGCGAACTGTGTCCAAATAAATGTTTTTTCTATCTTTCTTTCTTTTCTTTCTATTTGTAAATTGAGAAATTCTACGGGGTGATATTTGGCATCATCTTCCTCAACATCACTATTAATGGAGGTGTATATCACTTCACTCCCTTCAATTTGTGAGAGAATACTGTGGTTGATCGCTGTAGCTTGATCATCTTCGGAGTTAAAACGGAAACACACCTAAGAATTCTCTTGGTACGGTATTTGACTGATATCCCCGTATATCAGACAAATAAGATCTTCTAAAGTGGGATCTACTCTACCAAGAGTCTCTGGTAGAGTGCTTTCACCAACTTTTAGAAGAACATCGGAGAATTCTTGAGCATTTGAATTACCGCCAAGCCGAGCTCGTATGATGATGGTCAAGCGCAGTTTATGAACTCTCGACCATAGAGTCGACCTTTTCAACGAAGTTTTCACTTTTTTTGTCAAAACTGTGACACCACCCATCATATCTTGGTTTCTGCGGATGTCCTGCAGGGTTCTGTTTACAGTTTCCACTGCTTTCCTTTTTGCCATAACGCATTCATCCCATACGACGAAGCGCAATCCCCTAAGCACACATCCCTTGTTACTGTTGCGTGACACCCCACAAACAGGTGTTTCGTTGCTCTCTAAATCGATGGGAATCTTAAACATGACGTGCGCTGTTTTGCCACCAGGAAGCAGTGTGGCAGCGATTCCAGAAGATCCACATACATATTATAAAATCGCTAGGACAAATCTGCTGTCAAAATCTGTAAAAAAACATTTTATTCCTACAGTCTTTTGCTCTAAAATGATCAGAATACAACCTTGAATGTTTTGTGACTGTAAAGTACTTGTAACTTAGTAGTTTCCCATAGCTTACGAAGTTTTCCATTTTTTGTGAATTAATACATTCTATGAACTATTACATACACAATCCAAAAAAAAATCGTTTTACAAAAAGAGTTTAAAAAAACAGATGTAAATCGAACTTACTACCCCGGGCGGCCTACCACCAGCTCATAAAGCAGTATTTTTTTAATGTTACTTCAGTGGGAGAAAGAGATGGAGCTATACATCCTGTAGAGCTTCATCTCTTTCCCACACTGAAGTAAACTAAAGTAATATTAAAATAATACTGCTTTTAAGCTGATGGTAGGCCCTCAGGACTTCAAATCATTCGTCCAATCGCTTACTTATTCGCTTTGTTGAAAGTTAGCTAAAATAGCCGTTCCTATATAAAAGGTAGCGTGATGATAATCATTTAAAAAGTTAAATCGGTAACTACCTATCTACAATATCCCAACCTTTTGGCGCGTCCTTTTACAATTTGCAGAGAAAAATACGAACATGATGTAATATTGCTCATCCCCCATAGCAAATAGCGTGATAGTTTATGCCCTACGGTTGGTACAGACAAACATTCTATAAACTTTATTTTCCGCATAAGAATCGATCCCAGACCTCTTAGCAATAACTTTCTTTAAAAAAAATTAACTTCGTTACGATTTTATTATATCTATAGATTATAGGTAGATTATCAAAAAAAATAATAATCGTATAACAAAATGTGAAAAAAAAGAAAAAAAAACCGTAGGTGGGAATCGAACTTACAACCCCACGTTTACAAAGCAACCGCCCAACCGCTGAGCTAATTGCTTTGTTGAAACTTGTCTAAAATAGCCGTTCCTATATATTTTTTGATTGACTGCTTAGTTCCATAAAGGTATAGCGTGATGATAATCATTTAAAAAGTTAAATCGATAACCATCTACAATATCCAAAAATTTTGGCGCGTTTTTTCCCAAAAATACGAACATAATATAATATTGCTCGTCCCCCATAGTAAATAGCGTGATAGTTTATACCCTATAGTTTGACCAGACTTATAGGGAACACCTATGCAAAATTTTAACAAAATCTATCCGGTAGAATTTGCGTCATGCTAGAACATAAAAATACAACATAATGTAATATTGCTCGTCCCCCATAGTAAATAGCGTGATAGTTTATACCCTATAGTTTGATCAGACACACAGGGAATATCTATGCAAAATTTTAACAGAATCTGTCCGGTAGAATTTGCGTGATGCTGGAACATACATACAGACAAACAGACAAACAGACAAAAATTCAAAAAAAAATATTTTCGGCATTAGAATCGATCCTAGACCTCGTAGCAATTACTTTTTTTCAAAAATATTCAATGTACAGTTTTGACTTCGCTACGATTTTATTATATGTATAGACAGGGTGGTAGCCATCGACGCGAAAACTTTTACCTTGGATTCAGTACATGCCTCTGAACCGCCCTGCGTTGAAATTTTGACAGCGAAGGTATTGTAATTTTCTGTGAAACAGCAGATTTTTTTTTACCTACGACTAATTTCAACGCGCCCGGGTCGACGGCGCGTTGTGTTCCACGCGCGCCTCAAAGAGCTGTCAGCAGAATTGACGGGGTCCGCTAGGGCCAATGCCTGCCGGGCGTTCGAAGAAAAATCGTGGCCCCCGGCAACAGGGTAACTGAAGGAACACGGGTGGGTTTCAGTCAGTGCCTGACACGCCCTCCCGCTCCATCCAGAGCGGGAGAAGTTATTTTGATAACTTCCGACGCAAAAAAAAGAAAAAAAGGGGGCTCAGAATCATGTACTGAATCCATAATAACAGTTTTCGCGTCGATGTGCCACCGTGTATATTATATCTAATATCACGCCAATCCTTAGAAGGGTTAGGCAGAGGTGTATCTATGTACACCCACATTCCGCCAGTTATGTTTATAGTTTGACCGAGATCGCCGTTCCGCGGTTTAGGAATGCGCGGCGAGGCGGGGGGCAGCGTTGACGAATGAGCGGTGGGACGCCGTGAGCGTTACCGAATGAGCGGCCTGCACTACCCCCCCATCTCGCAGCTTACATATTTAAGGCGCGGAACAGAGGTCTCGGTCAAACTATAAGTCTGATGTAATAGGGGACGAGCTTTTTTATTGCCATCAACCATTCTTTGTAAATTTTTGCAACTTCCTCAGGCAGGTTTCTAAGTCGTCCCACTATCTCCTTCGTGGTCTACCGTGGCCCTGTCCCGATGTTTCCTCCTCTAACTACCAATGTTCCAATGTTCTTTCGAATTATGATTAGAGTTTGTAATAATTTTTGCAGGAAGCACATCGAAACATCTTCTCTCAAATGGCCACCAGACCTACAAGACCTTTCCAAAAAACTAAAGTTATATTTTCTGGAGTTGATAGATTACATTGATCGGATGATTTTCTTGACTCTGTCTCTTCGATTTTTTCGTTTTTAATGCTAAATGTATCCACTAAGGTGAAATTATTTTTGTACTAGCTTCTACCCGTGACTTCGTCCCCCTATAACGTTCCTCAAGAATAGGGCTACTCAATGCATACCTCTTTAAGATAGTTAATTGATTCAGGCGTCACCTTGCGGAAATCCTTATAAAATACAATAGACGAAAATGTATATATAGTCTGCGTTCAGCGCTCGGTGTGGAAACTCTTAGACTCTGATGACCTCATAACCCTCCTCCAGGAGAGCAATAGGGAAACAAGTACAGTATACAAACACAGACGCCTCCCGTCATTCTGACCTCGCCGCCGCGCCGAGGTCCTTTGCGATCGCGACCGCCGCGCCCCCGAGTAAATAATACTCCCCCGACCCTTGCTCGAAAACGAGGTGCCAGCAGTTGTTGCAGCTGTGCACGTAGCTTTAAATTCCCCGATTAATAATCATGATCAAAAACAATTTTGATCCAGTCCGTCCCATCTTTGATGTCTTCCCTCCGGTCAATGCCCTAAGCCGAGGCTCCGACCCCACAGGGGGTGCCCTTAGCGAGCGTTTACCTTAGCTTTTTAGCTTAGTTTAATGTGTGCCCTGGCTGGAGGCTTTGAGTGTAGCAGCTTAAGGCAGCCACAGGATTGACCGGTTAAATAGTCATGGTCTCAGAGGCCACCTATGAGACGCCGTATAGAAAAAAATAAAAAATCGGTGTGGAAACACGCCGTGTTCGGGTTCGCGACGAGTTACTCGTCATCCTGAGGATGCCTCGTTGAGAGGTGACAACACGTGTCGATTTCTTTAAGGAGTTTTTATGACTCTTTAGAAATAGCTAAGTGGAACAAATTACTAAATATATCCACGTCTATTGTATTTTTTAAATACCTCTTTATAATTTGAAGTATAGATAACGGTAACTTAGTGTTATACTTGGTATTCTCAGATCGATGCGTTCAAGCTATGGATGATGTGGAAAGCCCGAGGGGACCTCGGTCTTAGTCAACTTGCAGACCAGACGATGGCGACGGCTCAGTTCTGTTTGGAGGCCGTCGCAAAGAGGCCAGGCTTCAAGCTGGTGTCTGATGAGCTGCAGTGTCCTAATGTGTGCTTCTGGTATATACCGAGCTTCATGAGGGGACAGGAAATGGATGACAAGTGGTGGGAGATCATGCATAAGGTGAGATGATTAAATATAAATTATTTATGGTCAGTTTTTGAATTGAGAATTTGAAGTTGAGAACTTGTTACACTCTATTTTCAATGTAGCCGCGAAATTCAACTTTTCTTATCAGTTTCGCTGCGGCATTCGTTTCGATCGGGCGCGTGCAGTAAACGATATTCGCACCTCATTAGTTAATGAGCTTGTTGTTCTCGGTTGTCGTCGTTGACATTGAAGCGGACTAGTACATCGTTAACTAATAGAATATGTTTATTATCATAATTGTTTACAATGGAGGATGATAATGAACTTTTTAACAAAAATGTTGATTTAAGGAGTGTTTTGACTAGCAGCAACTCTTCACTAACGGAACAAGACGTGGTGGATCAATGTAATATGGACGTGGCAACAAATGAAGATTCGGTGAGACCGATAAAACGGGACAGAGAGGAGGACGAGACAGAATGGACATTAGTGCAAAATAAGGAGAAGAAGGTCAAAGAAAGCAGTGTTGAGATTTACGTTTCCGCTAAAGAAAAGCTACCAAGGCAATTTGGTCTTGCAAGATTATTGAAAGAGAAAGGTATGAAAGATATATTGAAAGTAAAATACATCAATAATTACAGAGTTCGTATTGATTGTACAAACGAGTTGTGCGCAATTAAGCTCGAAACTTGTAAAGACCTTATTGAATTGGGCTGGAGATTTAGTAGACCAGATATCAAAACCTATTCATACGGTGTCATCAAAGACGTTGATATCGACCTAACTGAAGATGCCCTTAAGAGTTGTATAACTTGCACAGAGATGTTTGAGTTGGTTTCATTGCAGCGACTAAAGAGGCGTAATATTAATGACTCGTCAGAAGATTTATGGATTACGAGTGAAGCAGTTCGGTTGTGTTTTAAAGGTGATCTGTTACCAGCATATGTTTACGCAGATGGATTGAGGATTAAGGTGGAGCCATTTGTATTCCCCGTGTCACAATGCTCACGTTGTTGGAAGTTCGGGCATACAGCTAGAGTATGCCCAAATAAGAATACACTGTGCCCAAAATGTGGTAGTAATCACCCGAACTGTGACATACAAAGATTCAAATGCTTAAATTGTGGCGGACAACACATGGCATTGTCTAAAATTTGCCCTGCATACTTAAAAGAGAAGAAACTCAAGGAACTTATGGCAGAGTTTAATTGTACTTATAGGAAGGCCTTATCGTTATATGTAGTCCCTTCTCCATACAGAGAAAAGACGGAACCTATCAACTTAACAAATATAGATAATCTTTTTCCTCCGCTGCATAATAACATCGAGCCCACAGAAAGATCAAGCTTACCTGTATTTGCAGAGGCCGTCAAAACTAAGGCAATTGTTCATAGTCCACCTGCTACAAAAAATCAAAAAAGTCCTAAAACACAAGAAAAGGCACGGATTGCTAAAGAAGATGATTGGACGCACTGGTTACCAATGGAGGAGGAATCAGAGAATTCGAAGGAATCAAGCAATCGCGATGAACCCGAGGTGGTTCAAAAGAGAGAGGTGCATTTTGATGAGCTTATAGCTAGGTTAAAAGAGATCGTATTTTTGAAGAGACGTTCTGTAGCGGAAAAAATTAAAATGGCGGTTCAGTGTTGTATAGAATGGTTGATTTTAGTGGTTGTTGATAACGTGTCGGATTGGCGAATGATGAAGAAATTGTTTGAATTATTTAATGGATAACAACAAAACTAGTATCAAAGTAAACTTTCTTCAATGGAATGCTCAAAGCGTTAAACCTAAAATAATTTTATTGGAACAACTGTTGAATCAGGAACATATACACATTGCAGCCATAAGTGAGACATGGCTGGATACAGAAACTTGCATGAAGCTGAGCAACTACACAATCTATCGAAAAGACAGGTTTGATGGGTACGGAGGGGTTGCAATTCTTACCCACAAATCAATAAAATCTCAAATGTGTGAAGTCCAACTCAGTAACCAAGGTATAGAATTGGTATGCGTAAAAGTATTCAACTGTGGCGTCATTAAAAATATTACTTCTGTTTATTGTCCCTCGTCGATCAGAACTTCTCAAAACGATTGGGATGCTTTACTGTCTATTTCTACTAAAAATACGATCATTCTCGGAGATTTCAATGGACACCATTCTAATTGGTCATATAAAACGGACAGTAGGGGCGTTCAAATTTTTGAAGCATTAATGGATAATAATTTTATTACTTTAAATAATGGTAGCCCTACCCGAATAAAAATGGTTAACTTGGAATGTCAAAAGTCTGCACCCGACATTTCTATGGTATCATCTGATATAGCTTTGATGTTCGACTGGTCCGCCATGAATGAGACATTAGGCAGTGATCATAGGGCTATTAAAATCACTTCAAATATTCAGTCTAGTAGTGTGCCATTAGTCCGGAAGAATTTTAAAAATGCTGATTGGACTTCATACAGTAAAATACTTGACACATTATTTTTAGAATTTACATTCGCGGGAGACTTACAGGACGATTATGACAGATTCATTGATTATTTAAACTTGGCCGCAGATCTTTGTATCCCTGTAATCAAAATTAACCTAAATCCAGATAGTAAATTTATACCTAAACCTTATTGGAAGCCTAAGTTATCTAAATGTGTGGCTGAGCGTCGATTGGCTTTATCTAAATTCAGACGTAATCCAAACCCTCAAAATTACGAAGCATTGCAAAATAAGATTTGTGAATCTCAGAGAATGATTCGGATAGCTAAAAGTAAAGGGTTTGGCGACTTTTGTTCGTCATTAGATTGTTCTACATCTCAGTCTACCGTATGGCGGAAAATGAAGTGGCTGAAGGGACACAAATATTCAACACAATATGTAGATAAACACAAAGCTACTGATTTGCTTCTTAGTTTAACACCGGATTTTGTATCCCCGTGCGACCTGGCTTTTGACATGAATAACTCAGAACTGGACGTTGTTGTTACTCCGTCAGAATTTCATAAATGTGTCCGATCTAAAGATACTGCACCAGGAGGCGACAATATTTCTTACTCCATGATCAAGAGGTTACCACAAAATGGTAAAAAGATATTAATGCAATTGTATAATAGAATTTTCACTACGGGTTTTGTTCCTAAACAATGGCGCGATATTGTAATTGTGCCCATCCCTAAACCGGGTCGGGACGTCCAAAGTTTATCATCTCTTCGTCCGATTTCAATGATCTCATGCGTTTGTAAAGTTTTTCATAACATTTTAATGAACAGATTAGAGTGGTTTATCGAGAAACATATGGTTTTATCAAATAACACTACAGGTTTTAGAAAATGCCGCTCAACCGTAGATAATTTATCCGCGTTAGTATCTCGCATTCAAACTGGTTTTTCTAAAAAACTTATAACGGTAGCTGTTTTCATAGATATTAATAACGCATATAACTACGTAGACATCAAAGGTCTATTGAAAATCATGCAACGAATCGGAATAGGATCCAGGATTTGTAGCTACATCTGGAACTTTCTCAAGCTGAGAAACCTTAAAATTACAGTAGGTAATCACGTCATTAGTCGCACGTCCGGTCGGGGATTGGCACAAGGCGATCCATTGTCACCCTTACTTTTTAATTTAGCAACCATGGATGTATGTCGTAGTAGTGGGAACGTATTTCTGTCGCAGTACGCGGATGATTTTGTGTTGTATACCACATGCAGTGATGTCTCATCGGCACAACAACGATTACAACCCGCTTTAAATAAGATGACTAAACTTCTTTTGGATTTGGGTCTTGAGATATCCCCTCTGAAAAGCAGTGTCTGTATTTTTAGGAATGGTGTGTCAAGAGAGACAGTTACTTTAAGAATTAATGAGGTATCGCTGCCGGTGGTACACAATGTAAAATATTTGGGGGTTTGGCTTGACCGATCACTTAGGTGGGCTAAGCATATTAATGAGACTCGAGAGAAGGTGTTAAAATTAGTTAATGTTTTTAAAATTCTTTCTGGATCTGGATGGGGAGTACATCCCAAACATCTGAGGCGGTTATACATCTCAACAGTTCGGAGTAGAATCGATTACGCTTGTTTTCTTTATGATAGTAGCTGTGAAACCCACCTCAGTAAATTGGACAGGGTCCAAAACGTTTGCATGAGGGTTATCGGAGGCTTTATTAGAACCACAGCGATTCACGTTATGGAAAATGAACTGAACCTGCAACCGTTGAAGTTTCGCAGATACTATCTAGCGGGTAAATTTTGGCTTAAAATGAAGTCGTATGCTGATAATGATATCATTGCTGTGTTGGAAGAACTGCAAGCACATTGTCGACAATCACACTGGAGAAGAAAGGTGCCATTATTAGTCAGAATTCACGAGTCTCTTGATTTACTACCTGTCTACACGAGCCCAAAGCTTGAAATGTTCTCACTGGATACTTGGGTTCACAGGATTGATCTATCTCAAGTCATATTCCCTAGATTAGATGGTTTGATAACGGCTAAAAAACACTTCCAAAATTCCAAACTAAGTGAGCTATGTACCATATTTTTAAATAACACGTACTCGGGCTTTTACAGAATATACACAGATGGATCCAAAAACAAAGTAGGTTCAGGAGCAGCGTTTTTCGATCCACAAACTAAAAATGCAGTGCAATTAAAGGTAAACTTAAAATTCAATATAATGTGTACTGAACTTGTGGCAATAGATGAAGCATTATCTTACATTGACTCGTTTGAAAACGGCAATTATGTTATTTTGAGTGATTCGAGAAGCGCTCTTCAACATTTGGCTCGGTGTACCTCGAGTTTTCGGGGTACTCCGATTGCCTACAGCGTGATCAAATCTATTTGTAAACTTATTTCTAAGAATAAGAATATTGTATTGCAATGGATACCGGCTCATGTTGGCTTGGAAGATAATGAAGTAGTGGATCGGCTGGCGAAGGATGCTTGTGATGATGGATTGGTCTGTTCACACTTTCCCGAGCACAGGGATTATTTGGGTGTAGTTAAAGAAGAATGCACTAAAATGTGGCACGAACACTTCGATCAGAGGTCACTGAGCAAGGGAATCTGGTATCGGACAATCCAGCCTGCACTGTCTCGTTGTCCATGGTTCGACCAAGCAAACATGAGTCGTCCGGAAATTGTAATGGCTCTTCGGCTTCGATCGGGACACATTCCAATGAATAGTTTCGCATTTCTTATGGGTAAAGTTACTTCTCCAAATTGTCCGGAGTGTAATATAGTGGAAGACACTTACCATATACTGATGGAATGCGTCCGGAACGAGTCCGAAAGAATCGCACTGTTATCAAAGTCACTGGATGTTGGAAGGTGTAATAGCATGCTTGCGTCCCCATTGTCGACGGACGCAAGATACTTGTATAAGTTGGCAAAACTAGGATTTAGATTATAAGGAACAATTGTTTGTACCGATGAGGGTGGCATAATCAGTTTTTGATTAAACCCTCTATAAATTAAATAGATTAAAAAAAAAAAAAAAAAAAACTTTTCTTATGTTTTTTGCAGAGTTGTTGAATTTGGCGTGCTTTCATCATGTGTAATGCTATATTGACTGCCTCGTGGGTCTGGTGGTCGCAAACGCTACTGCTGAGCTCTGAGCATGAGGTCCTGGGTTCGATTCCCAGGTCGAGCAGTGTCAAAGTCGAAGTCAAAAGTCAGATCATTTATTTCAAATAGGCCCTTTTAAATACTGTATTTTTAAGTTATTGAGTTTACTAACATAGGCTAAGTTCATACTTACACTATATGGATCCCTTGGTCTGAAATAAAATTATTGGAATTTGAATAAAAGAGTCTGACGTAGTGACATTTAGAACTAAAGACCTATGCACTATTTTGCTGACAAGTGCTAGTAGGTTTTGAGTCACCCACAAGCAGCGTTATTAACAATTTGTTTAAATTCTTTTACTCATTTTTTGAAATAAGATTAGACATTTAAACAAACCTTTTTTACAGTCCGTTCAACCGATTTTGACTTCAATACCGTAGGCATAAGGATGGCATTAAAAGCAAAAAAAAGTGGTTACAAACCAACAGTTTACTGCAGCTGCCATTTGTCATGCCACCAACGCAATAGAAGTCAAAATCGGTTGAACGGACTGTAAAAAAGGTTTAGTTAAATGTCTAATCTTATTTCAAACGGAGTATAAGTGCGATGGTGGCGCCCTTATTTTTTCTTAACTTGTTTTTGCCAAGCTGTACTGCGCTATCCCATAATAAATAAGGGAAGCAGAATGAAGATACTAGTCTAATATACCATTTCCATTTTCCAGATAACTCCAAAAATAAAGGAGCTGCTAGTCCTAAGCTCTCAACTGATGGTAGCGTACTCGCCCGTCCGTCATTATAAGAACTTCTTCCGTTTTGCGTTCACCTTCCACCCAGCTGTGGATGAAGACCAGGTGCTTGGAATGCTGCAATCTATTGAGCAGTGCGGGGAGACTGTTACCTTGTCCATGTTATCGTAGAATAAGATATTTGTGTAAACTATAAATAATTATTAAACTAATATAATATTGCAAATTCTATTCCAAAATCTTTTTTATTTTCGAACATGAGGTTTTCTGAAATGACATCCAATAGGTGGCAGCACTGAGATGTCAGGTCCTCCTGTCAAAAGTGTCAAAGCGCCTATATTTTCTTTAGTCGTGACTGAATGATGAACGAATGAATGAAACGAATGATGATCGTCATCATGTTTTTTTTTATATTCATTGTCATTAGTTAATTGATTCAGGCGTGACCTTGCGGAAATCCATTATAAAATACAATAGAAAAGGAGATTTATTTCAGGAGTATTTTATGACTCTTTAGAAATAGCTAAGTGGAACAGGTTACTAAATATATCCACTTCTATTGTATTTTTTTTTCATTGTCATTGTCAAAATGTAAGATCTCTTGTCAAAGTGGCGCCCTCTGGTGGCGTGAATTATCTTGAAACTCATTACAACGTCATATGGTGATGGTTTTTTGATGTTTTTGCATGGAATGATAAATAAAAATCTTAACCAGTTAAGTTCTTTAATAAGAAGCCTTTTTGATTTACAAAAATACTTGTTGCGTTAAAAAGTCAAGATAGTAGTAGTGACCGCAGTTTACCAGCATTGAAATTTTTTTATATTTCAATGGATTCTTTTTCCCAAATCTTCGTATTTGCAGCAATAACCCAGTTTAACGCTGTATTGTCACCACGCGGATCACCATTATGTCCCCAAAGCAGCCTGTTTCCGTTAGAGTCCACCTTCGAATCCATTTTTAGCCCTTGATGATATTGATAATTGATAAAGCGGAAGATTAAAGTTTCATCTTTCATCAATGGCTCCACATAATATTGATGGTTGATTTCGTTGTCATTTGTTGAGGCCCAGCTTTTTCTGTCTCCTAAACTGTCTGTGTTTGAATCCAATTTTAAATACATGTTGCAGTCCATGTTTTTTACTTTAAATACGACATTATCATTGTCCCATATTGGCATGAACGTCCAGCTTACTCGCCTGCTTGTTTTATCAGAGCTATCTCCCGAAACAAGTCTGTCATTATTAGAATCAGCGTTCGCATCTACTTTTAAAGCCTGTTGATATTTCTTGTTGATTATTGTCACAATATCTCCTTTGAAAATAAGCTGAAATGCATCTGGGAAACTCTTGCTGATAATATCATTATCTCCGCTGTTCCATAGCTTGTAAACATAAGCCATGATGTTCGTCGAACTTTCGCGTAAAAGTTTCGTTACCACTTCAGTTATAGCTTCAGAACCAGTTTCGGTGTCCATGTTTTTGGTCAGATCCACTGCAATGTCATAAGTACCTTCAGTGACGTAATTGTAAAGCTGGTCTTTAAGCGCTGTCAGATTCAGGAAGGTCAGATCACTATCGAACAACGACAAGCCTTGAAGTTCATTGGGTAAGATGTACCTGGGACAGAGGAAAACATCCTTTTTCTTCAGTTCTGTGATAAGATTTCTAATATCAGCAGAACTGCTTTCAAATCCATAGGCGACAACTTTGCCTAAGTCTGGGTTGAGCATACGTGCAATATCTTTAGCACAGCTGGAATTGATTGGCGCTCCCATAACAGTAACGACGTTGACTGAATTGTTCTTGATGTATCCGCTCGTGTCGCAGTTAGTGTAATTAACGACTGGTATCCTGTTTGGGATCTTCCTGTCTCTGTCAGGACCATTGCTCACGAGTTGGTAGGTATGGTTGACGTTGTAACAATCAGAGAACCCACTGATTCCGTCTTGGGTGACTATCCTACCCTCCCCCCAGTAGTCAACATGTTCTATCAAGTTGTTGAGGGAGGGAGGAAGCTTGATTAGGTAATATTCTCCTAGGAATGGACACTCGGAGTAAGGATACGCTTTGTCTTTGTTGGTGATGTAGTTTGGTCTTCGAGCAAGCTTCCAACCCGCTACGGAATGCATTTTCTGAGTTTTAATTATTGCTTACCTAGAAATAAAAAAAACATTCTAAAATGAGACATTTGAACTCTCAGACTAATTGTTTGTTGTTGTTTTATAATACTTCTTTTTTCTGTTTTTAAAATATTAGTGAAACTGACATGCATGAATAGTTCACCTCCTAGTGACTTTAAGGTTTTATTTATTAATGGTAATCTGTGAACAGCGCTGTGGGCTACATTATTAATTAAGTTATTTATATTTTTCTGTGTGTAATATTGCATAATGTAGCTGTTTGTTGTTCCTGTTGAATAAAAATAAAATAAAATAAATACTAACTAAATATTATAAATGTGAAAGTGAGTTTATTTGTTACGCTTTTACGCTAATACAGCTGAACGGATTTGGATTAAATTTGGCACATGGGTAGACCATGACCTGGGTACATAGAAAGAAAGAAAGAAAGAAAAGAAAGAAAGAAAGAAAGAAAAAAAATTATTTTATTTGGAACACGCACAGGAAATACAAACAGCAATAAAAACTAAAAAGGAGTACCTAAAAGTATTTTTTTTTCGAATTAATGAAAAAAAAAAATAAGAGACAGGATATTTTTTTATCTCGGTATTCCCACGGGTGGCCACGGGATCGAGACTCATGCGGGTAAAACCGCGGGGCGCACTTGTAAGTAGATAAAATGTGGGTGTGGTGTTGCCCAAAGAGCGATGGATGAACTGTGAAACATGATAAGGCTAGAAAAAATAAAAAATGAGAATGTGCTAAGTAAATGTATTTTCTTTCTTTCTTTTTAGAAAGGGGTAGAAGTATAGAAGAAGAAACAAGTTGCGCTGGCCTCAAATAAATTGGGATATGGGCAAGAGATTGATGATGGTGTTGCCCCACACCAGGAATTTTTCTTGTATCTATGCTTTAACACAAAATCAAGTAGACCTGGTGGCGTAAATATAAAGGCGGATGCAACACAGACACCCATAGTCTGTTTTGCACTATCTTGCGAATGACTTAAAGTAGTAATAGTCCGTCCGAACCCAGCTGCAACACAGCGGTTTGTAGTGCATCCGCATTTGTTTATGTAAGGCAATGAAAAGGCGGATTCAACGCAGACACCCATTGTATTATTTTCGTTAGATTATAAACTGTCGAAAAATTGTAAACTGGGTGAAATGGATTAGGTTAGAACTGTGACCAACCGCGCTACTTCCAAGTTGCTCGCAGCTAGGCACGCTATTTAGTATTAGCGCAAGGTGCGTTACGTCGCAAGCAAGTTTGATACCTACAGTGTAGACAGAGCGAGTACTTATAAGCTGTATTGCAGTCGTTTTTGTTAACACAGTGTCTTTCGGAGCCGATCACATTGCAGACAGTTTTCAAATGTCTGTAGTGTAATTGTGTTTGTAATACTTTATCTATACGGACGCGGATGCGTTAAAGAACAGCTACCGTCTACTGCCCTAACTGCGCCTACATCCTATGTTTGCCTATAATGAAAAAGCTGTAATGTCTTTTTCATTTTACTTGTATGGCAATATGAAAACTCCAAATTTCGATTGCCATACAAGTACTATGAAAAAGATATGATACAGCTTTTTCATTATAGGCAAACATAGGACGCCAGGCGAAGTTAGGGCAGTTGACCGGTACTGTCGGTGTTGCATCCGGCGTTGTATTTACGCGACCCGGTAGAAGTATCTTTTAGGTAGGTACCTACTACAAATATTTGATTCGACCTGACCTGTAGAACAGAATCAAATCGCCTTGAAAGTGCCTATCGCGACGTTATCAGAAAAAAATAAAAGACAGTAAAAAAGTTGAACTTACCAACTTGAATTTGAAGCAATCAATTGCAATCATGCATTGTTGTGAAACCTTTTATAGGAATCAATTAGGTCAACACAAAACTGATATAGATTATCAGTTTTGTGGTTGTTGGTACCTATACGAGTACCTACCCATAGGTACCGCAAATAATCATTTTAGGGGACAATTTTGCAAGTTGTGTTTGGTAGGTACCGCAAAACGATAAGGTTTACGAGTACCTATACCTATTGACGCATGGTACATAATGTTAACAAAGAACACTTGTAGGTAGCATTTTTAGCTTGTTTAAGTGTCTTTTTAACCGACTTCAAAAAAAGAGGAGGTTCTCAATTCGACTGTATTTTTTTAAATGTTTGTTACCTCAGAACTTTCGAGTGTGTTAACTGATTTTGATGATTATTTTTTATTTGAAAGCTGGTGCTTCCCTTGTGGTTCCATTTCAATTTGGTCCAGTGAAAATGGCATCCATGAGAAAACCATATAAGTCTTAAATTTGCATTATGTGCGCGACAAATTGACGAATAACTCAATATCACGCCAACCGATTTCGACGATTCTTTTTTTAACCGACTTCCAAGTACCACAACTAAAAAGCGAAAACTAAAAACTTTTTACAAAAAAAAAACAACCGACTTTCAAAAAAACACTACAAAGTGAAAAACAACTTTCATTTCGGAAGTCGGTGGCAAAAACGAAAATTCAAAACCAAAGACACCGACTTTCGAAAAAAAAATATTTTTCACTTTGTAGTGTTTTTTTTGGAAGTCGGTGGTTCTTTTTTTTGTGAATAGTTTTTATTACCTATATAAGGTCCAATTAAAATAGATGGAAAAGTTTTAACACAGCGTCCAGTATGTCTAACCAAAGATATCCAAGCAAAAAAGCACTGATTAAAATGATTTTATTTTGACCAAAAATAATTAACCAACATTACAAACCAACATTTTTTTGTGTATTTTCGTTAGCTGATTTTATTTCTTGTAAGTATCTAATGCGTTTTTTTATTTTTATTTTTACCATTGTCCTTGTTTTGGTGGTCTGAATTATTTCTAAAAGTTTGTTCGTCTATTTTAATGGGACCTTATATACTAGCTGCGCCCCGCGGTTTCATCCGTATAAATCCGTTGGGAATATCAGGATAAAAGGTATCCTATGTCATTACCCAGGTCATAGTTTACCCATATACCAAGTTTCATCCAAATCTGTTCAGCCGTTTTAGCGAGAAAGCGTTACAAACTCACTTTCGGATTTATAATATTAGTTAGGATTTAACTAAAAGTTACTTCATTTAACTATTTCAGAAAGTTAATTAAAAAGCAGGAGATAAGTAGGTAGGTACACACGGCTAGACATCAAGCTATATTTCCAGTGTAAACTGACCTCACATTGTACGGAAATCCTATACAATCCGAGATCAGCATAAACTGGAAATGTATAGCTTGATGTGTAGTCGTGTGTACTACACCTACATAATATCATTACAGCACCATTTCTTCTCTGTTTAACTGAACGGTACGCAACTCATTATGACCAATTTCTATTACCTCTCATACATACACTAATAGTTCCTATGACTTAGGTAAACCATTATGTGGTGGTTTCTCCCCAATACAGTTCGTCTTAACAAGCCGATTGTCAATACTGTCAGTGAACAATGTTTGTTTGTTGAACCAATATTCTTTCGTTCTATTACTTAGCTCTTAGCACACTATAGGAATGCAACTGAAAATTATTGACGTATTTGGAGAATAATGGCCTGCGTAAACTGGCGGACGGCAGGGGAGAGCATCGAAGAGGATTTCTCTATCCGTCAACGCACACTAACAAGAAAAATCCTCTGCGATATTGCGAGCGTCCGCCAGCTTACCGGAGCATCCTCTGGTATGCCATGGCGTCCGTCAAGTAGTCACCGCTCGCCGGGATTTGATAATTCCAATAGCGACTACGCAGTGGCGTGGCCTGCCAGACTCCAGCGCATACCGGCGCATACCGCCGCGGTATCCTCCAGCGTGTTCTTCGATGCTCCAGAGAAAACTGCGCTGTGATGCTCCAAGGTCGATCACCGAGCATTGAAATATATACCTTATTTCGGCTTATTCCAGAAATCCCCACCGACAAATCCCTACCAGTGGGGATTGTTATTTTTTTTCTAGAAATCCCCACAAGTTAAAAGGTTAGGTTAGGTTAGAATTGTGACGCGCGAACCGAGCGAGCGAAGCGAGTGGTGCCGCGACAGCGACCGGCGAGTACCAAAAACGACTAGAATATTAGGAAAAAAGGCTGAGTTTATTTAACTAGTGGAGATTTCTGGAAAAAAAATAACAATCCCCACTGGTGGGGATTTGTCGATGGGGATTTCTGGAATAAACCCTTATTTCGATTGGATAAGTATTAAATTCAATTGATAACTTTAAAATCCTCTGCCGTCCCATCCACCAGTCTACGCAGGCCATAAAAGCCGTAACCTTATTTTTTGTTGTTATGAAGAACCACCGATTGGGTCCCAATTAACGCACGATGACATCGCGGCCGGCCAAGTTAAGATGGCGGGTTCAGCTTGACTCCTACCGAAAAGACTGGTTAGCACCAGCAAAATATAGAATTGTGTGGAAAAAGGAGAGGAAAGCCTTTGCCCTGTAGTAGGACAATACAAGCTAGATTACATTAGATAAGATTAATATAACTGTTTATTAGGTCATTGGAAACCCCATTGAAGGTGTCTTGATGAGTGTTTCGTCCGAAAAGGTTCTAAATAAACACTAAATCCACTTAAAAATCATCTAAAATATAGATGAACAATTTTATTACTCAAAATATTCATATAAAATCGTCCCCTAGCTTAGAATCGCGCATTCTGTGCGATCCACCCGAGGTATTTGCTGACGCTTGCGTAGAGGCCGGGATGGTCGGGTTCTCCACAGCGCAGGCCCCAGGACACCACGCCTATGGCAGTCCAGCGGCCACTCGGCATCTGGTACATCAGAGGACCACCGCTGTCACCCTGCGAAGTTTAAAAAAAATACATTTCTGTTATCAAATGAATTGGCAATCAGTTCAAAAGTTTATTAAGTAGATGGAATGCCTAGTTATCGTTGCCTATGGATACATTGAAATCCAAGTTTTTTGCTGATGAGAGGCCAAACTGGAGAGACAGTTCTAATGCCTCATGTGACTGTTATTTAACAACTCATATACCTTCCCTTGAAACTGTAACACACCTGTAGGTCCATCTTATAGGTTTGTAATGGTTGCTGATGAAAATCCTTTAGCTTAAGCATAATCAGCCTATAATGTTCTCACTCCTGAAACGCAGGCCTCCCCTCTTCGAGAGGGAGTAGGCTGTAATCTACCACGCGAGCCCAGTGCGGGTTGATATATGTCACATGTCTTCGAATATTTGGTTCTAGGACCATGCCGGTTTCCTCACGATGTTTTCCTTCACCGTTTTGAGAGCAGTGGTGATGAAAATATTTACACAAAGTAAAGCGTCTGACTGGATCTGGGCCACCATTGCTCTACACAACATCCTTTACAGTTTCTCATTTAGGTCTTACCAAAATCGTAACCAATGTAGTCGACATAGCTCACAGAATAAGCAAGCTGCAGTGGCAATGGGGCGGCCATATTACCCGTAGAACCGATGACCATTGGGGTAGGTAGACGTTTTCTTGAATGGAGACCGCGAATTGGCAAACGTAAGGTAGGACGCCCTCAGGCTAGGTGGACCGACCATCTCCGCAGGGTAGCTGGTAGCAGCTGGATGAGAGTTGCTGAGAATCGAGCTGAATGGCGTGCAATTGGAGAGGCCTATGTCCAGCAGTGGACTGCTGTTGTAGGCTGATGATAAAAATCGTAAGACCTAAAGATGTTTATAAGCAACTATTCTACCTGTATACCAAATGGTACAACATTAAATAATTAAAGGCTTTATTACCTGGCAAGCATCCTTCCCGCCCTCCTTTCCTCCAGCACAGAGGGTCTCGTTGAAGATGCTATCAGTGAACGAAGCGACGCACTTGTCGTGGTCCCACACCGGGACCGTTACCTCCATCAGAACACTGCTATGAGGACCACCGTACCATTGTGTGCCCCAACCTGGAGGAAAGTTCACAAGATTCATCAATTGTTGCTTGCGAATACCGTCATTGCTATCAGTAGTTAGTATATTTGGTTGTTGATCATCAACAAAATAATGGGTCTGAAAGTAAACTTTAAGGAAAACAGTCGCCGCTCATGGGTGAATTATGCGTGTTTTCAAACAAAAGGATTCTATGGGAAACTACGATTGCATTTACGGCCGCATGTGCGGTAATTTGCATCAATCTGGTATATTGACATAACATAAGGTATGGTGTATTACTTTAGAAATTCTGTCGCAAAACAGAAAGTGTTAAACAGTGCCATTTATTTACCATTCGTTACTGTGGTGGTTTCTCCCTTTTCGTGGATAGTGTGATTTAGATAGGTACTTATGAGACCCGCAGCATGACAATAATTTACTGCGATCACCACATCGTTTGTCAAGCTTGAGGGTTTTGGGAATGTTCTCCCGGGACTGTTTAATAAATACCACGTTTCATGAGGAAGCCTATTTTCAGTAATTATGAATAGTAATAATATACTGTAGTTGATGATTTAGGTGAAACCAGGCTCACTCTGCATTTTAGATATGAACCTACAAGTACCTACGCGGCGAGCTCGACTTGTCGGGCCAATTCAGTGGGTGTAACATAGTCAAAAGATATAAGAGTTACGCGATAGAAAGAGAGGCAACTTCTAGGTGAATATAATTGTAGGTAATTAGTGTTGTGCGACCTGAATTGGACTTTATTGTGTCGTGGCAAGAGTCGCTATTTATTTAAATCATTTTGCGAATTAAATGTGTACTTGTACTATTATGTATTTTGTGGTGAAACAGTAAAAACTCACCAATAACAATAGCCGGTTCGTCAGTGAGCTGCAGGTTGGGGGGTGGGAGACAGATGGGCCACACGTAAGTATTGAAGATGGCCGGTCGGTCCAGCTTCAAAATGGCGATGTCGTTCTTATAGTTGGCGATCTCAAACGCCTCGTGTTGACGGATCTCTGCGACCCTGAAGTTGTAGGTCCGGGAGTCGTTGTCGCGTTTGAAGTCGTACTCTCCAAGACGGACGAAGAGTTCTTCTGCTTTCCATCTAAAAATAAACTTTTGTATATAGCTACGATTTCCTAGATGTGGCTGGTCACTGAAACGTTATTTATGAAAATAAGTTGGTATGTTTTCCTAAGAGCGTTTTTTGAAACCGTAAAACCCGTTGCATTGAGGTTCAATGTAAACGTTGCCACAATTTTCATATATCTGTTTTCAGTATATTTTGTGTTAGGACGGCTACGAAGTTCCACACTGCTGCGATAATAACGCCGCAATAGGAGTAGGACGTGCGTTTCTCCGTCCTGCGATATTCCAATATGTGTTCTTAGAACATTTTGTATTAGGACTTTAGGACGCATACGATTTTACACACACTTGCGTTATTATCGCGCGATAAAAACGCGCCTATGGTGAAGAACATTTAGAAATATCGCACGATAAAAACAGCAGCTGTGTGCAAGGAATCGGGATGCATTATCGCAATAACGCTTACGTTTTTATCGCGAGTGGCTTTAACAACCAACTTTTACAACCGGTAACACCTATAGGTACCTATTTCCTGCAAATAACTGATTTTTATGTCTTATTTAAGTGCGAGAAAGATTAACTTGGGTAAGAATACACGAATCATACCTTCTAGTGCAATGAGCGGCAGTCATGACGTGTCTGTCAGTGATGAGCACTCCGCCACAGTACTGCTCGAAGCCCTCCGGGGTAATGGAGGCCATCCACGGCCATTCACGAGGGTTAGCCTGGCGGGCACCGAACACGCGACTTTGTTGGCGAGTGCTTAGACCACAACCTATAAAGAAATTGATACTCAAGAGGGATGCGCTACCGTAGGCGCGGGCTTGCGGACGGTGAGCAATGGGTAGCTCGCCGTCCGATAAGGACCAAGTCCGGGTCGACGGCGCGTTGTGTTCCAACTATGTTGGGGTCGGCTTCCAGTCTAACCGGATGCAGCTGAATACCAGTATTGTACATTGAGCGACTGCCTATCCGACCTCCACAACCCAGTAACTAGGTAATACGACCCTTGGTAAGACTGGTTGTCAGACTTTCGAGCTTCTGACGACCCGTAATGACTGTCAAAGATCCACGAATGACAGACCAACGGGCTTGACGTGCTTTTCGAGGCACGGAGGAGTCTCGGTGTGTAGAAATGGTCACCCATCCACTGACCAACCCCGGCAAGCGTAGTTTAACCTGATGGATCAACCCGTGCGGCTGTTAGTACTTAGCCACGAGCTCCTCTGGAGATGCGCTAAGGTAGCACGCGAAATTCAAATGTTCTTACGTTTTTTGCAATTTACAGGTTAGAATTAGATTGTATGTTGATTAAAATATGTTTCGCGACCGTAACAAGTAGGTAGATAATTGTATTTACAGAATTATAATAATTAAAATCATCAATACAACTGTCTAAGTTCAAATTACCCAATACAACGAGTAACAAAAACCCTATCAGTAATCATACTGAGAGTCTATTTTTAGGGTTCCGTTGCCAAATGGCAAAAAACTGAACCCTTATAGATTCGTCATGTCTGTCTGTCTGTCTGTCCGTCCGTATGTCACAGCCACTTTTTTCGAAACTATAAGAGCTATGCTGTTGAAACTTGGTAAGTAGATGTATTCTGTGAACCGCATTAAGATTTTCACACAAAAATTGAAAAAAAACAAATAATTTTGGAGTTCCCCATACTTAGAACTGAAACTCAAAAATTTTTTTTTCATCTATCCCATACGTGTGGAGTATTTATGGATAGGTCTTCAAAAATGATATTGAGGTTTCTAATATCATTTTTTTCTAAACTGAATAGTTTGCGCGAGAGACACTTCCAAAGTGGTAAAATGTGTGTCCCCCCCCTGTAACTTCTAAAATAAGAGAATGATAAAACTAAAAAAAATATATGATGTACATTACCATGTAAACTTCCACCGAAAATTGGTTTGAACGAGATCTAGCAAGTAGTTTTTTTTTAATATGTCATAAATCGTAAACCGCAATTTACCTTTCATTCAATGTTACTTGCTGCTACGGAACCCTTCATGGGCGAGTACGACTCGCACTTGGCCACTTTTTTATGTGGTAAATTTCAGGAAAAAACAAACGTGGCAGTTTTTTTCAAGTGGCAATTTTACCGCAAATTTGCTAATTTATAATGGGGTAATTTCTGTGCTAAAAACATGAATTTTAAATAGCAATAACTTTTTAAGTTCACAATTTTTTTAAATTTAACTTCACCTTGTCCTGCATCGTGTCAGAATAACCTGCATCGTGACAGGATAACCTGCATCGTGTCAGGATAAGGTGAAGTTTAATAATAATACAACCTCTAGACTCCGCCCTGGAGACCTTCAAGACAGCTTCATTCTGTTCCTCCCTCGGTGCAGTTGCTGGCAAGTCTCCTGCGAGTCCTTCTGCGCCGCTCAGCGTTGCTTTGTCAGGGCAACAAGCTCCCACAGTACTGCAGGATAATAAATTGAACAGTTTTAAATATTTGGCAATTGGGCTTCCCAGAGGCCCAAAGTACAGATAGTAATTAATTATAATCAATGTACAGTCAAGTCTTTTATATCTTTGTCAGTTTTCAAATTCATTCCTTAATCAAGTCTGACCACATTATACCTTTTGAAGCTACGGCATTGAGCAGACTATTGCATATAAAGCTGTATTTATTTATTTGATAACAAATGTCAAAATAGCATACCTACCGTTGACCAGGCTTATTCCACAACTTTGACCAATGTCAAGTTGTCAACCTGTACCCTAATTGCGTAATACAACACAATCTGTTTCGATTTGAAACAGATTGCTAATCCAATGCTTCATAAGTTGGAAAAAAAGATCTGCTCAACAACGTAAATAACGCAATGAATGTTGTTGAACTGTCAAAATTAGGCAAAATTGTTTACGAAAATAAGTTACGCAATTAGGGTACTGGTCATTTTATGAAATATAAATCGTACTTTTTAACCGACTTCCAAAAAGGAGGAGGTTATATGTTCGTCGCGTATGTTTGTTTTGCTTTTTTTTTTTTTATGTATGTCCACCGATTTTTCCGTCAATTGTGGACCGATTTTGAAAATTCTTTTTTTGTTTGAAAGGGTGTGCTCTCGAATTGGTCCCATATAAATTTTATTAACTTTGCTTGGATAGTTTTTGAGTTAGCTACAAAATACGTATTTTTTTCCCTCTTAGTATGTAGATGATATGATAAGTTTCTGTCACTGGTAGCAGGTAGTGGTATTCGAATATGTGTGGTGTAGGTACCACAACTAAAAAGTGAAAAATAAAAACTTTTTACAAAAAAAAACAACCGACCTCCAAAAAAAACACTACAAAGTGAAAAATAACTTTAATTTCGGAAGTCGGTGGCAAAAAACGAAAATACAAAACCCAAGACACCGACTTCCGAAATTAAAGTTATTTTTCACTTTGTAGTGTTTTTTTTGGAGGTCGGTTGTTTTTTTTTGTAAAAAGTTTTTTAATTTAACTGTCTGAATCTATCAGTGTTATCTACATTATTAATAAGGTTTGACATGTAAAGAAGATAGCTGAATGTCTCTCCGGTATAGATATTATGACGCATTATGTAATGCCGAGTCGGTAAAGTAGATTCTATCGTGCAATGAGCAGTTGACAAATATAGTCCTTAAAGTGACGAACATATTTTGGATGTGACTGTATATAACTCACTTTTGTTGGATAATGCAGACATAGTCCATGAACTTGATGAAGTCAGATCGGAACTCCTCCTGGATGCAGTGGCGGAGGGGCCGGCAGTGACCAGGCTTACCGTTCGGCAGGACGCAGCCTTGATATGCTACATTGGCCTGAAAAAACAACTAAGTTTTAGAAGAGTCACTTGTAATTTCTATATAAATAATGCGATGTTCAAAAAAAAAAAAAAAAAATTTTATTTCACATAAAACTACATGGGCACTTATGAAACGTCAGAAGCTAGGTGCACGGTTCCAATTGGTCTTTACCATTTGGAGAAGAGCCGGCAAGAAACTCCACGATTACTCTTTTAAAATAAATGTTTTTTTTTATGTTTTCAAATTAGTGTTAATATAGGTATGGGAGGACAGTGTAGGTCTGTGGTCTGTCAACAAGTACCAGGGACTTAACAAAATAGAAAATGGTCTACAAATCTATACAGTCTATTAAGCCTACAATGTTCTCACATTTATAAAATATAAAAGAATCTATATAAAAGATCAGCAGTGGTGGCCCAGTGGTAACGGCGGCGACTTACGTGTTGTAGGTCGTAGGTTCGAACCCAGACAGGCGCTTTACTTTGTGTAAATTATTTCATAGATATTTATATATATTTATTTTCTGTATATTTATTTTCTTTATATTTCTGTGTATTTTTTTTTTTTCTTTGTTTTCTGTATATTTATTTTATATATAGGTATTTATTTTCTGCTCTCAAAACGGTGAAGGAAAACATCGTGAGGAAACCGGCGTGTCCTAGAACTGAAAATTCGAAGACATGTGACATCTACCAACCCGCACTGGGCCCGCGTGGTGGATTACGGCCCACTCCCTCTCACAGAGAGGAGGCCTTTTTTTTTTTGGGTGGGAAATCATCAAATAACTTCTCCCGCTTTGGGTGGAGCGGGAGGGCGTGTCAGACTCTTACTGACTAAAACCCACCCGTGTTCCTTCAGTTGCCATGTTGCCGGGGGGCCACGATTTCCCTATCGGCCCATATTCGCAGCCCCGGCAGGCTTTGGCCCTAGCGGACCCGTCAATTCTGCTGACATCTCTTTGAGGCGCGCGTGGAACACAACGCACCGTCGACCCAGGCTTGGTCCTTATCGGACGGCGAGCTACCCATTGCTCACCGTCCGCAAGCCCGCGCCTACGGTGGCCGGAAATCTGCCTGTGATTCCCGACGCCCAGGGCGTCTCCTCCTGCGGCGGTTAGAGGGGCGAGGGCGCGAAATTTGCCTGTCCCTCACGCGCTCCGTCTCTTCCTTCGCGAATATTACTACTTCGCAGAAGGAGGTGACGGCCTCCCATTTCCTCTCGCTCCGTAGCATGGCCCGGATCAGGGCCGGACGCGAGAGATCACCGCCGCCGATCGCCTCCACGAGGACACGGTGATGCCCTGCCCAAGCCGGGCAACAGAGAGGAGGCCTGTGTCCCAGCAGTGGGAACATTTATAGGTTGATGATGATGATGATATAAAAGATCAAGAAAATAATTAAAACTCTATTTAATTCTATCGTGATTGCCATTACAACAGTAACAAATCTGAAGAGATTGTTAGCTTGAGAGCTACGTTCTCAAAAATGATTATATTTATGTTTAAGGACGAAGGCGTGGCTTTCGTTTTTACACTGCTTTGATCTTGAGTTAATAGGTACACACGGCTGTAGACATCAAGCTACACATTTCCAGTTTATAATGATCTCGCATTGCGTAGGATTTCCGTACAATGCGAGGTCAGCTTATACTGGAAATTTATAGCTTGATGTGTAGCCGTGTGTAAATAATAGATACGAAACAATTCTGTTTATAGGCATCAAGGTTTGTCTCGTCATTTTCATCAGTGTCTGCTTGGAAGAAACTCCATGCTATCCGTGCAAAACAAATTGTTGCTATACAGACAAGTCCTGATGCTAGTTTGGACTTATAGTATTCAGCTATGGGGCTGCACCAAACAGACCAATATATTAATAATACAACGATTCCAGAACAAAGTGTTAAGGGAAATAATGTAAATGCACCTTGGTACATACGAAATGATGACCTCCACAGGGACCTAAAAGTTGAGTTCATCGAAAGAGTGATCCAGAAACTTGCAGAAGCTCACGAAAAGAGACTTCATCAGCATGTGAACGTCGAGGCAATCCAGCTTCAAACATACATAGAAGACTAAAAAGAACAAAACCGTTCGAGCTATTGTTTAGTGTTAGTGAATAGTGTAAAGTACAAAAGTGCCAAACAAACACAAGAACGAAGTGTATTCGCCCTAATAGAGACAATAAGAAAAGTGCTATTGGACACATTCTTAGTAAAGACAATTTAATAGTTTAGGTTTTAATTAAATTACTTATTAGTCTATTTATAAGGCTAGATTGTATTAAGATTAGGGTCTGTCCTATTGTTGAACCTGTGTCTGCCGTTATGTTGATTTATCTAGAGTAGGTAAAGACTAAAGAAACGGTGGATGAACTGTGTCAAAGATGATTTGGCTAGTCACCTTTTTTGGGGTGACACCCACCCGGTCTCTTAACTTTAAGAACAATGTACAAACAAAAAAAAAAAAAAATCGCTAGCACAAAAATTTCTTTTTCGGGGATTCCTCCACTAGCACTAGCTCAGCTCTATGTATAATTCGGGGATTCCCGCAAAAGAGCCTGACGCTGTCGTGGGGGATTAATAAAAAACTATTTCCGGGCAACAATGACCCAATCGCGGCTTAGCAATCTTGGTATATTAGTCATCGAACACGAGGCAATACAAAATATAAATTTCGATGAAGTTATTGCTGAGTTTGCAACTGTCAAAGCTAGAAAGAAGAAATTTTAATTGTATAACAATTCCTTTTCTGTCTTAGTTATTATTGTGTTTTGTTATTTCTTCAATATTATAAATAATAAATGATCCATGTCCTTTATCATATAAAATTTACTGCTTTTTATTTTCGATGGGGTGACACCACCAACTTCCGCACCGGGTGCCACCCAAGGTAGCTACGCCACTGTAAGTGAGATAACCGAGATCACGACTAATAGAAGAAGTATCTATGGAAGAAAAAAAACATGTTGCGCCGAAAGGAGAATGAAGATGATGATATAGAGATCAAAAACACAGCTTAGTACACACGGCTACACATCAAGCCATACATTTCCAGTATAAGCTGATCTCGCAATGTATAGGATTTCCGTACAATGCGAAGTCAGCTTATACTGGACTTGTACAGCTTGATATGTAGCCATGTGTACCTAATGTTCGTATCGACCGACCGCGACCGACCTATGGGAAAAGAGTTTCCACAGCATACAAACATTCACACAAAACATTATCATGCCCCTAATTTCGTATCATTAAAGGTCTTGTGTCAGCGTGTAATGATAAGATCGTGACACAGTCATTGTGACCACGAGTACGTACTTTTGTACTCAAATAGTATTCATTATAGTGAGAGGTTTGCTTAATTAAGCCCAATGCTTTAGAATGTACAGTACAAGCTCGGTGTGTTATCTAGTAAGATTTGCGTTACTATTCATTATGACGAATGTTCATTGCATATTTGCATAGCAGGTATGTTACCTTTAAAATTCGTCCTCCGGAGTGGGTTATTGAATAAATTTATATTACGAATTTTGTAGTCCATATCAATTCTTACTTTCTTAGTGATTCTTTAGTAGAAGATCTTTATTTTATCTTGCATTAACACTGATGCAAACTGAAACTTACAGTTAAATACGATATAATAACCAGCACCCTAATTGCGTAACATACGATCAATCACAATGTGCTGCAGTATTAATTGCGTTATTCACGTTGTAGAGCAGACAAATTTTTCGAACACATGAAGCAATGAATGGCAATATATTTCAAAATGATTCAGATTGTCATTGATCGTGTATCTTCATTGCGTAAATGAAGACTATCGCGCTTGAATTCGCCCCTAGAGGCGCTAGTGTAGAGTGAGTTTTCTAGAAATGTCATAATTGACGTGTAAGTGTTTGTACGTACAAACCTCATCATCTGCCTAGCCTTTTCCCAACCATGTTGGGGTCGGCTTCCAGTCTAACCGGATGCAGCTGAATATCAGTATTTTACATGGAGCGACTGCCTATCTGACCTCCACAACCTAGTAACTAGATAACACGATACCCCTTGGTAAGACTGGTTGTCAGACTTTTTGGGCTTCAAACGACTATCAAAGATCTACAAATGACAGCCGGGACCAACGGCTTAACGTGCTTTCCGAGGCACGGAGGGGTCTTGGTATGTAAAGATGGTCACCCATCCACAGACCAACCGCGGCAAGCGTAGCTTAACCTGATCGATCGGCCCGTGCAGCTGTTGTAACTTAGCTACAAGCCCCTGTACGTACAAACCTATTAACAGAAAATAAAATCATTTCATCATTACATTTCATTTCGTGTAACTGAACGTTCACTGTTTGCGCGATTTTCTATCGCGAATTTTTACTTATTATTCTTAATTTTTGTAAAGATAATATGCCATTCCTGATTAATTATGGCTTAAGATAACTAAGTAACAACTTAGAGTCTAATTTGGTAGCAGTTGGAGGAAGAATAATATTTGTCTGCTTCATGCTTGCCAATCTTAGGAACATTATAATGTAAATATTCATTTCAAGTTTTAAAAATGTTCAAAACATAGCAAATAAAAGTATTGACAGGACCTTACTCGCCAGTGGCGCCAACTAGTGAGCACAAAAACGAAAAATGGGGCTACCCATTAGGGTGACCAACCTAATGGGGCTATCGTTTTTCAGGTCAGTAACAGTTCGATCAGTCTCTGAATGAGTTAGCAAGACAGTAGATTTTCTCGTTCATGACTCTATATCCACTAAAATTTTAATTCTTTCATCTCAAAACACTCCTTTAATAAAGAAAACAACTATGATTCTAGTAGTTACGCAAAAATCAACAAACAGAATGTCACGTGAACAATAAAAGGCATAAATTTCTTACCGACTTGCATTACTGTCTATCTTGTATGCTAATTCCCTTGCACACATAGGTTAGTCGCGGAAATAATGCCTAATTGCTTATGTTTTACAAGCGTAATGATGTTGTTGATCGCGCATCGGTTGCTAAACATGCCCGGTGCGGCGCCGGCGGCGCAGTGAAGTTGGTGCGAGGTAATAGCTAATTGAATACGACATTTTCTAACTACATTTTGAAGGCTGTGTGGTGGGTGTGAAGTTGTAGGTGGTTTATGGCTTTATTTGAAGAGGAGTTTTGTGATATTCATGTTATGGGTAAGAGCGAATATGACATTTAACATTGGGTCACAGATATAAACAGATGGTTCACTCCACAGCCATTTACATAAAAAGCGACTCTTGGAACGACACAATAAAGTGCATTTCAGGCCGCACAGCGCAAACTTCGCGCCCTCACGCCCCTAACCGCCGCAGGAGGAGACGCCAGAGGCAGGAATCGCGAGCCGATTTCCGGCCACCGTAGGCGCGGGCTTGCGGACGGTGAGCAATGGGTAGCTCACCGTCCGATAAGGACCAGGCCCGGGTCGTCGGCGCATTGTGTTCCACGCGCGCCTCAAAGAGATGTCAGCAGAATTGACGGGGTCCGCTAGGGCCAATGTCTGCCGGGGCTGCGAATAAGGGTCGAAAGGGACATCGTGGCCCCCAGCAACAGGGTAACGAAGGAACACGGGTGGGTTTTAGTCAGTAAGAGTCTGACACGCCCTCCCGGGAGAAGTAATTTGATAATTCCCCACCCAAAAAAAAAAAGGCCACACAGCGCTAATTACCTACAGTTAGTTATATTCACCTAGAAGTTGCCTCTCTTTTTATCGCATAACTCTTATATCTTCTGATTCTGACTACGTTACGCTCACTGAATTGGCCCGACAAGACGGGCCCGCCGCGTACTTGTAGCTGTGCTGTACTATTCTGTGATTGGGTGGAGAGAGATGGAGGGTCTGAAAAATTGGGGAAACTAAGTCCTCTGCGCTACCAAATCCAGGACATCATTTTGGTGATCTCTGTACAGGGTGGCAGGGACATCGACGCAAAAACTGTTACCATGGATTCAGAACATGATAACTGAATCCCTTGCGTTGAAACTTTTCGTCGGGTATTTAAAAAAAATCTGCTGTTCCATACATTTTGACTGCGTGGGTATTGTACTTTTCTATGAAACAGCTGATTTTATTTTTGATAGCCTTCGTAAGATTTCTAGTCACCTGAACCATGTGCTGAATTCACGGTTATAGTTTGCGCGTCGATGGGGATGCCACCCTGTATAAATCCACCAGCAGAATGCTGAGCGATTATATACCGTTCATCAATGATGGCATATTATCTTCCTACTCTTTTACTTGTTTTGTCTTTGATTTTAGTCTATATCTTTTGTTAATTAATTTTGTCGTTAATTGTACGTTATAAGTTTATAACATAAGTAAATTATAATATTAATCTATAACCTTTACCTAGTTAGATGCGTTTAAAGGAGATTGGCCGGAAAAGGCAACACACAGAGAAGAGTGGAAAGCTGTGGGGAGACCTTTGCCCAGCAGTGGGACAATACAGGTTGAAAAATACCTACTTAGTTGTTTTCTTATTGTTGTATTTTGTCGATGAAAACAATGCACTCGTGATTTTACGTAGCAACTAATGGGCAATTATTACGTAATCTATGGTACTTATACATTATTTAGAGACCAAAATATATTTTGAAAGAAACAATAGAGCTTCAGAGCCCTTATTTTTAAAACAAACTTTTGTTACACTAGGTAGGTACCTACTCGTACAATTATTATAATAATACCTATACTATTTTTATATTATTATTTGAATGCTATTGTACTTGTAAGCGCAATGTACAAAAACAATCACTGGAATCTAACCTATGGCGGTCACATAAAGTCCTCCGTAGACAGGCGCAACGCGACAGCGCGACGACGGCGGCGGCGCGTGTCGCGGCGACGCGACTCTAGTAGAACAATTTCCATGAAGATTTTGTAGGAATTTTTCTACTAGAGTTGCGTCCGTCGCGCTGTCGCGTTGCGCCTGTCTGCGAGAGCCTTAACACAGCATTATTTCAAGAAGTTAGGCATGTAAAAAAAAAGTGTTTTTTTAAAACGTTTTGTTATCGACCAATACGTTATGGTTCTAGTGGTGTGACCGTCAGACTGCCAAGTCGTAGTTCTCGAGTTCGAACCCAAGGCATGATTTTCCGGATACAATACGGACACGTATTGTATAATTATCACTTGCTTCAAAAACGGTGAAAGAAATCATCGTGAAATGACACCCTCACAATACGAAAAGCAGAAGATCGTTCTAGAATATTACTGAAACTATTCGAGAACTAAGTACACTACATGTGTGAGATCCCAAAGGCGCAGATAGACGCGATGCGACTCCGGTAGAACAATTTCCATCAAGTTTTGATTGAAATTGTTCTACTAAAGTCGCGTCGCGCTGTCGCGTCGCGCCTGTCTGTGGGAGCATTACTCGGGCCGGAGTCAAAAGGATTATTCCGGGAATTGCGGCCATATCGTTTTAAGTATAGTTTGTAGTTCACGTTTAATGTACCTACTTATAGTCATTATCAAACGCGGGGCTTCCCCGAGACATTTTTTGTATCAACATAGTCGTTATATTGTTATTTGTAACGTTACCAAACGATTTTCTGTGTGGTTTCACAATTGGCAGTTGTAAGCCGAAGTTCGCACGGACGTAATAAAATCGCGGCGAGATTTTATCGCGCACAGGATTTTCAACTCTCGGTGTTAAGCCAAACGTTGAGAATCCAACGCGCTGGGACGCACTCTCGTCCCAGCGCGTTGAAAAAACACACTGTTGGATATTCAACTTTCGGCGCTAAGTAGAGCGTTGAAAATCCAGTGCACAAAATCAATTCGCCGCGATTTTATTACGTCCGTGCGAACGTGGGCTTAGTATAGTTAGTCACCAAGTTAGTTCAGAACTGGCAGTAAGTTTCATGTTTCATGAATTTGAGAGAATAGCTGCAACGCCACCATCACACAAGCTGGTTATTAAAGGATAAGGATATTTCAACAGTTTGTCACCTACCTGATTGTCGTTTATTGCAATGAAACGTTTCGTTCTGCCAGCCCCGATATGCATACCGCCCTCGACGATAACCTCTTGCCATGATGGGTCCAGTAAATGGGCTGTAAGGATTGAAATTAATTAATTGATACGTTTTTACCATGACGAATTCGATTAAAACACAAATGCTTTTTGTAAAACTACTATCACAACTAGCACATTATGGCTCTCAATTGGGTTGTAGTGGTCTGCCTAAGCATGGTAGGGTTAGAAAAGGGAATAGAAGAGCAGAAAATAAATTAAAATGTAAATAATGGTAAACCTTTAACATTATAGAATAAGATAACGAACACTGTTAAGCACAGATGACAGAGGCATAGAAGTTGAATCAGCTACACAATGTGGTGGAAATAATCGAAGAACTAAAAACGACAAATGAATCAAACGGATAAACCTTAACAAGATTATGTCTAGGCACAAAAAATACACACAAAATAACACTAATACAAATACTTACACTTATAATCATCTCCAAAGGCACTTAAAATAGTACCAAATAAAAATAAAAGAAGCAACATGCTCACTGATCAATCCACGGTGGACTCAACGTGATTGTGGAATATCAACCATTTAGGACGGATGGCCGGATACCACAGCGATAACTGACAGTAATCCACAGGATGCCACCGAGCTGATAGCGAATATTTTGTAGCAACATGACGGAAAAATTGATATAACCCGCATATTCGGAACAGTTCAAGGACCATGGATTTATAATGTTCTGATACTTCTTCCTGCTTTTTTGTAGGCTGTCTCTCTTCCTCCTAGAAGCTATGAGTCTGATGGTATGCATGCATATTATATGAATGGGTGTTTTTTTCCTTCATTCAACGAGACAAATCTAAATGGTGAGAAGAATGTTAATATACCTTACCTACGTCAATTTCGACACTGTCCAGAAAGAAAGAAAAAACGTTTATTTGCGGTAAATATAACGCAAAAAAGAGCTTAAACACAAAAATAAAAAAAGGTTGGGGGAAGCATGCGTCACATCCACGCAAATCAGCTATCGCTGAGCATTATGCTACGACCTTATGCAAGACAGAGCCCCAGCGCTGGTTTTCAGCGACAGCCGGTGCCGGCGCCGACGTAATGACGTCGACCGGTGCAGCAAACAAATATTAAGGCGCAGATATACGACTTCTAATGATTTTAAATTGGACACCACATCTAAACGACTAGTCTTACTTCTTTGAAAAAAAAATATGTTGTACTAGACAGTTTTCTTCGTAATTTGATATACGAATAATTCAAATTATATTTTTATAACATAGTGTAATTAATTTGTAAAGTAATGTCTAACGCGGACAAAAAAACGATAATAACGCAAAAGCTATCAGGTATATTTTCATGAAACTTTCACCATCTAAAAGGCAATTTAATTACACAAATTTTAGTATACAGCATTTATTTGTATTGTGTTTGATAAATCAATGTGGGTTGTTTTTCGAATAAACTTGGTGCGCGTTAAAACCGGGGCTCTTGCGGGCGACGGGCGGCAGTGCATCGCTGACCACTGTCACGGGTAGACGCTAACGCTCGGAGCAATTTTATTCGCTTTTAAATTTCATGCTATAAATGTCTGGTAAATCTAAATTATTGAAAAAGAAATGCCTTACACTGGCAAAAAATAGATTACTGAAGTAAGTAACGTACCTATTTTAATCGAAATTGAATTATCATTAATCTCTATCGAAAGTTTGAATTATTTTGAATTGTAGTAACCACACTTTTATTTAATTTAAATAATTGTGTTATTTTTGTTTTAGGACAACACCAAATAAAAATTCTCTAGTCGTAAATTCAGAGACGAGGTTTTTTTGTAATTTTTTTGTAACCATACTACATCGTTGTAGAGACAGTCCGGATTAGAGTTTCAAAAAATATTTGAATGCTATTATTGACATACAAGTTGTGGGGGTGTTCTTGGTTCGTAAGTAGTTCTCCTTGACTGCGGAGATGTAATTACTAGACTGTCCCAGAAGGAGGGTAATGTTTTTCGAGAGTATGTATGTATGTATGTTTGTATGTATGTACTTATGTCTATTTCTTTGGCACGCTCTGTAGCCTAAACGGCTTGATGGATTTTAACATATGAGGTGTCGTTAGGTTCGTCTTAATAGTGGAAGTGACATAGGCTATTTAATATTTATATATTGCATCTGCAAATACAAAAAAAAGAGGGGTAGGTTTAAAAAAATAAAAACAAATAAAAGTTAGTAATGAGTCAATTCCAAATATACATATATCCATATTAATAAAACTAATACATAACATAAAACATAACATCACGCCTGTAATCCCCGAAGGGTTAGGCAGAGGTGTACCTATAGGACACCCACATTTCGCCAGTAAAATAAAACTAAAAAGTTTGAAATAAAACAAATTATAAAAAAAAAAAACAAAAAACCCGACTGCAAAAACTCATAACTGAAAAGAGAAAAACAAGCATTATAATCTATAGGATTTTGGTATCGCAGGCATTTGGACAAACAAAAGTTTCACCAAAATTTCAGGTTGGTTTTTGGTTTGCGCCTGCAATACCAAAATCCTATAGATTATAATATTTATAATGCTTGTTTTTCTCTTTTCAGTTATGAGTTTTTGCAGTCGGGATTTTTGTTTTTTTTTTATTTAATTTTTTTTTGTGTCCGTTTTGCGAACTTAGCCGACGTTCACACGGACGTAATAAAATCACGGCGGGATTTTATCGCGCACTAGATTTTCAACTCTCGGTGTTAAGCCGAGCGTTGACAATCCAACGCGCTGGGACGTACTTTCGTGTGGGCACGTGCACGAAAAAAAAAGCGCCGCGATTTTATTACGTCCGTGCGAACATCGGCTTAAGTACATTGTGCACAACTATTTTCCTACTTTCGCCCATGCCTTTACTTTCATGCCGGTGCCTATATTTAGATACATGTCGCAGAGTGATACCGCCTAGTTTGGAAGAAAAAAGTTTGATAGTTCCATAATTTACAACAAAAGGATTCCTCTTCAGTAAATGTTGTTTCAATCACTTCAGAAATGAAAAATAATTGAAATTTGTGAATTGTTTTTTTTTTCTTGTTTGATTTTTTTTTGTTCTCTCTTCTATGGTTACACAGGTTGTCTACATCTCTTTTTATAAACTTTCCTGTCGCAGGTATGCTGGAAGAGATTTCTTTAGAAAAAGCCACTGCTTTTTAAAGGAAAAGAAAAAATACGTACAAAGGCACTCCTTTGTACGTATTTTTTCTTTTCCTCTCTTCTTGTCTGTTTATATGCGTGTGCATAAATTTGGAAATATAAAAAAATAAAATTACACTGATAAATAAAACGAAACAACCTAGGAGTGAATTTGTACCTACATTATCTGTTGCAATAACAACAAACAACACAACAACAACAAATGATTAACGTATTATTATTACGTTAATATATTGTAAATTATGAAACCACTAAACTTTTTTGACCAATATTATATTAATCCATACCTAATAAAATATGTTATTTAAATTGGGCATTTAATTTAGATTAAAATACGCCTGACATCATATCATTTAAATGAATGGTTTAAAAGCTATCACATATTCAAAATTACGCGTTACTACATAAATAAGGTTGACGGCAACGCGGGCGCAGCGGTATTAGTCAATGACCTTTCCTCGGCTATTAGGTATGTAATCTCAGTAGTACGATCCCGTGGGATATTTTTCGACATCCGCTAAAGCTAGTAAGGCTTTAATTTATATATATATATATATCACGCGGGCGAAGCCGCTGGCGGCTAGTGAAAAATAATTTAAGTAACCTTTCGATGGATATTGGTGCCGATTCTCTTGTCACAAATGCCTCTAAACTGGACTAAAAATCACCAAAATTTAGTTTATTCTAGTGATGCAACGAATACTACTTTTACGAATACGAATACGAATACGAATATCAAACCTACTATTCGGCGAATACGAATACGAATACGAATATCTCGCCATGGTAATAAAAGACTAATAGTCTAGTACTACATAGACGCAGCTATTACTAACGTTCGTCTAAGTTACTTAGGACTTACTATCCTACCTTTTGTTCATACAAAAGAAATACCATAGACCATATAACTCGGAGCGGAGCGGAGTCTCCTAATACAGGCATTTTTTGCTTAAAAGGTGGCTCCAATCACCTACCTGTTGTCATTTTTTTTTTGGTTCAGAAATAAACAATTTTTTTTTTTTATCTACTTATTTGGTAATTTATCGAAGTGTTTCCATGTCACTTTGATCTCGTTTACGAGAAGACATTATCTATTCAACTTCAACTCCTTTCACTTCGCAGCAACCTCAGAAAATAAATAAAACAATACTCTCTTGCTTGACTTGTGCTTTCGACTGACAAATGAAATGAAAGGAATGAATGAATCAATCAGTCCATGGTTCGTAATGATAGGAAAACTCCCGGGCCGCGGCACTGTATAAACTATGGCCGGCGAGTCCCCCATCGCGTCGTCGTTGCGGTTAAGGCCCTTGCACACGTCGTATTTTTACGTGCCAACGACGCGCGTTTTCCAAGTCTGCCAGTAATTAGATTTGCGTACAAACATTAATTTTTAAATATTCGTATTAGTATTCGTATTAGTATTCGCCGAATACGAATATTCGGTAAATGTCTACTATTCGGCGAATACGAATATTCGTATTCGTATTCGTTGCATCACTAGTTTATTCCTGTCAAACGACGATTTCCCATTCTGAAATAGACTAAAGTGACACATCTTAACTATATTTTAGTTTGGCAGCACTAAGATGGTACTGAGATATTAATTTAGTGAAAATGGCAATTTTGCTATTCTGAATTTGACGTTATTCATCTAAAATTTAGATTTTCTAACTAAATCTGACTATTTTTAATCGCGACTAAAAACGTGGGGAATAAAATTGGTAGTCATGAACTTTAAATTAACACCAACACCTCGACTTCAGATGCAAAAACAGTACTGATTTTATTTTTCTTTTGTTTGTATCTCGAAAACGTTGTGTCCAATCGCAAAAATAATAAAAATTTCGACCCCCTTTAAAAAACTCTTAAACCCATAACACTCTACATGTAGGTAATATTTTTTTATTTTCCATACAAAAAGTGAAAAATTCCATATAAAACACGTCGAGGCTGCCCCCCCTGCGTGCTTCCGGCTCTAAAAAGATTCACATGGTTAGGTATCACGTGTGGAGTCGCGATTGTCAAATTCGATTTAGATGTGTCAAAATTATTTTTTAATTTAGAGAATTTATTTTGCAGAATAGCTTTGAGATTCTCATAGTCAAAAGTAAGGAATTTTAGTGATAGTTTAGTTCGGTGTACAAGAGAATCGGCACCACTATTGATAATATTAGTTCGATTAACATAGATACGTTACTTACTCTGTAATCTATTTTTTGCTAGGCGTTTCTTTTTCAATGATTTCGATTTACCACCAATTTTTAGCACAAAACTTAAAAGCGCATAAAATTGCTCCGAGTATTAGCGATGCACTGCCGCTCGTGCCCACAATAGGCCCGGCTTCAACGCGCACCAAGTTTATTCGAAAAACAACCCACCTTGATTTATCAAACACAATACAAATAAAAGCCGTTTAATAAAATTTGTATAGTTAAATCGTCTTCTAGATGGTGAAAGTTTCATGAAAATACATGAAGATAATAATTTCGAGAAATTTTCAACTGTCTACCTATTACAGTTCATGAGCTTTAGCTCGCTGACAGACAGACGGACATTGGAGGCTTAGTAATAGGGTTTCGTTTGGCACTCTTCCGGTACGGAACCCTAAAAATTTACTTTACAAACTTGTAAGAGGTGCTTTAGACCATTGAACTGAAAACAGCTGTCCCATACAGTTTAGAACACCTTATAAATATATATATAATTCACATGTTTTATTTGATCATGTTAAATGTTTGTAGATAAACAAATCCATTCTCCATTCCATGCTCCATTCGTTTCCCATGGACGCCAACTGCTACGATCTTTATATAGTTACCTATTCTATTTACTTCGTTTACGTTCATATTATCTGCTATCTAATTGCATAACACCTTTTCGTAAATGATTAAGACTATTCTGTCTCCTTTTGCAGTTCAACAACATTAATTGCGTTATTTACGTTGTTGAGCAGGTTTTTTTCGAACTTATGAAGCAATGGATTGGCAATCTGTTTAAATGATTCAGATTGTGATTGATCGTTTATTATGCAATTAGGGTGCTGGTCATACACGCAGACAAACCACACATCTTTGTTTTATATTTTTTGTCATCTTCTGTTATTATTTTAAGTAGGTATGTCCTATTCATGTATGGACACATTTATTATTTACGTAAATATAATAAACCAACTTATTCAATGCAAACTATTAAAATAATATGATAACAATCTTAAATTATTATCAGAATATTAGCTTACTTATTAACAATATATTGAAAAAAAAATTGGTTGGTGATCTAAAATCAGACAGGATAGTCCTCACTATCTGAAACGTATGGTTACCCTACGAAATTACGTGCGTGCAGTTGCGGGGTCGCGGGGAGGTGACGCGTGGCTCCGCCCACTCGCTCGAGGTCGCTGTCACTTATTGTCGTCTTAAGACGCTGTACCAGTACAGCGTCCTTAAAGAAAAATAATTCCACTAATTAAAATAGTCCACGCTAAATCTAACGCCTATTCTAATTAAGTCTAGTGAAAATTATCGTTGAACGTGTTACAGAATTAATAAAGATTGTGACTGATAAAGATATACGACATGCATTGACATGCAGTGCCAATTAGGGTCAATGTTATTCAAAACCTAATACTTAATAACATTAACATTTAACACTCCCTAAACTGGTATATCTACGAGAACATTATCGATCTATCGACCAAATTAAATGTACAAGTACTTAGTTGAAAACAGTAATTTTGTAACTGTTATCCATAACGATGTCATAAAATAGTAGTTAAACTAAAATATATACAGTTTCTGGTCCGTGGGTGATCATTAAAAGCTGCAAACTTGCAAAAGGTGCATCAGTGGCGAAACAAATATTCCTTGCGGCGATTGTTTGGTCCGAGGTGTATGCAAATGGTCAAAATATTCGTCAACGCCCATTATAATGTTATGATAATAACTACACTGAATTAAAGTTATCCTAAGGCACCTCTTACTTAGTCAAACTGGTTGTTATAATGTCTGCAGCTTGTATAATGAAGGTATGTACCTACTTATCTACTTGTAGGAATCAACATCGCTTTATTGGACTGAACGTTAAGAACAAACCTAATATGAAATCGCTTATTTTTTAAGAGTACCTATACTCCATTTGAAATAAGATTAGACATTTAACTAAACCTTTTTTACAGTCCGTTCAACCGATTTTGACTTCTATTGCGTTGGTTACAAGACAAATGGCAGCTGCAGTAAACAGTTGGTATGTAACCACTTTTTTGCTTTTAATGCCATCCTTATGCCTACGGTATAGAAGTCAAAATCGGTTGAACGGACTGTAAAAAAGGTTTGTTTAAATGTCTAATCTTATTTCAAACGAAGTATAGGTATATCCTTTTGAGGGGGAGGAGCTTTTGGTTAAGTAATAACAGCCGTACGGATCGGTCCAATAGTTTACGCTACGCTTGCCGGGGTTGGTCTGTGGATGGGTGACCATCTTTACATACCGAGACTCCTCCGTGCCTCGGAAAGCACGTTAAGCTGTTGGGCCCGGCTGTCATCCATGGATCTTTGGCAGTCGTTACGGGTCGTCAGAAGCCTGAAATTCTGACAACCAGTCTTACCAAAGGGTATCGTATTACCCAGTTACTGGATTGTGGAGGTCAGATAGGCAAACGCTCCATATAAAATACTGGTAAGTATTCAGCTGCATCCGGTTAGACTGGAAGCCGACCCTAACATAGTTGGGAAAAGGCTAGGCAGATTGATATCCTTTTGAGTGTCTGCATATTAGCACAGATGAATACCGACACTCTCCAGTTTAGGTATGAAGCTACAAGTACGCGGCGGGCTCGACTTGTCGGGCCAATTCAGTGAGTGTAACGTAGTCAGAAGATATAAGAGTTACGTGATAGAAAGAGAGGCAACTTCTAGGTGAATATAACCGTAGGTGATTAGCGCTGTGCGATCTGAATTGCACTTTATTGTGTCGAAACAAGAGTCGCTTTTTATTTAAATGATTTTGCGGAGTGTCCCATCTGTATTAATCTGTGATACTTATTAGCAGAAATTGGAAACAAAAGAAAAAGATGTTGCAAAAGTACTTAAGTAAGTTTTTTTTAATCTTAGAAAACGTATAATATCTCAGGTTATAGTCCGGATGTAAAGAATTAGTTGTTTACGAGGACTGTATAAAAAAAATTGGCAGTCATGGGGACTGCCGACAGAAGTGAAAACTTAAAAGTTGTATTAGCGCCATCTATATTCTATAGAACAACACTAAGGCGCGAGCATGTCGGTGACGCGAATTCCCTATCAAAAAACGCTCAAGGCGCCTAAAGAAATTTTTTACTTCAAAAACTGCTAACGTGTTTTCTGTTGACCTTAAAAACCTCTCTAGACGAGGAAAAAGATTTGTTGCTTCAAAAGTAGTCTCACCAAAAAAGGCCTTGTAGGCTAAGGTTGAATCGCAATGGACATTCAAGATAACCAAGCTCAACTTTCCGACAGAACACTTCACCCTCCTTCCATTCTTCATTGTCAGTTTGTAACACTAAGTAGTCAAAGATATTATTAAACAAATTAAGATCTAAACTAAACCAGTGCAGATTTATTGGTAGCATTTTGAAAAACGGCCAGGACAAGCGTATTAGGCTTTAATCAAGCTATGCAAATAGTGACACAGCCGCTCGACGCCGGCCGTCTGTGTGTCGGGATAATTAAAATACTCGCCTCATTACCTGATCACTAGGTAAAATAATCAAGAAGGTTTATTACATTCGGGATAACACAAATGAAGTTCCAAGTAGTATTTTTGCAGAAGCAAAACGTACAAACACTACCGAATCAATCGTAAATGATAAGGGCCTAGCTGCCGCCGTATCAAGGCTCGTGCAGAACAGCGCGACATGCGACGCGACAGAAAGGCACCGCTCGTTGCGCGACGAGCGGTGTCTTTGTGTCGCGTCGCGTGTCGCGCCTGTTTGAATGAGCCTTAAGCCGAATCAATGACGGGGCCCAAAAATTCATAAAATTCTAATGGCTTACAAAGGCTTCCAGCGAAAGGGGCGGTCTAATTCTCAAACTCTTGCATTCTTATAGTAAAATCACACAGAAAAATTTTGCCTATCCGAGTTCGGATGCTCCAATTTTCTCAGCTCACTTTTGCATTTTCTTAGTAAAATCACAGTAACAGTAAATTATAAATTAAAAAACACGCGTATTTAATACACTGCATTATGAACCTAAAAGCGTTTGAATAAGAGTCACTTTTCGAGCCACTTGCTCGATTATTGAAAATTATATAGAGAGCACTTTATTTTACTTCTTTTTTTTGTAGGTTGTGGGTGTTGGGAACTGCAATGTCTATGAGGTAGGTGATTTTTCCTTTCATAACGTTGTATGTTAGAGCGAGCGAAGCGACCTCGAAAATTTTTGCACCTTGTAACGGATACGTAAGATTTTCTTTTGACTATTCATAGAGAAATAGCAGCAACTTGGTCGACTTATGCAGAAAATATTCAGAATGAATAGAACCAAGGCTGCAAAAGCGAGCAAAGCGAGCTCGAAAATGTTAGCAACATGCTACAAAAAAAATGGCTTTTGATCACACAAGGAGAAAGAATTACAAGGTACTTTGTCGACTTATGTAGATTTATTTTAGAACGAAGAGCAAGAAGAGCGATCGAAGCGAGCTCTAGAATTTTGCATGTGTTTGTTTTTAATTGCGGTGCACTTTCATCTTAAAGGAACAATTTTTTTTTTTCAAATCCTTTGATGCCTTGTTGGGAAGACCTCCCGGCCCGGACACTGAGTGGGTCCCCAAATACCGCGGGCCGTGGTGCCCCGCATCACTTTGCACCTTGGCTGTAACGCCACTGCCTTTGATAAACCTATTCAAAAGTGCACACATTCCCTTCCTGTTTAGCAATAACTTCCATGTATTATGTATGTCCTACTGCCGATATTAAAAACCGGCTAATTATGCAGATCATCTACTTACGATTCAAACTATAACGCGAATAGTCACACGTACGTCTCACTAACGTTAGTGAGTGATATAATTAAATACTTGCATAATGTGTGGGACAATGTCTAGAGTCTAGACGCAAGTCCGCAGCCTAGCTTTACGACCCGGTAATTGCTATGTTACAGTTAATTGCAGTTCTTGTGGGCACAGTCGCAATCAATACTTAGTTGTAGACACCATAAACATTAAACACCTCTTGCACCACCCGAGCAAAAGTCATAATTATGAATCAATCAAGGAAAAAATTAAAGATTTATTTTAATTATACCATTTACAGGCACTTTTGTATTTTCAAGGGGTCGGTCAGTCAGAAAGATGAAGCTAGTTGCCCATTCCAAAGCGTAGTAGGTAGGTCCTACGGAGAAGAACGGGCAAGAAACTCCACGGAACAATCATAATATTGTTATAAAATATTGGTAACATTATTCGTGTTGAAATTATACACGTGAGAACAATTTAGAAAGACGTGTACGTTAAAAGCGTCCGTAATAAAAACTTTTTTACAAAAAAAAAAGACAACCAACTTCCGAAAAACCACTACAAAGTGAAAAATAACTTAAATTTCGGAAGTCGGTGTCTTTGGTTTTGTATTTTCGTTATTTGCCACCGACTTCTGTTTAAGTTATTTTTCACTTTGTAGTGGTTTTTTGAAAGTCGGTTGTTTTTTTTTGTAAATATTATTAGTGGGTCAATTTGTAGTTTATCTAAGTTACATTAGCCTAATGCCAACTGCTCATCACCTTTTACAAAATATTGCTTTTCCCGATGCAGAGACGGTTATCGTTGAGGAGTTCTCCTGGTTCTTCACCATCAGCTCCACTTCTCCAAATGCATTGTGACAAGCATATTGCATTGCAACCATATTAAAGTAATCGAATCACAACCCGTGAAATACTTATTATTGAGTAGTTCCGGTGGCTATTTGTGGTCTTCATCATCAGTTCCACTTAACCAAATGGTGCTTTCCAAGAGCAACTGCACGAGTTACTATAAAAATACCCGAATCGCTATAGGTTTGCCTATAATATTTGAAGAGTTCCCTCGATTTCTCTGGGATGCCATCATCAGATCCTGATTTCCTTATAATGGTACAACTCTTAGGATATCTCCTTTCCAACAAAAAAAATCATCAAAATCAGTTCATAAACGACGAAGTTACCCGCGAACATATAAAAAAAAATGTACATAACGGTCGAATTGAGAAACCTCCTTTTTTTGAAGTCGGTTTATATAAAGATAAAAAAACAATTCAAAAATTAAAATAAGCCGTGGCAGCTAAGAGATGACCAGTCCCTACTGACGGCACCCGTTCACGAACATGACGCATGGATCAGCACCATTTAGCTCAACCATTTTGAAGGGAACTATAATTCGATTCAATATATAATAAACTGGTTATTTAAGAATAAGCTAAAAATAAACTTAGAAAAAACACAGTATATGACGTTCCAACAAAGAACAAAACAACAAAATTTAAATATATGTTACGCAGACCAGAAAATACCTGAAACCAACAGTGCCAGATTTCTAGGACTTTACTTGGACAGTCATCTAAACTGGAAATGTCATGTAGAAACTGTCTGTAAAAAACTAAACCAGTATTCTTATGCGCTTTATAATCTTGCAAAAATAGCAAATGAGTCCGTAGTTGTGATAGCATACAAAGCGTACGTCACTTCAACGTTACGTTTTGGAATAATCTATTGGGGAAATTCCACTGATAAAGACATTTCTTTCAAAGCTCAGAAAAAGTGTGTACGTGCTGTGTTTAAGCTAAAAAAAACGGAAAGTTGTAGTCCGTTTTTTAAGAAACATAAATTGCTTACTCTACCCTGTCTATACATCTACGAGACAGCAGTATTTGTGAAATCAAACTTGCATTTATTTCAAACATTGAGATCAAAACGACGCAACAGAGAGTTATGTGCTATTCCACACAAGACTGCGCTATATTCAAAAAACTTTTTAGGAATGGCACCCAAAATATATAACAAGATACCCAATCCAATAAAAGATCTCGACATACACCATTTTAAAAAGGCTGTTCTTAATTTATTAAATATAAAAGCTTATTACACAGTCAATGAGTATCTGGACGACAAGCTATAATTTTTTGACATTTTAATATTTTTTGTTCGATATTTTTAATTTGTTATTAATTAAATGATTATTAAAAAATGAATTTTAATGTTTTTATGTAATTTAATGTATTGTATGATAAATAATGATAATTGAATGAAATAACAATGAATAATGTTTTTAAGTATCTATTAATTTCTAATTGTTAATATTTTGTTTTATTTGTTAATGTAAATATTTTGTTTAATTTATTACTAATTAATTTATAATCAGAATATTTGTGCGCCGTTGACGGCAAGACATAGCGTTCATTTTTATTATTATTAACATCTGTACTTTTTTTGTTTACCTATGTTCTACAAATAAAAATATTTGAATTTGAATTTGAACATCATCATCATCATCATTTCAGCCGAAAGACGTACACTGCTGAACATAGACCTCCCCCAAGCACCTTCACTTCGACCGATTCTGTGCTTTCCGCATCCAGCGGATTCCTGCGGCCTTCACAAGGTCATTGGTCCATCTTGTGGGAGGCCTTCCAATGCTACGTCTTCCGGTACGCGGTCGCCACTCCAGAACCTTTCGGCCCCATCGGCCATCTGTTCTGCGAGTGTGGCAGTGTGGTACTTAAGTTTGGCAATTCTTCGGGCTATGTCGGTTACCTTGGTTCTCCTGAGGATCTGTTCATTTCTGAATCGATCACGTAGGGAAACTCCAAGCATAGCCCTCTCCATTGTCCTTTGGGTGACTTTTAGACTTATATTTATAGCCAACTTTGAAGGGAACATAACGAGACTAAAATAATTACTTTTAGTTGAATTTGGACTCCCAAAAAGATACAATTACCCATTGATGTTTTTATATATCAATGCAATTACCTCTTCCCACGGGTATAAACAGAAACTAGAAACCAAGGAATGCTCAAAATCAAAAGTCATCTATTCAAACTAGGCTGAGAATCCCCACTCGAACTCCTTTCGATTGTCAAAATTATGTAAGACAGTCTCCCAAAATGCCCGCCCTTCACCACTTCCTAGTGCTTTAGCTACCTGTTACGTATGTACTCCTTTTGCTTCGTTTGCAAAGCAAAGTTGACAAAGGTGCAATTGTCAATCTTTAATGCTAAGTGGTACCTACTATCTACCGAGAATAGCACCATTTTATATTTTAGTTTAGGAGTTGGAAGGTCTACAGGCAATTTTGCCGATTCTATATGTACTTTTCTTTTTCTTCCGTATCCAAGGATGCCCTATTGATAAGACTCCGCTGTCCGTCCGTCTGTCATAGGGCTGTATCTTTTGAACCGGAATAGGTAGACACTTGAAATTTTCACCGAGTGTGTAGGTAGGTACTACTATGGCCGCTATAACAACAAATATTTAAAAAAAGGTTTAAAACTAAAGGGAATACAAGAAACGTGTTTTTTTCGGCGTATTTCTGTCTGTGTTGATACTAGGGAACGGAACCCTTCGTCTGCGAGTCTGACTCGCATTTGGCCGCTTTTTTGAGCCAAGATTATCGAAGAATCGCAATCTACTGACTAGACACAGAGCTTTCCCAAAGGAACAGCTCATAGTCCAAGCATTTTCTCAAGATTCGATGACTACAATGCTCGTCCGTTTACATTACATTACAACAAGAAATGCAACAACATTACCTATACTTACTATGTAGTTTATAAACTTCTTATCATTGGACGCGGGTAATATGAGTCAGTCGAAGAAACGGGTTATATATAATATTATATCAATGCTCCGTCACGGTCACTAGATAAACTGATGTGATCTTTAAACCCAACAGTTAGTAGGTAATATCGTGAGGCCGCGCGCACTTTGGATGCGTTTTCGTACGAATTTCACTCGTACGTACACGTACGAACACGTACAAACGATCTCGACCTTCCAAGTACAAAGGGAGCGCGAAAACTGGGTGCGACTTAGTCGTACGTATACGATGGTTCCGACGTCCGAAAACAATCCTAACTTGTTGGAATTTGTTCTATTTGACGGAGAAAAACGTATCCAGTGTGCGCACTGAGTTCGTACGACCATGGTCGTACGTATACGCACGAGTGAAATTCGTACGAAAACGCATCTAAAGTGCGCGTGGCCACATACTTTACGTTTTGTTTCGTCTACGGAAATAAGCACGAAGCTACAATCTATGATCGTCGGATTCGTCGGATCGTCGTACGGATTCTGCGTCGTCGCAACAGGAATCCAGGAATCAAAGATTTAGAGCAGTCAAACCGAGCTACTCGTAGATATTCCAAAGACTGTTCCTATTATTCTAACTAATGTCTGCATCATTTCACTGGTCCTTGTGCATCCGTGTTGCTCCCGCCACTCGTGACCACTCATGATCTTACTCCATAATTCAACTTACATCATCAACTGATGTTTCTCCAGCAAATTTATGACATCACTGAATATGGTTACCACAGATGCTGCCATTGCATGATAAACGGCGGAGGAAAACATGATATAAACTTACATGCTAATAATACTTGAGTACCATCTTTTGAGCTTCCTGTCACGAACGACCGGCGCAAAAACTTAATCAGGATGGTTGAGCTAACGAAAAAAACAGTTTTGTATGCTACGGGTGTTCATAGGTGGCTACTCCGCGATAAAAATCCCAAAATAAACTTCTTTAAAGTTAAGAGCGTTCATTCAAAAAGTTGGCAACGTCGCAAATAGCTATCGAATATTTACCTGTTTTAATTAATTTGGCAATATTACTGTATGGAAAAATTTAATATCGCTAACTAGTGAACTAGAATATTAATAATGAATTGCAATTATAACACTGAATTTCATTTCGTTTAAGGTGTAAGTCATTTGGAAAGTTTCCAAATACTTTAATTACATTTAAAACTTTCACATTCGGTATAACGGTATTAATTATTGCATTTCATAATAGCGATATTTCGTATTTCCGTACAATAATATTGCCAAGTTAATCAAAACAGCGAAATATTTGACAACTATTTGCAACGTTGCCCACTTTCAGAATGCACGCTCTTAAGATATTTCGACTTCATCTGAGTTCGTTGTATAATGTTTAGTGTTTATTACTTCCTTGCTACTTCACTTTAAATTAATAGATTGTAAAATTACTCATTAGTATGCCTATCGGCAATTATAAGTTGTTAATGATTAAACGAAGTAGTAGAGAGGTGTAATGTAATAAAAGACAAGTCTGGATGACAACTGCTATAATGTCATAACCAATAGACAATCCACAACACCTTCCCCTTAAATAAGATAGAATAATAATAAAAAACAAACTTAAAATCATTAATTCCACTGAAATAAGATAAAATAATAATAATTAACCAACTTAGAATAATAATTAGTTCTACATTATAAAATAAAATACTTATACAAATAGCTAAATCTTACTACGGGTATGAGGTGGCGAGTAAGATGACGATACATTTATTTTGGTACTTGGCACATAATCATGATCCCTATCATCCCCCGAAAAATACTCGTCATCAATATCAGACAAAATATTGTCGGCAGGATCCTTTACCGGTCTAATCAAATGTCGACGATTACGGCGATAAATACCTTTTTTGTTTTTAACAATATAAGAACGTGGAGTTAACGCTTTTCCCATTATTTTACCACGGCTTCTTTTATTTGCGTTTCCTAACATTATAACCTCATCGCCCACATTCAACTCGGGTAGCGGTTTACAATGCTGATCATAGTAATTTTTAATTTTTATATGTTTTTCCAATAATTTCTTATGTTGTAATTTATCACAATTTGTTTGTTTTAATAAATCTGGATGGACTGGTAGTCTACAATTTAAACGCCGGCCCATCATTAACTGTGCAGGAGAATTCAAATTTTCCCGCGGTGTATTCCTATAACTTAGCAAATTTAAATAAAAGTCAGAATTACTATCTACTGATTTTTTCAATATATTTTTAATGGTTTGAACTGCCCTTTCGCTTTTACCATTAGATTGAGCATAATACGGAGATGAAGTGACGTGTTTAAAACCCCATTCTAAAGCAAATTTAATAAAATTACGACAAGAATATTGTGGACCATTGTCACTGATGACCGTATCCGGTATACCATACCGTGCAAAATTTTCTTTCATTACAAATATTACTGAGTTTGACGAAGTGTCTCTCAAATATGCGACCTCAATAAAACCAGAATAATAATCAATTAATATTAAATAACTTTGCTTTCCATACTCAAATATGTCTGTTCCAATTTTATTCCATGGTAATTCTGGTATAGCTACCGGAATCATAGGTTCCCTACACGGTTTGTTTGCTGTTTCTTGACATATTTTACATCTTCTCACATAATCCTCAATATCTCTTGTTATACCCGGCCAAAATATTACTTCACGAGCACGTCTCTTACAACGATCAATCCCTAAATGACCTTCGTGAATAAGCTTTAACATGTCCCTATGCATAGAATGTGGTATCAAAACCTGTTTGTCTTTAAATATTACACCATCTACACAATACAGTTCATCTCTTATAGACCAAAAGTATCTTAAATCATGGTGAATGCTAAATTTATCAGGCCATCCTTGATTAATATATTTTAGCAACAATTTTAAATACTCATCCTTACTAGTTTCCCGCTTGACGAGGGTAAACTTATTCTGCGACATAGGTATATTATTAACTACCATTTTAATTTGACATAGTATAGCCCTGCTAATTTTATCGTCATATAAATCCGGAAGAGGTGCCCGCGACAATGTATCGGGTATGTACATATACTTCCCAGGCTTATAAGTGACCGCCAACTCATAAGCTTGAACCTTCAACATCATTCGCTGCAAGCGAGCTGGTACCGTGTCTAAAGATTTTCTAAAAATGCTTTCCAATGGTTTATGGTCCGATTCGACGACCACACTACTTTTTCCATAAATATACTGATGAAACTTTTCACAAGCGAATACTATCGCCAACATTTCCTTTTCTATTTGAGCGTATCTTTGTTGTGTGTCAGTGAGTGTGCATGACGCATACTCTACTGGACGCCCCTCCTGCATGAGCACGGCACCCAGTGCCACACTGCTCGCGTCCACTGACAACACCACCGGACTACTGACATTGTATAAAGATAGAACTGGTGCATTACATATCAATTCTTTTAGTTTATTGAAAGCGTCTTTATGACCAACGTCCCAATACCAAGTTATATCTTTTTTTAATAATCTGGTCAATGGAAAAATATGCTCAGAATAATTAGGTACAAATTTAGAAAGATAATTTACAGCCCCTAAAAACCTTTCTAAGCTTTTCCGATCTGTCGGTTCCGGCATATTATATATCGCTCTTACTTTCTCAGAATCCATTTTCATTCCATCTTTGTTAAAAATATGACCCAAATAAGTAACTTCCTCAACACAAATACGACATTTATCTTTGTTGAATTTTAAATTAATTTCCCGTGCCCTGTTTAACAACTCTTTCAAACGCAGATCGTGTTCGTCTTTATTCCTTCCCCAACAAATGATATCGTCGATAAACGAATCTACCCCTTCTAAGCCTTCAAGTAATTGCTTGATTTTCGCATGAAACACTTCAGGTGCACAATTAAGACCAAATGGCAATCGCAAATATTGATATCGCCCAAACGGTGTATTGAATGTACATAAGTCTGCGCTTGCATTATCCAGTTTTACCGACCAAAACCCTGAAAATGCGTCTAAAACTGAGAAATACTTAGCACCGTGCAACTTAGTTGCCAATTCATTTATTGTTGGCAGTTGAAAATGTGCACGCTGTATCGCCTTATTAAGTGGCCTCGGGTCTAAACATATACGCAACTGCCCGTTTTTCTTAGCGACAATCACTAATGAATTCACCCACGGAGTTGGATGGCTCACTTTCCTAATGACACCTAACTCAATCATTCTATTTAACTCATCTTGTAACTTATCGCGAACTCCTAATGGTACCTTACGGGTTGCACAAATCACTGGCATCACAGTTTTGTCTACAACAATATGATATTCACCTGGCAAACAGCCTAACCCATTAAATAAGTCTTGATAATCTGTAAGACTTATATTATGAATTCTTTGAACTAATCCTAAAGTTAGACAAGCTTGCAACCCCAGCACACTTTGACAATCACTAACCGCAATGGCAAATTTTAATTCATACGAAACACCCTTATACCACCATTTTAATTTGCAAATACCTTTTATAGGAATAAAATCACCACTATAAGATTGCAATCTAACACCTTGCTTGCCACTAATTATCTTACTGTCATAACCTAACAATAAAAATCGAGTATACGATAAAACATTAATGTCTGCTCCCGTATCTAATTTAAATTTTTCGGAACCGCACTTCCCTTGAAGTGTTTCATACCAATCCTCCGACGAAGAGTTAATCTCTGAGACATTATACAAAACTGATATAAAAAATGACTCACAATCATCTTCATTACCGTTTGCTTCAGTTAAACCTATATCGTACATTTTCTTAACTCCTTTTTTCACCTTGCACATTCTAGCAAAATGTCCATGATTTTCGCACAGATAACACTGCACAGAAATAGCCGGACATAGACTGGGTTCATTGCATTGGCCTCCGCACCTGAGACAATTTCCAGTCTCGCTTGAATGACCAAATCTTCGGACTATGTCAGAACCAGCAGTAACACCGGCCACACCACGCCTTTGTCGACGTCCGCTGCCGCGCCAGCCGCCGCGCCACCCACCACGTCCACCGCGGCCGCCTACACCGCGCACGCCAACTGCATCGACCTGCACCAATCCAGAAGTACCAGCAGCACGCGTCTCCAATAAACGTCGATTATCTATTGAAATTTGGTCAACCTGGACAATTTTAATAGCTTTTTCCAATGTCAGGTCTTCTGCTCTCAATAAACGATCTCTTGCTCCAGTACTCTGTATCCCACAAACAATACGGTCGCGAATCAACTCCTCTTCCAAATTTTTGAAGTAACAATTTTTGCTTAGTAATCGCAATGCCGTAACATACTGATCTATTGATTCTCCTACTTCCTGACCCCTAGTAAAAAAATTGTACCTTGCCAATGTTATATTCTGTTTTACTCCAAAATATTCATCAAATTTCTTTAGCAATAGTTTGACATCATCCCTATCGCTCTCCTTGTCAAAAGAAAATGTCTCAAAGACCTCGAACCCCTCCGGTCCTATTAAATTTAACATTAAGCTGGCTTGAATACCAGTTTCTTCTTTTTGCACCCCCGATGCTTTTAAAAATAGCATAAATTGCGACCTCCAACGCCGCCATGCGTCAGCCCGGCTGACGGAGCTGCCCTCCAAACACAAATCTGTTGGTGGTCGCGCGTGTTCCATAGCGCTCTTGAACCGTCCCTGACGTTTTTCAAGTCCACAACGTGCCTTTATTACCGACTTTTAATCATTTAAATCGAAAAATTTTTCACCGCTGTCACCATGTAATGTAATAAAAGACAAGTCTGGATGACAACTGCTATAATGTCATAACCAATAGACAATCCACAACAAGAGGTAATACATAACATTTTTGTACTCATTCGGGATGAAATTGACATTAAATTGTTTCGTATCAGTTTATGGGCGTAGGATAACCTTTACCAGAAGTAGTTGCCGTATTATGGCCGATTCCTTTAAAACTTACGGACTGTTAGGAATTAGGATTAGTTAAAATTAAGACTCTTGTATCTTTACCAATAATGAATCAAAGACATCATAGCTTTGCATAGTAGACGCTCCCGTTTGAAAGTAGCTATCGCAGGTAAAATTAATTTACGAATCTACATATTTATATTGTTATCAAATTTTACCTTGTATGGCAATAAAAAACGTTATTATTGGTAATCAAAACTAAGGTTATTATAGGAACCGAGCATTAGTAGTTCAACAGCTTCAATATCATCAGAATTGCGCCGGAATATAACAGTTCGTTCTAGACGTGGTACGACAGTGGCTCCCAAGGAAGATATACTCACGTATATATGCGTATTATCTATGATACTCACCTTACAGCGAGGTCAGAGGAAGACAGCTGCCACGAAACCATCGATACGTCGACGCTCTGCTAGAGTGATTGTCACCAGCCAGTGTCACTCTTATCCGACCTTTTCGGTGATTCCTAGTAACTTCGTAATAAAACGAGGCGGCGCCACTTGCTGCGCCGTCAAGTACTTATATTATTGGAATGCATTTTGAGGAGCTTCATAGGCATAAATATAAATAAGTTCATAATAGCTTACGCTACATTTACTGCATGGCTAATAATAATAATGTTTCTTAAGTCTGCACATATACTTTCAAATATCTTCCTATACACTTGCGGTCAGGGCACCTGTCGCACTTATGCCAGTATTTTTTCTTTTTTCCTTCAATCTTTTCTCCCTTTTGTCTATATTTTTTTCGGGCATTCAGGCCGGACCCCATTTAGATAGAGAATGGTGCCGATTCCCTTGTTCACAAACTAAACTAAATTTAAGTTCAGTGCATCTTTTTCTTTCTATTTCATTAAAAAGGACAGAAGAAATTTTTTAGTTTAGTCCTGTCAAATTAATCAGCGCTTGACGTAAATTGACGTAATTTTAGTAGGCAAGTTTTTAATCACGTCTAAATTTGTATGGAGTAGTAACAGGCGAAGATGCACTGAACTTAAATTTAGTTTAGTTTGTGAACAAGGGAATCGGCACCACTGTTGTTCCATAATTTAATTTGCCACCAGCGCTGGGGCTCTGTCTCGCATAGGGTCGCAGCATTATACTAAGCGATGGCCGTTTTGCGTGGATGTGACGCATTTTTACCACCAAATTTTCGTGTTTTTGTTCTTTCTTTGCGTTATGTTTATCACAAATAAACAAATTATCTTTCTTTTCACATAAGTACATTAAATTAAGCACTAAAATACTGAAATTACCCAACAAAATCTCAGACATTCGCAAGTTATTTCCCACTCTGAATACCAATCACTCCATGCCCACTTCAAACGGGTCCAATACAGAAATTTATCATTTACGAACGACTAGTTCAGTATATAGGAGATATTGCCAAATCATTTCATTACAATTGATGAATGAATCGGGTTTCGGCTCAATATTATCGTCGTTGGCATCAATTTAGTTTGTAACGTAATAGGAACTGCCTACGCGTTCCCTTCACCAGTTTTAACTTATCAAGCGATACTCCTCAACAGGTTACTAGACTAAAGTCAGGTATTGCGACATTTCAGCAGGGTTTAGACTTTAGCACAACTTGTGCTAACAGCTCAACTCAAAAAAACTCAAATCATTTATTTAAATTTTTTACACTTTTTACAGTGAGCGGTGGTGGCCCAGTAGTGAGCGGTGGTGGCCCAGTGGTAACAGCTGCGGACAGGCGCTTTACTTTATGTAAATTATTTCATCACTACTGCCTTCAAAACGGTGAAGGAAAACATTTTGAGGAAACCGGTATGTCCTAGAACCAAAAATTCGAAGACGTGACATCTACCAACTCGCACTAGGCCGTAATCCCAGCAGTGAGTCCCAGCAGTGGGAACATTATAGGCTGATTATGTTATATACTATACACCTTTTACAGGCACTTTTGAATGTCAAGAAGTTGGTCAGTTAGTCAGAAAGTTGAAGCGCGTTGCCCAATCTAATACGTAGATCTCTATGGAGAAGACTGGGCAAGAAACTCCAAGGACACTACTATAGACGGATTAAATTCATGAACCTCTTCATAAAATTCACCTGCAAGTAATAATCAAATAAACGCGAATAAACTCAAATCGTTCACGACCTTTTGGAGACCTGCAAAAAAATATTTACCACTATTTCTACTTATTTACGATTTACAGATGTTTCAAGGACTTGTGAGTGTTTTGCAAGTGTGTATTTGATGTCTTATTTATTTTTCAGTACAGCTTTATAGACCATTATGTTTTAAGAGATATATAAAATACTAAAACTTACAACGCGTAACAAGTCAGAATTGTTTGTTTATTCTGCAATAAATTCACGATTAATTTCCGAACAGCTAATACATCATTGGTTTACAGCATCAGGGACGTTCAGGACAAAGGATCCTCGTTAGCATTTGCGTATATCTTACAACCATTCCATTATAATTGATGTTCAAATAAATTCAATTTTAGAATAGGACGCTTCGAGGTCAATCGAATTTCATGGACAAAATTAAAAAGTTATAGACCTGTCATACCGTTAATGCGCCATGGAGTTTTTAAATAGTTGTTATATCATATAATTATAATGGTTGGTGTTTCAAAACTGCGTGCTTGGAGTGTGGCAGCGTGGCATACAAAAACACGGTTTGCCTTATCATTAGTCTCGTTAGCAGAGCCATAATTATCACTTATCGTCTTCCGAGTAATCCGTGTGGAAAGATGCTTTTAGGGTTCCGTAAGGAATTATGTTGATCGATTATATTATAGACTAATGGTATTTCGGGAGGCTCTTTTGGAACAAATGGTGTTGTTCATGATCTATATGATGAAAATGTTGTTGATGATTGATATTGGATAATTTGTCGCAAAATGGAGAGCAGTTTTTGTTGTAGCGTTGACTCGGTAGTTTAAGTTTCTAGTGAGTGTTGTGCTTGTTCGAGTAGCAGGATCTTCCTGAACTAATGACAATGAGTTCAATCCCCAAACCCTTGTGATTAATAAAAAATAGCCACCTCCCGAAATAGTTTGCAATTTAGCAGCAAAAGAAAACTGCCCAATTGTACATTCCTATGTAAATCTTATTTTTTTAATGGCTATAATCTATCAGCCTACTTCTATTTTCCCGTTGGATACAGTCTAGACCGGAACCTAGGAATTTAAGGTATTTGACCGACACAGTTGTTCGAACATCCAAAAATAACGCGATTTTGCCTCCTCACATTAAATATTTCACACGCTTTATTAGCATATATGCAGATATTCAATTAATGTAAAATTATTTGCAATATATTTGCATATTTTACTCGTATTGTGTTATATAACGTCCCGTTATGACCTGTGCTTAAAATAGTTTAAATTCTTTAGCTTAGTATCGGAATTGAATATACAACGTGTAACGTTAAATGCGCAAAACCTCAGACACCCCAACTGATTTTTAATTCAATTGACCTATTTCAGAGAGAATTGCATTGAAATAAAAGCTATTATTATCCCGCGTATGAGAAAATTTAAATTGGTCGACAACAATTTGTGTTTGTTTACCTATTTTGGCGGGTTTGCGCATGTGATGGCTTGGCCTATTAATAAATAAATATACACGGCAACGTTTTTAATGAAGATTTTTTGAAAAATTTGACCTATTTTAAAAAATGGTTCAATTGATTCTGCTCGTTATTCTGATCAAACTATTTTCAGGTTTTGCACATTTAACGTTACACTTAAATAATGGTCATATTGTTTTTCATTAATTAAATAAATTATTTTTCAGTCTGTTATTTAAAGGGAATTCCTTGTATTTTTTTCTATTTATAGTAGACTGTGGATCTTCTGACCTGTGAGTTGCTAAGGTTGCCTTTGAAAACTGCAAGTGGGACAATAACATCGTATTCAAAACTCTAATACGGAACCTCCAACGGGTCAGTGGTTCACAATTGACCGCCGCTTCACGTTATCTCTCTCACATTTAATACGTGTGACAAAGACGGTAACATTCATTTAGTGCGTATACGCAGCTCTGTCCTACTTTCGCTCATTTTGACGAATACGTGAAAATGATGTATTACAAGATGCTTGACGCGGAACCGCTTATTACCCGGCGTTTAACACAAGGTCAAAAATGTACCGCTTTTTATCAGTAGACCCTTAGTTTTGACGGACAACCGACAGACAGATGAACGATTGATGTTACGAGTAGATAGACGGAACCTTTTTATGTTTTGTTTATTTATTTGTACGCAATTAAAAGTTATTACTTTGAGTCATTAGGTTTATTGATAAGTTAAATTTTTATACTCAAGTTAATTTCCAAGTACCTATATTAGATTGTGTTTGATTATTTTAATACAAACGACTTACTATTTAAAAGCAATTAAATTAACAAATATTCACTCGTTCATATGAATGAAAAATAAAATATTATATTTTAATAATAGTAATTTTTTTTGGTATATTATATTTTTAATCTGTTTTTATGAGGAATGTCTTCTTGATTGCCCATAAACTATACTTAGCGTCATTAAACGAGTCCTTTTTAAGATTTTTCCAATAAAAGCATCCGTCTTTAGATGCGAAATAGTCTTATATCAATATTTAAACATTTTTAAAGTGAAACTTTTATTACATCGTCTCAAACTTTTTCGTTTGTGTGTTGCATGTCGCGTGACGGTCGGCCGCGGAGTAGGGATAAAGTGAAAGGCGCTCGTCAGAGCAGCCAAGGCCAATATGGCGGCGCCTATAGAAGTTTCACTTTTATCGTGGTTTCATAAAACCACACAATCCTTTTTATTTACAATAACTATTTGCGTTTTGAACGGTATAATTCCAAATGCTAAGCTGAAAAGAGTTGCTTGATCTAAAACAACTTCCCAGGCAAGAACTTCTCAAATACAGGGTGGTCGACTGGTGTCAGTAATATATTTAACTTGTTAGTAAGTATGTACTTAAAGGTCTAAATTGCCAAAATAAAATTCAGCATTAATTAAAACTAAGATCATCTCCCTACCACAATACAATCACAGGATGTTGTGTTCTCAAACCTTAAAAATAAAAGTCGTCTAAATTCTCGTTCTCAAAAAACAATGCAGCAATTTTCAGTCGGTTCCGAACAAAAACAAAAAGCGATCGGGTTGAATTTGTTCAATGGTTCATTAGTCCTGTTGATTCATTATCAAGGCGGACGTCTCTCTCAGCTATCAGTCTGCTCAGCACGTACGAAATTGCTAAACCGAGGTTTAATAGTAAAAAGTGTTGCATAGCCACATGCTCAGGCGCAGGTACGCGGTAGCTTCACTATCATACTTTTGCGGTCATTAGTTGGAGGTACCTGCAGGTATAAGAACTGCTTAATGGTTCATTGGTTCTAACTTCTAAGACATAATGTTTTGGAAAAGGAAATCCTTAATGCTCTCAGGAATGCCAATAATTGGTGATAGGCGAGCGTTTTGGGGGACTGTTTTATATTATTTTGACGTTCAAAAAGTGCTGATTCTCAGCCTAGTTTGAATAAATGACTTTTGATTTTGTATAAAATATTTGAAATAAATTATTAAGTTTTTACAAATTGGAATTTTGTCTAACAAAATAGGATTTGAAAGCTTGCAATTAATGTGAAATGTGAATGCAGATCTAATCGAATCAAGTCGAAAGTTGCAAATTGACATGTAGAAGTCCAACCACAGGTAAATGGTTGATTCGATAACCACTCGTTTTAAGGCTCCCGCAGACAGGCGTGACGCGACACCCACCGGTAGACAATTTCCGTGAAGATTTCAAAGTTCGCAAAAAATAAACAATGTAAATAGAAAGCAAAATTAATTAATGTAACCATAGATGATCTTGTACTTATGATTTATCGTGGGAAGATTAATTCATAAGCCAGTTTGTCTCCGATTATAATCATCGATAACATCCTTTTCACATCAAAGCAGATAATTTGCATTATCAAGCGTTGTTTCGGTTGATTAAACTTTAATGTGGTACTTCCTGCCTCGTTAAACCCAATTGAATACCGACTGACCGCTTCAACTTGACACCTGGCGAATTATTGAACGAAATTGCAGCGTTCTAAATTTAACACATTTTTGACATTTACCATAAACAAGCAGAGGCATTGGGGTGTCAAGATATTCTGGCCATATACTGCTTTCTTTATCTTTAACACATAGATAACGGGCTTTTTCTCCAGTAAATTAATAAACGTATGTGTATGTGGATCAATTGAAAGAGTAATTATAGACTACCAAAGTTTTTACTGTAATTAATAGTTGCCATTACGTTCTGTTTACAATAGATATTTTTATTGGTTTTTAAACGGAAGCGGAATTTGAAACAAGTTTTGAAAGTGATTGTTTGACTAACGAACTCTACCTGCTTTTTTTCGAATATAAATTAATTCACTGGTATTAGTGGCTATCGACAAACTTGCCAGAGTATAATAACCTTTCTAAAGAAGACAGTTATATGTTTAATCAAATTCCATTACCATCTGTAAAAACTTCCAGCGCTCGCTCGCGGCGTAAATCGTCAAATGTCAAATAGTCCTCGTTTCAGAGTTGTCAGCAATTAGAGGAGCGTTTTTGCTGGGCTGTTGTACAGTTAGTGTGTCCAGGTCGTCTTCCTTAGAAGGAGACTGGTCCCGTCCCGGCGGAATGCGTCAATATTGTGCCGCGTTCCGCCGCCTGCGCAGCGCCGGACCCCGCGGCCCGCGGTCAACTTAGCGGCACTGCCTCCCATTCATGCGAACAAAATGTTTACCGGTTTTGGCATTTTTTTGTTGTGAAGTGAACCTGTTAGGTTATTTAGAGATGTTTGTGAGTGATTGGTGGTATAGGAGTTATGATTGCAAAAAGTTTGCGAGCTGCTATGTGAGCTATGTCTAGATTTGTTTTGAGAACGTTGTGACAATGTTTTGAGAACTAAGTTGTAGTAATGATTAGCATTCTATGTGACAGTCATGAACTTAGTTCAGTAGGTATCTTATAAGTGATAATAATTTACAGTAATTGAATATTCTTTAATTAAAATTTAAACTTTTTCTGCAAAAAGTTTGCACCATAAATCAAAGTCCGTCAAGGATAATGAGATAGAGTGGTAAGTATTTTCTCCCCTTTATAAAACTAAAATGCCCATAAGTGTCCACAAAAAAGGGACACTTCCTGATCTAAACGAGCGACTTGTCTCCATGTAAGCGGTAATGATGTGCAACGTAAGTCATTGAGAGCGTCGTCACGTATGAATGATAGGTGCGCTTGCGCCGCGGACGGGGCCCATTACGGACCGAGAAACCGCCATTACAGCAATTGTATCCACTTGTACACTAGGGGAGACGGCATTTCTCTCGTTTGAAAGTATTCTATATATCTAATCTACCTACGTTATATAAGTAATGTAAATAATACAACATTCTTGTTTAGTAAGTTTTTTACAAGGTAATAGTTTTCAACATCTGGATTTGTATCTGATCTAAATTATGCTGTAAGTTTGTAATTTTAAAAGTATGAACTTGCTTTCTTGTTGCATCAAGAATCGGGTTTAAAAAAACTTGATGTTATTTTCTAAAGAAATGTGGAGTAACGATTCAGAACAAAACTAGGTATAATTATGAAACAAATACATATTTATACCACAGCAATTAAAAAAAAAACGCTTTAGCGTGGCAATAGAAGTCATTGACCTTTCCCTAATATCTCTCCGTAGGAACCCAAACAATAAACTATGTATGGTTTTTCGTTATTATAACATGTTCAAGATCACGATAGATACCTATTGATTCAAGACGTTAACGAACTTTATTTCAGTTTTTTTAATAAAGAATCCTAAAAAATGTAGATGGGTCAATGACCGCGATTGCCACGCTAAAGCGATTCGGGTATAGTCTTTAATGGTTCTGCTAATCTGCTATGTATCAATGGGAAAGTTCGTCTTTGCGAATTATTGTGTGTAGATTATGTAATTAATTTTAATTAAATGCCATTCATTATATAGTAGTAATAGTAAGTCTAAGATTAGAAAGTAATAGAAACTAGATACGAATTGCAATCACATATCAATCTATTGGTCGTGTTCCCGTATTGACAAGTTGAAGTGCCAATAATCTCCACACACGTTGAATTGCTAGAAACTCGTCCCAGTTTCCACCATAAATAAACACAAGTTTCCGTTTAATTTTCTTTAGATTTTATTATTGGCTCCGTTCGTGTTGTTTTAATTAAACAATTTATTTTCACCTGATTCATGGAGTTAGGAAATTATCGGTTTTATTTATTTTATAGTTACTGCCTAATCAATGGCTGTCAAGTACGATGTTTTGATTATTACAATCACCTAATATCTTTTGAATCGCTATTGGGTTAACTGCAAAGACATCCTCAGTAGCAGTAGGAGTGGGTTGTACTTGTAACAGATAAAATCACATATCCGTTCCGCCTATTCCTGTTCCACGTAAATAACAGCTCCAAAAACCTGTTACAAAATAACAGCCTGTTATTTCATACTATGTGGGAACTTGTGTGTTCTCTGTTACCACAGACATAAATTACAACTGTTCTTAGGTGAGTACATGTATTTACACGGTTTATAATATGAACCATCATCTTTTTGTACAAGTGTTGATGTCATAATTATTATGTCGTCAACACGTCAACAATACAAAAATCAAAAATAAACAACAACAAATAAAATTAAATATGTTATAAAATGCGGTTGAATAATCATTTCGTAAAGATGTGTGTGTATCCGATCGCAGTAACAGGCTAACAGGACAGGACAATAAAACCTAGTTAGTACTTCTCTTTCTGACTAAGGTGTTTTAAACCTATGTGCGAAAAGGAAAGAGCTTGTGATGGCTGTAACAGGGTGTCACAGTGTAAAAGTAACATTTTTTATCTTATTGTAACTAAGGTAACTGTCATAAGGATGAATAGAGAAAAGCTTGTGACTGCCATATAAGGGATTTTGTTCTCGTGGAACAGAAGCTGTTATTTCAGTTTGTTTGTCACAGTTGCAGTCTGTTATTTTATGATACCTGTTTTATTTAGCTGTTACGATAAATACGCCTCACTCCTAAGTAGCAGTCTGATGTAAAGCAAAGGGCTCGCCTTAATTGGCCTTATCCTGCTGCGTATTTATAATACGTTTCTTCATGCCAACTCTTTCCCAGGGTTGTTGGTCTGTTGGGCTAAAGAAGCATATAACATAGCTTGTATTTCCAAACTGTCCAAAAGCTTTTTTAGCACAACACCCGTGCAATGTTGGCTTGAAGAGGCATTTGTAAACACGCTATATTACAAGTCACTGAAAACTTTCTCCAACATCTTTCTAATTATCTAAATAGTACAACCCTACACTTCTGCTACTGTCAATTTATTAGGCTACTGGAAAAGGTTTTATATTCATGAATCATTAATTTTCAAACACTGTCCACATTTGATAAAAAAAAACAAGAGCCATAAAGTCCGGTAAAGAAAAGTAAGTAAAAAGAAAATTTAATGGCATCTAATAAATATTTTGACCAAAAATGGCCAGCGTCTAATTTAGTTTCAAATAAAGAGGTCGCAATTCCAAATAAAGGCTCGTGCAGACCAGCGCGACATCGCGGGCGCGACGCGGGTCGCGCTGCCTGCATGAGCCTTTGTGGCTCTTTAATAATTGTTCGTAACAATATGAAATTTAAAGAACGTAAGGATATTGTGAGCCTCTCTGTTGAGCGAGTTATTGAAATAGCTTGCATTGAGCTTGAGCGGTTCATTGTAATGAGCGTGTACAGGCCCCCATGTGCTTCATATGATATTTTTGAGAAATGTATGGAAGAAGTATTATTAAAGACTTGTAACAGTAATAAAACAGTTTTAGTCTGTGGAGATTTCAACATTAATTTACTGGAAAAATCTGCAGTAGTAAATAAATTTAAAACTTTATTAAAGTCATATAATTTGTACAATACATTCTTTGAGCCGACTAGAATAACTGCCACTAGTGCTACCTGTATTGATAACATTTTTACAAACTTAAGACCTTCCAGCCATTTAATTATAAATGAGTTGGACTCTGATCACTGTGGCCAGTTAGTCACTTTCCCTCTGAAGACAGTCAGAGCTCAAAGAAAACTTGTAAGTTTTGTTCCTGTAAATAAAAGTCGCTTAGGACAATTTAAAAATAATTTAATGGAAAAACTACCGGGTTTGCCTTATCATGATGACCCGGATCAAGCTTACAGTTTACTATTTAACCTCATCAATTGTGAGTTTAATAAGATTTTCACCTCAAAAACATTGCCTGTTTGTGACCGCGTTCTATTTAGTGATTGGGCAACACCAGGTATTTACAAAAGTAGGCAGAGGTTATTTGAATTGTATCATGAAAAAACATATAACCATGATGAAACTTTTAAAGAATTTGTTAGGAAATATTCAAAAACTTTTAAAAGAGCCTGTTCCTCAGCAAAAGCCATAAACATTAAAAATAAAATAAAATCTTCTGGAAATAAAATTAAAACAACTTGGAATATAATTAATTCAGAAACGGGAAGAACGACAGTACGGAATCGTGACTTTCATCTAAAAATCAATGATGTAGATATTAAGGCAGACGTGGAGGTGGCAACTGAGTTTGAAAATTTCTTTACTAATATTCCCATTCTAACAACCAAAACTCTGTCATCGTCGTCCTCCACTTCTGCTTACTCAATACTTAAAGAATGTGTACCAGAATGTGACAAACTTTTTGAATTCACAATTATTACTGCTAAAGACATTATAGAATCTTTTAAAAATCTTGATGTAAAAAAAACTGCTGACCTTTGGGGATTATCAGTACATACCGTGTCCTCAATAATTGATGTTATTTCACCCTTTTTAGCAATCGTTTTTAACTCTTGTATTGCATCTGGTGTATTTCCTGATCTGATGAAACTTAGCAAAGTGATTCCACTGTTCAAATCTGGCAGCACAACTGATCCTACAAATTTTCGGCCTATTTCGATATTACCCACATTAAGCAAAATCTTTGAAAAATTAATTTTAAAACAAATGTTGGGACATTTCAATACACATAATTTACTTCATCTGAAACAGTTTGGTTTTACAAAGGGTCGTTCAACTACAGATGCGGGCGTGGAATTACTAAAGAACATATTCGAGGCCTGGGAGGAGTCGCAAGATGCTCTTGGCATTTTCTGCGACTTGTCCAAGGCCTTCGATTGCGTACATCATGATACACTCATCAGGAAACTGTACCACTATGGTATGAGGGACAAGGCTCTTGACCTTCTGACTTCTTATCTGAACAACAGAATTCAGAGGGTCGATGTTAATGGCAAGAGATCTGCAGGATCTGCGGTCACCATGGGCGTTCCGCAGGGTTCAATTCTTGGTCCTTTTTTATTTCTAATTTATATAAATGACTTGCCCTATCACATAAGGGATAATCACAAGATCGTATTATTCGCAGATGATACTTCCCTCATTTTTAAAATCAAACGTCAGTTAGTCAACTTTGAACAAGTTAATGATGCACTCTCTAAAGTTGTGCATTGGTTTAATGTAAATAATCTTCTCCTGAACGGAAAAAAAACTAAACTCATTAAATTTTCAATGCCAAATGTCAGGCAGCTATCTACTAATGTTCAGGTTAATGGAACAGAGTTGGACCCTGTTGAGTCGACAGTTTTTCTTGGAATCACTATTGACGGTAAATTACAATGGGGCCCACACATAGAAAAATTGTCAGGAAGGCTAAGTTCGGCCGCCTATGCTGTTAAAAAAATTAGACAGATAACTGACGTGGATACAGCCAGAATTGTTTATTTTAGTTATTTTCATAGTCTTATGTCATATGGGATTCTTCTCTGGGGAACCTGTGCGGACATTAATACTATCTTTGTTCTACAGAAAAGGGCTGTTCGAGCCATTTACAACCTAGGTCCAAGAGATTCCCTTAGAGAAAAATTCAAAGAAATAAATATTCTGACTGTAGCCTCACAATATATTTTTGAAAACCTATTGTATGTACACAAAAATATATCAAATTTTAAGAAAATGTCCGATATTCATAGTTTAAATACCAGGAATAAACACAACCTTGCTGTACATCGCACACGTCTCCACAAAGTAGGCAACTCATTCATGGGTCAATGTATACGCTTTTACAACAAACTCCCCATTGACATTCGAAACTTACCCATTAAACGATTTAAAATCTGTATTAAAACCAAACTTTGTGAAAAAGGGTACTATACAATTTCAGATTATTTAGAAGATAAAAAAGCTTGGGATTGAACTGCTCGCTCTGCTAAACCTTGTGATAAAACCATAGAACTAGACATTTTAATTATTATGTAAAATCAACATATACCAGTTTTATAAACACGTTGACATTGTTGAAAATTATATTCAAAATGACATGATTACTTTGTAAAGTATTATATTATTTTAAATATTGTGAATGTGAGGACTATGTGGATATTAGTTTGTATATGATACTAGTTTTAGTGATGGTCTGGCAGTTTGAGTAGTTTTTGCGGCCTACCCAAATGTCCTTTCTTTGGTATTGCTCGTCGAGTTGAGCTCCTTAAGTTCTAAGTTGAGCTCCACGATTACTGACAAATGCTTGCACTGACTGGACAGGTCCACTCAAATCTGTGTGGTTCTTTCCTCAAAAGACCTTTTCAGACACTAATCTACATGGTCCTCATATGGCCTGACCAAGATTATGTCTGGACTTTAAAAGAGACTGCGACCTCTGAGTTTGTTTCGGCCTTTCTTCTCAGAGTAGTCAGATAGGAAAAGCCGAACTCATCTAGCTTATTTTTAATATTTTTTTATATGACGTGTAAAAGTGATTCCGATATCCTATTTACAGAATAAACAATTTCATTTCATTTCATTTCATTTCATTTCATTTCATAAGGGAATGACCGTCTGGAAAAATTACAGTGATTAATGGTTAACGTGGTAAAGTTCACGCACTGTTCGTATTAAATAGTAGTTTATAAGAACCTTGAATGAAATGTAATTTAATTAAAGCTCTGAATACTTAATTAGTGCTTTTCGAGACAAACAATGAATCATACTAATTAATTCAGAACAGGAAGTTTCTACTGATAACCTTTCACAACAAGTCAAGTTGAGCTGGTAGGTAAATATATGAAATGAGGAATTGTATGATCATTTTGTAATTGTAGCTTTCGATTTTAATACTATGTCCTTTGCGTTTACGCAGAAATATTTAATTGAGACTTGGATCGATAATTTTCGGTGTGCTGTGTGGTCTTCGTTCAGCCAACATTGTTTTGTTGATATGGGTAATTAAATTTTAATGTCAGCGTCAAAACTGAGAAACGTAGAATTCATTCAAAGCTAAGTGATCGAACTGAAAATTGGCTAATACTCTAAGACTAGATATAAACAATGGAGAGTCAAGTATAGAAGATTTTGATTTATAAAGTACTAGCTGGTACCCGCGACTTCGTCTGCGATCTAGCATGAAAAGTATCCTATGTCCTTATCCAAGTCATGGTCAACCCATGTGCCAAATTTCATCTAAATCCGTTCAGCCGTTTTAGTGTGAAAGCGTAACAAACTAACAAACAAATTCACTTTCGCATTTTAATATTTGTTAGGATATCCGTTCCACTATATCTTATCTTACCTCCACAACCCAGTTACTGGGTAGCACGATACCTTTTGGTAAGACTGGTTGACAGACTTTTGGGCTTCTGGCTACCCGTAACGATTGTCAAAGATTTACGAATGATACCGAGACCAACGGCTTTCCGAGGCACGGGTCTCGATATGTAATGGATGGTCCCCCTTCTACGGACCGACCGCGGCTAGCGTAGTTTAACTTTCGATCGACCCGTGCGGCTGTTATTATTTAGCCACGAGCCCCTTCCTTCCTTTTTAATATGTTGAAAAGTTATCGCAGACAAATGCTAGTGCATATTGTGCATACGTCCTCTAAGTACCCATCGTGATAGGTAGTGAATAATGATTGTTCCCCGAATCGTCATTATACGACCCCACAGCACATTCTGTGAACTCATTGGGAAACAGCAGCTTTTCCCACGGCTGTGAAGCAATATGTCACTGTTAAATGTGTAGGAACACATTCGTCTTGAACCTGTCTTGCAACCTGTAGCAAAATTTATGAATTGCGAAGGCTGAGAGGAATCTAGAAGTTTTTTATAGAGTTCAATGGTTTTGAAAGGAGATTTGCAAGATTTGGTTTTATATATTTTGGATCGAAACAAGAGTAGAATCTGCCCCCATGGGAAACAGGCTTAAGTTTATTTCTGTATGTAGGTATGCATTTATTTAATTATTTAAAATAAGCTTATTGGATATGAACACGATACCGTCATGTTGGGTGTAGGTAAGTACTTAAAACGCCTATAAGATCAGGGGAAGGGGGGGTGTGAAGGCGTTCGTACACTATTTACCTATGTAGGTACATTGTACATTATATTGTTTTTATAATACTCATGCTGGTGAGCAACAGAAAACGATTCAGTCACCAGTTCTCGGCAAAAAATCTAGCTGTCTGTATCTGAGGTGTGACTTCCTTGGACTAATAGTACATTGCCGAAAATAATAAGATATACAAGGTTTGAAACTTTAAAACAAAAAGTTCCAATAGTAACATATACGGAATACGGAACAGTTATTTATACTCCGCCATGTAATATTAATTTATCGCATATTAAACTTTCATGAGGGATATATTTATTCAGTTTACATATTTATTGCTAACGGATTAAAACAATGGGTCATGAATGGATTCTGTTCGTGAATGTATTGTATGGGTACATATGAAATAAGATAAAATTTTGGACTTTATTTTTCCAAAAATAAGGTTCGAATTTGAGTGTAATGTTGAAGTTCTTATGTTGTGTGTGTAACAGATTTACGCGCTAGGTATACTCCTTCATCACTGAGATATTCTGTACATTAGGTACGATCAGTATTCTGAAAACGTTCTTTATTTTAGCGTTGGCAGAATAACTACGCAACTGCTATAGATTAAAATTATCAATAAAACTCAGTAAAGCACGAACCGCCTGCTGCGAGAAGTTCCGTGACACAAACATGAAAATTCTGATTTTATTGTAGAGCTCTATTAAACTTATTGAATAATTTATGGGGTATAAATAAGATTGAAATATAAACTTAGAAAATTTACACAGTGTTGTAAACACAACAAAGAACGTATAGGCGTTTGCGTTAAAGCGCAAGTTGTAAATGTCAGCTTGGAGAAATAAATGTCTTTAGAGCAATGGCTTTAGTAGGTAGAATAGGTAAACGATAAACTGTACAAACTGTTGTAAACTGAACAGTATCGCATTCTTCTGTATAATATAAATAGAAGATATCTGTCAGTCTTGACTGGCCCAACAATGTAGCCTTTAGGAATCCCTAGTTAATACGACAGTGTTAAAGGATAAATTCTAACAAAAAGGGATAGGTTTCCTGCACAGTATAATTTTCTCAAAAGGAAGAATAGAATTTTAAGACATTTATTTATTTAATGCAATAAAATACTCCCACTTTATATACCGAAACAGTGTCAAATGCTTTCAAGAGATAAGTAAGGCACAATAGATATAAGAATATTAAATTTGTAGATTTTATATGAAATCATATTAGCAATAGGACATAATAAACAGATCTAGCACAAACATATGCAAGACCCTAGAAATTTTCGCTTGCGCACGTTTGGTTGACGTTTGATTGTTTCCAAATCCTCTTTACTGAACGCACAGATTATAAATAAGGGCCTAATAAATTCTAATCACATGGCAGACGAATCCATATTATTAATGTATTTGGATGCATTCTCACGTACGGCGTAATATTCCTATTGCGTTTTGTTTCCAAACAGAAATTTTCCTTTAAAATAATTTCAATTGGGCACAAATATTTAGTATGTTAAAGTATTTAAGCGTACGGATTGTGAGGTAAAGTAAACGGTTGTATTTTACAAGACAACTGACAATGTATTCCTTTGTTGACGTTTACTTAGTCAATAATAATATTTATCTACCAACTCATGTTTTACCATGTATGTCTGCCATGAGATGGCCATAAGTCTGATTTGTTGTGCGACCATTAGTAGTATGATTAAACTGTATTTTACATAATCAGTCTATATAATGTTCCCATTGCTGGGACAGGCTTGCTCTCTGTGAGAGGTAGCGGGCCGTAATTCACCACGCGGGCGCAGCGCGTGTTGGTAAATGTCACATGTCTTCGAATTTTTGGTTCTAGGTTTCCTCACGATGTTTTCCTTCACTGTTTTTAGAGCAGTGATGATGAAATAATTTACGCAACTGGATCCGAACCTACGACCTACGGCTATCTGTATTTTACAACAATACAAATTCAATCATTTATATTATAGACATTAAGTATATTTAGTCTACCTATGAATAAGTCAGCCATGCTCCATTTACAAAATCCTCAGCAATCAACTTTCCATAATCGAATGAATTTAATTTGTTTTAAGCTGAGAGAAGCGCCATTAAACTTATTAAATGCAAACATATTAACTACAAATTATGAGTCTAATATCCTATTACCATCCATAAAGAGATTAGAATTACGAAAGTTAACCAGTAACACGAATACTTAATCATTTGTACTTAATTCTAGACAAATTGAATGTGGTGAAACTGTTGTCGTAAACTGTAAAATGGCGTATTAGACGAACAAACGGGCGCCGGCGCCCGCGCCTTTGGTAATCTAAAGATTTGTGATCTACCTACCTTGACAGATGAATTAGAATTATGTGTTCTATGACACTATACCAGATTAGGAGCGGTCAGATCACCTTTTGTTGCAAATTCGTCGAACCAGCTGGTGTTAGCTCGATTTTAAAATGGTTTTATTTCGGTATTTTTTGCCTATTAGGCTTGACAAGGCCTTCTAGGTACTGCTGCATATTATCATTAACATAAGACATTTGTATCCGTTTGGTGCTATAATTACAAACCGTGGGTTGCCAGCTTTTTTGTCGTCCTTTATGCAAAAAGAGAACTCTGTATTTGCATCAAATAAATTAAATAGGTTAGTTCTAGTAAGTTAACAATCTCCATTGTTATATTGGGTTTTTTGGTGCTGATCCGGGAGTTATTTGTTTTCATACAAATTAACTTGGCTGATTTACAAACCCTTTAGGGTTAAAGATTCAGCTGTTAAATAAGGGAATGTAACTGTTTTCTTTTTGGCATATATTTTGGGGTTATATCGAGATCGTTTTTTAAAATTAAAGGCAGTCAAAAAAAGATTACCCAAAACATGTCCCTGCAAAGCCCAAAAATGCAGTCAACTAAAATTTCAATAAGTTGCAGTCAACCATTTTGCCCTAATAACCTAAATATCTGTCGGCACGAACTACAATGGAACTTGACAAAGATCCTCGACTGCTTAATGTATCGTTTAAGTGCACACTACCGATAAAGGGGAAACGATTAGTAAATATCTTTAGAGTCACAAGTCCCGCTCACTTCCTACGCATAGTAGACGGTAGTAAAGTTAAGTGTTGTAAGACTTGTGCCACATTATGAGAACTGAGAAGGTTCAATGATATGGCATTATGCGTTTGCGTAGGTACTCTGTGTATATGTATAACAACACACTCATGAAATTGATGTGAAGGAGAAAAATGTCGTGAGGAAGAGACCAGACAGTATTACCATAATGCCTTGGAAGTTAGGTCGGCCTTTGGTGTGGGATGCAACATGTGTGTCGCACCTTTGCGCCATTTCATCTTCCTAGCACAGCGAGCTGCGCTGAAACGGCTGCTGCAGGTGCGGGGAACCACAAACGGCGCAATCCAATCTTATAGGGACGTGTATGTTCGAGCCGTTTGGGGTTGAAAAACCTAGGGCCATGGATGAGGTCCGAGTGCCCACTTCGTTTTTCGAGACATCTCCAAGCGGTTGGTCGACTCTTCACGTGACCAGAAGGCTGGCCTATTTTTTGGCCAAAGAATCAGCATTGCCCTACAACATGGCAATGCTGCTAGCCTTTTGGGCACATTTCCTGTTGACAGCGATGCGGACGAATTTTTGATGGCAACCCTATGTAACTTTGGAAATATTAATGCAGTTCACATTGCTAACAAAAAATGTAAAAAAATCAACAAGGAATTGTAGATTATGCTATCAGTACAGTTTTATAACCACTTCCGTACCTACTACATACTCTACGATAAAAAACAATTCAGTCTGCTGATATATTTTACGTCATATTATACATTCTTGACGATGTGATTTATGTCTTTTTGTGATCGTAAAAAGGATCGAAGAGCCTTTTAGGCTTGTTTACTTCGATTTAGGTTAATGTTTTTCGAGGATTCCGTTTAGCTAGTAAAGGACACGAGTGTTTTATGAGCAAAGTGACAGATTAGATACGAGATGTTTGGAGTTTATGTAGAAACTGTGATTTCAAGTTGAAAGCCTTAGCTCTCGAAATGATAACAACTCGGAGTATGATAAGTGCTTTTCCGAAATGTAGGTCTCCTCTGGTATTGTGACTTCAATAATTTCAAACCCTTGAAAAGCTACGTTTGCCGCGGTTGGTCCGTCGATGGGTGACCATCTTTACATACTACGACTTCTCCGTGCTTCGGAAAGCACTTTAAGTCATTGGTCCCGGCTGTCATTCGTGGATCTTTGACAGTCGTTACGGGTCGTCAGAAGCCAGAAAGTCTGACAACCAGTCTTACCAAAGGAGTATCGTATTAACCAGTAACTGGGCTGTGGAGGTCAGATAGGCAGTCGCTCCGTGTGAGATACTGGTATTCAGCAGCATCCGGTTAGACTGGAAGCTGACCCCAACATAGTTGGGAAAACGCTAGGCAGATGATGATGACCCTTGCTCTATAATAATAATACCAGTCTTTTCTGTCCCACTGCAGGGCAAAGGCCCTTCTCATAAAGAGAAGGCACGAGCATTGATCACCACGCTTAAGAGTAAGCGGAAAGATGGATTTGTTTGTTTGTGAGTTTATAGGTATGTAACGGGTAATCTCCGAAATTGCCAGTCGGATTTGAAAAATTATTTTTGCATTGTTAGCCCGATTCTTGAGGAAGGTTATAGGCTCGCGCACGAAGTCGCGGGCAGAAGCTAGTATTAACTATATTAAATCCAGTAGCCTAATTGCGTAACACATGATCAATCACGATTTATTTCGATTTGAAACAGATGGCTAATCCATTGCTTCATAAGTTAAAAAACTGCTCAACAACATAAATAACGCAATGAATGTTGTTGAAGTGTCAAAATGAAACAAATTTGTCATTATCGTTTACGAAAATAACTTACGCAATTAGGGTACAGGTTTCCTTACGATGTTTTCCTTCATCGATGTTAGTAATGTCCAAGATAAACTCAGTACTTGCTCTATTTTGTACAAATAGCGAAACAAACTAGATACGAATAACAAAAAGATTGTATAGATTTTTCTTTTTATACATTCCACAAAAACTATAGAACGGATACAGCAACCTTCGCGGTCAGCGTCATGGTCAAACACATTACTTCGCGCTTCCCTATAGTCGTGAGTAACAAGGAACGATTGTTGTGAACGTAATTATTTTAGCTTCGAAGCATCATCACTATGATATCATTATTAATTGCATCATTTTTATTTAACCATATATGTACACTCAAATAAACAGACAAGAAGAAAGGAACAGAAAAATACGTACAATGGCAATGCTTATTTTTAAAGAAATCTCTTCCAGCATACTTGCGATAGGACAGAGGATAAAAGCAGATGTAGACAACGAGTGTAAGAGTAGAAAATAAAATAAAATACATAAATCAAAAAGAACAAAACACTTATTAAATAAAACATATAACATTATACTTTAAATACATACATACTTCTAAAATAAATATCGCTAAAATAACTAATAACTATGACTTAACTTTTAAAGTAGATACTACTACTTTGAACTTTTACTACAACACTACAAGTAAACTTTTGTTTTAAATAATGTATTCATCCTTGATGGTAATAAGGGGCTAGATATTATTCGTAGTTTCAACATTATCACATCACCCATCGGCATGTGCCCGCACGTATTTTTTAAAATATTTATGAAAAGTGATGGAAAAATAACTTTAAAACTTTAACTTTATCTTTAATATTTTTCATATTATTAATTTTTTTGTGTTTTGAGTAGCAAATTATAAGTATTTTTTTATGTTTTGCCATATCTCCGATGTTATTGGCTCGATTTGGGTTCTGTTTGTAATTTCTAAAAGTTTATGAGTTATTTTATCGGATTAACTAACATTTTTATTAAAATTTGTCGACTATGCAAAAAAAAGGAATGTGAAAACATTTTTTTCTAAATGAAAACAGTGTTTTTTTTTAAAAAGACGAGTAAGTTTATAAAACCTAGAACCACCTTTGATTTCGAAAAAAAAAAATATAGGATAGGTATATAAAATGGAAAAAAAACAAGATTTTAAAGATTTCTTTCAAAGTTATTTTTCGAAAAAAAAAAAACAAGAATATTCAGAAAAATGCAGGCGGGCACATGCCCATGGGCGACATTGTATTATAGTGGGTTCATTGCAGTAGCTTAGCTAGACGATGAAGAAGAAGTGATAAACAAAGACGTAGTAGAAAAAGCTGCATGATGAAGTTTCATCTTGGACTGCCATCGTCGGTTAGACAGAAGTTGCATCCGACTTGTGTGTCGTTCGTTCACATAATGACCTTCTAAATAACTGACCACAAAGGTACCTAAACGCTTCGAAGTAATATAATTTCGTTTCCAAAAAGAATGGTGTGAGGCTACCCTCTAATTAGTTACGAAGCCTACAACACGTCAAACAATTACTTAATAACCCATCCACGTGTGACTTACTCGTAGTTCCGCGAAACCTGTAAAATGTTTAAAATAAACATGTTTCCAACGATGTTAACAGTAGACAAATACACGGTCAAACTAGACTTGAATAAATTATGAATATTCAAACGACATCAACTAGGGACAATATTTGACTAAGTCTGTAGAAACTAGAAAGTTAGTTTGGTGCTAAGTTATGTTAAGTCGATCATCATTTAATTGCACACAACTCAACTCAACTCAAAGCATTTATTTCAATTTATCCATTAAGGTACTGATAGGTTCTGGAGTGGCGACCGCGTACCGGAAGACGTAGCGTTGGAAGGCCTCCCACAAGGTGGACCGATTACCTTGTAAAGACCGCAGGAATCCGTTGGTTGCGAGAAGCACAGAATCAGTCGAAGTGGCGGTGCTTGGGGGAGGCCTATGTCCAGCAGTGGACATCTTTCGGCTGAAATGATGATGATGATTTAGGTACCTTTTGAATTGTCAGAAGCGTCGGTCAGTCAAATGAAGCTAGATGTCCATTCCAAAGTGTAGTAAGTTCCAATAGAAAAGTAAGCTACAACACAGTAAACTTATTCTTTTGAAAGAGCAACACCCCAGCTAGATGGCGATCAACCGGATCTTAAGGGAGAAAAAACATTCAAAATTTTGTCGCAGTCTCATCTCAGCGACAATCAATGTCAAAAATGAAGGCAAATCAAAGGATATAAGACAGATTGATAGGTAGTAGGAGTATTAGAATGCGATCGTTCTTACAAAATCGGGAATTAACCTTCAGGTTTTGACGCAAGCTTAACTTGAGAAAAGCTCATGTGGAGTGCGATATGCTGAATTGATTCATTATCGACTAACCATAAGTCTAAAACTAGTTTGATTTACGTTCATTTTTCCTGACCTACATACTACGTAAACCTAATGCGGCAAAAAATATCAAATCGTGCTTAAACTATCAACATACAAAAGTTTTGAATGACAATCGTCTTCATTCATGGAAGTTGACTCAGATTTTATTCTAGACCTTTTCATCCCATGTCTGTGGACACATAAATCTATATGGGTATACCTGATGATGTCATCCAAGGTCAAAATGGAACCAGGGGAAATAGCATATTAAGTTTTATTTATTTTATAGCAGCTCTGACTGAGTCTGGATTTGTGCGCTGTGGATGGCAATAGGCTCGCCCCTTATAACTAACTAGCGAAATGTCGATGAACATTCTAAGGTACACCGCTGCCTAACCCTTCGGGGATTTACAGGCGTGATGTTATGTTAACAGTAAAAGTAAAGTAAACAAGTAAAAAAAAAACTGTACGAAGGCTGACTTCGTGTCTTAGGCTGTTTCGACCTTAGCTTTGTCTTCCGAAATTCTTCTTAAGTAGGACACCTGCACCTATTGCACATTATTTCTCCATCTGCATTTAGTTTTACAACAAACTTGCACCAAGAGAAGGGGGCTCATATTTTTAGCCAGACGTAAGGCAAAACACGCTATCAATTATGTTATCCGTTATGGCAAAACTCATTTAAAACAATCATTGCAACGCTTTAGCTCGGAGTTATCCGCGCGCCTGCGCCTTGACCCAATAGCACCTCGCACGACCTGCACCGCCGGAGTTGTATTACATACCGAGTTACTATATTACAAACACCGCCTTGTAAAGGACTGTTTAATATTATTTGTATTATCAGGTTTGAGCTTGTGTGGTAGGCAGTATCGATGTGTTAAGTATCGTCAGACACAAGGATAATGCAGCGGAGTAGGAGCCGCTTGGTACCTTTTTGCAATAAGTGCCTTTGCTGGGTTTATTGCGATTTGTTTTATGTTTTGTATCTGGCTTCTTAGGGATTTTGATAGGATAAATGGATGTAGAAAGCACCTCGCACGACCTGCAGCGCCTGAGTTGTATTACAGACCAAGTAATACTGGGAATATTACAAACACGGGCATGTAAAGCACTGTTTAATATTATTTGTATTATCAGGTTTGAGCTTGGGTGGTAGGCAGTATCGATGAGTAAAGAATGGGCACAAGGGATAACGCAGCAAGAACAGCTTTATAGCTTTTTTCCATGAGCGTACTTGCTAGGGTTTTTGATCGACTATAAGTATGTAGGAATGTAGAAAGAATGCGGAAAATACACATTCGGAAGGCCAGTAATTTTTTAAGCCCCTTTTAGCCAATCTCATTATAGAGATCAATAGTAATTAAACCATATTAAACGATAATTCACATTGCTGGGGTCAAGCCAACTAACACTGTGTAATCAGCACACGACCACCAGCGTAGAAAATGAAATAACAACGGAGTGTTTAATTGAATTATAATTATGTGAGTTAACCTATGATAATCTTTCATGCTTTTTTTAGCTTATGGCAGAGGTCAAACAGAGTCGAACCTCATAGCAGTAAATTATCCACGAGTTCTTCTGAAGCCTTAATGCAAGCTTGTTATTGTCCCACTGCAGGGCACAGGCCTCTTCTCATACAGAGAAGGCACGAGCATTGATCACCACGCTTGCTCAAGATGGGTTGGCGATTTCAGACTTATAGACAAGTCTAGCTAGTCTAAAAGATTAGTCTTAGAAAGTAAATGAATTGAAAAAATCACATTGGTATGAATGTGATCTGGTGGATTTGGAAAGGTAGTTTTGAATTAATTAGTTTATAGTTCAGTATGCCATGATGGACCAGCGGTTTTAAGGCCTCGCCTCACATGCCCCATACCCATAACCTCGTGCATGGGATGCGAGACCTTTTACCATTAGGCCGCCCGATCAGAATCCTCAATACCATCTGATTCTGTAACCAGAATAAAATCTTTCTACTTCATCTACAGTTTTTCTAAGTCTCTTGAAAGTCTTGGCAGTCTCCAAGTTTACTCATCTTGTGGGTAGGGAGGGGACAATGAAAGTATCGAGCGATTGATTACCTAGATGTGTACGGCATTGTCACGCATTTAACCAGATATTGCCCCAACACGGATAGACTAACTGGTTGTGCTTTTACTTTGATCTCACAAAGTTACAACTAGTTGTATCTACGTCTTAGCTTAGAAACTCTGCCATGTTGGTACTGGAGCGGAAAATTGTAAGTAGTTAAGGATCAGGAGATATTTTCCATATAAGATCGTAATGATTACCGTGAAAGGTCCAGTTTGATCTTGGGCGTTGATATTGGTAAAAGCTCGCCAGTACACAATATCCCACAGACGCCCTCAATCCATCAATCAACAAGAATTTTTATAACAATATTTTACAGTTCTGTTTATTATAATTTTATTGTCACGGAAACATTTTTAATCAATTTCTAACAACAGAATATTCGTAACACTAGTGATTTATACGTCCATAAAGATGTTAGCACTACGACGTAACAAAGCGGATGAACGTCGTCAAAACACCTACGAGTAATAAAACCCAAGCCTCGGGCTCACAGAAGCAAAGTGAAACTAAGACCCACCAGCATAACCTCAACCTTAACCGCAGTACCGACTGGTTCACTTACTCCAAAATTCCCTATAGCTCGTTTATTCTCCAGGTCAAGCTACACTGGTTTGCCACGTAGAAAGTTGTGAGCTTACCATATCAAGCTAGCTGCTCCGATGCCAGTTCCATATTAAATATCATATTTAATAATCATTTTATGGGGGATAAGCAAACTTGATTATAATCATCGTGTTGATAAACTACTCTGTGATAGCAGTTATTGGAGACTTCTGTAAAAGCTTGTCCAAGTTTAATGTTAATTAAGAATCAGAGGTCATCCGATGCGTGCATCAAAAGCTCAGCTTTTAATTTTAATTTGATTGTGATGACGACGTTCGTTTGCAATTTTGCCGAGAAATTTTGGTTTTAATTGGGAGATTATGAGGGGTTAATGATGAGGCATGAGCTAAAGGTATGTTATTCAAGTTATGTAGTTACGAAACCTACCTAAAATGTATTTGCCCAGTGCTCATTACCTACGTTTGGTGGTGAATCTCCATTAATTTAATTATGACGTCGACTCTAACCGGCCGCGCTAGATTCCTTATTAGACGCTAATTATATGGGCACACGGTGCATTTCCGTACGATTTTCTTGTTACGTACTTTGTTTGCAACTGTTCCTAACTTTGTTCGCCTCTTCTGTCGTAAACTGGGGAAGCATCATCATTTATCAACTCATAAACTTGTACCGGATCTCTACGGCTAAGCTTTTAAAAAAGATATATTACTGATTGCAGTTGGCTGCTGTATTAGCAGGTGGTATATAGTCCCTGCTCTCTCTGACATAATCGTCTCTAATGCCACCCTTGCCTGAAAAGATCTGGTATTTATCGCCTGTCGGATGCCATACGAAGTAAGTTTTTTAGGGTCCCGTACCTCAAAAGGGAAAAACGGAACCCTTATAGGATCAGTTGTCCGTCCGTCAGTCTGTCAAGACCCTTTTTCTCAGGAACACGTGGAAGTATCGAATTGAAATTAATATCAAATACGTAAGTCTATGATCCCCCTTTTTTTTTGGGAGGGATATTATCAAATAACTTCTCCCGCTCTGGGCGGAGTGGGAGGGCGTGTCAGACTCTTACTGACTAAAACCCACCCGTGTTCCTTCAGTTGCCTGTATGTTGCCAGGGGCCACGGTAACCCTTTCGGACAAACCCGCAAGATTTGTGGTCAACTGGAGGCTGGAGCTCTAAAAAAAAATCAAGCTTCAAGTCAACGCAATAAAAAAATACAGCCATTTAAGCGACATATTTTGATACTCGCAAATAAATCAAAACCTACAGGGTACTTCCCTTTGACCTAAAATCATGAAACTTGGCAGGAAGCAAGGTCTCACAGCACAAGTAAAGAAAAAAAGTCCGAAAATCGTTAATTTGTAGTCTTATAACATAAAAAAAAAATACTGTGACGTATATAGATGTATGGCAGAATATATTTTTCAACAACAATGTTAAGTTTGTTTTTGGGATAAATTCATCCCAACTACAGAACCCTTCATTGTGCGTGGTCCGACACGCACTTGGCCGGTCTTTTATAATGTCTTCCATTCGTTCCAATTTCCAAAACTAAATAAATGTCAGTCATTCTGCCCGCTTGTAACTCAAAAAAGTCTAGAACTAATTTTATTCGATACTAAAACTGCATCCTTCGGCATCAAAGACAGCCATGAAAATCGATTTCAACGTTATACCATAAAGAGCAGGTCGCACCTAAAATGGTGGACGAAATAATAATTATGGGTTTAATATTTACTTTAAGGTTAATGAGGTTTAATCACGCTATGTCGATAAGTAGGTGGTCAGAGAACCTGCAGGCGATGGCAGGTTGCTAATCTACTGTATAAATAGTGTTGGTTATTGTTTGAAATTTATATTTTGTAAAACAAATAAACTTTGAAAGGTTGCTGCAAACAGGCGCGACGCAACACCGATAGAACGATGTCCGAGAAGTTTTCATAGAAATTGATCCATCAGTCGCGTCGCGCCTGTCTACGGGAGCCTTAAATCTTAACTAAAGGGTGTCGCGGTCAGGCGCGGCCCGACGACGCTCCGGTGCGATGCGATTCTGGTAAAACAATTTCCATGGTTTTCATGGAAATGTATTTCATAGTCGAGTAACGCTGTCGCGTCGCGCCTGTCTGTGGAAGTCTTAATTCTTTGTTTGTTATTTTTTGCGCGAGTTTCAATAACTGCAGTAGGTACCTATTAGTCTGTTAACATTCAATGCTGAATAATACTTTCTTATCGATCGCTAGTCAAAACATTAGTCGGGAATATAATGTAGAGCAGAGCTGTAGACTTTTTCGACCTTGCTGCCACATATCCACTGACACAAAATTGTGGATGCACTGATGGTCTAGATAAATGCATGATGATAAATTTTTTCTTTTTGCATCTGTAATTCGTATGGTGTACATAATAAAGAGTATTATATTCTATCTAGCTAGGAGTAAACGGAGTGGCCTAATCTTTGTTTGATAGGACACAAAACAAGGCTTATGTATGTAAAAAATTTACGTAGAAAATATCTATGATATTGTCTCTGCGTTCAGCGCTCGGTGTGGCAACACGCCGTGTTCGGGTTCGCAACAAGTCAATTGTCATCCTGAGAATGCCTCGTTGTTTGTGAAACACGTGTCGATTTCTTTCAGGGTTTTTTATAGCTCTTTAGAAATAGCTAAGCGGAACAGGTTACTAAATATATCCACGTCTATTGTATTTTAGATAATATGTGTAAAAAATGTAATAAAATTACCGCCATTACGTTCTCAACAACACGAATGTACCGTAAAGCGTGACTATGAAATATTTTCATACTATTATATCATTAACGGTTACAATTTGTATGAAATTCTTTAGTTACGGAATGCTGTTTACGACTAGACCATTTCGTACGTCGATATTTAAATGCAGATGTCATGGACATCTATGCATATTATAAAATGAGTCACTTTTCGTGTCTGTCTGTTTGACCGCGTTATTCTTCTAAACTGCGCAACGTATTTTGATGCGGTTGTCAATATTATTTAGAGAATTTATTCCGGAATGTTTATGTGTACAATATATTAATAATAAACTTAGATATAATAAAGAAATATCGATTTTTTCGTCGTAGACACCGTCCGATGTAGGGGCGGGTCGCTTGTAGGTATATAATCATGAATCATTGGATTTTTTTTGTGAATAACAAGAAATAATCAAGTCAATCAATTCAATAACAAGAAATGTGAGAAACGGAAAGTTGAACTGTAAATAATTCTAGTCTAAATAATACCTACTGTCTGGAAATGTTACGACTAGTTTTTTTTTGCATCAAAATGTTATTGCAGCAGCTATTCTCCGCCATTGAAAGTTTTTATTGAAACTTTTCGCTTTGCGGCAAAAAATGTGCATAGAGAAAGTTTGCTATAATTTATTTTTTACAAAGGTTTTGTTATACGTAGTTTATGACTGGAGGTTGCCAAACGATTAAAGGCTCATTCAAACAGGCGCGACACGCGACGCGACACAGAGGCACCGCTCGCGTCGCGTGTCGCGCTGGTCTGCTGGTATACATATACGCGACGCGATACAAAGGCACCGCTGCTCGTCGCGCGACGAGCGGTGCCTTTGTGTCACGTCGCGTGTCGCGCCTGTTTGTTAGAGCCTTTAAACACATTGGTAAAAAAAGTGTAGGTATTGTTGATACAACTCTAGTTTCAAAAAATCTTAGGTTGGTAAAAGGATCCTACACACAGGCACGTGAAGTTTTAAAAGAAATTGTTCCACCAGAGTCGCGTCACGCTGTCGCGCGTCGTCGTCGCGTCGCGTCTTTCTGCGGTAGCCTAAATACCACTTTGATCGAGATTTTTAGATCATTATAAGAGCCAAAGCTATACAAGGATAACGTTCAGTGAGATCTTCGTCAATAAGTTATCTTCCAGCCTCCCACGTCGTGGCATGTAAAATGCTGCTTTTCAACATACACCAATCTTGCGGGTGGTTCCTACCGATATATTTGCAACCTACCGGTTGTCGAGATAAGCGCAAGAGACCGTGGTGTTTGCATCTGCGTCAGCGCAAGATAAATGTGCCGTAACGTGACTGTAGGTGAGATCATTGTTTATGTTGTATTATGATGTTTGCAGTTCCTGGTAACGGAGATACGCCTATATGCACATAGATAAAGTAAGTAGAACAATTAAAAAGGGATATTCAGCTGACGTTGATAACGGATAAATTACATACCCATGCGTTTGGTTAGTCAGCTTCTACAACTTAATTTGAATAGTGAAAAGGCTACGTTCTTTCTCCGAGTAACGATGCTTGCATTTTAAATTCCCGTTACCTAAAAGCCCAACAAGCTTTATTATTAGATACAAGAATCAATCATCTCTCTAACATCATTATATTTTTTATTTTAACAGCTACTTAAATCTTTAATTTGTGGTGTGGTTCTAAGAACTGCCAAAATCCACTTGAGTATTTTAACCTTTCCGGAGAGCGCTTAGATAACCAGTATCGTTCAAAAATTGTAAGAAACAATAATTCTTCTATTTTAAAATCACCGTGGGTAAAAAAGCTATAAAATCGATATCGCATAGATGCGAAAGAAACCAATAGAATTCTTTTTATGTTTCGCAACTTCCTCAAATTTTTTGGTTGACATTTTATGGCTCCGTGGGTGTAAGTTCTTTTATTCCAAATTCGAATTTAGACAGTTCCAGGTAGGTTAACATTAGAATCGGTTCCCACCTCGCTGTATCAAGGTTGCCCATTGTATTTTTTTTTATTGTGTTGCTTGACCTGTGTTGTGTGCCATTTTATTTTCTGGAGCAAAGCCACATGTTACTTTGTAACATTGAGCTTTGAAAGGTAACAAAAGTGTAATAAATAAGTGTTTAAACGGTTACTTTAACCACAGAGTTTTTGTTCTACATGTAGCGTCTTTCTGTCTTTTTGGAACTTTGTGAAGCTTTTGCTAAAAGAGCTGAACAAATTTAAAAAGGTATTATGCTACCTAGATGCTGATGATGGATGCTCGAGTCATTAATATACAACTTTGAAGAAACAATGATTATGCCCAGCGGCGGAATGCTACATGCTGATTTAAAAAAAAATACTGTTTGATTAAATAAATTCAAAAGCAGCATTTCAACTCTGCAACAAACTAGAAAGTAAATTGCAAAGACATTTCACTTAAAGTTTAAAAATGAATAAAAGAAACAATTTAGTGTAATAATGACATAAACAGTGACAAAATTAAGGTCATAAAGTCCGTGTATGTAACAATCGGGGCAATGTGCCATGGGCCATGGCTCGTAAAATAATATAAAATATTATGTCAACATGGCGCCGGTTTACGTAGGTCGAGAGTTTTTATTATATCGGACCACACCGGGTTGGTCCTTGGTCGTATAAAAGTTGCCTTTGTTAGTAAAATGGCACACATACGGTTGCGATAGTGTTTCAGTAAGGCTTTGTGGCACGAGCGAGGTGAGTTTATAAATAAACACAAGCATGTGTTACTGTGTGGACTGCGAAGAGGTAAATAGGAGTTACAAAAAAGCTGCAAAAGCTGTAGTTATGGCTCGATGATATTTAAGGTCATTCTGGACTTCAGAATAAAGCCTCGTGCAGAAAGGCGCAACGCGTTTCTAACAAAACAATTTCTAAGAAAACTTCACGGTAATACAATTACCGGTGTCGCGTCGCGCCAGTCTGCACGAGGCTTAAGGGGACGATAGCTGACTTTTAATGATTTTATACTGAAGATGACGTCTAAACGAGTAGTGTTAGTGATTTGGAAAAAATATATGTTAAATAAGAGCATTTTTTTAATATTTTAATATAAACATATTTTATAGTATGTTTATATTACATAGTGAAATTAATTTGTAAAGTTATGTTTAATGCGGATAAAAAACTGAGAATGACGAAAAATCCACCAAGCGTATTTTTCTGAAAACTTCACCATTTTAAAGATAATTAAATTACTAATCTTTTAGTATACGTGTTTTATTAAAATAATTTTGTTTTACGTGTAATAAATTAATAATGTGTCTAATTTGGGACAGAGCTCCTTGATGGGCGAGTCCTATTACTTACTGGCTGGACGTACGACATCTTGTGTGAGCTCAGTACAGAACACGCAAGCTAACCATTCAAGGTCACTGTCATATATCTGCGTCTTAAAGCTGCCGATATCAACTATTATGTTTCTTACTGTTTATTGAATCTGATTCTCTTTAGATAGGTAAGTATAGGAACCTACTTTGTAGCCTACTCCTTGTGTCATATTCTTTAGTCAAGTTATACTGAGGCCACTGCAGATCGCGATTTCCCCACGAAATCATTAGGAAGAGAAGGGTGGGCGTTTTTGGGGGGTCTTATGTAATTTTGACGTTCGAAAAGTGCTGATTCTCAGCCTAGTTTGAATAAATGACTTTTGAATTTTGAATCTTTTTGAATTTTTTAATTATCTCCTTGACAATGATGCTTTACAAAAAAGAAACAAATGTCATTTATTCAAAGTAAGCTGAGCATCCGCACTTTTCGAACGTCAAAATTAAGTAGGTACATAAGACAGTCGCCCAAAAACGCCCACCACTTCCTAGTGTTTTAGCTGGGAAGAAGTTTATTTACCTAAACATGTGTCTTTGTCATCGATAAGTTTAATGAATGAATGGATGAAGAGGAGGAATGCTTTTCTTGGGCTTAATAGACTGTATATTTGTCGACCATTTTCTATTTTGGTAAGTACCTGGTACTTGTTAATGGGCCTACAATGTCTTCCCATACTTATTAACACCGCAATTTGAAAACATTGTAAAATCCAAATACATATTTTTAAAAGAGTACCCGTTTTTTGCCAGCTCTTCTGCATAGAAAACGAGACCAATTGCAGAACCGTGCACCTAGCTTCTGATGGTTTATAAAGGCTTCCGCAAACAGGCACGACGCGACTCTAATGAAACAATTTCTAAGAAAACTTCACGGTAGAACAATTACCGGTGTCGCGTCGCTCGACAAGTCGCGCCAGTCTGCACTAGCTTTAAGTGCCCATGTAGTTTATGTGCAATAAAATATTTTGAATTTTGATTTTAAAGTTATGTTTTATTTTTATTTTATTTTTATTTTTATTCAAAAGGAACAACAAACAGCTACAATATAAAACATAGGAACAAGAAATACATAAAAAAATATAGACAATATTGCAGCCCACAACGCTGTTCACGGATTAGCTATAGGACAGTGACAGTGAAAATAATCGCTAGGGTTACAAATACATTTTTTTTTTTCTTAACTAACGTGTTTATAGTATGTCCATATAAATTTTAAGAAATGGTACACAAAAATAGAAGAAAATAAATGTTAGAAAATAAATGTTCAAGAAAGCTCCTTGAGTATAAGAGTTCTGAACGTATAGGGAGCACAAACAAAAATGTCTATGTGTTCAAAATTCCCATTGTAGGAATCGACCATTCTGCGAACAGGCGAACGCAGGCCAGAGTTGGACTTGCAAGTACCTACTGAAAATAATCTGCCAGCGCGCACTTTTCGCTTGTGGACTGTCCTAGGAACCGCATAGCATACCATGTTGGACAATTCAATGCAGTCAAATATATTTCTTACAATATTATATAGATTCATGGCTTCTAAGAACTTACGTCTATTTTCAAGTGTTGCGAGCTTATACTTTGCAAGCAAATCTAGGTACGGCAAATAATATCCATAGCATCTATAATGCATGGTACGCAGGAATTTGTATTGAACACGCTCAATCATTTCAACGTACTTTTTGTAGTATGGACTCCAGACGGACACGGCATATTCCAGTTGAGAGCGTACTAAAGCCTTGTACAAGCAAATATAGGAAGAAGGCTTTTTAAAATCGACAGTTGATCGCATTACAAATCCATATAGTTGATATGCTTTATTAACTATCTTTTCTATATGAAGGTCCAAGCAAAGCTTAGAATCAAGGATAACACCGAGATCACGAATGAAGTCCACTTTAAGTAGGGGGGCATTGCACAACGTGTATGCATAGTTAAATTTATTTTTATTTTTTGTAAAATTTAAGTAGTTACATTTGGGTAAACTTAGTTGCAACTTGTTTTTCTGGCAATAACAGGATAGTCGGTCCAAATCTTGTTGCAGCAGAAGGCAATCATTTGTTTGTCGTATGGCTCTGTATACCTTAAGGTCGTCGGCATACAGCAGAAACTTGGTATTGTGAAAGCATTGACTGATGTCATTTATGTATAAAATAAACAAAAGGGGACCAAGTATAGAGCCTTGAGGCACGCCAGAGGTCACCTGTGCGATGTTAGATTGGTGACCATTGATTACAACCCTCTGACTGCGATTGGTTATATAGGAAGTAAACCACCGCAGAAGATTTCCACGGATTCCGTTGAACGCTATTTTATTTAATAGTATTTCATGGTCTACCTTGTCGAAGGCCTTACAGAAGTCTGTGTAGACGGCATCTACTTGTACACGGTTATCAACACAATCAAACAAGAAGCTAGAAAATAATAATAAATTTGTGTTTGTTGACCGCCGTTTGACGAAACCATGCTGTTGTTGAATAATGATGTTGTGGAGTATAGGATAAATTTTACTATGGACTAATCTTTCAAAGAGTTTCGACAAGGCAGACAGGATGGAAATGGGACGATAGTGTTCTACGCTGCGTTTCGATCCACTTTTGTGAACGGGCACGATATACGCATGCTTCCACAGTTTTGGAACAACTCCCTCAGAAATACATTTATTATAAATTATAAAAAGGGGCTTGCAGATGGAAGTCGCAGTATTTCTAAGGAAGTAAGGTGAAAGTCTGTCGGGTCCGGGGCCTTTCGCTGGATCTATGGATTTAAGCTCCTTCAATATATTATCCTCACTAAAAGAAAGGTTGCAAATTGAGACATCGTGTAGTGCATTGTTATCCTGCGGAGGCTTCCATTGAGACAACGATGGAGAAGGCGGTTCATATACCGAGTAAAAAAAGTCAGAAAACATATTACAAACCAAATCTGGACTATTTGTTTCAGCATTTTTGTATTCAAGCTTAGATGGGATTCCAGGTTTATCTTTACGATTAGAAACATAGGTCCAGAAGTGTTTTATGTTTCTACTCAGATTGTCCTCTACAGAACTGATGTACGAACTGAAACACTTATGACATGTTTCGTTAAACTTTTTCCTGTAGTTTGAAAATGATTCATAATCAGAAATGTTATTATATTTCTTCCACTTAATCCAAGCCTTTTGCTTCTTTTTAGAAATAGTTATAAGAGTGCGAGAGAACCATATGGGATAGCTAACTGATCTAGGTCGGGCTAGTGGGGTGTCTTGTTTAATGATGTTATCCATTTCGGTGTAGAATTTATCCAGAGTCACTTCAGAATTCATAGGGCATAGCAGTTCAGACCAGTTCAGTTGTTGTATGTTACAATTAATATTGTCAAAGTTGGCCTTATGAAAACAATATTTGTGAAGGGGAGTTTTAGTCATAGGGGTGATTTTAACGTTTAAACAGGTCTCACACGTCAGGACTGGATGGCAGGTGTCAATTGGTAGTAATGCAGTTGTGATAATATTAGAAATATTGCAGGGGTTGTTAGAAATGACAAGGTCAAGAATTTTACCTTTGCCATTCACTATGTTGTTATATTGAGAAGCACCCAAAAGTGAGATCAAGATATTTAAATTTGGGCAGGCCGAAGCTCCTCCAGTATATGATGAAGCAATGTTTGAGATATCTGTTGCAGACGATACTTGCCAATTGGCTTCAGGCAGATTATAGTCTCCTACAACAAAGAAACTTTCAACACTAGGATGGCCCAACACTTCTTGTAGCAATTCAAAGTGCTTGTCATAGATTAAAGTAGAAGTTTTAGGTGGTATGTAGGCAGCACTTACAATGTGTCTTTTGTTGTTGACAGTGCTGGGCAACTCAACCATAATATGTTCAATATGAGTGTTTGAGAGATCACTGTATTGTGTTAATTAGAGACTTGATTCAGAAGGTTTTAAAGTGCGTAAGATAGCAACCAGTACACCTCCACCATCCCGTTTATTAGTAGCAGTGCGATCACGATCACAACGGTACACACTATAACGTTGGTCTATGAACTCACTGTCATAAATTTCAGGTGTTAGCCAGGTTTCAGTTAAGATGATGATATCGTATGTATTCATAAGGATGTTCGTGAGTAACTGTTGCAGTTTTGTGCGAATACCCCTACAATTTTGGTAGTAAATGGTGATATTTTTATGCGACATTGTTAATATTAAAATATTTGTGTGTATTTATGAAAAGAGCGTGTTCAAGCAGAAAGTATGTATACAGTTCTAAGAAAAAAATATCAAAAATTAAAGTAATGGGAAATAAAATTGGCCAAAGCAGGTGGCAGTATAGATCGCAACACTTTATAAGGACGACAACAACATATTTCTTAGCAATAGTACTATTAATTTTGAATGTTATGAGCAAATAGGTTGAATTTAATAGATATGAGATCTGAGTTGATTTATAATTTATAACACGATAGAAAACGGCACACAATTTACGAACACAAAAATAAAACATGCACAGTACAGATAATACTGTTGGGTCTCTAATAGCCATACCTTATTACCTACCTTTATAAAATCTCGCTTCACCCAGCACGCTTTGCTTTGTTTAGCGACTTTGTGTCATCTGTACGAATTTCAATAATAAGCCATGAATTTTTCTGTTTTAATTTTTTTTAAACACCCTCACACATACACATAACATCATGCCTGTAACCTCCGAAGGGTTATGCAGAGGTGCACCTATCCTACAACCACATTTCGCCAGTTATGTTTAAGTTCCATGTAATAGGGGGCGAGCCTATTGCCATCAACCGGGCACAAATCTAAACCCAATAACACTTTGCCCGACCCGGGAATCGAACCCAGGACCTCATACTTAGCAGCAGCGGTTGCGACCAAAAGACCAACGAGCCAAAAAAAATAGAAGCTATCAGTCTATAATGTTCCCACTGCTGGGACACAGGCCTCTCTACGAGAGGGAGTGGGCTAATCTACCACGCGGGCCCATTGCGAGTTGGTAGATGTCACATGTCTTCGAATCTTTGGTTCTAGAACATGCCGGTTTCCTCACGTTGTTTTCCTTCACCGTTTTGAGATCAATGGTGATGAAATTATTTACACAAAGTAAAGCGCCTGCCTGCGTTCAAACCCGACCGACCCGAACCCGACTCGTAAGTCTACAAGCTACGTAAGTCTACCTTTGTGACAAGGATATTGATTGGTCCTACATTGTAGGTTTATCATTGTTTATACTCACAGATGTTAATTTTAAGCATTATTCTTTGCAACGCCACACTTGAGGAAGCTATTTCATTCCAAATAATACTATAGCTTACGACGTACCCTTTTTTGCAAAGGCCTATGAATATTAATGACTAATTACTGCTATCAAAGTAATAAAATTGGCATATACATAAAATCTTTTGTCTGAAATCTTTTGTGCGACGTTTTCTCAGTAGGAAAGCTGTTGATTTCCATTTAATACCAAACTTTCTACAATATCTAATTAAAAGTAATAAATAATATATAATGTAGAATTAGGTAGGCTAATAAGTTTTATTACCTACCAAGGATTTTACCACACTGCAGTATGTTGGACTATGATGATGATGTAAGGTTGACCATTGATGACCATTAAGATGACCAGCAGTGCGAGCAGTGGTGGCCCAGTGGTAACGACCCCGACTAATGTGTAATGTTTCGAAAAAACACGCACAGGAGACCCGCCTTAACATACACAACAATAAACTGAGACTTCGAGAAACTACCCGAAGGCGACGACAAGTTAAAAGTTGTTTGTATTGTACGCGCTCTAGTCCGATTCAAAATTATCAGAGACGAAGTCGGAGTAGGAGTTGTAATATTACTCGGAAGTTCCGAGCTGCTATGTCGGAGTTGGAATCGTAGCTCCGTAACATCTCCCTGGTACCTACTGTTACCATAGGCAACTACTAGCCTAAAAGAAAGTTGAAACAAAGACGTCAATCATCTTCAACTATGACAGGAATCACTTGAATTTTAAGTAAGTCCAGTACCCTAACTGCGTAATACAACACAATCTGTTTCGATTTGAAACAGATTGCTAATCCATTGCTTCGTAAGTTAGAAAAAAATATCTGCTCAACAACGTAAATAACGCAATGAATGTTGTTAAACTGTCAAAATGAAACAAATTAGGCATAATTGTTTACGAAAATAAGTTACGCAATTAGGATACAGAAAGGGAAGAACATGAAATCTGAAGAATTATTATTAATAGGTACTGCTAGATTTTCGTTTAATTTACATGCGAGATCTATAATTCAATTTAATTCAATTCATTTATTCACAAACAATTTACATTGTATTTGAAATATTATAATGACACAAAAAAAAATACATTCATATAATAAATATAAAAACTACTTACAATAAAAAAATTCAAAGTCAACTCATTAAGAATTCAAGATTAGGAATAGAAAATAAATAAAAAATTATATATAATTAAATGAAATAGTTACAACAAATATCGTGGGTTTAGACTGTATGTATTATTAACCTAGTTGATATAAATAAATAAATTGAACAACAAAACCAGGTGGTTGTATTGTATCATTTGTATCACATCTGAAGCTTCGTTGGTGGCACAGCGACTATGTCCGACACTAATGCTCTGACTTGAAATAGCTGAGACTGGCCTTTAAAAAACAATAATAATGAAAATAAGACAAGATTTCATACGCACTTTCCTCAAGTGCATATTGTCGCGGTGCCCATGTTCGAGCAAGCTGCCCACGCGCATCGAATTCCGTTATAATATGTGGTTCATACTGTCACTTAGGAATTTCAACACCTTGATACCTTCCGATGGCATGGCGTGATCTAAAACAATTAATGTGTGTTATAAATGATTTATTACATGCATTAGATATTATGATTTAAAAGGTTATTTGTGTTATGATTTATGAAAGATGGTCTTTGCTTCAGGCTTTATTTTGAAGTGATATTTACGTGGGAAAGTTAAATTAATGATGGATCCATCGTTAACATATCAGTCATAATATATTTCTGCTCGGAGTTCGACTTACCAACCGTATACGGAACACGATACTGCGCTCTAAGATACAAATCGCAGACGTCACCAAAAAAGCAGCCAAGCTCAAATGGGACTGGGCTGGACCAGGGTTGCCAGACAAGTGCGAGTGAATTATCGTATCAATGTTCGAAAATTATCGTACGTACCAGATGAAAAATTATCGTACAACAACAACCGGAGCCGCGCGGAACGCGTAGCTAGTTCACAAAACTAGATATAGGATAGGAATTTTAAGTAGTTGTGAAATGTGAAAGAAATTATAATAAAGTAACATCATTTCAGTTGCTAGACCATAACAGCATTCTTTTGATTTTTGACCCCTTTAACAGTTTTTGTTGCAAGTTTGTTTCTTATTCTTGGTTTCGTCACATTATTTTTGCTGAATAGTCGTTTCATGGGTTGCAATTTATCGTACTTTTCGTACTTATTTGCGTACAATAATAATACATAGATATTGTATCGTACCGGTGTCGAAATTACTTATTGTACGTCTGGCAACCCTGGGCCGGACACGTTTGCCGCATGTCGGAAGCAGCATCGGTGCCTGAAAACTTCCAACGTCATCGCGAAAGACCCAGATGTAGATGGCGGGGCGAATATGACGCTTATAGGAGGGGAAAAGGAAATAGAGACCTCTGCCTGCAGTGGGAAAAATAGGCTGATTTTAATGAACGACTCTGTAAAAATCCCTTTTAATTCCGGCAGAAGCACTTAGGCTTTAGTCAATAACAAAATCCGTTCAATCTAAAGCCACAAAGACGGTCTTACCTCCACTAATTCTCAAATATTGTTCTATTTAAACTACGTAATACGCATAACCAGTTAAGCTAGTTAACTCTGCTTCGTAAACCTCATTTTAGACATAAACAAACAAACTAAAAATGTAAATGAGATGACCATTAAATCACAGGCAAGGTTGGAGCTAAAGTATATAAGTGCCTACCTACTAAGTAGCTGTTGTCTGCAACTTCGACTGCGCGTATTTTATTTTTGATGTCCAACTTTTTTCCTGACGTTTTTCTGCAATCAAAATCAAGTCAAAGTCTAAATAATCAAATCTGTGGGAGTGATTTCGTGAAACCAACCCATTTTCCGAGAGGTTGTAAACAGGATGATTATGATGATGACGATGACGGTGATGGTGATGGTGATCATCAGCCAAGATGTCAGATGTGACTACTGTAGAAACGCTCGCTCGTTTTTTTTTAAATACACATATCCAAAATGAAACGTAGCCTATGTTCTTCAGGCCCCAGGATACCGATCTGTCAAATTTGAAATTTCATAACGGTCGGTTCAGTGGTTTAGGCGTAAAATGGTGACAGACAGACAGTCAATAGTTACTTTCACATCTTAACTATAAAAACACTCACACACACATACACCCCCCCCACACACACACCCCCCCACACACACCCCCCCACACACACACCCCCCACACACACACACACCCCCACACGCACACTCACTTCTTAACTGTATTATAAATGGAAAAGTGAGTTTGATTATTTGTTACGCTTTTACGCTAAAACAGCAGAATGGATTTCGATGAAATTTGGCACATGGGTAAACCATGGCCTGGAGCAGGACATAGGCTACTTTGCATCCTGGATCGCAGACGAAGTCGCGGGCACCAGCTAGTTTATAATATTAGTATGGATGTCATCACCAATTGATATCACATCGTATCTTATCTCCTGCTAAGAGGAGCCTTGATTTCGTAATTTGTATATCGAAGTTTTTGGGGCCTGTGACGGCCTGATAACGGTTCCAACTGATAAGAGAGGAGGCCACGGCCTTGTTGCACTTACACTTTTGGAGCCAAGCTGTCTTGTTCGGTATCTGATAGGTAGGTATTGATAACATGACATGGTCGGTACTAATGAGTTTCGTGGTAGTGATAAAATAATTAAAAAGCCGTAGGTGTAAAAAGACGAGGTTTCAAGGTGTCCAAAATATAGTGAAGATTGTTAACAAAGATGGGCAAAATCTCATTTATTCTGGTTAAGCCCACGGGTGTGATTTACATAAGACAATGGTGCCGATTCCCTTGTTCACAAACTAAACTAAATTTAAGTTCAGTGCACCTTTTTCTTTCTATTTCATTAAGAAAAGGACAGAAGATAAATTTTAGTTTAGTCCTGTCAAATTAATCAGCGCTTGACGTAAATTGACGTAATTTTAGTCGGCAAGTTTTTAATCATGTCTAAACTTGTATGGAGACTGACAGGCGCTGATTAATTTGACAGGACTATACTAAAATTTATCTTCTGTCCTTTTCTTAATGAAATTGAAAGAAAAAGATGCACTGAACTTAAATTTAGTTTAGTTTGTGAACAAGGGAATCGACACCATTGTGTAATTTTGGATGTAAAAGTTATTTGCCTAAAGAGGGGCCAGCCAGAGGTATCTTTGTGTACGATGAACACTTCTGAAGGGGATCCCTAAACTAACAATATTTTGATGTAAAAGAGAGTGTCCATGGAGTTTCTTGCCTTTTCTTTTCCATAGGACTACACTTTGCAATGGGCAACTAGCATCATCTGACTCAGGGTTGTAACGGATATCCGTATCCGCATCCGCAACTGCGGAGCATCCGCATCAATTTTGATATCCGCAAAACATCCGCATCCTCAACTTTTGATTTTAAAAGCTCCGCATCCTCATCCGCATCCTCATAATTTCTATGAGGATGTGACCCTACCTTGTTCGCACAAATAGTGGATTTTTAAAAAACTCGCGCCGAGCTAAATGGGCGGGCCGATAAGTGAGTTACGCGTTACTATTGGCTGAATTCGCAATGTCAATGATTTTTTTTTCGTGCACTGGATTTTCAACGCTCTGCTTAACGCCGAGAGTTAAAATCCAACAGTGTGTTTTTTCTACGCGCTGGGACGAGAGTGCGTCCCAGCGCATTGGATTCTCAACGTTCGGCTTAACACCGAGAGTTGAAAATCCAGTGCGCGATAAAATCCCGCCGAGATTATATTACTTGTGTTTACGTCGGCTTACTAGGTATAAAATCATTCGATTTTTTTTATCACCGCCACTGGCAAGTATCCCGAGCGAACAATTATTTTGTGGAGCAGGCTCTTATTTATGATGAACTTAGAAACCGCTTAGAAGGCGAAACGGTCTGCCAGTTAACTTTTTAACAAATATAATTTACCTTTACTTAATTTTGAATGTTAAAGTTGTGCATTTGACTCCACAATTTGAAATTTCAGTTACCAAATTTCATCATCATATATCATAATCAGCCTATAATGTTCCCACTGCTGGGACACAGGCCTCCTCTCGGTGAATATTAACAACTTTAATATTCAATTTTTTTTACTTACCAAATAATTACCTACAACCTATACAAAATAAATACTATAAAAAACAAGGGCTATTTTTCAAACGACATCCGCATCCGCACCCTCATCCGCACCCTCATCCGCATCCTCAATAAGGAATTTTCCAATATCCGTATCCTCATCCGCATCCTCAAACCCGATTATCTCGATATCCTCATCCGCATCCTCATCCGTTATACGACATCCGTTACAACCCTGATCTGACTGATCGACTCCTTGATAATTCAAAAGTGCCTGTAAATTGTTTTAATTAATAATATACAGGGTGTTTGGCAGAACGTTGAACATACGAAAATGGTGGATAGGTTGTGTCATCTGCTACTTACTCAGCCCTAATTTATTTGGCCCTGGCGCCCTGGATATTAAAAAAAAAATTTTTGCTTTCTTCTAGTTTCACAACTTTCTTAACTTTAAAGTGTAATTTTTATAAAAAAAATGGGTAAAACAGGCATTTTTTTTTAATCTTTAATATTGGCAGATTCTTATAACGGAAAGACGTAAAAAATACTTAAATCCTAATTTCAAACTGCATTAAAAAAAAAATATCCAGGGGGCCAGGGCCAAATAAATTAGGGCTGAGTAAGTAGCAGATGACTCCACCTATCCACCATTTTCGTATGTTCAACGTTCTGCCAAACACCCTGTATAATAATATTTTAATATGTATATAACAATAATATTTATTGAATAAAAACGCAAGTACAAAAGCAACAGTCAACAGTAATATTTCCCAAACAATTATAATGCCTAAAAATAAACTAAAACTAAAATATGTTTATTACAAGTGGAAGTAATGATGGTTCGGAATTACAATTTTAGGTAGCGATCCGCCCGATCTAGGTTAATTCAAACCTGTGACGGTGGAGGTCTGCCCGGCTTGGGCGGAGCATCGCCGTGTCCTCGTGGAGGCGATCGGCGGCGGTGATCTCTCGCGTCCGGCCCTGATTCGGGCCATGGTACGGAGCGAGAGGAAATGGGAGGCCGTCACCTCCTTCTGCGAAGCAGTAATGCTCGCGAAGGAGGAGGCGGAACGCGTGAGGGAGAGGCAAATTTCGCGCCCCTAACCGCCGCAGGAGGAGACGCCCTGGGCGTCGGGAATCACAGGCAGATTTCCGGCCACCGTAGGCGCGGGCTTGCGGACGGTGAGCAATGGGTAGCTCGCCGTCCGATAAGGACCAAGCCCGGGTCGACGGCGCGTTGTGTGTTGCGCGCGCCTCAAAGAGATGTCAGCAGAATTGACGGGGTCCGCTAGGGCTAATGCCTGCCGGGGCTGCGAATACGGGCCGAAAGGGAAATCGTGGCCCCCGGCAACATGGCAATTGAAGGAACACGGGTGGGTTTTAGTCAGTAAGAGTCTGACACGCCCTCCCGCTCCGCCCAGAGCGGGAGTAGTTATTCGATAATTTCCCACCCAAAAAAAAAAGGCCATCACTTAATTAAAATTGAACACTAAAATTTAAAGTTAAACGGATATAAAATAATTTATTAACAACTATGAGCATATTGGTACATTAATATCTAAAACTAATGCTTTTAGTTTGACTGTTTGAGTTTGAAAAACATTGAGGCAAGTAAAAAATGTGAAAGGAAATAACTTTGACAGATAAGTTTATTCTTAAAATTTTGGTACCACTTCCTTTACCCATGTCATTCATCAGGAGATTGCGAGGCCGCGTCTTAGGGGGGTAAACGATAAATCCGATGATAGCGAAAAAAGGTGAGAACCTTTGACTTGTCAACTATAAAAGTAACGCAGTAAAACCGGCCAAGCACAAGTCAGACTCGCACATGAAGGGTTCCGTACCACCGTACAATATTTAGCAAAAAAACGCCGAAAAAATACACGTCTTGTATGGGGAGTGACCCCTTTAACTATTAACACTTTCGCGTGCAGAACGTATGGATACGTAAAAAAATCGAGATACGATGTCGCACAACGTATCGATACGTCAAATTTTATGTTTCTCTATCAGTCAGTACGTAAGGAAACGTCCGTTTCTCATATAATGCTCCTATAGTGACGTCACAGTGCCACAACATATCAAAATCTTGATTTCTTAGTGTCGCACAGCATCGACATTTTAAGCGTTTTGTGGGTGCTTCTCACACATACAAAAACACCTACTCACAAACGCAGAACGTCCATAGACGTCAACTGGAGTATGCGCCGCCATACCTGTCAGTCGGGCTGTGCACCGTTACGCGACGCACGTGTATAATGAAGTGAGCTCCCGAGTTACGAAACTTTTAAATCGTAAGTTATCACATATTTTATACTGGATTTAAATAACAGAGTGTATATTATATAGAATATAATAATTATTTTCATATTTGAGCAACAAGAGTAGTTTTATTTTAGTTCTAATTATAGAGATTCCATTGTTTTAGATGAACAAAACAAAGCGAGCGAGAAGAAAGAAAAGTAATAAAAAAGGTGGCAATACAAGCTCGGATCCATCACAACCATGTTCTTCGGGCATAACAGTAAGTACTAAATGTTGTTTATATAAGATTTTCACGTTTTTTGCATAGTAATGTTAATTTTACTAGATTTTATTTAAGTTCACCTATTTCAGTGTCGCTAAGACAGTTTGTATGTGTCTGTAATAAAATCTAGTAAATTACATTTAACCTACGTCCTGTTGTCCGATCGAAATAATATTTCGTATGTGTGTGTAGATTTGATAACAATGCTATTTTATGCCGTCAAATATAGGTATATAAGGTTGCTTTAAAATATTTATACTGATAATTACACTTACTTTAATTAGTTTAATTTATTTGTTGTAGATGGAAAAAAGAGCACGAAACAACATAAAAATATTTGAGCCAACTTCCTCTGGTGGTACTTCGCCAGATCCCTATGCTACTGATGGTTCAGTTTCTGATGTAGATTATGATCCAGCGGGTGACCAAAATGACCAACATGATTGGAGCTCTGAGAACTGTAGTAGCGATGAAACCAGGTCTGATTACTCTGAAAATGAAAACTATAGCGAAGATCAAGAGGAAAGTAATTTAAGTAGTGATGAAAGTATTTTTGATACCCATAAAAATAAGCGAAAGCGCGAAAGTTCCACGAGTGCTAAGAGTCAACACAAAAAAAGGAAAGTCACCGACGATGAAGATGCTGACACAATCTCTATTAATTCATCTACCCTTATAAATAATATTGGTGACGTTTCAAGCTTTTCTTCATTGCTCACACCGTCCTTACCAACCAGGATGAACTCTGATAGCTGCGAAGGCAGCCAACATCGTGGAGCGCCACTCTTGTCTATGATTCCGGAGAATCTTGTGGCCCCTGAAGATGTTCCATGTGGAGAGGCGCCGACCTCGCCTCCACATCAAGACCTTGTGGACCCAGAAGGCAACCCACATCGCGAGGTGCTGCCCTCGCCTCAGAATCCAAACCCCGAGGACCCTGAAGGTAACCCATATCGCGTGTTCCCGCCCTCACCCCAGAGTCCCAACCCTGAGGATACAGAAAGCAACCCACATCACGAGGTGTCGCCCTCGCTTCAGAATCCAGACCCCGAGGACCCTGAATGCAACCCATATCGCGTGGTGCCGCCCTTGTCTCAGAATCCCGACCCTGAGTACCCTGAAGGTGACCCACATTGCATAGTGCCGCCCTCGCCTCAGAATCCAGACTCTGAAGATCCCGAAAGCAATTCACACTGCGGGGCACCATCTTCGCCTCAGAATATAGACCCTGAAAACTCTGACGGTAATCCACATCTCATGATGCCGCCCTCGCCCCAGATTCCAAACCCTAAAAACCCAGAAGGCAACTCATATTGCGGGATACCGTTCTCGCCTCAGATTCCAGACTTCGAAGACCTTGAAGGGCAGCCCTCGCCACGGATACTAGTACCTGCGAGCCCCGAAGGCAACTTACATCGTGGAGTACCACCCTCACCTCAGATAGTAGTCTCTGCGAGCCCCGAAAGCAGCCCACGTCACGAGGCGCCGCCTCAGATATCAGATCCTGCGAGCCTTGAAGGTGATCCATCCGTAGAAGCCCTGCCCCAACAGGAATCAGCATGGGAAGAAACAATAGCTGAAATCCCGTTGTTTGAATTTGATGAGCTTTCTGCAGGAGTTCAGTTTGAAATTGGCCCCAATTCATCAGTTGAACAAGTATTTGGTAAGTTATTACCGCCAAACATTATAGACTACATAGTTGAGAAAACGAATGCTTATGGGCAAGCACTATGTTCAAAAAGAAGACCAACTAGAAAGAACAACTATAATTTCAGAGATACGAATCGGCAAGAAATGCTCAAATTTCTTGGATTATGTCTTTTGATGGGACAGGTTAACGTTCCGCAAAAACGGAAACTTTTCACGCGTAGTGATCCTTTATATTATCATCCTATATTTCAATATTCGATGTCAGGCCGAAGATTTGAGCAACTTTTAAAATGTGTGTATGTGGCCGAACTCAATTCAAAAGGCAAAGAAAAGATTATCCAATTTATTGACACTTTATCGAGACATTTCCAGGAATGTTACAAACCTAACAGAGAACTTAGTTTAGACGAATCATTGTTGCTGTTCAGGGGACGAGTGATTTTCAGGCAATATATTAAAAACAAAAAAGCCAAATATGGCATCAAATTTTACGAACTGACGTCTGACGATGGATATATGTTAAATATTACCATGTACACTGGCAAAGACATATATAGCGAAACAATAAGAGGAAAAAAGACTGAAAAGATAGTAATGACGCTAATGCAACCATATTTATTAAAAGGACATTGGCTGTTTATGGACAACTACTACAATTCCGTGGAGCTTTCACAAAAACTTCTCAACTTAAAAACCCACACAACTGGAACATTACGTGCTAACCGTAAAAGCAACCCCAAGGAATTGATTAAAAAAAAACTGAAAAAAAATCAACATGTATGGGTTCGCAAAAACAAAGTTTATGTCTCCAAATGGGTAGACAAACGGCCTGTACTTATGATAAATACTGCAAACCATCCCAAACTTGTCACAGTCTCAAATCGTTATGGTAAAACCAGCACGAAACCAGAAGAAGTATCCCTATATAACATGCATATGTCCGGTATAGACCGAGCGGACCAGATGGTTTCATATTATTCTTCGCCAAGAAAAACCATTAAATGGTACAAAAAAGTGTTCTTTCACTTACTGGATTTAACAGTTTGGAACAGCTTCTTTCTTTACAGAAAATATTGCCAAAATAAATGTGATTTTCTGAGTTACCGCGAAGAATTGATAAGAAATCTTATCAATGTACCAAAAACGACGAAAATTGAACAGGTCATGTCTCAATTAAATAAAAATGATAATAGACAACAAGAAAGAAGGGAGTTCATTCTTCCTCCAATCACAAATTCACACGGAAACGGTGGTCATTGGCCAGAAAAAATACCAGTTCGTGAAGGCTCCAAAAAAACATCTAATTATATGAAGTGCAGAATGTGTACTAAAAATAAAATAAGGCGAGAAACGGGATTGAGATGCAAAGGATGTGAAGAAAAGCCACCCCTGTGTGCTTTGTGCTTCGAAGAATGGCATAACCAGGTTTGAAAAATACAAAAAGAGCTGAGGTATATATAACCCAGCACAGATGTTCAAATCAGAAGACTGATTATTACGATCTCTATATTTTACAGGGAAACCTAAAGTAAAAACGAAGTAGGCTAGTTATACTATTGTTAATAAGTAAAAGTAATTAATAATAAATAAATGCGGGTGAACTTGAGTTAAATTGCATCACAAGACTGATTTTTTTCCTAGTTTGTATAGAAGAAAGTTTTTTGTTTCATTTGTTGTGTTAGTTTCAATAAGGTTTTTTTTTTTTTAATTATGTTGATTTTGTCAAAATAAAACAGTTTATTACATGTTTTAAATAATATTAATATGATTACAAATAATATTACAAAAATTGTGATATTACTTTTAAATAACTAGTTATAAGTTAGTACAAAAGAGCAGTTGCTTTGTATTTTTTGATCTCTTTTTTATTTCAATTAAAAATAAATACATACCCACGTAAGACAGTGTTTTTTTTTAATGTATTACAGCCAACGTTGCGTGTAATATAATAGATTCGATGAGACAAAATGAAGCAAAACGAATCCATGCATCGACGTAATAACACGTTGAGAATAATATATCAAGTAAGGTAAGATAAAATGAAGCGGGACGTTTCTTTACGTCGACGTAATCAGAAGTTGCGCGAGACATAATAGGTAAAAAAAGACGTTAAGGGGTACAACGTAGACATACGTTGACGTAATCAGACGGTGTGTGTGATTATGATAGGAAAAGAAAGATAACATGCAGCACAACGTATTAATATGTCAACGTAATGATACGTTGCGTGTAATTTAACAGGTACCGAAATATTAAATGTAGCGCAACGTATCCATACGTCAACGTAATGAGACGTTGCGTGTAATATAATAGGTAACGAAAGATAAATTGCAGCACAACGTATTAATACGTCAACGTAATGATACGTTGCGAGTAATATAACAGATATCGAAAGATTAAATGTGGCACAACGTATCCATACGTCGACGTAGTAAGACGTTGCGTGTAGTATAATAGATTAGGAGATATATAATGTTACAGAACGTATATGTACGTCGACGTACAGACACGTTTTGTATAATTTAATACGTTTTTAAGGATAAAATTTGGCAGAACGTAACTGCACGTCGACGTATCGAGACGTTGTGTTTAATTTAAAAAAATGAAAAATGATTATATATTGCGGAACGTCACCATACGTCGACGTATAATGTCGTTCTAATCATAGTTAATTACTCAAATAAATAGAGGTACCAATGAACGTTTATAAACGTCAAAAAAAATGTATGGGTGAAAACAGTGCTCCATCACAAGTTTCGAAAAAGTGAGCACCGCGCGCGAATGTGTTAATTTTATTATTTGATGTTATAGCGGCAATAGAAATACACAATCTGTGAAAATTTCAACTTTACGGTTCATGAGATGCAGCTCGCTGACAGACAGACGGACGGACGAATAACGGAGGTTTAATAATAGGGTTCCGTTTGGCAATCTTTGGGTACGGAACCCTAAAAACAGCTGTCAAAATTATCAAACATCCTGACGAATAGATAACTAACCACTTTGAAACCAAAATCCCGTGCACACAATGACCACATCTGATACCGCCCCGGTTCTATAGCGTCCGAGCGCTGCAAGCAAGAATAGTCCTTCTTAGTCCTTACGGTGGTTAGTTATGGCTTAACATAACATCACGCCTGTAATTTCCCGAAGGGTTAGGCAGAGGCGTACCTACCTTAAAACACCCATATTTCGCCAGTTATTTTTAAGTCCCATGTAATAGAGGTAAGCCTATTGCCATCAACGGGGCACAAATCCAGACTCCGGGCAATTGAGAAATTCCTGATAGAAAAACCCAATAACACTTTGCCCGACCCGGGAATCGAACCCAGGACCTCATGCTCAGCAGTGGCGCTTGCGACCACTGGACCAACGAAGCAGTCTTGTCAGTTTTAATTAATAAGTAAGTATGAGATAAATAACATGTCAAGGCAAAATAAAGCGCTCCAGGCAGTCTGACAATATTCATAATAAAATTATTAGTATATTCTCAATATTATACACATATGGAAGCACATAAATAATAGTGTTATCGTTTTGCACACACACACGCACCTCCACACACACACACGCGCACACGGTGCAAGATGTGCAAGTCGGCAAACGAATGTGATCGCCTACGCAAAACAATGTTTATCATCTCGATACTCAGCATTTTTAATTCTTTATCTAATCTTAATACAAAAAATAAGAAAAGGATTTAATTTTTTAAGATACTATTATAGTGACTAAGATCTTTATGGCTTAGATTTTTTTTACACATAACTTGCTAGGCTGTACAAGGTCATATTGTAATAGTTAGCGAAACTCTGAAGACATGATGGGTATCGAAATGTATCAAGCCGGGTCTCCTGCACGTGTTTCTTCGAAACATTACACAAAAAACCTTACACATAAACATTGTGTTTGGATAAACAATTGAATATGGCCACGCCTCTTTGTTGCGATTTTTTTGTGTAAAAACACGTGCAGGAGACCCGGCTCTATGTAAACACGATAAAACAAAACAAAAAAAGCGTTGTAAGTCTCCTGCGCGTGTTTTTTGAAACATTAGACAAAAAACTTTACAAATAAATGTTTCCATACACAAGCTGTCTCCTGCACATATTTTGTGTGAATGTCGTAATGAGTTCCAACGAGGAAGACATGCTTAAAAATTGGAGAATATCTCTATTCCAATTCCAATCCATCGTCAATTTATCACAACTTGTTCACAACTATTCACAAGACAATATAACCTCAAAATCTGTGTTGACTGACAGTGACAGATGTGCGTGGTGCGCGCAGCGGTTGGAAATAAAACAAACCCTTCCCCTCTTCACCTGCGCGGGGAATGTTTTCCATGCAGCTCGGAAAACAAAAACATCGTGTTTGCATACACAAATGTGTATAGCCTATTTTTTTGTATAATGTTTCGAAAAAACACGTGCACGAGACCTAGTTTTACAGTAGTCGCATGTGATGTGTAACATCTGACATCTCACCTTGGTAATAAGCAACATTAAAGGGGCGGGGCCTCGTCAAGGTCGTTTCTGACGGCGAACACTAGCACCGCGCGCGCTCATTGGTCAAATAAATAGCGCGCGCTTCCCCGGCTTCCTGTTACACACTTCCGTCCCTTTTCACGAAATCACTTCCACAGATTTTTATGTGTTGTAGATGTTTAGGCTACCTATCTGTGTTCTGTGCACAGATTGCAGGAAACCGAGGGGAAAGATGTTACACATCAAAAACCGATATTCTAAACTTATATATACCTACTTTAAGTAAGTAAACTATTTGCGGCCGTTGTCCCCAAAAAAAATTTATGAAATCATATTTTTTTACTTTGTTATGTTTACATATCGAAACCCATTACGAGTTTCGCTAGCTAATGTTATTTGACTTTGTATGATATCAGGCACAAAACAAATTCAAGTTTTTCATAAGCTGAAACACAAAAAAATATTAAAATGTGTAATTATTGTAATAATAAATGTTTTTGCCGTTTATTTTTATTGTTTTTTTTTAATAATTTGCTTTATTTCTAGCTTTTTAGTTTTTTTTTTGTATTTCGACGCCTTATAGTGACCTCGTAAGTGTAAAAGAAGTAACTTTTCAGGAGGAAGTGTAAAAAATGCGTGCTGTAAAATTTTGTACGGCGTCTTTTATGTTCGCAGTTCTGGATATAAAAGCGGGTTAAATTTCCATATTAATTAATTTAAAAAAACATAAAAGACACCGTACAAAAAATTGACAGCCCGCAGTTTTTTCTTCCACCAAAGAAAAGTTACTTCGCTTCGCTTTGCTACGAGGTTTTCACTCTAAGGCGTAGATTTGCAGATGCAGTATATAAATATTATATAGCCTATATCACTCCCAAAATTAAGACGAATATACGTCTACAGAGCGTGCCAAAGAAATAGACATACAAACATACATACTCTCGAAAAACATTACCCTCCTTCTGAGGCAATCGGGTAAAAAAATATGTTTACAATATTTATACTGATTTTGAGATCCTGAAAGAGGCTGGAGAGAGCCAAAATAGGATTTTTATTCATGGCTACCTATCTGTTGGAAGTTTTAGGGCAGACCTATGTCCAGCATTGCGCATACTATGTGGAAGGCACCAAGGCACTATTGCTAAGAGTAAAAAAATAAATATTAATATTATATATTAATAAAGTTTCATTCAAACGTCAGATATTTAATATAGGTACTTGACGACATTTCATTTGACTTAACGATTATGTTAACAATATTTATTTTTTAAATGTTCACAAATATATTCTTATAAGGTTACTACGACCTACGTGTGTACAAAATAATATTATATTAACATATTAAATAATGGGCCTTATACTTGAGCCCAATGTAATGTCAATTTACATATTTACGGTATTTAAGCCCGGTAATAATGGTCCCTAAATAAGTTTTTAAGTGACCTTATATAACTTGCGTGTACTTGCCACCCACATAAAGAATACTTGAGGATATGTTGAAATAATTATTTACATAGAATTTTTATGTGAGTAACAATAAATAGGTTTACTTAGGTACAGGGGCGTAGCTACCGCCGTATCAAAGACACGGGGCCCCCAAGCTACAGAGGCCCCCCGAACCGAACGTGTCTAAGCAAAATATCGTACTTACAAAATTATCCAAAACCTCAAATTCTTCTTGAAAAGAGGCCCGTAATGAATGAGTACCTAATGAAAAATAAAAAATTACGTAATTTCTTTATGATTTAAAAAGGTTTTTTTTTAATGTCATGCATTGCATTGCATTGGTTTTTTGTTATTGCATTTTTTAATGTTTTGCATGTCTTGATACTCCAATTTTCTACTTCGCTCTTGCATTCTCTTAGTTAGGTCACAATGACAGCTTAACTTTCTGAGTCAAGATGCTTGATTTTATATAGCTTGTACATTTCTGTGCTTAAAGTATTAAATAAATAAATACATTTTTATTTTGAGCTTCAGTCGGGTAAAAAGGGCCCCCAACAAATTTTTATACAGGGCCCCTTTAGGATTAGCTACGCTACTGCTTAGGTACCTAAGATTTTAAATAAAAAAATATACATAACATGATGCCCATGATCCTCGAAGGTTTAGGCAGTGGTTCACCTGCACCAACTTATGTTTAAGCCCCATGTAATAGGGGGCGAGCCTATTGCCATCAACCGGGCACAAATCCAGACTCCGGGCTGCTGCTGAGAAATTCCTGGTGGAAAAACTCAATAACACTTTGCCCGACCCGGGAATCGAACCCAGGACGAGGTATTCAAAAAAATATAAAGAAAAAAGGTAAAAATATTGGAGGAAATCAACAAGTGGTTCTGAGTAAAAAACGTAAGTATAGTTTAGGTAGCTCGGAGCTTTGAACCAAAGCTTATTTCCCAGAACTTTTATGATAAATGTCTTGTTCTCGTACATATCATAAATATTCATGAACATACGCTTACAATAATGTTTTTCCAACAACTCCTCTTGACTTATAAACTAGCACAATTTATACCTATTACTTAGCGAGAACAGACATGTTGAAGGTGAAGCGCAGTAGAATACAATACAATCTTTATTTTGCATAAAATATGGTAAATTAAAGTTCATAGTTCCACATATTTTGCTCACATAGGTAGTACTGCAGGCAAAAAATATCTTAAAACAAAACTATAAACAAAACACTTATTATTATAAAAATACCTCAAAATTAAACTACATAATTATGTTCCTAGTAAGATCACGTATGTTAATTATTTTGAACTTTGCCTATAGGTAGGTACTCTACGAACTCAATCTATGTCTTAAGTTTCGGACAAGTATTGAGGAGGTAAAGCTCAGTGGAATAAGGAATAAATACGTTTAAGGTTGTATCTACTACCTGCTAAGTTTCAAGTAAGCATAGCTTGGAGCAAGCGGCCGCGGTCGGTGGCCCGTGCGCGCAAGGACGTTGCTGCGCGGGCGGAGGCAAATGTTCGACAACTTCTTGGCCAATCAGCGGGCAGTATTCAAAGTGTGAGTGTGCTGCTTCCTACTCTGGTTGTTTTTGTGTTGCCTGGAAATGGAGTTTTGCCCATTTTATGGCAAAACCCCAGTGTGGGGTGAATGGGTTTTTGATATGAAAATGAATAATTATAATTGAAAGGCATTTTAATGTTTTAAGCAAACAAAAATTATAATTAAAGTAATTAAAAATGTAGGTTAGTAAAAATGTGCATTTTTTTTGGGTAATTGAATTTGTGTAAAACTTTAAATTATGTCGGACCGTTTCGATAAGAAGGCAAGTGTAATCTGGTTCAGGAACAAAATACCAAAAAAAATTATATCATCATAAATTCATAATGTCATCAGTCATAATGAAATAAATTCATAATGTCATTCATGGTGTCGCGAGTTCAATTGTTTTTTTCCCATCTCAAAAATGCTCAACGCCCCTAAAGAAGTTTTTACTTCAAAAAGAATAAACTTTTGAATCTAATTGGAATGAGTACCTACGTATTGTTTTTTTTCTTAGCTATTATTGTCTTCCTGCTGGGCAAAGGCCTCCCTACTCTCTTTCCACCTCTCTCTCTCCAGAGCTTCCAAGGATCAGATATCTTTAAAGCAGTCCAGCTTATCCCATCATCTCCGTCTGGGCCTGCCGCGATGACGTCTGCCACTAAGCGGGACCCACTGGGTCATAAGTTTGACCCATTGATCGTTTGACATGCGGCAGATGTGTCCAGCCCAATTCCATTTAAGCTTTGCTATTGTTTTACTATTAAAAAAAAACATAAAATAATAGGTAAATTTCCATTATCATACTGGCAATACTTACCTGAGACAGAGCGCCCGCACGCGTGCGTTGCATATTGTTTGTATCTCCATTCACTCACACTGTGACGCGGCGTTGAACGTGGAAGTTGTGTGCGGTGTTGTAAACTTTTGTTTTTTTTCTTTCGTATACAGACGACCACTTGCTTCTATGCCCACCGTTTACCTGCTAGTGTTTAATCCTTGTTAATAACTGTGATCTTATTTGTTTCTCTCTAAAGTTGCGTTTGAACTAAAAGAAAACTTGTTAGTTACTGCGTCTAGTGAAATCTCTGTCGACTGAGGTCCAGATGTTAGAGCAAACGGCAATAACCTCGTTTTGTGTCAACAAATAATAATAAACAGTGATCGGGACAAGTTACACTGTGCGTTCGGAACAAAAAGTGATGAATTAAACAATGTTCTAAACTGGAAAGCCTGGACGAGAATGGGTTTCGTTCGCTTGTATTGGAACGTGAATATTGTTACGACCTCACCTACATAACATAAAAGGTAAGAAAAAAGTTTTACTTCTTGTTTCGTAATTTACAACTTTATTTTTTCGGTCGTCGAGTCAGTTTTGGTGATGCTGTGATGCGCTTTTTTATTTATGCTTGTACAATTACATTGCGAAGAAAGTTGGGCGAATTTCAAAAGTTTTTTTTTTTAAGAACTCTGTTTGCTCCGTGCAAAGGCGGTGTTAGGTTGGGGTTGCGAAATTCGCGGTATTATGCCTACGTGCAAGAAGTTTCGTTTATGGTGTTTAGCCTACGCAAAATTAGACGCTGTTTTGTGATTGCCAGACCTGTAGTTGTCCCTACGCTAGCTGTGTGTGTATCTTGCGTAAATAAACTGCAGGTGAAATATTTTACTGTATTGGTACACCTGTATATTTAAAGTAACCTGACTACCTACCCACTTAATTAAAGTATAAATATCTACCAATTAGCTCTGCTATACAATTATTCAATTAACTCAGTAATTTTCGATATAATTTACCTACCCATAAAATTATTAATTTCATACAAGAGGACACAAGGTTATTATGGCTGATCGTGTGTAATTACAAATCTATCATTAGTCAAACTACCTACTTGAATTCATGATAGTGCGGTTTCTCATCTAGGTAGGTAGGTACGTACCTGGAATGCTGTATGGAATAGGTACATTTAATAATAACATAACATTACTTACGCCGAATGCCTCGTTGGTCTAATGGTAGCAAGTGCTACTGTGCTGAGCATGAGGTCCCGGGCTCGATTCCCGCGTTGCACAAAGCGTGAGCTGACGTTCGCACAGACGTAATAAAATCGCGGCGTTTTTTTTTCGAGCACTGGATTTTCAACGCTCTGCTTAGCGTCGAGAGTTGAAAATCTAGTGCGCGATAAAATCCCGCCGCGATTTTATTACGTCTGTGCGAACGTCGGCTTATTGGGTTTACCATCTGAAAATTCTCAATAGCAGCCCGGAGTCTGGATTTGTGCCCGGTTGATGGCAATAGGTTCGACCCCTATTACATGGGACTTAAACATAACTGGCGAAATGTGAGTGTACTGTATCTAGGAATTAAGTACACCTGTGTGATGTTATGTTAACATTACGCCTGTATTTCCTTATAGGGTAAGCAGAGGTGGTAGGTACCATCGGGGTAACGCATATCTAAGCAATTAGAAAACAAAATCCTGTGCATACGACCTTTTTTTTCGTAGGTAAGCGTTACTATAGCGGCCGAACGCTGCAAGCAAGAATAGTCCTTACAGTGTACAGATATGCGTCTTTTCTATAGTACTTTATAGACACCCACATGTCGCCAGTTATGTACCTAATTCCCCTGTAAGTACAAAATGCAGAACTCAAACTCAAACCATTTATTTCAATTAAACCATTTATAGGCACTTTTGAACTGTCAAAGAATCGGTCAGTTAGTCAGAAAGTTGAAGCTAGTTGCCCATTCCAAAACGTAGATCTCTATGGAGAAGAACGGGCAAGAAACTCCAAGGCCAATATTTTAAATATAGATATTACAAAATTCTGGGTACATTATTCTGATTGCTTCTATATGTGAGAACAATGTACAAAAAATAATCAAAACAATTGAAAATATAAGATTAAAAATAAGCCCTGGCAGATAAGAGATGACCAGTCTCAACTGACGGCGCCCGTTCACGAACAGACACTGAAAACTTCCTAAAACCCAATAGCACTGCCCGACCCGGAGAGCTAACCTAACCACGCGCTCAGCATTTGAGCTTGCGGCTGCTGAACCAAGGGGCAATTTTAATTAATCCAATAAAAAAATTGCGTTTGATTATCTTGCAATCTACAAAATTAATTAATATCAGATATCTAGCTGGATAGAGAGAGAGAGATGAAGACATATTTCTGGACGGCATGTGATGCCAAGTCAGAGGCCTATCGGCTTTAAAACTCTGACGCCAGGTTAGTCACGTAACTACACGAAAAGAAGTTGGATACCTAACCTACCTACACAATAATAGCTAGTGCATAATAATAATAATAAAAAACAGTGGCACTCCGGGAGTGCCGACAGAAGTGAAAACTTGAACATGATCGCCTTGGTGGAAGAAAAATACTTCTATAGAACATTGGTCCGTAACCTTATCTAAATAAAGAGCACAATCGCGTTTACAAAAATAGGTGTCGGTAACGGTGTCGCGAGTTCAATTATTTTCCCATCTCAAAAATGCCCAACGCGCCTAAAGAAGTTTTCTCTTCAAAAAGATTTAAAACTACCTACTTACCTAACTTCTTTCGAAAGATTCGTAGCCACACCTACCAAGGAAGGTAGGTACCTGATCAATATAATTTACCGTTTTAATCATAAATTCAGCGTAAAAGATTACCTCAGGCAATATTTTAGCGACCTGTCAAGTTCTGGGTCAATAGGCGACTTCGAAACTTGATGAGCAAAAAACTTATTTATGGGAACTGTTTCCTGCTTAAAATTATTCGATGGAGACAGGTCTAAGCAGTTATTCAAGAAGTAACTTCCTATGTAGACTGTTCCTCAAGAGCAGAGGCTTTTTAGAGCTTACCAAGTAAACTGTGCCTTAAATGCTTACAATATTGAAAATTATAAAAAACTTGAAAAAAAATCGGTAATCAACGCATTGATGTCTTTTACTCCACGTACCGCGGTAATCAACGCGTTGATGTCTTTTTAAGGGTCAAAAGCTGGTGTCTTCACAGTGTCGTGAAATCAATGTTTCAGTCCCATCTCAAAAATGCCCAACGCGCTTAAACAAGTTTTCACTTTAAAAAAACAGACCCAACAGGCTTCCTGAATTTCAGACTTATCGAAAAACATACATCTTTACAGTGAAAGCTGAAAGCTGCAGCCATATCTTTTGAAACCCACGAGAATTGAAAGGTATTCGTCATCGGGCCCACACTGGTTTTAACCGCCTTCGAATCCTAACCTAACTCCAGCAAAACCGATGCCACATTGCATCGTAATTTGTATGAAAATCAACACATACACATTCATAAACTCACGCTTTTTCCCATGGGGGTAGGCAGAAACTATAGAACGCCACCTGCTATGATTCTTACATACTTGTGGTGTACTACGTCGCCACATCCGAACTACACATCAAAGACCTGATGTCACACAAATCCTGCATCGTGCAATTAGTTTACCGCGCGAACACCATATATTTTTTTGTCATCATTCCTATTTGGGCTGTATGATGCAGGTTTCAAAACAAGCAAAAGAAATCGCGAATCTCTCCTTGACATGTTTAACTACATACAGAGCACGCGAACGAAGTGTGCCCGAAAACGTAACGAGTGAACCATTAATTTAAGGAGATAGGACCAATAAATGCAAATTGTCTGCTCAATGACGCTGATTCATTACCACGGTGTCGTAATACAATGTGGGCCAAACATATTGATACCAAGCTTTGATTGTAATCAATTAACTCCAACGAAGCCATTGTCTGACTGCGTGTAGGAAGGAAACCATCAAACCGTTAGTTTTAAAAAGTGATGTGGGTATTTAAAGATATGCTGTAGTTTTGTTGTTTGTGGGAATGTCAGAGGCCAGTAAGACGCGCTGATAAGAGATTAGAATTCAGGGATAATGTCGGGTGGTCGTTGGTTAAGTACCTAAGTTTCACTCATTCGCTAGTTACTAAATCCTGTACTAGGTTTTTTGGTTGGTTCTCTGGGTCGGACACAGTATTATTTGGATTTTACTTTTAGAAATTCTTAGTACTTAGAGTCCGCAGTCTAGATTGTAGGTATTCAGTTATTGGCAAAAAGTTCGACCATATTAGAATAATTGCAATATGTATCCCCATTATGATTGTATGCCCATTATGATGTACTAGACCACTGCCTACTTCTCCGGCTTAATGTTTTGAAAGTTTTTACGCTTCAAGGATCGAATCGAACATAAAAATAATCGCTCAGCATCTCAATAATCCTAGCCTTATCCCAAGTTTCACCCGACGTTATTGTTGGGTCTACAACCAGTCTAACCAGTTGTGACTGTATTTTAAGTATCAGATGAAACAAGAGTGCAGTCCTCTGCTCCACCGTTAGGTTTGTAGTCAATGATATCTGATATTATCCAATCCTTATGTCCGACCTTTTTATTGTTAACCTTTTTTGGGCTTGTTACCCAAAATAACAACCACGGACAGTAGCCCCATTTCGAATGTAACAGATTTTAAAACATTTTTTTTATTTGACAATTGGTTGATTCATTCTAAGTGGAGTGGTGGCCCAGTGGTAACAGCCCCGAAAAGATTTTTATCACCACTGCTTTCAAAACGATGAAGGAAACCATCGTGAGGAAACCGGCATGTCCTGGAACCAAAAATTCGAAGACATGTGACATCTACCAACCCGCACTGGACCCGCGTGGTAGATTTATAGCCCACTCCCTCTCGAAGAGAGGAGGCCTGTGTCCCAGCAGTGGGAACATTATAGGCTGATTGATTATGCATTAATTCTTTAGGCTTTCTAGAGAATAAATGAGCCCATATTTTAGGTGTATAGTATACCATACATTTCGCCAGTGTTTTTAAGGCTCACATAATAGTCTCCTATTGTTATAAGCCGTTGGTCCTGCGCCTGATCTCTCTCCGGTCGTGTCGAATTGCCGTTCCATCGCATAAGAGTGAGGGACGTGTGAGTGCACCTGTGTCTACGGCTGCGCAAACACTGTCTTGTATGCACTATAATATCTCTCACGTCGATGACTAGTCTCCTTTGAGATTGGCCGCAATGTCCGAAATTCGGTCAAGGGGTGACTATACATATTACCGGTCACAAATCCTGAATCCGAACATTTGCAAACTATGCATGTGAATAGGCAAGTCCTCTAGAAATATCTTCCATAGACAATTCGTAATAATTTTCTATCTTAAGGTTACACTATTCGACGCGTCGGTGGCGTGGCTAATATGCATGCTTTTTATTGAAGTTTTTTATTTGTTTATTTATACATTTAAAAGACCTTTGAGCGTGGAAAAACTACTGGATGTAAGTCTCTACTCATAATAAAAATATTTGAACTTTTCAATAAATTATCTATCCCAGTACGGTTTCTATTTTGCAATTTTCATACAACATAACTTATTTATTTACGCCCAAAGATGAGTTAAAATTAGTGTTGAAATATGGAAGTTTCGACGCTCATAACTTCCAAACCAATACGTTTTTCCCAATTCTGCTTCCATACAGGGCTAGATAATGACAAGGCAAATTGATATAAATTTTTTGTTTTGAACGTACAACGTCAAACAGACGAGTAATCACCATAAGATTACGTTTGTATGGAAGAATGACCGACTATTATATATTTATTATTATCTATTGTACCCTTAAGTTATTGTACTTGTATCATGGGAAAATATGCGTGAATGTGATGACGAGGAGAACGTAGTACTAGTAAGTTAACTATGTTAGTAAAAGCTAACCTACCTTTGTTTGGTTTGTCACCGTTAGGTAATTACAAAGCATAATCACGGCTGTTTTGTGCATACTTCGATGGAAACTCTCTAAACACGTGTACATTGTTAGAGCATGACTCGGTATTGTGTGATTTATTATTTTGTATGGAAAGGCATGACTCGTGATGTTGTTATTGTCGCCAACAGAAAATGGTTCCCATAGAAATGTTACAAAAAAAAGTAATGTATTTTGAATTATCAGCTTGAACTGTCCCACCCCTGGGCAGAGGCCTCCCCCATTTTGTTCTTCTCGCCAATTCTTGAGGACGCCATCCATGATGTCATCGAGGTCATAAATCTAGTACTGGAGCTATTTTATTGGTCACTAGTTTCTGCTCACGATTTCGTTGGCGTGACTTATTTTAACATAAAATAAAAATATACCCTATGACATTCAGACATAGTGTAGCTTTCCATTAGTGAAAGAATTTACGGAATTGGACCAGCAGTTCCGAAAATCAATCCCTACATACAAACTCACAAATACCTCTTCAGAATATACCTGCTACTTTCGTTGCTGACTCTAAAAAAAATATATGATTGCTTAGATGAAAATGATAGAAGCATCATCATCCACCTGTTTGTTGTATTAATGCTGATAAGATCATAGTGCGAAAACCAGGTTTGTTTATGGGTCGTAGAGGTCAGAATGTCAGATGCCACTAGCACTGCGTAAAACCAGGCATTCCATAATATAATCTGATGATGGAACTGGCTGGAACGTTTGCTAATGATCAAGTAACCAGTCGGTTCAGAAATTTAGACAATGCTGACCTTCATAGTAGGTCTTGGAAATACAATTGGAAAATACTGTTAGGCATAAACAACAAGTTTAATAGATGTACTAACTATCCTTCGAATATTAATTGCATTGCTAAAGTCTATTGTGATGTCTATACTCGACTCGAAACTAAAATAAAATCGACTAGATAACTTTCGCATTAAAAACGTTTATTTATCAATACTTATGGTCGCTTCCGCTTGAAACTTAGGATATTCTAGACAAACTTAGTTCTTAGAATAAAAACCCGGCTAAGTGCTAGTCGGACTAGCACACGAAGGGTTCTGTACCGTATTCAAATCGAGCAAAAAACGCCGAAAATCCCACCCCCTTTCATTTTTAACGTTATTTCATTTTTATTATTTGTTGTTATAGCGGCAATATATTTCAACTGTTTATCTATTATGGTTCATGAGATACCTACAGCCCGGTGACAGATAAACGGATGGACGGACAGCGGAGGCTTAGTAATCCGGCTTAGGGTTCCGTTTGTTACTCTTCGGGTACGGAATCCTAATATCTCCTAAGAAGGCAAAAGAAAGCATCCTTCTTAATTCCACCGAAGTTATTCACAATTTGGTGGCACCGATTATGCCATTGCCAACCTAATTATTTTCTCAATGGTCTCTTAGTGTCCTCAGGCCAAGCCTCAAGAAGGTCCATGTGGACAAGTAATACTAATTATTGACCATCGATCATTCGATACCACAATTTATCTTATTTTCTCGATAATGCCATTGCCAACCTTATTTTTTCTCTGTGGTCTCTTAATATCCTCAGGCTTGTACCCTAATTGCGTAATACACGATCAATCACAATCTATTTCGATTTGAAACAGATTGCTAATCCATTGCTTCATAAGCTGGAAAAAAAATCTGCTCAATAACGTTAATAACGCAATGAATGTTGTTGAACTGTCAAAATGAAACAAATTTGGCAAAATTGTTTACGAAAATGAGTTACGCAATTAGGGTACAGGCCTCAAGATCTCCCATGTGGACAAAGTAAGACTAATTATTGACCATCGATAACACAATTTATATTATTTTCTCAAACAAAAGAGGTTGTCTTGTGAATGAATGAAGAACAATAAGACATTTACAATCATGTTAAAATAAAACTTTATAAACGTGAGTCTTTCGGCTTCTCTGCATTAACTTACAAAGTAATTTATTTGAAATTCAATTACAGAGGCCTCAAAAAGGTCCGTTTTAAAATCGTGCCATAACTAATTTCCGCCAACAAACACCAGTTAAGGCCGTATAAGTTTGGTCCTTTGCCTTACATAATTATATTTTTTTATTGCCTGTGCGTGGTGCGCGTGATTTCCACTCTGAAGTACCTACTGATATGGTAGGTAGTGATGCGACGTGCTTTTATTTTTAGTCGAGTACTTAATTAAAACGTCAAATTGGACTAAAGTGCCTGTTCTGATTATATCAGACGGGTTATACAGAATGGGAACAAAGGAATGTACAGTATTTCTATTTTCTTAATCTCCTCGGGTATCATCGGATTTCCGAATACAAACGAATGCTTATTTCCATGTCCATCAATTATTAGATTTATCGTGTATAATCATTTGAATTCAGAACTAAGTACATTATTGTTGTTTTGTTTTGATTTCCGGGTGAACTATATAGAGTTGTAAAACTATTTTCTTATCTGTCGTGCCTGCGACTTTAGCGGTTTTCCTCCCATTTTTTAAATAAATTACATTAAGTTAAAAGAGTATTAACAACTCTATATACTTCCAAGTCGATTCAGAGCGTCCGGTTTGCACCGAGTACAAAGGACATCTGATAGAAATCCGACTACTGACGAAACACGAGGTTTGCCGAGGGACAAGAACTTTAGTTTGTCTGTACAGGCTGTGTATTGAACTCAAGCTATAAGGTAGTTCTAATAGGACGTGTAGACACGTCTTGTTGATTTAAGGATTATCGAAAACACACAGTGAAGCCAAACATTATTTTTCTTACCACTGTAAACATTCCTAATGACGTAGAAAATACCTCCTACCTTTATTATTATAAGCTGCTAAGCAGTTATTCTAAACAGGAAAGCTTATTTAATTTCCAACCCACTGAGTTAGCGGCGTTTCTAAATGCAAGAACCAATAAATCCTGCTTATGTCAACTCGCGGCTAAGCCTTCCCCACATCACTAGCGAGTTCAACGGTTGCGCGTACCTATTCTGAGAAACAGTAGCTTTCTTGTTTGAGCTGGCAACACAACACAACCCTTCTGAGGAGCTATTGTTCCATCGAACACACTCTATACCACTTATGTGGTTATGTTTCAAGTTATGCTCATGTATTTGATACGGCGACTGCTAACATGCGGACCAGCACGTAGCACATACTCTAATGTTTCCGTTTATCTATTGTATGGACACTTTAAACAACGTTGATATTAAAAGCGTAGGTAATCGATAATACGTGCACTTCATAAAAAATGTGTAGGAGTTGTGATAATTTGTGAAATCCGATGTTTTACGCAATTGGAGATAAGATTCTGCATGCAAACTGCGGTGTGGTGATAATGAAAATTGTATAGCATATGTACGCTTGTATTCCCCGAAGGGCTAGGCAGAGGAGTACCTAAAGTACATCCATATTTCGCCGATTATGTTTAAGTCCTATGTAATAGGGGCGAGCCTGTTGCCATCAAGCGGGCAAAAAGCCATGCTCCGGGCTGCTACTGAGAAATTCCAGATGGAAAACCGCAATAACACTTTACCCGACCCGGGAATTAAACCCAGGTTCAGCAGTAGCGCTTGCGACCACTAGACCTACGAGGCATAAATACATAGAACTGAGAAACGACGCATTAGCAAGAATAAGCATGTAGTTAGGGCAGTAGATACAGGATGTAGTCGATCATAAACGGTCTCATGTTTGCTATTTTATTCACTCTCGGTAAGGCGGTCTAACTTGAAACGATTTTTTATATTTTTTAACTGGCCTCTCGCAGTTTTGACCACTAAGGTCTTGGCTGCTTAACCGAACTTTCCAGTGGGTTCCTAAGCTACTACACTTAAAGCCAGGCCAGCCAGCCAGCACGCGTAGTATCACCACCGTAGAAACGAGTTTTGTCGACGGAAGAATAGACAAAATAACAGATTGTGATTGTTTATCTGTCATTTTGTCTACTCTTCCGTCGACAAAACTCGTTTCTACGGTGGTCATGTTACGCGTGCAGGAGTAATTTGAAACGATTTGCGCGTGGAGTTTTATAGTAGTTTTAGAGTAGCTTTAAAATATTTATAGAAAAATAATAAAACTCATTTAGTAAAAAAAAAAAATTGCAAGTTTTTAAGAAGATGTTCTTCTATTACAGTAACCCATTATTAAATTAAATTAAGGAAGATATATTGATCAAAAACATCATTTCATTGACCAAAATTTCTTTATAACTTCACACCGTGCCCCGGAAAGCACGTTCGTAGATCTTTGACAGACTAATAGTCAGAAGCCCAAAAGTCTGACAACCAGTCTTACCAAGGGGTATCGTGTTACCCAGTACTGGGTCGCGGCGGTCAGATAGCAGTCTCTCTACGTAAAATACTGGTATGGTATTCAGCAGCTGCATCAGGTTAGACTGAAAAATGACCCCAACATAGTTGGGAAAAGACTAAGCAGATTGATTGGGTGGGAAATTATCAAATAACTTCTCGCTCTGGGCGGAGCGGGAGGGCATGTCAGACTTTTACTGACTAAAACCTATCCGTGTTCCTTCAGTTGCCATGTTGCCAGGGGCCACGGTATCCCTTTCGGACTTTTCCTCAACCCTGGCAGATTGATTGACCTGAGTAGGCACAATAAAAATAATTTAGATCACCCTGTTCAGATTATTTTTATGATTCAACCACGTTATCTTAACTTTCCTTCACAGTAGGTACCTACGTTACTTATTTTGATAACACTGGATACCTTATCTGTTAAGAAGTTACGCCTACTATATAAATAAACTTTACACTTGACGTCGGTATCGGTATCGATCTAGGTCGATTTCGGTACACAACTTTATATCGATAATAATCCTAAACGTTTTAAAATTGATTAATATTATCTCGGTCAACAAGTTACACTTAGATAGATGAAGTTCATAAAAACTGGTGCTTAATATTTCAATAAAAAGTTTAATAACCCACCTTTGGCTTTGCCGTATAGTTGGTTAAGAAGAAATCAAATATACTAAATACTTTTTAGATATTGCTAAATAATGTTCCGTCTAGAATTTCTCTAGTCCAGTGTTTTTCAACCTTTTTCATGACGCAATCCCCTTAGTATGAAAAAAAATTCGCGACCCCCTACCCTCAACTGTTTATAATCTTTATTTTATTATAATACAAATGTAAAATACGTGCAACATTTATTATTTTTTATAATTACGTATCGGCTAATTACATAGGTAATTAACAGACATAATATTACATCGCCAAACGCCTCCACGGAAAAGCGATACGATAGATTTGTGGGGACAGCGTATCCCACTTGCCTCCTAATTAAATCCTAAGTATATTTTAGGTCAATTTTATGTCGTATAATTGATGGATTTATGAGGATTTTCCAGTAGAGTTATTACGTTTTTAAATGCAGCTATAGATGAGACAAGTTTGGGAACCAACCTAAAAGAAAATCTACTGGAATTATCTACAGCAACAAAAAAAGTTTTTTTTTTCTTTTACTTAGGCCTCGCGACCCCCTCATAGAGGCTTCGCGACCCCCAGGGGGTCGCGACCCACACGTTGAAAAACACTGCTCTAGTCTGTACTCTATACATACATTTATTTATAATAAAATAATAAATAAGTCAAAATTATACATTGAATGTTTTTGAAACAAAAGTAATTGCGCTGATGCGAAAAATAAAGATTTTAGATCTTTTGTCCGTTTGTGTGGATGTATGTTCCGTATTAGTGCAAAAACGGCTAAACGGATTTGGATGAAATTTGGCACACAGATAGTTTATAGCCTGGATTAACACATACGGTACTTTAATCCCAGTAGTACGTTCCTGTGGAATATTTTCCGACATCCACGCGACCGAAGTCTAGCTATTTGCTCCTAAATTGGGTAATTGGGTTTTACTGCAGCTTCTTAGCTGTGACCACTTAATTTTTTTACTGCGTTTACGTATAGAGTATACAGACCGGTACATTTTTGTGACCAACTAGGCAGGCAGTCTTGAAGTAGGCTTTGAGGGTAAATGCCGACTTCGCAGGGACGTAAAAATATCGCGGCGGGATTTTAACGCGCACTGGATTTTTAAGTCGCGGTAGCGTTGAGAATTCCACAGAGAGCATCCCAGCGCGTCGAAAAAACACACGTTAGGTTTTGAACTCTCGGCGCTAAGCAGAGCGTTGAAATTCCAGTGTGCGAAAAAATCCCGTCGCGATATTTTAAGAAGGGCCGCAGACGTCAGAAATCCTAGAAGTACTAGAAAGTGCGTACTTAGATAGTAATAGTACTACTTCAAACTTGTTCATTACTACCCGCCCAGTTTAAATATGGCGGTATCCAGTATATTATTGCGGTGGCTTTGTAATTTCATTGTTTGTAGGGTTATAAACATGAAGCACTGTTGATTAGATAGTACAAAGAGGACTTGTATTGTACACGGAATTTGATGAATGTTGCAATTGTATGACCGGTTTTGTATTGATAAAATAATTAATATTTATAGTGCACCACTTTTGTCGTAGATTGCGAAGACATATGGTAGAATATGACGAATTTTGCAGAAGTTATCTAGAGCAGCGTGCCCAGCTTTACTTTGTGTAAATAATTTCACCATCACTGCTCTCAAAACGGTGAAGGAAAACTTTTGAGGAAACCGGCATGTCCTAGAACCAAAAATTCGAAGACATGTGACATCTACCAACCCGCATTGGGCCCGCGCAGGGCCGTAGCGAAGGGGGGGCATTGTGGGGCAACGCCCTACCTTAAAAAAACAACTATTCTAAATACAAACTAATAATAAGCAAAGTACTGCTAAGTTAAGATGACATCTAAACAATTCCGAATTAACCACGGCATCTTACAATCACAATAAAATAGTTCTTTATTCTGAATCTTATTCGAATTGTTTTAAGGAAATACTTTATATTGAGTAGGTATGTTTGGACATGATTGGAGAAATAATAATGGATGTCAGAATAAATTACTTTTTATTTTTATCCGTATATCACCCCCGACAATTAAGTACCTATTAAATGACACACATTACAAATATCAGTCAAAAAAGCCAAATATCAATTAACCAGAGCTGATCAACATTTTTATTTCCGCCCTACCTGTAACAACAGCTGCCCAACTTTAAATTCAAGTCTAGCTACGGCCCTGGTCCCGCGTGGTAGATTACGGCCCACTCCTTCCCGAAGAGAGGAGGCCTGTGTCCCAGCAGTGGGAAAATTATAGGGTGATTATCCTATTGTCATAGATATTATGTTTTTTTATATTTCTATGGCTATTGTCATCTAACACTGCTTACGTCACCGGCACCCCAATTTAAACACACTTTCTATCACAATCTGCACGCGTAGCATGACCACCGTAGAAACGAGTTTAGTCGACGGAAGAATAGACAAAATGACAGATTGTGATTGTTTATCTATCATTTTGTCTATTCTTCCGTAGACAAAACTCGTTTCTACGGTGGTCATGCTACGCGTGCAGGTGGATTTTTAAGGAAATTCCTAGTCAATTGTTTCATATGTTCTAAAAGTTCATCTGTTCGACAAGTTAATTATGCAATGAATGTTGTTGATTTGTCAAAATGTAAGGCAGTGCCATTGATTTTGTATGCCTGCTGGTCTTCGTCTTTTTGAAGAAGTCGGTCATTTCACCTTATTCTTCTTTTATTTATGGTTCTATTCCATCTTTCCATTTCGTAGAGTCATTTTCATTTTAGCTCTCTGTGAAATTCTGACATTAGCATCTATTGAGGTAGGGTAACAGATAGTCGCAGAAATTTTAACCTAGGTATCCAAGGTGACCAAATTTAGATCTAGACTTAACCCTTTATAGGCATAGAGAATATTCTTACCACGACCACCATATTTTACAGCTCAAAAGTAAAAAATTGCGTTTCAAGAAGGTATTCTATTGTTTTACAAAGGCTATTATTAATGTTATCACTGACTAAATAATCAAAAAGATTTTTCGATTTGGATGATTTTACGTTTTCTACTAATAATAATACTTAATTCCAGTAAGATGCTGGTAGGGATTTTGACCGTACTTCCGGGATTGTCCTGATAGCTGTGGAATACCTCTCCACTCCTCATAAGCACCTCAGGACGTGTTGCCCCCTTGTCGCTGCGACACTATGTGCTAGCGACCGTTTTTGGGGGCCCATTATTGAGTGTGCAAGTCACCCCCTGCCATTTTATCCGTGTGCATATAAAACATAGATCAGGTAGGGGCCATAGTCCTTCCATAGTTCCAGGTGACTAGTCCACTTTATCAACCCAAACCCATAGTCCGATATCTTTGTTTCTTTATCTTACAATAGTCCTACACCAACGGGGTTGTCCTTGGCTGCACTTGCATAGTGCGAACAGGGATAATCGTCGGTTGGTACCCCATTTCATTAAAAACGTCCAAGGGGCCTCTGCGAGTTGGCTTCGGCCCCTCGTACGCCTGCCAAAGGTCCGGTACCCCTGGGTCCGAGAAATGTCAAAGACAATAATAATACTTATAACCTACGACTATTTGGCATTGTTGTCCGATTGCTAAATCGTAGGGTTAAGGCGCTCGCAGACAGGCGCGCCGCGGCAGCGCGACGCGACTCTAGTAGAACAATTTCTATGAAATCTTCATGGATATTGTTCTTCCAGAATCATGTCGCACTGGCCTAGATAGACTATCGCGTTTATGTATTTAAACTTCTGTATTTAATTTGCGACAGTAAGATATCAAATCGCCATATCGCCAAATATTTGCGCATACGCCGCTAATATTTGTAAAAAACCGCTCCCATCGGCCGAATTAAAAATACGGAAGCTGATATCAAAATAAACGCGTATCTTAGATATGAAATAAATGAGCACTCAATATTTAGGTCGAAGCTGTTGAACCTCCTTGAGATACGACTCTTTAAACATTATGTTATCTACAGAGAGCAGTTTGATGTTTAAAAAGTTATAGTAGATTGTCTGTGGTGCTAATAAATCAATTAAGTAATTGCGCACACGCGTCTTTTGAACAGATGAGTTCATGTGTCGTTCTGGCTTTAACAATGCCATCAGTGTTGAGATTACTGGTATTTTAATTGAAGACCAAGTCTTTATTACATTCACAAACTCACGCGTTTTTCCCATGGGGGGTAGGCAGAAACTACAAAACGCCCTAGCAGGACATACAGTGACCTATTGGTGATGTGCTTCATAAAGGTCAGGTGCGTCTAGGCTTGCAGAAAAATATCGATATATCGGAATATCGATATTTTTGTTCGATATATCGATATTTTAAACGATATTTATTATTTCGATATAAAATATCAAGTATCGAAAATGTATCAAATTCGATATATTTCCAATAGCAACATCGTTGTCGCCATTGCTTAAAACCGATGGGAATCAGAGCCGTACTTTTTTATTATCTGTGGCGTGACTTTGCTTGCTTTGCTCGGAAAAAATGAAAATATCAACAAGTGAGTAAGCATAAAGATATTTTTTTTTTTTTTCTTTTTCCATTATCAAGTTTATTTTAAGATAAGGATGCCAAAAAATATCGATATATCGATTTTTTTTTCGATATATCCAAATCGATATTGAAATTTTTTTTAAATATCGATTCGATATATATCGAAACTTTTAGGCACTTCTTGCATACCTAGGTGCGTCTGCGTCGCAAGTCGCAACCAATGTATGAACATAAAGGAAGCAAAAGGAGTATGTAAGAATAAGAGCAAGTCTCTATTATTCCTCTAAAATTTCATGAAAATAACGAAGACGATGACAATGATGGTTTGAGTCATGTCATGAATCAAAATCGTTTTGGCAGACTTTGCTTTCTAAACTTAGGTAGTTTTTTCTTTGTCTGTGAAAAAACTGCGAAATACTGAATGCTTGTGATGGTGTTTCACTTCATCTCATTACGTTACCGCTTCTTATTTTATTGTCTACTTTTACTTTAATGTCTAGAACGTTTCTATTACATACTTTCTATAATCTATGTCTTCAGGCTTGTTTTCGCTCGGAATGCTTTCGCTAGAAATTCCATGCAGAACAAATATTGCATTATGGAGTATGGCAAGTCGGGTGTAATAAAAAATGCCAATTGAAATGAAAGTTTTGTATAGAATATTGACGGGTTAGCCTATAAAAGGCAGATAGTTTATCGAATCGGCGCGTGCGCAGTTTAATATTTTGACTATTATATAGGTACCATCGAAGAAACCCATACCTATACACCGTAAGGACTATTTCTGCTTGCAGCGTTCGGCCGATATAGTAACGGTTACCTACGAAAAAAAAGGGTCGTGTGCACGGGATTTTGTTTTCGATTTGCTTAGGTATGGGTTTCTTCGATGGTACTTCTTTGTCCGCTAATTCCTTTAAATTACAGAGTATTCTAGTGCTTATGGCCTTAAAAAACGAAAATCTATTAACATTTGACGGCAGTATGCGGTTAACCATTGTGTAGTTATTTCATAGTAACGAGATCAATTTACTAATGCTGCGTCATGCTTCTTTAATCACATTTTGCTGTTATTGAAACTATTATTAATACAATGTTATGGGTCATAACTGGTCAAGAGTACTCTAGAGTTATTTCCCGACAAACATTGCAGAATAATTACAAGTAATAAAACAACACTTGGACTGAACATAAAATGGTAGTTACGCATGTCAATGATTTATAGATAAGTTCTGATAGGTAACAGGTGGGTTCGCTTTTTGTTTAAGTAAAAAAAGCTGCTTAAGTGAATATAAATGGGATCAAGTAGAATCCTGGACAAGTTATTATGATTACTTAAGCAGGTGTTTATTATCAGATTCAGATAGATTAAATTTAAATAAGTATACACTTCTTGATAAAAAGCATACTACTTTTAATCACTCTGGAAAGCACGTTCCAAAAAGTAAAAAAAATGACAATGCAAAAGCGAGCTATGTGGAGTTACTAGATGCCACAGAAGAGCCGGTTATTATGGAGGATAAAATTGTTAGAGAAGCACAGAACACAAGAATAGGATATGACGAATACTTAGGTAGTAAGGAAGTAACATGAATGTCTATGCAAACCAGTCTTGACTACAGAGAACACAGATCCTCTCGGACTCACACAACAAATGAAACAACATTTACTGAAAACAAATAACCATCAAGTTGCTTTAAGATGCCTAGGTCCATAGAAATACCACTTAGCATATAGTACCTAAAAAGATGCTACTTTTAGCACTTTGCAAAAGACTCCAAAGATTAACAATAATGACAATAAAGACGCGAAAGCAGGTTAAATGGACTGACAAGATTCTAAAGAAGAGCCGATTATTATGGAGGATAAAATAGTTAGAGAAGCACAGAACACAAGAATAGGATATGGCGAAGAGGTAATAAGTATTACCGAAGTCACATGAATTTCTATTCAAACCCGTCTGACTGCAGAGAACACAGATTCTCTCGAACTCACACAAACAAATGAAACAACATTTATTGAAAACAAATAACCATCAAGGTCCATACAAAGACCACTAAGCATTTCCTACTCATATAACACCTATGTATGATGCTAATATTAATTATATACAAAACAATAGTGAAGTAACTGAGGTATAGTAAAAGGAAAGATCGTTATATCCTTAATTATATGCATAATAGTGCCCTATGTTGAACTATGAATGTTTATATAAATACAGACTGCGGCGATCGATTCATCCATGAGTGTCCATGATCATAGAGACGTAGTAATATATAAAAACATTTGAAGTGCGATTTCGATTGTCATTTCTTTTGTTTAAACAGTTCGTTCGTTAACAACTTACCGATTATAGGTATGTAGGTGTGCGGTAGTTAGGTAGGTTGACTCTGCGTTCAGCGCTCGGTGTGGCAACACGCCGTGTTCGTGTTCGCGACAAGTCAATCGTCATCCCGAGGATGCCTCGTTGAGAGATGAAACACGTGTCGATGAGATGAGCTTAGCAGAACAGGTTACTAAATATATCCACGGCTATTGTATTGTATATCATAATATAATAGACGGGTTGGAGTTTTGCCTAAACCACTAAAGTCTCCGTCACGAGAAGCTATAAATTTTGTAAACACACATTCAGGGGTTTGCAATCTTTGGGTACTTAAAATAAAATAAAAACAGTTTTGTACTATTTTTTTACAGGGATATAATTTATTATATTAACACACACATCTAATTACAAACAAACAATATAACTTAATCCGCGAAAACACCACAAACAAACAGACTCATTCGAAACTCGAAAGACAGCAGAGACGACGTCAGCGTGAACTTACTTCAAAAAATCGTGGCTCAAATGTTTACGTTCCATGAATCAGATGCGTTCCAGTACCACAAAACCTTAGCGCCACAGCGCTTTATATCGCTAAAATATAACCCGATCAAATGAAATTGCTCATTAGTTTCGTATAACACGTACGTTACTTTGACTTCATTGAATTTGGGATTATTCGTTGTTGATTAAATTGTCGCTACGTAACTTGGTAGAAGTTCTTTATTTACAAAAATTATAGCTTCTCGTGACGGGGACTTTATATTGTTACTACACATAAGTTAAAATCATTGCAACTGACGCCAGTTGCGATGATTATTTCCAGACAAAACGCTCATAGTTATACAAAACTTAAACCTCAAAAATGAATGGTTACACTAATGATGACGTTCGTGATACTGATAACTGTACTCCGTGTTTATTAACACCAGGATTTGAGTTATTATCAAATAGGATTTAGCTGTTTGGTTGCATTACATAAGTCCTTGAAAAACTGGTGTGTGGGAGACTAACCTAACCAATGCGTGACTTTAAACTTACATTTATTTAGCTTATCAACTAAAACCCATCATGTGCGTAAGCTTAATGGAGCCAATGACACCATATCTCTAGTGTTCACCCAGCCTTATTATGCCTAAGTGGGACGTTGAGCTTCACGAACTAACACTAGATAGAGGACTGACAGACAGATAGACAAATGGACGTGAATTGACAGCGAGAATCGATAATGTGGTTGAAGACTACGTAGTACTTGAAACCAGTTTAGAGCTTCTAACTCTAACATAACGGATTGGCATCGCCGTACAGGCAATTAAGCAAATTGATTTTAATGCGATTCCAATAGTTTTGAATAATTACGGGACAAGATATAAAATACGGAATTATTTGATAAATTTCATCTATGTTAGTAGTTGGCATATATGGCATCCTTTTCGTAAGTGGTATTCAAGTTTATTGCAAATATTTGCATGATATATGGATTTCGGATGTCGAGACTATTTAATGTTTGGCTACGAGATCGTTATCTATTTACTAATGAATGGTAGACACCGTTAACTTAGTAGAAAACGGAGTCCGAAACGAATTCTACAAAATTAACACAACACAACCCCACTATCGTACAACAGTTCTGTTGTTTGACCAGTAAAAAAGTTGCTTCATAAAATTATCGAAGTGTATACGTACATACTATATACTTACTTTATGTTTAATAACTAGTAGCGACTTGTAGATAAAGACCATCATTATCGTGGTGGCCCAGTGACAAGCACTTTACTTTGTGTATATAATTTCATCGCCACTGCACTCAAAACGATGAAGGAAAACATCGTGAGGAAACCGGCATGTCCTAGAATAAAAAAATTCGAAGACGTGACATCCCAATACGCACTGGGCCCGCGTGGTAGATGACCCACTCCTTCTCACAGAGAGGAAGCCTGTGTCCCAGCAGTGGGAACATTATAGACTGATTATGTATCATGATTTTATCACCTCTTAATGTTTCTTCCTGATCTTCTGCTGAGTTTAGTAAAGTAATCTCTGCAGATACAGGTGAAATTCTTACTGCAGGCTAGACAACAAAGCTAGAAATGTCTCTAAACTTAATCTTCCTTGTTTCAGGTTAAACAACGTCTTCAACAATGACGTGGACAGTATACAAAGTAGCTGCGCTAATACTGCTCAGTGCACTCAGCAAGGGAGAACTGCCGGAAGATGACTTTAGGATAATAAATAGACAAGGTAATTTTTGTAATACATTACTGTAAAATACTCGAAGCCTCAGCGGTCACAACTCTCAAAGGGAAAATATTCTAGCTGGGAAGACTGTATAAAGAGAAACTCAAATTGTTCACTTAGTTTTATTAGGTACGCTAAGAACAAAAACGACTGTTATACTTAATCACACTGTTCTAATTCTAATCGAATGTCGCAATCGACGGTCCGGGAGCGAATGCTCGGCTGCGCACTCGCTTCTAGTCAAAAACACCCAACGTTCCCGCGGGAAATTCGCTCTCCAATTGGCCCACGATATCGGGTGATATCGTGGTTTAATCGTTGAGCCATTCATTCCACCAATCCGTATTAAATCAAGGGTTGACCTTCCCAAAAAGTAGAAATTAATCGTTTACACAAAATTCCCTTGATGATATCTAAAACATATATTAATATAAGACAAAAATCCTAACAAAATTAATCCATTTTAACAATTATTATATTTCAAAAACATAAGCTACTTGGCATAGCTTTATTAAAAGGAACAAAACCTAACATTACTAAGCACGTTTACGTCTACTGCTGATTGTGGTCGTGCCAATGAATATTACACTGTTGTCAAGGAGACATTGCTAAAATCCTACATGACAGATCCAACAGCAGGAAAAGCATAAGCAGGGACATAGAAGTGTTCGTAATCAAGGCTGCCAAATGTAGTTTCAATACTCAATCATTTATTGCATTCCAACTTTCTTAACATACATTTTTCACACTTCCCATGGTAAAAATAACATTTAATAATCTTGATCTTGTAAACCCTGTGACCCCAGATGTTACTAATCAAATTATCACACCGTTTACATTAAAAGCTATTAACACCCACATCAAATATTTGGATCAAACCATCCATATGGTCCAATATTTACCAAAACTCAAATATGTTTATTGTGCCTTACCGTGAATTTGTTAGTACAGTCAGTGTGAAAATAATCAACTCATGGTAATCGCTTAATCGCTACTATAAACATTCAAAGCGATGACAGATACACGACAATTACGAGGACCCGATCACCCAAGATATCTTAACCTGCGGAGCAATATGGAACTAAGTTTCTAAATGTACTGAAGTTGACACACCGTTGTCGATTTCCTTAGCAATCAGCGCCACCTCGTGGTTTCAAGATATTCTGGTCGTGGTGTACAATGTGTTGTTGCATATGTAATTGGATTTACAAGTCAAACAGCTAGCCTAAATGTAAAGTAGAAAGCTAATTACTTCGCCTAACTGTAGCTTTAAGCTCAGCGTAAAGCCCCATGTAATTTAAAAGGCTATTTTACATTTGACCGAAGATTAAAATATTAGTACCTGGTCGACTGAGCACTGCTCGGGTGAAAATAAATTAACGTATCGTTCAGGTATAGCAACGTTGTATCACATTCCCGAGGCTGTGAAAATAGAGAAAACAAATTTTCCCAGATATGAAACCTAGCTAGATCCATTTTTCACCCCCGTAAACCCTTACATTTATTGCAACTTACATCGAAATTGTTAGAGCCGTTTTCGAGAATCTATATACAAATATTGCTCGTTTAATAGTATAGGATTCGGCACAGGGTTTTTCCATCTGGAATTTCTCAGTAGCAGCCCGGAGTCTGGATTTCTACCCGGTTGATGGCAATAGGCTCGCCCCCTATTACACGGGAGTTTAATCCCATGTAATATAATAAAAACTGGCGAAATGTAGGTGTACTATAGGTACACCTCTGCCTAATCCTACGGGGAATACAGGCGTGATGCGGAGTAATTGCGTAACACACTATAAATAAATGTCTTTTTTTCATTTTGACAACTCAACAACGTACATTGCGTTATTGACTTTGTCGGGCAGACGAATTTGAGGACATATGAAGCAATGGATTCCTTCAAAGACCTTCGGATTGCGAAAGAAAGTGTGTTATGCAATTAGGGTTCTGGACATTGAAGTAGGTACGTTATTTTAGTCGTAATTTTGTTGTCTAAATTGCCGATACTGCAGTTTTAACACAAACCTACTCTTTATTCAAATTTTACTGGCCTCGACTACTCTAGGCGCCGAATTTAGATTGTGTCCACAGAATTTGCGTGGGTCGCTATTACATAAGGTCAGAATTAAAATCATCTGATTTGTTATTCAAACACGGCGTCTAATCAATCAGTATTCCATGTACGTGAGCTATGAAAGAAACCTGCCGTACAAACTGTGATAGTTATCTTTTTAATTTATACTGAACGAGAGTTTGTCAACAGCTTTCCTGTCCTAGGATTATGCTAAACCTTTATTTAAGAACGAGATACTGATTTAAAAAAAAAAGTGGCACTCCAGGAGACAGCCGACAGAAGTGACAACTTGAAAAAGATCGCCTCTGTGGAAGAAAAATACTTGTAAAGAACATTGGTTCGTAACCTTATCTAAATAAAGAGCACAACCGCGTTTACAAAACCTTTAAAGTAAAAATACTTGCATAGATTGATCCGTAACGTAATATAAATAAAGAGCACAATCGCGTTTACAAAAACGAGGTGTCGTTACAGTGTCGCGAAATCAATGGTTTAGTCTCATCTCAAAAATGCCCAACGCGCCTAAAGAAGTTTTCACTTCAAAAATTGTGTTGGATAGCAAAAAGTGGAGGACAAGTAAATAAGACCTTCACTCAGGGTTGGAACAGCATAGGTTGAAGAAAGTAATTTTATTCGTGCTAGGTATACGCTTGAAATTAGCAAACCCTACTTACCGATGGATAGATGCATGATATTTAAAATTGTTAAGTCTGTAAACTTTCTTTAAAATAAAATAAATAACAATTGAGACCAGTACATAGCCAGAATATTCCTAGGTATCCTAGCAGAAAAATATAAATAGAATAAATACTCAGAAAGAATTACGGAATTCAAAAAACAGGATGTATAGGTACAGGGTGCCCAAAATGGGCCCAGGGTGCCCGTGTGTTCCACGCGCGCCTCAAAGAGATGTCAGCAGAACTAATGGGGTCCGCTGGGGACGATGTCTGCCAGGGTTGCGAAGAAATCCGAAAGGGAGATCGTGGCCCCGGCAACATGGCAACTGAAGGAACACGGGTGGGTTTTAGTCAGTAAGAGTCCGACTTCTCCCGCTCCGCCCAGAGCGGGAGAAGTTATTTGATTATTTTTTTAATTGAATATCTTTTTCTCTTTGTTTATCATTTTTTTTTTTTTTTTCCAGATCTCCTGACAAAAGACCATAGCGACGTATTCGAGGATAGCAGCACAGGATCGTTTTCGCAACTGCTATTCGATGTGGCAAGAGACCAGGTTATCGTGGGCGCAAGGTGACTGCCTAAATCTATTTATGTGTACTGCAATCCAACCTGTTCGAAAATACTTGATTTAGTTGGCCAAGTTGTTGGAAAATTGGAATGTTGTTGGTTTATTTATTTTTTGGCTGGGATTTTGTGCTTAGGGTTTGATAGAACGTTCAATATAATTTGTAGAAGAATTTTATTGTCATTTTATATCAGTACTAGATATATTTTATGACTGAAATTTAGGAAAGTCGATGGTATTAACATAAAGCCTTGTGGACATTGGCGCGACGCGACTCTTTCAAAACAATTTCTAAGAAAACTGGGGGCCTACCACCAGCTCAAAAGCAGTATTATTTTAATACTACTTCAGTGGGAGAAAGAGATGGAGCGTCCTTTAGAGCTTCATCTCTTTCCCACACTGAAGTAATATTAAAATAATACTGCTTTATGAGCTGGTGGTAGGCCCCCTGCACGATGCACACACATAATGAACCTCTACTGTACCCACTGTGTACCACTGAAAGTCTAGCCTCCTCTCTGTCAGAGGAATAGGCCCAAAATCTCCAAATGGGCCCAGCAGTTAATGGTCGAACTGAAATTTTCTTGAATTTGTTCATAGAAGTAATCAAAAGTACTACAATCTAAAAAAAAAGAATTTTGCAAAATTGGTCCTTCTCCTTTTTTGAGGTTGGTTGCAAAATGCTATACCTAAATTTTCTGAGCTTGACTAGACTTAACACCTAAGAAGTGATAAAACTTGCTTGAAATTTATCACAATATTCTAGTTTCCAATAATTAATGCTGGTTTAATAAACATTTTATGGCTTCTTATAGTGTTCATTTAATAATCTCTCGTGGTGTAAATTTTATAGAATTTTGATGAAGTTTATAATAACTCCATGATAGGTTGAACTCAATCGTCATAAAACCATAAAGCTAGCATAGATTAATTGACAAGTAAGAACAGCTACCGTTAATATGTAGTATCCAATCAACGGATACTGTTTTATAGTGCCAATAATTTTGAAACTTGAAAGTTAATAACACGTCAAGGCTCCTTTTTAGCATACATAACATCATGCTATAATCTCTGAAGGGTTAGGCAGAGGTGCACCTATAGTACACCCACATTTCGCCAGTTATGTTTTAAGTCCCATGTAATAGGGGGCGAGCCTATTGCCATCAACCGGGCACAAATCCAGACTCCGGGCTGCTACTGAGAAATTCCTGATTCTTTTTTAGCAGTCAGTAAGAAAGTAAGGGAAACTATGCTATTGGCACTGAAATGGATTTTTATTATCTTTGGGTATGTTATGTAGGTTACCTAAATAGGGATAATTAAAAAAAAAAATAACTAGTAAAAAATAACAGTTATTTTATTTTCCAAGGTTACAAAAGAATTGACATAATATTCAAATGTTGCCATAAACGGTCTTATAATCGAACTCGTTCAAAACTATTTTTTTTTTAAATAACGTCATACATGGTTAGGCAGAGGCATACCTATAGTACCCCACATTAAAATTTTGCCAGTTAATAATAAAAGTAAAAAAAAACAATTTTTTTTTTTAACAAAAAAAAAGTTTTTTGTTAAAATATTTAAAAATGTAAACAATATGTCAAGTTGAAAATTAAATAAAGAATGCTAATAAAATATATTATACTAATAGTGATAGTAGTTCAGTTTTAATAATAATTAAATAATAATGATGATTCAATAATATGTAAGTATCTGAATGTCTTAAAAACAGTTACGATTATTGAATCGTAATGGAAATCGATACATTTCTCAAGTGTTACGAGTATGGCGGGTTAATAAACTGTGGGGGCGTTATAATCCTAAATCGATTGATAAAGTTATCTCAGTGTAGAGTTATAGGACGTCAATGAATAATGTAGTATTTTATTATACAGTGAGCTTACTTTATGTTTTAGTTATAGAACTTATAGACCTGTTATATGACGATAATTTTAAAGGACTGCATATTACAGCGAAGTGAGTTTCTGAATGCTTGGTAATAGTTTTTTAATGTTATTAGAATGAGTTATTTACAAGTCCGACGAAATTCCTGGCAAATGTGAACAAAAATGATTCATTTTCAGTTCCAAACAAAAAAAAAAAAAATTTTTTTTTTTTAATTAAGGCGAAAGCGTCAGGGTAGCCCGTAAATTAAAATTTTATTACGTTTTAACGACCTGTAAAATGCAAAAAAACGTAAGAAAATTTGAATTTCGCGAAGCGTAATCTGTTTATTTTGTTGCGGTTTTCTGTCTACTGCTGAAGGAAACTCTCGGCTTAGCTTTTCGTTTAATCTTAATTATTATAATCGTTATTGTAATTATAAAACAAATTATAACTTAAAGAGATAGTGAACCTCACAACAAACTTCAAATTACAAAACTACACGTATAAATCATTAAAAAAAATCCTTATCGTACTTTAACAGCATTTTAATGCGATAGCAGTGGTTACTCTAATAACTTGTTCAAACAGAAGTGCAGTCATTCACCTGCTCAACTTATGATATAAGATAGTGTTATCACCTTGACAGCTTGTTAGCCTGCGACCGCTGCCACTCGATTTAATTAACAATTACCGTTTATTTTTACTTTTTAGGGTTCCGTACCCAAAGGTTGACAACGGAACCCCCTTACTAAGGCTACGGTGTCCGTCTGTCTGTTACACACAGGGCTGTATCTTTTGAATAGTAATAGACAGACACTTGGAATGTCCACTATACTATGGCCGCTATAAAAAAAAAAATTAAAGAAAATTAAGGGGGCTCCATACAAGAAACGTATTTTTCGGCGTTTTTATATATTGCTAAAGCACCTCTCTTGTTTTTTAAATAAAATATATTGCATATCCGCGGTACGGCTCGCAAATCCTTTCATATCCTGAAGGCACGTCTTCACTACCATTACCGCGCCTCCCGGTCTACTCCTTGATATGCAATGGCCTCTAACCCCATGAAGCATGAGACTCCAGCGGCTAGTGCAAATCTCGGGGTTCATTCGAGTTATCGAGTCTGGTTAAACCACGCTGGGGTCGGTGCATTTTAATAATTCATAAAAAAAAGTGGTGGCACTCCGGGAGTGCCGACAGAAGTGAAAACTTGAACAAGATCGCCTTGGTGGAAGAAAAATACTTGTATAGAACATTGGACCATAACCTTATATAAATAAAGAGCACAATCGCGTTTACAAAACCTTTAAAGTAAAAATACTTGCATAGAACATTGATCCGTAACACGATATAAATAAAGAGCACAATCACGTTTGCAAAAATGAGGTGTCGTCATGGTGTTGCAAAATCAATGGTTTAGTTAGTCCCATCTCAAAAATGTCCAACGCGCCTAAAGAAGTTTTCACTTCAAAATGTAGTGGTAAATATTGTATGGTTGTACGGAATACTTCCGTCCGAATCGCACTTGGGCGCCTTGGACTTTATAAGTGTGGTATTTTTTTTTATCGTGAGAGCTTTTCAATAGCCAATGCAGTAAGCAATGAATACACGTTTTTAAAAGCCTCTATGGTTCGCAAATGACTTAATACATTTTTGGGAACTGGTTAATTTGAAACACATTTTAATGCTTTTATTGATTTTTTTAAAGTTTACTTTATAAGATGCTCTGAGTATGAGAATTGTGCCAGAGTACTCGAAAGCAACAAAATTTTTAGTCACCGTTAAAATTCTCATGCTGTTTCGATCTTAAAAGTCCTGTAGAAACACAAATGCTATTAGGAACGTTATGAAGTTAAGGTTATGTGTTGCCGTTGGTCCCGGCTGTCATTTGTAGATCTTTGTAGATCTTTGACAGGCGTTACGGGTCGTCAGAAGCCGAATAGTCTGACAACCAGTCTTACCTATGGGTATCGTGTTACCCAGTAACTGAGTTGTGGAGGTCAGATAGGCAGTCGTTCCATGTAAAATACTGGTATGCATCTGCATCCGGTTAGACTGGAAGCCGACCCCAACAAAGTTGAGAAAAGCCTAGTTTGATTGATTGATAAAGTCAGGAGTAATTTTAGTAAGGAATTTGGATTGTATTCGGTTTATATCACAAAAAAAATTGCGGTGATTATCAGTATTTTAGTATGTTCCCTTTTATGTAGACATAGATCCAAGTCAGTTCAAGGCATCTGCATTTAACTGCCATTATATCCAATTAAGTAAATACCAATATATAGATGTATTGGGTCAGTACGTGTCAGTTTTATGTAATGAAACGCGGTAAACAGTTATTAAACGTCATTAGTACAACCTATATCATTAACTTGGAACTGGATCGATATTGACCAATAAACTTATAATATTATTGCGATATTTACATTAAACATTAATTTCTGAGCACTAATTAGCGGAATATGTTAAACCAACTGTTGGCAATAATAAGTCTTCATTCATTTAGCATGAGATTCTTGGAAATATGATTCCAAATAGGTTGGTATAAGGAAGGTTTACACGAGCCCAGTAATGTGAAAGTACAGTAAGTCAATCTAGTGCTGACTTGCAACTGTGCTCGTGTAGACACTAGTTTCAACCCTGTCCAGTGCTGACCCGGCGCCCTCAAGTCAGTCCAGTTGACTAATCTTTAGAGCTAAGTAGAAGGTTCTTTTGGCGCGTCGCCAAAAATGGATTCCGCCTATTCAATCTAAGGGTAATAAAGCAATAACGAGCTCGACTATACCAAGCACAGTACCACGAATCAAGACAACTAACTAGTCAGTCATTTACAAGTAGGTACTACCTAATTCATTACTAATTCATCTCAAAACTTTATACAGTGTGATTCTTCATAATGTGCACATATCGAAATGAGGGAATCTGTGCTTAATTTTAATGACAGAAAAAATATTGAAAAAAATCAAATATTTTTTTAAAATACTTTTTACGGAATAAAAAAAAATGTAAGTAAACGGTGTAACTTTTAAACTAAATCATTTAAACTCCATAATTATTGGAAGTAATTAGGCGTCCTCAAAATGAAAATTGTGAAAAAAAACTACCCTCAATTGAAAATAAACGTGTTTTTTAAGCAAAAATCTGTATTTTTTTCATCAATTTTTACAATAATTGTAAAGTTTAATAATGAGATGCAAAAGAGAAAAAAAAAACAAAAAAAAAATTGTTTTTTAATAACAAAAAATTAAAAAAAAAACAAAAATATTTTTTCCGTCGTTAAAATTAAGCATAGATTCCCTCATTTCGATATGTGCACATTATAAAGAATTACACTGTATAGAAAGTTAATCGTTTTCATATCTTAAACCAGTAAAATCAGGGCAGAATTTCTCTAGAACTAATAATCGTCCTGTTCTAGGCTCTCGCACTCCTCATCTAAACCAATTTCAGGTTCTACCGTACCTAATTCCTTAACCGTAAATCCGGCCACGTTATATCAAATCAAGGCCGTTAAGAGATTCATTGATCCTGCTCAACTCAGGTACAGTTACTATCTGCAGCTCGATCTTAAAATTGCAAATAGCTAAGTAGTTATTTTACATTGCAAAGTTATCGTGGACATAGGAACTAGTTTTCCATATAGGGAAGGGAGATTCTAGGTCTTCTTTAAGATTCTTGATCTAAAAACACTAAGTAATCGTCTGGTTTACTGGTCCGAGAGGTTGCCAGAGATTGTGAATTCGATTTCCAATTTCTCAGTGCCGGAAAAGTAGCATTATTTAATTGGATAGTCACTGAAAAACAAAATAAATTGAAAAATGAAACTGAATTGGAATAGATTTCTGTAAAAAAAAGCGTCAAAAAGTTTAATCCTAACTTATCAAGAGGTGGCAAAACAAGTTACACTCATCAGACGTCTGCTTACCATTTCAAGTAACAAAGTCTTGATGGAATATGCAGCATTGCTGGAATAGCTACTTGAGCACAGATTAAGACTCAAGTTAAAATACATAGGTACCACAGGAATTATTTACCATATCGTGAATTCATGACGTAATACTCCTAATTACTAACAGTAACACGTGTGAAACGAAAGTCGAGAACTCGAGAATTTCCTCAATATTAAGACGAATGTTAGCTAAGTGTTATTACGATTGTGTATTAACACATACAGTTATAATCTATGGATTCGGTTCAGTGCTAGGGTTTCCACAATCGAAAAAAACAGGAATAAAGTGTTCTTTTTTTGGAAATTTTCAAAAAGTCGGGTCATTCAGTTATATTTATTTAATTTATTATACAGATAGTTAATTAATTCAGGCGTGACTGCGGAAATCCATTATAAAATACAATAGACGTGATATATTTAGTAAACTGTTCCGCTTAGCTATTTCTAAAGAGCCATAAAAAAACCCCTGAAAGAAATCGACACGTGTTTCACCTCTCAACGAGGCATCCTCAGGATGACGATTGCCGCGGACCCGAACACGGCGTGTTGCCACACCGAGCGCTGAACGCGGAGTCAATCTACCTAATTACCGCATACCTACATACCTATAATCGGTAAGTTATTAACGAAAGATACCACTAACACTGTTTAAACAAAAGAAATGACAATCGAAATCGCACTTCAAATGTTTGGACGCTCTCTGCGTCCAGCGCTCGGTGTGGCAACACGCCGTGTTTTTTAACAGGTTATTAAGTACATATCCACGTCTGTTGTATTTTATTAGACAGATAACTAGTAGTACCTAGTGTAAATAATATAACACCAGTCTATTAGTGTCCCAATGCAGGGTCAAGGCCCCATCACAGAGAAGGCATGGGCAATGGGCATAGTGATTTCAGACTATATTTACTATAAGTCCAGGTTTACTCCGATGTTTTTCCTTCGTTTGTCAGTAATGTCCAAGATACTCAGAAAGTACTTATGACACAACCGAGTGCGTGAGAGGCGAAGGCGAATAATTGCATACAAGCGTTAGAGATTTAGATAGAAAAATAATGAAAGGCTTGTGGCAGCTTAGATTACTTCTTCTGTAAGTAAGTCGTTTATTTTGCAAATATGGGTACAGTACATGGTGATAAAGAAAACAAATAGATTCAGCCATATTTTACCAATAGGCATGCAAAAGTTATAGTTTCGTGGAGTACGTGCGCCAAAAGACGAGGTACGCGCCGAGGGTGCAGTTATTAGAGTCGCACCGGAACGTCAATTTCAAGGCGTTCGTCGTGCGTGTACCGAACTTTTATCTGCCCCTCGTCATGCAAGAAGACTTTTGGCCACAGGACGTGGTGTTCCGTCGCTTCCGCGGACAAGTTCCACAAGACGGCACTAAGTTATGCTAGTGCATAGTGAAGTGCTACTAACATAGTCTAAGCCTTATTTACTAACACAAGATTTGTTTATAATTTTAAAAAATATGTATGTTTAGGTTAAGGTATTTATTTATGGGCCTCTGTCGCCTGAATTAAATGGATTATTATTATTATATTTCTAAATGTCTTTGACATATCTCGGGACCCTGGGGTCCCGGACCTTTGGAAGGCATACGAGGGGCCGAAGCCAACTCGCAGAGGCCCCTTAGACATTTTTGAGTCTTGAGGCACCAACCGACGATTATCCCTGTTCGCACTATGCAAGGGCACCCAAGGACAACCCCCGGTTGGTGTGGGACTATTGCAGAATATGGAAACAAAGATATTGGACTATGGCTTTGGGTGGCTTAAGTGGACTGGTTACCTGGAGCTATGGAAGGACTATGGCCCCTGCCTGATCAATGTTTAAATGTACACGGATAAAATGGCAGGGGGTGACTTGCACGCTCAATAATGGGCCCCCGAAAACGGTCGCTAGCACATAGTGTCGTAGCGACAAGGGGCAACACGTCCTGAGGTGCTTATGAGGAGTGGAGAGGTATTCCACGGCTATCAGGACAATCCCGGAAGTACGGTCAAGATCCCTACCAGCATCTTACTGGAATACTTCCTTCCTCCGAGCACGTTTGCTCTTGCGAATCTCCACTCAAGCCGGCCAATTAAGGCAAGAATGAGGCGGGAGCTCTGTTCCTCGTCAGTGTTCACTCCAGCCGGCCAATAAAGGCAAGCCAGAGGTGAGGAACAAGACTTCTCCCGGGAGATAGGGTCCGTGGGGTCGCTACTGCCCAACAGCTCGCCACATGCTGCCCTGCGGGTTTTTGTATCTCTCTTGGTCTGGCTCCTAATCCCAGACCTGTTCCGGCAAAGTAAACTCTACCGGCACAGGCCTAGAGTTCGGAGCGCGCAAGCCCCACCACGACGTCAACGTAGAGATACGACGGTGGGGTTATTATTATTATTATTAAAATAAGATACATTGAAGAGCTTTAAAATTACAACTTATATAGATCACTACCACATAATGTATATATACAAAATTCACAACAAACACTTATACAATACGATGGTATGGTATGGTATGTCTTGTCAAATATCTTACGTCTAGTAGGTAGTGGTGGCTCAGACAGTATTTTCGAAATGGCTAAGCCAAAAGGATGTAGAACGCAACTGAAGATTTTTGTAGAAACTTAGAAACAAACCACTTAGTAAAAGTTAAGGCCCAAATTCTGGACAATTCCCGCTATAGTAACAATAAAGGTAGCCGGGATCTGTGTAGGGTTACCATCTGTCCGGATTTGTCCGGACACGTCCTGCTTTTTGGCCCCCCGTCCGGATTATATCCGGCCTTCTTATTTTGTCCGGATTTTTTTTTTCAATTTAAAGGGATTTTATTTAGAAAAGATAAATGATTATTGAAAAATTGTAGATTAAAAAGTTAAATATCCGGACTTTTTTGCAAATGTCAGGACTTTTCAAATTTTGAAATGGTAACCCTAGATCTGTGGTACACACGAAGCGGCACAGATCAAACGCCAGGAAGTGCCAGTGTTTGCCACATTGTGTCAATATGTGTACCGTGAACATTTGGCTCAGCTATTAAACCATTTTGTTTGTTCATGTGCTTTTCAAACACGCATCGAGGCACGTGTCTATCGCAGTACCGAAATGTGTGAAGTTTAATGTATAAACAATGGTTTATGTTGGGTTTATTAGCTTGCATCGTTCTAATTTGACAGTTAATATGGTCTAATATTTATAATTATAATGTCATAAGTCTTCCTGTATCATGATATCAGGCATTTGGAAAACATTGCTGAATAAATTTTACTCCTGTGTTAGCCAAAACTTCGTAGCCAGGAAACAATTTGCCTGCCAGTCAGCAAATTCTTTAAAGCAGCTCGGCTTTCTGCCGAGTGCTTTGGACTATACTCCAGTTTTATTATTTTATAAATTCCTTAACTTATTAATTAGCTCATTACCTATTTACTTCAGCTTATGAATTCTCAATGTTCGATACAGTTCTAATTATTTTCTCATTGTCTCATTACGAAATCTTACTCCATTTTCTATGTAGTAAATACACGCGACCACACTCGATATATTAATAATTTCGATACCGTTCTATCGGTAACGATATCGATTACAACGGCTGAACGGCATAGCATTGATACTCGATCCTGCGGCAATCGAGTAGTATTCGATTACTTACACATGTTCCGATTTATTCTTACTACTGCTTGTGTAACGAAATTTCCTAGATATTTAATATTTGATCTAGGCGATTAGATTACGAGGTCGTTTGCGCAAAATATGTTGAATGCAAGCGGAATTGCATTTTTTCACCTACTTATAATTTGTCGCCGCGCAGTCTACGTTCGCCTCTAGATAAAAATGTGCAATGTCGTTAGCGATAACATTAAATGTGGAAATATTGGATGGATTTATTGCCCTCTAAGTCATTCAAGGATACAATGTACTCAATTGGTGTTTGTTATCCTATCTGTTTGTCATTACTATGGGATTATGCTGGATTAAGATGACACCTATATACCTACATATTTGCATTGTAAACATGATAGTATACACTTGAACTTTTACTTTAATTGTTATTATTTTTTTTTTTCATTATGTTGACATTTACTTAATTCAATACTTAATAAAATTTTAGTGGGATTATCTATTTAATGACTGCATGATTATGATCAATAATAATTTTAAATAAAATGTAATTTAATTTTATATTTGCACGCCGAAGTTAAAGGCAGAATAAGAGAACAATTTTGTACATATTACCAACCTTCTGTACCTTATTTAGGCAAATAAATGATTTTGTTTTTTTTTTAATTTTGAACATTGTGGTTAATCTTGTGTGAAAATGGCGAATTACCTACACCATTAGGTTTTATTGATCATAGCTAGTGTTGCCAAGTTTTTTATATTAAATATGTATATATTTTCGAAGTCACTGCCTGAATAATAGTAGAAAGCGAAAAAAAATCCTTTTGTAATAAACCTACCTCGTAATAAAAATATTATAAATGCATATTTTTTGCTACTTTGAGCCTTTATTAAAGGTTATTTTTATTTTTGATAAATGTCTCTTAATTACATAATAATTATTACACTTTAAATTAGGGTTACAGAAACCATTTAGCTTTTATGAGATTAATACTGGCCCTATGGCGGTTATATCGCCGTTTTGTATTGAAATGAAAATATAGCAGATTCGCCTACAATTTTTTTTTTTAATTATTTTATTTCTATTTAGGCCTCTAATATACCAGGACACTATATTATAAGTATGGTAGGGTTGACAACCCTAATCATAGTATAAGCATTAGAAATCTGCTATATGCAGCAATAATGTTCGAACTGCTGGGACGCAGGCCTCAATCAATCTTTCCAAATGTTTTGGAAGATCAGTGATTTCGAATAAGCAGGTACCTACTCAGTTTTGGCAAAAAAAACCATTTGTTGAAATATACTTTATAACTAAGATAACATTTAGTTTTGGAAGAGGACTGATTCGCAATTCATTTATAGCAACAAGTTTGACGTTCTGCCCCTCATACAAAACTTCCGTTTAATCTTTTTTAACCGACTTCGATCATCATGCTCTTGCCCTTAGGCTGGTTTTACAGCTGTCCGGGAGACCCGCACGAGCCGCCCGCACACGGGAGATCCGTACGGGTAGCGCCCGCTTTGCTCTGAAACGAGGGACTTAGTACGATACGGTAGCTAGCGTTGTACGGGCTCCACCCGGAGCGGGTCGCGTACGGACCAATCCGCGTCGCTGTGAAATCATTCTAGCGCCTCACGTGTGTCTCTGTTCCGGGACGTACGGGCGGCCCGCACGGGTCTCCCGGACAGCTGTGAAACCAGCTTTATTCTTATTTATTTGTGGTCTCCGCAGCATGTTTTTGTATTCCATACTTCTCTATTAGTCGTCAATTCGTCATCTCAGAAGTCATTAAAAATTACCTAATAAATATTATTTTCTTTTTCCCAGGGATGCCCTCTACAGACTATCTTTACGAGGTCTAGGCGAGCTAGAACGCGCTGATTGGCTGGCTCCCTTCAACAAGACAAAGCTATGTCAAATGAAGGGACAGACAGAACCTGACTGCCGGAATTATATCAAAGTGCTGCTGCTACATGGTCATAAGCTGTTCGCTTGTGGGACTCACGCGTTCAGCCCTGTTTGTAGCTGGCGAGAGGTATGTGTTTATTCAACTGGGTTTCACTAAGATTTCTTTTGTACAGTAAAACAAACTATTTGGTATAATAATGGTGCCGATTCTCTTGTCACAAATGCCTCTAAACTAAACTAAAAATCACCAAAATTTAGTTTATTCCTGTCAAACGACGATTTCCTATTCTGAAATAGACTAAAGTGACACAACTTAACTATATTTTAGTTTGACAGCACTAAGATGGCACTGAGATATTAGTTTAGTGAAAATGGCAATTTTGCTATTCTGAATTTGACGTTTTTAACCTAAAATTTAGATTTTCTAACTAAATATGACTATTTTTAATCGCGAATAAAAACATGTGGAATAAAATTGGTTGTCATGAACTAAAATTCACACCAACACCTCGAGTTCAGATGAAAAAACAGTACTGAATATTTTTTTTTTCTTTTGCTTATATCTCGAAAACGGTGTGTCCAATCGCAAAAATAATGAAAATTTCGACACCCTTTATAAAACGCTTAAACCCCTAACACTCTACAAGTAGGTAATATTTTTTCTTATTTTCCACACAAAAAGTGAAAAATCCATATATAACACGTCGAGGCTGCCCCCCCGGCTCTAAAAAGATTCATGTGGTTAGGTATCACGTGTGGAGTCGCGGTTGTCAAATTCGATTTAGATGTGTCAAAATTATTTTTAAATTTAGAGAATTTATTTTGCAGAATAGCTTTGAGATTCTCATAGTCAAAAGTAAGGAATTTTAGTGATAGTTTAGTTAGTTTAGTTCGGTGTACAAGAGAATCGGCACCAATATCAGTCTAATTACTGGAGGAGCTACTGGCTAAGTAATAACAAGCGCACGGATCAATCCATCAGGTTAAGCTACGCTTGCCAGGGTTGATCCGTGGATAGGTTACAAACTTTTCATGACGAGACTCCTCCGTGCCTCGGAAAGCACGTCAAGCCGTTGGTCCCGGCTGTCATTCGTGAATCTTTGACAGTCGTTATGGGTCGTCAGAAGCCCGAAAGTCTGACAACCAGTCTTACCAAGGGGTATCGTATTACCCAGTTACTGGGTTGTGGAGGTCAGATAGGCAGTCGCTCCATGTAAAATACAGCTGCGTCCGGTTAGACTGGAAACCGACCCCCAACATAGTTGGGAAAAGGCTAGGCAGATTGAATACCAGTCTATTACTGGCCTTCTGTAGGGCAAAAGGCCACTTCTCAGACAGAGAAGGCATGAGCATTGATCACCACGCTTGCTTGTAAAAACACAAAAGTTCCATTTTGATTGTATCCGTGACTTTTTTAGTATATTAATGCAAATTAAAACCTCCTTTTAAAAAACGAAATCCACTAGTGAATCTCAGCGAACTTCGGGGTTTGAACGCAAAAAAGTCGAAGGAACAGATAATCTCACATACATAAACAACTTCCGTTCAACAAACATTGTTCCGAACGAGAATCGAACTAGTAACCGGTATCGCAGTAATCTTTAAGACACTGCGCTTAAAACTTATTTGTTATTTTAAGGCGTGCTGCCGTAAAGTGTGTATGTTAAGAACATTTGAATATTGAAATCGAATTTGTATGTAGGCACACATTAGATGTTTATCTAACACTTTCGGTGTTCAAGCCAGTTTGTCTAGTTCTGGAACTACTAGACGATCTTAAAATTATCCAAGAAATATTGCAATTTCATTTACCAATTGTTTTCAAGAATGGCTATACATATAAACCTTTTTAGTTGACTTTATTGTCGTAGTTGGGTTTTAGTTTTTTAACTTTTATTTAAATTATTTTGGGGTTATAATATACACAAGGTGGCAGGGACATCGACGCGAAAACTGAAACCATGGATTCAGTACATGATTCTGAACCCCCCTGCGTTGAAATTTTTCGTTGGTTCTTTAAAAAAAAATCTGCTGTTCCATACATTTTGATCGCGTAGGTATTACACTTCTCTATGAAAAAGCAGATTTTTTTTTTCGGTCAATGTCCCTGCCGCCTTGTATATATTTTTGAAATGTACTGATTCCTTTATTGATAAGCCCTTTCATTTGGTACCCAACATGAAATCCTAATTTTTTTATTTTTTATTTCATGACTTTATGTCGTCCAGAGGGCGCCATATTCAATTTAATGTGACGTCACATAGCTTATAACCAGCGGACAATCAAGACGATTATGATGAGTAGTTTAGAAGTTATGAGGGGAATACATGAACATACATACCTACCGGTCAAAATCATAACCCTCCTTTTTGCTTCGCCGTAGTCGGGTAAAAACCCAAGCTTAGCAGTCGTTAACCACCTCATATAGATTATCATCATCCTGCCCAATTTGAGGTCAGATCAACATCTTTTTTCACACATCCTATCTCTAACAACCGTCATTTTCTCTTCTTCAAGTCTTGCCATCATCTTGGCAGATATGCCGTACTTCCATAAATCACAAAGTGGATATTAATTGTAACCTTTTTCTCCACCAGATCGAGTCAATAAGAACAGTAACAGAATGGGTGACTGGAGTAGCCAACTGCCCATACAACCCTCATTCCAACGTGACTGCGATCCTTGCCAGCAACGGGGAGTACTATGCTGGAACTCCTACCGACTTCGCCAGCTCTGATACAGCTATATGCAGGTAAATTAATTCCCTATTCTATTTAATGTAAGTAAGATACAGAAGTTAGCCAGGCGGTAATACTTCCGGGGGTTCGAAGAAAACCGATAGGGAAATCGTGGCCCCCTGGCAACACGGCAACTGAAGGAACACGGGTGGGTTTTAGTCAGTAAGAGTCTGACACGCCCTCCCGCTCCGCCCAGAGCGGGAGAAGTTATTTGATGATTTCCCACCCAAAAAAAAAAAAAAAGGCGGTAATACTTGTAATAAATAGCATAATCATAATCAGCCTATAATGTTCCCACTGCTGGGACACAGGCTTCCTCTCTGTGAGAGGGAGTGGGCCGTAACTCACCACGCGAGCCCAGTGCGAGTTGGGAGATGTCACATGTCTTCCGAATTTTTAGTTCGAGAGTTAAGCATCGTTTTGAGAGCAGTGGTAATGAAATAATTTACATAAAGTGCCTGTCTGTTTTTTCCGCATCCAACGGATTCCTGCGGCCTTCACAGGCGCGGTCCGAGGGGGGGTCCTGGGGGTCATGACCCCCCCAAAATCATTCACACTGTCGGCAGCCTTAATGAACTTTTAAAACTGTACTACAGCCACAGGTTACATTTTCAGGCTCGCTTCCCTCGCTCAACATCCGCCTACTTTCTCTTAATTTTTGATCTTTTCTTCATAAGTCAACATAGCAACTAATTCCTCGTTCTTTTTGAATAATCAAAAGAAAATCTAACCTGTCCGAATGTGTGCAAAATTTTCGAGCTCACTTCGCTCGCTCTTGCATTCTGCATTCAGTTCAATAGTTCTTAGAATTGAAAATATCTAACACAACCTAACCTATCCAAGGCTGGTTGTATTAAAAAGTGCTGCTACTGCGACTAATTTGCCTGCAACTACAGCCCCCCCCCCGCATGTAAAATCTGCGTCCCTGAATAGCATAAGTAATGTGGAGCTGGAGATATTATTATATGCACAAAAATATTCCTCGGCACCTATGGTTACTCCCCCAAAATCTTCGGCTGCGACCACGCCTGGGCCTTCTCAAGGTCATCGGTCCAACTTGTGGGAGGCCTTCCAACGCTACGATGGAATGGATGGAATAAAGCACTGAATAGGTCGAAGTGGCGGTGCTTGGGGGAGGCCTATGTCCAGCAGTGGACGTCTTTCGGCTGAAATGATGATGATGAAAGTGCCTGGGTTCGAACCTACGACCTACTTGTAAGTCGCGGCCGCTTCCACTGGGCCGCCACTACTCTCGATGAATATTGGAACTTCCAAGCATTAGTATTAGAACTCCTTGTAAAAGAGTTTGTTTGTTGTTGAAAATTCAGCCCAACTTCCTATTTCTGCCGACAAGGCCAGCAGAATAGGCCTGTGTCCAAATTTTTTTTTAGTCCGTCTTTCAGATAATAAAAAAATTGGACACGTATTTTTTTCTTTTTTGACGTAATCAAAAGATTACGGCGATACATTGACTTAAAATGTGGCATGACGTCACGCCTTGCTAGATTTTATACTGCGTTGTGACGTAGCGAGCCCCCACTCCTCAACTTTAATGCGTGTTTTCTAAGTTATTTTTGATTAATATGATAAAGTAAAAAATATGTGTCTAATATTTTTTATTATCTGAAAGACGGACTAAATAGAATTTCTTTTTTTTTACCTAGGAAACTACCCTTGCTTTGTCTTCATATGCAGAAACATTAATGGCACATGAGATTTACTTACTTTCTAAACATGGCAACGCGCCAGGCTATTCGTTTTGCATGTTCTCAATAATCTGTAAAAGCCACCAGCCATCAATAAGTTGAGCTGGTGATCTATTCATCGGAGCATTTGACAACATTCCGGAATCAAAGTCTAACTCTATTGCAACAGTAAAAGGAACTTATAACGATGCAGAAACAATCACAATCAGTTGCCATATGAATTTTATAGTGGTCTAAGTGTGCCAAGTCGTAAACACAATTCTACTATAAGAGGTTAGTAGTGTCACAAGCGTAATGACTAGGTGGCATCGCAGCACCGCTCTAATTCGATATCGATATACGGGTCAGTAAATTATTAGTTGATATCGATTGTCGTCCTTGTCTATCAGTGTGGTGTCGAGTCATTTTATTATCTGGTTTCGCAATCCTAGTAGCGTTGATTAGATTAACCCTACCTTTAACGTTGATATTAGATTTGTACTAAATATAAGAGTTATACGGAATTAGGGATTATTAATTTTCTGTTTGTTTCAATTGATTTTTATAGGTATTGGCAATTAAAAGTAGGTCGGTTACCTTACTAATTTTCATCCTGTTTTATTTGCATTTAGGTATGTTACGTCCGATGAAAAAATTCAATTGAATTTATAAGTACTAGGTATTGCTCAAGATCTGGCAATGATTAATAACAGAAAGCTAAGCCATCACGCTCAATTTATCTAAGGGTAGTAAGTAAACATAGAACGTTTCATTGTTTTTAAAACTCAAACTCAAAGCATTTATTTCAATTAAACCATTTACAGGCACTTTTTAACTGTGATAATGAAGCTAGTTTTCTAGTTTATAGACAGTGCCAGAAAATAGCTTCATTTAAACAATTGCCATCTCCTAAAAATATCAACTTTGTCCTCAGGAGCCAAGGCGCCGCCAACCACGACTCAGGCATGCTCCGCACAACCCAGTACGACCTGAACTGGCTGAACGAGCCCCAGTTCGTGGGCAGCTTCGAAGACGATCGCTTTGTCTACTTCGTGTTCAGGGAGGTGGCTGTGGAGTTCATGAATTGTGGGAAGGTAAGCCTATAGATACTTTTCATAAGAACCACAACGTAACATTAGAAGGCCAATTCTCGTCGGCGAAATGTGAGTGTACTACATGCACACCTCTGCCTCACTCTTCGGGTATTAAAGGCGTGATGTTATGTTTTATTCTTTATAACAAAAAGGGTTTTTGTTCATATGGATATGCCAAACCCCATCGTACCTTATCAACTATTTTACTTTAATTAAAATATAACACAAAAACTATGACTACATACAGGGTGGCAGGGACATCGACGCGAAAACTGTTACCATGGATTCAGTACATGATTCTGAACACCCCTGCGTTGAAATTTTTCGTCGGTTATTATAAAAAAAATCAGCTGTCCCATACATTTTGACCGCGTAGGTATTGCACTTTTCTATGAAACAGCAGATTTAAAAAAAATTAACCGACGAAAAATTTCAACGCATGTACTGAATCCATGGTTTCAGTTTACACCCTGTATAAACTGTAACAGAAATTGAATTATTCAATGACTAGGCACAATTTTCACCAGACCACATAACCTCTGCAATCGTTGATCTAGGGTTTGCTAAAATGTTTTGAATTAGCCCAACGTCCAAAATGTTCAATTTTAATTCTTTGATCAATGATTCCCTTTCATTCTTGCTCTCGACACATTCTATCAACAAATGTTGCATATCTTCAATTTTGTTGTTATTTCATAATTAGGTGATGCGACCTTTTGCATTAGGAAAGCAAATTTTGCCGATGAAGAGTGTCCAGGGGGCAAAATATTACTTCAGTGTGGGAAAGAGATGAAGCTCTACAGGACGTATAGCTCCATCTCTTTCTCCCACTGAAGTAATATTAAAATAATACTGCTTTTGAGCTGGTGGTAGGCCCCCAGAACTCAGCTTTAGTGCTAATTTAACATAACTTCTGTTTAAACTTGTATCACTGACAACTGCTAACCATTAGTCCTTGTTTCAAGGGACACGGCCTCATCTGAGTGATTGAGCACTACATTGGGGACCGTTTCCTCTTTCGAAACCAGTAATTTATTGACCAACGAGTACTGTTTCCATATTTATATTTCCCGTTACGACAGTCCAAAGTACACACATAACATAACGCCTTGTTTCCCCGAAGGGTTGGGCAGAGGTGTCCCTGTAGCAGGTACACCCACATTTCGTCAGTTATGTTTAAGTCCCCTGTAATAGGGGGCGAGCCTATTGCCATCAATTGGGCACAAATACAGACTCCTAGCTGCTGAACTGAGAAATTTCAGATAGAAAATTCCAATAACACTTTGCCCGACCCGGGAATCGAACCCAGGACCTCATGCTCAGCAGTAGCGCTTGCGACCACTAGACTAACGAGGCAGTCCATAGTTACCAAAGTACCTTACCTTATATAGTACGCTAATCATCTGCCTAGCCTTTTCCCAACTATGTTGGGGTCGGCTTCCAGTCTAACCGGATGCAGCTGAATACCAGTATTTTACATGAAGCGACTGCCTATCTGACCTCCACAACCTAGTGACTAGGTAACAGGATACCCCTTGGTAAGACTGGTTGTCAGACTTTTTGGGCTTCTAACTACCCGTAACGACTGTCAAAGATCTACAAATGACAGCCGGGACCAACGGCTTAACGTGCTTTCCGAGGCACGGAGGGGACTTGGTATGTAAAGATGGTCACCCATCCACGGACCAACCGCGGCAAGCGTAGCTCAACCTGATAACAAGAAAAGTGTCCCATCTAATGATAGTGTCATATATCTTGCAACGGAAAAGGTTATGACCCTCATTATGTCGTTACTGCCAATTTTCCAATTGTCTTCGTAATTCTTTGATCTATTACTGTTATTCTTTTAGAGAATGAATATGTATACAGTGTGATTCTTCATAATGTGCACATATCGAAATTAGGGAATCTATGTGTTAGCGCCTTGAGCTCACTGTGAAACCTTTAAACGCTAACATGAGAGGGTGCGGGAAATTTACCATAGAATGGATAGAACTGCCTAAACAGCTCTTTCCAGGCTTCTAAAAGCCTGGAGCGGTGATTCAAAGCCTTGCTATGAGAATCGGCGGTTTTGTGGACTGTAATAAACTTTATGTGGCAGTATACATCGACTTGGAATGAGGCTATTTTGGTATGGAGAAACAGGAATAAGAGAAGGACACAGGATGCAGCGCCTTACCTTTCTAGAAGTCTGGAGTCGCCTTCCTGATGCTAGGACTTCGTAGGTCCTCGATGTGTAGGTTAACCACGCGGCATGCCAGCGTGGTTTCACGGATAAACGATTCCTATTTCTTACACAGCACTTCAAAATCAATATAACTTGATAAGTAGATAGGTCTAGTTTCATATAAAGACCCGAAAACCTGGATTTATCACGAAATCCAGATATAATAGCGGTAAAAGCTCTGGAGAGATGCTTCCGCTGCGGCGGATTAGGACGAACTTAAACTCCTTTCGAAAATGGCGTCCGTTGAGGTCAATCTTTTTCGAGCCTTGTATTGCTGTCTCGCTCTGACCTATGGTAGACGCTGCAGGAATGAATGGGAAGGAAGGTGATTGATGGGAAACATACCTACTACCACCACATTCTAATATACTAAAGTTGAAAAGATTTGTAGTAGGTAGATTTGGATATCAGCCATGTATATGGCGATAACACTATGCTTAATTTTATCGACGGAAAAAATATTAAAACAATTTTTTTTATTTTTTTTTCCTCGCGATAGATGATTTAGTTTTAAAAGTTACACAGTTTTGTTTTTTTTTTTTTAATTCCATAAAAAGTATTAAAAAAAAATATTTCGATTTTTTTAAATATTTTTTCTGTCTTTAAAATTAAGCATAGATTCCCTCATTTCGATATGTGCACATTATGAAGAATCACACTGTATATACGTTGTCATATTTCACGTAAGGGTGTTTTACATAAATAATCGTGACTTTGTCCAATTATTTTGTATGAAAAATTAAAACGAAAAAAAATTATTGAAAAATAAGTCATATGCCAGTTGATTCTGTGACATGGTCTTTATTAATTCTCTAGAGTTATGGAATATTAAAGGAACAAGTTGTATAATCCGCTTTGTTAAACTATTTCATCTATATCCTAAAATGTTGTGAACATTTTTTCCACCGCGACCATTTTCAGGTATTAACAAGTTCATATAATCTTTTCATCCAGATAATCTACTCCCGAATCGCCCGCGTCTGCAAGAACGACCCTGGCGGCTATCTGGTGATGAAGGAAAGCTGGAGTACGTTCCTCAAGGCTCGGCTGAAGTGTTCGGTGCCAGGAGACGTGCCGTTCCACTACGATGAGGTGCAGAGCGTGGAGTATCTGCCTCAGGAGAAGATACTCGTTGCTACGTTCACTACACCCGCGTAAGTTAATTGTGTTCTTAGTTCTTCTCTGAACATGAGAATAGTTTGCCAGCCAGTTCAGTTGATAGTCCAGTCACTGGCCTTGTGTGCAACCGTTCATGAAACACAAAAAATAAATAAAGTGAAATGTTTTAACAACAATTTGTGCGTCAGCATTAATGCCAGACATATACTGTCTGACGCTGGTTTTCTTATGAACGAATACATTTGAAGACAGTTCATTACTGACTGGCGTCGTGTCCGGAGCCCATTACCAACTGCACGCGTAGCATGAACACCGTAGAAACGAGTTTTGTCGACGGAAGAATAGAGAAAATGACAGATAAACAATCACAATATGTCATTTTGTCTATTCTTCCGTCGACAAAACTCGTTTCTACGGTGGTCATGCTACGCGTGCTGGCTGTAGATATACAGTTCTGTGATTTAAAATTTTTCTTCTCTTAAATCGGATTCAGTATTTTAATTTGATTCGGGGCACAGCTTCAGCACGCGTAGCATGACAACCATAGAAACGGGTTTTCTACGGGTTTTGTCGACGGAAGAATAGACAAAATGACAGATTGTAATTGTTTATCTGACATTTTATTTATTCTTCCGTCGACAAAACCCGTTTCTATTGTGCCAAGCGAGTTAGGGATGAAATCACTCATCCTTTTTTTATGGGTGGGAAATTATCAAATAACTTCTCCCGCTCTGGGCGGAGCGGGAGGTCGTGTCAGACTCTTACTGAGTAAAACCCACCCGTGTTCCTTCCGTTGCCTGTGTGTTGCCAGGGGCCATGGTAACCCTCCCGGACAAACCTGCAACCCCGGCAGGCATTGGCCCTAGCGGACCCATTCATTGTGCTGACATCTCTTTGAGGCGCGCGTGGAACACAACGCGCCGTCGACCCGGGCTTGGTCCTTATCGGACGGCGAGCTACACATTGCTGTTGCTCACCGTCCGCAAATCACTCATTCCTATGATAAACTTTTAGTATCGGAGCATGGGAAAATGGTGCCAGACCCACGTGGTTCACGGCGATCGTTTGAATATTGCGTTTGTTTCACGTATAGTGCAAGTTAATACAATTGTTGTATTTTTACATCATGTTTTCAATACACACAAAATACGCCTTTGCCGTACAATGCATCTGATTTCTGACGTTTCATGTGCCTATGTAGGTTTATGTGAAATAACATTTTAGCTTTTTTTTTGCATTTTTTTGTGCTACAGGAACACCTCTGCCCATCCCTTCGGGGAAACAAGGCGTGAAATTGTTATGTTAACATTTCTGTTTTTAATTTGAATCCGCTTTTATGTTAACGTAAGTTTTATTTACAGGAATAGCATAGTCGGAAGTGCAGTATGTATCTACAGCATGTCGGATATCCATGCGGCTTTCGAGGGTCCATACAAAGTGCAGGACAGGCCCACGTCGTCGTGGGAACCACGATCACCTTCTAAGCAGGCTAGGGATCATTTCAAATGTGTTCCGGATTCCAGGTTAGTTATATCTAGGATTTTATGAATAATGTTTCTTCAAATCGATTATTTTACAAGTAGGATATAGAAAATTGTTACTGTTGATTTTTAATCTGTCATAGCGGTTGATAGAGGCCTTTGAAGGTCCGTGGCATACCTACTGCCCGCCATTTTGAAATTTTTGCATTGATGTCAACTATAGGTTTCATGCGTGGCCGCCATTTTGAAATGATAACAAAATGGCGGACAGCAGATATGCTAGGCTCCTTATAAAATCTTCAATCCCCTTACTTTGATTTCTACATTGATAGAACGCTTGTCTACTTAGTGTTTTCTGAATGATCATGATTATTTAAATACTAGACGACAAAAATATCCTTACCTTTTGTGAGTTTTTGTGACACATCTTCAATTTAATGTACAGCGACAGTTTCTAAGAATTACCAAAATAACATTTTAAAAAGAAATACGTCTGGTATACACATGTTATCATGCGAATTTCGAGCAGATGCTACCTACTGGCACACAATAAGCATGTGTCTTTAAAAAAGTATGATCATTTTACATACACGGAGAGAGCATGCTACTTGCTAGCAAAGAAGCATGCTTTTTAATAGCATATGTATTCCAGGGATCCACATTTGTGATCCACCTAGCTTACTTCAATTTTAACTCTATCCCACAGAATCCATGAAGCAATAGAATACCACCGCTACCACCTAATGTACGAATCAGTACAACCTGTCTCTGGGGAACCAATCTTCAAAGTGACGTCAGAGCGGTTCACCCACGTCACCGTTGACGTCACAAACGCTAAGAACGTCGAGAAGCAACTCGTTTTATATGTGGCAACACAGGCTGGCAATGTGCTGAAGTTGGCAGTACTGCCAAAGTTGGATGGCGCGTGTTTGGTCGAGAGGTGGAAACTTAACGGGAAGAATAATAGCTTTGAGGTTCTGACCATGCAGTTTGTTAAGGATACTGTGAGTATTTTGTTGTGTTTACTGTGAGTTTTAGTGAATATGTTTCCTATAAAATGGTAGGAGGTTGATCTGCAATAGAAGTAAAAAAAAACTAGTAGGTTTTTGCCGAGTTCGTGTAGAAAAGGGGGAAAAAGATGGCGGCCGCTCGGCAGAGCGCCGTGCCGCGTTCCGTCGACGCGAAGCAGTGTTGCCGACCCCTACCATTCCCCCAAGTTTTTTTTAAATCCCCCTAGAAAACCCCAAATGTAAATAAAATTGTGCGCAACTGTCCAAATCGTTCGTAACTCATAAAATAAAACGCACTCTTGTTTGTATTTTTTTTTAATAAAAGAATAAGTACCTTAATACCTACGCGGCCACCAATCATCTCAATGTATGTTTATATTATGGTAAACACTATAGTGACATTTGATTTCAACTAAACATTGCTTTCTTAGTAACAAGCAACAGTACTAGATGTCGCTAAGCCGCTATTTCAAAAATAAATATGATTAAAAAATAAATAAGATTGAGTAATACTAGAGCCTATATTTTCAATAAAATAAATAAATATTAGTAGTTAAAAATCCCTAAAAATACTCCTAACAGTAAGTCACCCCTAAATCTGGGGGGAAAACTCCTAAGTTGGGAACCGTGACGCGAAGGGACAGTTCTACAGTTCTTGAACATCACAGCGTTTCAGCTCTGTTGCAAACAGTCAGTAAGCTCCGGTGAGTTACGAAAAGGTTGCTGGACCCAAAAGTGCTTTTAGCCGGTAAAAGCAGATTTCTTCTGAAAACTTCAAAGGCAAAATTGAATATTTGCATACTCCTCTATGTAGGGAAAGTGGAGTGTTTTTCGACCTTTTCCATTATCATCATTTTAGTCGAAAGACGTTCACTGCTAGACATTTATACCTCTCCCATAGATAGCGTTCTAAATAATATATCTATGGCCTCTTCTAAGTCACAATAGGTATTTGATTATTATATTTTTCGAATCCGGAATAAAATTAAGCCACAGTAAAAAAAAAATACGAAATCTGTGCTAGACAGAGACAGCACTCTTGCGATCTGACGTCACAACACAGGAACGCTGTAGTAACTTCGCGTCATTAAGTACATACAATTATCGTTTTGCTTGACAAGGAAAGAAAAATATTTTCAAAAGCGTGTAAGCTTACGTAAACACGGGCGGTTTTTTTTAACGCGAGGTTTCTTGACGCGAACTGGATTTTCAACGTTCGGCTTAGTGGCGTGAGTTGAAAATCCAACTGTGCACTTTTCAACGTGCTAGGGATGGACTCTGTTGGATTCTCAACGTTCGGTTCGACACCGAGGGTTGGAAATTCAGTGCGCGTCAAGAAACCTCGCGTTAAAAAAAGCGCCCGTGCACACGTAGACTAACTTTAAAAAAATTCCACCGGTTTAATTTTTCACAAATTATTTTTTTAGTATTTCTTATATTTAAAATAGAGGAGGAGGTTGGTCTGTGGATGGGTGACCATCTTAACATACCGAGACTCCTACGTGCCTCGGAACGCACGTTAAGCCGTTGGTCCCGGCTGTCATTCGTGGATCTTTGACAGTCGTTACGGGTCGTCAGAAGTCTGAAAGTCTGTCAACCAGTCTTACCAAGGAGTATCGTATTACCCAATATCGGTTGTGGAGGTCCGATAGGCAGTCGCTCCATGTAAAATACGGTATTCAGCTGCATCCGGTTAGACTGGAAGCCGACCACAACATAGTTGGGAAAAGGTTAGGGCAGATTGATTGACTTATATTTAAAATAAGTTTTAATTCATCATATTTTTATAACAGTTAAATACCCTATTCTCCTTCTAGATGTCAGTCTACATAGGCGGTGAAGTCGGAGTCTTCCGTATCACCGGCGCCCGTTGTTCCCGCTACACGAGCCGGTCCGGCTGCGTGCTGGCCGGGGACCCGCACTGCGGGTGGGACGACGCGAGGGAGCAGTGTGTGTCGGCTGCCGGACGGCTCGGAGATCCGGCGTTTAAACAGTCTACGGGTGCTTGTGCTGCTGACGATGCACCAGGTAAGATTTAGTTCATAAAAGAAAGTAACTTGTTTTATTAACAGAAAAAAAGGTTAAGACAATTTAACAAAAATACATTTAACATAAACATAACATCACGCCTTGTTTTCCCGAAGGGTTGGGCAGAGGTGACCCTGTAGCAGGTACATCCACATTTCGCCAGTTATGTTTAAGTCCCATGTAATAGGGGGCGAGCCTATTGCCATCAACCGGGCACAAATCCAGACTCCGGGCTGCTACTGAGAAATTTCAGATAGAAAAACCCAATAACACTTTGCCCGACCCGTGAATCGAACCCGGGTCCTCATGCTCAGCAGTAGCGCTTACGACCACTAGGCCAACGAGGCAGTCACAAACAGTCGAACAACGAGGCAGTCGTAACAAAAAGATCTTATTCTAAATGTAAACAAACATAATTCGAACAATGTTAAATAGGCTAAATCACCTCTCTTAATATACAGTATGTATGATTGTTAGTGTGACTACTAATTTAATAGATACATAATATAAGATTGTGCTGTTATGTAGAGTTTGGAGACCCATAATTTTTAAATTAAGTTAATTATTGTTTGAAGGGACGTTTCCGAACGTAAATATAAATACGGCAAACGAAGAGATACTATATTACTCTCCAAAATCAGTCGACGTATTTATCTTGCGGCCATAGTATCATTTAACAGGCACTTTTTTTTTTTGGGATGGGAAATTATCAAATAACTTCTCCCGCTCTGGGTGGAGCGGGAGGGACTCTTACTGACTAAAACCCACCGTGTTCCTTCGGTTGCCCTGTTGCCGGGGGCCACGATTTCCCATTCGGCCCATATTCGCAGCCCCGGCAGGCATTGGCCCTAGCGGACCCCGTCAATTCTGCTGACATCTCTTTGAGGCGCGCGTGGAATACAACGCAACAGCCACATAATAATAGAAAAGAATACGGACCAACATACCTTCGCCGAAAGCCCACAACATCCAGATACCCTAAAAATCAACATTAATTACACGGGTCTGCAGTATAATCAGCCTATAATGTTCCCACTGCTGGGACACAGGCCTCCTCTCTTCGAGAGGGAGTGTTGTAATAGGGAAATGGGGCTGTAATCTACCACGCGGGCCCAGTGCGGGTTGGTAGATGTCACATGTCTTTGAATTTTTGGTTCTAGGACATGTCGGTTTCCTCACGATGTTTTCCTTCACCGTTTTGATAGCAGTGGTGACGAAATTATTTACACAAAGTAAAGCGCTTGCTTGAGTTCGAATTCGAACCCACGACCTACAACTCGTAAGTCGGGGGCGTTACCACTGAGACACCACTGCTCTATCGCGTCTGAAATGACTGACAAATAACAGGATTATCGTGAACGCACACTTATCCGAGCCGAACGCGTCGAATAAACCAAACGAAACGAAAAATTCTCTATAAAAAATCTTGCACTCCTGCCCGGGTCTAATCTGTAAAACCTTTCCTAGCGTTCTCGTTGACTTCGATTCGTTAAGTTACGCGTTTTACTCGGATAAGTGTGCGATCACCTTTATCAAGTTCCCAGTTCAAATAGTCTCCAAGCGATAGACTTTATCTCTTCATTTATTTAGGCATTGAAAATTCAAGCGCTTACTACTTACGGGTCTTACGGCGTTGCTTTCGTTTCTTGCGTTAATTAAATTAAAAGCAATTTCAGATAACCGTCTATTGTTACAGTGGACGGTGGCTGGTCATCTTGGTCGGAATGGGAGCCATGCATGCAGGACGGTACATCAGTGTCTATGTACGACGACAGTAAACCCGACATGTGCATGTGTCGCACGCGGCGCTGTGACAACCCTCGACCGGCTTACGGCGGACAAACTTGTGAAGGTACGTATTATACAGAATCCTACAAACCCATTAGTCCCTCTGTGAACCCATGGCAGATTTTACTTTGGATTTTTGAGTGTCTAACCAATCTGTATGCACTCATTGGTCCATGCATGGTTGGTTTTGTAATTTGCACCTAGAGGTTCTAATACCCTAGCATCAAGTTCGCCATCTACCACACGAAAAGGCTTGTGTCCAAAAAAATTTTTTTTTGTCTTTCTTGTAGATTATTAAAAAATATTGAAAACGTATTTTTTCTTTTTTGACGTAATCAAAAGATTACGGCGCCTTGCTAGATTTAATACTGAGTTGTGACGTAGCGAGCCCCCACTCCCCAACTTTGATGCGTGTTTTCTAAGTTATTTTTTATTAATATGATAAAGCAAAAAATACATGACCAATATTTTTTTTATTATCTGAAAGACGGGTTAAATAGAATTTCTTTTTTTTTTACCTAGGCAACTACCCTATTACGCATTACACTGACGTCACGCAAAATACGCTAAAAAATAAATAGACTATATTCCGCGCGCGACTGCTAGTCACCGCCCTCGGTATGTGAGCGGTGAGACGGAGGAGGGCGCCATTGATTAAATTGTCAGATTGAGTTAGCGCGACGTCTACCTCCCCCGTCTCACCGGTCACGTACCTCAGGCCGTAACTAGCAGTCGCACACGGACTATAACTTAAAGTGGACTGTCTCTAAAGTGTACGATGTTGTTCAAAAAGTTTCAAAGATATTCCTAGTTTCATCAGATCAAGCAAATCTGTTGTCATAATGTTACGTTAACTTTCGCGATTTGTTAGTGTGTTGTGAGTTGAGTGTTGAGGGGCTCGTGGCTAAGTAATAATAACCACATGGTTCGATCCATCAGGTTAAGCTACGCTTGCCGAGATTGGTTTGTGGATGGGTGACCATCTTTACATAGCAATACTCCTCCGTGCCTCGGAAAGCACGCTAAGCCGTTGGTCCCGGCTGTCATTCGTGGATCTTTGACAGTCGTTACGGGTCGTCAGAAGCCCGAAAGTTACATTAATCTTTGAGCGATATTTGCTCTTTATTACAAGTACAGCTGAAAATCTGGCTTCACATAAAAAAGATGTTGCAAAGGGAATGAGAATTCTTAGAGCTTTAATTTTGTACCCGCGAATACCTAAATTTTGTTTTCGGAGAACGGTAAACAGGATCGCCTCCGGGCGCCCCCTTTTCTCTCTACGGCGCACAGTTTGGGAACCCCTGAACTAGATTTTAAAACTACTTCATAAACTAACCTTTACCACTTCTTCCGCCAGGCGCCAGCATCTCAGTAGCGAACTGCACGGTGCACGGCGGCTGGTCGGGCTGGTCGGGCTGGTCCAAGTGCTCGGCGTCGTGCGGCATCGCCATCAAGTCGCGGCGCCGCACGTGCAGCGCGCCCGAGCCCAGGTTCGGCGGGAGAGTCTGTGTGGGGCTTGATATTGATGATGTTTACTGTAATCTGCCGCCTTGTCCAGGTTAGTATTGGATTATTTGATTATGAAAGACAAAATCTTTTAAAAAACATTGTGTGCCAAATAGGTCCAGTTATGCACAATGCTATAGTACATTACTGCCGCGGTTTATAATGACTACTTTGCTGGTCGCGCTGATGATGGCCGACAGCGCAGCGTAGCGCAGCTCCAGGCCGACACAGCGCGGTCAGCGTGCAGCACTTGATGGACGAGCGTAGGTCGAGGCCTTTACAGCGAGGACAGCAAGGGCTGCAATGATGGCCAAGCTGGAAGGCCTAGAGCGTAGCTAGGCTAGCTCGAGGCAATCATAGCGTGACCAGCGAAGCAGTCATTGTGGGCCAAGGCTTGTATAGTGCTTTACTCAAAAATGCAAGTACCTAATCTAAATAAAACCAGCAAGTAAAGATTTAGATTTCTTACTGATTTTCCACTGCACAAACTTTTCATATGCAAGCTTATATTTTTCCTTTGAGTTTCGCAGTATTAAATTTTCAACTACTAATTTAGCTTCATCTTTAATGTCTGGCGGTGTTAAACACATCGAATCGGAAGAATTTTCGCTTTGAAAGCTCATTTTTAGCAAAAAATTCACTAAATAAAAATAAAATTTTCGCTGAACCGCGCTATTGTTACTTCTTTGTTTTTTTTTTTTTTTAACTATGGTAGTTGGAACTATACAGCCAAATATGGAATAAAATCTTTTTGTACCTATCTCTATAAATACAAACAGCTGTGTTTTAAATAAAATCTTTTTGTATTTGTTTTTTTAAAACGTTAAACGTCAAAATAGCGGCCGGCAATGTTTTGCCGGCCTGTTAGAGCGACCAGCAAAACTTTGCCGGCCGCTCCTTGAAACAGAACGGCAAGGTCGACTTTGCTCAAACAAGGTTGTCAAAATAATGACCACATTACATGCATTTTTGAGTAAAATTCTGTAAAGCATTATTTTGTAAGTCAATATTTTTGGTCAAAAAATTAGTCCCAATATTGTCAACACAATGCTATCTATTAGCAATCTTGACTTACGTTTTACCATTTTCTTAAATTTCGTATCGAAATAAGCACATGTCGAAATAAATTCAAAGGAAAAAATTGCTAATACTGACTCACCGCTGTGCGTTTTAATTACTTTTACGACTAAATCGGTTGAAGAGGTTGCATTCAATTCATTATTTGCAATTCATAATCAATATTTTAGTGCAACACAGAGCGATATTTCATAATTTCAAATAGTAATATTGATTAATTTATTAATCTAAACAGTGAAATATTTAACAGCTATTTACGACGTTGCTAACTTTAAGAAAACAGACTCTTATAGTACCACTTTTAAATGGTAACTTCATCTAGACTCCATCTTTCATACCCTTTATTTGTAACTCATAAATTCTTTCTTCCTCAGATCCAAGTCTCGCAGCAGTAGACGGCGGCTGGTCAGACTGGGGTCCCTGGTCCCCCTGCACGGGCAGCGGCGGCCCTGGCTGCGGCCCCTCGGGAGGCTGGAAGGAGAGGCGAAGGGACTGCAACAACCCCTTCCCTAAGAACGGAGGGGCCGAGTGTGAGGGACTTAGCACAGAGCGGCAACCGTGCGACATGGCGCCCTGTGAAGTTAGGAAGGCGACTGCATGGACGCCTTGGGTGCAGATACCTGGTAAGTAATAAGAGATATTAAAAAAAAGTGTGCGGTCGGGGGACCCTCGTCAGGAACGAAGTTCTTTCTCACGTTTGATATAAAACGAAAGCAAAATTTTTGCAGCCGCCAGCTTGGATTTACATTTTGACCTCATATCAGTTTTAGCACCCTCGAACACCATGAAAACGATACCGATGGTGAAAAATTTTAAAATTTTCAGAGACGCCATCTTGGATTTTCATTTTGACCAAATTCACACTTTCTATCTCTCTCCTGTAGTCGGGCCGATGTGTACAATTTTATCCCACGACACTGTATTCACTTAAGTGTTTTCTTTTGTTTTTTCTGCCGGCGTTCTCTCTTTCTTTCTCTTTGAATTAGAAGAAAACAGTCGCAAGTATTAACACTTTAGCGTGACGATTTCTGAAAGTTTACACGCCGTGTTAAAGAACTTCGTTTCAATAATTAGAAATCGTGTATGTTGGCTGACATAACACTGGTCCAAAAGTCGACCATTGTTATGGTGACAAACGAAATGGGCCAGTCGTAGTAAAAGAGTAAGGTATTAAAGCTAATTGCGGGCCCAGCCGTTGTATTCTGCAAAAATCTCTCCGTGAAGAAGGTGATCTGAGATTTTTTACAAAATATATTGGTTGTTTACTATCGTAGTAATTGGCAACACAATAAACAGAACCCTTTTGTTTACAGGCAATGGATCAGACGGAAGCTATACAGAAAAAAGATTTAAATTCCAATGCAGAGCTCCATCACCAGAACAACTGAAAGTAAGTTACCATTTTTCATGATGAACTAATAATTGATGATACATATTGTTTGAGAGAGACAGATCTGTTTTCACATCCGTTCTTAAACTTTTCACTAATCGTCTTTATGTACATATTATAAATTGCAGTCGTTTGTGCTAACCGCGTTGTTTTACTAAACTCCACAACGAATTTTGATGTGATTTTCTCCGTCATTTAGAGAATTTTATTCCTGAAGGTGTATGTATGTGTATAATACATTAATTTATAATAAAGAATCTCTGTTTTGTCAAGTCGTCAAAACCGCGCGAAGAAGGGGCGGGTCACTAGTATGTTATCCTTATACTTACATTTAATATAACAAAATTCCCCGTCACGTCTGTCTGTACGCAATAAACTCAAAACCTACCGAATGGATTTTCAAACGGTTTTTACCAATGAATGGACGGAGTGATTCATGAGCAAGGTTTAGGTGTATAATTCATTAGGGGTTTGTGTAAATTGGCTGAAATATGACGATTATTGTTAAAGATGTCGGAAAAAATCATGCTAACTGGGAGCTTTATTGGCATGCGCCGCGTAAACCGTAATAAATTCATGAAATTTATGTTCTACACGATTGTATGTCTTAAAAAAGTTCAACAAAAAAGTCTGCGATAGCATATGTCTGTCTTCGAAGGATGACTTACAGTGACCACTTTTATCTTTTAGGATTTGATAAAAAGTCATTGTTATTTCCGAAGCTATTTTAACCGGTATTATTTTAATTTATTAATTCTTATCCAGTAAATATGTTATTTAAATTGGGCATTTAATTTAGATTAAAATATGCCTTGACATCATATCATTTAAATGAATACTTACAGATATACAGATACAGATTCAAAATTACGCGTAACAAAATAATGATGGTTGATGGCGGCGGGCACAGCGTTAGGAGGCAATGACCTTTTCCTCGGCTATTAGGTATGTAATGCCGGTAGTACTTTCCCGTGGGATTTTCCGACATCCGTCGGGCGAAGCCGCGGGCAAAAGCTAGTAAATACGAAATCGATTTACAACACTTATTTTTCTCTCCAGCTATCACTAGTCCGCGAAGACGAACGTTACTGCACCTCCCGGGGTCGCTGTACCACGGAACGCTCCACAGAAGACGAGGCGGGCTGGGAGGCCTGGGGGCCCTGGGGGCCCTGCACGGCGCCCTGCGGTGGGGGCCAGCAGAAGAGGCGCCGGCGCTGTGCGCGACACACGTGCCGGGGGTCTGCCGACATGCTGCGGGCTTGTAACACGCAGGCTTGTACTGGTGAGCATGTTGTAGATGAGGAATCAAAACCTTGACAATTCAAAATGTGAATGGTTAAATTGAAAAAAGTTTTTGTTTTAAGTCATGTTTTTAGTACCCGCGTGACACCAATCTCTTATGAACTGTGATTTTGCTTGATGCAGGTGAATGGTCGTGCTGGAGCGAGTGGAGCGAGTGTAGCGGCTCGTGCGCGGACGCAGCGGGCGCGCCCGCGGCCGGCCACCGCACGCGCACGCGCCTGTGCCTGTCGCCCGACGGCTGCGCAGACGCCGGCGCCGCGCTCGAGCGCCGCGTCTGTGTCAACAACTGTGCAGGTGGGCATAGCTTGTGTTTGGGGATATACTACAGCTAGCGCTCCCGCGCCGGCCACCGCACGCGCACGCGCCTGTGCCTGTCGCCCGACGGCTGCGCAGACGCCGGCGCCGCGCTCGAGCGCCGCGTCTGTGTCAACAACTGTGCAGGTGGGCATAGCTTGTGTTTGGGGATATACTACAGCTAGCGCTCCCGCGCCGGCCACCGCACGCGCACGCGCCTGTGCCTGTCGCCCGACGGCTGCGCAGACGCCGGCGCCGCGCTCGAGCGCCGCGTCTGTGTCAACAACTGTGCAGGTGGGCATAGCTTGTGTTTGGGGATATACTACAGCTAGCGCTCCCGCGCCGGCCACCGCACGCGCACGCGCCTGTGCCTGTCGCCCGACGGCTGCGCAGACGCCGGCGCCGCGCTCGAGCGCCGCGTCTGTGTCAACAACTGTGCAGGTGGGCATAGCTTGTGTTTGGGGATATACTACAACTTGAGTTCTCTGACAAAAAACTGATTACCTACCAAATTCTATAAGTTTGCAAGCGCGATTATTAGTCACTCCCTGAGGTGTGGTGTGGTATGCGGTGAGACGGGGGAGGGCGCCATTGACAGAATTGGCAGACTGAGTTAGCGCGACGTCTACCTCCCCCGTCAGTGTCATACCCCAGGCGGTGACTAGCAGTCGCGCGTAGACTATACTTAGTCGCAAATTTTGAATCATAGAAAGCAGACTTCAAGGAAATGTTTCAGTCTGGTATTATTCCCCACAAAAAGGTCACGGTAAAGGGTCGGTTGTAAATCTACAACAAAACAAAAACAGTGACACTCCGGGAGTGCCGACGGAAGTGAAAACAAGAACAAAATCGCCTTGGTGGAAGAAAAATACTTGTATAGAACATTGGTCCGTAACCTTATCTAAATAAAGAGCACAATCGCGTTTACAAAAAAAAAAAAACTTCCATAACCTTTAAAGTAAAAATACTTGCACAGAACATTGATCCGTAACGTAATATAAATAAAGAGCACAATCGCGTTTACAAAAATCAGGTATCGGTAACGGTGTCGCGAGTTAATTGTTTTTTTCCCATCTCAAAAATGCTCAACGCGCCTTAAGAAGTTTTCACTTAAAAAATCACAACAATGTTGGGGCTTTCAAAGTACCGGATGCAGTTGAATACCAAAAAGGCAGTACTGTCGTAGGTAGCAGTAATTAAGCGAACCGTCCACCACCAGCTAAACTAAGTTAGTTTAGTTCGCCAGGTTTTCATACATGCGGGTAGACAGCTCGCTTTATAGTCCAAAAAAATATAATATTTGAACTCTTATTCTTTGTTTCAGACTCAGAAGCAGGTTGGGGCGAGTGGGGAGAATGGGGCGATTGTACAAGCGGCGAGCGAATGCGGAAGCGCGCGTGTCTGGCGGGAGCGTGTGTGGGAGCACAGCTGCAGGTCGCGCGGTGTGCTGACGATGACCAGGATATTGATAACGGTGTGTATTTTAGCTTCTTACACCGTTTGTCCACTCGCTACCGTCACCGGGACGACAACGAGAAACGAGACTATTAGAATTGAGCATGACGTTCCGGTGACGGCGTGCGGTAGACATGCGGCCATAGAGTCCGCGCCCCCACTGAAGAAAATTTGTGGAACTACATTTTTGAAGTGAAAACTTCTTTAGGCGCGTTAGGCATTTTTGAGATGGGACTAAACCATTGATTTCGCGACACTGTGACGACACCAGCGTTGATGTCAAAAGGACCATTAAAAAGACATCAACGCGTTTATTACCGCGGTGCGTGGAGTAAAAGACATCAACGCGTTGAATACCGCGGTGCCGAATTTTTTTTCAAGTTTTCGCTTCTGTCCGCACTCCCGGAGTGCCACTGTTTTTTTTTTTTAGTGAAATTTGATGAAAACACTAGCGCCGCGTATATCGGACTTGAGTGGTGGCCACTGGTGGCGCGGATTCTAGTAAATTTATTATCGCTACTTTGGCGCCGTCGCGTCATCTCGTTCTCGTTGACGTCCCGTTGACGTGGCGGTGGACAAACGGCTTTACCGTCTCATTACAAAACGAGTTCTAACTTTAGTGAGAGGTTTAAAACATCAAGCCATTTTTGAATTTCGAACTTTGAAGTTTTTAGTATAAAATTGACAACCCGCTTGTACAATAATCACCAAAATATGCGTTTAGCACTAAACGTATTTCAAACATAATTCTGTCTCTGTCATCTTCAAACGATCGATAGAAAATATAATAATAATATAAATTCGTTTAGCGTTAAATGAATTAAGCCTTGTGTTCACCAACATTTAAATTAACTGATTAAATATTTTAAAATAGAACTGATTTAATATTTAAATATAAAACTGATTAAATATTAATCAGTTCTATATTTAAAGTTTCCTAAGGTAATGTTGGTAAACACAGGCCTTAATTATGTGTGGTGTGAGCGGGCATTAGAATCTGTTTTACAGTTACGGTTTTTGTAATTAGAACTCCGAATAAAGTTCGTTCAAAATTAAAAATTGGCTCGCCGACGGTTTCAACCTGGGTCTAAAGATAAACCTTATTTTGTATTAAGGCCGTCAAGGCTTTTTTATGATCAGCTAGTAGAAAACACTAAGTATATCAAATCAATCAACATGTTATCAATGACATGTTTACCTAGCTAGCTACCATGCTACCCGCTGATAAATCAGTTGCCAAATGTCATGTGATAATGTTGATTGAAGCTGTGATAAGACTAATTGGTGTTATTTTGCGTCACCAATCACAGCAGAATACAGTAGATTTACCAGTACATTAATGGTTGGTTCTTATAAACAAAAAATAATAATTTGGTAACTAGATATGAAACTTTAAAAAACCAAATAAAAGTCGTCCAAATAAACAAAATTGGCTGTATGGATAAGTATGTAATTTCTTTACATTAAAAATGCCTTGTATTTACTTAATTTTTAAATCTCTAGTGGGGGGGAGCTGCCCCCTTTGCCCCCTTGGCGACGCCTTTTGATTAATAATTAATTTTCCCCTGCCTGACTGTACATATTGATAGATAATTGTCAGTAAACCTGTTAGAAAATCAGAAATGTACATTTATTTTATTTTTACCCCTGCTGTACAATTATAAAACATGATCCCATTTTCCAACAGAACTATACGCGATGCCAGCTTACAGCCAGAACGTAGAGATGGCGTCATTCGTCACTATGTCGAACAACGAGACGCTCAGCTTGGGCAGTATCATAGGCTGCGTTGTCGGTGCCTTTGTCATGGGTGAGTTTGATTAATGTACTATGTAGTTCGTCGAGTTGAAACTAGATGGCGCTAGTAGGCGTGTTATGAAGGTCGATGTTGTTTTTTCTTCATAAGTATTTTATTTATAGAATTTTTCCAGATTTTAGTTATTAATTAATTGGATTATATAATCGGCTACATGTGTAGAGCAGTTTTATGGTTGTTTTTGCAATTTTTTTTATGAATTATAATAAAAAATCCTACATCGCGTAAGTAAAGTTTTCATCAAAGTTAATACACTCGCATAATTTCGAGTAATTTGCTTGTGTCTATTGAAAGGAGAGACGGTTAGCACTCCCCTTGACAAGGATGGAACACAAAAATGGTTAAGGCACATCTTGACCACATTTTTTTGAGATGTTTATTTTGAATTATTTGTTAACTATTTTTTATTTTCAAAGTTTCTTTATTTTAATCCTAGATGCCAAATAACATAATAATATACTTACTTTAGATGCTATATTAATTTTAAAGGTGCTTAGAACGGAGTTGAAGGGGAGACAAATTATTTATTGTCAATTTAGATTTTAATCATCGTTCGTCTTTTACGAAAGTTATTTATTACGCTGGGATGAGATTCGTAAATTATGCAGTAGTCACACTGAAAACAGTTTCACAGATTTTTTTTTTATTTTATAAACAAATCATTATTTATTTTACAACGTACATCTAACACTAAAATATATACATTATGTACAGAGGAAAATAATAAAATATAAAAACAGGTCATTGGGCAACAAAAAATTCGTCCGCATCGCTGTCAGTGGGAAAAGTGCCCAAAAGGCTGGCAGCGTTGCCACGTTGTATGGCAATACTGATTCTTTGATCAAAATAGCCGAACACGGCATAAAGATAGACTAAAGGCTGCCTCCAATAAAACTAAAATTATTTAAGAAAAATGTATAGGTACTGCATGTCGATTGTTATTTACAATCATTTACCAAATAGTTTTCAAGACTTACCGCTGACAATGTTTAAAAAAAATCTTTTTAAACTACTTTTATTTGAAAGATATTATACCATTAAGGACTATATAGAAGACAAATCAATAGAATCTGTAATTTGTAAGTTAGATTAATTGACAGTGGTGCCGATTCCCTTGTTCACAAACTAAACTAAATTTAAGTTCAGTGCATCTTTTTCTTTCTATTTCATTAAGAAAAGGACAGAAGCTAAATTTTAGTTTAGTCCTGTCAAATTAATCAGCACTTGACGTAAATTGACGTAATTTTAGTCGGCAAGTTTTTAATCACGTCTAAACTTGTATGAAGAGTGACAGGCGCTGATTAATTTGACAGGACTAAACTAAAATTTATCCTCTGTCCTTTTCTTAATGAAATAGAAAGAAAAAGATGCGCTGAACTTAAATTTAGTTTATGAACAAGGGAATCGGCACCATCGCTGATTGTGAATACATTTGCACGCCATGTTATGGCAGGATATGCTGAAACAAATTTACTGTAATACCTTGTGTACCATATTCTAGCAAATAAATATTTTTGATTTGATTTGAAATTATTGCGCCAGTCCTCTGGTCACGTGAAGAGTCGACCAACCGCTTGTTGATGTCCTGAAATACTTGATGAGCACTCGGACCCCACGACCTTAGTGTTTCAACCCCCAAACGGCTCAAAAATATAGCTACCAATAAGGTTGTTATCTTTGCGCCATTGCACTGATTTTATTTGAATAGAAAAACTATAATGAATTTTAATAACAATTATTTTGTCGTCAGGTTGCCTAGTATGCCTGGCTGGAGTCATAGTCTGCCAGAGGCGTGGAACCCGCATGCCTTGGCACAAACAGAACAGGGTGCCGTCCAGTCCTCACTACATCACAGCTAAGCAGAACAGCTACGTCACTGTGCCGTTGAAGGAAGTTGTAAGTACCTACTTGTCTGTTATAACCAGTGATCGGATATTCGGATGCATATTTACCTAAAGTGTAGGTGTTGGCTATTATGGAATGCACTTTTGTATCGAAAAAATCCCGGGAATTCGGAATCGACAAATTAATTTTTTTTTACTATAGAATCAGATCGGGTGTAGGAATATTTACTTAGTTTAAAGTGTTGGCTAATATTATGGAATGCACTTTTGTATCGAAAAAATCCCGGGATTTCGGAATCAACTGCTGTTTTTATTATAGAGTCAAATCGTGCCATTAAACGATTTAAAATCTGTATTAAAATCAAACTTTGTAAAAAAGGGTACTATACAATTTCAGATTATTTAGAAGATAAAAAAGCTTGGGATTGAACTGCTCGCTCTGCTAAACCTTGTGATAAAACCATAGAACTAGACATTTTAATTATTATATAAAATCAACATATACCAGTTTTATAAACACGTTGACATTGTTGAAAATTATATTCAAAATGACATGATTACTTTGTAAAGTATTATATTATTTTAACTATTGTGAATGTGAGGACTATGTGGATATTATTTTTATTTCTCTTCTAGTTTTAGTGATGGTCTGGCAGTTTGAGTAGTTTTTGCGGCCTACCCAGATGTCCTTTCTTTGGTATTGCTCGTCGAGTTGAGCTCCTTAAGTTCTAAGTTGAGCTCCACGATTACTGACAAATGCTTGCACTGACTGGACAGGTCCACTCAAATCTGTGTGGTTCTTTCCTCAAAAGACCTTTTCAGACACTAATCTACATGGTCCTCATATGGCCTGACCAAGATTATGTCTGGACTTTAAAAGAGACTGCGACCTCTGAGTTTGTTTCGGCCTTTCTTCTCAGAGTAGTCAGATAGGAAAAGCCGAACTCATCTAGCTTATTTTTAATATTTTTTATATGACGTGTAAAAGTGATTCCGATATCCTATTTACAGAATAAACAATTTCATTTCATTTCGTGTGTAGGTACCTACTACCTACTATTCCTCTTACACTCAACATAAATTGATGGTGAGCTTAAAATTAACTTCAATTAAATACATATTATTATGTAATCCCCTGTTTTAAAAAAAAAATACCACATGCTAAAGACGACGTTTCCTCACCATGTTACAGACTCAAACTCAAACTCAAAGCATTTATTTCAATTAAACCATTTATAGGCACTTTTGAACTGTCAAAGAATCGGTCAGTTAGTCAGAAAGTTGAAGCTAGTTGCCCATTCCAAAACGTAGATCTCTATGGAGAAGAACGGGCAAGAAACTCCAAGGCCACTCTTTTAAATATAGATATTACAAAATTCTGGGTACATTATTCTGGTTGCTTCTATATGTGAGAACAATGTACAAAAAATAACCAAAACAATTGAAAAATATAAGATTAAAAATAAGCCCTGGCAGATAAGAGATGACCAGTCTCAACTGACGGCGCCCGTTCACGAACATGACGCGTGGATCAGCACCATCCAGCTCAACCATTTTGTAGGGACAGACTAGTTTCTTATTCCCGAATTTTCTGGAATCCTGGGATTTATATTTAAAAATATATGTTTTAAGAAGCCGCTTCCATAACTTCCTAACCAAAAATGAACTTTAGGTAAATATGTATCCGATTATCCGATCACTGGTTTGATGAATTTGAAGTTAGTTTAAAAACACAGGGTTTAAAGCAGATTGTAATTATTTTCCATTACCGTCAGGAAACAATTATTTTTTCTTATGCTGGTTCTGCTCCATATGACAATTTTAGAGTCTAGACAAAATCAAACTGGTTGCTAATTTAATTGTAAAATTTATTATTTTTATAACATTGATTTTACATTCTGTGATTACTTGAACACACTGACTTATTAGTATTACTTGTAATTTTTTTAGAAATATCGTATACTTTTACAATGCTTGTAAATATGTGAGCACCATGTATCCATCACATAATTAATTTATCTGTCGTTGCTTCATTTTTAATTCTTTTAACCTATTGTAGTATAGTAATCTTATTCCAGGTGCATCGTCTTCTGGGACTCGAGGTGGCCCTGCACAAGTCCGAGGCCATGGGTTTCTATGGTCCTCGTAGTGCGCCACCGCCGGGTTCCCAGGTAATGGCGGGAGGGGTTCACATCGGCGTCGAGTCGACGATGAAGTATCTGGGACTCGTCCTCGACAGCCGGTGGAACTTCGTGGAGCATTTCCGACGTTTGGCTCCCAGACTGGACCGGGCCGGGGCTGCCTTGAAGCGGCTCCTGCCCAATCTGGGAGGTCCAAACGCCTCCTGCCGGAGGCTCTACGCGGGGGTCGTGCGGTCCATGGCCCTTTACGGGGCGCCGGTGTGGGCGCCTTCATTGAGGCGGCAGCCAGCCCGCCGGCTGAACGCGTCCCAAAGGGTCATGGCCATCCGGCTGGCCCGAGGATACCGCACGGTCTCCTGCGAGGCGGCGAGCCTCCTTGCCGGAGTACCGCCATGGGATCTGGAGGCAAAGGTCCTCGCGCACATTTGGGAGTGGCGCGAGGAGGCGAAACGCCGGGGCTTAACTCCGATGCCGCAAGAAGTTGCGGCACAGCGGACAGAGCTCCGGCGGGATCTCATGGCGGAATGGAGAGTGCGATTGTCGCAACCCAGCGCTGGGCACGCCGCAATTGCGGCGATAAGACCCCTCTTTGAGGAGTGGCTAGAGAGGCGCCACGGCGTCCTCACCTTCCGCCTGACACAGGTGCTCACCGGACACGGCTGTTTCGGGAGGTACCTGTTCAGGATAAAGCGGGAGGAAACGCCCGGGTGTCATCACTGTGTGGATCGCCCGGAGGACACGGTGGAGCATACGGTGGAGGTCTGCCCGGCTTGGGCAGAGCATCGCCGTGTCCTCGTGGAAGCGATCGGCGGCGGTGATCTCTCGCGTCCGGCCCTGATTCGGGCCATGCTACGGAGCGAGAGGAAATGGCAGGCCGTCACCTCGTTCTGCGAAGCAGTAATGCTCGCGAAGGAGGAGACGGAGCGCGTGAGGGAAAGGCAAATTTCGCGCCCTCGCGCCCCTAACCGCCGCAGCAGGAGACGCCCTGGGCGTCGGGAGTCACGAGAGGATTTCCGGCCACCGTAGGCGCGGGCTTGCGGACGGTGAGCAATGGGTAGCTCGCCGTCCGATAAGGACCAAGCCCGGGTCGACGGCGCGTTGTGTTCCACGCGCGCCTCAAAGAGATGTCAGCAGAATTGACGGGGTCCGCTAGGGCCAATGCCTGCCGGGGGTTCGAAGAAAACCGATAGGGAAATCGTGGCCCCCTGGCAACACGGCAACTGAAGGAACACGGGTGGGTTTTAGTCAGTAAGAGTCTGACACGCCCTCCCGCTCCGCCCAGAGCGGGAGAAGTCATTTGATGATTTCCCACCCAAAAAAAAAAAAAAAAAAAAAAGGTGCATCGTCTTCACATATATTTAATGTATACAAAATATTGTAAAACATTTAAAAGAATAACGGTGCAGTTTCTTGCCCATTCTTCTCCATACGAAAACTACCTTTTGGAAGGGGCGACTAGAATCAATTCAATTTGCCTTTTATGTGCCTAATTGAAATAAATTATTTGACTTTGACTGCTTATGGTAGCCCTCTGCATCTTTTTCTATCATGTCGACACAAGCTAAACAGAATGGCTCGGGTAATGAAGAAATTATAACAAAGGGGGGCTGACTGCCCAACATGCTCCGGAGATACATCTTTCTTCTTTAACACACACACAGAAACTCTTCATCACCCCAATGCTAGGTTGCCGTTGATTTAATACTCAACTAACACTATCAATTTCTCCACAGCCCCGCAAAGCGAAACGCCAGCCCTCCTTCACTGGCATAGGTGGGACCAGCGGGATCCTCCTATCAAAAAGCAACAACATAGTCAACGCCAACAACCACAACACCCAAGCCACGACCCCGAAACTGTACCCGAAGGCGATCGCGAACGAATACGACTCGCTCGGCACGTTACGAAGACACTCCAACCAGCCGAATAATAAGAACAACTTGGATTTAGAAGAAGATAAATTTTATTGAAGATTGAAAAGGTATGTTTGGTACCTATTTTGGAAGGTTGGATCGAAATAGAAATGCATTATTTGCAAGTTATGCTAATGTCAACTTTAACACGTAGAGGTTGAGTTGATTTTAGAATGACGTCAAGACATTTTTAGTTGCAAAGAAAAACGAACTTTTTGCCATGGAATTAAGGTTGTAAATCCAAAAGCTGGCCGTTATGTGGCTAAGTGTTAGTGCGAGTGTTTAAAGCCTGTGATAATAAAAGTTGGATGATTATGTTTAAAGTTTGGACTAAAAAAACTTTCAAGACAAAACAGTCGTTTTACCGTATTTTATACTTTTTATACGCCGTATCGACGTATTTTTTTTTGTAAAAAATTAAAGTCATGTGTGTGCATGAGGCCTGAATAGATAAACACAGAAATAACTGTAAATTCTGTAATAACATAACTAAATTCGTTGTAAACTGTATGGCCTTACTTTAACCAGTGACAGAGTACATACTTACATAGATTGTACATTTATAACACTTTGCCTTTAGTTTGTTTCCTTGCAGTTTGTATGGATTTTTTTAAAATCTATGTTTCGGTTTGGAGATATTCCTGAACTGTCAAGCGTGTTTTATATCCCTCCAAATTATTATGTAATTATTTTTATTAGTTTGATTGTTTTTTTTGAGCTTGTTTCTTTGTGATTTCGGTTATAATAATTAAGATAAAATATTATTATGGCTATTGTAATAATTATTTGTCAGAATGTTGCCAGAATTATTTGAATGAATTTCTATTACACATTATATTCTATTTTTATGTTATAATTATTTTGTCGTTAGCATTTTTTTTTGTGTAATACGGTCCAATATCAAACACATATTTTCGTGAAGATAACAATGTGGATATACCTAAAACTTTATAGGTAGGTAGTTAGGTACTAAATATTCACTGAAAGTTATAAATTTTGTGAGCTAGTAACTTTTATAGCGTGTGTTGCCAGACTCACCATTTTATGGTCGACAAAGTTAAGTTCAATCGTTGTCGTGTTATAAAAATAAAAACGATATTGGATCAGATAAGTATCCAATGAAAATTGTGTTAGTATTTATGTGTTTTTTTCTTAAAAAGATTCATCAATTTATATTTTCAGGGCATTTGAATGCCTGATCATATTATTATCTGTGGTTAAATTCTATGTAAGCTGATCTGATTGGGTGTCGTAAATATTATCAACCAATCAAGTCGCTTGACACGAGGTTAGATAGCATTCAATTTTAAAATTGTGGGTTAATTTAAATAGTAGTTTTTTATAAGTATTGTGATTAAACCATAGGCCGTAGATAACGAATCCAGTGCCATTCTACTAAAAACGTGTAAAAATAACCTATTCCCAGTGTGTTTTACTAAGTAGTTTTTTAATATAAAAAGGAGTTTGTACGACAAAGCAAAGTATGTGCCATGTAAATAAGTAGCGATTAGTTTTTATATAAGTGTAAATAAAAATGTAGTTATTAAAATTAAGAGATATATCTTATATTAAGCAGTACAAATAGTGGTGCCTTCACATACAATAAAAAATAAATATATTATAATTTTAAAAAAAAATATACAGATTACATATTTACATTATACTGAAATAGATGGCTATTTACATATGATTATTATATAGAGAAATATTACTTGTTGAATAAATTTCGACATTTTGAACGGCTCATGTTGAGTCACATTATAGAAAAGTGTGGGTTATTCTTATTTGTATGTGAATTTTTTACTTTTGTATTTTACTTTGTAAGTGATTACGCGTTGAGGCTCGTTTACGATATTACTGGTGACTTTAATCACTGGCATTAATTCAGTTGTAAACAAGGCTTCAGAAATATTTCAAATGTAACTTTTGTTTTTGACAACGTAATAAATGTACATTCTATTTTCTTAACGTCCCTCGGGTATCATCGGATTTCCGAATACAAACGAATGCTAATTTCCATGTCCATCAATTGTTAGATTGATCGTGTATAATAATTTGATTTCCGTGTGAACTATATAGAGCTGTAAAACTATTTTCCTATTTGTCGTGCCTGGGACTTTAGCGGCTTTCCTCCCATTTTTTAAATAAATTACATTAAGTTAAAAGAGTATTAACAACTCTATATAATTCCAAGTCGATTGAGAGCGTCCGGTCTGCACCAAGTGCAAAGGGCAACTGATAGAAATCCGACAACTGACGAAACACGACGTTTGCCGAGGGACATTAAGAAAATACAAATACAGTAAATCTGCTTTTTCGTTGTCAAAAAATTCAAAGACTTTTGTTAAAGATGCAAATTCAATAGATATGTTGTGTGAGTCTGAGACATACATTTTTTATTATTATTAAAAATACAAGCAAACTTTAAAAAAAGTGAATTACTTTATCCATTTCAAATGAAAAACCGTTTTATTTTCGGTTTAATAAAATGTTTACCACGCCTATCTGTCTCAATAGGTTTCCGTGCTAAATTCCTAAGTAGGTAAACTGTCAAACTATTACGTCGGACGGAACGCTTCTACGTCTAAACGACGCACTTGAGACATCGCTTCACATAACATTAGCTATAAGTGTGGCATGATTGATGGGTTCTGAAGGTCAAACAAGACTGATGGAACTGTAATATTTTATGACGTACTATCAGGGGTGGCAAACTTTTTAGAAACTGCGTCTTAAAAAAAAAACAATGATTGGCAAAGTCGCGCTACCGGTATCATAAAATTCCTTTTTAATGGATGGTTGATGACACAAAAAATAATACAGAATTTAACTATTCAACGCACTATAGATCTCTATTATTTAATTTTTTAATTAATAATTATAAAGAGGTAAAATTTGTTTGTAAGTTTGTCTGTAGCGGGTAATCTCCGGAACTACCAGTCGGATTTGAAAAAATCTTTTTGCATTGGATAGCCCAATTTTTGAGGAAGGTTAGGCGCAGACGAAGTCGCGGGCAGAAGCTAGTTTAACAAAATTCTATTGTTTACATTTTGTTGATATTTCCGGGTTCAGATATTTTTGTTGCGTGTGCCATCCATAGCATGAGTGCGAAAGGTTTGCCATCCCTGATGTAGGTAGTGAATTGTCTGGAAGTAGACACTAGACGACCTTGGTTATTGGTCTTATATGGATTTACGAGTATGAAACAAAACTGTTATTAACGGACTCGAGCTGTAAGGGGGCTGTGGGGGGTTGGTTTATAACATAACATCATGTATTCCGCAAAGGGTTGGGCAGAAGTGTACCAATAGTATACACCGACATTTCGCCAGTTATGTTTAAGTCCCATGTAATAGGGGGCGAGCCTATTGCCATCAACCGGGCACATATCCAGACTCCGGGCTGCTACTGAGCTGGGCTTATTCATAAACGTTGCTTAAAGTTAAGAGACGTTTAATTAAACGTTGAAAATGTAAGCAACATTTATAAATAAAGGGGCTAAGTGACAGGGGCGTACAGAATACCTACAGCTTCGACTACCTCACAAATTAAACATTAATTAAAACAACCTATAAAGTTATAAACATCAGATTATCGTTGCTAAAGCTCCAAATTGTGTCCTAAATTGGTACTAGGTCCCCATCAACGCTATAAAATGGGTAGATGCGAATACAATGAGTTTCACTTAGACCTTCCTTTTAACGATGTAATTCTCGCCCCGACCGTTCACACTTATACTATTCTTGAATTGTTATTGAAAGTGTTCCCTGGTTAAGGAATGGAGCACACCAAGATATAAATATGTCTAGATAGACAGTCAAAGCTGTGAACTCGTCGAAAAAAAAAATAGCGTCCAACTGTTAGCCGCTAAATGCACGCACACTAGAAAAGCACAATGACGTGGCGCGAGTGTAAGACGTAGCTGTCACGCACACCAGCATAACAAAGATGGCTTGTTTATTTTAGTTCTTTTGCAGTTATTATTATTTTGAAAATGAAAATAAATACTCTAAAAAACAAAACAGGGACATAGAAGTGTAGTTACCATAGAAGAAATCCATACCTAAGCAAATCGAAAACAAAATCCCGTGCACACGACTCTTTTTTTTCGTAGGTAACCGTTACTACATCGGCCGAGCGCTGCAAGCAGAAATAGTCCTTACGGTGTATAGGTATGGGTTTCTTCGATGGTACATTATATCGTAAAAAATATATTTGGACTAGTATCATTAAGAGGGTTTATTCTAAAAGTTGGCAACGTCGTAAATAGCTGTCAAATATTTACCTGTTTTGATTAATTTGGCAATATTACTGTATGGAATTAAGAAATGTGGCTAACTAGGGAACTAAAATATTGATTATGAAATGCAATAATTAATATCGTAACACCGAATAGATAGTTTTAGATGTAAAAAAAGTATTTGGAAACTTTTCAGATGCCTTTTAAACATCAAATTCAGTGTTATAATTGCAATTCATAATTAATATTCTAGTTCGCTAGTTAGCCACATTTCTTATTTCCATACAGTAATATTGCCAAATTAATCAAAACTGCGAAATATTTGATATCTATTTGCGACGTTGCCCACTTTCAGATACAAAGGAATACGTTAGTATGGAATGAACGCCAACGACCTCATGACCGCGTTTCCTGATTATTTAAAGACTTGAATAAGAGTATCTATCAGTTGTGTCATTCGTTTGCAATGCCCTAAGCAGTAAGGATAATCAGCCTATAATGTTCCCACTGCTGAGACGTAGGCCTCTCTGTGAGAGGGAGTTGTCCGTAACCCAACACGCAGGCCCAGTGCTGGTTTTGGTTCTAGGACATGCCAGTTTCCTCACGATCTTTGAGAGTAGTCGTGATGAAATAATTTATACAAATTAAATCGCCTGTCAGGGTTCGAACTTATCTAAAATTTAGGCCCACGTTTCTAGCAATATCTTCAAATTATGGTAGCAAACACAATTTCGTAATGTAGTTTATCACAAAGACAATTCTTGCGTTTTTCATGTATGAAATATTTCCATTTATATGAGACGTTGGCTGAATACAAATATTTTTGAATAGCAACACTATTTATCATAATTTATCTACAAATGTATTCATATCGACCATTGATTTAACTTAGAAGAGCGAAGAGCGTTGACTTTCTAAACAGCTAAAAAGTCAGAAATATCTTAGATTCTAGAGAAGTAAGCAATTAGTATTTCAATCCAATTTTATCTGTAACTAATGAAGAGTATACATTTAAATTCAGCCAGAGAAGGGAACGTTGTAGAATTTCAATGTCTGTTCTTTGAACAAATTCTCAAGCTGAGTCAATAATTGCCGACTTGTCTGGATAAATGCAACGTCTTGTTACTACATTTATTCATTGCAAATTGATATAAGAAAAATCGCGAGAAAATACATTGACAAAATGTGCGCCCATTCTGAACAACCTTATAACTCCTTGATAGGTTATTGAGTCCGTAATCTCTTAAAATACTTCCTGACATTTAGATCGTTAATAGTGAAATAAAAAGAAAAAGTATTTATTGGGACTCTCACGGGCAGATTTCACAACCTAAATTATGATAAAAAAATACGAGGTCAAAATGTCACCCTATTTCAGAATGACATTGTTATAACATTATTTCAGTTTCTCATACTATTATATCATATTATTTTAAGAGGCTTTTTTTTATCTCAACAACTCACCGATTCATGTCTAAATCTTAGAGATTATTATTCTTGTGATTTGTAACTTGATGCCTTAGTTATTTCTATTCCTAAATGTTTAACTGTGTAAAATGTTTATATAAGACGCTGTACATTGTTATTAAGCTAATTACTTAAAATAACAATAAAGACTGTCGGATATTGACAAATTGTTTTATTTAAAATATTTGCATTTTTAAATATAGCTCGTAAATTGACCACAACCACCACGGACATAGCAAACGGATTTGTGAATGCAGTATTTTTTAATTAGCCTGGGCCATACCTGGCTGATACCCATTATTTTTACACTCCTAATCCCTGGATTTTTCCCATAAATTCTGCCTCCGTGGAATTCAAATGGTTATAAAGGTTGGTAAGTATATTTTTAATGGGCATAAAATATGTGAATGGTGAAGGTATATTTTAAAAGGGAACTCAATAAAAATGGCAGTGGCATTTCGGGAGCGCCGACAGAAGTGAAAACTTGAACAAGATCGCCTTGGTGGAAGAGAAAAATACTTGTATAGAACATATGGTATGGAATCTAAATAAAGAGCACAATCGCGTTTACAAAAAAAAAAACTTCCGAAACCTTTAAAGTAAAATACTTGCATAGAACATTGAACCGTAACGTAATATAAATAAAGAGCACAATCGCGTTTACAAAGATGAGGTGTCGGTAACGGTGTCGCGAGTTCAATTGTTTTTTCCCATCACAAAAATGGCCAACGCGCCTAAAGAAGTTTTTACTTCAACAATGTGGGAACGACAATACGATATTAATAAACCTCATATCTGTAACGACCGCGACGTTTCCAATCTGAATACGAAAATTAAATCAAATATATTCAATACCAACTGGGTGTCGTATTACCCAGTAACTGGGTTGTGGAAGTCAGATAAGCAGTCGCTCCATGTAAAATATGGTATTCAGCTCCATCCGGTTAGACTGGAAGCCGACCCCAACATAGTTGGGAAAAGGCTAGGCAGATGATGAGATGATGATAATTATCTAATAGTTTACTTATTCACTATAGCTAATCAAAAGATCGACAAAACCCATAGTTGGCCCATCATTGTAAATTAGTTTGATTGAAAAAATCTTTTACTTGTTTACCGACTTCCAAATCTATGTTCGACTTTATGTATTTTTTTATTTATGTTCATCGATATTTTCGTCAATTTTAGACCGATTTTGAAAATTCTTTTTTCATTTGGTAGAGGAAGCTTGCGCGGTGGTCCCATATAATTTTTTTAACTTCTCTTGGGTAGTTTTTGAGTTAGCTTCAATAATACTTATTTTCCCCACTTAGTCTACATGGATGATTGATTATAGTCATATAGTGCATCACCATAGTACCAAATTATTCTTATTATGATATTTTAATAAGATCCTGTCACTGTTATTTACATAGCTGGTTCGAATTTGTGTAGCGTAGGTACCACAGTTAAAAAGTGAAAAAATTACTTTAATTTCGGAAGACGGTGGCAAAAAATGAAAATTCAAAACAGTTCAAAGACACCGACTTTTTAAGTTAAGATTTATTTGATACTTTCAAAATACTCAAGCTAGTCTGCTATGTTACTCTAGTATTGCCAGTATTTATTTATTTATTACACGCATTTTTGTCTGTCTCCACATTGTATATAATTACCTACGGTATTTAAAAGGGAAACCTCTGGGAAGAGTAGGTAGGTAATTCTATCCTATACTATTAAACGAGCATATTTGTAAATATATATATTGATACATATAATATATATAAACATAACATAACATCACGCCTTCTTTCCCCGAAGGGATGGGCAGAGGTGTACCTGTAGTGATTAGGTATACGTACACCCACATTTCGCCAGTTATGTTTAAGTATAATATATATATATTTGTAATCACGTTCTCGAATACGGCTCTAACGATTTCGATGAAAGTTGCAATATAGGGGTTTACGGGGGCGAAAAATCGATCTAGCTAGGTCTCATATCTGGGAAAATTCTGATGAATTTTCTTCTGGAATGTTATCTAACTGGTAGATTATTTCTCATCGTTTTAGACAACCATTCCAGCCCATTAATCGCAAAGAGTACTTATTTACAAAGGAAAACAAACTGCTCTATCGAATACAACATTAATATTTATCGTTTCTTCGACATCAAATACAATTTTGAGTTGTTTATTCTGATAATTTCGTTGACTTGTGTTATCAAGCTTCATACATTTTAATGAGATATACATTATGTACCTACCTATTTATTTTGAACTTAGGCGGGGTAAACAAGAATACCTGGGCGGCTGAGCAATCTGAGCATCGATCGAGAATATCTAGGTAAACATCAGGAGTAGGACGAACTAAGAATATTTTCGTTAGTTATTTGCAAGCAAGTTGGTGTTTGTAAACAAGTTTATTTTTAGTAAACAGTATTATAAAAACGAAGCAAAAGGAGTATACAAGGAAATTTTTTAACTAGTGCGCAAACTTAAATACGTGACTTTACTCATCATTATGAACAAGTTTTACTATGGGACCAAACAGAAATCGCGAAAAAATAATCAGCTGTTCCCTACATTTATGTTCGTTTAACTCATTAAAATGTAGGGACGGGAATAGCTGAATTTATTTCGCGATTTCAGGTTTGGTCCCATAGTAAAAGTTGTTCATAATGATGAGTAAAGTGACGTGTTTCACCTCTCAACGAGGCATCCTCAGGATGACGATTGACTTGTCGCGAACTCGAACACGGCAAACACGTGTCGATTTCTTTCAGGGATTTTTATGGCTCTTTAGAAATAGCTAAGTGGAACAGGTTACTAAATATATCCACGTCTATTGTATTTTACATAAAAGATTTCGTAAAATAATCATCCTAACTCCACAGTTCCTACTGATATTTATTTTTGATTATGGTAACGTAAAATATATACTACATATAAATGTATTCTACAAACCTGAAGACATTTGCTCCATTTTTTCATACTATACTGTTATTGTTTTATTTATTTTGTAATCCCCTAGTGGGATTTACATGTCCGTAGGTAGGTATGTCCGTGGCATCACAGCCCTATAAGAATACCAGCGCTGCGGTATTTATTTATTTTTAAATATCGCAGCATCATGCTGAGATAGGAGCCTTTTTGGCCTCGCACTGGTTGTTACTATTTTTATTTGTTAGTTTTAAATGCTCCTTTTTTATTACTGTTTTATATTTGCTGTGCGTGTCCCAAATAAAATATTATTCTTTTTTCTTTCATTACAAAAACAAGTAAAATAAGCACAAATTTTCGCAACACAACCTTCACAATGAATCAGTAGGCGACAAGCAGATTCGCTCTGAGAGAAACACATCGGAACCTGTGTTTGAGGTAAAGGTAATAAAACACGTGTACGCCCTATTGTTTCTATACTTGGATAATCGCATCGATAAGCTAATTTAGCTTTCATTACGAAGGAGTTTTACGTCCAACTTCCATAATAGGTATTTTGTACCGCTAGATTTAAAAAGTTTAATAAAAAACTGTAACCCGGTGTGTGGTCGCATGCCTGTATACCATTTTGGTGCCAGGAACACTTACAAAATTATAATGGCATGCGACGACGGCTTTACCTTGACCATTTTTGTACCTATGTCTTGATTTCTGTCTGAAATATTTGCTTGTTTCGTACTTTTTAGATCATTTCTATTTTCCCGTAGTCGGGTTACAGTTTTTTTATTAAACTTTATTTTTTTATTTTATACTTTTCCGTTTTTACATTGATAAACGTAAACAAGAGTAATACAATAGTTCAGTAATTAACCTATTTTAAATTCCAATAGCAGTGCATAGTGCTTTGGACGAAACCATAGAGCGATTTATTTCGACGCCAACACCATATATCGATATCGAGCTTCGAAGAAATCCAAAATATAAATATTTTGTTGTACTTGTTTTTCTTCATAAGAGTAGAATTACAAATCGTAACTATTTATTAAGATTTGATTAACTGCACGTTGGTAACATCTTGCGATACTACGTAGCGCAGTCTCACTTTTGCTTGTTTTTAACGATTTAAACATATTTGTTTACTTTGAAAATATAATATTATATACACATTTGTAATGTGCTCGTCAAGACCTTTCTTTTAATACCAAAGATGTCATGATCATCCCATTTTAATTTTTTTCAAGGTTAGAATTTTACCTGTTAAGTCCACCAAATTAAATTTAGGGAAAAATTATATAGCCTATGTTATCCGGACCATTATTACGAATCTATTGATACCTCATTAATCAAAATCGGTTTAGTAGTTTAGGCGCTACGGTGGAACACACGTAAAAACATACAAACATACATACATAGACTGCTAAAATCATAACCCTTCCTTTTGGCTTTGCCGTAGTCGGGTAAAAAATCTTACACTGTGCGGCGTTAGGGTCATTAGTTACACAGGTCCTATGCAGTACATCGTATCGGTAGATAGGATTTGTCGCAACGAGTAAAGATCTAGTGACCCACTGGCTCGAGCTCGTGTACAGTCAATCAAATAGTTATGTAAACGGATGAAATTGTCTTCACACCAGGGTTGTAACGGATGTCGTATAACGGATGAGGATGCGGATGAGGATATCGAGATAATCGGGTTTGAGGATGCGGATGAGGATACGGATATTGGAAAATTCCTTATTGAGGATTCGGATGAGGGTGCGGATGCAGATATCGTATGAAAAATATCCCTTGTTTTGACACATGCCACGATGGTCACGTGCGGCCGATCGTCTGTCACAGGACAGGGACACTGCGAATTCAGGCAATAGGAATGCGTCACTCACACTCCGGCCCGCACATTAGCTCGGAGCGATTTAAAAAAAAAAACTATTTTAGCGAACAACGTAGGTAGGGTCACATCCCCATAGAATTTATGAGGATGCGGAGCTTTTAAAATCAAAACTTGAGGAAACGGATGTTTTGCGGATATCAAAATTTATACCGATGCTCCGCAGTTGCGGATGCGGATACGGATATCCGTTACATTCCTGCTTCACACAGTTCTCACTACGGTTAAGGTTATTGTGTGCTTAATATTTTTTTACTGAAAACACATTTATTATTACTTCATTTATTGCGTATAAAGTATTAGTAACATAGACTTAGAAACTATGTTAGTAAAACTTACAAACTAACCTAACAACTAATAGCTACGTGGCACATGTGACACATGTTGGCACGTGCCTCCGCATATGTACATTGCCTGATAAAGGAGTTGTCCACCTTGTCGACCAATTTTTTTAGGATGCTGTTGGTGCTTCCGCGCAACATAACCATTATTGACGCCACCCGCTTTCTCATTAAGGCGTGAAAATCGTCAACACTGACTTCCGCGAACATCTGCGAAGCGCTGCAGAAGCGAGGAAGCCCCATCAACATCCTGAAACCATTATTATATTAAACGCGTAGGACGTTGTAGGCCTTCTGCGTATACCTCACCCACAAGCTGCACGTGTAGAAGGTTTTGCAGTAGGCCTTAAAAATACATCTTCATATCCCTACTACAACGTGCAAACCTGCGGGCTAACATATTGCACCAAACCGCCAACGCCCTACGCTCCCTGTCCAAATCCGCATCATCAGATAAGTCCTCCGTGACCAGATGACCTAGGCATTTAACCTGAGCAACACGCTGCAAAGGTGTTCCTCTTATAGTTACTGGAGGAACGTTACCTAACGATACATGTTTGCACTTAAAGATCACCATCTGCGATTTCTTGACGTTGTATGTAAGCCCATGCGTCGCCGCATAAGACTCACATACCACGAGCAATTTGCGGAGTGCACTGATTGATGGGTTCAGCAGCACTATATCGTCTGCATAGCTCAGATTGTTAACCATTACACTATCTATTGAACAGCCGAAATTTATGCCAGTGATGTCCGCCTTGTCATCTAGATATATCTACATAATTATGTGTGGAGAGGCGAATTCTGCACTATTAGGTTTGAATGGTTCAAAGACTGACTTTGCGAACGCAGTTGAATTTGTCAAAATCAGATTTTGTAACAATTCCATATTTTATATAATATAAGGTTATATTGCCGATAATTAAAAAAATAAAAATTAAAATACTGCACATAGATCTCCGATAAGAAAGAGTGGCACAGGGGTGTCTTCTTCCTCCCCTCTAAAATCAGGTAGATGACATATTTTGAGATTTTCTTCATACGATTTTTGAAGTTCTTTGCTGTACATTTTTACGGCCTCTGTGGTCTAGTGGTTAGACCACCTGTCTCAGACCCAGAAGTCCCGGGTTCGATTCCCAGTGGGGGCAAAATTTTCTGCTCGGTTAGGTTGGTGGTAGGGCTTGTTCTAAGTAGGCCTGGTTAGCTACCATCATCTTATCTAAGTCTGTCGCCATAATAACAATGTTAACAGCATTGTTGTGTTTCGGCAGTTAGAGGTAAGATAGCCAGTTCCTGTTTGAGGATTTCGGGTGAAGTTTGCTTCCACCTTCGGCTTAATCTTCACTTGCCATCAGGTGAGATGCAGGCCAAGAGCTTCCCAGTAGAGAAAAAAAAATACAGTGGCGCTCCGGGAGTGCCAACAGATTTTTTTTTTTCCCTTGTCCTAAGGTTCAACAATAGGATGGACCCTAATCTTATTACAATCTAGCCTTATAAATAGACTAATAAGTAATTTAATTATAACCTAAACTATTAAATTGTCTTTACTAAGAATGTGTCCAATAGCACTTTTCTTATTGTCTCTATTAAGGCAAATACACTTCGTTCTTGTGTATGTTTGGCACTTTTGTATTTTACACTATTCACTAACACTAAACACTAGCTCGAACGGTTTTGTTCTTTTTTTTTTCCGGGAGTGCCAACAGAAGTGAAAACTTGAACAATTAAAAAAATACTTCCAAAACCTTTAAAGTAAAAATACTTGCATATGACATTGATCCGTAACGTAATATAAATAAAGAGCACAATCGTGTTTACAAAAATGAGGTGTAGGTAACGGTGTCGCGAGTTCAATTGTTTTCCCATCTCAAAAATGACCAACGCGCCTAAAGAAGTTTTCACTTCAAAAAGGTAAAAAAAAAATACGGTCCATCTCCGGCAAGAAGAAGTGGCACGGGTTGACAGAGGAGAAACAGGCAGCTGGTATCAAAAGATTTACCTTCGTTTCTTGTCTGCAGACCAATCTCTTTTAACATGTGTACATTTCACAGACAACGCGGATTAGGTACCCACCTACGTCTTTCAATGGAATACGAAGCGACATGCCCGTTCATTAGTCCGTTATACAACGTGACACGGTATTAGGCGCGAGACGTGACGGCTATGTAAATTACATCCCAATGTTGTTTGTTTTGCTCCAGCCTGTAAGTAAATATAGGTGAGTGGTTGTAAAGGTAGGTAGGTAGTCAAATATGAACGGCAGTGATTTGTTTTTAAAATAAACTTTAATTATAATATTTACAGTAATTAGGAGGTGTGCTCAGTTAGAGCGATACAGATGGAATGCTTACGAACTATTGATACATCTTTAATAAAAAAAAGGTTAATGTAAAAAAACATATTTCTGGAATGGTCCACAAGGCCACTTCAGATGAACGTTGACACATGTGTTAGAAAAAGGTAAAGTGTTCGAAAGAGATGCATAATAAATAACTGCAATCGGTGACATGGCAATTTAACAAAATAATTAATACAAAAGGTTAGAAACAGAGTGTTGTGATTTACTAAGTACTGTGGGAACTGATGCCTGGTATGCATAACTAGGTACGCTCAGATTACAGTTTGGTTTTTCGGGGTGACAAGATTAGTGACGATTCTAAGTGCGTTTGTCTACTGTAGCCGTCACTGGGACGTCACCGAGAGCGAGATGACGGCGCCGAAGGAGCGATAAGTACATACATTTACTATGGCTGCAAGTCCGTCACCCGACCGAAGTTTCGGGTAGTAACGTTCGGCGCGACCTCTAGAACTCGGCTCGAGATTGTGACGGGCCGATGTGCCGTAATAAAATACGTTTGATCTTGTCCATACAATTATATACAAGCACCTCTTAAAGTTTCTAAAGTAAATTTTTTAACACCTTTTATACTTACTGAACCCCTGAGTTCGGTTGCAGTGGATACACGATCGCTGTCACCGGGATGTCACGCTCGGTTCATATAATCTCGTTTCTCGGTGACGTCCCGGTGACGGCAGCGGTGGACAAACGCCCTAACTGTCCAGAGGACGTACACACGGCTACACATCAAGTTATACATTCCAGTTTATGCTGATCTTGCAATGTATAGGAATTCCGTACAATGCGAGGTCAGCTAATACTGGAAATATATAGCTTGATGTGTAGCCGTGTGTACCTCCCTACCAAAATGTACTTGCACATACGAACTACGCATCATAGACATGACGTCACACAAATCCTGCATCGCGCAGTTAGAGTTTACCGAGCGATCGACATAGATACAAGATTTCAACGATGGGCAGTTGCCCGCCAGACACGACACCCGTCTGGTCGGAGGATCCTCCCTTTTCTATGGTGGATGAGTGAACTTTCCACCCTGTTCCTCATACCACTACTACTCATGAAAATTTTCCATTCCTCTATTCATAATGCCCAGCGTTTATTTTGGTACCTATGAACTTATTTCATTTATGGCCCTTTTGGTCCCAAAACCTCATGACATTTCCTTCATTAACAGACCATCAGATCTCCATAATCACAGTAGTAAAGGAATTGCCTAATAAGCAAAAATAACAGCAAACTCAGACTTGCTATTGTAATCGTAATATCAATTTCCTCTCCCGACAATTCTTTCGTCTTATTCTCGACCCAATTTAGATTATGGTCCAATAATATCGGAGTTTTCTCAGACGATTGCGAGAAGAGATTACGAACAAACACGATTATCTTGTTTCACGATACTGCTATTGTTATGAGTCGAGATATTCGTTGATTGGGGCGCTGATTTGACAATTTGTGTGATTTTGATCGTGGCTCAGATTATTCTTGTTGTTAGAAAATGGCACCATAAATTGAAAAGGTTTGCAGCAACTATAGTTACATTCATGTAGGTATTTATTTTTCAGAATAAGAAAAACTTTGCAAAGAGTTTAAGCATAGGGTACTCCCTCTTTGAGGAGTGGCTAGAGAGGCGCCACGGCGTCCTCACCTTCCGCCTGACACAGGTGCTCACCGGACACGGCTGTTTCGGGAGGTACCTGTTCAGGATAAAGCGGGAGGAAACGCCCGGGTGTCATCACTGTGTGGATCGCCCGGAGGACACGGTGGAGCATACGGTGGAGGTCTGCCCGGCTTGGGCAGAGCATCGCCGTGTCCTCGTGGAAGCGATCGGCGGCGGTGATCTCTCGCGTCCGGCCCTGATTCGGGCCATGCTACGGAGCGAGACGAAATGGCAGGCCGTCACCTCGTTCTGCGAAGCAGTAATGCTCGCGAAGGAGGAGACGGAGCGCGTGAGGGAGAGGAAAATTTCGTGCCCTCGCGCCCCTAACCGCCGCAGCAGGAGACGCCCTGGGCGTCGGGAATCACGTGAAGATTTCCGGCCACCGTAGGCGCGGGCTTGCGGACGGTGAGCAATGGGTAGCTCGCCGTCCGATAAGGACCAAGCCCGGGTCGACGGCGCGTTGTGTTCCACGCGCGCCTCAAAGAGATGTCAGCAGAATTGACGGGGTCCGCTAGGGCCAATGCCTGCCGGGGGTTCGAAGAAAACCGATAGGGACATCGTGGCCCCCTGGCAACACGGCAACTGAAGGAACACGGGTGGGTTTTAGTCAATAAGAGTCTGACACGCCCTCCCGCTCCGCCCAGAGCGGGAGAAGTTATTTGATGATTTCCCACCCAAAAAAAAAAAAAAAAAAGCATAGGGTACTTATTATGTAATTTAAAAACAAATATTTTGAGTGTAAATCATGTAATCATTTTTAGAACGAAAAAGTTAAAAAAGAACAGGCCAAATGTGTCGAGCCGCGCACAATGAAGGGTTCCGTAGTTGGGATGATAGAATAAATAAAAAAAGATATAATTTATCCTAAGAATAAACTTGGGCGATGTGGTCGCTAAGCGACAAAGCAAATAAATAATAATAAAAAAAAACTTAAGATTGTAGTTCAGCAAATGTAAATTTGTACGCACAATATTGAAAGATTTACCATGTTATTTTAAGACCATAGACTTCTTAAAGGTTTTCCTGTAATCTATAAAGTATAGAACTATTTTCTGTATTTTTTTCAAAGTTTCGGAGATAAGGGGGGAAAACTGTTGCAAGCACATAGTGACGTAGCGACAAGGGAGCAACATGTCCTGAGGTGCTTAAGGAGTGGAGAGTTATTCCACGGCTTTCTGAACAATCCCAGAGCCCGGAAGATGGTCAAGATACATCCTTCCTCCGAGCACGTTTGCTCTTGCGAATCTCCTCTCAAGTCGGCCAATTAAGGCAAAAATGAGATGGAAGCTCCGTTCTTCGTCAATATTCACTGTAGCCGGTCAATAAAGGCAAGCCAGAGGTGAGGAACAAAACTTCTCCCGGGAGATAGGGTCCGTGGAGTCGCTACTACCCAACAGCTCGCCACATGCTGCCCTGCGGGTTTTTGTATCTTAGTCTGGCTCCTCATCCCAGACCCGTTCCGGTAAAGTAAACTCTACCGGCGCAGACCTAGAGTTCGGAGCGCGCAAGGTCCCACTACGACGTCAACGTAGTGATACGGTGGTGGGGTTATTATTATTTTAAAATAAAAATTAAAAAATTGGAACCCTCACAGTTCTTATTGATATGTCACACGGTACAGTTTGCAAAACATTTTTTTTTCTTTTTTGTCTCTCAAAAGTGAATGCGTATAATAATAATCAAAATTCATTTATTTAGACGTCTGTTTTTGGGTCACAGACAAATAGATAGACACACGAGTGATCCTATAAGGGTTCCGTTTTTTCATTCGGACGTACGAAACCCTAAACTATGAAAAGAAAAAAAAAAAACAAGTTTTCATGTGAATTATTTTACCAAAACCCAGTCTTTAAACTACCCGCTGAGGTCGTTGAAACTCATAAAGAGATTAAATGCAGACAAAGTCGTGTTATAATAGTTAGCAATATAATAAGTGTCGGAATGCGTATCACGTAGTCAGTATGTACGCCGGGATCGCAGTCTGAAGTCTGAATACCATTTAATAAGCTTATTGATGTGTAAATATGTGCTGTAAGGATGAAATATAGTGGTAATAGAATTTTCATTGGCTATGGTGAAGATTTTTGATATGAAATTACTATAATAACGGTCTTATTGCTTGTCTGGTTTACAAATAGGTACCTACTAAGTAACTACGAAATAATTTTAATACCAAAGTCTCAGACCAAATAAAAAACTATGACATAGCGATGTGTGCTGTGTGTACATGTTCGCGCAGACTCGTACTGATGATTTTCATGCCGTCATTCGGAAAAAAGTCGTGTCACTTACGAGGAGGGTGCGGGGGAGTCACAACAGCATCCTGGAAACTATAGCTGAAGATGTACGTGCACCTGTGTTGAGGCATTTCGTTCGTCTGATGATCTTTTAGGGAGGTACAATATCTCCCTATTGGTTATCTTGACGGGGCGGGATGTCTCAGCGCAGGGGCATTTTGTGTATAGAATATATGTAATGAGTGTTGTCCTTTGTAAGTACTAACAATAGTTTCTAAGTTTTTTGTAAACTAACCTTTGGATCTAGTTGTCAGATCTAATAAATAATTTTGAATTTTTTTGCTGTCAAGTGACGTGGAGCTAGTTTCGTAAATATGTGTGCTCTTAATGAGGTGTAGTTTGATTGTAGTGTCATTATAAATGGTTGTAAATTTGTGCGTGTGAGCGTGTATGCACAGAGCAGGGGTGTAGTTTTGGCACGGTTCACTGTATTGTTCGTAGCGCTCTGTCTTGGTTGCATTGACAGCACCCAAACGTGTAATGTATGGTTTGTGGCCACACATTGATATTATGGAACAAAGATTGTAGATTAAATGAATTCTTGTCGATGTATGTTCGATGTACAGTCTATTTGAGGCTGACTAGATACATCTTTATGTTCCCAGTTGGACAAGACGGCACTTATAAGAATATTTTTAATAACTTAAATGTAGATTAATCTCTAATATAACGCCGGTCCGACTAGACTAAAAGTTTAAAAGTTATGAATATAAAACAAGAACACCAAGTTTATTATGTTTAGGTATATAACATAAAATTAATTAACTTTGATACCTACTTTATTTTTAGCAAGTTGTTTGAACAACAATTTAATTTTAAAACTGTTTGACGGTTAATTATGTTTTGATAGGATTTTCCAATTACCGAAATAAATAATTTACTAACAAGGATTAATTAAGTATTTTGGTTAAATAAATTAAATTAAGAGTGCCATCCACGAAGACGCGCCCCACCCCTCTCCGCTTTGTACTAAAGTACAGCTTACAGTACAATAATTGCGGAGTGGGGCGCGTCTTCGCGGATGGCATTATCTGTAAATGCGGGAAATAAAGTGAATGGTGCTATACATGCGATTGTGACCAACCGGTCGATATCCAAAAAGGCTCAAACAGATTATGATTGATCGTGTATTACGAAATTATGGTATAGATGTATAAACGTAAACGAAGCAAAAGGAGTATGTAAGGATCGTTTTGTAGTTTCTGCCTTACCCCATGTATGTAAATAAAATAAAATAACTGTCTACACAAAAGTTTACTCCTAATAACTTAAAATCATTTCTTCTTGCAGTCTTTTTCCCCAAAAAGTGCTACCTACAACAAACTTTTAAAACTTTCTCTAACTACCCTTCTTTGAGTGAACTTTTTGACGATCATCTTAAACATAAAATATAGCACTTTATACAATACAAAAGCACTAATACATAAAGATATGTTCACTATGATAAATAATTCTATTTCAAAATATTGGAACCAGGGGACATGAAGCGTGGGTGAAACAAGATGGCCGCCGCTGTGACGTAACACATACTCTATGGCATCGACGGCGCGGACCGGCGCGGGCGCTGGCATGTCGAAGATCATTGTGCGCAGATTATGCATGTTGATGCGGTAACTGAAAACAAGTAACACAGATTCACTATTAGCACAGATAACATGGTTATTAGTAGAATTCTGATTTGAAATGTGTGATGGATGCTCCCGGCAATTTAAGGAATAGACTTTATATTCACCGAATGGAAATTTTATAAGGGCTTACGATGAAATGATGGAAAATTATTGTCTAATTCCGTGTCCTAATAGAATCGTTTTTAATTTATTGAGCTTAAAAGAATATTAACACTATTATTTGAAATGCTAAAATACAATGTATTGAATAATTTTTTATCAATTTAGATGACGTGTTTATGTATAGCTTTATCATCATAATTTCAGCCGAAAGACGACCACTGCTGGGCACAGGCCTCCCCCAAGCACCGCCACTTCGACCGGTTCTGTGCTTTCCGCATCCACCGGATTTCTGCGGCCTTCACAAGGTCATCGGTCTATCTTGTGGGAGGCCTTCCAACGCTATGTCTTCCGGTATGCGGTCGCTACTCCAGAACTTTTCGGCCCCATCGGCCACCCGTTCTGCAAGCAATGTGGCCTGCCCATTGCCACTTAAGTTTGGCAATTCTTCGGGCTATGTCGGTTACCTTGGTTCTCCTGCGGATCTCTTCATTTCTGATTCGATCACGTAGGGAAACTCCCAGCATAGCCCTCTCCATTGCCCTTTGGGTGAGTTTTAGCCTTCTGATAAGGCCCATTGTGAGCGACCACGTTTCAGTGCCATAGGGCATCACTGGCAACACGCACTGGTCAAAGACTTTCGTCTTGAGACATTGCGGTATGTGGGACGAGAAGATATTGCGTAGCTTCTCGAACGCTGCCCAGCCGAGTCGGATTCGACGATTGACCTCTTTCCCGAAGTTGGACCTACCTAGCTGGACAGTTTGTCCTTGGTAAACATCCTTGGTAAACATACTCGTCCACAACTTCGAGCGTAGCGTCTCCGATCTTCATGAGAGTGGGTGGTAGTGGGGCTACATGAGCATTTGACATGACTTTTGTCTTGTCCACGTTCATTTTAAGACCCACTCTTTCGTAAGCTCTACTGAGGTCATTGAGCATTGTACTGAGGTCCTCCATGGTCTCAGCCATGATAATACTTCAGCTTTTTCATAAATACTTATTTAAAAATACATTAAACTACGTAATCACCTTTCGTTCCTCAAAGTATGTTCAATAACATTCTTGAACTCCTCATCGTCAACATCTTCCAAGTCGAGTGTACTGCCGATTGTGTGGCGCAACAGTTGCTCAGCGTTACGCCACTGGTCGGCTGCTACTGGCAGTCCTAGAACCGGTATTGCTGCAGCTATTGCTTCGTCCATAGACTGTTGTCCACACTGGGTTATAAAGAGACGGACGTTTGGATGTTCTGCAATAGAAAATAGGGTTTTGAATGAGTTACCTTACGGAATTCATCATCTACCTAGCCTTTTCCCAACTATGTTGGGGTCGGCTTCCAGTCTAACCGGATGCAGCTGAATACCAGTATTTTACATGGAGCGACTGCCTATCTGACCTCCACAACCTAGTTACTAGGTAACACGATACCCCTTGGTAAGACTGGTTGTCAAACTTTTTGGGCTTCTAACTACCCGTAACAACTGTCAAAGATCTACAAATGACAGCCGGGACCAACGGCTTAACGTGCTTATCCGAGGCACGGAGGGGTCTTGGTATGTAAAGATGGTCACCCATCCACGGAGCAACCGCGGTTAGCGTAGCTTAACCTGATCGATCGACCCGTGCGGCTGTAATTATTTAGCTACAAGCCCTCCCGAGTTACTTTACGGAATTATGGATGCTAAATAAGAAGGAAGACATAAAGACAACTAACGACTCGAAGAAAATAAAATCAAAATTAAGCTCTGTTTACAATGAGGTGAATCCCGCGCGGGATACTTACGGGACGCGACTGCGACAGGAAGTCACGCGATCATTCGCGCTAGTTGAACACCTCCATACAAAGTTGACACAATGAGCACGAGTGAATTTCGTCCCGTCCGCGCGGGATTCGCTTCAGTTAAGCCAGAGTTTAAAAGCGAACTGGCCGAAGGTATATCAAAGAACGTAAGACTTATTTATAGTTTTTATCAAAATAACAGCAACATTGCACGCGATAATAGCAATCAAATTGATAGCAAGACTTAGTTTAGGGTATATACTTAATACGATTCAAATTAGATGCTTCATGAAAAATGAAAGTAAAATACGTTCAAATGTAGGTTCTTATTACGTTCAAAAACCAGGATAAACGCGACACGTGTGCTGCTTTATTTCCTAGTATGGTTCAGTGCAATAAGCTTGTCGGGTTTCAGTATCAAATAAACTTGCGAACTTTCCCGTAGGTACATCACGATGCATTAGAGAAATAACTTTGCAAAGTTATTAGAGCTGTTTGATGCGAACACTGTAAAGCTTATGCCAAGTAAAGCCCTTGTGTGTGTGCAAGAGTAACATGAATGTAGTTTCTCAGTGGAAATTCTAGCTTGTATTTGATTTGTCTAGAAAGTTTCGTTACTCGTGAATAAATAAGTATCTCTTATTAAAAAAGATCGCATTGTAATTTCGGTCTGTTTTCCTAAATTTTTTACAAGTTTTTAACATTGAGTGTCGCTGAGTCAAAATTGCGACTAGATTTTGAACGCAAAATCTTACAAGTAGCAATTTCGAGGAATACCTATGGCGAGGTATTTTGCAGGAATGTGGCCCTATTTTGTACAAAAACCTAGCATCGAGCCACAGTGTGGCGATGTTGCAGGCAATGCAAGCTTGAAGTTCTGGCCACACTGAGGCCATTTCCGACAATTCCATGACGTGACTGCGAGCGTCGATTGTTTTTATGAATAAGAAGTCGCATGACTACTTGCGTCAGTTTGAACACCTTCATACAAGTTAGTTGACACAATCGAAGCGAGTGAATTTCATTCCACATCCCGTTCGGGATTTGCCTCAGTTTGGACAAAGCTTAACAATGGGCGAAAACGAAAATAGCCCAAGATTGAAAACTACGAAAAATCCAGCATACGTACTCAACAATTCAGCTTGAGGGAACCATTTCCCGACCTTCACATTATATGGCAAGTCACTGATATCATCATCCCACTTCCAGATCACTTTGAAAGACAGCTTGCCAAACGCACTGATCAGCTTGTGTTGCGTGGCCTCGGGTACCATCCAGGGACGTATGTTGGTGCCCAGGCTGACGTAGACCACGCCATAGACGGATGAATCTAGGTACTCTTGCAGTTCCTGGAACATTGAAGTTACTTGAAGTAAATTATGAAACTACGTTTTAACTAAGTTTCAATTAAATTGTAAAATTTATTATTTTGTGTTTTATGACATTGATTTTACATTCTGTGATTACTTCCTCACACACTGACTTATTAATTACAAAATTTTAGGAAAATCGTCTACTTTTACAATGTTTGTAAACATGTGAGCATCATATATCTATCACATAATAAATTATCTGTCGTTGCTTCATTTTTAATTCTTTTTGCCTATTGTGGTATAGTAATTTTATTCTAGGTGCATCGTCTTCACATATAATAATTATTTACCTAATGTACGTACATATACAAACAACTGTAAAACATTTTAAAAGAGTAACGGTGGAGTTTCTTGCCCATTCTTCTCCATACGAAAACTACCTTTTGGAAGGGGCGACTAGAACCAATTTTATTATTTTGTAATTTTTGACATTCAAAAGTGCCATACATGGTGTAGCGTTGTGAGCGGTCTCAACTACATTAGTCGAGTGATCAATTAGTAAGTAACTAACCACATCACTACAAACGTGGCACAACACTAATTTCCTAAGGACACTCTGTCATTTCGACTGCCGCTTGCTTCCCTGAAGGGAGTGACCCTCAGGACCGTGTGCCCCGACCTAGGGTGAGTTCCACATTAGTGGTATTATTAATATAAGCTGTTAATGAGCCATCAGCTACTATCTATTTGCCTTGTATTCTATGCTCGCGTGTTCACCATACTTAACCTCACTTTATATCTATCATTGTGCCACGCTATCTCTGCTCCTTCTCTCTCTGCCTGTAAGCCGCTGCGATGTGTTAGCTCCTACCTATTCTGCTTTCCCTGTACCGTACCTTGGTCACTAAAAGGGGGAAGAAGCTGATACATCGCATGCGGCCTGCTACTGCTCGCACCGACTTGACATGCGCTTCCTACCGCGCCTTTCAGGGCTCTCTGTACGGGCTCAGGCTGCACGCGGACAAAGGCCTGCCTACCTGCGGCCTACCGCCGCGCGCCTGTGCTGACAGGCGACCTTCCACGTGTGGCCAATGCCTGCCTACCTGCGGCCTACCGCCGCGCGCCTGTGCTGACAGGCGATCTCCACACAGTCGCGGCTACTGACGTGTACTACCACGTGCTAGGGCCGGCGACCTACTACGGTGCCTGTGCTGACCAGGCGCCCACATCTACCATGTGCTACCAAGGACGGTACCCTTCCTGTCTATCCTATGTGTGTGAGTGCTCAGACTCAGGTCAGGATCTTACCCACAACCTAGCCGTGTTCTACTATCTATTTAAATTATAATTATATCTATAAACCTATTCAGCTGTTTCTGTTATCTACCTCTACTTACTACTACCTAAACCGTTAACGGCCTGCGCAGCCTACCCTGCGCAGCCCTAGCCGTTACAATGGGCCTATTTGAAATAAATGATTTGACTTTGACTTTGAGTTGACGTTATAACTAAAACCATAAAGTCAGTAGGCAATATCATACTTATGTCAGATATGACTTTTGGATGGTTATGAAGTTAAGGTTCTTCTCATAGAAACTGTTCAGTTTCTGTGGCTCAATTCGCTGAATATTATTTTTGACTATGAAAACAACTGTGTAATTAAAAATATCTCAATAAACAGGGTGGCAGGGACATTGACGCGAAAACTGTTACTATGCATTCAGTACATTATTCTGAAAAACTGCGTTGAAATGTAAAAATCTGCTGTTTCATAGAAAAGTGTAATGCCTACGTGGTCAAAATGTATGGAAAAGCAGTTTTTTTATAACTGACGAGCGCCCCTTGCGTTGAAATTTTTCAGAATCATGAACGTACTGAATCTATACTAACAGTTTTCGTGTCGATGTCCCTGCCACCCTGTATAACAAGATTGCCGTTTTGATAACTTATGACTTACCTCAGTCATCTCCGTCTTATTCTCTTTATCCTGCAAGTGTGTTGCTCCCAAATGCACCACATTTCTCGGCACAGGACGCGTTCCTTCCCAAACTGGATGAATATTCAGAATCAGCATCTCTATCTTTTCTACCTGCTCTTTTAAAGAAGGAACGTCACCAAACAGACTCTTGGCCAATGCATTTTCCTCTTTCTCAAGTGCGTTGTACATAGAGTTCATTTTCCAATAGTCGTACAATGCTATTATTTTCTGCCAGATGTTTAGATTCCAAACTTCATGTTGCAAACTGGTTGGATATAGCAAAGGGTGTGTTGGACCACCTAGATTTATGTAGTCATTAAAAACTGGGCCAAAAGAACTGATGGAAACTACAGGAGCATCAGAGATGTAGGTCCAGAAGAGTGTAGGTCGAATCCAGGCTTCTAACAACAGAAGATCGAAAGTTTCATTGTTTCTGATAAAGCTTTTTACTTCAGGGACTTCGAATTGTTTTTCAACTATTTTAGTAGCAAGTTGTAGAACATGTTTTAAGCCCCCATTGCTAAACTGGTCCTTTCCTGAAATGTCTTTAATATACCTTTCTTGCCAAACTTCATTTGTTACTTCAGAAACATCAATTTCCATTAAATTGTCTGGTGAAGCTCCTCTAGGGTACTCTGGCAGAGGAGTAATAAGTACAACTTCGTGGTCTCGATGAATCAGTTCGTGTATTATCGATCTATGGGCTCTCTGGTGGCTTACCAGTGGCGTTGGGAAGACTGCCAGTATTCTTGCTGTTTCGGTTAGAACAAAAAATGAGAAATTTATCAGGAGACACAGTATCATCGTTGTTATTTTTAATTTGCAAAGAAAAATGCTGTGTTTTGGATTTAGTTTCCTCACTAATTCTATCACTTAAAACAATTTTAAAATGAAATTAACAGTTTATTGTAACAACACTTTCGATATAAGTAGTCACTTATGGAAGAAAGAAACATTATGAAAATAAAAATTACATGTTCATTATTGATACAAGTGATTGAGTGCATAATATTTGCACAACTGCATCCTTCGTGTCTTTAAGCCCTCTCTGTAGGTGAAATGTTATTAGCCTCAGAATATGAATAGATGGTTTGTAATTAACACTTTAGTAGTTTACCTTTTAAATTTTTTGTGAATATTTGTAAACACGAACAAAAAAAATTAAAATGCTTGGATTTTAAAACCAAGCACGCATACACTTATAAATCTTGTTAAAATATACATCAGAATTTATTGTCACGGTTTTTAAGCTAAGAAAAACCGACATTTAAAATGAGCCCTCCGCGAGGGCTCCCGGCATCCCATATGTGACTAGGTGAACCCCCTTGGAGGGCTCCCGGCACTGAACGTGTTAATTAATTAAGTACTAACGTGAATGTACTCATCATTCTATTGCCCTTATTCCAATTTATTAGGGGTCGGCGCATGTCTGCTTCTTCCATACTTTTCTATTCCGTCATCATCATGCCGTCATCTCAGTAGTCAGCCCCTTTAGTAAATGTAAGTCAGGGTAAAAAGAAAAGAGTCTAGTAAAACTATGGTCAATCATCAGGATCTAGAATTTTTTTTGAGGCGGGGCAAATACTGCCGTCTGTTGCCCAGCCAATCTTTTAATGGGGATGCGCTAAGTTAGTCCACGAAATTAAAATTTTCTTAAAATGATTTTGGCAGCAACATATTAATCAAATTTTTTCGATCGATAATGCGCCAATCCAAAAGGGACAACTAGTAAAAAAGAAAAAAAATAGAAAGATTATAATATGCTGTGCGTCTCATTTATTGCAAAGTTGCGGTGTGCTGGGTTGTGCACTTGTTTTTAATTTTTACTGTTGGGCATCTCATGGCTGACCTCTGAGGTCATGACTATTTAACCGGTCAATCCTGTGGGTGACTTAAGCTGCTAAATTCAAAGCTCCAGCCAGTAGCATACAAACTAAGCTAAAAAGCTAGGTTAACACTCGCTAAGGGCACCCCCTGTGAGGTACGAGCCTCGGCTTAGGGCGTTTACCGGAGGGAGGACATCAAAGATGGGACGGGCTGGGTTGTGCACTTGTCTGCTACGCTTGAATTTGTCGCCCCCTGAAGTTGGCACCCAGGGCACGATCCCCGGTTTGCTCTCCTAGATCCGGGGCTGACCAAACGTCAAATAAATTTACCGACTACATAGCTGTGAACCGGTAAATTAATTTGAGGTTCAGCATCAGTATTTTCTACCAGCTACACAACTGGAAGAAAACGCTGACATAGGTTTAGGGAAAGTCCAATACTAAAGATTCCTGTACAAAAGCAGCCCACTTCATGTATCTAATGACTACTAAACATTTATAAATAAAAATAAAAATTGCAACAATTTTTTTTATTACTCGTATATGTATTTTATGTCGGGTACATTGAATGGCCCTTTGCAAGACGACTAAAATGTCACGGTGTATCTTTGGCCCATAAACAAAAAGCAGACCCACATGCCTGTTTACATCTATGGGCCATATATAATATCAACAAAAAAAAAGGGGAAAAAAGGGAAAAGGGAAAGGAAAATGAAAAAGGGGAAGAAGGAAGGGGAAAGGGTCTAAGAGTGTGAATTATTTCATTAAACTCATTAGGAATGCGTAACACGACTCTTCAGTAATTATTTTCTGAGAAACGTGAGTATTTGGCACATGCTTGGCGATAATGAAATAGAAAACTATGTGTGATGTTGACTCGGGGTTGCTCTTACAGAAATTATATTACCACCCATAACTATAACTTAGTTTAGTTGTTCTTTTCAATAAGGAAATGTTTCACTGGTACAAAAAGATGGAGGAAAAGTTCATTGTTTTGATTTTCGCTTTAGGAGAGAAAGTATGACTGCTTGACGTCCAATACGTTCAATGCCGGTAGCCCTCCTGGAGAGTCCACTCAAGCTATATATGGGATACCGGGAGCCCCCGTGGAGGACTCATTTTAAATGTAGGTTTTTCTCAAAAAACCTACATTTAAAAGGAGCCCTCCACGGGGGCTCCCGGCAAATTTGGCATTATAAACTGTGAAAATAAAATTAGTTGTATATTTTAACTAGATTTCAAATCTAATGCCGGTGACACGCCTCGAGGGTTAACTTTAGCGCAAATGTATTGCCGGTGACCCTCCTTTTTAGGGTTCCGTTGCCAAATGATAAAAAACGGAACCCTTATAGATTCGTCATGTCTGTCTGTCTGTCTGTCTGTCTGTCTATCTGTCTGTCTGTCTGTCTGTCTGTCTGTCTGTCTGTCTGTCTGTCCGTCCGTATGTCACAGCCACTTTTTTCCGAAACTATAAGAGCTACGCTGTTGAAACTTGGTAAGTAGATGTATTCTGTGAACCGCATTAAGATTTTCACATAAAAATAGAAAAAAAACAAATAATTTTGGAGTTCCCCATACTTAGAACTGAAACTCAAAAAATTTTTTTTCATCAATCCCATACGTGTGGGGTATCTATGAATAGGTCTTCAAAAATGATATTGAGGTTTCTAATATCATTTTTTTCTAAACTGAATAGTTTGCGCGAGAGACACTTCCAAAGTGGTAAAATGTGTGTAACCTCCTGTAACTACCCCCTGTAACTTCTAAAATAAGAGAATGATAAAACTAAAAAAAATATATGATGTACGTTACCATGTAAACTTCCACCGAAAATTGGTTTGAACGAGATCGAACAACTAGTTTTTTTTTTAATACGTCATAAATCGTAAACCGCAATTTACCTTTCATTCAATGTTACTTGCTGCTACGGAACCCTTTATGGGCGAGTACGACTCGCACTTGGCCGGTTTTTTTTTTTGCTTTTTTGGGTGGGAAATTATCAAATAACTTCTCCCGCTCTGGGCGGAGCGGGAGGGCGTGTCAGACTCTTACTGACTAAAACCCACCCGTTTTCCTTCAGTTGCCATGTTGCCGGGGGCCACGATCTCCCTTTCGGATTTCTTCGCAACCCCGGCAGGCATCGGCCCTCGCGGACCCCGTCAGTTCTGCTGACATCTCTTTGAGGCACGCGTGGAACACAACGCGCCGTCGACTTGGGCCTGCTCCTCGGTGACCCTCCTAGAGTAAACTTGCAATATGTATGGTAGCAAGACGTATGAGCTCTGTGAAAAATAGGTGGAGTCGAAAGTGTTAAGTGGTTGAGATAAAATGAAAGAACTCGTTTTCTTTGACTGACGATATTTTATCATTACTCTTTCACACATTGGCGTATGCGGCCATGTTTTAAAAGCTGATATAAAGACAGAAAGTATCTGCACTCTAGACAAAGTGTTTTTTTTGGTCTGTGCTAAATAAATGTATTTTCTTTCTTTCTTTTCTTTCTTTCTTATCAGGTTTTCCATCTGGAATTTCTCAGTACCAGCCCGGAGTCTAGATTTGTGCCCGGTTGATGGCAATAGGTTCGCCCCCTATTACATAGGACTTAAGAGCGTGTATTCTGAAAGTGGGCAACATCGCAAATAGAAGTGTGTCACTAGTTAGCGATATTTAATATTTCCATACATTAATATTGCCAAAATAATCAAAACAAGTGAATATTTTAACAACTATTTGTGACGTTGCCAACGTGAAGAAATTCCACACACGGACCATTTACTTGCGCAAATTTAGGCTTGCGCAAGTAATCGTTACATGTGTTGGAAGTGCGCAAATTTTTCGGCTTTTCGATTCCAAATTTGTACAAATTAGAGTTTCAAGTTTCAGTAGAATTTTTGTATGAACAACGGTCACTAAACAGAAATAATATCGTTACAAGCAAACTTGAGCCGTGTGTGGTCAATACTCAAGCTCATTTAAGCTAATTTGCGCAAGTAAATCGTTGCGTGTGTAGCTACCATCGCTCTTAAACAAAACAGGCGAAATGTGGGTGTCCCATAGGTACACTTCTGCCTAACCCTTCTGGGAATACGAGCGTGATGTTATGTTATTGTAACCTCTAGACAAATTCTGAAAATAAGAGATTCTGAGCACGGTAATCAGATTAACTCGTCTACGATCTAAAAGCTTTTCCACTTTCCCTGAATTTCAGATTATCACTTACAAACCTACTTGTTAAACATAGTTCAGTTCCTAAAGTTTCAGGATTGTAATGCAAATTACTTCGTTGTAATTGTGAAGAGACCGTTTAACTTGATAATATGGCGGACACAAAAGGGATCAAACCTGGCCGGAATCTTAGACAAAAGGTGGACTTGGAAGTTTAAATTAATATCCTTCCACTTAGGATTGTTTCATGGCCGATACAATGTTAAAGTTTAATTTAGCATTTGATAAGATTTTAATTGTATCGTAAATAGATAATTTGTCAATAGTAAATGAGGAATTGGCCAAAATCCAAATAAGTAATGGGGTGATAAGAATAAACCACCTAATTTATTCTGAAAAAATCTCCTCATGAAATCTTAGATGAAGTGAGCTATTCCTGCTGACTTCACCTAGGTTTTCACGATGAGAATCTTACAGAATTAATAAATCAGCTGATGCTAGGAATCGCTAGGGATTGGCAGCTCGCACTTTACCCTAAGTTTTAATTTTTACAGAATAAGCTGTCTGGATCGAGGCTAGCTCTACACATAGAGAAGAAAAAAAAAGTGGCACTCCGGGAGTACTGACAGAAGTGAAAACTTGAAAAAAAAGTCGGCACAACGGTAATCAATGCGTTGATGTCTTTTTAATGGTCAAAAGCTGGTGTCGTCACAGTGTCGCGAAATCAATGGTTTAGTCCCATCTCAAAAATGCCCAACGCGCCTAAAAAAGTTTTCACTTCAAAAATTAAATTCTGTCACAACATTTGACAAATAAAAGTTCGTTACTGTGGGACAAGTCTTGTCACAATATGGCGTGGTAAAAGATGCCTGATGGGGTAGAACAAAGTGGTTATAGACATTGCCTAATCTGTATAAAAACAGCAGACGCCCCATAAATGACGTGTAAATGGTTTCGTTTACGTAAATCCAATTAAGTAAAGAAAATATTATCAGATGACCATGGTGTTGATTTAATTCTGGATGGCTAGACCAGGGTGAATGACACAGTTCCTTGAGCAGAAAATAATAATACAAATACTACTTTTATTTGGTACACCAGCAGCATATTAAAGAAAAATAAAGATAGTGTTAGGAAAAATACTCTAATGGTATCCATTTAGTCTTTACAGACAAAAGAAAAATCCTCTTTGTGGGACAGCAAATACATAGATGTACTTCGTGATTCTATTTTCTTGCCAAGTCAAATGTGAACATGGTAATGTCCTAAAAACCTATGTCATGTGATTTATAGTAGTACAGTCAGCCATCAGTGGTTACAATCTGACATTGACAGCGCCTTTATGTCAAAGCGGTAAGGACGATTTTCGTATCACAAGTGTTACATTTGCAGTTGACTGTACGTTAACCTCTTTCTTTTTGATTTATGTATTCATGACATGTCTGGGACCCCGCCTCGCTTGAGCCTCCCTGACATTTAAATTATGTGATTCTGAAAACTGTTCTCAACCTCTGTTTCACGTATTGGCACAAATTAATACAGATGGTTCACTCCACATTTTAGGTATGAAGCTACAAGTACGCGGCGGGCCCGTCTTGTCGGGCCAATTCAGTGAGCGTAACGTAGTCAGAAGATATAAGAGTTACGCGATAGAAAGAGAGGCAAGTTCTAAATGTATGTGTCGTAGGGATATTGTCAAACCAGTGATATTATAATTTCACTAGTGAAATTATAATAATTGCACGAAGCTTTGTCAACCGCATCCATTTTTCACAATTTAATGGGCTCATTTCAGTGACATTATAATTCAGCTGGACCCACGCAGTGATATTGCAAGGCAGTAATATTTTGACAATTTCACTGTATGTGCAAGCCCGTTAAATTGTGAGACCGTCAATGATTGGTCCGTTTCCAATGTCATGCCTTACTTACATCATAAAATGAATAAACTTCTACACGTTATTATGCAGATTTTAAAGTCGGATGAAGAAGAGTAGACCAATCAAAACGCACGAAGCCCCCACTACAAACTTGACTCATAATATACCTAGGGTTATTATTAAAACACTAAAACGTTCTTGTGATATTACAATAACACTAAAAAAGTCCGTTAAATTGTGAGAAATTGATGCGGTTGACAAAGTTTCGTGCAATTATAATTTCACTAGTGTAATTATAATATCACTGGTTTGACAATATCCCTGCGATATAAATATAACTGTAGTTTATTGGCGCTGTGCGAACTGAATTGCACTTTATTGTGTCGTAACAAGAGTCGCTTTTTATTTAAATGTTTTGCGGAGTGAACCGTCTGTATTAATCTGTGGTATCGGCAAGTTTCGCACAACAGCGTTCTGTCATTTCATGTTTGCATTTATCGGGTTCGCTTCTTATCAGTTTGGCCATATGCCAGTGTCATTTGGCAGATGACCTAATTGATGTTAAGCTGTAATATCTACTTACCTATTTATCATCGGGAAATATTTTTTCAAAATTATGCACACATTTTTAAATTAATGAGCCTCTAAAAACTTTTTGGGCTTCTACCGATGTACACATTTGTTAGTAAATGATCCATTTTTAAATTTCTTGCCTTTTTTCACAGTTGGTAGCAGTAAATCAAACTCAAAGCATTTATTTCAATTACACCATTTACATACACTTTTGAACAGTCAAGGGGTCGGTCAGTCAGAAAGATGAAGCTAGTTGCCCATTCGAGAAGAACGGGCAAGAAACTCCACGGACAACTCACAAAGGCACAACTAAGCCAGGATTCCCCGAACAAACGGGTTAGGTTAGAACTGTGAGAGACAGAGAAGTGGACGAGACTAGTAACGGAATGGTACCTGCGTAATAGAAAAAGGAACAAAGGTAGAGAAACTAAACGTTGGGAAGACGACCTGAAAAAGATAACTGGTCCAGAATGGACACGCACTACAAAGGACAGGACAAAATGGAAAGCTTTAGAGGAGGCCTTTGTCGAAGGATAAGCTTTAAAAGGAAAACCGGCTGCCGTTATAATTAGCTAAAAGTTAAATTGTTGAATAGAATTAAGTAAAAATGTTATATTATACATGTTATTAAGTTACGGCAATAAAGGCTTATTTTTTATTAGCTGCGCTCCGCGGTTTCACCCGCAGAAGTCTCGATCCCGTGGGAATATCGGAATAAAAAGTATCCTATGTGTTAATCCAGGTTATAAACTATCTGTGTGTGAAATTGCATCCAAATTCGTTAAATAGTTTTTGCGTGAAGAAGAGACAAACATACACACACACACACTCACAAACTTTCGCCTTTTGAATATTAGTATAATTTTTTTTTTAACTGTGAGCAACCGCGCTTCATCCAAGTTGGTTGCAGTTATTGGCTATTTAGTATTTTTAGGACCCCCAAAAAAGGAATTATTTGAGGTTTACAAAAAGAGGCGCAATCATTATATTAGTGTTCAATAATATTTTTAATAAAACCAGATTGTAATTATTTGAGGTTCAATTAAATACGCCTAAAGGTCTTTATCATCATCTATAGCAGCCCATTGCAGGTCATACGACTGTCAGTTCTTCCATCGTCCATTTGCTCTTCAATAGCGATTCTCATGACGACGATATTACGGTTGACAAAAGTAATAAAAAAATGAACATCGATAAAATAGAAATCCTGTTTAATACGTGGGTAGTTTCTCCTCTTTGAATGGATTCATTTAACTGAAACTAATTTTAAATATCTATGTGATAAAATGCAGCGGGTTTAGATATACGATGAAAAGAATATTTTCGTCAGCTGGTTGTGACATTTCAATTGAATTTCTGTACCTATTCTGTCTGTGTTCAGTTTAAATTTATTTTAGGCATCCTTCGAATCTAACGTGTCTCGTTCGTGGAACCCGGGTCGACGGCGCGTTTTGTTCCACGCGCGCCTCAAAGAGATGTCAGCAGAACTGACGGGGTCCGCTAGGGCCGATGCCTGCCGGGGTTGTGAAGATGTCCGAAATATATCATGGCCCCCGGCGACATGGCAACTGAAGGAACACGGGTGGGTGTTAGACTCTGACACGCCCTCCCGCTCCGCCCAGAACGGGAGAAGTTATTTGACAATTTCCCACCCAAAAAAAAAATGCGTTAGTGGAACGTAACTAACCTTAGATATACAGCATGTATCTGAAAGGTGTGGTCAAATTTAAGGTTGTGGTAACAGACCATCAAACTGGTCATCTTTCTCCAGGGACCAACATCGTAATCGTGGAATCATTATGTCTCTCTCCTCGACCCAAATGAACACGGCTGATTATATTTAAGTTGGTCCTATAGAGAAAGTTGTTCAGTTTGATTTATTTATTTTAAATAGATAAATAAATTAAACTGAACTTCATGGTCTGTACCACACCTTATAAGTCCACTCTTTTCGGATACACGCTATAGGTATTTACTTCGTGATACCAACCATCGCTGCACAAAGAAAGAAAGAAAAGAAAAAAAAGAAAGAAAGAAAAGAAATAAATAAATAAAGAAAGAAAATATACTTATTTAGCACAGACCAATAAGCACACAATATAAAGTATTAACCAAAATGACCATTGCAAATTACAATGTTAAATCTTCTAATGTTTTCCCGAAGGGTTAGGCAGAGCTGCAGCTTCGTACACCAATATTTCACCGGTTATGTTTAAGTGTCATGTACCTAATAGGGGGCGAGCTTATTGCTATCAACCGGACACAAATCTAGACACCGCGGGCTGTTACTGAGGAATGCCTGATGCAAAAACCCAATACAACTTTGCCCGAACTGGGAATCGAATCCAGGGTCTCTCTCATGCTCAGCTTATAGCGCTTACGATCACAAGACCAACGAGGCATTCAGTTTTCTTATACTCTGTTAATATGGTATATGTTTTATCTATGTTTTACCATAGTAAACTTTAGGTGAAAGCGTCAAAGTAACCCGCGTAATTAAAATTTTCTTACGTTTTTTTGCAATTTGCAGGCCTGTCTCAGGTTGTATGTTAGTCTAAATATGATTCGCGACCGTATTAAATGTTTATTTTTAGAATTATAATCATAAAAATCACCAATACAACTCTTTAAGTTCATGTAATCCTATTGAATGACTATTTCGTGAAATCATGACATTTGAGGATTATGCTAACTTAAGGTGTTGTACTGCTGATTCTAATGATTATGATTCTGTAAAGCCATATTTTTTACAGTCGCGAATCATATTTTAATTAACATACAACCTGAGACCAGCGTTGCCAGATTTTTTTTCGGATAATCCGAGATTTTGAACCTTTTTGAGTAAAAAAGCAGGATTCTTTTGTCGAAAGCGGGACATAATAAAAAAAGGAAAATGTATTATTAATATTATTATTTATTTGTTTTATTTTTTACTACTTATCCTTTTATTTGTGTTTCAAATTAAGTTTACAATGATGATATAAAGCAGTAGAAAATGTATTTTATTGAAAATACTACTAGTTACTTTACTATATTAATAACCAATAACTATTAGTTTGTCCTGCTCCTTACCGACCCTGACGACCTCATTACCCTCCTCCAAGAGAGCAGTAGGGAAACCAGCACAGTGTACAAAAACAGACGCCTCCCGTCATTCCGACCTCGCCGCCGAGGTCCTTTGCGATCGCGACCGCGTCCCCGAGTAAATGATACTCCCCCGACCCTTGCTCGATAACGAGGTGCAGCAGTTGTTGCAGTTGAGCACGTAGCTTTAAATTCCCCAACTAATAATCATGATCAAAACTTTGATCCAGCCCGTCCCATCCTTGATGTCCTCCCTCCGGTTGACGCCCTAAACCCGAGGTTCGTACCCCACAGGGGGTGCCCTTAGCGAGCGTTCACCTAGTTTTAATTAGCATAGTTGAATAACCCCTGGCTGGAGGTTTTAAGTGCAGTAGCTTAAGGCTCCCACAGGAAAGCCCGGTTAAGTAGTCATGATCTCAGAGGTCAACTACTGTAAGGCAGTTAAATCTTCAGAGGAATATAATATTAAATAAGTCATATATTACTTATGAATTACGTATTGATTTTTCTAGACCCGAAAATTGGTACTCAGCTTGTCCCGCGTAGGACATTTAATTTGGGTAAAAGTAGGGACGTCCCGCCAAAATCGGGACGTCTGGCAACGCTGCCTGAGACTGACCTACAAATTGCAAAAAAAACGAAAGCAAATTTTTAATTTCGCGGGCTACCTTGGCGTATCCCCCTTAGGGAATCTTTACTGTACGATTTCAAGCCAAGAAAATCTCCAGGGAGGCTGGTCAAGCCATATTCGTATTCAGAACTCGCAATAGTCTAAACCTGTTATAATTCATCATATTTGTCTTAATGCTGGGTACAATAACTAAGGATTTAGCTGGATATATAAACTTTTTCTTTATGATTTCGCAACCAAATATTCTTTTTTATTAAGTTACTAGCTAGCTAGCTAGTTTTTATTAAGTTATAGCTTTCGCTTGAGGCTTCGTCCTCGTGGAGGTCAGAAATTATCCCACAGAAACGTACTACCGGAATAAAAGTATCCTATGTGTTAATACAGGTTATAAACTATCTGTGTGCCAAATTTCATCCAAATCCTATTAGAAGCATAATACTTACATATGATTGAAATACTGTCATGAATTCCACGCTAGTAAAGCTCCCAATCGACATGATTTTTCCGATGTCTTCAACAATCATCGTCATATTTCATAATAAATTATTCACTTAAACCTTCCTCATAAATCACTCCGTCCATTGGTGAAAACCGTATGGAAATCCGTTCGGTAGTTTTTGAGTTTATCGCGTTCAAACAGACAGACAGAAGCGGCGGGGGGACTTCGTTTTGTATAATTATGTAGTGACTATGTACTTATAAAAGAATAAGGCGACGCCATATCTATTTGGCAGACCGTTATCGTGAGAATAAAATACATATACACGTTACACACTAAATATTACAATATAAAGGGGTTTTATTGCATTATTTATAGGGTTGCCACACTTGAGTTGTGGTTAGAATCTTCTTGATATTTGTACCTAATACCTTATTGTAGATAATGATAATGACTAATGGAAGTCATCTACAGTTAAGTTAGTTCATAATGAAATCAATAACAGTATTAGAAAATCTAGTTAATTTAATGACTTATAGGGCTTATAGGCAGGTACAATACTTAATTATAGTTAAATAAAAGGCTACTAGGTATCATCATCATCATCAGCCTATAGCAGTCCACTGCTGGACATAGGCCTCTCCAATTGCACGCCATTCAGCTCGATTCTCGGCAACTCTCATCCAGCTGCTACCAGCCACCCTTCGAAGATCGTCACTCCACCTAGCCTGAGGGCGTCCTACCTTACGTTTGCCAATTCGCGGTCTCCACTCAAAAACACGTGTACCCCAACGATCATCGGTTCTACGGCTGATATGGCCGGCTCACTGCCACTTCAGCTTGCTAATTCTGTGAGCTTTGTCGATAACTTTGGTTCTCTGCCGGATCACTTCGTTCCGGATTCGATCCCTCAGAAAGACTCCAAGCATAGCCCGCTCCATGGCTCGCTGAGCAACCTACTAGGTATAACTAGGTATAACTAAGTAAATTTATGAATCATGTTCGTGAACGGGCGCCGTCAGTTGGGACTGGTCATCTCTTAGCTGCCATGGTTTATTTTAATTTACTTACATATTTTTTGGTCTTTATTTTTATATTTTTATTACGGACGCTTCCAACGTGCATGTCTTTCTACATTGTTCTCACATGTATAATTTCAACATGAATGATGTAACCTATATTTTGTAACAATTTTTGAAGTGAAAACTTCTTTAGGCGCGTTGGTCATTTTTGAGATGGGACTAAACCATTGATTTCGCGACACTGTGACGACACCAAGACAAAAGGACCATTAAAAAGACATCAACGCGTTGATTACCGCGGTGCCAATTTTTTTTCAAGCTGTCACTTCTGCGGGCACTCCCGGAGTGTTTTATTTAAAACAGTGTCCGTGGAGTTTCTTGCCCGTTCTTCTCCATAGTATGTGTGATGTATTGAATTTTGTGTATTGTGTATGAGTCATTGTAACTCTAATGAATAAATGAATAATAATAATTGCCGTTTCATCTTGCTGATTAATTAATTGAGAGAGCAGTGGTGGCCCAGTGGTAACGGCCCCGAATTTCGTGTCGTATGTCGAGGGTTCGATCCCAGGCAGGTGCATTACTTTGTGTAATTTATTTCATCATCACTGCTCTCAAAACGAAAGGAAAACTTCGTTAGGAAACCGGCACACAGTGGGTCGAAACTGCTATATGAGGACATAGGGATTTTTATTACAAATTCCATTTAAAAAAAATACTTTCCGTAAGATCTTGTCATTGTGATAAAAAAATGTTCTGAAACATTTTTCTCTAAAACTGATAGTTTGCCCGGAAAAAAATATTTTCTATTTTTGTTGTATGGAATGAAAACAAAAACTGCTAAAATTTGACCAAGTCTTGACAGATCTTGCTTTGAAACTACTTAATTCTTATTCTTTGGCTTATTGGCTATAACTTTACGCTATCAGCGCGCACCCATACTTGCCCGTTCAAGAGTTATGAGGTTCAGTAAAATGAAAAAAAAGTAAGTAAAAAGTACTTTTTTATTATTAATATCATAGATAAAATAATTGTGTTACATAAAATACTTATAATTAAGGAATATTAATAATTTCAAAACATAATATTTATCAAAAAAGTCCAAAAATAATAAATTTTCAAAATTAAAGCAAATAATAATTTCAAAACAAAATTAAAAAATAAATGAGTACCTATTAATCATTTAAAAAAAATGGTTTTAAAGTTATTTTTATTCAAAACTACAATAAGAAAACTAAACTCTAACAAAATTAATCACTATCTTGTAACGTACATCTATAAATTCTAATTCGGATTCAGTTGAAAAAGACACCAAAAACTCGATTGCTCTTAGTGAGAGAATCACTCACCCGTTGTTTGGGCATTCTTGGCCTTAGAAAGGTCAGTTTTGGAACAGACGACAAGAGAAGATTATGCAAGATATATAGGTAAATTGAAAGCATTTTGGACTTTAACCAATCGGGAAACTATCGGAAGAAGTATCAGAGGCTCGAAATAAAGACTTTCGTAAATATAGAGAGAACCATTAAAGAAAACTAAGTATGACAGCGACAAATGAAGATATCTTGCATGATCTTCTCTTGTCGTCTGATCCAAAACTAACCTTTCTAAGGCCAAAAATGCCCAAACAACGGAGAGTGGTTCTCTCACTAGAAGCACTCGAGTTTTTGATATCTCTTTCAACTGAACCCGAATTCGAATTTATAGATGTACATACTTTACAAGATAGGGATAGTGATTAATTTTGTTAGAGTTTAGTTTTCTTATTGCAGTTTTGAATAAAAATAACTTTAAAACCATTTTTTTAAATAATTTATAGGTACTCATTTATTTTTTAATTTTGTTTTTAAATTATTATTTGCTTTAATTTTGAAAATTTATTATTTTTGGACGTTTTTTATAAATATTATGTTTTGAAATTATTTATATTCCTTAATTATAAGTATTTTATGTATTTTATCTATGATATTAATAATAAAAAGTACTTTTTACTTACTTTTTTTTTTCTTTTTACTGAACCTCATAACTCTTGAACGGGCAAGTATGGGTGCGCGCTGATAGCGTAAAATTGTAGCCAATAAGCCAAAAAATAAGAATAAAGTAGTTTCAAAGCAAGATCTGTCAAGACTTGGCCAAATTTTAGCAGTTTCTGTTTCATTCCATACAACAAAAATAGAAAATATTTTTTTCCGGACAAACTATCAGTTTTAGAGAAAAACGTTTCAGAACATTTTTTCATCAAAATGACAAGATCTTACGAAAAGTATTTTTTTTAAAATGGAATTTGTAATAAAAGACCCTATGTCCCTTATATAGCAGTTTCGACCCACTGTGCGGCATGATCATGAGAATCAAAATCTCGAAGACATCCACCAACTATTGTTATTGTGTCGGATCATCTCAATAATTACCTATAGGTAACATAGAAACGTTCATAAATGATACGGGTCAACAACTCGCATTTCTGATAGTAGTTCTGTGAAAAAAAATATTTATCAAACAAAACATAGGTCGTATGTTATACAAGAAGAGACTAATACTAGGAAAAAAAGAATTGTTTAAAATGTTTTAGAAAATATTTTTAAGATCCGAATCAATCATATCGGATGCATCTAACTTGGAGATACCTATTGTACTAAACAATTCAAGTTTCCTTAAATTAATCTACATTTTCCTAATCTAACTAAATTGTAGGTTACAGTGCTGCCGATTCTCTTGTGCACAAACTAAACTAAATTTAAGTTCAGTGCATCTTTTTCTTTCTATTTCATTAAGAAAAGGACAGAAGATACATTTTAGTTTAGTCCTGTCAAATTAATCACTTTATTTTTTTTTTCTTTTGCTTATATCTCGAAAACGGTGTGTCCAATCGCAAAAATAATGAAAATTTCGACACCCTTTATAAAGCCCTTAAACCCCTAATACTTTACATGTAGGTAATATTTTTTCTTATTTTCCATACAAAAAGTGAAAAATCCATATAAAACACGTCGAGGCTGCCCCCCCTGCGCGCCTCCGGCTCTAAAAAGATTCACGTGGTTAGGTATCACGTGTGGAGTCGCGACTGTCAAATTCGATTTAGATGTGTCAAAATTATTTTTAAATTTAGAGAATTTATTTTGCAGAATAGCTTTGAGATCCTCATAGTCAAAAGTAAGGAATTTTAGTGATAGTTTAGTTAGTTTAGTTCGGTTTACAAGAGAATCGGCACCATTGTCTCAAGTTCTCAACACAGTACCGTGACAATATTATAGTGCATTGTCCGTTGTAACTTCACAAATGTGGAAGTACAACGAATCGTAAAACGTTAGTGAAAACTTGACTTATTCCAAAATATTATCACGAATCACCATTACAGATTTTGATGTGAACGGACCGTACGTGATACGTATAAAAAACAAAACAAGATATGTAACATATAATATTGATATGCATTTATCAGTAGCATGCCAGAGGTCAACGGTGTTTTTGCAACCAGTTGATTAAGATCCAAAAATAAACACATACGTTCCAAATATTCTTCAGTCCGAGAGCAATCGTCAGCAGTGTACATATATATATAATTATTAGTAATCATGTGGAAAATAATAAATCTATCTGTTCTCCTAATCGTCGCTCAGGCAGCGGACATACGTGATTTTTACGGGGACTGGATCGATCTCGCATTTTATCCAGTTTCCGCCTACGTCCCTTTGTGCATACGTTTCACGTTCGTTAAAAGCATAGAAAACGTTCAATGCACTTATGCTGATGGAAGAAACGCCACTATAGTTCAAGCCACGATCGTGACGGAAACCGGAGGGAGAATGCCCAGTCATCAGATGCCGTTTAGGGTGGTAAATACGCCTGCGGAGGTGATGCCAGCGTTGAACATCAGCGTCAAATGTGGTGACAAGGATGTTCCTGCTAATGATCGTGCTGTTGTAAGGTTGGTGAACAAAGATTACTTCATTTTCTATACCAATATTCCGGCGTCCTTGGAATATACTCGGAGTGTGGTAGAACAGAACTCAGCAATACTTTTTGGAAGAAATGTCGTCTCTTCAAATAAATTATCTGATGTTATGACAAGTATTGAAGATCTGAAGAACAGACGAGGAGCCCAGATGTGTGTGAAAGAAAATTTTAGTGGATTCAAGAGTACTGGAAACGAAGCCTACCAATAATTAACGAGTTATTAATTTAAAACAGAAATAATTGGTAGGCGACTGATTAATGTCTCCATTGCATGCCACATTGAGATGTGTATATTAAAATCCTGTAAAATAAACGTGTTTTATTGCCGTATTCCATTGATGCCAATCACAAACAAAAAAACAAAACAATCGTTTGTCAGTTGCCCACCAGACACGACACCCGGCTGGTCGGAGGATGCTCCCTTTTCTATGGTGGATGAGTGAACTTTACACCATGATCCTCACGCCTCCATACTGATGACATGGACTTTGGCGCAGCTTTTAAGCAGCTAGTTCAACATGACGTCATCCATCACTTCCTCAAGTTTTCGAGGGGTGAGTCATACAGCCAGCTAGCATTCACGGCTTTAACGGGTATCCTGAACACCAGCATGCAGCGGACGCGCATACCTGGCTATCACCTTCAGCCCCATCAGCAACCTTGGCACACAACACAGTGCGTTGTCGGCCGGACCACAAGCGGGTTCATTCATAAGGTACCCGATCCTTGAGGGACCCGTCCTTTAGGGCCCCGATCCTTGAGAACCCCGATAAATTTGATAAAATCCCAATGTCGTTTAAGGTATAATTGCAAACAAAAGTGTTAAACTAACAAAATTATTAATCAGTTGGAATTAAGTAATAACACAGTTGCTAATAAAGTAGCTCTTATTTCTTTAGTAGCTTTTACTCAAAGTAATGTTTTAGTATATTCTGATAGATTAGGAGCAGGTTTTGGATCCTTATTAAATAATCGATCTAAACATGCCATAGTTAACTGTTGTTACCATAACCTGCATTTTAATGAGCTAGTTCATAAAATAAAAAACACACAAATGAATGAGCAGACTACTGTAGTTCTTTTAATTGGAAACAGTCTGAGTATTACTAAAAGGGACATAGTTAATGGTGTCGACACCCTACTTAAATTAAAATTAGGTAAATTAATATTATGGGCATTGCCATATTCAGATCATTTGTATGCTGAAGAAAATGATTACATTTATAGTTTAAATAACTTAATGCATATTTTGACATGTCGTCATAGTGACCGTTTATTGTATTTTGATACTAACAATTTTGTTAGAGATTTTGTTTTAACTCGGGAACATATGTTTCTTCCCAAGAAAAGTCAACATGTATTGGCTACTTTGTTAGCTTACAATATACACGCAGTTATTGATAATTTAACTGAGACTAGGCTAAGTGACGAAATAGTATTATCTAGTATTTCTAATAATACTGTGATAGGCTCTTTAAACTTTTAGACTCGACAAAAGAGAAGCATGATAAGAATAATTTACTGTATCACCAAAATATTAATCGCTTCTCTGGCAAAATCCTAGACGTGGAATTGTTAATAGATAAATATCATATGGATATCTTATGCTTTTGTGAAACCTGGTTAAGATCAGATAGGATGCTGTTTAATGTAAATAATTTTTCAGTTTTTTTTTTTTTTTTTTTTTTTTAATTCTATTTTAATTTTTCAGTTGCCAGTGCGTACAACAGGTCCTCAATAGGGGGTGGTACCTTGATATTATGTAATAGTTGTTTCAGACATAAGGAAAGGAAGGATATCACTGCTTGCTCTGTTGATCGCTTATGTGAGGTAGCATGTGCAGAAGTTGAAGGCCATACTTTCTTATGTGTTTATAGACCACCAGCCTCAAACTTGTCATCATTTTTAATCATTATGGAAGAAATACTAAGTAAACTTTTTAAAGATAATAAATTAGTCTTTGTTTGTGGTGACCTTAATATTGATCTATTAGTTAACTCACCTGATAAATATAAGCTTATATCATTGTTTAAATCATTCAATTTAAAGTGTGTATTTAATGAAGCGACTAGAATAACAGCAACCTTAGCTTCATGCATTGACAATATATTTACTAATTGTAAAATACAAGACTCATCCTTAATTAGTGGCGTTAGGTCTGACCATACTGGTCAACTTGTATCATTTAATTTAGATAAAAAGTTAAACCTAGATAAAACCATTGAATTAAGACCTCTCACTAAAAATAAATTGAAAATGTTTAATAATAATGTTCTCAGCAATCTCTCAACTGCTAGTTTTGATTCACAAGACCCCAATATAAACTACGGTACATTATTTTCTACAGTATGCCATGAATTCAATAAAGCGTGTCCTGTAAAAAAAGTAACAATCAATACTAAACCAAAATTTAATGAATGGGCCACTGCTGGCATTAGAAAAAGCAGAGATATTTTGTATAATTTGTACAACGAGAAGTCATTGACCTCTGATCCAGCCCTTCATAATTATGTTAGAAACTATTCTAAGATATTTAAACGAGTCTGCGCCCAAGCTAAATCAAAATTAATAAGTAATAAAATTAGTATTTCTAACAATAAAATAAAAACTGTGTGGCAGGTAATTAATAAAGAAACTGGAAACACAAAACAGCGAGGTCAGAATGAATTATCTTTAAAAATTGAGAATGAAACCATTTCAGATAAGCTTAAAGTTGCTGAGACGCTAGAGAAGTTCTTTACCAACATCCCAATAGAGGTTACGAAATCTCTCCCCTCATCATCAATAGTAGCTGAATCCCTTTTAAAAGAAAATTTCAGTAAGGACATTCCAAGTTTTGAATTCAAGCCCATTTCTATTGTCACAATTTAAAAAGCATTTAAAAGTCTTAACATAAAAAACACAGAAGACTTATGGGGGATTTCCGTTAAGGTTCTTGGGGATATCATTGACACAATTGCCCCTGTCCTAACAAGCATATTTAATCAATGTTTAGATAGCGGTACGTTTCCAGATTTAATGAAACATAGCAAAGTAGTACCAATTTTCAAATCGGGTAGTAAGAGTGATCCCTCAAATTATAGACCTATATCTGTGCTACCAGCACTGAGTAAAATATATGAAAAAATAATGCTAGACCAGATGTTATCACATTTTAATTCAAATGGAATTTTACATAGTCACCAGTTTGGTTTCACAAAAGGTAGGTCGACGACTGACGCAGGAGTAAAACTCATCAGTCACATTTTGGAATCCTGGGAAAAGTCCCAGGATGCAATTGGCATTTTCTGTGACCTCTCAAAAGCGTTTGACTGCGTTCACCACAAAACATTGATCTGTAAATTACACCACTACGGAATCCGTGGACAAGCTGCTGATCTTGTTCTTTCCTATCTATCAAACAGGCAGCAAAAAGTAAATGTTAACGGGGCGACGTCCTCAGGGTCTCTAGTTAAGATGGGCGTGCCTCAAGGATCAATTCTTGGCCCTTTTTTATTTCTAGTTTATATTAATGACCTTCCTTACATGATGGCTAATTTATCGGATATAATTCTATTCGCTGATGATACTTCTCTTATTTTTAAAATAGATAGAAAAGACACGGATGTCTTACATGTCAACGATAGTCTGGCAATTCTTTCGAAATGGTTCGCAGCTAATAATCTTTTACTTAATGCGAACAAAACTAAATGTCTTAAGTTCTCATTACCAAATGTACCTCAAGTAGGTCTCAACTTAAAACTTGATGGCAAGAAGCTAGATGCTATTACGGAAACTGTGTTTCTAGGAATTACTCTAGATTCGAGATTGCAATGGGGCGCCCACATTAGAGCCCTTTCAGGTAGATTAAGTTCAGCTGCATATGCAGTAAGAAAAATAAGGCAGTTAACTGATGTAGCCACAGCTAGGTTAGTATACTTTGCTTATTTCCACAGTATTATGTCTTATGGCGTTTTGCTGTGGGGATCGGCAGCTGACGTAGATTCAATTTTCATTTTACAGAAGAGGGCAATTCGCGCGATCTACAAAATGAGTCCTCGTGAGTCCCTTAGAAATAAATTCAAAGAAATTGATATACTGACTCAGCCTTCTCTTTATATCTTAGAAAGTATTTTGTATGTTCGTAAAAACCTAGGACTTTTCAAAATAAGAAGCGATTTCCATAATATAAATACACGTAGTAAACATGAAATTGTGATACCCAAATTTAGATTAACTAAAACTAGTAAGTCATTTCTTATAAACGGTATCCGCTTTTATAACAAGTTGCCAAAGTCTGTTACAGAACTAAGCGATGGAAAGTTCAAAACCCACATCAAACGTGTCCTTATCAAAAAAGCATATTATAAGATTAAAGACTACGTTCAAGACAAGGAAGTCTGGCAATAATTCCTTCTGCACATGTGGCTTCCCTGGTACCTCATTAACGGCATAACAATGTAAATGTCTATTAACTGCTCCCAAATTACGATTATTATTTTATTTTACTTTTTTTTTACCTACTTCATTGACATAATCTTTTCAGCATTTGACATAATATACCTACAATTTTCTGTTTTTTTTTTTTTTTGAATCAAATTAGATTTGTTACAGCTGACTACAGCTGTATCATGTCACTAGGCAATCATGTCATTTGGTTTAAATAGGTCCTTATTTTTATTATTTTGTTTATCTTTTATATAGATTCTTTTCTTTTAGATTTTGTGAATGTGAGAACGTTGTAGGCTGTAGACTTGTGGACCATTTTCTATTTTACTAAGTACCTGGTACTTGTTGATAGGCCTACACTGTCCTCCCATACCTATTAACACTGTTTTTTGAAAACATTGTAGAAAGAATTTATTTTGAAAAGAGTAACCGTGGAGTTTCTTGCCGGCTCTTCTCCATAGGAAGCGACCAATTGGAACCGTGCACCTAGCTTCTGACGTTTCATAAGTGCCCTTGTAGGTTTATGTGAAATAAAATATTTTGATTTTGATTGATTTGATTTTTTCACCGCTATTAGATTCATAATGCAGCTTATAAAACACGTGTACTTTTTACTTTATTTTACTGCACTAGTGCTTTTACATTTACATTTTTTTTAAATTCCAGCAAAGATTTTTTATGTGTAAAAAATAGTAAACACATAGTAATGATTATGATTATACATTGTAATGATATTTAATGCATGTTGGATCTTTGGTATAAATGATAAGTTTTGAAACATGGTGAAAAGTAATCGTATATTTCAATACTATTAATAAAGGTTACGCGTAACACACATTATATAATCACAGATGTTAATATCACAATTAGTTTGTGATCAAAATAGAAAAAGTTTTCAAACTTACTTTAACCGTCAGTAAAATTTACTTTATTCGGCAACACTTAAGGTAAATAATAATCACGCATTATCAATCATAAAATACAACATAGTCTTGTCTTTCTTATGCAAGTTATTTAAACTTTAATTTAATTATATCAGTTTAACTCTAGACTAGGTTGCCTTAACCAAACTAACATTATTTAATTAATGTACTTTTAAGCAGGGATGTAACGGATATCCGTATCCGCATCCGCAACTGCGGAGCATCCGCATAAATTTTGATATCCGCAAAACATCCGCATCCTCAACTTTTGATTTTAAAAGCTCCATATCCTCATCCGCATCCTCGTAATTTTTTATGGGGATGTGACCCTACGTTGTTCGTACAAATAGTGAATTTTTAAATGCCGATCTAAATGGGCGGGCCAATAAGTGAGTTACGCGTTCCTATTGGCTGATTTCGCAATGTCCTTGTCCTATGACAGACGATCAACCGCACGTGGCAGTGGTGGCACGACTATGGTTCCACATGTCACAATTTGAGTTACCGGGTGCCGGGTTGCGTGTTATTGTTTACTTTTTGTTTGCTCGTAGAAGTGAAGTTTTTGCAGGCGAATTACGCTACGGTAACCTATCAAATGATTACCTACAACCTATAATACAAATATAAATACTATAAAAAACAAGGGCTACTTTTTATAAGACATCCGCATCCGCACCCTCATCCGTTATATGACATCCGTTACAACCCTGCTTTTAAGCACGTTTTGTATCGATGGTACATGGATGGTTTTGTATGGATGGTTGCTTATCCATAAGTTTCAGAATTGGCAATTAATTGATACTTTTACGAACGTTTTTACGGTTTCATACATGGAATACTAAAATTCAATCTTACCTCGCGAAACCTTACTAAGCAAAACGTGCCTTACAATAAAAACTCTTCTTTTCTTGATCTAATAAGTTTAGTGACAGCCCTACACGTGCTCCAGTCATTTGCTACGTCTAGACCGTTTCGTAGTCAGCTCTTAACATTTTATTGTAATAATAACGTTCAAACTTTCAATCGTCTCACAATACCTAGATACCTACGTCCTTGTTGCACTGTCGGTAAAGGCACAGAATAAATAAGTAGCAGTATTATATCTCGGCAGTGACCTTGAAATAATTACTTACCGCCGCTCGGTAGGTAAACCTGCCGCGCACTAGATACTGTTGCGTACTAATATACATTGAGATTTCGAAGCACTCCCTTTCGGTCGTTTTCAATGAAGATAGAATACTGTACTTATTTATATGTACTATGGTAAAGGCTATTGCGTAGAATCCTGTTGATCCGCTATTTAAAACGATTATAATAACTACACAGACTCAGCATCACACTAAGACTCTCGTGCAGAAACCGCTTCACTTTCCCATCATTCGTGGTGACTGACATTTGACATTAGTGACAGCAATCCCACTACAGAGGGGCAATTTCCGTTATTTTTAAGAACGTTCGCATTCTAATCGCATTCGAAATCTGTCAAAAAACAATCAATTTATCAAATTTTTTGTCAAGTTTGACAAATTGCGACTTGAATGTGAACGTTTTTTAAGTACGAGAATTGGACAAACAAACACAAATTGTTGTTGACCAATTTAAATTTTCTCATACGCGGGATAATAATAGCTTTTATTTCAATGCAAATACGAATCTTACGAACTAAAACAGCACATAAATCTTTTAAAAATTTTGTAATGATTTTTTTCTCTCTGAAATAGGTCAAATGAATTAAAAATCAGTTAGGGTGTCTGAGGTTTTGTGCATTTAATGTTACACGTTGTATATTTATATTTGTTTATATAGATAAGTATATGCTTTATGTATCTGTTGTATATGTAAATGGTACACCACTAACTACCTGCAGTATTGTCTCTCCTTTTCCATTTAAATCCATGCAAAGGTTGTCTGTAAAAGATCGCTTTTAGCGATAAGACCGCCCATTGTGTCACCCAATGTAAAATTTATTTTATTTCTGTAATTTTTATGGTGTACTTATTAAAGAATATTCTATCTATCTATCCATTTTTATCCTTTTGCTCCAGTTTTTCACCACCCCTACTAGACCTATAACTAGTGTAGGCTATCGATCTTGAGGTCATAACAGCCACACACTGTATACGGATCATGGTCAGATCCAACAGATCTGGACTGAAGAACTAACCATGTATAGCAGCCTTAATACCCGGTAATAGCTGTAAAACTGCAGAGCGAGAAATGGAATTTCCATTTCTAGGAGACTGTTTCTAGAAAATTCCATTTCGTTTCAAGAAAATAAGCTCATTACAGTAATGGGAAACGGAATCGGTATTGAACGAAATGGCTTGTTGTTATTTGATAATTAATTTACAATTGAAAGATAGGAAGAAAGGAAAATTGCATTTTCAGGAGAATTTGTTGTAGTTTACAGAAGTTTGTTTTTTAGTTTGAGCTTTTTCAGAGTGTCATACTACTGTCTGACTGAAGTCATAAGTTGCTAAATTAAATTATAACAAGTGCAAATTTCATATATGTAGATGAAAATGTGGACTGTACTAACTGAACTTCGAAGTTTAAAATACCAATGTACTGTATTCATAAAGTTTAAAATTACGATTTACGTTAGTCAGAATGTACGCTATGACGAATTAATTTATTGAGAATGTTCTTAATCGCGATGTACGGAACTTCGAAAGTTTGTTTTGACGAATTACTTTATTGACAATGTTCTTAATCGCGATGTACGGAACTTCGAAAGTTTGCTATGACGAATTACTTAATTGAGAATGTTCTTAATCGCAATGTACGGAACTTCGAAAGTTTGCTATGACGAATTACTTAATTGAAAATATTCATCAGCACGATGTACGGAACTTCGAAATCGGAAAAAATTCGGAATTTTGTAATTCGTTCATTAATGCGGTATTTTAAACTTCGAAGTTCAGTAGTACAGTCGAAAATGTGTCACCTTAATAAAAAAAACTTTTTAAAACCCTGCACTCTACGAAAATCCTGTTGAAAATTATCCTTTTCACTGTAATCTAATTTAACAACAAATTAAATTACATAAGTATTTGAATCTGAAAATTTAAGCTCCCATTTGGGTATTATCATCAGAATTGGTGTCATAAAAGTAATTCAATAACTGCAAGGTTTATTTCTATTATTTCAATTCTGCAAAACAGTTGCAGAATATTATTTGAGAACTATTAAACAGAGGGTAATTCTTTTTATTAGATGAGCACCACTTTTATTGTAAGACTAGTTGTTGCCCGCGGCTTCGCTCGCGTGGACCTCAATTCGTTTTCCAAAAAAAAAGAATTTTCCAAATAATCTTTTCAATTCTTCGAATAATCGAGAAACATATATAAAAAAAATATAAAAAAGATTCCGACGAACTGAGAACCTCCTCCTTTTTTTGAAGTCGGTTAATAAAAGCCTAAGTTACTCCTTTTGACAGCTATCTGCCAGTGAGATCGTTCACATCAACATCGGTCCATCCGTTTCGGAGATCAGCGGAGATTATTAGATTAACAAACAGACAGACAGAGACAATTTGAAAATTGTATTTTTTATAAGTACTGTATACTTCCAAATGCATTTACTAAAAAGCTGTTATTTTGATATTACAGACATTTAAATTTTATTTCTTTGTATAAAACCACAGTCCACTGCATTTGAATCGAATAAGCCGTAATGCATTAAGGGTAAAGCCATTTTATCAAATTGGGATTTTAATTTTGCAACTAGCAATTTTGCGGCTATTCTCGTTTAGATACCTAAATAACATAATTGATGATTAAGAGATAATTTTGTAAGTAAACATGTATGTGTATACACGGTGATTTTTAATTCACTGTAACTTTTCAGGGCGTGAAAGTACTCATGATTGTGAGCAACTTTTACTATAGGACCAACTCTGAAATATCGAAAAAAATATCTGCTTTTTCGTACAAAAATGCAATATTTACCCGGTGAAAATGTATGAAACTGATGTATTTTTTTGCTATTTCATAGTTGATCCCATAGTGAGTGGAAGTTGTTTATAATTATGAGTAGTTTTTATCTCCTGAAAGGTTAACAGTGAATTGAAAATTACCGTGTATAATGTGTTTTATAATAACATTAGGCTTCTCTGCAAATAACAAGAAGAATACTTATATCATCTTGGATAAAAACTTCATTTATTGCATGCAGCAGTACCTATATTATACAGTTTGAGTCTTTATAATGTGCACATATCGAAATGAGGGAATATATGCTTAAATTTGTCGACGAAAAAAAAGTAACATTATTAAAAAAAAAAGGAATGTGTGGTTTTATGAAACCACGGTAAAAGTGAAACTTTTCACTTTATCCCTACTCCGCGGCCGACCGTCACGCGACATGCAACACACAGACGAAAAAGTTTGAGACGATGTAATAAAAGTTTCACTTTAAAAATTGTAACAAAATGGTGTAACTTCTAAACTGAATGATCTATAGCGATGAAACAAACTCCATAATGATTGGAAGTAATTAAGCGTCCTCATAAAATAAAAATTGTGAAATAAAAACTACCCTCAATTGAAAATAAACATTTTTAGCAAAACTTTTTTTGCAAAAATCTGTTTAATTTTTTTACAATAATCGTAAAATTTCTCAATAAGACGCCAAACAGTTTTTTTTTGTTTTTTATTTTTATTTTTTTCCGTCGATTAAATTAAGCATAGATTCCCTAATTTCGATATGTGCACATTATGAAGACTTGCACTGTATTGTTCACCTACATCAGACTCGTTAATATAGGGTAGATTTTTAGTCCGGAGATCAGGAATATCTACTTACGAAATACATTATAATCGGTAATACAGGATAGATTTTTCCTCTGGAGATCAGGAATATCTAGAATTAAATGTAACGGCAGTACACGCAATTACACGTTTTGAAAATTCAATCTCCGTGGCGGTAGGTAACTATTTTCCAACTTTTGAACATTAAGCTTCAAGCTGCTTTTAGTACTAAAAAGGTTTTTATTTCCACATAAAACGTCTTGGACGTTACAATAAGATTTTATATTTCAAATAATGTTAATCGTATTCATGAATACAATGTATTACGTCTATGATACTTGCTAGAATAAAGGCTCGTGCAAACTGCCGCGACTTGTCGCGCGATGTGATTTTGCGATATCATCCGTAGAACAATTACTATGAAAACGCGTGCGATAATACACATAGGAGCACACTATCGCGCCGCGACACATAAAATACTCTCTCGCGACGCGTTATCGACGCCACGCCATACAAAATGATCCTTTGGTTTTGCGCTGCCTGTCGCGTTTGGGATATCGCGGTGTGCTAGTGTGAAAGGCGATAATATCGCAGAATCTGCATGAGCCTTAAGAGATAAATTAGGTATTTATTGTGGTTAGAAAGCACCGCTTTTAAAGTATGAATTACCCCCATTTGTTAACTGCCCCCTTTATAGCGATTTTTTACTACCTATCATTATTTACTACTGACTACCTACAATTTTGGTAAGTATTTTTTTCGTAAACAACCCGTTTTTTTAACACAAATCACGACTTAACATCACGCCTGTATTTATTTATTAAAACTTTATGCACAAGTAAAAATACTGTACAAAGGCGGACTTAATGCCTAAAGGCATTTTCTACCAGTCAACCTTAGGGTGATGCAGAGACAAAATATGGCAGGTGCAACATAAATTACAGATAACTTGAAAATGTATACATACTAATAAATATATACATAAATACATGCATATAAATCGAATAAACTTTGTCAGGAGAAATAACGATAGGTAGAGGAGAAAACAAATCCAGCAAATCAGCGCTGCAAAGATTTTGCCAACTTTTCACGAATATGTTCACGTGCTTTCACTTTGAAAGATAACCGACTGGTTGCCGTATTCCCAGAAGGGTTAGGCAGAGGTGTACCTATAGCACACCCACATTTCGCCAGTTATGTTTAAGTTCCATGTAATAGGGGGCGAGCCTATTGCCATCAACCGGGCACAAATCCGACTCCGGGCTGCTGCTGAGAAATTCCAGATGTAAAAACCTAATAACACTTTGTCAAAAGGTTTGAAAAAAGGTGGTCTTCTTCTTTTCTCGTGGTTAGTGACTAACCTGGTGTCAGAGTTTTAAAGCTGCCCATGAGCCTGTGACTTGGCTACACTTGCCGTCGAGAAATATCTCTCAGGCATGTCGGTTTCCTCACGATGTTTTCCTTCACCGTTTTTGAAGCAAGTGTTAAATTATACAATACGCACATGAATCCGAAAAATCAGAGGTGCGTGCCTTGGGTTAGCAGTGATAGCCTAGTGGTGTGACAGTTGGACTGCCAAGTTATAGATCTCGAGTTCGAAAAAGGTGGTAATAAACTTAGTTAGAAATTAGTGATGTTAAAAATCCGGATCGTTATCGCGGATACGGATACGGATCATAAGGGTCTAGATCCGTGAATACGAATACGGATACGGATCTCAACTTTCTTCAGGATCAGCAGGAATTATTTATGATCCTCATCGTAACTGACTTTTGGGGGACAAAGCTGCCAAGTTACTCTTTTTGAAATACAATTTACCAATATTAAATTACTCAATATTAATTATGACCTTTATTTTTATTAAGTTCTTGAAAACAACTTAGTTTTAATTGATCTGTTAACTCACATAATTATTTCAATTAGCATAGCACAAATATTAGTGGTTTGATTTCACTACAAAGATAGTTTAATTACTACCTTATAACTTAATTTACTGGTACTTACTCTACTCGAATTATAATAAATATGATAAAAATTTTTTTTACTAATTTTGGTTGAAGTTAACAGTATTGTATTGCTACTTATTTTTTAAATTTCATATACGTAATGAAATGTATTAATATAAAAGATCCGTTCAAGATCCGCCAAAAAGTAACGGATACGGATACAGATCTTTTTTCTCATTCGGATATCTGCGGATACGGATACGGAAATCCGGCATATCACTATTAGTAATGCAGGTTTTGTAAACTCCATTAACATGACCCGATTGAAGATTGTACTGACCTCAAATAACACCAACACACCCACACCCTACCTAGGTAGGGTATCTATAGGTTTACCAATTCACGGCAGAATGAAACATTTCTAACTACGCCTGTGACAGATTAGCGAACGCTCCGCCAGGCTTTGATAGACAGGCCGATAGCCTGTCACTCAAAGACAGCCACGGAATTAATCCCGCACCGGCCGCAAAATTTTGAATTCGAACTTCAAACCTTAGACGCTCATTTAAATTAGAACAGTTTCTCTGCAACGATTACAGAAATCAATTCTGAAGTGAATTTGGTTCATCACCAATGCAAAAATCCACGAGCAATTGAAAGTAAACTCAGTAAAGGAGAATATTTTTTTTTTTTTTTTACGTCTTTGACATTTCTCGGGACCCAGGGGTCCCGGACCTTTGGAAGGCGTACGAGGAGCCGAAGCCAACTCGCAGAGGCCCCTTAGACGTTTTTAATTAAATGAGCTACCAGCCGACGATTATCCCTGTTCGCACTATGCAAGTGCAGCTAAGGACAACCCCCAGTTGGTGTAGGGCTATTGTAAGATATGGAAACAAAGATATCGGACTATGGGTTTGGGTTGTTAAAGTGGACTGGTCACCTGGAACTATGGAAGGACTATGGCCCCTGCCTGATCTATGTTTTATATGCACACGGATAAAATGGCAGGGGATGACTTGCACACTCAATAATGGGCCCCCAAAAATGGTCGCTAGCACATAGTGTCGTAGCGACAAGGGGGCAACACGTCCTGAGGTGCTTATGAGGAGTGGAGAGGTATTCCACGGCTATCAGGACAATCCCGAAAGTACGGTCAAGATCCCTACCAGCATCTTACTGGAATACTTCCTTCCTCCGAGCACGTTTGCTCTTGCGAATCTCCACTCAAGCCGGCCAATTAAGGCAAGAATGAGGCGGGAGCGCCGTTCCTCGTCAGTGTTCACTCCAGCCGGCCAATAAAGGCAAGCCAGAGGTGAGGAACAAGACTTCTCCCGGGAGATAGGGTCCGTGGGGTCGCTACTGCCCAACAGCTCGCCACACGCTGCCCTGCGGGATTTTGTATCTCTTTTGGTCTGGCTCCTCATCCCAGACCTGTTCCGGCAAAGTAAACTGTACCGGCACAGACCTAGAGTTCGGAGCGCGCAAGACCCCACCACGACGTCAACGTAGAGATACGGCGGTGGGGTTTTATTATTATTTATTTATTTATTCAGACAAAGTCCATAATTGTTAGTCACATGAATTATCTTATAAGCTATGTTAGTGCAGACATAAATTACAAAAAGCGATGGTGGAAAATACATGGCTTAAAAATCAAATCAGCTGGCCGTAGACCTGCTTCAACTAAGTATCACCAAGCGCCTCAAAAGGCACCGTATCCTCGAGCTGAATAAATAGTTACCATATATGCTGTGCTCACTGGAGTCCTGCACAACTACGCCATGAACCAAACAGCACATTTGCTTATGGCCGAAAGGCTGATTGCAGATACAAAAAACAAAAAAAAAGTTTCTCGGACGTCGAATGAATTTAGAATATTCCATTATAAAAGTCTTGAAGGCGAGACTTGCCAGGCGATTATCGCTCTCATGTGTTTGACTTTGACTCGAAAAATACCTACGTAGTACAACGATGTTCTTAATGTCCCTCGGCAAACCTCGTGTTTCGTTAGTTGTCGGATTTCTATCAGTTGCCCTTTGCACTTGGTGTGTAGATCGGACGCTCTCAATCGACTTGGAAGTATATAGAGTTGTTAATACTCTTTTAATTTAATGTAATAATAGTAAAAACTTCTTAAAAACACATTGATTGATTTCTGTTTAATAAAGAACACAATAATATAAAAATATGAGCAAGTGATATCTAAATATAACGATAGCACAGTGATGCGACCGTGAACGCTGTTATCTCGAGCAAAAAGGGGTCTGCACCAGGTGCGACGTTATGTCATTTCCTTGGTTGACACGTGAGTGTCAAACTTGAAAATCAGTGTTGTCCCCTTATAGTAATTTATTTTAAAAATAGTAGGAAAGCTGAAGTCGCAGGTACGACAAGGGCGGATCCAGGGGGGGGGGTCATGGGGGTCATGACCCCCCCCTGGGCTGCGTTTAGGTCGACCACTGCTATTTTTTCTAATCTCATTGATAAATTTAATCAAATAAATACTTCATATGATATTGCCACGTTGGCTGTTTGCCACACATGCGAACGACATGCAAAATAAGACTATCTGCTGTTATTATAATTATGATGATTGACCGTGGAGTTTTCTGCCGGCTCTTTTCCATAGAAAACGACCAAGTGAAACGATTCCTAGCTTCTGACGTTTCATAAGTGACCATGTAGGTTTATCTGAAGCTAGCAACCCGGTCCTGGCGGCTCCCTAAATTTTAAGAAGTATTTTTTAATGATATCCCAAACACGGTCAACATATTCAGTAAGAAGCAGTTTAGAGTTGGAGGCTGAGGATGAAAATTTTCAAGCTCGCTCCGCTCGCAACAATCTATATTTTCAAACTTTCTGCATAAGTCGACAAAGGAACTTCTATTAATGTATAACTTAAAAAAAAACCTTATCTCCTACATAAGGCAGTGTGCTAAAATTTTCGAGCTCGCTACGCTCGCTCTTGAATTCTATATTTTTCTAACTTTCAAACTTTTCTGCATAAGTAGACAAAGCAACTCCTATTTCCGTAAGGATGTTTAATAGAAACCTAACCGAGAATTCCGAGACGAGGTGCAAAAAAATTCGAGCTCGCCTTGCTCTCGCTCCCCTACATTTTTGCTTTTCGTATCCTATTGATGAGGAGACGAAAATGCACCTCCCTGAAAAAAATTCTCCTGCCTGTTCATGTTGTAGTTAGATTATAATTAGACACGTTATACTTGTTTTTTTTTTGCTGTCATTATAATTTTTTTGCGAAGTGTTACTAGAAATATCTACATAAACTGAGAAGACCGCCGCCGGCCTTATTTTGTTTTGCTCCCCTGGGCCCCTGACAGGCTTAGTCCACCACTGATTGGAACCTGTCCTGACTGACCCCGACTATGTGACCCCCCCCTCGAAGGCTGGATCCGCCCTTGAGGTACGACAAATAGGAAAATAGTTTTACAGCTCTCTAAAGTTCACACGAAAATCAAAACAAAACAACAATAAAGTACTTAGTTCTGAATTCAAATTATTATACAAGATAAATCTAATAATTGATGGACATGGAAATTAAGCATTCGTTTGTATTCGGAAATGCGATGACTCCCGAGGGACATTAAGAAAATATAAATATTGTACGATTATTACGAAACCACGACATTCGTTTTTTTTTTACACAAATTCTTCCATTTTCGAATGCGAGGATAATTTTCGACATGCGCATATTGTACCTTCATACTGTATACCTACTTGAGTAAACTAATTTATCTCATTTCAATAAATTCGGTTTTTTGAAGCGAGTTAATCTTCCTGTTAATGGAATCGGCTACATGAGGTACAAATATCGAATAAATAAAAAACTCGGATTCTATTACATTATGTCAAAAAAAAAACAAAATTCAAAATCCAAAAGTCATTTAAGTATTCAAACTATGCTGAGAATCAGCACTTTTCGAGCGTCAAAAATTACATAAGACAGTCCCCCGAAACGCCCACCCTTCACCACTTCCTAGTGCCTTTAGCTGGGAAGAAGAAGTGGCGCAATAAACTCCCCAGCAGCACAGCTGTCTGTTCAAGTTAGAAAAAATATATTTTATACAATACATAACATAACATAACATCACGCCTTGTTTCCCCGAAGAGTTGGGCAGAGGTGTCCCTGTAGCAGGTACACCCACATTTCGCCAGTTATGTTTAAGTCCCATGTAATAGGGGGCGAGCCTATTGCCATCAACCGGGCACAAATCCAGACTCCGGGCTGCTACTGAGAAATTCCAGATAGAAAAACCCAATAACACTTTGCCCGACCCGGGAATCGAACCCAGGACCTCATGCTCAGCAGTAGCGCTTGCGACCACTAGACCAACGAGGCAGTAATTACAGTTTTATACAATAGTATGCTAAATAATTTACATTACGCAACACAAAACATAATAGTGATAAATTATTGGCCATATGTCAGCTAGCACACGCCAATATACCAACCAAAAACATCGAGAACTGTACTCAAGTTATACGAGATTCAAAACCTCCACGATTTTTGACACATAGGTACGCTTCTATTTTCAAATGCGGGAATGTTTTCGACTATTTTATATCCTTTTGATAATCGTTTATTCGAAGCGTAAATGGAATCGGCCACATGGGGTACAAATATCCAATAAAATGTTTTTGAAGCCAAACTCGTGTAAGCAATCCTGTAAATCTGCCAAGGAAAGAGTTTCATGCACTCCAGGGAGACAAATTAAAGTGTCTTGGAATCTGCAACCAACGGAAAAGATGCTGAAATCATTTGGGAATGAATATTTAGATCCGATGCGGCGGAAGATATATTCGAAAATATTGTAGAAGCGGTACTATTCGATAAGAAAATAAAAGTTAAGAAATCTCCGTAGAGAAATTGGAATTTTATTGATGTAAAAGTATTTAAGTTAGCTTTAAAGTTGTAGCGTTATTTGAAAATATTCAGTCATCTGTAAATATTAAGGAATTTGTATGAAGAATAAATATTTTAGAATGTTAAATGCAATTTACAGGGTTACTGGTAACTCGACGTATTCCTTGCAGGACGACATAGTAGGGTTAAAATGCAACAAATTAAGCCACCAAATGTTCTACCGAAATTCAGTAGTTTTTGAATTAGTTAAGAGTTTTAGTTTTTTTATGAAAAATCCCAGATTAAATCATTTGAAACCAATTTAAAAATGATTTACGGCGCGACTGTACTGAAATTTGAGTTATTATCATAGTTGACGCCGTTGCAGACCTTTGTTAATAATTAAAAGTTCAATAATGCCTAAAACTTTGGCAAATATCACTAACCAAACATTTAATTTTTTGTAATTTTTGCTATTACTTCATAAAAAATGTAGTCTAGTGCAAAAAAAAAATGCTACACCTGGTGTACAAATTACTAAGAAAATATCCTTGTCTTATCAGCTATCCAAAAAGGTATGAAAGTTAATACAAAATCATGGACTACATTATGAAAATCGTTTTTGATTTAGTACAGGCGTGCGTTTCACAAAAAGGTGATTATTCGAAAAATCAAAAACAAAATCTTGAACATTATTATTCTTTTTAATCAATATTAAAAACTTTAATTACACACATTTCACACGTCTTGTTCGATGTGCTGCCCTCGGTTTCGAATACATGTTCTTATTCGCTTCCTTACTTCGGTTTTTGTTATTCTTGATGTGATTGTTGCCCTCATCTGGTCCGCCGCATTTGTAATTCTCTCCCTTAGTTCTTCAATTGAATTTACTGGGGTCACATAAACTAGATCTTTCATATGACCCCAGACGTAAAAGTCTAGCGGCGTCAGATCAGGGCTTCGTGCAGGCCACGGAATCGGCCCACCGCGCCCTATCCATCGGTTTGGATAGTTTTCATCCAGCAATTGTCGAATTGTGATTCGGAAGTGGGCTGGACATCCGTCATGTTGGTAAATCATGTTTGCTCTTCTTTCTTCCGGTACATCCGTGGGCAGTGCTGATAAATGATTTCTGAGGAAATCTTCATAAAGTTCCCCATTTAGTGTTCGGGGTAAAAAATGTGGGCCAATTAATTTGTCGTCAATAATACCCATCCAAACATTAAGCGAGAACCTTCGCTGGGATGCGGTTGGTTTCAGTTTTTTAGGGTTTGCTTCTGCTTTCGGTGCCCACTAATGTAAGTTGTGGTAATTTGTGATACCATTACGATCAAAACATGACTCATCGGTCCACAGAATGTTTTTTAAAAAGTTTTCGCTGTCGGCGTCGGCACTTAGCATAAAACGACAAAATTCAAGCCGTCTCGGCGGATCTCCTTCTTCTAATGACTGGACTGGTTGGTAATGGTATGGATGTCGGCCTGACAAGTGAACTACAGACCAGACTTTCCACTGTGACATACCAAGCTCACGCGCTACGATGTTTGTCAATGTGTTAGGATCGTCAATAAAACGTTGAAGAATAAGCTCCTCGTCCTCAGCCGTGTATCTCCGGGAACGACCAGTGTCAACTTGCCTGCTTCTTTGGACGCTGTCAGTTTCAGATATTCGCCGATAAGTCGATCCGAAGACACTAACGTGGGGGAGTCGGCGGTTGGGAAAGCGAAGTTGATATTCTCGCCGCGCCTCAGCAGCGTTACCGTCACAAAGTCCGTAACAGTACATTATGTCAGCGTATTCAGGATTAGAATATGCAGCCATAGTCAGCGCTTATGAAGGCACAGCACAGCACAAGAGCAAGATACGCAGCAACAGTTAGGGAAATAGCCAGTAACAAGACACGAGCTTGCGCGACGTAGAGTTGAAACTAACTAACGCTGACGACCAAATTTTGCAAAATCGCAACCCCTGTCATGCCGAGAGAACAATAGCGACCAATCACAAAGCTCCCCGAGTGTTTGGAGTTCAAGCGCAGGAAAAAACTACGAATAATACGAATACGAAACAATAGGTTGACCGTCTCGCAATTTTACCTGCCCCCCATAAAACTCTTCTCTTCCCTGGCACACATGCAAATGTATTGACAATCATACCTTTCTGAATAACTGATAAGACAAGGATATTTTCCTAGTAATTTGTACACCAGGTGTAGTATTTTTTTTTTGCACTAGACTACATTTTTATGAAGTAATAGCAAAAATTACAAAAAATTAAATGTTTGGTTAGTGATATTTGCCAAAGTTTTAGGCATTATTGAACTTTTAATTATTAACAAAGGTCTGCAACGGCGTCAACTATGATAATAACTTAAATTTCAGTACAGTCGCGCCGTAAATCATTTTTAAATTGGTTTCAAATGATTTAATCTGGGATTTTTCATAAAAAAACTAAAACTCTTAACTAATTCAAAAACTACTGAATTTCGGTAGAACATTTGGTGGCTTAATTTGTTGCATTTTAACCCTACTATGACGTCCTGCAAGGAATACGTCGAGTTACCAGTAACCCTGTATATGCGGTGTTTTGAATGACCACTGAAGAATATAAAGAGATGAGTTAAGAAAGTTAAACTAACTCTCCGATCTAGATGACCCCATAACACTCCTCCAGGAGAAGAATAGGGCCACCAGTACAGCGCACATACACAGACGACACCCGTCATTCCGACCCCGCCGCCGAGATCCTTCGCGATCGCGACCGCGTCCCCGAGTAAATTGTACTCCCCCCCCCGACCCTTGCTCGAAAACGAGGTGCCAGCAGTTGTAGCAGCTGAGCACGTAGCTTTAAATACCCCGTATAATAAATAATGAAGATGGAAATCTAAGTTTGATCCAGCCTCTCCCTTCTTGCTGTCCTCCCGTCAGCGATGCCCTAAGCAGAGGTTCGTTTACCCACAGGGGGTGCCCTTAGCGAGCGTTGGCCTAGTTTTAATTTAGAATACTTTTTGCCCCTGGCTGGAGGCTTTGAGTGTAGAAGCTTAAGGCAGCCACAGGAAAGCCTGGTAAAGTAGCTATGACCTCATAGGTCAACTGAAAGATGCCGTAGTAAAAAAAATTAATTAAACTAAGTATTCATAACTGATGACTCTGATGAGTTATGAGGCATGAAAGCCAGTAGTTTTTTTTTCCCATTTAGATGATTATACAGGTTACAAGGGGGTTAAAGCTGGGTGCAAAGCCTTGAAGAGGGTGATAGTTGGCACCATTTGGAACATTTCGAGCATGTTTTTATAAAGTTTTGAATGATTGAGGCAATTTATTTAATTTTTGAATGAAATAAACTATACAGTTTTTTCAAATTTTAACAGTATTCTACGACTTACAAAAAAAAAATTACATACCAACTTTAATTGGGGAAATGTTGGCAATTAACAGTCAGAAATTGGGTGTTCAAAAAAAAAAAAAACTAAAAATTGCATTTAAAAATAAAACAAAAAAAACGTACTTCATCTTAAACATGTATGGCTCAACATGCTCTAAATGGTGTCAACTTTATTCCCTTAAGACGCAGATATATGACAGTGACCTTGAATGGTTAGCTTGCGTATTCTGTACTGAGCTCACGCAACGCGTCGTACGTCCAGCCAGTAATAGGACTCGCCCATCAAGGAGCGCTGTCCCAAATTAGACGCATTATTAATTTATTACACGTAAATCGAAAAGTATTTTAATAAAACGCGTATACTAAACGATCAATAATTTAATTATCTTTAAAATGGTGAAGTTTTCAGAAAAATACGCTTGATAAATTTTGCGTCATTCTCGGTTTTTTATACGCGTTAGACATAACTTTACAAATTAATTTCACTATGTAATATAAACATAATCAAAAATATGTCTATATTAAAATATTTAAAAAATGCTCTAATTCAACAAAAAAAGAAAAGAAAAGAAAAGAAAAAAAGAAAAAAAAAAAAAAAAGAAAAAGAAAAGGAAAAGAAAAAGTCAGTTATCGTCCCCTTAAGGCTTTGCATTCAGCTTCTAAACACCGTGTATAACTTCCCGATAAGTTACAAAACAAAGTGACATAAGCGCTGTGCCCTCTAACCATTCCCATGTAATAGCCAATTTAATCTACTTTTATTTTCCTAGTTTTCATGGCGTATAAAACCAACTGGGTACAGTTTACGATCTTGTGCCGCGCTTAAATTGATGGTCGTTGGGGTAGTACCGCTGCACTTGTGTACACATAATATCTATGTGTTACGTTATACATAGGTCTTATTTACTGGTATATACAATGTCGCCCATGGGCATGTGCCCGCCCGTATTTTTCTGAATTTTCATGAAAAATTATCGAATAATAACTACCTTTTAAATCTTTCATATTTTTCATATTATTCAATTTTTATGACTATGTCGTACCTAATGCTCTACCTCCACACGATGACAAAACTGTATCAAATCCACACAGCATCGTGGTTCTTCTTCTTTTCGTGTTGATGGTACTCTTCTTTATAATTATAATTATTTTATATGAGCCCAGTAGGTGGCCACGTTGATTGCGGCATCAGTGTCATTCTTTAGGTCGTCCGAGGTGCAGGTGAACGGGCACCTAGGACACTCCAGCAAGTGGGGCATGGTCTGATCAGAAGCACCGTACTCGCACCGGGTGTTGGATGGTTTAGTGGAGGCAAATGCTCCTGGGATCACGTTGCATCGTGCTAAAGTGACTATTCTTTACCAGGAATAAATCAGAATATAAACAAAATAACCTATCAAGAACAAAAAAAAGACAAAACACTTTTTTCGTATCACAGGATGGTGTTGCCGTCTATAGATTTTCAAATTCTATTGTTTTTTTACTTAGTGTGGCCAGACTCTATTTATAACAGGGGCGAGTCTACCGGACCCAAAAGGTTAACCAAAAAATCCTATTGAAGTATCCCAGAAGTTTTTGCTCAACTAGGGAAAAAATCCTAGAACCACAGGCTCAGACTTCCAGTCACGCTAGGCCACTAGACGGTGGCAGTCAGAGTACTGAAATTAGTCATTAGTCATTTATTCATAAACAAGTAACTTGTATTTGAATTTACACACAGAATCAAAATTACAGTATATACACTAAAATAAATTACATTTGAATTTCGTAAATTGCATCAACAATTTAAAAATAATAAAATATTTTTATTTCTTCAATAGTATTTCGACTTGTAAATTAAACAATCTGGCCAACACCTTAAAATTTTAAAATAATAATAATGTAATAATTAATTAAAGACAAATTAGCAAATTGTCAATAAAAAAAGTTTTAAATTTATAGTTAAATAAATAAATTAAAATTAAGAAAAGCCAACAAAATTTTACAACATGATTATTTCAAAAAAATTACAATTCAATAATATTACAGTTCTTTTACAGCATATACAGTCAAGACATAGGTACAAAAATGGTCAAGGTAAAGCCGTGATCGCATGCCTGTATACCATGTTGGTGCCAGGAACACGTACAAAATTATAATGGCATGCGACGACGGCTTTATTTTGATCATTTTTGTACCTATGTCTTGATTTCTGTCTGAAATATTTGCTTGTTTCGTACTTTTTAGATCATTTTTATTTTCCCGTAGTCGGGTTACAGTTTTTTATTAAACTTTATTTTTTTATTTTATACTTTTCCGTTTTTACACTTGATAAACGTAAATAAGAGTAATACAATAGTTCAGTAATTAACCTATTTTAAATTCCAATAGCAGTGCATAGTGCTTTGGACGAAACCATAGAGCGATTTATTTCGACGCCAACACCATATTATATCAATATCGAGCTTCGAAGAAATCCAAAATATAAATATTTCGTTGTACTTGTTTTTCTTCATAAGAGTGGAATTACAAATAGTTACTATTTATTTATTAAGATTTTATTAACAGCACGTTGATAACATCTAGCGATACTACGTAGCGCAGTCTCACTTTTGCTTGTTTTTAACGATTTAAACATATTTATTTACTTTGAAAATATAATATTATATACATATTTGTAATGTGCTCGTCAAGACCTTTCTTTTGATACCAAACATGTCATGATCATCCCATTTTAATTTTTTTCGAGGTTAGAAATTTACGTGTAAAGTCCACCAAATTAAATTTAGGGAAAAATTATATAGCCTATGTCACCCGGACTATTATTACAAATCTATTGATACCTCATTCATCAAAATCGGTTTAGCAGTTTAGGCGCTACGGTGGAACACACGTAAAAGCAAACATACATACAAACATACATACAAACATACATACATAGACTGCTAAAATCATAACCCTTCCTTTTGGCTTTGCCGTAGTCAGGTAAAAATAGACAGTGAATAAACACTGTCTATTTTGGCTCGTGCCAATAAGAAGATGGTGCAAAATGAGCCAAACAAGAGATAATAATCTACTTAATGTTATTTTCATTTGCCTAGCCTTTTCGTAAGTCTGTTGGGGTCGGCTTCCAGTCTAACCGGATGCAACTGAATACCACTATTTTACATGGAACAACTAGCCTATCTGACCTTCCACAACCCAGTTACTGGGTAATACGATACCCTTTGGTAATACTGGATGGCAGATTAATATAATCTACTTAAAAAAATAAAAATAAATATTCATTCATTGACAGACAACGCACGGTCTGAACCGCAAGGTCTAGAAGTATGAAATTTTGCACAAGACTTAATTTTATAACGAAAGCAGAAAGGATTACTGAAAAGTAATCCCCTAAAGAGGTTACAAGGAGATGCAAGTTTGAATGGAAGTTCGTCATTTTTGAAGTTAGAACCGTGGAAGTTGGTACAGACTTCTGTTTACAAGTAAAAGTTGTAACATCGTTTTTTGGGAACTCATCCTCTAAGGTTCCGGAAAAGTTGCCGATGGGAAAACCCCTCAGGCACACGGCTTGTTACGAATAAATTCTAATAAGGCCCTAACAGCCAGGGCGCCATTTTTATTATCCCAGGATTACTGGCTGACGATAGATCAAGGCAACGTGAGCGGATTTCAAATGCCCACGTGTTCTTTATTCAAAACGTGGGACAAGCTTTTGTTTGAAATCCGTTTTTTTTCTCTTTATAAAGTTTCATAATTGGTGATACATCAATTCACACTACAATCTAGCCTATTAGCTAATAAGTAATTTAAATATAACTTAAACTGCTAAGTAACTATAAAATTAAGAAGTCGTCCAATAACGTTTTTCTTATTCACTATAAGTTAAGGGAAAGACACTTGATTCACGTGTTCTTTGTAAAAGTCAGCAGTTGCACTACAGTTTAAGTTCACTTACTCTGCACTAAACTAACTCAAACCCTTTTTAGTCTTCGCACTAATTCAGTGTTGTCAAGGAGTTGGATCGCCTCAACATTCACGTGATGATGAAGTCTGTGTTCATGAGCTTCTGCATGTTTTTGTATAACTATGTTTACGACATCCATCTTGAGGTCCCGGTGGAGGTCACTATATCTTATGTACCAGGGCGCGTTGACTCCCTCAGTACTTTGTTTTGAAAACGTATGATTTGACGATTTCTTTGGCTGGCGCAGCCCCACAACTGAATACCGTAGGTCCATACAGGCTTTAAAACTTGTTTATATAACAACAATTTGTTAGGTATTGACAATGGCGACCGTCTACCAAGTAGCCGATGGTTTGAAATCCGTGAGAAAGAAAAAGTAAAGGTTTTTTATAATGAAAAATGTTTCAATCTGCATTGTGCACGTGCTAGGCCCAAGTTATAACAGGCGCCCGAAACGCGCGTCTTGTACGCTACGTTTCGGGCGCTCAGTAAAATTTTCTCAATCTACTCGTATGTTGTCGCGTGCCCTTGGACGGCAGCGCTTGATGTAATTCGTTATAAAGAAATTCATAAAATTTTATTCAGCGCCCAAAACGCAGCGCACAAGACGCGCGCCTCAGGCGCCTGTTATAAAGTCAAAGTCAAACTGGATGCAGCTGAATACCAGTATTTTACATGGAGCGACTGCCTATCTGACTTCCACAAACTAGTTACTAGGTAACACGATACCCCTTGGTAAGACTGGTTGTCAAACTTTTTGGGGTTCTAACTACCCGTAACGACTGTCAAAGATCTACAAATGACAGCCGGGACCAACGGCTTAATGTGCTTTCCGAGGCTTGGTATGTAAAGATGGTCACCCATCCACGGACCAACCGCGGCAAGCGTAGCTTAACCTGATCGATCGACCCATGCGGCTGTTATTACTTAGTCACAAGCTCTTCACTTATCACTATTTAAATATAGGTATTGTATTATTACTGTAAACCACTGTTGTATAGGTATCTGTAGAAAGAAAGAAAGAAAAAAAGAAAGAAAAACATTTATTTGGACACAGTTCGTGAAATACAAAACACAAATAACAGCCAAAAAGGTAGCATGTTTATCTTCATGTTCGTATTGAAAGTGGGTTTGTATAACGATAATGCCACGGATACGAACTCACATCTACTTGCAACCGGCTTCTTGGAAGTTTGACCACCATACAGTTTTGATACCTTGCCATAAATAGTCAACCAGTACCGCTTCATTCTTTATTCAGTCGAAAGACGTCCACTGCTGGACATAGGCTTCCCCGAAGTATCGTCACAACAACCGATCCTACGTTTTTTGCATCCAGTGGATTCCCACTTACTAGAAATTGGAATACGTTAATATCTCCATTCCTCAGTTTACAGAACCTATACTAGAGTCCGCGCCACCATTCAAGTCCGATAGACGCGGCGCTAGAGTAATTGTAATTTGTATTGCAAAATTTCTATCCACGCCCTACCCATCTTTGGTGTAAAAGGTCTAGATGCGCGAGGATGTGCGAGGCGAGAATTGAAATATTTGTTAGTACAATATTGAACTTTATTGCTGTTTCAATAGAGTATTTATTTACTTTGTAAAACGAACATACAAATCTCGCACCGGCCATCGAGGACCCGCACGGTCTCTCTCCGTCAAGCGCTGACTCGCGCTGGCACGCGCTGGCATGCGCTGACACGCGTCGGCTCGCTCCGACTATCGCGAGATATCTCTGCATACTAGATTCTCGGTTGGCCGGGCGGTGCGAGACATCGCGAGCCGGCGCGAGGCAGCGCTGGACATCTTTCGATGTAAAAGAGTAAGCGTGGTTTCAATTCTCGCCCATCCCATCCACGCCTCGCCGCGCCGGTATAAAACCACCTTGAGGCGCGGTGCAGCTTCACACGTGCCAAAAATGATTTAAAATAGTATCGGTTTTACAATGCATTACAGCGCAAGCAATTTCCACGTAGTCCAATTAATATCAATATGTAACCAATACCCATACTTACACGTGCTAAGTAGAAGCTTGCAGACACGTGCCTAATATCTTTTAACGATCGACACGAGGACCGATTTGCTATTGAAGGCACATGCTGGATTATGCTGCATTATTAAGGTAATATTGTGTGGCTGTATTTAATTTAACTAGATGTCAAGATGTCATACTAATGTAACCTCTTGGGTACATTACCAGTCGACAGCGATGCGGATGAATTTTTCGACGCTATATTTTAGTTTGTAAATAGTTCTAGTTAAGTTAGTACATAATATCTATTTTTATTTTGTAAATAATTAATAATTAATTAACTCTAATATTATAATAAAAAAAAACTGACATATTGTTTAAAAAAAAAAAAAAAACTAGAAAATTGAGTAGGTATCTAATATTAGGGAGTATTTTTAGGGTTCCTTAGCCAAATGGCAAAAAACGGAACCCTTATGTATTTATCATGTCTGTCTGTCTGTCTGTCCGTCCGTATGTCACAGCCACTTTTTTCCGAAACTATAAGAACCATGCTGTTGAAAATTGGTAAATAGATGTATTCTGTGAACCGCATTAAGATTTTTACACAAAAATAGATAAAAAACAATAAATTTTGGGGGTTCCCCATACTTAGAACTGAGACTCAAAAATTTTTTTCATCAAACATCATTTAATGAATCATTTTTGAAGTTTTTTTTTTCTAAACTGAATAGTTTGCGCGAGAGACACATCCAAAGTGGTAAAATGTGTGTCCCCCCTGTAACTTCTAAAATAAGATAATGATAAAACTAAAAAAATATATGATGTACATTACCATGTAAAGTTCCACCGAAAATTGGTTTGAATGAGACCTAGTAAGTAGATAATGGTACGGAACCCTTCGTGCGCGAGTCCAACTCGCACTTGGCCGGTTTTTTTATTTTTATTAACCGACTTCTTTTTATCAACCGACTTCTTTTCCGTGATTGCAAGTCTGATTGTTTGTGGTGGACTTTTCTATTAATTCCTTGTTGGTCTAGTGGTCGCAAGCGCTACTGCTGAGCATGAGGTCCTGGGTTGAATTCCCAGGTCGGGCTAAGTGTTATTACGTTTTTCCATCTGGAATTTCTCAATAGGAGCCCGGAGTCTGGATTTTGTGCCCGGTTGATGGCAATAGGCTCGCCCCCTATTACATAGGACTTAAATATTACACCTCTGCCCAACCTTTCGGGGAAAACAGACATGTTTATGTAATTAAAACAGTTTGTTTAAAGTTTATTGTTCCACGTAGAACTCTTTCACACATCTCTAGATTTTGAGCAATAGGGGGGAATATGTAAGTAATTCAAAACGTTTTCACTATTTAAATATATATGATACTAGCTGACCCGGCAAAAGTTGTTTTGCCATATAAATGTTTGGGGTGGACCACCCTTACCACTTAGGGGCATGAAAAATAAATTACGACCGATTCTCAGACCTACCAAATATACTTATAAAATTTCATAAAAATCGATCAAGCCGTTTCAGAGGAGTATGGCAACTAACACTGACAAGAAGACTTAGGTACTTTGTTTTTTTTACATCTTCTAACCAGCCAGAACTTCTAAATCAAACGTCCTAGTAATTTAAAAGTGGATCGTCACTCGAATACGCGATCGGTTGCGTGCATTAAGAGAGCCCTTCCCGATCCATCTATCGTTAACGCAAGCATGATCGAAAAGCATGTTGTTTCATCTAGCGCAAGTGAAAACTGCTAACAAGCAAGTGAGAACGCGATAACATTGTACGAAAAATAGTGTGCGGAAACTTGTTTCAGGAAATACGTTTTTTTGAGTATGCTTTACTAGTTTGTAAAATAAATGTTTGTCATTTAGAATCTCCATTACATGTGCAAGGTTTCTATGCCGATGTTTTCTTTACTTTTACAATTTATGAGTACATTATGAATGGCCAAAGTTCAGGTAAAAATTGTGCAAAAATGCAGATTTTCGGAGGTTTGTACTGAATTTATTTCTCGAAATTTTTATTTTTTGGTTTCATAGAAACCTAGAAATAGTGCACAAGACACCTATTAGTTTAAAAATTTCAAAGAAAGATGTGTTACGACGCCATAATGACGTACGAGCGTTTGTATGAAAAGTATGACGGGTTGGCCGCCCTAAGTCACTTTTTGTTCGGAAAATCGGAAGGCGCCCTCTGTCGGTGCGACCACGCGTTCAGCTTCACCGAAAAAAAGTGAAAACTTGAACAAGATCGCCTTGTTGGTAGAAAAATACTTGCATAGAACATTGGTCCGTAACCTTATCTAAATAAAGAGCACAATCGCGTTTACAAAAATGAGGTGTTGGTAACGGTATTGCGAGTTCAATTGTTTTTTCCATTAAAAAAAATTCCCAACGCGCCTAAAGAAGTTTTCACTCAAAAATTCGAACGAGGACGCGGATAAGACGAACGTCCTATATTAACTACCTCTTTCGAAAAAGATGCCAATTTTTGCTATAATAAATTGTTATTGAACTCTGACCGATCTGTTTACTAAGAAACATAGGTTCGATGCCCTATTTAGATACATAGGAATGAACTATAATTAGGCTGGACCTAAGGGATTAGGGAAAGAGTCCGTCGTATGACACAGGGGACAGAGTTCATTAACATTGTAATGCCTTTACTGATATATTGTAGTGTGTCCTTCCATTTTGTTTTATGTCACTTCATGCTATTCGTACTTACTCAATAATATATTTATCTTCAGAATGGTTGAAACCTGTAGATGTATACAAAGTAGCCTACAATCTGGGGCCGATAAATATTTTTTTGAAGTAAAAACTTCTTTAGGCGCGTTAGGCATTTTTGAGATGGGACTAAACCATTGATTTCGCGGCACTGTTACGCAATTAACCGACACCGTGGAGTAAAAGACATCAACGCGTTGATTACCGCGGTGCCGATATTTTTTCATGTTTTCGCTTCTGTCGGCACTCCCGGAGTGACACTGTTTTATTTAAACATTTAAACTAATATTGTAAAGAGAAAAGATTTGATTTTTTGTATGTTTGTTTGTAATGGCATAATAACTCAAAAAATACTTAACCAATTTAAAAAAAAATCTTTCACGTATCAGCTACATTATCAGCGAGTAACATGGGCTGTATTTTATCGACTTCCACGCGAACGAAGTCGCGGGCAGAAGCTAGTGTTATTTGATATTCGCTGATGCTTACGGTTTCTCCACCTTAATTGGACATACTTACTGCTCGAAATACTTTATGCACTAAAAACATCTTCTGTGTTTCTACGTGTTGTGATTGAGCTCTTTGTAAATTTTTGTTGAAATTGATTTAGTAATTGAAGCGTTAAAAGAAGGAACAGACAAATTCACCAGACTTTTGTATTAAGGTGAAGCACGGATTCAAAATAGACCTACATTATATTTTTGGCACCCGTTGTACAAGTACAAAAAATAAAATTTACAAATAAAAGAACAACCGACTTCAAAAAAAAACACTACAAAGTGAAAAATAACTTTAATTTCGGAAGTCGGTGTCTTGGGTTTTGTATTTTCGTTTTTTGCCACCGATTTCCGAAATTAAAGTTATTTTTCACTTTGTAGTGTTTTTTTTTGAAGTCGGTTGTTTTTTTTTGTAAAAAGTTTTTATTTTTCACTTTTTGTTGTGGTACCTACCCCACACACATTCGAATACCACTACCTGCTACCAGTGACAGGAACTTATCATATCATCTACATACTAAGTGGGAAAAAAATACGTATTTTGTAGCAACTCAAAAACTCAACTCAAAAACTATCCAAGCAAAGTTAATAAAATTTATATGGGACTAATTTGAGAGCATACCCTTTCAAACAAAAAAGAATTTTCAAAATCGGTCCACAAATGACGAAGAAATCGGTGGACATATATAAAAAAAAAACATACGCTACGAACATATAACCTCCTCCTTTTTGGAAGTCGGTTAAAAAGAGATTTCAATGCAATTAAATTCTTTTTATTATGGTTATTTTACGCTGTGACAAAGCTGGGCTTAGAGGGACAAAGGGTGGCCCTAAGGGTATGTACTCTGGGCAATATCTGAACGCAAACAATGAAACAGGTTACGACGGTATAAAATGTTATTAGGGAAAAAGTTTGTTTTTTCTTTAAGGGTTTTTTCAAGGAAAATTGTACCATCGTGCGTGCCGTTAATGGACACACTCTTATGCAATATAACTGTCGTATAGTAGTTACAAGTGTTACTGCCGAGTTCTAGGTTAGAGCCCCGGGTCGTGGAAAGCGTCATCGAGAATTTCAATGAAGTAAAATGAAGTAATTTTCAGCATAGGCCCATTGTCTGGATTTGTACTAGTACCCTAATTACGTAATACTCGATCAATAACAATCTGAATCGTTTTGAAACATATTGCTAATCCATTGCTTCATAAGTTGAAATAAAAAAAAACAGTGGCACTCCGGGAGTGCCGACAGAAGCGAAAACTTGAACAAGATCGCCTTGGTTGAAGAAAAATACTTATATAGAACATTGGTCTGTAACTTTATCTAAATAAAGAGCATAATTGCGTTTACAAAAAAAAAATCTTCCTAAACCTTTAAAGTAAAAATACTTGCATAGAAGATTGACGTAACGTAATATAAATAAAGAGCACAATCGCGTTAACAAAAATGAGTTGTCGGTCGTGTCGCAAATTCAATTGTTTTTCCCATCTCAAAAATGCCCAACGCGCCTAAAGAAGTTTTCACTTAAAAAATCTGCTCAACAACGTAAACAACGCAATGAATGTTGTGGAACTATCAAAATGCATTTCAATCGTTTACGAAACAGGTCGGTTACAATAGACTTGCCTCCTATTATGTAGGATTTATAACACAACTTGAATGGTGGGTTAAATAAACACATCTGCCTAATCCTTTAGGGAAAACAAGCATGATAATATGTTATACAGCATCGCTTATGAATCGCAATGAGTCCTCAGACGGTCCCAAGTGTGTTCTCTCCTAACACCGGCTTTGTGGAGCGCCGCACGGAAACAGGGTATAATAAAGTTATTCAAATAATTGACCACATGAACCGTTGGACCGGGAAGATCCGGGAAATCCGGGCTTTGAGAAGTCTTTGATGCGAATGAACTACTTAGGAACTTGTGTTTATGTATTTGTTCAGATTCTTGTCCGTTCTTCTCCGTAGGAATATTGGTTTTCGTACAGACTTAGTAACTTTTCTGACAAACCGATAGATAGTAATTAAAAAAAAAGGTGATGGCACTCTGGGAGTGTCGACAGAAATGAGAACTTGAATAAGATCGCCTTGGTGGAAGAAAAATACTTGTATAGAACATTGGTCCGTAACCTTATCTAAATAAAGAGCGCAATCGCGTTTACAAAAAAAAAAATCTTCCGAAACCTTTAAAGTAAAAATACTTGCATAGAACATTGATCCGTAATGTAATATAAATAAAGACAATAATCGCGTTTACAAAACCTTTAAAGTAAAAATACTTGTATAGAACATTGATCCGTAACGTAATATAAATAAAGAGCACAATCGCGTTTACAAAAATGAGGTGTCGTCATGGTGTCGCTAAATCAATGGTTTAGTCCCATCTCAAAAATACCCGACGCGCCTAAAGAAGTTTTCACTTCAAAAATGCTTTGGTTTTGTTATTCTTTAAAATTAGACAACATTTACATTGCTCGTATTTTTTTAACAAAATAGGTGGTTATCGGAAAAACTCGCCACTGCCCAGAATTTGGAAGAAGAAGCGGCCATATTGCCGTCATAACCCTAATTTCCAAGCAAAAAAAAGCTAAGCAAAAAGGCCTCCTTAGGAATTACGGTCAAATTGATATGTTTTGTGTCCATCTTCGTCTTAGAACGAAAGAAAGTATACCCAACAGTCGTTTTTGTCCGGCAAACAATCCATTTTTTACCTCTGACTCGAATACACAAAGTTATGGATCGAGAAGTAAGGCTTTTTGTTTGTTGCTTTGCTTATTAGACACTCTTTTGCGAACCGACTTGGAAGCCAGCCAGTCCACAATTGCGATTAGGGAGCTAGAGAGTGTGAAAAATAAATGATCTAGGAGTATTAATGAAGATTAAAGATTGGTAATACTCTTAGTAGTTTTGTGCACTTAGGAAATTGGTTTTGTAAAGAAAATTTTATATTTTCGTTAGACAGTACAAAAAATGGTAGAATGTTATACGAGGGGCTAAAATAACCCATTGTAACGAGGTAGTTTTACTCCCGAGCTTTAGCGAGGGAGTAAATAGAAACCGAGTTATGATGGGTTTTAGCGCCGTGTGTTACACTCTACTTTTCACTACGATTGCGAGAAAATAAAATATTCCAATACAATATTAAATAGTTTATTTCATTTAAATGTACAATTTGTACAATTCTGGATATTTAACGAGATGTTTTTTTCCGGCAACTTAATTTCAGTCCTCTGTGAAGATGTTCTCACTAGATGATGACATTTTCACTGTTGTAAATTATATTACGGTCACCAATTCAATTCGTAATTGGAGAAAAATTGTGAAGATTTCGCGCCAATACCTTTTTTATTTCTTCTGTAGCCGCAACGCAATGCACGCATTCTACCAAACAGATAGCCGCATTTAGTTCCATTTTCATAAATAAAATGTTCTTCTTTTTTCTGTGAACCAGTAAGTCGAGTCCATAATCATGATTATTCTACATAAGAATAAAGACTTTTTCGTTCTTCAAGGCTCGTTGGAACAGACAAAAATTAAAAAGAAATTACTTTTTCTCCTAGAGCAAGAAATGCTATTTTTTCCCCGCTCTGGTACTCTACAATGACGGCCTTTTTGAGCAAGAGGAGTAAAAAAACATTCTTGTTAGTAGCGGTATCAATTGGTAAAAGAACAGCAGGGTAGGTATTCGTATTTACTTTATACGTCAAGAAAAATATATTGCGTTTTATTGCGTTCAGCGAGCACGTTTTGTCTATGTAACACTAACAATAGCATGTTAGTCTGTCACAGCAGAATTTATTTACTTTCTTTTGCAAGAACTTCCAAAGAACTGTATATGTAGAATAGTTTATAGTGCAAATGCAGAATTGTTCAGTTTGTTAGTATTTTCACCTGAAATTCAGTCACATATAACATTCTTCTTGTTGTATTGACAAGTCGAACTGAATTGGTTAGGTTAGGTTGGTTAGGTGTCCCCACCGAGGGTGTCTCCACGTTGTCGTCGTGGTGGGGCTTGTGTGTCTCAATGATCTTGGGGCTCTGCCGGTAGAGTTACTCATGCCGGAAAGGTCCAAGTGAGAGACCAGACCAAGAGAGATACCGGGACGGAGTCGCTCCTGATCGATCGACGATAGTCGATCGACAGAAGACGTGACCAAGCCGCTGCGGTGTAGGCGCACCAAAGCGGCGCGTGTTTTTCTCCTTGAGGAGAAAACTTTCGGCGGGTTCGCTGAGTCGGGTTGACTGGACAGCGAACGGAGGCATGTCTAATGCCGCCGCCGGGGGCTTGGCTTAATTGCCTGGCCCAGAGGAAGGCTACCTCTAAGATAAAAAACCACCCAATCCTAAGCTTTGAAGCGCGGTGAGAGGATGAATGGCTGGAGGGAGTCCAGTCGTGAGCGCTTCCCCTGTAGAGCACCTGCCGCACTCTGCAGTATGTAGGCTTACCGGGCATCTAGGCTCTGCCCGGTGGACATTTTTGACCTATATCTACTCGTGGGATTCACATGGATAAAATAAATAAAAATAATAAAATAAAATCGAAGGAGTTGCCGACCGTGTTGGTCGAGCAGATGGGTGTGGGTGCGCTGTCAGATTCTGACACCGCATCTGATAGGATGAGTGTGGCGAGCGTGGCGAGCGTAAGCTCAAAGCGCTCACCAACTGAAGAAGCGATGGCTGGGCGTCATTCCAAATTTTGGAATAAACGCTCACGTAAAGAGGAGAAACGCGCTGGGTTGACAGGTCTCTCTTCTAGCGAGGAGAACCTACCGCCCGCTAAAGTGTCGACAGGCAGGAGAGGGCGAGGTCGCGCAGTTGGTGGAGCGTCAGCTCCGTCGACGTCGCGCGATCCTCAAGGGCGCTTCCTCAAGCGCCCCGACACGCCAGCACCCAGCGGAGGAAGCGATTCGGGGACCAAGCAAGTGGAGGGCGTTTCTACCAAAAACTCGATTTCCTTGGTCAGCACCAAGGGGGAGGTCAACTCTGCTAGGAGAGAGGAGAGACGGGCAGTGGCTCTTGACGAGGTGGCTGAAATGGCCAGTCAGGCCAGAGAGCGCCGGTCTACTCGCTTGACCGCCGCCGAGGATTTGTCGGCGGTAGCCCTAAACCGCCAAGTAATGGACAGCGTGGACGTGGTTCTGAAGGTTGCCACCAAGTCTGGCAACTTGAAGGGCACGTTCACGCGAGCTCTAAAAGAGGCGGCGGATGGGATCAAGGAGGCGGTGGAAGTCCTCCTTAATCGCTCGACCTCGGAGGAGACGGCAAAGTTGTGGGAGGAGAACAGCCGTCTCCGATCCGAGCTGGAGGACCTCAAGCGGGAGTTTGCCGCTCAGAGAAATGACTGGCAGCAACAGGCAGCTCCCGCATTAACCGGCCCCCGTCCTGCCGCGCCTTCATTGGCTCCTGCACCTGCTCCACCACCTACACTTGCCCTGTCGGACCACGAAATTCAGAGAGTGGCCCGAATATGCATGCAGCAGTGTGGGGGCATGGTGAGTGCCCGACTGGAGGCCATGGAGATGCGCCTCCCCCCGGCTGAAATCCTCCGGCCGCCGCTTGCGGCAGATAGGCGGAGGAAAGAGGAGTCCGCCAAGACTAAACCCGTGCAGGTGGCCGAAAAACCTGCGGAGAGGGCCAAAAAGTCCACGGAGGGGCCCAAGAAGCCCGCGGCGAGTACGTCCGTTCCCCCTTCCCACTCAACTGCGGTACCAGCGACCACGCCTCCCACCCAAGAGGCCTGGACGACGGTAGTAAAAAGGAGCCGCAAGAAGAAGTCGACGCTACCGGCACCACTGGCACCCGCCAAGGTCCCGGCTTCAAAAGAGGGCACGAGGCCACCCAAAACCAGGACCCCACGCTCTGAGGCTGTAGTTATTACATTGCAGCCCGAAGCCGCAGACAGGAGTGTGACATATAAGTCGGTCCTGGCGCAAATAAAGGAGAAGCTGAAGTTCAGCGAATTTGCCACCCCGGCTGGCTTTGTTTTTAAAACGGCAGCCACGGGTGCCAAGGTGTTTGAGGTTTCTGGTGCTGCAAGGCAGGAGAGGGCGGACGTTCTGGCCGCCAAGATACGAGAAGTCCTCAAACCAGAGGATGCTCGGGTGTCCAGGCCCACTAAAATGGCTGAGTTACGCATAGACGGACTGGACGACTCCGCAACCCCGGAGGAAGTAGTGGCGTCCATTGCTCGAAGCGGCGAATGTCCGCCCGAGAGCGTACAGGCGGGCGAAATTCGCTGCAGCGCGGCCGGGCTAGGCACGATTTGGGTACGGTGCCCGGTAGCGGCTGCAAACAAGGTCGCAGACGGCAGACGGCTGCTAGTGGGGTGGGTGTCTGCCAGGGTGAAACTCCTGCCAACAAGGACTATGCAGTGCTTCAGGTGCTTGGAAAAGGGGCATGTCCGGGCACAATGCACTGAAGAAGCAGACCGCAGTGACCTTTGTTATCGCTGCAGTCAACCCGGTCACAGGGCGGCCCAGTGCTCTGCGACACCAAACTGCAGTCTTTGTGCAGCTGCAGGGAAGCCTGCGGAGCACAGACTTGGCGGGAAAGCTTGCAAGGCTCCAAGAAAGGTTGGCAAGAGGACTGGGGCTGTTAGAGGACCTGCGCCTCTCTCACAGCCGCCTCAAGCAACTGACTCCCGACCCAGGGAAGGAGGAGATGCCAAGGAAATGGAATGCCAGTGATGGCACAATTCCATTTCCTTCAGGCGAATATCAACCACGCTGCCAGAGCTCAGGATCTTTTGCTCCAGAGCATGGCGGAGTGGTCGATCCATGTGGCTGTGGTCACTGAGCCGTATTTTGTCCCTCCCCGCGATAACTGGGCAGGGGACCTAGACGGTTTAGTGGCCATCATTGGCGGGACTCTGGCCAGTCCCTCCCGAGGACACGGTTGGGTGGCCGCCCTCGCGGACGGAATTGTCACCATTGGGGCGTACTTCTCGCCCAACAGGAGTCTCGCTGACTTCGAGGGGTTCCTTGTCGAACTGGGTGCCGTCGTGGGCCGGTTCCAACCTCGCCCGGTGCTGTTGCTCGGGGATCTCAATGCAAAGTCTGCGGCGTGGGGATCCCCGGTCACCGACCCCAAGGGCGAGGTGTTGGAGGAGTGGGCGGTCACGACCGACTTGACCATCCTGAATCGGGGCTCAGTTTACACGTGCGTGCGGCAGCGGGGTGGGTCTATAGTGGACGTCTCGTTCGCTAGCTCCGCTGTTGCGGGTCGTGTCCGCGACTGGCGAGTTGCCGTAGAGGTGGAGACGTTGTCAGACCATCGATATATTCGTTTCGACGTCTCCACCCAGACTGCGGGTGGCGGCCGACCGTCGGCCCCGCAAATGGATGGTCCTCGCTGGTCGTATAAGCGACTCGACAGGGAGCTTCTCGAGGAAGCCGCTATCATCCAGGCCTGGGTCCGGGAGTCACCGACGAACGAACCCGTCGACGTTGAAGAAGAGGCGCAGTGGTTCCGCGGGGCGATGACACAAATCTGCGACACGTCCATGCCCCGCGTCCGCACACAGCCCACAAGGCGCCAGTTATACTGGTGGTCCGACGCAATCGAGCAGATGCGCGTGACCTGCGTGGAGGTTAGACGCCAGTACACCCGATACCGGAGGAGACGTCGTCGGGTTCCGGAAGAAGAAGCCGCGTTGTATGAGGTGTACCGCGCGGCGAAGCAGACTCTATGGCTGGCCATCGGCGAGTCTAAGACTCGAGCCAGGGAAGAGATGTTGGCGACCCTAGACGGGGATCCGTGGGGGCGCCCTTATCGCGTGGTCCGAGGGAAACTTCGTGCCTGGGCGCCTCCACTCACGGAGAGCTTACAGCCGCAGTTGCTGGAGGATGTGGTCGCAGCCCTGTTCCCTGCTAGAGAAGAGCATATACCGCCGCCGATGGCTTTGCCCACAGCCGCAGAGTCGGAGGATGACGAGGTCAACGACCCTGAGGTGACACAGCCGGAGATGAGGGCAGCCGTAACGCGGCTCCGGGCAAAAACCGTTGCCCCGGGGCCCGATGGAGTTCCTGGCCGCGCGCTCGCCCTCGCTCTGAAAGAGCTAGAGCCCCAGCTGAGAGGACTCTACTCAGCTTGCCTTGAGCAGGGCCTGTTCCCTGCTCAGTGGAAGACAGGTCGTCTGGTCCTGCTCAGGAAGGTGGGACGCCCAGCAGACTCGCCGTCCGCATACCGGCCTATAGTGCTGCTAGACGAGGTGGGTAAGCTTTTTGAACGGATAATTGCAGCCCGCCTCGTCGGTCACTTATACAGAGAGGGGCCGGATCTGGACGACAGTCAGTTCGGCTTTCGGCATGGGCGCTCCACTGTTGACGCAATAATGCGGGTGAGAGTCCTGGCGGAGGAAGCGGTATCCCGGGGAGGGGTTATGTTGGCGGTGTCCTTGGACATCTCCAACGCATTCAATACCCTACCCTGGAGTTGTATTCGGGAGGCATTGCGATACCATAGGGTGCCCCGCTATCTCCGCCACATCGTTGGGGCTTATTTGGCGGAAAGGTGTGTCACCTACAGGGGACGCGACGGCGAGGGCCGGCGCGATATGTCGTGCGGTGTTCCACAGGGCTCGGTCGTGGGCCCGCTCCTGTGGAACATCGGTTACGATTGGGTGCTGAGGGGCGAGCTCCAACCGGGAGTGGACCTGACGTGTTATGCGGACGACACGCTGGTTACGGCCCGGGGGAGCTCGTATAGGGAAGCAGCGTTGCTGGTGACGGCTGCGGTCTCACAGGTGGTGGGTCGCATACGACGCCTGGGCCTGGAGGTGGCTCTCAATAAGTCGGAGGCCGTGGTCTTTCACGGCCCTCGGCGAGCGCCACCGCCGGGATCAAGCGTCGTGGTTGGAGGGGTCCAAATTGCTGTCGAGTCTACCATGAAGTACTTGGGACTGGTGCTCGACAGCCGGTGGGACTTCGGCCCCCACTTTCGACAACTGACGCCTAAGTTGATGGGTGCCGCGGGTGCGTTGTCGACGCTGCTTCCCAATCTGGGAGGCCCGAGCACCGCCTGTAGGCGGTTATACTTGGGGATCGTGCGATCCATGGCCCTGTACGGAGCCCCGGTGTGGGCTTCTGACCTGACGGCCGGCAGCATCGCAATACTGCGAAAACCGCAGAGGGCGATGGCCGTCAGGGCTATCAGGGGGTATCGCACGATCTCCTACGAGGCGGCTTGTGCACTGGCCGGATCCCCGCCCTGGGACCTAGAAGCGAGAGCCCTCGCTTCACTGCACCGGTGGCGCGAGGAGGCGCGAATACGGGGAGGTGGACCGGTGCAGCGTGAGATCGAGCTTCGTCGGTCTCAGCTCCGCGAGGTCCTGGTGACGGAATGGCGGGACAGGCTTCTGCGCCCTACCGCCGGCCTTGCTACCGTCGACGCGATCCGACCAGTGCTCGACGAATGGCTCGGGAGGAGGCACGGTTCCCTGTCGTTTCGGGCGACGCAGGTGCTCTCGGGGCATGGCTGCTTCGGGAAGTACCTGTGTCGCATAAACAGGGAGCCGGACGCTCGGTGCCATCACTGCACCCACTGTCGGGAGGACACGGTGCAGCATACACTAGCAGAGTGTACCGCATGGGAGGAGCCGCGCCGTGCCCTCGTATCTGAAGTCGGAGCCGACCTGGCGCTGCCGGCTGTCGCTCGTTCGATGGTCGGGAGCGCCGAGTCGTGGGATGCGGTGATCTCCTTCTGTGAAACCGTAGTTTCGCAGAAGGAGGCTGCGGAAAGGGAGAGGGAGATTGAGACCACTCTCCTGATCCGTAGCAGGCGGACTGGGCGTCGGCGGAGGGCGGACAACGCCCTCTTCCAGCCCCCATAAACAGATCTGGAGGGACGGCGGACTCGGGGACGTCCGCCGCCCCCAATCCAGCAGGACCCGAGGTGGCAGTGCGTTGTGTTCCACGCGCGCCCCTATTTGACGTCGCGGGGGGAGTCTCACCTCACTCCCCCCGCGGGTATGAAGTGGCCTGCAAAAGCGGGCCGGCACCAGTCGGGGATCATGGAAGGCGCACTAGATCTCATGATCCCCAGTCCAAGTGTGGGAAGGGAACACCGGGGTGGTTTTTAGTCAGTAGGAGTCTGACAGACCCCTTCGTCTGCCCCAGGGCGGAGGACATCCATGAGGATTTTCCACCCCGGAACAAAAAAAAAAAAAAAAAAGGTTGGTTAGGTGTCGTTTAGATTTTATAGATTTCATTTTGAAGATTTGACAATTTTTTGGTCTCAATCTCCTGGACTATACGGATAAGACAGTAAAACAACTTCGTTCTATTCAGATAACAGCCGTAATAACACTTCGTGATTATTAAAACTATTCTTTTATTGTTTTTCGGTCGGAAGTCAATGTGTAAACTTCATTTTTGTTTGTATAAGATAAGAAATAATAGTAGGTAATTTATAACTTGTTTAGTTTTGGTCATAGATATATTATGGGATTTGTTTTGTTGACAAAAACTATTATTATAATGTCGGTAGTAGATTCTTTTTCTTCTTTCTTAGTATTGACTCCATTTTGTAAATTATTAAGACATAAAAGATCGCTGGCCTCTTGAATTTTTTTCGTGAACTGTTCTTTATGAGTTCAACGACCGGACGATGAAATAATGAGTTTGCAAACAGGAAAGTTCATCAATTAAAATTGTTTTGCGTCAGTATTTTGTTTTTTCAGAGTGGCGGTTCACTTTTTTTCATTCTGACTTTTCTTGAAATTTTATCAGATTTATTTTACGAAGTTTTTCAGCAAACGTAGTTTTAAATTTTTAGTTTGTGTGGTTTTAATTTTGTACGCGTGATATCTCGTTCATAATCATCATCATTTCAACCGAAAAACGTCCACTGCTGGACATAAGCCTCCCTCAAGCACCGCCACTTCGACCGGTTTATTATTTATTTATGATAAACTGATCGGCTCTGAGCTTTTTGCTTCCAGCAAATTCCTGCGGCCTTCACAAGGTCATCGGTCCACCCCACCTTAAGGGAGGCCTTTCAATGCTACGTGGCCGCCACTTCAGATTCTTTCGGTCCTATCGGTCATCTATTTTGCAAGCAATGTGCCCTGCCCACTGCCACTTAAGTTTGGCTTAATTCAGGCTATATGGGTTATCTTGCCAATTCTCTCAGAAACTCCCAGCATAGCCCTCTCCATTGCCCTTTGGGTGACTTGGATATCTCTCTGCGTGTTAGTAATTTCTGGACCTTTATTTAATGATTTTTACACCTTTTTTTAGCATCATTCCACGTTTAGTAAGTGGATATCTATTTAAGTAACATAAAACCTACCAAAAATATAATTTAGTTCTACATTGTTGTCGAATTGACATTGTTTCCTGCGAACAAAGAGCGGTACTTCGATAAAGAAAATTCCTACAAAAATAGATAAGATCTGAGTAAACAACTGTAGTTCCTACATAAAAATGCTTTTCCATCCATTTATCTGGTCTTTTAATTAAGTATTCCCGTAGCTAAACGAAACCTGGTAAATTCAACTTGTGTGTGGGGAAATAATAAAAAGACCAAAGGTAAATAAACAGACCAATCAATCACTCTGCCTAGCCTTTTCCCTAATATTTGGGGTCGGCTTCTAGTCTAACTGGCTGCAGCTGAATATCAAGTATTTTATAGACCAGTTGTGATTAAATTACTTTATCTACACCCATACTGTAAATCCAGAGATAAAAGTTTCTGAAACAGTTAGCTTATTGCCAACATTAAAACAGCCAGTGTCATAGTAACCATAATATCATCCAAATGAGAGTTATAATGTTGTACTAAATTTCATTATGCAACTCGAATTTCAAAAAAAGAACATTGTCATGCACGCGCGTTTCACTACCACAGCGTCGTAATTTTAAAAAAACTTATGCTTATTCGAATTTACGTCGTATCCCGCCATTTTTTTTAATATTAGTATAACAAAAATTTATTACTATTTTGTTTACAAAAATGAGTGATACAAGCTTTGATAACACACCACCAGATATTTCTAATGCAGCAAAGGACATTTCTAATCAATTATTACCAGAAAAGTCGAGAAAACAATATTGTACAACACCCTATGGTTTCAGAACCTTTTATTAAATAGAGGATTTATATCACGGGTGTAGATAAAGTCTTGCATGCAACTACATAATTAGGTATTAAAACACTCATGTGATACTATTATCACACTCGGCTTCGTCTCGTGTGATAAACAAACATTCGTGTTTTAATACCCCTTATTATACAATAGTTGCATAAATAACTAATTAATGTGTGTCCTTTTCATTAATGGAACAAAATGGAACACACACAACATTTTTCTGTTCGCTGGTCTTGTGGTTACCATCGCCACTGGTAAGCATGAGGTCTTAAGCTCGATTCTTAGGCTGTGTAAAGTGATATCGGGTTTTTTCGTAAAAAGATATATCGACAGAATATAAAGCCGCACGGTTCGATCCATCAGGTTAAGCTACGCTTGCCGGGGTTGGTCCTTGGATCTTGTTCTTCTTCTTGGGTTGGAATTTCTGTTCTATGCTTGTGATTTGTTATGTACTTTGTGTTGTTCTCTGATTACTTTTGTCTTTTATGTATGCACGTGTTTCTGTGACAAATAAACTTATTTTTCTTTCTTTCTTTCTTCTTACATACCGAGACTCCTCCGTGCCTCGAAAAGCACGTTAAGCCGTTGGTCCCGGCTGTCATTCGTGGATCTTTGACTGTCGTTAGGGGTGGTCAGAAGCCCGGAAGTCTGACAACCAGTCGTACCAAGGGGTGTCGTATTATCCAGTTACTGGGCTGTGGAGGTCAGATAGGCAGTCGCTCCATGTAAAATACTGTTGGTCCAGTCTAACTGGAAGCCGACCCCAACATAGTTGGGAAAAGGCTAGGCAGATTGAAATATAGACAGAATATTCTTTAGTATATACCTACCTACTTACATCAAAACTAAGAAATCAAATCGGGCCAAATATGGATTGTTGTCCGATTTGTGGGCTTCTAGAAGCCCACACAAAGTCACAGAAGTAGGAAGATAGGTTATTATAGGTAAAAAAACCGGTCAAGAGCGAGTCGCACTCGCGCACCGAGGGTTCCGTATGAAAATATTTAAATTATTAAAAATATTTGTTTGTTTTTTATGTAACAAAAAATGAATGCTTTTCGCAATTTTTCCTTTATCTGTGCTATAAGACGTTGCTTCGTACCAAATTTCAAGATTCTGAGTTCACGGGAAGTACCCTACAGGGTACTTCCCGTGAGCCTACAGGCCTACAGGCTAAGGCTAAGCCTACAGGCTTTGATTGCCTTGCGAGTGTCGAAAATTTGCAGCATAAACGACTGTATCTTTTGATTGCGTTGGCTTAGAAGTTTGATTTTTTCATAGCTCTAAGGGACAGTAGACTTGAGTATTTGATATGAATTTCAGCTTGATACCTCCACGCGTTCCTGAGAAAAAGGGTCTTGACAGACAGACGTTTAGTGCCCATGTAGGTTTATGTGAAATAAAATATTTTGATTTGATTTTAGACAGACGGACAACAAAGTGATCCTATAAGGGTTCCATTTTTTCCTTTTGAGGTACGGAACCCTAAAAACAAGTAGACCCAGATGCACAGTCATTAACAACGATAGACAAGTGACTGACGCAAAACAATAGGGAATAGAAAAGTCAAATAAAATTTAAAAATATCTTCTAATAAAAATAGGCCAGTATTTTGATGATGCTAAAACGTAGGTTTTAATACGATTGATAACAATAAGATCGCCCCTTGTTTGAAATTTTAACATAATGAAATGTGGGTATTTCGGGGAATGTGAATGTTATTATTTTTATTTGATAAAAGCCAATATAAAACAAATAATGCTCAACCCTTAAGATATTAGTGTAAGTATCGGTTGTGTTATAACTATCATAAGAACCACTTACTTTCATAACCAGTTCGTATTTAATATCACTAAATCAAGTTAACGCCCTTTATTTCGTTTGACCGAAAACAATTTTATTATTCTGGTAACAGAATCAGCTCGGATCCGGAAATCCCTTAACTGTTCTCTTTCACGGTCAAATTAACGGCAAATAAAGTCGTTTATTTTGTTTACAAAGGCTTTGTTTGCTATAACGAGTGAAAATTTAATGTAATTTCTGAAAAGTGAAAGTGTTACAATGAAGTTTTGAGCTTCCTGTTTTAGTTATTTAATAATTTTAATATAAAAAAAATGTTTTTATTTATTTATTAAAACTTTATGCACAAGTAAAAATACCACACAAAGGTGGACTTCTAAAAATCTTTTTATTTTTTCTGTTTTTTCAAAACTCTCCTTTGAACAGTTTTCATAAAATATGCATTATTGCATAGGTAGCAAATATATTTAGAGTATTATTAAGCTTTTATGTAGGCTGATTTAAAATTCAAGACTTGGTCCTTCCATCTTGACGGGTATGACTTATCATATCACCAGGCTTGACAGATGGTTTAGTGATTAAACAGACAGTGTTGGGAATCGAACCCAACACCTTGCGCGCGGTCCGCATGAGCAGGCTGCGTGATCAACGCGTCATCGACAAGCTGAGGAGCGGCGCGGCGCGGCGACGACCCGGCTCGGTCTGATGACCACTCGCTTCCACGGACTCCATCGCGACGGACAGTTCACTTTTTTATTGCTCCACGCGCTAACATTGGTCCTTCGAGCCGGATGCGCATGCGAATGTTAGCGCGTGGTGCAATAAAAAAGTGGACTGTATTTTTAGGCAATGGTTTAATGCCGTCTTACTATGTACAAACTATAAAATCTCGGACAAAAAAATAAGGGTTTAAATTAGAGAGGAATATTTTGACTGCGCACAAGGTGTTGGATTCGATTCCCAACAGACAGTACTATATTGTGTTATTCAGATAGGAGAACCCTGCTGTGTTATACCCTCTAGCAATAATCTACAAAGTTCCCTTTTAAGTTGTTTAAAGAAAAAAGCGAACTTCTTTTCCCAAACCGAGCCATAATCGTGTCAAATATGAGGATAATATCGTCATCATTTCAGACGAAAGACGTCCACTGCTGGACATAGGCCTCCCCCAAGCACCGCCAGTACGATAGATATATCGTAGACAACAAACTATAAACAATAATATATACCAACCTACTCAGTCTTCATTATATCTGACCCTGACGTTCAGTACAAGTAGCTCATTTAACAGAGTACCACTAACATATTGATGGTACACTTCAAGTCTTGCTCACGAACGAGCGGAACGAACATGAATATATAAAGACGAATACTGCTAAATAAATTGAGGGCAAGCTTCGAATAGTTGGGGATTCATGTAACGATGTAGTAGTGGATTAGTTAAGGAATAAGATTATCTTTGTAACTTTTAATATATACTTCTCTTTCACTCAAAGAGAAACGTCTGAAAACAAAATTAACAAAACGTGAAAAATTTATTAATTAGTGAACTGATTCAACATTGTTGGATTTAAACACTCCAACACTCGTCTACGGAATGATCAAATAATTAAATGAAAGGAGAAGATGAACGTTCATTCTTATGTAATTTAGTCGGTTTTGTATAAAAATGGAATTAAATAAAAATGCTGCAGCATCAGTTCAAGGATACTATGTTCTTCTAATATCATTGAAGTAACAGAATACCAAATTTTAAATCGATCAGACCTGTGGAAGATACTCACATCCGTTCACCAACTAGAAAAGAGCGGATAATCTTCAAACGGCTGAACCGATTTTGATAAAACATATCTAAGAACCATTGCTAGAAAACCTGCTTATAAATAAATAAAACCGCATTCAAATCGGTTCACCCGTTTATAAGCTACGGTGCCACAGACAGACACATAGCGGTCAAACTTATACTCGTAACACTCCTCTTTTTGCGTTGGGGGTTAAAAATACTTCAGCCAGCCTTTAGGTTGACAGTGTAGAATTGTGAGCTTGATGATGATATAGACATTAGCAAGGCCAAAGATTGGCTGTTCTGTCTATCTGCTTTGTTGCCAAGATTACAAATGATCACCGATCCAAAGCTGGCCTATTTGACCCAGCATTCGTCTTCCAAAATCAAAAGACTTCGGAGGCTCTAGCACAAACGCGCTACCTTAACGTAACGAAAATTCAAGCGATTTTGTAATCGAAAAGAAAACTATCTTATGACCATTTTTTTTTACGACATTCGTATTTATTATCACCCACATAATATGCATAACTGCCCTGCTAAGCACAAAGGCGATATCTCAACCGGAGTAAGTTTTGAGAAAATTGACTGTTTGTAAATTGTAATTGAAGGAAAAATGGAGATTTAAAAAACTTCTTAGTGGTTTTTTTTACTGTTTTAAGTTAGATAGCGCTATTCCGCTTATACCATTAGATGCGAAATTGTTAAAGCTATTGAATGGTATTAAAAAAACTAAAAGGGCATATCTCAGAGATACCGCCTTTGGGCTTAGCAGGGCAGATAAGGTCATAAAACTAAGGTGTAATGTGCGAAATGAGTATTCCAAACGTTTAAATCGTTCGAATTTACATTATTTCTATTTTCTTAACGTCCCTCGGGAATCATCGCATTTCCGAATACAAACGATTACTAATTTCCATGTCCATCAATTATTAGATTTATCGTGTATATAATTTGAATTTAGAACCTACTTCATTGTTGTTTTGATTTCCATGTGGACTATATAGAGCTGTAAAACTATTTTCCTATCTGTCGTGCCTGCGACTTTAGCAGCTTTCCTCCCATTTTTAAAATAAATTACACTAAGTTAAAAGAGTATTAACAACTCTACATACTTCCAAGTCGATTGAGAGCGTCCGGTCTGCACCAAGTGCAAAGGGTAACTGATAGAAATCCAACGACTGACGAAACAATACTGTACATTAATCTTACTCCTTTCGTGCTAGGCCCACAGGAGGTGCAGGTCCCAACAAAAACCTTTTTTTCCCCAAATCCATTGAAGATGGTCCATTTCAGGAACATACCTACCTATTACACCTTAACCAAGAAAACAGTCTTAATGTTTCAGATTCAAAACAAGCAAACCTTAACCTAGTTTAAACTCGCATTTGTTGGGACACAACTGGTGCAGACAACGTACCTTGTGCACTGTTGTCACAGATGCTAACGTACTAGAGAACTTTATCTGATATCATTTTACCTACGAATGCTGTGTTAACCTATTTCGCTTTTAGAGTGGAGTTTAGTTAATAAATACATAGTTATTTAATACTAGCTTCTGCCCGCGACTTCGTTCGCATGGAAATCGTAAGACATCACAATATACTACAATAATAGCCATATTTTTATAAAACTTCCCTGTATACTACGTTTGTAGTTTTATTCTCAGCAGCCAAAATATACAGAGAGTCAGGAATGGTGACTCGGGAGCAAGCGACGTAACAGTTGTCCGTGTGAGAAGCAGCTTGTCCTGAGGTCGACACCCGCAGCCTTCAGCCTTCAGTGTCGACCCCTGTGACTTGTTGATCGCAAAGCATGCACTCCCAGAGAACTGCACGCGCTTTAACTGGTAATTATGGGGAATTTGTACTTTATACGCGCTATAAACACTGTCTCACCATCGCCACAACCTGTTAGAATTTCCACCTCGATGACGTTTCTCTGCAAAGACATGACTTTGAGCTGGTTTTCGTTACACAGATATACAACCGGAAGTCCACTTGCCATTTGTGAATTGAGAAATTCTACGGGGTGATATTTGGGATCATCTTCCTCCACATCAGTATTAATGGAGGTGTATATCACTTCACTCCCTTCAATTTGTGAGAGAATACTGTGGTTGATCGCTGCAGCTTGATCATCTTCGGAGTTAAAACGGAAACACGCCTAAGAATTCTCTTGGTACGGTATTTGACTGATATCCTCGTATATCAGACGAATAAGATCTTCTAAAGTGGGATTTACTCTACCAAGAGTCTCTGGTAGAGTGCTTTCACCAACTTTTAGAAGAACATCGGAGAATACTTGAGCATTTGAATTACTGCCAAGCCGAGGTCGTATGATGATGGTCAAGCGCAGTTTATGAACTCTCGACCATAGAGTCGACCTTTTCAATGAAGTATTCACTTTTTTGTCAAAACTGTGACCCCACCCATCATATCTTGGTTTCTGTTTACAGTTTCCACTGCTTTCCTTTTTGCCATAATGCATTCATCCCATACGACGAAGCGCAATCCCCTAAGCACACATCCCTTGTTACTGTTGCGTGACACCCCACAAACAGGCGTTTCGTTGCTCTCTTAATCGATGGGAATCTTAAACATGACGTGCGCTGTTTTGCCACCAGGAAGCAGTGTGGCAGCGATTCCAGAAGATCCACACACATACATATTTTAAAATCGCTGGGACAAATCTGCTGTCAAAATCTGTAAAATAACATTTTATTCCTACAGTCTTTTGCTCTAAAATGATCAGAATACAACCTTGAATGTTTTGTGACTGTAAAGTACTTGTAACTTAGTAGTTTCCCATAGCTTACGAAGTTTTCCATTTTTTGTGAATTAATACATTCTATGAACTATTACATACACAATCCAACAAAAAAAATCGTTTTACAAAAAGAGTTTAAAAAAAAACAGATGTAAATCGAACTTACTACCCCGGGCGGCCTACCACCAGCTCATAAAGCAGTATTATTTTAATGTTACTTCAGTGGGAGAAAGAGATGGAGCTATACATCCTGTAGAACTTCATCTCTTTCCCACACTGAAGTAAACTAAAGTAATATTAAAATAATACTGCTTTTGAGCTGGTGGTAGGCCCTCAGGACTTCAAATCATTCGTCCAACCGCTTCCATATTCGCTTTGTTGAAAGTTAGCTAAAATAGCCGTTCCTATATAAAAGGTAGCGTGATGATAATCATTTAAAAAGTTAAATCGGTAACTATCTATCTACAATAAATATCCCAACCTTTTGGCGCGTCCTTTTACAATTTGCAGAGAAAAATACGAACATGATGTAATATTGCTCATCCCCCATAGCAAATAGCGTGATAGTTTATGCCCTACAGTTGGTACAGACAAACATTCTAAAAACTTTATTTTCCGCATAAGAATCGATCCCATACCTCGTAGCAATAACTTTCTTTAAAAAAAATTAACTTCGCTACAATTTTATTATATCTATAGATTATAGGTACATAATCAAAAAAAAAAAAATATCGTATAACAAAATGTGAAAAAAAAAAAAAAAACCGTATGTGGGAATCGAACTTACAACCCCATGTTTGCAAAGCAACCGCCCAACCGTTGAGCTAATTGCTTTGTTGAAACTTGTCTAAAATAGCCGTTCCTATATATTTCATGATTGACTGCTTAGTTCCATAAAGGTATAGCGTGATGATAATCATTTAAAAAGTTTAATCGATAACCATCTACAATATCCTAAAGTTTTGGCGCGTTTTTTTCCAAAAATACGAACATAATATAATATTGCTCGTCCCCCATAGTAAATAGCGTGATAGTTTATACCCTATAGTTTGACCAGACTTATAGGGAACACCTATGCAAAATTTTAACAGAATCTATCCGGTAGAATTTGCGTCATGCTAGAACATAAAAATACAACATAATGTAATATTGCTCGTCCCCCATAGTAAATAGCGTGATAGTTTATACCCTATAGTTTGACCAGACACACAGGGAATATCTATGCAAAATTTTAACAGAATCTGTCCGGTAGAATTTGCGCCATGCTGGAACATACATACAGACAAACAGACAAACAGACAAACAGACAAAAATTCTAAAAAAAATATTTTCGGCATTAGAATCGATCCTAGACCTCGCAGCAATTACTTTTTTTCAAAAATATTCAATGTACAGTTTTGACTTCGCTACGATTTTATTATATGTATAGAAAATTATATGCAAAAAAATTAAAACAGGATGCTATCAAAGGCACAATTCTTTCACAGATTGATCCATAGTCTTACCTAATTTGCCTGATTACGGTTAACTTATCTCATTTTTGAAAAATTATGTTCAGGATTGTGTTTTAATATAATTTTTCTTCATCTTAATTAATTGTCTCGTAAATAATATTGTTCCTCTCATTGTCATAATTTATTGATTTTTGATGTTTGGGATTTGTTTCATAATGTGAATATATTTTATAGGTAAGCGAATGAATTAACTCTTAAATAATATTAATATTACGGTAATAAGCCTTGTCATAATTGCTACATATTTTTTGCAATAGTGTCTATGTACATTCCTTACGTCCATACCTTCACAACTTGAAGAAATGCTCCAAGATCTGACCACAGCAACTCTTGAGGTTGGACTTTCAATGAAGAGATCCAAGACACAGGTGACCAACAGCATGAAACGTAAGGTCAAGGTAGACTGGCTGCAAAATGTCGATGGGCTAGATAGTGTGTTTCAAGAATAGACAAGACAATGAAATTGGAAGTCGAGTCCAAAATGCTTGGAAGACTTACTGGACCCTTTAAGAATACATGAAAGTCTTCCTATATTACTAAAAAGAAAACTCATCGACCTGTAACATAAATAAATTACATTGTCGTCAAACTTATCTTTGCATTGTAGAAAGAAATAAATATCCTTCCCCTTCTAAAATAAATTAAAAAATGTTGTTGAATGTTGCCACAATAAAAAATAAAAAACACATTTTCCATCCACTAAAAGGGCACCGTATATAAGAGTATATTAATGATTGTGTAGAAGTATGACCCATATCGGATAGTACCTACGTAAGCCATTAGGATGATTAATTGATAATGCGAGCAGCAACCTTTCAGGGTGGTGGTCAATCAGGACGGATATTGAAACTGGGGTTCAATCAAGAGAAAATTATTGTATTCAAATATTCATTCAGCTTGCGGCCAATGCTGTTTAGTAAAGTTCATTCGAACCTCATTCAAGAGACCATAGACAATGTGAAAGAATACTCATTTGTTTAAAAAAAAGTTCCACATCTCGATACCGTTCGAAATTCGAAGTGATGTTTAAAGATATATACGGTCAAGGATAGCAATTTAAAAAAAAAATCCTTTCCCACATGGCGGGCGCGTATCACCTAGTAAAGTTCATTCGAACCTCATTCAAGAGACCATAGACAATGTGAAAGAATACTCATTTGTTTAAAAAAAAAGTTCCACATCTCGACACCGTTCGAAATTCGAAGTGATGTTTAAAGATATATACGGTCAAGGATAGCAATTTAAAAAAAAAATCCTTTCCCACATGGCGGGCGCGTATCACCTTTTGAACTGTAATTTTTATTCAAAATGTTGATAAAGATAATTTGAGTCGGAAAAATAATAAGGTGCACGCAAAAAAGAACCTTAAGTTGCCTAATATATTTATTCCTACAGGCTGACTTGACCATCGAGTTAATTCCTATATTTTTTAATTATTTGGGGAATAAGGGATAATGCATTATTTCTGCACATTTGCTTAAAAATCAATTAAATTATTTCCGGACTCCGAACATCCCGTCCCATTTACCCATACCTCATTTATGACCCACGTCGATCCGAGTCTATATTATTTTACTGTAAGTGTCATGGCCGCCGATCTCCGTACGTGAATATTTTACCTGGCCGTCACACCGAAAATGTGTGGTGAGATTTATTACTTTATTTTGTCACAATTTCGTTTGTTTACGCAAAAGAGGATATTAATGTAGCTATCTGTCATGTCACTGGTATCAGAATATGTTTGAGTAGATGAAGAGTGTGGCATTATTGATGGTTCCGTAAACAGCAATGTTTTGTTTAATATATTGGTACACCGAAATACAAAACCATCCTTTATCAAAAATATAAATGTGAAAGTTTGTATGTTTGTAAATCAATCACTCAAAAACGGCTGAACGGATTTGGATGAAACACAGATAGAGCAGATTTGGCACACAGATACTTTACTTTTTACCCCGGTAGTACGTTCCCGTGGGTTAATTTCCGACGTCAACGCGGGCAAAGCCGCCGGCAAAAGTTAGTATTATATAAAACAAAGATAAAATAAGAGTGATGGTATGTACGCCTACAGGTATACACAACGTTCACCGTATCTTACATGACAATATAAAATACTAGCGGACGTCACGCGGTTTCACCCGCATAGTTCCCGTTCCCGTGGGAGTACGGGGATAAAATATAGCCTATGTTCACCGGAGATAGTGTAGCTTCCCAACAGTGAAAGAATTTTTCAAATCGGTCTAGTAGTTTCGGAGCCTATTCAATGCAAACAAACAAAAAAAAAACAATCAAATCTTTCCTCTTCATAATATTAGTGTAGATATAAAACAAAAACATTGAGAAAATAGCGTAGTAACTTCCAGTATACAATGTGTTACAAAAATAATGGAAGATTTAATATATTCTTTAGTGTTCTTTGAACCAATTTACAGAAATAAAAATCATTTACTTACATATATGCTTATAAAAAGCATAGAGAAAAGCTACTACCTTAATATTATACGTTTCCATAAAAAAATATGGGCCGTAAGCAACGGTCTAAAATATAATCCCGGACGAAACTCCCTCAATGAAGCATAAAAGAAGGTTGAAAATTATATTTTTATAACCTAACCCACGTAAAATACTAGTGAAGACTATATTTTTACGAAAATATACGTATACTTTTATACTTGACTGAATGTTTTCAATCTTTCGAAATAGACGTCATATTTCGAAGAATTTATTTATATTGAATTTACTTTATATTGATCACAATACAATCTATTGCAATATTGTAAGACTAAAATTAAATTTTGTCAAGCATAGCAAATTTTATAAGATTTACTGCTGAATAAGATTTGCGATGCAATAAGTTGAAAAAAAAAAACAGTAAGTTTACATAACTTCGCCTAAGATCGGAATTCTTAAAATCCCACTTAAATCTTTTTCAAGTACTTCCAGTACATCTACTTCATAAAATTCATTAATTTGTTCACCCATTGACAGACAACACACAGCTTCTGGGTCTAGAAGTATGAAATTTTGCACAAGAGTTCTTTAATAACTAAGGGAGGATTTTTGAAAGTTTATGGGATTTCTCATGGGCACAAGGTTTGTAAAGTCTACAAACTCTAAAAACTTCCGAAAAACTTGTTTTCCATACTAAAATCAAAGTTCTTCTACACTCCTCAATAAAATACATCTTAGTACCAATATAAGTATAAACCATGAGAGGGACAAACATAGCACACCCCTAAGGCTTAGGCGCGATGTCTCATCGATCACGCAGTGGAATACCGTCGAAGCCGATGTAGCCCGTGCGGTAAGCGTAGCAAAGGACCACAGTCGCGCATCGCCCGTAGACCGCTACGCTCGTAGCGCCGTAGCACTGCTACGAACGTGACGTACGTACTACTAACAAGTGTGTTGTGAATGTGGAAGTGAATTTTTTGTGACTTTGTAACAACTTATCACGTAAGTTTTAGTTTTGTTGTACTTAGTTTTAAGGATAAAGTTTGTTGTTTTATTTTTGAATGCTGTCGGGAGTTCATTTAAAAAAAAGACTGGCCGGAGATTTATATGTAACTTAAAAAAAATAACTTAATATAAATAAATCAATCTCGGTTTTTTACAGAAATATTTTTTTTTCATGTAAAAATATTATTTGAAACTACTTTTCAAGAAATTTTACTACCATTACTGCAGTATCTAAAATTAAATTACAAAACTTTTCTCACAAATGTCTACAATCAAAACAAGTTACTTTATTTTCGTGTTTCCCATCTTCAAAGTTAAGGGCGTCATCGAGTGAACTTTTCAGGAGGCTGCATGTGGGTCAATGATCTCACATAAGGCTGTAGTACGTACGCTTCTCTCAACGTGATACAAATTTCAACAGGTTCTATATTTAATTGGGGCCTCGGGTCTGAAGGGAATTTGTGGTAGCGTATCTTTATATTCAATTATTTTGCTCTTTAGATTTTACTTTAGAAAAAATTCAGAAAGATTTTGAAAGAGAAGATAACTAGGTGATACCCCGAAATATTTGCTTTTCAATATCAGTGTAAAAATGGGAAAGTAGTTTTTTTTAACAGAATTTAGACCTGTCTATTTTTGAACAGAATAACTAAACAAGTAATCGGTTCGGTGTTCTCAAATCTCCCGAAATGTATATAGATATAATTTTTTTATAAAAAAAAAACACCGTTTTGTTTTAATATTTTATACAGGAACTGAATATGAAACGTACCGATACTTTACATTAGTCCGGGGTTCTATACAATATAAAAGTTTCTTGCCAACACTATTTTTTTAAGTGAAAACTTTTTTAGGAGCATTGGGTTTTTCTGAGATGGGGAAAAACAATTGAACTCGCGACGATACCTCATTAAAAGTGCTTCCTGCACAGTAAAATTGTTTAAGTTTTCATTTCTGTCGGCACTCCCGGAGTGCCACTGTTGTTTTAAGCAGTGATAGCCTATTGGTGTGACCGTCAGACTTCCAAGTCACAGGTCTTGAGTTCGAATCTAACGCACCTCTGACTTTTCGGATTCATGTGTGTATTGTATAATTATCACTTGCTTCAAAAAACGGCGAAGGAAAACATCGTGAGGAAACCGGCATGCCTGAGAGATATTTCTGTCAGAGGTCCATTGGCGACTTTAAAACTCTGACACTAACTTCACTAACCACACGAAAAGATGTTTTTTTTTATAGTATTCGTTTCCGAAAATCTGAATTCACGCCTGCAAAACATTTTTTATATAGGGACACGATGTGATTCATAATTTATAGATAATATTACCACGATACTTTACATATATTATTGTCCCACGGCAGGAGAACGGCCTCTTCACAAACAGAGAAGAAATCCGTCAGTAATCACCAGAGACCGGATTATATGTAACATAAAAAGCTTGTTATATGCATGCAAACATGCATGAAAAATGCTTGAAATATGCACAAAAATTGGCAGAATATGCAAAATAAAATGTAAAATTTTAGGAACCCAAACAAAGAAAAAATTAAGTTTACATTTTTTTCATTTGAAAATCAGCATACAATTAGTAAATTATCTTTTGATAGGCTATAATAGGTACAGTGACATTACATGACATTAAAATTATTTAAAAATTTGTAAACGCAAACAATCAAGTATTGTTCCAAGTGTTCAGTGGTTGAAGATTGTGTCTTTGATCATTTAAAATATTTTTATAAGTGGAAAATTCGTGATATTATCACTTTTAGCGCATTTCGGAACGCAGGGTCAGTGTACTGCACTCGGAAAAATTGTAAATGTACCGATAATATGCATCATAACTAGATCTTAGGTAAAATATACTATTACCGTTGAGGATGGCTTAAATATGCAAATGCATATGCAAATTCATATGAAAATGCATATGTAAATGCATATGCATATGCAAATATGCAAATGCATATAATCCGGTCTCTAGTAATCACCCTTGATCACAGTATGATCGAGATAAGCAGCTAGTGTATAATATAATCATGCAGTTGTCCGGGTTTATACTAGCACCATTACCACAAATCCATACTATAATATTTTTGATGCGAAAGTAACTCGTGTCTGTTACATTTTCACGCCAACACTGAACCGATCGTTATAAAAATTTACTGGGTCCTGGAGAACAACATGGCTACTTTTCATCCTGGATATTTGTATTAAAAACAATAAAATACTATAATTACTATGAATACGAAATCGCGGGAAACAGCTAGTAATTATATACTTTCGTCAAATCTTAACGATACCGAAAAAGTAAGTTCAAAAACTAAAACCCGACTATTGAAAAATCACACTCTAAAAAGTATGAAACAGGAAAATGTTTCAGACAGAAATCAAGGCATAGGTACAAAAATGGTCAAGGTAAAGTCGTGGTCGCATGCCTGTCCACCTACAAAGTTATAATGTTGTAATGTGAAAGGTTCTGGAGTGGCGACCGCGTACCGGAAGACGTAGCGTTGGAAGGCCTCCCACAAGATGGACCGATGACCTTGTGAAGGCCGCAGGAATCCGCTGGATGCGGAAAGCACAGAATCGGTCGAAGTGCTGAGGACGTCTTTCAGCTGAAATGATGATGATGATGATGAATGTTTTTTTTAGTTCATGACTTTATGTCCTCTAGAGGGCGCCATATTGAATTTAATGTGACGTCACTAACCTATAACCAGCGGACAAACAAGACGCTTCCAATGATACGTCATTTGTCAAATTATGATCAGTAGTTTAGAAGTTATGAGGTAAATGGTAACAGATGAACATACATACCGGTCTAAATCATAACCCTCCTTTTTGCTTCGCCGTAGTCGGGTAAAAAGACCAAAGCCTAGTTCTACTAACATAACAAGTTTAACAGTGTCCTACAATTTGTCCTATTAACATTTAACTGGAAGTCAGCCACACTAAAGCTCGTATAGTTAATACTGCCAGGCTCAGAGCTAATTACAACTGCAGATGGACCTAATTGCCAATTACTGACCACCACTAGCCTGTCTTTGAGAGGAGCTAATTTTGTGAAGAACTTTTATTTTTCTTTTGAAACTGTTAGGGCGTTTGGAGAATAGAAGATAAGTTTGGAAACATGGTTGAAATAAAATATGTAATAATAGAAGAATTAATTTTCCATAGTATTTATCTATGACTGACTTATATTGCACTCACGGACACACAACACTCTCCAAAAACACACATAGCACATCTTTTGTTTTGTAAATGAATTTTCTTTCCTCTCAGTACTTGGAGCTTTTACAATGTTGTATGTAGTACGTAAGTGCAATTTAATGTTGTAATTTTAAGATTGTGAGCCTGGAGATCTGTCATACAGGTCCCGAACCCAGTATAGACTCCAGCTCTCACAAAGGTTTGAATCTGCCTGTAATCTATATACCATGTACCAAATTTTTTATTACTACTTCTACTACTATTCATGGATAACGCAGATAGAGCAGTGGTGGCCCAGTGGTAACGGTCGCGACTTATTGTAGGTCGTGGGTTGGAACCCAGCCAATCGCTTTATTTTGTGTAAATTATTTCATCATCAGTGCTCTTAAAACGGTAAAGGACAAAAAAAACATCGTAAGGAAAATGGTGTCTTAGAACCAAAAATTCGAAGACATATTGTGGCATCTATCAACTGGGCCTGCGTGTTGGATTACGGCCCACTCTGTCTCACTGAGAGGGAGGGGGCCGTGATCCCCAGCAGTGGGCTGTTTAAGTTGGATGGATAACTAATACAAAAATAAACGGATGCTACCAACCTAATTTTTTGGTGAACATTTATAATCATTTTGGTAGAAAAATAGATGCATTTCTGGTAAGCGTTTAAATTGCATCCAAAATAATACTCCCTGCTGTTTTATCTTCTGTTTTCCTCATCAATACCTTCTTGTCCTTGTCAGCTAAGAAGAACATGATTCTGCAAACGTGGATGGGGTAAATAGGCGTGGCTTCTAAAGAAATCTCTTCCAGCATATCTGCGATAGGAAAGTAGATAAAAAGCGATGTAGACAACGTGTGTAAGAGTAGATGAGATAATAAAATACTTCAATAAAAAACAATGAACTAATAATTATAAATATACAATATGAGAATATACGTACATACTTCTAAAATAAATAACTTCACACACATACTTCTAAGCTATGCTTGCTGGGGTTGGTCCGTGGATGGGTGACCAGTTCTACATACCGAGACTCCTCCGTGCCTCGGAAAGCACGTTAAGCCGTTGGTCCCGGCTATCATTCGTGGATCTTTGACTGTCGTTACGGGTCGTCAAAATGTGACGAAAGTCTGACAACCAGTCTTACCAAGGGGTATCGTATTATCCAGTTACTGGGTTGTGGAGGTCAGATAGGCAGTCGCTCCATGTAAAATACTGGTATTCAGTTGCATCCGGTTAGACTGGAATCCGACCTGAATATAGGTCGTTGGGAAAAGGCTAGGCAGATTGATTGATATAATTATAATGTAATATATTAAAACTAGCTTCCTGCCTGGTAGTAGTACAACATGTTGCGATGCCCATTCTTAAACCAAATTATGACAAAATCCGTCACACAGGCGAGGTAATAGACATTATCATCTTTGAGACTATTCAAGCTGCAAAAACTTTAATTGAAAAGATTATTTCAAGGTGAAAGAAGATTGCCTATTCTTCCCAAACACAAAATATTTGTGCGCTTCCTTTTCAACTCAACACAGAATACGTCTTTCTTCATAAAAGGATTTTTGAAAAGAGCTCTGTAGGGATGCTGAACTGGGATTTACGATATCAATTACCAAGATAGCGTTATTAGAATTTATTTTATCGTTATTTTACACAGGGGACCAGTATGTAAGTGAAAAATGGTAATCTTTGGGCGTACCAGAAAACCTTGTTATTATTTTATTATACTAATCAACTAGGTAGGGAAAGTCAGAAAAATTTATTGTTATGAAATTGACTACCATCTCAATTTGTCCGTATATTCAATTCTCATTCAACAAACAGTCATTCTTTGACAGTGTATAAAAATGGCTACACGGCAAATTGACGTAGTGTGTAAATTTAATAAACAATCAATTTGCCGGACTAAAACTAAATGTAACTTGTTTTCGGGCTACTTGTGAAAACCGTTTTTGTTTATTTTCACTATTTTAGGCAAATTGGTAATCTACCTTAACTGGAAAAGATTAGTCGTCGTTTTCCGGGAAACTCGGAAAACTATAACAAATGTTTTTTCTACAAAATATACATATTTTCTGTTGGCTTTTCATTCTGCTTCAATATATAGGAATAATTTTGCGATACAATATTTATTCCTTACTAATACTAACACAGTATCTGTATATATAAAATGGTAAACTGACTGACTGACTGACTGACTGACTGGGTGATATATCAACGCACAGCTCAAACCACTGAACGGATTGGGCTGAAATTTGGCACACAGGTAGATAATATGACGTAGGCATCCACTAAGAAAGGGTTTTTGGAAAATCGACCTTTAAGGGGGTGAAAAGGGGGGATTTTGTTTGTATGAAAAATTTTATTCCTTGAGTTAATAAACTTGAAACTTGGCACGAATACAACTATGTAAATTATAAAGTTTGCCATTTTTAGTTTTTCTAAATTACCCCCTAAGGGAGGATTGGGGGGTGTCATAGTTTGTATGGAAGAATTTTAACGCGCGGTCTGATTAACTCAAAACTCAGTATTTATACTTAAGACTGAAAACAAATAAAAACGTATATCAAGGTTTTTTGAAAATCTACCCCTGACGGGGTGAAAAGGGGTATTTATTTTTACAGGGGAGGATTTTACTGTTTGGCTATAAATAATCTATGTCAAATAATGGAAACGTCACAATAGACTTTTCAAAAATTATTATCACGCTATTTGCTATGGGGGATGAGCAATATTGCATTATGTTCGTATTCTTCTATAGTTTACCGCAAACTGTAAAAAGACTATCCAAAAGGTTAGAATATTGCAGATAATTACGGATTTAACCTTTTAAAACATTATCATCACGCTATACCTTTATGGAGCTAAGTAGTCAATCATAACATATACAGGGTGGATGTTGATATGGAGCAATAAGGGCAGGTACCTTAACCGTTGTCGCTACAAGAAAACGGTCTTAGGAGACTGTCCTTAACTTTTTGATCTGCATTCACAGATTTTGAAAAAATTGTACAGTCAGCAAGAACATGGGTAATTTTCACAAAAACTTTTTTGATGCCTGTCTATTTCTTATTACTAGCGTCAAAAAAATATATCGGGCCAACGGAGGGCGAATTTTTGAATTTTCTCGTACTCAAGTACAAAACTTTCCATACATTTCGTAGAAAATGAGCCTGAGAGGAGACAGAACAACACGAAATATTATCCGCAACGATCAAAATCCGTAGTGCGCGCATAGCCTAAGTTTTTAATACCTATCTATTTCAACTTGATACTTCCACGCGTTTCTGAGAAAAAGTGTCTTGACAGGCAACGATGTCATCCTTTAAGGGTTTCCATTTTTCATTTTGAGATACGGAACCCTAAAACAGATTTATTACCTATCTATCTATTTGTTACCTTTTCATGCCGTAACGGCTGAACAGATTTAGATGAATGGTATACGGATAGGCCATGACCTGGGTTAGGACATTTGATAAGTACTCTGAATATCGGTAGTACGTTCCTGTGGGATATTTTCCGACCTTTGCGCGTGCGAAGCCGCGGGCAAAAGCTAGTATCAATATAAAAATGTGCATTAAGATAAGGGGTCAGTGTCAGCTCGGCCCGAGTCAACTCAACCCGAATAATAATACCAGATGAGAAGTACACGTTAGCATGTAAAAAACTTTTTACAAAAAAAAAAACAACTGACTTCCAAAAAACACTAAGTAAAAAATAACTTTAATTTCGGAAGTCGGTGTCTTTGGTTTTGAATTTTTTTTTTGCCACCGACTTCCTAAATTAAAGTTATTTTTCACTTTTTAGTGTTCTTTGGAAGTCGGTTGTTTTTTTTTTGTAAAATGTTTTTTCTTTTTTTCTTTTTAGTTGTGGTACCTACCCCACACAAATTCGAAAACTACTACCTGCTATGTAAATAACAGTGATAGGAACTTATCGTATCATCCACATACTAAGTGGGACAAAATACGTATTATTGAAGCTAACTCAAAAACTATCAAAGCAAAGTTAATAAAATTTATATAAAACCACCTCCAAAGCATACCCTTTCAAACAAAAAAATAATTTTTAAAATCGGTCTATAATTGACGGAGAAATCGGTGGACATACATAAAAAAAAAAACAAACACGCGATGAACATATAACCTCCTTTTTGGTAATCGGTAAAACCAAGAAATGACCAACCACTTGAGACCCTTACTTCATTTCCTGGTTACCTTCAACATTCCAAAGAGCTTTTAATAATTATTAGTTCTTACATTTGGTAAGCGTGTCACGTGCAATTAGTAATAAAAGTCGGGGTTGCGTGTTAGGCCTTCACTACACATAATAATATATAGTACGTAATACTTGGAGGGTCTTCCAAGGCCATCTTGATAACTTTTCTTTTGAAACTTGTGTATGCGTAAAAGTTGTGAAAGGTTATGTTAATTTTAGGCTTAGTAGGTACTGCAAACTGTGCTTTGTGTATCAGAATTCTTTGTAAGTGGAAGATTAGTCACATTTTAGCTATTGATTTTGGGAATTGCTAATGATTGATAACTTTGAGACGTTTTTCAGCTCAATGTGGTAGTTTTTCGTTAAAACATTTTCGTGAAAACATCGATTAAATAAAAAGGATGGATAAGTTTAAAAATATTGTTTTTTTCTAAGTTTTAGTTTAACAGCTTATTACTGCATTTAAAAATAATCTTGACGTAACCCTAAGTCTGTCTATCGAGTAGCCTGTGTACCTATTGTCCTATTTGAAAGTAGAGCAAAGGCCCTCCCTAAATCAATAAAAAGTGTGCGATCGGGGGACCCCCGTCGGGAACGAAGTTCTCACGTATGATTTAAAACAAAACAGAATGTTTGCAACCGCCATCTTGGATTTGCATTTTGATCTCACTATCGGCTTTAAAACCCTCGAAAAGTATGAAAACTATACCCATGATGAAAAATTTGAATATTTTCAGAGCCGCCATCTTGGATTTTAATTTTGGCCAAATTCACGCTTTCTGTCTCTTTCTCCGGCATGCAGTGTACTCAGGCCGATGTGCACAATTTTATCCCACGACACTGTAATCACTTTACTCTTTTCTTTTGTTTTTTTCTGCCGGCGTTCTCTCTCTCTCTCTTTCTTTCTCTTTGAATTAGAAGAAGACAGTCGCAAGTATTAATACTCTTTAGCGTGACGATTTCTGAAAGTTTGCAAGACACGTTAAAGAACTTGGTTCCAATAAAAGAAGTATTTTATATTTATACCTTTTATCTTTGAAACTAGTACCTAAGTAGGATTAAAGGCGCGACCACTCTCGTTCATTCATTGTCCCCATGAAACATTTAATGAACACGTTCAAACAAAAGTTTTTCATTCATTTGTTCAGTCTTTGTTACGTTCAGTTGAATCGGGCTCGTTATAAACTCGTTAGCACACATTTAATTCGTTTCAGATTAATTGTTAGTTGTTAGTTTTGGCTAAACTGAGATTAATTAAACTACCTGACGTTAATTAGTGGGTTTCATAGTAACACATAGTAATTCAGTTTGGAATTTCTGTCATGTAAGTAATCTACTTAGCTTTTTCCTATGTTTGGGTCAGTTTTCAGTCTAAACGGATGCAGCTGAATACCGTATTTTACATGGAGCGACTGCCTATCTGACCTTCACAACCCAGTAACTGGGTAATATGCGATACCCCTTGGTAAGACTGGTTGTTAGACTTTCGGGCCTCTGACAACCCGTAACGACTGCCAAAGATCCACGAATGACAGCCGGGACCAATGGCTTAACGTGCTTTTCGAGGCACGGAAGAGTCTCGGTATGTTAAGATGGTCACCCATTCACAGCCCAACCCCGCGGCAAGCGTAGCTTAACCTGATGGATCGAACCGTGCGGCTATTATTACTTAGCCACGATCTCCTAAGGTATTTCTAACATGTGTAGTACAAAATTCCGTTTGTTTAATATTCATCAAATACTGATCTAGTTCGGAATCTATTACTTCCGATGTCTACTAGATAAAAAACATACATTATATTATGTACGCATAAAGCATATTGGAGCAAAACTATTATCATAACTAACAATATTATATTAGTTTCCTAGAACTCATATCCTCTGACTTTTTGTTGGATAAACGTAGAAAAGACAAGTGTACACATACATGACGGATAGGGTACGTCTCTCTCGTTACTATCAGCCATATTTTAACTACTGTGGGCGTACTATGGGTAGTGTTGGTTAATGCGCAATAGAAAAACAGTTTGCAGTTCAGATCACATTATAATTTACGATCAAATTAATTACCCTAGCAATTCACATACTGTAGACACACGAGGAACGCAGTTTCTAAATGTGTTCACTGCTTGACCACCACCGACCAACTCAGCTTAACTCCGGTCGAGCGTTATATTGCATACTCTGTCGAGCGCCGCTAGGTGGCGCTAGCGTCCCGATTAGTCAAATCAGTGACGCATTGCCGACATACATATAACTTTAAAACATATGTGAATGAATTGTGCAGAATGTCCCTCCCCAACTCGACAATCTTTGTATATGCCGATGACACCGTGGTTATAGTTGAGGGGCCAACATGGGATAGTGTTAAAAGTAGCGCGGAATTGGCACTACGTGAAATAATAAAACGGCTTAACTTAAACCTGCTTACCCTCAACTGTAACAAGACATCATACATTCCATTCGCCATTCGTCAGAGCACCGCACCAGACCACACCTTTACGATAATAACGCACACTTGCTCACAACTGTCATCCTCATGCCAGTGTCCAAGACTTACGCGTACCGATCACGTCAAATATCTTGGTTTTCAAATAGATGCCGGTTTACGCTGGAATAAACACATTGATGCCCTAACCTCGAGAACGCTGAGACTTATATATATCTTTAAGTCACTCAGAGTTTCTGCAAACTCTGATACTCTAAAAATGGTGTTCTATGCTCTGTGTCAGTCCGTTATTGGGTATTGCATCAATGTATGGGGCGGTGCAGCTAAAACTATTTTTCTCAAAGTGGAGAGAGCCCAGAGAGCAATACTGAAGTGATGCTACGGAAACCTTATCGCTTTCCAACAACCCAGCTCTACTCAGATTGTAAGGTACTAACAGTTGGTCACCTCTTCGTGGTACAATCTGTTCTCAGAAGACACTCCAGCGTCCCACCGTCTGACCCCACCAAACGAACCAATATTCCACCAGGTACACGACACAAAACCGCTTTTGCCCAACACCAATACTTCACATTAAGTTCACTAATCTACAAGAAAATTCATAAAGAACTGAATATACTCGACTGCAACAAATTCCAATTAAAAGCTAAGGTGATGGAATGGCTACTTCAACAGGAATATACACAAACTGAATCACTACTCAAATACATTGCCTAGTATTGCTTTATTTTTGCACTTTAATTTTTTTTTTCTTCACATATCACCTCACACTCACACAAAAACTCACCACATATACACACATCATAAAAACATCCCCACACACATTCACCCATTCATTTTACATAGGTATTAAGTTATTCTTTATTATTTTCCTTTTTCTTAGAATATATATGTATAAATCTTGTTAACACTAACTATAGGTTGGCACAGTCCGCAGTTGTGTAATCTCTAATTTTAAGTAACACCACAGCTGAACACTGTCTCTTGAGATACAGGTTATCCTAGTTTGAGAGGCAGGGCTCACAATATCTGTATACAGACTTCTGCAGCGTAGTTAGCATCTTGTTAATCAGTGTATACTAATGTATTTTTCTTGTGACAATAAACTATTCTATTCTATAACTTATTATTAAAACTGAAATTTTCAGTGAGATAAATGATTGTTATCATTTTACATAGCACTTAACCTTTCGAGAATTTAATCCCTAAAATCATAAAGTGACTTTGTTTTTCTAATTTGTGGTAGCACTGGTAGCTGACGGCTGACCTTTTCGACTTTTCAGTTTGGGAATTTGTCCGATAAATGAAAATAGGCTTAGTTTAAACTGCTCTTGGCTATTGAATTTGTTTTCGTATTTAATTCATCATCTGCCTAGCCTTTTCCCAACTATGTTGGGGTCGGCTTCCAGTCTAACCGGATACAGCTGAATACCAGTATTTTACATGGAGCGACTGCCTATCTGACCTCCACAACCTAGTGTCTAGGTAACACGATACCCCTTGGTAAGACTGGTTGTCTGACTTTTTGGGCTTCTAACTACCCGTAACGACTGTCAAAGATCTACAAATGGCAGCCGGGACCAACGGCTTAACGTGCTTTCCGAGGCACGGAGGGACTTGGTATATAAAGATGGTCACCCATCCACGGACCAACCGCGGCAAGCGTAGCTTAACCTGATCGATCGACCCGTGCAGCTGTTATTACTTAGCCACAAGTATAGTTAGTTAGCGTTAGCTTAGTTTTCGTATTTAATTGTGGAGTCGATATATTCCGATGGCATAACCTGGGTTTTCATATCTCGAGAGGAAGGCCAAGGAAAAGATGGATGGATTGTGCGAGGAATGATATGGAAGAGAAGGGAGTGAATGATAGTGTGATGGTTGACAGGTATAAGTGGAAAAATAAAACGTGTGCGCCAACCCCACGTAACATGGGACAAGGGCAGGAAGAATAAGAGTGAATCCATTACATAGGCAGGTATGTCAGCATGCACCGTCATCCACAGCATCATATCTTTCCAAATAAGCTCTTAGACCATTTAAACTGAGCTAGGGGACGAACGCGAGCAAAACCTTTATAAACACCGGCCATGTGCGAGTCGAATTCGCACACGAAGGGTTCCGTACCACCGTACAATATTTTAACACTACAATTTTTTTTAACTACTTTTGTAAAAAAAAAAAACGTTTATTGTACCACATCCTTTAATTTTTAACTTAATTTAATTTTTATTAATATAATTATATAATACATAATCTGTAAATATTTCAACTGTCTATCTGTTACGGTTCATGAGATACAGCTCGCTGACAGACAGACGGACGGATAGCGGAGGCTTAGAAATAGGGTTCCGTTTGGCAGTGTTCGGGTACGGAACCCTAAAAATACGCGGCGTGGCTGTACTACTTATTTAGCTTTTTAGTTTATTATGTATGAATATTATTTCTGCACAGGAAAAGCTATATCAACTTTAACAGTTTTCCTGTACTATTTGCTATTCAAAAATACAGCAATAAAAATAGGTTAGAACTACATTAAAAACTCAAACACGGTTGCAGACTCCAACAGTTCTTTAACTTGTTTGAATTCTAACTAGTATTTTAGATTGGTTTTATCGCGTTTAAAGTTAAAACCAGTTGGATTAGTTTTACGTCCCCGCTTCAGGCTGAACTTTCGCTATACTAGTTTCTTTTACTAAGTAAAATGTCGTGAGGAAAGTTTTGAGTATGGATGTGGATTGCTCTTAGAGTAGGAAAATACTAAAAAGACGATGGATGGACTGTGTCAAAGATGGTGTGCCCAGAAAGGGGGTGACTACCGCGAAAAAAAAGGTAAGTATGTTGCGCCGAGCCAAGAGAGTCTTTGAGTAAAGTAATCTTAGTATATTGTGATTGAATCAGAAATTAAGAGATCCACAGGAGAACTTTAGTGGTATGAGGAACAGGGTGTTAAGTTCACTCATCCACCATAGAAAAGGGAGGATCCTCTGACCAGACGGGTGTCGTGTCTGGTGGGCAACTGCCCCACGGTTGAAGTCGGAATCTTGTATAATGTCGATCTCACGGTAAACTCTAACTGCGCGATGCAGGATTTGTGTGACGTCATGTCTTTGATGCGTAGTTCGTATGTGGCGGTGTAACCGCTACATCATTCCCCTCCGGAGACCGGAGGTCTATAGTGGGCTGAGTCTTGTATCTTGCAATGCTTCACCGTGCCAGCTGTGGTTCCAGTGAGTTGGAACCGGGTGCCGCATAGTTCGCGGTGGGTCGGAACTTTCTGTGGTGATTGCGCCGATTGTGGTGATTGCGGTGATTGTGGTGATTGAGGTGATGGTGATGATTGAGGTGGTTGCGATGATTCCCCAGTGAGTCAGGGTGATGAAGCTGAGGATGATGACCAGGAATGCGCTTTCGCTGCATGCTGGTGGTCAGTATACCCGTTGAAGCCATGGGTGCTGGCTGGCTGTGTGACTCGTCTCACGAAAACTTGCTGGTGTGATGATGATGATGCGTAGTTCGTATGTGGTAGTGTAAACGCTACAAAACCAAGGTAACCGACATAGCCTTAAACTTAAGTGGCAATGGGCAGGGCACATTGCTCGCAGAACAGATGGCCGATGGGGCCAAACGGTACTGGAGTGGCGACCGCGTACCGGAAGACGTAGCGTTGGAAGGCGAACAAGGTGGACCGATGACCTTGTGAAGGCCGCAGGAATCCGTTAGATGCGAGAAGCAGAGAACCAGTCGAAGTGGCGGTGCTTGGGGGAGGCCTATGTCCAGCAGTGGACGTCTTTCGGCTGAAATGATGATGATGTTGAGTATATTATCGAGGTATACATACCAGTTTCTGAAGCGTCATGTTGCTGGTTTAAACCCTTGCAACGTGTCTTTTTAATGTCATTATTTAGTTCCTATCCATATACGTAAAAGACATCATTTTCAATATGCAGCAAGTTCTTTTATGGAAGAGGTCTTTGCATCGTATTGCATTATACTCCTGAAAACTTATTACATTAAGAGTTTTGCCGGTTTAGCATAAATACTTTAGCCCCTGTCAGTCATGCGACAAATTCTCGGAGAGGTATTCTCAAGGCGTCCCAAGGTCCACATTTCTTAAATAAATTTTAGTTCAGGGTCAGGTATTCTATTGATTTTAGGTCGACCAATATTTTGTTAGAAATTGATGGATGAATGGGATAGAAGTGCTTATTAAGTTGTTTTGATAACAATCACCAGAAGAAATTTTCCATGTGATAATTACATACTTACAGCATACAACCATTGTCTGTCTGTGGTGATTAAGGCAATTTACCTAACTATAATTTTTATTTTTTTATTTACTAAGGCACCAAGTCCCAATATACAAATCACAAAATTCATAAAATTCATTACTGTCATAAAAATAAAATACATTAATATTCATTACATCATTAAATAAAATACAATCAAATTCAATACCAAAAATCATCAAAATAAAAACACATTAAAACTCAAGTAATTTAAATTAGATAATAGGAGCCACAGGCACATTTCTTAATTATTCAGCGGGTTTGGTTACAGATTGTTCACTATAACTTGTCCTTTACCGTTGTTCGCACCATAGCTTGTCAAGCTTAGAAAGATTCAATGCCAATAGAGTTCAAAATGGCGGCTGATAGAACAGTACTACCAATCGCGTCACTGGACAAGTTATAATGAACGCACTGTAATTATTAGTTTATGCCACACGTGGTAATTTTTTTTCTACAGATAGTATCTATACTCAGGTTACTCTACATAGGTTTAGGTAGTTATTAAATAAAGGTAAACAAATCGTTAAAATGGTTTTTATAGATGACGCTTTCATGTTCAGAAATACGATAAAACAAATTAAATTTATTTTAGATTTTAAAATAGTTTAATCTTATGTTAATGTATGTTTTATTATTAAACTACTATTCGTAAATGTAACTGTTTGAACACATTTTTCTAGTTAAGTTTATCTATACATATAATAAAATCGTAGCGAAGTCAAAACTGTACATTGAATATTTTTGAAAAAAAGTAATTGCTGCGAGGTCTAGGATCGATTCTAATGCCGAAAATATTTTTTTTAGAATTTTTGTCTGTTTGTCTGTATGTATGTTCCAGCATCGCGCAAATTCTACCGGACAGATTCTGTTAAAATTTTGCATAAATATTCCCTGTGTGTCTGGTCAAACTATAGGGTATAAACTATCACGCTATTTACTATGGGGGACGAGCAATATTACATTATGTTGTATTTTTATGTTCTAGCATGACGCAAATTCTACCGGATAGATTCTGTTAAAATTTTGCATAGGTGTTCCCTATAAGTCTGGTCAAACTATAGGGTATAAACTATCACGCTATTTACTATGGGGGACGAGCAATATTATATTATGTTCGTATTTTTGGGAAAAAACGCGCCAAAATTTTAGGATATTGTAGATGGTTATCGATTTAACTTTTTAAATGATTATCATCACGCTATACCTTTATGGAACCAAGCAGTCAGTCAAAAAATATATAGGAACGGCTATTTTAGACAAGTTTCAACAAAGCAATTAGCTCAGCGGTTGGGCGGTTGCTTTGCAAACGTGGGGTTGTAAGTTCGATTCCCACCTACGGTTTTTTTTCTTTTTTTTTCACATTTTGTCATACGATCATTATTTTTTTCGATAATCTACCTATAATCTATAGATAATATATAGAAGTTAATTTTTTTTAAAGAAAGTTATTGCTAAGAGGTCTGGGATCGATTCTTATGCGGAAAATAAAGTTTTTAGAATGTTTGTCTGTACCAACCGTAGGGCATAAACTATCACGCTATTTGCTATGGGGGATGAGCAATATTACATCATGTTCGTATTTTTCTCTGCAAATTGTAAAAGGACGCGCCAAAAGGTTGGAATATTGTAGATAGGTAGTTACCGATTTAACTTTTTAAATGATTATCATCACGCTACCTTTTATATAGGAACGGCTATTTTAGCTAACTTTCAACAAAGCGAATAAGTAAGCGGTTGGACGAATGATTTGAAGTCCTGAGGGCCTACCACCAGCTCAAAAGCAGTATTATTTTAATATTACTTTAGTTTACTTCAGTGTGGGAAAGAGATGAAGCTCTACAGGATGTATAGCTCCATCTCTTTCTCCCACTGAAGTAACATTAAAATAATACTGCTTTATGAGCTGGTGGTAGGCCGCCCGGGGTAGTAAGTTCGATTTACATCTGTTTTTTTTAAACTCTTTTTGTAAAACGATTTTTTTTTGGATTGTGTATGTAATAGTTCATAGAATGTAATTCACAAAAAATGGAAAACTTCGTAAGCTATGGGAAACTACTAAGTTACAAGTACTTTACAGTCACAAAACATTATATGTTGTATTCTGATCATTGTAGAGCAAAAGACTGTAGGAATAAAATGTTTTTTTTACAGATTTTGACAGCAGATTTGTCCAAGCGATTTTAAAATATGTATGTGTGTGGATCTTCTGGAATCGCTGCCACACTGCTTCCTGGTGGCAAAACAGCGCACGTCATGTTTAAGATTCCCATCGATTTAGAGAGCAACGAAACACCTGTTTGTGGGGTGTCACGCAACAGTAACAAGGGATGTGTGCTTAGGGGATTGCGCTTCGTCGTATGGGATGAATGCGTTATGGCAAAAAGGAAAGCAGTGGAAACTGTAAACAGAACCCTGCAGGACATCCGCAGAAACCAAGATATGATGGGTGGTGTCACAGTTTTGACAAAAAAAGTGAAAACTTCGTTGAAAAGGTCGACTCTATGGTCGAGAGTTCATAAACTGCGCTTGACCATCATCATACGAGCTCGGCTTGGCGGTAATTCAAATGCTCAAGAATTCTCCGATGTTCTTCTAAAAGTTGGTGAAAGCACTCTACCAGAGACTCTTAGGTAGAGTAGATCCCACTTTAGAAGATCTTATTCGTCTGATATACGGGGATATCAGTCAAATACCGTACCAAGAGAATTCTTAGGTATGTTTCCGTTTTAACTCCGAAGATGATCAAGCTACAGCGATCAACCACAGTATTCTCTCACAAATTGAAGGGAGTGAAGTGATATACACCTCCATTAATACTGATGTGGAGGAAGATGATGCCAAATATCACCCCGTAGAATTTCTCAATTCACAAATGGCAAGTGGACTTCCGGTTGTATATCTGTGTAACGGAAACCAGCTCAAAGTCATGTCTTTGCAGAGAAACGTCATCGAGGTGGAAATTCTAACAGGTTGTGGCGATGGTGAGACAGTGTTTATAGCGCGTATAAAGTACAAATTCCCCATAATTACCAGTTAAAGCGCGTGCAGTTCTCTGGGAGTGTATGCTTTGCGATCAACAAGTCACAGGGGCCGACACTGAAGGCTGAAGGCTGCGGGTGTCGACCTCAGGACAAGCTGCTTCTCACACGGACAACTGTTACGTCGCTTGCTCCCGAGTCACCATTCCTGACTCTCTGTATATTTTGGCTGCTGAGAATAAAACTACAAACGTAGTATACAGGGAAGTTTTATAAAAATGTGGCTGTTATTGTAGTATATTGTGATGTCTTACGATTTCCATGCGAACGAAGTCGTGGGCAGAAGCTAGTACTAATAATAAAATATTTAGTAATCTGTCTATTGTAAAGAGCCCAAATTCTAAACGTCAACGAATTATGACGTTGCTAAATTGAAGAGTACAACTGTAACGTAGCATGACAACTGAAGTGACAGGTATTACGTTTAGTCGGTTACTTGACGGCTGTCTCGTCACGTGGTATTTTTTGTTTACCTTTATTTAACTACCTAAACCTATGGAGTATAGTTCCGGATTACACGTGAAATTCTTATGTCAGATGGGTGAATCGTAATCACTACATAGTATAAAACAAAGTCGCTTTCTCTGTCCCTATATCCCTATGTATGCTTAAATCTTTAAAACTATGCAACGGATTTTGATGCGGTTTTTTTAATAGATAGAGTGATTGAAGAGGAAGGTTTATATGTATAATAACCCGGTTTATACCCGTGCAAAGCCGGGGCGGGTCGCTAGTATGCAATAAAACACAAATTAGCTTTATACAACGCAACATGAAAAATGTAACATAACAACAAGGCGAATTCATTTCAATGTGTGTTACGTTACATGTTACGTTTCACCAATCTGGTACTGTAGGACGAGTTTTGCGTTTGAATAATTTAGTGTCGTGTGAATTCGTTTTCCGTCAAATCTACGGAAACTTACAAACTTAGTAGGTATCATCCATCAACAACCAGCCCCATACCACAGTATAAAGTATGGACAGTTTAACAACTACGTAGTAAACATTCGAAACGGACACACACAGATGCACTCGTTGATGAGACCCCAAAGCGATTATCGCGGTGCTGTCAGTTGCGGGTGCTGTGTCGAAACGAGCGGTAGCCGTGATCTTTTAAAAAATAGAACATAGGTAATTATGTCAACAAATAGGTTTAGTTTCCATACTGTGCCCATACATCAAGAAACAGCTCTAGCCAGTCAAAGAACTAAATATAGATGCGCTATCAAATCGCGCTTTGAAACTTAACAACTGAAGGAGTTTGCGACAGCCCTACAAGGATAAGCGCGGCTTAAGATTAGTTCGTCTCAAGCTTAGCGTTTTAGACGGCGAAGAACTTAAGAGACGCAGACGGTTCGTATACGGTTTAGGGACGTTCATTGAGATACTTAACTTTAAATAGGAGAATTGCGGCTGGCGAGTTTTTTTTTGGTATTTTTTTATTTTATGTATTCTGTTTTCTCTTTTACTCTTACACACGTTGTCTACATCTCTTTAATTACTTTCCTATCGCAGGTATGCTGGAAGAGATTTCTATAGAAATAAGCATCACCTTTGTACGTATTTTTCTGTTCCTTTCTTCTTGTCTGTTTATATGTGTGTACATAAACGGTTAAATAAATAAATAAATAAAATTAAATATAGGTAGGTACGTAATTCAAAATTGAGGGGCGCGTGGCCAAATAATATTGGGTCGACCAAAGGTTAACACGTTCCGTCCCAGGAGTCCTCCTAGAGGGTTCACTTAAGTCATATATGGGATGCCGGGAGCCTTCGCGGAGGGCTCATTTTAAATGTAGGTTTTTCTTAGCGAATTCGGCATTATAAACTGTGAAAATAAAATTAGTTGTATATTTTAACAAGATTTCAAACCTAATGCCGGTTTTGATGCAGGCGCGTTGGGCATTTTGAGATGAGACTAAACCATTGATTTCGCGACCTGTTACCGACACCGTGGAGTAAAAGACATCAACGCGTTGATTACCACGGCGCGTGGAGTAAAAGATATCAACGCCTTGATTACCGCGGTGCCGATTTTTTTTAAGTTTTTCACTTCTGTCGGCACTCCCGGAGTGCTACTGTTTTTTAAATGAATTTTATTGTTTTTTTGTAAAAAAAATCTCTTCATTCTTTGTTTTTTTTTCTGCTAGCATTTTTCTTCAATATTTTATGTCAAAGTATTCCACGCGTTCCATTTTATACCTTCCCCATTACCATAGGATATAAACAGATGTTTGCCAATTCCCATAACACTTTTATGTGTATGTGACAAACATAGATGCATTGAATTACCATAATTTTATAACTGAAGTTGAATATTTCCCTGAACACTGAGGACAATATGAAATATGCAAATAGATCTAGTTTAAATTTAGATGACTTTATTAGCCTCCCCACATTATATTACTTTGCTCTTCATTATTATGAAAATAAGAGGACTTGCCGGGGTTGGCCCATAGATGGGTGACCATCTTTACATACCGAGACTCCTCCGTGCCTCAAAAAGCACGTTAAGTCGTTGGTCCCGGCTGTCATTCGTGGATCTTTAACAGTCGTTACGGGTCGTCAGAAGCCTGAAAGTCTGACAGCCAGTCTTACCAAGGGGTATCGTATTACCCAGTTACTGGGTTGTGGAGGTCAGATAGGCAGTCACTCCATGTAAAATATGCTGCATTCGGTTAGACTGGAAGCCGACCCCGGTGGGAAAAGGCTAGGCAGATTTCATATTATGAAAATAGAAATTTATGGATTTTGAACGACACGTTTTTATTATAACTGTTTACAAAAGTTCATTCGAATCTCACTCAAGTGACCGCACACAACTCGAAAGAGAATTCATTTGTTTTTGGATTCATCGCGGACTAACATCATTTCAAAATTCGAATCGAGGTGCGACTTCGATACCGTTCGAATTTCAAAGTGGTCTTTTGTTTTATTATATTATAACGGCTGTCAAGAAAATCCTATATTTGACATTAAGACGTAGATATATGCCAGCAACCTTGAGTGGTTAGCTGGCGTGTTCTGTACTGAGCTCACGCAACGCGTCGTACGTCCAGCCAGTAATAGGACTCGCCCATCAAGGAAAGCTGTCCCAAATTATACGCATTATTAATATATTATACATAAAATAAAAGATATTTAAAATAAAACACGTATACTAAAAGATTAACAATTGAATTATCTTTAAAATGGTGACGTCACAGAAAAATACGTTTCGCAGATTTTGCGTGATTCTCAGTTTTTTATCCGCGTTAGACATAACTTTACAAATTAAATTCCCTATGTAATATAAAAATAATCTAAAATATTCCTATATTAAATTATTAAAAATATACTCTAATTTAAGATGTTTTTTTTTTCCAAATCATTAACACTACTCATTTAGACGTGATCTTCAGTATAAAATCATTAAAAGTCGGCTATCGTCGCCTTAAGGTGTCAAAAAACGCTCTGTAGGTACTTGAACAGCCGTTATATGTGTGACCGTTCCCCGGTTTCTAAGGAAACTAAAGCTTAATATAAAAAGGTACCTATGTATACAGGAAGATTTTTGTATCGATAAGCCGTGACCTCATCGATCTCAAGTAGGTATTTACAGCTCCTCTCTAGATTAATTTTTCCTGCGAAGATTCCGCCCACGCCCTGATGTCTGATAAATGGTTAGCTTTCCGTTTCGCATTATTTCTTAGAGCTGTTTCCTATATCCATAGGAGCGTGTAAAAGTTTCTTGAGTACCCACGCAAACAATATTAGGAACATTGAGGTATTTTTTAAAGGTCATCGAGTTTAGCTTTTTTTTTTTGCGCCACACTGGCTTCTACGGGTCGTCAGAAGCCCGAAAGTCTGACAACCAGTCTTATCAAGGGGTATCGTATTACCCAGTTACTGGGTTGTGGAGGTCAGATAGGCAGTCGCTCCTTGTAAAATACTGGTATTCAGCTGCATCCGGTTAGACTGGAAGCCGACACCAACATAGTTGGGAAAAGGCCAGGCAGATTGACTGACTTGTATAATGAAGAGTTACTGCACTTAGCAGATGGATTCCTTGTTATCATCATCATCATCATTTCAGCCGAAAGACGTCCACTGCTGGACATAGGCCCCCCCCAATCACCGCTACTTCTTTGTGGTGCTTGTAATTTTGGGGGGGGGGGGGGGGCGGGGTATGCCATAATCGCCATGCTTGGCAGGTGGGTTGGCGATCGCAGTATGGTGTTAAAAATGCATACAGAACGCTGCTGCCCATTCTCTAGTAAGTCCCTTAGTCGCCTTTTACGACACCCATGGGAAGAAATCATCATCATCATCTGCCTAGCCTTTTCCCAACTATGTTGGGGTCGGCTTCCAGTCTAACCGGATGCAGCTGAATACCAGTATTTTACATGGAGCGACTGCCTATCTGCCTCCGCAACCTAGTGACTAGGTTAACACGATACCCCTTGGTAAGACTGGTTGTCAGACTTTTTGGGCTTCTAACTACCCGTAACGACTGTCAAAGATCTACAAATGACAGCCGGGACCAACGGCTTAACGTGCTTTCCGAGGCACGGAGGGGACTTGGTATGTAAAGATGGTCACCCATCCACAGACCAACCGCGGCAAGCGTAGCTTAACCTGATCGATCGACCCGTGCAGCTGTTATTACTTAGCCCTGCTACCCTATTTCTACCCATGGGAAGAAATAGGGTAGTGCTATTCTTTAAGTCCGGCACCACACGGACGCCTATTCCTTGTTAAGGTTTTAATAATTATATTAAAACTATACTATTAAATGAGCAAAATTTGTATACATGTATTATATACTAGCTGACCTGTCAGACGTTGTCCTGTCAAAACATCTATTTCGATTTTTCGGCTATCCCCTTGTGTTTTTCATAATTTTTTTTCCTAAACCATCCCTGTATTGAAACTAAAAATACAAAGAAATAATTGTTTAAATGGGTCGAGCCATTTTCGAGTTTTTGCGAGACTAATGCATGGCAATTGATTTATATATATATAGATATTTGTAATTACATTCTCGAAAAGTAAGTTTAGAAACTAAAACCCGACTACTGAAAAATCACGCTTCAAAAAGTATGAAACCAGAAAATATTGCAGACAGAAATCAAGACATGGGTACAAAAATGGTCAAGGTAAAGCCGTGGTCGCATGGCATTATAATTTTGTAGGTATACAGGCCGTAATGTGCTCGCCTTTTCATTTGATACCCAATATGAAATAATAAAATTAAAAAATAATCGTTTATGACTTTATGTCCTCTAGAGGGCGCATTTAATGTGATGCCACATAGCCTATAACCAGCGGACAGTCAAAACGCTTCCAATGATACCTCATTTGTCAAATTATGATCGGTAGTTTAATAAAAATTATGAGGTAACAGATGAACATACATACATATATACCGGTCAAAATCATAACCCTTCTTTTTGCTTCGCCGTAGTCGAATAAAAACGGCTTTAACGATTTCGATGTTAGTTGCAATATAGGGGTTTACGGGGGCGAAAAATCGATCTAGCTAGGTCTCATATCTGGGAAAGTTCGTTTTCGCTATTTTCAACCGAGCAGAGCGCGGTCGACCAGGTACTTTGTATAAATACTGCTGATAGCGATAAAACTTCCAGAAACCATAGACAAATCGAAGACGATAATGATGATTTCTTTTACTCAAACATCTAGCCAAAGTAATTCAAGCCAATAACATAAACCATAAAGTCACTAAACCACCCCAAAGGACAAATAAACCAATAAATATTACGAAACGACACTTTAGTTCGACCTACCCTCTTTCAATAAAGAATCGCTTCATAAGCAATCCATGTTATAGCAAATTGAATTTTCACACTTCACTTGAGATCAAAGTTTGGCATATTCCAGGGTAATTGACCTCCGTACTACGACATACGATCATCAGACGTCTCGGGTTCTCCCCTGGCGGTCGGCCAAGACCCGAGTGAACCCGAATAGACCCGATTGTAATGACCTAAAGCATTTTCTTCTTAGTTTCCCTGACAGCGTAACACTTTTTTGTCCGTTCGTTCACACTGTGTTGGGGATGTTTTTTGTTTAGCTTTTTTGTCGGTATGAGCGGTTTTATTTGGCTGCTGTTGTTAACACGTAGTTTGTCCGATTCTAAATTATAATGATTAAAGTCTGACAAATCAAATTCCGACCCAGAGGATTTTTTAATTCCTAACGATTGAATGTGGATCCATGGTGACACCAATTTAATTTTTTTATTTAACTCTGCCACGTTCGACTATTTCGTATCTATAATTACCTGAACATTTTGCTACTTTATTACGAACCGATAAAAGGGAGTAATTTCTTACTTCAAATAAAGAAATGAATTGAGAATGATTATTAATTTCTTTTTTATCCTCTGTCCTATCGCAGGTATGCTGGAAGAGATTTCTTTAGAAATAAGCATCACCTTTGTACGTATTTTTCTGTTCCTTTTGTCTTGTCTATGTATTATATGTGTGTACATAAATGGTTAAATAAATAAATAAAGAATAAGATTTATTTGGCAACAGTTCCTGAAACACAAAATACAAATAAGATTATTATACAACGTGCCGCTATAATGGCGACATTAATTTAACACACGGGTAGGGCTAGTGGCCATTTGTCATAAAAATATAATAAGAATAAATTATTCGTTGGTTGAAAAATTAAAATTTTCAAACGCTCGTCGATATAGGGCTACCTCTTTCCTTCAATTCACCTTCTCTTTGCATGTCATTCGTATTATTTTCATTGATGCGATGTTATGATCCGTGATCCCGGTAAATGACCTCTGCGATACAGTTGTTAAGTAGATTGCAACAAGATGCTATTTTAGAAAATTTAAAATAAATCAACAAATAATAACATTTAATGAAATTAAAACATTTCCATAAAAAGAAAACGCTAATCCGTATACATGTGTTAAATTAATGTCGCCATTAAAGCGCCACGCTGTATATTAGTCGTTATACATATATGTTTCTCTTCTTGTTCTCACACACTATTGTCTACATTTCTTTTTCATTTTTCCTTTCGCAGGTCTGCTGGAAGAATTTTCTTAAGAAATAAGTAGTACCTTTGTACTCTAAATTATAATTATTTCGTATCTCTATGGATTTTACTGTGTATATAATTTAAAAAAAAAAGAAAGTATCCTGTGTGCCTTACATTTATAGTGCCTTTACTTGCTAAAATTAAATAGTTACAGCAATGGGACGTAAAATTTTTCCCGAGAGGCAACCAGATGGGGAGTGGTAATCTGGGTATTGAAGTGATACTGAACCCCCCTGTACCGTCCGAATGGACCCCAAATGGACGGGGGCGGAGATATGGGGAATGGATGGGTGCCTAACCTTTTTTTTGACATGGCATTCAAAATTTAAGCTCTATTATATGCAAGGAATTTGTGTGTATCAATGCCATCCGGTTGCCACCCCCCAACATCGTTATAATTGAAATAATGTATAAAACTCATGAAACTCCTTACCGATGATTTATCACCGAAAATGAGGGTTAATTTTATCAAAACCAGAGGGCATTACAAAAATTCCTTGCACATAATAGAGCTTAAATCTTGAATGCCATGTCAAAAAAAAAAAAATTGGCCCCCATCACCCATATCTCCGCCCCCGTCCATTTGGGGTACATTCGGACGGTACGGGGGGTTCGGTATAACTTCAAGACCCAGATTACCACTCGCCATCCGGTTGCCTCTCCGATAAAAATTTTACGTGTATTCATTGCCTTGAATAAAAGCAAGTTATTGAAACTCAAATCCTGTCGAATGCGTTTAATTAATATTTCCGTCTATTTACAATTTGACAGATCTTTTTATGATGTTGCTGTCCATGAATTTGCATTAATGTATATTATGAGCTAGAATGTATCTAGGTTATTGGATTCATAAAGGAGTCTGAACGGTTCATTCGATGTCTATGAACTAATAAAAATCTATTTTAGCCGGCCAATGGTGCCGATTCCCTTGTTCACAAACTAAACTAAATTTAAGTTCAGTGCATCTTTTTCTTTCTATTTCATTAAGAAAAGGACAGAAGATGAATTTTAGTTTAGTCCTGTCAAATTAATCAGCACCTGTCACTACTCCATACAAGTTTAGACGTGATTAAAAACTTGCCGACTAAAATTACATCAATTTACGTCAAACGTTGATTAATTTGACAGGACTAAACTAAAATTTATCTTCTGTCCTTTTCTTAATGAAATAGAAAGAAAAAGATGCACTGAACTTAAATTTAGTTTAGTTTGTGAACAAGGGAATCGGCACCAATGGCTAACAGGTTCGTTATGAAAATGAGGATATTTATTGACTTAGCATGCAGCTTTATTTTAGCAAACAGCCTTCGTTTTATTTTATTGGAGGAGCTTTCAGAACTTGTGTACTAACAAGAAATAAAAATAATAATATTTTATTTCACATAAACCTTCATGGGCACTTATGAAACGTCAAAAGCAAGGTGCACGGTTCCAATTGGTCGTTTCCTATGGAGAAGAGCCGGCGAGAAACTCCACGGTTACTCTTTTAAAAATAATTGACTCTTACAATATTTTCAAAGAACAGTGGTAATAGGTATGGAATAGTATACCTGTCTCTGATATTTGGCGTGTACGAAAAAAGTCGTTACACTTTCAACAATGGTATACACATAAAACGAACTTACTTTAGGTTCGAGAAAATTGGATGTCATTTGATATACCTTTAATATTGAGAAAAGCTGTTGAAAGAGTCTCTTTCGTACTCGAAAAACACGCTGAAAATTAATACTGTCAATAAAAAGAGGATCAAAGATGGCTCCTAATTTTAGTAATTGCTTTTTATTTGAGTCCCTGTCCACTATTTTCAGGTACTGTATCTCTCTCTCTTTTTCTCTGTCTCTCTCTATAGGCTCAAATTTTTGTACTATCGAAGAAACGCATATGAACACTGTATGGACTATTCTTGCTTGCAGCGCTCGGCAGCTATATTAACGCTTACCTACGAAAAAAAAGGGTCGTGTGCACGGGATTTTGTTTTCAAATTGTTTAAATATGCGTTACCCCGATGGTACGTATTGACAGATAGTTGTCGTTTGGACCTAGGATAATGAGTATTATTAATACCTATAATAGGGATGACGCCTGGGTCCAAAAAAAAAAACTATTTAGTCCGTCAGTCCGATAACAAAAAAAATATTAGACACGTATTTTTTGCTTCATCATATTAACAAACAATGACTTAGATAAAACGCATTAAAGTTGGGGAGTGGGGGTCGCTACGTCACAAGTATAAAATCTGCATACTCGTGACGTCATGGCATATTTTAACTCAATGTATCTCCGTAATCTTTTGATAACGTAAAATAAAACGATTGTGTGGTTTTATGAAACCACGGTAAAAGTGAAACTTCTATAGGCGCCGCCATATTGGCCTTGGCTGCTCTGACGAGCGCCTTTCACTTTATCCCTACTCTGCGGCCGACCGTCACGCGACATGCAACACACAGACGAAAAAGTTTGAGACGGTGTAATAAAAGTTTCACTTTAAAAAAAAATAATACGTGTCCTATTTTTTTAATATTCTACAAGACGGACAAAAAATATTTTTTTAGTCTTTACCAAAAATTAATAAATCTGCCTAGCCTTTTCCCAACTATGTTAGGGTCGGCTTCCAGTCTAAACGGATGCAGCTGAATATCAGTATTTTACAAGGACCGACTGCCTATCTGACCTCCACAACCCAGTAACTGGGTAAAACGAAACCCCTTGGTAAGACTGGTTGTCAGACTTTCAGGCTTCTGACGACCCGTGACGACTGTCAAAGAGGCACGGACAAAAGTGTAACTTTAATTTCATTTCATCAGCGTAAAATCTCCAAAATTTTCTACTTACAATAAATAAAACAACAGGATATAACTATAAACCGTTGATTGCTCCAGTAAAGTTCAGTAATCGTTCGTGTATTAATCAATTAGAGGCTTCTACGAGGCTTCGCTCGTAAAGTTACAGCGACTTTTATAGGTACGCTCCGTTCGCACCTAGACAGAATTTTGTTTATATCTCCTATCTGTTTATGTTCTTTTATATAGACGTTTTTTAGATTATATGAGGGTGAGTTTGTTAATAAGGATGGTGCCTGGAGTCTATCAGTCAGATAATAAAAAAATATTGGACACGTATTTTTTAATTTATCATATGAATAAAAAATGACTTAGATAAAGTGCATTAAAGTTAGGGAGTGGGGGTCGCTACGTCACAACTAAGTATAAAATCTAATAGGCGTGTGTCATGCTACATTTTAACTCAATGTATCGCTGCTATCTTTTGATTACGTAAAAAAATAAAAAAAATATGTGTCTCATTTTTTAAAAATTATCTAAGTGACGGACTAAAAATAATTCGAACAGTAATATTTTGAATTTTGGATCTACACATTTTATAAATTAAAGTCGCTTTTTAGTCTTCTTGTTCTTCTAAACTATTATTTAAAGACAACATTTTTTAGAGAATTTATTCCGAAACGTTTATGTGTACAATAGTAAATTCATATTAAACTTACAAACTTACACAAAGAAATCTCGATGTTTTGTGAAGTCGTAATAACCGTGCCAAGCAGAGGCGGATCGTTAGTTGAAGTATAATTTGCACGTTCTGGTTTCTTACACTTGTGTTGAATGAGTTAGAACTTAGTTTGTGTAGGTAATTTAGAGTCTTTTAGATTATAAAGAACTATATTAATATATCTGGAATTTCTCAGTAGCAGCCCGGAGTCTGGATTTGTGCCCGATTGGTGGCAACAGGCTCGCCTCCTATTACATGGGACTTAAAACCTTTACCTTAGAATAATGACATGGCAGCATGGAATTAGTAAGTACCTACTATCATGGTAGTACGGAATTAGTATATACTATCAAGGCAGCATGGAATTAGTATGTACTATCAAGGCATTAGTATGATCTTTCCTATACTAGTAAATGAGCATTCTCTGTTTTCACCAGAGCAGAGCTCGGTCGCCATTTACTAATTTCTGATGGTACCTACATAATTCCATAGTTTAGTGGCTGATAAAACTTAATGAGAAATAAAAATGGCGTTATTATCTCTCCAGATTGTGTTACATAAGAAAACAGCGGGTGAGAAAAGGGAAACTAAAATTTGTTGCAAATTTTCTCTACATTGTCATTATATAACACACCAACACACCATCACGCCTGTATATTCCGAAGGGTAAGGCAGAGGTGTACCTATAGTATACCCACATTTCGTTAGTTATGTTTAAGTCCCACGTAATAGGGGCAAGCCTATTGCCATCAACCAGGTACAAATCCAGACTCCGAGTTGCTACTGGGAAATTCCTGATGGAAAAACTGAATAAGCCGACGTTCGCAAGGACGTAATACATCGCGGCGATTTTTTTTCGTGCACTGGATTTTCAACGCTCTGCTTAGCGCCGAGAGTTGAAAATCCAGCAGTGTTTTTTCAACGCACTGGGACGAGAGTGAGTCCCAGCGCGTTGGATTTTCAACGCTCGGCTTACCACCGAGAGTTGAAAATCCAGTGCGCGTTAAAATCCCGCCGCGATTTTATTACATCCGTGTGTACGTCGGCTAACAGTTCGGATGACCTGAGAATCGAACTCAGGCCCTCATGCTCAGCAATAGCGCTTGTGACCACTAGATCAACGAGGCAGTTATTAAACGTCATTTATCGACGATTAAGAATTACATGAATTTCGTATACCTCATAAATGAACATAACATATATCTCGCGTGTTTTCCTTGAAGAGGTAAGCAATGGTATACCGGGTGGCAGGGACATAGACGCGAAAACTGTTACCATGGATTCAATACATGATTCTGAAACCCCGGTGTTGAAATTTTTCGTCGATTATTTAAAAAAAAGGATTGTGTGGTTTTATGAAACCACCAGGGCCGCGCCGCCCGTATGTGCGAAGTGTGCGGCGCACACAGGCGCCAGGGCACTAGGGGCGCAGGAGGCGACCCTAAGACTTAATTAAATGTCAACGCCAATTACTGTTTTTTTTTTACACAAATCATGAGACTTTGGCTTAGATTATGAGTATTAATAACATAACATTCATCATAGTTGAGTATCGATGAGTAAGCGCAAATCTCCAAGACAAAATTTGAACCAAAAAAAATAATACGCGGCGAAGTAGTAGAAAAAATAATACGTCAAAAAAGAGGCGCTTCATAGGTTTCGCACACAGGCGCTGCCGAGGGTCGGCGCGGCCCTGGAAACCACGGTAAAAGTGAAACTTCTATAGGCGCCGCCATATTGGCCTTGGCTGCTCTGACGAGCGCCTTTCACTTTATCCCTACTCCGCGGCCGACCGTCACGCGACATGCAACACACAGACCAAAAAGTTTGAGACGATGTAATAAAAGTTTCACTTTAAAAAACCTATGGCACTCCAGAAGTGCCGACAGAAGTACTTGAACAATTTTATTGTACAGGAAATATTTTTAATGAGGTGACGGTATTGCGAGTTCCAAGTATTTTTTCCTATCTCAAAAATGCCCAACTCGCTTAAAGAAGTTTTAATTTTTTTTTAATCTTCTTTTTCATAGAAAAGTGCAATACCTACACGGTCAAAATGTATGGAACAGTTGATTTTTTTAAAATAACTGACGACAAATTTCACCGCAGATCTTCTAAGAATCATGTACTGAATCCATGGTAACAGTTTTCGCGTCGATGTCCCAGCCATCCTGTATAACAGGGTTGTAACGGATGTCATATAACGGATGAGGATGCGGATGAGGATATCGAGTTTTTAAATTCACTATTTGTGCAAACAACGTAGGGTCACATCCTCATAGAAGTTATGAGGATGCGGATGAGGATGCGGAGCTTTTAAAATCAAAAGTTGAGGATGCGGATGTATTGCGGATATCAAAATTTATGCGGATGCTCCGCAGTTGCGGATGCGGATACGGATATCCGTTACATCCCTGCTGTATAACACCTACATTTCGGCATTTACGAGTTTAATTTATCAAAATGTCAAGCTTCGTTTCAGGTTACTTAAATGTCGTTCATAGTTTCGTGTCTCTCTGAAACAAAATAATGTGCTTTTGCGGCAGGTAACCTATCAATCTTTAACCAAATAAAGTTTAAATCTATACCTACTTACAAGGAGTGAGGTTAAACTTTTAGGTAGTAAGTAAGGGGAATGCCAGGAAAGTAGGTCATGTATGTTGATTTTATAAGCTCTAAATATTAATAAACGTAACCATTAGTAAACTTTGCTATGAAAGAGGAGTTTGTGGCAAAGTAACAACAGCCGCACGGGTCGATCTATCAGGTTTAACTACTGGTTGGTCCGTAGATGGGTGACCATCTTTACATGCCCCCGTGCCTCGAAAAGCACGTTAAGCCGTTGGTCCCGGCTGCCATTCCTATAACTTGTCCCTTGCCGTCATGTTAACACCATTGCTTGTCAAGCTTAGTTTCAACACTAATATAGTTCAAAATGGCGGCTGACAGAATTGTACTACCAAGCGTCACGGGACAAGTTATAATGAACGCACTCTGAAGAAAAAAATAGGCATTTTGACACGTTTGATAGGTGCCCCGACCTGACGTCTCAGTGCTGCCATCCTAGTGAACGGTATTTCAGAAAACCCTTATTGAAGACGACATAGGATATCAACTTGCAAACCAGAATATCATAATGACTTGCCAAAACAAAAGGGCATCATCTTCATGATTGATACTCACAAAAGTTACCAAAAAATATATCCATATATTCTGAGGGCAAAGTAGATTTTTCCGTAATTCCGTCCTTGCGTTGGAGGACATAATAAGTTATACCGGACGAAATATGACACGGCGCTGGGTTAAAGTGATTTGTTCAACATGTTGTTGCGGTTTATTCTTTGCCTTGATAAATCACCGGTCGTGTGCTATTTCATCTCACATTTTTCTTTATTATGGTCCACATTTTAGTTTTTTGTGTCGACGAAAACATAAATTTTGATTAAAAAAAATATTATTTTTAAAGCATGAAATATCCACGCGTTAAGAGCGTTCATTCAATCTCTAAGTTGGCAACGTTGCAAATAGCTGTCAAATATTTACCTGTTTTGATTAATTTGGCAATATTACTTGTATGGAAATAAGAAATATAATGTTTATATGTGTGTGCATTATATGGTTAAATAAAAATAAATAAGCATAATAATAATGAATTGTGTAACACTGATTTTAGGTGTAAAAAGGCATTTTCGAACTAAATATTTGGTGTTAGATATTAATTATTGCATTTCACAATCAATGTTTTAGTTTACTAGTTAGGCATGTTTCATATTTCCATACAGTAATATTGCCAAATTAAAAATAGCAAAATATTTGACATCTATTTACTATACTGCTCACTTTCAGAATGCACATTCTTGAGGCTCCGTGCTGCCGCACCGCACGAAATCACTGATTTTGATCAATTTTGTTTATTCGTTGTGAGAAAGGGGACGAGAATTTAAACAAAATTATTTGTGATTTGAAAAGTCCAATTCTTCGTCTTGTACATAGGGGAAAGGGATTTTTGAAATAAATTAAGGATTCGTGGGAAATCACTAAAATTCGCAACAAGTTTTCCAAAAAATGACGCGAGACTGACGTTTGATCGTTTCGTTAGAAGAAACTGCTTTTGATGTTGAAAATTAAAAAATATCGTCAACATCATTATATGGTCTACTTGTACATAGGGGAACCACTTTTTTCAACTTTCATACAAAATATAGCAGAAAAAAATGTTGAAATAACGTAACTTTCTCAAAACTTCAAGCTAAATAAATATTTTTTTCTAATACTTAGAAACACTTTTAAGAAATTTAAAAAATTCTATATTAATTTTAAGTTAATTGTTTAATAGAATCTAAATTTTATTTTATAAATAAACAATTACTTCATTACGTAAATAAATGGCAAAGTGAACTATATAAACGATCGCGGAAAATCTATTCCGTCAGTAGCGAACGGGCCTTCCCAGCGTGAGGACGTATCACTTTGCGTCGCAGCACGCACACACGCACGTACGTGTCCGATGTTAACATATTCCAGAAATTGTACGTCGACTACCACATTTTGATCCGCATTTTATTTTAAAGTACTTTGTTTGTTTTTGAAGAACATTAAAATTTTGCATGCCTGGCAATAAATAAAATACCGGTGTACGTGTGTTCGTAATTCTTCTTATCCTAAACGGCTTGACTGATTTAGATGTTTTTTTTTAATTCTTTTTTTGTAACTTTGATGGTTCATAACTATAGTTGGACTCGCGTGGCGCTGTTGTCGCAGGACAACATCTGCCTGCTGGGTTCACTAGTTATATTTTGACTTTAGATTTCATAGTTTTGAGTGATTTTTGGTAGGGGAAAAAGTTATGGGTTCGCGTCACCGATATGCCCGCGCCTATATGCTGTTGTAGCAATAAGTGAAGTATTTTTGGAACGAAGTTTCTTTAACGCTACTGAAGACTACTTTAAGTCAAAATAAAGATCCAAGATGGCGGCTGCGAACATTTAAAAATATTTCGTCATGGGTATCGTTTTCATAGTTTTCGAGGATGCTAAAGCTGATAGTGAGGTCAAAATATAAATCCAAGATGGCGGCTGTGACAATATTCAGATTTTTCGTCATGGGTGTCTTTTTCATAGTTTTTGAAGATTCTAAAGCAGATTTTGATGTCAAAACGTAAATATAAGATGGCGGCTGCGAAAATTTTCACATTTCTTCATAACGTGAACATATGGCGTGAGCCATCAATTTCAAAGTGTTGGGCCCTTTGAAATTGATGGCGTGATGTTATGAAGAAATCTCATTTCCGCAACTTTTTCGCGCAAGTGGGTTCGCGCAAGTGTCTTTCGCGAAAATGTATTTCGCGCAAGTGTCTCAGATCCCTTTATGGATACTGGTGCCAATTCTCTTGTCACAAATTAATGCCTCAAAACTAGACTAAAAATCACCAAAGTTTCGTTCATTCCTGTCAAACGATGATTTCCCATCGTGAAATAATTATAGAATATATTTTATTTTGACAGCACTAAGATGGCAATATGGTGCCGATTCTCTTGTATACCGAACTAAACTTACTAAACTATCACTAAAATTCCTTACTTTTGACTATGAGAATCTCAAAGCTATTCTGCAAAATAAATTCTCTAAATTTAAAAATAATTTTGACACATCTAAATCGAATTTGACAACCGCGGCTCCACACGTGATACCTAACCACGTGAATCTTTTTAGAGCCGGAGGCGCGCAGGGGCAGCCTCGACGTGTTTCATATGGATTTTTCACTTTTTGTGTGGAAAATAAGAAAAAATATTACTTACATGTAGAGTGTTAGGGGTTTAAGGATTTTATAAAGGGTGTCGAAATTTTCATTATTTTTGCGATTGGACACATCGTTTTCGAGATATAAGCAAAAGAAAAAAAAAATATTCGGTACTGTTTTTTCATCTGAAGTCGAGGTGTTGGTGTGAATTTTAGTTCATGATAACCAATTTTATTCCACATGTTTTAGTCGCGATTAAAAATAGTCATATTTAGTTAGAAAATCAAAATTTTAGGTTAAAAACGTCAAATTCAGAATAGCAAAATTGCCATTTTCACTAAACTAATATCTCAGTGCCATCTTAGTGCTGTCAGACTAAAATATAGTTAAGTTGTGTCAGTTTAGTCTATTTCAGAATGGGAAATCGTCGTTTGACAGGAATAAACTAAATTTTGGTGATTTTTAGTTTAGTTTAGAGGCATTTGTGACAAGAGAATCGGCACCATTCTGCAACAAAAATTCTCTAAATTTAAATATATTTTGACACACTAAAATTATATTTGACAATCGCGAGTCCACGTGGTACTTGTTTGCCCTACCCCGTGAATTTTTTTTAGAGCTGGAGGCGCACTGGGGGCAGCCTTGACGTTTTATATAGAATTTTTACTTTTTGTAAGGAAAATAAGAAAAAATATTACTTACATGTAGAGTGTCAGGGGTTTAAGGATTTTATAAAGGGGATCGAAATTCTCATTATTTTTGCGATTGGACGCACCATTTTCGAGATACATGCAAAAGAAAAAAAAAGATACAGTACTGTTTTTTGCACCTGAAGCGAGGTGTTGGTGTGAATTTTAGTTCAAGATAACTAATTTTATTCCGTACCTTTTTAATCGCGATTAAAATAGTCAGATTTAGTTAGACATGGTGCCGATTCTCTTGTCACAAATGCCTCTAAACTAGACTAAAAATCACCAAAATTTTGTTTTATTCCTGTCAAACGCCGATTTCCCATTCTGAAATAGACTAAAGTGACACAACTTAACTAGATTTTAGTTTGACAGCACTAAGATGGAACTGAGATTTTCATTTAGTGAAAATAGCAATTTTGCTATTCTGATTTTGACGTTTTTCACTTAAAATTTAGATTTTCTAACCGAATCTGACAATTTTTCGCGATTAAAAACGTGTGGAATAAAATTGATTGTCATGAACTTTAAATTCACACCAACACCTCGATTTCACATGCAAAAACAGTACTGAATCTTTTTTTTTCTTTTGCTTTTATCTCGAAAACGGTGTGTCCAATCGCAAAAATAATGAAAATTTCGACTCCCTTTATAACACCCTTAAACCCCTTATACTCTACATGTAGGTAATATTTTTTCTTATTTTCCATACAAAAAGTGAAAAGTTCCATATAAAACACGTCGAGCGTGCGCGCCTCTGGCTCTAAAAAGATTCACATGGTTAGGTATCACGTGTGGAGTCGCGATTGTCAAATTTAATTTAGATGTGTCAAAAATTTTCTTAAATTTAGAGAATTTATTTTGCATAATTGTGCCGATTCCCTTGTTCACAAACTAAACTAAATTTAAGTGCATCTTTTTCTTTCTATTTCATTAAGAAAAGGACAGAAGATAAATTTTAGTTTAGTCCTGTCAAATTAATCAGCGCTTCACGTTAACTGACGTAAGTTTAGTCGGCAAGTTTTTAATCACGTCTTACTTGTATGGAGAGTGATAGGCGGTGATTAATTTGACAGGACTAAACTAAAATTTATCTTCTGTCCTTTTCTTAATGAAATTGTAGGAAAAAGATGCACTGAACTTAAATTTAGTTTAATTTGTGAACAAGGGAATCGGCACCAATAGCTTTGAGATTCTCATAGTCAAAAGTAAGAAATTTTAGTGATAGTTTAGTTCGGTGTATAAGAGAATCGGCACCAATCAAAATTTTAGGTGAAAAAAGTCAAATTCAGAATCGCGAATTTTTCATTTTCACTAAATTAATAACTTATTCTGTTGCAAAAACTGTACTTTATCTTTTTTCTGTTCTTTTGCTTATATCTCGAAAATTGTGTCTTATCGCAAAAATAATGAAAATTTCGACCCCCTTTATGAAACCCATAAACCCATAAAACTCAACAAGTAGGTAATAATTTTTCATGTTTTCCATACAATAACTATAAAATTCCATATAAAACAGAATTGTTATAAATATACTAAACGAATATACACAAACATTCCAGACTTATTTCATAAGCGTACCTACGTAACTTAACAAAATACCGTCTATAGGATCAAAACTGTTTAAGCGATCACTACGCTCGATGTTTAGGCGTGTGTGCGTGAACGGTGCACACAAACATAGCATCGCAAGAATTTACCTAAACTCTGTCGAGTGAATTCACAGCACGGAGCCTTAAGTTAGCGATAAAATATTTTGAATTCGCTACGGCGTAGCTCGTAGACGAGGCAATGATGTCATTGCTACGCTTGTGGCTACGATGGCGTAGCCGCAGACTCGCTCGGACATAAATTTTTAGAACATTGTTGAATATCGTACGTGTTCTTTCTGTTCAAAAATAAAGTGAATTTAAATTATGAGTATCTTGAAGTTTTGAAGATTAAGAAATAAATAGATGAAGTAACCTATCTGCTACCGCTGCTAATCTTTCTATTCCCTACCATCACCTATTTATTTTTTACCTTTCTTTATATTTTTGAAAATTTTTGATAATAATTTTTTAATGATATTTTTTAAGATAATTTTTTGAATATTTTTTAATGTTTTTACTGTTCTTTGCTACTTATTTATTCTTTTTTGTATATGGGTATTTTGCCTGTATTAAAACACTATTTATTTATTTTTTATTTTATTTTATTCTTATATCTAAAGGTATAATCGTTACGGTGCATTTTATTAAACGTATTATTCTATAAATCTCTCACGGAAATCAGACGGGATTTTCATTACACATAAACCCTTATAATTTTTACATAACCCTGCCGTGACTAGACAAAAGCTCTTTCATATTATAACCCTATAACGGCTGTTCCCGAACCCGTACGCAATCAGGCGGGGGTCATTACGACCCCAGCTGTTAAGTGTTTATGGCCGGTCAGTCTGTACAACGGTTATGGTTTATTGGCACAAACTTAAGGCTAGCGGCACTATAGGTTTTATTATGTTATTTTATTGTTACAACGATGGTATAAGGAGTAAATTAAACTGGTATATTATTTTACGATAAAATTGTTTATTTTGTGAAGCAAGTGGAGTTCTGTTAGGTAAATAAAAGATATGATAAATGATGTTTATTTCTGTAAGTAAATATACAAATACCTTTACAATTCAATTTTTTTTAAACTATATGAGGTCGGTATATTTGTATACTCGTACGAAACGGTTATAGATAGCTAGAGATAGAATAGTCGTAGCATTGGAAGGCCTTCCACTAGGTGGACCGATGACCTTGTGAAGGCTGCAGGAATCCGCTGGATGCGCGAAGCACAGAACCGGTCGAAGTGGCGGTGCTTGGGGGAGGCCTATGTCCAGCAGTGGACGTCTTTCGGCTGAAATTATGATGAGATTTGATTAGAAAAGAAAAGATACGTAGAAAAGAAAGTCTATAGATTTGGTTATATTATTATGTATAGCCTCTCCGATTACCTTCCTGACTAACCAATATATTGACCATAATATATTTATGAGCTATTAATTTACTTTAAATATATAAAGGTACTTGCAGCGCCCCGCCGTTTCACCCGCATAAGTCTTGATCCCTCTAGAATATCGGAATAAAAAGTATCCTATATGTTAGTCCAAGTTATAAACTATCTATGTGCCAAATTTCATCCAAATCTATTCAGTAGTTTTTGTGTGAAAGAGTAACAAACATCCATCCATCCGTTCTCATCAACAGATTAATTATATAATCGTATATTCACGTATTTTCCGAGTTTGTCTTGGACATTACTAACATCGGTGAAGGAAAACATCGTAATGAAACCTGTACCCTAATTGCGTAACTCATTTTCGTAAACAATTTCGCAAAATTTGTTTCATTTTGACATTTCAACAACATTCATTGCGTTATTTACGTTGTTGAACAGATTTTTTTTCCAACTTATGAAGCAATGGATTAGAAATCAGTTTCATATCGAAACAAATTGTGACTGTGTTGTATTACGCAATTAGGGTGCTGGACTTATAGTTGATATAAGTCTGAAATCGCCAACCCGTCTTGAGTAAGAGTGGTGATCAATGCTCGTGCCTTCTCTGTATGAGAGCAGAATGTAATGTAACCAAGTTTTTAACGATCAATATTATTATATTATAATGTTTACTACGTTATAATAGTAGTGGTAGTGTAGTTTTTTTAAATCAGTTTTTAAGTTTTGTTTTAAAGATTAAAATATGTATCTTTAGATTAAGTCTATGGGCCTGTGACGCTTGAAATAAATGGTATTATTTTTATTCCTTTATTTCGTCTACATACATATAATTTACATTTTTAAACATTTTTATAAAAACAATTATTATTATTCACACTCCCCATATACACATGGGTGTGTAGTTACATACTTTCATACACACTCTCCTACATTCTTGAGGGGTACTCCCCTCTCCTACTTTTTACAAATTAAATGTTTAGGAAAATACATCTATACCTATACTATAAGCAAGAAAAATACAAAAGTTATTTATTTTATAGACACAGACATGGCAACTGACACACTTCACAAACCAGTTTTTGATTATTTTATGTGATACCATATAGCTGATCACTGTCTCTTAAGATACAGGTCACCCTAGTTTAAGAGGCAGGGTTCACCCAATTCATGTACAGACCCTGTGGTCACAGCATAATTATGTACCTGTCTTTACTCTTATACCAGCCAGTTGTAATCCATCTTTTACCTAATTTTTAACCATAACAACAATAATGTAATGTATTATTAATCGATTTACTTCCCTAGTATCGAATTTATCATCCTTATTTTGAGTTGAGATTTGAATTACTGCGTTTTCTATCCTTCTTTTCTTCAAATATAACGACTAAATTAAATAACGTTTTAAATTCTAAATATGGAATTTGAAATTTTTTACCCTAATGAGTTTAGGTTTTCATAATTTTGTTAATTCAAAGGGATTTTGTTTCAATTATAATTTGTGCTACTAATTACGTACGTCGTTAAAAACCAACGGTGTCACACGTCGCTCAAAACAAGGGATGAAATATGAACATTAACATTTTGTGAAAGACAAAATTAAAAATAATGTTCACATTTGTTGTCACAGGGAAACGTCAAATTGTTTGATATGATTAACGCCTTTTTGAGATATTAAGCGTCGTGCAAACTGACGCGACGGGACTCTAACAAAACGATTTCTGAGAAAACTTCATGGTAGAAAAATACTGGTGTTGCGTCGCGCCAGTCTGCATGAACCTTTATGAACTCCGTACTTCATACCTATGCATTTTTGTTTTCTTTTTTAAGTGAAAACTTCTTCAGGCGCGTTGGGCATTTTTGAGATAAGAAAAAACAATTGAACTCGCGACACTGTTACCGACACCTCATTAATTTTAGCTTTTGACCATTAAAAAGACATCAACGCGCGATACATTTTCTTTGGTATTAATGACATTCCAAACATTGAGACATGACAGCGACATGATTGACATTTCCCTTTTTTTACCGACTTTTAAAAAAAGTATTTTCTGCACAATAAAATTGTTGAGCAGTGGTGGCCCAGTGGTAACGGCCGCGACTTACGAGTTGTTGTAGGTCGTAGGATCGAACCCAGACAGGCGCTTTACCTTGTGTAAATTTATTTCATCATCACTGCTCTCAAAACAGTGAAGGAAAACATCGTGAAGAAACCGGCATGTCCTAGAACTGAAAATTCGAAGATATGTGACATCTACCAACCCGCACTGGGCCCGCGTGGTGGATTACGGCCCACTCCCTCTTATAGAGAGAAGGCCTGTGTCTCAGCAGTGGGAACATTATGGGCTGATGATGATGATGATGAATAAAATTGTTCAAGTTTTCACTTCTGTCGGCACTACCGGAGTGTCACTGTTTTTTTTTTTCTTTTTCGGTACTGGTTTTCTGCCAATTTATAATTTCCTGTGCGAGTCTTAAATAAATACTTTTCCTTCATTCATTATTTCTACGAGGGAAATGATAAACATTTCCGATGTTTGATCGAAATGGGTTTATAATTAAAGTGAATGTAATTTCATCCCTCTGCCCTGCCGGTGGCTAGGGGCCCGTGTTTTTTTTATTATTATTTATCATTTGCCTAGAAATAGCATTACGAAGTATCTGAAGATCAAAGTGAGTTAGGTACTGGAAAAATAAATATTTTTCTTTCATGAGACGACTTCGAGTAAGCTCATACAAAGCGGTGAGTGGGTAACAGGACTAAACATAGCTCAACCTATGCTGTGCTGACATAAAATGTATAAAACAGTAAAGGACGGTATTGTAATTTTATTTATTTTTATAAAATCTGTTTTTAGGGTTCCATAGTAAACAAGGAACCCTTATAGTTTCATCATGTCCGTCTGTCTGTCTATCTGTCTGTCCGCGGTCTAGCTCCAAGACCCTTTGTACTAGAAAGCTGTAATTTGGCATAGGTAATATTAATTACGCCGCCGACATAGTGGTAAAACAAAATTATGAAAAACATTTTTTTTAGAGTACCTCCCCTACACGTAAAGTGGTGATGATTTTTTTTTATCCCGTAGTGTGGGGTATCATTGGAAAGGTCCTATAAAAATGGTCCTATAATGAGTTTGTGAAAACCATTTTTGGATTCAGGGATCCGTTTGCGAAATATTAAGCTTTAAAGTGCTAATTTTTGTAAGAGTCAAGTGTCCTCCCCCTGCCAGCTAAATGGTTGGTTTTGGATGTGTGAAAAAAATCACAGCAGTAGTTTATATAACAAAATTGAAAGTAAAACTATCACAGCTATGTAGGCTCTACAAGTTAACGAGTAATAATCGACCAACTTAACTTTGCAGTTGCAAAAACATGTTTTCCCATACATTCCGTATGGGAGAACATGTTTATCAACTATAAAGTTAAGTTTTTTTTGGGATATATTCAACCCAACTACGGAACCCTTCATTGTGCGTGGTCCGACACGCACTTGGCCGGTTTTTTATTAAATATTTTAAGCACAAATGTACAAAGGCAGACTTAATGCCATAGGCATTTTCTACCAGTCAACATTTGGTCAACCTTTTCATTATTTGTATTTTTATTTATTAAGTGTTTTGTTTGTACACGGAATAGCATCCAAACGAAAGCCCGTAACATACTTGGTAAACCAACACAAAAAAGCCAAAAAGCCACAAAACACGAATATAAATTGCCATATTTTAAAGTCAAAGCTTGGCAATTTCAACAAAGCTATGCACTTCACCAGAATTGGCTAGCTGCATGTTAATCACGTTGAATTATCATGGAAAGCTATTGTTAGTGGCTTTGCGGCGACCGACCGACCCTCAAATGGCGACAGCGCTGCATAAATTTGTGTAAAATACGCGCCTAGATATGGTACGGTCAGCAACAAAGTCAGTTTATGCGTACGAGTTGCAGATAGTACTCGTATAAAGTAGTAATATGGATACGCTAGTACACAAGTATGCAGGTGTTAGTAGTTCTTTATAGGAGAAGTATTTGGATCACCAAGATGTTGGGGTTTTAGTATTGGACCTTCTGTTAAATCTATAAAAAAAAAAAACTGTTAAATCTATCTAAAAGCCTTCAGATCGTTATAATTTTATTTATTTATTTATTAAAACTTTATGCACAAGTAAAAATACTGTACAAAGGCGGACTTAATGCCTAAAGGCATTTTCTACCAGTCAACATTAGGGTGATGCAGAGACAAAATATGGCAGGTGCAACATAAATGACAGATAACATGAAAATTTATACATACTAATAAATATATACATAAATACATACATATAAACCGAATAAACTTTGTCAGGAGAAATAACGATAGGTAGAGGAGAAAACAAATCCAGCAAATCAGCGCTGCAAAGATTTTGCCAACTTTTCACGAATATGTTCACGTGCTTTCACTTTGAAAGATAAACGACTGGTTGCCATCCTGATGTTCAGAGCGCATTCCAAAGAAATACCGCCTGGACAAAGAAAGAAGAGTGAATAAAACCGGAGCGGTGAGAAGGACAACGTAGAAGACGATTGTTGGTAGAACGAAGATTTTTACTATGGGCAGAGCATAGGTATTGAACATGGGAAGTGAGGTAAAAGGAAGAAGTGGGTTTGTCGGGTATAGAATACAACATAGACAGAATTTTATGACATGTTACTTCTAAAAAAAAGAAAAGAAAATACGTTTATTTGCGGTAAACATGACGCAAAGAAAGAAGAATACACGAAAATAGCAATTTCGGGGAAAATATGCGTCTCATCCACGCAAAACGGCCATAGCTTTGCATAATGCTGTGCAAGTCAGAGCCCCAGCGCTGCTTTACAGCGAGAGTAAGAAACAAGAACGGAACACCCCGGCAAACCTCGTGTTTCGTCAGTCGTCGGATTTCTATCAGTTGCCCTTTGCACTTGGTGCAGATCGGACGCTCTCATTCGACTTGGAAGTCTATAGAGTTGTTAATACTCTTTTAACTTAATGTAATTTATTAAAAAAATGGGAGGAAAGCCGCTAAAGTCGTAGGCACGATAGATAGGGAAATAGTTTTACAGCTCTATATAGTTCACACGGAAATCAAAACAAAACAACAATAAAGTACTTAGTTCTGAATTCAAATTATTATACACGATAAATCTAATGAATATTGGACATGGAAATTAGCATTCGTTTGTATTCGGAAATCCGATGATACCCGACATTAAGAAAATAGAAATACTTTTTATGTAATTTAAATAAATGAATTTTAATCACTAAAGAAAACCTTGACAAAACCGCTAAAACATTTTGCATTGATTGGTAATGGAAAAACACCAAAACGTCGTCAGGAGTCTTGAGGAAGGATTCAACATTACAAAACAATAAAATTTGTCTTTGACCAAAATAGGTGTATAACTTTCCAAAGAACTATGAAAATACAACTCAAAAACGAAGAAAAGAAGTTTAATTTGAAACACATTTGCTTACCTGGCCAAACTAAAAATGTTTCTTTTTCCTGTTACACCAGCACACGTCTTTCTAACCGGAAAACAGCAATACATTGCTAATTTTTCCCTGGAGTTATTTTACAAGGAGCTCTTACTACTAGTGCCAGTTTTAGCACTACAGGCGCTCTGGGTGTGATTTCTGTGACGCTCTCCACTCTTGGATAGTAGGGACGGGCGAAAAAATTTAGCAGTCCGCCTCGTAAAGGATAGGTTTTCTTTTGTCCATTCGGGCCCTATCAGAATACCAGCGCTGCGGTAGGTATTTGTTTTTACAAATATCGTAGCATTGTGCTGAGATATGAGATATTTTTTTTTAAAATTTTAATATATATTTCTGAAATTGTTTTGTTTTTATAATTTTCTTAGTTTTAAGAAAGAAAGAAAGAAAAAGTATTTATTGAGACTATTAAACTAAAACACACTCATTATAACATAAATAAAAAAAACAATAAAAATTAAATCAAATTAAAATAAAAGCAGAAAGTCCCATACGAGGCCAAAAGGCTCCTATCTCAGCATATGCTGCGACATTTAAGAAAAAAATAAATGACGCAGCGCTGGTATACTGTTTTAATGTTGTATTTTCTTTGTGTGTCCCAAATAAAAATATTTTCTTTCTTTCTTTTTTTCATACAGAAATATGAGATACTTTGTTGGTATGCAGAAAAGGGATGCAGGATCCAAGAGCGAGCGTAGTGAGCTCAATAAAGATTGCATCTCGTTTCGGAAAGGTCAAACTTTTGAACATTCATACAAAAACTGGAGTTACTTTGTCGACCCACGCAACAAAATCGAAAATTTAAGCACTTGACCTTGGAAAGGTTAGGTTTTCCTTTGACTGTTCATGCAAAATAAGGAATAACTTTGTCGACTTATGTAGACAAGTTTGAGAAATCAGAGAATGTAGGATGCAAAGGGAGCGAAGCGAGCTCAAAATTTATTAGCATGTCACCTTGGCGATGTTAGATTTTCTAACAACAAACTGCCTTTTACTTACTGAACCTATTTTTTCCTTGTTGATTGGATTTGAAAGTACCTACTCTGCAGGCACGAGAGGTGAAGGGGAGCCTCTTCACGGTGCCTTCGGCAACCCTTCACCTCTGGCGCCCTGGGCGGTCGTCCAACCACGCCCTACCCTAACCGGGTACTGCTTACTACAACAAGTTAAACTTTTTACCGACACGAACAACTTAAAACTTTAACAACGTAGCAATAAAGCTTCTTATAAAGTATAAAAGTCCGCTTAAAAGCTTAGTAAAAGTTGAACATCAAAAAGAAAACTACAAAGTCGCTAAAATGGCGCTGTGCATAGATGGGTAAATTAAAGTGTTAATCGACGTGTCTTTTAAAGCCTTTGTCTGTAGCACTTGGTGGTAAAAAAGTCTCCGTTGCAAGAATTTGTGATTCTAAACACGAAATTAACATTTTAGAGCTGCATTGGCTTCAAATTATCTGAGTTTCGTGAACGGTATGCGCTTGCAGTTTTATTTTCTGGCAGTTATAAGACTGAAGGAGGATGAAGAAGAATTTGCCTTGCAGTGCAGCTGATAATTATAAGTCTGGTCTTGTTTGCCAGTGAAGTTCAGAAGCAAAAGTATTTTGTAAGGATTATAGGAGCTAACGTTCTGTAAACTTTTGTAAAATCTGTGTGTGAACGTGTGAAGTAATTGTGAAGTAAATTCGAACAAATTTTTAAATGAAAATATTCATCATCCTTATCCTATAATGTTCCCACTGCTGGGACACAGGCCTCTCTTCGAGAGGGAGTGGGCTGTAATCTACCACGCGGGCCTGGTGCGGGTTGGTAGATGTCACATGTGTTCTAGGACATGGCGGTATCTTCACGATGTTTTCCTTCACCGTTGTGACAGCAGTGGTGATGAAATTGTTTACATAAAATAAAGCGCCTGCCTGGGTTCCAACCCACGACCTACAACTCGTAAGTCGGGGCCGTGATAACTGTGCCACCACTGCTCCAACTAGAAATACTCGTTTCGCACGTTATTATACTTAGTTTTAAGACTTTACTTCATATGTTATTATTGTGATTGTCGCAGAAATGCTATAGGAAAGTTGTATTTTAGATGAAAAAATCGTTTAAATTTACGTCACGATTATGTCGTGCGTTCGTGAGCAGGCCGTTTGTTTTTTGGGTGTAAAATTATCAAATAACTTCTCCCGCTCTGGGCGGAGCGGGAGGGCGTGTCATACTCTTACTGACTAAAACCCGTATTCCTTCAGTTGCCATGTTGCCGGGGGCCACGATCTCCCTTTCGGACTTCTTCGCAACCCCGGCAGGCATTGGCCCTAGCGGACCCCGTCAATTTTGCTGACGTCTCTTTGAGGCACACGTGGAACACAACGCGCCATCGACCCGGGCTTGGTCCTTATCGGACGGCGAGCTACCCATTGCTCACCGTCCGCAAGCCCGCTCTTCTCCATGTTCCGGCCTGCGAGCAATTTACTCGTTTACAGTTTTAATGCAAACCATATTAATTTACAGCTTAAATGTAAATTTATCACTAGCGAACAGCAGTTACGTTTGAATTACATCTGCTGAATTTATCACTGGAGGGTAGATTGGCTTTGCGCTCTGGAGGTAATGGTTACCATTTCCATGCTAATTTGCCAATCGAACCAGGGATTATGTATCAATTTGGCGATGCTTTTGGGCCTTGTAAAATTACGCGTGAAGTACCTACGTGTAGGTATAATTTGTGTGGGAAAATCAACAAAGGAATTATATGAAAATGATTAAAAAAACATCGGGTCGAAAATAACAATGATTTATTAACACAACAAGCATAAGAATACGGTGTGATTATTTGTTAAGTAATGGAACTAATTGTATTCATTCCTTGCTATTTATGTACCAATTTAATTATTATTTTTTTAGCCTCTATTCTGTTCCATTACTAGGCAAAGGCCTCCCTTTTTTCCTTTCAAATCTCTCTGCTTTGTGCGATTTCAGGCCATGTTGGCCCCACAAACATAACTACTTCGTCACACCACCTTCGCCGCGGTATATACCTCGACGGCGTTGTCCTCCTTCAAGCATCCAGTGAGTGACGATCTTTGCCCATCTCTCCGGGTGCATTCGTGCGACGTGGCCAGCCCACTCCCACTTCAGCCTGGCTGTTTTTTCTCCAACATCCGCTACTTGAGTTATGGAGCGCAGGGTGGTGTTTATAACATGGTCCGTTCATTTGACACCTATTATGCTGCGCTCCATTGCCCGCTGGCAAATCTTGAGTTTGGACTTCTATAGTTCAGTAAGTGAACAACTTTGTGCACCGTAGGTTAAGACGCTCAGAATGCACATGTCGATGAGTTTTATAATTACATATTCATTCTGGATTCATACTGATGTTTTGTCAAAAAGATGACATAAATAAAACATTTGATTCGATTTAGCTGTCTCCAGGGACTCAAAACATTCGCTATTACCTGGAATAACTAGAGAACAAACTCGCTAAAGATTTTCACATCATACAATCGACAAAAAACTTTATATTCCCTAGAAATAAATACAAATAGATGTCAAAAACTTTTTGAAACACATTAGGCAAGGCTATTAACCTCCTATAAGTACAATAAAGTGCTAAAGTAACTTTTCCAAAGACATTTTTTCATTCGTGGTTCAAATAACCCGGGAATTATTTCCGGGCTAAAGAACTTTCATAAAAAAAGAAAAATGATAAAATATAGCTCAAGAAATATAGGGCAATGTGTTATCGGTTACGACAGAGAAAATAAAAGATGTGTTCTCGACATATTGTTCCTTTTGTGCGGTGTGATGTATCTTTTGAAAAAAGTCTGTGGATTAAGTCGCGTGGAAGGTTCCTCTGACAAGTTTTGTTAGGAGTTGAAATTGGAAGGACACCTTCGGACGTGTGGATAATAGGAAAGGCCACTGTTGTGTAGCAAGCCATTTGAATCTGTACGCAACCAATCACAAACTAATAAGTAAAGCTTTGGTTTTCTAGAAGAGCAGTGGCCGCCACATACGGTGTCAAAAAACTTTTACAAAAAATAAACAAAAGACTTCAAAAAAAAAAAAAAAACACTACAAAGTGAAAAATAACTTTAATTTCGGAAGTCGGTGTCTTGGGTTTTGTATTTTCGTTTTTTGCCACCGACTTCCGAAATTGAAATTATTTTTCACTTTGTAGTGTTTTTTTTTGAAGTCGGTTGTTTTTTTTGTAAGAAGTTTTTATTTTTCCGTTTTTTGTTGTGGTACCTACCCCACGCACATTTGAATACCACTACCTGCTACCAGTGACAGGAACTAAGTGGGAAAAAAAATACGTATTTTGTAGCTAACTCAAAAACTTCCCAAGCAAAATTAATAAAATTTATATGAGGCCAATTTGAGAGCATATCCTTTCAAAAAAAAAAAAATTCAAAATCAGTCCACAAATGCTGGAGAAATCGGTGGATATACATAAAAAAAATAAAAAAAACAAACATACGCTACGAACATATAACCTCCTCTTTTTTGGAAGTCGGTTAAAAAGCTCTTTAGGAAAACACATCAACTTACTTTCATAAATAACGTAACGTCTTTCGCCGGTGCGGACGCTATTTGGCGGCCACCGCTCTTTCAAGAAACGTTAGTCGCGTTGTCTACATCATCACATACGAACTACGCATCACATTGACGTCACGCAAAAATCCTGCATCGCGCAAGCAGCACAATCTGCATATTTATAACTTTCCGACATCAATCGTCGGGCAATGACCCACCAGACACAACACCCGTCCGGTCGGAGGATCCTCCCTTTTCTATACAGGATGAGTGAACTTTACACCCACCTCATACTTCTATAGTGTCGTGTACGGACTGTCTTTAAAAAAACCTGCCAAGTGCGTGTCGGACCACGCACAATGAAGGGTTCCGTAGTTGGGATGAATTTATCCCAAAAACAAACTTAACTTTGTAGTTGAATAATATGTTCCCCCATACGAAATGTATGGTAAAACATGTTTTTGCAACTGCAAAGTTAAGTTGGTCGATTATTACTCGTTAACTTGTAGAGCCTACTTAGCTGTGATAGTTTTCCTTTTAATTTCGTTATATAAACTACTGTTGTGATTTTTTTCACACACCCAAAACCAACCATTAAGCCGGTAGGGGGGGGACACACTTGACTCTAACAAAAATTAGCACTTTAAAGCTTAATATTTCGCAAACGGATCCCTGAATCCAAAAATAGTTTTACAAACTCACAATGTTTTTGAAGGACCTTTCCAATGATACCCCTCACCATGGGTAAAAAAAACAAAAAAAAAACATCACCACTTTACGTGTATGAGAGGTACCATAAAAATTTTTTTTTTCATAATTTTGTTTTACCACTTTGTCGGCGTAATTAATATGTATACCTATGCCAAATTACAGCTTTCTAGTACGAAGGGTCTCGGAGCTAGACCGCGGACAGACAGACAGACGGACATGACGAAACTATAAGGGTTTCTTGTTTACTACGGAATCCTAAAAACTAGTGCTGTGACTATTTACCATTCTAAAATAGACTAAAGTGACACAACTTAACTATATTTTAGTTTGACAGCACTAAGATGGCACTGAGTTATTAATTTAGTGAAAATGGCAATTTTGCTATTCTGAATTTGACGTTTTTCACCACAACTGTTGATTATCTAACTATTTTTAATCGCGATTAAAAAGATTTGGAACAGAATTAGTTGTTATGAACCACACCAATTCACATCAACACCTCGACTTCAGGTGCAAAAATAGTACAGTATCTTTTTTTCTTTTCTTTTGCTTATATCTCGAAAATGGTGTGTCCTATCGCAAAACTAATGAAAATTTCGACCCTATCAATAAAAGTAAACCCCTAAAGCTCAACATGTAAGTATTATTTTTATATTTTCTATTCAAAAAGTGAAAAATTCCATATAAAACACGTCGAGGTTGCCACCCCTGCGCACCTCCGGCTCTAAAAAAAATTCACAGGGTAGTAGAGCAAATAAGTACCACGCGGAGTCGCGATTGTCAAACTCGATTTTATTTGTGTCAAAATTAATTTTAAATGTAGAGATTTTTTTTTCAGAGTAGTTTTAAGTTTCTCATAGCCAAAAAAAAGTAAGGAATTTTAGTGATAGTTTAGTTCGGTGTACAAGAGAATCGGCATCACTGGCCTCTAAATCAAAGCTAGCCTAATAAAAGAAACCTAGAAGCCTTCTATTAACTCCGGATAAAACGGCGGGTAGTCGTGACATCAGACGAGGGTTCAATACTTGCGGATTAGGTACACACTATACAATTTAGTCGGACCAGACCGATTGTAGTGACGTCACTGTCTGTTATAGACAAAAGGTTATTAATTGAATTGATTTGTTCAAATATTTTAGTTAGTGTTTTAGGCATAATAATATGAACAAGCAAGGCTCGGATACCGGTTAAATTTTCAAACCGTTATTATGTACTTGACGCAAAAACCTTTACATTCGGTTTCGTTCGTAAAAACCGTTTTTTATAAACCGGTTTTAAAGGAGTCTTTACATAAAGGTTTTTTCGGATTAAACGGTTTAGAGCAATATTAACCGGTTTTTTGTTCAGATTTTATTCAGCGTGGCATCTTCAGAAGTAATCACAAATTGCAACGCGTTTACCAACATGCCACTCGTCGAATAAACCGGTAAATTTAGGTTAAAATAAAGTTCTTAAAACATTCACGTTCTTAAGAAAAGCTCGGAGTAAAACCCAAATAAACCGGTACTAACCGGTATTTTTTAAACCGGTTCCTCGCCTTGTGAAGAAGAATATCCCCCTGCTTTGATATCCAGAAAAGAAATGAGATGTTTTCTTTTTTTGAAAATTCATACAAGATGTCTGCAATTTTGGTTTAGATAAATGGATACCCGGGGCTACAGTTGCGTGTTTGAGTACTGGTCAGGAGATATATGATCTACCATTTTTTATTACTTTTTTGTGTGGTAAATTATCAAATAACTTCTCCCGCTCTGGACGGAGCGGGAGAGCGTGTCAGACTCTTACTGACTAAAACCCACCCGTGTTCCTTCAGTTGCTTGTATGTTGCCAGGGGCCAAGGTAACCCTATCGGACAAACCCGCAACCCCGGTAGTCATCGGCCCTAGCGGACCCCTTCAGTTGTGCTGACATCTCTTTGAGGCGCACGTGGAACACAACGCGCCGTCGACCCGGGCCTGGTCCTTATCGGTCGGCGAGCTACCTATATATGAACCACCAGCTGCAGTTATTCCGTGAGGAAGTTTAGCTATATTTTGTGAACGTGTAAAGTGGTTCACGATATCGTGATTCAGGAAAAAGGTTTGAAGAGTTAGTAAAAATATCATTCAGCGATCAGAGTACTTAGCACAGTATAATAAAGTAACAGTATTATGTCTCGGCAGTGACCTTGCAATAATTACCTACGGCCGCTCGGTAGATAAACCTTCCGTCCGTGCGTAACTGCTGTGCACTCGATACTGTTGCGTACTGATTGATATACACGTGATTTCGAAATTTGTCGTTTGTTACTTATTTATAATACTGTTACTTATTTATTCTGTGATATAAGCAAGGATGTTGTGATGGCCCAATGGTTAAGAGCCCATACTACCTCAGCTCAAATTCACTTTTTACCTCATTCGCACCATACTGCTCGCGGACTGAGTGAGTGCAAGACGGAATGGGGTGCTAGTGGCTCCGAGGCGCCAATAATTTAGGTAATTGCTTTTTACGGCGAAAATAATGTCATTTTAAAAACAATAAAAAACATAGTCGCTGCTTTATAGTTAGTTCAGTTATTATGCAAAGTTTCATGATCTAATTACAAGTATTTTTTTAATACCAGTGGTTTATTGTTCGGTTTGGAGGTAACTTTGGATTTTTTTCCTATCGAGAAAATTTTATGGAATCGTGTTTTCATCTAACATGGTACCTAACATTTATCTTTAACTTTAACATATATTTATTTCAAAATTAATGCTGCAGTATTTTCGAAATAACAGAGGATCATGCTAAGCCATTTGAGGTAGTATAGGCCCTTAAGGCCTCGCCTCTCATGCATGAGATTGTGGGTTCAAATCCGGGCAAGTATCTAGCAATGTGACTTTTTCAATTCATATGTACTTTCTGAGTTTATCTTGGACATTACAGCACTGTACTCGGGAGGCCTGTGGTTCACATATACCCAAAAGGCTTACAATGCTCTGCGTATCCAATACAATAATGCATTCAGGGTATTGTTGCGATTACCGCGCTTCTGTAGTGCTTCGGCAATGTTTGCAGACGTACGCACTGACGGCTTTTAGGCACTGTGGCGTAAGAAATCTGCCTCGCTACTCGGCAGGCTGCGTGGCAGTCGCAACACAATCCTGCAATCAATAGCCGCCCGGGCAGACAGCCCGCTAGTGTGGGCGCTTACAAACTGGACCCGTTCTGTTTTAGTTATTAAGTACTAACATAGGCTAAGCTTTTTTGTTACTGACACTATAGACCATTGTAGTCTGCAATAATAAAATAAATAAAACAAAAACAAATAAATTATTTACATCGGTGAAGGAAAAACATCGTGAGGAAACCTGGACTTATAGATATTATGTCTGAAATAGCCAACCCGTCTTGAGTAAGCGTGGCGATCAATGCTCGTGCCTTCTCTGTATGAGAAGAGGCCTTTGCCCTGCAGTGGGACAATAATGGGCTGGTATTATTTTATATTATTACTAGCTGACCCGGCAAACGTTGTTTTGTCGTATAAATGTTTGGGGTGGACCACCCTTATCACTTAGGGGTATGAAAAATAGTTTACGACCGATTCTCAGACTTACCAAAAATACACATAAAATTTCATAAAAATCGATGTAGCTGTTTCGGAGGAGTATGGCAACTAACATTGTGACACGAGAATTTTTTATATATAGATTTCATAAAAATCGATCAAGCCGTTTTGGAGAAGTATGGCAACTAACATTGTGACACGAGAATTTTATATACGTAGATAAGCAAGGAGTTAATCCAATTATTTTTAGTGCGTTACATTTAGGTTTATTTGCGTTTCACAACTGTGTTTCACAGGTTGAATTGATGACGTATGATGGACCGTATTGATCAATTAGTGAATTAGTTTTCAAACTGTGCTGTGAATGCAAACTCGTTAGTTAATTGTAACAGATCGAGATTAGCGGTTTGTGGTACAAATGAGTCACAAAATTAAATTCGAATGATAGTTTTGATAGTAGTCCAAATGGAATAATAATAATTCAATAATTATGCTTATTAAAACTGTAATTTGAAAACATTGTAAAAGCCAATTATTTTTAAAGGGTGACTAGTTTTTACCGGCTCTCATAGGAAACCACCAATTGGAATCGTGCATCTAGCTTTTGACGTTTCATAAGTGCCCATGTAGGTTATGTATATACGTAAATAAAGTTTAAATTAATTAATATTTTGAATTTCAATTTATGGTGACTATTAAACATCGTTTTGAAATCGCGATATGATGATTAACTTAAAAATAAATGAGTTCACTTTGTTATTTCTGGGAGGACTTCGGAGGCCGAACTAAACTTTACAGGAGTCCGCGAGGTTTTACCGGATACGCTTTTTAAGATGTTACATAAGCGTAAAACCGAGACAAAACATATACGTTTAGAACAAGCTCACATCACATTTTACCAAACTGAATTTCCTGTTCGGACACTTTGTCGTCGAACAAATTGGAGTCGAAGAGGAAATTCGAGTCCCATCCAGTCCAAGAGAATTTTCCACAAATAGTTCTACTTACATAGCAATGTGCAGGGAATTGTTCGCGTCGATCTCAATTTGCCATCGTTCTTCAATTTCCTTAACCGTAAGGGAAGAATTTTCGTTGGTGCTTGTATTGGTACATATGTGGCTTTGAGTTGTCGCGTATAAAATTGGACGAAGGAAAAATAAAAGTACATGTATTGTATTGCAGCAGTGTTCATTATAACATCTTCTTGAGGTTTTGGTCGGAAAGGGTTTTGTTAGTTTTCTGTTTTAAAACAATGATCCTATAGAGGTATGAGGAACAGGGTGTAAAGTTCCACTTATCCTCTATGGAAAATGGAGGATCCTCCGATCAGACGGGTGTTGTGTCTGGCGGGCAACTACCCAACGATTGATGTCGAGACGTTGTATACAGTGTGATTCTTCATAATGTGCACATATCGAAATGAGGGAATCTTTGCTTAATTTTAACGACAGAAAAAATATTTAAAAAATCTAAATATTTTTTAATACTTTCTAAGGAATAAAAAAAAAATTGTAACAAAACTGTGTAACTTTTAAACTAAATCATCTATCACGATGAAATACGCCATAACGATTGGAAGTAATTAGGCGTTCACATAAAATGAAAATTGAGAAAAAAAACTACCCTCAATTGAAAATAAACCCTAGCCGAGATATAATGAGCCTAGATACATACTGTCTCAATCCGAATATCAACATAATATGGTGGAAATATTCTCAAATTGCAAATGATTTATGTATTACGTTTGTATCGACAATTCATGCGTCGCCGCATTCTTAAGTACCTGGTACTTGCCGAAAGACCTAAACTGTCCTCCCATACCTATTAACACTGTTATTTGAAAGTATTGTAAGAGCCAATTATTTTTAAAACATTACCTAACCGTGGAGTTTCTTGCCGGCTCTTCTCCATAGGAAACGACCAATTGGAACCGTGCACCTAGCTTCTGACGTTTCATAAGTGCCCATGTAGGTTTATGTGAAATAAAATATTTCGAATGGAATTGAATTGAATCTTCTTCTTCTCTGCAATTACTTTCCAGTTTCTGAGAATAGGTTATATTTCGTCTACCGGAACCCAGTCTCGTGTATGTATAGCCGTATGCCGCGGGCATACACGCCCAACCTAATTTATTTAATTAAACCTGGGGGTGTTTTGGGCCGTCGGTCGGTGTCATGGCTAATATTAGTTTTAGAGCGCCGTTGTCCCGGATATTATGCAGTTTCATATTTATTACTTTAACACATAGTACATTATACAGTTTTAACTGATCCTTAGCGAATGCAAAAATTATGGTTTTCATAGTTTAGCGAATCAAAACAGGATGAGAGATACTTATAGTCTGTTTTATGTCATTTGTAACAATGTGTTTGTGTTTATTTTGTAACAATATTTTGATTTAAAAGAGTGTCCGTGGAGTTTCTTGCCCGTTCTTCTCCATAGGTACCTACTACGCTTAGGAATCACTACTAGCTTCATTTTTCTGACTGACCGACCCCTTGACAATTCAAAATTACCTGTAATTGGTTTCTTTGAAATAAATGCTTTGAGTTTGAGTTTGTCATAAGGTCCGTTAGACTGAATGGTAAGCCAAGCATGTGACGCATGCATCAGAGTGAGGCATCTGACATACCTAGTAAAAAAATACATCTGCGGCGTCCAGCGACATTGGACTGTCCGCACCCCTCATACTCTGAAGTCAACAAAAAAATACTATAGGTACTTGCATTACTTTTCCTCCTTGTCCGTCTCATTTTTCATTTTCCATCATCCTATTGTGTCGTATAATCTTTTTTTCCACCAAAGGCGAACGGAGTTAGCACCTAGTAAAATGTTTCAACACTATACGGATCGGTCCGGGACGACCCCTCGGGGGTCGCGATTTCCGGCGACTTGGGCTTTATAATAGCGTGAGATGTTAAGATTCGTTTCAACTACTTGATGGAATAAAATGCACGCTGTTGGGAATCGTTTGTTTGTTGTCACCACTTGAGGCTTTATTGGATCTGAAACATGAAAAAAATATTTCTCTCATTTTCAAAAGTCGCAGAAAAAAAGTTTAAAGGAAAAGTACTACTATATTTACCCCTGAAGGGTAATTTGATGAAACAATTGTTTCCAAAAAAAAAAATCGTTTTGGAATGGAGAACATTATTATATTTATACCGTGAAGGATGACATCGTGAGGAAACCGGCCATGCTTTTTTTTTGGGTGGGAATTTATCAAATAACCTCTCCCGCTCTGGGCAGAGCAGGAGAGTGTCAGACTCATATTGACTAAAACCCACCCGTGTTCCTTCAGTTGCATGTTGCCAGGGGCCACGGTTTTCGGATATTCCCGCGACCTCGGCAGACATTGGCCCTTTCAAACCCCGTCAGTTCTGCTGACATCTCTTTGAGGCGCGCATGGAATACAACGCGCCATCGAACCGGGCCTGGTCTTGATCGGACGATTGCCTCTACGAGGACACGGCGGTGCTCCGCCCAAACCGGGCAGACCTCCACCGTATGCTCTACCGTGTCCTCCGGGCGATCCTCACAATGGTGACAGCCGAGCGTTTCCCCCCGTCTTATTCGGAACAGGAACCTCTCGAAACAACCATGTGCGGTGAGGACCTGCGTCAGGCGGAAGGTGAGGACGCCGTGGCGCCTCTCTAGCCACTCCTCAAAGACGGGACTTATCGCCGTAATTGTGGTGTACCCAGCACTGGTTTGCGACAATCGCACTCTCCATGACGCCAAGAGATACCGCCGGAGAACCAGCCATGCCTGAGAGATATTTCTTGACGGAATGTGAAGCCAATTCAGAGGCCCATCGGCGGCTTTAAAACTCTAACATCAGGTTATTCACTAACCACACGAAAAGAAAAGATGAGATTATATTTAATAAGCAACGTCAATTTATAGTTCAAGGACAAACTTCAAAAGCACTGTCTTTAATGAGACAGCTCCAACCATTAATTAAAATTTAATAAGGGTTTTAGGTATTCAGATATTCTTGGTAGTATTATTAGCATAGTCTTTAAATACTCTTGTATGGAGTAAAATTCTAATATTGAGAAGAATAATTACTGTCTATTGATAGTCGTTGAAGTGGATTTTATTAAAAGTAAGCATTTTGCTGGATCTTTCATAGTCAGTATTTAATTAAGTTTTCTGTAGTAGCATTTTCTGAATGACGATTTAACCTACTTACATGATATTCATCGTCCTTTATCCGGGGTTTATTACAGACTCTTTACGAATGCTTGTTAAAAACTAAGTTTACCGGAGACCCTAGAAAAAGTGGCATTCTATCAGCGATAACGAATATGGAAAAGTCAAAAATTTGGGTAGATTAACATAAGCTACTGAAAAGCATATACGTCAATCCTGTTGAAAGTCTGTTCATAGTTTTCTGAAATAACTTTCACTAGGGTGGCAGCACTGATACGTCAGGTTCGGGCACCTGTCAAAAGTGTAATAATTTCTATTCGTTAGTGAATAATGAACGAATGAATGAAACGAATGATGAACGATGAACGTCATCATATATTTTTGTTGAAATGCAAGACCTCTTGTCAAAGTGGTGGCAGGGATCACCAATTAGATTCATTGGGAGACCGTTAAAAAAAAAATCTGTCGAGGTCTGTTTGACAGACGATTTAACATTTTATAATTTTGAGATTAATAATTTTTTACCGCGGTCCGCAATTTGATGACTCCTGGTCTAGACCTCAGAAGTCTTAGAGGGGCTAGCCCCTCCAAGACTTTAAAATTTCGAAATGATAAAAATAGAGAGTGACAGAATCTTAATTAAAGTTGCGTTTATTCAATTGTGAAAGTGATAGATTTAAATTAGAAAAGTTTCCTTTCAAAAACTTTGATTAATAGAAAAACTTCTGATAAACGAATTTTAACAAGTACCAGTACAGCTTACTTACTTATTTAGGGTTCCGTACCCGAATGGTGCCAAACGGAATCCTATTCCGCAATCCGTCCGTCTGTCTATCAGCGGGTTGTATCTCATGAACCGTAATAGGTAGACAGTTGAAATTTTTCACCGATTGTGTATTTCTATTACCGCTATAACAATAATAAAAAAACCAGCCAAGTGCGTGTTGGACTACGCACAATAAAGGGTTCCGTAGTTAGGATGAATACATCCCAAATACAAACTTAACATTGCAGTTGAAATACATTCCAACTGCAAATGTAAGTTTGTACGCACAATATTGGGAGATTTACTATATTATTTTAAGACCATAGATTTCTTATAGGTTTTCCTGTAATCTACGAGTCCATTCTCTGTAATTTTTCAAAATTTTAGGCTCAGTAGTTTCGGAGATAAGGGGAACAAATTGATATCCTCGCAACAACTCCTTTCGTTTGATATGTCACACGATACAGATTAAAAAACATTTTTTTAAATTTCCTTTTTGCCCCCCAAAAGTGACGTTACGTCCGTGTTTGGGTCACAGAAATATATACGTGTACCAAATTTAAACTTAATCGGTCCATTAGATTCGGAGCAAATTGGCTGTGACAGACGGACAGACAGACATGAGTGATCCTATAAGGGTTCCGTTTTTTCCTTTTGAGGTTTGGAACCCTAAAAATTACCCTTACAAGAAACGTGATTTTTTCGGCGTTTTTTGTTCTATCTTAATACGGTACGGAAACCTTCGTGTGCGAGTTCGACTCGCATTTGGCCGGTTTTAATCCTAACTTATCTTAACTTATAAACGCGAAAGCGCGTGCAGTTCCCTGTGAGCGTATGTTTTGCGATGATAATCAATAAGTCACAGGGGCAGACCAGGGTTGTAACGGATATCCGTATCCGCATCCGCAATTGCGGAGCATCCGCATAAATTTTGATATCCGCAAAACATCCGCATCCTCAACTTTTGATTTTAAAAGCTCCGCATCCTCATCCGCATCCTCATAATTTCTATGAGGATGTGACCCTACCTTGTTCGCACAAATAGTGGATTTTTAAAAACTCGCGCCGAGCTAAATGGGCGGGCCGATGAGTTACGAGTTACTATTGGCTGAATTCGCAATGTCAATGATTTTTTTTTCGTGCACTGGATTTTCAACGCTCTGCTTAGCGCCGAGAGTTAAAAATCCAACAGTGTGTTTTTTCTACGCGCTGGGACGAGAGTGCGTCCCAGCGCATTGGATTCTCAACGTTCGGCTTAACACCGAGAGTTGAAAATCCAGTGCGCGATAAAATCCCGCCGAGATTATATTACTTCTGTGTTTACGTCGGCTTACTGGGTATAAAATTATTCGATTTTTTTATCACCGCCACTGGCAAGTATCCCGAGCGAACAATTATTTTGTGGAGCAGGCTCTTATTTATGATGAACTTAGAAACCGCTTAGAAGGCGAAACGGCCTGCCAGTTACTTTTTAACAAATATAATTTACCTTTACTTAATTTTGAATATTAAAGTTGTGCATTTGACTCCACAATTTGAAATTTCAGTTCCCAAATTTCATCATCATATATCATAATCAGCCTATAATGTTCCCACTGCTGGGACACAGGCCTCCTCTCGGTGAATATTAACAACTTTAATATTCAATTTTTTTTACCTACCAAATAATTACCTACAACCTATACAAAATAAATACTATAAAAAACAAGGGCTATTTTTCATACGACATCCGCATCCGCACCCTCATCCGCATCCTCAATAAGGAATTTTCCAATATCCGTATCCTCATCCGCATCCTCAAACCCGATTATCTCGATATCCTCATCCGCATCCTCATCCGTTATACGACATCCGTTACAACCCTGGGGCAGACACTGAAGGCTGCGGGTGTCGACCTCAGGATAAGCTGCTTCTCACACGGACAACTGTACATCGCTTGCTCCCGAGTCACCATTCCTGACTCTGTATATTTAGGCTGCTGAGAATAAAACTACAAACGTAGTATACAGGGGAGTTTTATAAAAATGTGGCTGTTATTGTGGTGTCTTACGACTTCTACGCGAACGAAGTCACGGGCAGAAGCTAGTCCTAACTAATATTATAACTGCGAAAGTGAGATTGTTTGTTTGTTACGCTTTCACGCTAACTACATACATACTTACTTATTAGAAAAACCATTGTTATCACAAAATTGCGTGAAAGATACCATTTCATACATAATACATTACAAAAACGTAGTTGTGCTTTTAACCAAACGAGTGTCACAGAAAATGCCTGTTTAATATGCGCAGTGGGTAAATATGGGCCTTCATAGTGTGAATATTTGTGTGAAAGCTTTTGAAAGATTACGTAAACAAACTAGAGCTATATTATTATATATGTAGATAAGATTATATGCCTCACGACTTACTTTGAACGAATAGTTGGGCTCTGCGGATTCATCACCATGGACATAGCCAAAAAAAAAAACAGTGGCACTCCGGGACTGCCGACAGAAGTGAAAACTTTAACAAGATCGCCTTGGTGGAAGAAAAATACTTGTATAGAACATTGATCCGTAACATTATCTAAATAAAGAGCACAATTGCGTTTACAAAAAAAAAAAAAATACTTCCTAAACCTTTAAAGTAAAAATACTTTCATAGAACATTGATCCGTAACGTAATATAAATAAAGATAACAATGAGGTGTCGGTAAAGGTGTCGCGAGTTCTATTGCTTTTTCCCATCTCAAAAATGCCCAACGCGTAAAGTAATTTCACTTCAAAAAATGTTTTGGCATAAAAAGTACCTATCCTATGTAGCTTGAGAATAGTGTAGCTTTCAATCAAAGAAATAATATTTGTAATCTGCTATCTAATTTCATAAACAATTCAGTGGTGAAAAGCAGGCGTTTTTGGGGACTGTCTTGACAAGTCACTGGGGACGTTTGAAAAGTGCTGATTCTCAGCCTAGTTTGAATAAATGACTTTTGAATTTTGAATTCATTGCGTTATTTACGTTGTTGAGCAGTTTTTTTTTCGAACTTATGAACCAATGGATTAGCAATCTCTTTCAAAATGATTTAGACTGTGATTGATCGTGTATTACGCAATTAAGTAGGGTGCTGATCAGTATTATGCATATGTAAATGATTTATAGAGGCGCCGTAGTCTGAACAAAACACCCAATAATACTGTTTAATGCTTTTAGAATAAGATCTGAATGTCATAATCTGTTTTGTTAATGTTAAAATAAAGAAATTAGAAAAATCAAAATCAATTATTTCCAGAGATTACCAATTACAAACACACAAACTACTTTACAATATTTAGTTTAGAAGTATATATGTCACCGTATAATTATAAACTTCGTTAGTTTATAATCCATCGGTATTATTTCCGTTAGATTATAAACTGTCTAAAAATTGTGAACTGCGACAAATCATTTATAATTTAACGCATAATTTTTCTATAGTTTATAATGTATCCATTGAAAACTGACAAATTGTGAACTGGTAACCAACTTGTTTGCGACGTAATGTACCTTACGCGAGCAACTTGGAAGTAGCGTTCGCCGGCTGCTGCCGCGGCACCGCTCGCTTCGCTCGCTCGACTTGCGCACGATTGGTCACAGTTCTAACCTAACCCATTTTACCCAGTTCACAATTTTTCGACAGATTATGATCTAACGGAAATAATATCGATAGATTATAAACTAACGGTGCTCACAATCTTACAGTGACATATATATACCAGCTTTAGTAGCTTTTACCCGTGAAGCTCAGGAATCTAATTATTTGTTCAGTAGAGATAAAAAGCGTAACAAGTCAAGCGTCGGTCTGTCTCTGCGCTATTTCAATCCATTACAATTTCACGCCGATTAGCTAAGCAGTTGAGGCGTGAAAGTGGGACAAACAAACAAATGACTCTCGTTTGTTAGTAGGAATTTCTTATTTACTTATATACATTTTCACGCCTGTCTTCCTCAAAGGGCTTAGTAGAGGTGTACCTATTGTACACCCACATTTCACCAGTTATGTTTAAGTCCTATGTAGGGGCGAACCTATTGCCATGGGCACAAATCCAGACTGCAGGCTGCTACTGAGAAATTCTAGATGTAAAAAACCCAATAACAATTTGCCCGACCCGGGAATCGAACCCAGGACCTCATGCTCAGCAGTAGCGTTATCGGCCACTAGACCAACGAGACAGTACTTTATACAATTTTTATGGTAAAACGTCTTTGACGCCGATTTAAGTATTAATTAAGGGTTCCGTATTTGGAATGACTTTATCCTAAGAACAAACTAAACATTGTATCATACTTGAAAAACATGTTTCCTATACATTCCACTGCAAATGTAAGTTTGTACACACAATATTGAGAGATTTACCATGTTATTTTGAGACCATAGACTTCTAATAGGTTTTCCTGTAATTTTTAAGTAAAGAACCATTTTTGTAAAAAAAAATCAGAATTTTAGGCTCAGTACTGAGTCTAAAATTGATGAAAATTAAATAACTTTAAAAGTGTTTATTTTAAAATTATTTAAATAAAAACATTTAAGATCTCCGCAACAAGCTCTTTCATGTGATATGTCACACGGTACAGTGACAAAACTTTTTTCTTTTTTCTTATTTGCTTCCCTAAAGTGACCCCCATATTCAAAATTCATTTATTTACGTTACACGTCCGTGTTTGGGTCACAGAAATACGTATGTGTACCAAATTTCAACTTAATCGGTCCATTAGATTCGGAGCAAATTGGCTGTGACAGACAGACAGACACATGAGTGATCCTATAAGGGTTCCGTTTTTTCCTTGTGAGTTACGGAACCCTAAAAAGGATAATATGTTAGGTATGTATAATAAATACCTAAGCGTATGATGTAAAAGGGTAAAGGGTGATTAGGTCTGAACAAAAACATGCTGTTGAATAATTTAATCTGAAGTGGAATTTGTTTGGCTTTTACATGTAAAAGGTACAATTCCTGTCGTGTCACCGCAACACGACTGGTTTCTATGTATTTTTATGAAACCGACGTGTCGCTAGTTATGGAAGGAATTTCACAGAAATCAGTCGTGCCGCGGTGGAATTGTAACTTTATACGACACCTGCGGTTGGCTACGGAATTGTAATTGGAAACCTTTATCGTTACGGGATAATATCATGTGATTTTGTAACAAATATTTTAGTTAGTCCTTTATGTAAAATACAAAATACTTTTACAGTATAAAGTTACCTATATAATATTTTTATCCATAGACGAAAAATAACTTGAAGTATTACATTTGTTAAATTTTTAGGCCTGACAACCCGCTATCGTATTACGATATACGGTTATTTTACTTTTCGAGAAAAGCAGAGTTCACTAACCTATTTAAAAGTTCGCTGGCATTACCCGGACAACCTCTTGAACAAAACTTTTTATCGTGAAACTTTCTGAGTGACTTGGCAGGCAAAGAAATGTCATCTATCCAAGATAAGAACTTGTCAAACGCAGTTTTTGTAAATCGATCGAAAACCATTCCAGCTGTCGAGTACAAGTTGTTGTCCGTAACTTTCTTCATCATCGATCTTTGTATTTTGTAAACTTTTTCTTTTTTATGGTTCTACACAAATGTATGTTTGCTTATGAAATATATATCTTGAACTTGAAATCAGTCTTGATCGCCCCCAGTAGGAGTAGAAAAAAAAAATCATCATCATCATCTGCCTAGCCTTTTCCCAACTATGTTGGGGTCGGCTTCCAGTCTAACCGGATGCAGCTGAATACCAGTATTTTACATGGAGTGACTGCCTATCTGACCTCCACAACCTAGTTACTAGGTAACACGATACCCTTTGGTAAGACTGGTTGTCAGACTTTTTGGGCTTCTAACTACGCGTAACGACTGTCAAAGATCTACAAATGACAGCCGGGGGACCAACAGCTTAACGTGCTTTCCGAGGCACGGAGGGGTCTTGGTATGAAAAGATAGTCACCCATCCACAGACCAATCGCGGCAAACGTAGCTTAACCTGATCGATCGACCCGTGCAGCTGTTGTTACTTAGCCACAAAAATATGTTGTCTCAAATCCCCAAGATGCAAAATTATCTTCTTGTATGATATGAAGTCCTCTGGAAGTCCGTAGAAAGGCTAACAACTGTGTCAAAAGCTATCTTGGCGAAAGACTACAATGTGTAGAAACAACAAGAACTTGTCAATATGAACAAAAAACTTTAGGTCGGAAAATGGACAAAATAATTATAGCACACCACAAGGAGGTGTCTTATCCCCAGTTCTTTTCCTAGAGTACATCAAGGACCTGCCGGAGGCCATTAGTAAAGCTTGCATACTGTTCGATGATGACATGACGTTATTGAATAAAAGTGACAATAACAATAATTTGAAAAACGTAATTTTTAATGCTTTAGTTATAGGTTTCTCTGCTTGTGCTATCACTCCCACTCTACTAACAATCTCGTCAATATCTTCAGTAGGCTAGTTAGCTACATATTATAAAGGCATAACGTTTTATAACTACATGCTATACATTCTCAAATATTATTTTCAGTTCTTATTTTGAAGTGAAAACTTGTTTAGGCGCGTTGGGCATTTTTGAGATGGGACTAAACCATTGATTTCGCGACACTGACGACACCTCATTTTTGTAAACGCGATTGTACTCTTTATTTAAATTACGTTACGTATCAATATTCTATGCAAGTATTTTTACTTTAAAGGTTTTGTAAATGCGATTGTGCTCTTTATTTATATTATGTTACGGATCAATATTCTATGCAAGTATTTTTACTTTAAAGGTTTTGTAAACGCGATTGTGCTCTTTATTCATATAACGTTACGGATCAATGTTCTATGCAAGTATTTTTACTTTAAAGGTTTTGGAAGTATTTTTTTTGTAAACGCGATTGTGCTCTTAATGCAGATAAGGTTACGGACCAATGTTCTATACTAGTGTTTTTCTTCCACCAAAGCGATCTTGTTCAAGTTTTCACTTCTGTCGGCACTCCCAGAGTGCCACTGTTTTTTTTTTGTTATTTGTATTTTGTGTTTCACGAACTGTGTCCAAATATATATTATATTTTCTTTTTTATATGAAGAAATACCGAAGGTCAAATGGAAGGAAATTAAATTGTCTACTGTGTCAGTAAACTTTTAAATGAAACTCAATGGCTTGCCTCGTTAAGAGACAATATGGAGACAGAGATGTAATTGAATCGTCGAAGAGAACGAGAGGAATACTAATGTAGCACTTGAGAGGATTCATCGAAATTATTCAGTGTTATTTACAATGGCTGGACGTTCTGTGGTTTCTTTTGCAACAGTTTTGTCTTGTTACAGCATATTATGGTATTTGTATGATGTATATATTCCATTTGCTGTAGGTACCATATCCAATACTTTACTTTCTGCTAATTATACACTTATCATGTACAGTATTTCTATTTTCTTAATGTCCCTCGGGAATCATCGCATTTTCGAATACAAACGAATGCTAATTTCCATGTCTATCAATTATTAGATTTATCTTGTATAATAATTTGAATTCAGAACTAAGTACTTTATTGTTGTTTTGTTTTGATTTTCGTGTGAACTATATAGAGCTGTAAAACTATCTTCCTATCTGTCGTGCCTGCGACTTTAGCAGCTTTCCTACCATTTTTTAAATAAATTACATTTATTGAAAGAGTATGAACAACTCTATATACTTCCAAGTCGATTGAGAGCGTCCGATCTGCACCAAGTGCAAAGGGCAACTGATAGAAATCCGACGACTGACGAAATACGAGGTTTGCCGAGGGACATTAAGATCATATTTGTACTGTAATATTTGATGATCGTTGAAAAGCCGACTTGAGTGTCTAACAATTTTTGAAGGTTTATCAAAATAAAGGTGCGTAGTATTTGCAACTGGCGTGCGTGTATGACCAGATGTATGAACGTAAACGAAGCAAAAAGAGAATGTACGGAGCGTAGAAGGTGGCGTTCTATAGTTTCTACCTACCCCTATAGGAGGAATGTGTGAGTTTATGAATGTATCAAAATAAAGAAACTTTTACACGATACATGTTTTTTGCCTGTACAAATTGAAGTAACAAAAAACTTGCATTGTCTAAACACTGTTTAGATCTCTTTTCTTAGCGTATCAATGGCAATTTTTATAGAGCCAGCCTAGAATTTGTTTATTTGGCATCTTCAGTAGGGTCCATCAGCTTCTACATCGTGCAGGCAACAGGACAGACTGGACATGATATTAAGTGCCCCATTATTTGTGGGACAGCTCCACATTGATACTCCAAGGTAGAGTCATCCGTGAATCTCCACCTGATCAGGTTTTTCTTGGTTTGACCTACCTGGGTCGGGAGTCTATTTAAAGACTTATAGGTGAGCCGAGGCAACTGAGTCCAGGTGGGAGATTATCAGCACGTGGAACAAATGGGTTGGGTAGGAAAGCACTGTCTCGCCACAGCGTTACCCTTTCCTCAGACCATTCACCAGTTCACTGTTTAGACGGTGCAAGTTTTATTGTTGCTTCAGCATATATGGTAAGCCATAAGCAATTAAAATTGCAACGTGTGCACCAGGCTTAAGGTGACGATAACCGACTTTTATTGATTTTATATTGAAGATCACGTCTAAACGAGTATTGTTAATGATTTGGGAAAAATATATGTTAAATTAAAGCATTTTCTTAATAAAGGAATATTTTAGATTATGTTCATATTACATAGTGAAATTAATTTGTAAAGTTATGTCTAACGCGGATAAAAAACTGAGAATCATGCAACATCTATCAAGCGTATTTTTCTGAATCTTTAACCATTTTACAGATAATTTGTTATTTATACGTCTTTGACATTTCTCGGGACCCAGAGGTCCCAGACCTTTGAAAGGCGTACGAGGGGCTGAAGCCAACTCGCAGAGGCCCCTTAGACGTTTTTAATGAAATGAGGTACCACCCGACGATTATCCCTGTTCGCACTATGCAAGTGCAGCCAAGGACAACCCACGGTTGGTGTATGACTATTGTAATTAAGGAAACAAAGATATTGGACTATGGGTTTGGGTGGCTAAAGTGGACTGGTCACTTACAGATCATTTAATTATTAATCTTTTAATATACGTGTTTTTATTAAAATGCCTTTTTTATGTATAATAAATTAATAATGCGTCTAATTTAGGACAGCCACAGGGACAGTGCTCCTTGATGGGCGAGTCCAATTACTGGCTGGACATACGACGCGTTGTGTGAGCTCAGTACAGAACACGCAAGCTAACCACCCAAGGTCACTGACATTTATCTGCGTCTTAATTCAAGTAGGACAACGCAACAGTATACAGGGTGTAAAAACACCTGTCACGAAGCCGTCGTCTACGCATTAATTAATCAAATTATGTAAGTTTGTGCAAAAACAATGGGGATTTCATGAAAATTCACGCCACCAGTTGGCGCCACTTTTACAAGAGGCTTCCAGTTTTAAATTCAAATCTAAATATTTTATTTCACATAAACCTACATGGGTAAACGTCAGAAGCTAGATGCACGGTTCCAATTGGTCGTTTCCTAAGAAGAAGAGCCAGCAAGAAACTCCACGGTTACTCTTTTAAATATAATTAGCTTTTACAATACTTTCAAATAACAGTGTTACTAGGTATGGGAGGATAGTGTAGGTCTTTCAATAATTACCAACTTTTGACAATGAATATAAAATATACCTATATGATGACGTTCATCATTCGTTTATAATTCAGTTACGAATAAAGAAAAAATAGGCGCTTTGACACTTTTGACAGGTGCCCGGACCTGACGTCTCAGTGCTGCTACCTAGTAGACGTCACTTCAAAAAACCCTCATTTATAATTAGGCGGGCTCCCACCGACAAAGATGCTACAGCCGAAATTATTGACGATGGTGACAGACTGACGAACAGGACAAACACCCCTGTAGAACCGTATAGTCCAAGCACAGTATCTTACACACCTTCCAGACCATCGTCACCATCCATACCATCATCACCTCCCATTACTAGTTTAAATTCAATTTCACCAACTCCGACCTTGAATGTTGCGCGGGAGGTTAGTTCCTTCTTACCTGCGTCCACCAAGGCTGGAAAAGCAAGAGTTCGCATGAGATGGAGCAAAGAAGTTAACCTATTTATCATGCGAACTTACTTTTATATCACAAAATTAGAGACCGATATGACCACCTACAGACAACAATTGCATGAACTTTTTACCCGACAATATCCTGAAATAACCGTTTCAGAACAAAGAATCTCAGATCAGCGAAGAGCTATAGTTAGAAATAAACTTTTATCTCAACAAATAATAGAACAATTAAAAGAAGAAACACGAATACAATTACAGGAAGCAGAAAATAACACAGGCGTTAACGCTGTCTCACTATCACAAAACATAACCGCAATTGCTGAACAACCGCACACCCAAATAGAACCTTTTACTCAATCTCAACCATACAATCAATCGCAAGCTTACACGCAAACAACACACACATCCACACAAACTGAATCTATAACCTTAACTCTAGAAAATGATATTGAAACCATAACCGTTGCAGATCAAAATTTGCCAACAGATTTGTATATCCAAGAAATATATGACAAATTCAGAACAACCCTAGCACAATACTCTGGGATGGATCCAGCAGTTCGACCCAAACTACCTAAACTTCGATATAGCCCTAACCTTTTCCGTTTAGTTAACTTGTTTAATGAAAACATACTTAATCAATTTATTTCCGATGAGACACAACTTATAGATATACACACACTAATATATTGCACAGCGGTAGTTGTATCTGAAGAACTTAACTTTAAAATCACGCAGCACACAGGAAACACAAGACCCAAACAGAATAACAAACCAGCATGGCAACAGAGGTTAGAAAAAGACATAGAAAAACTAAGAGCAGATTGTAGTAGGCTTACACAATATATTAACAACATCAGGACAAATAAAATAGTAAGGAGAGTTGAGGCTATATTTAGGAGCAGTTTCACACACACAAGACACGAAAATAATAACAGAAAACCTGAAGAATTCTTAGACACTTTAAAACAAAAACTAGCACTTAAAGTTCATAGGCTCAGGAGATACAAAAAAGCACAACAGCGCAAAAACGATAATGCTATATTTGCTACTAATGAAAAAATGTTTTATAGAAACCTACACAAGCCAGACACTGACATAAATCATGAGAATAACACAGACGCACCTGACCAACCTACAAAAGAGCAACTAGAAACATATTGGTCTAGCATTTGGGAAGAACAAGAACAACATAACGACAAAGCAACGTGGATAACAGAAGAAGAAACAAAATGGAGAGCAATAGATGAAATGGAATTTGTAGAGATTACAGAGGCCGATATCACACACTTAACAGGCAGATTACATAACTGGAAATCTCCTGGTATAGACAAAATACACAATTTTTGGTACAAAAAGTTAACTTCATTATACAAACCCATAGCAAAAAACTTAACAGAAATTATATTAGGACAACAAAATATACCCAATTTTATTGCAACTGGTATAACATACATGCTGCCTAAAACTAAAAATTCACCACAACCTTCCCAATATAGACCAATCACATGCCTACCCACGATATATAAGATATTAACATCAGCAATAACAACTAAAATTAACTCACACATTGAACACCACAACATAATGGCGGAAGAACAGAAGGGATGCAGGCGGGGCCATATGGGATGCAAAGAACAGTTAATTATTGATTCTACTATCCATAAACATGCCACCACAAAGAATAGAAATCTTCATTGTACCTATATCGATTATAAAAAAGCTTTCGACAGTGTTCCACATTCCTGGTTGATACAAATACTAGAAATTTATAGAATAAACTCAAAAATAATAGATTTCCTACGACACATTATGCCACTTTGGAAAACCACACTTCAAATAAATTGTAATCAAAATAATGTTACCACTCGACAAATAGCTATCAAGAAGGGTATCTACCAAGGTGATTCACTAAGTCCCCTGTGGTTCTGTCTCGCACTAAACCCTCTGTCTCATCTACTGCAGCGCTGTCGGGCCGGATATTGTCTCAAACACACGACAGAACAAACAACAGTCTCTCATCTCATTTACATGGACGATATTAAACTATATGCACAAACTGAAAAAGATATGAAGAAACTAGTAGAAGCTACAGCAGAGTTTAGCCTGGACATAAACATGCAATTTGGTCTGGATAAATGTAAAACACTTCATATCATACGTGGCAAGATACGACCTGGCAACTATGTAATAAATAACACAGACACCATAACAGCAATGGAACCGACCGACCTATATAAATATTTAGGGTACACGCAACTGAAGGGACTAGATCATGTTAGGATTAAAGAAACACTTACTGCAGAGTACAAAAGGAGACTTAGCGCCATATGTAAAACACAGCTTTCTAGTAAAAATCTCATCAAGGCCTTAAATACATTTGCCATCCCCATATTAACATACTCATTCGGAGTTATTAAATGGACAAAAACAGACACAGAACAGTTAGAACGAATCACACGCACCACTCTTACAAAACATAACAACTTACACCCTAAATCTGCAATAGAAAGACTAACTATCAAAAGACAAAACGGAGGGAGAGGCCTAATAGATATCCAGCACCTCTGGCGGAAACAAGTCTGTCGACTAAAAACATTCTTTCACTCAAAATCCCGCACTAGTAACATTCATAAAGCCATAGCTCATAATGATTTCAACTATACACCACTTAACTTAAATGAACAGCCAGATACTCCACAAATTACTAGTGATGACCCACAGCAACAAAAAATTGAGGACTGGAAGAAAAAGGTACTTCATGGCCGTCATCCTCACGACCTAGAACAATCCCATGTTAACAAAGTAGCCTCAAATAAGTTTCTGAAAATAGGCAATTTATTCCCAGAAACTGAAGGTTTTATAATTGCAATACAGGACCAGATTATTAACACTAAAAACTATAGAAAATTTATTATCAAAGATCCTTCTGTAACAAATGATAAATGTCGCAAGTGTCACATCCAACCAGAAACAATTCAGCATATAACAGGAGCTTGCACAACTCTCACGCAAACAGATTACACACACAGGCACAATCAGGTGGCAAATGTAATTCATCAAAAATTAGCAGTTAAATACACACTAATACAAGACACAAACACTCCTTACTACAATTACACACCACAAACTATCCTAGAAAATGACACACATAAACTTTACTTCGACCGCGCTATTCTCACAGACAGGACAATCCACTACAATAGACCGGACATAACCCTACAGGATAAAATAAATAAAGTTACTTACCTAATAGATATTGCCGTTCCCAACACACATAACATTCAGAAGACTATATCTGAAAAAATTAGTAAATACGCAGAACTCAAAGATGAAGTAACTAGAGTGTACGTGTACGTCATCCCCATAGTCCTTTCCACAACCGGCGTTATCCCGAATCACCTTCTTCATAGCCTTAAATTACTAAACCTAAAAGAAACCCTCTATATCACCCTACAAAAAGCTGCAATTTTAAATACATGTCGAATTGTCAGAAAGTTCATGCAAATAGATGAAAACGAAATAGGTCCCCATCATAACACATCCTCAACATAACACACCACACGCTGCATTTACTTGGCTTCGGTCCGTAAATGTTGCAAATACCAGCCAAAGAGCTGAGAAGAAAAAACACTACATAAATAATAATAATAATAATCCATTTAATTCAGGCGACAGAGGCCCATAAATAAATACCTTAACCTAAACATACATATTTTTTAAAATTATAAACAAATCTTGTGTTAGTAAATAAGGCTTAGACTATGTTAGTAGCACTTCACTATGCACTAGCTTGACTTAGTGCCGTCTTGTGGAACTTGTCCGCGGAAGCGACGGAACACCACGTCCTGTGGCCAAAAGTCTTCTTGCATGACGAGGGGCAGATAAAAGTTCGGTACACGCACGACGAACGCCTTGAAATTGACGTTCCGGTGCGACTCTAATAACTGCACCCTCGGCGCGTACCTCGTCTTTTGGCGCACGTACTCCACGATGTCTTCCGCCTTAGTGGTGTAGTGCAGGCGGGAGATGTACACCGGTGTGTTAGGCTTTGCGGCACGCAGGCTCACTTCGGGGCCCGTAGGAGCTTTGCCGCAGCGGTTCTTGTTCGTTCGCCATCGGCGCTTCCTCCTTTGCACCGTCACGAAACCATCATCATTATCAGCCAAATTCGGGGTCTTCTCAGGCAAGGGCTTGATAATAGGAACGCCAGGGGCACTCGCGGTGACGCTAGCGAAATCCCTTTGTAGGGGTTTCGCCAGGGCTGCAGACACTAGCAGCGGGATAGGGCGCGGGGCTCGGGCGGCGATACACAGAGGAGCCGCGGTGACGAGCACGGAGCTGCGGGGCACGCCGGTGGGGCGCTCTGCAAGCTCAGCAATCGACGTATGCGCTGGCGACGAAACTGCTGACGCGGAATTCGACAACGATACATCGAGGCCGGCTCCGCGACATGTGTTTACGTTTGACGCATCGACAGGTGACCTAATTACCGCCACACTGTTGCGCAAATCGCTAACTTCATTACGCAAATCAGTGACGGTGTTTTGGGACGCGTCTAATTTCGTTAGCACATCCGCGAGGCGGGCCTTCAGAAAGACAATGTCCTTCAGAAGGCTGGTTACATCGACGTGGTCGAAGGTGACGGGAGGAAGCTTGTGTAGCTCCTTCGCCACAAACGTCGGCACATTGTCAGGGTCGGTCTCCTTGAACAGCGCGATTATATCCTGCAGGCTCCTCTTAGTCCCGTCACGCCGGCGGGACACCATCTGGTCGCGCTTGTTCAGCACACTGTACAACAACAGCTTGGCAGCAGCTATGTCATCCTCGCTGAAGTTCGTTGCGCAGATCTGGACAGCAGACACCTCGTCCATCACATCCAGCTTCTGCTGCAGGAACGCCAGCAGCTCATTCGCCAATAGTTCACTACTCATGGCGGGTAAATTACGAGCGACAGCTTGCGCTGCGCTAATCGAAATAAAGAAAACTCAAACGCGTCCGCATCGGAACGCGGCACAAGCGAGACTGACCGACGGGAAACGACTTTTATTATGGTGTGAAAATTCGCTGTTTATGGTAGGCAGTACGTAATGTAACGCACTCAAAACATTGTGCTTATGGATGCATGCAACAGTACAGGGATCATGGGAGTATTTTTAAAGTTAAGTTTTAACATTTGAAACTAGTTTTCGTAAAAAACTTCAAAAAAGTTTAGAACCTTCGATAATTTTTTAGTGGTATGAGGAACAGAGTGTAAAGTTCACTCATCCACCATAGAAAAGGGAGGATCCTCCGACCAGACGGGTGTTGTGTCTGGCGGGCAACTGCCCGACAGTTGAAGTCGGAATCTTGTATATAAGTATGTCAATCCCGCGGTAAACTCTAAATGTCTTTGATGCGTAGTTCGTATGTGGTGGTGTAACCGCTACAACTCCGTAACCAAAAGGTTCCCAACGGTCCAGTACAAAATGATCATAATGACGACAAGAACAAGTGACTCTGTAAGGGTATTTTTACACCAGCTATTGATTTTTGGTCTCTTTAAGACAGCCTGTCTTATGTTTTACTAAAAGAACCTACCTTATTGTTATAATTTAATGATTCTGCTGTGAAATTATAAAATCATAAATATAATATTGTGTATTAAATGAATATCTGGTCGACCTAGCACTGCTCGGACTAAATTAGAGAAAACGAATTTTCCCAGAGATGAGACCTAGCTAGATCGATTTTTCACGCCCGTAAACCCCTATAAACCTCATCCTTACGTTATAAACCCAAATGTGAAGTCGCGAAAAAAAAATCAGCTGTTCCCTATATTTAGCAACACCCTTTTTTTCGCGATTTCAGGTTTGGTCCTATAAAAATAAAATAAAATAATTAAAAGTCACCTTATATACGTACAAATATTGCTCATTGAATAGTATATGATAAGTTACAATCAACCTCTGTCATCGAAGAAGAATCGAAGTTTTTTATAATAAAACAATCGAAGTACGAAGCCCCAGATATTATTCAGGTAGGTCACTTGTCATCCGTCGGGGCCCGAGGGACCTCATCCCCCAAGCTCGTTCGTGCACTATTGTGACGTCACAACTCTGTAATAAATTGCTTTCACCCTTCTGCATAATCATTTCCTTTTAACGGACATTGTATTTTAGTTTTAGTTTTATTAAATGTTAGAAATATGTTAAACTTTTATAAAGATTAAATTTTAAAATTTTAGGAGGAATAAATGTGCTCCCAATGAAATAGCTTCAAATATGAGAATTGGGAATTTAACCTAAGTTTCTTGTATAATCAGCCTATGATGTTCCCACTGCTGGGACACAGGTATCCTCTCTATCAGAGAGAGTGAGCCGTAATCCACCACGCGGACCCAGTGCGGGTTGGTGGATGTAACAAGTCTTCAAATTTTTGGTTCTAGGACATGCCGGTTTCCTCACGTTGTTTTCCTTCACCGTTTTGTGAGCAGTGGTGATGAAATAATTTACACAAAGTAAAGCGCTTGACAGGGTTCGAACCTCGTTCGATCACAACTCGTAAGTCCGCTGTAACCACTACTCTCAAATTTGTTGCCCGTAGGTATATTATATGTGCGGTTAAAATAAGGGGCTTGCCCAGTATAGGGCTAGTGGGCTATTACGAGCAAATGAATGAAAAATCAAAATAAAACTATATAGTAGCACAAGAATCGTTTTTATCTACACCCATGCTAATAAAACCTCTATAAAAGTTTCTGAAACAGTTAGATTATTGGCAACAATTAAAACAGCCAGTGTCATAATAACCATAATATTATCCAAATGAGTGTTATAATGTTGTACTAAATTTCATTACGCAACTCGTTTCAACGTTCAAACGGGGGACAGCAGCACCCGCTGCACGCATGTGTGTGTGATGTGCTGCTGCAGGCGACGTACATATGTGGAGTTGTACTGAATTTCGTGGGAATTTCTTTATTCTTGATCTTGAATTACAAACACCCAATGGTTTCAGAAACTTTTATAGAGGATTCATATCATGGGTGTAGATAAAATATTGTATGCAACTGTTATAATTAGGTATTAAAACACTCATATGATACTATTAAACCCACATTCGTGTTTTAATATTTTTGGGTGGGAAATTATCAAATAACTTCTCCCGCTCTGGGCGGAGCGGGAGGGCGTGTCAGACTCTTACTGACTAAAACCCACCCGTGTTCCTTCGGTTGCCCTGTTGCCGGGGGCCATGATTTCCCTATCAGTTTTCTTCGAACCCCCGGCAGGCATTGGCCCTAGTGGACCCCGTCAATTCTGCTGACATCTCTTTGAGGCGCGCGTGGAACACAACGCGCCGTCGACCCGGGCTTGGTCCTTATCGGACGGCGAGCTACCCATTGCTCACCGTCCGCAAGTCCGCGCCTACGGTGACCGGAAATCTGCCTGTGATTCCCGACGCCCAGGGCGTCTCCTCACGGGCGAAACCTGCTTGAGAGATATTTCTCGACGATGTGAATACCCCTTATTATACAATAGTTGCATAAATAACTAATTCAGAATTAATTAAACTTGTAACATTGAGATTTCCAATTTTAAAATAGCAACGTTTTATTTGAAATGCGCTGGCTCGCCGCCTGCATTAATTCCTTTCGTTTTAATCCGTGCAATAACAATACAACAGGAGTCACGTACCATTGATTTTAATGGTTAAAATATTTATGAGTATATTATATACTATTGCGTGTTTGATATTGATAATTTTGTGGGCTTTTATAATTTCGAACGTGACAATATTATAATGGACGTCCACGACAATGTCGTTACGTTAGACATTATAAAAGCACGTTGGTAGTTACTACAAAGGTCAATGAGGGTTTCTGTATAAAAACAACGCACATGAAAAAGACACGATATAATGGATGGTCACCCATCCATTAAACGACCGCGGCAAGCGTAGCTTAACTTTTGATCGACCCGTGCGGGTATCATTTAGCCACAAGCGAGTCAAACCTATTATCGGTCAAAACTTTTATCAACACACTGTATTGAGGGGAGGTATAAAATACATTGTTTTACATAAGTATAGAACCTTTTGGCTCGGCCGCGGTAACACCGGTAGAAAGTCAAAAGTCAAAGTCAAATCATTTATTTCAAATAGGCCCATGTATGGCACTTTTGAACGTCAAAAATTACAAAATAATAAAATTGATTCTAGTCGCCCCTTCCAAAAGGTAGTTTTCGTATGGAGAAGAATGGGCAAGAAACTCCACCGTTACTCTTTTAAAATGTTTTACAATTGTTTGTATATGTAAATAATTATTATATGTGAAGACGATGCACCTAGAATAAAATTACTATACCACAATAGGTAAAAAGAATTAAAAATGAAGCAACGACAGATAATTTAATATGTGATAGATACATGGTGCTCACATATTTACAAACATTGTAAAAGTAGACGATTTTCCTTAAAGCCTTTAAGTCCCAAACCAAAAAGCAAAAGGATTATTATCAAACTCCCTTTAGGCATTTTTAATTATCACAAAGTCCGATTCAAAGTCAGATTAATCTTCCATTACCTAATAATAATTTATTTAACAGGAACCATTGTTTAAATATGGACAGACAGACATTACAAAGGTGTTCAAATGGTTAATGTTGCAAAGGGCAAGATATTCTATTGAAGTTACTCAGAACAAAGGAACGAGGAATAATATCGGACTTGTCATAAGTAAACTCCCTTGGGATATAATACTACATTATTCTGGCCGTCATCTTGGATTAAATCTGTACCTATTTCACTTGAGGATGTAACTTTGAAAGGAATTTGAGGTAGGTAGGTTACCTAATTGGAATTCTCTTTAGGTAACTTGTCAAATTGTTTTACTATGAAGTGTGTTATGCAAAGAAAATACTTAGCAAGGTTTACGGGTACACTATAGTCGGTAATTCTTCCATACAAACGTAGTATGGTGATTACTCGTCTGTTTGACGGTGTACGTTCAAAACTAAAAATTACATCAATTTGCCTTGTCATTATCTAGCCCTGTATGGAAGAAGAATTGGGAAAAAAGTATAGGTTTAGAAGTTATGAGCATCAAAACTTCCATATTTCAACACTAAGTTTAGGTCATTTTTGAGCGTAAATAAATAACTTATGTAGTATAAAATGGCAAAATAGAAACCGTACAAAGTATATTGAAAAATTCAAATTATTTTATTTAGAGTATATACATTTAGTAATTTTTCCATAATATCTATACGCCCAAAGGGCGAAGCTCGATTAGTTATAAATCATCGTTTACTAAAAAAATATATAAATAAATAAAAACAAGATAAATAAATACAAAATAAATAAAACTAAATATATATGGGCAGATTTTGAAGACATGGCCGATTCTGATAATGACGGGCTCATTATCAGAATCGGCCATGTCTTCAAAAAGTGGTAATCTGGGTAGGCACCAATAAAGAATCACTCGAGTCACAATCAAAAGTTATTTAATCCCACAAAATATCTTCCTTACCGAATTTCATTAAATCTATTTACTACTAATTAGGAAATCACTTAATCAATCAGGTTTAATTATTTTTGAAACAAAAAGGGACAAGATTACTCGGAACAAAAGCGATTCGTCAGATACGTGGTGCGCTCGCTGTTGACGTTCGGAAACAAGTGAAGTTCAACATGGCCGCGCTGACCATCGCCTCGACCCTCCGCCAGACTGACAGTTGTCAAATCTCGTTCTGACGTCTCTCTCAACAGACGGCGCTAGCAATACGCCGTCATATAAATAACTTTACTAAATAGCATGCATATTAGCTACGCTACCAATGAGTTCGAGCCATCGACTAGTGGAACCTTAAGATAGATTGATAATCTAAAATGTATTTATTTTCAGATGAGATAATGAGTATCTCTTTCTCAAATGTGTTTTGTAAACCAACTGGGACAAACGCGTTTAATACTTTAAATTCTGAACGCGTAAAAGATTTTTGCACTGATTTTTCCAACGCCATCTTTGAATTTTTGACAGATTTCCAAACAATAACTATCGAAAAAACGACTGATTTTGGGAGAATCAGCTTTACATACACATATAAATAAACTCACGCCATTCATCCCATTGGGGTAGGTAGAAACTACAGAACGCCACCTGCTACGATCCTTACATACTCCTTTTGCTTCTCTTACATTCATACATCTGGTCATACACGCACGCCGATTGCGAGTACTACACACCTGTACCCTAATTGTGTAACATATTTTCGTAAACAATTATGCCTAATTTGTTTCTTTTAACAGTTCAACAACATTCATTGCGTTATTTCCGTGGTTGAGCAGATTTTTTTTCCAACTTATGAAGCAATGGATTAGCAATCTGTTTAAATTTGAAAAAGATTGTGATTGTGTTGTATTGCGCAATTAGGGTACTGATCTTTCTGAAGAACATCACCAATAAGGTCATTTTGTCCTTCCAGGACTTCCCCTCCTGGCGTTTCCACTCACATCTGGTGTTCAATGTTACCTTTGGACATTGACTCAGCACTCGGCCCGGCTCACGCGCGGCCCAGTTAAATTATTGATTTGGTTGCATCTCACACGCATAGAACACTAAGAATTTATGTAATAGTGTGTGTTAAGTAATTGTAGTATATAAGCTGTAAAATATTGTAAATAAATCAGATTTGAATTTTATATTCTTGTCTCATTACCCCTCACTGTGGCCAAGACACCTTTAGCCATCTCTGATCAGTCCCGTGAGTCTGCGGGACTGGCAGTGAGTGAACCCTTCCCGAACCTGGAAATCCTGTCTACCATCCGTCTGTAACCTTAGGTCGCATGGTGCAGACATCCTGAACTTATTTATATATTTATCTATCACACTAGGTATATGATAGGTTAGGGCCGTAGGGCTTATAGGGCTTAGAGTCGTAGGGACTGTTAGGCTTGTAGGTCTTAGCAACTTCCTTTAACTTATCATATATTTTCATGTATTGTCACACCCTTGACAGTATTGCGGCCTTACGTGACGTTTGTTAAGGGTGGATGTACATCTGTCTTGTAAATATATCTTTAGCTGCTATACATATGGTAGTTCTGGTAGTTTCTGCGAAGCGGCACTTTGTATGCAGATTGCAGAAAAGTTGAAAGCAAAAGTTTTAATTAGATTTGAATTTATAGTAGTAACAGGAACACAATAAAAATGGTTGCTGCTATAGTTTCATTGATTGAGATCATAGAAATTTATATCTTCGGTAGGGATGCTGCACACTTTTGCATGAAGAAGTTAGATTTAAACTTGTGGTATTGAATATGTGTGTAGGTATTTTTTTAAACATATACTCGTTGTTACCGGGATATCTATCATGATTTTTAGTTAAATCTATACTTTCATAGATATTATAATTTATTATAAATGCGAAAGTAATTCTGGTACCTTATTAAACCTTGACGGCTGAACGGATTTCGATGAAATTAAGCACACAGTTAGACCCAGACCTGTACCCAAATTGCGTAATACACGATCAATTGTAATCTGAATCGTTTTGAAGTTGATTGCTAATACATTGCTTCATAGGTTGGAAAAAAAAATCTGCTCAACAACGTAAATAACGCAATGAATGTTGTTGAACTGTCAAAATGAAAGATATTAGTCTTAATAGTTTACGAAAATGTGTTTCGTAGTTAGGGTACTGGGTTATAACAGGATACTTTTTATCCCGGTAGTACTTTCTGGCCGATAATTTCCCACCACGGGTAAAGTCGCGGGCAAAAGTTAGTATTTCTCATAAAATAAGGCTTCCGATCTTTCCTTCTCATTATAATTCTGGTGAAAGACGTCTACTGCTGGACATAGTTCTCCTCCAAATACTTACCCGATTTTTGAGTATCTGAAACGCGTTTTGCAGCTTCGAAGCGCAATAATTATGCCATTGGAAAATTGTACTATGTACCGGTAAAATTGCTTTGCAAATTGTTTTTCAATAATGTAGGTCAGTTCATCCAAGTTTTAATTGAAAACGACAAATTATTAAACCGAATCATGTTCTGACACGAATTAAAATGACAAAGTAAACAGTACGTTCTCTTAATACAATAAAACTGTGGGATTTAAATATTTAAGATTTAATTCGTCCCCGAGGCCGTTCTCTTTGTGGCGACTACGTTATTGTTTAATTGTTGTTCACTTTTAATTATGTTTTTTTTTTTCATTATTCAGAAGTGTGTATTTGATAAAGAATATTTAAACAGCAGATGTTCTTGATATTAATAAAACAATGTTCTAAATGTGCTTTGTGATCTTATTTCTATTCTATATATCTATTTATCCATTCTGTTCCCTAGTTCTCATAAAGTAAGTGAAAATCAAGGTAGTTTCACAATTTTTTATGACATGAAAACTTCTTTAGGCGCGTTGGGCATTTCTAAGATGGGAAAAACAATTGAACTCGCGACACCTCATTTTTGTAAACGCGATTGTGCTCTTTATTTCTGTTACGTTACGGATCAATGTTCTATGCAAGTATTTTTACTTTAAAGGTTTTGGAAGTATTTTTTTGTAAACGCTATTGTGCTCTTTATTTAGATAACATTACGGACCAATGTTCTAAACTATATAGTATTTTTCTTTCAGTTCGGCGATCCGGTTCAAGTTTTCACTTCTGTCAGCACTCCCGGAGACACACTGTTTTTATTTTAAAGATGTGTTATAATTGTGTTTACACTTTCGACAGCTTTTTTGTCACAAAATAAAAATACTAACGGTACTTATCCAGCTCTAATAAAATAAAAAGAAATTGAAGGTAAATATTAAAAAAAACCTCAAAGCTAAAAGTGTTGGGGGTCTTTCATAAATAAATTTCTCTTAGAAGAAAAGTGTGCGCGTATGAATAATTTATATTTTGTCAACACGACACGTCGCTGTGTAAGGGTCATTTAGACCTATAAGTAGAATAGGTTAGGTTATTTTCGGTGAAGGTGAATGTAAGTACCTAATCCTGTGGCTCTTCGTTGGTTTTTGGTCGTAAAGGAAGGTTTTGTGATGTTTGTTTACTGAATAGTTGAAATAAACAGAATTGTAAGTCAACTGACTGATAAATGCGTGCTCTGACTGGACAGGTCCTCTCAATCTTTCTCAAAAGACCATTTCAGACACCAATCTACAAGGTCTTTACATGATCTGACTAAGATTATGTCTGGACTTTAAAAGAGACTGCGACCTCTGAGTTTGTTTCGGTCTTTCTTCTCAGAGTAGTTTTTAAAATAAGATTGACGTTTAAAGTGTTTGTGCTTACAAGAAATAAAATCATTTATCATTTAACTCTAGGAGTCATCTTTACGGTTCTCGCAGACAAGCGCGACGTGACGGCGGGACGTGACTCTGGTGGAAAAATTTATATGAAAACTTCACGGAAATTGAATGAATTGAATGTATGTCTTTATATTTAAATAAATATTTATTCCTTAATTCTCGCTATTGCACCTACCACTGTTTGTCTCTGCGTTACCCAAAGGTTGACTGGTAGAAAATGCCTATGGCATTAAGTCCACCTCTGTAATTTTGTGTGCTTGAAGTAATAAATAAATAGTTCTTCCGGTGTCGCGATGCGTCTGTCTGCGGGAGCCTTTAGGAGCAGTGGTGGCCCAGTAGAAACGATCGTGACTTACGAGCTCGTAGGTCGTAGTTTTGAACCCAGGTAGGCACTTTATTTTTGTTTAAATTATTTCATCACACTGCTTTCAAATCGGGAAACTGGCATGTCCTAGAACAGGGGTCGGCAAGTAATTTTAACTGGGGTCCGGAAACTGTTGAAATTCTTAAAAAAAAACAAAAAAATACTCATAATGCTTTCTCTTTGTTTTTTTTTATGTACAAGATAATTTTTATATAACGCAAAAGGCCAGTTTTTCATAGTTTGGTTAAAGTGGGGAACAGCTAATGCGATGAGCGTCTTCAAGGTGGGCTTAATCTCAAACGATATTTGTTTAAAAAAAAAAGTTTTTATAAAATATGATTTAGCGGTCCAAGTACCGGCCTTTCGCGGTCCGGATATGGACCGCGGTCCGCCTGTTACCGACCGTTGTCCTAGAACCTAAAAATCGAAGACATGTGACATCCACCAACCCGCACTGTGCCCTCGTGGTGGACGGTTGTCTGTAAAAGATCGCTTTTAGCGATAAGACCGCCCATTGTGTCACCCAATGTAAAATTTCTATATTAATGTCTGTAATTTTTATGGTGTACATAATAAAGAATATTCTATATTCTATCATAGCCCAATCCCTCTCACAGAGAGGAGGCCTGTTTCCTAGCAGAGGGTACGTTATAAGCTGCTTATGTAAGTAACAATTTTGTACAGAATATTTTTTCTTACCGTTTCCAGGGACATTCTATTTCAGAAAATAAATCTAAATCGGTCTTTTCATGACTTTTATATCAAAATACTTACTCTTCAGGGATCAGACTGGATAATAGGATTACTTAATAGTGGTTGAATTGCTGTAAAAATGTTTCCTAAGTGACATTTGGTATTCAATGAGAAATAGGGTCGTTAGTTAGTTCGATGGTGATGACAATTCTGACGTGTAAATCCAATACACTGTAACTCGAGTTTCAGTGTTTTGCCTTAATAGCGCTCATTCGATTATTTCGAGGCAGTTTCATATCCCTATCATCATCATCATCATTTCAGCCGAAAGACGTCCACTGCTGAACATAGGCCTCCCACAAGCACCTCCACTTCGACCGATTCTGTGCTTTCTACATCCAGCGGATTCCTGCGGCCTTCACAAGGTCATCGGTCCATCTTGTGGGAGGCCTTCCAACGCTACGTCTTCCGGTACGCGGTCGCCACTCCAGAACCTTTCGGCCCCATTGGCCATCCGTTCTGCGAGCAATGTGCCCTGCCTATTGCCACTTAAGTTTGGTAATTCTTCGGGCTATGTCGGTTACCTTGGTTCTCCTGCACATCTCCTCATTTCTGATTCGATCACGTAGGGAAACTCCAAGCATAGCCCTCTCCATTGCCCTTTGGGTGACTTTTAGCCTTCTGATAAGGCCCATTGTGAGCGACCACGTTTTAGTACCATAGGTCATCACTGGCAATACGCACTAGTCAAAGACTTTCGTCTTGAGACACTGAGGTATGTGGGACGAAAAGATATTGCATAGCTTCCCGAACGCTGCCCAGCCGAGTCGGATTCGATGATTGACCTCTTTCTCGAAGTTGGACCTACCTAGCTGGACAGTTTGTCCTAGGTAAACATACTCGTCCACAACTTCGAGCGTAGCGTCTCCGATCTTCATGAGAGTGGGTGTCACATTCCGACCATCCGGACCATCTTTACATACCGAGACTCCTCCGTGCCTCGGAAAGCACGTTAAGCCGTTGGTCCCGGCATGTCATTCGTGGATCTTTGACAGTCGTTGCGGGTCGTCAGAAGCGCGAAAAGTCTGACAACCAGTTTTACCAAGGGGAATCGTATTACCTAGTTACTGGGTTGTGGAGGTCAGATAGGCAGTCACTCTATGTGAAAAACTGGTATTCAGCTACATCCGGTTAGACTGGAAGCCGACCCCAACTTAATTGGGAAAGGGCTAGGCAGATTGATTCTAATTTTAAAAAGTGTATATCATTAGAAAGTCAATAAATTTTTAGAGTATCAGTCAGTATTTCCTTAACACTATATACCTATCTATTTTTATTTGGCATTTCATAAGACGCTCTAAGAGAAAAATGCCAACAACTCGAAAATATACGGACATTAAAATCCAGTTTCGTATTTCGTCGTCTGCCAAGATAAACAAGGCACTGTAATGGAAGTCCGAGACTTTTCAGCAAAATTAGCATTGCAAGAATACAGGAAGTAGGGGAGCAAAGGATTGTTCTGACTTTACTTGAAGCCGCGCCAAGAATTTAAATGAGTTGGCTTTTGACTTATGATACTTTGTGGCGTTTGTCAAGATAAACAAGCTGGGTGGTTGATTATTGAGGAAGTGTTTTAGACTAGCTTTTCCCCGCGGCTTCACCTGCGTTGGGGTCGGAAATTGTCCCACAGGAACGCATTACCGTTATAAAAAAGTATCATATGTTCTAACCCAGGTCATGCTCTACCCATGTGCTAGAACATTCACAGCGTATTTGTACACTTGGTTAGCACAAGTAAAGCGCGCGTCGCTTCGTGAAATAAAAATACTGTAAATAGATTTGTAAGCATAGGCATCGGCCGTTTTGTTAGACCAGTAGGTATATGAAACATTCGGTATTGCAGATAGTAGAATGACCAAACTTAACTAATAGTCGGTAATTTAAACGTCTGAAGAAACTTAGCTTGTTCGCTTACAGGGAAATTCATTAATGTTTCTTCCACTTGATGTGGGTACCTAAGCCTACACCTGACAACACCCCATTGCTAGCTAGACGCTCTCCAGCTTACTCTCTCATTAATACGTACAATAAAGTCTGCAAACTCTGTGAAATCAAAAATACTACCTCATTCAGTTTAAAAAAATATAAAGGAAATGTTGCTAAATTCTGGTTATGATGACTCAAAACAATTAATCTAGATACCCTGACCTGACACTAAATCAAACGATCACAATGGGAACAAATACGCACACATACACACACACCACACTCACATCACACGTACACAAACACACCAGATATACCATACAATACTTGAAATTATCTCTCTAGTCTCCACTCTGGAGTTTATACCCCAAGCCCCAAGATACAGACTAACTGTCTAGTTTAGGGCTCACTGGTAAATAATATTTTGTAACCTAGCTATAGGTAATATTTTAAGCTACTCATGTTGTCTCTACTTGGTGTGAACCTGTAAACCTGCTTACCGTATTACCTGGACAATAAAGTCAGAATATATTTATCAGCCTAGACAATATAACGAGTAGGTATCGGTACATTAGTCTCTCAAGAATCTCTACCATAGGTCCGAAAGTGACTATTTAGCACAATCAGCCCAAGATGTTTCCACTACTGAAACACAGGCCTCCTCTCTGTGAATGGGAGATGGCCGTAATCTACTTCGTGACCTAGTGCGGGTTGGTACATGTCACATGTCTTTGAATTTTTGGTTCTAGGACATGCATAAGTTTACGGATTCATAAATTGTCATACGTCAAATAAAAGTGTAATTATTATTGTTATTTAGTTTCACATAATTAATAGTTACTAACTCATCCAAAATAGTCCATCCCTCTAAATTCCCGAGACATAATAAATAGTTTAAGCATTTTTTTGTTTATTTTTGTATTTAATCCTTTTTTGGTTTTATATTGGTGCCGATTCCCTTGTTCACAAACTAAACTAAATTTAAGTTCAGTGCATCTTTTTCTTTCTATTTCATTAAGAAAAGGACAGAAGATAAATTTTAGTTTAGTCCTGTCAAATTAATCAGCGCCTGTCACTACTCCATACAAGTTTAGACGTGATTAAAAACTTGCCTACAAAAATTACGTCAAGCGCTGATTAATTTTACAGGACTTAACTAAAATTTATCTTCTGTCCTTTTCTTAATGAAATAGAAAGAAAAAGATGCACTGAACTTAAATTTAGTTTAGTTTGTGAACAAGGGAATCGGCACCATTGTTTAAATCTCTGAGGCTTTAATTGTATTTATGTTATGCCCTATCCCTTCACATTTACTAACTAACCGATTATGTTTACATACCATGTGGTGAGACCTTGGTGATCCGCGATACAGGGATTTCTAGTGCAGACACCAGTCTCTCACAAACTACTGTTACAATCTTTAAAGTCTGTCAAAATTATCAGATGTCATTGTTTGTGAAGAGAAAATAAGTTATTTGAATTTGAATATTCTTTCGAAATATCTGATTTGTGGTTCCTGGCTCATGTTACATTTCACAACATCTGTCAGATATAATTGGATAATTTATTTTTGGACAGGGACGAAGCGGTAGCCCCGGGTCAGCTAAAATTAAATTATTAATATGACGTAACCCGAAGGAAAAAGAGCGAATTGAAAATTGTTATGGAAGGGAGAGTGGAAAGCATTATACTTATTTTTTTGTTAGGTATGTTATATAGGTAACGGTAGGTTCGAACCCAGACAGGCGCTTTACTTTTTGTAAATTATTTCATCACCACTGCTCTCAAAACGGTGAAGGAAAACATCGTGAGGAAACCGGCATGTTCTAGAACCGAAAATTCGAAAACATGTGACATCTACCAACCCGCACTAGGCCCACGTGGTGGATTACGGCCCACTCCCTCTTACAGAGAGGAGGCCTGTGTCCCAGCAGTAGGAACATTATAGGCTGATGATGATGGTGATAGGTAACCTACCCATTGTCAGAAGTTTTATATTTCCGAAAGTTTCAGCAGTGTTTTTCACTGACGACGGTATTTAATCTCATACAACAAAGAGCAATTATTGTAATTGTTCAGTCATACCTACATAATTAAAACATAACATAACATCACGCCTTATTTCCTCGAAGGGTTGGACAGAGGTGTACCTGTAGTAGGTACACCCACATTTCGCCAGTTATGTTTAAGTCCCATGTAATAGGGGGCGAGCCTATTGCCATCAACCGGGCACAAATCCAGACTCTGGGCTGGTACTGAGAAAATTGAGATAGAAAAACTCAATAACACTTTGCTCGACCCGAGAATCGAACCCAGGACCTGATGCTCAGCAGTAGCGCTTGCGACCACTAGACCAACGAGGCAGGTAATCAAAATATCATTGAAAATGTGTCATAGAAAACATAACAAAACTTTGTCTAACCTAGGAATATATCACGGGTTGTCACACTCTGAAGCTTCGTTCGTAACCAATGAGCCGGTCGCTCTTAAAAACATCGACAGGCTGTTTCTGAACAATCCAAAAAAAAAAGAAACAGAAAATCAAAGATATAACATATTCTTGTATCAGGATTTTTTTAGATAGATAGATAGATAGATAAAACGTTTATTTAGTGCACACAAAAGACACACATAAATACAATTAAATGATAACAAATTACATGGATATATAAAAACAAGATGCCAATATACAAAAAAGAAAAAACATACTTATAGAAATGGAGTGACATTATGACATACTTCAGAATAATCAAACTTTATAAGGTGCGGTGTGCGTCTCAAGGTTGCACCAAATGGGAGTCCAACTCAGCATGTGTCAGGCAAATATACCTGACGCTGATATTCTGATTAGGGCACACAATAATGTAAGTATTCGCGATATATAGGCTTCGCTTGAAGAACTAAATAAAATACAGTCTTCAAAGGAATTTCCGTAACACTTTTTTTCCCAAAGGATTTATTGAAGTGAGAATGAAATATTGGTTTTCCCAGATTTACTCTGAAGGGTGGTCGTACAAGTACAGATGCCAGCACATCAAGCTACCCGAAACTGTCAAATTTTCCCAATCAACTTTAAACCTTAGACTTCAGCGATAAAGTTGAAAATCTATTAAATAAATTTGACAGATTGTAGTAGCTTGATGTGCTGGCGTCTGTACATCCACTGTTTACATTATTCTATAGTTCGTATTATGTGTAAGATTCATACAGAACACTTTGATGTAACATTTTTGCCGTAAGATTTTTTTTTTAAATCCCAAGTAAATATGGCAAACAGGCAGGTTAAGTACTTAGGTAAGTTACATAACCAAAAAAGACATAACATACACAACATAACACCACGCCTTGTTTCCCCGAAGGTTTGGGCAGAGGTGTCCCTGTAGCAGGTACACCCACATTTCGCTAGTCATGTACCGAAAAGGACATTTCACATAATAATTTAATTTTACATTTACGTGTCATCATCATCATCATTTCAGCCGAAAGACGTCCACTGCTGAACATAGGCTTCCCCCAAGCACCTCCACTTCGACCGATTCTGTGCTTTCCGCATCCAGCGGATTCCTGCGGCCTTCACAAGGTCATCGGTCCATCTTGTGGGAGGCCTTCCAACGTTACGTCTTCCGGTACGTGGTCGCCACTCCAGAACCTTTCGGCCCCATCGGCTATCCGTTCTGCGAGCAATGTGCCCTGCCCATTGCCACTTAAGTTTGGCAATTCTTCCGGCTATGTCGCTTACCTTGGTTCTCCTGCGGATCTCCTCATTTCTGATTCGATTACGTAGGAGAACTCCAAGCATAGCCCTCTCCATTGCTCTTTGGGTGACTTTTAGCCTTCTGATGAGGCCCATTGTGTAGTAGTTTTACCCATTTACGTGTAAGTAGGTAAAACTACTACAGGAGCTCGTAGCTAAGTAATAGCAGCCGCACGGGTCGATCCGTCTGGTTAAGCTACACTTGCCGGGGTTGGTCCGTTGATGGGTGACCATCTCTAAATCCGGAGACTCCTCCGTGCCTCGAAGAGCATGTTAAGCTGTTGGTCCCGGCTGTCATCCATGGATCTTTGACAGTCGTTACGGGTCGTCAGAAGCCCGAAAGTCTGACAACCAGTCTTACCAAGGGATATCGTATTACCCGGTTACTGGGTTGTGGAGGTTAGATAGGCAGTCAGTTGCAAAAAGGCTAAGCAGATTGATTGTGTTAGTAAAACTACTTGTAGAAGATTTTAAAGAAATCAAGGAAAGGTGTCATGAGCATTTTTAAACAATACCTATTAAAAAAAATTACTTAGTACAGTAAAGTATTTTTATCTCACGAAGCAACGCGCGCTTTACTTGTGACCAAGTATACAAACACGCTGTGAATGTGTGTGTAAGTGCAGGCGCTCTCGGTACCGTCCGAGACAATGGCGAAGTCGGAAGTATGTGTGTGTGCGTGTGTGAGTTATGTGCTACTCGTCTTCATGCACACATTCACAGCGTGTTCGTACAATTGGTTACCACAATTAAAGCGCGCGTCGCTTCGTGAGATAAAAATACTGTAACGGGTAGAGACAGGACACACGGCGGTGTGTCAACCTAAGTCCGGAAATTATCTTTTAATTCAAAGTATTGTTTCAGTATACATTAGAAAAGTGTAGGGTTTATCCCTTACTCTTTCTCATGAAGGTACATTGTGAGTGTGTAAGAGGGAGAAGAGTATATTAGGTCACTTATTTTCTTGTCACCTGTATTTCCAATGCTTTTCCTCTTATATTGAGAGGTGTTACTTGGAAAGTGTGCTTTCACAGTAACGGATAAAAACTTGGCGGGTCACGGACACATACCTACCTACCTACGTGGTAAGACATTGCTTTAAGAAAAAGTGACCACCATATTCAAAATTTATTCATTATCGTAACACTTCCGTGTTTGGGTTACAGAATTTGATATGTGTGCCAAATTTCAACTTAAAAATCGAAGCAAATTGGCTGTGACAGATGGACAGACTATAATAAGGGTTCCGGTTTTCATTTAGACATCAATCAATCAATCAATAAGCCCTCTATCCTGAACTTTCGTCTGTCTTGAAGTGTTTGTTTTCCTCATTTAGAGGATATCTCTAAGTTCAGTATGCCTTTTGGCAAAGGCCTCCTCTAACATTTTCCATTGTGTTATATCTCTGGCAACCCTTCTCCAGTAAGGGCCTGCTGTAAGCTTCAGCTCATCTTCCCATCTCTTAAGTTGTCTTCCTCGCTTCCTTTTTCCATTTCTGGGATACCAGTCTGTCACAATTTTACTCTACTTTTTCTGAGTACTCCTATTTAGACATATGGAACCCTAAAAATAGAATAATACATCAACAAACACACTATACAAAAGACGGTGTTAAGGTATCATTCCGCAGCCGATCGCAGGCGGCAACTGCAGACAACTTGTCGCCGCAACACGACTGGTTTCTATGAATTTCTAAGAAATACCTTCCGTAGCTAAATACACGTCGTCTTCATAGAAATACATAAGAATACATAGAATCCAGTCGTGTCGCGGCAACACGTCGCCTGCAGTTGCCGCCTGCGGTCGGCTTCGATATTTTACCTTTGGCTAAAGCAAAGGCCTTCAGTAAAACAAAAGCAATAAAACTTCCTCCGAAAAGAAAATTATAGGCACACAATAACTTCCTGCCATAACATTCCACTTAGAAGTTAATTCAAGACCATTAACCTTGAGCCGATAAACTAACCGAACCTAAATTCAACCATATTTACCCATTATGGCCTAATTTATGAAGAACTTTGGTAAACAATGTAGTAACACTGATTTTGTTCAACTTAATCTTTATTACTTCTAGCGTGGTTGTTTGTTTTTCGTGTAAAGGTGAGGACACATAAAAGCAATAAGTTGTAACAGAACATTGAGCGACTCCGCTCGTATGACCCCCCCGCCCGCTTCCCCTCCCTTTAACTGAACAAGACGCTCTATGTTCTTTTTTCAAACTACGAACTAATTTGTTAACATTTTTAAAACGAGCACGAGCCCTGATATGAACGTGTGTGTGATTGCGAGAGCAATCGATTTTAAAAACGTGGAATTTAAAATTACGCTTTACTTAAATCGTGAGTGGCTCATAAATTGGCTTGTTTTTGCTGTCTTGTGCTAAATATTCGTTCAGTGTTAGTAAGATAGATGATGTTTATAAACTAGAAAGAGTAGAGTTAAGAAGACCCCAATCCGTGCTCAATATAAAAATCAATTATGTACACTAAAATGCAATACATCATTAATGAAAAAGAGTTTCTTTGGCGTTGCTCCCAAAATTTATAGTAAAATACCCGATGTTATAAGAAGTATGTCATTAAAAAAAAATTAAAAAGTGTTTTCATAAATTATTAGTTGAGAAATGTTACTATGCCCTAGATGATTACCTAAATGATAAAACATTATAACTACTAATCTATCTATCTATCTATCTAACTACTTACCTGTATTTTATTTTGTTTCGAAATTTTTAGTTTGTTGTCTATGGTAAATTTTGTTTTTTCTTTATTTTGTGTAATCCTTAGAGTATATATACTCTAAGGTGTAATCATATTAATATTTGTATGTCATCAATGACAAAACATAGCGCAACATATAATTATTATATAAGACCTTGACTTTTTACCTATGTTTGACAAATAAATAATTCTATTCTATTCTATTCTAGAAATGAGAAATTAATTTAGAGAAAAGTTTGTTACAGCTTGGTTTTGCAAACTACGAGTTTTTTTATAACATTTCGACATTTTACTTTATAATTTGTAAGTGAAAGCAAAACAATAACAATTATAATATACTTACATAGTTATAAGAATTGCCAAACTTAAGTGGCAATGGGCAGCGACCGCGGCGACCGCGTATCGGAAGACGTAGCGTTGGAAGGCCTCCCACAAGATGGACCGATGGCCTTGTGAAGGCCGCAGGATTCCGCTGGATGTGGAAAGCACAGAATCGGTCGAAGTGGAGGTGCTTGGGGGAGGCCTATGTCCAGCAGTGGACGTCTTTCGGCTGAAATGATGATAGTTATAAGTACTATTTACTAATAATGTAGGTATGGAATGTAAATTTATTCTGAATTAAATGAATGATAAATTAATTAATTAAAAACAGAAATAAATGCATAACAAAAACTCCCTTTTTAATATTAGTTAGTTAAGCCACAGATAATATAATACTACGGTCTAGTTATCTGTCATTATTTGGCGGTAGTTTGTTTAATGTTATAATAAATAGAGTAAAGTGTGTCCTCACCTTTAAGTGTTTAAGGTAAATTAATTAGTAGGTAGTTTATAAGTTTTATCGTTGTTTAGCGTTTCTTGTGTCAAGGTTAAGGTTTGTTTTGTTTTGTGTTGTGACCTTGGGTTTTGAATTTAGGTACTTTTGTAAGTAAATAAAACTACAAGGAAATGACTTCCTTGATTGATAGACTTTTGAACTTTCCTTTCATTATTAGACCTTGGTGTTGTAGGTTCATAAAACAAACGCTTGTTTGCCTGTCAAATGAAAATTATATGAATGATGTTTCTAACACAAGTCATAAGTCATAAGTCATTTATTCATTTGTTTAACATAGGTGTACAATAGTAATGGTATTTAAAGATAAAGTGTTCGCTATGTTATATCAGAGGGCGTACAAATGTTTGTAATTGAGTAATTATTGAATTAAATAAGTCTGAACAATAAAAAAACAATTACAAAAACCTCACATTTCATAATACAAATTAATTAATAATAAATAGCAATAGAAATCAATGTCAAAATAAAAAATAAAAATACAAATGTCAATACAGTGCATGACAACACACAGACTGAAAACAAATAATAAGGATATGTCATTAAACAATACTAAAGGTACTAGGCAACTAAGCTAAGCTACTAGGAATGGAAACTACCTAGTACAAAAGCGATACTATTAATCAATGGCGTAATGAAGGCGATATGTTGCAAAACCGCTTGAGGGTGACTTTTTAAGTTGTAATTACTCCTTAGAGGATCATAGATAACTTGTCTAAGTTTTACCCTAACCTCGGTTACTTTTGTATTAGAGGATATGCAGAACTTTAAATTCCTATTCGATGAATTTTTCGCGTGTGTAGGCTCCCGCGAATGGGCGCGACGCGACGACGCGATGCGACACCGATAGAAAAATTTCCGAGAAGTTTTTGCCTTAAGAACGCGGCGACGCATGAATTGTCCATACAAACGTAATACCTAAATCATTTGTAATTTGGGCATATTTCCACCATATTATGTTGTTATTCGGATTTAGACAGTGTTTATCTAGGCTCCTACATCTTTTTTTTTTCCAAAAAACTTTTCTAAAATGAAACTAAAACGAATTTCATTTCGCACATTTTACAGCATAAATGAAATGTCTTCATATTGTTTTTTCTGTATTATAAACAACAATATTAATAATATTGTTTCTGCAGAAGCATAGCTTATATTATCAAGTTACAAAATTTAGAAAAAAATAATTAAAAAATATTATGTTTTCATTCATCATTTTTGGTATTACAGAACACATCCAAAATTATCATAAATTTTTGAAAGCTAGTAGTGCTATCGCGTTAAGCAATAATTGTCAATGTGTGCGTGGTAGTATTGCTCACTGTAGGTGTATATCACTCCGACAGGCACTCACACTAGCGCAACATGCTTGGAATTGAATTTTGCAAATATCTCGATTTGTAGTTGCGAGCCGTGTTCGCAGGCCTCTTAAGGTGCAGTCGTTATCAACGTACGTTGTTTTAAAATGAGGTCCTATAACAGCATAATTTGATCTTCACTCCGCTAGGTGCAGCTAAATGATATACTCGAATAGACCAACAAATGTGGAAATGGACCGGTCATATGATCCGGTAACTTACAGAAAAATGGAGCAAAATTGTTTCTGGTACCCCAGAGATGGCAAGAGCAACAGAGGACATCACCAAACGTGAGTTTTACGGGACAAGTGCATTGAAAATATGGGATTCGAGGTTAAAATACGGGACAGGCTGTTTTTTTATTAAAAATCAACATTCATTTTTTTATTACTTAAATTTGGCATAATCAATTAAATAACCTATACAATTGTAAAATTTCTAAATGAAAGACTTAAAAAAAACAATATTAAATATTGAAAAACAATTTTTTTATATTAAGTATCTGGAAAAGAAAATGTGAAATAATCAACTAAATAACCTATACATACAATGTTTTTTTTATGAATTACCCTTAAAACAATCATAAATCAACAATTTGTTAATTATTTGGATAAGAAAATGTGGATTAATCAAATAAATAACAAATGTGTGCGAGAAAATAAATATTGTTCGAATGAGTACTTTTATCATTAAATTGCCATTGAATAATAAAATTACGGGACAGTGAAAAATTCATGTCTGAAATACGGGCTACTCGTAAAATACGGGACATCTAGTTACGATATTAATTATTGCAATTCATATTTACACAGTAATATTTCACAGTTTAATTCAATGTTATTGAAAAATTTAATTTATCAAAACAGCGAAATATTTGACAGCTGTTTGCGACGTTGCCAAGTCTGTGAATGCATCTAAAGCCCCTAGTACACGTTGGGCGAGCCCGTCGCTCGACCAACGGGCTCAACCAACGTGTACGGGGGGCTTTAAAGGTGTCTGAGTCTAGATTCGTAAAACTGACAATCAAGTTACTAGTCGCTAAGATCAATTCAATTTATAACAAGAACTTTACCAATCACCGCGAGTGACGTTGTATTTCAGAAGCAATTTGAATTCTAATATGATTGTCGACGGAAGTGAGTGGAGATTGGCTGAGATGGTAGGGATGTCAGTAACTGCTGAGTGTTCCGTTAATTTTGTCAGTGCCCCACAGTTTGACCCAGTTTCGATAAAGTGAGTTTAAATGTTCGATGTTTGTGTTGTGTTTTCAAATATTTTTTTGTGACGTCATTTTCTTATGATATATTGGAAAAAGATAGGAGAAGTTCGGCGAGTAATTTTTAGTTAAATCTTTGGAAGTTTGAATGCAGGTTTATGCAATACTAAGCAATTATATTTTTGCAAAACGCGATCTGCCTACTTAAAAAAAAAAAACTGAGAAAATATTGCAAACATAAAAATGAAAGTGACTTGTGTAATGCAAATCTCAGAATTTTATAATTCATAATTCTACTGGCAAGATTTTTATTAATTTAATAAAGCCAAAATTGCCTCTGTTAATGGCATTACTCGCAATAAAAGGATGAGAGTAGATAGCAGTTTTTCGTTATACTTAATATTCCGCTCGTAACTCATATCTTCACGTTTATACGACACATTATGGACGTAGAATGACTAATAACCCTCATAATATTACAGCCATATTGGATTATGATAGAAGAAAAATCTTACTGTTTTTGTTAGGTTTACTCTTAAGTGTCCCGCGGTGGGCGCCAGTAAGAAAAGTTGTTTGTAAATTGTATTATAATATTCTTTTCTTATTGGTAAACGGCTTTTTGATATTAATTTTTAAAGAAAATTAATATGAATATAAAATGGTTATTCTTTAACATAAAAAGTACATACTTTTTTATTAAAGTATGGAATAAAGCTTAAGAGCCCATAGTACCTTAGCTCAAATTCATTTTTATCTCGATCACACCATACTGCTTGCGGATTGAATGAGAGCAACACTGGGTGGTCCCGAGCTCAGCAAGTAATTTCTTTGTACGGCGAAAATAATCGTAATTTAATATATTTTTTAAACATAGTATCTGCTTTATAGTAAGTTCAGAGTATTTTTAATACCAGCGGTTTATTGTTCAGAGGTAACTTTGGTTTTTTTTTCTATAGAGAAAATTTTATGGAATCGTGTTTTCGACAAACTATGTATATGTACTACTTAAAAGACTCATTGAAAATGAAATCCATTGCTACTGTTAGTGTGTTACGTAAGACCCCGTTGAGCTAAGAATAGATGGGGAGATCTTATCCCGTGGGTATCGTAAGACGATACCTAATAAGTATAAGGTAGATAAGGTTAGAGACTGCAGACAAGTAAATTAATTAATGCGTTGGAAACCGTAGCGTAGGGACTACATAAGGTAAAGAAAATGTATATTATGATGACATGTTAGTAAACAAGATGTAGACGATTTCGTGAGATGTTGTTTATGTCAAGAGAATTAAGAGATTTTTCGGGGCTTTCTTCCACCAAATGTGTCGAGTTAATGTTACTATGTAGCAGTGGTCCGGCTGTCATTCGTGGATCTTTGACAGTCGTTACGGGTCGTCAGAAACCTGAAAGTCTGACAACCAGTTTTACCAAGGGATATCGTATTACCCAGTTCCTGACTTATGGAGGTCAGATAGGCAGTCTCTCCATGTAAAATACTGGTATTCAGCTGCATCCGGTTAGACTGGAAGCCGATCCCAATATAGTTGGGAAAAGGCTAGGTAGATTGATTTGTGACCAGTGTTGGACTAGTGGTATTGGCCCCTACTTACGAGTTGTAGGTCGTGAGTTCGAACCCAGGCAAGCACTTTGTGTATATAATTTCATCACCACCGTTCTCAAAACGGTGAAGTAAAACATCGTGAGGAAACGGGCATGTCTTAAAACCAAAAATTCTAAGACATGTGACATCTACCAACCAACCCGCACTGGGCCCGCGTGGTGGATTACGGCCCACTTCCTCTCACAGAGAGGAGAACTGTGTCCCAGCTGTGGGAACATTTTAGGCTGATTATGCTATAACGGTAACAATTTTTGACTATGACGTAGAAGATTACAATTATAAATACCACAGCTTGCTTAGTAGGTCCAATTTCAGTATAGGCGTCGATACATTACCGAAAAAACTAAACCCAAAATATCTAACCACAAATAAAGGATTTTCTTCTAAATCCTCAAATACCCTCTATACACACGATTCGAACGGAGCGTTGGAAATAGAGTTTGAGTCATATGAAAGCCTTTTGAAAGGCTACGGTATGATTGTGGTGGCCGTTCAAATAGCCAATAGTTGAGATTGCATTACACTGTCGTGGCCTGAGCCAATGAGCTCTCGACAGCCTGCAATGAATTTGAAATGGCATTTGATATTGGTATTCTGTACACGAAGAATGCTATGAGATACGTCTTACTTTTAGATTAGTAAACAACTTTTCTGGGATTTTAAGATATTATGTTGTGATTTTAAGACAATTTATATCCAACTAGCGGCGCCCCGCGGTTTCACCCGCATAAGTCTCAATCTCGTGGGAATATCGGAAAATAAAGTATAGAGGAATGGGAAACAGGGAATAGGGTGTAATGCCCTTGATACACACTCGTCGAATGGCATGAAAAGTAGCGGGGAAAGTAGCCAGAGAGGTAGTGTGGCAACGTTACTCGTCCTGCCGCAAGTCATGCTCCTTATCATGCCCACTACTCCCTCTTTTGTCGGTTTTTGGGTGCGAGTCAAAGGACGTAATGCGAAGCGTCGCGAATAATTACGCGAGTAGAGCAGTGTGTGGGCAGAGAGTGCAACATCGCGGCAGCGCGAGGAGTAGAGCGATGAGCAGTGCGAGGAGCTTAGTTTGGTAGGGGCATAAAGTTCACTCATCCTCTATAGAAAAGAGAGCATCCTCCGACCAGACGGGTGTTGTGTCTGGTGGGGAATTGCCCAACGATTGATGTCGGGAGGTCGTATAACTCTGTTTGCGTGATGCAGGATTTCGTGTGACGTCAGCTCTTTGATGCACAGTTCACATGTGGGGATATAGGTGCCGCCACAATAGTATCCTATATCCTAACCCACGTCATGGTTTACCCATGTGCCAAATTTCATCCAAATCCGTTCAGTGATTTTAGCGTGAAAGCGTAACAAACAAATAAACAAACAAACTCACTTTCGCATTTATATTATTAGTATCCAATACGTACCAGACAAGCAAAATAATTCTTAACCAAATTGACAACCTACGTCAATTTGCCGTGTTATAGTTATAATAATAATATCGTCGCTCGGCATCCAACACTTACCGCGAATGTTTTCGTCAAAAATGACGAAAATCAGATTTTTGTTTTATTTAATTCTACACGTTCAAATACGTGATCCCGCATTTAAAAATGATTTTCGTAAAAATGTCATATTCGCGGTATTGGATGCCGAGCGATGATATTATATATATGTAACAGTCAAAGAGTGACAGTTATGATTTGAATATACGGATGATTTAAGTTGGTAGTCACTTTGCTTAGATCAATTAATTTCTCTGAATTTACACCTAATATTATTAAAATCAGTTGAATTTACTGAAAGCCTATTAAAAGGCAACAGTATGATTGTCGTGGTTGTACAAATAACTAATAGTTGGAATTGCATTGTATCGACGTGACGCGGCGACGGTGGTCTGAGCTGTGTTATTACCAGTGATCGGAGTAGGTAGAGTGATTTGGGGTCAATGCACTGGCACGTATATATTAGTATGGATATGCCTCCAGGATTCCGGGATTTTGAAATTATTAAGACTTTTTTAAGGAATTTTAAATGTTGTAATGTGTAGAATAAAGAATACATCAATATGAATAAGAAATATTTAACCCTTTTACTGTCTTTTTAATAGTATATAGGTGGTCGGACTCCAAGAAAAGGATAGGTATACTATAAAAACAATATAATAATATTATATATTTTAAATGTTTATCTATCGCATTCTATAAATTTCTAATGTAGTAGTTTAAAAATCCTTACTTTAACAATATTTGATTCAATCCCGTAAGTACCAAAATGAAATCCCGGAAAAAAGGCTTATCCATGTTATAATTTCTATGACTATTCATGATGCGAGTACGTAAAATCAATCTACCTACTCCGATCACTGGTTATTACCGACGAGCTTTCGACAGCCCGCAATGAATTTGAAGTAGTATTTGATTTTGATATTGTGTACTGGAAAAGTTCTGTAGGTAGGTTTGTCTTACGTCGAGTTCAGTTTAGTAAACAATGGTGCCGATTCCCTTGTTCACAAACTAAACTAAATTTAAGTTCAGTGCATCTTTTTCTTTCTATTTCATTAAGAAAAGGACAGAAGATAAATTTTAGTTTAGTCCTGTCAAATTAATCAGCGCTTGACGTAAATTGACGTAATTTTAGTTGGCAATTTTTTAATCACGTCTAAACTTGTATGGAGACTGACAGGCGCTGATTAATTTGACAGGACTAAACTAAAATTTATCTTCTGTCCTTTTCTTAATGAAATAGAAAGAAAAAGATGCACTGAACTTAAATTTAGTTTAGTTTGTGAACAAGGGAATCGGCACCAATTTCTGTGTAATTTTAGTTTTTTTTTGTGGTTTTAAGCTGTAGGAGCAATTTGTATTCAAAACACTTATTGTTTATTTTCTCGAGGTCGAAAATTATTCCACAGAAAATTATTATAATTATGTCCTAACCCAGGTCATAGTACTTAGGTCTTAGTAAGGTCAAATATGGCGAGGGGGGTAATGGCTGATCTTTGCGTTATGCTCGTGAACGGGTGCTGCTTGTGGTGACTGGTCGTCTTGCTGATCATGGTTTTGTTATTATAACTAACTGTTTATTTATTTTACCTCGATGGTCCTAGTTTATCATTTATAATAACTTCCAATTATAGCTTTAAATAGCTTTATGTAAGCGGGCACGCCCTTTATGCCTGGAGGCTTTTATTTAGATACGAGTATTTAGTTCTGTTTACGTTAAGTTTTTATTTTTTAGGGTTCCGTTGCCAAATGGCAAAAAACGGAACCCTTATAGATTCGTCATGTCTGTCTGTCTGTCTGTCTGTCTGTCTATCTGTCTGTCTGTCTGTCTGTCTGTCTGTCCGTCCGTATGTCACAGCCACTTTTTTCCGAAACTATAAGAGCTATGCTATTGAAACTTGGTAAGTAGATGTATTCTGTGAACCGCATTAAGATTTTCATACAAAAATAGAAAAAAAACAAATAATTTTGGAGTTCCCCATACTTAGAACTGAAACTCAAAAATTTTTTTTTCATCAATCCCATACGTGTGGGGTATCTATGGATAGGTCTTCAAAAATGATATTGAGGTTTTTAATATCATTTTTTTCTAAACTGAATAGTTTGCGCGAGAGACTCTTCCAAAGTGGTAAAATGTGTGTCCCCCCCCCTGTAACTTCTAAAATAAGAGAATGATAAAACTAAAAAACATGTATGATGTACATTACCATGTAAACTTCCACCGAAAATTGGTTTGAACAAGATCTAGCAAGTAGTTTTTTTTTAATACGTCATAAATCGTAAACCGCAATTTACCTTTCATTCAATGTTACTTGCTGCTACGGAACCCTTCATGGGCGAGTACGACTCGCACTTGGCCGCTTTTTTATTTCTGCTTGAGTATAGTTCTCGATGTTTTTGGTAGGAATATTGGCGTGTGCTAGCTGACATATGGCGAATAATTTATCATTTAAATTATGTTTTGTGTTGCATAATGAACTTACATTATGCATTTTGCATACTATTGTATAGAATCATTTTTTCTAACTTGAACAGACAGCTGTGCTGCTGGGGAGTTTGTTGCGCCACTTCTTCTTCCCAGCTAAAGGCACTAGGAAGTGGTGAAGGGTGGGCGTTTTGGGGGACTGTCTTATGTAATTTTGACGTTCGAAAAGTGCTGATTCTCAGCCTCATCATCATCATCATCAGCCTATAAATGTTCCCACTGCTGGGACACAGGCCTCCTCTCTGTGAGAGGGAGCGGGCCATAATCCACCACGCGGGCCCAGTGCGGGTTGGTAGATGTCACATGTCTTCGAATTTTCGGTTCTAGGACATGCCGGTTTCCTCACGATGTTTTCCTTCACCGTTTTGAGAGCAGTGGTGATGAAATAATTTACACAAAGTAAAGCGCCTGTCTGGGTTCGAACCTACGACCTACAACTCGTAAGTCGCGGCCGTTACCACTGGGCCACCACTGCTCTCTCAGCCTAGTTTGAATAAATTACTTGAATTTTTTTGAATTTTGAGTAGCTATATTTTTATGTTAAAATAAATAGTTTAAGCTGTTTGCCAAAGTTCATCGAAATTCGTTCAGCCCTTAGGTCGTGAAAAGGTACATACCAGACAGACCGACTTTCGCATTTATGATATTTTCTTTCTCTCTAGTTTCCAGCGGTGAAATGCTATTCTTATAAAGCCTAAAACTATATCGTGTTGGCAAAAATAAGTATATTTACTGAACTTAACCGCCAACCTTCTCCTTGAATGTCGCGTGATACCCTATAGGATCATCGTCATAAACTGCCTGGTCTTGTCCCAACCATGTTGGGGTTAGCTTCCAGTCTAACCTGATGCAGTTGATACCTGTATTTTATATCAAGCGACTGTCTATCTGACCTCCACAACCCAGCTACTGGGTGATATGATAGTCACGATACCCCTTGGTAAGACTGGTTCTCAGAGCTTCGGGCTTCTGACTACACATTTACATAAATAAACATTGTATTTTACATTTCTAAATCACACAATTCTAAAGCGTTTATATTTCACAATTTCCCTTGAATTTCCAGTGTTCAGTCATGCAAACGGAATGCTTCAGGCTTCTCGACGTAGTGCCGATATTAGGATCCTAACTATAGAAAACGATCTCAATGTAGGAATGTGCTGCATATTTATATCCAATAAATTGAATAATTGCTTTGCTTGTTTCTTGGTTAGTAAATGAACCGTGAGAGTATTGTTTTCTTGAATCACAACAAGCTATTTGCATAGTAACAACGACTTAAGACGCCGATATATGCCGGTGGCCTTGAGTTGTTAGTTGTGTTCTGTGCTGAGCTCACGCAACGCGTCGAACGTCCAGCTAGTAATAGGACTCGCCCATCAAGGAGCGCTGTCCCAAATTACGCATTATTAATTTATTACACATAAATCAAAAGGTATTTTAATTAAACACGTATACTAAAAGATAAATGTTTAAATTATCTTTAAAATGGTGAAAGTTTCGGAAAAATACACTTGATAGTTATTGCGTGATTCTCCGTTTTTTTTTAATCCGCGTTTGAAATAACTTTAAAAATTAATTACACTATGTAATAGAAACATAATCTAAAATATTCACAGATCTGCAATATTAGTGTCGCCTTAAGATATTGATTTACCGAAGTATAGGGAGTAGGGAGAGGCAAATTTCGTGCCTTCACGCCCCTAACCGCCGTAGGAGACGCCCTAGGCGTCGGGAATCGCAAGCCGATTCCCGGCTACCGTAGGCGCGGGCGCGGACGGTGAGCAATGGCTAGCTCGCCGTCCGATAAGGACCAGGCCCGAGTCAACGGCGCGTTATGTTCCACGCGCATCTCAAAGAGATATTAGCACAACTGAAGGAGTCCGCTAGGGCCGATGCCTGCCGGGGTTATGGGTTTGTCCGAAGGGTTACCGTGGCACCTGGCAACATACAGGCAACCGAAGGAACACGGGTGGGTTTTAGTCAGTAAGAGTCTGACACGCCCTCCCGCTCCGCCCAGAGCGGGAGAAAGTATTTGATAATTTCCCATCCAAAAAAAAGGGACATCGACGCGCAACTTGTTACATGATTCAGTAAATATTTTGTCGGTTATTTATAAAATAAAAGCAATTTCCTAGAAAAGTGCAATATACCAATGCGGTCAAATTGTATGGAAGAAGTAGCTATATTTAGTAAACACCGCGTGTCTACATCCGACATGGTTTCGTGTCAACACACAATAAAAAGGTACGTCTACGAAATTCACGTGGTCATAAAAAAGCCGTGAAACAATTTTACCTTTTTCGTGAAATAACCCTGAAATTGGCGTAAGAAGTGTATTTTTATGGAAATAGTAATGGCATTGACATGAGTTTATGGCCTAATAATGTTTATGTAGTTTGATCGATGGCAATTAACATTATGTGTTACGAAGGTTAGACAACTGTGGGGTTTGTAGGTATTAATTTATATAAGGATAAATTGATTACTATGTTGTAGCTTATTTGAATAAACTAATTGTTTTGTGGTCTTTCCTAATTATTTTTTGACACACATCTTCTCAAGTATTATAAATACTGTTTTTTAGCTTAGAAACAAACTTCAAAATGTAACTAAGTATTCGAAATTTTATGCACAAAAGCGCTTAAGAGGAGGCTCCCTAAATGATATGTTAATTTGCATTAATATTCTGAAAAAGTCACGCATACAATCAAAATGGAACTTTAGTATATGATTTATTCGATTTTTTTTGCATATATAAGACAGTTACGTAATTGGAACATTTTTGCTCGATTAATTTTTTATTCGAAAATCATGTCTTTTTTAAAGATTTTATGAAACAAAAACAAGATTACTCGGCTTTTATGTCCAAAATAATTATTGACAGTAATAAAATATAGTTTATTATCTAGATATAAGATATTTTTTCTGTAGATCAATTATTACTTTAGTTATAAACGAAATAAGAATTGAGACTTACGACATTTAGTTCCGTGCTCGAACACGACCAAAGAGCGCACGCGATATTCAACTTTATTACTGATGTGTTAGCGTTTAGCACATAGTGGAGTGGTGGGGTGCATGGGGGCGGAGTTTGCGTGGAAATTGTCTTCGGAGTGCCGCCGGGTCTTAAATATTTAAAACCAAAAAGTGCTGAAAATAAATACCTTAAAAAAGCTCATAATAATTTTTCACGTCGAAATATGAGACAGAAGACGTATAAAAATGATGTTGAAACAATTTCTATAGGGGAGTATCAACGAAAAGTATGATAAATCACGCTTATACCGTTTATTCAAACAGTTTCCCTTTTGTTTCACAAGGGTCAACAAACCCCAGCCTTCGCAAGTTGTTATAATTAATTTAAATCGCTTCGGATGCTCTTTATGACGACTTTCGGAACTTTAGGAAATGTTTGCGAATTGTAATTATATTTGAACGTTTATTTCTTTGTTTTGGCAATTTTCTTCATTTTTACAGGTGCTACTTTCTTAAGGGTCGGCTATTAGGCAAATCGTGTTATGGCTTTTGATAAGTTTAAAACTTAAAGTAGTAGCCACGAAAGAAATACGTCTGGCTAGCTGAAGAGTATCACTAGTCGGTGAAAAAGTCGAATTATGGATAACTCCTGTAGAAGAATGTTTAAAAAAAACGTGCAAAAAGTACTTCCGTATTTTGATAACTTTGGCCAAAATAAGATGTCAACCAAATAATAAATAATAATTTTTCTGAATTTTTACCGTCAGGTCAATGTTACATTTTTGTAATCATCAAATTCCAAAAATTTCCGAAGTTTTTACCCAAAACAGAATAGAAGGAATGTTTTCGAAAACAGAAACTTTGTTGTCTTTATTTAAGATTAGGTGAATTCTTAAAGTTATCAAAATACGGCAGTGCTTTTTGCACGTTTTTAGTGATATTATTTTTTTTTTACAATAATCTACAAGGTTTATCCTCAATCCGATTTTGTCACAGACTGGTGAAACTCTTCAGCTAGCCAGAGGTTTTTAGGGTTCCGTACACAAACGGTAAAACAGGATCCTATTACTAAGACTTCGCTGTCCGTCCGTCTGTCCGTCCGTCTGTCACCAGGCTGTATCTCATGAACCGTGATAGTTAGACAGTTGAAATTTTCACAGATGATGTATTTCTATTGCCGCTATAATAAATACTAAAAAACAGAATAAAATAAATATTTAAGGAGGTTCCCATACAACAGACATGATTTTGTTGCCGTTTTTTTAGATAATAGTACAGAACCCTTCGTGTGCGAGTCCGACTCGCACTTGGCCGGTTTTTTTTTATGGCTACTACTTTAAGGTGTCTATATAAACTTATCCAAAACCTATAACACGATTTGCCTATAGCCGACCCTTAATTAGGATATAAAGCTTTGCAGACTAGAATATTATAGAATACTCCTGATTATGTACACCATGTGAATTAAAGATATAAATGTAGAAATTTTACATAGGGTGACACAATGGCCGGTCTTATCGCTAAAAGCGATCTTTTAAAGGACAACTTTTGAATGGATTTAAAGGGAGAAGAAGAAACAATACTTTATACAATAAAAACATATACAGGGTGGCAGGGACATCGACGCGAAAACTGTTACCAAGGATTCAGTACATGATTCTGAACCCCCTTTTTTTTTGGTTGGGAAATTGTTTTAAAACTTCTCCCGCTCTGGGCGTGTCAGACTCTGACTGATTAAAACCCACCCGTGTTCTTTCGGTTTCCCTGTTGCCGGGGGCCCGATTTCCCTATCGGTTTTCTTCGAAACCCCGGCAGGCATTGGCCCTAGCGGACCCCGTCAATTCTGCTGACATCTCTTTGAGGCGCGCGTGGAACACAACGCGCCGTCGACCCGGGCTTGGTCCTTATCGGACGGCGAGCTACCCATTGCTCACCGTCCGCAAGCCCACGTCTACGGTGGCCGGAAATCGGCTCACGATTCCCGCCCCGGGCGTCTCCTCCTGCGGCGGTTAGGGTCGTGAGGGCGCGAAGTTATTCTGAACCCCCTTGCGTTGAAATTTTTCATCGGTTATTTAAAAAAAAATCTGCTGTTCCATACATTTTGACCGTGTAGGTATTGCACTTTTCTATGAAACAGCAGATTGTTTTTTTCTTTTCTTTCACACTAGGTACTTCTGCCAATAAAATCTTCGTCCACTCATCCGCAAACAGTTTCGTTACTTTTGTAAAAATGTTTTTTTTTTTTTTTAATTTTGGTGCCTACCCACCAATACGTATACCACTACTTGCTATGTAAACAACAGTGACAGAAAGTATTAAAATAACATCAAGATACACAAAGTGGATTAAATACGTATTATCGAAGCTAACTCAAAAACTACCCAAACAAAATTTATATGGGCCCACCGCGCAACCTTTTTCTACCAAATGATAAAAGATTTTTTTTAAATCGGTCTACAATCGACGAAAATATCGATGAACATAAATAAGAAAAAAAAAATACTAACAGACGAAGATAACCTCCTCCTTTTTTGAAGTCGGTTACAAACAAACTCAAGTTTGCTTCATTTACAAAGTAGGTTCAGTGTTTGAACGTACCTCATCTGTTAACTTAAGTTCTAGATGGTTTTAGAGTTATAACAGCTTTAAAGTGCACTTAGTTTAAGTAAAATAGTTTTCCGTGCAACTTTGAAAGTCTGCAAAGGACAGAGCAGATAAAGGAAAATACTTGTACATGGCAAAGTACCATGTGGTACATGGTTGATTTTAACATTAATGTACAGTAGAATACACTATTTGGTGTACATCATCATCTGCCAAGCCTTTTCCCAACTATATTGGGGTGGGCTTGCAGTCTAACCAGATGCAGCTTTATACCAGTATTTTACTGCCTATTTTCAGATAGGCAGTCGCTCTATGTAAAATACTCGATCGATCAGGTTAAACTACACTTGCCGCGATTGTTCCGTGGATGGGTTAAGCCGTTGGTTCCGGCTGTCATTTGTTAATCTTTGACAGTTGTTACGGGTCGTCAGAAGCCCGAAAGTCTGACAACCAGACTTACCAAGTGGTATCGTGTTACCCAGTAACTGGGTTGTGGACTGTGGAGGTCACTCCACTTAAGAGAGTGATGCCAACAAGCCTACGTTCGCACGGACGCTCTTTTTAATGCGACGCTTCGTGCCGCGCACTGGATTTTGGACGTTCGGACGCTCGCTGGACGCTCGGCTTAGCGGCGTGAGTTGAAAATCCAACTGTGCACTTTTCAACGCGCTGGGGATGTATACTGTTGGGTTCTTAATACTCGGTTTGTTGCCAAGAGTTGAAAATCCAGAGCATGGTCGAAAACTTCGCGTTAAAAAAGCGCCCGTGTGTATGTGGGCCGATTCCCTATTCTTTTATTTATAATCAAAGCAAACCGCTCATAAAATGTACGTGTATCTTATGCTAATAAAATATTAAATGCAATTAATAATAATTTTTTAAGTATTTGCCCATCAACTTAATAAGTAGGTATTTTTCTTAAAAAATCTAGGATTTTTACTGCCATATTTACTACTTTGATCCTATTGGAATTGGCTTGGCAGTTTTCCTTATCCAACAATGTTTTACAATCTATAAAACAAACTGCAAATTGCATTCGGAGATCACATCTGTAATGGGTTTGAACAAATACAAGTACGTTTTGTCTTAGCAGGTTCGGATAACTCGAATAAATGTTGGATAAGGAAAACGAAATGCAGTTAGTATAAAGTCACATTGAATTTAGGGTGTTGGAAATACATATTTAATACTTGAGAGATAAGATCACCTCCTCTATGGAATGTTGGAGAGATAAACAAAGGGAGTGCTGACAGATGCAATTTCGACCGTTCGTAAGTTGTAGCTGACTTAGTGCTCATTCATGTCGCTCGTATATGAGCACTTAGGGCGAATTTCACTGGGCACGCCTCAATTGTAGCGATAAGACCCATCTTTAAGGAGTGGCTAGAAAGGCGCCACGGCGTCCTCACCTTCCGTCTGACGCAGGTCCTCACCGGACACGGCTGTTTCCCACACAAAAAAAGGGCGAATTTCACCAATGCAACTGAACACGATCAGCACACCTAAACCGGTTCCATAAGCTGTCAGTGTCAATATTCAACAACAATGAAGACATTGACAGCAGCTTAGATGTGCTTATCGTGATCAGTTTCATTGGTGAAATTCGCTATTGTTCATGTTAGCCATGAATTTGATATTTGGCAGTTTGGCCTGAATACTTACTTAGCCGATACTTGTCCAAAGTTTGCACAGTACAATACGCCTTGACGAGTAAACATGAGGATTGGAGACGACGAAAGTGTTCAAATTAGAAAGCCATTTCATGATCTTATAAGTTGATATCTTTTTATTCACCTCCATTTCGTTAGACAAGGACCTTTACTATACACATGCAGCTCTACTTCACTTTGCTGTATTTAGTAACCAAGTTTTCAAAGTTAAGGATATCGCTCAATATAGCAGAATCGCTCCGACACGGCAAATAACTTGTTATTCAAGTTAGGACTTTAAATCAAGTGTTTTAAAGTCTATTTTACGATGTCTATACAGAATAGTGGACGGCTCGTGGGCAGTGAGCAGCCCGCGAGCCTTCACGCGTCGCGCTGACAATACGTTTCAAGCGAGGAGCCCGCTCCCTGGCGAAGAAACGCCTGCAGGTGGTATGCATGTCGGCCGGTGCCTCGCCGTCCGTGCGGTGACGCCAACGACGACTCTGTCACCTCACCACTGGCGTGCTGGCAGCGAGCGGTCGTCTTGCTGATAGAGCGTTGGCGACTAGCGGCGCCTTGCTTACGGCGAGTTGGCGACTAGCAGTTGCCTTGCTTACGGCGCGTTGGTGACTAGATTTTTCGAGGCAGTTCCGGGGCGTTACTGTGCTAGAGCGGTGCTATTATAATGGGCGATGTCCTTTAGCATCACCAAGATATGTCAAAAGAAATATTGCAGTCTCTGCGGGAATATAATCTATGCAAAATATAATCCAGACTTAACATGACACGGAATACGGCACGGCGCGCCGGTTGCAGACCGGAACGGTTTAATTAAATCACAGAGATTGTGCGATAGCACGACGAAAAACGAGCAATGTTTAAACTTGTTTATTAATTTGAGGGAATTGGTCGGGGTAAGTTGAATGGAATTTGGGAATTGAAAATGTTGATTTGAAGTTATTTTAGATTGTGTAATTTAAGGTTTTTTCTACAAGCTTGGGTTGCGGGACAAAGTATTATCGAAATTATTCGATCGAAAATTTATAATAAATTACCAAAATCCATGAGAAGTGTAGAAAATGTTGGCCAATTTAAAAGTAAATTATTTTTATTTCTAGTAGAGAAGACCTATTTATTCTCCATAGAATATTTTTGAAATGATAATATAACGGCTATTGATATTTTATTTATTTTTTTGACATTATCGACATTATAATATATTAGTAACTGACTTAGACTTTTGACATCATTTACCTATTTAATCTTAATTAATTCTTTTGATTTAATAATCCACATTATTAAAACTGTATTACAAGTTATTTGTATACCAATTGCATTGGTAGAACATTGAGATCACGCTAAAATGTATATTTTTAAGACCTTTTTGTACCCTATATTCACAAATAAAGTTTGATTTGATTTGAAATCTTGCAGTTTCTGCCTTTACACAGATTTCTACCCACTCTGTTCTTAGATTCTAATTTCATTTCCATTTGTATTCACCTGGAAGAAACCTTATAACGTTGTAAAATATTGTCTTCCAGCAGTTCCAACGTTTTAACGTAAATTGGATATTCAATAGTGTAGCGAACACTTTTTCCCGATAATAGGGTGCAAGAAAGGATTTTTATTTTCACGAGAACCAACAATAGCTTTTCTATGTGTATGCTATAAATATAATCAAATAACTCTTTTACACGTCAAAAATAAACTATATATTAAAACTAGATGTGTTCACTGGTTATCTATCCGACTACTCTGAGAAGAAGCACTCAGAGGACACAGTCTCTTCTAAAGACCAAAACAGTTTGAACTGCCCTTATTAAAGGGTCCGTTGTCAAGAACTCAGCTGCAGCGAAAATATTAAATTTTAACGTTTCGCCTCAACGCTGGTTTGGTCGTAGACACCGAAGTAACTTGGTTACATCACCGTCTGATTACGTAACTTAACTATATTTTGTGTAGTTTTGTTGTTTTAGCTTTAATGCGGTGTTCTTTTTTCTTGAACAGCGTTTTGTGGAAGCGAATTATGACTTTAGGTATTGAAACCTAGGTAATTAATTATTTAACGAGGGGATAAAGCAGTCTCTTTTTTTCACGGACGCTATATTTAATCTGCTAGAATCCTGAGTGCAGCGAGGGATTCAAGCTCATTTGTGACGAAAATACCGAGGAGAATTCGGATCGAATGCCGGCCATCTTGTTTTTATGTCAATAGGTACTTATTGGCAGTGTTAATTTCACAAATGTTTACCAACAACGCGGGTACGTTGTTAAATGTCAATGTCATTAAGATCCCAAAAGATTCTTAAATCACTCTTATTGAATTTAATTGTTTTCTTAAAATTAAAAGAATTACTTTTCATCGTCACTTTTAAACTTTCCGATACAAAAGACAGTTTCAACGGAACAGTTCTTTGGCATTATTTCAAAGATTTAATGGAAGTTCAATCGGATTTCTTTCAGAAAGAATGGACTCGTCTATTTTCAGCTGGCAACTTTTCAGCCAAGCTTCGGTATCGATACCTCACAAAAGCTTGCGAAACAAAGGGGTTATTTCTGCAGCAAACTGTTACTGTTATAGTTAGGTTACGCTTTGTTTGTTTACTGTTTAGGGTTCCGTACGTTCGAGTGAACAAACAGAACCCTTATAGGATCACTCACGTGTCTGTCTGTCCGTTTGTCACAGCCAATTTTCTCCGAATCTAATGGACCCATTAAGTTGAAATTTGGTACTCATATGAATTTTTGTGATCCAAACACGGACGTGTAAAAACTAAAGAAGAATGAGAAACATAAAAAAAAAAATTTGCAAACTATGCCGCGTGAGTGTGATACCTATATCAAATGAAAGGGTCTACTGTGAGGGTTCCAAATATATTTTTATCACATCTATTCAAAAAGAGACAGGTTAAAACAGGGACCAAAATAGCTCTTTAATCCCTAGGGACCAAAAAAGATTTGAATTTGGAATGTGGATATTGTTAGTAAAAGTTCAATCACCAAAGAGATCAATTACGATAATTAAAGTAAAGCGAGCGCAAAACAAAATAAAAAAAAATTGTGAAAAAATAAAAACGCGGGAAATGCATTCCGCCTTCGTTCGTAATTGTTTACTCAAATTCGGATTTAACGTTTATAAAAAAATTGTGTGTCTTCCTCACGTAGCGAGAATGAAATAAATAAACGTAGGTACTACTCTTATTCATAAGTTGCACTTCCTAATTTCTTATGATAAAAAGTAAAGTGTCCACCACCTCGAAAGCAAAAAAAATTTAAGGTCGAGTGACGTACTTTGAATCACTGCCTGCACTCAGGATTCTACTTTAGAATCCTTCGATCCGCTCTGGGTTCAAAGAAACACCCTCGCCTTTAAAATACTTGTTTATTCCCTAGACAAACAATCTTCTATTTTATTATAATTTTTAAATAAATCGTTTTAAAGCTATTTAAGAAAATACCTAAATGAAAGGTTACCATTCCCCTCTTCACCCCTTTATCTCAGAAACTACTGAACCGACTCCGAAAATAAAAATAATTATAGAAATCTCTCTTTATCTTTAATGTAATGTTTAAATTACAAGAATCGTGATAAAATACAAGTACCATTGTTTTTATAAACACACACAACACATTTTTCAGGCAATACCTATACAAGTTTTTTTTTTTCAATCATCATCATCATCTGCCTAGCCTTGTCCCAACTATGTTGGGGTCGGCTTCCAATCTAACCGGATGCAGCTGAATACCAGTATTTTACATGGAGCGACTGCCTATCTGACCTCCACAACCCAGTAACTGGGTAATACGATACCCCTTGGTAAGACTGGTTGTCAGACTTTCGGGCTTCTGACGACCCGTAACGACTGTCAAAGATCCACGAATGACAGCCGGGACCAACGGCTTAACGTGCTTTCCGAGGCACGGAGGAGTCTCGGTATGTAAGTTTTTTTTTTTTAAATTTTATTCCCATATTATATCAACATACACATTTAACAAGGTATTACTTAAATATTACAATTCATAACATAATTATATACGTTTTCTTCTTTTTAAACTCAAAACGTATCTCCGAAAGTTTTTTTTTTCTAACTTTATGGCAACATAAGCCAAACACAGTACAACACTGTTTTCTTATATTTATGTATGTTAGTTTCTGTTTCTCTTGCAGTTCGTTTGTTGAGACAGGAAAGAAAGATAAACGTATGCTATTTCTCGCTTCAAGATATCTCCAGATTTCCATTTGATTCTACAAATGTTTGTACGCTATGAATGTTTTTTTGAGGAATGTGTTGGATCATTTAGCTCCCTTCAAAATGGTTGAGCTGAATGGTGCTAATCCATGCGTCATGTTCGTGAACGGGCGCCGTCAGTTCGTGAACGGGGACTGGTGATCTCTTAGTTGCCACGGCTTATTTTTAATTTATTTTAATTTTTGAATTGTTCTTTGTTTTATCTTTTTATTACGGACACTTCTAACGTGCACGTCTTTCTACATTGTTCTCACATGTATCATTTCAACATGAACGATGAAACCAATATTTTGTAACAATTTTTTATTTAAAAGAGTGTCCGTGGAGTTTCTTGCCCGTTCTTCTCCATAGGTACCTACCACGCTTTGGAATGGGCAACTAGCTTCATATTTCTAACTGACCGATTCCTTGACAGTTCAAAAGTGCCTGTAAATGGTTTAATTGAAATAAATGCTTTGAGTTTGAGTTTGAATCAAACATGGAGATAGTGAAGTTATACCAAAACACACAACAGTGTTTTTGAGTACCATAATCAGCCTATAACGTTCCCACTGCTGGGACACAGGTCTCCTCTCTGCGAGAGGGAGTGGGCTATAATCCACCACGAGGGCCCAGTGCATGCGGGTTGGTAGATGTCACAAGTCTCAGAATTTTTGGTTCTAAGACATGTCGGTTACCTCACGATGTTTTCCTTCACAGTTTTACGACCACGGCTGACTATTAATACCTTACTGGGAGGTACTTTTCAAACCTAATTAAATAACTTCTCCCGCTCTGAGTGGAGCGGGAGGGCGTGTCAGACTCTTACTGACTAAAACCCACCCGTGTTCCTTCAGTTGCGATTTCCCTTTCGGCCTTATTCGCAACCCCGGCAGGCATCAGCCCTAGCGGACCCCGTCAATTCTGCTGACATCTCTTTGAGGCGCGCGTGGAACACAACGCGCCGTCGACCCGGGCTTGGTCCTTATCGGACGGCGAGCTACCCATTGCTCACCATCCGCAAGCCCGCGCCTACGGTGGCCGGAAATCTGCCTGTGATTCCCGACGCCTACAGAGTAATACCTACCTACTCATATTCTAATATTAGAACCCAGTTACACAAGGGCGATTTTTTTTCGCATGCTAGATTTTAAACTCTCGGTATTTAGCCGAGCATTAAGAATCCAACAAAGCGCATCAAAAAAACACACTGTTGGATTTTCAACTCTCGGCGCTGGGCAGTGCGTTGAAAATGCAGTGTGCGAAAAAAAATCGCTGAGATAAGAATCACTAATGCGAACCTGGGTTTTAGTATAAAGATAAATGTATACCTACTCAATACATACCTAAGTATAAGTATAATATACAGATCCTTATATTAATGAGACACCCCACGCACAAGTACCTTATGCCGTCCTGCTTATAATATATTTAAGGCTACCGTAATTAGGAGGAAGCCTCGAAAAAATCTGTAAAATTTTCGTTGAGGAATTAGTAACTATTTACTAGGGTGGAGCGAAAATGTATGGAGTAAAAAAAATATCTTTTTATTTCAACGGCATAGGGATGAAAAGTTGCCTTGTAATATTTAAAACAATAGTACAAAATTTCACTTACCAGTCGTAATGTTTTGAGGTGCCCCAGAGGAGATGAAAATTGAAAAAAAATCATTTTTTTTATTTATTGCAAAATTTTACTATAAACATCTAAAAAAAGCAAATTTAAATATCAAACTGATTTTTGGTATTAAAACTAGGCATTCGTTTACGCGAAAGTAATCTCGCTCTAATGAAACCATCTCTTTTATTTTCCCCACAAACTGCATTTGATGCTTCTGTCACCAACTTGATGCAGCGCTCTACGGCTTGAGTGTGACATGGAAAATCAATAATATTCTGACACATGCTGAGACCGTTTTTGACCATATCTTTCAAGGTTTCATCAGATATATTTAAAGTAAGAGGTGGTTCCGTTATCTCACAATCTCGCCACGTTATAATTTCAGTATAATCTTTGGCGTCGAAATTAAATGTAGGGACCTTAAACTTCCGAAGTCCTTGAGCATTCTCTGATCTTGCTTTGATAATTCTTCGGTATGCAAGATCCCTTATAACCTCTCTGTCATCGCCAAGCATAGCAAGGAGAAGATTTTCTGGGTGCCCGAAATACCCATTTCGCTGGATTACCTTGTCAATGATTTTCTTTAAATTGGCATCCAAATAACGACTAAGATTAATGGTTTGCCATAGGTGCTTGGCTCCGTTAATGCACGAAGAATTACATTTTATCGTAAACCACATTGGTCCATAAACCTTCATCACGTAAGTGGCTAATACTGCTAACTTTTCTTCTGGGTCAGTTTTAGTGGCATACAATCTTAGAATTCGATTAGCTGTTGTTAGCCATCTGGAATGATTAAGGGGCCCAGGTTCCATAGTAGCTAAATTAGAAGGAAATATACCAGTACTAATAGCAGTCATTACATCATAAAGATATTGTTGGTCAGTACTCAGATCTGTTTTTGAAATTTCAGGTAATATTGTGGGTATAACGGTGAATTTGACTATCGGCTTTGTATGACAATTTTGTAATTGAGTGCCGATGGCACCTGAAAAGCATTTAGGCCCTGTAGTTTTGCCATCTAAATGTAACAACAAGTGTCGTAATGGTAATTCATTTGCATGCAATTGGCAAATAAACCACTGTAATGGTCTGTTTAGTTCTTCTTCCATCAGACGGATAACACCACCTTTGAAACCCGTATTCACCACTGTCCCATCACAGCCAATAACAGCTATTTCACTCAGTTCTACGGACTTGGATTTCAAGTGATTTATTAAAGTATCTTTTATACCTTTAGCAGTACCCGACTCACACGTGACGTGCCCAAAATAGTTACTTCCTGGTTCCGATAATATTACATAATGATCTTCTATGACCCGTTTTCTGTAAATTTTCCCTTCTTTTTCAATACGAACCATAGTCTTATCCTTTTTTCCATCAAAATATATACTACGAAGAATTTTGTTGCAGTCAGCTTCTTGCAAAGTTGATCTGACTTTACTTCTTTCACGGCGCAACTTTGAACGATCAATGACATGGCTTGGATCGTTTGATGAAATAATGCCAACATCTTTTAAGACAGAAGAAGCTATAATAGCAGCGGCTCTATCAGAAACTCCAGTACGATCGCAGGCAAGAGCTAATGACGGTAAATTCAATCGCTTTTTTTTATTAGGTGGTGAAGCTTTATGTTTTAACTGTTCTGGGTTTTTATACTGAGGACTAGTAGATGGCACAAGCAAGCTATCGCCTGAGCTGCTGCTTTCTGTTGCCAAATCATCAGTCAGTGAACGAGAACAACAAGGTTTATCAAAATAGTTTACCTCTCTGTTGCGATACAAAGTTTTTTCTTTTCTTTCTTGTTTTTTCTTATTTTTTGCCGTTGTAACCACATCGACACAACCTATCATCATTTTTCTGGTCGTTCTTTGATCCAGTAAGAAATCAACTTCTTCCTTGGGAACACGACTTCCTTTAGGACAGTTACAATCCGAAATAACTTTGCATTTGCAGCTACAAATATCAAACAAGCTATGAGAGTCTGATATGAATTTATTAATTTTTTCTTGGTATTTAATGTTCGTTTGGCGGCCTTGATATGGTTTCATTAAGCATCTGTATTTGTCATGATAAGAGCGAATCAATTGTAGAATTCTTTTTATACTAACAATTGGCAGCGACGATTTTTGCCATATTTCTAAAACTTCTTGAGCCAGTTTTTCGGATATTTCATGAACTGTTGGCTCTTTTGTTGTACTATCAGGCTTCAATTCATGTTTGATAAATAGATAATATTTCATAACGTCGTTGTAAGTTGGTAACTGAGAAACAGGTAACTTTTCTGGCAAACCAAAGACAGGACAGTTTGTCATTTGTCGTGTTTTAACTTGCGACATATTTCTGTAATTAAGACAAAGAATACTTACAATAGTACTACGGTTATGAACGAAACTGCAAGTTTTGAATGTGAAAAAAATTACTCACAATAAATATCTTGTTCCCAGCCGTAAGATTCAATCTGTCAAGTACCTAAGTGGAAGACAAACAAGTGAACTCCTGTACGCGCGCGAGTTGACTAAATGTAATTTCTTTGATGTGAGAGAGTGAAATGAAACATACCCCTCCCCCGCACCCCGTTACCTACCGATCTGAACACGCACGTTTCAAGTTCAATCTTGTTTATTTTACACTAATAAAGCATCGCTAAGGATTAATTCAGGGTTTATAGAATGTTTGCGATTTTATGGAATTTGCGTAAATTTTCAAAACTTTATGATGATGGGGGCACCTCTAAACTTAACGTAAACAAACTGAGTTTTCTCGTATTTAGTAATGACCTATAATAGCATCTTTTAACAGGTATGCCGAAGCAAAAAACAAAAATAAATAAAATCGCTCCACCCTACTATTTACACCTAAAACTTAAGTGTATTTACGTCTAACGTACCTACATCTTTATGAGAATCAGGGCCAAATTAAATCTATGTTAGTAAACTAAATGCATCACGAAAACTGATTGATTTTTCCACGGAAAATATTTGAATTCGTAATATTCAATCACAGAATTTATCCCTCAATTCTATTTTAAAATGCTTTCTCAAATTCTCGTATATACCGCGAGCGATCTCGTGCTCGAAAAATGCAAAAGAAAAATAAATTATAGAGGTACTATGCACTTACTCACTGTGGACATAGAGATGAATATTGCACAGCCGGTGAGACCGGCTGCCTCCAGGCATCGTTACCAATAGATTTAAAAATATGAAAGTCCAATTTAAATGAATATTATTTTGTGGCTGGAATGTTGCTTTACGAACAGGAACTATTGAAAGTAAACGCCGTTTAAGAAGGTGTATTCGGAAAGTTGACGATGTCGCAGATAGCTATTCAATATTTCGCAATTTGATTACTTCATCATCATCATTTCAGCCGAAAGACGTCCACTTCTGGACATAGGCCTCCCCCAAGCACCGCCACTTCGACCGATTCTGTGCTTTCCGCATCCAGCGGATTCCTGCGGCCTTCACAAGGTCATCGGTCCATCTTTTTGGAGGCCTTCCAACGCTACGTCTTCCGGTACGTGGTCGCCACTCCAGAACCTTTCGACCCCATCGGCCATCCGTTCTGCGAGCAATGTGCCCTGCCCATTGCCACTTAAGTTAATATTGTACTTACTTAATAATCTTTCTTACTTAATCATTAATATTGTACTGGAATATTGGTGGTGGCCATTACTGCTCTGTAACAGTGGTGACCCAGTGGTAACGGCCGAGACTTACGAGTTGTAGATCGTAGGTTCGAACCCAAACAGGCGCTTTTCTTTCTGTAAATTATTTCATCACCACTGCTCTCAAAACGGTGAAGGAAAACATTGTTAGGAAATCAGCATGTCCTAGAACCAAAAATTTGAAATATGTGACATCTACCAACCCGCACTGGGCCCGCGTGGTGGATTACGGCCCACTCCCTCTCACCGAGAGGAGGCCTGTGTCCCAGCAGTGGGAATATTAAAAGCTGATTATACAATACCAAAATATTGATTATGAATTTCAATTACACCACTGAATTTGGCTATTTACGACGTTGCCAACTTTCGGAACGAAAATAAAAGTTTATAAGTTACTAGCGGACGTCACGCGGTTTCACCCGCGTAGTTCCCGTTCCCGTGGGAGTACGGGGATAAAATGTATCCTATGTTACTCGCTGATAATGTAGCTATCCATTGCTGAAAGAATTTTTCAAATCGGTTCAGTAGTTTTTAAGTTTATTCGTTACATACAAAAATACAAATCTTTCCTATTTTCATATGTTATGTAGTATATATGGATCTTGGTTATACATAATTTGTTTAGACTCCACTCTTCGCTTCATCACATCCAGAAACTGTTGCAAAAGTAAGGATTAGACAGAAAACGGATGTTTAGAATAAAGTTTTTTTTTTCTTTATTTAAAATAACCAGGTTCTTAATAATTAATTACAGTCTAGCCTATAAGACTATTAAACTATTTTAATCTTACTTAATTTTTTACGCAACAATAATTTAAAAACAAAATGAGAGTGGCACTCCGGGAGTGCCAACAGGGCACTCCGGGAGTGCCAACAGAATTGAAAACTTGAACAAGATCGCCTTGGTGGAAGAAAAATACTTGTACAGAACATTGGTCCGTAACCATATCAAAATAAAGAGCACATTCCCGTTTACAAAAAAAAAAAACTTCCGAAACCTTTAAAGTAAAAATACTTGCATACAACATTGATCCGTAACGAAATATAAATAAAGAGAACATTCGCGTTTACAAAAATGAGGTGTCGTCATGGTGTCGCGAAACCAATGGTTTAGTCCCATCTCAAAAATGCCCAACGCGCTTAAAGAAGTTTTCACTTCAATTAGAATAGTATTAATCGTACTTTACAGAAGTCCGTTCCACTTTCTTAGAGTCTATTGTAATATAAACACTTTGTAGCACACACATGCATTGTTTCTCCATGTAATTGTCTGTTTTTTTAAGGCTTAATAGATTTTCAGGCTACTCGCGATTTTCCCAAACCTCTACAAAGCAGGTCTCACTGAACTCATAGACTGTAGATTTAAGCTGTGCATAGACTCATAGAGGAGGCTCTCCACCGAAGTGTCACTCCACAAACATGGCCTACTTCGCACCGGCTCCGGTTACCGCCTTTGTGCCGTGACGTCACTGATAGGCCGCCATGCCGCATATATGGGAAGTGTAAAAGTTAATAATGCGTTTGTGGTATAATAGTTTCCTTGATGTGATTGCTTTTGCGGAAAAAAATAGTTCCTTTTCTTTGTTGTTTTTGGCAATGTGGCCTTGACTTGCGGCCTGTTGACGTTGTGCTATTCAAGTTTTTAAGCCAAAATTACGAAATTAGTGACATAATAAAATTATAACTTTTTCGTAATTAAGTGTGCAGGTGGTGGGACCGCCTGGCGAGGAGCGTTAGTCGCTCGCCCGTTTGATCCATGGGACTATCACCAACGAAAGAGTAAAATTCTTTAAAATTCTTTATTGGAATAAAAAAAATAAAAAAAATGTATACAATTTATTTATTTATTTATTTATTTATTTAGCAACAACGGTTGTGTTAAACCAATTACAGTACAAGGAAAGTGAAGCCCTGACTCCTGCGCTAGGTAAGAACACCTGTGTTACAGGGGCCAGTGTCTTCTCCCAATCAGTAAGTTCTGGATTTATGCAATAACATCATTTGAATTTACTAGACAAACAAAAAGTATTAAATTAGTTATTAAATTAGTTATTTAGTTACATTCACTATTAAAATAGTTATTAAATTTATAATTAAAATAGCTATTAAATTTATTATTAAAACAGTTATTAAATACATGATTTAAAAAAGGAAAAGTAAAAATTATGAAAACAATTGATTGTCCTTATACATTTGTGTGAGTGTGAAGTATAAAGATTGTGTGTGTGTGTTTAATGTATTGATGTGTGGTGTGTGGATGAAGGTCAATGAGAGGTTGTGATGATGTGTGATGTGTGATCTTGTTGAACTTAATTATATTCATACCTACATTAAAATGGATTCTGTTTCACTGTACTTTTGAGTCAGTAGCCATGACTTAGTTTTAGTTTTAGCTTCCCTTAACGTAAGAGGATTAATATTGAGAGCACTGTTTGTTTTATTATAAATGTGACTCGATAAATACATGCGTTGTCTTCTAGCAGCTGCGGTATCTAATTTAACAGATAGGCAAACATTCCTTATAGTACGCTTATTTAAAACTTGCTCATTTATCGGTGTGACAAGATGCTGCTTGGCAACTATATGTAAAACATACATTTTCCGTACTGTGAGAACTTGACACTTGTCATATAAGGTTGTGGTGGAGAATCTAAAAGGCCTAAACGTCATTACTTTAAGCACGGATCTTTGGGCCCTTTCAAGTCGAATCATGTACGTTTTGCATGCCCCACCCCATACACCAATGCAATACCCGATCACTGATTGAACCAGTGCGTAATATACTGTGCGTAGTAGCTCATAGTCGGCGACGTGTCGAAGTGTCTTAAATACCCATATGAGTTTTCTAATTCGTGCAGTGGTTACCTCAATGTGCTGGCGCCAAGTTAACTTATCGTCAAGTAGTACTCCTAAGTATTTAACTGCATTTGATCGAGGAATAGGTAGACATGAGCAGGACGTGTAGTTCTGGGGGGCATTACATAAGTGTAACTTAACGCATATATTGGAAGGCTTAATTTTAGAGAAACTAAATTGGATTAGGGTCGATTTTGCAAGGTTTATGGTTAGTAGGTTAGCTCTTAGCCAGTGGCTCACGTTAAGCAGGCCTGACTCGGCTTTTTGTCGTACTTCATCCCAGGTCTCCCCATGGAATACAAGTGCTGTGTCATCAGCATATGTAAAAATCTTACCATTTGCAAGAGCTAGTCGACACAGATCGTTTATGTAGATGAGGAAGAGACTGGGTCCAAGAATACTACCCTGTGGTACGCCGTATGTTACCTGGATATCTGAGCTTACGAAAAAGAGTCGCCCTATCATTTCATGTTATTTCGACATTCAAACCCGGAGTAACAATAATAAAGTTTATTTCGTCGGGACTAGAATTTGAAGCCTGCTACAAAAACCCTCTTGCCAAAATGGTAACAAAACCGTCCACATTCCTATTTTACTAACCTAAAGTGTGCTCCAACAAGGCAAAGGTCTTCAAATCTCCTAGCATACTCTTATTCCCCAATCGAGGAAATGAGAGGCAATTACCCGCAAATAACGCGAAAAATAAGGTAAATTTAACCTGCGCTGGGTGGTAGGTACTCTAAAACCTTATTATTATGCCCTTGGGAGTGATTACAGTCTCCAATTTCCCCGTATTTATGTGTCGCCTTTCGTAAAATATAATAGGGACCGGCAATTTATTACTTGTAGCTATAAGCAAAATTAATTACCGTTATTAAGTCCTAAGTTAAGAGGAATTCTCGCCATGATACCGTGTAAGGAATATGTGAACATTATTTTACCTGGGGGAAAAAAAAATTGAGGAACTGAGGTTTATTTCTATAGGGATATTGTAAGAGTAGATTTTTTTCCTTTTGGTGGAAAATAATTACGTCATGGAGTTGAGTTATTTAAAGTATTACTTACTCTGTGTGTATGTTCTCTATGTCTACTGCCAAACAGCATTTTGACGTGACAACGTCTTATAAATTGGTTTGCCGGGTGACACTTCAAGAAACTGCGTTACGCTCCGCTCACGTTATGCGCTCACAATGAGAGCGAGTGAGAGGCACGCGTCCCTTCCACTCGGGCATGGTTAGCCCGCCTAAGAGCGAGAGAGACAGACATAAAAAGTGAAAGGCACGCGTCCCTTCCACTCGAGCACAGTTAGCCCGCCTAAGAGCGAGAGAGACAGAGCGAGAGAGAGAGAGTGAGAGAGATAGGCTAGATAGATAGGATATCTTTGTATAAATTAATGTTTTAAATATAATTCTTTGTATAAATAAATGTTTTAAATTGTTACTATTATTTCATCCTTCTTCCTACTATACGAATGAATATTCACATTAAAATTATTTTACCACTCAAAGTCGTTGTCACGTAAAACTTTCGCCCGTATACCGACTTTACAGGCAACTAATTTTTTTTTGTATTGCGTACTAGCTTTTGCCCGCGGCTTCGCAAACGTGGATGCCAGATATTATCCCACGGGATAAAAAGTAGCCATAGTAGCATAGGCTACTTTTTATCCCAGTGGTTCATCGGTCATCAAAATACATTTAGCCGTTTTAGCGTGAAAGCGTAACAAACAAACTAACATTTATAATAGGTATTTTATAATAGTTTAGATTTATGTATGTATTCTGCATCTCCATCAATTGTATACCCGTTAAATAAGTGAAAGAAACTTCAAAATTATAGTCACTTGAAATAGTCTATAGATCTGAAATACAACAGATAAGTTCTCAAATTTTATACAAAAATACCTGACTCCAAAATTTTTAGGATTTTATTAGGTTTATAAGATTTTCTTGTCTAGTAATGAATCAAAGGTCGAACTATTAGATTTTTCTATGAAGGGAAAATTTATTTAATTTAAGTCTTTTCACGTTTCATCATTTTAGTTCTTTCTCCTATACCTAGCAAAATATACATAGAGCAGTGATCGCCTAGTGGTGTGACCGTCATACTGCCAAGTCGTAGGTCTCAAGTTCAAAAACCAAGGCACGCACCTCTGACTTTTCGAATTCATGTGCGTATTGCTTCAAAAACAGTGAAGGAAAACATCGTAAGGTATAACTTCTCCCGCTCTGGGTGGAGCAGCAGGGCGTGTCAGACTCTTACTGACTAAAACCCACCGTGTTCCTTCAGTTGCCATGTTGTCGGGGGCCACCATTTCCCTTTCGGTATTCTTCACAATCCCGGCAGGCATCGGCCCTAGCGGACCCCGTCAATTTTGCTGACATCTCTTTGAGGCGCGCGTGGAACACAACGCGCCGTCGACCCGGGCCTGGTCCTTATCGGGCGGCGAGCTACCCATTGCTTACCATCTGCAAGCCCCCGCCTACGGTGGCCGGAAATCGGATCGCAATTCCCGACGCCCAGGGCGTCTCCTCCTGCAGTGGTTAGTGGCGTGAGGGCGCGAATTTTTCCTCTCCCTCACGCGTTCCGCCTCCTCCTTCGCGAGCATTACTGCTTCGCAGAAAAGGTTAACTGGCATGCCTGAGAGACATTTTTCGGCGGCATGTGAAGCCAAGTCAGAGACCCATGGGCGGCTTTAAAACTCTGACACCAGGTTAGCCACACTTACCACACGAAAAAAAAAGAAGCAGAAAATATAACTATGTACAGTGGGTTGCATCAATTGGGTACCCCAGTTGTATTTAAATTTTAATACAACTGGGGTACCCAATTGATGCACCGCACCTATATCTTTGGAAGGTTTACCTGTAATGACAGTATTATGTAGTTGCTTTTTATCAACAGGCTTCAAAAAAGAGTTAATCACATGTGGATACAACTGGAATGCACAGCCAGAATCAGATTACGAATAAATGTGTCGCGCGATAAACGTCTTTTGGCACTAATGATTTTATGAGTCGCACATTGTGCATGCTTTCTTAGTACTCAGAACTATACCTACTTAACATATATTTTCTTTGTCAACAGAGCAATGTCCCTGGTTCCGCCAGGGGGGGCGGACTCCCCCAGTCCGCGGCGGGCAGTCAGCCCACTGCTGGAGATGCGCCGCCCACACTGCACGCTAGCCTGCGACTACTGCGCGGCTGTACTCGAGGACAAGTTTAAACGTAAGTGTATGGAAATAGAACACTGTATAAAATTATACGTAACATGTTTTATTCTTAAGCCGTGTACGCACGTACGGACAATTTTTTTGCGTTGCATGATACGCAACAACTTGGTTTGCACGAGCGTACCACTAACGAACATCGAATACTCTGTTCGTCAAACATGTTTGCGGCGATCCTTTTAGTATGTTCTGTATGGACGGTGTTCGAAGAGCTTTAATAAATGTTACGAAACAAAACTGTTCGTATAGATCTTGGCGGGGTGCGGGCGGGGCGGCAGAGGTAGCTAATCCTACCCGTACCTCAGTTCTCGACCAGCAGCGACTGTTGTGCGCGAACTCGACTCGAACTATGTTCGCATTTGTGTTCGAATATGCCATCCATACGTACGAACCAAATGTTCAGATTTGATGTTTGTGTTCGCTATGTTCGTGTTCGTACGTGCGTACATGGCTTTATTATGTAGCACCCGTAACAGGATCATACAAAAATACATTTTCCATATTTTCCCGCATAACTTCGAACGTGAAGCATATTTTTCCCATAAATCCTTCCGTAAAATACTCTATAGAGGGACGTTCAGGCTTACCGTTCGACTGCAATGGTTCAGATTCACTATGAATACGACACAAGCTGGTAGGAATTGCGCTGTCAAATAAAAATAAACGGATTTGCTGGTTATTGCCAAATCGAACTGTGTACCATATTTAGATTTTCGGGCTAGTGTATATCTGAAAAATAGTCTGTGTTTTAGATTTTTTTTATAAATGTTTTTTTCTGATGAAATCGAATCTATTAATTATGTTGCACCTCCTATGTTTTGTCTCTGCATCACCCTAAGGTTGACTGGTAGAAAATGCCTCAGGCATTTAGTCCGCCTTTGTACGGTATTTTTTTCTTGTGTATAATTCTTTTTTGTTTTATATTGTTTAAATCTCTGAGTCTATATGTTATGTTATGCCCTATCCCTTCACATTTACTAACTAACTGATTATGTTTACATACCGTGTGGTGGGACCCTGGTGATCTGCGATACAGGTTTTCTTAGTGCAGACACCAGTCTCTCACAAACTATTGTCACAGTCTTTCAAGTCTATCTAAATTATAAGATGCCATTGTTCGTGAAGAGAAAATAAATTATTTGAATTTAATTTATAACATAACATAACATCACGCCTTGTTTCCCCGAAGTGTTGGGCAGAGGTCCTGTAGTAGGTACACCCACATTTCGCCAGTTATGTTTAAGTCCCATGTAATAAGGGGCGAGCCTATTGCCATCAACCGGGCACAAATCCAGACTCCGGGCTACTACTGAGAAATTTCAGATAGAAAAACCCAATAACACTTTGCCCAACCCGGGAATCGAACCTAGGACCTCATGCTCAGCAGTAGCGCTTGCGACCACTAGACCAACGAGGCAGTTAATTTGTTTGAAATTTTTGGTTTTTTTATCATAATATATAGCGAAAGGAACTGCGTTTCAACTGAGTGTTTCAGAACATTTCTCAACTTTTTTGTATGTACCACAATATTACATAAATACTTGAAGATAAGACTCAAATCACTACAAATTTTATTTCCTTCATCCACCAGGTAGTGCAGACATGCGTAACCGAGGCACATCCCCACTGTCAGCGTCACCTCGACAGTCCCTCACCGGGGAACCGCCCTGGACCCTCCCGGACGACGACCGACCCGACTTCTCAGCACTTAAGGAAAATATACAAAGGATCAACAAGTAAGTCTATATAATTATAAGCCTGTTTTATCCCACTACAAGGAAAAGGCCTTCCGACTAGAGTTACCATTTTGAAAACTCCTGAAAAAAAGCCTGATATTATAAAAAAGTCCGGATATTTAACTTTTTAAAGAAAATCTCCTCAAATTGAAAAGACTGGACTGATGAGATTGCTAGACATAGACCGGACAGGGGGCCAAAAAGCCGGACATGTCCGGAGTAATTCGGACGGACCCTACTCCTGACCCTTTTGCGGGCAAATACTTTAAGAAGGAGTCCAGCTCGTCCCAGCGCCATCTTTTTCCGAGCCTGCCGCGTAGTTGTTTTCTGCTTTTTGGGATCCACTAAGTGGTGATTTTCCACAAATTATTTTTTTAACCGCCTCTGTGATCTAGTGGTTAGATAACCTGTCTCACCCAGACCCAGAGGTCCCGCGTCCGATTCCTAGTAGCGGCATCATTTTCGTTCGCAAAGTCTGTCGTCATAACAACAATATTAAAACAGCATGGTTGTGTTTCGGCAGTCAGAGGTAAGATATCCAATACCTCTGTGGTTGAGGATTCCGGGTGAAGCTCGCTTCCACCTTCGACTTGATCATTACTTACCATCAGGGGAGATGCAGGCCAAGAGTTTCCCCGTTGTGGTAAAAAAAATGTGATGGGAATTAACCGATATCTAATAGAAATTCATTGGTATAAAACACAGTTCATGCTCATAGTTTTTTCAACTAGAATTAAGTTGTTTAATAACACTAATGAGTCTTGTAACTTGAAGTATAATAATAATAACTAGCCCGTATTGTCCCACTGCAGGGCAAAGGCCTCCCTTTCTTTTTTCCTCTCAACTCGATCCTGAGCCAATATGGAACAATCCCTCCTATAAGCATTAAGTTCGTCCCGCCGTCTACGCCTGGGTCTTCCACGACGCCGTTGGACGTGTTCAGGAACCTATGTTGTAGTGGTCATAGCCCACAATGCATCCAACATGCAGCAAATGTGTCCGGCCCAGTCCCACTTGAGCTTGGCTGCTTTTTGGGTGACGTCAGCGATTAGTATCTTAGAGCGCAGTATCGTGTTTCGTATCCGGTCGGTAAGTCGTACTCCAAGGATACTGCGCACAATCGCTCGCTGGCAAACCTCGAGCCCGGTCCACTTGAACTCGTAAATGAATAAATTATATCAACCACCGTATATAAACTACACGAGTCCAGTAATCTAGTTACATCCACGCGAGTAAGCTTGTAACATAATACGGTTAAGTTAACTAAACGAAAAAGCCGTCTGTTATGCCAACAGCTGGAGGTACAATATTTTTACGTCAACATTGTAGTGTTGTTCTAAGCAAATCCTAGCATTTCCTTATAGAACCACGGCGCACGTAAAGTTAGAGCTTTACGATAACATCTACAGACAATATTATCTATTTGACATGTTTATGCTGAAATCTGTATAATACGCATTGCATCAGTGACAGGCGTCAGCGTAAGAGGATTAGTAAAATAGGATCGTCCATTCAAACTAATATTTTAAATGTAATAGCGTTTAAAATTTTATAAGAAAAAAAAAATGTACCTATGAATATAAATTATATATTATTATTTATATGATATTATTTTGTACATCTTTGACATTTCTCGAGACCCTTTTTTTTTTTTGGTTGGGAAATTATCAAATAACTTCTCCCGCTCTGGGCGGAGCGGGAGGGCGTGTTAGACTCTTACTGACTAAAACCCACCCGTGTTCCTTCGGTTGCCCTGTTGCCGGGGGCCACGATTTCCCTATCGGTTTTCTTCACAACCCCGGCAGGCATCGGCCCTAGCGGACCCCGTCAATTCTGCTGACATTTCTTTGAGGCGCGCGTGGAACACAACGCGCCGTCGACCCGGTCCTGGTCCTTATCGGGCGGCGAGCTACCCATTGCTTACCGTCCGCAAGCCCGCGCCTACGGTGGCCGAAAATCGGCTCGCGATTCCCGCCCCGGGCGTCTCCTTCTATTGCGGCGGTTTTTCTCGAGGGAAGGAAGGGAAGGGAAGGGAGGAGGGGGGGAAGGGTCCCGGATCTTTGGAAGGCGTACGAGGGGCCGAAGACAACTCGCACGCATAAAATTAAATAATATTATTATAATTGAATTTTTATGTAATATTATTATTAAATAAATAATATCAATTTTGACTATTACTCTCTATCTGTTTGTCTGTCTGTTACAATTCACGCCTTAATGGCTGAATGGATTAGAATGTTTGGCACACGGATAGACTATGATCTGGGTTAGACCTGGGTGGACATGGGATAGTTTTTATCCTGGTATTACGTAAAATAATTTAATTTCTAAATCTGCCACAATCAAGGAAATAAACACAATAGGAACTAAAGCTCAATCAATACACATAAGGTTACAAGCCGGCTTATTATTGGCCGAGGCAGGCTTGCGCGGCTGATTGAGTTGCCGCTTGGTTGCTGATTGGATGCACTTGTGTCAAGTTGTGTTGTCTGAAACCACAGGCTCACTGGGCGTGATATTTCAAAATAGAATATTGTTAATTTTAGTTATATCTGGTCAAAAAAATAAAGTTGGTAAAAATTAAAAATAGTAGGTATCTCTACAGCGTAATTCTAGCTAGGGTGTACAATAGTCCTAACTAATATTACAAAAGCGAAAGTGAGTTTGTTTATAACATCACGCCTTGTTCCCCCGAAGGGTTTTGCAGAGGTGTCCCTGTAGCAGGTACACCCACATTTTGCCAGTTATGTCTAAGTTCCATGTAATAGCGGGCGAGCCTATTGCCATCAACCGAGCACAAATCCAGACTCCGAGCTACTACTGAGAAATTTCAGATAGAAAAACCCAATAAAACTTTGCCCGACCGGGGAATCGAACCCAGGACCTCATGCTCAGCAGTAGCGGTTGCGACCACTAGACCAACGAGGCAGTCCGAGTATGAGTTTTTAATGTGACAAAATCCAAAAGTGATCAATATTCTCGTAAAGCGATCAATCTGCCTAGCGTTTTCCCAACTATGTTGGAGTTGACTTTCGGCCTAACCAGATGCAGCTAAATACCGTATGGAGCGACTGCCTATCTGGACTTCTACAACCCAGTGACTGGGTAATACGATACCCCTTGGTAAGACTGATTGTCAGACTTTCGGGCTTCTGACGACCTGTAACGACTGTCAAAGATCCACGAATGACAGCCGGTATCAACGGCTTAACGTGCTTTCTGAGGCACGAAGGAGTCTCGGAATGTTAAGATAGACACCCATCCACAGACCAACCTCGGCAAGCGTAGCTTAACCTGATAGATCAAACGGTGCAGCTGTTATTACTTAGCCACGAGCTCATTCTCGTAAAGCGATCATATTTATACATTCAAATCATTTCACAATGGGCGGAGTTACCGCAAGGAAGATGCTTTCATGTGAAGTTTCGATAACTGACTTTTTTTTTGTATTAGGGACTGTGAAACCTCAACCCGTCTGGACATGTTGCTGACCCAAGTGGAAAATTATGCCAACAACCTAGAGGCGCTGGTGGAGGAGAGGACCTCAGACTACCTGGAGGAGAAGAGGAAGTGCGAGGAACTTCTGTACCAGCTCCTGCCGAAGTAAGTTATATTTATTGTGTGAGTTTGCAGAGAAGTTAGAGATTGTACGAAAACTGTTCAGTGATCAGTTAATAGTGATAGTCTTGTGGTGTAACCGTCGGACTGCCAAGTCATATGTCTGGAGTTCGAACCCAAGGCACGCACCTCTGACTTTTCGGATTCATGTGCGTATTGTATAATTATCACTTGCTTCAAAAACGGTGAAGGAAAACATCGTGAGGAAACCGGCATGCCTGAGAGATATAGTTCTCGACGGCATGTGAAGTCAAGTCGGAGGCCCATGGGCGGCTTTAAAACTCTGACACCAGGTTAGTCTTTAATCACACGAAAAGAAGAAGTGTTCAGATGCTTAAAAAAATTGTTTGTTAAAAAGTGCTAGAGAAACCATCACAGTGGTGACCCACGAGAATTTAGGACAGGTATTGATGATTATATTCATTGGCTAATAAGAATGCTTAGTGAACGTAACGTTAATTATTTAGAATCTCTCAGGTAAAGTAAAGGAGACGACTTTCTTTTTCTCCGTAACTTTTTCGTACCATTTAAAGCCATAAAACATTTACTCGTTCTTGTTTCGTACTTAAATTGGCATAAACCTAGTATAGCATTTATATAATATTTTACCTTTGTATTGTCACAGATTAATAACAGATGGTTCTCTTCGCAAAATCATTTAAATTAAAAGTGCCTGTTTGCTCGAGCCTTAAAGTGCAATTCAGGTTGCACAGCGCTAATTACCTAGTTATATTCACCTACAAGTTGCCTCTCTTTCTATCGCGTAACTCTTAGATCTCCTGACTCACTGAATTGGCTCAATAAGTAACCAACTCCAAAAAAGCAAGCAGCGTATGCATCTATGTATGTATAATTATTTCACAGTACCTATAAATAATTACATACATTTTACTATCGTGTTTTATTAGCATATAAGCTTAATCAGCCTAGGTATAATGTTCCCACTGCTGGGAAATAGGCGACAAGTATTTCCCAGCAGTGGGAACATTATACCCAGGCTGATCAAGCTTATATGCTTATATGCTAAATAGGCGACAAGTATTTCCCAGCAGTGGGAACATTATACCTAGGCTGATCAAGCTTATATGCTAATAAAACACGATAGTAAAATGTATGTAATTATTTATAGGTACTGTGAAATAATTATACATACATAGATGCATACGTTGCTTGCTTTTTTGAAGTTGGTTACTTATTAAAATTACCGTGACTTATGGACGGACGGACAGACGGACATGGCGAAACTATAAAGTTTCTTTTCTTGTTTTACTATTTCACGAACGTAAGTGGTACCTACAAACCTACTAAAACAAAAATACGAAACAAATAGGAGACGAACAATAATTCGCCAATTTAGGCGGTAAACCATAAGATTAATAAATAATAATTCTTATGGGAAAACCTTATTGCCATTTTTGTTATTTATGATACTACCTACCTCGTAACTAAATAATTCTAGAATAAACATTAAAAATGAGTAGGTATGGGTAGATATAGATAATTTCCTGACAAAATCCTTTGGATAAAAAAATTATAAACCTCCTTGATTGTCATACTATTATTGATACACACAGTACTTACAACAATTTGCCATTTTTATTAAACCTAAATGTCCGCGTCACTCGTACCGCTGGCATTCGGCGCGCAGCGTACCCCTGAAGTTTGTCTTATAACTGAGCCGGCTCAAACCGGTTTGTCCTCTAGCGGGCGCCGCGCGCTGGTGCACCCTCAGCGCGCCTTTTCTGTGACATTGCACACACACAAAGCTGTGCGTGTAGTAGTGATCTCGCGCAAAGCATTAGTATGAAGCTTGCAGTCTGTTCCTTTTTTAGCTTCATACCTAAAATGCTGAGTAAACCATCTGTTTTAGCCAACGTACGCACGGACGTAATAAAATCGCGGCGGGATTTTATCGCGCACTGGACTTTCAACTCTTGGTGTTAAACCGAGCGTTGAGAATCGAACGCGCTGGGATGCACTCTCGTCCCAGCGTGTTGGAAAAACACACTGTTGGATTTTCAACTCTCGGCGCTAAGCAGAGCGTTGAAAATCAAGTGCACGACAAAAAATCGCCGCGAGTTTATTACGTCTGTGCGCACGTCGGCTTAATCTGTGGTATTGTGCTACAGACGTATAGATAAACGCATTATTACGTATGGATAGGTAACTAAGTACAACTAAAGAGAGGTTTAGCTCTACACAACTCGGCTTAAACAAGCAAACCTAATTCACAAAGGGATTAAACACAGAGGTTACTAAAGCCTTCCTTAATTACGCATCCATCCAGCTCAATCGCTTGACTGGGAATATTATTGACCCAAACCGGTATTAATTCTTCGACGTAGTGATTGCGACGTAGTTAATTGTGAGATCAATGGGTCAGTAATTATGAGATGCTCTTCGGTGGCTATATCTAATAACCACCAAAGAGCATCTCATAATCACATAATTAGTGACTTAGGTACATGTAGAGGGCCTTTAATAAACAGGGTTCATGGTTATACGTAACCATTTACAAGTAATTTAACATTTTATGTTTAAAAATGTATGAAATAAAAATGTAAAATGTAACCTAACCTATCAGGGTTAATGGTTATACGTCGGCAAACTCGAACATTTGCATAGGAGTCAAACGGCATCAATTGGTTGTAAATGACGCGTCCTATATCCCCTTAATGCATTGCTGACGTATAACCATTAACCCTGCATATCAGGGTTATTGGTTACATTTTTATTTCATAAATTTTAAAATATAAAATTACTTGTAAATGGTTACGTATAACCATTAACCCTATATATCAGGGTTATTGGGTACATTTTATATTTTTCTTTATACATAAAAAAGTCTAATTGCTTGAAAATGGTTGACATTGGCATAGGGGTCACAGGGGGATTTTTTGGTACCTCTCCTACATCCCCTTAACGGATTGTCGACGTATGACCAATAACCCTGTATAGTCATAAATGTGTTACTACTAAGTTAGAAGATTAAGTGATAAGATAAGATTGCAATGATAATGACATCTATGGGTCCTGACTCCCGCTTTCCAAGCACGAAGTTTTGAAATCGGCAAGATTTTTATGTTCTTTTCCAAGCCTTGTTTCATGTACAGTACAGAAAGAAAGAAAGAAAGTAAACATATTTGTTTAGCATGGGCTAAAAGGCACACAACATATTCTGCAAATAAAAATAAAATAAAAACGAGAGGAGTCGTGAGACCCTCGGTTGGAACTAAGTTCCTTTCGTTGTAAATTATATACTACATAACAGGCATATGCTTGTAAACACACAAACACACTACTATAGCAAAAGTGTCGTGACGGTCAAATGTAACACTTTTTTCGGCTCTCATTCGCCAACTGAGCAGAGGATAACGTCCGATAAGCAAACTCGTTTCAAAAAGTGTATGTCTTTGTAAGAAATTAGCAGGATTGTGTGCCTCACGGCTGTGCCAATTAGGCCCAGCCAGTATATATGCGTATGCCATAATATGTAGCCTGGATGATGATCTAAGTAAATGAAAACATCTAAGTAATGAACAGTTGTGAATATCAAGCCTCGTCCTATACAAAAGAAGAGGTGATTGCCTTGAAGTTGGACTAATCAATAGTGATGATGCCTGGGTATAAAAAAGAAAGTCTATTTAGTCTGTCAGTCACATAATAAAAAAATATTAGACACATGTTTTTTGTTTTATCGTTTAGTACTTAGATACAACGCATTAAAGTTGGGGAGTGGGGCTCGCTACGTCCCAAGTAAGTACAGAATCTCCTTATATAAAAAAAAAACTATTTAGTCCGTCAGTCAGATAATAAAAAATATTAGACACGTATTTTTTGCTTTCTCATATTAATACAAAAAATACTTAGATAAAACGCATTTAAGTTGGGGAGTGGGGCTCGCTGTGTCCCAAATAAGTACAGAATCTACTTATAAAAAAAGAAATTCTATTTAGTCCGTCAGTCAGATAATAAAAAATATTAGACACGTATTTTTTGCTTTCTCATATTAATACAAAAATTACTTAGATAAAACGCATTAACGCTACGTCCCAAGTAAGTATAAAATCTATATACAAGTGACGTCATGCCACATTCTAACTCAATGTATCGCCGTAATCTTTTGATTACGTAAAAAAATAAAATATACGTGTCCAATATTTTTTAATAATCTACCTGACGAACAAATTTTTTTTTGTCTTCATCCCTTTTCTTTCTACCTACCAATATTTGACAGACCAGTTCTAATTACCAACATTCCCTCCTAAACCACATCTATATCATCACAATTTCCTCCACAGGTCCGTAGCTTCTCAGTTGATAATGGGCCAGCCTGTCATGGCGGAGACTTACGACCAGGTGACGATCTACTTCAGTGACATCATCGGGTTCACACAGCTGTCGGCTGAGTCCACACCGCTGGAGGTCGTTGATCTGCTCAATGATCTGTATACCAGCTTTGATTCGGTTATTGAGAACTTTGATGTTTATAAGGTGAGTCTTTTAGTTTGTTGAACTTAGAATTATTAATATGTCCGACAATGTCCGTTCACTTGCACCCTTGACGATCTGAACAACACCTCTTTTTTTTTTGGCTGGGAAATTATCAAATAACTTCTCCCGCTCTGGGCGGAGCGGGAGGGCGTGTCAGACCCTTACTGACTAAAATCCACCCGTGTTCCTTCGGTTGCCCTGTTGCCGGGGGCCACCATTTCCCTATCGGTTTTCTTCGAACCCCCGGCAGGCATTGGCCCTAGCGGACCCCGTCAATTCTGCTGACATCTCTGTGAGGCGCGCGTGGAACAAAATGCGCCGTCGACCCGGGCTTGGTCCTTATTGGACGGCGAGCTACCCATTGCTCACTGTCTGCAAGCCTGCGCCTACGGTAGCCGGAAATCGGCTCGCGATTCCCGCCCCATGCGTCTCCTCCTGCGGCGGTTAGGGGCGTGAGGGCGCGAACTTTGCCTCTCCCTCACGCGTTCCGCCTCCTCCTACGTGAGCATTACCGCTTCGCAGAAGGAGGTGACGGCCTGCTATTTTCGCTCGCTCCGTACCATGGCCTGAATCAGGGCCGGACGCGAGAGATCACCGCCACCGATCGCCTCTACGAGGACACGGCGTTGCTCCGCCCAAGCCGGGCAGACCTCCACCGTATGCTCCACCGTGTCCTCAGGCCAATCCACACAATGGTGACATCCGGGCGTTTCCTCCCGCCTTATCCTGAACAGGAACCTCCCGAAGCAGCCATGTCCGGTGAGGACCTGCGTCAGGCCGAAGGTGAGGGCGCCGTGGCGCCTCTCAAACCACTCCTCAAAGAGGAGTCTTATCGCCGCAATTGTGGCGTGCCCATTTGCAAATTTTCCGTCGGTTTTTTTTTTTTTAATCAGCTGTTCCATACATTTTGACCGCGTAGGTATTGCACTTTTCTATGAAATATATTTTTTTTTTTAATAACCGACGATAAATTTCAACGCAGTGGGGTTCAGAATCATGTATTAAATCCATGGTAACAGTTTTCGCGTCGATGTCCCTGCCACTCTATAGATGTACTGTCGAAATGAAAAGAAGATTCATGGTTATGTTGTGAATTGGTTTTGGTAAATGAGATTATGAATAATTTATTGGTACAAAATGTATCTTTTCTCAAACATGCTTGAAAATTCGAACATTATTTTGGCAACCTTCTTCGAGATAAATCGAATTTGCTGTACTGGTCAAAAACAAGCAAGTAAGCGGCCGGCAATGTTACAATTAAAATCCTTATCTGTCGTGTCGGCCAAATAAATTATTTTGAAAACCCATATCTGTCGTGTTATTTAAAAATGGAACGAACTTTTTACTTCAACACATGGCAACCAAGGAGGTAACTAATCAAAGATTTTATTTAAATTACGATTTGGCTTGCAAATAGAGCTGTTTATAGTAAAGAAGAAGCAAATGAACATGTAGGCGCGTGAAAAATTATCGTTGTTGGTCATTGATTCTGGAATGTGTAATTAATTTACTTAGTTTGAATTTTCGCGCATTATTTGAGAAAAGTACTATACAAGCCTTGGCCGCAACCAGGCATTGATGGACTCACATATGTGTGCGTCGGCCCACATTTTCACGATCGTCCAACAATACTCTAATTGCTGGCCGCGACAGTAATGTACTATAATGATAATAATAATGTATGCTTATTTATTTATTTAACCCAGTGCTTTTCAACCTTTTTCATGACCCGACCCACTTAGTATGAAAAAAAATTTTTCGACCCCCTCCACTGTTTATAATCTGTATTTTATTTTTAATACAAATATCAAATAAATAAATATTTTTAGTATTTATAATTACATATCGGCTAATTACATAATTAAGTACCTGTAACAGACATATTACATTGCCAAACCACGGAAAAGCGATACGATGGATTTGTAGGGACTGCGTATCCCACTTGCCTTCTAATTGAATCCTAAGTATATTTTAATTGTATGTCATATAATTGATGAATTTATGAGGGTCATGGCTACGAGGAGTTTCCCAGATGAGGCAAATTGGGAACCGACCTAAAAGAAAATCTGCTGGAATTATCTAAAGCAATAAAACTGAGTTAAAAAAAAAAATCACTGAGGCCTCGCGACCCCTTATAGAGACATCGCGACCCTACAGGGGGTTGCGACCTACACGTTGAAAAAAACACTGATTTGATCATTTATATAAACAGACAAGAAAATAACAGAAAAATACGTACAGAGGGGATGCTTATTTCTAAAGACAGTGACGTGTGTTGTTGATACTGTTTTTTTACTGCAACTAGATTAATTAATATGATTATTTGACCAGTGGTTCTGAACTGAAGGTAACAAAGGATAGAATAATCTTTATATTCATTCCTTCACGTATTTTATTACCTCTATCATTCAAGTAGAACACAGTGATGTATCGCGCGATATGAGCGGCCATCGTTCATTGTAGTTTGCTTTATTAGATGTAGCGCGTCTGCAATATAATATCTATGTGGATAAGGGAAATCTTCTAGGTTAAATTAATCAACTTAAGTTAAAGAAGTTGATATTTTTGTGATGGTCTTTGCGTCGAGTTACGTAAGTACCTCGCAGGGGGTTATGATATGCGCTGGCCGAAGACCTTATTTATAAGGAAATTTATTTAAACGATCGTAACATATATATATTTACAGAATAATTTTAATATTACCCAAATTTATTTACATCAAGGGAAAATAACATTACATTACATAACAAGCTCATTTATCTATCGCGATTTATTGCAATCGACGTCTAGTTTTGTCTAGGTAGGGCTGCTCCATTGGCAAAGCCTAATAACTTGGCTATTGGTTTGAATTTATGCCTTCTGCCACGAATGCACATGCTAGTGGCACGGATTCTTGATCTAAGCCAACCCATCACTACGCTCATGGGCCTGTTCAAGTGGTCAGCGATTGCAGTTCCAAGATGTTTTACGAAGATAATTTAAACAATATTGACACTCACACATTTTCAGTGATCTGCCGACAACTTTAAACTTAATCAATTAATTTAAAATGATCTATTAATTTAGAAACAAAACTCAATAATCTAGATGCGATCCAGCCTGTCCCTTGCTGCCCTGCCCCAGCGAGTTACGTACCTCGCAGGGGGTTTTGATATGCGGCGGGGATCTCTCGCGTCCGGCCCTGGTTCAGGCCATGGTACGGAGCGAGAGGAAATGGCAGGCTGTCACCTCCTTCTGCGAAGTGGTAATGCTCGCGAAGGAGGAGGCGGAACGCGTGAGGGAGAGGCAAATTTCGCGCCCTCACGCCCCTAACCGCCGCAGGAGGAGACGCCCTGGGCGGGAATCGCGAGCCGATTTCCGGCCACTGTAGGCGCGGGCTTGCGGACGGTGAGCAAAAGGTAGCTCGCCGTCCGATAAGGAACAAGCCCGGGTCGATGGTGCGTTGTGTTCCACGCGCGCCTCAATGAGATGTCAGTAGAATTGACGGGGTCCGCTAGGGCCAATGCCTGCCGGGGCTGCGAATAATGGCCGAAAGGGACATCGTGGCCCCCCGCAACAGGGCAACCAAAGGAACACGGGTGGGTTTTAGTCAGTAAGAGTCTGACATGCCCTCCCGCTCCACTCAAAGCGGGAGAAGTTATTTGATAATTTCCCACCCAAAAAAAAGGGGGTTATAATATGCGCTGGACTCCTTTAAGAAAGATTGGTCCTTGGAAGCTCTAGACAGAGAGAGGTGGAAAGAGAGTAGAGAGGCCTTTGCCCAGCAGTGGGACAATAACGGCTATGTAATGTAATGTAATATGCGCTGGCCGAATACCTTAATTATAAGCCATCTACAGATAGCCCGCTACCTAATTGCGCAACGTATTTTGATTACCATTCAAGTAGAATTTATTTCAATTTGAATCGAATTGCTTTTATTTTACGACTTTGGAATTGCAAAACTCCAATATTTTTTAAACAAACTGCGGTCTGTTTGATACTCCATTGAGTGAACGAAATGCGTCTAAAAAGGCTATTAATCGAATTGCGTAACCATTTTGACAGTTGTAATTTTGTTTCAAACTTTATAGTAATTTGTTTTGTCTGTCAAATTAAACAGAAGCCACTGTAGTGGTCGCAATAGATTTTACTTAGCAATCTTTTTGGGATTAACTCATGAAATCTCCATAATTATTAAGAAAAAAATTAAGTAATAGTCTTCCTGATAAATTGTGAATGTGTTTTTATGTAAAACCTCAATGATAAATCAATTTTATTGGTATGTTAAATATCAAAGCAGCGAGGTCGATTTTTAATAATAATTGTGAAAGTTTTCTTGTGAGTTTAGTGCCTACAACCTAAACTAAAAACAAATATTATGATATTCCAGAAACGAGGTATTTTGGTGGCATTTTAACGAAAGACAAATTCGTACCTCATACCGTAACAAACTTGAGCCACAAGCTTAGCAACCCAGTCGAGCTTGTAATACATTGGAAAAGCAAAAACTTATAATTGAGGAAGAACAAAAAAAAGCAGTTTGAAACATTTTATATTAATGGATTATGTAAGGACATTGATGAACATACCACTATTGCCACATCATTGTCTGTTTAAGGTATGTACTTACTTATTATTTTCTTTCTAAGTGTTGAACATTGAATGTGTGTTAAGTACAGCAACAATGTTACACACATAGGGATGTATTTATAAACATTGCTTATAGTTAAGTGACGTTAAAACCTCAAAAATGTATGATTAAACAGTTGCTAATCATTACATAACTTTATGCAACGTTTATAAATAAACCCCATATTGTTTATTGGTGAATACGAAATGCACCATCAAACGTAAACTTACCATACATTTAAATACCATACATATATTTTCAGTTGCCTAACCTACTACTTATATGAATATTTACTTAGCAATTATAACAACAAAGTAAAGAAAGTAGGTAGGCAACTGAAAATATATCTAAGTACCTATCTTAAATGTTTTTCACTTATTGTTAATATTATTAAAAAAATCGATCTGCCCAGCCTTTACCCAACTATGTTGGGGTCGGCTTTCAGTCTAACTGGATGCAGCTGAATACAAGTATTTTACATGGAGTGACTGCCTATCTAACCTCCACAACCCAATAACTAGGTAATACGATACCCCTTGGTAAGACTAATTGTCACTTTCGGGCTTCTGATGACCCATAACGACTGTCAAAGATCCACAAATGACATCTGGGACCAACGGTTTAACATGCTTTCCGAGGCATGAAGGAGTTTCGGTATGTAGAAATGGTCACCCATCCACGGACCAACCCCGGCAAGCGTAGCTTAACCTGATGGATTGCCCCGTGCGGCTGTTAGTACTTAGCCTATTAATATTATTAGTAGGTAAGAATATTTAAGTCAATTGTTGCTTATAATTGACCCAATTGTTGTTTATAGCAGAATATTGCTATTCTATAACGTGACTGTGGATGGATGTAATGGATGGTGGAATATATTGAAGATTTACTATTCTTTTTTTTTCAGGTGTCAGGCTCAACTACATTATTCAAGATTTTTTTAACTGTCTCTCATTCACTTACAACAAGCAGTACATACATAATCCATGATGATTTCCACAGGAAGACATTAGATTCCAAATTCCACTAATCCTTACAGTATGTTTGTTCCAATTCCTTTTTGCTCTATGTCCAAATATTTCATATTAATGTGAATAGATGGTAATGGTGCCGATTCTCTTGTCCAGTGTTGAGTTAAGGTTGTAACAATTTAATAAAACAGTTTTATTTGTTTACCATAATTTATTTCTCTCTATTTCCTTTAAATCTAATGAATGACAGTTAATTTAGGTAAACACCTTTAAATAGTATCATTATAATTATTAAATTGTCTGTGTTTGTATAAAACAAATAGTATGCCATTCTTAATTATTTCATTTAAAGTTATTTTTATTTGTCCCTCTATAGTTCATAATTAAAACACTTTATTAAAGTTTACACTGTTATCAATTAACACAATAGTTTATATCACTGTCGTACAAGACTATAATCAAGTTTTCTAAAAAAAATATTTCATGAAGGATCTTCAGTTTCTACTTTTGTACTTAAGAAGCTTGAAATCTGAAGTAGCAGAGCAGCAGTGCAGCACAGCAGGGGCAGTATCATTCATGCTGCCTTCATGTCTTCGTAGGTGAAATTCCCCAGGAACTCTACATTTTAAAACAAAGTCATATTATTTTCTGCTCAAATAAAGTACTCATGTGGCAAAGTAGGCATATCAACTAGGCCCATGGCTAGATGAAAGCCATCTGTGATCATCATCGTCATGCTGGTTGTATAATTTCTTCTTTATTTAGGGCTGATTTTTCAGTCTCCAGATATTTTATAATACTGAATTATAATGGTAATTGGATAAACATAAAATATATATTATGATGTGTCTGTCAAAAGTTCAGCCAAGGAAATATATTCATAATTGAGTTGCTATGCTTAATTCTTAATGATGTGTCAAAAAGCTTACCTTCAATGATTAATACATATGATTCTTAATTCAATCCATGTTTGCCACCTTGCCACCAACTGCTTTGTTAGGAAGTCAACAATATTGATATTTGGTAGTGTTCCATTCTTGTATTTTCAGCACGTCTGTGAAAATATTATGAATATGTTTTGTAGTTATCTGTTATTTGGTTAGGTAGTGGATATTATAGTTTATTTCAGCATCTACTTATGTACAAAAATATCAATTAACAATTTTAGTTAGAATGTGAGACATAGTACTTAACTATTATTTTAACCACAATAAATAGTTAACCTCGCGTAAGATGCCTGTGTCTACGCAACAAAAGAATGATTGTCCGTATACGTAGACTCACCAATAATGTACCTACAGCTACAATAATCTAATGAGATACGAAGGTACTCTCACACACGTTATTCCTATTTATATTGGTTTACTTACTTGTAGTGATAATATCGACTTAGATACTTTTCGCTATGGAGCAAAACAGCCTAAGTCTTAGTCCATGTACTTAATTGTAGTCTGTGATCTTGGTGAAGCTAGTACAAAACGAAGGCGGTGTCTCGAACGAGAGAATTTTCCAAAGTTCTTCCGACTTCCACAAGCCACAAGAATAATGTTCCAAAACTGCTTATTACAGGCCCATGTTTCTGTACGTGAATAGTAAATATAATTTTGTATGTTGAAAAATATAAAACAACAAACAAAAACTTTACCGAAATCAACAAAAATAAAATGTAAACAGATACGTCGCCATGATTGATATCGTATTCTCCACAGACTTCAAAGAATATTCATTCCAGCCCAAATTATTGTCAAAGGTTTAACATGTGATGTCATATGCCTTTCCTTTTCTTTTCCCTACACTCTGATAAAGTTAGAGCAGCAAAGGTATACTTTAGACAGGCAGTAGTTTGCATTAAATCGTCAACGCATAACGCAATGAGGGCAGATCATTCAACTTTTACTCTCAGTGTTGCAATTTTTTTCCCCTAAGTCCACTATAGACTTGCGTCTAGATACATCGAAACGAATCAAAAATCCGATTTCAATCAGAAACGGAATCGTATCGATAATCCGAACTAGACAAACCGATTTCACAAAACCACGGAAGTGTGGTTTTGCCTAAGCAAGTTTTTGTTTATATTTAAAATAGTTTTGATCGATGCACTTACAACCGAATAATATTACTAGAGACGATCGAAACTGCGAGCCGGAGCCTCTCCTGAAATCGGTTTTCTGTTACCGACATTCGGTCGCTGTTTTGGGAGTCCATTTGAAGATTTGAGTATGAAAATAAAACATAACTTATGTAATCATAGTATTTTTAGGGTTCCGTACCTCAAAAGGAAAAACGGAACCCTTACAGGATCACTTCGTTATCAGTCTGTCAAGACCCTTTTTCTCAGGAACGTACGGAGGTATCAAGTTGAAATTAATATCAAATACGTCTGTGGTCCCTTAGAGCTCTAAAAAATCAAGCTTCTAAGTCAACACAATAAAAAATTACGGCTATTTAAGCGACATATTTTGGTATTCGCAAATAAATCAAAAACTACAGGGTACTTCCCGTTGACCTAGACTCATAAAATTTGGCACAAAGCCCGTCTCATTGCACAAGTAAAGGAAAATGACAGAAAATTGTAAATTTTCAGTTTTATCACATACAAAAAGAAAAAACCATTACAAACTTACATTTGCAGTTGGAGAATTGACCGTGACATATATCAATATAGGGGAGATGTTTTTCAACTACAAAGTTGTTTGTTTTTGGGATAAAAACTCCCAGGTTTAGTGGAAATCCCTCTAAGTTGACAACACTGCTTTTCTACGATTTTGTCATAGGCCACAGATAGCAAAGACGTGAAAATAAAAACGTTTTATTACGTAGTTCAATTGTGGTAGAAAGTATTTTAAAAATTGGTTTTTCATTTTTCGGCAATCATTGTACATTTTTATTTATAAGCACTAGTAGATCATCAGTTGTAATTAAAACAAAATTACATTATAGCACAATAATTTGAATATTAACCATTCATAGATGCAGTAACTAAACATATAAATTTAACAATTATAGACAATTGTATTGAACATCCCTATACAATTTCAGTCGTATGGTAAAAAATGTACATCGCAATTCCAATTATGGCATGCGATTAAGATTGGACTTGCTTTCGATTCAGAATTGCAATCAAAAATAAAATATGTTACGCAATTAGGCTGCCGGTTAATAAGCAGCCAACAACCAACTAGGTTGACCTGCGAGATGACCTAAGTAAATCTAAATAGAACAAAATTAAGCCCTTAATTGCTGGCGGCATTTAAGGGCTTAATTTTTTTCACAGCTACTCAATAGGCAATCAGTAGAATATTCTAGCACTACCCAATAAAAGAAACTGATTTATCAATAAATTATTAACTAGTGACCTATTTAATTCCGTATTGGACCATCATAGAATATTAATTAGATTCTGCCGGTCGGCCTTTGTAACTAATTTAGACTGATGACATTTTAGACACCCTTCGGCATTTAAACCTAGGGGCAGACTAGCGGCTCCTTTGTTTATGAAATTCATTGATTATTTAATTATTCGTATTTTGTATTATTTTGTTGCCTTTTTGGGGTTATGTGCCGTGTGTCAGACACCATATTAGTCTAAGTAAAATTACTGACTGTCTACAGTACTCTACCTGTATTTCAAGGCTTTTCCTGGCTCTATTTTAGAAACAGTTTCGTCAAATACATCCACATACAATGTTTTGTTTCTATTAATAACGACGACACAGACAGACAAGGGCGTCGCCAGCCGATGGAACTTTAAAAAACCAAATAAATAAAATTGGCTTTATAGATAAATATGTAGTTTCTTTACATTAAAATGCCTCGTATTTACTATAAAAAAAAAAAAAAACTCTAGGGGGAGGCTGCCCCCTTTGCCCCCCCTTGGCAACGCCCTTGCAGACAGACACGCAGATACACAGAAACACAACATACACAGAACGACATAGCGGTCAAGCTTATCACATGTCTTTATACGTAGGGGTTAAGATAATTCTGGCAAAAAGGGGAAATTGTATTTTATTTGAAAAGTTTTAGAATAATTGACTTCATCAATAGTCTCTCGTTCATTTAAATTGAACTTTATGAATGCGCAATACAGATTAAAATCAATTCAGGTAGGTACTGTGTAGGTTTTATTTTATTCAAATCCAATTAGTGTCGTCCGATCATTGAGTAATGCTACGTTATTAATTAAGTTCAGCCCATGGTTCAGTAATCCAAGATTGAAATAATTGGACGGTGAGCAATGGGTAGCTCGCCGTCCGATAAGGACCAAGCCCGGGTCGACGTTGCGTTGTGTTCCACGCGCGCCTCAGATATGTCAGTAGAATTGACGGGGTCCGCTAGGACCGATGCCTGCCGGGGTTGCGAAGAAAACCGAAAGGGAGATCGTGGCCCCCGGCAGTAGGGCAACCGAAGAAACACGGGTGGGTTTTAGTCAGTAAGAGTCTGACACGCCCTCCCGCTCCACCCAGAGCGGGAGAAGTTATTTGATAATTTCCAATAATAAAAAAAAAGCCTGATATAATTGAAAAACTAGCTTTTGCCCGCAACATTATGCTTGTATTCCTTGACGGGATACGCACTGAAGGCCAATTCTCGTACTTAAAAAACGTTCACATTCAAGTCGCAATCTGTCAAACTTGTCAAAAACGTTGGTAAATTGATTGTATTTTTGACAGATTACGAATGAGATGCGGATATGAACGTTCTTAAAAATTACGGGAATTGCCCCTCTGGTTTTTGGCACCATCATTCCGCCTCAAATGTAGTAAGTACAAAGACAAAGGGCCAGTTAATTGATTTAGGCGTGATCTTGCGGAAATCCATCCATCATACCAAGAGTCATAAAAACCCTGTAACAAATCGATGACTCTTTAGGAATAGTTAAACGGAATAGGTTACTAAATATACCTACGTCTATTGTATTTTTTAAAGGGGTGGCCATTAATTACAATTTATTGAATTTCCTAGTTAAAGAATCCAGAAATATTTTGTCTGACTTAAGAGTTGAACCGAGGAATCCTACGATTATGAGTTAGGCTTGAGACTACTATTATACCAAGGATGCAAATAAATATTTAAAGGGAAATATTTAATTGATTCTCGACAAATTTATTAATCTTGTAATGGTGATCGTATTTTTAAATAACCGAACATCTTTTTAAGTTGGCACAGTAACTAACCTAGGCCACCCCGTATTCCGCACATGCGATATCTTAATCACTTATTTTTTTCGTAGGTGGAAACCATTGGCGACGCATACATGGTGGTGTCAGGTCTCCCGATGCGCAATGGTAACAGGCACGCGGCTGAGATCGCGCGCATGTCTCTTGCGCTGCTAAACGCTGTGCGCGTCAAGACTGTGCCTCATCGGCCCGGGGAGAGACTGCTACTCAGGATCGGTATGCATTCAGGTAAGAAATTATGGTAAATTATTGACTGATTTACAAGACTAAAGAGATATTGGTCACAATCAGGGACCGAAAACCTTTATAAATTACGGTACAGGTATCGAAGAATTTAGGTTACTTCTACGATTAAGGTTACCGCTATCTGGGTAACCCAAGAAGAAGAAACAGGTTACCTCTATCTAGGTTACCGTTTTAATATCGGTTACCTAAAAATTTACTTGATTACGAGAAAGAAACAGAATATCGCAATGCAGACAATTTGTTGACATTCAAAAAAATACATTAACTAATTAACACGGCAAGTTGAATAAAAGCTTGTAAAAAACTCACTTTAGGTTTATAATATTAGTTAGGATTAGGATTTAACAAGCCAACAAAACAATAGAACACTCGCTAGTAAACTGAGAGACGCGTTGTCGTGCCACATGCCAGTCAGGGCCGTGATTGGTCGGCGGCGTTCGCCGGCGCGCGGGTAGTCTCGACTCTTTGGCACAAGTACAGGCGATGCGCGCCCTTTGACTAATGCCGACGGCACGTGTAAGATCTGGTTGTATCCAATATTTAAGAATTAAGGTAACCTTTAAAAATACATGTAAAAATTAAAAAGGTGATAACCGAAAAATACCGGTATTGATCATACCGGTTTCGGTCCCTGGTCACAATCATAGAACATAATTAGGTGTAACTAAAGCTAATCAACCTATTTGCGGTGTGTCAAATTACTACTGTAAGTGTCAGTAGTCAAACAGATTATTTATTATTATTTTTTTTTTTTTTAATGCACTCACGGTTATTTATTTATTTATTTATTTATATTCATTCAGTAGTATACTTATATCTTTATACATAATAAGTTGGTGCAAACATAAACTTATTAGAGTTTTACCGTGCACCAAAATCATCGACCACATGATTTAGACAATTAAAACAAAAATATAAAATGAGACCATAACAAAAACACAACGAGGGTAGTAAGCGAAATATTTATCTACTTATTACTAACGAGCGAACATCGGTGACCAATCTACTGACCGTCCTTAAAACAAAAAGTAGTGGAGGAATGTGATTTAGATTGATACAGGTTTTTCCTAAAAAGTATGTTATTGTATTAGTAATATGTAGTTATTTACCTATGATATTGTTGCGTATTATGTTTATTTACTATTTAACTATATTTATTTACAACATTTAGTTACATTGACTTATCATATATTAGATATTAAATATTGTATTTTTTAAGAAATGTTCCTTTAATTTGTACTTTATATTTTTATTCGTTATTTTGTCCCTCAATGATATAGGTAGTTGATTAATAAGGTAAGGTATTATATACTTTAACGTTCTCTTGCCGTGTAAATTGTTATACTTAGGAAGTAACAACTTAGCATTGATGACACTACGGGTATTAATTTCATTATTATTTATTGTTTTAATTTTCTTAAAATTTTCATTAAAAAATTCTTCTTTTAATAGTGTAAATTTAGTTTTTTCATGTATTGGTATTATTTTACAGAATTCAAATAATTTACGGTAGTCATTTTTGTACTTCTTCTTAATATTATGCGGAACAATTGCTTTTAATATACGTAGTTGAAGTGCGTAAATTTGATCTAGGTGAGTCTTATATGTCCTACCATAGCTCGACAGGCCATAGGATATCGTTGATTCGGCGAGGGCTTTGTAAAGCATTAACAGTGTTTGATATGGAATTTTGCATCTTATAATAGAGAATTTAGCTAAAAAACATCTCAATTTATCACACACCCCGTTAATGTGCTCCTTCCAATTTAGTCGGCTATCAATGGTAAGTCCTAGGTATGTTTGGGTCTCCACGAGATCTATGGAGTCACAGCTGCAAGACTTGGCTACTTTATTACGGAAGTTGTCATGCAAACACTCATGACAGTGTGCTGTTAGTTTAGGCAAGGAAGAGCTTCTATTTTGACTGGAACTGATGTACATTAATTTGGTCTTACTAGCGTTTAATACTAAACCAGAGTCATGGGACCATTTAGTTAGCAAATCAAAGTCCTCTTGTAGTTGCTTTTGGGCATCACTAACACTCTGTCCAGCAGCTATAAGACAGGTGTCGTCGGCGAATTGATAAATCTCGCACATTTTTATTACATTAACTAGGCTATTAACATATGTAAGGTAGTGCAGTGGCCCAAGGACCGAGCCTTGCGCCGTCCCTTCCGTTACGATGACTGGTTCACTAGTCGCGTCACTGACTTTGACCATGTATTTTCTGTCATCAAGATAGTTTCCGCACCAATCAAGTAGTTTGCCTCTAATTCCGCTGTCCTGAAGACATTCTAGTAACCGGTCATGTCTGAGTGTATCGAATGCCTTGCTGTAGTCTATAAATACAACTAGAATGTGCTTTTTTTCATCTAAGTGTTTATGAATACTATCTGTGAACGTTGATAGCAGCTGTGTGGTATTCTTTTTAGGTTGAAAGCCATATTGTTTGTCAGTTAGTATTTTATTTTTTTCATAAAAGTCGTGTATTTGTTTACAAATGAATTTTTCTATTATTTTATCAATCGTAGGCAATAAAGTAATAGGTCTATAGTTGTTGTAATCCAGCCTGCTTCCTTTTTTGTGAATCGGTCTGACAATCCCTGTTTTAAGTGTAGATGGATACTTGCATGTTTGTATGCATAAATTAATTAAGTTAGAAATCACTGAGGTGATTTTCGTACACAACAGCTTGATATCTATGGCTCTAATTCCATCTATTCCTGGGGCTTTATTATTGTTCAAAGTCATGATGATTTTTTTAACTGAGCCAGGCTCCGCTGGCTTTATACGCATGGTAACGTTGGCTGGAGTTGTGTACTCTGTTTTATTTAACAGTGGTTTTGAGCATTTAGGAATAATTTGCTTCACGCTTTTATCAAAAGTGTGAGCAAAATTATTAGCAATATCTTTAGAAGATAAATTAGTTTTATTAAATGAATTCTGAATAGCATCATCAATGGAGTTTTTTATTCTACCTGTAATTCGATTAAGAATTTGCCACAGCTGTCTAATATTATTCTTATTTGATAAAATTTCCGACTTTATATTATTATTTTTAGTTTTATGTATTGTTTTATTTGTATGTATTTGCATAGTTTCTTGATTTATTATATGTTTGTTTTAAGATTACATTATTAGAATCTTTTATCCATTTCATGAATAATTTATCCCGATGTTCACAGGCATTGATTATTTTTTTATTCATCCATTCGTTTTTACTACGCGATGATCTACCTTTGACTTTGGTTTTATATTCAGATTTTTATAACATTCTTTAAACTGGGTATGCATGAAGTTATATAGGGTTATTGGGCATTTAATATCCTGTGATTTTTCCCACTGGATTTCATCGAAACATTTAATGAGTTGATGGTTATTTATGCAGGTTTTGTATTTAGGAACATCCTGTATTCGCGCGCCAGAACATGCGAGTATTACAGCGCGATGGTCTGCTAGTGTGGTACCGAGTGCCGCCGCAAATAGGTCTTGTGTACGGGATCGCGCATAAATGTGATCAATACAAGATTTACTTATTTTTCCGTTACATGTTGCTATTCTAGTGTGTTCAGTGATCCCGCACAAAAGGCCCATGCTACATAACATGTTATTGTATTTATGCCTTACAGGATTATCCGTTTTTAAATCTATGTTAGTGTCTCCCAACAAGTACAGTTCTGTGTTTTTAGTGAATTTTTGTAGTGTAGTTTGTAATTCGTCAATAAATAGAATTTTACTAGAACTTGGTGGCCGGTATACCGCACACAGGTTCGCAGTATAGTTCGAATGGGTGGTAATTGTGCAGAATAGACTTTCAAAATGTAAAGTTTTTATATTAATGATGTTACATTTATGTTTATTATTCACATATACTATAATGCCACCACCCCTTCGAGACTTTCGCAAGGCTGTGTACATTCGGTACCCGGTTATTTGATACAGAACACTATTGCTTTCTGATATATTACTTTCAGTTAGACTAATGACATCAATACATTTCTTTGAGATAAGAATTACTTGTTCTAATGCGGAGAAGTTTTTTATTATTGAGCGAATATTAACATGCATGCATAATAGGTTAAGTTGATTAGTAGGGGTACAATTTATGAAATCATTTACATTTATACAGTCATTCATCTCATTAATATCACCAAAAGAATTCGCCATTTTTGGTTATTTATGACATTCGTTTATTGTGATTTATATTTACTTGCGATGTCGTGCCGTCTTACTCCTTGTTGATAGCTAGTCTGCGTATATCATTCATGGTGCGTAGGATACACACTTTTACACCGTCTTCCTTGCGAGCTTTAACCTGTCCTCTCTTAAACCACACGTACTTGAAGTTGTGATTAACTTTCAGCTCCTGCTTGGCATTCCAGAATAGTTGTTTGTGATGTTTCGTCATAGCTTCTCTCAAATATACGACAGTTTTGTTATTTTCTTCGCTAGAAAGTACATCGGAAACAGTTGGCTTGACACTTTTGGCGGCAGTACTCCAGTTTTCTTGGACTTCTTCATCTTTGAGCTCCACTAGTATGTTGGCCGACTGTTCTTTCCATCCATGGAGTCTTCGTGCATTTTTGATCTCTTCTTTCGGCTGGTTCAGTTTAAGTGCAACGTGATCCACTAGAAGTCTGACATCTTCATTGTTTTTGGTTGGCACATTTGCGATTTCCACGTATTTTGCAAGCTTCTCCTGTTCAATTTCATGCAGCCGTTGTTCTAAGGCACCTACACGGGTTTCCATGTTATTATTTTTATTAATTAGTTCCGCATTCTTACGTTCGAGAGCCTTTATAGTTTGCTTAAAAGCTTCCATGGACTCCATTGCTTCATCAAGTTTGTCGCTATGGAACTGCAAGGAATTGCTTAGTTGTGCCATTTCACTTTTAATGGCTTTTTCAACCTCTTTAGTGATATTGCTTAACAGACTTTTTGCATTTATTTGGACTGATGTATCCTCCTCTTCATCGTCATCTTCAGGTGTAATGATGGATGAGTTAGGTCTCGGGGATTCCTGGTGGCATTCCTGGCATGTCCACTCCAAACTGGGTGCAGCTTTTAATGCAACGATCTGTTTGTTAGTTAATCCCGTACATTTTGGATTCAGGTGTACTATGTACTATGTATACAGGTTATGCCTGCGGATAATTTTCTGTGTTATTTAATCATATTTATTCATATAATTGGTTGTATAGTAGCATTATATTCTAAGTACTATTTGTTTTATTTTATTATTTATTTATATTTAATTCATTAAACCTATCTTGGTTTCCGTACGACTTTTTCGGGTGACCACTGAAAATCAGCGCTGTGCTGTGGGTCCCCATAGCACAGCATCATGCTGAGTGGAAGCCTTCTTGTCACAGTCATGACGTGCCAGCAGCTGCCGCATATTTCTGTTTTGTGCTCGTGATTATATTTAAATGTATTGTTTTATTTTATTGTATTGTTCTCTTTTTTTATGCATGTGTGTCTGTGACAATTAAACTTATATTTCTTTATTTCTTTCTTTCTTTATATAGGGGAGATTGAAATCTGAACTGAAATCCCTTTAGTTTCTGACCGTCACATCATAAAAATAATAAATAAGAAAAAGAAAGAAAGAAGGAAAGAAAACTTGTTTGGTCTGCACAAACAAAATGCACATAATTTTTTTTACATAAAATACACATGCAAAAGAAGTCAATAGCCTTGTATTTAATCAATAAAAGTTTGACAATGTTGTTCATTGCACAGATAAAACACTGTTCACTGTTCTGTTGTAAATCTAAGTAAAAGGCTTATGGCCTGAATTACACAATCTACAAAGTTTTATGTTGGGACTGGCTACGTTTCGCGGTTTAACCCGCATAAGTCTCGATCCCATGGAAATATCGGGATAAAAAGTATCATATGTCCTAACCCAGCTCATGGTCTAATCCATGCGCCAAATTGTATCCAAATGCGTTCAGCCGTTTTGGCGTGAAAGCGCAACAAACATACGAAAATCTTTTTAATTTTTTAAAGTTCAGAGTCTAATTTTTTCTAAAGAATTTAAATTACGGCCTTACCCACTCCGAGGCATAACTCTTTCTTTGAATGAGGCACTCTACGACTATGTTCAGGTTAGACACGCGATGGCAATCATTCAATCCGTCCCAATCGCCGCCGCATGACATAGATTCTCTCTCCATCACTGTCTGTTTGAAAGACAGATACCAGAATTTAGAATGACTAATATATGAGGGACTCAATTGCCGACACAAACACACGTTGGTAAACTGATACCTTTACGCGCCCACATGACCGAACACCCACCATCACTGGGCTTATAATAAATTGAATGGAACAGCTGCCAAATATGACATATAATGTTGATACATTATCAACCCACACGGGAAGTAAATATAATATCATGAATATTGCTAGACGTGGTTTAAAACCTGACTTGCTAAATATAACTTACCTACCCAGGAAGTGAATGTTGGGAGTGACAAAAGAAGCATGAAAGTAGAATAAATGCTGTGGAAATGCGATCCTTGCGAAGCATGTGTGGTCTGACTATGAATGATAGGCTGAGGAATGATGTGATAAGACAGCGGTGTGATTTAAAAGAAGATGTAGCAACGAAAATTGAAAAGGGTGTGCTGAGATGGTTTGGTCATGTTGAGAGGATGAATAAAAGGCGATTAAAAAAATGTATTTACAAGGTAGATGTGAGTGTAAACGCTGGCAGGGGATTAGGAGGACATACATTGACCTTTTTGGTGATGTTCTTCAGAAAGGACAGGTGCGTAGTACTCGCAGTCGGCGTGCGTGTAAGACCAGATGTATGAACGTAAACGAAGCAATATGAAACGAAAGGAATATATGAGGATCGTAGCAGGTGGTGTTCTGTCGTTTCTGCCAATCCCCATGGGAAGAAGGCATTAGTTTACGAGTAAGTATGTACGTGTGATGTATATAATAACCTGACATATGGAACAAGAAATAGAAAGACCCATAACCAGCTCATGGAATAGGTACTAGTCACTCAAAGAAGTAACAAAAAATGCCCAATATCCTATATCCTCCAAAAGAAAACTTTTTAATACATACATTCTTCCATGCCTCACATACGGCTGTCACACATGAGCATTGACTCAAAAAATCCTCCAAAAAATTACTTCTCGCCAAAAAGGCATGGACGGCAGCCTACTGAATTTCAACATAAAAGACAAAAAGAGAGCTAAAAATCTGAGGAAAATACCTTCCATACAAAAAGACTGAATTGGAGATGGGTTGCTGACATGTACCGCGATAGGCACAATAAGTGGTCTAAAGCTGTGATAGAATGGCAAATTAGAGGTGAGTCGAAAAGAAGTAGAGGAAGACAACGTAAACGCTGGGACGACGATATAGTGGAGACAGCTGGTGCTCTGTGGGCTAGAGACACACGAGATCGTGACCAATGGAGGAGCCTGGGGGAGGCCTATGCATCAAAAGACGCGCTGATTGACGAAGACACCAAAGTGCAATGGGAATAAAAACTGCCACTTGCTCACTTCAGATGGCGCTGATTCCACGCGCTCACTCCAGCGTCTTATAATTTGACAGCTAGTCATACATTTTTTGTAAATAAGCGAATTATTTTACGCAAAATTAATTATTGAGTCCAGTTGTGCAGCTGTTTACTGCAAAAATACGGGGACCCATGTATTTGCCAAAGATGTTATGAGAAGAAAACTGTGGGAGAAGGCTTTCCGAAAAAAATTGGAATCCGATATTTCGCAGAGACGATGTGCTATCCTTTAAGCCTTTTATGGGAGAAAGTGGTTTATATGTGATGTTCCCAAGAGAACTAAGTCTGTTTTTATTACATACAGGCACTTGTGATGTGATATTATATAAATTATAGTAAGATATGTGTGTGTTTATATTATCATATTTGATCAGTGCTAGAAGTGCTATCTCTAAGGATTTTCAGTCAGGAAGATCATGCCCGAGTTGATTTTCAACTTTGATCATGTTAGTCCTATCGTACACCTCCAGTCTTTAACAAAAAACAAACTTAGTCAACAAACACAATATAATCTATAAATTATAAAACGTTTATATTTTTTTTGACTTTTCCACTAAAGCTGCTTTTTTACGTGGTAGACAAGTCCAAGTAGCACTAATAAAAGATGAGCTAATTACAGAATTAGCTCATCTTTTATTAGTGCTACACTCCAAGTCTCATATGCATTAATCTAGTTTTATTATAATTTGTGATCAACACAAAAGTAAACATAAACACAACAATGGCGGTTTAAAGACGAACTGTGCTGCCATCTGTTCTGAGCTTTCAGTTTTTAACATCATTGTTATGTTTTGGTTAGTTTATTTCATATTGTAATTAGTTTTCATCATCATATTATACATGGCCTATAATGTTCCCACTGCTAGGACACATGCCTCCTCTCTGTGAGAGGGAGTGGGCCGTAATCCACCACGCGGGCCCAGTGCGAGTTGGTAGATGTCACATGTCTTCGAATTTTCGGTTCTAGGACATGCCGGTTTCCTCACGATGTTTTCCTTCACCGTTTTGAGAGCAGTGGTGATGAAATAATTTACACAAAGTAAAGCGCCTGTCTGGGTTCGAACCTACGACCTACAACTCGTAAGTCGCGGCCGTTACCACTGGGCCACCACTGCTCTCTTGGGCCACCACTGCTCTCTTCGTTTCGTTTTCGATCAATTAGTTTTAGTTATCAGTAAATAAAGGTTCATTAATATTATTATATATAATAACCTGAATGGAACTCCAACTCCTGGTTACCTATATCTGACTCTCGGAGAATCTTGAAGCCCTGTTTTTGTAACGCGGTTTTCAATTAAATCCTTTAAAACCTTTAAAAAGTTTTCAGACGCCAGAGGCTTAACTTAAAATGAGAACTTTTTGGGAGTGAAACACACCCACACAAAATATTTTTAAGCATTCGTAAGCTTTTAAACGTTTTTAAGTAAATACTTTTTTAGAATATTCAAAAAAAAAAAAAATCTTTTAAATATTTCTACTGAAAAGAAAAGGTTGTGTTGTTTATAAAGAAAGTTTTCATAATAATGTAAGTCTTACGTTATGTAGAATTTATGTGGAACTTTCTCTAAAATTGTTGAATTTTCTCTTCGAATTTGTTGTTATGGTCTCAAGTTTTGTCTTAGAGAAGTTTCGTGCTATTAATGTTTGAAATAATCTTCGCATAAGTGTGTTTGTGTGGAAAGTTCTCGAATATACGAAAACTTTAATTAATCTGCCTTCTGCAGAGTATCATAATGAAGATGTGTGTGAATACGGGTGTCACTTAAATACATACTTTCATACGTTCTTTACATAACGAAATTTAGTAAGTTTTGATTATGCAAATCGAGTTAAATAATAGAGTGGGATAGAGAAAAATAGAGTGACAAGAATAGAGTGCAAAAACAGAGGCTGAAGCCTGTGTTTTCCCACTGCAAGGCAAAGGATTATCTTTCTTGTTTCAAAATTTTGATTGTAAATGTATCTTTTGTTTTTTTTTTTTTTGTGGGTGGGAAATTATCAAATAACTTCTCCCGCTCTGGGTGGAGCGGGAGGGCGTGTCAGACTCTTACTGACTAAAACCCACCCGTGTTCCTTCGGTTACCCTGTTGCCGGGGGCCACGATGTCCCTATCGGTTTTCTTCGAACCCCCGGCAGGCATTGGCCCTAGCGGACCCCGTCAATTCTGCTGACATCTCTTTGAGGCGCGCGTGGAACACAACGCGCCGTTGACCCGGGCTTGGTCCTTATCGGACGGCGAGCTACCCATTGCTCACCGTCCGCAAGCCCGCGCCTACGGTGGCCGGAAATCGGCTCGCGATTCCCGCCCCGGGCGTCTCCTCCTGCGGCGGTTAGGGGCGTGAGGGCGCGAACTTTGCCTCTCCCTCACGCGTTCCGCCTCCTCCTTCGCGAGCATTACCGCTTCGCAGAAGGAGGTGACGGCCTGCCATTTCCTCTCGCTCCGTACCATGGCCTGAACCAGGGCCGGACGCGAGAGATCACCGCCGCCGAATTGTAAATGTATCTGTAGGCTTGCTACGCCGTAGCTGCCGCAATGACGTCATCGCTACACTGCTCTACGCTCGCGATAAAGTACCCGGAAAATCTTGAGCTATATTTTGTATAAAAATTGACACTGAAATAGTAATTGATCTAGCCAGGTTTTAGAAAAAGTGGTTTTACCATTCCTTTCACCCGTCTTCATCCGTCTCGTGTTTAAAACATTACTTTAGACGTTGACTTTGAAATCACAAATTCATAGTTCTGATATTTTTCCTCTTTTGTTTAGAATACGCTAGATAAAGATAACATAAAATCAATACTTTAGCTTCGATTTCCTTGAAGAGTGGGCGCCACATAGTGTCCGCAATTTACGGCAAATTACTAAAACGTTGTTATTTTTAACAGATTTCAATGAGGAGGACGTTCTCAATTCGACTGTTTGTTGTTTTTTTTTTGTTTTTTTGCTACGCGATTGATTACTCCGCCAATTATGAATTGATTTTGATGATTTTTTTTTTGGTAGGTTATAATTCAGAGGTGGTCCCATATAAAATTTATTAACTTTGCTTGGGTAGTTTTTGAGTTAGCTTCAATAACTGTAGCGGAGAGTTTTATCTCTCCAATTGTAAAGCAGTTTGTGCAGAGGGTGATTGGTACTAACACTAGATAGTAAGTTATTTTTATATTATGTTACTAACACACTATAGACTCTGTTCCGAAATAAAAATAAATATTATACATATTATATTTTATTAATAATACGTATTGTTTCCTAGTTAGTATGTGGATGAAATGATAAGTGTTTTATGTTATTTTTCACTTTGTAGTGTTTTTTTGGCAGTCGGTTGTTTTTTAATAAGGTAAAGAAAATAAAAAGAAAAAGAAAGAAAATTCGTTTATTTGCGGTAAACATGACGCAAAGAAAGATAAAAAACACGTAAATAACAAATTGGGGGAAAATATGCGTCACATCCACGCAAAACGGCCATCGATCGGCAGGTAGGATTTGATCTTTATCCTTTGTACCTAACCAGTCTTCTTAGAAAAGGCATTGTGCATCCGCAATTTTTATTATTATTCATAATATGTCACACGGGTTGGATCTGGCCAAAAATATCGTAGGTACGATGCACTTACTTCGTTTAAAAAAAAGTTCAAAATAAATGGCCGTTCTATGGTAAATAGGGATAAAACTTGTCTATCTCGTCCAGTTTTCAATTTCTTTAACTTTTCCTCTGCTGAAATACAAACAGTGTGGATTTGTCATGTGTGTTACAAGAAGTTTGATCCTTCGTAGTTATGATAAATGTATGGAGCTACACGATTACGTATTATTAGATCACGATTAATACGTGATTTAAATAAATAAATAAAACAAAATAGTTTATTTCAATTAGAAGGCACTTTTGAACGTAACTTACAAAAAAACAGTGGCACTCCGGGAGTGCCGACAGAAGTGAAAACTTGAAAAAACGCGTTGATGTCTTTTTATGGTCAAAAGCTGGTGACGTCACAGTGTCGCGAAATCAATGGTTTAGTCCCAACTCAAAAATGCCCAACGCGCCTAAAGAAGTTTTTACTTCAATCATCTGTGGAGATAGTACACGAAAGAACTTATTCCTGTCATTTTTTTTAAATTACTGTTCAATGTATAAACAATAATAAAGCATAATATTTGGTATTTAAATCAGCATTTTTTATTCCAATAACATGAATAATATTTGATAGCAATTTACCACAATGTGTATCCATTATTTAAGACTCGGCTTTGAAACTGTTTGCCAAAGAATGATGGAGCTTAGGAGCTGTATAGACCACCAAATTATTTTAGAATCATTTTCTTTTCAGTTTTTAAATCTTTTTTTGTTAGAGAATAACAATGGGGCTCATAAATTTTGTGGTCGCAGGTGTAAACTACTCTTTTCAACTTATTAAAAACTTACTCAAACTGGGAGCTTGTTTTAAATAATTTTATTTTGTAAATTATGTGTTGTTCTTGATATACGAAATTTATACCGTAGTAGACAGTTTGTTTTATTTCTGTGCTCTCAGACGTCACGTTGCCTTAGTAAATTGAGTTGGATAATTTAACATAACATTACTTGTTCATATATGTACATACAAAATACCTACCTACCACCCTTACCTTCGACCCATCCATCATCTTTCTGGGTACGTCTTTCATTGACTTCAATGTACCCTGGCTGCTCACTCAAATGTCTTGCTGGTGGTGGCGTGTGTGTTGGATCATTAAGTTCCCTTCAAAATGGTTGAGTTGAATGATGTTAATACATTCGTCATGTTCGTGAACGGGCGCCGACAGTAGGGACTGGTCATCTCTTAGCTGCCACGGTTTATTTTAATATTGTTTTGTTTTAGTATTTTTATTACGGACGCTTTTAACGTGCACGTCTTTCTACATTGTTCTCACATATATAATTTCAACTTGAATGATGTAGCCAATTTTTTGTAACAATATTTTTATTTATAAGAGTGTCTGTGGAGTTTCTTGCCTGTTCTTCTCCATAGGTACCTACTACGCTTTGGAATGGGCAACTAGCTTCATCTTTCTGACTGACCAACCCCTTGACAATTCAAATGTAAATGGTTTATTTGAAATAAATGCTTTGAGTTTTGAGTTTTTTTTTATCAAAGGGAGACCTACCTGTGGCAATATATTTTACAGGCTAAAATAGAATAGACGGATAAATAGAAAACATACCTGTGCTTTATTTTATTCCATATGAGGAACTAGAAATATACCGGGTGATTTTTTTTTACCGTCTCGAAATTTTTACAGGCTGAATATTTTACTACCCATGAATATAAACAACTTTCACTATGGGAGCAACTCTGAAATCACGAAAAAATCTCAGCTGTTTCATACATTTTGGTCAAGTAGGTATTGAACTTTTGTATAAACAGCGGATATTTTTTTCGTGATTTCAGAGTTGCTCCCATAGTGAAAGTTGTTTATATTCATGGATAAAACACTCTGTAAAAATTTGGAGACGGTAAAAAAAATCATCCGCTATGTCAGTATTGCAAAAGGCTGTTAAGTTAGAAATTGTATTGAAATTCGGTGTCTCTCTGAAAATCTACCTACTTGCGTGTATCTTTTCTTCCCAATATCATTAATGCAGCTGAGTAAGATGAAAAAAGTCCGTCTTTTCAGCAGATTTATCTGACTATTCTACAATCCTTTTATTGTTTCTCCTAGGACCTTGTGTGGCAGGAGTAGTAGGACTCAAAATGCCGCGATACTGCCTCTTTGGAGATACTGTGAACACCGCCTCAAGAATGGAGTCCCATGGAGAGGCGTTGAAGATCCACGTCAGTCCGAAGACCAAGGAGGTACTGGACCTGTACGACTGCTTTGAACTGGAGTGTAGAGGAGAAATTACTATGAAGGTGAATGTTTTATATGGCCAGTATTTTTTATACTTGAGTATCATTTTTTCTCTAATAATGTTTAACTAATATGATTGTGAAGGCAGCTCCACTACATCAGTTTCTTGTTGAAATATACAATTTCGGTAAAAATAAAACCCGAAAGTCAGAATAGAAACAATTTATAGACAATAAATTTTAGTTTAGTCTTGTCAAATTAATCAGCGCTTGACGTAAATTGACGTAATTTTAGTAGGCAAGTTTTTATTCACGTCTAACTTGTATGGAGTAGTGACAGGCGCTGATTATTTCGACAGGACTAAACTAAAATTTATCTTCTGTTCTTTTCTTAATGAAATAGAAAGAAAAAGATGCACTGAACTTAAATTTAGTTTAGTTTGTGAGCAAGGGAATCGGCACCATTGTTAGAATATTTTCTATAATTTAGTTTAAAAAAAAATACAAAATGTGAAACACATTATCTGTGAAGATTTCATTTGTCTACCTATTATAATCATGAGATACAGCCCGCTGACAGACAGACGGACGGACAGCGGAAGCTTAGTAATAGGGTTCCGTTTGGCACCCTTCGGGTATGGAACCTTAAAAAGTATCTCTACCTACAACCTCAGAAAAGTATTTTTTTAATAGTAACTAGGTTTTATAGCTATCTTTTTATTATTACTTTAGTAGTTTTTATACCTGTCACTACATTTATATCCTTGTACGCAATAAATGAGTTTGAGTTTGTTATTCTATTTCCGTCCTCGTTCTTTTTATTTTCATGTCAAAGACCAGTATAATAAACAAAGAGCTTTGTCTTGTTCTACCTAATGTTACGTCATGAATTTTCATCAGATGCCTTTGAGCTATAACGGGTATTTACAAGAAGATGGATGGAAGTATTGTAATCTAATAATAAACAAGAATGTTTTGACTATCTATATAAATCTTTAGGGATAACTCTGGATACGTAATTTCTTTCACTGGATTTTCTTTAAGTTTTAAATATACAAAGTTTGGTACTAAAACAACCGAGACTTACAAATTGTTTTAGATATATTATTATCAGTGATCGGAGTAGGTAGAGTGATTTGGGGTCAATGCACTGGCACGTATTTATAAGTATAGATATGCCTCCAGGATTCCGGGATTTTGAAATTATTAAGACTTTTTAAGGAATTTTAAATGTTGCAATGTGTAGAATAAAGAATACATCAATATGAATAAGAAATATTTAACCCTTTTGCTGTCTTTTTCATAGTATATATGTGATCGGACTCCAAGAAAAGGATAGGTATACTATAAAAACAATATAAAAATATAATATATTTTAAATGTTAATCTATCGCATTCTATAATTTTTTAATGTAGTAGTTTAAAAATCCTTACTTTAACAATATTTGATTCAATCCCGTAAGTACCAATATGAAATCCCGTAAAAAAGGCTTATCCATGTTATGATTTCTATGACTATTCATGATGCGAGTACATAAAATCACTCTACCTACTCCGATCATTGTAACAGCGAATCAATTTTTACGTCTCCCCCATAAGACTTAGGGCAAATATTTTTTGATATTCGGATAGCTCACGACCTAAAGAGGTGCCATAAAGAATATGAACAAAAATATAAAATCCGTGAAATTTCGCGGGTTAAAGCTAGTTGTTGACATTTAAATAGTGAAACAATAATTTTGGTTCACAGGGAAAGGGCAAAATGACGACGTACTGGCTGATCGGAGAAAAGAAGCCAGAAAACCAAGAGTGCTATTATACTCAAACCAACCATGTGCGCCCCACTTTGGTGAACAACCCAAGCATCACATTCCAGGGCCCCGACAGTCCTGCATCACATTCCTTGACACAAAGTCATAGTCCAGAACAAAATGCACCAGATACCAAAGAAAACCACAGGCCATTGGAAATACAAAGCGAGAGAGATCGCATCAAACATGAGATAGCGACATTCGTGGCAAAAGATTTGATAAACAACATAGATATGGCTGTTAGAGAGTTTCGGAAATCGCAAAGCGCACATTTTGTCTCAACAACCAACAAGCCATTGTGCAATGGGAACGAAAAAGGCCTGATAACACCTACTTATGATAAGGAGCTTGTCATCAGCAAAGGTAAGGTACGTGACGTAGTTAATAGATTCAACAGTTGTGGCATCGCCAACGACGGAGTGAACAAATGCACGAAAATGAAAATAAAAAATGGAGACTGAAATGAGAAGGAAGGATTTAACGCTTATTGTTTTTCCCTGCCCGGTCTAAACAAATTTTAATACTTTAGAAGTGTTTATAGGGATACTTATTTAATAAAAAAAGTTATTAGTGTATTTTGTGCCAAGCACATAGATAATTTATTTTATAGTCTAGTCATTACTGTTTTAAGAGATTATTATATTAATAATAGTACATTATTAAGAAATTGCATGTTAAAGGTAGTGGGTGACCAAATACCCTCCGAATTCTAGATAAGTATTAATATGTAGATGATTTTAAATGTATCTAATAGATATTATACGTTTAATAGTTGTAAGACGAAAATCGCACAAGCGATTTCAAGAAAGATGTAGTGAGAATATTATGTGTGAATACTAAAAAGTAACTATTGTATTATACACTTGGACCCTGTAGTGTTTTTACTGACCTTTTATACTTCCGTATCTTTTTAGTCCATTGTATACTCGTCGTGAAGTAAGAGACATTTGTATAATACATCACTTTCTTGCACCTTTTTTGATGGTGTCATTTCATCATACCTTTAGTCAGACGTCAGGTTGTAAGTCAAAATATATATAATATTACGCTTATACTTGCTACGTATACACCATTTCCTAATTTTACCCACATTTGTAGGCTTAAGTGGTTGTTAGATATTCTTCTAATTTTAGATCGTTCGTTGCGTCTTTTATGCTGTAAGCATTTTTAGATGATTTCAATGTTTTCATAGAATTTGTTATCGTGATAGCTTTACAAGATATATTTATTAGTACTTTAGATACAATACAGGCAAGCAATTGTTCATGAAGTAGGGTTGATTTCAAAATATTTAATAGTTTGGAACAATTGATATGGCATGTTATTATATTCGATAATTGGCTGTATTATGCTGCATTCATTGCTGCATCCACGATATTATCTCGAATCGAATTTACACAAACGTGATTTATTTTATTGGTACGTGGGTTGCAAGCAGACTACTCCCTCGGCGCGCGGCATGTAATTATAAAATCTGCTGGTTTTTCTCTGTGATTTAAAACTACGGAGTAAGTTTCTTTTTAATCGCAATGTGATAGAGATATTTTTATTTTACTGTTGGTTGCATTACAATTTTTGTCACAATATACAACGTGATTCTTTTGATATCCTTTATCTCTCTAGGGTATTAATAAGACCATGTGAAATAATCAACTGGCATTTATGTTTTTTTTTTGTTTTTTTCATAAAAAAATATTCCACAAATTCACGATTATATTAAATAATATTATGTAAAACACCCATACGTGAAAAAAGGATTGTGTGGTTTTATGAAACCATGGTAAAAGTGAAACTTCTATAGGCGCCGCCATATTGGCCTTGGCTGCTCTGACGAGCGCCTTTCATTTTATCCCTACTCCGCGGCCGACCGTCACGCGACATGCAACACACAGACGAAAAAGTTTGAGACGATGTAATAAAAGTTTCACCTTAAAAATAAAAATGAAAATTGTCAAAAAAAATTACAAAGTTGCATTTTTTTAGCTTTAAATTTGTGAATGATTGGTTTGAATGAAAATACTCGAACACTTATCAATGAAACTTGTCAATATTACGTTCGAAACTATGTATTTTTGAAATACTTGTTCTAGAGTTATGGGACATCAAAAGGAACACATTGTATAACAACGTATAGTTATTTTTTCATCACTGTAAATTATTGGTAAATACGAACGTAAATTGCCTGTATTGTATTTTAAGGTAACATTTTTGTTGTTATTAAAAATACATATTATTAATACAATAATATGTCTATTATAATTCAAAGATCTCTATTCTAGTCAGTTTTGAACTTTTAATTGTGATATATATTAATATTGTTATTCGAGTACAACTTTATTACCGGAGCTGTGAGTTTAAACTTTATCTTATTTTAATTATTTATTAAATGTTCCTTTGTCTGTTAAGCACGATATGTTGCGTCATTGTTTGAATCATATTAAATAAACAAATATATAATAATGTATTGTTTTATTTCAGTATGTTTTTCTTCACGATATTTTGGCTACACAGACACCGCTTTCTTTATTTTTATTTGTAATTTTTATGATGTACAATAACGAGTACCTATTCTATCTGGTAAGATAGAATAGATACTCTTTTAAGGTAGCAGAATAGGATAGCCAAGATCAAAGATTATGAATAATCTAGCTCTGGGAACACTAAAAAGAGCGAGGACGTAGGATCAGCTATTAGATAGTAAAATTTTTTTCATTATCAACTTCTTGTTTTTCAAACTTTATCTTCGACGATCCAGACGCTGTATTTATCGCAGGAGACGTCCTGGGCATCGGGAATCGCAGACCGATTTCCGGCCACCGTAGGCGCGGTCTTGCGAACGGTGAGCAATGGGTAGCTCGCTGTCCGATTAGGACTAGCCCCGGGTCGACGGCGCGTTGTGTTCCACGCGAGCCTCAAAGAGATGTCAGCAGAAATGACGGGGTCCGCTAGAGTCGATGCCTGCCGGGGTTGCGAAGAAGTCCGAAAGGGAGATCGTGGCCCCCGGCAACATGGCAACTGAAGGAACACGGGTGGGTTTTAGTCAGTAAGTGTCTGACACGATCTCCACCCAGAGCGGGAGAAGTTATTTGATAATTTCTCACCCAAAAATAAAAGACGCTGTATTTATTTAGATATCCCTCCAAGGTTAATTAAAATGTCAGCTGAAGTTTAGGTTTTAGAATCTACATGAATAAAGATCAAAATAAATAGATTTTCTTCCGTGCTTTCAAATTCCTATAATAGTCCTTTGGGAATAAAGCAGCATAATCTATTTTGCGTTGACGTTAGTAGATTGATGTGACGGTCTACGAGTCTTATCGATTACAAATAAAGTGGACGTGTCTAAAAGAGATGGATGTTAGTCTAGTATGCAGTAGGTAGGAAGGTAGCTGATAGTCTAGACATGACCCAATTACATACGTTTATCGAGATTAAGAGCGTGAATTCTGAATGTAGGCAACGTGGCAAATAGCTGTCAAATGTTTTGATTCATCATCATCATCATTTCAGCCGAAAGATGTCCACTGCTGAACATAGGCCTTCCCCAAGCATCTCCACTTTGACCGATTCTGTGCTTTCCACATCCAGCGGATTCTTGCGGCCTTCACAAGGTCATCGGTCCATCTTGTGGGAGGCCTTCCAACGCTACGTCTTCCGGTATGCGGTCAACACTCCAGAACCTTTCGGTCCCATCGGCCATCCGTTCTGCGAGTAATGTGCCCTGCCCATTGCCACTTAAGTTTGACAATTCTTCGGGCTATGTCGGTTACCTTGGTTCTCCTGTGGATCTCCTCATTTCTGATTCGATCACTTTGCTTTGATTCATTTGGCAATATTACTATATGGAATATGAAACATCGCTCAATATTTTAGTTTTATAGTAAACTAAAATATTGTTTATGAAAATTAAGGGCTATAATGTGCGCTTATTAGTTTGTGTGTAAATAACATCAATTGGAAACTAGGATTTAAACAGACCATACAATCGTATACTGTAAACAGATATACATCACGTCGATTTAAGGCGAAAGCATCAGGGTAGCCAGCAAAATTCAAATTTTCTTACGTTTTATTTAATTTGCAGGTCAGTATCATGTTGTATGTTGATCTAAATATGATTGGCGATCGTAAAAAATATGGTTTTACTCAATTATAATCATTAAAATCAGCAATAAAACTACATAAGTTAGCAAAGGTGTCAAATATCATAATTTCATGACATTTGACAACTTTTTGACGCTTCCCCCTTAAGATGTTACTGAAGTACAGCATAAAGAAGAAATGCCGAATTAGAATTAGCAAGCTGAAGTGGCAGTGGGCTGGCCATATCAGCCTTAGAACCGATGACCGTTGGGGTACACGTGTTCTTGAGTGGAGACCGCGAATTGGCAAACGTAAGGTAGGACGCCCTCAGGCTAGGTGGAGCGACGATCTTCGCAGAGTGGCTGGTAGCAGCTGGATGAGAGTTGCCGAGAATCGAGCTGAATGGCGTGCAATTGGAGAGGCCAGCAGTGAACTGCTATAGGCGGATGATGATGCCGGAGTAGAGTACGTCGAAATTGACTCATGTCGGACTAGCATTATTGTCGAAGATATATGTCATCGAAGTCGCATCATTTACTAGGTCATGTCGAAGAAACATTTTGTCGGAGTGCAATAGTGTCGGACTTAAAGTATTTCGAACTAAAGTATTATCGAAATGAAGACGTGTCGAAGTTCCATAATGTCGAAATAAAATCGCTGTCCCCAGCGAATAAAATCGTAATCGTAAAAACTAAATTTTACAAGAAAAATAAAGAACAGTTTTTTGTGAATATCTTGCCAACTAACTAGTTATGCCCCGCGGTTTCACCCGCGTAAGACTCGATCCTGTGGGAATATCGGAATAAAAAGTATCTTATGTGTTAATCCAGGTTATAAACTATCTGTGTGCCAAATTTCATCCAAATTGGTCCAGCCGTTTGAGCGTGAAGAAGAGACAAACATACACACTCACAAACTTTCGCCTTTATATTATTAGTGTGAATTGTTCAAATACCAAAAGGAAAGTGATTTTTTACATTAATTACAATACATCTTAAAATCTCGTAACTTCTGAAATAACCGTAGGAAATGAATGAAAAAAATTTATAGAGTGTAATCGGACCTCTAAATTTCGAATATGCAATAAAGTTAAAACTATCGTGATAGCACATTGCCATTTTATTCGCCGGGGAGGGCGAAACCTTTTGTATTCTGTAAGCAGACCGAACTCGTCGGCGTCGATAAAAGTACCTACCTAGATATATCTAAAACCTATCCTCGTCCAAGGCGATAAAACTACATTAAATGGTCATTACTTCTTAAACTGCAGGGAAGGAGTCATTCCCTGTTTAAGTGCGGTGTGCATATAACAGCTTGTCGGTACTTATTACGCGCGATAAACTTCTGAGCGCGAGCGATTCAGTCGGGGGGAGATCGGGTTTTTATGTTTTATTTTATGGGAAGCCATGTTGGGGTTAGGTTATTGTTCTTACTATACGGCATGTATCAGAAACGTGTCGACATATTTAAGGATGTGGTAAAAACCATCAAATATGTGTTGGATCATTCGGTTCCCTACAAAATGGTTGAGCTGCATGGTGCTGATCTACGCGTCATGTTCGTGAATGGACGCCGTTAGTTGAGACTGGTCATCTCTTATCTGCCAGGGCTTATTTTTAATCTTATATTTTCAATTGCTTTGATTATTTTTTGTACATTGTTCTCACATATAGAAGCAATGATGTACCCAGGATTTTGTAATATCTATATTTAAAAGAGTGTCCTTGGAGTTTCTTGCCCGTTCTTCTCCACAGAGATCTACGTTTTGAAATGGGCAACTAGCTTCAACTTTCCAACTAACTGACCGATTCTTTGACAGTTCAAAAGTGCCTGTAAATGGTTTAATTGAAATAAATGCTTTGAGTTTGAGTTTGAAACAGAACAATTTTCTCTATGGAACCAACATCGTAATCATGAAAGATTATCAGTTGTCCCATACATTTGGGTCGAGTGGGTATAGGGGATTTTAACCGACTTCCAAAAAGGAGGCCTAGCGTATGTTTGTTTTTTTATGTTTGTCCACCGATTTCTCCGTCAATTGTAGACCGATTTTGAAAATTATTTTTTTGTTTGAAAGGGTGTGTATACTTTTGAGATAGTTCCATATAAATGTTATTAACTTTGCTTGAATAGTTTTTGAGTTAGATTCAATAATACGAATTTTTTCCCCACTTAGTATGTGGATGATATGATAAGTTCCTGAAACTGTAATTTATATACATCAGGTAGTGATATTTGGATTTGTGTGGGGTAGGTATCACAACTAAAAAGTGAAAAAAAAAACAATCAATTTCCAAACAAAAACACTACAAAGTGAAAAATAACTTTAATTTTGGAAGTCGGTAGCAAAAATCGAAAATTCAAAACAAAAGACACTGACTTCCGAAATTAAAGTTAATATTCACTTTGTAGTGTTTTTTTTTAAAAGTCGTTTTTTTTTTGTAAAAACTTTTTTGTATGGGACAGTTGATAATTTTTTCGCAGCTGTTATTATTTAGACAAGGGCCCCTCTCAGTGGCAGATCCAGGATTGTCGTTTGGGGGGCTTGACCCCGCTGAGGGTAGGTTTTAGCAAAGTACACACTAAAAAAACACACAATATTTTAATTTGCTTAACACAACAATTTGGATTACTTTTGCAAACCGGGGCCCGTGCCCCGGGTGCCAACTTCAGGGGGTGCAGACAAGTGCACCACCCAGCACACAGCAACTTTGCAATAAATCAGATGCGCAGCACATTTAAAATCTTTCTATTTCTTTCTTTTACAACATTTGTGGTGCCCCTGTTGGATTGGCGCATCATCGATCGATAAAGTTTGATTAACATGTTGCTACCAAACATTTTATTTCGAGAAAATTTGAATTTCGCTGGCTACCGTAGCGCATCCCCCACAAAAGATTGGTGGGGGGCGGCAGACGTTAGTTTTTGCCCCGCCTCAAAAAAATCTAGATCCGGGGATGATTTACTGACGCGAGACCAAAGAAATCTGCTTAGCCTTTTCCCAACTATATCGGAGTCGGCTTCCAGTCTAACCGAATGCAGCTGAATACCAGTATTTTATTTGGAGCGATTGCCTAACTGACCTCGTCGAAGATCTACAAATGGCAGCCATGACCAACGGCTTAGCGTGCTTTCCAAAGCACGGAGGGGTCACGTTGTAATGTAATGGATGGTCACCCATCCACAAACTGACCGTGACAAGCGTTGGTTAACCTGCGATAGACCCGTGTGGCTGTTATTATTTAGCTCAAACCCCTCACCACAGCTCTCGTATAAATATGGAAAAAGAAGTAAATGAAATACCTTTTACAAACAGACCTGCAAAACTATATCCGCAAGCCCGGACTTGAGGCTCAGGGCCCCTAGGCACTTCGACTTTTGAGGCCCCCTCATTTCGAAACCATTTTGGAAACTTAGTAAATAAAATGCACTAGACCTACAGGAAATATTAAACTTTTTTTCTACTAATTTTTATCTGACTTTTATTAAGTACTATAAACATCCGAAATAATGCAGTCTATGCTAAGTATGCACTATTAGTCAAGCTACCTGGTCGGGGTAGCTGGGTGTGAGGGGCCCCGAGGCTGGCTGGGCCCCTAGGCCAGTGCCTTGTGTGCCTAGGCGTAAATCTGGGGATGTATATCTGGCTAACAGTACAGATCCAGAAATAACAAGCTATGCTGTACAAAAGAGCCAACGGCTGCTGCACAGAAGGTACAGAAGGTCAATTTCATACAATGAGTGATGATAACGCAGTTCTTAAAGTACTTTCTGAGTTTATCTTGGACATTATTGACATCGGTGAAGGAAAAACATCGTGAGGAAACCTGGACTTGTAGTTAATATAAGTCTGAAATCGCCAACCCGTCTTGAGCAAGCGTGGTGATCAATGCTCGTGTCTTCTCTTTATGAGAAGTCTTCCTTGCAGTGGGACAATAATAGGCTGGCGTTCATTTGAGATAGTGTTAAGATAATTCTCCTTTGCAGTTTTTAGGTACCTACTTTTTGCTAGTAATTTACATATTATTAAAATGCTTGTCTTCTATCGTAATAAAAATTCCAACAAAACTTTGAAGAATGCTGCCAAAAATTTAGACATTTGAATTGTATTTTGACATTTTGATCTTATTTTGACTATTATGTATTTATTAATTGCATTTTGACTGAATTGATTTTAATTGTATTGAACTGTTAATTTTTATCTGAACTGTGTTTAATGTTCTTATTTTTTATTATAGCATCGTATTCATTCATTTGAATTTTGCATGTCGAATCTTGGGCAAAATGTATGGCTCAACTGTAATTCTTCACGACCTTATTTGTAAACCTGCATTCTAGCAAATAAATAATTTGATTTGATTTGTTCTGCCTAGCCTTTTTCCAACTATGTGGTTTCCACAGCCTAACCGGATGGAGCTGAATACCAGTATTTTACATGAAGCGACTGCCTATCTGGCCTCCACGAGCCAGTTACTGAGTACCTACCCTTGCTAAGACTATTTGTCAGACCTTGAATGCTGCAAAAAATATAGAACACAAAATAATTGTTTAAGGCTTACTGCCAGACCTTCTACACGAGCAGCCTGTGGGCCTGCTACACGCGGAAAACAATGGGCACCCTGAGCGTCCAATATAATAACAGCTTTAGAATGCTTTTGGGACTGCCGCGCTTTTGCAGTGCCTCTGGCATGTTCGCGCAGGCGCGTGTTCACGATTTCCTCGCAATGGTGAGAAGAAATACGGCGTCGCTGCTAGAGAGAACGCGGTCAAGTCCTAACAGCATTTTGAAGATGTTAGTGGACAAATTTGACTTGCCGATAATGAATCACTTCATGCAGGTATTCGTTAGGCATGAGTGATTCATTACATCCGATGAATTTATGTAAATATTGTTTTTCTGTGATTTTTTACTTAGTTATAATAAATTGTAACACACTAACATATCTTTTAAGTTTTATTTTTGTATCTAACCAATTAACATATGGAAAGTTAATAAATATTTTTTTTTTTTTTAATTAAAAATTTGAACCATTGATAAAAATAGAGTAGCACCATTTATTTTATAGAGTTGCTGAATATTCGTTTTTTATAAATGTACGGAGTGACGGTTTTTTGTTCCAGTGTTGCCACTTAGATATCCGGAGCTGTATGCTCGAACAGATAGTTTGACAAATCACCGTATGTACAGACGCCAGCACATCAAGCTATCCGAAACTGTCAAATTTCCTCAATCAGCTTTGAACCTTACAGTTCAGCGATAAAGTTGAAAATCTATTAAATAAATTTGACAGATTGTAGTAGCCTGATGTGCTGGCGTCTGTATGTGTCTATGTCCGTACGCATATTTTCGTTCGTTGTATGGAACCGGTCTTCTGTCCCTATCTATTTTGCGGCTACTAGCCTGATTAATAGCATCGTTGAGATATTGGACGTTGAAAAATGATACGTATGTGTACAAACTGCGAGAATATACCCGTCTTCTGTGATCGATGAGAGGGGCCTTGGTATTGTTTTGGTATTACGTACTTTCGAAGAGACGCATATCCGTACACAGTAAGGACTATTCTTGCTTGCAGCGTTTGGCCGCTATAGTATCGCTTACCTACGAAAAAAAATGGGTCATGTGCACGGGATTTTGTTTTCAAATTGGTTTGGTACATAGGTGTTATTTTTTAAGTTGCCGTTTATTTTTGGCTGCCCCGTCGGTCTAGTGGTCGCAAATGCTACTGCTGAGCATGAGGTCCTGGAAATTTTTCCATTTGGAATTTCTCAGTAGCAGCCAGGAGTCTGGATTTGTGCCCGGTTGATGGCAATAGGCTCGCCCCCTATTACATGGGACTTAAACATAACTGGTGAAATGTGGGTATACTATAGGTACACCTCTGTCTAACCCTTTAGGGATTACAGGCGTGATGTTATGTTATGTTATTTTTGAAGTGAACGACGTAGTAAAAAACTGTTAAAGGGCGTGCGTGGTAGATAACAAACAATAAGCTGTGGCAGCATCTACATCATAGTATTAACAGTGCTAGTAGGCTATCTCCGGCCCAATCCGCGATATAATTGCCTACCATACTTGCCTGTCTCAGGGTTGTCACTTTTAGCTAAATTTTAATTCAGTGCCTAGAAACTGGTTACGATTCGAACTTTGCTCTATTTATCTGATTCACAATTCGTCAAATATTTGAAATTACGATTTTATAACTGTAAGTACTTAGTAACTTTACTATACCTACAATACTGAGAAATCGGCATGACTAAACGTAAACAAAGCATTAGCGGCATATCAATTGACATATCAAAAGTAGGTACCTAATACTTTTTAGTGGGAAAGTAGACCTGCCTACTTCGTCTGTCTGATAGATAACTAATACAACAAAAAATAAGTAGGTTGTCAGCATCATCAAGTAAAAATTATATGCTAGAATAAGTGATTTGGTTACCTTTCCTGTTCAATAGGTAATCTGAACAGAGACAACTCTGGAATCGATGAATTATTTAGACACCCAAACGCACAGCAATAATTTTTCCTGCGATTATGCAATATTTTTCATACATTTAGCGGTGCCGAAAAGCCGTGACGGGCGAAACTCGTGCGGCGTTAACCCCGACTGGCACACTGTTAAACGGGTCGAGATTTTGTTTAAGTGTGCGTGCGGCGATGCATAGATACTATGGCGCACACATACAAGCCGCGCACGGTGCGTTTGTATGAAGATAACGTACTTCCTTTTACTTTTACTATGTCTACATCGTCACATGTGAACTACGCACCAAAGACTTGACGTCACACAAAAATCCAGAAGTCACACAAATCCTGCATCGCGCAAGTATAGTTTACCGCACAAACAGCATTTATGTATACAACATGTAAAAAAAACGTCCGATCCGTGAGGATGTTGTTAGGAGCAGGCTCCCTAAATTGTATGTTGTATTAATATTCTGAAAAAGTCACGCATACAATTGAAATGGAACTTTGGTATGTGATTTATTGGATCTTTTTCTTTCCATGTACAAGATAGTTACGTAATTGTAACATTTCCGTTCAATTCATTTCTTTTTTTTAAATTACGTCTCTTTTAAAGATTATTTGAAACAAAACCAAGATTACTCGGCTAAAATAATTATTGACAGTAAGGAAATATAGTTTATTATGCAAATATAAGATATTTTTTCTCTAGATCAATTGTTAGTTTAGTTATAAATGAAATAAGAATTGAGTCTTACGACATTTAGTTCCGTACCTGAACACGACCAAAGAGCGCACGTGATATTCAACTTTATTACTGATGAGTTACGTTTAGCACATAGTGAGTAGTGGGGTGCATTGGGGTGGAGTTTGCGTGGAAATTGTCTTTGGAGTGCCTCGTCTTAAGTATCGTATTTTCCAAATATTTAAGTGAAAATATTTGGTTAAAAAAAATGGGGAATTTAATACCGTGTTATTACATTGGGTGCTGACGGCCGTTATTTAGCGGATGACTACAAGTCATAACTTATGATCCCTGTTGAAAATATGCCAATTTTTTATGGATTTGGGGTAATTTTGGTATCAGGTTTTTTTACATATTGTATAACTTCTCCGACATCAATTGTTGGGCAGTTACCCGCCAGACACGACACCCGTCTGGACGGAGCATCCTCCTTTTTCTATAGAGGATGGGTATACTTTACACCCTGTTCCTCATACCTCTAACGAGTAAATTAGAGGTGAAGATTTTTTGATGTCGTTGAAAAAGGGTGTCATTTTCTATGTCCATAATGTGGTTTTCCGTATGGACATAGAAAATATCACTCTGAAAAAAATGTCAACCCTTACACACATATCAACTCGGAACGGGATCGTCACCGAATCGCCTTTCGCCTCGCCGTCAAACAGGCGTCAACCTAACGTAAGCACGTAACCAAAGCGGATCAGCAGCTCCGATACGTCGACTCGGCTACGGCTAGACGACGCCGCGCTTACGGCTCGCCACAAGCGCCCACGGCAGAAGTGTGCTGCAGGCAGGCCGCGGGAGGGGTGAGAGGGGCAAGGGTGAATGAAGATACGTAAGCTCGAGTACGGAGAGCCGTAAGCGCGGGGACGACGAGCCGTAAGCGCGGCTGCAAGTTGACCAGCACCGCACCGCGGTTCGTGTGCTTGTTCCGAGGCGAGGCGATTACGTTACGATTCCGATTAGTGTGCGTTGCAGTAGGGAGTTCCATAAAAGAATATTGAATGGCTCGAGTTGATACGGTGACGATCCCTTTCTGAGTTGATATGTGTGCTTATGGTATGCCTTTATGGGTACGCCTCGCCTGCCTATAAGCTTATAATATGCTTGTAATAACCATAACAGTGCACATACTTAGTCAAAGTTTTATATTCGATACTTACCCATTAAACGATTTAAAAGCTGTATTAAAACCAAAATTTGTAAAAAAAAGGGTACTTTAAAATTTCCGATTATTTAGAAGACAAAATACTTGGGATTGAGCTGCTCGCTTTACCAAGCCTTGCGTTAAAACCATAAAACTTGACATTTTAATGATTAGATATGCAAAATCATCATGATATACCAGTTTTTATACACATTGACATGGATCTTTTTCTTCTTTTTGTGTGACTAACCAGTACCCTAATTGCGTAACTTATTTTCGTAAACAATTTCGCGGAATTTGTTTCATTTTGACATTTCAACAACATTCATTGCGTTATTTACGTTGTTGAACAGATTTTTTTTTCAACTTATGAAGCAATGGATTAGAAATCTATTTCAAATCGAAACAAATTGTGATTGTGTTGTATTACGCAATTAGGGTACTGGTGTCAGAGTTTTAAAGCCGCTCATGGGCTTCTAACTTGGCTTTATATGCCGTCGAGAAATATGTCTCAGGCATCGGTTTTCCTTCACCGGGTTTGAAACAAGTGATAATTATACAATACGCACATGAATCCGAAAAGTCAGAGGTGTGCATTGGGTTCGAACTCGAGACCATGACTTGGCCGGCAGACGGTCACACCACCAGGTTATCACTACTTATTGACATGGATGAATATTATACAGGGTGTTTGGCAGAACGTTGAACATACGAAAATGGTGCATAGGTGGGGTCATCTGCTACTTACTCAGCCCTAATTTATTTGGCCCTGGCGCCCTGGACATTAATTATTTTTTTTTTGCTTTCTTCTAGTTTCACAACTTTCTTAACTTTAAAGGTGTAATTTTTATTAAAAAAATGGGTAAAACAGGCTTTTTTTTAATCTTTAGTATTGGCAGATCCTTATAACAGAAAAATGTAAAAAATACTTAAATCCTAATTTCAACCTGCATTAAAAAAAAAAAACCAGGGGGTCAGGGCCAAATAAATTAGGGCTGAGTAAGTAGCAGATGACCCCACCTATCCACCATTTTCGTATGTTCAACGTTCTGCCAAACATCCTGTATACAAAATGACATGATCACTTTATATAGTATTACATTACTTTAATTATTGTCAATGTGAGGACTATGTGGAAATTTGCAAAGAATTATCTAAACTTGACGTCCCACGCCGAATAATAATAGCTTGACTAACATGTGAAGTGCTAACTTTAAATAAAACAACAAGCATTATTTCAGCATCTATAATATTCTATTATCAATAAGTCTTATATTACAAAATACATGTTTCCATACACTTAGAGTATCTACACAATAGACAATCCACTTGAGACTGGAATACAATAAGACTGAGGAAAGGAATTTATTTTTAAATAGTACTTAATAGGCTTTTATTCAGTAAAACGACCATTGTGTGAAAAACGTCTTTGATTTATCCCCTAACGATCCGCCCCTGCTGCGCACGATTCTTAGGACTTGAAATATGTTTATTATACACTTAAACCTTCTAGAATAAATTCTCTAAATGATGAAAAACCGCATCAATCCATAATTTTTTTGCGGCATTTAGAAGAACAACATGGTCACACTGACAGACGCGACAAGCGACTTTAATTAATGACGATAATAACGCAAGAGTTATTGCGATAATGCGTCGCGATTCCTTGCGCACAGCTGCGTTTTTATCGTCAGATATTTCTAACGTCTACATGTAACCAGGCGGGCGAGGGGGCTGCATGTAACAGCCCCCTTGCCCGCACACCGCACCTACTAGCGTTATTAACGCAGGTGTATGCTAGATCGCATGCGTTCTAACACAAAATATTCTAAGTACACATATCGTAATATTGCAGGACGGAGTAACGCAAGCGTCCTACTTTTATTGTGTTGTTATTATCGCAGCAGTGTGTAACTTCGTGACCATCCTAATACAAAAGTACTGAAAACAGATATCGCAATAACGCTTGCGTTATTATCGCGCGATAAAAACGCGCCTGAGGGAGAGAGACTTCATAATGCGGATAGAAGATGTCCATCACTAGTAGCCACGCCCACAATTTTTTGACATGGCGATGTTAAGCTATGGTGTGTGAACGGCTTCATACACCATCGCTTAGGGCGTTAACACACCTCCGATGCGAAAATAATTATGCGAAACCGCTACGAAACATTAGGTATTACATTATGTTGCGATTCGAGTAGCGAAACATCATGCCAGTCAGTTGAATTGTAGCAATCGGAGCAAAAGAAAGGAGACAGAAGAATAAGAAATATTATTGTGATCATTAAGAGGAGGCTGCCCAAATTGTATGTTAATTTGCATTAATATTCTGAAACAGTCACGCATACAATCAAAATAGAACTTTAGTGTATGATTTATTGGATGTTTTTCTTTCCATGTACAAGACAGTTACGTAATTGTAACATTTCCGCTCGATTCATTTTTAATTCGAAAATCATGTCTTTTTTAAAGATTATTTTAATATAATGAAGAATACTCGGCTTTTATGTCTAAAATAAATTTTAACAGTAAGAAAATATAGTTTATTGTCCAGCCACAAGATATTGTTTCTCTAGATCAATTATTATTTTAGTTATAAACGAAATACGAATTGAGATTTACGCCATTTAGTTCCGTGGTCGAACACGATCAAAGAGCGCACGCGATATTCAACTTTATTACTGATGTGTTAGTGTTTAGAACACAGTGGAGTAGCGGGGTGCATGGGGGTGGAGCTTGCGTGGAAATTGGCTTTAAAATGCCTGGTCTTAACTTTGAAAAGGCGTAGAACTTGAGCGCACGAGATTAATGAAAAAAGGAAGAAGTTAGGAGAAAACCGATTATGTAAATTTTTTGGTATTATTTTTATAGTCTGGATGACTTAGTAAATACAGAATAGGTCTACCATGGACCTCTTGGATTAGTTTTTAGTAAAATCAACGTACATTTTTCAAAAAAATTGAAGTTCCGTATCTTCACGATGTTTTCTTCTACTGTAAATTAGAAACCATTCACTTGATCAAGTGTTGCTTGATTTTGCAAATCAGTGGGAGTCACAAGGATTTTGAAAATCAGAACGTATTGAGGTATGTAGATGACTTAAAGGGGAGGGGGGATATGTCGAGGGGTAAGTCCCCAGGCCACGATGGAATTAGTATTGAGCATTTGCAGCATGCAGGGGTTCATCTGCCAAGGGTTCTGGCAATGTTTTATACATTTTGTTTAAGACACTCATACCTGCCTGATGAGTGTATGAAGACCGTAGTTGTGCCAATAATCAAAAATAAAACTGGTGACGCATCAGATAATAGCAATTATAGGCCCATTTCGTTAGCTACTACCGTGGCGAAAGTGCTGGACAGTCTGCTTGATCGCATTTTGAACAGCCACATAAAGCTGAATGACGCTCAGTTCGGTTTTAGGCGCGGGCTGTCGACAGAAACGGCAGTTTTATGCCTCAAGCACACTGTCCGGTACTACACCGATAGAAAGACTCCGGTCTACGCTTGTTTTTTAGACCTTTCGAAAGCTTTCGATTTGGTGTCCTATGATGTGCTATGGCACAAAATGAGGACAGAAACCAGCCTCCCAGCAGAAGTCGTCAACATTTTTGATTATTGGTACAACAACCAAGTTAATGTTGTTAAGTGGGCGAGCGAGATCTCCGATGCGTACAGACTGAAGTGTGGTGTAAGGCAAGGAGGTTTAACCTCGCCTCGTCTCTTCAATCTGTACGTAAACGGACTCATCGAGAGACTCAGCAACACCAATGTTGGCTGCTCTATAGACGGAAAATTCATCAACAACATCAGTTACGCAGACGATATGGTGTTGCTGGGTCCCTCTATAAGCGCCGTTCGTAAACTCCTCGCGATTTGTGTGGAATACGCCGGGGCCCATGGGCTCAGGTATAATGTACAGAAAAGCGAGCTTTTGGTGTTCCAATCACCAGGTCATAAGGTCACTCAAGTACCACCCGTCCTCATAGATGGTGTTCCTTTACCCAGAGTTTCGCGATTCAAATACCTGGGCCACTGGGTCTCGGATGACCTATCAGACTGCGAGGATATTGAGAGAGAGCGCCGGGCGTTGGCTGTCCGATGCAATATGTTGGCTCGTAGATTTGCACGCTGCAGTAAAGCAGTAAAAGTTACTTTGTTTCGAGCGTTTTGCCAATCTTTTTATACGTGCAGTCTATGGGTCAATTATACGCAAAAGGCAATCAACGCCCTGCGCGTTCAGTACAACAATGCCTTTAGGATGCTGATGCGGCTGCCGAGGCACTGCAGCGCGTCGGGCATGTTTGCCGACGCTCGTATTGATGGTTTCCATGCCATCCTCAGAAAGAGAGCTGCATCGTTGCTAAGCCGTGCCCGCGCCAGTGGCAACAGCATTCTTAGCGTTGTGGCTGGCAGAATTGACTGTCCAATATTGTGGCATTGTATACAGTTACATGTTTTTAATTGACAAAATTATTTTTATTTTTATGCATTTATTTTATTGTTTATAATTTAATTAATTTAAAGATTTCAATGAATTTTAATTTTAATTTGTAATATTATTGATAATTTTAAACATTTTAATAATTTAGTTTCAGATTTTTTTAATTTATTATTTTTGTCTTAGTAATAGTATGATTGTGGTGTGTATTTAAATACTAACATAACTCTTAAGTATATCTACTAACAAAAATATGGATCATTGTGTCTGAGGTAAATAAATAAATAAATAAATAAATAAATAAATAAAGAGCTTTCCTCATGACTGGGAAGGGTCAGGAGTCTTATGAGTCATTTTCAAAATTAGTGTACATTTTGTTGCAATTATGTGTCCATTAAACTTATTGGTAAAAAAAATTAAAGTTCGAAATCAAAATTCAGATCAATATTAGTATGAAAATAGCAAACATCGTTTTTTTTTAATGGGAAATAGCGGTAAGTCATCGTAGTACACCTACATCAACTAAATAAATAGAAATTCTTTATTATTATCATTGTCTATTTTACTACCCTCATACCTATAGAAAAATGTCCTGGGACCACCAAACTTAGAACATTTCGTCCGTCCTACTCTCAACTACTATCTACTAAAGATGATATATTTCAGTCCCCAGCGTGAAAATATGTGGGAATAAAGTGCCATCTTCCATTATTATTATTATAGTACAGAAATACCAATTAAATTAATAACCTTATCAATAAATAATACTTAAGATCACGTTTACCCTTATTCTACGCTATACAATATAAGGCATTAGTAGTAGGTCTACGTACAAAATTTATGTTATACGCGTATTTGACAATACCGAAATTTATTTAGTATGTGTGTGTGTGTTAGTAATTGTGTGTGTGTGTGTTAGTATTTGTGTGTGCGTGCATGTGTGTGTTGTGTGTTGTGGGTGTGTGTGTGTCTAGTTTGTATTTTTTATTTAGTAGATATCAAGTTGATCCATGCTACATAATAGACCTATGAAATTATTGCTTCATATGTCAGCTAGTTTAATCGTCTTTGTCTTGTGGTTCACCCCGGGTCTTTGCTACCGACCTGACGAGGGATGGCGAAGCTTCTTTCATGTCATACGCCCATCCAGTACTCGCAAAATAATTTAAAAGCGTCGTAGTGAGGTTGTAGTATAATCCGAGTTCGGCGGACTTGTAGTCCCAAGGAAAGGTGTGGTGGTAATTGTGCCAACCCTCACCCAATGTTACTATGGAAACCCACCAATTTTCAACTGGCATTATATTCCTGAAATGAAAAGTCAGTTATTAGCAGTGATCGGAGTAGGTAGATTGATTTTACGTAAGTACTCGCATCATGAATAGTCATAGAAATCATAACATGGATAAGCATTTTTTCCGGGATTTCATTTTGGTACTTATAGGATTGAATCAAATATTGTTAAAGTAAGGATTTTTAAACTACTACATTAGAAATTTATAGAATACAATAGTAAATAGTAGTAAATAGTAAATTTAATAGATAAACATTTAAAATATATCATATCATTGTATTGTTTTTATAGTATACCTATCCTTTTCTTGGAGTCCGATCACCTATATACTATTTATAAAACACCAAAAGGGTTAAACATTTCTTATTCATATTAATGTATTCTTTATTCTACACATTACAACATTTGAAATTCCTTAAAAAAATCTTAATAATTTCAAAACCCCGGAATCCCTGAGGCATATCCATACTAATACATACGTGCCAGTTCATTGATCCCAAATCAATCTACCTACTCCGATCACTGGTTATAAGTTACGGCTTAGGGGAACTCTGTGGAAACCGACGTCAGCATCTTGTACCGTTTGTCCCTACTGCCGAATCTGTTATTTACAAAAGTTGTGGCTTGGCACAATGTGAGTGAGTGCGCTGAGTGGAGACCTGCGGGAATTGATCAATCACAATGGTTGAAATCCTCATCGCGTCACTCGTCTTGTCTGTGATTGGACGATTCCTACACGTCTCCGCTCGGCTCCACTCATCTGTAGTGGAAACGCACCCTAAAAATGGCTTAAAGACCGTGCGGCCCACAGAAATATCTGTAGTGCGGCTGTACACTTCCCGTGTGCCGTTACACACGGGGTGTGCGACAGGTAAAGTTCGGTCGCAAAGCAGAAAGAATTTCGTACAATGACCCCTCATTACTTATCTCTATCTCTCGCGCACAAATGTATTGCTAGCGCGTTCACACATTAGGAGGACCGCCCTTATCGCGAGCGCGACGGCAATATACATTGTGCGCGAGCGATAGAGATAAGTAATGAGGGGTCATTGTACGAAATTCTTTCTGCTTCGTGACCGGACTTTAGCTACATGAACAGTGTGATTAAATTAATGAAAAGTACGTGCGTATAAGGAAGGAATCATACTTGTCATAAGGCTTATTGCCCCACAAATGCGCGAAGCTGTTGACCGACCAGGTAGCGTTAAGGGTCAGCATGTATCGTACTACAGCTTGTAACATGATAGATACTTCCCAGCATTCGTTCCAGCACAGAGCAGGGATTATTGATGGCACAATCCAGCAGCATGCTATCTTGAATAACAGGAAATACCTGAAATAGTTAAAAAATGGAATGTTTTGTTATTATTAACAAAACACTAAACCTTTGGGTAGAAGCCTGATGATGATGAGATGTTTATGATCTACTTGATCTTGATTAAAAAAATTACATGCTTTCTTTTATATATTTTTTTTTATCCACAATGGGGAAGCTTCTGGGCTGCATCTCACTTGGTAGTAAGTGATGATCAGGCCGAAGGTGGAAGTGAGCTTCACCCGGAATCCTCACCCACAGAGGAACTGGCTATCTTACCTCTGTCAAAACACAACAATGCTGATAAAATTGTTATTATGGAGACAGACTTCGATATGACGGTGGCGGACTTAGAACTAATCCTACCACCAATCAAACTGAGCAGAAAATTTTGCCTCCACTGGGAATCGAACGCGGGACCTCTAGCTGAGTCTGAGACAGGTGGTCTATCCACTAGACCACAAAGGCGGTTAATTTACTAGCTTTTGCCTGCGGCTTCAGCCGCTTGGATGTCGGGAACGTTCCTACACGTAAACTATCCAGGTAAACGATGTATTAATTCCGTAATACATTGTTTTCATATATAAACTCTATTAGTTACGCGGCGCACGCCAGTACAGCTTCCGAGAAATTCGAATATTCGCGTGTGTACGCGAATATTTCAGAAATTCAAATATTCGCGTACACACGCGAATATTTGAATTTCTGTACCAGGGTTGTAACGGATGTCATATAACGGATGAGGATGCGGATGAGGATATCGAGATAATCGGGTTTGAGGATGCGGATGAGGATGAGGATACGGATATTGGAAAATTCCTTATTGAGGATGCGGATGAGGGTGCGGATGTCAAACAAAAAATAGCCCTTGTTTTTTATAGTATTTAAATTGGTATTAGAGGTTGTAGGTAATCATTTGGTAGGTTACCGTAGCGTAATTCACCCGCAAAAAACTTCACTTCTACGAGTAAACAAAAAGTAAACAATAACATGCACAACCCACCCAGTAACTCAAATTGTGACATGTGGAACCACAGTCGTGGCATCACTGCCACGTGCGGCCAATCGTCTATCATAGGACAAGGACATTGCGAATTCAGCCAATAGGAACTCGTAACTCACTTATCGGCCCGTCCATTTAGCACGGTGAGAGTTTAAAAAAAATCACTATTTGTGCGAACAAGGTAGGGTCACATCCTCATAGAAATTATGAGGATGCGGATGAGGATGCGGAGTTTTTAAAATCAAAAGTTGAGGATGCGGATGTTTTGCGGATGTCAAAATTTATGCGGATGCTCCGCAGTTGCGGATGCGGATACGGATATCCGTTACATCCCTGTTCTGTACGCCATTTTTTCTACGATAAGAGCTATGGACTACGATCTTAGACCATTTTATCTATGGTTTAGCTAAGGCTAAGATAGAATTTTCTATATGACAAAGGCTTCGTAAATCTGTAAAATCTTATTTTTTGTTCTATTTTATCTTGGAGCTTTTAATTATGTTAGTAATTTCCTCTAGTGAAGGAACTGAAAAACAAGAGGCTTAGCTACTAAGTACCTACTGCTTACATAGAATTGTTTACTTTCGATATTTTCGCTCCGGATTTTTTTTACGATAGTGGGTAACAAACAGTTTCTATATTAAATCATGTACCTATGTATAGTTTGCATGTAAACAGGTAGGTTACTTAGTTACAACAAAACTTGAAGTAACATAAACTGAGGAATTAACTTCTTTATTTGCTAAGCATGGAGTCTTGGACATCCCGGAATCTGGATCTGTGCCCGTTTAATGTCAATATTCTCGCTCGCTTTATATAAAGCTTCGGCAAAACCTGAGCGACTACAACGCGGGACGCGAGTGCATTAACAACGCGAAACTAACGCGGGAATTATCGTGCACACCTGCGCGACTACAGCGCGAACAGCGAACTTCATTTTGTTTAGTGAATAGTCACAGCCGCACTTCTATAGCTTAGTGTTACACCAACATTTTTGTATTATGTTAGTCTCATATTTAACACCAGAGTCTGACTCTGGCCGATTCATCAGAGTCTGGCCGATTGAGTCCCATATTTTATCTTTTTTACGTATATTTTAAATCCAGGATTTTTCAGATTGTATAGGAGTATGTTCTCTTACTTTTTCGATAAACACCTCTATATTATTATCGTCTGACATCGTGAAATTTAAATAATGAGACGTCCGTAATAATGTAACGATCTGTACACACGTCTGACCACAAGACGCGTGCTTCCCTCTCACTCCCGCTTTGCCGACGCGGTGTTCCCGCGTTACGGTCGCGTAGGTGTGCAAGGCGCCATATAATAAACACGAGCAGCGTCCGCCGCGCGGTAGACGCTCCCGCTTCGCTTCCCGCCTCCCGCGTTGTGGTCGCTCAGGTATGGCCGAAGCTTTAGATTTAAACATATTATGGTGAAATGGGGTTGTACTACCGGTAGTTGGTACATCTCTGCCAAACCCCTCGGGGAATATAGGCGTCATGTTAATCATTATCATTTTGAAATAAAAACAGGCAGTATTGCACTACCTGGTATGGAACTGAATAAGAGGATCATTGACGATGTCGCTCATGTCCATCTTGACGCCCTGTTTCAGCACGTCAGGGTGCTTCTTCATCATCAGCCATCCGACGTGAGCAAAGAAGAACCCGCGGTTGGCGTTGTGCGGGTCTGCTGACGTTTCGGAGTACTTGTGGTGCACGCGGTGGTCCCGAACCCACTCGTATATAGTGTTCTGTTCACAGAGATTCGTAATAAATTAACCAGACTAGAATAACAGAAGTATTTTTACCGTTTAATCGTCATTTCAAAAACAATTATAAATATGCAAATGGAAGACAAAAGTGCAGTGAAGTATCGTTATTATATATATATATATATTCTTTATTTCGGACTACACATACAAGTACACACAATCCATATAGTGTTAGTAACAATGACTTAAAAACTATGTTAGTAAACTTTTACAAACTAAAACTGACGTGGCCCAACACACGCTGGCACGTGCCTCCGAACCCAGTGCCTTATAAAGGGACTGTCCATTTTGTCTAATAATGTGTTTAGGATGCTGTTGGAGCTTCCGCGCAACCTACCCATTATTGACGCTGTTCTCTTCCTCATAATACCATGAAAATCGTCAACACGGGCTTCCGCAAACATCTGCGATTATACCAAGCTACGTGACTATTATGAAATTCACTCGAAAAACGAGCGCAACCTAAAAAACCATGGAGTTTGGAACGTATTTCACAGTTAGTATTTAACTATTCAAATTTTATTAATTATTATTTTTCTTCTGGAATTAAAATATTTTATTTATCCATTGACCCAGATTGCTAAAAGTTAATGAATGCCAGTAATATTTGCTTGGATACCCTACTCAATGATATGGCCAAACGTCGACGTACATATTATTAAACGTTGACGGTTTAACGATATGGTCAATTTTAGCTGGTCGATCATTTCATGAAATGATCAATTCTAAGATATGGCCACGACATATATAACTTCCCAACATCAAACGTCGGGCAAGTTGCGCGCCAGACACGACATTCGTCTGGTTGGAGGATCGTCCCTTTTCTACTAACTAAAATGTTATCACGTGGCAAGACACACCCTTGCCACGTGATAACATTTTAGTTTTAGGGTACCCAGTTGCCGATATGGTAAAACCACCCAGTGAACCCACCCTGCAATTTGCCTGTAACAAGAGAGATGGCTTCAAAAGAGTGCAATAAAGATTAACAGTGCAAGATAAAGGGGATATTACCTGACCAGCCACCGAATAGCATATGAGTAGAATCCATTGTAGGGGCAGTTTAGCTTTGTAGGAGCGGTGACACCAGTACCGATGTACTCCTCCTGTGATCCCGAACCCAGCAACCTGGCTCATGAAATATACTGAAATATTAAGAAATATTAATATTTATCAAGCGGATTACACACATCTCCGTAATAGGTCAATATCATCATCTGTCTAGCCTTTTCCCAACTATGTTGGGGTCGGTTTCTAGTAACTTAACAGAACATGTTTTGTTCTAAATTGTTCTTTTTTTACCATCTTTTTATACCGTGTTTTATGCAAATAAATATATTCTTCTTCTTAACAAAATAATAGCAGTAGTTTAAAACTGGTTATCAGACTTGCAGTTGACACTTCCACCTATAGGTACATTACATTTTGTTATTTTATTTTATTTATTATGGGAAAATAAACAGCTACAATATAAAACGTTTACAAATAACAACAATATAGGCTCATAAGTAGTAATATTGCAGCAACAAAATTAAGATAAGGCAAAAAGTGCCATTAGATTAGCATTAATCAGATATATAAAATATATTTTTTTATTGATTATTAAAATACAATACAATTAATTAATTATTAAAAAATAAAATGAAAATACAGGGTGTTTGGCAGAACGTTGAACATACGAAAATGTTGGATAGGTGGGGTCATCTGCTACTTACTCAGCCCTAATTTATTTGGCCCTGGCGCCCTGGATATTAAAAATTTTTTTTTGCTTTCTTCTAGTTTCACAACTTTCTTAACTTTAAAAATGGGTAAAACAGGCATTTTTTTAATCTTTAATATTGGCAGATTCTGTTGTTATTTTATTAAAATTATAACAAGTGCTGCCACCTAGTTGTCTGTCTGTGTATCAAATGTCATTGTCAATAATGTTCTATTGTCTGTAGTTCTGTATTCTATGTTCTCTTTGGAATAAAATCTTCCCTTGTGTGTCCGTTGCCAAAAAGCTAGCACGTTGTTTTATTAGAAAAGTACAATAGGTTATGTGCCCAGCCAGCCCTCTAGCTAGAAAAGTTGTGAGTTTAGTTACGTCAGTGTTGATTATTAGTAGATAGTTGACGAGATTCAAGAATCATGTCGACAAACTATTTAATTAACGTACCCAAGTTGAAAGGGCGTGAGAACTACGACGAATGGTGCTTCGCCGCGGAGAATTTTCTCATCCTGGAGAACATGCTGCATTGTGTAAAGCCAGTTACTGGGAAGCAAGTAGAAACCGCAGACGACGCGAGGACCAAAGCTAAATTGATATTGACCATTGACTCGTCACTGTACGTACATATTAAAAATGTAAGTACGTCACAAGGATTGTGGACTAAACTAAAAACCTTGTTTGACGACTCCGGATTTACAAGGCGTATAAGTTTGCTACGTAACCTAATTTCAATAAGATTGAATAATTGCAGTTCTATGACAGCTTACGTGACGCAAATGGTGGAAACAGGTCAAAAACTTAGTGGAACCGGGTTCAACATAAGCGATGAGTGGATTGGAAGCCTATTGCTAGCAGGATTGACAGATAAATTTGCACCTATGATAATGGCTATTGAGCATTCCGGTATACCTATAATGACCGACGCCATTAAATCAAAGCTAATGGACATGGAGGAAACGGAAGTTACCAATGGTAAAGAAATTAATAGTGCATTTGTAAGTTCGCAGAAGTGCCAACGTAAAAATAAAAAAACGTACATGGCCAGCAAATCCAACTCTAGCAAAGATGGCGGAAATGATAAATCAAACGTCAAGTGTTACAAATGTAAACAGTTCGGACATTATCTAAGCCAGTGCCCAAATAAAGTAAATAATTCAACTAATGATAAAAATATGCCAAGAAAGCAAACAACTGCGTTTAGTGTTGTGTTTTTAAGTGGAGAATTCAACAGAAATGAGTGGTATATTGACTCGGGCGCTAGTACACATCTCACTGCTAATGAAAAATGGATAACAAATGCATCTTACTTAAAAAACAAAGAAATAATTGTTGCAAATGACAATAAGGTACAAGTTTTGTGTACCGGTGATGTGAACATCGTAACAGAAACCGACGAAAGTGAATACGAGATACCAGTTACCGGCGTCTTATGTGTTCCAGAATTAACCACAAACTTGTTGTCTGTCAGCCAATTGATCAGAAACGGTAATAAAGTCTCATTTACCGCGAATGGATGTAGTGTTTACAACAAAAATGGCGAGTTAGTAGCCATGGCTTCGCTGGTTAATGGAGTTTATAAGCTAAGAATGCCTAAAACTGTGTTGGCTGCATCGGCAGTGTCGGCAGATACGTGGCATCGCAGGTTGGGGCATGTGAACAGCAAGTTCATGAATAAAATGCCAAGTGCAGTTCGAGGAATGGAATTAGATAAAAAAACCGATGTTACCAAGCAATCATGTACAGTTTGCTGCGAAGGTAAGCAGTCTCGTCTTCCCTTTAATCACATTGGCTCAAGAAGTACTGAATTACTTAGTGTGATCCATACTAATATTTGTGGTCCCATGGAAAATATTTCCATAGGTGGATCAAAATATTTTATATTGTTCATCGATGATTACAGTCGAATGACTTATATTTATTACTTGAAGAAAAAATGTGAAGCATTTGTTTGTTTCCAGCGTTATAAGTCAATTGTGGAAAAACAGTTAAATCACAAAATCAAGACCCTTCGCAGTGACAACGGTAAAGAATTCTGCAATAAAGAATTTGAAGATTATTTGAGCAAGTATGGAATAATACATCAGAAATCGAATCCGTACACACCACAACAAAATGGTTTAGCTGAGCGTTACAACAGGACTGTAATTGAAAAAGCTAAGTGCCTTTTATTTGATGCTGGCCTAAGTAAACAATTCTGGGCTGAGGCAACCAATACAGCCGTATATTTACAGAATAGAATTGTGGCATCGTCTCTAAATGATAAAACACCATATGAGATGTGGACAGGCACTGTTCCAGACATCAGTAATTTAAGGATATTTGGAAGCGTGGTTATGGTTCATGTAGCCAAAGAAAAAAGACTAAAGTGGGATAAAAAGTCAGAAAAGCACATTTTAGTTGGATATCCAGAAGATGTCAAAGGTTATCGTCTTTTAATCTCAGAACAAAGCAAGTGATAACTAGCAGGGATGTAGTAATAATGGAAGAAGTAAAGAAATCAGAAATACCAATACCAGTGCAGGAAACCATGAAGAATAATGAAGAGAGCTTCGACATAGTGGCGGAAATACATGTAAAAGAGGATACTATAGCAGAAGAAGATGCACATGATTCTGATACCACATATGTCCCAAGTGACTATGAAGATGCAGATTCAATTGAAGAAGTACATGTGGAGAGATCAACAAGAGTAAGGAGAGAGCCTAATCGATATGGATGGTATGCATGTACTGATGAGGATACATTTGATGATGCTACTGGTTTATCCATACAGGAAGCATTGAATGGAGCTGAAAAAGAACAATGGCTCAAAGCCATTCAAGAAGAACTTCAGTGTTTTAAAGATAGTTGTGCTTGGGACTTAGTAGACACTCCAAAAAACGGTACCATAGTAAAGTGTAAATGGGTTTTAAAGAAAAAGTATAATAGTGAAAATAAAGTGAGGTTTCGTGCACGGCTAGTAGCAAAAGATTTCATGCAAAAGTATGGTGTAGATTTTTTAGAAACCTTCTCGCCAGTTGTGAGACACACAACATTAAGAACATTGTTTGCGTTGTCAGTGCAGTTAGACCTAGATATTACTCACCTGGATGTTATAACGGCTTTCCTGAACGGCGACCTTGACGAAACTGTTTATATGCAGAAACCAGAATGTTTCTCAAGTCCAGATTGTGATGGAAAAGTCTTAAAATTAAATAAAGCCATCTACGGCTTGAAACAGTCGTCAAGGGCGTGGTATATGAAAGTTGATGAAATACTTGTTAATATTGGTTATAAACGTTCTAAAATTGAACCTTGCCTATATACAAAAATTGATAATGGTAAAAGAACAATTGTGACAATCTATGTAGATGATTTTTTTATATTTAGTAATGATAATGTTGAAACTAATAATTTAAAAAGTAAATTGTCATCACATTTCAAAATAAAGGACTTAGGAGAAGTGAAACAATGTCTTGGAATGACTGTAAAAATTGATAAGAAAAATGGTTGTTTAACTTTAAGTCAAGAAAAATATGTTGAGCAATTACTATACAAATTTCAAATGATAGATTGTAAAACTGTGGATACACCAATTGAGACTAAATTGAATGTTAGCAAAGTAGAGAATAGAGATAGTAAATTTCCTTACCAACAACTCATTGGTAGCCTCATGTATTTGGCAGTATTGACCAGGCCAGATATTGCTTTTTCTGTTAGTTTTTTAAGCCAATTTAATAATTGTTTTGATCAATCAACCTGGTGCTATGCTAAACGTGTACTAAAGTATCTTAAGAAAACTAAAGATTTTGGTTTAAAATTTTCAAAGAATAGTAATTCACAGTTACAGGGTTTTGTTGATGCCGATTGGGCTAATAATGTAATTGATAGAAAGTCGTATACTGGGTTATGTTTTGTACTATCTGGATCTGTAATATCATGGGAAACAAGGAAACAGAGAACTGTTGCCTTGTCTAGTACAGAGGCTGAGTTCATGGGAATTACAGAGGCTTGTAGAGAAGCCATATACTTACGTAATTTATTAAATGAGATAACTGGTGATACAAACATCATAACCTTATATAACGATAATCAAGGCGCTCTTGTTCTATTGTCTGTAGTTCTGTATTCTATGTTCTCTTTGGAATAAAATCTTCCCTTGTGTGTCCGTTGCCAAAAAGCTAGCACGTTGTTTTATTAGAAAAGTACAATAGATTCTTATAACAGAAAGATGTAAAAAATACTTAAATCCTAATTTCAACCTGCATTAAAAAAAATATCCAGGGGGCCAAGGCCAATTAAATTAGGGCTGAGTAAGTAGCAGATGACCCCACCTATCCAACATTTTCGTATGTTCAACGTTCTGCCAAACAGCCTGTATATTAACTATTTGAATGAAATAAAAAAATTGGGATTGGATTGGATTATTCTTTTTTGTCACAAATAAGAATTAAGATTATAAAAATAAAGAAGAGCAAGTAAGTGAGTTTATATATTTGAGGAGTCTGTTCGCAAGGGATGGAAAGATTGATGGAAATGTGGAAAGGAGAGTAAACGCGGGAAATAAAGTGAATGGTGCTATACATGCGATTGTGATAAGACAGCGGTGTGATTTAAAAGAAGATGTAGTGACAAAAATTGAAAAGGGTATGCTGAGGTGGTTTGGGAATATTGAGAGGATGAATGAAAGGCGACTAACAAAATGTATTTACAAGGCTGATGTGAAGGGAAAGACCGGTCGGGGACGCCCTAGGAGGACTTATACTGACCTTATTGGTGATGTTCTTAAGAAAGGCCATGTGCGTAGTACTCGCAACCGGCGTGCGTGTATGACCAGATGTATGAACGTAAACGAGGCAAAATGAGTATGTAAGGATCGTGTAGGTGGCGTTCTGTAGTTTCTGCCTACCCCCATGGGAAGAAGGCGTGAGTTTATGTATGTATGTATGTGTGTAAAGAAGGACTGATTGACCTGCATAGGCAGTAATTTCACTTACGGAATATGATAGTTTGCCATTTTAATTGTTTATTGACAAAATAGTGACAGAGCCATATGACGGCTATAACGTGCAACACCGTAATGGATATGGTATTGACCCATTTGATTGGAGTTAAGAACCCCACACTTTTCTCCCATTTTCGTGTCGGTGCGAGGAACTTTGGGTCATTACGACTTAGCATCTGGTCGTAAGGACTGATCTGGTCCAGTTTACTATCGGCTCTGGTTTCGCAGGTATCCTTCGCTGGATGATGGAGCTTGTACTGTAAGTGGTCGGTCGTGTTAGGTGGTTGCTCCAATTCAGTCTCCGTAAAAGTTATTGGCGTCATTGTTGCTTACTGAAAAATAAAGCAAAATTTCTCAGATTCAGAACGGGTGACATCGACAGGTGATTTATAGGAGGTAGGTTTGAAACTTTCCTATTAAATAGCGTGATGAACTATCATCATTGTAAACGTGTCAGAGAACACAATAATAATGTAAATGTTAAATACGCCAGTTAAGGGAACTTTAAAAAATATGTAGTTATTGAACCAATATTTAATTAAAATCGCAAATCATACTATAGATTGGATTGGAGAGGTCTATGTCCAGCAGTGGACTGCTATAGGCTGATGATGATAATGACTATAGATTCCTTGAGCATTTAGGTATTTTAGAATTAGTTACATAGTGCAAAATGTTTCGCAAACCTAGCTTGTTGCATGTCCCTTATTCCAAGTTCGTGTTCAGGCAGAATTCATTTCTAATCCATGCGAGCAGAAGTTTTAATAAACTGTCTCGTGAACATTATTTGGATATTCAATAACAGTGTTTCTCGGCTTAAGCATTTGTTGGTGAAAAGCTTCTTTACGGAAAAGTAAATTGTTAGCAAAATATGATTCTTAGTTTGTAATTTATCATGTACTATTTATTTCCTAATTTATGTTTAATAGGTATTTTGTACCGATCTTTTTAACCGACTTCAAAAAAAAGGAGGAGGTTCTCAGTTCGCCGGAATCTTTATTTTTAATTTGTGTTCCCGATTACTCGTAGACGGCTGGACCAAATTGAAAAATTATTTTTTTGTTTGAAAGGGTATACTCTTAAGTTGGTTATATTGTCATTTGGTTACGATCTAATGATGGAATCTTGGAGAAATTGAGGGAACTCTTCAAATATTGTAGGCACACCCGTAGCGATTTGGGTTGTTTTTATAGTAACTCGTGCATTTGCTCTTGGATAGCACCATTCGGTAAAGTGGAACTGATAATGAAGGACACAGATGGCCATCGGAACTGCTTAATGCTGCGATTCGATTAAGTACTTTAATATGGTTGGTAAGCAATTGATGCTCGTTAAAATTCATATGGTGCAGTAGAGCTGATGGTGAAGTACCTGGAGAACTGCTCAGCAATTAAAGTCCCTGCATCGGGAAAAGTAATATTTTGTAAAAGGTGATGAGAAGTTGACATTAGGCTATTGTAACTACAAATCAAACCACTAAAAAGTGAAAAAAAGCTTTTTACAAAAAATACAACCGACTTCCAAACTATAAAGTGAAAAATAACTTTAATTTTGGAAGTAAGTGACAAAAAACTAAAATACTAATCCAAAGACACTGACTTCCGAAATTAAAGTTATTTTTCACTTTGTAGTTTGGAAGTCAGTTGTATTTTTTGTAAAAAGTTTTTTTTATGTTTAGTGTTGTCAGTGGAAACTTGTAAATGACCTTCAATTTTATATTGTTGAAGAACATTGTGTAAAAGCTGTAAGTTTCCCGAATAGAATAAAGTAAAATAAAATATTAATTTGCATTAAAACTGGCGCAAATTAATTTCATTAACTATATTCCAAAATTCATTGTAAACCTTCTCCTCGACGCATGTTACCATAATAGGTAGCGTTGACAAAAACAACATCTCACGAAGGCACTCAATAGATGTAAAAACTCAACCACGAAGAGTAGAGAAGTTTTAGCATCATCTTAGATTATTTAAGTAGGGCAGGCTTCTTATCACAAAACACAAAAAAATATTATTTTACCTACGTGATAAACCAGTTTATTCTTTTTAAAAGTTCTTCACGAATGATTGAATCTCATTTCCGGTTTAATGAGAGATTGCAATTATGCTTATCTATCTCTTTTAGTAGGTAGGTAAGCTAAATAATCCATTAATTTTTAGTTACACCACCAAAAATGGATTTCTCATCATACGACTGGCTTCTAACAGCAAGATTGAATAAGAATTTCAGCTTCATCAGTGAAATACTCAATTCCTTCTTGAAAAAATGTAATAAAATAAATGATAATTATGTATTTATGTTTGACGATTCAAAACTTGACTTATTAATTGTATTCTGAATATTTATTAAAATAATTAATTGTATTCTGAATATTTATTATAATAATTAATTGTATTCTGAATATTTATTATAATAATTAATTGTATTCTAAATGTTAACTATAAAAATTTTTTGTATTGTGTTATTTTGATATTGAAATTTTTGTTAATTTGTATGGGAAAAGGCTAGGCAGATGATCGATTTTAAATTCTTATATTGTTAAATAGTGTATGGGTAATAGGTAGTTTTTTGAGTTACTATAATCTAACTATAAGACCTAGTGTATCACCAAAAATCACACAAATAAATACTTTGACTTTGAACGCTATTTCAGTTTGCTTTGATCAAAACATTATTTTGTTCGTGGATGTTATCGCTAATATTTGACTGATTAAAGAGACTAATTTAAGAGAATTGTATTTCTATTGTTTCATTAACACATCTTTCTTCTACTTCCGCATCAGATTTCGGTTCCGGTTCCGGTTCCGTGCATGCTAATTTAAAATCTCCAGTTCCGGTTCCGGTTACGGTAAAACGACTTCCGTAACATTCCTAGTAAGAATATGCAACTCTACTGGGGAAGGAGGACCATCGCTGGACGACGATGGCCCATCTACTGATCCGATGTTGGATGACATTCTCCATTTCTTGACAGTGCTATTGAACATAACGTACGTTTGTTATAACTTTAATTTAGAAAAGTGACTTCCGAACATTAACTACTTTATTTTGATTTACTCAAGTGTTTTTACTTTTATTAAGATACTAGCTTCTGCCCGCGACTTCGTTCGCGTGGAAGTCGTAAGATACCAGAATATACCTACTAAAATAACAGCCACATTTTTAAAAACTTCCCCAAATTCTACATTTATGGCGGTCTCAGCAGCCAAAATATACAGAAAATCAGGATTGGTGACGCCCGGGTGTCACCATTGTGTGGATCGCCCGGAGGACACGGTGGAGGTCTGCCCGGCTTGGGCGGAGCATCGCCCTGCCCTTGTGGAGGCGATCGGCGGCAGTGATCTCTCGTATCCGGCCCTAGTCCAGGCCATGGTACGGAGCGAGAAGGCATGGGAGGCCATCACCTCCTTCTGCTAAGCAGTAATCCTCGTGAAGGAGGAGGCGGAACGCGTGAGGGAGAGGTAAATTTCGCGCCCTCACGCCCCTAACCGCCGCAGGAGACGCCCTGGGCGACGGGAGTCGCAGGCCGATTCCCGGCCACAATAGGCGCGGGATTGCGGACGGTGAGCAATGGATAGATCGACCTCCGATAAGGTCCAGGCCCGGGTCGACGGTGCGTTGTGTTCCACGCGCGCTTTAAAGAGATGTCAGCAGAACTGACGGGGTCCGATAGGGCCGATGCCTGCCGGGGTTGCGGTCTTGTTCGAAAGGGTTACAGTAGCCCCTGGCAATACAGGCAACTAAAGGAACACGGGTGGGTTTTAGTCAGTAAGAGTCTGACACGCCCTCCCACTCCGTCCAGAGCGAGAGAAGTTATTTGATAATTTGCCAAACTACAAAAAAAGGCGATGTCCAGCCTTTTTTTTTTTTTTTGGGAAATTATCAAATAACTTCTCCCGCTCTGGGCGGAGCGGGAGGGCGTGTCAGACTCTTACTGACTAATACCCACCCGTGTTCCTTCGGTTGCCCTGTTGCCGGGGGCCACGATGTCCCTATCGGTTTTCTTCGAACCTCCGGCAGGCATTGGCCCTAGCGGACCCCGTCAATTTTGCTGACATCTCTTTGAGGCGCGCGTGGAACACAACGCGCCGTCGACCCGGGCTTGGTCCTTATCGGACGGCGAGCTACCCATTGCTCACCGTCGCGATGTACAGCCTTCAGTAGCAATTTCCTATTGCTTGCGAAGTATTTAGATTTTCATGGATTAATGAAGTAAAGTAAACATTTACTTGCATAGATTGTGGGTACAGTAAATAAGATGTAACGGTTAAAATATGGGTGATCCTTGTACAATCTACCATATAAGGCTTCAGCATTATTATTAAATTAAATGCAACGATGACATAGTTAAATTATTTTTGAGGTATTACAGTTGAACAATAATAGTCGGCATGATAAATTTATATAATAAAACATTAATGTCATAATCTGGTACAGTCGCGGACTGAAAATGCTTAGCACCTTAGACCGTTTCCTCATTGGTCGGTAAGCAGCAGTGCGGTATAATATGCTCTGTATTGAAACATTACTTACTTTCATTAGTTAATAATTGCATGCACACATCTATGTCACAATTTCGAAGATGGATTTGATTAGGTAGCATAGACTTTTTTATTTACGCGTAGTCCAGGATATATATAGAAAAACGTTTTTGTATAAAAATTATATAATACTAAGAGGTATAATTATACGGAAATTAATCCGCATGTGAATGCCTCGCTTGGTTAACCAAGCGAATTTGAACTTATTACAAAAATGCAAAAATAGGAAGAAATAATCAAAACTTCTTTACTTATTTTATTTTAATATTTATGTGAGTAAACACAGATTAAAATACAAAGGTACAGACATATGAAATAATTATAATTTCGAGTACAAAGGTACTGCTTATTTCTTATTATGATATATATTATATATTATTATATATGATTGAGCAATGGTGCCATTTAAACTTCATGAAGCTTAACGTACAAAAAAAGCCACATACGATTTAGTAAGAAAAAAAAAACAGTGCTGTCTCTTATAATATAAAAGGAGCATTATTAGAGTCTGTAAATGAAGTTCGTGATCTTGGTGTCATCATGGATGACAAAGTTAACTTCAGAAGTTGTATTGATAGCATCGTCACGAAATCAGCAAGGTTACTTGGATTTCTTAAGAGAAGCACTAAAGGCTTCAGGCTGGATAGAACTAAAATTGTGTTATATAATGCCTTATTTCAGAGCCACATTGAATTTGCTAGCGCGATGTGAAATTGTATAGTACCCTTTTTTACAAAGTTTGGTTTTGATCATCGAGATATAAGTACGTTAGTACTTATATCTCGATGGTTTTGATAGAGATTTTAAATCGTTTAATGGGTAAGTTTCGAATGTCAATGGGAAGTTTGTTGTAAAAGCGTATACATTGACCCATGAATGAGTTGCCTACTTTGTGGAGACGTGTGCGATGTACAGCAAGGTTGTGTTTATTCCTAGTATTTAAACTATGAATATCGGACATTTTCTTAAAATTTGATATATTTTTGTGTACATACAATAGGTTTTCAAAAATATGTTGTGAGGCAGTCAGAATATTAATTTCTTTGAATTTTTCTCTAAGGGAATCTCTTGGACCTAGGTTGTAAATGGCTCGAACAGCTCTTTATTGTAGAACAAAGACAGTATTAATGTCTGCACAGGTTCCCCAGAGAAGAATCCCATATGACATAAGATTATAAAAATAACTAAAATAAACAATTCTGGCTGTATCTACGTCAGTTATATGTCTAATTTTTTTAACAGCATAGGTGGCCAAACTTAGCCTTCTTGACAATATTTCTATGTGTGGGCCCCATTGTAATTTACCGTCAATAGTGATTCCAAGAAAAACTGTTGACTCAACAGGGTCCAACTCTGTTCCATTAACTTGAACATTGGTAGATAGCTGCCTGACATTTGGTATTGAAAATTTTATGAGTTTAGTCTTTTTTGCGTTCAGGAGAAGATTATTTACATTAAATCAATGCACAACTTTAGAGAGTGCATCATTAACTTGTTCAAAGTTGACTAAATGACGTTTGATTTTAAAAATGAGGGAAGTGTCATTTGCGAATAATACGATCTTGTAATTATCTCTTATGTGGTAAGGTAAGTCATTTACATAAATAAGAAAGGACCAAAAATTTAACCCTGAGGAACGCCCATGGTGGCCGCAGATCCTGCAGATCTCTTACCATTAACATTTAACATCAACTCTCTGAATTCTGTTGTTCAGATAAGATGTGAAAGAAACGCTGATGCAAGCCATGATTCATAGCAGCAATTGCAGAACCCACGTCAGTTGCATTAAAATATCGGTAGAGCTGCAAGTTATCTGCTTAAAGATGAAAACTAGAGTAGATTATTCGGGTAAAAAAGTTGATGAAAATTAAAAAAAAAGGGGAGAGAGAACGCTACCCTGAGGAACACCCTCAGTGAGGCTACACCAATCAGTGAAGGACGCCTCCAGGCGAACACACTGAGAGCGTCTCGGAAGATAAGAATTGAACCAAGCTAAAGCAGGAGAAGATAAATTGATAGATTTGAGGATACCTAGTAAAATGTCGAAATCCACTGAGTTGAAGGCACTACTAAAGTCCAGCAATACAAAAACAGTAAGGGACTAATTTTCCATTGCCCAGTGGATGATCTTTATTGTCTAAGGATAATTATTATTTAAATTCTATCAACAATTTATTGTTATAATAACTATGTAGGATAGACACCATCAGGAGCTATAACTAGGAATGTTTTTGTTTTGTTTATGTTTTTTATTTTATACCTTTTAGTAATTTTATCATTAAACCACCAAATTGAATAACCACCAAACGGCCGCCATGGTCCACGCACAATGGTCCACTTTACGGACTAAGTGCGGAAACCAAACCCTATAAACATAGAACATAGACACCATCAGCAGCTATGACTAGCAATGTTTTTGTTTTGTTTATGTTTTTATTTTATACCTTTTAGTAATTTTATCATTTCTCATTCCAAATTCATTTTAAAACGCTTCATTTTGATACCCCACTCGATGGGTTTGGGAGATTTTTTTTTAACGTACATTTTGACGCAGTAAATCCGCCATTTTGTTTTTTTATAATTATGCTATACCTAGTGATACTCGCGCAGTAAAGATAAATCTACCGGCATTTCATTCATCAAAATTGGTTCAGCCGTTTAGTAGTTACACCCTCCTTTTTAGGCTTCGCCGCAGTCGGGTAAAAAGTCATTAATACTTTTTTTGTTAGATAGATGCTTCACAACTATTAAAAAGTAATAAGTACCTAGTTATAGTACTTTAGACTTTACTGCACAGTGTGGTAAATAATGTAAAAAATTGATAAACATTTTTAGACCGCGACTGTACATGCGCATACTTTTTTAGATAAAAAAAGGTTAGTTAGTACTTTTTTTACCAGCTAGTGTTGCGCCCCGCGGTTTCACTCGCATAAGTCTCGATTCCGTCAGAATATCGAAATAAAAAGTATCCTATGTCCTAACCCAGGTCATGGTCTACCAATGTGCTAAATTATATCCAAATCCATTCAGCCGTTTTAGCGTGAAAGCGTAACAAAAAAACATACAAAAAGTCACATCTTTTCTCTTTTTAACCGACTTCCAAAAGGAGGAGGTTCTCAATTCGACTGTATGTTTGTTACGCGATTACTCCGCCAATTATTAATTGATTTTAATGATTCTTTTTTTGTTTAGTAGGTCATACTTTAGAGGTCCCATATAAATTTTATTAACTTGGCTTGGATAGTTTTTGAGTTAGCTTCAATAATATGTATTTTTTCCCACTCAGTATGTGGATGATATGAAAAGTTCCTGTCACTGTTATTTACATAACAGGCAGTATTATTGGAATTTGTGTGGGGTAGGTACCACAACTAAAAAGAGAAAAATAAAAACTTTTTACATAAAAAACAACCGACTTCCATTAAAAACACCACAAAGTGAAAAATAACTTTAATTTCGGAAGTCGGTGTCTTTGGTTTAGAATTTTCGTTTTTGCCACCGACTTCCGAAATTAAAGTTATTTTTCACTTTGTGGTGTTTTTATTGGAAGTCGGTTGTTTTTTTTATTTTTATAGTATTTTTAGATAAAGGTACCATTCTGTATCCGACCGCAGGCGGCAACTGCAGGCGACGTGTCATCGCGTCATATCGCGGCAACACGTCGCTATCGCTAGCCCGTAGCTGCAGACGAAGTCTCGCTAGCTACGCAAGGTATTTCATAGACCAGCGGTCGCGTAGCGGCGACACGTCGCCTGCAGTTGCCGCCTGCGGCCGGCTGCGGAATGATACCTTAAGATGACCCATCTGAAGTAATAATGATACACAAGAAAAACAGCCATGTGTTTGAAATTCAGAATCTACATCAATTTGCCGTGTGTTTGGCAATAACTGATAAAATTAGTAGTAAATTTGCTTAGCAAATTAATTTTTGGAAATAGTATGGAGTTAAAAAGAGGGCTACGGTCCACCGGTATTGAAATTGGGGCACCATGGTGGGTTTAAATATTGAAAGTGTAACAAAGCAAAAAGCAGAATTAATGACTGAATTGAAGCTCTATACAACCGAACATAATAATATACGTAAAACTCAAAATCAAATCAAATCTTTTTATTGTGGGCATAGGTTATACATACAGATGTTAGGTAAATTACAGTTCCATTATGTCCTGCCTAATAGGCATAAAATAATTATATCAACATGCAGTTAAAAATAAAAAATAAAATCTTAGGCATCACATAAAAAGTAAATCTTAGAAAATAACAATTATGGTGACAGATTGTAGTTGGCACTAATTATTTAGAAAATCTTGGATCGTGTAGTAAGCTTTGTCAATTAAAAAAATACGCAATTTATGATTAAATAGTGGCAGTTCCTTGGTGCTTAAAATGTCCACAGGTATCTTATTGTAAATTTTAGATTCCAAAAAAAACTTTTGGCCATAAGAGCAGTTATTTGTGGTATACTAGATAAAACAAAACCATTTCTGATTAATACTGAATTATTCTACTCTTCTACTTTTTATTTTCATTGTGATTTTCACGCCACCATGCGCAAGCGGTGCGCGTCCTTGGTGCGCTGGGTGCGGCTAATTTTAATTTCAATTATGAGACTCTTATAATTTGTATCTACTCATTCTTGACATTTTATTTTCATTTTAATTCTGTGACCTTTATAATTTGTACCAGCCTATTTTAATTGCATTGACATTTTATTATACCTATTGCGATCTATTCTGTTGCAGTATTGTAAAAAATATATTTGTTTTATTTTAATTTATTTATTGTGTCGTATAATGTTGGTACATGTTTGGTTCCTAATCAACAGCATATTGACTATACCATATAGGGTTGAGAATGCGTTGGTTTAAAAATTAAAAATAAAACCCAATACCGATCATTTTATCAGTTGCTGTTCTTTTCTACGTGCAATTGTACACAATGCCACAATAGGCCTGCGTCCAAAAAAAAATTTTTTTTGTCCGTCTTTTAGATTATTAAAAAATATTGAACGCGTATTTTTTCTTTTTTTGACGTAATCAAAAGATTACGGCGATACATTGAGTTAAAATGTGGCATGACGTCACGCCTTGCTAGATTTTATACAACGTTGTGACGTAGCGAGCCCCCACTCCTCAACTTTAATGCGTGTTTTCTAAGTTATTTTTGAAAGCAAAAAATACGTGTCTAATATTTTTTATTATCTGAAAGACGGACTAAATAGAATTTCTTTTTTTTTACCTTGGCAACTACCCTATATTGGGCAGTGAATTCTACCGGTCACAACGTTACGCTAAGTCGTGCCCACTGCCCCGGGCACGACTTAGCACGATGCAACTCTTTTCCTGAGGATGGCATGGAAGCCATCAATGAGAGCGTCGGCAATAATGCCCGAAGCACTTCAGTGTTTCGGCAGCCGCATCAACATCCTAATAGTTATTTATGCAATTGTTGTATAATAAGGGGTTTTAGCCGAGTGTGATAATAGTATCACATGAATGTTTTAATACCTAATTATATACAGTTGCATACAAGACTTTATCTACACCCGTGATTTATGAATCCTCTATAAAAACTTCTGAAACTATTGGGTGTTTGTAATTCAAGATCAAGAATTAAAAAATCCCACGAAATTCAGTACAAGTGCACGTATGAATGTCGCCTGCACCAGCACATCACCGCACATGCGCTACAGTCGATGCTGCTGTCCCCCGCTGGAACGTTGAAACGAGTTGCATAATGAAATTTTGTACAACATTATAACACTCATTTGGATGATATTATAGTTACAATGACACTGGCTGTTTTAATGTTGGCAATAAGCTAACTGTTTCTAAACAACAATGTTACCAACGCTCGCTTGACACCAACTTAAAAAACATAACATCATTTAAAAACATAATACTTTTGGGCGATATTAACATAAACATTGCTTCCGGGAAAACCGATACCCATGTACATAATTATCTGAATATTTGCTCATTTCATGGACTTTTACCAGCTCACTATCACCCCACACATCAGAGTGGCTCATGTTTAGACCACGTCATTTTAAAATCAAAAAATCCATCTAAAACATTCGTTACTAATTCTTCGCTTACCGATCATCAAGCTGTTTTACTAACATTACAAATATGTTCACCTAGAAAAAACTGCATGCGTAGCTACACTAAAGTCAATATGACAAACCTGGAAAATGACTTACGCGGTATTAATTTTGACCCAGTTTATAATTCAGACGATGCAAATATTACGTTAAAGTATTTCGTAGATTCGCTACAATATGCAATAAGGAAAAACACATTCACTAAAACAATGCCTAGAAAGTATAGTTGTATTAAACCCTGGATTACACCCGGTCTCGTTCGTTGTATAAGATATAGAGACAAACTTCACCTGAAATTGAAACTCGCACCTGATAACGAAATACTTTCTGTTACATACAAAAGGTATCGAAACTTCTGTAATAATCTTTTGAAAAAACTAAAAAATCAGTATGATAAAAATGAATTACAGAAGGCGGGGACAAATAGTAAACTTGTGTGGAAATTTATAAAAACGAATACATTTAGATCAAAAAATCCCGAACCTCCGTTTGACCTACTATCTACAGAGGCAAACCCATCCGAAGCAATGAATAAAATAAACAACTTTTTTGCTAACGTGGGTAAAAACTTAGCTGAAAAATCATTAAACTCTAGTAATTTTTCCCGTCAAAACCAGACTACTACATCCTCAACACTAAATTCATTTGTTTTATTAGATACCGACGTTTGCGAAGTAGTAACAATAATAAACGGTTTAAAGGATGTTTGTGCTACTGGGTGGGATGACATACCTAATAATATTCTTAAGAGATTTAAATACCTCCTTGCCCCTCCGCTAACACACATTTTTCAGCTATGTTTATCTAAAGGTAAATTTCCTAAGTTGCTAAAAAAAGCTGTGGTCACACCTGTATTCAAGTCTGGAGACAAAAACTGTGAATAACTACAGACCCATTTCAGTGTTAACAGGCCTCTCAAAAATTTTAGAAAAAATCATTAACAGTAGATTGATAAAATATCTGGAAGATAACAAACTACTTTCAGATAGTCAATTTGGTTTTAGGCCCAAAAGATCAACTGGCCAAGCAGTACACAAATTGACTAATTATGTCACTACCAATCTAGATAATGGTATGCACACAATTGGGATCTTTCTAGACCTTGCCAAGGCCTTCGACACCATTTCATGTACTTTGCTTTTGCACAAGCTTGAAACACTTGGGATAAGAGGAGCCCAACTTCAACTATTTTCTGATTATCTTAGCGATCGTCAGCAATGTGTAAAAATTGGTCAATATACAAGTTCTGAACTTAAAAATAGTTGTTTTGGAATTCCACAAGGCAGCATTTTGGGCCCTACGTTATTTTTAATCTATATAAATGAACTTTGCTGCTTGGCACTCCAAAATGGTGTCATAATGTCATATGCGGATGACACTGCTCTATTGTTCTCAGGTCAATCAAGAGTTGAGGTCTATGAACATGCTCAGAATGGTTTTAACATTGTTTCTAATTGGCTCCATAATAATCTACTAACATTAAATACAGATAAAACAAAATACATTTCATTTACAATGAGAAATACTAACACACCGCTTACTAATATAAACATTTACGCACATAATTGTAGCACGTACGCTGACACTGCATGTTCCTGCCCCACTTTAGCTAAAGCTGACCATTTAAAATATCTGGGTGTCACTATTGACTCCAATGTCAACTTCCGTAAACATATCGATTTACTTTGTACAAGAGTGCGCAAATTAATATATGTCTTTAAGAATTTACGGAACATAGCAGACTATAAATTAATTAAACAGGTTTATTTAGCTTTATGTCAATCCATTCTTACCTATTGCATAACTTCTTGGGGTGGTGCTGCAAAAACAATTTTACTCCCTCTAGAGCGTGCTCAAAGAGCAATTCTAAAGGTTGCTACATTTCGCCCTTTTAGATTTCCTACACACCAGCTCTACTTAGCATGTAATGTACTAACAGTACGGCAATTATTTATACTAAGCATAGTATTACACCAGCACACTGCACTTCCTTTTGACCCAGCACCTACCAACAAGAGAAGGAAGGACTTGGTTTCCATAAAGCCTCAAACTAGACATGCATTTGCTAATCGATTTTATGTGTTTTTAGGACCTTTTCTGTATAATAGGCTCAACAAGTTACTATGTTTCTATAGTGTAAGTTATAAAAAATGTAGTAAAATGTTATCAGAACATTTAGCGATACTCAATTACACAGACACAGAAAAACTTCTAGAAATTTTGTCATGATGATTATAATTTATCCCTCGTAAGTATTTACTTTTGTATATTTACATAGGTTTAGTTTTAGATATAAATATACCAATATGCTTTTTCTCATAGTTGTTAATAAATTATTTTATATCAGTTTAACTTAAAATTTTAGTGTTCCAATTTAATACAAATGTAAAGTGATGGCCTGAAACACAGGTTTGAATTAACCTAGATCGGGCGGGTCGCTACCTAACATTGTAATTCCGAACCATCATTACTTGCACTTGTAATTAATATATTTTAGTTTTAGTTTATTTTTAGGCATTATAATTGTTTGGGAAATCTTACTATTGACTAAATGTACACTTTTTGTAAACGTTCTTATATTCAATAAATATTATTATTATTATTTATTATTATTATTATTAATGTACCTTTTACTGCTTTACTGCAGCGTGCAAATATACGAGCCAACATAATTGCATCGGACAGCCAACGCCTGGCGCTCTCTCTCAATATCCTCCTAGTCTAAAGTCTAGATTATGCTTTCATCTGATTGAAAGCCGAAAATTATATTTGTAAAAAATAATGTTTTACATACAGGCTCTAAAATCGCATCGTTAGTAACTAGAACACGGGCCAGTAACAACAGCATTCTGAAAACAGTGTCATAGAGTTTCTATACTTCAATTTGGAGCCGTTTTGTGGAATAGAATAGAATAGAATATATTATGTTTATTTCATTACATATCACTTATAAAATATAATTTTACAAGAGCATTTTGTGTACTTTATTTTGGCCTATTGTTGAATTCTTTTCTTACACGATTGAATTGTATAAAACTAGTGTGAGAAATTTAGGATTTAGGATCCCATCAGGTCTAAACCTGAGATTAATTATAATTTCCTCTTATACCATTTTGTGGAGTGAATGGCCGAGTGAGAAACGTGTACCTTACTTGGTCATCTTCTGTGCAAAATGCTTCAAAGTCAATATTCAACAATAATCATAATAATATTACTACTAACATATTAAGCTATTAGGTATTACAAACATTATGGATCTCTGCTGTCCGAATAAATAAATCTTGATTTGATTTGTAATAAATACTTAGTGGTAGCTTCGTTTAAATAATATTATATATAAAGCAAAATTTATATTCTAAGTATTTAAATGGACAGAGATAAAAAAAATCTGTTGTGATTTGCGTTGCAACATGAATATTTATTATTTAACTACTTACTAAAACTACATTAAAGTAAAAGTACCTTTATGTTAATTGTTCTAAGACTCAGAATTGAATTCCGTAAATCTAATTTGGTCCCACACTTGTCATAGTGAGTTTAAACAAAGATTGGTCCCGAAAGTTAATTCAATGGAACATTGATTATATGAGTCTCATCAATTAGCTCATAGATATGGACCAAGCGTAGTGTGGGACGCTCCCCAGCTATACTCCATTTGAAATAAGATTAAACATTTAAACAAACCTTTTTACAGTCCGTTCAACCGATTTTGACTTCTATTGCGTTGGTGACATGACAAATGGCCGCTGCAGTAAACAGTTAGTATTGTAACCACTTTTTGCTTTTACTGCCATCCTTATGCTTACGGTATAGAAGTCAAAATCGGTTGAGCGGACTGTAAAAAAGGTTTGTTTAAATGTCTAATCTTACTTCAAATGGAGTATAGATGGACCGACGACATTAAAAATGTGGCTCGGACAGACTAGATGCGGATAGGGTGTTGTGGCGTAGCCTCGTAGGCTGGGCTTATAGCCCAGCAGTGGAACTGCGGTAAGCTGAGTTGGTGTTGATGAGATATGGACCTACCTAACTAAAATTATAAATGCAAAAGTGAGTTTGTTCATTTGTTGAAGTGAAAACTTCTTTAGGCGCGTTGGGCATTTTTGAGATAGGACTAAGCCATTGATTTCGCGACCTGTTACCGACACCGTGGAGTAAAAGACATCAACGTGTTGATTACCGCGGTGCCGATTTTTTTCAACTTCTGTCGGCACTCCCGGAGTGCCACAGTTTTTTTTTGTTACCCTTTCACGCTAAAACGGCTGAACAAATTTGGATGACATTTGGCACATGGGTAGACCATGACCTAGGTTAGGACACAGGATACTTTTTATCCCGATATTTCCACGGGATCGAGACTTATGCGGGAAAAACCGCGGGGTGCAGCTAGTTATAATTTGGTTCACTAACCTCGTCTGGGAACTTATAGTCTGCAAAGCTGGTTCTTATTCTTGTTTGCAGGTCGAATGGTACACTTCGGAACTAAAGTTTGTTTAACCAAGAGACGAAAGTAACATTTGTGCCGTGTCCTAGCGTTGGGCACTTACTAGATGAGATTTGCGAAAACTTTGTCTAATATTAACGAAGTGCCAGTTAGACCGCATCGGCTCTCCGGTCAAGTGGGAGACGGGTGTTCGAAGTGGATTCCGTAAAATTAACCTTACTAGTAGGTAAATTTAAAGATTGACGGCTAGCTTCTGACGTTTCATAAATTCAATTCGAATAATTCAAAATATTTTATTTCACATAAACCTATAATACAAGGGCACTTATGAAACCTCAGAAGCTAGGTGCATAAGTGCCCTTGTAGGTTTATGTGAAATAAAATATTTTGAATTCTGAATTTGAATTTGCTAAGTGATGATCGGTAAAGCTAATTTATTAAACAAAAGTAAAACCCACATTGTTTGTCTAGTAAATATTTATTTTCAATAAATAAAAATATAAATGTATTTAATATAAATTTTCATAACTCAAAATCTGGAAACGTTTCTAAATTAAGCCAGTGACCATAGCTTTCTTGCCACACAAGTAAGTACTTAGCTAATGATTGAATTTTTAGTAAATAAAATAGCTAGATAATTACTAATACTTACAGTTCTAGCGCTCCGCTCAAGCATCTATCGCCTATGTGCGATCTACTGGTGAGATTTCGTCGTGTCAAAACGTCGAGATTTCTGCGTTCTATCGAGGTTAAATATAATTGTAAACCTTCGTTGGGTTTATGTGTACCTGTATTATTGCAATTATTCAGGGTGGCAGGGACATCGATGCGAAAATTGTTACTATGGATTCAGTACATGATTCTGAACCCCCTGCGTTGAAATTTTTCGTCGGTTATTAAATAAAAATCTGCTGTTTCAAGGAAAAGTGTAATACCTACGCGGTCAAAATTATTTATTTATTTATTTAAAATAGGTACGCCAACAGCATATATATTGTACATTAAATATTAAAGTTAACAGGTATGGGCTCTTATATATATACCAATTACAGGTGTACACGACATTCTCATAAAACAAAGCAACCTTCTGAAATTACATTACATAAAATTAAAATATTCATTAAAATTAAAATTAAAATGGAAAACAAAATAAAATCATTAAAAAAAACAGCTTTGACTTAAATCTAAAACAGAACAAAAAACTACACAAATATCATTTAATATAAAATAACTAACGAAAATAAAATAAGCTTAACTAAGTATTGTTTAAATTACTTTAAATGACTGCGCAAGAGATGATGATGGTGATGATGGGATTATGGAACAGTTCATAAAACAAAAAAAACGTGTGGCACTCGGGGACTGCCGCGGTAAAGCTATTGCATAGCATTTGTAACTTCCATACTTCCTATTTGTCAACGCTACACTTGGGATGATGACGTGACAACATAAAACAAAAATTACGTTCCCATGACAACATCACGTTGTCATAGGAACCGTCATTACTTGGTAGGCGGAGTAACACCCCCTGTGTTAGGTTTTTTTCGTTACGGAATTTCTTGATTCGGTCGTCGCGTTCAAAGCCCGCGATAAAAGCTATGCAATAGCTTAAAAAATTGAATGGTTCAGAATCATGTAAGTGCTGAATCCATGGTAACAGTATTCGCGTCTAATAATAATAATAATAATAATACCATTTATTTCAGGCGACACAGGCCCATAGAAAAATACCTTAACCTAAACATACATATTTTAATATAACGAGAACTTGAAAAAATTTGTGTTATTAAATAGCTTAAAACTATGTTAGTAGCACTTCACTTCACTAGCTTGTCTCTGCTGTCCTGTGGTATTTGTCCGCGGAAGCGACGGAACACCACGTCCTGCGGCCAAAAGTCCTCTTCCATGACGACGGGCAGAAAACAATTCGGTACTCGCACCACAAACGCCTTGAAGTTGACGTTGCGATGCGACTCCAGCAACTGCAGCCTCGGCGTGTACCTGGTCTTCTGGCGCACGTACTCCACGATGTCCTCCGCCTTAGTGGTGTAGTGTAGGCGGGAGATGTACACCGGTGTATTCGGCTTTGCGGCACGCAAGCTTATTTCGGGCTCTGTAGGTGCTTTACCACAGCGGTTCTTGATCGGTCGCGATCGGCGCTTCCTCCTTTGCACTGTCACGAAACCCTCGCTATCAGATCTCTTTTCTGGCATAGGTTGCATACTTGAAGCGCCTGGGGCACTCGCGGTAACGCTAGCGAAATCCTTTTGTAACGGTTTCGCCCGGGCTTCAAACACTGGCTGCGGGACGGGGCGAGGAGCTCGGGCAGCGCTGCGTGGAGGAGCTGCGGTGACGGGTGCGGGGCTGCGGGGCACGCAGGCGGAACGCTCTGCAAGCTCAGCAAACGACGGATGCGCTGGCGACAAAACTACTGACGCGGAATTTGACGACGATACATCGAGGCCAGCTCCGCGACACTTGTTTACGTTAGACGCATCGACTGATGACCTAGTTACCGCCACAGTGTTGCGCAACTCACTAAATTCTTTGCGCAAATTGGAGACAGTGTTTTGGGATGCATCCAATTTCGCCAGAACATCCGCGAGGCGGGCCTTCAGAAAGACAATGTCCTTCAGAAGGCTCGTTACATCAACGTGGTCAAAGGTGACGGGAGGAAGCTTGTGTAACTCCTTCGCCACAAACGTCGGCACGTCGTCCGGGTCGGTCTCCTTGAACAGCGTGATAATGTCTTGCAGGCTTCTCTTAGTCCCGTCACGCCGGCGGGACACCATCTGGTCGCGCTTGTTAAGCACACTGAACAACAACAGCTTGGCAGCAGCTATGTCATCTTCGCTGAAGTTTGTTGCGCAGATCTGGACAGCGGACACCTCGTCCATAACATCCAGCTTCTGCTGCAGGAACGCCAGCAGCTCATTCGCCACAAGTTCGTTGCTCATGGCTAATAAAATACGAGCGACAGCTTGCGCTGCGCTAATCAATACACAGAATATGCAAACACGACCGCATTGGAACGCGGCACAAGCGAGTCCCTGCCACCCTATTTGTGTCCATCAAATCTAAGAAACTTTTAATACTTAAGAATTAATATATTAAAATAGGTAAGTAACTTACTTTCCTATTTACTAACCTTCCTGCCCATTTTTGTTACAGGTGGCCTTGATATTTGGAGTGAATGGTGCTTGTCATGGAAATGAACTCGTAAACATTGAAATCGAAGGTATTGAAGAACTTTCATATAATTTGTTGCTCGGCACCCCTCTAATATAAACAGTAACAGATTTTTCGTAGCTTATAATAATGGCAAGTGCACCAGGCGAGTCATTGGCAAAAATATGATCAACAACATGCCGAGAGAAATTGTGAAATACCTGTACAAATACCGAGCTCTGCACGGGCCATTGTTTCAGGAGAACATCGGCTACTTTGTTGGTGGATTCAGGAGCAGACAGATCCCTACTGAAAAAGTACTGAACCGATACCCAAGTTACATAAAAGTTATAAAAACTAAAATCCAATTACGACTAAAAGGCAACTAAAAAGGCACAGACAGACTAATTATGCCCTAACACGTGTGACTCCGGATTTTTAATTAGTCTGTCTGTCTGTGATATCTTGCTTATACCTTTTTTTAGTTGACTTTTTTGTCGTAGTTGGGTTTTAGTTTTATAATTTTTATTTAAATTATTTTGGGGTTATAAAACATATACTTTTGAAATGTGCTCGTCAAGCCCTTTCACTTAATACCAACCATGGCACAATGAAAAACAATATTATTCAATAAGTTTTGATCTTATGTCCTCTAGAAGGCGCCGTATTGAATTTAATGTAACGTCACATAGCATATAACCAGCGGACAATCAAGACGCTTCTAAAGGTACCTCATTTGTCAAATTATGATCAGTAGTTTAGAAGTTATGAGGTAACAGATGAACACACATACATACCGGTCAAAATCATAACCCTCCGTTTTGCTTCACCCTAGTCGGGTAAAAAATAAACTTCAGGCTGGTCTATTGACATAAAGAAGTCTAGTTTGTAAAACGTTACATCTTTATTTTCTAGAACGTGACGTGCATTTGAAGTGCATACAAACATCGATTGGTGATGCATCGTTGCCACTCGTTGGTAACTTTAATTTATTGGACAATGTCAAAAAGGTGACTTTACTAATAAACGTAGAACTCCTCATTTCAATAATTGATAATTATCATATCTGTAAAAGCAGTAAAAAGTAAAAAACTAACTTATATACTAAAAATAAATAAATAGTACCTAACGATAAATTTAAAAATAGTTTTCTGTAAATGTTTCAGATATTTTTTTTATTCGATGATTACGTCAATGTGGTACTTATTCTTTTTAGGGTTCCGTACCAGAAGGGTGTCAAACGGAACTATTACTAAGCCTCCGCTGTCTGTCCGTCCGTCTGTCTGTCAGCGGGCTGTACCCATCTCATGAACCGTAATAGGTAGACAGTTGAAGTTTTCCCAGATTGTGTATTTCTATTGCCACTATAACAAAACAAAATTTAAATAAAAAAACGGTTTTTTTTTCGGTTCCGTAGTTGGGATGAATTTATCCCAAAAACAAACTTAACTTTGTAGTTGATAAACATGTTCTCCCATACGGAATGTATGGGAAAACATGTTTTTGAAACTGTAAAGTTAAGTTGGTCGATTATTACTCGTTAACTTGTAAAGCCTACTTAGCTGTGATAGTTTTTCTTTTAATTTCGTTATATAAACTACTGCTGTGATTTTTTTCACACATCCAAAACCAACCATTTAGCTGGTAGGGGCCCCTCCCCCCCCTACCAGCTAAATGGTTGGTTTTGGACACTTGACTCTAACAAAAATTTGCATTTTAAAGCTTAATATTGTGCAAACGGATCCCTGAATCCAAAAATGGTTTTACAAACTCATAATGTTTTGGAAAGACCTTTTTAATGATACTCCACACCATGGGATAAAAAAATAAACATAAAAACATCACCACTTTACGTGTAACAGGTACCCTATAAAAATGTTTTTTATAATTTTGTTTTACCACTTTGTCGACGTAATTAATATGTATACCTATGCCAAATTACAGCTTTCTAGTACTCGGGTCTCGGAGCTAGACCGCGGACAGATAGACAAACAGACAGACAGACGGACATGACGAAACTGAAAGGTTTCCTTGTTTACTACGGAACCCTAATTAAAGGGGGTTCCCATACTATAAACTTTTGCGGTGGCGCAGCGTTATGTTCCAGTGAGTCGGATGTGGTATAGCAACGAATTGAGGCTGACTGCTGGCGTCTACCAGGAGTGTTGAAGGGCTCTGCTTGTGGTTCGGCCGACAGCGCACTGTGTTGTGTGCCAAGGTTGCTGATGGGGCTGAAGGTGATGGCCAGGTATGCGCGTCCGCTGCATGCTGGTGTTCAGGATACCCGTTAAAGCTGTGAATGCTAGCTGGCTGTATGACTCACCCCTCGAAAACTTGAGGAAGTGATGGATGACGTCATGCTGAACTAGCTGCTTAAAGGCTGCGCCAATGTCTATGTCATCAGTATGGAGGCGTGAGGATCATGATGTAAAGTTCACTCATCCACCATAGAAAAGGGAGGATCCTCCGACCAGCCGGGTGTCGTGTCTGGTGGGCAACTGACAAACGATTGTTTTGTTTTTTTGTTTGTGATTGGCATCAATGGAATACGGCAATAAAACACGTTTATTTTACAGGATTTTAATATACACATCTCAATGTGGCATGCAATGGAGACATTAATCAGTCGCCTACCAATTATTTCTGTTTTAAATTAATAACTCATTAATATTGGTAGGCTTCGTTTCCAGTACTCTTGAATCCACTAAAATTTTCTTTCACACACATCTGGGCTCCTCGTCTGTTCTTCAGATCTTCAATACTTGTCATAACATCAGATAATTTATTTGAAGAGACGACATTTCTTCCAAAAAGTATTGCTGAGTTCTGTTCTACCGCACTCCGAGTATATTCCAAGGACGCCGGAATATTGGTATAGAAAATGAAGTAATCTTTGTTCACCAACCTTACAACAGCACGATCATTAGCAGGAACATCCTTGTCACCACATTTGACGCTGATGTTCAACGCCGGCATCACCTCTGCAGGCGTATTTACCACCCTAAACGGCATCTGATGACTGGGCATTATCCCTCCGGTTTCCGTCACGATCGTGGCTTGAACTATGGTGGCGTTTCTTCCATCAGCATAAGTACATTGAACGTTTTCTATGCTTTTAACGAACGTGAAACGTATGCACAAAGGGACGTAGGCGGAAACTGGATAAAATGCGAGATCGATCCAGTCCCCGTAAAAATCACGTATGTCCGCTGCCTGAGCGACGATTAGGAGAACAGATAGATTTATTATTTTCCACATGATTACTAATAATTATATATACACTGCTGACGATTGCTCTCGGACTGAAGAATATTTGGAACGTATGTGTTTATTTTCGGATCTTACTCAACTGGTTGCAAAAACACCGTTGACCTCTGGCATGCTACTGATAAATGCATATCAATATTATATGTTACATATCTTGTTTTGTTTTTTATACGTATCACGTACGGTCTGTTCACATCAAAATATGTAATGGTGATTCGTGATAATATTTTGGAATAAGTCAAGTTTTCACTAACGTTTTACGATTCGTCGTACTTCCACATTTGTGAAGTTACAACGGATGCACTATAATATTATCACGATACTGTGTTGAGAACTTGAGGAATTGTCTTTGTTGTCACAACAATCATATGAGAGGTGCGGGTTGTAGATGTCACATATCTTCGAACTTATTTTACGACACTGCAAAGTTATTGCGCTACGAGTATAGCACGAGACTTCGTAATCAGTACCTACCTATGTGGTATTAGATAACAATTTTAGCCAGGCGTACCTTACACTGCCAAGGAGTCCATTTAAATGTAAAAAATGTGATATATATGATATTAGTTGTCCAGGACAGAGACATCGTCAAAATTCGAACATACTGCAACCTATAATTTAGAGATTAGGAAAATGAAGACTAATTTAAGGAAACTTGAATTGTTCAATACAATATGTCTCTCCAAGTTCATCATCTCCAAGCATCCCATCCGATTGATTCGGATCTTAAAAATATTTTCTTAAACATTTTTAAACAATTCTTTTTTTTCCTATAACATACGACCTATGTTTTGTTTGATAAATATATTTTTTCGCAGAACTACTATCAGAAGTGAGAGTTGTTGACCCGTATCATTTATCAACGTTTCTATATTACATATAGGTAATTATTGAGATGATTCGATACAATAACCAAACACATAGCTCACAGAATAAGCAAACATAAGCATACCATAATCAGTCTATGACGTTCCTGCTGCTGGCCACCACGCGGGTCCAGTGCGGGTTGGTGGATATCACATATGTCTTCGAATTTTTGATTCTCATGATCATGCCGGTTTCCGCACGATGTTTTCCTTTCGTTTTGAGAGCAGTGATGATGAAATAAATTATACAAAGTATTGCACCTGCCTGGGATCGAAGCCTCGAACCCTCATACGGGGCCGTTCCACTGGGCCACCACTGCTCTCTCAATAAATTAATAAGTAAGATGAAGTGGCAATAAACTGGTCATGTTAGCCATAGAACCGATGGCCTTTGGGGTAGGTGTGTGGTTGGGTGGAGACCGCAAATCGGCAAACGTAGCGTAGGACGCCTCCAAGCTAGGTAGAGCAACGATCAAGGCAGCTGGCTCACAAAGTAAATGATAGGACAATCCAATTTGCTAGCAATGACAACCAGTACCCTAATTACGTAATACAATACAATCACAATCTGTTTCGATTTGAAACATATTGCTAATCCATTGCTTCATAAGTTGGAAAAAAATCTGCTCAACAACGTAAATAACGCAATGAATGTTGTTGAACTGTCAAAATGAAACAAATTAGGTAAAATTGTTTACGAAAATAAGTTACGCAATTAGGGTACAGGAGACTGTTGGAGCTGGCACGCACTCTGCGCAGCAGGGATGCTGTACGCTTGCGGCTGATCACGGCGAAGCCGTCAGTTTGCGCATCCGCGAACATACCCGAGGCACTACAAAAGCGTGGCAGCCCCAACATCATCCTGAATGCATTGTTGTACTGAACATGAAGATCAATAGCATCGCACTTTTCATTGTCATTAAGATTGAATGTTCTAGTCTATTCAACGTGTTTATATTAAATTAACTCTACAACCTATTTGATAATGTTGACAAAAGGGTTGCACTGTTTAAGAGAATGGAAGATTATATTATTGTTTATAAACTATAATTATTATAAACTACTACTCTTTCTCAAAGTCTAGGTCATGGATCTGACATCTCTTTGTAAATTTATTTAATTGTGATTTTAATTAAACTTCCTTGGCTTTGCTTATCTTTAAATTTATATTACATGTTTAAGCAAGTTGTATAGTCGACCTTGTAATTACTTACTAAGATTGAAAATCATTTGCATGAACGACAAGATCTATTTGTCTATGTGACAGTTATACCCGAGTCCCTTTAGCGTGGCAATATCGATCATTGACCCAGGTGGGTCAATAACCGATAATAAGAATGCTGGAAAATATAGGTATATTTTCTAGCATTCTTATTTCAAAAACTGAAATAAAGTTCGTTAACGTCCTGAATCTATCGTGATCTTCAACATGTTCCAATTACGAAAAACTATACATAGTTTATTGTTTGAGTTCCTACGGAGAGATATTAGAGAAAGGGTAATGACCGCTGTTGTCATGCTTAAGCGACTCGGGTATAGGTATTTTCAACCTTAGCGAAGTTTAAATTTACTGGGAATTGTTGTCATAAGTGATTAAGCAATTACGAGATCATAATTGAAGCCGTGAGTGCTGGCTGGCTGTGTGACTCACCACTCGAAAACTTGAGGAAGTGATGGATGACGTCACGCTGAACTAGCTGCTTGAAGGCTATGCCAATGTCTATGTTCGGGGTCATTAGTATGGAGGCATGAGAGTTGGTGTAAAGTTCAGTCATCTACCATAGAAAAGGGAGGATCCTCCGACCAGACGGGTGTCGCGTCTGGTGGGCAATTGCCCAACAATTGTATTTTTTGTTTATGTTTGTGCATCTCGAAGTTGACCTCTGAGGTCGTGACTACTTAAACTTAACCGGGCTATGGCTGCCTTAAGCTACTAACTTAAAACCTCCAGCCAGGACATAATTCTAATTATAAACTAGGCGACTGCTCGCTAAGGGCACCCCTTGTTGTGTACGAACCTCGGCTTAGGGCGTCGCTTTGGGAAGGACAGCGAGATTAGACAGGCTGGATCATAGATCCGACGATTGATGTCAGGATGTTGTAAATGTACTCGTCGCGTTGTAAACTCTGCTTGCGCGATGCAGGATCTTGGGTGACGTCAGTGTGATGCGTAGTTTGCATATGGCGTTGGCGTTGTAAAGGCCGCAGCGGCATTGTCAATAAAAATTTTCTTTGCGATTTTGATAGACGTGCAAACTTAAAGTACGCGGTTTTTAAGTTCGCGAACTTACTCGGCTCATCGTCGGTGACACACGTGAAGCTTGCTCACACTGTATCGCGATGTTGTCGAATTTTCTGAACCAAACTAAACAAACAAAAAAAATGTCAACAAAATGGCGGCTCGCGACTCTTGGCGATGACAGACGTATGAAACTACGAACCAAGGCGTGCTACGAGCAAAAATTCAAACCTGTTGGATCGACGACGAACTTACTCAGCGGTTTTACAGTACGCGTACTTAGTAAGTATGACACAAGGGCGAGAAAGGTCGCCGAGCTATAAGTACGCGTGCTTGCTCGCACGTCTATCACCTCTTTTTAACCGACTTCAAAAAAAAGGAGGAGTTTCTCAATTCGTCGGGATATTTTTTTTTTTATATGTTCCCCGAATACTCGAAGACGGATAGACCGATTTGAAAAATTCTTTTTTTGTTTGAAAGGGTATACTTTCAAGTTGGTCCCATTGTCATTTGGTCACGATCTGATGATGGAATCTTGGAGAAATCGAGGGAACTCTTCAAATATTAAAGGCACATCTATAGCGATTTGGGTATTTTTGATGAGCTGTTGACATAAGGCGATTGTAACTTAGATAAATTACAAATCAACCCACTAAAAAGTTTAAAAAAAACTTTTTTACAAAAAATACAACCGACTTCCAAACTACAAAGTGAAAAATAACTTTAATTTCGGAAGTCGGTGTCTTTGGATCAGTATTTAAGTTTTTTGACACCGACTTCCGAAATTAAAGTTATTTTTCACTTTGTAGTTTGGAAGTCGGTTGTATTTTTTGTAAAAAGTTTTTTAGATGGAAGTTTTGTTCATTTAGTTTTTCATTTATTTGCTAAATAGGTATTGTACGATGGTAGGGTACGTGGGAGTAGCACAAGGTTTTCAGGGTTGCAAACTTGGGTATAAACTACTTTCAGGGGACCTAACAACATATAAAAAAAATCTTAGTTACATGCGCGTTTGCGACGTTTGCCTTTTTTAGGGTTCCGTAGTAAACAAGGAACCCTTATAGTTTCGTCATGTCCGTCTGTCTGTCTGTCTGTCTGTCTGTCTGTCCGCGGTCTAGCTCCGAGACCCTTAGTACTAGAAAGTTGTAACTTGGCATAGATATACATATTAATTACGCCGACAAAGTGGTAAAACAAAATTATGAAAAACATTTTTTTTAGGGTACCTCTCATACACGTAAAGTGGTAATGTTTATTTTTTTATTTTGTGAGGGGTATCATTGGAAAGTTCCTTCAAAAATATTGTGAGTTTGAGAAAACCATTTTTGGATTCAGGGATTCGTTTGCGAAATATTAAGCTTTAAAGTGCTAATTTTTGTTAGAGTCAAGTGTCCCCCCCCCTGCCGGCTAAATGGTTGGTTTTGGGTGTGTGAAAAAAATCACAACAGTAGCTAATATAATGAAATTAAAAGAAAAACTATCACAGCTAAGTAGGCTCTACAGGTTAACGAGTAATAATCGACCAACTTAACTTTGTAGTTGCAAAAACATGTTTTCCCATACATTCCGTATGGGAGAACATATTTTGCAACTACAAAGTTAAGTTTGTTTTTGGGATAAATTCATCCCAACTACGGAACCCTTCATTGTGCGTGGTCCGACACGCACTTGGCCGGTTTTTTTTTGTGTCGATTTTGACTGGGCTATACAGTCTGTGTCTTAACACATAAAAATCTTAAAGGGAAAAAGCGATCTGTTTTTTTTTCGTCTTTTTCATATATTTTTTTATCATAATCAGTATCATCTACAATCAATTTCACCCACTGTTGGGCAAAGCCTCTCTTCTCTATAATTTCTTTAGCATAAGCATAAAGGCTGGCACACAGGCCTCTTCTCTGTGTGAGGGAGTGGGCCATAATCCTCCGCGCAGGCTCATTGGCGGGTTAGTGGATGTCACATGTCTTCGAATTTTTGGTTCTAGTATATGCTGATTTCTTCACGATATTTTCCTTCACCGTTTGGAGAGCTGTGGTGATAATATAAATTATATCATAATTTCTTTACTTGGCACTGAATGTAACGTCGACAAAGTCTTTAAAGAGGATATCAATCAATCTGCCTAGCCTTTTCCCAACTATGTTGGGGTCGGCTTCCAGTCTAACCGGATGCAGCTGAATACCAGTATTTTACATGGAGCGACTGCCTATCTGACCTCCACAACCCAGTAACTGGGTAATACGATACCCTTGGTAAGACTGGTTGTCAGACTTTCGGGCTTCTGACGACCCGTAACGACTGTCAAAGATCCACGAATGACAGCCGGGACCAACGGCTTAACGTGCTTTCCGAGGCACGGAGGAGTCTCGGTATGTAGAAATGGTCACCCATCCACGGATCAACCCCGGCAAGCGTAGCTTAACCTGACAGATCGACCCGAGCGACTGTTAGTATTTAGCAACGACCTCCTCCTTTAAAGAGGATATCAATTTACTAAAAGCTTCACTGCTGTTAGAGAGGCACTTGAAGAAATTGCGTCAAAATTAAACTGAGGCCTATTTTCGGAGCATTCCTTTTAATTGCTTCGTCGCACTGTGGATCCAGAAAAGGTTGTCGAAGACGAAGGAGCTTAAATTTTAAAGTGTCTGTTTTTTTGCTTGAAATGGCTTCTAATAGCGACTAACATGCATAAATATATCATAGGATACAATCTACTGGGTAAACGCGTGGGAAGAGGCCCAAAACGCCATAGGAATCTTTTGTGACCTCTCGCAAGGCATTTTATTGCGTCGATCACGAAACCTTACTCTAGAAACTTGCATTACAGACTTGGAAGACTTGCGCTCAATTTAGTAAAATCTTATTTAAAGGTAGACAAGAGCAAGTTCAAATAAACGGTATCAATTCACTAGGTTTAAAAATAAAAATGGGTGTGCCATAAGGCTCGATATTGGGTCCATTCCTCTTTTTAGTGTATATTAATGATCTACTCCATTTATAAAATAAAAAATCAGTCACAAGCTGGTGTTATTTGCTGAAGATACTTCCTTAATTTTTAAGGTAGACGTAAATAACTACTTAATGTAGGTCTAAAATTGGTTCACTGCTAATAATTTAGTAATAAATGGAAAAAACTAAGTGCATATTCCTTAACAAATGTCAAAAATAGTAATTGTGAGATAGTATTGAATCAAGAGAAATTAGAATTCGTCCATAAAACGGTTTTCCTAGGGATCACGCTCGACTCAAGACTGCAATGGGGTGCTCATTTAACATCTCTTGCAGGACGGCTAAGTTCTGAAAAATCTGTCAATTTACTGATGTAGATACCGCGAGGCTAGTCTATTTTAGCTACTTTCATAGTATCATGTCTTACGGTATTTTACTTTGGGGACGATTCCTGTGGTTGCAGACATCGAGTCTATTTTCATTCTGCAGAAAAGAGCGATCAGAGCCCATATATTATCTCCGCAGGCGCGATTCTCTAAGGAAACTGTTTAAGGATATTAACATCATGACGGTACCTTGTCAATATATCTATGAAAACATCATGTACGCAAGAAAGAATATATATCTTTTTAGCAAAAGAGGTGATAGACATAATTATAGTACAAGAAATAGGGACCTATTAGTTCAACCAGGTTTCAGACTGGCTAAAGTAGACTCATCTTTCATGGGGTACTGTTTAAAATGTTTCAATTAAATTCTCTTAGCTGCCATGGCTTATTTTAAATTTACATAAATTTATCTATTGTTCTTTGTTTCGCTTTGTGACGCTTCTAACTTACACGTTTTTCTACATTGTTATCACATGTATAATTTCAATAGGAATGATTTAATAAATTTTTTGTGACAAATTTTTTTATATTAAAGGAGTGTCCGTGGGGTTTCTTGCCCGTTCTCCTCCATAGGTACCTAATACGCTTTAGCAACTAGCTTAATTTTTCTAACTGACTGACTCTTTGACCTCCTTGAGTTCAAAAGTGCCTGTAAATGGTTTAATTGAAATAAATGCTTTGAGTTAGAGTTTAAAAGTGGCAACTTATTTCTAACAAAAAAAAATAAAAAAAATATGGACAATTTGTGCGGTTTAAAAAAAAAACACAAAATCTTGTTTGAATATGAAGTTTGTCAATAAATCATAAATAAGTAATTACATCAATGCGTGCTAGGATATTATGGTTATTCTCTCGGTTCCGGAAATCTAAGCATTAGCAAAATAATTTAAAAAAAAAAACAGTGGTACTCTGGTAGTGCCGACAGAAGTGAAAACTAGAACAATTTTATTGTGCAGGAAATACTTTTAATGAGGTGTCGGTAACGGTAACAGTGTTGCGAGTTCAATTGTTTTTTCTCATCTCAAAAATGCCCAACGCGCCTAAAGAAGTATCCACTTTAAAAAAAATATATATTTGCCACTTTATGCGCCTACATATGATAAATTTATGTATGATATTGGCTATTAGAAACAATTTCAAGCTAAAACCGACACTTTAATATTTAAACTCCTAGGTTTTCGAGGGCCATTTTTCGATCCACTGTGCGTCGTGTCAGTTTGTACCGGTTTATTATTTGCATGTATATAATAGTTATTATTAATTTGTTTTACCAAAACCACTTTGGGTAACTACATAAGTAACTATTCGGACTTAACTGCCTCGTTGGTCTAGTGGTCGCAAGCGCTAGGTACTACTAAGCAAAGTCCTGGGTTCAATTCCCGGGTCGGGCAAAGGGGTTTGAAGATTTTTGTATGGAGGGTGGCCCTAACGTCGGCCGCCATTTTGATTTTTTTTCAAAATTGCGGTGCACAACGAAAGTTATATCTTTAGATAGAGGACACTTATACAAACAAAAAATTTCATGAAACATATAATAATATCCTAAAGCGTCAGGTTTTGGAGTTATTCACCGAAATGTAAGTCGAAAACTGACCCTTGAAGAAACAGATTTTTTTTGTTTTTTCTATTCAGGTATGCATATTGAACTATGAAAACATAATTGCATCATGTGTAGGTAATATTTTAGTTATGAGCGAACGAGAAAAGTATACCCCCAGCCGAATGAGGACACCCCGATTTTTTTTATTGAATTGTGCGAAGAAGTTGCCATCTATTATGACTGATCCTTGGCTTTTAAGAGCCCGAATCCACTCAAGACACCAAAACAATCGAATTTATTTTGTCTACATCTTGCTCGATAATACTTTGTAAGGTAGGAATAAAATAGTTGGCTACTATTGTAATTGCATTAGGAAAACGAAGACTTGGATGTTGCTCCCATGTTATGTGTATTATATGGTACCATATAATACACATAACATGGGCACGACATCAAGAATATCCTATTCAGCCTCCCGCTGCCTTCTTGGATGATATTATTCATACCGAATATGATTAATAAATCTTATGTTTTATCCACTAGGTATTCAATTACTTTATGTTTACCTACAAAACTATCATTGTAATTCGACACATTTAGGTATCTCATATTTTTATGTTCCTATTGTTATTAAAATGAACAAAATAAAAGATTAGTATTATAATATTTGTTTTCTTTCTCTGTCTGGTTCAGATTAACAGTAAATAACTTAATCGACATGAATTAACTACAAAATAAATAAATTAGTTATAACAATATTGTCATTTTTATCTTTGAATATCTCAGAAACGTGACACTTTATGATGTTATGTTAAGTTCGTTTTATATTTGTATAAGTGTAAAATATAATAAAATATTATGGCAATAGAGTCGCTCCCTGTTACATGGGACTTAAACATAACTGGTGAAATGTGGGTGTATTTTATGCACCTGGGCCTAACCCTTCGAGGAATTATATGTGATGTTATGTTATGTGTTTATACCTACAGTCCGGCCGTCGCACAGTGGATCGTTCCCATAGAAGAGGTTAGACGTAAGCAGTTTGTGATATCAAAATAGATAATAATTTAAAAAAAATGCCATCGTATTCCTTTATCAAAAACATACAATTATTGACAAAAGACTTTTTCTAATTGGACTCTTATTTCAGGAGAAAACTGATAAAAAGTGTTTTCCTAGTATGGAAATGGACACTTAAATTCCCCCACTGTTTGAATAAATGACTTTTGAATTTGAATTTTGAATTTGAATAAAGTACACCCACATTTTGCCAGTTATGTTTAAGTCCTATATAATAGGGGGCGAGCCTATTGCTATCAACCGGGCACAAATCCAGACTCCGGGCTGCTACTGAGAAATTCCAGATAGAAAACCCAACAACACTTTGCCCGACCAATTTTTTTTTTCTTTTTTTTTGTAGATTCTTGACGTCGCAACGATTTTGTTACTATGTACAGATACTGCCTCCAAATTACTGCCAACCCTCCGTATAACTTACAAACAAACCTTAGTGTAATACAAACGTTCTACACCCGTATCCTCTATATTAATTGGTGCGATCAGTGCTATCCGACGATATTCCTTTGATCTGCGAAGTCACTAACAACCTCTCCCTGTATTCTACGATAGTTCAATGACTGTCGCACTTTGTATATGAGATATTGAGATATGTTGACGACCCCGCAAAAGTATCTACAGTGCGCGACATCTAGGGAGATAGAGAATTGAGGGTTATATATACAGTATTCTAAATTACACAGGGCGTTCCCTTATATACTCGATAATCTATAACATTAATAGATTTAAATTAAAATATCTGCATAGAAAAACAAATAAGTAGAAAAAAAACGTTTTTTTTTTTTATTTTAATTACACGACAATAAATTCGAAACGTCATGTTAAAATCAAAATGGTAGCGCGGAATAGTACATACATGCGTATTGGGTCGCGTTGCCAAAACCGGCCGTACTTCCACGTTGAAAGACAAGTGCCTGTGTAGTGTAGTTTCTTTGACGTATCAATTTATTTATAAAAATATATACATTGTGTTTTTGAGTTGTTTTTGAAGTGAAAACTTCTTTAGGCGCGTTGGGCATTTTTGAGATGGGACTAAACCATTGATTTCGCGATACCACGACGAGACCTAATTTTTATAAACGCGATTGTGCTCTTTATTTATATTACGTTACGGATCAATGTTCTATGCAAGTATTTTTACTTTAAAGGTTTCGGAAGTATTATTTTTTGTGCTCTTTATTTAGATAAGGTTAAGGACCAATGTTCTATAGAATTATTTTTCTTCCACCAAGGCGATCTTGTTCAAGTTTTCACTTCTGTCGGCACTCCCGGAGTGCCACTACTTTTTTTTTTGTATTTATGGGCGCTGTACTATTGCGGGTAAACGGGAATGCCTTTCGTTAATTAACGTACTGTTTAATGAGAGTAAAATATTTAAATATTTGGTCTGCCATGATGGCCCATTAGTTATTAAGGCCTGGGTTCAAATCCGGGCAAGTATCAATGTGACTTTTTCTATATGAACTATCGGGGTAACGCATATCTAAACAATTTGAAAACAAAATCCCGTGCATACGACCCTTTTTGATCGACTTCAAAAAAAGGAGGAGGTTCTCAATTCGACGAACTTTTTTTTTTTTTTGTTACCTCAGATCTTTCGACTGGATGAACCGATTTTGATAATTTTTTTAAATCATTAAATCACAATAATTATTATTATTATTTTTTTTTTTATTTGAAAGCTGGTGCTTCCCGTGTAGTCCCATATAAATTTTATTTTCTTTGCTTGGATGGTTTTTGAGTTGGGTGCAATAATACGTATTTTTCCCACTTAGTATATGGATGATATCTTAAGTTCCTGTTACTGTTAACATAGCAGGTAGTAGTATTCGAATTTGTGTGGGGTAGCTACCACAACTAAAAACTGAAAAACAAAAACTTTTTACAAAAAAATCGACAGAATTCAAAAAAAAAAAAAACACTACAAAGCGAAAAATAATTTTAATTTTGGAAGTCGGTGGCAAAAAACGAGAATTCAAAACCAAAGACACCGACTACCGAAATTAAAGTTATTTTTCGGTTTGTAGTGTTTTTTTTGGAAGTCGGTTGATTTTTTTGTAAAAAGTTTTTATTTTCGTAGGTAAGCGTTACTATAGCGGCTGAGAGCTGCAAGCAAGAATAGTCCTTACAGTGTACAGATATGCGTTTCTTCGATAGTACTTCCTGAGTTAATCTTGGACATTACTGATATTGGTGACGGCAAACATCGTGAGGAAACCTGGACTTTATAGTTAATATAAGTCTGAAATCGCCAACCCGTCTTGAGCGCGCGTGGTGATCAATGCTCGTGCCTTCTTTGTATGAGAAGAGGGCTTTGCCCTGCAGTGGGACAGTAATAGACTGGTATTATCAGTCTATCTACATATGTCCTATTAGAAGATGTCTTTTTAAGTCTGTGTGAAAACATTACTGACATAAATAAAGTTCCGAGTAATTACTGGATCGTATACTGCAGAACTAAAGAGTTTTTCTAAGCGATGCGATGTAAAACTTCAAACAAAAAGGAATCAAACGTCAGTTCTTTGTTTAAAACAAGAACTTGTACAAGGAATAATTGCTGAAGTTCGTAACTCAGGAGTTGGGACCGAGTTGTTTCCTTAAGGGGGTACGCTAAGGTAGTCCGCGAAATTCAAATTTTCTTTAATTTTTTGCATTTTATAGGTCAGTGTCAGGTTTTATGTTGATTAAAATATAATTCGCGGTCGTAACAAATGTGGCTTTTCATAATTATAATCATTACAATCAGCTAAACAAGTCCATAAGTTAGCATAACTGTATATGATGATTTCATGAAATCATGACATTTACCTTAGCGCATCCTCCTTACCAAGTACCAAGTAAAAGGAGAAATACAACAGTACAATTTCTTTTTTGTTTTGGTACCTTGCAATTAAATATGGAACCCTCAGGCCGCGTCCTATTTAAAAGGAATCGTCGCGCGAACACGCGATTGGTCGCGTGCATAATGTCACTTTTTGATTGGAATATCGGAAAGCGCCCTCTGTCGGCGCGACCACGCGTTCAGGTTCACTGAACAAAAAGTACGAACGATCATGTATTCGCGCTCTTTTATGAATACTTATCGTTAAAACGTTTCTAACAGTTCTTTGTACAACATTTTGTTCGGAACGAAAACGAAATGAGAACGTTTATACCGCAAAACAAAAACCGGTTTATTTCGCAGGACAGGATTTAGGACGCAGCCGCGCACGGGGCGTGCACCGACAAGCATGAACTTGTTAAGTTAAATTGTACCTTATCTACATTTTATTACATCACTGATTCCAATTCGCTTGCCGGAAACTCGCATCACCACCCGGTGTTGCGAGTTTCCTATCGATTAACCCAAAAATAGTAAAAAAACGGTTAAAAACGTTTTATTTACCGAGAACGATTTAAATTTTGTTCTTCTTCAAAAATGTTTTTATATCGTTCCGTTCGAACGTAACCGAAACAAATCGTTTCTTAGGTTTTAAGATGAAACCATTTCGAAAAATATACGGTTATCCGAGCCCTGGTCGCGCGAGCAATTAAGTCGCGTTTATACGTCAAAATTCATAAAAAACCATCGCGACGATCGCTTTTGGTTAGAACGTGAGGTTCTCCTTCATAGGATTACATAGGTACATGGTGAATCTCGGTATTTTTTAGTGAATGACCGAAATCCAGATTTGCAATTCTTACACAGTCCGTCTCGATCCTCGACCTCTTTAATAAATGTGGATCGCATTCAAGTATATTGCCTCGAGAATTTCCTAGTAAGTATTTTGTTTATTCGCGATGTGATGCATGCGATGCTGCGTGCCATGAGCGGGTATCATGAATCACGTGTGCACCAAACAATTAATTGTTTTTATCGGGTTCTAAGAGTGGTATCTAAGTACTTATGATTTCAATTAGGCACATATTCATATTCCCACATCCAGAGTTTTCAGGTAAGTAATATGTTCTCAATAAGGTACATATTCAAATAGGGATGATGAATAAAAAAATACTTTTTGTCCGTCTTGTAGATTGTTAAAAAATATTGGACACATATCTTTTCTTTTTTTACGTTGTCAAAAGACTACGGCGATACATTGAGTTAAAATGTGCCGTGACGTCACTTGTATGTAGATTTTATACTTACTTGTGACGTAGCGACCCCCACTCCCCAACTTTAATGCGTTTTATCTAAGTCATTTTTTATTAATATGATAAAGCAAAAAATACGTGTCTATTATTTTTTTATTATCTGACTGACGAACTAAATTGAATTTCTTTTTTTTGACCCAGGCATCATGTCTATTCCATACCCAAAGTTCCCAGCTACGGTATACATCTTCCACCTACATACCTCCTCCAAGCATTTGCTAATGCAGTTTGCGAGCTCAAACTTTGTCGTGTGAAACTATTCGAAGCATCGGGTGCATACAACTGCACCTCGTAGTTCCAAACTGTTCTGTAAGACTGTACCTACTTCCTCAAAGTACTTTAAGGCTATTTCGAAATCCAAATAATTTGGTTCTAAAAGTTACAGGAAGTACCTACTTTAAAGTTTCAGGATGCGCCCAGCAGTGTTGTATTTTTTGTAAGGTATGGTAATATCGTATTATATGGTTTATTATTTATTTGAATATGAGAACGTTGTAGGCTTAGTGGATTGTAGATCTGTTGATCATTTTCTATTTTGTTAAGTTGTCTACACACTGAAACCCAGCACGAACCCGGCGGGCAAAGCCGGCGGCCTGATTCTTGCCGGCGGCTTGCGCCCGCGCGATCTACCCCGCGGCACGCTCCTCTCCGCTCTTCAGTTGCCCGCCGGCTTTCAACTTCGCAACTTCTAAAGCCGGGTCCACCCGCCGGCACTAACCCACCGGGTACGTGCCGGCGGGCATACCTAGTAACAATATTATTTGAAAGTATTGTTACAGTATTATTGTAACAGTATTATTTGAGTATTGTTTGGCATTATAATCATTGTTTTCTGTTTTTATAGTTTTAAGGTGTATTTTTCTGTCTTAAAGTCAATAAACGCAATTTTCTTTCTTTCTTTCTAAAAGCCAATTATTTTTAAAACAGTAACCGTGGAGTTTTTGCCGGCTCTTCTCCATAGGAAACGACCAATTGGAACCGTGCACCTAGCTTCTGACGTTTCATAAGTGCCCATGTAGGATTGTAGGTTTATGTTTTTTTTTTTTTTTGATAATTTCGTAATCTATGAAAAAAAAATCCTCACTTAAATACTTATATGTCTAGTCGTAGGTCTGTCATAGATATCAACTTTTAGGTATAACTCCGAATAGGTATATTAATATTTTCCCCTATCCACATCAACGTCAAAAACAATAAGTATGAAGTTCGTTCGTAGTTACTTTTAACCTTTTTATCCGTAAACTGTCTCTTCAAGCCAATTATTTTAATACCCCTTGAGAGAATGAAACCAAAAAAAAAAAAACATTTAACACTGACACCGATAAACGTATATACAAACAACCAAAAACTTACCCTCCTTTTGGGCTCCGCCGAACACTGACCTTCACACTTGTTTTCCTATCACTGAATAATTCCTCCCTTTCTTCGAAAAGAAAACAAAAGAAAGGATGAAAGCATGATTATCAAGATGGCAACGTTCGCTCAAGGATTTAATACATCTGGATGAGTCAGAGATCAATCAAATTGGATCAGTGAGGGAAAGCCGAACGAGTACGAAGGAGTATTTCATTGATTTTGTTCCAGTTTCTTATACATTCAATTGGAATTTTAGAGATTATTAAAATTGATTTGGGAATATACACGCTTCTTTGTATTACCCTACCCTATGTATTTTACTACCCTTTTGATCATTTCATACCTATTGAAGATGTTCATAGAAGTCGCTTTGAGGAGGGAGCGATTCTTTTGAGGTTTTTTTTTCATATTCAATATTCAATATTTTATCTGTGACAAAGCAATCTGATCTGATTGGCAGAAAGTTCTTATAAAAAAAAATCTTTTTTTAAAATACACTCCTTTGCAAAAAAAACGGGCAAAAATATTCCCTTTTGCCTTATAAAGAGTTAAGGTTTTAATTATCTTGATGGATTTCTGGTCCTTATTTATCAGTCAGTATATTGTAAAAAGATCAGTGAAAATAAAATGTTTCTAACTCACAACGTGTGTTAAAGTATCATGGATAATTATGTATTTTAGTGTGATATTAGTCTGCGTCTCTCGTCTCTTTAATACTTGTCTCAACGATGCCTAGAGTACCATAGACACTAAAGGCATAGACAAGTAACTGATGTTATGTCGGGTGCAGACACGCGGACTACTTATATTTTATTTTTTAAAGTATTTCACACAAATTTTTTTTATTTTATGTTATTTAATATTATTTCTGTATCTATCTACCCGTGACATCACTGCAGCCTATCAGAATACCAGCGCTGCGACATTTTTTTTTTAAATGTCGCAGCATATGCCGAGATAGAAGCCTTTTGGCCTCGTACAGGACTTTCTGCTATTATTTTTATTTTACTTTGGTTTTTATTGTTTTTTTATTTTTATTAATCTGAATTAAATAAATAAATTAAATAAAAAAATTAAATTAAATTAATGTTTTAATGAGTGTGTTTTAGTTTAATTTGTGATTTCCTGTGCGAGTCTCAATAAATACTTTTTCTTCAATATTACCTCTGGGTATATTTATTTCGTGGATGTAACGATTTTACCTTAATAATTACTATTTTTTTGCCAGCCTTGTTTTGGCACACAACATCGTCAAAAGCTGGAATCATAATTGGACATGAAACTGGGAAACTTCCAAAACACAAATTGCTATCCAAATTCAGCGATAACAATGCTATTCATATAATTTCCGAGGACGAAGAGGTGTTGATGTCACGACCATTAACGGAGGAATATCAGAGAGAGGGGATAGGGTTGAAATGCTTTTGTGATAATTATATTCTGTAAAAATCTCACTTTGAAAACTTAGGTGAAGTTGGCTGTTGTGTGTGTTTATAGAGGTATGAAGAACAGGTTGTAAGTGTCATTCTCTAGCATCAGGTGGTCTGTCAGCTCATTTCACCTAAGTTTTCACGGTGAGATATCAATTTTGTCAATAGTGTCAATCTAGAGCATCAGGTGGACTGACACTTCATTTCAAGTCAAAGTAAAGTCAAATCATTTATATAGGCACATAAAAAGCACTTTTGAACGTCAAAATTTACAAAACATATTAAGTGATTGTAGTCGCCCCTTTCAAGAGGTAGGTAGTTCCGTATGGTGAAGAATGGGCAAGAAACTCCACCGTTACTCTTTTAAAAATGTTTTACAATATTTTGGATACATTAATTTTATTATATTTATAAAAGCATATGTGAAAACGAGTCAAGCTCGCTTCACCTAATTTTTACGGTGAGATTTCAATTATGTCAATAGTGTCAGACTAACAGCTCACTTCAAGCTCACTTCACCTAAGTTTTCGCGGTGAGATTTTAATTTTGGTCAATAATGTCAATCTCTAGCATCAGGTGGACTGATAAGTCACTTCAAGCTCACTTTACCTAAGTTTTTGCGGTGAGATTTAAATTTTGGTCAATAATGTCAATCTCTAGCATCCGGTGTACTGACAGCTCACTTCAAGCTCACTTTGCCGAAGTTTTCGCGATGAGATTTAAATTTTATCAATAGTGTTAATCTAGAGAAGGGGAACCTTTTAATATACGCGTCCCCTAACTTTCTTTTAAAATCACTACGCCTCTGACTTTATTTGTCGACATAAACAGAAAAGCATAAGAATGTAAAGCGATCGAAAGTGAGGTCGAAAATGTTTGCACCCCCTTGGATAGGTTAGATTTTCGTTTGATCATTCAAACAGAAATAGAAGTTACTTAGTCCAATTTTGCATAAAAACTCAAGAATTATAAGAATGCATAATGTAAGAACGAGCAAAGCGAGCTCGAAAAATGTACAATTTTGGATTCGTTTCATTTTCATTTTGACCATTCATACAGAAAAAGGAGTTACTTTGTCGACTTATGCAGAAAAGTTGAAGAATCAAGAGAATGTAGAATGGAAGAGTGAGCAAAGTGAGCTCGAAAATTGTAGCACGCCGCCTCTGACAGGTTCGGTTTTCTTTAGTCCATTCATAAAAAGATAGGAAAACTTATTTTACAATGCATGTGCTCGAAAAGAGCGTTTTCCAAGCAGCCAAACTGGGCGGAAAGTATCACTTTTTTTGACTAGTGCTTTTTACTTTTCTGTTTTTTTAAGCTATTGCATAGTTTTTATCGCGGGCTTTGAGCGCGGCGACCGAATCAAGAAATTCCGTAACGTAACGAAAATAAAACCTAACCTCCGCCTACCATGTAATGACGGTTCAATAAACGTGATGTTGTCATGGGAACGTAATTTTTGTTTTATGTCATCACGTCATCATCCCAAGTGTAGCGTTGACAAATAGGAGGTATGGAGGTTACAAATGCTATGCTATTAGCTTTACCGCGGCAGTCCCCGAATGCCACACGTTTTTTTTTTTAATTTTTAACTCCTTCGTCAGACCGACGCAGTTTTTATTATTAGAGATTTTTTACAAATTAGATGATGATGATGATGACGATGGCGTCAGTGGCGATGACGTTGGCGATGGCAATGGCTATGGCGATGACAATTGTCAAAATCGAAGGTCGAAGTCAAAATCAAAGTCAAAGTCATGACAACGGTGATGAAGATGGTGATGACGATGGCGATGATGATGACGAAGAATATTATTTATATTATTTATGTACGTCAGCCAAGATGTCTGATTGTTACACATCATATGCGACTATTGTAAGGTTTGCTCGTTTTATTTCCTCGCACAATGCATAATAAAACATTATATGATATTACGTGCGTAAAATGATTTCGGACTCGTGCCGACTTATAAACTTGCTCGCTACGCTCGCTCGTGAATAAAAATGCCACTCGTCGGAAATCATCTACTTTCCGCACTTATAGCATAAATAACTATTGTCGACTTATGTAGAAAAGCTAAAGCTCATTTTATAGTACTTACCTACAACATTATGAAACGTTCGGGTTTTGAAAACTAGCCTTAAACTTTTCTAAATCAAGTTTATAAAATTTAATAAATCTAGGGTAAATTATTAGAGCCGCCGCGCCCCCCATTGGTCGCCCCACCGTTTAGGAATCCCTGATCTTGAGCATCAGGTGGACTGACAGGTCACTTTAAGCTCCCTTTATCTTAAGTCTCCATGGTGAGCTTTTTACGGAATCTGGTACCTAATGTGCGTTTTGGAAAACGGCTGTGCAATGCAACTGGATTTGAAATGAAAAGCAGTTTGATGGTCAATCTGATTTAAACTTATTTAAAATGTTGCCCGAAACAAAGATTGTTCTATTTCTGAGGCGATAAAAGACACTTATTCCAACTATCCAAAGGGTATGCTGAGATGGTTTGGGCATGTTGAGAGGATGAATGAAAGGCGACTAACAAAATGTATTTAAAAGGCTGATGTAAAAAAAGAAAGGTCAGGCGGGGACGCCCTAGGAGGACATATACTGACCTTATTGGTGATGTTCTTCAGAAAGGCCAGGTGCGTAGTACTCGCAACCGGCGTGCGTGTATGACCAGATGTATGAACGTAAACGAGGCAAAATGAGTATGTAAGGATCGTAGCAGGTGGCGTTCTGTAGTTTCTGCCTACTTCCATGGGAAGAAGGCGTAAGTTTATGTATGTATGTATTCCAACTGTATGTACACTCAAATGGAAGTGATAGTTATTCATATATTAACGTTATTTGCACGTTAGTAGTGATAGCCTATTGGTGTGACTGCCAAATCATAGATCTCGAGTTCGAACCCAAGGCACGCACCTCCGACTTTTCGAATTCATGTGCGTATTGTATAATTATTACTTGCTTCAAAAACGGTGAAGGAAAACATTGTGAGGAAACTGGCATGCCTGAGAGATATTTCTCCACGGCATGTGAAGCCATAAGTCCCATGGATGGCTTTAATAATACTAATACCATTTATTTTAGGCGACACAGGCCCGTAGAAAGATACTTTAACCTAAATAACCAAAACTTGAAAACTTGTGTTAATAGATAACTTAAAATTATTTTGTCCTTGTGCTGTGTAGTACTTGTTGTCCGCAGAAGCGACGAACACCACGTCCTGCGGCCAAAAGTCCTCAAAACCCTCAAGTCTTTCAAACTCTGACACCAGGTTAGTCAAAAACCACACGAAAAGAAGAGAGCTGAACGTTGCAAGGTCATCCTAGTTTATCCACTTTCTTCCTGCCCTTGTCCCATGTTGCGTCAACCACAAGTGTGGTTGACGCAACATGGGACAAGGGCATAATACGTTTTCTTCTTCCATTCTTCGATATCAACCGTCACGCTATCAGTCACTCCCATTTCTATCATTCCTCACACAATCTATCCATCGTTTCTTTGGCCTTCCTCGACCTCTCCATCCACCAACATTTATATTCATCACTTTTTTAGTCACATGCGTTTCCTTCCCCTCATAATACCTATATACCAAACCAGGGTTGTAACGGATGTCGTATAACGGATGAGGATGCGGTTGAGGTTATCGGAATAATCGGGTCTGGGGATGAGGAGGAGGATACGGATATTGGAAAATTCCTTATTGAGGATGCGAATAAGGGTGCGGATGCAGATGTCATATGAAAAATAGCCCATACACACCTTGACACCATAATCATGCCACCACTGTCACGTGCGGCCGATCGTCTCACTCATAGGACAGAGATACTGCGAATTCAGGCAACAGGAACGCGTCACTCACACTCCGGCCCGCACATTTGGCTCGGAGTGAGTTTAACAAAATTCACTATTTAAGCGAACAACGTTGGGTCACATCCCCATAGAAATTATGAGGATGCGGATGAGGATGCGGAGCTTTTAAAATCAAAAGTTGAGGAAGCGGATGTTTTGCGGATATCCAAATCATGCGGATGCTCCGCAGTTGCAGATGCGGATATGGATGGATATCCATTACATCCCCGTACCAAACTAAACGATTTCCTTTCAAATTTTCTGCCACTGGCGCCACTTTCGAATTTCATTCGGGAAAAAAATAACACAATCTATTAACCCAGTTTTCCTTTCAAATCTCGATCAGTAAGGGTAAGCAATAGAAATTCTTTGTCCTGCACAATAAATAGTAATTGGCAACCCTGGCATTGTAAGGGAAGTGGCCATTAAGGGGCGGTTCTACGGCTAATAGGGATGCCTCTACGCTTCGGAATGGCTTGCGCAATCAAATAATATGCATAGAATGTTCGACCGTTTAAGTTATATGAGACGTGATGAAATTGTAATAGATATGAAAATAATATTCGCATTAAATGTTCTTCGTTTATTTAACTAAAAAAAGGATTATTGCCTCGTTGGTCTAGTGGTCGCAAGCGCTACTGCTGAGCATGAGGTCCTGGGTTCGATTCCCGGGTCAGGCAAAGTGTTATTGGGTTTTTCCATTAAGAATTTCTCAGTAGCAGCTCAGAGTCTGGATTTGTGCCCGGTTGATGACAATAGGCTCGCCCCCTATTACATGGGACTTAAACATAACTGGTCAAATGTGGGTGTAATATATACACCTCTGCTGAATCCTTCGGAGATTACTGGCGTGATGTAATGTTTATGTTATGAAAAATTGGTCTCAAATTGTTTTAAGAGCGTTTATTCTGAAAGTGGGCAACGTCGCAAATAGATGTCAATTTGGCAATATTACTGTATGGAATAAGAAATGTGGCTAACTAGCGAACTAGAATATTAATAACGAATTGCAATTATAACACTGAATTTGATGTTGCAAGTGTAAAAAAAGTCATTTGGATAGCTTCCAAATACTATAACTATAAATAATATATCTAAAACTAAATATTCGGTGTTACGGTAATGATTGCATTTCATAATCAATATTTTAGTGCCCTAGTTAGCCACATTTCTTAATTCCATACAGTAATATTGCCAAATTAATCAAATGAGGTAAATATTTGACAGCTATTTACGACGTTGCTAAGTTTTAGGATAAACCCTCTTAAATTGTGTTTGCGGTTCATTGTCGCTTGGGGTTACAACATAGAAAAATAATTGGGGTAACAATTTAATTGTGCTAATGGGCATTTTCTCCGTATTTTACCCAACCATTATAAATGTGTATTTTTAGCCATTGGGGAATATAGGAGGAGCTCGTGGCTAAATAATAACAGCCGCACGGGTCGATCCATCAGGTTAAGCTGCGCTTGCTGGGGTTGGTCCGTGGATGGGTGACCATCTTAACATATCGAGACTCCTCCGTGCATCGGAAACCTCGCTAAGCCGTTGGTCCCGGCCGTCATTCATGGATCTTTGACAGTCGTTACGGGTCGTCAGAAGCCCGAAAGTCTGACAGGCAGTCTTACCAAGGGGTATCGTGTTACCCAGTTACTGGGTTGTGGAGGTCAGATAGGCAGTCGCTCCATGTAAAATACTGGTATTCAACTGCATCCGGTTAGACTGGAAGCCGACCCCAATATAGTTGGGAAAAAGCTGGGCAGATTGATTGGGGAATATAGGAGCTAGGTACTTACGTATTTAAATTCAGGCGTAAATACTTTTTGCTATTCAAGATAATTATGTAAAATGAAGGTAAAAAAACCGAAACAAACAAATTAAGGCTCTTGCAGACAGGCACGACCCAACTCTAAGTGAAAATTCATATATGAAATCTTCATTGAAATTGTTGTATCAGAATCGAGTCGCAGCGTCGTCGTGTCGCGCCTGTCTGCGGAGTCTTTTATTAAAAAAAAGTTCTATATATTATAGAATAGGTACCTATTTATTTTGTTCAACTTCAATCAATCTGCCTAGCCTTTTCCCAAGTAGGTATGTAAGGATCATCTTCCAGTCTAACCGGATGCAGCTGAATATCAGTATTTTACATGGACTGCTTATCTGACCTCCACAACCCAGTAACTGGGTAATACGATACCCCTTAGTAAGACTGGTTGTCAGATTTTCGGACTTCTGACAACTCGTAACGGCTGTCAAAGAGTCACGAATGACAACCGGGACCAACGGCTTCACGTGCTTTCCGAAGCATTTAGGAATCTCGGTATGTAAAGATGGTCACCCATCTACGGAACAACCCTGGCAAGCGTAGCTTAACCTGATGGATCGACCCATGCGGGTGTTATTACTTAGCCACGAGCTCAACTTTTTCAACTTCAAGAGGGCCTAAATACAACAACATTTTATTATATACAATATACAATGTTTTGTTTTTGTTCGTTTCTTGAACTTGTTTGCGGCAAAAGTTAATTTCCATCCTTTATCTGCAGGCACAGAATGACGTAGTTCGACACACTTGGCTGAACCCATTATTTTATTAACTAAAGTAAACATGTTTGAAGTCAATAGCGTCATTACAAGGTAGGTTCTAAGAAATATAAAAAAATCTTGGAAAACTCTATTTTTATAAGTATGACGTGCAAAAGTATGCATTTACCTAAAATAATAATATCAATGATGTACAATAACAGTAGAAGTCTATATTTTTGACGTCAGCGCACATTAATTGTAATCTTAGAAAGAAAATGATACTTACCTACCTATGTATCTTATCAAAGTACTGCGACTTTGTAAACACTGGCCAAGTTCGAGTTGAACTCGCACACGAAGCGTTCTGTACCACCATACAATAATTAGCAAAAAAACGCCGAAAATAACACGTTTCTTGTAGGGGGCTTTAATTTTTAACTTTTGTTTATTTTTATTACTAGTTGTTATACCGAAATAATATGTGTTTAATTACCGAAGATCTTGAAGACGATCAAGATATTGAGAGGGGGCTTTAGCGGTCGAAGGTAACGTGCTGGCCAACAGATTCTCTTGCTCCTCTAAACAGGTCAAAATAACGTTGTGTAAGGCGTATTGTCAAAGATTTTATACGGGAAATCTGTGGGTCAGCCACACCAAAACATCGCTGGATGCCCTGCGCGTCCAGTATAATAACATCTTCAGGATGATGTTGGGGCTGCCTCGCTTTTGTAGTGCATCGGGGATGTTTGTTCAGTATCGTACTGATGGCTTTCATGCCGTCATCCGCAAGAAAACTGCATCCCTGATCTGCAGAATGCGTGGCAGCTGCAACGGAATTCTGGAGACTAGCGGATAGGATCTCTTCTCCGTTATGGAAATCCTTTGTTAAGAGGGTTATTTGAATTGTGTTTAGTATGTTAATTTAAATTTTTGTGAAATGTGTCGATTTAGTTATCTGAATTAAATTTATTTTATTTATTTATAGCGGCAATAGAAATACATAATTTGTGAAGATTTCAACTGTTTACCTATTATTGATATTCATGAGATACAGCCCGCTGACAGACAGACGGACGGCGGAGGCTTAGTAATAGGGTTTCGTTTGGTAATCTTCGGGTATGGAACCCAAAAAAAGCGCCATTTCAGTCGAAAATAAAAATCGTAAAGTAAGATTTATATGTTCTAGACCGGCACCTAATGCCTGTCTAGAAAAGCCGTGTCGAGACGTAGACATGATTGTGTACTTTTATGTCCTTTTTTATGATTCCTCTGATTGTGACGATCAGGTGCAAAATTTAGAGTGACGCAGTAGGCAGTCATAAACCGAATAAAAAAGAAATTTAATTGAAATCATAACTCTCCTTTGGTTTTACCGTAGTCGGGCATCGATCTTAAAGCCTCACTCACAGAACTAACGCTTACAACGAGAATTCGTTTGTTAAAATATGACGAGTAATTTAGGAGTTATGAGGGAACAGATGAATATACAGGGTGTTTGGCAGAACGTTGAACATACGAAAATGGTGGATAGGTGGGGTCATCTGCTACTTACTCAGCCCTAACTTATGGCCCTGGCCCCCTGGATATATATATTTTTTTTTTTTTGCTTTCTTCTCGTTTCACCACTTTCTTAACTTTAAAGTGTAATTTTTATTAAAAATGGGTAAAACAGGCAATATTTTTAATTTCAAAAATACTTAAATTTTAATTTCAACTTGCATTAAAAAAAAAAAAAACCAGGGGGCCAGGGCCAAATAAATTAGGCCTCAGTAAGTAGCAGATGACCCCACCTATCCACCATTTTTGTATGTTCAACGTTCTGCTAAACACCCTGTATATACATAGGCTGTTAAAATCTTAACCCTCATTTGGCTTCTCCGTAGTCGGGTAAAAATTCGGTGGAAATAAGCTAATGGAAATTTTAGTTTAGTCCTGTCAAATTAATCATCGCCTGTCACTCTCCATACAAGTTTAGACGTGATTAAAAACTTGCCTACTAAAATTACGTCAATTTACGTCAAGCGCTGATTAATTTGACAGGACTAAACTAAAATTTATCTTCTGTCCTTTTCTTAATGAAATAGAAAGAAAAAGATGCACTGAACTTAAATTTAGTTTAGTTTGTGAACAAGGGAATCGGCACCTTTTCCCAACTATTTTGGGGTCGGCTTTCAGTCTAACCAGATGCAGCTGATTACCAGTATTTTACATGGATCAACTGCCAATCTCACCTCCACAAACCAGGTACTGGGTAACATGATACCCTTTGGTAAGACTGGTTGTCAGACTTTTGGGCTTCTGACGACCCGTAACGGCTGTCAATGGTCTAGAAATGACAGCCGGGACCAACGGCTTAACATGTTTTTCGATATGTAATGAATGGGTCACCCATCCACGAACCAATAGCGGCAAACGTAGCTCACAACTTCGATTGACCCGTGCGGCTGTTATCATTTAGAACCGAGCCCCTCCACAGGGAGACGTCATTACGTCATTCCTATAAGTAATTACTGAAAACCTGCGCTGTAGAAGTTAGGTTCGTCTGAATTCACAGCTTTTCTCTGAGCAATAACCTGGGGGCCTACCAACAGCTCAAAAGCAGTATTATTTTAATATTACTTCAGTGGGAGAAAGAGATGGAGCTATACGTCCTGTAGAGCTTCATCTGTTTCCCACACTGAAGTAATATTAAAATAATACTGCTTTATGAGCTGGTGGTAGGCTCCCTGTTCTTGCACAGATGAGACGCACGTATTAATATTTGTTGTTATTTGTTACAAAAGTAGATAACTTTGCAATCTGCATTTTGTTTTTGTTTTGTTATGTTTTTGTTGTCATTTGCCAATGACAACAAAAACATTCATTCATTCATTCATTGGTGGACATCAACCAATGAACCAGTGTTATAGTTACCATGAACAATATTGTCAAACTTTTTTTTAATAATTGAATACGAGGGTTTTGGCTATTTTTGTATTTTGTCCAGTTTTTTTAAATGTGTGTTTTGTTTGTGCAGAATAAACAAGTTTTCTTTCTTTTCTTTTTTCTAAATAATAAGCAAAAAAAATATATATATAAAATTTTGTGTATATTGTATTTATTTTTACATTCACTTACTGGAACAACTTTTGTGAACACATTTCGCACCTTATATCCCATGAGACAAACTTACATAATGGAATGGAACACTTTACTCATTTTATGTTCCCTAGAACCCTACAAGTTTCCAAGTATTGATAATTTCAATTTAAAATACTTTGATAGAAAAAAAAAAATATGATTTTATTTTACCACTTTGTCGGCGTGATTAAATATACCCATGTCAAATGACAGCTTTCTAGTACTTAGCGTCTATGAGCTAAGCCGCGGACAAACAGACAGACAGACGGACATAGCGAAACTATAAGGGTTCCTTGTTTACTACTTAACCCCAAAAAAAAGAAGAAAACAAGACATTATGATGACACTATTGGATATGTCGAAAGCGTTATGTCCAGCATAGCAATTCTTATTATATAAATTGCTATGCTGGACATAACGCTAAGCAGCCAGACTTTCAACTTTTCATAATAATATGAGACAGGCAATAAACAAACTGTAACAGGTTTGCTACAAAACTTGGGCAGTCTGGGAAATTCTCTAGACCAGTGGTTCCCAAACTATGGATCACGACCCACTGGTGGGTCGCGAGCGAATATTGAATGGGCTTTGAAAAAATGATTTTCAGTTATGATTAATATTTTAAAACTAAATATCGAAATAAATTGAATGTATCATACTCATGGCGATTAAAAGTAACTAAGATTGAAGTTGATGCTAAAGCTATAATGACAAAAAATAGGAATCAACTAGATCCTTCTCATTGAAATAGCACTCCTTGTATCCTAAAAAACATTCAGTTACAATCGAAAATTTTAGTACTTAAGTAACTGAATGTTTTTAGGGTTCCGTAGTAAACAAGGAACCCTTATAGTTTCGTCATGTCCGTCTGTCTGTCTGTCTGTCCGCAGTCTAGCTCCGAGACCCTTAGTACTAGAAAGCTGTAATTTGGCACAGATGTACATATTAATTACGCCGACAAAGTGGTAAAACAAAATTATGAAAAACATTTTTTTTAGGGTCACCTCTCCTACACGTAGAGTGGTGATGTTTTTTTTTAACCCATAGTGTGGGGTATCATTTGAAAGGTCCTTCAAAAACATTGAGTGTGAGTTTGTGAAAACCATTTTTGGATTCAGAGATCCGTTTGCGAAATATTAAGCTTTATAGTGCTAATTTTTGTTAGAGTCAAGTGTCCCCCCGCCCTGCCAGCTAAAACATTCCGTATGCGAGAACATATTTTTCAACTACAAAGTTAAGTTTGTTTTTGGGATAAATTCATCCCAACTACAGAACCCTTCATTGTGCGTGGTCCGATACGCACTTGGCCGGTTTTTTTCTTATTTGCGCAGTCCTTCATTCATATAGTTACGCTTCTTTTTTTCTCCATGGCAGGCAAGAGGTGTGATTCTGGAACTGTAAAGTTTTTGTGAGGTGGGTCGTGATCCAGTCAACTTTGGGAACCACTGCTCTAGACGGTTGGTATCTATAGTTTTCAATCTTGGTTTCAAATGATTTATAGTTTCGCTTCTACATCCAGAACTTTGTAATTTAAAAAAAAATATTTTTTTTGGAGGTAATATTCAAACAACGTCATTTCAAGACATTTTTGATTTATTTTTCTTCTTACAGTCTTCGCCTTTTTTCAAAAAGGCGAAGACTAAGTCAATGTGTCAAATAATCAACTCAGTCTATCACAGTCCACTGCTGAAATTGCCTCATTCAATTTGAGCTTCAACATATAGTTCTGTGCCCTTCTTCCTTTCTTTTCTTACCAATACTAGGATTATGAATAGTACTAGAAAAAAATGGGTCACAGATTTAAATAATAAGATTTGCTCTCACGTACTTCATCATCATCATCAGCCTATAGCAATCCACTGCTGGACATAGGCCTCTCCAAATGCACGCCATTCAGCTCGATTCTCGGCAACTCTCATCCAGCTGCTACCAGCCACCCTGCGAAGATTGTCACTCCACCTAGCCTGAGGGCGTCCTACCTTACGTTTGCCAATTCGCGATCTCCACTCAAGAACACGTGTACCCCAACGGTCATCGGTTCTACGGCTGATATGGCCAGCCCACTGCCACTTCAGCTTGCTAATTCTGTGAGCTATGTCGATAACTTTGGTTGTCTGCCGGATCACTTCGTTCCGGATTCGATCCCTCAGAGAGACTCCAAGCATAGCCGGCTCCATGGCTCACTGAGCACCCTTAAATTTATGGGCTAGCTGTACTGTGAGTGTCCACGTTTCGGCTCCGTAGGTTATAACAGGACGCACTGATTGAAGACCTTCGTCTTTAGGCTCTGTGGAATACGCGACGAGAAGACTCAACGAAGTTTTGCCAAACGCTGCCTAGCCCAGCTGAATTCTTCTGTTAGCCTCACGTACTTAGGTCGCGCGAATATGTCTATAGGTACCTACTGAAAAGAGTGACCTCACACATCCCACATGGAACGATAATATGACAGTATTGTATAATTGCATAACACACGTGTGAGTATGTCATGCTCATTCTAATGTCTCGGTGACGGTGGCGTGTGTGTTGGATCATTTAGCTCCTTTCAAAATGGTTGAGCTGAAAGGTGCTGATCCATGCGTCATGTTCGTGAACGGGCGCTGTCAGTAGGGACTGGTCATCTCTTAGCTGCCATGGCTTATTATAATTTAATTTTTGAATTGTTTTATTTTTTATTACGGACGCTTTTGACGTTCTGCATCGTTTTCAAAAGAGTGTCCGTGGAGTTTATTGCCCATTCTTCTCCATAGGTACCTATTATTCTTTGGAATGGGCAACTAGCTTCATCTTTCTGACTGACCGACCCCTTGACAATTCAAAAGTGCCTGTAATTTGTTTATTTGAAATAAATGCTTTGAGTTTGAGTATGATGACTGAGCAAGATAATACTAGGTATTCAAAAATCACAGTTATAAAAAAACTTTTTACAAAAAAAAAAACAACCGACTTCAAAAAAAACACTACAAAGTGAAAAATAACTTTAATTTCGGAATTCGGTGTCTTTGGTTTTTAATTTTCGTTCTTTGTCACCGACTTCCGAAATTAAAGTTATTTTTCACTTTGTAGTGTTTTTTTGAAGTCGGTTGTTTTTTTTTTTTCACTTTTTAGTTGTGATACCTACCCCACACAAATTCGAATACCACTACCTGCGATGTTAATAACAGTGACAGGAAGTTATCATAATATCATCCACGTACTAAGTGAGGCAAAAATACGTATTATTGAAGCTAACTCAAAAACTACCCAAGCAAAGTTAATAAAATTTATATGGGACTACCTCTGAAGTATGATCTACCAAACAAAAAAAGAACCATCAAAATCAATTCATAAATGACGGAGTTATCGCGTAACAAACATACAAAAAAAAAAAAACAACATACAGTTGAATTGAGAACCTCCTCCTTTTGGAAGTCGGTTAAAAACAGAGACGTGATCATCTTTTGACGCGGGTGGGCGATTTAAATGGCTTATTTTCATTAGTCTAGTCCAGTGCTTTTCAACCTTTTCCATGACTCGACCCACTTAGTACGAAAAAAATTCTCGACCCCCTACCCTCCACTTTTTTAACCGACTTCCAAAAAGGAGGAGGTTATATTTTTGTCGTGTATGTTTTTTTTTTTTTTATATACTATATTCTTTTTTTATATTCTTTTTTTGTATGTCCACCGATTTTTCCGTCAATTGTGGACCGATTTTAAAATTATTTTTGTTTGAAAGGGTATGCTCTCGAGGTGGTCCCATATAAATTTTATTAACTTTGCTTCGATAGTTTTTGAGTTAGCTTCAATAATTCGCACTTTTTCCCACTTAGTATGTGGATGAGATGATAAGTTCCTGTCACTGTTATTTACATAGCAGGTAGTGGTTTTTGAATTTGTGTGGGGTAGGAATCACAGTTAAAAAGTGATAAATAAAAACTTTTTACAAAAAAAAACAACCGACTTCCAAAAAACACTACAAAGTGAAAAATTACTTTAATTTCGGAAGTCGGTGACAAAAAATGAAAATTCAAAATCAAAGACACCGACTTCCGAAATTAAAGTTATTTTTCACATTGTAGTGTTTTTTGGAAGTCGGTTGTTTTTTTTTGTAAAAAGTTTTTATAATCTGTATTTAATTATATTACAAATATCAAATAAATAAACGTATTTATTATTTTTTTAGTTACATATCAGCCAATTACATAATTAAGCACCTATAACAGACATTACATCGCGTAACCACGGAAAAGCGATACGATGGATTTGTAGGGCCTGCGTATCCCACTCGCCTCCGAATTGAATCCTAAGTATATTTTAAATAAATTTTACGTCGTGTAATTGATGGATTTATGAGGGTCATGGCTACGAGGAGTTTCCCTGAGACAAGTTTAGGAACCAAGCTAAAAGAAAAAAAAAAACCTAAAATCAGCTGCAATTATACAGGGTTACTGGTAACTCGACGTATTCCTTGCAGGACGTCATAGTAGGGTTAAAATGCAACAAATTACGCCACCAAATGTTCTACCGAAATTTAGTAGTTTTTGAATTAGTTAAGAATTTTAGTTTTTTTATGAAAAATCCCAGATTAAATCATTTGAAACCAATTTAAAAATGATTTACGGCGCGACTGTACTGAAATTTAAGTTATTATCATAGTTGACGCCGTAGCAGACCTTTGTTAATAATTAAAAGTTCAATAATGCCTAAAACTTTGGCAAATATCACTAACCAAACATTTAATTTTTTGTAATTTTTGCTATTACTTCATAAAAAATGTAGTCTAGTGAAAAAAAAAAATACTACACCTGGTGTACAAATTACTAGGAAAATATCCTTGTCTTATCAGTTACTCAGAAAGGTATGATTGTCAATACTTTTGCATGTGTGCCAGGGAAGAGAAGAGTTTTATGGGGGGCAGGTAAAATTGCGAGACGGTCAACCTATTGTTTCGTATTCGTATTATTCGTAGTTTTTACCTGCGCTTGAACTCCAAACACTCGGGGAGCTTTGTGATTGGTCGCTATTGTTCTCTCGGCATGACAGGGGGTGCGATTTTGCAAAATTTGGTCGTCAGCGTTAGTTAGTTTCAACTCTACGTCGCGCAAGCTCGTGTTTTGTTACCTAACTGTTGCTGCGTATCTTGCTCTTGTGCTGTGCCTTCATAAGCGCTGACTATGGCTGCATATTCTAATCCTGAATACGCTGACATAATGTACTGTTACGGACTTTGTGACGGTAACGCTGCTGAGGCGCGGCGAGAATATCAACTTCGCTTTCCCAACCGCCGACTCCCCCACGTTAGTGTCTTCGGATCGACTTATCGGCGAATATCTGAAACTGGCAGCGTCCAAAGAAGCAGGCAAGTTGACACTGGTCGTTCCCGGAGATACACGGCTGAGGACGAGGAGCTTATTCTTCAACGTTTTATTGACGATCCTAACACATCGACAAACATCGTAGCGCGTGAGCTTGGTATGTCACAGTGGAAAGTCTGGTCTGTAGTTCACTTGTCAGGCCGACATCCATACCATTACCAACCAGTCCAGTCATTAGAAGAAGGAGATCCGCCGAGACGGCTTGAATTTTGTCGTTTTATGCTAAGTGCCGACGCCGACAGCGAAAACTTTTTAAAAAACATTCTGTGGACCGATGAGTCATGTTTTAATCGTGATGGTATCACAAATTACCACAACATACATTACTGGGCACCGAAAGCAGAAGCAAACCCTAAAAAACTGAAACCAACCGCATCCCAGCGAAGGTTCTCACTTAATGTTTGGATGGGTATTATTGACGACAAATTAATTGGCCCACATTTTTTACCCCGAACACTAAATGGGGAACTTTATGAAGATTTCCTCAGAAATCATTTATCAGCACTGCTCACGGATGTACCGGAAGAAAGAAGAGCAAACATGATTTACCAACATGAAGGATGTCCAGCCCACTTCCGAATCACAATTCGACAATTGCTGGATGAAAACTATCCAAACCGCGGTGGGCCGATTCCGTGGCCTGCACGAAGCCCTGATCTGACGCCGCTAGACTTTTACGTCTGGGGTCATATGAAAGATCTAGTTTATGTGACCCCAGTAAATTCAATTGAAGAACTAAGGGAGAGAATTACAAATGCGGCGGACCAGATGAGGGCAACAATCACATCAAGAATAACAAAAACCGAAGTAAGGAAGCGAATAAGAACATGTATTCGAAACCGAGGGCAGCACATCGAACAAGACGTGTGAAATGTGTGTAATTAAAGTTTTTAATATTGATTAAAAAGAATAATAATGTTCACGATTTTGTTTTAGATTTTTCGAATAATCACCTTTTTGTGAAACGCACGCCTGTACTAAATCAAAAACGATTTTCATAATGTAGTCCATGATTTTGTATTAACTTTCATACCTTTTTGGATAGCTGATAAGACAAGGATATTTTCTTAGTAATTTGTACACCAGGTGTAGCATTTTTTTGTTGCACTAGACTGCATTTTTTATGAAGTAATAGCAAAAATTACAAAAAATTAAATGTTTGGTTAGTGATATTTGCCAAAGTTTTAGGCATTATTGAACTTTTAATTATTAACAAAGGTCTGCTACGGCGTCAACTATGATAATAACTTAAATTTCAGTACAGTCGCGCCGTAAATCATTTTTAAATTGGTTTCAAATGATTTAATCTGGGATTTTTCATAAAAAAACTAAAACTCTTAACTAATTTAAAAACTACTGAATTTCGGTAGAACATTTGGTGGCTTAATTTGTTGCATTTTAACCCTACTATGACGTCCTGCAAGGAATACGTCGAGTTACCGGTAACCCTGTATAAAGCAACAAAACTGAGTTAAATAAAAAAATCTTCCACTGAGGCCTTACGAACTCGCGACCCCCTTATAGAAGCTTCGCGACCCTCCAGGGAGTCGCGACCTACACGTTGAAAACACTGGTCTAGTCGATAACTCGGCCGGTACATTGCCTGTGGGGAATTCCCGTAGCGGACGTAATAATAAAATAATAATAATAAAAGCCTTTATTCGCTGACCTTTTTAACTTGCATGCTATTCTTATAAAACAGTAGTATTCTTAAATCGAATTTACATAGCAAAAAATAATAAAATTTATTTGCAACCACTTTGGTCAGGTTGTCTGTCGACATAGGCTTCCCCCAATTGTTTCCACGTCTTTCTATCCTTGGCAGACCTTCTCCATCCTTTTGGTAAATCGTCCTCTCATCTTTTGATTTCACCTCCTCGTTGTCTTTTCCCGTTCCTCGGATACCACTCTATTACATCCTTAGTCCATTTTTCTTTGTTAGTCCTCATTATATATGTCCAGTCTGTAGCGAACGTAGTAACCAACGAATTTCATTGGTAAAAAGCGTGCGGGTCACACCCAATGAAAATGAGCCATCAAAGCAACTGTCAAACGTGCGGTGTAGGTTCTTTGTATACCGCAATCGTTCCCCATTGACTTAAGAAAACGGCTTCCTGAAATCGGGCCCTACAGAAATCTCCAGTACCCCACATGCGGGCCCTATTGAATAATGGAAACGGTACCCCGCATGCTGGCCCTATGGTATGCGTTACAGAAATCTCCCGAACCCGCATACGAGCCCTATCGACCAATGAAAATGAGCCTTTTCGATTTAAATCTTTATAAGGGGTAGGTACATAAAAGAACCCACCGTATAAGGCTTACAGATATAACCCACATTTTCTCAAGAAAAAGTGACGATGAGAAGTTAATAATTTCATATGACGTGCAATATGGCTACTGTCATAACTTAAAAGGGTTCGTGTCGTGCAGACGTCGCCTTATCAACCCTGCCGCGCTGCCTTCACTTTGCGATTACGTCAACCCTATCGCGTCCAATTACGTTTAGTACTAGAAAATATAATGCATTTATAAACAGTTTACACGGTTTTCAGTGGACAATACTTAGCAGAAGTTGCTGACAAGACACAATTTTCAGCAAATATTATTTGGGAGAGCATAGCGTTTTTGATGGATTGTGTAATTATAGGTGCCTCTTATTTCTGAGGTTCAAATCGAGGCAAGTACCAATGTGATTTTTTCAATACTGTTAGCAACATGAGCCGTGCCGGCAGCCTCGTGACGTCATGCAGGGAAGAGCAGGCCGCAGTGTGCGCCTGCGACCCGACAGTTGATCCCCCTGTCTATGAGTGACGGACGTCTGATATGCGATTTGTAGCATTTGTGAATATATGTGCTGATATAAGTATAAAAACTATTTTATTGATAACACAGCGGTGGGATATTACCCATAAACTGTTTCCGAAGTCAAGTTAAGTGAAAGTGACACTCGGTGAACTTAAAGTGAGAGTGATAGACACTTGGTGAAAATGTCACGATCATCCCGTAGCCGCGGAAGGTCCGAGTCGGAGTCGAGTTACACTCCTCCAAGAAAAGTACGGCAGCGCAAGAGATCCAGAACACCGGAACTAGGCTCTGTTCCGAGTTTCGATCCCAGCAAGGAGGGAAGGTACGTGAAAGAGTGGATCCAACAGGTCGACGACATCGCGATTGCTTGCGATTGGAGTGAACGAAGAAAATTATTTCGCGCAACCCAGGGTCTGGAAGGTGAAGGTAGGGCATGGTACAATCTTTGGCTGCCTAAAAAGCGATCTTGGAAGCAATTCTAAAAAGATCTACTTCTATCATACCCCAGAGAAGCTAATCTCTTTAGCGCCATGGAGGATGTTGTAAATTTTAAAAGCAACCAGGCGAAATCTTTAGTCCTTTATGCAGGGCGAATGTCTGCCAAGATCAAACGGCTTGGCGTAAAGTTGACTGAACGTCAGCAAATGGATTTAATGCTTGGTGGTATAGTCGATAACAATATAAGTATTGTACTGGAATGTTGTGAAACAATGCAAGACATGGTAACACAAATGTCAAGAAGGTCAATGGGCGAAACACGTATTCGTGCCCGCTTTGATAACGCTTTACCATCTACCAAGAGTTGGAATAATCAGAACAAATCTCATTCGTCGCGTCACTCCGAGAAAACAATGGGTACTTGTTTCAAGTGCGGGAACCCAGGCCATCGACGATTTGAATGTAAGTCAAAAGTAAGCAATACGGATGACGTCATTAAAACTAGAGACGATAAGGCCGGGGCCCCTAGCTCTAATAACATGAACAAAGGGTCGGTTCAATGTAAACATTGTCACCGCTATGGGCACACAATTGAAAACTGTTTCAAGAAATTGAAACCCGTCAACTAATGCTCCGATAAATTAATACGTATGCCCACTACGTGTAACATAAACGATAATCCCATTTGAGCCATTATTGACACTGGAAGTTCAGCGACTCTAATAAGACAGAACGTTGCACAAAAGCTTGGTCTACACTAAAATCCAACTACAGCTTTGATGAGGGGAATTAAAGGAATTATTGTGGTGGCTGTTGGGCAGACATCGTGCGGACTGAGTATGATGTTGGTGTTGATATCACCCCTTTGATCATGAACTACCACGATCTTCCAGTGGACTTGTTGGTAGGCCAGGATATATTGGAACATCCAGGCATCCAAATAGTCGCTAATGGAGAAGGTGTCTACATCCGATACGAAAAACTTGGCAACGTCGATTGTACCTATGCAGCGGTACAACTGTGTGGTTTAGAGTCTGAGAACCAATACTTCATTCATGAGACATTCACTAGTACGCACTGTTTCCGCGTGGTAGATGGGCAACCATTAAATTGGACGCATTGGGCATCCATTAAATTGGAATGGGCATCCATTAAATTGGACGCATTGGGTATCCATTCAATTGGACACATTGGGCATCCATTAAATTGGACGCATAGGCATCCATTAAATTGGACGCATTTGACATCCATTAAATTGGACGTAACAAAACGGTGAAGGAAAACATCGTGAGGAAACCAGTTGTAACATTCCATTAAATTGGATGTATTTATTCGGTGTACCGTAAGTGTAAGGCATTCTGCAATGAAAATGGGATTCAGTTAGTGATAAATTCACTAAATTTGCCCAGAGATTTGCATTGAACGCTATAATCAGGGATGAACCAGAAGAGAACTGTTGTGAAACCCTGGCTGCCACACAGCAGGCCTTGAATAATTCAGTGAATAAAGTCACTGGCAGAACTCCAAAGGAGTTGCTGTTTGGTTACAACTTACAAGCCGACAGCGCTGTGTGACTCGCTTTTGGTAAATAATCTCACGCAGGCGGGTGAGAGGCTGGACTTGAGAGTCACAAGAGCAAAAGCTCGTGAGCTTTTGGATGAAGATCAAAAGCGGCAGATGCGGCGGTTTAATGTCAAACGCTATGTGAAATCCCTATACAAAATTGGGGATATGGTGTTGATTCGCATAAGTAAAGGGAATCCGGGATACAAGAAGTTAAAAGGCAGATTTCGTAGTATCCCGTATAAGGTTGTAAAGGTCATCAAGAATGATCGGTTTGAGGTATTGGGCACGAGGCCCAATGGCAGCACTCATAGAGTGACGGTCACTTTTGAAAATATGCGATGTTGGCCGGCAGAACAGATATCTGACTTAAGTCAGGCAGAAGGCAGATGGTGAGAGGATTATAACCCCTTCTCCTATATGTATTTTATTTCAGTAAAAGCTTCGAGGACAAAGCAGTCGTCAGTATGGCGTTGTTAGCAACATGAGCCGTGCCGGCAGCCTCGTGACGTCATGCAGGGAAGAGCAGGCCGCAGTGTGCGCCTGCGACCCGACAGTTGATCCCCCTGTCTATGAGTGACGGACGTCTGATATGCGATTTGTAGCATTTGTGAATATATGTGCTGATATAAGTATAAAAACTATTTTATTGATAACAATACATAAGTACCTTCTGAGTTTATCTTGGACATCACTAACATCGGTGAAGGAAAAACATCGTCAGGAAACAATTACTGGATTATAAGTCCAGTAATTACCAAACATTTATTTATTTGTAATTCCTTTATTCCATTAAAATACTTATAAATTACATTTTTAAATATTAGAATATAAAAAATATAAAAACATTTAAAAATATAAAAAATAGTAGCCCACCGGTATCGGGAACAGGGTCCAAGCTACCGGCGGTCAGGGCTCCAGAGAGAGGAACCTCCTAACAATGCGAGCCGTGTCCAGGAGTACCGCCTTCTGAATCAAGCCCTTGATCCAGCTGCCCAACGAGAGCCTCCTTAGGTGTTGGTCGAGGCTCTTGGCAATTAAGCCATTGGCTGATACGACTATCGGCACAATGATCGCTGAGTCCACATCCCACATGTCGACAATCTCGCGAGCCAAGTCAAGATACTTGATTTGTTTGTCTTTCTCGGCTTTCACGAGGTTCCCGTCATGCGGGACTGTTATGTCAATAATCATTGTGCGCCGCTCTACTCGATCCACCACCACTATATCAGGTTTATTGGCAACAATAGTCCTGTCAGTGATGATGGATCGATCCCAGTACAATGTGATATTTCCATTTTCGAGAACTGGGTCGGGCACATACCTGTAGTACGGCACTTCCGATTCCAGAAGGCCGTATTTCAGAGCAAGTTGCTGATGGATAATCCTGGCTACAAGGTTGTGTCTATGCAAGTACTCTTCGTTAGCTAGACGAGAACACCCGGAGATAATGTGTCGGATTGATTCTCCCGGACGGTGGCATGCCCGACAGATGTCAACCGTGCCATCCTTCACAATAAATCTCCGGTAATTGTTCGTCATGATAACTTCATCCATAATTGCACAGATAAAACCTTCGGTCTCCCCGAAGAGGTCACCGAAACGTAGCCAGGTCACGGACGCCAGTAAATCTACTTCGGGTCCATGTAGGGCCCGAAAAAAGCGTCCGTGAAGCTCCTTACTCTGCCATACCTCCCTGCGATCGTTAGTGTCGAGCACTACAGGCTTGCGCCAGTTCTCTTTAGCCAAGGAGAGCGGGGTAAGACCCTTGTCCACCGCGACCACATCTCGATGCATCCCCACGTCGGCTTCTAGGAAATATTCCCTAAGACTGCATATCTCGCGATTGTGGAGGGTCTTAGCGTTTAAAAAGCCTCGACCTCCACACTTTCGCGGGATATACAGTCTCATTACCGATGACCGTGGGTGATGCATTCGATATGCAGTCAGCAGCGTACGGACCCTCCTATCCAGGGCGTCGAGTTCGGTCTGAGTCCATTTGAGTATGCCGAAAGAGTACATCAAAACCGGCATGACCCAACCGTTGAAGGCGCGCACCTTGTTTCCACCTGATAGAAGACTATTAAATACTTTTTTCAGGCGGCCAAAGAAACGCTCCTTCAACGATTGCTTCATGTCAGTAACATTGATGCCCAACGCTTCCGACATACCCAAATACTTATAGGTTTCGGATGCGGAGAGGGCTCTAAGGTTTATGGAATCCGAGAGTTGGGTTCCCACGGATTCCACAATCTTCCCTCGCTTTACATGCATGACCGCACATTTGTCCACACCCAATTCCATCCTGATGGCGCTACTGAAAGTTTCAGTTACTTTCAGTAGCTCCATCAGTTGCAAATTGTTGGGGGCAAAAAGTTTTAGGTCATCCATGTAGAGGAGGTGAGATATAACCTGACCACCTCTCCTCAACCGATAGCCAAGACCTGAATCCTCTAGCAGTGTGCTTAGAGGATTCAGGGCTAAGCAGAACCAAAGCGGACTCAAACTGTCGCCCTGAAATATGCCTCGCTCTATCCTTATCGGCTCGCTATTCCTCTGGACATTTCGACATCCTGGATAGCGAAGGACCGTCCTCCATTGCCTCATACATGACATCAGGAAGGTGCGCAGAGTTGTATCTACTTTATACAACTCCAGCACCTTCATGAGCCATGTATGTGGCACCGAGTCATAGGCCTTCTTATAATCTATCCAGCATGTCGACAGATCCTTTCGGGAACGGCGTACCTGTTGGCTAATGGTCATATCAATGAGGAGTAGCTCCTTAGTACCGCGGGACCCGTTCCTACATCCATTTTGAGAGGCCGACATGATGGAGTTGGTGTCTATATGTTTGTTAATTTTAGCTCTCAAAATGGATGTAAAAACTTTATAGACCGTCGGTAAACACGTGATCGGCCTATAATTTTTGGGTTCCACGGTGCTACCAGATTTATGGAGCAGGTGGGTAACTCCTGTTGTTAGGAACTGGGGTAGCGACCCAGACTCCAAAGCAGTCTGGTACTGAGCCGCCAAGCGAGCGTGCGATCTCATAAACCATTTAATCCAGAAGTTGTGCAGCCCGTCCGGTCCTGGAGACTTCCAGTTAGGTAGCGGACGAACTGCACGTGTTACATCTTGGGGGCAGATGGTAATAGCCCCCATTTCTGGTATTGGATCGCAGGCTCGCTCGACTTCCCGAGTCCAGTCACCTTCGGTGTGACTGACAGGCACCGACCAGTTACTCCGCCAGAAATAATCCATGGCATCATCATCCGGTAGGCGCGTGTCATTCACACCTTGATCCGGTCGCTCCCAAGCCCTATAAACCCACCTTTCATCACTCTGGAAGGTGCGATTTTGAGTATATCGCTCTACCCGCCGCTTATACCTACGGATACGGTTTGCCCATGCATACACTTTCTGCTTCAGAAAGTCGATGCGCTCTGTGACACGGGACATATAGTCCTCAGGGCTGATATCAGTCCCTGAGAACGCCCGCCTCACAAAGCGCATCACTCTAGGGCGAGTATTGCCCTCCCTGAAGCAGATTAGTTTGCCGATGAGCGCTCTGGCCACACTAATACGGCGCTCAATTCTGCACTGCCAGGCTGGTACGGCTGGTTTCGGTCGCGTAGCTCTAGAACTATTAGCAAATTTGACGTGAGCTACACGACATGCCGCTACAGCCGCGCAGTACAAAATTGAGTGAGTATCAGTGAGGTCTTCGCAGTCATCAAAATAGTTTGATAACTGCGAATCCAGAGCCGCCACCAGCGCCCTATTTTTGTTATGCATGGGCAAACGAGGTAAGCGTGGCCTAAGTTCGGGCGACATATATCGATATTCCTGAATTGCACCTTCCAAAGCACTCCTCAATTCCTCATTGCATTGGGTACTTACGATTGTAGCCCTGTCGTCACTCCTCTCGTCAGCTTGGCTTGTGTTGGACCGTGGTGTTACTACAACAGTCTGCGACGGGGGAGCAACGACATGGCTACTCTGCATTTCAACTCGTAGGCGATCAAGTGCAGTGTCGTCCAGCATATGATTACGCTGGATGACCCGCACCTGATCCGATAGTCGTTGTGCCGAAACGTTGACAGCTGGCTCAAGCACCTGAAATAGAGAGAGCATCCGAACACGGTACGCGGTCAGATTATTTCCTCCATCTGTAGCCCCAAAGTATGAGCGCATGACGTTTTCATTGATGGAGCGTGTCCATCTCATGCGCTGCACACTTCCGCCGGAAGCTGGGACCCTATCAGAGGCCGGTGGGCCTCGAGGTCCTAAACCGTCCGGCGGCCGGCGTCCTCCCCGTCGACGAGCAGGTGTTGGTGTCGTGGGCGGAGAGAAATACTCGTCGCTCGAGCTCGACGCAACTACCGCAGCCGGTGTTGTCACGGCACTCACAATGGAGCTGGATACCGGTGGCGGCGAGGCGGAGCTGAGCGACGAGTCCGGAGGTGGTAGGCGTGCTCGGCGAGTTGCTGATCTCGTCAACATTACATAATTTTTATATCTTGCATATTTTATTTATTTATATGGGAGTCCGTATTTGACACTGTCATTTTTGATTATAGTATTTTCTTTTTTGGTTTTTTCATTGTAGATAGGTTTATTGCTTATGAATTTATTTAGTACTGTTTATTCCAAGGAACAATTATTGAGCTTTTTGTATTAATACGATATATGGAAATATTTAAATATGCGAATTATGAGATAAGAAAATTTTTTGTTGTTGACGTTTCAGTGTAATATTATTATTTTATTTGCAATTTTTATAATTTATATTTTTATTATTTTGAAAATTTTATAATTGACATTAAATTTTTTATACGACATATATTATTTTTTGTGACAATTTTAATTATATTACTTTTTGTGACAATTTTTATTATATTATTTTTTGTGACAATTTTAATTTTTTTTTTTTTTGTGAGTTGTTGAATGTTAAAATTTTATTAATCACAATTTTATTTTGGGTTTTTATCAGATATTAATTTAAAATAGCTTATAATTTAAATGTATTCATGAGTGTTAAATACAGAACTTTGGACTAGAATTACGTCTGAAATAAATTTTAATTTTAATTAAATTATAGTTATTTTAAGTTTGGAATCGCCAATCTGCCTTGAGCAAGCGTGGTGATCAATGCTCATGCCTTCTCTGTATGAGAAGAGGGCTTTTTCCTGCAGTGGAACAATATAAGTTTTGCATAATAATTGCAACAAACGGTTTTATCGCAGAATACGATCTTTAAGGCTGGTTTCATAGCGTTCCGGGAGACCCGAACGGGCCGCCCGTACGGGCTTACGGAATGGAGACACACGTGAGGCGCTAGAACATTGTTTCACAGCGACGCGGATTGGTTTGTACGCGACCCGCTCCGGGTAGATATGGTATTCTAGATAAGAATGCTTGGAAGCATGCTGGTCTAGCTCCATAGGACAATTTAGAGTATAGACAAAATCAAACTGGTTGCTAATTTAATTGTGTAATTAAATATTATAACATATTTTTTTTTTTTACATTCTGTGATTACTCACACACTGACTAATTAGTATCACTTGTAAATTTTTTTAGGAATATCGTACCTACTTTTACAATGCTTGTAAATATGTGAACACCATGTATCCATTACATAATTATTTTTTCTGTCATTGCTTCATTTTTAATTATTTTTACCTATTGTGGTATAGTAATCTTATTCCAGGTGCATCGTCTTCACATATAATTAATGTATACAAAATATTGTAAAACATTTTAAAAGAGTAACGGTGGAGTTTCTTGCCCATTCTTCTCCATACGAAAACTACCTTTTGGAAGGGGCGACTAGAATCAATTCTATTTTTGTTTTTGACGTTCAAAAGTGCCTTTTTGTGCCTAATTGAAATAAATTATTTGACTTTGACTTTGACTTTGTAGAGCCCGTACAACGCTAGCAACCGTATCGTACTAACTCCCTCGTTTCAGAGCACTGCGGGCGCTACCCGTACGGGTCTCCGGTGTGCGGGCAGCCCGTGGGGGTCTCTCGGACAGCTGTGAAACCAGCCTTACCGACAACCTTTGCATTCACTTAGGTAAGAATATAAGCGACTGTATATCAGGATTTTGACGTCTATTATACTTTCATAATTCTACGAATTTTCTGTCCTTCGTTGACCTACAAAAAAGTTTTTACAATATATAGGCCCAAATATTTTAAGACGGTCTCCGAGGTCAACTTTTTATTTAGCAGTCATATCTTTTATATCCCTCGTATAGACTGGGAGGCTCTTTGCGGATTTTTTTCACTTTCATACTTAAGTAACGAAAACTCGTTTTACTGGAAATGAAATCTTTTATAATCCGTGCCTGAAAGTTATTATTCGTATACTTTTTAGGGTTCCGTACCCGAAGGGTATCAAACGCAACCCTATTACTTAGGTTTCGCTGTCCGTCTGTCTGTCAGCGGGTTGTATCTCAAGAAAAGGTTTCACTGATTGTGTATTTCTATTGCCACTATAACAACAAACAATTATTATAAAATAAAGTACCCCCCAACAAGAAATGTGTTTTTTTCGGAGTTTTTGAAGTGAACATTTCTTTAGGCGCGTTGGCCATTTTTGAGACGGGAAAAAACAAATTACCCCGCGACACCGTTACCGACACCTCATTTTTGTAAACGCGATTGTGCTCTTTATTTATATTAAGTTACGGATCAATGTTCTATGCAAGTATTTGTACAAAGGTTTTGGAAGTTTTTTTTTTTGTAATCGCGATTGTGCTCTTTATTTAGATAAGGTTACGGACCAATGTTCTGTACAAGTATTTTTCTTCGTAAGTTTTCACTTCTGTCGGCACTCCCGGAGTGCTACTATTTTTTGTGCTAAATATTGTACGGTGGTGCTGAACCTTTCGTGTTCGAGTCCGACTCGCACTTGATATAATAAATCGAGTGGGTAGGTAGGTTATTTTTGGAACCTAAAAAGATTTTATGTAAATGTCATCAGTTACGAATACGAAATATTGAATTGTGGATTTGTGGGAGATCAGGAGAGAAAAGTTAATATTATGTGCCACGACGAAAATGGAAAAGTCCCGTACCCACTCAACTGTTTTAAATTAAATTTGCCTTTTGAAGTCGATTGTAATAAAAATTCTATTGTGTCTCCTTAGTGACAGTTAAGCTCTGTGAAGTATACTATGATCAGTTTCTACGTTTCATCATCTGCCTAGCCTTTTCCCAACAATGTTGGGGTCGGCTTCCAGTCTAACCGGATGCAGCTGGATACCAGTATTTTACATGGAGCGACTGCCTATTTGACCTCCACAACCTAGTAATTAGGTAACACGATACCCCTTGATAAGACTGGTTGTCAGACTTTTTGGGCTTCTAACTACCCGTAACGACTGTCAAAGATCTACAAATGACAGCCAGGACCAACGGCTTAACGTGCTTTCCGAGGCACGGAGGGGTCTTGGTATGTAAAGATGGCCACCCATCCACAGACCAACCGCGGCAAGCGTAGCTTAACCTGATCGATCGACCCGTGCAGCTGTTGTAACTAAGCCACAAGCCCCTCTGTTTCTACGTTTATAGGATTTTTATAAACTTTCTTGAAATTCTGGAAATATAGCTCGTTCAGTCTAAAATAACGCGCCTCAAGACCACATTTTACGTACACGGCGCCGAGGCAAATACGTAAAATGTGGTTTTAGGGCACGTCATTAAAGTCCGAAAGGGATACCGTGCAACACGGCAACTGAAGGAACACGGGTGGGTTTTAGTCAGTAAGGGTCTGACACGCCCTCCCGCTCTACCCAGAGCGGGAGAAGTTATTTGATAATTTCCCACACAAAAAAAAAATACAGTGACACTCCGAGAGTGCCGAAAGAAGTGAAATTTTTAAAAAAATCAGCACCTCGGTAATCAACGCGTTGATTTCTTTTTAATGGGTCAAGAGCTGGTGTCGTTACAGTGTCGCGAAATCAATGGTTTAGTCCCATCTCAAAAATGCCCAACGCGCCTAAAGAAGTTTTCACTTTAAAATAAAAATCGATAATACGCCAATTCAACAGGGGCGCCCAAACTGCTGTAAAAAAAATAGAAAGATTTATAAATGTGCTGCGCGTCTCATTTATTGCAACGTTGCTGTGTGCTGGGTGGTGCACTTGTCTGCTACGCTTGAATTTGTCGCCCCTGAAGTTGGCGCCTGGGGCACGGGCTCCGGCTTGCCCCCCCTACATTCGGGGCTGTCTTCGATCGATACAAATCACAATCGCAGAAATCAAATAAATTACAGAAATGATTACCAATATCACGTGTTCGAATATCGGCCAATTCCAAAGGAGATAGAAGCAGATAGAATCAGTTTCTATTCCTAGACATATCAAAGAGATTCCTGTTTGTGTCCGGTATTTGGGACTGTGTCCGAAAATTGAAGCAGATACGATTGTTGATTGATAGTGCAACCACGTGCAACCTACATTCTGGCAAATTGGATTTGATTACTAGCTTTGTAGAACATCGAGATTTCAATTACGATGAAGGTTTGACTGACGGAACTTTGCAGCGTTGTGGGCTGCGATATTGTTTATAGGTTTTTTTATATTTCTATGTTTTATAATGTATTTCAATCTGCCTAGCCTTTTCGCAACTATGTTGGGGTCGGCTTCCAGTCTAACTGAATGCAGCTAAATACCAGTATTTTAAATGGAGCGACTGCCGATCTGATATCTACAACCCAGTAACTGGATAAAAAGATAGGTACCATTTGGTAAGACTGGTTGTCAGACTTTTGGGCTTCTGACGACCCTTATCAACTGTCAAAGATCCACGAATGACAGTCGGGACCAACGGCTTAATGTGCTTTCCGAGACACAGAGGAGTCTCGGTATGTAAAGATGGTCACCCATCCACAGACCAACCCCGGCAAGCGAAGCTTAACCTGATGGATCAACCCGTGTGGCTGTTATTACTTAGCCATGAGCTCCTCCTATGTTTTATAATGTATGTAAATGATACCTAAATGAATGAAAACTCCTTTTAAAAGTCCAGTTCTTGATATTAATCACAACGCCCTTTCTGTAAACTGGGTCAACCAATTATATCCATTTTTGAGCTAATATCACGATGTTTTCTGGTTTGAGATTGATCCAATCACAAAAAAAAAAAAACGAGATAATTTTATAATGGTTTTTAGGGTACCGTACCAAATGGGTGCCAACTGGACCTTATTGATAAGGTTCCGCTGTCCGTCCGTCTGTCACAAGACTGTAGTTTTTAAACCGTAATAAGTTGACACTTGACACTTGCCCTCAACGCTCTCTTGGACGCTAAGCCTGACTGTGATGTGTTCGCGGATGAATGGAAGAAGATCTTGTCAGTATGTCTGGAGTATTTTGAGATGAGCATATCACTGTCGAGTACTTGTATACTTTTGTTTACTGTACCTTAATAATCTTTTGGCTTTAATTAACTAATGTAATTGGCTTTGGCCGTTTTATGTTGAATAAATAAAATAAATAAGTTGAAATTTTTACATAATATGTAGTACATATTATGTAAAAATTTCAACTATAAAACGGCTGCTATAAAATCAATAAAAAAAAAAATACGTAAAATAATAAGGAGTTCCCTGACAACAAACGTGTTAAAGAAATATGTAGTGGTAAATATAGAGAGGACAACGCCGTCGAGGTAGACCGCAGTGAAGGTGGTGTGACGATCTAGATATGTTTGCGGGGCCAACATGGCCTGAAATTGCACAAAGCAGAGAGGTTTGAAAGGGAAAAGGGGAGGCCTCTGCCTAGCAGTGTCACACAATATTGGCTAACAAAAAAACAAAAATAATAATATTGTGCGGTCGTACTGGTGTGACTCGCACTTGACCGCTTTGTTACTCTCATTAGCTGATTAACAGATTGCCAGCAAACTGGCAGCCTGAGAGATATTTCTCGACGGCATATGAAGCCAAGTCGGAGGCCCATGGGCGGCTTTAAAACTCTGACACCAGGTTAGTCACTAACCAAACGCAAAAAAGTAAAAAAAAAAAGGATTGAGACCCCAAAAAAAAAATGCGTAACATTTTATGTTATCAAAAGATTTAATTACAAAGATAACTCTCTGTAGGTGCAGAAAAAGAAAAATATAACTCCAGTAGCTTACCAAAAGAATTGCCAAACTTAAATAGCAATGGGCAGGGCACATTGCTCGCAGAACGGATGGCCGATGGGGTCGAAAGGTTCTGAAGTGGCGACCACGTACCGGAAGACGTAGCGTTGGAAGGCCTCCCACAAGATGGACCGATGACCTTGTGAAGGCCGCAGGAATCCGCTGGATGTGGAAAGCACAGAACCGGTCGAAGTGGCGGTGCTTGGGGGAGGCCTATGTCCAGCAGTGGACGTCTCTCGGCTGAAATGATGATGATGATCTTACCAAAAGTATGTTTGTTGGACAATGATTGTAGTGTAGCCCTGACCTTTTATCTAATAATCTACATTCATTATAATAATGATTCTGAAAATATGTACATAACATTATCATAATCATTATTCACAAGATTTTCCGAGTATTTTTCCATAGCATAAGCATTATCAGCCTATAATGTTCCCACTGCTAGGACACAAGCCTCTTCTCTACGAGAGGGAGGGATTCTTCCATGTTTTCCAGAAATTCGTATTGAATGGCGGGTGTTGTAAGCAGCGACTGATCAAGAGTTCTGACCGCCCTAGGCTAATTACGAGGACGCGCCCCCGCCAGGTGTGTTAGGTACGGACAGCCTAAAAAGTAGTAGGTAAGTGAGTAGAGTAGTAGTGCGAAAATGTTAACATGGTTCATACTACCTTTAAAAGTTTTCAGATCGATCTGCAAGCGAAACCAACGTTGTTCTTTAATCTGCATGACAGTCAACCTTAGGGTGCATTTAGTTTTAGTGTTTTGTCTCGGTCTAGTTGAAATATGTAGGGTAGATGCAATGATGCTAGATTAGTGCATGCGAAGACACGATTTTAGCGCGCCCCCCCGATCCTCGCGCCCTAGGCTGCAGCCTAATTAGCCTAAAGGTTAATCAGGCCCTGGTTGTAAGGATAGATGGAGATCCCAGCCTTTACGACATCTGTATTCACAACGTGAATTTATTATAATTTGGACAGAATGTATTTACGAACAACGGGTTATGTCATAATTTCATGTTCTGAAAATAACATCATGAATGTCATCACAGTAAACATAACATAACATAACATCACCCCTGTAATACCCGAAGATTTAGGTCGCGATCCGACATACTATGCGTTTTATACGGTGTACCTACTCCCAAAGGTTATTGCAATTTTGTGTCCTATGCTAGTTGTATAAAGCATAAAGCTTATTTTCGCTGCTCGGTGGCTGCGTGCGTATGCGGTATTTGTAGGAGGATTTCAAAATAAGCTTTATGTAATTACCATAGGACTCAAAATTGCAATAACCTTTGAAGTACACACGCATATAACGCGTATGTCGAGACGTGGCCTAAGGCAGAGGTGTTCGTATAGTAACATCCACATTTTGCCAGTTATGTTTAAGTCCCATGTAATAGGGGCGAGCCTATTGCCATCAACCGGGCACAAATCCAGACTCCGGACTACTTACTCAGCAATTCTTGATGGTAAAATCCAATAACACTTGCCCGACCTTGGACACATACCCAAGACCACATGCTCAGCAGTGGCGCTTGCGACCATTTAGACCAACGAGGCAGTCAATCACAGTAGAGTCCATAATTTTTAGGTATTTTATCTTCTATACTATACATATTAATAAATTAAATTATCTTTATCTACTCTCATAGCGTAATATTCGAATTATGAACTTCAAAACGAGTTTATATTGACATACTTTATAAACAGAATACCGAAATTTAAAAATAGAATCATAATTATTATAACACTTTTTCTCTAACAAAATAATACTATAAAACAATTTTTTTTCTATTACGATACAGCGCTAATCCAAGAAGTTAATATCACCAAAGAGTTTCCATCAACTTTTGGCGGGGGACAACAGCACCCGCTGTAGCGCATGTGCGGTGATGTGCTGGTGCAGGCGACATTCATTTGTTTTGTAGTACTTACTGAATTTCGTGGGATTTTTAAATTTATTCTTGATCTTTAACTTTGATCTTTTATTTAGTATTTGTTTCAATCCCAATGTTTGAGAGAAGATAAAGTAGTGTATGAAACTGCACATAACTAAGTATTAAAACATTCGTGTGATACTATTAAAAACCTCGCCTACGGTTCGGTTTTTAAACACACACTCATGTTTTAATACCCCTTATTATGCAACAGTTTCATAAACTACTATTTCGAGTCTGTCTGTGTGACCACGTTGTTCTTCTAAACAAAATATTTTGATGTGGTTTTCAACATCATATTTTACAGAATTTATTCCGGAAGGTTTGTGTATAATACATAATTAATACTATATTATGTCTAGTGGTCGCAAGAGCTATTGCTGAACATGAGGGTCTGGGTTCGATCATCAGGTCGGGTAAAGTCTTATTAGGTTTTTCTATGTAGAATTTCCCGATTGATAGCAAAGGGCTCGCCCCTATTACATGGGACTTAAACATAACTGGCGAAATGGGGGTGTACTATAATAGGTACACCTCTGTCCAACCCTTCGGGGAAACAAGTCGTGATGCTATGTGTGTGTGTGTTATAATTATAATTAAAAAAATCAATTCAATTATATCAAGTCGTAAAAATCATATGAAGCAGGGGTGGGCCACAAAAAATCATCAAATTAATTTATTATATCTACTCTCATAGCGTAATATTCGAATTATAAACTTCAAAACGAGTTTACATATTGACATACTTTATAAACATAATACCGAAATTTAAAAATAGAATCATATTACAACACTTTTTCTCTAACAAAATAATGCTATAAAACAATTTTTTTTCTTTTACGATACAAGGCTAATCTAAGAAGTTAATATCAACAAAGAGTTTCCAACAACTTTTGTAATGGAACATTTAAGCGGGGGACAGCAGCACCCGCTGCACGCATGTGACGCAGGTGATGTGCTGCTGCAGGCGACATTCATACGTGCAGTCGTACTGAATTTCGTGGGATTTTTTTTATTCTTAATCTTTAATAATTTGATCTAGTATTTAGTAGGTTCAATCTCAATGTATGAGAGTAGATAACGTAGTGTATGAAACTGCACATAACTAGGTATTAAAACATTCGTATGATACTATGTTACTACTCATGTTTTAATACCCCTCATTATGCAACAGTTTCATAAACCACTATTATTATGTTTCATCATGATATGATGACCTATCAAGTCTGCAGAGTTTCACTAGTCAATTTAATTTGACCCTGTTGATAGTGCTTTGTATCCAATGAAAAATGCTCTTTAACAAAAATACAACATACCTAATTTGCGTTCGAAATTTATTTGCCAAACAACTAAACAAACACGAGTTTTAGGAAAAACAACTGTAAAACCAACGTATAAGGTTCAGTTTGCGCTACAACTTCTTATTTTTATAACTTTTTCAACAGTAGTAGTCAGTCTAAAAGTAACTTTATTTACACAAACATAAAGTTGATGTTTGTTTAAGTGGAAATAAAATCAACTGGAAACAAGGTTATAAATAGACCTTATGTATAGCTCGTCGATTCTGTAATGACGCGCTTCACAACCGCACTACCCACAGAGATCCGCATTACCGTGTGCGTAAATGCGGTAGTGTGGCGCGTCATTTTAGAGTCACAACTACTGAATGTGAATCTGTAATGTGTGGATTGTAGACCTGTTGACCATTTTCTATTATACTTATTGAAAGGCCTACACTTTCCTCCCATACCTAGTAACACTGTTATTTGAAAGTATTGCAAAAGCCAATTATTTTTAAAAGAGTAACCGTGGAGTTTCTTGCCGGCTCTTCTCCATAGGAAACGATCAATTGGAACCGTGCACCTTAGCTTCTGACGTTTCATAAGTGCCCATGTAGGTTTATCTATACATATAATAAAATCGTAGCGAAGTCAAAACTGTACATTGAATATTTTTGAAAAAAAGTAATTGCTGCGAGGTCTAGGATCGATTCTAATGCCGAAAATATTTTTTTTAGAATTTTTGTCTGTTTGTCTGTTTGTCTGTTTGTCTGTATGTATGTTCCAGCATGGCGCAAATTCTACCGGACAGATTCTGTTAAAATTTTGCATAGATATTCCCTGTGTGTCTGGTCAAACTATAGGGTATAAACTATCACGCTATTTACTATGGGGGACGAGCAATATTACATTATGTTGTATTTTTATGTTCTAGCATGACGCAAATTCTACCGGATAGATTCTGTTAAAATTTTGCATAGGTGTTCCCTATAAGTCTGGTCAAACTATAGGGTATAAACTATCACGCTATTTACTATGGGGGACGAGCAATATTATATTATGTTCGTATTTTTGGAAAAAAACGCGCCAAAACTTTAGGATATTGTAGATGGTTATCGATTAAACTTTTTAAATGATTATCATCACGCTATACCTTTATGGAACTAAGCAGTCAATCATGAAATATATAGGAACGGCTATTTTAGACAAGTTTCAACAAAGCAATTAGCTCAACGGTTGGGCGGTTGCTTTGCAAACATGGGGTTGTAAGTTCGATTCCCACATACGGTTTTTTTTTTTTTTTTCACATTTTGTTATACGATATTTTTTTTTTTTGATTATGTACCTATAATCTATAGATATAATAAAATTGTAGCGAAGTTAATTTTTTTTAAAGAAAGTTATTGCTACGAGGTATGGGATCGATTCTTATGCGGAAAATAAAGTTTTTAGAATGTTTGTCTGTACCAACTGTAGGGCATAAACTATCACGCTATTTGCTATGGGGGATGAGCAATATTACATCATGTTCGTATTTTTCTCTGCAAATTGTAAAAGGACGCGCCAAAAGGTTGGGATATTTATTGTAGATAGATAGTTACCGATTTAACTTTTTAAATGATTATCATCACGCTACCTTTTATATAGGAACGGCTATTTTAGCTAACTTTCAACAAAGCGAATATGGAAGCGGTTGGACGAATGATTTGAAGTCCTGAGGGCCTACCACCAGCTCAAAAGCAGTATTATTTTAATATTACTTTAGTTTACTTCAGTGTGGGAAAGAGATGAAGTTCTACAGGATGTATAGCTCCATCTCTTTCTCCCACTGAAGTAACATTAAAATAATACTGCTTTATGAGCTGGTGGTAGGCCGCCCGGGGTAGTAAGTTCGATTTACATCTGTTTTTTTTTAAACTCTTTTTGTAAAACGATTTTTTTTGTTGGATTGTGTATGTAATAGTTCATAGAATGTATTAATTCACAAAAAATGGAAAACTTCGTAAGCTATGGGAAACTACTAAGTTACAAGTACTTTACAGTCACAAAACATTCAAGGTTGTATTCTGATCATTTTAGAGCAAAAGACTGTAGGAATAAAATGTTATTTTACAGATTTTGACAGCAGATTTGTCCCAGCGATTTTAAAATATGTATGTGTGTGGATCTTCTGGAATCGCTGCCACACTGCTTCCTGGTGGCAAAACAGCGCACGTCATGTTTAAGATTCCCATCGATTAAGAGAGCAACGAAACGCCTGTTTGTGGGGTGTCACGCAACAGTAACAAGGGATGTGTGCTTAGGGGATTGCGCTTCGTCGTATGGGATGAATGCATTATGGCAAAAAGGAAAGCAGTGGAAACTGTAAACAGAAACCAAGATATGATGGGTGGGGTCACAGTTTTGACAAAAAAGTGAATACTTCATTGAAAAGGTCGACTCTATGGTCGAGAGTTCATAAACTGCGCTTGACCATCATCATACGACCTCGGCTTGGCAGTAATTCAAATGCTCAAGTATTCTCCGATGTTCTTCTAAAAGTTGGTGAAAGCACTCTACCAGAGACTCTTGGTAGAGTAAATCCCACTTTAGAAGATCTTATTCGTCTGATATACGAGGATATCAGTCAAATACCGTACCAAGAGAATTCTTAGGCGTGTTTCCGTTTTAACTCCGAAGATGATCAAGCTGCAGCGATCAACCACAGTATTCTCTCACAAATTGAAGGGAGTGAAGTGATATACACCTCCATTAATACTTATGTGGAGGAAGATGATCCCAAATATCACCCCGTAGAATTTCTCAATTCACAAATGGCAAGTGGACTTCCGGTTATATATCTGTGTAACGAAAACCAGCTCAAAGTCATGTCTTTGCAGAGAAACGTCATCGAGGTGGAAATTCTAACAGGTTATGGCGATGGTGAGACAGTGTTTATAGCGCGTATAAAGTACAAATTCCCCATAATTACCAGTTAAAGCGCGTGCAGTTCTCTGGGAGTGCATGCTTTGCGATCAACAAGTCACAGGGGTCGACACTGAAGGCTGAAGGCTGCGGGTGTCGACCTCAGGACAAGCTGCTTCTCACACGGACAACTGTTACGTCGCTTGCTCCTGAGTCACCATTCCTGACTCTCTGTATATTTTGGCTGCTGAGAATAAAACTACAAACGTAGTATACAGGGAAGTTTTATAAAAATATGGCTATTATTGTAGTATGTTGTGATGTCTTACGATTTCCATGCGAACGAAGTCGCGGGCAGAAGCTAGTGTGAAATAAAATATTTTGAATTTGAATGAAATACTCAAAAACAACTAGACCAATTTTAAAAATTCTTTCACCAGTAGATAGCTAGATTATTACTGAGTAACATAGGCTATTATTTATGAAGATATCACGCAGGCAAAGCCGCTGGCGGAAACTAGTGTTCTGTACAATGTCGCCCATGGGCATGTGACTGCCCGTATTTTTCTGAACATTCATGAAAAATTATCGAATATTAACTTTAAAAGGCTTTTAGTTTAGATTGGCTCGATTTGGATTCTGTTTATTATTTCTAAAAGCTTATGAAATTTTAATAAAAAATGTTAGTTAATCTAATAAAACAATTTATCGGATTAACTAATATTTTTTATTAAAATTTATCGACCATGAATAAATAAATATTTTAGAGTTGTAGAGTTTTTCTTCGAATTTAGTTACATTTATACTCCGTTTGAAATAAGATTAGACATTTAAACAAACCTTTTTTACAGTCCGTTCAACCGATTTTGACTTCTATACCGTAGGCATAAGGATGGTGGGCACGCCACAATCGCGGCGATAAGACCCGTCTTTGAGGAGTGGCTGGAGAGACGCCACGGCGTTCTCCTTCCGCCTGACGCAGGTCCTCACCGGACACGGCTGCTTCGGGAGGTTCCTGTTCAGGATAAGGCGGGAGGAAACACCCGGGTGTCACCATTGTGTGGATCGGCCTGAGGACACGGTGGAGCATACGGTGGAGGTCTGCCCGGCTTCTCGTAGAGGCGATCGGCGGCGGTGATCTCTTGCGTCCGACCCTGGTTCAGGCCATGGTATGGAGCGAGAGGAAATGGCAGGCCGTCACCTCCTTCTGCGAAGCGGTAATGCTCGCGAAGGAGGAGGCGGAACGCATGAGGGAGAGGCAAATTTCGCGCCGTCACGCCCCTAACCGCCGCAGGAGGAGACGCCCGGGGCGGGAATCGCGAGCCGATTTCCGGCCACCGTAGGCGCGGGCTTGCGGACGGTGAGCAATGGGTACCTCGCCGTCCGATAAGGACCAAGCCCGGGTCAACGGCGCGTTGTGTTCCACGCGCGCCTCAAAGAGATGTCAGCAGAATTCACGGGGTCCGCTAGGGCCAATGCCTACCGGGGGTTCGAAGAAAACCGATCGGGAAATCGTGGCCCCCGGCAACAGGGCAACCGAAGGAACACGGGTGGGTTTTAGTCAGTAAGAGTCTGACACGCCCTCCCGCTCCGCTCAGAGCGGGAGAAGTTATTTGATAATTTCCCACCCAAAAAATAAAAGGCATAAGGATGGCATTAAAAGCAAAAAAAAATGGTTACAAACCAACTGTTTACTGCAGCTGCCATTTGTCATGCCACCAACGCAATAGAAGTCAAAATCGGTTGAACGGACTGTAAAAAAGGTTTAGTTAAATGTCTAATCTTATTTCAAATGGAGTATAGGTATCAATACCTAATGTTCTGTGACTTTGTAGCTGTCATGTAGTAAATAATTAATAATTATTAAAAACGTCCCCCTTTGGGAGGATTTTATGGACTTACACTAGTGTTTAAAAAAAAAAAACTGTTTATCTTTAGGAAAAAATGTCTTTGCGTTCGTTTTTTTTTTCATTTTCGACAAATTTTTATAAAAATATTAGTTTATCCGATAAAGCAACTCATAAGCTTTTAGAAATAATAAATAGAATCCAAATCGAGCCAATAACCTCGGAGATATGGCAAAAAATGTAAAGCTAGGTCACAAACGCTACTCAAAAATTGAATAACATGAAAAATATTTGAGATAGACTTTAAAGAGGGGGTCCCTTTAAAGTTAATTTTCGATAATTTAAAAGTAAAAGTAAAAGTAAAAAAGCTTTATTCAGTTCACAAAAACACGGTACAATAAAAAATAAAAACGAGTAACAAATTACATAGGAGCCTTAGGTGCTAGTTTTTTACAAATTCCCTGGACCCCACACTAGGATTCCCTGTGTCGTGGGGTCCAGTCTCTTCCCAAGTAAGGCAGACAATTATTTATTAGTTTGAACTAGTGAATTAATTTGGAAAAAACAAATTAAATTAAATAAATAAAAGTTACAATAGCTAAAAGAAAAAAAAAAGAAATGGATTACAAAAACGTTCAGGTGCTTTCGGGTGTTAGTGTGTGTGAAGTGTGGGATGTGTGTGGGGGCTATTTTTCATGAATATTCAGTAAAATATGGACAGTCACATGCCCATGGGCCAAATTGTGTTTCTATACGAGCTGTAGGTATATATTTAGATACCTACATAAATTTTCAGTAAGAACTAAAACCGCTTATAACTAACTCCCAACCAACCCGGGAACTATTCAAAGTAGTATCAACTCGATACTCGCAAACTGTATCAATAGGTTACGAACCGCATCTAGGTTACCCTCCAGTGACGTCACGAATGACATTTAACCTGTGTGACGTCATGCTGGGGCTTGATCGTATAATACATTGAACTCCGAACAGCGCGATTTTATATCTTGTGCTATTCTGAGCGATAGCGCTGGTTACCTAATATAACAGCCGCACGGGTCGTCCGAAGACTAAGCTATGCTTACCGAGGTCGGTCCGTGGATGGGTGATCATCAAAATGAGGCAAGTTATTTCCCAGCGCCTGCTAGCATCATAAAAGTAAGGTATCTGTTTAAGTCAAATAAATAAAATAAATAAAAAATGAAAACATTTATTTGACACTTAAAATACAAGTTACAAACAAGTAGGTCGTAATAAAATAGCACACAAATGTATAGCCAAGAATCTGATCCTAACCCCCAAACTAGGCCTGGACCTGTATTTTGGGGGCCAGCGTTCAGCCATGGGCTCTATTATTGCTCTTACAACATTGTGGAAAAGTGTCGCTACATAGTTGACAGTCAAGTGTCATGTGATAAAACATATTTGGTTAAATTGATCAGTTAAAACATAGGTAAAACTTTTTAACTACAAAAACACGGTAAAAATACAACAGAGTTATGTGTATGTCTGTGCGTGTGAATGTGTACACACACACACCCCCACACGTGTGGCAGTGTGGGTGTGTGTGTGTGTGTGGGGGTGTGTGTGTGTGTGTGTGTGTGAGAGAGAGAGGGGGGTAAGGGTGTGTATGAGTGTCTGTTTATGTTCGCACCTTTGAATTTGTGTAAGAAGGGGACACTTAAGTATGGATCACAGTATGTAATAATTTTGGATCAAGATATGAATGTGAGTTAAGTTTCAGTCTCCTGATAATCCATCTTTTGAAGCCAGTCTGCTACTTTCTTTTTCATTTTCTGCCGACACATGACACGTTAAAGATAAAAAATAATCTATACATATAATAAAATCGTAGCGAAGTCAAAACTGTACATTGAATATTTTTGAAAAAAAGTAATTGCTACGAGGTCTAGGATCGATTCTAATGCCGAAAATATTTTTTTTAGAATTTTTGTCTGTTTGTCTGTTTGTCTGTATGTATGTTCCAGCATGGCGCAAATTCTACCGGATAGATTCTGTTAAAATTTTGCATAGATATTCCCTATGTGTCTGGTCAAACTATAGGGTATAAACTATCACGCTATTTACTATGGGGGACGAGCAATATTACATTATGTTGTATTTTTATGTTCTAGCATGACGCAAATTCTACCGGATAGATTCTGTTAAAATTTTGCATAGGTGTTCCCTATAAGTCTGGTCAAACTATAGGGTATAAATTATCACGCTATTTACTATGGGGGACGAGCAATATTATATTATGTTCGTATTTTTGGAAAAAAACGCGCCAAAATTTTAGGATATTGTAGATGGTTATCGATTAAACTTTTTAAATGATTATCATCACGCTATACCTTTATGGAACTAAGCAGTCAATCATGAAATATATAGGAACGGCTATTTTAGACAAGTTTCAACAAAGCATTTAGCTCAACGGTTGGGCGGTTGCTTTGCAAACATGGGGTTGTAAGTTCGATTCCCACCTACGGTTTTTTTTTCTATTTTTTCACATTTTGTTATACGATTATTATTTTTTTTTGATTATGTACCTATAATCTATAGATATAACAAAATCGTTGCAAAGTTATTTTTTTTTAAAGAAAGTTATTGCTACGAGGTCTGGGATCGATTCTTATGCGGAAAATGAAGTTTTTAGAATGTTTGTCTGTACCAACTGTAGGGCATAAACTATCACGCTATTTGCTATGGGGGATGAGCAATATTACATCATGTTCGTATTTTTTTCTGCAAATTGTAAAAGGACGCGCCAAAAGGTTGGGATATTGTAGATAGGTAGTTACCAATTTAACTTTTTAAATGATTATCATCACGCTGCCTTTTATATAGGAACGGCTATTTTAGCTAACTTTCAACAAAGCGAATATGTAAGCGGTTGGACGAATGATTTGAAGTCCTGAGGGCCTACCACCAGCTCAAAAGCAGTATTATTTTAATATTACTTTAGTTTACTTCAGTGTGGGAAAGAGATGAAGCTCTATAGGATGTATAGCTCCATCTCTTTCTCCCACTGAAGTAACATTAAAATAATACTGCTTTATGAGCTGGTGGTACACCGCCTGGGGTAGTAAGTTCGATTTACATCTGTTTTTTTAAACTCTTTTTGTAAAACGATTTTTTTTTTGGGTTTTGTATGTAATAGTTCATAGAGTGTATTAATTCACAAAAAATGGAAAACTTCGTAAGCTATGGGAAACTACTAAGTTACAAGTACTTTACAGTCACAAAACATTCAAGGTTGTATTCTGATCATTTTAAAGCAAAAGACTGTACGAATAATTTTTTTTTTTTACAGATTTTGACAGCAGATTTGTCCAAGCGATTTTAAAATATGTATGTGTGTGGATCTTCTGGAATCGCTGCCACACTGCTTCCTGGTGGCAAAACAGCGCACGTCATGTTTAAGATTCCCATCGATTTAGAGAGCAACGAAACGCCTGTTTGTGGGGTGTCACGCAACAGTAACAAGGGATGTGTGCTTAGGGGATTGCGCTTCGTCGTATGGGATGAATGCATTATGGCAAAAAGGATAGCAGTGGAAACTGGAAACAGAACCCTGCAGGACATCCGCAGAAACCAAGATACGAGTATGGTGGGTGGTGTCACAGTTTTGACAAAAAAAGTGAATACTTCGTTGAAAAGGTCGACTCTATGGTCGAGAGTTCATAAACTGCGCTTGACCATCATCATACGAGCTCGGCTTGGCGGTAATTCAAATGCTCAAGTATTCTCCGATGTTCTTCTAAAAGTTGGTGAAAGCACTCTACCAGAGTCTCTTGGTAGAGTAGATCCCACTTTAGAAGATCTTATTCGTCTGATATACGAGGATATCAGTCAAATACCGTACCAAGAGAATTCTTAGGCGTGTTTCCGTTTTAACTCCGAAGATGATCAAGCTGCAGCGATCAACCACAGTATTCTCTCACAAATTGAAGGGAGTCAAGTGATATACACCTCCATTAATACTGATGTGGTGGAAGATGATGCCAAATATCACCCCGTAGAATTTCTCAATTCACAAATGGCAAGTGGACTTCCGGTTGTACATCTGTGTAACGGAAACCAGCTCAAGGTCATGTCTTTGCAGAGAAACGTCATCGAGGTGGAAATTCTAACAGGTTGTGGCGATGGTGAGACAGTGTTTATAGCGCGTATACCTACCACAAATTCCCCATCATTACCAGTTAAAGCGCGTGCAGTTCTCTGGAAGTGTATGCTTTGCGATCAACAAGTCACAGGGGCCGACACTGAAGGCTGAAGGCTGCGGGTGTCGACCTTAGGATAAGCTGCTTCTCACACGGACAACTGTTACGTCACTTGCTCCCGAGTCACCATTCCTGACTCTCTGTATATTTTGGCTGCTGAGAATAAAACTACAAACGTAGTATACAGGGAAGTTTTATAAAAATATGGCTATTATTGTAGTATATTGTGATGTCTTACGATTTCCATGCGAACGAAGTCGCGGGCAGAAGCTAGTTACTTAATAACATAACATCACGCCATAACATATGTTACCAGTTTTAGGGGGCGAGCCTCACAAATCCAGACTCCGGTCTGCTATAGGGAAATTCCAAATAGAAAACCCGTTCGAACCAGACGACGATTATTTTTTAGAAGACAGTCATCATCTGCCTAGCCTTTTCCCAACTATGTTGGGGTCGGCTTCCAGTCTAACCGGATGCAGCTAGATACTAGTATTTTACATGGAGCGACTGCCTATCTGACCTCCACAACCTAGTTAGTACTAGGTAACACGATACCCCTTGGTAAAACTGGTTGTCAGACTTTTTTGGGCTTCTAACTACCCGTAACGACTATCAAAGACGTACAAATGACAGCCGGGACCAACGGCTTAACGTGCTTTCCGAGGCACGGAGGGGTCTTGGTATGTAAAGATGGTCACCCATCCACAGACCAACCGCGGCAAGCGTAGCTTAACTTGATCGATCGACCCGTGCAGCTGTTGTTACTTAGCCACAAGCCCCTAAAATATGAAAACAGTAAAAAATAATTTCATTATGAAAAACCCTTTGTCCACTTGAGAAACCCTCAAAGGTACACAAAATAATCCCTCCGTTAATCTCGAATAATTGTTTTTAAATCCCAATATCCATAGACTCAATTACATAGAATCATAATCCACCGACGTAATTCCGACCATCGATTTATTTTGTCCGAAAATAACGGATATAAAAACGGGTTCGGATCAAAAAGCCCTCTCGTATTTTAAAGGCCCATAGCACGGTTCCCAAATAAAAATTCAAATGTAAACCTTTGATTTATTATTTTAATTTTAGTCTACGCTGAGTGGTTTTATATTTGAAAAGAAACAGGGTTTCAGTGGCGGAAAAATATTGGTAAAGAATAATATGTCTACTGAAGCGTTTATATTTCCTAGCCCAACGTAACACGATTGTTCAAAGTTTTAAACAAATATATTATTTTATTTATTATCAACTAGCTGACCTGACAGACGTCGCCCTGTCAAAATTTCAATATAGTATCAAATTTATATAAACATCCCATAGCAAATAGCCTGTCAGTTTTTCCCGAATTTTCTAATTTTTCGGGCAATTTTTTAATTTTTTCTTTCCACAAAAACCTAATTCAGACAATTACGAATATTTTATAACAAAAAAAAAGTCCAAATCTGTCCAGCCGTTCTCAAGTAATGCGTTTACCAACGAACAACATTTTATTTTTATTTGTACAGATAAAGATAGATTTACACACAAAAAAAGGTAAAAACAAAAAAAAAAAAGTGGCACTCCGGGAGTGCCGACAGAAGTGAAAACTTGAACAAGATCGCCTTGGTGGAAGAAAAATACTTGCATAGAACATTGGTCCGTAACCTTCTCTAAATAAAGAGCACAATTGCGTTTACAAAACCTTTAAAGTAAAATACTTGCATAGAACATTGATCCATAACCTTCTCTATAAAGAGCACAATTGCGTTTACAAAACCTTTAAAGTAAAATACTTGCATAGAACATTGATCCATAACCTTATCTAAATAAAGAGCACAATTGCGTTTACAAAACCTTTAAAGTAATATACTTGAATAGAACATTGATCCGTAACTTGATATAAATAAAGAGAACAATCGCGTTTACAAAACCTTTAAAGTAAAAATAATTGCATAGAACATTGATCCGTAACGTAATATAAATAAAGAGCACAATCGCGTTTACTAAATGAGATGTCGTTACAGTGTCGCGAAATCAATGCCCAACGCGCATAAAGAAGTTTTCTTTAAAAAAAAAATACAATAACCGTTACAAAATTAAATAACTCCGTCTGATGAGCTCTATTCGTGGTTAAACGTAGTTAAACAATACCCACCTAGTTTCGAGCGGGCCTTTTATTTCTATTTGCCAGACCTAATCGTTTTAAGGAATTAGCTAATTGATCTCCGAGGTCGGACACTATTTTGCCACTCTAATCAAATACCTAGTTTAATATTAGTTATTGTTGAAACTTTATTGGGGGCATCCACGAATGTACGCATTAGTATTAGAAAGACGGGGGCCGATGACCGCATCTCCACGATAAACCGCGTATTTTGCGTACGGCATCCACGAATTATTAAATTCTGACTGAGAATTTAGTCATTTTAGAAACAAATTAAATTCTCTCTTCTATTAATCTGAGCTTGAAGTGCCCATTAATTAACGTTTTCGATTTAAACAAAAAGAAAAATGGCAAGAATCTGTTAAAAGAATTAGGACAAAAATCACTTTATATTTTTGCGTTACTTTTTCATTTAAATTATAGCAATTCGTCAAGCTTTCAAAGATTGGAAAGCGGCTCTTAATTACTTTGACGAATTTATTTAAGTAGCAATTCGAATAATGATCACAGAATATATTGTTTTACGAGTATTCTTTATTTGTTTATTAGCATCAGATTAGCACGCACGGTAAGATTTAACGTGATTTTTCCGTAACGCAAATTATCCTAAACAAAAAGAAAAATATATCTCGATAAATACACCGGCAAAACCACATAAACAAATAACTTACTTACCCAAGTCTTTGTATTCCGCAAAACACCAAACTTTGCCACTAAAACCTGCTACCTAATTGCGCAACGTATTTTGTACCATTCAAGTAGAATTTATTTCAATTTGAATCGAATTGCTTTTATTTTACGACTTTGGAATTGCAAAACTCCATTATTTTTTAAACAAACTGCGGTCTGTTTGATACTCCATTGAGTGAACGAAATGCGTCTAAAAAGGCTATTAATCGAATTGCGTAACCATTTTGACACTTGTCATTTTGTTTAAAATAAACGAGTAATTTGTTTCATACTTCAAATGAAACAGAAGGCTTGTGTGTTCGGAATCGATTTAGGCTAAGTTTCGGATTATCATCCCACGAGTTGGAAGTCCATATTTTTTTTACAGAAAGATCATATTATTAGAAGCCTCCACGTAAAATTTTTAGCTGCGCAGATAAATAGTTTACGAGAAAAAAATAAAACAAAATCTTAAAAATTTAGCAATATTTTGTCACTTTGACATTTTGCTTTGACTCTGGACGCATGCATAATTCATTTTATGACATATATTTTTCCGATTTAAATTAGCGCTATTAAATTAACAGTTATAACAATTTTCCGAATATTGCCGATAAGTGAAACCAAACGTAAAATGACGCCATTTTCTTGACACTTCACATAGTCTGTCAGTCATCGTTTGTGTCCCTAAAGAGCGTTTTCGTACTCCTGAAAACTTGGATGCAAGGGCGAGCGAAGCGAGCTCGGGACTTGGGGCACCCCGACTCGGACAGGTTAGGCTAGAAGGGGATGGCGGGGTCTAGTGAGCGAGCGTAGCGAGCGAACAGACCCCGCCATCCCCTTCGTGGTTATTTTTTTTTAAACCACCCAGAAATAGGAGCCCCGCGCAGCGGGGCTCCGTCGACAAGGCCCGAAAACTTAGGATGCAAGAGCGAGCGTTGCGAGCTCGGGACTTGGGGCACTCCAACTCGGACAGGTTAGGTTAGAAGGGGATGGCGGGGTCTAGTGAGCGAGCATAGCGAGCGAACAGACCCCGCCATCCCCTTCGTGGTTACTTTTTTTTAAACCACCCGGTGATCTCCTACCCCCCCCCCCCTTCACAAATATACATACATATGTATGTATATTTGTGAAGGGCTAGGGATAGGCAGGTTAGAATTTAAAAAAAATCATATCTCGAAAAGGGGGGGGCGTCGCATGTTTTCCTTCACAGGGGGGGTAGTAGACATAGTTACACACAAGAATAGGTATAACTAGTCAAAGATTATAAATAGGTACTTACAATCAGTACATTGTAAGTACCTAATTATAATCTTGTTGTGACTAGTTATACCTATTCTTATTACAATTTTAATTCCACCAACAAATATAAGATCGGTGTTTAAACTATATTTATATTAAAACGTATGCTAGAAGTAATAGAATTACAATTTGAACTGCACTAAAACTTACCTACAGTTTGTACAAATAGGATAGGTAATTAAAACATTTACAATACTTTCAGGTTTGTGATGCTGACCTACGCATTCAGTATATTGATGCGTCATTTGGGGGAGCCAGTCATGATTCCCATATTTGGAATCAGTGTCCTGTTCAAAATTTTATGCAGAGCTTACATGGCCAAGGCGAAGTGTGCTGGCTACTGGGTAACAAAAAACAAATTACTTTTAAAATACAGGATGTCAGGGACATCGACGCGAAAACTGAAACCATGGATTCAGTACATGATTCTGAAAATTTTCTCCCCGCCTTGAAAATTTTCGTCGGTTATTAAAAAAAAATCTGCTGTTTCATAGAAAAGTGCAATACCTACACGGTCAAAATGTATGGAACAGCAGATTTTTTAAAAATAACCAACGAAAAATTTCAATGTATGGTCGAAATCATGTACTGAATTCATGGTTTCAGTTTTTGCGTCGATTTCCCTGCCACCAAGTATTATTATTCATAGGTATTATCTAAACTATACTAATATTATAAAGAGAAAAGATTTGATTTTTTGTATGTTTGTTACGCTTTCACGCTAAAAGGGCTGAACAGATTTGGATAAAATTTGGTACATGGGTTCACCATGGCTTGGATGAGGACGTAGGATACTTTTTATTTCGATATTCCCACGGGATCGAGATTTATGCGGGTGAAACCGTGGGGCGCAGCTAGTTGTAAATAAAGTCAAACGTGCGTCTTAAAACTGACACATAATTAATCATTTATCTACTATTATTTTTACATTTTCAGGAGACTCAGGGTACGCTCAAAAGCGGTTTCTGATGACACCGATCCTTCGTGCTGCCCCAGGATCACCAAAGGAGCACTACACGCACTGTCATGTTCACACTCGCAATGTGGTCGAGCGCTGCATTGGAGTTTTGAAAAGCCGCTGGCGGTGCTTATTGGCTCATAGGGTATTGCATTATTCTCCCGTAAAAGCAGGAAAATTTGTAAATGCCTGTGCAGTCTTGCCCAATTTAGTCAATAATGCACGCTTCCCCATTGACGACGATATACGTCTTGATCTGTCTCGACAGATAAATCTACCTCACGATGGGCATGGCTCTGCTGATGAGGGTAGACAAGCTGTCGTAGACAGGTTATGGCGTAGTCGTAGGGTTTGGGTTGCATTGATTTTGGTTCGGTATGCGAGGACAGATTACAGTGACCTATATGGGTTACTGCTTAGTGTTCATTGCAAAGGCACTTTGTACCAAAGCCGTCCATGTCATTAGGCAATAGGTATTAGGAAGGCCAATGGTCCAATGACAAAGGGAAGTCATTCGTCCATTTCCTAGGGCCCCTTACTCGCTTCGCTAGTGAAGCATTCGGTAGTGCGACTAGGAGGCCTAAGTGTGCTTTTATTTTGTTTTAGTTTACCTTTTTTTTCCTTTCTTTTATATTTTGCCTACTGTGCAGTAATTGCAGTGCATCGAAATTGAAAGTACACTTATAGGCCCGAGATGGTGTCGCGTGTGTTTCCGTGACCCTCCCGTAGGCTACCGAAGATGAGTTGGGTCTTAGGTCCTTCTCTCTTTGGATGAAACAATAGGGGGGTTTTAGTCGGTAGGAGTCCGACATAATCCTTCGCTTACCCCAAGCAAAGGAGCATCCATGAAGGATTTCCCCATGAGCAAAAAAAAAAAACCTGCATAATGAAAGCTTACTGCTGACCTTTAAATAATTGCGAGTATTGGGATGGGTTTCTTGTGGTCCTATGTTATTGTAATTATTATTAACTGTTATTATAAGTAAGCTACTTGTATATTCCTATAAATTAATCCTAAATCACAATTTTTTGTTGGATTCTTATGTGTTTATTTTCTATCCATTCTATCCCTCCCAGGCAATTCACAAACATACACTTTCTTTCAACTGTTATTAACGAGACACAATAGAATTTTAATTGTTATCCACCTCAATGAGGCGTTGTGACAGATTATGAGTTATACACTAGGAACATTATAGCTTTCACAATGAAATTTAGTATTTTAAAATAAGTTACTCCATGTAATGCTTCTACATAGCCTGAATGTACTAATTTTAAATCAATAATATCATCATTTTGTTGTGACTAATTATACCTATTCATATTTAAAAAAATATTCCACCAACAAATAAAAGATCAGTATTTGAACTATATTTATATTAAAACTTAAACTAGAATTATAATTATAATTTACACTCCAATTTTTAAACTAACATTTAAAATGTGTATGCATATGACTGGCGTATGGGATGGCAGAGGATTTTAAATTAATAAATTGAATTTAATACTTATCCAATTGAAATAAAGTATATATTTCAATGCTCGACGATCGACGGAAAACTGCGCTGCGATTCTCCAAGCTCGATCACCGAGCATTGAAATATATACCTTATTTCGATTGGATAAGTATTAAATTCAATTGATTAATTTAAAACCCTTTGCTATCCCATCCGCCAGTCTGCGTAGGCTATAAAGATAAAAAAAACCTAATTGATTTCCAGAAAACTAGACGGCTTGTAGAGAGCTACAAGCCATCTAGTTTTCTGGAAATTCCCTGCAAGGTCTCCGCCACCAACTCCATCGCCACCCGCATGGCTTCCAGGGTCCTGTTTAAATCTGCAGGGCTGCAGCAGTGGCTTGCTCAGTCACTAGCCGTCTCTCCTCTAGACTTAGCACCCACTCTGGAGCGGCAGGCGTAACACGATGATCTGAAATAATAATTAAATTTTGATATTTTTTCGGTAACATCACATCGGTAACTTGGCAATCTAGAAAATAAATAGGTAACACATACATGATCTTCTGGATGCTGACCCACTTCCTGAAAAAGAAAACAACACTGTTTAAATGATCAATAAGGAAAGGTGCCATGCTGTGCCATTCAAAATAAGTATAATTATAAAATATTATTATGTAACTAGCGTAAGGAGTGGGTTACACACTTTGCCTAGCCCTGAGAATCAAACCCAAGATCTCATGCTCCGCAGTAGCGCTTGCGATCACTAGATCAATGATTTAGTGTTTATTATAACTAAGTTAAATATTAATTTGTGTGTATAACACATTCTGGAATAAATTATCTGTTATTATGAAGACCTTATCAAAACCCATTACATAGTTTAGAAGAACACATTCGACAGACAGACACGAAAAGCTACTTCAATTTATAATAGGTATAGATATATTCTATTATTATTACATAATATTATGTCCAATCTTGCTATATAAATAAGGTTAATTATATGTACCTCTTTGTCTACCTCCTCTCCCTCGTATTCTACCAGCTGGTGGTGTCGCCATCACCACAGCTGCTGAATCCGGTGGTGGTGGTGATAGCGGTGGTGGTGAGGACGGCAGCGGTGATGGCGGCAGCGGTGATGGCGGCAGTGGTGATGGCGGCAGTGGTGATAGAGGCAGTGACGTCTGGTGCCTCTGTGGCGGTGAAGGCGTTGGCGGCAAGGTCAGTTCCGACATACTATGCTGGCCGGTCGATACCAGCCAGCTTAGCCCTGGCGGAGTCATCGGAACTGAGGAGGGCGGTAGTGGCAGCAGCAGCGATGGCGAGTCCGACTCATGTGCCGGTGCCGCTACCAGCGCCACCGCCGGTGCAGTGGAGCGTCTCGGCCAAGGAGCCGCATTATCCCCCTACAACATTAAAACCATATCAATCATCCACTTTTCCTTTTTATTAAATTCCTAAATACTCTGCTTGTTACAACTTTCACATTTATGTCTCAAGCTCTACTATTACTAACTACATGACACTGTCATTATTCACCAAGACAAATCTACAGATGCCTTTCTATCTATCAATCTATAGTTTTATTTAAGTTGATCATTTTACAGACTAATATCACACATAGGCAAAAACACAAAAAAAAGAACCAGTACTTACACTATCTACTTCATGCACTACTTTACAAATAGATAATAAAAATTTGGTATTTTCTAACAGGGAAAGGGTTGCGGACGGTTGATTCGCCATATACAGCCACACGCCCTAATATGGCAAGGATCCGCTCCTCCTTCGGGGTCGGTAGTAATTTAGGGGGCAGAAGACCCCCGCCTGTTGCTGTAGCCTGCAGCCTGAGTTCGGTGGCTTTTTTCCGAGCATGGTATTTTTGCTGATTCCAATACTAGCAAAGTGAAATGTTCTTAATATTTATAACATATCATACAATGCTACTTTTAAATGATTAAGTCAAGTAAAATAAATTATTAGTCTTTCTATAGCGCATTATCAGAATAATTAATAAGGGTGAGATGCCACAAATAACATTTTATTGTCCAAAATTGACATTCTCTTATGACGATTCTCTCATGCGCATGTCATTAATATGATGAATTCATCTAATCGACCCACTGACCAATTTCTTAGATCAAACATACCACATGCAATTGGCACAGGTTTATCACCCCATACTTGTTGCCTTAAATATATTCACACAATAACATATCAAGCTATAAATTTCCAGTTTATGTGGACCTCGTATTGCAATGACTTTCCTTTCTTTAATAGGCATCGTAGAAGGAATGGAAATGTATATGTAGGTATTGTTCATTACACTTACGTCACGCCATTTAGTGAAGACTTTCGTGCAGCCCGTGCCCTCACTGTTGAGGCGGGCTGCTAAGTCCTTCCACTTCTCCTCCGTTTGGATTTTTGCCAAGGGTCCCTCATTCGCCGTGGCTCCCTTGGCAAAAGCGATATTTTGCTCCATAAATTGGAGCAGCAGCTCCCAATGCCGCTCCGATTTTTTTTTATTTGCAGGTATTTCTGAAATAAACAGAACTAAAGTATGAGCATGGAACATACTACAAATAAGAAACAAACTCCATAAATACTCTCTTCTAGAGTCGGGCTTGTATTCTAGGCATAGGCAGGGACCACTTATATTTATCTTACAGTAAGAAGTTGTTATTTACTAACTTGCTCTTACTTTAAAAAATATTCTTTCAATAAGTTTGAGTTGTGCGGCAAGTTAACTTTTCCACAGAACTAAAATATCGGTCGAATGTCAGATGAAAATACGTTTTGTTACGTACTTCAATTATGGTAGTTTGTGGTAGAAAGTGTTTTAAAAATTGGTTTTTCATTTTTCGGCAATCATTGTACCTTCTCATTTATAAGCACTAGTAGAGCATCAGTTGTAATTAAAACAAAATTACATTATAGCACAACAATTTGAAAATTAACCATTCATTGATGCTGTAACTAAACATATCAATTTAACAAATATAGCCAATTGCTTTGAACATCCCTATACAATTTCACTCGTATGGTAAAAAATGAACATCGCAATTCCAATTATGGCATTCGATTAAGATTGGACTTGCTTTCGATTCAGAATTGCATTCAAAAATAAAATATGTTACGCAATTAGGCTGCTGGATGACGGTAGACGGAAAAAACAGTGCCGCGAAAAAGCCGTCGAACCACAGAGTAGATAGGTACAGAAGGCTAATTCCATGCAACAAGCTGGAACAGGCACACGCACACATAGAAGCGAACTAAAACTGATATTCTTGAGAGTTTTTTTTACTTTTATTCGGCACTTTCATTCGAAGGGAAATGTCTAGACACAAAATGAATCAAAAGTTTAAAAAATAAAAACTTTTTACAAAAAAAAACAACCGACCTCCAAAAAAAAACATTAAAAAGTGAAAAATAACTTTAATAACTTTTAGTCGGTTGTTTTTTTTTGTAAAAAGTTTTTATTTTTCACTTTTTAGTTGTGGTACCTACCCCACACACATTCGAATACCACTACCTGCTACCAGTGACAGAAACTTATCAGATCATCTACATACTAAGTGGGGAAAAAATACGTATTTTGTAGCTAACTCAAAAACTATCTCAGCAAAGTTAATAAAATTTATATGGGACCAATTCGAGAGCACACCCTTTCAAACAAAAAAAGAATTTTCAAAATCGGTCCACAATTGACGGAGAAATCGGTGGACATAGATAAAAAAAAAAAAAAAACAAACATACGCGACGAACATATAACCTCCTCCTTTTTGGAAGTCGGTTAAAAATGAATTAATTTGTGATCCGATCCAACGATGATGGATTTCGGCACTCCGGATATTTCACTCGCCTACCGAATGATTGAAAAATTAAATGAAAGGAGCAGATGAACGTTCATTCCTATAGAGATTGGTCGGTGTCGTGTGAACCTGGAATTAAACAAAAATGGACCTTCACTCGAGTAAACTATTCACTCAAGTGAAGCGTCTGAAATCGGTTTTACGACGATCTCGAACGAATGCCAATCACGAGTGCGCTTGCACTCGCTACACGTGAAGTGTGTCTGTGTGCGTACGTTTCCACTCGTTGCATAGAGCCGACTTTCTGTACACTGTCTACTCTATGGTTCGACGGCTTTGTTCACGGCACTGTTTTTTCCGTCTACCGTAACAGTAGCCAAACATTCTTGATACTTTTTACCGAGCACTGCAAAGAAATTACTTTGTTTACGTTATTCGAGGTAACAAAATAAGATTTTGCTCGGAATTTTCGTCATAAAGACTGGAACTAACGGGAAAATAATGGCTCTTTCCTTCAGCCCATGAACGATAAGTAATATTTTAGAAGCTATGACAAGCGATATTGCAGTAATTTGTGATAATTACTGTTTCGTGATTGGTTGTTTTATGATTGATACTGGTGTAATGGTTTATTGATGAAAATCGATGATATTTCGGAAATTGATTTAATAAGAGTTATGCTGGTATAAAATTGTAACAGTAGGTTTGTAACCTGAAATTGTTATTGTTGTTGCAAACTAAGATTTTGAATGCTTAATGTTGAGTACCTGCAGTAACCTTACTTTAATTAAAGAATTATTAGAGCAAGTATCATATTTGCAGTTAATTTTATAAGAATCTAGCTGTTGTCCGCGACTTGGTGCTGCGTGTATTTTGTATTTTTTAGAAGTGAAAACTTCTTTAGGCGCGTTGGTCATTTTTGAGATGGGAAAAACAATTGAACTCGCGACACCGTTATCGACACCTCATATTTTTAAACGCGTTGTGCTCTTTATTTATATTACGTTACGGATCAATGTTCTATGCAAGTATTTTTACTTTAAAGGTTTTGGAAGTTATTTTTTAAATTGTATAAGTTTTCACTTCCGACGGCACGCTCGGAGTGCCACTGTTTTTTTAAACAAATATCCAGTTTGGATAGTAGCCTATCCTAAATGGTGTCGTTAAATGGTAACAGACAGACATACGTAGAGAATTTTGCAAATATACTATATGGAAGTATCCTGAAGAAGAAAATGTCTGACTTTTAAAACCAAGAATTTCGAAGCTATGCATAGGTAAGAGTCCCCAACTGCTCTTAAAAGGCTAGAAATCCCAGGTTTACTTAACTGTGAAATGAATGCAATTTCTATTCAGTTTGGAGGTAGCCCTTAGGTTTGAATAAAGGTCTGAACACGTCTCCAGTGTAATCTTGACTTAAGCCTAATATATTTTCTTTGGACGAAGTATTAGGTTCTTGTTTATTTTGCTCCTCAGCCTTGGTTTGTTTTCACACGTCGGTTTTAACACACAAACGGTGGCTATATTACCCACATTTTGGAAGTGTCTTCTTGTGTTCTAGGCTTATATTATTGTGTATGTATGCTTGCTCGTAATTTTTAATTTACTTAAAATTAATGATCTTTTGAGTTCTTTTAAGATACGAGATCGATTTCATTTACTAATACATTTTATATGTTTTTTTTTTCTCGAATAATAGAGGAAAAACTAGAACAGAATTTCCGTAAGAGTACGTAAAAAAATATAATAAAATTTAACCCACTTCTGCTATCCAGATTATTTTTTCCGGGTCAATGGAATGATCTTTATATGAAACAGAGTCGAACCGCATAAATTAAATTGGTCAATTTCAGTCACTCTTATGGATAACCCACACTTGAATAAAAAATAAAGTATGCCTTTTTTTGTGGCTATTTATTCCTAAGACAGTTTCCTCGTATCTCTTACGGATTTGGATTTCCCCCTTTTGCCCAGTTAAAAACACTCTTTACACCTATTGCTCTGAAACATAAATCCCAGCAATAAAACAATAGTGTCACCAAGTTTCACACAAAAACGTAAACAAATAAGTACTTACACTACTTCTATTTTCTTAATGTCCCTCGGGAATCATCGCATTTCCGAATACAAATGAATGCTAATTTCCATGTCCATCAATTTTTAGATTTATCGTGTTTAATCATTTGAATTCAGAACTAAGTACTTTATTGTTGTTTTGTTTTGTTTTCTGTGTGAACTATAATACCATTTTCTTATCTGTCGTGCCTGCGACTTAAGTAGCTTTCCTCCCCATTTTTTTAATAAATTACATTAAGTTAAAAGAGTATTAACAACTCTATTTACTTCCAAGTCGATTGAAAGCGTCCGGTCTGCATCACGTGCAAAAGGCAACTGATAGAAATTCGACGACTGACGAAACACGAAGATAGCCGAGGAACATTAAGAAAATAGAAATACTGTACCTATCTACGTCCTTTCTACAAACTTAAAACTACGCCTTTGTACTCTGTAACACGAAACGGATTTAACCCTACCATGCTAAATGAAAAAAGACATGCAAGCGAGATGAAAAACGGATTTAAATTACTTTTCGCGATGGAATTCAAATAAACGAGAAATGCTGCAGTCTGAATGTGGTTAGATTTTGTACAACATCCAGAGAACCACTGACCGATGTGATTTAAACTTAAAGCTTTAAACCTGAAACGAGCGAAATGTGAATCGTCCTCGAGGGAATGATATTTTGTGCAGGAAAACTAACTTGTTTTCTTTGAAACGACAGCTAACAGCTGTGAAGCAAAGGTTTACCTGTGTATTTTGTAACTTTAAAACGCGACAATTTTAGAAGCAAGACTATTTACAATGTAAACGTTTGTCATGCACCAGTTTTTAGAACAAACATAAGATTGAACGAAAAAACGTCGAATAATAAATACAAAATAGGACAGACATTCTGTTAAATTGCTTCGATTGTGGTGTAACAATAAAATACTTAATTTTAAAAACAATACACAACGCTATGGAACTTTAATCTAATTAATAAACGATAAGATTTGACAAACGGATAAATTTTGAGTTCAAAAACACGCCAAGTGCGTGTCGGATTACGCACAATGAAGGGTTCCGTAGTTGGGATGAATTTATCCCAAATACAAACTTAACATTGTAGTTTAAATACATGTTCTCCCATACATTCCAACTGAAAATGTAAGTTTGTACGCACAATATTGAGAGATTTACCATGTTATTTTAAGACCATAGACTTCTTTAGGTTTTCCTGTAATCTATGAGTAAAGAGCCATACTATGTATTTTTTTCAAAATTTTTGGTCCGGTAGTTTCGGTGATAAGGGGCATGGTCAATTTTCGTCGAATTTCTTAAATATCTTTAAAAGTGATTATTTGAAAAATATATAAAAAATATGTTTAAGATTCGCGCAATAAGCCCTTCCATTTGATATGTCACACGGTACTGAGAGCAATTTTTTTTTTCTTGTTCACCCCCAAAAGTGAACGCTATATTCAAAATTTATTTATTTACATTGGGTCACAAAAATACATATATGTAAAAAATTTCAACTTAATTGGTCCATTAGATTCGGAGCAAATTGGCTGTGACAGACGGACAGACAGACAGACACACGAGTGATCCTAAGGGTTCCGTTTTTTCCTTTTGGGGTACGGAACTCTAAAAATTAACATAAATTTGTATAAATTAAGTTTCTAACTTTACTTGACATTTACAAACCAAAATGCCTACAAATACACTCATATTCAATACTTAAACATATTTGTGACTGAATAACATAAAATGTTTCACTCCATTTCAGCTGCTCCATACAAATTCTTCCAGTCTGTCAGCTACAGAAAGTCTATTATATCCATGTTTACTCGTTTACTTAGGGTGAAAAACGTATATGTACGTTGAGAAATACATTTTCCCGAAAATCTTGCGGCCACAATAGCAACCGGGTTACATACTCATTCTCATATAATGTGTAAATACCTACGTTTAGTTTGAAGTACGTTTCAGTTACGTAAATAAGTATTTTAACATGAATGGTATTTTCATACATAAAAGTGCGCTGCGGCCCGCTTGTAGCGTGCGTTGGTTGATGTAAGTAGTAGTCCTCCAAACCGGGCTTCGGCCACGGCGACCAATCTCAGCAGAGACCCAGCCTTCGGCGCGGGAGATATTATAGTGCACAATTAGTGTGTGCGCAGACACAGGTGCACTCTCAAACAATTAAAAACGTGATAGATCGATGGCAATGATTTAGTTTGCCCGTCTGAACATTGCAAGTATGTAAAGCTCCGCGCATAGGAAAGTAGACACAGGGTGAACGCAGCCTGATGTTGTAAAAGCAGGATGGATGGTAAAAATAGACAAAGAAAGCTATAGAGTGGTTACCAAGAGAAAGGAGAAGAAGAAAAGGTGGCGGGATATATTTTATGAAACAGTAGGAGCAACTTGGATGCAATATACAGTACCTATGTTAACTAACAGAAGGCGTTCCCGTTAACCCGCAATAGCGTATATTTTTTTAGCATGTATGGACGCTATATATACCTATAGCGTCCATACATGCTAAAAAAATATTAAAATCGTGTTTTTTTTAAACACAGTAAATAAAAATAAATTGTTCAAATTTTATTTATATTTTTTTTTTTGTTAATATTTTTTTTAGCATACATGGACGGTATACTATTGCGGGTTAACGGGAACGCCCTCTGTTGTTAGTTAACATACTGTATAACTTTATTAAAGTATTTTTTGCATGCTGAAAGAAGCAAGAAATATGAGGATTTTTTTAATATTTTATATTTAAAACCTTTTATGTACCATATTTTATGCAAAAAAATAAAGCAGCGAAACAAAAATCTTTGGAGAGACTTAGGGGAGGCGTACGCCAAAGGAGAGAGACGACTTCTACCAGTAACAGAAAAGAATTGCATGTAATTTTGGTAGTAGAAATAAAGGCTTTTTTATTGAATAACCTTCAGAAAGTTCAATCCATCTCATCAGAAAAGTAGTAGAAGATGAGGTTACAAATTCTTAAGACAACAACTCAGAGCCAAAATACAAAAATAAAACAGATGCAGAGAAACACAAGAGCTACTTGCTCGTGCATGCAGTACTTATCGCACCTTTAAAGAAAAACCGTTACTAAACGAAAATTTTTCATGAATTGAGTTATCGTGCCATCTATCTAAAATACGTATTTTAGATAGATGGCATTGATAACTCAATTCATGAAAAAATTTCGTTTAGTGACGGTTTTACTTTAAAGGTGCGTTAGAATAACTTAAATAAGTAAGTATTTCATTTTGCAAGTAATAACAGCTGCAAGGGTCGATCCACCATGTTAAGCTTGCTGAGGTTGTATTTTGTTGAGGTCAGTACCTACCTACTTGTATCAAACATATTTTTTTATATCTACTGAAAATAGATCTATGCTACAGGCACGAATATCTTTTGCAAGAACCATTTTTATGTAGATTTTCAGCTTATTTCATTTATTGTGGGCATCCAGCGATAGGAGCTCGTGGCCAATTAATAACAGCCGCACGGGTCGATTTACCATGTTAAGCTACGCTTGCCGGGGTTGGTCCGTGGATGGGTAACTATCTTTACATATCGAGACTCCTGCGTACCTCGAAAAGCACGTTAAGCCGTTGGTCCCGGCTGTCATTCGTGGATCTTTGACAGTCGTTACGGGTCGTCAGAAGCCCGAAAGTCTGACAACCAGTCTTACCAAGGGGTATCCTATTACCCAGTTACTGGGTTGTGGAGATCAGATAGGCTATCGCTCCATGTAAAATGCTGGTATTCAGCTACATCCGGTTAGACTGGAAGCCGACCCCAACATAGTTGAGAAAGGGCTAGGCAGATTGATTTTCATTTTGTAATTACAGTGAACTAATGAAATGCACGTTCCTCCTGCATTCACTTTCTGCCGCGTTGGTCCAGTGGCCGCAAGCGCTACTGCTGAGCGTGAGGTCCTGGGTTCGATTCACGCGGGTCGGATAGAGTTATCGGGTTTTTCCATCTGGAATTTCTCAGTAGCAGCTCGGAATCTGGATTTGTGTCCGGTTGATGGCAATAGACTCGCCTCCTATTACATGGGACTTAAACATAACTGGCGAAATGTGTGTGTACTATAGGTACACCTCTGCCTAACCCTTCGGGGAACACAAGCGTGATGTTATGTTATGTAATTAAATACAAGCACACACTGTTTTCAATACATTATTCAGACGTTAACCAAGCAACCATTTAATTGTTACTATTAATTTATGTTCATACCTAAACTTATTCTTTAATTTTTTTAATAAGAAAAACTACAGCTTACATAAGCATAATCATAATCAGCCTATAATGTTCCCACTGCTGGGACACAGGCCTCCTCTTTGTGAGAGGGAGTGGGCCGTAATCCACAACGCGGGCCCAGTGCGGGTTGGTGTCACATGTCTTTGATTTTTTGGTTCTAGGACATGCCGGTTTCCTCACGCTGTTTTCCTTCACCGCTGCTTTACTTTGTGTAGATTATTTCATCACCATTGCTCTCAAAACGGTGAAGGAAAACGGCTTACTAATTGATATTTTTTTTTTATTGTTTATTATTCAAAAAACAAATGTTAACATGCATTTGATACACTTTACACATACCACACAAACCATCGCGGGTTTAACAGCGGTATGGCCAGAACGGCAACTCGGTGCCACTACATATTAATTAATTAACAATTAGGTAGGTACATACATATCTATATTTTTTTTTAGGTCTCACTTCTATCTAGAAAGTATCTTTTTAATACTTTTGAGCAGTTCTTCGCAATTAAGACATTACAGATTTTCATAGGTAGATCATTCATATACAATAGTAGCATGCATTCCTACGTCCGCGCTCCATAAGCATTATTAGATTTAGGTTCGATAAAAGTGGGCAAGTAGGTCAAGCAACGCAACAACTTTAGTCTTACGTATTTACGAATATTACTTATGTTATGGTAATTCTCACATATAATGCGTAAACGTACCTTGTCAAAGACATTTACAATTTGGCAGTGCTTAAATAAACCCATGTCATTATCTTGGAATTCATGTTTTCTTCTTGTGGGTACTATCGCTTTCAAAAAGCGTAACTGTTACTTGTAAATGACCTCGACGTAAGTCTTGTATGTACGCCCGTAGCTGCTTAGGCTGTAATCAATTACGGAGTCGGCCAGTACCAAATACAATGTTCTAAGTGTTCTATATGGTAGTTTATACTTAAGTATCGATCACTTTGCTAATATGGTCAATATTAAGCTTATTACATACATGATCAATGTGCGGCCGCCAGTGGAAATTACTATCTATTATCACCCCAAGATAGGTACATATGTTGAGTCACCAACTCTAATTTCTGGCAACTGCACACTGTGATCGGTCGGTGAAAACACAGATGCTCGTGGGCAACTACCAAAGGCACATAAGACGTCCTCAGATAAGGCGAGTGTATATGCTCATATGTGCGAGTGAATTAAACCCTTGAGTGTGGTTATTATTGCAAATTCAATTTCTGCTGCCCAAATTTTCTGAATCCTCATTTACGACAGCAAACACATCCTATAACACATCACGCCTATATTTTTTGAGAGGTTTTCTTTTGGCAGAGGTGCATGGTACACCCACATTTTCTCAATGGACAGACAAAAAAACCAGTAACTCCGTGTTATCCTTTCTTGTTTACAGGGATAAAGAGGAAAAAAATCTGACGAGCAAATACCTTCTGTCTCAAGTCTGATGTTATAATTTAAACAGCATCAGTGCACTGAATAGCTCCGTGGATGCATTCAATAGCTTAATACTTTTGCTTAATTTAATTGGATCGACCGTTAAGTTTTCGTTTAAACCAACAGTGAGAGCTGATATACACGAGCGGAACGCGCTAAACGGCAGAGGCAACTGCAGACGTCGACATCCGACGACGGTAGCTATCGACACTCGTCGGCACTCATTGATACTCATCCACGGCTGCTGGCGACGAGTGTCAACAGTTGCAGTTGCCTCTGCCGCTGGCGCTTGCCGCTCGTGTTGCAATCTCAATCTGTCTAGCCTTTTCCCAACTATACCTATTGGGGTCGGCTTTCAGTCTTACCGAATGCAGCTGAATACCAGTATTTTACACGGAGCGACTGCCTATTTGACCTCCACAACCCAGTAACTGGATAATAAGGGGTATTATCCAGTTACTGGGTTGTGGAAGTAAGACTGATTGTCAGACTTTCGGGCTTCTGACGATCCGTAACGACTGTAAAAGATCCACGAATGACAGCCGGTACCAACGGTTTAACGTGCTTTCCGAAGCACGGAGGAGTCTCGGTACGTAAAGATGGTCACCTATCCACAGACCAACCCCGGCAATTGTAGCTTAACCGGATCGAACGGTCCGTGCGGCTGTTATTACTTACCTATAAGCTCCTCTGCGGCGCTTGCCGCTCGTGTTTATGAGCACTTAATGCAATCCCGCTATGCCAAAAAACCTTTACAGACATATTGTTTATTTTTTCATACAGAAAAAGTTACTTTCGTCTACCGTCTTCATCAGTCCTTGGTATATTTTACCTTTTTTATGTAGGTGTACTGCCTATGTCTATTCAAATTCAAATATTTTAATTCAGATAAACATCCATATAATGTTAGTAGTAGTAGTATAACTTAGCCTAATGTTAGTAATAAATTAAATTAATAATAATAAACAACCAATGTACCATTGAACTCGTCTAATGGTACACTAGACCTTTGTAAGAGGGGAGAGTCCCACCGATTTGAAAACACATTCAGGATGCCATTGGAGCAGAAGCGCAAGCGCGCCATCATGGATGCGCATCGCTTCCGCATAATCGCGGCGAATCCGTCGACGCGCGTTTCCGCAAACATCCCTGACGCGCTATATCGCCACGACAACCCCAAAAGCACCCTGAAAGCGTTATTGTACTGAACGTGCAGGTCACTAAAGACCTGCTGGGTATACTTGGTCCACAGGCTGCACGTGTAAAACGACTGGCAGAAGGCCTTAAAAAGCGTTATCTTTACAGAATCAGAAACAAGAAGAATCTATAACAATGTGTCTGAAATTACAGTCGGCAGCCATTACTTATGAAATCATTTGCATAAGTACATAATTTACGTTCACAAAATGTGTAGTTTAATAATTCACATTATCTTATATATAAAATTCTCGTGTCACAATGTTAGTTACCTTACTCCTCCGAAACGGCTTTACCGATTTTTACCAAATTTTATATGCATATTCAGTAGGTTTGAGAATCGGCTACTATCTATTTTACATACCCCCAAGTGATAAGGGTTGTCCACCCCAAACAAATAATTGGCAAAACAACGTTTGCCGGGGTCAGCTAGTTTTATATAGAAATAATGGAAAATACTCCTATTTCAATAATTTCATATAATTTATTTGCCTACTCGTGCACAAGTAACTGTTTTCTATTACGTACCAACTTAAACTCCTTGAATACAAAATAGGATTCACTGTCTGAAACATATTGCAGACAGTCAGAAATGTAATATTCTCCTTTTTATTACAATTCCCTTGAAGTATCTGATAAATTAGTTTGCAGTTTAATACCTGGAGTTTTAAAAGTTTGATAATAAATCTTGATTATTAGTCTTGAAGGCGAACCTTCGTATAACAAAGGTATACTTTTTACAGTAAATTAGATACACAAAAGTTTGCCAGTTTGTTTGTTATGCCTATGTACAAGGTCTAATTAAAATAGCTAGCCTAACTCTGAAGACGCGATCAATATCTAAAATTAAAATAAATCGACCATTGAACATTGATTGTTATCAACATCTGTTGATTGCTCTCTTTTTTGAAAATAACTACATAAAAACTGGCTGACATGTCGGACCACGCACAATGAAGGGTTCTGTAGTTGGGATGGATTTATCATAATAGCAAACTTAACATTGTAGTTGAAAAATTTGTTCTCCCATACATCGATATACGTCACGGTCAATTCTACAACTGCAAATGTAAGAAAGTAAACAAAAAAAAAAAAAATTGTGTTTTAAATCTACAAATTAGTGATTTTCGGACTTTTCTCTTTACCTGTGCTGTGAGACCTTGCTTCCTGCCAAATTTCATGATTCTAGGTCAACGGGAAGTACCCTGTAGATTTTGATTTATTTGCGAGTATCAAAATATGTCGCATGAATAGCCACATTTTTTTATACTTGACTTAGAAACTTGATTTTTTTAGAACTCCAGACTCCAAACTTACGTATTTGGTATTAATTTCAACTTGATACCTCCATTCTTGAGAAAAAGGGTCTTGACTGACTGACGGACGGACAACGAAGTGATCCTATAAGGGTTCCGTTTTTCCTTTTGAGGTACGAAACCCTAAAAATGGAAAACATTTAACTGAACCTCTAAAATTTTATTAAACCTAATGATAGACATTTTTCTAAAATAATGAAACTCTAAAAACTTAATGATGCTTACTGTGACCAACCGCGCGCGATCCTATCGACCTCTAACACCCAAGTTGGTCGCAGTTATTTGGCCATTTAGTATTTTTAGCATACCCCAAAATAGGATTTAAGTGAGGTTCACAAAAAGAAGCGCAAAAGTTATATTAGAGTGTTAAATAAAATTTTAGGAGAGCAAAACACAAATTATTAGAGGTTCGATTAAATACATACATAAACTCACACCTTCTATTGGGGTAGGCAGAAACAACAGAACGCCAACTGCTACGATCTGTACATGCCTATAAAAAGCTCAGATAAAAACAACCTAGACATAGGGACCCCGTAACACCAACGCTAGTAACGTCCTCTAGCCCAGTATTTTTCAACCTTGTCCATGACGCGACCCCTTAGCATGAAACATTTTTTCACGACCCCTATACCCCCGCGATACCCTCCACTGTTTATAATCTGTATTTCATTATAATACAAATTTCAAATACGTACAACATTTTTATTAGTTTTTTTATAATTACGTATCGGCTATTACATAATTATCTGACATTTTTTATTACATCGTCAAACGCTTCCACGGAAAAGCGATATGATGGATTTATGGGGACACACTCGCCTCTTACTTAAATCGTAAGTATATTTTAAGTAAATTTAATATCTTATCATTGATGGATTTATGAGGGTCATAGTGACGAGGGATTCCCCAGTAGAGTAATTACGTTTTTTAATGCAGATAAAGATGAGGCCAGTTTGGGCACCAACCTAAAAGAAAATCTAAAGCAACAAAACAAAGTTTAAAAATATATTATTAACATATATTTTTTTCTTTTACTAAGGCCTCGCGACTCCCTTTAAGAGATTTTGCGACCCCCTACGACGTGTGGACGTTGAAAAACACTGCTCTAGCAAGTTAGACTTGTTTATATTTATCTACCCTCACGTACCCAGCAATGTCTTTGTTAAATGTGCTTCACGACAGACCATCTTTCTTACACCTCTCACCACACCCGTACACCAACGAAATAAGGTGCAAAGTTGCTTGTGTGAGAGGTCTACAATATTGGTAAAGCTCTTGAATGCATCCACGGAGCTATTCAGTGTACTGACGCTGTATAAATTATAACATCAGACCTGAGACGGAAGGTATTTGTGTTCTCGTCAGATTTTCTGCTTATTTTATTCCATGTAAACGGAGAGATAATACGGTTATGTTGTTATTTTTTGTCTTTTCATTGTGAAACATGCCCGATGGTATTTCGCATCGGCAAAAATGACGACCTTCCATACAAACTTTCATCCCCTATTTAACCCCTTTAGGGGATAAATAAGGAATCATAGTACAAAATTTTAAAAAATACAATATTCTATACAAACTTTCAAACTCTATTTAACCGCTCTGCAGAGAATTTATTTTTAATTCCTTCCTTAGTGCTTAAGCTGAGCGTTGTCTGTCAGTGAATTAATTAATTAATTTAAAATATTTGTTGCGTTGATTCTGATGTGGGTCAACTATACATATTATCTCTGCCAGCTCCAGGAAATACAGCCGTAATGTTTGATATAGGATGACGTGTTTGATGTCGTAAATGAGGACGAAGAAAAGATAAAAACAAAATGGGCAGTAGAAATCGCAATAAATAAATTTGCAATGATAACCACACGAGGGTTTAATTACCAATCTGAAAGCCGTCGTTGGTCTAGTGGTTGCAAGCGCTACTGCTCAGCAGGAGGTCCTGGGTTCGATTCCCGGGTCGGGCCAAGTGTTATTGAGTTATCCATCTGGAATTTCTCAGTAGCAGCCCGGAGGGCTCAAATCCAGATTTGAGCCCGGTTGATGGCAATAGGCTCGCCCCTATTATATGGGACTTAAACATAACTGGCGAAATGTGGGTGTACTATAGGTGCACCTCTGCTGAACCCTTCGGGGAATACTGGCGTGATGTTATGAAAGCCGTCGTTTTTCTTATTTAAATAAATAAAAGATGAAAATTACCGTGTAATATTAATGCTCTGACTGCAGTAATATAGGTATTCATAAATTAGTATTGTTACAAGTAAATGCTGGCTTTGATCACGTCATAATGTATTGAAAACAGTGTATGCTTGCATTTAATTAGTTTATGGTAGCATTTACATCGCCACATATAAACTACGTATTAAAGACCTGACGTCACACAAAATCCTGACGTCATACAAATCCTGCATCTCACAATAATAATTAGATTTTACCGCGCGAACACTATATATGTAACTTCCCCGACATCAATCGTTGGGCAGTTCCCCGCCAGACTGCGGACCGTCTGGTCGGAGGATCCTCCCTTTTCTATAAAAGATGACTGAACTTTACACCCTGTTCCTCATACCCTCTAAAAGTTCACTGTAATTAAGATAAGATAATAGATAAGATAATATTAATTTTGTAAAACATGAGTACATAAAGGTCTTATAATTAATATGAGGTGGCTACATGTTTTGCCATTTATGGCGTATAAAATTAGTTGTAATATTAAAACAATAAAAAGAAAAAAAAAACAAATTGCAATGTCAAAATTCAAATTAAATAGAAATAACAATGTCAAAATTTATTTTTCATATTTTTTTTTTCATTTTTTTTAAATGACAAAATGGATTAATTATAACGTTAAAATGATCACTGCACAAGCAATAAACTCTTGTTTCTCTGTATCACATTTATTTTCGTATCTTTTGTCTGTGTCTGACAACCAGTCTTACTAAGGGGTATCGTATTACCCAATAACTGAGTTAAGGAGGTCAGATAAGCTGTAGCTCCATGTAAAATACTGGTATTCAGCTGCATCCGGTTTGACTGGAAGCCGACCCCAACATAGTTGGGAAAACGCTAGGCAAATTATGACGTCTGTGTCTTCTATTACTTTTATGACGACATGATTATGAAGTGAACTCTTTGAAGGTTATTAGACTATCATTAAACCTGTAAAAAAATGCTAAAGCGGTAAAGCTTTTGCATAGCATTTGTAACCTCCATGACAACATCACGTTGTCATTTGAACTTCGTTCCCATGACATCACGTTTCCCATGACAACATCACGTTGTCATGGGAACCGTCATTACATGGTAGGCGGAGTGGGGGGTGTTAGGTTTTATTTTCGTTACGTTACGGAATTTCATGATTCGGTCGCAGCGCTCAAAGCCCGCGATAAAAGCTATGCAATAGCTTAAAAAAACCGGCCAAGTGCGTGTCGGACTACGCACAATGAAGGGTTCCGTAGTTGAAATGAATTTATTTATCCCAAGAACAAACTTAACATTTATTCCAACAGCAAATCGTCGCTCGGCATCCAATACCGCGAATGTGTAATTTTTTACGTTTTTTTTAATTGCAGGATCACTTATTTGAACGTGTAGAAAAAATAAAAATTTAACACCTTTAAACGAGCAATTCTTGTATATATTATAAAACCTGAATCTCTGAAACGGCTCCAAGAATTTTTATGAAATTTAGTATGCAGCCCCCTGCATACTAAATTTCATAAAAATTCTTGGTTTCGGGAGCGATAAATCGATCTAGCTAGGTTTCATTTTTAGAAAACGTCGTTCAAAAAAAAATAGTCATCCATATATTTTTCTTTATTCAAGTAACAAGGACTCATTGTGTTAGTAAACTTATGAACTTTAGCTTATTTTACCAGGTCACTCAGAAAGTTTTGCGACTAACAGTTTTTGTCTATGGGATACTGGCTGGCGCTCAGAAGCACCATATCGTCTGCAAAGCTAGTATTATTTACACAAATACCATCTATACAGTGTGAGTCTTCATAATGTGCACATATCGAAATGAGGGAATCTATGCTTAATTTTACCGACGGAAAAATGGTGAATTTTTTTTTTTTGTTTTTTTTTAAATCTCTTGGGCATCTTATTCATAAATTTTACAATTATTGTAAAAATTGATGAAAAAAATACAGGTTTTTACAAAAAAAAAAACATGTTTATTTTCAATTGAGGGTAGTTTTTTTTCTCAATTTTAATTTTATGTGGACGCCTACTTACTTCCAATCATTATGGAGTTTGTTTCATCACGATAGCTGATTCAGTTTAAAAGCTACACAGTTTTGTTACAATTTTTTTTTAATTCCATAAAAGTATAAAAAAAATATTTATATTTTCAAAATATTTTTTCTGTCGTTAAAATTAAGCATAGATTCCCTCATTTCGATATGTGCACATTATGAAGAATCACACTGTATAGCAACCCACTCTGGTGCTGCTGAGCTCGCCAATCCTGCCTCACCCCGCATTCCATCCTGTATGGCCTGGAAAAAGTTCCAGCCCATCGTACACTATTGATCTGGTTACCATAGGTACCAATATTTAAAAATGTTTTTAAGCTCCATTGGCAACCTATCCTTCTCCATCTTTCTCCACAATACGTCATAAGCAACCAGATCAAGTCTTGAATAAGTCGAGGAAGCTAGCATAAATCGGCGTCCCACGCTGTGTATTAGTATGTGACAGTATGCTTAGACACAACACTGCACTTTCTGTTGACAAACCACGCCGAAACCCGAATTAGTTGTCATGAACATTTACAGTTTTATTTATTTGTGTATTAAGCAGACTGTCAAACACTTTTGATATTGAAATTATAGTAGCTAGAGAGATGGGCCTATTGGATGCCGAGCGACGAAATGTAAGTTTGTACGCACAATATTGAGAGATTTACCGTGTTATTTTAAGACCATAGACTTCTTATAGGTTTTCCTGTAAGCTATTTCAAAATTTTTGGTCCTGTAGTTTCGGAGATAAGGGGGGGAATGGTCAATTTTCATTGAATTTCTTAAATATCTTTAAAAATGTTTATTTTAAAATTATATAAAAAATATATTTAAAATCCTCGCAATAAGTCCTTTCATTTGATATGTCACACGGTACTGTTAGCATAACTTTTTTTTAAATTTTTTTGTTTGCCCCCCAAAAGTGACCCCTATATTCAATTTTTTTTATTTACGTTACACATTCGTATTTGGGTCACAAAAATACATATGTGTACCAAATTTCAACTTAATCGGTCCATTAGATTCGGAGTAAATTGGCTGTGACAGACGGACAGACAGACAGACAGACACACGAGTGATCCTATAAGGGTTCCGTTTTTTCCTTTTGAGGTACGGAACTCTAAAAAGATCTACCAGCTCATCGCAGTGCGCTCTGTCTCACATAGGGTCGCAGCATTATTTTGAGCGATGGCCGTTTTGCGTGGATGTGACGCATTATCCCTAACTTGTTCTTTTCGTGTTTGTGTTCTGTCTTTGCGTCATGCATAAATAAAGATATTTTCTTTCGGCCATCTCAATGTAGCAGTTTGTTTTTTGGTCCAGCCAGTCATTTTCATATATTTGCGTGTACTAACGCAAGTACCTACATGTTATCTTAAAAAAGTATCTTTTTTAAGATTTAATAAGGTTCCCAACTAAGGCGATGTCAGCTGTAATAAAAGTAAGGTAAAAATATCTGTCAACAATGCCTCGGGACATACAGAATGAGGCGGACGACGACATCCTATTTGGGTTTCTGATGAAAATTAGAATAGGTACGAAAAGGTATGTAGGCAGGCGAATGAAATGGTTGTCCCTCAGAATTTTTACCCAGTTAGATAACCCTATTATATGTATAAGTTTTGTGTTTTCAGATTTTTGAAGTGAAAACTTCTTTAGGTGTGTTGGTCATTTATGAGATGGGAAAAAACAACTGAACTCGCGGCACCGGTAGAGAAACCAGCACAGTATACAAAAACAGACGCCTCGCGTCATTCCGACCTCGCCGCCGAGGTCCTTTGCGATCGCGACCGCGTCCCCGAGTAAATAATACTCCCCTCGACCCCTGCTCGATAACGAGATGCCAGCAGTTGTTACAGCTGAGCACGTAGCTTTAAATTCCCCGCCTAATAATCATGATCAAAACTTTGATCCAACCCATCCCATCCTTGATGTCCTCCCTCCGGTTGACGCCCTAAGCCGAGGTTCGTACCCCACAGGCGGTGCCCTTAGCGACCGTTCTAGTTTTAATTAGCATAATTGAATAACCCCTGGCTGGAGGTGCACCCACAGGAAAGCCCGGTTAAGTAGTCATGATCTCAGACGTCAACTACGAGATGCGCTACCTAAAAAAAAAAACTTGCGACACCGTTACCGACACCTCATTTTTGTAAACGCGATTGTGCTCTTTATTTATATTAAGTTACGGATAAATTTTCTGTGCAAGTATTTTTACTTTAAAGGTTTTGAAAGTAGTTTTTAAATTGTACAAGTTTTCACTAACTCCCGGAGTGCCAATTTTTTTAATACTCGCAAAATTCTACCGATTCAAGCGCAGTGACAAATCCTCCTACTTCGCTACCGTAAATTTTTACACTATAGGCGAGCTTTTTGTATTAAAATGCAACGCGCTGCGGCCTGATATAGCTGTAATGTGCGCCAGCCTTAAAACCTTACGGTGGCTATCCTCAAAAATATAAAGAGTCCGTGATGTCCAATGGAAAACTTTAATCCGGGGCTACGTTAAAAACCAATCCTCTTTGTCTGTTACCTACTTATAATGAAACACAATGTATGTACTGTTACAAGAACTTAAAAAAAAATGTGCCGTTACGCGTGGGATTCATAACTTGTACAATAATTGGATTCCGTGCCGAGCTCACATTATCTTTATCAAAAATTATGTCGTCATAGTCCTAAACATTATGAATGTTCTGGAAATATAAAAATACTGATACGCGCTTCATGTTGATGGAAATGATAATATTGTGTTATGAATTATAAGAATGGTAAAATTGTGTCTAATTTATTTTATTGTCGGTTGAATGGCTGTGTATTGACAGACAATAGAAAATTAAGTTTATCATCAATAATTATTGTATATTTATTTTATTTTTATACCTTATCTAGATCTCATTGTATGCTGCACCGATAGACGTCATAACGTCAATGCCGGAATAATAATTTTAATAATATTAAAATTATATTTTAATAGTCATTATTCAACTTCAGGAAAAATTATCATGTTGTGTTGAGCTTATAGGTCTGAGCTCAAATGGATGTCCATTCGCCAAAGAAGAAGTTTGCACGCTTTGAGCACGCTTTTCGCCCTTCTCAACTCACCCACTCCTCCTGCTTATCTTTTGTCTCACTTCCGATATCTATGTTCTTCACACACTAAGAATCTGCGATCTTCTAACAATCTTCTCCTACTTTGTCCTTCTCATACGTCTGACTTTGTTCATTCTTCCTTTCATATTCAGTCCATTCTTTTATGGAATGCGCTTCCTCTTGATATCAGGACGGCCACCAGTCGGTATGCATTTAAGCGGAAATTGCAGTTTTCTTTTTCAAAATAAATAGAGTAGAGTCATCTCAAAGTAGTCTCTCCCTTGAATTTGTATATATGTATATATCATCATCATCATTTCAGCCGAAAGACGTCCACTGCTGGACATAGGCCTCCCCCAAGCACCGCCACTTCGACCGATTCTGTGCTTTCCGCATCCAGCGGATTCCTGCGGCCTTCACAAGGTCATCGGTCCATCTTGTGGGAGGCCTTCCAACGCTACGTCTTCCGGCACGTGGTCGCCACTCCAGAACCTTTCGACCCCATCGGCCATCCGTTCTGCGAGCAATGTGCCCTGCCCATTGCCACTTAAGTTTGGCAATTCTTCGGGCTATGTCGGTTACCTTGGTTCTCCTGCGGATCTCTTCATTTCTGATTCGATCACGTAGGGAAACTCCAAGCATAGCCCTCTCCATTGCCCTTTGGGTGACTTTTAGCCTTCTGATAAGGCCCATTGTGAGCGACCACGTTTCAGTACCATAGGTCATCACTGGCAACACGCACTGGTCAAAGACTTTCGTCTTGAGACACTGTGGTATGTGGGACGAAAAGATATTGCGTAGCTTCCCGAACGCTGCCCAGCCGAGTCGGATTCGACGATTGACCTCTTTCTCGAAGTTGGACCTACCTAGCTGGACAATGTATATATATGTAATAAATATATGTATATTACATAAAATATGTATGTATGTGTATTATAAGTTATAACCTATTTTTGTACTGTTATCTTATTTCTAATGATATATTTTTAATATATTTTTTCTTTGTTCCTCTCAAACAGAGCACCTGCCATCCAATCTCTTCACCATCCTTGGTTGACTGGTAGAGAATGCCTAAGGCATTAAGTCCGCCTTTGTACCTTTTTGAGTGTGAAAAGTTTAAATAAATAAATAAAATCATTTATTTCAAGAATGCACTTTTGAACGTCATTTAGGTACAAGAAAATAGAATTGATTCTAGACTCATCCAAAAGGTAGTTTCGTATGGAGAATCCATACCATACTATTCCATTTAAAAAGTAACGGTGGAGTTACTTTCCCATTGTTCTCCATATGAACACTACCTTTTGGAAGGGGCGACCAGAATAAGTTCTATTTTTTTACCCGACTACGGCAAAGCCAAAAGAAGGGTTATGATTTTAGCAGTCTATGTATGTATGTTTATATGTTTGTATGTTTGTATGTATGTATGTATGTATGTTTGCTTTTACGTGTGTTCCACCATAGCGCCTAAACTACTGAACCGATTTTGATGAATGAGGTATCAATAGATTCGTAATAATGGTCCGGGTGACATAGGCTATATAAATTTTCCCTAAATTTAATATGGTGGATTTTACACGTAAATTTCTAACCTCTAAAAAAATTAAAATGATATGATCATGACATGTTTGGTACCAAAAGAAAGGTCTTGACGAGCACATTACAAATATGTAAATAATGTTATACTTTCAAAGTAAATAAATATGTTTAAATTGTTAAAAACAAGCAAAAGTGAGACTGTGCTACGTTTTATCGCAAGATGATACCAACGTGCAGTTAATCAAATCTTAATAAATAAAAACGATTTGTAATTCCATCCTCAATTCCTCTATGAAGAAAAACAAGTACACACGGCTACACATCAAGCTATACATTTCCAGTTTAAGCTGATCTGGCATTGTAAAGGATTTCCGTACAATGCGAGGTCAGCTAATACTGGAAATTTATAGCTTGATGTGTAGCACTGTGTACAACGAAATATTAATATTTATACACGGGGCACTCAGAAAATTTTGCAATAGGTAATAAAAAAAAATATACTACATGTTATATTTTATTTTTTAAATCTTTTCAAATAACTCTCCATTGGCGTCTATACAGTTTCATGCGTCTTAACCAATTTTCATTACACATTTTCCAGTCCACATCAGACACCGCTTTAATCCCTGTTTTCCCTTGAGTTGATTTTTTATTTTGGGGAACAAAAATGACAAATCCATGATTCCGTAATGAAATCGTAAACGCGCTGAGACGAGCCTGCTTCAAATTTTGCTATCATGTCTCGGCACCATTCTACCCGAACCTCCTTCTGCGTTAGATTGTGTGGTAATCAGCGTGAAACTATCTTCTTTACCTGAAGATGCCCGTGTAGAATTTCATGTACACTTCCCGATCCAATCTGCAGTATATGCTGAATCTCTTCATATGTAATTCGCTTATTCACTTAAATTTAATTTTTCACATCCAGCACGTTTTCTTATGTAACAGTCGTCATAGCCCTATGACGGCCACTTCTTTCTTCGTCCGCCAAAGTTACTTGACCACGCTTAAATTCGTTGAACCAGCGGAAAACAGTCGCTTTAGAAGGGCTTTTGTCTATGAACATCATTCGAAGTCTTTCAAATGATTCTTTTGGTTTTAGTCGACATTTGAAATCGTACAAAATCATCGCGCTAAAATGTTCTCGTTGTAAATTCAATTTTCAGTGAGACGTTGCGCGCGGCGTTGTTGTAACGTTTAGCAAGTGTAAAAACGGAAAAGTATAAAATAAAAAATAAAGTTTAATAAAAAACTGTAACCCGACCACGGGAAAATAAAAATGATCTAAAAAGTACGAAACAAGCAAATATTTCAGACAGAAATCAAGACATAGGTACAAAAATGGTCAAGGTAAAGCCGTCGTCGCATGCCATTATAATTTTGTAGGTGTTCCTGGCACCCACATGGTATACAGGCATGCGACCACGGCTTTACCTTGACCATTTTTGTACCTATGTCTTGATTTCTGTCTGAAATATTTGCTTGTTTCGTACTTTTTAGATCATTTTTATTTTCCCGTGGTCGGGTTACAGTTTTTTATTAAACTTTATTTTTTATGTAAAGTTTGACGTTCGAAAGTGCCTTATAAGGGTCTATTTGAAATAAATGATTTGACTTTGACTTTGGAGAAGAATGGACAAGAAACTACATAGTAACTCTTTCAAAATGTTTTACTATACTTTAAATTGTTAGTTCCAGCAACTTGGTAAATATTAGATGAAAAGTTAAACCGCCATTCTGCAAAGTTCAGTTACCGACATATTTATTATTAGATGTCGTTCCCAGAAATCGTTCCAATTTGTGTTTGACGCAGCACTGTGATACGTTTGTTCATAAATTAATTAATGTTTTCAGTAATAACCGGAATACAATGTATGGAAATCATGTCATGTTTGTTTTTCCAGTATCAGAATGTGTCCGGAAGCAAACGATTATTTTGAAACTTGCACCTAACCAAATTAACAACAATGATGTTTCTCAGCATAATAGTTGCTATAAAAAAAAACATGTATTTAATTGATCCTCAAATAATTCCTTTTTTGGGTTCCTAAAAATACTAAATAACATAATAATACCAAGTAACTGTAGCCAACTTAGATGTAGCGCTCGCTTGGCTCGCGCGCGGTTGGTCCCAATTCTAACCTAACCTAACTCATTTGGTCGGGTGAACAAGCTTAGTTACTGCGACCAATTCGAGTCGCACGTGGTTGATCAGTTTGATCACAGTTTCAACTAAACTTAAACCGTTTGGTCGGTGAACCCTAGCTAAGTGCGACCAACTTTGAGAAAAGTCCAGAATGTTATAAAAAAAATATTAAAAAAAAACGTGTGTATCATTAGAAGCGCCAAAAGTTAATAGAGGTTCATTAATTTAAAAAAAAAAATATCATTAGAAGGTCAATAATTTTTTAGAGGATCAGTTAAATATTCCCTTAAAAACGTGAAAAAAAACGCGTTTCAGAAAAAAGTAAAAGTTAAAAATCGAAAAACATTTATTGTAGCCATTTTCGTTTCTTTCGCCCTTAGTTCTTGAAAAAATAACATTGAAATTAAGGTGGAAACTTCAAAAAGGGCGCACTTCGTCCGTCCCTTACAACGAGGGTATTTGAAAACTTTTATGACGAATAACACTTGATGAGAGCCTCCTAAGGTCACTCCAAGACCCTGCTTTAGCTTTTGTTCCAATTCTTTCGGAAAAAAGATAATTATTTCGCGCCCGTAGAAATAACAATTTATGATGTCCTATGTTAAAATTTCATCGTTTTACGAAGGTTATTCTTGAACTTAAAATATTATTATGGAACTAAGATTTGATTTTTCTGATTTTAAATTAGGCAAAGATTTAAATCGTTAGATTCGCCACCTCGTCGAAAGATGGTCGCGTTTCTGTTTCCTTTTGACACCTCAGATACACACAATGTCGCAGTCGTTATGGCAACACCATAATATACGGAATGTATGAGCTTACTCTTCTCAGTCTGGATACTTTTTACGCGACATAAGTACGTACGGTGAGGGCAAATCTAACGATTTCAATAATTGAAGTTAGGTCAAAAGAATGTTTAAATCCAAAAAAGTCAGCAGTTTTATCAAATAGACATGAAATTCGTTTCACGCGTCTCAAACGCAACGCTGACATGACGATCACGTTTAATTTAACCCTCTTCAACACTTTGGGGATTATAAGGTTTGATTAAATGGCTGTGCCTATACTGCCTATCTATCATACTCATTAGTTGAACTACATACGTGACTAGCCGACTCTACATACTCCCCAAAGAGGTTGACTAGACATAGGTGTACTCGTTTTATAATGAATGTATAATGGATACAATAGGGGAGCAGTAGAGGCCCAGTGGTAACGGCCCCGAATATTATTACTTTATGTAAATAATTTCATCACCACTGCTCTCAAAACAGAGAAGGAAATCATCGTGAAGAAACCGGCATGTCCTAGAACCAACAATTCGGAAACATGTGACATCTGCCAATCCGCACTGAACCCGCGTGGTAGATTACAGCTCACTCACTCGAAGAGAGGAGGCCTGTGTCCCAGCAGTGGGAACATATTAGGCTGATCATGATAATAGACACACCTTTCACTTATCACAAGAATTAAGAGACTTTAATTAGGTACTTACTGAAAGAGATCTTCTTCATCATCTCCCAACCCTTGTCGTCATTCACTCTCTTCTCTTTCATATCATTCCTCACACAATTAATCCATATTTTCTTTGGCCTTCCTCTCCCTCTGTATCATTATTTATGTAAATTTATTACTCTTTCAGTTTTGAATTACTGAACCGCTTCTGTAATCTAGTGGTAATAAAATGGTCTGGGTCTATCTCAGACTCAGAGGTCCCGGGTTCGATACCCAAGCCAGTTTGGGCTTGTTCTAAGTCGGCTTGACTAACTACCACCATCTTATTTAACATACATGATAAAAAAATGCACACAGAACCTTCTTCTTTTCAAAGTCGGTTAAAAAGGAATCGACCATAAGCTTCAACCTACATTTTAACAACAAAAACTAAACCAAGAACTACATTAATTGCAAAAATCTAATTGCTACAAAAACGGTGAAGGAAAACATCTTGAGAAAACCGGCATGCCTGAGAGATATTTCTCGACGGCATGTGAACCCAAGTCAGAGGCCCATGGGCGGTTTTAAAACTCTGACATCATCAGGTTGGTCACTAACCACACAAAAAGATGAAGATTGCAAAAATATCTGCAAAAATAAAAAAAAGTGTACAACAGTCTACACACAATAATACCCTTTCAATAAATTTTCATATTGTACTCATAGCATTTTCAGGTTGACAAAGCCTACTTCAGCCTTAATCCGTTGAACCGTCGTAATCCGATTTTTGCTATGCCCGGGCAGACTATGAATTTAATATTACAAGCACAATGAAATTATGTAAGGACTTATTAATAGATTGTTTTGTATTGCTTCAGGATTTTCTTTTGAAAGATTTGTCCTCTTATTTACTTGAGTTAAGGCTCTTAAATGTATTTTTAAACTCTGTTGCAAAATAAGGATAAGACCAGCCGGTTTTAGAAATATCTCTCAGGCAGCCGCCTGAGAGATATTTCTCGACGGCATGTGAAGCCAAGTCAGAGACCCATGAGCGGGTTTGACACCAGGTTAGTCACTAAGACACGCGGGGTTGTGACAATCGTCGACAGGATGCGGCAGTTGGGACTCGAGGTGGCCCTGCACAAATCCAAGTCATGGTCCTCGGAATGCGCCACAGTCGGGTTTCCAGGTAATGGCGGGAGGGGTTCACATCGGCGTCGAGACGACGATGAAGTATTTGGGACTCGTCCTCGACAGCCGGTGAAACTGCGTGGAGCATTTCCGACGTTTGGCTCTCAGACTGGAGCGGGCCGGGGCTGCCTTGAAGCAGCTCCTGCCCAATCTAGGGGGAGCCGCTTCAAGGCAGCCCCGTCAAAGCCCAGCAAACGCCTCTTGCCGGCGGCTCTACGAGGGGGTCGTGCGGTCGATGGCCCTTTACGGGGCACCGGTGCTGGCGCGTTCATTGAGGCGGCGCCAGCCCGGCGCGTTATTATTATTATTATTAATTTATATATCAGACAACATGATCCATTATGGTTAGTAGCAACAGGAGCTTATAAACTATGTTAGTAGGTAAAGAATACAAATATAAATAACAAGTACAACATCCCCCTGTGTGAAAATAATAAATCGGGTAAGCAAAATTTATTACGGAAATGAGTGTGAATATATCTGAACATGTAGGTAATATATCTGAACATGTAGGAGTGTCAAGAAACGTCAAAAATGACAGCGGACATTTGACAAGCGTGGATAGACGTTTCTTCACTCTGACGCAACTCCGGGCTCTTTTGCACGCGGCCGTCAGACGGATCATAATCCGCTTGCATGGCGCTCAAGCAAGACGTGTTCGGTGGAGTGTCATTCTATTTCGATTAATTGGAAACTGCTGATTGTGATTCTATTAATAGTTTGCCAAAAATTATAATTGTGCATCGTTGATTATCTTCAACACGTGGTTTTAATTCTCCTCGCCCGCCTTTCCACGATAGCTCGGCAGCCGCAATGAATCCAGAATCGATTGATAATGGCAATGTGCCGTTAGATACATTAACTGAGAGTCATAATAATTACAATGAAAATAAATAAATACTAAGTAATTACTGTGGTGTGTTTTCCTAAATCTGCTATTTTAGACTACCCAGAAAGAACCAAACTAGTTGGATGGATAAAATCCGTCAATGTGTGTTATGGACTCATTAATAACAAATTCAATATTATCTGGTTCTTCTCTGTTGTCTGTAATTTGCATTTTTCGCGATACATGCACTGTTTCAATGCAGAAATGATGGTAAGTATTCAAAATTTTTCGAAGTACTTCACATCTACTTCAAATGTCAGTGCAATAATTTATCTTGCTTTTTTCCTAATTTATGTTCAATAGGTATTTTGTACCGACCTTTTTTTCTCTTTTTTAGGTTATGTGTTTATCAGTGGAAACTTGTAAATGGCCTTCAATTTTATATTATTTAAGAATACTGTAAGTTAGCTGTAAGTTTCCCGAATAGAATAAAATAAAAATTAGGTAGGTAGTTCAACAAGCAAACAAACACAAAAAATGAAATCTTTTCTCTCTATACTATTTGTCTAGATTAAATATCATGCGAAACATTTGCCAAATAAATGTTTATAAAAAAATAAACATTTGCGGCATAAGTTTTTTCTGAAATAAATAGACGCCTAAGTGTCGTTTTGTTTTTATTATTTTTATTTACACAGATAGTTAGTTAGTCTTTTAATTTAGTACCTAATGTAAATAGTCAGCTGTGTTAAAAACTGTAAAACAATAAATATATCAAACCAAAAAAAAAAATTGTGTACGAAACGTTGATTGTAAACTAAAAATCTGTTGTTGTTTTGGTGAAACATTAGTGAACCCACAAAAACATTGCACAAAAATTAATTGCTAAGAAACAGCTTTTATTTTTGATATGAAAAATGACTGTAACTACGGTAACGTGCAATGTAGCACACGCAAAACGTGCTTATTGCATGCAACAGTATTTCTAGTTAACTCACAATATAAACAAAACTGGTTTTCGTAAAAAATGTCAAAGAAAGTTGGGACTTTGGCCTTTAACATCTCCGTAACCACGTCTGCTCCTAGGTATGGACCAAAGGGGTGCTTGGACAGGAAACCTCCCCGCGTGCCTGGGGGCTGGAGTTCCCTTATGGATGCGTCCGGGGGGAAGGCCAGTCTCCGGGACGGTGCACCCTGGGGTGCGGACAATGACTCCCCAGTTAGGGGTCTCATTGTCCGTATGCCAATATCCTGTCGGAGGAACGCTCTAACGGGTACTCTGTAGAGAGCACTCGTTGAGCAGCGTTAGAGTAGGAACGGGCTCGGCGTGCACTAACCCTGCCGTCGGGCGGGCAGGGGGAAGTCTTTTCTCCTGTCACCGTTGGTCTCGTAGCCCCGAAGAGTGTCAAGGTCATGTCTCTGGCATTTGACGGGGGTCGAGGGTCTTGGCTTAACCGCCCGGGCCGCGAGGTAGACAACCTCTATAAAAAATCACCCCAAACCTCCAAGCGGCGGCGCACCGTGAGGGAGGTTGTTAGCTTGACTAATGGGTAGCTTAATTAGTCACTAGTGCGAACCACACAATTTTGAGATGATAAAATGAAAAATACTCGTGGGAACAAATATGGATAAACTAAAAAACAAAAAACAACAAAACAAGAAGGTGGGGAGTGATGCGGGGTCGGAGTCCGACGCTGCATCGGGCGCAGAGGGCTCTAGCTCGGGGCGCGAAGTGGTGGGTGCTGACGGAATAATCCGAAAATTCTTCCGGAAGCGCCCAAAATCGGATGATGGTGAGTGGTCCTCCGCCGACAGCAGGCGGAAAATACACACTAGCCGGCGGGGTAAGGCCCGAGAGAAGGGGAAAGGTGTGGGTAGAGGGCTCACCACCAAGAAGGCTGGTGAGTCAAGCCAGGCCGGCCCAGTGGCCAGGGCCCAGGCCCGGCGAACCGAGAGTCTCGCCACGGAGGAGCACCACCCGGGAGAGACCAGCAGCGGGCCGGTCCTCTCAGAGGCCTCTGGTGGGGAGCCAGACGTCGCTGGCGGCGGCGACAAGCCGCAGCAGGAAGCCAGGTTTGCGGAGGTCGTGGAAGCCGCGATCAGGGCTGTGGCCTTGAAGAGGATTCAATCCTCTAAGGACAAGGCCATACCCGCGGCCGCGGCCTCTATTTTGGCGGCAGCAAAGGAGCTGCACTTTGGGCCTCCGTCGGACGGTATGTCCGAGATGCGGGCGGAGGTCGCAAAGTTGACTGCCGCCATGGAGCTTCTCCGAAAGGAGAACGAGAAGCTCCGAGCGGACCTGGCTGGACTGCGAGCAGCCGCCCCCCGGGAGGCACCGCAGGGAGGGGAGCGGCATGGGCAGGAGCCCGTGCCTGTGCCTGCTGAGGACCGGGTTCTGGCCCTGGTGCGGCAGGAGATGGCAGCCCTGCGGAGCAGGTTCTCCGCCTTAGAGGCTATCGTCCTGCGCCCCCCGCTAGCGGCAAGCCAGCCGGCTATAGACCAGAGGAAGGCGGCGTCGTATGCCGCCGCCGCATCTGCCGCGGCCAAGCCAGGCCAAGGCAGGCAGGGGCAAGCCAAGGGCGGAGCGGCTGCGCAGGCGGCGAAGGCCCCGGCCCTGACGGCGAGGGCTCCGGCCCAGGCGGCGGCGAAACGGCCACCTCCGCCTCCTAATTCTTCTCCTCCGGCCGACGCCGGATGGCAAGTAGCCGGGGAGAAGAAGAAGGCTAGTAAGGAGGCAAGGGCGGCAAAAAAGAGGGCGAGGCGGCAGCGGCGCAAAGAGAGAACCGTCGCGGCTAGGCTCCGCGCCCCGAAGTCCGCAGCTGTGGTGGTCACACTGCAGCCGGAAGCGGAGAAAAGGGGCGTGTCCTATCAGCACGTGTTCGCGACGGTGGACAAGGTGATGAACCTGGAGGAGATCGGCGCCGCCAAGGGGATTAAGATCAAGATCACGGCAACTGGGGCCCGGATGCTGGAGGTCCCCGGGGCGGCCAGTGGCCCGGCCGCTGACGCTCTGGCTGAAAAGCTCAGGGCGTCCCTAAACGCAGACGAGGCCCGAGTCTCCAGGCCCACCAAGTGCGCTGACTTGCGCATCCAGGGCCTGGACGACTCCGTGACGGAGGCAAAGGTGGTGGCCGCCGTCGCCAAGGCTGGAGGGTGCTCTGTCGAGCAGATAAAGGCAGGCACCATCCATCCTGACCACACGGGGATGCAAGCCATTAGGGTGAGCTGCCCCGTGACGGCGGCCAAAAAGATAGCCGGGGAGGGCCAAAGGCTTTTGGTGGGCTGGGTCTCAGCGCAGGTCAAACTGCTGGACCCCAGACCTCTGAGGTGCTTCCGTTGCCAGGTGGGCCACCACGTGGGGGCCAAATGCACCTCGGAGGTAGACCGCAGCAACCTCTGCTTCCGCTGTGGTCAGCCCGGTCACAAGGCCGGCTCGTGCAACGCCACGCCGCACTGTGTCGTATGTGCGGCGGCTGGCAAGCCGGCCGATCACCGGGCTGGGAGCAGGGCCTGCGCTCCACCCGCCGAGGCCAGAGGCAGGGGCAAGCGCTCCGCCACCACCGCCGTCACAGCCACCACCGCCGTCACCGCCGCAGCCGCCGCCACTTCCACCGTGGCCACCGCCGCGTCCACCGTCGCTGTCGCCGCTGCCGTTTCCGCCGCGGCAGGGCCCTCGCAGGGGGCTCGGGGGGAGGTAGAGATGGAATGCCAATAACGGCCCCATTTCGCCTCCTCCAGGCGAACATCAACCACTGCGCCGCCGCTCAGGATCTGTTGCTCCAGAGCATGGCGCAGTGGTCGATCAACATCGCCGTGGTCGCTGAGCCGTACTTTGTCCCGCCCAGGGATGACTGGGTGGAGGACCTGAGCGGCTCAGTGACCCTCATTTCATCGGCCGCCGCCGGTACTCCGTCCCTCGAGTCGGTCAAGAGAGGACGGGGTTGCGTTGCAGCACGGTTCGGGGAGATTGTCGTGGTGGGTGTTTACTTCTCCCCGAACCGAACTCTTGCCGAGTTCCACAACTCCCTTGCGGAGTTAAGAGTCGTCGTCGTCGGGTTTGGTTCCCTCCCCGTGCTCGTACTCGGGGACTTCAATGCCAAGAATCTGGCTTGGGGTTCCCGGTATACGGACACACGGGGCAGGATGGTGGAGGACTGGGCTCTGGAGACAGGCCTGGTCGTCCTAAACCGGGGTTCTGTCCCCACGTGTGTGCGGATGCGGGGCGAATCGGTGGTGGACATTTCGTTCGCCAGCCCCGCTCTGTCGCCGCGTGTCATTGACTGGCGCGTCATGGAGGGGGTGGAGACCTACTCCGATCACCGGTACATCCGGTTTGACGTCTCCACCCAGACCTCGAGTGCGCCGGTCCGACAGGCCCCGAGTGGTCCGCGGTGGGCGCTGAAGCAGCTGGACCGGGAGCTTCTCCTGGAAGCCTCGATCGTGCAGGCCTGGGTGTCATCACCGGACAGGCCTGCCGACATCAACGACGAGGCGGAGTGGTTCCGGGAGGCCATGTCCAATGTGTGTGACATGGCAATGCCCCGGGTCCATCCTAGACATGCTTCGCGCCGGCTGTACTGGTGGTCGCAAGAGCTGGAGGCTCTGCGCAAGGCGTGTGTTGCTGCGCGACGCCGGTACGCCAGGCATCGCAGGCTCCGTATCCGCCCTCCGGATACGGAAGCCATTGAGGCGGAGCTGTACGAGGGGTACAGAGCGGCGAAGGCCGCCCTCCAAGCGGAGATCCTGCGGGCCAGGGCGCTGGCCCGCGAGGAGATGCTGGAGACTCTCAACAGGGACCCGTGGGGGCGCCCATACAAGATGGTGCGGGAGAAACTCCGCCCATGGGCTCCCCCGCTGACGCAGAGTCTCCGGCCCCAGCTTGTGGGGGACGTGGTGAGCGCTCTGTTCCCCTCTAGAGGGGATCATACTGCTCCGCCCATGGCTCCGCCTACTGCGGTGCCCGATGCGGACCACACCGACGACGACGATTCTCCTGAGGTGACTGAGGTAGAAATGAGAGTGGCGGTACGCAAGATGAGTGCGAAGAATACCGCCCCAGGACCCGACGGCATACCCGGAAAAGCCTGGGTCCTGGCCATGGGGGCTCTCGGGCCTCGACTGAGGGGGCTCCTAAGCGCATGCATGGAGAGGGGCCAGTTCCCACTTCGTTGGAAGACGGGGAAACTGGTCCTCATCAAGAAGCCGGGGCGCCCAGCGGACTCTCCGTCCGCTTATCGGCCCATTGTGCTGCTCGACGAGGTGGGCAAGCTCTTTGAAAGAGTCATTGCAGACCGCCTCGTCGGGCAGCTGGTGCGAGTGGGGCCGGATCTGGCGGAGAGCCAGTTCGGTTTCCGCAGGGGGCGCTCTACGGTGGACGCCATCATGCGCGTGCGGGCCCTCACGACGGGGGATGCTGTGGCCCGGGGCGGGGTCGTCTTGGCGGTGTCTCTAGACATCGCCAATGCCTTCAACACCCTGCCCTGGAGTTGCATCAGGGAGGCACTCCGGTATCACCGGATGCCGACCTACCTCTGTCGTGTGGTCGAGGCCTATCTGACGGACAGGGCCGTCATCTACCCCGGTCACCAAGGAGAGTGGAACCGGCAAGAGATGTCGTGCGGTGTCCCACAGGGTTCGGTCCTGGGGCCGCATCTGTGGGACATCGGATACGACTGGGTGCTGCGCGCCGACCTCCCTAGCGGCGTCAGCGTCGTTTGTTACGCTGACGACACGCTTGTCCTGGCGCAGGGGGGGTCGTACCAGGCGGCGGCCGATTTAGCGACACGCGGGGTTGCGACAATCGTTGACAGGATCCGGCAGCTGGGACTCGAGGTGGCCCTGCACAAGTCTGAGGCCATGGGTTTTCATGGTCCTCGGAATGCGCCACCGTCGGGTTCCCAGGTAATGGCGGGAGGGGTTCACATCGGTGTCGAGTCGACGATGAAGTATCTGGGACTCGTCCTCGACAGCCGGTGGAATTTCGTGGAACACTTCCGACGTTTGGCTCCCAGACTGGACCGGGCCGGGGCTGCATTGAAGCGGCTCCTGCCCAATCTAGGGGATCCAAACGCCTCCTGCCGGAGGCTCTATGCGGGGATCGTGCGGTCCATGGCCCTTTACGGGGCGCCGGTGTGGGCGCGTTCATTGAGGCTGCGGCCAGCCCGCCGGTTGAACGCGTCCCAGAGGGTCATGGCCATCCGGCTGGCCCGAGGATACCGCACGGTCTCCTGCGAGGCGGCGAGCCTCCTTGCCGGATTACCGCCATGGGATCTGGAGGCAAAGGTCCTCGCGCACGTCTGGGAGTGGCGCGAGGAGGCGAAACGCCGGGGCTTAACCCCGATGCCACAAGAAATTGCGGCACAGCGGACAGAGCTCCGGCGGGATCTCATGGCGTCATGGAGGGTGCGATTGTCGCAACCCCGCGCTGGGCACGCCACAATCGCGGCGATAAGACCCGTCTTTGAGGAGTGGCTGGAGAGACGCCACGGCGTTCTCACCTTCCGCCTGACGCAGGTCCTCACCGGACACGGCTGCTTCGGGAGGTTCCTGTTCAGGATAAGGCGGGAGGAAACACCCGGGTGTCACCATTGTGTGGATCGGCCTGAGGACACGGTGGAGCATACGGTGGAGGTCTGCCCGGCTTGGGCGGAGCAACGCCGTGTTCTCGTAGAGGCGATCGGCGGCGGTGATCTCTCGCGTCCGGCCCTGGTTCAGGCCATGGTACGGAGCGAGAGGAAATGGCAGGCCGTCACCTCCTTCTGCGAAGCGGTAATGCTCGCGAAGGAGGAGGCGGAACGCGTGAGGGAGAGGCAAATTTCGCGCCCTCACGCCCCTAACCGCCGCAGGAGGAGACGCCCGGGGCGGGAATCGCGAGCCGATTTCCGGCCACCGTAGGCGCGGGCTTGCGGACGGTGAGCAATGGGTAGCTCGCTGTCCGATAAGGACCAAGCCCGGGTCGACGGCGCGTTGTGTTCCACGCGCGCCTCAAAGAGATGTCAGCAGAATTGAAGGGGTCCACTAGGGCCAATGCCTGCCGGGGGTTCGAAGAAAACCGATCGGGAAATCGTGGCCCCCGGCAACAGGGCAACCGAAGGAACACGGGTGGGTTTTAGTCAGTAAGAGTCTGACACGCCCTCCCGCTCCGCCCAGAGCGGGAGAAGTTATTTGATAATTTCCCACCCAAAAAAAAAAAAAAAAAAAAAAAAAAGGTATGGACCAAAAGAGTTAAAAAATCACAAAAAAAAAATCACGAGTTCGTTATGCGTCTCTTTATACTCGACTTACAACCATACATTACCATAACTATCACTTTTTTTTTTTTTACTGTCGAATACCAACTTAAATTAGCTTGATCCTTATGCGTTCGCAAACCACTTAGTTCACTATTGGGACCGATGAGTAAGCGGTTCCTGACTCTGGTATAATTTTTAGATTCGCCTGGGAATTTAGCGTGGGCAGTAACATTTTGCGAAGAAAGTTAAATTTTCTGTTGGGAAACTAAGAAAATTATTGGAAATGCTGGCTACTTTAGTTTTATTAAAAGAACTTTGGCTCACACAGGTGATTTTGATGTACCTGGGTTTTAATGTATCGATAACAAATGCAAATCTCATAAACCTATACAAACAACTATTAGTAGGTCTTGCAAGTATAAAAAAACCGGCCAAGTGCGTGTCGGACCACGCACAATGAAGGGTTCCGTAGTTGGGATGAATTTATCCCAAAAACAAACTTAACTTTGTAGTTGAAAAATATGTTCTCCCATACGGAATGTATGGGAAAACATGTTTTTGCAACTGCAAAGTTAAGTTGGTCGATTATTACTCGTTAACTTGTAAAGCCTACTCAGCTGTGATAGTTTTCCTTTTAAATTCGTTATATAAACTACTGTTGTGAATTTTTTCACATATGTGAAACTAACAATTTAGCTGGCAGCTGCCGGGGGTTCGAAGAAAACTGATAGGGAAATCGTGGCCCCTGGCAACACGGCAACTGAAGGAACACGGGTGGGTTTTAGTCAGTAAGAGTCTGACACGCCCTCCCGCTCCGCCCAGAGCGGGAGAAATTATTTGATGATTTCCCACCCAAAAAAAAAAAGGGGGGGGGACACTTGACTCTAACAAAAATTTTCACCTTAAAGCTTAATATTTCGCAAACGGATCTCTGAATTCAAAAATGGTTGTGACATACTGTTTTTAAAAGACCTTTTCAATGATACCACACATGGTGGGATAAAAAAATAAAAAATAAAACATCATCACTTTACGTGTATGGGAGGTACCCTAAAAAAAATGTTTTTCATAATTTTGTTTTACCACTTTGTCGGCATAATTAATATGTATACCTATGCCAAATTACAGCTTTCTAGTACTAAGGGTCTCGGAGCTAGACCGCGGACAGACAGACAGACAGACGGACATGACGAAACTATAAGGGTTCCTTGTTTACTACGGAACCCTAAAAAAGGAAAGACAGGTTGACACACACAAAGACAATTATATGAATAAGCAGACAATATTGATATTACCACACCAACTGTGGTGTAGTAATATCGTATACTGACAGGCTTGAATACTCCAATACTTTGAGCATGTGTCACGACGGGGAAACGATTCCATAGAACGTCTTGTAGTTCAGAGAAAGGCCGAAGGAATAAGAGCACGCGGCAGATCCATGCGGCCCATGCAATGGACCGACCAGATTAAATCCGCATTACACGAATGCACACATGTAACAGCCGATAGAGAAGGATGGCGTTGCATCGTGAGGCAAATCACGGCTGTCCGAAATCTCACTGCAAGGTGATGTCCACGACCGCTTTGTCAAGAGTGCACCTACAAAGAAGAAGAGATTGATGATACAAAGTAGGTACCGGGAAACCGAATCTTACAATGTGTTATGCCTATTTAGAAGCGTTACTTAAATATTGCTTTACTCTAAAACGAAGAATATGCTTAGATGGTTTGGTCGAGGATGAATGAAATTCGAATAACAAAAGGCATTTAGTCAGATGTGAGTGGAAACGCCGAGAAGGGACCTCTAGAAGGACATACGTTATACTGACCTTACTGGTGATGTTCTTCAGAAAGGTCGGGTGCATAATACTCGCAACCGTCGTGCGTGTATGTACTCAAACTCAAAACATTTAGTTCTATTAAACCATTTAAAAAACACTTTTGAATTGTCAAGGAGTCGGTCAGTCAGAAATATGAAGCTAGTTGCCCATTCCAAAGCGGTAGTAGGTACCTATGGAAAAGAATGGGCAAGAAACTCCACGGACACTCTTTTAAAATCAAAAAAATGTTACGAAAAATTTACATCATTCATGTTGAAATTATATATGTGAGAACAATGTAGAAAGACGTGCACGTTAAAAGCGTGCGTAATAAAAAGATAAAAACCAAAAACAATTCCAAATTTATAATAAATTAAAATAAGCCATGGCAGCTACTAGATGACCAGTCCCAACTGACGGCGCCCGTTCACGAACATGACGCATGGAACTAGGTAGGCAATTACTTAAAGTAGCTTTTAGAATACGATCTGGACATGTACCACTAAAAAAAATTTCCTTTTTTGAAGAAATCCCTTTCACCTAACTGTAAAATTTGTGATAAACCAGAAGATGTCCAACACCTCCTTATAGATTGTATTCGTAATGATTTTGAAAGGCAACATTTATGTAAAAAATTAAAATTAAGTGCATTCGATTTGGGTAAATTTCAAAGTATTCTGGCTTACCCTGCAAGCAATAAAGCTAAGCTTATTTATAAATTTATATTTAATAGTCTTAAGAAAATGTTGTAAGTAACTTACTTAAGGAAATGATGGGGCTGACATGACCTGTTAATGGTACAAGTCCCTAATAAATAAAGAGAAAAAAAAAAAACCATATTGAAGGTGTGAGTTTATGTATGTATGAATATCTAAAACCAATACAGTAGGTACTCCAGGTGTAGCAAACATATAAGCAAGTATTTATTTTCCTTGCCGACTCATGTTAAAGTTTGCTCGCTACAGAGTGGTCACGTGTGTACCTTCACTTATTCCTGTAGCCTTCAGAGCCTTTTAAAACTAACTCCACCTGCTCATGTATCTTTTTTTTCAATTACCGTCGTTTTGCTTAGAAAAGTTCCGATGAATTACGTGAAAGTATAGTTAGTAAAGTCCTTTTGCGATTTTCTAGGTAATATTTTACGTGGGATAATGAGTTCTTGATGTTTAAGACCTCATTAGTCCTTATTATAGCTGTAGCGAATAGAATTACATCTATGTTTTGTTCTTTAAAGCCAAACGAAAATTGCAGCCGCAACGGGCTGCAGCGCAACGCATTTTCATACAAAAAAGTGCGGCCCGCCTGTAGTGTGGGTTGTTTCATAAAAAATGTACGAAAGTGATGAAAGAGGATTTTTGCAAAAATTCTCTCCTATCTGCACTAGCCCTAAAGGTTTCATAAGTATCATCCATTAGATAAATTAAACAGAAATGATCTGCTCGATAAGTTACCCATAACTGATTCGGAGGTGGTGAAACAAACCGATAAAATTACAAAGAAAACTTGTAATCATGCGGTTGACGAAAACAAATAATTTTTTTTTTTGGGTGGGAGATTATCAAATAACTTCTCCCGCTCTGAGCGGAGCGGGAGGGCGTGTCAGACTCTTACTGACTAAAACCCACCCGTGTTCCTTCGGTTGCCCTGTTGCCGGGAGCCACGATTTCCCTATCGGTTTTCTTCGAACCCCCGGCAGGCATTGGCCCTAGCAGACCCCGTCAATTCTGCTGACATCTCTTTAAGGCGCGCGTGGAACATAACGCGCCGTCGACCCGGGCTTGGTCCTTATCAGACGGCGAGCTACCCATTGCTCACCGTTCGCAAGCCCGGGCCTACGGTGGCCGGAAATCGGCTCGCGGTTCCCGCCCTGGGCGTCTCCTTCTATTGCGGCGGTTAGGGGCGTGAGGGCGCGAAATTTGCCTCTCCCTCACGCGTTCCGCCTCCTCCTTCGCGAGCATTACCGCTTCGCAGAAGGAGATGACGGCCTGCCATTTCCTCTCGTTCCATACCATGGCCTGAACCAGGGCCGGACGCGAGAGATCATCGCCGCCGATCGCCTCTACGAGGACACGGCGTTGCTCCGCCCAAGCCCGGCAGACCTCCACCGTATGCTCCACCGTGTCCTCAGGCCGATCCACACAATGGTGACACCCGGGTGTTTCCTCCCGCCTTATCCTGTACTTAACCCCTTCGTTTCCCAATGCTATATTATTCCCAAGTTTCAGCTGCATCCGGTTGTACTCAAAATAGTTGGGAAAAGGCTAACTAGATTGTTGTTGTTGCTTAATTATTCAAAATGGCGTTTTCATAACGGGGTGCTGCACACAATGCTGATTTTAGACGCACATAAAGTCAATGCCTTTCTCTAATCTATCTGTCTCAGCTCGTATCTTAAACCCAATACTTCCATCATTAACTTAAATCCTTAACAAAAATCCAGCCATCTAGTTGACGAATAACTACGGTTATTCAAAGTCAGGCACTTCTAAAAAATCCGGTAAACTTCTCACCAAGGGAATGATAAAGTTTTCTCGTTAAAATGAAAACTTGGTGGCTTCAGCAATTCAAAGTCAGAATTGAATTATAAGTGCTTCTCTTGTTTATTTTGTAAGGTTTCTTTATCTTTAGTTTTTTTACTATGGATAGTAGGTTGACATTATGGCAATACGTTCCAAGTTTTTTTATTTGTTAATTGCAAATGTGTAAGCTCTCCCTCTTGTAAACTGTGTTTTTTTAATAATTAAGCATGGTAACACTCATAGCATCAAATACCAAGTTACTAATATATAAATGGTTAGTAATAAAAGCTCCAAACAAATTTTAATATGAGCATACTCAAAATATGAAATTTACTGCTTTAAATACTAATTTCCGACAACTTATATGCGAATACAAATAAAGAAGCGACCGAATAAAATACTGAAAATTCCGAAAAATCAATACAACATTTGCTGACGTAATATTTTTCAAACAACAAGCATACACCATGCATGCAGCATGCAAGCGAGCATGCAATATGCAGCAGGCATGGTTACTGTTACGGCTTTGGCGCTGCGAGGCTCCGGCGGCGTTCCAACGCGATCTTATCATCGCAGATGGTTTTTTAATGCTCACCACCGCAGCTTCGGCTCGTGGGCAGACAAGAATGTGTGGAGTCGGTTTTGCAGCGATTCGTTTCTGTCGCTAACTTTTGTAGCACAATATATTAATTTTTCGGAAAGGGCTTTGAAGGTTTTGGCCCTAACATCAGCAACCATTTTGATTTTTTTTCAATATTGCGGTGCACAATAAATGTCATTTTTTTTTTTTTTTTTTTTTTTTTTTTATACAAACATAAAACGAATTTAACATAACATCATAAAGCGTCACGTTTCTGAGATATTCAAATATAAAAATAACAATTGTTATAACTAATTTATTTATTTTGTAGTTAATTCATGTCGATTAAGTTATTTATTGTTAATCTGAACCAGACAGAGAAAGAAAACAAATATTATAATACTAATAATTTATTTTGTTCATTAAAATCTTTTTAATACAAACGGAACATAAGAATATGAGTTAAATGTGTCGAATTACAATGATATTTTTGTAGGTAAACATGAAATAATTGAATACCTAGTGGATAAAACATAAGATTTATTAATCATATTCGGTATAAATAAGGCAGCGGGAGGCTGAATAGGATATTCTTGATGTCGCACCCATGCCATGTACCATATAATACACATAACATGGGAGCAGCATCCAAGTGTTCGTTTTCCTACAATGCAATTACAATAGTAGCCAACTATTTTATTCCTGCCTTGCAAAATATTATCGAGCAAGATGTGGACAAAATAAATTCGATTGTTTTGGTGTCTTGAGTGGATTCGGGCTCTTAAAAGCCAAGGATCAGAAACGACAATGTTGTAATGACTCAAGTCATAATCGATGGCAAATTTTTCGCACAATTCAATAAAAAAAATCGTAGTGTCTTCATTCGGCGGGGGGTATTTATTTATTTACTATTCACACATACATTTTTTTAACAGGTACAACCCAATATAGAAATGTAGTCACAATATCCACTGTGTGGCACAAGTCATACAGAGGACAATATGTTAAGTGTCACCCTCTGGAATTCCGCCAATGAGCATGTAAAAATATTCACTTGCAGAGAGACGCTGTTGAGTATCTTTATTGCCCGCCCTACTGGTGCAAACTTTAATAGGTTTGTACGGGCCACCGGGACTTTAAACAGCCTCTCTCTCGGCCCTTGCCGCAGCCTACTGTTTGGAACGAGCAATCCCAAAGATTCTAGTATTTGAGGATTATTCAGCATACCACGAAAAACCATAAAAACATATTTAACTAGAGCGAAATTGCGCCTTACCTCCAACTATACTATATACTTTTGTCTCCTTCGCTCATAACTAAAATTTTTCATAGTTCAATATGCATACCTGAAGAGAAAAAAACAAAAAATTCTGTTTCTTCAAGGTTCAGTTTTCGACTTATATGTCGGTGAATAACTCCAAAACCTGACGCTTTAGGATATTATGTTTCATATAATTTTTTATTTGTATAAGTGTCCTCTATCTAAAGATATAACTTTCGTTGTGCACCGCGATTTTGAAAAAAAATCAAAATGGCGGCCGACGTTAGGGCCACCCTCCATACAAAAATTTTCAAACCCCTTGTATTTTTTAACATTTTTTTTTTTTTTTCGGAAATTTGTTATGATACGGACGTTATCCTTGAATATTTAGGAATTTATAATAGGAAATAATACCTAAAGCTACCGAAAAACAAATAAACTTCCAAAATTCTGTGGTTGACTATTACAGTCATTACAAATTAACTTCCAAAATTCTGTGGTTGACTATTACAGTCAACCACAGAATTTTGGAAGTTTATTTGTTTTTCGGTAGCTTTATTATTTCCTATTATAAATTCCTAAATATTCAAAGATAACGTCTTCGTATTTGTTTTAACGAAATAATAGCACAAAACATGACCCTTGGTTCCGATTTCAGCGTAGTCGGGTCAAAATTCCTTACAAATGACATTGGTAGAGCAATGGTAGCATAATAATGAGGGAAAATTCGAAATTCACGAAATTAAACGTTATAAGAATATTTTCATACTTGGTGGAAAATATCTGAACGTTTTCCCCAAATCGTATTACTGCGAGCGTATTTGAAACACGCTTTCACAGTATTATGCTGAAAGCAAATCTTTGTTACCGATCTTATGAGTACCGTATAAAATAGTGTTGGGCTTAAAACGTCAAGATATTTTTCGATCAAGCCGAAACCAGAATTCGACTTTATTTTTCCATCGGCTGGAAATACATTACCCAAATATTTTTGCAGAAAATCAAACTTCGAGAAGTTGCTAAACATTTAAGATTCCAATATAACTATTTATTAATATAATACCTATAAGAATTAGTCTTCTGGGCACGTTTCCGGATGACAGCGCTGCGGACGAGTACTTTGCCTTAGTATTCTTTTGTTTTTGTATTTATTTGTATAATAAGTCATTTTATTTAGTGTTAGATTGTATATAAGATTTGTCATCCGATCTATGGTCATAATAAAAAAAATATCCTTAACAAGTATTCAAATGATTCCAAAAACCTTAGAAACACCAGGTTCGTCTAACTTCTTCATCAAGAACCTATAGTAATCAACCTATTCGATAAATCGATAAACGTTTGCATGTGGTCCAGCTTTCACGTGTCAACTCGTGAATGGGCACGTCCGTATTGGCATGAATTCAAACGGCATTTAAAAGTTCAGATTTGGACAACTTTGGGCCGAAACCGAAATTTAGGCCGAGAGTAATTGGATTCTCGGTATGCTCCACACTAGTTTGAGCGAAGTAATCAAATGGATCGCAGGCAATAAATGCAGGAAACCTTTTAACTGTATCCCTTATTGTTATCAACATTATAGCTAAGCATTTGAAGAGTTTCATTAACTTTGCGCTTAACCACAGATGAATACAGATGGGTCACTCCGCATTTTAGATATGAAGATACAAGTAGGTACGCGGCGGTCTCGATTTATCGAATTCAGTGGACGTGACGTAGTCAGAAGACATAAAAGTTTCGCGATAGAAAGAGAGGCAACTTCTAGGTGAATATAACTGTAGGTAATTAGCGCTGTACGACCTGAATTGCACTTTATTGTGTCATTTGAAATAAGACGCGATCTATACGCCATTTGAAATAAGATTAGACATTTAAACAAACCTGTTTTACAGTCCGTTCAACCGATTTTGACTTCTATTGCGTTGGTGGCATGACAAATGGCAGCTGCAGTAAACAGTTGGTATTGTAACCATTTTATTTGCTTTTAATGCCATCCTTATGTCTACGGTATAGAAGTCAAAATCGGTTGTACGGACTGTAAAAAAGGTTTGTTTAAATGTCTAATCTTATTTCAAATGGAGTATAGTTCATGCTGTGTTTGTTGTAATCATTCTTTTGCACATATCTTAATTCTTTTGTGGATGTCTTCTTTTTTCATACTTCTCTATTAGCCATCCCTTTCTAGCCATAATATCATGTTTCATACAGTCCATCCATCATTTCTTTGGTTTTAAATTACTCTTCTAGCCTTTCATACTCACATTCATACTCAAAACTTTCCTCAAGACATTTTCCTTTTATTAGATAATAAATAATTTATTTTCTTCTTTCTTTCTTTTCTAATTTCTTCTTCTTTCTTTCTTTTCTAATTTCTTCTTCTTTCTTTCTTTTCTTATTTTTTTCTTTTTTTTACTTTCTTTGTTTCTTCTTTTTTATGTTTTTATGTTGTAAATAATTTCCATTTCCCTGTTACGTTTTAATTTTGAGGAAAACCTAAGATAATTCAAAGAAGTTGAGTCACAACACCCAGCTTATTCCACCTGACACGTATCGTCTAATTTAGGATCCCTTTTTAGGTCACAAACTTAGAGCTGTAGGTAACCTTAGATTGCAGATATTGTTGGAGAAACAAGTTTATCGTGGAAACTATTTTATGCAGTTAGGTAACTATGTCTTTAGAAAAGACGAGTTTTTTTGTATTGTTATAATTTTGACGTTTTGGATGTTCCCCATTTAGCTAATGTCAAGCTTATTATAACGAGTGTAAAAATACCCTTCACGAAGACGAGTCACTTGTCCTTCCCGTCGTTGTGATCATTTTTTGAAGTGAAAATTTCTTTAGGCGCGTTGGGCATTTTTGAGATGGGAAAAAACAATTGAACTCGCGACACCGTTACCTCATTTTTGTAAACGCAACTGTGCTGTTCATTTATATTACGTTACGGATCAATGTTCTATCCAAGTATTTTTAATTTAAAGGTATTTTTTCTTTGTAAACGCGATTGTGCTCTTTGTTAAGATAAGGTTACAGACCAATGTTCCATACAAGTATTTTTCTTCCACCAAGGCGATCCTGCACAGTAAAATTGTTCAAGTCTTCACTTCTGTTGGCACTCCCGGAGTGCCAATGTTTTTTTTTTTGTACTAGAACTTACCTGGGAACCTTCTGGTTCTTCTTCTTCTTCGTATCGCTCTTGACAGAGCGGTCGTGGTCACAATGAACTGTGTTCAATCGCAGGTGTAGTCGTTGCCCGCCTCACGATCTCCCTCCATCTGGTTCTGTTACATGACAGTCTGGCGCATTCATTAACAGGGCCTTCAACCGCGGATTTTATTTGATCGGTCCACCTCATTGGTGACCTCCCACGTGGCCTATTACCTTCCACTCTGCCCTGCACCACTAGATGCTCTATGGAGTCATTATTCCGCCTGGAGACATGACCAAAAAACTTTAGTATTCGAGCCTGTACTAGTGCTAATAGACGCTGTTTGATACCGAGTTCTTGGAGTATGGAGACGTTTGTGCGGAATTCTGTCCATGATACCCCAAGCATTCTTCTCCAGCACCACATTTCTAGAGCATCAACTTTTTTCTTTTCCAGTTCTCGTAATGTCGCAATCTTCTGGTTACGGAGTATTATTTAAAGGAGAGTATTTAAAATTAAGTAATCTTGATCCTGGGACCACGATCCCTGTACCGTTGTATGCACCCATAAGCACAATGTTGTGCGTGCGTCACATTGTGCACTACCGTAAACAGCGAATCTTAGGACACAAATAAACACTGCAAAGTAAAAAAAAATGTTCAAAAACTAAAACCCGACTACTGAAAAATCACGCTCTAAAAAGTATGAAACACGAAAACATTTCAGACAGAAATCAAGACTTAGGTACAAAACCGGCCAAGTGCGTGTCGGACCACGCACAATGAAGGGTTCCGTAGTTGGGATGAATTAATCCCAAAAACAAACGTAACTTTGTAGTTAAAAAATATGTTCTCCCATACGGAATGTATGGGAAAACATGTTTTTGCAACTGCAAAGTTAAGTTGGTCGATTATTACTCGTTAACTTGTAGAGCCTACTTAGTTGTGATAGTTTTCCTTTTAATTTCGTTATATAATCTACTGTTGTGATTTTTTTCACATACCCAAAACTAACCATTTAGCCGGCAGGGGGGGAGGACACTTGACTCTAACAAAAATTAGCACTTTAAAGCTTAATATTTCGCAAACGGATCCCTGAATCCAAAAATGGTTTTGATAAACTCACAATGTTTTTATAGGACCTTTCCAATGATATGGGTCCCTCACTATGGGTTAAAAAAAGAGAAAAAAATAACATCACTACTTTACGTGTATGAGAGGTACCCTAAAAAAAAATGTTTTTCATAATTTTATTTTACCACTTTGTCGGCGTAATTAAAATATATACCTATGCCAAATTACAGTTTTCTAGTAGTAAGGGCCTCGGAGCTAGACCGCGGACAGACAGACTGACAGACGGATATGACGAAACTATAAGGGTTCCTTGTTTACTACGGAACCCTAAAAATGGTCAAGGTAAAGCCGTGGTCGCACGCCATTTGCCATTAGAATTTTGTAGGTGTACAGGCAGGCGACCTCGGCTTTACCTTGACCATTTTTGTACCTATCTCTTGATTTCTGTCTGAAATATTTTCTTGTTTCATACATTTTTACACCCTGTTTATGGTAAGTAGTGATGTACAGATCTACTCTCTTTTTAAGGTTTTTTAACACGTTCAGATGTTTGTGAGTACGAATTATAAATGTAACAAAATACCGAAAAACAACAGAATCCATGTTAATTTGTAAGTAAGTATGTGAAATAATATTCCAACTTCGTCCTACTGAATATTATTCGAGTAAAAACAAAAAGTAATCAAGTTTAATATCAACTTTGACACTCTTCAGTAACAGTAGAAAATATTTTATTATTGTCGCAAACATAAAGCTCAAACAACGCGAAAGTAAACAAGTGTACTAATGCTTTATATTTGTATCAAAGAAAAGTCTCAAAACGATGTTAGGCCAATCATAAAACACGCTTTTGTAGAGAAATGATGGACTCGAAACCATTTTTGTAAGTCGTACGATAGTAGGTACGCACTTAATACGATTTAATTATTTTAATATTCTTTGATTTAATTTAAAAAAATGTATTATTTTAATATCGATTTATAATATCCACTGTGGCAACACTGTCAAAGTACAAATTATTAATTAGAAACTTCTAAATGTATTTTCATTATGGCAACTGAATGTATTGTTTTACTTTGGCAACACTTAGAAATGACGGTAATGATATTATCGTTATTTCTGGGTGGGGCAAAAGTCGTTTTAAATGGTAAAATGCATAGAAATATAAAAAACAGGAGAAGTGGCATGGGGGCGTGTCTGTGTCCGCGAGCCATGATCAAAATGCTCATGGTATAGGCAAATGGCCGTTTCCGCGAACTAGTGCGCTTTCGACCGCGATCGTGACAACATTTAAGAATACCGTGTTGTTCAGTGGTGTCTTGTAAAAATCGAAGCCAAACTAAAATCTTTATAAATCATGGAACCATTTGTCATTTAACAGGACAAGTATTTTACTATATTTGTCTTGAAAATCATGAAAAACAACAAATCGTAAAATATTTCTTGCCTTTACTACGTTATTTTTGTTTTCATATATCACAGCGACTGTACTATTTTTGCAATAAATACATTGCTTCTTAACCACTACCTAAGTATGTCACTTACTGACTGGACAAGCAATGTAAAAATCACAAAACGATACTTTAGTTACGCGGTTGCATCGCGTAGTACGGCCGCTGTATCTTGCGACGAGCTAGTGATGTGCTTGTGCAGATCCACTAACGTAGGATATCGACAACAATGTCGATTGTCGTACAAATTTAAATTACTTTGAAAGTTTATTCTTCAATTTGTCACCAGTTATAGCCTGGTTGGAAGACTGATGTGAAATCTTGTTTTATACTCATTTAGATTTTCTCATAATGTTGAAATTAATTGATTTATTTATTTACTTAATTTTTTTGGAGTTTACTCCTTAAGAAACGATTTTGATATTTAGCCCGCGGCATGAAAATTTTATGAGGAGTAAAATCGAGCGTTAACTAAAAGTGAGGCGTTACGTTCCTTTGCGCACCTTTCAGTTCGAAATTATGTATATGTGTATAAATAAATTATACTCAGCTTACTAAAATGCATATAAAACACAAATATAAGGTATTTACTTAAGTAATTACACCTTTTTAGAACAAACATTTACAAATTATTAACTAAACAAAATTTCCACATATAAAATGACCGTATCTTTTTGTTCCGTGGGCCGATTTTCATGAACTAAACGTGACAAATGGTTTTAAGTTTAGTCCTTTCATTAAGACCAAAATTAAAGAAATATCTTTACAAACAAAAAAGTGAGTTTTTAAGTTACGTAATTATGACAATTTCAATTTGCTAAAATTTCCTTCTAAATTAACTTTTAACACTGTTAATGGATCAAAATAAGTATTTTAACACGAACCTAATAAGAATCTAATATGTATTTATCTAGATCACTACATAATAACAATTTCTTACTGAAATCCAGTCGTGCATCGGAGCTGTCACACACACTTTTTTTTTGTGCCGTTTCCTTTATTCAGTTTATTCATATCATCTTATTATGTGTAAATTGTTTTTATTTATAATTTTTTCAAGAACTTCCAAAATGTTTAATACAATAATAATAATTAATGGAAGAATCGATACGTTTCCGATTTAGTCAATCACTAGCGTATATGTAAAATAAATTGCTTGTGCATAGCACAACGATAACTTTCGTGTGAGTGAGTTGTACGGTGCATTGTAAATGCACGCTGTGTTCGAAAGCATAAGGTTTATAATTGATTGTGTAGTACGTTATGATTTATGAATTGCAAGTGTGAGCGCGACTTCGTACCTATTAAGTTTACTGATTGCGTGTGTAATTGTGGCGACGTGGTGGGGACAAATTGGAGACATTGGGTTTCGATACATTTTCAACTACCGGGCATATTATCTCCTTCTTTCTTATATCTATGGTAAAATGTAATGCATAGTTAGTCGTCATTTAATTGTGAAATAGTAGGTACTTACAATGGTGTGGATTAAAAGTATTAGCAAGAAAAGAGTGTTTTCTTAATACTAGATTTTTCAAAGCGCCTTTATATTTGTTCTTTAAAAAGTTAGTAACGATGGGCTGATAATTCAATTGCAAAATCACATCTTACTTCGTCGTAACATCTTACGACGTGCAAGTGATTTTAAATCTTAGGGTGATAAACCATGCGGACGGTGAGCAATGGGTAGCTCGCCGTCCGATAAAGACCAGGCCCGGGTCGACGGCGCGTTGTGTTCCACGCGCGCCTCAAAGAGATGTCAGCAGAATTGACGGGGTCCGCTAGGGTCAATGCCTGCCGGGGCTGCAAATAAAGGCCAAAAGGGACATCGTAGCCCCCGGCAACGGGGCAACCGAACGAACACGGGTGGGTTTTACTCAGTAAGAGTCTGACACGCCCTCCCGCTCCACCCAGAGCGGGAGAAGTTATTCGATAATTACCAAACCAAAAAAAAAAAAATGGGTAATAAAACATATACAAGGTCGACTTAATTTCTACAATACGTAGATTCAAAGTTATATTTAAGCTACTATAGTAGATTCTGTTAAGCAGAAAATTCCACAAATTAACCAATAATGCTTGTCTCGGAGCATGAAATGCAATTTCATTGGTTTCAGTGTTTTTGACATTTTTATTTTGTCAACCAAATTAGTTGTGATGGAACCAAATGAAATGGAATTTAATTGTTTATTCTGTAAATATAATTTTGGAATCACTTTTACACGTCATATTAAAAAAATAATTATAAATAATTCGCTAGATGAGTTCGACGTTTCCTATCTGACTGCTCTAAGAAGAAAGGCCGAAACAAACTCAGAGGTCACAGTCTCTTTAAAAGTCCAGACATAATCTTGGTCAGGCCCAAGGAGGACCACGTAAATTAGTATCTAAAATGGTCTTTTGAAGAAAGAACCACACAGATTTGAGTGGACCAACCCAGTCAGCGCAAGCATTTGTCAGTACTACTGGAGCTCAACTCAGGACTTAAGGAGCTCAACAACTCGACGAACAATACCAAAGAAAGGACATTTGGGTAGGCCCCATAAACTACTCAAACTGCCAGACCATCATTAAAAATAGCTGAGAAAGAAAAAAAAATATCCATATCTCACATTCACAATCATTAAAATAATAAAATACTTTAAAAAGTAATCGTGTCATTAATTTTGTAATCAACAACAATCAAATAATGTCGTCAGTGGTTTAAAGTTTCGAATTGCGTTTTCTGCTGGATTAATAAAATTGCAACAGTAAAAACAGCAACAGAAAAAAATGAGATCAAAAAAGCTGGGAAAAATACTAAACAGTTATGGTCGGCTATAAATAATATTTCAAACAGGTCGACAAGGAAAGCCAACACATCGTCACAATTATTAGCCTCATCAAGTACTCCACAAAATTCTGTAAACCTGGTCAATAACTTTTTTGCCAAAATAGGTGAAAACCTTGCTAAAAATATAAAGAGTACACAAGCAAGAGCTACAAAGGGAAACCTAAATAACGGATCGCAATCCATGGTAATGCTCCCAACAGATGAGGGAGAGGTAGCCGGAATATTAATGTCGCTCCGCAATAACTGTGCTGCGGGATGGGATGGGATATCCGGTGACCTCTTGAAAAAACATGCGGCCGTGATTGTGCCTCCGTTAACGTACATATGTAATCTTGCTCTGTCTACGGGTAAATTTCCTAACGTGTTCAAAAAAGCCATAATACATCCAATCTACAAGCGTGGGGACAGGAGCCGTGTCGATAACTACAGACCTATATCTGTGCTAACTGCTTTTTCCAAAATACTGGAACGAGTAATGAACAGCAGACTTGTGAGCTACTTGGAGAGCAATAACCTTATCGCACCAGCTCAATTTGGGTTTCGCTCAGGCAAATCCACCTCTGACGCGGTCCATGAGTTAACAGACTATGTGGTCAAAAACATGGATAATGGGGATAAGGTTATGGCAATATTCCTAGATCTTGCTAAGGCTTTTGACACGGTTTCTGTCCCAATTCTTGTACGTAAGATGGAAATCTTGGGAATCAGAGGACTTCCACTGGACCTCTTTAAAGACTACCTGAGTGAGCGTGCCCAGAGAGTAAAGATAGATGAATTCATCAGTGAGGAACAAATAACTAACTACGGCACGCCTCAAGGTAGTGTCCTCGGACCTTCACTTTTTCTCATTTATATCAATGATCTGGGTACGCTCTCTATCCCCAATGGCAAAATCATTAGCTTTGCTGATGACACTGCCCTCTTGTTCAGCGCGAGCTCGTGGGAGGATGTTTATGAGTGTGCACAACTGGGCTTTAATACGGTATCCAACTGGTTACGCGACAATCTGTTGACCCTAAATACAACTAAGACCAATTACATAACATTTTCAATGAAAAACAATGGAACCTCCCAAACATTACCTAATACTATTGTAGCTCACTCTTGCTCAAACCCACTTACCCGTAGTTGTAACTGCGAGTCACTCACAAAGGCTGAAAAGGTAAAGTACCTAGGAATAATTACGGAAACTAATATACGTGTTCAAAACGCTGAGACTTGTAGTCGATAAAAATATTATGAAATCAGTGTACTATGCTCTTGCTCAATCCCTAATAAGCTACTGCATCACCTCCTGGGGTGGTGCTCCAAAAACTACCCTAATAGAAGTTGAAAGAACCCAAAGAGCTATTCTGAAAGTTTCGTCTTTTCGACCGTATCGCTACCCCACTGAACAGTTATATAAAGAAACTAACGTCCTGACAGTGCGTCAACTGTTTATATTGAACATTCTGCTCAAACAGCACACTCTCTTGGTTTACAATCCAACGCTGTCCAAAGGGAAAAGACGATATGACCCAGTGGAGCGCCATCCTATACGTCTTAAAACTATTTTTGCAAGGCGTTTCTTTTGCTATCTTGTTTGCTACTTATACAATAAAACGCATAAGGTGTTACATGTCTTCGGTCTCACGAAAAATAAATGCAAAGAGAGGCTAACTGATTGGCTACAAAAATTAAACTATAAGGATACTGAAAATATCCTTATAATGACCTAAAAATAAAATCTCACACTCTCTCACACACACGCACACACCCCCACAATTACACACCCACACAATCTCACACCCATACTACACATCTACTAACATTCGTCTCGCATCTTTCAGTCAGCGCGCTTAGTACATAATTTATAAAATGAAAATGTAAAGGGGTGGGATCCTGGTGTCCTGAAACACAGGCCATGAGCCTAGCTTAGGCACCAGTCTCCCACAATATATTATTATACTCGTTTGAATTGTGTATCTTTGTCGAATCTGACCAATGTAAAATTAATTTATGTATATTGTGGTGAGAAATAAAATGATTGATTGATTGATTGATTGAGTAGTTTTTTTTTTCTTTGATTTTCAGTTGAATTCTTCATCTGTCTATCCTTTTCGCAACTATGTTAGGGTCAGCATCCAATCTACCCGGATGCAGCTGAACACCAGTACTTAACATGGAGACTATCTGACCTCCACAAGCCAGTTACTGGGTATCATAAGAAAGAAAAATATTTTATTTGGAACACGCACAGGAAATACAAACAATAATAACAACTACAACGGAGCATCTAAAACTAATAAAAATTTTCGAATTACCGAAGGAAAAGAAAAATAATAATAATAACCCCACCGCCGTATCTCTACGTTGACGTCGTGGTAGGGCTTGCGCGCTCCGAACTCTAGGTCTGTTCCGGTAGAGTTTACTTTGCCGGAACAGGTCTGAGATGAGGAGCCAGACCAAGAGAGATACAAAAACCCGCAGGGCAGCATGTGGCGAGCTGTTGGGCAGTAGCGACCCCACGGACCCTATCTCCCGGGAGAAGTGTTGTTCCTCACCTCTAGCTTGCCTTTATTGGCCGGCTGGAGTGAACACTGACGAGGAACGGCGCTCCCGCCTCATTCTTGCCTTATTTGGCCGGCTTGAGTGGAGATTCGCAAGAGCAAACGTGCTCGGAGGAAGAAAGTATTCCAGTAAGTGCTCGTAGGGATTTCGACCATCTTCCGGGCTCTGGGATTATTCTGAAAGCCGTGGAATACCTCTCCACTCCTCAAGCACCTCAGGACATGTTGCCCCCTTGTTGCTACGTCACTATGTGCTAGCGACCGTTTCTGGGGGCCCATTATTGAGTGTGCAAGTCACCCCCTGCCATTTTATCCGTGTGCATATAAAACATAGATCAGGCAGGGGCCATAGTTCTTCCATAGTTCCAGGTGACCAGTCCACTTTAGCAACCCAAACCCATAGTCCGATATCTTTGTTTCCATATCTTATAATAGTCCTACACCAACCGGGGGTTATCCTTGACTGCACTTGCATAGTGCGAACAGGGATAATCGTCGGTTGGTACCTCATTTCATTAAAAACGTCTAAGGGGCCTCTGCGAGTTGACTTCAGCCCCGCGTACGCCTTCCAAAGATCCGAGACCGTTGGGTCCCGAGAAATGTCAAAGACCTATAAATAATAATAATAAACAACCTGTACGAGGCCAAGAAGGCATCTGTACATACTGAGATTCCTCCGTGCCTCAGAAAGCACGTTAAGCCATTGGTCCCGGCTGTCATTCATGGATCTTTGACAGTTGTTACGGGTCGTCAGAAGCCCGAAAGTCTGACAACCAGTCTTATCAAGGGGTATCGTATTACTCAGTCACTGGGTTGAGGAGATCAGATAGGCAGTCGCTCCTTTTGAAATACTGGTATGCAGCTGCATCCGGTAAGACTGGAAGCCGACCCAATATAGTTGGGAAAAGGCTAGACAGATTGATTGGTACGGAACCCTTTGTTTGTTTAGTGGTGTCTCTGTGTATTGTACAAAATGTCTCGAGACACTGACTTTTATTGATGTAATATAAAGGACTCCAAACTCCGCTGTTTCCTGATTTATGTCACGGCACAATTTGGTTTTATTGAAGCTGACTTCTCAGATAATTGTCTAGGCTGTTGTTTTATCTGGCTTCTGAAAATACACAAAGCAGTGACCTTTACTACGTTTTTTGATGTGAAAACTTCTTTAGGCGCGTTGGGCATTTTTGAGATGAGAAAAAGCAATTGAACTCGCGACACCATTATCGACACCTAATTTTTGTAAACGCGATTGAGCTCTTTATTTATATAACGTTACGGATCAATGTTCTATGCAAGTATTTTTCTCCTACCACGGCGATCTTGTTCAAGTTTTTTTTTTAATATGTGTTTTGTTTGGGCAAAATAAACAATTTTTCTTTCTTTCTTTTGTCTTTTTACACAAGTAGATAGTGTACCAGTAGGAAGACCAGTTGAATCAGCTACGGCAAGTCGATGCGGCAAACTGATTCGATTACCGGGGAGCGCTGCACCGAGCTACGTTCTAATTACCTTTTGATTTCATAAAACTGTACTTGGATATCGATAATACTGTTTTAATACTGTTATTAAGAAAGTTATTAGTAGAGTTGATTTTCTTAGTAATTTGTTTTTCTGGATTAAAGAAATAAAATGGAACTTTATTTATTGAATGCAAGCGTAATCTACACTCTAATTATTTAATAATATAGTTTCAATTACAATAAAAGGGTTTTGACGGAAATTTCTAGTCCACTGCTTCATTGGTTTGAAAAATTCGTCTGTTCTACAACGTAAATAACGCAATGAACTAGGCTGAACTGTCATTTATTCCGGAAGGTATGAAATTTAGTATATTAATCTAACTAAATAAAATAAAACTTGAACAATTTAAAAAATACTTCCAAAATCTTTAAATTAAAAATACTTGCATAGAACATTGATCCGTAACGTGATATGAATACCTAAAGAGCATAATCACGTTTACAAAAATGAGGTGTTCCCATCTCAAAAATACCTAACGCGCCTAAACGAGTTTTCGCTTCAAAAAAATACACACATCCAAAAGTAGCCAAAAGACTCGTATTCAACCAAGTTATTGGGACTGTCTGTTGTGGGTACAGGACACCGTGCTATACCTACCTATAGTTAAGAAATAGAAATGATTCAGTTGGTAGCGAACCATTCTAGGTTAAAAGAAACGAATATTTGATGCCTCGTTTCAATTTATCCTTTGTGAAAACTTGGTCAACATTGTTTTATAGAGAACCGTGGTGTTCGAATATCAACAATATTTCCCGAGAAAAAGGGTTATGGAATATTCCATATCACGTTCCTCACATCGGCTTATTCCGATCGGATCCCACAATCCGATCCCACTTTATGGGATTCATTAGGAATATGAATAATATTAATATTTTGTTCCGAACCAATCCCAATACGAAATGATCCCCGCTGTGAAATGATAGATAAAAAACTTTTTACAAAAAAAAAATAACCGACCTCCAAAAAAAAACACTACAAAGTGAAAAATAACTTTAATTTCGGAAGTCGGTGTCTTGGGTTTTGTATTTTCGTTTTTTGCCACCGACTTCCGAAATTAAAGTTATTTTTCACTTTGTAGTGTTTTTTTTCAATCAATCAATCAATATTCTTTATTTGTAAACATAGGTGACAACAGTGTGCAAGATGTTACAATTATTAAATTATAGGTTCTCTATGTTTTGCCATTTGGCGTACAAATATACATGTATGGGAGGCTTTTGCCAAGTAAATTAAATTATTATAATTCAGTATTATCAATAGTCTCGATGTCAATTTTTTATTTTTTATTTTTATATCAAATGCAATAGATTATGTCAGATAAGTTATGAAAATATTTAACGAAATGTAATAAAATCAATAATAATAATAAATACTTATAATGTCAATAAGTTATAGATAAGAAAATAAAAAAAATAAAAAACAAATTGACTGAGTTCACAGAAAGTCATCATACATTTATAGTCATGTTACGAGTATACAAATATTTATATTTTGGAGGTCGGTTGTTTTTTTTTTTGTAAAAAGTTTTTATTTTTAAATTTTTAGTTGTGGTACCTACCCCACACACATTCGAATACCACTATCTGCTACCAATGACAGAAACTTATCATATCATCTACAGACTAAGTGGGAAAAAAATACGTATTTTGTAGCTAACTCAAAAACTATCCAAGCAAAGTTAATAAAATTTATATGGGACCAATTCGAGAGCACACCCTTTCAAACAAAAAAAGAATTTTCAAAATCGGTCCACAATTGACGGAGAAATCGGTGGACATACATAAAAAAAAAAAAATTAAAAAAAAAAACAAACATACGCGACGAACATATAACCTCCTCCTTTTTGGAAGTCGGTTAAAAATGAAAATTAAGAGTACAGAATAACAATATACATAGTAAAGTAAATAAGGTAAAATAAAATAAAAAAAATAATACTTTTACAAGATTCTAAAAGTGAGGCCACACGATGCGTTGTTGATGCCTTGCGACGCCTCATGGACCTGGGGATCATATTTTCGCACTGGGATCGATTCGGAACAAAATATTAATTTTATCCCCATTGCTAACGAATTCCACAAAATGGGATCGGATTGGAACAAAATGTTAATTTAATCCACATTCCTAACAAATCCCACAAAGTCAGATCGGATTGTGGGATCCGATCGGAATAAGCCTTCACATCACGTCGCGTTGTCGATCTTTGCACGTCATTGTATCGATAGTTTTCAAAAGCAGGCTACTGTTCAATCGCAGAAATAACTTTTCCGTAGTCGGTGACTAATCTTCTTTTTTTTTTGCTTTTTCATCAATCGTCTCATCTTCTTCCTACCCTCTAGTTCCATGTTACTTAGGGTCAGCGTAATACGACTTCTTCTTCCATTCTCCCCGGGTGTCTATCGTCACGCTATCATTCACTCCCTTCTCTTTCATATCATTCCTCAGTTCCTCACACAATCCATCCATCTTTTATTTGGCTTTTCTCTCCCTCCCCATCCATCACAACTTTTATTCATCATTCTTTTAGCCTCATGCGTTTCCTCCCTCTTCATCACATGCCCATACTAAACCATACGATTACTTTTGAACTTTTCTGTCACTGACACCACTTTCAAATTTCCCCTTTTATACGAATTTCTTACTTTGTCTATTCTTGTCAGTCCACACATTCATCTCATCATTCTTTTAAAATCAATCGCCTCTGGGGCCCAAAAAATCTTTTGAAGATTTGAAACAGTTCATAGCTGTTTATATAAAAAATAAAAAATATACCTTACATGTACATTTAGATTATACTCGACAAACAAAGCCCGACATAGTAAAAAATACTGAATAAGAATTTAATTAAACATTTTTACTTAGAGAAAACATTTTTTGTTCCGAAAAAAATATTTTGCAAAGTAAAGAAAAGGCCTAATCTTGCCTAAGGCCATACATTGTTTGCTGTAAGTATGTTCTTAGTAAACACAGGTAATTGGGATCTTTGTTTGAATAAAAGTATCATTAGGCTTATGTCACAGTATAATAAAGTAACAGTATTATGTCTCGGCAGTGACCTTGAAATAATTACCTACGGCCGCTCGGTAGAGCAGTGGTGGCCCAGTGGCAACAGCCGCGACGAACGACCTACAGGTCGTAAGTTCAAACCCTGACAGGCGCTTTACTTTGTGTAAATTTTATCACCACTGCTCTCAAAACGGTGAAGGAAAACATCGTGAAGAAACCGGCATGTCTTAGAACCAAAAAATTAGAAGTCATGTGACATCTACCAACCTGCACTGGGCCCGTGTGATCGATTACGGCCCACTCCCTCTCACAGAGAAGAGGCCTGTGTCCTAGTAGTTCCCAACGTTCCCAACGTTATAGGCTGATTATGCTCGGTAGATAAACCTTCCGAGTCCGTGCGTAACTGCCGCGCACTCAAGATTGTTGCGTACTGATTATACACTGAGATTTCAAAGCGCGTTGTTCTCGCCGTTTTCTATGAATTCAAGTACTGTTACTTATTTATACTGTGCTTGTGTACCTACTGTAGGGTTTCTTTTGTAATTATTATGGTAATGGAAAAGAAATGTTATTGTTGTGTGTTTTTAATTTGTGAAATGTTAACCTTTTCTCTTTGCTAACATCTTAGTTCAAATTCCCAAGTTTTTATTTTAAGTGAAAGTAAAGTTATAATTTGTTTGTTGTTCAGTTCAGAATAGTTTTAAATACTCATGAGCTTTATATTTCTTTGTAATAATGACAGTTCATTTTCAACATTTCAACCTCGACTCACTGAACTAAATAGCTTGTTATAATTATCCAAATATTGTGGATTTAATAATCTGTAAACAATATAAGTCGGGTAAGAGGTATTGTGTTACCCAGAAACTGGGTTGTGGGGGTCAGATAGGCAGTTGCTCTGGTTTTCAGCTACACCTGGTTAGACTGGCAGCTGACGCCAACATAGTTGGGAAAAGGCTTGGCAGATTATGATGATAATAACGTAAATTACACAATAGGTCCTGGATAAACAAATAAATATTATTTACTTGCTCACAGAACTGAAGGCCGATAGGGCCGAAAGGTTCTGGAGTGGCGGCCGCGTACCGTAAGACGTAGCGTTGGAAAGCCTCCCACAAGATGGACCGATGACCTTGTGAAGGCCGCAGGAATCCGCTGCATGCTGGAAGCACAGAACCGGTCGAAGTTGCAGTGCTTGGGGGAGGCCTAGGTCCAGCAATGGGTGTTTTTGCCTGAAGTGATGATGATGATATTGAGTACGTTTAATAAACAAGATACCGATTTAGTTTCTTCCAGAGAACAGCTTGTCAGGAACTCGCAGAAGAAACTCGCTTAAACACTCCTAAATCTTGAATAGGTACTCCACGCAAAAAACTTCTTCGACTTACTAAGACAAAACACATAAAAACAGGACCACTTTATAAAGAAATGTATGCGTAGGTACAGACTCTTCCAAAAACTTTCACCATTTGTCATGAGTAAATCGGAAATTTCGGTTTAGCGACGGAAATATTAGACATTCCTTCGTGACGACCCGACGACAGACGCGCTTGCTTGTATTCCTCTAGCTAAGTACATCTTGTAAAAGTAAAATTTCGTATTTCGTGAGGTTAACGCGTCTGTCTCTCGATATCTGTTGCTATTTTCGAGAATATATATTAAGTTTCACAGCTCTCTGTGGGAACTATGTAAACTTCAAGAAAGTCTCGTTTCTTCCAATATACCAAAACTTTTTGAACTTAAAATCGTGTACCTATGTATATCTCATCTTTGGTGATTATGACCATCTTTATTGTGCTTATACTCCGTTTGAAATAAGATTAGATATTTACACAAACCTTTTTTACAGTCCGTTCAACCGATTTTGACTTCTATTGCGTAGGCATAAGGATGGCATTAAAAGCAAAAAAAGTGGTTACAAACCAATTGTTTACTGCAGCTGCCATTTGTCATGTCATCAACGCAATAGAAGTCAAAATCGGTTGAACGGACTGTAAAAAAGGTTTAGTTAAATGTCTAATCTTATTTCAAATGGAGTATAGTTGTTGTTGTTTTTATGTGATAACTAGCGGACGTCACGCGGTTTCCCCCGCATAGTTCCCGTTCCCGTGGGAGTACGGGGATAAAATATAGCCTTTGTTCACCGGAGATAGTGTAGCTTCCCAACAGTGAAAGAATTTTTCAAATCGGTCAAGTAGTTTCGGAGCCTATTCAATGCAAACAAACAAACAAAAAAACAATCAAATCTTTCCTCTTTATAATATTATTATGATTATGACTACATTAATGTAAATAGGTAAATGCTAACAAGCATACTATTTGTCTTTTTAGGGTTCCGTACCTCAAAAGGTAAAAAACGGAACCCTCTTGTCCGTCTGTCTGTCTGTGTATCACCACCGATTTTCTCAGGAACGGGTGGACCTAGCAAGTTGAAATTTATACCACATACTGAAGTTTATAGTCCCTATTAGGTGTATAATAAATCAAGGTCCTGAGTCAACACTATAAAAAGATATGAGCAAATAGATTTTCGCGAAAACTTACAAGTTTTCGCAAAAATTTAAATTTGCCCATATCTTTCTACCATTAAAAATGATACCAATTTTATTATGGCGGTATAATGGGTAGGTACGGAACCCTCGGCGCGCGAGTCCGACTCGCTCTTGACCGGTTTTTTCTGTCTACCAAAAGTTTTCTAGATCAGATATGAATTTTCAACTCTCAGCAATGAGCCTAGCGTTGAAAATCCAACAGTGCACTTTTATTTTGGGATTAATTTAGATGTCACTTAGTGTTGGTGAAAACAGCCATAAGTGTCCTTTTATTTTATTTGGTTAGTAAAAGTACCGAGTGTAAATAGTGAGTTGTGTTAAATATTGTAAAAGAAGCAAATCATAGCCTTGAATCGTCTTTTACGACATTTGGAAATGGTGTTTATAGGTCAGAAACTGTCCCAGTTCCATAGACTGTATCCCTAATTAATGAGAAAAAAATCCATCATAAACAAAACAAAGAACAAAAACTAGAGATATTCTCGAAACAGAATCTACCCGGAAATTAAAGTTCCTGCATCGAAGATCGTTACCACATCTATATTCTAATCATCTCTATGATGACAGTTTCCATGTTTGAACTTGTTCATAAGTTAGCTTGTTATAATGTCCTCTAGAGACGCCAGTTATCATGTCTCCCGTACGCATTATATATAATTTATGTTTAATAGGACTTTCGCAAACATAGGTCGTAGAAATTCTATCTACTGGATTTTATCATTTAATGTTTAGATTATGTTAGCTTGTATGTTACCTACGTTATTTTAATGACCTCTTCAAGAAACTTTATTAATAATCACAAATTTAATTTTTAGAGTGTATTTATTCTCTTTGTATATAGCTCTATGAAATTGTACCTCGGCGACTGAGCTCTGCTCTTGTGAAAATGGAAAATATTCATTTAATAGTATAGAATAGTTCATACAAATTCCATGCTGCCATGTCATTATTCTAATGTTGACATCTTGTACTAAACTTTGGGCGACCGACCTCTGCTCGGATGGAAATAGAGAAATCAAATTTTCCCAGATATGAGACCTAACTAGATCGATTTTTCGCCCCTCTAAACCTCTATATTGCAACTTTCATCGAAATCGTTAGAGCCGAAAAACTTTGAGAAAAGATTTGGGAACGGGATTGCCGACGTTTAAAAAAATGAAATATGATTTATTCAAACGAAAATATCTCCATGGCTTGACACTCTCACATCGCAGATGATTTGAATATTCCATTCCAAAGAATAACGTTATCCTTATCACTTTCAATCCTCACGAACCCAAATAACATGTTCAGAAGCTGTGAAATTGAAATATGTTGTATAAAATCAGAATTTAGTTTTGATCCTCGATACTTAGAACCTTGAAACCAGAGTGCATTTACATTGAAAACAACACAGTTCAGGACAAACCACAAAATTCTTAAGCCAACAATTTTTTTAAAATAAAGAATATTCCGAAAATTCTCAAGGTCTGGGTATGCATGAGACTTTACTCGAATTTTAATTAGAAATTAGTGTGTACTGTACGTGAACGTTTACCATCTATTCAGATGAAGGAAGCTCAGAACAAAACACTTAGGAAACAAGTTTCGATTTGAACAAAAAGCACTTAAGAGTTCTTGAACAAAAATATGAGATAATGGAATAATATTTAGAACCGAGTCTCTCCACAAGTACGACAAAATCCATTTGGAATTAAGCAAAAAGTGATATTCATTGCGTGAATGAATTTCTCAATTGTACGGAATTTAATAAAATATTATATAAAGAATAAGTAAATGAAATGACATATCAAATGAAGATACATGACTTGAAGCGACATTTTTTATGAAACTTATCACAGATAGCTCTAGAGCTAGGTTAATAAGTCCTATACTTCGTTTGAAATAAGATTAGACATTTAAACAAACCTTTTTTACTGTCCATTCAACCGATTTTGACTTCTATTGCGTAGGCATAAGGATGGCATTAAAAGCAAAAAAAGTGGTTACAAACCAACTGTTTACTGAAGCTGCCATTTGTCATGCCACCAACGCAATAGAAGTCAAAATCGGTTGAACGGACTATAAAAAAGGTTTAGTTAAATGTCTAATCTTATTTCAAATGGAGTATAGGTTTGACAAAGTTCTTTTGCAAGCAAACAAATAATGTTATGGTAAATATAAGACAGATAATGTCTTCTGACGTCTATTTGTAGAAATATAGTTGCGGTTTTCATAACAGCGTAATTAATTCCAACGCTCACATTTACACTGGTGCATGATGGCACATGAAATTATGTTTATTTTAGAGAACTAATATATGAAAAAATTAAACAAAATTTAAACGAATATCACTATAATTTTATTTTACAATACTACAGCTAACCTATTTACAGCATTATCATTATTTCTAAGGCGCATCGTCTCCTCTAAGGGGCAGATATTGATGGCGTCTGGTAGCTAGGATGGGTCGGCGTTTCGGATGCATCGTCACTGATTCCACTGAGGACCTAGACTGGGCCTCTTGGAGGTTTAGCGAGCTAACTGGCACAGGGGTGACGGCGTACCCAGCTGCGACCAAGGCTGCGAACTCTTCAGGAGTGTACGCCTTGTTGTTCTTGGGAGGAGGAAGCTGCGCTCTTTGCTCGTCCAAACTCTGACCGTGTTGCTCAAGGTTCACTTGTTCAACGTTGGATTGCTGTTCTCTGTACACTTGCTGAGGTCTCGCTTGTTTCCTCGGAGCTAAGTTTTTGCTCACATAAATAGATGACTGCGGTGCTTTTGCCGATTCTGACGCTCTGGATTGCTCGGATTTGATCTGGGCAGGCATCTCATACCTGGGCCTTTGCTCATTGGTTCTGTAAATAGGACGGAGATAGTACTGCTGTTCGCCAATGATGTGTGCAGACTGTTGGGGTAAACCTTCGGAAATTGGCTCGTAGATTTTGACAGTGCGCATTTTTTCGTGGTCAGGGAAACGTTTCAAGTAAGCGACTGGTCTTTCAACACTCTGGCTAGGAAGGCGCTGTTCTTGTGGTCTGATGACTTGTCTAGGAGCTTCGTAGATTCTATACTGTTTGGGTGATGCTTCAGGTTGCTGGTATTGGGGTACGATTCTGTAGTTGAGCTGAGCTCTGGGCTGCTGTTGTTGTTGTAGTTGCTGTTGCTGTAGTTGCTGTAATTGCTGTTGCTGTAGTTGCTGTTGCTGCTGTTGCTGTAGTGGTTGGAGCTTGGGTGCCGGAACGACTTTCAAGCCCTGAGATTCGGGGCGTTCGTAGAGAATCTGTTGGGATGCTGCTTGAGTTTGAGGGACCTGCACATAACGCAGGGATTGAGCGACTCTCTGTTGCTGTTGTGGTTGACGGTACAAAGGCGACTGTTGAACTGCCTGTTGCTGCTGCACGTTTGTTGTCTCGATCAGGTATTGTTGAGGAGCTGCAGGAGATGGTTGAGGTTGAGCTATTTGGACTTTATTCCTAAGTTTCGATTTCTTGCTTGGCTTTGTAATATATCTGTCGACCTGAAATTGAAGTAATAATTAATGTAACAAATATATATAAAATATTCCTAGGAAATGTTGATTAAATCGACTTTTAATAGTATCTTACTAACCTGCTGATATTGAGGTGCGACGTTTTGTACATTAGAGGCTTGAACTTGCTGCAGGTGCTGTACTTGCTGGGGTTGAGAGTACAACTGCTGTTGAGGTTCCTCAGCTGGCCTTAAAGGAGGCTGTCCGAGCAAAGCTAGGAGATCCTGGTTAAAGGCATCGTTGGCGTTAGATCCTGTATCACTGACGGCCAAAGCAGCGCCAACAGAAGCTTCTCCACCATTCGAAGTGTAGTCGGGACGAGCAATGACAGCATGAGACGATGGTTGATAAGACACCTGAAATGAAGTAAATGTCAAGTTAAATATAGCATCAATGCCATTTCCAAGTTTATATGTTATTCCCCAGACGTATTGCGTTGGCACTAAACTTTGATACAAAAATATCTCAGTTGACAGCTGTCTGATTGTATTCGAGCCAATTACCGTCAATTTTTTTTATTTCGTATTTCGAAATGTTTACTTTATTTATTTATAAAACATAGATTTTACAAAGGGTGTTTATTGAGCTGTCCAAATAGATATAGGATGAGATAAATCACTATTATAATAACGAGATGTGATAGTGTTTACAATAAAAGTTCTCTTTTTCAAGCCAAATATTTTTTTTACAACTAAACTCAAGACTGCAAGGCTTAAATAAGATTTGGCGGTTCACATCAGCTGCATGTACGATGACCGCTGTGCAAAAGTCTCCAGTCAATGGGTGCCTGAAGATGGACGGTACCATCGAGGCCGGCCTAAAAAGAGGTGACGAGATGACTTAGTATTGTGAGGGCTAGTTTGTGGTGGCGCAGGAAAAGAGTTCCTAGAAGGAGTTGGGTGTGGCCTTTATCTAGCAGTGGAACAGAATAGGCTAAGTAAAAAAAAATATGTCTAAGCTGAAAATATCTAACAGTAGATACATTTCCGTCACACTTTTTTTAAATTTACCTGACGAGCTGCCTGTGGTTCTAGGTAGTATATCTGCTGGAGGTTCTGTTTCTGCTCTTGCTGGGGTCGGTACAGTTGCTGGAGAAGTTGGTTGCTGGACAGAGGCGCCTGTTTCCTCTCTGGCTGCAACTCCAGGAGTTCTTGGGTGTTCAGGGAGAACACTTGTCCAGGACGGTATTGTTCGTTGTCTGAGCGACTGGAATTAGGAAAATGGTGATTATAGAAACAAAAAACTGTTTATTGAAATTAAAATTAACGTGTTTGTGCTCAAACATTGTTATTGAATTTACAAAGACCTTTGAAAGTATTATAAATTGAAATATTTTCTGTCCTCAAAAGAATATTTCAATGTTGTAAATTTTTATGATTTTCTAATGGTGGCCGCTGAAATCTTCTTATTGAATTTACAAAGAAAAATGTAATATATGGTCCTTGATCGAAAATTCAAAGTTACTTTTCAATCTTTTATTTCAAGACAGTTTTTAAGAATAGGTACTGAAATAAACGACATAGCATTTTTTTAATGCTATTTAAGTTATTACCTTCTTCAGTAATAACATTTTTGGCACCAAAAATATATTACATTTTATTTGTGCTGATTCAGAGACAATTTAAAAAAAATCATACCTACCTCTGAGCAATTTAAAGAGAACGAAGCTCGACTATAAGCCAAGCACAAATCACTATTTTTTAGACTACTGTATAGATATAAAAATTACTCTAATACATAAAGTATGATAAATGGTCCATTGGCCCAACAGTAGAACAAATTGTTCTTTATTGTCTCAAAACATATTATATTGAACATAAATGTAAACAATGCATTTTATTGCCCAAGATTTATTTATACTATCATGATTTATTTCTTAAATAAAAGAAAAATGGATATACAGTACAAATATGTTCTTAATGTCCCTCGGCAAACCTCGTGTTTCGTCAGTCGTCGGATTTCTAACAGTTGCCCTTTGCACTTGGTGCAAACCGGATGCTTTCAATCGACTTGGAAGTATATAGAGTCGTTAATACTCTTTAAACTTAAAGTAATTTATTTAAAAAATGGAAGGAACACTTCTGAAGTCGCAGGCACGACGGATAGGAAAATAGTTTTACAGTTCTATATAGTTCACACTGAAATCAAAACAAAACAACAATAAAGTACTAAGTTCTGAATTCAAATTATTATACACGATAAATCTAATAATTGATGGACATGGAATTTAGCATTCGTTTGTATTCGGAAATGCGATGATACCCGAGGAACATTAAGAAAATAGAAATACTGTACCTATTTGTAAAATATTTGTTATTCATAGAACACTGTACCTACTAAAACCATAGCTTAACGTTAAGTAATGATTATCGTCTACTTAACCATCAATTTTATGACGTTTAAACGTCTTTTAATTTGACATACGCAACATTTATTCTATAAACATTCGCAATTCTAATATCCGCTTAGGCGCTTATCTACATAGTTTAACACAGTAAACTAATATTCTCTGCTGCAAAGGAAATGATATTTTGCAAACTGTTATCTAGTTTGTTGTTAATAAATTAATCATAACTAACAGATATTTCCGGCAGCTAAATGCGAAATTGGAGTCAAGGGTTCCTATAATCGAGTTTGGTTAGATTATTCAAAAGTTTCTGAATTGGATTTGTTTGAAAATTGATATCAATTTGTTTACCTGACAGGCTTGTCATCGTCTTGTGGCTCCTCGACGGGGGCCACTTGTTCCTGAAAAAAACAATAATAACATTTTAAAAGTTTAGATAAGTTTGGTCTTAAATTAGATTGCGATTTTGCGTAATGTAAATTATTTTGCATACTATTGTATAGACTCAAGTTTTGAAACTGAACAGACAGCTGTGCTGCTGGGGAGTTGGTTTGCGCCACTTCTTCCCAGCTAAAGCACTAGGAAGTGGTAAAGGGCGCGCGTTTTGAGGGACTATCTTATATAATTTTGACGTTCAAAAAGTACTGATTCTCAGCCTAGTTTGAATGTCTGTTGTTTTTTTTTTAAGTTTAGTATATAAATTTTTGGCTATAGGCGCGTTGGGCTGACCATATCGTCAAATTCGCGGGAAATACATACACAAGAGACGCATAGAATCGTGGATGGCAGAAACAAAAAGGAAACCTAACACTGGGTAAATACGGGCTAAAATGATAATGAAATAGAAAATGAATGAAAAGGGAAATAATAAGAAAAATGATAAAAAATATATAAAATAATAATAACAGAAAAAAATATATTTAAAATAATAACAAAGAATAATACCTAATAGAAAATTTTTCATAAAAAAATTGATAAAATTATAATAATAGAAAAAAAAAAATATAATGATAAAGGAAATGTTTCAAATCACCATAAGCAAATGAATTGGCGATTTTCCTGTACGATAGCGCAGCAAAAACCAAACATCTTTTCCGCAATCACCAGACAAACAATAGAACCAAGCGGAAGGACATACACCAACAGTTCTCACATAACGTTAGAAAAAGTGTATCAAGCAATCAGCTGCCCCCAACGAATTAGCGATGTGACAACAATGCATGTCATACCACACGCTACCCTACAATTATGTAGGTATTACATTAGATACAAGTGAAAGTCGAGGAAACGAAACAATATGTCGCGATTATCAGCCATTTTCGAAACTATAGGCGGAGCGGTCGCAAGCGTCGATCACTCGGTTGCACAGTATGTTGATCAATCGTCCTGTGTACGAATTGGTCCGGTTATCGAGACTGTTCGTTGCGCTAGTTAAGTCCCAATCAATCAATTAAGTTCAGGCTTGGTGGTTTTGCGGTAAAATTACGAAACGCCCGGTTACCGGTTACTTAAATCTTACTGATCGTTGTTAGTTAAACTAACACTCTCTTATCTTTGCTTCGAAACGTAACTGATATTCAATAAAGCATCAGAAATTATCCTACTATTATATTAATTTTTTACTTGTCTTTGACATTTCTCGGAACCCTAGGGTCCCGGACCTTTGGAAGGCGTACGAGGGGCCGAAGCCAACTCGCAGAGGCCCCTTAGACGTTTTTAATTAAATGAGGTACCAACCGACGATTATCCCTGTTCGCACTTTGCAAGTGCAGCTAAGGACAACCCCTGGTTGGTGTAGGACTATTGTAAGATATGGAAACAAAGATATCGGACTATAGGTTTGGGTTGCTAAAGTGGACTGGTCACCTGGAACTATGGAAGGACTATGGCCCCTGCCATTATTAATTTATTATTAATTAATTATAAAATATTAAATAATTAATATTTTATTAATAACTAATTAATAATATTATAAATTCGAAAGTTTGTGAGGATGGATGGATGGATGTTTGTTACTCTTTCAAGCAAAAACTACTGAACGAATTTCAGATGAAATTTGGCACACAGATAGTTTATAACCTCTATTAACACATAGGATACTTTTTATCCGATATTCCCATGGGATCGAGATTTACGCGGGTGAAACCACGAGACGCAGCCAATAATAAATAAATTAATGATTGATTAAGTACCTACCTAGTAGTTTAGTATGTAGTACCTATGTGTCGCTACTGTACAGAAGTGTAGTTTAAATAAATAAACCACTTGTACTTTTAAGACCTTTTAAACGCAGTTAATTCTTCATTCAGAAGTAAACACACTTATTTTAAAAGTCATTGAATTGTAATCAATGGGCCACATAGCAAACGTGATCATAATTTCTCTTGATTACAACAGTAAACAAAATTAATTCATTTTTTTAGAACGACTGTCACAAAATCTTATATTTGCATACAAACCACAATGCGTAGAAACGGAACAGAGAAAGTGTAATCGATTTCGGTTTAGTGGGTGTATTATCTGTTGCCAATGTATTTGAATGATCGCAGCGAAATGCAATGACTCATCTGTTAAATCTCAAATATTAATAAGAAGAATGACTGGTAAATATTCTAGCTGTTACACGTATTTTCATTTGCCATCAAACTTGAACTTCCCACTGACTGCTGAGAAATCTTCCTTCTTGGGTGACCACTAAAAATTAGCGTTGTGCTGTGGGTCCCCAATCCCCATAACACAGCATCATGCAGAGTGGAAGCCTTCTTGTCACAGTCATGACGTGCCAGCAGCTGCTGTATATTTCTGTTTTGTGCTCGTGATTATATTTAAATCTATTGTTTTATTTTATTGTTCTCTTCTTTTATACACGTGTTTCTTTGAAAAATAAACTTTCTTTTCTTTCTTTATTTTCTTTCTTTCTTTTCTTTCTTTCTTTCTTTTCTTTCTTTCCTTCCTTCTACCCTTATCGCAATTGATTTTAAATCGGCGAAGCACGTGTTCTTCATCTCTATCAGTCGTCATCTCAGTTTTCGCCCCATTCTTAGCGTTATTATATTCTAATTTCTCTATTTTTACTCATTACATGGATAACTAAAACTTTGAAAAACCTTTTCTTAAGGGTACACTAGTCGGTCATTCTTCCATACAAACGTAGTATGGTGATTACTCGTCTGTTTGACGTTGTACGTTCAAAACTAAAAATTACATCAATTTACCTTGTCATTATCTAGCCCTGTATGGAAGCAGAATTGGGAAGAAAGCATTGGTTTGGAAGTTATGAGCGTCGAACCTTCCATATTTCAACACTAATTTTAACTCATCTTTGGGTGTAAATAAATAACGTATTTAGTATGAAAATGGCAAAATAAAAACCGTACAGGGATAGATAATTAATCGAAAAGTTAAAATAATTTTATTTTGAATAGATACATCCAGTAGTTTTTTCATAATATCTGTACGCTCATGATCTGTTCATGAAATTTTCGCGCTCGTTTTCACTAAATAAATTAATAAATAAAAAGTAAATAAATAAATAACTTTACTAAATAGCATGCATATTAGCCAATCCACCAAGGGGTTTGAGCCGTCGTCGACTAGTGGAACCTTTTGCAGCTCTTCATACTAGTAAACATGGTCTTTAAATAAAATATGTAATTTTTTTCGTACCTACCCAAGACTACATACTTAGAGTAGACCTCTCGAGATCAGTTAAAATAAGTCAACGAAGCAACTGCTCAAAAATAAACTGAATACCTAAAAAATAATCGGCCTATTTCAAACAACAATTCACGCAATATTTGCTTAATGTTTGATACATGAGCGTGATAAAATGGTTTCGTTTCAATCTATTTCTGTGCTGACAGTTACAAAATAACGGGCATTCCTCGACCAACGTGTGATTAGAGTGCACTTGCAATCCGTACTTATGGCCGAGCGGCTATTATTTCGTCCCCTACCGTGATGCAAACGGCTATTAAAAACGTATTAGAAGTGGATGAGTGTGACAAACGTGAAGGTTGGCTAAATAAGATATTTATTTATTTATTTAACCATTTATGTACACACATATAATACATTGACATGACAAAAGGAACAGAAAAATACGTACAAAGGTGATGCTTATTTCTAAAGAAATCTCTTCCAGCATACCTGCGATAAACCAGAGAATATTTTGTTTTAACAATGTTTTATTTGTTTTGGAATGTAGTGATGTGTATCTCTATTCGTTATTATTAACTAGGTTATTAACGTGTGTTTGGTAATGGCGTTTGTAACCTGTATTACTTTTGCACGGCTTGTTAGTTTCAACAGGCACGCTCAAATCACATTGCAATGCTAAAATCAATATGGAGTAGTTAAATGTAGCTAAAACTTTGGTATTTACCTGCGACTTGCATATTAAACTGATTACTAGTACTTGAAAAATATTAAACTGATTACTATTACATGTTAAATTGATTACTATTACTATAAAAATATTAGACTGATTACTGTTAATATAAAAATATTAAACTGATTACACTATAATAGTAACATGACTAATCATAACACAATATTTAAAAATGTAATTTATGAGTATTTAAATGAAATAAAGGACACCGTATGTTCGATTGCGAATATATTATACCATATTCCTATATGGTAGAGCTAAGGAGTAAGATAAATTCAGACTCCCAAAGATCAAGTTCTGGAGAATTGCACAGAAACCTGGAACATTGTTAAAAACATTACCCTCCTTCTGGAGCAGTCGGGTAAAAACTAATGGATTAGGTATGTCGATGCATATTTAAAAAAAAAAACAAGTCAGTTGTCAATGACTCTGGGGCTGTTTTAAATAATAATATTGAACTGCCACCAATAATGTTAATGTCTGATTTAAAAAACCGGCCAAGTGCGTGTCGGACCACGCACAATGAAGGGTTCCGTAGTTGGGATGAATTTATCCCAAAAACAAGCTTAACTTTGTAGTTGATAAACATGTTCTCCCATACGGAATGTATGGGAAAACATGTTTTTGCAACTGCAAAGTTAAGTTGGTCGATTATTACTCGATAACTAGTAAAGTCTACTTAGCTGTGATAGTTTTCCTTTTAATTTCGTTATACATATAATCTACTCCTGTGATTTTTTTCACACATCCATAACCAACCATTTAGCTGGCAGGGGGGGGAGGACAATTGACTCTAACAAAAATTAGCACTTTAAAGCTTAATATTTTGCAAACGGATCCCTGAATCCAAAAATAGTTCGCAAAAACTCATAATGTTTTTGTAAGACCATTAAAATGATATCCCACACTATGGGATAAAAAACTAAAAAATAAAACATCACCACTTTACGTGTATGGGAGGTACCCTAAAAAAAAATGTTTTTCATAATTTTGTTTTACCACTTTGTCGGCGTAATTAATATGTATACTTATGTCAAATTACATCTTTCTAGTACTAAGGGTCTCGGAGCTAGACCGCGGACAGACAGACAGACAGACAGACGGACATGACGAAACTATAAGGGTTCCTTGTTTACTACGGAACCCTAAAAACCAGCGAGCCTCACAAAAGTCGCAAATGATATCTGACATCTTGGCTGATGTATATAATTGTGATATAAAACATATTTATCATTATCATCCTATTTACAACCTCTCTACCATCTGACGGCCAACTCTAGCACCGCGCGCGCTCATTGGTCAAATCAAATAGCGCGCGCTTACCCGGCTTCCTGTTACACACTTCCGTCCCTTTTCACGAAATCACTCCCACAGATTGCAGGAAACCGAGAGAAATGATGTTACACATCAAAAATCAATAAAGACCTGCTTCTACTATATATCGTAACTTAATACTTCTTCTATAAGAATATATAGAAATATAAAAACGCGACTCGCGTATAAAAAAGTATCCATGAAAGCCCTTTTCTTTTGTCCCCTGTTCATCCAATAAGGAGCTTAGTTTATACATTGTATGTATTCTGAAATATACACACGATTCTGTTTGGAACGGTTCAATAAGAATTCGATTCAAATTGTTCGGGATCCATTTGTTTGGTCCATATAAACCGATGAGCGGGATAATCGCGTAACACATATAAAATGACAATTGATCGCATAAGTACTATCTAATAGCTACTACAGAGTTTTTTTTTTTTAAGCTATTGCATAGCTTTTATCGCGGGCTTGAGCGCGGCGACCGAATCAAAAAATTCTGTAACGAAAATAAAGCCTAACACCCCCACTCCGCCTACCATGTAATGACAGTTCCCGTGACAACGTGATGTTGTCATGGGAACTTAATTTTTGTTTTATGTCATCACATCATCATCCCAAGTGTAGCGTTGACAAATAGGAAGTATGGAGGTTACAAATGCTATGCAATAGCTTTACCGGACGGTGAGCAATGGGTAGCTCGCCGTCCGATAAGGACCAAGCCCGGGTCGACGGCGCGTTGTGTTCCACGCGCGCCTCAAAGAGATGTCAGCAGAATTAGCGGGGTCCGCTAGGGCCAATGCCTGCCGGGGGTTCGAAGAAAACCGATAGGGACATCGTGGCCCCCGGCAACAGGGCAACCGAAGGAACACGGGTGGGTTTTAGTCAGTAAGAGTCTGACACGCCCTCCCGCTCCGCCCAGAGCGGGAGAAGTTATTTGATAAGTTCCCACCCAAAAAAAAAAGTCCTCGAATGCCACACGTTTTTTTTTTCTAACTGAACAGACAGCTGTGCTGTTGGGGAGTTTATTGCGCCACTTCTTCTTCCCAGCTAAAGACACTAGGAAGATCACTTCATTCCCCAAAAAACGCCCGCCTTTCATCAGAAAAGCGGGCGTTTTTTGGGGACTGTCTTATGTAATTTTGACGTTTGGAAAGTGCTGATTCTCAGCTTAGTTTGAATAAATGACTTTTGAATTTGAATTTATAATTTGATGGGCATTTTGACAATTTACCCACGTTCATTGAGTTATTTATATTATTGAGCAGACGAATGTTTCGAACAAATAAAAGCAATGGATTAACAATATCTTTAAAAACTCTCGGATTGTGATTGAAAGTGTGTTACGCAGTTGGGGTGCTGGTTTTTTCCCTCGACGAGAAATGAATTCAAGAACTTTTCAATGCAAATCTACTTGTCGTAAGAGATTATTTTTGAAACGATTTAAAAAATGTGCTTGTTATTTTAAAAAACACAACGTATTTACGAAAATATTTTTTAATTAAAAGATTGGATGCCAATTAAGAAAAAATATCTCGTAGAAATGCACTCCGCTACGCTTTTTGCTTTTGCAAAGAAGAGCAAAACTTAAAAATAATCAAACTCTTTTTGGTCTTCGTTCAAAGGTCGGGCAAAATTGAAAACCATTCCACGTGTTTCGGCGATATTTTAGTTTAACTGCGTTCTATCTAATTACTGTGTATTTATTTTAAGATAGTTTAAAATATTAGTACTAAATTAGATACCAGATAACTTTGAGAGGGCAAAACAAGAAACGGCTACTGAGTACCATGTTGCCTTCAACTCTATTATACCCAATAGAGTTGAAGGCAACATGGTACTCAGTAGCCGTTTCTTGGTTTAATGGATCATCTTGCTAGGACCACGGCCATGTTCCTAAAGACAATCTGACTGATGATAGATTAATCAATCTGCCTAACCTTTTCCCAACTATGTTGGTGTTGGCTTTTAGTCTAACTGCGACTGCCTATCTGACCTTCACAACCCAGTTACCGGGTAACACGATACCCCTTGGTAAGACTGGTTGTCAGGTTTTCGGGCTTCTGACGATCCGTAACTACTGTCAATGATCCACAAATGACAGCCGGACAATAGACAATACGATTGGCAATAGAGTGACTGTTTTTAAGCTATTGCATAGCTTTTATCGCGGGCTTTGAGCGCGGCGACCGAATTAAGAAATTCCGTAACATAACGAAAATAAAACCTAACACCCGCCACTCTGCCTACCATGTAATGACGGTTCCCATGACAACGCGATGTTGTCATGGAGGTTACAAATGCTACGCAATAGCTTTACCACTGCAGTCCCCGAGTGCCACACGTTTTCTTTTTAAATTATTAATTTATAGATTCTTTTATATTTTGTGAATGTGAGAACATTGTAGGCTTAACAGACTGTGAATTTGTAGACTATTTTCTATTTTGTTAAGTACCTGATACTTGTTGACAGAACCACACTGTCCTCTCATAACTATTAACACTGTAATTTAAAACATTGTAAATGGCACTTATTTTTAAATGAGTAACCATGGAGTTTCTTGCCGGCTCTTCTCCATAGGAAACGACCAATTGGAACCGTGCACCTAGCATGTAGGTTTATGTTAAATAAAATATTTTGATTTTGGTTTTGATTTTAGAGCATTCTCAGTCTATAGTGGAACAAATTAAGCTATTGGCTTATTAATGTTCTAAAGTGAGATCAGAACACATAGTAATGCTCGACTAATTCGACCATTAGGGATATCGTCCAATCAACGCCGCTACCTAATCAGATCAGTGTCGAGTCCAATCGAGTGCCCACTGAAGCACTAGACTCCGATCATAAGCGCTTGACTCTCAAATTGTCAATGTGGTGACGTCACTAGATACTGACCGACCAGAGAGCATAGACAAGTCGCAATAGACTTTCAACAGATTTGACATAAGCTTATCGGTAGCTTATGTCAATCCAATACATTTTTGACTTTTCCATTGACGTCATCACTGACAGAATGTCACTTCTACCTCAGACACCACAACTAAATTGACAGACAGTTAAAAAGATACCAGCTAACTTGCTGAAAAAGCTACTCACACAATAACAAAGAAAATTAAGATCGTTTATTCTGAAAGTGGGCAACGTCGCAAATAGATGTCAAATATTTCACTGTTTTGATTAATTTGACCTTAGAGTAATATTAGATTTAGATTCGATTGCCAAATTAGGGCAATATTACTGTATGAAAATAAGAAATGTGGCTAACTAGCGAACTAGAATATTAATAATGAATTGCAATTATAACACTGTGTGTTTTAGTGCTTGGAAAGTTTCCAAATACCTTTTTTATATCTAAAACTAAATATTCGGTGTTACGATATTAATTATTGTATTTCATAAACAATATTTTAGTTCCCTAGTTAGCTACATTTCTTAATTCCATACAGTAATCTTGACAAATTAATCAAAACAGGTGAATATTTGATAGCTATTTACGACGTCGCCAACTTTTAGGATAAACCCTCTTTACAACATATTAAAAGTAAATTATTTTTGCCAGTGGACCTCACTGTTTTGCTGACATTTATTTGAATTTAGAACTACCAATGTGATGAGATTAAAGTCCCCGTCACGAGAAGCTATAAATTTTGTAAACACACATTTAGGGGTTTGCAATCTTTGGGTAAAATATAATAAAAACAGTTTTGTACAATTTTTTTACAGGGATATAATTATATTAACACACACATCTAATTACAAACAAACAATATAACCTAATCCGCGAAAACACCAAAAACAAACAGACGCATTCGAAACTCGAAAGACAGCAGAGACAACGTCAGCGTGAACTTACTTCAAAATCGTGGCCCAAATGTTTACGTTCCATGAATCAGATGCGTTCCAGTACCACAAAACCTTAGACGACAGCGCTTTATATCGCTAAAATATAACCCGATCAAGTGAAATTGCTCATTAGTTTCGTATAACACGTACGTTACTTTGACTTCATTGAATTTGGGATTATTTGTTGTTGATTAAATTGTCGCTACGTAACTTGGTAGAAGTTCTTTATTTACAAAAATTATAGCTTCTCGTGACGGGGACTTTAGTGTATTTTTCGCCGGCGTTCCGAGGGAATTTCAATTAGGTTTAATCTAAGAGCATTAAAAGAGGTTAGTTACTAACCTGATTCTATTAGATTACTCGCATCTGTAATAAGTAACGACCTGTTCGCAGCTATGCTCCTTATCGATTATACCTCATAGCTTAGGTGTAGATAATTGATAAGCATCTCCGTGTACGTGTTCATTTGAATATAAACTAAAGCAACTCATATGATATTGAGTGTTAAAAATTAAAGACAGTTTTATAGTAATTACAAGCCGTGGTGATTTTCCATCAGCAAATATGACGAATTTACATTCAAAATTTTGTCCCTTATTCAACGCTTTTAGCGAATAAATTATCGTAAATCCTTTTTTAATTATTTATGAAAGCCATGTGCAAAATTCCATGCTTCTAAAAGCATGAAATTGATTGAATTGTTTTTTTTTCTAGATTCAGTGATTTAGGCTGTACGTTGTCTGTCAGAGAATGAATAAATTTAAGATTTTAATTAAGTAAATAATAAATTTGTAAATAGGATGACAATTTTTGGACTTTGCTCCAGATTAATAGAACAACTCAACAACAACTAACCACAAACAACAAACATCCAACACAACAACAAACAACAGCAACCAACAAAACAACAACAACAAACAACCAACTTGCCACATTTATATAATCGAATGAAATTAATTGGCTTTGAATCGCGATTAAAATACAAAATGCAAGCCAATAATGGGCTAACCACTCTAACCAGTCATCTGAAGCCTAGTTGACAGGTCTAAGTATGTACCTGTCTTCATCTAGTATATTTAACATTTCTGTATTACGATTTAATTATCTTTTGGGGCCAAAATGTATTATTTAATAGATGTAACCATAACTGCGTATTAAAACCTCAAAGTACCCACTAATTTAATGGTAAGTACGAGTTACATCTTTGTCGAGGTCGATTTCCCTCTCGCATGTGGTAGGCGCTGCTCTAAATAGTAGATAAGTAATTAAGTTGAGTACCTAATTATATACCGCAAATTATACTTCAATCGTCAGTATTTTAATTAAGTTTTATACTGTATTACGTCTTTTAGGGCCTTACTGTACTTTTGAGCAAGTTTTTGATATTGCCTAGTTGATAGATAGTAGCAGTGGATAGGCAATAACCTATTTGAAAATGTGTGTAAATTATTTTGATAAATGATAAGTATATCAAGCTTGCACTAAAATATGTATTATATAATACATGTACAAGTAATCAAAAAGGGGAAGAGGGATAGCCATGAAAATGATTTTGCAAAAGCTGTATTGTTTTGTTGGATCTATTGTTTGTTGTTTGAAGCTATCGCACCCAATTTCATATGTATGTATGTAGTAATACGTCGATGTAGTAAATGATTAATAACTTTTAAATTAATTTATTCATTTTATGACTAACCATGCTTTTTCATGCTGTTCTCGTAGGTTTATACCCACTGCACTTAAGTTAAAGAATTAGGCGTAGTATTTTAAGATTTCAAGTCAGAAATAAAATTTTTGCTTGGTATGTATGCCATTTGTTATGTGCCAGATAGTTTAAACGTTAAATCTTGAGTTTTTCTACGATAAAACCTAAGCTTTGACAGCTGCGACAAACGATGTTTATCTTGATATATATCAAGTGCAGACTTTTTAAATTGACTGTAGGCAGAAAGGCGTATTATTATGTTTACCAAGAACAAGATTCTACTTAACTTAAAATAATCCTTTCCACGGATTAAAAGTCATTAAAAATAATAAGAATGGGAATGATTCTGTATTGTTAAGAATTGCATAGGAATAACTTCTCAAGGAAACTCAAGCATTCACGAGGAAAGTATTGTTTAAAATTAGCTATAGAAGTTAGTATCGATTAGGTTAGGATAAGTGCATTTATAGCATTGGGTTATCCTGTATTGGGAGATGTAACTAGATAAATAAACTTTAAATAAAATAAAGTGACTAAACAAAGATTAAATTAAGAAAAGGTACTCCGGGAGTGCCCACAGAAGTGAAAACTTAAACAAGATCGCCTTGGTGGAAGAAAAATACTTGCATCGAACATTGATTCGTAACGTTATATAAATAAAGAGCACAATCGCGTTTACAAAAATGAGGTGTCGGTAACGGTGTCGCGAGTTCAATTGTTTTTTCTCATCTCAAAAATGCCCAACGCGCCTAAAGAAATTTTCACTTCAAAAACGAATACATTTGCTTATAACTGAAGCTAAAAATGAAACCTAGTAGAAAAAGTTAAAAAAGCTAAGATGACAAAGCTATAATACATTACTACAATCAATAAGAATTTATTGGTAGAATTTACCACTTTAAACAAACATTTTCGTTCACAAATAGCTAGCTATTTTACTTGACCCTCAGGTCAACTAAGTAAGTGGGTAATCATGATATCCCAAACCGATAGGTTATCTGTAATTTGTCTCTTGTTTTGCATAATTAAACATTTTAGGTTAACAAATATTTTGTGTTTATTTTATGCGATAAAGTCGTATTTATGGCTATATTACTATGTGCAAATTGAATAGACGACTTTTGCGAATTCCTATGTGTTATATAGTAAAGGTGCTGATAAGCTTAAGCATTCACTTGTAAGTCTTGTAACTGAACATCGAGCATTCGCCGTTTTTAAATTCGTCGAACTGAACAACGAATAGAGCCAAACATCGCTACGAACATTTTCTCGATCATTCTACCGAATGCTCCTGTCAATGCTCGTCAAAAAAATACTCTTCACGAAGATGTCAGACTTAACGGTCGCGTGTGGATGGCTCGGCTCGGCAAAAAGCTCAAAGCAAATTTACTGTCCTTTTGCTAGAATGCTCGCTAGAATGCTCCCGTAAATTTTTCTGTAATATAACAGTCACTAGAATGTTCACTACAAGTGAATGCTCAAGTTTATCAGCACCTTTAAAGGCAAATACACAGGTAGTTCCATACACGCTATTAAACTTTCATGCAGTTTGGCAGACGATGAGCAATCTACTATATAGTTAGGATATCGTAGAATTCTGTTAATGTCAACCAATAAATATTAAATCTTTACAGGAGAACACATCATCCGCCGGGGGACGCGTCGTAATGACCCCTACTTATAACGTTTCGATAACTGAGACACAAGCTCCTTACACCCGTGAGGGAGAGGCAAATTTTACGCCCTCACGCTTCTAACCGCCGCAGGATACGCCCTAGGCGTCCGGAATCGCAGGCCGATTCCCGGCCACCGTAGGCACGGGCTTGCGGACGGTGAGCAATGGGTAGCTCGCCATCCGATAAGGACTAGGCCCGGTTCGAAGGCGCGTTGTGTTCCACCCGCGCCTCAAAGAGATGTCACAACTGACAGCGTCCGCTAAGGCCGATGCCTGCCGAGGTTGCGGGAAAGTCCGAAAAGGATACCGTGGCCCCTGGCAATACAGGCAACTAAAGGAACATGGGTGGTAGCGGGAGAGCGTATCTGATTAGAGCGGGAGAAGTTATTTGATAATTTCCCACCAAAAAAAGGCTCCTCACACCTTATAGTGTATTAAATATATTGATCCCACAAATAGTCGTATTAAACAATGTTCTACCGATATTCCGTAAACATTTGCGTCTCGTCCCGACTCCGGACAAACACAGTAACAATCCATCGATAGCGTGTTCTGTACACCAGACTAACAGTTTAAAGGACTGGTCGCTCGTGACGAAATGTAGGGCATGGAAGTGAAAGGGCAGCTTAGGACATGATCTGGTGAAGTTGAATCACTTTGTATTGGAGAAATAATACTATTTATTGGTTTGATGGGATCTTTTGCCATGCCGTATCTTTTCGTTCGTCACGAACTAAGATTATTGATTTTTGCACGAAACTCTATACCATAATTCCGTTTACTGCTTAGTCTAGTGGTAAAACCACCACTGTCTCAGAACCAGAAGTCTCGGGTTCGATTACCAGCGGGGGCTAAATTTTCTGCTCAGTTTGGTTGATGGTACGGTTTGTTCTAAGTCCGCCTGGCTAGCTACCACCATCTTATCTAAGTCTGTCGTTATAACAACAATGTTAACAGCATTGTTGTGTTTCGGCAGTTAGAGGTAAGATAGCCAGTTCATCTGTTGTTGAGGATTCTGGGTGAAGCTTGTTTCCACGTTAAGCTCTTATCGTCACTAACCATCAGGTGAGATGAAGGCCAAGAGCTTCCCCGTTGTATTAAAGAAAAAAAAAAAACGAAAGTTGTCTATACCATTTTTCCGGACCTGTTGATATCTACAGCAGCGTAGGTAAGTACCACTTACTGTACTTACTGTAACCATCATGAACGACGATGACAACTTTGTTCTAAACATAACATAACATCACGCCTTGTTTCCCCGAAGGGTTGGGCAGAAGTGTACCTGTAGTAGGTAGACCCACATTTCACCAGTTATGTTTAAGACCCATGTAAACGACCCATGACCCATGTGACTTTGTTCTAATACAGAAGTTTGTAGTAAGTACACACTGTGATCATAATAAAGGTTTAAGCATCAATATGATAGTAATAACCATGCACCACATTACCTACAAGTAACATTACGGACTCTTACAACACTATCGAGATGAGAAACAGCAGATACGTGTTTTTATTCACATTTGCATGATATCACCATGGGAAGATCAAAGGGATATCTGCGTGTACACATCTTTACACCTATTAGGACTTATCGCGCTACCACACAATGGCAGAAAACGGAATTCGACGTGCAATAACAGATTAGTAAGACTTTCATATGCATTTGATTGACAAAACAACAAATGAACGCCGAAATAGGTCAGGTAAAAGCAACTTTGTTTGGATTTTTTATGAAAACAGAAAATAAAACTCGAAGGTCTAAGGGAAAAGTGCCTATTAGTTCTTATTGCATGTGTTTCTAAGATTAATGGGCACCCCATGAAGGGAGTGCCGCAAGGTCATTAGTTCGGCCCATGCGTTTACAAACATAGTTGTATGTATAGAGTTTACATTTATTGCTGGGATCATGTCTGTCTGTCCTCCTACGGTTTCCCACGGTCCACGTTGAATAATTCAAGTGCCAGACATTCACTGAAAGGCTGCTTATAATCCAGGTATATGAATTTGATAGTACCCACACAACCCACCGACTTTTTATTCGAATGTGAAGAAGGTCAGGCGTTTTTCTTCATTTAGAGAACTGCCTGCTATACCCCGTTATGATAATAATATGAATATTACTGGACTAGTTTAAAATTAGATAACCAAAAATATTTAATATTTATTTGCGAATTGTAACATCACACTTCTATTATGTAGACTATGACATAACAGCTGTTGCATATAATTTTAGTAACCTACTTGAAACCAAACATGAAGAAGTGCCTTTAACTATCCACCACGTGCAGGTAAATCGTTGCAAATGCGTGAGAGCTCGAGCGGTATGCAAGTATTATAATCACCGCCGTTACACTCAAAATGACATAATTACATGTATTTAGTTGTCGCCTATATTTGGTCTTGCGTTTCCCACTAATCCATCACTACCGGTCGATATGTACATAATTGACATGAAATACCGTTACCGGTTACGATTTGAAACGCGGAATAGGAAATAATATTTTTTTTATAATTTTTCTAGTCTCCTAATGTTCTACTAATTCAGCAATAGAATACTTAAGTGGAAACGGCTAATGTCGGAACGGTAAGTATTACTCATTCATCATACTTAAAATTACGAAACAAACTTCCCACTTGTCAAGTTTCGGTAGCATGTTGGTACGCGTTTTGAGGCAGCGAATTTTGTTATATGAGTGAATCTTATGTGTAACGACTTGACAGTGTGATTATTTTGTGTTTTGTAAGCTCAATTTATAGCGAACGCTGACTTGATTAATCTGAAACACTTCTTTATCTAAATTTCAACACACAGCAGACTTGCTTTCGAATCAATATGAATGTCGTATCGCGATACATTTGTATATAGTCTGTTTACTTTTTAACAAGCATATCCGTGCTAGTTAAAAAGTTGTATGAGTGATCTTTTTGTCTAATGGCACTTTAAAAGTTGATGCGGGGATTGGGTGGCAATAGGCAGCCTACCTAATAGTAAGTGTTCACCTGCCATCCATGTTTTTTTTTTTGATATGGCATCTCGTAGTTGACCTTTGAGATCATGACTACTTAACCGGGCTTTCCTGTGGGTGCCTAGTAGCATCTACACTTAAAACCTCCAGCTAGGGGTTATTCAACTATGCTAATTAAAACTAGGTGAATGCTCGCTAAGGGCACCCTCTGTGGGGTACGAGCCTCGGCTTAGGGCGTCAACCGGAGGGACATCAAGGATGGGACGGGCTGGATCAAAGTTTTGATCATGATTATTAATCGGAGAATTTAAAGCTACGTGCTCAGCTGCAACAACTGCTGGCACCTCGGTATCGAGCAAGGGTCGGGGAGAGTATCATTTACTCGGGGATGCGGTCGCGATCGCAAAGGACCTCGACGGCGAGGTTGGAATGACGGGAGGCGTCTGTTTTTGTACACTGTGCTGGTTTCCCTACTGCTCTCCTGGAGGAGAGTAATGGGATCGTCAGGGTCGGTAACCATCTCTGTCATTACAGAAATAAAGCTGCTCATGTGCCTGTTTGAATACAGTTTCCTTCAACAGTTAATAAAATAATCTTACCTGTTTGCGAGCTATCCTGTATCCTAGGTGTGTATATTCGCCTTGCGTCTGTCTCTTGTCCTTGTTCATCGCGGGCTCTGCCGCATTTTCTGTCTCCTTCACGTCCGCTGCGTATGCGCATAGCGCGAATGCTGAAACAATAAGAAAGGTCAAATTAGTTATTTGGTCAAGAAAAACATTAATTGCCAAAGAAAAGACGCGGTTAACCGAGACAGAGTCGCTATCTATAACAATAAGGGTTATCGACCATAATGCTACTCAAGAGTACCAAAAAAATAAATCATTAATGAGTAACCAGTGTCACAGTACTAGTATTTCAATGGCGGTGCGTATAGGACGCGACTTACTAACTCATTATTAACTATACTCCATTTATTATAACATTAGAAAAAATCGTTATTCGATATAAAAGTGTAATGATCTCCGTTATTTCACGGTTAATTATATTTAAAGTGCAATAATTTCAACAATATTACATAGTAACTATCGTTATTTTGCCGTTATTTTTCTAATGCTATAATAAATGGAGTATATATAGTTTGTGATCACTAAATATTTTTGTCTCTTCTCTTATATTTTAAAGCAATGAAAATTCTTGACGGTTTCTCAACAGCAGTTTATTTATTTATTAAAACTTTATGCACAAGTAAAAAAAAATACTGTACAAAGGCGGACTTAATGCCTAAGGCATTTTCTACCAGTCAACCTTAGGGTGATGCAGAGACAACACATGGCAGGTGCAACATAAATGATAGATAACTTGAAAATGAATACATACTAATACATAAATACATACATATAAATCGAATAAACTTTGTCAGGAGAAATAACGACAGGTAGAGGAGAAAACAAATCCAGCAAATCAGCGCTTAAAAGATTCTGCCAACTTTTTACGAATATGTTCACGTGCTTTCATTTTGAAAGATAACCGACTGGTTGCCATCCTGATGTTCAGAGGGAGCGCATTCCAAAGAAATACCGCCTGGACAAAGAAAGAAGAGTGAATAAAGCCGGAGCGGTGAGAAGGTCAACGTAGAAGACGATTAAATAATAATGTTCATCAACAACTACTAATTCATGAGAAACAGCTTCTAACACATCTATTCAATTATTGCTAATCATCTTTACCTCTTGCAATACCTCATAAAATGACTAGATGCTCCATTTGTGATCTTCAAAATGGTACCGACTGAGCAGTAAAATAGTGATAAAATTTCTATACCCCAGTACTTATTATGTCATTGGTATCGATCGAGCTTTAGTGCTACAGCGCTAAAAGCGAAGTTTCGAAATAACGCAGTTTCTGTAAATGTCACCTGATATTGAGGCTCAATAATGTCAGCTATATTGACATTAAATTTTATGGTAGTTTCTACAAGTGTCTTGAGTGGTTCTGCATTAATATTATTTTAATCTTCTCTTCGATAATAATTATTATTATCGTCTTGTAGTTTGAAATTGATTGTGATAGGCCTTACACAGACTGGCACGACGCGACACCGGTCATTATTCTACCGTGAAGTTTTCTTAGAAATTGTTTTATTACAGTCGCGTCGCGCCAGTTTGCAGGAGGCTTTATGTCGCTGTTTAAAGTATCTACTAATTTTTTTTTTAAACTGGATGCGAAAAGCACAGAACCGGTCGAAGTGGCGGTGCTTGAGGGAAGGCTATGTCCAGCAGTGGACGTCTTTCGGCTGAAATGATGACGATGATGATGAAATCTTTAAATTTCGTTTTAAAGATTTCAGCATCTACTGAAAGATCTCACGTTTGTTTCTCAGGCTATGCAAAATTTAAGCAGCTCGATATTTTTCTACCTATAAAACAAGACAACACAACGTCAAGTGCCAACTGGCATAGTCAAACGACATAACAAACCTGCCAAGTGCATATTGAATCACGCACAATGAAGAATTCCGTAGTTGCGATGAATTTATCGCAAAACCAAACTTGTAACATTGTAGTTGAAAAACATGTTCTCCCATATATCGATTTACGTCACGGTCAATTCTCTGCAAATGTAAGTTTGTAAACGCAATTTTTTTTTGTTTGGTATATTAATTACAAATTAACAATTTTCGGACTTTTTCCTTTACTTGCACTGACTGGACAGGTCCACTCAAATCTGTGTGGTTCTTTCCTCAAAAGACCTTTTCAGACACTAATCTACATGGTCCTCATATGGCCTGACCAAGATTATGTCTGGACTTTAAAAGAGACTGCCACCTCTGAGTTTGTTTCGGCCTTTCTTCTCAGAGTAGTCAGATAGGAAACGCCGAACTCATCTAGCTTATTTTAATATTTTTTATATGACGTGTAAAAGTGATTCCGATATCCTATTTACAGAATAAACAATTTCATTTCACATGTGCTGTGAGATCTTGCTTCCTGCCATATTTCGTGATTCTAGGTCAACGGGAAGTACCCGGGTTTTGATTTATTTGCAAGTATCAAAATATGTCGCATAAATGGCCGTATTTTTTTTTCTTGTTGATTTAGAAGCTTGATTTCTTAGAGATCAAAGAGACCATAGGTTTACGTATTTGATATTAATTTCAACTTGAAACCCAGACGCGTTTCAAAGAAAAAGAGTCTGGACTGACTGATGCACGGACAACGAAGTGATCCTCTAAGGGTTCCGTTTTTTCCTTTTGAGGTACGGACCCCAAATCATCATCTGCCTAGCCTTCTTCACAACTATGTTGGGGTCGGCTTCCAATCTAACCGGATGCAGCTGAATAACAGTACTTTACATGGAGCGCTGCCTATCTGACCTCCACAACCCAGTTACTGGGTAATACAATACCCCTTGGTAAGACTAATTGTCAGACTTCCGGGCTTCTGACGACACGTAACGACTGTCAAAGATCCACGAATGACAGCCGGGACCAACGGCTTAACGTGCTTTCCGAGGCACGGAGGAGTCTCGGAATGTTAAGATGGTTATCCATCCACAGACCAACCTCGGCAAGCGTGGCTTAACCTGATGGATCGAACCGTGCGGCTGTTATTACTTAGCTACGAGCTCCTAGGTACGGATCCCAAAAAATCTCTAAAATGCTTCACACATCGTTTTTCCCACGGGTCCATTTTTCAGAGTTAAATTGAAAAGTTTAGCCGAAAGCTTAGGCCAACAAATAACTTCAAACTATGATAAAATATCTCAACCTAGATCTAACAAAAATCTCAAGAATTCATCTCACATTCAATAGAAACGATAGCAATTGTGCTAAGCAAATATTATTTTAACCAAACTGTATCCATTCCCTTCATTTTATCTCCTAGTTTATCTTACATCAGTAACGCTAACGTAAACCGTAACCTAACGCAAACTGTAATGTAACGTAAACCCTTGACCCAAAAACATGAGATTGGCACATTTCTTTACGATAAAACGATTTTCGATGAGTTCTGTGAAGATAGAGGTGTTTTTTTATGTGGAGGCCATGGGTATGACGTTTTGGTTTTGTATTTACGTGCGTTTTAAATTAAATGTTGTTTTGTATTCTTTTGCCGTTTTCGCTATAACTATTTCTTAAATATTGGGTTACGGAAATACATAAAGATCTTTCTGTGTTACTTTGGTAGTCAACCTCACTATCATCCTTCCTGGGTTTTGATTTTTCTGTTTTTTTTTTTACAATAACATGATCCTTGATCGTGCTAAGGCCGTTTGTCCACCGCACCGTGAACGGGACGTTAACGAGAATGAGATGATGACGTCGAAGTTGCAACAGGTCATTCTCGTTTCTCGTTGAGGTCCCGTTCACGGTGCGGTGGACAAACAGTGTAGGTATGACAATTTTTTGTAAGCTTTTGTAGTCACCACGCAATCCAACCAGATGGAGCTGATCATACTAGAAACTATCTTGAATATTTTTGATAGCAATAGAGAATAGAATAGAGTAGAATATGGACCATGATATCCTGGGTTCAATTCCCGGGTCGGGCAAAGTGTTATTGGGTTTTTCCATCTGGAATTTCTCAGTAGCAGCCCGGAGTCTGGATTTGTGCTCAGTTGATGGCAATAGGCTCGCCCCCTATTATATGGGACTACAACATCTAACTGGCGAAATGTAGATGTACTATAAGTACACCTCTGCCCAACCCTTCGGGGAATGCAGGCGTGATGTTATGTTATGTAAATTTTACATAAAGTGACACAATGGGCGGTCTTATCGCTAAAAAAATATTTTCATTCTAGTCCAACTATAGGACACGAATCTATTACCGAGCAAGACCAAGTCACTCACGACATAGGATATATTATCAAGGTTACAAGTGATAAAGCATTTGCCATCTACATATTCCATAGTAATCATGCTCCATTATGAAAAGCTGTTTATCCACCGCACCGTAAAGGGGACGTCAACTAACCTATAATACGCGGCCATAATAAATATACTGTCTGTGCTACTTCGGCGTCGTCATCTCGTTCTCGTTGACGTCCAGTTTACGGTGAGGTGGACAAACAGGCTTAGGATACCGAAATGTATCTGTCACGATTTTAAGGGCATTTGGAGCATTTGTGGACAATCGATTAAAATAGTTTTTACTGTCAATGTTATCGTCATTAGAAGGCAAAATTATAGTCTAGTTATTATTATAACAGCACATAATATCTAAGCAGCCTTCATAAAATATTTGTACTAGATCTGTTAGATAGTAAGAATAAATATATCGTTAAGCCGACGTTCGTACAGACGTAATAAAATCGCGGTGGGATTTTATCGCGCATTGGATTTTCTACTCTCGGTGTTTAAGCCGAGCGTTGAGAATCCAATGCGCTGGAACGCACTCTCGTCCCAGCGCGTTGAAAAAACACACTGTTGGATTTTCGATTCTCGGCGCTAAGCAGAGCGTTGAAACTCAAGTGCACAAAAAAAAAATCGCCGCGATTTTATTACGTCCTTGCGGACGCCACACGTCGGGTAACAGTTTTATGAATGTGACTATTAGCTATACTAATATAATAAAGCTGAAGAGTTCGTTTGAACGCACTAATCTCTAAAATTACCAATCGGATTAAAAAAAATATTTTTACATTAGATAGCCCAATTCTTGGAGAAGGTTATAGGCTATTTAATATTACGCAACGAACTTGAGGAGCCGATAAAAAATATTAATAAAAAAACAGAAAAAACGCTCAGCGAAAACGAAGTACCGGGTACGCGGGTGGGCGATTCGACGCGAGGCGGTGTGTCGGGTGCCCAGATCGGCCGCCCGACTAGAACCGAGCATTACCGAGAAGAGTCAAACTGTGCATGGCTGTTATTTTAGTACTATATTGTGGTGTCTTACGACTTCCACGCGAACTTCATTTGCGGGCAGAAGCTACCAACCTATAAGTAGCTCTACTTAATATACATTGTCACTAATCTAGTCCTCGTAGGCACAGCTATCGCAAAATCGTTCCTAATTCGAATTCTAGGTCAGCCATATTTGATAAATTCTCTGGAGTACCTATTTTCGGATTGAACCATAAGCCCAGGTGCCCACGGGCGTTTTTTCCCGCGGTTAATTCTTTTCTCACATTTAATTTTCAACGCTCTGCTTAGCAATAGCTAATTAGAAAGACCCCAGTGTATGCATGCTACCTTGATTTATCGAAAGCGTTTGATCTTGTATCGTATGATATTCTATGGGGTAAATTAAGGGATGAAACTTGTCTACCTAGGGAAATTGTGCTATTATTTATGCATTGGTATAAAAATCAAAGGAATTTTGTAAGATGGACGGGCGCTCTCTCGGAGGAGTACGGGCTGGAGTGCGGGGTGAGGCAGGGGGGGCTGACCTCTCCCACGCTCTTCAACCTGTACGTCGACCAAATGATCGGTGAACTCAGCAGCACCAGTGAATAACATCAGCTACGCAGACGATATGGTGCTGCTGAGCCCATCGATTGGTGCCTTACGAAGGCTCCTGAAAATTTGTGAGTCCTACGCGGTGACTCATGGGCTCAAATACAACACGAAAAAGAGTGAAATAATGATTTTCAGGCCGGACAACAAGCGTTACACATTCGTTCCGAATTTCACTTTATGTGGTACAGCTCTAAACAAAGTTGAGCAATTTAAATATTTGGGCCACTGGGTCACGGCGGACCTTAAGGACGGGGTGGATATTGAGAGGGAGCGCAGAGCGCTGTCTGTCCGCTGCAACATGTTGGCCCGCAGGTTTTCGCGGTGCACGGGGACTATCAAAGTTGCACTTTTTAAAGCGTACTGTCAGTCCTTTTACACCTGCAGCCTGTGGGTTAACTATACACAGCGGACATACAGCGATCTGCGCGTTCAATACAATAACACGTTCCGGGTGCTGATGGGGCTGCCGCGCCACTGCAGCGCCTCTGCGATGTTCGCGGCGGTTGACACGGACGGATTTGCGGCCATCATGCGCAAACGGTGCGCTTCTATCATGCGCCGCACGCGCGACAGTCCCAACACCATCCTGCGCGCGCTGGTGGACCGTTGGGACTCTCCGATGCTGACTCGCTGGATACGGCTGCACGCAGTCGTGTAGTGATGTAACACCACCATCGGGGAGTCCACCCGGACCTGCTACTTACTGTTTAATTTAATTGAATGACATACAATAAAAATGCAATTGTTATTGTATGTTATTTAATTAAATTTACTATTATTATTATGTCAATTATTATTAATTATTACTAACACTAGTTTGTAAGCTCGTAATTGTAATAACAAATATGGATGTAATCGTATCAAATCCGAATTAAATGTTTTTTTTTTGTTTTTTTATTTAGCGCCAAGAGTTGAAAATCCAACAGTGTGGGCCAATAACAGTATAAGCGAATTTGTGCAAGTTCTTAACAATAGATGTCGCTACTGTTAAGGACTTGTAGGTAGGTACTGTCTCTACTTCTGTCGTTTCTCAATGAAATTATCAACGACATTTCATCACTATAAGCACAAAAAAATGGAAACACACGTAAACACGTAACAGTAGTCATCAAGGTGTTTATAATAAATCTATTGCAATATTTCTACATGCGGAACCCATTGACATGGATTCGTTTCCGCGTTGCTGATGACACTGCACACTGTGTCAAATGTTAATCTATGCATAGTAAGTCAATGGTCTCATATTCAATTAAGTAGGTAGTTAATAATATGTCGGTCAATATGCGATTTTAAAATACCTCCTTATCCTAAGGGCACGTTTTCCCTACCATTACCCGCGCCACCCGGTCTACTCCTTGATATGCAATGGCCTCTGTAATCCCATGAAGCATGAGGCTCCAGCGGCTAGTGCAAATCTCGGGGTTCATTCGATTTATCGAGTCTGGTTAAACCACGCTGGGATCGGTGCATTTCATTCATTCATTCATTCATTCAGAGACGCAAATTCGATTTTAATTTGAATTTCGAATTTAATTTGTTCGATTTTGGAATATGTTCGAATAAATGGCCAGTAGCGTTCTCTTGGCTGTTTCTCACAGTAAACAGAGATTACATAAGTACCCGATTGCCCAGGAAGTTTTGGGCAATTTCCCCATTTAAGGGTTTATTGAGAGGTAAACAGGTAGGTACGATCGTCACTTTGATCGAAACATCGACCGAAAACATCACTTTGATCTTTGTTTTACTACTAAATGTAGAGAAATATTATTCAATTTAGCATCATCAACCGACTTCCAAAAAGGAGGAGGTTATATGTTCGTCGCGTATGTTTGTTTTTTCTTTTTTTTTATGTATGTCCACCGATTTTTCCGTCAATTGTGGACCGATTTTGAAAATTATTTTTTTGTTTGAAAGGGTGTGCTCTCGAATTGGTCCCATATAAATTTTATTAACTTTGCTTTGATAGTTTTTGAGTTAGCTACAAAATACGTTTTTTTTTTTCCCACTTGCTATGTAGATGATATGATAAGTTTCTGTCACTGGTAGCAGGTAGTGGTATTCGAATGTGTGTGGGGTAGGTACCACAACTAAAAAGTGAAAAATAAAAACTTTTTGCAAAAAAAAACAACCGACCTCCAAAAAAAACACTACAAAGTGAAAAATAACTTTAATTTCGGAAGTCGGTGGCAAAAAACGAAAATACAAAACACAAGACACCGACTTCCGAAATTAAAGTTATTTTTCACTTTGTAGTGTTTTTTTTGGAGGTCGGATGTTTTTTTTTTTAGTATCGCGATCAAAAATTTAACTATACCTATTATGCCTACTTGACAACATTCACTTTACAAATCAAATCACAAATCAATTCTCAAAAGAAATACAAAGGATCAATATTTGAAAAACGAACGTATCCAGAAAAAAAAAATGGCGGTAGTCTGACGTCATAAAGTGGCGTCGCTCGCGAGAGCACGTCAGAGGTTCCAAACTTCTGGACCGTGACGCAAATAGCTAAGTTCGGAATGACGTAGACAATCGTATACTGATCATATCGTGTCCGTATGGATTGAGGAGCCATGTCTCATATTTAAACGCGGGTACTACCAATATTTAGTAGTAAATTAGGTGATTTTGTAGGCCCGATCCTGGAATTTGTAGTAAAACACTTTAAAAGATACACGACTTTTAAGGTGGCTCCTCAATTCAGACGTCTGAATTGAGGTGCCACCTTACAACTCTAAAACTAGCCGACGGATATTTTTGAAAATTTGGTAGGATTTAGTAGTACTTATGCGTAATCTCTACAAAAAAAATGGGTTTTGTACGGCTGAATTTGAGATAGCTACAATGTTTTGATTTTTCATAAAAATCCATAAATTTCACCGCGCTGTTTCTCGGAAAGTCATTAACCAATTACAACATATTTTTAGTATAATTTAGTAGTAAATACGTTCTAATTTGTAGTATAAAAATAAAATGGAAAAACTACATAATTTCGCTAATACAACACATTTTATGTGGCTCCTCAATCCTGACGGTCTACAGAAAATAATATGTACGTAGCTACTAAAGTAGTTGATCAAATCGGATAAATATAGCACCAATATTTAGTAGAAATTTCTACTAAATATTGGCGTAATCCAAAATCCTGTACATTCAGTATTTCAAAAGATATTAACAAAATAAAAATTCCTTAACAATCTAGTGTGGTACGAGAGCCCACGACCAAAACCATATCACATCGTTTTAGGGCCAAAATCGTATAAAACCGTTAGTTTAGATGATTCTTGAACCCAATTCGGTGGGAAGTACCGGTCAGAAACGTCTCAGATTTACGGAAGCCTATTTCTGCTATGTCAAAAAAAATAAGCAGACGGTTTCATCACAATATGCCTGATATTAAAAATGTACATAGTTTTCGTAATTTTATTACAAAAAAGTTTGTTTTCTGATATTTTGCGTGTCACATGTGGACTGAGCGCATTTTCAAAACTGACAAAAAAAATTACCTATCTGTCTCATAGCAACCTGGGTCAATCGAAAAGTTGTCTGATTAGTAACGTATTGTTTTCGTAATCAAAAGATTACGGTAGGTCAGTGTCAGGTTGTATCTTGATCAAAAACAACTTTTCCATAAGAGATATGTTCTAATGGAACAAATCTATCTTTTTGAAATAAATAAATAAATAAAATAAAATAAAATCTTAGGATTATTATTAATTACGTATTAATGATTTAACCTAAAAACTGCAAAAAACGTAAGAAAATTTTAATGTGGCTACAACTGCAGAAGATTCTAAATCCAAAAATTTCAGACATTTTCCGCATCACGTCTGACCTAAACGCATTTGAAATACCTATGTAAAAAAAAATTTTAAACTGTTTCATAGCAATAGTACCGAAAACACAATTTTCTGAAACCAGTAGCATCAATCACATCTAGAAGGTCATTTGAGAAAATTAAAAATGAGGCAAAAAATAAAAAATTGCAACCCGTCTGAAAATCTTGTTTTCAGGTGAACATTGGTCAGTTGATGCGAATAAATCATTTTTCAGAATAAATCGTTGTTACGTACGATTAACAAAGAGCTTACCCGAAACTATCAAACTGAAAAAGGTTTTTTTTTAAATAAATTGGACAAAAGAAAACTGGGATGACGTTTGAAAATAACTGTTTATTGAAATTAAATTCAATTTTTTTTTATTTCATTGTCGGACTCATCATCGGTGTCGTAAGCGTAACAAGCACCGCGTGTTAGCCCAGCGACTCCAAAACTTTCTTTCTGTTTTTGGAGTTATATATGACATTTAAAATTTCTAAAAACAGGTATTCAGTAACTATACAAAAGATTTTAAAATAATTGAACCAGGTTGCTATGAGACAGATAGGTTAAATATTTGAAAATACGCTCATTCCACATGTGACACGTAAAATGTCAGAAAACAAACTTTTTTGTACTAAAATTACGAAAACTATGTACATTTTTAATATTAGGCATATTGTGATGAAACCGTCTGCTTATTTTTTTGACATAGCTTAAATAGGCTTTCGTAAAACTGAAACGTTTCTGACCGGTACTTCTCATCGAGTTGGGTTCAGGAATCATCTAAACTAACGATTTTATACGGTTTTGGCCCTAAAACGATGTGATATGGTTTTGGTCGTGGGCTCTCGTACCATACTAGATTGTTAAGGAATATTTATTTTGTTAATATCTTTTGAAATACTGAATGTACAGGATTTTGGATTACGCCAATATTTAGTAGAAATTTCTACTAAATATTGGTGCTATATTTATCCGATTTGATCAACTACTTTAGTAGCTACGTACATATTATTTTCTGTAGACCGTCAGGATTGAGGAGCCACATAAAATGTGTTGTATTAGCGAAATTATGTAGTTCTTCCGTTTTATTTTTATACTACAAATTAGAACGTATTTACTACTAAATTATACTAAAAATATGTTGTAATTGGTTAATTACTTTCCGAGAAACAGCGCGGTGAAATTTATGGATTTTTATGAAAAATCAAAACATTGTAGCTATCTCAAATTCAGCCGTACAAAACCCATTTTTTTTGTAGAGATTACGCATAAGTACTACTAAATCCTACCAAATTTTCAAAAATATCCGTCGGCTAGTTTTAGAGTTGTAAGGTGGCACCTCAATTCAGACGTCTGAATTGAGGAGCCACCTTAAAAGTCGTGTAACTTTTAAAGTGTTTTACTACAAATTCCAGGATCGGGCCTACAAAATCACCTAATTTACTACTAAATATTGGTAGTATCCGCGTTTAAATATGAGACATGGCTCCTCAATCCATACGGACACATCATATCTGTACATTCGCAAAATCACAAGCAATGAGACGGACCGTCACGAAAACTTTAATAAGGTGTCTCTGATGAAACTATGAATGGATAAATGTAAACTGAAACATAGGCTTTATTGTTACAAAACCTGTAACAATAAAGCCTATGTTTAAGTTTACATTTATAATGAACTCTTAGAAATTTAAATATTTTTGTGTTCAACCTGGATTTATTCCTTGCGAGTGTATTTCTGTGTGAAAGCAGTGTAAACTTTTGTGCATAAACCATAGCTATTTTTAGCAACTTTCAACTTACATAACAAAACAGTCTGACTTGTAAGACAATTCAATCAAACTCACAATTAAATAAAACTCTCTCGATTGAGTAAAACATACTATGTGAAATGTGACAAATGATTTGGTCAGTCCATCCATTGTCAGCAAAAGGTCTCTAATGGCTGAAGTTCACAATAAGTCCGTCTTAACCACACTCGAACGTTCTTTGAAGGCTAATAATACTCTTTCAATAGAACTCGTATGTGGGTCTACTCGACTATTATGTACGGGAACCGCTATATCATTTGTTAAAGGGTACCTATACGTAAAGGGGCTGCGCAAACGTGGACACTTTTGTGTCTTGTGTCGGATACAAGCTACCAATGAGTATTTAATTTCCATATAACCAGTACCATACTCCCTGCGCAGACGTAAACATTTTTTTTGTCCAGTTCCTTCTACTTGACACATACTCTTTGCCGATCAAAAAGTGTTCGGTGTCGGTAACTGGAAACTAAAAGTCGTCAGTTGAAGACACAAGCAACATTAACAAATTTCCAAACAATTGTACGGCGCTGCGCACATCAACTATGGTTTCCTGGTTACAGGTTACAGGCAACCGGCGACTGTGTCCGATTGCCGCTACCGGACACAGCAACTACGGTATCCTGTGTTGGTGTGCCGAGGCGGTAACAAAAAGTGTCTACGTTTGTGCAGCCCCTTAATGTAAAAGCAGATATATAAGATCACTTTATAAGTACAGGATGAGTATTTCTAACTTCAAATCTTGCTACATTTCTTTGTAATCCCTGTTCTCATGTGTGTGATCCCTGTTCAAAAACTTAAGTAATTTTAATTAAATTACACGATTTATTTTTATGTGAACCTACAATTTCAATAATAAGCAACAGTGTGGTATACCTGCAATAGGTCTTAAAAGCTTAATCTAAAGAAATTAATCGGAACTTAGTACTACTTTCATTAAACCAGGTATTAATTAGCGAAGAAATCAATTTCATTTCACATCAACTGCAAGTAACAAGTTGTTATATTCCTTTCAAACTTCGATTTAATTTACGAACTTAAAATGCACATAATTATTTATGAAAGTGAACAATTTAACTCATTAAACGATTAGTAAAACGCTTTCTCAATTTGAAGTTCAAGATCAGAATTATGAAATTGCAAACTCATTCATGTATTGCTTGTTATTTTTATATGTATATCTCGGGGCAATATATGGAGTCCCAGTCTTTTGGAACGCGTACGAGGGGCCGAAGCTAACTCGCAAAGGCCCCACTTTTACAATTTTAAATGGAATAAAGCACCAACCGACGAGTATCCCTGTGTACTATGCAAGTGCACCCAAGGACAACCCCCGGTTGGTGCAGGGCTATTGCACAACATGAAAACAAAGCATATTGGCTATGGGTTTGGGTGGCTATAGTGGATTTGCCACCTTGAACTAAGGAATAATTATGTCCCTTGCCTGACCAATACATTATAAACCTAGCTTTTTTTTATTATTCTTTGTATTTTCACTGGATGAATACGGATGGTACACAAAGGTTTTTTTATTTTTATTAAAAAAAATAAACAAGGGTTTAAAAAAAATAAGGGTGGAACCGTCTCCTAAGCAAATTGCAATATTTATTAGGTAACGCTTTCTAAAAGTATATTTCAATTAACATCTCATCATCAGCCTATAAATGTTCCCACTGCTGGGACACGAGCCTCCTCTCTGTGAGAGGGAGAGGGCCGTAATCTACCACGCGGGCCCAGTGTGGGTTGGCAGATGTCACATGTCTTCGAATTTTCGGTTCTAGGCCGGTTTCCTCACGATGTTTTTCCTTCACTGTTTTGAGAGCAGTGATGATGAAATAATTTACACAAAGTAAAGCGTCTGTCTGGGTTCGAACCTACGACCTACAACTCGTAAGTCGCGGCCGTTACCACTGGGCCACCACTGCTCTAACATCTCAATTTCGTAGAATTTTCAGTTTGTTAGAGCTGCGCCATTTCAGGAAAAAGAAAACCGTAACAATTTTACGAGAGCGATGCGACGATCCTGTCTGACATTTTTTGTTCGTACAACTGTGTCCTTCCTGCTCGGAAGTTTTAATCAACCGTTTAGTTTTTCACGTCAACGCTTTTTTGTTTCTTTCTTGTTGTAGACAACTTTCATATAAAGTTGTTAGTGATAAAGTTGGCAAAGATAAAGCTATTTTATTGCGACTCTTTTATATTTATTTTATTCTTTTGTACACACAGTAAAATACATAGAGAGACGACATAATGATATAACATATTTATTATATGGTTTTAATTACTTCCTTGACTGCCTCGTTAGTCTATGTTTAAAATAAAAGTGGAACCCCTTTAAATTTTAACTATATTATATTTTTATTATTTTTTGTTATAGCGGCAATAGACATACACAGTTTAAGAAAATAATAAAATAACAATAAAATAATTTTTATTGACACAAATACAGATTTTACAAACTTTGTTTGAAGCCCTGGCTCCTGAGCTAGGTAGCAACCTGTGTTACAGGAGCCAAAAAAATGTCAACTGTCTACCTATTACGTTTCATGAGATACAGCCCGCTGACAGACAGACGGACGGACAGCGGAGGCTTAGTAATAGGGTACCGTTTGGCACCCTTCAGGTACAGAATCCTAAAAACAACCTTATTTAAAAAAAAAAAACACTGGCACTCCGGGAGTGCCGACAGAACTCAAAACTTGAAAAATATATCGGCATCGCGAAAATCAACGCGTTGATGTATTTTACTCCACGCACCGCGGTACTCAACGCGTTGATGTCTTTTTAATGGTCAAAAGCTGATGTCGTCACAGTGTCGCGAAATTAATGGTTTAATCCCATTTCAAAAATGCCCAACGCGCCTAAAGAAGTTTTCACTTCAAAAATCTCGTTATTCCAATTTTCTTATTAAATGATAAAACTTGAATAGCCTCGGGAAAATGATAAGTTTCGTATGCAATGGGGAAACACTTGACAATCAAAAGGCTTCGAGAACTGACGCTTTGTTAATTGAAGAGCTTGTCTTCTTTGGATTTATTGTACACTTCCTTTTACTTTATCTTTCAGTTGTAACATCAATGTTTCCATCATTCGTTTTTTTTAATTTAGTTCATAATATTTTTTATTATAATTAATTAGATTCATGGATGGGTATGATTATAATTTAAAATAAAAATTGTACTCCGGGAGTGCCGACAGAAGTAAAAACTTGATAAAAAATCGGCACCGCGGTAACCAAGCGTCGATGACTTTTACTCCACGCACCGCGATAATCAATGCGTTGATGTCTTTTACTCCACGGTATTGGGAAATTGCGTTACAGTGTCGGGATATCAATGGTTTAGTCCCATCTCAAAAATGCCCAACGCTCCTAAAGAAGTTTTTACTTCAAAAATCTTATTATTAGTCATAAGTATAGCTATGCTACCTTGGGTTTTTCTATATGGAATTTCTCGATAGCAACCCGGAGTCTGGATTTGTGCCCGGTTGATGGCAATAGGCTCGCCCCCTATTACATGGGACTTAAACACAACTGGCGAAATGTGAGTGTACTATAGGTACACTTCTGCCCAACCCTTCGGGGAACAAGGCGTGATGTTATGTTATTGTTGTTGTTGTAATTTAGGTTTTTCGGGAAAACAAAAAAATAATAATTGCACAGTTAATTAGTGTTGGAATCTCGGTTTTTTCTTATTTCTTGATTTACAATTTTAGTCCATAAATGTGTGTTAATCAGAACTCTGTAGGTATAGGAATCTCTTTTACATTGTCATAACATAAAAGATTTTACAAGTCACGGCTACACCATATCATATTATAATCTAACAATTTATTTTTTCTCTTATGGTATTTGTGAGGAGCGCGTGGCTGAATAATAACAGCCGCACGGGTTGATCCATCAGGTGAAGCTACGCTTGCCGGGGTTGGACTGTGGATGGGTGACCATCTTTACATACCGAGACTCCTCTGTGCCTCGGAAAGCACGTTAAGCCTTTGGTCTTGACTGTCATTCATGGATCTTTGACAGGCTTTACGGGTCGTCAGAAGCCCGAAAGTCTGACAACCTGTCTTACCAAGGGGTATCATTACCCAGTTACTGGGTTGTGAAGGTCAGATAGGCAGTCGCTCTATGTAAAATACTGGTATTCAGATGTATACGGTTAGACTGGAAGCCGACGTCAACATAGTTGGGAAAAGGCTGGGCAGATTGAGTGGTATTTGTGAGTTTGTATGTAAGGGGAAATCTTCGGAACTGCTGATCCGATTCCGAAAATTCTTTCACCAATGGGAAGCTACAGTATTGCCAATTGTTATAAGATGTATTTTATGTTAAAACAAGAAATTACACGCGGACGAAATCGCGAGCAGCAGCTAGTATCAATTTTTTACAAGTAACTCACTAATATCTTCACGACGTGTTACGTCTTTACTCATTTAATACAAGTATCATAACCGTGAACTAAAAGATATATAGCACTAGTTTACTATAAAACTAAGAAATTACATTTATCTGCTAAAACATCGTAACTACAAATGGCAAACGGTACTTACAACAGATACAACTTACGTTAAAAGCACATTACATAATATATTTATTTATTTCCTCTTTGTTCGGTCTCAAGCTTTTAGTATACGATTATGTATTAATAAAGTATTATAATTTTCTGTTACGGAAACTCTACTAATTATCTTGAAATGTTATATGCGTGTTGGATTATACGTAAGACAAATAGCCGAGATAAATCTCGGTTGTGGCAACAAGAAATTTAATTAACATTGTAAAATAGATGTGTGATTATTAATCTTTTAAGTAATGAAGATTTGTTATATCTTGCTGTGTTGTAATTTTTGTTTTGTGATATTTTTATATAACTTGATATCTATCCTTATCACATGTTTAATCTTTTAAGTATTTTATTAATATTATTCGTCTTTGACATTTCTCGGGACCCAGGGGTCCCGGACCTTTGGAAGGCGTACGAGGGGCCGAAGCCAACCTGCAGAGGCCCCTTAGACGTTTTTAATGAAATAAGGTACCAACCGACGATTATCCCTGTTCGCACTATGCAAGTGCAGCCAAGGACAACCCCCGGTTGGTGTAGGACTATTGTAAGATATGGAAACGAAGATATCGGACTATGGGTTTGGGTTGCTGAAGTGGACTAGTCACCTTGAACTATGGAAGGACTATGGCCCCTGCCTGATCTATGTTTTATATGCACACGGATAAAATGGCAGGGGGTGACTTGCACACTCAATAATGGGCCCCCTAAAACGGTCGCTAGCACATAGTGTCGTAGCGACAAGGAGGCAACACGTCCTGAGGTGCTTATGAAGAGTGGAGAGGTATTCCACGGCTATCAGGACAATCCCGGAAGTACGGTCAAGATCCCTACCAGCATCTTACTGGAATACTTCCTTCCTCCGAGCACGTTTGCTCTTGCGAATCTCCACTCAAGCCGGCCAATTAAGGCAAGAATGAGGCGGGAGCGCCGTTCCTCGTCAGTGTTCACTCCAGCCGGCCAATAAAGGCAAGCCAGAAGTGAAGAACAAGACTTCTCCCGGGAGATAGGGTCCGTGGGGTCGCTACTGCCCAACAGCTCGCCACATGCTGCCCTGCGGGTATTTGTATCTCTTTTGGTCTGGCTCCTCATCCCAGACCTGTTCCGGCAAAGTAAACTCTACCGGCACAGGCCTAGAGTTCGGAGCGCGCAAGCCCCACCATGACGTCAACGTAGAGATACGGCGGTGGGGTTATTAATATTATAATTATATGTATGTAATAATATTTTACTAGGTAATAAAAATAATCTACATATTTTGGAACGAAGTTCCTTATTGTAAGTTAAGACCAGGCACTTTAAACGCAATTTCCATACAAACTCCGCCCCCATGCACCCCGCCACTCCAATATGTGCTAAACGTTAGCACGTCAGTAATAAAGTTGAATATCGCGTGCGCTCTTTGAACGTGTTCTGGCACGGAATTAAATGGCGTAAGTCTCAATTCTTATTTCGATTATAACTAAAGTAATAATTAATTGATCTAGAGAAAAAATATCTCTTGGCTGAATAATAAACTATATTTTCTTACTGTGAATACTTATTTTAGACATAAAAGCTGAGTAATCTTCATTTTATTTAAATATAATCATTCATTAAGACATGATTTTCGGTCCAATAAATAAAGTCCAATAAATCATAAAGTTCCATTTTGATTGTATGCGGGACTGTTTCAGAATATTAATACAAATTAACAAACAATTTAGGGAGCCTCCTCTTAAATTTTGCGCACTTGGTGAATGAGAGCTAGACCGAAAAAAGTGTAACATATTAACCGTCACAACACTTTTGATTTTTCATTTAGTTACTCCCAAATGTTGTTTACGTTATTTATTTAATATATAATAAACGGCGAAAGGAACTTCGTTCCAATTTAGTGCAAAGTCTATGTCGTCATATTTTTACTTAAGGTCTATTTAAAGTTTTTCACCCCTGGCTATTACGAAACACAAAAGCAACATTTAATTATGTTCTTTATTCAAAAACCACAATACGGAAATGATTGCAATCATACTGACGCAATATTGGTACCACCCAGCGTCGATACTGGCCACAAATATGTAAAAAAAAACATTCGGCAATTCTAACGAAGAATTCCGCTTCAAAAATTTTTGATTAAGATTTCCCATTTAACTGAAAATTACTCGTTCATTCGCCAAAATTCGCATGAGTAATGTCTATATCGGCCATTTTGAATATGGAATGTTTTGAATTTGGAACCATCGATAGCCTGCGATCCTTTCTAATTGAGATTAACTGGAACAAGTATAACTAAACAACAAGTATGAACCTACCTATAGCAATATTATTGAGAAACTTCACGCCTAGGTATATCCTACTTTAAGCTCTCAACTTGTTACTGGGTGTTTGTGGTTTTATACCACGGTACCTATAGTACACACGGCTACACATCAAGCTATACATTTCCAGTATAAGCTGACCTCGCATTATACGGAAATCCTATACAATGCGAGATCAGCTTAAACTGGAAATGTATAGCTTGATGTGTAGCCGTGTGTACCTACACCCATTGATTATTTTGTCTACATTTCCTATGCATTTCTATTTTAACACGGTTTTATTAGCTTGACCTGTATCTACGTAAAGGAATCTTACAACGTAATTTTGTACTGGTTAATTAGTGTCAAACTCAAACTCAAAGCATGTATTTCAATTAAACCAATTACAGGCACTTTTGAATTGTCAAAGAGTCGTTTAGTTCGAAAGATGAAACTACTTAGGTGTGTTATTTTGCCAATTAAGTATTCCCACGCATGGGTCAGCAACCTGAGTCTCCAGAATGGTAAGATTTATTTAGTTTTCCAATGGACCTTAAATTCCTCACGCCTTGAATATTCTGCAATAACATTCTGTGATATTCGCAGCACAAAAAGTTCAACTCTTTTTTAAGTTAAAAACTTTTTATAAAAATAAAAATAACTGACTTCCAAAACAAAAACACTATAAAGTGAAAAATAACTTTAATTAAAAAAAAAAAAAAAACAGTTGTACAAATTCGAATACCACTACCTGCTATGTAAATAACAGTGACAGGAACTTATTATAACATTATCCACATAGACTAAATAGGAAAAATACGTATTACTGAAGCTAACTTAAAAACTACCCAAGTACGTTAATAAAACTATATGGGATCACTACGCAAGCTTCCTGTGCCAAATGAAAAAAAGAATTTTCATAATCGGTCCACAGTTGAAAAATATCAATAAACATACATAAAGTCGAACATAAAACCTCTTCCTTTTTGGAAGTCGTAAAAAGTAATTAAAGGATGACCGAACGTGGAAAAGCCAAGGGCAGGTTTCGTTCTAATCTCACATTCTATTTAGGTACACGTTTACAGGCATAGCTATGCAAATAAAGGTGTGTACCTACCGGAGGTGAGGCAATACTCAAATGTCCAGTTGCTTGGTGGTGGTGAAGGAAGTAAAACAGGCTAGATACCGACAGTCTTGTGACTAAATATTATAGTGCCTAGACCTGTTTCTGTGCCTAGGAATACAGAAGTTATTTACCTATGTTATTAAACTGAACTATCTACATAATTATGTATTTGCTCACAGTATTTCCATTTTCTTAATGTCCCTCGGGTATCATCGGATTTCCGAATACAAACGAATGCTAATTGCCATGTTCATCAGTTATTAGATTTATCTTGTATAATAATTTGAATTCAGAACTAAGTACTTTATTGATGTTTTGTTTTGATTTCCGTGTGAACTATATAGAGCTGTAAAACTATTTTCCTATCTGTCGTGCCTGCGACTTTAGCGGCTTTCCTCGCATTTTTTAAATAAATTACATTAAGTTAAAAGAGAATTAACAACTCTATATACTTCCAAGTCGATTGAGAGCGTCCGGTCTACACCAAGTGCAAAGGGCAACTGGTAGAAATCCGACGACTGACGAAACACGAGGTTTGCCGAGGGATATTTTGTCTATACTTGAAGTTTTAAGATGTAAAAACCCGAAGGTAGGCGAAGTGCTACTAACATTTTGTTCAGGTTGTTCCAATAATGTTTTACTTAAGTATTAAGATAATATCACTTCCTACTTCCTAAATTATATTTTGATTATACGAGGAACAGTAGGTTTGTTGATTTGTTATATTACACTGAGTCATCCACTCTTAGAAAACAACGATGCTTAGTCATGCGTTTCGGCAAAACGAGAGCTTTTTCAAATAACAAAATCAATAATAAGGGTGTGCGAGAAGATATTGCTTCGATTGTTTGACCCACTAAGACGTTATTCAAGTGAATAACTTGTATAGAAAACCCTAGAACCGCACGGAAAGCCGAAAGTAGGTACTATGCACCAAACACACGCACGACTCCATTCATCTGTTTTGGTAGGACCCCATTATGTCCATATATGTCCCTATCTATGGTAGGTTCTAAATCCATATATGGAGCGTCCACCATTATGCTTAGTCCAAAAGACAGTGTACCGAAGGTCAAAGGTTCGGATGGCCACTGTTCTCTCGCGTCGAAGGCCACTCACTCTCACTTGCAGGTACAGTGCGCAAAAAAAACATAAACTCCTTTACGGTATTTTTGTTAATAGTCTTAAACTTAATCCGGTAAAACTGGTTTTTCTAATCGTGTGAACAGGCTAGATAATTGCTTTTTCTATGGTATGTCTGATCTTATGAATGATTTGTTTCTTGGGTAAAAATATGAATGCATTGTTTAAAAGCTTAGTCATCCAGCGGAGTGGTGAACGTTTTGTGTTCACTATTTTACGTTAACCTAACCCTAGAATAATGACAAGGCCATAATGATCTCAAAATATATTTTTTTTATTGTTTTTTTTTTTAAATTAAATTACCACCTAAATAGGTACACATTGGGGAATGCAGTCTTGAGTAGAACAAAATAAGTCGAAGAAGTTAACAAGAATACCTAGTAGTAGCTAATGAAATTTAAAATCACTATTCACTACACTGTTAGCACTTTAAAAAAGAACACAATTATTTTTCATACCCAATATCGGTAAGTATTAGAAAAAATAATGTAAAAAAAAAATCTCGTTTAATAAATTCTGATTGGTTTTTCAAACGCTCCAATAAGCTCCAATTTATTGGAGATTAGTCGCAGAAACTTTTCACTTATCTGGCAAGTTTTATTTCGAGCTTAACTTTAATCCCAGTTTAACGTAAAGCAAACATAAGTACTGTAGAATTTCTAGCTATAACAATAAAACGGCGATAACGCCATGTGAATTCAAATAAAGTAAAAAATAATTGCCGTTTTTATTTTATTTTTCTAGCCGTGAATAATGGCGTTGTTTTTTGCTGACGGTACCGGGCTCGGCCTAGTTCCCACAGATGTTTATAATGTCAAACATAAAATGCATAATAACGAGTATTTATCCAACTGCGTCGTTTTTGTGGGAATGTGCAACAATGACCTTCATCATTCATGCTACCGTTATCAGATATCACTATCACTTTTTAGATGTTGAGGACGATTTTGTAGGTTTTTTAATCTGCATTCAGGACAAAAGTCGTGCAATTTCAAAACGCGGTGATGGTAATTTAAGTAAATCAATGAGTCATGGCTTTATACTGAAGTGCCTATTTAGGAGATGTTTTTTTTAATTACTGCCTCGTTGGTCTAGTGGTCGCAAACGCTACTGCTGAGTATGAGGTTCTGGGTTCGATTCCCGGGTCGAGCAAAGTGTTATTGGGTTTTTCTATATGAAATTTCTCAGTAGCAGCTCGGAGTCTGGATTTGTGCCCGGTGATGGCAATAGACTCGCCCCCTATTACATGGGACTTAAACATAACTGGCGAAATGTGGTTGTACTTGTTACAGGGACACCTCTGCCCAACCCTTCAGGGAAACAATGCGTGATGTTATGTTATGTGTTTTTCTTAATTACGAAGGGCCGAATGTATAGCATAGCTTACAAAATTGTCAGCTAATCTAACGATTTTGATAATATTTCCCGAATCACCACACTTTGCCAACAAGGGCCCGTAGGTAGAAGACGCATAGATCGATCAGTCTTATTTAAACGTTCGTACATAACTTCGTTAAGTTCCCTGGCTTAATCAGATAGAAGAAATTAAATAAATTAGGTACTTTACCGAAGCGTATCGCTTTTCCGTCCTTCAATTCAATTATGAAAGACTTGGGGCTGCTCGCGACTTTACTCTTGAATATTTAAATACATTCCTCGTTATTTTGTTCATAAAAGTGATTACGTTTTTAATTGAATGAATTCTGAAGAAGGATGAGGAGCTCGTGGCTAAGTAATAACAGCCGCACGAGTCGATACATCAGTTTAAGCTACCCTTGCTAAGGTTGGTGACCTTAACATACCGAGACTCCTCCGTGCCTCGGAAAGCACGCTAAGCCGTTGGTCCCGGCTGTCATTCGTGGATCATTGACAGTCGTTACGGGTCGTCAGAAGCCCGAAAGTCTGACAACCAGTCTTACCAAGGGATATCGTATTACCCAGTTACTGGGTTGTGGAGGTCAGATACGTAGTCGCTCCATGTAAAATACTGGTATTTAGCTGCATCCGGTTAGACTGGAAACCGACTCTAACATAGTTGGGAAAAGGCTAGGCAGATTGATTGAATTCTAAAGAAGATTAGGTACCAAGAATTCAGAGGACGTCGTCGTGCGATCGACATTGGTAAACTATACTCTATACGAATACATAGTATTCGTAGATATATAATAGTTAAATAACAGAAACCGAACTACCTGTACGATAAGTTGAGTTGGATAGTGACTAGACGAGAATGTGGGAGAAGGTAATTCATATTCATTTATTTATTCATTGTTTGTCACAGGTGAAAAGACAGTTCTTACAGTTAACATTATTGTATCACTGTATATTTGGGTGTAATGCTTGCAGTAACTGTCAACCCAGTCGATTTATTCCGTCCTAATACCAACAAAATGAATACCACTGGTATTTCTTTCAACTCATATTTATTTTCTATTCCGAACGGATACCATTGTTTAAATAATTAAATTTAATGTGCGAACGAATACTGACAACTTGAAGTTGGTACAGTGAGCTCAGGTAGAAATATTATTTGCTGGTATTAGAACGTTTGAGAAGACTCCTACGGCAGTACCTTATAGATGCGCAACGGAAGCTAGACATAATTAATTTGAATGTTTTATTGAAATGAATTATGATATAGTTATCTATTATTTATTGACGACAGTCCATTGTTTTTTGTGCAACCGTACCATTTTATTTCGTTTATTATTTTCTATTATTATTTTATACGCATATCTATCTATTTTCTATTTAAATATTTACACACATTATAAAACTGATTTAATCCATAAGACGTCCTCGTAACATAAGGTTCATTTGACAGTCAGAATCAGGCACTAGTTGGCTGACATTTATGCTGAACTGGGCCTATTTGGCGCAACCGTTGGCACACAATACAATTTTAAGACTTCTTTTTTTTAATTTTGTGTGAATAATAAATTATATTTCTTTCTTTCTTAAAACAAAGTCACTTTTTGTGTTTTTCTGTGTGACTGCTTAGTTCTTCTAAACTAAATAATGGATTTTTATGTGATTTCCACCATAAATTAGAAAATGAACTCCGGAAGGTTTATGTGTAAAACACATTCACATTATACTTAAATAAAATAACAAAATCACGACGTTTTGTCACGTCGTAAAAACTGTTCGAAGCAGGTGTGGGTCGCTTGCATAATTACTAAAAACAAAAACAAATGAATGTGGACATCTTATTGACTACTCCGCGTTCTTAGAACTTAGCTGTTTCGACCTATTTTGCTAAATCACAACGAGAATACAACGAAATATCTCGAATGCAATGAGAATTGGCCCTTCAAGTAATCATGAACCTTAATTAGCAGACAGTTTGCACGTTCCTAATGCGCTGCCCTACTAAAATACTAATTCGAAATAAGTATTGCATTGTGGCAGCGAACTTAATTTACACCAAGAGCAGAAATTAAACGCCACAGATACTTAAATGGATTGCAAAATGTTGGTTGCCCCTGAGTCACATTTGGGTTGTTCATTACAAAAATAATTTTAAAAATGAAAATATATATTAACGGTTTCAGATTTTTAACAAAAATGAAAAGTAACAATAGTTTATACCACATCGCGTGTCAGATGGCACGTGTAGCCGACTGTTATTTGATTGCTTTTCATCGCAATCAACAAACTCGATTTCGTACGCTTTGAAAAGTCCACAAACGAATTGTGTATCTCTGCAAAAAGGCTATCCGAGACTCGTGAATATTCCGATCGATAATGAACTTATAACTTGTCGACGTAACATAAAAATTCCTCATTTAGACATAAAATATAAAATTTTACTTTTACTTTCGCGTATTAGTCAATCGAATTAAATAAATTTCTTAGGTAAGTAGGAATTAGCAAAAACGATGCGTGTTGTAGAAGCTGGACGGATCGCGTCGCCCGCGCCAGTGCGCGGCTGAAAGTCGAAAGTGATTGCGTGCGCGCAGGCAGAGGAACGCACAACATAGTAAAAGTAAACTTCCTAATCGCGCGCATCGTATCACAATGAACAATTATTCGCATTACGACCACTCACGCGACCGGCTTCGAGATTTAGAACACTGTGTCAGTATTTCGGAAGGTCAACTTTAATACGTCGAGATTTTTTGGCATTTTAATGATGAGTCGCGGTCGGTGTGAAATTTTTACTCTCGCTCGATTTAGATCGTTATTGTCAATGAGTCATGGTACCTAACATTAAGGAGACGGTAATTAATTAATTAATTAATTTATTTATTTATTTAACTCAGATACAGTAATCCATATTTATATTAGTAAACCTACTTAAAAATTACGTTAGTATCTTCTTAATCCAAAAATACATGCCACAATAATAATAATTATTATAACCAAAATAAAATAACAACATAGAAATTGAAATAGATAGATATATAAAATCAAATTAGAATGAATGAATGAATGAAGAAAAAAAAAAAAAAAGAAATGAAATGAATGATGAATGAATTAGAATGTTTGACCGACATTTGCGCAAACTACATCAAATCGACATTTTTTTGTGAAATCAGTACAAATTTGATTTTATCGCAAACTTTCGTTGATGACTGGTATTTAGAAAGATAGACCGGTGAACTAAAACCATTAAACGACGATTATCTTTCTCAAAGAAAGATCTTAAATTGTAAAGGTAAAGATAAGATAAAATTAACGGCTATATTAATATCAATCAGCAACGTATCTAAATTATTTATCAATGTAAAGATATAAGTAATCGACTATTATAACTTTATTGACTCAACAAGGATCTAAACTGCTGGCATTTCAAGTAAAAACCAGTAAGAGTGATTCAGCTTTCACTAAAGATGTTCCATACTAAGTCTTCACGGTAATGTCTTCCTACCTGATTCTCACACTGGTATAATTATTTACCATACAAATTATACGAAAATTTACTGCTTAATAAATCGGAGTCTGTGTCATTTAATTAGCTATACATAATTTAAAAAAAGTGATAGTAAGCAAATGGAATAATTTTAACCAATTTGGCCAGTATTTCTCATTTAGATTACTTTATTTGCTGACCCAAAAATGTTCCCGAAAAGTCTTTAATTTTGGGCTACCGACCTTTTTATTATTATTATAGTCCATCTAACCCCACGACCTTCGTGACCTCATTTTTCGTCCAAAAACAAAAGCCAGCGGAATCTTCTTCTAAATTGCCTTGTTTTTAACCAAAGAACTTTATCCAATAGTTCTGTTACACGATCATTTTAGCTGTCCATCGTCTCCGAGGGTTCTCAACACTATAAATCACTGTCGTCTATCGATGGTACCTCGGGAGAACGGAGTTCATTCACCTTTGACCTGATACTTTGAACTTAAAAGTTAATGTAGCTTTACACTTTTTAGATTGGTGTCAAGAAAATCTGTTTCCACACAGAAAATTGAGGAAGCTAATCAGTTGGTAGATGGAGTTTTAACGGTAGTTTTTAATTGACCCGTCCTTTAATTTTTAAACGACTTCCAAAAAGGAGGAGGTTATATGTTCGTCGCGTATGTTTGTTTTTTTTTCTTTTTTATGTATGTCCACCGATTTCTCCGTCAATTGTGGACCGATTTTGAAAATTCTTTTTTGGTTTGAAAGGGTATGCTCTCGAGGTGGTCCCATATAAATTTTATTAACTTTGCTTTGATAGTTTTTCAGTTAGTTTCAATCACTTAGTATGTGGTATGATAAGTTCCTGTCACTGTTATTTACATAGCAGGTAGTGGTTTTCGAATTTGTGTGGGGTAGGTACCATAACTAAATAGTGAAAAATAAAAACTTTTTACAAAAAACAAAAACAACCGACTTCCAAAAAACACTACAAAGTGAAACATAACTTTAATTTCGGAAGTCGGTGACAAAAAACGAAAATTCAAAACCAAAAACACCGACTTCCGAAATTAAAGTTATGTTTCACTTTGTAGTGTTTTTTGAAAGTCGGTTGTTTTTTTTTGTAAAAGTTTTTTATATTTATGTATGGTGACGTAGGTATCTAAAAGTCACTCATCCAGTGGAGTCAGTAAATTCAAATCCTGTAAAGGGTTGAATTTAATCTAAATACCTTAGATAACTATATAAAAATGGATTTTGGTATACCTATGGTGGATTTTCGGTTGACAAGAAAACGATTTTAGGAGACTGTCCTTAACTTTTTGAGACATTTTGTTCTGCATTCATAGATTTTGACAAAAAAAATTAAGTCTGCAAGAAAATTATCACAAAACCTTTTTCTTTATTCCGATCGATCCTGTTTCTTATAAGGATCAAAAAACTCTACTGGACCAACTAAAGTTTGAGAACTAGAAAACTCAGAAATCGCATCGCATTACTTCTGGTTCCTTCATCTTTTTCCTTATTGCTCCATGAATGTTATCGACCATTCAGGTTTGCCGTCTGCCTGTTGACCTCTGCTACCCTTAGAGAAACGAGATACAGACAGACACGGTGTAATTACATTATAATATTATCAGTCTACGTGTTAATGAAGATTCTGCTGTATGTTGTAAATAATTTGTTGTTGTCATTGTACTGCTCTCTCAGTCTTTTTAACCGACTTCCAAAAAGGAGGAGGTTATATGTTCGTCGCGTATGTTTGTTTGTTTTTTTTTTTTTTATGTATGTCCACCGATTTCTCCGTGATTTGTGGCCCGATTTTGAAAATTCTTTTTTTGTTTGAAAGCGTATACTCTCAAATTGGTCCCATATAAAGTATATTAACTTTGCTCGGGTAGTTTTTGAGTTAGCTACAAAATACGTATTTTTTTCCCACTTAGTATGTAGATCATATGATAAGTTCCTGTCACTGGTAGCAGGTAGTGGTATTCAAATGTGTATGGAGTAGGTACCACAACTAAAAAGTGAAAAATAAAAACTTTACAAATAAAAACAACCAACTTCCAAAAAAAATCACTACAATGTGAAAAATAACTTTAATTTCGGAAGTCGGTGGCAAAAAACATATGATAAGTTCCTGTCACTGGTAGCAGGTAGTGGTATTCAAATGTGTGTGGAGTAGGTACCACAACTAAAAAGTGAAAAATAAAAACTTTACAAATAAAAACAACCAACTTCCAAAAAAAATCACTACAATGTGAAAAATAACTTTAATTTCGGAAGTCGGTGGCAAAAAACGAAAATACAAAACCCAAGTCAAGAAGTCGTTTGTTTTTTTTTTTGTAAAAAGTTTTTTGTCACTATTCACTTAGAAGAGTTGTTCAAAGATTAAACTATTATAGGTATCGTTCAAGTTGTAACATTCTATGTATTTGTTTTCTAACTATATGAGAACGAGAAATACGACGTTGTGAAAATATGGCTTAACGAAGTTAGCAGGAAGGCTGATCACCCAGCCAGTGTCGAATGTCTTTCTGATCACTCTTGGAATTTTTATGCTACGTAAAGGAGATTATGGTCAGTTGATGAAGTTCACCTTTCAGATCGATCCGTTGGTAGTGTGGTGTATGGCAGAATTAAGTATGTTCATCGATCGATACTAAATTGTATGTATTTTGAGATGATCAATATCGACTGTTCGACGTGAATAGACCGCAAACGAGTTGCACTTTTACATGGTGAATTTTAAAACCCACTTCTTTTCTATAGGTCTTCTTTTCTTTTCAAGATAAAGACCACCTCGTCCAGTTTGACTTTCCTAAACCAGATTCACCATGAAGTGAAATTTAAATCCTCGATCCTACAACAAAGATTGTAAACTAACAATGGCACAGTGTGGGGTCACATGAAACACGTTAGGATCGTGACTAAGCTGGTGGTTACGGCACTTGAGGAGTTACTGTTAGTACTGTTACTGATACTCGACAATGGGATTGCACAAGTTTAAATTGATGGTGTATTTGTGTGTATAATGGACGATTGAGTTGGAAACTGGAAGGTATAATCTAGTTAAATTTTGGTAAAATACATGTTTGCGAAATACGATTATACTTGGAGAGGTTTCATAATGGTACTCTAATTATAAGCTATTTGTACATCCAACAGATTTTTTGCACAAATTCATAAAGTGGGGTACCTATATGTAAGTTTAAAAAAAAAAACAAAATCTACTATCTCAAGAAAAAGCATACCAGTTGCGTGACGAAAGCCATGAATTTATGTAAAGTCCCCGTCACGAGAAGCTATAAATTTTGTAAACACACATTCAGGGGTTAACAATCTTTATTGACGGGGTCCGCTAGGGCCAATGCCTGCCGGGGGTTCGAAGAAAACCGATAGGGAAATCGTGGCCCCCTGGCAACACGGCAACTGAAGGAACACGGGTGGGTTTTAGTCAGTAAGAGTCTGACACGCCCTCCCGCTCCGCCCAGAGCGGGAGAAGTTATTTGATGATTTCCCACCCAAAAAAAAAAGGGGGTTTACAATCTGCATTTACTTTGGCTTCGGTCCGTAAATGTTGCAAAAACTAGCCAAAGAGCTGAGAAGAAAAAACTCTCTAAAAGTAATAGTACTTACTCAATACATATAATAATTACAGTCGATAAGGGCTTCATTTAATTTACAAACTCAGTCTAACGAGTCTCCCAAAGAACAATGGAGAGGTTTATGTTTGGAGTTTCCCTACGTGATCGAATCAGATATAAAGAGATTCGCAGGAGAACCAAGGTAACCGACATAGCCCGAAGAATTGCCAAACTTAAGTGGCAATGGGCAGGGCACGGATGGCTGATGGGGCCAAAAGGTTCAGGAGTGGTGACTGCGTACCGGAAGACGTAGCATTGGAAGGACTCCTACAAGATGGACCAATGACCTTATGAAGGCCGCAGAAATCTGCTGGATGCGGGAAGCACAGGATCGGTCGAAGTAGCGGTGCTTGGGGGAGGCCTATGTCCAACAGTGGACGTCTTTCGGCTGAAATGATGATGGCGTAAGAGTTCTATGCAAAATGGATGGAGTCGAAAGTATTAAGTTACAAGAATACAATGAAAGACCGTTCTGGCGAAAACTTTTCAGCTCTTCAGAAGTGGCCCTTTCCTCCAGTAACAGGTAATTAAGTAGGTACGTAGGTGTTTGGTTTTGTTTGGAGTCTGTTGTACTAAAAATATTTCCAATACCTTTAGCTTAACTATTTCCTTTAAAAAACACAATAGTACCTTTTGAATATTTGAATGAAAAATTATCGTGAAAGGTGTTGAACATAGCATTTTTAACAAAACATGCAGCAACAAGAAAATCATGAGCTGCATGGCTTCAATATTTTACATTACAACAATACAGTTTGCGGTCAACGGTTACACAAGAACGAACGAGGTTGCAATAACAAGGAACGAAAGACCGAATGAATGAACATGAATGAACCACATAACTTCATGGTGCGACGTACCCGCTAACCACAACGTTTCCTTTGAGGAAATGTTGTAATAAATTATGAATTTCCTCCACTATTATGAACTTATCTATCTAAACCTCATTTTAAATTATGCATTACCAGTTTACTCGTTGGTCTGTAGTCGCAAGCGTAACACGTAGGATCTTGGGTTGGATTCCCAAGTTATGCAAACAATTATTGGGTTTTTTCCATTAGGGGTTTCTCAATTGCAGCCCGCATCCTAATTGCGGAACACACTTTCAATCACAGGAGCTCGTGGCTAAGTAATAACAGCCGCACGGGTCGATCCATCAGGTTAAGCTACACTTGCCGGGGTTGTCCGTGGATGGTTGAACATCTTTACATACCGAGTCTCCTCCGTGCCTCGGAAAACACGTTAAGCCGTTGGTCCCGGCTGTCATTCGTGGTCATTCGTATTACCGAGTTACTGGGTTGGGGTCGGCTTCCAGGTTAACCGGATGCAGCTGAATATCAGTATTTTACTACCTATCTGACCTCCACAACCCAATAACTCGGTAATACGATACCCCTTGGTAAGACTGGTTGTCAGACTTTCAGGCTTCTGACGACCCGTAACGACTGTCAAAGAGCTACGAATGACAACCAGGACCAACGGCTTAACGTGCTTTCCAAGGCACGGAGAAATCTCGGTATGTAAAGATGGTCACCCATCCATGGACCAACCCCGACAAGCGTAGCTTAACCTGATGGATCGACCAATGTGGCTGTTATTACTTAGCCACGAGCTCCTCGATGCTCTATTATAACCATCTTAATTAATTATTTCAACATAAACGTATTAAGTTTTTGTAACGACGCATCTTACGAGAAGTGATTACTTAAAATTAACGCAACATCATTGCCCAGAAATTGCCCGTTTTAATTTTATTTCACATATATGACTATGTATCATTATTATCTGCTTGTAATGTACTTTAGACAGGTGCTTTCCCAACGCTACAATTATGTTAGATAAAGGTTGATATTGCAATTTATAATCACCTCTATTGACAAATGAATCTTTTGCTGAGTACACATTGGTGAAACGTATTATTTATTTAAATCATAATTATGTATAACACCTTTACAGACTCATCCAAGGCGAAATATCGCCTTGGATGAGTTGTTTACATTGTGACTTATAATAATAATTCACAATGTAAACACACACACACAAAATGGCCCGCACACACACACACACACATGAAACATGACACACATTGAAAAAAAATCGCCTAATTGTTGTTGTTTATTGTTAATTAAAACGGTAACACCAATTACATTAATTAACATAGAAATTGAAACAGAAATATTTCAAATACTAACCCCCTGGATATTTTTTTTTTAATGCAGGTTGAAATTAGGATTTAAGTATTTTTTACATCTTTCTGTTATAAGAATCTGCCAATATTAAAGATTTAAAAAAAGAAATGCCTGTTTTACCCATTTTTTTAGTAAAAATTACACTTTAAAGTTAAGAAAGTTATGAAACTAGAAGAAAGCAAAAAATAAATTTTTTAATATCCAGGACGCCAGGGCCAAATAAATTAGGGCTGAGTAAGTAGCAGATGACCCCACCTATCCACCATTTTCGTATGTTCAACGTTCTGCCAAACATCCTGTATAATAGAGGACAACCTAGCATACTTACTCAAAACATCAAACAAACACGCATAATTCTACTCCATTCATCAGCAAACAGATCACATTCAGGATTGGTGGTCAGGAGGGCGTTAAGCATCCTTAAAGTACGACACACAGGGGACTCAGTTCTGGAGACAGTTTTAGATAACGGGGCGGCGCAAACAGAGTGCGTCGGCTTTGGCGATGTCCGATGTATTTGTCGGGAACAATTAATAGCCGACGGAAAAGATCGTGGAGTTCAGGACTGTCGATTTGCAGACTACTGTGAGCTGTAAAAAGCCTCGTCTAACCCCCGTTGTGTTACATTTCATGAAACACGGGTACATGGGACATGGGAGATTAACCATAGCTCCCAACTAAAGAAAAATATGGGTCATAAGATCGATGACACGAGCGCTCTGGTAATGAATTGGACCGAACCCTTTTCAACCGAGGGTGACGTAAAAGGTAACCAAGGAATTAGATGTCAAGGAAATTAGCATCAGCTCACCAATCCGTCTGCCAGGCATAGCGATTATGACAAAAATGGTATACTTAATCCATACTAATAGGTATTCTTTTCGTGTGGTTAGTGACTAACCTGGTGTCAGAGTTTTAAAGCCACCCATGGGCCTCTCACTTAACTTCACATGCCGTCGAGAAATATCTCTCAAGCAACACTTAGACATGACGGTTATGAGATTATCATTATTTCTGGGTGGGGCAAAAGTCGTTTTATATGAGAAAATGTAATGAACAGTTAGTCGTCTTTTGATTGTGAAATAGTACAGTAGTGTGGATAAAAAGTATTAGCAAGAAAAGAGTGTTTTCTTTAAAGAAAACACTCTTTTCTTGCTAATACTTTTACTGTTGCGAAAATGACATTACTGATCCTTAAACTACTAATACTTAAACCAGTTGCTGGTCCAATATACGTTTGTTTTTGCCAAACTTTTAAACCTTTGTTCTTGGCAATTTATTTGCTTGAGAACAAGCAACTGCGTTTAGTATATGTTTAATTTCCCTGGTACAAAGTCTTTAAACTGTTTCGAGGTGAAAGCTTTTCCATGATCTGATATTATTCTAGTCGGTGCTCCAAAATCACTTAGTAAATTTTTCGATAATTTTGGTCTAGCAATGAAATATTTTGTAAACATATCAATAACTTTTTGTAATTATTTATTACTTAAAATCAATTCGAAAATATTGGTGACAAGCTAGCCGGATATGCCACATAGACAGACTACGGTTGCCATCAATAAAATTAAAATTATTTAGGAGAAATGTCTACTAAATGTATAATGCAATATTGCATTACATTGTTTAAAAAATCTGTTAAAGAAATAAAGAAAACATTATTTTCTTGCTAATACTTTTAATCCACACTACTGTACTATTTCACAATCAAACGACGACTAACTATGCATTACATTTTACCATTTAAAACAACTTTTGCCCACCCAAAAATAACGATAGTTTTGAATTGGTCTAGCAATAAGATATTTTGTAAACGTATAGTAAGACACATTTTACCTTTTCACTCCTAAACTACTGAATAGATCGGCCAGATGGGTATTTAGTAGTCAGTAGTAAGTCCTCCCCAAGTCCCAAGCTTACTGCTACTTTTCATCGTAGATATTTCTATTGGTCCAAAAGCAGGCTGTCTCACCTTTTTTTTTGCCTGGGAAATTATTAAATAACTTCTCCCGAGCGGAGAGTGGGAAGGCGTGTCAGACTCTTACTGACTAAAACCCACCCGTGTTCCTTCAGTTGCCATATTGCCGGGGGCCATGATCTCCCTTTCGGACTTCTTCGCAACCCCGGCAGACGCTGTCTCACCTGGCATCGTGTCCGACAGAGATAGTATCAGTGATGAGCAGTTAGACGCTAGTCTACATGCACAACGTCTAGTTCGCACGCACACATACACCATCCCGACTAATTTTAGTAAAACGAGTGCGTAAAAAATTATGAAAAGTCTTTTGGAAAATCGAGTTTTATGAAAAAACCACTCCATAAATAAATTACAAATAAAGTTTATTGAACTCTTCGATAATTAAGCTTTGTCGGTGCCGACTTTGTTTTAGAGATTTTACACTTTTTTATTGCTTATTTACGCCCAAAGCTGCGTCAAAATTAGCAAGAAAAACGAATCTTTGTGGGATCATAACTTTTTAATGGCTTTTTATTTTACTATTCTGTTTCCATACAGACAAAATAAATAATGAGCAAAACGATATCATGTTTGACTTTGGATGTACAATGTCAAACAGTGGAGTAAAACCCCCCGAAATTTGTATGGAAAAAATATCAACTAGTTTCACCTTAATTACGTCCGTTCATAAATTAGCGGCAATTAGTTTGTCATTTCAGTCCGCAGTCTGCCAGTTGTCAATATGTTATAATGAAGACAAAACACGATCGTGCGACAAAAAAAGTGCCTTGTAACACACTTCAAGATACGACACACGACGACACGCGTCTTTAATCGATAAGAAACCGAAATTCTCGAGTGAAAAGATAACAATAAATCAATGTCGAATCACGACGGGAAGTGCTCGTAAACGTTGGAAATGGACGAAGATCTTAGCACACGCTACATTCCTCCTTCATTAATTAATAATGTTTAATTATCGTAAGCGGCTCATCTGATCATGATCTGTATTGGACATAATGGATTCGGCGAACGCATATTATGCGGGAAACAACGTTTTCCGATAGTTGATTGTGAAGATACTTTCTTTGTGATTTTGAGGATGCTCATGATTTAAAAAGGCATGATTGTTAGGATTGTAGAGGGGCTTGTGGCTAAGTAATAACAGCCGCACGGGTCGATCAATCAGGTAAAGCTACGCTTGCCACGGTTGGTCCGTGAATGGGTGATCATCTTTACATACCAAGACCCTTCCGTACCTCGGAAAGCACGTTAAGCCGTTGGTCCCGGCTGTCATTTGAAGATCTTTGACTGTCGTTACGGGTAGTTAGAAGCCCAAAAGACTGACAACCAGTCTTACCAAGGGGTATCGTGTTGCCTAGTAACTAGGTTGTGGAGGTCAGACAGGCAGTCGCTCCATGTAAAATACTGGTATTCAGCTGCATCCGGTTAGACTGGAAGCCAACTCCAACATAGTTGGGAAAAGGCTAGGCAGATGATAATTGTTTGGGTTCCGAACCCGGGTGACAACGGGATCTTATTACTAAGGCTCCGCTGTTTGTCCGTCCGTCTGTCACAGGGCTGTAGGTTTTGAACCATAATAAGTAGTCATTTGAAGTTTTCACAATTTGTACTAGGCCGCTATTATAACAACAATAATAAAAATAAAAGGAAGCTAAAAATTCAAGGGGTCACCATACAAAAAACGTGTTGTTTTCGGCGTTTTTTGTCTTGTGGTACGAAAAAGTTGTGTGCGAGTTCGACTCGCACTTGACCGCTTTTTTTTCTTTCGTTTGCTGATCTAATCTGCATCTTTATTCTGCAAGTGTGGTTTCTTTCATGATACATCGAGTAAATTTTCCGAAACAACGTGGACCAATGATTGGTCCAAGATGTCATCTTCGTCCCGGGAGCCCTCCTGGAGGGTTCACTCAAGTCGCATATGGGATGCCAGGAGCCCTCGCGGAGGGCTCATTTTAAAATCCATTGTATATTTTAACAAGAATTCAAACTTAATGTCGGTAACACTCCTCGAGGGTTAACTTTAGCTCAAACGTAATACCGGCGACCCTCCTGGAGTCAACTTGTAATATGTATGGCGGTATGGCGTATGAACTCTATGAAAAATGGGTGAAGTCGAAAGTGCTAAGCTTGGTGAGATAAATTTATGGTATTTCTATGTTTAGAGTACGACGTCTTTTGCGAATAGGTAACTGAAACTTGCCGTATCATTTTTGTGACTCACTGAAAGTGCTAGATCCATAGATATTTTTTATATTTCTATGGCTAGATCATTTATTATTACCACGTCTTCACCTAGATGGCTTTAGAACTCAGAAGGAAGATTTACAACAATCATATTTCACTATTACATTTAAAAAACTACGAGCACGTCGTAAAAACAACATTAAGTAAGCCTATAAAATATCTCTTAGTACATAATTTTATGCCAGACGTTTTGCAGACCGTATTTACAAACATCTACTACAGTCTTTTTCGTAAGTCACGAGTATTTACGAACTTTTCCGATGTTACACGACCTAAGATTTACTGAATTATTTAGCGTGTGAAACTATTTCGAACACCCGCACGGTCTGCGCGAACAATAGGGTTGGCAAACAATCCTATGTGACCCAGTTTTTGGGCTCGAATTAAGCTGTGATTCGGGGAGTAAGCCGTGATGATATTTGGGTTAAAGCCTCAATTCTGTCTGGCTTTAGAGGATGAATTTACAGCTTGTCTTTACATCGATTCGGTTAACGAGATAAGCAGAATTTCCGGAGACAGCAAAACAGGAATATAATCTTTCTTTCCAGAAATGCTTTAAAATAAATCCAATGGTTAGGTTTCGCTCGTCATATTTATAGTTTTAATATTACTTATAGTAGGTTGATAACCCTACAAAGAACTAGTTAGACGGTCATCAAAATTATAAAAACGATGAGTGTGCAACAGGCGCGATAACAGATTTGACTAATGGTTTGAGATCTGCGCCTGAGAATTTATACGAGAAAAAAAGATAAAATAAAAAAAAAAGATTGTGTGGTTTTATGAAACCACGGTAAAAGTGAAACTTCTATAGGCGCCGCCATATTGCCCTTGGCTGCTCTGACGAGCGCCTTTCACTTTATCCCTACTCCGCGGCCGACCGTCACGCGACATGCAACACACAGACCAAAAAGTTTGAGACGATGTAATAAAAGTTTCACTTTAATAGAAGTAGGTACTATATTTTTTTTTTGTTAGCGTACACTCTCTCACTGCTGAGAAAAGGCCCCCTCCAAATCCTTCCAGGCATCCTTTTCCAGAGCCACCTCGATCCATCCCTTGTGGTACGTCTAGGTCGTCTCGCTACCTATTCCTGGGCCGTCCATCCTCAGGCATCTACCATGTTGAGACTGCTGCCTAGCGGTCACTATGCATGCGGTTGACATGACCCACCCATTCCCATTTTAGCTTTGCAGCCTTTTTTCCAGCCCACGTCTTAGGATCAACTTCTTAGAGCGCAGTGAGATGTCTCGTATTGTTACGGCCTGCCGCCACCAGGTGGCGTACGGCGGGACTTACTAGAGCCATGCCGTTGCGCCAGCCGGTACTCTACGCGCCGTCAGGGGCGCTGCGATTATTTGAAAAACGAATATAGAAGAATTTCTTTCTTCAGATTCGATGGCGGACGACGCCTTATACATTTTATAATATTCAGATATTATTTCAACTCATAATACAGAAAATAAAACAGAATTGTACCACTATCGTCCATTATTTATCGAAGCCTTCACAGGGGCAACAGCCGCACCACGTATTCTGTCAGTTCGTTTTACGCTCAGTTTGCTGCGCACCATTTCTCTTTGGCAAACCCCAAGGCGGAAATTTTACCTACATATAAAACAGGAAAATCTTTCTTAAACAAGGAGCTGATAATGCGGAAAATCGAAAGACATTTTCTGATTAGTTACGGATTATTTTTGTTCAGCAAGAATATATTATTGTAATCCACTTATTTTCCCTTCGTCCAATTAATAGTGTCAAGTTCACCAAAATAAGTTTAATTTTAGAAGGTCTTTGTTAATAGAATTCCTTTCAAATGTTAAACAAAATTACATTAATATTGAAATAACTAGGCCACCCAATGTATATTTTTCCACTTGATATTTAAGTTTGGTAAATTACTTTGTTCACATTATAATATTAGATTACTTATGTACAAGGTCACATTTTCATAATTAGATATGTAGATGTATATTTGAGTGTAATATTAGAAGGAATGGTGCAATAAATTGAGCGTCATTTCCAGTCCATTATATTTTAGAGTGCGAAAAAAGACCTCAAATAAAAAAAACTATCCAATTTAAGAGTTTATGTTTAAGTATGTGAGCATCCGGGCCATTATTCATCTTAGGCATTAGGTTGCATACAACTTAGATCTCTGCCTGTGTTCACATCTTAGACTGACTGAGCTTTCTATTTGAAATAACGGAAAACCTCAAAATTATGATCCTCTTTTACTATAGAAACACTCAAAAAATCGCGAAAAAAATCATGAGTACAATGTTGTTGTTGATGTCAATGTTGTATGTCAATGTTATTTCGATTACAGAAAGAAAATATAAAGAAAGAAATATCCTGTCCTACTAATATTATATCCTACTATCCTTAATATTATAAATGCGAAAGTAAGTTTGTTTGTTACGCCTTCACGCTAAAACGGCTGAACGGATTTGGATGAAATTTGGCACATATATATATGATGCCCTGGAAAAGAATATAGGATACTTTTTTTTCCCACGGGATCGAGACTTATGCGGGTGAAACCGCGGGGCGCAGCTAGTATAATAATAATATTCTAAATGCGAAAGTTTGTGAGGATGGATGGATGGATGTTTGTTACTCTTTCACGCCAAAACTACTGAATCGATTTGGGTGGAATTTGGCACACAGGTAGTTTAAAACCTGAATTAACATATAAAATAATTTTTATCTTGATATTCTTATGGAATCGAGACTTATGCGGATAAAACCGCGGGGCGCTGGTAGTAATAATATAAAGAAAGAAATATACAGAAATAACATAACGAAAATCGGATGAAGCTGAATACCAGTATTTTACATAGAGCGACTGCCTATCTGACCCCCACAACCCAGTATCTGGGTAATACTTGGTAAGACTGGTTGTCAGACTTTCAGGCTTCTGACGATCCGTAACGTCTGTCAAAGATTCACGAATGACAGCCGGGACCAACGGACACGGAGGAGTCTCGATATGTAAAGATGGTCACTCATCCACGGACCAACCTAAAAGTAACAGATGCGTATCAAAATAATTCGTAACCAACGATATAATTTTGTTTACCACAAGGCGTTGTTACATAAGTGAACTTTCCAAAGAAATTGGCGTGACAGCTAATAAACTACTAAAGTACGTCATTAGGGCCTAAAAAGGGAAAACAAAAAACACTATTATTTGTGTAGGGTATGCTATTATTAGTGACCTCACGTATAATGAAAGGTTTTAGTGAAAGTGTCACCGGACGTAGAAATTGTATCATAGCAATGTTTATATAAGAAAAGTGTTGGTAATTTACTATAGAACAGTTAATAAGTAATAACATGACATCACTGCCTCGTTTGTTAGTCGCAAGCACTACTGCCTAGCATGAGGTCCTGGGTTCGATTTCCGGGTCGGGCAAAGTGTTATTGGGTTTGGATTTGTGCCCGGTGATGGCAATAGGCTCGCCCCCTATTACATGGGACTTTAACATAACTGGCAAAATGTGGGTGTACTATAGGTACATCTCTGCCTAATCCTTCGGGGATTACTGGCGTGATGTTATGTTATGTTTATAACAATCACGCTTGCATTTTTGTGGTATACTCAATGTAATATGGGACAAGTTTTGAGCTAATAATCAGGCACAAATCCAATCAATCATTTCCTTATGTTCCATCAGGAAAACAATAGCCAATAACACTTTGCCCGCCCTGGAGAACGAACTCCGCAGGAGACGCCCTAGGCGTCGGGAATCGCAGGCCGATACCCGTCCACCATAGGCGCGGGCTTGCGGACGGTGAGCAACGGATAGCTCGCCGTCCGATAAGGACCAAGCCCGGGTCGACGGCGCGTTGTATTCCACGCGCGCCTCAAAGAGATGTGGGGTCTGCTAGGACCGATGCCTGCCGGGGTTGCGGGTTTGTCCGAAAGGGATACCGTGGCCCCTGGCAACACACAGGCAACTGAAGGAACACGGGTGGGTTTTAGTCAGTAAGAGTCTGACACGCCCTCCCGCTTTGCCCAGCGGGAGAAGTTATTTGATAAAAAAAAGGCCGTACACTTCAGCAATCGCGCTTGTGGCCACTAGACCAACGAAGTAGACATAATCGTCATTAACAACAATAATCATTTAAACAGTTGCTTTGGGTATATATTAATGTTCTAAGCTAAGCTAAGTAATAAAAGCCGTACGGGTCGATCCATCAGGTTAAACTACGCTTGCCGGTCCGTGGATGGGTGACCATCTTAACATACCGAGACTCCTCCGTGCCTCGGAAAGCAAACAAAGTCGTTGGTCCCGGCTGTCATTCATGGGTCTTTGACAGTTGTTACGGGTCGTCAGAAGCCGGAAAGTCTGACAATCAGTCTTACCAAGGGGTATCGTATTACCCAGTTACTGGGTTGTGGAGGTCAGATAGGCAGTCGCTTCATGTAAAATACTGGTATCCAGTTGCATCCGGTTAGACTGGAAGGCGACCCCAACATGGTTGAGAAAATACTGGGCAGGTTGTCTATAATATAATAAATTAAGTAAATTTAACTCATTTGATTGTTATAAGGAACTATGGAAGGAAAGCCGTTACGTTCTAATAATAACTATAATACATAATAAAACATTTCCTCTTTACTATTACGAAAACATACCTATTTAATAGCAGACTATTTACCTTTTCCTTTAAATAAGTAGTTCGTTAAAATATTATCATTATTTACTCGTTTGGCGTCACTTCTGCAAGTAGGTAAGGTCATTGACACAATATCAAAAAATTGAAAAGTTCAAAGACATCTTTGTTGGAAGTTTGCCTAAAACGGACTATCTGATGATTAGGAAATCTTCCATATCTGAAAGCTGGTAAAATTGATTGGCTATTGGGAATTTGTCGACAGTAAATTATCTTTCTTTTAAGAAGTCAGATTGAAAAAATAAAACAAATGTTTATAAGCTGGATAGCGGTTGGTCGACTCTTCACGTGTGCAGAGGGTTGGCCGATTTTTAGGTCAAAGAATTAGCATTGCCATACAACGTGGCAATACTGCCAGACTTTTGGACACCTTTCCCACTGACAGCGATGCGGATAAATTGTTTGATGCCCAATGATTTGTTCCTATATTTTATTTTTTCTCTGTATACTTGTGCATAATTTATTTAATTTAATATTAAGCCGGGTCTCCTGCGCGTGTTTTTTTGAAACATTACACAAAAAACCTTACATTTAAACATATTTGCTTTCAAACAAAATATCGTGTTTGCATGCACAAATGGCCTCTTTGTTGCGATGTTTTTGTGTAAAAACACGCGCAGGAGACCCGGCTTTAGATGTATATTGTAAAATAAATAATGTATACAATTTTTTTTTTAAAGCAGATTAGATAGTTTTGGATAGCAGATTAAATAATTGCTTAATTTTTTAACATAATCCTAAAATTCCTGTAAATTATAATAAATTATAAATTAAGGAAAAAAGAAACTTATTTTACATTCAAACGGAACACCATTGCCAAAATACAGTTCACAACTACCAGGATACCATGTCCAACCAGAAGTTTGAAACAACACCAATTACGAAACAAACACAACACAACCAAACATTCGCGTTCCATTTCTCTTTTCAAACGACGGTGTATATGACGGTGCGTGAAGAAATAATGCAATGTATTGTCACTTTGCAAACACAGAGATGTACAACATTGTTACGTGGTACGGGTTCCATAGTTTACCACAAAACGCTCGTTTAGTAGAAAGCTTGTTATATTCTCACATCTTTACCCGGGAAATTGTTCTGTCTAATGAAAAAAAAAAATGGTCTGTCATTCTGTATGCAATGGGGAAAACAAATGAAGTACTTCGAGTTTATGATGGACAAGGATCGTTTTGGGTTTTATTGTATAATCAGCTTATAATGTTCCCATTGCTGGGACACAAACCTCCTCTCTGTGAGAGGGAGTGGGCCGTAATCCACCACGCGGGCCCAATGCGGATTGAAAGATCTCACATGTCTTCCAATTTTTAACCGACTTCCAAAAAGGAGGAGGTTATATGTTCGTCGCGTATGTTTGTTTTGTTTTTCTTTTTTTTTTATGTATGTTCACCGATTTCTCCGTCAATTGTGGACCGATTTTGACAATTCTTTTTTTGTTTGAAAGGGTGTGCTCTTGAATTGGTTCCATATAATTTTTATTAACTTTGCTTGGATAGTTTTTAAGTTAGCTACAAAATACGTATTTTTTTCCCACTTAGTATGTAGATGACATAATAAGTTTCTGTCACTGGTAGCAGGTAGTGGTATTCGAATGTGTGTGGGGTAGGTACCACAACTAAAAGTGAAAAATAAAAACTTTTTACAAAAAAACAACCGACCTCCAAAAAAAAACACTACAAAGTGAAAAATAACTTTAATTTCGGAAGTCGGTGGCAAAAAACGAAAATACAAAATCCAAGACACCGACTTCCGAAATTAAAGTTATTTTTCACTTTGTAGTGTTTTTTTTTGGAGGTCGGTTGTTTTTTTTTAGGTTCTATGTTTCCTCACGATGTTTTCCTTCACCAGGCCCAATAAATACTTTTTCTTTCTTCTTTCTATACATTTTTGTTTTTCGTATCTTTGACTATTTTCTAATCTTCTACATGTTAAGTCAATGGAAGCGGAAAAGGACAGAACTTTAAGGTTCATTCTAAACACTTCTTCTTCCCAGCTAAACCACTAGGAAGTGGTGAAGGGTGGGCGTTTTTAGGGGACTGTCTTATGTAATTTTGACGTTCGAAAAGTGCTGATTCTCCTATTTTGAATAAATGAATTTGAAGTTGAACATTTTCGGGAAATATGCTTTTCAAAAATTCAAAATATTTTACATAAACCTACATGGGCACTTATGAAACGTCAGAAGCTAGGTGCACGGTTCCAATTGGTCGTTTCTTATGGAGAAGAGCTGGCAAGAAACTCCAAGGTTACTCTTTTTTTTTTCAAAAACAAAACTAACTCAATAGAAACTAAGTAAGCCGAGTAAGTTTAACTAACTAATGCTCCTCTCAATCTTCCTCCTTTAATAATACAGACTTCCTTTGCTATTTCTATTAAGTTTGTCAACGTCGTTGTCGGGTTAGTCTCAAGAATTTAACACATTAAAATTAACGCTACCTTGTGTGACGTAACATATTTCTAGGGATATAGTTTTTAAGATTGATAGTTTAATGATATGAATTTTGTATAGCACTTCTCCAATTATTTTCTGGTCTTCGTTAGTTTTTTAGTTGGAAGATATTTTAGAAACAAGAGAGCTAGCTTAGAAAATAATTACTAACAGTATCTCATAGATTCCTAGACTTTTACGCCATTATGCGTAAGAAAACAGCTTCTCTGATGCGCCGGATTCGGGGGAGCGCCAACAGAATCCTAAGGATAATTTCTGAGAGGCCAGAGTTTGCAGTGCTGGGTAGGTTCATCCAGCTTCAAGTGACGAGATGACACTATGATCTTTGACATGAGTGGTGTTATTATTTATATTTTAAAATTTTATGTATTTTGAATTAAATTTGTAAATGATGACTAACACAGATTTAAGACCTTTGTAACTAATAATTTATAGACATATAAATGAGTATGAATTAAAAGAATTTATTTATTTATTTTATTTATAGAGCAGAATATTGTTTTGCAAGTTTTATCTCGTGAGTTTGCAATCGTGCTAGTAGTCCACTCACCAGCACTCTAATTCCGTAACACACGATCAATCACAATCTGTTTCATTTTGACAGTTCAACAACATTCATTGCGTTATTTACGTTGTTGAGCTGACAAAGGATAATACTAATAATGTATGAAAAAAAAACCCAGGCCCGTCGTAAACCAAATTTATCTGAAATTGTAGGTAAAAATGAGTAATTAAATACTGCATAGGGGGCATAATTGAAATCGATGGCTAAATGTATGAAATTGCTTTCTAATTTTTGTAGAGGTCACATTAATGTTTTGAAATTTAAATGATTTAGATTGTGATTGATCGTATTTTACTCAATTAAGGTGCTGGTTATTGGTCTACCAATGCTCCTTACCCTACAGTTTCTTGGCAACCGTTCCATTAGGGCTCTGCTCCACAACAACAAAACTGCCAATGATGATGATGACTACCCTCTCAATAAAGCATAAGTACCTATGTGTAGTCAAACGTAGGTATATTATCCTCTAACTTACTCTTTCTAGAAAAATAAACGCGATATTACCAAAATAACAGTGAAATAGGTCACAAGGTTAACTCACAAAAAAAAAACGAAAAAGGAGGCTAGCAAGGCGGGTGTGTCTAATTGATTGGCTCTCATTGAAGCTCCAACAATGGATTCCCTTGATTAATTCTCCTATAAATTGAACCGGGTTCCCTCTGTTTGTTTCTAAGAATTTATGGGGACCTTAAAACAGATGGCGCAGGTGCGTGCTTCGCCTTAAATTACTATCTGCTATGCTAAAACTAAAGATTGATGTGTACTTGTTAAAGACTTGTTTACATAGTTTACATAGTGTGCAACATATTTTAGCATCGTGTTTTGTTTTGCTGGCAACACGTAGAAAAGAATACTCCTTATAAAGTAGGTATATATCATCGTCATCGTCATCATCGTCAGCCTATAATGTTCCCACTGCTGGGACACAGGCCTCCTCTCTGTGAGAGGGAGCGGGCCGTAATCCACCACGCGGGCCCAGTGCGGGTTGGTAGATGTCACATGTCTTCGAATTTTCGGTTCTAGAACATGCCGGTTTCCTTACGATGTTTTCCTTCACCGTTTTGAGAGCAGTGGTGATGAAATAATTTACACAAAGTAAAGCGCCTGTCTGGGTTCGAACCTACGACCTACAACTCGTAAGTCGCGGCCGTTACCACTGGGCCACCACTGCTCAGGTATATATACATATATATAAATAAATAAACTAGCTGCTGCCCGCGGCTTGCCCGCGTGAACCCTAACTTTTAAAAAAATAAAAGTAGTCTAAGTTACTCCTAACAACATCAGCTATCTTCCAATGAATGTTTCGTCAAAATCACTCCAGCCCTTTCAGAGATTAGCCGGAACAAACAGACAGACAGATAGACAAAAACTTAAAAAAAGAAGGTACCGAATATACTTTCATATGCATTTAGTAAAAAAACTGTTATTTTGACATGACAAACAGACAATTCAATTTTATTTATTTTTATTATGTATGTACATTTATTAATGTATGAGTATAGATATATAGGGTTGTTTATTGCAGTGTTGCTAGCAGTAAGAAAGGTTAATGCTCCTAAACTTAGACCATTTAACCTCAAAATGAGGAAATGTTTCTCATGATCAAAATGAACACAATGTTTTATTTCCATATTTGGCAGGGGCCAATAACCTATGGTTTTCCGAATTATGATAACAATGCAAAGTCATTCTAGTTTATTTGCTTTCAAATAAATCATGTTTAGTAGAAAAGAATTCCCAACATAGAAATAATGAGTTTATTGATAGAAACTCATTAGAAAACCAATTAGACCGAAACCAAGTAAAGAATATTTTTTACGCAAATATGGAAATTATGCACAGTGATCAATAAAAGTGGAATGACCCTCGTCTTAGAATAAGCAACGGTTTTTTATTGTTTGTCTTATTGCAAAATATTTAAAATTATGAAGTAGATTTTTTTTTAAGCACACACTTTAAAACCTTTCAAAAAATGTATCGTATTTAAACGTTATGCAAATTTCCACCTGAAAAAGTTTTGAAGGTATTTTTTCAACGAGATAGAATTCTGTAGGACGGACGGCTGAAACTAATTTAAATAAGGTACTTCTTATAAAACGCCTAGGAAATGCTGGCGTGATGAGCTGGAATCGTTCTTGCCAGATTGGTCAGAGAAGACAAATATTAAGACAACTGGAAAAATATGGGGGAGAACTTTGGCCAGCAGTGGGACAACAAATCAATCTGCCCGCTTTTCCCAACTATGTTGGGGTCGGCTTCCAGTCTAACCAAATGCAGCTGAATACCTGTATTTTACATGAAGCGACTGCCTATCTAACCTCCACAACTCGGTGACTGGGTACATGATACCCCTTGGTAAGACTGGTTGACAGACTTTTGGGCTTCTATCTGTAAAAACTGTCAAAGATTTACGAATGACAGTTGGGACCAACGGCTTAATATGCTTTCCGAGGCACGGAGGAGTCTCGATATGTAATGGATGGTCACCCATCCACGAACCGATCGCGGCAAGCGTAGCTTAACCTTCGATCGACCTGTGCAGCTGTTATCAAAGCCATGAGCTGTGGGACAGCATCGGTTAACAAAAAATAATGAGGTAAACGTAATTGTACTGTTATATTCTAGAGCAAATTTTCTTATTTATAAAGATGGCAAGTTAACACGCGTACATTTTCGTATTTTATGTACTGGAAAATCATGGTAAATAGGAGTTAGGTAATTATTCATAACGGTCTGTTATGTATGAATTAATAAACAGACTTCCTCTATTAAATAATGGGAAAATTTTATGAAGATCGGAAATAAAAGTTAAGTTATTACGGTCGGTAATATGTATGACATGTACATTATGTGCCAGCGACCTGATTAGGTATTCGATTCTTGGCTTGGAATATATATCTACCTTTCAAAAGTATGCTCTAACTATGTGAGTCAAGAAAACACGGAGGGAAAAACTCTTAATAACTCTTCGTCTCAATTAATCAGATTTTTACTTTCTAATTCAAATGCAAAGTCAAAAGTTATTTATTCAAACTAGGCTGAGAATCAGCACTTTTCGAACGTCAAAATTGCATAAGACAGTCCCCCAAAAACGCCCACCCTTCACCACTTCCTAGTGCCTTTAGCTGGGAAGAAGAAGTGGCGCAACAAACTCCCCAGCAGCACAGCTGTCTGATCAGTTAGAAAAACATGATTCTATACAATAGTAGGTACTTGTGCAAAATAATTTACATTACGCAACACAAGACATTAAATTAAATAATTTGCTATATGTCAGCTAGCACACGCCAATATACCAACAAAAAAATAAAAAGTAACCAGAACTTAATACCCGAATGAAAGCCTCCAGGCATAAAGGGCATGCACGTTTACATATAGCTATCAAGCTGTAAGTCGAAGTCAGCAATGATAAACTATACTCCGTTTGAAATAGGATTAGACATTTAAACAAACCTTTTTTACAGTCCGTTCAACCGGTTACAAACCAACTGTTTACTGCAGCTGTCATTTGTCGTGCTACCAACGCAATAGAAGTCAAAATCGGTTGAACGGACTGTAAAAAAGGTTTAGTTAAATGTCTAATCTTATTTCAAACGGAGTATAGGAAAAATAAATAAATAAATTTCTGTAACCAATCTTCCGAATAACATTTGAAACTTGATCGATTATTTTGCCGAATTGAAACTTCAATATTAAATTCCCTTTGTTTAAAACTGGGTCACTAAAAGGGATCGTTTAATTAGTTTCACAAGTCTAAAGGAAAACTCTCACCAAATGAAAAGTAATTAATACCAATTAAAATAAAGTAAATGTTTTGCTAAAACCTTCCGACTAGGTCCCTCTAATTTTAACTAAACAATCCCATATTTTCCTAAGAACATTTAATACAAACCCCGGAATAAAATAACAAAAATTCCTAGTCGCTCACCCATCCAATTAGCAGTCACATTGCTTAACCGCAGACAAACGTGCGGATATACTTTGACCTGCTCTTTGTTTTAACAATAATGTGAATATACTACGAGGTCAGGTTATAAATACTCAATTGAATGTACTATCCCACATTCATTAACGGTTTCCAAGGTCGGTGAGTGCTCCATATACTTAGTTTCTTCTAAACTTATGTAAACTATTAATGTGAACACAAGGTCTTGAGTACCACGATTGGCATTTAGAAATCATTGTTATGTACGTTGATTGATTTGACGTCCGATCGACAAAGTAATTGTTTTTTTTTTCAACAACGATCTGTTGTTAATCTGTGCAATAAAAAATATTACTTTTGAAATTGAAATAACGATTCTATTTTGACCTTTGATAAGATAATAAAGGAGTTGTAAAACTATTTAGACACAGTTATGTTTGATGCGGATATAAAGTAGGAATTTATGATTAATTTAAGTAATAATTTTGTCTGTTTATATTATATTCTCACGCCGCAGACTATCCGTGACCGCGAATGCGGAATGTCGCGAAAACGAACACGGAGATACAATAAATAAATGTGGAAATATTGTTTACAGGTTGTTTTGTTGTAGCTTCGTTAGTTTAGGAACAAAAAAAATATGTTTTGTACTGTCTTGGATTTGTATATTATAGTTTAGGTACCCTAATGTAGCCATTTTAACTTCAAATCCAATGGAATCAAGTTTTAGTGAACGTTTGAATGCTCATTCAATAATTTACTAAAACATAGATAAGAAAAGTAAAATTTATTTACATAAATTGTAGATACATACATAAAATAAGATGTAACTAACGCGATAGTAGTACAAAAGTAAGGAAAAATATAAGAGCCTAATTAGCTTATGAAACTAAGACGCAATCTTGAACTGGAGAGCCACCAGACCACAAGAACACTACATATAAGATAAAACTGAGAGGTCTTAACTAGACGATCTCGGCATTCTGCCAAGACGATATTATTATGAAAATTAACATAAGAATTCTTAAGTTTCAAGATATTTCTGGTTTCGATGCTTTTTACTTGACTACAGAAAACCTGAAAATGCAAACGGTACAAGATATTTTCTACCGTAGTTATGTAGATTGCTTTTCTTTACTATTTTAAATAATTATAGTTTGATAATTGTGGTGAACGTCAACGAACGAGTTTGTAAGGATTGTAGCAGGCGGCCTTCTGTAGTTTCGGCCTACTCCATGGGAAAAAGGCGTGAGTTTATGTATGTATATAGTTTAATCAGAACAAATTCTTTAATAAGAACTACATTTGCGTGACAATTACAAAATAAGCCACTGTTTATGACAAAAAAATGTTGTCGATCTATGAAATTCGTTTTTCAAAATGACTGTCATGATATTCGACTGCCAGTGGAAACAATATTTTATCTGTGAACAAAGATTTTAACGAGTTTAATTAATTAATTCTGTGTATCTTTCTAATTGTGTACATTCACTAAATTCTTCCGCAGACAATATAATTGAATCTGTTACAGTATAATTAAATTCAAGTGTGTATTAACAAGATACCTACAACATACATCCGAATAATTTAAATGTTTTTTTCATAAAAAACTGCAAATACTATTTATTTACTTAAGAAGAATTGCTGCTAGTAACCACAATGTAATACACATCCAATGTATGTAGTTATATAAGAAATACATAATGTAGCTTAGACTTTTTTTTGTACATTTATCATCTTTTTTTAATTTGGTATTGTCATGGCATACAACGTGGCAATTCTGCCAGCTTTTTGGGCACTTTTCCTGCTGACAGCAATGCGGACGAATTTTTTGATGTCCTATGATTCTTTCCCCTCCCTTTTTTATATACATTTGTACATATTATTATTTTAAGACCGTAAGGTTTTAAATTATGTAAATATTATCTTGGAAATTATAAAGATTTTGATATTTTTCATTGACCCTAATTATTACTTTTTCTTATTCAGTATGTTTGTGAGTTGATGTTAATTTCCAGTAAAGACAAGTACCTACGTCCTGTTTATAAAAAATAAAAATAAATACACAAATGAAAAGCTTCGGCCAAAAATTAAATTTAAACATAGACAAAATAATTAACTGCGAATGTTTTTCAATCTCGCTGTTCAAACAAACGATTTCGGTATAGGTGGTACTGTTTACGCGCGCAAATAAGCGTCGCGCGCGCGTACGTAGTCTCTGTGTATCACATTACTCTGTGAAAAACACAGAGTAATGAACTACGGTACGTTGTAGGATGCGATACCTAATTTGGGGATTTTATTTCAGTCAGTAACTATCGACACTAAAGTTAACCATAATACAAGAAGTTTTGATCTAAAATTAAAAACCATTTTATCAACCAAAATATAGAATACAAATTCTTCAAGTCAAAACATTTCAGCAATATGTCACTGGAGTTTTCAAACGAATCTTTCAGTAAATTTTATCAAAAGAATATAAAATACCTGTAGTTTCCGTTTATTTTCAGCGCTGTGACAAAGCGTTGTCCGTATTTGTAAAGCGCTTTTGTCCGATAGTCTATGGAATAATTCTTTAACTATCGAATTGTTTGCAAATGAATTCATCATAGAGGAGTTTCGGGTAGAATTTGAACAAAGAGTTTGTCATAAAGATAATTTCAAATTACAAGATTTTTTTTACCTATGAACATTGTGATATATTATTTATCACAGATTATCGCGTATTCACAACACCATTTTTTTAGTGAAAACTTCTTTAGGCGCGTTGGGCATTTTTGAGATGGGAAAAAACAATTGAACGCGCGACACCGTAACCGACACCTCATTTTTGTAAACGCGATTGTGCTCTTTATTTATATTACGTTACGGATCAATGTTCTATTCAAGTATTTTTACTATAGAGGTTTTGGAAGTATTTTTTTTTAAATTGTTCAAGTTTTCACTTCTGTCGACAAACCAGAGTGCCACTGTTTTTTTTTTCTACCTACTTGCGGAAATCAAACACCATCTATACGAATCTATAATAAATATTATAAATACAAAAGAAAAAGGTCTGTCTGTTCGTCTGTTACCTTTTCACTCCCTAACGGGTGAACGGATTTGGATGTTTGCCACACGGATAGACCATGACCTGGTTTAGGACATAGGGAAGGTACTTTTTATCCCGGTAATACATTCCCATGGGCTAATTTCCGACCTCCAAGCGTGCAAAGATTAATCTATCTAATACCTTTAAACGAGCAATTCTTGTATATATGTATATATATAATCAGACTCACGGAAACGGCTCGAACGATTTTCATGAAATTTAGTATGCAGGGGGTTTCGGGAGCGATAAATCGATCTAGCTAGGTTTCTCTTTTAGAAAACGTTAAAAAAAAACCTCATCATCATCCAGATATTAACATTTATAAGAAACCAGTGGCGATGTTGAAAATTTATCTCTATTTTAATACAATTTATCTTCATAACCCAAGTTAAACTAACACAGTGAAATCTAATAAAATAACCCACAGGATTTATTCAATAAAACTATCCTCGTAACTTGATATCTGCTAAATCTTATAATACTCCATTAATTAAAACGATACCGCACGGCTCTATAAGTTTCCTACCAATTATGAAATGTAGTAGATAAGGTGTAGTTTTCCGTAGCGACGGCTATATCTTGATATTTAATGGGTATAGGATATTACGTAGGTACTTAGGTACTTGGATAGTCTAGTCTAGACGGCTGTGGGCGTACTGGCTTAAGGCGATGTACGCCTTAGCTGCAGTAGCTTAGCTAGTTTTAAAGGGGCCCTGTTTAAAAGGGGACCCAATTAGTTCTGACTTCTGAAGGAAGGCTATGTTATTTAAAAAAAAACAATTGGATAAAAATTAATAAGGAGCATTCTGACTCTAAATTTTAAGCTGTAATTGTGATCTTACTAAGAGAATGCAAGAAAAAAGGACGGTTATTTTTTCCCAAATTAGATATTTTTTGAGTGAAAACTTCTTTAGGCACGTTGGGCATTTTTGAGATGGGAAAAAAGAATTGAACTCGCGACACCGATTGTGCTCTATATTTATATTACGTTACGGATCAATGTTCTGTGCAAGAATTTTTACTTTAAAGGTTTTGGAAGATTTTTATTTTTAAACGCGATTGTGCTCTTTATTTAGATAAGATTACGGACCAATTTTCCATACAAGTATTTTTCTTCCACGAAGGCGATCTTGTTCAAGTTTTCACTTCTGTCGGCACTCCCGGAATGCCACTGTTTTTTTTTTTAAAATGATTTCCATCTATACGCAAATCTATACCTACAAAGTGTATAGATTTGCGTTAAGACGTCATATTAAATTGAAAGCGTCAGGGTAACCCGTGAAATTAAAATTTTCGACAGTTTTGTTACGATCGCGAATCATATTTACAACATGATACCAACATGCAAATTGCAAATAACGTAAGAAAATGTGATTTTTGCGGGCTACCTTAGTGCATCCCCCTTAAGTATTACTTTTCAACTGTTTATTTACTAAAGTGTATGTTGACGAAGCTCTTCCATTTCCCTATGCGGATTTATCCGGTACACTCAGATTGTAAACATTTCAGTTGCAGAGCATTGCCAATCTATTTCTAGTTATACGTTGAAACTTGGAAGGTATACTCGTTACAAGTCGCAAGCCCGCGTCATGCCTTTCATGTCATTGATAAAAGAAGGCCAATTGTCTTAATTAAAAAAAACTTTGTTATTGTCCATAACTTGTCAAAAATGTAGGAAAAATAAGAGATTTTTTTGACAGATTGAGACTGACATAACCATGCGAACGTTCTTAAAAATAGAGGAATGATAGTTTTCTGAAATGACGTTCAGTAGGTGGCAGCACTGAGACGTCAGGTCCGGGCACCTGTCAAAAGTGTCAAAGCGCCTATTTTTTTTTAGTAGTGACTAAATGATGAATGTCATCCTGAATTAAATATTCATTGTCGAAATTGAAGAACTCTTGTCTAAATTTTTTTGTCCGCCTTGTAGATTATTAAAAAATATTGAACACGTATTTTTTCTTTTTTGACGTTAAAATGTAGCATGACGTCACGCCCTGCTAGATTTAATACTGCGTTGTGACGTAGCGAGCCCCCACTCCCCAACTTTAATACGTGTTTTCTAAGTTATTTTTGATTAATATGATAAAGCAAAAATACGTGTCTAATATTTTTTTATTATCTGAAAAACGGTCAAAATAATTTTTTTTTTTACCTAGGCATCTACCCTATTGGTGGCGTGAATTTTCATGGAAAGCCCTCATTGCTCCTACGGTTTAAATTGTAAAGATTAACGCGCGCTCGTGAATTGGAATAAGAAGAATGAAAGAAGAAAACGTGTTACCCAGACCCCAAGTAACGTGGGACGACAGCACGCGTAGCATGACAATCATAGAAACAGGCTTTCTACGGGTTTTGTCGACGGAAGAATAGACAAAATGACAAATTGTGATTGTTTATCTGTCATTTTGTCTATTCCTCCGTCGACAAAACCTGTTTCTATTGTGGTCACGTTAAATGTGCAGGGGCAGAAAGATGATGCTGTTGAACGAGCGCTTGTGAATTACAACAACACATACACAACATACGAAAAACATACAAAAAAACACTTCCAACGAAGTAAAATGTTGATTTATATTTTATTTCAAACATAGAACTGTGAACTAGTTAAGCAAACGAAATGGAAAAACAAAGGCGTTATGAAAATGTGAATTGCAGTCGTTGTTTGCAATTTTAATTAGTTGTGTTGCTGTCCTTTTAAATATGAAGTGTTACATACATTTATTTTACTACCTTTGTGGCATGGCCCAGCTGTCAAGAGGGTTTATTCTAAAAGTTGGCAACGTCGCAAATAGCTGTCAAATATTTACCGGTCTTGATTAATTTGGCAATAATTACTGTATGGAAATATGAAATGTGGCTGAAACCTCTATCAATCAGTCAGAAACTCTAGTAATACTATATTTTTTTCTAAAAAAGTCTTCATACCGTTGTCTTTGAGCATTTCTATACAAAGTCACAGAAAAATACAGATAAGACACTCCACATTTTAGGTACGAAGCTACAAGTAGGTACGCTGTGGGTTCGACTTGTCGAATTCGGTGGGCGTAACGTAGTCAGAAGATATAAGAGTTACGCGATAGAAAGAGAGGCAACTTCTAGGTGAATATAACTGTAGGTAATTAGCGTTGTACGACCTGAATTGCACTTTATTGTGAAAAAAAACAAACAACAAGAATCGTTTTTTATTTAAATGATTTTGCGGAGTGTCCCCCCCCCATCTGTGCGAATCTGTGACAAAGTGATGTATGCGACTGTTGTTAAAGATTTGGCACAATTTCGACTATGCATGGGAACAACCCAATTTATTTTTTTTGGTTTGGTTTTGGTGGTTTTCAAATTGGTATTGAACGATTTATACATATTCACAGAACACACTAATATGTTTGGTTAGTCACCAAGAGATGTCGATTATTCAATAATATCATAGTCTGCGCAGAGATTTCTCTCAATTCCGTTTTACTATTTATTATTTCCATCTTCTTCGGAAATGAAAGTGATAAGTAAGTACATTTACCGCTTATCATTCGAGCAATTTGCAACGTTCAGGGTTAAATAAAGCTTTTACTGCGAATAAATTGCAGGTGATGGGCAAACCTGTTCTTTACGACGGTATAAAGGCACAGAGTATGGCTGTAAATGAGTTTAGAAGTATGTAAACAATCTTACACCCAGACACAAAGACAAACATTAATGCCCCATTCCGTAATGGATCATTAACGCTAATGATTTCATTAAGACAGCTTTAAAAGTTAAAGTTCGTTTCTGCAACTGGCTGTAAATATTTTTAAAAACAAAAGACACGCAGGCTGTAATGTGTTACATTCCATTCTCTTTTTAACCGACTTCAAAAAAAAGGAGGAGGTTCTCATTTCGTCGGGATATTTTTTTTTTTTTATGTATGTTCCCCGATTACTCGAAGACGGCTGGACCGATTTGAAAAATTCTTTTTTTGTTTGAAAGGGTATACTTTCAAGTTGGTCCCATTGTCATTTGGTCACGATCTGATGATGGGATCTTGGAGAAATCGAGGGAACTCTTCAAATATTAAAGGCACATCTATAGCGATTTGGGTATTTTTGATGAGCAGTTGACATAAGGCTATTGTAACTTAGATAAATTACAAACCAACCCACTAAAAAGTGAAAAAAAAAAACTTTTTTACAAAAAACACAACCGACTTCCAAACTACAAAGTGAAAAATAACTTAAATTTCGGAAGTCGGTGTCAAAAAACTAAAATACTGATCTGATCCAAAGACACCGACTTCCGAAATTAAAGTTATTATTCACTTTGTAGTTTGAAAGTCGGTTGTGTTTTTTGTAAAAAAGTTTTTTTTTCTATATGCATATTCTGTACCAGATGATTTTCATAGTCTTCCTTGCTTAGCTCAAAACTTGGCTAATTAGCCAAATTGATTTATACCTTAGCAAAACCATCAATGAAATTAAGTATCAAGGAGGAGAGTGACTAAATTATTATGCGTGAGATAATTTATTCACAATTTTAACATTATTCCGTTTGAAATTTTTACGACCATAAAAACTTTCTATCATTATTATTAGCAAGTAGTCAATTTATTTGTAAACAGCAACGAATTCTTCAAGTATTGTATATAGTATACGTAAATTAATCATTAAAAGTATCAGCATCACTTCCGATTTAATTTTGCTTAACTACCTACTTTTTTTAAACGAACTGTGATAATAATCTATTAATGATTAGAATAAAGAACATAATAATATTTTTTTTGTTGACGATAAACATCAACGAAAAACAAAAGAACTGAACTAAACAATAAAAATACTCGTATTAAAAAAACGACATTTATTTCTAACAATAAGGTGTATGTTTATAAATGGTTATTGTTAGCCAATCTAGAATCTACGGACTAATGTTAAAACTAACAACTTTTTTTTCGTAATTCTCAAAATCAATATATTATGTCAAGATCTTGATTTCAAAAAATTATTCTAAAAACAAAGTTCGTTAATTCGTAAATTTTTAATTCATGTATTTTTCTAAATTATTTTTATATTTTTACTACGGACGCTTTTAACGTGTACTTCTTTCTACATTGTTCTCACATGTTTAATTACAAAATGAATGATGTAACCAATATTTTATAACAATATTTTGATTTAAAAGTATCCGTGGAGTTTCTTGCCCGTTCTTCTACATATGAACCTACTACGCTTTGGAATGGGCAACTAGCTTCATATTTCTGACTGACCGACCCCTTGATAATTCAAAAGTACCTTCCTGTAATTGGTTATTTGAAATAAAAGCTTTGAGTTTTAGTTTATAATTTTTTTTTAATTTTTCCAAGATGCAATTTTTTTTTTTAATAATAAGTGTCAAGTTGCATATTTAGCACATTTTCAGGGTTCCATACCCCAAGGGTGACAAATGGAACCATATTAAGAAGCTTCCGCTGTCCATCCGTCCGTCTGTCTTCAGCGGGCTGCAGTAACTCATGAACCGTATCTAATAGGTAGACAGTTCAACTTTGCACAGATTATGTATTAATTTCTATCAAAACAAATACATAATAAATTTAAAAATAATTATAAGTGTCCCCATAATGGAAACGTGTTTATTTTCGGCGTTTTTTGTTCGATCATAATACGGTATGGAATCCTTCGCGTACGAGTCCAACCCTCGACTTTTCCTATCTAACGACCTCTGAGAAAAAAGGTTGAAATAAACAACCTCCGGGGTCGAAGCCCCTTTTTAGTAATACCTTCCTATTATTCTCTAGTTCCTATTATTATAGTATTTTATTTTAGTTGAAGAGAATAGGAGCTAGACACCGAGAGCAGCAAAGCCATGCAATATTTCTCAGCATTTCTCCTGAGACGTTCACTGTAATGGTCTCACACTTGACCCTGTGGCCTCAACCTTAGGCTACCCGAGAACCTTTCAAACACTTAATCTTTTATTACAGTTGTTAGTAGCAAATATTCAATTTCTCATAAACTTTTCATTAAATCTGAATTTAGTGTAGCTTTTGTCATAATTAGCGACAGAACCTACTTACAAAATATTATACCAATCCAAAACAATTAACTTGTTTACGACTATGATTTTGGTATCGATCTACTTCTCGAAAGTCTATAAGGTAGATAAATTATTAGAAATAAAGGAAAATACACCTAGTTGCAAAAGTCATGAGCTCAATTCCTGTGAGATTTAGAGAGAAAAATGTCAAAAAAAAGTGGTGGCACTCCGGGAGTGCCGACAGAAGTGAAAACTTGAACAAGATCATCTTGTTGGAAGAAAAATATTTGTATAGAACATCGGTCCGTAACCTTATCTAAATAAAAAGCACAATCGCGTTTACAAAAAATAATACTTCCGAAACTTTTAAAGTAAAAATACTTGCATAGAACATTGATCCATAACGTTATATAAATAAAGAGCACAATCGCGTTTACAAAACCTATAATGTAAAAATACTTGCTTAGAACATTGATCCGTAACGTAATATAAATAAAGAGCACAACTGCGTTTACAAAAATGAGGTGTCGTCATGGTGTCGCAAAATCAATGGTTTAGTCCCATCTCAAAAATGCCCAACGCGCCTAAAGAAGTTTTCACTTCAAAAATTGTTGTTGCTTGTGTCCGAGACATAAATCTTACCATTATCGTCCCGCCATATCTATATTTTGTAACCTAACTACCAGTAACCGATACCGCTCGATTCTTCAAAGGACCGTAACAAATGCCCATCGCATCCACATCATCATTAAACTATACTCATTTCACCATCGTCCATTAACAGCCACTGTGACATATAGCTATGGCCCAACATGGCCCAACATAATTTACTTCTTCTCCGTATTCCCCACACGTTTGATACGGAAAGTGCAGACTTGTGTTTTTGAATCTGAACCGTCAAGCGAGCCGGATTAGGGAACTTTGACCCTTCTAGAATTCTGAAAGTAGGATTTTATGAATATGACGTTGAATATAGTGCTGACGCATAGAGTGGTAAATGTGTTTTTCTGTTTTGGTTTGAAGACATCTTTATACTGTGCTTGAGATGAATGTTCAGAAGAAATAGTTTTGTTAATTAATTTGCTGTAATTGCAAACAGTAGGTATTGTGTTAGGCACTTATTTAAAGCAGCAGTGGTTTATCGTAGTTTTGGTAAATTAAAAATTACAATATGCATGTTTTTTAACAAGTTCGGCAGTAAAAACTGAGCAGTAAACTAAATAAAAATGAGTCATAACCTCATATCAAATATTTAAATGGGCAATTAAATAAATAATTAAGCAGTAAAATTAATGAACGGGTAGTTATGTGTGGGCAGTTAACAAATCAGAATTAGTCGGTAAGAAATCTAACTTGGAAGAGGCGCTCGTCGGTCGCTACCGCGACAACGCTCGGTTCGCTCGCTCAGCTCGCGCGCAGTTTGTCACAGTTCTAACCTAACCTATGAACTGCCGAACTATTTATCTAACCGCCTATTCTAACATTTTACTGTCCATTCATTTATTACACTACTTGAATATTTTTTGTACTGACATTGTAGGATGAAATAACCGACCAATTTTCTTTTATTACTGTTCATGTTTTATTGTCACACTAATTTACCAACCGCCAAAAAAATAAAATTGTAAACATTATAACCCATTGTGTTATAGTAGTATTGTCAAACTTTGTATTTGATCTAATCCAATCACTAACCACAATGTTCAATAAAAAAAGTATTAAGTAATTCATAACATATTGGCTTCGATTGTTTTATTTCTTAGCAAAAACTTCTTAATTCAACGTGTTCGTGGAACTACGTATAAGTTGGCATGACCAATTGAAAACTTCGTGTATGAAACGAATGAATTGTATTGCAAAATTATCTTTCGAGGGCGGATTAAGTTTTCTTCTTGATTGAGAGTTATTTTAAAGAACTTTGAGAAATAATACCGTACCTAATAAAAGGTCATTTGGTTGACCCCTCAGTAAGTCTACTACCAACCTTATTCATTGGACTTATTTCAAAATGAGCTACCTAATACTTGAAAGTGATCTTGTTGCCAAATTGGTCCACATTGGTCATTAACTTTTAAATCATGACGTTTTCCTCTGTCATCTAAGCTATTTATAGTATAACTATTTTCTTAATCGCCCTCGGCAAACTTCGTGTTTTTTCAGTCGTCGGATTTCTATCAGTTGCTCTTTGCACAGACTTGGAAGTATATTGAGTTGTTAATGCTCTTTTACTTAATAAAATTTATAAAAAAATGGAAAGAAAGCTGCTAAAGTCGCAGGCACGAAAATAGTTTTACAGCTCTATACGGTTCACACGGAAATCAAAACAAAACAACAATAAAGTACTTAATTCTGAATTAAAATTATTATACACGATAAATCTAATAATTGATGGACATGGAAATTAGTATTCGCCGTAGTCAAAAAAGTTTTCATTAGAAAAACATAACATAACATCACGCCTATAATCGCGAAGGGTTAAGCAGAAGTGTACCTATATACATCCACATTTTGTGTTATAAGGGGTGAGCCTATTGCCATCAACCGGGTACAAATCCAGACTCCGGACTGCTACCGAGAAATTCCGGATGGAAAAACCCAATAACACTTTCCCCACCCGAGAATCGAACACCTCATGCTCAGCAGTAACGCTTGTGAGCACTAAACCAACGAGGCAGTTCGAAATACAAATCAACACTATTGTCACAAACCGTACATGTAAAAACGGTTGTAGATTTACAGATAATGGCTAATTCTCCTTACAAAATGGCGTGAAGGACAGCATGAGAACTGTTTCCAGATCAATATCAAGTAATTGTTATATCAACGGTTCAAATTTTTCCCACAGATAGCTAACGGAAACAGCGCAATACTTGAAACCTTCGAACTATGTTAAGATCTGATATCTTTGCTAAAATCACAACTTAAATTACTATACTCCGTTTGAAATAAGATTAGACATTTAACTAAACCTTTTTTACAGTCCGTTCAACCGATTTTGACTTCTATTGCGTTGGTGGCATGACAAATGGCAGCTGCAGTAAACAGTTGGTTTGTAACCACTTTTTTTGCTTTTAATGCCATCCTTATGCCTACGGTATAGAAGTCAAAATCGGTTAAATATTATGAATTGTCAGTTTGTGACACTTTGTGTGATTCATAATATTATCATACGATTCTGCCAAAGCGGCCGTTTTAGGCCCCCTGGTCGACCGAGCTCTGCTCGAGTGAAAATAGGAATAAACATATCGTCCAGTACCCTAATTGCGTAACTTATTTTCGTAAACAAATTTGTCATACAACAAATTTGTTTCATTTTGACAGTTCAACAATATTCATTGCGTTATTTACGTTGTTGAGCAGATTTTTTTTCCAACCTATGAAGCAATGGATTAGCAATCTGTTTCAAATCGAAACAAATTGCGATTGATCGTGCATTACGCAATTAGGGTACAAGTCTAGCAACGTTGTACCACATTCCCGAGACAGTGGAAATAGAGAAAAGGAACTAGTTAGATCGATTTTTTGCCCCCGTAAACCCCTATATTGCAACTTTCATCAAAATTTTTAGAGCCGATTTCGAAAACGTGATTTATACAAACAAATATACAAATATTGCTCGTTTAATAGTATAGGATGTTGATGAATTTGATAGTCGTTATGTGTTGTCAGAAGCCCGAAAGTCTGACAACCAGTCTTACCAAAGGGTATCGTGTTACCCAGTAACTGGGTTGTGGAGGTCAGATAGGCAGTCGCTCCATGTAAAATACTGGTATTCAGCTGCATCCGGTTAGACTGGAAGCCGACCCCAACGTAGTTGAGAAAAGGCTAGGCAGATTGATTGTTGATGAATTTGACGATTAGAATAATTATGTAAAGTAAACTGAATTCCTTGATACAAAAGAATTGAGTGCTTGTGCACAATTCTGTAAGGCCCAGCAAACACCGCTGGAGGCGCGGCGGAGAGCAATTGAAGACAACAATTTAATATAAACCTTAGCTACCTTGACATATGGTCAATATAAGAATAAATTCGCACGCGGTGCTCGGAGCGCCCCCAAGCTACTACAAGAGCATACGCGCGACTGCTCCAGTCGCCGCCGTGCTGCTCTGCGCTCCGCCGCACTACCCCGCGCCCAGCTGGCTGGCGGTCAGATGCCTGGAGAGTTTTAACTCGTACTACGGAGTAGCTGCGCGCCGCCGCGCGTCTCTCTGCTCGAGGGCTCTCAAGGGCTCTTGGCGGCGCTCCGGGTTTCAAGGAAATGCGCTCCGACGCGCCTCCAGCGATGTGCGCTGGGCCTTGGAGACTTATTCAGTATTTTTATACGTAGGTACAGACTTTTGTGGGTCCTCTTTTTCTCAAGATGTTCCTAAGGAACACCAATAACATAAACGAAGCAAGTTAATATAAAGCTTGTAAAAACAAACTCTTCAGCTTTATTATATTAGTATAGATAAACAGTCAATACAAAGATAAGACAAGAATCATATTACTCAACAAAATTGTGTATTTATTTGTTTTCTTTCCCTGAATCCAAGGCAACGGGAAGTTTTATACCAACGCTCCATCTCAAATGACAGCGGAACCGGAGAAATGGATCTATTTTAAAGAAGCTCATTTATTTCCCGTTTGTTTTAGTAATGGAGGAAATATTATGTGGATTTTTCATTTTCTTTGTGATTGAGGAAAGTACAGATGTAAGATTTTATTTTTCAGCTCGCTGGTCCTGGCTTCGTTGCATGACACTGTATGATGTTATGTTATGTTATGGGGTTTTGGTTTCCGTACTTAGTTCGTAAGGCTGTGTGGTCTTTTGGCATGTTTAAGTCAATGGCAACGTGAAATCATGAGATATTTGCAAGAAAACACGATTGAACTTAAGCCTCGTGCAGACTGGCGGCCGGTAATTGACCGTGAAGTTTTCTTAAAAATTGTTTTGTAAGAGTCGCGTCGCACCTGTCTGCACGAGGCTTTATGGAAATTTGGATTACTTGAGACGAACTTGGTACTTACCTTTGTAAATAGCTCAGCCACTTAGCCATCCTAGCCACTTAAATCACCTGAATTATTTAAGACCAGGTACTACAAAGACAATTTCCATGCAAACTCCGCCCCCTTGTACCCCACCACTCCACTATGTGCTAAACGCTAACACATCAGTAATAAAGTTGAATATTGCGTGCGCTCTTTGGTCGTGTTCGAGCACGGAACTAAATGTCGTAAGTCTCAATTCTTCTTTTGTTTATAATCAATCTGCCTAGCCTTTTCCCAGCTATATTGGGGTCGGCTTCCAATCTAACCAAATGCAGCTGAATACCAGTATTTTACACGGAGCGACTGCCTATCTGACCTCCACAACCCAGTAACTGGGTAATACGATACCCCTTGGTAAGACTGGTTGTCAGACTTTCGGGCTTCTGACGACCCGTAACGACTGTCAAAGATCCACGAATGACAGCCGGGACCAACGGTTTAACGTGCTTTCCGAGGCACGGAGGAGTTTCGGTATGTAGAAATGGTCACCCATCCACGGACCAACCCCGGCAAGCGTAGCTTAACCTGACAGATCGACCTGAGCGGCTATTAGTACTTAGCCACGAGCTCCTCTTATTTTGTTTATAACTAAAGCTATAATTGATCCAGAGAAAAAATATCTTAAATTTGGATAAATAACTATATTTTCTTACTGTCAATAATTATTTTAGACATAAAAGCCGAGTAATCTTGTTTTTGTTTCAAATAATCTTTAAAAAAGACACGATTTTCGAATAACAAAATGAATCGAACGAAAATGTTCCAATTACGTAACTGTCTTATATAAGGAAAGAAAAAGATCCAATAAATCATATACTAAAGTTCCATTTTGATTGTATGCGTAACTTTTTCAAAATATTAATGCAAATTATTAACATACAATTTAGGGAGCCTTCTCTTAAGCAAGTATCCTAAAACATTAATGAATAGCTAAGTACTACATTTTTAACCGACTTTGAAAAGGAGGAGGTTCTCAATTCAACTGTATTTTTTTTTGTGTTTTTGTTACGCGATTACTCCGACAATAACCTTTGAGGATTATTTTTTGTTTGGTAGGTCATACATCAGAGATGGTCCCATATACTTTGCTTGGCCATATAGTTTTTGAGTTAGCTTCAATAATACGTATTTTTTCCTACTTAGTATGTGGATGATATGATAAGTTCCTGTCACTGTTATTTACATAGCAGGTAATGGTATTCGAATTCGTGTGGGGTAGGTACCACAACTAAAAAGTGAAAACCAAGTGAAGTGAGCTACCTTATAATAAATAAATAAATGAAAATAAAAACTTTTTACAAAAAAAATACAAAGTGAAAAATAACTTTAATTTTGGATATCAGTGGCAAGAACGAAAATTCTAAACCAAAGACTTCCGAAATTAAAGTAAATTTTAACTTTTTTGGAAGTCAGTTGTTTTTTTTTTAGTTATTACTTCTACTTTGAAACATTATGAAAATAATACATAACCTAACATCACGCTTGTAATTCCTAAAGGGTTAGGCAGAGGTGTACCTATAGTACACCCACATTTTGCCAGTTATGTTTAAGTCCCATGTAATAGGGGCGAGCCTATTGCCATCAACCGGGCACAAATCCAGACTCCGGGCTGCTACTGAGTAATTCCTAATGGAGACAAATACAAAATGAAAGTTCAGAAACGTCATAACGAGGTAGTGTCGTAATTCCCTATAAACAGTGCTATTACCTACAACAAAACCAATAAATTCTAATTTAACACCTTATTAAGGGTAATTGCCGTACATGAAGCGTCAAACAATAATATTAAAATAGTTATTACGAGTGTAATGACGCTAATAATATCATTATACTCACTCCTTGTCCGAGACGGTTTTACAAGTAGTAACGCTGATTGTACCAGCGCTTGTCACAATTTTAAAGCTAAAAAAAAAAAACATTAATTCCTACGTGTGGCAACTCTGTTTACATGTCATTACGGTTTTTGTGCACAGCGCGGTCACTTATTCCTCGTGTAAAAATGTCTAAAAATCTTTATAATTACGCTATAAATAGATTAAAATTAGGTTTGAACAGTATTATTATGGAGTGCTATATTGTTTTTAGTATATTTACAATATCTTACAGTGAATTTCGTAGTTATTATAGTGATGAGTTTCAAGGTCAAGGTTTGTTGTTGTATACATTTAATTGAATTCCTTATTGAATTCGGAGTTACAGGTATGTTTTGAATCCATTCTATTATTCCAAACATAAAAAGTGAAAGTTATCGTTTATAACAATGAGGTTATACAAATAACCTCATTGGTTTATAACATAACCAAAAATGAATGAAAAAATGTAATTTCGTTATTCTGCGTATCTTACATTTACATATCCGCTTCCGGATACAGATAATATCGACCATAAACCTTAAAAAAATACATATTTTTAAAATTCTTTATTATGTTGGCATCTCGATTGAATGAACGATTTCCAAAAAATTTTCTTCCAACTCCCAACGGTTTTATCGTGTTTTCTCTCAATTCAAAGTAGAGTTTTTTTAAGTCGCGTTACTCGGTGAATCGTACCGTATACCGCGAAAATGGGAAAAAGGAAAACAAGAGACGAAAACTACATACGTAAGAAGATCCAGAAATTAGAAAAGAAACTTAAAGAGCTGCCTCCAAACAGTCCAAAGCCACGGGAGGATTTAACTCCACCCCGGCCCCGCTCGCCGGTGCACATTGAGGATCCTGAAGTAGATGGTGAAACTCCTACAGGTGTGTAGTAAATTATGAATAATCTCACCAACCGAATAGAAACTTCAAACGCATGGGTCGTATCTATCTAGATATCATAAATATACTAGGTAAAACAAAACTAAATAAAAATCTCATTATTTCATAACACTAAGCACTATCACTTGCGGATAGACAGTATGTGACTATGTTTAAAAAGTACAAGCTAGCGCTATCACATTGCGGGTAGACAGTATGGACTATAAAAAATTCACCATAAAAGAGCTAGTGCTATCACCTTGCGGTTAGACAATGCTCCTAAATAATATCAGTCATTGAGCGCTATCACAAAGCGGATAGACATTTGACCTCTCTTAAATAACAGACATGTTTTCTAAATTACAAAAAATCTTATTCCAGACGATGACCAACTCCCGCCAGAGTTTTTACAGGCCCTCGGTAAGGAGGGTGAAGAGGAAGCAGAATTTGGGGATCCCATCAGATCTGAATTGGTAACCCGTTGGTCCAAAATCATGTCCGAAGGATTGGGAAAGGAGGCCAGAACCAGTATTATCAATAAGTACCCTTCCCCTTCCAATTTTCCAAATGCAAATGCTCCTCTCATGAATCCAGAGATATTGGCCACACTCTCCGAACCATCTATCAAACGGGATAGAAGGATTGTTACCAGACAAAATCTTACTGGCAAATTGATGACCTGCCTAGGCCGGTCACTGACCTGCATACTAAAAGGTAATATAAATAGTAAGACACTTATAGAAGAAATCAACGATGCAGCAAAGATTGCTGCTGAAATTCACCATCAGGATTCCTCATCTAGAAAATTCTTTGCCTTATCGGGGGCTAATAAGATTATTCAAGAAGCTGTAAAATCTTCAAAAATAGATACATTTTTATTTGGTACGGATTGTGCTGATAAAATTAAAGCTGCCCAATCAATACAAAGAACAAGCTCACAGATTACAGAAAGTACCAAAAAACAGAAACTGTCCACTACAAAGAAAAATTTAAACTGGAGGGGCCCACTGCAGAACCGTCAACCACAACACCAACAAGCTCGCAGTGGGCAGCATCACCAACAACAGATGCCATTCAAGAGGCAGCCTCGCTTTACTCAACCTCGCCAGACAGAGCGGAAACACCCTCCAGCCAGATCCAGACACTACCGTTAGAAAACATGCAGGTACATGCAGGCAAACTTAAATATTTCATTAAAAATTGGCTCGAGATTACAAATGATCCAGTAGTGTTAGAATGGATACAAGGCTATGAAATTCCGTTTACCAAAACACCACCATCCTATGATATGAAACCACAACACTGGCCAAAAAATGAAAAACAAATGATTCATTCCGAGATAAAAAAGCTTTTAGATCTAGGTGCTATCTCTGAATGCTCATACTGTGCTGACCAATTTACATTCCCCATATTTTTAGTACCTAAACCTAATGGTTCTTATAGATTTATTTTAAATTTAAAGAAATTAAATCAGTACATAGAAACTGTACATTTCAAGTTAGAAGATATCAGAACAGCCTGTAAATTAATGTCAAAAAACTGTTACATGGCGTCAATAGATTTAAAAGAGGCCTACTTTTCTGTACCAATATCTGAAAAAAGCAAAAAATTCCTTAGGTTCAAATTTAATGGAATTTTATATCAGTTTAATGCCCTACCATATGGCCTCTGTACAGCTCCTTTTGTTTTTACAAAACTACTCAAACCAGTAACCACTTATCTAAGAAATAATAATATTATATTAACTTGCTATTTAGATGACAGTTTATATTTCAATAAATCCGAAAATAAGTGTAAAGATGATATTGATGTAGCATGTAAACTATTACAAGGTTTAGGATTTATCATAAATTTTGATAAAAGTATTACCATTCCTAGTCAAAAATGTAAATACCTAGGTTTCATGCTAAATTCAATAGATCTTTCATTGTCAGTTCCACATCAAAAGCAAGTAGCCATACTAGAAAAAATTAAATTATTTAAGCAAAATAGTACTTGCAAAATAAGAGAATTTTCTCAACTGTTGGGAACGCTTAATTCTATTTGTCCAGCCCTCCCATATGGTTGGCTATATACAAAAATATTAGAAAGACAGAAATACAAAGCCTTGCTAAAGTCGAATGATAACTATGATACTGTCATGTCTATTTCACAAGAAATCAAATCAGAATTAACATGGTGGAGAAATAATTTAGATAAAAGTAATTCAATAAAACAATATAAATTTCACCTAGAAATACATACCGATGCTTCTACCACTGGCTGGGGAGCAGTTTGCAATCACAGGAAAGCCTCTGGGTCATGGTCACACTCAGAACAGGAATACCATATTAATTATTTGGAGCTAAAAGCGGCCTTCTTAGGATTGAAGTGTTTTACAAAAGACACTTACAATTGTGAAATCTTATTGAGAATAGATAACACCACTGCAATAGCATACATAAACAAAATGGGGGGAGTACAATTTCCCCACTTAAATAATATCACAAGAGATATTTGGCAATGGTGTGAAAATAGAAATATTTGGATCTTTGCTTCCTATATTAATAGCAAAGATAATTTCGAAGCCGATAGAGAATCGAGAAAAATTAATATTGAATGGCAGCTTTCGTCTGAGGCCTACATTAAAATAACTGAGAGGTTTGGTATTCCAGAAATAGATTTATTTGCCTCTAGGATAAATAGAAAATGTGAAAAATTTGTCTCCTGGAAATGTGACCCAGAATCAATTGCCGTTGACGCTTTCACTATAGATTGGAAAAATATTTTTTTCTACGCATTTCCACCTTTTTCACTATTGTTAAAATGTTTATATAAAATACAAAGAGACAACGCCACTGGGATCTTAGTTTTTCCTCTTTGGCCATCACAACCATGGTTCCCAATAATCAAAACATTGTCCACTGGGGACCTTATAATTTTTGAGCCTAACCAAAGTCTATTGTCGTCTCCTTTCAGAGAGTATCACCCTCTGCATCATCAGCTTACCCTGGCTGCAGGGCTGCTGTCAGCCAAGCATTCATAAGGCGTGGAACCCCACACTCTGCTCTAAACGTGATGCTAAACTCACTTTCATTGAATACAATGAAGCAGTATGATTCATCTCTAAAACTATGGTGGTTGTTTTGTCGAGAACACAGTATGGACCCATACCAAGCATCGGTTCCTTACATATTACATTTTTTATCTAAATGCTATAAAAATGGAGCATCATATGGTACCATTAATACTACTCGGTCAGCACTATCGCTACTGATGGGACCTAAAATTGGATTGGATGATAGAATAAAAAGATTTACAAAAGGCATCTTCCGATCAAGACCACCAATGCCAAAATACAATATTACATGGGATCCAGGATTGGTACTAACCCATCTGGCTGGGTACTATCCAAATGAAGATACATCACTAGAAAAATTAACCAAGAAATTAGTAACCTTACTCGCACTGACAACTGGTCACCGAGTACAAACCCTATCGATGATGTCCATTCCCAATATTAAATTCAATGATAATGGTGTACAAGTATACATACCTGATATCATAAAAACCTCTAGAAGAGGTAGTATACAACCAATGTTCCACTTAAAAACATTCACACAGAATAAAGAAATTTGCCCAGTCGACACTATTAGATCTTATATAGATAGGACAGGTCCTATAAGAAATGATATAGAAAAATTAATCCTTACATTCAAGAAACCACACAAGACAGCATCAACCCAATCTATAAGCCGCTGGATAAAACAAACGTTGAAAGAAGCTGGAATAGATGTCACCATCTTCTCAGCTCACAGTACCAGACATGCATCAACATCTGCCGCGAACAGATCTGGAGTCAGCATTGATGTTATAAGGAAGGCTGCAGGGTGGTCTCAAAGTTCTGCTATGTTTGCCAGACATTACAATAGACCCATCATTGAAAATCCAACCTTATTCGGTAGTGCAATATGCAATACTATGACAAACACTTAAGGTCAAGCGAGTTTGTGTTATATTTTAATATTAAACAAGTTGATTGTTATTCAAGATTTATTATTACTGTATGGAAGTCTTAAATATATTTTTTATTTTTCTATTTAAAAACTTGTTATTATTGTGTTATTCACAACCCAACTTTGAACATCTACTTGTAAAACCGTCTCGGACAAGGAGTGAGTATAATTATAAGATTAAACGAACTTACCCTTAAGTGAAGTTCTATCTTAATTATACGAAGCTCCTTGTCCGAGACGGCAGTCCCAAAAAACCCTCCCACTTATACTTACTAAGTATAATCCCAATAATAGGGGGTTGTTCATAAACCTTGCTTTAAACGTAATGACATGTAAACAGAGTTGCCACACGTAGGAATTAATGTTTTTTTTTTTTTAGCTTTAAAATTGTGACAAGCGCTGGTACAATCAGCGTTACTACTTGTAAAACCGTCTCGGACAAGGAGCTTCGTATAATTAAGATAGAACTTCACTTAAGGGTAAGTTCGTTTAATCTTATAATTATTGTCAACAGCGGCGGTACATTAGAAAATTCGCGCGGGAAAAACGGCGGCCATTGCCTACCGATAGAAAAAGTTTGCGAGGCCTACGTACGATGCATTGTTCGGCCTATTCTATGAAATTCTTACAATGTAAGTAGGAAAAGGTTTTGTTAGGATCTGGCGACGTTTAATTATAAGTTTTAACTGTGTTGTTAGCATTGTTTTTTGTAGGTACATAGATACTATTGAATTTTTAAACTTAATTGACACCTTTGAAATAATTAACGATTCACTGTAAGTTTTTCACGTTTCGTTTATCATGTTTTGATTATTATATCAGGCACCTTCGGCAGAGCGTTTGCGCATTGTCTTAAACCTCTTAAAACATAACATCACGCTTGTAATCCCCGAAGGGTTAGGCAGAGGTGTACCTATAGTACACCCACATTTCGCCAGTTATGTTTAATTCCCATGTAATAGGGGGCGAGCCTATTGCCATCAACCGGGCACAAATCCAGACTCCGAGCTGCTACTGAGAAATTCCAGATGGAAAAACCCATAATATTTAAAAAGTAGCTTAATCTAATAGTCGAATAAAAACAATATGCTGCCTTCTGGCCTTCAATATTTCATAAGTTCATAACAAATTAAAAAGCCTCCTAAAATTAAATTACTGTGAGAATATGCAGTTATTTTATCCTCATTCTTAACCTACCTACAATCTTTAATTTCCACCTTGACAGATAGTCATTGACCTCTTAAACCATAAACAAAAAAAAAAACTTTTTCATTGTTGCCATTACAAAAAATATGTTTATCTTATAAATGTCCGCGTTTATGGTTAGTTTCCCACGTAGTTAATTGTTTAACACTTGGTTTATAAGTTATAATAATTAGAGCAACTGTTGCTAAAGATGTGTATCGCGATCTAGCAACTTCTTAGCATCAAACTTGTCCAATTATGTTGCATTCTAGGACGGTTACGCTGAAATGCAGTCACGAAGTACAATCTAAACAATGAATGCTATTGAGGAAACTTTAAGGTATTTATGGCTAAATAACGTTAATTAAGTTTAAAGTTATGTACATTAATTGTTCTCGGCAGCTCGGTTCCTATTTTAACCGACTTCCAAAAGGAGGAGGTTCTCAATTCGACTGTATGTTGTTTTTTTTTTTGTATGTTTGTTACGCGATTACTCCGTCAATTATGAATTGTTTTGATGGTTCTTTTTTGTTTGGTAGATCATACTTCAGAGGTGGTTCCATATAAATTTTATTAACTTTGCTTGGGTAGTTTTTGAGTTAACTTCAATAATACGTATTTTTTCCTCACTTAGTATGTGGATGATATTATGATAACTTCCTGTTACTGTTATTTACATAGCAGGTAGTGCTATTCGAAGTTGTGTGAGGTAGGTATCACAACTAAAAAGTGAAAAATAAAAACTTTTTACAAAAAAAAAAACAACCGACTTCAAAAAAAACACTACAAAGTGAAAAATAATAACCAAAGACACCGACTTCCGAAATTAAAGTTATTTTTCACTTTGTAGTGTTTTTTTTGAAGTCGGTTGTTTTTTTTTTGTAAAAAGTTTTTTTGTCGTATAAATCTGTAGTGACTCTTCGAAGTAGTCAAGAAGAACGTTGAGTTGATGGTTTTTAGAAAAGACTATACTTCAAGGTGCTTACGTCATTATAAAGTCGGCCATAGCCTACAGATTCTTTTTACAAATTACTAGATATAGCCCCAAATGCAAGTCTAATAACAAAATATTCTACAACTTAAACCAAATGCCAAAAGTCCAATTATTTCAGTTCTCAAATAAATTCCCAAGCAAACCAAACAATTGTAAAATAAAGACGCAACTTAAAATCAATACTGATAACTGACCCGCATTACAGACCATTATGGACATTACAATAACCACAGCACAAGACAAACAGCAATACAATTACACGATGCACTGTGGAAACTGTTTCACAATACAAAATTACTGATCCCATCTCCACAGATAATTTCTACTTATTGCGAAGTTTTAATTGCGAAAATAATGAGTGTGTTGGTAATGTGTAAAACAGTTTCAATTTCGTTTTATGTTTTTTTTTTCGGTTTTTAACTTTTACTCTGTATTGTTATTTCTAAACTTACTCGCACTCGTAATATTGATATCGTAATTATTTTAACGTTAATCTCACAGTCCATAACACTTTTCGATTCGAGGAAAAGTTTTTACAGTAAAGGAAGACACTGGTCCCTTTTCACTATATTTACTTTTTGAGTTAAGGTGAGGCAACCTGAACTTCTCTGCTGTCACTAGCAAGCAGTGAAGAAGCTTGGAGAAAAAACTTTCCAGCAGGGAAACTCTTTTAGGCAAGTGTGGACACACTTTTTTTAGCTACGTAGTCGAATTACCTTCCGGTTTTCCGAGATTTTGCAATGTTTCCCAAGATTTTTTAACATTCTTCTCCACTTCCTCAACAGTCAAGCTGAGCAAAAAAAAAACAGAAAAACTATAACACACGACTCTGGTTACAGTAATGATATTCATATCCACGCAAAAAAACGTATAATTAATTATAGTAATTAAATTAAATACGATACTATACTGTGGTCGGCAAATTCTAATTGAAATTTTCATAAGTTACATGTTGTTACCACTGTCTTAACACCTTTTTTAGGAATGTAAGCGTGACGATATTATGTAAAAAATAATAAAATTACATGAAATCATGGCAGATGAGTAGCTCATTATTTATCTGCGGGTTCTTAACGCTCTAATTAACTCTACGTAAGTCTTACTACGCGATGGCTTTTGATAAGTACCGAAACATTCGCGGAGGTACACAAATCTTACCTTTTTGTTATTTTTAATAACATGATTTTTTTTTTTTTTTTGGGTGGGAAATCATCAAATAACTTCTCCCGCTCTGGGCGGAGCGGGAGGGCGTGTCAGACTCTTACTGACTAAAACCCACCCGTGTTCCTTCAGTTGCCGTGTTGCCAGGGGGCCACGATTTCCCTATCGGTTTTCTTCGAACCCCCGGCAGGCATTGGCCCTAGCGGACCCCGTCAATTCTGCTGACATCTCTTTGAGGCGCGCGTGGAACACAACGCGCCGTCGACCCGGGCTTGGTCCTTATCGGACGGCGAGCTACCCATTGCTCACCGTCCGCAAGCCCGCGCCTACGGTGGCCGGAAATCCTCTCGTGACTCCCGACGCCCAGGGCGTCTCCTGCTGCGGCGGTTAGGGGCGCGAGGGCGCGAAATTTGCCTTTCCCTCACGCGCTCCGTCTCCTCCTTCGCGAGCATTACTGCTTCGCAGAACGAGGTGACGGCTTCCCATTTCCTCTCGCTCCGTAGCATGGCCCGAATCAGGGCCGGACGCGAGAGATCACCGCCGCCGATCGCTTCCACGAGGACACGGCGATGCTCTGCCCAAGCCGGGCAGACCTCCACCGTATGCTCCACCGTGTCCTCCGGGCGATCCACACAGTGATGACACCCGGGCGTTTCCTCCCGCTTTATCCTGAACAGGTACCTCCCGAAACAGCCATGTCCGGTGAGCACCTGTGTCAGGCGGAAGGTGAGGACGCCGTGGCGCCTCTCTAGCCACTCCTCAAAGAGGGGTCTTATCGCCGCAATTGCGGCGTGCCCAAATAACATGATTAAGATGGTAATTGATTAAGATGGTAATTTTATTAACTGAATTTAAGACGGAAAGTAATCTTTGTTTTATCTTATTCAAATTATAAACTTAAACGACTTATAAAGTCCCTGAAGTTCAGATGCTTATTCAGAAGCCCTATTTTTTACATATCTATTTTGTTTAATAAATTGAAAACTGGCAATAAACACCGAAAACGATCATAAAACCGGGTGTAAAAAAAATATAGTAACGACCTAAATATCCCACCCCTATTCATTTCCTGACGCAAACAATGTGGTTTTTTTGGGTTGACAACATTGTCAATTGGTCATCACAAGCGACCCAGTTAGCAAAATTCTCCACAAAAAAAAACACTAAACATTAATTAAACACACGCAAAGATTCGCATGTCGGCTCGCGTTCCATCAATATACTATTATGCTGTTTTTTTCACTATCAAAGAAATCATAATTACTTTGTCGCTAATTCGACGCATGCGTGTTTTAATCTGTTAAAATTTAACTTCACATTTCCTTGTGAAGACAATTGAATGTATTGTCCAAACGCCATTTACCAGCAAGGGTGGCAAACGAACAATGACTTCGTACCGCAAATTTTCTTCAAACTTCGTGATTTGCGGTATTACAAGTACAAGGTACAATTTCAATTTCACTCGTGAATTTGTCGATACTTTATTATTAAACAAAGTTTTGCGGTAACGTCTTTACCGCAAAGAATATGCATCGGTAGCAAATTGGCGGAAAATTGTCGCGCGTATTTTTTTTCGTACCGCGCCAGCTAATAACCATCAAGAATTTTCATGCTTTGTTTAATGTGTAAATCAGGAAGGTATTTGGCACTTGCGTGTTATCATTTTGTTTTTTAAATTGGCGATCTCAAATCTCGGAAAACATCTCAGGCGATTTTATTTTTGATTCCTTGAAAATGAAAAATTCCGACAGTTAAAAAAAATAGAGACTCACCGAGAAATACGTAAATCTTCATTGTAGGGTTTATACAGCTTGCAACACTGACACAAGTTTAAAAGTAACAGACTTAGTTCGAAGTTCGAATATGTTTAAACAGCGGCGTTCGACGTGGTCCGTCGCCGAGCCGCGTGTGTTAGATGCGCGAGCGCAGCCGCTGTGGACGGTAGCGCCTTCACTTTCTACGTGGTGGGGCTCAGGAGCACCGGGAAACCAAGGGTTTGTTGACATTACTGCATACGCACGAACGCGTAATCGGACGAATTCGTTAGTGATGTGATGATGTTGCACAATGTCCAAAATTATTTACAATCTTACTCCATATTTATTCGAGGTCGGTTCTTGACCTCGGTTTTTCTTCTTTGTTTATCAATCAATCAACTCAGCCTATGGCATTCAATTGCTGGATATAGGCCTCTCTCAAGCGTCACTAAAACACCCGATCCGCCACACAGTCTATCTAAAAAACGCTCTCGAAGACTGGAGCTTAAATTTTGACATACGGTTTTTTTCGAAATAACCGCGCTATATCTGATAAAATTAAGTGCCTATGTCAAAAAATCATAAATTAATAAACAAAGAAGAATCGCATTCAACAATTACATTACAATACATAAATACATTACAATTACAAAACAATTAAAATACATTACATTACAAATTCAGACATTACCGTGTGCAACGATATTATGGTTATTCTCTCCGTTCCGGAGATATAATTAGAAATATAAACAGTAGGTCCATATTTTTTTTTGCAAAAAAAAAAATTGTTTCCAATTTGCCTACCAGATTGTATCCTATATGGATGATATTGGCTATTAGAAGCCACTTCAAGCAAAAAACCAACATTTTAAAATTTAAACTCCTATGTCTTCGAGAGCCTTTTTTCGATCTACAGTGCTCCGGTCCTTTGTTTATGCCTCTTACTAAAATGTTAGCTCCGTACACACGATTAGATTCCAGGAGAAGCATCGTCAAGACTGGAATATTCGGAATAGCTTCTCAAATAATACTTCTCCACTCAAACTCAAAGCATTTATTTCAATTAAACCATTTACAGGCACTTTTGAACTGTCAAGAAATCGGTCAGTCAGAAATATGAAGCTGGTTGCCCATTCCAAAGCGTAGTAGGTACCTATGGAGAAGAACGGGCAAGAAACTCCACGGACACTCTTTTAAATAAAAAATTGTTACAAAATATTGGTTACAACCACCACTCGATGTTGATCACAGGTCTTACTGAAGAACAGTCCACCAAAGACAATGTAATGTGATAGATACTTGAAACTGACTTAACTTTGGATGTCACCGAATATGCTAATACTAGTTAATTCATTGGTCGTTTGTCACCGGCTGCATTTTTCTTTTAATGACTTCTAAAATTAGAAATAACAAACCTAAATAATATTCTCGCTATTCAAAAGGCAATTACAGTTAGAAAAAACAATTGTTTATCAAATTAACACACTTCTTCAATTTGCCGTGTAGCTATTTCATAATTTTCAAACATTATCAAACTTGTCAACATTGCCAAAATTGACAAAATTGACAACGTTGTCAAAGAATCAAAGTAATTTGTGCTTGCGGACAAATCACATATCGTCAGTGAAGTTCTAACAGTATAGAAGTCAAAAATGGCTACTTTACAGGAGAGTGCTAACTGTATGAAATGAATGTAACTTACGCTTAAGGCCATATTGTGTTTAATTATTAATACAAATTAATTCTGTGATGATTTGAACCCATGAAAATCCCAATAATCTTTTCCATTGAAGTAAGGTGACTTTCGCAGTGTGGAAATCTCAAAACACTCATGAAATTACTTACGCACTGTTAGAACTTTACTGACGAAATGTAATTCTTAGATAATTTTGACAAATTAAACTGCTAAATAGTAAATTTTCCTGAATCTACATACTTATACAAATTGTATATAATTCTTTGTGTGTTTAAGTGTCTTCTTGTTCATGTGCAGTCAGATAAGCTCTCGCTAAAAAGATCGCAGGCCTGATATTACCCAGACATGCTGCGTACCCTCGATCCATTAATTCTACTTGTTTTCTCTAAAACTGGTCACATTGTGTTTACTTTCTGCAAAGATAAGGTATTTTGCTGTGTTATCATGATATTTAATTTTCGTACAAAGCTCATTTCCTTTAACAATTTCTATAAAAAATTAATATAATAAAGTCGCTTCTCGTGATTCTCTGTGTGATAGCTTAGTTCTTTTAAATGATTAAATTTTGAAATGGTTTTCACCATCAATTTGTTCCGGAAGGTTTATGTGTTTACTAGCTGCGCCCCGCGTTTCACTCGCATAAGTATTGATCTCGTGGGAATATCGAGATAAAAAGTATCCTGTGTCCTTCTCCAGGTCATGGTCTACCCATGTGCTAAATTTCATCCAAATCCGTTCAGCCGTTTTGACTTTCGCATTTATAATATTAGTTAGGATTAGGATTCTGTCTAAAATGTAATTCTTATTAAATATGTAAATATAATAAACAAATCTCGATGTTTTGTCAAGTTGTAAAGCCGTGCCAAGCAGGGGCAGGTTGCTAGTTTTGGTATAAGCCAACTGAACAAAGACATAATTTGGTCTTGTGCTAATTTTTGGGCAGATTTTAAAAAGTTGTTCAGTTTTATTGCACCATTTTTTTTTTGTAACTCTTAAGCATAGCATGATCAGCCTATAATGTTCCCACTGCTGGGACACAGGCCTCTGTGAGAGGAAGTGGGCCATAATCCAACACGCGTGCGGGTCCAGTGCAGATTGGCGGATGTTACCTTTGAATTTTTGGTCCTTGGGCATTCCTTCACTGTTTTAAGAGCAGTGATGATGAAAATATTTTTTACACAAAGTAAAGTCCTGCTTGCAATCGAACTCACGACCTCCAACTAGTAAGTCGCAGTCGTTACCACTGGGCTACCACTGCAAACTGGGTTACTACTACTCTCGGTGACTCAACTTCCCATAGATAGTAATTTAGAAGCACATATTTTTTTTATATTATTTTTTTCTGATGTCCCAAAGTGCGTCAAACCTACTTTCTACTCTAGATCATCGAATCAGATAAATACCTACATTTAAGAATACCAATACCAAATAAGCAGACCAATAAACTATCCATTTGCATCTTTTATGAGATAACACGAAAAACGTAACATGGTCGGTCATAATGGATATTATTTCATTGATTCAATAATTAAAATAATTTTAATGTTGTTTCATAATAGTACTAAGTAGGAAGGCGGATATCCATAAATGTCGTCACACACTTTGAAGCTAATATATGATAAAATATATTTTATATCTTCGACATATCGCTCACCGTACAATAGGGTAGTTGTCTAGGTAAAAAAAAGAAATTCTATTTAGTCCATCTTTCAGATAATATTTTTTTTTTTTTGCTTTATCATATGAATAAAATAACTTAGAAAACACGCATTAAAGTTGGAGAGTGGAGCCTCGCTACGTCACAACGCACTGTTAAATCTAACAAGGCTCGACGTCATGCCAAATTTTAACTCAATGTATCGCCTTAATCTTTTGATTACGTCAAAAAAGAAAAAATACGTGTGAAATATTTTTTTATAATCTACAAGACGGACAAAACATTTTTTTGGACACAGGCCTTTTTATAAGACCACCACACACAGTGAAGATAATATATAACATAACATCACGCCTTGTTTCCCCGAAGGGTTGGGCAGAGGTGTAACCTGTAGTAGGTACACCCACATTTCGTCAGTTATGTTTAAGTCCCATGTAGAAATAGGGGGCGAGCCTATTGCCATCAACCGGGCACAAATCCAGACTCCGGGCTGCTACTGAGAAATTCCAGATAGAAAAACCCAATAACACTTTGCCCGACCCGGGAATCGAACCCAGGACCTCATGCTCAGCATTAGCGCTTACGACCACTAGACCAACGAGGCAGTTACATATATTTTACCTTAATGGATTATTAAGCGCTATAATATATATTATCTTCAATGTGTGTGATGAGCTTTATGGTGTGTTATTGTGCCATACACGTATTTGTAGTATTGCGGTTTATCACAAGTAAGAAACGGGATATGGGCGACGGGTTATTTAAAAACCACTGTTGGTAAAACGCAATGTAACAAATTTATGCTACTTGTCCTACAACTCTAACTATTGCAAAGGCAAACGTCTTTTTGATTCTTCTAAAAAATCTTCTCTTGGATTCTCCTTCTTTTTAATTCTTCTAACCTATTAATTTTGAAAATTCAGATCCAATATTTCCAATACAATATAATAACGCATTCAGGGTGCTGGTGGGGCTCCCACCCTACTGTAGTGCGTCTGTGATGTTTGCGCACGCGCACACAGACGGCTTTCACACTGTGCTGCGGCGCCACATTGCTTCGCAGATGTTCCGCACGCGTGGGAGCGCCAACACCATCCTGAGCGTACTCAGCCACAAGCTGGACAGCCCCCTTCTGGGGCACTGGGTTCAAGCACAAGTGCGTGTGCCCAGGGCATCAGTGGGCGGCAAATACTTAAATTAATGATTAACTAATAATATTTTGTAAGTCGTTCATTTGGGCCAAATGTGTCTGAAATAAAAATATTTTATTTTATTTTATTTATAATGATTTGGTTTCCTAAGAAACCGGACAACGGTCACACGATATTGGCTGTCCAAAAATAGAGCATTTTTTGCTAACGCAATGTCAAATACTTGTGGAAATTACAGATTTTCATGACGGCCGCTATATTATGACGGTTCCGTCATATGATAATGGCCGTTATGAAAATCTGTCATTTTCCTAAGAAACCGTAGCTTAAACCTAACCAGTCAAACCTTTTAGCTGATATATTTTTAATGCATGTGTTTTTGTAAACTAAAAGGAATTAGATTATTTTGAAACCTCCAAGTAAAGAGAACAACAGGGAACATAGAATTTCTGCATAACAGTTATATAATGTCGTCCATCGGCATGTGCCTATCCGTTTTTTTTTTCTGAATATTCATTATAATATAATATTTTTCATGTTATTCAATGAATATTAATTATAATATTAATTACAATATTTTTCATGTTATTCAATTTTTTATGTTTTAAGTAGCGTTTGCCTGATATCTCCGATGTTATTGCCTCGATTTGGATTCTGTTTATTATTTCTAAAATCATATGAGTTATTTTATCGGATTAACTAACATTTTAATAAAGTTTATCAACTATGCAAAAAAAACGGAGGTAAAAACATTTTTTTTCTAAAAAAAACTGTGTTTTAAAAAAAACAAGTGTAAGTTCATAAAATCATATCAGGATTTTGAAAAAAATATAAGTTAAAATTTAAAAAACAAAAAAAAGTCAAGATAGCCTTTCTAAAGTAATTTTTTGAAAATTTTACATGAATATTCAGAAAAATGCGGCCGGGCACATGTCCATGGGCGACACATACCTACCAATAATAATTCATGGGAGAAGAAACGATGGATGGACTGTGTGAAAGATGATATGGATAGAAAGGGGGTGACTGCCGTGATGACGACTTATAAAAATAAAATTTAAATAAAAGTTTATTTTGGAACAATAACACAAGACTAAGTACAAGTAAAACAATGATAGCTGCAAAAGTATAAACTGTAGCGCAGAAATACTAGAAAAAGACATGATGCGTCGACTAAAAATAAGTTAGTATAAGAGCAGGAGAATGATAATTATATTCCAATCAACAATAAGCAAATTAAGGACCAAGTAGAAGTCTCAGGAAAAGTAGAAATAAATTAGTATCTTTAAGTTCCAATTCTAATAGTTTCACTCATTAAATGTACCAGGAACACATACGATTACGTCGGTGTGTCCGCTGATTTGTAACACTCGATTACATCTCCATTCTTTGATTCCACTTACGTGATGTCACGGAACTCGGAAACTCTATTATTTTTACTGCAAATAGTGCAGAACATTTATCTTTTAGTACCTAATTAAAATGGCAGCAACTTAAGTACTTGTTTATTATAGAGAATAAAAATATAATTTTAAACTGAATAAATTCTTTATTCTGAATTAACTAACAGCTTATTAAAATTAAAATATACATATATAAAACTAAAACTATTAACAAATTAAAACATGGCGTCGAAAAACTCCTCCGCATCACTGCACACTGATCATTTATTAAAAGTTAGCGTCCCATAATTATTTTTGGTCAATATGTCGATAGTTCGAAAAATCATTTTATTAAGACTTAAAGGTAAGTTGTTTACATTATACTAAAACATCAACATTATGCAGTCAGTAGTTTAATGGATACCATGCCATTTCAAAGTTATCTCGAAAGCAAAACTATTTTAACAAGACTGATTTATTGTTGTTTTACGTTCCTATTCAAGTTAAGTTTCTTATGTTATTATCGGTGTAAACTGTGAATTGAAAAAAATGGTGCACTATAAGGAAGGTCTGTACTTGTTACTGGTATATAAAGAAATATTAAAATATATCGATTGTATATTATTAAAAAAATATATATTAACGTACTGATTTACTAACATTTGTAAGTTTGAACTGTATTACGTTTAAAAGTACAAATTGGTACACTATCAGCTATATAAAAATATGCATTTTTGTACCGGTGATTGCCGGTTTCTATACCTAGTAAAAAAGTCTTAATTTAGGTGCACCGTTACCTAAAAAAAGACTCAATAAAAATATATTCATTTATTCAATATTTTGTCACTGCATCGACCAGCACGCGTAGCATGACCACCGTAGAAACGAGTTTTGTCGACGGAAGATTAGACAAAATGACTGATAAACAATCACAATCTCTAATTTTGTCTATTCTTCCGTCGACAAAACTGTTTGACGAATTTGTTTTTATCGAATATGTTTTTATCGAATTTGTTTTATCGACTTTGTTTTTATCGACTTTGTTTTTATCGACTTTGTTTTTATCGACTTTGCTTTTATCGAAATTGTTTTTAAAGCCGATAAAAACAAATTCGATAAAAACAATTTTTTTTTATCGACTTTGTTTTTATCAACTTTGTTTTTATCGACTTTGTTCTTATCGACTTTGTTTTTATCGACTTTGTTTTTATCAAAATTATTTTTAAAGTCGTTAAAACAAAGTCGATAAATATATCGAATTTGTTTTTATCGAAATTGTTTTTAAAGTCGATAAAAACAAAGTCGATAAAAACAAAGTCGATAAAAACAAATTCGATAAAAACAAAGTCGATAAAAACAAAGTCGATAAAAACAAAGTCGACAAAAACAAAGTCGATAAAAACAAATTCGATAAAAACTAAGTCGATAAAAACAAAGTCGATCAAAACAAAGTCGATAATAACAAAGTCGATAAAAACAAAGATGTTAAAAACAAAGTCAATAAAAAAAATGATTTTATCGAATTTGTTTTTATCGAATTTGTTTATATCGACTTTGTTTTTATCGACTTTGTTTTTATCGACTTTGTTTTTATCGACTTTGTTTTTATCGACTTTGTTTTTATCGAAATTGTTTTTATCGACTTTGTTTTTATCGACTTTGTTCTTATCGACTTTGTTTTTATCGACTTTGTTTTTATCGAAATTGTTTTTAAAGTCGATAAAAACAAAGTCGATAAAAACAAAGTCGGTAAAAACAAAGTCGATAAAAACAAAGTCGATAAAAACAAAGTCGATAAAAACAAAGTCGATAAAAACAAATTCGATTAAAACAAAATCGATAAAAACAAAGTCAATAAAAACAAAGTCGACAAAAACAAAGTCGATAAAAACAAAGTCGATAAAAACAAAGTCGATAAAAACAAAGTCGATAAAAATATCGAAATTGTTTTTAAAGTCGATAAAGACAATGTCGATAAAAACAAATTCGATAAAAACAAAGTCGATAAAAACAAAGTCGATAAAAACAAAGTCGATAAAAACAATTTTATTTTATCGACTTTGTTTTTATCGACTTTGTTTTTATCGACTTTGTTTTTATCGAAATTGTTTTTATTGACTTTGTTTTTATCGACTTTGTTCTTATCGACTTTGTTTTTATCGACTTTGTTTTTATCGAAATATAAAAACAAAGTCGATAAAAACAAAGTAGGTAAAAACAAAGTCGATAAAAACAAAGTCGATAAAAACTAAGTCGATAAAAACAAAGTCGATAAAAACAAATTCGATTAAAACAAAGTCGATAAAAACAAAGTCAATAAAAACAAAGTCGACAACAACAAAGTCGATAAAAACAAAGTCGATAAAAACAAAGTCGATAAAAATATCGAAATTGTTTTTAAAGTCGATAAAGACAAAGTCGATAAAAACAAAGTCGATAAAAACAAAGTCGGTAAAACCAAAGTCGATAAAAACAAAATCGATAAAAACAAAGTCGATAAATATATCGAATTTGTTTTTATCGAAAAAAAATTTAAAGTCTATAAAAACAAAGTCGATAAAAACAAATTCGATAAAAACAAAGTCAATTAAAACAAAGTCGATTAAAACAAAGTCGACAAAAACAAAGTCGATAAAAACAAATTCGATAAAAACAAAGTCGATAAAAACAAAGTCGGTAAAAACAAAGTCGATAAAAACAAAGTCGATAAAAACAAAGTCGATAAAAACAAAGTCGATAAAAACAAATTCGATAAAAACAAATTCGTCAAACAGTTTTGTCGACGGAAGAATAGACAAAATTAGAGATTGTGATTGTTTATCAGTCATTTTGTCTACTCTTCCGTCAACAAAACTTGTTTCTACGGTGGTCATGCTACGCGTGCAGGGAAGCCGCTATCAAAGGACAGTAAAAATAAACTACTTAGTTATATTTTGGAGATTGGAGAAAATACATAAAATAGGTATTAATTACCAAGTAAAATTATATGAAAAAGATTTTTCGACACTATTTAATGTTATAAATATACCTTTAATTCACGATTTCAGTATTTAGTAATTTCGTCCCCCTAACTTTTGGAAATTGATCACTGTGCGCGTTGTCGACTGGTAATGACCAAGAGACTGGCAGGATTGTCACGTTGTATGGCAATGCTTAGCCTCTGACCAAAGTAAAAGCTAGCCCAAGGGTCAGGGGAAGTGTCAACCAGCCGTTTTGAGATTTCTTGTTTATTAAATCAAAGTTAATGTTATCAGAACTGCAGGGAATAGGAATAACACCCCAATCGATCTGCCTAGCCTTCTCCCAACTATGTTGAAGTCGGCTTCAGTCTAACCGGATGCAGCTGAATACCAGTATTATACATGGAGCGACTGCCTGTCTGACCTCCACAACTCAGTAACTGGGTAATACGATACCCCTTGGTAAGACTGGTTGTCAGACTTTCGAATTTCTGGTTCTGACCCGTAGCGACTGTCAAAGATCCACGAATGACAGCCGGGAGCAACGGCTTAACGTGCTTTCCGAGGCACGGAGGAGTCTCGGTATTTAAAGATGGTCACCCATCCACGAACCAACCCCGGCAAGCGTAGCTTAACCTGATGGATCGACCCGTGCGGCTGTTATTAGGTACTTAGCCACGAGCTCCTAGGAATAACACCTGAGTTTCAATTCTGATGGCAAGATGATTATGGATCATTTACTACCTTTTGATTCAATCATGAACACCGGATATAATTCAGCTAGAAATCTGACTTAGCTTCTGTCATTTTGGTAGGTTGACTGTCTGCTTAAATACTAAAATAAATAATAAAATTGTTATCCACCTCAATGAGGCATTGTGACAAATAATGAGTTAAATAACCGACGAAAAATTTCATCGCAGAGGGGAGTTCAGAATCATGTACTGAATCCATGGTAAAAGTTTTCGCGTCGATGTCCCTGACATCCCGTATAATTATTATCCACTAGCTGCGCCTCGCGGTTTCACCCGCATAAGTCTCGATCCCGTGGGAATATCGGGCTAAAAAGTATCCTATGTCCTAAGGTTCCGTTTGGCACCCTTCGGGTACGGAACCCTAAAAAACGAGGACGCAACCACGTCATTTAACATTTTGAGTCGCGACTTTCATTTATTAATACCAAATGCGTATTTGCACACGGAGACATCAAACTACGTTTTTGGGATCGATATACTTGCGAAAGAGTTTGGATAACTAAAAACCATAACCTTCCAGCCTCGTTGGTCTAGTGATCGCAAGCGCATGCATGCAGCATGAGGTCTTGAGTTCGATTCCCAGGTCAGGCAAAGTGTTATTGGGTTTTTCCATCTGGAATTTCTCAGTAGCAGCTCGGAGTCTGGATTTATGCCCGGTTGATGGCAATAGGCTCGCCCCCTATTACATGGGACTTAAACATAACTGGCGAAATGTGGCACTGCAGGGATAAAAAAGAAAATACGTTTTTTTGCGGTTAAGATGACGCAAAGAAAGACCAAACACGAAAATAACAATTTGGGGAAAAATATGCGTCACATCCACGCAAAACGGTCATCGCTCAGCATAATGCTGCTACCCTATGCGAGACAGAGCCACAGCGCTGGTTTTCAGCGACAGCCGGCGTTGATGTGATGACGTCAACCGGTGCAGCATACAGTGAAATAACAAAATAAGAAATCAAAAATACTAATTATTGTATTAATTTAACGATTAATGGGCGTTTTTTGTTGTTCAAAAAATACCTTTTCTCGCCCTAATTTAAATCAATGTTTTTTTTTAATTTATCATCATCATCATCAACCTATAATGTTCCCACTGCTGGGACACAGGCCTCCTCTCTGTGAGAGGGAGTGGGCCGTAATCCACCACGCGGGCCCAGTGCGGGTTGGTAGATGTCACATGTCTCCGAATTTTCGGTTCTAGGGTATCTTCACGATATTTTCCTTCACCGTTTTGAGACCAGTGGTGATGAAATAATTTACACAAAGTAAAGGGCCTGTCTGGGTTCGAACCTACGACGTATAACTCGTAAATCGCGGCCGTTACCACAAAAACCGCAGTGGCCGTTAAATTTATATGATACGATAAATTCTGCAAGAATAATCAGAGAGATTTCAGAACAGATTATAATTATCTCGAAACAGTATCACGTCTGCACCAGACATTATAATGCTAAATGTCATCTCCATGGCAACGACAACGCCTGGATCCTGTGACAGGCAATTAGAAGGTTGTATTGTATTTGCTAATTAGCCAGCCTTCAGGCTGTTTGTGTATATTGGATTGCCTTTACTTAAATGATTATGTTCGAGGCTTTTATCTGATCAAAGAGGAGCTATGATTTCGGCTTGCGGCTGAAAGAAACGTAAATAGATGGCATGTTTTTGTAGTCGGTCTGAGTCCGGTATGGCTCTTTGTAGTGGTGAATACCTACAAAAGATTTAAAAAAGGGATTTACAGAAGTATTTTTTTTTTAATCTTGCTATTTACCAAACTAATATTATAAAAAGAAAAGATTTGATTTTTGAATGTTTGTATGTTTGTTTGTTTGTAACGGAAAAACTCAAAAATACTTAACCGTTTAAAAAAATCCTTCACCTGTAGAAAGTTACATTATCAACGAGTTACATAGGCGTTAAATTAAAAAAAAAAAAATTAGAGATACCTGCAAAAATTGCAACAATGTAACCTACGGTATCAACATTGATTTATTACCTTGACGTCGAGTTCCGCCACGTCGAGTCGCCTTGACGTCTAGTCCCGCCACGTTACGTTTGAGTTAGGGCTCCCACACAAAACTGCATATTCGCATCGCATTACAAAAATCTGAGAGTTTGTAGTGCGCACGGCCTAGGTCGAGCTCGCAGATTTTTGCAATGAGATGCGAATACGCAGTTTTGTGTGGGAGCCCTTAAGGCTCGTGCTGACCAGCGCGATATCGTGGGCGCGACACGAGTCAAGCTGCCTGTTGCGCCCGCGATATCGCGCTGGTCTGCACAAGCCTTTATACAAATATAAATGTAGAGAACAGCAGATTTTTTTTTCGCGATTTCAGGTTTGTTCCTATAATAAAAGTTGTTCATAATGATGAGTAAAGTCATGTGTTGAAGTATCAGTCACTAATTACCAGTCACCCTATATAATTATCTCCTATTAAAACGTCAATTCAAAATTTACTAGTCTACACAACATCCCAAAACCTATTTTAACACCCTGTAGAATCATGTTGTTTCCGAAATTAAGTTAAATACATCACCAAGCCTCTTGTGCAGGCACGCCTCACTTTCAACCGTTTCCCGCCATTCTTGGTAAACTGACAGTTGACATTAGTGACAGCGACCTCACTGCTGAAGTGCATGAGATAGTGTTAACATATATTTTTATTTTATTTATTCACTCAAAAACAAAGCATTGTAGTACACGTTAAAAAAAAACAGTTTTACAAAATAAATACTATATATACAACGTGTGGGTGAGCACTGCTCTCCTAGCTAGGTTACTGATGTTACTGTTACAATTTTGGAGTAGGTATTGTGATAGACAATTAAAATTTAAATATACGTTTTATTAAACATGAAATAAAATAAAATTTTAAGGTAAGTAGATGCATGTGTGTGTAGGGGTGTGTGTGTGTGAGTGTGTGTGTGTGGTGGGCGTGTGTGTGTGTGTGTGTGTCTGTATTTGCTTGTCCATGTTGATTATGTTATGATAAGATTTTTTCTGTTGATGTTGTAAGAACATACCTTCTATATAGATACACTGCAGTACCTATAATATAATCAAAAACTAATACCGCATAGAATTCTCTAACAGAGTGCCTCTATTCAAATGTAAAACTTTATTAATCAGACGGTACCTCACTGTCTTGTAAACAGACGTTTTCATTATGTAAATACTATAGCTATGTGCCTATTATGAAAAGAATACGTAGAAATTAATCTAACTTTGAAGTTTTCTTTAGAAGATCACTCTATTTTATGAAATTTTTCATTGTAGACTTTGGTCCTAGTCATAACAAGCGCCCAAGGCGCGCGTCTTGTACGCAGCGTTTTGGGCGCTTAATAAACTTGTATGAATTTTGTATGTAACGAATTATAACAAGCGCTGCCGTCAAAGGGCGCGCGTCATACACGCGTATGACGCGCGACCCTCCCGGACGCCCTTAGCGCGCCCTCGACGCGTGAACGCAAATTCCTTTATTACTATTTTTCAGTGTTGGTTTTTCTGCATCAGTAATAAACTTAAAAGTACACACAGTTATTTGCGTTTGACGAGCATCCAAAGCGCGCCCGAAACGCAGCGTACTGTGCGCGCACCTCGAGCGCTTTGTTTTAGGTTCATTGTTAATCGTGAACGTGCTACCGGCTCCCCTTGTTATTCTTGTTTTTTTTTTTTGGGTGGGAAATTATCAAATAACTTCTCTCGCTCTGGGTGGAGGGCGTGTCAGACTCTTACTGACTAAAACCCACCCGTGTTCCTTCAGTTGCCTTGTTGCCGGGGGCCTCGATTTCCCTTTCGGCCTTATTCGCAACCCCGGCAGGCATCGGCCCTAGCGGACCCCGTCCATTCTGCTGACATGTACTGGCTCCCCTGATATCATCTTTGTCATCAGAAGACAGCCGCCACGCAACCATCGATGCGACGCTTTGCTAAAGTGATTGTCACCAGCCAGTGTCACTCTTATCCGACCTCTTCGGTGATTCCTAGTAACTTAGTAACAAAACTGACTGAACAGACGGCGCTTTTCTGACTATCGACAATCAACAATAGTGTACCAAACCACTAATTATCTTAATTTTTAAGGCAAAGGTCAGGGAGGCGGTTCCCGTATTTTTCACAATCTGTCAAATAAACCTATTAATTACTGCATTTTAATCTCGTTTTTGACATTGCGCTTAAATCACTGAGATGATTGCAACTTGTAGGTACCTATTTGATTGTTTTTTTACACAGAGTATGTTTTTTAAGTACGAGAATTGAGCTTCAGATTTCAGGCTGTGAGTAAAAACAAAATACCTATAAATAAATAAAAGTTGTTGGTAATTGTTTATGCAAATTAATTATGTATGCAATGCACAAACGCAACACCTAATAAAATTATGTACAAATGCATTGACGGTGCCAGAAATAAAACGCATCGATCCCAAGTATCGCGTAATATGACTTGCATGCACTGAATATTTATTAAAGCAATTAAAACACAATACTTAGGCAATCATGATATAAGGTAACCTTTATACAATAAATATTATCGTAGTATTCAATGTCGAACATTGGCCCCATTACCGCTTGATGTATAAGGAAATCATCAAAGGGAGGGTATGACCACCACATTAACAAATTAATTGATCGGTTGATGGCAATAACCTCGCCCCCCTGTCACATGGGACTTATACATAACTGGCGAAATGTGGGTGTAGTGTAGGTACACTGTAGGTACACTATAGATACACCGTAGGTACACTGTAGGTACACTGTAGGTACACTGTAGGTACACTGTAGGTACACTGTAGGTACACTGTAGGTACTGTAGGCTCATTTTCTTCAAAAACAGTGAAGGAAAAACACCGTGAGGAAACCGGCATGCCTGAGAGATATTTCTCGACGGCATGTGAAACCAAATCAGAGGCCTATGGGTGGCTTTAAAACTGCAGCATACAGGCGTGATTTTATTTATGTTATGTGTTAACAGACGACTTCGTGGTAACAGTTTCATAGCATTCCGGAGGGAACAAAATGCTGCCCATATTTTGAACACAATTAGGTACCTAATTGTATTTTTCTGGACGTAGTTATAAACCCCACAAATGGCTGACAGAGTTGCACCCATAAGTAAGCCGACGTTCGCACGGACGTAATAAAATCGCGCGCGACGCACTCTCGTCCCAGCGCAGCGCGTTGAAAAAACACACTGTTAGATTTTCAACTCCCGCCGCTATTTTATTACGTCCGTGCAAACGCGCATTTAGCAACTAACCAAATAAATAAAGTCATACTTAAATGATAATGGTAATTTAATTGATTATCACTATAAACACAAAGTCATCAAGAATCATTTTTGTCTTCACGATTTGTCGATTACCACCGTCTATTGCTACTATACCAGTAGTCATAAAACAGTTAGAAAACGATTAATTTGCATGAAACATGGTCGATTTTCTTTTAATGTTGTCTTGAGTGTAAATTCCAAGCATTTTACATGGTACGGATTAGTGTTTCTATTGTCTGTCTAAAATGACATAAAAGCAACATAGAACACTCACACACTTTGTACCTATTGTAGGTTATATAATATTTAATTTTGTTTTAGCGCTTTCAAGGACGTATTGAACGAGACACAATATAAGTATTATTGTTATAACGCCTACGGGCGTTTAGTGTCCCTCAAAGTATACATCGTCTTCATATAAATTATAATTATATGTACCTGGGCGACCGAGCTCTGCTCTGGTGAAAATAGAGAATTCTCATTTAATAGTATAGGATAATTCATACTAATCTCATGTATAGTACATGCTAATTCCATGGTGCCATGATAGTAGGTACTTACTAATTCCATGCTGCCATGTCATTATTCTAATGTCATTACTCATTATCTTGTTCTAAACTTTGGGCGACCGAGCTTTGCTCGGGTGAAAATACGGAGAAAACGAATTTTCCCAGATAATTATGAGACCTAGCTAAATCGATTTTTCGGCCTATATTGCAACAATACACACAAATTACAATTACAAATTATTCAAAAATCGTTAGAGCCGTTTTCCAGAACGTGATTATTGCTCGTTTAATAGTATATGATTAGTGTACACAAAATATTGTAAATATAAAAAAAAGTATTTTTTTGGAAATTGGGTCAGAGAAGGGCATACAAAGGGAAAAGAGTGGAAATCTCTGGAGGAGACCTTTGCCCAGGAATGAAGTTGTAAAATGTACTTATGGAGTCTTCCTCTCACAGAGATGGGGTCTGTGTCCCAAAAGTGGGAACATTATAGGCTAATTATGATGCTTATGCAATTATTAGATATATTTAGTTAGTCGTTCTTATAATTCGTTGTATAGTTGTTTTTAAAGTGAAACTTTTATTACATCGTCTCAAACTTTTTCGTCTGTATGTTGCGTGTCGCGTGACGGTCGGCCGCGGAGTAGGGATAAAGGGAAAGGCGCTCGTCAGAGCAGCCAAAGCCAATATGGCGGTACTTATAGAAGTTTCACTTTTACCGTGGTTTCATAAAACCACACAATCCTTTTTATAATTCTAAGTACTGTTTTTTTTTTAATTTTGTTACCTATTTATTATTTACAAATTGCTGAACCTGACTTGATTTCCGTTCGTCTTTTTCGGGTGACCACTGAAAATCAGCGCTGTGCTGTGGGTCCCCCATAGTACAACATCATGCTGAGTGGAAGCTTTCTTGTCACAATCATGTCGTGCAGCTGCCGACTATTTCTGTTTTATACTCATGTTTGCATATTACGTAATAAATTATATCTATTTTGTCTTCTGCTTACCTACTCTTGTCTTTGTATGCACGTGTTTCTGTGACAAATAAAAATCTATTTTTCTATCTTTCTTTCTTCTACTTTGTATAGCTTCGTCACTTCATCATGTTGCAGTTTCTTTGTAGAGCTCGATGCGTCACATTAAAACCTGAGATACTGTACTTATAAAATCAAAACGGTTCTCAACCAATTGGACCCCGGACTTCCGGTGGACACTGTAGGTTCTTGATGATTCAATTGTAATCGTTGTAGTTATTAAACTTTCTCTAAAATAAATTATTATGCTATAGTAAAAATGAGTCATACTACACGGATGTGTCGGAACTGACTGCCCGAAGTAAATATCTGCCTGAAGTAAATATCGTTAATTATTGAGGCGTTTTTCATAACCCCAATTTAATTTCTGTTTATCAAAACCATTTTTACATGGCAACAGCGCGACGGTAATTTTGAAACATTCGTCGTAGTCCGGAGTAAAATTTAAATCATATCTGTTGCCATAAATCCGTATCAGCTGAAACAGTACATTTTGTTTGAGTGTGGCTCCAATTTAAATTAAACTGAAATTGGATTTCAAATAAGGTTGCGATGTGTGTCTGACACAATTATTTCGATTACAAAATGCATGTTTATTTCAGTTTCTCCAAAATGGTATTTCCATTTCTTATTAAACATAATTATGTTATTGTTTATTCTATTGTAAAAAATAAGTAAAGTGACTCTAAAGAGAGCCAAAGTATAAAAAAATTGAAATAAATAAAACAAAAAACAGTGGCACTCCGGGAGTGCCGACAGAAGTGAAAACTTGAACAAGATCGCCTTGGTGGAAGAAACATACTTGTATAGAATATTGGTCTGTAACCTTATCTAAATATAGAGCACAATCGCATTTACAAAAAAAATACTTCCATAACCTTTAAAGTATAAATACTTGCATAGAACATTGATCCGTAACGTAATATAAATAAAGAGCACAATCCCAATTACAAAGATGAGGTGTCGGTAACGGTGTCGCGAGTTCAATTATTTTTTCCCATCTCAAAAATGCCCAACGCGCCCAAAGAAGTTTTCATTTCAAGAAACGTTAATATTTGGCACAGTACCGTAAGCAAGGGAAACATTTGCACAAATTAAAACTATAGTAAGTGCGCGACTGCTAGTCACCGCCTCAACCACCCTCAGTATGTGAACGGTGAGACGGGGGAGGGCGTCATTGACAAAATTGTCAGACTGAGTTAGCTTTGCTTTTGTCTACCTCCCCCGTCTTACCGCTCACATACATCCAGGCGGTGACTAGCAATCGCGTACGGATTAAAACATAAAATTAAAATATAGGATCATATTGTGTGCCTCACAACCACGCCTAATAGGCAAGCTAAAGGGGGGGGAATCGGCCAGAGCCAACCGATGAGGGTTAGGGTAGACATGTTCTTGAGGAATAATCGAGCAAAGGCAAGGTGGAGCGTCGTACTTTGCAGAGTGACTAGCACCAGCTGGATGAGAGTAAAAGAGGGTAAATTTAAAGGCGTGCGATTGGAGAAAGTTATGTTCTATGTTATAGGGTTTGGTTTCCGCAAATAGTTCCTCAGGTGGACCATTATGCGTGGGCCATGGCGGCCGTTGGTGATTATTCCAACCAGCCCACCTCCCTCCAGAAATTAATTAAATCTCCTGATTTATTCAGAACATCTGTGAAAGATCTAGGTGACCCGAGGGTTTGTGTTCTAATCTGGGTGACGCCTGTGCATTCAAAGAGCACTTACGCGACGGTTTCCTCAGCTTCCATGTACGCCCTGCACAGAATACTGTCCGTAATGCTTATTGTTGGTCCCCGTCACCAGGCGCAGGCCGTTCCTGTCCAGGCGTAATAAACGCCTGGTTAGCCTGCTATCCAAGAATGGTATAGCTTCCTTGGACTGCCTGCAGCCCAGTGTCGAGGTCCACCACTTATCCACTTGTGTGTAGGTAAACTTCTGTAGCCACCTACGTATTTGTTTGAAGGGGATGGGTACGATAGGCTCGGGTCCACAGACTGCCGTGCTAGATCCTCTTGTAGCAGTCAGCTGTGTCCTTTTATCCATTGCAGTGTCACCGTTTTGCGGTTAGATCCAAGGCTATCTTCAGTATTGAACTGACGTAGTCTGATGACGATGATGATGCTTGAAAATTACTACTGATTCGAACTTCAGATGCTTAATAACGACATTCCAGTCACAATAACCGCTCTTTTAAACCAATAAGCGATTAAGAATACAATAATAAATCAAACGCATCCGTTCACAGTCACTATCCATTTATTTTAATGATGACAGATGATAGTATGAATTAGATACACTGCATCATTCATTTGCAATGACCTAGGTAGTTGATAGGTATATCGTTGCAACAATCTCCTTGCAAATAACTGCTGCTATTTACCATAATTTGACTGCTATAAATTAGTCCGGTCATCATAATTTGTAAAAGTTACAAAATCTAAAAGAAGCGGCTACCTAGATGTTACGAATTTTATGATAGCTAGCTAATAATAAACTGCTTATTACAGCAATTATTTATGCAAAGCTTTGACTAACCACTCGCTTAGCAAACACGAATACACTGATTCTGCCCATCCTCATGTCCAAAACGTCTAATAGCGTTGCTTTTTATGACACCGTGAAATGACCCGAGTATCTATCTATGTATTACAGAGTGGCAGGAACATTGTCGTGCAAGCTGTTACCATGAATTCAGTAGGTACATGATTCTGGAAATTCCCCCAAACGTAGCAAATATTTCGTAAGGTGTAAAAAAAAACTGCTGTATCATAAAAAGTGCAATACCTATGCGGTCAAAATGTATGGAACAGCATTTTTTTAAGTAAAAACTTCTTTAGGTGCGTTGGGCATTTTTGAGATGGGAAAAAACAATTGAACTCGCGACACTGTTACCGACACCTCATTTTTGTAAACGCGATTGTGCTCTTTATTTATATTACGTTACGTTCTATGCAAGTATTTTTCTTCCACCAAGGCGATCTTGTTCAAGTTTTCACTTCTGTCGACACTCCCGGAGTGCCACTGTTTTTTATTAAAATAACTGACGATGTATGGCGGTTTAGAATCATGCACTGAATCCATGGTTACAGGCTGCGCGTCGATATCCCTGCCACCATGTTTAAGCAATGATCTTTAGGCAAATGCCATGGCCATCACATGGAAATAACACCATAGAACATCTTGTTTTTTCATAAAACAATTTCATAAATGATTATTAACAAATAATTTTTGGGTTTTTCTATCTGGATTTTCTCAGTAGTGGCCCAGAGTCTGGATTTGTACCCGGTTGATGGCAATAGGCTCGCCCCCTGTTACATAAAACTTAAACATAACTGGTGAAATGTGGGTGTACCTACTACAGGTACATACACCTCTGCCCAACCCTTCGGGGAAACAAGGCGTGATATTATGTTATTATTACCAACAATGCCATTCAAGCCTCAAAAGATCCTTGCAGCATTTTAACTACGTTTCTTAAGTTAAAAAACTTACAACACGTCAAAACAAAAAGGTTTTTATGTCCATAATTCTCACTACTACATAACAATCAAAACATTTTTCACAGCCTTCAATTAAACTACACTTCATTAAATAACAGTTAAGACGCCAATTAACCTCTAATCGTTATTACAAAGGATAATAAACTAAACAAAGTTTAATCTAGATTTTATAATAATGTGTAGTTTATATATACCGTGAGAAAATGTCTATATTACAATTTCGAAGTATGGAGGCGACTACTAATCTATCATTGCTGTTCGACGTTACCCCAATAAATCATATAACAGTCAATGGAAAGAACAGTAACGCAACTGCAAAGAAATTGTCCATTTGTCGTGACCCAGTCTTAACAAGGGGTATCGTGTTACCCAGTAACTGGGTTGTGAAGGAAAGACAGCAATCGCTCCACGTAAAATACTGGTCTTCAACTACATCCGGTTAGAGTGGAAGCCGGCCCGAACATAGTTAGGAAAAGGCTAGACAGATGATGATGATGAGATGGAACAGTAGCAAAACTCCGAAGAAACTGTCCATTTGTCGCGTGCACTATTATGCACGAGGCGTACACTTTTGGCTCATCTAGTTTCGAAAACCGTGATACCGTCTTCGTGGACAATTGTCCAAATAGCCGGAAACCTCATGACTCAACCTGTGAATTGTCACTGGTTGAGTCATGAGGTTTCCGGCTATTTGTTACCTGCTAAGTCAGTATTGACTGACTTAGCAGGCGACTTTCTGAATAGAATAAATATAATTGGTCAGTAAAGTTCTCCGAAATCTGCTGTCATAGGTACGTTGGTTGGTTTCGTTGTAGTCTTTTCAAAAAGTATACAAGAAAGTATGTACTTCTTCAAAACCTGTATTCAAACCTCATCAAATCAATAGAAGGCAGTTTTAGAACTGCGAAGGTAATTAAAAACAAAGCCTACTTAAACAAAAGCCCTTTAATGCTTCTTCAATATTCTTCATTTTTAAAGAGGCTATTTAAATAATACAAGCACCAATTGTTTTCAAATCGTTTTGTTTTTCTACAACACCTTCAACAAGATTGACAGAAATTTTTCGCTACGACGCTTTTTTTTACTTTTCGCTCAACAACAGACGTTGTTCTCTGTCGTCTAGACAGACGACAGAGAACCTAGCCATCTAATCAAGTAGGTAATTATCTCAAGAAAACATCCCAGTTACTCTACTGCCACTAACATATACTGTGGTCACACTATACGTAATTATTCTCCTCCAATAAATGTAAGAGTACACATTAAGTAAGAGTGATAAACTTAATTAAACTTGTTACTTGATATGGTGCAAAACTAATAAAACTAAGCCAGTTTACTGCAGCTGCTAGTATTGCATGGTAGCGAATGTTATTTAGATTTTGGGAGATTTTTTCCAGAAATAACTGAAAACGCGCTCCTAATATGATCTGACACAAAAAGTTAATTTTTCACCGACTTCTAAAAAGGAGGAGGTTATGTTCGTAACGTGTGTTTGTTTTTTTTTGTTTTTCCACCAATATCTCCGTCATTTGTGGACCGATATAAAAAATTCTTTTTTTGTTTGAAAGGATATGCTCTCAAATTGTTCCCATATAAATTTTATTAACTTTGCTTGGATAGTTTTTGAGTTAGCTGCAATAATACGTATTTTTTTCCCACTTAGTATGTAGATGATATGATAAGTTCTTGTCACTGGTAGCAGGTAGTGGTATTCGAATGTGTGTGGGGTAGGTACCACAACTAAAAAGTGAAAAATAAAAACTTTTTACAAAAAAAAACAACTGACTTAAAAAAAAACACTACAAAGTGAGAAATAACTTTAATTTCGGAAGTCGGTGGCAAAAAAGGAAAATACAAAACCGACTTCCGAAATTGAAGTTATTTCTCACTTTGTAGTGTTTTTTTTTTTTTGAAGTCGGTTGTTTTTTTTTGTAAAAAGTTTTGTTAAATTTCTCTATTATTCCTCTCTCTATAATTAGTGTGCTTTAATTTTTTCCTGTTATCAAGCATAACATTATTATTTTTTTTTTTTCGTAAAATTAACAAGTTATTCTGAACTTTAACACACTGAAAACACTATCAGTATAATATCACCACAAGTCTTAAAAATTAGCTTCCATGTGGCTCTCTTTCTCCACCCATATTTTTTGCCATGTAGAAATCCTCGTAGATGATTTCCGCCCTGAGGCAGACGAAGGAGTCTTTCAAACTTTTGGTGAATTAATCCATATGGTGTTTTTCAGCTACCTACCAGAGGTAGCTGAAAAACACCATATGGATTATCCATGCTTAACCCAAAACTTGACTGTCAGAAAATATCTGAAGTAGGAACTAAGTTAGGTTCCTGTACCTACATAATATTATAAGCTTTAGGATAAATTAATAAGATCCTGACTAGAATTATTTTCTTGGGATTGTTTATAAAGCCTGCTCCACATTCTCTGCAAAACTACACGAGACTTTATTGTAGATTAAAGGACATTTGTTTGTAATAATAATGCGTGATAATAATTTGATAATAATGTAATGATAATGTAACGATAATGTAATGATAATGTAATAATAATGTACTATTAATAGAATCTGCACAATAATTGTGACATTTTTAACATTCATAATTTGCACGCTTGCTCGCAAGCAGAATACAATGACTTTAAGGCTGTAAGATCTTCCCTTGTAAACCGTGTATTTTCTTGCAAATAAACAATTTGAATTTGAATTTGTAGAGGAATATTCGTCTATATTCTTATTATTCTCTCTTCTTGTTCTTCTGGGCAAATGTTCTCGTCGAGACATCCCGCCGAGAATGTGTAGCGGGCTTAAGGCAATAGGCAATCTTAAGTGGTCAAAATAAGACCTTGGTGTGAGAAAGGCACGTAGGTACTCTGTAAACACAGCATTCCGGTTGCAAGTCTTGCAATTCCGATGTATTTAATACTGTAAAATGTAGATCGTTTTCGAAAGTTCATCCTTGATATTCACAATTCAGTTCAAAAATTTAACTTTTAGATCTAGATAATCTGCCCTGGGAATTTAGTTTTGGAAAGACGAAATGCGTTTAAAGTTTAAAAATTTGATTCAAGATATTCAATGTGCCACATTTTCCACCTCATACCTTCATGTGTTGTACATGGTTTAAAACCAAATCCAACCACACCTACATGCTTTAGCACCAGGCCGTTATAGTCTGATACCTCCTTTTTCATTTCTGTAGTTATGGAAGTTGCTGTTTAACATTCTCATTAAGTCGCATCTTGCACGAAGTAACTAAGTGCGGTTGTCCACCGCCGCCATCACCGAACGTCACCTAGAACGAGATGACAGCGCCAGAGTAGCGATACATATATTTGCTATGGTCGCGTGTCCACCGCAAGTCCGTCACCCTGGCCACTGAAGTTTCGCGTAGTTCGGCGCGACCGCTAGAAGAATTGTGACGGGCCGATGTGCCGGCAATACAAAACATGTTTGATCTTGTCCACACTTTGCCGTCGCATCGGCAGCATTCGCCCGACTTTGGTTTATCTATCATAAGTACTACTATCGAAGAAGCGCATATCTATACACCTTAAGGGCTATTTCTGCTTGCAGCGCACGGCCGCTATAGAAAGCGGCTGTTAAACAGATTTGGTCATCGTGTTCACGGGATTTTGTTTTCAAACTGCTTAGATATGTGTTTCTTCGATAGTAAATACTGAACCGCCGAGTTCAGTCGCGGTGGACAAGCAATCGCCGTCACCGGGACGTCAGGTTCGGTTCGAATAATCTCGTTTCTTGGTGACGTCCCGTTGACGGCTGCGGTGGACAAACGCCCTAGGATCTATTAATAGCATAGATTTCATAATATTCTCTTTAAGTCTATAATTATGTGGGTCTAGATCTAAGTTACTCAATCTAGATATTAAATTTATTAAACGAGCAGCAACTTTGCACAATGCATTTCTGTCAAACGTTGTAAGGTTTCATCAAAATAATTATAGTTTGCCGACTAACTACGAATGTGGCCTAGTTTAACTTGCCGCGTCCGTCTGAAAACATGTAGGTAGTAATTTTCAAAAATGGCCGGCTATTGTTCTATATGAAACTTTTGTGGCGCGTGTAATTTTGTTATGACGCTTAATTAAATTGTTTTATTTTAGTTGTTTGACTCTTCTTTTGTGTAAATAGGTATATTATTTTTTAGATAGATATACTTCTCTGTCGAGCAATATTAAAAATTCACTTGTAAAGTGCCAAAAATCTAGAAATATCTCCTAAACCACACAACATGAAGTAAAAGAAATCTTGAGAACAGTTTTATAGGTGTTTTTATGCGCTATTAAATACACTTGAATGTTGCTTTTTACTTCAAGAAGCGATCTTGCGTGGTTTCGGAAATATTTCAAGATAAGTTTTTTTTTTATATTGCTCGTCAGTAAGTTATGTATTGTTCACTGCAAGTTCTGTTAGTGGGACTGCAAGTATATAATTCATGGTATTTTGCAAAAGATAACATAACATCACGCCTGAATTCCTTGAAGGATTAGGTACAGCTGCCAAAGATCTTTCTATAAAATAGGTACCAAATGTAATGGTGAAGGAATGCAATGAATGCAATTGACCTATTTTTTTTATTTGAAAAAAATATATTATAAGATTCAATAAAAAGAGCAATAAATCCTTGAGGTAATTCAAAAACTTTACAATTTTTGATGGATCGTTTAAACTTTTGTGAACAAATAAAACTTAGGTCATTAATAAGTTTAAGTTAAGTTTTAGTGCATAGCGATTTAATTTGTTAACCAAGTTCATTTAAGTTTTGCTACACAATTACAATATTTATGAGACTTGAAAAGTTATCTATACATATAATAAAATCGTAGCGAAGTCAAAACTGTACATTGAATATTTTTGAAAAAAAGTAATTGCTACGAGGTCTAGGATCGATTCTAATGCCGAAAATATTTTTTTTAGAATTTTTGTCTGTTTGTCTGTTTGTCTGTTTGTCTGTATGTATGTTCCAGCATCACGCAAATTCTACCGGACAGATTCTGTTAAAATTTTGCATAGATATTCCCTGTGTGTCTGGTCAAACTATAGGGTATAAACTATCACGCTATTTACTATGGGGGCCGAGCAATATTACATTATGTTGTATTTTTATGTTCTAGCATGACGCAAATTCTACCGGATAGATTCTGTTAAAATTTTGCATAGGTGTTCCCTATAAGTCTGGTCAAACTATAGGGTATAAACTATCACGCTATTTACTATGGGGGACGAGCAATATTATATTATGTTCGTATTTTTGGGAAAAAACGCGCCAAAATTTTAGGATATTGTAGATGGTTATCGATTTAACTTTTTAAATGATTATCATCACGCTATACCTTTATGGAACTAAGCAGTCAATCAAAAAATATATAGGAACGGCTATTTTAGACAAGTTTCAACAAAGCAATTAGCTCAGCGGTTGGGCGGTTGCTTTGTAAACGTGGGGTTGTAAGTTCGATTCCCACCAACGGTTTTTTTTTCTTTTTTTTCACATTTTGTTATACGATTATTTTTTTTTTTGATAATCTACCTATAATCTATAGATATAATAAAATCGTAACGAAGTTAATTTTTTTTAAAGAAAGTTATTGCTAAGAGATCTGGGATCGATTCTTATGCGGAAAATAAAGTTTTTAGAATGTTTGTCTGTACCAACCGTAGGGCATAAACTATCACGCTATTTGCTATGGGGGATGAGCAATATTACATCATGTTCGTATTTTTCTCTGCAAATTGTAAAAGGACGCGCCAAAAGGTTGGGATATTGTAGATAGGTAGTTACCGATTTAACTTTTTAAATGATTATCATCACGCTACCTTTTATATAGGAACGGCTATTTGAGCTAACTTTCAACAAAGCGAATAAGTAAGCGATTGGACGAATGATTTGAAGTCCTGAGGGCCTACCACCAGCTTAAAAGCAGTATTATTTTAATATTACTTTAGTTTACTTCAGTGTGGGAAAGAGATGAAGCTCTACAGGATGTATAGCTCCATCTCTTTCTCCCACTGAAGTAACATTAAAAAAATACTGCTTTATGAGCTGGTGGTAGGCCGCCCGGGGTAGTAAGTTCGATTTACATCTGTTTTTTTAAACTCTTTTTGTAAAACGATTTTTTTTTGGATTGTGTATGTAATAGTTCATAGAATGTATTAATTCACAAAAAATGGAAAACTTCGTAAGCTATGGGAAACTACTAAGTTACAAGTACTTTACAGTCACAAAACATTCAAGGTTGTATTCTGATCATTTTAGAGCAAAAGACTGTAGGAATAAAATGTTTTTTTACAGATTTTGACAGCAGATTTGTCCTAGCGATTTTATAATATGTATGTGGATCTTCTGGAATCGCTGCCACACTGCTTCCTGGTGGCAAAACAGCGCACGTCATGTTTAAGATTCCCATCGATTTAGAGAGCAACGAAACACCTGTTTGTGGGGTGTCACGCAACAGTAACAAGGGATGTGTGCTTAGGGGATTGCGCTTCGTCGTATGGGATGAATGCGTTATGGCAAAAAGGAAAGCAGTGGAAACTGTAAACAGAACCCTGCAGGACATCCGCAGAAACCAAGATATGATGGGTGGTGTCACAGTTTTGACAAAAAAAGTGAAAACTTCGTTGAAAAGGTCGACTCTATGGTCGAGAGTTCATAAACTGCGCTTGACCATCATCATACGAGCTCGGCTTGGCGGTAATTCAAATGCTCAAGAATTCTCCGATGTTCTTCTAAAAGTTGGTGAAAGCACTCTACCAGAGCCTCTTGGTAGAGTAGATCCCACTTTAGAAGATCTTATTTGTCTGATATACGGGGATATCAGTCAAATACCGTACCAAGAGAATTCTTAGGTGTGTTTCCGTTTTAACTCCGAAGATGATCAAGCTACAGCGATCAACCACAGTATTCTCTCACAAATTGAAGGGAGTGAAGTGATATACACCTCCATTAATAGTGATGTGGAGGAAGATGATGCCAAATATCACCCCGTAGAATTTCTCAATTTACAAATAGAAAGAAAAGAAAGAAAGATAGAAAAAACATTTATTTGGACACAGTTCGCGAAACACAAAACACAAATTACAGTGGAAATAAAAAATAGTGTTTTTAAAACAATAGTGTGTGCCTCACGGCTGCGCCAAAAAGGTTCATTTCAGCATTAAATGGCAAGTGGACTTCCGGTTGTATATCTGTGTAACGGAAACCAGCTCAAAGTCATGTCTTTGCAGAGAAACGTCATCGAGGTGGAAATTCTAACAGGTTGTGGCGATGGTGAGACAGTGTTTATAGCGCGTATAAAGTACAAATTCCCCACCATTACCAGTTAAAGCGCGTGCAGTTCTCTCGGAGTGTATGCTTTGCGATCAACAAGTCACAGGGGCCGACACTAAAGGCTGAAGGCTGCGGGTGTCGACCTCAGGATAAGCTGCTTCTCACACGGACAACTGTTACGTCGCTTGCTCCCGAGTCACCATTCCTGACTCTCTGTATATTTTGGCTGCTGAGAATAAAACTACAAACGTAGTATACAGGGAAGTTTTATAAAAATGTGGCTGTTATTGTAGTATATTGTGATGTCTTACGATTTCCATGCGAACGAAGTCGCGGGCAGAAGCTAGTTCTCAATAAAATTGGAAACTTAGATCAGAAAACACTGCGTTTAATTTATAAATTTAACCTTAAAGAAAATCAAAGATGGAAAGAAATAGTGCGTATGTGTGAACCCAATGTTGCCAACCCCTACCAAAATGTTCCCCCAAGATTTTTTTAATCCCTGTAAAAAACCCTAATTAGAAGTTCTCATAAAAAATTGCAAGTTTTGTTAGAAGCACCTAAAACTACCCCTAAAAAATATCTATCCCTAAAATGCTCTTTTTAACATTTCTTCCCCCTAAATCTAGGGGGAAAACCCCAAAGTTGTCAACACTGTGTGAACCAACACCCTAATTGTACAACACACGATCAATCACAATCTGTTTAATTTGACAGTTTAACAACATTAATTGCGTTATTTACGTTGTTGAGCAAAAAATTTGTCGAACTTTGAAGCAAATTGATTAGCAATATACTTCAAAATGATTCAGATTGTGATTGATCGTGTGTTACGAAGTTAGGGTGCAAGTCATAACTTAAACGTAACATGAGGGAACGATAAAAGTAAAATAAAAATAATTAATGATCAATTAATTGAATTTGTAATCTATTGTGAATTTTATTCTTGAATTTAATTATTTGAATTTGAAATTTGAATAAATATACGTCAATATTGTTATTTTGTGTATGTATCGCTACCCAAACTGCCACACTAATGTAATTGAATATGTAATCTGTTGTGAATTGAGTGTATTCCTGAATTATATTATTTGAACTTAAATTTAAAATTTATTTAAATATACGTCGATATTATTATTTTGTGTATGTGTTGCTGGAGCAGTGGTGGCCCAGTGGTAAGGGCCGTGACTTACGTACGAGTTGTAGGTCGTAGGTTCGAACCCAGGCAGGCTCTTTACTTTGTGTAAATTATTTCATCATCACTACTCTCAAAACGGTGAAAGAAAACATCGTGAGGAACCCGGCATGTCCTAAAACCGAAAATTCGAAGACATGTGACATCTACCAACCCGCACTGGGCCCGCGTGGTGGATTACGGCCCACTCCCTCTCACAGAGAGGAGGCCTGTGCCCCAGCAGTGGGAATATTTATAGGCTGATGATGATGATGATGTATGTGTTGCTAACCAAAGTTCCACACTAACGTCGAAATCGACATCTTCTTTAGTATGTTTTATTGCATATGGCCGCGCCCCACAGCAGCCCACAGCTAAGCCACGCACGTGTATTTAGCTTCGCTTTGCATATTTTAGCAGGTTCGTCCACTGACCCCTGACCGCTACGCATGAATTCATCGCTAGTAAACAAATGAATCGCGCAGCGAACATGGCAATCTTTTCCCTACACACCCTACGTAGCAGTAAACGGTCGACTGTAATGTAGGGTTGTAAAATTACGTAATTTTACGGAAAACGCTGGTAAAATACGGGTATTTTACGGTCATTTATATAAATTACGGTAAAATTACCAGCGACTTTTGAAGTTTTCAATTTTAATTTGTGCTGTCCTCTGCTCTGCATAGATGATATTATTATAATCCATGACATGGTGTGTGTCATATCTTGAATTTTTGACTTGGATTTTTAGTACGCATGAGTCGCACGAGCCCAGTTTTCTATATTTTTTTTTAATTTCCAATACTGCTTATATCTCTTGCAAATTTGACTCAAATCCATTTATCCGTTAATAATGAAGTAGTGACATACACATGATACACACAAACATACTCACTTCCGTATGTGTAGTGTTTTAGTAGGTATGACTGTATGAGTACGTTTACGTTTTTTACAGAAAATTACCACATTTTACCGTAAAATACCGTAAATTACGTAAAATATATTTTTTACCGTATTATACCAGGGTAATTTTACCGTTTTACATCCCTATTGTAATGTCCAAAGCAGTAAGGCTCTTTGTACATATCCGATTTTCTTGCCGTGAAGAACTACGGCTTATACACCGTGTGTAGGCACGGTCGTCAGTGTTATATGTGCCGTGTACAAAGGGCCTATTCAATCAAAATATTCAATAGTAAGTATCTTCAGGTACATAAATAAACTTCAAACCTACATAAGTCAGCAATAGTTTCATACACTAATAAATATCTATAACATAATTTCTTAAGCAGTCATTTCAAAATCGATATAGTTATGAAACACTTGTAACATCTCTAATTTATTGATGTTTTTACTATCCGCGATCTAAGTTGCTAGTGTTGTTACCAAATCGTAACGTCGGTTTAGTATAATAATATAATTTAGTTCATCTTTGTATTTATTGACACGCCTCCGCAACCTATGTTTAGCATTTATTGACACACCTCTTCGTCCATTGACGTAGGCGTAGGTTAGGTAAGCTAGGCGTTCTTAAAATAGATTTCCTATTAGATATTAAGAAGAATAAGAATAAATTTATTTATCAAAGTTTACATTCAAGTGGATTGTATTCCTAGACCTCACACTAGGATTCCCTGTGTTATGAGATCTAGGCTCCTTCGTTCCGTTAACAATTTTAAATAAAAAGGTACATTTTTAAAACTTAGAATAGATATAAAACGAACGTGTATGCATGGTGCTGTGATTTGTGTTAGTTTTGTTGGTGTTGTAAGAGTGTCTGTATGATATTGAGTGCACGTGTATTTATGAATTGTCAATGTGTATACTGTGAGTTTTTACTTAAGCTAGGAAACTTTCTGTCATGTCGTAGTCCAGTGTAAGAAGCCAGTTTGTTACCGTCACTCTACATTTTTATGCACTCTGCATTTTATTGTCGACATCTTATTCAAATTGAACTTGAATACAAAAAAATACGAATTAGCCAAACGTCACGATGGCTTCGCCTCTCATGCACAAAATTCTGGGTTCTAATCCGGGCAAGTACCAATTTTACTTTTCCAATTTTATTCATATGTACTTTCCGAGTTTATCTTGGACATGACAATCGACCGATGATCTGACTGACAATCTGCCATCGGTAATGGAATAACATCGTGAGGAAAACTGGTCTGAAATCGCCAACTCGTCTTGAGCAAGCGTGGTGATCAATGCTCATGCCTTCTCTGTATGAGAAGAGCTGCCTGTCCACTGGAGCGGAGTGAGGCAGCAGAGCGGAGAAATGTGCCAATATTAACCAATAGGAGCGGAGCTGTGAAGCGGAGTTTAATAGTAATAGTAATTTATTTCCAAAACTTCAGTACACATTCCGCTGCCTCGCTCCGCTCGAGTGAACAGGCAGCCTCATAGGTTGGTATATTATTAGTAGATATATCCTTTATTTAATTTAAATACATTATTGAATATTAGAATTTATGGAAATATAAAAACATTGAAAAAATAGTAGCCCACCGGTATCGGGAACAGGGTCCGCTTCTACCGGCGGTCAGGGCTCATGAGAGAGGAATCTCCTAACGATACGCGCCGTGTCCAGAAGTACCGCTTTCTGAATCAAGCCCTTGATCCAGCTGCCCAACGAGAGCCTCCTAAGGTTTTGGTCGAGGTTCTAGGCCATTGGCTGTCACGACTATCGGTACAATGATTGCTGAGTCCACATCCCACATGTCAACAACCTCGCGAGCCAAATTAAGAAACTTGATATTATGTAGAAATATTATTATTAATATACTTATGATTATTTCCTTAGAAATATCGCTAAATTAAACACTAAAAAATTTGACTAAATCCATGAAACAACGAAAGATATACAATACAATTTTAACAAATCGTCGATACTTTTCCGTGAAAAATTGGCAATTCTATAGAATGTCTCGAGGGCAGATCTAATTTGGCGACCTATCAGCTGTGAATTGCTTTATTTGATTTACTGTACGGATGGGATTCCATAGGAAGGACCCCTTTTCTCCAAAAATATATCGCGACCTACTTTTTAAATTGTGATTACCAAAAATAAATCGGTAGCCTGGCAAAGGGGGAATATAACTAGACATAACCACTTTTTAGGAAAAACAAAACGTATTTTGCAACATGATATGTTTAACATAATTCCCGAAGGGCAGAAGTGTACCCTATAATTATCATTTGCCTAGCGTTTTCCGAACTATGTTGGGGTCGGCTTCCAGTCTAACCGGATGCAGTTGAATACCAGTATTTTATATAGAGCGACTGCCTATCTGACCTACTTACACCTGTATCTATGTGAACCCACATTTCGGCAGTTATGTTTAAGTCCCATGTCAATAGAGCCGACTAACAATTTGACCGGCCTGGGAATCCCAAGACCTCAGCAGGCAGTAGCGCTTGTGACCAGTAGACCAATGAGGCAGTCCAGCAAAAATAATTATCAAAAAAATTGGTACCTACCAATTGTAGATTGGGAGGCAAATAAGTTGCACAAAATAAAAACAGTGTTTGCATATACAGGTTGTCCGGTAATTAATGGATAACCTTAAAATGGGTCAAGTAATCGCCATTCGAAAAAAATTAACAAGTGGTACGGATGCTTATTGAATATTTTTCACAAAAAATTTCACCAGAACAAACATTCAAGTTGTTTTATAAAGAAACCGTGTTATTGTAGTCGTACTATTTATTGCTTATCTATCAGCTCAGTTAACGTTAATTACTACTACAGTAAAAAACCGATAGAATTTCTTTAATTTGTGGTAAATATAAAATAAGGTAACAAAAAACACCGTTAAAAAAATCACATCGTTGGTACTAACTCTTTTTTGTCTTTTTCTTTCTGAATGGTAATTTTTTCTACCATGACCCATTTTAAGGTTATCCATTAATTACCGGACAGCCTGTATACCCTAGAATCGTACTAGGTACCTACATTTACCTATTAATAGCTCTAAAGTCGAGAGGTAATAAAAACGAAAATATTAGCATTTAATTGATTATTGTATAATTTAATTTGAATATCGCTATTTAGTAACTATTTATATCACTATGTAAATAAGGTGTCGCGTCCACTTTCTTATGCCTTTATGATCAGAATATAATTTGATGTTCAGATGTCAAGGTGGTTGCATAAAATTAACTTAATTTTATCTCATTATTATAGGTCTAAGTAGGTCATGCATATCTCTATAACTATATTAAATAAGCAATTTATGGGCATCTGGAAATTTATTTACATTGCATCACTTATGTGTCTAAATAGATAGACTGCATTTCTGTCGTCACACGGTGAAAGGTCGTAACTAACCTTTTTCTCAAAAATAAGTTAAAATTCTTTTTTTTTTCCTTTTTTCACCAAAAGCCCTTAATAACCTTATGACTAAAACATAAAAAGGCTTAATACAAAGGTCAATATTTAAACACTCTGACTCCTAAACTAGGTGTAGGTTCCTGTGACTTAGGAGTCAGTGATTCTCCGTAGCAAGAAAGCCATAATAAGCAATTTGAGAAATATGGCCGGATATAGCATTAAACTCTCTATCTTGCTGCCTAGGTGATAAAGCTGTATTTAATTCGTCGCCGCAGATAAAGTTAAGACTATTGACTGAGCTTGAAACTTCACTTGAGACAAAACTGTCATTTACTCAATTAAAATTATCTTTGGAATAGTAACGGTCTTTCACCGTATGACGGCAAATTTGAACTGCACGCCAAGTGCAAAATTGCAGCTTGGATGTAGTCGGTGTACAGTTGACATACCTACCTGCATCGAAACTGCTAACTTACTGTTCATTCATTCTAAAATCGAATTGTTAATAAAGACGTAATGTAGGTATGAATTCAAATTCATAAGTCATTTATTCAAACTAGGCTGAGAATCAGCACTTTTCGAACGTCAAAATTACTTATGACAGTTCCCCAAAAACGCCCACCCTTCACCACTTCCTACTGCTTTCGCTGGGAAGAAGTGGCGCAACAAACTCCCCAGCAGCACAGCTGCCTATTCAGTTAGAAAAACCTGTGTTTAACACATCGATCACTAATAAAGTTTAACAATTAAAATTTTTTCATTCATGCATTCGACTGCAGTTGGCATGCAGTTCTAAGGCAGTCGGTTACCGTTGCCAATTTTTGCCAGTGCATCCAAACTCCAATTTTAAAGCTGGCGTGCTATTGCAAAAAGATTCCTGGTAATGCAGTCGGCCAGCTTCTAGTTTAGCTATAACTGATAATCGAATAATATTTAGCTCCTACATAAGTATCTCCTTTAGTAAACGAGAATGTAGAGAACAATATTATATTTTTTAACGCCCTCTAGCAGAGTTTTATGTAACCAAATGGGTACTGAATGTAATACAAAAACAACGCCACCTTGCGGATGATACGAAAACTAATTTCTACAGCGATGCGATGCTACGAGCTAAGACAGCTTTCTCCTCAAGTGAAACGCATTCAATTTCGCCACACTGTCGTGAGATGGCACTAAAATCGAATCCCAACAGCGAAGTTTAGATACAGACTTTTTTTTTTCAATTGACCTGTGTTGTCCCACTGCTGAGCAAAGATCTTCCCAATATTTTTCAAAATGTTCTTATGCTGTGCCTTCTGCGTCCAATCAGTTAGGAACGAGTCCAATTCGTCACGCCAGCAGCGTTTCTTAGGCTTGCCTTGGTGACGGACGACGCCCGTCTTCAGGCACCCACTGTGTGTCGATCCTGGCCCATCTGTCTGGATGCATCCGATTGGTGTTACCCGCCCAGTCCTATTTCAGCCTCGCAGACATATCGCCATTTACAGAGTTATGTCCGAATATTCTGTTTAAAGGCTCGTGCAGACCAGCGCGACACGCGACGCGACACAAAGGCACCGCTCGTCGCGCGACGAGCGGTGCCTTTGTGTCATGTCGCGTGTCGCACTGGTATGCACGCGCCTTAATGGCTAAGTACTATGTACTGAAAATTTCCTAATGGGACCAATAACAATTGCTCAATCTGGGAATGTAAGTTGTAACCCAGGACCCATATTCTGTAGACCACTTCACTTGATGAACGACACAGTAATGGTAGGTACAGCCATTAAAATGTATTGTTTTTTAAATTGTCAATATATGTCAATTTACCGTATTATAGCCATCTCATGCAACTAGGAGCAGTGGTGGCCCAGTGGTAACGGCCGCGACTTACGAGTTGTAGGTCGTAGGTTTGAACCCAGGCAGACGCTTTAGTTTGTGTAAATTACTTCATCACCACTGCTCTCAAAACGGTGAAGGAAAACATCGTGAAGAAACCGGCAAGTCCTAGAACCGAAAATTCGAAGACATGCGACATCTACCAACCCGCACGGGGCCCGCGTGGTGGATTACGGCTCACTCCCTATCACAGAGAGGAGGCCTGTGTCCCAGCAGTGGGAACATTTATAGGCTGATGATGATGATGATGCAACTATAAAAGTTGTGATTTTAATTTACAAGGTCAAATTAAATTAGCTAGCTCCGCAGAAATATCTCAACACGATAAAACAGATTGTATCAACTCACACTTTAAGTACTTAACAATACTACTAGCGTAGAATGACCCCAAAAAAATTCTTCAATTCTTTTTTATTTTATTTTGACGTGTTTAGATGATTTATCAATACCCATCCCGCCTGGGGAGCTTTGCTAGCTAATTTATTTTGACCCTGTATAGACAATTACTCAGACCAAATAAAAAACCAAGACGGAGCGCTGCGAACAATACAGTAAAGCATGCCAAAACTATACCTCCGCTCTACGCACACATTTACAATTAAACTACATCTCACTCTGTGTACACGTGTTTACAAAACCGGCTTCACGTCACTGTTGACAGCATCTTCTATGTCTTGGTTTTTTATTTAGTCTGAGGAAAATTTGTAGTCAATTTGAATGCAGGTAACTACTAATTGGGCAGGGCACATTGCTCGCAGAACGGATGGCCGATGGGGTCGAAAAGTGCTGGAGTGGCGACCACGTACCGGAAGACGTACCGTTGGAAGGCCTCCCACAAGATGGACCGATGACCTTGTGAAGGCCGCAGGAATCCGCTGGATGTGGAAAGCACAGAATCGGTCGAAGTGGCGGTGCTTGGGGGAGGCCTATGTCCAGCAGTGGACGTCTTTCGGCTGAAATGATGAACTACTAATTACTGTAACTTATTCTTGTCCCTAATTCCTAAAATTGCGACAGTAAATTTTTCTAATACCTACCTAAAGTTATACTTGTGGTATGCTACCGTAAAAATAATAAAACGTAACCGCATGATTAACGCAATGTCCAGCCGGATGGACGGCCATGTTGGGTCTGCGGAAATGGACCGTTCTTTCCGGTACATTTGCAAATTTTATAACCAGATACAATTGTGCTCGGTGCTCCCCTTCAATACTTCAGAGTACCTGCCTACTTGGAAACAATTGACCTTGTTTTTGTCAAAAGGGACTGGACAAATTCAATTGGGGAATTTATGTCCTGTTTGTGGGTTCTACTGTTATTTAGAATATTTTTTTTGAATTCTTTGTCTAACACATGGCCTACTTAGGAAAAGCTTATAGGTACCTTTTTGTTTTATTTTTCTAACACTTACTTATATACTGGGTGATTTTTTTACCGTCTCGAAATTTTTACAGGGTGTTCTACCCATGAATGTAAACAACTTTCACTATCGGAGCAATCTGAGATCACGAAAAAAAAAATCTGCTGTTTCATACATTTTGGTCAAGTAGGTATTGAACTTTTGTATAAACAGCAGATTTTTTTTTTTCGTGATCTCAGTATTGCTCCCATAGTGAAAGTTGAGCAGTGGTGGCCCAGTGGTAATGGCAGCGACTTACGAGTAAGTAGGTCGAGGGTTCGAAGTCGAACCAGGCACTTTACAACTGTGTAAATTATTTCATCACCACTGCTCTCAAAACGGTGAAGGAAAACATCGTGAGGAAACCGTGTATCATAGAACTAAAAATTCGAGGACATGTGACATCCACCAACCCGCACTGGGCCCGCGTGGTGGATTACGGCCCACTTCCTATCACAGAAAGAGGAGGCCTGTGTCCCAGCAGTATGAACATTATAGGCTGATAATGCTATGCTTACTGTACAGTGACCAGATGGATCGTTGAGTCGTTGATTTCCAAAAAATCATTACGTTTAGATACCTACCTATTTCAATTAAACTATTGACTATGTACTGACTCACAGTTCTGGGGCCGTACTAAGACGTTTCAAAGCCATCATTGTTCCAGTGTGAGAAAGAGATGGAGTTATACAGCATAAATAGCACTGTCCCATTTTCATACTGGAACAATAATGGCTTTTTCACTCCTCTTGCTCAAAAAAGCCGTCATTGTAGAGTACCAGAGCGGGGAAAAAATAGCATTTCTTGCTCTAGGGGAAAAAGTAATTTCTTTTTAATTTTTGTCTATTCCAACGAGCCTTGAAAAATGAAAAAGTCTTTATTCTTATGTAGAATAAAGACTTATTACTGGTTCACAAAAAAAAGAACATTTATTTTTGAAAATGGAACTAAATGCGGGTATCTCTTCGGTAGAATGCGTGCATTGCAATGCAGCTACAGAAGAAATAAAAAAGGCATTGGCGCGAAATCTTTAGAATTTTTCTCTAATTACGAATTGAATGTGTGACTGTAATATAATTTACAACAGTAAAAATGTCATCATCTAGTGAGAACATCTTCACAGAGGACTGAAATTAAGTTGCTGGAAAAAAAACATCTCGTTAAATATCCAGAATTGTACAAATTGTACATTTTAATAAAAATAAACTATTTAATATTGTATTGGATTGTTTTATTTTCTCGCAATCGTAGTAAAAAGTAGAGTGTAACACACGGCGCTAATACCCATTATAACTCGGTTTCTATTTACTCCCTCGCTAAGCTCGGGAGTAAAACTACCTTGTTACAATGGGTTATTTTAGCCCCTCGTATAACAATCTACTATAACACGTCGTATTACGGCCCCTGGTAAAGAGCTGACAAAGCGATGGTTTCAGAAGAGCGCTGGCCGCAGTGACGGCCGTCATGAGAATGATAGCACCAAGGTTTGACTTCACGGTGTCAAAAAACAAACTCTAGGAAAACACCAACATAAATAGTTGCATTAATAACGTTTCCGTGACGTCATTTGGCGGTAAATTGTGGATGTTGTGTGGTCACCGCAGTCTTACGAAACCCTGGTTTTACTCAGAATGTTAGAAATGTTGGGCTTTTCCCAGGATTTAACTGGGTCAATGAGCTTTATTTTAATAGTTTTTTACCTGAATGAAACCATTTCTTCGTAAGCTGCTTTTTACCTTTAAAAAGCAATTTCCTAAAAGACTACAAATTAAAAGGCGGTTTTCTTTGAACCCCATACAAGTTTTTCAGCTAATGAAAATTTGTAGTTTCGGCTAAACCTTGCGTCTAAAAGAACTATTGAACTATTAGGATGGCCGCAAATCAAGGGTTAAGGAGTCAATGGAGACTCATAGCTTGACCTTTATTTGAGAAAGGGCGATCTTTAACCCTTACGAAATCTGATAGTATTCAAAATAAATCACATTACGCTGAAGGAAAACTTCTGAGAGTCATAAAAAGGGTTTATTTATGATGGATGAATAATAGACAATAAGTTTTATTTATTATTTATTTTGACTAGTCCTACATTCTTAGAAAAATATTGTAGTTACTTAAGCTAGGTACTTACAGTAGCTTCCTTATTACTTAGTAGAATATAAGATTTTCAAGTAATAATTAAATCAGCATAGGTAGGTACGGTCAACAACAAAAGTCGATTAACACATCAGTGTTTTTAATGATAATAATTGAGCAGATTTAAATGTTAGGAAAAAAGGGTGAGTGATTTTAAACACGATAGAAATTGTAGCGACACTGACGTCACGCAAAACGCAAGCAGAGTTTACCGCGCGACGAGCCATACAACGTCCCGATTTTAAACGTCGGCTCCTGGCTGGAGGCTCTAAGTGTAGAAGCTTATGGCACCCACAGGAAAATCCGGTTAAGCAGCCACGACCTTAATGGTCAAAACTGCGAGAAGCCATTTAAAAAAAAAAAAAAACAAACAAACGTCGGGCAGTACCCGCCAGACACGACACCCGTCTGGTCGGAGGATCCTCCCTTTTCCATAGAGGATAAGTGAACTTTACACCCTGTTCTTCATACCTCTATAAAGTGAAAACTTACGACTAGAACCGAGCATACCCGATTCAGCGATTCGGTTCACAGTTCAGAAAGGTGCGCCTAAAGAAGTTTTCACTTCAAAAATTTGCACAGATATTTAATTCAGATACTGCAGCTTTAAGTATTACATGAAATACTGAAAAGTAAATAATGTAACTAACAGTTTTGGGTCTATTTACAATAATAACGTATGTAAAAGTAAAAGTGTTAATCAACTTCTGTTACTGAACTTGCTGACCGTACCTACCTATAATTTTAGCAAAGATTTTTTTTAAAATTTATATTTTACAAACACACACAAAGAAAATCATTCAATAAAAATATAAAGTAAAGCATTAAGGATCCCGCAGACAGGTGCGACGTGACTCTAGTAGAATAATTTCTATGAAATCTTCATGGAAATTATTCTACTAAATTCGCGTCACACCGTCGTGTCGCGCCTGTCTGCGGGCCCCTTTACAGAGATATCAAAAACTATTACAGAGATAGAAGGATTCATTGTATTCATTGCACATTATCTTGTGGCAACTAAATGGAAGAATTCACTGTTTTGAAGTCTTATAATCTATTTAAACTAAATTACATGAACGTTGTTACAATATTTAATAAGTATAGTAATAAAAGGTAAGTAATGTTAAGTGTGTATTTTTGATATAAAATTTACAATACAGGGTGGCAGGGACATCGACGCACAACCTGTTACCATGGATTCAGTACATTATTCTGGACCCCTCTGCGTTGAAATATTTCGCCGGTTATTTAAAAAAAAAAACGTGTGGCACTCGGGGACTGCCGCGGTAAAGCTATTGCATAGCATTTGTAACCTCCATACTTCCTATTTGTCAACGCTACACTTGGGATGATGACGTGATGACATAAAACAAAAATTACGTTCCCATGACAACATCACGTTGTCGTGGGAACCGTCATTACATGGTAGGTGGAGTGGGGGGTGTTAGGTTTTATTTTCGTTACGGTTTTATTTTCATTACGGAATTTCTTGATTCGGTCGCCGCGCTCAATAACACACAATAGCTTAAACATACTACTCTTTCCTACAAAAGTGCAATACCTTCGCGGTCAAAATATATGAAATAATTTTTTATTTAACGATTTAAACATTTCAACGTCGCCGGGGATCATGAACTGAACCCATGGTGGCAGGTTGCGCGTCGATGTATGCCATCCTGCATAACTGTCACCCAGATGACTGAATTTATATTAATGAATTTGTGAAAAAAAAAACACTAGCACTCCAGGGGCCCAAGTCTGGTATTTTTATAAATTCGTCATTCCAACACGATCCCATTGTCATTTTGCTAAAAGTTCGTAATCTGCTAAATTATAATGGTCGATCACTGGTCGGTCAATGGTCTCGTAATAGAATTGTGTTATAATGGCATTGTCGTACAATATGACCAATGATACCGCCTAAGTCAGTCATTCATTTGTCATTATGTACGAGATTACCAATAAGTGCCATTTCTTTCAATGGAGTGTCAGTGGCTGACCATTGGAATGTTATAATGACGCCATTATATTAGTAGATTACCAAACTTGTCAAAAACAACCATTATGAAATCAATGATAGACCATTTTGACACTATTGTAATAGCAGACTTGAGGCCCAGGAGTGCCGACAGAAGTGAAAAATTGAACAAGATCGCCTTGGTGGAAGAAACATACTCGTTTAGAATTTTGGTCCATAACCTTATCTAAATAAAGAGCACAATCGCGTGTACAAAAAAACAACTTCCAAAACCTTTAAAGTAAAAATACTTGCATAGAACATTGATCCGTAACGTAATATAAATAAAGAGCACAATCGCGTAAACAAAAATGAGGTGTCGGTAACGGTGTCGCGAGTTCAATTGTTTTTTCCCATCTCAAAAAAAGCCCAACGCGCCTAAAGAAGTTTTCACTTCAAAAATATAATATATTTTATTCGCGTGAACCTACAAAAAACCATATAACATTATTAGCCTCTTTATACATTATTATTATAGATCCACAGTATTACATTACATACACTAATTAGAACTGGATTTATTAAAAATTAAGTAGATAATCTAGGATTCTAGACAAAATGAGTTCTGTAATAAAATACAATATTTTATGAGAAGCAAATTGACATATCCAACTTAAATTGTCGTTATATTCAAATTACAACTGTCATACTTTGACAGTTGTATTTTAATTAGGTACTATAATACGGCAAATAGGGTATGCCTAGGTAAAAAAAAAACTATTTAGTCCGTCTTTCAGATAATAAAAAAAATATTAGACATATATTTTTTGCTTTATTATATTAATCAAAAATAACTTAGAAAACACGCATTAAAGTTGAGGAGTGGGGGCTCGCTACGTCGCAACGCAGTATGAAATCTAGCAAGGCGTGACGTCATGCCACATCTTAACTCAATGTATCGCCGTAATCTTTTGAATACGTCAAAAAAGAAAAAATACGTGTCCAATATTTTTTAATAATCTACAAGACGGACAAAAATAATTTTTGGAAACAGGTCTATTGATGTAGGGAGTCAATTTGCTAACTAAAAAAGTTCCCTGACCATATCTAAGTACATATTAGGTATAGTCTGCGCGCGACTGCTAGTCACGGCCTGAGGTACGCGAGCGGTGAGACGGGGGAGGTAGACGTCGCGCTAACTCAGTCTGACAATTTAGTCAATGGCGCCCCTCCCCGTCTCACCGCTCACATACCGAAGGCAGTGACTAACAGTCGCGCGGTGTAAACAATAAGAATAGTTAGCGTCATACTTATTGTGATTATGAAAAGTAAAATATAATATGCAAAATATCATGAAGAAAGTCATGAAGTGAACAAAAGCTATACCTAGGTATTAATTCTAGATACTACATCACGAAATAGGTAACTTTTAATGCGCGCGTTTAACTTAACCTTAGTGTTAAAGTTAACCCTAAGTATTAAAATAAAAAAAAAACAATAACAAAGTAATGTTTTAAGTAACTTAATTATCATCACGATATATTGATGTGGTATTATTTAACAATAATTTGTTGTTCTCTAAGTTTTTCTACAACTTATTAAATCCTAATTAATATTATTAAAAATATTTTTTACACATTAATATTTATGTGAACACATATAAGTGGATATCTACGTAAAACATTTGTTTTTAAACTTTTAATTATGAATATATTATAATAACAAAATTTAACAATAGAATGTGAGAATCACTCGTTTCTCTTAAAACTACCAATATATTTTACTTGAAAGAATAATTACACATTTGCCCGACATAGGGAATCGAACCCACTGAAAGTACTTATTTTAAAACATAATTAAATTAAATTGGCTAACTATTATTAGAGTGTTATAAAGTAGAGCTCCAGTTAATAAAAGATTTGTGGTCTTAGTATGTATGTGTGGTGAAGGGTGGGCGTTTTGGGGGACTGTCTTATGTAATGCTGACGTTCGAAAAGTGCTGATTTTCAGCAGTTTGAATAAATGACTTTTGAATTTTGAATTTTTTGAATTTATTTTTATTATGTTATGATAATTCTTAGCAAAATAATCCTTTATTCTTAGTTTTATAAAAATGCCCAGACTTTAAAAAATACAATAGACGTGGATTTATTTAGCTATAAAAAAACTCCTGAAAGAAATCGACACGTGTTTCACCTCTCAACGAGGCATCCCCAGGATAACGATTGACTTGTCGCGAACCCGAACACGGCGTGTTGCCACACCGAGCGCTGGACGCAGATACAAGAAGAGAGAAGTCTGATTTAAAATAAAAAACTATTTCTTTTGATTACGATTAAAAAATTCAAAAAACGGTGATTTCATTTTAGATCTCATTTTAGATCTTTACTATGTACCCACTCAAAAATAAAGTTAAAAGGATTTCCTTATCTATTTAAAAATATGAACGAGCAATTTTTAGGAAACCTAATATTTGATCAGTGGAGCTCTAAAAATAATTCTATTACGCTATCCCATACTGCTGACTGTCACAACTCCTGCGCTTGCCGAGCTGGTGACACAGTTGTGGTGAACCCACGATGTCGCCCATGAACACGCTCAGTAGGTAGAACTCTTTGGCCTGGTCCGGGGACCGCTTGTATTGGCTGGAAAGAAGAAAAAACGTGTGAGAAAATATGGCAAGGTATTAAATACACATCATCATAGAGACGGGTAATTACCCACTGCTGGATATACGCTTTGCAAAAAATATCCTATACTATTAAACGAGAAATATTTGTATGTATATTTTTTATTTTTTATTATTATAAATTTGTCCTTACGTTCTCGAAATCGGCTTTAACGATTCCTGTGAAAGTTGCAATATAAGTTTAGGGTGAAAAATCGATCTAGCTAGGAAAAATCAGGAAAAATCGTTTTCTCCATATTTTCACCCGAGCAGAGCTCGTTCGCCCAAAGTTTATAACAAGATAACGAATAATGACATGAGAATAATGACATGGCAGCATGGAATTAGTAAGTACTATACATGGATTAGTATGCACTTTCCTTTACTATTAAATGAGCTTCTCTATTTTCACCAGAGCAGAGCTCGGTCGCCCAAGTACTTATTAAAAACCGGGTTGAATTCCAAACGTCGAGGAGCAACTGAGAATATTTTCTTATGAATAAACCCACACTTCCCAGAACCTTATGATCATCAGGAACGCTTACAACCACTAGTGAAACGAGCCAGTCAACTATTTAATGAATTATCCTAATATTCAGGCTATACTAGGACAAGTCCGAAAGGGTTACCGTGGCCCCACGCAAAACACTCAGGCAACTGATGGAACACGGGTGGGTTTTAGTCGGTACGAGTCTGACAAGCCCTCCCGCTCCGCCCAGAGCGGGAGAAGTTATTTGATCATTTCCCAACTAAAAAAAAAATACTACTGTATCAAATAAGTAGAAAAGCTTATATCCACCCCGTCTCAATTTCATTTCTAGGTACTTAGTATCTAATCAGAATTCCCAATATAACTTCTTGTTCTATAGTGGAGTTTCTTGCCGGCTCTTCTCCATAGGAAAAGACCAGTAGGGATGATGCCTGGGTCAAAAAAAAGAAACTCTATTTAGTCTGTCAGTTAGATAATAAAAAAATATTAGACATGTATTTTTTGCTTCATCATATTAATAAAAAATAACTTAGATAAAACGCATTAAAGTTGGGGAGTGAGGATTGCTATATCACAAGTAAGTATAAAATCTACATACTTGTGACGCCATGGCACATTTTAACTCAATGTATCGCCGTAATCTTTTGATAACGTGAAAAAAGAAAAAATACGTGTCCAATATTTTTTAATAATCTTACAAGACGGACATACACATTTATGCCTGAAGTAATTAATGCTATTACGTTGAACACCTATTTTTTTTAGTATAAACTGAAAACAAGGAAAAACTTCCTTTGAAAATGAAAACCACATTCAAACTAGACATCGTTATAAACAAACACTGACATACATTTGCACTTCGTCGCTACTTCGCCAGTTAAAACCCTTGCAACCATCAACTAAGTGATTAACTTCAAACAGAACTACGAGTTTATTTTTAAAAGTAAAGGTGAGTATACAATAGACCATTTTGTCGAGCATTTCCACGTAATGTAACGTTCTTACGAATGGTACAATACAAGCAAAAGCTAAATTAAAAAAATTGGTCGTTACGTGGTTGGTTTCTACGTTCGTAGAATCTAAAATTCTGCGTTCAAAGGCAATATCATTCTGAAAATTTTCTTTGACTCGCAATCGACTTTTTATCAAAAGTAGAATAAAATGCTATTATCCAGTTTTATTTTCTATTCCTAAGGTTCTAATTTGTCAAAAGAAACTTTAATAAAATCGTCCTTGGCAAATTACTACACCAAATAATCATAGACAAGTCCTGAAAGCAGTGATGGTCCTGGGGCCCCGACTTACTAGTTTTAGGTCGTGGGTTCAAACCCAAGCAGGCGGTTAACTTTGTGTACATAATTTCATCACCACTGCTCTCAAAACGGTGAAGTAAAACATCGTGATGAAACCGACATGTCCTAGAACCAAAAATTCGAAGACATGTGACATCTACCAACCCGCACTGGGCTCGCGTGGTAGATTACGGCCCACTCCCTCTCGAAAAGAGGAGAACTGTGTCCCAGCAGTTTCTTCTTTAAAAAAATATGATCATTAAACACACATAATATAACGGCTGTTGTTCCCCGAAGGGTAAGGCAGAGGTACAACTATAGTCCACCCACATTTCGCCAGTTGTGTTTAAGTCCCATACATGTACCTAATAGAGGGCGACCCTATCATCAGTAAAGTAGGTACTTACATGCTATCGAAACGTTACCCAAGAGTGGCCTAAGAAACGGTTATGATGACCAAACAAGATGGACACTTTCAGTAAAATATGCACCTGTAGACTAATATAATAAACATTTAATTTTTATTACGAAGACTTATTAGATGTTCGTTTTTAATGTGATCGCTTTCACATCTCAAGTTCACCAACCTATACAAACAAATAGAAACTGCAAGTTATCCCAATAAATAACAGTTATTAGATCTCGAATGATGGGATAATACGGAACTGCATCTCAGTAACAATCTCCGTGAACCACAAACTGACAATTGCTGTACGACAGTAAAAAACATACAGTATAATTTTAGACTCAAAATGAAAAGTCTAAGTGTGATATTTCAATGTAATCTAAGATGCAGGGAAATATTATGGTGGCAGGTATTAAGGTGTGTTTTTGTTTGAAGACTTGCGAGCAGTGAAAGTGTTTTGCGGTGTTGCATAATAGCGGCTCACCTCGGACGTCGAACGTAAAGTACGCTAGTCCTCCACACAGAAAGATAATCTACTCCTCTGTTTGGCCTTCGTGTAGTTTTTTGTAAAAAAATGAATAAATGATGAGGAGTATTGACACTTAATAGGTTTAAGATCGGTATAATCCTAAACGAGCAAAATTTGTATATTTTATATTTGTTTGTATAAAGAAATGTACTCACGTTCTCGAAATCGGCTCTAACGATTTCGATGAAAGTTGCAATATAGGGGTTTACGGGGGCGAAAAATTGATCTAGCTAGGTCTCATATCTGGGAAAATTAGTTTTCTCCGTATTTTCACCCGAGCAGAGCTCGGTCGCCCAAAGGTTAGAACAAGATAACGAATAATGACATGACAATAATGACATTAGAATAATGATCATGGCAGCATGGAATTAGTAAGTACGTACTATCATGGCAGCATGGAATAAGTAGGTACTATACATGAATTAGTATACTATTAAATGAGTATTCTCTATTTTCACCAGAGCAGAGCTCGGTCGCCCAGGTATTGATATTAAATTGAGATGCATAGAGATTTTTTCCTTGGAAGTAGGTACTATGTAATAATTTAATAGCCTTTAATAACATATTGTTATTTAACATTACCGATAGACTTGTACAAAGTAGATACACATCACCATGACCTAGTGCTTAGTCATAGTAGTGACAAACGAAGCCTTAAAACCTTCAATGGTTAGATAATGAATTAGCACTAATTAATAATTATAATGATGTCATTTAACTTACTAGAAAATGGTTTCTTGTTAAAATTAATCAATTAATGAAGGGCACATTCTCGTCATATTTTTTTTTGGCTAAATACTGCAAATTTGTACTTAATTTGATATCAAGGGGTATCGTGTTACCCAGTAACTGGGTTGTGAAAGTCAGATAGGCAGTCACTCCATGTAAAATACTGGTATTCTGGTTCTGGTTAGAATATAAGCCAACCCCAACATAGTTGGGAATAGGCTAGGCAGATGATGATGATTTATGCTTGCCCAACTAGGTATGTGGTAAAAGTAAGTGTAAAATACTCATAATTATTTTAATTAAATTCATAAACACAACAACTATTTCAAAACAAAGCACATTAAAAATATATAAGCAAGAAAAAAAAAAAACAATATAAATATTAAACAGCAAGAAACTCCCCAGCGAAAAATTTCGCAACATCCCACAATCCTCATGGTTGGGCGACTGCGCGAGCGGCGATGACCCGCGCGGTTGCGTACAACTATTACATCGATGTCCCACTTGCGACCAGCGGACACACTTAGCTGCATTCTTATACGAAACACTACCGACCACTGACCCGGTTCCTCACAATTGGACGTGGCATTGAAAACATTTGAATCAACCGTTATGAAATATTCATAGAAACTGCGCGACCGATGGAGCGATGGACCGACGTGTCAAGGTCGTTTGGAACGAAGGGGGAGATTAAAGGGCCTAAATTTTATAGTAGGGCTGTAAACATGCTGTCTTTATAGCACACGGGTTCGGTATGAATTTTTATTCGATGTAATTTAGTTTAACATTAAACAAGTCGTACTAACAGATCGCTACGGCTATCAGAAATTCGCAAAGTCGCCACTCTGGGGATACAGACTGGTAATCTCATTTGGTTCAACTTCTACCTTGGAATCCGAGGCTTTTCTAAAAGAATCGCAATAATCCCAAGTTCTCAGAATGCTTCTCATCATCACCATCATTTCAGCCAAAAGACGTCCACTGCTGGACATATGCCTCCCCCAATCACCGCCACTTCGACGGTTTTGAGTTTCTCGCATCCAGCGGATTCCTGCGGTCTTCACCAGATTATCGGTCCACCTTGTGGTGACCTTCCAACGCTACGTCTTCCAATACGCGGTCGCTACTTCAAAACCTTTCGACCCCATCGGCCATCTGAATGCTTCTGCCCGTCACCCTCATATAATAATAGACAATGGGACATAAAGGTAGTCGTAAACTTTGCAAGCAATACTAAGCAATATTTTTTATTTGAATTGTCCCACTGTAGGTGTTCACGTCACATAGGCACTATATTACTCAAGAAAAAATAACTAGGTACTAAAACGTGTTCTGCAATAGGTTATGCATAATTTGAAACTCGGTTTAATAACTAAATGGAAAAAGAACGCCCTAAGAACATTAAAAATGGACAATATAAACCTCTTCGAACATCGAACCCAACTCTTTTTGCCAAACTTTTTTAACTTAAAGTGCGCAGCAGTTTTATAAGTTCCACAAAGTACTTTACAAGTATTAACTTATAATTTACGAGGAGGACATCGTTCACTTTTCCATCGGCCGAAGCCGTTAATATTCCATTGCACAACTTTTCGTTTTACAAAAAAAAATACTACTAATATGAAAATTGCAATTTGTGTCTACCTTTTGTATCAAAATAATGTATTTTCTATTTCGTTTGGTACCTCTATTTTCACAATTATTTTCACAATTTATTAATAATAATAAATAATTAATTCATTTATTTCAGGTAAAAAAATAACACCCATAGCCAAACAAAAATTAATAAATTACATCAATAAATTAAAATACAATAAAATCCAAGATCAATTAAAATAAAATTACTTTTACCTGGGCGACCGAGCTCTGCTCGGATGAAGATAAAGAAAACGAATTTTCCCAGTTATGAGACCTAGCTAGATCGATTTTCGCCCCCGTAAACCCCTATATTGCAACTTTCATCGAAATCGTTAGAGCCTTTTTCGAGAACGTGATTACAAATATTGCTCATTTAATAGTATAGGATTTATTGTCACTATTAACCAATCACATTTTTTTCATATATCAAAGAAACAAGGTGATTAACGTTTTCAAATTGGGATTCAACGAAGAGGAACATTCAAATGCTGGAACTGGAAAGTACGCAAAACTCCTTAGTAGATCGTAGGTCTTAAACCCTAAGCTAATTACTATCCATCTGCTAATACGGTATTAAATTATTTTATAATTACCTGAAAACATCAGGCCAGTCTAACTGCGGGCGCGGCTGTGCTTGCGCTCTCGTCGCATAATGCGCACAGACGCGCTCGAAAATGCAAGCGCGTGCGCCGAACTCTCCGACGATGTACTTCTCCACTTCGGTGACATCGAAGAGCTCCGGACTCTCTGCCAGAGTCAGTTCACGACGGTTGCGAGAACGGTAGGTTGCTGAAACATGTGAATTGTAAAGTTAGAAATAATTACGTACAGGAGAAAACGTACAAAAAAGGCCTAGTAGGTAAGCTAGAATAAAAAATTCAAAGACACGTGACATCTACCAATCCGCACTGGGACCGTGTGGTGGATAAAGGGCCTTGGCGGTTTTGCCTTCAACTTACGAAAATATAGAAAACTAGCAGCACCCCGCGGTTTCACCTGCATAAGTCTCGATCACATGGGAATATCGGAAAAAAAGTATCATATGTGTTAATTCAGGTTATAAACTACCTGTGTGCCAAATTTCAACTTAATCCGTTCAGTAATTTTTGCGTGAAAGAGTAACAAACCTCCATTCATCCTCACAAACTTTCGCGAGATTATATTCGTATCTCGTGGACTGATGCTTAAAATTTCATACACTCAAGCATATTCAGGCTAAAAACCTTGAATATTTGATTACATCAAACCGAAAATCTAAACAACATCAAAAAATAATCATAAACCAAGTTATTCCGCAATGGAATCCGACTACGGCTATCAAAATGTACACTCGATCGCAAAACTTAACTTCCAAATGTCGAAACTCACGAACACATCGAATAACTTAAGACGATATAACGTCATCCATCGATGGAACTCGATGGCGTCACAGTTGCGAGATTGATAGGTCATCATTAAGACAGCAGACACGTTTGACATTACATCATGGTGAATTTACGTATATCACTAGCTACGTGGACGGTGTCACGCAGACCTCACACAGGAGGAGTTATTCGCTATCGATAGAGAATCGATCAAAACTATTTTAACTCAAACAAGATTGTCCTTCGAATCTAAGCAAATCGGGCGTATGCCAAATGCACTACAATAGATTTACAAAGATAGGAAATGGACTTATATTAAACATAATTATTTAAATCTCGGTATCATTACTTATACAGGGTGCCCGCCCGCCCGCCTGGGTGACCCACCATAGCAAATTCGCATATAGAGGAGGTCGTTTGCTAATTATTAGAACTTACTTTCCCTTTACCTAAAGTTTTATAGTTTAGGACATATGTCAATTTGATGACAAAGTTTTTTTTTTTTGTATTTTTTTTAAAGCGTATTATCTTATTTTTTAACCCTAGTTTGAGGGAAGTTCCGAGGTATTTTAATCACCAATGTTTATGAGTACCAACAAATAATAAAAAAACTACTAAAATATTGCAAAAAAAAGTTATGAATGCTTGAAGGCAAAATTTTGGAATATCTCAATAAAGCATAAAATTTACATATCTCCCAAACTATAAAACTTAAGCTAGGGAAAATATGGTTCAATAATTAGTAAATGACCTCCTCTATATGCGAATTTGCTATGGCGGGTCCAGATCCAGTCATCCTGTATACTATACAGAATAAATCTATTATCATGAATCCCAAATCTAAAGCGATTGAAATTCGAAGGAGGATATTATACAGGAATACATTTCGCTCAATCATCGTCAGGAAATTTGAATCAAGAGATGAGAAATGATAAATGATGAAATTGGAATTAAATTGTTGCAAATACAAAATGTGATGAAGTACAAATTAAATGCCAATTTGTTGGCAACATTAATTATTCAAAATACTATCCTACTATCTTAATATTATAAGTGTGAAAGTTTGTATGTTTGAATGTTTGTTACTCAACCACGCAAAAACAGCTGAACGGATTTGGACGAAATTTGGCACACAGATAGCTTATAACCTGGATTAACACATAGGTTGATTTTACCCTTGTAAATAACATGAAATGACGCAGACAAAGTCGCGGGCAGAAGCCAGTAACATTATAAAATTATAGAGCGCAATAATTCCACAGATTTCAAGAACAAATGAATCCTTCGGGAAATAAGTTTCCAGTTTATTTTCATAAGAAACTGGAGGCGTGGGGTTTCAGTGCCTGATGTTATCATTTGCAATCATGACCTGATAAAGATCTGTAAGAGGCTTTTTGTGATAAAATAGGGAAGCGAAAGAGGGCAAAAAAACGACAAATTAGCAAAAGAAGTACGACTTACGACTATTAATTATTTTTATTTTGGGTACAAAAGTAGGTCAATGGAGGATTTATTTGATTCTTAGGTTACCACTTCCAATCAAATCAAATCTCCGACATTGACTAACGTACTTTTTATAGAGTATTTTTTTTTTTTACTCAAAATATTAACGTTTTTCTAAAATTCCTTTTTTTGGTACCAAAATATACTATGATACATACACATCACAGACACATCCCTCAAAAAACTATTTTATCATCAAGTTCAGACGTAAGTTTTCCGAACTATTTTTTATCATCTAACGACCATTAGCCAGTTAATTGCCACTGTCTACGTCCTAATTACTTGTGCACTTTATCTCTGCCACCATCCGTATAGTTCAGGGCAAAACTTTTTCTTTTCCACGGTATTTCCGAAAAAAGGCACAAGTACAATTAATTACTGGTATTAAAAAATAGCATTTAACTCCTATCTTACTTTCCTATTACTTGGATTTCATTAGTGAAAAACCTCTTTGGTCACCAAACTTGGTCTCAGAACTCGAGAAGAAAAAAGTTTCACTGCACAGCATTTTTTTGGTGAATGCTACGATATTGATACAGACGAAATTGCTTTGTTTTGAATTTACAAATAAAGTTACAGCGTGAAACAAATTATGTCACCATTGGTCTGTTAAAATAAACTGAATCTATGGATCAGTAATCTACCTAATATACTAATAATATTTGAAAAGGTATTTTTTGTTAGTTTGTACGTAGCACGTAATCTTTTGAACACTCATCCGATTCCGAAAATTCCCTCACTAATAGGAAACTAAGGCCGCGCGCACTTTGGATGCGTTATCGTACGAATTTCACTCTTACCTACACATACGAACACGCACGAACGATCCCGACCTTCCAAGTACAAAGGGAGCGCGCAGACTGGGTGCGACTTAGTCGTACGTATAGTTCCGACGTCCGAAAACAATCCGAACTTGTTGGGATTTTTCGTACGTTCAATACGATATCACCGATATAACCTATTTGACGGAGAAAACGTATCCAGTGTGCGCACTCAATTCGTACGACCATGGTCGTACGTGTACGTACGAAAACGCATCCAAAGTGCGCTCGGCCTAAAGTATTGCAGAGTGTCATCTATAGAATAACAATATTTTATGTCAAACAAGCTAGTATTATATAAATACACTGGTATATTTTCTTTGTGATAATATCACGTCATGTTGCTGCCAAAAACTGTTGACACTCCGGTTTTTCTAGACCCACATTAGACTTCACGTAACATGACCAAGTCGTTCACGTTGTGATCGGTAATACAAAAAGTAGATGAGTACTAGGACTGGTTTAGTTCCAGGTGGTTATTAATGTGACAGACTAACGAACAACGGTGATTTACCGCCAAACAATAAGTATGCAGTTAGATGCAGCTAACGCACGTATTAAGTAATCGATGTACAATAGAAAAAGGAGGTTGGTATGCAGGCAATTACTGTCAATAAATGAACATTTAAAGGGTCCCCGAAACGATCAATTGCAATCGTAGTAATATTGTCAATCGCTTCAATTGCATTTTGTAGACGATCATTTTGCGCATCAATCACGTCAACATTGACAATTGTAATTTATCGTTTTGGGAACCCTTTAGAGTACTAAAGGATCCCCGAAACTATCAATTGCTATGAATTAATTATTACTGGTCTGGTCATCTCTTAGCTGCCAGTGCTTATTTTTAATTTATTTAATTTTTTTAATTGTTCTTTGTTTTATCTGTTTATTACGGACGCTTCTAACGTGCACGTCTTTCTACATTGTTCTCACATGTATAATTTCAACATGAATGGTGTAACCAATATTTTGTAACAATTTTTTATTTAAAAGAGTGTCCGTGGAGTTTCTTGCCCGTTCTTCTCCATAGATACCTACCTACTACGCTTTGGAATGGGCAACTAGCTTCATACCTATTTCTGACTGACCGATTCCTTGACAATTCAAAAGTGCTGTAAATGGTTTAATTGAAATAAATGCTTTGAGTTTGAGAATTATATCGTCCATAACAACTTTTGTACATAAAATAGCTTTTTAGACATGTGACGTCAAAAAGACTATTAACCCAGCACACACATAACATGCGTTGAAAGGTAGCTGGCAGCCTGCATACTTATGTGTTTAGTTGACTGTACATACACTTCATAAATACCTATCTTTATTGTTTCTTAGAAACGTGTTACAGTTTTTCGCATGAAAACGCCCGAAGGAAAACTAATCTTTTAGTGTACGCAGAAATAGCAATTTGACTTTGAAGTAAATCTCACCACGGTTTTTCGTTCGATGTGAGTTCGAAAATGGAGGATTCGAAAAGTCAAAGAGGATGAGTTATTTAAACAGCTTTACTTACCAGCTTTGGCACTATTCCGGGAAAAACTAGACAAAAATAAAGAACGTAATTAATTGAAGAGAAAACTGGAAAAGTCAGCGGCGTTTCTGTGAGGACTTTTTATGTTTGTAACTTTTTAATGTCAGTCCTTATGTCGAGTCCACTTCTCTGGCCAAGATTAATTTCTTTGTAAGCCAACAATAGTTGCCGAGTCATGCCAAGAGGACACTTTAGAAAGCTTTTTCTATAGTAATATAATATCTATGAACCTACATCACTAACCCTATATTATCGTCCCTTTGTGCTCTTTCTTATTATAGGTAACCCATATTCTTTCATACTATTCTCTTGTTAGAGAAAAATAAGAAACATTATTCAGGTTCATTTTTGGGATTCCGTACCCGAAGGGTGCCAATTGGAACCCTATTACTAAGCCTTCGCTGTCCATTTGTCTGTCAGCGGGCTGTATCTCAAAAACCGTAATACGAAGACAGTTGAAATTTTCACATTTTCATTGCCGCTATAATAGCAAATATAATAGAAAAAAAAAATTAAGTAAAAAATCTAAGGCAAGAAACATGTTTTTTTCGGCGTTTTTTTTTTTTTTTTATAAATATGTACCTTGGTGGTACCTTTTGTGTACGAGTTCGACTCACATTTAGCTTGGTTTTTATGAAAGTGAGATGTTAAAAATATTCGAAATAGCATCCAACGTGGCTGCATACTTAGTTGTTGAAGAGCATTTAACACGGTGCAACTGCCACCAGTGGGGTACTATATATTCTGCCTCTTGTCACAACATATGTTACGCGTGAAAAATTATGTTTCATGTAACACTTTTCATATATTTTTATTTTGAAAAAACTTTGACATCGAGGACTGTGTAAAAATTTAAACATTTCGGAAAAACAATGTTTTTATTCGTTGGATACTTAATATGACATCGCAATTTTAACTGGATTTGTTTCAAATGACAGTGGAATATTGTTACCAAGTTAATTGTTTTATTAAACGTTAAAGGTTCAATGATTTTTAATGAAATTAAATTACTAAGTATGCCGCGCGGCGAGATACTATGTGTGAAATCTGTAACGCAGGCAAATATATATTTATGGTTCGATCATGTTGTACTTATGCGTTTATTTCAAAATGAATAAAACTAAAATATTGTACAAAATCGTACCTTCCAATACCGCTTACCTGGACTCAGTGAATAAGAAAACTTCTTGAAGAAATTCGTAAGTTTCACACTGGCTACTATAAAGGGAAAACCTACCAACTGCACTGGTAATTCAAACTTACTTTCTTGACTAAGCACATCATCACAAATATTAACTAAGAACAGTGCTAAAAGTAATATAAACTTTAGTCTACTGCACTTCATTTTCAAAACAAAACACGAACGTTGTAACAAAAATAAAAACGCGACTACAGTTCGCGCCTAAACGCAACCACAGATGAAAATAATTATTTCAAAATTCAAAAATCGAGTGTCCGTTTCTTCACGCGCGGTGACCGCGGTCTATGGGTATACTCAACTAGCCAGTACTACGGTTAAGATCATACTGCAAAAGCTCTGAGTACGTGAGAAGGAACGCAAGCACGTTCTCTTTGGTTTACTTTATGTAATGATTTTGTAGGTCAATCAATCTTTACTCTCGTTACACTTATCGCTTCAATATGATATTACCGAATCTTTGTTTATATTGTTTTACAACTACAACTATATATTGTAGTATTATTTGATTTGAAATTACTTAGTCAATGTGATTACGTAATTAGTATGTCTGCCAATTCTTTGAAAATAATTGGAAGATTTAAGTAATGACGCTTATGATTAATTGACTCGTTCGGAATAACTAATAACCTAACTCTTATATATTAAATACTAAAAATAAAGTGCCTTCACGTCCGTCCCTACTATATTTTCAGCTAATAAAATTAACAATAAAAAATAATATGTGGATATGGTAATTGATTTTTACGTAATGGGGGTATACAATACCAGACTCCACGGCACTAAAATAAGAAAGTCAAGAATACTTCAGATCAAAGTTCATACAAACAAAGACAGACGTGTCACATCTTCTTCCTAATCAAAACACTAGGGAGTAGTGCAGGGTGACCATTTAGGGGATTGTCTTATGATACTTATGATTTAAAAAACATCTCATCTTATCTCTGCCTAATTTGAATAAACGATTTTTGCACAGCACAAGTCATAAGACCGTTAAACCTTGCACAGAAAATCAATTACCTAATTGAATATTTTAAATTAGTAAAACATGTGTCATAAAAATAGTTACCTGGATTTAAAGCATAAGAAAGCTTCTTCACAAAATTTGTTAGTCGAACAGCTACAATGATAAATGGGAATCCCACTAACTGCACTGGCAGTTCAAACGAGGCTTCTTGAGCTGACCCTTCCATCAGGCATTCAAACAACAGCAAAGACAAAAGAGTCCAGATATAACACACTTTTAAAACTTGCATTTTTGTCTATGCCACGAATTCAAACTTCGAACGGATTAGAACTGTCTTGCCGTAATCGATTTCACACACTGCAATTCGATGAAGGTAACAAATTATTAAATCAATTATCGCGATTTTGTTCTAGTCCGTGTATTGTATAACACTACGACCTTAGTGGATTACTGCCTATAACTGACCGTGTCCAACAGCCGGCCACCTAGTTGGTGTTATTATTTCGTAACAAAATAATCAATTCAGGCACATTCAATCATTGGTCATAGTGTTCTAATGACAGGTGCAGTAACGAGTTTGGGCTATTTCGCAAAACGAATGCAATTTGAAATTCGAAATCGGAAATATTGGAAACCAATGCACTGCATTATAGAATATTGAAATGCGCTGGCACAGATATAAACTTAGAATTCTGCTCTAAATAAAGCAAAAGCTAGAGTTATTGATATTAAAACGGTGAGTAATATGTTTATATTTGAATACGAAATGTATCATTTGCCGAGACTTCGTACGTTGGTTGCCAATCCTTGATGCAATGTCATGAGTTACCTAAAACTGCCTTGGATTTTTAACAATCATTATGCTTGAGCAATACGTTTTACGACATTTTGAATGCTACAACACTGTGTGTTTATAATAAATTTAGAGAAAATGGCGAAACAGCTAAGATAACTTGATCGTTCACAAAGTATAACTTTTGAAATAGACATATCACCACTGCTCTCAAAACGGTGAAAGAATCCATCGTGAGGAAAGCGGCATGTCCTAAAACCAAAAAATTCGAAGACATGTGACATCTACCAACCCGCACTGGGATTTGCGTGCGATTGACGTGGTGGATTATGGCCCACTCCCTCTCACAGAGAGGAGGCCTGTGTCTCAGCAGTGGGAACATTATAGGCTGATTATATTGACTTGAAAACACTTTTTATTTGCAGAATATTTTGTGTGTCTTTTAGACTGTGCTAAATAAATGTTTTTTTTTTTTTTTAATAGCACTTGTTGATGTTTCATGAATCTACAGCGTTAATTAAGCTAAAGGTTTTAATCAGAAATACTGGCCACCTACAAAAAAGTAATGCATCAAACGCAGTGTTGCACCATTCACGACACATTCGAATTTCAAATCACTTTTTTTTCTGCAGATACTGACACAGATAACGTAACGCATCTAGTTCACAAGAGCAAAGATCGAAAGTGATCGTGCGCGTTTACGATCAACGATTCGTCATAGATAGACTTTACCGCGCGGTTATCTCACTAGAACTGCTGTTCGGCAAGATAGGTCTACACTCAACCCCTCCCGGCATACCTAAACTAATAGCTTTTAACATTATGCAATGGAACGTACTTGAAGGAATGAAGGTTGATAAAATTGCGCGATTATGTATAAACACGCGTTTTTTAAATAAATGTTTTGGTGTATTTCTACAGTAGAGAAGTAATAAATTTTAAACGTACCTACTGTTTTGTCTAGAGAGTCTTAGTGTATTTTTTTATACTTAGTATAATAATTCAAAACCTGTATGTGCTATGGAAATAGTAGCACTCGTTCTACTAAAAGTGACAGTTATAACCCTGTTCTGTAAATTAAAAATAAGAACTATATCCATACAAAATGAACACCTGTCAAATCGACACGCCTTTTCGACGTAATTCACCAAACACTATTTGATCATTCCAATCAGGTCAAAGAGAACCCTCCTTCGAACTAGTTAGTAACACCGAGACACCCCAATACACCTGCGTAATTTTTCCAGCACGCCAATTTGTGGACCTGAACCTACCGCACCCATCCAACTAAGCAGGTGGCTACAAGAGTTTACCCACACACAAGCAGTCCAGGGAAGATATGCCATCCTTGGATAGCAAGCTAACCAGGCGTTTATTACGCCTGGACAGGAACGGCCTGCGCCTGATGACGGGGACAAAATAGGCATAACGGACAGTCCTCTCTGCAGGGTATACATGAAGGCAGACAAAACCGTTGCGCACGTGCTCTTTGAATGTACAGGCGTCACCCAGATTAGAACAGAAACCCTCGGGTCACCCAGATTTTTCACAGATGTTCTGAACAGGCTAGGAGACTTACTCAACTTCTGGAGGGAGGTGGGCTGGTTGAAATAATCACCGACAGCTGCCATGGTCCGCCTGAAGGACTAAGTGCGGAAACCAAACCCCATAACATAGATAACCATTGTGTCACCCAATGTAAAATTTCTAAATTAATGTCTGTAATTTTTATGGTGTACATAATAAAGAATATTCTATCTATCTTCTATCTATCTATAACATAAAGATACATCTGCGTAGCATGTTATACATGGTGCTTCTTTTGATATGCCATAACTTTAAGGTATTAATAAGACCATGTTAAAGAATCAACTGGCATATGAATTATTTTTCAATTCTTTTTTTTTTCGTTTTCATTTTTCATACAAAAGAATTCGACAATGTCACGATTATTAATTAAGTAAAACACCCTTACGTGAAAAATGACAACGTCGCATTTTCTTAGTTTTTAACCGACTTCCAAAAAGGAGGAGGTTATATGTTCGTCGCGTATGTTTGTTTTTTTTTTATGTATGTCCACCGATTTCTCCGTCAATTGTAGACCGATTTTAAAAACTATTTTTTTGTTTGAAAGGGTGTGCTCTCGAATTGGTCCCATATAAATTTTATTAACTTTGCTTGGATAGTTTTTGAGTTAGCTACAAAATACGTTTTTTTTTCCCACTTGGTACCGTCAACTGCCCTAATTTTGCCTGGCGTCCTATGTTTGCCTATAATGAAAAAAACTGTATTTATCTTTTTCATTTTCCTTTATGGCAATCAAAGCTGAGTTTTCATAGAGAGCTTTAAGTTTCGATTGTCATACAAGTAAAATTTAAAAGATATTACAGCTTTTTCACTATAGGCAAACATAGGACGCCAGGCAAAGTTAGGGCAGTTGACGGTATGTAGATGATATGATAAGTTTCTGTCACTGGTAGCAGGTAGTGGTATTCGAATGTGTGTGGGGTAGGTACCACAACTAAAAAGTGAAAAATAAAAACTTTTACAAAAAAAAAAACAACCAACCTCCAAAAAAAAAACACTACAAAGTGAAAAATAACTTTAATTTCGGAAGTCGGTGGCAAAAAACGAAAATACAAAACCCAAGACACCGACTTCCGAAATTAAAGTTATTTTTCACTTTGTAGTGTTTTTTTTTTGGAGGTCGGTTGTTTTTTTTTTGTAAAAAGTTTTTTAAATATGAATGATTGGTTTGAATTAAAATGATTTACTCGTACTATCAATGAAATTTATGTTAATTATTATTGATGTTACCTTCAAAACTGTGACGTATTTCTCTCGTATGTACGACAACGTAAAGAGACGAAGACGCAAGGTTAGAATAACAAATGATCCCTGTAATAGAGAGGGAGAAACAGATTCTGATAAAACAGTTCCAGAAAAAAGTCTTAATATCAGTGCTTGCATAACATATTTTAACATTGTATTCAGTAGTCAAATATTGAATACAATTCGTTGTAAATACCAGCTACTGCATACAAAGTCACTTTTACTATCATTGGCACTTCGAATCAATGGAAGGACATGAAATAAGCTATCAAAACATTACAGACACATGGCACCTTTCAACTTTGTCTCTGGATTCTATGACGTAAGGTAAGAGTCAAAGGTCAACCGGTAACCTGAACCTACGAAGTTTGACGTAAGGTGGACATGACCTACAGGGTATTGCAGAAATAATTGACGTTGCCGCTTGACATCAGGTGAGTCTTTTGTAAATTTCATCATTGTAACAAATGATAGGACTTCGAGTAAGTGGTCTTCCGTAACAGCATCCCATTTAAGTACGTCATTAACTTTAGACACTGTGGGAAACTTTGCAGCATTTCCACATGACCATTTATTACCTACAGCTGCTTTTAAGAAGACTCATTTCGATAGAACTCCTCCAAAATAATCAAAATTATCTCAGTACTATAAAAAGAAGTGGGTCTGTTAGCTGATCGCTTTCTTTTTGTGCTTAAAAATAAATGCTGATTAATTTGTTATTATTTTTTTATTCTTATTCTTATCTTATGATTCTCATTTCTATCGTTGGGAATTCGAATCAATGGACGGGCATGAAATAAGCTGTCAAAACAACACATGTCACCTTTCAACTTTGTCTCTGTAAGGTATTGTAAGGTAAGAGTCGAAGGTCAACCAGTGACCTGAACCTACGAAGTTTGACGTAAAGTAGACATGACCTACGGGGTATTGCAGAAATAATTGACATTGCCGCTTGACATCAGGTGAGTCTTTTGTCAATTTCATCACTGTAGCAATAATGATAATGTAATAGGACTTCGAGTAAGTGGTCTTCCGTAACCTTCCTAAATAAGCGATAGAAATGATGGGCAGCATCTTGTTTACATACGTCATTAATTTTAGACACTGTGGGAAACATTTTAGCATTTCCACATGGCCGTTGATTATCAATTGATTATCTTTTAAGAAGACTTATTTCGATAGAATCCCTCCAAAATAATCAAAATCATCACCAAAGCAGAAGCAAAAAAAAACTGTTTTTGTTGTATGACATTCTTCGTGTTTTTCTTTCATTAAATAATATAATAATAATCGAACATTATAAAGCCTCGTGCAGACTGGCGCGACGCGACTCTAATAAAACAACTTCTAAGAAAACTTCACGGTAGAACAATCACCGGTGTTTCGTCGCGCCGGTCTGCACGAGGTTTAACTCGTCTAACTATCACCTTACTTAACATATAAGTTCGTGGTTTTCGCAAGCAGTGTCTTGTTACATCATAAGAATTTGCTGTTTGCCATGTGCCAGTCATGACCACTTGTTTACTATACAACGTCTAACGTTAAATACGCAAACCCTGAAAATAGTTTGATCAGAATAACGAGCAGAATCAATTGAACCTCTTTTTAATATAGATCACATTTTTTTTTTTAAATCTTCATTAAAAACGTTGCCGTGTCTATTTATTAATAGGTCAAGCCATCACATGCGCAAACCCGCCAAAATAGGTACACAAACACAAATAAAATTGTTGTCGACTAATTTAAGTTTTCTCATACGCGGGATAATAATAGCTTTTATTTCAATGCAAACACGAATCTTACGAACTAAAACAGCACATAAAATCTTTACAATTTTTGAATGTTAAGCTATTGCATAGCTTTTATCGCGGGCTTTGAGCGCGGCGACCGCATCAAGAAATTCCGTAACGTAACGAAAATAAAACCTAACACCCCCCACTCCGCCTACCATGTAATGACGGTTCCCATGACAACATCATGTTGTCATGGGAAACGTGATGACAACGTGATGTTGTCATGGAGGTTACAAATGCTATGCAATAGCTTTACCGCGGCAGTCCCCGAGTGCCACACGTTTTTTTTTTCTTTGAAATAGGTCATTTGAATTAAAAATCTGTTGGAGTGTCTGAGGTTTTGCGCATTTAACGTTACACGTTGTATAATAATCAGAATACTTAGCAGAAGTTGGTAGAATTATTCTTACACTTGCGTGAAGCCCACCCTCGATGGTCTATTGAGTGCATGTGCGACTACTGAGCATGAGGCCTGAGTTCAATTCCCAAGTCAGCAAAAGAGTTTTTGAGAATTTTTCACTTAAAATTCCTCAGCATCAGCCCGAAGTCTGGATTTGTATATCTATTTGATGGAAATAGGGTCGCCCTCTATCAAACTCAAATTCAAACTCAAAGCATGTGTTTCAATTAAACCATTTACAGGCACTTTTGAACTGTCAAAGAGTCAGAAAGTTGAAGCTAGTTGCCCATTCCAAAACCTAAATCTTTATGGAGAAGAACGGGCAAGTAACTCGAAGAGTGTCCTCTTTTAAATATAAATATTACAAAATCCTGGGTACATTATTTTTGTTGCTGTACAAAGTATAATCAAAAGCTATTGAAAATATAAGATTAAAAATAAGCCCTGGCAGATAAGAGATGACCAGTCTCAACTGACGGCGCCCGTTACCGAACATGACGCGTGGATCAGCACCATTAAGCTCAACTATTTTTAGAGAACCGAATGATTAATATACACTATAACTATTACAAAAATAAAAATAAAATTTTAGTGTTGTGTTTTATTTATTCTGTTATTAATTTAATTTATAATAGTATATTGTACTTAATTATCGCATTAGGGCAACCTGTAAAGATAGATTTAAGGGTTGTATCACACTAATATTATTAAGGCGAAAGTTTGTGAGTGTGTGTGTATGTTTGTCTCTTCTTCACGCTCAAACGGCTGGACCAATTTGGATGAAATTTGGCACAGATAGTTTATAACCTGAATTAACACATAGGATATTTTTTATCCCGATATTCCCACGGGATCGAGACTTAGGCGGGTGAAACCGCGGAGCGAAGCTAGTAATAAATAAATGTATATTAATGTATAAAAAAATTATGTGCACTATAAACACCACTGCCGAATCCTACTGGGAGCACAGGCGTAATATTTCGTTGAGTGAAGCATAAACATTGTGCCATTTAAAAGAGAGATGAGAGCTTCCAAATTAAGTAGACTAATAAATGTGTAAATGCGATACTCCCAAGTATAAAGTGAAATCTTAATCCCGCCGTTCAACTGAATGCCTTTAAATTAATATCCAAGTTAAATACGTAAGGTACGTCTCGCGAAGTCGCGATTAAATTATATGATCACCTTTGAAATTAAAGCTGTCTGCGAGGAGATAAAAGAATCATAAACGAGATTAGTACAGCAATATCTCTAGACTATATAATCCTTTTATGCCTCGTTCTTTACCGTATAAAAATATTAGGTAGTGTCACAGATAAATACAGAAGATTCAGTCTGAATTTTCAGTATGATGCTACAAGTACGCGGCGGGCTCGACTTGTCGGGCCAATTCAGTGAGTGTAACGTAGTCAGAAGATATAAGAGTTACGCGATAGAAAGAGAGGCAACTTCTAGGTAAATATAACTGTAAGTAATTAGCGCTGTGCGACCTTTTTTTTTTGGATGGGATAAACAAATAACTTCTCCCGCTCTGGGTGGAGCGGGAGGGCGTGTCAGACTCTTACTGACTAAAACCCACCCGTGTTCCTTCAGTTGCCTGTATTGCCAGGGCCACGGTAACCCTTTCGGACAAAAACCACTGTGCGACCTGAATAGCACCTTATTGTGTCGTAGCAAGAGTCGCTTTTATTTTAAATGATTTTGCGGAGTGAACCATCTGTATTCATTTGTGGTAGTGTAAAATGTTTTAAGGGGATCTTCGTCGTCGTATCGATGATTCCATTTTATACGTTTTAAGTCGACAGCGTTATCGTTGACCTCACAAAAATCTTCCATAGTGCAGGTGTTATTACACAGAGAGCACGGCAAGAGGTGAGGCATCGTTTGTGATGTGTTTCAAGTCTCAACAGTACCACTGTGGCTCATCGTAATACTCATGAATAAGAAAAAGTTTTGCTAAGCATCAATTTTGAAATACCGAAGACAAAATCTGCCTGAATATAGTCTACATTTATAGTCGCGACAATTAAATTCAGATTTAAGCGATATCGCTGTCGCGCGATAGCGATACTGACTAACCAGAATGCGGGCCAGTATCGCTACCGAACGCGACAGCGATATCGGTTATACCTGAATAGGCCTTATATACATCCGGCTCCTACCCACATTGACAAAATTCTTGGGTTTCGTACCCAAAGATGGCCACCGGGGACTTAACCTTATAATAAAAGTTTTTTTTTTGCGGTTTTAGACTGTCTCTTTGGTCCAGTGGTCACAAGTTACTTCTGAACATGAGGTCTTGGGTTAGATTCCCGGGTCGGGCAAAATGTTATTGGTTTTTCTATCTGGAAGTTCTCAGTATCAGTCGGAATCTGGATTTGTGCCCGGTTGATGGCAATAGGCTCGCCCCCTATTACATGGGACTTAAACATAACTGGCGAAATGTGGGTGTACTATAGGTACACCTCTGTCTAACCCTTCTGGGAATACAGGCGTGATGTTATGTAAAAGTTAAAACTTTTACATAACATAACATAACATCACGCCTGTTTTCAATTACAACTTAAAAGTTGTAATTGAAATTACATTACCGCAGTAGTACGGTAATGTAAAGTAAAAAGCACGTGTGTTTAATACACTGCATTATGAACCTAAAAGTGGTTCAATATGAGCCTCTTTACGAGTAAGTGTGTTGAAAAATACATTAATTTAGCAAAGACTAAAAGGCACACAATACAATATACAGCAGATAAAAAAAAAAAACAAACAAAAAGTGTAAAGTGCGATGTAACAAATTAGCAGGAAAGTGCCTCACGGCTGCGCCAGAAAGGCCCAGTTCAGCAAAAATGTCAGACAACTATAAAGTGCCTGACGCTGGTTTTCCTACCTGAATACTATTTATTAACCTCAAGGTAACAACAACACATTTTCGTCTTCAAGTGTAGTGATGATTGCACAGCTCCTCAAGTCACAAAGGGCGTTAAGTACCCCATTAGGGGGGCCCCACTAAGAGCCTTGTTATTCCGGGATTATGGCTCTGCCTCCTATGAAATAAAAACAACGTTTGTGTCTCATATACTTTACAGTTTACTGGGACACGGGTAACTATCGTATGGAAATATTAATAAATAAAAAGGGTCTTTAATGTAACGTACCTACATAATATAACGACGGTCCATTCTTTGAAAAGGGTAGGAAGAATTACACACATTTCACTATACTCCATTTGAAATAAGATTAGACATTTAAATAAACCTTTTTACAGTCCATTCAACCGATTTTGACTTCTATTGCGTTGGTGGCGTGACAAATGGCAGCTGCAGTAAACAGTTGGCATTGTAACCACTTTTTGCTTTTAATGCCATCCTTATGCCTACAGTATAGAAGTCAAAATCGGTTGAATTGACTGTAAAAAAGGTTTGTTTAATTAAATATCTAATCTTATTTCAAATGGAGTATAGTTATGTTATAAGGTCGCATGTAATAGGGGACGAGCCTAAGCTATTTCTTATTGCCGCTAACAGTAGTGCTATTCTGTAACCATCTCACCGTGTTATCTTAGGTGAAGTGAGCGTGGAGTGAGCTGTCAGTTGCTAAGGATTGACACTATTGGCAGCTCACTTCACCTAAGTTATCACGGTGAGATTTTTACAGAATAGCACTGCTGGACAAATTTAACCCTTGACTGTGACTTAGACCAGCAACACTATGCCCGACCGTAGGATCGAACCGTTTTTCGACTCTTAGCAGTCACACTTACAGCCAATAGACCAGTGGTCGGCACACCGCGGCTCGCGAGCCGCATGCGGCTCTTTAGCAAATATAGTGCGGCTCTGTACAAATTTCGATGAGTGCGAGCCGACCGTAGATACGCGCCGGGTCGGGGTTTCGGTCAAAACAAGATATCAAGTTTTATTTAAAATTCAAACTATATTTCAAAGATTTATTTCCCAAGTATATTCACCATTAATTAACAGGACATCAAAAATGATCTTTAATTTTTATTTTTTACATTTGTCCTTGACATATTTATTCTATTATTTGACATTATATACCTACGATTTAATTTCAACTCTTTATTAGTGACTTTTGTAGACATGATAATCATTCAGATTGATTACAGTTGAAATAGCAATCATATACTTAATTGCGTTTTATTAAAATAGGTTTTTACTTTTATTAATTTATTTATCTTTTATATAGATTCTTTTCTATTTTGTGAATGTGAGAACGCGCTGCAGGCTTAGTGGATTGTAGACCTGTTGACCATTTTCTATTTTGTTAAGTACTTGGTACTTATTGAAATACGTACACTGTCCTCCCATACCTAGTAACACTGTTATTTGAAAGTATTGTAAAAGCCAATTATTTTTAAAAGAGTAACCGTGGAGTTTCTTGGCGGCTCTTCTCCATAGGAAACGACCAATTGGAACCGTGCACCTAGCTTATGTGTTTTTTTTTTTGTGTCATATTTTGTACCGAAAAAGTTAAGTTGTTAATAAATAAGATGTCTTCATCTTATTATAATCAACCGATACGATGATGATGTCTGGACCAATTACATCTTAGCTAGTTAATTGTAGGAAGCGTTGTGGAGTAAATAAGGATTGAGAAAAGTGTATTGATACAATTTGGACACACAGAAAGGATTGGCTCTCATAAGAAATTTTTGTCGTTATAGTATTGATATTTGGCTCTATAGACTAATCAGTTTGCCGACCACTGCACTAGAACAACGAAGCAATCTTATGTTGCTTTTATTTTTTACTATAATTTTCCCACTGCTGGGACACAGGCCTCCTCTCGGTGAGAGGGAGTGGGCCGTAATCCACCACGCGGGCCCAGTGCGGGTTGGTGGATGTCACATGTCTCCGAATTTTATATTTGTAGATAGATTTGTAACAATTTTCAATCAAATTAAACCACAGTCTGTCTTGTTACGTCTCTAAATTAATATAACACAATTAAATGACTTGACATATGTTAGAATTTAATCAAACATAGGTACCTTTCAAAGCTCATTCTTTGAGACGGTTAAACCCTTGAAATGTCAAATTGGACACATTTTAAGAGCGTTCATTCTAAAATTCAGCTGTCAAATATTTAAGTACCTATTTTGATTAATTTGGCAATATTACTGTATGGACGTAAGAAATATCGCTAACTAGTAAACTAGAATATTAATAATGAATTGCAATTATAATACTGAATTTGATGTTGTAACCGTTTGACAGGATGTTAAATTCTTGACAGCTGTTTGCGACGTTGCCAACTTTTAGAAAGCACACTCATAAGGATACATAGAATAAAACTAAATTTTGAAATGACATGATTAAACTATTTATTTATATAAGTTCAAAATAACACTTTTACACGTCAAAATTATCTTATGTTTTAAAACTAGATGAGTTCTGTGTTTCCATCTGACTACCTACTCTGAGAAGAAAGATCGAAACAAACTCAGAGGTCTCAGTCGCGTTTTTAAAGTTCAGACATAATCTTGGTCAAGCCATATGAGGACCATGCAAATTAGTTTATGAGAGATAGTCTTTTGAGGAAAGAACCACACAGATTTGAGTGGACCTGTCCAATCAGTGCAAGCATTTGTCAATAATCGTGTGGCTCAACTCAGAACTTAAGGAGCTCAACGACTCGAAGAACAATACCAAAGAAAGGACATTTGGGTAGGCCGCATAAAATACTCAAATTGCCAGATTATCATTAAAACTAATTGAGAAATGGAACAAAAAAATGACCCACATAATCCTCACATTCGCAATAATTAAATTTATTCCCCGACGGGTTAGGCAGAGGTGCCTACCTATGGCACACCCACATTTCACCAGTTATGTTTAAGTCCCATGTAATAGGGGGCGAGCCTATTGCCATCAACCGGGCACAAAATCTAGTCTCCGGGCTGCTACTGAGAAATTACTTACATTTCTCTGCTTTTCGTTTCAATGCGAGGAGGCTTTAAAATTTAATTTTGCGAAAGTTATGCAAAACGGTCTTTTATTACAAGCCCGCTAAACTACTTATTTTACGATTCACAGAGGTGCAGTTATCTAATCACTAATTAATGCTGTTTAAAGTTGCTATTCCAAAGTCTGTTTCTTTCAGAGTCTATATTTTCTATAAAGAGTTAGTTTAAATCTGAATTAACGAAAAAAAAAAAAAAACAAATTCGACAAACAATAAGTATTAAAGCCAATTACAAAATATCGCTTAAGAAGGTGTTAATTCAAAGTAATATCTATACTATAATAATATAATATATAATAATAATACAAAGAGGTATTTGTTTGTTTGTTTGTAAGTTTGTAGGTATGTAGGGGTAATCTCCGGAACTAACAGTCGGATTTGAAAAATTATTTTTGCATTGGATATCCCAATTCTTGAGGAAGGTTATGTATAGGGCTCACGGACGAAATCACGGGCAGAAGCTAGTTTTTAATTATTAATTATATTACGAATGTAACTAAACCAGCCATTTGTGTGAGAATGTCCATATTATCATACATTATGTCAATCAAAATCGTTTTGGTACCTAAACGAATTGATCGTCTTTACATTATAATGCTTACCTATAAAAAATATTACACAAATAAACATAACTGGCGTAATGTGGGTGTATTACTGGTACACATCTACCTAACCCTCAATATGAAAATTTATAAAAGGTATTAGAAAATTTTAGACACACTTAACGAGGGTCCTTACTATATTCATAATTCCTTCTCAGTCACGAGATAATAATTTTTAAAGGAGTGGCGCTAGTGGACCTTTGGGCACCCTCGTAATTTGAACACGCTTAAAATACGCTTCGTGCAACCTATTGGTCAAAATGCAAGCATCGGGCGATCGAGTCGTAAGCCGTGGTATGCAATTATCGCCTTAAAGGTGAACTTGCGGAAAATTGGTCGACTGTACATACAATATAATTCCAGAGTAGTTATCCCATCATCTGTTACGACGCCTCATTAAGGTGGCTAACAATTAAAATTCTATTGTGTCTCGTTAATGACAGTTGAAAGGATATAATATGGATCTAAGACTTCCTACAAGGGTAAGACGATAACATAACTCATTAAATAAGAATTACTAACTTAAGAGTACTTTGGAAATCCATGAAAGCAATGAACGTGGGTACCTATAGATGAATTACCCTGAATCAGTCTGGTATACCCGGTTTATGGCAATAGGCTCGACCCATGTTACATGATACTTAAAGATAACTGTTAAAATGTTATATTACGTGGTACCTTGAACCGTAAATATTCATTAAAACAGGCATTAGACTATGGTGAGCTGATTCACATTTAATTAACGTACATTACGTGAAAATATAAATTATATAATAAAAAGACGAAATATAATTACGATAATTTTAAAAGTAGAAATAAACTTTTATTTATTAAAATAAAAGCTTCTTTATCCCCTTAAAATATGGGACACAAAGCGAAATAAGTTTAATAGAAAAAACCCTCTGTTCAGCTTATTTCCACTACATTTACATAGTGCATAAGCCTTATACCCATAACAATTCGTTACAGGATACACCCGCGGGATTTCTTGCGGTAGGTATACTTTGTTCCTATTTCCCGACACGAGGGAATAATGCCAGAGATAAGGTTAAGCATTAAATAATTTAAAACCTTACCTCAGCTTATTCTTTTAATGAAAATGTTTCCTGCCCCTGCATAAGCACATTGCAGGAAATAAGAAAAAACATGGCACCCGTGTTCTTTTTATGAAAATTTAAATAAGTTGACATTTGGGTCTGATTTGTTCAGACATGTCTTCGCAATGCTTTCAAAAATTCTTTGTCGCTTTTAGTTCATTTACGTTCTATATTTTCAAATTATAGACGATAACTCGTCCCTTGCCGCCATGTTGGCACCATGCTTGTCAAGCTTAGGTTCAAATAATAGAGTACAAAATGGCGACTGACAGAACAGTGCTACCAATCACTGGACATGTTATAGTAATTAACGCACTGTAGGTAGGTCTGATTTTTATTAGGTTGTCAGATAAAATATATGAGAAGAATAAATATGACTTCAAAGATTTAAATATATCTAGATAGACAGTCAAAGCTGTGAACCCGTCGAAAAAAATAGCGTCCAACTGTTAGCCGCTAAATGCACGCATACTAAAAAAGCACAATGACGTGGCGCGAGTGTAAGACGTAGCTGTCACGCACACTAGCGTAACAAAGATGGCTTGTTCGTTTTAGTTCTTTTAATTATTTTCCATACAAATGCTGTCAAACCAAAATATTTATTCCTCAGATAAAAATGATCTGACTATCAAAAAATCAGCCCTTAATCGAGTAAAAGGAACGTATAATTTATTACTGCTAACTGCTCTACCTTAATTTGTTTTCTGGGAAAGAAAATGAGAAAAAATGCCACTGCTTTATGGCTTTCTTCCATTTATATACTAAATTGCTGTTATTAATCTTAATTTTCTTACCAACACTATGTGTAACGATCATTTGTTTTGTACGTGAACTTCTTCCCAACTACCTGTATTTGTTTTATGATGTTGAAATAAATGAGTGTTAAAATGGTATACCTCATTAACGCAATAATTATTACAAAATAGCACTTTCTTATTTCGAAGGCCGTAAAAGGCTTACTGTGGTCATTTTATGAAAGCTTTGGCAAAGATTGTGACAGTTAAGCTACTCGTGATTAATGCTCAGAGCATTTAAATTAATTTAAGCCTTCCTTCTGTGAATTAGGCAGTGTTTTGCATATTAATTAACGTCTGCAGAGCTGTAATTGCCGTTAGTTAGCTCCTCGGTAAAGCTTTTTCATTAAAACGTAACTAATATTTAAGCTTGACAAATTGCTTGCTTTATCAGTAAAAACTGAAGCCAAACTGCTTGAGAATTATTTTCATCTTCCTTGTAGGAATTTGTCTATAAATAATCACACTGGGTAATCCGCACCAAAATTGCGTAAAACTATTGCAATTGGAATAGCTTTCTTTCTGACAATTCAATCATATCCATTGCGTTATTTAAGTTTTCGCTAAGAAACATTTTCCAAAGAAAACCTTCAATGAATATTGTTAAACTATCAAAACAAAAAGCTCTTACGCAATTAGGGTTATTAAGGTACTGGTAGACGATCGCAAAGATAACCCTTTCACGCCATAACGTACCCGTAAATGTTATGTTAACAACGTAACTACAAAGAAATGAAAGTCTAACTCACCTTTAGCTAATGATATCTCGACGACCAACAGCACAAGAAACATTACAACGGAACATTTACTTCCTGCCATTATGTAATATTTATTACACGTATAATTTTTTTAAATAAACCGGTAACTATCTCACACCGACACTGGCAATGTTGCGACGGTTTCGACTCGAATGGCAGTTTTTACGCAAATCATTTCAAGAAACAAAGCTTAAAAGGCATAAAATGATGTTGAAAATGTAGCCTTCATGTGGGCAATCAAGCATTCAGTTGTATGGACATGTCATTGCCCGTAATGCCCATTCACTGAGTTAAAATTAGGGCATAAAGGGCATCTAGGATTAGGGCTAATCGATGTCATAGTTGGGGTTAATTAATTGCGAAACTAATTAGCTAAGTCTGTAACTAAACAGAATGTTACCGAATCCAATTGAACTCTATGGTTTGTTCAAAAATCTGATGTAAATAAATAGATCAGAAAACGTACAGATACGTTTTCTGATCTATTTGATGGTCAATTTTTAGTGCCATTTACAAATTGAGAAAGCACTATTATTGAGAATTATTTAATAAAATTTAATAATAGTAAAATGTAAATGGAGTAATAAAATCTACATATTTGAAAATGGATTTGATTATGTTTTACATTTTGAGGGTAATTTTATAACTTAAATTTTCGTCGATGTTTTTTCAATTACAATTTAATAATGTTATTCAAACATTGATTGTATGAAATAGTAGAGAATATACCTAAACTTGAAACTGTCTAAATACAGATGAATATTTATTACCGATTAATGAATGATTGCGTGAGAATTTAACCTGAACAGGGTTTGTTTACGCTGTCCGTCCGTTTGTCACAGGGCTGTATTTTTTTAAACGTAATAGATAGATACTTGACATTTTTAGAATGTGTACTACTATGGCAGCTGTAACAAAAAATAATAAAAAATAAATTAAATTAAAAAGTTACGGGGGTACCCCAGGGGTATTATTAGAAACATGTTTTTTTTTGGCATTTTTACTCGATCCTAATAATATGTAACGTTAAATATTGGACCCGGTAAAAAACCCTTCGAGTGCAATTCCGACTCCTACTTGGCCGCTTTTTCAGATACTTTTGGAATAGACATTAGGTGTTAAAATGTGGGATATCGATTCTAGCTGGGCATTGGACCAACGCGACGGTTACATCGGTAAAAGAAAGTGATGAGTAGGTAACTGGACTTGGTGTACATTGTTACGAGTTCCTCTCTGGAACCCTGACCAGTGGCACTTGGATATTTTTTGTCAGACTCTTACTGACTAAAACCCACCCGTGTTCCTTCAGTTGCCTATATTGTCAGGGGCCACGTTAACCTTTTTGGATTTCCCCGCAACCCCGGCAGGCATCGGCCCTATCCGACCCCGTCAGGCACTTGGACCCTACCACGAGAACGACGCGTGACGTGTCCGGCGCTCGTCATCCTGAGGATGCCTCGTTGAGAGGTGAAACACGTGTCGATTTCTTACAGGGTTTTTTATGACTCTTTAGGAATAATTAAGCGGAATAGCTTAGTAAATATACCTACGTCTATTATATTTTGATAATAGGCTCGCTATTACATGGGACTTAAACATAACTGCCGAAATGTGGGTAGGTAGGTATAGTACAAGTACACCTCCAACTCTGCCTAACTCTTCGGGGTATACAAGCGTGATATAATGTTATCTTGCGTTGTTATCTAAGAACCTAAACCGTATAACAAAGAAAAGTAGAAAAGTCTAGGTGTACCTAACAGTTCTAATATTTTTATTTAATTAGGTGTTAGCCCGAGGGGTAGGTCTGTATGTCTGCTCCGTTACTAAAAATATTTACTTAAAGTTTTCACACTTTTAAATGGTACAAAGGCAGACTTAATGACTTAAAGGTATTCTTTACTAGTCAACCAAGGGTGGTGAAGAGATTATTAGATGGCAGGTGCTCTGTTTGAGAGGAACAAAGATAAAATTAAAATTATTAAAAATATATCGTAACTAGCTTCTGCCTGCGACTTCGTCCGCGAGCCTATAATCTTTCTTAAGAATTGGGCTATCCATTGCTAAAATATTTTTATTAAGTACACGTCTTCTGTATAGATTCTTTACTTTTAGATTTTGTGAATGTGAGAACGTTGTAGGCTGTAGACTTGTGGACCATTTTCTATTTTACTAAGTACCTGGTATTTATGGATAGGCCTACACTGTCCTCCCATACCTATTAATACTGTAATTTGAAAACATTAGCCCATTTATTTTTAAAAGAGTAACCGTGGAGTTTCTTGCCGGCTCTTCTCCATAGGAAGCGCCCAATCGGATTCGTGCACCTAACTTCTGACGTTTCATAAGTTATGTGAAATAAAATATTTTGGATTTTTGAATTTTTATACAAAAAAGCTACTGTGTTTTCGGTTTAACAACTTCAGTAGATAGTTCCGGCTCTCATTTTTTTTCCCTTTTGTTTTTTTTAGTAGCTTTTATAGGGACAAGTTAAGAAAATAAAAATAAAAAAACATTTTCGAGCAGAAACTTGCAAAAGGAGCAAATCTATTTTCACTAACCATCACTCTAGAAACCATGGTTCCCAACACGCTAATTATCACACTGACTGGACCACTTATAACGAGTTAGCTTAGTGTTCACGTTCTTGCACTTAGCACCACCGTTGCCCTTCAAAAGACAACGACATTCGGGCAGGTATGGTGTCTTTGACATTTGTATCTTAATTGACATTTGTTGGGCCTTTCGACTCCAGTCTTTGACATAACATAACATACGTATAACGTACCCAGTATGTGTTATGTAATAGGAAGCGAGCCTATTGCCCTCAACCAGGGTCAAATCCGAACTCCGGGCTGCTACTGAGAAATTCCTAAAAGAAAAACCCAATAACATTTTGCCCGACCAAGGAATCGAACCCAGGACCACATGCTCAGCAGAAACGCTTGCGATCACTAGACCAACGACATTTGTATCTTGTTTGGTCTTTTGACACCTACTCCAGTCTTCGACACTCGACGACTGTCTCCATGAGAATTCTAAAAGAGATACGTATTGTGTAAAAGAGGACTCTATTCTAAAATCCTTTGTCTGTACCAGTTACGTGACCGTATATTTTCCCTCGTCTTACCAAAATTATCTGAAAAAGAAATTCGCTTATAACAATAAAACCACCCATTGTACATTGTTCCAAAGTTCAGTCGTGGCATTAATTTTATCTGATCCAATGTTCTTTAATGTTGTATTATTATAACTTCTTCCCATTTGTCATAACAATAGAAAATACAGACGCAACCAGTATATTGCGAGTGCTATGTATTACATAAATAGAGAAATACATAACAATAGAGTACCTGAACTTGTTGCAAAAGTACCTAAGTATAAGTAAAACTTGCGTGTCCATGATGCCATTAAATATAATATCACTTTCACATACAAGGAAATGATATATGTCTGATCTAAGTTGGGGGAGGCCCATGTCTGGCATTGGACGACCGGTCGGTGTTGTAATACTTGGGGGAAGCCCATGTCTGGCAGTGGACGACCGGTCGGTGTTGTAATACTTGGGGGAGGCCCATGTCTGGCAGTGGACGACCGGTCGGTGTTGCAATACTTGGGGGAGGCCCATGTCTGGCAGTAGACGACCGGTCGGTGTTGTAATACTTGGGGGAAGCCCATGTCTGGCACTTGACAACATCGTCCTCGTCCTCAACTAATCTCCATTTGAAATAAGATTAGACATTTAAATAAACCTTTTTTTACAGTCCGTTCAACCGATTTTGACTTCTATTGCGTTGGTGGCATAACAAATGGCAGCAGCAGTAAACAGTTGGTATTGTAACCACTTTTTACTTTGAATGCCATCCTTATAGCTATGATATAGAAGTCGAAATCGTTTGAACGGACTGTAAAAGAGGTTTGTTTAAATGTCTAATCTTATTTCAAATGGAGTATAAGTACAAGTAAAGCTTGCGTGTCTATGATGCCATTAAATATAATATCACTTTCACATACAAGGAAATGATACGTGATGTAGGTGATCTACAATATTTCCATAATCAATCTCAGCTATAATCGAAGTCCATTACATAAGGCTGTATAAAAAGCGACCAGGTAGAAATTATGCTGAAACTTCACTAATTTTCGACATAATAACCCTGTTATCTAACGACAGTAGGTACAATCAATGACCTGAATAACTCGACCTCTCTTCTTCTTTATAAGAAGGGTCAGGTAATACAAAGCATTGACGGTACGTGGACCACTGTCCATGTACGAGTAGTGTGGTTAGATGACAAGTGTTACAGGAGTAATAGACCTTTCCAATAGATGGCTTTATGGATAGCATTTTAGTGTACTACACAAGAAGAGTAAACGGTTCGATCCACTAGAGATCATTGCCTTCCCCTCATCATTCAGCCGAAAGTCGTCCACTGCCAGACATGGGCCTCCCCCAAGTATTACAACATCGACCGGTCGTCCACTGCCAGACATGGGCCTCCCCCAAGTATTACGACATCCACCGGTCGTCCACTGCCAGACATGGGCCTCCCCCAAGTATTGTAACACCAACCAGTCGTCTACTGCCAGACATGGGCCTCCCCCAAGTATTGCAACACCGACCGGTCGTCCACTGCCAGACATGGGCCTCCCCTGAGTATTGCAACAGCGACCAGTCGGCTTCTGCCAGACATGGGCCTCCTCCAAGTATTGCAACATCGACCGGTCGTCCACTGCCAGACATGGGCCTCCCTCAAGTATTACGACATCCACCGGTCGTCCACTGCCAGACATGGGCCTCCCCCAAGTATTGTAACACCAACCAGTTGTCTACTGCCAGACATGGGCCTCCCCCAAGTATTGCAACACCGACCGGTCGTCCACTGCCAGACATGGGCCTCCCCCAAGTATTGTAACACCGACCGGTCGTCCACTACCAGACATGGGTCTCCCCCAAGTATTGCAACACCGACCAGTCGTCCACTGCCAGACATGAGCCTTCTTCGAGTATTGCAACACCGACTGCTCCTGCGCATCTCTACACGATCACTGGTGTGTCTTGTGAGAGACCTCCCCACAGAGAAGGTACTGATATGTAGTAATAGGGACGAAAAGTGCTTCTGTAGTCCAGCAATTTTCGCCCCATTTATCGGTCTCTGGTAGGTTAAAATAAAGTGACTTTCAAACAAAAATAATAAAATATCTTACGAGTAGAAAGTCTTTATGAACTTTGGATACACCTATCTACCAGTTTTAAATTGGAAAAGTTATATGAAAACTCTCAATAAAAAGAATGTAAATTTTTGGGAGGTTGAGACTCATGTTTAAATAAAACAAAGAGAATAAAAAACAAATCTACGGTTTATTTTTTACGTCTTTTAATTTAAATGAGTATGGAAGATTCCTTGATTTTCTTTCTTTTATAGGTACCTAAAAGAGCAGTAGTGGCCCAGTGGTAACGGCCGCGACTTACGAGTTGTAGGTCGTAGGTTCAAACCCAGAGAGGCGCTTTACTTTGTGTAAATTATTCCATTACCACTGCTCTCAAAATGGTGAAGGAAAACATCGTGAGGAAACCGGCCTTTTTTATTTTTATTTTTTACTTGTGTTATAATTGTTGTATTGTGTGCCTTTTTGTCTGTGCTTAATAAATGTATTTTCTTTCTTTTTCTTTCTTTCTTTCTTTTCTTGAACCAAAAATTCGTAGACATGACATGTGTATCTACCAACACCCGCCGCGACGCCGCCGTCTGGGCCCGCGTGGTGGATTACGGCTCACTCCCTCTCACCGAGAGGAGGCCTATGTCCCAGCAGTGAGAAAATTGTAGGTGATTATTATTATTACGGTTAAACCTAAGCATTAATGTGCAAACTTTGTAATTAATACATACATAAACTCACGCCTTCTTCCCATGGGGGTAGGCAGAAACTACAGAACGCCACCTGCTACGATCCTTACATAGTCTTTTTGCCTCGTTTACGTTCATACATCTGGTCATACACGCACGCCGGTTGCGAGTACTACGCACCTGGCCTTTCTGAAGAACATCACCAATAAGGTCAGTATATGTCCTCCTAGGGCGTCCCCGCCCGGCCTTTCCCTTTACATCAGCCTTGTAAATACATTTTGTTAGTCGCCTTTCATTCATTCTCTCAACATGCCCAAACCATCTCAGCATACCCTTTTCAATTTTTGTCACTACATCTTCTTTTAAATCACACCGCTGTCTTATCACATCATTCCTCAGCCTATCATTCATAGTCAGGCCATAATTAATGTGTATTAATAAAATATGATAATTGTTACTTTAAGGAACTAACATGATATTTTTTACTTTTCGCAGAACGAATGAAATGTTTATATTTCGACGATGTACTACCAATACCTCCTAACTAATTTTTTTTCGATTTTGATCTTTTTATTGCCTATCGAAGCGAAATAGCATTTTACGTCGATTGGCATTAAAAATAAAAATCGAAAAAAAGGTAGTTAGGAGGTATTGGTAGTTCATCGTCGATTTGACCTTAATTTAATTGCACTGACTGCAAGCGGAATCTTACTATAATTTCATCATCGTTCACAATATTCTTAAAGTCCCTGTCACGAGAAGCTATAAATTTTGTAAACACTCATTCAGGGGTTTGCAATCTTTGGGTAAAATAAAATGAAAACATTTTTGTACTATTTTTTTACAGGGATATAGTTATATTAACACACACATCTAATTACAAACAAATAATATAACCTAATCCACGAAAATACCACAAACAAACAGACGCATTCGAAACTCGAAAGACAGCAGAGACAACGTCAGCGTGAACTTACTTCAAAATCGTGGCCCAAATGTTTACGTTCCATGAATCAGATGCGTTCCAGTACCACAAAACCTTAGACGACAGCGCTTTATATCGCTAAAATATAACCCGATCAAGTGAAATTGCTCATTAGTTTCGTATAACACGTACGTTACTTTGACTTCATTGAATTTGGGATTATTTGTTGTTGATTAAATTGTCGCTACGTAACTTGGTAGAAGTTCTTTATTTACAAAAATTATAGCTTCTCGTGACGGGGACTTTACCTATAAATAACTCCTAATATTTTTGTCACCAACAAAAATAACTTTCCGAAGAAAAGTTTGAGGATTCTGGGTGAAGGTGAACGCTTCCACCCGGCCTGATCATCACTTACCATCAGGTGAGATGCAGGCCAAGAGCAGATCCCCGTTGTCGTTAAAAAACAATCTATACTCCATAGGTTTAGGTAGTTAAATAAAGGTAAACAAAAAAAAAACCACGTGACGAGACAGCTGTCAAGTAACCGACTAAACTTAATACCTGTCACTTCAGTTGTTATGCTACGTCACAGTTGAACTCTTCAATTTAACAACGTTATACTTCGTTGACGTTTAGAAATTGGGTTCCTTACAATAGACAGATTACAAAATCTTATAAATCAGACAAAAAAAATGTGCTCAAGCAGTTATATCTACGAAAAGTAGTTGCAGAATAAACGATAAAGTTTAACATACATTAATAAAAGAGGAAACTATAGTAAAACACTAAAATAAATTTAATTTGGTTTTATTGTTTTTTTAACAAGAAAGTGGTGCCGATTCCCTTGTTCACAAACTAAACTAAATTTAAGTTCAGTGCATCTTTTTCTTTCTATTTCATTAAGAAAAGGACAGAAGATAAATTTTAGTTTAGTCCTGTCAAATTAATCAGCGCTTGACGTAAATTGACGTAATTTTAGTCGGCAAGTTTTTAATCACGTCTAAACTTGTATGGAGATTGACAGGCGTTGATTAATTTGACAGGACTAAACTAAAATTTATCCTCTGTCCTTTTCTTAATGAAATAGAAAGAAAAAGATGCACTGAACTTAAATTTAGTTTAGTTTGTGAACAAGAGAATCGGCACCATTGTCATCTATAAAAACCCTTTTTACGATTTGTTTACCTTTTTTTAACTACCTAAACCTATGGAGTATAAACATTTTCTTTATAATAGCCAGTACTAACATAGCTCCGTGATATTGCACTGTGTGTACCTACCGATTGCGTGGATTACGTAGCCACACAATACGTAATTACACTTAGTGCATAAAAATTGGGTCACACGTCGCACTCGACGACCACCGGTTTTTTGACACTCCAGTGCTTGTTGGATAACACACGATTGTTCGGGAGAGTTATGTAAACAATACATAATAATATTATTAATAACTTTATTGTGACTTTTGTGGCATTAAGTATTACTTAAGGCGACGATAACCGACTTTGAATGATTTTATACTGAAGATCACGTCTAAACGAATAGTGTTAATGATTTGGTAAAAATATATGTTAAATTAGAGCATTTTCTTAGAATATTTTAGATTATGTTTATATTACATAGTGCAATTAATTTGTAATGTTATGCATAACGCGGATAAAAAACTGAGAATCACGCAAAATTTATCAAGCATATTTTTCTGAAACTTTCACCATTTTACAGATAATTTCATTATTGATCTTTAGTATACATGTTTTTATTAAAATACCGTTTGTTTTATGTGAAATAAATTAATAATGCGTCTAATTTGGGACAGCATTCCTTGATGGGTGAGTCCTATTACTGGTTGGACGTACGACGCGTTGCGTGAGCTCAGTACAGAACACGCAAGCTAACCACTCAAGGTCACTGGCATATATCTGCGTCTTAATTAAACTTTGTTAATGAAGGAAGCGAAATTTGGAGCTGGGAACGTAGAGTCTAGTGGTCCCCATGCTGAGCATGAGGTATTAGGTTCGATTCCCAGGTTGGGCCAAATGTTATTGGAGTTTCCATTAAGAATTTCTCAGTAGTAGCCCGGAGTCTGGATTTGTGCCCGGTTGATGGCAATAGACTCGCCCCCTATTACATGGGACTTAAACATAACTGGCGAAATGTGGGTGTACTATGGGTATACCTCTGCTCTACCCTTAGGGAATTACAGGCGTGATGTTATGTATGTATGTGTAGTAGGCCTACCTACTTAATTCACAAAACTGAAAAAATCTTATGTGTACTATCGAAGAAACGCATATGAACACTGTAAGGACTATTCTTGCTTGCAGTGCTCGGCAGCTATAATAACGCTTACCTACGAAAAAAAAGGGTCGTGTGCACGGGATTTTATTTTCAAAGTGGTTAAAAATACGTTACCGCGATGGTACCTACCCATTAAATTTTCTTGCATATTCGACTTTTGGAATGCGAAATGAGAAATAATTTTCCGACCTTGACTTTAAGGCCAAAGCGTCAGGGTAGCCCGCTAAATTCAAATTTTCTTAATTTTTTTTACAATTTGCAGGTCAGTATCATGTCGTATGTTGATTAAAATATGATTCGCGGCTGAGTTAGCAAACATTTCAAATATCATGAAATCACGACATTTGATACCTTTGCTAACTTATGGAGTTGTATTGCTGATTTTAATGATTATAATTGAGTAAAGCTATATTTGTTACGGCCGCGAATCATATTTAGATCAACATAAAACCGGACACTGACCTGCAAAATGCAAGAAACTTAAGAAAATTTGAATTTCGCGGGCTACCCTGACGCTTCCCCCTTAATACTAAATCGGATCAGATTTTGTGTTTGTATTTAGACTTTTAAATACGTATCTACTTTATTATGTAAATCTACATACTATTTTACGGCCCTATTAATACTGCGTCAAAATAACTCATTAAAATCAAAACAGTCAGTACATGAACATGAACAAATTAGTCTCATTATACACAATTATCGGCCCAGTCCTTGAAAACATCGCGTGATACCCACCCACCTGAAACTAACGCATATAACCTTACCTACCATAAATTATACACTAGTGAAACCAAGACTTAAATTTGTCAGTGAAACTCTGTTTAAAATGAGTTCAAAACTTACAAACTACAAGTAGTACCTTCCTACAAACTACGAGTAGTAGGAGACAACAATTAGGAATGGAAACGCTACTGTTCGTTACATCAACATGTTCTCTACGGAAAGTTCTAGAACCTAGATTGTTTCACAAACGACAGTAAATAGGAATGGACTAACTGTGTCTGCTAGTAAAATGGAACGTTTTGGAAGGGTTTGGTTAAAGAAGTTTTCGCTGCATTTGGTATATTTTGAGATAATGCATTTAAAAAAAATTGGTTGTCTGTAAAGTCGGTTTACGGGCGATAATTTTACGTGATAATGTCACAAGCCGAACGTTTAGGTCGATCGTGCCTCTCTATCGCTTGTTCCGCGCTCTCGCTTGCACGCTCGGCTCAGGCGGAACGTGACACATTTTCGTGCATGCAGCCGGCGTTCATCGATTTAGCATCAGCATTTAGCATTTTTTTTTTTGGTTGTATAGTAGCATTATATTGCATTTTTTTTTGGTTATATTATTATATTCTATGTACTATTTGTTTTATTTTATTTTGTTATCTATTTATATTTAATTCATTAAACCTATCTTGGTTTCGGTACGACTTTTTTGAGTGACCACACAAAACCAGCGCTGTGCTGTGGGTCCCCATAGCACAGCATCATGCTGAGTGGAAGCCTTCTTGTCACAGTCCTGACGTGTCATCATCATCATCTGCCTAGCCTATTCCCAACTATGTTGGGGTCGGCTTCCAGTCTAACCGGATGCAGCTGGATACCAGTATTTTACATGGAGCGACTGCCTATCTGACCTCCACAACCTAGTTAGTACTAGGTAACACGATACCCCTTGGTAAGACTGGTTGTCAGACTTATTTGAGCTTCTAACTACCCGTAACGACTGTCAAAGATCTTCAAATGACAGCCGGGACCAACGGCTTAACGTGCTTTCCGAGGCACGGAGGAGTCTCGGTATGTAAAGTCCTAACGTGCCAGCAGCTGCCGCATATTTCTGTTTGTGCTCGTGATTATATTTAAATCTATTGTTTTATTTTATTGTATTGTTCTCTTTTTTTATGCACGTGTGTCTGTGACAATGAATCTTATTATATTTTTCTTTCTTTCTTATTTATAAGACGTTATCAAGTCAAAAAAAAATACGTTTTTAACAATTTGCAGGTCAATGTCAAGTTGTATTTTGATCAAAATATGATTCGAGACCAAAACAAATATGTAATTAAAGAATTATAATAATTAATACATCTCTCTAAGTTAGATTTGTTCCGTAAGAACAAATGTCTTATGGAAAAGTTCTTACGGAACAAATCTAACAACAGTAAGTTGCTCCGTAAGGCAAAACTGCAGCATAAAAGACAAAATCAATGTTCTAAAGACTTCAATATGCAATACATCTCCACCTATCCTAAAAACTGCCACTGCAATCATATACCTACCTATCTACCTAGTGCCTACTTACTTAGCAAAATGAAGTAAGCAATGAATACAAAAATTCAAAGCAACATGATAGAACGCAGCTGTGTTCTTACTTTTAAACTAGGAGCTTTTAACACGAGTAATATTATGAAAGTACCTAATCCTTCTTGTTACAATGTATATAGATCAGACTTTTGGACTTCATTCTTGTCTGAATTTGCAAACATTTGCCTTTCATGAACAGCAGGGTCAAATTAAATAAGACGCGGGCTTGCGGACGGTGAGCAATGGGTAGCTCGACGTCCTTATTTTGTAAAAATCTCACGTGATATCTTAGGTGCAGTGAGCTGCCAATAGTGTCAATCCTTAGCAACTGACAGCTCACTCCACGCTCACTTCACCTAAGATAACACGGTGAGATGGTTACAGAATAGCACTACTGGCCCGGGTCGACGGCGCGTTGTGTTCCACGCGCGCCTCAAAGAGATGTCAGCAGAACTGACGGGGTTCACTAGGGCCGATGCCTGCCAGGGTCGCGGGAAAGTCCGAAAGGGATATCGTGGCCTCCGGCACCATGGCAACTGAAGGAATACGGGTGGGTTTTAGTCAGTAAGAGTCTGACACGCCCCCCGCTCCGTCCAGAGCGGGAGAGTTATTTGAAAATTTCCCAACCAAAAAAACAGGGTCAAATTAAACTATGTAGCGAAACTCCGCAGTCGTGATGGGTATCGACATCTAAACATGATAAAATAAAAATAAAAGGATTTAATGTGTTTTTGGGGGGTCAACGACCGCTGGTATTGTTGTTAAGCCGGGTCTCCTGCGCGTGTTTTTACACAAAAACATGGCAACAAAGAGTCGTGGCCATACATATTTGTGTATGCAATCACGAGGATTTGTATGAAAACAAATGTTTATGTATAAGGTTTTTTGTGTAATGTTTTGAAAAAACACGCTCAGGGGACCCTGCTTTACTTGAACAATGAGTTGAGAAAATCTGTTTTCTTTTGTTTTATTATGTTTAGATATCAGTACCATCACGTCTGTGAAGTTTACACACCTAACGTTCTAACTTTATCCTATACTATTAAACGAGCAATATTTGTTTAAATATATTTATTTGTTTGTATATAGATTTCTATTCACGTTCTCGAAATCGGCTCTAACGATTTCGATGAAAATTGCAATATAGGGGTTTACGGGGGCAAACAATCGATCTAGCTAGGTCTCATATCTGGGAAAATTAGTTTTCTCCGTATTTTCTCCCGAGCAGAGCTCGGTCGCTCAAATTTTATAACAAGATAATGAATAATGACATGACATTATTGACATTAGAATAATGATCATGGCAGTATGGAATTACTAAGTACTATCCAATACTATTAAATGAACATTCTTTATTTTCACAGAGCAGAGCTCGGTCGCCCAGGTACTATTTCACTAACTGTGGTCGATGACCTCACAAAAAATCATTAAATTAATTTCTTTTTTGTTTTATCGTGTTTAGATATCACGTCTGCTGAGTTTCCCGAGGTAAGCTAATTTGACCCTGTATAATAATTTAACCTGTACAGCGGTACCACCTACACCATTGCAGACAGTCTACAGGTTAAAGTATCTCGGTCATTATTGACTCCCAACCTCAAAGACGATGATGACATTGAACGGGAGTGGAGGGCGTTGTCGGTTAGAGCATAGTATAAAGAGAAGTAGTAAGCTATCTTCATAGAAACACACCGCGCGTGGTTTGTATGTGTGGGGCGATAGTATCTATGAGTCGCCGCACGCACACTTAACAAAATCTCGACCCGTTTCTCATGAGAAACCGGTCGAGATTTTATGAGAGAGATACTAATGGCCCCACACATACAAGCCGCGCGCGGTGCGTTTGTATGAAGATTGCTTACTACCTCTCTTTATACTATGGTTAGAGCGAACATGCTGGCTCGCATGTTTGCACGATGCTCACTTCCTGTAAAAATCACGCTCTTTCGAGCCTACTGTACTAGTTTTTACACGTGCTACCTGTGGGCTAGATATACGCAAAGATCGTATAGCGCTCTCCGCGTTCAATATAACAATGCGTTTAGGATAGGTACTGGTGGGGCTGCCCCGTTTCTGTAGTGCGTCAGGGATGTTCGCAGATGCGCATGTAGATTGCTTTTACGCAACAATGCGTAAAAGGTGCGCTTCCCTAGTGCGCAGGGTCACACTTGACGCTCGGCACCGGTCACGGACGGTTGTGTGCTTGCGCGCTCTCCCGTTCATGACTCATTGCTCTGAGTCATATATTCGTTGCATTCCGTAACGATTTTCGTAGTCGCTCGACTACATCCGATCTCCGATCGTTTATCGATCGGGCATAGATCCACAAAAAAGGCCTTTTTCAAGGCTATCTTATTTCTTTAACAAGAGATTCTCGTCTGTAAATTCACTAGGCCCCTTCCGGGCAAAACCACAGTTTCGTGGTCACTCGGTGGATACCATACGGTGCCAACGAAGCCGAGTGGGGTGTTGACCCAACACACCCGCCGATCCCCTTCAGGGTAAGGCAGTGAATTGGCCGGGTCCCAGTGTTTGGCCTTGGGGGATCTCCTAGTCAACACGTGGTGACAGTTTTGCCTCCACAGCAACTCACCTAGCGTGGTCGGGTATCTTCATACCCTTCACACTAGACTGGTTAGGACCCCGTTGCACATTAAGATAGGCAACGGGCCAAATCAAGCTTAGGGCTCACCGATAGGCACTCATCCTCCCTGTCTTACCCGACAGGGAGGGATTGTACACATCCCCGGCATTCCCACCGGGGAGACAGGCATAGTTAGGCTATTCCCTCCCCCCCCCCGCCATTATGGCTACCAAAGTGGTAGATCTCGAGCTTCTCTCGAAGCAATTAACCCTCTTTCTCGAATATATACTCGAGTCAGAGCCTTCCCTCCGCGGGAAATATAAGGATCAGCTCTCCAACCTCTTGAGCATCTCAAGGGGCGAAAACCCCCACCAAGATGTCAGCGTCGCTACTTTCAGCGACGCTCTTGACACCCCTCCGACTGTAGAGTCGCCCAGACCCCCCTCCCCCTCCCCTTCGTCGGAGTCAATGGACACCGACGCCCCCGCTGCTTCTTCAAAGCAACCCTCCTACCCCTCTGGCTCGGAGGAGGAAGACGAGCCAAAGTCCGCTGCTTCCTCTACCTCTTCCTCCTCCTCCGACGACGGCTTCATAGCCGTCCAAGGAAAGGGAAGAAAGAGGAAGAACAGGAAGCAGACCTCTGTGCAGGCCAGTAAGGTCGCCGCAATAGAGGACTCAGACTCCTCTTCATCCACCGTCACCATCAAACCAGCTGTGGTTAAACAGCGTGCTACCGTCGCGACTTGCGCTACCGTAGCTTCCCCCTCCCCCTCCACCGCCCCACCGATCTCGTTTACGTCCTCCGCGAAGGCCTCCCCCGCGCCCCTCGCCCCCCGTACCGCGTCATCCTCCGCAAAGGATCCCCCCGCGTCCCCCGCCGCCCCGACCGCATCATCCACCGCGATGGATTGCCCCGCGCCCCCCGCGAAAAAGATTCCCCCTCCACCCCCCCTGTTCGTACAGGACAAGGGGAAGTGGACGGACATCTCGAAATGGTGCGCTGATCAAAAGATCAGCTTCACCAGCGCCCGAAATACCCAGCAGGGTATAAAAGTTCTAGTCCCTACGTCGCGCGACTATAGGGAACTAACCCGTCTACTGAGAGCGAGAGGTGTGTCATACCACACCTACTCTCTCCCAGAAGAGAAACAAGTTCGCGTTGTCATAAAACGCATCCCCAGGGAAATCCTCCCCTCTGAAATTCTCGCCGACCTTCAGTCGCAGAACGTCCCGGTTGACGAGGTCCATCGTATGCACCGCTCCAGAGGCGGTGACCTCTACGACATGGTCCTCGTTATCTGTCCGCCCGTTGAGGGCTACCATCCGATTTTCCAAATTCGCTCCCTGTGTCATCTCACAGGGTTCGAAATTGAAAAACCAATTAAGAGTGGCATTGTCGGACAATGCCACAGGTGCCAGCTATACGGCCACTCACAGCGGAATTGCCATGCTACACCCAGGTGCGTAAAGTGCCTGGGAGAGCATAGCACTTCCGATTGCCCCCGTCCCAAGGACCGTACCCTATGTACCGTACCTCCTAGCTGCGTTTTATGCGGCAAAGAGGGCCACCCGGCTAACTACCGGGGTTGTTCAAAAGCCCCTAAGGCCTCTTCTCCCAAGCTGGGGAAGCGCTCCGGCGCCCGCCAGCAAAGGGAAACTCCCTCCTCATCCTCTTATAGGATTCCCTCCGCCCTTATGCCCCAACGACTAAGCCCTCAGAGGCCTAGTCCGTGGAATTATCTCCACCACCAGCAGTCTTTCCCTGCCTTGGTGCCCCCTTACGGTCATTTCCCCCCCCCGCGGCCCCCCCATCTCCTCCCCCCCCACCTTAGGGACCCCCGCTTCCGTGGCACCGCGCCACCCGCGCCCTCCGCGCGTCCCGCGCACTCTGCGCCCCCCGCGCCCACCGCGCCCCCCGCTAAACCCGCGCCTGCTCCCCAAGCTCCGCGTCCCCCGACTGCCGGTCCCGCGACCGAGCAGATGTCAGGTGTTGCCTCGTTCAACATAATCACATCAAATTACGCGTGTTTTGCCTCCCCGCGTGCTAAGGAAATGGCAAAACTCATCGTCGCCGCCCAAGGCAATATCATTAGGATTCAATCCATTTATAATGCGTATCCGGATATTACGCAAGCCCTAGAATCCCTCGCCCAAACCCCTAAATCTTTCAATGGATAACGAGGCCTTAGCTAGATTCAAACCCCGATCCCTAACAATAGGTTACTTCAACGCCAACGGCATAAAATCCCAAAGGGAAGAAATAGGGCTCTTCCTCCGCGATCATCAAATAGACGTTCTCTTAATACAAGAGACTTTCCTAAAGCCTTGCCATCGTGATCCGTCACTCGCCAACTACCGGATAGTTCGCAATGACAGGTCGCGATGTCACAAGGGTGGCACCCTGATCTATTATAGAAAGCAGCTTCACTGCATCCCACTAGACCCTCCCCCCTCTCAGTATTAGAAGTCTCCGCCTGCCGTCTAGGCATGTCAGGTCACGAGCCGATCACTCTCGTATCGGTCTATAATCCCCCCGGTAACACCACGGGGCATTACCATCACCAACGCCTCTCAAACGACCTCTCGATTCTACTCGCTATGAGTAACTCGCTCATTATAGCGGGCGATCTAAATGCCAAACATCCCTCTTGGAACAGTTCGGTAACCAATCTCAGAGGTCAACACCTGTTCGACCTCTCAAACTCCCTGACCTTTGACGTCATCGCTCCCATGACTCCCACCCATTTTCCGCTGACGAACCCAAATCATGCCCCCGATATCTTAGACGTGGTGCTCCTTAAGAACGTCAACCTAAAGTTAGATTCAATAGAAACGGTACAAGAGCTAGACTCTGATCACCGCCCGGTAGTCATGAGACTACACCCCCGCATAGGTCTTTCCGACCCGAACGCCCCCCCTATCACTAAGAGGATCACGGACTGGAAGAAAGTAAGCACACAGCTGAAATCCAACACGTCTCCTCAATTAGACTCTATCCCCGACCTTTTCGACTCGGTCGCCGACACCACGGCCGCGATCGACTCACTCACTAATCACGTACAAACCGTCCTGAACGATTGTTCAAGGGAAGTTCCAGCGACGGACGACCGTCGCTGGAAATTGCCGGACGACGTGCGTGCATTACTGACTGAGAAGAACGCGGCCATACGTGCCTACGATAGCTTTCCCTGTAACGCCAACAAAGCCCATATGCGCTATTTACAGAGATCTGTAAAGACACGTATAGCGGAGCTGCGGGACGCGAGCTGGGGAAAGTTACTCGGTGAACTAGAGCCCACCCATCAGGCCTTCTGGGAGCTCCAGAGGAAACTCAGGTCTCCCCAGGTCTCAGCCATGCCCCCCCTGACCCGTCCCGATAAATCCATCGCATTCGACGATGCCGAAAAGGCCGAATGCCTCGCAGACAGCCTCGAGGCCCAATGCACTCCCAGTTCCCTACCTGTAGACAAAGCTCACCTGAAAAAGGTCGACGCCGAAGTCGAACGTAGAGCCTCCCTCCCTCCCGTCGATGACCCTGATTGTCCACTGCCCCCCGGCCTCCCGGACGAGGTGCACGACATCATCAAGGGTCTTAAAGTCCGCAAAGCCCCCGGTTCAGATGGCATCACCAATAGGGTGATCCAACTATTCCCTGCCCACCTAATAATGCTTTTGACCACCATCTTCAATGGTGCCTTAAGCAACAATATCTTCCCCCAGTCATGGAAGGAGGCCACGGTTATCGGTATCCCTAAGCCCGGCAAGCCCAAAACCGAGGCCTCTAGCTACCGTCCCATCAGTCTGCTCAAGGTTCTCGGAAAAATCTATGAGAGGCTTATTTATAAGCGCCTCAGAGATTTCGCCGAGACCAAGGGCCTCATCCACAACGAACAGTTCGGCTTTCGAACTGAGCACTCTAGCGTGCATCAGGCCCACCGCATCGTAGAATCCATAAGCGCTGGTTTCCAGCGCGGGACTATGACCGGTGCAGTATTCTTCGACGTAGCGAAAGCGTTTGATAAAGTCTGGCACAACGGCTTAATATACAAGCTGTACCAACTCGGCGTGCCAGATCGTCTCGTACTCATCTTACGAGACTTTTTATCGAATCGCGTCTTCCGTTATCGTATCGAAGGAGCGTTATCCACTCCCCGTCCCATCCGCGCAGGTGTCCCCCAGGGCTCTGTGGTGTCCCCTCTCATTTTTACGCTATACACAAGCGATATCCCAAAAGGTTGCGGTAGGTCGCAGTTGGGTCTGTTCGCAGACGACACTGCCATCTACTTCAGCTCTAGATCCCCCGACATCATTCGCCTAAATCTCCAACGCGCAGTCAATAGACTGGCAGCTTGGTTTACAAAATGGCGGATAGAAGTCAACCCCGATAAAAGCCAAGCGGTTCTCTTTACGAAGCCGCGTTCAAGGCTCAAAAACCCCCTCCCCCGACCAATCACCATGTTCGGCAAGCCGATCCCTTGGGAGAAGCGAGCTAAATATCTCGGTGTCGTTCTAGACCATCATTTGACTTTCGCAGAGCACATAAAGATGGTTCGTTCGCGAGCCTCTTTCGCTCTCGGTAGACTCTTCTATCTGGTGAATGCACGTAGCAAATTGTCACTTAGGTGCAAATTGCGCGTTTACACGGCGTGCATTCGACCGATCATGACCTATGCGGGTGCCGTCTTCGCTCATGCGAAACCCCGTCATATCCATAGAATGCAAACAGTGCAAAATAAATTCCTCCGTAGGGCCACAGGTTCCCCCTGGTTCGTCAGGAACGAGGCACTCCACCTCGACCTAAAGATTCCCACAATCCATCAGTTTCTAAAACGCCTTTCCAAGCGTTTCTTTGAGTCCGCGGCCAAACATCGCAACCCTCTGGTTGTCGAGGCCGCCAGTTATGTCCCGAGTAAAATCAGCCATGTTCGCCGTCCAAGGCATATCCTCGTAGATCCCGATGACCCCATAACCCTCCTCCAGGAGAGCAATAGGGAAACAAGTACAGTGTACAAAAACAGACGCCTCCCGTCATACCGACCTCGCCGCCGAGGTCCTTTGCGATCTCGACCGCCGCGCCCCCGAGTAAATAATACTCCCCCCCGACCCTTGCTCGAAAACGAGGTGCCAGCAGTTGTTGCAGCTGTGCACGTAGCTTTAAATTCCCCGACTAATAATAATGATCAAAACCTTTTGATCCAGCCCGTCCCATCTTTTGATGTCCTCCCTCCGGATAACGCCCTAAGCCGAGGCTCGAACCCCGCAGGGGGTGCCCTTAGTGAGCGTTCATCCTTAAATTTTTAGCTTAGTATTTGTGCCCTGGCTGGAGGCTTTGAGTGTAGTAGCTTAAGGCAACCACAGGATTGACCGGTTAAACAGCTACGGTTTTCGGAACCAGCTGTGAGATGCCCAACAGAAAAAAAAAAAAAAAAAAAAGTGCGCAGGGTGTGGGGCAGCTCCACCAGTGTCTTAAGCATGGTTGCGAGTCGCCTGGACTGTGAATACGTAGGTCACTGTTGTGCCGTCTTTCATGGGATGTCGCAGCGGTGACCAACCGTTATTTATTGTATTGTTTTCGTTGTTTTTTTTTTTTTACTAACAATCTTTTTGAGTCCTGGTTACTCCAATAAAGAAAAATTCTATTCTAAAGTCATTTACCAAAACTTTAAAAAAATCTTACGTTGAGAATTGCATACGTATTGCTAACAACAAAAGTGGATATTTCCCGACATAAATACGTAACATATGCCTGGTAACTGGTGGCTCAATAATTAATGTCGGCGGTCGAAAGTCATTAGCAAAACATAATGGTGGTGTTACATAGGCGTGTGTGGCGCGCATTCCTAATCACCACGCAATGTATAGTGCTCATGAATATTCAGCATCCATCAGTGATTGGCTTGTGGTTCGTCTTCGAGGAATGGGATTTGGAGAACTATGTTTACAAGATCAAGTTAAACTAGCGAGCAAAATTTCATAGATGCCATGAGTATCTAATGGCGATTAAACAAAAAAATTAATAGGTTTTCTAAACTCATTATTTACAGTATCTAGTTATTAGATATATATACGTCTCATGTCTATGCAATATGAAGACCTTTGTAATTTGACCCTGTATTATTATTATTATTAAAAATTCTAATCTCTTTACTCTCTCTCTCTCTCTTTCTTTCTTTCTTTCTTATTTCAGCTGCTTGAAGTATGAGTAAATATAATTAACGAACATAAACAAGGTAATAAATACATTGTTTTAGCGTAGCTGACTGCTGTAAACTGATTTAAGAAGCAGATATATGCCAATGACCTTGAGTGGTTAGCTTGCGTGTTCTGTACTGAGCTCACGCAACGCGTCGTACGTCCAACCAGTAATAGGACTCGCCCATCAAGGAGCGCTGTTCCAAATAAGATGCATTATTCATTTATTTTCATAAAACAAAAGGTATTTTAATAAAGCACGTATACTAAAAGATCAATAATTAAATTATCTTTAAAATGGTGAAGGTAACAGAAAAATATGCTCGACAGATTTTGCGGGATTCTCAGCTTTTTATCCGCGTTAGACATAACTCTACAAATTAATATCATTATGTAATATAAACATAATCTAAGATATTCCTATTTTAAGTTATTAAGAAAATGCTCTAATTTAACATATATTTTTTCCAAATCATTAACACTACTCGTTTCGACGTGATCTTCAGTATAAAATCATTGAAAGTCGGTTATCGCCGCCTTAAGTAAAATAATACTGCAAACATTCTAGCAGTGGAATCTAATGAATGCTCAAGGTATGCTATAAAATGTGTTAATTATAATTTTTATGGTACAAACGTGTAATGGACGTAAGTTAGTAGGTAGTGTGATAATTTTGATGAAGTCTAGAAACGTAGGAGAAATATAAAAAAACCGGCCGAATACGAGTCGGACTCGCACACGAAGAGTTCCGTACTACTGTACAATATTTAGCAAAAAACACCGCAAAAAATAGGTACGTTTATTCTATGGGGATTTTTTCCTTTAATTTTTTAGGGTTCCGTACCTTAAAAGGAAAAAAACGGAACCCTTATAGGATCACTCGTGTGTCTGTCTGTCTGTCCGTCTGTCACAGCCAATTTTCTCCGAATCTAATAGACCAATTAAGTTGAAATTTGGTAGAAATATGTATTTCTGTTACCTAAACTTGAACGTGTAATGTAAATAAAGAAATTTTGAATATAGGGGTCATTTTTGGAGGACAAACAAGAAAATTAAAAAAAAATGTTTTGCTAACAGTACCGTGTAATATATCAAAAATACATAATATGGCTCTTTACTCATAGATTAAGAGCAGTGGTGGCCCAGTGGTAACGGCCGCGACTTACGAGTTGTAGGTCGTGGGTTCGAACCCAGACAGGCGCTTTACTTTGTGTAAATTATTTCATCACCACTGCTCTCAAAACGGTGAAGGAAAACATCGTGAGGAAACCGGCATGTCCTAGAACCGAAAATTCGATGACATGTGACATCTACCAACCCGCACTGGGCCCGCGTGGTGGATTACGGCCCACTCCCTCTCACAGAGAGGAGGCCTGTGTCCCAGCAGTGGGAACATTATAGGCTGATGATGACTCATAGATTACAGGAAAATCTATAAGAAGTCCATGGTCTTAAAATAACATGGTAAATCTCTCAATATTGTGCGTACAAACTTGCATTTGCAATTGGAATGTATGGGAGAACATGTATTTAAACTATAATATTAAGTTTATATTTGGGGTAAATTCATCCCAACTACGGAACCCTTCATTGTGCGTAGTCCGACACGCACTTGGCCGGTTTTTTTTTTATTATTTGTTATAATAGAGGCAATAGAAATACACAATTTATGAATATTTCAACTGTCTATCTATGAGATGAGATACAGCCTGCTGAGAGTGCTGACAGATAGACAGACGGACGGACGGACAGCGGAGGCTTAGTAATAGGGTTCCGTTTGGCACTTTTCGGGTACGGAACCCTAAAAAACAGTTTTCAACTCAATGTAATTATGTTAAAAGTTACTGGATTAAGTTCATAGAAATAGCGCAATTTTCTTTAAAAAATATTGATAATTTAAACTGATGTGTACTTATAAATACAATACCTTATGTAGATTGGAATAAGTATATTACATTGATAATATACTCCACATTGACATTGATGCATGAAGATACATAAATACACCTACGTACGTATTTTTACATTGATATTTAGCTGCTGCCCGCGGCTTCGCCTGCATGTACCTAAATTATTTTTCTAAAAGTAAACCTAAGTTACAACATAACATCACGCCTTGTTTCCCCGAAGGGTTGGGCAGAGGTGTACCTGTAGTAGGTACACCCACATTTCGCCAGTTATGTTTAAGTCCCATGTAATAGGGGGCGAGCCTATTGCCATCAACCGGGCACAAATCTAGACTCCGGGCTGCTACTAAGTGCTATTTGTTTTATTTTATTCAAACTCAAACTCAAAGCATTTATTTCAATTAAACTATTTATAGGCACTTTTGAATTGTCAAGGAATCGGTCAGTCAAAAATATGAAGCTAGTTGCCAATTCCAAAGCGTAGTAGGTACCTATGGAGAAGAACGGGCAAGAAACTCCACGGACACTCTTTTAAATAAAAAATTTGGTTATTTTGTTATCTACTTATATTTAATTCATTAAACCTAACTTGATTTCGGTCCGACTTTTTCGGGTGACCACTGAAAATCAGCTCTGTGCTGTGGGTCCCCATAGCACTGCATCATGCTGAGTGGAAGCCTTCTTGTCACAGTCATGACGTGCCAGCAGCTGCCGCATATTTCTGTTTGTGCTCGTGATTACATTTAAATCTATTGTTTTATTTTGTATTGTTCTCTTTTTTTAGGGTTCCGTAGTAAACAAGGAACCCTTATAGTTTCGTCATGTCCGTCTGTCTGTCTGTCTGTCCGCGGTCTAGCTCCGAGACCCTTAGTACTAGAAAACTGTAATTTGGCATAGGTATATATTTTAATTACGCCGACAAAGTGGTAAAATAAAATTATGAAAAACATTTTTTTTTAGGGTACCTCTCATACACCGTAAAGTGGTGATGTTATTTTTTTTTCTTTTTTTAACCCATAGTGGGGGATATCATTGGAAAGGTCCTTTAAAAACATTTGAGTTTGTGAAAACCATTTTTGGATTCAGGGATTCGTTTGCGAAATATTAAGCTTTAAAGTGCTAATTTTTGTTAGAGTCAAGTGTCCTCCCCCCTGCCGGATAAATGGTTGGTTTTGGGTGTGTGAAAAAATCACAAGAGTAGTTTATATAACGAAATTAAAAGGAAAATTATCACAGCTTAGTAGGCTCTACAAGTTAACGAGTGATAATCGACCAACTTAACTTTGCAGTTGCAAAAACATGTTTTCCCATACATACCGTATGGGAGAAAATATTTTTCAACTACAAAGTTAAGTTTGTTTTTGGGATTAATTCATCCCAACTACGGAACCCTGCATTGTGCGTGGTCCGACACGCACTTGGCCGGTTTTTTATGCACGTGTTTCTGTGACAATTAAACTTATTTTTCTTTCTTTCTTATTCCTTTTCTTTTCTACTGAGAAATTCCGGATAGAAAAACCCAATAACACTTTACTCGACCCAGGAATCGAACCCAGGACCTCATGCTCAGCAGTAGCGCTTGCGACCACTAAACCAACGAGGCAGTCATCATTGTTTTGTACCGTACCTTCATACTTTCATGTGCATTTAGTAAAAATTCATAAGCTGTTGTTTTGACATTACAAACAGACATTTTAATTTTATTTATTTGTATAGATGATTAGAATAGACCATAACTAGGGCCTGTTTTTCCTATTTTAAGTTTATCATACAAAATTTTTAATGACGTTTTATTATTCCTTACAAAAGTCTCATGTTTTCAAAAAATCTGTCCTGTCACCTTACTTATGGGTACTTCTTTCCAGTTACTGCACAGTTCTAACGATGCCCGTATTTTTGTTCAGATCCCATTTTCTCGGTAGGTGTGTTAACCTCAATTCCCGGGATAATGAGATTCGGCTGAAATATCTGTGTTTTACATGATATACTATCTGCCTAACCTTTTCCCGACTATGTCAAAATTCAAAAGTCATTTATTCAAATTAGGCTGAGAATCAGCACTTTTCGAACGTCAAAATTACATAAGACAGTCCCCCAAAAACGCCCACCCTTCACCACTTCCTAGTGCCTTTAGCTGGGAAGAAGAAGTGGCGCAACAAACTCCCCAGCAGCACAGCTGTCTGTTCAAGTTAGAAAAAACAAAATGACTCTATACAATAGTATGCAAAATTATTATGCAACACAAAACGTATGTATGTATGTTTGTATGTATGTATGTTTGTTTTTACGTGTGTTCCACCGTAGCGCCTAAACTACTGAACCGATTTTGATGAATGAGGTATCAATAGATTCGTAATAATGGTCCGGGTGACAAAAGCTATATAACTTTTCCCTAAATTTAATTTGGTGGACTTTACACGTAAATTTCTAACCTCGAAAAAAAAAAATGGGATGATCATGACATGTTTGGTATCAAAAGAAAGGTCTTGACGAGCACATTACAAATATGTATATAATATTATATTTTAGAAGTAAATAAATATATTTTAATCGTTAATAACAAGCAAAAGTGAGACTGCGCTACGTAGTAGGTATCGCAAGATGTTACCAACGTGCAGTTAATCAAATCTTAATAAATAGTAAAGATTTTTAATTCCACTCTTATGAAGAAAAACAAGTACAACGAAATATTTATATTTTGGATTTCTTCGAAGCTCGATATCGATGTATGGTGTTGGCGTTGAAATAAATCGCTCTATGGTTTCGTCCAAAGCACTAGGCACTGCTATTGGAATTTAAAATAGGTTTATTACTGAACTATTGTATTACTCTTATTCAACCGATCAGGACCGAACTCTTGGTGCGCTGAAAAAACCCTATAACTCATATACACTAACTGACTATGAAACCAGTAAGGTCCTTCTCGAGACTCACTTCCCAGACTGTAAAATCCTAGAGGATAGGTCGTGGGAGGCTGAACCAGAATGGACCCCAACGGATCAAGACTGGTCAAGAGCCCGCAATATAGTAACAGAAGACCGGATAAAGTGGGCTATCAATACCTTTCAGCCATACAAGTCGGCCGGGCTGGATGGCATCTTCCCAGCCCTGCTGCAGTGGGGGATAGATCATCTGACACCATGGCTGGTGGAGATCTATCGAGCCTGCATAGCACTTAGATATATACCTCTCGCATGGCGCGAGGTGAAAGTTATTTTCATACCCAAACCTGGCAAGACCGATTATACACAACCCAAGGCTTATAGGCCCATAAGCCTCACCTCCTTCTTACTTAAAACTCTCGAGAGACTCTGTGACAGGCACATCAGAGATGGACCTCTCCGGGTAAAACCACTTCACAAACAACAGCATGCGTATTCCACGGGCAAGTCAACAGAATCAGCGCTGCACAGCGTGGTTTCTAAAATTAAATGCGCAGTGGACCACAAATGCTCAGCACTGGCCGCCTTCATTGACATCGAGTGCGCCTTTGACAAAACCATGTTTAATAGCATAAAAATGGCCCTCGACCAACAAAGCATAGACTCGACCCTGAGTGGCTGGATCACCAACATGCTCAAATTGAGAGCTGTACAAGTCACAGTAAATGACACTACAAGGGCCATCGTTGCAAAGGGCTGCCCACAAGGAGGCGTCCTCTCACCGCTTCTATGGAACCTGGTAGCAGACAGCCTCATCAAAACACTCAATGACAAAGGTTATTTCACTGTAGGCTACACCGATGACATAACCATAATAATAAACGGGACCCACGAGAACACTCTATGCAATCTCATGGTCAAGCCCTGAAAATAGTAGAGGAGTGGTGCAACGAGCACCAACTCTCAGCGAACCCTACAAAAACCGAACTGATTCTCTTCACTAAAAAGAGGAAATTGACCACACTACAACTACCACGATTCTTTGGAACAACCCTAAGCCTTTCAACTGAAACCAAATACCTAGGCATCTTTTTGGACAAACAACTGAACTGGGCAAAACACACGAACTATATCACTACAAAATCCAGCATATCCCTGTGGCAGTGCAAGCGACTGCTTGGAAGGAATTGAGGTATTAGCCCCAAGGTCACCCACTGGCTATACACCACAGTCATCCGACCAATTATTACATACGGCTCACTGGTCTGGTGGCCTAGGACAGACCTGAGCACAGCCCAAAGAGATCTCGAAAAACTGCAGCGGTTTGCTTGTGTTGCAATCACCAGCAGTATGAGAATTACACCCACTGCCGCCCTACAGGCAATGCTTGGATTACCGCCTTTGCACCTCATCGTGCGGGAGGAGGCGGCCCTGGCCGCCTTTAGGCTCCATTTATCAGGAACCCTGAGCAAAGACTCCAGGGTTAGGCACACACGTATAAAGGAAGATGCGATCAAACGACAACCAATGATGGCATCACCCTGTGACAAAGCCTCGAAATCACACCACTTTCAAAGACACTAAAACATAATACTTACTGAAGAACAGTGTGACTACTCAGGCCCGAAAGAGCTGAGAGTATACACCGACGGATCAAAGACCAACTCCGGAACCGGAGTTGGAGTCTTCTCACACGACCTCAACATAAATATATCCCGCCCGCTGGGCATGTTCAACACCGTCTATCAGGCGGAGTGTGTGGGCATCATACAAGCGGCCCACGCCATAGCAGCCAGGAGAGTTACGGACACTCACATACGTATACTCTCCGATAGCGCCTCAGTTCTCCAATCCTTACAGAAAAAATATATTACTTCAAAGTTAACACTAGAATGTCACAATGCACTAGAACAAGTATCGGTATCTAGCTGCAATACGGTGACACTGCAATGGATAAAGGGACACAGCGGATCGCTGGGTAACGACGCTGCTGACGAACTTGCGAGAAGAGGATCTAGCACAGCAGTCTGTGGACCCGAGCCTATCGTGCCAATTCCATTCAACCAGATACGCAGGTGGCTACAGGAGTTCACCCAAACCCAAGCGGAGAATTGGTGGACCTCGACACCGGGCTGCAGGCAGTCCAAGGAAGCAATGCCATCCTTGGATAGCAGGCTAACGAGGCGTTTATTAAGCCTTGACAGGAATGGCCTGCGCCTGATGACGGGGACCATCACGGGTCACTGCTCGCTAAACAAACACTTCCACACAATAGGCATAACAGACAGTCCTCTGTGCAGGGCGTGCATGGAGGCTGAGGAAACCGTCGCGCACGTACTCTTCGAATGCACAGGTGTTACTAAAATTAGAACAGAAACCCCCTCGGGTCACCCAGATCTTTCACTGACGTTCTGAACAGACCAGGAGTTTTAATTAACTTCTGGAGGGAGGTGGGCTGGTTGGAATAACCACCAAACGGCCGCCATGGCCCACGCACAATGGTCCACCTGACGGACTAAGTGCGGAAACCAAACCCCATAACATAGAACATAACATAGAACATTACTCTTATTTACGTTTATCAAGTGTAAAAACGGAAAAGTATAAAATAAAAAAATTAAGTTTAATAAAAAATGCCATTGTAATTTTGTAGGTGTTCCTGGCACCAACATGGTATACAGGCATGCAACCACGGCTTTACCTTGACCATTTTTGTACCTATGTCTTGATTTCTGTCTGAAATATTTGCTTGTTTCGTACTTTTTAGATCATTTTTATTTTCCCGTAGTCGGGTTACAGTTTTTTATTAAACTTATTTTTTTTTTTGCCATTTAATGTTTGGGGTTAGACCACCCTTATCACTTAGGGGTATGAAAAACAGATTACGACCAATTCTCAGACCTACCAAATATACATATAAAATTTCATAAAAATCGATTAAGCCGATTTGGAGGAGTATGGCAACTAACATTGTAACACGAGAATTTTATATATTTAGATATAGTAGGATACATACACATACATAAACTCACGCCTTCTTCCCATGGGGAAAATCACAGAACGCCACCTGCTACAATCCTTACAAACACTTTTTGCCTCGTTTACGTTCATACATCAGTAGTGCTATTCTGTAACCATTTCACCGTGTTATCTTAGGTGAAATGAGCGTGGAGTCAGCTGTCAGTTGCTAAGGATTGACACTATTGGCAGCTCACTTCACCTAAGTTATCACGGTGAGATTTTTACAGAATATGGTCACTGGTCAATCTGGTCATACACGCACGCCTATTGCGAGTACTTCCTGGTCTTAGCGAAGAACATCACCAATAAGGCCAGTATATGTCCTCCTAGGGCGTCCCCGCCCGGCCTTTCCCTTCACATCTGCCTTATAAATACATTTTGTTAGTCACCTTTCATTCATCCACTCAACATGCCCAAACCATCTCAGCATACCCTAGAAAGGATAGGATAGTAGGATAGAAATAAAGTAACAGTAACTAAAAATTCTGTGCTTTCCACATTCAGCGGATTCCTGCGGCCTTCACAAGGTCATCGGTCCATCTTGTGGGAGGCCTTTCAACGCTACGTCTTCCAGTACGTGGTCGCCACTCCAGAACCTTTCGACCCCATCGGCCATCCGTTCTGCGAGCAATATGCCCTGCCCATTGCCAGTTAAGTTTGGCAATTCTTCGGGCTATGGCGATGCGGAAAGCACCGAACCGGTCGAAGCGGCGGTGCTTGGGGGAGGCCTATGTCTAGCAGTGGACGTCTTTCGGCTGAAATGATGATGATGATGAACTACAAATACCGTATTTTTGTATCAATTAGGTATTTTGTTTCATGATTAAGTATTTTTCTACAGGAACTGAAAAGGAAGAGAATAGATAGAAATAAATAGTACACTCATAACATAGCTCATAACTAATGTAATGTTTATAAAACAAAATTGCCAGAGTGGTTACAAAAAAAGTGTTTCTACAGCATAAAGAATTTTTAGAACATCAAAATATTTGTTAGAGTTAAAGGACATTTGTATGTAATAATAATGTACAGACGCCAGCACATCAAGCTACTACAATCTGTTAAATTTATTTAATAGATTTTCAACTTTATCGCTGATATCTAAGGTTCAAAGTTGATTGGGAAAATTTGACAGTTTCGGGTAGCTTGATGTGCTGGCGTCTGTACTATTAATAGAATCTGCTTAATAAAAAATTGTGATATTTAAACAAGAATAATTTTCACGCTTTCTCACAGGTTTTATTTTCTTGCAAATAAACAATTTGAATTTGAACTACATTTTCTTTGCCAGGAGAGAATTCAAGATTTACAAAAAATGATTACATCTGATGAACTTAACAACCACACGAGCAATCACATGATGGGTCAGTAACAGGTTCATGTATCAGTTTCTTTCCCGTAACTTGTTCAATCCAGTCGAAATGTAAGGAAATATCAACATAGACACTTTCTCGGCGGCCTGTTCGAAACATTACTGTTGCGGCCACAACACCAACCAGACCATCATCTGTCGTCAATGCTCCTCCAGAATCCCCATCGTTGACATATGCTGAAGACTGGGAGCACAGCATGCTACTGCCATGTGGAGACTCGCATTGCGTTACCACAACAGTGCCTTCTAAAGGTATTCCAAAACCTAACTCCGATCCTCCGTAACCAGCAATAGTCCCTTGCTGCCCAAACGCACGAAGCCGCGACAGAGCAATCGGCTGCGTGTTCGCCTTAAATTTAATCGGTTTCGCAGTCCTCACGAGCGCCAAATCGTTTTTAAAGCGAATGGAATTAGGATGTTTTACAGATTCTTTTGCGAATCCTATAACTCGCTTTCTTGAATTAAATTGTTGAATTATCTTGATTTCTTCTGTATTATCATGGACACAGTGTGCTGCGGTGATTATCCATTCCTTGTCTATAATTGATCCACTGCACATATTATATCTGTCGGTAGAGTCGTGTAAAGATATTATTAACATTACTAAATAGTTGTGCACATCTGGTCGAAAACCGTCGCCATTCGATACAAGTAATTCAATGTCATTTATCTGTTCTGTGTCAGATGCTGTAGTACTATGAATTAATAACATTGAGAAACACAAATACGTTAATAATGACATGATCACTTTCCAGTAAGAAACTGTACCGATAAGAATATCAACAAAATACTAAGTCCTTTCATTTTATAGTACTAAAACTAAATTTCGAATTTAAAGAATGCAGCAATAAAAAGATATCTGTATTAAAGAAATGTTATTACTTACACGAGTAAGTTTTGGCATAGTTTCGCTCACGCGAAAAGGCACGACGCAACTTTAATAAAAAAAATCTAAGAAAACTTCATGGAATTGGTCTACCAGAATCGCGTCGCACCGTCGCACAGTGGGAAAAAAATGACTTTTTTGTTCAAAATCTTCCTACGCTTTTTTTTTGGCCCGCCTTTTTGTATCCGCCATTTTGAATTTTTATAAACAGACAATAAATTCATGACCAGGGACCTGAAAAACCCCTGGAAACTGATTTATGTTAAAATATTTTTTTTGAAATTGTTTTTTGCTTCATTCACGATTTTTTGAAGTTATAGTATTGAATTTTAAGGAAAACTGGTAGTGACACACCAAAGTGTGATATCTCAGGAGTGTACAAAAAAAAAACGGCAGCAATACGTCAAAAATTGTGGTGTAGACAGATTTTTAAACAAAAAAAAACGTGTGGCACTCGGGGACTGCCGCGGTAAAGCTATTGCATAGCATTTGTAACCTCCATACTTCCTATTTGTCAACGCTACACTTGGAATGATGACGTGATGACATAAAACAAAAATTATGTTCCCATGACAACATCACGTTGTCATGGGAACCGTCATTATTACATGGTAGGCGGAGTGGGGGGTGTTAGGTTTTATTTTCGTTACGTTACGGAATTTCTTGATTCGGTCGCCGCGCTCAAAGCCCGCGATAAAAGCTATGCAATAGCTTAAAAATTCTTTTTTTTTCCTACTGTGCGTCGCATCGCGCCTGTCTTCGGGAGCCTTAAATCGTCCAATAATAATCGTTATCTTGTCCGCATACCAGATAAACTATTTTATTTCATTGTAACTATTTTATTTTATTTTATTGCATTTACTATTATCGGAACCGAACAAAGGTAATGTATAGTGAATATTGTTTTAAGTTCCTGTCGTGATTTCCATAATCCCCACGTGATCAAGCTTGTTTTTGGAGCATTGGTCCGTTTCAAACTTGAGTCTAGTGCGTGCTTATGGAATTCTTTTGAGAAGCAGTATGCGTTAGCTTTAAAAAAAGTTCAAAAAGCATTCCTTAGATATCTTTACAAGTACTTGTACGGGTTTTATCCTCTCTTGTATTCCACTAAATTCCTGTTGGGTTGCTTAAGTTTTAATTCTCCAGAAGTAAGACTGTCGCGCGATCAAATGACTGTAATATTTAAAATTCTTAGGGGATTATAGATGTTCCTGATCTGCATAATGAAATCAGCAATCTATTTGTCCCAGACAATTCTGTCGTGGTAGAAAACACCGCTTACTGGCTGTTCCAACTTGCCGTACTGTTGCACACTCCAAGTCACCTATTCTTCGGACATTAGCCGCTATTAACGCTCTCCTGAACTCAAACATAGATCTTAATATGTTTGCGAATGAATGTCAGATACGATATGAATGATACTGTCAGAATGTTTGAACTTTTGTGAGAAGAATGCATGACTATGTTAAATAAATTATATGTTTATGTAGCGTAACTGGCTTCAGCCGTTCTATTTAGAAGAAAATAAATAAGTTGAATTCTTTTTCTTAGCGTATCGATGGCAATCAAAATTGTGTCAATCCAGAAATTAACCACTACAGTCCGCGATAGAAAAAACTTTTTACAAAAAAAAAACAACCGACTTAAAAAAAAACACTACAAAGTGAAAAATAACTTTAATTTCGGAAGTCAGTGTCTTGGGTTTTGTATTTTCGCTTTTTGCCACCGACTTCCGAAATTAAAGTTATTTTTCACTTTGGGTGTTTTTTTTTAAGTCAGTTGTTTTTTTTTTTTTTGTAAAAAGTTTTTATTTTTCACTTTTTAGTCGTGGTACCTACCCCACACACATTCGAATACCACTACCTGCTACCTGTGATAGGAACTTATCATATCATCTACATACGAAGTGGGAAAAAAATACGTATTTTGTAGCTAACTCAAAAACTGCCCAAGCAAAGTTAATAAAATTTATATGGGACCAGTTTGAGAGAAAGGGTATGCCCTTTCAAACAAAAAAAGTATTTTTAAAATCGGCCCACAAATGACGGAGAAATCGGTGGACATACATAAAAAAAAAAACACGCTAAGAACATATAACCTCCTCCTTTTTGGAAGTCGGTTAAAAATACGTTCTTGACAGATGCCTCAGACCAAATAAAAAACCAAGACAGCACTGCGAACAATAAAGTCAAGCATGCCAAAACTACACCTCCGCTTTGTGCATACACGCTCACACGCACACATTTACAACCATTTACAATCAAACTACACCTCACTAAGTGCACACATGTTTACGAAACCGGCTTCACGTCACTGTTGACAGCGGTATGTCTTGGTTTTTTATTTGGTCAGTTTCATAATAACGAATACGTGTTTTGCGAATTGGATCATTATTACTACTAGAAATTGTCCAACTGACAGATGTCAGGAACGCAATCTCTCGACGACCCGACTGTAGAATAGCATATGATAAATTACCTATACTCTTTTTTGCGCACTGTAAAAATTACTATTAAAAATCAGCAGTTGATTAGCAATTAGAATAATCAGTAGCTTATATCTTTGAGACTCATAAAAATGTATAATAAATTGCAAAATGACATTAGAGAAGTAAGCAAAACAAATATATTTATTAATAAATTGAAACTATTTCTGGAATCCAAGTCATACTACTCAGTAAAGGAGTTTTTAGATGACAAATCGATTGCAAAATAAGATTATTCTCTCTCTCATACACTAAACATTATGAAATATAAATGTTATATACTAAGAAATATAGGGAATCAAATATAAACATGAATACATAAATAATAACATAATTTAATAATAATGAAAATACTTCTTAGATTTTTTTTTTTTTTCGTTTAAAAACCTTTTATAATCTTTATTTTTTTCAATAATCGTTAACATAACTTTACAGTTTTTAATATAAGTAACTAATATATTATAATTATTTTTTTATTTAAATATACATTTAAATAATAACTACCTACATTATTCTTATGCAATACATAAAATTAAAATAATTAATATACTATACCTATATACACAAACCTAATAATATTTAAATACATATACCCTCCCTCCTACCCTTTTTGCTGTGCTCTACAGGGTCCATAATGATCTAAAATTCTAAATTATATAGTTACCACCTAAGTACATATTTTGGTAAAGCAATAAAGATATTGAGTATACATAATTATACACCCAATTAAACACATCTATTAATAATTTATAATAATATTGAATTGCTACTTAGCCCTCTTCCTCTCCTGCCGGGGTTGCGAAGAAGTCCGAAACAAAGAAGAAACCGAAGGAACACGAGTGGGTTTTAGTCAGTAACAGTCTGACACGCTGAGTTATTTGATAATTTCCGACCCAAAAAAAATCTTCCTCTCTACTAATTTTGCTGTGCCCGACAGGGTCCATATTGATCTTTTACTTTGTTATACCATCTATGTAATACATATGGAATGCAATAAAGAATTGAGTATTGAGAGCACGCAAGGTGTCAAGGTTTGCAGCCCCACAGTTGGTGTATCTTTACCAGCCCCGTGTTTCCACTGCTGGGAATCAGATGTCCTCTCAGTGAGTGGAACTACACTTTTTTCATTCTTGGTGTATATTTGGTTACCTTGCAAAAATCAAAGATAAACAGTTCGCCGTTAAAGCACAGTTGATCCTTGTGAAGACATTTTTGCGAGTAACCAATCTCACAAAAACGTCCTCAACAGAAACAAAAGGAAGTCAAACATGTTGCCGACCGGTTTCGGTGAAGAAGAGGGCACCTAATCTTAACGCATACATACAGTTAATTTAACGGAGATTAACATTAACAATAGCGATACACGAAGCAGAGGCCACTCTACTGTCGGGACTGACAATACAATACGGCGAGGATACAGTCCGGCCCCTCGCTACGGCCGGTCTTAACGACAACATCGGACTCCCCGACCGTACACCTCCAACAACACCTTATAAGCTAACAGACAAGAAAACTTTAATATCGCGATGCAGGCCTCGCAATACCATTGGTCTATCCGCATTCGCTATTTGAATTTCGTGCCGTTCCAGTCAATGCGCTGCAGCAAAAAATGGAGGCCACGGAAGTAACTAAATAGCGGTAACAGTCATTATCTTGGCTTGGCGGAGCGAAGTTTATAATGTTGCATGAAGGCTTAGAGTCGTTGGGTGTGTTGTGAATTAAGTTTTTTATTTAAAATGATAATTCTTCAATTCAATGCAGCTGCTGTTTAAACTGACAGTTGGTAAGCGAGGGAAGACAAATGTTTATACCATTCTGGCGAGCTTATAAATGTGCATGTTTGAAACAAAAGAAAGTACCAGTAGTGCTATTCTATAATCATCTCACCGTGTTATCTTAGGTGAAGTGAGCGTGGAGTGAGCTGTCAGTTGCTAAGGATTGACACTATTGGCAGCTCACCGCACCTAAGATATCACGGTGAGATTTTTACAGAATAGCACTACAGGTATTGATTTCAATTTACGGATATTATTATCACCCACAGCCAGTCTTACTTCACCTATTGTTAGGCATGATCATTTCTTGGCTTGTCCATCTCTTGTACCAGTCTCATCCAGGTATTACTCGCGAAGACAACGTACCTAAGTTACGGATTTACTCAAGATTCATTTGAACCGAAGAATAGGTAGGTACACACGGCTACACATCAAGCTAAACATTTCCAGTTTAGACGATTTAGTGATCTCGCATTGCATATGATTTTCGTATAATGAGAAGTCAGCTTATACTGGAAATGTATAATAGCTTGAGTGTAGCCGTGTGTACCATAAATATGATTAGTGAAGAATACCCTTCGGGTGAACCTGTTTCTTAGTCCAAATAGATATTTATATCATGCATGTTTGTTAAAGTATCTTCGGTCATAGAAGGCTGGACACCGTTGTGTCAGTTTGCGGTTTTGTTTTGCATACTTTGTGCGAAACTTGACAAACAGTGAGGTAACATGTTTCTCTGCGCCCCGTTAATTACAAGAACCTTTGTTTAACTTTTTATTTAGAACATTTTTCCACCGAAATTCACACTCGTGTGTTTCTTCACTATTTTTTCGGACCCAAAATATTTGTAGGAACAAAAAACCATATACACTAACGAGCTATATAAAAAAGCTACTAACTTATCATGAAATATTTCCGAAACCACGCAAGATAGCTTCTTGAAGTAAAAAGCAACATTCAAGTGTATTTAATAGCGCATAAAAACACCTATAAAACGGTTTTCAAGATTTTAGGGTACCGTAAGTACCTCAAAAGGAAAAAAACGGAACCCTTATAGGATCACTCGTGTGTCTGTCTGTCACAGCCAATTTGCTCCGTATCTAATGGATCAAGTGCGTGGTACGACACGCTTTTGGCCGGTTTTTTTACTTCATGTAGCTAACTTGTGTGGTTTTTAGGAGATATTTAGATTTTAGTGGCACTGCAAGTGGCTTTTTAGGGTTCCGTAGTAAACAAGGAACCCTTATAGTTTCGTCATGTCCGTCTGTCTGTCTATCTGTCTGTCGATCTGTCTATCTGTCTGTCTGTCTGTCTGTCTGTCTGTCCGAGGTCTAGCTCCGAGACTCTTAGTACTAGAAAGCTGTAATTTGGCATAGGTATACATATTAATTACGTCGACAAAGTGGTAAAATAAAATTATGAAAAACATTTTTTTTTTTTAAATAAAAAAATAAACATCACCACTTTACGTGTATGAGAGATACCTCTCATACACGTAAAGTGGTGATGTTTATTTTTTTATTTTTTTACCCCATAGTGAGGGGTATCATTGGAAAGGTCCTTCAAAAATATTGTGAGTTTGTGGAAACCATTTTTGGATTCAGGGATTCATTTGCGAAATATTACGCTTTAAAGTGCTAATTTTTGTTAGTCAAGTGTCACCCCCCCCCTGCCGGCTAAATGGTTGGTTTTGGGTGTGTGAAAAAAATCACAACAGTAGTTCATATAACGAAATTAAAAGGAAAACTATCACAGCTAAGTAGGCTTTACAGGTTAACGAGTAATAATCAACCAACTTAACTTTACAGTTGCAAAAACATGTTTTCCCATACATTCCGTATGGGAGAACATATTTTTCAACTACAAAGTTAAGTTTGTTTTTGGGATAAATTTATCCCAACTACGGAACCCTTCATTGTGCGTGGTCCGACACGCACTTGGCCGGTTTTTTTTATATTGCTCGTCAGTGTCAAATTTGTAGTTGAGTAAATATAAATCCACCGTCTCCTCAGCCGTCAATTAAAAGATAAGAGAGAGACTTAGGGAAATTATTAAGTGGATAATTAACTCTATCAAAAAAACTGCGAAGCACAATCTGCCAACCAAACTGGAGATTGAATATGTCAGAATCACCTGACGAACCTTTTCGCAACAATGTTAGGGTCGGCTTCCCGTCTAACCGTATGCAGCTGAATACCAGTATTTCACATGGAGTGACTACGTAGCTGACCTCCATAACCCAGTTACTGGGTAACAATGAATTATAGCCGGGACCAAAGGCTTAAAAGCTTTCCGAGCCACGGAGAGGTCTCGGTATGTAAAGATGGTAACCCACCTACGGACCGGCCTCGGTAAGCTTAGCTTAATCTGATCAATCGACCTGTGAGGCTGTTATTGTTTAGTCATTATTATGCCCATGAACAAAATCAGAGTAAAAAAAAAAAGTTGTCAAATTAACAGTGCACGGCCTAAATAGATGATAAAGAAACTATTATCAACTAGCTGTTGCCCTCGATTTCATCTGCAATTCAGGATGAATAGTAGCCTATGTCCTTCTCCAGGTCACGGTCTACCCATGTGCCAAATTTCATCCAAATCTATTCAGCCGTTTTAGCGTGAAAGCGTAAGAGCGGTTACGCACTACGTCCGATCCGAATCCATGTTCCGAATTCAATACAAATTGGGAATGTTCTAAATTCAGACGGACAAAGATCGGATCTAGTGCGCAACTCCTCATACAAATAGTACTATGGCTACTTCAGACCGACATTTCTTGGATTCGGATCGGACGTAGTGCGAAACCGCTTTAACAAACAAATTTACTTTCGCATCTATAATATTAGAAGTCGAAAACTATTGGGATCATGAATTTACCGAGATGTGTTCTGTATGAGGTACCTATACCTTCTACATGAAATAGATAGCTTCCTGATTGAAGTGAACCTTTCAGTGGAGTAAAGATAAACGAACCCTTTTTGTGCGGTCCTGAGATACTGCTTGATAGCACACGAAATATATTAGTTTTACTTCCTATCTTAAATGTGGTTACATTATCTTTTGGGTTTACATACGCTGAGGTTCTTTACCTAATTGCTTTGTTTTTTGAAGTGAAAACTTCTTTAGGCGCGTTGGGCATTTTTGAGATGGGACTAAACCATTGATTTCGCGACCTGTTACCGACACCGTCGAGTAAAAGACATCAACGCGTTGATTACCGCGGTGCCGATTTTTATTTTCAAGTTTTTTTTTATGTGAAGCATCTATAGCGGTGAGTCAGACCGACTGTTGGCGTGGCGACGCGTTGAACAGTCGCCATATTTATTTCCTGTCGTAACCTATCCTTTTATGCATATTACCTGTACATAATAATTTCGATGTTTCACATCTGCCAGGCGTCCCGCGACGGCTCATTTTTTTTATTAATATTCAGCTATTCAGCATTACTCATTAACTAGGTACAATGGTTATTGCTAAGGGAGTCGCCCATACTTCAATTTAGCCATGTCCTTTCTTTATGCGCGTTTGCAGCCACTAGACGCATGCGACAAAACGTACAGTTTGTGCTGTCACTAAGAGTGTTACAAATACCTACCTAGGTGCTTGACCTTACTGAATTCATCGTCACTTAACTTGTAATGTAAATACAACTATTAACGTCTTTAACTTTTTATTATGGCTATAAAAGTAACACATGGAGTGGCTGACAGATAAGGAAATTGTAATAAAATTAAGCCAATTATTCAATCAATTAAAACAACAACATTGACTTATACCTACTGTACTTTTTATCACTGTCACTACATATTATAAAACAACGTACCCCTGCCGGCGCCGCGTCTGTCTGTATGTCTGTCTGAACGCGATAAACTCAAAAACTATCGAACGGACTTTCATACGATTTTCAACAATGGACAAAGTGATTCATCATCATCTGCCTAGCCTTTTCCCAACTATGTTGGGGTCGGCTTCCAGTCTCTGAATACAGCAGCTGAATACCAGTATTTTACATGGAGCGACTGCCTATCTGACCTCCACAACCTAGTGACTAGGTAACACGATACCCCTTGGTAAGACTGGTTGTCAGACTTTTTTGGGCTTCTAACTACCCGTAACGACTGTCAAAGATCTACAAATGACAGCCGGGACCAACGGCTTAACGTGCTTTCCGAGGCACGGAGGGGACTTGGTATGTGAAGATGGTCACCCATCCACGGACCAACCGCGGCAAGCGTAGCTTAACCTGATCGATCGACCCCTGCAGCTGTTATTACTTAGCCACAAGCCCCTGTACAAAGTGATTTATGAGGAAGGTTTATTATTTATTGTTGTATCGGCAATAGACATACACAATCTGTGAAATAACTGTCAACAGTTTAACTGTCTACCTATTACGGGTCATGAGATATAGCCCGCTGACAGACAGACAGACGGACGGACGGACGGACAGCGGAGGCTTAGTAAAGAGGGTTCCGTTTAGCACCCTTCAGGTACATATATGCTTATACAGGCATATATGCTCAGCTACCCGTGCAAAGCCGGGGCGGATTGCTAGTTTTAGTATAGAAGTAAGTGTAAAACCCTGAAAAAAGAAAAGTTATAGACTACTAGCTGACCCCGGCAAACGTTGTTTTGTCAATTATTTGTTAGGGGTGGACAACCCTTATCACTTAGGGGTATGAAAAATAAATAGTAGCCGATTCTCAGACCCATTGAATATGCATATAAAATTTGGTAAAAATCAGTAAAGCCGTTTCGGAGGAGTAAGGTAACTAACATTGTGACACGAGAATTTTATATATAAGAAGAAGATTATGATGGCTCAGTGGTTCAGGCCTCGCCTCTCATACACAAGGTTGTGGGTTCAAATCCGGGCACGTACCAATGTAACTTTTTCAATTTATATGTACTTTCTGATTTTATCTTGGACATTACTGACATCGGTGAAGGAAAACATCGTGAGGAAACCTGGACTTTATAGTTAATATATCTAAGTCTGAAATCGCCAACCCATCTTGAGCAAGCGTGGCGATCAATGCTCGTGCCTTCTCTGTATGAGAAGAGGCCTTTGCCCCGCAGTGGGACAATAATAGGCTGATATCAGGATCAGGACAAGTTGCTTCTCACACGGACAACTGTACGTCGCTTGCTCCCGAGTCACAATTCCTGACTCTCTGTATATTTAGGCTGCTGAGAATAAATTACAAATGTAGTATACAGGGAAGTTTTATAAAAATGTGGCTGTTATTGTAGTATATTGTGGTGTCTTACGACTTCCACGTAAACGAAGTCGCGGGCAGAAGCTAGTTATTCATAAACGATAACATTTATGGACCATTTCTGATTTATTTATTTAGAATCTCCAACAAAAGATATACTATACATAATTATACTGTACATGACACATAAATAAAGGGCATTAAGCCCAAGGGGTATTAAGTAGGTTTTTCTTTTCTTTTTCGTGTGTTTAGAGACTAACCTGGTGTCAGAGTTTTAAAGCCGCCCATGTGCCTCTGACTTGGCTTCACATACCATCGAGAAATATATCTCTCAGGCAGGTTTCCTCAATGTTTTCCTTCATCGTTTTTGAAGCAAGTGATAATTATACAATACGCACATGAATCCGAAAAGTCAGAGGTGCGTGCCTTTTTTTGGGTGGGAAATTATCAAATAACTTCTCCCGCTCTGGGCGGAGCGGGAGGGCGTGTCAGACTCTTACTGACTAAACCCCACCCGTGTTCCTTCGGTTGCCCTGTTGCCGGGGGCCACGATTTCCCTTTCAGTTTTATTCGCAACCCCGGCAATCATCGGCCCTAGTGGACCCCGTCAATTCTGCTGACATCTCTTTGAGGTAGATGTGCGTGCTTTGGGTTCGAACTCAACACCTATGACTTGGCAATCCGACGGTCACACCACTAGGCTATCAATTAAGTAGGTGTCCCCTTCACTTATAGGAGACCACAGCAATAAAGTTACTCAAAATATATTTTCAGTTAAACTCATACATCTATAGGTTACGCATTTACCTTTGAATCACAAGCCAAGAACGAAAAACAGCATAAAGTAATATAAATCTTAGAAAAAACATTCGTGTGACGAAAAATACGAGGCATCTCTCACAACAGCTGATAGAATAATGTAAGTTTCAGACAAAGGCTGAGCCAACCTTTTCTTGTTACCCAGTTATTATTCTTACCCCACCATCAAATAGAAATCCACCTTTCAAATCTGTGTTTTCTTTCGTAACATTGCCGTTGGATACAATTTTTTTCTTATATTATATAGTATTAAAACTACAGGGACATTTTGATGTAATTATTTTTCTTTTATTATTGGATGTTTATACCGGCTGTTTGTGTTAATTTTTAACCGACTTCCAAAAAGGATCCGAGGAGGTTATACGTTCGTCATTTGTGGACCAATTTTGAAAATTCTTTTTTGTTTGTTTTTTTTTTTTTTCTCTCGACGTGGCCTCATATAAATTTTATTAACTTGGCTTGGATAGTTTTTGAGTTAGCTTCAATAAAGGCTCGTTCAGACCAGCGCGACACGCGACGCGACACAAAGGCACCGCTCGTCGCGCGACGAGCGGTGCCTTTGTGTCGCGTCGCGTGTCGCGCTGGTCTGCACGAGCCTTAATACGTATTTTTTCCAGCTTAGTGGATGATAATTATGATAGTTCCTGTCACTGGTAGCAGGTAGTGGTATTTGAATTTATGTGGGGTAGGTACCACAACTAAAAAGTGAAAAATAAAAACTTTTTGTAAAAAATACAACCGACTTCCAAAAAAAACACTACAAAGTAAAAATAACTTTAATTTCGGAATTTTCACTTTGTAGTGTTTTATTGGAAGTCGTTTTTTTTTTGTAAAATGTTTTTATTGACTGGACATAAGACACACGGTGAGCAGTGAGATAGAGCAGTGGTGGCTCAGTGGTAACGACCCCGACTTACGAGTTATAAATAAGGTCGTGAGTTCGAACTGAGACAGGCGGTTTACTTTGGGTAAATAATTTTATCACCACTACTCTCAAAACAGTGAAGGAAAACATCGTGAGGAAACCGGCATGTCCTAGAACCAAAGTTTGAAGACATGTGACATCTACCAACCCGAAGACATGTGACATCTACCAACCCGCACTGGGCCCGTGTGGTAAACTACAGCCCACTCCCTCTCACTGAGAGGAGGCCTGTGTCCCAGCAGTGGGAACATTTTAGGCTGACTATGTTTCAGGACACACAATAACGGCTAGCAATCATTTCATAAATTTTTCATTAGTCCCAACGAAAGGTCAGAGTTTCAATTTTCAAATTAGCTCAGTCAATACTCGTAACAACATCAAACATCACAAACGCGCATGTTACTACGATTATTTTATATGTTGTTAGGTCCCCTGAGAGTAGCTATACCCAAGTTTACAATCCGGAAAACCTTGTGCTACTCCCATGATGCACGAAAAACTGCGAAATTCTGGCACTTGTTTCAGTTTTTTGGAAAGATATACCTTAAGGACACGTTTTTAGATATCTTTAGGAAAATACTTACGACTTTAGATATGTTGTGTAAATGACGGTGTTCAAAGTAGACATCTTTAACACGTACAGTGCCGGGAACCCTCGCGGAGGGCTCATTTTAAATGTAGGTTTGTCTTAGCGAATACCTGATGCATATTTTAACAAGATTTATAAGTATATGCGTTGGTTTTAAAATGCAAGTATATTTTTTATTAATTTTTTCGCGGTTGCAAATATTCGACAATTTATGCGACAAGACCACATGAAAACACTATTTTACTTCGTTTTACAGTATTTTATAACACGGTTTTAAACCTAATGCCGTTTACCGTCCGTGATGGTTAACTTTAGCGCAAATGTAATGTCGGTAACCCTCCCGGAGGGTTTACTTCCAATATGTATGGCGGCATGGCGAATGAGTTCTATTTAAAGTGGGTGGAGTCAAAAGTGTTAAATGGCTTTACCATTGAAACTATAGTGTCGTGAAACCTGTAAACTTTACTTAGTACTTTTTATCGTCAATCACACACATAAACTCACGTCTTTTTCCAAAGGGGGTAGACAAGTCTTCAGAAGCCACCTGCTACGATCCTCCTTCAACCAACCACCAATCTGACGTGACCAACTTGACGTGACGTCAATCACGTATAGGCATCCGCAGATAAGCACGACGCTACGGCGCGACGCGACTCTGGAGGAACAATTTCTATGAAAACTTCACGAATTTTTGAAGTGAAAACTTCTTTAGGCGCGTTGGGCATTTTTGAGATGGGACTAAACCATTGATTTCGCGACACCATGACGACACCTCATTTTTGTAAACGCGATTGTACTCTTTATTCATATAACGTTACGGAGCAATGTTCTATGCAAGTATTTTTACTTTAAAGTAGTGATGCAACGAATACTACTTTTACGAATACGAATACGAATATCAAACCTACTATTCGGCGAATACGAATACGAATATCTTGCCATGGTAATAAAAGACTAATAGTCTAGTACTACATAGACGCAGCTATTACTAACGTTCGTCTAAGTTACTTAGGACTTACTATCCTACCTTTTGTTCATACAAAAGAAATACAGACCATATAACTACTTATTTGGTAATTTATCGAAGTGTTTCCATTTGTCACTTTGATCTCGTTTACAAGAAGACATTTTCTATTCAACTTCAACTCCTTTCACTTCGCAGCAACCTCAGAAAATAAATAAAACAATACTCTCTTGCTTGACTTGTGCTTTCGACTGACAAATGAAATGAAAGGAATAAATGAATCAATCAGTCCATGGTTCATAATGATAGGAAAACTCCCGGGCCGTGCACTGTATAAACTATGGCCGGGGAGTCCCCCGTCGCGTCGTCGTTGCGGTTAAGGCCCTTGCACACGTCGTATTTTTACGTGCCGACGACGCGCGTTTTCCAAGTCTGCCAGTAATTAGATTTACGTACAAACATATTAATTTTTAAATATTCGTATTAGTATTCGCCGAATACGAATATTCGGTAAATGTCTACTATTCGGCGAATACGAATATTCGTATTCGTTGCATCACTACTTTAAAGGTTTTGTAACCGCGATTATGCTCTTTATTTATATTTCGTTACGGATCAATGTTCTATGCAAGTATTTTTACTTTAAAGGTTTCGGAATATTTTTTGTAAACGCGATTGTGCTCTTTATTTTTCTTCCACCAAGGCGATCTTTTTCAAGTTTTCACTTCAGTCGGCACTCCCGGAGTGCCATCATTTTTTTTTTCTACCGGTATGTATCCCGTCGCGCTTGTCTGCGGAAGCCTTAAGTCATATAAAAAAACTGCTTCTTAAATTTTCACATTGTTCGTTCGGACAAGGAAAAACAATAAAGTATGATAACTAGTTAACATTACTATATCTATATATCAGAGGTTATCGCAACGATATATCATGCCCGTTTGACCCCGTTGAAGTGGGGTAAGATAGACCCCTCATAAAGTTCATGAGCTACGGCAAGGGTTGGGGTCAACGAGGAAATCTATACAATGTGCGTAATAAGATCTTATCGCTTACAGGTTAAGGTAGCTGCCGTTTGTACCCCATTTGGGATTATATATACAGTATTACATAAACCAGTGTTTGCCCGCGGCTTCACCTTCGTAGAGGTCGGAATCCAATATCATCTGAGGGGACATTCCCTAGGGAAGTATTTTTAAGATCTTTTGCAATCAATTTCAGCGAAAAAAAAGAGTTTAATTTAAACTAGCTTCTGCCTGTGACTTCGTTCACGTGGAAGTCATAAGACACCAAAATGTACTACAATAACAGCCACATTTTTATAAAACTTGCCTGTATACTACGTACGTTTGTAGTTTTGTTCTCAGCAGCCAAAATATACAGAGATTCAGGACTGGTGACGCGGGAGCAAGCGACGTATAGTTGTCCGTGTGAGAAGCAGCTTGTCCTGAGGTCGACACCCGCAGCCTTCAGTGTCTGCCCCTGTGACTTGTTGATAATCATCGCAAAGCATACGCTCACAGGGAACTGCACGCGCTTAAACTGGAAGGAGTAATTGTGGGGAATTTTTGGTATACGCGGTATAAACACTGGTGCCGATTCCTTTAAATTATTAAATTTAAGTTCAGTGCATCTTTTTCTTTCTATTTCATTAAAAAAAGGACAGAAGATACATTTTAATTTAGTCCTATTAAATTAATCAGCGCTTGACGTAAATTGACGTAATTTTAGTCGGCAAGTTTTTAATCACGTCTAAACTTATATGGAGTAGTGACAGGCGCTGATTAATTTGACAGGACTAAACTAAAATTTTTCTTCTGTCCTTTTCTTAATGGAATAGAAAGAAAAAGATGCACTGAATTTAAATTTAGTTTAGTTTGTGAACAAGGAAATCGGCACCACTTTCTCATTTAAAATATTACCAGTGACGGGGAAATATGGGGTCAAAAGTTTTATACGGACACAGAATAGCAAAAAATATTTTAATTACGTAACTAAAGCACTTACTTAAGTGTTAACTTAGCAAATGAACTGTTTCCACGCAAACTGTCGATTTCTTCGGCAATTGACTTATTTTGTGTTACCTATTCAAATAAGGAAAATAGTATTGCAAGAAAGAGGTGGCACAATTCCAAATTGGGCAATTATTTCTAAATGATTGGCCGTAATTAAGGAATGCTATAACAATTACTTAAAATGTACTTTATTCTTTTTTTTCCGGGGTAAAAGTTCTGAAACCCGGAGGGATTTTGTAAAAAGGGTAACAAATCAAACTACCTACGGAGTCGGCTAAGTATTATCATTGTGGAATTTGAACTTGTCCATTTTGAGGCTCCCGCTGACAGGCACGACACAACCGACACGACACGACAGTGCGACGCAAATCTGCGATATATTTCCGTAAATCAATTTATACGAGAGACAAGTCGCGCCTGTTTACAATTTTAATCTTGCCTTATAAAATCTAAAGAGTCATTTATGACCTAATATTATGAAAACTAAGCTACCAAAAATGAAGAAGACACTCACAATGGATGGTCGACGATACTGCTCCGTCATTCGACATTATCAACTCGAGCCATTACAGACACATTTGGTAGATAAGTACAGTCACGAGCATAAAATATATTACTATACAGACAGTTCGGCAATAATATCTGATTTCATGATTCATTCATTTAGACCTGGAGGCCAATTCTCGTACTTAAAAACGTTCACATTCAAGTCGCCATCTGTCAAACTTGTCAACAATGTTGGTAAATAGATTGTATTTTTGACAGATTGGTCTTTTTCTTAAAAATTACGGGAATTGCTCCTTTGTACTCAAGAAGACAACAAATTTAAAGTTAAATAAAGTTTTTGATCACAAGGTATCACATTTTTCTGAACTGAACTGAGTGGGCATATATTTACAACGCAAGACATGTCATGACGTAGGTAAATGATAAATGATTTATTTCTGTAAGTAGGTTTGTACAAACACTTTTACACGTCAATCATATTTTAAAAACTAGATGAAGTCGGCGTTTCCTATCTGACTACTCTGAGAAGAAAGACCGAAACAAACTCAGAGGCCACAGTCTCTTTTAAAGTCCAGACATAATCTTGGTCAGATCATGTGAAGGCCATGTGGATTGGTGTCTGAAGTGGTCTTTACAGGAAAGCACCACACAAATTGAGAGGGCCTGTCCAGTCAGTGCACGCATTTGTCAGTTATCGTGTAGCTCAACTCAGAATTTAAGGAGCTCAACGATTCGACGAACAATACCAAAAAAAGGACATTTGTGTAGGCCACATAAATTACTCAAACTGTCAGACCATGATTAAAACTAACTGAGAAAAAATTAAAAACGAAACAAAAGGAATGACCCATATAGTCTTCACATTCACAATAATTAAAATAATATAATACTTTAAAAGTAAATATTCATGTCATTGTATATGTATATAAAAATCATTAATGTCAATGTGTATATAAAAAAAAAAAAAACCCGGAAATAATCTTGGTCAGAGCATTTCATTTGAGGACCATGTAGATTTGTGTCTGAAATGGTCTTTTGAGGAAAGAACCATACAGATTTGAGTGGACCTGTCCAGTCAGTGCACGCATTTGTCAGTAATCGTGCAGCTCAACTCAGAACTTAAAAGGAGCTCAACGATGCGACGAACAATACCAAAGAAAGGACATTTGGGTAGGCCGCATAAAGTACTCAAAACTGCCAGATTATCATTAAAACTAACTGAGAAAAATAAATAAATATATATACATGAACTACATAGTCCTCACATTCACAACAATTAAAATAATAATAATGTTATACTTAACAAAGTAAATATTCATGTCATTGTGTATATAATTTTAAAGTTTGCAAAAAAAAAACTAAGTTCCAAAAGTAAAAAATAAAAATAATAATTGGAGCAGCTCAATCCCAAGCCTTTTTGTCCTCAGTGTAATCTTTAACGGTATAAAAAGCTTTCTGGCACAACTTACGTTTAATGAATGATTTGAATTTATTAAGGCTTAGATCTTGTACGTGGCTTGGAAGTTTATTATAAAAGCGTATACATTGACATCTGAACGATCCACCTATTTTTTTGAGCCTTGTTGTTTACACAACCTTGTTGTTAACAAATTTGTGTTTGTTCCTAGTATTTATGTTATGGATATCACTGTATTTTTTAAACAATTTTATATTTTTATGGGCATATAAAAGATTATCAAAAATATACTGAGAAGGCACAGTCATTATATTAATCTCCTTAAATTTATCTCTGAGAGAGTGTCTCGGACTTAATTTATAAATTGATCGAACAGCTCTTTTCTGCAAAACAAAAATAGTCTGAATGTCGGCGGCATTTCCCCACAACAGAATACCGTACGACATTACACTATGAAAATAGCTAAAGTACACTAAACGGGCTGTCTCTATGTCAGTCAAATTACGAATTTTTCTAACAGCATATGCTGCGGAGCTTAGCTTTTTTGACAATTTATCTATATGTGGGCCCCACTGAAGCTTAGCATCCAAAGTTAAGCCCAAGAAAACTGTGCTATCATCAGGATTCAATTCTTCGCCCTTTATCAACACACTAGTTTTCACCTGCCTAACATGAGGTAAGGTAAACTTAATGCATTTGGTTTTTTTTTCATTAAGAAGTAAATTATTAACATTGAACCAGTGAACTACTTTTGAGATCGCGCTATTTACATCGTCAGTAACCAGCTGCTGACGTTTAAGTTTAAACAAAAGTGAAGTGTCATCCGCAAACAACACTATATCATGGTTATCCTTTATGAGGTAAGGCAAGTCATTAATATAAATAAGAAACAAGAAAGGACCAAGAATTGAGCCCTGAGGGACTCCCATTGTTACTAAAGATCCGGGAGATCTTTTTCCATTAACGTCAACGCTCTGAATCCTATTACTCAAGTATGAAATAAGAAGATTCAGTGCGCTGTTCCGGATCCCATAGTGGCGGAGTTTCCTGATTAACGTTTCATGAAGAACAAATCACAAAAGATGCCCAAAGCATCGCATTTATCTTCCCATGCATTATAAATATGACCTAAAAGTTCAACACCGGCATCAGTAGTTGAACGACCCCTTGTAAAACCGAACTGTTTGCTATGTAATAATTTATGTCTATTAAAAAATCTTTGCAATTGGTCTAAAATTAATTTCTCAAAAATTTTACTAAAAATAGGTAGTACTGAAATATGTCTATAATATGTGGGGTCTGATGTACTACCTGATTTAAACAAAGGAATTATTTTACTATTTTTCATAAGGTCAGGAAACTCCCCACAGTTGATACAATTATTAAAGATAAGATAAGGTGACGCAGCACAGTACAGTATAGGTTTTGCAGGGTAGGGCAGGCGAGGCAGACATAGGCCGCCGCGAGCGCATGCTGCAACGGAGCTACACAGACACATTCGCGCCCTAAGTAGTAGTACTAGTTTGTCTTTTTGGAATAGTCGAATGATTAGTACCTATCATACAAACAAGGTTCACAACGAACTAACTCATTTTAAATGTTCTGTCATCATCATCAACATCAGCCTATAGCAGTCCACTGCTGGACATAAGCCTCTCCAATTGCACGCCATTCAGCTCGATTCTCGGCAACTCTCATACAGCTGCTACCAGCCACCCTTCGAAGATCGTCACTCCACCTAGCCTGAGGGCGTCTTACCTTACGTTTGCCAATTCGCGGTCTCCACTCAAGAACACGTGTACCCCAACGGTCATCGGTTCTACGGCTGATATGGCCAGCCCACTGCCCAATGTTCTGTCATTGCAACAAAATTATGAATTAGTGGCAAAAACCACCGCAGAAAGCTGTGCTGGGACTTCAACGAGACGCAGAGCAGGACAGACATATGTCTGCGTCGCACGTGCCTGCGTTGCAGCGTACGAAGCTGTCAGTACGTTCATGCATTACAAAATCACTGCGTGGACGTGCGTCACCTGCGTCTCAGCATATGCTTAACTTTATGTATTCTGCAAGGTGCCACATCTTTTTGAAGCCGATGTGGTATCCTATATTTTGACGATGCGTGTCTGGTCACATGGTTTTAGAGTTTCTTCCGTGTCACATATTTATGCCGCTACTCGTTTTCTGTCTTCTTGCGAACTGATATTAATGAATGAATCCTAATATAGGTAATATATATCGCGGGTCTCAAACCATAGGGGCGTACATGCAAAAATGCGATTTTTCGTTTTTAATGCCATTGGATTCTACTATATGCGATACGTAACCTCAATTTTTCTTATAATTTAATATTAATTACTTTTGGAATTAATTACAAAACATTATTTATCGTCAGCTAGACAATCTGCAATTATTTTTAGGCCATATAGCCGTATAGTAGACGTAAGAGCAATAATTATTACTTTTTGGGGCAGTTTTAACGTGCCACAAAGACGTATGCACGTACGACCTTCAATTTTATTATGATCTAAGGAAATTGTGTCGGGCCATAGGGACTTATGCGCATCGACTGTCCATTTCAACATAATCCTGAAGATATTTAGTCATCACTTGCAGACGTATGTACACATCTACACATTTTAGTATTGCTGTCTCAAGATTTCGTCAAAATGTGGACATATAGTCATATCAAGAATACCCAACACGGTCATTCTGCAATGAGCTGCCATATGGAGTAGACGTCAATTTTAATGCTGAATTAATTCTCTTCGTGGGTCCTATCGGCCATCTGTTCTACGCGCAATATCCTGCCCACTGCCACTTAAGTTTGGCAATTTTGCAGGCTATGTCGGTTACCTTGGTTCTCCTACAAATCTTTTCATTTCTGATTCGATCACGTAGGGAAACTCCAAGCATAGCTTACTCCTTTGCTCTTATGATGATTTTCAGCCTTTTATTGAGGCCCATTTTGAGTGTCACGTTTCAGTGCCATAGGTCATCACTGGCAACACGCACTGGTCTAAGACTTTCGTCTTGAGACACTATGGTATGTGAAACGAGAAGATATAAGGCAGCTTCCCGAATGCTCCTCAGCCGAGTCGGACAACGGAGTCGGAGTCGACGATTTACCTCTTTCTCGAAGATCTTCATAAGCTGGCTCTCCCTAATATACAGATCTCTTGCAAAGAACTTGAAGCTCTTGTTCCGCTCTTTATCGCGTCTTTAATACGGTCAGTATTAAAGCACCAAAGGTCGCTTTTCAAGAACTTACAGATCCGTCTATTAAGCTACCGGTAGATGCACGCAACATCTGAAGACTGCAGGATCATCTCACGTGTCTCCTCCATGAGCTGTAAAGTAGATTCACAGAGCTTCTTGTTTCTATTTTTACGACGGGTCTTGAAAATCTTAGACCCAACTGTATGAACAGTTTTCACGAACGCATCGTTATAATCGTCCATGGAGTTCCCTAAGCACTTGAAATGATTCTGAAGTTTGAGCTGAAAGCTCTTGGGGTTTTGGATTTGGATCGGTGCTGGACGGAGCGTAGACTTCATCAGTGGAGATCTTTCCAGCTTGATATTTAGATTCAATGGACAATTCTTACTATACGGTGATCACTTCCGGTTTTCAGCGCATTGATGACTGAGACATTATTAAATGTTTGCTTCTTCGTCGACATAATGATGTATCTGTCTTATTTCTTCTTCTTCGTTGCATCATACTTTCTGAAGAAGGAGTTTCTTATAAAGAGGCCTTCATTCTCCATAAAATTGGCCAGTAGGTGACCCCGGTTGTTCCGATGTCCAACTCCAAATTGACCCACTCGTAGTTCATAATTGTCTCGTTTGCCCAGTTTCGCATTGAAGTCCTCCATAACAACGGTAAAGTGAGTTTTAGAGGCAAACATGGCTCTGAAAATTTTCTCATACATGGTCTCCACCTCATCGTCGGGGTGTGACGAGGTCGGGGCTAAAACCTGTATTACCTTCAACGAATATCTTGCTAATATTCTGAGTATAAAGTACGCCACCCTGGTCGACACACTCCTTATCTTCAGCACGTTGCTTACAAAGGACTTATGAATGATAAACCCGACATCACCTTGAGACTGCTGATCGCCTCTCCCGGAAATAGAGTAGGTTCCCGGATTTGAGGATTATCGAGTCCTTCCCCTCTCTTCGGACATCAGATAACCCAAATACCCGATCGTAACCTGCTCAATTCTTCCTCGAGTTCGGTGATCTTCTCGTCCATCCAGAGTTTACGCGTTTTGTGTGTTGCCACGGCCAATTTTCGGTGATTGTGATAATGTATCAATCAATAATGAGCTCAATTTTGTATGTTTGTGTTTTTATATCATTTAAAATAATTTTGTTCAGATTTATGATTTTTTACATTTTTATATGCTTATTTTTTGTTCTTATTTTTATTCACACCGAAAAAAATTGTAATTACTACCATTTGTTCTTTTTTTTTACATTGTAGAACAAAAATGGTCTATACTTCCACTTAGAATTCAAACACCTCTCAGTATTAATGACAAGCCAGACAGGCGTATAAATTATTAAAATCACAGAAATAACATACATTTTGATGGTTTCTCATTCCTAAATTGCAATATTTTAAATTACCAACTAAGTTCAAATAAATATTGGTATAATTATTAATAATTTAAGCAAAAAAGTTTTACGTCCATAAATTCCAAGCATTTTTGGGGGAATTTTGATGGAGTTTTAGCGTATTTCCGTCATGCCAAATAGACGTAAGAACCAAAAACTGGTGTTATAGAGGAAATACCTTAAAATCAAGCTTCCTATATGAACTGAACTGTAAATATATGGCCACATGCAAAAACACAACAAGCTGGCTCAATCACAAAAAAAGTTATTCAGTTTTTTGTCTCTCCTGAAAAGTAACGGTTTTGTGGATACGCCCCTATGGTTTGAGACCCGCGATATTTATGCTCGTGTCTGTACCTACCATCCTATGACATCATCTGTGGATATTTTGCGAAAAACATCATATTATCACGAAACGTTGCAGGAACCATTCTACACAAATTCATTGGCTTTTGTGAAGCTACTTACCCTGTTTATGAATAAACTAGCTTCTGCCCGCGACTTCGTTCGCATGGAAATCGTAAGACATCACAATATACTACAATAATGAATGTTTACGCCTGCATATTAATTAAAGACGTTCAGTGTGTGTGCGCGTGTGTCGTGTTTGCTATTCTAACAGGCCAGGCGCCGTACGGATTTTATTTTGCTTATACCGTCACAAATTATTTATTTTAGTCGAAATTTTCACCATCATCACGAACTTGTACGCTCCACATATTTTTATTGTAAAATACAGTTTATCCATAATTAAACAACCATACCTCGATACGGGAGTTTCATTGAAGACCACTGAAGCCCCAACATCTGGCGACCTACGACAAAACCTGCAATTTTGGCGAAAATCAAGTTCGATCATTGTGACCACGCGCTGCCGGTGCAGTCATTGCGCCGCAGCTAAATCAACCATCATACCTGGGTTCCCTGGAGGTGTACCAGCCATTGCAGCCACCGCCGGTTAACGATCAGCATTCAGCATCGCACCGCAGCCTCGGCCAATGCAGCTAAGTGCCCATTATTCCTTGTGAATTCCCTGTTACCTACTCACCCTTACCTTTTATACCCTTACCCTAAATAAATCTATCCAATACCTATTTAGAATAGCTTCTACTATGAGTGCATTGGTGTCTGTAGTCATTGTAGTGTCTTAAAATAATAACATCAATACCTACACCATATGCAGCTCATTAAAGTAAATTCCATTATCTATTGGTAAACGTTTTTACTGTCAAATCGAATAAAATAATAGTATATTTTCTTATGATATTATCATCGTTTTATCCGTGTTTCCCAACAGACTTATAGCTGTTACTATAAGCATATATTTCACCCAACTCGCCGAACATTCCAGGCCGATCTCTCCGTGTAATGCAACTTCGGGCCGCCGACCGTGTCACCGTGTGATCGGAGCGGAGCCCTACCCACAGCTGCGCCGGGCCGGCCTCAGGTGACGTTAGGCGAGGAGCGTGAGCTAAGTTTTTAGTTTTATACATTATCATCACTTAGTTTGTGTCTGTATATTTCCATAATCAAACCCACTTGGAATCAAATTGTTTATTCAATCCGATTTAACATTTACAATATTGGCAAGGTTTGAGTTCACAATGGGTAAGGATTATGGAGGTGAATCTAGCACAAACAATCCTCAAGAATTACAGGATCTTTTAGTGAAACGTAGTTCCATAAAAGGTCAAATCACTAAATTTAGAAACTTTTTATCAAATGTTACCTCTAAAGAATCGCTTACTCACATTGAGTTAGCGGAGTTAACCTTAAAACTAAACAAATTTGAATCCATATACAACCGTTTTGACGACTTGCAAAATCAGATAGAAGTATTAAACTCTGACAATTTATCTAATGAGATTGATGAACGTGATACTATTGAACAACTATTTATATCCAACATTGCAATTGCTCAAAGTGTTACACAAAAACATAACTCAAATCGTCATGATGAAAGTAATTACAAGGATTTAAATTCTACTCAGATACCTACAGGTCCATGTAATCATGATCATCACGATATAGGTTTTAAATTACCTCAAATTCAAGTTGCTAAATTCGACGGATCTTGCTTTCGTTGGCTTGAGTTTCGTGACACATTCCTATCCATAGTACACAATAACGACCGCGTCGCTCCCATTCACAAATTCCATTATCTTATTTCATACTTGACTGGCGATGCAGCGCGCATTATTGCTAATTTAGAGGTATCCAGCGCAAATTATGCGTGTGCTTGGAAATTATTGTGTGACAGATATAACAATGCTCGACAATTAATAACTCATCATATAAATTCATTATTATACATAAAACCAATTACAAGTGAGTCTGATAAATCATTACGATTCCTTGTGGATCATATTAATAAAAACTTACGTGCTTTAACTAGTCTTGGTCTAGGTTCACGTGACTGGGATATTTTACTCATTCACATAATGAGCCCCAAGCTTGACAGCCACACTAAAGCCAAGTGGGAAGAATACCGTGGCACGTTGGATACTAATATATCAAATTTGCAACACTTTTTCAAGTTTCTTATTGATCGCGCTGATGTACTTGAGTCAATCAATAGCAGCCATCCATACTCTAAACCTAAGACTCAGACAACGTCAAAGCCTATAGATTCTAACAATAAAATAAAATCTCATCAGTCATACATTTCTAATAGTGAAGACAATAATATTTCTGAAATATCGTGCGGCGTTTGTAATGGTAAACATCGCCTTTATGATTGTCCCACTTTTTTAGCTAAGAGTGTGGATGACCGTATCAGTGAAGCAAGCAGATTGAAGCTTTGTCACAACTGCTTAAGATCTGGCCATTCTGCACGCAATTGTCGCATGCATCCGTGTCGCATGTGCAATACAAGGCACAATAGACTCTTGCATAAACAATCTAGTAACAAAAATATTTCCAGTGTTGTCACCATTTCACCCGATCTCACTGATGACACTATCGTTAATTTTTCAAATCAAAGTAACCATCAAGTTCTATTGTCTACTGCTTATATTGAGGTAGCTAATCCTACGAATAATCAAACACAGAAGGTTCGTGCTCTTTTGGATTGCGGTAGTCAGTCATCATTTATTACTCAATCTCTTAAAACAAAACTACTTTTAGAACCGACTACCACTTTGCATGTCAATATAATTGGCATAGGAAATAAAACCACCACTCAGGCTACAGAAACTTGCGTGGTTCAGTTGAAATCTTTGATGAAGCACTTCACCGTCACTTCGTCTTTTCTGGTATTACCTGTGTTGACCGGTAATATACCTAGGATACACGTTGACTTTAAAAAACTTAATATTCCAAGTGATTACTTTTTAGCAGACCCTCAGTTCCACCAACCAGCACCTGTTGATGTTGTCATCGGTGCCGATATTTTCTGGGACATTATTGGCCGCGATCAACTCTCTCTCGGCCTTAATTCACCTGTATTGAGAAGTTCTCAATTCGGTTGGTTGGTTTCAGGTCCTATGTATTTTAATTTACCCACAAACAATAAATTTAAGGAAATTGATAATAATATAGATTCTAATCATTCAGTCGTTTCTTGTGTGTCATCTGTTGACAAAATACATCAAGAATTGACAAAATTCTGGGTCTTAGAAAATGTTCCCCAAACTAAACCACATATGAGTCATAGCGAGAAGGCATGCGAAACACATTTTTTATCGCACACTCTTCGTTTGGGAACCGGTAGATTCTCAGTTAGTTTACCCTTAAAAGATACACCTGATTGTCTTGGTGAATCTTATTCACTGGCTATAAAACGCTTGTTAAATCTAGAAAGGCGATTTCGCAAACAACCACATGTGAAATCACAATACGTAGAATTTATGCGTGAGTACGCAGACTTAGGTCACCTTTCAAAGTCCTCTGTACATATACCTTCTACATCTTACTTCCTCTGCCATCACGCTGTCTTCAAAGACAGCAGTGAATCTACGAAAATTAGAGTCGTATTCGACGGCTCGGCTCCTACTTCATCAGGCCAGTCTGTCAATGACATCCTCATGGTCGGGCCTCATATGCAGGACTCACTGTTCTCCATCTTAATAAGAGCTCGACAACATAAGTTCCTCCTCACGGGTGACGTCGAGAAAATGTACCGTCAAATTCGTGTCCATGAGGAGGATCGCAATCTTCAACTTATTTTGTGGAGAAAGGATGAGTCTTTGCCCATCAAAACTCTTCAGCTAGGTACTGTGACTTATGGAATGGCAAGTTCCAGCTACTTAAGCACTCGGTGTCTGTGGCAGATTGGTGAAGAATCTTCTGATCCTATGGTTAAGAATATAATTCAACATGATTTCTTTGTGGACGATCTCATTACTGGTTCTGAAAGTGAGGATACTCTACGTTATATTCACCAATCAGTAACTGAAGAATTGAAGAAGGGATGCTTTAATCTTCGTAAGTTTAAGACTAATTTACCATCATTATTCGATCCAAATAATCAAACTGATGATAATCTTTTATTAAGCGAGTCAACTAGTACACTAGGCATGGGATGGAACCCATCAACCGATCAGTTACATTTCCCTATCAAATGCCCACTTTCCTCTAACAATAATTTAACCAAAAGATCTTTTCTATCGTCTCTTTTTAAGATCTTTGATCCCTTAGGACTGATTAGTCCATGTGTAATAAAAATGAAAATGTTGTTACAACAACTGTGGCTGCATAATTTAACTTGGGACTCTCCAGTCCCACATGAAGTTAAAAGAGACTGGAACAATTTTATGCAGTTTTTACCTTCTCTGTTAGCTCTAGAAGTTCCACGGCGTGTGCTCTGTAATGAACCCGCATCTGTGGAATTACATTCATTCAGTGATTCGTCCCAACATGCATACGGAGCTTGCATTTATTTACGCTCGGTTAATGCCGCGAATGAGGTAACAGTCAATTTGCTTTGTTCTAAGTCCAAAGTAGTTCCGATAAAAGGTACGACTATTCCTCGTCTAGAATTGTGCGCTGCCCTACTGGCAGCAAGGTTATGCAAGGCTGTCAGGAAGTCACTGCGATGTGAAGTTCAGCATCAAGTACACTGGTGCGATTCGTCAGTAGTGCTAGCCTGGCTCCACACTAGTTTTATAAATTTGAAAACGTTTGTAGCTAATAGGATTTCGGAGATCTGTGAGCTAACAGACGCCTCCTCGTGGCGCTATGTGCCCACATCTGTCAATCCTGCAGACCTCATATCTAGAGGAATCGGTCCAGATAAGCTAGGCAGTACCCAGCTATGGTGGTCAGGCCCGCCATTCCTCACCGAGCCTGAAAGTGATTGGCCTATTTTAAAACCTAATAAAATTAATACTAATGACTTACCGGAAATTAAACCTAATTGTACTACCACTCATGTTGCTACTCAAAATGAACCTATAATTAACTTTAAAGATTTTTCTAGCTTAACTAAAATAAAACGATCTTTCGCTTACGTGCTAAGATTTATTAATAATTTAAAAACTAATCAAGATAAAATTCTTGGCAATCTGACTGTTGATGAATTAAATAATTCTTTTCTTTATTTGTGTCGTCTCGCACAGCAAGAATCATTCTTCTGTGAGTATAATTTACTGTGCAACAATAAGACCTTAAGTTCTAAATCAAATATTTTATCATTGACTCCATTTTTAAGTGACGACAAGGTCATTCGAGTTGGTGGTCGACTAGACTCATCTGATTATAACTATAATAAAAAACACCCTGTTCTCCTGCATGCTTCGCATCATTTTACCAAATTGATCTTCGAGTACGAACATAAACGCGGATTACATGCTGGTCCACAACTATTGTTGGCCGTTGTTAGGGAATACGTTTGGCCGATTAACGGCAGAAATTTAGCTAGACGCATTTTTCATAATTGCTCCAGGTGCAGACGCTTGCAGGGCAAGACTATTGCGCCAATAATGGGACATTTGCCCTCACAACGTGTCACGCCAAACTTTCCATTTCACACCGTGGGAATTGATTTCGCTGGCCCATTCCTTATTGTAAACAGAAAGGGACGCGGTGCTTCGTTAGTCAAGTGCTATCTTTGTTTTTTCATATGCCTTCGATATAAAATTTCTCACCTCGAAGCTGTGAGCGATCTATCAAAGGACGCTTTCGTTATGACATTCCGAAGGTTTGTGTCACGTAGAGGCAGACCAGCGGAGGTATTCTGCGACAATGGACGCAACTTTGTCGCAGGAGCTAAAGAAATGAATGATTTTTTTAAGATTTACCAAACCGATCTATCTGATTTTGCATGTTCGGAAGGCATTAAGTTTTACTTTTCACCAGCTTACGCTCCTCATTTTGGCGGCATTTTTGAGGCCGGTATCCGTTCGGCAAAATTTCATATTAGGCGAGTAATGGGTAATTCTCATTTAAGTTTTGAGGAACTTCAAACTCTTTTCGCTCAGGTAGAAGCTGTGTTAAATAGTAGACCTCTCTGTCCTTTATCCGCCGCTCCTGATGATTTCCATTGCCTTACTCCTGGGCATTTTCTCATTGGCCGGGCTCTTACCGCGCTACCTGAACCTGCTTTGAAGGATTGCCACTCAACCAGCTTGCAGCGCTACGCCAGGCTGCAGCAAATATACCAACATTTTTGGCGGCGCTGGCAATGCGAATACATCGCCGAATTACAACTTCGCCGTAAATGGAAGACCAACGCCGACGCAGTAAAGATTGGGGACATGGTCCTGCTTAAAGAGGATGGCATCCCACCACTTTGTTGGAGACTTGGACGCATTACCCGGCTCTTCCCAGGACTGGATGGGGTTGCACGAGTAGCCGACATCAATACGCAAAGAGGAACTATACGGCGTGCTCTTGTTCGCATCTGCCCGTTACCGACCGAAGAAGAGCTACTTAAGGGTTGAAACCTCTGAGTTTCAACGGGGGGAGGATGTTTACGCCTGCATATTAATTAAAGACGTTCAGTGTGTGTGCGCGTGTGTCGTGTTTGCTATTCTAACAGGCCAGGCGCCGTACGGATTTTATTTTGCTTATACCGTCACAAATTATTTATTTTAGTCGAAATTTTCACCATCATCACGAACTTGTACGCTCCACATATTTTTATTGTAAAATACAGTTTATCCATAATTAAACAACCATACCTCGATACGGGAGTTTCATTGAAGACCACTGAAGCCCCAACAATGAATAAATAAGAAACAGCAAGTTTCGTTGTTTCACAAGTTTTCAAAAAATTCATCTATTTCTAATGAGACTTGAGACTGCTAAAAGATAATTTTATTTTACTCTGTAAAGTCAACGACAAAGCATTTCCTCTTTTATGGGGAGACTAGACTGTATTTATTTATTCAGATGGGTCAAAAAGATGACTTCTTGGAAGGGACCGGTTGGCAAACGTAAACATGGAAGACCACACACTCGCTGGGAGGTGGAGGTCGTGCATATGGCTGAATCACGCTGGATGGACGTAGCGAACGACCGAAAAAGCTGGCACTCTCTGGAGGAGGCCTTCACACCTCAGGAGTTCTCAAATGAAAACAATTAAAAAATTAGTAATCAATACTGTAAAAATATAAGAAATAAGGAGAAATATAAGGCTTTTTTATTTTATTTTATTCAACGAATTACTTACTAGAACACAAACAAAAATCAAATACAGTTTTAGTTATTCATCACTTACTGTAGTGCACAGAACTTAATGATTAAAGTGCCTGCTACACGGTCGACAACCGCGTCCCGACACAGGTAACCTTGGTGGTTTACAACCGTGTAGATGGTGGATTACGACCAAATTTCAAACAGATCTGCCTGTCGCCAACCAAGGTTAAGAACGTGTAAGATACCGTTAGTTGAATAATATAGAACTGTTACAAAATAAACTGAAAATTACATGTAAGTACGTTAACAATAGGATGGGAAATACAGAACATACATACGTAAACTCACGCCCTCTTCCCATGGGGGTATGCAGAAACTACAAAACGCGACCTGCTACGATCCTTACATACTCCTTTTGCCTCGTCTACGTTTATATATCTGGTCATACACGCACGCCGGTTGCGAGTACTACGCAACTGGCCTTTCTGAAGAACATCACCAATAAGGTCAGTATAAGTCCTCCTAGGGCGTCCCCGACCGGCCTTTCTCTTCACATCTGCCTTGTAAATACATTTTGTTAGTCGCCTTTCATTCATCCTCTCAACATGCTCAAATCATCTCAGTATACCCTTTAAAATTTTTGAAATTCATAAATATTTAACAAAAAAGGATTGTGTGGTTTTATGAAACCACGGTAAAAGTGAAACTACTATAGGCGCCGTCATAATGGCCTTGGCTGCTCTGACGAGCGCCTTTCACTTTATCCCTACTCCGCGGCTGACCGTCACGCGACATGCAACACACAGACGAAAAAGTTTGAGACGATGTAATAAAAGTTTCACTTTAATAACAAAAAAGGCTGAAAAAGAAGAGTGGATGGAAGTGGATATAATTATGAATAGACTGCTCCTGTCGCACCGAGCTGGTTAAAAGTCTGTATGGCTAACAAACGTTCCAGGAGAAATACAGCCATTTTAACTAAGCCTTGCAAACATAGGTATTTGTGTCGCGATGTGTCGTTATCGCACCGGGAAGCATTCTCACTCATCATCTTGACATAATCCCTTAAACTCGTATCTCTTTTAAAGCCCTACGAAATAAATTGAAACGCACGATTTACCAACCCTGGCTGAACGATGTAAAAGAAAAAACGTGCAAAAATAAAATATGCTCGTTCGTTGTAAGATATGGCGTACACTATGCAACATGTGACTGTGATAGCTCAGCGACTAGACGCAACGACAGGCTGCAGCCGAAATTATTCATATATAATTTGTCAAACCTCCGCATACCTATTTGGCGTCGAGTTGTAGAGTGGCAACGACAGGAGAACGAGTCGCACGCACCCGCTTCTTGTCGCAATGGTTAGACGGTGCGGTGCACGTGTACACCTGACGACAGTCGCATGCGACAGGTTAGCGTCAGTCTTCGCATGATAAGCAACAAGGCAAGAGCAACTTAAGGCTCCTATTCACTCACAAGATAAACATCACGACCGTTCTCTCAAATATTCAAAGAAAATGATCGCTTCTTGCACGACGTCTGTCGTAACAACTAGTCGTAGACACAAACGACAGCTCTGCGTCTTGTTGCAACGACAAAACGCACAGTTTGCGCTTGCACTAAGTTGTTTGGTAGGCATACGCTTAAAGCGGGCTATTCACAATACGACACAGATCTGAATTAATCATGAGGCGTATGGGACAATTTCACCTGAACCAGATGAAGTGCCACACTGCCGTCAGATGAATGGCTTCTGCAAACCTCTGCGACGCCTGTGTACGAAACATGAGGCCATTTACATACTAATGTCGCGATTTTTATAGAAATGGGTTCTGTTATGAAGGTCGTTAGTGTACAACATTATAGTGGGACCGTAATGGTTGAAGGAATAAAGTATTTTATGTCTTATATAAATAACGTTTGAAACTGCGTGCAATTTTTTAGTTTGGGCTATGAAGCAGCATCGCCACTCTTTTTAGAGTTCCGTATTAAAAATGGAACCCTTATAGTTTCGTCAAGTCCGTTTGTTTGTCTGTCTGTCTGTCCGCGGTCTAGCTTCGAGACTCTTGGTACTAGAAAGCTGTAATTTGGAATAGGTATACATATTAATTACGCCGACAAAGTGGTAAAACAAAATTATGAAAAACGTTTTTTTTAAGTTTATACACGTAAAATGGTGTTTTTTTTTATTCCATGATGTGGGGTATCATTGGAAAGGTCCTTCAAAAACATTGTGAGTTTGGGAAACCATTTTTGGATTCAGATATCCGTTTGCGAAATATTAAACTTTAAAGTGATAATTTTTTGTTATAGTCAAGTGTCCCCTCCCCCCTGCCGACTAAATGGTTGGTTTTGGATATGTGAAAAAAATCACAGTAGTAGTTTATATAGCGAAATTGAAAGGAAAACTATCACAGCTAAGTAGGCTTTACAAGTTAACGAGTAATAATCGACCAACTTAACTTTGCAGTTGCAAAAACATGTTTTCCCATACATTTCGTATGAGAGAACATGTTTATCAACTACAAAGTTAAGTTTGTTTTTGGGATAAATTCATCCCAACTACGGAACCCTTCATTGTGCGTGGTCCGACACGCACTTGGCCGGTTTTACTTTTTAAGTAATGTAGGTACTTGCTGAGGCGATTTTTAAATCGAAAATATCAACTATCTTAAAACATTTTGGTTTAACTACCCATAGATATGGAGATAAAGTCTTAATACTAAGTAAATATTATGTGAGAAACGAGTATTTCCAATTTTAAAATCATTCTGATTTACGTAATGTTTACTCCGCGCGTTTGTGCTAGGCCCACTGAATCTTGTCGAGTATTTCTAATCAGGATACCCTATTAAAATTATCATCCCAAAAAAAAAATTACCGACCTCCAAAAAAAAACATTAAAAAGTGAAAAATAACTTTAATTTCGGAAGTCGGTGTCTTGGGTTTTGTATTTTCGTTTTTTGCCACCGACTTCCGAAAATAAAGTTATTTTTCACTTTTTAATGTTTTTTTTTGGAGGTCGGTTATTTTTTTTTGTAAAAAGTTTTTATTCTTCACTTTTTAGTTGTAGTACCTACCCCACACACATTCGAATACCACTACCTGCTACCAGTAACAGAAACTTATCAGATCATCTACATACTAAGTGGGAAAAAAATACGTATGTTGTAGCTAACTCAAAAACTATCCAAGCAAAGTTAATAAAATTTATATGGGACCAATTCGAGAGTACACCCTTTCAAACAAAAAAGAATTTTTAAAATCGGTCCACAATTGACGGAGAAATCGGTGGACATAAATAAAAAAAAAGCGGCCAAGTGCGAGTCGTACTCGCCCATGAAGGGTTCCGTAGCAGCAAGTAACGATAAGTTTACGATTTATGACGTATTAAAAAAAAACTACTTGCTAGATCTCGTTCAAACCAATTTTCGGTGGAAGTTTACATAGTAATGTACATTATATTTTTTTTTTAGTTTTATCATTCTCTTATTTTAGAAGTTACAGGGGGGGGGACACACATTTTACCACTTTGGAAGTGTCTCTCGCACAAACTATTAAGTTTAGAAAAAAATGATATTAGAAACCTCAATATCATTTTTGAAGACCTATCCATAGATACCCCACACGTATGGGATTGATGAAAAAAAAAATTTTGAGTTTCAGTTCTAAGTATGGGGAACTCCAAAATTATTTGTTTTTTTTCTATTTTTGTGTGAAAATCTTAATGCGGTTCACAGAATACATCTACTTACCAAATTTCAACAGCATAGCTCTTATAGTTTCGAAAAAAAGTGGCTGTGACATACGGACGGACAGACAGACAGACAGACAGACAGACAGACAGACATGACGAATCTATAAGGGTTCCGTTTTTTAACGGAACCCTAAAAACAAACATACGCGACGAACATATAACCTCCTCCTTTTTGGAAGTCGGTTAAAAACCATAGTTACTTACATTTAGTAGTCCTCCACACAAATTACGATAACAATCTATGTCACTATTGCATAAGTTACACAAATAAATTATTCTTAATCTTACTTCTTTTTTTTGGGTGGGAAATTCTCAAATAACTTCTGCCGCTCTGGGCGGAACGGGAGAGCATGTCAGACTCCTACTGACTAAAACTCACCCGTGTTCCTTCAGTTGCCTGTGTATTGCCAGGGGCCACGGTAACCCGCAACCCCAGCAGGCATCGGCCCTAGCGAACCCCTTCAATTGTGTTGACAATTCTTATAATTACTGCGGTAGAGTCTTATAAGTTGTACCTACGTATTATCGTATCATTTCACACTGACAAACTGTTTTGCAGTTTGGCAAATACTGATTACCAGAGGTCGGAATTAGGTAGAGTTATTTATGTACTTACACTGATTTCATACAACGAAAGAATAAAGTGGATATGCCCCAAATCCCGGGATTAATTTTAAAGAGCAGAAAAATCCCGTGATCTCATCATCTGCCTAGCCTTTTCCCAACTATGTTGGGGTCGGCTTCCAGTCTAACCGGATGCAGCTGAATCAAAAATCCCGTGATCTATTAAATAAAAAGTTATTTACTTTTGCACAATTTAAGGCTCCATGCCGCCGCACCGCACGAAATCACTGATTTTGATCAATTTTGTTTATTCGTTGTGAGAAAGGGGACGAGAATTTAAACAAAATTATTTCTGATTTGAAAAGTCCAATTCTTCGTCTTGTACATAGGGGAAAGGGATTTTTGAAATAAATTAAGGATTCGTGGGAAATCACTAAAATTCGCAACAAGTTTTCCAAAAAATGACGCGAGACTGACGTTTGATCGTTTCGTTAGAAGAAACTGCTTTTGATGTTGAAAATTAAAAAATATCATCAACATCATTATATGGTCTACTTGTACATAGGGGAACCACTTTTTTCAACTTTCATACAAAATATAGCAGAAAAAAAATTTTGAAATAACGTAACTTTCTCAAAACTTCAAGCCAAATAAATATTTTTTTCTAATACTTAGAAACACTTTTAAGAAATTTAAAAAATTATATATTAATTTTAAGTTAATTGTTTAATAGAATCTAAATTTTATTTTATAAATAAACAATTACTTCATTACGTAAATAAATGGCAAAGTGAACTATATAAACGATCGCGGAAAATCTATTCCGTCAGTAGCGAACGGGCCTTCCCAGCGTGAGGACGTATCACTTTGCGTCGCAGCACGCACACACGCACGTACGTGTCCGATGTTAACATATTCCAGAAATTGTACGTCGACTACCACATTTTGATCCGCATTTTATTTTAAAGTACTTTGCTTGTTTTTGAAGAACATTAAAATTTTGCATGCCTGGCAATAAATAAAATACCGGTGTACGTGTGTTCGTAATTCTTCTTATCCTAAACGGCTTGACTGATTTAGATGTTTTTTTTTTTAATTCTTTTTGTGTAACTTGGATGGTTCATAACTATAGTTGGACTCGCGTGGCGCTGTTGTCGCAGGACAACATCTGCCTGCTGGGTTCACTAGTTATATTTTGACTTTAGATTTCATAGTTTTGAATGATTTTTGGTAGGGGAAAAAGTTATGGGTTCGCGTCACCGATATGCCCGCGCCGATATGCTGTTGTAGCAATAAGTGAAGTATTTTTGGAACGAAGTTCTTTAACGCTACTGAAGACTACTTTAAGTCAAAATAAAGATCCAAGATGACGGCTGCGAACATTTAAAAATATTTCGTCATGGGTATCATTTTCATAGTTTTCGAGGATGCTAAAGCTGATAGTGAGGTCAAAATATAAATCCAAGATGGCGGCTGTGACAATATTCAGATTTTTCGTCATAGGTGTCTTTTTCATAGTTTTTGAGGATTCTAAAGCAGATTTTGATGTCAAAACGTAAATCTAAGATGGCGGCTGCGAAAATTTTCACATTTCTTCATAACATCACGCTATCAATTTCAAAGTGTTGGGCCCTTTGAAATTGATGGCGTGATGTTATGAAGAAATCTCATTTCCGCAACTTTTTCGCGCAAGTGGGTTCGCGCAAGTGTCTTTCGCGAAAATGTCTTTCGCGCAAGTGTCTCAGATCCCTTTATGGATACTGGTGCCAATTCTCTTGTCACAAATTAATGCCTCAAAACTAGACTAAAAATCACCAAAGTTTCGTTCATTCCTGTCAAACGATGATTTCCTATCGTGAAATAATTTTAGAATATATTTTATTTTGACAGCACTAAGATGGCAATATGGTGCCGATTCTCTTGTATACCGAACTAAACTTACTAAACTATCACTAAAATTCCTTACTTTTGGCTATGAAAATCTTGAAGCTATTCTTGCAACAAAAATTTTCTAAATTAAATTTAAATATATTTTGACACACTAAAATTATATTTGACAATCGCGAGTCCACGTGGTACTTATTTGCCCTACCCCGTGAATTTTTTTTAGAGCTGGAGGCGCACAGGGGGCAGCCTTGACGTTTTATATAGAATTTTTACTTTTTGTAAGGAAAATAAGAAAAAATATTACCTACATGTAGAGTTTCAGGGGTTTAAGGGTTTTATAAAGGGGATCGAAATTCTCATTATTTTTGCGATTGGACACACCGTTTTCGAGATATATGCAAAAGAAAAAAAAAGATACAGTACTGTTTTTTGCACCTGAAGCGAGGTGTTGGTGTGAATTTTAGTTCAAGATAACTAATTTTATTCCGCACCTTTTTAATCGCGATTAAAAAAAGTCATATTTAGTTAGACATGGGTGCCGATTCTCTTGTACACCGAACTAAACTAACTAAACTATCACTAAAATTCCTTATTTTTGACTATGAGAATCTCAAAGCTATTCTGCAAAATAAATTCTCTAAATTTAAAAATAATTTTGACACATCTAAATCGAATTTGACAACCGCGACTCCACACGTGATACCTAACCACGTGAATCTTTTTAGAGACGGAGGCGCGCAGGGGGGGCAGCCTCGACGTGTTTTATATGGATTTTTCACTTTTTGTGTGGAAAATAAGAAAAAATATTACCTACATGTAGAGTGTTAGGGGTTTAAGGGTTTCATAAAGGGTGTCAAAATTTTAATTATTTTTGCGATTGGACACACCGTTTTCGAGATATAAGCAAAAGAAAAAAAAAATTCAGTACTGTTTTTTCATCTGAAGTCGAGGTGTTGGTGTGAATTTTAGTTCATGACAACCAATTTTATTCCACATGTTTTTAGTCGCGATTAAAAATAGTCATATTTAGTTAGAAAATCTAAATTTTAGGTTAAAAACGTCAAATTCAGAATAGCAAAATTGCCATTTTCACTAAACTAATATCTCAGTGCCATCTTAGTGCTGTCAAACTAAAATATAGTTAAGTTGTGTCACTTTAGTCTATTTCAGAATGGGCAATCGATTTCCCATTCTGAAATAGACTAAAGTGACACAACTTAACTAGATTTTAATTTGACAGCACTAAGATGGAACTGAGATTTTCATTTAGTGAAAAAAGCAACTTTACTATTCTGAATTTGACGTTTTTCACTTAAAATTTAGATTTTCTAACCGAATCTGACTATTTTTCGCGATTAAAAACGTGTGGAATAAAATTGATTGTCATGAACTTTAAATTCACACCAACACCTCGATTTCACATGCAAAAACAGTACTGAATCTTTTTTTTTTCTTTTGCTTATATCTCGAAAACGGTGTGTCCAATCGCAAAAAATAATGAAAATTTCGACTCCCTTTATAAAACCCTTAAACCCCTTATACTCTACATGTAGGTAATATTTTTTCTTATTTTCCATACAAAAAGTGAAAAGTTCCATATAAAACACGTCGAGCGTGCGCGCCTCCGGCTCTAAAAAGATTCACATGGTTAGGTATCACGTGTGGAGTCGCGATTGTCAAATTTGATTTAGATGTGTCAAAAATTTTCTTAAATTTAGAGAATTTATTTTGCATAATTGTGCCGATTCCCTTGTTCACAAACTAAACTAAATTTAAGTGCATCTTTTTCTTTCTATTTCATTAAGAAAAGGACAGAAGATAAATTTTAGTTTAGTCCTGTCAAATTAATCAGCGCTTGACGTTAATTGACGTAATTTTAGTCGGCAAGTTTTTAATCACATCTAAACTTGTATGGGTGGTGATTAATTTGACAGGACTAAACTAAAATTTATCTTCTGTCCTTTTCTTAATGAAATTGTAAGAAAAAGATGCACTGAACTTAAATTTAGTTTAGTTTGTGAACAAGGGAATCGGCACCAATAGCTTTGAGATTCTCATAGTCAAAAGTAAGAAATTTTAGTGATAGTTTAGTTAGTTTAGTTCGGTGTATAAGAGAATCGGCACTAATCAAAATTTTAGGTGAGAAAAGTCAAATTCAGATTGGTGCCGATTCTCTTGTCACAAATGCCTCTAAACTAAACTAAAAATCACCAATATTTAGTTTATTCCTGTCAAACGACGATTTCCCATTCTGAAATAGACTAAAGTGACACAACTTAACTATATTTTAGTTTGACAGCACTAAGATGGCACTGAGATATTAGTTTAGTGAAAATGGCAATTTTGCTATTCTGAATTTGACGTTTTTAACCTAAAATTTAGATTTTCTAACTAAATATGACTATTTTTTTATCGTGACTAAAAACATGTGGAATAAAATTGGTTGTCATGAACTAAAATTCACACAAACACCTCGACTTCAGATGAAAAAACAGTACCGAATATTTTTTTTTTCTTTTGCTTATATCTCGAAAACGGTGTGTCCAATCGCAAAAATAATGAAAATTTGGACACCCTTTAAAAAACCCTTAAACCTCTAACACTCTACATGTAGGTAATATTTTTTCTTATTTTCCATACAAAAAGTGAAAAATCCATATAAAACACGTCGAGGCTGCCCCCCTGCGCGCCTCCGGCTCTAAAAAGATTCACGTGGTTAGGTATCACGTGTGGAGTCGCGGTTGTCAAATTCGATTTAGATGTGTCAAAATTATTTTTAAATTTAGAGAATTTATTTTGCAGAATAGCTTTGAGATTCTCATAGTCAAAATTAAGGAATTTTAGTGATAGTTTAGTAAGTTTAGTTCGGTATACAAGAGAATCGGCACCAATAGCGAATTTTTCATTTTCACTAAATTAATAACTCATTCAGTTGCAAAAACTGTACTTTATCTTTTTTCTGTTCTTTTGCTTATATCTCGAAAATTGTGTCTTATCGCAAAAATAATGAAAATTTCGACCCCCTTTATGAAACCCATAAACCCATAAAACTCAACATGTAGGTAATCATTTTTCATGTTTTCCATACAAAAAGTATAAAATTCCATATAAAACAGAATTGTTATAAATATACTAAACGAATATACACAAACATTCCAGACTTATTTCATAAGCGTACCTACGTAACTTAACAAAATACCGTCTATAGGATCAAAACTGTTTAAGCGATCACTACGCTCGATGTTTAGGCGTGTGTGCGTGAACGGTGCACACAAACATAGCATCGCAAGAATTTACCTAAACTCTGTCGAGTGAAGTCACGGCCAGGAGCCTTAAACCACTGCACGCGCGACTTTGCCAAATTTACATCAACGACATCGGATGTCCGAAGTTGTAAAACTCCAATTCGCACATGTGTGCATTGTGAATTTAATACTAATAAAAATTGTATGTTAATTATCTTTGTTTTATTTGTCTTACTTATCTCTGAGGTTTTTATTATTATTTATTTGTAATATTGTTGGTCACACGGGATTGTCTGTTAGAAATCCCGGGAAGAATTATATTAATATCAACATTTCGATGCAAGTACATAAATAACTCTACCTAATTCCGACCTCTGCTGATTACCTACTGTATAATGTGTAATTTTTTGGAAACAATAAACAAACAAATTAATGAGATGACAGTCAGTGCCTTTGTTTGAAACACAAGCAATTTGTAACTTTACGGTGTATTAGCAACATTTAACCAACACATTAAATTGCTTTTTACTATAAAACGGTGTTACATAATATATTGACTGGCTTCTTTGCATAGGTACACACGGCTACACATCCAGCTATACATTTCCAGTATAAGCTGACCTCGCATTGTACGGAAATCCGATACAATGCGAGTTCAGCATAAACTGGAAATTTTTATCTTGATGTGTAGCCGTGTGTACCATTCATTCGGGTCGAGTAGGTATTGAAGCTTTGTACGGGACAGCAGATAATCTTTTCTCGATTACAATGTTCGTCACATGGAGAAAGTAAATTACATTACCTTAAATTTGACCGCACTTTTCCCATACACCCTGTAGTATCTCGTGGAAGCAATTTGAAATTTAATCTCTTAACATCAAAGTTTCTAATCTAATACAGAGATTAATATCTCTTTCAAGTCCAATACGTTATAGCGACAGAAATTCGACAGATATTCATAGCTGCAACCGAACAACCACATTCACAACGTGTCCTATCAAAACTTTTCCGATTTAGAACTATTTTCTCATGCATTTGTTTCATGCTCCACAAAATTGGACGTAACATCTTTGAATAGTTTTAGGAGTAGCACTTTAGTATTCGTATATTTTATTGTGGATTATATAATCATCATCATCATCAGCCTATAAATGTTCCCACTGCTGGGATACAGGCCTCCTCTTTGTGAGAGGGAGTGGGCCGTAATCCACCACGCGGGCCCAGTGCGGGTTGGTAGATGTCACATGTCTTCGAATTTTCGGTTTTAGGACATGCCGGTTTCCTCACGATGTTTTCCTTCACCGTTATATAATACCTCCCTAATAATAAAGGCGGTTTTTAGTAATCTACTACTGCTCTATTCTATATCCAATATACCAAATTAGTACCTACGTATAATTAACAATTGCTTCAAAAACGGTGAAGGAAAACATCGTGAGGAAACCGGCATGCCTGAACGATATTTCTCGATGGTATGTGAAGCCAAGTCAGTAGCCCATGGGCGGCATAAAAACTTTGATACCAGGTTAGTCACTAACCATTCGAAAAAGAAGAATACTTACGTCAGTGGTCGGCAAACCGCGGCTCGCGAGCCACATGCGGCTCTTTGACCTTTAAAGTGCGGCTCTGTCTGTACAAATAACTATGAGTTCGAGCGTAGATACGCATGGGGATTGGGTTTTCGGTCATTAAGCAAGATATCAAGTTTTATTCAAAATTCAAACTATATTTTTTCAAAGATTTATTTCCGAAGCATTTTCACCGAAAATTAATCATTTACTGTACCTCTCAAAGTAAGCCTTAATCATATTATTATCAGCCGATATGATGATGATGATGAAAGCATCCTACTTCTTAGCAAGTTATGGAATAAGAAATGTTTATTGAGACAGTTTCGACATTCAGAAAGGATTGGCTCTCATAAGAAATCTTATTCGTTAAGTATTGATATTTGGTTCTATTGCCTAATGAGTTTGCCGACCACTGACCTACGTTACTACTTTCCCTATGATTTATCCCTATTTTTATTTATCAATTTATATATTCAATTTTTCATTCCTGCTGTCCGCGTGACCTAATTAATTACTTTCTTACTTACAAGACGTCCATTTTCTTTCCTTCTTTTGCAAATTTTCATATTAGATTACGTGGACAAAGTTGTTTCGTATCATTCCATGAGAAAAAACATGGTTTTAACAATTGACGTTGACAGTCAACAGCTTTTTCTCATTTCAAACCTGACTGACAAATAGTCTGGTAACAGAGTGGTGCCCAAGACAACACAAAAGAAAGCAAGGAGGACAGTGTCGTAGATGGGAGGATGACGTTGGAAGAATTGCGGGTATTACTTGGAGAAGTCAAGCACAGAACCGCAGTGTGTCAAGCTCTATGGGAGGCCTATGCTGGAAAGCAAGACAATATTCACGTACCGGTATCAGATAGTTAAATTTATGTTAATTTCACGTGAAAACGGTGAAGGAATACATCGTGAGGAAACCGGCATGCCGGAGAGATATTTCTCGACGGCGTGTAAAGTCAAGTCACAGGCTCATGGGCGGCTTTAAAACTCTGACACCAGGTTAATCACTAACCAGACGAAAATAAGAAAGTCTCTGGAGATTGCAAGCATTATATTATTATGCAGGTCCAGCATGTACCCCAATTTCCCCAGTCTACGCTAACAATATGCTCAAGATTATAACGTCGCTCGGCATCCAATACCGCGAATGTCAAATTGACAAAAATCAGATTTTTGTTTTATTTCATTCTACACGTTCAAATACGCGATACTGCATTAAAAAATTGGCCGAAAGTTATCCAGTCATATTGTTTTAATTTAGTATAAAATATATTATTTTAAAATATTTGTGTGTATGTAGTACATTTTGTAAAGTTTTTTGTCTCCTGTAAAATTTGATGAATGTTGCATTCGCGGTATTGGACGCCGAGCAAGCGATGTTAAGCCACTTACATACTGTTGTTCTTTCTAGGATCTACGTGTAGAGATATTAGGTGATCACGATGTCAGCTAGTCTGAGGCAGCACTTTTGATAAATTGGATATTGGAAAATAATATCCTGTGTTATTTTAGTTTTCTCACATACTCACTTGGTTATTAGTACCTATATTTATTCGTGTCTGATAGGTTTTCAAGGATTAACTACGAAACTGATTTTCAGATGGACAAAAGCTCGGAGCAGCAATAAGATCGGAAAAAAATAATAAGTACCTATTTATATTCTCACGCAAGACTACTGCGGGAGTTTTCTACACTTAATAATATTATTAATTAATTAATTAACTTTAACTAATATTATCCTGGCTGGAGAAGGCACAACATAAGGAGCACTGGAAAAGTATGGGAGAGACCTTTGCCCAGCAGTGGGACAAAACAGGTAAAAAAAAACTATAAAGAGAAAAGATTTGATTTTTTGTATATTTGTTTGTTACGCTTTCACGCTAAAACGGCTGAACGGATTTGGATGAAATTTGGCACATGGGAAGACCATGACCTGGGTTAGAACATAGAATATTCCTACGGTATCGAAACTTATGCAGGTAAAGTTGCTAGTAATATAATCCTTAATATTATAAATGCGAAAGTAAGTTTGTTTGTTACGCCTTCACGCTAAAACGGCTGAACGGATTTGGATGAAATTTGGCACATATATAGATGATGCCCTGGAAAAGAACATAGGATACTTTTTTTTTCCCACGGGATCGAGACTTATGCGGGTGAAACCGCGGGGCGCAGCTAGTATTATTATAAAGAGAAAAGATTAGTATTTTCATTTTTGTTTGTAATGAATAAACTCAAAAATTACTGGACAGATTTTTAAAATTCTTTCACCAATAGAATGCTATATTATCACTGAGTAACATAGGCACTGAGGAGATAATTTATAAAGATTATCACGCGGGCGAACTCGTAGGCAGAAGCTAGTAGTTAATTAGCGTTATGAGATGATCATTTATTTATCAACACCAGCCTATTTCAGAGTACCTCGTTCTAAAACCATGCCTACAGCTAGTAAAAAGGTTATCGATAAACTCTATTCTATTCAGCGTTATTAGTTCACAGTGTGACAGGACACAGAAAGATTTATCCATTTATATCTGGAGAGGCTTTATCATTTTCTACATATTTCAACCAGACGTTGACTTTGATATATACGAGTGGTTACAAAAAACAGTGGCGGGAAAACCGCGTGCTGTCATGTTGGAACGCTGAAATGGTTGAGTTTTTTTCTGCGGGTTTTTATGCAATTATAATTTAAATGTTGTAAAGATAGGCCTCTAAATTTTGATAAAAATTGTTGAGTACTATCCAAAAAAAGAAAATACAGTAAAAAAAAACGTACTGTGCGGTCGGGACCCCCATCAGGAACGAAGTTCTTTCTCACGTACTGATTGATTAACATTTTCATTTTAATCTCACTATTGGCTTTTACACGCTTGAAAACCATGAAAACAATACCCATGATGAACAATTTGAATATTTTCAGAGCCGCCATCTTGGATTTTCATTTTGACCAAATTCACACTTTCTCCGGCATGCAGTGTACTCGGGCCGATGTGTACAATTTTATCCCAAGACACTGTAATCACTTTATTCTTTTGTTTTTTTCTGCCGGCGTTCTCTCTCTCTCTCTTTCTTTCTCTTTGAATTAGAAGAAGACAGTCGCAAGTATTAACACTTTTTAGCGTGACGATTTCTGAAAGTTTACAAGCCACGCTTAAGAACTTCGTTCCAATAAACAAGTAAAAATAACTAATGACAGAATTTAACTTTTGTTAATTTTATGACATATTTGAGTCAGCTGCCTATTCATTCATAAGCATCAAATGTTCCGTGTTGTAACCTTTTTTTATGTTTTCGAAATTATCAAATAACTTCTGAGCGGGAGGGCGTGTCAGACTCTTACTGACTACAACCCACCCGTGTTCCTTCAGCTGCCATGTTGCTGGAGGCCACGATTTCCCTTTCGGCCCGTATTCGCAGCCCCGGCAGGCATTGGCCCTAGCAGACCCCGTCAATTCTGCTGACAACTCTTTGAGGCGCGCATGGAACACAACGCGCCGTCCGTGTTGTAACCTAAATATCTACAAATGCCTATAGAAAATCTTCTTATTTGCTAACATAAACCCAGAGAGCAGTGGTGGCCCAGTGGTACCTAATGGCCGTGATTTACGAGTTGTAAGGTCGTAGGTTTAAATCAGACAGGCGCTTTACACTTTGTGTAAATTATTTCATCACCACTGCTCTCAAAACGGTTAAGGAAAACATCGTGAGGAAACCGGCATGTCCTAAACCAACAATTCGAAGACATGTGACATCTACCAACCCGCACTGGGCCCGCGTGGTGGATCACGGCCCACTCCCTCTCACCAAGAGGAGGCCTGTGTCCCAGCAGTGGGAATATTATAGGCTGGTTATGATTATGATGAAACCCAGAGAACAAAGTTAATCGAATATCACAATTCGACGGGATAATTTCCTTTGTTTCCGATCTAATTTGAATTGACAAAAGGGCTTATTACAAATCTTTACATCTTTTTCTTGTGCACAAATCATTGATTCGCAGATAAATTACTGTGCTAAGCAGAAACTTTTTGGAACTCCTAATATATGCAGATTGAAAGATCAAAAGACTCACTTCGAAACAATCCAATTCTCTTCTACATCGATTTCCATTGCAGTCTAATCCTAGGTACACACGCAGCGACTTTAGTCGCCGGGGACTGGCTGGCGATTTCAAAATATTACGACCACAAACACTCTCTCACTCACATACACACACACCAACAAATCAGTTTAACCCCATAGCAACACACTCACACACAATTAACCATTAACCCACTCAATTAAAATGTTAACATCAGAATTATTACGCAATTATAAATATTTTTTTAAACGTGTTAATCCCACTAAAGAACACTATCCTTCAAGATACAGGATTTTCCTAGTTTGAAGGCAGGGGTCTTACTCATCCGTAGGCGCGGGCTTGCGGACGGTGAGCAATGGGTAGCTCGCCGTCCGATAAGGACCAAGCCCGGATCGACGGCGCGTTGTGTTCCACGCGCGCCTCAAAGAGATGTCAGCAGAATTGACGGGGTTCGCTAGGGCCAATGCCTGCCGAGGGTTCAAAGAAAACCGATAGGGAAATCGTGGCCCCCGGCAACAGGGCAACCGAAGGAACACGGGTGGGTTTTAGTCAGTAAGAGTCTGACACGCTCTCCCGCTCCGCCCAGAGCGGGAGAAGTTATTTGATAATTTATCAACAAAAAAAAAAAAAAAAAATTGATAAATAAATGATTATTTACTTACTTACACACATATTTTGACATTGCCAGCGACAAATAGCCTGTCTGTGTGTGGGCGTAAGATTTTGAAATGCCGCTGGTGACCAAAGTCGCTACGTGTGTACCTAGCATTAAAAATCTACACTAAAAAGCAATGTGTTGTTGCTAAAATGAGAAGACAGACAGACATGAGTGATCCTAAAAGGGTTCCGTTTTTCATTCGTAGGTACGGAACCCTAAAAACCTAATGAAGCATTGCTTATTAATACAGCCTTAACATCTACACGTCGCAACCGGGAGAAGAAATAAAAAATTGCTATTATGAACTGAAGATTCAATTTAGTATCGCGCATTTCCTGTTTTATAACGCAAGCAAAGCTTAGCGACATGAATGTAGGAAGCTTTTGAAGAAATTGTATAACTTTGACATCTCCCTTGTGGGTTGAGCAGAGATACGGTGTGACGGAGTGGTTTCTAGAAATATATCAAGGCCGTTTTCGTCGGAGGTGTAAGCAAAAGTGTGATTGGTGTGATCCACATTGCTTTTTGTATCTTTGGGATATTGTCTTGGATAGCTCACCAACTCCTGCGACTGATGAGAGCTTAGGATTTTCTGAAAACATGTTTTCCTTTCTAGCCATTCAGCCGTTATGATAAATTTAGTTTTATTTATCGTAAATCGGGGTGTTGTCCGCAATTCCACGTAAAGATTTTATTTTTTATAATGTGTGTATTTCTTCAATAAGTTTTTGAACATGTAAAGTAAAATGTTTATCAGCGTTACTAAAATATCTAGACTATACCCAAATCACTTTAGCTTGGCAAGAGCGGTCATTGCCCTCTCCCTAATATCTCTCCGTAGGAACCCAAACAATAAACTATTTATGGTTTTTCGTTATTGGAACATGTTGAAAATCACGATAGATTATTCGTTATTTCAGTTTTTGAAATAAAGAATGCTAGAAAATGTCAGTGGGTCCATGACCGCTATTGCCACTCTAAAGCGATTCGGGTATACACAATATTATTAAGAGTATGTTTATATACATATTATATTATTGGCCTTAAACCAAGTTAAATAGCCTTTACCCAGAAGACGGTCTTAAACTACCCCATAAGTTCATACATTAACAATACAACAATAGAGTATACATACTCGACTTACTTCTACGCTTCAGGGCATCAAGTTGCCAACTTTACTCGTTCAACTAAGCTTATATAGAAAGGTAAACACAGACAAGCTTTCCTCCACTCCCAGAATGAAATTCTGTGAAAAAATAAATGGAATTTCACATGATGCGGGTCCGCAGCCCGACCCAGAAGCATATTCATTGGGGGCTAAAAACCCGGCAGATATCACCCCCCAGTTAATTACCATTTTAATTGAATACACTCGCCAAATGAATTTTTCAGTAAACTTTTTATTTTTAAACGTTTCGTCTCCGTTTATAGTTTGCTTTTCATTTCCAGTTATCATTCCGGGAAAATTAATTGTTGGAAATTAAATTTTCATGCTGAGTCTGTTAGACGGACTGAATTTGTTGAAGCTGGGACTCTTCCTGGAAATGTAATTATTTTCATATTTAGTTGGTATGTATCGTTGGCGTAGGTGGAGAACTAAATAACAAAAAAAAAACTTGTTTGGAGAAAATTACGATTTATTTATGCGGCATGATTTGGGTGTTAAGAAAATGGTGAAAGGTCAATTTGACCAAAATCGCAGTTATTTAGTTCTCCACCTACGCTGACGGTATAGTCAGCTGCAGAGAAATCTCACCCCCTAGCAATGTAAAAATACATTGCTAAGGGGTGAGATTTCTCTGCAGCTGACTGTACCTGCTTTTACGAAAACGACTTTAAAGTCATGTTAAGATATTATTGAGAACTAAGTACCTAAAAAAAATAAAAAATTTAACCCTTCCATCCATGTACATTTTAGAGACCATTATGTTTGTTAAATCGAACCTAAATCTATTGTCAGATAGAGTAATTCGGAATAGACGCGACAATAGCAAACTGTGTATACCTAGATCCAGGACAGCTCTACTGCGTAAAAGTATATTCTGTATGGCGCCAATTCTGTATAATACGTTGCCAAAACATTGGAGGGAATATACAACGGAAAAATTAAGAAGTAGGTTAAAAAGCCTTCTTTTAGAGAAAGCCTACTACAGCACTGACGAATTTCTGAATGATAAATTAATCTAATTCTTATAATTGTGCATTCCTAATTACTTTGATATTAAATTGACTAATTTTATTAAACATTATGAGTTGTTTACTCCATTCTGTAATACATTTTAATTTTTTAAATTCTAATTTGGACTATTAATTATTTGAATGCTGGATAAATTTATAATTATTTAATTAAATGTACCTACCTACTTATATTTGTACGCCGTTAAGGCAAAACATGACTGTGGTAAAATTTAATTGTAACATCTTGCATGCCATATGTGTGTATACTCATGTTTTGGACAAATAAATGATCTTTATCTTTATCTTTACTAAGCTTCTAGAAAGAAGTATTCAAAACGATGAACAGCACTTAAACAAACTCAGCAACAGTTTAAATTGAAGAATCTTGTACGTAAGTTAATAATTCAATTAATTACTTATTTAAGAACTTTGAACACCAAAGCATTAAGAGCGTTCATCCAAAAAGTTGGCAACATCGCAAATAGCTGTCAAATATATACCTATTTTGATTAATTTGGCAGTATTACTGTATGGAAATGAGAAATATGGCTAACTTAGTGAACTCAAATATTAATAAAGAATTGCAATTATAACACTGAATTTGATGTTGTAACCGTTTTAGGTATAAAAAGGCATTTGGAAAGTACCCAAATACTTTTTTTACATTTAAGAGTTCAACTGTCACAAGGACTCATTGAGATCGATAACAATTAAAATTCTATTTCCATACAGTAATATTGCCAACGAAATATTTAATAACTATTTGCGACGTTGCCCACTTTCTGTATAAACGCTCTTAAAACGCTCAAAGATGGTCCACCTTACGGACTAAGTAAGGAAAACAAAACCCCATAACATGGAACATAGAATGCTCAAAGATTTTGATACTTACAAAACGATCCCCGCACGTGCTTATTACCTATTATGGCACTACTTTCATACGCCTTAAGCTTTAACCCTTAGACTAATAACCGCAAAGCCGCTAACAGGCATTACGGCATGAAACATTTCAGGCTTTCAGTTGCGTGCCAGCCGCGACCGAGGGAAGCCGTATACACGACGCGACTTTTCCTACCCTCTCGAGAATCGACGAAAAAGTCTTCGTAACTTTATGACGTTCTATATTTGAATTAAAAAAAACCGTTAACTTTGCGTGATGACGTTTAAAAACAAATGAGTGATGTTAAATTGACAGTGACGTGAACTGGATTGTTCTTCGCCCCGCAGTTTAAAGGACTATTTAAAGTTAAGGTAAGTCAGTTCTGTTAACCCATGTCAACCCGTCTATGTTGGTGTCGGCATGGTTAAACGGCTTTATTCAGACAGGAAGGTCGAAAACTCCTTGACAGGTGTTGGAAAAGTTTTTATGGTGAAAGTTTGGTTTATGATAATGTCAACGCTGAGGATATCGTGGTTGGAAGGATAATTTAAATGCTGCTGAAAATGTATAGGTAGTATAAAGTTACTTATTACGTATCTCCTAGATTTTAGAACGGCGTTATTTTTAATAATAGGTAATTTTATCTAAAAAGAAAGAAAAATAAGTTTATTAATAATAAATAATAATACATTTATTAATTAAATAATTATTAATAAAACATATGTAATTATTATTATTTATTTTGTTTCGTTTATTTGTTAATAATTAAGTAGCCGTGGCACACAGTGTTTGTCCCAGTAGGTCTGCAGTATGAAGTAAGTTATTCATTACCTACTAGATAATAATAAATTAATAATTCGATGTTATATTTAGAAGTAATATGTTATTAACTATACCCCGTTTGAAATAAGATTAGACATTTAAACAAACCTTTTTTACAGTCCGTTCAACCAATTTTGACTTCTATTGCGTAGGCATAAGGCTGGCATTAAAAGCAAAAAAAGTGGTTACAAACCAACTGTTTACTGCAGCTGCAATTTGTCGTGCCACCAACGCAATAGAAGTTAAAATCGGTTGAACGGACTGTAAAAAAGGTTTAGTTAAATGTCTAATCTTATTTCAAATGGAGTATAAGTGACCATACGCAACTTTGGCCGCATTCCGAGTTACGCCAAAAGTGATAATATCGCGAATCCGACCAAAGTCCAAAGTCACAATTATTACTCAATAACCCTCATATTTTGTGACTATTAAATTTGGTTGGATTCGCGATATTATCACTTTTAACGTAACTCGGAATGCGGCCTTTGTTTTCTGTCAAAATCCGTTATTTTGGAAGTAAAATATTCGTTATTTTCGAAGTAAAATTAAGGTCATAATCATGTTATAGTCCTAATAAGAATTATTCCTTAAACCGACTTAATATTTGAATAAGTATAACGGCGCAAGGATAGCCTTTACCCGAAATGGTCATCGTATTTGTGGTTCAGAAGCTTCAATATCATCAAGATTGTGCCGGAATATAGCAGTTCGTCGTAGACGTGATACGACAGCGACTCCCTTGTCATCCTGTCTGTCATCAGAAGACAGCCGTCACGCAACCATCGATGCGACGCTCTACTAGAGTGACTGTCACCAGCCAGTGTCACTCTTATCCGACCTTTTTGGTGATTCCTAGTAACCTCGTCACAAAATTAGAAAGCACCACTGGCTGCGCCGTCAAGTACCTACCTACCTAAATAAACAATAATATAGACACAGATAGTACCATCCACAAAGACGCGCCCCACTCCGCGATTACTGTACTGCACATGGAGCATGACAATAATAGAAACGGGTTTTCTACGGTTTTTGTCGACAGAAGAATAGACAAAATGACAGACTATGATTGTTTATCTGTCGTTTTTTCTATTCTTCCGTCGACAAAACCCGTTTCTATTGCGGTTATGCTTTGCGTGCTGTATGCTGTACTTTATAAGTATGGAGCGGAGCACTATCCACGAAGACGCGCCCCACTCCGCTCCGCTCCGTACTTAAAATACAGCTTACAGTACAGTCATCGCGAAATAGGGCGCGTCTTCGTTGATGGCACTATCTGTCTGTAGATTTCTTTGTGTTTTGTTTTGCACTAGACGTGAAATAAAGCAGAGAGAAATCTAATATTGTTTTCACAACTATTGGTTACTATCTATTCTCTCGAAGAAGCTTCCTTCTTCAGATCTTCGATCCAATGGAATATCAATTTACTGTGTGTCTTATGCTGAGATAGGAGCCTTTCTGGCCTCGCACAGGTCTTTCTTTTTATAGTTTTGTTAGTTTTAATGTTCTTTTTTATTGTTTGTATTTCTTGTGCACGTCCCAAATAAAATATTTTTATTCTGACTGCTTTTACAAGATTCCTTGTTGGTTTGGAGGAAAATATTATATCGATGTTTGGAGCGATATTAACATAACCCCTATTGATTTATCATTGTTTTTCGTTCACGTGACACGCAACTTCAAAGTAATAAAATGCCAAAGTTATAAGCATTGTCTTGGAGGTCACAAGCTCAACACAAACTTGACGAATAGATTGTAAGCTTTATGACAATGTGCTAACGAACCTAAACTTCTTTCCTTTCCATTCCGTGTCTGTCTGTGTGACCGCTTAGATCTTCTAACTATACAATGGATATTGATGCAATTTTCACCATCATTCAAATTATTATTTCACTTAGCTTATACCACATAAATATCAAAGTGTCAAAGGACTGTCTTAACTATCAAGCACGACTGCTAGTCTTGAATTAATTCCCCTGCACACGTAGCATGACAACCATAGAAACGGGTTTTCTACGGGTTTTGTCGACGGAAGAATAGACAAAATCACAGATTGTGACTGTTTGTCATTTTGTGTATTCTTCCGTAGACAAAATCCGTTTTTATTGTGGTCATGCTAAGCGTGCAGGTCGGTCAAAGGGTAATGAGGTTTTTCAATTTGAAAAAAAAATTGTAGCATCTCGGAGTCTGGATTTTCACCCGCTTTTAAAGGCACTAAGCTCACCTGCTTACTTGCAATTTGTGAGAACCGAAACGCTCGTCCTTAATTATCTGTGGCTTTATTGGTAGACTAAATATATTATCTATGGGTCTGTGTCTAGACTGGGTTAGCGTGCTGTTGGTTAATTCATTAAAACTTCATTACAAACTAAATAGGTACCAATTTCTATTAACATACAACATAATTAATTATGCGTGAAACCTGAACTACTAAAAATAAAAACTGAAAACTAAACTACCTGAAGTCCAGGGGTTGGGTTTAGAAACGTGCCTCCTCGCTAGAAAGAATGTGAGTTGGGGGTTCTAGAGGGTTTCCTGAACCCTAATTTCTTTTTTGCCAGAGATGCATATTGTTTTTAAACATTTTTTTTTTTGGTAAGTTTCAAAAAATCTACTTTTATGTGCATGGAACAACAATCCTAGAGAGCTTGCAAGCGAACAAAGACCCTGCTATCCCCTTCAAACCTAACCTGTCTGAGTCGGGGTGCCCCAAGTCCCGACACATCTCGATTTAGTAAAAAGGCAATAAGAACTTAGGATGCAAGAGCGAGGGACTTGGGGTGCCCCAACTCGGACATATTAGGTTCTGAGGGGATGGCGGGGTCTAGTCTCTACGCCACTTCGTCGACTACGGCTTACTTCAAAAAATTAATATTTACCATATTTCTTTGAATTTTTAACCTTTTTTTAACCTTGGCCTTCGAGACGTTTGACATTGACCTTGAAAATGTGTCTCCTGTGAACTTGTGGGTGGGGGATGACTTGCCCTCTTCCTCTTTCCTCCCTTCCAGCTCCTTCTACATTTCATTTATCAACCTTTTTATGAGATTTATGTCATATTAAAAAACCGTTAAAAAAGAGTATCTCCGACGGGGGTGGAGTTGGGTGTTTACTAACGCTCCCCCCTCGTCCCTGTCCCCTCCTCCTCTACCCCCTATCGAGGCGGCATGTTGCTAAACTTTAACCCAGTCCAGTGCTAATCAAATATCTTTTCTAACAACAAGGCTTAAATTGGTTGACTAAGTATAAACCTTAGGCAACATTTGACCTATAATGTCACCCCTCTCGCACCAACGAAGCTATTGTCATCAAACACTCTAATATTTAGCTACCCATTGAAAGCTGTCGATGGAAGCCATTAGGCCAAATAACAACGCTATTGTTCTACGTAGGACATGGCAACACTAAACACGGTATCAGCTTAGTTAGCCAACTTGTGGGAACTTGGAGCTAACTTCTATTGTTTGTTTGTTGTCTATGATAGGTAGGTACGTTAATCAAGGTATACATTAAACCTGAATTATGTGGTCACTAGTGACAGGTATAGATAGTGCCATCCACCAAGGCTCGGATACCGGTTAAATTTTCAAACCGGTATTATGAACTTGACGCAAAAACCTTTACATTCGGTTTCGTTCGTATAAACCTATTTTCTTAAACCGGTTTTAGAGGAGTCTTTACATAAAGATTTTTTCGGAATAAACGGTTTAGAGCAATATTAACCGGTTTATTGTTTTGTTTTTATTCATCGCGGCATCTTCACTAGTAATCACAAGTTGCAACGCGTTTACCGACATGCCGCCCGTCGAATAAACCGGTTAATTTAGGTTAAAATAAAGTTCTTAAAACGTTCACGTTCATAAGAAAAGTTCAGAGGAAAACTGAAATAAACCGTTGTTAACCGGTATTTTTAAAACCGGTTCCGAGCCTTGCCATCGACGAAGACGCGTCCGACTTTGCTCCGCTCCGTACTAAAGTACAGCTTACAGTACAGTAATCACGGAGTGGGGCGCGTCTTCATAGATGGCACTATTCTGTATTCGAAAACATTAATATAGGGTGGCGATTTAAACACCTGCATTCGTTCTCCCCCCCCCGACCCTTGCTCGAAAACGAGGTGTCAGCAATTGTTGCAGCTGAGCACGTAGCCTTAAATACCCCGTATAATAATCATGATGAAAATCTAAGTTTGATCCAGCCTGTCCTTTCTTGCTGTCCTCCCCCCAGCGATGCCCTAGTCCGCGGTTCGTACCCCACAGGGGGTGCTCTTAGGGAGCACTCACTTAATTTTAATTTAGTATAGTTTAAAAGCTGTGGCTGGAGGCTCTAAGTGTAGAAGCTTAAGGCCACCACAGGAAAAATCCGGTTAAGCAGCCAAGACCTTAGTGGTCAATAACTGCGAGAGGCCATAGTTAAAAAAAAACCTGTATCCGTCAATGGGGTGATTCTTCCCATCATACTAAACAACGTTCACTATGAAAGTCATATCCGATTCGTGAAAAAAAAACAAATTCCTATATAGACAGACTATTTGTATACTAGTGTTTTTTTTTTTTGTGAATCGTATAGACAGCGAAAGTTGTATAGTATGACGGGTAGAATCACCCCTTTTACGGATGCAGGTCAATCAATCGCCACCCTGTATACACAGTGAAAGCTAAAGTTTTCGTTGCGATGATTCTAATTGAAATATTTTGTCGGTTTAAAACTAAAAACTCAAATGTTCCATACAAAATTGCAATAAGTACCTACATACATACGATCAATACAGCTGATTTTATTTTACAGCTGATTGGATAGTAGCAACCTACCCTACTTACCTACATCCAAACTGCAAAAAACTATTAAAGTGATCGATGACTTTGTTTTTTTTTTTTCTTTGCGACGTAATCGCCTTTGATCCTGAATTTTGAGCGTTTAAAGCACTAAGATGACTTGCTTAAAAGTCAGTAACGTGATTGAAACCTAATCTGCCATTGGAAAACTGAGTTTTTTTTTATATAGGGCATCTCGCATGTGATCTCTGAGATCATGACTACTTAACCGGGCTTTCCTGTGGGTGCCTTAAGCTACTACACTTAAAACCTCCAGACAGGGGTTATTCAACTAAGCTAATTAAAACTAGGTGAACGCTCGCTAAGGGCACCCCCTGTGGGGTACGAATCTCGGCTTAGGGAAAACTGAGTACCTACCCACTATAGTATACTAGCTTTTGCGGCTTTTCCCACGTGGAAGTCGGAAGTTTTCCCACAAGAACATACCTACTACTGGCATAAAAACTATCCTATTTTCTAAATCAGGTTATGGGTCTATCCATGTGTCAAAGGCCAATACCTGAAATTGGCGTCTTTTTGTTTCTCGCGGCCATCAACCATATCTTGTTTTTCTAGTACAGAATAGTATAACAAACGAAACTTATTTGACATGCATATCTCCAACTCCGTCCGAAATGAGATACTTATAAGAGTTAGAAGTTTGTATGTATTTGGTTGGTAGGCAATTTTTGACTCTTACTGTGCGAAAAGATTATAAAACAAATCTTTTGTGTTCGAGGGCGAACGAAATGCACGGGAAGGGTGTACCGACTATTCAATCTATTTTTAACGACTTCCAAAAGGAGGAGGTTCTCAATTCAACTGTATGTTTTTTTTTAAATATATATTTGTTACGCGATTACTCCGCCAATTATGAATTGATTTTAATGATACTTTTTTTATTTGCTAGGTCATACTTCAGAGGTGATCCCATATAATTTTTTTTAACTTTGCTTGGGTAGTTTTTGAGTTAGCTTCAATAATACGTATTTTTTCGCACTTAGTATGTAGATGATAGGTTAAGTTCCTGTCACTGTTATTTACATAGTAGGTAGTGGTATCCGAATTGTGTGGGGTAAATACCACAACAAAAAGTGAAAAACAAAAACTTTTTAACCGACTTCCAAAAAAAGCACTATAAAGTGAAAAATAACTTTAATTTCGGAAGTCGGTATCTTGGGTTTAAATTTTCGTTTTTTGCCACCGGTAACTTAACACTAACCTTGCACCTAGCCGTTAAGGCGTGAAGTAACAGACAGACAAACAGAGTCACTTTCGCGTTTATAATAATACTAGCTGCGCCCCGCGGTTTCACCCGCAGAAGTCTCGATCCCGTGGAAATATCGGGATAAAAAGTATCTTGTGTTAATCCAGGTTATAAACTATCTGTGTACCAAATTTCATCTAAATTCGTTCAGCCGTTTGAGTGTGAAGAAGAGACAAACATACACACACACTCACAAACTTTCGCCTTTATAATATTAGTGGGATAAAAAGTATCCTATGTGTTAATCCAGATTATAAACTACCTGTGTACCAAATTTCATCCAAATCCGTTCAGCTGTTTGAGCGTGAAGAAGAGAAAAAACATACACACACACAAACTTTCGCCTTTATAATATTAGTGTGAATATGTATTATGGATTACACCGAGTAGATTTCTTTGACGTAATAACTTATGAATCTTATGGTACATTTAACTAAAGTGATGGGTAAGTAGGTACTTACCCATCACTTTAATGTGTAGGTAGGTACCTATATACATACTTAAGTTGTCAACTCAGCGTAAGATTTTGCCGCATGAGAAGTCGCGTGATATCCAAGCAATAAGTAAAGGAGACAGCTTTAGATTAGTTTACAGATAGAAAACTTCCTTTAGTAAAATCAAATCAGAATATTTTGTTTATTGCTTCGATTACATCATAAATTTACCCTTATTTTATGATAGACATCACTGACTTTCAAATCAATTAATCTGCTTAGACTTTTCCCAACTACAGGATATTTATTTATTTTGTTAGGGAAAACAAACAATTGTACAATGTATATTCAATCTAAAATTACAAAATAATTGGAAGTGGGTAAATGTACAATCCACGACGTTTCCACAGATGACCAAGGTTAAGGATACAGTAAAGACACAAAGTTACAAAAACACAAAGAAGAAGACAAGAAGAAAAAAGGAGGATGCACTTCTCTTAAACTAAAACAAATATTATTTGATTATAATTATTATCACTCATTTCGATATGTGCACATTAAAAAGACTCACACTGTATATCACAGTCTTTTTTTTCTTAGTATTTTTATTCTATTGGTTTTGTTCTATTGTGTGTTGCAGTGTAGTTAAATTTTATTTACATAAAATAAAATTTATGTAAATGAAATTGCAGTGGTGGCCCAGTGGTAACGGCCGCGACTTACGAGTTGTAGGTCGTAGGTTCGAACCCAGACAGGCGCTTTACTTTGTGTAAATTATTTCATCACCACTGATCTCAAAACGGTGAAGGAAAACATCGTGAGGAAACCGGCATGTCCTAGAACCGAAAATTCGAAGACATGTGACATCTACCAACCCGCACTGGGCCCGCGTGGTGGATTACGGCCCACTCCCTCTCACAGAGAGGAGGCCTGTGTCCCAGCAGTGGGAACATTTATAGGCTGATGATGATGATGATGATAATTATTACGAAATCAAACAACTATAACAAAAAAAAAAGAGGCTACTCATCACGCAAATGCAGACTCTTCACTAAACATTTCCTAAATTTTTGGCGATCTAAAGCGAATATATCCAAATGCACAAAATGTTTGTTATAAATTTTGGCTAGTCTATAGAGAGGAGCTCGTTCACCCGCGTTAGTACGACAAGGGGGCTTAAAACGGCCGCTTTTGCAGAATCATAATATGATTCATATTATGATTCATATTCAAAATCGTAAAATGGTCACAAACTGACAATTCATATTATGATCTGGGGGCTTAAAACGGCCGCTTTTGCAGAATCATAATATGATTCATATTATGATTCATATTAAAAATCGTAAAATGGTCACAAACTGACAATTCATATTATTATCTGCTAGCAATTCATATTATTCCAATTCATCTGTTTGACAGTTTTGTATGGAGATTCGTAAAATGGTCCACAAAATACGAATTGCTTTATTGTCAGTTATAATGTCAAATAAGAGAATCATAAGAAATCAGTCAAAAGCAACATCTTGTAAAACATATTTCGGATTTTTTGAAGAAATATTGCAATAACGGCAGATTTAGCCCTGTATGAAAATTTTCTGGAGCACGCGCGGTATACGGAGACCATTGCATATCGCCGTCGAAGTGCAGCTCTTCGAAAAAAGGACATAGCCTTCGAAATGCCGGAGTTCGAATTTATTGGCTCATATCGGTTAGATAAAAGTGTGTGTCGTGACCTCATCCATGAGCAGGAGCCGTACATACCTGTGTTGTGTACCTACCCGCCGCGATGTCATAAGTACTATCTCAAAGGCAAGTAAAAGGATTATGATAAAAGTAGTATGTATTCATTACTTAAGTAGTTCCAGATAGACCCTATCATCTATTATTGTAGAGGTTTATCCTATACGGTGTACCCCCTCGATGAAATAAAAACTTTTATATATATACCTAAATGGCAACTTACTTTTATTTTTATCTTCTATTTACATTTTAGGTGCTGAGTACACTTAGATTTTACGCCTCTGGATCATAGCTTTTTAGGAGCAAGATACACCAAGTTAGTGTATCTGTGTGGGATGAGAGCTGTGACACTAAATAATGTGAGTAGGTACCAACTTTTTTGGCTAACAATAATACATATACATGGGATTTAAACATAACTGGCGAAAAGTGGATGAACTAAGGGCCAAAACACACGACACGACGTCGCATCACATGTTTAAATAACTATTCTTTATTGATAACTATTCTTTACACCTTGTTTTAGGTGTAAACGGTAGGTAAACGAAAATAGTAGAGTAGTGACTGCCTCGTTGGTCTAGTGGTCGCAACCCTAGGCCCTTAGGTCCTCATGGGCCTAGGTTCGATTCCAAGGTTGGGCAAAGTGTTATTGGGTTTTTCCATCTGGAATTTCTCAGTAGCAGCCCGGAGCCTGGATTTGTGCCCGGTTGATGACAATAAGCTCGCCCCTATTACATGGTACTTAAACATAACTGGCGAAATGTGGGTGTCCTATGGGTTCCACCACTGCCTAACCCTTCAGGGATTACAGGCGTGATGTTACGTTATGTGAAAATAGTGGATAATAAAAATAAAAATATGTAACAACGTCGGTCGCAACGTATCATCATCATCATATTTATATGTCACCATTTTACGAAAATTAGAGGAATTGCTAATGAATTGCTAGGAATTCAGGAAATGAATCGCTTTTTAGCAATATTGCTAAAGTGGCCGTTTTAGGCCCCCTGGTGTCGTGGCAAAAAGCGGGTAAACCTCTCGACGTATAACTGTTCTGGGTACAACATAAAATATATTATTGACTAATTCTGAGCAGTCTTGTTGTGCAACAGATCATGAAGCATCATGGCTTGAAGCAACAGACGCCTGGATTCCAAGGTTAGGAGGTTATACTTTTAGGATAAGTTTTTAACCAGTGCAAACATTAACACATGACTTTACTCATCATTATGAACAACTTTTACTATGGGACCAAACCCGAAATCGCGAAAAAAATTTTCGCTATTCCCTGCATTTTGACGAGTTATGCAAACACAAATGTAGGGAACAGCAGATTTTTTTTCATCAAATCCGTTCAGCTGTTTAGACGTAATAGTAATAGACAGACAGATAGATTTACTTTAGCATTTTAAAATACAATAGATGTGGATCTATTTAGAAACCTGTTCCGCTTAGCTATTTCTAAAGTGCCATAAAAAACTCCTGAAAGAAATCGACACGTGTTTCACCTCTCAACGAGGCATCCTCAAGATGACGATTGACTTGTCGCGAACCCGAACACGACGTGTTGCCACACCGAGCGCTGAACGCAGAGCATAGCAATATAGCATTGCATTTAGATTTAGTATTAGTATGGATGGATAAATATAATAGATATACAAATGAAAAATCTGTTCCAATTTGACATTTCTTTTACCATCATATCACACAAAAGTGTTCTGTTATGTGCCTACCTATACTACCGAAGAAAAACTTATCCTATTAGTGGTAGCAGCAATCTTTTAAGGTTCCGTAGGGACTAGACTTAATTTTAAAAAGCCGGTGAGTAAGCCGACGTATGCACGGACGTAATAAAATCGCGACGGGATTTTATCGCGCACTGGATTTTCAACTCTCGGTGTTAAGCCGAACGTTGAGAATCCAACGCGCTGGGACGCACTCTTATCCGAACGCGTTGAATAAATACACTGTTAGATTTTCAAGTCTCGGCTCTAAGCAGAGCGTTGAAAATCCAGAAGAAAAAAATCGCCGCGATTTTATTACGTCCGTGCGTACTCTAAAACCCATTTCATTAATACAATATCATAATACCTAAGTCGTATCCACAATGGGTACGAGTATAATAGCTACATAGAACCACTGTGTAATAAAGTAACAGTATTATGTCTCGGCTGTGACCTTAAAATAATTGCCTACGACCGCTCGGTAGATAAAAGCCTTCCGCGTCCGTGCGTAACTGTTGCGTAATACACTGAGATTTCGAAGCGCGTCGTTTCGGCCGTTTTTTAAGAAAATATAATACTGTCACTTATTTATACTGTGACAATAGTTATGGGTATAAAAGCTACATAGAACCCTGAAATTAATAGTCTTAATGGCCGAAATGGTCATCAATTTAATGTCCAACCCCCATTGTCCACAGAGGCGTCAAAGCCGCACTAAAATCAAAATTAACAGTAGAAACCAATTAATTGGTTTCGGGCAAATTGAATTCATTGGTAGCATTGAATTAGACAATTAGTTCGTGACAGCGGCCGCCGGTGTTAAAGTTAGAATTAGGGTTCGATAGCAGGTTAAAATTAATTCGTCGACGAAGTTAAATGTAACATGTCTGATGTAAATTACTGTTTCTGACTTTAGATTAAACATGATGATTTATAGTTAATTGATTCAGGCGTGACCTTGCGGAAATCCATTATAAAATACAATAGACGTGGATATATTTAGTAACCTCTTCGCCATTTCTGAACAGCTATAAAAAACCCTGAAAGAAATCGACACGTGTTTCACCTCTCAACGAGGCATCCTCAGGATGACGATTGACTTGTCGCGAAACCGAAAACGGCGTGTTGCCACACCGAGCGCTGAACGCAGCGTTCACCACTATCCACATCTATTGTATTTTATGATGACTTATAAAGGACTAGTATTTTCCCGTGCCTTCGCGTGTCTATCGGAAATTATCCAACAGGAGCATACAACCAGTACCCTAATTGCGTAATACAACACAATCACAATCTGTTTCGATTTGAAACAGATTGCTAATCCATTGCTTCATAAGTTGGAAAACAAAATTTGCTCAACAATGTAAATAACGCAATGAATGTTGTTGAACTGTCAAAATGAAACAAATTTGGCAAAATTGTTTACGAAAATAAGTTACGCAATTAGGGTACAGGATTAAAAGTATCGTATGTGTAAATGTATGAGCTGGCATCCTTTAAGAAAGATTGGTCCTTGGAAGCTCTAGACAGAGAGAGGTGGAAAGAGGGTATAGGGAGGCCTTTGCCCAGCAGTGGGACAATAACGGCTAAGAAAAAAAAATGTGTCAATGCAGGTTATAAACTATTTGTATGCTAAATTTCATCCAAATCCGTTCAGCCGTTTTTGCGTGATCGAGTAACAAACATACAAACTTTCACATTTATAATTTTAATTACGAAGGATATAAATGTTTGACTGTTTTATATTCCTGAAAATAAAAGCAAAACGTCTCACAGACGTATTGATTTTATTCGTATAAAAGTTATTACAATTTCAGACCCTTTGTATTCTTTATGAACGGGTACTGAAATTAAAACACCCCTAATTTTTGAGGACCTTTAAAGCCGAGCGTCTGAAGGTATTATTTTCAGCGAAATATTACTGAAATTTAAGCCGAAGCTACTTCAAGACACTGGCTTTAGGCTATCAATTTTAATTACGGCAACTTGACCTAAATCTGCTTCATTGGTCTGGTGGTCGGAAGCGCGACTGTGCGATCTTGGATTCGATTTCTGAGTTGGGCAAAGTGATTTATTTTTCTTCCACTAAGGCGATCTTGTTCAAGTTTTCACTTCTGTCGGCACTACCGGAGTGCCACCAGTTTTTTTTTAATGGCTTCTTGCTGGTCAACCTAGGAGGTTGTCGGCTGCTTAACAAGACTTTCCTGTGGCTGCCTCAATATTTAAGGCCTCCAGCCAGGACATAAAACTTAGAAATTAAGCGACTACACGCTAAGGGCACCCCCTGTGGGGTACGGACCTCGGCTTAGAGCGTCGCTGATGGAGGACAGCAAGGGACAGGCTGGATCGGATTAAAGACTCTACACTACATTTTACCATTTAACATTACTTTTGCCCCACCCAGAAATTACGATAATATCATAACCGTTGTTTCAAAGTGTTGCCAATGTAAAATAATACATTCAGTTGCCATAGTGAAAATACATTTAAAAGTTTGTCACAAAATTAATAACTAACTTCTGCCCGCGACTTCGTCTGCGAGCCTATAACCTCCCTCAAGAATTGGGCTACCCCATGCAAAAATAATTTTTCAAAACCGACTGGTAGTTCCGGAGATTACCCCCTACATACAAACTTACAAACAAATAAAAAAACAAATTTTACCTCTTTATAATATTAGTATAGAAGATTTGTACTTTGACAGTGTTGCCACAGTAGATATTATAATACATTTCTTAAAATTAAATCAAAGAAATCACGACACTATGTTCCTACCTTTACAAAAAGTACAGACTTGATTTTATATAATGGGTTATACAGAGTTTATCAGAAATGTGTAGTCATATTTAAGAGTGTGGAGTCTCAGAGAGACCATCAAACTGAACAATTTTCTCAATTTTCTTACAACATCGTAATCGCAAAAATATATCAGCTGTCCCATACATTTGGACCAAGTCAGCTGATTGTTAGGTTAGCTGGTTGTTTGGTCCCACGGAGAAAGAAGTTTAGTTTGTGGCCTGTATCATAGCCTTAAGACTTTCGACTCTACCCATTTTTCATAGAATTCATACGCCATGCCGCCATATATATTGCAAGTTGACTCCAGGAGGATCACCGGCATTACGTTTGCGCTAAAGTTAACCCTCGAGGAGTGTCGCCAGCAATAGATTTGAATTCTTGTTAAAATATACAACTGATTTTATTTTCACAGTTTATAATGCCGAATTCGCTAAGAAAAACCTAGATTTAAAATGAGCACTTGGTGAAGGCTCCCGGCATCCAATATGTGACTAACGTGTAAAAATAATATAAAAATATGACCACACATTTCTGATACACGCTGTATAAATTATCTTTATTAACCAGTACCCTAATTGCGCAATATACGATCAATCACAATTTGTTTCGATTCGAAACAGATTGCTAATCCATAGCCTCATGGGTTGAAAAAAAAACGTGTGGCACTCGGGGACTGCCGCGGTAAAGCTATTGCATAGCATTTGTAACCTCCATACTTCCTATTTGTCAACGCTACACTTGGGATGATGACGTGATGACATAAAACAAAAATTACGTTCCCATGACAACGTGATGACCGGGGTTCCAAGTAAACTGACTACCTAATGAAAGAAGAACATAGGTGGCACAAACAATTTAATTTTAAAATCTAAATACAAACTAACACCTTAACAACTACAAATTTTCATCGGAAACGAAAAACTAACAAAATCTTTAACGGAAAATTAACCATAACTATGAAAAACAAAATAAAAGTAAACAACATGCAATAAAATATCTTTGAACAAATACAAAAAGAAATCCCTGTGGCCGGGATCGAACCCGAGGACAAAACATGTCAATCCACCGTGTGCCTCGAGACCGATCGGTTTCTTATTAACCGTGGCGAATATGTTGAACCGTCATTACATGGTAGGCGGAGTGGGGGGTGTTAGGTTTTTATTTTCGTTACGTTACGGAATTTCCTGATTCGGTCGCCGCGCTCAAAGCCCGCGATAAAAGCTATGCAATAGCTTTAAAATCTGCTCAACAACATAAATAACGCAATGAAGGTTGTTGAACTGTCAAAATGAAACAAATGTCTCATAATCGTTTACGAAAATAAGTTACGCAATTAGGGTACTGCAATCAATTGATTCGTTGTCCACACACACAACGGCTCTGATAGCTGCTCATTAACTCGATGCCGACTGCACATTTGCGGAAGCCACTTGCAACCCCTACAAAGTGGTTTGAATAGCTCTAAAGCTACAAGGGTTGATTGACACGAAATCAATGACTGTTTTAAAACGTTTGAGCTTTGGCACTGTTTAGGACAATGAATCTATGATCCATAGATCATAGGCCTGTTAGAAGAATGAAAGTCACGCAATGGGCAATGCAGACGGCTATGTTTGGAGTTTCCCTACGTTAATCAAATCAGAAATGAAGAGATCATCCGTATCGGGCGCGAGGGGACCACGGGCGGTGGGAGCGGGGGCCATAGATACCGGTACAAACTCGTTCATATTACTCCGGTCCGGGTGTTCTACAGCGCGTCGCAGTGACAAAACGCTCGGTTAAAATGCCAAGCTCGGTATTTTAGCCGGATCCGGCATAATGAATGTAACAGCTTCATTTAAATTCTTTGTCCACTAGCTCTTCCGGCAGTTTTGCCATGACGGTAAATCTTACGGTTCGGCGTAGTGGGAACCTGGCCTAAGAGAATCAAGGTAACTGATTTAGCCTGAAAAATTTATTTATTTATCATCATACATCTACCCTAGCTAACCAATGCGGTAAATGTGCCTTAATTAATACTTTAACATAATTACCAAACTTAAGTGGCAGCGGGCAGAGCACATTGCTCGCAGAACAGATGGCCGACGGGGCCGAAAGGTTCTGGAAGGCGACCGCGTACCCGAAGACGTGGCGTTAGAAGGCCTCCCAGAATGTGGACCGATGACCTTGTAAAGGCCGCAGGAAACCGCTGGATGCGAGAAGCACAAAACCGGTCGAAGTGGAGGTAATTGGGGGTGGCCTATGTCCAGCAATGGGTCTAAAATGATGATGACGATGACTGTTTAGCATGTGAAGAGCATTAACAATTACGTTCTAAACATACCTAACCACCTTTTTGTCTTTTTGGGCGGGAAATTATAAAATAACTTCTCCCGCTCTAGGTGGAGTGTGAGGGCGTGTCAAACTCTTACTGTCTTTATAAAACCCACCCGTGTTCCTTCAGTTGCCTGTATGTTGCCAGGGGCCACGGTAACCCTTTCGGACAAACCCGCAACCCCGGCAGGCATCGGCCCTAGCGGACCCTTTCAGTTGTGTACTTAAATGACTTACAAAGTAAGTAAAGAAAGATTGTATCGCCTACTAATATGCGCAAACAGGAGCTAACTAAACTAGTCGTGACACAGGAGCTATTCGCAGAACTTCAACATGAAGTCGCCGAATAATAATCTATTCATAGTTTGCTTTAAAAAAGAATTCAGGTTACCCACTTATAGCAATTCAAAGTCCATTAAATATTTGTAAAGTTTGCAGTGATAGAAGAGAAATCTCATTAAAACAGAATATTAAACTCTTATTGACTAAAGGTCTGAACCCGTCCCATTATATTGGGGTGTGCTAGCTGACATAATTGTGGCAAATAATTTAATTTAATGTTTTTAACAGACAGCTGTGCTGCTGGGATGTTTGTTGCGCCACTTCTTCTTCCCAGCTAAAGCACTAGGAAGTGGTGAAGGGTGGGCGTTTTGGGGACTGGGGAATTTTGATGTTTCAAAAGTTCTAATTCTCAGCCTAGTTTGAGAATGTGTCTTTTGATTACTTCTGTTGTATATAATTCAAGGTCTATCATGTAGTCAGGTGTAACTGTGAAAGGTAAGTAAGGTCTTAATAATTAAGCAAAAGTGGTGTATCACGTGTTGGTGTCCCACGCGACCGTAATAATAAGTGTAACATGACATAACTATACTGGTGCTATATCACCTTATCTACACTTTAAAAAAAACCTACGACAACTAGCGTCATATTATTCTACAATGTATTTTTTTTACTTTAAGTGTCTATCTAAGCTTTTATTAGGCCAAAATATCGTTCTCATCCAATCAATCAATCTGCCTAGCCTTTTTCCCACTTATGTTGGGGTCGGCTTCCAGTCTAACCGGATGCAGCTGAATACCAGTATTTTACATGGAGCGACTACCTATTTGACCTCTACAACCCAGTAACTGGATAACGATATCTACGCCTTGGTAAGACTGGTTGTTAGACTTCCGGGCTTCTGACAACCCGTAACAACTGTCAAAGATCACGAGGCACGGAGGAGTCTCGGTATGTAAAGATGGTCACCCTTCCACGGACCAACCCTGGCAAGCGTAGCTTAACTTGATAGATCGACCCGTGCGACTGTTATTACTTAGCCACGAATTCCTATAACGAGCAATATCGCTCACATCCATCATCTTCTTTTTTCTCGAGTCGGTGGTGAAAGTATAAATATTTTATTACGTTAGAGAGTTCCAATAGGTGGTCACGCCGATCGCAGCACCAGTGGCCTTTTTAGGTCCTCAGAAGTGCAGGTGACTTTGGAAATGCAACATAATTTAGTCATGGTTTGATCCATCATAATAGTCCTTAAGCTTCCATAATCACCGTTCAACGATCAAGAAATAAATTGCCATAATTGCTGAATGCTTAGGAGAAAGATTGGTGACCACAGACTTTTGATGAATCATCATCGACGTCAAGGGTCGGTAAAACTTCCCTTGGCCAAGAAACGAGTACTTACTACTGTCTATTCACCTCATTTATAATAACGTTGGAGTACGTGCTCCGAAAGACAAGGTACACGCTGAGGATGCAGTTACTGGAGTCGCACCAGAAAGTCAATTTCAAGGCGTCAGTGGTGCCTGTACCGTCCTGCTATCTGCCCGTCATCATGGAAGAAGACTTTTGGCCGCAGGACGTGGTGTTCCGTCGCTTCCGTGGACAAGTTCCACGGGAGAGCTTAAAGTCAAGCTATGCATGTAGTACAAAATGAAGTTCTCAATAACATTTACTAACACAAGTTTTTGAATACAATAGAAATATGTATTTTTAGGTCAAAGCATTTATATATGAGCCTGTATCGCGAGAAATAAATGGTATTATTATTGATTTAATTTGATTGATTATTTCATACCCACAGCTAGACATGGAACAGCCCATGACATGGAAAACAGCCCATGACATGCCCATGAAAGTCAATCACCACAGTCTCTTTAGACGAAAGCCAATATTATCTATTACCAACGTAATTAGAACTTAATTTGGATTTGTGTTTTTTTCTGAAATCACCTACCTGTCTGTCTACCCCTTGGCCACGACATCACCGCTCGCGCGACCTGCGTCTTGCGTCCTATGACCGCGGCGAGAACAAATTTTAGAAGTTATTTAGAACGTGTCATGCGTCGCCGCGGTGCGACTTGCGGAGCGGAGATCAGCGCGGGAACATCCGAGGCGCCCGCGCCGCAAGAAGCACCGCAAGACGCACTGCCCTATGTCGTGACCCTGGCCTTAAGCAAGCATGGTGATCAATGCTCGTGCCTTCTCTGTATGAGAAAAGGCCTTGACCCTGCAGTGGGACAATAATAGGCTGGTTTTATAACCTAATTTTACTTGGTAAAACATACAGCAACCACAGTAATTCACTTCTCCAGTTGTTCTCTTCAACAAATTGAAGATGTTTACCACGTTCACTAAACTAAGCTTTGTTGCTCTAAGAAAGTCTCCCTGAGTGATATAATTAAATTCACCAAGCGCATTCAAAGAAAGAAAGAAAAAAATCATTTATTTGCTGATAATGTAGGTATACATATAAGTTGGAATATTTATTAAGTGTCCCGATACATTTTACCTTACGGCATGCAAAATATTAGGTTTGCAGTCAGAGTACCGCTACTCTGTATCTATCTATCCGTGACATCACTGCGGGCCCTATCAGAATACCAGCGCTGCGACATTTATTGTTTTTAAATGTCGCAGCATATGCTGAGATAGGAGCCTTTTGGCCTCGTACAGGACCTTCTGCTTTTATTTTAATTTTACTTTGTTTTTTTTATTATTTTTTTAATTAATATTCTTAATGAAGGTGTTTAGTTTAATTTGTGATTTCCTGTGCGAGTCTCAATAAATACTTTTTCTTTCTTTCTACTCGTACGAACTTACATAGCTGACTCGGTAATCTTTTTAAAGAAAAACTCGTACAACTCGTGACAACCCAAATGGATTCTAAGCAAGCCAGTTAGGCCTGGACTCCACAAAGCGGAGATATCCAAATCGGAGACGACTTTAGATGTTTTTCAGCTAGGGTGTACCCACCGAAGCTGTGCGGAGATGCTTACTGGCGAGACTGAAACGGAGATGTGTGCTGGCTAGAGCGGAACAATTGCTTGCGGCGTACGTTGGATTTTGACAACTCTTCTCGTCTCCGCTGCGCGCCGTCGTTGCGAGGCACAGCTCACATCTCCACTTCGATCGCGCCATATAAAATATCCGCTCTGCCGCATCTCCGCACTGAAGTTGAGTGGAGACGAAATGTGTGAATAACGAAATTCTTTTGGTGGTTTAAAACACATCTCCTTTCCTCTCATCTCGTCTCAGACTTCGGTGGAGTCCGGGCCTAACTGACACTACATACCTAAAAGCAGCAAAATAACAAACGAACAAATGTTTTTCTTCAATTCCCAAAACTAATTAACTGTGACACGCTTTTTTTGTTGACACAATAAAGCTATCTCTATTTTAATTAAGTGCGTGTATCACGCTTATGTACGCGCTTATGTACTCAGAGATAAGGGGTCCCTTCCGTTGCTACACATTGTTACAAGGACGGTATAATAAATAACACTATCACTCTCGCTTTTACGTATCTCTTTTATGTCCCTAAAACTAAAGCATCTCAAGCTTTTTGAGCCAAGAATTCCAATAAAAGTATTCAAGTATAATAAGAACTATCCTTGCTCTAAAATAACTAATTTAATTCCATATATAATTATTTAACCTTAAAATAGATACAAATCCCAAAAAAAAAAAAAACAACCGACGTCCAAAAAAAACACTACAAAGTGAAAAATAACTTTAATTTCAGAAGTCGGTGTCTTGGGTTTTGTATTTTCATTTTTTGCCATCGATTTCCGAAATTAAAGTTATTTTTCACTTTGTAGTGTTTTTTTTGGAGGGCGGTTGTTTTTTTTTTTTTGTAAAAAGTTTTTATTTTTCACTTTTTAGTTGTGGTACCTACCCCACACACATTCGAATACCACTACCTGCTACCAGTGACAGAAACTTATCATATCATCTACAAACTAAGTGGGAAAAAAATTACGTATTTTGTAGCTAACTCAAAAACTATCCAAGCAAAGTTAATAAAAATTATATGGGACCAATTCGAGAGCACACACTTTCAAACAAAAAAAAGAATTTTCAAAATCGGTCCACAATTGACGGAGAAATCGATGGACATACATAAAAAAAAAAAACACATACGCGACGAACATATTACCTCCTCCGTTTTGGAAGTCGGTTAATGAATCTTAAAGTCGTTACTCCAATATCATAATCTAAAAAAAAACTACATATTTACAATATTTCAGGGATAAGGAAAATAATATGAAACACCAAGATATTTTGTCATTCATTTAAATTTCTTTGCCAACATCAAATTCAATATTCTACACCATACCATCACATCTCCTATTCCCCACATATCACTATTTAATCAGTATTCTAATATTTACCATAAAACTAATAAGTTAACTTAATTTACATTAGATCTCCAACCAATACTTTGCCAATCTATCTTTTTACTGACACAGCCACTAAGAACGTCTTACCGTCACGAGCGCCCGACCCAGAAGGCCGTTGTGCCCCCATTTTGACATATCGTATCTTTGGGTGTTGCCAGTACAATATCCAATAATTACGTATTCATAAATTGAAACCTAATACAAGCGTGACACAGTGTCTGGAGTAACTTGCTATTAAGTATGCAAGCAGCTTGCACGGCATTATGTCATAACCTTTGCTTGCTTCTAATTTGTGATAACATGCAGTATGTCACAAGAGGGAATCGTGGCTAAATGATAACTGCACAAGTCGATCGAAGGTTAAGCTACTCTGGAAGCGGGTGGTTCGTGGGTGACCATCCATTACAATATCGAAACCCCTCCGTGCCTCGGAAAGCACGTTAAGCCGTTGGTCCCGGCATTCGTAGATCTTTGACAGTCGTTATGGGTAGTCAGAAGCCCACCACCAGTCTTACCAAGGGGTATCGTGTTCCTCAGTAGCTGGGCTATAGAAGTCGGATAGGCAGTCGCTCCATGTAAAATTCAGCATTCGGTTAGACTGGAAGCCGACCACAACATAGTTGGGAAAAAGCTAGGCAGATTGATAAGGTTAGGGCATGTCACAATGGCATGCGAGCTACTTGCATAGTTTTGTGCACGTTACTGGCATGTGCCTCTAGCTTTAGACACTGTGTCTCGCTGTGTCAAAAAAGTTGCAACTTGCAAAAGATGTCTGACTCTCCGACCGATCAGTTTAGACGATCTTTATAAAATAACATGACGAAAAAATTTTCAGCTGTCCCAAACATTTGGGTCGAGTATAATAGTTAATGGTGCCGATTCCCTTGTTCACAAACTAAACTAAATTTAAATTCAGTGCATCTTTTTCTTTCTATTTCATTAAGAAAAGGACAAATTAATCAGCACTTGACGTAAATTGACGTAATTTTAGTAGGCAATTTTTTAATAACGTCTTAACTTGTATGGAGTAGTGACAGGCGCTGATTAATTTGACAGGACTAAACTAAAATTTATCTTCTGTCCTTTTCTTAAAGAAATAGAAAGAAAAACTTAAATTTAGTTTAGTTTGTGAACAAGGGAATCGGCACCATTGTGGTTTTGTATGGGATAGCCGATTATTTTTTTGCGAATACGATGTTGGTCCCATGAAGAAAGTTGTTTAAGGTGATAGGTACTTTTATTTCATTCATATTAAAATATAAAATGTTAAATTACTTGAAAATGGTTGACATTTGCATAGGAGTCATAAACCCCTTGGTTGCAAATGACCTCTCCTACATCCCCGATATATTACCAATAACCCTGTCTAACAAACATGTTAGGTAAAACAACGCTCACTTTATCCTTGTCTAGGTTAACAAACTTTCAAACAGTCGTAAAGCAATTCCTACTTAAAACTTAGTTTTATTTATAACTGCATACTTTACTGTTTCTTTACAGAATAATGCTACTAGGAGCGTAACTAGAACTCTTCTTTCGTACCTACACAAATATCACAGCAAATATAACTGTTCATATCAAAATACAATACTCTAAGTATGTATGACTGAAGTGATATCAATATCGCTAATGAAATACTAGGTTACTAGAATTTCATCTCCTGCGCCTTATATAATTAAGCGGCACGAACGTTAGGAAACCAGTCAATCTGAACTCTGATCTTCTGTCATTTGACAGCTTTTGGTTGAATTCCATAAACCATAGCACCAAAGAGACGATAAAACTTCTAAATAATCAAATATTATGACTTTTCTTTTACAAAAGACCATAGAATCAACCTCATGTTCAAAAAGTTTAAAACACGTTCAAAGTTTGAAATGCTTGTTGTGATAATTTTCTTTTTTTCTGCCTTCGTTTGAATTTCGTTCCAATTTCAAAAAGTAAATCACACGCGACACGAGGAAATATAGCAATGCGAGCAATCATAAACAAATAAAAACTAAAACTTTTTGTTGTATGTAGATAACAATGAAGTAGTTTATTTGGTAATAGTTATTTTTTTGTATAAAATACAGGTCGTGATCAGTGTGTGAGTCTGATATCGATCGGTGTCGTGCCACTCGGTCACTAGCCCTACTGCCAACATATCGATTTTAACCACAAGCATTTAGACATCTACCATTGTTACCAACGACTGAATATTTAGCCGATAGCGCGGTATGCGTAATTCCTGAATAGTTTATAGGTACGTTCTAATTTGAAGAACGGAATTTGATTGTATATATAGTACCTTGTTAATAGCTTTCATTGTACCTAAAACTTAATTGTTTTTTAATGGCACTGGGTCATAATATTTCAACCTTTGACCTATTCGTAGATTATCTGCTACAGATTTGAATGGACTTTTCATAGAAATACTTTTTTAGAGTTGAGTTGTATAACGTATACCTAGCACTAAATTCTATGTACAGATAATACAAACATGAAACCATAAAGAAGAAATGTCAAAGATCCCGCCGAAATGTTAAAATTCGAACGATCGACTTAGAGAAATCTTATAAAAAAATGTTGCCATACTCATGTAAGGAATCTCCAATAAAATAGTTCGTGACATAACTTGCCATGTATTTAAATACAACCTGCGTGAAGGGAACTCAAAACTAATGGCTGTTGCGGAGGCACCACAACACGCCATTCATCATTTAGGAGGGGCTACAACAAAAGAAGCCTTGATTTATTTGGCGGGATTAGTGGGAAATATCCACACTGGCAACATTTATTAATCAAACGGACGTGACGTTTGCTTTGCTAAATGATACTTTGCCATTTCTTGAGAACTTCGACTGCAATGTGGCGTTGGAAATAATTGCAACGATTATGTCTACACTGCTGGTTTCTATTTACTAAAAATGAAACTGTTCTATTCTATGGTTTAGACTTTATTCAAAGAGTGCCATGAATGTTTGAGATTGAGTAATTACGAGAAGGACCTACCTACCGACACAGATTCAAGGTACCGAGGACATAAAAGTAACTTTTTTCGAACATGGAAAGTGAACACATTTCCATTTAATTACTAGCGGTAGTAGGTACTAGCTGTCACTAAAACCTTTAGGTACATCACCAAAACTAATTTTAAAAATGACTCACAGTATTATTCGTGTCTCGAGGTAGGTACTGATAATCTAATAATAGACGTGCTTAATTTTATTATTTTAATTCATTGACCATAATATAAAATAGAAATTGCGGTTAAAGAAATTAAGCCACACAATTCAAGTGTAAAACATTCAACGTAATTCATTCCGTAGAGCTTCAAATAAATATTACAAAAAGTTTTTAACTAGTTCCTGTTATAAGTTGGAACATAAAACCTCACAATCTCTTATTCAACTTAATTTATTGTGCACATATAGGGTTGCCATACGTCCGGAATTTTCCGGACAAGTCCGGAAATATAGGTCTTTGTCCGGAATGCGGGGGGAATCTTAAACCGGCCGGAATTTCTACAAATAAGTGAAGAGTGAAATAAAAAATGAAAAAACCAAATTATTTATTAATTATTTTTATTCTAAATCAAAGAAAATCAAAATTATTTTTATTCTAAATCTACTACATTACGTCTGATATTTAATGCTCCCAGAAATACAAAGCAAAAGCACACGGTGCGCGGGTGTATCATGTGCGCGGGCGAACGCAGGCGACAGAGAGGCGCTTCCCCCTCACCCCTTACTATTTCACCGCGCGCGTGTCAAAATTCGAACGATTTGGCAATCGATTTGGTTAGTTTATTTACTTGCACGATGCGTAACGATTTTAATAAAAAATTAACAAGATTGTCCGGAAATTTCATGGAATATCAGGAATTTTAATCAAATATTTTGATCTGGGAACCCTATGCACATACTCGTATATTATTTTCTGAAAACTGTACAATGACTACCTACAGGTCACACGAGAATATCTTCACAACTGTGTTAGCATACCTATACATCTTAGGGTTAAAATCAACGCAATAAAAAAATACGGCCATTTATGCGACATTATTTTTAACCGACTTCCAAAAAGGAGGAGGTTATATGTTCGTCGCGTATGTTTGTTTTTTTTCTTTTTTTTTATGTATGTCCACCGATTTCTCCGTCAATTGTGGACCGATTTTGAAAATTCTTCTTTTGTTTGAAAGGGTGTGCTCTCGAATTGGTCCCATATAAATTTTATTAACTTTGCTTGGATAGTTTTTGAGTTAGCTACAAAATACGTATTTTTTTCCCACTTAGTATGTAGATGATATGATAAGTTTCTGTCACTAGTAGCAGGTAGTGGTATTCGAATGTGTGTGGTAGGTACCACAACTAAAAAGTGAAAAATAAAAACTTTTTACAAAAAAAAACAACCGACCTCCAAAAAAAAACACTACAAAGTGAAAAATAACTTTAATTTCGGAAGTCGGTGGCAAAAAACGAAAATACAAAACCCAAGACACCGACTTCCGAAATTAAAGTTATTTTTCACTTTGTAGTGTTTTTTTTTGGAGGTCGGTTGTTTTTGATAGGTACCTCTCGCAACCTGGAATCATGAAATTTGGCAAGAAGCAAGGCCTATAAAAAGAAGTCCGAAAACCGTTAATTCGTTGTTTTATCACATAAGAAAATATTTATTGCGAATACAAACTTACATATTTTGCAGTTGCAGAATTGATTGTGTTACAACGTTAAGTTTGTTCTTGGGATAAATTCATCCCAACTACGGAACCCTTCATTGTGCGTGTCCGACACGCACTTGGCCGGTTTTTTACTGCAGTCTAACTTAATAAAATATTTTACTAAATTTCTTTAATCTCTTGAGCACAGACAAGGTAAAACAGTGGGTAGTAAAATGTTACAAAGTGTGTGAAAGATCTCCCTTTATGAGGAACAATATTTTATGGTGGCCATCAATGAGACCCAATCGGAATATTTAACAGACCTAATGCTCGTTTCGGACGAAGATATCATGAAAATGTTCAAGTTAATGGACAATAAAACGATGATGTTTGGTGTCGTTATTATTTTTAAACGATTCATAAAAATGCTGAAGAACTCTCATAATAATTTATGGTCAATGATAATATTCCTAAAACTTAATAGTAAAGTTTAGTCTATGGTTTAAAAAAAATGGTTTTAAATTCAGCTTCTATACTTTCCCGGTATCCAGAACTATTGTAAGCCCATTTTCGAATTTAGAACGCAAAAACAACGAATCTAAATGGTACCACATTCCAAATATGAAATTAAGTATTTAAACATTGCTTTGTTTATTCATAAAATAATGTAAAACAATTTGCGTGTAAACGTTCGTTTGTTAATCTGTAGCAAACTGGGATATACACGACTAATAGCCGCTATGGAAACAGCGCAGCGGAAATACAGAGAAAAACTATTGTGAAATATGATTTAATAACAGATTTTGTTATTGTACCAACAATCTGCTATATTTCTTACTGAATTTTTTCGATAAATCATAATAGTCGCGTTATTATTTACGATGTAGTTATCGTTTGTTTTTATTTCTTTGTTTAAGTAACTGTGTGGTATAATTATAATAAAAGATGACGTACAAGTATTGCCACTAATGTAAAGCACCCCAATCCATTTTTGTCATGTTTGACCAACATCACCCCAACATAAATAAACAATAATGATCGAATAACATTTACATCAAAAAAAAAAAAAAAAGTTGCAATTAAAACAAATTCTTCAGCATAACATCGCCATGTTCCATTACAAATTCCATGAAATAAAATTGAAAACATTTGGTGAAAACCTATTTTTCGACGAAATTAATTTAACTTAACTTTAGCCTCGTTTGTTTTGCAATTAGTTAGGTATGTTTCATTGTAGGTGATTATAACTTTAAAATGTTAAATTTCAAATAGGTACATTTACCACGTACTTATTTAAAAATTAAACAATTTAAAGTTTATTTTTAAATAGGTACGTGATTTACGTGTTAGAGATAGTTCACCCTTGTTTGGTATAACAACTTTTGATGCAATGTTACTAATTCGAACAACGTTTAAGAAAATAATCAATTTGTATAATATCGATTAACATAATTTTCATTTCATCGAATATTTATTTGCGATAACAACATTTGCGCAATTGATCAAAAGATATAATGTTCATTTGATGTAGTGTTCAGGTGGTATAACATGTATTTTATCGAATATTCAATTGGTGAAAAAAATTAAAGCATTGTCTTAAAAAATCATTATGTTGTGCTACAAAAGTTAGTGACAAAACCGAATCATCGCTGCAAAACCGACTCCACGTAGTCTTGTCTGTCCTACCCCTAGAGTGTAATTTAAAATCGCGTAGGCGGGTAGGCGGCCCGCGGGCTGAGGAGCAGGTGCGGTGGTGAGCGAAAGTCATCTGCGACGATTAGCACGCGTGGGGCCGCCGGAGGTCCGCAGCGCCGGAGCCGTGACAGAAACCATGCCTGCTGCATGCTGCATGCTTGCTTGCATGCCTGGTGTATGCTTGTTTACATGTTGCATGCTTGCTGCATGCATGGTATATGCTTGTTTGCATGTTTCTTACAGCGAAAAAAACTTATGCTTGGAATGTTATGCTTAATAAAGTTATGCTTTAGATTGTTATGCTTAATCATTATTATGATTAGAGAAATGGTGCGTAAAAAATTATGCGCAAGCTGTTATGCGTAAATAATATTATGCGAAAATATAATTAGGACAAACAAAAGTATGCCAAGTTATATTAGGTCTTAAAATTTTATGCAAATGACATAACAATAACATTAGTTTAAATAAAATTAGTGCATTTCAAAATTCGGTCAAATGACATTATTTCAAATAAATAAATATGCTAAATAAAAATCTACCAATTAATTATTCGGTCAAATGAATAATTATACGAAATGACTTTATTGTAACTAAAATACGAAATGACTGATTGACTGATTACGGTGTCATACAATGACAGCAAGCGCCCCCACCCCTCCGTCCCACCGCTCACATACCTAAGGCGCGGCCAACTAGTTCCGCGCGGACTATAGTCCTGGATCGAAAGAACGGAAAGTCATGAGGAGGAAACCTTTGCTCAGCAGGGGAATGATGTGTCTGTAACTAAGAAACACAGTTCATAACAACGTTTTCTCGAAAATCGCTCCGGCTAATTTTAGTTACAATAAAGTCATTTCGTATTTTAGTTACAATAAAGTCATTTCGTATAATTATTCATTTGACCGAATAATTAATTGGTAGATTTTTATTTAGCATATTTATTTATTTGAAATAATGTCATTTGACCGAATTTTGAAATGCACTAATTTTATTTAAACTAATGTTATTGTTATGTCATTTGCATAAAATTTTAAGACCTAATATAACTTGGCATACTTTTGTTTGTCCTAATTATATTTTCGCATAATATTATTTACGCATAACAGCTTGCGCATAATTTTTTACGCACCATTTCTCTAATCATAATAATGATTAAGCATAACAATCTAAAGCATAACTTTATTAAGCATAACATTCCAAGCATAAGTTTTTTTCGCTGTAAGAAACATGCAAACAAGCATATACCATGCATGCAGCAAGCATGCAACATGTAAACAAGCATACACCAGGCATGCAAGCAAGCATGCAGCATGCAGCAGGCATGGTTTCTGTCACGGCTCCGGCGCTGCGGACCTCCGGCGGCCCCACGCGTGCTAATCGTCGCAGATGACTTTCGCTCACCACCGCACCTGCTCCTCAGCCCGCGGGCCGCCTACCCGCCTACGCGATTTTAAATTACACTCTAGGGGTAGGACAGACAAGACTACGTGGAGTCGGTTTTGCAGCGATGATTCGGTTTTGTCACTAACTTTTGTAGCACAACATAATGATTTTTTAAGACAATGCTTTAATTTTTTTCACCAATTGAATATTCGATAAAATACATGTTATACCACCTGAACACTACATCAAATGAACATTATATCTTTTGATCAATTGCGCAAATGTTGTTATCGCAAATAAATATTCGATGAAATGAAAATTATGTTAATCGATATTATACAAATTGATTATTTTCTTAAACGTTGTTCGAATTAGTAACATTACATCAAAAGTTGTTATACCAAACAAGGGTGAACTATCTCTAACACGTAAATCACGTACCTATTTAAAAATAAACTTTAAATTGTTTAATTTTTAAATAAGTACGTGGTAAATGTACCTATTTAAAATTTAACATTTTAAAGTTATAATCACCTACAATGAAACATACCTAACTAATTGCAAAACAAACGAGGCTAAAGTTAAGTTAAATTAATTTCTTCGAAAAATAGGTTTTCACCAAATGTTTTCAATTTTATTTCATGGAATTTGTAATGGAACATGGCGATGTTATGCTGAAGAATTTGTTTTAATTGCAACTTTTTTTTTTTTTTGATGTAAATGTTATTCGATCATTATTGTTTATTTATGTTGGGGTGAGTTGGCCAAACATAACAAAAATGAATTGAGGTGCTTTAAATTAGTGGCGATACTTGTACGTCATCTTTTATTATAATTAAGTATACCACACAGTTACTTAAACAAATAAATAAAAACAAAGGATAACTATATCGTAAATAATAACGCGATTGTTATGATTTATCGCATAAATTCAGTGAGAAATATAGCAGATTGTTGGTACAAGAACAAAATCTGTTATTAAATCATATTTCACAATAGTTTTTCTCTGTATTTCCGCTGCCCTGTTTCCATAGCGGCTATTAGTCGTTCTAGACTAGTTCCGCGCGGACTATAGTGAGCCTTTTCTGAAATGACGTTCACTACATGTTAGCCGTGAGACGTCAGGTCTGGACAGCTGTCAAAAGTGTCAAAACACCTATATTTTCTTTAGTCGTGACTAAATGATGAACGAACGAATGAAACGAATGATTATATTAAATTAAAATATTTATTTCGAACCTTATAGTCCATTTGGTTATACACACACGACTTAGAAACTAGTGTTAGTACTTACATCTACAAGAAAAACAATACAAACTATTAATTACTGCGCCACGGTTACATGTAGGCGTATCCAATGTCCTAGTATGGGGCTATCGCACCTATCCGCTATAGTTTTCAGGATGATAGGATGTCATCATATATTTTATATTCATTGTCGAAATGGAAGACCTCTTGTCAAAGTGGCGCCAACTAGTGGAGTGAATTTTTATGAAAACCCTCATTAGGACCTCGTGTTGTTGGTTTTGTCGAGCTCGTCCCACCGTGTCTTAGGGGCATAAATATTAATATGCTTCTGAACCTACTAACAATTTTAACATAACGAAGTTCTCGAAAATGTTGTCAACATTAAAATTCAACATTCATTGCTCCATCAGTTGATAGGTAGGTACACTTAACTTCGACCAAAGCACAGTACAATAAAGTTTCAGTATTACGTCTCGGCAGTTACCTTGAAGTGATGACCTTGTGAAGGCCGCAGGAATCCGCTGGATGCGGAAAGCACAGAATCAGTCGAAGTGGAGGTGCTTGGGGGAGGCCTATGTCCAGCAGTGGACGTCTTTCGGCTGAAATGATGATGATGATGAATTACCTACGGCTGCTTGATAGATAACCCTTTCGCATCCGTGCGTAACTACCGCACACTTGAGACTCTTGCGTACTGGTATACACTGAGATTTCGAAGCGCGTCGGGTCGGCCGTTTTCTATGAAGACGTAATACTGTTACTTATTTATACTGTGACAAAAGTAAGTAATTAAAACTATATGCACGTCGAAAATGCACCGCCAACAGTCATTGTGTACACCACCATCCAGCCATCGTGTGCAGGAGCCATTACAACTTAATGACGTCACGGTCCACTTTATAGGTCACGCATTTATTTTATCGAGGCAGTTTCAGGTAGGTATTGACTTTTCAGTGGGTTCTGTTTATTTGAACGAGTTTTATTGTTTCCCCTTTTAATAATTCAATACTTAATACAATTTTAATGTGATTATCTGCTTAATGACTGCATGATTATGATCAATAATAAATTTAAATAAAATGTAACTTTATTTTATATTTGCACACCGAAATTAAAGGCAGAATGAGAGAACAATTTTGTGCATTTTATCAACCTTCTGTACCTTATTTAGGCAAATAAATGATTTTGAATTTTTTAATTTTTTTTAACTAGCTGTGCACGCGGCTTCACTCTCGTGGATGTGTATTCTATTGGAATTATTTTTCAATATTTAAGTACGTAACGAAAACCAATGTGCTTTGTTTTTACTTTTTCAGTCATTTCAAAAAGTTTTGGTTATTTAAGTAGTGTTTACATATTATTTAAATTAATATTAAGAGTGTACCGACCTTTTGCCTTTGTCTCTGTCTATTTCTTTATGTGTAAAGAGTAAAGAAAATAACCACACTTTACACTTTTTCAATGTTTTTCGTTGTTATTTTCATCATATTGCTCTTAAATAAAAAACTAACGCGCAAAAACGCTGGAGTCATCAATGAACTTTATTTAAGTAAATTATGCATAGTATAAATTTACTTATTTATATTAAAAGTAGCAAAATAGAGAAAAAAAATACTCGATAAGAGGTCACTTTGCGAATTTATTATATCTAGCCAACTTTATCAAATCGTGTTTTCATCGCGCATAATGTCTGGTATATATCCCCAATAATACCAATTTATTTCCCTACATTTTAATTTAATTATTTACTACTTCAAATAAGCTTAATAGAAACATGTTTGTGTGCATAAAAAGCTCGGTGCCCTCTTAAAAACTCATACTAAATACCCTTAAAAAGATTGTAACTGCGATATGATATGAGAATAACGAAAGTAAATTTGGTGGTTATAAGACGTGCCCATAAATTTAATAACAGCAGATAATATGGTGTCAAGTCGTCTTTATGAGGGGAACCGTGGTGTGATACTCCCTGGCCGCGCCACAGTGGAAATTTAAAAAAACATGTTTCTAGATTAATTGTACCATTTATGTATTATACGGTACGTGTAATGAAAATAATTGTACCTCAACGAATAATGAAATATAATGAAGTTTTGGTGGCGCGGCTGGGGAGTATACTCCCTGGCCGCGCCACCACTGTTTTTGTAAATTACTAGGCGCACCCGGATATAGTAAACACTAAATAATTGTACCGGAATTGTTCTTTTCCGTACGCTATAAAGAGATTCAAAAATTTAATTACTTTATAAATTATAGCCTTGTGTTGGTGGCGCGGCCAGGGAGTATGCTCCCTGGCCGCGCCACCAAAAGTTATTAGGCGTACCAGGACATGGTATTCACTAAATAATTGTACCGGAATTGTTCTTTTCCGTACGCTATCAAGAGATTCGCAAATTTAATTACTTTAGAAATTATTGCCTGTCGTTGGTGGCGCGGCCAGGGAGTATACTCCCTGGCCGCGCCACCAAGAGTTGTTAGGCGTACCTGGACATAGTATACACTAAATAATTGTACGCATTATGTACTACCCAAAAACGTAATAATATTACGGAAAAATGTAATATCTTAAGAGAAAACATCAAATCAAGATTAAGCGCATCAGCAGACTTGCTGATCTTTGTAGTTACTAGATGTGGCCTTCAAATTAGAAGTACAGGGAATTATCTCTGTGAGATGGTCGCATAGCAGTGCTAGAATTATGCAACACAATACGAATCTAGATGCATAACAAGAATAATTGACCTTCAAGAAGAAGATAAGAAGTTGATAGGTACTTTTTGTTAGGTACGGTCAGCAACGAAAGTCGTTAACTCTGCTACTTTTACATGACATCTAAAATTACACAAAAGTGCGCCGCGGCAGCGGCGGCGGACGAGCGCTACTTACAAGTTGGTCACAGTTGCATGTCTATTTACCCGACTACGGCGAAGCAAAAAGGAGGGTTATGATTTTGACCGGTATGCATGTATGTTCATCTGTTACTTCATAACTTCTAACTACCAATCATAATTTGACAAATGAGGTATCATTGGAAGCGTCTTGGTTGTCCGGTGGTTATAGAATATGTGACGTTACATTAAATCGATAGGTCCTATGTATAAGGGCCAATGTGCAAATTCACAACTTTTCAATAGAGGCTCTCAAAGTTTCAATTTGATATATTTTTAGATGCTTCAACTGATGTTTGTGAAACTTTGCATAGTTACTATGAAACATATGTTCGTTATTCTAGATATATCGATTTATTTGTATATATATTAGTTTTTTAATTAATGTAGATATGCCTTTATACGTAATTTTTTTATTTTAATTATACTGAAAAAGACTAGTAAAAAAAAGGCCAGTGTCACTTTAGATGATTTACTTGGCATAAGCTAATTTTGAAAAAAAAAAACGTGTATTTAATATTTTTGAATAGTCCATTATTTATAGAAAATATTTAAAATAAATAAATAAACAAACAATAATAATATAATTATTTTATGACAATTCACATTGACACTTATACGTTATCTTACTTGGTGACGTAATATTTTCAAACCTCAGTTAGGTTACAAAAATAAAAACATTTTGACTTCTTTATTTGTTTTCTAATAATACTTATGTTAAAAACCTCCCGTAATCACATTGGACTTAAGATAAATCAGCTTTTTATTGTAGATAGGTACCTCAACCTAAGTTAGTAATTAAAGTTTAAAATAATAACTAATTATACTTTTTTTATAAAATCAAAACTTGTTAAAGATAATTAAAGATTCTTAGAATATGATCTTAGAGGAAAAATTAATGAAATGAAAATTAACAAAATGATTATAAAAAAAAAAAAAAAAAACAAAACAAAATCACTCATTGTCATCATTCGACTTTGTTTTTATCGACTTTGTTTTTATCGACTTTGTTTTTATCGACTTTGTTTTTATCGACTTTGTTTTTATCGACTTTGTTTTTATCGATTGTGTTAACCGCTAGACTTATTTTGCACCTCGTCTCGGAATTCTCGGTTACCGGTATTACGTTAACCGGTATTACGTTAACCGGTATAACGTTAACTGGTATTACGTTAACCGGTATAACGTTAACCGGTATTACGTTAACCGGTATAACGTTAACCGGTATTACGTAAACCGGTATAACATTCACCGGTATTACGTTAACCGGTATAACGTTAACGTTTTACCGAACAAAGCGAACATAAAGAATCCAATTGAATTCTGTCCCATTCCATGTCCAATTGAGTAAAAACTCACGGTGCACCGATTCACGCATCTATGTGAAAGCGTTAACCGCTAGACTTATTTTGCACCTCGTCTCGGAATTCTCGGTTACCGGTATTACGTTAACCGGTATTACGTTAACCGGTATTACGTTAACCGGTATTACGTTAACCGGTATTACGTTAACCGGTATAACGTAAACCGGTATAACGTTAACCGGTATAACGATAACCGGTATAACGTTAACCGGTATAACGTTAACCGGTATAACGTAAACCGGTATAACGTAAACCGTTATAACGTTAACCGGTATTACGTTAACCGGTATTACGATAACCGGTATTACGTTAACCGGTATTACGTTAACCGGTATTTGTTTTTATCGACTTTGTTTTTATCGACTTTGTTTTTATCGACTTTGTTTTAGACTTATTTTGCACCTCGTCTCGGAATTCTCGGTTACCGGTATTACGTTAACCGGTATAACGTTAACCGGTATTACGTTAACCGGTATAACGTTAACTGGTATTACGTTAACCGGTATAACGTTAACCGGTATAACGTTAACCGGTATAACGTAAACCGGTATAACGTAAACCGTTATAACGTTAACCGGTATTACGTTAACCGGTATTACGATAACCGGTATTACGTTAACCGGTATTACGTTAACCGGTATTTGTTTTTATCGACTTTGTTTTAGTGATGCAACGAATACTACTTTTACGAATACGAATACGAATACGAATATCAAACCTACTATTCGGCGAATACGAATACGAATACGAATATCTCGCCATGGTAATAAAAGACTAATAGTCTAGTCGCAGCTATTACTAACGTTCGTCTAAGTTACTTAGGACTTACTATCCTACCTTTTTTTCATACAAAAGAAATACAGACCATATAACTACTTATTTGGTAATTTATCGAAGTGTTTCCATATGTCACTTTGATCTCGTTTACGAGAAGACATTTTCTATTCAACTTCAACTCCTTTCACTTCGCAGCAACCTCAGAAAATAAATAAAACAATACTCTCTTGCTTGACTTGTGCTTTCGACTGACAAATGAAATGAAAGGAATGAATGAATCAATCAGTCCATGGTTCGTAATGATAGGAAAACTCCCGGGCCGCGGCACTGTATAAACTATGGCCGGGGAGTCCCCCGTCGCGTCGTCGTTGCGGTTAAGGCCCTTGCACACGTCGTATTTTTACGTGCCGACGACGCGCGTTTTCCAAGTCTGCCAGTAATTAGATTTGCGTACAAACATATTAATTTTTAAATATTCGTATTAGTATTCGTATTAGTATTCGCCGAATACGAATATTCGGTAAATGTCTACTATTCGGCGAATACGAATATTCGTATTCGTATTCGTTGCATCACTACTTTGTTTTTATCGACTTTGTTTTGCTTTGTTTTGCTAGACTTATTTTGCACCTAGTCTCGGAATTCTCGGTTACCGGTATTACGTTAAGCGGTATTACGTTAACCGGTATTACGTTAACCGGTATAACGTTAACCGGTATTACGTTAACCGATATAACGTTAACCGGTATAACGTTAACCGGTATAACGTAAACCGGTATAACGTTAACCGGTATAACGTTAACCGGTATTACGTTAACCGGTATTACGATAACCGGTATTACGTTAACCGGTATAACGTTAACTGGTATTACGTTAACCGGTATTACGTTAACCAGTATTTGTTTTTATCGACTTTGTTTTTATCGACTTTGTTTTTATCGACTTTGTTTTGCTTTGTTTTGCTAGACTTATTTTGCACCTAGTCTCGGAATTCTCGGTTACCGGTATTACGTTAACCGGTATTACGTTAACCGGTATAACGTTAACCGGTATAACATTAACCGGTATAACGTAAACCGGTATAACGTAAACCGTTATAACGTTAACCGGTATTACGTCAACCGGTATTACATTAACCGGTATTACGTTAACCGGTATTACGTTAACCGGTATTACGTTAACCGGTATTTGTATTTATCGACTTTGTTTTTATCGACTTTGTTTTTATCGACTTTGTTTTGCTTTGTTTTGCTAGACTTATTTTGCACCTAGTCTCGGAATTCTCGGTTACCGGTATTACGTTAACCGGTATAACGTTAACCGGTATAACGTTAACCGGTATAACGTTAACCGGTATAACGTTTTCCGGTATTACGTTAACCGGTATAACGTTAACCGATATAACGTTAACCGGTATAACGTTAACCGGTATTACGTTAACCGGTATTACATTAACCGGTATTACGTTAACCGGTATTACGTTAACCGGTATTACGTTAACCGGTATTACGTTAACCGGTATTACGTTAACCGGTATTACGTTAACCGGTATTTGTTTTTATCGACTTTGTTTTTATCGACTTTGTTTTCATCGACTTTGTTTTTATCGACTTTGTTTTGCTTTGTTTTGCTAGACTTATTTTGCACCTCGTCTCGGAATTCTCCGTTACCGGTATTACGTTAACCGGTATAACGTTAACCGGTATTACGTTAACCGGTATAACGTTAACCGGTATTACGTTAATCGGTATTACGATAACCGGTATTATGTTAACCGGTATTACGTTAACCGGTATTACGTTAACCGGTATTTCGTTAACCAGTATTACGTTAACCGGTATTTGTTTTTATCGACTTTGTTTTTATCGACTTTGTTTTTATCGACTTCGTTTTTATCGACTTCGTTTTCATCGACTTTGTTTTTATCGACTTTGTTTTCATCGACTTTGTTTTGCTTTGTTTTGCTTTGTTTTCCAATTGAGTAAAAACTCACGGTGCACCGATTCACGCATCTATGTGAACGCGTTAACCGCTAGACTTATTTTGCACCTCGTCTCGGAATTCTCGGTTACCGGTATTACGTTAACCGGTATTACGTTAACCGGTATAACGTTAACCGGTATTACGTTAACCGGTATATCGTTAACCGGTATTACGTTAACCGGTATAACGTTAACCAATATAACGTTAACCGGTATAACGTTAACCGGTGTTACGTTAACCGGTATAACGTTAACCGGTATAACGTTAACGTTTTACCGAACAAAGCGAACATAAAGAATCCAGTTGAATTCTGTCCCATTCCATGTCCAATTGAGTAAAAACTCACGGTGCACCGATTCACGCATCTATGTGAACGCGTTAACCGCTAGACTTATTTTGCACCTCGTCTCGGAATTCTCGGTTACCGGTATTACGTTAACCGGTATTACGTTAACCGGTATTACGTTAACCGGTATTTGTTTTTATCGACTTTGTTTTTATCGACTTTGTTTTGCTTTGTTTTGCTTTGTTTTGCTTTGTTTTGCTTTGTTTTGCTTTGTTTTGCTTTGTTTTGCTTTGTTTTGCTTTGTTTTGCTTTGTTTTGCTTTGTTTTGCTTTGTTTTGCTTTGTTTTGCTTTGTTTTGCTTTGTTTTGCTTTGTTTTGCTTTGTTTTGCTTTGTGTTGCAAAACAAAGCAAAACAAAGCAAAACAAAGTCGATAAAAACAAAGTCGATAAAAACAAATACCGGTTAACATAATACTGGTTAACGTAATACCGGTTAACGTGATACCGGTTAACGTAATACCGGTTAACGTAATACCGGTTAACGTAATACCGGTTAACGTAATACCGGTAACCGAGAATTCCGAGACGAGGTGCAAAATAAGTCTAGCGGTTAACGCTTTCACATAGATGCGTGAATCGGTGCACCGAGAGTTTTTACTCAATTGGACATGGAATGGGACAGAATTCAATTGGATTCTTTATGTTCGCTTTGTTCGGTAAAACGTTAACGTTATACCGGTTAACGTAATACCGGTGAACGTTATACCGGTTTACGTAATACCGGTTAACGTTATACCGGTTAACGTAATACCGGTTAACGTTATACCGGTTAACGTAATACCAGTTAACGTTATACCGGTTAACGTAATACCGGTTAACGTAATACCGGTAACCGAGAATTCCGAGACGAGGTGCAAAATAAGTCTAGCGGTTAACGCGTTCACATAGATGCGTGAATCGGTGCACCGTGAGTTTTTACTCAATTGGAAAACAAAGCAAAACAAAGCAAAACAAAGTCGATAAAAACAAAGTCGATGAAAACAAAGTCGATAAAAACGAAGTCGATAAAAACAAAGTCGATAAAAACAAAGTCGATAAAAACAAATACCGGTTAACGTAATACTGGTTAACGTAATACCGGTTAACTTAATACCGGTTAACGTAATACCGGTTAACGTAATACCGGTTAACGTAATACCGGTTAACGTAATACCGGTAACGGAGAATTCCGAGACGAGGTGCAAAATAAGTCTAGCAAAACAAAGCAAAACAAAGTCGATAAAAACAAAGTCGATGAAAACAAAGTCGATAAAAACAAAGTCGATAAAAACAAATACCGGTTAACGTAATACCGGTTAACGTAATACCGGTTAACGTAATACCGGTTAACGTAATACCGGTTAACGTAATACCGGTTAACGTAATACCGGTTAACGTTATACCGGTTAACGTTATATCGGTTAACGTTATACCGGTTAACGTAATACCGGAAAACGTTATACCGGTTAACGTTATACCGGTATAACGTTATACCGGTTAACGTAATACCGGTTAACGTAATACCGGTAACCGAGAATTCCGAGACGAGGTGCACCGTGAGTTTTTACTCAATTGGACATGGAATGGGACAGAATTCAATTGGATTCTTTATGTTCGCTTTGTTCACACATTTCGTAAAGTTTAAATAATAGTAATAATAGTAGTAGCATCATTCAACTCCGACGACTCCGACTCCGACTTGATCGGAATAAACGTTATCGATTTGATTTGGGTGGTTCTGTTGGTGTGATCTCAAAATGCAGGCAAATATTATCGAATATTGAGGTGAGGGCGACTATTATTGCGCTGCATAAAAGTGGTCTTAATATAGAACACAAATATCTGATGAAACCGGTTTGAATGTGAGTATTATATTTACGAATTGTAACTTAAACTTTTATCCATCATGAGGTCTAAAAGATAAATAATTAGTGTTTATTATTGCATTTGTAAATGCAGAGTTTTAATGTTACTGTTATTTAAAAAAAATATTATTTTATGTTATTATAAAAATTATAAAATGACGTCACTTTAGTATGTTGTTATAACTGCTTAATATCACTTTTCTTTTTGTTTTAGAAGAATACTGTAATTCTCTGGATTAAACAGTTCTACTTATGTAGAAGTATTAGACGATGTCATGCTACCTACTGTGCGCATCATTCACCCAGCTGATGAGTTGACACAATTGACATTTGTCCAGGACGATTGTCCTATTCATCGGGCGAGCATTGTGCGTGAGTGGTTCCAGATGATTGACAACAATTATCTCCGGGTGATCCCGGAGATAATTGTTGTTCCATGGCCAGCGCGATCACCCGACCTCAAACCTTTATGCAGCTAAACAGCTTAGTATTAATATTAAACATACTTTCCTTGAAAAAGGATATACACAAAATGAGGGTGATTCCATACATGCCACAATTAAGAAAGCTTCAAGACATAAGAATATTTATACACCGTCTGAGTAGAGTTAATTAATTAGATGGGCTAAAGTAAAAGGATCTCCTTATAATGTTATAGATGTATCTCAAAATATAATTTTCGACTTCAAAAAGATGCAAGCGAGTGCTTGTTTTAACTGGACTAATAATTCAGAGGGACAAAAAGTGCCTTGGTCTAAAATCAAACAAGTTCGTGTCAGTAAACATGAACCATACATTCTGTTTTAGATCTATCTGAAGATGCTTTCGAAAACCACATTAACATTACTGATTTTTTTGTTAGAACAAGAAGACAAATGGCTGATAGATCTACGGAAATACCCTTAAAACTATGTTTCAATCAGTTGTTACCAATACATCCATGCAAAAAAAAAGACATAATTGATTTATGTCCCAAAAATATTATTCCACCAGTTTAGGTGCTACTTTTTCGTAATACTCATGATACTGGTGGAATAATATTCAATGATTATTACACTAGTAATTATTACTAGTGATAATGATGACAATGAGTGATTTTGTTTTGTTTTTTTTTTTTTTTTTTTATAAACATTTTGTTAATTTTCATTTTATTAATTTTTCCTCTAAGATCATATTCTAAGAATCTTTAATTATCTTTAACAAGTTTTGATTTTATAAAAAAAGTATAATTAGTTATTATTTTAAACTTTAATTACTAACTTAGGTTGAGGTACCTATCTACAATAAAAAGCTGATTTATCTTAAGTCCAATGTGATTACGGGAGGTTTTTAACATAAGTATTATTTGACTGCCTTTCTATTACAGAAACTTCGATAATTCATTAGAAAACAAATAAAGAAGTCAAAATGTTTTTATTTTTGTAACCTAACTGAGGTTTGAAAATATTACGTCACCAAGTAAGATAACGTATAAGTGTCAATGTGAATTGTCATAAAATAATTATATTATTATTGTTTGTTTATTTATTTATTTTAAATATTTTCTATAAATAATGGACTATTCAAAAATATTAAATACACGTTTTTTTTTTTCAAAATTAGCTTATGCCAAGTAAATCATCTAAAGTGACACTGGCCTTTTTTTTACTAGTCTTTTTCAGTATAATTAAAATAAAAAAATTACGTATAAAGGCATATCTACATTAATTAAAAAACTAATATATATACAAATAAATCGATATATCTAGAATAACGAACATATGTTTCATAGTAACTATGCAAAGTTTCACAAACATCAGTTGAAGCATCTAAAAATATATCAAATTGAAACTTTGAGAGCCTCTATTGAAAAGTTGTGAATTTGCACATTGGCCCTTATACATAGGACCTATCGATTTAATGTAACGTCACATATTCTATAACCACCGGACAACCAAGACGCTTCCAATGATACCTCATTTGTCAAATTATGATTGGTAGTTAGAAGTTATGAAGTAACAGATGAACATACATGCATACCGGTCAAAATCATAACCCTCCTTTTTGCTTCGCCGTAGTCGGGTAAATAGACATGCAACTGTGACCAACTTGTAAGTAGCGCTCGTCCGCCGCCGCTGCCGCGGCGCACTTTTGTGTAATTTTAGATGTCATGTAAAAGTAGCAGAGTTAACGACTTTCGTTGCTGACCGTACCTAACAAAAAGTACCTATCAACTTCTTATCTTCTTCTTGAAGGTCAATTATTCTTGTTATGCATCTAGATTCGTATTGTGTTGCATAATTCTAGCACTGCTATGCGACCATCTCACAGAGATAAGTCCCTGTACTTCTAATTTGAAGGCCACATCTAGTAACTACAAAGATCAGCAAGTCTGCTGATGCGCTTAATCTTGATTTGATGTTTTCTCTTAAGATATTACATTTTTCCGTAATATTATTACGTTTTTGGGTAGTACATAATGCGTACAATTATTTAGTGTATACTATGTCCAGGTACGCCTAACAACTCTTGGTGGCGCGGCCAGGGAGTATACTCCCTGGCCGCGCCACCAACGACAGGCTATAATTTATAAAGTAATTAAATTTTTGAATCTCTTTATAGCGTACGGAAAAGAACAATTCCGGTACAATTATTTAGTGTTTACTATATCCGGGTGCGCCTAGTAATTTACAAAAACAGTGGTGGCGCGGCCAGGGAGTATACTCCCCAGCCGCGCCACCAAAACTTCATTATATTTCATTATTCGTTGAGGTACAATTATTTTCATTACACGTACCGTATAGTACATAAATGGTACAATTAATCTAGAAACATGTTTTTTTAATTTTCTACTGTGGCGCGGCCAGGGAGTATCACACGAACCGTGTGATCGAGCCTATAAAAATGAACTATAGCCAAGCAGCCTGATAAGTTACTATTATAGAGCACACAGATCAGACCAGTATCCAGTACATACATCGCTTATTACCGATCCATATGAGTTGGTGATAGCAAGTACGGGAACCTATCGCTGATTCTATACAGATCATTCTCCTTAGTATTAATGTGCGGGACAACGACAATAAATAATAGCAAGACATAATAGATAGTTACATAGCATAATAATAGTTTGAGGCAAGTATTATTTTTAGGAAAATGCCATTTAGATTTTAGAAAGTCATCTAGTACCCTAATTGCGTAATACACGATCAATCAAAATCTGAATCGTTTCGAAACAGATTGCTAATCCATTGCTTCATAATTTGGAAAAAAAAATCTGCTCTACAACGTAAATAACGCAATGAATGTTGTTGATCTGTCAAAATGAAACAGATTAAGTCTTAGTCGTTTAAGAAAATGTGTTACGTAATTAGGGTAAACGTAAACGGAGCTAAAGGAGTATATGTAAGGAGCGTAGCAAGTGGTGTTCTGTAGTTTCTGCCAACCGCCATTGAAAGAATGCTTGAATTATGTTATGTTTGTGTAGCGTAGCACATAGACTTGATAGTAAAAACAAAAATTTAGGCGCGTTGGGATGCATTTTTGAGATGAAACTAAACCATTGATTTCACGACACTGTAACACAATTTACTGACACCGTGGAGTAAAAGACATCAACGCGTGATTACCGCGGTGCGTGGAGTAAAAGACATCAACGCGTTGATTACCGCGGTGCGTTGAGTAAAAGACATCAACGCGTTGATTACCGCAGTACCGATTTTTTTTTTCAAATTTTCACTTCTGTCGGCACTCCCGGAGTGCCACTGTTTTTTTATAAACATGAAAACATGTGAAGATGTTTAGGTGTTTGTTGCTGTAACACGCATATGAACTTGACGCAGATAGACAATACAAATAGACGAGTGTGGCCGCCACATAACGAACGCAAGTAAAAACTTCACGATGTCAAAAAACGCACTCTATGAAACACACCAACTTACTTTCATAGATAACGTTTCAGTGACGTCATTCGCCGGTAAATTGCGGACACTTAGCGGACACCGCTCTTTCAAGATACAGTAGCTAAAAACAACACATTCGCTTCAACTCGGTTGTTACACATTGCAACTATCAACAACACAACATTGTTGCAAGTAAACACCTTGAATCTTTCTTTCCAATTACCTACTTGCAACGTGTTCTTCTTCAGGCGTCCGATTGCTACAATCTACAATACTTAATAGGGTTTACGGTCACATGTGAAATAAAATGTTTATCACAAGAATAAACGTAATTAGTAGATAGTTCTATGAAGAGACACACCTATATTTTGCAATCTGCCATAAGTCCTTTCCCACCTAGGTAATAGGTAATACGGGTATATATCCGCAAATCTACGTCAAAACGCGTATTTTGCGTACGGTTGGGAAAATCGGTTATTCGATCTACCCCAGCTCCTCAAAGAAGGCCAGCAACGCCTTAGTGTCACTGACTATCTCAAGTAGGGTATCTGGATTACCGAAGTACTTGGCCCTGTATGTGGCGATCACCGGGCAGTTTAACAGCACATGAGCTGCTGTCTCGTCGTCCTCCATGCAGGCTCTGCACAGCGGACTGTCTGTGGCTCCTATGACAAAGAGGTGTTTATTTAAATGACCTATGGCCAGTTACAGCTGCTGTAACTGTACGCAGCTGCTGTTTCGTTAGTCAGAGAACATATTTCGTGAGGCGGCCGTCGATTATAGGGAGTGCCTCCTTGGCCTGCCTGCACTCACCCTTTTTATTTTTCGTTCCGGGGTGGAAAATCCTCATGGGTGTCCTTCACCCTGGGGCGGACGAAGGGTTCTGTCAAACGCCTACTGACTAAAAACCACCCCGGTGTTACCTTCCCAGACTTGGATCGGGGATCATGAAATCTAGTGCGCCTTCCATGATCTCCGACTGGTGCCGGCTAGCTTTTGCGGGCCACTTTATGCCCGCGGGAGGAGTGAGGAGTGTCACTGGCACTTTTCCTTAAAAGTCAATACTATAACCTCAAAAAAATATTTTAACAAAAATCAGTTTCCAGGGGTTTTTCAGGTTCCTGGTCATGAATTTATTGTCTGTTTATAAAAATTCAAAACGGCGGATACACAAAGGCGACCGAATTTTTTTTTTATTTATTTCCCGATTTTGAAAAGAACATTTTTAAAAAAGAAATTTCAATTTTGGAAAAGTGGCAGTGACACACAAAAGTGTGTTATCTCAGGAGTGTATAAAAAAAACGGCAGCGATACGTCAAAAATTGTGGTGTAGGCAGATTTTTGAACAAAAAAGTCATTTTTTTCCCACTGTGCGGCGGTAGAGCGAAGAAGCCTGTCCCGCCATTCCGTTACCGGCCTGCACTCACCCTGCTCCAAGCATAGATTGTGATGGTCCCTGGGTCGTTTCCTTACCAGAGTGCGTAGATACCCGAAGGGGAGTGGCGCGATGGGATTCAGGCCCCACCTATGTTGGAGTCGGCTTCCACTGCCGAATGCAGATGAATACCAGTATTTTACATGAAACGACTGCCTATGTGACTTCCACAACCCAGTTACTGGGTAACACGATACCCCTTGGTAACTGGTTGAGACTTGTTGTAGACTTTTGGGCTTCTGACTACCCGTAACGACTGTCAAAGATCCATGAATAACAGCCGAGGCACGAAGCATTTTATCGCCTCTAAGCTAGCATATTTATGAAAAGTTAGTTTCAAGTGCCGTAATAGTAATTAAGGCTCGACTTACCCCGTGAGGGTCATAAACGTGGTGTAGCAAGGTCACAATGTGATACATCTTTTACTTAAGCTTTTCCCCGTAACAGCAATAAATAAAGTTTGAAGTAGCAATAAGCAAGAAAATGAAGATGAAAATGCAATAATAATTTGTAATAACGTCGCGTCGTATTAGTTAACTGTTAAATGATTGCAGTGCTGTTAAAAAGAAATAACTTAACAATATCAGCATTTTAATTTAGTGCATTTTACTGTTTTACCTTGAAAAGTTTACTGAATTGATATTTGAGCCATATGGTCGTGACACTCGTGACCTTTTCAAAATTAAGTTAAGATAGATAGAAGTTACCGTGAAAAGTTCATAATTTTACTGACTTTTATCATAATACTAAGCAGTCTCTTTTTACGCGACTGCGGCGAAGCCAAAAAAAGAAGGTTATGTGTTGACCTGTGTATGTATGTGTGTTCGTTTTAATCTTCCCTTGTAACTACTAAATGGCTAAACCGATTTTAATTAATGCTATTTCATTAGATTCGTCTTTATTGCGCGAGTGTCAGTGGGTATATTAAAATTATAAAAAACCAATATGGCTGATTTTTGGCCCCAAAATGAGTGTTTAAAAAAAATCTCCCTACCCTTTCGAGTGGCATATCAAAATGAAGGGTTTTGAACGGTGATTACAAAAATATACACAAATTATATTTTTAAATGTAATTTGGAATGAAAAATGACTAAAAAACCCGACTGCAAAAACACATAACTGAAAAAAAAATAAAAACAAGCATAATCTATAGAATTTTGGGATTGCAGGCGGGACAAACCAATGACTTGAATTATGGTGTAACGGGTATAAGTTTTGTTTGTACCGCCTGCGATATCAAAATTTTTATTCTCTTTTCAGTTATGTGTTTTTGCAGTCGAGTATTTTATAAATTACTTGTTTTAAATGTAATAAAGATTATTAAAGATTAAAGAACCCCAAATGTTCGTCACATATATCTCAGTACCTACAAAATATGGTTCCAAGGGATTCCTCAAACTTTCCGTACAAGATATATGACTTTACCGACTATTACATGAGCTTTAAACCCACTCATATGATTCAGGTTATTAAACACGAGTATTCGATTATTTCCTCTTACTGGGTCAAGGGTGAGCTGAAAAAAGTTAGAATTAGAAAATATGACGCCGCTTGCTTGAAGCAATTTCATAATACTGTCTCTTCATGCTTCAAAAACCTAAAGACAACTAAAGGACATGTCCTAAAATGGTTTTTTATTTTTCAATAATTCTAACCAGGATAAGTTAAATATATCCAAATATATTTAACTTTATCCAATAAACACCCTAAAAACTAGTGGTTCTAACTATATCATACATTTTTAAAGAGCTCCAATTTTGAGAAAAATCGTTTTTTATTTTAGTAAGAATTTACTCCTAAAACGAACAAACCTTTCTAATTATCTAGGATAATATAGTGAACACACCCCATAAAATAGTAAACTTGTCAAAATTGACACATGTTACTGTCATTACTGTCAATTCATTGACAGTAATGACAGTACTATGTGTCAATTTATGTCATATTGACATATTCAAATGGTAAACTTGTCAAAATTTACACATGTTACTGTCATCACTGTCAATTGATTGACAGTAATGACTGTACCATGTATCAATTTATATCGTATTTGTCATAGTTGCCATCAACAAATAAAATGTTTGTACTTGAAATAGTTTATAATTGTTCTCATAAATGGAGGGGTCTAAAAATATTATTTCAGTGGTTCCTAGTTTCATATTTTGTCGTTTTTATTTAGATGTAGTTTGATGCTGGTTAGATTTTTCTCGGAATAAAAAACCATCGTCCCTACAAAAAGCGGACATCTCCTTTCCGTGAACATGGATTTGATAATACCTTCTTTTTTTTTTGGGTGGTAAATTATTAAATAAGTTCTGCCGCTCTGGGCGGAGCGAGAGGGCGTATAAGATTCTTACTGACTAAAACCCACCCGTGTTCTTTCAGTTGCCTGTATGTTGCCAGGGGCCACGGTAACCCTTTCAGACAAACCCGCAATCCCGGCGATCTGCCCTAGCGAACCCCTTCAGTTGTGCTGACATCTCTTTGAGGCGCGCGTGGAACATAACGCGCCGTCGACCAGGGCCTGGTCCTCATCGGACGGCGAGCTACCCATTGCTCACCGTCCGCAAGCCCGCGCCTACGGTGGCCGGGAATCGGTCTACGATTCCCATTTTATAACCTAATAACAAATTCGTAATTTCCTGCTTACTGAGGTTAAGTAGGTATTACTAGGAAAAGATTTAAAGATCTTCAAGTCAAGGATAGGAATTCGCAGGTAATTTTGAAGCCATTTACGGGAATCTAATACTTAACAAAAGCTAGTACAGTAAGCAAGTTTTTGATGGCCACAAAGTTTCCATCCATACCATTCCCAGAATTCTAGACATTACAGTGTTGCCAGTGGTACATAGTGAAACACCTCAAAAAGTAAAATTTTCACAAGAAAAATAACATTACCTTAGTTTATTTGGAAAACGAAATATGGCACTTTATTACATTAAACCTTATTTTTTTTATCTGTCCCTTTTGGGAATTTTTTTTGTTGATCGAATAATTGACTGATGATCCTGACCCTAATTCGTTTCAACTTTGGTTGGATGATCCAACCAAAGTTGAATCACAGAGATTAATAGCTCTATATATATGTCGTGGCCAGATCTTAGAATTGATCATTTCATGAAATGATCGGCTATTTCATGAAATAGCTGTGTTTCGTGAAATGGCCAGCTAAAATTGACCATATCGTTCAAACGTCAACGTTTAATGATATGTCAGTCGACGTTTGGCCATATCATTAAGTACGGTATCCATGCAAATATTACTGGCATTCATTAACTTTTAGTAATCTGGGTCAATGGATAAATAAAACATTTTAAATAGCTTTCATTCCAGAAGAAAAATAACAATGACTAAGATTTGAATAGTTACTAACCTGTGAAATACGTTCCAAACCTCATGGTTTTTAACCGACTTCCAAAAAGGAGGAGGTTATTTAAAGTTGCGCTCGTTTTTCGAGTGAATTTCAAAAAAGTCACGTAGCTTGGTATAATAACGAATCAATCGAATTATCGTCCGCCGCCATAATGCACAACAAAAACAAAGCGACATCAACGCCTCTACCGGTGGATAATCTAACTATTTCACGATATGATCACTAATGTTTGGCCACATCATGAAGTAATCGTGCGTTTAACTGTTCATATCATCAAACGTTGAGTATTCAATGATCTGGCCAGACCACATCATGATGTGGCCAGCGGTCGATGTTCTATTTCATGATATGCAACCATTTCATGTAATGGTTGAACATTTCATGAAATGATCAATTCTAAGATCTGGCCACGACATATACAAAACTACAATACAAGCAAACAATTCAAAGACAAACTAGGGGCATACCACAAGCTCATTAAGCAGTATTATTTTAATATTATTTTTATTTATTTATTAAAACTTTATGCACAAGTAAAAAAAATACTGTACAAAGGCGGACTTAATGCCTGAGGCATTTCCTACCAGTCAACCTTAGGGTGATGCAGAAACAAAACATGGCAGGTGCAATATAATTGAAAGACAACTCGTATGAAAATAAATACTATTACATAGATACATATAAACAAAATAAACTTAGTCAGGAGAAATAACGATAGGTAGAGGAGAAAACGAATCCAGCAAATCAGCGCGTGTGGGACTTCAGTGTGGGAAAGAGATGAAGCTCTACAGGATGTATAGCTCCATCTCTTTCTCCCACTGAAGTAATATTAAAATAATACTGCTTTTGAGCTGGTGGTAGGCCCCCTAAACTAAACTGACACGAACGCCACTAGGCACCCGCTAAGTGACCGAGTGAGTGAATAAGCGATACAACGAAGTGAAAGATTTTTGCGCGGTCGTCGCGTCAGACGATTTATGTCAGTCTATCTATTCTGTAACAATAGTGCCAATCCCTAGCATCAAGTGGAATGACAGCTCACTTCACCTAAGTTTTTACGGTGATATTTTTACAGAATAGATAGATTGGTCACAAAATCAAGTGCGCCAACACGACAAACGAAAACTTTCTAGGATGCGTTTCGTTTAACGATTATTTTTTGTTTGCTGGAAAATATTTAAATATTTTTTATTAAGGTTTTTTTTTTGGGTGGAAAATTATCAAATAACTTCTCCCGCTCTGGGCGGAGCGGGAGGGCGTGTCAGACTCTTACTGACTAAAACCCACCCGTGTTCCTTCAGTTGACTGTATGTTGCCAGGAGCCACGGTAACCCTTTTAGACAAACCCACAATCCCGGCAGGCATTGGCCCTAGCGGACCCCGTCAATTCTGCTGACATCTCTTTGAGGCGCGCGTGGAACACAACGCGCCGTCGACCCGGGCTTGGTCCTTATCGGACGGCGAGCTACCCATTGCTCACCGTCCGCAAGCCCGCGCCTACGGTGGCCGGAAATCTGCCTGTGATTCCCGACGCCCAGGGCGTCTCCTCCTGTGGCGGTTAGGGGCGCGAGGGCGCGAAATTTGCCTCTCCCTCACGCGCTCCGTCTCCTCCTAAAGTAACGTAAAAGCAACATTTTGAGTCTTGTAACACGGAGGTTACACGAGAGGGTCAAAAGTAACGTAAAATGTTACAAAAGTAACATTCTGGCAACGCTGACATTATCTCCTTAATTTCTGCACTTACTTACATTATCTACTTGAAACTTCCAGATACTTCTGAAGAGGTTAGAGCGGCTGGCTGTGTGTCCACACTATGCTACACAGACGCACACTTTTCCATAGTTCTAGGATAGATCGTATATTGCTCTAACTAATGGATATCACTCATAACTTAAGAGCATTGCTATTAGAACTGTTATTGAATGGCATTATGATGGAGATGGCTGTCCAATATCACAACAGTGCTTTGAAAATATTGATATCATACTTATTTTTCCTTGTGTTAAAATATTAGGTTTTAATAAATCGGTCTGAGTAGCGCACTTTTCATGGCATCTGCGCGTTACGTCATACTACCTAATGAGTTCAAACCAGGCTAGTATAAGCATAATCAGCCTATAATGTTCCCACTGCTGGGACACAAGCATCCTTTCTATCAGAGAGAGTGGGCCGTAATCCACCACGCGGGCCTAGTGCGAGTTGGTAGATGTCACATGTCTTCGAATTTTTGGTTCTAGGACATGCCGGTTTCCTCACGATGTTTTCCTTCACCGTTTTGAGAGCAGTGGTGATGAAATAATTTACACAAAGTAAAGCGCCTGTCAGGGTTCGAACATATGATTTACATCTCGTAAATCACGGCCGTTACCACTGGACCACCACTGCTCTCAATCTAGGCTAGAACCAGGTAAAAGTAAATAATTATCTACAGCATGGTTAATCGGTATGATAATTATATAATATGATAGTGTCCGACTAAAAGTTTGGTTTCGGTTTCGATCGAGTTTCGGCAAAAAAACGAGTTTCGGTTTCAGCGACAAACCTGCCGAAACTACGACCGAAACCGAAACTGCATTCGGGAGTTCACGCACTGTGATCGGTCATGTTCGGCGCGTTAAATTCCATCCAAGCCAGTAAGCGACGAACACATTTTGCCGCGAAAATAATTCATTATAACAAACTAATACATAGATTATCGTTCTCTTTATTTTTCTCTCAAAACATGATCCTTGTAAAGAAGTTTCGGTTTCGGTTTCGGCCGAAACTGATACAGTTGCCGAAATTCGGTTTCGGTTTCGGTCGTAAAAACAAGTTTCGGTCGGACACTACATTATAGTAATCACTGGTATACTGAGAACGTAACGCTTCTGCAGCTACCCAAGACCGCCCATAATTTGTGATATACTGACCTAATTACAATCGGCAGAGCTTGGTGAGAAATTAATTAATATTGCAAGCATACAATATCTACCTCATAATTTCTATACATAGCCAAGATTGCAGGCTTGCAGCTCACTGAATATCAACGAGAAAACCAGAACTACAGAGCATTGAATGAAACAAAGAGCATTGAAATAAACATGAAAGGTATGAAAAGCCCGGTATACCTACTCGATACTTAAACATGACATCACACTTTTGAACATCAAAATGTAAACGACAAAAAATAGAATTGATTCTAGTCGCCTCTTCCAAAAGGTAGTTTTCGTATGTAGAAGAATGGGCAAGAAACTCCACCGTTACGCTTTTAAAATGTTTTACAGTATTTTGTATACATTAATTATATGTGAAGACTATGCACCTCGAATAAGATTATTATACCAGAATAGGTAAAAATAATTAAAAATGAAGCAATGACAGAAAAAAATTATTATGTGAGGATACATGGTGCTCACATATTTAAAAGCATTGTAAAAGCACCTATACGATATTTCTATTTTTTTTACAATTAATACTAATAAGTCAGTGTGCGAGTTCAAATAATCACAGAATTTGAAATGAATGTTTCAATAATAATCAATTATACAGTTAAATTAGCAACCAGTTTGATTTTGTTTAGACTCTAAATTGTCCTATGGAGCTAGACCGGCATGTTTCCAAGCATTCTTATCTTGGGTATAATCCTCTAATTTTTATTATGCTTGTTTACAAAGAGTACTTTTAATATGAGTTTTAAATGTTTTAATGGCAATCAAAATAAAAAGAGATCTTTATTCATTGACTATTAAATAAATCCTTCGAGAAATCTAAATATATAAAATTCTCGTGTCACAGTGTTAGTTTCCATACTCCTCCGAAACCGCGTAATCGATTATTATGAAATTTTATATGTATATTTGGTATGTCTGAGAATCGGTTGTAATCTATTTTTCATATCCCTAAGGGATAAGGGTGGTCCACCCCAAACATAAATATGGCAAAACAACGTTTAGCTAGTAAATTAATAAGATCATTTGAGAATATTTTACAGATACCTTTAAACTTCAGAATCAATGCACAATTATTTTTTTAAGATTTCAATGAAAACAAAACTAAATCATAACTCCAGCCTGCATTCCATTCAGTACCAGGAGGTTAGGAATGCAAGGCGATGTAACAGAGATGAACAGACGAAGGCAGATGGTAGCTCATAAATAATGGTCAGTCTCCAAGATGTTCAGTGACGCGGAAACGACGCAGACTTTAACTTGGAACGTTTGCATTACGTAGTCAAGTTGAACACGTCGCACAAGAATATTACAAGAGAACTTTTCTTATATCATTATGTACTTTGAAAAATCCTTTAGTAGGACTACCTGTGCTTACTTGCAATCTTCTAGGCGTTTTTAGATAGTATACTACCTGGTCGACCGAGCTCAGCTCGGATGCAAATAGAGAAAACGAATTTTCACAGAAATGAGACCTATTTACATATGTAGCTAAGTCCATTTTTCGCTCCCGTAAACCCCTATATTGCAACTTTTATCGAAATCGTTAGAGCTGTTTTCGAGAACGTGATCTATACATATAATAAAATCGTAGCGAAGTCAAAACTGTACATTGAATATTTTTGAAAAAAAGTAATTGCTACGAGGTCTAGGATCGATTCTAATGCCGAAAATATTTTTTTTAGAATTTTTGTCTGTTTGTCTGTTTGTCTGTTTGTCTGTATGTATGTTCCAGCATCACGCAAATTCTACCGGACAGATTCTGTTAAAATTTTGCATAGATATTCCCTGTGTGTCTGGTCAAACTATAGGGTATAAACTATCACGCTATTTACTATGGGGGACGAGCAATATTACATTATGTTGTATTTTTATGTTCTAGCATGACGCAAATTCTACCGGATAGATTTTGTTAAAATTTTGCATAGGTGTTCCCTATAAGTCTGGTCAAACTATAGGGTATAAACTATCACGCTATTTACTATGGGGGACGAGCAATATTATATTATGTTCGTATTTTTGGGAAAAAACGCGCCAAAATTTTTGGATATTGTAGATGGTTATCGATTTAACTTTTTAAATGATTATCATCACGCTATACCTTTATGGAACTAAGCAGTCAATCAAAAAATATATAGGAACGGCTATTTTAACAAGTTTCAACAAAGCAATTAGCTCAGCGGTAGGGCGGTTGCTTTGTAAACGTGGGGTTGTAAGTTCGATTCCCACCTACGGTTTTTTTTTCTTTTTTTTCACATTTTGTTATACGATTATTATTTTTTTTGATAATCTACCTATAATCTATAGATATAATAAAATCGTAACGAAGTTAATTTTTTTTAAAGAAAGTTATTGCTAAGAGGTCTGGGATCGATTCTTATGCGGAAAATAAAGTTTTTAGAATGTTTGTCTGTACCAACCGTAGGGCATAAACTATCACGCTATTTGCTATGGGGGATGAGCAATATTACATCATGTTCGTATTTTTCTCTGCAAATTGTAAAAGGACGCGCCAAAAGGTTGGGATATTGTAGATAGGTAGTTACCGATTTAACTTTTTAAATGATTATCATCACGCTACCTTTTATATAGGAACGGCTATTTTAGCTAACTTTCAACAAAGCGAATAAGTAAGCGATTGGACGAATGATTTGAAGTCCTGAGGGCCTACCACCAGCTTAAAAGCAGTATTATTTTAATATTACTTTAGTTTACTTCAGTGTGGGAAAGAGATGAAGCTCTACAGGATGTATAGCTCCATCTCTTTCTCCCACTGAAGTAACATTAAAAAAATACTGCTTTATGAGCTGGTGGTAGGCCGCCCGGGGTAGTAAGTTCGATTTACATCTGTTTTTTTAAACTCTTTTTGTAAAACGATTTTTTTTTGGATTGTGTATGTAATAGTTCATAGAATGTATTAATTCACAAAAAATGGAAAACTTCGTAAGCTATGGGAAACTACTAAGTTACAAGTACTTTACAGTCACAAAACATTCAAGGTTGTATTCTGATCATTTTAGAGCAAAAGACTGTAGGAATAAAATGTTTTTTTACAGATTTTGACAGCAGATTTGTCCTAGCGATTTTATAATATGTATGTGGATCTTCTGGAATCGCTGCCACACTGCTTCCTGGTGGCAAAACAGCGCACGTCATGTTTAAGATTCCCATCGATTTAGAGAGCAACGAAACACCTGTTTGTGGGGTGTCACGCAACAGTAACAAGGGATGTGTGCTTAGGGGATTGCGCTTCGTCGTATGGGATGAATGCGTTATGGCAAAAAGGAAAGCAGTGGAAACTGTAAACAGAACCCTGCAGGACATCCGCAGAAACCAAGATATGATGGGTGGTGTCACAGTTTTGACAAAAAAAGTGAAAACTTCGTTGAAAAGGTCGACTCTATGGTCGAGAGTTCATAAACTGCGCTTGACCATCATCATACGAGCTCGGCTTGGCGGTAATTCAAATGCTCAAGAATTCTCCGATGTTCTTCTAAAAGTTGGTGAAAGCACTCTACCAGAGACTCTTGGTAGAGTAGATCCCACTTTAGAAGATCTTATTTGTCTGATATACGGGGATATCAGTCAAATACCGTACCAAGAGAATTCTTAGGTGTGTTTCCGTTTTAACTCCGAAGATGATCAAGCTACTGCGATCAACCACAGTATTCTCTCACAAATTGAAGGGAGTGAAGTGATATACACCTCCATTAATAGTGATGTTGAGGAAGATGATGCCAAATATCACCCCGTAGAATTTCTCAATTTACAAATAGAAAGAAAAGAAAGAAAGATAGAAAAAACATTTATTTGGACACAGTTCGCGAAACACAAAACACAAATTACAGTGGAAATAAAAAATAGTGTTTTTAAAACAATAGTGTGTGCCTCACGGCTGCGCCAAAAAGGTTCATTTCAGCATTAAATGGCAAGTGGACTTCCGGTTGTATATCTGTGTAACGGAAACCAGCTCAAAGTCATGTCTTTGCAGAGAAACGTCATCGAGGTGGAAATTCTAACAGGTTGTGGCGATGGTGAGACAGTGTTTATAGCGCGTATAAAGTACAAATTCCCCACCATTACCAGTTAAAGCGCGTGCAGTTCTCTGGGAGTGTATGCTTTGCGATCAACAAGTCACAGGGGCCGACACTAAAGGCTGAAGGCTGCGGGTGTCGACCTCAGGATAAGCTGCTTCTCACACGGACAACTGTTACGTCGCTTGCTCCCGAGTCACCATTCCTGACTCTCTGTATATTTTGGCTGCTGAGAATAAAACTACAAACGTAGTATACAGGGAAGTTTTATAAAAATGTGGCTGTTATTGTAGTATATTGTGATGTCTTACGATTTCCATGCGAACGAAGTCGCGGGCAGAAGCTAGTTACAAATATAATGCAAATCGCTCATTTAATAGTAGTACCTGGGCGACAGAGCTCTGCTCTGGCAAAAATCCCATTTATAGTACATACTAATTCCATGCTGCCATGATAGTAGGTACTTACTAATTCCATTCTGCTATGTCACTATTGTAAGGTAGCCATCTTATTTTAAACTTTGGGCGACCGAGCTCTGCTCGGGTGAAAATAAGGAGTAAACGAATTTTCCCAGATATGAGACCTAGCTAGATCGATTTTTCGCCCCCGTGAACCCCTATACGCAACTTTCATCGAAATCGTTAGAGCCGTTTTCGAGAACGTAATTACAAATATTTATATATACATATACGAATAGTGCTCATTTTATAGCATAGATAGGATAGGATGTGTTTTATCAAACTTTACAAGTACAATGCTAACAAGGATCAACATTGACAGGGAGCGTTGTTGGTAAACACGGTGTTTTCTTTTTCTTTTGGGTAAATTCATAAATTATATTGAAAAATCAAAATGGCGGCTTTAGTTCCGATTTTGACCACGCACCAAAAGATCGTTGTAGAAATGTATAAAAACAATCATGACGTTTATACTCTTACTAAAAGTTGCTCTTCCAAAATCATTCAAGCCTTCGTGATATGCTAAAACAAAATAGAACCATTAATTAAAATTCCCTCGTCTGAATTTCTTTTCTTACGTAACGAGTACAATCCCCTCACAATCACATTTGCATGGCCACATTTTCCCTCTGTTTACGTAAAGGAAACTCTCAGCACAAAGACACCGCAAGCCACGCTATCAAGACAGGTGTACACCGGCGTATCAATATTTAACGTTGAGCCATCTGGGTGACACTGCCGTACACAATCGACTATAGATAGGTCAGGTTACGTAGTCTTTAAGAGGCCACACCGCGAGCTAAGCTAACTTAGTTATAGCTTACGTAGCTTAGCGTATTCGCTTTATTGGCTAATCAAAACTATGCGAGCTACTTATTGGTCTAAACCAAAAACTAAGGATGTGTATGTGGTAACTTGAGGCACCGGAAAGGGAGGTAGAAGGGTGGCAAAGTTCTTATAACTTAGCTGGAAAACATCTGGTTAGCAAGCCCATGGTTCAGTAAGCTCGCTTAGCTTAGCTCTGTGGAGTGAAACTACTTGCGAAAACACGCCGTGACTTCGTGGGCTAGGCTAAGTTAGCCTATCTCGCAGTGTGGCCTGCGCTTAACCCGTGTGTCCGCGACCTTTCAATTACCTAGTCGAGGTTACAATAAATTTCACGCTATAGGTCCCTTGGGAGCTCCTTAGATATTCATAGTGGTGGTGCAGATCGTAGTATTACGAACATTTTATTTTAGGTACCAATATTTTTACATGGTTGCCTTGAGAGTAGCTAAGGAGGCATACTTTGACTAGAGGCTTTCAATAACTTTTTTATTGTCAATGCCAAGTACCCATAAGTAGTTCCGTAATTATTTATTTATAACGGCACAACATTTTTAACCGACTTCCAAAAAGGAGGAGGTTATATGTTCGTCGCGTATGTTTGTTTTTTTTTTTATGTATGTTCACCGATTTCTCCGTCAATTGTGGACCGATTTTGAAAATTCTTTTTTTGTTTGAAAGGGTGTGCTCTCGAATTGGTCCCATATAAATTTTATTAACTTTGCTTGGATAGTTTTTGAGTTAGCTACAAAATACGTATTTTTTTCCCACTTAGTATGTAGATGATCTGATAAGTTTCTGTCACTGGTAGCAGGTAGTGGTATTCGAATGCGTGTGGGGTAGGTACCACAACTAAAAAGTGAAAAATAAATTTTTTTTACAAAAAAAAAACAATCGACCTCCAAAAAAAAACATTAAAAAGTGAAAAATAACTTTAATTTCGGAAGTCGGTGTCTTGGGTTTTGTATTTTCGTTTTTTGCCACCGAGGTCGGTTGTTTTTTTGTCCTAGGTTTCAACAATAGGATGGACCCTAATCTTATTACAATCTAGCCTTATAAATAGACTCACAAGTAATTTAATTATAACCTAAACTATTAAATTGTCTTTACCAAGAATGTGTTCAATAGCATTGTTTCTTATTGTCTCTATTAAGGCGAACACACACACACACACACACACACACACACTCACACTCACACTTCATTATTGTGTTTGTTTGGCACTTTTGGGCACTAAATTAAGTTAATCATATAACTGTCTTCTCGCAGCAACATTCTAAGATTATCTTCTATTGAGCAGCAAACAAGTCCAATCCTGGATTGATCTCCACGAGCGCGTTGTGCAGCGTTATAACATCTTTAGTAGGTACATTTAATTATTTTAACTACAGTCAATATCAAGAACCTCAGTTCAAGAAGATCAGTACCCTAATTGCGTAACTTATTTTCGTAAACAATTTTGCCTAATTTAAAGAAAGGAAAAGAAAAAAAAATTGTTTATTCTGCACAAAATAAACGCACATTACACAAAAAAAAAACAATATTACATAAAATACACATTCACCAATAGCCAAAAGCCTCATATCCAATTTTCGAAAACTAATAAAAAGTTCGACAAATTTTGTCTATTGCTTATGTCAAGGCCAGATACCAAAGACAATTTACAGTTTTTGTTATTTGTTTCATTTTGACAGTTCAACAACATTCATTGCGTTATTTACGTTGTTGAGCAGATTTTTTTCCAACTTATGAAGCAATGAATTAGCAATCTGTTTTAAATCGAAACAGATTGTGGTTGTGTTGTATTACGCAATTAGGGTACAGTTCCTATAAGGTGAGGTTTCAGTTCCAATTTACCTACCTACTCAATATGAGCGATTTTGTTCAGATAGCGAAGAGATGTGACATGACACGGATTTGTAGTTCTATTAAAACAAATAAACCAAAGCCCAGATAATAAATTAAACGTTACATTTTGTTGACATTAGACTAAGTTATGAAAACGAGAATCGTGTTTAACACCAAAAATTAAATTACCCTAAATTCAGAAACGTTTTCGAGCAAATGGAAATATAAGTATGAAAACAGAAATATACCAATATCACCTTGCCAAAGTAAGTTGGAGGCACTCAAATTAGAAGGTGACCTGGTTTCCAGCCACTAAAATAAAGTTAGCTATCAAAAGAGCTCGGGTCACAGGTATGACCTTTAGGAATTGGGAAGGTTAGTCCGAAATAGACGCGACAACAGTTGTCAGTGGGACTGTTTGATGAGACAGACCGCAGCCCGACTGTGACGAACCTCGGGCACACGTAATTCATGTTAGAAGTGGGTACTTTCAGTTTTATAATGTTGGATTTAACACAACATCATGTAAACTTTATTTTAAGTATATACAATGTCGCCTCGTATTTTTCTGAATATTCATGAAAAATGATCGAAAAATATCTTTAAAAAAAAAGCGGCCAAGTGCGAGTCGTACTCGCTCATGAAGGGTTCCGTAGCAGCAAGTAACATTGAATGAAAGGTAAATTGCGGTTTACGATTTATGACGTATTAAAAAAAAAAACTACTTGCTAGATCTCGTTCAAACCAATTTTCGGTGGAAGTTTACATGGTAATGTATATCATATATATTTTTTAGTTTTATCATTCTCTTATTTTAGAAGTTACAGGGGGGGGACACACATTTTACCACTTTGGAAGTGTCTCTCGCGCAAACTATTCAGTTTAGAAAAAAATGATATTAGAAACCTCAATATCATTTTTGAAGACCTATCCATAGATACCCCACACGTATGGAACTGATGAAAAATTTTTTTTTGAGTTTCAGTTCTAAGTATGGGGAACTCCAAAATTATTTGATTTTTTCTATTTTTGTATAAAAATCTTAATGCGGTTCACAGAATACATCTACTTACCAAGTTTCAACAGCATAGCTCTTATAGTTTCGGAAAAAAGTGGCTGTGACATACGGACGGACAGACAGACAGACAGACAGACATGACGAATCTATAAGGGTTCCGTTTTTTGCCATTTGGCAACGGAACCCTAAAAAGGGTAAGTAAGTATCTTTAATATTTTTCATGTTATTAAATTTTTTGTGTTTTGAGTAGCGTTTGCTATATCTCCAATGTTATTGGCTCGATTTGGATTCTGTTTATTATTTCTAAAAAGCTTATGAGTTATTTTATCGGATTAACTAAAAGTTTATTAAAATTTGTCGACTGTGCAAAAAAACACAAGTTCATAAAATAATAGGGGAATTTCGAAAAAAAAATAATTGAATATTAGACAAAAAAAAAATGTAAAGATAGATCCCCCCCCCCTTTTAAAGTTATTAAAAAAAAACTTGAATATTCAGAAAAATGAGGCCTGCGAAAAATGCGACCTGCCCATGGGCGACATTGTATAGAGTTCTATTTTGCACGTGTATAAACTCAGAGGTAAATAAATGTGAAGTTTAACGGGTTCAAATGCAACCCTGGACTATACAATGACGTCGTATTCCACACCTTTGTTGCATCGAAACGATCTATCCTGAATAGCATGAATTGGTAAATCGACTTGCCAGTCAGCGTGTCCGGGCTGATTGCTCTGAGGGTGCCTAACGTTCTTAAGTATTGTGTCTCGGAAAGACACTTTGAATGCACTCCTATATGTACCTAGACAATAAGGGAAGTTATAGGTCTCGACCCGACCTCTGACTTTTCTGATTTATGTGCGTATTGTATAATTATCACTTGCTTCAAAAACGGTGAAGGAAAACATCGTGAGGAAACCGGCATGCCTGAGAGATATTTCTCGACGGCACGTGAAGCCAATTCAGAAGCCCATGGGCGGCTTTAAAATTCTGACACCGGTACCCTAATTGCGTAATGCAACACAATCACAATTTGTTTCGATTTGAAACAGATTGCTAATCCATTGCTTCATAAGTTGGAAAAAAAAATCTGCTCAGCAACGTAAATAACGCAATGAATGTTGTTGAACTGTCAAAATGAAACAAATTAGGCAAAATTGTTTACGAAAATAAGTTACCAGGTTAGTCAACAACCACACGAAAAGAAGATGATAAGTAAATGATGTGGTCTCCTACTAGCGTTTAAGCCTTGTTCTTGTAAACTTACATGTAATAATTGGGTAGCCTCTGTTGGAAATCCAATAAATATAATTATAAATTTAGGTACTTCAAAGAACCTCTAGAGACTTTTTCTCCAATATCAATATTTAATTTATTAGACACACAACGTACGGTATGTACCTTTTAACGGTTGAACAACAGCCAAAGTCCTCTCCTCACATTATTAAACTAAAACGATACGTACAAAAATTTGGCCACTCACTACATTGGCTGGGGAGCCAAGCCAGCTATCACACTGTCTCATTGGCACATTTTACAAACCAAAGTGTAGCTATTTCTTCAGTGCAAGCTTACAGTAAGAAAAAATCCTGTTCGTCGTCGCAAAAATAAAATTTGCAACGTTACGGTTGCTAGCAAGTTAAAATATAAAAATACTCCATATTCTATTGTTCCCGGGACACCAATAAAAATCTAAGCGATTTATTTTCAAAATAATACAAATGTTCAAGTTTTACCTGTGCCAATGCCAGGGGTATTGCACTCAAAGTAGATTCACAAGGTTTCCAATGCCCGCATCTTCACTGAGTTTGAATATGAAGCACGCTCGAGCATACGACACAAATGCTACACAACAGGCACTTTACAACAAATTGGATCTACTGAGTGCACTGCACAGGGGTTGCCAAGCACAATTCTGCGAATTCAAGTGTACAGGGAAGCTGAAGTACTTAAATCTAAACGCTTGAATGGCGCACGGGGGTAAACGTGTAAGGACGCAATTTCAGAGAAGAAAAGCATCGACTGAAATATAAATAATATATGCTCACAGATAATCATAGGATATTCAGAATTGGTTACTGAATAAGAATACCTTTTTGTTAGAGCCTTAAAAGAAATACGGAATCATGTTAAACGAGGTAGAAATCATAACTTATTTCACTCCATATCCGCTCCGCAAATTGCGTGGGCCCTAGGGAGTAAAGCTGAGTTTCCGGAGGATAGGTAACTTAAATTGCCGAATATTAACCTATGTAATATTAACTTAAAGACAATCCCAAAATTAAATTATGGTGATTGCAGTATAGAGGGTTATTGGTTATACGTCGGCAATCCGTTAAGGGGATCTATGAGAGGTCATTTGCAACCAAATTACCCCGATGACCCCTATGCCTATGTCAACCATTTGCGAGTAATTTGACTTTTATTTTAATGTATGAAGTTAAAATATAAAAAGCACCCAATAACCCTGGTATACACGGTTAATGGTTGGTTATACGTAACCATTTTCAAGTAATTTAACATTTTATATTTTAAAATGTATTAAATAAATAATTGTAAAATGTAACGAATAACCCTGATATACAGGGTTAATGGTTATACGACGGCAATACATTAAGGGGATGTAGGAGGCGTCATTTACAACCAAATGACGCCGATTGACTCTTATGCAAATGTTAACAATATTCGTGTAATTTGATATTTTCAATTTTTACTTCATACATTTTAAAATGTAAAATTACTCAAAAATGGTTAACATTGGCATAGGGGTCATCTGGAGTAATTTGGTTGCAAATGACCTCTTCTACATCCCCTTAACGGATTGCCGACGTATAACCAATAACCCTGTATACCTGCTAAAAATACTTTAGATTTCGTAATTGGTCTTGATCGATATCTCAAAATGTGTCCTCCATGTCGTCAATTACAGGATGTCTCATTGCCAGAATCAACATGAACATTTATTTCTCATACAACACAAAGATAAATCACAGATAAAACAGTTTGCAACCCTAGAAATAACTTTTGAACAAACATTAAAAGCTACGCCGTGAATATTCTAGAACGCTGTTACCTGTCAATGTAATATATATCTAGGTATGAATTTAAAAGCTCTTACGCTAATAGGTACCCTATCTTTGTGACCTATTTACCTGTCCTATCGTGTTTCACGAGCTGCAAAGCCAAGGGTAATTGGATATTAATAACGAATGGAATGATAATTTATGAATTAATTAATTAATTAGAGTACCTAGAATGTAGAAATAGAAAGGCTTAGACACTGATCATGACGTCAGTAGAGCTAATATAGGACATGCAAAGGTCGCGACGGTTATCATGTGCATATTATTATATTACTTATACTAATACGTAAGTAAATACTTGCTCTGTCTGTTACGTTTCACGCCTTATCGACTTAACATATTTCAATGAAATTTGGCACCTTGAAAGGCAAATTTCGCGCCCTCACGCCCCTAACCGCCGCAGGAGACGCCCTGGGCATCGGGAATCGCAGACTTGCGGACGGTGAGCAATGGGTAGCTCGCCGTCCGATAAGGACCAGGCTCGTATCGACGGCGCGTTGTGTTCCACGCGCGCCTTAAAGATATGTCAGCAAAACTGACGGGGTCCGCTAGGGCCGATGCCTGCCGGGGTTGCGGGAAAGTCCGAAAGGGATAACGTAGCCCCTGGCAACATACAACTGAAGGAACACGGGTGGGTTTTAGTCAGTAAGAGTCTGACACGCCCTGCCGCTCCGCCCAGAGCGGGAGAAGTTATTCGATAATTTCCCATCCAAAAAAAAAGTGTAGGCCATGACCTGGGTAAGGACAGAGGATACTTTTATCCTGGTAGAACGTCCCCGAGGGATAATTTAGGGACTTAGACGCGAGTGAAACTGCGAGTTTCAATACAATTATTTACCTACCTAGATCTAACTTCAACAGTCGACAATCTCGATTCGTTACGCAAACTCCTCAAGACAATAAATCTTCGGATTTTGATAAGGGAACGATAAAAAGCGTTTCGCTGTTGAAAACGATAGATTCGCCGCGAACCGTTCACCTCTCATTTCTTCAAGATTTTTATTCCAAATCTTACGAAGAATTTGTGGAGTTCTAAGGGATATAAAGGAATTTATTTGAATCGACAGTTCATTTAAAATGCAAAACTTTCTTTTTCCTACTCACAATCTTTTAATTATTTTGACGTTTTGTTCTTGCCTAGTAGGTACTATAATAACTAAGTACTCGCTATCATACTACAAGCTTTTTAATCAATAAAAGACTATTTACTTTTTTAACAAAAAAACATTTTTTTTTTAAATAATATGACAGTTCTTGGGCGACCGAGCTCTGCTCTAGGGAAATTTTCTCAGTAATGAGACCTAGCAAGATCGATTTTTTGCCCCCGTAAACCCCTAAATTTTATTTTATTTTTGTTAAAACCGTTTTCGAGAACGTGATTACATATACAATGTCGCCTATCGCCCGCACTTTTCTGAATGTTCATGAAAAATTATCGAAAAATAACTTTAAAAGGGGGGGTCTATCTTCACTTTATTTTTCTAACTAGCTTCTGCCCGCGACTTCGTTCGCATGGAAATCGTAAGACATCACAATATACTACAATAACAGCCACATTTTTATAAAACTTCCCTGTATACTACGTTTGTAGTTTTATTCTCAGCACCCAAAATATACAGAGAGTCAGGAATGGTGACTCGGGAGCAAGCGACGTAACAGTTGTCCGTGTGAGAAGCAGCTTATCCTGAGGTCGACACCCGCAGCCTTCAGCCTTTAGTGTCGGCCCCTGTGACTTGTTGATCGCAAAGCATACACTCCCAGAGAACTGCACGCGCTTTAACTGGTAATGGTGGGGAATTTGTACTTTATACGCGCTATAAACACTGTCTCACCATCGCCACAACCTGTTAGAATTTCCACCTCGATGACGTTTCTCTGCAAAGACATGACTTTGAGCTGGTTTCCGTTACACAGATATACAACCGGAAGTCCACTTGCCATTTAATGCTGAAATGAACCTTTTTGGCGCAGCCGTGAGGCACACACTATTGTTTTAAAAACACTATTTTTTATTTCCACTGTAATTTGTGTTTTGTGTTTCGCGAACTGTGTCCAAATAAATGTTTTTTCTATCTTTCTTTCTTTTCTTTCTATTTGTAAATTGAGAAATTCTACGGGGTGATATTTGGCATCATCTTCCTCAACATCACTATTAATGGAGGTGTATATCACTTCACTCCCTTCAATTTGTGAGAGAATACTGTGGTTGATCGCTGTAGCTTGATCATCTTCGGAGTTAAAACGGAAACACACCTAAGAATTCTCTTGGTACGGTATTTGACTGATATCCCCGTATATCAGACAAATAAGATCTTCTAAAGTGGGATCTACTCTACCAAGAGTCTCTGGTAGAGTGCTTTCACCAACTTTTAGAAGAACATCGGAGAATTCTTGAGCATTTGAATTACCGCCAAGCCGAGCTCGTATGATGATGGTCAAGCGCAGTTTATGAACTCTCGACCATAGAGTCGACCTTTTCAACGAAGTTTTCACTTTTTTTGTCAAAACTGTGACACCACCCATCATATCTTGGTTTCTGCGGATGTCCTGCAGGGTTCTGTTTACAGTTTCCACTGCTTTCCTTTTTGCCATAACGCATTCATCCCATACGACGAAGCGCAATCCCCTAAGCACACATCCCTTGTTACTGTTGCGTGACACCCCACAAACAGGTGTTTCGTTGCTCTCTAAATCGATGGGAATCTTAAACATGACGTGCGCTGTTTTGCCACCAGGAAGCAGTGTGGCAGCGATTCCAGAAGATCCACATACATATTATAAAATCGCTAGGACAAATCTGCTGTCAAAATCTGTAAAAAAACATTTTATTCCTACAGTCTTTTGCTCTAAAATGATCAGAATACAACCTTGAATGTTTTGTGACTGTAAAGTACTTGTAACTTAGTAGTTTCCCATAGCTTACGAAGTTTTCCATTTTTTGTGAATTAATACATTCTATGAACTATTACATACACAATCCAAAAAAAAATCGTTTTACAAAAAGAGTTTAAAAAAACAGATGTAAATCGAACTTACTACCCCGGGCGGCCTACCACCAGCTCATAAAGCAGTATTTTTTTAATGTTACTTCAGTGGGAGAAAGAGATGGAGCTATACATCCTGTAGAGCTTCATCTCTTTCCCACACTGAAGTAAACTAAAGTAATATTAAAATAATACTGCTTTTAAGCTGGTGGTAGGCCCTCAGGACTTCAAATCATTCGTCCAATCGCTTACTTATTCGCTTTGTTGAAAGTTAGCTAAAATAGCCGTTCCTATATAAAAGGTAGCGTGATGATAATCATTTAAAAAGTTAAATCGGTAACTACCTATCTACAATATCCCAACCTTTTGGCGCGTCCTTTTACAATTTGCAGAGAAAAATACGAACATGATGTAATATTGCTCATCCCCCATAGCAAATAGCGTGATAGTTTATGCCCTACGGTTGGTACAGACAAACATTCTAAAAACTTTATTTTCCGCATAAGAATCGATCCCAGACCTCTTAGCAATAACTTTCTTTAAAAAAAATTAACTTCGTTACGATTTTATTATATCTATAGATTATAGGTAGATTATCAAAAAAAAAAATAATCGTATAACAAAATGTGAAAAAAAAGAAAAAAAAAACCGTAGGTGGGAATCGAACTTACAACCCCACGTTTACAAAGCAACCGCCCTACCGCTGAGCTAATTGCTTTGTTGAAACTTGTCTAAAATAGCCGTTCCTATATATTTTTTGATTGACTGCTTAGTTCCATAAAGGTATAGCGTGATGATAATCATTTAAAAAGTTAAATCGATAACCATCTACAATATCCAAAAATTTTGGCGCGTTTGTTCCCAAAAATACGAACATAATATAATATTGCTCGTCCCCCATAGTAAATAGCGTGATAGTTTATACCCTATAGTTTGACCAGACTTATAGGGAACACCTATGCAAAATTTTAAGAAAATCTATCCGGTAGAATTTGCGTCATGCTAGAACATAAAAATACAACATAATGTAATATTGCTCGTCCCCCATAGTAAATAGCGTGATAGTTTATACCCTATAGTTTGACCAGACACACAGGGAATATCTATGCAAAATTTTAACAGAATCTGTCCGGTAGAATTTGCGTGATGCTGGAACATACATACAGACAAACAGACAAAAATTCTAAAAAAAATATTTTCGGCATTAGAATCGATCCTAGACCTCGTAGCAATTACTTTTTTTCAAAAATATTCAATGTACAGTTTTGACTTCGCTACGATTTTATTATATGTATAGATATTTTTTTTCAAAATCCTCTATAATTTTACGAACTTACACTTGTGTTTTCTTAGAAAAAAAAATTTTTTTACCTCCGTTTTTTTTGCATAGTAGATAACTCATAAGCTTAGGCTTTTAGAAATAATAAATAGAATCCAAATCGAGCCAATAACATCAGAGATATGGCAAACGCTACTCAAAAAAACATAAAATATTTAATAACTTGAAAAATATTAAAGATAGACCCCTCTTTCAAAGTTATTTTTCGATAATTTTTCATTAATATTCAGAAAAATTCGGGTGGGCACATGCCGATAGGCGATATTATATAATAATATATATATATACAAATCTTGCTCGTTTAATAGTATAGGATACGATACGCTTGTCAGCCCGCTAAGCTGACTACCAAATATTTTCTTACTCTCAATACAAATTAATGTTTGTCTCGTATTTATGCCATCAACTTATAACAGACTCGCAGAGGTTGCGTGCAAATAACATGTCAGGTTACAGCCTCTACAGTTTCTTATAATATCATCATGATCAGCCTACATCAGTCCACTGTTGGACATGGGCCTCTCCAATTGCACGCCATTCACCTTGATTCTCTCATCTAGCTACTCTGCCCTCGTAATAGCAAATGCAGTACTTGCAAAATGGCGGTTTCGAGAAAAACGCGGTTAAGTGTTTTTTTTAAATCTCTACTTTAACTGATGTAAAACTCATATGTTTTGTTACAGAATGGGTACATAAAAATACAAAGTATCGTTAGTTTAGTTTTGAAGTTAATTTTTCTTATGGTAGTTCTTTAGAAACTTGAATACTGCACTTAAAACTTGTGTCTCTATTTGTGATACATCAAAGTAGTGAAGTGAAATGCAGTACTCGTGTTTGTTACTGCATTTGTGTCTAGGAAATACATTGAGCAGTAGCAGAGTTGATTACTGAATATATGTAGAATAAAAGGCAAAATGCAGTGTAAAAACGAGTTATTTAACATTTAAACAGAAAAAAAAGGAAAAACATCGTTAATTATGAAAATATTTTTATTTTATAATTTAACCAGTCTTTTTTTGTTGGGACATAAAGTTTTTTCACTAATGATTGAATTAAATAACCCTGTACCTCGTAACTAAGCTCCCAGAAAACTTTGTTGAGCTTCAAACGCTCTAATTCTGAAAATCTAACACACTAATTCAATAGAACTTTTTATTCTAATGTAGGTATTTGAATTATATCTAAGTAGGCACTTAGTGGGGGATTACTCAGTTACTTGTAAGATTTTTAGAAATACGTGATTACTGCATTTTAATCTGGTGTATGCTCATTGCTGCATTCATACTAACAATATCAGATACTTTCACTTGAAATGCTGCATTTTTACTTATTATTTCACGATGTTCCAACCATAAAAAAAAAAAAAAAAAATCTACGTGTAGCTTAAAGTCTCCAGATGTCATTTTTGACAAAAACGGAAAATCGTAAAAATGTCGATTACTGCATTTGCTATTAGGAGGGCAGTACTATCAACCACCCTACGAAGATCGCCGACCTTATTTAATAAAAACTCAAATTCATTTTGGATTAACTATAAAAAATTCAAAACTGCAGTAAGTCCTGTCAGCACCAAACTGGGAATTCAAAAATTAAACCAATTTACTTCAACTACATCCAACTATGCTTCACATTAACATGAATTATGAGATGGTTGGTTAGAGTCGGCCTGAACTTTACACCAATACTGTAGAACAAGGATTGATAGAAGCGGCACCTTCGCTCCGAACGCATTCTATATTCAAAATTAGATTAAGAAATTTTTATGGGCAAATTACCGCGTTGAAGAGCTGTCTGTGTTTTAAGGCTCCCAGTGACAAGCGCGACGTGACTCTAGTAGAACAATTTCTATGAAAACTTGATGGAAATTTTCTGCAAGATTCACGTTGCATCGCACCTGTCTATGGTAGCTTTTAACCATGACGACACTGACAGCTCTTGAACGCGGTTTAGATGTGTTAATCTCGTTTAGTTTCATGGGCATCGTCCTAAGACAGACAGGACTTTATAGGCGCTCGTCACAAGCATCTCCAGCATCATCAAATTCCAATATTCAAGTCTATTCTTTTGGCTCAAGTTGGCTGTCTGATGAAGTAAGGAACTGTATTTGAATATACAGGCATAATGACACATAGAACTTTAGAAAAAGATTGGCACACTGTTATATAGCCAAACTTTTTCTGAAACTGGCTGTGATATGTAGGTATGTATCAGTTTCGCTTCTAGTTTTATTATTCTATGCCAATATCCACCCCCAGTAAAGCAAAGGACGCGTAAAATTAGTGGTAACAACACACTAACTAATCCAAACGTGTCCGTCCAAACTTTATGGCAGTATCGACGAATACGTTTGCCTGAACTCGTCGGGATTGTAATTATTTGTTCCCTCTTCCAGGAATAACTTTGAGCCTCCAATTAAAAAAAGTTTGAGATGAAAATTTGTTTGTTAGGTAATCATAGAAGTGAATAACGTTTTAAAAGGGAGAGATGTCTGTCTGAGAGCTCGTGGCTAATTAATAACAGCCGCACGGTTCGATCCATCACGTTAAGCTACGCTTGCCGAGGTTGGTCTGTGGATGGGTGACCATCTTAACATACCGAGACTCCCCCGTGCCTCGGAAACCAAATATTATTATTATACATTAAACTAGCTAACCCTGCAAACGTTGTTTTGCCATATAAATGTTTGGGTTGGACCATCTTTATCACTTACTACCCTACCTACCCTTCATACCCTACCTACCCTATCTACCTTACCTACCCTATCTTTCAAGTTGGATCAAACTGCACACGGTGTGCAAATTTGATTAAAATCGGTTAAGTAGTTTAGGAGTCCATCGCGGACAAACAACGTGACACGTAATTTATATATATTAAGACTAGCAGCGCCCCGCAATTTCACCCTCATAAGTCTCGATCCCGTGGGAATATCGGGATTTAAAAAATCCTGTTTTATTTATTACCTAGGTTTGATTTATTTTAAGTCAGCAAAACATATTACTTAATAATGTTCTAAAGATTTACATATGTGTCATAATTTAAGATATATTATGCAGCCAAGCCACACATACACAAGATATCAATATATCTTAGACTTAGCGCCACGGTACCGTCGGCGACATTGTGACAGATTTTCAGCTCCTCGCCGAGAAGTGCCGTAATAATCCATTTCACGTTGTTGACATCTTGTCACGGGTGATACATAATCCTGTTAATTCTGTGAAAAGCAGGAGTGGCATATCACGTGAAAAGAAATATTTATGTGTTTCTTTATTTTGTTATTTTTTGGAGAAAATGGGGAATCTTTTCTGTGTTTTTTAATAATATAGTTAGTTACCTAATTCAATACATTTGGTGTAGGAAAATGTAATTTTAATAGTGGTAATTATTATATACTAACAATAAAGAAAAAAAAAAAATAGAATATATGCGTAATTTTATCAACATGACGTATGGTAAGATCTTCCTTAACTTAGTAGGTATTGATTTGATTCATATTGTTAGATTTATATTTCGATAAAATAAAAATAAAACGTGTGCTGTCGGGGGACCCCCGTGGAACGAAGTTCTTTCTCACGTATGATTTAAATTTTCAGAGCCGAATCTTGGATTTTCATTTTGACCAACTTCACACTTTCTCTCTCTCTCTCTCCGGCATGCAGTGTACTCGGGCCGATGTGTACAATTTTATCACACGACACTGTAACCACTTTACTCTTTTCTTTTGTTTTTTTCTGCCGGCGTTCTCTCTCTCTCTTTCTTTCTTTCTCTTTGAATTAGAAGAAGACAGTCGCAAGTATTAACACTTTTTAGCGTGACGATTTCTGAAAGTTCGTACAAGCCACATTAAAGAACTTCGTTCCAAAAAACTTTTAAAATTTTTAGATAAAGGTACTTCGAAGTTACGGAGCATAAAAATTTTGTAGGTAGGTATATTTCATCGAGGAAATTCCGTGAAAAGTTGTTGCCTAGGAATTGCCAAAGTCTCGCACGCCCGTGTAAAACTGTAATCAACATTATTATCAAGAGGCCAACTTTGTCCATTTGTTTCACTGTTCGAGATAACATCAAGTTATTCCTGCTGAACTTGAAAGTTCGTACAAGCCACATTAAAGAACTTCGTTCCAAAAAACTTTTAAAATTTTTAGATAAAGGTACTTCGAAGTTACGGAGCATAAAAATTTTGTAGGTAGGTATATTTCATCGAGGAAATTCCGTGAAAAGTTGTTGCCTAGGAATTGCCAAAGTCTCGCACGCCCGTGTAAAACTGTAATCAACATTATTATCAAGAGGCCAACTTTGTCCATTTGTTTCACTGTTCGAGATAACATCAAGTTATTCCTGCTGAACTTGAAACTTTCACAATTTGATAATTCATCGTCTGCTTCACCTAACTTGTTATCTTACAAGGAATATCTAAGCAGAAGAATATTTTGAATTAAAGTCTGTCAGTTACAATGGCCATTGTTAACTGCAATTTGTATGTTTTAAATTAATTTATTTATTTATTTAAGTGCCTTAAAACTACCATTACAGGTCTTAACCTAATGCCAAGTCAAAAAAAAAAACAAAAAAATATAAATAAATAAAGCACCAAATACATCTTAATATCTTATAGAGCATAGTTTCTACGTTTGTACTTGAATAAAGATAATTCTATTATACAGATAATAAGTTTATTAATATAGATATAAGTTATCTTTTTGTTTACTAACCCATATGGATGTTGCTTATCCGAATTAAAGATATATATATTTTTTTTTTTATAACATAGTGTAAACAATAGTACTTTTGCGAATTCTTCCCATTGACATGTAAATATATCTATTTCGACCTAAATATATTTGATGGTGCGAATTGCTCAAGTCGAAGGGTTTTAGCCAAAAAGTTGGTCCTGGCTGATGGTACAACCGCTGTAGCACTCTCGGGTTGTGCACTATGCCTCGGAGCAGTTTCACCATGTACAACACCAGCGCAAATTCCCGTCGCACCCCGAGTTGATTGAACCCCACCATACCCAGTACGAATAGAGTGGGGTACATCAAAGAGTAAAATGGGTATACGCCATAAAGTATCTCGAAAATTTATCGAAAGCTAACAAAGATTATATCCAGGAATGGGTAATTCACATAAATATATTATTTTGTATTTAAAATGAATATTGTGTATTTATTACTTTTCTATTGATAGTACACACGGCTACACATCAAGCTATAAAATTCCAGTATAAGTGGATCTCGCATTGTACGGAAATCAAACAATGCGAGATCAGCATAAACTGGAAATGTATAGCTTGATGTGTAGCCGTATGTACCTACTCTTTTTTACAAAAAAAAAACCTAAATAGCTTTTCATAAATTCATTTATCGAAGTGCCCAACATAACTAAAATTCTATCGACTGCATATGAAAATCTGCTTAAGAGTACAAACTAAAAATATCTGCTTATCAACATCAAGCACCAATTTCTTATACTACCTAACCGTATTGATGGACAGTACGCCAGTACCAGGGCACCATCACACGTGCACAGGTATCTCTACGTTACAAGCGCTCATGCCTGAAATTATTCCCAAATTTGGTTGTGCCACGGTCAAAGGATGACCACTACACTGCAAGTAAAATGTCCCCATTTCAACGGACGTTTAAATTTACTGCACCGCAGACCGCTACCTACAAACATTTTATGTTTGCCTGGTACATTCGTAACATAGTTTTGAGAGGTTATTATATATTACGGTCTGAGAGGTTAAAAGGGCAAAAATCTTAAATGAAACAAAAAAATCGAAAGAGAAGAGAATTTTGCAAAAAATTAAATAATTGGTTGGGAGACCCCATTGTATTAATTTCACAAACGTAGGTACCACCTACCCAGATACACCAATTAAAAGTTAAGTGTATAAGCAAACAGTCATTATTTACATTCCTCCGATCTGCAACAGAAATAAAACCATATATTTATCAGCTGTTTATCTGACCGTGCAAATTATATGGGAGTGACCCTATTACCGGCGGGCAGACAAATGGATATGGGTCCCATTCCCCGAAGACCATAAACTAACAACGTACCTTTTACGATGTATTAACTTAATAGAAACGATTATGAAAACCACCTTAGGCTATTCTCGTGTATTCAAATGGACTTGTGAATATTTGAATTCAGATTATAATTTATTTCTACCTAAATTAATAACTTCTCTTGCTAATTAAAACAAACACACTGTTTCTCTTTATAATTCATTTTTGTTTTACTAGCTGTTGTTCTTGACTTCTTTTGCGTGTATTTTGTATTTCATCTTTTTTCAATACGATGATAGTGGCCTATTCTCCAGTAATTGCGTAACTTATTTTCGTAAACTTTTATGACTAATTTGTTTCATTTTGATAGTTCAACAACATTCATTGCGTTGTTTACGTCGTTGAGCAGTTTCTTTTTCCAACTTATGAAGCAATTAGCAATCTGTTTCAAATCGAAACAAATTGTGATTGATCGTGCATTACATTTTGTAACGATCGGTTCAGTGGTTCAGGGGTGAAATGGTCACGGACAGACAAGAGTTACTTTCGTATTTATCACTCTGTATATTATATATTATCACACTAATATTCATCATCATCATCAGCCTATAAATGTTCCCACTGCTGGGACACAGGCCTCCTCTCTGTGAGAGGGAGTGGGCCGTAATTCACCACGCGGGCCCAGTGCGGGTTGGTAGATGTCACATGTCTTCGAATTTTCGGTTCTAGGACATGCCGGTTTCCTCACGATGTTTTCCTTCACCGTTTTGACAGCACTGGTGATGAAATAATTTACACAAAGTAAAGCGCCTGTCTGGGTTCGAACCTATGACCTACAACTCGTAAGTCGCAGCCGTTACCACTGGGCCACCACTGCTGCACACTAATATTATAAGGGCGAAAGTTTGTGAGTGTGTGTATATGTTTGTCTCTTCTTCACGCAAAAACTACTGAACGAATTTGGATGAAATTTGGCACACAGATAGTTTATAACCTGGGTTAATACATAAGATACTTTTTATCCCGATATTCCTACGGAATCGAGACTTTTGCGGGTGAAACCGCGGGCCGCAGCTACATACATAAAAAAGTACCAAGTTCACAATCTATGAAGAAATCACCATGCTGCCGAAAACAAATACATATTAATAAGAGCACGAATTCAAACTATTTCCTGGTGTTATTAGAATGATACATGATGAAACCTGGGTCTATCAAATGGAGACGTACTTAAGTTCTAACACTCTCTAACAGCTCTCTATAAGCTCTTTACACTATGCATCGGAGTGCCCCAATTTTAAATGTATACGGGCCGTACCGAGGACAATCTATCGCGATCGAGCTCTTAGCAGAATCAGTATAGTTGCATTTACATAAGTAAATATTTGAGGTCAGATAGTGCTTCACTTAATGACGTATATTATTATTTTATTTATTTTTATTTATTTATTTTTCATCATACATCTACCCTTACAGCTAACCAATGCGGTAAATGTGCCTTAATTAATACTTTAATATAATTGTTCCTTATAACTAATACCTATAACTAATAACAAACAAAGCATTCCTTGTGAATTCACTCAGAGAACAACAGAATAGGTCTGTCTCACTCGCTATGAGGTTGAGCGTGCGGAGTGCACGCGTCAGCGGCGCCTCCTTCAGAAGGTTGGTCCTAGCTAGCTATTATGTAGAAGAGTCATGAGCTAATGGAAAGGGTTTTCAGTGCGTTCATTACAATAAGTACCTGGGCGACCGAGCTCTACTCTGAAAATAGAGAATACTCATTTAATAATATAGGAAAGTTCATGCTAATCCATGTATCTACTTATTCCATGCTGCCATGATATTAGGTACTTACTAATTCCATGCTGCCATATCATTATTCTAATGTCATTATTCTCATGTCATTATTCAATATCTTGTTCTATACTTTGGGCGACCGAGTTCTGCTCGGGTGATAATACGGAGAAAACGAATTTTCCCAGATATGAGACCTATCTAGATTGATTTTTCGCCCCCGTAAACCCCATTGCAACTTTCATCGAAATCGTTAGAGCCGATTTCGAGAACGTGACTACAAATATTTAAACTTATATTTATATGTATAAAAATATTGTTCGTTTAATAGTATAGGATACTAGCTGACCCCGGCAAACGTTGTTTTGCCAATTATTTGTTTGGGGTGGACAACCCTTATCACTTAGGGGTATGAAAAATAAATAGTAGCCGATTCTCAGACCTACTGAATATGCATATAAAATTTGGTAAAAATCAGTAAAGCCGTTTCGGAGGAGTAAGGTAACTAACATTGTAACACGAGAATTTTATATACAGTGTGAGTCTTCATAATGTGCACATATCGAAATGAGGGAGTCTATGCTTAATTTTATCGACGGAAAAAATGGTAATTTTTTTTTTTAGTTTAAAAAAAAAAAAAAAAATGTACAAAAAAAATTTTTTTAAAAAAATTTTTTTTTGCTCTCTTTTTATTATTATCTTATTTATAAATTTTACAATTAAAAATTGAAGAAAAAAATACAGATTTTTACTAAAAAAACATGTTTATTTTCAATTGAGGGTAGTTTTTTTCTCAATTTTAATTTTATGTGGACGGCTACTTACTTTCAATCATTATGGAGTTTGTTTCATCGCGATAGCTGATTCAGTTTAAAAGTTACACAGTTTTGTTACAATTTTTTTTTTAATTTCATAAAAAGTATAAAAAACAATATTTAGATTTTTTAAATATTTTTTCTGTCGTTAAAATTAAGCATAGATTTCCTCATTTCGATATGTGCACATTATGAAGACTCACACTGTATAAGATGTATAAAAATATTGCTCGTTTAAAAGTATAGGATATTAACTTGACCCGTGACGCGATTGGTAGTACTGTTCTGTTAGTCGCCATTTTGAACTATATTATTATAAAAACTAAGCTTGACAAACAATGGTGCCTTCATCGCAGCCCACTGGTTGTCGAGGGCGCCAGTTATGTCCCAAGTAGGGTTGGTCATACCCGCCATCCAAGGCACATTCTCACCGACCCTGATGACCCCATAACCCTCCTCCAGGAGTGCAATAGGGAAACAAGTACAGTATACAAACACAGACGCCTCCCGTCATTCCGACCTCGCCGCCGAGGTCCTTTGCGATCGCAACCGCATATACTCCCCCCGACCCTTGCTCGAAAACGAGGTGCCAGCAGTTGTTGCAGCTGTGCACATAGCTTTAAATTCCCCGATTAATAATCATGATCAAAATTTTGATCCAGCCCGTCCCATCCTTGATGTCCTCCCTCCGGTAAACGCCCTAAGCCGAGGTTCATATCCCACAGGGGGTGCGCTTAGCGAGCGTTCACCTAGTTTTAATTAGCTTAGTTGAATAACCCCTGGCTGGAGGTTTTAAGTGTAGCAGCTTAAGGCACCCACAGGATTGACCGATTAATTAGTAATGGCCTCAGAGGTCAGCTATGAGATGCCCTACAGAAAAAAAAGCAATGGTGCCAACATGACGGTAAAGGAGAAGTTATAGTGAAGCTCTGGCCACACCACAGAGTACTTTTTTATATGGGCCACACTGATACAAACCCCGTACGTGACTGCGTGCGTCGATTGTATTACTGATTAAGAAGTGCCGCGACTTTTCACGAGTTAGTTCCGCATTCTCGCGGGATTCTCCTGTATGAGTTTGGCCAGAGCTTTAGTATTTTATAATGAAGTATTTAAAGAGCCACAAAAAAAATATCTAGAAATAAAGTTGTAGTATAATAGCCAAGAGTCTTTAATGGCGACTATATCAGATGGGCCTGCAACGCGTGACGCATGCAACGGTGCGGGACATTTCGCCACATTGCCCGACAACCTGGACATATTGACTTCCAAGGAGGAAGCAATATTGGAGATACAGTTTTATATTGCCTATAATATAGCTGCTGTTAATAACCTGTGTGTCACACAGTTAATAACAGCCATATACAGGTTTTATAAAGGAGTTCTGTTATTGTGTTTCCGATCGCTATGTTACATGTGTCACAAAAATAAAATGGTGGATAGTTATTTGAAACTTCTACCAATAAAAAAATTATGAGCTGTAATAGCGGACCTATTCGTTAATACAGAATAGATAATAGTTAGTAGATATAATGATAAAATGAAGTCTAACAAGAGAAGGTATTCGTGTGCATTTGATAATAAAAAGTATAAAACAAGAAAATATTTCAGACAGAAATCAAGACATAGGTACAAAAATGGTCAAAGTAAAGCCGTGGTCGCATGCCATTATAATTTTGTAGGTGTACAGCCATGCGACCACCCACGGCTTTACCTTGACCATTTTTGTACCTATGTCTTGATTTCTGTCTGAAATATTTTAGTTCATGACTTTATGTCCTCTGGTGGGCGCCATATTGCATTTAATGTGACGTCACATAGCCTATAACCAGCGGACGATCAAAACGCTTCCAATGATACTTCATTTGTCAAATTATGATCGGTAGCTTAGAAGTTATGAGGTAACAGATACATACATACCGGTCAAAATCATAACCCTCCTTTTGGCTTCGCCGTAGTCGAGTTAAATGATTGAAAATCGCAAACTTATCTCCCGTAATACTTTGACAGATGATAGGACCAACAATTTTATAAGCTAAATACCTACCTAGACTACTAACGATAAAGTAAATTGACCTAGATATAGTCTTGATTTAATATAAAAGCTACAACATAACTTTAAATAAATAATCAATACATTAAAAACCGCAATCAGTATTAAATAAATGATCATTAATATCAAAAATAAACACATTTAAATACAAATATTTTATAAATAAATTCAGTAAAACACACCACTTCGCAATACGCTTTGTAAAATAAAAACATTAATATCATACCAATAAATGTAATTTAAAAACAAAGAAACGCAATATCACGTAGCTATATTGCATTCGTGCTACCAATACATTTTGCCGTTGGCTTACCAACAAATAAATACATAAAAATACAGGCTGACTGTGTAAACGAGGGACACAATAGGGATGATTCCTGTGTAAAAAAATAGTTATTTATGCTACGAGTGCGAAAAGTAGGCGATTTCCGACGAGTGTATAAGTCGACACGAGTAAGAAATCATCTTACGCACGTGTATCATACAACGTTTTACTATGCATTGTGTGTGGAAATAAAAAAATACGAGCGAGAGAGATAACATTAACAAATATTCTTCATCATCATCATCGTCATGACTTTGACCATTGTCATCGTCATCGCCATTGCCATCGCCACTGACGCCATCGTCATCATCATCATCATCACAAAATAAATAGGTAATAAAAACTTTTTGCGTCGAGCTGACAACGGAGTTAAATATAATTTAAAAAAAAAACAAAAAAGTGAAAAGCACTAGTAAAAAAAGTGACACTTTCCGCCCAGTTTGACTGCTTGGAAAACACTCTTTTCGAGCACATGCATTGTAAATTTCGATTTAGTCCGTCAGACAGATAATAAATAAACATTAGACACGTATTTTATGCTTTATCATATTAATAAAAAATTACTTAGTTAAAACGCATTAAAGTTAGGGAGTGGGGGTCGCTACGTCAGAAGTAAGTATAAAATCTACATACTCGTAACGTCATGGCACATCTAAAATCAATGTATCGCCGTAATATTTTCAGTACGTAAAAAAAGAAAAATACGTGTCCAATATTTTTAATAATGTACCTGAAGGACAAAAAAAATTTGTCATCATGCCTATTTGTATTGTTAATATCTCGTTCCAAAATTATAACAAGTAAAATATTTTAACCTAATTATCTGCAATTAAAATAATATGTACACAAATAAGAACTTATACCCAATTATTTAATAAAATTATATCCCAACTTAACTAAAACTATTCACAAACTAAAATAAGACACCAAAAAAGGCGCGCTTCTACAGAGTCGTGATGTTTTAAGGCCAAGGCGAGGAGGACATTCAACCACTGGTCGCATTGGAGTCAAGACGTTGCGGAACTGTTCTCGATTCATGGTGCTCAGTTATTGTGTTAGTTGTAATTTGTGATCACTTTGTTAATTGGTGATTTTAATAAACGGCGTCGCACCCAGTGTGTGTATAAATTAGCTAGTGTGATTCATTTGATAGGAAATTATAATCTGATCTGAACTGCAAACTGTTTTTCTATTGCGCATTAACCAACACTACCCACACTACGCCCACAGCAGTTAAAATATCGCTGATACTAACGAAAGTCACATACCCGTCTCCGACATATACATGTTTTATTTTACAAGTTATCCTGTCCATGAGTATGTCCCTAGTTTAACCAGTCATACTGTATTACGGCTAACGAATTCAATACACCGACCGCATTCAGATTCGTGCACCGCGCCGATAAACGAGAATGTCGCTCACAAACCAATATTCAGTTAATTGTGGCTAGCCCGCGGCATCGAGTCCCAAACTCATTAAATCAATTTTACAATTCTATTATCCCGGTTCCCTGAATTCACTTATTTTTTGCGGTCCACGAAACTAGGATGTATTTTAAGCTATTGTATAGCTTTTATCGCGGGCTTTGAATGCGGCGACTGAATCAAGAAATTCCGTAACGAAAATAAAACCTGACACCCCCACTCCGCCTACCATGTAATGACGGTTCCCATGACAACGTGATGTTGTCATGGGAAACGTGATGTTGTTATGGGAACGTAATTTTTGTTTAATATCATCATCCCAAGTGTAGCGTTGACAAATAGGAAGTATGGAGGTTACAAATGCTATGCAATAGCTTTACCGCGGCAGTCCCCGAGTGCCACACGTTTTTTTATTTGATAAATTAGCAAGGTATTTAAACCTGGTCAGAACTTTCATGATAAACTTTCGCTGCAGCCACTTCACCACTCGCGTTACTATGCTGTAAACACACTTTATTGCCTCAAAAAAAAAACACGTTTTCTTAGAATGGCATCGTCAAAAGCTATGCACGGTTCCAATTGGCCGTTTCCTTTGGAGAAGAGCCGGCAAGAAACTGCACGGCTACTCTTTTAAAAATGTCGTGTTGTTAGCTTTTACAATGTTTCCAAATTACACTGTTAATAGGTATGGGAAAACAGTGTAGGCGTGTCAACAAGTAATAGGTAAAATATATAATATAATAAAATAGAAAAAAGTAATAAAATCGGAGCATCTATATATGAGTCTACAACTACTGCTAAGAGAAATCTATTAAGAACCTCCTCTAAGAAGGCTGGTGACGTCAGAGCCTCCAACCTTCGCTAACTGAAGACGTCGTTGTTGCTTCTCATTGGCCAAGATCTGATGGTAAAACTACTGACTTACTGCATCGTCTATCGTTCATTCTTTGTTACGTGCAAGTGCTTGTACACTTCTCATCATCATTCTCTTGCCCCTCCCCTACCCCAATTTATTTTCTTCTTCAATACTTCTCTATCAGTCGTCATCTTGGTAGTCACCCCCTTTTTGACCATGTTTCACACAGTACAGCTATCATTTCTTTTTTGAAGTGAAAACTTCTTTAGGTGCGTTGGGCATATTTGAGATGGGAAAAAACAATTGAACTCGCGACACTGTTACCGACACCAGCTTTTGACCATTAAAAAGACATCAACGCGCGATACATTTTCTTTGGGATTAATGACATTCCAAACATTGAGACATGATTGACATTTTCCTTTTTTTTTCTGACTTCAAAAAATAAAAGTGTTTCCTGCATAGTAAAATTGTTCAAGTTTTCACTTTTGTCGGCACACCCGGAGTGCCATTTTTTTTTCCCCGTTTCTTAAAGACTTACTCAAAACTTTCCTCACAATATTTCAGTGCTTGTGAACTCCTATTCAGAGAAAATTAGGTGAGAAATTATAACCACTTTGGCTGCGATAGGACAAATTGCACGACTACTTTATAATTCATCAGTACATCAGTGTTTGTTGAACTTTAGGCAAGTATATTAACCCTTCCCACTTACGGATAATGTAACATGATAACACCAATCCCTACAGAGTTATTTGCGGTGTCATTATGTTATTGGAACTGCGCACACGATTTTAATAACCCTTCAAAGCCATTAAGCCTTTGACGTGGTGTGTAAACCGCTGACTAAATGACATGTTAATATTTGAAGAATTGAAAATGGGATGCTATTACGATATTATTTTACTGTTCAATAAATTCATAATTTGTGTTTGACATAGCCTAATCGTGAGGAAACCGGCATGTCCTAGAACCGAAAATTCGAAGACATATGACATCTACCAACCCGCACTGGGCCCGCGTGGTGGATTACGGTCCACTCCCTCTCACAGAGAGGAGGCCTGTGTCCCAGCAGTGGGAACATTTATAGGCTGATGATGATGATGATAGCCTAATGTCAGAGGGGTAAGTAGACAAATTCCCGATATTGTTACAGCTTCTGCCCGCGACTTCGTATACTACAATAACAGCCACATTTTTATAAAACTTGCCTGTATTCTACGTACGTTTGTAGTTTTGTTCTCAGCAGCCAAAATATACAGAGAGTCAGGACTGGTGACGCGGGAGCAAGCGACGTACAGTTGTCCGTGTGAGAAGCAACTTGTCCTGAGGTCGTCACCCGCAGCTTTCGGTGTCGGCCCCTGTGACTTGTTGATAATCATCGCAAAGCATACGCTCACAGGGAACTGCACGTACACCTATGTTATACTACGATCTCTTGTCTGGTTTGCCAGGTGGTTGTTATAATAGAATTTTTATTTTTTTACTTAATTTCTCAATGTATGTTTCCAAATATAAATTTTAGCTTTATTTATTTACTATTAAGTGTTGGAAGTCAATTCATAGGCTACAAGGTTGTGTCTATATAAGTCCTGTGTAGAACCACTAACTCCCAAAATACAAGTTTGACTTAGTTTGGGAGTTGGTATATCATTAATACTTGCTGCTGTACAACCATCAAACACCTTGAAAATTGTACTTCATAGATTGTTTTTGTTGTACTTTGAGAGTGAAATAAATTATTTATTTAATTTAATTATAATTTAACTATAATTACATTATTCACTACGCACACCTCATCACCACCATCGTCATTTTCAAGTTCTCTGTTTTCTTTTTAAATTATTCATATATATATATTTTTTATTCAATATGTTTTGTTGTATATGACATGTCCAAAATTGAGCTCCAGTTTTGCTCACAACTTTGCTCTACAACTTAGGGATCCAGTTTTGGCTCTTGTATATCGTTACATTTAGACTCAAAGGGCGTAAACGCCACTTTGGCCAAAATGACTTTTTGATGCAGTTATGTTCAGTTTTTTTTTTTTTAACTGCGAAATTCGCAAAATTAAGGCTAATACGGCCCACGTGATTTTTGGAGATTTTTTAAAGACACAAGGCGTATTTGATATAAATTTTTATTTTATTGGTTATTTAGGTAACATTCACAATTATTAAAAACTTAAAGGTCGTATAATAAAGTCGCTAACCAAAACTTGAGCATACACCCTTCTTATTCTCGTATAAAAATAAAGTTGAGTCATACGACTTAACGTTAATGCCGCAAAATGTTGGTCATATCATCGCTCTTAAGCCAAATATGATGCATACATGCATATTAGGGGAAGGAACAGCAAAAGCCAAGAGTAACTTGAAGGGTAAGGGTAAGGGGAAGTCAAAGGCAAGCACAGACAACACAAAAGATACTGTTGCAGTGGTTGATGACTCCAGACAAGACATTCCAGGACCTATAATAAATCAAATCAAATCAAATAATTTATTTCGGAAAAAATATCCATAATGTGTTAGTATAAGAACTTACAAAAATATGTTAGCAGAATTAAACTCGAAAAACAACATTACAATAAAAACCAAAAATTAATTAAATTCAGATCAAAATTACAATTAAAATAATAATTAAATTAAAAATATAATCAAAATTAAATCAAAATTTGAATTAAAATAACATTAATACAGTCAAAACAAAATTAAAACAACATCAAATCAAAATTAAGCCTAAAAAAAGCTAAAAGCCTGAGAAGCTTAAAGCCTGCCTACAATGCCAGATTGCCTATATCCAAGGCCAAATATAAAGATTTGATGAGACTTTGTGATAATGGAACCATTCCAAAGACTTATCACGATGAGTATCGTCGACTTCCTTGTGAAGAAACCGTTTGTGACTTTTTTCCTCATAGTGAGTGACGGTTCAGCTCACCCACGCTTTTCAACTTGTAATGTAAACGAGCTGATTGGCGAGTTCAGCAACACCAGAGTGGGTTGCTATATAGATGGTATTTGTGTAAATAATATTAGCTATGAGCGCGCCAATCTGTGGTCTCAGAAACTTGGTTGCCAAATGTGAGCAGTATGCCAAAAGACAAGGTTTGATGTATAACTTCAAAAAGTCGGAGTTCATGGTCTTTGAGGCTGGGGGTATACCGGGTTATGTACCACCTGTATTACTCATTGGGACTCCACTACAAAGAGTATTTACGTTTAAATATCTTGGTCATATATTGACCTCTAACCTAAATGACGGACTCGATATTGAGCGGGAACGAAGGGCGTTGTCGGTAAGGGCGAACATGCTGGCTCGCAGGTTTGCACGCTGCTCACTTAAAAAGTCAAAATTACTGTTTCCAGCTTATTGTACAACGTTTTACACATGCAGCCTGTGGGCTAGATATACCCAAAGGTCGTGCAATGCCCTTCGTGTCCAATACAACAACACTTTCGAGGTATTGGTGGGGCTGCCCCGTTTTTGTGGCGCATCGGGAATGTTCGCGGACGCACATATTAATTGCTTTTACGTAACGATGCGAATAAAGTGTGCATCCCTGGTGCGCTGAGTATGGTCCAGCTCCAACAATAACCGAAAAATGATCGCTAGCAGGCTGGATTGCATGTACATCAATCACTGCAGTGCCATTTCCCATGGGATGAAGTACATTTAAACTAGATTACGTGGGGCACTCAGAAAGTTTTGCGATACTAGAAAAAAATATAGTACAGGTTGTATTTTTTTTATTATATCTTTTCAAAGAACTCTCCATTGGCGTCTATACACAGTTTCATACGTCTAAACCAATTCACATAACACATTTTCCAGTGCGCATCAGACACCTCTTCAATCTCCTTCTCAAATGCAGCCAGTGCATCTTCCGGTGATGAAAACTGTTTTCCTTTGACATGATTTTTTATTTTGGGGAACAAGAAAAAGTCGCATGGAGCCAAATCGGGACTATAAGAAGGATGACCTATAAATTTGACCGGTATGCTATCCAGAAAGTCCCTTGTTTTGAGCGCCGAGTGAACCAGCGCGTTGTCGTGGTGAATCAGTAGCCCACGGAGGCCAGTGTTTGGTCGCTTGCTGCTTGCAGCAGTAAAAACTTCTGGCAAACATATGGTAACATACCATCCTTTGATCTCGTAAGGGTACTGACACCAGATAACCCGTCAAAGAAAAATAACTTGCGATCAAAATTTTCCCTGCACTTCTGGCTCGCTTCACTTTGGTAGGCGTTGGTTCATTTTGAAACAGCCACACGGTCGACTGACGCTTCATTTCTGAATCATACTGATAAATCGAAGATTCATCACCCGTAATGATATCTTAAACGCGCCGAGACGAGCCTGCTTCAAATGTTGCTATCATGTCTCGGCACCATTCTACCCGAACCTCCTTCTGAGCCTGCGTTAGATTTTGCGGTACCAGCGTGAAACTATCTTCCTTACCCGAAGATGCCCGTGTAGAATTTCATGCACACTTACCGATCCAATCTGCAGTATATGCTGAACCTCTTCATATGTAATTCGCCTATTCTCTTGAATTAAATTTTTCACAGCCAGCACGTTTTCTAAAAATGAAACCTAGCTAGATCGATTCATCGCTCCCGAAACCCCTGCATACTAAATTTCATAAATATTCTTGGAGCCGTTTCCGAGACTCAGATTGTATATATATGTCACCGTAAAATTATAAACTTTGTTAGTTTATAATCTGTCGGTATTATTTCCGTTAGATTGCAAACTGTCGAAAAATTGTGAACTGCGACAAATCATTTACGATTTAACGCATTATTTTTCGATAGTTTATATTATATCCATGAGAAACGAGTGTAGTAAGCGCTGCCACTACCGCGGCAGCGCTTACTACGCTCGCTCGACTCACGCGGTTGGTCACAGTTCTAACCTAACCTAACCCATTTCACCCAGTTCACAATTTTTCGACAGATTATGATCTAACGGAAATAATACCGATAGATTATAAACTAACGGTGCTCACAATCTTACGGTGACATATACATATAAACAAGAATTGCTCGTTTAAAGGTTAAAGATTTATATTATTATTATGTTAATACCGCGAATGTGAAATTTTTAACAAAAATCTTTTGTTTTATTTTATTCTACACGTTCAAATAAGTGATCCTGCTATTATAAAAAAACGTAAAAATGTCACATTCGCGGTATTGGATGCCGAGCGACGATTTGCAGTTGGAATGTATGGTAGAACGTTTTTCAACTACAATGTTAAGTTTGTTCTTGGGATAAATAAATTCATCTCAACTACGGAACCCTTCATTGTTTTATATATAATATAATTTTATTGTTAGTTAAAAGCATTTTGTCTTAGATGGAGCTTCTAGTCTTTTACCGTAATTTAATAAAGTAGTTATTCTTGTTGTGATAATTAAGAATGTTGTAACGATTACAAAGAATATCTATAATTATAGTAATGTAGAGAAAAAGCGACTACAGTAGAAGTGCCCGTAACTCTTACCCTAAAGTTTATAGAAAAACGCACTTCTTCACAGGCTCAGGCTCAGGCATAGACTCTAATTAATGTCATAATGATAATAAAGATTTTGAAATGATTAATTGTTTTTTGTTATACTGATTCCGTATCAAGTTTTCTCTTGTTTATCTGGGTTTAAGTTCTAGTAAATTAATCTAAGCCATGTTTTTCAATGACAACTAGTATTTGCGTAACTTTAAGCCAAAAGTTTGAGATAACGATGGCCAACTTTTTCAGTAGAGGTTTTTATGAACACATAATTATAAAATAAATAATAACAAGGAGATGACTTTGATTTATAAATAACAATCGAGCAGTTAAAAGCATTGTGTAATTATTAGCTAAATACTTCTCCGGTGACTGTGTTATATACCCCTAACCGTTTATCATAATGGTAATATTAAGTACATACTTCTCCGTTGACTGTCAATACACCCCTTTTCAGCAAGAAAGGACGCTTTAAGTGACCTATACACCCTAAGCATTCTACAGACAATGTTCAATTTTGGGTTGTAAACAACATATTTTTAATTTTTTGGGGGCGTATAACAATCCTATTTTCTTCATTTATCCTAAATAATATATAATCGTACTGTTTATCTTAAACATTTAATAATTTGGGCCGAAAATGAACTTACTCAGTCTTGAAACAAAAAAGTTATGATTTTTTTCTTAAAATATTTTTTGTTTTTTGGTTTTCCTGAAAAGTGGCCTTTTGTTGTTTACGCCTTTTGAGTCTAAAGGTATCGATATGTACTCAGCCCGTAAAAGACAGACCTTATAACTTCAAAAAAAAAACCGGCGAAGTACGAGTCGAACTCGCGCACCGAGGGTTCCGTACAAACCACGTTAATGAGGAAAAGGGTAGTAAGTTTAAAATTATTAAAAATATTTTTATTATATGATATAACTAAAAATTTATGCTTTTCGCAATTTTTCCTTTATCTGTGCTATAAGACGTTGCTTCGTACCAAATTTCAAGATTCTGAGTTGACTGGAAGTACCCTGTAGGTTTTGATTCCCTTGCGAGTGTCGAAAATTTGCAGCATAAACGGCTGTATCTTTTGATTGCGTTGACTTAGAAGTTTCATTTTTTCACAGCTCCAAGGGACAGTAGAACTGAGTATTTGATATGAATGCGTGGAGGTATCAAGAATTCAGCTTGATACCTCCACGCGTTCTTGAGAAGAAAAGGGTCTTGACAGACAGACAGGACAACAAAGTGATCCTATAAGGGTTCCGTTTTTTCCTTTTGAGGTACGAAACCCTAAAAATCAAACCCATCTTTTTCAGCCTACATTTTCAGAACATCTTGTTTTTATAAGGCGTAATCTAGACAATCTGAAGCGTCGCTGGAGTGTAACTAATAGCGATCGTAACAATTACTAGACCTTTGCCAAAAGCGCGATTGTCTTAAACTCAGTGGACAAGAAAGCGTTCATTACAAGATGGTGGTTGGGGTATGAATAACAGCTGTTCTTTTCTGCTGTCATTACAAGCTTTTTTAGGGTTCTTCCGTAGTAAATAAGGAACCCTTATAGTTTCGTCATGTCCGTCTGTCTGTCTGTCTGTCTGTCCGCGGTCTAGCTCCAAGACCCTTAGTACTAGAAAGCTGTAATTTGGCATAGGTATACATATTAATTACGTCGACAAAGTGGTAAAACAAAATTATGAAAAACATTTTTTTTTAGGGTACCTCTCATACACGTAAAGTGGTGATGTTTATTTTTTTATCACATGGTGAGGGGTATCATTGAAAAGGTCCTTTAAAAATATTGTGAGTTTGTAAAAACCATTTTTGGATTCAGGGATTCGTTTGCGAAATATTAAGCTTTAAAGTGCTAATTTTTGTTAGAATCAAGTGTCCCCCCCCCTGCTGGCTAAATGGTTGGTTTTGGATATGTGAAAAAAATCACAACAGTAGTTTATATAACGAAATTAAAAGGAAAACTATCACAGCTAAGTAGGCTCTACAGGTTAACGAGTAATAATCGACCAACTTAACTTTGCAGTTGCAAAAACATGTTTTCCCATACATTCCGTGTAGGAGAACATATTTTTCAACTACAAAGTTAAGTTTGTTTTTGGGATAGATTCATCCCAACTACGGAACCCTTCATTGTGCGTGGTACGATACGCACTTGGCCGGTTTTTTTATCAATCAATCTGCCTAGCCTTTTCCCAACTATATTGGGGTCGACTTCCAGTCTAACCGGATGCAGCTGAATACTAGTATTTTACATGGAGTGACTGCCTATCTGACCTCCACAACCCAGTAACTGGGTAACGATACCCCTTGGTAAGACTGGTTGTCAAACTTTCGGGCTTCTGACGACCCGTAACGACTGTCAAAGATCCACGAATGACAGCCGGGACCAACGGCTTAACCTTATAAAGCACCCATCCACAGACCAACCCCGGCAAGCGTAGCTTAAGGCTAAATAATAATAGCCGTGGCTTTTTTTAACCTTTATGACGTATACCTTTTAAGCTATTGCATAGCTTTTATCGCGGGCTTTGAGCGCGGCAACCGAATCAAGAAATTCCGTAACGTAACGAAAATAAAACCTAACACCCCCCACTCCGCCTACCATGTAATGACGGTTCCCATGACAACGTGATGTTGTCATGGAGGTTACAAATGCTATGCAATAGCTTTACCGCGGCAGTTCTCGAGTGCCACACGTTTTTTTTTTAGTTGGTTCCTTCGATTGCCATGTTGCCGGGGGCCACAATCTCCCTTTTGGACTTCTTCGCAGTCCTGGCAGTTATGATGTTTACCTACCTAACGTTAGGTACTTACGTATTATATCTACTTTTTAGGGTTCCGTAGTAAACAAGGAACCCTTATAGTTTCGTCATGTCCGTCTGTCTGTCTGTCTGTCCGCGGTCTAGCTCCGAGACCCTTAGTACTAGAAAGCTGTAATTTGGCATAAGTATACATAATAATTACGTCGACAAAGTGGTAAAATAAAATGATGAAAAACATTTTTTTTTAGGGTACCTCTCTTACACGTAAAGTGGTGATGATTTATTTTAATTTTTTTATCCGATAGTGTGGGGTATTATTGGAAAGGTTTGTTGTTGTTGAAGTTTGTGAAAACCATTTTTGGATTCAGGGATTCGTTTGCGAAATATTAAGCTTTAAAGTGCTAATTTTTGTTAGAGTCAAGTGTCCCCCCCCCCTGCCGGCTAAATGGTTGGTTTTGGGTGTGTGAAAAAAATCACAACAGTAGTTTATATAACGAAATTAAAAGGAAAACTATCACAGCTAAGTAGGCTTTACAGGTTAACGAGTAATAATCGATCAACTTAACTTTGCAGTTGCAAAAACATGTTTTCCCATACATTCCGTATGGGAGAACATATTTTTCAACTACAAAGTTAAGTTTGTTTTTGGGATAAATTCAACCCAACTACGGAACCCTTCATTGTGCGTGGTCCGACACGCACTTGGCCGGTTTTTTGACACAGTGTGCGGTTACTATGAATTTAATTAATTTAATTTCAGTAAGAAAACAGCACTGGTGAGCATTATCCACTTGTTTGGTAACTACCACATTAATATTATATAGATTATAGATTGTTGAATTCATACAGTAAGGAGGTCCAACTGTGGGACTTGCCGAAGCTAACAAAAGCTAACTTTTTCCTCAGCTTTTGATTTCGATCGAGAAACTTGCCGCCATTGTTTCCTGCGAACTTTGCTATAATCTCGAAGTTAGTTAATCTTTCCGTGTTTACGATCTAACCAGCACCCGGTTACTTTTTAATGAAGACTTCCAAGTAATTTATAATGAGGGTCCTAACTCCTATTACATTAATAAAAAAATTGGGTAGGTAACAAAGAAAATATTTGCGTTGGTAAATATACAAGAAAGTATATAAGGTAAGGATAGGGGGTAAGTTTCTAAGTTAATGTCTGTAATTTTTATGGTGTACATAATAAAGAATATTCTATCTATATAATTACCTATACCATTAAAATTCTTTTCTTTTTAACCGACTTCCAAAAGGAGGAGGTTCTCAATTCGACTGTATGTTGTTTTTTTTTTTGTATGTTTGTTACGCGATTACTCCGTCAATTATGAATTGATTTTGATGGTTCTTTTTTTGTTTGGTAGATCATACTTCAGAGGCGGTCCCATATAAATTTTTATTAACTTTGCTTGGGTAGTTTTTGAGTTAGCTTCAATAATACGTATTTTTTCCTCACTTAGTATGTGGATGATATCATGATAACTTCCTGTCACTGTTGTTTACATAGCAGGTAGTGCTATTCGAATTTGTGTGGGGTAGGTATCACAACTAAAAAGTGAAAAATAAAAACTTTTTACAAAAAAAAAACAACCGACTTCAAAAAAAACACTACAAAGTGAAAAATAACTTTAATTTCGGAATTCGGTGACAAAGAACGAAAATTAAAAACCAAAGACACCGACTTCCGAAATTAAAGTTATTTTTCACTTTGTTGTGTTTTTTTTATTTTTTCATGAATGATAATAAATATATTTTGGCTATATCGTCAAATCCTCAAGCTAACATATTGACCGTCACAAATATTTAAAAGGAGTACGATCCAAACGATCCAGTAAGCGATTTCAGCACCAAACACGACTTAACCCTCAAAAGCGGGCACATTTTTCGTCCTTACAGGCTACATCGCGATCTCGGAGTCTGCTCGGGTCGTCTACGACGTAATTTCCGACGCGGGTCTAAACGACCTGCCTCAATGAGATACCGTTTTGATAAAAGCCTGTATCAAGCGTGCTCGAGAGGGTTAAAGGGCCCCGTTATTGGGCAGTTTCGTTGTAATTATCCGAAACTGGAAGTACATGGAGAGTAATGGATGACACACACAATCTATGAATAAACCATGTAGGGGCTAGTCGCTTATCTTACTAATTTAGATCGAATGGGTTTCGCATGTACACACGGCTACACATCAAGCTTTACATTTCCAGTATAAGCTGACCTCACATTGTACGGAAATCTTATACAATGCGAGATCAGCACAAACTGGAAACGTATAGCTTGATGTGTAGCCGTGTGTACATACAGGTGATCCCAATGTATTGTAGTTTCAAGTTGTCTATTGTTTGCTGATCAATTTACGTAGATAAGTGACTAGGGTGTACAGAACAAAGGTCTGATCGCTTGGCATTAATAACTCGAAGATGATATCACTTGTGAAGCTCCACATATCTAGTTTTCGTATGGATTCATAACTAAATTGCAATAGGATAAAAAAAACTGTTTTAAAAGTATGTTTTTTATTGCTACGCCATACTGCTACGTGGCCCTGCTACGCAGTCCTGCTACGCGGCTCCGCTACGTAGCCTTGCTACGCAGGTTCGTAGCGTCATGCTTTGCAAGACCACCCTTTTTTCTTGTTTTCTCGGTATTTTCTCATTGAATTATTTTCCTAACACATTCACACGTTTACGACGTATCCATATGCTACAAAACTTCCTCCATAATCGTAAAACGTATAACATTATCACAGCAAATGCCACAAATACGTCTGTTGAAATTGAAAACATAAAATAAAACGAAACTCCCGCATTTTCTCGGCTTTTCTTACATATACATGCCGAGGGGCTCACCATATTCCTATTTAGGCGGGCAGGAATGAAACGTGAAGCCTGCAAACCTCATCTGTATTCGTCAAACGTAATATGATATAACAATAGCGGCTAGTTACTAAAGGGGTTGGCAGGGGTGTTCTTATTCAGCAGAACTGACGGGGTCAACTAGGGCCGATGCCTGCCGGGGTCGCGGGAAAGTCCGAAAGGGATACCGGGGCCCCTGGCAACATGGCAACTGAAAAACACGGGTGGGTTTTAGTCAGTAAGAGTCTGACACGCGCTCCCGCTCCGCCCAGAGCGGGAGAAGTTATTAGGTATACAATGCCCACCCAAAAAAAAAAGTGGTGTTCTTATGACATTTGCAGTTTCTCGATATAATACGAGATCACAACTGCAGACAAATACTTAAATTGTATCTCACATAGGACTACGTTAGGCTGTTTATCGATTTAATCTATAGAACTAAATTATACACACTTAACAATTGGAGGTACTTTAGAGGTCACGTGATTATATGTAGATAATAATCTTTGGGACCCTAATTAAGTCCCACACTTTTATCAGCTGCCATTTTTACTCCGATTAAAGCGTGTACGCAAGAACGAACAAGAATATGGTGAACACGGACATCGAACACTTTGTTCTCATGTGCGTACCACTAACGACCATCAAACACTGTTCGTCAAAAATGTTCGTGGCGATCCAATTTCGAATCCATGGCTACTTAAAGCTGCATTCAGATATTTTATTTTGTCCGTACCGTACTTCCTTTTCGTATCAGCGTCGCGATCCAAAAACTCTGGCAGCAAAGTAAAATAGCCCGTATCAAGTTTGTGTGTCCTTTGAACGGAGTGAAAAAACCGACTCGCGATGGATCGGAGCGTATCCGTATCGAGACGCCGCACAGTGGGAAAAATATGACTATTTTTGTTCAAAAATCTGCCTACACCACAATTTTTGACGTATCGCTGCCATTTTTTTTTTACACTCCTTAGATACGATACGGCTACGTAGATTCCGTATTACGTTATGGAGTCATTTTCTGGGCAAATTCTTGTGAAAAACTTGAAATTTTTAAAGTACAAAAGAGGTGCATTAGGTCCATATGCAATCTTAAATCAACCGAAAGTTGCAAACCGCATTTTATTTCCTTTAAAATATTAACATTACCTTGTCTTTACATATACGAGACCGCTTTGTTCGTAAAGAAAAACGGTGATTTATTTAAAAAAGCTTCAGAACAAAGCTATCGATCCATAAGACCAACATATCGCCATGAATTATGCCTAAGAAGTTCTAAAACCGCCCTTATGCACAAGAGCATACTTTGCATGGCTAAAAAATTTTTAATAAGCTACCAAATGACATAAAAGATTTAAACTTGACACAATTTAAACGTAAACTAAATAAAATTTCAATAGATAAATGCTACTATACCATTGACGAATTCCTAGTTGATAAAATTTGACCATTTTATGTATTTATGTTATGTCTACAAATTTATTACAATCTAATATATCTTGTTTTTAATTTCTATTGATTATTGATTTTATTGATTGTTTATTATGTTTCATGTAATTTATAACTTAATTTTAATTTCTAATATTGTAATTTAACAATGCATGCCTTTATAAGGTAGATTTTTGAGCACTATAAAATATTTTTAAGACCCTGTTGTATCACCAAAAATCGCATTAATAAAAACTTTGACTTTTGACTTTGACTTTGATAACACATGTTGGTGTGTCACTGCCACTTTTCCAAAATCGAAAATTGGTTTTTAAAAATTTTCTTTTAAAAATCGGGAAATTAATCAAATTTCTTTTTTGGGTCACCTTTTTGTATCCGCCATTTTGAATTTTTATAAACAGAATAAATTCATGACCAGGGACCTGAAAACTCCCTGGAAACAGATTTTTGTTAATATTTTTTTTAGAAATTGCTTTTTGCTTCATTTCCCGATTTTTCGAGGTTATGGTATTAACTTTTAAGGAAAAGTGGCAGTGACACACCAAAGTGTGTTATCTCAGGAGTTTATAAAAAAAAATTGCAGCGACACGTCAAAAATTGTGGTGTGGGCAGATTTTTTAACAAAAAAAGTCATTTTTTTCCCACTGTGCGCCGTACCGTATGGAACGGGCGTCCAAATTAGCGTTCTTGGATCGCGACGCTGATATGAAACGGAGGTACGGTACGGACAAAAGAATATATCTGTACGCAGCTTTAGAGAGCGGTGTGGTTCAGCGCGAACTGTTTTCGTATGGTGTTCGTGTTTTACGTCCACACGTACGAACCAAATGTTCCGTGTTCGATGTTAGTGTTCACCATGTTTTGATTGTGCGTGCGTGAACAACAATAAAAGCAGTACCGTCTAAATCTAAACAGTGTTTAGACAATGCAAGTCATTTGTTGCTTGAATTCTATAGTATACCACAGGAAACTTGCACTGTGTAAACAAGGCTTTTAGGCAGTTGTTCCCCCCACACCGATAGTACTCCAAAACTTCTTATAAAACCAGTTTCACCAAAACCCGCAACTCGAAACCGTGCATCCTCATCAGTATTCCTCAAACGTACTTACTTTTATTTTTGCCTACACAAGGGAATCAATAACGTTACTCCGATGCCCTATAAACAGCCCCAAAGGTTTCTAAGTTCCCCTCCATTTATTATTATTGCCCCCTATTACTCAGGGGCGTGTGGGTACCAGAAGATTCCCACGCGAGCTATTAGCATGAAGGTCGGTATATCCTAACCTTTTTTCTTATATTACGTACGTGTAATTTATGGACTAATTAGGCGGAAATTATTCTCACAAATTTTAGTTAAAGGAGCCTCTACACTACACAGTATCACGTCTTAGGCTAAATATTTTTTTGAGTTGTTTTTTAAAGAGTCATCTTCTGCAAAGTTCAAAAGTTCAAAGTTCAAAGTTTTTATTAATGCGATTTTTGGTGATACAACAGGGTCTTAAAAATATTTTATAGTGCTCAAAAATCTACCTTATAAAGGCATGCATTGTTAAATTACAATATTAGAAATTAAAATTAAGTTAAAAATTACATGAAAAATAATGAACAATCAATAAAATCAATAATCAATAAAAATTAAAAACAAGATATATGAGAATTATGTATATTTTTTGTGATCTCTTGCGGTCTCTGTTAAGAATGTTTGCTGTGTATGAATCAGTATACGAGTATATTATGGTTTCTACTTTTTAACCGACTTCCAAAAAGGAGGAGGTTATATGTTCGAAGCGTGTTTTTTTTTTTTTATGTTTGTCCGCCGATTTCTCCGTCATTTGTAGACCGATTTTGAAAATTCTTTTTTTGTTTGAAAGCGTATGCTCTCAAATTGGTCCCATATTAATTTTATTAACTTTGCTTGAGTAGTTTTTGAGTTAACTACAAAACACGTATTTTTTTCCCACTTTGTATGTAGATGATATGATAAGTTCCTGTCACTGGTAGCAGGTAGTGGTATTCGAATGTGTGTAGGGTAGGTACCACAACTAAAAAGTGAAAAATAAAAACTTTTTACAAAAAAAAACAACCGACTTCCAAAAAAAACACTACAAAATGAAAAATAACTTTAATTTCGGAAATCGGTGGCAAAAAACGAAAATACAGAACCCAAGACACCGACTTCCGAAATTAAAGTTATTTTTCACTTTCTAGTGTTTTTTTTTTTTTATTTAAAAAGATTTGTATACCGGAGCAAGGAAAAATCAGTTTTAGATTTCAAGAACACATTTAGGACTAATAATCCATAATTTCACATAACTAAACCAATTATAACTAACCAATTATAACTAATTATAACTAAAATAAATGTATTTTCTTTCTTCTTTCTTTCTATAACCATTATCGTATATTAGTGAGCTTGTGGCTAAGTAATAACAGCCAACCAGTGCGTTCGATCGATCAGGTTAAGCTACGCTTGCCACAATTGGTCCGAGGATGAGTGACCACCTTTACATACCAAGACCTCACCGTGCCTTGAAAAGAATGTTAAGCTGTTGGTCCCGGCTGTTATTCGTGAATATTTGACAGTTACGTTACAGGTCGTCAGAATTCCGAAAGTCTGACAACCAGTCTTACCAAGGGGTATCGTATTACCCAGTAACTGGGTTGTGGAGGTCAGATAGGCAGTCGCTCCATGTAAAATACTGGTATTCAGCTGTATCCGGTTAGACTGGAAGCCGACTCCATTATAGTTGGGAAAAGGCTAAAAAGATGATGATGAGGTATTTTAGGTAACCTTTCTATTAACCCCTAGAAAATTAACCCATAAACATCCAAGCAAATCTGTTGTAATGTCATTACCATTACGCTTGGTAAATAAGTTCTAATGACGATAATCGATACGTTTCCTTATAACGTTTTCAGTATCAGCAGATTCAAAAGATCAAAAGATTTTTTCGGTTGTTTTTTAAAGAGTCTTCTTCTGAACCTTATAATTTCTATTCTTTGACTTCTTATATGTGGTCTCCTGTAGCAGTTTTTATTGCGTTGAAAACCAGGTATGATTTCAACTTTAATTTTAATGAGGAATTTTAAACAGATGCAGAGGAAAATATATTTTAGATTTCAAGCAAATACTTAATCCTAAATTCCACATAACTAAACCAGTCTTCAGGGGGGTCTCAGAAGAAATATGTTCCGTAATTCTTTAACCTTGCCAGATTGACTCAAAAATATCCAAGGCTGAACCATTTCGAAGGCAATTTAGCGTAACTAACCACCACGCATAAAAATATATCCAGATTACTATGTGTATTCGATATACTTAGATATCGAATACAATTATGGTTATGATAACAGTCGCGATACCTAGGTATACTCCAGATATAACATCCTAGCAGTAGTTCTTTATTATTTTCCAGAAAACGCACTAGAAAGGAGGTGGTCAAAGATAGAGAGATAATCATCTTTTTTACTTTTCTTTTTATATGCACGTGTATGACAACAAACCAGTTATCTTTCTTTCCTTTTCTTGCCAAGCAAAGCGGCCATTTTCCGACTTATAATAAACACACATTTTTATCAAGAGATACTAAATTCCCCCGTAGTCACCCGCATTCACCCGTCCAATTAAAAAAGGTTAAATATTCAGATCATGAACACTGGGCCACTCGCGGCGTCGAATGGAGTGGATACTTAAATTTATAATTGCCAAATTTTAAGCTGAATTGTAAAAGAACCGGCGCTGCGTGTAAGTCATATAAGAACTTCAATGGATGGACTTACGGTTCGGGGATTTTGAACTGAATATTTTGAAAGATATTGATGCTTTTGAATGAAGGGGATTCGGGAAATTGAAGTTGGTTTCGGGAATATAATTGGAATTGGAATACTTCAAGGTACTTTAAAGCTAATTATGAACGATGTGGTAATTCGTGGGGTCTTCGTTGGGCCTGCGACTAACAAAAGTTCTTCAAATAAACAGAAGTAGACAAAAGATCAAAATTTTGATAACCTAAAAGTTAGAAGCAAATAAACTCCAATAAGTCACATAACTTTGGCCTACTCTTTTGTTTTATGATGAATAAATTATTAAGAGGCATTCTTGAAGTTTAGCGAAAATATCGAAATTGTTTGCGAATTGTTTCCGTTCCTTGTAAAGTCACATTAATTTTGTCAAGTGTAAACAAAAAGTCGTTGGTGAGGTTTTGTATTAAAAGTTAAAAGTATCGGTGATCGGGTTAGGCATTCTTTACTTACTTTGACTAAGTTATTTACTTCTCTACCTTTATACCTTTATGTAGGATTCGAGACGATTTGACTTTAATTTTTATTATGTATTGTTATAATCTCCAATTTGTGTATATTATTAACATGATTTGCATGTCCTCGTGATGATAGAACATGGTGGACTTTCTTAGTAAAACATCAATGTAATAATTACCCATGTTTGCAATGTAATAAATGATTTGATTTTGATTTGATTTGAGACTTAACTCTGTAGTATAAAAAACTCCTCTCTCAACCCTGCAGAATAAATCGGAGTTCTACATTCTGCATAGAGGGACAGGCAATAAACAATACAAAAGAATACATTTACAATTTCTGTCTCGTTTCGCCACAAAACAATTACAGGAATTTTCCGTTCACCAGTACCGCGTAAATCGTTTTTCGCCACTAATTCATTTCCAAATATAACGTACCATTTCTGCGTATTTAACAAATTATTCCCAGTAGGTAACCGTTTTCAAAGAGATATCGTTTGGAAGATTTTATTCGTCCTTAGGCCGTTAGCCTGAATAAAGGAGGTAATGTTCACATTTTTACGAGCGACATCTTCGCTGTGCCAGCGTCGAGATTAGCATATCTACCCGTAAGCTTGTCTCCCTGCTTACATACTGAACTGCCTACAAGGGAGTGGATACACTGCAGAATCGTTTACTGATTGTGAATTTGTTCATGATTGTTGAACAAGAGTTCCCACACAAGTTATCAACCACAATCGCTCTGAGATTTACAACCACAGTGAAGGGCAAAACCTACATGTGAACAAATCTAGCCCGTTCTTCAATTCTACTTTTACATCGATTCTTACATTATCATTGGCCCTTAAGGGTACACTACTCGATCATTCTTCCATACAAACGTAGTATGGTGATTACTCGTCTGTTTAACGTTGTACGTTCAAAACTAAAAATTATATCAATTTACCTTGTCATTATCTAGCCCTGTATGGAAGCAGAATTGGGAAAAACGTATTGGTTTGGAAGTTGTGAGCGTCAAAATTTCCTTATTTCAACACTAATTTTAACTCATCTTTAGGCGTAAATAAATAATTTATGTAGAACGAAAATGGCAAAAAAGAAACCGTATAAAAATAGATAATTTATTGAAAAGTTAAAATAATTTTATTTTGAGTAAATACATCCAGCAGTTTTTCCATAATATCCATACGCCCAAAGTCTATTCATGAAATTTTACGAGCTCTTTTTCGTTATAAATCATCGTCTATTTCACTAAATAAATAAATAAAAACTAGATAAATAAGTACTAAATAAATAAACAACTTTACTAAATAGCATGCATATTAGCCACGCCACCAACAAGTCCGAGCCATCGACTAGTAGAACTGGCTATCGTTGAACAAAGACAACTAATCTGCTGATTGCTACTATACAGTTATTATCTCTGATCGTCTCCGATAAAATTGCTGACTTGCCCAGAAATCCGGTATGACGAAATCCACAATAGACAGCGATTACTTCCAAAGTACAAAGATAGTTTGGAAGGATTTCCTGTAACACAAACTATTATAGTTGTATAGTTTTGTTTAAGTGTCTGTCGGCCCAACTGTTATTAGTTAATCAAATAGAAATCTGGACGCCTCGCCTTTCAGATTATTTCATCCTGTTATGTAATGCATTATTATATCTTCTTTCCCATAACAATCTATTACCTATCAAAATTATTACTCTGGGCCTGAGTGTTATAACCGTGTACCTATATCTGTGTGTGGAAATCTTGACACTTTCGACTCCATCCACTTTTCATAGAACTCAAACGCCATGCCGCCATACATATTGGAAGTGAACCCTCCGGGATGGTTACCCGCATTACGTTTGCGCTAAAGTTAACCATCGCCGACGGTCAACGACAATAAGTTAAAAACCGTGTTATAAAAAATTGTAAAACGAAGTAAATTTGTGTTTTTAGGGGGTCTTGTCTAAAAAAAAAAACATGGGATCCATGGGATCTGGAGGCAAAGGTCCTCGCGCACGTCTGGGAGTGGCGCGAGGAGGCGAAACGCCGGGGCTTAACCCCGATGCCGCAAGAAATTGCGGCACAGCGGACAGAGCTCCGGCGGGATCTCATGGCGTCATGGAGGGTGCGATTGTCGCAACCCCGCGCTGGGCACGCCACAATCGCGGCGATAAGACCCGTCTTTGAGGAGTGGCTGGAGAGACGCCACGGCGTTCTCACCTTCCGCCTGACGCAGGTCCTCACCGGACACGGCTGCTTCGGGAGGTTCCTGTTCAGGATAAGGCGGGAGGAAACACCCGGGTGTCACCATTGTGTGGATCGGCCTGAGGACACGGTGGAGCATACGGTGGAGGTCTGCCCGGCTTGGGCGGAGCAACGCCGTGTTCTCGTAGAGGCGATCGGCGGCGGTGATCTCTCGCGTCCGGCCCTGGTTCAGGCCATGGTACGGAGCGAGAGGAAATGGCAGGCCGTCACCTCCTTCTGCGAAGCGGTAATGCTCGCGAAGGAGGAGGCGGAACGCGTGAGGGAGAGGCAAATTTCGCGCCCTCACGCCCCTAACCGCCGCAGGAGGAGACGCCCGGGGCGGGAATCGCGAGCCGATTTCCGGCCACCGTAGGCGCGGGCTTGCGGACGGTGAGCAATGGGTAGCTCGCTGTCCGATAAGGACCAAGCCCGGGTCGACGGCGCGTTGTGTTCCACGCGCGCCTCAAAGAGATGTCAGCAGAATTGAAGGGGTCCACTAGGGCCAATGCCTGCCGGGGGTTCGAAGAAAACCGATCGGGAAATCGTGGCCCCCGGCAACAGGGCAACCGAAGGAACACGGGTGGGTTTTAGTCAGTAAGAGTCTGACACGCCCTCCCGCTCCGCCCAGAGCGGGAGAAGTTATTTGATAATTTCCCACCCAAAAAAAAAAAAAAAAAAAAGGGGGTCTTGTCTAAGTAGTTTCCAACCTTTTCTTTGTGAATATTTGTAACCGTGAACAAAAAAATGAAAATGCTTGGATTTTAAAATCAATGCATATACTGATAAATCTTGTTAAAATATACATCAGATTTTATTTTAACGGGTTATAATGCTGTATTCGCTAAGAAAAACCTACATTTAAAATGAGCCCTCCACGAGAGCTCCCGGCATCCCATATGCGACTAGGTGAACCCTCCAGGAGGGCTCCCGGAACTGAACGTATTAATATATTTTACACAATATTGATGTCTGTATTACAAAGAAAAGAACCCTAGTATATAGCAATATTTATGAAAATAAAGCTCAACACGCGTTGTGTGTATGCTCCCCCTTATCTAGCATCTGTAACGTTTGCGTGTTCACCAGCCATAGCCAAGCACAATGGTACCTAATGTCGGTAGACGCAGAAACGTACAACCATCTTTAATCTTCAACACTTCGTTTACGACGAAAAACTACTTCTGACGAACTCGTAAACAGGCGGTAAACCTTTTTTGTACTTTCCTTGAAACTTTACTTAATTTCGTCAAGTAAATCTTATTGAGGGCTCTGCTCCAAGTTACTTACCTTAATCCTGAGGAAACCTAAGTAAAATAAAATTTACTGTGTAGATGATATCTGTTGTTATATTATTAAAATATACAAGAATTGCTCGTTTAAAGGTATTAGATATAGGTACAATCTCCAAAAAAGATACATAGATCTATTTTGCCCCTCGTTCGGGCCCTTGCTATGCTCAATACTCTTCTGACATCAACACCGGAATGTGACTGGTTTGCTGGGAGATGGATCGATGTGTGTCGTGAATGCTTAAGTTTTTATGAGAGGATGGATGAAAGATATATTTTTTTTATAATTTTTCCTTCCTCTTGATTGCAGTTTGTTTATTATACGAGTGTTATTTTGTTTGTTAATTTTGTTATTTCGTAATTTACATTTTTTTTGTAATTTACATAACCTACTTACGTAGGTATGTGTGTAATTTTTAATTTGTATATTGTTCTGTATAACGCCTTCTGTATAACGCCTGCCTTATGTTGTGCATGAAAATTTAAATAAATAAATTTTGACATGTAGAATTCTGCCTAAAAACCGAATTGTCTTACTTATAACCTAATATTGTAAGTAAAAGAAATGACTTGTCTAAAATAAAACAAAATCAGGTAAATCGAAAGTTCTCAAGTAATAAGCGTTCAGACAGACAATGATATTACGTTTAATACACGTCTAGATGTGAAAGTTGAAATGTTCGTTACATATTCAAAACACCTGAACGGATATTGATAGGCTTAAAGGTAGAATATATTACTCTGGTTACGAACCCTTTCTACATTCCAGGATGATGCGAAAGGTTTGATGTTTATCATCCAATCACATCGTAACAGCGAAATGGATTTAGATGAATCTTGTTATAAGAGCAAAATATATATACATTATATGGTTCTTTATATCCCTTCGTCTTTCGGAACGGCACGACTTGCATTGAAACTGCTTGAGCAGTTGAAACGGCTTGAGCCGTGATAATAATATTATATACACCGTGAAATTTGAATCACAGTTTTGCTAGAACAAACGTTATTCAGACCATGGTCTACTACCATTCTACAGCATCCAATAAAAATAAAACATAAATTGGTTTTAGAAAAAACACAAAAAGACAAAGTTTAAAATGTCAAGATTATCTACTGCTTACTAAATTTCGTTTATGGAGGTACATTTCCCTGTAGACAATGCTGTGTCCCATGCGTAGTGTCTGTGTTGTAGGGAGTAACGATAATCTTGACATTTTAAACTTTGTTTTTTTTGTATTTTTTCAAAAACCAAATATGTTTTTTTTTAAATTGAATGCTGTAGAATGGTAGTAGACCATGGTCTAAACAACGTTTGTTCTAGCAAAACTGTGATTCAAATTTCACGGTGTTATAACCAATCAGCATGTTTTGGAATTCCAGATAGAAAAACCCAATAATATTTTGCTCGACCCGGAAATCGAACCCAAGACCTCATGCTCAGCAGTAGCGCTTGCAACCACTAGATCAACAAGGCAGTCATCAATTGTTAAGAAATTTAACACCCTACATCTTTTTGCCATATTAAAGCCATTACATACAATTGCCAGAAAATTACATTTTGTGATTTGCTTATACGGACAATTTAAATTGGTAGTCAATTCGTTTACCAATTAATTTTCACCATTCATAGAATTCCTCTATGAATGGGTTAAAATACTATCACCCTGTGCATGGCTTCATAGCTGATAGCCTAGTGGTGTGACCGTCGGACTGCCAAGTCTTAGGTCTCGAGTTCGAACCCAAGACACTCACCTCTGACTTTTCGGACTCATGTGCGTATTGTATAATTATCACTTGCTACATAAACGGTGAAGGAAAACATCGTGAGGAAACCGGCATGCCTGAGAGATATTTCTCGACGGCATTTGAAGCCAAGTCAGAGGCCCATGGGAGGCTTTAAAACTCTGATACCAGTAGTGCTATTCTGTAAAAAACTCACCGTGATAACTTAGGTGAAGTGAGCTGCCAATAGTGTCAATCCTTAGCAACTGACAGCTCACTTCACGCTCACTTCATCTAAGATAACACGATGAGATGGTTACAGAATAACACTACAGGGTAGTCATTAACTACGTGAAAAGAAGAAGATGGCCTCATAAATTAATAAAATAAAATAGCACGCGAAGCCACTGTCACAGTTAGTCTACAACGAATTACTTTTCCACTTGACAGTGCATTCATAAAGTATGAGCCAGTGATGGATTAATCCATTTAGTGGCACTCAACTTGTCTCCGCCGGAGCCCTGTTTGACTAACTCGGTCCAGTGACTGTGCAACGTACAGCGGATATTTCTGCAAAGCTACAGTGGCTAGAGTTACGTAAATGGAAAATTCCTGGCTAAAAAGAACACTGTATCTTAAAACAAACACATAGTTTTCTTAAAGTGGTTATAGTTTGTTTAATCAACAGCCTGTAAATCTGTGTTGGTACAAAATAAAAAATACATTCATTTTAATTTTATCATTTTTATCATTATTTTTAACGTGACGTGATTATTTCGTGTGAAAAAATGTAACGTGCACGTACATTTCTTCCATTCGTGGACGGAAATTTAAAAGTATCTTCATATATTTCTACATACATCCCTGTGTTATCATGCTGCCGTGACGTGGACGTTTACGTCCACCATGATATTATCGTCATGTTAGAAATTACAAAAGCGCACAATAACGTTTATTTATTTATTTATTTAAACTTTTCACACACAAAAAGGTACAAAGGCGGACTTAATGCCTTAGGCATTCTCTACCAGTCAACCAAGGGTGGTGAAGAGATTAAATGGCAGGTGCTATGTTTGATGGGCACGCCACAATTGCGGCGATAAGACCCCTCTTTGAGGAGTGGCTTGAGAGACGCCACGGCGTCCTCACCTTCCGCCTGACGTAGGTCCTCACCGGACACGGCTGTTTCGGGAGGTTCCTGTACAGGATAAGGCGGGAGGAAACACCCGGGTGTCACCATTGTGTGGATCGGCCTGAGGACACGGTGGAGCATACGGTGGAGGTCTGCCCGGCTTGGGCGGAGCAACGCCGTGTCCTCGTAGAGGCGATCGGCGGCGATGATCTCTCGCGTCCGGCCCTGGTTCAGGCCATGGTACGGAGCGAGAGGAAATGGCAGGCCGTCACCTCCTTCTGCGAAGCGGTAATGCTCGCGAAGGAGGAGGCGGAACGCGTGAGGGAGAAGCAAATTTCGCGCCCTCACGCCCCTAACCGCCGCAATAGAAGGAGACGCCCGGGGCGGGAATCGCGAACCGATTTCCGGCCACCGTAGGCGCGGGCTTGCGGACGGTGTGCAATGGGTAGCTCGCCGTCCGATAAGGACCAAGCTCGGGTCGACGGCGCGTTGTGTTCCACGCGCGCCTCAAAGAGATGTCAGCAGAATTGACGGGGTCCGCTAGGGCCAATGCCTGCCGGGGGTTCGAAGAAAACCGATAGGGAAAACGGCCCCCGGCAACAGGGCAACCGAAGGAACACGGGTGGGTTTTAGTCAGTAAGAGTATGACACGCCCTCCCGCTCCGCCCAGAGCGGGAGAAGTTATTTGATAATTTCCCACCCAAAAAATAAAAAAAAGGTGCTCTGTTTGAGAGGAACAAAGAAAAAAAAATTATTATAAATATATCATTAGAAATAAAATAACAGTCCATAAATAAATTATAATACACATACATACATATACATATTTAATGCCTAAACTTTCTAAAATCCAATATAATATTGGGGATGTTTTCGGGTCAATTGAACAAATAAGAAAAACAAATCTGCAGAAGCTCGACTCACAATTTTCGTCAAAGCCACAATAATATCTACCTTATACTTAAACTAAATTGATATTATCAATATCCACTTCTACCTCGGTAACATCGAACTACAAAACTTCGTTCTCTCAAGGGACAGAGGGTCGCTGAAAATAATCGAAACAGAAATACGCCATGTCAGGCGTACTTACCTGATAGGATCACAGGATCCTCTATTAACTTTTCCGATTTCGATTCTTAGCGACATGAAAAAATAATATATTTAATGCATTTAATCTGTGGAACCAAAAAAATACAGAATTGAAAATAATATTTTTTGTGTGAACTTTGAACGTTTGATAGCTGATTTATTTATATTGTAGTTGCTGCACAAACCCATGCATGTCACTGTGGTTGCTGCACAAACTCATGCATGTCGTTGTGGTTGCTGCACAAACTCATGCATGTCACTGTGGTTGCTGCACAAACTCATGCATGTCACTGTGGTTGCTGCACAAACTCATGCATGTCACTGTGGTTGCTGCACAAACTAATGCATGTCTCTGTGGTTGCTGCACAAACTCATGCATGTCGCTATGGTTGCTGTAGAAGTAACTGAAAGAATTATTGATATTGTTACAGAAACTATTAAGCTTCCAGCATTGTTTATTGGCGAAAGACACTTACCCCTATATTCATGAACGCTGTTTAAAGTTAAGTAATGATTATACATTTTTTTTTTTTCGATATGTCATCTTACAGTTGGTTCCTGAAACCGTGGCTGTTTAACCGGTCAATCCTGTGGTTGCCTTAAGCTACTACACTCAAAGCTGGATCAAAAGGTTTTGATCATTATTATTAAACGGGGAATTTAAAGCTACGTGCACAGCTGCAACAACTGCTGGTTTTCGAGCAAGGGTTGGGGGGGAGTATTATTTACTCGGGGGCGCGGCGGTCGAGATCGCAAAGGACCTCGGCGGCAAGGTCGGAATGACGGGAGGCGTCTGTGTATGTACAGTGTACTTGTTTCCCTATTGCTCTTCTGGAGGAGGGTTATGGGGTCATCGGGGTCTACGAGGATATGCCTTGGACGGCGAACATGACTGATTCTACTTTTTTGACGTTTAAAGCGTCTCTTAACTTTAAGTAACGTTTATGTATAAGAGGATTAGTGTCAGTTCCTTATTAACCCATCAAAACGATCGCTTACTAGAAGCCATTTGCAGCATGTAAGGAATCAACTGTTTGCACGATTATATTTATTGTCGTTTCGAGTGTATTTTTTCTTATGAATAATCGCTGGATAATACGATATTTGTCGAGTTAATTTAGCTTACATACTATATTCTTCTTAAAGACAATCAACACCAATTTTTTTAAAGTTATCCGTAATATGTAAGTCCATACCTATGTCGAACTAATGAAAGGTCAATGTTCTAAAATACCTCCCTTTTATACTCAATATCTAACAACTAGCAAATAGTTAACTAACAATTTCTTTAATTTAGTCTATTCTTAGTTTCTCAGCCTCCCGAGACTAGCTTTACCTCTATCTATAAATCTTTAATCACATCAATTAGGACAGGAAACCGTGGTTCGTTGTTCGCACGGAAAGTTCCCTTTTATCTCATTCTTTCTCACTTTTATTGTTTTATTTTATGGCATTAGTTAGTCTGTTGGTGTAGTTCTAGACTAATGATGAGACTTCTACTTTCCGTGGTTTGTCGCCTTAAGAGCGTTTATTCTGAAAGTGGGCAACGTCGCAAATATTTGTCAAATATTTCGCTGTTTTGATTAATTTGACAATATTACTGTTTGGAAATAAGAAATGTGGCTAACTAGCGAACTAAAATATAATAATGAATTGCAATTATAACACTGAATTTGATGTTGTAACCGTTTTAGGTGTAAAAAAGACATTCTCTAATACTTTTTTTACATCTAAAACTAAATATTCGGTGTTACGATATTATTTATTGCATTTCATAATCAATATTTAGTTCTCTAGTTAGCCACATTTCTTAATTCTATACAGTACCTAATATTTCCAAATTAATCAAAACAGATAAATATTTGACAGCTATTTACGACGTTGCCAACTTTTAGGATAAACAAACCCCCTTAAGCTCTGGTTTCCTAAGAAAGCGCTGAACCGTCACACAGTAACGGCTGTCAAATACAGAGCGTCGCAAAACCATAACGTCAAATGCTGGTGAAAATTACAGAATTTTCTGACGGCCGGTATAATATGACGGAACCCCTTTCCTAGGAAATTAAAAATAATATAATAATAAAATATTTAATTTCAAGTAACATAGACTTATATTGTTAATAACAATTTACTAACAAACTATGTTAGTTACATTTATGAATAACTAAAAACAAAAAAAAACATGATCTCCAAACAATCAGCCATTAGTAGACACATGTAGCTGGCTTAGGAAGTAAATGATAGGACAATCCAGTTTACTAGCAATGACAACAAGCAGTGCTATTCTGTAAAATCTCACCGTGAACGCTAAGGTGAAGTGAGCTGTCATTCTACCAAATACTAGGGATTGACACTGTTGACAGCTCACTTTTAAGCTCACTTCACCTAAGCATTGACGGTGAGATTTTTACAGAATAGCACTGCTGGAGACTGCTATTAAAGAAAGCTATATGGCGTAATATACTTTCTAACTCCAAACGTAATACCTCAGTGTAACTAACGTTTCAGTGTTATCTTACTTAAGAATCTTATTACTTGACAGGAGAATCTCTCCTTTCACTGCGAGGAAGGGGTTTTACCGGGTTTAAAAAACTTAGAGTAAACTAGAAAAATTATCCTGGTTCCTAACCGATGTCATGCGGTCTACCGGTGTGATAAATTTCATAGAAAACCGTTCAGCCGTTAAGGCGTAAACGCATTTATAATATTCTTATGGATTAAGATCCTGCCACCTATCACAAGACAGTAAGACTACTAGACTATTTTAAGATACTTTATTGAGCTTGACCCACATAATATAAGGCACCGGCGAAGCACGTCCGCAGCAGCACGAGTGCCGAGCAGCCCAAACATAGCATTTTTGAACCCATGTATTATGCATTGCTGGCTCCTTATCACCACTGAAACTTCCGAAAAGGAATGGAATATTGCCGCCAAGACACTTTATTATATACTTAACGAGTAGGTACGACTTATACTTGAGATGTTAACTGGTAAAATCTAAATCAAGTAGGTGCTTCTTGTATTTCCGTAGATGAATTAAAGAAAGAAAGAAAGAAAAGATTTTTTTTATTCTGCGCAAACAAAACGTACATTGCAAAAAAAATACATAAAATACACACATATAAATTAGCCAAAAGGCTCGTATTCAAGCAGTAGAAGTTTGACAATTTTATCTATACAAACACACCTAGGTTCGATTCCCGGGTCGGGTAAAGTGTTATTGGTATTATCTATCAGGAATTTCTCAGTAGCAGCCCGGAGTCTGGATTTGTGCCCGATTGATGGCAATAGGCTCGCCGCCTATCACATAGGACTTAAACATATCTGGCGAAATGTGGGTGTACTATAGGTACACCTCTGCCTAACCCTTCGGGGAAACAAGGCGTGATGTTATGTTACATACACACACACACTGATACTCAAATACATACATACACACGTATGTACGTATATCATCATCACATATATCTCATATATCTTTTTTTATTTAAAACTATCACTGTGCACTTGCTTGAGGGGCTTGTGGCTAAGTTACAACAGCTGCACGGGTCGATCGATCAGGTTAAGCTACGCTTGCCGCGGTTGGTCTGTGGATGGGTGACCATCTTTACATACCAAGACCCCTCCGTGCCTCGGAAAGCACGTTAAGCCGTTGATCCCGGCTGTCATTTGTAGATCTTTGACTACGGTACGGTGTTACGGGTAGTTAGAAGCCCAAAAAGTCTGACAACCAGTCTTACCAAGGGGTATCGTACGTGTTACCTAGTTACTAGGTTGTGGAGGTCAGATAGGCAGTCGCTCCATGTAAAATACTGATATTCAGCTGCATCCGGTCAGACTGGAAGCCGACCCCAACATGGTTGGGAAAAGGCTAGGCAGATGATGATGACTGTGCACTTGCTCATTATCGAATTATACCTACTTCTCTTCTTAGTTACAAATAATAGCATACAAATCCATTAATTAGGCTTTTAGATATCAATGTCACTACTCTAAATCTGTGTACTGTACATATCCCATGTTTATTCACATTTACCTGTGACAGTATACATACATATGTATACTATTTGTGTACAAGTTTACCGGTGACACGTCTGCTAGCACCGTAGCGTGTTTGTCTTGCACGGTACGATATCTGGAGCTCGGCTACCGGTGACAAAGAGGTTTTAACCCTGACACTGCTACATATATCTGTACATTACGTTCGGCTGCATAAATTGCCGGGTTTACGATCGGCTTGTGGCATAATATCGGAATTTCTTAGCCTAACCCAACACGACTGCAATTGGATCCACAAAACCACAACCTATACATACATCTACAGTTTTGTTGTCAAGCTTTCATAATTGTAACGCTCGTAACAACACTATAATTTATTTACCCATGACGTTAGATGCCACTGTGTGATAAAAAAATCGGTTTTAATTAAGAACAATCTAAAAAACTTACCGAGACAAGGACCTATCATATCACGGCTAACACAATTTAAGGTTCTTTATAATATTCGAAAATCTTTGTTTATAAATAGATTCAGATTTTCGCCTAGACTAAAATATTCCAGTCCAGATTATTCCGAAACTTTAACTACTGACAAACTTCATTAATCTTTGTTCTGCTGTACTGATCTGCGAAGAATTAATATATTTTCTGAATGAATATTCATGGACAATAGCACAAAGGGATGCCTGGACGATTCGGTAGACATCCTTTGTAACAATAATAATGGGAAAATATTGTATGTGATCATGTGTGAAAAAACTGATTGACAAAATCTTAGTGGAAACGACTGAGCAGTTAAGATAAATAAAAACTTTTTACAAAAAAACCGGCCAAGTGCGTGTCGGAGTACGCACAATGAAGGGTTCCGTAGTTGAGATGAATTTATTTATCCCAAAAACCAACTTAACATTTATTCCAACTGCAAATCGTCGCTCGGCATCCAATACCGCGAATGTGTAATTTTTTACGTTTTTTTTAAATTGCAGAATCACTTATTTGAACGTGTAGAAAAAATAAAAATCTAACACCATTAAACGAGCAATTCTTGTATATATGAATATATTATATAACCTGAATCTCTGAAACGGCTCCAAGAATTTTTATGAAATTTAGTATGCAGGGGGTTTCGGGAGCGATAAATCGATCTAGCTAGGTTTCATTTTTAGAAAACGTCGTTCAAAAAAAAAATAGTCATCCATATAAATATATGTCATCCATATTTTTCTTTATTCAAGTAACAAGGACTCATTGTGTTAGTAAACTTATGAACTTTAGCTTATTTTACCAGGTCACTCAGAAAGTTTTGCGACTAACAGTTTTTGTCTATGGGATACTGGCTGGCGCTCAGAAGCACCATATCGTCTGCAAAGCTAATATTATTTACACAAATACCATCTATACAGTGTGAGTCTTCATAATGTGCACATGTCGAAATGAGGGAATCTATGTTTAATTTTACCGACGGAAAAATGGTCAAATTTTTTTTTTGTTTTTTTTTTATTCTCTTGGGCATCTTATTCATAAATTTTACAATTATTGTAAAAATTGATGAAAAAAATACAGATTTTTACTAAAAAAAAACATGTTTATTTTCAATTGAGGGTAGTTTTTTTCTCAATTTTAATTTTATGTGGACGCCTACTTACTTCCAATCATTATGGAGTTTATTTCATCACGATAGCTGATTCGGTTTAAAAGTTACACAGTTTTGTTATAATTTTTTTGTTAATTCCATAAAAGTATAAAAAAATATTTAGATTTTTAAAATATTTTTTCTGTCGTTAAAATTAAGCATAGATTCCCTCATTTCGATATGTGCACATTATGAAGAATCACACTGTATAGCAACCCACTCTGGTGCTGCTGAGCTCGCCAATCCTGCCTCACCCCGCATTCCAACCTGTATGGCCTGGAAAAAGTTCCAGCTCATCGTACACTATTGATCTGGTTACCATAGGTACCAATATTTAAAAATGTTTTTAAGCTCCATTGGCAACCTATCCTTCTCCATCTTTCTCCACAATACGTCATAAGCAACCAGATCAAGTCTTGAATAAGTCGAGGAAGCTAGCATAAATCAGCGTCCCACGCTGTGTATAAGTATAGTATGTGACAGTATGCTTAAGACACAACACTGCACTTTCTGTTGAGAAACCACGCCGAAACCCGAATTAGTTGTCATGAACATTAACAGTTTTATTTATTTGTGTATTAAGCAGACTGTCAAACACTTTTGATATTGATATTATAGTAGCTAGAGAGATGGGCCTATTGGATACCAAGCGACGAAATGTAAGTTTGTACGCACAATATTGAGAGATTTACCGTGTTATTTTAAGACCATAGACTTCTTATAGGTTTTCCTGTAATCTATGAGTAAAGAGCCATACTATGTATTTTTTTGAAAATTTTTGGTCCAGTAGTTTCGGAGATAAGGGCCCCCCCCTTGGTCAATTTTCATTGAATTTCTTAAATATCTTTAAAAATGTTTATTTTAAAATTCTATAAAAAATATGTTTAAGATCCTCGCAATAAGTACTTTCATTTGATATGTCACACGGTACTGTTAGCGTAACTTTTTTTTTTAATTTTCTTGTTTGCCCCCTAAAAGTGACCCCTATATTCAATTTTATTTTACTTACGTTACACATTCGTGTTTGGGTCACAAAAACACATATGTGTACCAAATTTCAACTTAATCGGTCCATTAGATTCGGAGTAAATTGGCTGTGACAGACGGACAGACAGACAGACAGACAGACACACGAGTGATCCTATAAGGGTTCCGTTTTTTCCTTTTGAGTTACGGAACCCTAAAAAAGAACAACCGACTTCAAAAAAACACTACAAAGTGAAAAATAACTTTAATTTCGGAAGTCGGTGTCTTTGGTTTTTAATTTTCGTTCTTTGTCACCGACTTCCGAAATTAAAGTTATTTTTCACTTTGTAGTGTTTTTTTGAAGTCGGTTGTTCTTTTTTTGTAAAAAGTTTTTATTTTCCACTTTTTAGTTGTGATACCTACCCCACACAAATTCGAATACCACTACCTGCTATGTTAATAACAGTGACAGGAAGTTATCATAATATCCTCCACATACTAAGTAAGGAAAAAATACGTATTATTGAAGCTAACTCAAAAACTACCCAAGCAAAGTTAATAAAATTTATATGGGACCACCTCTGAAGTATGATCTACCAAAGAAAATAAGAATTATCAAAATCAATTCATAATTGACGGAGTAATCGCGAAACAAACATACAAAAAAAAAAACATACAGTCGAATTGAGAACCTCCTCCTTTTGGAAGTCGGTTAAAGATTATTTGTATAAACATGAGTACAAATGAGAGTTTGCTAAGTTAAAAATAATGGCCGACAAGTTTTGTCATAGACAAAAGCGTACAAAGTAAAAGTACAACCTAAAAGAAGAGAGAAAAACTAACTCAAAAAGTGAATTCCAAAGATTTCCTAACTCATTTTTTAAATGCAAAAACATCCGTTTTCATACCAAAATGTTGTAGTTCAAACGTTGTTTCAAAGCAACCCGGACTTGCTCACAGCTAATTACAACTACCAAGTACGATCCTATTCACATACAGCAAATCTTGATTCTTAAGTAGGAGTGAGCCACGAGCCAGCCGGTGCTCACTAATTATTATCTGTAAGAGGCCGGTGTTGCCAACTTAATTAAACTATTGCTACCACGAATATATCCCTGCAGTACCTAAACATACTTGTGTGTAGTTAGCACTTTATATAATTAACTACGTTGCTCATTGAAAGCCCCAATTTAGGGATTATTATTTTAGGGCAGATTAATTATTTTGTCTCATGTTAACATGTTCTATTTGTTTTTGGGAATATCAAGAATTCTGTGTTATTCGTGGAGCCTGCTATTATTACGGAACTTTTTTCCTGAAGGCAGTTAGATTTACATCTAGTACAGATTGAGCATTTTTCCAAGTAAAAGAACATTAAGTTTAGAGGCGTTTTTTACTGTTCTCTTGAACCCATTTGCATAGCGAGAACGGACTAAAATAAGTTACAAACTTTTCATTCCCCGCCTTATTCTTGTTTCGTCTCGATATCTTAGCTTGTACAAGGAATTGAATTCGCAGAAACCCAAAAGGGACCTCTAGATCTGCCTATTTTAAGTTGACCGAGATAGAATTTCTCTGTATTACGTAAATGTTTAATGCGGTAGCGGCCAGACGACTCGACAGGGATGAAAATAAATGACAACTGAAGTGGAATGAAAACTGGAGGCCACGGATAAATACAGCTTGAAGCGAATTCTATCAAGCATCATTTGATGGTGTTGATAACGAAAATTAAAATAAACCCTGATGAAAATTAGAGTCGTGAACAGCTTTTCCTCAAAACTTTCGCTGTGGAATAGAATGAAAACAGATTAAAGTTTCGAGATGGTTTTCGGTCGGGCGTTTGATTTTCTTTGTCAAACACCAAAACGTGACGTGAAAACGAACCAACTTTTTACGTGTCAAAAGCTGAACATGATTCTTCGAAAATAGCGGACCGTTTTTGTACTATTCCACGAAACCAGATCGAAATTCACTCAACTGTTTTTCATTGAATGCAAATACGGATGGACGGAGTTTTATTTCATCTTTTTATGCAAACGGCATCTATCGCCATGTTGAATTTATAGTAGGTACCTAGCAGCACTTCCTACGCTCACATTTTTATTTCACATATGAAAAGGAATGGTAGGTTTGCTGCCTAAAATATATGTATGTCTCATTCCATTTCAGGCGATTTCAGAGATGTTTGAAGCATTAACAAAGATACAGAGATAAATATTAAGTCTGGAGCACCAAGTTAACTTTTTATTTCAAAAGAAACAAAAAAAAGTCCTAAATTATGTCTTTTTTTGTTGGGATATTATCAAATAACTTCTCCCGCTCTGGGCCGAGTGGGAGGGCGTGTCAGACTCCTACTGACTAAAACCCACCCGTGTTCCTTCAGTTGCCTGTATGTTGCCAGGGACCACAGTATCCCTTTCGGACTTTCCCGCGACCCCGGCAGGCATCGGCCCTAGCAGACCCCGTCAGTTCTACTGATATCTCTTTGAGGCGCGCGTGGAACACAACGCGTCGTCGACCCGGGCCTGCTCCTTATCGGACGGCGAGCTACCCATTGCTCACCGTCCACATGAATTATATGCCTAATGTCCAATTGTGTTACCAACAAGAACAAACAAATTTGCCTAAGTTAATTTAGATCATCAGAACCCAATTAATGTCTGTCCAAAGGACAGCTTGCTTAAATTAGGAGCTCGGGCTTGCTTGATAAGTGAAATTAATGATGATGCTGAATTATTGATGAAGTTCGTTTTACCAAGTACCAAGTAGAACTTAGGCCCATCGTCCATGACACTACTCAAAAGCAACCAGTTACAAACTCAAATCACCAATGAGTAACCAGAACGTCAAAGCTCTAGTATTTTAATGACGGTCCGTATACGACCCAACCAATCACAAACTAGTTAATAACACGTTAGTAAATCGTGTCGTGGACTATGCGCCTTAGGTTCCTCTAGGCTCATCGTCCTCGATACTACTCAAAAGCAACCAGTTACAAACTCAAATCACCAATGAGGAACCAGAATGTCAAAGCACTAGTATTTCAATGACGGTCCGTACACGACCCAACCAATCACAAACTAGTTAATAATGTTAGTAAGTAGCGTCATAGACGGCGCGCCTTAGGTTCCTCTAAGCCCATGGTCCATGACACTACTCAAAAGTAACCAATTACAAACTCAATGACCAATGAGTTGCCAGAATATCACAGCACTAATATTTCAATGGCGGTCCGTACACGACCCAACCAATCACAAACTAGTTAATAACACGTTAGTAAGACGACGACCCTTAAGTTCCTCTGCGACTGACTGCAACTACTCAAGAAACAATACTAAAACACAAAATGAATTCGCTGCCGCATCGTAGTTACCAACCTCAAAATATTTCACGAAGACGTACCCAAACTACCACAAACTTCGCACCGCAGTAATTCTACCCAACTAACTATAACATTACCAATTCCACCGTCCGTAGACTTTGCATGACATGGCCAGAAATAAACAAAGGCTATAAAAACTACAACTGAATGGACTCACGCCAAATGTAGTCCAGTTAAAGCCATTAGTTTCGTTCGACCAAATAATTCGCTTTTATTAACTCTCCGTGGTTAGAATTTATGTAGAATGGATTTCAGTAATGTCGTGGCGTTTTGTATTGCTAACATACATTTCTGTGGCGTTGTTGGTAACGGGTGGTTATTATATTGATTTTACAAACTGGCCTAGATTTTATGAAAATAACAGCAATTTTTTTAAGTGTTCTAATGGGAGTTCGATCGCTGTTATGGTGGTGAGTTTTAATCCACCTGATTTCAAATGAATCTTTTTGAACATCGGTACTTCGGTCACTAATATGCCACTAAGTAAGTCCTATTACCCATTAACGAAACAGCAGTGTGTGTTTGTAGGCTGAATCTTTGGAATTAACTTAGATGTTTCTGCTAATTTAATTAAACTTTGTCTTGACTTCATTGTAAGCATTGTCTTCTACCTGTCCTGGTTCCATGTTGTTTGGGGTCTCTCTCTCAACTACCACAATGCGCCCTTATTTTCTTAACTTTCCTCTTGTAATCCTTCAACATTATTATAAGCATTATCTGCTCCAAAATTGGCCTTATATGATAATTCTTATTAAAACTTCAATTGACTTTCCTACCGTACCTAAACATTGTTTTGTTAGTTATAATTCCCGTGGCCAATCCGAGTAGTGTCGCGAACATACAGGACAATAAGCGTAAATGTTGGATGAGGCGTCAGGTCAACCGTCTGACCTACTTGCTTAGCGTATTATTATTTCACCGGCTTCTCCTGTCACCTCACCTTAGCTTTATCTAATGACTGGAGGTATAAACAACGTCTGGATAGCACTTTGATTGAACTTTGAGTTAAATATTTATCTCAATTATATTTTATTCTTATACTAGCGACCCGCCCCGGCTTTGCACGGGTATAAACCGGGTACATATAAACTTTCCTCTTCAATCACTCTATCTATTTAAAAAACCGCATCAAAATCCGTTGCGTAGTTTTAAAGATTTAAGCATACATAGGGACAGAAAAAGCGACTTTGTTTTATACTATGTAGTGATTTCATTCTTCGCGTATTCTTATAGATCTCAATAGCCCATTTACCCCCTATTTTTTGTAAATTTATCCTTAACAGGAGAGAAGAAAAGATCAGTGGTAGCCCAGTGGTAAAGGCCCCGACTTATGAGTAATGGTCGTGGGTTCGAACCCAGGCAGGCGCTTTACTTTGTGTAAATAATTCCATCACCTCTGCTCTCAAAACGGTGAAGGAAAAGAGGAAACTGGCATATCCTAGAACGACAAATTCGAAGACATGTGACATCTACTAACCCGCAGTGGGCTCGCGTGGTAGTTTACAGCCCACTCCCTCTCGAAGAGAGGAGGGCCTGTGTCCCAGCAGTGGGAACATTATAGGCTATTATTATGTTATCCTCAACAGGATCTTGTCTTCCAAATTTGCTGAATTTTGGCCCAAACAAATCTGAATTAATTCAATTTGTAATTTTTTCCATTGAGACGCAAAGATCCAAGTATCACCAATACCATGTTCCGCAATTTAATTTATTTTATTAGAAGGGAAGCTACCCCAACTTCTTAAGAATGCGGCGACGCATGAATTGTCCATACAAACGTAGTACATCAATCATTTGCAATTTGAGCATATTTCCACCATATTATGTTAATATTCGGATTGAGACAGTATTTATCTAGGCTCCTACGTCTTTTTTTTTTCCAAAAACTTACCTTTAAATGAAGTGTAAGCGAATTGCATTTCGTACATTTTTACAGCGTAAATGACATGTTTTCATATTGTTTTTTCTGTATTACAAACAACAATGTTTGTAATATTGTTTCCTCAGAAGCATAGTTTATGTTATCAAGTTACAAATTATCGAAAAAAAAATGGAAATACATTAAGTTTTCATTCATAATTTTTTGTATTACGGAACACATCCAAATTTATCACAAATTTTTGAAAGCTAGTAGTACTATCGCGTCAAGCAATAATTGTCAATATGTGCATGGTAGTATTGCTCACTGTAGGTGTATATCGCTCCGACAGGTACTCACACTAGCGCAATGTGCTTGGAATTGAATTTTGCAAACATCTCGATTTGTAGTTGCCAGCCGTGTCGCCGGCCTCTTAACATAACTCCCAATCGCTTTTGAAGACACCCTTTTGAAAAGCGATTTATATTTATCAGTTTATCACCACCCAAACAGCTATAAAAACATCAGATACGTACCTCCAGGTAAGTAGATTAGTTATTTATGCAACTGTTGTATAATAAGGGGTATTAAAACACGAATGTGGGTGTGATAATAGTAGGTATCACATGAGTGTTTTAATACCTAATTATAACAGTTGCATACAATACTTTATCTACACCCAAGATATGAATCCTCTATAAAAGTTTCTGAAACCATTGGGTGTTTGTAGTTCAAGATCAAGAATAAAGAAATTCCCACGAAATTCAGTACAACTGCAAGTATGTACGTCGCCTGCAGCAGCACATCACACAGACATGCGTGCTGCTGTCTCCCGCTTGAACGTTGAAACGAGTTGCGTAATGAAAATTAGTACAACATTGTAACACTCATTGGGATGAGGATGTTAATATGATACTGGCTGTTATAATGTTGCCAATAAGCTAACTGTTTCAGAAACTTTTATAGAGGTTTTATAGCATGGGTGTATATAAAAGTACTTACCTCATCCGTTTTACGCTTCGAATAACAACGTAAGCGTTTGTAGTATGTAATCTCTTTACTAAATCTCAGCTTACATAGATTATCTACCCTTAGTGATGTGGTTTCGCAACCGAAACCACAAAGTGCTAATACCGTCACAACTCTGATTTTCATATACCTACCTGGTTTGAGCTTACTTGAGTTAGTTCCTATGATATTTTGGTGGTGGTTGATTTGTATAGAAAATAGGGATGATGACAAAAATTAAATTATTTTTGTCCGTCAGGTAGATTTAAAAAAAATATTGGACACGTATATTTTCTTTTTTTACGTTATCAAAAGATTACGGTGATGACGTCACGAGTATGTTGATTTTATACAAACTTGTGACGTAGCGACCATGGGGGTCCCCAACTTTAATGCGTTTTATCTAAGTCATTTTTAGGGTTCCGTAGCCAAATGGCAAAAAACGGAACCCTTATGGATTCGTCATGTCTGTCTGTCCGTCCGTATGTTACAGCCATTTTTTCCGAAACTATAAGAACTATGCTATTGAAACTTGGTAAGTAGATGTATTCTGTGAACCGCATTAAGATTTTCACACAAAAATAGAAAAAAAAACAATAAATTTTGGGGGTTCCCCATACTTAGAACTGACTCATTTTTTTTTTTTTTTTTCATCTAACCCATACGTGTGGGGTATCTATGGATAGGTCTTCAAAAATGATATTGAGGTTTCTAATATCGTTTTTTTTTCTAAACTGAACTGTTTGCGCGAGAGACACTTCCAAAGTGGTAAAATGTGCGTGTGTGTGTCCTGTAACTTCTAAAATAAGAGAATGATAAAACTAAAAAAATATATGATGTACATTATAATGTAAACTTCCACTGAAAATTGGTTTGAACGAGATCTAGTAAGTAGTTTTTTTAAATACGTCATAAATCGTAAACCGCAATTTACCTTTCATTCAATGTTACTTGCTGCTACGGAACCCTTCATGGGTGAGTCCGACTCGCACTTGGCCGCTTTTTTTTATTAATATGATAGCGCAAAACATACGTGTCTAATATTTTTTTATTATCTGACTGACGGACTAAATAGAATTTCTTTTTTTTGAGCCAGACTGAGGCTAATACCTATTGATCCAAAAATAGCTATTTTTAACGTGCTTAAATCTTTGTGGAAACCCCTAGTAATAGTATAAGCAAATGTGGTTCGGCTACGGGATCATCGCTGAATACCTCCCACCACCTCGGACCACCTCTCCTGAGCCATACTGATGATGGCATGTCTCCGGAGAAACTTGTATTCTCCCACGGCAGCAAATTACCACAATATGTTACCGTCCCTTGTACCTTGTTCGAACTCACCTGACTTGGCCATACCTGGCGGTCCATTCTCTTAAAAATCTACCCGTGAAAACTTAGGTGTGAAGTAAGCTGACATCCCATCCGTCTGATGCTAGGAATTGACACCTCACGTCAAACCCATTCTTAACCGACTTCAAAAAGGAGGAGGTTCTCAATTCGACTGTACCTACTTAGGTTTTTTATTTTGTATGTTTGTTACGCGCTTACTCCGCCAATTATGAATTGATTTTGATGATTCTTTTTATTTACTAGGTCATATTTCATAGGTGTATTGACTCAAAAACGACCCTAGCAAAGTTAATACAACTCTGAAGTAGGACCTACCAAAAAATAAAAAAATACGCAGTAGTGTTTTTTTGGAAGTCGATTGTTTTTTTTTTCACCTATGTTTTAACGTTGTTATTTTTACAGTATCGCGATTTAGATCGGCTGGTGTGAATATACCAAGTCTATATATTATGTACGTTACGTGTGCTGAATTCTCCTGCTAATTAGAAATTCGATGTTCCTAGCACGCGGTGCAATAAAGATAATGGAAGGTCTGTTTATTCTCGGCCCCTAGTTACGGACATGCCAATCGAATATTCTGGATACGAATCTAATATAGAGCCAAATGTAGACCATTCAGAGATGTTGCTGGTAATTATTGTATTGGAATTAATTGGTATATCGGCGATGTGTCTATGACTATGGACTATTAAGAAATGTATTATTAGATAGTTAATTCATTCAGGCGTGACCTTGCGGAAATCCATTGTAAAATACAATAGACGTAGATACAGGGTGGCAGGGACATCGACGCGAAAACTGTTACCATGGATTCAGTACATGATTCTGAACCCCGGGGTGGTGAAACTTTTTGTCGGTTATTAAAAAAAAACTGCTTTTCCATACATTTTGACCGCGTAGGTATTGCACTCTTCTATGAAACAGCTGGTTTTTTTTAAAATAACCGACGAATAATTTCGACGCAGGGAGTTCAGAATCATGTGCTGAATCCATGGATGTCCCTGCCACCCTGTATATATAATTATTTAGTCCGTGTTTGCGTCCGGCACTCAGCGTGACAACAAGCCGTGTTCGGGTTCGCGACAAGTGAATCGTCATCCTGAGGATGCCTCGTTGAGAGGTGAACGTGACACGTGAACCTGGGTTTCTTATTCTTTAGGAATAGTTAAGCGGAATAGGTTACTAAATATGTCTACGTCTATTGTATTTATTATAATCTCAGCTATCTCTCTACTAGAAACTCTCATATCAGTAAACTAGCTGCGCCCCGCGGTATCACCCGCATAAGGCTCGATTCCGTGGCAATATCGGGATGAAAAGTATTAGGATACTTTTTTTGTCTTAACGCGCGTCATGGTCTACTTATGTATAAAATTTTATCCAAATCTGTTCAGCCGTTTTAGCATGAAAGCGTTACAAACAAACAAACTCAATTTCGCATTTATAATATTAGTTAGGATTAGGATGTCCAAGGGCCTCTATAAAGGCCTCTTCTCATGCATGTAAAGAAAGATGAACACGCTTGCTGGGCCTGGGATTGATCTGAACTGGGTGGGTCTTTTTGACGCAGCCGTGAGGCACACTCCCCTGCTAACTTACATCGCACTTTACACTTTTAATTTGATTTGATTTTTTATTTTTTTATCTGCTGTTAATTATATTGTTTGCTTTTTGGTCTGTGCTAAATAAATGTATTTTCTTTTTTTTCTTTCTTTTCTTTGTTGCTCATACGTGGTGGCGATTTCTTGACTAGGTTTTCCCACGATTTTTCCCATCACCATATAGATCCAATAGTGACCGTGACACCACAAATTAGATCAGTTAATCATTACGATCAAGGCTTTATTGATGTGTATCACCTTTCCTCTCGCTTACCTGCAATATGTGGGAGTGATTTCGTGAAAAGGGACGAAAGTGTGTAACACTTATAAGCGCGCTCGGTGCTAGAGTTGGTTGTCAGATGGTACCAACCCATTTTCCGAGAGGTTGATACTATCAGCAGAGATATCAGATGTTACACATCATATGAGACTACTGTAACTGTACGTTTGCACTGGCGAAATATTCACGACAAAATATGTTGAAATATTTACTTTCTGTCAATGTTCCATACAATTTTTGACAGGAACTAGAGATTTTGTAATGAAACACCATTTCAGTACTAATATTTCTGTATTTATAATCTTGTACACATACAAACTTAATACACTTTTAGCATTATTTAACAAAAATTTGGTACTTAATATAATAACGTTATAGACCAGGGTTTCCCTAACTGTGCGTTGCGACGCCCTGGGGCGTCACGTCACGGCATTATCCCAAGGGCGTCGTGAGGCGATCCACATAGATTAGAAACCCTTTCCAGTCAACTTTACTACTAATTACTATCAACACTTTCGACAGAGGAAGAAGAACAATTACCTAATAGAATTGTCCTGTGACTCCAGCCTTAAGCTCCAATACGACAACGACAAACTGCTTGAATTTTGGAGCTCAGTTTCTCAATGTAGAGAAAGAGATGAGAGTGGCGATTTCTAAACTTGAGCCCGTTTTGAGAGGCTATGCATAGAAAAGCAAGCACATCCTTCTCATTAGTAGCCAGCCAACAAAGTATAATAAATACCTCTTTTAATTTTTATTCTTATGATTTGTTTTTGTTCTTATTTTCTAATGAAAAATACAAACAGTTATATAACTGTTATTTGGAGTTTTTCTGATAACTTGTTACTAGGCTCTAGAACTAAAACTGGTAGGTACTTTTTGGCTAGAGGGGGACGTCGCAAAAAAATGGCAAATTCACATGGGCATCACATTAAAAATAAGTTTGGGAAGCCCTGTTATAGACTTTAGATTTCTTTGAAGACACCTTTAGGTTTCGAGGCTCAAACCGAACTGACTTAGAAGCTAAGCGACGCTCCAAACATCATGTTTCCAATTCCGTCCCGTTATAAAACTTTTACGGTAACTGTCAAATAAGATACTTTTAAACTTCACGATTAAACCGATACAAAAATCATTTGAGGCAAATCACATGCTTTTAATTTTATATTTAGTATTTAAAATCACGAATGTTTCGCCAGTGCCAACGTACAGTAAGGCTCGCTCGTTTTTGTTCAATTTTCTTTTTACTCAATTCACTGTAGCGTCCAAAGTAACGGAAACAAAACAAACAGAGGATAAGCCCGAGATTTGTCATTATCCATTACATATTTAAAACAACAGCATCTGGAAATCTGAAAATATTCTCTTTGAATAAAAAATAAAAACTACCCGCTTTATTTTAATGTAATAACGTCGAGTTCTCTCATTACCTACTACTCCAGGCAGGTAATATTTTATTAAAACAGGAATGAAAAAACAATACTCACATAATTAAGTCGTAAAATCCTTTTGTTAAAATGAAACAGAATTAGAAACTTGATATATTAAGATTGAAGTAGACAATTATTTTAGCTCAGAGATTAATTTTACGAATTAAGTATCCAGGGATTTTATGTCTTACTAACTTTTGAGGACGGTTTTGCTTGCGTAGAAATCAAAGAAAAAAACAGTAAGCATAGCTAGGGAATTAAATTGTTTATTAAATCAAACTCAAATTTAATAACTATTTTAATAGTGAATGTAACTAAATAACTAATTTAATTTAATAACTATTTTAATACTTTTTGTTTGTCTAGTAAATTCAAATGATGTTATTGCATAAATCCAGAACTTACTGATTGGGAGAAGACACTGGCCCCTGTAACACAGGTGTTCTTACCTAGCGCAGGATTCAGGGCTTCACTTTCCTTGTACACATTTTTTTTATGCCAATAAAGAATTTATTATTATTATAAAGCATTTATTTCAATTTCACAAATTACAAGCACTTTTGAATCGTTACGCGGTGGGAGGTCGGTCGATCAGTCACAAAGATGAAGCCAGTTTTGCCCATTCCAAAGCGAATAAACTGTGTTCACGATTTAGTTTCCAAAAATATAAACAAATATGTGTTTTTTGAAAAAACCACTTTGGTATCGACGCTTAAAGTTCAGATTCCGTTACAACTTCAAAAAAATTATGACTTTTTCAATTGTACGAATCTGTGAAAAGTAGAGTGGCATTTTCATGTCCTTATTTTCTAAGGGGTGAGCAGCTTTTGCATGTAACTTTTACGGTTTGCTTACAATCGGGAGTTAGCCTATTGTCATTTTCTAACGACTTATTTTTTAAGCCTTTATGGTCCCACTGCTTGGCATATAAAACAAAGTCCCCTGCTGCGTCTGTCTGTCTGTCTGAACACGATAAACTCAAAAATTTACGGATTTTTAAACGTTATTCACCAGTGGACGGAGTGATTCATGAGGAAGGTTTAGGTGTATAATTCATTAAGGTTGTGTGTAAATTGGCTGAAATATAACGATGATTGTTGAAGATGTCGGAAAAAATCTTGCCAACTGGAAGCTTTACTATGGCGTGCGCCGCGTAAACCAATAGTGTTATTTGAAACAAAAAATCCCGGTAGTACGTTCTCGTGGGATATTTTCCGACGTCCACGCGAGCGAAACCGCGGGTCAAAGCTAGTAAAATATAAAACGAACAGACATTTCACCCTAACAGTAATTTTATAATAATGCCTGTGAATAAACAGAGAAGAATTAATTTAATTACATAAAATATACGAGGTAAAGCTCAAATAACTTGGAAGTTGTATTAAAAAATACCGCAAATGAACAGCGAAGAGTGCCTCATTAGGCATGCCCAATATGGTGCTTGTACAACATAACTTTACAAAATAACGCGGGAATAAATTACAATATTTATAATAAAAGGCCTGATTCCCCAACTTTTGAATAATAAGATAGCAAGTTCAGTATTGAATGCCTGAAGTTGTTGTATCAAACATCCAAGTGTACAGTCAGCCTCAAAAAGATGTATATATCGACAAGAATTCATTTGATCGTCTACAATTTGTGTTCCATAATACTGAATCGATGTATAGCTACAATTAAGTACCCAATGTCTAAAATACAATAGACGTAGTTATATTTAGTAACCTGTATCCTAATTGCGTAATGCAACACAATCACAATTTGTTTCAATTTGAAACAGATTGCTAATCCATTGCTTCATAAGTTGGAAATAAATCTGCTCAGCAACGTAAATAACGCAATGAATGTTGCTGAACTGTCAAAATGAAACAAATTAGACAAAATAGTTTACAAAAATAAGTTACGCAATTAGGGTACAGTTCTGCTTAACTATTCTTAAAGAGCTATTAAAACCCTGTAAAAAATCCCACACTGTCGCTGGTTGCACTCTGCGGCCAACGTTCGGTGTGACAACAAGCCATGTTCGGGCTCGCGACAAGTCAATCGTCATCCTGAGGATGCCTCGTTGAGAGGTGAAACACGTGTCGATTTCTTACAGGGATTTTTATGACCCTTAAGGAATAGTTAAGTGGAACAGGTTACTAAATATATCAACGTCTATTGTATTTTATAATGGATTTCCGCAAGGTCACGCCTGAATCATTTAACTACCCAATATGTATTATGTACGGGTTACGGGTCGTCAGAAGCCCGAAAGTCCGACAGCCAGTCGTACCAAGGGGCATCGTATTACTCAGTTACTGGGTTATAGAAGTCAGATGGGCAGTCGCTCCATGTAAAATACTAGTATTCAGCTGCATCCGGTTAGACTGGAAGCTGATCACAACATAGTTGAAAAAAGGTTAGGCAGATTGATTGTGGAATATGTTTTGTGGCTACACAGTGATACAATATTATGAAACAAAGATTGTAGACAATTTAATGAATTCTTGTCGATGTTGGTATACATCTTTTTGAGGCTGACTATATATACTATCTAAGGAAATTATACCCGAAGTACCTACTTACTTTAACAAGTAGAGTAACAGCATTGTTTTACGCCGTCCTGCGGGGTAATTACGTAACACACTATCAGTAGAATTGCTTCCATTTTGACAGTTCTACAACATTCATTGCGTTATTTACGTTGTTGAGCAGACACATTTTTAGAACATAAGAAGCAATGTATTAGCAATATCCTTCAAAATCATTCCAATCGTGATTGAAGGTGCTGATTTTCAGCGACAGCCAGTAATCATACTGGTTCAAATTTGGGGTAACATTTGAAAGCCTCGACTGATCATTAAAGTTATTACTGCAAAGATTCTATGAACAAGAAATCTAGTTTTAATAGATACCGTACCAAATAAGGTGTCAAAAGCAGTCATTGATCCACCTATATTCATTTACAGATTCTAGTAGGTATTCTTTATTTCAAAAATAGAAATACATCTGGCTATTAGCCTGAATCGATAACAATTTTTGTCGTCAACTAATGGAAAACGATACATTTTTACAATCGCCACGTATTTGGCACTAACTAACTTAAGAATCATGGATTACTAACAAATGTGTGCACTGACTAGAAAGGTCCATTCAAATCTGTTCGTTTCTTTCATCAAAAGACCATTTCAGATACAAATCTACATGGTCCTTACATGATCTGACCAAGATTATTTCTGGACTTTAAAATAGACTGTGACCTCTGAGTTTGTTTCAGTGTTTCTTCTCAGAGTAGTCAGATAGGAAGCACCAACCTCATCTAGTTTTTGATGTGTAACATCGTTTCCCTCGCTTTCCTGCAATTTGTGGGAGTGATTTCGTGAAAAGGGACGGAAGTGTGTAACAGGAAGCCGGGAAAGCGCGCGCTATTTGACTTGACCAATGAGCGCGCGCGGAGCTAGAGTTGACCGTCAGATTGTACCAACACATTTTCCGAGAGGTTGGTACTGACAACCAAGATGTCAGATGTTACACTTCATATGTGACTGCTGTAAGGCTAGCTCGTTTTTTTTTTTGAATATTATGATTGACATGTAAAAACAAGTATATGAGGAGCTCGTGGCTAAGTAATAACAGCCGCACGGGTCGATCCATCAGTATAAGCTATGCTTACCGGGGTTGGTCCGTGTATGGGTGACCATCTTTACATACCGAGACTCCTCTGTGCCTCGGAAAGCACGTTAAGCCGTTGGTCCCGGCTCTTATTCGTGTATCTTTGACAGTCGTTACGGGTCATCAGAAGCCCGAAAGTTTGGCAATCAGTGTTTCCAAGAGGTATCGTATTACCCAGTTAATGAGTTGTGGAGGTCAGATAGGCAGTCGCTCCATGTAAAATTCTGGTATTCAACTGCATTCAGTTAGACTGGAAGCTGACCCCCAACATGTTGGGAAAAGGCTAGGCAGATTGTTTTATGATTGACATGTGACAGTGTTTGTACAAACCAACCTACAGAAATAAAATCATTCAAAATCAAAAAAAAAAACATAATCAAAATATTTTATTTCACATAAACCTACAAGGGCACTTATGAAACGTCAGAAGCTAGGTGCACGGTTCCAATTGGTCGCATTTAAGAACAGAGCATGGTATACCAACCCGTGTGCTAAGCGGCAGCGCTTTGATCCCAATGAGCAGTTCGAGGGTGTTCTGCAGCACCATGAGCACGGTGATGGTGGTCAGGGCCAGCAGCAGTAGCATCGCCAGCGGGTACACCACGTTGCGCTGCAGAGATGACGTCTTGCGCTGACTCTCTACTTCCTGGGGACAGGGGAAGGTAGTATTACAAAAATGGTAGTTTTCATGGTTCATTCAGATTTCTATACAAAGTTGACTACGTCGTTTCAAGGAAGGAATCCATAATAATATCATAATTGTGAAAGTAACTCTAAGAGTACAAAGAGTATATAAGAGGAAGTTTAAAAGTGGCGCCAGTGACAGAAAAGTTGAAAGGAAATCGTTTGGCCTGGTATGGGCATGTGATGAGGAGAAAAGAAACGCATGTGACTAAAACAGTAATGAATATAAATATTGATGGATGGAGCGGGAGAGGAAGACCAAAGAAAAGATGGAAGGATTGTGTGAGGAATGATATGAAAGAGAAGGGAGTGACGGGGACAGGGGACGGTTGACAGGGGAGAGTGGAAAAAGAAAACGTGTTGCGCCGACCCCACGTAACATGGGACAAGGGCAGGAAGATGATGAATTGCGAAAGTAACTCTGTCTGTCTGTTACTTTTCCACACTTAAACGGCTGATTTTTGCAAGATAATTTCTGAACTCCAAGCGGGCGAAGCCGCGGGCAAATGATAGCAGTAAATAAATAAAAAATATCTGGAAATACGCGAAACCGCGATCGGCAGCAAAATCATCGCCACCATCAGCCGAAAGACGTCCACTGCTGAACACAGACCAACCCTAAGTACGCCACAACGATGTCCTCCCGCATCCAGCGACCTTCACCAGGTCTTCGGTCCAGCTTGTGACTACCCACGCTGTGCCTTCCAATACTTTCAGACCGATTCGCCCTTCGTTTATCTAGTCCACATCATTCACTGACAAACAACGAACAACCTAAACCGCTGGGTATAGAAGTATGAAATTTTGCACAACAAGAGTTCCTTTTATAACGAAAATTCAAAGGGGTTAAATAAGGGATGAAAATTTGTATAGAAGTTTTTCATTTTTATCGATGGGAAATCCCATCGGGCACACAGCTAGTAACTCCTACAATATCGTAGTGTCTCTTACCTTCCTCATAGCTACGACCCTGTGTAGCCTATCGCTGAGCCCAGCCTGCAAGGCACCGTTCCTCAGTCGCAGCAAGGGTGTCTCCTTGCCCAGGCGCACTGAGGCATGCTGGCTGTCCTTCGTTATCGACACATCTGCGTCTAACGGCGCCGATATGTCACCGCGGTCAGGGTACATGGGCTCGGGGGATATGAAAGTGTGCTGTGGAAAGTAGGGTGGCGTTTTCATGCCCTTATTTTTTAAGGGTTGTACAGCTTTCGCATGTAACTTTTACGGTTTGCCAACAATTGGGAATTGGCACATTGTCATTGTCATTTTCTAAGGGCTTTTTTGAAGTGAATACTTCTTTAGGCGCGTTGGGCATTTTTGAGATGGGAAAAAACAATTCAACTCGCGACACCGTTACCGCACCTTTTTTTTTTTTGCGTGGGAAATTATCAAATAACTTCTCCCGCTCTGGGCGGAGCGGGAGGACGTGTCAGATTCTTACTGACTAAAACCCACCCGTGTTCCTTCGGTTGCCCTGTTGCCGGGGGCCACGATGTCCCTATCGGTTTTCTTCGAACCCCCGGCAGGCATTGGCCCTAGCGGACCCCGTCAGTTCTGCTGACATCTCTTTGAGGCGCGCGTGGAACACAACGCGCCGTCGACCCGGGCTTGGTCCTTATCGGACAGCGAGCTACCCATTGCTCACCGTCCGCAAGCCCGCGCCTACGGTGGCCGGAAATCGACTCGCGATTTCCGCCCCGGGCGGTTACCGACACCTCATTTATGAAAACGCGATTGTGCTCTTGTGTTACGGATCAATGTTCTGTGCAAGTAAAAAGGTTTATAGCTTTAAAGGTTTTGGAAGTATTTTTTTTAAATTGTTCAAGTTTTCGGTCGGTCGGCACTAACGGAGTGTCAATTGTTTTTTTTTTTCAAGCTTTTTGTCCCACTGCTCACTCATTTTGCTTTTAGAACACTAACCTTATCAATTGATGATATTTCAAGTTATTCTTACACAACATAATAAAATTAAAGTATCTGTTTGTAATTTCAAAATAACAGCTTTTTATTCACAGCTTTTTACTCACAGTTTTTAATTTATATACGGTACCTACTTATAACAAAAAACAATTTTTTAAATGTTTGTCTGTCTGTTAGTTCCGGCAAATCTCCGAAACGGCTGGACCGATTTCCACGAGACTTTCACTGACAGATAGCTGATGTTATAAAGAGTAAGTTATGCTATTTTTGTTTTAGAAAAAGAATTAGGATCCACGCGGGCGAAGCCGCGGGCAGTAGCTATCTTCTCTTATAAATCTAGCGAACCGTAATCGTTTTAAGGGACTGTGCACGAAATCGACTGATTTTGATCAATTTTGTTCATTAGCAGTGAGAAAGGGAAACAGAATTTAAACAAAATTATTTGTAATTTGAAAAGTCGAATTTTTTGTCTTGTACATAACGGAAAGGGATTTTTCAAATATATTAAGGATTCGTGGAAAATCACTAAAATTCACAACAAGTTTTCCAAAAAATTACGCGAGACTGACGTTTGATTGTTTCGTTAGAAGAAAGTACTTTTGATATTGAAAATTAAAAAATATCATCAACATCATTATATGGTCTACTTGTACATAGGGAAGCACTTGTTTCAACTTCTGTACAAAATATAGCAGAAAAAAAAATTCTATTAACCAGTAATGTATTTTTTCCTATTATTTAGCAAACCATATCAAGAAATTTAAAAATCACACATTAGTCTTCAGCTATCCATGTCTATACTATATCTTTATTAAGTAAATCAAAGGCGAAATAAACCATATTTTCGAGAGCGCAAAAGTGATGCAACTATTAACAGGTGCTGTGACTGACACGAATGGTTTAGCACCACGAAAACTGTACTTTTATACTTACACAGACTTAATGTTTCAATTAGTTCAAGCTTTCTTACAATTAGATAAGATATTGACGAAAAAGGTTTTTTTTTTCGTGCACGGAGCCTTAAGTTCTAATAAATTTTAAATAAAACTCCGTCTCTGAACGTAGTACTTAGTTTTACTACAAAGACAGACAATACAAATAAAACTAATCTCCTAGACAATTCCTTTAAACGACTACAATTTCCTTTTAGTATCGATAACCTCAGTGTCGGCCGCCTGAACTTTAAGTAACGGACTTTGACAAAGTGAGTCCAACTTGCTCGAGGGATACAATCAGCCTAAATAGTGAATGCTGATTGGTCGATATTATTACACTACTTTTCATTCCATATTGAACCTTATGGTTTTACAATAGAGTGCATTTTCGGTTTGATGTATGCCCCGCTAAAGTGAACATCTGTTACTTGTCATGGTTTAATAGCGGCAGGGCGTTTTTGTACGAGACAAGAAAATGTAAGAGTTCTTATTTACTTATTATACTCGCACAATCATGAAAGTTAAACTCGTGCAAACATCTGCTGTATAATTTTATTGCGGCCTTGAGAAAATGGATCACTAAAAAGTAGGTAGTTGTTTTCTTTTTTATTTACCTATAAAAATGCCTTCCTCACCTCCTTATTCCCCTTAAGGGGGATGAGCTAAGATAGACCGCGAAATTAATTTCTTTTTTGTAATTTACGGGTCAGTGTATGGTTGTATGTTGATCAAAATAAGAGTCGTGGCGGTAACATAGATGTATTGACATAACTACAATCATTAATTCAACTATCTAAGTTTAAATTACCCTGTTGAATAACTATTTCATGAAATCATGACATTTGAAGTCAATTCTAACTTTGTATAGTATTGATGATTCTAATCATGATAATTCTGTAAATATCTGCATATTTTCGTAGGTTAGGTTGCGAATAGGGTTACCATTTCGAAAATTGAAAAGTCCTGGCAAAAGGCATGACATTTGTAAAAAAAGTCCGGACATTTAACTTTTAATTATATTTTTGCAGTAATCTTTTATCTTTTTCAAAGAAAATCCCCTTAAATTGAAAAATCTGGACAAATGAGAAGGCTGAACATAGTCCGGACAGCGGTCCAAAAAGCCGGACATGTCCGGACCAATCCGGACGGATGGTAATCCTAGTCGCGAATCATATTTTGATCAACATACAACTTGATACTAGCCAGCAAATTGCAAAAAACGTAAGACAGATTTAATTTCGCGGGCTGCCTTGACGGTTTCGCCTTAAATTGATTAAAAAAATATACCAAGGGCATAATTATTAAAATGGACAGGTGACGCCGACAATCCGACAATTTTACAAGTTTCTTTCACACATTTTCTGCTTTATTGAACAAACAACACCTGTCGTGAAAATGTGACAATTATTTTTTATTAGATAGGACCCCGAAAAACCCTTTTTCATATACCTCGGTAATAATGTTCTAACTTAAAGCTTAACAATACCATATATCACAAGCAAGTCTTCATTTATTCACACTGCTCTCAACCAAGGCAATAATTAAAACTTTTTAAAGAAACATTAGAACAATATGCTGCACCAAAACCAAGCCAAAACATAACTCTGTCGCTACAGCAACATGAGCCACATGTCAACGTCTCCAGCTAACATTCCTCTCCCTCCGAAAACTTATCCGATTACATAATCCAAGCTGCACAAATACAATGTTATAACTACGAGTAAGTACGTCTCACATAATTATAAGAAATGAGTCACTTATATTTTATTTTTAATCTGTCTATATACATTTTAAACTTCTAAACACTATATATATGAAGAAAGATGTAAACTGAAACTACGTTTTAAACTGAAAGCATTAGTCAAATTAATTAGCTCGATTTCGGAAAAAATTAAACGTACCTTTTAGTTCTTCCGAAATCAAGCCATAAAACATTAACTCAAATTACTAATCTCTGATTTTAGTCTGTTTTTGCATTAATAAAATACCTTGTCCGCGTAGTATCACTGGTCAGTTTCCCCCACTTGTCAGTTTATTTAGTTCACCAGTTTCGTTGATAAGTCAGTTTTGCGGATTAGACAGTTTCCAGTGTTCGCCAGTTACGTTGATTCGTCAGTTTGGTAAACTCAAGGAAAAATATAGGTATGTTAACGTTGTAACAAACAAAAGTGGATAATGTAAGGCATTGTAAGGAATACCTAGCCCCATTTAAATCAAACTTGTGTTTAAAATCTCAAAACACATTAAAAAAAAAAAACATTATGTAACTGTAATCTGATAGGTAGACCTTAGTACTTATTTGTTTTTTATTTATTTTATGTAGCTTTGTTGGTCTGGTGGTCTCAATCACTACTGCGGGGCATGAAGTACTAGGTTCGATTCTCAAATCGAAAAAAGTGGTATTGGCCTTTTCCAGCAGACATTTTTAGTAGCGGCACGGAGTTTGGATTTGGGCTCCATTAATGGCAATACGCCCGCCGCCTATTACATGGTTCTTCTAAGTACACCTCTGCCTAATCTCCTGAAGAAGCAAGCGTGATGTTATATTACGTGAAACATAATTTAAATTAGCAGACGTGTGTATGCAGTTTTCTACCGACTGTACTTTGACTGACGATTTGAATAAAACTGACGAATCAACAAAACTGGCGAACACTTGAAACCGTCGAGTTGACGCAACTGTCTAATCCGCAAAACTGACCAATCTGCGAAACTGACTAATAAACGAAACTGGTGAACGCAATAAACTAACGAGTGAGGGAAACTGACCAGTGAAACGCGGTCTCAAAATACCACCCAGACTGATGTGGTGTTGATTGTGTTGCTCTGATAACTATCGAGTCTTGCAAGAAATGACCATCTGTTGTCAAGAAAGCGATAGTCCTAATAAGCGATGTATCAGGCGTCTACGTCTCTCAATCAATCTGCCTAGCCTTTTCCCAATTATGTTGGGGTCAGCTTCCAGTTTAACCGGATCTAGCTGAATACCAGTATTATACATCGAGCGACTGCCTATCTGATCTCCACAACCCAGTTACTGGATAACATGATACCCCTTGGTAACACAAGCTACAAGGACCACCCTATCATTTCGGTCGTAGATTGAACATTCCGCATTAGCCCAAAAACTAATTCAATTACTGAACAGAACAAATGCAATGTGAGGCAACATCTCTCAGGAACTAGGTCACTGTCGCAGTATTTTTATACAACCTTCGTAAATCTCAAACCTCCATGCCTACCATAAAGATATACCTTACAGAGTACTAAGGAAATGGAGTGATAACGTGAAGGAGACAGTTTAGACAGTCCACGCTCGCCGTTGAAACACGAGAGGGAAACGATAAGATAAGATAAGGTAATTCTTTATTGACAAGATAATTTACAACAATTTGTTTGAAGCCTCTGATTCCTGAACTAGGTGTACCTGTATGTCAGGAATCAGAACGATCGAAACGATAAATGATCAAAGATAATGTACAAGTACGCTAATTAATAGTGTCACGGCTCTATACACTAGAACTTTGCACTTCAGATAATTTAGATACGTACGAGATCTATCTGTGTATGGATTTAGTTGATAAGCCTTTCTATAAATAAACACAGGAGCTATTAAATGCTTTGCAACTGAAATCAAAAGGGACACTGCATAATGTTATCTTGAGAACATAAGATTGCTGCACTGTATATTGAAACCCAAACTCACCGCTTTTCCTGCACACGCCAGAAACAAAATGAGGTTAAACCCAACGTTGAAATAAGTCTTCCATTTGCTGTCTACTCCATGGCTTACAAACACGTCGGTCCCTTAAGCCCACGTGAGCCGACCAACACTGACACGACGTCAGGTATCAATAATTCAATACACAATCTGGCCTCCCACGAATATTATTATTTTAATAAAACAGCTTGTAATAAAAGAGACATGTTCTTTGTTATTCTTGTTATATCAACTAGGATGCTACATTTGTTATAATTAACTTTGCAAGAGTAAATTTTTCTGAGAAATGTATGCCGCTTTTTACTTCGTCAAAAATCTTCTTAGGTTCCTTTGAATTATTCTCACATTTCAGCTTTATTCCCCAAGGGATAAAAATACACTCAACATTTTGCAACTTATTTTATTTAGTCTCTGGTTTTCTTGTATCAAAACAATCTACGAGTATATAGAAATAGCTCGTACTAAAAATAATACAAGTCAGTTAGCAAAGGTAGTAGCAGAACTGACTATGTACTTTACACCTAGGTACTGTAGAGATCTTAACTTATTTCGTTAATATACAACCTTTTCCAGTTATTATAATTGCTTTGGCATTAAATTATATGATAAACGTTGATACAAAAGAATAGAAGAAAATATTTGACAGTCAGCCCCGTATTTATGTGTATTATCTATGGTCGCCCCCCCCCCCCAGCTGACAAGCGGATGTCATGATAATAATGTAAAAACTAAAAGATTCTAAAAAAATTGGTTGTCTGTAAAGTCGGTTTACGGACGATAATTTTACGTGATAACGTCACAAGCCGAACGCTTAGGTCGATCGTGCCTCTCCATCGCTTGTTCCGCGCTCTCGCTTGCACGCTCGGCTCAGACGGAACGTGACACTTTTTCGTGCGTGCAGCCGACGTTCAACGATTTATAAGACGACACAATCTGTTTCGATTTGAAACAGATTGCTATCTGTTTCAAATCGAAACAGATTGTGTTGTACAACGCAATAAGCCGCCCATGGGTTTCTGACTTGGCTTCACATGCCGTCGAGAAATATCTCTCAGGCATGCCGATTTCCTCACGATGTTTTCCTTCACCGTTTTTGAAGCAAGTGATAATTCTACATTACGCACATGAATCTGAAAAGTCAGAAGTGCGTGCCTTGGGTTCGAACTCGAGACCTATGACTTGGCAGTCCGACGATCACACCACTAGGTTATCACTGCTCTGTGACGTCACTGAAACGGTGTGTTTTCCTAGAGAGCGTTTTTTGACACCGTAAAGGCAAACCACGCTGACATCATTTTCATGACAGCCTCTTCTAGGAAATCGTTCCTTTACTAAAGAATTTCACTTGCAATTAGATGTTATAACGTTTAAAGACTAATCCTATATGCAAACAAATAGATAATTAATTTGTGTTAGGATTTGAATCTGCTACCCTGCAAAGTGGACAGCCAATTGCTCGGATACTAAACCTACCAAGTTATTTAAACGTCAATGAAGTCAAAAATATTGTATTTTCCTATAACATGTGTGGAACTTACAAAGTAGATTTCCAAGGGTTTAAGGGATCTTTACTTCACAGCAAACTTTTATTTTCCGCAACACTTGACCTTTTCCAAAAAGGTTTTATGCTTGAAAACCTTCAATGAAATCTAACATCTTTTCTGTAACGATCATTTGTTTGTTTTTGAAAGGGTAATAATTTTTACAATTACTGCTTTAATATGATCAGTTGAAAAAATTTACGGACAGTCATTTTATTTTTCGACGGTTAGTAAATTAATGTGACAGTAAAACATGAACAGTAATAAAAAGAAAATTGGTCGGTTTTTCATCCTACAATGTCAGTACAAAAATTATACTCAAGTAGTGTAATGTTTAATTCCCCATTTAAATATTTTTTATGACTTATTTTAGTTTACTGCTCAGTTTTTACTGCCAAACTTATTTATAAAACATGCACTTTGTAATTTTTTTTTTTTACCAAAACTTATCGTTTTCGCAACTGTCGCTTTAAAACAGTGCCTTTAGAAAAATATATTTGTTGTTTACCTACAGCTTTTTCGCTAATTCCACTTTGCCTTTTGGTTTTTTCCTGTTTTATGATTGGTCGTTGCTCTGTTTAGCTTTAAAATTTATTACACCTAAGAGGATTTAGCATAATTTTTGTCAATTTATGAAAAAGTCTTTAGGGGTCGTAGACTCGTACCACCTGATATAATGCGATGCTACAAATTATAACATTGACTAGAAATAAATTGTAAGGCAGAGTGGCAAAACGACAATCTCCCTACATGATAGAATATTATTTACATAACATAACATCACGCCTGTAATCCCCGAAGGGTTAGGCAGAGGTGTTAGTACACCCACATTTCGCCAGTTATGTTTAAGTCCCACACAATAGGGGGCGAGCCTATTGCCATCAACCGGGCACAAATCCAGACTCCGGGCTGCAACTGAGAAATTCCAGATGGAAAAATCCAATAACACTTTGCCCGACCCGGGAATCGAACCCAGGACCTCATACTCAGCAGTAGCGCTTGCGACCACTAGACCAACGAGGCAATATTATTTATTATAAACTAAACTAAATATATTTATTACAACTTTTTATTATGTACACCATATGAATTACAGATATAAATGTAAAAAAAATACATAAGGTGACAAAATGTGTGGTCTTACCGCTAAAAACGACCTTTTCAAAACAATCTTTGGAAAAACCTAACTAAAACTATTAACAAATATGGCGTCGAAAAATTCCTCCGCATCACTGTCGACTGGTAATGTACCCAAGAGACTGGCGGGATTGCCACGTTGTATGGCAATGCTTAGCCTCTGGTCAAGGTGAAAGCCAGCCCTGGGGTCACTGTCAATCAGCCGTTTGAAGATTTCGTTGATTTCGTTATGTAGCTTTGGATAGATTTAAAGGGAAAAGAAGAGACAACCTACCATATTTACATAAACTCCATTTATTGTAACATTAGACAAGTAACAATCACCCTTTCGTTATTTCTATATAAACGTATCATTAAAAAAAAATACTTATTGCAGACCACATGATCCATAAAAATAAAAAAGTGGTGGCACTCCGGGAGTGCCGACAGAAGTGAAAACTTGAACAAGATCGCCTTGGTGGAAGAAAAATACTTGCATAGAACATTGGTCTTTAACCTTATCTAAGTAAAGAACACAATCGCGTTTACAAATATGAGGTGTCGTCATGGTGTCTCGAAATCAAGGGTTTAGTCCCATCTCAGAAATGCCCAAAGGGACTAAAGAAGTTTTCACTTAAAAAAAAATACATAAAATTATAACCGAATTAGTTAAAATTAATTATAAAAGCAATGTTAGATACTATTTACCACTTACGTTCAAAAAAATACTGCAAAATGCAGTAATTTCAACAATATTACTCAATAACTGTCTTTATTTAGCCGTTTGTTGTCTAATACATCATACAATAAGTGGAGTACATATACCTTCATATTTTTTCGTAGGTATATAAAAAGGAACCTAGAAGATAACATTATAAAATCCGATCGTATAGAAAAAGGGTGTCCTCATTATTTTAGATAGCTTATGAGTTATTTGAAGTGTCGATAAGATTTTCTCGCATCGATAATCTTAGGTATCATTAGATGTCCCTTTGGATAGACTAAAGTATATTTATGAGGGTATATCGTATATTGAACTACAGACCCTCCGTTTTACACGATTTTCATCTTGACAAAACATCGAAATTTATTTATTACTAGCTTCTGCCCGCGACTTCGTTCACGTGGAAGTCGTAAGACACCACAATATACTACAAAAACAGCCACATTTTTATAAAACATCCCTGTATACTACATTTGTAGTTTTATTCTCAGCAGTCAAAACATACAGAGTCAGGAATGGTGACTCGGGAGCAAGCGACGTTGTCCGTGTGAGAAAAAGCTTGTCCTGAGGTTGACACCCGCAGCTTTCAGCCTTCGGTGTCGGCTCCTGTGCCTTGTTATTTATTATATGGAAGTTTAATTGCAAAGTATATATATCGTTGTTTATATTATACACTAGCTTCTGCCCGCGACTTCGTTCGCATGGAAATCGTAAGACATCACAATATACTACAATAATAGCCATATTTTTATAAAACTTCCCTGTATACTACGTTTGTAGTTTTATTCTCAGCAGCCAAAATATACAGAGAGTCAGGAATGGTGACTCGGGAGCAAGCGACGTAACAGTTGTCCGTGTGAGAAGCAGCTTGTCCTGAGGTCGACACCCGCAGCCTTCAGCCTTCAGTGTCGGCGCCTGTGACTTGTTGATCGCAAAGCATACACTCCCAGAGAACTGCACGCGCTTTAACTGGTAATTATGGGGAATTTGTACTTTATACGCGCTATAAACACTGTCTCACCATCGCCACAACCTGTTAGAATTTCCACCTCGATGACGTTTCTCTGCAAAGACATGACTTTGAGCTGGTTTTCGTTACACAGATATACAACCGGAAGTCCACTTGCCATTTGTGAATTGAGAAATTCTACGGGGTGATATTTGGGATCATCTTCCTCCACATCAGTATTAATGGAAATGTATATCACTTCACTCCCTTCAATTTGTGAGAGAATACTGTGGTTGATCGCTGCAGCTTGATCATCTTCGGAGTTAAAACGGAAACACGCCTAAGAATTCTCTTGGTACGGTATTTGACTGATGTCCTCGTATATCAGACGAATAAGATCTTCTAAAGTGGGATTTACTCTACCAAGAGTCTCTGGTAGAGTGCTTTCACCAACTTTTAGAAGAACATCGGAGAATACTTGAGCATTTGAATTACTGCCAAGCCGAGGTCGTATGATGATGGTCAAGCGCAGTTTATGAACTCTCGACCATAGAGTCGACCTTTTCAACGAAGTATTCACTTTTTTTGTCAAAACTGTGACCCCACCCATCATATCTTGGTTTCTGCGGATGTCCTGCAGGGTTCTGTTTACAGTTCCCACTGCTCTCCTTTTTGCCATAATGCATTCATCCCATACGACGAAGCGCAATCCCCTAAGCACACATCCCTTGTTACTGTTGCGTGACACCCCACAAACAGGCGTTTCGTTGCTCTCTTAATCGATGGGAATCTTAAACATGACGTGCGCTGCTTTGCCACCAGGAAGCAGTGTGGCAGCGATTCCAGAAGATCCACACACATACATATTTTAAAATCGCTGGGACAAATCTGCTGTCAAAATCTGTAAAATAACATTTTATTCCTACAGTCTTTTGCTCTAAAATGATCAGAATACAACTTTGAATGTTTTGTGACTGTAAAGTACTTGTAACTTAGTAGTTTCCCATAGCTTACGAAGTTTTCCATTTTTTGTGAATTAATACATTCTATGAACTATTACATACACAATCCAACAAAAAAAATCGTTTTACAAAAAGAGTTTAAAAAAAAACAGATGTAAATCGAACTTACTACCCCGGGCGGCCTACCACCAGCTCATAAAGCAGTATTATTTAATGTTACTTCAGTGGGAGAAAGAGATGGAGCTATACATCCTGTAGAACTTCATCTCTTTCCCACACTGAAGTAAACTAAAGTAATATTAAAATAATACTGCTTTTGAGCTGGTGGTAGGCCCTCAGGACTTCAAATCATTCGTCCAACCGCTTACATATTCTCTTTGTTGAAAGTTAGCTAAAATAGCCGTTCCTATATAAAAGGTAGCGTGATGATAATCATTTAAAAAGTTAAATCGGTAACTATCTATCTACAATATCCCAACCTTTTGGCGCGTCCTTTTACAATTTGCAGAGAAAAATACGAACATGATGTAATATTGCTCATCCCCCATAGCAAATAGCGTGATAGTTTATGCCCTACAGTTGGTACAGACAAACATTCTAAAAACTTTATTGTCCGCATAAGAATCGATCCCATACCTCGTAGCAATAACTTTCTTTAAAAAAAATTAACTTCGCTACAATTTTATTATATCTATAGATTATATATAGGTACATAATCAAAAAAAAAAAAATCGTGTAACAAAATGTGAAAAAAAAAAAAAACCGTATGTGGGAATCGAACTTACAACCCCATGTTTGCAAAGCAACCGCCCAACCGTTGAGCTAATTGCTTTGTTGAAACTTGTTTAAAATAGCCGTTCCTATATATTTTATGATTGACTGCTTAGTTCCATAAAAGTATAGCGTGATGATAATCATTTAAAAAGTTTAATCGATAACCATCTACAATATCCTAAAGTTTTGGCGCGTTTTTTTCCAAAAATACGAACATAATGTAATATTGCTCGTCCCCCATAGTAAATAGCGTGATAGTTTATACCCTATAGTTTGACCAGACTTATAGGGAACACCTATGCAAAATTTTAACAGAATCTATCCGGTAGAATTTGCGTCATGCTAGAACATAAAAATACAACATAATGTAATATTGCTCGTCCCCCATAGTAAATAGCGTGATAGTTTATACCCTATAGTTTGACCAGACACACAGGGAATATCTATGCAAAATTTTAACAGAATCTGTCCAGTAGAATTTGCGCCATGCTGGAACATACATACAGACAAACAGACAAACAGACAAACAGACAAAAATTCTAAAAAAAATATTTTCGGCATTAGAATCGATCCTAGACCTCGCAGCAATTACTTTTTTTCAAAAATATTCAATGTACAGTTTTGACTTCGCTACGATTTTATTATATGTATAGATAAACCTTGAGGGAATCAATTTTCAAAATTATGGTCAATAATACAGCATTAAAATTCGTTGCGCAATTTAGAAGACCAATGATGGGCATCGGATGACACACGAAAAGCGACTTTAATTTATAATATTTAGGCGATGTATCTTTTCCGTGAGTTATTTTGTCATTCTGTGGTAAATTAGAATCTTTTTTTTTTTGGATGGGAAATTATTAAATAACTTCTCCCGCTCTGGGTGGAGCGGGAGGGCGTGTCAGACTCTTACTAACTAAAACCCACCCGTGTTCCTTCGGTTGCCCTGTTGCCGGGGGCCACGATGCCCCTATCGGTTTTCTTCGAACCCCCGGCAGGCACTGACCCTAGCGGACCCCGTCAATTCTGCTGACATCTCTTTGAGGCGCGCGTGGAACACAACGCGCCGCCGACCCGGGCCTGGTCCTTATCGGACGGCAAGCTACCCATTGCTCACCGTCCGCAAGCCCGCGCCTACGGTTGCCAGAAATCTGCTCTCGATTCCCGACGCCCGCGACGGCGCGAAGTTTGCCTCTCCCTCACGCGTTCCGCCTCCTCCTTCGCGAGCATTACCGCTTCGCAGAAGGAGGCAGGCCTGCCATTTCCTCTCGCTCCGTACCATGGCTTAAACCAGGGCCGGACGCGAGAGATCACCGCCGGTAAATTGGTATCTGATTTAATAATACCTCCGTTCCGGAACACTATCTGCTGCTTATCAGAAATCAAATACATGGCGTCAAAAGTAGAAAAATTACATTATGTTTTAATTTTATAAACAATGGACTGCGCTTAATTGTGTAAAATTATCTCATAAAAGCATAATATTGAAATGCCATCGTGTAAATTTTAAATTCATAATTGATCTGCTAATTATTATTTAGTAGAGGTAATTTAAAATAGTTGGTTGTATTAGCACGTTATATTTATTATTATACCTATTGGTTTTATCTGCGGAGTATCATAAATACACATGTATTTAATTCGTTTCTATTTTATTCTGAAAAACAACCAAATATAAAATTAATAGATCTAGATCAGAATTTTAAAGTCACCCATGGGCCTGTGACTTGGCTTTACATGCCGTCGCGAAATATATCTCTCAGGCATGCCGGTTTGCTCACGATGTTTTCCTTCACCGTTTTTGAAGCAAGTGATAATTATACAATAAGCAAACAAATCCGAAAAGTCAAGTTTTTGTTTTCAGTACAAAAAATTTAATAGCAAGAATACCAGTTTTTACTCTTTTCCATTTTTTTATTAACTACATAATTACTCAGAAAACTACTCAAACTGTGTATAAGCGAAGCACCCTTTACGTACTTATGTCGTCGCAAACTCGGTTTCCACATCAGGAAAATAGTGAAGTAAGTACCTGTGTGTAGCCATGAAATTCTAAAATGAAAATGGAGTTTCAATAATCAAATTACTTTTTTTTTTTTCTCCCACTGCAGGGTAAAGGTCTCCCCCATAATTTTCCAGTCTTCCTTATGTTGTACGTTCGCCGGCCAGTCGGTCAGGAACGAGTCCAAATCGTCACGCTAGCGCTTTTTAGGCCTGCCCCGGTGGCGACGCCCGTCATCAGGCACCCACTGTGTGGCGATCCTGGCCCATCTGTTTTGATGCACCCTATAAGTGTGACCCACCCAGTCCCATTTCAGTCTCGCAGACTTATCGCCAACATCGGCGACACCTGTCTTGGAGCATATTATGGTGTTGCGAATTTTGCCGGTGAGTTTGATTTTTAAAATGCTCCATTGCTCTTTCACATTACTTCATAGACGAGAAAAAGTGTAAAGTAAAATAAAAATATTTTTATTCTTCTTTTGTGTGAAAGATGATGTCATCTTTCACACAAAAGAAGAATAATAGTAGATTGTTATATGAGGGGCTAAAATAACCCATTCTATCGAGGGAGCTCCTGATGTACTCCCGAGCTTCAGCGAAGAAGTAAATAGAAACCGAGTTAGAATGGGTTTTAGCGCCGTGTGTTACACTCTACTTTTCACTACGATTGCGAGAAAATAAAATAATCCAATACAATAGTAAATAGTTTTTTTTTTTTTTAAATATACAATTTGTTCAATCTGAATTTTTAAGGAAACTTTTTATCCCGGTATACGGTAGTAAAAAGCTGGTTTTACATAAGAATAAAGACTTTTTCGTTTTTGTAGGCTCGCTGGTTACAGACAAAAATTACTTTTTCCCCTAGAGCAAGATATGCTATTTTTCCCCGCTCTGGTATGCTACAATGACGGACTTTTTGACCAAGAGGAGTTAAGAAATATTTGAATACTAGCTTTACCCCGCCCGGCTTCGCACAGTTAGCATTAAGTACTTATCTACAGCGCACCTACCTACCTACCTACCTAAGTATCTACCCTACCTACCTACCTTTCTATATACCTATCTACCTACCTACCTTCCCTACCTTTTATTTATATAGATATGAGTGTCTTTCAACCAAATCCTATTAGTTAATCTTTGTGAAAGACGATGTCATCTTTCACGCAGAAGAAGATGAAATTCTAAAATGAAAAAATGAGTTTTAATAAACGAAATATAAATTATTTTTATTCTTCTTCTGTGTGAAAGGTGACATTGCTAGGAAGAAAATAACTCTGAGATGACGGGTAATAGAGATGTATGGAAAAAAATGAAGTACGCACTGCTCCGACCCCTAAAAAATTGGGATAAGAAAGAAAAGTGACGACCTTCTCATTAATATTAATTAATTTTCTTTTCTCCAGGAAGACGACGATGACGGCCGCCCACCCATCAGTATGGAGGTGAAGAAGCATGACAAACCCGGCAGCCTGTCGCCCGTGAAGCTAGCAGTAAAAAGAGACAGTGGAGACGAAGGCAAGACCTCCAGGTCCAGCAGTAGATGTGACAAGGAACTTAGACTACCACCAGAGAAGTCTCCCAGTGAAGATGCTGCGTTGAGACGGGAGAGGAAACTCTCCAGGGCGAGTGATAGCTCTAAAGAGACTTTAGAGAGGTAGGTATGATGTTTCTTCTTCTATCTATACATCTCTATAAGGCCAGTAGGTTCGAAGAAGTAAATGCGAGAAGGAACAGAGGCACCAGAGAAATAGCCCAGTGAAGATGCAGCGTTGAGATGGAAGAGGAGATTCTCCAGGGCGAGTGATAGCTCTAAAGAAACTTTAAAGAGGTAGGTATGGTGATCCTTTTGTTCTAAAAATATTATTGGGAATTCCCGCTGAAGCAGTGAATGCTACAAGGAATTGAGGCTACGACAAGTGAAGTCTTCCAGTGAAGCTGTTGCGATGAGACGGGAGAAGAGGCTCTCCAGGGTGAGTGATAGCTTTAAAGAGACTTTAGAGAGGTGGGTATGATATTTTATTTTGTGTCTTACACCATTATTCAATTTGAAGCAGCCACCAATACATATAAGTAGTGTTGCCTACTTTCAAGAAAAAATCAACTTTAAGGAATTTCTCGTTCCTCTTAAAAGAAGGAACGATTATGGCTTACAATGGCTCATAACTGAAAACGGCATCAAAATCGGATTAGTAGTTTTGGAGAAAAATGGCAACAGGGCACATTTGCACAATCATCCTCTCACCCCAAACTCATATACCGTCTCCGTTCCGTCGTGGGTAAAAATAAACTCTGCAACGTACACAGGTATTCATTGTCATATTCTTCTACAATTTCTATTTTCTTAATGTCACTCGGGTATCATCGGATTTCCGAATAGAAACGAATACAAATTCCCATGTCCATCAATTATTGGATTTATCGTGTATAATAATTTCAATTCAGAACTAAGTACTTTATCGTTTTTTGTTTTGATTTCCGTGTGAACTATAAAACTATTTTCCTATCTGTCGTGCTTAGGACTTTAGCGGTTTTCCTCCCATTTTTTAAATAAATTGCATTAAAAGAGTATTAACAACTCTATATACTTCCAAGTCGATTGTGAGCGTCCGGTCTCCACCTAGTGCAAAGGGCAACTGATAGAAATCCGACGACTGCCGAACAAAACACGAGGTTTGCCGAGGGACATTAAGAACATAGTTTGTCTGTACATCAGTATATTTTGAGATCAGAATCAAATGTTCAGGCACATCGTAGACACAAAGGTACTAGGCGCTCATAAAACGCCAAGCAACTCGTAACACTCGATAGCACTGCTGGCTCCAGTATATCATCAAAACAGTTCTAGTCTCCTTTGAAATATGCATCGATGCTCCTCCGAGCCCCATCAGCAGCGAATATTTCAAATGTAACTTAAATATTTTAGCAGACTGGACACAAAAGAACCAAGATGGCGGTAAAAAGTTCTTCGTTCATTATCGTTGAAACATTTTCAAAGAGCATCTCATGTTACAGTTATGAAAAGTTAGAAGCGCTATTTTCATTTCTGTTACTTAAGGTGGAGACGACAATAAATAAAACTGCGTATATCTAATAACGCTCCCAGTCTGCATACGAAAATTCAATCAAAGATGTCCAATAGTTTAGTCACTATAGTTAGTCAAAGATTGACAAAACCCATGGCCGGCCCATCACTATAATAGTTTATTTGAAAAAATCACCTTTTTAATTTCGATGCTAGGATTTTTCTCTCGCGTTATTATTTTATTTTCATTTATTACAAACAATTCGGACATGCAAACTCGTTTATACAAATACATACACACTTACATTAACAAACATACTTTCGCGCAAAAGAAGAATATCGTGTTATGTTTTTTTGAAGTGAGAGCTTCTTTAGGCGCGTTGGCCCGTTGGGGCATTTTTGAGATGGGACACTGTGACGACGTGCCGATTTTTTCCACTTCAGTTGGCACTCGGAGGAGCTCGTGGCTAAGTAATAACAACCGCACGGGTCGATTCATCAGGTTAAGCTACGCTTGCCGGGGTTGGTCTGTGGATGGGTGACCATCTTTATATACTGAGACTCCTCCGTGCCTCGGAAAGCACGTTAAACAGTTGGTCCCGGCTGTCATTCGTGGATCTTTGACAGTCGTTACGGGTCGTCAGAAACCCGAAAGTCTGACAACCAGTCTTACCAAGGGGTATCGTATTACCAAGTGACTGGGTTGTGGAGGTTAGATAGGCAGTCGCTCCATGTAAAATACTGGTATCCAGCTGCATCCGGTTAGACTGGAAGCCGACCCCAATATAGTTGGGAAAAGGCTAGGCAGATTGATTGACTTCTGTCAGCACTCCCGGAGTACAACTGGTTTTTTTTTATTTTTATTCTTGTTTTATTCTATACACCTTTAAAAAAAAAATGTGATGTCTCTTTTGTTTCCAAATTATTTTTTTGTGTTTCGTAAAACAACAAATATGTGTGTCTTTCTAATACGGGAGGACAGTTGGCAGTTTTAATTGTTTTATGTCAGTTTATGTCAATAAATATTTTTTCAATATTTTTTCTATTTTCTATTTGATACTTCTAAAATACTCTTACACATTAGTATTGCCAACGTTTTCATTTATTGTCGTATTTCTCGATACTTCCGCATTTATTTTTAACCAATAACTTAATATAGATTCCCAAAATCACCGATTAGCCCCGATAACATCAAAAAAAACATTATAAAGGGGTCGGAAAGCCTTAATTGAGAGGTATCGCGTAATCCATCATGTTAGCCAGATGATCGATGACTTACGTATTTAGCAGCAGGCCTTAATAACTGGCATATTTCGTGACTAGAAATATTCGTAATCAGTTTAGTTTAATCTTTATACATAGTTTCGAAGCTTGGTTGTTAAACTTTATGATTTATTAGCAAATTCCAGCAGGATTTACTACAGTTCGAAACAACGCGTTGAAAATCACATACAATAGATAATTTAGTGCTGTTCCGGAATTTTAGAGGGAAGAGATGTCATCAAGATTAGATGATAATTAAGGCCCGTTGTACACGCCACGGTTTCTTTACGAAAAGTGCGCTTGCCGCACCGCAGAATAATCGTGTGAGCTTGTATATAATATGACACGGCAAACCACCGGTTTTATGGTATACGGCGACGATGCCGCACTGTGGATCGAAAAAAGGCTCTCGAAGACATAGGAGCTTAAATTTTAAAATGTTGGTTTTTACTTGAAATATGTAGCTTCTAATAGCCAATATCATGCATAAATACCAATATCGTAGGATACAATCAGTAGGCAAATTAGCTAATTTTTTGACATACTTCATATATGTATATTAAATAAACCGCACTAAATCTGAAAAAATCAGGTATATAAAAAAATCCTACTATAATAATAACATAACATAACATCACGCCTTGTTTCCCCGAAGGGTTGGGCAGAGGTGTACCTGTAGTAGGTACACCCAAATTTCGCCAGTTATGTTTAAGTCCCATGTAATAGGGGGCGAGCCTATTGCCAAATAATAATAATATGCGAAAGTTTGTAAGGATGTGTGGATGTTTGTTACTCTTTCACACAAAAACTGCTGAACGGATTTTGATGAAATTTAGCACACAGGTAGTTTATAACCTGGATTAGCTCATAGAATACTTTTTATCCCGATATTCTTACGAGATCGAGTCGTTACGGGTCGTCAGAAGCCCGAAAGTCTGACAACCAATCTTACCAAGGGTATCGTATTACCTAGTTACTGGGTTATGGAGGTCAGATAGGCAGTCGCTCCATGTAAAATACTGGTATTCAGCTGCATCCGGTTAGACTGGAAACCGACCCCAATATAGTTGGGAAAAGGCTAGGCAGATTGATTCTTACGAGATCGAGACTTATGCGAGTGAAACTGCGGGGCGCAGCTAATCATAAATAAATAGTTACATCACCGTTCGCAAGGATGTTCTCTCGGTTCTGGAGATATAAGCATTAGCTCCATAATTTTTTTTGCAAAAAAATAAGTTGTGACTTTGCATACCAGATTGTATCCTATGATATATTTATACTTACATGATATTGGCTAGTAGAAGCAATTTCAAGCAAAAAACCGACACTTTAAAATTTAAGCTCCAACGTCTTCGAGAATCTTTTTTCGATCCACCGTGCGCCGCCGTGCCGTGGCGCCGCCGTGTCGTCAATTAACTTCCATAGTGATCCATTCAACACTGATGACCGACCGTGTCTACACATGGCGAATAAACCGTAGTTTTTCACGCCAAAAATACGTGTGTACAACGGGGAGTGTCGGGTTTTAACGACGGTCTTTTATTTCTTAGTTCGCAAGCAAGTTATGACAATGTCTCTGTAGTAAACCTTAAGGCTAAACGTATGCTGAGACGCAGGTGACGCAGCACAGCACAGTACAGATTTTGCTGGGTAGGGCAGGTGAGGCAGACATAGGGCCGCGAGCGCATGCTGCGACGCAGCTACACAGACGATACCTGTTTAGTGTATGCAGATAAAGAATTAGATGTGATTGAAAGCAATATTCAGGAGGATTTCACTAGTATAACTAAATGGGCTCATGATAATGGAATCATAATAAATATAAAGAAAACTAAGTGTATGCGCATACGGTCTCCTTATCGCAAAAACAGTGAGCGGTCGCCGCGAGTGGTGGGGCATAGCTATGAGTGCCTACACGCGGAAGACGCGACTTATTGTTCGTGTGCAGATATTGAGGTGGTGGAAGAATACAAGTACCTGGGTTTAGTTATAGATAGTAGCTTCTCGTGGAAAACACACATAACACACCTATGTGACAAACTCAGGTTAGTGCTTGTAAAGTTTCACCACCTTAGTTCTGTATTGGAGCGGGCTACTTTGTACACGGTTTACTACGCGCTGGTGGACTCACTACTTTCATATGGACTGGCATGCTATGGCAATACATTTAAAACATATTTAGATAAATTAAAAACTTTGCAAATCAGATTTATGAAAGTATTAGTTGATAAAAACACAAAAACACGATGTAAAAGCAGTGGTTACGAAGAATTATTCTTAGAATGTAAGCTGTTGCCAGTCCATCAAAAGGTGGTGCTGTTGTTGGCTTTAGAACATTATTGCAAGGATGAGTTTAAATTCAAGACGGTAAACATAAGACCGCAAAGGAATAAATCGATTAGAAGATTTGTAGTACCCACTAGTATTAATTATTACGGAAAAAGATGTAGAAAATGCATAGTCCCAACAATTTTTAATGATATACCACTCGATTTGGAAAGTAGTTGTACCTCAAAAATGTCTTTTAAAAATAAAATGGGGAAGTTTCTTTTTAATACCTTTTGTCAAAGCCTCATAAATGGAGATTAAATTTATGTCATACTAGCTTATATCTGCGGCTTCGCCGACGTGATTTTAAATGCTATTACGCAGTTTATAATGTAAAAACTCAAAAGTCATTTATTCAAACTAGGCTGATAATCAGCACTTTTCGAATCTCAAAATTACATTTTTATTGGCTCTGTTAGCATAGTTATTAGCATTATGTAATTAGTCAGCCTTTGTGCTGCTGTACAATATGTGTGTGCAGCTATATGTAGGGCTTCGTACATGCTGGCGCAACACCGGTTATTGTTGTACTGTGACGTTTTCTTTGAAATTGTACTGTTCGAGACGCGTCGCGCCGTCGTGTTCCGCTAGTCTGCGCGAGGCTTTATGGTTAGCGGTAAATGTGTTTTATATATTTGGTGAAAAAGTACCTACGATATAAGAAGTTAAGAAATTGTATATGGGAGCTAAATCTGCCAACAAACTGCTTTGCAGTTTGGCAGAAGTAAACTTTATTGTAACCTGATGTCACCACAAAATAAACGCTTTTTCATTTTTTTTCATTTTCATTTTTTTTTTTCAGACACTAGTACAAACAATCTGTCATTGAAACAAAATTATGAATCAGTGGTAAACAAGTGACGATCTGCACGCGTCGCGCAGAAATCTGTGCGGCTCTACAACGAGACGCAGAGCAGGACAGACACATGTCTGCGTCGCACGTGCCTGCGTCGCAGCGTACGCAGCTGTCAGTACGTTCTTGCATTACAAAATCTGCTCTGCCCTGCGCTGCGTGAAGCTGCGTCACCTACGTCTCAGCATATGCTTAGCCTAAAAGTATCTCCTTATTTTCGTTGTTCAAGGAGCCGCACATAAACGTCCCTGGCCATACTACATAAGTTTTTACTGCAGTGCCCATTCAATCGTAAATTGCAACACAAAACACAACGCATTTCGTTTGCTGTTCGCTGGCCGATTTGTCAACGGCGACAAATATACGTGAAATTATTGCCTTCTGCTGAGCGTTTTTCATTGTCACTAGCTGTTTACATATTCACAAGGGAAAAATCAATACAACAACACAAACACGCAACCGTGAAGTTCACAAATAAAGTTCTTGTAATATTCTTTGTACCACTGTATTGTATGACTTACTTACTTGAGAAGGTACAGTTGTTTTGTTTTGTTTTAAATTTTTTCTCAGTTAGTTCTAATCATGGTCTGACAGTTTGAGTAATTTATGTGGCCTACACAAATGTCCTTTTTTTGGTATTGTTCGTCGAATCGTTGAGCTCCTTAAATTCTGAGTTGAGCTGCACGATAACTGACAAATGCGTGCACTGACTGGACAGGCCCTCTCAATCTGTGTGGTGCTTTCCTCTAAAGACCACTTCAGACACCACTCCACATGGCCTTCACATGATCTGACCAAGATTATGTCTGGACTTTAAAAGAGACTGTGACCTCTGAGTTTGTTTCGGCCTTTCTTCTCAGAGTAGTCAGATAGGAAACGCCGACCTCATCTAGTTTTTAATATATGATTGACGTGTAAAAGTGTTTGTACAAACCTACTTACAGAAATAAAATCATTTATCATTGTTATCTACACAAATCGTAATGACACCTGACATAGTGTGCTCATCTCCAACGTCAAAATACAGTCAAATAAAAATACAATTAAACAATATCCGGTTTTTCGAGACAAGTGACCAAACAAATGTCATGTACAGTCAAGCGCAAAAAATATATAGCATAATCAGCCTATAATGTTCCTCCTCTTTTCGAAAGGGAGTGGGCTGTAATCTTCGGCGCGGGCGCAGAGTAGATTGGGAAAAATCAAAAATGAGTTTTTCGTCAATCGTTCAATTAATAATATCCTGAATTTCGGCCATGGCGACCAATCTCAATGGAGACCAGCCTTCGGCGCGGGAGATATTATAGTGTACAAGTGTGTGTGTAGACACAGGTGCACTCTCTCTTCCCTCACTCTCATAGTCCGATGGGACGGCAATCCGACACGACCGGAGAGAGATCAGGCGCAGAACCAACGGCTTAATGTGCATTCCGAGGCACGGGGGTATCATACCATTCATCCCCCTAACTTCCAAACACCGGGCTGTTACTCAGAAATTCCTAATGGAAAACCCAATAATGCTCTGCCTAACCCGGGAATCGAACCCAATACCCACGCTCAGCAGTTGCGCTTATGACCACGAGACCAACGGGGCATAGTCGAGGTTAGTCTTTGTACGGTGACTCATATTTTCAATCGATGTACTAAAGTAGAAAATCGTTGTCGAACAACACTTGGCCCGTATTACAGAACCTCACTCAAAACACAAGCATTATTTAAAACTCGTTTAAAGCTTTTTGATTGGTTGAAATTAGTTTTAAGTAATGCTTGAGTCTGGAGTGAGGTTCTATAATACGGTCCTATAGTTCGTTTTTTAATCCCAAAGACTAATTTGACAGGTACAAATGTCAAACTCCAAATTGAAAAACAAACAACAATCACTTGAAATGTCAAATTAGTCTCTGGGATTAAAAAGCTAACTTTAACTGCATACATATTTTTGTCCCTGACAGTACCTACCTATTTAAAATAAACTAACCGAATTTTTTTGTTGTCAGACAAGACTCGAAGTCCACCTCGCTATCAAGTCCGAAGGTCTCTCGGAAGTACTTCACGAACTGGCGTCAGGCATGTGACAAGACGAAGGACAAGACCAAGGAACTGCTGAAGCGTTGGAGGACGTTGCCGGAGTCCGAGGGGGCGGAGTCACCCATGCAGGCCGCAGGGCATAGCGACGAGGACAAGCATGCACGGGGGTGGAGCGTGCACGTGTGGAGTGAGTGTTTCTTTTATTATTATTAAGAGGAGGCTCCCTAAATTATACGTTAATTTGCATTAATATTCTGAAAAAGTCACGCATACAACCAACATGAGACTTTAGTATATGATTTATTGGATCTTTTTCTTTCCGAATATAAGACAGTTACGTAATTGGAACATTTTCGCTCTATTAATTTTTTATTCGAAAATCATGTCTTTTTTTATCATTATTTGAATCAAAAACAAGATTGCTCGGCTCATATGTCTAAAATAATTATTGACAGTGAGAAAATATAGTTTATTATACAAATATAAGACATTTTTTCTCTAGATCAATTATTACTTTAGTTATGAACGAAATAACAATTGACACTTACGACATTTAGTTCCGTGCTCGAACACGACCAAAACGCGCACGCGATATTCAACTTTATAACAGATGTGTTAGCGTTTAGCACATAGTGGAGTGGTGGGGTGCATGGGGGCGGAATTTGCGTGGAAATTGTGTATGGAGTACCTGGTCTTAACTAGCTTATTCCTGCGACTTCGTCTGCGTGAAATTTTGCCCCCCGACCCACCGCGTCGCATCGCATCGCCCCACCGCGCTATTACTTCGTTTTCGCTTAGCGTTCTTTCCGAATTTTTTTTAATTTTTGCTCGGCTCCTAAGGGTCGTAGTGTGATGTTACATAGCCTAATCTCAACCTTCCTCAAGAATTGGGCTATCCAATGCTAAAAGAATTTTTCAAATCCAACTGGTAGCTCCGAAAATTTCCCCCTAGATACAAACAAACAAGACAAATTTTACCTCTTTATAATAATAATAAAATTACACATACATACATACATACACTCACGCCTTCTTCCCATGGGGGTAGGCAGAAACTACAGAACGCCACCTGCTACGATCCTTACATACTCCTTTTGCTTCGTTTACGTTCATACATCGTGTCATACACGCTCGCCGGTTGCGAGTACTACGCACCTGGCCTTTCTGAAGAACATCACCAATAAGTTCAGTATAAGTGAGGCGTCTAGGGCGTCCCCGCCCGGCCGTTCCCTTAATATAATATATATAATTTATATTATAATTATTATATTTCAGGGATATTTCAGGGCGACAGTTTGAGTTCGCTCTGGTTCTGCTTAGCCCTGAATCCTCTAAGCACACTGCTGGAGGATTCAGGTCTAGGCTATCGGTTGAGGAGAGGTGGTCAGGTTATATCTCACCTCCTCTACATGGATGACCTTAAACTCTTTGCCCCCAACAATTTGCAACTGATGGAGCTACTGAAAGTAACTGAAACTTTCAGCAGTGCCATTAGGGTGGAATTTGGTGTGGACAAATGCGGTCATGCGTGTAAAGCGAGGGGAGATTGTGGAATCCGTGGGAACCCAACTCTCGGATTCCATAAACCTTAGAACCCTCTTCGCATCCGAAACCTATAAGTATTTTGGGTATGTCGGAAGCGTTGGGCATCAATATTACTGACATGAAGCAATCGTTGAAGGAGCGCTTCTTTGGCCGCCTGAAGAAAATATTTAATAGTCTTCTATTAGGCGGAAACAAGGTCTTCGCGCCTTCAACGGTTGGGTCATTTCCGCATACTTGAGTATGCGGAAATGACCCAACCGGACTCAGACCGAACTCGACGTCTTGGATAGGAGGGTCCGTACGCTGCTGACTGCATATCGAATGCATCACCCACGGTCATCGGTAATGAGACTGTATATCCCGCGAAAATGTGGAGGTCGAGGCTTTTTAAACGCTAGGACACTCCAAAATCGCGAGATATCAGGGAATATTTTCTAGAAACCGACGTGAGGATGCATCGAGATGTGGTTGCGGTGGACAAGGGCCTTACTCCGCTCTCCTTGGCTAAAGAGAACTGGCGCAAGCCTCTAGTGCTTGACACTTACGATCGCTGGAAGATATGGCAGAGTAAGGAGCTTCACGGATGCTACTTCCGGGCCCTGCATGGGCCCGGTGTAAATTTACTGGCGTCCGTAGCCTAGCTGCGTTTTGGTGACCTCTTTGGGGAAACCGAAGGTTTTATCTATGCAATTATCGACGAAGTTATGATGACAAACAATTATCGGAGATCGCAATGATTATTGACATAACGGTCCCGCATGACGGAAACCTCTTGAAAGCCGAGAAAGATAAACAAACCAAGTATCTTGACTTGGCTCGCGAGGTTGTCAACATGTGGGATGTGGACTCAGCAATCATTGTGCCGATAGTCGTATCAGCCAATGGCTTAATTGCCAAGAGCCTCGACCAACACCTAAGGAGACTCTCGTTGGGCAGCTGGATTAAGGACTTTATTCAGAAAGCGGTACTCCTGGACACGGCTTCATTGTTAGGAGGTTCCTCTCTCTCTGGAGCCCTGACCGTCGGTAGCTTGGACCCTGTTCCCAATACCAGTGGGCTACTATTTTTTTTTCTATTATTGAAAAATATAATTCATATGTAAATAATGAAATAGGTAATTATAATTATTTCCTTTTATTTCATTATTTACATATAAGTAAATTATATTTTTCAATAATTATAATTATTATTAGTATAGACAAACCGTGTGCCCGATAGAATTTTTCATCCGCAAAAATTACGCAATTCCATACAAACTTTCACCACCTATCTGGTATAATAGCGGATGAAAGTTTGTTTGGAAGTCGCCTTTAGGCGATAAATTTCCAACAATCCTTCCAAAGTGCTCACCTTCGTTACATTAACGAACTCTTGTGAAAACTTTCATGCTTCTAGACCCAGTGATTCAGGCAGAGGGTTAACTGTTAGTGAATGAATTTAAGATTTTAACTAAGTAGATTTGGTTTGTCCACTGCAGAATATAAACCTCTCCTAGGTTGCGCATGGGCAGCTATCAAAACCTTTTTGCGCCTAAAAATAGATCCTTCCGTCTTTCTGTATCCGTTCAAAAGGTGGCATATAATTTTGGTATTCATCAACTGCATCCGGTTAGACTAGAAGCCGACCCTAATAGAGTTGAGTAGGGACTTATAAGTATTATGACCTGTTGGAGCCTTAGAGTGAAGCTTATAACATAACTTCAATGTTCCCACATAAAAATAAACTACTAAACTCATACTAAATAAGAAAACAAGTCATAACGCTGCGAACAATACAGTGAAGCATACCAAAACTATAGCTCCGCTCTGTGCACACACGCTCACACGCACACATTTACATCCATTACAATCAAACTACACCTCACTAAGTGCACACATGTTTACAAAACCGGCCTCACGTCATTGTTCCAGCACTACGACATTTTTTTTTTAAATGTCGCAACGTATGCTGAGATAGGAGCCTTTTGACCTCGTACAGAACTCTGCTTTTATTTTAAATTTTACTTTGTTTTTTTTTATTGTTTTTTTATTAATGTTTTTAATGAAGGTGTTTAGTTTAATTTGTGATTTCCTGTGCGAGTCTCAATAAATACTTTTTCTTTCTTTCTTTCTTTCTATGTCTTGGTTTTTTATTTGGTCTGAGCTACTTTTTTTTTTTTTGTTAGCCTTTATTGTGTCCCACTACTGGGCAAAGGACTCCCCTATTTCCTTCCAAACCTCTCTGCTTTGTTCGATTTCAGGCCATGTTGAGCTACTAAAGTTAATTTTATAACGTCCACACTAAACTTCGCTCCAGAGTTTAGATTCTATTGGTTAATATTGGCACAGCTCCGCTCCTCTTCTCGTTTCTCCTCTCCATTTTCGCTAAGGGATTTTTCATTTTCTTGGGTCGTTCCTCTATATCAAAATAAGTGAAAGGGCTCAAATCTACGGTCTACCGTACTACAAATGCAAAGAGATTCTGCAATCGTACCCTTCAAAATTAATCATATGACGAAACTGAACAAATCTTAACATAATAAGTGATGAGCAAAAACATATACACATACACTTCATATTCATGACACAAATTAATCTTAAAAAGTAAAATAATATGTTACCTTACCTTACCATTAAACTTAACTTTAAATTAATATTATTTAACCTAAAAATTAAACTTACCTTAAACTTAATATTATGAAACTCAATACTCTGAAATTGTAACAGCAACATCACAGCAAGCACTATGTAACTTTACATCATTAAATTTTAGGCCCTAGAGTATAATGAGAAACATCCCCTAGAGTCTAGGGGATCGGTCTGTTTCTCCTAAACATAACCTATGTTAAGGATATTTTTTTTCAAAAACTGGTTGAGGAGAGTAGCGCACTATTGTTGATATACTTAGTACTAATTTTGTAAAACTGTATTATTAACATGTAGCTACTATAATCCTTTGTTTTGAGTAAATAAATATTTATATGACTGAGGCAAAAAACTTCAAATCTTCGATACTCATCGAGGATACCACATACTTTTCCCTTACAAAACAATGAAGATAATTTAAGCGAACAAAACCTTTATACAGAAGAGTTTCCGCACCAGAATTTCTGGAATATTCCCCTTTATTACGTCACTAATTCCCGGAATAAAGGACAAAACGTGTTCGCCGGGCGCGAGCCGAAATATACTATAACTTAATAGCAAGTTACTTTAAAACGAAAGTGGGGAAACGACATTTACATTAGTTCTAACTTTGCTCGGGTCTTTGGTCACGGAATATTAATTTTATGAGGTGCAGTAGAGCGGTGAGAATAACATTTGATTATATACAGTTCGTTTATTATTTTAGAGATATGAGGAACAGGGTGTAAAGTTCACTCATCCTTTAGAGAAAAGGGAGGCTCCTCCGACCAGACGGGTGTCGTGTCTGGCAGACAACTGCTCAACGGTTGCAGTCGGGATCTTGTATATACTCGTATGTCGATCGCGCGGTAAACTCTAACTGCGCGATGCAGGATTTGCTGAGATGCAAGTCTTTGATGCGTAGTTCGCATGTGGCGATGGAGATGCCGCCACATTATCATCCATCGACTATCCCATCCTACTACTAATAGGATAGTAGACACGCTAAAAAGAGAAAATCCTTCTGCTCCATATGCAGCACCGACTTCAAAGAAATTGGGATAGGTGCTCAGGTATCCCCATTTCTTTAAAGTCGGCGCTGCATATTCTTCTTCTTCCATACATCTCTATTGCCCGTCATCTCAGTATTAACTCCACTTCCCTTTCTTGACATAAATCATCCTTACACACAATCCATTATAACATCACGCCTGTATTCCTTGAAGGGTTAGGCAGAGGTGTACTTATAGTACACCCACATTTCGCTAGTTATGTTTGTAATAGGAGGCGAGCCTATTGCCATCAACCGGGCACAAATCCAGACTCCGGACGGCTACTGAGAAATTCCAGATGGAAAAACCCAATAACACTATGCCCGACCCGGGAATCGAACCCATGACCTCATGCTCTGCAGTAGCGCTTGCAACCACCAGATCAACAAAGCAGTCAAATATCAGCTGTACATATTTTATTTGGTCTTCTCCTAATATTCACTTCCATACTCAAAACTCCATACAAAAAAATCTGCCTAGCCTTTTCTCAACTATATTGGGGTCGGCTTCCAGTCTAACCAGATGCAGCTGAATACTTTATTTTACATGAAGCGATTGCCTATCTGACCTCCACAACCCGGTAACTGAGTAATACAATACCTTTTAGTAAGACTGGTTGTCAGACTTTCGGGCTTCTGATGACCCGTAACGACTGTCAAAGATCCGCGAATGACAGCCGGGACCAACGGCTTAACGTGCTTTCCGAGGCACGGAAGAGTCTCGGTATGTTAAGATGGTCACCCATCCACAGTCCAACCAAACTCCAAACAACGTTTCCTTTATTATAATTTGCACTCTCTTGGCCAGACATTCTGTGCATCTAATCTAAATCAACAGTGTGCTCTGACCTAATGCATAACCAGCTTATAACGTTCCCACTGCTGGGACATAGCCCAGAGAGAGTTGTGAGAGGAAGCGAACCGTAATCCACCACGCGGGCCCAGTGCGAGTTGTTGGACAAATGCAATTTCTCAATATGATCCGAGTCTCAATATATTATTTTACTGAGTCATAATGCCTTGCCTCATTATGTCGTGTGCTATGATTTAAGCCGCTGCACTGATTCCACTGAACTGCTGTTGAAATATGATAATCAGTGTTATATATGCTAATGAATTCTGAAACAATGTCGGCGGGTTTCATGTGTTTTCATATTTCGGGAGCGTTGCGTGCTATGAATGGATTTTGATCATGTGCTATTGTCATAGAAGATTAGGGTGTATTCAATAGCCACGAATATATTTTCTTAATAAAACTAGAGTACGGAACATTTGTATATTGTGGGGATGACAATAAATGAAAAAAAAAACGTGTGGCACTCGGGGACTGCCGCGGTAAAGCTATTGCATAGCATTTGTAACCTCCATACTTCCTATTTGTCAACGCTACACTTGGGATGATGACGTGATGACATAAAACAAAAATTACGTTCCCATGACAACATCACGTTTCCCATGACAACATCACGTTTCCCATGACAACATCACGTTGTCATGGGAACCGTCATTACATGGTAGGCGAAGTGGGGGTGTTAGGTTTTATTTTCTTTACGGTTTTATTTTCGTTACGTTACGGAATTTCTTGTTAATTAATTGATTAATTTTGAGTTAATTAATTTTGAGAATTACAGTGTGGGCAGTTGTTTTAACCGAAAATCAATGCTACGTGGAGGTTCACTAATCTTAATTAAAAATTGTATAAAATCTAAGACTCGTAATGACATAGTTGAACTATCGGTGGAACATAGCATTGAACTGTCCTGTGTTGAGCTAGATAAGCATTTTATAGTGTGTGTATACAGACCTCCAAATTATCAAAACTACTCTATATTTGAATCAGTAATGGAAGATGTTTTGGCAAAACTTACAACTGGTAATAAATCAGTAATTATTTGCGGTGATTTTAATATTAATATTTTGGAAAATAATTCAAATAGCAGTAGATTATTAAGTCTCTTCAAATCATTTAATCTGTCAAATGTGTTTTTAGAACCAACGCGAATAACTTCGACTACTGCTACATGTATTGATAACGTCTTTTGTTGCTGCGACTATTTAGATAAAGCTATTGTAAATTATCTCCCTTCTGATCACAGCGGTCAAACCGTTATTTTTGAGTCCAACACACCAATACTAAAAGTGCAGATACAAACTAGACCAATAACATCGGGTAATTTAATTAAGTTTAATAGCACTTTAATTAGCAAGTTAAGTGCTCAGGGTCTAAATATGTCCAATGGCAATATTTTGTATGAACAATTATTTTCATTAGTCCAAACAGAGTTCAATGAGTCTTTTAAGAAAAAAACTAAAACTATTTGCCCTAAGTTTTTATTCAGTAACTGGGCAACTAAAGGCATCAGGAAAAGTAGGGAAACATTATTTGAACTGTATGGCCTTAAGCCGTATATTAACACAGAAACTTTTAATAAGTATGTTGCTACTTACTCTAAAACTTTTAAAAATATCTGCAAAGCAGCTAAAGCTTCTTTCATTAGCAACAAGGTTAAATCGGCAGATAATAAAATAAAGACAGTTTGGAAAATTATTAACAATGAAACAAACAAGAACAAAAGACATAATACAAATTACACACTAGACACTTCCGGCGGTCTTATTAGCGACAACATCGATGTTGCTCAAGAATTTGCAACTTTCTTTACCAATATTCCAATTAAAACTACAGAAACTCTAAATTCCTCCCCCTCACTTGCGATTGATTTATTAAAAGCGAATGTTTCAGCCTGCCCTGTGGAATTTAAATTTAAACATATAAACCCTGTGGTCGTTATAAAGGCTTTTAAGCAACTTAAGATCAAAATTACCGAAGATCTGTGGGGCATGTCTACTAAAGTTTGTCAATCAATTATTGAGACAATTGCACCCTATTTAGCTTTAATATTTAATTTGTGTGTAGATCAAGGGATATTCCCGGATTTAATGAAATACAGTAAAGTTATTCCACTTTTAAAATCCGGGGATAGCAAAGACACTAATAATTATAGGCCCGTATCAGTTTTGCCGGTTTTCAGCAAGGTGTTTGAAAAAGTAATGTTAAATCAAATGCTCAATCATTTTAATCGTAATAACATCCTACACGATCAACAGTATGGTTTCACCAAAGGACGTTGCACAACCGACGCCGGTGTCACCTTATTGAAACACATCTTTAATCCATGGGAAGAGGCACAAGATGCAATAGGCATCTTTTGCGACCTATCCAAGGCATTTGATTGCGTGGATCACGAAACACTGCTCTTGAAACTTGAGCATTACGGTCTGGATAAACTTGCGCTGAGCTTAGTAAAATCATATTTGAATGATAGACTGCAGCAAGTTCAAATAAACGGTGTAAATTCATTGGGTTTAAAAGTCAAAATGGGTGTACCACAGGGCTCGATATTGGGTCCATTCCTCTTTTTAGTATATTTAAATGATTTACCAAATTTACTGAAAAATTGATCACAAATGGTGTTATTTGCTGATGACACATCACTGATTTTTAAAGTAGACAGACGTGCACAGGAGCTTGACGACGTAAATAACGCTATGCTTACGGTCCATAATTGGTTTACTGTAAATAATTTGGTATTAAATGAGAAGAAAACTAAATGCATAAGATTCGCGTTACCGAATGTTAGAAGTAGTGAATGTCACGTTGTATTGAATAAGGAGACACTAGAATTCGTCGAAAAGACAGTTTTCCTGGGGATAACGCTTGACTCCAAACTACAGTGGGGTCCTCACTTAACATCACTTGCAGGGCGGCTAAGTTCAGCCGCTTACGCTGTTTGGAAAATCCGCCAACTAACAGACGTGGATACCGCGAGACTGGTCTATTTTAGTTATTTTCATAGCATCATGTCTTACGGTATTTTGCTGTGGGGACGGGCTGCAGATATTGATTCTATCTTTATTCTGCAAAAGAGGGCCGTCAGAGCCATCTACAACCTCCGCAGACGCGAATCTCTAAGGGAATTGTTCAAGAAAATTAACATCATGACGGTACCTTGTCAGTATATATATGAAAACATTATGTATGTTCGAAAAAATCTACACCTTTTTAGTAAGATAAGTGACAGGCATAATTTTAACGCTAGAAATAGGAATAAATTAGATCAACCACGTTTTAGATTGTCTAAAGTTCACACTTCTTTTATGGGGTACTGTGTAAAATGTTATAATAAAATACCACTCGATATTCTTCAACTAAATGAGAAGAAATTTAAAACATGCATTAAACGCACACTATGTAGACAAGCATATTATAAGTTGGATGATTATATCGTAGATAAAAATGCTTGGCTTAATGCTGGTCCTGCTCCACAGCCACTTGGGCTCACTAGTTAAAATTTTAATATTTGGAAGAGTTCCTTCCCTTTTTTTTTTTAATTTTGTTTTTGACATTACGAACTTAAATGTTTATTTTTTTATCTTACCAAGTAAATAAAAATGCTTGGCTTAATGCTGGTCCTGCTCCACAACCACAACTAATTGATAACATTTGCAAATACTGTTGGAGCTGCTGAAGATTGTAAGACCATCTTTGCATTGTATAAACTCAATCTCTTTTGTATTATATAATTGCATAGCACACTATGTGAGCACTATGTACTAAAGAGTTACTATTTACCGGGTAATATGTCTTGCATTGACTTGAATGTGCCCTGGCGGCTGTGAGTATGTCATGCTCACTCAAATGTTTCGCTGATGGTGGCGCGTGTGTTGGATCATTTAGCTCCCTTCAAAATGGTTGAGCTGAATGGTGCTAATCCATGCGTCATGTTCGTGTACGGGCGCCGTCAGTTGGGACTGGTTATCTCTTAGCTGCCAGGGCTTATTTTTAATTTTTTTTTTTGAATTGTTCTTTTTATCTTTTTATTACGGACGCTTCTCATGTGCACGTCTTTCTACATTGTTATCACATGTATAATTTCAACATGAATGATGTAACCAATATTTTGTAACAATTTTTTATTTAAAAGAGTGTCCGTGGAGTTTCTTGCCCGTTCTTCTCCATAGGTACCTACTACGCTTTGGAATGGGCAACTAGCTTCATACCTATTTCTGACTGACCGATTCCTTGACAATTCAAAAGTGCCTGTAAATGGTTTAATTGAAATAAATGATTTGAGTTTGAGTTTGAGTTCTTGATTCGGTCGCCGCGCTCAAAGCCCGCGATAAAAGCTATGCAATAACTTAAAAACTGCCAATGCCAACATAGGAGTATTATGAAAAAATTAAATACCTGAACTATGGGTTGTGCCAATCAGTCTACCAACTATATTGACTAATTGGTTATTATAAAATTCGTTCGTCGTTAGAAATTCATTGTCAGAAATAATAGTAATTTATTTTCGCGTATAGCAGATACATTTTCCAGAAATAGGCATGATCAAAGTCAGCTCTTTCTGCATAGTAGTAGGACTGCACTTAAACGCAAAAGTGTTTTCTGCATGGCCCCCATCATTTATAACAAGTTACCGAAAATTTGGAGGGAGCTTAATAATATACAATTGAAGAAACAACTAAAGTACCTAATTTCTAACCGACAAAGCATATTATAATATTATGGAATTTCTGACAGAACCATTTATTTTGACATAGATTTTTTTAATTATCTTTATTTACTGTTGACATTTATAATTTATCAATGTTTGCTAAATTCAAGGTAAATTAATGATATAGACTTGACTACCTAAATTATTAACAATCATAATTACTAATATTTGCACGCCATAATATGTGGCAAACATGTCTGAACCTGTACTTTTTCAGTGATATCCTGCATGCACGTTTTCATTAGGATTCCGTAGTCAACAAGGAACCCTTATAGTTTCACCATGTCCGTCTGTCTATCTGTCTGTCTGTCCGCAGTCTAGCTCCGAGACTCTTGGTACTGAAAGCTGTAATTTGGCATGGGTATACATATTAATTACGTCGACAAAGTGGTAAAATAAAATTAAGATAAAAAAAAAATTGGGTACCTCCCTTACACGTAAAGTGAGAATATTTTTTATTTTTCCATCCCATAGTGTGGGGTATCGTTGGAAAGGTTTTTCAAAAACATTGTGAGTGTGCATTTTTGTACGCAGAATCCGTTTGAGAAATGTGCTAAGTTGCAAAAACATGTTCTCCCATTCATCCCAACTACGGAACCCTTCATTGTGCGTGGTTCAACACGCACTTGACTGGTTTTTTTTTTCTATATGTGGTGTACACAAGTTTGAGCAAATAAATATATATTATCTTATATATTTGTTTGAATTTTTGCTTGTTGACTACGAACGTCATTTGTTTGATCGGTATACGAAGCTGAACCTATATCCCACGCCCCACGTCGTTAACTGCCCACGCTAACATAAATCTTACAAGAACCAACCAAAAAGAAAAACTTCACAGACGTATCAAAACATTGTTTTCAGCCATATTTCGTCCTAAGTAGGTACTCCAATGTTTTCAGATATTCCCAGGAGATCATAAAACAACGCTCCTCCACAAAAAAGAATATAAATTATTTTGATACAAAAAATTTCGTACAACATCTATCTACCGGAAAATAAAAGAGATAAAAATAAATGTAATCGTATTATTTTACTTAACTTAGTAAAGTTTAAAGGGAACGTGTAAATGTAATCCACCTAGGTAAACGAATCTCAAAGTTTATCTAGTCTGGATCAGTGAGCAAGTGTTCTTGCTTTATAATAAAATTATTATAATATAGCTTCTACCCGCAATCTTGTTCTCCCAACTCACCGCGTCGCATCGCATTGCTTGCCGTGCTTGTTCCCCCAACTCACAGCGTCGCATCGTATTGCTTGCCGCGCTTTTACTTTGTTTCTCTTATGCGCGTTTTCACCTTCACTAAGTGACACTTAAATGAATCCCTAAATAAAAATGCATTGTTGGATTTTCAACTCTCAGCGCTAAGCATAGTGTTGAAAATCCAACAATGCACTTTTATTTAGGAATTTATTTAAGTGCCACTTAGTAAAGGTGAAAACGGGCATTAGAGTTCTTTCAAACTTTTTTCTTTTTCCTCGGCTCCTAAGGGTCTTATTTATTTATTTGTTAACATAGGTTAAATAAAGAAATACAGATCTTATGTTTGGTGAACAGAGCGCTATGTTATGCCAGGAGGCGTACAAATATGGTATCCAACAGGGATGTAACGGATATCCGTATCCGCATCCGCAACTGCGGAGCATCCGCATAATTTTTGACATCCGCAAAACATCCGCATCCTCAAATTTTGATTTTAAAAGCTCCGCATCCTCATCCGCATCCTCATAATTTCTATGGGGATGTGACCCTACGTTGTTCGCACAAATATTGTTTTTTTTAAAACTCGCGCCGAGTTATATGAGCGGGCCGATAAGTGTGTTACGCGTTCCTATTGGCTGAACTCACAATGTCCTTGTCCTATGACAGGCGATCGGCTGCACGTAGCAGTGGTGGCACGACTGTGGTGTCACATGTCACAATTTGAGTTACCGGGTGCCGGGTGGCGTATTATTGTTTTCTTTTTGTTAGCTCATAGAAATGAAGTTTTTTATAGATGAATTACGCTACGGTAACCTACCAAATGATTATATTACCTACAACGTATAATACAAATATAAATACTATAAAAAATAAGGGGTATGTTTGTACGACATCCGCACCCTCATCCGCATCCTCAATAAGGAATTTTCCAATATCCGTATCCGCATCCGCTAACCCGATTATCTCGATATCCTCATCCGCATCCTCATCCGTTAAATGACATCCGTTACAACCCTGGTATCCAAATCTAACTGAGGATTACAAATTAAAATTTCCAAAAAAATATTTGAAAAACATGCATAATTAAGGTATTAAACTAGAAAATAAATTGAAACAATTACATATTATCCAATACTCCAATTATTGAGGAATTATAAAAATGCCAAAAAAAAAAACTATGTCATAATAATTAAAATGTCAAAATAATTTAATGTCTAAATTAATAATTGTAATTCTAAATTAATTCATCATTTAAATATTCGTCAATAGTATAATGACATTTATCAATTAAGAACAATTTCATTTTGTTTTTAAATCGTGTAAAATTTAATTTTTTTATGGTGTCAAACTTTCATCCTCTATTTATCCCGATATGGAGAGGAATTTTCGAAAATCCTTCCTTCCTTAGTGTAAGGAAGGATTTTTGAAAATTTTAAAATTTTGCGCAACAGTTCCTAAGAGAGTACTTTCTTAGGAACTGTTGTGCAAAATTTCATACTTCTATACCCCCGGTTAGGCCGTGCATTGTCTACTGTCAGTGAATTTAAGATTTTTGATGTGTGAAAAGCTTTCTCTCGCTTTCCTGCAATCTGTGGGAGTGATTTCGTGAAAAGGGACGGAAGTGTGTAACAGGAAGCCGAGAAAGCGCGCATTATTTGATTTGACCAATGAGCGCGCGCGGTGCTAGAGTTGGCTGTCAGATGGTACAACCCATTTTCCAACATTTATTTATTAAATAGATAGGAATCACCTGAAGTATGTACCTATATTTCATGGAAATAATAGTGGAAAAAAATAATATCAATATAGAACAAAAGCGCTCATAAGTGGGGAATTTGACCCTCATAACCTAATTCTTTGAAATACTATAAATATTATTATTGATATTTGGTTGTCACTCACTTCGTTGGATACGTAGTTACCCCATACGTATCTACAGAAGCGTTAGGACATACATTCCTGACTGCGATACAATACAATTTAATGTGCAGTATTAAGTCAGTTAAAATTAATTGAACTCACTTGTTTAAATTAATTCAACTTAAAGGGAAACGCCCATTCTTGGCCATGGTTTGCCCAGCAATGTGGGAAATACAAAAAAAATACCCATTTAGTAACTAAAATATTGCTTTTACTTATTTGTAACAAAACCTCCGGAATTAAAAGCCGATTTAATCAAGACACTCAATCGTTTATTTCCTTATCTAACACTTCCGATTGTTGGTCAATCCTGTCAAAGTAGGGATGGCAACTTTTACTGAAAAAAATCGATACACTCAAAACCGGTTACCAAAAATAGATTTTTTATTATGTAGTTGTTACAATCAACTCAGCCTATCGCAGTCCACTGCTGGACATAGGCCTCTTCCAGGCTGCGCCACAACACCCTTTCCTCCGCCTTCCGCATCCAGTCTGTCCCAGCCAACTTTTTAAGGCCATTGGTCCATCTAGCTGAGGGGCGTCCCACACTACGCTTACCGATACGCAGTCTCCACTCTAGGACTCGTCTGCGCCACTGGCCATCAGTCCTTCGATGAATATGACCGGCCCACTGTCACTTCAGCTTGCTTACTCTGCAGGCTATGTCGGTAGCTCCGGTTCTTTTCCGGATAACTTCATTTCTGATCTTAACCTTCAAAGAAACTTCGAGGATAGCCCGCTCCATAGCGCGCTAAGCAACCTTCAATTTGTGGACTAGCCCGACTGTCAGTGTCCACGTTTCGGCACCGTATGTCATAACGGACAGGACGCACTGATTGAAGACCCTAGTCTTCAAACACTGCGCGATTGGCGACAACAAGACTTGACGAAGTTTTCCAAACGCTGCCCAAACTAGCTGGATCTTTCTGTCGGCTTCTTTCTCAAAGTTGTGCCTACCGAGCTGGATGAGTTGCCCTAAGTAGACGTTCTCCTTCACAACTTCGAGAAGCGACCATTTGATGTGGATTGTATTTGGCAAGACATGCGAATTGTACATACATGACTTTCGTCTTGTCCAAATTCATACCGAGGCCAACCAGCCGAGAAGCTCCATTTAGGCTGTGTAGCATCTGGTCTAGGTAACTGTCTCAGCGTCTCGTCAGCGTCAGTTGTAACCTCTTTTGTTATTTTCTTTAGAGACAAAAAAAAATATGTTACTTCATTTTAAATACGATCCATTGAACCGATTCCGTATTTCCAGTTTGTTTTTTAATATAGATTTTTCGAAAAACCGATGTCATATCGCATCCCTACGTCAATAATAATCGTAATTGACAACTGATTGACATTGATATTTCACATTCTGTTTGGTGCTGTATTTTTTCGACTACGTATTTCTATTTGATTTTCCGACGACTTTGATTACGATTATGGACCTTGTAACCGCTCCCGATGACGACCTTGGCTTTACATTGAATTCGGTACCCGCATCCCTTGACGACACCAGCTTGCCAATGGATACCGTACCTGTTTCTCGCGAAGGACCTGACACGAATATGGAACCTGAATTACACGAACTTACCAGCTTGCCACGGAGCCATCTCTGTGTCAACTGTGGCGTGGATACACGAAGACTTAAGAGATTTCCCTTAAGCAATGTGGAAGTTCGGTTTACATTTCAGCAATGAATTGCACCACAACAAGTAAATTACTTTATGAACATACAAAGTACATACTCAGCAACTTTTACTGCATAGCTACGTTACGTTAGGTTTGAATTGAATAATTCGGTTGGTTAGTGTCACGGAAACCATAAGAATAAATATTTGAAGTTTGTTTTGTTTCAAACTATTGCCACGTATTTTATGTGACATAAGTAATGAATTGTATGATCATCAAAAATGGTATCATGAGACCGATGTCATTCAATGTAAAATACATAAAGACCTTTTGATGTTACAGCATGTTAATAGGTATAAATTATTTTTATTTATAACTATGTAAAAAATAGTGGTTGTTTCTTTATCTATAATGTTAACCCTAATGCCTATAACTTGTTTCTTTCATGGGCGTCACTTGGCCAAAACCTCTTTATCAAATGGGTAATTCCCTTTCTTTCACTTTCACAACTGATATTTCTTGACAGTTGTATGAAATGGCAAATGACGTAGGGTATCAATTTGCTTGGCAATTAATGTCTCTGATGGTACCTAACCTAAACACACGTACACCTACATGTAACACAATTTCTCATACGTCACAATGGAAGCTATCGACACGTATGGCCGTAGCGAGCTAATCTTGGATTCAACCACTTAACGGATTTCGATGCCCGTCCCACTGTCTCGAACCTCGAGCTGCATATACGTTACGCCTACATTCTCAAAGGGGTAGGTAGATATCTGCTGAAAATTATGTGAAGAATATAATGATATATGTAGGAAATTAAATTAAATTATTATAAGAATATATGTAGGAAATTATGTGGTCCCAAGGCTCCTGGAGCCTCCAAACTAAATGCAATACTGAGGAATATTGCAATTATTTTCTCGTAATAAGAAAACCCATGGTCTGTTCTAAAAATAACTGATGAAAATGTAAACAAGTGGGTCAGAAAACATGTGCTTGATTTGATTTGATTAGGTACTTTAATATTTAAACCCGAAGTTCTAATTAGAAATCACTATAAAAAGGTTTTTCATTTGACAGGCGTCATCTCTACGAGGGATGATGCCTGCGTAAAATAAAAAATAACTCAAGGTCGCCGTAATCTTTTGATTACGTGAAAAAAAAAGGGGCCAATATTTTTGAAGTGAAAACTTCTTTAGCATCGTTGTGATTTGAAAGTCGATGAAAGGAAAAAGCGACAGTAAAAAGAGACAGACACATAAATTCATAAGATTTAACGTGGGAGAAATTGAGATAGGAAGTATTATACAGTGTTTCTTATGTTCGTGGTTCTCTTTGTGCTCTGCATCGTACCCCCCTCCTCCACTCGTTTACCAAGGCATAGTGGGAGTTTGCTTGGGCCTCAGCGTTGTACGTGTGTACAACGTGTTTGTGCACGTACAATTTTTTTTTTTTAATTTTTGAACGTTTCACTTCTACCACGTGTGGATTGCACATATGTTTTTTTTTTATATTCTACTTGGCGGACAATTTTTTTTTTGTCATAACCTCAATGGGGGATGTATTAAGGTTAATTTTATACCCAACCTCAATCATTTTCATCGATGATTTTTCCATAACAATTTTAATCATGTTATTGAAACCATAATTGTAGGAATAAGTAAGATATAAACCTTATCTTATTAATATTCTAAATCGATAAATGTATTACCATTTCCTTTTAGTGAGCAGTGGCGGTACCTCCATAGAAGCCGAAAAGCCCGGCTTGCATTCAAAGATGAGCCCACAAAAACAAAAAAAAAAAAAAAAAAAACTACACCCGTAAACTTGTAAAGTAACCAAGTAATTCATTCATGTCGCAAGAATTGATAAGAATAATAACATTAAACTCCGCGCTGCACCGTATCAGCCGCGCGCTTTAGAAGCTACGATGCCAGGTTTACGTACTCAAAGAATAATATTTAAATTCCGCGCCGTTTTCATCACGCACGTTGCCAAACTATCTCGGATGCCGCAGTTGCGATCTCACTCTAACACTATAGCGTTAAGCAGGACGCGAGATCGCATCAATGAATGAAATCGTCAATTCTGTGGTACATTGTATTGCTTTCTCGCTCACACAAGGGGGCTTCTTATGAGGCTTCATACCTCTCATCTTTCTCATGGAAAATTGTTAACGTTGTTGGTACCATTAGTATGTACTCATTTCGCAAAATGTTCTAATTTTTAAGCCCGGCTTTTGATTTTTTATGAATGGAACGAATCGCGTATTTGATTATGAATAGTAGGAGTAAAGCAACTACCTATGTCGTTGCAAGACGCTGCGCAAGACGCTGCGCAATGCGTGATTTTCTATAGAATGATACAATTTTCAAGTTAGTTAGTTTGTTTTGAACGACTACTGGCGGTTTTTTTTTTTGCTTTGATATTTTTTTCATTTTCTGTGAATTTAAGTGTTGTGAATTGTGATTAGTTTTTGCTGTGATTATTATCTTTGTTTTGAAGTGATTAAAAAGTTTCTTATCATTAAAATTAATTCGGAAACGCATGCAGTTGTTCCTTGTGAAGGACTAAAGTGTGTGAAATTGTTACTCGGAAAGGTAATTTTATCATCAAAATGGGAATTCGGAAACTGTGTTCGTACAGGTATTTATTTCGACAGTAAGTAACTCTTTACTTCACCGTAACGAACCTCAAATTATTGTACCTATTTCTCGGAAAAAAAAAACATGTATTTTTGTCAGTCGAAGAATAGATTGAAATAGGCATTCGAATGTCTATTACACAAACTAAGTAGCTGGTGCCATGAAAGCATATGACTAGTGTTGTTTTTATGGCAATGTAGTTTTGGAAAACTACTGAAAAATAAACCATCCTATTATGTTTAAGTACATCTCATTGAGATCACAAAACAGTAATGTTCGTATCGAAGAGATTCTTCATAGGTGTTTTGAAATAAAGATTAGAGTTGGCTATTGTCATTAATTCATTATGATTATGATAAATTATAAAATTTTGTTTAGGTAGGTAATATCTCATGTTAACATTTTCAATCGAGTGTCTAATCGCTAACGGTGTGATTAAGACGTGTTTATCGTACTCTCGTGATCGGCCTGAGACTTTACGATATTATATTAACTCCGGCTGCTCGGCGGCGGCGGCGGCACGCACGTGTGCGTACCGCCAATTGCCAATATGCGTGTAGTGAGGAATGATACATCTTGTGGCGACATGAATGAAGACGGAATGGAGAATAACATGGATACACATATTCAGATAGATATGGACGGTAGAAGTAGAACTGAAGAGGACTTAACACAAAACGAACAAGAACAAATTGATACCGAGATTGATAGGACTGAGGATGTGAATGGTGGAGACAGACAATTTGGACGGTGGACGGTAGTGGGAGTTCAGAAAAAACCCAAGGTCAACAAAATTGATGTCAGTATAGCTTACAAAGATAAATTACCAAAACAGTTCGCCTTGGCCAAAATGTTTAAAGCTCAAGGAATTTCTGGAATCAATTGTGTGAAATACATAAATCCATTTAAAGTATTGGTTAGTTTTTCTGACGAAACATGTGCGGAAAAGTTAATGAAATGCCAAGAATTTGAAAAATTGGGTTGGAGAATATTTATGCCTTGGGAAGTTAATGTATCTTATGGAATAATAAAAGATATTGACATCGGATTGTCTGATTCTATATTATTAGAAAGTTTATCATGCGACGGACCCGAAATCCTTTCAGTCAAAAGATTAAACCGCAGAGATTTTGAGGCTTCTGGTTGGCAAGAGAGTGAGACAATACGAGTTTGCTTCAAGGGGAAGTCTCTGCCTCAACATGTATACATTCATAATCTGAGGATCAAAGTGGAAAGTTATATATTTCCCGTCACACAATGTTCAAGATGTTGGCGGTATGGGCACACATCAAAATTATGTTCTTCTAATCAGGTTATTTGCCCTAAATGTGGTAAACATCATACAAACTGTGAGACGACTTCGTATAAGTGTTCAAATTGTCACGGAAATCACATGGCTTTAATAAAAACTTGCCCAGCATATTTGAAGGAAAGGAAAATTCGAGAACTAATGTCTCAATTTAATTGCAGTTATAGACGTGCACTTACAATATATGTTCCGCCTTTTTCTCAAAGGCGTAATGCACAGAATTCCATAGATGAACGCCAGCAACCCCCGCAACGTAGTTGTTCCCCAATATTGCCAACTTCATATGCTACAGTTATGACATCAAAAATCAACCCTACACAAACAACGCAAACTAACAAAAAGAAAAAGAACAATAAAAGGAAGAAACGTGCAAGTACATCAAGCGGGTCAACAACTAATGAATCATCTGACTCCGAAACACACACTAATATGAAAAACGGGGAAGGCGGAGCCACGGAACCGATCGCTGCATCGATCGACAGTGGCGGGGACACAGTCGCAGGTGCAAAGACTCACCGCACTCGTCAGTCCTGGACGAGCCGAGCCGATAATGTGAGATCAAACAATGTTAATGTCGATGCACACTCAGATGACTGTGATTCGTATGACACGCCTCATATTAGGTTAAATACCAACAATATCTCGTTTAAGGTACTAGTTAATAAGTTGAGTCGAGTGATGTTTGCTAGTAAATATACATGGAAGGTTAAAATCGAAAAAGTGTTCAAAATGTTTACACAATGGTTTGTATCGTTTATAGTGACAAGTTTTGTGGACTTATCTGGTTTAAAAAATATGTTTAATTTTACTCCAGCTGCTAATGGATAGTTACAATGCCGGTAAGAACGTTAAAATTAATATATTACAGTGGAATTCACAAAGCTTACGTCCTAAATTAATGGCTTTTGAAAACCTGTTGTGTCAGGAAAAAATTCATATAGCTGTAGTAAGTGAAACGTGGTTGGATTCAGAAAAGGTTTTAAGAATCAAAAACTATAATGTGTATAGGGAAGATCGGGGCGACAGTTATGGTGGGATTGCGATATTAACACATAGATCAATTAAGTCTCAGTTGTGTCAAATGAGAAATAGTAATCCTGATATTCAAGTGATAAATGTTAAGATTTTAAATTGTAAACATTTAGAGAATATTGTTGGTATCTACTGTCCACAATGGGTTCACACTAGGCTTAGAGATTGGGAGGATATTTTTTCACAATTTCCCAATAAATGTTTATTCCTTGGAGATTATAACGCTCACCACTCCGACTGGTCATATAAAACTGACACAAGAGGTTCTCAAATCTATGAGGTTATAAGTGAAAGGAATATATGTACGCTTAACGATGGTACATTCACTCGTATTAAGTTAGTAATGAATCATTTACAACAAAGCAGCCCCGATATTTCTATGGCCTCCTCCGATATTGCGCATATGTTTGATTGGCAGGTCACGAATGAGTTTTTAGGGAGTGATCATCTGGTAATAAAACTTTCTCTAGCCATGACATTAACCTCATCATTTTATAAAAAAAGGAATTTTAAAGCAGCCAAGTGGTCGGAATATAGTAAATATTTAGAAGAATTATTTATGGATTTTCACTACCACGCGGACCCTCAACTATCTTATGATCAGTTCATGGATAAATTAAATAAGGCTGCTGACAAATATATTCCAACTGTTAAGTTTTGTTTAGATCCCACAAATACATTTAAACCAAAACCGTACTGGAACCCTGAGCTGTCCCGTGCGGTAGCTAGGAGAAGATTGGCATTGGCAAAATTTCGAAATAATCCTACCCCCTTAAATTTAGATATATTAAATGAATGTAATTCGGAAGCTCAGAGACGTATGAGGGTAGCTTCAAATAAAAACTGGCAGGAAGTTTGTGATTCGCTGAGTGAGGTCTCTTCCTCTGCAGAAATGTGGAGAAAGATGAGATGGCTAAAGGGTTACAGATGCCAGAGAACCCATGTAGATGAAGATAAAGCCCAAAGATTACTTAATTGCCTCTGTCCTGACTTTGCACTGCCAGCCCATCCGGTTTTCTCCTCGAACAACTTAAAATTACAGCTACCTATCCTTATGCATGAACTTGAGGTATGTATAAAACCAAAAGATACTGCCCCAGGCCATGATGATATTTCGTTTTCTATGATCAAACACCTTCCTCCGTCAGGAAAACGCATTCTACTAAATTTATATAATTATTTCTTGTCTTCGGGCTTTGTTCCTACTCAGTGGAGAGATATTACCGTAGTCCCTATTCCCAAACAAGGCCGCGACCCCACTTTGGTTTCATCACTTCGACCAATTTCCTTAATTTCTTGTATATGTAAAATCCTACATTTAATCCTAAATAAAAGGCTGGAATGGTTCTTTGAAAGTAATCGTTTGTTTTCAGAAGAGACAGTTGGCTTTAGAAAGTCTAAATCTTGTTTAGATAGTTTGACACGTCTAGTTTCCAGAGTCCAATCAGGATTTTCAAGGGATCTTAATACCGTTGCGTGCTTCCTTGATGTAGACAATGCCTATAATAATGTTGATTTAAAAAAGCTATTATTAATTTTAGATACATTGGGAGTTGGCTCAAAAATATGTACTTATTTGTGGAACTTCCTAAGCTTGAGATACCTCAAAATTAAATTGGATAACTTGGACGTCACAAGAAGTACAGGTCGTGGTTTGGCTCAGGGTGACCCTTTATCTCCCCTGTTGTTCAATGTTGCAACTTATGAAATTTGTAATTCAGTGGATAATGCATATGTGTCCCAATATGCAGATGATTTTGCTATTTATGTTATACATAAAAATATTGAAACCGCTTGTAATGTTCTCCAATCAGCGATAAACATTATGGTTAAGTCATTGGAAGAATTGGGTTTAAATGTCTCTCCCTCTAAAAGTAACATTTGTGTTTTTAAGAAAAGTCCAAATAGATCCCAAGTCAACGTTGTGATTAGTGGCGTGCCGTTACAAGAAGTAGTAAATGTTAAATATTTAGGGCTTTGGCTTGACCGTTCTTTAAGGTGGGGAAAACATTTGAATGAGACATCAGAAAGAACGATGAGATTTTTAAATATTTTTAAAGTTTTGGCTGGTCCGGGTTGGGGAGTTCACCCTAAACATTTACGACGATTATATATTGCAATTATAAGAAGTCGTTTAGATTACTGTAGTTTTCTATTTGATAATAGCTGTCATTCTAAATTATATAAGCTGGACAAATTACAAAACCAGGCTATGCGCATTATCGGGGGATACGTAAAAAGCACTCCTATCCACGTTATGGAAAGCGACCTATGCTTGCAGCCCCTATATATTCGCAGAATGTATCTAGCTGGTAAATTTTGGGTGAAATCCAAGTCTCTGACTGATAATCCTACCATTTTAGTACTGAACGAACTTAGTTCCCTTGTAGATCAAAGATACTGGAGGCGAAAAAAGACTCCTGCGCTTATAACGATTCACAATACGTTTAAAGACATGGTAATCCATTCTGCTGATTTGTTAGACATGTACACACTAAACTATTGGATGACTTACAATAATATCACAAACATGCTAAAACCTACAATAGACACCATCACTAGTCCAAAGAGATTATGCGATACTACAATCTTACGTACTAAATGCATAAACTTCCTTGAAAGCCAATATACAGGGTACTATAAAATTTTTACTGACGGGTCTAAAGATGGCAATAATTTCATGGGAGCAGCATTCTTTGACCCTCAATCTGATACCTTCATAAAATTTAATATTTCCAATAATATTTCAATCATGTATTTAGAACTTTTAGCAATTAGTGAAGCATTGGCATACATAGAATCCATTGAACATACTAATTTTATAATTTTAACAGACTCTAAAAGTTCAGTTCAACATTTAGCTCGATGTTCCTCTGGCTTCAGAGGAACACCGATAGCTTACAAAATTATTGACTCCGTTATCAGATTGAGGGCCAATTCAAAAAATATCATCATTCAGTGGATCCCCTCCCACGTTGGCTTAGTAGGTAACGAAAGGGCAGACCAATTAGCAAGACTGGCTTCAAGTGACGGCATACCATTGCACGTACACCCATTTTATACAGATTGCATGAGACATATACGCGAACATTGTTTTTTGAACTGGAGGGAACACTTTGATCAGAGGTCTGTGGAGAAGGGGGTGTGGTATAAAACGATACAAGGAGAACCATGGAAAACGCCATGGTTCGATTCAAGTTTTTTAGGCAGATCAGAAATTGTGACAGCTCTCAGACTTCGTTCTGGACATATCCCCTTAAATAAGTTCGCATTTTTAATGAAAAAAGTTCCTTCTCCCAACTGCACAGAGTGTGGGAAAGTGGAAGACGTTCTTCACATCATGGTGGAGTGTGCCCGGAACGAAGATCTCAGAGCTGAGTTATTGACATACTTTGGTGTTGATGTTAGAGAGGTGGGAAGATGCAATAACATTCTAGCATTCCCCTTGTCAGAGACAGCGAGGCTACTATATAAACTTGTGCGGATTGGTGTTCGTAGAAGATAGTTAGTCATATAAGAGAATTGTATTAGCTTTATAAAATGGTGTTATAATTATAAGAAAGGCTTACGGAGCGACTTAGTCTTGTTGACCAAGCTCCTTAAATAAAGATTAAAAAAAAAAAAAAAAAAACATTTTCAATCGACATTAAATTTTAAACTCATAAAATTATGCGTTTGGCAATAGAACAACAAATCTATACTATGGGAGCCATCTAGTGGCTTTTGATTGAAAAATTTTGCTTGAGACAAGCCAATATGAATTATGGTAAAAAGGTTCGACTATTTCGACTAAGCGGTGTAATTACGCGCATTCGTGGCGATAGATGGCGCTTATGACAATTACGTGCCTGACATGTCATAACCTTTTCGCATTTGAAAGGTTTTCTAACCAAAATTATAATAATGTTGTACCATGAACTTGACTTATATGGAAATAAGTCAATCGCTCGCCTGGCAGATTTTTTTTTTCGTAAAAAATCTGGCGGCTTGCCCTAATTTTGACCCCTAGGCACGCCACTGTTAGTGAGTGATTGTGTAAGAATGCAACCTATTTACACTTTCATTATATACTTTCGGAACATAGTCACAATAATTTGTTTTATATTCGACTTTTATTCTTTCTATCAGCGTCTATTTTCAGTATCCCTATCCAATTAGCTTCCACTGTTGGACCTAGGCTAGGCTATACTAGATAGTCAGCCAGTCATCTATTTTTATCAGGCTAGCGCTGACGTGATAAATAACTACACTACACAGTTTTCCTCTCAATTTTGCTTGCATCACATTTTTGATGGTCGTGTTTCTAGTTTGATAACTTTAGACTTTTTTATACACTCTCTCGAACAGAAATTTTGGGACAGACACAAGTATAATATTATAGAGTATAACTTACTAGTTATCTACTTATAAGTAGGTACTTTTTTACGAGTAGAGGTAATGTATGATAATTATGTCTCCTCTTTTCGCATGGAAAAGGAGAAACTACAAATGTAATTAACTCCAGAATCAAGAGGTTTTGAAGGTTTGCACGCTGCGATCCTTTTGTCCTTCATAAATAAATGCATCTTTAAGCACAATACCAATCTTCTGAATGGCTATGTTTCGGAATAAACTATATTTGAAAATTTGGTTTTAACATTTGCCAACTTCAAATAATAAGTATCTAGTCGACCGAGCTCTGCTCGGGTGAAATAATACATACTAATTCCATGCTGCCATGATAGTACATACTAATTCCATGCTACCATGGTAGTAGGTACTTACTAATTCCATGCTGTCATGACAGTAGGCACTTACTAATTCCATACTGCCATCATAGTAGGTACTTGCTAATTCTATGCTGCCATGGTATTCTAAGGTAGCCATCTTGTTCAAAACTTTGGTCGAGCGAGCTCTGCTCGAATGAAAATACGGAGAAAACGAATATTCCCAGATATGAGACCTAGCTAAATCGATGTTTCACTCCTGTGAACCCCTATATTGCAACTTTCATCGAAATCGTTAGAGCCGTTTTCGAGAACGTGATAACAAATAATAACAATATAGATCCTAAAATAAAACAAAAATATATAAAATAAAAACGTTATTTATGTTGTCTAGCTTTTATTGATCTTTAAATAAATGTCACTTCAAGTTTAAGTACGCCTGATACAACCAGTAAGTATTTTTAACACGGAAACGAAACCAATCGTCGATAAGTTCTGTCGTGAAGAAAATTGACTGTAATTTGGTCATCAATCAACTCCAAATAAGTATATTTAATCGATGGTATATCTTTCAGTCTTTTCAAGGAGAAGTTAATTAAATATCAATCAGAATCGAAAGTCGTCGGAATACGATAATAGAAGTAGTTCCACGTATTTCCACTTTCAGATCTATAGTCCCGCTGAAGTTGAGGGCAGGTACCGAACTTTTTGAAGTGAAAACTTCTACAGGCGCGTGAGGCATTTTTGAGATGGGACTAAACCATCGCGACACGGTAACGCAATTTACCGACACCGTGGAGTAAAAGACATCAACGCGTTGATTACCGCGGTGCCGATTTTTTTTCAAGTTTTCACTTCTTCGGCACTCCCGGAGTGCCAAAATGCCACTGTTTTCTTTTTTTAAATGCGGTTCTCTGGCATTGACAATTGGCAATCGCTTTTAAAGGTACCATTCCGTAGCCGACCGCAGGCGACAGCTGCAGGCGACGTGTCGCCGCGACACGACTGGTTTTTAAGTATTACTATGAAATACCTTCCGTAGCGACACGTCGGCTTCATAGAAATACATAGAAACCAGTCGCGGCGACAGGGTGCCAGCAGCTGCCGCCTGCGGTCGGCTACGGAATGGTAGCTTAATAACGAGTTTCATATTCAACATCGACTTTCAGCAACAGACTGACCGACTTTAAGCTACAGTAGCTTATGTCAATCCCATACATTTTTATTAATTTAATTGTACTTAAATAAATTAAATATTGTGTTAATTAAGTTTAGCTAAGTAAGGATAGTTACTAAGATTTTAGCAAGTAGGATTTATTGTACTATTTACACTTTTTTTACATACCTATTAGATGACTTGGTTTTTATAATTAATGTGATTATTTAGAAATGTTATTATACCTTGCCTCGCCTGAAACACAGGATGACCTAGTTCAGGCACATAACATAGTTGAATTTTTCGTCGATTTAAGCAAATTAGTATTTAGTGCTTTACCTTTTTATATGAATAAAGTTTTTATTATTATTTATTTAATTATAAATAACGACATGACCTACGGGTCCCTAATTACATAACTTATTTTCGTAAACAATTATGCCTAATTTGTTTCATTTTGACAGTTCAAAAACATTCATTGCGTTATTTACGTTGTTGAGCAGATTTTTTTACAACTTATGAAGATATGGATTAGCAATCTGTTTCAAATCGAAACAAATTGTGATTGTGTTGTATTACGCAATGGGGTACCGATGCACTTCCGTAGGTACTACGTGAGACAAAAATTTAGTTTTTTTTAGTTTTGGGCTGTTTCCTAATTTTCTTTTTTCCTAAACCACCACAGTACAGAAGAGAACAAAAGAAAAAAAATCAAATCGGTCGAGCCATTTTCGAATTTTTATAAGACTAACGCACGGCAATTGATTTATTTATAAATAAATATAGAAAGATAATAAAAAATTATATTCAAAATTAACTTTTTGACTATTCCATCATCGCTGTCGCTGATAGTGTCACTTTGTGACCTTTTAGTTTTCTTCTTCTGAGAAAGTACTTAAAATAACGTAACATCACGCCTTGTTTCCCCGCAGGGTTGGGCAGAGGTGTCCCTGTAGCAGGTACACCCACATTTCGCCAGTTATGTTTAAGTCCCATGTAATAGGGGGCGAGCCTACTGCCATCAACCGGGCACAAATCCAGACTCCGAGCTGCTACTGAGAAATTTCAAATAGAAAAACCCAATAACACTTTGCCCGACCCGGGAATCGAACCCAGGACCTCATGCTCAGCAGTAGCGCTTAAAATCTCGGTGAATATCGCTGGGGTGGCTATTACTCAGACAATAAAAAATCTCTCTTATTGCAGCACTCATTTTAAGCCTATTTTCAGTAGTGAACGTCTTTAAGGTCATAATGAGTTGATGACGTTTATACGAACACTTTAAGCCGCTCAAATGAAACAGATATTACATTTTATACCTAAAAATAGGCCTTCAGAATGTCAAGTGCTTAGTGCCTACAAGCATTAAAGCAACAGAAAACTCAAGTTAAAACCACGGAAGACACAAAATCCCAACGGTGACATCAAAAATGATACTCCAGTCTCCGCACGTTAACTGTCCTGTAAGCAAGTAATAAAACCACTCCCATACCGGTAACGGGTCCACATAACTCTGATAACGTTAATAGCTGGAACCGCCACAAAATGGAGGTTCCAGCTACCTCTTATGTACGTAAACACCAAATAAAATTTAATTCAAACGTCAGGACTTAAGGAGTTACCGCGTCGCCATTATATTGTAATTAGGGATGTTGTTTTCAATAAATTATAATTGAAACTATTGGGTATTTATTTTCAAATTACGCCTATATTAACGTACAGTGATATAGATAGGACATTGAGCTTAAAATATTACATAAATATCTCTACATTTATTATTTTTTCCAGTGACAAAGTAAAATACAATAGACGTGGATATATTTAGTAACCTGTTCCGCTTAGCTTTTTCCAAATAGCCATGAAAAACCCTGAATGAAATCGATACGTGTTTCACCTCTCAACGAGGCATCCTCAGGATGACGATTGACTTGTCGCAAATCCGAACACTGCGTGTTTCCACACCAAACGCTGAAAGCAGAGTGAGTCACTCTGCGTGTTCAGGTTCGCGACAAGTCAATCGTCATCCTGAGGATGCCTCGTTGAGAGGTGAAACACGTGTCGATTTCTTTCATAGTTTTTCATGGCTTTTTAGAAATAGCTAAGCGGAACAGGTTACTAAATATATCCACGTCTATTGTATTTTATAATGGATTGCCGACAGGTCACGCCTGAATCAATTAACTATCATTGACAAAGTATTTGTTTGTATGATTGCGTTATGTATGTCCCCTGTAAAAGCCTGCTATTTACCAGTAACCGTAAACATCAATAATCGTCATTTATAAAAAAGTTGTGGTGGAACAGATGGTACGCGGCGGGCTCGACTTGTCGGGCCAATTCAGTGAGCGTAACGTAGTCAGAATATGTAAGAGTTACGCGATAGAAAGAGAGGCAACTTCTAGGTGAATATAACTGTAGGTAATTATCGCTGTGCGATTTGAATTTAACATTATTGTGTCGCAGCAAGAGTCGCTTTTTATTTAAATGATTTCGCAGAGTGAACTATCTGGATTAATCTGTGGAGCTGGCCTAATTCTTTTTAGAAACTGCAGTTAAAACATCGCATAAGTACGATGCATCAGAATTTCAAGTTAAACTCAATTCACAGCTGCTACAAATTGAGTTATAGGAAAATCCGAGGCTTGCTTAAATACATTATGCTCCTCTTGCAGCCTCTGTATCGACTTACGTATGTGGCATTATGTTAAGGCTTTTTAAGTATAATACATTTTTGATGTACCCGGCTGGCGGTATGCGCTAATCTTCCCAATTTTATCTCTGCCTGCCGAAAAAGATGTTTTAAAACATTTTTGGAAGTATGGATAGCAAAATCTTTTGCATCAATTTGGTAAACGCCTTTGAGTTGGTCACTCAAAGGATAGATAAAGGTGATAAACTCCGGAATTTGAAAACCCTGAAATATTTTTACCACTACCACTTCAAAGCATTTTCTTGGTTCCAGGATTTTACAGAGAAACCATTATTATTAATAAACTTTGAATGAAATAAGCTGTAAAGTGTAAGAATTTCATTCTCCAACTCGAAAGGATATCATTTTTCGCTCGTGAACTTAATCCGTTCATTCGATTATAACTGGGTCGTTTCTATAGGGCGTCGATTGAACGTAAATGTGTAAAAATGGAGCTCATTCTGTGTTGCAACTCCTTCACTTAGCCGACGTTTGCACGGCCGTAATAAAATCGCGGCGGGATTTTATTGCGCACTGGATTTTCAACTCTCGATGTTAAGCCGAGCGTTGAGAATCCAATGCGCTGGGACGCACTCTCGTCCCAGCACGTTGAAAAAACACACTGTTGGATTTTCAACTCTCGGTATTAAGCAGAGCGTTGAAAATCAAGTGCACGAATAAAAATTGCCGCGATTTTATTACGTCCGTGCGAACGTGGGTTTAAGCTCGCGAGGCCATGGCTTTTATAAGGCGTCTTTTTATAGTGTCTAAAATCTGGTTGGAAGTTTCATTGACGTAACTTTATACCTCTCATGTTTTTTCATTTCTCTAAGAGCGCTATCACACACACTAACGATTTGCAAGCGTGTTAAGCGAGAGGATCTGTGAACATGCTCTCCGCGGTTGCGAAACGAGCTAACCGCGACTACGCGATGCGTTCTACGCGTTTCCACAATATTGTACACTCGCTTGTCTTGCTCTCTCCTGTACACGTCAATCGCTCTCGTTACACAAACGCGGCAAACATGTTGCGTACCTACACGTGGCGCGCTCGCTTCGCACACGCAACGAGCGCGTTGAACAATCGCCTCGCTGATAACTCGCTCGCAAATCGCCAGTGTAATAAAGCCTTTATGATTTCCCTGTAGCAATGAAAGCAATATTTTTATTAGTTATTAATGTTGTTGCTGTATGACCGAACTATATCGAGATTGCTTTCGTGGAATAGCTAAATTACACGTACTATATCGTCAAATCCGTGTGGGTACGTCACGTCACGACAAATCGATTGTCACTTATTTATGTCGCACGCTAATGGCGACCGGCGACCGAGCCTATTGTTTGGATTTCAGTTGGCGCCTACTTACACGACAAACAAAACGCAAAGAGCCCACAATTATGTACAAATAAATGTATTTTCTCTCTTTCCTTCTTCTTTCTCACTGCTTGTCTAAGGGCCACAGTATTAATCCACGTGGTCGAAGGTTTCTCGTCGAAAATATCCGAGATGCAACCAATTCCGGATTTGGGGAACCCTCAAGCTTCGAATTAAGCCCCAATTCTGCGCTTAAAGTCCCCGTTCTCTGGATTAAACTGCAATTTCCTGAACTTAGTAACAATACTCCGAATTAAGTCGCATTTCCCCGATTTAAGCCTCAAATGTATGGCTTAAATGCGGTTTGGCTAAAAATACCAGGGGAAACCACAATTTTTGGAATAAGCCGTACTTGAGTGAAAATTGAAATTGGCTTTCCGAAGTTGAAGGTAATAAAATCAATGTGGTTGACGTCAGAGTTCGGAATCCAATTATGCTAGAGTATAATGTTTCAATAACTGCTGGTTTTAGGGCACAGGAGACTTGGATAGGTAACATGGGTAACCGTGGAGTTCCTTGCCGCCTCTTCTCCATAGGAAACGACTAATTGGAACCGTGCTCCTGACGTTTCATAAGTGCCATAAATTTATGTGAAATAAAATATTTTGATTTGGATTTGATTTTTATTTTGGTACATATAAGAAAGAAAGAAAAATTGATTTATTTGTCACAGAAACACGTGCATACATAAAAGACAAGAGTAATCAGAAAACAACAAAAAGAAAAAAAAAGAAAAGAAATTTAAATGAATAACTTTAAATGTCTTTAGCCGATCATTTTTCAGTGCCTTTTTCGTTCAGGTTGTGGTAGTGGCTCGTCAGTCATCAGAAGCGAATCTAATCTTGAAGATCTAATTTGGCACTCATTGTTGTTAACTATAATGAATGTAACAGCGAGTGAGAGTGATTTGAAAATGTAAAATGGACGTACGTTTACATTTCAAATCACTTTTACAGTAAATCATTAAGTAGACTTAGAAACCGGCAAAGGAATAAGATCTTACCCCTTTTTTCCTCTGCTATTAAATGTTATTAAGTGTTCAAACAAAAGCCGACTGAAAACGCCATTTTAATTTCCACCATTAAAGTTATCAGCAATGTGAGCACGTTAACAACGTATGAAGGCATTTTAGTACAAGAAGGTTCTAACCCAACAAAATGAAGGATGAAACATGTCGCCTCTACTTTGCTTGTGACTTTACCCAATATTAATGAGGTTACTAATCTTTTATAACAACTAGCTGCGCCCCGCGGTTTCACCCGCATAAGTCTCGATCCCGTGGGAATATCGGGATAAAATGTGTCAAACTATTTGTATGCCAAATTTCATCCAAATTGATCCGTTTGAGCGTGAAGAAGAGACAAACATACACTCACAAACTTTCGCCTTTATAATATTAGTGTGATTTAAAAGAGAGTCTACAGAGTTTTAGTTTTAGTTACGAGAGCAGTGGTGGCCCAGTGGTAACGGCCCCAACTTACGATTTGTTGATCGTAGGTTCGAACCCTGACAGACGCTTTACTTTGTGTAAATTATTTCATCACCACTGCTCTCAAAACGGTGCAGGAAAACCTCATGAGGAAACCGGCGTGTCCTAGAACCGAAAGTTCGAAGACATGTGACATCTACCAACCCGCACTGGGCCCGCGTGGTGGATTATGGGCCACTCCCTCTCACAGAGAGGAGGCCTGTGTCCCAGCAGTGGGAACATTATAGGCTGATTATGCTTATTACGCTACATAGTTTCTTTCCCGTTCTTCTCCATAGGTACGTACTACACTTTTGAATGGGCAACTAGCTTCATATTTCTGACTGACCAACTCCTTGACAATTCAAAAAACTTTTAACGGAACAACCGACTTCAAAAAAAACACTACAAAGTGAAAAATAACTTTAATTTCGGAAGTCGGTGTCTTGGGTTTTGTATTTTCGTTTTTTGCCACCGACTTCCGAAATTAAAGTTATTTTTCACTTTGTAGTGTTTTTTTTGGAGGTCGGTTGTTTTTTTTTGTAAAAAGTTTTTATTTTTCACTTTTTAGTTGTGGTACCTACCCCACACACATTCGAATACCACTACCTGCTACCAATGACAGAAACTTAACATATCATCTACATGCTAAGTGGGAAAAAAATACGTATTTTGTAGCTAACTCAAAAACTATCCAAGCAAAGTTAATAAAATTTATATGGGACCAATTCGAGAGCACACCCTTTCAAACAAAAAAAGAATTTTCAAAATCGGTCCACAATTGACGGAGAAATCGGTGGACATACATAAAAAAAAAAACAATCATACGCGACGAACATATAACCTCCTCCTTTTTGGAAGTCGGTTAAAAAGTAAATTGTTTAATAGAATTAAATACTTTCATTTTGAGTTTGAACTTTCAACACCCTATTTCACCCTTTCTGGAGTCACAATTTTTTTAAAGCCCAATTCCATTTTCGAGAATCAATTTATCTCTATGACCGTCAAAATCAGTTCAGCGGTTTAGCATTGAAAACGTAACAAACAGACAGACAAAAGCAATTTGGCATTTTTATATTTGTAAGAATATGGTGACGTAAGCGGTACCCGTGTCGTTTTACACAACCCTTTACTTCCCTACACTGAAGATGGATTTCCTTTGAACTGTTGACGCAATAAAAATATTGGTAAACACATTCCGGCTGCCCCATTTCAAAACCTAGTAAGGACATAAAACGAAATTTTACAGGAGAGCGCAAAAACGTAAATAGGGTCACCCTTTGAAAAGTCTAGGTTTTGAAATGATTAAAGTAACTTACTAGGTTTAAAAGTAGTTACGGGGCAGTGAATGGGGCACTTACTAGGTTTCGATATTTAAATATACCTATCTGCTTTTAAGTGAGTTTTCAACGCTGGTGTTTTTGTATTTGGTGGGGACTTATTAGATTAGCAAGATTATGCAATAAAACGATTTTTGTAAAAAGTGTCCCTTACTAGGTTTTGAAATGGGGCAGCTGACCCTTTTAAGGAAAATATTCGCGGTTTTAGTAATTCAATCTGTTTTTGTTGATGTTGGTACCTAGTGGTATTTTTTAGGGTTCCGTACCAAAATAGTAAAAGAAACCCTTATGGTTCGACTCAGTCTTGTCTGTCCATCTGTCATCTCACAGCTGGATATCTCAAAAACTGCTAATGCTATCAACTTGAAATTTAGAATAGTATTAGATGACGTTTGCCCAACTATTTTGCAATTAAAGATTTTTTTGCGACAGGGCTACTTGGGCATGGGGTATCATATGAAAGAGCGCTATTTACACATTCTCAAATATGTTTTTTTTTAGGCCGCATAGTCTTCGACTTTTGATGAAATTAAAAGAAAAATACCGTTTCCCTCATCTCCGAAGTTTGCATAGAGAATAGTCTGAAATTATTCTATGTGATAGAAGTTTATGTAAAGATTACTGGAAAAATAAAACGATGTCTCTAAATAGCACACTTTTTCCGAAATCATCAACTTAAATTACATTAGTTCCAGAATCGCTGTCAAGAGATGGCGCTGACCTAAAACTGCAATATTCTACACAGCAGTGTGCAGTGTTAAAATTCTCAGACAAATAATGGCCTCGCCGATGAAAAAAATGGCACGGAATCCTCGGTGCGCGAGTCTGACTCGCTCTTGACTAGTGGTGGTTAATAAAACGTATAGCGCCAAAACATAGCACGATATGTGTACAAAGCATCTAGCGTTTGCTAGATCGACTATGACTTCGCGCTAGAAATATATTACTTCAACAAACTAAATGTCTAAAAGTCTAAACGTGCACAGCGGAGCCAGAACGGGATAGCAATAAAGTTTTATAGTCTGAGGTGTTGGTGTGAATTTAAAGTTCATGAAAACCAATTTTATTCCACACGTTTTTAATCGCGATTAGAAATAGATTTAGTTAGACAATAAAAATTTTAACACTTTACACCTAAAAGTTCTAACGCTTTATGAGAAAAATATTATATTCTTTCGTGTACAGCGTGTTGTGAGATAACATTCACCGCGCAACATTAAGTCCATCTAGCGTGTTGGCAAATAAAATGATAACGTCTCCGCGTTGAGACTGCGGCCGAGTTTGTAACAACGTGTTATAATGATAGCGTATAAAATAACGCGCTAGAAAAATAGATTTTATAGTCTATAACACGTCTATAGTTTCTAGCGGATTTGAACATCACTACTCTTGACCGGTTTTTTTATTGTTTTTATTGCGAAGTAAGCCTGGTGGAAAGCGATAGATGAAGATTTGACATCTCATGACATTTCCTCGTTTATTTAACGATAATTTCTCCCTATAGCTACATGAGAGGATGTTGTCTTTTACCCATTGATGTAAATCAATCGATGCTTTTACCATAACACGAAAAGAAGTGTGACCCGTATTCTTTGGTTCTTTGGCAAACCCCATGGTTAGGTCACAATCGCAAAACCTTTTAAATAAGCATATAAATCGATCTACCAACCCATTTAACCGGCTAATTGGTAATTCGCACGAATTTACTAGCCCGAAACGGGGGAATCGACACTTTAAAAAAAAATTAAAAAAATCTTGAGGCGATTCGCACGAATCACCAATAAGCCACATAACCAGCGTTGTGATCATGTGTATTTTTGGCAAGAAACTTAAACTCAGTTTTGAATTCTGATACCTATGTAAAAATAGAATTCCTACCTAAGTATATTGGAAGTTTGGAACCAATCATGGCCTTCTTCGCATAGACAGGCTCTTCAACTAGATATTCGTTTAGCGTTAACAATGAAGCTTAAGCGAATCCTTTTATTGAAAGAACTATCGCTATTGTCGAGTACTCAAAACGATCAATACTCAATAGTAGTGTAGACTACGCTTAAATGGATGTTTATATTGAAAATAACATTATATTTCAACTGACTGAAAACTTCAAGATCGACTTTCTCAGTTTCTCGCCTCCACTTCGGAGCGGGAACCGTCGATTTAAATATAGATCACGGAATTTTACGACAACTGTTGTCTATGGTATAAAAAAATGGATGACAATTGGCGTGCTTTAGTTATTATTCTGAGAATTGGAGTAACTTGAAACACATAATATGAATGAAGCAAGCTAATAAAGAGCGAGTAAAAATAAATACGAGTATCTCACGAAAACGGAGTTATTTTCCTATGTAAGGTGTTTAGCTGTCCCGTATAATATGGAGCTAGCCTATTTTCATTCATTGGGCACAATTCCAAAACTTCGGGCTTGCTGAAAAGGTCCTTGCGACCATTACTTTAATATTAGGTCCACACACAGATTTAAAATCACTAGCGACAAATCTCCTGTGAAAATCTGTGTGGACTTGAGGTTTTGAACACCAAAAGTACTCTGTGGCGCCACCACTGAAGTATTTTTCACGCGGCGCTAGTGTCCGTATTTAAGTCTATTATCTATACTAGTGTCTATGTCATTGCACCAAATTGCATTTTTTTTAAATTAGTTCTACAATTCTCCGCCGGAATTCAGTAGTGGCGCGGACTCTAATATTCACTAAATTCATGATCGCCAGCGTTAAAAAGTCGCTACGTGTGAATCTAGCATAACGTCCAACCGGGCACAAAAAAAGTTGCCATTGGTAAAAAAACTGCTCTAAAGTATAGATTAACGCAAAAGTAGCTAAGTAAGCTTGGTTCAATTTAATTTTAGATCGTGCGACTATTTAACCGCGTCATTCTTATTCCTTTGTTAACAAGGAAATAATATTTGTTCCATGACGCTTCTCATAATAAATTTTCACATTACATTACATTCTGAGCTCACCCTCGTGTTGCCAGAGATTTTTATTTCAACAGGACGTCTCGATTTTCATGAACCTTACAACGTTTTCCAAGTTTCAATTAAATTCCTAGACGACACGCATTTTGTAGTTTTAATTTTATTTTCCGTCTATTTTACCAATTTTGTTGAACAAGAGATATTTTTCTATTGATTTCATAAATATTGTCAACTTGAATCTGGCAACACTTACCTCCCGAAAAGGGCCCTTGAATTATAACGTTTGAAAGTTTCTCCGTCGGTATTTTGTATGATACCTGCTGAAGTTAAACCAAGTCAGAGAAAATTTGAGCTTTGTTCTCTGATACTACATAATTATTGTGTTCCGATTAAGTATTGAGCAGTTTATCGAAACAAAAGATTTTAATTTATTAATAGAAAGGTGCAATCATTATGATCTTTTATGGCAACAAAGGAACAATAGTATGTTCGTACCTTTATTAAGTTAGTAATAAGTAGGTACCTAGTTTATTTATGTTCCGCCAGGAAATGGTAAAACAAATAACCGTTTATTACTTTTATGCACAGATTTATAACATAAATGTGCATTATTGTACAAACCGCACACTAGGAGTCTGGAGAGAACAGTATAATAATAAGCTAGAAAACAAAATATATTCTGTAAGAAAATAATTAAATTCAGGCCACAGTAGCTATTCTTTGTCCCGATCGAAAAAACTCATTACAAAGTTTATAGAACGGGAGGAAGAGTCGAAGAATGCATAAAAAGATGATTTAAATTTTATTAATGGAATATCGATCGCTGCTTAGTTAATTATAGAAGCAACACAGCCTGTTTTTAACCTCATTTTTATAACAACCCTTGAGTAAAAAGCCCTGCTCTTGTATTTAATAATAAATAATTAAGTCGCACGTTCGTGTTTCTTCCGCCCTTTTAATTTTTTTATTGTAGTAAAGTGTTTACGGGCGTAATAACAAAAAACGTGAGAGCGGCGTGTTTTCCGTGATTTGTGCCGGCTACGGCTCCCCGGCACGCATATCACCCGTATTCTCATATCGATTATTTCCCACGTTTACTGCAAAAGTATACTATTTTCCCGGCGAGAGGTTCTGACCTCTACGTGTATTGAATTTAAAAAAGAAATAACTGAGAACGGTTTTTTTTCACACAAACGTATTCGAGAGGCTAAAATATGAGCGGAAGTGCGTACTGAAAAGTAAATTCCTGTCGTGAAATTCTGGAATCAAACGAACGAAAACTGCAAATTGCCTTTTTACTTTCTAATAATTTTACTGAAATGTTTTGGATGTTACGCGAGAAATACTTTGAGTTCAATACTTCAGATTTTCCTACAGGCCTCCTGGAACAGCGGCGGATCCAGGATTGTCGTTTGGGAAGGGCTTGACTCCACTAAAGGAAGGTTTTAGAAAAGTAAACGCTAAAAAAGCACACAACATTTTACAAGCCTCCTCAGATATCCCGGTGAATTTATATGGTGGCCAAACCGGGTAGCATGAGGGCAAAATTCGTCACGTAAACAAAACATCTTATAGAAAAAAACTTGAAAACGTAATAGTTACTTATTAAGATAATGATAATTGATGACAATAATTGTAGTTAATCGATTCAGGCGTGACCTTGCGGAAATCCGTTATAAAATACAATAGAAGTGGATACATTTAGGAACCTGTTCCGCTTAGCTATTTCTAAAGAGTCATAAAAAACCCCTGAAGTAAATCGACACGTGTTTCACCTCTCAACGAGGCATCCTCAGGATGACGATAGACTTGTCGCGAACTCGAACACGGCGTGTTGCCACACCAAGCGCCGAGTGCAGACTGAGCACACCGTGTTCGAGTTCCCGACAAGTTACTTAATATATCCACTTCTATTGTATTATTTTTTGACAATAATTGTACTTTAGATAGTGTTGCTAAAAAGTTTAATTTGAATAATATCAAGTTCACTTTAAGATTTGTCACAGAAGAACTCAGACACTTTTGGGGAGCTTGAGCCCCTTAGTCCCTTGGATTCGCTACTGTTCTGGAAGAATAGGTAGGTATTAGGAATATGCTGCTACGACATATTAAGAATAAGTTGATGCGAGACCTAAACATAAAAAAAACGTGTGGCACTCGGGGACTGCCGCGGTAAAGCTATTGCATAGCATTTGTAACCTCCATGACAACATCACGTTTCCCATGACAACATCACGTTGTTATGGGAATCGTCGTTACATGGTAGGCGGAGTGGGGGGTGTTAGGTTTTATTTTCGTTACGTTACGGAATTTCTTGATTCGGTCGCCGCGCTCAAAGCCCGCGATAAAAGCTATGCCATAACTTAAAACTTAAGCGTACACAATCTTAACTTACTGTGCTAAAACCGGAAAAATGACATCGCGATGTTTAAGTAATCTTAACACGCATGAAAGACTGCATTCTCCCTGATACGATATCTTATACGGAATTTCTTCGCAGGAAAGAAATCTATCAAATTAACGGCTTAGAACAAAAAAGTATCAAAAGTAATTCAACGCTTGACAAGTTTACTAAAATTAAATTTTTTGACGAATTTCTTTCCCAAAATGTTCTTCACAACATAAAAAAAAACCGGCTAAGCGCGAGTCGTACTCGCCCATGAAGGGTTCCGTAGCAGCAAGTAACATTGAATGAAAGGTAAATTGCGGTTTACGATTTATGACGTATTAAAAAAAAACTACTTGTTAGATCTCGTTCAAACCAATTTTTGGTGGAAGTTTACATGGTAATGTACATTATATATTTTTTTTAGTTTTATCATTCTCTTATTTTAGAAGTTACAGGGGGGGGGACACACATTTTACCACTTTGGAAGTGTCTCTCACGCAAACTATTCAGTTTAGAAAAAAATGATATTAGAAACCTCAATATCATTTTTGAAGACCTATCCATAGATACCCCACACGTATGGGATTGATGAAAAAAATTTTTTTGAGTTTCAGTTCTAAGTATGGGGAACTCCAAAATTATTTGTTTTTTTTCTATTTTTATGTAAAAATCTTAATGCGGTTTACAGAATACATCTACTTACCAAGTTTCAACAGCGTAGCTCTTATAGTTTCGGAAAAAAGTGGCTGTGACATACGGACGGACAGACAGACAGACAGACAGACATGACGAATCTATAAGGGTTCCGTTTTTTGCCATTTGACAACGGAACCCTAAAAAACTCTTCAAAGAGCAGCTCTTTCGAAACTTTTTATAATAAACTTGAAATAAGTCAACTAGATTTAAAAGGAATGAATACGTCAAGTGTGCGACACTGACAAATAAATAACCAAATAACTATCCCGTAGGCTTAATTTAAATGATGATTTTTAAACAACTCCAAGCCACTGCATAACGTGAGTACTTGCAATAATGACGAAGGAATTAAAACGAAAGGAGAAAGGCAAACGAAAGCAAAGCAAACAGAATGATATCAAGAAGAAAGCGTCGTCGTCCGACTGCGATGAAATCAATAAACGCACGAGGACGAGCAACAAAAAAGAGCCAGGATTCTACAAATTCAAGAACATGATGATACGTAACTTAAAATTACAATCAGAACCTATTCCAAGGAAGCTGGCCACACGAGGTAAATCGCGTGTGAAAAAAAGCGGCAGGTCCCGAAAGTAATCTCCATCTATCAAGCTAAAGGCATCGCGACACAAATAGTGCTGCCGAAATCACTTCCCAGTGAATCTTAAAAAGATACGTTTGTAAATTTATTTCCTGCTTATGTTACAGTATTTGAATAAATGATTATCTTGTACCAAAACACGGTTTTCATAGCATAGATTACTGTAGACAAAACATAAGCCTTGTAGATGTTATGGCTCCTGAAAGCTTCCACACAAAAATAGAGATTTTAAGCTGCTTTAGTTAAAATATTACACAATTCGACAAGAGCGAAGCCTCGAGCGAACTCCCGCCATGTTTTATTCTTTTACTTTTTAACCCAAGTGAATAAAGGAATATCGGAATCGAACTAACGTTTGATTCGTTTGTGCTTCATTCATGAAATATTAATCGGAGCACCCAGCATCAGCATCAGAGAGAGAGAAGTCTATGTAAATTCAAACTCTGTAAACGTTTTTTTCAGCAATGGCAATACGCTTCAGTTGCTTTAAATAATTTCATCTGTAAGTTCTTTTATTTTCGTCACAAAACTTTGGAGCGGAAATACATGAAACACGTCGAGCTCTCGGTGCGGCCCGGTGAACTTTATTGAGAACCTCTGTCTGAATGGAAAAATACGAGCGTACAGTCTCGGTTTACGACATCAAATAATAGACTCGCCTGAAATATACGTCATTTTACGTGTACAATTAAATAAACCGCTTTTCCGGAGTTTGAACAACAATATTTCAGAGTTACATCATGAATGCAATGCCTAATTTTTTATACGGTAGCCTAAAGAATCTTTACAATCCTTTCATAAAAGATATGGTTTGGAAAAACCTCAAATGTAAATATTTGAGAGCTCTCACGTTTTGTAGGTGACATTTTTAGCTTTATATAATAGATTTATTAGCTGATAGCTAAATTAAATCACAAATAAACACAGCCGTGCCCCCGAAGGACATAATATTTGCCAAACGTGTGTGACGTATCTAGCAGGTAAACATTACAAAGATTACAATTTACATTTATCTCCTACGTCAACTGTTTTCACATCATATTATTAGTATTCTAACATAAACAGTCTACGTCTACGGTTATATATTGTCGTGGAATCTCGACAGTTCGTAATAGTGTGCGAGCCTTCACAGAAAATGTACGACAGGATTCCTAATGGTTACGTTCTGAGTGAGTTAATTCTATGTTTTGTACCTTTTAATTGCTGTCGTGAGGAGCTCGTGGCTAAGTACTAACAGCCGCACGGGGCGATCCATCAAGTTAGACTACGCTTGCCGGGGTTGGTCCGTGGATGGGTGACCATTTCTACATAGCGAGACTCCTCCGTACCTCGGAAAGCACGTTAAGCCTTTGGTCCCAGTTGTCATTCGTGGATCTTTGACAGTCGTTACGGGTCATCAGAAGCCCGAAAGTCTGACAACCAGTCTTACCAAGGGGTATCGTATTACCTAGTTATTGGGTTGTGGAGGTCAGATAGACAGTCGCTCCAAGTAAAATACTGGTATTCAGCTGCATCCGGTTAGACTGGAAGCGGACTCCAACATAGTTGGGAAAAGGCTAGGCAGATTGATTGACCTTTTAATTACTGTCCTGTAATTCCTGGGTTTGTAATTAACGTCCAGAGAAAAACCAGTAAAGTCCTCCTGTCTGCTACTAACAACAACATACTGAGATCTGACTGCCCAGTGTTGTGATCTTCTTCTTTGCGAATCGACAACAATCTAAATTGGGTCGGCCCAGAAAGGAGATCATTCACCGTCCATACATTTTTGAGCTAAATGTGAAAGTGCGCGCCAAACAAAAAAAAAGTTATATTCCGTTAGAACATGTTATTTTCTTCACTTTTCAATATGGTACCAAATCTGTAGGGCCATTCCCTGTGCTATTATACGAGTTTGAAAAGTACTGTTTTCAGTATGTTTTAGTTAAAAGAATAACAAACAGTACGTAATCTAATAATAGCAATAGCTTGTTATGCCAGTAAACCTTAGTTATCATCTTTTACTGTGAAATTAAGGCTTTAGGGTTATTCTCCACATAACTACAGTACCTATTTCAATCAGCTAATACGAGTAATGTCAAAAAAAATCCATACTGTATTTATGTATGTAGAGAATAACCCTAGAGCACTTTCATAGTTTAGCCCAAAATGAATGATCTCCTTTGCTACGAGTTTGGCGCCTTCAGTAGCGTTCATCAGTTCCTGTAACGTGCAGACAACATGACACGCAGGACAAGATTTAGATAAGGTCTAGCAAGCATTACGATTTTAATTTTTGCGACTCGATTTTTGAAACGCGTATCCTCCGTGGGACGGGGTTACGACTTTATTATTGCAGTGCGCAATTCACGTTGCGACAAAATAATCGCAGGATTAAAATTCGTAGTGCTCGCCCTTAGTGTCCCGTCGTTTTAATAAATGATGAAGAGCATCTAACTTTTGCAACGATGGACTAACACAATATTCAAATAAGTTACTCATGCTAACGATAACTTTTAGAAACTGCAGAGAACTCATAATATTAGTTTATGAACTGCAGAATGTTTTAGAAGACAAATTGAAAGTTTAGATGCGATCATATGAAGACAAGAATGTTTTGAAACAAGTTCATAATTTTGCAGATGTCGACCCACTCCTGCTTCACACGGTTTTTACGACTCGAGAAAACATCGAGATTTATTAGAATATGAAACTTTAATACTAACGTTTTATACACATAAACCTTCCGGAATCAATTCTCTAAACGATGGTGAAAACCTCATCAAAATCGGTTGCGTGGTTTAGAAGAATAACGCGGTAAAAATGATAAACATGAAAAGCGACTTTAATTTATAAAATATATAGATTTAGATGTCTGGCGTCTTCTTTATTTTACTTTTAGTGTTGGCTTTAGTAAATGTTAATGTAATTCTGTCTACAATGATTTAAATGAGAGAGAGTTTACTGCTCTAACATTCCTTAGTTAATCGTTCAACACTTAAAGTCCTTTTAATTGTAATTATAACACGTTTTTGAGCAGTGGTGGCCCAGTGGTAACGGCCGCGACTTACGAGTTGTAGTCGTAGATACAAACCCAGACAGGCGCTTTACTTTGTGTAAATTATTTCATCACCACTGCTCTCAAAACGGTGAAGGAAAATATCGTGAGGAAACCGGCATGTCCTAGAACTAAAAATTCGAAGACATGTGACATCTACCAACACGCACTGGGCCCGCGTGGTGGATTACGGCCCACTCCCTCTCACAGAGAGGAGGCCTGTGTCCCAGCAGTGGGAACATTATAGGCTGATGATGATAACACGTTTTTCACCTTATGTTGCTTTATTATGAGCTACTATTTTCGAGACCATTTGCGTTAGATCAGGGGCCTGCGGGGTGTTTGCGTAACACACATAAAATGACAATAAATCGCAATGAGTTTCATTTTGACAGATCACCTACGTTCATTGCGTTATTTACGTTGTTGAGCAGACGAATTTTTCAGATTTATGAAGCAATGGATTAGCAATATCCTTCAAAACTCTTGACTTGTGATTGAAAGTAACTTAAAACCCCAAACTTTGAAAATCATCATAATCATCTGCCTTGCCGTTACCCAACTATATTGGGGTCGACTTCCAGTCTAACCGGATGCAGCTGAATACCTGTATTTTACATGGAGAGACTGCCTATCTGACCTCCACAACCCAGTTACGGGTAACACAATACCCCTTGGTAAGACTGGTTGTCAGACTTTTGGGCTTGTGACTACCCTGCATCATCTACATCCATCTACATCGCCACATATGAACTACGCATCAAAGTCCTGACGTCACACAAAATCCTGACGTCACATAAATCCTGCATCGCGCAATTAGAGTTTACCGCGCGATCGACATTTATACAAGATCCCGGATCTGGTCCGAGGATCCTCCCTTTTCTATAGAGGATGAGTGAACTTTACACGCTGTTCCTCATACCCCTAAAACCCTACTTTTACTAAACTTACGATTATTATACATCATTATTTACCCACAACTTATAACAAAAGTTTCGCATTGTCCGAAAGAGAAAGGTACGTTTACCCTAATTTGAGATTTTGTCAAAACACAATGGGTTCCGCAGTGCGGCGCAATAATTCGACCTCCCTTAAAACGAGAGGAATCTTACCGCGCTTGTTTAATAAGTAATCTTCACGTCCCTACAGAAGATCTTTTCCTGGTATTTCCTGGTAATTTATCGTGATGTGGAAGCAAACCTTGAATTTAAATTACACCTGAATTTTGTCGTAAGTCTTCGGCAAAGTTCGAGTTCGGGGCTTTTATGAAGATGAAGTAATTTATAGTCGAATGAAAACTTCGGGAGGGATTGATGAAAGTTGTTTTAGTGGCGATACTGTCATATGTGTAGCAGTTAAAATAGAGGACAATTTATCGTGTGAGTATTAAAACTATTACAATCAAAGGTATAATTTTCTTTTTCATAAAATCAGTCTGAAGGTACACGGATATCAACTCGGAAAGGGATCGTCACTGTATCAACTCGACCAATTCAGTATTATTTGTATGAAACTCCCTACTGCAACGCACACTCATTCATTTTCATTTTCAAATATTTTTATTTATCTTCGGTACTTTAAACAAAACTGCACTTATCCTAAGCCACATTAACTCGTTATTTAAGACACTTTATGAGGCTAGCGATTCACCTTTCAAAGCTTTTAAGAACGCGGCGACGCATGAATTGTCCATACAAACGTATTACCTAAATCATTTGCAATTTGGGCATATTTCCACCATATTATGTTATTATTCGGATTTAAACAGTGTTTATCTAGGCTCCTACATCTTGTTTTTTCCAAAAAACTTTTCTAAAATTAAGTTTAATCGAATTTAATTTCGCACATTTTTACAGTGTAAATGACATGTCTTCGTATTATTTTTTTCTGTATTATAAACAACAATATTTATAATATTGTTTCTGCAAAAGCATAGTTTATATTATCAAGTTACAAATTATCGAAAAAAAAATGGAAAAACATTAAGTTTTCATTCATCATTTTTAGTATTACGAAACACATCCAAATTTATCATAAATTTTCGAAAGCTAGTAGTGCTATCGCGTCAAGCAATAATTGTCAATGTTTGCGTGGTAGTACTGCTCACTGTAGTTGTAAATCGCTCCGACAGGCACTCACACTAGCGCAACATGCTTGGAATTGAATTATGCGAACATCTCGATTTGTAGTTGCGAGCCGTATTCGCAGGACTCTTAAGGGATATTTTTATAACTGTTAACAATATAAACATAACACACAATAATAATTGGTACATGATGACAGTTACGTACATTATTTAGCTACTTATAACTAACTGATTGATTGCATGTAGGTATGACGAGATTTTTTTTTAAGTAAATTAACTGATCGCACGGTGTGCGTGTGTAAATACTAGCAACCGTGCGACCAGTCAATGAACACTAATCGGAATCGTAACGTAATCGCCTCGCCTCGGGACAAGCTCACGAACCGCGGCGATACGGCGACGATCCCTTTCCGAGTTGATACGTGTGCTATGACCTTAACTACAACCAACTATGTCAAACAAAATCGATTGTGTACTTCACTGACTATAAAAATAGCCATAAATTGTACCTACCTTAGAACAGAAACGATACAAAATTATACCGTGGAGCAATTACTTTTTCTAACCACCCCATAGGGAGTACAATGTTACAATGGCACGCATGTTCCAACATATTATGTAAGTATATACAGCGTGTTTCAGAAATGTGTGTTCATATTTAAGTGCGTGATACAGACCATCAAACAACAATTTTCTCCATGGGACCAACATTGTAATCGCGAAAAAAATATCAACTTTCCCGCACAAAACTTCGAGGGGCTCATGGCTAAGTAATTCTCAAATTCTTTATTGCGTACCATAATAGTAGTTGTTAGGGAAATAATTATATTACCTAGTCACAATTATGGACCCTGTCGGGCACAGCATAGATCAAGTAGGAGAGAGCAGGAAGAGCACTGGTTGTTTAATGTGATAAATTGTATAATTAGTTAAGTTGTTAGTAAGTTATACTGTTTTATTAATACAGAATTCAATTTAAGAATTATAATCATTTTCATATAAATTATATACGTTTATTTATTTAGTAACATTATAATAACCATTTTTTTTTTTAATTATTCATCATTGTTTTATTTACTTATTATTTATTATTTTCAATAACAGCCGCACGGGTCGATCGATCAGGTTAAGCTACGCTTGCCGCGGTTATTTCGTCGATAGGTGACTATCTTAACATACTGAGACCCCTCCGTGCCTCGGAAAGCACGTTAAGCCGTTGGTCGCGGCTGTCATTCGTGGATCTTTGACAGTCGTTACGGGTCGTCAGAAGCCCGAAAGTCTGACAACCAGTCTTACCAAGGGGTATCGTGTTACCCAGTTACTAGGTTGTAAAGGTCAGACAGGCAGTCACTCCATGTAAAATACTGGTATTCAGCTGCATCCGGTTAGACTGGAAGCCGATCCCAACATAGTTGGGAAAAGGCTAGGCAGATCGATCCATACAAAACTTCAATACCTACTTGACCCAAAAGGAAGGGACAGCAGATTTTTTTTTTCGCAATTACGATGTTGGTCCTATGGAGAAAATTGTTAACTTTGATGGTCTATCACGTTTAAATGTGACCACACATTTCTAATACACGCTGTATAATACGACACAATCTATGGTTCGATCGGGGACATTCGTCAAACACGATCTCCTCTGCACAAGTGCGATTTGAGTTTAAATGAACAAGCGCATTAACAGAGTCCATTACGTTTTGTAAGGAGCTAAAATAAGCGATTGTTATAACTAGTTTTGGTCGTTCAATAAGGTACAGTTAAACACACATCCATGGTTACAATTTGACATATAATCTTTTTGACAGTATCTCTGACAGTATCATTAAGGTGACAGCGCTAACCCGTAGCCCGCGAAATACAAATTTGAATTTAGAGAGTTGTATTGACGATTCTATTGATTATAATTTTAAAAATACATATTTGTTACGGTCGCGAATCATATTTTCATCCAACATACAACCTGACGCAGACTTTCAAATTGCAAAAAACATAAGTTAATTAGAATTTCGCATTAAGGTGGTTGTCATAGTTCAAGAGTTACCAATGACGTCCGGTTGGCGTCGTGTCATACTATATATACTACTAGCATAAGAATAGCTTCTACCCGCGACTTCATCCGCGTAAAATTTCTTGTTTTAACATAAAATATATCCCATGACTCGGCAATACTGTAGCTTCCCAATAGTGAAAAAATATTCGGAATTGGATCAATAGTTCCGCTTAGGTAACCTAGTTTTCATAGAAATGTCAAAACTCGAGGTTGTCAACCATTTTTGATGTGACGTAACACTTTTTTTTTTTAAATATATTGCAATTGGTTTTACGGACCGTGTTGATTGTAGAGCACTAACTAAACCCGCGAGGCAATAAAATTTTGCTGGATTTTATAAACTTAGATATGTAGGGTAGGTGCCTATAGCCGGTACCTATAGGTACCTATCTACTTACGTACATATTCTAACGATCGTAGGTACTGAAAACTGGGGTTTATATGTCAAATTCAATTCAAAATATTTTATTTCACATAAACCTACAAGGGCACTTATGAAACGTCAGAAGCTAGGTGCACGGTTCCAATTGGTCGCTTCCTATGGAGAAGAGCCGGCAAGAAACTCCACGGTTACTCTTTTCAAAACAAATGGTTTCTACAATGTTTTCAAATGACAGTGTTAATAGGTATGGGAGGACAGTGTAGGTCTATCAACAAGTACCAGTAGTGCTATTCTGTAACCATCTCACCGTGTTATCTTAGGTGAAGTGAGAGAGCTGTCAGTTGCTAAGGATTGACACTATTGGCAGTTCACTTCACCTAAGATATCACGGTGAGATTTTTACAGAATAGCACTACAGGTACTTAGTAAAATAGAAAATGGTCCACAAGTCTACAGCCTACAACGTTCTCACATTCACAAAATCTAAAAGAAAAGAATCTATATAAAAGATAACAAAATAATAAAATTATGGACCTATTTAAACCAAATGACATGATTGCCACTACAGCTGTAACAAATCTAATTTGATAAAAAAAATATATATCTATGGGAAACTGTAGGTATATATAATGTCAAATAATGATGTTATGTACGTTGCTTAACACGTTCAGTGCCGAGGGGTTCACTCCAGTCGCATATGGGATGCCGGGAGCGCTCTTGGAGGGCTCATTTTAAATGTAGGTTTTTCTTAGCGAAGTTGGCATTATAAACTGTGAAAATAAAATGAGTTGTATATTTTAACAAGATTTCAAATCTAATGCCGGCGACACTCCTCGAGGGTTAACTTTAGTGCAAACGTAATGCCGGTGACCCTGTATTCGACCCTCTATTTTTCGTGGATGAAAACTGATTAATGCCAGTATCCAAATTTTATTACTTTAGAAACCTATCGATTCTCAAAATCAGCCCATTTTGTTAGCCCTAAATCCACAATGAATTTTCTATTTTCACATCACCAAAAATATAAACTTTTCATCCCATTTGATTAAAATTCCCAAACTAGTTTGAACACTAATTGAAAAGCTATAAAAAACCCAGTTCAGGAAATATTCAGTTCATGTACTTGTCAGGAAAACTGAACGAGCAGCAAAACTCATGCGAAATAGTTCACAGAAAATATTTTCAATAAATTGAAACATCGAGCGGGCTTGCCGGAACTATCGCGAGCGAACGATTACATCGACCGAACAAAAAGAAAAGAAATGGAAACGTTTACATTTCATTTCTTTCTCTTTCATATTTTACTTTAACTTTGTAAAAAGTTTTTGTTTAGTTTTTACTTTAACTTTGTGGAGGGGCTTGTGGCTAAGTAATAACAGCCGCACGGGTCGGTCAATCAGGTTAAGCTACGCTTGCCGCGGTTGGTCCGTGGATGGGTGACCATTTTTACATACCAAGACCCCTCCGTGCCTCGGAAAGCACGTTAAGCCGTTGGTCCCGGCTGTTATTTGTGGATCTTTGACAGTCGTTACAGGTAGTTAGAAGCCCAAAAAGTCTGACAACCAGTTTTATCAAGGGGTATCGTGTTACCTAGTAACTAGGTTGTGGAGGTCAGATAGGCAGTCGCTCCATGTAAAAGACTGGTATTCAGCTGCATCCGGTTAGACTGGAAGCCGACCTCAACATAGTTTGGAAAAAGCTAGGTAGATGATGATGATTTTACTTTAACTTTGTCCGAAGCAGCAATGGTTTACTCTCATATTCTTGTACAGTCTGAGACATTAAATGTTAAGTAAACTGACACCCTACGTCAATTTTCCGCGTTCTGGCCATTTTTAGGCTTCTTTTCCCGAAGGATGCCAAACGTAACCATATTACTTACCCTCCGCTGGGTATTCTATTCTATACAATGTGAAGACGACAATACGACACTAAAAATGATCCGTAATCAATATAAAAATCAATTATGTACAGACGCCAGCACATCAAGCTACCCGAAACTGTCAAATTTTCCCAATCAACTTTGAACCTTAGACATCAGCGATAAAGTTGAAAATCTATTAAATAAAGTGCTGGCGTCTGTACGCTAAAATATAATACATCATTAATAAAAAAGAGCTTCTTTGGTGTTGCTCCCAAAATTTATAGTAAAACAACCGATGTTATAAGAAGTATGCCATTAAAAAAATTCAAAAAGTGTTTTCATAAATTATTAGTTGCGAAACGTTACTATGCCCTAGATGATTACCTAAATGACAGAACACTGTAACTACCTTCCTATTAATGATCATTGGACAGTTCAGTGACATACACACTCACAGAAGAATCTTTATATATACAGGGTTACTGGTAACTCGACGTATTCCTTGCAGGACGTCATAGTAGGGTTAAAATGCAACAAATTAAGCCACCAAATGTTCTACCGAAATTCAGTAGTTTTTGAATTAGTTAAGAGTTTTAGTTTTTTTATGAAAAATCCCAGATTAAATCATTTGAAACCAATTTAAAAATGATTTACGGCGCGACTGTACTGAAATTTAAGTTATTATCATAGTTGACGCCGTAGCAGACCTTTGTTAATAATTAAAAGTTCAATAATGCCTAAAACTTTGGCAAATATCACTAACCAAACATTTAATTTTTTGTAATTTTTGCTATTACTTCATAAAAATGTAGTCTAGTGCAAAAAAAAAATGCTACACCTGGTGTACAAATTACTAAGAAAATATCCTTGTCTTATCAGCTATCCAAAAAGATATGAAAGTTAATACAAAATCATGGACTACATTATGAAAATCGTTTTTGATTTAGTACAGGCGTGCGTTTCACAAAAAGGTGATTATTCGAAAAATCAAAAACAAAATCGTGAACATTATTATTCTTTTTAATCAATATTAAAAACTTTAATTACACACATTTCACACGTCTTGTTCGATGTGCTGCCCTCGGTTTCGAATACATGTTCTTATTCGCTTCCTTACTTCGGTTTTTGTTATTCTTGATGTGATTGTTGCCCTCATCTGGTCCGCCGCATTTGTAATTCTCTCCCTTAGTTCTTCAATTGAATTTACTGGGGTCACATAAACTAGATCTTTCATATGACCCCAGACGTAAAAGTCTAGCGGCGTCAGATCAGGGCTTCGTGCAGGCCACGGAATCGGCCCACCGCGCCCTATCCATCGGTTTGGATAGTTTTCATCCAGCAATTGTCGAATTGTGATTCGGAAGTGGGCTGGACATCCGTCATGTTGGTAAATCATGTTTGCTCTTCTTTCTTCCGGTACATCCGTGAGCAGTGCTGATAAATGATTTCTGAGGAAATCTTCATAAAGTTCCCCATTTAGTGTTCGGGGTAAAAAATGTGGGCCAATTAATTTGTCGTCAATAATACCCATCCAAACATTAAGCGAGAACCTTCGCTGGGATGCGGTTGGTTTCAGTTTTTTAGGGTTTGCTTCTGCTTTCGGTGCCCAGTAATGTAAGTTGTGGTAATTTGTGATACCATCACGATCAAAACATGACTCATCAGTCCACAGAATGTTTTAAAAAGTTTTCGCTGTCGGCGTCGGCACTTAGCATAAAACGACAAAATTCAAGCCGTCTCGGCGGATCTCCTTCTTCTAATGACTGGACTGGTTGGTAATGGTATGGATGTCGGCCTGACAAGTGAACTACAGACCAGACTTTCCACTGTGATATACCAAGCTCACGCGCTACGATGTTTGTCGATGTGTTAGGATCGTCAATAAAACGTTGAAGAATAAGCTCCTCGTCCTCAGCCGTGTATCTCCGGGAACGACCAGTGTCAACTTGCCTGCTTCTTTGGACGCTGCCAGTTTCAGATAATCGCCGATAAGTCGATCCGAAGACACTAACGTGGGGGAGTCGGCGGTTGGGAAAGCGAAGTTGATATTCTCGCCGCGCCTCAGCAGCGTTACCGTCACAAAGTCCGTAACAGTACATTATGTCAGCGTATTCAGGATAAGAATATGCAGCCATAGTCAGCGCTTATGAAGGCACAGCACAGCACAAGAGCAAGATACGCAGCAACAGTTAGGGAAATAGCCAGTAACAAAACACGAGCTTGCGCGACGTAGAGTTGAAACTAACTAACGCTGACGACCAAATTTTGCAAAATCGCACCCCCTGTCATGCCGAGAGAACAATAGCGACCAATCACAAAGCTCCCCGAGTGTTTGGAGTTCAAGCGCAGGTAAAAACTACGAATAATACGAATACGAAACAATAGGTTGACCGTCTCGCAATTTTACCTGCCCCCCATAAAACTCTTCTCTTCCCTGGCACACATGCAAAAGTATTGACAATCATACCTTTCTGAATAACTGATAAGACAAGGATATTTTCCTAGTAATTTGTACACCAGGTGTAGTATTTTTTTTTGCACTAGACTACATTTTTTATGAAGTAATAGCAAAAATTACAAAAAATTAAATGTTTGGTTAGTGATATTTGCCAAAGTTTTAGGCATTATTGAACTTTTAATTATTAACAAAGGTCTGCTACGGCGTCAACTATGATAATAACTTAAATTTCAGTACAGTCGCGCCGTAAATCATTTTTAAATTGGTTTCAAATGATTTAATCTGGGATTTTTCATAAAAAAACTAAAACTCTTAACTAATTCAAAAACTACTGAATTTCGGTAGAACATTTGGTGGCTTAATTTGTTGCATTTTAACCCTACTATGACGTCCTGCAAGGAATACGTCGAGTTACCAGTAACCCTGTATATAATTCTTCTGTGAGTGTGTATGTCACTGAACTTCTCTCAAACGACTGGACCGATTTTGATGAAATTTTTTGTGTGTGTTCAAGGGGATCTGGGAATGGTTTAGATTTACAATCGGACCCGATAGGTGGCGGTATTCGGTCAGGACAACGTCTGTCAGGTCCGCTAGTTATATATATAAAGATATTTACTGTCATATTGTCGTCTCCACCTTGTTCGACTGTCAAAGAATGACAGTTGTGATTAGAATATACGGACAATTTAAGTTTGTAGTCAATTTACACTTAACATAAATCATGTCTTGTTTCCCCGAAGGGTTGGGCAGAGGTGTACCTGTAGTAGGTACACCCACATTTCGCCAGTTATGTTTAAGTCCCATGTAATAGGGGGCGAGCCTATTGCCATCAACCGGGCACAAATCCAGACTCCGGGCTGTTACTGAGCAATTCCAGATGGAAAAACCCAATAACACTTTGCCCGACCCGGGAATTGGACCCAGGACCTCATGTTCAGCAGTAGCGCTTGCAACTACTAGACCAACGAAGCAGTTCAATGACAATCAATTCAGAAATAATTCAAACGTCAATCAGTTCAGAATTCAGAGATCAGTCAATTTCCTTTACAATTACGGGTTTAATTTTAAACTTCGTTTAAAGTTAACACTTTCGACTCCACCCATTTTTCATAGAGCTCATACGCCATGCTGGCATACATATTGCAAGCTGACTCCAGGAGGGTCACCGGCATTACGTTTGCGCTAAAGTAAACCCTCGAGGAGCGGCATTAGGCTTGAAATCTTGTTAATTAAAACATACAACTAATTTCATTTTCATAGTTTATAAATGCCAAATTCGCTAAGAAAAATCTACATTTAAAACGAGCCCTCCGCGAGGCCTTTTTTTTTTTGGGTGGGAAATTATCAAATAACTTCTCCCGCTCTGGGCGGAGCGGGAGGGCGTGTCAGACTCTTACTGACTAAAACCCACCCGTGTTCCTTCGGTTGCCCTGTTGCCGGGGGCCACGATTTCCCTATCGGTTTTCTTCGAACCCCCGGCAGGCATTGGCCCTAGCGGACCCCGTCAATTCTGCTGACATCTCTTTAAGGCGCGCGTGAAACACAACGCGCCGTCGACCCGGGCTTGGTCCTTATCGGACGGCGATCTACCCATTGCTCACCGTCCGCAAGCCCGCGCCTACGGTGGCTGGAAATCGGCTCGCGATTCAACCAACAACCCATATATGACTTCAGTGAACCTTCCAGGAGAGCTCCCGGCACTGAACGTGTGTAATGATTAGCGACTGTTTCACCATTATATTTTTGACGTTTGAACGTTACGTCACTTAACTTTAAGCAACGTTTATAAATAAACCCCATTATGTCCCCGGATTTACTTTTACTTTGACCGAGGTAGCAATGGTTCTTTCGTAATTATCCTTTAGAGTTGCTCTCATACTCTTGCACAAAGAGGGTCATGAGGGAGGCTAGTCAGTTATTCAAGCGTAACTAGGCAGTTCCCAGTGGATTCTTAGAACCTAATTATGTTATCCGATCTATTACCTAAATGTTGCTTTAAGCAAATTTTGGCGTACCTAAGATATACAAGTATCTTATCTTAATTCCCCTGGTTATTCTAGACAGCGTTTTCTTTTTGTTACAGTTTGAACAAGATGTTGTTATACAGTTAATTTTATTCAGTTTTTATACATCTATATATACATATAGGTATAAACATACATACAAATAAATAAAAAGTGTCTGTTTGTAATGTCAAAATAACAGCTTTTACTAAATCCATATGAAAGTATCGTTACATAAAACAAAAAAAAAAACAATAAACAATTATTTTTTTTGTTTTTTTCTGAATGTTTGTTCCGGCTAATCTCCGAAATGCCTGGACCGATTTTGACAGGACTTTCACTGGCAGATAGCTGATGTTATACACTACTTTTATTTTATCTACTTTTTACGAAAAATAATTAAGGACCATGCGAGCGAAGCCGCGGGCAGCAGCTAATATAATAGAAAATAATTTATTTATTTACTTTAATAAAACATGATCTAATATTAATAGAGTACGTCAGAAGTAACTACAATGGTATAGATAATAATTGCCAATACTTTAGCCCTAACATTTAGAACAAAACGAATATGTATATATGTAGTAGATACATCGAAGCGCCTACACAAAAGCGAGACCCAGAGTTGAAATAGCTTTGAATATAAATTCATATGAGTCGACTATTTGACTCCGCACTAAATTCATGCACGGTCCAACTTTGTTTTATTTGTGGCGAGCGACTCTCGAGGGACGAACACAATCGTACTGTCATTCTATTTCAATAGAGCAATCGATAGTCCTACATTGTAGCTTGAATAAGCCTAAAGTTTTATGTAAAAGCCACGTTTTTGGCAAAATAGACTTTATTGTTGGCTATTTTCATCATATTTTTTAATACTTGGGCAACCGAGCTCTGCTCTAGTGAAAATAGAGAATGCTCATTTAATAGTAAAGGTAATTTCATACTAGTTCCATGTATACATACTAATTCCATGCTGTCATGATAGTACATACTAATTCCATGCTGCCATGATAGTAGGTACTTACTAATTCCAAGCTGTCATATCATTATTCTAAGGAAGCCATCTACATAGTTTTAAACTTTGGGCGACCGAGCTCTGCTCGGGTGAAAATACGAATAAAATGAATTTTCGCAGATATGAGACCTAGCTAGATCGATTTTTTGCCCCCGTAAACCCCTATATTGCAACTTTCACCGAAATCGTTAGAGCCGATTTCGAAAACGTGAGTACAAATATAAAATATACTAATATTGCTCGTTTAATAGTATAGGATAGGATAGTGTGTCGATATATTGCTGTTCTAGTATAGACCTCTTCTATACCTACTGCAGTAAATTAAATACTATAACATAGGTAACATAACATCACGCCTGTATTCCCCAAAGGGTTCGCCAGAGGTGTACCTGTAGTACACACGGCTACACTTCAAGCTATACATTTCCAGTTTATGCTGATCTCACATTACATAGGATTTCCGTACAATGCCAGGTCAGCTTATACTGGAAATCTATAGCTTGATGTGTAGCCGTGTGTAAACCCACATTTCGCCAGTTATGTCTAAGTCCCATGTAACAGAGAATGAGCCTATTGCCATCAACCGGACACAAATTCATTCAGGCTGCTACTAAAAATATCCTTAAAAAAATCACGATGACCCTTTGCCCAACCTGAGAATCGAACCGAGGACCTCAGGATCAGCAGTGGCGCTTGCAACTACAAGACCAATATATATATATATTTCATTTATTGCAGATCACACATAAAAAGTACAAACGATCCATATAATATTAGTAACAAAGACTTAGAAACTATGTTAGTAAAACTTACAAGCTAACCTAACAACAACTAATAGCTACGTGGCTCAACACATGTTGGCACGTGCCTCCGCATCCAGTGTCTAATAAAGGGGTTGTCCACCTTGTCGACCAATGTTTTTAGGATGCTGTTGGAGCTTCCGCGCAACCTACCCATTATTGACGCCGCCCGCTTTCTCATTAAGGCATGAAAATCGTCAACGCGGGCTTCCGCAAACATCTGCGAAGCGCTGCAGAAGCGCGGAAGCCCCATCAACATCCTTACATACACCCATTATTATATTGAACGCGTAGGACGTTGTAGGCCCAATCACCCAATAAAGCAGTAATTAAATCTGCGTTCATATCCTATGTTTGTAACAGTTGTGATGGGATCACCAAAAAACCACAGCCAATGAAATCATTTGACATAAAAGCTTACAACAGATCAAAATTCAATAGGCTATCAGAAAGTGAGGGATGGTCGCTTTTTACGATGTACCCAACGTAGAAGACGGGTTGAGCCTATTCTTTGGCGGAAATCATACTATGTTTACTTACGTATTTCGTGTGAGTCTTGTGAGGTAAGCGTAAGGGTTTACGATAACAATAAAGGGTTTAAATGGCTGCGGACGCCGATATACCCAACCTTTTTGCGTCATATAACTTTCGCCATCAAAGTTATACGTTTCTTTTTTTGTTTTATTTACATTAGTACTTTAGACGAGTAGTCAACAGACATAAACATCACTCAAGCACGTACACATAACACAAGCACATACACATCACACAAGTACATACACATAACATAAGCACATACACATCACACAAGTACATACATATGACACAAACCCATACACATCACACAAGGACACAAGTAGTATGTACATATACATCACACAAGCACAAACACATCACACAAGTGCACATCACACACAAAAACTTTCTTTTTCTATTTTTAAGTCGTTTAGCTTCTTCTAATTTTATTATATTCAGCTTGTCACTTTTCATTGTTTACGAAAAACCTCCATACTATTAATCAATTTAATCCATGTGTACACTACAGTGTGAATGATTTTTAATGACATCACAACTCGGTTCCCAGAATACAGATATACACAATACCTACTTTGGGGACCACCGTCACAGTATAAATATGGATATTAAGACTGTGCCACCGTCCAAAAAAAAAGTGGTGGCACTCCGGGAGTGCCGACAGAAGTGAAAACTTGAACAAGATCGCCTTGGTGGAAGAAAAATACTTGTATAGAACATTGGACCGTAATCTTATCTAAATAAAGAGCACAATCGCGTTTAAAAAAACGAGGTGTCGTCATGGTGTCGCGAAATCAATGGTTTAGTCCCATCTCAAAAATGCCCAATGCACCTAAAGAAGTTTTCACTTCAAAAACTGATTGTTAAAATAGTTACAAATAAAATAATTATTTTATAGTTGTAAGGTCATATTTTGTAAAAATGAACAAATAAATTTATCTTTATTTTACTTCTTTCACAGCAACATGGGTCAACCGGTGCAGCGAAGACCTAGAATGTCTGGACTTGGAAGACGAACAACCCCTTGCACAGCTCAGTTCCATGCAAACAGACAAGATGACTCTCTTCTTCACAGAACTCCTCGATCACGACCGCGATGACGTCATCATTGACACCGACTTTGATCAATTCTTCGAGGTAGGAAGGTATCAAATTTGTCACATCTTGTCCTTAATAAATCCGATTTGTCGAAGTTGATAGCCCGCGTAATTGCTTTCGATCGATCCAAAAATGTCGTTTCCGTGATCATTTCCATCATTATTATGTTCGAGGTGTATATTTACGTTGAGTAGATAACATTAAATAGAATAAATAATGGAATGACAATAATAACTTCCATAACCAACCATTGAATAGGTACCTATTTCATGCTGAGATTTGAAAAACTTTTGTAGTCAACAATTTATTGAATTTAAGTCTTAATTACATACTTCAATCTCAGTCAGGACTGCTCTTAATATAAACAATCCGTACTCTAAATACAATTAACTCGGCACAGTTCAAATAACTCAGTTTAAAGTTTAACGGAATTAAATAACGAAGTTAAATCTTCAAAGCCCTCGAGTTGGGGCGAAGTCAACACAACTCATGGCGAGAAACTGACGAGCTTTACCTGGCAAATAGACCGGGAAATGAAGGCAAATACAGCAAATTAAGCTTCTAAAACTGAGCATTTAGTCATTTCAACCTCACATAACTAACAGAGAATAATGAAAGAGAATAATTAAATTAGTTTCTCGTCGTATTTCACAGAGGCTGGCGCATTTCGCGGACTGGTCGCCAAATTCATCGGAATTCCACATACTGCTTGAAGTGAAGCGGGAATTTATAGAGCACTTCATCAATCCGCTGCCGGCAAAGTAAGTCAAACTGTTGAACACCTTGCGTGATAACTGTCTTTTATTAATCTAGTTTTTAGTATCCTTTTTAGGAATTAAGAGATACATCGTGGAAATGGAGACATATCAGCCGAAATGATCACCTTTCTAATTCTTAAAAACTCTTTAGATCTCATTATCCTTGTTTACATAAAAGTCGAGTACCAACCTCCCCCTAAAGGCAGTAAAACTGAAATATGCCCGAACAAATACGTGCTGTAAACCGTCATTTCGTACTATGATATCCCATAAAAATGAATGTCAGCCAGCTGCTGACATTTCATGAAAGTGGCCCAAAAATATGAGCACTTTGTAATGTAATATGCAATTCTGTAGGTTGTATTTTCCTAACTGGCATTTTCATGGAAAGCCGACCATTTTTATGATACAGTATCATGATACTGGAGAATAACTTTAGGTCGGACACAAGACAGCTCAAACAAGAAGCTAATGAAAGAAAGCGTAAAGTTTACGACAAAGGAACGACAGCGAACTATAGAGCCACCGTGCACCGTAGCGCAGGAAATATCACTAGAGACTGTACAGCATTCATTCTTTAAGTCACGTGTCTTGTAACTTTCCTTCGTTATTAAATTCCCTCTGTTATGCCAAACTTTTTTATGCCTTATTGCATGTTTTGTATAAGAAAAGTATACGGAAAATCTGATATACAAATTCATGTTCTTCTTTTTGTAATATTCGCAGACAAAACTTTCGTCGGATTCCTTTCTTTTCCTGTGTTTTAAATTCTTGTTACCTTTCCATAATTTAATTTTGTGTCCCTTTGCTAGATGGGGTGACCTGCCATACTACAGAAGGGTATGCGGTCCGGAGTCAAGCGGCATCAACATACCGGGGAGGACCACACTGGAGGGATGGCTGGCGCGGTGGGCGTTACATCTGAGTGAGATGAAAAGGTTCAGTGACCTCCCGCTGTATCTCCAATACCTCTGCAAGATACTGTTTCATGTAGTTGATAGGACAAGTAAGTACTTGTGAATATCAGTTGACATTTTGCGAAAACTAAAATGAAAGCCAATCTGCTGAGCATCTGTGTGTTCTCTCTATCAAGTTTTAGTATTTTTTCGTAGAAGGTAGTTACGTAAAATTACTTATATTTGTTCTAGAAACTGTCTAGATAAAAACACACTTCAAAAAAGCCACTACTTAGCCCCAGAAACATTCACAAGTTTATTTATTAACGAACTGTCTAAACTTTTCGCTTTCTACTTTTCACTGCCAAAACAAAGTTAACTTCGTCCTTATTTTTAACCTAAAGCAACTTATTTTCCGCTTGATCGTGAGTAAACTTCACCCTCTTTACAGTAATAGAGAGGTACAAGTGACGTGTGTCGATTCCCGGGATGGCTTGATAGACAAGATTAATTTGACGCGGGCGAGCGACGTCACCGCCCCTCAGGCCTCCTGAATGACGTTAATTGTGCTACATGAAATGTTCTCCTGTACCATAGAGTCGAGCCTTAATTTATTACTAATTTCAAGTTAATTATTATCGTAATTTAGCCAGAATGTTTGTTAACGACGCTATTGTTGCTGCATTGCTGCTAAAATTATTCTCGCTCGAATTATTTTATGCGCAAAATGAAATTGTGTTTAAGAACTTTAATTTGTAACATCATAGCGCTTTTCGCTGCTATGAACTTGCACACTAAATCATTTTCCGTTGAAGCAATAAGATTGTCTAACGTTTAAAATTTATTGCGCCATATGTAGTCAAAAACTAAATAAAATGAAATGACAACGTTTGGTTGTTCTCCAAAGGTTTAAAAATTTGGCACCTTGCTCGACATTTGTAGCCAAAATCACAGCGGGTGCACACTGAAGCGAGGCAGCGCGGTCTTTCCTGTGCCACACTTATTTTTGTATCGTCTGCATTCGCCTTTATTTTAACTTTTTAATCTAAAGCAAGTAGATACGCTGATATTCTCGCTGTTCCACGGAAGAGTTATCGGAATTATATTCTGTATCAATATTTTATGTAGCGTGACCTATATTTTACTGGAAGTTATTAAAACTGTGCAACATTCCGTTCCATAAAGGACTTGATATTTCTGCAATTTATTAATGGAACTGAAAGAAATACAAAGTAATGTTCATTGAAGTTTTATAGTTAAGATGAAAATAGCTATATTTTATTGAAACATTGAGAAAGCGTGGTGATCAATACTCATGGCATACCACCACACCCTCACACATTTACGTTTACCTAAGTACAATAAAAGTAGGTACTTGAAAATACTATCACAAACAGAATTTTTCCTAAATTGCTATATTCTGTCATGCTGATTTAGAAAGCCGAAACGATTTATCACGAAAATGTTTCCAAGGTGAACGATCTCATTTGGTTTAGTGACATCGTCGTATTTCACCAATATGAGGTAAAAGCTGAGCTTCTACTTCATTTGTCACCATGATGGATTCGAAACATGTCAATATTTTTTGTACGTGTACTCGGTATACGCCGGGTGACTGCCTCGTTGGTCTAGTGGTCGCAAGCGCTACTGCTGAGGTCCTGGGTTCGATTCCCGGGTCGAGCAATAGGCTCGCACCCTATTATATTGTCGCTCGGCATCCAATACCGCGAAAGTGACATTTTTGACTTATTTGTTTTATTTCATTCTACACGTTCAAATACGTGATCCTGCATTTAAACAATATTTTCGTCAAAAATGTCACATTCGCAATATTGGATGCCGAGCGACGATATGGAACTTAAGAGCGTTTAAATACAGAAACTGGGCAACGTCGCAAATAGCTGTCAAATATTTCGATGTTTTGATTAATTTGGCAATATTACTGTATAGAAATAAGAAATATGGCTAATTAGTGAACTAAAATATTGATGAAGAAATGCAATAATTAATATCGTAACACCGAATATTTAGTTTTAGATGTAAAAAGTATTTGGAAACTTTTCAAATGCCTTTTTCACACCTAAAACGGTTACAACATCAAATACAGTGTTATAATTTTATTGCAATTTATTATTAATATTCTAGTTGACTAGTTAGCCATATTTCTTAGTTCCATACAGTAATATTGCCAAATTAATCAAAACAGGTAAATAATTGACAGCTATTTGCGAAAATGCCAAATTTTTGGATGAACGCTCTTAATTTTAATCTCTTAAACATAACTGGTGAAATGTGGGTGTTCTATAGATACACCTCTACCCAACCCTTCGGGGTATACAGGCGTGATGTTATATTATGTTATATAAAGGTGCACCTACATGAATTTTTACAGCTACCCGAATTTCTTCATCCACTTTTATTAATTAAACTGGATCGCAAACACTTGTTTCATAATGTTTCCAACTATAATTCCCAGACCGGACAAAATTGCTTTTTTTAACGGAATTTCCAGCAAACCCCGATATTTGGAACTGTGCCCGGTAAATATCAATAGGCTCGCGGTATCACAGGGGATCCAATCCCGGATATGTCGAACAGCGGGTGAACGGGTGTACCAATAAATCTCAAGCGGTCTCCTTTGGGGATTCAGGCCTGTGGTGCCATTAAAATAAATATATGTTTTCCTTGCAGGTACAGGTGCTATAACGAAAACGGCATTGGCTGCCTTCTACCGGTCCGTGATCGGGTTGAATGCGACAAGAGTTGACGAAATCATAGACACGGCCTACGATAGGATGACTAGCGTGAGTTACCTTTGTTCTTCATGTTCTCTCAAATGTGTGTGTGTGTTGTGTGTTTGGGTGTGTGTTGTGTGTGTGTGCCTTTTTGTTTGTGCTAAATAAATATATTTTCTTTCTTTCTCGTCTCTGTACGAACTACATAGGTATTTGTGAATATCACATGCCGTGGTACTATTACCCTCAGACCAAATGAAAAACAATAAAGTGAAGCATGCTAAAACTACGCCTCCGCTCTGTGCATACACGCTCACACGCACACATTTACAATCAAACTACACCTCACTAAGTGCACACATGTTTACAAAACCGGCCTCACGTCACTGTTGACAGCGCGCGTCTTGGTTTTTTATTTGGTCTGAGCTATTTATTACCATTGCCTAGTATGTAAAAGAAAAACTATTACACCATGTGCTTTATGCTACAAATGTTCGTGATACTTTGTCATAATGTTCATAGAGGTAGTTTCATGTTGTCCTACAGAATGTAAGACATTTTGTAGGATAACATGAAACTAGTTCTGAAGTTGAACATCCTGTTCTAAATTCGTAAAGTTAGATTCTCAATTTGAAAGTAAGTTCTTTTAAAATCAAAAACCGGCGTACCCGTGTCTGCCGACGTATTCTGGATTTTGTCTGGCCCGCTGACCCACTGCCGCATATCATGCTGTCCTGGACCCGGAATAGATAGAAGAGGTCCTCTATTATCTATTACTTGGTCCTGAGTCGGATAAGTAGAACAAATTCCTATTACGATCGCTTAATAATTAACACCATTTCAACAGAACGGCTACCTAATACTGGACTACGGGACCTACGTCCACTGCTTCACCAACTGGCTGATGGGGAAGAACCCCAATGGCCCTGGCCAGTGGGTGCTTGTGCCCCCCAAGGACTCGCTCCCCGCGCTCCCCTTCCCTGTCGACTACAGCGCCCTCAACACGGAACCCGCGAAACTAGAACCTTACGCACCAGACAAGAAGACAAACAGACATTCAGTCATTGTTTAAAGACTCAAAAACATTCCTGCGTATCCCTAATAAGTCAATTTTAAAAGTGTTCCATTTTTGGTATGTTTTTGGACACTCGACTGCGTTATCATAGATCTGTAAATCAGTAATCTTGACTCTAAAAGAATCCTCGGCACATCGCTTGTCGGAAAACCTGCCATTGTTAAACAAATTCTGTGAAAAACTTAGGAATTGATGCACTGAGCTTTTTCAAAAGGACTTCTGACGTACTTAGTGCGAAATCTCAATTCTGAACAACTGAACTTTGTATTTATAGTACTAGAGTAAGTAATTTTACTATAGGTTTCTAGTTTAATTGATGAACATCAACAATGTCCTCTGCCGATATCAATGTAATTAAGCCTACTCAATTAATGAGTGCAATACTTACCTAATGTAGATAATACCCCTAAAAATAATATTGAGTTTTTCTACGGAGATTGTTAACTAAATTACATTCCAATGAGACCTATTTTGAAACCAAAAGAACCTATGTTTCTTACTAGAAAACAAGCAAAGCTATCAGATAAATGATAAAGATAATATTCTCCACAACGTGAAGAAAACTTCATATAATAATAAATTAGTTACATAAGTATCTCTGTAACTGCCTTAAATCTAATGATTTACTTTAACCTACTCTAGATTCGCTTGAACGTAAAATGAACGCTTTATCTAACGTCTAAGAGTGCTACAAGGATCTTTTGGCGCCTGAATGACATTGACAGGGGGGAGTTGTTGGTAAACATTTGTGAAAATGACACAGAAATTGTATTGACAAAACAAAATGGCGGCATTAGTTCCGATTTTGGCCACGCGCCAAAAGAACTCTGTAGCGTTGTAAACGTGCAATTCGACCAATTCTTGTCTCTATTTCTAGATTTAGACCTAAGTCGGTGTAAATAGTAGTTTATAATGATGCACGGTATGCAGAACTGCCTTAAAGTAAGCATATTCACATCTCACGACATAGCCTTATTTTATACCTTAGATGTAATATAGGTATAATAAGTTACTTTAAATATATTAGATATCTACACTTTGATTCACTGAAATAAACCCTTTCGTTTGTTTACTTGTATTTTTATTTTCTTATTCGTTATTACTAGGGTCCACAACCAATTCAATTTGGTATTCCCAACAGACTGAACCCGGTTGTCTCTTAAGGAGTCAACACGCCAAGGACTCTCTTGAAAACTATCACTATAGCAAGAAATATTCCTTAATTTACCATCGAAAACGTCAAATTACTATTCTTGATGAATATGACTTCGATCGATATAGATTATTAGATAGACATCGAATTTTATAGCGTTTATCCATAGATACTTAGCTTCAATTGGTTAGACCCACAGTTTGAACGTTACTCACAAGATAAGCTGCCCACGAGCGTCGCCAGCCGATGGCCCGGGGGAGGGGGAGGCAAGTTGATGTATGGAGGATGGGATAAGTATGATTTGTAGGTATCTACAGTTAAAAGTCAAGAGTACATGAAGCTTTACACTTGTAGTGCGAATTTTATTACCTCTACGGCGCACAATGGGGCTAATCGACGATAGTGGACGTTTGATTTTTGACAAATTAGTTTCAACACGGTAGTCCCGACAGGAACTGAGAAAAATACCTAATAATATCCATATTCAATGTATGAATTGGAAACGTCGTTTTTCCCAAAACTATTCAGAACTGTAGAGCTGAAACATAGTAGGTATTATGACTGGGCCTATCACCAGCAAATAAATACGAATATCCGTCCCCGGACCCCGGATTAGACCTTTACATTAAAATGCCTTGTATTTACTTAATTTTTGAAACTCTAGGGGAGCTGCCCACTTTGCCCCCCCCCCCTTGGCGACACCCTTGAAGCTGCCTACAGTCCAGCCGTTGCGTCGGGAGAATGCGTTCTTGACACCTGTCAGTATCATACTAAGAACGATTAAGTGTTTTGCGAATTTGATTTGAATTTTGAGAAATTGTTCAACTGACAGGTGTCAAAAACGCATTCTCTCGACGCAACGGCCGGACTGTATAACCAACTAATTACCGATGTTAAGTTTTTAGGTAATAAATAAAACTTGCGACCCCCGGAAGTAATTAATTCACTTATTTGTAAAACATGAGAAAACATGTCGGGTCTCAGCCTCGACCTCAGGAACAGAAGCTCTTTTAAAAGCCTGTTATGATTGATGGAGGGCTTGAAAAGAATCTTGCGACGACCGCAACGCAACCGCGCGGTTCCCTCTCGGACATTTTCCCAAATTATCATTAATCATACAACGCTCTGACAAATTCGTTATATCTAACATTTTTTACTTCTCTTTATTTGACTGGAAAACTGTTTTCAAAGGACAGGAAACCTTTTTAATAAAATTGGGGTGAGTAATCAGTTCCATCTCTTTGAAAAGTTAATTCTTTATACAACCTAAAATAGTTCACCGAAATTAAATGAAGACATGAAAGTTTTATTCGACGTAAAATTCATGTTTTGCTTCATTCGCTTATTCAGTGAGAAATTCGTATTTTTGCCGAATGCATTTGAAAAATGTGATGAAAATGAAATGGTATGAGGCAAACGTGCTCATGAATCATGTAGGTACCAAATACTTACTTTTGTGAAATCTTTTATCAACTAAACTAGAAAATTAGGACATCAAACAAATATCTGACTGCCAAATAATAGGTAGGTGGTGTATACACACACGAGAGATAATTAACACAGTGACAAATAGCTAGGGATAAGAAATGCCATTACCTTCTAACTAATTAGCTGCTCTATCACGTCTACACAAAGTATTTCAATCAATCGTTGCCAACTAATGGATGGGAAACGATTTCCGAAGAAAAATGTGTTCATTCAATCGAAAAATTCAACCACATTCACAGACCCGGAAACAAAGGAGCTGTATACAACGGCATAATGTAAGTCGTACCGATATCTGAGAAGAAATCAATCTTGGCCAGAAAGAAATATCTTATGAGAGTAGATACCTACCAGCACGTCGTTTTGTCGACGGAAGAACAGATAATATGACAGATAAACAATCACAATCTGTCATTTTGTCTATTCTTCCGTCGACAAAACCCGTAAAAACCCGTTTCTATGGTTGTCATGCTACGCGTGCTGCAAAGGAGCAATCCATGCTATAGGTACCTATTTAAAGCACGCTCACCATCAAGCAAGTCACCATCACAACGGTCGTTTTTAATGGAGCTAATAGAGTTAGTAAATTGTAGACCCACGTAGCACATTTAATTTGATCTATGAAAGAGTAACGAGAATATCCAGCCCTTTTCCCGCGCTTTTTTCTTATCTGTCAACAGCTTGCCCATTTTCAAAACAAGAATGGCCTTTGCGCGTCATTAGCAAACTGTTAAAAAAAGTTGCCGTATAAAGGCAGGTCATCGCAATTATTATAGGATCGTCAGCCGGCTCCTGATATTGTTTCCCGACTCAGTAATAGCATCATTAAACGCGGGCAGGCCAGCATTTTTCCTCTGCAATATACCGCTCATGATAAATGGAGCGCAATATTTATCGATGTTGGTAGGAAACAACGCTTGTAGGATTTTTGTGAGGCAACGGCAGATGGGAGAAATGCCTATGTTGGAGTGAGTTGGACCGTAATGGTGGTATGATTGGAATGAAAAAGGTGGTTTTCTATTTCTGGAAAACTGTGTCAAATAATTGTAATTTAAATACTTATAAAAATGATGTTATAGTGATATTCCTGTCAAAATCAATCTACCTAGCCATTTCCCAACTATGTTGGGGTCGACTTCCAATCCAGCCTGATGCAGTTGAATACCAGTATTTTACATGGAGCGAAGGACTGCCGATCTAACCTCCACAACCCAGTAACTGGGTAATACGATACCCCTTGGCAAGGCTGGTTGTCAGACTTTCGGGCTTTTGACGACCCGTTACTACTGTCAAAAATCCACGAATGACAGCCAGGACCAACGGCTTAACGTGCTTTCCGAGGCACGGAGGAAAAGAAAGAAAATACATTTATTTAGCACAGACCAAAAAAAAGCACACAATATAATTAACAGCAGATAAAAATAAAAAATAAATAAAATGAAAATCAAATAAAAAGTGTAAAGAACGATGTAAAAATTAGCGAGAGTGTGGAAGTGTGCCTCATGGCTGCGCCAAAAAGGCCCAGTTCAGCAAAAATGCCAGACAACTTGTGCCTGACGCTGATTTTCAACTAAAAAAAATACTACACGATAAACACTAAAATACTACTAAAAGATGGTCACTCATCCACGGACCAACCTCGGCAAGCGTAGCTTAACCTGATGAATCGATCCATGCGGCTGTTATTACTTAGCCACGAGCTCCTCTCGAGAGCTATAATGATATTCCTGTAACTGCATCTAATAAAAACAACAACATACACTGTACTATCGAAAAAACGCATATCTGTACACTGTAAGGACTATTCTTGCTTGCAGCTCTCAGCCGCTATAGTAACTCTTACCTACGAAAAAAAAGGGTCGTATGCACGGGATTTTGTTTTCAAATTGGTTAGATTACCCCGACGGTACACACGGCTACACATCAAGCTATACATTTCCAGTTTATGCTGATCTCGTATTGTATAGGATTTCCGTACAATGCAAGGACAGCTTATGCTGGAAAAGTATAGTTTGATGTGTAGTCGTGTGTACATACATATTATATAAACTCACACCTTTTTCCCATGGGCCATGGCAGGAACTACAGAACGCCACCTGCTACGATCCTTACATACCTACCTACTCCATAACAAAAGCAACTACAACCTACCTAAATAAAGATATAGGTAGGTACCTACCGTCAAAGATTTTAAAAAGCCCTCTACGGGCGTTGTAGCAATCTTGTAGCACTTTCGTAGCAACCTAAATCTCTATACTCATAGGTTTAGGCAGTTAAATAAAGGTAAACAAATCGTAAAAAGGGTTTTTATAGATGACACTTTCTTATTAAAAATACGATAAAACCAAATTACAGTTATTTTAGATTTTTATAATAGTTTCCTCTTTTATAAATGTAATGTTAAACTTTATAATTTATTCTTAAACTACTATTCGTAGATGTAACTGCTTGAGCATTTTTTTTTTTGCTAGATTTATAATAATAATAAAATATTTTGTAATCTGTCTACTGTAAAGAGCCCAAACTCTAAATGTCAACGAATTTTAACGTTGCTAAATTGAAGAGTACAAATTGACGTAGCATGACAACTGAAGTGACAGATATTACGTTTAGTCGATTACTTGACAGCTATCTCGTCACGTGGTTTTTTTTTTGTTTACCTTACAACCTAATCCTATGGAGTATAGACTCTCTAGTTCAGATATACCTACAAAGTTCCTAAAAGTTGACAACATCGTATTTAGCTGTCAAATATTTACCTGTTTTGATTAATTTGGCAATATTACTGTACGGAATTAAGAAATGTGGCTAAATAAGGACTAAAAATATTGATTATGAAATGCAATAATTAATATCATAACACTGAATATAATTAGTTTTAGATGTAAAAAAGTATTTGGAAACTTTCCAAATACCTTTTTTACACCTCAAACTGTTACAACATTAAATTCGGTGCTATAATTGCAATTCATTAATATTCTAGGTCCCTAGTTAGCCACATTTCTTATTTCCATACAGTAATACTGCCAAATTAATAAAAACAGCGAATTAATTGACATCAATTTGCAACGTTACCCAATTTCAGAATTAACGCTCTTAATAATATCTTAATAAGCGTATGGCTATCACGCTATATGAAACGGTTTCTTTCACGTTTGAGATTACAAAGAAACGTGATTGATAATAAATCTCCACTAGTATAAAGGAACCACGGGAACAAAGCCTGCTGGGGACTGGAATGAGGGCGGGTTAAAGATGAAATAATAACACCCTTATTGATTCGGCAGTGATTTATTATTATCTCCTTTATTTCATAAATACACATATAAATAACATGTTTTAATAATAGAATATAGTAGCCCACTGGTATCGGGAACAGGGTCCATACTACCGGCGGTCAGGGCTCCAGAGTGAGGAACCTCCTTACAATACTAATCGTGTCCATTAGTACCACTTCCTGAATCAAGCTTTAATTCAGTTGCTCAACTAGAGCTTCCTCTGATGTTGCTCGAGGCTCTTAACTATTGAGCCATTGGCTGTCTGACAGTGAATTTACTTATATCGAATTATTACGGAATGATTATTTTTAATTTTGATTAATAATCTTTTTCATGTTCTTCACAATATTCTCATCTGTGACAAAAAGGTGTTCACTATCACTGGTCCCCATACTCAAACCATTCTTAATTTTAGGCAGATATCTAATTATTTTGCATGAACTGTGGACTATCTTGCACCCAATATCAATAAAAGTCTTCGCATTACTCAGATTTATTCCCGCTCCCGGCATAATCTCTACTTTATCACCAGCACTGATGTTAAGGGACTTTATTAGTTGAATAGCTTCGACATCGTTAGCAGTCGGCTTCTGTCCACTTGTTAACAATCTGTTAAAACCAAGCTCAGCTATTTGTGTGATTGACAAAAGAGGTTCTACGCACACGTCAAAGGCTCTATGAAAAGTAACAGGAGTAGGATCAGCCTGGTGTATTATTCTTTCACAGTTTATCACATCGATGTGCTGTGTTTCAATGAGGGCGCCAAAAACAAATCTGTCTACGCCAAACGCTTTGAAAACATCAACATCAGATAACATTGTATCCATCTCTTCCACAGAGTAATGAAAGTCGGAGCCCGTGCGACATCTGATCATTACGTTCACTTTTGGCCTCTGAAATAAACAAAGACTTTAGCAGTAAATAAACAGGTCCTTGTATGAGCACTCCATTTATCAAGTGGACCTACCTTCGTTAATTTATCGCACCCGCAATCTTGACATGATTTACGGATTGGTTTCCCCGCCTCTATATTATTCACCTAAAATATAAAATATTGCAACTGTAATACTGTGAAATATAATTTAGTGCCCCGATGGTCTAGTGGTAACAAAGTGCGGCGGCTGAGGACGCTGAACGTAATTAAAAAGGTCCTGAGTCGATGCCCAGGTCGACCAAAGTTATTAGGTTTTCCATTTTATAAATTTCTCAATAGCAGCTCTGAGTCTGGATACCTACTGGATTTCTGTCTGGTTGAGGCGACAGGACTTAAACATAACTTGCTTTAGAGGTCCACCTATAAATACACCCTCGGGAAATATAGAAAGTAAATATTATAATGTTATCAGAAGAGGAAAACGTATTTTATTTTTTACCATTTCCATGATTTGTTTGACGAGCCCCGGTGAAGGAGTAAGTCCTCCTTCTGTAAGCGAGCTACATACTTCTAGCTCGTCCGCTCCGCCATGAATTGCGTTTACTGCAGACTCTAAACTATCTATACAAACCTCTAACATCGTCTGGAAAATAAACAACTAAGATTTAAAATAACTTGTCTGTCCCGGAGGACGGAAGAAATTAGAAGTAAATGGATATCAGATTTGGGAGTATAGGCTACCTGTGTGCTTATGCTTTTCGTAGGAGATCAAGCATGAAATAGTTTAGTTTTAATCCGCTAGATGGCGAACTATCCTGATTTATGTATGCGATCGATAGATGGCGCTGAATACAATAATGCCACGCTGACACCTTCATAACTGTTGTTTATGTGAAACATACTACAGATGGTGCTAAATACAATAATGCCACTGGCGTTATTGTATTCAGCACCATCTCACCATATCAATTATCAGCACCATCCGCTGCCTGAGCGAGCGAGGTACGGAGAAATAAAAGCTTAACTCAACGTGTTATGAACTTATGACTCTATGAGTTATTGACTGACAGAATAAATGAAAAAACTCACAATAAAATTAAAGATGATCAACGAAGTAGTTATTGAATTTTAATGTTTGTTTTGATGAATCAGTCTGATCCACGTCCAACGTCCAATGATCCAATCAACAATCCAAGCTCTTTGAATCCAACCAATCCGTATCTGACGGATATTTGACAATGACAAATAGAGAACCTGTGCTGCCAACGCATCTGTCCTCATTATACTAGAATGATGAGAAAAGCTCCCAAATAACGTATTTTTGTGACTTGCTCAGTAATATACAAAGGCATCAAGTGACGATAATAAATCGCCAAAATATTAAAGTAAAGAATAGATCATTGGCATATTAAAATTAATGTTTTGCAAATATTGTATGTATTTAGGGTCCTTTAGTAAAACAAGGTAACCTTAAAGAAAGAAAAAAAGAAAAGAAATAAAATACGTTTAGTCCACGTTCGCACGGACGTAATAAATTCGCGGCGATTTTTTTCGTGCACTTGGTTTTCAACGCTCTGCTTAGCGCCGAGAGTTGAAAATCCAACAGTGTGTTTTTCAACGCGCTGGGACAAGAGTGCCTCCCAGCGCGTTGGATTCTCAACGGTCGGTTTAACATCGAGAGTTGAAAATCCAGTGCATGATAAAATCCCATTGCGATTTTATTACGTCCGTGCGAACATCGGCTTATTTGCGGAAAACGTAACGCAAAGAAAGAACTCAAAATAAAAAAGAACAAGTAAGTATAGATATTGAACATAGTTTCGCCAAGTCCGTCTGTCTGTCTTTCCGTGGTTTAATTAACTCAGAATTAACTCTCTTTGGTACTAAAAATTCGAATGGCTGTAATAAGTAGGTAATCACGCCAACAAAGTTGTGAATTGTTGTGAATCACTAGTAATAGTTGACCAACTTATAAAATGTTCTTGGATAAGTAAAAATTTGGTAAAAGTTCCATAGAAAATTTGTTAAAACCAGGTGCATTATAACTTTGTAATGTTATTATAAAGTGTAAAAATTACATTTTAGGATGAAAAGTACATTAGTGTACTACTACTTTGTACTAAGTATATCTTTACGCCTTCCGCGGTAGAGAGAATCGAGCGACATATTATATACGTTTATGAGTGTGGGGTATTGTTGGATTCCATAATTTAAAAGATTATGATGTTTCTAAGTGACTTTGTTATTTAAGGCAATAGTTTGTGAATTTATTTTCGGTAACAACCGTAAAAATAACTTTGTTTTTCATGTTTTTCGAAAAATACTATGAAATACAAACTTATTTTTGCGGTCGATGAAAATAAAACTGTGCATGCGTAAATATTCATCCCAACTACGGAACCCTTCCCTGTGCGTTTGATACACACTTGGCTGGTTTTTTCGACAAGAAGTGGTTGTTATTGCCAATACAAAACAACCGGCCAAGTGCGTAACGGACCACGCACAATGAAGGGTTCCGTAGTTGGGATGAATTTATCCCAAAAACAAACTTAACTTTGTAGTTAATAAACATGTTCTCCCATACGGAATGTATGGGAAAACATGTTTTTGCAACTGCAAAGTTAAGTTGGTCGATTATTACTCGATAACTAGTAAAGCCTACTTAGCTGTGATAGTTTTCCTTTTAATTTCGTTATATAAACTACTGCTGTGATTTTTTTCACATATCCAAAACCAAGCATTTAGCTGGCAGGGGGGGGGACACTTGACTCTAACAAAAATTAGCACTTTAAAGCTTAATATTTTGCAAACGGATCCCTGAATCCAAAAATGGTTTTCACCAACTCATAATGTTTTTGTAAGACCTTTCCAATGATATCCCACACTATGGGATAAAAAAATAAAACATTACCACTTTACGTGTATGGGAGGTACCCTAAAAAAAATGTTTTTCATAATTTTGTTTTACCACTTTGTCGGCGTATTAATAGAAAGAAAGAAAGAAAGAAAATAAATTTATTTGACACAGGTTAAGGCACACAGTTTTCAAAAACAAAAAAAAAACAGGAAAAAGCAAAGAAAGTTTAAAACAGTATTGTGTGCCTCACGGCTGCGACAAATAGAATTATAAATATGTATACTTATGTCAAATTACAGCTTTCTAGTACTAAGGGTCTCGGAGCTAGACCGTGAACAGACAGACAGACAGACGGACATGACGAAACTATAAGGGTTCCTTGTTTACTACGGAACCCTAAAAAACATTAATCTTTTTTGTAGTAGGCACACACCACTCATAATTATCAGGGCCTGAGGGCCGTCTCGGGCCACTGAGTCAGGGGCTCAAAAAAGTATTGGTTTATGATCACACACGTCCGTATCCAGACCGCCGCCGATGGAGCATCAGTGCCTGCCATAGAGTATAGTTATAGCTTGGTGCCTGCCTTGTGTGTGCCATGGCCTTGTCACGTCCCGGGAACGGCCCTATTATGTGTGGATAGACCTGTGCTAGCTGTGATACCACATTTTTATTACCTACCTACCAAGTTGACCGGGCTGGGTGAAATTTCGTGCAGAAACCATATTTGATGAGTAAATTGTGTAAGTACTTTTATATTTAGGTTATTTCTAAACCACGCCAAAAAAATTTCATTTTAATCTTACAATAATAAATTGATTTGGAAGACTATAATTTTTGGTTAACATAATAATTTTAGAACGTAATGCCACTTGGCCAAATGGTGCTATGTTCAGAATGGTTTGTTCCTTTTGACATTTCGAGTTCGATGTAAAAGGACACGCGAACGTAGGCAAAGTATCGCCAGCGTTCGCTTTCTTATATCAGGTATTCAGATTTTCCCCATTGTTCGGTAACAAATCACAAGATCAAATATTTTTCAGAAGTGAACCGACACTGACCATTTCATAATAAATAATTATTCACGTCCTAGAGATTGAGGTTATATCGAAGTCTGTGCCACATATCGGACAGTTGTTTTCGTATATTTTCAATTAATTGTGGAGAAAATTTGGTGCTAAATTGTGGTTTTTTGGTAAACAGTTATGTCTCGACATAGACACCATGAGGAGACTGACAAACTCACGCGTATCGCTATCGTGAATGCGGATCGCTGCAAGCCGAAGAGATGCAGGCAGGAATGCAAGAAAAGCTGCCCCGTGGTGCGTATGGGCAAGCTGTGCATCGAGGTCACGCCCAACGACAAGATCGCCACCATCTCCGAGGAGCTGTGTATCGGATGCGGTATTTGTGTCAAGGTAAAACTTTCCACAATGTTTTACATTTTTGCTGATCAATGTAAACACTTGGTGACTTCCGCATGTGCCACTCTTAGGAAAACACAGACCTGTTTTTAGCTTAAAGTATACAGGATAGTTACTGTACCTATATTTGTTTACTTATTTTAAACTAATAGGAAAAGATTTATCTAATATTTTGATAACATTATTTGTGACCTTAAGTCAATATGTCCACACAGAATATACACATTCTAATTTAAAAAATATACTAACAAGCAAAAACTTTTCAGAAATGCCCCTTTGACGCAATCACCATTATCAACATCCCATCCAACTTGGAGAAGCATACCACTCACCGATACTCAAAGAACTCCTTCAAGCTCCATCGTCTGCCCATCCCTCGGCCAGGTGAAGTGTTGGGTCTGGTTGGTCAGAATGGTATTGGCAAGTCAACTGCACTGAAAATTCTTGCCGGAAAACAGAAGCCCAACTTAGGACGTTTTGCTGTAAGTTGAATGATTTTAATTATTCATGCTTATTATTTTTTGGTGTTGAATAGTAAGTTCATCTAATTTCAATGACACTAATGTTTAACTGCTAAGCATGCTAACCTTATAAATTATGCAATTCACCTGTTGTCTGTCAAGTTAGAAAATAGTAACATTCCAGTTCCATAATATTAGCATATTGTTACATTAACATAATGACCTTATTTAACTGAAGCTTGCAAATGCACCAGAATGGTATCAAGAGAAAGATACTATCTTAACAAAAATTTAATTCCCTGTTTGCTAGCCTTTGTAATCTGTTTTAACCTATAGTTTACTTGTGTCATTGAGGAAAATATAAAATATCAGATAAGCATTATCATCATCAGCCTATAAATGTTCCCACTGCTGGGACACAGGCCTCCTCTCTGTGAGAGGGAGTGGGCCGTAATCCACCACGCGGGCCCAATGCGGGTTGGTAGATGTCACATGTCTTCGAATTTTCGGTTCTAAGACATGCCGGTTTCCTCGCGATGTTTTCCTTCACTGTTTTGAGAGCAGTGGTGAAGAAATGAGGCCATGAGAACCATAGTGGCCTAACTCATTTTTTTACACTATTGAGTTTATGATTTTTTCCAGTTCAAATTGATCATTTTGATAGAACCAGAGTGGCCTAAAAGTGATACAACGAATATTCACAAGATGGCAGCATAATCACTGTTACGGTTTTTAGACTGTGATCTAAATTTGAGGTGCCATACTGGCCCAAGTAAGATAGGCCACTATGGTTTAGGTCCTCTATAACTTCACTGTCATGATGACATTAGTTAGGCTATTTTTTGACAGTCTGTGGATGACAAACGTCATTATTTTCGCGCCCATGCGTGCTTGCTTGATCGTTCAGTAAACTAGTAGTTCTGCGAACAGTAGACCTCGCGAGCACAAACTTTTTTCAACGATTAACCTTTAGCTAGTCGCGCCAAAATAATCACACTGTTAGTAGCGTGTGGATCCCAGGGTTTTTTGAAATATTTGTGTAATTTGAAAATTTGAGATTTGGAATTTTGAATTTTTTTTTTCACAAATTTATGAAAAAGGAACATAAAATAAGTGCAAATATTTATTTTATAAAGGAACTTTTAAGTTAAACATCTTAATTTATCAAAAATATAAAGCTTCTAGAAAACAATATAATCTATAAAAAATAAATTCTATAAAGTGTTTTATAATAAACAATTGGCCTAACCAACCATTTTTTTCTAACCTTTTTATAAAAACCTACTGCCAAAGTGGCCTATCTGTGTATAAAATGTAGAAAAATAGCAATAAAGCTATTTTCTCACTATTAAAATCATAATTTGGAACATTAATAGGTCAAATAAAACATAAAAGTAATAAAAAGTATGTATTCTGAAGAGTGCTAGTTGATTAAAAAAATACTGTTTTTATTTTCTATTGTACTCAAAAAGCTTGTCCATTGAATTAGGCCACTATGGTTCTCATGGCCTCAAATAATTTACACAAAGTAAAGCGCCTATCTGGGTTCGAACCTACGACCTACAATTCGTAAGTCGCGGCCATTAACACTGGGCCACCACTGCTCTCAAAAAAACAAAGCATTATTTATGGCATGAATTATGTAAGGATGCTTTTGCTATGCAATAAGGTCTTAAACCAAATTGGTTCATAGTTCTGCTGTCTATCTATTCTAATCTAAACAAATATTATAAAGAGAAAAGATTTGATTTTTTGTATGTTTTTTTTTTTTTGTTTGTAATGAATAAACTCAACAACTACTGGACCAATTTAAAAAAAATATCACCAGTAGTATGCTATATTATCACTAAGTAACATAAGCTATAATTTACAAAGATATCATGTGGCGAAGCCATTGGTTGAAGCTATTTATTAATAAATCGATTGGTGTCCTCAAAATAAATTATTGTGTGTGTACTGTACAGTATAGAAACAAACTAACCAATCTTTAAAGTCAAAATCAAATCTTATTTCAATAAGGCACCTAAAAGGCACCTTTGAATGTCAAAATTTACAAGAAAATAAAATTTATTCACAGTGCACATTTTAGAAAGGGGTTTCTAAAAGGTTCCATGCAGAAAAATGGGCAAGAAAATCGATAGTTACCTTCTTTTTTTAAATGGTTTCTATATGTTATTTTTTTACATAAATTATCTTTCTATCAGGACCCTCCGGACTGGCAAGAGATTCTGTCTCACTTCCGCGGCTCTGAGCTGCAGAACTACTTCACGAAGATCCTCGAAGATGACCTGAAAGCCCTGATCAAGCCTCAATATGTGGATCAAATCCCTAAGGCCGTCAAGGGCACTGTCGCTCAACTCCTTGACAAGAAAGATGAAAGGAAAAATCAGACTGAAATCTGTAGAATGTTGGGTAAGTTAACTTATTTCAAGAGCAAATGTACCATATGGTGTGTTGTGGACTTGTGGCTGCAGTGTGGTACCTGAGTGGTGCCGTTGCGTCATCGTATAAATCACAATGACATGCTACATGGTGCAGTACGACGTCTCATCTTGCGGTAACAATATTGTCGATACCAGACTAACATTTTACACTTGTTAAGTTGTAACTAACTTTTGACAGCGGTTTCGCCCTCGTTGAGAAAGAAAATTATCCCACAGGAATGTGCTACAAGGATGAAAAGCATCTTATATCTTAGCCCAAGTCATGGTCTAGCCATGTGCCAATTTTCATCCAAATCCGTTTAGCCGTTTTAGCACGAAAGCGTAACAAACAAACAAACTCACTTTCGCATTAGGTTATAAATATTATGGATTTTATTCTAAAATAAATAAACATTCCTTGATGTTCTGCTCAGATCTATCCCACATTCGCGACCGTGAGATCGCCGCGCTTTCTGGTGGAGAACTGCAGCGCTTCGCTTGCGCCATGGTGTGCATCCAGAATGGAGACATCTTCATGTTCGACGAGCCTTCCTCTTACTTGGATGTCAAGCAGCGCCTTAACGCTGCCCGCACAATTCGATCGCTCATTCATCCTGACAAGTAAGTCTATTGTTATTAATTTGCATCGTATAGAAGTAGACACTTAAAACAACTTAGACAAGAGAGATTTCTAGAAAATGGAAGAAAAAAAATAGTAAACTGACAATGCTGCCATTAAAATTCTGATGGGATTCAGGATTCTAACAACTTCTGACAGTTATTTCATCCGGCACTGCCTGATGTGGGCCCAACCACCCCAAAATCTCTTTGATCCACCCCAGAATTAGAGTCAACCATTTACTATATAATATAGTGGTATGTTATTCCTAACCCATGAAAAATCATTGCTGTGATCTAGGATTTACTGAATATTTATATTTTCTTTTTGTCCAGGTTCATTATCGTAGTGGAGCACGACTTGTCAGTATTGGACTATTTGTCTGACTTCATTTGCTGCCTGTACGGCGTACCCGGTGCTTACGGTGTTGTGACTATGCCGTTCTCTGTTAGGGAAGGTAAGCTTTTCTATAATAGAAATGCAGTAATCTCTATTATGGTTGTACAAAATGTTTAATCCATTTTATTTTTAGGTATTAATATATTCCTTGATGGGTTTGTACCCACTGAAAACATGAGATTCAGGACTGAATCGTTAGTTTTTAAAGTTGCTGAGTCTGCCAATGAGGAAGAGGTAAGTTGAGCACAATCAAAAACATTTTTAAACTGATTTTATGAGTAATTAAATTGTTACGCCCTTTTTGTTATTTTAACAGATCAAAAGGATGAATCATTATGAATATCCTGAAATGTCGAAGAACATGGGTGACTTTAGTTTGAACGTACACCCTGGTGAATTCTCGGATTCAGAGATTCTGGTGTTGCTTGGAGAGAATGGTACTGGCAAAACTACATTCATTAGAATGTTAGCCGGCAATTTGGAGCCCGATGACGGTATGTTGCAACCAATTTTCTAAAATGATAAGACGTTTTTCTTAGTCTCCAATTTATTTTTTGGACACGTATCCGAAACTGTTTTATACAAAAAAATTAATAGTAATGGCAACACCGAGCAATGAAATGTCAAATTTGTGAAAGTTGTCAAATTGTCAATAGGTTTCAGTTTTGTTGTAAAAAATTCTTTATTCAACAGATTTACGTTTAATCCTAGCTTTTACTGTGATATTTAACCGAAAAGAATCGTTTACTTTGAATCTCCAATAAATATGCATTATATAACTATGCAGACATTGCTTGAAAAATGAGGTTATAGGTGTATTGCATTAAGTGTATTTTAATGAATTTAGACATAATTAAGCTATTGAAATGGCTAGAACTGAGTTATTTGATTTATTTTTCCACCCCGTTTTTCAAAAATGTTTAAAACACGCGGAATCCTGTGCTACAAACGAAGGTATGACAAAAACGTTTGACCATAAAAGTCAATATTTGTAGATTTGTTGTCGACGTACCTATTTGTGTATCAATGAATGATAATTTGCGTGCTAATATATAGTAAAGTATATTTCAAAAGTTATTATTACATTTGTAAAAGACTCATAACTGTCCTTTGTAAATCTTCACAATGATAAGTTACCATTGAAAACAAAAAATACAGTTTTATAAACAAAAAAAGCATGCTTGATGCTGACAATGTAGCATCATTTCATTGAAAAGAACTTAATACTTTTAGGCCCGTATTACAGAACCTCACTCAAAAGTCAAGCATTACTTAAAACTCGTTTAAAGCCTTTTCACAGGTTGAAACTAGTTTCTAAGTAATGCTTGAGTCTTGAGTGAGGTTCTGTAATATGGGCCTTATTGTAGTCATTGTAAAGACTTCCACAGTCAACCATACCAGAAATTAAAAGAATACAATTACTATGTGTGGTGCCTTGCCAAACCATGCTGATCCACAAAAGCATATTCTGCAAGGCTCCACATATTTATAATAAGCTACCAGTCAAATTAGGACAAACAAATGATAGTCTTGTATTTAACAGAACTGTGAATTAAACTTGTACAGAAATGTTTTTATTCAATTAATGAATATTTTGAAGACTAGAATAGACTCGTTAGATTTTGACCTTCTTTCGTTTTTACTACATCTATGTGTACCTAATTCCTACCTTATACTTCTACTGCCTCATTGGTCTAGTGGTCACAAGGGTTACTACTGAGCATGAGGTCCTGGGTTCAATTCCTCGGTTGGGTAAAGTGTTATTGGGCATTTCCATCTGGAATTTCTGTCTGGATTGGTGCCCGATGGTGGCAATAGGCTCGCCCCCTGCTACCTGGGACTTAAACATAAACTGGTGAAATGTGGGTGTAATATGGATATACCTCTGCCTAACCCTTCGGGGAAAAAAGGTGTGATTTTATGTTATGTTAATTTTCTTATTATTGTACACCCAAAAAATTAAAAAATTGTCTCCAGGTTCGGGCCAGCTACCACAGCTGCACATTAGTTATAAGCCACAGAAGATATCCCCCAAATCTCAGGGGCTAGTACGGCAGCTGCTGCATGAGAAGATTAGAGATGCTTATATTCATCCACAGGTATTATTAACATTTATAATGAAAAAAATAATTGAAGATACTGTAGAAGCATTGACTTTTATTTATTCATTTATTGATTTATTGCATATTATACACAAAGTTACAGACTTCTGCATGGCCGACGCTGGCTTACTTTATTGAGCAACTACAGTTTAATTAGGGTTCTGTATGTCTGAATGAAAAACAGAACCCTTGAAGAAGTGATCTTGTCACTTGTTTCTGTGTGGCTGACTGTCACAGCCAATTTGCTCCGAATTGACTGGACCAATTTAGTAGAAATTTGGTAGGTACACATATGAATTTCTGTGAGCCAAACACGGATGTGTGACGTAAATAAATGAATTTTGAATATGGGCGTCCCTTTCAGGGGTAAATAGGAAAGTTAAAAAAGGAAATTGTACTGTGTCACATATCAAATAAAAGGGCATCTGAGGCATGGGCATCTCAAAGATTTTTTAAAATAAATACTTTTAAAGATTTATTATTTATGAAAATTTACCATGCCTCTAAATACACTCAGCGGCACGGAATGTGGCCCAAACCTAAACACACCGATAACAGGCGATTTTGATATCGCGTATGAGAATTTCAAGTGGCAGTTTATCAGGCCATTTGTTTTAGTTAATTTAAGAGGGTAAGCACAAAACAAAAGTTTATTTCTTTAATTCTGTGATACTTAATGTTAGTTCGTTATTGGAATGCACAAAACACGGGTGAGTTAAAATTCGATATTGAAATGGTGGTGAATTTTATCTTTATTGTTTTATTAATCTGTAGTAATTTATGCTTCCAGAATTGGAACACAATGCCTCTAACTTCAGCTCAAGTTGCTCAAGCTGTGTTGCTTCGGAGTCAGGGGCGAACGCAGCGAGAGATTGCTGAAACATTAAATGTACCGCGTACAACTCTCAGGTACGCCTTAACAAGGTACGACCAGACCGGCCTATACACAAGGAGACCAGGAAGTGGCGGTATTAGGTGTACATCAGCGCGAGATGACCGATTTATCGCTCTCGCAATTATGAGAAATCGGTTCCTTACTGCGGTCGAAATACGGCAGCGGCTACAAACGGCAAGAGGGGTCAACGTAAGTGAGCGGACAATAAGAAGGAGAATGGAGGAACGGGATCTGCATGCTCGAAGACCAGCTCGAGGTCCAGAACTGCTCCGGCACCATCGCGTAGCTCGACTTCGGTTCGCTCGCGAACACGCAAATTGGACTCACGAGCAGTGGAGTAAAGTTCTGTGGACTGACGAATGCAGAGTGGCCTTAAGAGCTCCAGATGGCCGCGAACGTGTTTGGAGAAGGCATGGGGAGAGGTTTTTGCCAATCACTACCAGGCAAACCGTCAGTTTTCAAGGTGGATCAGTAATGGTTTGGGGAGGGATCTGTTCAGATGCACGCACAGAGTTGGCAGTAGTTGCAGGTCGTCTAACGGCAGTGCGATACATTGAAGAGATCCTCCAAGAACACGTGTTACCATTCGTGGGATTCATCGGTAGCGAAGATTTTATCTTAATGCAAGATAATGCCCGACCTCACACAGCACGTTGCGTGGATGATTACCTATCGGAGATGAGAATTAGAAAATTGGACTAGCCAGCACGAAGCCCGGACATGAATCCCATAGAACATGTCTGGGACATGCTTAAAAGACGCATCCGATCCAGTCCCAACCCTCCAGAGACTATCAGTCAGTTAAAAACCGCTCTAGTGGCCACCTGGGAAGAAATACCCCATGTGGACATTAAAAACGTAATCCACAGCATGCCTGATCGCATGCAGGCGGTCATCAGGGCCAGAGGTGGAAATACCCGCTATTAATTTTAAGTACCATAGCTTTATTTTGTAAATTTCATCCTAAAACATTTTTTTTAAACTTAGAGCTTAATGTCTTTTTTGTAATTTTGTAAAATTTTAATAAAGTTAACTCACTTTTTTGTTAATTAATCATTCGCATTTAAGATTCGAATGAACATTTAAGTTTTAAAACAAAAAAGAACCCTGTTTCGCGTTTCATTTTGATAATAAGCCACATAACTCGCTTGGGCCACATTCCGTGCCGCTGAGTGTATCTCGGAAACTACAGAACCTAAAATTTTGAAAAAAATACTGGAAGTGGATATTTTCAGATTATAGATTACAGAAAAACCTATAAGAAATATGTGGTCTTAAAATAACGCGGCTGTACAGTTTCACTAGCTATTTTAATTTGAACCTTTATTGAAACCACTTAGAAGAATGTTTGTATATAAAAGTAGATAATAGATACTATAGAGATAGTGGAATGCATATATAATTGTAATATACCTGGGACTATTGCAAAAATATCCACAACATACAAAAAAAAATATACTCATGTCTTTTTTCCAGGAGGCTCAACGCAAATTTTTCACAAAATCTTGAGGAAAACAATTAAATACTAATAAAAATCCATTTTTTTTGCCTTCCAGTTTATCACAGACGTGATGAAACCGATGAAGATAGAAGAAATAATGGACCAGGAGGTTCAGAACCTATCTGGTGGTGAGTTGCAGCGAGTAGCCCTGGTGCTCTGTCTCGGCAAGCCGGCTGATGTGTACCTCATTGACGAGCCCTCTGCCTATCTAGACTCTGAACAGCGTTTGGTTGCTGCTAAAGTTATTAAACGGTGAGTTTTTTATTATAATGGGTAGGAAAACGAAGTTTTGAGGATAAGATGAATTTATTTGGAAAAAATAAAAGATATGAAATTCATACATACATAAACTCACGCCTTCGTCCCATGGGGGTAGGCAGTTACTACAGAACGCCACCTGTTACGATTGTATGAAATTCAGTTTTACAATAAATAGCCACATATCTAAAAGAACATCTCAGAGGAAGAAGCAGAAAATTTATTACTTGTAACATGGTAAAAAACTAATTAACAATGAATTGTACCAGTTGACATGATATTTGGTTTGTATTTTTTTGCATGAGATGCTCAAAACATTTCTCCAATAACTTATAATATCATCTTCTTCATTTCTGCAGGTTCATCCTCCACGCGAAGCGTACAGGCTTTGTAGTAGAGCACGATTTCATAATGGCGACATACTTAGCGGACCGCGTCATCGTGTTCGAAGGCACGCCCTCCTCGAATGCCACTGCGCACGCGCCGCAGTCGCTGCTCAATGGCATGAACAAATTCTTAGAGCTGCTCGGCATCACCTTCCGAAGGGACCCTAATAACTTCAGGCCGAGGATAAACAAACACTCTTCCGTTAAGGTTAGTACTGCAAACCTAGATTTATAAGGGCTATATTCCTACGAATCCGTCAGGGATGTGCCCTCAAGAAAATATGCGTTCATGCTATATGAAATCATTCATACACGTTCGGGTCAGTACCGACGCCGAGCCAGAGCTTCAGTAAATGTGAACAAAAGGCCACAGCCTGGCTATATCCCTCATACGTCACGAATGTGTTCTTAGACTATAATATATCTACTCCGATACATAAATACCGGACAGTAACCACTGGGACGCTGGCTACTACCATAGAATTGATCAAGCCAATAAACCCTTTTTGTAAGTCCATGCATTGCTGTCCCATAAAGCAGTTCTTACTTTTTCAAGAAGGTTGATTCAGCTGTGAAGACTGAAGATAACAACTGTCATAAGCATAAAATTTGTTTTATTTAAAAATATTGATAAAACTAACAAAATGTTAATTTTTGTTACAGGACATAGAACAGAAACGAGCAGGCCAATACTTCTTCCTGGAAGACTAGTGCTAAAGACAACTGTATTTATATATATTGTATCTGTTACATTGGTGATGGCTTGCCACCCATGTATTTCCAATTAAATGTATTACTGTAATAAATCATGTTTTATACAACCAGCCATTCATATTATTTTGTGATGGGTGACTAATAGTGACCATACTTGGCTTAGGTACATATTGTGACTATTGAAGAGCCTCGACGTTAGCAAAAAAGTGCTTTATAACAACTGCATGCAAACCTTTCTATAGAAGACCAATGACCAGTAGAGATCAGACTTGCAAAAAAAAAAGCCACATGGGAGAAGCATACCCTGAGGGCCGAAGTTTTGCTTCTATGGGTACGTCGGTCTGAAGTATAATGGGTGAAAACCACTCTGTGGGTCCCAAACAGCAGTAAACGAACTTCGCGGCAAGCCCACGAGATGGCGTTATAAACTGAACTCCTATGTAAGAGCATTCATAACGGCATACACTTTATAAACGGGTATTGGTGTCCCTTCGTCCAGCATACTCACCATGGAATCCTGATATTTCATGAATGTCAAAAAACTGTTCTGAAATAGTGCTAAATAGTGCCCAAAGGAAAAAAATAGTGCTCTTGTACTTGCGAAGTTATAGCCATAGTTCGATGAGTATGCTGGACGAAGGTTTCGCCCAGCATACTCACCTCCGTCCGGAGAATCTGTATACGCTTCAAACATAATTCATACTTCAAAAAATAGTTCCCAAATAGTGCCAAACGGTGCCCAAAAAGAAAAAACAGTGCTCGAATAACTTCGGAGTTATAGGCTTCGTTCAGTGAGTATGCTGGGCGTAGGTTCTACGCCCAGCATACTCACCTCAGTGCGCGAATATCGAACGAGCTATAGGTACAATTTACGTCTCAAAAAATTGTGCTTGAAATAGTGCCCAATATCAGTCCAATTTTTGCTTGACTTTTGACTTAGAAAACCATTAAATTTTAATGTAAACTTCTACATACTAACGTAAAATGGGGTACAGTCGTCGACACATGTTTTTGGACAAAAATATTAAACTTTCTAATTGTAGACTTCATGTTATTGGAAATAATTATGGTATTTTCTCACATGTCAAAAACTTTCGATTAAATGCATTATTATATATTTTATAAATAATAATAAATGAATGAAACTTTAAGCGTAAATGAAGTCTATTACTTCATTGCATTGTGTGTTTGTCTGAATAAAAACAGTCATTTGCAGCCAATAAAATTAATATCTTGAAAAATTGTAAAAAGGAAATTATACAGTTTCTTTTTGTATATATGTTGCAGGCAAAACTTATAACCAGTCAAAACTAGTACTGTGACATAGTTATACAAATTTTTAAAACTCTTTCCAATAGTTTCATCAATGAAAGGTTTAGCAATAAAAAACATTTTTAATTACTTACGTTATTTATTACTATTTAAAGGGCCAAAGTAATCAGAATTCTAGTTAACTAGTTCACAGCTTTTGTTAACATTCATAATATAATCAATGTAAATAGAAAAAATTGTAGTTTTAATATTGTATATAATATACATATAAAAAAATGTTTAGCCAAATATTGGTAAAACTTTCTAAAATATAACACGTAGGTACTTGTACTTTGTTTTACTGCTACAACGTTTTAATCACAATAAAATTATCTTACAAATAAGTATAAATTGAGCAATCACAGTTTATAATCACGTTTTTTTTATTAATATTAAATACCCTATAGTAATTACAAATTAACAATCACAGTTTATAATCACATTTCTGTAAGTTATTAATAAAATAACTTTTACAAGAACAAAAAAAAAACAAACAAACAATAACAAAATAGGAACTAACAAGTTAGGACCGATCTTCATCTTACATTCGCGTATAAATAATGCAGTGTGGTACAGTATATTGGGAATTACTACAAACTTTTTTACTAAGGTCATCATAGCAGTTCCAAGTTCTCTTTAGCAATCGATAGCACTTTGACTTGTAATGCCCCATGCGTCCTGATTCACCATTTGTAAAATCTATTACCGACAGAATTTTAAAGGTGTCACCGTTTATTATGATCTCTTTAGGAATTTCATCAATTTCTATTTCAATTGAAGTATTAATTTAAATAAATACGAAGTCTAGTACTTCATATTTGTATGCGTTTTTACCGTTACATAATTGGTATTTACATTTCCTTTCAGTATCATTTACTAATAGAGCTTCATTAAGGGCTCCAATACCTTGAGTCGTCAATATGTTTACATTTATTGGAATCCAACTACATTTTGTGCCAGAACCTTTATTGATTTCACAGTTCTGGTTTGTACAATTTAAGTATCTATTAGCACTATAAAAACCATAACTTTGTATGTTATCTATTATAAAAGTTACATTACACTCACAATTTTTGCAACTACTAAAATCGGATTCCACAGTATCATATATTTTAGCCAATACCTTAGAACGAGTAGTGTAAATATCTTTTGGTTTTCTAGCCTTCTTAGTGATTTTCTTTAGATTGTCATACGTGATCAAACTTCTGGTCAGTTGTGAAAGATCGTTTTTTTTATCATTGATATATTTTCTAATATTAGGTCTATCTAAATATGCAATTGAAAAACTTTGGACCACGGAATCAAAAGCACACGTATTAATAAACGTGAATCTGTATGTTCCTGAAGTAGAAACACTGCCGTTTTGTAAAATATGTAATTTTGTACGACGATTGATTCGTTTTTTATTTTTCTTCTGTTTAGACACCAGTCCCCGCCAGTCTTCAATATAATTTGGTTCGCTCCTAAAAATTGAGTTTTCATAAAATGATTCATCATTGACGAGAGTATTTATTTGTGGTGTGTTATGGTCACTTATTTCATTTTTTTCATCGACAATATTTTCAGTTCCTTCTTGAACATCAATCAAGTCACTTTTGGCTAAGCGTATGGAACCGGTTATCAAAGGCTCGTGTTTAATAATAAACTCATCTACGCGGTACTTATTTGAATTTGTTTTAAAAAATAACTTTATTACGTCTTTCATATAACTTTCTACATTTGAACTGGTTGGAGTACAATAATTACTGTTAAAATAAGTCATCATTATATTTCCCCATAGTGGAAGTTTTTTAAGAATCCTAATCAAAGTGTCCTTTATTTCCGGCAAGTAATAAATATTTTCGATTTCAGTTTCTTGATCACACAATTGTTTAATTAAATCTTCTTTCTCCTCAAGATCTTTATACATTTTCAGAAGCGGGTTTTCTTCTTTATCTAATCCCTCCCATAAAGAATGTTTAATTGGAACGTGATTTTCCGAATCTACATTTTGTATTTCACATTCCTGCAAATTAGTTTTGATCCGGTTTTTTAATTCTAAAATCGCCGTTTCACACCGTGTTAAATTTCCATTTCTACTGCCGCGGTGTTTATTATTTGCTATAATATAAACATTTTCTATAATTTTCTTTACCTCTCCGTATGAAACACATTTTTTAATCAGAATCATACAATCAACAAAAAATTTTGTTACTCTAGTGTCTATATTTTTGAAAATACTTTGATTGTACAATGTTTTTATGAAATGCGAAGTATCAAGGCGAACATAACAGGTTGGAATTTTTTTGGTTCTATTTTCTAAAATATTAAAACATGTATTTAAGTAGTCAGAGGTGGATTTATAACCACAAAATACTTTTACCACCGCACCTACTAAAGCTGCGGAATCATCAGTTACTACTTCATTTGGAGGTTTTCCATTAGCCAACCAAGATTGTAACCAGCTAGCAATAGTATCTAAAGAGTGACTTTCTGATATACACTGTGAAATTGGCACGCTACTTTTAACGGTTGTATCTGTCATCATAACATACAAAAATATAGGACTTTGCGACTCTTGAGATAGTTGTGTGTGTTCATTGACGACAGGCCGAAGATTTTTATTAAATATAGAACCTGTTGCGTCTATAGAAACTCTAATATAATTAAACTCTTTTTGGCATTTTTTATAATAATTCTTTTGATCGTCCGTCCAGTAAAATGTATAAAATGGAAAAGCAGAAACATATCTAACACATTTATCAAAAGGTGGTGAAACACACATACAAGTAAGTGACAATATTGGGTTGGGATGGAAAACATCAACTTTTTTATTTTCATGTTTAATTCGATGTAGTGTTTGTAATTTTGGCAATACTGGATGTTCCTTGTCATTTTTCTTCATTAAAGTTGAGGCTAATTTATATCTTATAGAAGCTGCTGCTTCGTGTTGTAATTTTTCACCTAATTCCCTTATTTGGTAATACCGTAATCGGTTTTTTTTACTGGTGTTATGAGAGTACTTTTTATTTTCATTAATTATGCAACATTCTAGTTTAATTAAATTTTCCGTTTCTAAGTTAGTTGTTATAATTATTTTTGCGTGACATTGATTACAATATCCTGTGCATTTGATTTCGTAATTGTCTTTCACAATATTATTTTTAAAACACCAAGTGCATAAAGATCTTATTTCTTTCCATAGATGCATTTGAATTACATTAGTCCATTGGTTTGGTTTTAATTTACGTCTGACATTATACAGACTACCAGGGGCGATTTTGCTATTTCGGTGATAAAAATACCTTTGAGGCTTAATACTATCCCAAGTTATTGTATCCATATAAAATGTATGCGTACTGGTGTTCTCCGAAACACTATTAATGCTTTCGTTTGATGACGATGTAGACTTTTGATTTATCAAATTAGAATCATTATTACGAATTATTTCTTTTTTATCAACACCAAAAAAGTATTCGTAATTTCGTTTTATGCTTAATATGATTGATTTAATACTCATTTTGTAATTTAACCGTGTTTGAATTTGTTTATAAATTGAGTCATTTGCGGAAGGAATATTTTTAAAAAAGTCATCTTTGAATTCTGAAATTACTAATTTTTGCGTTTCTAATGAAACCTTTGGTTTAGGCCCTCGTTTTCCTTGCTGATCCATGTCGTTAGATTCACAAGAATTATCACAAATTATTATGCCATTTGTTTTCAATATTAACATAATATGAAATAACAACTAACTAACTAACATATAAATCAACATCAATAACATTATGAACACTTGTGTACTTATACTACCTATATTACCTGAAAATACCAACTATAGATGTAAAAAACATAACGGGCCCCACCGCTCACGCAGTACGAGTCAGAAAAAGTTGTCTTCTAACGTGGTAAACATTGTGTCTTCAAGATAATCTGAAAATAACACGTATTTAAATAATTTAATATAGGTATGACAGGCTCCAGCCTTCCTCTAAAGGTACTTAAGCACTTACGTGTTTTCCATTATTTTAGCGTGATTTCTATTATAAATAGCGAAGGGGCAAAACACGAGGCTGAAGACGATTTCCCGAAGTCACAACTCCCATAGAAAATGTGATGAATAGGTTGACGACACTTAAAAGTTTAAGTGCATTCGCCGGATGACAATCGGTAATAGTCTTCACTTCACGTCATATTATCTAAAAAATACATCTGTGTTAATTCTATAGTTACGTTTATACTTACTACCGACGCTCGCGCTGACTGATTCTACCTATTTCGATATTGAAATGTAACTAACGTGAACTTAAGACGAGAACAGATCCTGACGGGTAACGAGGACAAGCTTGTAATAAAAAAATTGAAGAAAAGTAAATTATATCCTAGCAAATAAGACAGTGTTTCATTTCCAGTAGAATTGGAGGATAAAACCAGGCCTCCGCAGAAGTAGGTATATAAATAGGTATTTGAGATCCAATTAGATAAACAAACAAGTTACATTACGTTATTATGTGTGTACCTACCTACATCAAACCTTTAAAAAAGTAACTAAGTAGGTACCCATTTTTAAAACTTCTTAAGCATGTCCTTAATTTTAAGTGTACAGTGTCATATTCAACGAAAAAATGAACGTGTTTTTGTAAAAAACAACTCGCTTGCTACCTAGTTTTACAGTGCAATTAATGAATGAGTGTAAAATCAATTTAGTTAAATGCCACTATTATAAATTGAAATATACTTACTGATTTGGGTGCAGCTCCTATATTGATTACGTACTAGATACACAATTTTATATAGGTAAATAATGACATCACCAACACATTGTTTGGTTTTGCAACCCACTATGTAGTCAAACTCAAAAGCCGGCGTTATTATAATGATGTGCGACGAAGTAAACAAACAAAGAAACTGAGAAGCGCTTGTTCGTTTCGATTGCTTTGTGACACAAAATGGACCCTTATCACCTTCAAAATACAGATCAGTCTTGTCTAATAATCGTAAGATGTTAGGGCAGCGCCATCTAGTATTTAAACATAAACATATTCATTTGCGTCGCGGGCGCCGCGCGTCGCTTTGTGACACAAAATGGACCCTTATCACCTTCAAAATACAGATCAGTCTTGTCTAATAATCGTAAGATGTTAGGGCAGCGCCATCTAGTATTTAAACATAAACATATTCATTTGCGTCGCGGGCGCCGCGCGTCGTAAGCCCCATACCTATTGACCGTACGTGCATCCATTACTGCCACACTATATTGAACTTTATCACATGAGGAATACAGGTCAATTCCGTAAACGTTGTGGTACCGTCCTTGATCCGGAAAATGATTATTTTGAATAATTTTGTCAGTTGTAATGTAAGCATTAATAACAGCAACTTTATTTTTCATGCATGATTTACTTCATTTGATATCTTAATCCTTCAAGCGCCGTGATCTAGACAAAATATATAAAATCATTGTTCCTAGCTACCGGGGTCCCATGCGACGCGCGAAGGCTTAATCATATTATTATAAAGTATTATTAAAATAATGTGTAATTAATAATATTGCGATTCTAAAGTAAATACTCCCTTACATAGACAATTAATAATTTACACAAGACAAAAATTGTTAGAAAGAAAGTTAATAATATTGTATTCGACTGTACTCAATGTAATGTATGTAGAAGTTTACAATCAAATTTAATGGTTTTCTAGGTCAAAAGTCAAGCAAAAATTGGACTGATATTGGGCACTATTTCAAGCACAATTTTTTGAGACGTAAATTGTACCTATAGCTCGTTCGATATTCGCGCACTGAGGTGAGTATGCTGGGCGTAGAACCTACGCCCAGCATACTCACTGAACGAAGCCTATAACTCCGAAGTTATTCGAGCACTGTTTTTTCTTTTTGGGCACCGTTTGGCACTATTTGGGAACTATTTTTTGAAGTATGAATTATGTTTGAAGCGTATACAGATTCTCCGGACGGAGGTGAGTATGCTGGGCGAAACCTTCGTCCAGCATACTCATCGAACTATGGCTATAACTTCGCAAGTACAAGAGCACTATTTTTTTCCTTTGGGCACTATTTAGCACTATTTCAGAACAGTTTTTTGACATTCATGAAATATCAGGATTCCATGGTGAGTATGCTGGACGAAGGGACACGGGTATTGTACCTGGCGCCGAATACCCAGCAGTAAGCTATGCCACCGGTGTGTGCTTGTGTTAAATGAACTCTGTGGCGGCATCTATTTTGCCACATGCGAACTACGCATCAAAAACCTGACATCACACAAATCCTGCATCGCACAAGCGTAGTTTACCGCGCGATCAACATAAATAACTTTCCAACATCAATCGTTGGGCACCCCCCCGACCTTTGCTCGAAAACGAGGTGCCAGCAGTTGTTGCAGCTGTGCACGTAGCTTTAAATTCCCCGATTAATAATAATGATCAAAACCTTTTGATCCAGCCCGTCCCATCTTTTGATGTCCTCCCTCCAGATAACGCCCTAAGCCGAGGCTCGTACCCCACAGGGAGTGCCCTTAGTGAGCGTTTATCCTAAGCTTTTTAGCTTAGTTTATGTGTGCCCTGGCTGGAGGCTTTGGAGTGTAGTAGCTTAAGGCAACCACAGGATTGACCGGTTAAATAGTCATGGTTTCAGGAACCAGCTAAGAGATGCAAAAAAAAAAAAAATCGTTGGGCAGTTGCCCGCCAGACACGACATCTGTTTGGTCGGAGGATCCATCTTTTTCTATAAAGGATGAGTGAACTTTACACCCTTTTCCTCATAGCTCGAAAAGTCAAAAGCGTCGTGCAGACTGACGCAATGCGACACCTTATACGTAACACATTAGCATAGGAACTCCTCTGCCTAACATTTCGAGGAATACAAGCGTGATGTTATGTTACTGTTACTACTTGCGAGGTCCCTCAAGGTAGTTTGGTTGAACCGACATTTTACACAAATCAAATTATTTCACAGTAACCTACATGGGCACTTTACCTGGTTCCAGTTGGTTGTTTCCTATGGAGAAGAGCCGGCCAAAACTCCACGTTCAATCTTTTAAAAAGAATTGGCTTTACAATATCGCCGTTCCCGGCGAATAAAATCGTAATCGTAAAAACTAAATTTTACAGGAAAAATTAAAACAGTGTTTTGTGAATATCTTAATAACTAATACACATAGCGGAATTGTTCAAATACCAAAATAAAGTGTTTTTTACATTCATTACAATAGGTACACCTTAAAATCTCGTTATTTCTGAAATAACCGTAGGAAATGTATGAAAAAAATTGACGAAGTGTAATCGGACCTCTAAATATCGAATATGCAATAAAGTTAAAACTATCGTAATAGCACATTACCATTTTTTTCGCCGGGGACAGCGATGTAGGCTGGTCAATAAGTACCCCAGGTACTCATCGAATCATCTGCGGGTCTACAAGGCCTACAACGTTCTCTCCATTTTTAGGGTTCCGTAGTAAACAAGGAACCCTTATAGTTTCGTTATGTCCGTCTGTCTGTCTGTCTGTCCGCGGTCTAGCTCCGAGACCCTTAGTACTAGAAAGCTGTAATTTGGCATAGGTATACATAGTAATTACGCCGACAAAGTGGTAAAACAAAATTATGAAAAACATTTTTTTTAGGGTCTCATACACATAAAGTGTTGATGTTTTTTTTTCTTTTTTAACCCATGGTGAGGGGTATCATTGGAAAGGTCCTTCAAAAACATTGAGAGTTTGTGAAAACCATTTTTGGATTCAGGGATCCGTTAGCGAAATATTAAGCTTTAAAGTGCTAATTTTTGTTAGAGTCAAGTGTCGTCCCCCCCTACCGGCTAAATGGTTGGTTTTGAGTGTGTGAAAAAAATAACAACAGTAGTTTATATAACGAAATTAAAAGGAAAACTATCACAGCTAAGTAGGCTCTACAAATTAACGAGTAATAATCGACCAACTTAACTTTGTAGTTGCAAAAACATGTTTTCCCATACATTCCGTATGGGAGAACATATTTTTCAACTACAAAGTTAAGTTTGTTTTTGGGATAAATTCATCCCAACTACGGAACCCTTCATTGTGCGTGGTCCGACACGCACTTGGCCGGTTTTTTTTCACTCCATTTTTACTGTCCATTTATTTGTCTAATGTTTTATTAACAAATAACGGTTATCACCCTTTCGTTATTTCGAATTAAACTCCTTATTTCACGATAAATACAAAGCAATGTAATTTATTTACCATTAACATTTTTTTAAATTCTCTGAAGTGTCGACCTCAGGACAAGCTGCTTCTCACACGGACAACCGTCGCTTGCTCCCGCGACAACAGTCCTGACTATATTTTGGCTGCTGAAAACTTAACTACTTACAAATATACGTAGTATACGGGTAAATTTTATAAAAATGTGGCTGTTATTGTAGTATATTGTGGTGTCTTACAACTTAAACGCGAACGAAGTCGCGGGCAGAAGCTAGTGCTATAATAAATGGAGTAGACTGCCTCGTTGGTCTAGTGGTCGCAAGCGCTATTGCTGAGCATGAGGTCCTGGGTTCGATTCCCGGGTCGGGCAAAGTGTTATTGGGTTTTTCTATGTGAAATTTCTCAGTAGCAGCTCGGAGTCTGGATTTGTGCCCGGTTGATGGCAATAGGCTCGCCCCCTATTACATGTGACTTAAACATAACTGGCAAAATGTGGGTGTACCTGCTACAGGGACACCTCTGCCCAACCCTTCGGGGAAACAAGGCGTGATGTTATGTTAGATATACCTATACTTAAAAGTTAAATAAAATATAAAAAATCTACAATGTAAACCAAATGACATGATTTTCATTACAACTGTAACAAATCCATCTATCTCATGCATGCATGCATAACTGACTTTCGTTCCTTATGACCTTTCTTCGTGAAATGCATTGGTCAACAGCACAAAAATTAAGATGGTAGACCACAAAAATTATTTGTTCGACATAAGTCATTAGAGATATTTCTCGACGGTATGTGAAGCCAAGTCAGGATAACCATCCCTGGATAGCAGGTTAACCAGGCGTTTATTTTGCCTGGACAGGAACGGCCTGCGCCTGGTGACGGGAACCATCACGGGACACTGCTCGCTAAACAAACACTTCCACACAATAGGCATAACGGACAGTCCTCTGTGCAGGGCATGCATGGAGGCTGAGGAAACCGTCGCGCACGTGCTCTTTGAATGCACAGGCGTCACCCAGATTAGAACAGAAACCCTCGGGCCAGATCTTTTACAGATGTTCTGAACAAACCAGGAGTTTTGATTAACTTCTGGAGGGAGGTGGGCTGGTTGGAATAACCACCAAACGGCCGCCATGGCCCACGCACAATGGTCCACCTGACGGACTAAGTGCGGAAACCAAATTCCATAACATAGAACATAGAAGCCAAGTCAGCTTTGGGCAGCTTTAAAACTCTGACACCAGTAGCCTAATTGCGTAACTTATTTTCGTAAACGATTATAACTAATTTGTTTCATTTTGACAGTTCAACAACATTCATTGCGTTATTTACGTTGCTAAGCAGATTTCTTTTTCCAACTTATAAAGCAATGGATTAGCAATGTTTCAAATCGAAACTAAATGTGATTGATCGTGTATTACACAATTAGGCTACAGGTTAGTCACTAACAACACGGAAAGAAGAAGAAGGAGAATAAGTCATTATCGACATGACATAGCCCCATTAATTTAAAAAGACCAGTGAACGAAGACGAATTGATAAATAGCCATGAAATTATGGGTCAGCGCTGTGGACTTACCGATCAAAGTGACTATTGTCATCTAGCAATTACCTGTAATTGCTGTAAAGATCTACTTACTTTTAATCCAGCCTATTATTGTCCCTCAGTCCCACTGCAGGGCAAAGAAAAAATATATTTATTTAGCACAGACAAAAAGGCACACAACACAACATTATTATAACACAAGTAAAAGAGATAAATAAAAAAGGAAAGGACAAAAAAGAAAAAAAAATTAAATGATGATAAGAAAAGGCCTCTTCTCATACAGAGAAGGCACGAGCCTTGATCACCACGCTTGCTCAAAACGGGTTGGCGATTTCAGACTTATATTAGGTACCTATAGTCCAGGTTTCTTCACGATGTTTTCCTTCACCGATGTCAGTAATGTCCAAGATAAACTTAGAGTGTACATATGAATCGAAAAGTCATATTGGTACTTGCCCGGATGAACCTCGAACCTCGTCTGGGCCATCACGACTTACTTAATTGGACGACACGGTTGGCGCAGTGGTTAAAAGCGATTGACTGCTGCGCTGCGTGTCGCGGGTTCGATTCCCGCGCACGGAACAAATATTTATATGACCTACAAGTGTTTTTTCCGGATCTGCCTGTTTATATATGTGAGTTTAAATGTTTGTAAACGCACCCACAATATAGGAAAAATTCCTAGTGTGGGGCAATGTATAAAAAAAATATAAAATTAGTAACTTTATATTTGTTTCATATAGGTATCCTATAGATAGCTAGATTCGAACATGGTAAAATTACAATGCACACATTCGTGCATATTGTATTTACAAGTTATGCCACGCGATACTTCCATTAAATTAATGACTAGGTACCACAGCTAGGTACGGTATGTACGACCCCATTTTACCGCGTACACATTCTAGTTACCTACACAATGGTAATGAATAGGTCAACGGTGGTTTTCCGGGTATTGACACCACATATTGATCCAAAACCATTTCGCGTGAATTCATAAGGTAGGTACAGTGTGTGTTCCCTTTTTTTTGCTCGTGGAGTCGTGGGGAAATCCTCATGGTATCATCCGTCTGGAGACAATTAATGGAGCTATGACGGGCTCGTACCACCCAAAACATCATGGTGTTCTTCCTGTTATCATAACTCAGAAGCGCGTTATATAGTCTCCAACATTGTATTTTTTTGTTCTTTTTGCAATTCTTTCATCGATTTATAGATATTGAATGTTTTCCTGTTCAGCAAGTTATTCCAACGATTATGCCAATTTTCAATATTGTTTTGGGTAGTTGGGATATCAGCGTTCACACAATCTATTACGGACCATATCTGAGGCGGAAATCTTCTGAATATTATGTTCATGGAGTTTATAAACGTGTAACTAATCGAAAGAAGGTGTCAACACTGAAATTACAGCTGAGGAAGTCGGCCCCAAGATTTCCGCCTCAGATATGGTAAACGCTGATATCCCAACTACCCAAAACAATATTTAAAATTGGCATAATCGTTGGAATAACTTGCTGAACAGGAAAAAATTCAATATCTATAAATCGATGAAAGAATTGCAAAAAGAACAAAAAAATACAATGTTGGAGATTGAAAGAATTAATGCTAATATAAAGAAACGTAAATACAAAAAATCATGCCATATCCTAAAAATCAGAGAACAGTTATTAAAGAAGGATAACGTAGATTTAAAAGAATACATAAGTGGTCTTGCGTACATAGCGTATATGAGGATTTAATTTGATATACAAAACTGAAATAAATTAAATTACTTACTGATACTTTAACACATAGGAATTTAATCTAAATGGTGTTTTTAATAACATTATGTTCTTTATTCGTGATCGATGCATTATGTTATGTAATGCTCCAAGCGCATTTTTTTGTTTGGTTCTGGTTTAATTTGTTTCTTTCTTTTTAATTATTTAAAGATATATCTATTTATGAATGTGTTTTGTTTATTACCTATTACAATTGTTCCAATAGCGATAGTGTCGATATCGAACTTAGAAAGCATACGAGTGCGAATAGTCCTATTGCACTCGTATGCTTTTTATTAACTAACAGTACGGACGCATTTCATACTTCGTATGCTTTCTAACTAACGATACGTCGGCCTTGCATACTTCGCTCCAGTGAACTTTCGAACTGGCGTACATCGAGATCCTGTACTTTAGAACTAACATACGTCGACATTTCAAACTTCGACATTCCGTAGCGGAGTCGTAGATACCTATATCATCGTAGCATAATCAATTAATCAGCCTATAACGTTCCCACTGCTGGGTTCTGTCACTGCTTCCTCTGTGTGAGAGGAAGTGGGTCGTAACGTAATCCACCACGCGGGCCCATGCAGCGAGAGAGAGGAAGTGTCACATCACATTACTTCGAATTTTTGGGTCTGGTCATATTGTCCTTTACCGTTTTGAGAGCAGTGCATGGGTTCAAACCCAGGACCTACGAAAAGTCACATAAGTATAGGGTTAATATCCGTCCGGATTTGTCCGGACTTCTAGACTTTTGTCCGGCTCTTTAATTTATCCGGATTTATTGACTTAGATAGAATACGAGTGATAAAACTTATACAAATAATACCAAACAAGTCTTTATTTAAATATAACTTCTCATTCATCTAAAAACAAAATATAAATTTTCTTTAACAATAGGACTTTTCAAATTTATAAATGGTAACCCTACATAGGTATACCTACTTAGGTAAGTCGGGGCTGTTACTGCTGGGCCACCCACCACTGCTCATAATTATCATCGTAGGTATATCGTATCAGTTCTCATCTCTAATGGCGATGATGACTAATATAATATTTGCATAAAACAGTGTATGACAGAATGTTAATATAGACTGAAAATTTCAAGAACACTGTCGCGTCTGCTTTCTAATTACGTTATTATCACGCGCCGCGGTGACTTTCGAAGAAAATATGCCCCGATAGTGTCAACATTGTTTACCATATTTTTCATTAGAATTTAGATTAGAGATGAGAACATTTTAGCTTTTAGTCTTTAGACTAGGTTCCTCCAGTTTTCAATAATATGTTGATTGATGATAATGATAACACTATGACTATAATGTTTTATTGCAGTCATAAAGGTATTTGCAATGAATGGCCTGAGTACAGAACCTATCCGCAGTATGTTGGCCGCTGCAGTTCCTCTCTGGATGAGGATTCCGGGTGAAGCTCGCTCCCACCTTCCGCCTGATCAACACTTACTATCAGGTGAGATGTAAGCCAAGAGCTACCGCACCGTGGTTAAAAAAAAAACCGGCCAAGTGCGTGTCGGACTACGCACAATGAAGGGTTCCGTAGTTGAGATGAATTTATTTATCCCAAGAACAAACTTATCATTTACCTATTCTAACTGCAAATCGTCGCTCGGCGTCCAATACCGCGAATGTGTCATTTTTTAATTGCAGGATCACTTATTTGAACGTGTAGAATGAAATAGTGACCACTGAAAATCAGCGCTGTGCTGTGGGTCCCCATAGCACAGCATCATGCTGAGTGGAAGCCTTCTTGTCACAGTCATGACATGTCAGCAGCTGCCGCATATTTCTGTTTGTGATCGTGATTATATTTAAATCTATTGTTTTATTTTATTGTATTGTTCTCTTTTTGTTATGCACGTGTGTGTCTGTGACAATTAAACTTATTTTTCTTTCTTTCAAATAAAACAAAAATCTGATTTTCGTTAAAACAAATTGTAGTGGAGTCCCATTAAGTAATACAGGTGGAACATAACCTGGTCTACCCCCAGCCTCAAAGACCTCCGACTTATTGGAGTTATACATCAAATCATGTGTTTTGGCATTCTGCTCACATTTGGCGACCAACTTTCTGAGACCACAGATTGACGCGCTCAGAAGCACCATATCGTCTGCAAAGCTAATATTATTTACACAAATACCATCTATATAGCAACCCACTCTAGTGTTGCTGAGCTCGCCAATCCTGCCTCACCCCGCATTCCAACCTGTACCTATGGCCTGGAAAAAGTTCCAGCCCATCGTACACTATTGATCTGGTTACCATAGCATAGGTACCAATATTTAAAAATGTTTTTAAGCTCCATTGGCAACCTATCCTTCTCCATCTTTCTCCACAATACGTCATAAGCAACCAGATCAAAAGTCTTGAATAAGTCGAGGAAGCTAGCATAAATCGGCGTCCCACGCTGTGTATACGCATAGAATGTGACAGTATGCTTAAGACACAACACTGCACTTTTTGTTGACAAACCACGCCGAAACCCGAATTGGTTATCATGAACATTTACAGTTTTATTTATTTGTGTATTAAGCAGACTGTCAAACACTTTTGATATTGATATTATAGTAGCTAGAGAGATGGGCCTATTGGATGCCGAGCGACGAAATGTAAGTTTGTGCGCACAATATTGAGAGATTTACTGTGTTATTTTAAGACCATAGACTTCTTATAGGTTTTCCTGTAATCTATGAGTAAAGAGCCATACTATGATTTTTTTTCAAAATTTTTGGTCCAGTAGTTTCGGAGATAAGGGGGGGAAATGGTCAATTTTCATTGAATTTCTTAAATATCTTTAAAAGTGTTTATTTTAAAATTATATAAAAATATATTTAAGATTCTCGCAATAAGTCCTTTCATTTGATATGTCACACAGTACTGTTAGCATAACTTTTTTTTTCTTTTTTGCCCCCCAAAAGTGACCCCTGTATTCAAAATTCATTTATCTACGTTACACATTCGTGTTTGGGTCACAAAAATACATATGAGTACCAAATTTCAACTTAATCGGTCCATTAGATTCGGAGTAAATTGGCTGTGACAGACGGAAAGACAGACAGACACACGAGTGATCCTATAAGGTCCGTTTGTTCCTTTTGAGGTACGGAACCCTAAAAACACAATTTGACGAAATGGGGGATTCGGGAGATCCATCTAACTCCAAGTGCGATTGCGGTGCTCCTGACCAGACCATGTTTCACTTGCTAGAGAGTGTACCAAATGTCCGTTTACCTACACTTCCGATGGTCGGAAACACCACCGATGCCATAAAATTTAAGCCATCTAGGTACAAGTTGGTACCGTTAATAACAATACGAAAGAAGAAAAACAAAGACAAAACAGTATACACCGTGAAATTTGAATCACAGTTTTGCTAGAACAAACGTTGTTCAGACCATGGTCTATTACCATTCTACAGCACCAATAAAAAAAAAACATATGTATTTGGTTTTTGAAAAAACACAAAAGAGACAAAGTTTAAAATGTCAAGATTATCGTTACTCCCTACAACACAGACACCACGCACGGGACACAGCATTGTCTACAGGAAAATGTACCTCCATAAACGAAATTTAGTAAGCAGTAGATAATCTTGACATTTTAAACTTAGTCTTTTTTGTGTTTTTCCAAAAACCAATTATGTTTTTTTATTATTGGATGCTGTAGAATGGTAGAAGACCATGGTCTGAACATTTGTTCTAGCAAAACTGTGATTCAAATTTCACGGTGTATAAAGTCAACTATGAGGAAACCCGAACATAAGCAGCAGATAAGCTCGAACTTCCAAACCGCGAGTGAAGCTAGATCATTACAAACAAGTTTATTTTAACTCTCATAATTCCAACAAAAGAAAACCGCGAATCATTTACTCCATCTGCCCTTCATCTGTTAACGTAAACTGAATAGTCTAGTCTATAATAGTATACATAATATAAGTACTTCCACTCATACAGTTGCGTATGTAGGTATGAATCATAGAGTTCCTACTACTGACGAATGATCTAATGATCATGAATAAGATCAGTGACGACACAAGAGTATCAACGGAATACTTGATGACGCTTAGGTCGCTTATGTCTCATAAAAATATAATTGTAATCATTGAGTCAGTTCATTTTCAAACTTTTATGACTGATCAACCTGATGATACAGAGGTTCCGGAAATTACCAATTAGAATAATGATAATGGTATAGAATTAGCAAATGATGCACACAGTCACTTTATAATGTAGTTTGCGCTTATTAAAGGAATGCCACAAGGGTCTACAATCGGACCCAATATTCTCAATATTGATTTTAATCGATTGTTTTATTTTTGTTTTTCTGAAAATATTCCTTAAACTAGTTATTATTTGTCGGATTTATATTTATCAAAATATAACGTTAAAATAATTATAGGTGCCTACTTTAACTAATTTCCTGTCTAAATCGAGGAAAACCAAATTGGAAAGAGTAATTTTCAAGTTTTTATTTACAACATTATATTAAATAATATATTATATATTATTTAAAAAGGAACTGTTTATAATTGACTTTATCCTTTTACTGGCCTGCAGTTAATAAAACAAAATAAATGTTTATGCAATTAACAGTTATTTTATTTAGTTACAGGAAAACACATTGAAATATCCTTTTGACTGAAGCTTATCCACACACAGGTATCCTGTTACAGATAACTTATTAAAATTTATGGGTACTTAGAATACCTATACGTACAGTACCTACCTACTAATAAAATAGTTGGCTAGCTGCACCTACTCTGGGGATAACTTTCACTTCAAAGAGTCGGGCAACGCAGCCAGACAGTAAAGTGGGATCACTAACCTATGCACATTGCCTCCTACATAACAATAATATGTATATCAACAAATCTGTTGAAGAAACTTGGCGGTAAACTTTCCAATTTGACCGGGAACGGCTATAAATGCCACTAATTAGCATAAAAGATGAGAAAACAAGGATTATTTAGGGGAGTATTCAATTGTGTAGTAGGAATTTAATAAACGTCTGAAGTAGTCGGAAAACAAGGCAATGCGGTTAGCCGTGTTGTTAGAGGCTCCACTGAACCTCGCAGACGCCGCGCCGGTAACGCAACGCTGTGGTGGAGGTGGACGCGGCGCGGTGGTGCGGCGGCGGCGCGGCGGGTAGCCGACGGTGATGTCATCGGCTGGCGAATAATACGTGGACCAGGGGTCGGGAACCTTGGGATCTAATCAAAATATAGTACTAAGTAGGTAGGTTTTGTAACTGATTTCTAGATAGATCCCTGCGATTAAAGAAATCGATCCAAGGTGATGAGATTTAATTAGGTTTAGTTCAACATCAACTCCAAAGAAACTGTGTTCCTGTAACAATTGTATTCTTACGGGCGTTGATAGTTGCGATGACTTGCGATACAGTTATTAACTTTTGTAGCTATCTTTATTTCTATTTTAATTAAATAGGTAGACCAATTTGTTGTTGGTCCAATTAACAATCTTTTGTTTTTCTTACTTTTACGTACTCGAGAAGTTGTTAACAGGAATTCTAATCGTTTAAAATTTGGCTAATCACATTGCTGGAACTCAGAATACTTAGGTAGGTACTTGTAAAAATAATCACTGATCAAAATGTATCTGTTCTACCTCTTTATCATGAAAAATTGAGATTTATGACTTATGGATTTGCCTGATAAATACTTTTTGATAAGCCTAATCAATAAATGGAATGTGTTTACAGATACACGATATCTTTTATTTTGTTATTCGACAACACGTTTTGAGTACTTATCGTTCAATTAGTTCATTAGTGGAAAAAACGTGTTTATTTGGTTTCTGCATTCAAAAAGCAGCACCCCAGTTAAATATGCAGTAAACTGAGCCAAAGGTTTGTAACCACTGAACGGAGCGAGAGGCGAGAGGGCGACGAACAAAAACGGCTTCGGCCGACCTCACCACCGTGTTTCATTCGCTTCGAGCGTATTTCGGAATTCGGTCTGTAGTGATTTGGGTGTGTCGTGTCGCTGACAAAAGTACGTACCATTTTACCGCATTTACCTTGCATTATGCTTTGAAAATGTGCTACCAAGCTTTGTAGTAACAGTTTAGTGTGTATAAATAACTACTAGCTGCAGTAATACAAGTGTAGGTCGATATTTACCGGCAGCGGAGGCACGCCGTTGTTTGTTAATCGCTAAAAGCCGGTCCGCGTTGATAGCAATTCCAGTTTTATTTTTAGCGCATACGTGAAAGCGACTGTTTGTAACATTATTTTCTATTCTTCAGGAATCAATCAACATGAGTGGACAACAGTACTACCCCTACAAGGTAAGCTATCCACCTACTTAATTACCAACCTACATGGTTATAATTCTATAGATTTCTCACGGGATGATGTCATCCTTTCAGCGCGAGGTTACCGATAGGCACAAGGTGCTAAAATACATTTTAATTGGCTATGATATTCATTAATTTAACGCTAATTTCAAGTAATTATTGCAAGGCAAAAGAGGGAAAAATATAAGTAGAAACAGTTTCTATAGGCACACTTTATGAACTTCCCCTTCCCCCAAAAACCGGCAAACTAATCAATTAGTCTATATAGATAGCTATAAAGTATAGGCAGCTTTTATCGTTAGGGGAGCGGGGCGAAGCACGCCCTTTCCGTCCCATGACATGACTAAGCCAAACCATGCCAAGGCCAGACATGATATTGACTGCGGGTAGGAAATCTCAATAAACATAAAGATTTTTCTACTTAATGACGTAATTCTCGGCCCTGTTTAGCGGTTCAATGTTAATTTTTAGCAGGTGGGTAAATGATAATAGGTAGATACTTATGAGTATTTTAATATTCGACCTGCTATGCCTATTAGTGGAGTAAAAAGCAACACTCTACATGCTATGCTCATAACGTCATCTTTATAACGAAACTAAGCTTCAAGTTTGCCATTACTCACCAATGAATACCTACTGCGAATACCAATGGCTCATCCTGGCATCTGTAATCTGTAAGATGCCGTAATAAATCGAGACTTGTTTTATTTTGACTTCTAGTTACACAATGGTCTGTAATAACCTGTTATTATTTAGGTATACTTCGTCCGCATCTAAGTAGTGATAAAACTAGTAGTTGAAACGGTAGTTGAAACTTTTAGCTGAAACTTCGAAGACCCATAACTTTTAGTAAAATGCACCCGATCTTTAAACCCAAAACTCATGTTCCAATTTATCCCACAGTGCACCCCAACGGTGTACCCAGCGGAGCCCTTTGACCCCGCTGCGGATGCCGAGACCCTGCGCAAGGCGATGAAGGGAATCGGAACCGATGAGAAAGCCATCATCGACGTCCTCTGCAGGCGCGGTATCGTCCAGCGGTTGGAGATCGCCGAGACTTTCAAGACCAACTACGGCAAGGTAAGAAAGAAGACAGAAAAAATATTCTGTAAAAATGAGACGCACATTATAAAATACACAGTACACAAAGAAACATACACTCAATAATACAAAGTAGCCAAAAGCCTCCTATCTAATTAATAAACAAATCGAAAACAAAAAGCTATCTAAATTCAAATTAATTTATTTTAAAAATACAACTTATTGGTCCACAGTAGATGTTTGTAGTAGGTACACGTACTTAATATAAATTTAAAAACTATTCACGTTATATAACATTGAAAAAACTTTTTTACAAAAAACACAACCGACTTCCAAACTACAAAGCTTTTTCCAAACTACAAAGTTTTTTTTTTCACTTTTTAGTGGGTTGGTTTGTAATTTATCTAAGTTACAATAGCCTTATGTCAACTGCTCATCAAAAATACCCAAATCGCTATAGATGTGCCTTTAATATTTGAAGAGTTCCCTCGATTTCTCCAAGATGCCATCATCAGATCGTGACCAAATGACAATGGGACCAACTTGAAAGTATACCCTTTCAAATAAAAAAAGAATTTTTCAAATCGGTCCAGCCGTCTTCGAGTAATCAGGGAACATACATAAAAAAAAAAATATCCCGACGAATTGAGAACATCCTCCTTTTTTTTGAAGTCGGTTAAAAATATTATACAATCAACAATAAATTAATTAAAATATTCACTATGATGTCAAATTTCAATAAAATTATAAATAAATTTCATAATTAAATTAAATTAAAAATTATAAAATCTAAAGTCAAGTAAGTCTAGTTTATCTAAAGTTAGCTTTTTCTTATTACCGAATCGATGATACTTTTTAAATTACTTATGGGCTGTTAAGGGGGCATGTGGCGATGGATGTGTGTGTGATGTGTGACGTCTTTCGACTGAAATGATGATGATGAAGGGTCCAGTAGTCCACGTTAATCGCAGCGTCAGTGGATTTCATAAGATCCTCAAAAGTGCAGGAGTATGGAAACTAGACAATACATCAAGCTTAGCTGAAGCTATCTCTTCATTATTATAACTCAGACCAATAAAAACATTGATCTGAGCATTGTAGCCTTTATTTTGTTTTGGCCTCCAGTTTCGGTTGAATGTCAGTGTTAAGATTTTTATCTGACCTCCACAACTCACGTTCCTAATGGGGTATAACATTAGATAACATCATAGATGTTTTATTGAGTAGCAGGTAGTAAGACTATCAATCGGTGTTTGTACCTTAAAGGCTTCCTATAGGTTGTTACTAAGGAGTTTTTTGCCAGAATTGGATTTAACGCCATGAGATATTTTTCTTCATATTTTTTAAATTGAGATCAGTATCGATTGGCTTAAATTACGCTATTGGCTAATAGATGACCAATCGACCAGTCCCTACTGACGGCGCATCACGATGCATCATGGATGGATGACGCATGGATCAGCACCATTTAGCTCAACAATTCTGAAGAAACGATAAGTAAAATAAAAAAATTCTGGCATTTTCGGAAATCTCAACTTAGTTTAGTTTGGATGATTTTTAATTGTTATATTTTAATATCTGTAGTTACATTAGGCAAAACGTTATCGAGTCCGCCCGAATTAAGTGGAAAGCTTTCAAAATCTGACCTTGACGTAACATTACCAATTCTAAATTACAAGTGGAGTGTTTACATATTAGACAAGCCGTAATTTTTCCTGAAGTGTACAATTAGTCACTCCAATCATCATTTGGAGTGACCTTTCCGCTCTGTCCAGTGATGTTACTAACATGATAAGATTCCATGTGTCACCGTACACGGATTCTGTAGGTATATTTTAGTTAAAATATAGGCAAAAACATATAATCAATAAGCTAATTATTTTCTGAGACACGATAAAATAATTCATTACATTACAACCAGATATTTTTCTCCATTATCTCTCGAAGCACCATTAACATTAACCAGATGCACACACAGAAACAAGAGGTAAAACTGGTAAACAAATTATCCCACGTATCTACAGTTACGTCATTCTTAATTATCTTAATTACGATTGTTATATTTTGAAGTTTAGGCCTCATACACAAAACCTTGTAGTGTCTTGTAAATGGTTCAACTGTACTTGGCCTTCATCGTCAGTCTTCCGTTCTGAGTCAGCGTTGATATGAATCAACGCAATAAGTCAATGCAATAAGGCTCATGATCATGAGATCATGAGCCTTATTGCATTGACTTTAGAGCAATGATAAAGTTTTTCTTGTTCATTTCACGGACGCTGTGAATCATTTAACAAGGATTGACAGCCACACGGGCGATCGAAGGTTAAGCTACGCTTGTGACGGTTGTTTTGTGGATGGGTGACCAATCGAGACCCCTCCGTGTCCCGGCTGTCATTCATAGATCTTTGACAGTCGTTATGGGCAGTCAGAAGTCCAAAAGTCTGACAACCGCAGTCTTACCAAAGGGGTATCGTGTTTACGCATTAACTGGATTGTGGGCGTCAGATAGGCTCCATGTAAGACTAGTATTCAGCTGCATCCGGTTAGACTAGAAGCCGACTCCAACATAGTTGGGAAAAGGCTAGACAGACTATATTGTTAACGTTTATTATGTTTATGGAAGCATTTCCACATATTTCAATTACACTATTAACTACATAATAATTGCAGTCTGTCTCGCAGACATATTTTCTAGCAGATGAGATACAAGTGTGCCTCAAAGATAAACGATTTACAACATGAATGATGTTAATATCTGCTATCTACATTTTTGTTTGCATTTGCTATCTAATCACATGGTCCACATGTTACATTATTATGTTACTTATCTACCTATATTTTTAGCTGGTTATGTTGTACCTATGTAGATCTGTTTCCTTTACCTGTTATTTGTGTATAATAAATGCGAATGGCGAAAAGATGGCCCGTGTTTAATAAGCTGCTCCATTTACAAATAGACAAATATCGGCTAAATAACGACATTTATTTTGTCACATTGTTGAAATTACTGCACTTTACGAGTAATTTTTGAAGCGAAAACTTTTTTAGACGGGACTAAACCATTGATTTCACGACACTGTGACGACACCAGCTTTTGACCATTAAAAAGACATCAACGCGTTGATTACCGCGGTGTCGATTTTTTCAAGTTTTCACTTCTATCAGCACTCCCGGAGTGCCACTGTTTTTTTTTCATTTAAATGGTAAATAGATTACATTGCTTTGTAGTAGTGTGCAATAACGGAGTTTATTGTTCTTCGTTTAAGTATATCGAAATAACGAAAAGGTTATAACAGTTATTTGTCTAGGGTTATAATAAATGGAGTATAGTTAAAAACGTCTTACTTAGCGCTTTGCCTTGTCCATCTGCATTTTAGATTTTTCCAGTATGAATTTCAACACTGTGTTGAAGGTTGTATTGCTTGTTTATCCCCTTTAGGAAATTTTAAACATGTCTATGACCCTTTATTGTTCAAGCTATCGCTCATCATAATCGGTTCAGCGATTTAGCTGGCGTACCTAGGTATGTACGAGAAAACCAGACACTTTCGCATTTAGGTCATCATTTCCAATTTCGTCGACACAACTTGTCTATTTCTTCCATACTTACTTCTCTAGACGTAATCTTGGTAGTTAGTCACCCCCTTTCTACACTTAGGAATATCATTATTAATCACTACATAGTATAAAACAAAGTCGCTTTCTCTGTCCCTATATCCCTATGTATGCTTAAATCTTTAAAATTACGCAACGGATTTTGATGCGGTTTTTTTTAATAGATAGAGTGATTGAAGAGGAAGGTTTATATGTATAATAACCCGGTTTATACCCGTGCGAAGCCGGGGCGGGTCGCTAGTTTATTATAAATTAGACTAACTACGTAGGTAGAACAAGTACGTTTCCAACGATGTTTTGAAGGTATATTCATATTTATAATTAAACCTCCAGCTTTACGCTTTACACTAATGACTTTAATTTAATTAAATAAGCAAGTACAACAGGAAAAATTAAAACAGGAAAACAATATAACAACAGATTCTATTTGCGTACCATTTTATAGAATGCCACTGATTCCAGTTGACAGCATACATACTTATAAAATGTTAATGACCTATCACTGCGGTACAGTAGATCCCACGTCAGAGGTAAGCCATTAGGAGTAGCTAGCCTCATATTCTAACTCTGCACTATGCTACGCTTGCTCAAGGTCACAGTGTTACCACTGACTTGCAGTCAACTGTACCTACCTCTACTTCAAACCGACCAACTTCCAAACAATATTTTCTAAATTAGATCTTAAGTTTTTAAAATTAAGGTATACTGTTAGAAGAATCCTAGCGACACTATTTTCTTCTAAACACACGTAGGCGTTTAATTATTCACGGACATAAAGATTGCCTCATTTTAAGTGCAGTGCCCCTTCGTAACGTGCCTACAGTGCTATTAGCCAGCGCCACTGCGCCAGCGCAGCTCAAACGAGCGAACAATGACTGACAATTACTCATTGTTCAAATATTCCATTTTCCTCAATTTTCTTGGCATAGGTACGCCGCCTATCAGCGGTCACCGCCGCTTCAGTGAACCGTTGAGCCAATAAGTACCTTGATAACACAGCCTAGAATGACCAACATTGTGACCAATACTTCCAATTTGATTCGCCTCCGTTGGTACCTACATAGTTGCATGTAGCAGGCAATTTAAGCGCAAGCCCCGACTTACAATGTTGTGACTTGTGAGTTGTGACCGAGTTAGTAATGTCACGCCCGGTACCGGCAGGTGAATGGTTCTATCTGATTGAATGATTACGGGGCCTTACATTCGGGTTCGTATTTCAAAAAGAGACAGCTCTTAACGAGTTACTGAACAAATGAACACCGACAAAGATAAAATAAATAGCGTTTTCATATTGAATCTAGGCATTCTAGTATTTTTAAAATGTAAAAGCTAAACAACACGACTATGACCTACTTATATAATTGTGCAAATGCACGGAAACACGAGTTGCACGCCAATGTTAATGACATGAACAGAAGCTGCCCAAGTGTTCATCCAAATTCAAAACCTCATTATTACGTAATTCAAATTAGGTGCTTCGTTTCGCTTACGACTAATTCTACTGTGGTGTCACTTGTCAGCAGACTGTGCGCTGTTGGCGATTTTTGGGCCAGTAGTTCAGACCAGCCCTCTAACAATAAAAAGACTCAAAAAATCTCAAACACATAATTTTCTCTTGTAGGACTTAATCAGCGAACTCAAGAGCGAGCTGGGTGGTAACTTGGAAAACGTGATCATTGCGTTGATGACCCCCCTCCCCCACTTCTACGCCAAGGAGCTGCATGACGCCGTCGCGGGGATCGGTACCGATGAGGAGGCCATCATTGAGATCCTCTGCACCCTTTCCAACTACGGCATCCGTACCATCTCTGCTTTCTACGAACAGCGTAAGTACCTAACCTACGTAGTCCTGGTTTTTGATTGACCAAGAACTTGGAATTTAATGTTATAGACAATCGGTTGTTTAGGTTTGGTTGAGCTCAATTTGTAATCCTTATGTAGGTCACACACAAGGTTGATCGACAACCCGGTGATAGTCGCAGGAATCCGCTGGATGCGGTAAACGCAGGAATGGTCGTTGTGGCTTGAGAGAGGTCTTTTTCCAGCAGTGGGCGTCTTCTGGCTGTAGGATGATGATGTTATTCCTATACGGATCTATCTGCCTATTTAAATCAGGATATTATGATCTTTCTGTGTCAATATTAGCAGAAATTTTCCGTTTTTACAGCTCATTTTACACTTTACTACAAGTCGTTAAAAATGAATTCAAGTAACGTTTTGATCGCTGCTTGCGACCAATTTATTAATCATGAGTGCAACTTCAAAGCAATATGCACGCATAAAATAATATAAACGTTTAAAACACTATTGTGCATGTGTAATCGAGGAAACCTGATTACGAAATGGCCTCAAGGTCAATTGTAATTATAATGGCATTTCAACAGTTTTGTAGTTTTCGTTTATGACTCATGTACCTATTGAATGAAGTATTTTAGTACTCGTTAAATATAAATAAATCATACGATAACGCAGTGGTTCTCATTTGCATTTCAATTACATTTTATAAGGACTCGACCATGAGTAGGGCAGTCAAAGGATATTTGCTTACGTCAACATTCGTGACACTGCGCACTGGGTGCCAACACAACCCGACATACACGCAAATAATGTAAACGTTCATGAAACAAACGTTATTTAACTAATTAATTACTAGGCTAGCCAGTGATAACATTGTTAGATAAAATAAAATTTATATACTAATGTGAAACTGTATTAATAGCACCCAAAAATGAATAAATTGATTTCCAGATTCTAAATTATAGAACGAAAACCCGTAACTATTAGACTAATTAGATGTGAATTTTAAATTTTATTTTTTGTTTGAAATAGGAAATAGGCATCATAACACAATCGGACCTACACTCTTTTTTTTTGTCTGTCCAGCCAGAATCTATTTATAAAACTGTGTACAAAATCTTAAGGTCCCTTTTTTTGTCACAGTGTACAACAAGAGCCTAGAGTCTGACCTGAAAGGCGACACATCTGGCCACTTCAAGAGGCTGTGCGTGTCCCTCTGCATGGCCAACCGCGATGAGAACCAGGGAGTTGACGAAGGCGCTGCCAAGGCTGATGCTGAGGCACTCGCGGGTGCTGGTGAAGGACAGTGGGGTACCGACGAGTCGGTGTTCAACTCCATCCTGATCACACGGTCTTACCAGCAGCTTAGACAGGTGAGGGAAAATACTGATGCGAAACGGCACGCTTTAATGGCGTAGTGGTTGGCATACGGATCGCATGATCGATTTCCATACGGAACAACTATTTGTATAGCCTGTTAATTATTCCTAGGTTTGGCTGTTTGAATACTAGAGATTAATGTTTTGTAACGCACTCACGATAAAAAATACTAGCGTGAAGCAACTTTTTTTTAAAAAAAAAAACACTACGTAAAACTGGTTATACAGCGGTTGCTAACTTATTAGAAACAGGTTCTTCTAAAAGGGTTAAGAGCATGGCAGTTGAGAGTATATCATGCTCACTTAAATGTCTCGCTGATGGTGGCGAGTGTGTTGGATCATTCGGTTCCCTACAAAATGGTTGATCTGCATGGTGCTGATCCATGCGTCATGTTCGGTAACGGGCGCCGTCAGGTGAGACTGGTCATCTCTTATCTGCCAGGGCTTATTTTTAATCTTATATTTTCAATTACTTTGATTATTTTTTGTACATTGTTTTCACATATAGAAGTATAAAGAATAATGTACCCAGGATTTTGTAATATCTATATTTAACACGTTCAACGCCATTTCGGACAATGCTGGGCGACACTTAACTTTCCCTATAAGCCACACAAAAATTTGAAATTGACAAAAAAACGACTTTTCGTTTTATTTAATTATATTAATAAGTATGCATTTTTAACTTGCAAAACATTGACATAACCGCGAAAATCTTTATAAATGTGAAGATAACTCATGTCGCCCAACATTGTCCCCCATGGCCTGCTGCGTATGATTATTTGAACTTTCTTCCATTGAAGCCGCGCGGGTCACAGTGTCGCCCACTCCCGCCGAGCATCCCGTCCGCGCGCCCCCACTCTAACGCCGCGCGCCGCTAGCTATCTTTGTGCGCGCGCAATTCTCAGTGCCCCGCAGGACGCTAGGGAGAACGCTAACTGCGCATTTTTTTCCCGCCAAATCATAAACACGCTACGACTACTAACAAACTAGACTAGCTTCTGCTTGTGATTTCATCCGATAGATTTATATATTTTTATTACAAATGTGTGACTTTGATGATGCCTTTGAAATAACGGAGGAAGATCTGACACAGCTTCAAAACATTGAAATATCACTGCTGAACAGTAGTTTTCGTATTAGTTCAGACGAAGAAGAAGAGCAAATAGCGCCTACAAGGCATACACGACGAGTACGTATCATCAGATCGGATAGTGAAGACAGCAATTCAGGATATGGGGTCAGTACGCAAGAAAATTCAAGCGTTACACCTACCACGAGTTCTTGGAGTGAACCAACAGGTAATCAACGCCAAATAATTCCTTTTACCGAGGTTTCTGGTGCTCCGCTGCATGTCAGATTATCTATGAATAACAAATCGCCCGTCGATTTTTATTCACTCTTTGTGACTGATGACATGTTTCAACAAATTGTGCATAACACAAATCGATATGCTATTCATAACATTACCAATATGCCTGAAGCTACAAGAGGTGCACGTATTAATCAGTGGAGTCCGACTAATATAGAAGAAATAAAAAAAATGTTTGGCCTAATTCTATTCATGGGTTTAGTGAAATTACCCAGATTGGCACACTATTGGTCTAAAGATAAAATTATCGGGCATCCCTTTCCGAGAACAGTGATGTCCCGAAACCGATTTGAATTACTTTTGAAAATGCTACATTTTTCTGATAAAGATGATGAAAACAAAGAAGACCGACTACATCGAGTACGTCATCTGGTGGATAATTTAAATGAGAACTTCAAAAACAACTATACCCCTGGTGAAGATATTTGTATTGACGAGAGCATGGTTCCATTCCGTGGCAGAATAATATTTAGGCAGTATAATAAACAAAAAAGACACAAGTATGGAATCAAAGAGTTCAAATTATGCACGATTCCTGGGTATACTTATAAGATTAGCATTTACGCAGGAAAAAACGACGATACAAATACAACGCCTACAAACGTAGTCATGTCTTTATGCGAAGATTTGCTCAACAAAGGACACACTTTGTATACCGATAATTGGTACACAAGTGTAGATTTGGCACGGCAACTATTAGACAAAGAAACTCATTTAGTAGGCACCATTCGAAAAAATAGAAGACAGCTTCCCAAACATGTTGTTACTGCTAAGCTCAAAAAAGGCCAGTTTGCTGCAGCCGAAAGCACCGACGGAATAACCATGATGAAATGGAAGGACAAGCGCGATGTGTACGTTCTGTCCACGAAGCATTCGGTACGGTTTCATCATGTAAATAAACGAGGAAATGTGGTATCAAAGCCAAAGATTGTTGTAGACTACAATAGAGTCAAAGGAGCCGTTGATTTAGCTGATCAATTAGCTGCTTACTCTACACCACTGCGAAAAACAATAAAGTGGTATAAAAAACTCGCTATTAATTTATTGCTTAATACTACGTTAGTAAATGCTATGATTCTATATAAAAAAGTTACAAATAAACACATTTCTGTAGTAGACTTCAGAAAAGAAATATTACAAGAGTTTTGCTCGAATCCTATGACTGAGACGGATGAGATTCGTGAAAAAAGATCAAAAAGAGGGAAGCACAAACTAGTAAAGAAAGAAGGAAAAAGTAGTATTATTAGAAGAGGGTGCTCTGAATGTTACAGGGAAAAAGTAAAGATGCTAGGTAGAAACCAAGCGAAAAATAAAGTAAAAAAAGTAAACACATTCTGTGACGACTGCCCAAATAAACCGTTTCTTTGTTTAGATTGCTTTAATAAAGTACATCGTTCTTTTTAAAATATTTCTTTAATATGATTGTTATTTTGTTACTTTTAGTTATTTCTAAAACTAAAATACCGTTTAATTTATATTAATTTACGTAGTAAATAATGATAAAAATGTAACACTTTCTATCTGATCAGTGATCAGTGATCTCAAATTATTTTTTAAGTTTCATTGTGATTATACTGTACCAATTTCATAAGTTTAACACAATTAAACCGAGTTTGATTAATACTATCATGATTTTTTATTTCATCTTTAAATCGTACACAAAATTTTTCCATAAAATCGTAAAAATAAATCAATAATGCATTACACAAAAAAAATTGTAAGTTAATGCAAGACTATTATCAGAAAAACAAACATAACTTTTTAACAAATAAATATTTTTTGAGTGCTGATATGATTACACTATTCTAGGAGGCCGCGCGGGTCATGATACGTACAATATTGCCTTGTATTGTTGACCGACAGCTCAGAAGAGACGTTTAAACATAGCTCTGACTGTCGGGCAACATTGTCTCCCACGGCCTGAACGGAACATACTGGTGTCGCCCAACATTGTCCGACATGGCCTGAATGGAAATTTATCATTTTATTCCGTGGCGTTGAACGTGTTAAAAGAGTGTCCTTGTAGTTTCTTGCCCGTTCTTCTCCATAGAGATCTACATTTTGGAATGGACAACTAGCTTCAACTTTCTGACTAACTGACCGATTCTTTGACAGTTCAAAAGTGCCTGTAAATGGTTTAATTGAAATAAATGGTTTGAGTTAATGCCTCAAAATCACTGGCTAACTGTAGCCGATGAGTGGGGTTAGGATAGATTTGTTACAACTAACACTGTATAGCTATGCCAAATCTAAAAAAAAAAACAAAAAAGATTATTCTAGTCTAGAGATAAAGAAAAAAGTTATGCATCAATAATTCTTGTTATAATAATAATAATAATATTAGCCTTTATTAACAATCTTACAATCTAGTTACATATATTATTTAGATAATAAAAATAAAGTTATTTTTCAGACATCGGTTTCCGAAGATTGTTTTGCTTTAGCATAGGCCTCCCCCATATTCTTCCAGAGTTCCCGGTCATGGGTTTTCCTCTTCCACATTGGCCCGGCTGTCGCTTTAAGGTCGTCGTCCCATCTTCGTGTCGGGCGTCCTCTTTTCCTTTTACCTTCTCTTGGGTACCATTCGGCTACTAATTTAGCCCATTTCTCCTTTTTGTCCCTGATCAGGTGGCCCGCCCATTTCCACTTCAGCCTTTTCACCTTGCACGACACGTCCGCAATTTTCGTTTTCCCTCGGATATGTTTAAGGCTTAATTTGTCTTTTCTCTTAACATTAAGCATACTTCTTTCCATGTTGTGTTGGCATGTTTGTAATTTCTTAGCATTTTGCTTAGTTAAAGCCCATGTTTGGCAACCGTAAGTCATGGTAGGAAGTATGCACGAGTCAAATACTTTGCTTTTTAACGTCATCGGTATTGACTGATTTTTTGTGACTTCTTTTAGGGACCAATATCGCTTCCACGCTACATTTACCCTGTTGTGTACTTCTTTTGACGTATCGTTTGTAGGAGATATGATCTGTCCAAGGTAAATGTATTCATCTACAAACTCGATTAGATCGTTGTTGACCCGTATGGGTGGTTTCGAACGATTCGTCATCAATTTGGTTTTTGTTAGATTGATCTGCAGACCTACTTTTTGGCTTTCCTCTACAAGTTGTCTGAGCATAGTTTGCAGTTGATCCGGGTTATCAGAAATTATTATAAGGTCATCTGCAAATCGAAGGTGGTTCAGCATCACTCCATTTACCTTAATACCGTAAGTTGACCATTCCAGGTTTCGAAACACAAGTTCTAACGTTGCTGAGAATAATTTAGGTGATAAGGGATCACCCTGTCTGACGCCTTTTTTAATGGGGAATAGTTCTCCCAGTCTTTCCGTTTTAATTTTCGCGGTCATGTTTTTGTAGATGTTCCGTATGACCCGAATATATTTCTTAGGTACTCCTTGACTAGCCAGCGCTTCCCAAATCTTTTTGTGTTTTAGAGAGTCAAATGCCTTATGATAGTCTACAAACGCTAGATAGTAAGGTAATCCATATTCTTTGTACTTCTCTGTGATTTGTTTGATAGTAAAAATATGGTCTATGGTCGAGAAACCGCTGCGGAATCCTGCCTGTTCTTTTGGCTGGTTTTCATCTAAACTATTTGTAATCCGACCTAGTATAATTTTTGAAAATATTTTGTAAAGATTGGACATGAGACTTATTGGTCTATAGTTGTTAATGTCATCCATTCTTCCCTTTTTATGGAGCAAAGTAATTGTTGACGTAGTCCATTGTTTTGGTGCTTTTTCTTGTTTTAGAATATCATTAAATATGTCGTGCAAAGTATTAAGTAAAACATCTGAGGACCCTTTCAATAGTTCGTTCGAGATTCTATCTTCTCCTGGCGTTTTTCCACTTTTTTGTGATAAATGTGAATAATTCTTGTTAGCTGTTTTAAAATCGTATTAACTACGCTCCGATAAATAAAATAAAACTGCAATTCTAATACCGGGTTTTCCGCTAAATTGTTTGAAATGCTAATGCTACAAAGAATTCATTTGCATCACACAACAGTTTTGTTACAAATATGCATTATTCATACGTTTTAGTGTAGCAGTCTAGCAGAACTTGAGAACAATGCAGAAATGTTTTAATTATAGCAGAAACGAATATTTTAATAACTTCCTCGTGTAAAATGCACATATTTGTTTTAAGTATAGATAGTTGTTTAATAAGTTGAGCTAAATCGATGATGAAGGTGACATTATAGTCTTACCTACAGTCTTTTATTTTTGTCTGCAATATTTGCCAAAATTGACGTTCTCGCTCGTTTTACGACCTCGTCGATTCTAAAGATCACTGATCGTTCTGTTTTGCATAGCATAAACATTAATTTATTTTATGAGTCATTTAATCTAGAAAGCGCGATACAATTGAGGCTACAGACTGCAATCACATCAATTACTTCATTCATCTGACCGAATGACGCACGCGACTAATTGTATGATGACTTCCAGATCTTCGCTGAGTTCGAGGCTTTGACCGGCAAAGACATTGAGGAGTCCATCAAGAAAGAATTCTCTGGAAGCATCGAGAAGGGCATGCTTGCTATCGGTAAGTAAAACAACCACTTAGGCTAGTACAAATGGAGGGTCCCTACAGGGGCAAAACAAGGAATGTCACAAAAACAGGATTATGTGTAATTCACATTTTAATGTTTTAAAGTTTATAACTTTTTCTTATATTTTAATATTTTTGAAATTACTGATAGGAACTTAAGTTTACCTTTCAGAGATCAGCATTAGGCACAAAGAAACTTTTTGCAAATATTAACAAATCGTCGCTGCGCTTTCCATAATCGCTATGTATTTTTACACACTTTACAGGAGACACAAAAAACTGATTTTCTCAAAAAATACCCAGAGTATTTAAATAATTTACTTTTACTTTACTTTAATACATATAACAAATTGATGTAGTTTTAGATTACTTTTGAGTAGATAACATTATTAACATAACATCACGCCTTGTTACCCGAAGGGTTGGGCAGAGGTGTCCCTGTAGCATTAACATTATTAATATTGCCAAAATTAAACATGATAGGCAAATTTGAATTTTTAGCTGTTTTTACAGTATGTGTGTATTGAGATAACGATTCAAACTGCATAAAAAACCGAAAATCACGAAATAACACATAGCGACTTTTGCACGCGCAACGACGAAATGCAAAAAAAAAGAGAAGTAGTTAACTTTTTTATAGTAGTTAAACATGGAATGTCTCCTCTAACCCATACAGGGAATACCTCCATACCCCATACAGGGAATGTCCAAATCTAGTACTATGTATGGGTAATGCCTTCAAAATAGACTTGAGCTTTTTTCACAAATCGACTGAAAAATTTATTTAAACTACACCGACTCCAAAGCAATCACAACAACAAAAAGTATCCTCTCTAAAACTGACATTGACAGTTGGACATTCCGTTACACTAGGGACATTCACAGTTTTGCACCTGTACAGGGTTTTAAAATATTGAAGATATGAGAGACTATAATTGTTTTTACGCTTTTTACTTAATTCTACATAAAAAATGTAGCCATACTTAACTTATATTCGAATTTCTTGTGACATTCCTTGTTTTGCCCTTCAAATATAGGCGGAAAAGTAAACTGCAATGTCTAAACGGAGAAAATTATAATTAGTGGCTAAAAATTCCGCCGCGTTTTCCGTCTAGCTTTCTCCCTAGTCTAAACAATCAATCATGAGTCATAACACCGCATATTTTTCATGATAACAAACCTCTATGCTTCATAAACTGAACCGCAAAATGGCCATAATGTAGTGCCAAAAAGATTCCATTAGTCACCTCTAAACAACAGTCAAGGTCATGTAACAGGAAGTTAGTGTTGTGGCCTTGTTCAGTCGTTCAACTTTTTGTACTAACTAGGAATTACCGGCGCAATGTTCCCAACATTGTGATTTGACACTTGAGGATCAGTTACAATCTGACCTTACATGTCTAAAAGCCCTTATTGGCTATATTACATTTTTAAGCACCGAAAAAAAATTAAAAATTATTACCATGGATTCAGTAGGTACATTTTTTAAATAACCAACGAAAAATTTCAACGCAGGGGGATTCTGAATCATGTTTTGAATCTATGGTAACAGTTTTCGCGTCGATGTCCCTGCCACCCTGTACACTATTGCCGTTAACTTGGCCTTAAAGTCTGCACCTGTATACATCAGCAAAGTATTGACCGTGGTGAATTTCCAATTACGTTGTTTGATGAAAAAACGCGGAATTTGCGCTCTCAAAAATTTTCATTCTTCTCACCCACACTATTCCATTCATTAATTTAACATAATATTATTTTTCCTCTAACATTAATACAAGGTGGCAGGGACATCGACGTGAAAACGGTTACCATGGATTCAGTACATGGTTCTGAATCTGAATCCCCATGTGTTGAAATGTTTCGTCGATTATTTTAAAAAAATCTGCTGTTTCATAGAAAAGTGCAATACCTAAGCAGTCAAAATGTATGGAACAGCTAATTTTTTTTTAAATAACCGACTGAAAGTTTCAACGCAGGGGGATTCAGAATCATGTACTGAATCCATGGTAACAGTTTTCGCGTCGATGTCCCTGCCACCCTGTACAATCAAATCAGTAACCCCTTACAACTATAACAAATTATTTATATTTTCGAAGGACTTCTGGAACGAAATTTTTGGTAGGCATGGTGTTTAGCTCCTGCAGCGATTTTGTTTTTATTTGTTTTATATTGGCAAAATGTCACCCTTTTGCATGCTTGCATTTTTCAGATTGGGGAATCAAACAAGTCACAGGGTTTCCATCTGCAGGAAGGGTGCACTATAAAAATAATGATCACTGTCCTATATCTACATTTGATCCAATTTTGCGAAAAATAAAGATCGCATGACACACACCATAATTCGTGTTACCTTTTTGCCAGCCAAAATAAGAGTTAGCGTTTAGACGACCCCCAAAAATGACGAATGCCGCGAACTGTTTGATCATACCTCGTATTTAAATTTTCTAGTGAAATGCGTAAAGAGCAAAGTTGGCTTCTTCGCCGAGCGCCTCTACTACTCAATGAAGGGCCTGGGAACCAACGACAAGACCCTCATCCGAATCGTCGTCAGCCGTTCAGAAATCGATCTCGGAGACATCAAGCAAGCCTTCCTCGACAAATACGGCAAACCCCTCGAGAGCTGGATCGCTGTAAGTCATTTCTCTTTTACATCCGCATTTATTTTGGGAATTACTTAATTTCATTATGACATCAGTTGGGATTTTATGGTTTATCACCGCATCCATCGACTTCAATTGACTTTAATTAATATCTCTGAGAACACATTTTTAAGACATATGTCCTCTAAATCCGACATGGGTGACGGGTCTTAACACTTAAGTTAATTGAAGAAGATGCATTGAGATCTTTGTTGTCATGTTGTGAAAATTAGAGTCAATGTGATTATTTTGATTACTTTTTTGTTTTGTTTATGATTTAGTGGCTTAAATTTTTTAATGTACATATATTACCCCATATAATATTTTATGTTCTAACAAGTGTCTATAGCCAATCAATTAATCATTCATTCAATTCATATCTACAATCGTAAAACAACCACATCCTCCCCATTGGTCAAAAATTAAAACCATCATTCACATAACTTTTGTCCATTGTCCATAGTTATGTATTTACCACCAACTATTTATCTTTATACTAACAGCATGAATTTTTGTGGTATTCTATTAATTCTATACTCTAAGAAACTGACCCATACTTTATGATTTGTGAAGTTCGACACGTCTATAAGCTTATATAACTAAAACTTCAACGCGCATGTGGGGTGCATAGCGTGTCTCGTAGATAGCCACTCGAAATCATTTAGTCGATACCATGTAGTTATGATGTCCATCAATTAACTGAAAATACCATCTTAACCAGATTATACAGATCTATTTATAATATTTATTGAAAGAAGATATGATACAACACATTTTTTTTTCGTTGTTTTTTCTGCGAATTTTGTTCGATTTGTGTTTACGTGTATTTGCTAACAATGTGTTCATAAAAAAGTGATAAAACACTAAATGTGTCTGAATATGATAGCCGTTTAGAATAGTTCCCCATTTTGATTACAGGATGACACTTCCGGAGATTACAAGAAGGCTCTGTTGACTCTAGTTGAATAGATTGAGAAAGGTGTCTTCAGACTGCGAAAGCGATAACCACCTAGTTCGTTAATTTAAGTTTGTCTGTGTCAATTTGTTAGGAAACTAAGTGATCTGTTAGGGTACCGGCACACTGAGTGACAACCATACCGCCCGATGCTCAAACACCACGAACTGGAGGGCCGTAACTACATCCCAGCGGTCAGTTCAGTCTTCAGTGTGCCATTATCTTTAGGTTATCTCGCCGGGTGTAAATTTTATTTAAAAAGATCTGTATATTTTGCTTCCTATTAGCCTTACTCACGTTCATGTTATATCTTTGCACTGTAGCTAACCGCTTCGTGTCGTGTGCGTGCATGAGGGTAGCGGTACACGTCGCTTGCTCGTGTATCTTTGAATAGTTTTACAGTAGCTGTTACATTTTCAGGAGGACTTAGGAGGTTCGATCGGTGATCTCCTGTCGACCATGTGTTACTAGCTCAGCAATGCTAACATATAACACTCAGTATTACGAGCGCCATGTAATGTGTGACCATGCTGCAGTGTGAAGCTATTTTCTAATCACTCGATACGCGTGTCAGCATAATCGACCGAGTACAATCACCTATGTTGCATTTTAAAGACATTTATCTGATAATTTTAAGATTTATCTTCGTAAGATTTTTTGTGATACAATTTCGAATACGCGTGTGAATAAAATCATAAGTAATGGGCCAGTTTCTTTAATATTTCTCATAAACTGAGCAAGTGGTAGATTTATTTCGGTATTCTTTCCAGGATGACCTAGGGGGTGACTTCGGATATACGCTAGTCACACTTTGTGCTTAATCCTGCAGAATGAATGAATTTTATTTTATTTTATTAGAGTTATTATTTTTATACAAGTAACTGTTTTGGCTTAGCATGCTATTTTAAATAAAACTGAGCTAACGTTACAAAGTACAATGTAATAATTTGCAGGACGATACGAAAGGCGACTACAAACGCGTGTTACTCACTGTAGTGTCGTAAGAACGCATTATACTACGCGAATCGCGATGAGATCCTACTGGATAAGTTCCGTTAACATAACTACTGCCTTTACATTGTATAACTGTTGGGATGTTGTAGAAATTAAAGCTTGATATTTTTGTGAAAAATGAGATATTTATTGGTGCTGTAGTTTTGTTTACAATATACACATATTTACATTAATTATTAATTAAACTACTATGTATGTTGATACGTGTTTTATTCTAGGTCCCTTATTCCCTCTGCTGTGATCTGAAAAACATAAGTTTATAATTTTGCCTGTATAGTTCCACTGCAGAGCAAGTGCATCCCATTCCTTTTTCCTCTCAACTCGATCCTGAGCCAATATGGAACGATCTCCTATAAGCGTCAAGTTCGTCCGACGTCTGCGATTTTTGTCTAAGGTATCGTATTCCGTATCTGCAGGCGTAGCATGACCACCGTAGAAACGAGTTTTGTCGACTGAAGAATAGACAAAATGACAGATAAACAATCACAACCTGTCATTTTGTCTATTCTTCCGTCGACAAAACTCGTTTCTACGGTGGTCATGCTACGCGTGCTGGTCGATAAGTAGAACTTCAAGGATACTCTGCTCTCCATCGCTCGCTGGCGAATCTCTAGCCTGGTCCTCTGCTGATCTGTCGAAGACCAGGTTTGAGTGCCGTATGTAAGGATAAGATGCACATGTCCATTTGTAAAGCCTTATTTATAAGAATACTAGTGACCCGCCCCGGCTTCGCACGGGTATAAACCGGGTTATTATACATATAAACCTTCCTCTTCAATCACTCTATCTATTAAAAAAAACCGCATCAAAATCCGTTGCGTAGTTTTAAAGATTTAAGCATACATAGGGATATAGGGACAGAGAAAGCGACTTTGTTTTATACTATGTAGTGATGGGAGTTTAACAGTTTCTTAATAATATTATCATTGATAGAATATTTTCTACATAGTTTTTATACGCGTACGATGTGAACTTGGCACGGTGTCAAGTAGTGAGTGAGCCATTACTAGGAAAGCCCTGTTTACGTTGGCGCCGCTCCAAAATTCTCATCAATGATCTGCTTACATCAAATATTGATTTGAGCCTTCATAGCAAGCATTTGGGTCAGCCATAATGGCCTTTTTCTACAGCATTTGCGCCTTACAGATGGCTGGGGAGTTAGTTGCGCTACTTTCCAGTTCAAACCATCACGAAGTGGTTTTAGGGGGTCGTCTTTTATAATTTTCGACGTTCAAAAAGTGCAGATTCTCAGCCTAATTTGAATCATTGAGTTTTGAAAATGAATTACAGATGAAATTTTGTGTGTTATGTTTCGTGTAAAACTGCGGCAGTAAGTTATTTTTATAAAAGCAAATAAAAGAAGCATCTTCACCCATGATTTAATCCATATGGAATGCACCTCAATCTATTTATATTTAGCCATGCTCCCACCGGTGTTACGAAAATAACTTCAAACTTTTTGCATGTCTAAACTAAAGACATACATAAGGTGCCGATTTCCTTGTTCACAAACTAAACTAAATTTAAGTTCAGTGCATCTTTTTCTTTCTTTTTCATTTAGAAAAGGAGAAAAGATAAATTTTAGTTTAGTCCTGTCAAATTAATCAGCGCTTGACGTAAATTGACGTAATTTTAGTCGGCAAGTTTTTAATCACGTCTAAACTTGTATGGAGAGTGACAGGCGCTGATTAATTTGACAGGACTAAACTAAAATTTATCCTCTGTCCTTTTTTTAATGAAATAGAAAGAAAAAGATGCACTAAACTTAAATTTAGTTTAGTTTGTGAACAAGGGAATCGGCACCATCTTTTAAATTATATCTTTCATTAAAATTACTTTTACATCTCTTTTAAAGAAAGCATGATCAAGGCCGACAAACACATCTGTTTTTAGTCGTAAATCTAAAAAGCGTACGAAATGATAATAATAAGTAAAATATTTTTATAACTTTCATTTTTTAAGTGAAAACTTCTTTAGGCGCGTTGGGCATTTTTGAGATGGGAAAAAACAATTGAACTCGCGACACTGTTACCGACACCAGCTTTTGACCACTAAAAAGACATCAACGTGCGATACATTTTCTTTGGGATTAATGACATTCCAAACATTGAAACATGACAATGACATGATTGACATTTCCCTGTTTTTTACCGACTTCAAAAAAGAAAAGTATTTCCTATACAATAAAATTGTTCAAGTTTTCACTTCTGTCGACACTCCTGGAGTGCCTCTGTTTTTTTTTTTTTAAGAAGATCCCTTTGTATTTTGTACTCAATTTCAACCCTGTTTTATTCAATGGAAATTTTCAAAAGGAATAGAACCTGTTGACTTATCGCTCTCTATACCTACGCAAGACACATCCGTAGCAAAAAAACCAAAACGCACATCTTCCAAAAACAATACAGGTAGGTAAGTAATCTCACCTGAAACCGCGCCACAGCAGTTGCAGCTACATTGCTCTTCATCAACAACGCTAGTCTCTGCTTCGGATCCTGCGCTGCATGCGGCGTACTCAGCAATACGCGCGTATTGCACCGGTGCGCCCATGCGTCGCCCAGCGAGCCAACCACTGCGCCGCCTTGTAGACCGACGCGGGTACTCATCTCGTTTGATAGTACTACCTGGAAAATTGTCATAAGACACCCAAGATATCAACATTGGCCTGCACGCGTAGCATGACCACCGTAGAAACGAGTTTTGTCGACGGAAGAATAGACAAAATGACAGATTGTGATTGTTTATTTGTCATTTTGTCTATTCTTCCATCAACAAAACTCGTTTCTACGGTGGTCATGCTACGCGTGCTGTAGCAGTCCCGGGCTGGCCCAGTCAAGCGCTAAGTTGTGTGTTCAAATCCGGGCAAGTACCAATGTCACTTTTTCAATTCATATGAATAAGTACTTTCTGAGTTTATCTTAGACATTACGGACATCGGTGAAGGAAAACATCGTGAGGAAACCTGTTCTCATAGTAAATACAACATGTAAAAAAAACCCTGTCGAGTGATTTTAATTTTGATAACACAAAAATATTACGAAAAATATTCGATCTAACTCTTGGACTATACTTAAAAATTTAACTCATTATATCTTCTAAACTAACTAACTTCTAAAAAATTGAGACTAATTAGCAACAAAATTTGGGAGAAAACAGATCTTCGCTAGGTGCCCTAGCTTTTGAGATTGAATTGGGCCAAACTGGGAAGATGCTCCCCAGATCCTATAAACCCTTATTACTTTTGAACCAGTGACCGACAAAATCTGATATTTGGCTACAAACGACTAATTAGGTAGCGACAATTTTTTTGTGTTATCAAAATTAAAATCCCAGATGGTGGCCATGCCAGTGTCAGCCACACGCACGCATTACACGACGATCTTCGGTCCACCTTGCCTGAGGGAGTCCTACTCTGTTTGCCGATTCAGTCTCCACTCAAGAAAGAGTCTACAGCATACATATATTACAAATCGAAAGCAAGACTTCAATAAAAAGTTCCATGAAAAAAAGTCGGCGTCACTTGCAAAAATAAATCGCGCGATGAGCCGAATTAATAGCTATCGTCACATACTACATCGACGTAATTGATGATTAGTCACGATGAAATCGTCTGCTAAACGTGTAACATTCAATTTAGCATAGAAAAATTAAACCATTGAGCTTTTCTAGATAGCATATAGTATTTACCCAGTAACTGGGTTGTGGAGGTCAGATAGGCAGTCTCTCCATGTAAAAAATTGATATTCAGCTGCATCCGGTTGGACTGGTAGCCGTTCCCAACATAGGGCAAGGCTAGGCAGATGGATGATCTTTTCTAGATATTAAAAAGTTTCTTACAGCAATTTGGTGTTGTACAGCAATTTTCTGTAGTTCTGCCATCTGTCTGAACAGCAGGCCTGTTCTCTGTTTAGTTGAGATGCCATCTTTGAATGGGTACGCTATGGAGTCTATTGCTATTAGTTTTATCTGAAAAAGTTAAGTACTTTAGTTCATTTATTTCAGCCGAAAGACGTCCCTTGCTGGACATAGGCCTTCCCAAAGCCCCGCCACTTCGACCGGTTCCGTGCTTCCCGCATCCAGCGGATTCCTGCGGCCTTCACAAGGTCATCGGTCCATCTTGTGGGATGCCTTCCAATGCTACGTCTTCCGGAACTTAAGTTATTCTTTTAAATATTTTTACAAGATCAAGACTATGATCGAAGTCCGTTCAGAAAGTCTAAGTAAATGTCATTGACTGTAGTTTTTTAGGTGCTTAGATCCTTAGGAGGGATTCAGTTTATGCCTATTTCTTATTATTGCAATGATGCAAAAAAATTGTCGGAAAAGAAAGCCATAAATACATAAAAGTAGAATGCTATCACCAATCCATTTGTCTAGCATCCTTAATTATTATAACCATGAAGAGGTTTTTATGTTTATAATTATGTAAGTACTAATTTATCCAAACTGAAGAGTTTGTTTGTTTGTTTCAACAAACGAAATACCAGTTGAAATTGAAAAATTCTTTTTGCATTTGTTAGCCCAATTTTTGAGGAAGATTATAGGCTATTTTACATCACGCTACGACCCTTAGGAGCCGAGCTAAAAGAAAAAAACAGAAAAAACGCTAGGCTGAAACAAGGAAATGTCGCGAGCAAAAGCTTATGTTATGCAGTAGATAAACACAAAAAGACTGTAATGATGATCAGGGACCGAAAACCTTTCTAAATTATGGTACAGGTATCGAAGAATTTTGGTTACTTCTACAACTAAGGTTACCACTACATCGGTAAGTACCTAAGAAGAAGAAACATGGTACCTCTATTTAGGTTACCGGTTACAATCACACAGGCGATGCGCGCCCTGACGAATGCCAACGGAACATGTAAGATAGAGGTAATTTTTATTTCGGTAACCGGTATTAATACTGGTTGTATTCAATTTAAGGTAGTTAACCTTTAAAAATACCTGTAAAAAATATAAATGTTGTAATCGACAATATTTCCGTATTGATCAAACCGGTTTCAGTTCAAATAAATTTATAATATCTTACATTAGGATGTTCCACAATAAACTTGGGCAGTCTATACATGAATGCGCAGAATTTCTCCAGACCAAAAGCATTGACATAGTGCAGCTTGTTCAATGCATCATCTTCAGTTATCTCTAGCGGCTCATCCAGTATACTTTGACATCTCAGTAAACTTGCACTCAGGATCTCTGAAATAATGATTATTTTAAGTGATCCAAATTGGTTCTGATCGTTTGTTCCAATGCAGCAGGCAGCTGCAACTACTTTTTGGAAGCTTTGTAAAGGTAAGATTTAAAAAAAGCTATTTATTTTTATTGGTTTATTGGAAAGTCTGTGTCAAAAGGTATTTTAAAATAATACCTACCTATGTTGCACTTAAATATACCTATATACTTTATACCTTAACTTTATGATTGTATATTTTCTTTTTTATGTGCATGTAAGTGTGTCTTTAAGTTTTCTAAGGTTTTAAACCATTTAAATGAAAGAAAATAAATATGTTGTGCACATCTAAGGCAGTCGCTACAACTTTTTCGACTGGCCAATATTTATTATACCACAACATGAGAACAGCAACAAATGAAGAGGAAAGTGATGCCAAGATGAGAGTTGAAATAGAAAATTATTAATTGTTAAATTACCTCTAAACCTAGATATGGTGAAGTTAGTATTTGTATCGATGTACAGAGCCTCTGCATTTAGTCCACCCAGTTCTTTAGGTATTTGTACTGAGGCACACAACTGTAGGCTGAGAGCAAAAATATAATTTAGGACATGTAATACAGCTCATAAGGTTAATATTATTGAGCACAATACTCTTAGAACTAAGCACAGGGGTATGTTGTTATTTCAATCTTAGACTGCAATAGTAGGCTAGGATAATGGTGGGTCAGTGGGTCGTCTTAGGTTTTTTTAAAAGAAGCTTTGGAGTTTTTTGCCCGTAGGAACCTACTATGCTTTGGAATGGGCAACTAGCTTCATCTTTCTGTGTGACCAACCCCTTGACAATTCAATAGTGGCTGTAATTGGTTTATTTGAATTAATGATTTGAGTTTGTGTTTGTTTAGAGATTTGTAGGCAGGACTGTGCCCTGTTTTGGGACATCATGGTCATGAGGAAATAATGTCAGTCTGCTAGTGGATCTAAGACTCTTCCAAGTTTTGTTCAGACCTACTGCGACACATTGGAGATGGAGCTGATCATATATAGTCTTAAAAAGTGAACGCATACCACAGTTGCGTTTTACCAGAGCCAGGCAAGCCCAATAGTTCAGTGATACAACCAAGCTGGAAACCATCTGTTCCCAACATATTATCCAAGCTTTGGCTGAAGGACGCCACTGCAGGAAGACTTGTTTCCCTCTGGAAATAAAGTTTATAGGTATCGATGAAAAATCCACTTATTCTTTTATGTTTAAATCAAAACGAAAGTTTTTTTTGTACCCTTTACGGCCTGTACCTGCCATAATTCCGTTGCGTTGGATATCTTGAAAGTTTTCATGTGATATTTTATAATGTCACAAACAAGAGAAAAATAAAAACGATAGGTTAGAAGAAATACAAACGAATAAACAATTTAAACAAAAACTTTTCCCTCCCTCCAAAGAATCTGTCACTCAATCAATCAGCCACAGATGCAAATATCAATCAATCCCTTTTTTACTGAAGATCATCTCTAATCACTAATTCAGATTATCGAGAATAAAAGTGTTATAATTTCTAAGCATCAAACTTGTTCATTCTTTTTACAAATCTGTGGCTTTCAAATGTCAACAAAACGTCAATTTTGACGTGAAGAAAGTGACGTTTTTTGCAACCCAAGCATCAGCAGCTAGCCAGTCCAGTAAATAAACAAAAATAAAATTACTTATAAATAGATCATTATCATCATAAATATGAATCATAATCAAATGAACATGCATGTGCCTATGAATGCTGTTGGCGCGACACCAAATGTAGGGATGCAAATGCCAGTACCAGGCACAATAATGCAGCAACCATCTCCACAACAAATGCAACCTGCCATGCCACAGCAGCCGCAGCAACAGGATAAAATGGATAACATATCTAGAGTGAAGACTCTCATGGGCTCCCTCCGCGAATCAATACCAGTAAGTATAACGCGACAGGGTACAATTTACAATGACCTAAAGATATGTCTGATTTTCATTTAAATTGTTGTTTTCAGATGACTCTGAAGTCTGCAGCCCAAATTTTACATCAAAACCATAATATTGATTCAAACTCTCAGTAAGTATCACATAAAGTAGGTATGAAATGCGTTTCACAGTACCTATCTCAAGAAATAAAGAATAAAATGAATTGCATATTTAGCTTAAGTACATATCCCCATCTTTCTACTGCGTATTATTATAATGGGAGTACCTACTTACCTTGGTACTTACAAGTCACCAAATGGAAGCATTTTATATGTATAAACACTTACTGTTAGTATCATACTGAGGCTGAGAATGTAGTTTCTAAATTTTTACCTGACACAAATTGCTGAGTTTGCACTACCATCAGCAATAATTAGAATAATAACATAATATTATAGGCCAATTATAAACAATCTATACATCAAAATTTAGCAGTTGGTTATTTTATTATAAAACCATCACTATTGGCTTATTCCACTACCTCCTTACAAGTTCTGGTTAACTTATTTGTTAAATAATTTCATGCATGTTCTGTTGCATTTTTTAATATTTGGGTAAGACAGTGTCTGTCTATTTAGACACTGGAATCTGGAACAGACAACCAGATAAAAAAAAATTGACATTTCAAAAGTAATTTATTTGAGTGAATTAGTTACTTGATTAATATCAACTTTACATCCAATACCTGCTTCAATGCTAAGAACTTCCCAATTTCTTTTTGCAGGAAAGGCATTGACAACCCGGTGCCAAGGTTTGACAAGAATTTAGAAGAGTTTTTCTCAATTTGTGATCAAATGGAACTGCATCTGGTAAGTTTGAGGGTTTGTTATCATAAGATTACAAGTTATGATTAATGAAATTTATTTTTCAATAAGAAATTACAAAGATTTTGCTTACTTGAGAACATTTAAAACTTAAAATAGCAAGTTCTTTGCATTAACTTGGAAATTATCAATAATAGATGGACAAATATTCAACTTTTCGCAGACTCTGTTGGACATATGGTAAAATCTCCTAGGGTACAAACAGACATCATATTCTAGTCTAATGAAAACATGATTATCATATATCACAATGATTATCACAATGGTTATCATATATCACAATGATTAATATAAATATCACAATGGAAAAACATGAAGATTACAGAATATGTTTGGTGCTGAGCAATTAGTTTCGAGTTTGGTTGTTAGTATCTGAGAGTTTAGAGAAAAAAAATTTTCGTCGGTTATTAAAAAATAAAATCTGCTGTTTCATAGAAAAGTGCAATACCTACGCGGTCAAAATGTATGGAAAAACAGATTTAAAAAAAATAACCGACGAAAAATTTCAATGCAGGGGTTTCAGAATCATGTACTGAATCCATGGTAACAGTTTTCGCGTCGATGTCCCTGCCAGCCATTATCTAAAAAAAGAAAAACAACTGAAAACCTTTGTTTAAGTCATACTAATTATAATTATTTCTTGATAATTTCTTGTTCCCCGTTCCACCGCGTCGCATCGCATCGCCCGCTCGCGATTTTACTTCATTTTCGCTCAGCGTTCTTTCTGACATTTTTCTTTGCACTCCTAAGGGTCGAAGCGTGATGTTAAATAACACTAACCTTTCTCAAGAATTAGGCTATCAAATGCAAAAATATTTTTTCTAATCCGAATGGTAGTTGCAGAGATTAGCGCGTTCAAATAAATGAACAAAAAACATACTCCTCAACTTATTAGTACTTATAGATATAGATAGATAGCTTAGGCAAAAATAAAAATATTCGATCGGCGGCGGTGATCTCTCGCGTCCGGCCCTGGTTCAGGCCATGGTACGGAGCGAGAGGAAATGGCAGGCCGTCACCTCCTTCTGCGAAGCGGTAATGCTCGCGAAGGAGGAGGCGGAACGCGTGAGGGAGAGGCAAACTTTGCGCCCTCACGCCCCAAACCGCCGCAATAGGAGGAGACGCCCGGGGCGGGAATCGCGAGCCGATTTCCGGCCACCGTAGGCGCGGGCTTGCGGACGGTGAGCAATGGGTAGCTCGCCGTCCGATAAGGACCAAGCCCGGGTCGACGGCGCGTTGTGTTCCACGCGCGCCTCAAAGAGATGTCAGCAGAATTGACGGGGTCCGCTAGGGCCAGTGTGCCGGGGGTTCGAAGAAAACCGATAGGGAAATCGTGGCCCCCGGCAACAGGGCAACCGTAGGAACACGGGTGGGTTTTAGTCAGTAGGAGTCTGACACGCCCTCCCGCTCCACCCAGAGCGGGAGAAGTTATTAGATAATTTCCCACCCAGAAAAAAAAAAAAAAAGGATTCAAACCCGCGAAATTTCCTGTAGTATCTAGGACAGGAGCATGTTACATTGTGTGCCTGTTGAAGTAAATATTACGTATCTAAGGGCAACGATTAACTTCTTGCCCCAGCAACCGTCTCTAATCACTATTATTATCAATTCCTTATCAGTGATGTCTTTGCGTGACTCCTATCGAGCGTCAACACCATCATGTTGTGATATACAGGGTCGTTTAAGCTACTTTAAGCATTCACCCGAGAAAGATGGGTCGACGAAATAGAAAAGGTAGCAGGCCAGAATTGGCCAGCAGTAGCACAGGACAGAAAAGAGTGGCATGAAAGGGAGGAGGCCTTTACCCAAAGAGGGGTCCTTAATTAATTTCCTCAATTTTATTTATTATTTACTTTTTTTTTGTTATACTTTGTTTATTTTTTAATTAAGGAAAAAGAGGCTTAATTATTATATAAGCATTCACTAGAGTTTTATGATGCAGAAAAAAACAATGCGAACGCAAAAAAAAATTAAGGACATAAAAAAAAAACTATTTTTATCCTTTATCCTTATTTCATCAAAAAGGTTAAATAGCTTACGCCCGCTTTCTGAAATGAAAATCAACACAAAAAGTTAACAAATTGGCAAGCGCGCGTGAAGTGTTTTCATTGGTTGACTGAATTCATAGTCAGCCGCAGCATGTTCCCACTGCTGGAACACAGGCCTCCTCTCTTCGAGAGGGAATGGGCTGTAATTTACCACGCGGGCCCAGTGCGGGTTGGAAGATGTTACATGTCTCCGAATTTTTGTTTCTAGGACATGCCGGTTTCCTCACGATGTTTTCCTTCACCGTTCTGAGAGCAGTGGTGATGAAATTATTTACACAAAGTAAAGCGCCTGTCTAGGTTCGAACCCACGACCTAAAACTCGTTAGTTGGGGTCGTTACCACTGCGCCACCACTGCTCTCTTTGTTGTCCTTTTGTTGACAATTGGACCACTGGACTTGCGTTTATTTTTGACAAATCGATAATTTTCGTTTCAGAAACTGGCTGTAACAAACCTGGGCTAGAATTAACATAAAGACCTAGAAGTTGATTATTAAAGTGATAGAAACCAAGTAAAGTAGATGCACGTGGGATTTTCATACATATTTTTTACGTGGGTAAATCCTCATGGATGTCCTCCTTCCTAGGGTGGGCGAGATATGTTAACCGACGTTTACACGGACGTAATAAAATCGCCGAGGGATTTTATCGCGCACTGGATTTTCAACTCTCGGTGTTAAGCCAAGCGTTGAGAATCCAACGCGCTGGGACGCACTGTCGTCCCAGCGTGTTGAAAAACACACTTGTGAGATTTTCAACTCTCAGCGCTAATCAGAGAGTTGAAAATCCAGTGCACGAAAAAAAATCGCCGCGATTTTATTACGTCCATGCGAACGTCGGCTTAATGGGTGCTATAGGTAGTAAGGTAAAGGTAGGTACTATAGGTACCTGCACCTCTGCCTAACCCTTCGGGGATAACAGGCGTGATGTTATTTACAAATAAAAATATTGAAGACTACGACATACCTACTTTATGAAATTAATTCATATCAACCACTTGACCAAAACAATTAGACATACGAACGACGATGCTACAGAGCAACTGAAGCCCACATTTCGCCAGTTATGTTTAAGTCCTATGTAACGTAATAGGGGGCGAGCCTATTGCCATCAACTGGGCACAAATCCAGACTCCGAGCTGTTACTGAATAAATCCTGATGGAAAACCCCAATAAACACTGCCCGAGCTGGGAATCGAACCTCATGCTCAACAGTGGCGCTTGCGACCACTAGACCAACGAAGCAGTATTTTTATTTGTGTTTTTTTGTTTGTTTTTTTTTTGTGCTCTCAGTACAAAAAAAAAAACAAACAAAAAAACAGTATAGGATTTGTGCCCGGTTGATGGCAATAGGCTCACCCCCATTAGATGGTACTTAAAAACAATATACCTGCTACAGGGCAACTCTGCCCAACCCTTCTGGGACACAAGGCGTGATGTTATGTTAGGCGTGTTAAAAAAAAAACAGTTAACTAGGAAAATTTTATTGCGTACTTGCATTCAACAATCCGGGGGGGAGGGGCTTGTGGCTAAGTAACAACAGCTGCACGGGTCGATCGATCAGGTTAAGCTATGCTTGCCGCGGTTGGTCTGTGGATGGGTGACCATCTTTACATACCAAGACCCCTCCGTGCCTCGGCAAACACGTAAGCCGTTGGTCCCGGCTGTCATTTGCAGATCTTTGACAGTCGTTACGGGTAGTTAGAAGCCCAAAAAAGTCTGCCAACCAGTCTTACCAAGGGGTATCGTGTTACCTAGTAACTAGGTTGTGGAGGTCAGATAGGCAGTCGCTCCATGTAAAATACTGGTATTCAGCTGCATCCGGTTAGACTGGAAGCCGACCCCAACATAGTTGGGAAAAGGCTAGGCAGATGATGATGACTTGCATTCAACAATCTGCTGAGTCTTTTTAGATAACTTTAGGATTTCAATGTGATGGATCACACGATATTATAACATTGTAAACAGTATCATTATCACTCCATGTCCATGTTATTTACATACATAATGTAAACAAATCCCCTATTCAAACTATTGGTAGGTATCTACTTGCTGTGCTTAGTTACATGGTGTTATTTTAACCTAGGTCAGTAATGTTTTCAGTTATAAAGTTAAACATGGATGAGGAATTGAATTGTTTTTGACGTGGGTATCACGTAACATGACCATGATAATCTACCTAGTTACTAGCAGAAAACTAGAACTCTGCGACTTTTAAAGTAAAAACTATTTTAAACTAGCTACGCCCCGCGGTTTCACCGGCATCAGTCTCGATCCTGTGAGAATATCGGGATGAAGAGTATCTTATGTCCAAACCCAGGTCATGGTTTACCCTTGTGCCAAATTTCATCTAAATCCGTTCAGCCGGTTTTGCGAGAAAGCGTAACAAACAAAAAATAGGACATAGACAAGAGAATGATGATGATGTTTTTTTCGACAGCGCACGGCCATAACGTGCATCCAACAAGCGCAGTCTGCAGCCCACTACCTCCCTATGACCATCATGCCGTCGAGACTCGACACTGGACCCACTACAGGGGTAAGAATAAACAATATTATTCATTACAAGTAGTGATGCAACGAATACTACTTTTACTAATACGAATACGAATATCAAACTTACTATTCGGCGAATACGAATACGAATACGAATATCTCGCCATGGTAATAAAAGACTAATAGTCTAGTACTACATAGACGCAGTTATTACTAACGTTCGTCTAAGTTACTTAGGACTTACTATCCTACCTTTTGTTCATACAAAAGATACAGACCATATAACTACTTATTTGGTAATTTATCGAAGTGTTTCCATATGTCACTTTGATCTCGTTTACGAGATGACATTTTCTATTCAACTTCAACTCCTTTCACTTCGCAGCAACCTCAGAAAATAAATAAAACAATACTCTCTTGCTTGACTTGTGCTTTTGACTGACAAATGAAATGAAAGGAATGAATGAATCAATCAGTCCTTGGTTCGTAATGATAGGAAAACTCCCGGGCCGCGGCACTGTATAAACTATGGCCGGGGAGTCCCCCGTCGCGTCGTCGTTGCGGTTAAGGCCCTTGCACACGTCGTATATTTACGTGCCGACGACGCGCGTTTCCCAAGTCTGCCAGTAATTAGATTTGCATACAAACATATTAATTTTTAAATATTCGTATTAGTATTCGTATTAGTATTCGCCGAATACGAATATTCGGTAAATGTCTACTATTCGGCGAATACGAATATTCGTATTCGTATTCGTTGCATCACTAATTACAAGCAGTCAAAATAAGTTTTGAGGGCCATTTTTACCCGACGGCGGCGGAGCTACAATAGGGTATTTTTTTTACAAAATAAATAAGATATAGCATGCTGAGCAGTCATTGTGATCTCACTAAGAATATGCGAGAGCGGGTAAAGCAAGCTAGAACTCGAATCCGTTTTCATCGAAGAGCGATCGAAGCGGCTTCGAAAATTGGAGCATTCTGGGACGAGATAAGTATGTTATGTTGTGAGAAAAATTCGTAAATTGGAACATACATAGATAGGTTAAATCTTTCTGTGATTTTATAAATGAATGGAAGAGCTTGGGAATGGGGAAGGTCGGTCAAAGCTAATCTAGATGAAGTAACCTTAGCTCGATCCCTACGACATAAATTTGACATTTCGTCCCTTCATTCCAATTCGTGACAATTCAGAGTTTGGTCAATATTTAAAATCAATTTAGTATATATTTGACACGGAAACTGTTAGAATTTAAAACTTAAATATTGTTTATTTCCTCGTAATCGCTTTCTTTAAAATGTTTACCACATAACCTCGGACTCTGTTCAGTTTAAAAAAAATACTCCACGAAGGAATAGCTTTTAGCCACAATCTTCAAATTTTAGGGTCTTTCGGAAAATTGTGGACACCAATTTCGTAGTATTTAGGAATACAACAATGACCCATTTTCGCAAAAATAAACTAGAACCACCTCACACTTTGTTTTGGAAACTAGCTACGACACTAATTAACGTTACTATAACATTGATCTGGGAATTTCATTGAGGGACTTAGGTGATTAGATATAAAAACAAACATAATAAAAAACGTAATGATCTCTACAACTCTATTAGCCAAGTCTAGAAGGCAAAGAATGTCTTGTTGCATTGCACTCCTAAAAACCTTCCGTCCAGAGAACTTGGAGTGCCTCAACTACCAGATAATTTGCATCTAGTGCATCCTCACCGACTTCTTCCAGTCATTCCTCCATCTAGCTAGCTAGGGGATAGGTAGGATAGGCTTAGGAAAACAGCAGACATGGCCACTCAGCTTCTTTGCTCTGCAAGCTATACCGGTGTTTCCGTTGTTTTTTTTTTTGTTTAGCATAAACTGTCCCACTGCTGAGCACAAGCCTCCCCCACATCCTTCCAGGAAATCTTTTCCGATCACATATGATTCGTTACTTACTTGTTAATAATAACTCTTATCATACCTCGAACGTCTTTACAGCTTGGGAAAAAAGAATCTGGAAAAAATTAAGGCGCTACTATCGCACTTAGGTCACTACGAATGGGGAATGAGTAAAATAATTTAATTATTTTTTTTAAAGGCTGCTTGTGGGTGACACAAAATGCCTGATAGATTCCTATCAAATATTCATTTGCAGCTAATACAATATTGGCTAAGCAATAATAGCCGCACGTGTCGATCGATTAGGTTAAGCTACGCTTGCCGCGGTTAGACCGTGGATAGGTGATCGTCTTTCCATACTAAGACCCCTCCGTGCCTCCCGGCTGTCATTCGTAGATCTCTAACAATAGTGACGGGTCGTCAGAAGCCCGAAAGTCTGACAACCAGTATTAACAACCCCTATCGTATTACCCAGTAACTGGATTGTGGAGGTCAGAGGCAGTTGCTCCATGTAAAATACTGGTATTCAGCTACATCCGGTTAGACTGGAGGCCAACCCGAAAAGGCTAGGCAGATGATGATGAGCTAAAACAATATTGCTTTCTCATTCCAGGAATCAAACCTAAGCTACCCACAGTACCTAAACACGGTACGTCTTCAGATCGGCTACGCCAAGGATATCCACGACACGTTGGTCGCGGCCGCGCAGAACATCTCGCCCACCGAGTGACGTCATTATTAAAGTAATGTAGTACTTAAGAATAATAATTATATTTATATTACTTATAAGTATGGGTATAATAAAGCCCCTCACATAAAAAAATGGTTTTATTGGAATGCATTTGGCTCCGTTAAAAAAGAGTTCGATTTTGGCAGTAAGAGTTATCGTTCCATTACTACTTCAAGGAATCAAGGCTAAGTAAGTTTAATCAGTAGATCTGCAATAACACTAGCCATTGTAGTTATTTGACAGGTGTGTCTGAATTACTTAATTCAATGGAAAACCTCTGCAGAAACCGGGGTTAAATCTATGAAATGACATTCATGTTTTCTGTTTTATTTATGAGTAGAAACTTTCCTAGACATTTAATCATGACCTGTCACACGGTGTTAGTTTAATTATCTTATTATTGGTTATACGTCACCAATCCGTTAAGGGGAGATAGGGGGGTTAGGAGAGGTAATTTGCAACCAAATTACCCCTGATGACCCCTATGTCAATGTCAACCATTTTCGAGGAATTTGATTTTTTTTTATGTATGAAGTAAAAATATAAAATGTACCCAATAACCCTAATATACAGGGTTAATGGTTATACGTAACCATTTTCAAGTAATTTAACATTTTAAAATGTATGAAATAGAAATGTAAAATGTAACCAATAACCCTGATATACAGGGTTTATACGTCGGCAATATATTAAGGGGATGAAGGAGGCGTCATTTACAACCAAATGACGCCGATTGACTCCTATGCAAATGTCAACAATATTCTCGTAATTTGACATTTTTACTTTAGACTTTGGCAAAAGAGTCATCTGGGGTAATTTGGTTGCAAATGACCTGTCCTACATCCCCTTAACGGATTACCGACGAATAACCAATAACCCTGTATGAGGAACTTGTAAACAGGTGACATTCTTTTAAGTGAAATAAAACAACATACTTAACAACAAGTACAACAACATACAACTTACTCAAAAACATACTTTCAAACTTAAAGCATTTATTTCAATTAAACCAATTACAGTACAGGCACTTTTGAATTGTCAAAGGGTCGGTCAGAAAGATGAAGCTAGGTTTGTGTACTAAAATGACTTGATCATAACCCCGCGTTTACGCCCTCTGGACGCGTCTTATTTAAAAGCGATCGTCGCGCGAATACACGACTGTTCGAACTTTTTGTTCGGTGAACCTGAACGCGTGGTCGCGCCGACAGAGGGCGCTTTTAAGTTATCCGAACAATAAATGACATAAATGCACGCTACCAATCGCGTATTCGAGCGACGATCGCTTTTAAATAGGACGCGGCTTGAGACTGAACGTTATAAACTTATGGTTGAGTTTGTTTGAATTCCGTCGTATGAGAGAGAGGTATTGACTAGTACAGCGGTTCTCAAACTTTTTAGCCACGGAACCCTTTTGGAAAACGAAATATTTGACCGAGCCCAAAAAAAAACAAAAACTGCGTTTTATGTATTACTAGCGACCCGCCCCGGCTTCGCACGGGTATAAACCGGGTTCTTATACATATAAACCTTCCTCTTCAATCACTATCTATTAAAAAAAAACCGCATCAAAATCCGTTGCGTAGTTTTAAAGATTTAAGCATACATAGGGACAGAAAAAGCGACTTTGTTTTATACTATGTAGTGATTCCACTTTGACCCACCAGTGGAACAAAGTGGTGGGAGCATATAAAACTCGAATAAAATTCTTAAGTTTACTTTATCCCACTAGAGCTGGCACTGTTTGATTTTAATGTTATTGCGAAAATAAAAACAGTTTCAATAATAAAAAAACTTTTTACAAAAAAAAAAACAACCGACCTCCAAAAAAACACTACAAAGTGAAAAATAACTTTAATTTCGGAAGTCGGTGTCTTGTGTTTTGAATTTTCGTTTTTTGCCACCGACTTCCGAAATTAAAGTTATTTTTCACTTTGTAGTGTTTTTTTGGAGGTCGGTTGTTTTTTTTTGTAAAAAGTTTTTTATTTTTCACTTTTTAGTTGTGGTACCTACCCCACACACATTCGAATACCACTACCTGCTACCAGTGACAGAAACTTATCATATATAACTTATCAATTGACGGAGAAATCGATGGACATACATAAAAAAAAACAAAAAAAAAAAACATACGCGACGAACATATAACCTCCTCCTTTTTGGAAGTCGGTTAAAAATAGAAACTATTAATACGAGATTAAGATGATTCTGAAGCAGCTAAAATACCACAAATCAATGACGTCCACTGCTGTACATAGGCCATACGCTAAAATTTTCGCGGAGCTCCCACATGGGCTTCGCAGAGCCCTAGGGCTCAGCGGAGCACACTTTGAGTATGATCAGACAAATACAAATACAATACAAATAGTTTATTTTCTTTAACAAGCTTGTACTACATACTAGTGATAGAAGTGTCCCTTTAAGCAAGTAAATGCCTGTATTAGGACACTCCACTCTTCCGTAACTTAAATTTACATAATGTACACAAGAGATGCCACTGTTTACTATTTATAAATTAATTACAATTTTAAGAATTAGATTAGATTAGATTAAATATAACTTAGTGTGCGTTTTGTGTATGTAATGTGAGGTGAGGTGGGCATAATTATGTGATTTGTGTTATGGGATGTATGTTAGTGTAGGATGTGTGTGTGTGTGTGACCTGTATGTGTGTAGTTGTAAAAGTTGTGCAGGAGAGTAAGTGTGTGCATGAATGAGTGAGTTATGATGTGTGCTGCAGGAGAGACTAGTAGATAGTAGATCTAGAAGAAAAAGGTAAAGTTAAATAAAACCAACACATTATTAATAAAATATATTAGACTGTAAAATATATGGATACATCAACAGGAAATATTTTAACATAGTTTTATTCAGATCTTTGTAGCTACATAGATAATACGACATTTTACGTGTCCTCTATTTACAATACATCAAATACATGAAGAGACACAATGCATAAGTCTTAAAATAATAATAATTTACAGTTGGATATATTTTCGAGATCATAAGATAACCACATTTTATTGCACTTATTTCATTTTTGAAATGATTTTATCTGCATTTTAGAGTAATTAAAGTTAAGTGTCTATTAATAACTTTCATACGATCTCTTGCGCAGCAGGTCCGGACATTCCACGCCATACAGAATATGTGAATGTGACTTAGAAATATAACTTTAAACTAGAACTATCACAATAGGAAGAAAATAGAATACTATCAGTCTTTAATATTATAAGACACCAGGAACATAGTTTACTCCAATTAACTGTATGTACCTGAAACAAACAGATATTGTTTATTTATTACATAAAGAAAAATATTGTACTGATCCTATAAAAACTTATTGACCTTCTACTACTAAGTGTCTGTGGACACTTTTTTAAATGGTTGAACCTCTAAAATATTTTTGTGCTTCTTATGAAGCACACTTTTTAAATAATTGGAGCTCTTTTGAAATGTCTTGCCTTTTTCACAGTTGGTCGCAGTTACTTGGCTATTTTGGGGTTTTAGGACCCCCCAAAATAGGAATGAAAAAATTTGGAGCGCAAAATGAGTTTATTAGAGGTTCGATTAAATACATGCCGTAGATAAATTAGCTCAGTGGTCTAGTTCGTAGATATTCTTTTAGAGCTTACACAATCAGTAATACTAAGTTATGGTATGTATGGTATTCATTTAGGACAGTTATTGACCATTATTATATCTAGGTCTACGCCTATTATTATTATTTATTTATTTCTAAAACATTTAACCTATATTACATTTTGGTTTTAGCTTCAACGAAAACCTCTCAGGGTTTACATGGGTGCTGGCGAGCCGTTAAATAAAATTGGGATATAACGTGATGTTCAAAAGTTACCTCAAATAAACAAGGTCAAATTAAATTAGCCAGCAAAACTGCGCAGACGTGATGAATATAGATATCTAAACACTATAAAACATATTTTCTCAACTTATACTTCAAGTAACAACACTACCAGCGGTAATTGACCCCAGCTAGAAAAATTAATAATTAATTATTAATTTTATCGTTTTAAGATATATTCGATACCCATCATGTCTGCTGAGTTTTGCTAATTTAATTTGACCCTGTATATATCTATACCATAGATAATATTATGAAGAGGTAAAATTTGTTTGTTTGTAAGTTTGAATGTAGAGGGTAAAATGAAATGAAATTGTTTATTCTGTAAATAGGATATCGGAATCACTTTTACAAGTCATATAAAAAAATAAAAAAAATAAGCTAGATGAGTTCGGCGTTTCCTATCTGACTACTCTGAGAAGAAAGGCCGAAACAAAATCAGAGGTCGCAGTCTCTTTTAAAGTCCAGACATAATCTTGGTCAGGCCATATGAGGACCATGTAGATTAGTGTCTGAAAAGGTCTTTTGAGGGAAGAACCACACAGATTTGAGTGGAGCTGTCCAGTCAGTGCAAGCATTTGTCAGTAATCGTGGAGCTCAACTCAGGATAATCTCCAGAACTACCAGTCGCCAAAAATATTTTTTCATTGGATAACCCAATTCTTGAGAAAGGTTATAGGCTCGCGGACGAAGTCGCGGGCAGAAGCTAGTAAAATATACCTGCATATACAATAGAAAGGAATGAAATGTAAAACATTTGCAGTAAGTATACAAACATATTGAGTAGAGAGTAATTTATTATCGCTCAGAAAATAATAAGACCACTAGAAAATTCCACTTTTGTGAATGCATCAGTACAGTAACCAATCGACAAACTTTTTAATTGAAAACAAACTACGAAAATAACATAATTATATTAATAGTTGTACTGTACTAACAAAACAATAGTCGCACATCGTTAGATAACTAACTAATAATATTAATAACTATTAACAACACAACTCGGTATCTACCAGTACATTTCCCTGACAACAAGCCCTGGGGGGCTACACTCTACAAACAATAATGGAAGGGACACATAAATCGATCCTTATCAACAAAAGAGAAATACAGGCCTCGCCTCTTCCACTGGATGTTTGTGCATCGTGACCCTAGATAAACTTATTATGATGACATTAATTATGTTCTGTCTCACAAACTGTGTGCTATGGAATAATACAGGTTCGTTTTGTACTCCTGACCACACAACTAAACAGTGGGTCTGTACTGTTTTTACACAAAGGGATTATATTGTTAAGAGGTTTTAAAATAAACGGATATAACGGATATTGCTGCATTCTTGTGACGTGGGAGGATTTCCTGCCTCGTCCTTCGTCTTTTTTATTGAACTTCCATTTTCCAATATTTCAATAATAGGTACCTACTTAGATCAGAACAATATTTGCCTGGCCCACTGAAGGCAAGGCACAGCAAGCGATTTTATATGCGACGAATAGGAATATAACTTAATAGCATGACAATAAAGTTGAAATTTTAATGACATGCACACCGCAGCTTTGTTTTTGTACCTACGATGATTAGATTATCATGGTAATTGATTTTTTTTACTTCAGGATTATGAGTAGGTAAGAATTCTATTGTTTGCACACCCTTGTTAAGGTAATTAAGGAGTCGTAGTTAGTTAATTAATGAGTTTGTTTTTACCATTTAAGACCTTCATTTTAAATTATTTTTTTCTAAACAACAGCCAGGATAAAAGCTAGTCAAATAATTATAATAATTAGACAATAATTTGTATCTAACTAATAACATTTCTATAAAGGTCAAACTATTTTCTATCGGTAATTAGCAGTAATTTTAGAATTAATAATCACGAAGATGTTTCTACATTATTATTTAATTTTAGACTTGCCGTAGCCTATTAAACTGTGTAGGAACATGGCCGCTAGGAGAACTATGGGCAGCAATATCCTCATTTACTGATAACCAAGCATGGTGGTTAGACGATTGTCACGATATTTGTGTTTCAGTTAGGTATAGAAATCCCATAGACAGCGGATGTTGTATAATTGATATGATAATTATCTACCAACCTACATTGAGGGTTCATCAAACTTTTATTTTCAAACTCTACGTTATTTGGAAGTTTTTATAATTCATCAGCTTGTCCAAAAATACTAAACTTGATCATTGAGATCTAGGGATTACTAATGCATTCAAATAAATTAAATAGGTACTTAAATGAATAGACATTTCACAAATCTACACTCTTTACAAAAAAATAAAATGAAAGTGTCTGTTTTTAATGTCAAAATAACAGCTTTTTACTAAATCCTTATGAAAGTATATACGGTACATATAACATTTTTTTTTTTGTTGGTCTGTCTGGCAGTTTGTTCCAGCTAATCTCCGAAACAGCTAGACCGATTTTGACGGGACTTTCACTGGCAGATAGCTGATGTTATAAGTCGTAACGTAGGCTACTTTTACTTTAGAAAAAGAATTAGGATCCTCGCGGGCGAAGCCGCGGACAGCAGCTACTAGTTGAGATAAAGTTATCATAGCACTTAGCAACAGTTGATAACCGAACATTCACCCTAACAGACATGTAATGAACTTACATAAGTTCCATAATACATACAAAAAGTAACTCGATATAGGTGACAATAACAACTATTTTTTTGCACTGATAAATTGATAATGTTATCGGGCAGCCTCCGTTATTCATATTGATTTCATTGCCACAGTATCCATGGCCCGACTGATGATGATAACAGCCAGACGGAAAGAAAGATATTTTTATACTACAGACCTAATTAATTATCGCATTGATTGGAAAAAAGTAATTGTGTATTTTATGAATCATGCTGTGTGATTGTATATACTGTATGAAAGGCAATGAGCCCGAATGGTGAAGTGTGTGGAGAACAAAAAAGTGTGAAGTCGATTCGAGTCCTAACACTTAACATTACAGTACTACTAGTTAACAATACTATACTTTTTTTTGACAAAGTTTAGGGATGTCGCGTCACGCGTGGCCACGACCACGACCTGTGGTCGCACCGACCAGGTAAACTATAGAAACCGCATCGGCCAACTAGCGGACCAAGTGCGCGATTCCTATCGATTTCTACACTTTACCGCACACACCGCACACGTGTGGCCAGTGGCGGCTACCTGCTTCAGCATTAGGTACTCAACACCGCAGCAAGGCGACACGACAACCAACCGGTGGTTGTGGCCAGTGGCTCGTGTGCGCTTACCTTTAAACATTTCGAGTGTAAAACCACATTGAATTAGCCATTAACGCAATCAGATGCAAAATATGGTGAGGCAACGTGACTGTTGTAAGGGTTACACCGGTTAGCCCACGTTCGTACGGACGAAATAAAATCGCGGCGATTTTCTTTCGTGCACTTGATTTTCAACGCTCTGCTTAGCGCCGAGAGTTGAACATCCAAGTGTGTTTTTTCAACGCGCTGAGACGAGAGTGCGTCCCAGCGTGTTGGATTCTCAACGCTCGGCTTAACACCGAGAGTTGAAAATCCAGTGCGCGATAAAATCCCGCCGCGATTTTATTACGTCAGTGCGAACGTCGGTTTATACGTTATAAAACGTGTAACCCTTTACAATTGCGGTTAACCCGAACAACGCACGTGCGCGGTGGGTGCCACAGATGAATACAGTACAGATGGCACACTTCGTATTTTACGTATGAAGTTACAAGTACGCGGCGGGCTCGTCTTGTCGGGCCAATTCATTGAGCGTAACGTAGTCAGATCAGAATATTTATCTCATCATCTGTTACGATACCTCATTGAGGTGGATAACAATTAAAATTCTATTGTGTCTCGTTAATGACAGTTGAAAGTATAATAAGAGTTACGCGATAGAAAGAGAGGCAACTTCTAAAGTCCCCGTCACGAGAAGGTATAAATTTTGTAAACACACATTCAGGGGTTTGCAATCTTTGGGTAAAATAAAATAAAAACAGTTTTGTACTATTTTTTTACAGGGATATAATTATATTAACACACACATCTAATTACAAATAAACAATATAACCTAATCCGCGAAATCACCACAAACAAACAGACGCATTCCAAACTCGAAAGACAGCAGAGACAACGTCAGCGTGAACTTACTTCAAAATCGTGGCCCAAATGTTTACGTTCCATGAATCAGATGCGTTCCAGTACCACAAAACCTTAGACGACAGCGCTTTATATCGCTAAAATATAACCCGATCAAGTGAAATTGCTCATTAGTTTCGTATAACACGTACGTTACTTTGACTTCATGGAATTTGGGATTATTTGTTGTTGATTAAATTGTCGCTACGTAACTTGGTAGAAGTTCTTTATTTACAAAAATTATAGCTTCTCGTGACGGGGACTTTAGGTGAATATAACAGTAAGTAGTAGTAGTTAGCCCTGTGCGACCTGAATCACACTTTATTGTGTCGTAGCAAGAGTCGCTTTTTATTTAAATGTTTTTGCGGAGTGAACCATCTGTATTCATCCGTGGCGGTACGTCCAATACGAAACTAATTGCTTTCAAAACATTTTACATTCATCATTTTGTTATAAAATGTCGTTTGAATGTACTATGTAGTAGATATATCGGATCTAGCACTCTATTGCAAAGTTAAGTACTTCAAGTGCAAACACATTATGAGTTTCACTACTTATCATAATATAATCTACAGAATCAATAACTGTTTCTGAATAACTTACTTGTTTATAATATAGTAATCAGTTGTTTATAGAACTCGGTTTATTGCACGACTCATAAGTCCTAATGCGAAGCATTAGAGAGTGCTCTGCGATCGAAAAATTTGTTTTTCCTCCTTTCTGCAACTGTTTTTATTGTTACACTCCTGCTAGTATACAGAACCTACTTAATTTATATACCATTGTATAGATAATTTAATGGAGATTAATTCTGTATTTTTCTTAAATTGGTTTAATGCAGCAGAAACGAAAAAAAACATCAAAATATTTATTAAAAATTCCCGTCTATCAAGTGTTTTTTAATAGCTTCGTTTCAGCCATAGGAGAAACCCTATTGAAAATGTCTCTTTTATTCAAAGTAGTTTAATTATAATTAATAAAAAACTAACTAATATAACTATAAATAATGCGTATTATCTATGACTTCGACCCTCTTCAGTTGCCTAACAACCAACAAAGCAAACCTCCTTAATAGTCTTTGACAGCACTTACGTAAAGTTGCGAGGTGAGAAATTTTACCCATACTGATGGGTAAAAAAGCAGTCAAAACATACTTCATGAAAAGTCGTTTCATATTTTTCTGTTTTTGAATGAGCGTTATGAAGCGTGCACTTTTGTCAAATATTTTAGTATTTGTTTTCATAGAAGTCTCTTAATTTTATTGATTCTCAGTAGCTGTTTAAAGTTAACTGAAATGAGGAAGCGGATACTAAGGTGTAAGGAAAGTTAAAAAAAGCGGCCAAGTGCGTGTTGGACTCCCACACGAAGGATTCCGTACCACTATAAAATATTTAGCAAAAAAACGCTGAAATTAATACGTTTCTGGTATGGGGTGGGGACTAGGGACCCCTTTAATGTTTAACTTTAAATTATTTTTATTATTTGTTATAGCGGCAATAGAAATACACAATCTGTGAAAATTTCAACTGTTAACCTATTACAATTCGTGAGTTACAGCCCGCTGACAGACGGACAGCGGAGGCTTAGTAAAAGGGTTCCGTTTGGCACCCTATTACTCGGATACGGAACCCTAAAACAGCTACAAAAACTACAAAATGTGTGTAAACTGTATGAAAATAACATGTCAATGTTATAGTAATTATTTGAAAATCTTTTTCTGCCTTATCAATAATATAGTACGTACGTAGGGTAAATCCCCAAATGACACTGTAGAAGGATAGTGTTAAATAATATCAATGATTTCTTGGAATATTGTAGTATTCCAAAATTCATTAGAAAAGTTAATGACTATATCAAACATTTTGTGCATTCATACTTGAGTAATTTATAAATGAGCATTGAACGAGGGTTCATTAACGTCTATTCAGACATCAAAAAGACAATAATTGCACAATTATTATAAATATTTAATAATTAATACAATTAAAAATAATAAATACTAATAGTAGTAGGTACTGACTTCATTAAATGCAGTATTTAATAACACAATATAATTTTTATCAACACTTTATTGCATACAAACGTCTAATAAATCTGGACTTGTTTTTCTACAAGTAAAGTACTTTGTTGCAATTTAACTACCTCCGTAAATCAACGTTGTTATTGACAAAGTTTTATCTGGAACAAATTATTCCACACCTTATCTATTTGGTCCTGTTAAGGACTTGTATCCAAGGCTAAAACTGTACTATAGCTAGACAGTCGGGCTGTACACAGTCTGATAGTGTTTAATAGATTGGTAAAGCTACCAAAAATATCTGCATGCTGGACAATATAGGCTACCGAGACTTGGGGGCTCCATTCTAGCACATTTGCACCGGAGGTTTAGAATCCGGCTCGAAGGACCAAATGTTGGGGCGTAACTCCCAACAGCATTAATGTTGTGTATTGGGACGTCATGTTGAACGAATAAACAACCGATTGGTATAAAGGTTTTATTGCTACTAAATATAACATGTTGAAAGGTAATAACGTACAATTAATGTTGGATTAAACAAACTGCAAAGTTTCACTGTAAGTAGGACAAATTAGTTGCATGTACAGTTGTTCGATATAACGGGAACAATTAGGAATTTTATTTTTAATTTCAATTGGTCCCAAATAAATAATTTGAGTTTGGTTGTTCGATATAATGGGAATAAAAATAATATTTATTAAATTCCCGTTCATCTCGCCTCACCAGCGTGCCGTGGGACGAACGAAAATACACGAAACAATAATCGCACTACTAATAATTATGTTCACGAAAAAAACTTAAACTTAAAAAACTTACAGTGTTCATATTTTTGCCGAAAAATATTCCGTCTAGCAACTATTTCTCGAAACGTCCGGTCCGTTCATAAACAAGGAATATCGGGGTCGCGATCCACTACAATGTAATCGTTATCAACGCAAAATCGTTGTTATTGTGTTATTTATAGGTCCCTCTATGTTTTAATGAATGATGAACGTAGGAATGACATGACCATAATATTCACTTATTATCTTGGTTACCCTTGACTGGGATCATTTAACTTTAATAACGCTGAACCCTATTTTGTTGATCTCGTTCGGACAGGGTTAAATAATATTATGATACATTACCAATTTATTTTCTTTATTTTATTTTTAGACTTCGATCGATACCCGAACTAGTATCGAGTTCAAAAACAATTAAGCTGATATTTAAAATTAAAATGAGATAACATTATTGTGACTGCATTTTGTTTATAATTATCAAAAACCTTGTTTTGCTTTAAAGTCAAGATTTTGGTCTGGATAGCCTTGTACTTAAACGTTTCTTAAGAACTTTCCGGAAATTTAAAGCCGAGAAATATGTAAGTATTTAATACTTATTGGCACTTAAAATTATCTGTTTTGACCCAAATTATGGACGTAAACACATTTTTAACAATGCTTACAGATTATAAGTACAAAAATAAAAAAATATTCTGGAAGTCGAAGTTCACGGTCATTCATCATAGCAAGTAAATAGGTATAGCGTGTCCACTCTGAAATGACGCGCCCCACTACCGCATTTTACGTACACGGGGCTCCGCGGCGTGTACGTAAAGTGCGGTAATGGGGCGCGTCATTTCAGAGTGGAGTGGACACGCTTTACCTACAACCGCACAACTTCAATCAACCGCACATTAGTGGTAACATAACTACGAAATTCCAACATCCAGTTTCAAATGAATAATAGTTATGTATTTATAGGCCAATTAACTGTCCCAAAATCGCGAAGGCCCGCCACCTGAGCCTTAGTTCTGGTTCTGTGATAGAATTAGAGCCCAGTAGACGGCACAGTGGCCGATATAATCGCGCACATTACAGCTGAAACGGACCGCAGCGCAACGCATTTTCATACAAAAAAGTGCGGCCCGCCTTTAGTGTGCGTTGGTTCATAAAAAATGTACGAAAGCGATAAAGGAGGATTTCTGCAATGCGTTGCGTTGTGTTGCGGCCCGCTACAATCTACACTAGCCTTAACTGTGTACGTACATGGTTCATCCGAACACCTGCTGCGCGGCGTATGTGATGTGTAGGTAGCCGTCGTGTGCGCGGAACTGCTGGTACGCCTGCGCCATCGTCATACTGTGGCTCGCGAGGACTTTGTCGTTCACCAGCAAGTATAGCGCCTGATAGATAAGAAAATACGTTTGAAAACTAGTTATAGGTCCTATCGCGTAGGAGTTTTATAAGGCAAATTGGAAGCCTGGAACCTTTAACTTTTGCATCAACTGACTTCTAACATCGCACTGCAAAAATTTTAAAACGGTGATTTTAAGGGTCCAGAAGTTATGAAAATATACTATTGAAACAACTTGAGGATGATAATTGGATGAGGTACCTTATACCTAAGTAACTTGGTAGATACTAAGTCTCATTCGGGATTAGCCAGGCACTTGTGTATGTTGGGAAATTGCGTCAGTTCTAAATAAATAAATACTCCTAGCCTCAGACCAAATAAAAAACCAAGACATAGTACTGTCAACAGTGACGTGAGTCCGGTTTCGTAAACATGTGTGCACTTAGTGAGGTGTAGCAAACTACACCTCACTAAGTGCACACATGTTTACGAAACCGGAAAATTAAAAAATCTAAAATTAAATCTTTATTGGAACAAAAACACATTTTACAAATTTATTGGGTACGTAAATAGCTACATTAGTTATAAAACTGTGCCGCAGCTATTAACGACCACCTCCAAGAGGGTACAGATTCCAGAGATGAAAACACGTAGGGGTTAATTTAAAAAGAACAATAATAAAAAATCAAAATAGTAAAAATAAAAAATGTAAAAAATAAAATCGGCAAGTGTAAATGGAAAAATAATAATAAATGGTTCTAAATGTGTGCGTGTGAGCGTGTATGCATAGAGCGGAGGTGTAGTTTAGGCATGCTTCACTGTTTTTATGACTCTTTAGAAATAGCTAAGCGGAACAGGTTACTAAATATATCCACGTCTATTGTATTTTATACTTCACTGTATTGTTCGCAGCGCTATGTCTTGGTTTTTTATTTGGTATGAGCTCCTAACAAGTATGTCTGTGGTAGATGATAAAATAGAAGATTTACCTGTGAATCTCGTAGTTTCATCTTCGTCCGAATGATGTAAAGGAACTGGGACATGGTGAGTTCTTGTGGCACGAGAAACTTGTTTCTGCCCAACGCGGGCACTTCTCGCTCTCTCGAGTACCGTTCTACGTATAACTGGGAAAATAAAAACATCATTAGTAAAGAAAATGGCAGTAGGTAATAAAAAAAAATAGGTGATCAAAATAATATTTACCGGCACTTTATTTGGAAATCTATGTCTAATTGCTTGAACCTCTTGATTAGGCTGTTTGATGTTCATATCTGTAACAAAATAAGTGTATTTAGATGAGATGGATGCGAAAGTATAACTGAAAAGACTTCTTATATGTCGCGAAAACAGTAAAACGTCTAAACCCAGTCGCCATTTCGCCAGGGTTCAATAATTAACCTCTTGTTTTTAATTTTGGTGTGTGATGCAAGTTTGCGATAACAAAATAAGAAAGGGACTGTTGTTTTCTAAGACTATATTTTACCCTTTATAGATGTCCACACGAATTAAATACATATGTCTGTATTCTATAGACTTCTGATGAAGTCACAATTAATGAAAGTAGCGGCCAATAGGCTAGCCATACCACTTCCCAGTACACACTTACTAAAAATACTCTGTTTTTGCAAACGATAGGTACAGATTATTATAGATAAGGCAGAGTGGGGCGGATTAGCGGTTAGATAGGTTGCCTAAAATTACTTTCAGTGATAAGACCTCACGCTTTGTCGTAAGAAATGGCTGACAATTGCTCTCAATAATTATTGAAAAAAAAACTTATCTAAGGCGAGCCGAGATCTATAAACGTTGCTTACCACACGTATAGCTTGTCCACTTTAAAATGACGCGCCCCACTACCGCATTACCCGTAGAAATCCGCTCTACCAAGTGCGTAAATGCGGTAGTGGGACGCGTCATTTTAAAGTGGACAAGGTTTACTTTATTTAAGCGTTATTCCTGTCACTGTCGCACGACTGTCAAACTACAAGCTCAACATAGAGACAGGAATATGCACGAGCTATGTATCATTTATAGATTTCGGCCGTAAAGGAGGGATAACTTTAAATCACAAAAACGCTCACCATCTTTATAACCGAAAACTTCTTGTGACGCGTATGTGATGTAGAGGAATCCGTCTTCATCGCCATAGTTGTCGTACGCCTGAGCCATAGTGAGGCTCATGCTCAGCATTGATTTGTTGTTTATTATCAAATATAAGGCCTGAAACAATACAAATGAAGTTATTATGCTGTTTATTACCAAACCATTTTTTTTTTTAAATGTGGTCAGTCTATAAGTGTTTCTGTTAAAGTGCCTGATCCGGTTTACCCTATGGTCATCGGGACATACCTATTAGTTCTTTTCCTAACACCGTAAGGATGCCTGGCGCTGTTCCAGCGCAGGCGTTCATCAAACATACATGTTGGTATGCCGCGTAAATACGACGCCAACGCCACGTCTACGCGACGTAGTTTTCAGTACAGGTATACTTTGAATCACCTCCATGCTACACAATCACCTACGCAAGAGAAACGCTCAGTGCAAAAACCGTGGGTTGAGTATTGGTATCATAATTGTCCTTATTTTAAATTATTGTTTGATTAAATAATTACACATTATACGTTGTTTAAAGACACTTTTAAATAAAACGTACAGATATCTCGAGATAAGCTACCTAAGCAGATAGTTTGGGTCACTTCAAACGGACCTGCTCTTAGTATGTACTGTGTAATGTAACATAATTAAATCAATTAATTAATTATTTATCTCCAGAGTTAATTGATTGATTACGGGATTGCATAAATGATACTTTTACCTTTCATGATAGTGAACATTCAACCAGATTTAACTAGACTAAATCAAGACTTTAGACTTAGGTATAATTTTCAGTGGTGGAGAAACCGATCAGTCTCATTAGCCTTTCAGCCAGTTTTTGTATTTCGAACCTTATTCCGACAGCGATAAAATTCTTATTACAAAACTCACAACTTAGAATCGGGTATAAGGCCGGAAAGGTTATATATATCCATAGCCTATCAATTTTAACCATTGGAGTAAACTTACTATTCAAAATGAACTCATACAAGATTTAGTTTACAAATTAAGTAATTCGAAAAGAAAAATAACCTCTAAAATCATTATATGCTGTTGGGGTTACCCCTTAACTATAAAAGAATAACCCCCTGTCTCTGAAAGCCTGCTGCCAAATAATTGGGCGTTTTTATTATCATGGACGTCCACGAGGTATCACGATAAGACAGGGAAGTAAAATGTATGGAAATATAATGCTGCCGTCCTTTAACTACAAAGCCGTTAACCCTCAAATGGCCAATTTTTAATTTTTAATTGAAAGTGAAGAGTTCAAAATTCTCTATCTTTCTATCTAAGAAACATTTTTACAATATAAATAATTCCAGAGATATGAAAATTTTGTAGGCCGTGAAGTAACACAATTTATGATGATTCCATCACTAGAAAGCGTCTAACCCACAGCGTCTTCTTCTTTTGGAGTTTCTGGACAGAAAGGATTTTTTAGGATAAACAGAAAAGAATATCAATTGATGTGTCCAACAATCATAATTTTTAAGAAACAACGATTCCCGCATTTTTTGTTTTTTGCCATTTTCTCGAAAATAATTTTTTGGGCTTAACGGCATTCTAGTTAAAGGACGGCAGTATGAAGACGCTTTTAAATTTCCATTCACGATAATTTTGTAACGTGCACGCATTTCAATACATTTTATGGACATGGACGTCCACGATAATATCGTCACGTTAGAAATGATAAAAGCACACATTTGTTAGATGTTGTTATTTCGGTCAACTAAAGCCGCAACCTAAAGTAACATCTACATAAAATTTGATCAGCGGGGTAATTGTGTAACACACGTAAAATGACAATTGATCACAATGGGTTTCATTTTGACAGTTCACCTACGTCCATTGCGTTATTTACGTTGTTGAGCAGACGAATTTTTCGAACCTATGAAGCAATGGATTAGCAATATACTTCAAAACTCTCGGATTGTGATTGAAAGAGTTCTACGCAATTATGCAGCTGTTAGTTTTTTCTTGTGTCGATAAACCTTCAATAACCGGGAGTAAATTTCCAAGTTCTCTGGCATAAATCCACTTACCTGATTTGGTTTTATTCTTATCCTATTCCGAATAATTACTAGAAACTGCGACATAGTGATATCTTCAGGAACTAAGAACTTCGATTTGTCCAACGTTGGTAGATTTCTTTCTTTGTGATATCTCTCGACTATTAACTGCAAAGAAATACCGAAATTATTTCATGGGAAAACCGTTAACCTATTAACAAAATATCGTTAACCCTTTACTAGTAAACAGGTTATTTTTTCGAAACTATGGTAAAACAACTGTGTTTTTCAGGGTTGTAACGGATGTCGTAAACGGATGAGGATGCGGATGAGGACATCGAGATAATCGGGTTTAAGGATGCGGATGAGGATACGGATATAGGAAAATTCCATTGAGAGTGCGGATACAGATGCCGTCTATCAAAGGACATGGACATTGCGAATTCAGCCAATAGGAATGCGTAACTCACACTCCGGCTAGCCCATTTAACTCGGCGCGGGTATTCAAAATTTGAGCGAACAACGTAAGGGTCACATCTCCATAGAAATTATGAGGTTGCGGATGAGGATGCGAAGCTTTTGAAATCAAAAGTTGAGGTAGCGAATATTTTGCGGATAAAAAAACTACTTCCAGACAGCAAGTCGATTTTGAATTTTGATTTTTTTTCGGTCCTGTAGCCGGCTGGCAGTTACTCAGCGTTTTTTTTTTTTTGTATGAGCCCTATCCTTCTTTACGAACAGTCATGATTCCCTAAACATGCCTCAACTAAGCAACAACCTATTACTACACTAATGATGGTAGAACGTAGGTACAATTCAAAAATACTCACAGGTATTTTGGTGGGGAATTTACTTTTGATCGCCATGACTTCTTCTTTTCTGCTTACTGCAATGAAAAGAGCACAAATATTATGATCTCATTGGACGTAACAAGTTATTGGACATCAACGGTCAATAAATAGTATTTAAGTTCTCTGCACTGTTATCAGTTCAATAGCACATCTTTTACTAATGATCTTTTGCCTTTGCATTTGGTAATAACAAACTATTAGCGTATCCACTTAGGTAAACAAAAAAAGATAGAATAATCTTTTGGTTCTTTGGCCACAAACGTAACTCCATTTCCGCTAGCGGAAACTGTGGGGTAAATAATGTACCTAACACACATAAAATGACAATTGATCGCAATGGGTCCCATTTTAACAGTTCACCCACTTTTGACAGTTCATTGCGTTATTTACGTTGTTGAGCAGGCGAATTTTTCAAACCTACTAAGCAATGGATTAGCAATATCCTTCAAAACCCTCGGATTGTGGTTGAAAGTGTGCTACGCAATTAGGATGCTGGTCAGGTAAAAGATATCATGAATACCTACTTATGCAAGATACTGTGAACAGCACGCGTAGCATGATAACCATAGAAACGAGTTTTATCGACGGAAGAATATACAAAATGACAGATTGTGATTGTTATCTGTCATTTTGTCTATTCTTCCGTCGACAAAACCCGTTTCTATTGTGGGTAAAAATTATACTGCAATCAAAATATAGGTAAAGGTCACACGAAAGTTGAGTGTTTTCTTGTTGACAAAGTGCAACGTTTATAACTTGAATAGCATTGAAGTTACCCTACATAATAGTAGCGGACACGACATAAGTGAAAGAGTTCTTTGTCCATCGACTAGAGTGTTAATAAGAATGAATAGAAAGCACAGGAACAGCAGCATAGTAACAGCAATGATATTCTAGTGGTCGGTCACACCATTAGAATATACCGACGGTCACAGTGACCATCGGACTGCCAAGTCCAAGTCCAAGTCTCGATGGGTAAAGGTACCATTCCGTACCCGACCGCAGGAGGCAAATGCAAGCAACACGTCGCGGCGTCATGTCGCTGCAGTCATGATTCCGAACCCGACTACAGGCGGCAACTGCCCGTTTTCCAGTTGGTAGATAGAAGATAGAAAAACGTGATTATCACTCGAGCGTTGTCGGCACTACTGGTCTGCGGTCGGGCTGCACATGTCGCCTGTCACTCGCCCGTAGCTGCCAACGACGTGTCGCTAGCTACGGAAGGTGTTTCATAGAAATTCATAGAAACAAGTCGTGTCGCCTGCAGTTGCCTCCTGCGGTCGGGTACGGAATGGTACCTTTACCCATAGAAATTCGCATTACCAAGTGCGTAAATGCGGCAGTGGGGCGCGTCATTTCAGAGTGGATTTTTTTTTAAATGTTGGGCATCTCGTAGTTGACCTCTGAGATCATGACTACTTAGTTTAACCGGGCTTTCCTGTGGGTGCCTTAAAGCTACTACACTTAAAACCTCCAGCCAGGGGTTATTCAACTATGCTAATTAAAACTAGGTGAACGCTCGCTAAGGGCACCCCCTGTGGGGTACGAACCTCGGCTTAGGGCGTCAATAGGAGGGAGGACATCAGTTTCAGATCATCAGTTTTGATCATGATTATTAGTCGGGGAATTTAAAGCTACGTGCTTCAGAGTGGACAAGCTACACGTTTCCGTCGCCACCAAATTAGATCAATTATAACGAACTGATAACTAGAGCAAACACAGATACCAACTATAAAATCTGGGAGTTCAATGAACTTCATCTATGCATAATTATGTTTTGCTAATAATATATCACTAATATCAACTGTTTCGCGTTCTCAAATAATGAGCTATTGACATAAATCTGAACATAAACATTAATCACTCGTGGTAAACAGTATTATGCTAATTGAACGTTAAATTGTTTATCTAAACTAATATTATAAAGAGAAAAGATTAGATTTTTGTATGTTTGTTTATTACGCTTTCACGCTAAAACGGCTGAACGGATTTGGATGGAATTTGGTACATGGGTAGACCATGATCTGAGTTAGGACATACAATTTTTTTACGTACGTTTTATCCCGATATTCCCACGGGATCGAGACTTATGCGAGATAAAATTAAACGGATAATAAACTACGGCACCAAAACTAAAGCGTCTTGATGTGGTTAGAAAAAACCGGCTAAGTACGAGTCGGACTCGCACACGAAGGGTTCCGTACCTCCGTACAATATTTAACACTACTTACTTATTTTCATAACAGCAAAAAGCACCTAAAAAGACACGTTTCTTGAATGGGAATCCACTTTATTTTTTTGTTATAGCGGCAATAGAAATACACAATTTGTGAAAATTTTAACTGTCGAACTGACGATTCATAAGATATAGCCCGCTGACAGACGGAAGGGCAGCGGAGGCTTAGTAATAGGGTTCCGATTGGCACCCTTCGGGTACGGAACTCTAAAACGAGTTTGCAGTCTAAAAGCATTTCAGTTGGTCACACAGCTGAACAGTAAGTCCTGAAAGTTCAACTAACTCCTGCGCCACAAAAAAGTTACACTCGTATGTACAGTCACGAACACTCTTAGCAACTTTTAAATGTGATTGATATCAACTTTTTAATGTGATTTATCTCCTAGTGTTTTGTAATTTCGAACATATACTATATTGAAACCACACTAGGCATTATGAAATAAATAGGTCTTATTTCAAAGTTGTATTCGTTATTCCACGAGAATTGCTTTTGAATTTTGCTAATAGATTGTTACATTAATATAAGTGTTCGTGTCGTACCAATGTATCGAAATGAACGTGTCGACTTTCTACTAGCACTTTGTTAAACTTAAGATATAAAAACTTCATGAATAGTTGAGATTTAGCATTAGCATTAGCACTTAGATGTGGACTAAAATGTTACATAGATCAGCAAATTCAACGAATAAGTCAAGTTACTTACTGAAAGGTTTTTTTGACTTGAAGCACTGTTTCACATTATGATTCACATCGTGTTTTATTAAAGTTGTTATGAAGTTTAACTCCATTTTGAAGTTACCGTTCGCACAATATCGTGGTCTCGCGGCGGCCGTGCACTCCTAACGCAGTTTGAACCCCGACTACGCCAATGTAAATATGATCGGTACTTTTATCATTTGACTGGAGCACTCGTAAACAAGTCGTTAATCAGTCGCCTTTTAATTTCTATTATTCAGAGTTGCATTTCACTTAATGTGGTAGTGATTACTGAGTTACTGTCGGGCGGTCACGTATTTTATTACTGCCTATTTGCATAATACCCGCCTTTGGAAAATATTTGCTTTAGATTTTGCATTCTGCTTTGCTCGGTATGATGATACGTTTCTTTTATGGAATTAGATAAAGTTTTAGAACAAACCAAAACAAAAACATTCGATTGCGTTTACTATGCGTTCGCACTGGCGAAACATCACAACAAAACATGTTGAAATCTCTAGTGGCTGTCAAACTTTGTATGGAAAATTGACAGAAAATAGAGATTTCAACATGTTTCGTTGTAAATGTTTCACCAGTGCGAACGCACAGTTACATTCACGAATTATCTGGTCAAGTAGGTAGATAGCCTTTACAGCTGCATTTTACTTTCCGAGCCTGTCAACATTTTCAATGAAACCTCTTTCTAAACATTGTCAGGACTGGCTGTTCAGGCTCAAAAAATAGCAGATGCCATAAAAGTTTCTTTTTAATGTTGTTATAAAAATTTATGGCTTTTAAATTATCAGCCAGTATTCAAACAATCTGTCTTCTCGACCTCTTTAAATTCTGATGGGGGCCGAAGATTCAAAACGCCCTAATGATGATTAGAATATCTCAGATTATTAGGCAGAGTTATGTAGGTAAATAAAGTTACTTCTGCTAAGCTGCAAATCTTCTTTCAAACTATCTTCGGCCGGTGTTGGCCTCACGTAAAGCTTACGAAGCAAAACACCCACATTCATAAAAAAAAATCCCAGACAAGACCAAAAAAATAATGATAATGCTAGGTCTATTTAATTCTGACAGCAACACCCTTTACAGACTGACCCATAAAGCATTGGACCAACCAAAGCTCTTACTTTTATTGCAACTGCGGTGCAGGCCCCTGAACGGCACCTACATGTACCTACACTCGATCTGTAGCTGTTGTGGAGCCACGAGTGCCGATGGATAAGTTAAGTACCCATATGATTCCAATAAACAATCAGACAGTAGACTATCATAGTATGATCCAAATTCTATACATCAGGGCAGGTCGCGCATGCGTCAACATCACACGACAAACTACTCTTAACCAGTTAATCAATTATAGCTAAGCTGGCGGGAAGAAAATAATAATTAATTTATCAGTTCTGGGTGGCTACGTGATTTAACATTATCAGTTTATCACATCATGAAATGATTCAATTAGTCATTATTGTAACTATCTTAACTTGGCCATTTGAAAACCAGAGTAGGTATAGCCACAGTATAAATAAGTAACTGTATTATATTAAGTCTTCATAGGAAACGGCCGAAACGACTCGCTTCGAAATTTCAGTGTAGATCGAAGTGCAGTGCAGTCTCGAGTGCGCGGCAGTTACGTACAGATGCGGAAGGTTTATCTACCGAGCGGCCGTAGGTAATTATTTCAAGGTCACTGCCGAGACATAATACTGTTACTTTATTATACTGTGGTATAGCTATAGAAGGATATTTTCGTGCGTGGCTAAAATCGGAACTAACGCCGCCATCTTGTTTTTTCAATACATTTCACAAAAGGATTACCAGCAGCGCCCCCCTGTCAACGTCATTTGAGCGTGACATGAAGGAACCGAATGAGATGAGGTGCATCTTATCTTGCAGCGAACGCAGCAGTTCAGCTTGACTGCTACAGTAATAAGTCGATTGGTAAGACATAAGAAAACAACATGCATTGGAAGACCATTTCCCTCTGTCAAATTATTGCACCAGAAAAAGAAGATTTAGAACTAGGTACCGAGTACTAGGTACATCTTAGACTTAGGTACCTACCTAATTACGGCATTTTTTTCAGAGGACCTTTTGCTTTAATTAGGTAGGTATAGGGACTCACCTAATCAGTTTGCAATGCTGTTTGCAGGAATGATAGTAGCATTGCGTTAAGCCTATAACAGACGTCGCGCGTCGTCGCTACTTCGGCCGCATCATCATTTCGTTCTACTTGACGTCCCGTTCACGGTGCGGTGGACAAACGGCCTTACAGTTCAGTCGAGAGAATGCGTTCCTGACACAGACGTATAAAGAGTACGGTAGTCCTTTTTTTTTTTGGGTGGGAAATCATCAAATAACTTCTCCCGCTCTGGGCGGAGCGGGAGGGCGTGTCAGACTCTTACTGACTAAAACCCACCCGTGTTCAGTTGCCGTGTTGCCAGGGGGCCACGATTTCCCTATCGGTTTTCTTCGAACCCCCGGCAGGCATTGGCCCTAGCGGACCCCGTCAATTCTGCTGACATCTCTTTGAGGCGCGCGTGGAACACAACGCGCCGTCGACCCGGGCTTGGTCCTTATTGGACGGCGAGCTACCCATTGCTCACCGTCCGCAAGCCCGCGCCTACGGTGGCCGGAAATCTTCCTGTGATTCCCGACGCCCAGGGCGTCTCCTCCTGCGGCATAAAGAGTAGTCCTGACATCTGTCAGTTGGACATTTTCTAGTAGTAATAAGGATCAAATTCGCAAAACATTAAAGGGGTTTATATAAAAACGTTGCTGTAATGATTAGCGACTGTATAACCATACATTTTTGACGTTTGAACGTCACAACTTTAAGCAACGTTTAAAGACAAATCCCTTTAAAGTATTAGCACCCTAATAGCGTAATGCAACACAATCTGTTTCGATTTGAAACACATTGCTAATCCAATGCTTCATAAGTTGGGAAAAAAAATCTGCTCAACAACGTAAATAACGCAATGTATATTGTTGAACTGTCAAAATGAAACAAATTAGGCATTTACGAAAATAAGTTACGCAATTAGGGTACAAGTGTCATGAATGCATTCTCTCGATGACCAAACTGTAATACTAGCAGCAGCACGCGTAGCATGACCACCGTAGAAACGAGTTTTGTCTACGGAAGAATAGACAAAATGACAGATAAACAATCACAATCTGTCATTTTGTCTATTCTTCCATCGACTAAACTCGTTTCTACGGTGGTCATGCTACGCGTGCAGGCCTGGCAATAAACCTACCACAACATTGTTGCACAAAGGTTAGGCGGATGGTACAGTTCGATTCAAATTTAATTGCGGCTCGAAAGTGCGCTACCCATCCTTGATGTCCTCTCTCCGGTTGACGCCCTAAGCCGAGGTTCGTACCCCACAGGGGGTGCCCTTAGCGAGCGTTCAGTTTTAATTAGCATAGTTGAATACCCCTGGCTGGAGGTTTTAAATGTAGTAGCTTATGGCACCCACAGGAAAGCCCGGTTAAGTAGTCATGATCTCAGAGGTCAACTACGAGATGCCCTAAATAAAAAATTTAAAAAAAGCTGCGCAGTACCGCACTCCTCACCCCCGCTGACCCATGAATTCGTTACTGCGCACTGCACAGCGACTCGCCTCAAGTTTCGAGCCGCCATTCAGTTTGAATCGAGGTTGTAATTACTAGTTAAATACCTACCTATACCTAATAGGTATATGGTAATAGAGATATTGCAGCGTTTGATAACGTGGAGAGAAGATGTCTCTCTGCAACGTGACGGTTATCTCACCCCCTGTCACGTGACATAATTATTGACTTAGATTTTTATAGTGAACAAGGTTTCCTCTCGAGCGGTTGTTTCATATGAATAGCTACAATATCAAGCAAATCCAGAATGAATAGCTTGCAAACTGATACAGAAAAATGGATGGTGACTTCACGTGACGTTATAAACTTAGGATTTGAACTTTAGGTAGGTATAGGGTTGCCAAGTGTCCGACATTTTACAATCGTGTCCGGCCAAATGTATACAAGTCCGGCCTATCCGGCTTTTGTTAGGGTTCTCCACCAAAAGATGCCGAATGAAAGTGCGCGTGCGACACATACGGGCACGCATGACTCACGATAGTAAGAAAAAAATTGATTATTTAATAACATAGACTTGAGACTTAATCTACTCTCAAATGAATTGTGTATTAAATACACAAATAATAGTATAATTTTTTTTTTAACCATTGTGTCAGACTTTCAGGGCTAAATGTCCGGCTAAATATGAATCACTGTCCGGCTTTTCTATTTTTGGGCCTGGCAACAGTGGCAACCCTAGGTAGGTAGTGTAGGTACCTACATTTTACGACTCTCGGAAATTCGGAATGAACAGCAGTGAAATCGTTGGCGAACATGTTATATCTTTCGTTAAAATGGAATTCCCAAAGGCTCCAAGGTCAGAAACCTTTCCCCTTTTCTCCTTTTCATTTTCTGGTGAAGATATCAGGTGCAGATTTTATGTAAGTTAGTATGTCAAACATAAGCTTCGAATAACGTCAAAGTATTTATTGAACACGATCCGTAGCTAAAACATGATCTAAAAGATAACAATTAGAAATGGTAGGTACCCATACCTACCTATTATTAAAGGGTAGAATTTTCAATATTCAGAACGTTAAAATTCTGAAGAATAAATATAACAGTTTGACATAGGTACTTTCTATCGTACAAAAGCTGTCAAACCCCATTAACAGGTACATGTAAGGCATCAAGTAGGTATGTCTCAAACATCAAAATGATCATTCAGACCGAATCAAGAAATTCCGTAACGTAACGAAAATAAAACCTAACACCCCCCACTCCGCCTACCATGTAATGACGGTTCCCATGACAACGTGATGTTGTCATGAGAACGTAATTTTTGTTTTATGTCATCACGTCATCATCCCAAGTGTAGCGTTGACAAATAGGAAGTATGGAGGTTACAAATGCTATGCAATAGCTTTACCGTGGCAGTCCCCGAGTGCCAGACGTTTTTTTTACCATGAGGAAAAAAAAAATATTAAGTGAAAACTTCAATTAGGCGCGTTGGGCATTTTTGAGATGGGGCTAAACTATTGATTTCGCGACACTGTAACGGAAATTCCCGACACCGTGGAGTAAAAGACATCAAACGCGTTGAGTGGAGTAAAAGACATCAACGCGTTGATTACCGCAGTGCCGATATTTTTTCAAGTTTTATATTCAGTCGGCACTCCCAGAGTGCCACTGTTTTTTTTTATGCAGTTTTGAAACAGACATGGCCTGTACAACTGGTGGACGGGACGGTAGAGGATATTTTTTTCAATTGAATTTAATACTTATCCAATCGAAATAAGGTATATATTTCAATGCTCAGTGATCGACCTTGGAGTATTGCAGCGCAGTTTTCTCTGGAGCATCGAAGAGAACGCTGGAGGATACCGCGGCGGGAGGCGGCGGTATGCGCCGTTATGCGCCGGTATGCGCTGGAGTCTGCCAGGTCTACTAATCCAATTGAAATAAGGTAAGTACCTACTTATATAGGTATTTCAATGCTCGGTGATCGACCTTGGAGTGTAACGGCGCATGCCGCGGCATACCGGCGGATGCTCCGGTAAGCTGACGAACGCTCGCGGTATTGCAGAGGATTTTTCTAGTCAATGTGCGCTGGCGGATAGAAGAATCCCCCTCGATGCTCTCCCCTGCCGTCCGCCAGTGTGCGCAGGCCCTTACTCGCCATTATTTTGGTTTCAAGTGTTTCAAATTTGAATTCGTGATCATCTAAGTCATAAGACCTCTAAACAAAAAAATGTAAGGTTGCTCGATTTAGGAGTCCGGGAACTATGTTAGCAAAGTACCTACCTAGATGGTAAACAAAAAAAAAGATTTGTATATATTAAAGTTATATGCAATACCAAAGTATAAATAAAGGAATGTTTTGATGTTTATAACATTCGCAGTGACGGTAACGACGAATGACGATAACGCGATAGCGTTCTTAAATGAGGGGTGTCTAATTAGTTTCCATACGAGAATAAATATGTGGTAGATATACTAATTGCTTTATGCATATACATAATGTGAGCAGGGAGGGGTCCTTAAATAGTTAAAGGTAGGTATGTTAATAAACCTTTTTTGCTGAACGTACTCGTCATCATCAGACCGGTATTCCTATCCTACAAGAAGGTAGAAGCCATATTTATAGCACAAGACTAAAAAGTTTTTATTCTTGTGCTTACAGTATTATAAATGTGAAAGTAGGTAGATAGGCAACTCCTGTCTGTTACCTTTTCACGAAATGTAGAACACAGGCAGACCATGGTAATGACGAGGTCTGCTAGGACCGATGCCTGCCGGGGTTGCGAAGAAAACCGAAAGGGAGATCGTGGCCCCCGGCAACAGGGCAACCGAAGGAACACGGGTGGGTTTTAGGCAGTAAGAGTCTGACACGTCCTCCCGCTCCGCCCAGAGCAGAAGTTATTTGATAATTTCCAACCCAAAAAATAAAAAGGCAGACCATGGTTTCTATGGGTTAGGACATTTTTATACCGGTAGTAGGACCTACCTACGTTCCTGAGGGATAATTTCTGACCTCCACGCGGGGCGAAGCTTTGGGCAAAAGATATGTAATTTTATAAAAGCGGACTTAAAAAACTGTAGGAACTGCCCAGCCCTTCCCATCTTTCTGATATCCTATCCATAATCACTTTGAGGAGTTATCGTCAAGCCTTGTCTGCTTTCGGCTGTTCTTGAAGGTTGGTACCTAATAGGTAAATGAAAGCCAAATATGAGGAACATTGTAATTACTAATTAATCTATCCGTCACGCTCATTTACCTACTTTTACAGACTACACATACATAAAGATTGATGATAGCTCGCAGAGTAAAGATCACCTATAAATAAGTACCTACTATAATAATCTCAACATTATTTAGGTGACCTCTTAACCCCACAAGCTGGGCGGTAATGTGGTATGGTATGGTGCCTAATAGGTAGGTACCTAAGTAAGTATCATCTACTTGCTAATGTAATTAGTATGAGTTGACTAATGAGTCGCAGAACCATTCTATTTTGTTGGTAGATCTGCTAATCTAGTGTCACCGACTCACCGTACACAAGGCAGTGACTAGTGGTATTCATAAAAGTGCTAGTGGTCGCCACAAGCAACGGTAGTTGTTTTCTATGAACTCGACGCTCATTTGACGTTTGGTTCGCTGAATCGTCCCAGCTTCAAACTAGGGCAGTGAGTGGGTGGCCGAATACACAGAGATCCTAATAACTGAGTCTAGTCACTGGACATTGGACTTCACACACACGGAACTAGTCCGTGGTCAGTGGTTTTTCTGAGGGGCAATAGTTTGGGCCAACTAAAGTTTTTGTCAATAGAACTGAAGGAGCCCAGGAAAACGAGTTAGGGACCGTAAACGGTCAAAAACGTATTGAATATGTGCGATTCGTTCGATCATTAACAGCTAAATGAACTAAGATTGTGTCCAAAGAAAATAAGGACAGAGTCCACTGGACTACAGAAAGAAAGTCACTGCAATTATCTAAACACCAGCCTATCAAAATGTTAATTAGGTACATTTTCATCGTTTACTTCAGTCTAGTGTTAGTTGCTTCTTTTTATCTTTTTCCATGTTTATCACTTTCATCAAAGATTATGAAAATGGAGGAAATTTGTCGAAATATGAACGCATTTTATTTCATGAACGAATCGTACGCATTTTATTTCATGAACGAATCGTAGATATTTTGACAGCCGACAAAAACGTTGCTTTACACGGTAAAATATTTTTGGAGACACAAGTTCAAAAATAAAAAATTAAATCTTTAAACATTTTACTGAAAACTAATTTAGCTAACAAATATTGATTTTACATTCGATTAAACACGTTTGAAGTTTTTAATGGCTGAGTGAGCGTAATATAAATTAATTAACCTAAGTTGAATCCTTGACTCCTAGCACGCGAAAGGAAAACGGAACGCACTTGACTCCTGGCGACTGAAAATGAATTATCGAATTTTCGAATTAATTTATTAGGAATATAACAAAGTGTAGCCGTAAGTGTACTGCGTAGGCGTAAAAACATTCAATGCTTTAGGTATTATTAGTTTACTGTGTATTTTATACGGTTTTATTTACTAACACTTTTTGCTTCATCGATGGACTTTAGAATCGATAACCCAATTTCTTTCAAGTTTTGAATGACTGCAATTGTCCATTATTGAGTCGCTGTAAAATGCTGCTGTGTTAGGGTTGTGTGACGGTGTTGTGCTCGTTGTTACCATGCTTTTCACACCGATTTATATTGCTATGACCTTTATAAAGTCCTGGCGCATTCGGTCGTTCAGAGCTCGTCTACTCGAGTTTTTGAGCGGTAACACGAGTGTCGCATTCTGCAAAGTTCCTGAAAATGCAGCTGGTAAGTCTCCCAATATCATATCAAGACAATTATGTCACCCATTTCTATTTTATCTGTAAAGTTTAAGACCTAAAGTTACAGGTCATTATCATAGTATCTTCTACGGTTTTTAATTTATCAACCGGCTTAATAACCTCATTAACACAATATACTATTCAATTTTTGTACACCAAATTACACCTAAAAAATTCATACTTAAATTAATTTAAATTTACAGAAACTCCTACACTTAGTTCAAAGTTGTGCACAAACCCAAAAAATGCATATCTATGTGATTTACTGGACTACACGAATGCCACTCGGATCTGCAGCATGAAGCCAATGCAGATGATTGAGATCAGTGACTGGGTGTCATGTTCCTATGGGCTGCCCCTGGGCTCTAGCGAACAGTCTCCTATTACTGACTTAGATGTAGATGTGCTGTTTGAATGTGAAATGGAACCTCATGATAACTCGGGACAAGATATCATTACTGTAAGTTTTAATTTTAGGTATAATTAATTTTATAGGTTACATTAAAATAGTGGCAATTATTTATTTATTCAACTAAAATTACATCAGTGGCTTGGAGATAATAATGAAATAACACATAACATGAAAATATGTATTATAAATACTGCCATGTCAATCCAAAACACTGTAACTCAGAAATACCTATTTCGTGAAAAGGGCTTTTAAAACTTTTTAAACCATACATTTAATTAAAATACAGTGTTTTGTATGTACTCATATCTCCTACATATTATAAAATAAAAAAATATTAATATAGGGATATGGAACAGCCTCAAATAATCGAATGAGTGCTATTAAGACAAAACACTGTAACTCGAATTACAGTGTATTGGATTGACACGATAGAATATTGCCAACCACAATATTTGGAATAATAATAATTACTTATTTAAATTATTATCACCCCTTTCACTTAGTTCAATAACCAAATACATTCCTATCCTAACTAGTCAGCCCCTCTACCACATTATCTGACAGCATCGGCAATCGATAATGGAAAAATAACTTTAATTCCCAGACATAAAATTCAGTTTGCAATACTACTTCTTTCTTTATGATTTTTTTAATAGTAGGAATCATTCTGAAATCAACTTTATAATTACTCATATAAAGTTGATATTTGTTTAAGTGGAAATAACATTAATTGGAAACAAGATTTGAGTGGTATACATATTCTGTATTATCTAATCTGATTCCAGTTAGAGTCAATGGGTCAGCCAGTGGCGTGGAAGGCAGGCTCACACCTAGCTATCATAGTGAAGACCAACATAGAACATCTTAGTGTTATTGGCTTCAGCTTTATTGGTGGAGAGTTTGTCATAGACCACAATCTGCCTGTGGTCAGGATACAGAGTAAGTTACACACATAGTATTGAATTACATTTTATAAAAGTGGTATAAAAAGTATCCAGGTGTATATTTATCACCCATTCATGTAGATTCAATACATATCATGTTTCAGCTGTCCAACTATCAGGAGAGCCCAACAAAGCTTCAGACCCCTCCATGAGGAGTCTCCGAAGTGACATCCAATATAGTCTCCAACAACCAGCAACTGAATTCCAATGGCCAGTGCACGCAGCCCTTCTCAGAAAACTGTCCAAAGTTGTAGATATCAAGTCTGACACTAAAAATACTATACAGATGAATGGTAGTAGTGGTGATTTAGTGCTCGAAGTACCACCTCCTAGGAGAACTGTCACTTTAGCTGATGTCAGTGTTAACACTGGCAAGTCATTATCAGAAGAGGTAGACAACCCTGAAGAAAGCGATAAAATAACAGAATCTGCAGTAAAAACAGAGGGCCCCACACAGCCAGAAGAAAATGAAGTGGTAGTTGAAAATGTAACAGTAGAAATACAACACAATATCACGCCAAAGAAATCTAGTTTAAAACTCGACTTGAAGAAAGGCACAAGCCAACTCTCAACTTCACTATTAAACATATCTAGTCAAATAAAGTCTGTAACTACTCATAAAAGGATAGTTAGTACAACTGGGCCAAAGAGGCCACAGTCCCAAATAGAATGTTACCCAGTTGTTAAGGAAGAGGCAGCAAGGAGTTCTACATCTCAGCAGAGTACGCCAAAATCTGTGAAAAGTTCCCGTCCATTAGTGAATACGAAATCACCGAATGTGTTGATATATTCTGATAGTGTAGTAGCTAGAGATAATTTGGAGGCTTCCCTTAGGAAAGTACTGGATTGCGATAGGTGAGTGTGAGTGTCCTATGTGTTCTTATGATATAATGCTGAGCTTTCATAAAATTAACACAAGCTTGGCTCATATCAAATCAACTGCAATTTGTTCAAACTATTTTTTTTTACTATTTTTATTGGCATTTAACATTGTTGCATTGCAGTATTCAATACCGAATGTTGCACTTAGTGGCATGTTTAAAAGCACTACACATATGACATGGCAAATATTCACAGAGTAATTAGTAAATGGAATACTAACTTTTTCTACAGTCAAATTCCACAAGTTTGACTGGGCATGACACAAAAGGAAGTTTATTAATTAGTAATTGTTTCTAATATCAATGTAAGAAGTTTTTCGTTATTAAAAATCGATAACGAAATTATACTGGTATGTCCATCATAAAGTCCATGAAGAAATTGTCCTGTAATTGATCCAGGCCTATTCAATATAAGAAACATAAAATAAATATCATTACTTAAAATATTAGGTATACGTTATACGTGGTGTCCCGCGAGGCGCTGGAGGGCGGCGCGTGGCGGGGACGTGCCGCGCTTGTGGCTGTGGCGGGCTGTGTCGGCCGGGCCGCGCCACTGCTACTGGCACACTTACTGGCGGGTGGAAGACTACTCGCTCTCTGCTCTGATCTACTCCATACTGTGCTGCCGTATTATAAGACTGCTGAGGTACGTGTCACGATTCTACTTGATACTTCACGCCTGTTGGGAGTTCAGCTGCTTAAAACTTCTAGAATAGAATACGGTAAGCGGGCATTTATACATATCTAAGCTTGTATGTTCTAATCAAATCCCTGTAATTCAGTACCAAACACTTGGCAAAATAATTAAGTAAGCATTATTGCGATAACATATGGGCATTTGTTTCTCCAGGTTCGTGAGAATGAACTAGTACAATTCACTTACGACAAATGGAAGTCTGTGAAGATGAAGCATCACATATTCTGCTACCAAGCCTCTCCTGCCAAGAAACAGTTCTCCACTGAAAGCGATAGACAGTAAGACCATCTTTTATTTATTATATCTCTGTCATTCTGTGTTTGTGATATGTGTTTCTTTCAAACACAGAGTAGTGAGCAAATGGAGTACCAATGAGTAGATTTTTAAATGAGTGTCAGGTTTGGCGGATTGAAACGCGCATTGTCTCTCTGATTGCTTTTTATTCTGTGTTATCAAATAAATATTGTGCTTATAAAATAACATTTTGATCAATTTACAGAGCAAGTCAGGAAAATAATATGTATCGGTACGCAAAACATACTATTGACTTAGAAGTCCTTTAACCTTCAGCCCTCATGTTATGACACATTATTACGCCTTGAGATTTAGTGTTTGATTTAATAAGCAGTGCTATTTTCACGAATGATGAGTACATGCGACAGAACATTTGATTTATATATTTTTAACTGAATTATTTATTATCTAAATGCTTAATTTGAGTTTATTATACAAAAATATGCATGTATGTGTGTAGATGTGTTGTGTTTTGTTATTGATTTACATATACCTTATATTACTTTTATTATACAACTTTACATAACTGCATAATACAATTTAAGCTAAGTACATTATTGATAGAGATGGCTGAACAAGGACGATGGCTAATACATATTATATTGTAGCTTAGAAGTAACACAATGCAAGGAATGTCATTTAGATTATTATAATAAATATTGAACACAACTTATGACGTAGTGAAACGTATTTCTAACACAATACTCTGCCCTTAAAAAAACGTAAAAAAATACGCTTAATACGTATTCTTGACCCATTTGCCACAAAAACTACAGTGAATTGTCTCTCGGTGGATCACGCGACACATTATTTTAGTTGCTTAGTGAATTCGCTTTTAGACATAAATTAATGATCAGATACATCATTTCTGTTAACCATCGCCATAGGACACGCCAGTTTTGTATTTATACATATATAAGAGGTTCCTCATTGTGGTTTAAAAAAAAGAACTTCATTCCGACTATGGTAAAGCCCTCGATACAAAATGGACTGCTTAGTACCGGACTTAGTTGTAAATTTTGTACAAATAACTGTATTTCGAATACATTTAGGCTGTTATTACAAAGACTTGCTTGATGGTTTAAACGTCTGGAAAAAACCTACTTTAATAATAAGACCACATTTGTTTATCGTAGTATATTTTAGACAGCGTGGACCATGTATCCACGTTGTTATGTCCGTAAGACGCTGAATGTAGGAAGTGAAGTATCTGTAAAGTATTTATTCTGTGACTAGACCTGCAACAAACAAGTATAAATACACTGGCTGCGTCGCAAGTTGTAAAAAGAGAGAGTAGAGAGAGAGAGTATTTTGTATAAAAAATGGAGGATCGCAACATTACTAGCAAAATCTATAATAGCTTTCTTAATGTCTAATATGTCTATCAAAGGTCGATAGACATTCATGCATTTCTTTATAATCTATTTTTTATTTAAGTAAATAAATAATAAGCGATAACAAAAAAATAAGCTCGCTTGAAACATGAGTCGCAACGTTTCAATTCAAAGCTATGTACGTTGTGTCGCTCTATTACACAGCAGTACTGCTCGTTAACGTGACAAATCACATTGTGGTCCTCCAATTTCCCATACGAAATACTCTCCACCGTCCTATCTCTATTAGAACAGTTCTACATCAGTAGCACTATGTGTAGACCGTCCAAATACACGGGGCATCCGGGACACGAGCTGGACATCCAGGTGTTGGCTTCGGAGGAGACTTGGCGCACGCCCTCGCTGCTGCAGGCTACAGACCTCACCAATAGGGGCATTGCTATCTTCTCACAGGTTTGTGACCAAGTATAAGCATGTCGCTACCTACTTCGGGGTAGAAAGGTCGTAAAAGCCAAAGTAGCAACTTTAAACTTTAAAAATACAGATCGATAAAGCGTAAAAAACTGAACAGAGCTGCGTTATTAAGTAATTTCAGCCTAAAATGGCTTTTACGACCTTTCTACCCCGAAGAAGCGATGTGTTATATAAATACTACAAATCCAACCTGGGTCCAGGATCTACTAATTTACAAATCTCAAATCGATTGTATGTTTTTGACAGATATGTCGTACAAAATTTGTCGAAAACATACAATCGAAACATTTGCAAATTAGTGGCCACGAAATCTTTGTTGACACAAGATGTTACTTAACTAGATCAAATCTAAAGTATTTTTGCATAAAATCTGTTCTCCATCTGAGCCATGAAATAAAATGATGAAAATCATGGTGCTTTTTGATTGTTACAAAAATATTATTGTATGTTTTTCTAGATTCATTTAGAAGCAGATCCTAGTGACTATTTAGGGGACGAAGGCATGAAAAGCAATGAGGCTCGTCTAGGAATCATTCACAAAATCCTGGGTGACATTCTCGGGCTTCACGTGAAAGAACCCAAGGAACTGACCCAGATAGACTACACAAGAGGATTCTTCTTAGGAAACCATGTGGTAAGACTATGTTCTACCCTTCCATTAATATCACTGTATATGTTTATTTCGCATCACCATCAATGTAGCAATTGCTGAATATTGATATTTATATTTTGATACACTAATGTGTTAGGATAACAATAACTGTTTCTCAATTGTTTTAAATACACGTGGTCATTGATAACGCGTTACATTCCGTTCTACTGGGCTAGTTCAATTATTAGACTTAGAAATCACATGATTGGCTAAACAATTAAGTGTGTTTTTCTTTACTTGCGTTTAGTAAACAAATAACTATGGTGTACAAAGATTTCGAAAAAATTGTTACAATTGTTAATTTCGAACGAGTTTTTGATGGAATTTATACCGTTGTATTTTTTTTTTTTTTTTGAAAAAAAACAAGACCTGCATAAAGATTTACAAGCTAAGAATAAAATATTAATTATATACAAGTAAGTATATAAAAAAACGGGAAGAGCTCATTGAGCATCAAAAAATTCGTCCGCATCGCTGTCAATGGGAAAAGTGCATAAAATGTTTGATTGATACAAAAACTCGTGATTGTCAGAACGTGTTTTTGTTTACCAAATAAGACATTAAAGAAAAATACACTGTAACTTAATGAACCCCTCCAAATTTATCTCGTCAAACCGTTGCTTATCAAAATATAAACGTCTTCCATAAGCAACTACTAGGAAGTAAGAGTAGATAAACATAATTTGTGATGTGCATACTTGCATACATTAGATGTAATGTATCGTTACTAGGTTTGAACTAACTCTTGAATTCTGTCACGTGTCGTTGAGCTTTGTAGAAACACCGTCATTTGGGGACATTACAAAGGAAATGGTAGATCATTGAATCATTATACTGCATTGTGTATTCTAGCCAAACTTGTCTAAATAATTTGTTAGCGCACATGCACTCTCGTAGAGTGCATTTCAAGGCCGTATTAATTATAAAAATCAACCGCAATCAACTGGAATGAATGCAACAATATTCCATTACTTCTCTGTTTTAATTTACTTCGGAGAACTTGTTTTTTACGTCCAAAGAATAAACACACTTTCTGAATGATAGTGATAACAGATCTCGCAAAGAATAATTGATTTGCTTTTACTAATACATAGTTAAGTTTGTTAGATTTTTATATATATATTAAAAAAACAGTATTTACAGAGTAAAATTGAATCGGGGTTTAGTGAAACATATTCGCAATAAAAAAAGGCCCGCGTAGAATACAGAATGCTTCCGTCATCATGAGCCCATGACAGTCACCCTGTGTATACGATAGTGACACGTGTTCCCGGTAGGCGGCGTGGCCGAAGCGTGCGGCCGGCCCTGGCCACGTGACCGTGTGATGCCCGGTGAGACGCACCTTCACGAGCACTTGTTGCTACTAACGATGCTACCACGCACGGTTTTAAGAGTGAGCACCACGACATGATTTTAAAATGGCAACAACAAAAAAAAATGCAACATTTTAGAGGCCCTTAAAAGCACTATAATGCGTTTTAGGGGTTTTAAAACACAACGTTTTAAACACTATTGAATTTTGCCTTAGAAGTCAGTATAATGTAATATTGTAGGCCCCATTCCGGCCACTTTCTGTTCTGCATTTTATAAAATAGTTATAAAGCTCACTCTTAAAACTCAATGTAATTATTTCAATTAATGTAAGCTTTTATTTTATGCATTAATAAAGATCACAATATTTTTGTTATTATAATAATGTGCACGCAAATCGCTTTAAACATTTTTGTTTCTTTCACAGTTTTGATTATTATTATTAATCACTTCTTATTTCACAGCTATTCATATTTCAACATTCGATAGAAGTAAATAAATCATAACATTAGAATCAATATGAATTTTATCGAAAATCATCGCTTCGGTCACCGATTTACATATATTTCAACCGTGCTTAGTAAAAATGCAAATTAAGCTAAACGTCATTAATTTCTTTGTGAATATTTTGACCTTTGATTTTTTCTATCAATGTTGCATGTTGTGTTGCTCGGAATTTTCTGTCGCAAGAAAAAGAAAATGTTACAAGTCACGCGGGTTAGGGATCTGCACGCAGATAATTAATATTTGAATCCTATGAGAGCAGTATCTTTTGGCTGAAGTCTTTAGTAAAACCCCTTATAAATATCAGCAGTTGTCTGCAGATTGCACGTCCGATATGTGCCTGCATACTAAACTCTTGTCGACTGTACTTATATGAATACTGTCTGACTGTACTTACTGAAAATGGCGCACGGTAGAATGCTGTACCGAATTATCTTTCTACAAGCCGTGCACCCCTACAACACCATATAAACTTTCATCCCCTATTTAATCCCTTAAAATCGGACGAATTTTCAAAAATCCTTTTTAGTGCTCGCTTTCGATATTTGTCGAAATTTCAAGCTTCTAGAGCTAGTGGGTTAGGTTGTGCGTAGTCTATCAGTGAGTGAATTTAAGATCAAGTAGATATAGGTTTTGTCTAGACATTTTTTTTTTTTGGGTCGGAAATTATCCAATAACTTCTTGGCGTGTTAGACTCTTACTGACTAAAACCCACCCGTGTTCCTTCAGTTGCCATGTTGCCGGGGGCCACGATTTTCGTCCTTATTCGCAACCCCGATAGGCATCGGCCCTATCGGATCCCGTCAATTCTGCTGACATCTCTTTGAGACGCGCGTGGAACACAACGCGCCGTCGACCCGGGCCTGGCCCTTATCGGGCGGCGAGCTACCCATCCGCAAGCCCGCGCCTACGGTGGCCGGAAATCGGCTCGCGATTCCCGCCCCGGGTGTCTCCTCCTCGTTTTGTCTATACCTGGGATCTTAAACAATTAACTTTTGACAGAAGATTCCGAGCGTGTTGTCAAACTTTGTTAGTTCCCTACCCACATAGGTAACGTACATAACTTATACGTCCCTCTAGCACAAGCTGCGCCTAGTGGAGGCGTGCCCGCTGGTAGAGGGCGCGCGCGTGCAGACGCTGGGCGACGTGCGCGTGCAGTGGTGCCTGCGCGGAGAGGAACCATTGCACCCCCCTGGCCCCGCCTTTTTACCAGTACATGTGTACGAGTGCCCCGAGCATTTTTCCACGCTGGAGTACTTTGACGTGAGTATTTATTACGGACGTAAAATGCATTTTTAAAAACGTTTTTCTAGATATTATATTTACAGCAATTCTTAAAAAGATATCCTAATCCTAACTAATATTATAAATGCGAAAGTGAGTTAGTTTGTTTATTTATTTGTTTGTTACGCTGTTACGCTAAAACGGCTGAATAGATTTGGACGAAATTTGGCACTTGGGTAGACCATGACCTGGAGATGGACATAGGCTACTTTTCATCCTGGACCGCAGACGAAGACGCGGGCAACAGCTAGTATATACAGGGCTTTTAAAAAAATTTACTAGCGGAACTTCACAGACTTTATGGTAGTAGTTGGTGTAGAATCATAATTTGAAATGAATACCTGAGCACGAGGTTAACGCCTTCAAGCCGAGCGTTCTTACTTGAAATTATGCTTTAATCAAACCTTTTTTGTATTTTATTAGATGCGATATCACCCACGTCTGTGAAGTCTCGACAATTAATTTGAAAATGGCGTATAATTTTCACGATACCATTTTTTTTTAATGTTTTCTAGAACCTAACATCGACAAGTCTCGGGCGCCTGGTAGTCTACTCCGACGTGATGGCGTCCACGATGCACGTGACAAGCGCTCCTCTCGCACACGGCGTGGGCTCCGTAGCCAGGAGACAGGCGGCCGGCCGGGGCCGCAGCGGGAACACGTGGATCACGCCACCCGGCCAGGCTGCTATGTCGCTGCAGGTAACTAGTGCACACTACACATTTTTTTATTTATCATAAAACGGCCAACAGCCAATTACATTAGTTAACCTTTCGTAGAGACAGAGACACAATGGCTTTTTAAATGTTTCTGTAACTACCACATTAATACCAATACTATAAGATAAAGTATACAACAGTTATACGCTCATTCACAATGATATAAGTGTAAGAAAAAAGAAAAATATTTTATTTGGGACACTCACAAGAAATACAAACACTAATAAAAACTAATTAGGTGCATCTAAAACTATTTTTTTTTCCGAATAAACGATAAGAAAAGAAAAAAATAGTGATGGCACTCCGGGAGTGCCGATAGAAGTGAAAACTTGAACAAGATCGCCTTGGTGGATGAAAAATACTTGTATAGAACATTGGTCCGTAACCTTATATCAATAAAGAGCACAATCGCGTTTACAAAAATAATACTTCCGAAACCTTTAAAGTAAAAATACTTGCATAGATAGATAAATAGATAGAATATTCTTTATTATGTACACCATAAAAATTACAGACATTAATTCAGTTTTTTTATTTTTTATTAATTTATTTATAGAACATTGATCCGTAACGTAATTTATATAAAGAGCACAATCGCGTTTACAAAAATGAGGTGGTGTCGCGAAATTTATGGTTTAGTCCCATCTCAAAAATGCCCAACGCGCCTAAAGAAGTTTTCACTTAAAAAAACTAATAACGACCTGTGCGAGGCCAAAAAGGCTCCTATCTCAGCATGTTCTGCGATATTTAAAAGTTATAACCCTTCTTTCCTCACTAGGTCCGACCATCTACGTCCTGCTCCCTCACTACAGTCCGGTAGTCGTCGAGAAAATGCGTTCCTGATACCAGTCAGTTGGACAATTTCTAGTAGTAATAAGGATCAAATTCGCAAAACACATATTCGTTAGTATGAAACTGACAGGTGTCAAGAACGCATTCTCTCGACGGCCGGACTGTTCATCTATTATTACCCGACTGTCCCAGAAGGAGGGTAATGTTTTTCGAGAGTATGTATGTCTATTTCTTTGGGACGCTCTGTAGCCTAAACGGCTTGATGAATTTTTACATGTGAGGGGTCGTTAGATTCGTCTTAATTGTGGGAGTGACGTAGGCTAAATAAAATTTATATATTGCATCTGCAAATACAAAAAAAGGGAGGGGTAAGTTTAAAAAAAAACAACTACATTATAGGAATTAAATAAAAGCTAGTAATGAGTCAATATGTACATTTTAATAAAACTAAAAAGGTTAAAATAAAGCAAATTACAAAAAAAAAAACCCGACTGCAAAAACACATAACTGAAAAGAGGTTTGTCCCGCCTGCAATACCAAAATTCAATAGATTTTAATGCTTGTTTTTCTCTTTTCATTATGTGTTTTTGCAGTCGGGTTTTTTGTTTGTGCAGCATTTTGAAACCTCGTCTCACCACTAATCGTTTAATGAAATTCTGGGACGCTGGTCACTGAGGTTAGTCCAGTCACTCGTCTGGGCCTACAGTCCTGATATTAAGTTAACAACGATATTGTGTTCCAGGTGTGGCTCAAGATATCTCCGAATCTCCCGCTGGTGCAGCACGCGGCCGCACTAGCCGCCGTGCGGGCCATACGATCGCAACCCGCCTATGAACATTTGGATATTAGGTAAACTATTCACTTTCACTATATTATTTAGGAGTATGTTGTCATGTTATCTGCCGTCCTTACGAAAAGTGCAATAACTCGAGTATTGCGCCGAATTGAGATAAGTACATACTTATTTGGAATTGCAGAACGAGATCTATATATTTTTTTTAGACACTTTTTACGTATCTATGACGAAGCCGGTTTACCTTGTATACCATGTATAGTGTTGGAGATACAAACAAAACAAAAATTAAATCTTTACCCGCGTTTTTCTCGAAATCAGGTTTAACCTAGTTACTGCACTTTTCGTAAGGACGGCAGTTATGAATATGTGTAAAGGAAAGAAACGATGGATGGACTGTGTGCTCAAACTAAAACCATTTTTTTCAATTAAACCATTTACAGGCACTTTTGAACTGTCAAAGAATCGGTCGGTTAGTCAGAAAGTTGCAGCTAGTTGCCCATTCCAAAACGTAGATCTCTATGGAGAAGAACGGGCAAGAAACTCCAAGGAAACTCTTTTAAATATAAATATTACAAAATCCTGGGTACATTATTCTTTATGCTTCTATATATGAGAATAATGTACAAAAAATAATCAAAGTAATTGAAAATACAAGATAAAAAATAAGCCCTGACAGATAAGAGATGACCAGTCTCAACTGACTGTGAAAGATGATATGGCTAGAAAGGGGGTGGCTACTGATTTTAGCTTCCTTTTTCGCGTTATCGGGGTTAACCGACTAATATCGGTTTCAACTAAAGTCCTAAATCATACTCCCCAAAATCCCTCTTCCTCCTTTACTAATATGATCGTTTAATTTACAGGATAAAGTGGCCTAACGACATTTACTTCGGCCGCGACGTTAAAATTGGCGGTACCATCACCACTGCGAATTGTATCGGCGACGAAGTCTACGTTAATATAGGTAAACCTCACGTAGTACATAATTAAATAAAATCACCTTCCACACTTGCCACACATGATGCAGTCTTGCAAGACCTTTATTATTATCATCACCCACAACTTAATTGCAACAATAAGGCTAAGCGTATGCTGAGACGCAGGTGACGCAAGTCCACGCAGCATAGGGCAGAGCAGATTTTGTAATGCATGAACGTACTGACAGCTTCGTACGCTGCGGCGCAGGCACGTGCGACGCAGACATGTGTCTGTCCTGCTCTGCGTCTCGTTGTAGAGCTGGCACAGATTTCTGCGCGACGCGTGCAGCACGCGTAGCATGTCCACCGTAGAAACGAGTTTTGTCGACGGAAGAATAGACAAAAATGACGTTCCGTGTAGACAGGACTAATGATGTTCAAATCCGCTAGAAACTATAGACGTGTGCTATGAAATATATTTTTCTAGCGCGTTATTTTCGCGATAATTTCGACCCCCTTTAGAAAACCCTTAAACCCCTAACATTCTACATGTAGGTAAACTTTTTTCTTATTTTCCATGCAAAAAGTGAAAAATTCCATATAAAATACTGTAATATTTTTTTCTTCCAAAATACGATACTTCGACACTTTGAGATTTTTTTTGTAGTTGACATGACTATCAATAAAAATTGAGAATCAAACGGAAAAAAAATCCTATGACAAAACAAAGAATTCTGAGTCGAATTATGAAAAAAGTGAATTTCGTAAAAAGTGCAGTTGAGTCTTTCTACTTTCCTGCCGTCTTGTCTACACGAAACGTCATTTTTGTCTATTCTTCCGTCGACAAAACTCGTTTCTACGGTGTTCATGCTACGCGTGCTAGTCGTCATTTGTTTTACCACTGATGTTTCAATGACAGATTGTACTAGCTGGGATGCGAACGTCTGTGTAGCTGCGTCGCAGCATACGCTCGCGGCCTATGTCTACCTCGCCTGCCCTAACCCTGCAAAATCTGTACTGTGCTGTGTCACCTGCGTTTCTGCATACACTTAGCCTTATACATCTATGATTTCAACCCACTGTTCCTAGGACATACCATTTTAAAAAACACACACATAACATCACGCCTGTAATCCCCAAAGGGTTAGGTAGAGGTGTACCTTAGTACACCCAACCATTTTCTAGTTACACCATTTTTCAGTTAAGTGCTCACAGACCTTGTCGGTAAGGTCTGTCAACAGTTATTAATTAGTTAATAATGTCATCAACCATCTAGCCTTGGGTCTAGAGGACTACATTAGAAATTGCTAATCGACAATAACATCTTCGTCGTATCGACGATTCAGATATGAATTTCGACCAGAATTCAGCATTCAATTATATCAAATCTATTTTGCCAACAAGATTCTTTTACCAACCTTTTTAAATAATCTTTCTTCACCAGGTACGGGAGTCAACATATCTAACAGCGTGCCCACAATATGCTTGAATGACATAATAACTGAGCACAACAAGACGCACGGCACCGCTCTGGCGCTGATGTCGATAGAGCGGTTCCTTGCGCGGTACTGTTCGCAACTCGAGCGCATCCTCGAGTACATGAGCACTGATGGCGGGATCGATGCCTTTTTGGAACAGTATTACCAGTATTGGTTGCATACGTGAGTATTTGATGATTCATAATTTTCATATATAGTCTAATATGACCGACAAAAATCTAGATAAGAAGAGTACTTTTTTTTTTTTTTGGGTGGGAAATTATCAAATAACTTCTCCCGCTCTGGGCGGAGGGCGTGTCAGATTCTTACTGACTAAAACCCACCCGTGTTCCTTCGGTTGCCCTGTTGCCGGGGGCCACGATGTCCCTATCGGTTTTCTTCGAACCCCCGGCAGGCATTGGCCCTAGCGGACCCCGTCAATTCTGTTGACGTCTCTTTGAGGCGCGCGTGGAACACAACGCGCCGTCGACCCGGGCTTGGTCCTTATCGGACGGCGAGCTACCCATTGCTCACCGTCCGCAAGCCCGCGCCTACGGTGGCCAGAAATCCGCTCGCGATTCCCGCCCCGGGGCGTCTCCTAGAAGAGTACTGGCACCATATTTCGACGTTTTAGTAGTCAAACTTATTAAAATAATTTTATTACAGTAGCAGTATTAGAGGAGCTCGTGGCTAAGTAATAACAGTCACACGGGTCGATCCATCAGGTTAACCTACGCTTGCCAGGGTTGGTCCGTGGATGGGTGACCATTTCTACATATTGAGACTCCTCCATGCCTCAGAAAGCACGTTAAGCCGTTGGTCCCGGCTGTCATTCGTGGATCTTTGACAGTCGTTACGGGTCGTCAGAAGCCCGAAAGTCTGACAACCAGTCTTACCAAGGGGTATCGTATTACGAGTACCTAGTTACTGGGTTGTGGAGGTCAGATAGGCAGTCGCTCCGTCTAAAATACTGTTATTCAGCTGCATCCTAGACTGGAAGCCGACCCCAACACAGTTGGGAAAAGGCTAGGCAGATTGATTACAGTAAAATAGCACTTAGTTAATAAACTTTGAACTCAAACTTGAAATAACTAAAGAGCCAGAAATGTAGTATATAAAACCTGTTTCAAATTTTCGGTCAAAATTCAGAATTTATAACAAAATCTCTCGGAAAAAAACCTTAACCCCTTCGTTGTAGAATTGTTGATGGTAGTGTTGGTCTTTTATTTATTTATATAAAATCCTTCGAACAACTTTTCATTTTCAGTGGCGAATCCATACGCGTTAAAAGCAAGACAGATGTCACCCCAGTCGACGGTACAATAAAAGGACTGGACGAAGCAGGGTGGCTGGTCGTTAGTACTGCTAACGGTGACGTCACAGTGGCACCTGACGGTAACACGTTCGATATGATGAGCGGTCTCGTCGCGCCCAAGGTATAGACAACTAGAGGAATGGTGTCAAGGAATTGAATGAGACAGCCTCTGAAAGGGGCCCGACGGCGGCAGTGCCGGCGATTTGAAATATAAAAGTAGAATTATTTATAAACGTTGTTTATGATAGAATTATTAGCGACTGTTTAACCATACATTTTTTACGTTTTAAGCAACGTTTATAAATAAACCCCTATACTTACTAGTGGTATAATTATGTTGATATGGAACGAGGCTTATTTAATGTCTGTACTAGTGATATTCGACCTTGATCATTTACTTAGTGAAGCAAACCCTTTTTAGTGCATCTAATAACAGTTTGCTATAAATTCGAACATATTATTGGATTTGCTTTGATCTTTAAAAATAATTGGTTTTCAGAACCTATTTACACAATGTAAACATTTGTAACGAGACAACTTTCAGTGTGTTTTGCGAGCTTAGCATAATCAGCCTATAATGTTTCCACTGTTGAGATTCAGGCCTCCTTTCTGTGCGAGGGAGTGCGTTAGATGTCACAACGTGACTTCGAATTTTTGGTTCTAGGACATGCCGGTTTCCTCACAATGTTTCCCTTCACCGTTATGAGAGCAGTGGTGATGAAATAATTTACACAAAGTAAAGCGCCTGTCTGGTTTCGAACCTACGAAGTACAACTAAGTCGCAGTCGTTAACACTGGGCATCATACCGACCTCGCCGCCGAGGGAGATCCTTTGCGATCGCGACCGCGTCCCCGAGTAAATGATACTCCCCCCGACCCTTGCTCGATAACGAGGTGCCAGCAGTTGTTGCAGCTGAGCACGTAGCTTTAAATTCCCCGACTAATAATCATGATCAAAACTTTGATCCAGCCCGTCCCATCCTTGATGTCCTCCCTCCGGTAAACGCCCTTAGCGAGCGTTCATCTAGTTTTAATTAGCTTAGTTGAATAACCCCTGGCTGGAGGTTTTAAGTGTAGCCGCTTAAGGCACTCAAAGGATTGACCGGTCATGACCTCAGAGGCCAGCAATGAGATGCCCTACAGAAAAAAAAACACTCGGCCAACACTGCTCTTGTTTGCGAGCTTAGTACTGATAAAACAGTTAACTTGCGAGTGATCATAATCGCTAAAGATAGTAGACCAAATAAGTCTAGTTTCATTCAATACTTAAGTTTACGGTGATATTATTGTTAGTGATTATTTACAGCTCTCTCTATGCGGGATATTTATGGGAATAGTTTCGTTAGAGGTAGATATTTGTGATATTTTCCAAATTATAATCTATGTATTTAAATATTTTTCGTCGTGATTAGGATAGGGTTATTGCCAGGTTTCAAACTGAAAGGTAAAAACTGGCCAAGTGCATGTCGGACCACGCATAATGTAGGGTTCCGTAGTTGGGATGAATTTATCTCAAGAACAAACTTAGCTTTGTAGTTGAAAAACATTTTCTTTCATACGGAATGTTAGGGAGGGGGAGATCATGTTTTTACAACCGCAAATTTAAGTTGGTCGATTATTACTCGTTAACTTGTAAAGTCTACTCAGCTGTGATAGTTTTCCTTTTAAATTCGTTATATAAGCTACTGCCGTGAATTTTTTCACATATTTGACACTAACCATTTAGCTGGCAGGGAGGAACACTTGACTCCAACAAAAATTTGCACTTTAAAGCTTAATATTTCGCAAACGGATCTCTGAATTCAAAAATAGTTTTAACACACTCACAATGTTTTTGAAAGACCTTTCCAACGATACCCCACAAAAAGGGATAGAAAAAAAAACATCCCCACTTTACGTGTAGGGGACGTACCCTAAAAAAAAAAACATTTTACATTATTTTATCATTTTGTCGGCATGATTTAGGGCTCCCACACAAAACTGCGAATTCGCATCGCATTGCAAAAATCTGCGAGCTCGCAGTGCGCACGGCCTAGGCCGAGCTCGCAGATTTATGCAATGCGATGCGAATTCGCAGTTTTGTGTGGGAGCCCTAATATGTATACCCATGCCAAATTACAATTTTCTAGTACTAACGGTCTCGGAGCTAGACCGCGGACAGACAGACAGACAGACGGACATGGCGAAACTATAAGGGTTCCTTGTTGACTACGGAACCCTAAAAATGGATTGGTGAAATACCAATCCATTTTACCTTTCAGTTTGAAAAATAGAGAAATATAATCAGATATTTGTCAAAACGTGTTTTTTTATCAATAATATGCACATTAAAATAGTTGATTGGTAAAATAATTATTTTAATACGCATTCTTTCAAAATAAACACGATTAGGAATGGATTCTGAGTGAAAGAAGTCATTTGTTAATTGTTACATAAATGAATTAGCTTACATCGTGTTACTTATGCGACGTTATTATTTACTTTAAATTATGCTTTTGTTAAGAGTAACGACGTCCTAAAGTTTGCTCATAATAATTAAGTTTAATCTGTTAAATATTTTATCGTTTTATGGTTATTAATTATCTACTTAAATAATAATAATGAGGAATTTACGTGACGGAATATTATCAATATTAGAATTTAAGACATTAGTCACTATTATTGGTTAGCTAGCCAAATATAAAATACTTATATTACCTGGATACCGGTGTAGATATCCTTATCGTAGTAATATATGCGAAGTGTAGAGTCATATAGGCACAAAAATACGGAAAACATCAATATCGATATAAAGTAGGTATAATATTAAAATTATCGCGTAAGATTTCGGTGTGTTCACTGGGTTGCTGAATTTTAAAAACATTTAAAAGATATGGGGCTCTCTGTAGACGGAAAGCAATCACGTTGGAGTAATTGGTGTAAAGTCAATTGAAGTTATCCTCACATTTCAGCCATAAAGTGCACTAATAAGTCAAAATATACATGAATTTTGCGTTCTGTAAGAAATGTTCGTCGCGAGCCCCTTTTAAAAATAATAAAAGAATGTAATACCTTTAGTATTGCGTAGTATTTGGACAGCCACACCACTGCCAGTGCTCTTATATCGAATAGTAGATGGTTTACATTATTACGTGTATGAATGTGCTGTACGTATCCGTTCATAGATAATATAGAGTTGTTCTACACCTTGTATAGTCGCGTATAGAGGGTGATTGGTTTGGTGTCAATTACTCTAAGGGATGTTATATTTACGGGATATGGGAGAGGAATTGTTTATCTGTCGTTAGCTCTTTTTAAGAAGAGATATACTCATAGACGAACCTACTTAAATATATTTTTAGCCAGAAAATAAGTTATAACAATATTATATTCCACCAATGTAGTTTTGTAGATGCATATTATAATAAAGGATGTATAAAGGGAAAAGGAGTAATACCAACAAGTTTATTTTTTTAATGAGAATGCAAACAAGTAGTTTTGTTCTTCTACATCTGTTATCTAACCTCCTACTAATTAAAACTTTTGATACCTCTGTGATGAGGACTTTAAGCAATTTCAAATTGTACACACATAAGTGTGTATATGTGCGTATGAGTTATGCATAACTTAATGTTAAGTATAAGTCAGTTTAATAGAGCTTTTTATCATTAATTAATTACAATATTCTTTGTATAATATGAGAAAAATGTGCCTAAACAAAGTTATTGTAACACATGCAATTGATCTATTTGTTAGATGATAAGTAGCGTTGTACAAAATCGCATCTTTACATAATTTTGGTGGGAATCTCAAAAATTTTCGATGATTTAAAATTTTACTATTTAATAATAAATCGAATTAAAATTTTCGCTAACTTAAACGTTTTAAAATTCGACTATTTTGAATAAAGTAAAATGAATCTTGTTAAATGATAGATGCAGTGTTTCCCACGTTGTTGGCATGTGGTCACAGATTCTAGTCACTCCTCGCTGTTGTCACGTGGCGTTATGTTGTTTAGGTGTTATTTATTGATAGAGTCTAAAATGTTAAACAGTCTCTTGTTACATTACTCTGGTTGTATTCATGTGCTCTAATAAATTATTTCATTAATATTTATATGTTTGTTTCATTCTACTAATAAATAGATCTTAAAATAAGCAATCCACAGCAAAACCACACCGTAGGATAAAGAAGACTAGTTAAACACATATTTTTAATTCTATATTTGAATGAGTAAAAAAAAAATATCGTTGTTAACCTATACAGGGTGGCAGGGACATCGAGCCGAAAACTGAAACCATGGGATTTTTTTTAAAATAACCGACGAAAAATTTCAACGCAGTGGGGTTTAGAATCATGTATGATGTCCCTGCCACCCTGTAGATGTAACGGAGTACCTAAAACCTCTGTGTTGGTAAATTATTTATTTTTCATTGTTTTCAAACGATATAAATAATCAATTTGATTCGGTTTAAAACCAAACTCACAGTCTCGCACTCTCATTGACGTCGCCACTCGTGACTGACGCAACGTTGCCAGCTCGCCTATCCTACACACTTGCGCCTACATAAACAGCCGAGCGCGGCTGCCGCGCCGGGCACGCACGTACTTTTATTTTTGCGAGTTTTCAACCGTTTAAAACAATTTATTTGGTTTAAAACGGCAACATTTTATTTAAAACGTTTTAAATCAGTTGTTTTACATCTATATTATGTTAACCTCTTAAAAATTAACGGAGTTCTAATTGGCATATTTCTTCCTTAACTCATCTAAGTGACACCAAGGGAGACAATCTTCTTCGGACGGCGTAACATCACAAACTCGTAGCGTAGTTTCACACAAATTATTATCACTCCATTATAACCAGTGATCGGAGTAGGTAGAGTGATTTTATGTACTCACATCATGAATAGTCATAGAAATCATAACATGGATAAGACTTTTTCCCGGGATTTCATTTTGGTACTTACGGGATTGAATCAAATATTGTTAAAGTAAGGATTTTTAAACTACTACATTAGAAATCTATAGAATGCGATAGATAAACATTTAAAATATATTGTTTTATAGTATACCTATCCTTTTCTTGGAGTCCGATCACCTATATACTATTAAAAAGACAGCAAAAGGGTTAAATATTTCTTATTCATATTGATATATTCTTCATTCTACACATTACAACATTTAAAATTCCTTAAAAAAGTCTTAATAATTTCAAAATCCCGGAATCCCGGGGGCATATCTATACTAATACATACGTGCCAGTGCATTGACCCCAAATCACTCTACCTACTCCGATCACTGATTATAACACATAATAATAATATAATATAATAAAGCCTCTTTTATTCTTTAATTAAAAAAATAAACAAAGTATAACAAAAAAAGTAAATAATAAATAAAATTGAGGAAATTAATTAAGGACCCCTCTTTGGGTAAAGGCCTCTTCCCTTTCATTATAACACATAAACACTTAATATTCGTCAGCACGATTAAAAACGAATTTATTAGTCGGAACTCCCTTCGTTCCCATATTGTGTAACACAAAGATTGCACCAGCCAGTGGTTGTTCCTTCAGTTGGTCGACTTTCATGTTCCTTCGCGATGTGGTGACGATTAGGTCGTCGAACCTTGGGCCTCCCCATGTCAGGGAGGTGGTGAGAGTAACTGGTAACTTGTAACGTTCTACTATATGATGCGCGTCGGGGTCGATGCGGACTATCTGTGGAGAGAATAAGGCTTAAGACGCAGATATATGCCAGTGACCTTGAATGGTTAGCTTCCGAGTTCTGTACTGAGCTCACGCAACGCGTTGTACGTCCAGCCAGTAATAGGACTCGCTCATCAAGGAGTGCTTGCCCAAATTGAACGCATTTTTAATTTATTATACATAAAACAAAAGGTATTTTAATAAAACTCGTATACTAAAAGTTCAATAATTAAATTATCTTTAAAATTGTGAAGGTTTCAGAAAAATACGCTTGATAGATTTTGCGTGATTCTCAAATTTTTATCTACGTTACACCTAACTTTAAAAATTAAATTTCACTGTGCAATATAAACATAATTCAAAAAATATACCTACATTAAAATATTAAGAAAATGCTCTAATTTAACATATATTTTTTCCAAATCATTAACACTACTCGTTTAGACGTCATCTTCAGTATAAAATCATTAAAAGTCGGTTATCGTCGCCTTAAGTTGGACAACGACAGACATGTGCATTATGTGCAACCAAAGATTTAATTCGATTTAAGTAAATCTTTGTGTGCAGTATAGTGGTCAAACTTGAGAATATCAATTCCTAATTTAAAAAATCGAGACTGGCTTACATCTGAGGCGATACAAAACTATCCTAAGGCCGCTTGTGCACTTCAGAGAATTTTACTGTCGAAGCACAGATTAATACAGATGGGAAACTCCGCAAATCATTGAAATAAAAAGCAACTCTTAATACGACACAATAAAGTGCAATTAACGTCGAACAGCGCTAATGACCTACAGTTATATTCACCTAGAAGTTGCCTCTCTTTCTCCGCCCGCGATATTGTGCTGGTCTGTACGAGCCTTTAACCGACTTCAAAAAAAGGAGGAGGTTCTCAATTCGTCGGAATCTTTTATTTTTTTTAAATGTATGTTCTCCGATTACTCGAAGACGGCTGGACCGATTTGAAAAATACTTTTTTTTTTTGAAAGGGTATGCTTTCTAATTGACCAAATGATCGTGACATTTGGTCACGATCTGATGATGGGATCTTGCAGAAATCAAGGGAACTCTTCAAATATTATAGGCATACCTGCGATTTTGGTATTTTTTTATAGTAACTCGTGCATTTGCTCTCGGAAAGTACCATTTGGTAAAGTGGAACTGATGATGAAGGACACAGATGGCCACCGGAACCACTCAATAAAATGTATTTTACGGGTTGCGAATGTTGCGATTCGATTACTTTAATATGGTTGGTAAGCAATTGATGCTTGTTACAATTCATATGGTGCAGTGAAGCTGATGGTGAAGTACCTGGAGAACTCCTCAACAATTAAAGTCCCTGCATCGAGAAAAGCAATATTTTGTAAAAGATGATGAGCAGTTGACATAAGGCTATTGTAACTTAGATAAATTACAAACCGACCCACTAAAAAATGAAAAAAAAAAAACTTTTTTCCTAAAATGCAACCGACTTGAAGCTACGACTAAACTAAAAAGTGAAAAATAACTTTAATTTCGGAAGGAATAACTTTAATTTTTAGTTTGGAAGTCGGTTATATTTTTTGAATGAATTTTTTTTAGTTACTTATTTACGTTAATATTTATTTTTTGTAAGTTACGATACCTACTCTTAGTAATATTAGGTACTTACGCAGCCGTGAAACATGAGAGCAATCCATATGAATCCGTCTTCATCTATTGTCATCCCATCCGCTATGACATCACCGTCCCAGTACTCGTTTATGTCTAGGATTGTGCGACGTTTGCCTTAAAATAATTAACGGTAATTATGATAAACTTTGAAATAACAGATATGATAAAACAATGTTTTGTGGCTGCCTGTCTGTTGGAGACAGTTTTAACCATATTGGGCACCAGGGTGCAAAAATCAGCCTGCGCCCCCCTTACCCAGGAAAAAAAAAATACAAAATTTTTGTGTTCAATTTTTTTTAAAGTAAGTAGTAGTTACTCCAAAATAAAATAAGGTACATTTTCAAACACCAAATTCAATTATTCTGGCTTTTAAGTTGACAAAATGACTGACAGTCTGTTTTGAAATCTACATTCGATTTCAAAACATATCAATCGACTCGATCGTCTTGTGCCCGGGTGCTACGCACCCCTTGCATCCCCGGGTAAAGACTGCCCTGGTTGGAGAGGAGGGGTGAAGAGTTAGATGTTTGAACCTCTCTTCTCCGCCCCATTTCAATGGACAAATAGTGCCTTTTATAAACGAGGAGTAATTTTATGAATCCCGAAAAATGTATGGTAAATCTGAAGCTAGTTGTAACATTACTCCGCGTTTATTATTAAGGGGGTTAAAGCCTATGTTTATAAGAAATAGTCGTACTTATACGTCCCCTCTCTAAGTCAAAATCGAACGCCTCAATCTTCCTTGCGAGCGAGTCGATGTAGTACAGTATAGTGTTATTCAGAGACCACACTAGCCCGTTGGATATGGACACTGGTTTCAGTTGTATTAGCGGCACGAAGTGAGGCGGCTCCAGGCTGTATAGAGATCCCTCGTCGTGGACCACCTCGTTGCCGTGCTGCCGGCCTTTCGTACCTATTTTGAAGAGGAATAAGTTTAAAGTAAATTTTATCCAGTTTCGTTTAATAAAGATTAGTGATGTGTCGGATATCCGTATCCGCGGATATCCGAGGGAGAAAAAGATCTGTATCCGTATCGCGGATCTTTTATATTAATACATTTCATTACGTATATGAAATTTTAAAGATGAAATACCGTTAACTTTAATCCAAATTAGTAAAAAAAAATATATTATATTTTTTATAATTCAAGTATAGTAGTACCAGTAAATTAAGTTATAAGTTAGTAATTAAACTATCTTTGTAGTGAGATCAAACCTTTAATATTTATGCTATGCTAATTGAAATAATTATGTGAGTTAATACATCAATTAAAACCATGTTGTTTTCAAGAAAAAATATACCTACGTCATAATTAATATTGAGTAATGGTAAATTGTATTTCAAAAAGAGTAACTTGGTAGCTTTGTCCCCCAAAAGTCAGTTACGATGAGGATCATAAATAATTCTTGCTGAACCTGAAGAAAGTTGAGATCCGTATCCATATCCGTATTCGCGGATCTAGACCCATATGATCCGTATCCGCAGATCACATTTTTTAACGATCCGGCAAATCACTAATAAAGATACGATTTTAAAAAGCTATAGTTATCCTGTCATCGAAAGGCTTCTTAATTATTATTACGTCAAACTTTATAATAATAATTATTATGGCTGTGGTTGCAAGTTGGTTGACCGTGATGAATCCTAAGCCATATGGCTCATGACAGAATATTTATTGCGTCCTGACAAAGACTTAAAATAATAACTAATACTAATAGTCTGATTACCTCCCCAAAATCGGCCCAAAGCGTCCACCTTCCCTTCGTTAAGTATGTTGTCCGGCAGTCCTTGGTCAAAAGCCGCCACGAACTTCAGGGCGGTGTCCACTGGCTTAGTCCAGTCCATCAGAAACAGCTCGTTTCTGACGCCCACTAGGAGACGGCTGCTGTTCTGTACTGGTATTACTATGTTCACTTCTCCATAATCTGAAAGATGATGTGACCATTTTTAGGGTCTGTCTGTCTGTCAAGACCCTTTTTCTCAGGAACGCGTGGAGGTATCAAGTTGAAATTAATATCAAATACAGTCTACGGTCCCTTGGAGATCTCAAAAAAAAAACAAGCTTTTAAGTCAACACAATAAAAAATACGGCCATTTATTTAAGCTACATATTTTGATCGCAAATAAATCAAAACCCCCAAAAGCCCGCAGGGCTTCCTAAACTTATTTTTACTGTGACGCCCTTAGGAATTTGCAATTTTTTTGCGACGCCCCCCATAGCCAAAAAGTACCTACCAGTTGTAGTTACAAGTTATCAAAAAAACTCCAAATAACACTTATAATTTTTATTAGAAATTAAGAACAAAAAGAAATAATTGACAAATATGTGTATTGTTTTTAATATGGGTCTTAGACCTGAAATAAATTAATTTTATTTATTATTTATAAGAATAAAATCAAAAGAGGTATTTATTTAACTTTGTTGGCTGGCTACTAATGAGAAGGATGTGCTTGCTTTTCTGAGCATAGCCTCTCAAAATGGGGCTCAAATCTCCACTCTCATCTCTTTCTCTACATTGAGAAACTGAACTCCAAAATTCGAGCAGTTTGTCTTTGTCGTATTGGAGCTTAAGGCTGGACAATTCTATTAGGTAATTGTTCTTCTTCCTCTCTCGAAAGTCTTGATAGTACTAACGTCGACTGGAAAGGGTTTCTAATCTATGTGGATCGCTTCAGGACGCCCCTGGGATAATGCTGTGACGCCCCAGGGCGTCGCGACGCACAGTTAGGGAAACCCTGACCTATAGGATAGTAGGGTATAGTTTACTTTCCTTTGACCTAGAATCCTCGAATCATGAAATTTGGCAAGAAGCAAGGTCTCTCAGCACAAATAAAGAAAAATGTCCTAAAATCGTTAATTTGTAGTTTTGTCACATACCCATTTTCTTTTTTGTGATTTTATACTACATTTGCAGTTGGAGAATTGAACGCGACGTATATCGATGTATGGCTGAACATGTTTTTGAACTAGTGTTAGTTTGTTTTTGGAATAAATTCATCCCAATGGAACCGTTCATCGTGCTGATATGACCTACCCAATCATCGATCCCCAATAAAGGATACTCAAAATCAAAGCATCTCATTTATTTCAATTAAACCAATTACAGGCACTTTTGAGTTGTCAAGAAGTCGATCAGTCAGAAAGATGAAGCTGATTGCCCATTCCAAAGCGTAGTTTCTTATGAAGAAGAACAGGCAAGACTCCATGGACACTCTTTTAAATAAAAATATTGTTACAATATATTGGTTTGTTGAAATTATAAATTTATGCGAGAACGATGTAGAAAGACTTGAGAACAGTGGCGGGGCAAGATCAAAATTTGATGTGGGCGAGGTACATTTCGCGAGGCCCTCTACTTTAGAGGCACAAGACGATAAAAAAACAGTTCGCGTCATGTTCGTGAACGGGCGCCGTCAGTTGAGACTGGTCATCTCTTATCTGCCAGGGCTTATTTTTAATCTTATATTTTCAATTGCTTTATTTTTTGTACATTGTTCTCACATATAGAAGCAACCAGAATAATGTACTCAGAATTTTGTAATATCTATATTTAAAAGAGTGGCCTTGGAGTTTCTTGCCCGTTCTTCTCCATAGAGATCTACGTTTTGGAATGGGCAACTAGTTTCAACTTTCTGACTAACTGACCGATTCTTTGACAGTTCAAAAGTGCCTATAAATGGTTTATTGAAATAAATGCTTTGAGTTTGAGTTGTAAAATTTTTAGGTCTAGGTCGAGTTACAGGATATATATATTTATTTATTTCAGACCAAATTACACGTTCCATAAGTTAAAAAAAACAAAAAAGTAAGCGAAGTAAGTAGTGTTGTTAAAAATATTGCGGGTCTGTGAAAACCATTTTTCTATTCAGGGATCCGTTTGCGTAAAATATTCAGCTTTAAAACACGTTCAGTGCCGGGAACCCTCCTGGAGGACTCGTGTAAAAAGTAAAAAAAAAATCGACTCTTTCACGGCTTTTATGTAATGCATTTAAACCTTCGAGGTGCGAGGCCCCTCGGACCGCGAGGCCGTGGGCGGTGGCCCATGTCGCCCACGCCTTACGCCGCCTCTGCTTGAGAAAACGTAAAATGAAGGTTGCGTCTTGACCCACTGGGTCCCAAACTTACTTATCTTCAGGTACTTACTGATATGTTTAACTTTGTGCTTCTTGGTGGCATAGTCAAGCGCATGCACGTCCTGGTTGAGTACGTCCACCCAGTACAGCGTCCCGCTAGCATGGTCCCACACCGGACTCTCGCCGTGAGTGAACGTGAGGTTCGTGTACTCGAATATGTTGTAGTTGTCTGATAATAAGTATTTTACCTGGGTGCAAATGATTTTAAATTTACTTTTTAAGGGGACGATAACTGACTTTTAATGATTTTATACTGAAGATGACGTCTAAACGAGTAGTGTTAATGATTTGAAAAAAATACATGTTAAATTAGAGCATTTTTTTAATATAGCCATATTTTGGACTATATTTATATTACATAGTGAAATAAATTTGTAAAGTTATGTCTAACACGGATAAAAAACTGAGAATGACGCAAAATCTATTAAGCGTATTTTTCTGAAACCTTGACCATTTTAAAGGTAATTTAATTATTGATCTTTTAGTATACCTACGTGTTTTATTAAAATACCTTTTTTTTTACGTATAATAAATTAAAAATGCGTCTAATTTGGGACAGCGCTCCTTGATGGGCGAGTCCTATTACTGGCTGGACGTACGACGCGTTGCGTGAGCTCAGTACAGAACACGCAAGCTAACCACTCAAGGTCACTGTCATATATCTGCGTCTTAAGTTAAACATGTACCTATAGCTACAAGTCTTGGTAGGCTAAGTGATTCCGAGGTTGGTTAAGAGATACGAACTCCCTCTGGTGACAACGTCCTTGTTTCCGTTCAGTTAGGTGGTGCCTAGATGCAGTTTGACCAGCACCTATGCCCTTTGCTGACCTTCATTTAGGAATTAGGTGCATAAGCTATATAGCTACTTACTTATCCTATAGTTTCGAAACACTTACATCAAATAAAGCAGCCGGTTTAATACAATATAAATAACAAATAGCAGCAAAAGACAACAGTGACAAAAACATGGTGATATTCACAATTTGCTTGCAGGTCTTAGAATGAGTTTCACCTATAAATAACACCGGAACGTTCCACTTTTAGTTAATTTACTCGTAGGTAATTAAAGCATGCAGGACAGCATTAGTATTAATTAGCGTTCAAATGCACGTGTTAAATGTACCTAATATTGATCGCCTCGACCGCGAATAGGTACATGCAATACGTTACATCATTGTTGATTAGAAATTAGCATGAGAGGGCTCCATAGAGCGAAGAATTGTTTCTATAGCTGTGATTTTATGATTCAATAAACAATTACAAAAAACTAAAAAAAAATTGTAGGTAATTAGTTTTTTTTTTAATACGTTTATTTGCGGTAAACATGACGCAAAGAAAGAACACAACAAAATAAATAAGAACAAGTTGGGGGAAAATATGCGTCATATCCACGAAAAACGGCCATCGCAGCATTATGCTGTGCTGCGACCCTATGCGAGACAGAGCCTACGCGCTGGTTTTTAGCGACAGCCGGCACGTTATGACGTCGAGCGGTGCAGCATACAATGCAATAAGTTCTTGCACCCCTAAGGCTAAAATAAAATTGGAATACACAGGCCACGTGACTTGGTCAGATAGTTTTTATCCAAATCCGAGTATGAGTACGGCCATTTACAACACCGTTCAAACTTGGTAGAAAATAACATAGGCGGGTACTATAAAACCTTTCCAAAATCTTTTTGCTTCTTATCGTACGTGCAAAAGGAAGAAATATTATTGCAATTAGCACGCTTACCGTTTATTTAATTTCAATACTACAGTCGCAGTTAAAAACTTGTTATTATTATCTAATCAATCGAAAGTTTTCCATGTGCAGGTAATTAAGCAGTTGATGGATTAACAAACCATGCAGCGTGATCATTTATTTTTTGGAGCAATGTCCTTTGTACTCTCGAAGGTTATTTTTTGTTATAAAGGTTTAATGTCAACTGACTCAGCCACTTGTAGTCACTTCAGTTTAGCAGATGGCTATGCTGAATGACAATTGTAATAAATAATAATTATAGAAGTAACATATTTAATGAGCCACCATAGGTAGGTATTTAAAAAATAAGCCTTAACAAAACACTACTTTATTCAACCTAACTACATTAAATTACAATTTGATCAGTAGAAATCTGCATTATCGAATCTAAACATATGCGGCTCAACGCCTCTACTACCGGTGCCTCGTATCGTGAAGATGGCGCCACCTAGCGGCTCCAACGCGGTATCGAGCTTGTCTCGCGATGTCATCACGAACAACTCGTCGAGGTTGGGCCCGCCCCAGCACACTGACGTCACTCGGGATACTGGCAGCTTGTAACCGAACACTACTTGTCGCGTGTCGGGGTCTATGTGTAATACCTGTGGAGAAAAAACGAAATAAATTCAAATGCTTGTTGTTCTACTGGTCGGCAGTGCGACTGCAAAGGTTTGTTTCGATCCCCAGGTCCGGGCAAAGTGATATTGGGTTTTTCCATATGGAATTTTTCAGTAGTAGCCCGGAGTCTGGATTTGTGCCCGCAATAGACCCCGCCCCATATTACATGGGACGTATTGTTAACCTCTCCTACTCTCGGGGATTACAGGCCTGTTGTTACGTTATAATAGGTATATTTGCTATACTTACAGTGCCTCCGAACATGAGCGCTATCCATAGGTTCCCGCGGCTGTCTATAGCCATACCGTCAGGTATTGCATCCTCATACCCTAGCGTCGATATGTCTATCACCGTCCTGCGAGCAGCTGTTAACATAGACGTAACAGTTAGTAAATAATATCGGTATAAATAGCTATAACAGTTTAGTTTGCAGCTGTCAAAATAACATTAATATGAGAATTTATTGTCGTTTCCAGTAATAGGTGTCCATTAATTTTGTGTACATGGGTTAAAAATTGCTGTAAATAAAACCTTGTTAGTTTATAATACGGCCCCTGAAGTTGTCCATTAGGCCACCCAAGAGCTGCATCGACAAACTAGGTCGCGGAAAATGTAACAAGAAAATACGTACTCAAGTCTCCTCTCTGTAGATCAAAATCGAATGCTTCAACTTTCTGCGTGGGTGAATCGATGTAGTACAAGACTGTGTTGTTGATCGACCAGGCGATACCGTTGGAGATGGACACGGGTCGCAGCTGTACGCGCGGCCGGGTGAAGCACTCTTGTTCCACGCTGTAGAACGTCGCCTTGTCCGGAACCACGTCATCTCCTGTTTGAGGGCCCTTTGTTCCTGTTGGTGGATGGAATGTTCAGTAAATAGGTTTTGGTAGGCAGTACTAGTCACTGATGGATGCTATCCAATAATAATAAAATAATTTAAATAATAATGGACCCTGTTCCCGATACCGGTGGGCTACTATTTTTATATTTTCAATATTCTAATATTTAAAAATGTAATTTATAAGTATTAAAATGAAATAAAAGTAAATAATAATAATAATTTATTTATTTAATTCAGACACAATGATCCATATAAATAATAATAATATATAATGTTTTTTGTCATTTTCTTTTGTAATGTGCGTTTAGTTTGTGCAGAATTAAAAAAAAAATCTTTCTTGCTTTTATCCAAACTACTAAACAAAAGTCTGCAAAACCTGACGACTATCAAATATCAAATTAAATAACTTTGCAAAACTCCGCAGACGATTGGTATCGATATTTAAAAATAACAAAACAAAAAACTTAATGTTTTTTTTTTTGGGGACAGCGACCTATTGTAATGGTAGTAGGTAGACCGTGGTTACTTGAAATATTAGATTTTTTTGAAGTGAAAACTTCTTTAGCATCGTTGTGATTTGAAACTCGATGAAACGAAAGAGCGACAGTAAAAAGAGACAGACACAATTTTTTAAGATTTAACGTGGGAGAAAATGAGATAGGAAGCATTATCAGTGTTTCTTATGTTCGTGGTTCTCTGAAGCTGAAGAGTTTGTTTGTTTGCTTGAACGCTATAATCTCAGGAACTACTGGTCCGATTTGAAAAATTCTTTCAGTGTTAGATAGCCCATTTATTGAGGAAGGCTATAGACTATATATCATCACGCTAAGACCAATAGGAGAGGAGCACAAATGAAGAATGTTTCAAAATCGGGGGGTTTTATTTTTCCTTTTGAGAGCTTCCGCTGCGTGCCCTGCGTAAACGGTTAAAGTTTCGCAAAAATCATGTATCACAGAATTGTTCCCCTTTAAAAGTTCTAAAAAAAAGTCCGTGACAGCATATGTCTATCTTTTAAGGTTGGCTCACTATAACATTTTTTATGTTAACCAAATTCGTTCTAAAATAATGCATTATTTGCGAAGGTGTTTTTATAAAAATGATATTAATCCTTATCCAAATAAATACGTTATTCATCACAAGTATTTAATTTAAAACAAAATTGCCATTTGCATCATTCGATTTCAATAATTATCTTAGGAGATATCCCAGTTTTAAAATAACATCGCAGCAAAATAATGATCAAGTACTGCGCGCGCATTTAAAAGAATTCAATTTCCGGTGAAGGTATCGTTTGCGGTAACAATTCATAAGGCCCAGGGGCAAACATAGGAATAGATTTACGTCAAGAGTGTTTTTCGCACGGGTAACTACATATATTATGTTGCCCTATGGAGATCTGGTTCTGGTGAAAATCAATATCTACATATAGTGTACGCAGAAGTACTTTAAAATAACATTAGTTTAGAGTTTTTTTGAGAATAACCTACAATCTACATGATATAAGATTATAAGAACCAGTACTTTTACCTAACGTTTTAAAGTTCCACTCTTACTGATAAAAGCGTGATGTAGGTACCTAAAATAGCTGCTTAACGTACATAATTATTATTTAAAAAAATATTTTCATGTTTTACGTAAACGAAGTCGCGGGTTAAAGTTAGCGTTAGCTCAAAGTAACTACCTATTCCACGCGGACGAAGTCGCGGGCAGAAGCTAGTAAATTCATAAGATTTAACGTGGGAGAAAATGAGATAGGAAGCATTATACAGTGTTTCTTATGTTCGTGGTTTTCTTTGTGCTCTGCTTCGTACCCCCTCCACTCATTCTCATTATCTTGAAGCCAACATTTTTTAAGGTTTCACTTCTACCACGTGTGAATAGCACACATGCTTTTTTTTTTGTGTGAACTTCGCAGACGTGTTAGGTTTCAAACAAAAAAAAAAACAGTGCCGACCAACGCGCCTAAAAAAATTTTCACTTCAAACAACTGATTTTCTCAACTCATACTTCAAGTAACTACGATAAAAAAAGTTTTTTTTTTTTAATTGAGAAATTATTTAGGCGCGTTGGGCATTTTTGAAATCGGAAAAAACAATTGAACTCGCGACACCGTTACTGATACCTCATTTTTGTAAACGCGATTGTGCTCTTTATTTATATTGCGTTACGGATCAATGTTCTAATGCAAGTATTTTTACTTTAATGGTTTTGGAAGTTTTTTTTTAAATTGCTCAAGTTTTCACTTCTGTCGGCACTGAGTGTCACTGTTTTCTTTTTTCCTGTTTTAGTTTCGATAGCCAATCTCTTCTGCGGAATTTAATTTGACCCTGTATAGACAGGAAATACAAGTCCGAAAGATGTGACACTTTCGGCTGTATTTAAATCTGAAGTACCATGTTTAGTTATGAGTATTTCTGTGAAATATTACACAAAAATATTAAATGGAATGATGGTGATGAGAACAGGAACATTAAAGAATGCTTTTGAGAACTTTTGCCGCGATGATAGGCGCTTGTCGTGTTTTTAGGGTTCCGTACCTCAAGAGGAAAAAACGGAACCCTTATAGGATTACTTCGTTGTCTGTCTGTTAAGACCCTTTTTCTCAGGAACGCGTGGAGGTATCGAGTTGAAATTATATCAAATACGTAAGTCTATGGTCTCTTGGAGCACTAAAAAAAATTGCTTCTATTTATGCGGCATATTTTGATACTCGCAAATAAATTAAAACCGCGTACTTCCCGTTGACCTAGAATCATGAAATCACAGCACAAGTAAAGGAAAAGGTCCGAAAATTGTTAATAATGTAGTTTTATCACAAAAATATTGTTTTATATCAACTACAAAGTTTGTTCTTGGGATAAATTCATCCTAACTACGGAACCCTTCATTGTGCGTGGTCACGCATTTGGCTGGTTTTTTTTTTAGATAATCCATCCCACGTTTGTCAACAATACGAAACTTTCTGTAAATGATCCTTTCAGGAGTCTAAGCTTTCAGGAGATACCGACATGACATGTCAAGTTTAAATTAATCAGTAGAAAGTTATACCTGCCCAAAATCGTCCCTCAGCGTCAGGTTGCCCCTCGTTGATGACATTATCGGGTAGGCCCTCGTCCATGGTGGTCAGTAGTCGCATGGCCGCGTTTCCAGCGATGTTCCAGTCCAGTAGGTACAGTGATGAGCGACAGGCGATTAGTAGCCGGTGGGAGCCCGATACCAAGGCTACTACGTTCACTTCGCCATAGGCTAGAATAATGATATGATGTTACAAGCATGTTGTTATTATTGTATATCAAGACCAACTGCACAAACCAACTAGACAAGACTACATGCCGGTTTACCGCCCTCAGATCAGTCAATCCCAGCACTGTATATCTATTACAGTGCAGGGATTGACTGATCTGAGGGCATATAGCTGATAGTTAAATTTTGGTGTACAATAAAGCATTTTCAATGTAAGCTTATTTACAAAACCATTAACCTTTTGACCGCCACGTCAATAACGAAATTCTGTGTTCTATACGCCAAGCAACAAAGTAAAAACGTTATTTTCGGAGTGCCATGCCGTCCTAGGCGTCGTGAGCACGTTTTAATTTAACATCCATAGACGTAGACGTCCGTGGCGGTCAAAAGGTTAATATTCAGGCTACAACAACGGCAGTCTTATCGCTAATAGCGATATATACCAGACAACCATTGGATGGACAGGGAGATAATAGATTAACTATGACCACTCTGTTTATATCTTCTTATGAATTTTTGGCAAATTATAATCGAGGCCCATTCTTGTCTGGCTCAGCAGACAATGTGTGTAGGTAGTAGGTAGTTTATCTATAGTTAAAAAGCCACTTCCTCAGAACCACGGAATGAGAGGAAATTATCTCCGGTGCGTTAATAGTATAGGTACGGTGATCTTCAATTCGTTTACAAACCGCGGCGATTATGAAATTTTCTCACTTCCTTTCGTTTCGACGGTACATATATACTGTTTGGGCCCAGCAGGTGGCCACATTTGTTATGGCGTCAGAGGCGCTGTTTAGATCGTCAAGGGTGCAGGTGAACGGACCTAGCTGCTAGACTCTAGTAGATGGGACATAGTCTGTTCAGGAGCACCGCACTACCACTGAATTTTGGGTAAATCGATTATGCCCCACCTCGCCAGATTATGTTTGCAGCAGTCATTTCCATGTTAGACAAGAGTATGAAGATTGATCTTTCGATACGGACGAGGTAGAAGATGAGCTTGTAAGAAATAACTTTGATTCTTTAAAACTTACTTAAATGCTTAGTATAAATCTTCCCGGACACGTAGTCAAGTCGATGCACGTTGTTTTCTTTGACGTCCACAAAGTACAGACTCTGCAACTCGGGGTCCCACACTGGACTCTCTCCGTGCGTGAACAGCGCGGGGGTACCTGGATTGTCATGCGACGATACCTAATGGTTGTATACTTATTAATTTATTTAGCATATCATACACTTACAACCAAAACTTTATAATCCAACGCCTTGATCGTTTTTATAATAATATATAAACACAAATATTAAAATTGTAATAACCATTTATGACGTCAAATCTTGCGGTCGTGATATTTGTGCCACGATGCCGATAGTTGTTTCATGTTGTGATTAAAAACTGATTATGCTAATTATACTTTCAACAATTGCTACCTAAACTATGAGACAATCCAGGCTAAGACAGTCGATGGCAAATCATCAATCATAGTATTTTACAATTGCACAATCCAGCTTGAAATTCAATTATGCTGGATTTTATTTCGGAATATAATATTTACATAAGATATAAGCTAAAATACTTGAAATAATAATTATGTAGATGAATATTAAAAAAGAGGGAAAATAATCACAGGGCATCTAAAAATTCGTCGGCATAGTTGTCAACAGGAAAAGTACACAAAATGCTGGCAGCATTGCCACGTTTTATGGCAATGCTGATTCTTTGGCCAAAAAATGGGCGGATCTACTATGCCTAAATTAAAATGAAATTAAAATGACTGCCTCTTGGGATAAGACAAAAATCAAGATCAGGTAAGGCGTGTGAAATTTTTAATTTAATAGTTTTTATCGGTTTAGTTTTTCTAAAATGCAACACCTTTGTGCATCACTGGTATTGAAGTAACCTCGATTGCAAAATAAGATTAATTTAGTAAAAGATTATGAAAACCAGTTGCACAAATAATTCGCTGTATAGTAAATTATTTTCTGTACATCACCGAATGAACAAGTATGACAAGTACTTACCATAGAAATTCTATAAAATGATTGTGTTTCTTGGGCTGCTTCTTGGGTATCCGAAGCAAACGAATAATAAAATATAGAAACCAAGGAAATTATCAAAAACATTTTTTATTTTAAATCTTAAAATTTAAATAAAATTATCTACGGTACTCCCGTGCAGAAGTGCACCAAGGATTGTTTTCTGTACAACTGTGAATCAAATGTTTCCAAAACATGTCAAAGCAATAAAAAGATGCGATAAATGGTTGTTTGCAGATAAAAATAAAAGCGAACGTAAACAGTTAGCGAGTCGATAACGCGGGACAAAATGACAGCGCAGAGTGAAACAATACCATTCGACTCGACACCTTTTATTTGAAAACGTCGCGTCGTCCACAGTAGCGACTTCTACGGACGTACACTTACAATTAAATCAATCTAACACCGCACTCGCCGTTCGCACAGATCACTCGTTCACAAATATCTTAATACATATCAATAGTAACTTGAAAGTCTAAACTTATAATATTTTCTTATAACTAAGTTATGTCGAAACGTCGGCAGTCGACCAGTGGGTTAGCTTACTTGAATTCCGAATCTTAGATAATTTACATACATTGTTGCTAACTCAACTATCTACTCTTTCGTTTTAAAGTTTAAGTTGATTTTTGAGTGAGCATTTGTAATAAAAAGTCCCTGGTTGAGATGGAATTTGAACTATGTCATGTAGGACACTATTTGGGATTCTACATTGAAGCTAGCGCGCTGGGTGCCGTGGGCAGCTACGCGTGCGGCGGCGGCGTGGGCTCGGGCGGCGCGTCGGGCCCGGCCGCGCCCGCCCCCGCGCCCGCCGCCGCGCCCGCCGGCGCCGCCGCGCCTGCGCCGCCGCTCTCTGCCTGCAACCTGCACACACACTGTGTTAATGACAAACAGGGTAGACTCATCCTACTGAGATGTGGCAACATCTAAAACGCGACATGCGAACTACCTACTTATCACACTAACGTCACGCAAAATCCTATATCGCGCAAACAAAGTACGACGCGCGAGGACTTGGAACTTTCCACCCTGTTCCTCATAAATGCATAGTAGTATATCTTGATAATTCACAGCTACATTACTTAAAAAGTTGTTTTACTAGTTTCTGCCCGCAACACCGTTCGCATAGAAATCAACTCTACCATATCCAATTATAGCTCTCGCCTGAATTTTTGTAATCGGATCAGTAAAACCGGAAATTACCTCTTATTAATACAAAAAATTTTACCTCTTTATAAGTTTAGAATAGAATAAACAATATTTATCATCGAAACATAAAATTACATAACATAACCTCATTTATCTATCGCAATTTATTGCAATCGACGTCTTCTCAGTTCATCGGCCACATGTATAACAAAATGTTTGTGTATACACAGAACCAAAAAAAAAAAACTAGAACCCCAAATACCTTGAAATTAAACTCAAGATTTTAGTTCCTCTACGCTTACAATCTACTCACAAAAAACACGGTCACACAAAAGGTTTTATTTATAAACACTGCCACTCAAATAGTGGAAAACAATCAGTTTTGTTGTACAGCAAATACGATTAAACCGATTCAAACTCAAAGCATTTATTTCAAATAAACCTATTACAGGTACTTTTAAATTTTCAAGGGGTTGGTCAGTCAGAAAAATGAAGCTAGTTGCCCATTCCAAAGTGTAGTAGGTACCTATGGAGAAAAACGGGCAAGAAACTCCACGGACACTCTTTTATTTCAAAATATTGTTACAAAATATTGGTTACATCATTCGTGTTGAACTTATACATGTGAGAACAATGTAGAAAGACGTGCACGTTAAAAGCGTCCGTAATAAAAATATTATAATAATTCAAAAATTTAAATAAATTAAAATAAGATTAATAGGTGATATAGACCGAGTGACCGTATTTAAACGAGGTAGTCTGCGGGCGAGGTCATTCCCGACCCTTGCTCGAGCCAGCCCGCGCTGTTGAGCCTGTACCTTTAAATTCCCCTAATAATAATATTAATCCGATCCAGCCTGTCCCTTGCCGTCCTCCACCAGCGACGCTCTAAGCCGAGGTCCGTACCCCACAGGGGGTGCCCTTAGCGTGTAGTCGCTTAGTTTCTAAGTTTTATGCCCTGGCTGGAGGACTTAATTTATTGAGGCAGCCACAGGAAAGTCGGGTTAAGCAGCCGACAACCTCCTAGGTTGACCTGCAAGATGCCATATAAAAAATAAAAATAAAGCGGTCGAGGTCATTAGTAATTCGCGTACCTTTGATGCGCTTGATGCCGCGCGCGGAACTCTGCAGCCTTCAGCTGTTCAAGGTGGAACTGTTGTCGCTCCTGAATCAGCTGCTGACGCTGGTACTCCAGTCCTAAGACACACGAACATATATTTATTATAATAATTATTACTTACTAGCTTTTGCCAGTGACTTCGCCCGCTTGCATGTCGGAAATTAACCCACGGGACCGTTCTACCAGGATAAAAAGTATCCTATGTCCTATTCCAGGTCATAGTTTACCTGTGTGCCAAAATTTCATACATCCGTTCAGCCAAAGTATAAAGAGAGGTAGTAAGCTATCTTCATAGAAACGCACCGCGCGCGGCTTGTATGTGTGGGGCGATAGTATCTATGCGTCGCCGCACGCACACTTAACAAAATCTCGACCCGTTTCTCGTGAGAAATCGGCCGAGATTTTGTTAAGTGCGTGCGCGCGGTGCGTTTCTATGAAGATAGGTTACTACCTCTCTTTATATTATGGTTCAGCCGTCTTAGCGTGAAAGCGTAACAAACAAACAAACTCACTTTCGCATAGTTTTAAAAGTTGGAAGAGATAATGAGGTCAATTTCAATTTAACTTTATTGCAATCTATTATAAACACATAGGTCGTAATAATAAATATAAACAATTATGGACCCTGTCGGGAACAGCAAAATTTTAAATAAGTAGGAGAGAGGAAGCTTTTTAAGCTTATTACTAAATATTTAAATTATTTCCTATTTTTTTTTTTTTTTGACAGCTTTATTAGTTATTATATTTATGTTATCACTCATTTATTTATTCTCCGATTATAGTGTAGGCCAATCAATATTTTTTTGTATTAAATTATATATTATTATTGCTTATTTAATTATTTGCTTAAATATTTTGTATTGCTATAAATGTATTTAATATAGTTATATTTTTAAATTAATAATTATAATGTTCATATAATTTAACTCATTAATTTTTATTGTTTTACTACTTATATGGTAATCAGTTATATCTTTTTGTTATTGAATTTATCCGTTAGATATATTCGTCTATTGTGTAATAACTTTTATTAATTAGGACTTCACATTCAGAAAACCTTTTAACTCTAAATACCTATGGGTAATACTCAAGTACCTTCCCGTTCCCTCTCCATGGTGGCCTCTAACTCCTCGAAGTGTCGCAGTTTGATCTCCAACTTCTTCATCTGCGTCTCCACTAGCAGTGCGACCAGCGACTTGATCTTTCTTTCCTCGACGCCGGCGAGATGCTTCGCTTTCACAGCAGCTGCGGCAAGCGCTGCAGCGGCTGCGGATTGAAGCTTCGCGTCTACCGTCGTTGGGGCTTCCGTTTTTTCTGTATTTTTTTTGTATAAATTAATGATGCTGCTATAATAATTTAGGAATTTAGTTTCTGGTGATATGCTAAATGCATTCGAATATACTTTGAATCAAATATATTTTGAACCTTATTTCAGGTTATTAAGTACTTCTTTTTAGCGGATAAAGCAGTTGTGTTATATTTTGTTCCACAACTCATAATAAAATATAATGATAGCTGTTCTTAAACACAAGATTGAAAAGCAGTTTCAGTAGTAGTGGTGTTTAGAAAACCGTGCTTGAAATAGTTCGTGCAAACCTAAATCGTTTCACAAACTTAATTAAGTCACTACTTCTTTATCAGATAAAAAAAAACTTTGTATAGATATCAGTACAGAGCATAACTTTATGTGTACTAAAATAAGTCGTGGTCGATACAGGAACGGGACATGGCGCTCCTGCCATTTGATACGCGGGGTTTACACTATTGACTTCACTTCACCCAAGTTTCCATGGTGAAGTTTTTACAGAATACACCGGCTGTACTGTGAGGTGATCTGATGAGATGTCTTGATGGCTCAGTGATTTAAGGCCTCGGCCTTTAATCACTGAGCCTCTCATGCACGAGGTTATGGTTTCAAATCCGGGCAAGTACCAATGTAACTTTTTCAAATCACACATGTACTTTTCGAGTTTATCTTGAACATTACTGACATCAGTGAAGGAAAACATCGTGAAGAAACCTGGACTTATAGTTAATATAAGTCTGAAATTACCAACCAGTCTTGAACAAACGTGGTGATCAATGCTCGCGCCTTCTCTGTATGAGAAGAGGCCTGTGCCCTGCAGTGGGACAATAATAGGTTGGTGCTACTACTTCTACTATTGTGAGGTTACTTACCAGGTTGAGCTGCCGGTTCCTCCTTGGGTTCCTTATCCGTCTCGGGGGCGGCGGGCGCGTCTTGCGGCTCGTCCTTCACCTTGGCCTCGCTCTCTTCCACCTCCATAGGTTCCGCCTTGATATCTGATGTACCCTCCTTCTTGGGTTCAGCTGGACAGATAGCAAACGTCTAAATGATTTATTGAACCTGACTATCATCATTTCTAGGGCAGGTCCAGGTGACAGTCTGTTTTCAGTTGTTTTCCCACAAGTTACTAAATTGAATGACACTTCAATTCTTTTTTTTGTTTTTAACCACAACATGGAAGCTTCATCTCACCAGATGGTAAGTGTTGATCAGGCTAAAGGTGGAAGCGAGCTTCACCCGAAATCCTCAACCACAGAGGAACTGGGGGGTCTTTAATTTTGACTTTCTATCAGAATGGTGCTATGGCTCAGTTTGCCCCAGATTAGCTGTTGTGGTTGGTTGTCTAAAATAATGACAGCTAATTATGAAAATAATAGATGTTTTAAATAAATACGCTAAAACTATGATAAACGTCCCATATACCTATGTATATGAGACATTACAGTGAGACATTAGGGTACAGTTACCTGTGGGCGACAGGTCGGGCGCGGTGCCGGCGATGCCGGTGGCGGCGAGTGCGGCGGTACAGTAGTAGGGTACAGTTACCTGTGGGCGACAGGTCGGGCGCGGTGCCGGCGATGCCGGTGGCGGCGAGTGCGGCGGTACAGTAGTAGGGTACAGTTACCTGTGGGCGACAGGTCGGGCGCGGTGCCGGCGATGCCGGTGGCGGCGAGTGCGGCGGTACAGTAGTAGGGTACAGTTACCTGTGGGCGACAGGTCGGGCGCGGTGCCGGCGATGCCGGTGGCGGCGAGTGCGGCGGTACAGTAGTAGGGTACAGTTACCTGTGGGCGACAGGTCGGGCGCGGTGCCGGCGATGCCGGTGGCGGCGAGTGCGGCGGTACAGTAGTAGGGTACAGTTACCTGTGGGCGACAGGTCGGGCGCGGTGCCGGCGATGCCGGTGGCGGCGAGTGCGGCAGTACAGTAGTAGGGTACAGTTACCTGTGGGCGACAGGTCGGGCGCGGTGCCGGCGATGCCGGTGGCGGCGAGTGCGGCGGTACAGTAGTAGGGTACAGTTACCTGTGGGCGACAGGTCGGGCGCGGTGCCGGCGATGCCGGTGGCGGCGAGTGCGGCGGTACAGTAGTAGGGTACAGTTACCTGTGGGCGACAGGTCGGGCGCGGTGCCGGCGATGCCGGTGGCGGCGAGTGCGGCGGTACAGTAGTAGGGTACAGTTACCTGTGGGCGACAGGTCGGGCGCGGTGCCGGCGATGCCGGTGGCGGCGAGTGCGGCGGTACAGTAGTAGGGTACAGTTACCTGTGGGCGACAGGTCGGGCGCGGTGCCGGCGATGCCGGTGGCGGCGAGTGCGGCGGTACAGTAGTAGGGTACAGTTACCTGTGGGCGACAGGTCGGGCGCGGTGCCGGCGATGCCGGTGGCGGCGAGTGCGGCGGTACAGTAGTAGGGTACAGTTACCTGTGGGCGACAGGTCGGGCGCGGTGCCGGCGATGCCGGTGGCGGCGAGTGCGGCGGTACAGTAGTAGGGTACAGTTACCTGTGGGCGACAGGTCGGGCGCGGTGCCGGCGATGCCGGTGGCGGCGAGTGCGGCGGTACAGTAGTAGGGTACAGTTACCTGTGGGCGACAGGTCGGGCGCGGTGCCGGCGATGCCGGTGGCGGCGAGTGCGGCGGTACAGTAGTAGGGTACAGTTACCTGTGGGCGACAGGTCGGGCGCGGTGCCGGCGATGCCGGTGGCGGCGAGTGCGGCGGTACAGTAGTAGGGTACAGTTACCTGTGGGCGACAGGTCGGGCGCGGTGCCGGCGATGCCGGTGGCGGCGAGTGCGGCGGTACAGTAGTAGGGTACAGTTACCTGTGGGCGACAGGTCGGGCGCGGTGCCGGCGATGCCGGTGGCGGCGAGTGCGGCGGTACAGTAGTAGGGTACAGTTACCTGTGGGCGACAGGTCGGGCGCGGTGCCGGCGATGCCGGTGGCGGCGAGTGCGGCGGTACAGTAGTAGGGTACAGTTACCTGTGGGCGACAGGTCGGGCGCGGTGCCGGCGATGCCGGTGGCGGCGAGTGCGGCGGTACAGTAGTAGGGTACAGTTACCTGTGGGCGACAGGTCGGGCGCGGTGCCGGCGATGCCGGTGGCGGCGAGTGCGGCGGTACAGTAGTAGGGTACAGTTACCTGTGGGCGACAGGTCGGGCGCGGTGCCGGCGATGCCGGTGGCGGCGAGTGCGGCGGTACAGTAGTAGGGTACAGTTACCTGTGGGCGACAGGTCGGGCGCGGTGCCGGCGATGCCGGTGGCGGCGAGTGCGGCGGTACAGTAGTAGGGTACAGTTACCTGTGGGCGACAGGTCGGGCGCGGTGCCGGCGATGCCGGTGGCGGCGAGTGCGGCGGTACAGTAGTAGGGTACAGTTACCTGTGGGCGACAGGTCGGGCGCGGTGCCGGCGATGCCGGTGGCGGCGAGTGCGGCGGTACAGTAGTAGGGTACAGTTACCTGTGGGCGACAGGTCGGGCGCGGTGCCGGCGATGCCGGTGGCGGCGAGTGCGGCGGTACAGTAGTAGGGTACAGTTACCTGTGGGCGACAGGTCGGGCGCGGTGCCGGCGATGCCGGTGGCGGCGAGTGCGGCGGTACAGTAGTAGGGTACAGTTACCTGTGGGCGACAGGTCGGGCGCGGTGCCGGCGATGCCGGTGGCGGCGAGTGCGGCGGTACAGTAGTAGGGTACAGTTACCTGTGGGCGACAGGTCGGGCGCGGTGCCGGCGATGCCGGTGGCGGCGAGTGCGGCGGTACAGTAGTAGGGTACAGTTACCTGTGGGCGACAGGTCGGGCGCGGTGCCGGCGATGCCGGTGGCGGCGAGTGCGGCGGTACAGTAGTAGGGTACAGTTACCTGTGGGCGACAGGTCGGGCGCGGTGCCGGCGATGCCGGTGGCGGCGAGTGCGGCGGTACAGTAGTAGGGTACAGTTACCTGTGGGCGACAGGTCGGGCGCGGTGCCGGCGATGCCGGTGGCGGCGAGTGCGGCGGTACAGTAGTAGGGTACAGTTACCTGTGGGCGACAGGTCGGGCGCGGTGCCGGCGATGCCGGTGGCGGCGAGTGCGGCGGTACAGTAGTAGGGTACAGTTACCTGTGGGCGACAGGTCGGGCGCGGTGCCGGCGATGCCGGTGGCGGCGAGTGCGGCGGTACAGTAGTAGGGTACAGTTACCTGTGGGCGACAGGTCGGGCGCGGTGCCGGCGATGCCGGTGGCGGCGAGTGCGGCGGCCGGACCGTGCGCGCCCGCCGCCTTCACGTGTGCCTCCATCATGGCTGCGGGCACCTCGTCCTGTGCAGGACAACGTATTACTCATTAAAAATGAACATAGGCCTGCTTGTCCCACTAATAATTTCAAGCTAATACATATTTAAAGAAGAAAGAAAGAAAATACATTTATTTAGCACAGACCAAAAAGCACACAATATAATTAACAGCAGATAAAAGCTGCGCCAAAAAGGCCCAGTTCAGCAAAAATGCCAGACAACAATAAGTGCCTGACGCTGGTTTTCAACTGGACCTGAAAGTGTGATGTGACGGATGTAAATCAGTTTTATAATGTAACGTGTATATATATACTACTTAAATAAAATAAATTTGTGTAAGATAAAAAAATAAAATAACGAATATGTAGGTACAAAAATAGTGTGATTGTGCATAAAAATTGGAAAACAAAACAAATAAAGACTGACAAATAAATGAGTAAGTGAGACGTACGCATGATAGACTATTGTATACTTAAATAAAGATATCCTTCGAAAATGAGCCTGAACAAAACATCATTTAACTGGAACAACTGAAAGAAACAGCACACATAATCAGCCTATAATATTCCCACTGCTGGGACTCAGGCCTCTTTTCGAGATGGAGTGGGCTGTAATCTATCACGCGGGCCCAATGCGGGTTGGTAGATGTCACATGTCTTCGAATTGATGGTCCTAGGACATGCCGGTTTCCCACAACTTACTCGTAAGTCAAGACCGGTGCCATTGGGCCACCACTACATGCTCTCCAAAGAAACTGTTTTAAATTCGATTAGCGCCTAACGTATTTTATGATTTTCGGTTCCAGCGAGTCTAAGGATAATACAGAACTGAATGTATTTATTTGGCTAATCAAGTCGCAAAGAATTACAGATTTTAACAGAAAAATTTATTTAAGTTTAAATACTTTAACGCAGCTTGAGGTAGGAGTAAACTGGCAGAAATTGTCACGCGAAAAAGCGTTCATATTTGCGACTGTCTTCTAATTCACAATTTCTTTCTTCCCTCTATCGAAATTTGGTCAAAATGAAAATCCAAGATGGCGGTTGCGAAAGTTTATAAATTTTTCGTCATGGGTGTCATTTTTATAGTTTTCGAGGGTGCTAAAGCCGGTCAAAATGTAAATCCAAGATGGCGGCTGCGATTTTTTTTTAATTTTCATGCATCTGAAGGAACTTCGTTTCGGGTTCACCGACGGCACGTTTTTTTTTTTACTTTCAGTATTGTTTAATTAAAGGTCTTCCTCAAATTAATCGTTTGACTTTGAACAACCAAAAATGTCAAAAGAAAATTCGTTCTTGCAAGCATTATGAGCTTACCACTGAAGCAGGCGACCTTCCGTAGTTTCTGCCTGCCCCCTCCCCATTTGAAAAAAGCACAAGTTTATGTATGTATGATCTGACCTTGATAGCAGCAAACTCTTCCATAGCTGCCCGCGTCGCCTTGGATGCGATACGTGGGTCCACCACGGAAGCTAGGAAAGCCACCGTAGACATCACTGGGTTGCCAGTCTTGCTGAACGGGATCGGTTGGTAGGCTAGTGGGCCTAGCACGCCACCTGTGACATAACATACAATAAATATAAGTTACAGCCGGTGGATGGCAATAGGCTCGCCCCCTATTACATGGGACTTGAAACATAACTGGCGAAATGTAGGGGTACACACGGCTACACATCAAGCTATAATTCCAGTATAAGTTGACCTCGCATTGTACAGAAATCCTATACAATGCGAGATCAGCTTATGCTGGAATTATAGATTGATATGTAGCCGTGTGTACTACAGGTACACCTCTGCCCAACTCTTTGGAAATCAGGAGTGACGTATGATACAACTGTTTTATTGGGCGATGTAGTTTTAACCCACATCAACTACGGATTCAATACATAACATACATACATAATCAGCCTATAATGTTTCCACTGCTGGGACACAGGCCTCTCTTGCGGTATCAATAGCTCGGTCGAATCGAAGAATGAAAACGTTCAGCAGGTAGATCATGTCACATTTTCGCAAAGTATTTTTTTCCTCATGTTGACAGTACGTAGTTGGAAAAATAATAAGTTTCAAAATATAGAAATGACTATAAAAATTGCAGGGACGACTAGCAATAATGCTAGCGATGAAAAATGCAATGTTCCTCCGCGCATAGAGTTTAGCGGTCAGTCGTTTTCCCAGCGCCGTGGCAATAACTTGTGTTCTGTATAACTAATGTAATAAGGCGTCATTGTGCTTAATATTCATGGTCATCTGAATAGACTTTTGGACACTGGATTTTATTTACTTTCCTTTTCCAACCACGATCCTCATAAGGTTCCAATAATGGCCTTATGAGTATCGTGGTTGGAGCTGGAAAACGACTGGCTGCTAAACTTTATGCGCGGGGAACATTGCTTTTTGCATCGCTGGCATTACTGCTACCTGTAATCCGTACAAAGATTTTTAACCTTTTCATTCATATATTGTGCACTGGCTGGAGTGACTGAAGCAAATATTATCTATGTAAAAATTATCGTTTTATGGTTTGTTTTAAAAGTATCTAATGAAAGTGTAAACAAACCCTGTTCTGGTAAAATTCTTACGCAATCCTTCACTAAAGGGAATTAGAAATACATCCATCTGTATTTAGAAGATTTTCACTTTACATCTCACTACTATTCCAACAATAATGTTTGAATAACATTATTAAATTGTAATTGAATAATCAACGACGAAAAGTGAGGTTTTAAATTAACCACAATTGTCAAATAAAAAAAATTGGTTGTCTGTAAAGTCGGTTTACGGACAATTTTACGTGATAACGTCACAAGCCGAACGCTTAGGCCGATTTATCTGATTGTTGAACCTATGACATGTATTTTAAATCATCTGACAATTTTTATTTTTAAACCTTTGACGTGTGTAGAATTCTGAATTTTTTAAATTATTTTTATATATTTTTTTTTTGAGTGTAATAATTTTGTAATGTTGTTGTAATAATTATTTAATTAGATTAATAATAATGTAAATATTTGCACACCATAATAGGTAATGATACAGAGTACTTCATATCTATTTGTAACATCTGTTTATACCTACCTGTATTAAGCAAATAAATAATTTGATTTGATTTGATTTGATTTTTGATTTGATCGTGCCTCTCTATCGCTTTTTCCGCGCTCTCGCTTGCACGCTCGGCTCAGGCGAAACGTGACACTTTTTCGTGCGTGCAGCCGGCGTTCATCGATTTATAAGACGTTATCATGTCAAAAACATTTTTAAAGTGATTTAAAATGATTGAAATAATTAAATCAAAGCACTCAATTTGTACTTTCAGGACTTTTTAAACAAAGCTTTCTTGAGTCTAATAGCTGTTAAAAGACAGAGTAGTGTACCAGCTTGCGTGTCGTGCAGGTAGGGCTCCTCGATGGGCAGGCGCAGGAAGTGCAGGATGCACTCGTCCTGCGTGCGCGTGCCCACGTGCGCGGCCACGCGGTTCCAGTCGTCGCGGTGCAGCTCCAGCGCCTCCAGCAGCAGCAGCGTCTCCTGCTCCGTCCAGGCGCGCCCGCGTGGCCCGCCGCGGTACTGCCGCACGACCATACAGTATGAGTACACACACTGGCAAACCAACTAAATACAGGGTCTTGCTTGACCCTGTATCTGTAATGTATGCTGTGAAGACGGCGTGACGGCACGGTTGGCGCAGTGGTTAAGCGGCTGACTGCTGCGCTGCGTGTCGCGGGTTCGATTCCCGAACGGAACAAATATTTGTATGACCTACCAGTAGTTGTTCCGGGTCTGGCTGTTTGTGTATGTGAGTTTATATGTTTGTAATCGCACCCACGATACAGGAGAAATTCCTAGTGTGGGGCAACGTTTTTAAAAAAAAAAAAAAAAAAAAAAAAAAAAGTCATGAAGCGCATTGAGGGCGACGGGAGAATCAGTCAAAAACAACAACGTGCGTATCGGACAAAGCACAATTAAAGGGTCCGTAGTTGGGATGAATTTATCCCAAAAACAAACTTAACATTGTAGTTGAAAAACATGTTCCCCCATACATCGATATACGTCACGGTCAATTCTCCAACTGCAAATGTAAATTTGTAATCGGGTGCATTGGGGCGGAGTTAGCGTGGAAATTATGTTTGGAGTGCCTGGTCTTAAAAAATGTAGCCCCGTTTTCTTTATACCTGGTCGAGCTTGAGTCCCGACGCAGCAACAAGGTCCAGCGAAGGTTCCGGCTTGATGGGCGGCACGGGTGGCGTGGCTCCCGCGCCCGCCTCGGCGCCGTTGGGCAGGCCAGGTTCCACTTTTGGCACATTCTCCGCTAAACAAAATAATAATATTAACATTTTGTTTTATTTCCACCTTACAATATTTATTTTTCTGTGGCCTTGTGTGTCTTTCTTTCGAGAAATGTAATGTCAATTACCCTATTGTGTCAAAATAAGTGTTCCAGCTTACCCGGTCGCGGCTGCGTGGGCCGCGAGACGAGCGGCTGCAGGCCGGACGGCGTGTCGGACAGCACGTGGAAGTGCGACGTGGGCGGCGGGCCCATCGCCGTGGGCCGCGACTCCGCCTCCAGCTGGGAAACATAACACGCCTAATGATACACGCAATGTAAGGATGAAGCGACATACACACGCAATGTAGCTGCAAAAGATTATTAGAATTACTTCTTATTGCAGTCTCAGTGAAAACTTATTTAGGCGCGTTGGGCATTTTTGAGATGGGACTAACGACACCGCGGATTAGACATCAACGCGTTGATTACCGCGGTGCGTGGAGTAAAAGACATCAACGTGTTGATTACCGCGGTGCCGGTTTTTTTTCAAGTTTTCACTTCTGTCGGCTCTCTCTGGGAGAGCTGACAGAAGTGAAAACTGTACTTTTTTATCCTTCTATTTGGACGCGGCTTTAAGGGAAATTTTAGTTTTTTGTCATTTAATTGACACTGTAACACATTTAATGTTAGTAATGTTCTCACCTGATAGTTTATGAGACCCCACTGCTCGAGGAAGCCGTGCACGCGCATAATAGCGCAGACATCTCCTGCCAAGTTGCGGCGACACGCTGTGCTGGTCAGATACTCGGTTGGATTCAAGCGGTATGTGTCTATCATGAAGTTTCTAAAAAACAATAAGTTTAAATTATTTCCTTAATTTTGAACTGGCTAAATCTGAAGCTGTATGCAAAAGAAAAAAAACCGGCCAAGTGCGAGTCGGACTCGCGCACGAAGGGTTCCGTACCATTATCTATAAAAACAGCAAAAAAAAAATCATTTCTGTTGTATGGGAGCCCCTTAAATATTTATTTTATTCTGTTTTTTAGTATTTTTTGTTATAACGGCAACAGAAATACAATCATCTGTGAAAATTTCAACTGTCTAACTATCACGGTTCATGAGATACAGCCTGGTGAAGGACGGACAGCGGAGTCTTAGTAATAGGGTCCCGTTTTACCCTTTGGGTATGGAACCCTAAAAAGTAGTCAACTCATGTCATCTTCATTCTCTTTTCTTGCCTTTTTACCAATTTATTTGGGGACGGCGCAAAATCTCTTCTTCTTTATCGTCATCTGAATAGTCGACAAAATATCATCTTTCACAGTCCATTCATCGTTTCTTTGGTCCTCCCCTACTCTACCCATCAACATTCATACCCAAAAATATCCACATTTTCCTCATTCCTCCGCATTACATGCCCATACCAAGACAACCGATTTTCAAGGTGTCAGCCATTGTGTAAAAAAATATACCTGTAAGCAAGATAAATCTCAGGCGTCTTGGACTTGTTCTTTCCATTGAAGAACTCCGTGAGCGCGCGTTTTTCGATGGTATGTATAGAATTGTAGTCGAACCACGCCGAGTACGAAGGAACCACGATGTGATGCGTCTGGTCCGTCACGTTGTCTTCTAGCTCTTCTTTAGTTAGCATTTCCTGTAATATTTATTATTATCAATATGTCAGTAATATGCGGCCAGAGATCATACAAGATGGCTGAACTTGAAAGCTGGCATTGTCGTCAGTACAATTTAAAATATAGTATTTTGTGGTGTTACAAAATGAGCTGTTGTTGCTGGTCGTGTTAAAGAAAACAAAATGTAGTGTAAACCACAGTTGGCTGTTGTTCCTCATAAATTGGCGAGAAGGATGACATCAAAATAAGTGCAAGGAGTGTATGGAGGCCTTTGCCAAGGAGGGGGACATGGGAATAGTTTGATCAGATAGTTTAGGAAGAGACACGAGTACCTGCGTGTTGGAGTCGCTGTGCTTGCCCTGCGAGTCGTCGTGCGCGTCCAGCGGCGGCGCGGGCGTGGCGGGCGCGTCGCCCGGCGCCGGCGCCTCGGGCGGCGCGGGCGCGGGCGCGGCCGCTACACAACGATATTGTATATCAGCTTTTAATTTATGCCCAAGGTACAAGAAGCTAGAATAGGGTGCTAGAACCTCTGTATACTATCCTGGCTCGCCGTTCTGGCTTAGCACATGCTAGTGCTGTTTAGATATGTCAGTTAATTTTAAGCCAATACAGTACGGCAACATGGTTACGGTCAGAAAAACAAAACGCGTAGTCACTGCACACTAATCAATCGAATACTAGCTTCGCCAGTCACATGAAACTAGTACACAAGCCAGGATAGTAAAATGATGGGGGTGCTACTAGCTAAAAAAATAGAACCCCCATCATATTTAACTATCCTAGCTCGAGACGCTCGCTTACTACCTTTCTTACTAGCCTAGTTACTATAGTACTCGCGTTATGATTTTATGATCTGAGTCGTCGGGACATAAATTTCAGTAGCAATAAGAATATCCAACGCCTAATCGATAGTTTGCTACCATCTCCACAAGTGCGAGCGAGACAGACTAACAACAATAAATAAATTATTCATGGCCCGACGACTCAGTTCTTAACGCGGCGACTAGAGTTTGCTAGCTTACTATCCTGGCTTGAGAAACTAGCCTAGGGTATCTCGGACATAAAGCCCACTCGCACCACAAATTACTTAATACGTTTAACGCCAAACGAATTTAAAACATCGTTGTTTCTGTCAGGCGTTTGTAGATGACAGTTAGCGCTCATACGCACTAGCGGTTAACCGCGGGGACGACTAACTACGCGGCTAGCCGCTTTTTCCTTTTAATATGCAACTGCATACGTTTGTACGCTCTTAACCGCCACAAAATGGCAACCACGGCGGTTGAATGTAGGGCCGCGGCCCGCTTCGTGGCTAGCCGCCGTTTTGTCTATACGCACTAGGCGGTTCACGGGCGTCATCTGTCAGAGACATTACCTTGAATGTAGTCCAGCGGTCCAACCGCTTGACACGGTTAAACATCGTAGTTAGCAGCCGTTCCAACCGCGTCAAGCTGCTCAAACGAACCGCCTAGGCGGTCAACCGCTAGTGCGTAGGAGCGCTTAAACGTATTTAGTGATTTCAGGTACAAGTAGGCCTAAGTACATCCCGTCGTCTATTCCTACAGGCCTGGCCGAAAAGCCGTGCGAAAATTTGCGTCAGTTAACAAAAGAAAGTCGCTTCTCGTGTCTGTGTGCGCTTATCTCTTCGGAACTACAAAATTGACTTTGATGCGGTTAGTTAATTGATTTAGGCGTGACCTTGCGGAAATCCATTATAAAATACAATCCTGAACGCTGTCGCGTTCAGCGCTCGGTGTGGCAACACGCCATGTTCGGGTTCGCGATAAGTCAATCGTCAGCCTGAGGTTGCCTCGTTGAGAGGTGAAACACGTGTCGATTTCTTTCTGAATTTTTATAGCTCTTTAGAAATAGCTAAGCGGAACAGGTTACTAAATATATCCAAGTCTATTGTATTTTTTATGCGGCTTTCATTATTTGTATAATTCATTCATATTTTATTTAAATATAGCAGAAAAATCGTGATGTTTTGTCAAGTCTTATTACAAACCGCGCGAAAAAAGGGCGGGTCATTAGTGTAAAATAATTAGTACTTACGCTCAGCAGCTCGTTCGCTCTCCGGCGTGGGCGCAGCGTCTGTGTTGTCTCTTGACGCGTTGTCTTCTTCTTCGTCCACGTCATTTTCACGCCGCTTCGTTATACGACTGCACAAAAAAAGATTATATAGATGTACTCGCATTTCTTGTAGATTACGAAAGAAATTTTGAAATAAGGTACTTTAAAATAGCCCTGGTACCGTATCTTGCTGAATGGCAAAACCCACAGCATAAGCTATTTTTATAAATTTGTACAGATGAGAATAAAAAGGGGGGAAGGGGACGCTTCTGTAATTGATGACAGGTTTATTATGAGAGTTATTCATACCTCTTTCTCTTTCCATGTTTCTGTGGTGGTGGCGACGGCGAGCGCTTCCTCTTGCTGCCTTTCTTGGACTTGTTTGACGGCTCTCCGCCCGGGATCAGATCGTCCACTGATAGACGCAGTTTATGGACCTAGAAGAATAATCTTATGTGATTTTTATGAGTAAATTAAGTGCAACATTTTTGCAGCAACATCATTTTGTGTTGCTGGCAACACCATTTAGTTTTTCTGGCAATATCGTTTTGTATTGCTGGCAACATATTTCACTCTCTCACTGAGTGTAATGTTGTCAGCAGCGTGTTTCCTGCGACTCAAAAACATGTGATGCTGTGTGCCCATGAATACAAACCATAAAGTTCTTCTTCCATAATGTTATTTTAGAATAAGATTCGAAGCCAAACTATCTGGAAACTAACCGGTGTCTCTGGCACAGCTTGTAGAATTTAAATCTGTTTAGTGGTCACGGAACAGATGGTGTAAGTAATGTGTCAGTGTGACATGTTACCTTCTTCTTGCCGTTGGCGTCGAGCTCGTAGTCCTCCTCGTTCATCCACTCGTTGTACTGCGGCAGGTCGAGCGCCCACGACGCCGACACGCGCCACGGCTCTGCTCGGCTGCACTCCCAGCTCACTGTTTCGGGCACGTCCACCTATAACCAAAGTATAATTTGGTTATTGTGAATATTCTATTTAGTCTCAAAGTTGGATTAACACAAAAAAAGTAAAAACTGATGATTGTTCCTTGAAATTCTCCGTTCTTTGTGAGAGCTAGGCTTAGGCGACAAAAATTTACAATCATGTTCACAGTTTGATCCAGCACCCCATATTGGACGGGCGTTTTTCGGCTGCAGAAGCAAACGGTAGACGTTCAATAAGAGCTTCCGGATTCAAGTAAAGGCTCCTTTCTAGGAGCCTAATGGCAAATGATAGCATGGAGCCTTTTGGCCTCATACAGGACTTTCTGCTTTTATTTTAATTTTACTTTGTTTTATTTTTATTGTTTTTATTAATGTTTTAATGAGTGTGTTTAGTTTAATTTGTGATTTCCTGTGCGAGTCTCAATAAATACTTTTTCTTTCTTTCTAGCATTGAAAAAACAAACAGGTACACGTAAACCAGAATGGTATGCGCTTCAATTATCTTCGTGTTTCCGAATTAACACGAACGTCACACCACGGAGTAACATCCTACAGAGGCAAAGCTTCTAAGTTTTGTATTGTCACACTTTGTAGTAGTGCACCTATCTTTGCGCGTTTTTTAAAGTTTTGTCTCTGTCGGGTTATCTACTCTGGTCTTAGATCGTCATCTGTCATTCAAAACATTTGCCGTCTTATTCCAAAACACGGTCTAAATTTGGTACTGGAATTAGTACTAGCTTTAGTCCCATGACTAAATAAAACGTTATTATAAAATGAAGTTTATCTATAGTTACTGAACTATCTATGGTACTAAAGTTAGTCTGCCGAGTCCCCTAGTTTATCTTTGGTACTTATTTATTTGACGTTTGCGTTGATTAATGTTGTGTGTCAAATAATACAAAAATCGTTAAAAATGGATATTAATATGGTTATCTTGATGGATTTTGAAGATTTGGATATGCTGGAGACGTCTCGGCATCGTCGACGACGATCGTCGTCGTGTGAATCCTTTTGAATTGAGTGACGAAGATTTTAGAAAAAGTGTAGGTTCACAAAACGTTTTGGAGAAAAACTAGTGGATTTTTTACATGAGGATTTATCCCACAACCCTCGAGGATGCTTACTGAGTCCTGAAGTGCAAGTGGTTTGCACATTACGCAACTAGGCTCGCCATTAAGTATGTAAGTACCTAACCTTGGTCAATACTAACCTAACATTTGACAAAATCCAAATAATATACTGATATTATTGTTTTATTCGTAGATTCAAGACGATACAGCTGATTAACATGGTGGTGTGTCTCAACTAGTTTTCAGCAAAACATGTAAAAACTCGTCATGGATGTCCCGAAGATTTATAAAATGCCTATTACTCCAAATGAACAGTAGGAAAGCATTAGGAAATTCCACTGTATTGCTTATTTTCCTACAATAATTGGGCCAATAGAATGGACACATATTCACACACAGACACATTTCCTACATAAATAATGTAAAGTATCTAAAATCAATCAATTTTAATTAAATGTTATATGAACTGTATATGAAATTTTATTTACCAATGCATCGCTATCATAGTCATTTAACATCACGCCTGTTTTCCCCGAAGGGTTAGGCAGAGGTGTACCATGTTAATAGTACACCCACATTTCGCCAGTTATGTTTGTCTCATGTAATAGGGGGCGAGCCTATTGCCATCAACCGAGCACAAATCCAGGATCCAGACAACTTCAATGACGTGAGGAGTAATCATCATTATTTCCAAGTCCTCAGGAGAAGGTGATGATGGGTTTTCGCCACAGGTGTCTTTGTTTGTTCCCTTCTTTACGTAGATAAGTTGGATTCAACTCGCGAACAAACCATGTCACAGTAAAGCTCAACACACACACAAGGCGGGTTTGTCGGGCACGGGTCAGAACGGCAGTACGGCGGGCTTGTATATATTCTAACTAGCTTCTGCCCGCGACTTCGTCCGCGTGGAATAGTTACTTTGGGCTAACGCTAACTTTAACCCGCGACTTCGTTTACGTAGAAGGCGATTTTTTAAATAAAACGTACAGACGCCAGCACTTTAAGCTACTACAATCTGTCAAATTTATTTAATAGATTTTCAACTTTATCGCTGAAGTATAAGGTTCAAAGTTGATTGGGAAAATTTGACAGTTTCGGGTAGCTTGATGTGCTGGCGTCTGTACGTTAAGGAGCTATTTTAGATACCTACATTTTGCTTTTATCAGTAAGAGTGGAACTTTAAAACGTTAGGTAAAAGTACTGGGTCTTATAATCTTATATTACGATTCACGCCCTTCCCCCACATGACTGCCTTGCACATCATAAATGCGCGCGCAGTACTTGATCATTATTTTGCTGCGATGTCATTTTAAAACTGCGATATCTCTTAAGATATTCATTGAAATCGAATGATGTAAAGGGCAATTTTGTTTTAAATTAAATACTTGTGATGAATAACGTATTTATTTGGATAAGGATTAATATCATGTTTATAAAAACACCTTCGCAAATAATGCATTATTTTAGAACAAATTTGGTTGGCATGAAAAAGGTTATAGTGAGCCAACCTTAAAAGATAGACATACGCTGTCGCGGACTTTTTTTTAGAACTTTTGAAGAGGAACAATTCTGTCATACATAATTTTTGCGAAACTTTAACCATTTACGCAGCGCACGCAGAGGAAGCTCTCAAAAGGGGAAAAAAAACCCCGATTTTGAAACATTCTTCATTGGTGCTCCACTCCTATTGGCGTTAGCGTAATGATATATAGCCTATAGCCTTCCTCGATAAATGGGCTATCTAACCGTGAAAGAATTTTTCAAATCGGATCAGTAGTTCCTGAGATTAGCGCGTTCAAGCAAACAAACAAACAAACTCTTCAGCTTTATATATTTGTATAGATAGATATAGATATAGATTCTTTGTTGTATTATATGGATGTCAGCACATGAATTTTGGCCGGCTGGAGTTGTGTTTAGATGTTACAGAGAAGCATGACCAAAACTAAACTCCCATGTGTGGTGTGAATATGTTTTTGTTGTTTATACTTGGGTGTACACTGAATTTATTTGAGTCTGTAAGGTATTTATGTAAAGGTTCTTTTATCACTAGAAACAAATGATATAGGTACCTACCTACTCGTCTATTATTATTGTACCACCAACGTGATGCACTGTTTCAAAAGCATTAAAAAAACGAAAGATTTCAAATGTTTTTATTTTAATTTTTTCAATGTAAATCTTATATAACTAAAAAAAATACTACACGTAAACAATACATTATAACCAATTTTCACAAGTTCACACGAATAGTCGACGTCATGTATCACGCACTATCCGCGAGCTTAGGAATCACCATTTCACCTCTCGCCCAGTCTTCATGAATTTCGATAGATGTTTGTAAGTACAGCAGCGTTGACCTGGTGCTGTACCCAGTGCCGCACTTTTTACGAAAACCACACTTCTTCTTTTTCTCGATCTTGATAACCCTTGATGTTATTGTGATAGTCATCAGCTCACTTATAATAGCATTGTTATTTCAGTCATTCGGTTTTTGTAAAATTACTTAATTTATGTAGATAGCCAAAGTAAACAAACAATAAAATTAAGACATAATTGACGTGACATCTTATCGTTGACATTGACAATTTAATCAGCCATGCATTCCGTTGTAAGAAATAAGTATCAAAGAGAACTTATTTCAATGTTAATAATAAAATATAAGTTGGATAGGTATATTAAACATCTTGTTTTAAACAAAAAACATGGTAAATATCCCGTTGTAAATAACTTTTGTGGTATATTAATTGTTGTAAAAATGTTTGTGCTCGCGAGGTCTACTGTTCGCAGAAATACTAGTATTATCAACATTTAGAGAAACAGAACGTTGCTTCAAATAAAGCCTGTGTGAACGAATGAAAGAATGCCATTTTTGTTGCTTATCTGTGGATATTATTTAAACCATGAACCTTCTTTGGTACTAACTGATCCTCGAAAAGTCTTCGTTTTGTAATGAGAACGCTTTTTGACTCTGGTACTAGCTTTATTACCGTAACAATCCTAGACCTATAAGTCTTGGTTTAAACCAGTACCTAAGCAGTTTTTTGTAATAAGACGGTTGAAGTTTTTGGAATTGCATAGAGTTATTACTCTAATTTTGTAAACATGGTAATACAAAATAGGCAAGTATTTCTGTGGTTATAACAGCTCTATATTAGATCTCATCATCACACGTTCGGATTTCAAAAGATAGACGATGATTCCCGAGCGCATACTTTTCTTGGAATATCCTGTTTATTAACATACGTACCGGCAGCTCAGTCTGCGCCCAGGTGTCGTGGCTATCGGGCAGGTAGTACCAGTGCACCAGCACGTGGTTGGAGCGGCGGAACACAGGCCGCGCGTACTCCTCCTCTAAGGGGTCCACTGTTGGGTACACGATGTGCGTCGCTTCCTCTTCGTCTTCTAAAATAATATTTACTTTGTTTTTAACCGACTTCAAAAAAAGGAGGAGGTTACTCAATTCGACCGTATATAATTTTTTTTATGTGTGTTCGCGGATAACTTCGTCGTATATGAACCGATTTGACGATTCTTTTTTTGTTGGAAAGGAGATATCCTAAGGGTGGTACCATGATAAGGAAACCAGGTTCTGATGATGGCATCCCAGAGAAATCGAGGGAACTCTTCATCAATTTGGGTATTTTTTATAGTAACTCATGCAGTTGCTCTCGAAAAGCATCATTTGGTGAAGTGGAACTGATGATGAAGACCACAGATGGCCACCGGAACTTCTCAATAGTCAATACTAAGTATTCAACGGGTTGCGATTCGATTACTTTAATATGGTTGCCAAGTAATTTATGCTCGTTACAATGCATATGGAGAAGTGGAGCTGATGGTAAAGTACCAGGAGAACTCCTCAAAGATTAACGTCCCTGCAGCGGGAAAAGCAATATTTTGTGAACGGTGATGAGCAGTTGACATTTGGCTATTGTAACTTAGATAAATTACTAACTGACCCACTAAAAAGCGAGAAATAAAAAACTTTTTTACAAAAAGAAACAACCGACTTCCGAAATTTATGTCATTTTTCACTTTGTAGTATTTTTTTGGAAGTATGTTGTTTTTTTTTTTTGTAAAAAGTTTTGTTAGTAATGTATGATAACAACACAATTCTCCATGTCCTCGGTGTCGCAGAACACGTGTTAAACTCTGGGTCCCCTTTATCACCAGAATACCAGCTATGACATTCTTTATTGCATTATCTTTTCTTCGTATTTAACGTTAAGTCAAAACTACAACTCACTTTACTAGTGATATGACGAGCTTCTAGCCCGAATATTACAAACAATATCTAATATAAAATCTAATTCAGTTTGAGTTTCCGCGCATTATTTGAGAAAAGTACTATACAAGTCTTGGCCGCAACCAGGCATTGATGGACTCACCGTATTTCACTTTCCTTCATTAATGCCCCTGTCGCAGGCCGCGATAGTGTACTACAATTTATTGCAATCAATTTAGTTTATAGTCATGCTTCATTAAATGTTTTATTATCTGCGCATAACGTAATGCATGCTGTGCTTTAAGTAATGGGGCTCTTAGACTTAAGTTTGCAATGTACGAATTCTAGATAAATAAACATATGATATTATTTACCGCAAATCTCTCCCTGATGATTGACAACGATATCCTTCACTTTGTTAGCAGTCGCCTTATCAACCTCCGGTCGTATGAAGACGCACGGCGAGCGGATGACGTCAGCGCCCACCAGTGCGGATTCGATCTCCATCATCATCTGCACGTTCAGGTCCTTGCGGGAGGGGTTCTGAAAATGTGGGAGAGGGGAGGGGACAGAGACGAGTTTAGTGTTAGATGATGGTTTCAGAAGAGTGACGTTAAATAAATAAATAAACAATAATCTTTAATTCACGCGAAAGCATTTTTGGTTATGTTCTAATAAATATTAAATGATTTAAATCTTTTTTTTAATTCTTAATCTTAGAGAACTGAAGTCAATAAGTAAAGAGAATTTAACATTTTTTACCAAAAATTACTTTAAAAAAATACACCAAATGATTAAAAAAAAAAAGTTTCTTAAAAGTAATCCCAAGATTTGTAGATGAAAATAAGATAAACACATGCAATACAGACAGTAAAGGTGATTCAACATCCCACAATGTATTAGTGACATAACAAAGAGTTAAGGTTATTAATCACACAAACACACACAAGTACGTGTTATTGGAAGTGCCCATTATTTACACACAGTTCAACCACAGTTCAATAATCCCAGAACAAGTATTCTGCAACATAATGACCCTTGCATGAAATGGAACATAGAATGAAAAGTATCGGGGACTGCTACCTTCAAGCAAGAGAAGTCGTCAAGAGTGACTAAAGATCCCGTGTGTGTGATCTAGGAAAAATGTGATCAATAACAACACATCACTAAAGAAAGTATTTTTTAAATTGTGCATTTAAAGTTGCTCTTACATAACAGAAGTTCTATTACTGAATTTGTAAGGGAGCTACTTCTTATAATTATGTACTTACGTTAAAGAAATAAAATATAAAAAATTTAAAGTAAAAGAACATTTTGTTTTTTTTTCTGAACTTGATTATACCTTCATGTTAATATAATACCCTCATTTCATTTCGTGCATTTGAACTAGTGACAACACGCGTCTGACATGTGATAAAAAAGGCAGAAAAACATTAATACCAATAGCCAATTTATTTTTACATCTGTTAATTTTATCTTTATACCCTAGTCACGATCCTGTTCGCATTTGGCAGATGACAATAGCTCTCTATATTTGAGACAAATGTGTCAATCAGTGCCAATCAAGTTAAGGTACTGCACGCTGGCTTAGAGAATTACATCTTCTTTTGAGCATATATAAGCATATTTAAGTAGTACAATAACATAACATTACGCATTTCATGACCTAAAGTGTATAGTACAGACGCCAGCACATCAAGCTACCCGAAACTGTCAAATTTTCCCAATCAACTTTGAACCTTATGTTTCAGCGATAAAGTTGAAAATCTATTGAATAAATTTGACAGATTGTAGTAGCTTGAAGTGCTGGCGTCTGTACATTAATTTTTCGCCAGTTATGTAACAGAGAGCGACCCTATTGTGATGAAATAGGGTAGCAATAAGGTTTTAATCAGACGCATGTTGTCACATGTCAAGTGATGCATTGTTATAGAGCCGCGGTGTGCGGGGCAAGGTCTGCGGGGGCGGCGGGGGCGGCTGCGGGGGCTGGCGGTGAGCGAGGCGGCGTGCGGGGCAGTGCATACCTTACCGACCTGGAAGTCGAACTTGCGCCACCGTTGCTCCGACTTGAAACGGAACATGGTGGAAAGCACCGTGCATAAGGACCCGCCCGGCTTCATGTCCATGAACGCTTTCATCTGTAATCATTAACGAATTCACGTTACACTAAACTGCGAAATTCCAATTAATTTAGAGTCACTGTAGAGTTCTGGAGGACTGGCAACACTGCCCGAGTGATATGTCAAATATTTGTTCCGTAGTTTAAAATTATTTTTAATGAATAACACAGGTCTGCAATGGTTTTCCTCTTTCAAATCTGAGTAACGTTTTCTATAGTTTCAGATGTGCTGATTACGAGAAAAATAATAAAAAAGTTCCATTACGTCAGGATTTTTTGATATTGAATAAGTATTTAATATTTTGCTGAAAAATGTCGGAGCGCCTACATTTTAACATTTATAAAACGTCATTAAATTACTTCAGCTTAATTTTTATTGCATTTAATTAGTGTAAGGGGACATAGAAATTAATCGAAATCAGTAATTTGTTAATTACTACATAATGAGTGTAAGTAATTCGCATTAACCATGTCGAAAACGGTTAATTTTGACTTAATTTAGTAATAAGCTTATTAATACATAATGATTAGGTATTATTACCTAATAGTTATGAATATTTAGAACAGGGTGTATCAAGGAAGATGGAATACTAGCATGATGGCGGACTATTGTTGGTTATTGAAGCGCGACGATCCAAACCAGAAATTTAAGCGGAAATCGCACAACCGAAGCTTCCAGAAAAAAAGGACCAGGTTCCACAAATAAAATTTACATGTAATTTAGACTAGTAATAAGTTGTTATTATATATTAGTAGTTTTTTAAGTTAAAAGTAATGTACTTTTTTAATATTTTTTTTTTTTATGTGACAACTTGTGTTTTTTTCCTATTTTCTATCTGTACCTTTTTTGAAAAATCTGGAGGTGATGGAGAAAAACTAAGTACATATTCTTAATCAACGCACCAAAATACCCTAGAATCAGCTATCAAATTCCCGAGAGGAAGTTATGACCCTCATTTTGCAGGCCTGTGTAATTAAGTAATATTATGGTGTCATTTTATGTGTAAACGTAATATAATTGCATAAATACTCAGGATTATTGTTTTCCTGTAAATATATGAAGTAAACACAGTGTTTGGTTACACACCGGTAACTTAAAAATATCAACAGCTGACTATCGAACTACGGATTTAAACGGGGAGTATTGCTTTACTTTTTACTTTATAATAGCACACAATCGTCGCTTTACCTATGTTACACGTCCTAGTTAAGTTTTAACATAAATAGTTCGCTGATTTAGCACTCTGCATTGGGTTTATGTGGCATTGTTTAGGTACATAGTAGAAAACGTAACTTGGCCAAGATTATTTTAATCTTAAGACGCAGATATATGACAGCGACCTTGAATGGTTAGCTTGCGTGTTCTGTACCTAGCTCACGCAATGCGTCGTACGTCCAGCCAGTAATAGAACTCGCCCATCAAGGAGCGCTGTCCCAAATTAGACGCATTATTAATTTATTACACGTAAAGCAAAAGGTATTTTAATAAAACACGTATACTAAAAGATTCGTAATTTAATTATCTTTAAAATGGTAAGTTTTCAGAAAAATATGCTTGATGAATTTTGCGTCATTCTCAGTTTTTTATCCGCGGTAGACATAAATTTACAAATTAATTTCACTATGTAATATAAACATAATCAAAAATATGCCTATATTAAAATATAAAAAAAATGCTCTAATTTAACATATATTTTTTCCAAATCACTAACACTACTCGTTTAGACGTCATCTTCAGTATAAAATAATTAAAAGTCAGCTATCGTCCCCTTAATCTGATCTTTAATAAAATATACAACAATATAAACGTTCATGATCGTTATTTTTGTATGATCGCTATACTTTAATATCAAATATTAACTTTACAACCTACCCACTTATAGAAAAGTAAAATCATAAAAGGCAATAAAAGTTTACATTCAATTTAATAATATAGCTTTGATAATAGCTCTTTAAGCTAATTCAGTAGCCTACCTCATTTCTCCACTAATAACGCTAACTTCTCCCATTTTTCCTTTCATTTCTACCTTTACTTTATTTGTCTGTCTACTTGGTCTCACCGTTTCTTTATTCTAATTCCAGTTACAAATCCTGAAACCATGCCTGTGATGACCCGTAAGGCTAGTGCTCAGGATATGGAACTTAAATTGAGAACGGCCCTCCAAAATCTTGAAGCATCTCAAACCCAATGTAAACAATTGTTACAAGAGAATGACGAAAGTGAGGAGGAAGTTCAGAAGATAGTCAACAAAAACTCAAGCCTTAAACGGGAGCTAGTAGACCTACATCAGCAATATCTGAATGTTGTTGATGAACGCGATCAACTGAGGGTGGTCACGGATGGTTTCAACAACTGTACAATCATCGGCACGATTCTTGAGCGCTGACCTTCACCTGCGCAAAAGTGAGTTATAGTTGTGGTATGAAGTGAGGCGCGGGGGCGGGGTAAAGTGTGATTGGCCCGTAGCGCATCGCGTCATAGCCGTCACTCGGGATTCGTTCTTTACTCCTGTTGCACGTACCTCACGACGACGAGTACAATTCCGGCCAATTTAATTAACACCAGTTTTTAAACTGCATCGTTTTAATTATCTGCCAAGTTAGAACTCAAATATTTTATGTGAATTTGTTATTAATTAGACCTTTGTAATTATAATAAAAGGTGATATTTATCGAAAGCAAAGTGGGGAAAAAAAAAATTAATGTCAGTTTGTAATTATAGCAAAACTATTTTTCATTCAATTATTTTATTTCTTCGAAAGTATATTGAAGAACGTTGTTCGATACACGTGGACATTTGTTCTTGGTTACCTACCATACTCGGCGCTGCGCGACTCGTATGAGTATCTCGCTTCGAATGCAATAACAAACTTTCCCCACTTGTTTCGAAATGTACTATAAATGAAGTTTTTATCTACACTAATATTATAAAGAGGAAAGATTTGATTGTTTGTATTGAATAGGCTCCAAACTACTGGACCGATTTAAAAAATTCTTTCACCAGTTGAAAGCTGCCTTGGTCCTGAGTGACATAGACTATAAGGGGGGGGGGGGGGGGGAGCGGAGCGAAGCAGATACATGTGTATTTAAATTCTATTTAGGTATAAGATGCCAATAAAAAACACTGTTTTAAATAGACAAGCCAGAAAACTGATTTACCATGTAAACTGTTTTATGAAAAAGGAGGCTGAAGAAGGAGTCAGAAATTTAAAACAAGTTCAAAAAAGAACAGCGGAGGCTACAAACACATCTGTTGCAACTGTGAGGCGAATTGTGAAAGAAAGTTGTGGTGATGAGTTTCTTTCTGTATTTAGAACACCAGGAAAAAAACGACCTAGAGCGAAACCTATCACAGGTGTTGATAATTTTGACCAGGGAGTAATTAAAAGGTGTATACACAATTTTCGTATCACCGAAAAAGAATTGCCCACTGTAGAAAAACTGCGAAGAAAACTGCAGCAGGATATACATTTTCAAGGCTCTGAACGAAGTTTGAGGAAAATTATCAAAAGTTTAGGGTTCAAATGGAAGAACACGGAAAATAATAGGCAGGTGCTGATAGAGACCTCAAATATTCGATTAAAAAGAATTGAATATTTAAAACGAATGAGCCAGTATAGACATGAAGGAAGGCATATAGTATATACGGATGAATCATATGTAGATTCTTCTCATTCAACTACCAAAGCCTGGTCAGATGAGTCAACTAAAGGTATTAAAAAACCTATTTCAAAAGGACAGCGGAAAGTCATTGTTCATGCTGGGTCTGAGACAGGTTTTATTCCAAATGCATTACTCACATTTAAAGCAGGTATTAAGACAGGCGATTACCACGACAATATGAATTATGATAATTATGAAAAATGGCTGCGAACTCAATTAATACCTAATCTGCCAAGTAATTCCATCGTGGTAGTTGACAATGCTTCCTACCATAATAAACAGTATGACCCGGCACCAACATCAAATGCCAAAAAATCTGAATTACAGGCCTGGTTAATAGAAAAAGGCATAGAATATAGTGAGGATATGTTAAAACCGCAGCTATACAACCTAGTAAAATCTAACAAGAACAAGTACAAGAAATTCAGCATAGACAGAATATTGGCAGAATATAACCATGACGTAATTCGTCTACCTCCGTATCACCCAGATCTCAATCCGATTAAGATGGCATGGGCTGCGATTAAAGGGTACGTATCCAGGAAGAACGTTACTTGGAGCGTCAAAGGAGTGACTGAATTAATTAAAGAAAAGGTAGAATTAATGAGTGCAAGCGAGTGGAGTAAGTTGTGCGAAAAAGTTAAAAATATTGAAGAGGAGTACAAACGAAGTGATCATGTGGTTGATACTTTAACAGAGGAATTGATTATTCGAGTTAATGCCGACTCCGATAGTGATAGTGATGACGACGAGGAAGATGATGATGAAATGCCAACTGCTAGTACTAGTTTAATTGTGGAAAGTGATTTAATGGAAGGTGTCACACCTATATCACCGTAACGTTTTGTCACTACGACACTCGACTACGGAGGGTATAATTTCTTATAAAATATATTTTTCTTTTTTGTAAAAAATGTTTTTCATTTCATTAATGAACAAATGAAATTTGAGGTCAAAAATGTTAACAAAAAAAGTACGTAGGTACGTAGTAGTTTTTTTAGTAATTTTTGACAAACTACAAGAACTAAGTTATAATTTTAAATTAGAAACACTTGTTAACTACCTACTTCTTTGATCTCAATTTCCATTTCTCAATTTAATAAATCATTATTAAATTTTTCTTTCAACCATAGAACCAGTAAGAAATTACGTAGGTAACTTAGAAAAAAATAATAATAAACAGGTGTGCGTTTTATTTTGTCATAAGTGTACGATGCGCAAAGCGATCCCCACTCCTCCGCCGAGCGCTCAAGAACCGTGCCGGTATCTGTAGTAATTTGTATGAGGAGGCTTAAGCAAAGTTAGGGACCTTGAAGATGAATTAATTCATGCCAATAGTCATATTATCCGGTTAGAGAAAGAAAAAAAATGTACTCAGGTTAAAGAAACTAACCATTTATACAATGAATTAATAAATACTAATTGTAACCCTCATTCCATAACAACTATTGACCTTACTGAAGATTCCTTGCTGAAACAGAATTATAGTTATAAAGTTAGTCATAAGAAAATTAAAAAATATGCAAAACTGAATAGAATAATAAAAAAATGAAATCAATTTAAGAAACAACAAAAACACTTTTCCAAAAATATTCCACTGAGGAAAGAACGTGTTGAATTACTCAATAAAATAAACAATTATCAAATTAAATTAGAAGACAGCAAAAAAATCTATGAAATTAATACACAGCACTTACAGTCTGACATACAGTTACTCGAGGGAAGACTTAGTTCCCTTTATATTAAATATGTGGGTTCTCAGAACCAAATTAAAGAACATATTCTTGCTGCAAATGAGTTAGTTATGTGTCAGTGTACTTGTCAGGTTTCAAACCCTGTTGCTGTCCAGCCTGAGGCAACGGAGGACCCGTCCCAGACTGAGAGTTTGAATCAAGGCTTTATTCTCAACCAAGATATTTCTGATGTAGTACAAGATCTATCTCAAGTGGTACAGCCTGAGATTGGTAGTTGTCCATCTTTTAGTAGTCATGATTGTTATCATTCTGTTATGTTCTCAAATAGTATAGGAAGGGGTTTAGATAAATTAATTAGTAGTAACAACCTGTGTTATTCTACTCAAAATTATTATATGCCAGGGTCTACCTACAAAAGAATAATGGCATCAGTAACAGGAAATGTTTACAATCCTAAAACCAACATTACTGTATTTGTAGGTAATAGTTCTAAGGTCAAAAAAGACGAAATCACTGACTGTGTAACTGCATTGTTAAAGTTAAATTGTAGTAAAATAATATTGTGTGCTTTCTAGGGCTTTCATCCAGGGAATCTCGGTCTTGAAAATTTCGAGAGTCTCGACGATTTTTTGATATTTTCAAGACTCGATACTGATGTTTTCGGTCTCGGGAATAACGAGACTTTTGAGACTAAGTCACAAAATAAAAAGTACCTATAAAAAATAAAATAAACTACTAAACCAACATTATTTTTTTACTTTGCTTAAATGGCAACACTGTATTAGTGTTCTGTGGTGGAGATTGAATAACCTTGTTGAAAAACGACACAGATTTTGATATTTCTTTGTGAAATTGCGAAGTTATTAGCTACGATGTGTTCATTAGCAGATAAATTAAAAGGTATGTATCATAGTTACGTTAGAAGCTTAAGTTTTCACCTAAATTATAGTCATTATTGACTTGTGATATTTTACATGCATTTTATGTTTTACCTGCTTAAGTTTGTTACTCGATTGCATGACAACGCAGAATATTATGCTTAACTATATTTCTTAATTTACTAACTATCGATTTAACATGCTATTTTACACAATATTGTTTTTTGCTAGTTTGAGGTTATATTGTAGTCGTATTCTGAATAGGGCGGTATTCTTGTATTTTATACAATCGTTTTTGTGTGTGGTCATGGGCTTTTTTTTTTCATTGTTTTAGAAAGTCAGTCAATGCTTATCACCAAAAGTGTCTGGCACATGGTATGCAGTTGGCGATACTAGATGTATTGTATAAAAAAACAAAAGTCGGTGAAATACAGAATGACTTACCATAGAATATAAAGGATGACGACGATGAAAATGAGGATGATGATGAAAAAGACGAAAGTGGAAGTTTTGAAATAATTGAGAGCAGCAAGCCGCGAAAAAATGAAGAAATAATTTATGAACATGTGATTAATAAAGTCCGAAAAGTTGCAAAGTTGTTCAGAAAATCACCAACGAAACAAACAGTATTAAGGAAATACGTAGAGGAAGAGTTCCACAGAGAACTAAAATTAATAATTGATTGCAAGACGAGATGGTCCAGTTTAGCGGAAATGCTTGAACGATTTCTAAAAATAAAGATATGCGTTCGAAAAGCTCTAATTGATGTAGGATCCGGAATAGAGTTCACTGAATCAGAGTATACTACACTGGAAACAATCTCAAATTCACTTGGTATCATGAAAGTGACCTTAGAAGCACTGTGTAGGCGAGACGCTACTCTTTTAAGAATGCGGCGACGTATGAATTGTCCATACAAACGTAGTACATCAATCATTTGCAATTTGAGCATATTTCCACCATATTATGTTGATATTCGGATTGAGACAGTATTTATCTAGGCTCCTACGTCTTTTGATTTTCAAAAACTTATCTTTAAATGAAGTGTAAGCGAATTGCATTTCGTACATTTTTACAGCGTAAATGACATGTTTTCATATGGTTTTTTCTGTATTATAAACAAAAATATTTGTAATATTGTTTCCGTAGAAGCATAGTTCATGTTATCAAGATACAAATTATCGAAAAAAAAATGGAAATACATTAAGTTTTCATTCATCATTTTTTGTATTACGGAACACATCCAAATTTATCATAATTTTTCGATGCTAGTATTGCTATCGCGTCAAGGAATAATTTGTCAATGTGTGCGTGGTCGTACTACTCACTGTAGTTGTATATCGCTCCGACAGGCATTCACACGTGCTTGGTTGGAATTCGTTCGGGGTATTTTTTGTCAGTATTATAAGATTAGGTATATTATATAGGTACTTTACTGTGCTTATTTGTTTACTAAATTAAAGCAGCTGCAGACTACTTCTGTTTTGTGCTCGTGATTATATTTAAATCTATTGTTTGATTGTTTTACTCGAGTTAATTATCTTTTAGTATACACGTGTTTCTGAAAAAAAATATATTTTTCATTCTATCTTTTCTTTCTTTCTATCTTTAGATAACATAAATGTGTTTAAAAACATCCGTATCTGGACAAACGAGTACTTATGTTTCATGAGTAATCGGTAGGTACCTATTTATGCGTCTAAAGACCCTCAGCGAGTCGTAGAAACATCTAAATTATACACACGGCCGAAACGCGGTAGTCCAGGTATGGGTGGCTTGTTGAGAATCCAACGTGCTGGGACATACTCTCGTCCCAGCGCGTTGAAGAAACACTGTTGGATTTTCAACTCTCGGCGCTAAGCAGAGCGTTGAAAATCAAATGCACGAAAAATTTCGCCGCGATTTTATTACGTCCGTGCGAACGAGGGCTATATTATAGGACCAGGTTTTTATACTAGGTATTTACTTGCAAGTATGCCGACCAAGTGCCGATCCGAAATACTCGCAAGACTATTTTATTTCTTATTTATATTTAGTTACGGATCAATGTTCTATATAGGGCTTTCAATACCGGGATCCCGGTATTGGCTAATACCGGGATCCTGGACATTATTTGACATTTTTCAATACCGGTATTGAAATGTCCACTACCGGGATACCGGTATTGGTGATTTTATTTTATCATTAGACACTACAGTGAAACAACTTATTTTTATTACCTACACATTATATTTCCAACCACATACATACATACATACATAAACTCACGCCTTCTTCCCATGGGGGTAGGCAGAAACTACAGAACGCCACCTGCTACGATCCTTACATAGTCCTTTTGCCTCGTTTACGTTCATACATCTGGTCATACACGCACGCCGGTTGCGAGTACTACGCACCTGGCCTTTCTGAAGAACATCACCAATAAGGTCTGTATATGTCCTCCTAGGGCGTCCCCGCCCGGCCTTTCCCTTTACATCAGCCTTGTAAATACATTTTGTTAGTCGCCTTTCATTCATTCATTTCCAACCAATTTTATAATTATCTGGGTAAGTTTTAAAAACTGCGTATTTTAATTCGACAGTTAGTTACATTTCATTACTACTTGTGCTACTAACTGGAGGCAGAAATAGAAGCTAAAACTCAAAGGGAAGTTAGGACCCATGCTTCTTCCAGCAGGCCTAACATGACACACGCGATAATTATCCACCCTCGCGCGACTAATTTTTGTCTATTTCTGTAGTGTTATCGTTTTCTGATAGCTACGCCATACAAAATACTTGACTCGTTCTGTCACACTTGATGTTTTGTCCACAAACCCTAACATGACACGTTATTTATCTCGATTTTTGACAGTTCAACACAAGATAATCAGTTATTTTGTCGTATTTAGTCGTCCTCGATTTTGACGACGAGAACAGTAGACAAAAAGACAAAATGATATATTTTTGTTTAATTGTGGGTGTACACCGGTGTACTGTAGTAGAGGGGTGCACTACCACTTTGATGACTATTACTTTCCAGTCACTTTGCCAATTATGGTGATTAAATAAATAAATTAACGAAATCTAGGGATTATAGCTGTATGGTAATATCAAATATGTGCAACATAATTACTAAAATCACCAGTTTATTTCCTAAGGGTGGTGATTAACAATTTTTATGGTTATAATAGCGGAATCAACTCCACCTGCCAATTTATTTGAACGTCAGTCTTTTTGGTGACTGGTGATTAACAAAATTTGCAACGTCATGGACTTTATGGTGACTGTTACAATAATAAACTTCGATTTGTTAAATTGCGATCGTCGGCCCATTTGTCATTTGTGGTGATTATCTAATGAGTATAGGTGCCACTAATTTTAATTTCCGTCAATTTGTATTTTAATTTCAGCATGCCAAAGAAATAATTTAATTTTAATTAAAAAGTTGGTTACACAAAAAACGAATCATAAATAATTAAAAGAGAGAATAATTAAGAGAGACGTTTATTCAATAAAGTACATAATTCCATGCATAAATTGAATGAATGAAACAGAACTTCATGCCGATGTTGCTATCATAAAAATAATTTGTTTTTAATCACTTGTAACATCGGTATCTCGTCGCGCGATAAAGTTTTGTCAAAGTGCCTTTTCGAGTTTACTCGCCGTTTGCGGTCATGTAAGGGATTAGAATGACGTCAGAATCGTAGACAAATTCCGAAAAAAACGAGAAAAAGAGCGTTCTCGCGCTTGTCATGTTAACCCTGCAGCACTGATATAGAGTCTATTGTAAGAGTTGAATTGGGCATTTATGATAGTTCTGAAGGCGGCCGAGAGATGTATATTGACATGGCGTATAATTATTTACTGAGCATTCTACCTACGAGCGTAGAGGTAGAGAGAACGTTTACCTCGGTTACATATTTGTGCAACCGTTTAAGGGGACGATAACCGACTTTTAATGATTTTATACTGAAGATGACGTCTAAACGAGTAGTGTAAGTAATTTGAAAAAAAAATATGTTAAATAAAAGCATTTTCTTAATATTTTAATATAGGCATATTTTTGATTATGTTTATATTAAATAGTGAAATTAATTTGTTAAGTTATGTCTAACGCGGATAAAAAAACTGAGAATGACGCAAAATTTATCAAGCGTTTTTTTCTGAAAACTTCACCATTTTGAAAACAATTAAATTATTGATCTTTTAGTATACGTGTTTTATTAAAATACCTTTTGTTTTACGTGTAATAAATTAATAATGCGTCTAATTTGGGACAGCGCTCCTTGATGGACGAGTCCTATTACTGGCTGGACGTATGACGCGTTGCATGAGCTCAGTACAAAACACGCAAGCTAACCATTCAAGGTCACTGTCATATATCTGCGCCTTAAGAAGCTCGCTCTCAGATAAAACTTTAGATGCTCTTTCCTTCCTACGAACTCATTTTCAGGAAGAAAGAGCCGAAACAATGTTGATTTTATAGAGATTATATGCAGATATTACTTTATAGCAAAAGATGCATGTTCCACTCAGTAGTAACTGTAATAAGTCATGATGAAAAACCCATAACGGGGAAGCATCAGGGTAACCCGCGAAATTCAAATTTTCTTACGTATTTTGCATTTTGCAGGTCAGTGACAGGTTTTATGTTGATTAAAATATGATTCGCGGTCATAACGAATATGGCTTTACTCAATTATAATCATTGCAATCAGCAATACAACTCCATAAGTTAGCAAAGGTGTCAAATGTCATGATTTCATGAAATCATGACATTTGACACCTTTATCTTCTTAATCACTATTGCTGATTGTAATGATTATAATTGAGTAAAGCCATATTTGTTACGACCGCGAATCATATTTTAATCTACATTAAACCTGACACTGACCTGCAAAATGCAAAAAACGTAAGAAAATTTGAATTTTGCGAGCTACCCTGGCGCTTCCCCCTTAAAAGCACGATGAACAATTTTGACTGATTTTTATGTGATTTTATTAAAACATATTGTATGTTGATTTTAAAGATATTTATTTTATAAAAACATAAAGATAAATAGATCGCTAAATTGTAATTACTTAGATACTGATTATTCAAATTTAAATGTTTTATTTTATCTAGGTACTTTTCTCATACTATGTATCAGATTATTTTGTTATTTTTGTTAGGAGATTCTGTTTGCAATTTAAAGTTGTATAAAAAAGTGACTTTATATTTAAAAAGCAGTTTTTTATCAAATCAAATCAAATCAAATGTTTATTTGCCAGAAATACATTGTTTTGGTACAGGTGAGATCTTATAACCTAAGTGTCATTGTATTCTGCCTGCAAGCAAGCGTGCAATTTTTTTATTAAGTTTACATTCATTCCTATTTTATTATTTTGTAGTGAAACTTATTAGTTGTTGAATAAAAAAACGATATTAAGTTACCTACTACAGGTACACCTCTGCCCAACCCTTCGGGGAAACAAGGCGTGATGTTATGTATGTGTAAGTAAAAAAATAGTCTCATACCGGGATCCCGGTGTTGGACATTTTCTATACGGTATTAATACCGGTACTGCAAAAATCCGGTATTCGAAACCCCTAGTAGTTCTATGCAAGCGTTTTTACTTTAAAGGATATGGAAGTTTTTTTTTTTGTAAACGCGATTGTGCTCTTTATTTATACTAAATTACGGATTAATGGTTTTGGAAGTTTTTTTTTTTTTTAATGCGATTGTGCTCTTTATTTAGATAAGGTCCGTACCAATGTTCTATACAAGTATTTTTCTTCAAAGTATTTTTTTTGGCTACTCGCTCCTTCGACGCTCGATGCAATTCTGCTCCTTATTTATATTTAGTTATGGATCAAAGTTCTATGCAAGTATTTTTACTTTAAAGGTTTTGGAAGTTTTCTTGAAGTGAATACTTCTTTAGGCGCGTTGAGCATTTTTGAGATGGGACTAAACCTTTGATTTCGCGACACTGTAACGCAATTTACCGAAACCGTGGAGTAAAGGCATCAATGCGTTGATTACCGCGGTACCGATTTTTTTAATCTGACGTGTAAAAGTGATTCCGATACTTATCCTATTTACAGAATAAATAATTTCATTTCATATCTACTAGATTTTCTCTACAAGGCCTAGATCCAGAGATATTCTAAAACATTGAGATATTGGCATTGTAAAGAAATTTCCAAAAAACGCATTACTAGTCTGTACATATACTAACGATTCCCCAAAGTATTCAACAGAAATAAAGCAAGTAATGAACATACCTAATTACTAATAATAAAATATAAATGCCGTCGACTCGTTATGAATGAATGGTAAGTAGCTATCTATCCAGTCACACACACACACGGATGCGCACCGCGTCCGCCGCCCGCCTGCTGTTGTCAAACAGAGATAGCAATATTCCGAACGAATTTTGCAAACGTCTCGATTTGTAGTTGCGAGCCGCCGTCGCAGCGCTCTTAACAGCGGATACTGCCCTCAATTTCTGTCTAAAGAAATTAGACGTACAACAAAATTCTTTGAACATTAGTCTCGCCAATTCACTGCGTATCCGTATTAAAGAAAATAGACTGATTGAGGCAAGTATCTTACAATACTTGCGCAGTCCTTCTCAGTTTTTTGAAAAGAAGTTGGATGCAAGAGCATTCCAAACGTTAAGCAACGATGAAATGACAGTGTCGTTGAAAGAATTGTACGAAAGGCTAAATAAATCCACAACCACAACTGAAGAAGCAACTGACAATTATCCCGGAAATACCAGTAATTCAAATGATGCGACGATTGCAGAGCTCACAAGTCTAACGACAGGAGAACAGTTGGAATGTGAGCTTAATCATTTGCTTAACCCCCAAGAAGACAAAGTTCAGAATATAACTTCCATGTCTATCCATGACTTGCAAACAACCCTGCACGTGGAAAAAGCTCTCTTTGAAAATGGAGGCGACAGGGGGAAGTACCTAAACCATTGCTACAATTACTTAATATCTATCCCCCCCACTAGCGTAGAAGCAGAGAGAGCTTTTTCTAACGCGGGTTACTTTTGTAATAAAATCAGGTCCTCTCTATCTGAAACTACATTAAACGCCCTTTGTTTTTTACGTGCCCACTATAAAAATGAAAAAAACTCTCTTAAATAATTTTTATTCTATAATTTGAGTATGTTGTTGTATGTTTATTAAAGTATTTGATTGAAATATCTTGTTTTGACTACATAAATGCCTAGCCTATAATTTTGAGAGTTACTTTTGAAATAGTCTCGAAAGTCTCGTTTTTCCCGGGAATTTCGAGACCGCATCGAGTCTCGATTTTTTTTTCCCGGGACTCAAAAATGCAGCGAGACTGAAAGCCCTAGTGTTTTCCCATATTTTGAAAAATTGACAAATAGATAAAACAATTATATTCATATGCTTAATAAGCATATGCAATTCTTAGTTAGTCATTATAGTGACAAGAATGTATTTTTTGACACCAACAGTTTTGTGGAAACTTTAAAATCGACTAGGGATACTGTGTATCTGCCTGTTAGTTTTAGACACATAATAGCACGGCTATTAGCTTTTTTTATAAACTCAGACATAAGTAGTATGTCGCAGTCTTGTATTATTAACACCACAGTGGTTAGTAATAATACTAATAATAAGGTGGTGAACCTGAATAAATGTAGCTCAAATGCTATAAATATTTTTACAAATTGTACGAAGGAGGTTCCATCTATCACTCACTATGAGCGGTTAACTCCGGATAGTTATTTAAACTAGTTTGTAAGAAAACAGAAGGCACCAGTAAGAATATTCTTATACCTAACAACAACAAGGTGTCTTCTTGCTCTAAAATTAATAATTATCAAAAAGGAGATCAGCAGAATGCCTTGAAATTATTTCATCAAAATATTCAAGGTATTTCTTCCAAATTATTAGAAATCGAAATGTTTTTAGAAAAAACAAAGTTCGACATTGTTTGTTTTACTGAACATTGGTTAAAGGATTACCAAATGCTAATTAATTATGAAAACTATAATGTGGGCAGTTGTTTTAACCGTAAATCTATGCTGCTCTAATCTTGATAAAAAATTGTTTAAAATCTAAGCAACGTAATGACATAGTTGGTTTATCAGTTGAACATTGCATCGAACTGTCCTGTGTTGAGCTGGATAAGCATGTTGTAGTGTGCGTATACATACCCCCTAATTATCAGAACTTTTCTTTATTTGAGTCAATAATGGAAGATGTCCTAGCGAAACTTGCATCCAGTAACAAAGCCGCAATTATTTGTGGTGACTTTAATACAAATATTCTGAAAATAAGCCTTTTTAAATCGTTCAATTTATCAAATGTTTTTACAGAACCAACTAGAGTACCTTCAACTTCTGCTACTTGTATCGATAATGTCTTCTGCGGTTGTGATTATTTAGATAAAGCCATCGTAAATTATTTACCGTCTGATCTTAGTGGACAAACGGTAACTTTTAAATTTAGAACACCTATTCAAAAAGTGCAAATACAAATTAGACCAATAACAACTGGCAAATTAAATAGATTCAATAGTACCCTAAATAATAAGTTAAATGCTCTGGGCCCTAATATGGACGATGCAAATAAATTGTATGAGGATTTCTTTTCAGTAGTGCACACTGAATTCAATAAAAGTTTTGAAAAGAGAACAAAAATATTTGCACTAATTTTATTTTTAGTGACTGGGCAACTAGAGGTATTAGGATAAGTAGGGAAAGATTGTTCGACCTGTATGGCTTTAAGCCTTACATTAATACTGAAACTTTCAACAAGTATGTTGCTACATATTCCAAAATTTTTAGAAATACTTGCAAGATAGCTAAAGCTCTGTATATTAGCAACAAGATTAAATAAGCAGAAAATAAAATAAAAACAGTTTGGAAAGTCATAAATAATGAAACTAATAGGAAAAAAGTACGAAACATTGAGTACACATTGGAGACTTCACGTGGTGCCATTAGCTCTAACTTAGAAGTAGCGCAAGAATTTGTACATTTCTTTACTAATATACCATCTAAAACGACGGAAGCTTTAAATTCCTCACCCAATGTCTCAATTAATTTAAGAGCGAACGTTCCAGGTTGAATTTCAATTTAGACATATAAACCCTATGATAGTTATAAAAGCTTTTCGGCAAATTAAAATCAAATTGACCGAAGATCTATGGGGATTATCTATCAAAGTTTGTACATCCATAATCGAGACTATAGCACCGTACTTAGCTTTAATATTTAATTTGTGTGTGGATCAAGGAGTCTTCCCGGATTTAATGAAATACAGTAAAGTTATACCACTTTTTAAATCTGAGGACAGTAAAGACACTAACAATTACAGACCAGTATCTGTGCTGCCGGTATTCTGCAAGGTTTTCGAAAAGATAATACTCAATCAAATGCTTAATCGTTTTAACGCCAACCAAATCTTGCACGATCAGCAATATGGTTTCACCAAAGGACGTTGTACAACTGACGCCGGTGTCACCTTATTAAAACACATATTTACAGCGTGGGAGGAGGCCTAAGATGCCATAGGAATCTTTTGTGACCTCTCCAAGGCATTTGACTGCGTGAGTCATGACACCTTGCTCTTGAAACTTGAGCATTACGGACTAGGTAAACTTGCGCTCAGTTTAGTAAAATCTTATTTAAATGGTAGACAGCAGCAGGTTCAAGTAAATGGTGTCCATTCAATCGGTTTAAAAGTAAAAATGGGCGTTCCACAAGGCTCGATATTGAGTCCTTTCCTCTTTTTAGTATATATTAATGATCTACCCCATTTATTAAAAAACCAACTACAAATAGTGTTATTTGCTGACGACACTTCCTTAATTTTTAAGATAAATAGACGTGCATCAAATCTTGACGACGTAAATAACGCCCTACTGCAGGTCCAAAATTGGTTCACTGCTAATAATTTAGTATTAAATGGGAAAAAAACTAAATGCATCAGATTTGCTTTACCAAATGTTAAAAGTAGTGATTGTGACATAGTATTGAATAAGGAGAAACTGTAATGGGGTCCTCATTTACTGATGTAGATACCGCGAGGCTAGTCTATTTCAGTTACTTTCATAGTATCATGTCTTACGGTATTTTACTATGGGGACGGGCTGCAGATATCGAGTCTATTTTTATTCTGCAGAAGAGAGCCATCAGAGCAATACAGTGTGAGTCTTCATAATGTGCACATATCGAAATGAGGAAATCTATGCTTAATTTTAACGACAGAAAAAATATTTAAAAAATCTAAATATTGTTTTTTATACTTTTTATGAAATTAAAAAAAAAATTGTAACAAAACTGTGTAACTTTTAAACTGAATCAGCTATCGCGATGAAACAAACTCCATAATGATTGAAAGTAAGTAGCCGTCCACATAAAATTAAAATTGAGAAAAAAACTACCCTCAATTGAAAATAAACATGTTTTTTTAGTAAAAATCTGTATTTTTTTCTTCAATTTTTAATTGTAAAATTTATAAATAAGATAATAATAAAAAGAGAGCAAAAAAAAATTTTTTAAACTAAAAAAAAAAATTACCATTTTTTCCGTCGATAAAATTAAGCATAGACTCCCTCATTTCGATATGTGCACATTATGAAGACTCACACTGTATATCGTTTCCGCAGACGCGATTCTCTAAGGGATCTGTTTAAAGATATTAACATCATGACGGTACCTTGTCAATATATCTATGAAAACATCATGTACGTAAGGAAAAATCTAAGTCTTTGCAGTAAAAGAGGTGATAGACACAATTATAGGACTAGAAATAGGGACCAATTAGTTCAACCGGGTTTCAGACTGGCTAAAGTAGACTCATCCTTCATGGGGTGCTGTTTAAAATGTTATAATAAAATACCTTCCCACATACTCCAACTGAACGAAACGAAATTTAAATCATGTACAAAACGCACACTATGCTGCCAAGCATATTATAAGTTGGGGGATTACATCGCTGATAAAAATGCTTGGCTCAGCGCTGGTCCAGCTCCACAAGGGCGCATAAACTAATTGATTAGCATTCGAAAGTATTGTTGCAGCTGCTGAAGATTGTAAAACTATCTTTCCCTTGTATAAATTCAATCTCTTTGTATTGTATAATTGCATATCACATGTGTGAGCACTGTGACCATGTTGTACATTCCATAAAGCTACCATTTACTGGGTACATCTTTCATTGACTTGAATGTGCCCTGGCGGCTGAGAGTATGTCATGCTTATTCAAATGTCTCGCTGATGGTAGCGTGTGTGTTGGATCATTAAGTTCCCTTCAAAATGGTTGAGCTAAATGGTGCTGATCCATGCGTCATGTTAGTGAACGGGCGCCGTCAATAGGGACTGGTCATCTCTTAGCTGCCACGGTTTATTTTAATGTATTTAAATTTTTGAATTGTTATTATATTTTTATTACGGACGCTTTTAACGTGCACGTCTTTCTACATTGTTCTCACATGTATAAGTTCAACACGAATGATGTAACCAATATTTTGTAACAATATTTTGATTTAAAAGAGTGTCCGTGGAGTTTCTTGCCCGTTCTTCCCCATAGGTACCTACTACGCTTTGGAATGGGCAACTAGCTTCATTTTTCTGACTGACCGACCCCTTGACTATTCAAAAGTACCTGTAATTGGTTTATTTGAAATAAATGCTTTGAGTTTGAGTTCTCAAGCGCGTGTCTATAAAAAAATATAACTCACACGTCAAGTTCATGGGCAAAGACACTATTAAGTTTCCTAAAATACTTCATTGTAGACCATTTTAGGCAACAAGTGGCGATTGTTTAACAATGGGCCATTTGGCATTGCAAAATTATATTACAATTACAATATGGACACATGTATCACTAAATAAATCTTTTAAAACATATTAGTAAGCCATTTCGACTCTTTATGCACTTCCGTTACTCTGTTTCGGTTCGCTGTTAATCTTTTCCTTATCAAAGTAAAATAATGTAATTAAATATGTTCATTATTAAAATGTATTAAAGTAGCACTATTATAAATCAAACCCGTTGACGTTTAATCATGATTCATTTAGAAAGAAATCTGCGCCTTAAATCTATGTCCCTCGGTTGTCCCATGTTTTGCGCAGTCTGCAATGGCGATTGCAATATTTCGAAGCAAAACCATGATTGCTGTTACCAATATTTGTTTTGTAATAACCGAAAGTAAGAATTGAAGGGAAACTAAGTGAAGTAATAAGGGCAAGATAATTGTAAGAAGGAAGTAATGTCGATTAGGCGTGACAGTTTACACGGCAGGATGTGTTACATGTCGGAGTATGTCGATATTAGTTCTCGGTCATGGTAAGGCTAGAGGAACTTATTAATTATGTTAAACACTGTTTACATGTAAAATAGGGCCACAGTTAACTATTCTAAAATAGGTAGGTTTAATATAACACAAAAAGAACGCTCTAAAGTGTCAATGTTTTTGCATTTTTGTAAGAAAAACGACCTACAAAATTAAAACAGATTTCAACAATTTGGAAATAAAGAAAAAAGGAGCTAAAGAAATTTCCTAAGATTTCACATAATGGTTATAGTCCGTTAAAGACCTTGCTTGAGGTCACACTTCCGCGGAATCGTGTGTTTTGAGCCGTGACAGAACATCGGAGTCGCGGCCTTCCTAAACTAATTAACAACAATGCGAATTCAAGTGAACAACATAAGATGCGAATGTTATTGAATGATCACGTGGATATTATTGTAAAAAGCTTCTATCGAGTTCTTATTTTTTATCGACTAAATGAGAAGCAAACTCCAACATAGTGGTTTGGACAATTCTTAAGATAATCCAGTAAAACAATTTTCTTGCCAAAAAAAAAGTACTAGTCTACTACATATCTTTAACCTCTTTTGCAGTGCCTTCTGTAGGTCAGGAACTCAAGACCGTTACTTCTGTATTTTTTAATTTGTGTATTAAAATATAAACTCAATGCATATAACGACTTATAATGACAACAAACGCATTCATAATGATGATGGTACATGCGCACGTTGTATTTAGTACCGATAGCATTATAATACGTTCACTTGCTCAAGATCACCAGTGACCGGTTATAACCACTTGGCTAGTGGTGGGTGATTGTCGCGCAAGACGCCGCGAACGCTGAACGTTCAAAAGGTGTTAAGATTCGACCACGATTAAAATGGTTGTGTTATTAAGAGAGTTAATTCTAACAGTTATTCTAGTGAAATGTTTGGCATACAGAGAGACTACTCCGCTCATTAAAAATGTAAGTAGTTTTCTGAACTATGTAATTTATTATCGTTATTTTATGTCTGCACTGACAACAAGTTTTGGGACCTAGTTTAATTTTAACAAATTTTAGAAACTTGTTATTGTAGTACTTTTTATTAGGTGTTATATGTATAGGTGGCAGGGACATCGACGCGAAAACTGTTACCATGGATTCAGTAGGTACATGATTCTGAACCCCCTGCGTTGAAACTTTTCGTCGGTTATTAAAATAAAAATCTGTTGTTCCTTTCATTTTGACCGTGTAGGTATTGTACTTTTCTATGAACAACTGATGTTTTTTTTAATAACCGACGAAAAATTTCAACGCAGGGGGAAATGAAATTGTTTATTCTGTAAATAGGATATCGGAATCACTTTTACACGTCATATTAAAAAAATAAGCTAGATGAGTTAAGCGTTTCCTATCTGACTACTCTGAAAAGAAAGGCCAAAACAAACTCAGAGGTCGCAGTCTCTTTTAAAGTCCAGACATAATCTTGGTCAGGCCATATGAGGACCATGTAGATTAGTGTCTGAAAAGGTTTCAGAATCATGTACTGAATCCATGGTTATAGTTTTCGCGTCGATGTCTGCCAGCCTGTATAAAGCAAAATAAAATACTTTTATGTTAACATGCTATAACTAGTTTAGGAATGCTTGTTTATAATTTTTTAAATGTTTTATCAATATTTTTACCCACCCTATTATTATAGTAAAACCCCAATCTGTTCTGTTCATGATAAAAATAAAAATAAACTAATGACATCATTTTTTATTTCCATATATTTCTCTCTCTCGTCTCACATAATTATAGTAAACATTATTATGTACTTGGAATAAAACAGTTTTATATAAACAGGTGCAGAGGGGCGGTACACACTTCGAGGGTCCCCATTGGTCAACAAATGAGAATGCACTTTACTGGGTTGACATACATGAACAACAGGTGTACAGATTTGATGCCGAAACTACCAATATCACCTCTAAAACAATTGGTATGTACTTTGCACTAGCTTATACGGGGTGGCAGGGACATCGACGCGAAAACTGTTACCATGGATTCAGTACATGATTCTGAACGCCCCTGCGTTGAAATTTTTCGTTGGTTATTTTTTTTTAAATCAGCTGTTACTAAATCTATGGTAACAGTTTTCGCGACGAAGTCCCTGCCACCCTGCATGTCTAACTATCTCAAATAATTAAAAACTGGGAGGGAGATTTTTAAAATAGGTACCAAACCTGAAACCGCGAAAAGAAATCTGCTGTTCCCTACATTTATGTTCGCATAACTCGTCAAAATGTACGGAACAGCAGATTTTTTTTCGCGATTTCTGGTTTTGTCCCATAGTAAAAGTTGTTCATAATGATGAGTAAAGTCACGTGTTTAAGTTTGCGCACTAGTTAAAAAATTCCCTGTATGAACGTAGATGAAGCGAAAGAGATTCCTTATAGTCGTAGAACGTGGCCTACTCTAGATTTTACCTAACCGTGGGAAAAGGTGTGATTTGTGAAAATTATTATTCCACATTAGTATTAAACCCTGCTAAATTTTAGCGGGTTTTGATACTATACCAATCATGACTTCATACTGATATTATCGCAGTTATAAAATACTTTTAGAGAATAGAATAGAATAATTTCATTTATTGTTGCTGCAAGTGGTTGACAAATACAAGTTGGTCAAAATAAAAATACAAACTTTTTACATATCTGTACAACATACACACGGCTACACATCAAGCTATACATTTCCAGTTTATGCTGATCTCGCATTGTGTAGGATTTCCGTAAAATGTGAGGTCAGCTTATACTGGAAATGAATAAGCTTGATGTGTAGCCGTGTGTACCACAATTAAAAGGCGTAAAATTATAATAAAAAGAATATTCTAGTAGTAAGTAGTATCACGTGTCCGCAACTCATCAACTTCCAAGCGCGTATTTTGCGTACGAAAAAATATTCTAAAATAGATAAACAGAGCTACCAATTTTTAACCTAACTCAAAGCATTTATTTCAAATAAACCAATTACGGGTACTTTTGAATTGTCAAGGGGTTGGTCAGTCAGACAGATAAAGATAGTTGCCCATTCCAAAGTGTAGTAGGTACCTATGGAGAAGAACGGGCAAGAAACTCCACGGACACTCTTTTAAATCAAAATATTGTTACAAAATATTAGTTACATCACTCATGTTGAAATTATACATGTGAGAACAATGTAGAAAGACGTGCACGTTAAAAGTTCGTAATAAAAATATAAAAACAGACACAATTCAAAAATTAAAATAAACTGTGGCAGCTAAGAGATGACCAGTCCCTACTGACGGCGCCCGTTCACGAACATGACGCATGGATCAGCACCATTTAGCTCAACCATTTTGAAGGGAACGTAATGATTCAACACCATCAGCGAGATATTTGAGTGAGCATGACATACTCTCAGCCGCCAGGGCACATTCAAGTCAATGAAAGACATACCCAGTAAATGGTAGCTTAATGGAATGTACATGGTCACAGTGCTCACACATGTGATATGCAATTATACAATACCTAATCTTCTAGGTTACGGACCAGTCTCGTTAGTGGTATCTGTGAAGGACTATCCCAAGCTGATCCTAATAGCAGTGCGGACAGAGCTATACTTCCTGCCGTGGGACGCACCGGATGGCGACAGTTCTCTCAGACTACTGAGTGTGGTGGATTTGGGCCTGCCCAACAACAGGTGCAATGACGGCAAGGTCGACGCTAAAGGGAGACTTTGGTTTGGTATGTAGTTTTCCTGTTTCCGACTGAATAGGCCTGTGTTCAAAAATGTATTTGTCCGTCTTGCAGATTATTAAAAATTATTGAACACGTATTAATTTTTTTACGTAATCAAAAGATTACGGCGATACATTGAGTTAAAATGTGGCATGACGTCACGCCTTGCTAGATTTGACGTAGCGAGCCCCCACTCCCCAACTTTACTGCGTGTTTTCTAAGTTATTTTTGATTAATATAATAAAGCAAAAAATACGTATCTAATATTTTTTTATTATCTGAAAGACGGACTAAATAGAATTTCTTTTTATTTATCTAGGCAACTACCCTATTGTAAGACAACTCAATTTTATGTTAGTGATAAGTCCCATCACGCATGTTGCCTCCGTAACTTTTAAGTGAAATTTAGGCATTCAAGAGTTCGTGTTTAAAAGCGTCTGCCTGTTACAAAAGTTGGAAAAAGAACATTGAATATTTTAGTGAGATAATTTGATACTAATACTACTGAATGTTTTTCCGATGTGTGATGTTATAATTTATAATGTATCTTCCTAATGATACAAACCTATTAAAATAACAGCATGCATGATAACCATATAAATGGGTTTTCTACAGGTTTTGTCGACGGAAGAATAGACTAAATGACAGATTGATTGTTTATCTGTCATTTTGTCTATTCTTCCGTCGACAAAACCCGTTTCTATTGTGGTCATGCTTAGCGTGCAGTTCAAAATTAAAGAATTGTCTTTTTGAAGATGAGATAAAAATTTAATACTTCATTTTTAATACAGGTACAATGGGCAAAGAAGTTGATAACAATGTCGATAAAGATCAAGCTACGTTGTACATGATGGATGAGCACAACTATCTAAATCCGATGGAGAAGGTTCGTCCCGTGACCATCTCCAACGGAATAGCGTGGACTGCCGACAGAAAGTTTATGTTCTACATCGATACTCCGACGAGGAATATCGACGTATTTGACTTTGACCTTGAAGATGGATGTATTCGTAAGTAGTCTTATATACAATTAATGCCGCTTTTCGTGTTTGTCTCTATGACTGCGATGTTCTTCTAAACTATGCAACGGATTTTGATGCGGTTTTCACGATTATTTTACATAATTATAAAATAGAAATCTTGATGTTTTGTCAAGTGGTAAGAACCGTGCGAAGCAGGGGCGGGTCGTTATTTCCCTTTATAAAAAGTTTCCATATATTTGTAACTAGCTGCCGCTCGCGGCTTCTTCGCCCGCGTGGACCCTTATTCTTTTTCTAAAATAAAAGTAGCTTAAGTTACTCCTTAAAATATCAGTTATCTGCCAGTAAAAGTCCCGTCAAAATCGGTCCAGCCGTTTCGGAGACGGAACAAACAGTTTTTTTTTTAATATTTTGTTTTGACATTACAAACAGACACTTAAATTTTATTTATTTGTTTGTATGCATGTAAAATTAGATATAGATTATCTTCGCAACTACTGTATACTCGGTTTTACGCCACAAAAAATTAAACGGAAGATTAGCACAGTAGCCGACCGATTGGCTGCTGAGCGCCGTGTCGCAGGTTCAATTGTTCAAATTGAATGGCCTACAAACAAAGATTTAATGATAGTTGTTCCTGTTCTGGATATTTTTTTGTGTCATTTGTCTCTAATATAGGAAAAAAGTTTACGAATAGCAAAGTAAAGAAAACCTTTTTTAAGGAGGAGTAAATAACTGTATTTTTTTTTACAAATTCCAGGCAACAGAAGGACACTGTTTAGTTTTCAAGCCAACAACGTTACAGGGTTTCCGGACGGAATGACAATCGACACTGATGGCAATCTATGGGTTGCTTGCTTCAATGGTTGGAAGGTAATGATCAATTATAGGCCGCATTCCGACTTACGTTAAAAGTGATAATATCGAGAATTTAACCAAATTTAATAGTCACATTTAAGGGTTATTGAGTAATAATTGTGACTTTGGACTTTGGTCGGATTCGCGATAAAATCACTTTTGGCGTAATTCGGAATGCGGCCATAATATTATAATATAAAATCATATTATAAACAGTGATTGTTTCATCTGTTTAAATGTAATAAATAGATTTTTTATATCCTTAACAGACGTGGCTATAATATTTATTAATATACTTTTATTTGCGTAGTTTTTGGTGACGTTTATTTATTTATTTATTAGCCTTCTTAGTCGGACAAACAAAGTATAGTCTTCAGTCTCGTATTTGGCGTTTGCTTATATTTTGTGTGCGTTTCAAGTCGGCAAAGGCCTCCTCCAACCTTCTCCATTCCTGTCTTTCCTTTGTTGATGTACTAGAAATTTATATTACTTATAGCTCCGTCTGAGGTCGCTCGAAGATTACCATAGAAAATATATCGTAATATTTCTTGCCTTAAATAATATTTTAATATAGGTCACATTTTTCAAAAAATCTTCATTAAAAACGTTAACGTGTTTATTTATTAATAGGTCAAGCCATCACATGCGCAAACCCGCCAAAATAGGTGAACAAACACAAATATTTGTCGAGACCAATTTAAATTTTCTCATACGCGGGATAGCTTTTCATCATCATCATTTCAGCCGAAAGACGTCCACTGCTGGACATAGGCCTCCCCCAAGCACCGCCACTTCGACCGATTCTGTGCTTTCCGCATCCAGCGGATTCCTGCGGCCTTCACAAGGTCATCGGTCCATCTTGTGGGAGGCCTTTGCTTTTATTTCAATGCAAATACGAATCTTACGAACTAAAACAGCACATAAAACCTTTCTCTCTTTAATAGATCAATTGAATTAAAAATCAGTTGGGGTGTCTGAGGTTTTGCGCATTTAACGTTATACGTTCTATATTGTGATAGGCTTTATAGAATATACATTAGCACAGACATTAGTCTGAATCTCACTCTTTTTTCAATGATTTGTTTTATGATATTGAGTTGTTTTTTTTTTCTAATATTTATGCCAATATCAAGTAACTGCTATTTTAACTCTCATAAATCTAAGTACGCGTCTGTCTAGATATTCGTGGTGACTTGTTTCGTCAAGCATCCAGTTTTGCGCGTTTAACTGCCTGTTCTGGAAACTGACATTAAAAGATAATAAAATTCGTTTTAATTGCCTACATTTGAATAAGCACAATTTTTTGTTCTAGGTAATAAAGATTGATTCTAGAGCTGGAAAACTTTTGGAACAACATAGGCTACCAGCTGCAAAAGTAACATCAGTGATGTGGGGTGGTCATGATTTGTCCACTCTATTCGTAACAACCAGTAAGGTGGGACTGTCGCAAGCCGAACTTAATACACAACCTGAAGCTGGCTCGCTATTTGCAATTGAAGGAACCGGCGCTAAAGGACTGCCTGAAAACCAATTCGTTTTTGAAAATGCAGCAAACTATTAATGTTGAACTTTGTTATTTGAAAAAATATATAATTACAGTTAATAACCAGATTAGTTTGTTTAATTTTTATGCTAAGGTAATGTTTGAAACTTGTCAATCATGGTAGGTTCGTCTTGAGTAATTAAACTAGACTTTACCCAGAAAAAAGTAGGCTGCTGATGTTTATTATGTTACTTATTGCTTTTTAGGGTTCTGTACCTAAAAAGGAAATATCGGAACCCTTATAGGATCACTCGTGCGTCTGTCTGTCCGTCTGTCACAGCCAATTTGCTCTGAATCTAATGGACCAATTAAGTTTAAAATAAATAATATATATTTAAAGATATTTAAGAAAATGGATGCAAATTGACCCCCTTCTTATCTCCATAAATATTGAGCCAAATAGTTTGAAAAAAATACAGAGAAATGGTTCTTTACTTAAAGATTACAGGAAAACCTAGAAGTCTATAGTCTTAAAATAACATATTAAATCTCTCAATATTGTGCGTACAAACTTATATTTGCAGTTGGAATGTATGGGAGAACAAGTTTTTCAACTACAATGTTAAGTTTGTTCTTGGGATAAATTTATCACAACTATGGAACCCTTCATAGTGCATGGTCCGACAGGCACTGGGCCCGTTTTTATTTTCTGTACCCAAAGGGTGCCAACAGAACTCCAGTAATTGGGTTCTGTTGGCTCTAGTCACAGGACCTAACATATTTGAGCATTCTTATTTGCCATCAATACACTATGAAGGCACAGATAATAGGTTGGTTTGGCCTTTTCATAGAAAATATGTTAAATGGATGATGTTTAACACATGTCATTTTTATTTAAGACTAGCTGCACCCTGCAGTTTCACCGCAGAAGTCTCGATCCCGTGGGAATATCGGGATAAAAAGTATCCTATGTCCCAATCCAGGTCATGGTCTACCCATGTGCCAAATTTCATCCAAATCGGTTCAACCGTTTTAATTAATTAATGAAAATTCAAATTAATCTAAATTTAAAAGGATTTTAGAAATACTAAGCTAATTATACACAGAATTTTGTTTTATTCAATTTGGAGATAGAGAATTAGTACTTTCAAATCAGCTATTCAGAAAACCTTTTTACCAAATATTAATTATTCTAAATTATACTTGTATAATATTATCTTCTCATTTTCACTTTATTATACACCTATTATAAGAAATTTAATAGGTAGGTACATGACATTACACAGATCAAATGTTTCTCTCATTTTGCTAGTATTGGCTTTAATAAACTCTATACAAATAAATTAATCTGTGAGGTTAAGCTGTTATGGATGAGGGGGCTTTACAAAATTCCTCATTTTGCCTTAAAGAGCATCGCAAACAGTCTGACCTGGCCGTGACACAAAAAATCTTTGTATTTCCAAGTATCAGAGCTTGTAAATCCACCAGTCTAACCTTAGAAAACTGTTTTGTAAAAAAAGTTGGGTTGATAAAGTCAAACGGCAGTTGCACATTGTAAACTAATTCTAATAAGTATGTCAATTTCAACCGCGTTTAATTGAACTGAAAGCCAACCGAGTATGACTGCGAAGCCTAGGCTGGTAATGAATAAAAAAACAAAAATACATTGTGCAATAACAACTAAAACTTACCGGAAGCCTCAAAAATGGAGGGTCTGAGGCATTTTTTCCTAATTTGTTCTCTTGATACTGAATGAGCTGGATTACAAGTTGAGCTAAACCTTCTTTTGTAGGTGGATCTGTCTGCACATGCTGTAATAATAACAATACAGATTATAAACTGTATCTTAAGAAAAAACAATATAATGTGAACACTACTTAAAACATTGAAACAAGTTCTCCGAGCCCATTTTATGGTCAGTGGGTCGTCTTTATTAATAGCTTAAAAGGTTGATTTCAACTTAAGAGTGTAAATTAACTACATAACTAGTGTGATATGTGTAGTAATGAATGAAATGAATGTGAATGAAATCTTATTGGTTTATATCCCTAAATCATCTTCCTTCCAGTTGTTCATAACTAAGTCCTTACTGTTATGAAAACTTTGAAACGTAATATTTTGTTTAATTTTAGTTCTACTTACCTTCTTGCAATTCTTTTGTAGCCAAACGCGAATTTGATCAAATTGTGCTAGAGATTCCGGTGACTGAAAAAACTCGACGTTAGGCCCTCCATCCTTCTTCGGGCCTATGGTCGCCATTCTGATTCAATTATCTAAGTTATTTGTCACAGATATATTCGGATTTCAATGCAATATTATATTACATTGAGTAAAGAAATTCATAAACTGTAAAAACAACAAGCTTAAGACACGGCGTCGCTGTTCACAATTTTGACATTTCTGTTTTAGTGTTGCCAGTTTGCCAGCCAGCTAGACCATAGAGTATAGAGCTAGACACAGGCATTCGTGGTTTCGTCGCACCTTTCAAAATTTTGTGTTCGACAGAGTCTGTGTGAGAGGGTGACACGATAGGTGACTTCGAATGGGAATTTGGGAAATAAGTAAAAGAACAAATGAGGATAAAAACTGCCACTTGCTCACTTCAGATTAGTGGTGGTTCATAAAACGTATAGCGCCAAAAAATAACACGATATATGTACAGACGCTAGCACATCAAGCTACTACAATCTGTCAAATTTATTTAATAGATTTTCAACTTTATCGTTGATGTCTAAGGTTCAAAGTTGATTGGGAAAATTTGACAGTTTCGGGTAGCTTGATGTGCTGGCGTCTGTACAAAGCATCTAGCGTTTGCTAGATCGACTCAGACTTCGCGCTAGAAATATATTACTTCAACAAACTAAAGTCTAAACGTGCACAGCGGAGCCAGAATGGGATAGCAATAAAGTTTTATAATCTGGCACAGCGTGTCGGGTGAACTCGGGCGGCAGTCGGCCCGCGTCGTCTGTTATTTTGCAAAATAAATTCTCTAAATTTAAAAATAATTTTGATACAAGTAAATCGAATTTGACAATCGCGACTCCAAACGTGATACTAACCACGTGAATCTTTTTAGAGCCAGAGGCGCGCAGGGCGCGGCCTCGACGTGTTTTATATGGAATGTTTCACTTTTTGTATGGAAAATAAGAAAAAATATTACCTACATGGAGAGTGTAAGGGGTTTAAGCGTTTTATAAAGGGGTCGAAATTTTCATTATTTTTGCGATTGGACACACCGTTTTCGAGATATAAGCAAAAGAAAAAAGAAATAGTACTGTTTTTGCACCTGAAGTCCGAGGTGTTGGTGTGAATTTAAAGTTATTCCACACGTTTTTTTTTTTTTTGTAAATCGCGATTAGTAATAGTCAGATTTAGTTGGACAATCAAAATTTTAACTCTTTTCACATAAATGTTCATTGATTTCTAACGCTTCATGAGAAAAATATTATATTCTTTCGTGTGCAGCGCATTGTGAGATAACATTCACCGCGCAACTTAAGTCCATCTAGCGTGTTGGCAAATAAAATGACAACGTCTCTGCGTTGAGACTGTGGACGAGTTTTGTAACAACGTGTTATAATGATAGCGTTTAAAATAACGCGCTTGAAAAATATATTTCATAGTCTATAACACGTCTATAGTTTCTAGCGGATTTGAACATCACTACTTCAGATGGCGCTGATATCCAGCGTCTAATAATGGGGATAAAAACTGCTACTTGCTCACTTCAGATGGCGCTGATCTACAGCGTCTTATAATTTGACAGAGACAAAGAAGTCGCTTACAAGCGACTTCTTTTACGCATAATTAATTATTGAGCTCAGTTGCGCACCTGTTTACTGCAAAAATATGGGGTCCCATGTATTTGCCAAAGATGTTTAATGAAGAAAACTGGGAAAAAGCTCTCCGAAAAAAATTGGCCTTGTTCACAAACTAAACTAAATTTAAGTTCAGTGCATCTTTTTCTTTCTATTTCATTATGAAAAGGACAGAAGATAAATTTTAGTAAATTCCTATCAAATTAATGAAAACAGTTTTGTGGGGCATTGTTCTTAAGTTAAGATTTTTATAAACTTTGTTTGATAAATAAATAAATAATAATATATACAAGAATTGCTCGTTTAAAGGTATTAGATAGATAAATTTTAGATCTAGCTAGAAGTGCTAAGTATCTCAGAAGTTTTTCAGTCAGGAAGATCATGCCCGAGTTGGTTTTTAACTGTGATAGGTTTTTCTATCGTACGCCTCCAGTCCTTACCAAAAAACGAAGTCAACAAACACTTAACCTATAAATTATAAAACGTTCATAATTTATTGACTTTTCTACTAAAGTTGCTTTTTTACCAGGGGGGGAAGCATCTACCCCTGTCCTTAGCTCGTCTTTTAATAGTACTACACTCTCATACAAATTTATCTAGTTTTCGTATAATTTGTGATCGACACAAAAGTAAACATATACAACAATGGCGGTTATAAGCAAATACCTACCTAAATGAAAATACATACTAAACGAAGAATATTATTATTAGGTTAACCAGATCTGATTTCCGGTTTTACAGGACAAATGCATTGAAAATACGGGATTCGAGGTTAAAATACGGGACAGGCCGTTTTTTATTGAAAAATCAACATTAATTTTTTTATTACTAAAATTTGGCACAATCAATTTAATAACCCATACAATTGCTAAATTTCTGCTTCTGAAAGACTTTAAAAACCATAATAATACCTATACAAAAACAATAATTTTTATTTTATGTTATCTGGAAAGGAAAATGTGAAATACTCAACTAAGTAATCTAAACATACAAACTTTGATTTTCTTTATGAATTACCCTTGAAACAATCATAAATCAACAATTTGTTAATTATTTGGAAAAGAAAATGTGGATTAATCAACTAAACAACATTATACAAACAAACTCCGACTTTCCAATAGGTATTTTTATCATTAATTGCTATTGAATCACAAAATTACGGGACAATGTACAGTACTGTCCCGTATTGGTTTCACCAAGAAAAGTTCGTGCCTGAAATACGGGACAGCACGTAAAATACGGGGCATTTGGTCACCCTAATTATTATTTTTTAGCAGCGACATCTGAAGTGAGCAAGTGGCAGTTTTTGTCCCCAGTTTTTGTTTAACAGGGTAATAAACCAAAATGTCGCCGACCACAGAGTATATTATTATTATCGCTGACTGTACCACTGCTTTTTTTTTTCTATAGGGCATCTCGTAGTTGACCTCCGAGATCATGACTACTTAACCGAGCTTTCCTGTGGTTGCCTTAAGCTTCTAAACTTAAACCTCCAGCCAGGGGAAATTAAAACTAGGTTAACGCTCGCTAAGGGCACCCCCTGTGGGGTACGAACCTCGGCTTAGGGCGTCTACCGGAGGGAGGACATCAAAGATGGGACAGGCTGGTCACAAGAGCGCGATACCCACAGAACATTTATATACTCTACGGCGATACCCACAGAACAAATATACTCTACGGCGCCTGCCTCTCCTCAGAGACTGGAATTCATAATATTATGTCTCTTGTAATGTATTTGATTACTTTATTCCACATACAGCAAGCTTGATATTTGTTTGCCAGTGAAAAAGCGTTTTGCTTTAGAGGATTAGGAAAAGGATACAATGAATGAAACAGTTAAAAATATGACTTTTTAGTGATTCAACTTTACTTTTTTGGGTAATGCGCAAGGTAGCCAGCGAAATTCAAATTTTCTAACTCGGAGAATTCACTTTTTCTAACGTTAGAAACTTATTTTTATGAAGTTTAAGATTATATAAATATTTCTCTTTCGCTTCTTTTATTACCATACCTTCTGATAGTAAGCTGCAAATAGCAAAAAAAACATAAGAAAATTTAAGTTTCACGGACTACCCTGGCGCTTTCACCCTAAGATAACATTTTTAACAATACATTTGTAATTTGTTTGATTATTTAATTTTTATAAAATAATATACTAGTATGACTTTGTAGGTAATTAATTTGATCCAAAACTGATAAGACTATTTATAGTATGCTTTTTCTGAATTGTAATTTATTTTGACAACAGTTGGCGATTATAAATGATTAAATATTCGTAACATTAGAATTGACAATACATCAACATCTGATAATGCTCAGCACATACTACTAAATTTATATATTATTGTCTTGAAACACTGACCTAGGGTCATCAGTCTAATAACATAAGCTTGAACAGTAACCATAGTCAATCGCTAATGACTGTCTGGAAGACTCCATCTTCAAAAATAAAAATAAACAATTACGGTTACGTTAAAGCTTGATGAATTAGACTGCAGTAAAGCCAACAGCAGTAAACTGTGCATTTGATCATTTTATAACATTATACTTGTAATATTTAAGAGAACTAATGCTTAAAACAAGAGGTATGTCTTTCAATTGCAAACAATTAATTTATATACACCTATCTAAGCAAATACTAATGAATACTATTGTTTTGCTTTATACGATGGACATATTACATGTTAATGGGCGCGCTTCATGTTGACAAAACAGTTAACATAATTTGTTTCAATATCACATCACTAGCTTCTGCACCACATTAATGGTATGTAATAATTTAATAAGTATATTATATAACATGTAGTTTTGTAAAATAAGAAATTCTCTGTGAAGTAATTACCCGTTCGAAGGTTGTATAAAGAATAATTTCAGAGAAATATTGAACTAGTTACTCGTTTTTTGGTAATTGCTCCTCAGAGTATCAACTAATTTTACTGAATTACCGTCTTTTTAAATGCTCTAGTTTATCATAATAGTATATATTTATGACTGTAATTGATTTAATTATTGTCTCTTAATATTAATTGTGTTTCTATTTTGGACATTAGGTACTTATAGATAGGTATTTGTCCTTTTGCTAGTTGTTTTCAATCAATACATAAATTTATAATGCAAAAAAAAAGCATGTTTTTAAAGCAACACAAACACATTCACACATTGTGTTACATGATTCGATTCGAATACAATAAAGATTTTAAATTAAATAGTTTAAACATTCCAAATAAAATTGTCTTAGGCCTGAATTCCTCTTACTACGATGTCGGTCGAGTATATCGTTCGCGCGTGCGTATATACATCAGTGAACGCAAATAATTTGCGTTCACTAATATACATTTTGTTCTATTTAGCACCATACTGCAACGCTGACGTCAGCGGCGCGTACGTACGTACATTGCGTACATGACCGACATAAGCGTAAGAGGAATTCAGGCCTTAAGGTTTTCTCTTGACCGTCCATTAATATTTCATTGGTTAGGTGATATATTCTTTTCAAAAGCTGCAACATTCTAAGAACTGTATACCTCAATCAAATAGATTAATTAAAGTGGCAGAAGACGTCCAAGGGATTGCCATGGTTAAAAATTAAGAATAAAAACATTCCTATGTATGAAAACGTCACATTAGCTAAGTACGCAGAGCTGCAAAGCCACCAATCAAATAAAATTAAATATTCTAACAATCCTAACATTACCATACTAAATGCATAGTTCAGTTATAATTACTTACAGCCAAGTAAATGTTGGTTACTCTACAGCTTGTGTTTGAAAGTCAGCTAGTGGAAAACTAAAAACACATCGGCAATCGTTAGCTAAACACATATTATTTTAGAGAATTCGGAAGAAAAGTTAATTGGAAAGGTAATCTTAAAACTGTTAGTACCACAATAAGACGGTTCTTATACAATGCCGCCCATGGGCATGTGACCGCCCGTATTTTTCTGAATATTCAAAAAAATGATCGAAAATTAACTTTAAAAGAGGGGTCTATCTTTTTTTTCAATGTCCCCCTATGATTTTAAGGATTTAGACTTGTTTTTTAAATACTTAAAAAAAAAAAATGTTAATTAATCCGATAAAATAACTCATAAGCTTTTAGAAATAATACACGCTACTCAAAAAATAAAAAATTTAACAACAGGAAAAATATTAAAAATAGACTCCCTTTGTAAAGTTAATTTTCGATAATTTTTCATGAATATTCAGAAGAATACGGGCAGTCACATGCCCATGGGCGAGATTGTATATTAATATGTAAAAGAACTTTGGAGCGAGACGGTACTTGTTAGAGAGTTGATCGTCATGGAAGAAGGCTGGTATCCTAAACTAAAGCATTGTATGATGACACTCCCACTTCCACACACCACTAAGATAATTTATAATTAGCTTTCCCGAACCATCTCTATGAAAAATTTACAAAAATTGACTTTTAAAGACCTTTTCAACTTTCTCTTGGCTGTATTATCTACTTCTATGTAAGCATATAACTAGTTCTTCTAAACTACACAATGGATTTTTATACGATTTTCAAAATCATTTAGATAATTTATTCCGGAAGGTTTATATGTATATTTAACTTAGATAAAGCACAGAAAACTCAATGTTTGGACAGGTCACCACATCAGAACATTTCATCCGTGCGAAGGAGGGGCGGGTCGCTAGTCTTCAATAAATAGATTAGATAGTGTCAAAAAAAAGTTAGCACTATCTTATATGTAAGCTGTCACAAGCGAAAACTTTGTGCTACTGCACAGATTAATATCGAAGATTGATCAATCCGCAAAATCATTTAAATAAAAAGCAACTCACGCTACGACACAATAAAGTGCAATTCAGGTCGCACAGCGCTAATTACCCACAGTTCTATGTATTTACCTAGAAGTTGCCTCTCTTTCTATCACGTAACTCTTAGATCTTCTGACTACGTTACACTCACTGAATTGGCCCGACAAGTCGAGCCCGCCGCGTACTTGTAGCATCATACTTAAAATTCGGACTGAACCATTTGTATTAATGTGGCTACAGTTCCTTTGCCACGCACCTTAAATAACGATGAATTACTCGTAGTAATAAAGCGGCAGCAGTTAAAGCACCGTCTCTCAATAATCCAAGTCCTTATATGGTTATATTTTACAAAACAACAAATTGTTAAACAACGACAATTTTGCAACAACAAAAAATAAATAGCAATATTATCACAAATGCATAAATAATCATTCACTTAAAGTGAAACAAAAATAAATATAATTTTTGAGCTAGCCTAGGATTGTATCACGTAATCCTGAAATGGTATTTAATATTGACTAATAATTATGTTATTTCATTGCTGTATCTCTTATTCTCTGGCATGTCCATAACTATAACACTGTTAATTATTATTATTTATGTTTGGTAACAAGTGCAGACATTAAGCTGACGTTCGCACGGACGTAATGAAATCGCGGCGATTATTTCGTGCACTGGATTTTCAACACTCTACTTAGCGCCGAGAGTTGAAAATCTAAGTGTATTTTTTTATCGCACTGGGACGAGACTGCATCCCAGCGCGTCGGATTCTCAACGCTCGGCTAAACACTGAGAGTTGAAAATCCAGTGCGCGATATAATCCCGCCGCGATTTTATTACGTCCGTGTGTACGTCGGCTTAGACATGTAAGCAAGTGCAATTAGACCAAAAGTACTAGAAGTTTATGGGTGTCGATTTGTCGAATTCTAGAGGTGAGGAGAATAAATTAAAAAAATAAGATCGGCGCCGGCGAAGACTAAATAATTGCACTCGACGAATGGGCGTAACTGATATCTTCACCACATTCATTTAATTAGTGATGCAATGATACCAATACGATAATCGTATATCGGAGATTATCGTAAGTTTTTATGATCATTCGTTATTATATCGTAAATATTACGATACGACACTTACGATTCATTTTATTCCAATAATTTTTGCTTACATTTTTAAGATTATAATTAAAGTAAATAAAACAATACTACTACTACTTACTTAATTATACAAATTTTATAAATTAATTAATTAAAAATGCGTAACTAATTTTTTATTTTAGTATGTCTTATTATTGATAAAATAACATACAAAGTAATACAAACAAAGCTTAATTTTATTTTTTCTGAACGTTAATATTTACTTTTTTCAATATAATATTTACATACTTAATAAAAATTTACAGACTTAAAATAATATGTACAAGTATATAAAAAGGGAGAGGAAATAATAATAGGGCTTCAAAAAATTCGTCCGTATCGCTGTCAACAGGAAAAGTGCCCCAAAAGGCTGGCAGCATTTCCACGTTGTATGGCGAAGATGATTCTTTGGTAAAAAAATAGGCCATCCCTCAGGGTCATGTGAAGAGTCGACCAACCGCTTGGAGATGTCTCGAAAAAGTAAGTGGACACTCGGACCCCATTGCCCTAGTGTTTCAACCCCAAACGGCTCGAACATATAAGACAAATTAATTGAATAAAATGGTATTAACTAAAATCGTAATGCATTCGTATCGTAATTCGTTATCATATTTGGCCATTACGATGTATTCGTCATTCGTATTGGTATCGTGATAGCCGTATCGTTGCATCAATTTATGTTAGTTCATTGCTGTATCTCCTATTCTCAAGCACGTCCTACTATAACAACACTGTAAATTATTATTATTTACGTTTGGTAACAAGTGCAGACATTAAGACAAGTAGGCGAGTGCAATTAGACCATAAATACTTGAAGCTTATGGTTGACAGGAGAATTAAAAAAATCGGCGCCGACGACGACGTAATTATTGAAAGTAATGGGCGTAACTGATATCCTCACCACAATCATTTACAATTTTAAATGTCATGATAACAAGAAAGCGTTTCATCTAATAGTATTAGTATACTGATAAATTAAGTTAAACATTACTCAAGTACAACCATAATGAAAAGAAAACTAGATTACCTCAACGAAATATGTATAGTACGGCAGGTACTTAATAAATATTGAAGAACATGTGCTCATATTACTGATAAGTGATAACAGACAATCACTGTGTATATTGAGTACAATAATAAAATATCAAAGTTTGAAAGGATCTATGAATCTGAATGTATTGTTGTTATTTTTAGCTATTACCTATAAAATGTGTTTTCAACTAGCAATAAAAATAAAAATCATCAGAATCATCTTAAGAATAACATGGTTTAACAATTCAGACAATGGTGGTTCGCTTGTATCCAAGTAAATACTCGGCGATGCCGACGTAGTACACGGTCTGGGCGATGCCGAACAGCGGCGCGATGACGATCATACGGCACGCGCCTCCTTTAAAGAACGCAAGGGGACCCTCGTGCTTCAGTATTTTCCTGTTGGAAATATTTATATACATAAGAATATAAAAATAGTAGTTATAAATACAACAAAGTCGGTTTCCATGTCTGTCTGGTTTAAGCTTAGCTTCTCTAAACTATGATATGATTTTTTATGCTGTTTTCATTAACATTTTGCGAATTTATTCCAAAAAGTTGCTATATTATGCTATATTAGAAGAGAGCAGTGGTGACCCAGTGGTAACGGCCGCGACTTACGATTTGTAGGTCGTAGGTTCGAACCCACACAGGCGTTTTACTTTGTGTAAATTATTTCATCACCACTGCTCGCAAAACGTGAAGGAAAACATCGTGAGGAAACAGCATGTCCTACAACCAAAAATTCGAAGACATTTGAGATCTACCAACGCGCGCGGGGCCCGCGTGGTAGATTACGGTCCACTCCCTCTCACCGAGAGGAGGCCTGTGTGCCAGCAGTGGGAACATTATAGGCTGATTATGCTTAGGTATGCTATATTGTTTGTGTATGTGTATATTTCCCGACAAGACCAATTATTATGGAGCTTAGGGGTTTATTTATAAACATTGCTTATAGTTAAGTAATGATTAGCGACTGTTTGTCCATACATTTTTGACGTTTAAAAGTCTCATAACTTAAACAATGTTTATAAAGAAATACTTACGTGATGCAATCGATGACGGAGCTGTACTGACGGTCGCCACTGGTTTTGGTAAGCGTTTGCATGCGCGTCTTCACCACGTCCAACGGGTTGACCGCGAGCGCTGCGGAGGAGCCCGCGGCGCAGCCCGATAAGAACGACCACCTGCGGGTTACCATGCTCTAGAGTCTCATCGAAAATGGATTCTATTTTTGAGCCGAAAAGGTTTTTTTTTTGTTATCGATAGGTTTTTCTTTGGTAAAAGAAAAAATCAATGCAGTGTCAATTTCCTAATCATAATATTTAACCGTTTAAACTTAAATCGCATCAAACAATCTGATATTATACAGGATGGCTGGGACATCGATGCGAAAACTATTACCATGATAAATTATTTTATTTCTGTAAGTAGGTTTATACCAACACTTTTACACGTCAATCATATTTTAAAAACTAGATGAGGCCGGCGTTTCCTATCTGACTACTCTGAGAAGAAAGGCCGAAACAAACTCAGAGGTCACAGTCTCTTTTAAAGTCCAGACATAATCTTGGTCAGATCATGTGAAGGCCATGTGGATTGATGTCTGAAGTGGTCTTTTGAGGAAAGCACCACACATTGAGAGGGCCTGTCCAGTCAGTGCACGCATTTCTCAGTTATCGTGCAGCTCAACTCAGAATTTAAGGAGCTCAACGATTCGACGAACAATACCAAAAAAGGACATTTGGGTAGGCCACATAAATTCTGTCAGACCATGATTAGAACTGAGAAAAAATTAAAAACAAAACAAAAAAGAATGACCCACATAGTCTTCACATTCACAATAATTAAAATAATATAATACTTTAAAAGTAAATATTCATGTCATTGTATAAATAAAATTCATTAATGTCAATGTGTATATAAAAAAACCCGGAAATAATCTTGGTCAGAGCATTTAATTTGAGGACCATGTAGATTTGTGTCTGAAATGGTTTTTTGAGGAAAGAACCATACAGATTTGAGTGGACCTGTCCAGTCAGTGCACGCATTTGTCAGTAATCGTATAGCTCAACTCAGAACTTAAAAGGAGTTCAACGATTCGACGAACAATACCAAAGAAAGGACATTTGGGTAGGCCGCATAAAGTACTCAAAACTGCCAGATTATCATTAGAAGTAACTGAGAAAAATAAATATATATATATATATGACCCGCATAGTCTTCACATTCACAATAATTAAAATAATAATAATATTATACTTCACAAAGTAAATATTCATGTCATTGTGTATATAATTTTAAAGTTAGCAAAATAAACAAAGTTCCGAAAGTAAAAAATAATAATTGGAGCAGCTCAATCCCAAGCCTTTTTGTCATCAATGTAATCTTTAACGGTATAAAAATTCTGGCACAAATTACGTTTAATGAATGATTTGAATTTATTAAGGCTTAGATCTAGTACGTAGCTTAGAAGTTTATTATAAAAGCGTATACATTGACATCTGAACGATTCACCTATTTTTTTGAGCCTTGTTGTTGTGCAAAAAATTTGTGTTTGTTCCTAGTATTTATGTTATGGATATCACTGTATTTTTTAAACAATTTTGTATTATTATGGGCATATAAAAGATTATCAAAAATATACTGAGAAGGCACAGTCATTACTTTAATCTCCTTAAACTTATCTCTGAGAGAGTGTCTCGGACTATATTTATAAATTGATCGTACAGCTCTTTTCTGCAAAACAAAGATAGTCTGAATGTCGGCGGCATTTCCCCACAACAGAATACCATACGACATTACACTATGAAAAATAGCTAAACTACACTAAACAGGCTGTCTCTATGTCAGTCAAATTACGATTTTTTCTAACAACATATGCTGCGGAGCTTAGCTTTTTTGACAATTTATCTATATGTGGGTCCCACTGAAGCTTAGCATCCAAAGTTAAACCCAAGAAAACTGTGCTATCTTCAGGATTCAATTCATGGATTCAGTATATGAAATCAATCAATCTTTATTTGTGAACACAGGTATTACAATAAAGGTCTTATGTATACATTTTAGTCGACTGAACCCCACTGCGTTGAAATTTTTCGTCGGTTAATAAAAATAAAAAAAATAGCTGATCCATATATTTTGAGCGCGTAGGTATTGCAATTTTATGAAACAACTGTTTTTTTTTATTAACCGACGAAAAATACGCATTGGAGTTCAGAATCATGTACTGAATCCATGGTAACAGTTTTCGCGTCGATGTCCCTGCCACCCCGCATGCGAGAAAAACCAATTTTTTTGCATATTCTCAATTATTGTGCTTTAAGTTGTTGTTTGGATATTCTCTGAATAAATGAATTGAAAGTAATGATTTGTCGGCACTTCTTTTTTTTGGATCGAAAAAGAAAAATTCATGAAAAAAGATATTTCGGCCGAAAATTTCCGAAAACCGAAAATGAAATTCGGCCGGAAACTACCATGCACTCAATATTATGAATCAACTGCGGTGCTACTATTACTGTCAACTTGACCTGCCTTGCAAATGAGTACCTATGATAAGGACCCTCAGTTCGAAATAAGTCCAATTGTTGCTGGAAATACTTTTCAATAACACTCAAGTCCGATTGCGTCAGTTTAATACTTGTAGCTGTGTACGTAAGTAACCATTATAAAAAAACACTTGCGCGGGTTATACGCATCGTGTTAACTACAAACAGTGTAAAGAAGTGCCAGATCCAGTGAGTTACGCTCTGTATGTAACTCGCGCGGGCCGCGGGAGCTCGTGTAATGCACGTGGTACAAGCACCAAAAGTAATAATCAGTTTTACCAGAAAGGTGGTGTGATTTCCTCTGGTTTCTTTCCCAATTTGCTAAGGATGGCGAACATCGGGAAGTAGACGACGCTGAAGGAAACGTCACGGCATGCAGTTGCTCCGATGCCCTTGTACAACCCAGTGATACCCTTTTCTGCAAGTAGTTTCTGGGTCAGCTGCCAAGCAGTTACTTTCTTGATTTCTTTTACGCCAGCTATAAAAAAAAAAACACGATGTGTGAAGGGTGAATTTAACTCCTTCGCCAAGAGTTTTCAACCTAAGTTTTAAAATCGCAACGTCACGGTCGCTGCGCGCAAGCGCGGGGATTCCGTGCTCTGCGGCAATCATCTGTTAAGGCCTACAATGCCTTTAAAGTTTTCGTAACTTATTGAACTCCTACAATACTGAATATTATCAGTTACTCTTCTCCCATAATCTAATTTAATCCTCCTTTGTTTATTAGCAACTAGACATGAAACGTAGGTATATCCGGGAACTGTCCAACCAGATACCGAATTTTTTGCTGGATAACCGTTTAATGTCGTTATAATTAAAGAGAGAAAATTTTATATCCAATATATCATCATCATCATCATCATTTCAGCCGAAAGACGTCCACTGCTGGACATAGGCCTCCCCCAAGCACCGCCACTTCGACCGATTCTGTGCTTTCCGCATCCAGCGGATTCCTGCGGCCTTCACAAGGTCATCGGTCCATCTTGTGGGAGGCCTTCCAACGCTACGTCTTCCGGTACGTGGTCGCCACTCCAGAACCTTTCGACCCCATCGGCCATCCGTTCTGCGAGCAATGTGCCCTGCCCATTGCCACTTAAGTTTGGCAATTCTTCGGGCTATGTCGGTTACCTTGGTTCTCCTGCGGATCTCTTCATTTCTGATTCGATCACGTAGGGAAACTCCAAGCATAGCCCTCTCCATTGCCCTTTGGGTGACTTTTAGCCTTCTGATAAGGCCCATTGTGAGCGACCACGTTTCAGTACCATAGGTCATCACTGGCAACACGCACTGGTCAAAGACTTTCGTCTTGAGACACTGTGGTATGTGGGACGAAAAGATATTGTGTAGCTTCCCGAACGCTGCCCAGCCGAGTCGGATTCGACGATTGACCTCTTTCTCGAAGTTGGACCTACCTAGCTGGACAATTTGTCCTAGGTAAACATACTCGTCCACAACTTCGAGCGTAGCGTCTCCGATCTTCATGGGAGTGGGTGTCACATGGGCATTTGACATGACTTTTGTCTTGTCCATGTTCATTTTAAGACCCACTCTTTCGGAGGCTCTACTGAGGTCATCGAGCATTGTACTGAGTTTCTCCATGGTCTCAGCCATGATAACTATGTCGTCGGCAAACCGAAGGTTAGTGATATACTCGCCATTGATGTTGATGCCTAGCCCTTTCCAATCCAGAACCTTGAAGACATCCTCCAGTGCAGCGGTGAACAGTTTCGGAGAGATAACGTCTCCCTGTCTCACACCTCGCTGCAGAAGGATAGGTTTCGAGGTCCGGTCCTGGAGTCGAACTGACATAGTGGCGTTTTTGTACAAACACTTTAGCACCTCGATGTACCGATAGTCGATCTGGCACCGTTGAAGAGACTGCAGCACAGCCCATGTCTCGATCGAATCGAAGGCTTTCTCGTAGTCCACAAACGCTAAGCAGAGAGGCTGGTTATACTCTTCGGTCTTCTGTATAACCTGCCGCAGCGTATGTATGTGGTCTACGGTGCTAAAGCCTTTACGGAATCCGGCTTGTTCGGGAGGCTGGAAGTCGTCAAACCTGCGCGCGAGACGGTTCGTGATAACTCTTGAAAACAGCTTGTAGACATGGCTCAGAAGTGTGATGGGCCTATAATTCTTAAGCAGGGCATTGTCGCCCTTTTTAAAGAAGAGTACCACCACACCTCTGTTCCATGCCTGTGGCGTTTGACCCTCGAGTATGACGGAATCGAAAAGCTTCTGGAGGGCCTTAAGAACAGGTTTTCCCCCGGCCTTCAGGAGTTCAGCCGTAATTCCGTCATCACCCGGCGCCTTGTTGTTTTTAAGTTGCTTCAGAGCCATCCTAATCTCGTACAAGCTGACGTCCGGGATGTCTTCGGTATAGTGTCGGGTCAATCTAGCTCTTGGGTCGTTTGCTAGATTCGTAACGGGGTTACTGGTTGACGTGTATAACTGTCCATAGAAACTCTCGATCTCTCTCAACAGCTCAGGTTTGGCGGATACGATTCTGCCATTATTGGTCTTCAGTTTCGCAAGCTGGCTCTGTCCAATAGACAGATCTCTAGCAAATACCTTGGAGCCCTTATTCTGCTCTATTGCGTCCTTAATACGGTTCGTATTATAGAGTCGAAGGTCGCTTTTCAAGGACTTAGAGATCTGTCTATTGAGCCGCCGGTATTTAAGCGCATCGTCTGAAGACTGCAGAATCATCTCGCGCCTCTCCTCCATGAGCTGTAAAGTAGCATCAGAGAGCCTCTTGTTTCGATTTGTACGACGGGTCTTGAAAAACTTGGACCCGACCGTATGGACAGTTTCCACGAACCCATCGTTATAATCGTCCACGGAGCTCCCTAGGCACTCGAAACGATTCTGAAGTTCGAGCTGAAAGCTCTCGGGGTTTTGGACTTGGATCGGTGCTGGGCGGAGCGTAGACTTCATCAGTCGAGATCTTTCCAGCTTGATATTCAAGTTCAATGTGCCTCTTACCATACGGTGATCACTTCCGGTTTTCACCGCGTTGATCACAGAGACATCATTGAATACTTGCCTCTTCGTCGACATAATGAAGTCAATCTCATTTTTTGTTGCACCATCAGGGCTCTGCCAGGTCCACTTTCTGTGCTCACGTTTTCTGAAGAAGGAATTCATCATAAAGAGGCCTTCCTTCTCCATAAAACTGGCCAGTAGGTGACCCCTGTGGTTTCGACGTCCAACTCCAAATTGCCCCACTCGCAGCTCATCATCGTTTCGTTTGCCCAGTTTCGCGTTGAAGTCCCCCATGACAACGGTGAAGTGAGTTTTAGAGCCATGCATGGCTCTGGAAATATCCTCATACATGGTCTCCACCTCATCGTCGGGGTGTGACGAGGTCGGGGCGTAAACCTGTACGACCTTCAGCGAATATCTTGCGGATATTCTGAGTATAAGGTACGCCACCCTGGTCGACACACTCTCGATCTTCACCACGCTGCTCACAAGGGACTTATGGACGATAAACCCGACACCACCTTGGGACTGCTGGTCGCCCTCCCGGAAATAGAGCAAGTTCCCGGATTTGAGGATTATCGAGTCCTCGCCCTCTCTTCGGACTTCAGATAACCCTACTATACCCCATCGTAACTTGCTCAATTCTTCCTCGAGTTCGATGATCTTTTCGTCGGTCCGGAGTGTACGCGTGTTGTATGTTGCCAGGTCCAGTTTCCGGTGGTTATGGTAGCCGGATCTCTTCCGGGGATTCTTCGCACCCCTTGCCTCACCGTGGCCTTGACCGCTACCGTAGCCAAGGGCCGGTGGGCCGCCGGGCACTAGGGGCCGTTTCTTTTTGGTGCTTTTCATTTTTGGGGGGGGGGGGGGTATGCCATAATCGCCACGCTTGGCAGGCGGGTTGGCGATCGCAGTATGGTGTTAGAAATGCATAGAGAACGCTGCTGCCCATTCTCTAGTAAGTCCCTTAGTCGCCTTTTACGACACCCATGGGAAGAAATAGGGTAGTGCTATTCTTTAAGTCCGGCACCACACGGACCAATATATACAATCACTTAAAATTGTAAAAAAATAAATAAAACAAAAAACAATACTTATGAACGCGGCTACGCATGAATTGTCCATACAAACGTAATACCTAAATCATTTGCAATTTGGGCATATTTCCACTATATTATGTTGTTTTTCGGATTTAGACAGTGTTTATCTAGGCTCCTACATCTTTTTTTTCCCAAAAAACTTTGTTGATATGAATTTAATTTCACACATTTTACAGCGTAAATGACTTCATATTGTTTTTTCTGTATTTTAAACAACAATATTTGTAATATTGTTTCTGCTTATATGATCAAGTTACAAATTATCGAAAAAAAATAAAAAAATTGAAATATATTAAGTTTTCATTCATCATTTTTGGTATTACGGAACACTTCCTTTATCATAAATTTTCGAAAGACAGTAGTGCTATCGCGTCAAGCAATAATTGTCAATGTGTGCGTGGTAGTATTGCTCACTGTAGGTGTATAGGTGTATATCGCTCCGACAGGCACTCACATTAGCGCAACGTGCTTGGAATTAAATTTTACAAACATCTCGATTTGTAGATGCGAGCCATGTTCGCAGACCTCTTAAACTAACATTGTTTATAAGCAGTTCTTTTCTACAACAATTATCAGAATGATACTAACCAGCTTTAGCATCTGCCGCTATCCGCCCAGCGTCCTGCATCTGGATTTTTAAAAGCTCCATAGGTGTGGTGATGATGATTTGGCAGGCCCCGGCTAAACCACCCGCGAGCATCTGACGTGGGATGGATATGGATCTACAATATAATACGAATGTTAATAATTCTGTAATAGAGTTAAAACTGAAAGTTCGTGCGATGGCAGCTCTGTTGAGTGAGAGTTTATTTACTGCCATAAAAAAAAATGTTGAAACTCAAATCCAACTATGACATAAACGCCAACTAAAAAGGTACCTATAAACAAGACATCGATGTCGATGGTCCTAAGGAGAAGGAAGGGCAAGAAACTCCAAAGACACTCTTTTAAATCAAAATATTGGTTACATCATGCGTGTTGAAATTGTACATACATATTTATGAGAACGGCGGCGATGTAGAAAGGCGTGCACGTTAAAAGCGTCCACCATCAGCGAGATATTTGAGTGAACTCAACTACCAGTGCACATTCAAGCCAATGAAAGACATACCCAGTAAATGGTAGCTTTATAGTATACAGGGTCAAATTAATAGCTAGCGTAACTCCGCAGACGTTTTGGGTATCGATATCTAAACATGATAAAGCAAAAAATAAATTAATTTGATGATTTTTTTTTTTTGGGACATCAGCCGCAGTGTACTTGAAATATCAATTAAAAAAATCAGTGCTTTTTTCGTGTTAACTTCACAGACGTGATACGGGTACATAACTAAACAAAAAAAAAACAGATTTCTCGACTTAATACTTCAAATAACAACATTACAAGAGGTCGTTGACCGCAAAAAAAATTCATCAAATTATTTTTAGGGTTCCGTACCTCAAAAGGAAAACGGAACCCTTATAGGATCACTTGTGTCTGTCTGTCTGTCCGTCTGTCTGTCACAGCCAATTTTCTCCGAATCTATTGGACCGATTCAGTTTTAATTAGGTATTCATAATATGTATTTCTGTGACCCAAATATGGACATGTAATGTAAATAAATGGATTTTTAATATGAATGTCTTTTTTATAAGGGCAAATAAGAAAATAAAAAGAAATTGTATCGTGTGTCTGTCTATTGAAATTATAGAAAGAAAATATTTGAGATCATTGGATCAATTTTTTTTTAATACGTAATAATTATGTCCGGTGGCCCGGAATACTTAAATTACTAGTAAGGTGTTATTAAATCCATTTCCAACTCCAGTTTGAGAGCCTAGATTAAAAGTTTAAAAAAGACATACCCGTCAGGCAGAGATAGATACATTCGGAATAAATCATTGCAGGTTAATTTAATGGCTTTCTCTGGTGTAATGAGCAGGATGTTAACACCGGAGCCGCGGTACATGCCGAAGTAGCCCTCTGCTCTATATGTCTTCCTAAAGCAATCAATCCTGAAAAATAAAAATAATATGTTATAGTAAGAGGTAAAATAATAATAATGTGTTATGGCTTTCGGCAACACAGGTGTAGTTTTTTCGTATTTGAGTTGGTTTAAGTCCCGTATCAGGCAAGCGACTTTAAAAATATATTTTAATTAAACTTTTAATTCTTTTAATAAAAAAAGGTTTCCTTTGAGTAAAAATAGATTTATTGGCGATATTTCCCTTGTTTAATCAACTTCAGATATCTGCCCCGAATTTCAGATTTTGAAATCCAGCCAGCCTGAGTTCAAGCTGGCTGGACACATGTATCTCCGCTGCCTGATGATCTACGACCTTCGAAATATGTTCAAAATTTTGTGATGGGGACAATAATGATAACCTGAATTTGTGACGGAGAAACTTTGCGTAGTTTCAAAGATATTGAACATTTAAATTTTCCCATAGTTGGGGAAAGGGCTAGGCAGATCATGATATTATCAGTAAGAAATAGACTTGCACCTTCCTTTAAGGGGGTTGGACTGAACGGTGAAGCTTACAAAGGAGAATGCCCATAAATGTATGGGTGAAAGTTACAGATTTGTGTATTTTTTTTGTTCACATCCTAGCCTGCATAACAAATTTCAGCTTTCTAGCACTTCGGGAAGTACCCTAGAGGTTTTATTTTATACACAGACCTGCGCCTCCTATTACGGGGGTTGGAGGGTGAAAATTACAGATTTCTTAATTTTTTTGTTGTTTAAATGTAATACCAAATTTCAGCTTTCTATTGATTCGGGAACTGCCCTAGAGGTCTGTGAGTGATGAATTCAAGGCAATGGCACGTAAAATTTAATCGGAGAGGCAACCGGATGGCGAGTGGTAATCTGGGTCTTGAAGTGGTACCGAACCCCCGTACCGTCTGAATGGACCCCAAATGGACGGGGCGGAGATATGGGGGATGGGGGCAAAACATTTATTTTTTTGACATGGTTTTCGATATTTAAGCTCTAATAAGTGCAAGGAATTTGTGTGTATCACTTCAAGACCCAGATTAACACTCGCCATCTGGTTGTCTCTCCGATAAAATTTTACGTGCCATTGCTTTAACTATGAGTCAGTGACGAAATTGACGTATTTTTGGAATGAATAAAATCCAGTTTTATGAGTCTGCTAACTAGGGCTTATTCTGAGTATTTGAGCTCTTTAGCATTATCCAGGCCGAAGCTATGAGGGTTTGAAAAGACGACGAAACGCTTTGAGAGAAAGGTGGGCAGTGGCTCCCTCTTTTTGTTTTAGCTCCTGCCTTGTCCCTAGATAAACCCGCAGTGCAGCATGTGACTGCATGTGGCGAGCTGTTGGGCAGTAGCGACCCCACGGACCCTATATCCTATATCGAAGGAGAACTCTTGTTCCTCAACTCCCGGCTTGACTTTATATGCCGGCTGGAGTGAACACTGACGAGGAACGAGTTTCCACCTCTTGTTTGCCTCTATTCACCGGCTTGTGGGGAGATTCGCAAGAGCAAACGTGCTCGGAGGAAGGGATCTGGGCCATCTTCCGGGCTCTGGGATTATCCTGATAGCCTTGGAATACCTCTCCACTCCTCAAACACCTAGGGACATGTTGCCACCTAGTCGCTTCGTCACGATGTGCTAGTGACAGTTCCAGGGGCCTATTATTAAGTGTGCAAGTCACTCCCTGCCATTTTATCCGTGTATATTATACAACATTGGTCAGGCAGGGCACAGAGTTCTTCCTTAGTTCTAGATAACCAATCCACTATAGCCACCCAAACCCATGGCCCACTATGATTTGTTTTCATGTTCTGCACCAACCGGGGGTTTTCCTTGGGTGCACTTGCATGGTGCATACAGGGATAATCGTCGGTTGGTGCTCGATTTTATTTAAAATTGTCTAAGGTGCCTTTGCAAGTTGGTTTCGGCCCCTTGTACGCTTTCCAAAGGCCCGGGACCCCTGGGAGTAATACATGATAATAATTCCAATAAATAATTTAAAAAGAAATTGTAACTTTCCCTCCGGGGCCCGCGATATAGGTAAGACAACAGTGATACTTACCAGGGTTCGGAAACCGGTTAATTTTCAAAACCGGTTTTGGTCATTGACCTCGAACCAGAAACGATTGCAGTTTGGGTTTCGGTTACCAGTTAATGGGAGAAACCGTTTTTTTCACAAATTCCGATTCTGTTGAGTGAAATTAGCCGGTTACTTTCGAGTTTCGACGGTATAAACGAGTTCTACCAACTACGCCATCTCTCTTACACCTATAATAACAAAGCTCTCACTCTACGCCAACGAATACGCAAATTAAAGTTGTCAAAAAATAAAAGGCCCGTTTTGACATTTTGTCATCGCGATGTAACTAGTGAAGTAACCGACTCGGTACTCGATATTCACGATAAATCGATTCAAGTTTGTATAAGTATTTGATCGATTTGGTTATGTATTGTAAAGTGCATTGGAATAAAGTTCTGATTAGAAAATTTAACTTAAACTTTAATATTGTAGGTACTTTGAAATGATACAATGTTACGAAAGGTCAATTTGTCCTTAAATTAATATTTTTAGTTACAATAACATTCACTCAATCACAAAAAAATCAAGAAAAAGCGAAACTGATTGAATCTTCATTCAATCATTTTCTTCGGATGATGAGTCAAAATCGTCAGTTGAGCTATCGTCACCTGTAAATATAATTATTTCATTTTCAATTTTATTATCAATATTGGCGTCTCTGTCAAAATCTTCATTTATTATTTTTCGAGTTTTTTCTACCACTTTTTTGCTTAGTCTTCTTTAGTATTTAGGCACAAGCTTCTTTCAGCAATGCCATCATTTTTTTAGTGGAGAATGGCGGCTTAGTATTGTGACGAGCTGCGTATCCTTTGACTTGAGCCCAGATCAACTCAATAACATTGTACTGACAAAGGTACGGCGGCGTTCTTATCACTTTGTGTCCATGCTGAAGTGCCAATTCATCAATTTTATTTACGGCTTTGAGCGCCAAGCTCACTATTTTCAGTAAAGATCAGTGACACAATATTTAATTACTATTAAAATCGAATGAAGCTGGTGAAATTCAGTAATTAATTAGTTATTGGTTGGATGGTTATTTAAAAAAAAAAAGACTGAGAACGTAACTGTTTTTGAGACGTTTCGTAATAATTAGATACTGCATGCTACTTATAAATTAAGCGCGAAAAGAATACGCGCAATATATTCCATCATATTATTATTTAACGCGCCAAAAAAAAATATGTATTTTTTTAAAACACTTTATGTAATTAACTATTATTTTATTGTTTATTTCAGTTACATTCTAGGGTCTCTCACAAATGTCAAAACGGGCCTTTTATTTTCCGGAAACTAAGTACAGTTATCAAACAAAAACTAATTAATCTTGCGACAATCTAAGAAGCCCGATTTGACACCTATCAAAATAGCTTGTGTAGTAACGGGAAAAAAAAAATCAGTTGCTTATTATCATCAACTGAACTGTCTTCGTCGGTTACCCTCATAATAAATTCATATCAGGTATTGTAATCTTTATACAGTGTGAGTCTTCATAATGTGCACATATCGAAATGAGGAAATCTATGCTTAATTTTAACGACAGAAAAAATATTTAAAAAATCTAAATATTGTTTTTTATACTTTTTATGAAATTAAAAAAAAATTGTAACAAAACTGTGTAACTTTTAAACTGAATCAGCTATCGCGATGAAACAAACTCCATAATGATTGAAAGTAAGTAGCCGTCCACATAAAATTAAAATTGAGAAAAAAACTACCCTCAATTGAAAATAAACATGTTTTTTTAGTAAAAATCTGTATTTTTTTCTTCAATTTTTAATTGTAAAATTTATAAATAAGATAATAATAAAAAGAGAGAAAAAAAAATTTTTAAAAAAAAAATTTTTTTGTAAAATTTTTTTTTTTTTTTTAAACTAAAAAAAAAAATTACCATTTTTTCCGTCGATAAAATTAAGCATAGACTCCCTCATTTCGATATGTGCACATTATGAAGACTCACACTGTATTATTAAGGCGCCTTTGTAGAAGAGAAATAAATGTTTATTATTTATTTATTTTTAATCATAATTATAGTCAAAATGTACGTCTCTTCTAGTCTTCCGTTACAATTTTCTTTCGATCGATTTTGTTTTTATAAGTTTAAATATTTAATAATACACTAATTATACGTTTCTCTCTTTTCTAACTATAATGTTTGTAAAAGTATGGATTTTTCAGAACATCGATTTTATTCGGTCAAATAACGGCTTAAAATGGTCACAACACTACGGCAACGAACCCAAAGACATGACATTGTAATAACGTCCTGTCGGAATATTAATCAACGATAATTCGTGTTTTTGAGTAGGTTTTTCCAATATTAAGTGAATCTTGGTGCTTACGAATGATACTCATTGTTATAATGTATGGATAACATAGTAATTAATTAGGATTATGAATTTGATTTTTCGATTTCGTACATAGACGTTCATACAAAGTTATCGCGGCATGTATAGTGAGAAACGTCAAATCGGTCCTTTTATTTTTTGACAACTTTAATGTGACAAACGGCGGCGGCGGGCGTGCGTCTGAGTAAAATCGGTTTATAGAGATAAGCGCGAGTTTTAAATTCTATTCTCTGTGATAACCGGTAACCAACATTATTTAGGTATAGTCGAAACCGTTTTTGTAATTAACCGGTTAATCGATGAACGGTATTATAACGGTTTTATGAACAATATTGTCCGGTATTTCAAAATCGGTTTCAAGCCGTGATACTTACATATTTTTATATTGTTTCTTGCCATCTAGGCCAATGGTTTGATTCTGAAGTCGCGTTTTCACTAAATCCAAAGGAAACACAATGGAGACACCAACAATACCAGCAATACCGCCATTGATAATCTTTGGTATTAAACTGAAATAAAAAAATTAAAAAAAACATTAGCGATTGAAACAATTACATTATTATTTGGGTGGTAACAACTACACAGAAAGTACGCTCATAATCTGGTTAGGCTGGCAATCTTTAAGCGTGTGAGGAACAGGGTGGAAAATCTCATCCATCCATTGAAGAGGGAGGATCCTCCGAACAGCCGAGTGTTGTCTGGTGGAGAACTGCCCGATGGTTGTTGTCGCTATTGTATACAGGATGTGGGTGGGTCCGCCTTTGTACTTTTTGAGTGTGAAAAGTTTAAATAATTAAAAAACCATAACAAAGCCGACATCTACGCATTCTGTGCATCAAACAAACATTGACCAAAAATTGTTGTCAGGAAACAACTTTTATATTTAGTGTTACAAATCGCTGTTTACGATATGTACACAGGCAAAACATTGCGCATGAGAATGCATGCAACGGTACATGGGTCGTGAGTTTGGGGATATTTTTAAGTGTACCTATACTCCATTTGAAATAAGATTAGACATTTAAACAAACCTTTTTTACAGTCCGTTTAACCGATTTTGACTTTTATATCGTAGGCATAAGGATGGCATTAAAAGCAAAAAAAGTGGTTACAATACAAACTGTTTACTGCAGCTGCCATTTGTCATGCCACCAACGCAATAGAAGCCAAAATCGGTTGAACGGACTGTAAAAAAGGTTATTTAAATGTCTAATCTTATTTCAAATGGAGTATAGTTATAAATGTTAAAACATTTGTTATTGTAAAAAAAAAAAAAACGTTACAAAATTTGGAACTTTGGCCTTTTTATCTCCGTAACCAGGTATGGCTCCAGGTATGGTCTGGTACTAAATTATGGCAATGACGGAAATAACATCGCTGCCCCCACAGAATAAACGCGTAAATGCTATTGCGGAGGTTTTGATATTAATCCATATTTGTTACGAATTATAGGTCAAAATACATTACCTCAATTTTTATACTTACGCGTTTATTCTGTGGGGGCATCGACATGGACTTTCGGCTTAATCGGTTAAATGTCTTTTTACACTCAAATTTGAATTTTCACGATAAACTTTGCTTAACGCGATTATGACGTTACGATTAGCCGGCGGGCTAGTCGTAAGTCACACAATTAAAGAAATAATTTTAAAATAATACACAAAGGTCGGCTTCAGCTTCACGCGACTCGGGACAGGCAGTGGAGCAGGAACGAGGAGCAGGATCAACAGGTAGTATGTAATAGGGCTGTGGCGTCCTACACCGAGCAGGTATGAGAGATTTGTATCGTTGTCAACCCTGTCCAGAGGAGGAAACGTTTTAATAAAAAAAATCTCGTAATAGCAGAGGCCGCAATGGCGTCGTACGCCACGCCGTGGCTTGACGTCTGAGGCCTCTCTCAGAGGGAGACGTCCATAGAAATATAAAAAAAAAACAGGAGAAGTGGCATGGGGGCGTGTCTGTGTCCGCGCGTCATGATCAAAATGCTCGTGGTATAGGTAAATGGCCGTGTCCGCGAACTAGTGCGCTTTCGACCCCGATCGTGACATTTGTTCAGTGGTTTCTTGTAAAAATCGAAGCCAAACTACAATGTTTATAAATCATGGAACCATTTATCATTTAACAGGACAAGTATTTTACCATATTTGTCTTCAAAATCATGAAAAACAACAAATCGTAAAATATTTCTTGCCTTTACTACGTTATTTTTGTTTTTATATATTATAGCGACTGTACTATTTTTGCAGTAAATACATTGCTTCTTAACCACTACATAAGTACGTCGCTTACTGACTGGACAAGCAAGGTAAAAATCAAAAAACGATACTTTAGTTATGCGGTGGCATCGCGTAGTACGGCCGCAGTATCTTGCGACGAGCTATCGATGTGCTTGTGGAGATCCACTAACGTAGGATGATATCGACAACAATGTCGGTTGTCCTATGAATTTATATTACTTTGAAAGTTTATTCTTCAATTTGTCAACAGTTATAGCCTAGTTGGAAGACCGATGTGAAATCTTATTTTATACTCATTTAGATTTTCTCATAATGTTGAAATTAATTGATTTACTTAATTTTTTTTTTTTGTTTCGTTTTCTTGATTAATCGTTTTTTATTTATAATTTTTTCAGGAACTCCCAAATTTTTTAATACAATAATTAATGGGAGAATCGATAAGATTCCGACTTAGTCAATCACTAGCGTATATGTAAAATAAATGGGTTTTGCACAGCACAACGATACAATAGCTGTTTTCGTGTGAGTGAGTTGTACGGTGCATTGTAAATGCACGCTGTGTGTGATGACATAAGGTTTATAATTGATTGTGTAGTACGTTCTGATTTATGAATTGCAAGTGTGAGTGCGACTTCGTATCTATTAGGTTTACTGATTTGCATGTGTAGTTGTGGCGACGTGGTGGGGACAAATTGGAGACATTGTGTTTCGATACATTTTCAACTACCGGGTATATCTCCTTCTTTCTTATATCTATGGAGGCGTCGTTTCACGCCACGCTGATAGAGAGGAGGGCAGCGGAGACATTTTGCAGCGCCTCACGCACAGCAAGAGGAGTGTCCTGCCCATCTATCGCGCGCGGGAGGAGTGCCCCAGCGTCGGTGTCCTCTCTGCTCAGGAGTGGTCGGCTGCGACGTCTTAAACCACGCGGCTAAAGTTCCTCTGACGTTAGAGGCCTCGCGCCTTAGAGTATACTCTAAGAGTTTATATAGCGAATTTAAAAGGAAAACTATCACAGCTAAGTAGGCTTTACAAGTTAACGAGTAATAATCCACCAAATTTTATTTGCGGTTGTAAAAAATGTTCTCCCATACATTCCGTATGGGAGAACATGTTTTTCAACTACACAGTTAAGTTTGTTCTTGGGATAAATAATTCATCCCAACTACGGTACCCTACATTATGCGTGGTCCGACACGCACTTGGCCGGTTTTTTTTTCTATATATTCTAGTCGTTTTTGGCGGGGTCAAAGTTCTAACCTAACAAAACCTTTTTTTATGCGAGTAAAAATATTTAACCTAATCTAACTAGTTCGAATTAAAAATCAAAAAACTAGAAGAAGCTCATTGTAAAAGGGAGAACTAGCCAAGATAAAAGCAAGGATAAAAGGAAGCGCTCACCATCAAAAACTCCAACTCGTCCAGCTAATGCAGACGAAGAGGGTGCAGGAATAAGAGCCCCAAGTAAAGTGAATAAAACAAATGCTTTTGAATACATGAACCGTCCTCGAACAAATCACAACCCGGAACAACCAAACAATAGCAACCAGCACACACCAGCCTCCGGAAGACAAACAATAGGAAAAAAAAAACTAAAACAACCAAAAACAGAAAACAAATTTCCCCAAGCCGGTTAGCGGTCACCGTGGGGAATTATGAGCGCAACCCTCCGACAGATAACCTTAAACAAATACAAAACTAAAACATTTCAAAAAAAGCAAAGAAAAAAGAAAACACCCAAATAGGAATTGCATACGAAAGCGAGAACAACAAGTATAGGTCCTCACACCATAGGGAAACGGAACAGGAATGGCAACAAACCAATAAATCTTTGCCACGATTAAAATGGAGATGGGCCGGCCACACTGTCAGGGGAGAAGAGAAATGGAACAAAAAAGTGACCCATGGTATTCTAAGGAGGGGAAGAGAAAGACAGGGAAACCCTTGAAAAGATGACAGGATGACTTGGTGAGGACGGCGGGAAAGACATCGACTAGACAAGCAAGACACAGGGAGAATTGGAAGGGTCCAACCCCTTTCAATTCTCCCTGGGCCTTTGCCAAAGAGCGCACAAAAAAACGTTTTGTAACAATTGTAACTCTGATACAAGGCTATAAATAAAGGGTACGTATTAAAATCCCGAAATTTCATAGTAACTATGACTGAAATACCGATGTCCAAAACAACGAAATTCAAAATACCGAAAGTTTTAAATGCCGATAGCCGTTATATCGAAACAAAATACTGATGTCCAAATGCCCGAAAGGATGAAACCCCGAATGGACGAAATCTCGAATGGACGAAATAAATTCTTAAAAATTTTACGATATGGCGACAACATATACACCGGCTTGTAGTTTATAGGTTGAATCTGTTCCAAAACCGAATCGGGGCACTCCGACTTTACGTAGTCTTTTGGCTCCTACCCTAGAGTGTATATGTTGTGGCCAGATCATTTCATGAAATGGTTGCATTTCATGAAATAGAACATCGACCGCTGGCCACATCATGATGTGGTCTGGCCAGCACGCGTAGCATGACCACCGTCGAAACGAGTTTTGTCGACGGAAGAATAGACAAAATGACAGATTGTGATTGTTTATCCGTCATTTTGTCTATTCTTCCGTCGACAAAACTCGTTTCTACGGTGGTCATGCTACGCGTGCAGATCATTGAATACTCAACGTTTGACGATATGAACAGTTAAACGCACGACTACTTCATGATGTGGCCTAACATTAGTGATCATATCGTAAAATAGTTAGATTATCCACCGGTAGAGGCGTTGATGTCGCTTTGTTTTTGTTGTGCATCATGGCGGCGGAGGATAATTCGATTGAAAAAGCAATTATAAATATGCAAATGGAAGATAAAAGTGCAGTGAAGTATCGTTATTATACCAAGCTACGTGACTTTTATGAAATTCACTCGAAAAACGAGCGCAACCTTAAAAAACCATGGAGTTTGGAACGTATTTCACAGGTTAGTATTTAACTATTCAAATCTTAGTCATTGTTATTTTTCATCTGAAATGAAAGCTATTTAAAATGTTTTATTTATCCATTGACCCAGATTACTAAAAGTTAATAAATGCCAGTAATATTTGCGATACCCTACTTAATGATATGGCCAAACGTCGACTGACTTATCATTAAACATTGTCGTTTAAACGATATGGCCAATCTTAGCTGGCCAGTTCATGAAACACAACCATTTCATGAAATAGTCAATCATTTCATGAAAGGATCGTTTCTAAGATCTGGCCACGACACATACAAAAACCGGAGGCGCGGAGGGAGAGCAACTCCCGCCCACTGTAACAAAGTATGGGTGCCTATCCTTTGTTACGTAAGGGCGAAGGGGTTGTACTTCCCGCAGCGCCGGAGACGATGCAGAAGCAACTTTAATGTAATATGGGATATGGATCATCGGGATTTTAAACTTTGGGATTTGGATCTTCGGGATTTTAAGCTTTCGGGCAAATGAACTTTCGGGATTTAAAACTTTCGACCAAACAATCATTCGGCGTTTAATTTTTCGGGATTTCATCCATAGGTATTTTAAAATACGATCCTTTAAATTTCGGTATTGTAATACGTACCCTAAATAAACTAGTTCTATTCCGGGTACTTAGTATCTACTTGTTAACTGGAATATGGAAATCATTGATGGAAATATAATACTGGAAAAAAATAATGCTTTATTACATGTTTTTTAATAATGTCTACCCCGCGTATCTACTCCAATATGCCAAATTGCCAACCCCGTTTTCCGCTTTCTTTTTCCAAACTCAGCGCCGGCAGCCAATTCAGCAACCGGCACCGGCAGCGGAGGCCCTCTCTAATTATTATTTTTAGTCGACATCTCAGCCTGCCAGAAATATTTGTTTTACATATAGAAAAAAAAAGGAAGGGAAGAGAATTGAAAACTTCTTGCTTTTTTAGAAGTCGTTAAAAAGATGAAGGCATTCATATTTTTAGAATTTTCAGATCTTAAAAGATAAATAGAACTGCCGAGTTTATCTAGAGATCACTTGAATTCTGATTATTTATCTGATATGGCTTCTAAAATAATGCGTATTTAGGTTCACAAAGTGTAAGTGGTAGGTACCTACCTACACTGCATTTTTCATATCAATTTAACTTCTTTTACCGAGCAGATTTAATATGACTGTTTTATCCATAGTAAATTATTATAAATGCGAAAGGACCTCTGTCTGTCTGTCCTTTACACACCTTAACGGCTGAACGGATTTCAATAAAATGCATATATTGCGTAACACACTTTCAATTACAGCCTGAATGATTTTAAAGGATGTTTCTAATTAAATTGCTTTAAGTGTTCGAAAAATTTGTCTGCTCAATAACGTAAATAACGCAATGAATGTTGTTGAATTGTCAAAATGAAAGCCGTAAGCCGACGTAGGCCGTAGGTACGCACGGACGTAATAAAATCGTAGCGGGATTTTATCGCGCACTGGATTATCAACTCTCGGTGTTAACCCGAGCGTTGAGAATCAAGTGAACGAAAAAAAACGCCTCAATATTTTTACGTCCGTGCGTATGTAGGCTGTGTTACGCAATTACCCTGCTGGGATAAATGAAATACTTTTTAACTGGGTAGAACTTTCCCGTGGGATAATTTCAACCTCCACGCGGGCGAATCCGCGGTCAAAAGCTATTAAATATGAAAAAGTTTAAAAAAATTCATAGTTATAGTTCGATTCAAACTTAATTGCGGCTCGGAAATGCGCTACTCGCTGCGCAGTACCGCACCCCTCACACCCGCTGACAAGTTGAATTCATTACTGCGCAACTCGCCTCATGTTCCGAGCCACCATTAAGTTTGAATCGGGGTGTACTAATAACTCTGCCTGTCTGTTAACTTTTGAACCAATTGTTAGCATAGCGTGGGACCTGGAGAAAGATATGGACTATTTTTTTTTCATCCTGGATTAAAAAAATTATGAAATACAAAATACATGCAGACAAACTCGCGGCTATTACCTAGTAAATGTTAAATTCGAAAATGTTTTTAAGCAGGTATGAAGAGTTAGCGGTAAGAAGGTCATTATTAATCTTCTTCAGATGTTCTGTGATACTTATAAAATGAAAACCATAAATATATCATACTTTTTATTTGTTTTATGTGTACAAAAGTTACAATCTTTCTCTGCTTGTACCCAGTATTTCATTTATGTAGGATATAAATATAATTGGTTATCATTTTCTAGGATTGTATGTTTTTAAATAGTAGAGTGAACATCTACAGTAAATATCATAAGTCTTAAGACCAATTCAGTCAGAAGTGATTGTATTGAAGGTCGCTCCATCAGAAGCTGTGTTTTTAAACAGACCACAGCAAAATGAACTCTATATCTTGCTACAATATGCCTTATTCGCAAAAGATGTGCTCTCATAACAATTTAAAGTAAATCTATTTGCATAATGTTAATGTAGTCATTACAGCTGTCCATAACAGAAATGAAAATACTTTGTATAATTGTGATCAGTGTTGTATACTAATATTTCGTGGGATAATAATTGGAAAGTAAGAAAGATTTTGAGATCATAATGTGAATAAAGTCATAATTCAGAAACTGGGTGTGTGGGTTATATGAGATGTATCACAATAAAATTGTACTTACACCTGAGGCGTTATTGTAGCTTGTTTTGGCGGTTCTGGCTTTGTCGACATTTTCAATTATTTAGAGCTGTAAAAAAAAAAATTACATGAAGTAGGTTTGATTAAAAATTTACTCTCAAAATACACCAATTAAAGGAAAACAAACAGGTGACAGTTGCCAGTGGTTTTGTACAGTTTTTCAGATTGTCATCAATCATCAGTAACTTGAACAGTATATTTGTCCCTTTATTTTAAAACATACCAATGCAAGCTGCAGAAAGTAACTGATCGGTCTCCTGATATTATAAGCAAGTACCTAGGTATTATTAATTATTGGGTTGGCCTCAAGTCTATCACTGAGCGAGCTTAGGTGTTTTTCACAGCGTGCATTACTATCTCACTAAAAACTGTGGCAGTGTTCGGCAATAAAAAATCAATAACTTTATACACACAGTACGATACAGTCTGTAATCTGATAGGTACCACATATATGATGATGCGAACAATGTAACACTCTAAACTTTAAAAATATAATTAAATTACATTCATATTCTGCTTTTATTCCATTTGGATTCTTTCCATCGGCATTTTACGTAATCGCAACAAATAAAATGTTACTTACCTAATATACTTGGTTAGTTTATAGTAGTAAATAGCACTAATTAGTGAATCAAATGATAAACATTAAAATAACATAGTTAACTTTGGAAATAATAAAAAGCCGTGTTTAACTCAAAGTCACAATGCTAATTTGACGTCTGCGAAGCAGGCGAAGAACAGAAGTTCTACCAAGGTGAAATTTGAAGTAAAATTTTGATTGATCGATCAGTGAATGTTGCCAGTCTCAAAGTTTCTTTAACTTGTTTTGTATTGCTAATATCAATAGCTATCTTCTGATGTAGTCGGATAACATGAATTTGATATTACACGACTGCGTCACACAGAAGAAAGGTTCAGGATTTGGGCGAAACAAAAAAGGCCTCTGGTCACGTGAAGAGTCCACCAACCGCTTGGCGATGTTTCGCAAAACTAAGTGGGTACTCCCTCGGACCCTATGGCCCTGTGTTTCAACCCCAAACGGCTCGAACATAATACGATAAGTCTCAATAAAATCGGAGTATTTGCGCTATTTGAGGTTTTGCAGCAGCCACCCCAGCACAGCCCAACGTGCTAGGAAGATGGGATGGCGCAAGGCTGTCGCCACATGTTGCATCCCACAGCAAAGGCCGACGTAGCTTCTAAGGCATTATGGTCATCCCGTCTGGTCTCTGCCCATCGTCACATGCCAAGCCATTGGGTTCTAAAATAGCTGGCACCCCGGCAAGAGCACCATGGATGATGTCATTGATGCTGGCGGGCGTACCATGCTATCCGGCTTGCGCTCCTACTGCAGGATAGGCCATGGTGTCCAAGGCAGTCGACACCTTCATCGTATTCGTAGTGATGCAGAGCCACGCAAGGAGCGCCCAAACGCAGACAAGTAGCGAGCCGGAAGTTGGTGTCACCCAGCATAGTGCCTATGTTGGGTAACGGCAGCGCCTGAAGCCAGAGGCCCGACTCCCACTCACCCACAGCCAGCAGGCGGGCACACTCAGCAGTATTTATGGACGAATTAACAAGATTATTCCGTACCAACCTGCAGAACAGCTCACTGTCTTTGGGAAAATGGGTTCACGGACCGATTTGTATAGTGTATAGAATGAGCATTGCCATACACCGAGGCAATGCTGCCAGCCTTTTGGGCACTTTTCATGTTAGCAGCGATATGAACGAATTTTCTGATGCCCTATAATTATTTCTTTATGCTTTTTTTATATACCTGTACATTTCTGATTATAAGACTGTTGGCTTTTAAATTATGTACCTAAATATTATCTTAATTCATCTTTAGTCTGCCTCCACTTTTAAATTGAAACGTCATGTTCAAAATATCTTTCTTTCCAGACCAATTTTTTCATATTCAAAATTCAAAATATTGTATTTCACATAAACCTAGCTGGGTCATAGATAATGCACTTAGGTGCAGGTAGGCACCTATGGAGAAGAACCGGAAAAAACTCCACGGCAAATACCTCTCTTATAAAAATAATTGGCTTTTACCATATTTTCAAATAACAACAAAATATTATGTTAATATAATAATAACTAGCGACCCGCCCCGGCTTCGCATGGGTATAAACCGGGTTATTATACATATAAACCTTCCTCTTCAATCACTCTATCTATAAAAAATCGCATCAAAATCCGTTGCGTAGTTTTAAAGATTTAAGCATACATAGGGACAGAAAAAGCGACTTTGTTTTATACTATGTAGTGATATAGTATTATATTAAATATATAACAAATATAAAACCTCACCGCCGTATCTCTACCCCCACCGCCGTATCTCTACGTTGACGTCGTGATGGGGCTTGCGCGCTCCGAACTCTAGGTCTGAGCCGGTAGAGTTCACTTTGCCGGAACAGGTCTGGGATTAGGAGCCAGACCAAGAGAGATACAAAAACCCGCAGGGCAGCATGTGGCGAGCTGTTGGGCTGTAGCGACCCCACGGACCCTATCTCCCGGGAGAAGTCTTGTTCCTCACCTCTGGCTTGCCTTTATTGGCCGGCTGGTGTGAACACTGACGAGGAACAGAGCTCCCACCTCATTTTTGCCTTTATTGGCCGGCTTGAGTGGAGATTCGCAAGAGCAAACGTGCTCGGAGGAAGGAAGTATTCCAGTAAGATGCTGGTAGGGATCTTGACCGTACTTCCGGGATTCTCCTGATAGCCGTGGAATACCTCTCCAGTCCTCACAAGCACCTCAGGACATGTTGCCCCCTTGTCGCTACGACACTTTGTGCTGGCGACCGTTTTCGAGGGCCCATTATTGAGTGTGCAAGTCACCCCCTGCCATTTTATCTGTGTATTTTATATAAAACATTGATCAGGCAGGGGCCATAGTCTTTCCAACGTCCTAGATAACCAGTTCACTTTAGCTATCCAAACCCATAACCCAATATCTTTGTTTCCATATCCTACAATAGTCCTACACCAACCGGGGGTTGTCCTTGGATGCACTTACGTAGTGCGGACAAGGATAATCGTCGGTTGGTGCCTCATTTAATTAAAAACGTCTAACAGGCCTCTGCGTGTTGGCTTCGGTCCCTTGTACGCCTTCCAAGGGTCCAGGGTCCCGAGAAATGTCAAGAGACGTAAAAAATAATAATATAGTATTATAATATTAACCGCTATATAGTGTGTATTATTAAGTTCCCGGATTTGAGAATTATCGAGTCCTCTCCCTCTCTTCGGACTTCAGATTACCCTACAATACCCCATCGTAACCTGCTCAGTTCTTCTTCGAGTTCGATGATCTTCTCGTCAGTCCGGAGTGGACGCGTGTTGTATGTTGCCTGGTCCAGTTTCCTGTGATTGTGGTAGCCAGATCTCTTTTGGGGATTCTTTGTACCCCTTGCCTCACCGTGACGTTGACCGCTATCGTAGCCAAGGGTAGGTGGGCCGCCGGGCACTAGGGGCCATTTCTTTTTGGTGCTTTTCATTTTTGGGGGGTATACCATAATCGCCATGCTTGGCAGGAGGGTTGGCGATCGCAGTATGGTGTTATAAATGCATAGAGAACGTTACTGCCCATTTTCTAGTAAGTCCCTTAGTCGCCTTTTACGACATGGGAAAAAATTATTGTTGTAAATTGATTGTCAAAATGAAACACGAAGGACATATTTGTTGTTTTATAAAACTAAGAGGATGGTCTGATACCTAAATTTAAATCACAATGTTCGAAAAAACTTTATTAAACCTAAAATTATTAAAATGGCAATTAACACAAAGGTACCTGTGAACCTGGATTACATAAATAATAACACAGATTTGAATACTTATCTGACCGGTAAATAGTCATGGCTTCAAAGGTCAGCTATGAGATGCGCTACAGATAAAAAAAAGAATATTTATGTCACGCGATTTCTCATCGCTGTATTCAATTATGATTCCACATTTAAAACTGTTATATTGATGGACCAGTATCCTAATTGTGTAACTTATTTTCGTAAACAATTTTGCCTAATTTGTTTCATTTTGACAGTTCAACAACATTCATTGCGTTATTTACGTTGTTGAGCAGATTTATTTTCCAACTTATGAAGCAATGGATTAGCAATCTGTTTTAAATCGAAACAAATTGTGATTGTGTTGCATTACGCAATTAGGGTACAGTACCCTAATTGTGATTGTGTTGCATTACGCAATTAGGGTACAGTACCCTAATTGCGTAATGCAACACAACCACAATCTGTTTCGATTTGAAACAGATTGCTAATCCATTGCTTCATAAGTTGGAAAAAAAATCTGCTCAACAACGTAAATAACGCAATGAATGTTGTTGATCTGTCAAAATGAAACAAATTAGGCATAATTGTTTACGAAAATAAGTTACGCAATTAGGGTACTGGTCTAATATATATTAATCCTGTTTACTTAATATCTAAACAAATTCAATGGTTTACCAGTAATTTTCGAAATTATTGTAAACAATTGTACTTTTTCGTTAAATGCATCCTCGCGTTCGCTTTTCACTCGGTTATAATTATTTATCACAGTGCATAACAACTTTCTTGCATTGTTTCTTAAAGTTTTAGGCAATGTTGTACTTGAAATACGACAAAATATACACAAATTTGTTTTCGTAAGAAGTTATTAAAACAACAAGTGACACTTGCAGCAGTGTTGCCAATTTATGAAAACGTGAAAAAATCACTCTCTGCTCTGTCGTACCTTTTTTTTTTGGGTGGGAGCAGCTTTCCTACCATTTTTAAATAAATTACATTTTAATTAAAAGAATATTAACAACTCTATATACTTCCAAATCGATTGAGAGCGTCCAGTCTGCACCAAGTGCAAAGGGCAACTGATAAAAATCCGACGACTGACGAAACATGAAGTTGGCCGAGGGACAAGAATTAGAAATACCTACTGTACAGACGCCAGCACATCAAGCTACTACAATCTGTCAAATTTATTTAATAGATTTTCAACTTTATCGTTGAAGTCTAAGGTTCAAAGTTGATTGGGAAAATTTGACAGTTTCGGGTAGCTTGATGTGCTGGCGTCTGTACAATAATTTTGAGGGTTTACAAGGAAACGTCAAAATATTTAGAAACTGAAAAGACACAATTCAAGATTACCGTGTTTGCGGTAAATTTTGACTCACTGGTAACAAAGACTTTTAAAAGTCAATGCATTTCAGTCGGTGTGGCTTTTGACATTTGTGTGGAATTGCCAACCGCAATTTATCCTGTTTTTTTTTTACATCGTAGAGTTTTCAGAAAGAACTCAATAATCAAACTCAAACTCGAAGCATTACCATACCATACCATTTACAGGCACTTTTGAATGAGGTAAAAACTGGAAGCGCATCAAAGGTGGCGCCATTAATCTGTGGGTGGCGCGGTGGCGCACAGTGGGCTGAAAATCGATCTTCATAGACTTAGGGATCAACACAGTGTTTTTTTTATTTTGTCGGCAGAAATGGGTTTAGGCATCGTATATCAATTCGTGATCAATTTAATGCTATTTCAGTTTACCAATAAACGTTTTTCTTTACTTTATAGCACTTGGTTGAAAAAAATGTATGGAGAAATATCTAAAAAAGGACATAATTTGATTTTGACACAAGTGCTACTAATTTCCTTTGGCACGATTATACCCCTTATTTTTCTGCATTTTTTGCCATATTGCACAGTGCGCGAACGCGCTAGATTTTGGGAGAAAAAAAATAAAATGTGTTTTTAGAATACAAAAAAAGGTTTTAATCTATTTATAATTGACATTAGGTATTTAAATGGTTATTAATAAATTATAATGAACATAAATTTAGTAGTTACCGGTTAAACATAACAAATTTTATGGAAATTAATTAATATTTTTTGTAATTTAGTAACGAGGATGGTTAAATAATGAGATCTTATGATCCATTGGCCATTATCTATAATAATGAAATCTAATATCCTATTACTGAGATAATTAGATCTCATTAACTAACTACCCCCCTTCCTACATAATTTTTTCAAACCTTAAGTATAAATCGTGTGCATTTAATTACTATTTTCAATTGACTTTGTTTTTTCAAAGAGTGATAACCTATTTTTCTAAAATGGAACAAGTGAATTTAGTACATAACCTTGACTTGTATGTTGTTTTAAAGCAGTCTGGCAAGCTGGGTAACTACCTTGCATTGCTGCAAACTGTCGTGTCTCAGTTCAATTTAAGTCTTTCGGAAGAAGACAGCGACACTTTAAAGGAATTTTGTCGAAGATTCAGCCAGGCTGTCATAAAAAGATGGAAGACCGCCAAAGGAAACTCTGAAACATTTAAGAAACAATACGGAGACTGGTTGGCACTTACAGTGGATTGGCCATCTTGTATTGTTCCGCAACAAGCTGCAGAAGATACTATTACAGATTATCAAGCACCTTCAACCAGCCAATCTGTATCTGTTGGAACACTAACTAAGCGTTTAATTCCTCGTAAACCATTCGTAGAATTGTGTACTAAACAGAAAAAACGGAGGATTGAAGAACAGAATCAACAAGACAGTGACGAACTAGCTTATGCTACAGTAAGCAAGTTAAAGAAAGATGGCAAAGAAAATTTGACTGAAGTCATTGATTATTTAATGAAAAATCCTGAAGAGGTAGCAACATTTTCGCAACTAATTAAAACTCAGAAGCACAAGAAATGTACTTTTACTCCGGAGAAAGCGCTTGGATTGCTGCTATCACTTAAACTATCGAAGTGGCAATATATTACATTGCGAGAATCTACAATCCGCGAGGGTGCATCTGATATTTATCCATCGTATTATAAAGTGCAGCAGGCTAAATTAGTATGTTACCCTCCAAATGAGGCATTTAGTTTAACAGATACAATGGCCAAAGTATCTCTTCAAGCTCTTCTTGACATAACTGTGCAACGTATACTCAAAAGTCTACCAGATAAGCCACCTCATCAATCTTTAAATTTATTGTCAAAATGGGGTTTCGATGGGTCATCAAGCCAAAGTAGATATAAACAAAAAATGGAAGAAGGAAAGACTGATGAAGCCATTTTTATGACGACTTTAGTTCCCTTAAAACTAACTGCTGCAGTTGGAAAGGAAGTAATTATATGGGAAAATCCTAAGCCGTGTTCTACACTATACTGTCGACCTGTTCAATTTATATTCGTCAAAGAAATTGAGTTGGTAGTGAAAGACGAAATGACTAAAATGGAAGCAGAAATAAAAACTTTAAGCCCATCCAAATGTGTTGATGGCATTGAAGTCGAACACAATCTCGTCCTGACGATGATTGATGGAAAAGTGTGCACGTATCTATCAGAAGCTCGCTCCAGTGCTGTGTGTTACTTGTGTTTGGCGAAACCATCTCAGATGAACGATCTCGATGCAGTATTGCGTAAAGAAGTGTCATCTGATATGATCAAGTTTGTCTTGTCACCTTTGCATGCTCAAATTAATAGCATGGAGTGTCTTTTGCACATAGCATACAAACAAGATGTTAAAACTTGGTCTGTCAAAGAAGAACACAACAAATCCGTGATGCAGCAGAGGAAGAAACAGATACAAGAGAGATTTCGAAAGGAGTTAGGGCTTTTGATAGATATCGTGAAGCAGGGATCAGGGACAACAAATGACGGAAATACGGCAAGGAAATTCTTCGAATTTCCAGAAAGAACTGCAGCTATTACTGGCTTGGATGAAGAAATAGTGCGCAGATTCGCAGTTATTTTACAAGCAATTACATCAGGTGAAAACATCGATGTTGAAAAATTTCGAGCTTATACCCGTACGACCGCAGATAGATACCTACAGTTTTATCATTGGTACTATATGTCAGCAACAGTACATAAACTGTTGATTCACGGAGCGGATATCATCAAAAATTCCATTGTACCGATTGGAAATCTGTCTGAAGAAGCATCTGAAGCGCGTAACAAAGACTTTCGCAGATACAGAGAGCACCATTCACGTAAAATAAATAGGACGAGCACGAATGAGGATATAATGAAGATGATGCTTCTGACTTCAGATCCTTACGTTTCTGCAACACGGCCAATAATGCATCGTGCTCAACATAAAACAAAGATGAGGCAAGAAACCTTGGATCTTTTAATTGTTGTGCCGAAGCAACAGGATGATATCGAGTTCTGTGACATAGATGACATTAATTATGACACAGAATCTGATGAATCTGATATAGATGTTTAAGATGCTTGTAGCTTTAATTGTTTTTTTATTTATTTAATTTTAAGATTTTTTTATTGTTTAAAATTCTTTTTAATTGTGAGTCCGCCATTCACACCTTTTTTTATCTAATCAATATTAATTTTTTTTTTTTTTTTGTATTTTTCTCTATCTTTAGATAATTACCATGTACCTCGAAAGTAGTTGTTATGTTGAATCAATTGGAATTTCATTTATATTCATATATTTTTTTATAACGCTTTTATGATCATTTAGCACCTAATGTCAATTATAAACAGATTAAAACCTTTTTATATTCTAAAAACACATTTTATTTTTTTTCTCCCAAAATCTAGCGCGTCCGCGCATTGTGCTATATGTCAAAAAATGCAGAAAAATAAGGGGTATAATCGTGCCAAAGGAAATTAGTCGCACTTGTACCAAAGTCGAAATATATCCTTTTTTACATATTTCTCCATACATTTTTTTCAACCAAGTGCTATAAAGTAAAGAAAAACGTTTATTGAAAAACTGAAATAGCATTAAATTGATCAATATACGATACCTAAACCCATTTCCGCCGAAAAAAGAAAAAAATTACTAAGTTGATCCCTAAGTCTATGAAGATCGATTTTCAGCCCACTGTGTGGCGGCGCGCGGCGGGCGCACTGTGGGAAAGCCCCATACAAAGCCGTCTCAAAACCGTTTTACGTGAAAGTCGTTGTAATGGAATAAAATTAATAAATTAATATAGTCTAATAAGTAAGCTTTCTTTACGCAATTTTTTTGTTTTTTAAAATTTAATCATAATGTATATAAATAGGCATCAAAGCTAACTCATGTTCAATGAGGTAATTTAAACGCAATACGTTACTATAATTCAACGCCACATTACTCAAAAGTTTTAGATATAAATGTACAAGTATTATACAGTTTTGGAATGCTTATAATGTCCTCATAACGTTTAGTAAATAATATTTATTTACTCTGTACTGGAGGGGCTTGTGGCTAAGTAATAACAGCTGCACGGGTCGATCGATCAGGTTAAGCTACGCTTGCCGCGGTTGGTCCGTAGATGGGTGACCATCTTTACATACCAAGTCCCCTCCGTGCCTCGGAAGCACGTTAAGCCGTTGGTCCCGGCTGTCATTTGTAGATCTTTGACAGTCGTTACGGGTAGTTAGAAGCCCAAAAAGTCTGACAACCAGTCTTACCAAGGGGTATCGTGTTACCTAGTCACTAGGTTGTGGAGGTCAGATAGGCAGTCGCTCCATGTAAAATACTGATATTCAGCTGCATCCGGTTAGACTGGAAGCCGACCCCAACATAGTTGGGAAAAGGCTAGGCAGATGATGAACGTTTAGTAAATAATATTATATACATTGGTTAATAAAATTAACCAATATAGTTTAAGATGGTATATTTTTTGTGTATTTTTTAGTTTTAACGAGACTTTTTCCCTTTACCGCTGCTTGCCGCTGTCGAGATATTTGTTCTATTAAGATCTTTATACATGAGTATATACAAGGAAAAAATAAAAATTTGCGCATACTTGCGCTTTTTCTGATACGGGATCGAAACATATCGCGAGATAAAATTATATTTTTTTTTCATTTTCGTTTTATTTCTCATAAAATAATTTTTTATCTATTTAAGGTCAAATTGATAAAAAGTTAATTACAGTGATGAGTATTATTAATGGTTTTTTGTGGTTTTGATACAGTTTTGACCACCTCACTTGATGAAATATGGCCAATTATCTATTAGGGTCGAATTAAAAACAGGTTGGTTATGGGAAGAGTGCAAATTATCAGTTTCTTATCTTTTTGCACATTGCACTATTTCATTGGTCAATAAAAAGAAGGCGAACCCTGAAACATTCACAGTTGTTGGTCAGATATTCAGTTGCCCTAAAAAGCAGTTATTGCTTATTTTAAAATATTCGCAGAAGTTGACTGATTTGAAAAATGGGTGAATTTGTTTGTAGTAAACGAGAGTTGTGCAATTTGTTGATAAATGGGCATAATGTAGAAGACTACTTACAAGAAAATTTCAATTTGTCACCAGAGGATATGGCAACTGGTCTCCTACATTCAAATAAACTTATTACTATAGTACAGCCCAACTGTACGTAAATAATTATAGCGTATTATATGCCTTCCTCTGTGCATAAAATACTTATTTATGGCGAAAAAATCATTGAGTACTATGCTATTTTACCTATCGGACAATTGTGCGAAGACGCGCAAGAATCCCGAAATAAGGATTACAAAAAATTTTTACTTCATCATTCTAGAAAGTGTTCAAGAGCGGCTACCAATGAAGACGTGTTCCATACCTTATTGTACACTTCTGATCCATATATATCAAGTTTGAGAAATATCTCAGAAACAATATCGAAAGAACTTTTAGATGAAGCCAAGGCCCTTCTTGTTGTCAATGAAAATCTGTAGGAGCTTGCTAAATTGTGTACATATTTTGTTTTCTCGTTTGGCACTATGTATATTCCGTTTTATGTAAATTAAACAAACATATATTGTATTTTTTTTCATAAAAAATGCATGTATTTTTTTAAGTTTAATTTTAAAATTAATTAATAAACAGAATTTTTAAAATCAAAATTATTTCCATTAAACTTTATACATCCAAGTAGGTATATGTGTGCAAAATTACAGCTCATTTAGTATTGAAACAACTGAGATACAGAGTTTTGAGACGAAACATACGCGATTTTCCCACTGTGGGGCGGCGGCGGCGCCGCTCGGCTTTTGTTTGCCTATTATAACGATGGTCGGTTTCGAATAGGGGTTCCTAAACATTTAACATAACGGAACACTCACCAAATACCTTTTGTTTTATGGAACCCCATATCAAATGATAACAAATCAAAGATTTAATTTAAATAAGAACAAAAACTTTTATTAGAAATATTTAAAAAGTGAAACACTTTCCTTCTTTAACTTTTAATGTAAAGAATTAAATTATTTCACTGCTTTATCTATATTGCTTTATAGTTCGGTGTTATGTCCGACAGTTTGCACATAATTGGGGTAGCATCCAATTTCGACCTGAATTTGTTTTTGGTATAAGTGTAAGCTAAAAAACCTGTTTCATAACGATACGTTGTGACATACGGGAGCACAGATAGCCTTTTTGGCTACTTCAGGGTATTCACTCCTAACACCAAAGTAAAACTAATTCAGGGATACCTATATACTCAAATGTGTGTTGCATACTCAAATGCATGAACTTTGAAAATCTATGAATGCTTCATAATCTAGGACGGTTAGCATCGCATTGAAATAATATTTGTACTTAAACTGTGGTATTATTTAACATCTTTATTTGAATAATTTCGCGACTTTGACTTTTATACGCGGAACCCACTTTAGGAATCGCTGGTCTAGAAGACAAATTTTATAAATTCAAATTTGGTAATTTTTCAGGAGAGCAGTTCAAAGAATGTTGAACGTTTAACATGTCAATACAAAGAAATGTGAAGTGATAGTGTGTTTATTATATTTAACCAATATTTTATGATGAATTCCTTCTTCAGAAAACGTGAGCACAGAAAGTGGACCTGGCAGAGCCCTGATGGTGCAACAAAAAATGAGATTGACTTCATTATGTCGACGAAGAGGCAAGTATTCAATGATGTCTCTGTGATCAACGCGGTGAAAACCGGAAGTGATCACCGTATGGTAAGAGGCACATTGAACTTGAATATCAAGCTGGAAAGATCTCGACTGATGAAGTCTACGCTCCGCCCAGCACCGATCCAAGTCCAAAACCCCGAGAGCTTTCAGCTCGAACTTCAGAATCGTTTCGAGTGCCTAGGGAGCTCCGTGGACGATTATAACGATGGGTTCGTGGAAACTGTCCATACGGTCGGGTCCAAGTTTTTCAAGACACGTCGTACAAATCGAAACAAGAGGCTCTCTGATGCTACTTTACAGCTCATGGAGGAGAGGCGCGAGATGATTCTGCAGTCTTCAGACGATGCGCTTAAATACCGGCGGCTCAATAGACAGATCTCTAAGTCCTTGAAAAGCGACCTTCGACTCTATAATACGAACCGTATTAAGGACGCAATAGAGCAGAATAAGGGCTCCAAGGTATTTGCTAGAGATCTGTCTATTGGACAGAGCCAGCTTACGAAACTGAAGACCAATAATGGCAGAATCGTATCCGCCAAACCTGAGCTGTTGAGAGAGATCGAGAGTTTCTATGGACAGTTATACACGTCAACCAGTAACCCCGTTACGAATCTAGCAAACGACCCAAGAGCTAGATTGACCCGACACTATACCGAAGACATCCCGGACGTCAGCTTGTACGAGATTAGGATGGCTCTGAAGCAACTTAAAAACAACAAGGCGCCTGGTGATGACGGAATTACGGCTGAACTCCTGAAGGCCGGGGGAAAACCTGTTCTTAAGGCCCTCCAGAAGCTTTTCGATTCCGTCATACTCGAGGGTCAAACGCCACAGGCATGGAACAGAGGTGTGGTGGTACTCTTCTTTAAAAAGGGCGACAATGCCCTGCTTAAGAATTATAGGCCCATCACACTTCTGAGCCATGTCTACAAGCTGTTTTCAAGAGTTATCACGAACCGTCTCGCGCGCAGGTTTGACGACTTCCAGCCTCCCGAACAAGCCGGATTCCGTAAAGGCTTTAGCACCGTAGACCACATACATACGCTGCGGCAGGTTATACAGAAGACCGAAGAGTATAACCAGCCTCTCTGCTTAGCGTTTGTGGACTACGAGAAAGCCTTCGATTCGATCGAGACATGGGCTGAGCTGCAGTCTCTTCAACGGTGCCAGATCGACTATCGGTACATCGAGGTGCTAAAGTGTTTGTACAAAAACGCCACTATGTCAGTTCGACTCCAGGACCAGACCTCGAAACCTATCCTTCTGCAGCGAGGTGTGAGACAGGGAGACGTTATCTCTCCGAAACTGTTCACCGCTGCACTGGAGGATGTCTTCAAGGTTCTGGATTGGAAAGGGCTAGGCATCAACATCAATGGCGAGTATATCACTAACCTTCGGTTTGCCGACGACATAGTTATCATGGCTGAGACCATGGAGAAACTCAGTACAATGCTCGATGACCTCAGTAGAGCCTCCGAAAGAGTGGGTCTTAAAATGAATATGGACAAGACAAAAGTCATGTCAAATGCCCATGTGACACCCACTCCCATGAAGATCGGAGACGCTACGCTCGAAGTTGTGGACGAGTATGTTTACCTAGGACAAATTGTCCAGCTAGGTAGGTCCAACTTCGAGAAAGAGGTCAATCGTCGAATCCGACTCGGCTGGGCAGCGTTCGGGAAGCTACGCAATATCTTTTCGTCCCACATACCACAGTGTCTCAAGACGAAAGTCTTTGACCAGTGCGTGTTGCCAGTGATGACCTATGGTACTGAAACGTGGTCGCTCACAATGGGCCTTATCAGAAGGCTAAAAGTCACCCAAAGGGCAATGGAGAGGGCTATGCTTGGAGTTTCCCTACGTGATCGAATCAGAAATGAAGAGATCCGCAGGAGAACCAAGGTAACCGACATAGCCCGAAGAATTGCCAAACTTAAGTGGCAATGGGCAGGGCACATTGCTCGCAGAACGGATGGCCGATGGGGTCGAAAGGTTCTGGAGTGGCGACCACGTACCGGAAGACGTAGCGTTGGAAGGCCTCCCACAAGATGGACCGATGACCTTGTGAAGGCCGCAGGAATCCGCTGGATGCGGAAAGCACAGAATCGGTCGAAGTGGCGGTGCTTGGGGGAGGCCTATGTCCAGCAGTGGACGTCTTTCGGCTGAAATGATGATGATGAATATTTTAGCCAATGAATATAACCTGCCTCTTTGCTTAGCGTTTGTGGACTACGAGAAAGCCTTCGATTCGATCGAGACACGGGCTGTGCTGCAGTCTCTTCAACGGTGCCAGATCGACTATCGGTACATCGAGGTGCTAAAGTTTCTGTACAAAAACGCCACTATGTCAGTTCGACTCCAGGACCAGACCTCGAAACCTATCCTTCTGCAGCGAGGTGTGAGACAGGGAGACGTTATCTCTCCGAAACTGTTCACCACTGTACTGGAGGATGTCTTCAAGGTTCTGGATTGGAAAGGGCTAGGCATCTACATTATTGGCGAGTATATCACTAACCTTCGGTTTGCCGACGACATAGTTATCATGGCTGAGACCATAGAGGACCTCAGTACAATGCTCGATGACCTCAGTAGAGCCTCCGAAAGAGTGGGTCTTAAAATAAACATGGACAAGACAAAGGTCATGTCAAAGTCCCATGTGACACCCACTCTCATGAAGATCGGAGACGCTACGCTCGAAGTTATGAACGAGTATGTTTACCTAGGACAAATTGTCCAGCTAGGTAGGTCCAACTTCGAGAAAGAGGTCAATCGTCGAATCCGACTCGGCTGGGCAGCGTTCGGGAAGTTACGCAATATCTTTTCGTCCCACATACCACAGTGTCTCAAGACGAAAGTTTTTGACCAGTGCGTGTTGCCAGTGATGACCTATGGTATTGAAACGTGGTCGCTCACAATGGGCCTTATCAGAAGGTTAAAAGTCACCCAAAGGGCAATGGAGAGGGCTATGTTTGGAGTTTCCCTACGTGATCGAATCAGAAATTTGATCCGCAGGAGAACCAAGGTAACCGACATAGCCCGAAGAATTGCCAAACTTAAGTGGTAATGGGCAGGGCACATTGCTCGCAGAACGGATGACCGACGGGGTCGAAAGGTTCTGGATTGGCGACCACGTACCGAAAGACGTAACGTTGGAAGGCCTCCCACAAGATGGACCGATGACCTTGTGAAGACCGCAGGAATCCGCTGGATGCGGAAAGCACAGAATCGGTCGAAGTGGCGGTGCTTGCGGGAGGTCTATGTCCAGCAGTGGACGTCTTTCGGCTGAAATGATGATGATGATGTTGAATATTTTAGCTTACCGTGTTATTTTTCGAAACTTGCACTTACAACATCTGTCTTCTAGACCAGGGCTGTCCAGACAACGGCCCGCGGGCCGCATGTTTTAATCAGAAAATAGTTTTGGACACAAACAGTTTGGATAATAGAATTCTTTGTCAAAACATATAATCAATATTTGGTATAATTTCTGCGGCCCTCCAGCTTTTGTAGTAAAGTTTATTAGCCCGCGAAGGTGTGTAGTTTGGACAGTCCTGTTAGACCATTACAGGATTAGGAAAAGGATACAATGAATGAAACAGTTAAAATATGACTTTTTAGTGATTCAACTTGTTCACAAAATTAATAAATGAATTGAATTGAACTTTACTTTTTTGGGTGATGCGCAAGGTAGCCAGCGAAATTCAAATTTTCTAATTCGGAGACTTCACTTTTTCTAATGTTAGAAACTTATTTTTATGATGTTTAAGCTTAAAGCTTAAATAAATATTTCTCTATATCTTTTGATAGTAAGCTGCAAATTGCAAAAAACTTAAGAAAATTTAAGTTTCACGGACTACCCTGGCGCTTTCACCCTAAGATAACATTTTTAACAATACATTTGTTTGATTTTTTAATTTTTATAAAATAATATAATATTATGACTTTGTAGGTAATTTATTTGATCCAAAACTCAAGATATAGTCTTGACACGTACCAGCTGAAATTTTAATGGTTGTTTTTCCGCGGCTGAACGGTTTGCCCTTAGTAGTAAGTACCATTGAATCATAGAGTTAAACTCAAAAAATAAAATGTTTTTGTTTTCAAATAATTCAAAAAAATATGCATAAACTTGAAAACGTGAGCAACAATAGTATCCACTAGACATAACGTAGGTACATCTCGAACCGCATGTGTGGCGGCACGCTTCCGACAAAGCGAAGAGCGGTTCGTAAATATTCAGACCATAATAAGCAGTCGCGCGCAGTGATACGGCATAAACTAGTCTTCACGCACGTGGACGGGCGGCGGTGGCGGCCGCGGTGAGCCACTCCCCACGCAACCCCGCCGGCTCTCTCAGTTGACCCGCGATCGTCGTATGACGCGTAATACGATATTGTAATTGTAATTTGCAAAAATGGATCGACATTACAGTTATTCCAATTTGGAGTACGTCGCTATTGTACAACCTGTACGCTAGGGCTAGTTATAACTTTACGCGGAGCCGCAAATCTTGGGAGTCGCTCCGTCTTCACGGGGTTCTGAACCTGGGAAGACGACACATACAACAACGTGAAGTGTGTGTGACTGTGAACTGTGCATGCATCCCTATCATTTTCGTAGAGTTCATAGAGTTCATAATTTTTAGTGTACAATAGCGTCGTACTTCAAATTGGAATAACTGTTATTTCGATCCATTTTATTTATTAAATTCTGAAAACAATTTTATGTAAGAAAATAAACTTGTTTTTTTAGTTTCGTGTTCAGTAAGTTGTAGGTAAAAAGAATTTACATATTTATTATTTTTAAGTATTTACGTATTTTTTTAAAGTATGAAGGGAAAATTCGAATAAATTTTAGGTAAAGGAGTTATCAGCTGTAGCGGGAGGGTCAACGACCGCGCATCGCTCACGCCTGTGTGCTTGTTCACGTTGAGTCGCGGGCGCGTTGGCGGGCGCGGTCACGAAATATCAAACACATAGCATAGTATGCAAGTGTTCACGTACAAAACGCAGGTGCGGTGAAAGTAGCGGGCAAGCTAGCGACTGGCGCGTGCGGCGCGCTCGCGGCAGTATCAAACGTATGATGTTGTTTATGTATGTTCACGTCGAACTAGCGGCGGAGCGCGCGATTCACTCGCGACGTCAGGTAAGTTCAACCAGTTTGAACTTGTTGCTAGAAACAATAGCACGTTTTCATCATGTCGTTCAATTCAGAGATCTTCGTCCATCTTTTCAACCTCTGACAACACGTCACACTTGCGCAAACGCCTGGCGGCCAATGTGAACACGAGCTCGCCACGTCTCCGCGCCCACACCCGCCGCCGCGCCCGCGCGTTTCTACGTGAACAAGCACTGTCTCGTAGGTACAGTCAGTCGATCGAGCTGTAGATATACTATGGGTTCTAGGTTGCTTTCAAGATTCAAGTTTTGTTTTTCACAATTCTAAATCCGCCATTTTTGAATATTAAAAAAAAATCTTTTTATAAATCTATTGTACTACCAAGATAAAATTATTTTGCTGCGGAAAAAGAACCATTAAAATTTCAGCTTGCATATGCAGTAGGTATCTTTTCTGAATTGTAATTTATTTTGACAACAGTCACAGGAAAGGGTAACATAAGGAAAAAGAAGAGACAGGGCTTTTCTCAGGCCGCCAAAGTCGCCGCTATTGACGACTTAGTCATCCTCACCCCTCCGATAGTTAGCATAGCTGCTACCGCTACTTGCGCCCCAGTAGCTTCCCCCTCCAACTCCCCCCGCCCGATTGCGCCATCCTCGCAGAATGACGCATCTATCCCTCAACCTGGCCCTAAAAAGGTCGCGCCTCCACCTCCTGTGTTCATTCAGGACAAAGAGAAGTGGACGGCAATATCAAAGTGGTGTGTAGAGCTAAAAATAGCCTATACAAACGTCCGCTCTACCCAACAGGGTATTAAAGTTCAAGTCCCGTCAGCCCGCGATTATAGGGACCTCACTAGGACTCTGCGGGACAGGTGTGTCATTCCACACCTACTCTCTTCCAGAGGATAAACAGACCCGTGTGGTGACCAACTAAATATTTACTAAATGAAACAATTATTGCTCTAAATCGAACGAATCAAAGTGGGTTAGTCTGACTATACAGAGAGCGTACGCGCCAACTCTACGCACACATGTACGCGCGCTTCTGTGTGAGTGAATTTTGCGAAGAATTTACCTAAACTTGACTTCCCACGCTAGACGTCAACGCTCCGCTCTATTGACTTGATAGTGCCGGAAGGTGGCCACAGGAACACCTCAACTTTACACTCTTCACCACATTCATTTAATTAGTGGTGCAACGATACCAATATGATAATCTTTTATTGGACATTATCGTAAGTTTTTACGATCATTCGTTATCGTAAACGTTATGATACGACATTTACGATTCATTTTATTCCAATAACTTTTACTGACATTTTTAAGATTGTAATTAAAGTAAATAAAAAATCCCATCAAAAACATAAATGTGAAAATGGGAGCCAAGTTCAATAAATATGGTTGTCGACTTCGCCGATAAAAGAATTGAGATCTAAATGGGTGTCAAGTTCTGTAGACAATCCTGAAATTTATTTATAAGAACATGCAACTTTCTAAAATAAAATTAAAACACAAATTCTTGTTTTTTCTGCTATAACAATGTTTGCTATTTAAAAATATAACTTCTTAAATTTAAACAGTCGAATTATTTACACAAAGCAATTAGGATAAATTGAAGCTCAAGATTTGACTTGGCTAGTTTTTACATACAAGTTATCTTATGTTTGGCTAATCAATTTATCATCTTTATATTTGTCTACAGTGTCGCAGTGCAAAAGGACTAAAACAAACAGGGTAACTTTTTTATGCTGGTGTGCGTTACAGCTACGTCTTACACTCGCGCCACGTTATTGTGCTGTAATTTTACTTTTTTAGTGTGCGTGCATTAAGCGGCTAACAGTTGGACGCTATTTTTTCATCGAGTTTACAGCTTTGACTGTTTACCTAGGCATATTTAATTATTATTATTTAATTTTAAGTAGGCACTCAACATCAAATAAGTAATTCATGATGTGCTTACCTGTAAGAAATTGGTACACTAGTCTATAAGTTAATTGGATGTATCTCATATCTTTGTATCGGTGTACTCAATTGTTGGTGAGCCAAATAAATAAAATGAAATATTCTTATTTTTGTTCTTTATGTTATGCGCAAGTTACTGTTTCTTATTGTAACTGTTTACAGCTTTGACTGTCTACCTAGGCGTATTTATATATTTGTTCTTAATGTTACACGCAAGTTACTGTTTCTTATTGTAACTGTAAGGTCAAAATATCTTCATCCTCTAAAATTTTAGCTTGCTGGTAAAAACTAGCTAAGTCAAATCTTGAGCTTCAATTTATCCTAAGTGCTTTGTGTAAATAATTCGACTGTTCAAATTTAAGAAGTTATATTTTAAATAGCAAACATTGTTATAGCAGAAAAAACAAGAATTTGTGTTTTAATTTTATTTTAGAAAGTTGCATGTTCTTATAAATAAGGATTATCTACAGAACTTGACACCCATTTAGATCTCAATTCTTTTGTCGGCGAAGTCGACAACCATATTTATTGAACTTGGCTCCCATTTTCACATTTATGTTTTTGATGGGATATCATTACTATTTGTAAAGAAATTATTATTATTCGTCAATCAAACATGATCTATAAAATTCTTTTTGCAAATATGCGTAGCAATATTGTGTAAAAATGTAGGTATTTCTTTCGTAACAATTGTTACAATTGTCCGCAATGATGTCAGATCGCTGAGCCGGCGCGGCAAGTATTATTATAAAAAAAACGTGTGCAGTCGGGGAGCCCGTCAGGAACAAAGTTCCTTCTCACGTATGATTTAATTATTTAATTTTCGCAGCCGCCACTTAGATTTACATTTTGACCTCACTATGGACTTACCTATTCGTAAGTTTAAATCAAAAATAGTTACTTTTAACTATTTACTATATTAAACGACAATAGTCCCTAAAACAATAGTCATACGATCTATCAATTCAAAAACGTCTCAAGCACAGTACCAACCTACCAACTACCTTGAACATACCAACCTGACGTTCGTAACAACGTTTTTCGAGATCAGAGAATGAATTAAATGATGCCGCCTACATTAAGGACCAAGATTTTGATACCTGACACATCAGTTGACTCGACGGGGTGTTTAAAATTCAGTCATGAAATTCAGGAATTTATATCAACTTTTAGCATTCGAATCAAAAATGTATAGTTAGCTGTCAAATTGTAAGACGCTGGAGATCAGCGCCATCTGAAGTGAGCAAGTGGCAGTCTTTAACCCCATTTGAAAATTTTTCGTCATGACTGTCATTTTCATGGTTTTCGGGATCTAGTGCTGATATCGAATTATATGGATATTCTGGATTTTAAGATGGCGGCTATTCCAAATAATAATATTGTAGATCAATTCTCATAGACATCAATTTCATGCCGATTGTAAACTTGATAATCAAAATCCGTAAAAAATGGACCTCTTAATTTCGTCAAGTTCGTCTGTCTGTGCGTCCGGATGTCATACAGCCATTTTACATGGAGACTATTTACACTATCGATGAAAATTTTGAAAAAGGTGTATTTTTTGTACCGTTAAACAATGGTGTAGTGAAATTACGATAAACATAATAGTGAGGGTGGCATTCTCCATACCTACATATAACCGAAATATGAAAAAAATCTATGCATATAAAGCGTGTACTGTTGGATCTCATAATTAAAATGTTAAAGATGTTTCAACGTGACTTTGCTTTTTAAGTCAATAGTTTTTGAGATACAGTTTATTTTCAGTTACAACCGCAGAATTAACTTTGTTTTTTTATAGTTTTTTCGAGAAATACAAACTTATTTTTGCAGTCGATTAAATTGATACAATGCAATGTTTATACGTAAATATTCATCCCAATTACGGAACCCTTCACTGTGCGTAGTCCGACATACACTTGGGCAGTTTTTTAAATTTCGTTTTGAAACTACCTCAAAAAAAAAAAAACAATTTCTGTTACTCGAGTAAGATTATCCTATTAAAAACAAATACTACCAAACTCATACAACTAACAAAAAATATAGACGTCATTTAAAAGTGTTTGCGGAATACCTACCCAATTTATAGAATTAATTTAACATCACTCCCAAACAACATTTTCTTAAGCCCACCTAAAAATGTATACTAGGCATTCTGTAGCAAACTATCAGAAAGTATCAAAAATAAAATCCACAGTAAATAATTGTCCAATAAATTAAAAATAATTTTGAACAGCAGCGTTCGGAATTTAAATTCAAATATAATTCAAAAAATTCAAAAGTCATTTATTCAAACTAGGCTGAGAATCAGCACTTTTCGAACGTCAAAATTACATAAGACAGTCCCCCAAAAACGCCCACCCTTCACCACTTCCTAGTGCCTTTAGCTGGGAAGAAGAAGTGGCGCAACAAACTCCCCAGCAGGATATAGAAACAATAAGAAATATAGAAACAATTCGGCGCGAAATTCAATAAATGAGGTAAGTATCTATCCCCGTCCTGTCTGTTGACTTGTTTTATATTGACTGTCCTAAAAACGATTAAAATTACACTAGAAAAGTATAAATAATTATTTTAAACAATGCTTATTGTATTTAATGCTTAAATTTTTTAAATTTAAATTTTGAAGTATAGATTTCAGTCATTCGACATATAAATTAATCGAGACAATAAAAATAAAAACGTTTGGCATAATCGTTTTCGCACATCATTACAATAAAAAAAAAAATAACAATGATCGGCGATTTTTAACACAAATCGAGTAGTAGTAATGAATATTACGTGTTATTGAACGTGTGTTCGTATAATAAGTTAAGATCTGGGCATTTTCTAGTTGCTTATAATATTTTTAATCATATTTGTCACATTTTAAATCATATCTACATGTGTATGTGTGTTAATTGTGAAAAGTTAAAATGTAAACACGCACTATTGGCGCGAAACTTCGACTTTTGATAATAAAAAACTTCATTACCACTACTTATTTAACTTGAACAATGGATGATTTGTCAAATAATTAAATGTTGTAATAGTCATTGCCCTTATGGTGGAGTTTAGATGTTCGAAATCCCCACCTTTTATGTATTTTAGCCTCGACCTCGACTGTCATCAAAATGGCGATTATCGCATTTACAGACTTGAATTTTATAAAGGTAAATTAATAATCTTGCGCGCTAAATATGAAAGATTTAATGGCATAAACATTATTTTAGCCAACTCTCTTAAAGATGAATAATTTCATTGGCAGCAGCATTTTCAGTGCTTCTATAGGAAGGTTTACTTTAACAAATAACAACAATACTAAAAACATTTTATTTCTCATAGAATTTAAAACGGCTTCAGCTTCATTCTCATAACGTAGTCATGATATGAAAGTAGCGTAGGTACGGTAGGTGCTAGGTGTACGCTTTCCCACGAAACAGTAATAAGCAATGACGATCTCTTAAACGATTTGTCCTATTTTGCTCACTTATCAATAATTATGTACACTAAGTCCTGCTGCTTATACGTCACGATTTGATTCTGGCCCCAACCAGATTATTGTTTTGACCTATTATGGGTAAATCTCTTACACTCTAGGGTGGCTCTGTTTTTATCATCACTTGCTTGCCTATAAACATCTCTGGTAGCAGCCTCTCTCAATAAGCATGACAAACTTTATCCAAATGTATGACCTAGAAAGTAAGAAAGTACTTCTTATTGTTGTTTATTTACTTTTGTTTAATAATTATATCACTCATAGTAATTCTGCCATTTTAAAAACACTAACCTGATGACTTCTGTGACTTGCAATTGACATGCCACATGCAAAACATAATATGCTTAGATTTCCATGAGCAAGTAATACTTGGGATAGAGTTGTAGATAATAAAATCAATAATGTCAAGTCTTGCAATAACACATGTCATCGTCATACCTGAAAAAGGTAAAAAAATTCAGTGTATTTACTTATGTAATATAATTACATCATACTATAGACATTTACAGATGACGACGCGCGACGGACGTACCCCATTACGGGATTGAATCAAATATTGTTAAAGTAAGGATTTTTAAACTACTACATTAGAAATTTATAGAATGCGATAGATAAACATTTAAAATATAATTATATTGTTTTATAGTATACCTATCCTTTTCTTGGAGTCCGATCACCTATAATACTATTAAAAAGACAGCAAAAGGGTTAAACATTTCTTATTCATATTGATGTATTATTTAATCTTAATAATTTCAAAATCCCGGAAATCCGGAGGCATTTCCATACTAATATATACGTGCCAGTTCATTGACCCCAAATCAATCTACCTAGTCCGATCACTGGTGATAAGTTTATAAAATAACATTACTGTCTCGAAACACTTTTAAGTTTTTGGGTATATTCAGACCATATAATATTTTAGTTATTGTAAAATCATAATTTTACAGTATTTTAATATAATAAATAGCATTTGAAACATACTCGTGTAGTGGATACTCCACGTACAGACGCCAGCACATCAAGCTACCCGAAACTGTCAAATTTTCCCAATCAACTTTGAACCTTATACTTCAGCGATAAAGTTGAAAATCTTAAAGAAATTTGACAGATTGTAGTGGCTTGATGTGCTGGCGTCTGTACTCCATGTGGGTTAGTATCGATATTTTCAATCGATTACAAATTATTTTATTGGAATAGTCTGTCATCTGGCAACATTCAGGTTAGGATTGAATGGCGAATGTAGTACTTTAAATATCAACAAAATAAATATTTATTAGGTTCTCTAATTCAAATTCAAATATTTTAATTCAGATAAACATCCATATAGTGTTAGTAGCAGTATAGCTTAGCCTAATGTTAGTAATAAATTAAATTAATAATAATAAACAACCAATGTACCATTGAACAGTTCGTCCAATGGTACACTAATGTGTCTGAATACTTATCCACCTCTGTAACAGGGGAGAGTTGGGGGTGCTAGCAGCAAGAAATGTTGATAAAAAACGAGTTAACTTGAAAAAATATGACATAATTTTTGATACATAAGCTTTGACACGGTATCATACCGTGGGCCTGCTTTCGGGAAATCTCCTTTCAACTTTCTAGCGTCATCCGGAAATGGGTTAAATGTTTTTGATGTCCAGTGATAAGTCATTGATAAAAATGCCGATTTTTAGACGTTAATATCTCAATAACCGTTTGAGTTTTATTTATGAAATTTGGAGTTCTAGTTAATCTAAGGAGTTTTAATAAATAAAATAAATTTCATGTGTCTATGTTACATAGATTTTGAGTTATTAAGGGGTCAAAAGTGGCTCCAAATGGTTCGTGTAATATAACACACTGCAGCAGTGTCTTGCCTTGAACTTGGCTCGACACGCGGCCGCGTGTCTAGATATTACTACTACTTACTTAATTATAAAATTTCATAAATGAATGAATTGAAAATGCGTAACTAATTTTTTATTTTAGTATGTCTTATTATTGATAAAATAACATACAAAGTACCTAATACAAACAAAGCTTAATTTTATTTTTCTGAACGTTAATTTATTTACTTTTTTCAAGATAATATTTATACATAATAAAAACTTACAGACTTAAAATAATAATATGTAAGTACAAGTATATAAAAAGGTAGAGGAAATAATAATAGGGCTTCAAAAATTCGTCCGTATCGCTGTCGACAGGAAAAGTGCCCCAAAAGGCTGGCAGCATTGCCACGTTGTATGGCGAAGGTGATTTTTTGGTAAAAAAATAGGCCATCCTTCAAGGTCACGTGAAGAGTCGACCAATCGCTTGGAGATGTCTCGAAAAACTAGCACTTGGACCGCATGGCCCTAGTGTTTCAACCCCAAACGGCTCGAACATATAGGTAAGACAAATTAATTGAATAAAATGGTATTAACAAAAATCATAATGCATTCGTATCGTAATTCGTTATCGTATTTGGCCATTACGATGTACTCATCATTCGTATTGGTATCGTGATAGCCGTATATCGTTGCATCAATTTACGTTAGTTCGTTGCTGTATCTCATATTCTCTGGCACATCCATAACTATAACAACACTGTAAATTATTATTATTTATGTTTGGTAACAAGTGCAGACAATTGGTGCCGATTCTCTTGTCACAAATGCCTCTAAACTAGACTAAAAATTTAGTTTATTCCTGTCAAACGATTTCCCATTCTGAAATAGACTAAAGTGACACAACTTAACTATATTTTAGTTTGATAGCACTAAGATGGTACTGAGATATTAATTTAGTAAAAATGGCAATTTTGCCATTCTGAATTTGACGTTTTTCATCTAAAATTTAGATTTTCTAACTGAATCTGACTATTTTTAATCGCAACTAAAAACGTGTGTAATAAAATTGGTTGTCATGAACTATGAATTCACACCAACACCTCGACTTCAGATGCAAAAACAGTACTGAATATATTTTTTTTCTTTTGCTTATATCTCGAAAACGGTGAGTCCAATCGCAAAAATAATGAAAATTTCGACCCCCTCTATAAAACTCTTAAACCCCTAACACTCTACATGTGTAATATTTTTTCTTATTTTCTATACAAAAAGTGAAAAATTCCATATAAAACACGTCGAGGCTGCCCCCCCTGCGCGCCTCCGGCTCTAAAAAGATTCACGTGGTTAGGTATCACGTGTGCAGTCGCGATTGTCAAATTCGATTTAAGATGTGTCAAAATTATTTTTTTGAGAGAATTTATTTTGTAGAATAGCTTTAAGATTCTCATAGTAAAAAAAAAGTAATTAATTTTAGTGTTTAGTTAGTTTAGTTCGGTGTACAAGAGAATCAGCACTATTAAGACATGTAGGCGAGTGCAATTAGACCATAAATACTTGAAGCTTATGGTTGACAGGAGAATTTAAAAAATTGCCGACGACGACGTAAATATTGAAACTAATGGGCGTAACTGATATCTTCACCACATCATATACTGACCTTATTGGAGATGTTCTTCAGAAAGGCCGATGTATGAACGTAAACGAGGCAAAAGGAGTATGTTGTAAGGATCGTAGCAGGTGGCGTTCTGTAGTTTCTGCCTACCTCCATGGGAAGAAGGTGTGAGTATGTATGTAATTATTTACAATTTTAACCCTTTACTGCATGATTTTTTATTTATGTTAGGAAAAAATATATGTGGTAGGAAACACTAAATAAATGGACACGTGTTTCAGGATTTTTCTTTTTATTGAATGGTTTTAGAAATTTTTCACTTTTCCACTTTGGATCATATTTGGTACATTGAGCAGAAAACGAACTACCTATTACACTACTTCTCTTTGGATCACATTTGGTACATTGAGCAGAAAATGAACACAAAAAAATAAATAAAGTAATATGAAGAAAAATTATGTAGTGTGTTAATTTCTTTTATCGTTGAGGCAAAGGTTAACTTTCTATTTTCGGTACTCCACATGAGAGCTACCATTGCATTTAGGGACCTAACAACGTTAGCTAATAGACCAGGCAAGGAAATGATCTATTTTATCTAAACGAACGTCCTGAGATGGCATTATTGCTATGGGCCATTGCATTTTCTAGAAATCCGTCCCTCCATCGAGATTTTTCAGCTCTTGCGCTTCTATTTCGTCTGATTCTGAGTCAGATTTGTCAGATCCTGGAATATATCGAGGGGGTAAATGTTCATCTTCGGACAGGTCTTCGTCACTGCTACTTTCAGGAAAATCCTGGATAATTGAATGAATACCTCTGTAAAATTGACGTGGATCCATGTCGCAAGTTTCTTGTAAATAGATGTTCGATTAAATAAGCATAAAACCACGTAAACAACAAAATAAGAGGGTACATCACAAAATAAACTAAACAGCTTAACATTATAAAGTATGCTATTTGTGCATGTTGGCACAAATAAGGTACATAGGAAAAACAATGGTGCCGATTCTCTTGTACACCGAACTAAACTAACTAAACTATCACTAAAATTCCTTACTTTTGACTATGAGAATCTCAAAGCTATTCTGCAAAATAAATTCTCTAAATTTAAAAATAATTTTGACACATCTAAATCGAATTTGACAACCGCGACTCCACACGTGATACCTAACCACGTGAATCTTTTTAGAGCCGGAGGCGCGCAGGGGGGGCAGCCACGACGTGTTTTATATGGATTTTTCACTTTTTGTGTGGAAAATAAGAAAAAATATTACCTACATGTAGAGTGTTAGGGGTTTAAGGGTTTTATAAAGGGTGTCGAAATTTTCATTATTTTTGCGATTGGACACACCGTTTTCGAGATATAAGCAAAAAAAAAAAAAATATTCAGTACTGTTTTTTCATCTGAAGTCGAGGTGTTGGTGTGAATAGTTCATGACAACCAATTTTATTCCACATGTTTTTAGTCGCGATTAAAAATAGTCATATTTAGTTAGAAAATCTAAATTTTAGGTTAAAAACGTCAAATTCAGAATAGCAAAATTGCCATTTTCACTAAACTGATATCTCAGTGCCATCTTAGTGCTGTCAAACTAAAATATAGTTAAGTTGTGTCACTTTAGTCTATTTCAGAATGGGAAATCGTCGTTTGACAGGAATAAACTAAATTTTAGTGATTTTTAGTTTAGTTTAGAGGCATTTGTGACAAGAGAATCGGCACCAATATTTCTGCATGTTGTGCCAAATTTGTTCCATTCAGTTAGAACCACTTATAAGTAATTATTTCTTGATAAAACAATAAAAGCTTACCTTAGTACCAATATTTAGATTACTTTCTTTCCTGGAGTATTTATTTGCAAGCACTAACACTGAGATTTGTATTTTTTACAAAATTTCGAAAATCAAAAACTCGCTCCGCACCAGTTTGTACCTGTTATCTGACTTTGGTGAAGGATGTAGTTCACACAACTTGCTCATAGATGGCGATTTTATACATAAAATGAACCTCGTATGGGTCGAATTTGACACAGTATGCATAAAATCAAGAAAATCTGCTTGAAACTTACAAATATTTAAGATAATATGGTTTGGCTCATTTATGAACCACGATGCGGTAAAGGGTTAAATGTCATGATAACAAGAAAGCGTTTCATCTAATAGTATTAGTATACTGATAAATTAAGTTAAACATTAGGTACTCAAGTACAATGAAAAGAAAACTAGATTACCTAAACGAAAATTATGTATAGTATGGTAGGTACTTATTAGTTTATTACTGATAACAGACAATGACTCTGTATATTGAGGACAATAATAAAATATCAAGGTTTGAAAGGATCTGTGAATCTGAATATATTTTTGTTGTTTTTAGCTATTACCTATAAAATATGTTTTCAACTAACAATAAAAATAAAAATCATCAGAATCATCTTAAAAATAACATGGTTTAACGATTCAGACAATGGTGGTTCGCTTGTATCCAAGTAAATACTCGGCGATGCCGACGTAGTACACGGTCTGGGCGATGCCGAACAGCGGCGCCATGACGATCATACGGCACACGCCGCCTTTAAAGAACGCAGAGGGCCCTTCATGCTTCAGTATTTTCCTGTTGGAAACATTTATATACATAAGAATATAAAAATAGTAGTTATAAATACAACGAAGTTGGTTTCCGTGTCTGTCTGGTTTAAGCTTAGCTTCTCTAAACTATGATATGAATTTTTATGCTGTTTTCGCTAACATTTTGCGAATTTATTCCAAAAAGTTTAACAATGTTGTCAAAAAATAAAAGGCCCGTTTTGACATTATTTGTCATCGCGACGTAACTTGTGAAGTAACCATATGACTCGGTACTCGATACTCACGACAAATCGATTTAAGTTTGTATGAGTATTTGATCGATTTGATTATGTATTGTAAAGTGCATTAGATTAAAGTTCTGATTAGAAAATTTAATTTAAACTTTAATATTGTAGGTATTTTGAAATGATACAATGGTGTGCATGGTCAATTTGTCTTTAATTTAAAATGTTTAGTTACAATAACATTCACTCAATCACAAAAATTTCACAAAATATCAGTTCGTTCACTTTTTCACTCACGTCACAGATAATATAATACTACGTACAGATACCCAATCCCATACAAGGAAATGACACCTCCCTAAAACTGGCTATTGAACTGGCTATTTTTTTTCCTCCAATTTTATTAACAGATGGTAGCATAAGCGACTTTTACAACGCCATCTAGGAGTCGACTTAGATATTTTAGATTCTCTACATCGCACGGTACGTTCAAAGACAAGTGTAATAACAAAACAACAAAAAAATATCTCGAGTTGGCGGAATAGTTTCTAAAGACTAAAATGACACAACTTAACTATATTTTGAAGATGGAACTGAGATATTACTTTAGTGAAAATGGCAATTTTGCTATTCTGAATTTGACGTTTTTCGACTAAAAACATGTGGAATAAAATTGGTTGTCATGAATTTTAAATTCACACCAACACCTCGACTTCAGATACAAAAACAGTACTGAATCTTCAGACAAAGATTCAGACAGACAAATTCATAAGATTTAACGTGGGAGAAAATGAGATAGGAAGCATTATAATGTGTGGGGGGGGGTGTGTCTGAGGGTGTGTGTGGGGGTGTGTCTGAGGGTGTGTGTGGGGGTGTGTCTGTGTGTATGTGGGGGTGTGTCTGTGTGTTTGTGGGGGTGTCTGTGTGTGTGGGGGTATGTCTGAGGGTGTGTGTGGGGTTGTATCTGAGGGTGTGTGGGGGTGTGTCTGAGGGTGTGTGGGGGTGTGTCTGAGGGTATGTGTGGGGTTGTGTCTGAGGTTGTGTGTGGGGGTGTGTCTGAGGGTGTGTCTGAGGTTGTGTGTGGGGGTGTGTCTGAGGGTGTGTGTGTGGGGGTGTGTCTGAGGGTGTGTGGGGGTGTGTCTGAGGGTGTGTGGGGGTGTGTCTGTGTGTATGTGGGGGTGTGTCTGTGTATTTGTGGGGGTGTCTGTGTGTGGGGGTGTGTCTGAGGGTGTGTGTGGGGGTGTGTCTGTGTGTATGTGGGGGTGTCTGTGTGTGTGGGGGTATGTCTGAGGGTGTGTGGGGGTGTGTCTGAGGGTATGTGTGGGGGTGTGTCTGAGGGTGTGTGGGAATGAGTGTTGGGGTGTGTGTGGGGGTGTGTCTGAGGGTGTGTGTGGGGGTGTGTCTGTGTGTGTATGCGGGGGTGTCTGTGTGTTTGTGGGGGTGTCTGTGTGTGTGGGGGTGTGTCTGTGTGTGTTCTTATGTTCGTGGTTCTCTTTATGCTCTGCTTCGTACCCCCTCCACTCGTGTTTGCCAAGGCATAGTGGGAGTTTGCTTGGGCCTCAGCGTTGTACACACGGCTACACATCAAGTTATACATTTCCAGTTTATGCTGATCTCGCATTGTATAGGATTTCCGTACAATGCGAGGTCCGCTAATACTGGAAATGTATAGCTTGATGTGTAGCCGTGTGGACGTGTGTTAATACGTGTTCGTGCGCGTACAAAAACATTTTTTTTTAATTTTTGAAGGTTTCTTTTCTACCACGTGTGAATTGCACACGTTTGCAATGACGTTATTTATTTTAATTTGATGTGATTTAATTTAATTTGATTTGATTTTATTTTATTTGGCATTATTTGATTTTATCTGTAACATTTCTATTAATTTATGTTTGGCAATGGGTGTTATTTACCTGAAAATAAATGAATTTATATTTTTATATTTATTTATATCTCGAAAACGGTGTGTCCAATCGCAAAAATAATGAAAATTTCGACCCCCTTTATAAAACCCTTAAACCCCTAACGCTCTACATGTAGGTATATATTTTTTTTCTACGCAAAGTGAAAAATTTCATATAAAACACATCGAGGTTGCACCCCTGCGCGCCTCCGGCTCTAAAAAGATTCACGTGGTTAGGTATCACGTGTGGAGTCGCGATTGTCAAATTCGATTTAGACATGTCAAAATTATTTTAAAAAGAGAATTTATTTTGCAGAATAGCTTTGAGATTCTCATAGTAAAGGAATTTTAGTGATAGTTTAGTTAGTTTCGTTCGGTGTACAAGAGAATCGGCACCATTAGCTATCTATCTACTTTTAAAATTCCACAGCATTATGTCATATGGCATTTTACTGTGGGGTCGGGCTGCTGACATTGAATCAATCTTTATTTTGCAAAAGAGAGCTGTCAGAGCCATTTATAATCTACGTCGCCGCGAATCTCTCAGGGAACTTTTTAAAAGGATTAATATTATGACGGTACCTTGCCAATTCATTTATGAAAATATTATGTATGTAAGGAAAAATCCACATCTCTTTAATAAAATAAGTGATAGACATAATTTTAATACTAGAAATAAAGATAAACTAGATCAACCATTTTTCAGGTTATCTAAAGTACATACATCTTTTATGGGGTACTGTGTTAAATGTTACAACAAAATACCTTGTGACATATTGCAATTAAATGAAAGAAAATTTAAAACTCATATAAAAAGTACACTTTGTAAACAAGCATATTACAAATTAGAGGATTATATCCAAGATAAGAGTGCTTGGAAACATGCTGGTCCTGCTCCATAGGACAATTTAGAATCAAGACAAAATCAAACTGGTTGCTAATTTAATTGTAAAATTTATTACTTTGTGTTTTATGACATTGATTTTACATTCTGTGACTTCCTCACACACTTATTAATTGTAAAATTTTAGGAAAATCGTCTACTTTTACAATGTTTGTAAATATGTGAGCACAATGTATCTATCACATATTAAATTATCTATCGTTGCTTCATTTTTAATTGTTTTTACCTATTGTGGTATAGTAATTTTATTCTAGGTGCATCGTCTTCACATATAATAATTATTTAACAAATGTATGTACATATACAAACAATTGTAAAACATTTTTAAAAGAGTAACGGTGGAGTTTCTTGCCCATTCTTCTCCATACGAAAACTACCTTTTGGAAGGGGCAACTAGAATCAATTTTATTATTTTGTAATTTTTTGACGTTCAAAAGTGCCATACATGGGCCTATTTGAAATAAATGATTTGACTTTGACTTTGACTTTGAAATGTTTCGTGCAATCCTTTTAAGGGTTCCGTACCTAAAGGGTAAATCGGGACTCTATTGCTAAGACTCCGCTGTCCGTCTGTCTGTCACCAGGCTGTGTCTCTATTAAGACAGTTGTTTTCACAGATGATGTATTTCTGTTGCCGCTATAAACTCAAACTCAAAGCATTTATTTCAAATAAACCAATTACAGGTACTTTTGAATTGTCAAGGGGTCGGTCAGTCAGAAAGATGAAGCTAGTTGCCCATTACTAATTGTAGTAGGTACCTATGGAGAAGAACGGGCAAGAAACTCCATGGTCACTCTTTTAAATAAAAATGTTGTTACAAAATATTGGTTACATCATTTATGTTGAAATTATACATAAGAGAATTATACATATGGAAAGACGTGCACGTCAAAAGCGTCCGTAATAAAAATATAAAACAAAAACAATTCAAAAATTAAAATAAACCGTGGCAGCTAAGAGATGACCAGTCCCTACTGACAGCGCCCGTTCACGAACATGACGCATGGATCAGCATTATATCACCATTTAGCTCAACCATTTTGAAGGGAACTTAAGACGCAGATATATTACAGTGACCTTCAATGGTTAGCTTGCGTGTTCTGTACTGAGCTCACGCAACGCGTCGTACGACCAGCCAGTAATAGGACTCGCCCATCAAGGAGCGCTGTCCCAAATTAGACGCATTATTAATTTATTACCCGTAAATCAAAAGGTATTTTAATAAAACACGTATACTAAACGATCAATAATTTAATTATCTTTAAAATGGTGAAGTTTTCAGAAAAATACGCTTGATAGATTTTGCGTCATTCTCGGTTTTTTATACGCGTTAGACATAACTTTACAAATTAGTTTCACTATGTAATATAAACATAATCAAAAATATGCCTATATTAAAATATTAGGAAAATGCTGTAATTCAACATATATTTTTTCTAAATTACTAACACTACTCGTTTAGACGTCATCTTCAGTATAAAATCATGAAAAGTCAGTTATCGTCCCCTTAGTGATGCAACACACACGCCACCATCAGCGAGACATTTGAGTGAGCATGACATACTCTCAGCCGCCAGGGCATATTCAAGTCGATGAAAGACGTACCCAGTATTTGGTAGCGTTATATAATGTACATGTTCACAGTGCACACGTGATATGCAATTACATACAATAAAAAGAGATTGAATTTAAACAAAGCAAAGATAGTTTTTACAATCTTTTCAACAAATACTAAAAAACAGAATAAAATAAATATCTAAGGGGGCTCCCCTACAACGAACTTGATTTTTTTGCCGTTTTTATAGATAATAGTGCGGAACCCCTCGTGCGCGAGTCCGACTCGCACTTGGCCGGTTTTTCAGTAAAATGATAAAATATAAGTAGGTAGGTACTTGCCAAAAACATGTATAGATTTCTTTCAGATATTATATTTCTACGTAAAGTAGGTAATAGATTATTAAAAAAAACTGGCGCTCCGGGAGTGCCGACAGAAGCGAAAACTTGAACAAGATCTTGATGGAAGAAAAATACTTGTATTGAACATTGGTCCGTAACTTTATCTAAATAAAGATCGCAATCGTGTTTACAAAAAAAAAAATACTTCCAAAACCTTTGTACAAATACTTGCATAGAACATTGATCCGTAACTTGATATTAATAAAGAGCACAATCGCGGTTACTAAAATGAGATGTCGGTAACGGTGTCGCGAGTTCAATTGTTTTTCCCATCTCAAAAATGCCCAACGCGCCTAAAGATGTTTTCACTTCAAAAATTGTTTGATTTACTACTAAACGTAAAACAATAGCGACAGATGTGATGACAAATTGAATAATACGCCATCTATTTATTGCAAAGAGCTCTGAACAAAATGTTTCATTCATCATTTTTGTTGAAAATAGATGATTTATGAGTTTATATAGATAAATCAGGATTAAACAAGAAGTTTTGATTTTTACTGATCATACTTACGCCAAAATCAGCCGTTTATCGCTTTTTAGTGATTGTTAATTTCATATTTGTTACCTATGCTGCCATCTATGATTTTTTTTTCAGAACTAATTATAATTTGTTCGAGTTGAGACCCCATGCTCACGTGTTTGTTTACACTTTTTGGTTGGGTCAAAATAATAAATAATAATAATAAATAGAAAAAGGCTGGCAACACAAACTGTCAACACCTCTTAAAAATAGTTTTCACAATTTTCAAATTTATATTTATTTTAACCGCAGTTTTTATTAATATCGGAAACCGAAAATAAAGCGTAAAAACCCACAAATCAGAATAAACCATAAAAAAGATCAAAATGACCAGAAAAATAGACTGGATTCAAAAAATGCCGAAACGGACATGACAGATGTCACCTCTACTTAAACCAAAAAACCGGAATGAAAACTACAAAGAATGTTGACTAGATCAGCGACGAAACGAGCACACCCACCACCTCTGGACTCGTCGCTCAGCTCCGCCTCGCCGCCGCCAGTACCCAGCGCCACCGTGAGCACTGTGACGACACCGGCCGTGGCAGTTGCGTCGAGCTCGAGCGACGAGTATTTTTCCCCGCCGACGTCGCCAACATCTGTACGTCGGCAGGGGAGAGGCCGGCCACCAGCGGGCTTGGGACTTCGAGGCCAGCAGGCCCCGAACAGGGTCCCCGCTGCCGGTGGAAATGTGTCGCGCATGCGATGAATACAGTCCATTAATGAAAATGTGATGCGCGCATATTATGGGGCTACCGAGGGAGGAATAACCTTACAGCGTACCGAAGTCGGATGCTCTCTCTGTTTCAGGTGCTTGAACCTGCCAATCGTTGCCAATCGTTGGGCCGAGACTTAACGTCTCGGCCCAACGATTGTCAGATCAGGTGCGCGTCATTCAACACAACCACAGGTTGGATAACGCTACACTTGATCGGCTGCGCACGGAAATGCAGAATAGCTCTGCTAGTAATCCTCCCCCATCCCAGAATGTCGTGCATGCGCCTGCCGTGATCCCACTGCAGGCAAACCAACACGATAAGGAAGAGGATGGCAGGGCTATATCTGCAGACAACCTATGCAATGTGGAATTAAGGAGTGCACTGGAGGATGCGATCCGTGAGTACCGGTTCATATCACCTGACCTCAGACCACGGCTACCACGTTTGCCCATTAATAAAAGAAACAGAGCACTGGTGTGTGCCCTGGATGCGCTGTTACCAAATTTTATTGAAAGCAGCGCAGACCTTTGCGATACACACTCGATGTTGTGTTGCACGGCTGTTGCGGCATGTCGTATAGCCCGTGTCAAATTTCCAAATACTGACCGAGCTGTACGACCGAAACCCGCCGCACCAGCTTGGCAGTGCAGGATTGAGTGTCGTATTAATGAGGCCAGGGTACTCATCGGGAAGCTCATCTGCTTCAGGGAGGGCAATACACGCCCAAGGGTGATGCGCTGTGTGAGGCGGGCGTTCTCGGGAACTAATATTAGTCCCCGAGAATATGTATCCCATGTCACAGAGCGCATCGACTTCCTGAAGCAGAAAGTTTATGCATGGGCAAACCGTATCAGTCGGTACAGGCGAAGAGTGGATCGGTACACTAAGAACCGCATGTTCCAGAACGATGAAAGGTGGGTATACCGAGCATGGGAGCGACCCACTCCCAATCAAGGTGTGACTGACGCACGTCCACCGGATAGTGAAGCCATAAAAACTTTCTGGCGAAGCATTTGGTCGGTGCCCGTCAGTCACACTGAAGGTGATTGGATGCGTGTTGTTGAGCAGGCATGTGATCCAATACCAGACATGGAGGCCATTATCATTAGTCCTCTGGATGTGGCCCGTGCAGTCCGTCCGTTGCCTAACTGGAAATCCCCAGGACCGGACGGACTGCACAATTTCTGGCTTAAATGGCTACAAAGGTCACACGCCTGCTTAGCCTCGCAATTCCAGTCATCTTTAGAGACTGGGTCCCTCCCATTGTTCTTCACAACAGGAGTTACCCACCGGCTCCATAAATCGGGCAGTACTGCGGAACCTAAAAATTATAGACCAATTACATGTTTACCGACGGTCTATAAAGTTCTTACATCCATTCTTAGAGCAAAAATTTCACACCATATTAATAACAACTTAATTATGTCTGTGTCTCAGAATGGATGTAAGAATGGGTCCCGCGGTACCAAGGAGCTGCTCCTTATAGACATGACCATTAGCCAACAGGTTCGTAGATCCCGGAAGGATTTGTCGACTTGTTGGATAGATTATAAGAAAGCCTATGATTCGGTGCCGCATACATGGCTCATGAGGGTGCTGGAGTTGTACAAGATAGATGCCACTCTGCGCACCTTCCTGATGTCATGTATGCGGCAATGGAGGACGGTCCTTCTCTATCCAGGATGTCGACAGACCCGGGGAATTGATGAACCGATCAGGATTGAGCGGGGAATATTTCAGGGCGATAGTTTGAGTCCGCTTTGGTTTTGCTTAGCCTTGAATCCTCTAAGCACACTGCTGGAGGATTCAGGTCTAGGCTACCGGTTGAGAAGGGGTGGTCAGGTGATATCTCACGTCCTTTACATGGATGACTTGAAACTCTTTGCCCCCAACAATTTGCAACTGATGGAGCTACTGAAGGTAACCCAAACGTTCAGTAGCGCCATCAGGATGGAATTTGGTGTGCAAAAATGTGCAGTCATGCATGTAAAGCGAGGGAGGATTATGGAATCCGTGGGAACCCAACTCTCGGATTCCATACACCTTAGATCCCTCTCCTCAACCGAAACCTACAAGTACTTGGGTATGTCGGAAGCATTAGGCATCAATGTTGCCGACATGAAACAATCGTTGAGGGAACGCTTCTTTGGCCGCCTGAATAAAGTGTTAAATAGTCTTTTATCAGGCGGAAACAAGGTGCGTGCCTTCAACGGTTGGGTCATGCCAGTGTTGATGTATTCTTTCGGCATACTCAAATGGACTCAGACGGAACTTGAAGCTCTAAATAGGAAGGTCCGTACATTGCTGACAGCAAATCGAATGCATCACCCACGGTCATCAGTGATGAGACTGTACATCCCGCGGAAGTGTGGGGGTCGAGGTTTCCTAAATGCTAAAACCCTCCACAACCGCGAGATTTACAGTCTCAGGGAATACTTCCTTCAAACTGACGTGGGTATGCACCGAGATTTGGTCGCAGTGGACAAGGGCCTCACCCCGCTCTCCTTGGCAAAAGAGAACTGGCGCAAACCTGCAGTACTTGATACTAACGATCGTAAGGAAGTATGGCAGGGCAAAGAGCTACACGGACGCTTTTTCCGGGCCCTCCATGGGCCTGATGTAGACTTTTTGGCGTCTGTATCCTGGCTACGCTTCGGTGACCTCTTCGGGGAAACCGAAGGTTTTGTCTGTGCGATTATGGATGAAGTTATCCTGACGAATAATTATCGGAAATACATTGTCAAGGACGGTACGGTTGACATCTGTCGGGCATGCCACCGCCCCGGTGAATCAATCCGACATATTATTTCCGGTTGTTCTTGTCTAGCTAACGGCGAGTACTTGCACAGACACAATCTAGTGGCTAGGATTATCCACCAGCAACTTGCCTTGCAGTACAACCTTGTGGAATCTGAAGTATCATACTACAGGTATGTGCCCGACCCAGTTCTCGAGAATGGTCACGCCACATTGTACTGGGTTCGATCTATCATCACTGACAGGACTATTGTAGCTAATAAGCCTGATATTGTGGTGATAGATCGACGAGAGCGCCGTGCAATGATTGTTGATATCGCTGTCCCTCATGACGAGATTGTCGTAAAAGCTGAGAAAGATAAAAAAATCAAGTATCTTGACTTAGCACACGAGGTTGTCGACATGTGGGATGTGGACTCTGCAATCATTGTACCGATAATCGTTACAGTTAATGGCCTAATAGCGAAGAGCCTCGATAAACACCTCAGGAGGCTCTTATTGCGCGGCTGGGTCAAGGGCTTGATTCAGAAAGCAGTACTCCTAGACACGGCACGCATAGTGAGGAGGTTCCTCTCTTTAGAGCCCTGACCACCGGCAGCTTGGACCCTGTTCCTGATGCCGATGGGCCACTGTTTTTTATATTTTTAAATGTTTTTTTAATGATTTTTATAAAAATATTTAAAAATGTATTAAATATGTAAAAAAATGAATAAATGAGAAAATAGAAATACTAAAGAAATATTTAAAAATGAAATTTAATAAGAACCAGAATGAATAAACACCCGCGGCATCATTTGTAGATATTGACGTTCTCAAGAACTAGAAGACTAGTTTCTCAAGAACCTACGATAAACATGAGAGCAGCGAGATGGGTTTATAATTTGAAGGTGTTTGCTTATCATCAGCCTTGTGTATAGGTGTAACTATTGCCTTTTTAAAAATATTAGGAAAAGTGCCGAGTCCCAAGCTTAGATTGCAAAGATGGCTGATAGGTTCTGCTAGTACGTCTTTAGCTAACTTAATTAACCTACTAGAGATATTATCGAGGCCTGGTGCACTATTTATTTTATGAGACGCAATAACGCTATCTATTTCTGTAGCGTCTATAGGCGTAAAAGACATGGTGGTTGGCGCAGTGTTTGTACCTGATGAGCTGGCTAATTCGGCTTCTGTTTTATTTAATTTGCGGAGAGTGGCATTGGTGCCAATTCCCTTGTTCACAAACTAAACTAAATTTAAGTTCAGTGCATCTTTTTCTTTTTATTTCATTAAGAAAAGGACAGAAGTTAAATTTTAGTTTAGTCCTGTCAAATTAATTGACGGCTGTCACTCTCCATACAAGTTTAGACGTGATTAAAAACATAACTGGCGAAATGTGGGTGTACCTGCTACTGGGACACCTCTGCCCAACCCTTCAGGGAAACAAGGCGTGATGTTATATTATGTTAAAAACTTGCCGACTAAAATTACGTCAATTTACGTCAAGCGCTGATTAATTTAACAGGACTAAACTAAAATTTATCTTCTGTCCTTTTCTTAATGAAATAGAAAGAAAAAGATGCACTGAACTTAAATTTAGTTTAGTTTGTGAACAAGGGAATCGGCACCATTGACTAGCTCACTACCAATAGTAGTAAAGTACGTGTTTACTTGATTTAACGACATAATGTGTAGCACACACATTATGTCAATATGCATGGGGGTCATTGATCAAATTTCTGTGCACTTGTAAGTCCTAAGCTGTAAATGCTGCGCATGACTACTTTGTAATTTACTTTTGGAAATAAATTATTTATTATTATTATTTATACGTCTTTGACATTTCTCGGGACCCAGGGGTCCCGGACCTTTGGAAGTTGTACGAGGGGCCGAAGCCAACTCGCAGAGGCCCCTTAGACGTTTTTAATTAAATGAGGTACCAACCGACGATTATCCCTGTTCGCACTATGCAAGTGCAGCCAAGGACAACCCCCGGTTGGTGTAGGACTATTGTAATTAAGGAAACAAAGATAATGGACTATGGGTTTTGGGTAGCTAAAGTGGACTGGTCACCTGAAATTATGGAAGGACTATGGCCCCTGCCTGATCAATGTTTTATATGCACACGGATAAAATGGCAGGGGGTGACTTGCACACTCATTAATGGGTCCCCGAAAACGGTCGCTAGCACAAAGTGTCGTAGCAACAAGGGGGCAACATGTCTTGAGGTGCTTGAGGAGTGGAGAGGTATTCCACGGCTTTCAGAACAATCCCAGAGCCCGGAAGATGGTCAAGATCCCTACGAGCACTTACTGGAATACTTCCTTCCTCCGAGCACGTTTGCTCTTGCGAATCTCCACTCAAGCCGGCCAATTAAGGCAAGAATGAAATGGGAGCTCCGTTCCTCGTCAGTGTTCACTCCAGCCGGCCAATAAAGGCAAGCCAGAGGTGAGGAACAAGACTTCTCCCGGGAGATAGGGTCCGTGGGGTCGCTACTGCCCAACAGCTCGCCACATGCTGCCCTGCGGGTTTTTAGGGTTCCGTAGTAAACAAGGAACCCTTATAGTTTCGTCATGTCCGTCTGTCTGTCTGTCTGTCCGCAGTCTAGCTCCGAGACCCTTAGTACTAGAAAGCTGTAATTTGGCATAGGTATACATATTAATTACGCCAACAAAGTGGTAAAACAAAATTATGAAAAACATTTTTTTTAGGGTACATACACATAGGTCTCATACACGTAAAGTGGTGATGTTTATTTTTTATTTTTTTAACCTATAGTGAGGGGTATCATTGGAAAGGTCCTTTAAAAACATTGTGCGTTTGTAAACACTATTTTTGGATTCAGGGATCCGTTTGCGAAATATTAAGCTTTAAAGTGCTAATTTTTGTTAGAGTCAAGTGTCCCCCCCCGCCTGCCGGCTAAATGGTTGGTTTTGGCTGTGTGAAAAAAATCACAACAGTAGTTTATATAACGAAATTAAAAGGAAAACTATCACAGCTAAGTTAGCTTTACAAGTTAACGAATAATAATCGACCAACTTAACTTTGCAGTTGCAAAAACATGTTTTCCCATACATTCCGTATGGGAGAACATATTTTTCAACTACAAAGTTAAGTTTGTTTTTGGGATAAATTCATCCCAACTACGGAACCCTTTATTGTGCGTGGTCCGACACGCACTTGGCCGGTTTTGTATCTCTCTTGGTCTGGCTCCTCATCCTAGACCCGTTCCGACAAAGTAAACTCTACCGGCACAGGCTAAGAGTTCGGAGCGCGCAAGCCCCACCACGACGTCAACGTAGAGATACAATGGTGGGGTTATTATTTATTATTATTAATATGCAGTAATTCTTCTGGTACGTTTTTTTTTTCTTCAAATTACAGATATCCTTTATGATATTCCTGGTTTTTTTTTAAAGATTAATACTATTAATTTCTAGTTCTGCACGGTAGTATTGTAATTTTAGTGATTTAATAATTTTATTGCATGAATTTCTATACTTACTTAATGTATATTTGGTGCTCGTTTTTGGGGTGTTTCCTTGAATTTTAATGAAGCTTGTCTCTTTTACGGATCGATCGAACAACGCCCACGGTAATCCATGGCTTCAGTGGGGCTTTTTTTAGGTTTGGATGAAATACTAGTACAATCATTCATAATACCCTGGATCGTCTTTACTAAACATTCCGCGGCGAGGTTAGCATCATCTAGCATATAAAAGTCAGAACAATCCACTTCCTTGAGGTTAAGGTGTGCGGTAGCATAATTTAGTTTTATATTTAAATACGTAGGTTTATTTTAGGCAATCCTGCGTGCTTGATACACAATAGAATAGCTAGGGCTATGGTCTGTCAGCTCTGGAAAGATTATTGTTTGCCAGCGTTCCTTCGTTCGTATCATAAAGTGGTCTAAGCAGGTGTCTACTCTAGTTGGGTATAAAATGCCCTGTTTTAGGCCATGCGATGCCATGATACATATAAGTAGTCATTCGCATAACTGTTATTAATATCACATGACAGCGTGTTGATATTGATATCCCCAGTAAAGACGATGTCCCTATTACGAATCTTTTTAAGACTGTCGTCAAGTGATGCTAAGTAAAGTTGAGGGTTTTTGCAACTGGGAGGACGATAAGAACAAATTATACTATTACAGACAGAGTCCAATTGCAAACAATTACCGTCCACTATGTCTGGTTCAGAGACAACAACACTGAGTTCCGTACGCACATATGCTACTACACCGTCATTCTGTACTTACACGTTAGAAAAAAAAAAAAGTGAAATAAATGGTATTATTATTTTTATTATAGTCATTTAAGTTGTTCTTAGTGTAGTACACGTCATAGTCATTTAAGTTGTTCTTAGTGTAGTACACGTTATAGTCATTTAAGTAGTTCTTAGTGTAGTACACGTTATAGTCATTTAAGTTGTTCTTAGTGTAGTACACGTTATAGTCATTTAAGTTGCTCTTAGTGTAGTACACGTTATAGTCATTTAAGTTGTTCTTAGTGTAGTACACGTTATAGTCATTTAAGTTGTTTTTAGTGTAGTACACGTTATAGTCATTTAAGTTGTTCGTAGTGTGGTACACGTTATAGTCATTTAAGTTGTTCTTAGTGTAGTACACGTTATAGACATTTAAGTTGTTCTTAGTGTAGTACACGTTATAGTCATTTAAGTTGTTCTTAGTGTAGTACACGTTATAGACATTTAAGTTGTTCTTAGTGTAGTACACGTTATAGTCATTTAAGTTGTTTTTAGTGTAGTACACGTTATAGTCATTTAAGTTGGAAGGTGCGACTCCCTTTAATATAATATAATATTATGTATGTAAGGAAAAATCCACATCTCTTTAATAAAATAAGTGATAGACATCATTTTAATACTAGAAATAAAGATAAACTAGATCAACCATTTTTCAGGTTATCTAAAGTACATACATCTTTTATGGGGTACTGTGTTAAATGTTACAACAAAATACCTTGTGACATATTGCAATTAAATGAAAGAAAATTTAAAACTCATATAAAAAGTACACTTTGTAAACAAGCATATTACAAATTAGAGGATTATATCCAAGATTAGAGTGCTTGGAAACATGCTGGTCCTGCTCCATAGGACAATTTAGAATCAAGACAAAATCAAACTGGTTGCTAATGTAATTGTAAAATTTATTACTTTGTGTTTTATGACATTGATTTTACATTCTGTGATTACTTCCTTACACACTGACTTATTAATTTTAAAATTTTAGGAAAATCGTCTACTTTTACAATGTTTGTAAATATGTGAGAACCATGTATCTATCACAAATTAAATTATCTCTCGTTGCTTCATTTTTAATTGTTTTACCTATTGTGGTATAGTAATTTTATTCTAGGTGCATCGTCTTCACATATAATAATTATTTAACAAATGTACGTACATATATACAAACAATTGTAAAACATTTTAAAAGAGTAACGGTGGAGTTTCTTGCCCATTCTTCTCCATACGAAAACTACCTTTTGGAAGGGGCGACTACAATCAATTTTATTATTTTGTAATTTTTGACGTTCAAAAGTGCCATACATGGGCCTATTTGAAATAAATGATTTGACTTTGACTTTTTAAACGACTTTAAAAAAAGGAGGAGGTTCTCAAATTGACTGTATTTTTTTTTATGTTTGTTACCGCATAACGTCCGACTGGGTGAACCGATTTTGATGATTCTTTTTTTATTTGAAAGCTGGTGCTTCCCGTGTGGTCCCATATAATTTTATTAACTTTGCTTGGATCGTTTTTGAGTTAGGTTCAATAATATCTATTTTTTCCCACTTAGTATATGGATGATATCATAAGTTCCTGTCACTGTTATTTACATAGCAGGTAGTGGTGTTCGAATTTGTGTGGGGTAGGTACCACAACTAAAAACTGAAAAATAAAAAAAAAATTACAAAAATAAATCAGCCGACTTCCAAAAAAAAAACACTACAAAGCGATTTTTTTTTGGAAGTCGGTTGTTTTTTTTTGTAAGGAGTTTTTATTTGTCCAACACTCAGTTAATACTATGACATCCACTTTTATATTGATGGTCGCTATAAAGGACAGCAGCAATCAAAGTTGCAATAAATGCTACGAATGTTCAAACAAATAACACAAAGGGGGTTCGATAAGGCCGTTTGAAGTTATGTGTTTGTAACTTGGGCCTTTTATTTTTTGACAACTTTATAGGTACTATATTAGAAGAGAGCAGTGGTGACCCAGTGGTAACGGCCGCGATTTACGAGTTGTAGGTCGTAGGTTCGAACCCAGACAGGCGCTTTACTTTGTGTAAATTATTTCATCACCACTGCTCTAAAAACGTGAAGGAAAACATCGTGAGGAAACCGGCGTGTCCGAACCAAAAAATCGAAGACATTTGAGATCTACCAACGCGCACGGGGCCCGCGTGGTAGATTACGGCCCACTCCCTCTCACCGAGAGGAGGCCTGTGTCCCAGTAGTGTAATCATTATAGGCTGATTATGCTAGGTATGCTATATTGCTTGTGAATGTGTATATTCCCCGGCAAGACCAATTATTATGGAGTTGACCAATTAGTATGGGTTTATTTATAAACGTTGCTTAAAGTTAAGTAATGATTAGCGACTGTTTGTCCATACATTTTTGACGTTTAAAAGTCTCATAACTTAAACAACGTTTATAAAGAAATACTTACGTGATGCAATCGATGACGGAGCTGTACTGACGGTCGCCACTGCCTTTGGTAATCGTTTGCATGCGCGTCTTTACCACGTCCAATGGGTTGACCGCGACCGCTGCGGAGGAGCCCGCGGTGCAGCCCGATAAGAACGACCACCTGCGGGTTACCATGCTCTTGAGTCCCAACGAAAATGGATTCTGTTGACTTTTTTTTGTTTTCGATAGGCTTTTTTTTAGTAAAAGAAAAATAAATGCAGTGTCAACCTTCTAATCATGATAATTATATAACCGTTTACTTATAAGTAGGTATTTAAATTGCATGCAACTTAGTAGTTTTATCAAAGATATAATTATTATTATTAATCAAACAATCTAATATTATATTTATGCGAGAAAAAACATTTTTTTTGCATATTCACAATTAACGTGCTTTTAGTTGTTGTATGGATATTCTCTGAATAAATGAATTGAAAGTATTGATTTGTTTGTCGGCACTTCTTTTTAATGTTCCGTACCTCAAAAGGAAAAACGGAACCCTTATAGGATCACTCGTGTGTCTGTCTGTCTGTCCGTCTGTCACAGTCAATTTGCTATGAATTTAATGGACCGATTAAGTTAAAATTTGGTACACATACTTAGACCCAAACACGAACGTGTAACGTAAATAAATTAATTTTGAATTTAGGGGTCACTTTTGGGGGCATTCAAGAAAATTTAAAAGAAGTTTTGCTAACAATACCGTGTGACATATCAAATGAAAGGGCTTGTTGCGCGGATCTTAATTTTTTTTTAAATATAACTTTAAAATAAAAACTTTTAAAGATACCTATTTAAGAAATTCTATGAAAATTGACCATTCTCCCCCCTTATCTCCGAAACTACTGGACCTAAAATTTTGAAAAAACTACATAGTATGGCTCTTTACTCATAGATAGAAAGACAAGAAAACTTAAAAGAAGTCTATGGTCTTAAAATAACATGGTAAATCTCTCAAAATTGTGCGTACAAACTTACATTTGCAGTTGGAATGTATGGGAGAACATGTACCTATTTCAACTACAAGGTTAAGTTTGTATTTGGGATAAATTCATTCCAACTATATAATTCGTTTAAACTTCATTTTAGTTAGAAGGGTTCCGACCCTTCTAACTAAAATGAAGTTTAAACGAATTTAATTTCGCACATTTTTACAGCGTAAATGATATTGTTTTTCTGTATTATAAACAACAACATTCATAAAATTGTTTCTGCAGAAGCATAGCTTATATTATCAAGTTACAAACTATCGTTTTTTTTTTTGAAAAATACTTATTAACTTTTCATTCATCATTTTTGGTACTACGGAACACATCCAAAATCATAAATTTTCGAAAGCTAGTGCTATCGCTTCAAGCAATAATTGTCAATGTGTGCATGGTAGTATTGCTCACTGTAGGTGTATATCGCTCCGACAGGCACTCACACTAGCGCAACGTGCTTGGAATTGAATTTTGCAAACATCTCGATTTGTAGTTGCGAGCCGTGTTCGCAGGCCTCTTAACCGTTGTACCTATAGAAAAATCATCTAGGAGACTGCATAACTTTTTGAGAAACTTTGATCTGCATTCACAGATTTTGGAAAAAATAACCGACGAAAAATTTCAACGCAGTGGGGCTCTGAATCATGTACTGAATCCATGGTAAGTCTTCGCGTCGATGTCCCTGCCACCCTGTATACAGTCAGTAAGGAAATGGGCAATAACAATAATCACAAAATCTTTTTTTCATGTCAATCAATTCTGTTTCTCTAAGGATCAAAATACTATCGTACCAGATAAAGTTTGAGCAGGTACTAGAAAAATCAAAAAAGCAAAAACTTTTCCCATAAATTTTGTAGGAAATGAGACTCAAAGTTACTTTTTCATGATGGATATACTGACGCTGGGCGCTGACATCGAAAAATCTATTTAATTCAGTTTTTGGGACCACATTAATTCAACGTATTTCATCACCAACAACGCAGGACCATAAAAGAAAATGAAAGAGGTGAAACTTTGTGAATGTAAACTTTTTTTTCTTTTTTTTTTCTTATCTAAAATATACAAATTGTGGAGGCCCCTTGCTTGTGCCCGGGGCCAGAGCCCTAGTTGCCCTGCCCTAAATCCGGCCCTGCATGTGCGGTGCTACCATAGTATAAAGAGAGGAAGTACGCTATCTTCATACAAACGCACCGCACGCGGCTTGTATCTATGCGTCGCCGCACGCACACTTAAACAAAATCTCGCCCGTTTCAGAATGCGCCAGTCGGGGCTAACGCCGCACAAGGTTTGCGCGTCATGGCTTTTCGGCACTGCTAAATGTATGAAAAATGAGTAATCGCAGGAGAAATTATTGCTGTGCGTTTGGGTGTCTAAATAATTCATCGATTCCAGTGTTGTCTCTGTTCAGATTACCCACTGAACAGAAAAGGTAACCAAGTCACTTATTCTAGCATATAATTTTTACTTGATGATCAGACAGACGAAGTAGGCAGGCCTACTTTCCCACTAAAATGTATTAGGTAGGTACCTACTTTTGATCTGTCAATTGATATGCTGCTAATGCATTGTTTACGTTTAGTCATGCCGATTTCTCAGTATTGTAGGTAGGTATAGTAAAGTAACTAAGTACTTACAGTTATAAAATCGTAATTTCAAATATTTGACGAATTGTGAATCAGATAAATAGAGCAAAGTTCGAATCGTAACCATTCGTAACAACAGAAAATATAAACCGCAAATATAACTTTGTCATTTTACAAACACTATGAAAAGCATCGTTTAGGTAAAACCGACCTCACAAACCCTGAACCCAGACAACAAATTCAGATTCAAATTCAACACATAAGTAAAAAATGAAACTTCCCGGCCCTTGCCAATTTCTAGGCACTGAATTAAAATTTAGCTAAAAGTGACAACCCTGAGACAGGCAAGTATGGTAGGCAATTATATCGCGGATTGGGCCGGAGATAGCCTACTAGCACTGTTTATAATATGATATAGCTGGTTCTGGTATATTATGTGCAGTTGATGGATCCAGCAAGAGAAGAGATACAAACTTACAGCTGGTACAGAAATTTGAGTATCTAATTTGTTCTACTATCGTTTTTAGGGTTCCGTACCAAAATGGTAAAAAGGAACCCTTATGGTGCGACTCAGTCTGTCTGTTCATCTGTCTGTCACAGCTGGATATCACAAGAACTAGCTCCGACTGGCGCATTCTGAAACGGGCGAGATTTTGTTAAGTGTGCGTGTCGCGACGCATAATACAAGCCGCGCACACATACAAGCCGCGCGCGGTGCGTTTGTATGAAGATAGCGTACTTCCTCTCTTTATACTATGGCCATATCATAAGAATTTGAAACAAAGGTCGATCGGAAAATATATGCGTACGTACGCGCGTCGCGGCTGTCGGCAACCCGCTGAGAAACGGGTCCGGTACGACCCGGCGGCCGGCAGGTAGTTAGCGCGGGTAAGTACATGGAGTGATTTATCTGGTAATCTGTGCTATTACCACAGATTACTAAATAGTTACTACGTAACAGATAGTTCACTCAGTAGAAAATTTCCAATACCTACTGCTATAATAGCCTACTCCGTCGCGTCAGCAACCGCTGCATGCTAAAATGTGCCTAAATGCTCAAGCGTACAGTTGAGATTGCTTCGCACCGCGCGATCCCACAGCAATCGCAGGGCTGCCTCTTCGATAAAATTAAATTAACATAACTATTTGTGTCTATTTTATTGAGAACTGTGAATATGTTCGGTAGTTTAAAATTGTATCGTATAAAGGTAATATTATGTTTTTAATAAACTGGTGCTGACTGTGCAAATACATCTAAAACATAATTATAGAGGTCAGTGTGTAGGTAAAATAAAAAAAATATTTAAAAGCTACATGTGTTTTATTTTTATATATTTCTTACCCTTTCTAAATTCTCGGTTATTAAATTTTAATGTAGAAAAAATCCTGAATCTAATAAAAAGTTTTATTAAATATTGTTTTGGGAAACAAGGGCAGGGAGAATCAAAATGTATGTCATTTAAAATTTCATAAAGAGCTACCGGCTACCTACTACCCGGCCTTTGTTTTATATTTTTTTCAAAATTATTAATAAATATAGTCTCGAGTTCTCTTACATAATTATGAAACGCATCTGTTGGCACTTTTAACTTTCCGTAAAAAGACGATGTTTTATTGAATGCTTTAAAATGGATAAACAGTCTATTCGTAGATTCGATTCGTAGATAGTCTAACGATTAAAATTGAACAATGTGCGTGCGCTTCGTTTGCGAAAACCGCACTGAATAAGGTCCGCAAACGGCCCGAGATTGCTCGGCCGGGCGGTAGGTAATTATAGCGCGCAAGTACATAGAGTGACGGAGGCCTGCTATTACTGTCAACTTGACCTGCCTTGCAAATGAGTATGGTAAGGACGCTCAGTTCGAAATAAGTCCAATTGTCGCTGGAAATACTTTTTAATAACACTAAGTCCGATTGCGTCAGGTTAATAGTTGTAGCTGTGTACGTAAGTAACCATTATAAAAAAAACACTTGCGCGTGTTATACGCATCGTGATAACTACAATCAGTGTAGTGTCCGATCCAGTGAGTTACGCTCTGCATGTATCTCGCGCGGGCAGCGGGAGCTCGTGTAATTTGCACGTGGTACAAGCACCAAAAGTAATAATCAGTTTTACCAGAAAGGTGGTGTGATTTCCTCTGGTTTCTTTCCCAATTTGCTAAGGATGGCGAACAGCGGGAAGTAGAATATACTGAAGGAAATGTCACGGCATGCAGTTGCTCCGATGCCCTTATACAACCCTGTGATACCGTTTTCTGCAATAAGTTTCTGGGTCAGCTGCCAAGCAGTTACTTTCTTGATTTCTTTTACGCCAGCTATAAAAAAAAACACGATGTGTGAAGGGTGAATTTAACTCCTTCGTCAAGGGTTTTCAACCTAAGTTTTAAAATCGCAACGTCACAGTCGCTACGCGCAGGCGCGGGGATTCCGTGCTCTGCGGCAATAATCTGCTAAGGCCTGCAATGCTTTTAAAGTTTTCGTAACTTATTGAACTCCTACAATACTGAATATTATCAGTTACTCTTCTCCTCCCATAATCTAATTTAATCCTCCTTTGTTTATTAGCAACTAGACATGAAACGTAGGTATATCCGGGAACTGTCCAACCAGATACCGAATTTTTGCCGGATAACCGTTTAAATGTCGTTATAATTAAAGAGAGAAAATTTTATAGCCAATATATACATCACTTAAAATTGTAAAATAAACAAAATATTTAAATTGCTTATAAACAGTTCTTTTCAACAACAATTATCAGAATGATTTAAAAAAAAAAAAAATAAGTAGGCCATCTCGCAGTTGACCTCTGAGATCATGACTACTTAACCGGGCATTCCTGCGTGTGCCTTAAGCTACTACACTTAAAACATCCAGCCAGGGGTTATTCATCTATGCTAATTCAAACTAGGTGAACGCTCGCTAAGGGCACCCCCTGCGGGGTACGAACCTCGGCTTAGGACGTCAATCGGAGGGAGGACATCAAGGATGGGACGGGCTGGATCAAAGTTTTGATCATGATTATTAGTTGGGGAATTTCAAGCTACGTGCTCAGCTGCAACAACTGCTGGCACCTCGTTATCGAGCAAGGGTCGGGGGGGAGTATCATTTACTCGGGGACGCGGTCGCGATCGCAAAGGACCTCGGCGGCGAGGTCGGAATGACGGGAGGCGTCTGTTTTTGTACACTGTGCTGGTTTCCTTACTGCTTTCCTGGACGAGGGTAATGGGGTCGTCAGGGTCCGTAAGGATTCGCTTAGGGCAGCGAGTTCGATTGACATTAGAGGGAGTGTAACTAGCGGCCTCGACAACCAGAGGGTTGCGATGTTTGGCGGCAGTATCGAAGTAACGCTTGGAAGAGTGAAGAACGTTTGAGAAATTAGTGGATGGTAGGGATTTATAGGTCGAGATGGAGGATCTCATTCCTAACAAACCAGCTCCCGAGGCCTTCCGAAGGACGGTTCTGTAATGTCTGCATCTTATGGATGTGACTGGGTCTTGCTTGTGCAAAAACAGCACCCGCATAGGTCATGATTGGGCGAATGCACGTTGTGTAAATACGCAATTTGCACCGTAGTGACAATTTGCTACGTGCATTTAGGATATAGTGAAGCCTTCTAAGGACCCATGCGCTTGCGCGCGGGCTTGGGTTATGTGCTCTTTAAAGGAGAGATGGTGGTCGAGGACTACACCTAGGTACTTGGCTCGCTTCTCCCAAGGGATAGGCTTGCCTAGCATGGTGATGAGTCGGGGGAGTATCAGAACTAACCAGCTTTAGCATCTGCCGCTATCCGCCCAGCGTCCTGCATCTGGATTTTCAAAAGCTCCATAGGTGTGGTGATGACGATTTGGCAGGCCCCGGCTAAACCACCCGCGAGCATCTGACGTGGGATGGGTATGGATCTACAATATAATACGAATGTTAATAATTCTGTGATAGAGTTAAAACTGAAAGTTTGTGCGATGGCAGCTCTGTTGAGTGAGAGTTTATTTTCTGCAATAAAAAAAAACTCAAATCCAACTATGACATGAACGTCAACTAAAAAGGTGATGTCGGTGCATTGATTTCGATGGTCCTAAGGAGAAGGAAGGGCAAGAAACTCCAAAGACACTCTTTTATGTCAAAATATTGGTTACATCATGCGTGCTGAAATTATACATACATTAGGGTGTTCCTCCTTATATGACATTTTTTTTTTTTAATTTTCGAATTTTGCAATGCATACCCGCTATATCTTGTATACATGCAAAACCATACTTAAATATGAAATTTTACTTTTCTAGTAACCCGTGCCGACCGAGCCACAAAGTTTATCAAAAATCGTGTTTTTCTTAATATTTGATAAGTCCTACAAAATTAATAAAAATGCGATAAATGAAGTGAATAAAAGAAGAAATGAAATAAGAGAAATATTTATCTTCATTTAAAAATATATTTTTTTTTTTGATTGGGAAATTATCAAATAACTTCTCCCGCTCTGGGCGGAGCGGCAGGGCGTGTCAGACACTTACTGACTAAAACTCACCCGTGTTCCTTCAGTTACCATGTTGCCGGGGGGCTACGATTTCCCTTTTGGCCTTATTCGCAACTCCGGCAGGCATCGGCCCTAGCGGACCCCGTCAATTCTGCTGACATCTCTGAGGCACGCGTGGAACATAACGCGCCGTCGACCCAGGCTTGGTCCTTATCGGACGGCGAGCTACCCATTTGCTCACCGTCCGCAAGCCCGCGCCTACGGTGGCCGGAAATCTGCCTGTGACTCCCGACGCCCAGGGCGTCTCCTCCTGCGGCGGTTAGGGGCGCGAGGGCGCGAAATTTGCCTCTCCCTCACGCATTCCGCCTCCTCCTTCGCGAGCATTACCGCTTTGCAGAAGGAGGTGACGGCCTCCCATTTTCTCTCGCTCCGCACCTTGGCCTGAACCAGTGCCGGACGCGAGAAATCACCGCCGCCGAACGCCTCCACGAGGACACGGCGATGCTCCGCCCAAGCCGGGCAGACCTCCACCGTATGCTCCACCGTGTTGTCCGGGCAATCCACACAATGGCGACACCCGGGCGTTTCCTCCCGCTTTATCCTGAATAGGAACCTCCCGAAACAGTCGTGTCCGGTGAGGACCTGCGTCAGGCGGAAGGTGCCACTCTAGCCACTCTTCAAAGCGAGGTCTTATTGCCGCAATTGTGGCGTTACCAGCGCTGGGTAGCGACAATCCCACTCTCCATGCCGCCATAAGATCCCGCCGGAGCTCTGTCCGCTGTGCCGCGATTTCTTGCGGCATCGGAGTTAAGCCGCGGCGTTTCGCCTCCTCACGCCACTCCCAGATATGCGCGAGGACCTTTGCCTCTAGATCCCATGGCGGTAATCCGGCAAAGAGGCTCGCCGCCTCTCAGGAGACCGTGCGGTATCCTCGGGACAACCGGATGGCCATGACCCTCTGGGACGCGTTCAACCGGCGGGCTGGCCGCAGCCTCAATGAACGCGCCCATACCGGTGCCCCGTAAAGGGCCATGGACCGCACGACCCCCGCGTAGAGCTTCCGGCAGGAGGCGTTTGGTTCCCCTAGATTGGGTAGGAGCCGCTTCAAGGCAGCCCCAGCTCGCTCCAGTCTGGGAGCCAAACGTCAGAAATGTTCAACGAAATTCCATCGACTGTCGAGGACTTCATCGTCGACTCGACGCCGATGTGAACCCCTCCCGCCGTAACCTGGGAGCCCGACGGTGGCGCATTCCAAGGACTATGAAAACCCATGGCCTCGGACTTGTGAGGTCGGCGCGCAGCACCCAGTCGTATCCGATGACCCACATGTGGCCCCAGGACCGAACCCTGTGGGACACCGCACGACATCTCTTGCCGCTTCCACTCCCCTTGGTGACCGGGGTAGATGACAGCCATGTCCGTCAAATAGGCCTCGACCACACGACAGAGGTAGGTAGGTCCGGTGATACCGAAGTGCCTCCCTGATGCAACTCCAGGGCAGGGTGTTGAAGGCATTGGCGAAGTCTAGAGACACTGCCAAGACGACCCCACCCCGGGCCATAGTATCCCCCGTCGTGAGGGCCCGCACTCGCATGATGGCGTCCACCGTAGAGCACCCCCTGCGGAAACCGAACTGGCTCTCCGCCAGATCCGGCCCCACCCGCACCAGCTGCCCGACGAGGCGGTCTGAAATGACTCCTTTAAAGAGCTTGCCCACCTCGTCGAGCAGCACAATGGGCCGATAGGCGGACGGAGAGTCTGCTGAGCACCCCGACTTCCTGATGAGGACCAGTTTCCCAGTCTTCCAACGATGTGGGAACTGGCTTCTCTCCATGCGTGCGCTTAGGAGCCCCCTTAGTCGAGGCTCGAGAGTCCCCATGGCCAGGACCCAGGCTTTTGCGGGTATGCCGTCGGGTCCCGGGGCGGTATTTTTCGCACTCATCTTGCGTACCGCCACTCTCATCTCTACCTCGGTCACCTCCGGAGCATCGTCGTCGTCGGCGGTGTGGTCCGCATCGGGCACCGCAATAGGCAGAGCCATGGGCGGAGGCATATGTTCTCCTCTTGGAGGGAACAAAGCGCTCACCATGTCCTCCACAAGCTGGGGTATGGGCGTCCCCACGGGTCTCTGTTCAGGGTCTCCAGCAACTCCTATATATTATTATTTATTTGCCCGCCAACTTTCTGTCTACACCACCTACTCATCGCAGTCGACGTGGCTCTCTCTGTTTTAAAAAAAAAAAAAATTGTATTCCTCTATTTTAATTCTGTCAAAGGTTTCAGTACGTGCAATATTAAATTAATAATTTATCAAGGTCTCTTTTGAAATTATTTTCACGGTTCTTAAGTGTCCTGAGGTTTTTAAAATTTTGGAACGAAGTTCCTTATCGCGCGTTGCGAAAGGGGGCTAGACGGAAAAAATTAAGACCAAAAGTTGTAACGACACTTTTTGCTGTAGTTGTAAGCCGTGCGGCGTGCGCGTGTCTCTCTCTCTCTCACATAGAAAGCAAGCCAGTTATTTTCGTTTCGTCTTTTTATTTCGCATTCATCATCTGCCTAGCCTTTTCCCAACTATGTTGGGGTCGGCTTCCAGTCTAACCGGATGCAGCTGAATACCAGTATTTTACATGGAGCGACTGCCTATCTGACCTCCACAACCTAGTGACTAGGTAACACGATACCCCTTGGTAAGACTGGTTGTCAGACTTTTTGGTCTTCTAACTACCCGTAACGACTGTCAAAGATCTACAAATGACAGCCGGGACCAACGGCTTACCGTGCTTTCCGAGGCACGGAGGGGACTTGGTATGTAAAGATGGTCACCCATCCACGGACCAACCGCGGCAAGCGTAGCTTAACCTGATCGATCGACCCGTGCAGCTGTTATTACTTAGCCACAAGCCCCTTTTCAAGTCTTTTTATTTCGCATTGAACAGTGAATAATAAAAAAAATATTATTACAACTTAAAAAAAAAAAAATACAATTTTTTCACTAATTAATTGAAAGGAACTTCGTTCCATCCGGGTGTCCCTTGACACCTCTCAAGTGTTTTTATGTGGTTCTCTCCAAACATTATATAGATTAACATGTTTCTTCACGCAGTTAGGAAATGCCTTTGTGGGAATCCTTGCTTTTCCCAAAATATAATGCAGTCCCTAATCACAAAATCAGCACTTTCACTGACAGTCAGCTTGACTTCGCGAATATTGTTAAGCCAGACAGCGAAAACTTGTCGAATTGATAATAATTTTGCAACATTTATTGGATGGCTGGGCAGTCCATTATGGAAAATATTTTGTTTATCACTCTGTAATTCCACCGACATCATTATGCAATAAACAACAGCGTACTAATAATCTAAAAAATAACGTATGAAATGATAAATAAAACATGTAGTTACAGGTCGCCGTGCAGTACCCGCGCAATTTGTATGATCAACTTGAAATCGCAAGTCGGCACGGGTTATCGTTCATATAGCGGGCTAATATTTTTTTCCAGACTACACTGGGTTATTACGAAAGTTTTTAGAAGGTACACTGGGTTATTACGAAAGTTTTTAGAAGGTAAAAAAAATCGAACTTGAGATTTAAGGGACACCCTTGCAAAAAGGAACCACCCAACAAACATGCACTTCTGAGATATCAAAGGATTTATAAAAACATGTGCAGCTTTGTTATATGAAGTAAAATTACTATTTATTTAATTTAAATTTATTGATAAATTACTTATTTAAGTATGTGTATATAAATTTGCTCTGAATACTTTTAAACTTTCTAGATAATTAAGAAAATGTGCATGTGGTTCCTTATAACATTTAATAATTGATAGGTTTTCTCAAACAACAAAAAAGAACCACAACCCAAGGATTTACTGATATAAGTAAATAAAACTTGTATTTATATTATCGTAATAAAGCTTTAATTCACAAAAAATATAAAATAACCCATAGAGAGCGTTTATTCGACAATCAACATTATCATCAAATTGGATTTCGAAATCTACCGTGTCTAGTCCATCTATGTCGTCTTCGTGAGACCATTATTGTATTGCTTAAAGGTGAATAAAGCATCTCCAGAGGTTCCGAGGTTCTTCGTTATCTTCTGCTGTAATAAAAAAAAAGCTTTAAAATCAAAACAACAAAACCGCATGGTTTTTAAATATACCGACATACCACCGTATACCGACGGCAAAATATTATAATAAAAATAGTTACTCCAAAAAATATGTTGCACGGTAGACTACTAATACCCAATTGATGCAGTACATGCGCTTTGTACAAAAATCATGCGTAACAGTGACCTTAACTAGCAAAAAATGAAATAAATTTGTTAAATCTTTTTAATTTCGCGGGCTTGGGCGTAGCAATTCACCTTATTCCGCACAATACAGTGGCCTCGTGAGTTTAAAAATCAAACAAATAATTAAATAGCTGTCTCGGCACCGCCGAAAACCACGGATAATTTGCTGATCCACAACAGTACTTACTCTTAAAAGCTAGAACTAACCTGAATGTATTTTACCAAACTAGTATCTAAACCATCTACAGTAAAAAAAAATGACAATATCGATCGAACTGCGTCGGTAATTTTGACAGTCCAATATTTTAAAATACGGTAAGTATTTTAAAAATGAAAACGCGAATGAAACTACTGTAGTTTTTCTCACGAAAGCAGATGAATCGTAACAAAATGACTTAGGTATTTTGACGTCATAAAAGTCACGTAACCAACCTTCGTGAGATAAAACAACTATAGTTTTGTTCAAATACGAGTAAGTAGATGTATCGCTCCAATTTCATCTTTAGAATGTTTGCCTAATCCACAGTGGACTCCTTGTTGCACAATCTTATTAAAATCACTCCACAATCGGGAATCAAATGTGGATAAAGCGTACATCTCAGATTTATTAAGTACTTAGATGCATTCAATAAAACTACTTACCTGTTGTATCTTCATTATTATCTTCGGTGTTCGTCTCCAATGCTTTATTTACCAATTGCTTGTCTCTACTCAACATTTTCACACTTAATTTTAAAAGAAATTAACAACAAGTACAATGTTAAACGTTAAAATTAAAAAAAAACCCGCCAAAAATATTTCCTCGTTTCTCTTTACTACTCCATCACCAGACCCTGTTCACCATCTATCTATAACCTATTCATTGAGACCATTCCAATGAGCCCAACCAAACACAATACCTGTGCTGTAAGTTGGTAAGGGAGTTGGGTATCCTGCAAATTCCAGGTGATGCTACAGCATCAGTTCAAGGTTACTATGTTCTTCTAATATCATTGCAGTAACAGAATACCAAATTTCAAATATTTAAATATTTCGTTGTTTAAAGATAAAGAAAGGCATGTAAGAAATCATGTCATTTGGTACCTTTGAGCGACGATGGGTATCAAAACGTTTTAAGTTATCACATACTCTCTACTGTTTCACAATATTTATTTATACATGATAGAACCGAATGCTTGTGGTTCCATTTTGCAAAAAAATTAATTTATTTTACGCATAACGATACCACAGAAACTTGGTTCCATTTCATCATCATCATCATTTCAGCCGAAAGACGTCCACTGCTGGACATAGGCCTCCCCCAAGCACCGCCACTTCGACCGATTCTGTGCTTTCCGCATCCAGCGGATTCCTGCGGCCTTCACAAGGTCATCGGTCCATCTTGTGGGAGGCCTTCCAACGCTACGTCTTCCGGTACGTGGTCGCCACTCCAGAACCTTTCGACCTCATCGGCCATCCGTTCTGCGAGCAATGTGCCCTGCCCATTGCCACTTAAGTTTGGCAATTCTTCGGGCTATGTCGGTTACCTTGGTTCTCCTGCGGATCTCTTCATTTCTGATTCGATCACGTAGGGAAACTCCAAGCATAGCCCTCTCCATTGCCCTTTGGGTGACTTTTAGTCTTCTGATAAGGCCCATTGTGAGCGACCACGTTTCAGTACCATAGGTCATCACTGGCAACACGCACTGGTCAAAGACTTTCGTCTTGAGACACTGTGGTATGTGGGACGAAAAGATATTGCGTAGCTTCCCGAACGCTGCCCAGCCGAGTCGGATTCGACGATTGACCTCTTTCTCGAAGTTGGACATACCTAGCTGGACAGTTTGTCCTAGGTAAACATACTCGTCCACAACTTCGAGCGTAGCGTCTCCGATCTTCATGGGAGTGGGTGTCACATGGGCATTTGACATGACTTTTGTCTTGTCCATGTTCATTTTAAGACCCACTCTTTCGGAGGCGCTACTGAGGTCATCGAGCATTGTACTGAGTTTCTCCATGGTCTCAGCCATGTCTCAGTTTTTATCGAATTTGTTTTGTTTTTATCGACTTTGTTTTTATCGACTTTGTTTTCATCGACTTTGTTTTTATCGGCTTTGTTTTTATCGACTTTGTTTTTATCGACTTTGTTTTTATCGACTTTGTTTTTATCGACTTTGTTTTTATCGACTTTGTTTTTATCGACTTTGTTTTTATCGACTTTGTTTTTATCAACTTTGTTTTTATCGACTTTGTTTTGCTTTGCTTTGCTTTGTTTTGCTTTGTTTGTTTGTTGATACGCAATATTTATTTTTAAATAAAAATACAATTAAAAAAAAATAGCACTTGAATTTTTATTTAAGCGTTTAATTAAGTAGGTAGGATTACATTGCTTATAAAATGTATCTACTTGTTTTAAAGACATTTAAGAAAAACTCAGACAAGACACATTCAATATTTTCATCCACTCTGAAGCCTATTCATCAAAAAATCAACAAAATGTTATCAAGGAATGAGGCTGGTGCAGTTATATTTGCTTGATGCCTAGCCCAACCCAAATACCATAACAACGTCATGACATGGCAACAACACCCAACTGTCCGATTTCCAACTAGGCAGCTACAACGTCAGGGTCAGAATGACTGGACCAAGAGCGATTTTTGAAGTTTGAGCAATACCAAGTTTTAGTACCTATTTGGTACTATTTGGTACCAGACATCAAATAATTGGTACCTCGTTAAAGAGGGAAAACTATTACGAGGAAAGTGGCCAGCCATTCTGACTTCAGAATGGCTGGACCAAGTCGACTTCACCTAGTTGTAGGTGCTATAACTAGTTCATCTTTTCGTTAAAATTTAGTACCTCATTGGTACCTCAACATATGTTTTTCTTAAAAAATTTCGATAAGCCAAAAATAAGTTACACCTACAAGAACTTTAGCATGTAATCTGGAGCACGTTGATTTCACCTAGTTGTAGGCGTTATAATTAGTTCATCTTTTCATTAAAATTTAGTACCTCATTGGAACCTCCACATATGTTTTTCTTAGATTTTTTCGATAAGCCATAAGTAAGTTACACCTACAAGAAGTTTTGCAAATATAATAATGTTTATTTTTGTACTAAGAAAATTACCGTAAATAAATCATAACACACATAAATATTACGTATAACATATTTATTCATTGATTGACACATTAATATTTTTTTTGCATATAAATAACAGTGTGCATACATTTTGTTTTTACTAATTGTGATTCTACTTGACATGTCGTCATAACATTGCCATTTGGACCCTCTGTGGCATTGTGATTTGTAACGACCCACGCCTTTCGGAGTCGGAGGTGGTACAAATTCTATAACAGACAAAAGGTGGTACTCTATTCCTTTTAATGTTATATTTTTAGGTAAATCATTAATGGAAATTTCGACGTCAGACATGGGCTCAAAAGCAGCAATATCTTTCAAATTATAATCTAAGCACCTTATGCCTTGACAACCAGAAAGTCTACAACTCGACATATTTCTGTCACTGTTTAGCATTGAATTTGCAGACTCACTTAAGGTGTTTTTGTTAAAATCAAGTGGCAAAAAGGCACATTTCCTACTAACTAGGTTTAAAGGACAGTCCACATTTGTACAGGATTCTTTTATCTCTGCACTGTATATTTTTTCTAACAATATTTTTTCAAATATATATGCAACATTGCATTCACAGTTCACGTAAACTTTATCACTATCTTTCGACATTTGACGAAGTAGGGACTGATATTTCCGAATCAAAAGTTCTTTTCATTATATTTGACCATAGAGGGAGCTGTCCCACAAGCTGTTCTCTTCACATCACAATTAGTAAAAACAAAATGTATGCACACTGTTACTTATATGTAAAAAAAAAATATTAATGTGTCAATCAATGAATAAAATATACGTAATATTTATGTGTTATGATTTATTTTCGGTAATTTTCTTAGTACAAAAATAAACATTATTATATATGCAAAACTTCTTGTAGGTGTAACTTATTTTTGGCTTATCGAAAAAATTTAAGAAAAACATATGTTGAGGTACCAATGAGGTACAAAATTTTAACGAAAAGATGAACTAGTTATAGCACCTACAACTAGGTGAAGTCGACTTGGTCCAGCCATTCTGAAGTCAGAATGGCTGGCCACTTTCCTCGTAATAGTTTTCCCTCTTTAACGAGGTACCAATTATTTGATGTCTGGTACCAAATAGTACCAAATAGGTACTAAAACTTGGTATTGCTCAAACTTCAATAATCGCTCTTGGTCCAGTCATCCTGACCCTGACGCTACAACAATACCCTAAAATCGCATCCAAGGGATTAGGGCTGGATGGCTCCCTGTCGAACAAAATATATGAAAAATATTGTTTCCGGCTTATGTGCCGTGACTTTATTCTCCCCCTCAAAAGATAAGGGCTATATCCACGCACTTGGGCAATTATGTTTTGCGCATTTTGCAATTCTGGACACACTTCCACTTCATAAATGCCATTATTTCTAACATGCTCTCCATAGTAGGAACGGGCTTGTTTTACTTGATAAGGCCCAAGAGACACTAACGTTAATAGTTCATGTGTGAATTGAGGGAAACTTATTAAGTCAGGTATATTTGCATTAGTGATGCAACGAATACGAATACGAATATTTGTATTCGCCGAATAGTAGACATTTACCGAATATTCGTATTCGGCGAATACTAATACGAATATTTAAAAATTAATATGTTTGTACGCAAATCTAATTACTGGCAGACTTGGAAAACGCGCGTCGTCGGCACGTAAAAATATGACGTGTGCAAGGGCCTTAACCGCAACGACGACGCGACAGAGGACTCCCCGGCCATAGTTTATACAGTGCCGCGGCCCGGGAGATTTCCTATCATTACGAACCATGGATTGATTGATTCAATCATTCCTTTCATTTCATTTGTCAGTCGAAAGCACAAGTCAAGCAAGTATTGTTTTATTTATTTTCTGAGGTTGCTGCAAAGTGAAAAAAGTTGAGGTTGAATAGAAAATGTCTTCTCGTAAACGAGATCAAAGTGACAGATGGAACCACTTCGATAAATTACTAAGTAAGTAGTTATATGGTCTGTATTTCTTTTGTATGAACAAAGGGTAGTATAGTAAGTCTTAAGTAACTTAGACGAACGTTAGTAATGGCTGCGTCTATGTAGTACTAGACTATTAGTCTTTTATTACCATGGCGAGATATTCGTATTCGTATTCGCCGAATAGTAGGTTTGATATTCGTATTCGTAAAAGTAGTATTCGTTGCATCACTAATTTGCATCAATTCTTGAGAATATTACTCGCCTTCTATTAAGATTTTCTTCACCAACATATTCAGCTAAATAATTACGGGCATATAAATATTGCCTAACTCTATTTATAATATCTGGAGCATCAGGCCTGTCTATGATAAGTGGATGAAATCTGTTGATAAGGGCTGCACCAATTTTAAAATCGGTCATTAGATGCTTAGATGCAACATTAAAAAAGTCTTGTCTGAATAATTTGTAATCACGCTTAAAGCGACCATTTATCACCTCTACCACCCATCTACACAATGTGACACATCGGCTTTTATTAGCCTGCATAGTTGTAAGTTGTTGTTGACCTGGGTCAATAGTTTCAGGCTTATGTATTTCATAGTTGCATGATTCTAGTAATAGTATCGCATCCCTTAACCCCCTATCCAAAATAAAAACATCATTTTCCCTGTAAAACGTCCTCATGGGACTTGCTGAATTTTGAAATAAATCTTTCATAATATCCGCATCAGTTTGTGTGGCAGCATAAGGCCCTACGACATCTACTATATGACCATCTATGCACACAATCATGAATGGTTTAACCAAGTTCTCATATTTGTGAAGACTGTAAGTTTGCTTCTGATAGAGATAATTGGCGCTTTTTTGAATATATATGTAGGTCCCATCACAAACTGAAATGGCAGGCCTGTCTTCTATAGGAAGGTCTGGGTTACCATATAATGCAGTAGGAATAGCTAGATTCCTTTCTGCTATTTGCTGTGGTGTTATATGCTGTAACCCGATGTGCCTTGGAACAAAATGTTTGCTTAAACATGACCTCACTTTGTTCATGTGCGACTCTAATGTTGATCGGCACATGTTAAATAGTGAGGCCAGTCTCCGATTACTTTCCCCAGTCCAAGTTTAATGAAATAAATGGCTAATGCAGTTTTCGGTTCCCTAACAAGATTGTCCAAAGGAATTTCATTATATAGCGCTAAGAACTCTGTCACTGTAAGTCCCGTCCAATAGTGACAAATGTGATGCGGCATTTGATCAACATTATTGAAGTCAAAAGTAACTGGATCTCTTTTTAAAAGTCCTATTAAATTTTCTGACTGCTGAACAGTAAAATAAGACGAAGTATTTGTGTCCTCAGGTAATAAATGCCACTCATTAGCGAATAAATGTATCTCGCATATTCGACAACTGATGGGAACATAATAATTGCGTTCTTTAAGCAACATTACCTTAACAAAGGTAGGAATTAAATGCCCTGATTGATTATTACACTCCCTAAAAATACAATGGCTAGAAGTATTTGGAGCACGTTTGTAACGTATCTAGGCAGATAATTCATTTGGTTAATCCTTCGTGCTTCAGCAGGATTATCAGCTGGTGGAGGTGGTGGTGGTGGATCATGTGCGACAGTAGGATTAGCAACTGGTGGAAATGGAGGTGGTTCGGGCAATCTAGGTTCATTTTCCTCTAGTTCTTCAACCTGTCTGTGTGTATTCAGTACTAAGTGGCGCTTAGCTCGCATCAAACAGGGATGACATGCTTGCATATTTGTCCTCCAATCCTGTAACAAATGTTTGACATATTTTATATAAAATCTTCATCTTTACCTTTTAAAGTAAATGGTAGAAATGTTATGGTCAGTGAAGTAAAATGTGGTTAATAATAACTGGTAATTATTAGGGCGCGGACTCACTCGCTTATAGTTTGCAGTTGACTGTTTGTCTGAGTTAGCAACCAATACTATTTTTAATAGAATGGCCACACTATGCACACAGGCAAATAGTTGGCGGACTATATGCCAAGTGAGACTGCACCCTTACTCATTAATTATAAGGAATTCACTTCATCATGGGAACAATACAATAACAATTTATAGCAGCCAGGGTAAGATAGTAGACAAAAAATATAAGTTCAACAGCACACACTAACCTGATTGTGGGTATTCCATGAGAATAAAATATCGATTAACGGACTGTTTTCTTCAAGGGTTTGGTGTCGCACTGAGTAACGCCTCCCCATAACAGAACATCCACAACCAATACACACCATTGGGTAGCCCAGTACTCTGCTATGTGTGCCTGCTTCACCGCATTGGTTGAGTAACATATAACATGCATTGCAAATCAATCCATCTAAAAGAAGCTGAAAAACATGAGATATTGTAGTCCGTAAAGTATTACCTTTCGGATTATAGAACTCGAATGTTTAAAAGGCTGGTGAAGTTGGTAAAATATGAAAATAATTCCTAAGTGGGTACATACCTCTTGTACAGATAACCATTCAGTCAATATATTTTGTAACTGCGGTGTTAGCGCTGTTACATTAAGCCTTCGCATTCGATTAGTGGCCACGCTACAATTCAGGCACCTTGACATCGTGAGCGTCAGAACAGAATCCAAATCGTAAACAAACAAGTTCAATATGCATAGCAGAATATTAACATAAGAAGCGTAAGCGAAAGTCCGATAAGCGACAGCGTGGGGGTCAAGTTAAAATATCCAACAGAGGAGTATAAACAAAACACAGTAATACATGATAAGATCAACGCAAGACTGCACAGAGCACAGAGTAATAGGTGACAGACAGAGCAAACGTCAAAATAACTAGGGCGTTCGGATACACACTCTTGAATATGATTATTGTCGATGCATAATGCGTAACATGATCGGCATCATGACGAACGGGCTTCGGCAGCTCGAAAAATGGTGTCTGCGATAATCGTGAAACCGTTGACTTTTATAGGTATTATTTACCCTAGCAATACGATTCTGGCAGTCGTGGGTGTTTTTTTTTTAGCCTGAACTTCAAGCGAGCTACAGATACAGTTTTCATCAGCTTGTATCCAAACGCAAATGCAACTGTATTGCATTGCTCTAAATATGTCGGAATCAAAAACCACACAAAATCAATTAACACACATATTTTTTGGCATTTTTTGTCGCCTGTTCTAGAGAAATGTAATTGTTGCCATTTATTTTAGTATATTTAAGAAGTAATTTTCATATCTTAATAATTACTGTACATTTATTTATTCTGAATCGATTATGAGGGCAGGATCCGGCCATGTCAAAATTGGTACTTACAAGTTTTCGCGAAAATCTAAATTTGCCCATATCTTTTTATCAATATAATTATACTAATTTTATTTTGGCGACGATTTGATAGGTACGGAACCCTCGGTGCGCGAGTCCGACTCGCTCTTGACCTGTCTATTAAAATTATAGAAAGAAAATATTTGAGATAAAAAAAAGAAAAAAAAAAAAAAGAATAATTTATTAATAAAAAAATATCAATTTAATTTAATTAATTTAGTTTTTTTTTAAATATATAATGTGGCCGGTGGCCCGGAATATGTACTTAAATTATTAGTTAAGTTATTATTAAATCCATTTCCAACTCCAGTTTGAGAGCCTATATTAAAAGTTTGAAAGACGTACCCGTCAGGTAGAGATAGATACATTCGGAATAAATCATTGCCGGTTAATTTAATGGCTTTCTCTGGTGTAATGAGCAGGATGTTAACACCGGAGCCGCGGTACATGCCGAAGTAGCCCTCTGCTCTATATGTCTTCCTAAAGCAATCAATCCTGAAAAATAAAAATAATTATGTTATAGTAAGAGGTAAAATAATAATAATGTGTTATGGCTAGTGATTGGATAATCGGATGCATATTTACCTAAAGTGTAGGTGTTGGCTATTATGGAATGCACTTTTTTATCGAAAAAATCCCGGGATTTCGGAATCAACTGCTGTTTTTATTTTAGGTCAAATCGTGTGTCGGTACCTACTACCTACTATTCCTCTTACACTCAACATAGTCATAAATTGATGGGGATACCCTGTTTTTTTTTTTTTTTAATATATACCACATGCTAAAGACGACGTTTCCTCACCATGTTACAGACTAGTTTCTTATTCCCGAATTTTCTGAAATCACGGGATTTATATTTAAAAATATATGTTTTAAGAAGCCGCTTCCATAATTTCCTAACCAAAAATGAACTTTAGGTAAATTAAATATGCATCCGATTATCCGATCACTGGTTATGGCTTTCGGCAATACAGGTGTAGTTTTTTCGTATTTGAGTTGGTTTAAGTCCCGTACCTATCAGGTAAGCAACTTTAAAAATATATTTTAATGAAGCTTTTAATTCTTTTGATAAAAAAGGTTTCCTTTGAGTAAAAATTGGTTTATTGGCGATAATTATTTCCGTTGTTCAATCAACCTCAGATATCTCCCCCGAATTTCAGATTTTGAATTCCATTGCGCTTTGTGCTGCCTAAAATATTGTAGAAGCCCAGCACGCTTAGCACGACCACAATAGAAACGGGTTTTGTCGACGGAAGAATAGACAAAATGACAGATAAACAATCGCAATCTATCATTTTGTCTATTCTTTTGTCGAAAAAACCCGTAGAAAACCCGCTTCTATGGTTGTCATGCTACGGGTATGGGAGAAAATAGCATTTCCACGAAAGCTCTTAAAATCGGAGATCCCGTATTACTTCCACACTACAACTCAATTCTACAAACAGGTTCATTTTCTTGTCAATTCTGCCATTCACCAAAAATTATGCTTCATACATGTACATGCACCGACCAAAAGTCCATAGGCAATCTCACAAAGCAATAGACTGACGCTTCGGTTTGACTTACGACCTTCTTCTATAAGTTGTTACAATACTATAGACACGCACAGTACACACACACACTCACTTTGTCTGCAACCAATGACTAGTTCAATAATAATCATTCGTTTTTGTTTCATTCGTCTTGTTCACATAAATATTAAAGTTTAGCAGGTAGACTACAGAAAACTAAGTAAATTATTGCGATTTCTGTGGGGTAGACAGATGCAGTTATAGTATTCACTTAGAACTTTGTTGGTTCGTGATTATTGTCGGTGACGAGCGGCTATTAGCGGTGTTGGACTAGGAAGTGCACAGAAGGCACTAGGAAGTGGTGAAGGGTGGGCGTTTTGGGGGACTGTCTTATGTAATTTTGACGTTCGAAAAGTGCTGATTCTCAGCCTAGTTTGAATAAATGACTTTTGAATTTTGTGGTTATTATTTTCAAAATTCAGTCAATTAAAAAATGAATGCAGTAAAACCGGACTAAGTATGAGTGTTATCATTTAAATATTTCATGTTTTACTAAACATAAATCTTAATCAAAAGTAATGGTGCCGATTCTCTTGTACACCGAACTAAACTAACTAAACTATCACTAAAATTCCTTACTTTTGACTATGAGAATCTCAAAGCTATTCTGCAAAATAAATTCTCTAAATTTAAAAATTATTTTGACACATCTAAATCGAATTTGACAACCGCGACTCCACACGTGATACCTAACCACGTGAATCTTTTTAGAGCCGGAGGCGCGCAGGGGGGGCAGCCTCGACGTGTTTTATATGGATTTTTCACTTTTTGTGTGGAAAATAAGAAAAAATATTACCTACATGTAGAGTGTTAGGGGTTTAAGGGCTTCATAAAGGGTGTCGAAATTTTCATTATTTTTGCGATTGGACACACCGTTTTCGAGATATAAGCAAAAGAAAAAAAAATATTCAGTACTGTTTTTTCATCTGAAGTCGAGGTGTTGGTGTGAATTTTAGTTCATGACAACCAATTTTATTCCACATGTTTTTAGTCGCGATTAAAAATAGTCATATTTAGTTAGAAAATCTAAATTTTAGGTTAAAAACGTCAAATTCAGAATAGCAAAATTGCCATTTTCACTAAACTAATATCTCAGTGCCATCTTAGTGCTGTCAAACTAAAATATAGTTAAGTTGTGTCATTTTAGTCTATTTCAGAATGGGAAATCGTCGTTTGACAGGAATAAACTAAATTTTGGTGATTTTTAGTTTAGTTTAGAGGCATTTGTGACAAGAGAATCGGCACCATTGTTGATAGAACAAGTATTGTTGAGACAGAAGATGCCTTTAAAGTTTTAAATGAACAATATGAAACAAATGGTTTCATACTAACGAGATATTTTGCTGAATGATTAAAAACACGTCATTATGAACCGTTCGCCGTGCACTCTGAAGGCTTGCATCACTGAAGACCAGCTAGAAAACCGTTTTTGACTTTAAAATATTGACCGTACCAACTTAATAAACAACAGATTCGATATTGCATGAATTTATGATAACGAATTTTTTAAGCGCGTTTCAATATAGTGTTTTTCGTATTTCTTGCAGATAGACCGAAAATGTTTAATATAATTTTAGTAATATTGTTATTTTAAGATTAAAATTTGAGGTTTAGTTTCAATCTTCTTTTCGTAAAGAAAATGAATACTTAAGCTATTACCTCAATACCAACCAATATTTATTAAAGCCAAACAAAATGTGAAATTATTAATGAAAACAAACTGCCTATACTTAATCTTAAAATCACCTATTTTGTCAGTAGTTTTTTTTCCATTTTGAGTAGTCTAATATTCTTATTTATTGCTTAATTACTTCGATCATGATCAAAGCTTTATATTTATGGTCGAATAGCGAAGGATTCAAAGTACTTCACTCGAGCTTAAAATAGTGTTGGTCCCGAGGCACAAGACTAAAAAAGGAACAGACTGCAAGCTTCATACTAACGCTTTGCGCGAGATCACTACTACACGCACAGCTTTGTGTGCGTGCAGTGTCACAGACAAGGCACGCGGGGGGTGCACCGGCGCCCGCTAGAGGCAAACTGGTTTGAGCCGGCTCATTCGGAAGCCAACGTTCAGGGGTACGCTGCGCGCCGTGTGCTAGAGCGGTACGAGCATAGTATAAAGAGAGGAAGTAAGCTATCTTCATAGAAACGCACCGCGCGCGGCTTGTATGTGTGCGCGGCTTGTATCTATGCGTCGCCACACGCACACTTAACAAAATCTCGGCTGTTTTAGAGTGCGCCAGTCGGGGCTAACGCCGCACAAGATTTGCGCGTCGCGGCTTTTCGGGACTGCTAAATGTATGAAAAATGAGTGATAATCGCAGGAGAAATTATTGCTGTGCGTTTGGGTGTCTAAATAATTCATCGATTCCAGAGTTGTCTCTGTTCAGATTACCTACTGAACAGAAAAGGTAACCAAGTCACTTATTCTAGCATATAATTTTTACTTGATGATGAGATACCTACTTATTTTTTGTTGTATTAGATAACTATCAGACAGACGAAGTAGGCAGGCCTACTTTTCCACTAAAATGTATTAGGTACTTACCTACTTTTGATCTGTCAATTGATATGCCGCTAATGCTTTGTTTACGTTTACCTAGTCATGCCGATTTCTCAGTAATGTAGGTATAGTAAAGTAACTAAGTACTTACAGTTATAGAATCGTAATTTCAAATATTTGGCGAATTGTGAATCAGATAAATAGAGCAAAGTTCGAATCGTAACCATTCGTACCAACAGAACAAAAATTGATTATAGTCCAAGAGACGGGCGTTATTTTTTTTAGGTTGTTATACGATGTTTTTTTAATATAGCCTTGTTAAAAAAATGCATGGATCGCCACGAGGATTGCGAACTACTTAAATCGTATTTAAGCGCTAATCAGCAAGTTTGCAATTTAAGTGCAGAATCTAGGTACCTTCACTACAAAAATTATTCTACAGACCAGATTTTATTAGTGGTTCCACCTGACGACTTTGTTGAAAATATTAAGAGAATGGAGCAGATATTCCAAAAAACATTTAAAAATGATCACATAAACTGCAAAATTGGTATGTCTGTTTATGAACAAATAAAAGATGTAAATTTTTCACTGCCCTGCCCATGCTTTCCGAAATTATATTTGCAAAAGTTATTTATAAGGATCCGGATATATTACACATTAAAGTTTAATAACAAGGCATTTCGTAATAGTCGAAACCGAAGAAAGTATTTTTCTGTAGCTAATTTGTAATTTTGTTATAAATGTGTGATTCAGTATGTGTTTGTATTATTTTATGTTTGCTTTAATAAAAAAAAATTGTCCTTTATTTGCAAAAATACTACATTATGCCAATTAAAAAAAAAACTGACTAGTAAAATAATTTACTAAGCAAATAATTTAAACACAAGCTCTTAGTCTATAAATACAAGGCGTTTTTTTTTGGTCAGTTGCAGGCACGAAACCACAGCTTTTATTCATAAAACTGAACAACTTTCCCCAAGAAACATGGGTTGAAATATGAAAAAAAATTGGGACTTCCCATAGTACCTAAATCGATCACGTGATCAGCAAGTTTTGTATGGGAAGTCCTAATTTTTTTTTTGGGTGTCTATGGATAGGTCTTTAAAAATGACATTGAGGTTTCCAAAACCATTTTTTCTCAAAGTCAATCGTTTGAAAGATAAACTCATCCGAAGTAGTCAAATGTGTGTCGCCCCCCCCCCCCCCCCTCTAACTTTTCAAGTAAGAGAGTAAAAAATGTAATAAAAATATATGCTGTAGATGTCAAAAAACACTTTCAACGTAAATTGGTTTGAAGGAGATATAGTTAGCAGTTTTTGAGATATAGCACTTTTTCAAAAACCGCAAATATAACTTTGCCATTCATACAAACAGGTAAAACCGACCTCACAAACCCTGAACCCAGACAACACATAAGTAAAAAATAGAACTTCCCGGCCCTTGCCAATTTCTAGGCACTGAATTAAAATTTAGCTAAAAGTGACAACCCTGAGACAGGCAAGTATGGTAGGCAATTATATCGCGGATTGGGCCGGAGATAGCCTACTTGAACTCTTTATACTATGATTTAGGTTAATAAAAATGGCAAATTGTTGTAAGTACTGTGTGTATCAATAATAGTAGGAAAAGCAAGGTTTATTTTTTTATCCAAAGGATTTTGTCAGGTTATTATCTATATCTACCCATACCTACTCATTTTTAATGCTTATTGCAGAATTATTTAGTTACGAGATAGGTAGTATTCTAAATAAAGATGGCCATAAAGTTTTCCCATAAGAATTATTATTTATTAATCTTATAGTTTACCGCCTATATTAGCGAGTTATTGTTTGTCTCCTATTTGTTTCGTATTTTTGTTTTAGTAGGTTTGTAGGTACCACTTACGTTCGTGAAATAGTAAAACCAGAAAGGAAACTTTACAGTTTCGCCATGTCCGTCTGTCCGTCCGTCTATAAGTCACGGTATTTTAATAAGTAACCAACTTCAAAAAAAGCAAGCAATGTATGCATCTATGTATGTATAACTATTTGACAGTATAAATAATTACGTCCATACTTTACTATCGTATTTTATTAGCATATAAGCTTAATCAGCCTAGGTATAATGTTCCTACTGTTGGGAAATAGTCCTCCTCTTTCTGTGAGAGCGAGTGGGCCGTAATCCACCAAGCGGGCTCAGTGCGGGTTGGTGGATGTCATATGTTTTCGAATTATTGGTTCTAGGACATGCCGGTTTCCTCACGAGTTTTTCTTTACCGTTTTGAGAGCAGTGGTAATGAAATAATTTATATAAAGTGCCTGCTTGGGTTCGAACCCTAGACTCGTAAGTCGTGACCGTTACCACTGGGCCACCACTGCTCATTTTATTACCCGACTTCAAAAATGTGAGGGTCTCAGTTCAACAACGATGCACGCATTGTGTGTATAATTATTTCACAGTATGATTAATTAAATAGGTATTACTTAATTTTAAACAAACTTAAAATAATTACCGGTTCGGTACCGTAATTGGAAAACGGAAAACTCACGGGATCACCTCAGTCACAGTGCGTGTCCGTTCGTCTGTCCGTCTGTCCGTCTGTCCAGCTGTCCAGCTGTCCAGCTGTCCATCCGTCCATCCATCCGTCCGTCCGTCTGTGCTCATCGCCGAATCTCGACTCGCACTTACCCGGTTTTTTAATCTGTAATAACCGAGTGACAGCCCTATGAAAGTAGGTAAGAATTTTGAACTCTGTTAGGAAGCTTGCCTTCTGCTCGTTTTTTATTCTTGTGCCCGAGGTGAACACTCTACTTTTTTTCACCCTCTATGAGAAAAAAAAAACGTGTGCGGTCCAACCCCCGTCAGGAACGAAGTTCCTTCTCACGTATGATTTAGAAACAAAAATCGCTACCATCTTGGATTTACATTTTGACCTCACTATTAGCTTCAGCACCCTCGAAAACTATAAAAACGACACTCATGACGAAAAACTTTGAAAATTTCAGTAGCCGCTATCTTGGATTTACATTTTGACCCCACTATCGCTTTTAGCACCCTCGAAAACCATGAAAATTTGAAAACTTTCAGAGCCGCCATCTTGGATTTTCATTTTGACCTCCCTATCGGCTTTAGCACCACCGAAAACTATGAAAATGAACCCATGACGAAAAATTTGAAAGTTTCACAGCAGCCATCTTGGATTTTGATTTTGACCTCATTATCGGCTTTAGCACCATTGAAAACCATGGAAACGATACCCATGATGAAAAATTTGAAAATTTTCACAATCGCCATCTTGGATTTTCATTTTGACCTCACTATCGGCTTAAGCACCATTGAAAACCATGAAAAGTGGAATGCTGTTAGAATACCTAAGTTGAAATCTTTGCTGCCTTTCACGTAAGTTTATTGTCGTATTATACCATACAATCACATGTTTAGTAACTGGTCGTTGGTTAATGGGTAATGGCACACGACTATTTCCTCTCGTCATAAGAATCTTACGTAATTACGTTACAATCCGGTACACTAACACTAAAACAGGATAACTCATGTACATGATGTAACAATTACACGGTACACCATCGAATAATCGTAATTTTGCAAATTGCGTGCGCGAGCGTGACCTCTCCTAAAGATGTTTTCGGGAGACTGAACGATAGGCATGGACAAAAAATATCGATATTTTTCCATACAATTATCGATATATATCTGTGGCGTCACGTATTGTGAATTTGTGAACGCACATTAGTATACGTGGCGTCGCCTGTGTTATGTTTAGTTAAAATTATAAGTAGTCAGGAACGCACCGTTTGTAAGTGGCAACACGAAGCCACGGTCCGGGGGCGTTACCTACAGCGTGCCTTTGGAGTAGCGTCGCTCGCTTTCTTGTCAATCGTCGCGGGATAGACTAGATGTTACGTCATTAGTATTTTGTCCCTACGATTCTAATTAGTTATAAGTCCTAATAGTGTAACTAACCACAGTGTAAAGAGTACCTAACGTTAGAACTTCATACGTGCATGGGGTCTCAACTCGAACAAATTATAATTAGTTTAGATAAAAAAATCATAGATGGCAGCATAGGTAACAATGATGAAATTAACAATCACTAAAAAGCGATAAACGGCAGATTTTGGCATAAGTGAGATTAGTAAAAATCAAAACTTCCTTGTTTAAACTCATAAATCATGTATTTTCAACAAAAAAGGCAAATTAAACCTTTTACTTCAAATCGAACTCATAGAATGATAAAATTAGTCATTTTGTTCAGAGCTCTTTGCAATAGATGGCGTTTTACTCAATTTGTCATCACATGATCTGTTATTATTATACATTTAGTAGGAAAATGAAAATCAAACAATTTTTGAAGTGAAAACTTCTTTAGGCGCGTTGGGCATATTTGAGATGGGAAAAGCAATTGAACTCGCGACACTGTTACCGATATCTCATTTTTGTAAACGCGATTCTGCTCTTTAATATTATGAAATTACGGATCAAAGTTCGATGAAAGTATTTTTACTTTAAAAGTTTCGGATTTTTTTTTAAACGCGAATTTGATCTTTATTTAGATAAGATAATGTTCTATACAAGTATTTTTATTCCACCAAGATCTTTTTTAAGTTTTCACTTCTGTCGGCACTCCCGGAGTGCCATTGTTTTTTTTTTATAATATATTACCTACCTACTTTACATCGAAATAATATAATAACTCAAAGAAATCTATTAACATGTTTTTGGCAAGTACCTACCTATTTAATTATAATTTTTTCATTTTACTGATACCTTTCTAAAACTTTCTATAAAAACCGGCCAAATGCGAGTCGGACTCGCGCACGAAGGGTTCCGTACCAATATCTATAAAAACGGCAAAAAATTACGTTTGTTGTATAGCCCCCTTAAATATTTATTTTATTCTGTTTTTGGAACGAAGTTCCTTATCGCGCGTCGTGAAAGGGGGCTAGACGGAAAAAATTAAGACCAAAAGTTGGAACGACACTTTTTTTTCTTTTTGAAGTGAAAACTTCTTTAGCATCGTTGTGATTTGAAACTCGATGAAACGAAAAAGCGACAGTAAAAGAGACACACATAAATTCATAAGACTTCACGTGGGAGAAAATGAGATAGGAAGCATTATAGTGTGTGGGGGGGTGTGTCTGAGGGTGTGTGTGGGGGTGTGTCTGGGGCTGTGTGAGGGTGTGTCTGGGGGTGTGTCTGGGTGTGTGTTGGGGTGTGTGTGGGGGTGTGTCTGAGGGTGTGTGTGGGGATGTGTCTGAGGGTGTGTGTGGGGATGTGTCTGAGGGTGTGTGTGGGGGTGTGTGTGGGGTGTGTGTCTGAGGGTGTGTGTGGGGGTGTGTCTGAGGGTGTGTGTCTGAGGGTGCGTGTGGGGGTGTGTCTGTGTGTGTATGTGGGGGTGTGTCTGTGTGTTTGTGAAAAAAAAAACTTGAGAGGTGTCAAGGGAAAGTGGATGGAACGAAGTTCCTTTTGATTAATTAGTGAAGGAATTGTAATAAAATGAGTAGGTAAGTGAGTGCATACGCCACACACACAGCGTACACCGCAGCTCCACACAATACCAAAATAGGGAATAATGCGGCGTTTTCCCGTAATTTTAATGGAGCCAAAAGAGAGGTCTTTTTCTCCTGATTTCGGGGACCCCAAACTTGATAGGTCTACGACCTCTGGCTCCAAAGTTAAGACCCGGGGGGGTGAGGTAACCCTGAAGGGGCACGGAGGAGGGGGAAGAGGAGGGAAGGGGGAGGTGTGCAGGGGGTGTATCGGGATCAGGGGTTCGCGGGAGTGTATCGAGGGGGGCTTCAGGGGGAGGTTATATATATAAGAGAGTTGTAAGATATACTTAATTACAGATATTGGGGGTCAAAAGAAAAGGGAGTCAAAAATGGGGTCTAAGGGGTCTAACTGAATGTAGGTTCAAGCTGAGAGCGGGGTATTGGGGGGGAATTTTATCAAAACTTTGATATTCCCAGCCGTTTCCGAGATATGTAAAATTTAAAAAAAACATGTGTGCAATTCACACGTGGTAGAAGTGAAACCTTCAAAAATAAAAAAAAACATGTTTTTGTACGCGCACGAACGCGTATTAACACACGTACACACGGCTACACATCAAGCTATACATTTCCAGTATTAGCGGACCTCGCATTGTACGGAAATCCTATACAATACGAGATCAGCATAAACTGGAAATGTATAGCTGTGTATAGCCGTGTGTACAACGCTGAGGCCCAAGCAAACTCCCACTATGCCTTGGTAAACACGAGTGGAGGGGGTACGAAGCAGAGCGTAAAGAGAACCACGAACATAAGAACACACACAGACACACGCCCACACCCCCACATACACACAGATACACCCACACACACCCCCTCACTCACCCTCAGACATTCCCCCACACACACCCTCAGACACCGCCACACACCCTTTGACACACCCCCACACACATCGTCAGACACACCCCCACACACATCGTCAGACACACCCCCACACACCCCCAGACACACCCCAACACACCCCCACACAACCCCAGACACACACCCCCAGACACACCCCTCACACAGCCCCAGACACACCCCCACACACACCCTCAGACACACCCCCACACACACCCTCAGACACACCCCCAGACACACTCCCAGACACACCCCCACACACACCCTCAGACACACCCCCACACACACCCTCAGACACCCCACACTCACCCTCAGACACACCCCCACACAACCCCAGACACACCCCAACACACACCCCCACACACCCCCAGACACACCCCCACACACAGCCCCAGACACAACCCCACACTCAGCCCCAGACACACCCCCACACACAGCCCCAGACACACCCCCACACACGCCCTCAGACACAACCCCACACACACCCTCAGACACACACCCCCAGACACACACCCCCAGACACACCCCGCCCCAAAATAAAAAAGTGTCGTTACAACTTTTGGTCTTAATTTTTTCCGTCTAGCCCCCTTGCACAACGCGCGATAAGGAACTTCGTTCCAAAACTTCGTTCCAAAAATCCTAGCAGTAGTATTTATAACGAAATTAAAAGGAAAACTATCTATCACAATTCACAGCTAAGTAGGCTCTATAAATAAATTAACGAGTAATAATCAACCAACGCGGTTTTGCGGTTGCAAAAATATGTTCTCCCATACATTCCGTATGAGAGAACATGTTTTTCAAATACAAAGCTAAGTTTGTTCTTGGGATAAATTCATCCCAACTACGGAACCCTTCATTGTGCGTGGTTCGACATGCACTTGGCCGGTTTTTATTTAATGTTTCTAAAAACATTTAGCCGACGTTCACACGGACGTAATAAAATCGCGGCGGGATTTCATTACGCACTGGATTTTCAACTCTCGGTGTTAAGCCGAGCGTTGAGAATCTAACGCGTTGAGACGCACTCCCGTCCCAGCGCGTTGAAAAAACACTGTTGGATTTTCAACTCTCGATGCTAAGCATAGCGTTGAAATTCCAGTGTGCGATAAATGTCGCCGCTATTTTATTACGTCCGTGCGTACGTCGGCTTACTGTCAAAATGAGTTCGGACGAAGAAGGCGTGATTTCAGTTTTAGCAATAGTAGATTTGGTAACGAGGAGAAGAAAATCTAGATTTAAGAAAGCATTGAAATGCTAAAAAACACTTAAAGAGACATTCGCTGCAGCGTGAAAATTGCTAGTTCACTCACACAAATGAAACTATTCCGCCAACTCTGTTGTTGTTGTATTGTTATTACACTTGTCCTTGAACGCACTGTGCGATGTGCGATGTAAATAATCTTAAGTATCTAAGTCGACTCCTAGATGGCGTTAAAACTACAGTGCACAGTTTATAAAATGGAGGAAAAAAAATTAGCCAGTTCATTAGCCAGTTTTAGGGAGGTTCATTTCTTTGTATGGGATTGGGTATCTGTACGTAGTATTATATTATCTGTGATACGTGTAACAATTATATGATTATTTCTGCAAGTTGAAGTTTCTCTTTCGCTCCTTGACTCTGTTTCACCTCCAATACGCGTAAAAGGAGACAGGTGGAATACCTTCCACCTATGTCCCCAAATATCGTTGATATTTTTAATCGCGAATTCGATACTCTAAAATAAATATCGAATATCGATATATTCGATATTTATTTTAGAGTATCGAATTCGTATCAATTTCGTTTTTTTTTAACGCAATTTTGGTTTTGTGTTTAACCTCTTTGACAGGCGAGTACATCAAACAGAGGGTGCTCCTAATGTCCATATCTGATGACTACTGGTTTGATTAAATTGTTAATTGTTTAGGCTCGAGCATTAATAAAAAATACAATTTTCTTCTATTTCGTCTATTCTTTTTACGAAGTTTGAATGCTTTGAGAATTTATGTATGAATAATCATGCAAAAACTGACGATATATCGATATATAGATATTTTTCACTCGATAATTATCGATACTATTTAAAAATATCGATACGATAAATATCGATATTTACAGTTTTCTTTGACAGTTCAAAAGTGCCTATAAATGGTTTAATTGAAATAAATGCTTTGAGTTTGAGATTCATTTTCTTTACGAAAAGAAGATTGAAACTAGGGCGTGCAAAACCGGAAGGTATTCAAAACCGGTTTTGAATTTCGGTTTTGAGGGCTCAAAACCGGAAACCGGTGTTAGCCCTGGTTTCGGCTACATTTTTATAGTTTTTATATAGTAGATTTTTTACAAGAAAACAATATTCTTAGATACCCACAAAATCTACAAATATAACAAATTTTATCACATACCTTTTTTAATCAACCATTTATGCCTACCAATACCAAGTAGACAACATTAATAGTTTGGATAACATGAACTTAAAATAATATAAAGCTTAACTGAGAAATCAACAACAAGTAAGTTTTTGGTTCCTTTAGTAGGTACCTAACAATTCTGTTATAAAGAATAATATATTTTAAACATACAAAACACATTCATCAACTTAAGATACTAAACACAACCACAATTACTATATGTCTCAATTTCTTGAATCTTGAGCTCTTTAATTACGAACTACTAGCAACGGTAGCAACATTATTGAGGGATTCATAATATTCATATTTCACTATTTTCATATATACTATAAAACGAGATCAAATCCGTACACTAATTTAAATAAACAATTTTTTTTTTTTTCCAAGAGACCGCTGTTCTTGATAATCTGTTCTTAAGAATAAAAGTGCATCTAACATTTTATCAGATAGCGTACTTCTTATTTTGTTGTAAAAGTACCCAGCACTCGAAAAGGCCCTCTCACTCTCAACACTTGTTGGTAGTACACACATCAAATAGTTGTAAGCTTCTGTGAGATACACACCTCGATGCCCTCCCTTTCATATATGGCTTGCTCTACCTTGACAAAATCTTACAAGGTCGAAATGAGACCGATTCATGGGGGTTTTCCTGCATTTATCCAATTCCTTATCAAGATGCTCTTGAAGAGTTAGTTTATCAGCTACAACTTCAGCGTCAGATGTTGACAATAACGATGGCACGGACCGATCGGAGAAAACTACGGGGATGGTGAAAAAGATGCATCAGAGCTATGTGTGGGCTACAAAGTACTGACAGCTGTCAACCTCTATTTAAAAGCCTCAAAATCTTAACTTTACCTTCACTGTATATTTATGAAGTCAATATATTTGTTAAAACAAACATCACTCTTTATGAAATAGCTTTTAAAAGCCAATATAGGAAACTACGTGATAAAAATAAGTTAGAGCTTAAAGTACCAAATGCACGTACGGCTTTAATGAGGAAAAGCTTTTTTTGTATGGCCCAAAGGATATTTAATAAGTTACCTTGCTCAATAAAAAGTTTGAATTTAGTAAACTTCAAACGTAAATTACGTAACATACTAGTACAGAAATGTTACTACTGTCTCAGTGACTATTTTGATGACAGTTCTTTGACATAATAAATATTTGTATACTCGTAACATGACTATAAATGTATGATGACTTTCCTCTGTCAATTTGTATTTTTTTTTTTTTTCTTTTCTATAACTTATTGACATTATAAGTATTTATTATTATTATTGATTTTATTACATTTCGTTAAATATTTTCAAAACTTACCTGACATAATCTATTGCATTTGATATAAAAATAAAAAATAAAAAATTGACATTGAGACTATTGATAATACTGAATTATAATAATTTAATTTACTTGGCAAAAGCCTCCCATACATGTATATTTGTACGCCAAATGGCAAAACATAGAGAACCTATAATTTAATCATTGTAACATCTTGCACACTGTTGTCACCTATGTTTACAAATAAAGAATATTGATTGATTGATTGATTGATTGGTATCAGACTCCTTGGGCTTATATTTTAGCTGCTGCAATAAGTTTGTAATAGTATCACTCAAGAAATATTTAATAAAGTATTTCTTGAGTGCGTTCGAAAAAAGTTGATTTAAATCAAAATGTAATTCAATAACGAGAAAACCGGAGGTAACTCCGGTTTTGTCTCTCAAGCCCGGTTTTAAAAAACCGTTAAATTTTCTCCGGTTTCCGGTTTTTAGCAAAACCGGAAAACCGGGTTTGCACGCCCTAATTGAAACTAAACCTCAAATTTTAATCTTAAAATAACAATATTACTAAAATAATATTAAACATTTTCGGTCTATCTGCAAGAAATACGAAAAACACTATATTGAAACGCGCTTAAAAAATTCGTTATCATAAATTCATGCAATAACGAATCTGTTGACCGCGACTTTGCGCTCTCAAGAAAACAGTGAGGACCGCGAAGCGTATTTATCGGCTGACCGAGAGCGTCACACTCTCTCACGCGAGTACGAGTCTCTCTCAGAGAGAGAACGACGATTAGTAACAATCAGAAATAATTATATACGCGCGCGGTTGAACGATAAAAGCGTCTACTAATTTCTGTCCTCCCTAAGCTGTAAATTATAATATACCCTCGGATATTCACTCAATTGAGATTGATCTAAATGTTATAGTTAAGCTAATTAGTAAAATTGATCCATTAAAATCTGCTGGTCCGGACCACTTATCACCTAAATTACTGATTGGGTGTGCTAAAACCATAGCCTTACCAATTTCACTATTGTTCACTAAATCGCTCTCTTCTTGTTCTGTTCCCCAAATCTGGAAGTCGGCCTTTATAACTCCGGTGCATAAAAAAGGGCACAAAAATGAAATAGTTAATTATAGACCTATTTCCAAACTGTGCATATTAGCTAAAGTTTTTGAGAGTGTTGTCTACGACCAAGTTTACGCAGCGCTCAGTCAGTCTTTCAGCCCTTCTCAGCACGGATTTCTTAAGGGTCGTTCAACTGCATCTAACCTGGCTTTGCTCAATGACTTTCTAACGGACAGAAAGGACAATGGGGCACAAGTCGATGTCGTTTACATGGATTACAGTAAGGCTTTTGATAGAATTAACCACAATATCCATAAAACAAAGCTTTTTAACAATGGTATCAGAGGAGATCTACTTCGTTGGTTTACTTCATACCTTGAAAACAGATCTCAAGCTGTCGTTATCAATAACTACATGTCGAGCTGGGTTTCAGCTCCTAGTGGTGTTCCTCAAGGTTCCTTGATGGGTCCATTACTTTTTATCATTTATGTAAGCGACATCGACTCGTGTTTCCAAAACTCAAATTTACTTTGTTTTGCTGATGACATGAACATATTTTCTGCAATATCATCAGATGACGACATGGACGCCCTCCAATCTGACCTGGCGCGTTTGGATGATTATTGCTTGACTAATAAACTAGATTTAAACCCTATTAAATGTTCAGTAATCTCCTTTAGTAGAAAACGCGTCCCTCTCCCTACAACTTATAAACTTAAAGGGCAGCTATTACACAGATGTGACGGTGTACGCGACCTTGGCGTTTTCCATGATTCTAAACTTTTATTTAACGTGCACATTGAGCAAATAGTGGCCAAAGCTTCGAAGTCACTGGGTTTTGTTATGAGACTCGCAGGGTGCTTCAAGAGAGCCAAAACCCCTAAAGATTCTGTATTGCTCTTTTGTGAGAAATCATCTGGAATATGCGTCACAAATCTGGAACCCGTGTTATGGCAAGTACATTGATCGTATTGAGAATATACAAAAAAGATTTATTCGTTTTCTATGTTTCCGACTGCGTATACCATACAATTCTGATAATTACATAAATCTTTGCAAGAAATTTCATTTACAGCCACTCATAAATCGTCGTCGACTAGCAGATTGCACTTTCCTTTTAAAAATTATATCTAATGAGATTGACTGCCCTGATCTCCTGCATAAACTACGTTTCAATGTTCCTCAGAGATCAGTTAGATTTAATCCGCCTATCTCCATTCCTTTTACCTCTTCTAACTACAGGCAAAACTCATACATGGTGCGAGCGAGTAAGGACTTTAATATTCTTTGTAAAGAGTTCTCATTTGACCCATTTACAACCAAAACCTATTCTGCACGCGCTCGGCTGAACGCTGACTTTTTTAAAAGTGCATAGTACTTATTGTACCTTATATATATCAATATGTATACTTAATCTTTTTTATCGTGCTTGTTAGTGATCCTAAGATTTCTACTACTTTTTCTGTTTTTACCCCTGAGAACCTGTAATTGGCTTTGAAATGAAATGAAATGAAATTGTTTATTCTGTAAATAGGATATCGGAATCACTTTTACACGTCATATAAAAAAAATAAAAATAAGCTAGATGAGTTCGGCGTTTCCTATCTGACTACTCTGAGAAGATGTCTTTATGTTTCTTAAACAACTGTTATCCATTTGTAGCTGTTGGTTCTCCTATTAATAAATACATAAATCTGAAAGGGAAAGAATAGGTGAAATGAGATGAGCAGAAACAGCAGAACAGAATCAATCTCGCCTCGGAGTTGAACGAGCTCGATACCGTCTGAACAGTTATAACTAGCGACGCTGATGAGTCTTTGGAATATGATGTTTCAAATATTATTCTACCATGGGACATAGGGAAAAAGCAAGATTTACGTATCCATCTAGAATTGACTATGCGGTCTTCGCGTCTGTGGGTGGTATGACCGATTTGCAATTTTTGTGATGCTCTGAAATGGAGAAAAGAGGCAAATGGTATGTGCTGTTCAAGTGGGAAAATTGTTCTCCCACATTTTCAAGATCCCTCACACTTTAAATTTTTTAGATAATGTCCGATCATATAACAGCGCTTTCCAAATGACATCCTTTGGGGCATAACAAATAACGGAGGGACCGTTCATGCCAACCTTTAAAGTACAAGGTCCAGTATATCACCTCATTGGATCATTGTTACCAGAAAATGACCCTAAATTTCTCTAAAATTTATTTTGTGTCGGACTATATCGAACAGGCTAATGTTAGAAATCGTTATTTTCCACAGCTTAACAGTGACCTTATATCAGGATTACAAGACATGTTACATCAAATTAATTGATATGTGCATAATTTCAAAGTTGCCGCGAATCGATTGGAATCGATTCCGTACGGCAGTAATGACTTTAAAAAAATTATCAGCGCAGATAGACGGCCTGTTAGTGAACACCGCGAGAGATACAAAGTTCCCGTTGCAGACGAAGTTGCGGTTGTTTTAGTCGACCAAGAATGCGAAAGGCTTACTTATCGTACTTACTACGCACTCGAGATGATCGTCTACAACGCATTTATGAAACACATCGAGCATACGATGCACTGCAATATCTGCTCATATATTGTCACGGTGAAGATGGATACAATTTTGGACTCTACCAAGTTAATCCTACTACTAGGGAAACCCCCGACGAACGAGAGCCGATGAAATTGCTGCCTGTCTGAAAAGCTCTATTTTATGGCGCAATATATCATCTACACACCTGAGTGTAAATATGCGTGCACAGTTAGGAGGCTGCGAAAATGCACAGGAATTTTCCAATTTGATGGTGATGGCACATACTCCGTACAAGAAGATGGAAAAGTTATTTTGGTTGATAATCTCTGTCGTTGCGTTACATCACAACAGGATTTAATTTCTTCTATGTACGGAGATTCCACAGACACGGAAAATAAAACCAGTTCTTGGCTATGTCAACGAGCTATTTTGACTCCCCGCAGTGACCAAGCTGCAGCAATTAATTTAAAAATATTGATTTATATATCCGGGCATAGTAGAGAATACACCTCTATAAATGCAGTTATGGAAGAAGATAACACCAAACACTACGCGGTAGAATTTTTGGATTCCCTCAACATACCCGGACTTCCAGCCCACAAAACAGTTTTAAAAATCGGTATACCAATAATTCTCCTCAGAAATTTATGTTCTCCCAAACTTTGTAACGGCACTCGGCTCAAAGTCACAAATCTGCAGCAAAACATAATTGAAGCTGAAATATTAACCGGTTGCGGCGCCGGTGATATTGTTTTTATTCCTAATAACTTTCCTTTCTCTTTCAAACGAATGCAATTCCCAGTCAGTCTCTGTTATGCCATGCCGTTAAGGGACCGTTGTTGAACAAGTCACCCACACGGCTTACAACTCTATTTGTTTTCGCTGTGATCTATATTTTTGTCTGAAATTTTTTGCAGTCTATGGTCGGATATATATTCTCGTCAAATAAATCGACTAAAAGCAAAAATATAAATGGGCAACATTTTAAAAAAATGTTGAAAATGACATTCCCGCGCGGTCAAAATGACAGTCAAACGTCACTCCCGGAATGCGCGCGTTCGCTGTAATAATTCGTTTTTTAATGGTTTTTGTGTGTAAATCGTCGGAAAGTGGTGATATTTTCATTTTGAAGTAAATACTACATCGTTTTAGATAATATTCGCACTAAATAACATTATATTATACCTATTTTGACCCAACCAAAAAAAGTGTAAACAAACGTGAAGGAGAAAGTTCACGTGAAAGTGAAAGTTGTGATATTTTGTGAGTTTTCTGTATGGATCTGATCGGTAAGTGTTTTATTTCTTTTCTATAGTACCTACATTTTTCATCATTTTAGACAAAATTTAGAAAAAAATAAAAAATATTTTTTTGTTACGGAGAAAGTTATGAAAGCACTAGAAATTCTAGATCAGCAAAAATCTAGATTTTTTTAATTAAAAAAAAAAAAAAATTGTTTCTAAAAACGCTTTTATTACAACATAACTTATCTATCCTAATGTACCCTGCAAAATTTCGTGTGAATTGGTACGGTAGTTTTATCAGAAAACATAACAACATAGAAATCACAAAAAAAAACGGGTAATAAAGATTAGTAAACGTTGATAACAAAGACTGTAACCATTTACAATGTATCTCTAACATAGATATAAGAAATAAGGAGATATGCCCGGTAGTTGAAAATGTATCGAAACCCAATGTCTCCAATTTGTCCCCACCACGTCGCCACAACTACACACGCAATCAGTAAACCTAATAGATACGAAGTCGCGCTCACACTTGCAATTCATAAATCATAACGTACTACACAATCAATTATAAACCTTATACACTCAAAAACAGCGTGCATTTACAATGCACCGTAAAACTCACTCACACGAAAGTTATCGTTGTGCTATGCACAAGCAATTTATTTTACATATACGCTAGTGATTGATTAAATCGGAAACTTATCGATTCTCCCATTAATTATAATTATTGTATTAACATTTTGGAAGATCCTGAAAAAATTATAAATAAAAACGATTTACATATAATAAGATGATATGAATAAACTGAATAAAGGAAACGGCACAAAAAAGTGTGTGTGTCAGCTCCGACTCACGACTGGATTTCAGTAAGAAATTGTTATTATGTTGTGATTTAGGTAGATACATATTAGATTCTCATTAGGTTCGTGTTAAAATATTTATTTTGATCCAATAACAGTGTTAAAAGTTAATTTAGAAGGAATTTTTAACAAATTGAAAATGTCATAATTACGTAACTTGAAAACTCACTTTTTTGTTTGTAAAGATATTTCTTTAATTTTGGTCGTAAATAAAAGGTCTAAACTTAAAACCATTTGTCACGTTTAGTTCATGAAAATCGGCTCGCGGAACAAAAAGATACGGTCATTTTATATGTGGAAATTTTGTTTAGTTAATAATTTGTAAATGTTTGTTCTAAAAAGGTGTAATTACTTAAGTAAATACCTTATATTTGTGTTTTATACGCATTTTAGTAAGCTGAGTATACTTTATTTATACACACATACATAATTTCGAAGTGAAAGGTGCGCAAAGGAACGTAACGCCTCACTTTTAGTTAATGCTCGATTTTACTCCTCATAAAATTTTCATACCGCGGGCTAAATATCAAATCGTTTCTTAAGGAGTAAACTCCAAAAAAATTAAGTAAATCAATTAATTTCAACATTATGAGAAAATCTAAATGAGTATAAAACAAGATTTCACATCAGTCTTCCAATCCAACCAGGGCACAACTGGTGACAAATTGAAAAATAAACTTTCAAAGTAATATAAATTCGTACGACAATCGACATTGTTGTCGATATCCTACGTTAGTGGATCTGCACAAGCACATCACTAGCTCGTCGCAAGATACAGCGGCCGTACTACGCGATGCAACCGCGTAACTAAAGTATCGTTTTGTGATTTTTACATTGCTTGTCCAGTCAGTAAGTGACATACTTAGGTAGTGGTTAAGAAGCAATGTATTTGCTGCAAAAATAGTACAGTCGCTGTGATATATGAAAACAAAAATAACGTAGTAAAGGCAAAAAATATTTTACGATTTGTTGTTTTTCATGATTTTCAAGACAAATATAGTAAAATACTTGTCCTGTTAAATGATAAATGGTTCCATGATTTATAAAGATTTTAGTTTGGCTTCGATTTTTACAAGAAACCACTGAACAACACGGTATTCTTAAATGTTGTCATGATCGCGGTCGAAAGCGCACTAGTTCGCGGAAACGGCCATTTGTCTATACCATGAGCATTTTGATCATGGCTCGCGGACACAGACACGCCCCCATGCCACTTCTCCTGTTTTTTATATTTCTATGATCTCTAATCTATTCGAGTAGCAAAAAACATAAACAAAACACTTCGGCATGGGCAACGAACCCAAAGACATGACATTGTAATAACGTCCTGTCCTGTCGGAATATTAATCAACGATTAATTCGTGTTTTTGAGTGGATTTTTCCAATATTAAGTGAAACTTGGTGCTTACGAATGATACTCATTGTTATAATGTATGGATAACATAGTAATTAATTAGGATTATGAATTTGATTTTTCGATTTCGTACGTAGACGTTCATGCAAAGTTATCGCGGCATGTATAGTGAGAAATGTCAAATCGAGCCTTTTATTTTTTGACAACTTTAATGTGACAAACGGTGGCGGCGGGTGTGCGTCTGAGTAAAATCGGTTTATTCAGATAAGTGCGAGTTTTAAATTCTATTCTCTGTAATAACCGGTAACCAACATTATTTAGGTATAGTCGAAACCGTTTTTGTAATTAACCGATTAATCGATGTACGGTATTATAACGGTTTTATGAACAATATTGTCCGGTATTTCAAAACCGGTTTCAAGCCATGATACTTACATATTTTTATATTGTTTCTTGCCATCTTTGCCAACGGTTTGGTTCTGAAGTCGCGTTTTCACTAAATCCAAAGGAAAAACAATGGAGACACCAACAATACCAGCAATACCGCCATTGATAATCTTTGGTATTAAACTGAAATAAAAAAAGAAAAAACGTTTCATTTAACCTATGGTCAATTATCGGTTCGGCACTCGGTGCGAAACCAATAAGACGTATACCGCTTAATTACCTGCGCACGCGATAACGCACTACGCATCGATCTATTCAACAATCATGGTGAAATGTGCTAAATGCAGGAAACTGGAGACGAAAAAAGTCCAGGTATACAGTGTTCCAAGCGCAGTAAATGGATTCATGCATCATGTGCTTCAATAACAGCAGATTAATTAAACGTATTATACTCAACGGACGCCGTTGATTGGAGATGTCGTTCATGTGTGGGTAATGCCAAACCAAAACGTCTAGCCTGTATTTTGCCCGACGTTGAGGACAAAGACATTACAGATACGGAGAGTCTTATGGACACCAACATAACCCAACGCATTCTCAGCGATATACGGCGAGAGGTACCAGTATCAGTGGCGGGCTGCGCCGCCTCCACAGAGCATGTAACTTTAAGGCCTGAAACTGCGTTAAGCGGGCGCCCGCGACGGGCATCCGTCGCGTGTCTACGCGCGTGGACACGCAAATGGGCTCCGTGGGAACGCGACGGCACCCGTCGCGGGTACCCGTCGCGGAGACCGAATTATTTTATTTACGCAGTGTTGTTAGTTCAATTTTAACGGTGTGCATGCACAGTCGTGTCGATGGAGAACTTAATATATTAGTACCTTGGCGACCGAGCTCTGCTCTGGTGAAAATTGAGAAGGATCATTTAATAGTATAGGATAGTTCATTTCATACTAATCCCATGTATAGCACACACGGCTACACATCAAGCTATACATTTTCAGTATAAGTTGACCTCGCATTGTACAGAAATCTTATACAATGCGAGATCAGCATAAACTGGAAATGTATAGCTTGATGTGTAGCCGTGTGTACATACTAATTCCATGCTACCATGTCATTATTCTAATGTCATTATCCTCATGTCATTATTCATAATCTTGTTCTAAACCACTTTCCTCTATGTTCTAAATTCTGCTCGGGTGAAAATACGGAGTAAACGAATTTTCCCAGATATGGGACATTAAGACATAGCTAGAATAGAATAGAATAGAATAGAATATATTTATTTGCATAAAACACGGTATAAAAAGATGGTAAAAGAACAATTTAGAACAAAACATGTTTTGCCAATATAATAATAAGCATGCAAATTTTTCATTTTTCGCTCCAGTAAACCCCTATATTGCAACTTTCATCGAAATCGTTAGAGCCGTTTTCGAGAACGTGATTACTGATTACAAATATATATACAAATATTGCTCGTTTAATAGTATAGGATTACATTTCAAAATCGCTGGCCACACCACTGGCGGGCAACGCGCGTGCCCCGCGCGGGCGTCCGTCGCACGGAGGCGGGACACGTGGCGCGAGCGCGGGGCCCGCTTCCTCGCGACGGACGCCCGCGCTTGACCCCGCAACGGAGCACTTTTGTATGGAACCGCGCGGACGTCCACTTAACGCAGTTTCAGGCCTAAGAGGCGGAAATTAGAACATTCAGTTTTTGAGAATTCCTAACCTTCTTTAGCCAACCACATAAAAAAAAACTACCAACATGAAAATTGTAGCAATGACAATCATGACCTTGAAGGGATAGGGATGCGCAACGTATAGAAACTAATTTTATCGATATCAATGAAATGCATTCTATGCAGTTAATAGTGAGACTCCAAAACTAATTTATTTTGAAAAATCGGTAAAATAAAACACAGATTTATATGATTTCAGTATTGATTAATGTATATAAATGAGTAAGCAACATCAGTATCAGACCAAAATGTTTTTTTTTTACGCCATCGTCACAATTTCTCTTAGCTCGCCCAACTCAAATTTTTGCAAGAGATTGGCACTGCAAGTGATGCCAGGCTGCATTTAAATTTTTGCAATTGTTCCATCAACTGATTTTCCCTTGGTGTTAAATCTGTAAAGATAATTAAATTGAAGTAACATTTATGATGAGACTTATCAACATTTCCTTGCATAAAAAACGCAGAGATCTTTTCTATTTCAAATGAGCGATACAAACACAAATTAATCAATTTTTAGAATTTCTTTCTCTGTCTGTCTATTTTTTTGTAACATCATCACATGAGAAAAGCTTAATAGATTATAATGAAACTACCTAAACAAGAGGTTGCATCTATATTTTTTATAATTTGATGGCTGACATAAGAGCACTCTACTGTATATTATTATGTATAATAGAGATCAATTTATGATGTTTATTATAGTTACCTTTTGACTCTGGATGCCGATACATAACTATGTTTGGGAAATTTTGCCAATTGTCCGTCAATGAAAGGAAAGGTCATCAAATTCAAAGTTGGGATTGCATTGATTGTCTTTTCAACCGATTTCCCTTTTTGTTAAAATCCTTTTTTCTAAAGTGGTTAGCACATACATTTCGCTGCTCATGCAGTTTTTCTATTGGTAGATGCACCAGTTCTTAATTACCAACTGCTTTTAGCCACTCTCGACAGCTGGAAGATACAAAATATAAAAGGTTACTTATACTATCAGCGTAAATGGAGATAATACTCGGATTTATTTCATAATCCCATTATTTACATAATTACATAATGGTGTCAAGGTAGATAATATAATCCTTAAGACTCTCTGACCCATATATTTAGCAGTCAACCTAGTGAGACTAAATTGGATTACAATTGAAATTAGACTGTAAATATTACTGTAGGCACAATGTTTTTAACCATTTCTTCAAGAGTTTCAACTAATCTTGATGATTGATGGCTCGAGAGTCGTATTACAGAATTTGTATGATGCTACTAATTGTAAGCAGTGTTAGGTGAGCACAAGACTGGGAACGCCACAATTGCGGCGATAAGACCTCTCTTTGAGGAGTGGCTAGAGAGGCGCCACGGCGTCCTCACTTTCCGCCTGACGCAGGTCCTCACCGGACACGGCTGTTTCGGGAGGTACCTGTTCAGGATAAAGCGGGAGGAAACGCCCGGGTGTCGACACTGTGTGGATCGCCCGGAGGACACGGTGGAGTATACGGTGGAGGTCTGCCCGGCTTGGGCAGGGCATCGCCGTGTCCTCGTGGAGGCGATCGGCGGCGATGATCTCTCGCGTCCTGCCCTGATCCGGGCCATACTACGGAGCGAGAGGAAATGGGAGGCCGTTACCTCCTTCTGCGAAGCAGTAATGCTCGCGAAGGAGGAGACGGAGCGCGTGAGGGAGAGGCAAATTTCGCGCCCTCGCGCCCCTAACCGCCGCAGGAGGCGATGCTCTGGGCGTCGGGAATCACAGGCAGATTTCCGGCCACCGTAGGCGCGGGCTTGCGGACAGTGAGCAATGGGTAGCTCGCCGTCCGATAAGGACCAAGCCCGGGTCGACGGCGCGTTGTGTTCCACGCGCGCCTCAAAGAGATGTCAGCAGAATTGACGGGGTCCGCTAGGGCCAATGCCTGTCGGGGCTGCGAATATGGGCCGATAGGGAAATCGTGGCCCCCTGGCAACATGGCAACTGAAGGAACACGGGTGGGTTTTAGTCAGTAAGAGTCTGACACGCTCTCTCGCTCCACCCAGAGCGGGAGAAGTTATTTGATAATTTCCCACCCAAAAAAAAAAGGTGAGCACAAGATCACATTAGCAATAAATATCAGTACTCACCGGTTTGGATTCAGTGGAAACTTGGAAAATTGCAACTTATTTACGGTATGCCAGGCCTCCTTGATACCACAAACTTCACATCTTCTGTGACCCTTACCAATGATGGTTCACAAACTTAAGAGTCACTGTCAATTATTCTGATATGATATATTCCGAAATCTTACAGAAAAACCGGCCAAGTGCATGTCGGCCCACGCACAATGTAGGGTTCCGTAGTTGGGATGAATTTATCCCAAGAACAAACTTAACTTTGTAGTTGAAAAAAAAATCTTTCATACAGAATGTATGGGAGAACATGTTTTTACAACCGCAAATCTAAGTTGGTCGATTATTACTCGTTAACTTATAAAGCCTACTCAGTTGTGATAGTTTTCTTTTTAAATTCGTTATATAAGCTACTGCCGTGAATTTTTTCACATATCTTAAACCAATCATTTAGCTGGCAGGGGGGGGAGACACTTGACTCTAACAAAAATTTGCAATTTAAAGCTGAATATTTCGCAAACGGATCTCTGAATTCAAAAATGGTTTTATCACACACACAATGTTTTTGAAATACCTTTCCAACGATACTCCACATCAAGGGACAGAAAAAAAAACATCCCTGCTTTACGTGTAGGGCAGGTACCCTAAAAAAAAAATTTTTTCATAATTTTATTTTACTACTTTGTCGGTATGATTAATATGTTAATAAAATAACATGCCAAATTACAACTTTCTAGTGCTAACAGTCTTGGAGCTAGACCGCGGACAGACAGACATACAGACGGACATGACGAAACTATAAGGGTTCTTTGTTTACTACGGAACCCTAAAAAGGAAAACCAAATAGAAAAATTAGAACACAAATAATAATAATAGCGCGAAGGCAGACATGTTTGTGAACATTTCGTAATTTAATGTTGGTCATCATGTCATTCTGACGTGTTTTTCTGAATGTTGGCTAAAGAAGGTTAGGAATTCAGTACAAAAATAATTTGTTCGGAGTTTTACAGCACTGGTCGCCTCCACACGTGGCGGTCGCACACTCAGACTCAAGCGCTGCAATACTCCCGGGTGGCTCTCCACTCCTCGAAGCACCTTCACCAAGTAGGCGACCAGCGTAAACTCCCGTCGGACATACAGTTGATGATAGCCAACCATGCCCAGGACAAACAGAGTGGGATACATCAGTGGGTAAAACGGATATACCCCATATAATTACACATAATCTTGGGGCGATAATAAATAGTAATTTCCACTGGCGGCCGCACATTGATCATGTATGTAATAAGCTTAACACCCGGTTTCTGATTTGAGAAAAGTAGCAAATCTCAACTGATTATTCTCAAATACATAAGTATGCGCTTAAGTATTTTACGTTTCACAAGTTAAAATCGAATTTCATTAAACCATAATCAACTGATCATTTACTTAAGTATTCCTGATAAAAGCCAACACGTTCCAATTTACATTCAAAAACCGGTACTTTGCAAAAACTTATATTATTAAATCATTATATTCTTATAAATATAAAATAGACTTAAAAAATAAGTTAATTTGAAATAACGGCATTAATTTCAACAAATTTATGTTATTAGAGTTGGAAATGCTTAAATTAGCAATTTAATATGTGACGTGTTTGTCTGAACCGAATCGTGAATGTCTACTGTCAAGTGTCAACTGTAAGTAAGTAAATAAACACAAGTCTGGAATCCTGTTAGTATTTTAACTTATACTACCATAATTGTACCAAAAATGGATAAAGATAAGAAAAAAAGATCGCCTAACTATACCCTAGAGGAGAAAGAAAATCTTCTTTCAATAATAATAAAGTAAGTACATAATAACCTATAATGTTTACCATAACATCATTTTACGTTTCGCCTTATTAGTTATTTAAATGTTTGTGATTATTATTACTTCAGATTATTTTTACATGTGTGCAGTCTACAGCACCTATGACTCTAGGGAATCCAGCTATATCAAAAAATCGTGCCGCCACTGATGGTCTCTTCTGTGCCGTGGGCATACGAACATATTGCCGTCTTAATAATGCTATCGCACTAGTCACCCTCTCCACCACGCGACACACCGTCGCCTTACTCACGTTCACGGTGTCCCCCACAACAGCTTGAAAGCTACCAGTCGCGTAAAACCTAAGAGCTATTAGTAGCTGCAACATTGGAGAAATGCAGTCCCGCCGTTGAATACGACAGGTCAGTTTAGGCTTTATTTTGTTCAAAATAAACCTAACCGACTCCTTCGTAAAGCGGAACCGACTCTTAAATTGTTCGTCGGTGAGCGTGATTAATAAGTTAGGCCGATGTTGGCCTGCTATTCTTCTGCGTGGTTGTCTGCGTTGAGGCATCTCCAAAGACGACAGGAAAGTATCGTCGTCACTCATTATGATCAAAATCACAATAGAAAATCACTAGTTATTATAACTGATTACAGTTTGAGTAGCCGAAATTGGTATGTCAACTTCAACTGCTTAACTTGACGTTGACAACGCTTTGAGTATTGTCAAACACGTTTTTTTTAATTCAGAAACGCATCTGACGACCTTAAGCATGCTTTCTGTCAAAGGAGATGTCCGCTTTTTGTAGGGACGTTGGTTTTTTATTCCGAGAAAAATCTAACCAGCATCAAACTACATCTAAATAAAAACGACAAAATATGTAACTAGGAACCACTGAAATAATATTTTTAGATCCCTCCATTTAAGAGAAAAATTATTAACTATTTAAAGTACAAATATTTTATTTGTTGATGGCAACTATGATAAATATGACATAAATTGACACTTGGTACAGTCATTACTGTCAATCAACTGACAGTGATGAGAGTAAAATGTGTCAATTTTGACAAGTTTACTATTTGAATGTCAATATGACATAAATTGACACATAGTACTGACATTACCGTCAATGAATTGACGGTAATGACAGTAACATGTGTCAATTTTGACAAGTTTACTATTTTATGGGGTGTGTTCACTATATTATCCTACATAATTAGAAAGGTTTGTTCGTTTTAGGAGTAAATTCTTACTAAAATTAAAATCGATTTTTCTCAAAATTGGAGGTCTTTAAAAATGTATGATAAAGTTAGAACTACTAGTTTTTGGGATGTCTATCCAAATATATTTAACTTATTCTGGTTAGAATTATTGAATAATAAAAAACCATTTTAGGACATGTCCTTTGAGTAAATAATGTTAGATTACTCAAATCTTGATTAGAGTTTAAAAAAACCTAATTCAGAAACGAAAAAATGTTTAAGTTATACTTAAGTATAGATTAAGATGTTCTCAAATTCAAATACTCAATTCAGAAACCGGGTATAAGTCAATATTAGCAAAGTGATCGATACTTAAGTATAAACTACCATATAGAACACTTAGAACATTGTATTTGGCACTGGCCGACTCCGTAATTGATTACGGCCTAAGCAGCTACGGGCGTACATGGGCGTTTTTCAAAAAAGTTGTCGGTGACGTAATTAGAATTCCACATAAATGAGTTTTAATATTTAGCTTCAAAATGTAATGAAATTGATAAAATATAGTATGAGCTGTATGAAAATAGTTTTTTTTTAAGGAAATAATAATGATTTTTGAAAATAATTACAATTTTAATTAAATTCTGTTCTAAAGAAATTCCATTACGTTACTAATTTTAAAATGGTTTTAAAGAAAACTAAAAGGAGTTTAGTGTTTCTTAACTTTATTTATGAAATTTAAACACAATCAGTCTTCTAAAAAATATTGGTAATTCAGCTTATTAAATCTAAACAAAAAATGTTTTAACAAAGATATTCCTTACGCTACTTTTGGGTACTTTGTACTATATTGTTTTCTTCCTAGAACATCAATTATGAGAAATATTCTTTAAAATGTTAAATTTTAACAAATTAGAAATTAATAATAAACTATATTGAACAAAAAACAGTAAAATTTCTTTGAGATCTATTAATTAGTTTTAGAAAATAAATCACAGTAATAATAGGACAGTGACGTAAATGGAACTCGAAATGACGTTCAGGAACTATAAGGCAAGGTCTATATGACCCTGAATTATGACAAAAATCATGGTAGGTAACTTGTACTTAAGAGCGTTTATTCTGAAAGTGGGCAACGTCGCAAATAGATGACAAATATTTAGCTGTTTTGATTAATTTGGCAATATTACTGTATGGAAATAAGAAATTTCGGTAACTATTTCCCTCGAATATTAATAATGAAATGCAATTATAACACTGAATTTGATGTTGTAAAAAACAACAATTTTATGTGTAAAAAGGTATTTGGAAAGTTTCCAAATACTTTTTTTTCATCTAAAACGAAATATTAGGTATTACGATATTAATTATTGCATTCCATTATTAATATTCTAGGGAACTAGTTAGCCACATTTCTTATTTCTATACAGAAATATTGCTAAATTAATCAAAACAGGTAAATATTTGATAGCTATTTACCACATTGCCAGCTTTCAGGATAAACCTTCTTAACGTATTAAACTTATTATTACTAGTAAGTCATTTAAACTTTAACAAAAAAGAGTACGTAGGTAACTTAAACAACACTATTTTAAATCCGTGAAAAAAAAAAACACTATTCATCAGTCTCAAGACAAATCGAACATATGTAGTCAAAAAAGGTTGTTCCGCTACATATCAGGCAAACCCAATTTTTACATGCATTACATTTTACCATTCTTTGTATAACAAAAGGCTGACGCTCCTTGCAAATAGAGCACAGAAAAGTCCTTGATGACTTAAATTCTTTTCCGATAAGTTTGTTGTCTTTCGATATATTTATTTTTCTCTTTTTAGAGGGCTGACATTCAAAAGATGCAAGATTCTCTTTGAGCTGTATATTTTGGGTATTACCAAGAAGCTCTGAAGCTGCCGTGCATGAACTTTCCAGGATTGGAATTATGCTATTAGATTTAGGTTCGACTAATCTCTGATTATCGGTCAGAGAAGTTATCTCTATGAGTGGTCCAGAAATATTATTGTCTTCTAGGGAATAAATTGGAGTTTCATGCATTTGACCCACATGGAAATCAAAATTTATGTTTTCTTCATTATCACTTTGGTATGTTTCGAAATCTTGGAGTATGTGATCTGGAATAATCTCAAGAGGGGAACTGCTTATCTGTCGGGTATTTTCTGGAGATTCATAATCAATTCCCGTATTCGTTTTTTGGGGCGCAATGCTTAGGCTCGAATAACAAGGAATAACGTTCATGTTATCTTTTGACGTCCCAGGAACTATTAAGGCCTCAGCACTAAATTCGACAGTTTGTTTTGATGGTTTAGTAAAATAATGTATTTTGGGACAATAGCAACTACACAAACCACGATATTCCCCACAAAAACAACTCAGTTCCCGATATTTAATCTGGTTACATTGTGTAGATGATATTTGATGCAATTGCATTGTACCAGGAACAGCTTGAATGCCGTTGGGAATAAGTTGGTTAATGTTTTCAATATCTTGATTACTTATGTAAAAGCACTTTACTGCCTTCATGCTGTTCTCTAAAATGTGAAATGCTTCAGTGGCGTTAGTAACATCATGACCATAAGAAATTCTTTTGTCCAATTGTCTCTTAACGGCACCCCCAATCCCATCTGCCATACTTTTGCCATGACCTGCCTCCGAAAATGACCACGTTGAATATGACAGTTTCAATTTTGGGGTAAATAAACTCAAAAGATAAAAGTTCTTTTTCTGACGGTACTGGCTGCATGGGCCGTCTGAAAAAAAGTGTATAACCTTGATAAGAGGGTTAATTTCTTTTGCAAGTTTTATAACTGGTATTAAGTGTGCCCAAATGGCATTCGGCTCATGGCAATTGTTATCTGAAACAGATACAAATGATTGGGATAGATTTTTCCAAAAAATTACACCACAATGTAAAGTGATCGTGTTTTTGGATGCACCAAAGTGCATTGATTGAACTTCTTCACTATATTTACATTCGAAATTTTCCGAAAAGTCACATAAAATGAGTATCTCGTCGTCTTTCATGTTCTTGATACAATTTCTGTATTGACGTTGTTGTTCAATCCAATTAAAGAAATGAGTTTTAAACGCCGGTAGCTCGTTCTGAATATTTGTGACGATATCAAGCACAGTTCCTTTTATTTGTTGTTTAGTGGTCTTTTTAGTTGTAAATACTTTGCCAGATTTTTCATATTCATGGCTTACCCTGGCCCATTTGAACCATGTTATAGCAGAATCGAGTTTTTGTTCATCGTATGAAATACTCTTACAATCTTTACATTTATTGTACATGCAGTCATAATGCGTAATATCACATGCAACGATGTTCAAGAGCTCCTTTATATTCTTGTAAGTTATGACACCTTTAAATTTCAGTGCATTAAACATATACTCAAAGTTACTGTGCTTAATACACAAGCAGGTTTCTCTTTTATTGATACTTGGAGACAGTATATAATAAGGTTTGTATCTGTAAAAGGTGGTGAAGCCGCATGACCCACCGTCTTTTTTATAAATTTCGTATACGTTTTTCAGTGTGTCAACTAAGTATCTTATTTGTGCTTTTTGTTTGTCTTTGGACCTGGTTTCCTTCTTGCCAGCTGTGCTTTTGCTTATGTCGTCTCTCAAATAAAAATTAACTATATCTTCCTGAGTCTTCTTATTTATTGGGCGTTGTATATTAATCCTTTTCCTGATTCTTCCTTTAAGACCTAAAATCTTACTTTCAGGTGCTTTTCCCAATATTTGCGCCTGTTTTCTAATCACGTTTTTAAGTAATTGTTTTTCTTTATTTTTCTTACAATTACTGTATGTACTACGAATTGATATTTCCATTATTTCTTGTCTTGCTTTCAATTTATCGTTTTCTGTGTTCAATAAATCAAATTCTGCTTCATGTTTTTTTTTCATCCGGTATAATTTCTTTCTCAGAGTCTGTATTGTCGTATTATATTGACGAACTGTCTTTAAAGCCTTTTTATAGTTATTTAACAATTTTCGGTACCTAATTTTCAATGAATGTGAAGCTGAAGTATTAGATGCATCACGTGATTGCCCTGATTGTGGATTCGGTTGTGTATTTTTTTTTTTTTTGTTTTCGTTTTTGTTCTCTCCACAGTTTTTTTTTTTCTATTTTCTCTTCCTCGGTGAGCTCATTAATCTTCTTTTGGTGTTTTTTTTGTCGTTGTAACTCCTTCTTCTTAAATTCTTCATATTTTTCCGGGTTTTGTTTAATTTTTTCTCGGTATCGTTTTGACTTTTCTGCAGCCGTCAAGGGCATATTTAAACCTAAAAACAATAGTCAGATATCATAATGCACCACGTACGAAAAACCTTAAATTTGCATTGCGTGAAATTATTATCAAAATATATGTGATAACTGTTTATCGCATATATTTGACGATAAATTCACGCAAAAAACAAAAATGTTTTTCATTCAGGATAACATTAAAATTGAACACTTATGGAGTCATGATATAACGTAATAACTATTGTTATTTCACTGTTATTTTCCTAATGTTAACCTGAATAGAGTGTTTTAGCCGAAATAAAATACCTACATACCTAATAAACAATTCATTTAAAAAATTTGAAGGATTTCATTATTTTATTACTATACTTATTTATTTAGACTTTAGAACACTAATTAAAACGATGACCTTATGAACCGACCTTTAGGATTCCATTACGTCACTTTTGAGTTCCATTCATGTGATAGTAGCGATAATGGAGGTAACGTAACCACGTCAATAAAATTTTCAAATGAATTCACTAATTAATTATCAAACTTTTGTTCAATCTAACTTAACATTTCAAATAACAATAAATTAACAAGTTTCATAGAAAATAGAATAAAATACACATAAATGCGTTACCTGAAGAAAAGCAGTATCGTTTGTGGAAATATTTTTTTCACATGAATCGAGACAACCGCTTCGAGTACGTTTTGTTGGCGAACTGGCTGTCAAAAATTAAACATGGCAGCCACCATAGACTAATAATGTTGCTATATTTGGGAAAATGTATTGAATTAGTAGTATTTTTCGTTGGAAGTCGTTGAAAATGCGGTCACGTATGCGGAAATTCCATCATACGCTATTTTACAGGACAACCCAAAATCTAGTATTTTAAAATAATTTACAACCGTAACAAGTAGGTTTTAAGGTGTAAAATTGAAGTTACGGTCATAAATGACCAGCAAAATGCAAAGCGTTTAAATAATAATATAACACGACCATATTAAGTGACTCTGAATTTGACACGGTAGGTGTAGGACATACCAAAAACATCGACCTCATTTTACTTATTTTGACTTTATTTTTGATTTACAATAGATTCAGACCTCATTTTTATTTGATTTACGAGATTATACGTTACTGTATTGTTAAATTAAATGTTATGGAATAAAAACCTTTATAAAATTCGATAATTTATTCTGAAAGTGGTCGGACACTGACTTTTTTCAAGGTACAACTTTTTTGGAAAACGCCCACATACAAGACTTACGTCGAGGTCATTTACAAGTAACAGTTACGCATTTACCCACAAGAATAAAACATGAATTCCAAGATAATGACATGGGTTTATTTAAGCACTGCCAAATTGTAAATGTCTTTAACAAGGTACGTTTACGCGTTATATGTATGTGAGAATTACCATAACATAAGTAATATTCGTAAATACGTAAGACTAAAGTTGTTGCGTTGCTTGACCACTTACCCACTTTTATCGAACCTAAATCTTAATAATGGGAATGCACGCCTACCTATGAAAATCTGTAATGTTTTGTTCTTTATTGTTTTTTTTAAATGCGAAGAACTGCTCAAAAGTATTAAAAAGATACTTCCTAGATTGCAGTGAGATCTAAAAAATATATGTACTTATATATATGTCGGATCCGGTCATTAGTACGGACACGAAACGAATCGCAAGCGCGCCACTGGCGACATCAAGATAGATCTATCGACACCAAAAAAGGCGCGCTTCTACAGAGTCGTGATGTTTTAAGGCCAAGGCGAGGAGGACATTCAGCTTTTGGTCGCATTGGAGTCAAGACATCGCGGAACTGTTCTCGATTCTTGGTGCTCAGTTATTGTGTTAGTTGTAATTTGTGATCATTTTGGTTAATTGGTGATTTTAATAAACGCCGTCGCACCCAGTGTGTGTATAATTTAGCTAGTGTGATTCATTTGATAGTAAATTATAATGTGATATGAACTGCAAACTGTTTTTCTATTGCGCATTAACCAACACTACCCACACTACGCCCACAATAGTTAAAATATCGTTGATAATAACGAAAGTCACATATCCGTCTCCGACATATAGTGTGCCAATTGTTAATTAATTAATAATTCGTGATGGTTTGTGTGGTATGTACTTTACAAAGTGTATCAAATGCATGTAAACTTTTGTTTTTGAATAAAAACAAAAAAAATTGCTGTATTTTGTGATACGGCAATGAGAGGCCTGCCGTATGCCGCATTTTCTCAAAAAAAAAATTGTGGATTGGCCGTATAAAAAAATACGGCAATTGCCGTATAAATAACAACGCTGAATGCATTTCAACTGTAAATGTAAGTTTGTACGCATAAATTGGGAGATTTACCATGTTAATTTAAGAATATAGACTTCTTATAGGTTTTTCTGTCATTTATAAGGGTGAGGACATAAAGAGGCGGGTTCCCGGTGCAGACAAACCGGTACGGGTAGGTACCGATCCGTACAGGTAAAATATTCCAATGTTATCATATACGCTCACGCTGTCACGCATAAAGAAACAGGTTCGGACTTGTCGGTACCGACTACCTGAACAGGGTCATACGGGCTTCAACGTTTGTCGGAGTAGGGTGTCTTTAAAATGGATATAGAAAACGAAGTTCTCATTGCCTTAGTATTTGAAAGAGCATCTTTGTGGGACAAAAAAAAAAAGTTATATAGAGTAACAGAAATGTAACTGATATGATAAGTTTTGGAAGGAAATCAGTTCAGAATTAAATTAAATTAAATTTTAAGTCTTTTAGAAATAAATGGTGATATGAACCATATTTATTTCTTTTACTATTATATTGGATACACCAACCGTCCTTCTTTTTCTACATTTTAAGTAAACACTTTCCAGAAGGAAATCGTCGTCCGACGAACTCGAAGTCATGATGGTCAATAAAGACAAATTTACCTGTTTCTATATGTAGGGCATCCTGCACCGATCCGTACCAACCCGCACCGACAAGTTTGTACCGGAATACCCGCCTCTTTATGTCCTCACCCTAAGTACCTAAAGAACTATTTTCTGGTTTTTATTTTAGGTTCAGTATTTTCGGAAATTAGTGAGGGCATGGTCTATTTTCATCTATTATTATGATTAGTAAATCCAATTCCTGGAGGGGTTTTCGGTCGACGCCGATTGAAGCGAGAAAGCGCTACGTATTATGAGTTGCTGCGGAACCCCCGCACTATCCCCTCTCTTCGTTCGTGTTTGGTCTTGATTTAAAAAACCTTGTAAGGTGTGCATCGACTATTTAAAAACCTAGCAAGTCTCAGAGACTTACTGGGTTTTAAATGGTTAAAGTAACTTAGGTACTAAGGTTTTAAAGTGGTCACGGGGCAGTGAATGGCGCACTTACTAGGTTTCGATGTTTAATTATATCTGCTTATAAGTGAGTTTTCAACGCTGGTGTTTTTGTATTTGGTGGGGACTTATTAGATTAGCAAGATTATGCAGTAAAACAATTTTTGTAAAAAGTGTCCCTAGGTTTTGAAATGGGGCAGCCGACGTGGGCTGTGTTACGCAATTACCCTGCTGGGATAAATGGAATACTTTTTAACTGGGTAGAACGTTCCCGTGGGATAATATCAACCTCCACGCGGGCGAATCCGCGGTCAAAAGCTATTAAATATGAAAACGTTTTAAGAAATTCATAGGTGGGTACAGTTCGATTCAAACTTAATGGCGGCTGGGAAGTGTAGGGACACGAAAAAAGTATCGATACTTTGTGGTATCGAGTACATTTCCATTCGATACCGATACTTTTGTACTCGATACTTTGCATTCGATACTTTTACTCAATGAGTACTTTTTGGCAGGTATCGTATCTAATAAGAAATTAAGTTTTAAATGGGTAATCTTAGAAATTACCCATTTAAAACTTGCGACCTTACGGCTTATGTTTATGGTTATGGCAACGCCATCTAGTTCTCGTTCTGAACCTTCTAAAACATTACATCGATCTTTGCTTGAAATCGTTCCTTCCGCTCACATTTAAATTCCTAACCTTTCCTTCATTCATTTACTACACTAATTAATCACTCATTCACTCACTCATTCACCGTTATCATTTGTTTTTCCATGTCCTGCCTGCTGAAGTTAAACTGACGTTATTTACTGACTGATATTGACCTATACTCTATGAGCATTAGGCCCTAAGAAAAGTACTCGACACCTTGAAGTATCAGTACTTTTGTTCCGATACTTTTATGAGTACGATATTTTTTTTTCGATACTACTCATGAGTACAGTATCGATACTTTCTATTCGATACCGTATCCCTAGGGAAGTGCGCTACTCGCTGCGTAGTACCGCACCCTTAACCCCCGCTGACAAATGAACTCGTTACTGCGCAGCAACTCGCCTCATGTTCCGAGCCGCCATTAAGTTTGAATCGGGGTGTACTAGTAACTCTACCTATCTGTTAACTTTTGAACCAATTGTTGTGAAATTTTTAAAGATAGGTGCTACCTGCTAGCATAGCGTGGGGCCTGGAGAAAGATATGGACTACTTTTCATCCTGGATTTAAAAAAATATGAAATACAAAATACATGCAGACGAACTCGCGGCTATTACCTAATAAATGTTAAATTCGAAAATGTTTTTAAGCAGGTATGAAGAGTTGGCGGTAAGAAGGTCATTATTAATCTCCTTCAGATGTTCTGTGATACTTATAAAATGAAAAGCCATAAATCTAAATATATAAAAGCGAAAGGTCACTCACTCACTCATTCATCACGAAATATCGGAAACCGCTTGACGTATGAAGATGAAACTTGGTAGGGAGGGAGGTAGTTTATAGTTAGTAAACGTCCGCTAAGGACGGATTTTTGGAAATTGGACCTTTAAGAGGGTGAAAAGGGGGGATTTTGTTTGTATGAAAAATCTTATTCCTTGAGTTAATAAACTTGAAACTTAGTACGAATACTTATCTATGTAAATTATAAAGTTTGCCAATTTTAGTTTTTCTAAAATACCCCCTAAAGGAGGATTGGGGGGTGTCAAAGTTTGTATGGAAGAATTTTAACGAGCGGTCTGATTAACTCGAAACTCAGTATTTATAATTAAAACTGAAAATAAATAAAAACGTATATCAGGGTTTTCTGAAAATCTACCCCTAACGGGGTGAAACGGGGTATTAATTTTTACGGTGGAGGATTTTACTGTGTGGCTTAATTAACTTGAAAATTGGTATAAATAATCTCTAGGTTAAATAATGGAAAAGTCACAATAGATTTTTCAAAAATTATTATCACGCTATTTGCTATGGGGGATGAGCAATATAGCATTATGTTTGTATTCTTCTATAGTTTACCGCAAATTGTAAAAAGACTAGCCAAAAGGTTAGAATATTGCAGATAGTTACGGATTTAACCGTTTAAAAGATTATCATCACGCTATACCTTTATGGAGCTAAGCAGTCAATTATAGCATATACAGGGTGGATTTTGAGATGGGGCAATAAGGGCAGGTCACTACAAGAAAAGTCTTAGGAGACTGTCCTAACTTTTTGAAACATTTTGATCTGCATTCACAGATTTTGAAAAAAAAAATACAGTCAGCAAGAAAATGGCCAATATTCACAAAAACTTTTTTGATGTCGGTCGATCCTATTTCTTATTATTACTAGGACAAAGTCTCCACTAGGACAAGGTGGTGCCCCGCCCAAGCCGGGCAGACCTCCACCGTATGCTCCACCGTGTTCTCCGGGCGATCCACACAATGGTCACACCAGGGCGTTTCCTCCCGCCTTATCCGGAACAGGAACCTCCCGAAACAACCGTTTCCGGTGAGAACTTGCGTCAGGTGGAAGGTGAGGACGCTGTGGCGCCTCTCTACCACTCCTCAATGAGGGAAACTTATCGCCACAGTTGTGGCGTGCCCATTATCGCGTTGACTTGAAAGTTTGATTTTTGTTACACTTCCAAGAAACCGTAGATCTAAGTTTTTGATATCTATTTCAACTTGATGCTTCCACGCGTTCCTGAAAAAGGGTCTTGACAGACAATGAAGTCGTCCTTTAAGGGTTTTAATGTTTCATTTTGAGGTACGGAACCCTAAAACAGATTTAATATCAGCCTGTTACCTTTTCATGATGTAACGACTGAACGGATTTCTAGATGAAAGGCATAGGATAGGCCATGACCTGGATCAGGACATGGGATACTCTGAATCCCGGTAGCACGTTCCTGTGGGATATTTTCCGACATCCACGCGGGCGAAGCCGCGGGCAAAAGCTAGTATATCATATTTTTGAGTTGTTTTATGTGTACAAAAGTTACAATCTTTCTCTGCTTGTACCTAGTATTTCATTTATGTAGGATATAAATATAATAGATTATCATTTTCTAGGATTGCATGTATTTAAATAGTAGAGTGAACATCTACAGTAAATATCATAAGTCTTAAAACCAGTACCCTATTTGCGTAATGCACGAATCACAATATGTTTCGATTTGAAACAGATTGCTAATCCATTTCTTTTCACTTCATAAGTTGGAAAATAATGCAATGAATCTTGTTGAACTGTCAAAATGAAACAAATTTGTCATAATCGTATACGACAATAAGTTACGGAATTAGGGTACAGTTCAGTCAGAAGTGATTGTATTGAAAGGTCGCTCCATTAGAAGCTGTGTTTTTAAAAAGATGGACCACAGCAAAATTAACTCTATATCTTATTACAATATGCCTTATTCTCAAAAAATGTGATGATGTGTGATGTGTGAGATGTGTGATGTGTGGATGTGTGATGTGATTTACTTTAAATTGTTAAATTGAAAGAAAATCAATTTGCGTAGAATTACAGCTGTCCGTAACAGAAATGAAAATACTTTGTATCATTGTGGTCAGTGTTGTATAAGCACTAATATTTCGGAGAATTATTAGAAAATGAAATCTTTGTGAAAATCTTATAATTTTTGCAATAGACCAGTTTATTGGAAAGTAAGAAAGATTTTGAGATAATAATGTGAATAAAGTCTCAATTCAGAAACTGGGTGTATAGGTTATATGAAATATATCACAACAAAATTGTACTTACACCTGAGGCGTTATTGAAGCTGGTTTTGGCGGTTCTGGCTTCTTCGACATTTTCAATTATTTAGAGCTGTAAATTGTATATTTATATTAAATGTATATTTAACATGAAGAAGTAGGTTTGATTTAAAAAAAAAAAACTCTCAAAATACACCAATTAAAGGAAAACAAACAGGTGACAGTTGCCAGTGGTTTTGTACAGAAAAGTTTTACAGATTGTCATCAATCATCAGTAACTTGAACAGTATATACTGCCCTGCTAAGCCCAAAGGCGGTATCTCTGAGATACGCCCTTTTCGTTTTTTTTGTACCATTCAATAGCTTTAACAATTTCCCATCTAATGGTATAAGCGAAATAGCGCTATATAACTTAAAACATTTAAAAAAACCACTAGGAAGTTTTTTATATCTCCATTTTTCCATACATTACAATTTACAAAAGTCAATTTTCTCAAAACTTACTCCGGTTGAGATACCGCCTTTTTGCTTAGCAGGGCAGTATAATTGTCCTTTAATTTTAAACATACCAGTACCAGCTGCAGAAAGTAACTCATCGGTCTCCTGATGATAAATGCATATTACTACAGCTGAAATACGTACTATTTTGTGTAGTGGAGACTAGAGGTGTCTTGAATAAATTCTAAATTTGTACTTAAATGTAAAAAATAACTGTCGAAATATGGGCGTGATATAGGTATAGACGCCAGCACATCAAGCTACCCAAAATTGTCAAATTTTTTCAATCAACTTTGAACCTTGTGCTTCAGCGATAAAGTTGAAAATCTATTAAATAAATTTGACAGATTGTAGTAGCTTGATGTGCTGGCGTCTGTATTATTGAAGACACGCATATCTGTACACTGTAAGGACTATTCTTACTTGTAGCGCTCGGCCGCTATAATAACACTTACATATGAAAAAAAAAAGGGTTGTGTGCACAGGATTTTGTTTTCAAAGTGGTTAGATATGCATTACCACGATAGTACACTGCTTCCTAACTCTTTGGGGAAACAATGCACGATGCTATGTATATTTTGTAAATGTAACTTCACTCTTTTAAGTACTTAACATTATGTGCAGTTTTAATAATTTTAATATAAAAAAGTAACTAAGTGTACATAATAAATTTTATCATCTTAGACTGTAAAGTATTTACCTAAGCTCTTAGTGAGGCCTATGCTTAGGTATTATCAGTAAGTACCTAGGTATTATTCTATGTTCTATGTTATGGGGTTTGGTTTCCTAGGTATTATTAATTATTGGGTTGGCCTCAAGTCTATCATTGAGCGAGCTTAGGTGTTTTTCACAGCGTGCATTACTATCTCACTAAAAACTGTAGCAGTGTTCGGTAATAAAAAAATCAATCTAAATATATAAAAGCGAAAGGTCACTCACTCACTCATTCCTCACGAAATATTGAAAACCGCTTGACGTATGAAGATGAAACTTGGTAGGGAGGTAGTTTATCGTTAGCAGACGTTCGCTAAGAACGGATTCTTGGAAATTCGACCTTTAAGAGGGTGAAAAGGGGGGATTTTGTTTGTATGAAAAATCTTATTCCTTGAGTTAATAAACTTGAAACTTGGCACGAATACTTATCTATGTAAATTATAAAGTTTGCCATTTTTAGTTTTTCTAAAGGAGGATTGGGGGGTGTCAAAGTTTGTGTGGAAGAATTTTAACGAGCGGTCTGATTAACTCGAAACTCAGTATTTATAATTGAAACTGAAAATAAATACAAACGTATATCAGGGTTTTCTGAAAATCTACCCCTAACGGGGTGAAACGGGGTATTAATTTTTACAGTGGAGGATTTTACTGTGTGGCTTGATTAACTTGAAAATTGGTATAAATAATCTCTAGGTCAAATAATGGAAAAGTCACAATAGATTTTTCAAAAATTATTATCACGCTATTTGCTATGGGGGATGAGCAATATAGCATTATGTTTGTATTCTTCTATAGTTTACCGCAAATTGTAAAAAGACTAGCCAAAAGGTTAGAATATTGCAGATAGTTACGGATTTAACCTTTTAAAAGATTATCATCACGCTATACCTTTATGGAGGTATGCAGTCAATCATAGCATATACAGGCTGGATTTTGAGGTGGGGCAATAAGGGCAGGTACCTTAACCGTTGTCGCTACAAGAAAACAGTCTTAGAAGACTGTCCTTAACTTTTTGAAACATTTTGATCTGCATTCACAGATTTTGAAAGAAATTGTATAGTCAGCAAAAAAATGGCAAATTTTCACAAAAACTTTTTTGATGCCGGTCGATCCTATTTCTTATAATTACTAGGATCAAAAAACTATATTGGGCCAACTGAGGTTTGTTACTCCAAGACACGGCCTATGAATTTTTAATCCCAGATTGCAGAAAAAACTTAACTTTGCCGTTCATTATAGAACTATAAATTACCAATTTTCGGATTTTCCTCTTTACTTGACCTTACTTCTCGCCAAACTTCATGCTGCTGGACCAACGGGAAGTACCAAATAGACTGGTTTATTTGCGAGTGTCAAAATATGCGGCATAAATGGTCGTATTTTTTATTTCGTTAACTTTTTTTTTGGGTGGGAAATTTTCAAATAATTTCTCCCGCTCTGGGCGGAGCGGGAGAGCGTATCAGGCTTATACTGACAAAAACCCACCCGTGTTCCTTCAGTTGCCTGTGTGTTTTCAGGGGCCACGGTAACCCTTTCGGACTTTCCCGCGACCCTGGCAGGCATCGGCCCTAGCGTACCATGGCCTAGACCAGGGCCGGACGCGAGAAATCACCACCGCCGATCGTCTCCACGAGGACATGGCGGTGCCCCGCCCAAGCCGGGCAGACCTCCACCGTATGCTCCACCGTGTCCTCCGGGCGATCCACACAATGGTCACACCCGGGCGTTTCCTCCCGCCTTATTCGGAACAGGAACCTCCCGAAACAACCGTGTCCGGTGAGAACCTGTGTCAGGTGGAAGGTGAGGACGCCGTGGCGCCTCTCTACCACTCCTCAATGAGGGAACTTATCGCCACAGTTGTGGCGTGCCCAATATTGCGTTGACTTGGAAATTTGATTTTCGTTACACTTCCAAGAGACCGTAGATCTAAGTTTTTGATATCTATTTCAACTTGATGCTTCCACGCGTTCCTGAAAAAGGGTCTTGACAGACAATGAAGTCGTCCTTTAAGGGTTTTAATGTTTCATTTTGAGGTACGGAACCCTAAAACAGATTTAATATCAGCCTGTGACCTTTTCATGATGTAACGACTGAACGGATTTCTAGATGAAAGGCATAGGATAGGCCATGACCTGGGTTAGGACACAGGATACTCTGAATCCCGGTAGCACGTTCCTGTGGGATATTTTCCGACATCCACGCGGGCGAAGCCGCGGGCAAAAGCTAGTAACTTGATACACACAATACGATACAGTCTGTAATCTGATAGGTACCACATATATGATGATGCGAACAATGTAACACTCTAAACTTTAGAAATATAATTAAATTACATTCATATTCTGCTTTTATTCCATTTGGATTCTTTCCATCGGCATTTTACGTAATCGCAACAAATAAAATGTTACTTACCTAATATATACTTGATTAGTAAATAGCACTAATTAGTGAATCAAATGATAAACATTAAAATAACATAGTAAACTTTGAAAATAATAAAAAGCCGTGTTTGACTCAGTCACAATATAAAAATGTACTCTGTGGTGCTAATTTGACGTCTGCGAAGCAGGCGAAGAACAGTTCTACCCATGGACATATTATACAAACTGGACTGAGCTCTCGTAAAACACGAGCAGAGAGAGACATGTATACCGAGGCTGTTTATCTCTTTCTAATAGGGTGACCAAACATTTTTTATCAAACAGGAAAGTTCGTTTTGAAGGAGATAATTTGTGTCCGGTTGTAACTAAGGTGATTTCAAATATTTTTTTGTATTACAAAAATATTGAAATTAAGTTACCTTATAAAATAATCATTTATGACAAAATAATTAAAAACTCTATTGAAGTACTTTTTCTCTAAAGGTCGATTTGACACTAACATTGTTGTGTTGTAAGGTCGGTGTTGGATCGTGTACCCTTTTTGAGAAAAGAAGTTATGATAGCTAGACTACAATATTGTTGAGACACGTCTTGAGTCGAATCATCAATTTAATATGATCACGTATACGTGACTTATGATGAAGTAGGCAAGGGTGCATGCAGAATTTCGTTTCGGGACCTTTTCTTGCTCTTTTTTTCCGTTTTCTCTACAGAGCTGGTGTTTGGGTATTTAAATAAAGTAAAGGGAAATAAACCAAAGTGTGTGTGACAAACATTTATTAAATATAAATATAAAAATCTGCCGGCTTGAAATGAAGGCTGCACACGACAGAATTCTTGGTATTCGTTTGTGATTCGGGAATTGCATCCAACCATTTTTGCTTCATTTCTTCTTTCGATGGAAAGCTGTAACCAATATAAAAAATAATGCTATTTCAATAATGCGATACATAAGTACAAATTGTATTTATTATACGCATAATTCATACATACATAAACTCACGCCTTCTTCCCATGGGGGTAGGCAGAAAGTACAGAACGCCACCTGCTACGATCCTTACTACTCCTGTTGCCTCGTTTACGTTCATATATCTAGTCATACACGCACGCCGGTTGCGAGTACTACGCACCTGGCCTTTCTGAAGAACATCACCAATAAGGTCAGTATAAATGTCCTCCTAGGGCGTCCCCGACCGGCCTTTCCCTTCACATCAGCCTTGTAAATACATTTTGTTAGTCGCCTTTCATTCATCCTCAAACCATCTCAGCATACTCTTTTAAATTTTTGTCACTATATCTTCTTTTAAATCACATAATATTAATAGTTTTAATCAGAAATACACAAAAGCTTTAGTGTTCCGTCTACAAAACGTCTAGAGCATGGTCAACCTACTTGACACCATTGTTAGTAAACAAAATATTGTTATTCCTTATCTGTGAAATGAAATGCCACAACCAGCATATGATTCACTTTTACATGTCTCGATACAACACTTTTTCACCATTATCATTACAAAAATTAAAAAAGAACCGAAGCTAAAACTTATAATGCGTTTCCACAAAACAACAGAAAAAGTCGCCTATGTCGCCATGACACCAATTGATGATAATTCAATGAATTGATGTCACTTTTCAGTATTACCTACCAGTGTAATTTTATGATAATTACCAAAAATCACATTATTTTTATTTTACTTAAAATAAATTATTTACTACTAAGTACAGATTGTAAATCTATAAATATAAAATATTTAAAACGAATGTAAAAGCTGAAAATATTTTCTACCAACTTGTAACATTTTTATCTTTTGGCAATTGAGAAAAAGGAACAAATAGCCTCGGCTCGGCTATCTCTCTCGTTTCGTTTTGCCTCGGCTAAGATTGCCTAACAAATGTAAACCTAAGCTGCAATTCGTATGGTTCATTTTTGTATAATACGATTTTTGGAGAGCTCAGTCCAGTTTGTATAATAAGTCCATAGTTCTACCAAGGTGAGCATAAATGAATGACTGGTCTCCCTGCGTCGAGCGCAGCGAGACCAATCATTCATCTAAGGTGAGATTTGAAGTAAAATTTTGATTGATCGATCAGTGAATGTTGCCAGTCTCAAAGTTTCTTTAACTTGTTTTGTATTGTTAATATCAATAGTTATCTTCTGATGTAGTCGGATAACATGAATTTGATATTACACGACTGCGTCACACAGAAGAAAGGTTCAGGATTTGGGCCAAACTAAAAAAGGCCTCTGGTCACATGAAGAGTCCACCAACCGCTTGGCGATGTTTCGCAAAACTAAGTGGGTACTCCCTCGGACCCAGTGTTTCAACCCCAAACGGCTCGAACATATACGATAAGTCCCAATAAAATCGGAGTATTTGCGCTATTTGAGGTTTTGCAGCAGCCACCCCAGCACAGCCCACTGTGCTAGGAAGATGGGATGGCGCAAGGCTGTCGCCACATGTTGCATCCCACAGCAAAGGCCGACGTAACTTCTAAGGCATTATGGTAATCCCGTCTGGTCTCTGCCCATCGTCGCATGCCAAGCCATTGGTTTCTAAAATAGCTGGCACCCTGGCAAGAGCACCATGGATGATGTCATTGATGCTGGCGGGCGTGCCATGCTATCCGGCTTGCGCTCCTACTGCAGGATAGGCCATGGTGTCCAAGGCAGTCGACACCTTCATCGTATTCGTAGTGATGCAGAGCCACGCAAGGAGCGCCCAAACGCAGACAAGTAGCGAGCCGGAAGTTGGTGTCACCCAGCATAGTGCCTATGTTGTGTAACGGCAGCGCCTGAAGCCAGAGGCCCGACTCCCACTCACCCACAGCCAGCAGGCGGGCACACTCAGCAGTATTTATGGACGAATTAACAAGATTATTCCGTACCAACCTGCAGAACGGCTCACTGTCTTTGGGAAAATGGGTTCACGGACCGATTTGTATAGTGTATAGAATGAGCATTGCCATACACCGAGGCAATGCTGCCAGCCTTTTGGGCACTTTTCCTGTTAGCAGCGATGTGAACGAATTTTCTGATGCCCTATGATTATTTCCCCTCGCTTTTTTTATATACCTGTACATTTCTGATTATAAGACTGTTGGCTTTTAAATTATGTACCTAAATATTATTCATCCAAATCTCACTAAAAAGTTTTTTGTATGTTTAATCTTTAGTCTGCCTCCACTTTTAAATTGAAACGTCACGTTCAAAATATCTTTCTTACATTATGAGACGATAAAAAGTTTGTCTTCATTAAAATATTCAAAATTTAAAATATTGTATTTCACATAAACCTAGCTATGTCATAGATAATGGATATGATAACCTATGGAGAAGAACCGGAAAAAACTCCACGGCAAATAGCTCTTAAAAATAATTGGCTTTTACAATATTTCAAAATAAGAATAAAATATTAAGTTAATATAATAATAAGTAAGTATAGGCCTGTGCCGGTAGAGTTTACTTTGCCGGAACAGGTCTGGGATGAGGAACCAGACCAAATGAGATACAAAAACCCGCAGGGCAGCATGTGGCGAGCTGTTGGGCAGTAGCGACCCCACGGACCCCTATCTCCCGGGAGAAGTCTTGTTCCTCACCTCTGGCTTGCCTTTATTGGCCGGCTGGAGTGAACACTGACGAGGAACGGTGCTCTCGCCTTATTCTTGCCTTAATTGGCCGGCTTGAGTGGAGATTCGCAAGAGCAAACGTGCTCGGAGGAAGGAAGTATTCCAGTAAGATGCTGGTAGGGATCTTGACCGTACTTCCGGGATTGTCCTGATAGCCGTGGAATACCTCTCCACTCCTCATAAGCACCTCAGAACGTGTTGCCCCCTTGTCGCTACGACACTATGTGCTAGCGACCGTTTTCGGGGGCCCATTATTGAGTGTGAAAGTCACCCCCTGCCATTTTATCCGTGTGCATATAAAACATAGATCAGGCAGGGGCCATAGTCCTTCCATAGTTCCAGGTGACCAGTCCACTTTAGCAACCCAAAGCCATAGTCCGTATCTTTGTTTCCATATCCTGCAATAGTCCTACACCAACCGGGGGTTGTCCTTGGCTCCACTTGCATAGTGCGAACAGGGACAATCGTCGGTTGGTACCTCATTTCATTAAAAACGTCTAAGGGGCCTCTGCGAGTTGGCTTCGGCCCCTCGTACGCCTTCCAAAGGTCCGGGACCCCTGGGTCCCGAGAAATATCATAGTAAGTATTAAGTTCCTGGATTTGAGGATTATCGAGTCCTCCCCCTCTCTTCGGACTTCAGATAACCCCACTAAACCCCATTGTAACCTGCTCAGTTCTTCTTCGAGTTCGATGATCTTATCGTCGGTCCGGAGTGGACGCGTGTTGTATGTTGCCAGGTCCAGTTTCCGGTGATTGTGGTAGGCAGATTTCTTCCGGGGATTCTTTGTACCCCTTGCCTCACCGTGACGTTGACCGCTATCGTAGCCAAGGGTAAGTAGGCCACCAGGCACTAGGGGCCATTTCTTTTTGGTGCCTGTCATTTTTGGGGGTATACCATAATCGCCACGCTTGGCAGGTGGATTGGCGATCGCAGTATGGTGTTATAAATGTATAGAAAACGTTACTGCTCATTCTCTAGTAAGTCCCTTAGTCGCCTTTTACGACATGGGAAGAAATTATTGTTGTAAGTTTATTGTCAAAATGAAACACGAAGGACATATTTGTTGTTTTATAAAACTAAGAGGATGGTCTGATACCTAAATTTAAATCAAAATATTCGAAAAAAACTTTATTAAATCTAAAATTACAAAAATGGCAATTAACACAAATATTAAAATAAAGGTTTTGTTACAAAAAACACAAAATAAGGACATCCCAGGCAGCACACAAGTCAGATAACTGGCCAGCAATTTAACCTTATGCAGAGTTAAGCTTAATTATATGTATAGAAGCTGTGTGTATTACGAAGTTCTGTATTAAAGTTTTTTTTTTTGCTATAATAATGCTATTAGCTGAGTTAGTTTTGTAATTTGCGGATTTAATTTCTTAAAACTGAATAATCATCATAAAAAGACCTGTTACTCAAGAGTTTGTGTAACCTTTTGTATAATATGGGTTTAAAATTCCATTATCAAGCATGATGCTGGATAAGTTATATTCTGTTCTCTGTTAGCTGTATTACACACCACATCTTGACAGTTATTCAGCTGCTGTATAAAATAGGCGTTATTTCTGTTATGAAGCATATAGTGACTTAACAGAAATTAAGATAGCTGTTATAACTACTTTATGCCGCTTTAAGTACGAAATTACCGTAATTTGCAGCTAACTGTGGTTAAAGCAATAGTAACAGATTCTTATGCAGAAGTTTGCTCGGTATTCACGAAAAGTAGACATTTTTTAAGCTAGAAGAACTGTTCTGGAACGTTAGTCAGCATTTAAGCGGCTAACTGCGCTTTGTTTTGTAGTGGTTGTGTGAAAATGCCTCCCTACAATTTTTTTTTTTAAATTCTCCACATTCGTGGAAAAATAGAAAAAGAACAGGGGCTTACCACCAGGTCAAAAGCAGTATTATTTCAATATTACTTCAGTGGGAGAAAGAGATGGAGCTATACGTCCTGTAGAGCTTCATCTCTTTCCCACACTGATGTAATATTAAAATAATATTGCTTTATACGAAGAAAGTGCTTGTTTTGATAAGAGCTAAAAAGAAAAAATAATATACCTATACTGTGGGTTTTCATTACTATAATTATGACTGAATCCTGTTTGATTTACAGTACGAATGTGTGTGATTATAGAACAGTTATCGAAAAATGTTGAGTGCAGACCACTTTTAACCAGAGCACAACTTAATAAGTGGACACATAAGGTCTGTTATACAGACATAAGCTGATAAGCCGCTGTGCAATTAGATTTTATTCAGAATGAGCGTCGCCATATCGAATAACATAACCTATTATAATGATGTGGAATTTTATACTCAAATACTCAAGTTTAATAACGAAATCGGTATAATATTCTTATAAAAGTATTACAAGGTTATTTTTGAACCCTTAAACTGCATAAAATATAAAAAATATTTCACACGTAAAAACATATCAATAGACGAAATGTTGTTTATTTCTCCAAAACCCGGCTTATCAGGTAGCGCGTGAAAATTTTACACGAAATGTATATATAAATACACGGTAAGGTTGCATGCGCACCAACAATTTCTTCCTCTAAACATAAATAAGGGTAAAATTTATTTACGATATGTTATTATATTTTCAATGTCGCAGTCACGTTGTTCGGATTTGTCAATTTCAATTTAATTTGATTAACTTCATAACATGGGACAATGGCATGAGCCATTGTCCCATGTTACTCGGGGTCGGCGCAACACGTTTTCTTTTTCCACTCTCCCCTGTCAACAGTCACACTATCATTCACTCCCTTCTCTTTCATATCATTCCTCACACAATCCATCCATCTTTTCTTTGGTCTTCTTCTCCCGCTCCATCCATCAACATTTATGTTCATCACTCTTTTAGTCACATACGTTTCTTCTCTCCTCATCACATGACCATACCAGGCTAAACGATTTCCTTTCAACTTTTCAGTCACTGGCGCCACTTTTAAACTTCCCCTTATATACTCATTTCTTACTTTATCCATTTTCGTCACTCCACACATCCATCTCAACATTCTCATCTCCGCTACATGCAATCTTTTTTCATCCGTCTTTTTCACGGCCCAGCATTCCGATCCATACAAAACGACAGGCCTTATCACGGACTTGTAGATTTTCCCCTTTAACTTGAGGGGCATACGTGGGTCACAAGTTGTTCCAGTGACCTGTCGCCATTTCATCCATCCTGAGTTGATCCGGCGCGTTACCTTTCGGTCTACTCCGCTATCCCCCTGGACAAGCGACCCGAGGTACCGCAAATCGGAGCAGATTGGTAAGGGCGTTCCGGCGAGAGATATGGGCACAGGACTGGAAGGACCGCCAAAATCACAAAAACGGTCTCCAGTCTTTCCCACCACACGTCCAATCTACTCTGGACCTCTAAGCCGCTCTCGGCAACCAGCACAATGTCATCGGCAAATAGCATACACCAGGGAGCCTCTTCCTGGATATCCGACGTAAGAGCGTCCATTATCACCAGGAAGAGGTAAGGGCTGAGTGCCGACCCCTGGTGCAAGCCGACAGTCACACTGAAGCTGCCAGTAGCGCACACTGTAGACCGGACTTGAGTACTGCATCGACTGTACTCAAGTCCGGTCTACAGTGGGCAAAATTTAATTTGATTAACTTCTTAATAAAAATACTGATATGAGCTAAACGCTGTGTATCGTCTGAATATCTGTGCTTTGAAGGACTTAACCATTAGTTCATTCATCATTCATTTATCATCTGGCTAAGAGAGCTGTTATACTTGTATTAAAGACCAAAATGCTTTTATACAGAAGATACTCAGCTTGTCGTACAATTATTCAAAACTTATTCAGCTGTTACGTTGCTATTACACAGCTATTAGCAATATAATTTTGTGCCCAAATTGCTTGAATAACCTCTGAGTAAGCGCTTAATCAGCTAATTACGGTAGTCTTATTCAGCGATTAGTTTCTATGACTGCTGTTAAACAAAACTTACTCAGAAGGTTTGTGCTGGCTGGGATTTTACTTAAAATTCGTAACCTCTGGCTCTGATCATCGCCTGCATGCGATCAGGCATGCTCTGGATGATGTTCTTGTTTACTTGGGGAATTTCGTGCCAGGCAACCACCAGTGCGGTTTTCAAATCATGGAGGGTCTAAGGAGGGTTGAGACTACCGGATTCGCTTTTTAAGTATGTCGTATGTTCTATGGGATTCATGTCTGGGCTTTTTGCTGGCCACTCCAAATTGGCAATTTAGTTTCCATAGCTAAAAAACCTAGGATGTTAAACTGGATTACATAAATAATAACACAGATTTGAATACATATCTGACCGGTTAAATAGTCATGGCCTCAGAGGTCAGTTATGAGATACGCTACAGAAAAAATGTCACGCGATTTCTCATCGTTGTATTCAATCCTGTTTAAGTAAACAGGATTGAATATCAAAACGAATTCAATGGTTTACCAGTAATTTTCGAAATTATTGTAAACAATTGTACTTTTTCGTTAAATGCATCCTCGCGTTCGCTTTTCACTCGGTTGTAATTATTTATCACAGTGTATAACAACTTTCTCACATTGTTTCTTAAAGTTTTAGGCAATGTTGTACTTGAAATACGACAAAATGTACACTTTGTTTTCGTAAGAGGTTATAAAAACAACGCGACACTTGCAGCAGTGTTGCCAATTTATGAAAACGTGAAAAAATCATTCTCAGCTCTGTTGTGCCTGCGACTTTAGCAGCTTTCCTACCATTTTTTAAATAAATTACATTTTAATTAAAATAATATTAACAACTCTATTGTAAGGTCATTTAGTAGATAATTGTATTAGAAATGTTAGTCGATTGATGTGTCAGGACTCAGGAAATCATGCACTCATGACTTTATTAGTTTTCAATGTTTCTGTTGACATGTTTGAATAATCTTGTGATATGAATTCAATCATTGATTTGTTTGTTAAAGTATTTTAGTTGATATAGTTAAATCTCGTTGGTCCGCAATTTCATTAAAACTTCCCGCACTATGAGTGGTGGCATAAATTGGTGCCGATTCCCTTGTTCACAAACTAAACTAAATTTAAGTTCAGTGCATTTTTTTCTTTCTATTTCATTAAGAAAAGGACAGAGGATAAATTTTAGTTTAGTACTGTCAAATTAATCAGCGCCTGTCACTCTCCATACAAGTTTAGACGTGATTAAAAACTTGCCGACTAAAATTACGTCAATTTACGTCAAGCGCTGATTAATTTGACAGGACTAAACTAAAATTTATCTTCTGTCCTTTTCTTAATGAAATAGAAAGAAAAAGATGCACTGAACTTAAATTTAGTTTAGTTTGTGAACAAGGGAATCGGCACCATTGTCAACCTAACGTTTTTCATTCCTGGCCTAAAGATCAGAAGCGGGATTTCCAAGGAAAAAAAAATCTTTTCACGTCCACAGCTCGGACACACCGTAAGTAACGCACTTTATCTCATCATCTGTTATCCTCATTGAGGTGGATAACAATTAAAATTCTATTGTGTCTCGTTAATGACAGTTGAAAGGTATGATTATTTCGGAATTTCGGCAAATACCCAGTCATGTGGGTATTTTTATTTTCTCTTAGTTTTTGTGAGGGATGGATATGCATGACCAAAGATCGTTTCGCTTTTATTTGACACACCTGTTATAGGTACAGATGTTCTATGTCACGAAGTCCGTTTGGCTATGAATGTCGTCAAGCGTGCACATGCACATTGTTTTTGTGTGCGTAACCTCGAGAGCGCTCAGTGTCGATCGGGACACGGTCCGGATCAGTAGTGGTTTTTAGTTCGCGCCAAATTGTTTCACGGAGTAAGGTCAGCATGGCAACAAAACGAAGAAGAGTTGTCCATAGTGAGGTAATATTTATTTATACGTTTTCAATTAAAATGTTATACAAAGATACTTAATATAGCAATAGAAGTATTTATAAAATGAATGTTTTTTTGTGTTATAAAATGTTTACATTACTTAATTATTTTGATTACATTTTGTTTTAGGGTCGAAACATGATAGCTAGTGTTTATCATTTTCTGCGAGAAGAATATGAATTTACAAAATCATTCATGGAACTCAACTGTGATTTGTCTCATTTACGAGACATTACACGCCGTACAGCTGAAGCTACGGGTGTGAGCCAAAAAACAGTTCAAAGAATATTAAAAGAAGAGAAGGAATTGCCATCCACTTCATCAAAATTCACTTCACCTATGAAGAAAAGGAGAAAGCGAGATAATAAAGTGGATATAGATAATTTTACAGCCGATGTGGTTCGCAGTACTGTACAAGATTTCCATATTGTCCATAAAGAAATTCCAACATTAGCTAAGTTAAGAACAGCATTGAATGAAAAAATCGGATTCGAAGGTTGTTTAGAAACTGTTCGCAAGTTACTGTTGAAATTAGGTTACAAGTGGCGCAAAACAGAGAACAACCGTAAAGTCTTGACGGAGCGTCACGATATACAAATGTGGCGTTTAAAATATTTAAAAAAAATAACAGAGTACCGCTCTCAAAGTCGGCCCATTGTCTACACCGATGAGAGCTACGTCTTTTCGACACACGTGCGAAACAACACCTGGGCAAAAAAAAAGGAAAGAACTCCGTTTTTAAAAAAAATTAGCACAGGCACTCGCTTTATTTTAGTGCACGCGGGAACCAATAGCCAACCAGGATGGTTTTATTGAAATTGCTTCCTTGGTTTATAAGGCCAACTCAACAGCTGGTGATTATCATTCAAATATGAGCTATGATAACTATGTAAAATGGCTAAATGAAAAGTTGCTACCCAATTTACTTCCGCGCTCTGTCATTGTCTTAGACAATGCATCTTATCACAACACACGGGCTGAACGACTACCGACGCAATCTACAAAGAAAGCCGATATGCAGCAATGGCTCAGGGATAAGGGTATAGCATTTGATGAATCTCTTCTTAAATTGGAATTGTACGATACAATAAAGAAGTACAAAGACCAACACGTAATCTACAAGATTGACGATTTTATAAAAAGCAAGGGTTTTGATGTCTTTCGCCTTCCCCCTTATCACCCAAAATTAAATGCGATTGAAAATATTTGGGGGATCGTTAAAAATTATGTCGCATCTAAAAATATCGAGCAAAACATGACGAATACGGAAAGACTGATCAATGAAAGTTTGGGCCAAGTTAGCAGTGAAACGTGGCAAAAAACTTGTGCTCATGTTGAAAAAATTTAAAAAGACTACTTGAAATATTTTGATCTCGATTTTGAATTTATAATCAATGTACAAGATGATTCTGACGACAGCAAAACGGAATCGGAAATCGAAAATTTATCTGATAGTGATTGAAAATACTGAATAGTCCTACTTGTTTCGTTTCCATTCTGTAACACCAATGCTTAATTAAATGCCTACATATTCTTAATATTTTTGTATTTATTGCAACCTAATCTAATTTATTTACAAAATGTATATACTTCTAAAACCAAAATTTTATTTAGATTATTAAATCTCGACTTGAATATATATCAGATTTTTTTGCTAACGTTACCTACTTTTACACACACAAGCGCGCTTGTCGGGATACGTCACTACTACAATCAAAGCCGAACGGACTTCGTGAAATAGAATATATGTATCTAAGGTGAAAAGACAAACGACATGCAGTGTCAAATGGTACTGAATGGTGAGCCTTATATTTCAAAACTACGGTTAAATTTATTTTCCACTAGATCATCTATGAAATTGTAGTCCTAACCAGTCATGATTAAAAGTTGATGAGGGAGTTATGTGTCAGTGCCCAATTAATGGGCAATATATCCGCCCCATTTCATTGAACTCAAACATAAGCTGGTGACATGTGGGTCTACCACACCTCTTCTCCAGTCACTTTGCGCAATGAGTGCGATGTTATGTCATGTCATGATTGGGTATGTTAATTATAGGTAACACAATGACAGATACTAAGCTTACATTCGAAGTTTCAGACCACTTTGAGATGGATGGACATGAAGAAAATGCCCGAGGTAAAGGGCCTGATATACAGGATGCCCGAGGTAAAGGGCCTGATATACAGGATGCCCGAGGTAAGGGCCCTGTTATAAATGAAACCCAAGGTAAAAAGTTAAGGAATTCTTGTGATGTGACCAGTCGAGAGGAAGGACTGGCACATGCACAGGAAGGAGAACCCGAGGTTATGGGTCAAATCATGGATGATTTTAACTTGAAAAGGAACGGACACGGCTCGTGGCAAGAGCACGAAAACACAAACTCGGAGGGAAACCAAAGCCAATATTAGGGACAAAGAAAAAGAAAGAAAATGAATACTGGAACGAAAGAAGAGGAAGACGCAGATCGGTTGCAAAACGATCATCACGGTTAAGGAAGAGACGGTACTACTCTACGTCTTCGGAGTCGGCAAGTGAATCGCCATCACCAAAGAGAACAAGGAGATCGAAGGCAAAAGAATCGGAAAGTAGATTAATGGACAATTTTGTGGCTGTTTTAGAAAAATTAGGGGTTCGGATAAACTTAAGATGTCTTTTAACACAAATGTTATACCGGAGTTCGACCCTTTGTCTAAAGAACAAACCATATTGACTTGGTTGACTAAAATTGAGGAATGTGCTGAAATTTACGGCTGGGAAGAAAAAGAAATCATTCACTACGGTTTGCCTAAGCTAACCAGTCTAGCAAAGACATGGTATCAGGGTCTAACTTCAATATTGCATACATGGACAGAATGGAAAAGGAAACTGATTGAATCTTTCCCGTGTAGGGAAGATTACGCAGAGCTTTTAACCGAAATGCTAGCAAAAAAAAGTAAGATATGGAGAATCACTGGAGCATTATTATTATGTGAAGGTTAACTTATTAAATAGATGTAAAATATATGGCAGGCAAGCAGTAAATTGTCTTCTACATGGAATAGACGACCGTACGGTGAAAGTTGGCGGTCAAGCAGTCCAGTTCAACAAACCAGAACAGGTACTAAAATATTTTAGGACTGTTAAAAGTGATCCGAGTACAGAGCCATAATGTTGGAGCAAGTAATGGAGTAATTGATATTGAATAACTATGTTAACTTTATTAGCTTTTATAATATTCAACATACATATTTTTTCTTCAAGTGACACACACTGTAATAAAAGAATATCGCTAACGTCAGCAGTCAACAAGTGGCATAAATAATAAAATTGAGGTTGAACTCCCGACACTCCTCCTCGATTGTATATGTAGATCTTTGGAATATAAAATCGTTAAATTAAATATTAACATAGGTACACTCCTCCTACATGAATACTTTGCATTGTTCTCTGAGCATCTTATGTCTTGCAGTCGCTAATGATTTAGTTAGCATATCAGCCAAATTGTTTTCAGTTTGTATATATGATATTGACATCTTTTTGTAAATATCAAATCTTTTATGTGATGATACCGAATATCGATATGTTTCGATCTTTTACTATTTTCATAATCCTTTGAAATAAAAATAGCTCCTTTGTTATCGACATACAGCATTGGTGTTAGATTTATTCCAAAATCTTTTAATATTCCGTTTAAATTCATTACTTCGCATGATGCTAATGATGCTGCTATATATTCTGCCTCTGCAGTTGACAATGCAACACAGTTTTGTTTTCTAGAGAACCATGCTACAACATTATCATTGTATTTAACTATACATCCGCTTATACTCTTTCTGTCTCTTTTGCTATTAGCCCAATCTGCATCCGAATAAACTTTTAAGCTTATCTGTTCACACTTTTTATATTCAAGTGCGTAATCTTTCGTTGAACTAAAGTAGCGTAATATGCGCTTGCCATGTTTCCAACATTCTTCATTTGGTTTGTCCAAAAATTGACTAAGATAAGATACAGAATAGCATATATCTGGTCTTGAGACTGTACTCACAAACATTAAACTTCCTATTAGCTCTCTGTAAGGAACTTCTATAGTTTTTTCTGTTATGTCTATGTTTAATCCCTTCTCCATCGGTGTATCTTTTTCCTTGCATTCAGTCATATTAAATTTTGTTAACATTTTTTCTATTTGTTTTGACTGTGTTATTCTTAATATTCCATCTTTTCTTTATATCTCCATTCCGAGAAATTTATTTATCTCTCCTAAGTTTTTGGTATCAAATTCTTGCTGTAATAACTTCATTATTCTGTCAGTTTCTTCTTTCTTTCCCATGACCAAAATGTCATCAACAAACATCAATATCCAAGCATTTTTATTAAAGAATAGGCAAAAATCATTTTTTGATCTTTGTAGTCCACACTTAACCAAAAAATCTGTTAACCTTTCATTCCAGCATCTAGGACTTTATCGTAATCCATATAAACTTCTATTTAATTTCAATACTTTCTTTCTATTTGCATTAACTCCTTGTGGTACTTTAATATAAACTTCATCTTTTAAATAACCATTTAAAAATGCTGTTGGTACGTCCATTTGATAAATTTTGTAATCTTGTTGTACCGCTTGTGCTAAATAAGTTCTTACTGTGCCCATTCTAGCTACAGGTGAATAGTTTGTGTTGAAATAATCTTCTTGAAATCTTCTAGCAACTAATCGAGCTTTCTTTAAACCGTTTTCTTTTGTCTTAAATATCCATTTTGTGTCTATCGCTTTCTTCCCTCTGGGTAAATCTATCGGTTCTGTCCATGTGTTCAATTTTTTTAATGAATTTATTTCTTTACTTATAGCTTCTAACCATTCTTTATCTTTCGCAGCTTCTTTGTACGAAGTTGGATCTTTATTTTCAGTTGTAATCAAACAATATGCACTGTGTAGTTGATAATCATTCATGTGTTTAGGTGGATTTATAGTTCTGCCTGATCTTGTAGTTATTTTATTATCATCACCATCTTGTACAATATCATCATCATCATCATCTGTGATGTAGTTAGATTCATTCAGATCATCCGAATCATCTTGTTCATTTAAACTACTTATTTGTCTACTTTCTTGTATGTTTTTCGATACATTCTTATATTTGTCTTCATCTTCGTCATTGAATATTGCTACATTTTCATAAGGATAGTTTACTATCTCCTCCTGCTTTTCCGGTTGGTAAATAGTCTTTGATTCATCGAATATGACATCTGTTGAAGTTACAATTTTATTACTTTCATGATCCCATAATTTATATCCTGAACCAGTGTAGCCGACCATTATCATTGGTTTGGCTCTTGGTTGTAGCTTGCTTGGTTTTGGTATTGTTACAATCCATGCTTTGGAACCATAAACTTTTAGTTTTGACAAGTCATTATAACCGTACCATATTGAAGCTGGTATTTGACCGTTTAATGCTTTTGTAGGACTACGGTTGAGCTCATAAGCTGATGCGCAAATTAATTCGCTCCATAATAATTCCTTAGGTAACTTCGTTTCTGCAAACTTGACTCTAACTTTGTCTAATAATGTTCTGTTCATCCTTTCCGATGTGCCATTTTGCTGTGGCGTATACGGGCTTGTATATTCTAATATTATGCCTTTTTGAATACATGATTCTTTAAATGTTTTTGATGTCAATTCTCCACCATTATCTAGTCTTAATCTCTTTGTTTTTAATCCAAATTGAGCTTTAATAAGATGTATATGTTTCAAAATATTATGTTCTGCTTCGTTTTTATTTTTCAATAGATATATCATTACAAAATGTGAATAATCATCTATCAATACTTGAAAATAGTATTCGCCATTTATAGACATTGGATGGATAGGTCCACACAAATCTGAGTGTAGAAGATCTCCTATCTCTTTGCTTTCTCTTTTATTAGATATAAAAGGTCTTCGCGTACTTTTCCCTTCTATACAAATCTCACATATTTTTTCTGAGAATAGTAATCCAAGTATTTTTAGACCTTTTCGATTTAAATGACCTAGACGTCTATACCATAAGTCATCTTCTTTATTTTTTGTAACATTTGCAGATTCATCTTTTTGTGATAAAAAGTTAATTTCTAATGTGTACAAATTTTGGTATTTTGTACCATAAAAAAATGTTTTTTCTCTTCTTATGCTCACTGCATTATTTTTGAATAGTACTGTGTAGCCATTATTTGTTATTTTATCTACTGATAATAAGTTATGTGTTATATTTTCCACAATGAGTGCTTCAAAGTCTATTTTTATGTTATTGCAATATCCTGTTATTGTTCCTTTTTTATTTGCTGTTAATCCTTTACCATCTGCTATAGTAACAATTATCGGTTCATCTAATTTTTGTATTTTTGTCATATATTTTTCTACTTTTTCGGTAACCATATGGTTAGTAGCGCCGCTATCTAGTATGAATTTGTTTTCATTAATAACTGATGCAGTCAAAGCTATAAATCCATTAAAATTTTCTTTCATTCCTCTTCTGTAGTATCCTCTATTTCTAGTTCTATTTCCTCTTCCTCTAAAAGGACGTCTGGATCTTGTGTTGTTATTATTATGGTTTATTCCTGAGCCTGACGCTTTAAATATTTGTTGTGTGTGAGACTCATATGTAGGACGCTTATTTTTTTTTTATTTCTTCATCAAGTAATTGTGATTTTACGAACTCTAATGTTATATCTGTGCTGATAGTTTCAATTGCTGTAATTACGTGTTCGTAATCTTCATTTAAGGACAATAACAGATTTTGTCAATGACAGATTTTGTCTGAATCGTCTAATTTTTAATCTATGTTTTCTATTTCGAATATAATGTTATCAAATTTTTGAAAGTGTTCATCTAATTTATCGTTCGTTAATTTAAGACTTAGTAATTTCTTTTTCAGTGTAATCTTTTTAAAAACACTTTTGCGTTGAAATACGCTGTCTAATTTTTTGAACATTTCTTTTGCATTTGTGCATTCTTGAATTATTGATAAATGTTTGTCTGATAAGCATTGAATAATTATTGATTTTGCTTTTGAATTATATACTTTAATTTTTCATCTTTGGAAATTTCTGTGTCATCATAATCTAAAATTGTTAATACCTGTTTTTCTTCTAATAGTGATTTTACTCTGAATTTCCAATTTGTAAAATTTTTGCCCTTTAATATTGGCAAATTATTCGTATTCATCATATTTTTATATATGTAGGTATAATACTTACTTACTCCTTTTATTAGTGGCCCATAACCTTTGTTGGAGCAAGTAATGGAGTAATTGATATTGAATAACTATGTTAGCTTTTATAATATTCAACATACATATTTTTTCTTCAAGTGACACACACTGTAATAAAAGAATATCGCTAACGTCAGCAGTCAACAACTGGCATAAACAATAAAATTGAGGTTGAACTCCCGACACATAAGACGCTACGCAGAAACTAAATGATCGCATCGAACAGACGTGTATCCAAAACGAGGAATAGTTAACCTAAATACTATGCTATAGTAATAATTTAATATTTGAAGAGATTTTTCAAAAAAAAAAAGCGCGATGGGACTCGCATGAAACAGGATGGCCGAACTGTAAGGTTGCTTATTAATTATTTATTTTTTAAAGCGATGAGACTCGCTTGAAACAGGATGGCCGAGCTGTAAGGTCATTTAGTATCTTAGTAGATACTTGTAATTGTATTAGAAATGTTAGTCGATTGATGTGTCAGGACTCAGGAAGTCATGCACTCATGACTTTATTCGTTTTCAATGTTTCTGTTGACATGTTTGTTATTTCGTTTAAATAATCTTGTGATATGAATTCAGTCATTGATTTGTTTGTTAAAGTATTTTAGTTGATAAATAGTTAAATCTCGTTGGTCCGCAATTTCATTAAAACCTCCCGCACTATGAGTGGTGGCATAAATTGTGAACCTAACGTTTTTCGATCCGTCATTCACTGGATTATGGATGAGCCGCACAGATATAAAATGTCATAGAGGAAAGTAATTTACATCGGGAATTGATGTAATTGTACCGTGGTGAAGAATAGAAAAATATAAGTTTATTTATTATTGCGTTACGCGTTTCATTCCTGGCCTAAACTATATACTTCCAAGTCAATTGAGAGCAGTCCAGTCTGCTCCAAGTGCAAAGGGCAACTGATAGAAATCCCACGACTGACGAAACACGAGGTTTACCAAGGGACAAGAAAATAGAAATACTGTACAATAATTTTGAGGATTTACAAGGAAAGTGCGTTACCCCAGCGGAATGTTGTCGCTTTTCAGGATTTCGGTCTGACAGATAATTAGTACCCCATCTCGTGTAAATGTGCCCGAAATTTAGAATTTGTGCGTCCAGCCGATCCAAAGATATTCACGAAAAACAGATTGCGCTGGAGTAACGTTACCCCAGCGGCATGTTTTTTAACCGGTGGTCGTAGCTGAGTACAAACTAGCTACTTAGATAGATCACATTTGTGCCCAATTGTGCCTAAAAAATTAAATTTGTGCGTCTTGAGGTTTCAGAGTTATTCAAGATGCCGCTGGGGTAACGTTTGGCAAATTGCTGTACCTCTCAAACGGCATGACATACAACTACGATTTTTTTACTACGGTGGGTCTTTTATGCTTATGCTGTGCACTTTTATTTTTTCTATAATCGACACCGTTGGAAAATAAAAAATTGATTTTCAAAAACCCTAAAATCGACCCTTGCGCTTCAATGAGAAACCCTAGAAACTTACCAATTATGGCGGTTTGTACCTTTTATGAACTCAAAGCATTATGCGAAATTAAATGTTTCTATTCCAACTCCTCAGAGAGCTATTCTATTTTAATTCAAATCTGGCCATGCTAAAATGTAACACTCCAATACATGAGTTATTATTAAGTGACGGTAATTGTGATTCGACAAATAATTAGTACCTTTATTCAATTGTTTATCCTTAATGTTTCAGCTGAAAAATCCTTGTAACTACACAGATATGTATAAGAAGAAAACCATAGGAAAAGAAATTTCACGATTAACCGAACAAATTCGAATGACTGTATAAAAGCGGCCGCGCAGCATATTGTGCCAACCTTTTTAAATTTGTAGTAGGTACAAGATTTCGTTTTTTGAAACAGTCTCACACAAAAGTGTGACATAAAATTATTTATTGGTTTGTAAAACACGTACGTAGACACGCACAGTATGTAAGCCATATTATATTGAGGATTTGCAAATCTTTTAACTTTCAGTCAAATGTTAGAACATAACTACCTACAGCAATTTAATAAAGACTACAACATGTATATTTGCTAAAAAATAATTTTTAATTGCTAAAAAAGATAATTATGCCATAGCAATAAAATTAAAATACTGTTTATAGATTTTATAGCATTTCATACTATGTGAAATTTTGTTTTATTATTTACTAAAATTATTCACAAATTAATCAAATTGAGGCAAGTGGATGTCTATATTGTCTATCTCAGCTCATTTGTCATTCGTCAATCGGAAATAATACACTGTACATAAAATACATAGCTATCCTATTCCGATAGTTAAACATTACGTGGGGGTAATGTTTTAAACTCGTCAATAAAGTCCCTACTCTCTGATAACTTTCTACGTTACATATTTATATAAAAGTAAGTAAATAGTTATTTAAACCATTTGTACGCACCTGTACCCATCAAAATTTAATTATAGATAATACTACAAATTTAAGAAGGTTGGCACAATGTACTGCGCGGCCGCTTTTATACAGTCATTCGAATTTGTTCGGTTAATCGTGAAATTTTTTTTCCTATGGTTTTCTTCTTATATCTGTGTAGTTACAAGGATTTTTCAGCTGAAACTTTAAGGATAAGCAATTAAATAAAGGTACTAATTATTTGTTAAATCATAATTACCGTCACTTAAATTCATGTTTTGGAGTGTTACATTTTTGCGTAGCCAGATTTTAATTAAAATGGAATAGCTCTCTGAGGAGTTGGAATAGAAACATCTAATTTCGCATGATGCTTTGAGTTCATAAAAGGTACAAACCGTCATAATTGGTAAGTTTCTAGGGTTTCTCATTAAAGCGTAAGAATCGATTATAAGGTTTTTGAAAATCAATTTCTTATTTTCCAACGGTGTCGATTATAGAAAAAATAAAAGTGCACAACATAAGCACAAATTAAGACCCACCGTAGTAATAAAAAATCGTAGTTGTATGTCATGCCGTTTGAGAGGTACAGCAATTTGCTAAACGTTACCCCAGCGGCATCTTGAATAACTCTGAAACCTCAAGACGCACAAATTTAATTTTTAGGGCACAATTAGGCACAAATGTGATCTATCAAAGTCAAATAATTTATTTCAATTAGGCACAAAAAGGCACTTTTGAACGTCAAACGTCAGCGTTTCGTATCTAAGTAGCTAGTTTGTACTCAGCTACGACCACCGGTTAAAAAACATGCCGCTGGGGTAACGTTACTCCAGTGGAATCTGTTTTTCGTGAATATCTTTGGATCGGCTGGACGCACAAATTCTACATTTCGGGCACATTTACACGAGGTGGGGTACTAATTATCTTTCAAGCCGAAATCCTGAAAAGCGACAACATTCCGCTGGGGTAACGCACACTTACAAGGAAACGTCAAAATATTTAAAAACTGAAAAGACAAAATTCAAGATTACCGTGTTTGCGGTAAATTTTGACTTACTGGTAACATAGATTTTTAAAAGTCAATGCTTTTCAGTCGGTGTGGCTTTTGATATTTGTGTGGAATTGCCAACCGCAATTTATCCAGAAAAATGTTTACATCGTAGAGTTTTCAGAAAGAACTCAATAATCAATCTCAAACTCGAAGCATTACCATACCATACTAATTACAGGCACTTTTGAATGAGGTTAAAAATTGAAAGCGCATCAAAGGTGGCGCCATTAGTCTGTGGGTGGCGCGGTGGCGGCGGGCGGCTCCGCTCGGCTTTTGTTTGCCTATTATAACGATGGTCGGTTTCGAACAGGGGTACCTAAACTTTTAAGATAACGGAACACTCACCAAATACCTTTTGTTTTATGGAACCTCATATCCTTGAGTATATATCACTGGAGAAGCCTTACGAACACTTCCCCCTCTGTAAAAGTACAAGAGCGAATGCTCTAACACAAGTAGAGGTTCAGCACCCTGCGATTATAGACCTGTAGCGGTATTATGCACTCCAGCTAAAGTGTTTGAGTCGACCGTTCACGGTAGCCTGTATCCACAGATTAGCACTCTGTTGTCCGACGCGCAGCATAGTTTCCGTCCTGGGCGGGAGACAACGGGGAACTTACTGGATCTTATGACACAAATAGTACCGACGGTGGATGCGGGTCAACAGGTAGATGTAGCCTACTTCGATTTCAGGAAGGCTTTTGACACAGTAGATAACGACGTCCTTTTGGCTAAATTAGCGGGTGTCAGCTGTACACCTCACACTTTGTCGTTTTTCGCCTGCTATTTACGAGATCGTTGTCAGTACGTCGATTGCAGTGGGCAGCTATCCGAGCCTTATTTCACGAGATCAGGAGTCAGTCAGGGCAGTAATTTAGGGCCTTTTCTCTTTATTGTAACGGTTAACGACTTGCCGAGGGTAGTCAATAATTCCATACCATTGTTATTCGCTGACGACTTGAAACTAGTTCGTAAAATAAAACAGGAAACTGATCATGACATACTGCAGCAGGATATTAATGGAATAGTGGAGTGGAGTCGTAACAATAGGTTGCATTTCAATGTAGCCAAATGTTCGGTGTTATCATATACCCGTGCGCGCGACCCGAGTCATTATCAATATTGCATGGATGGAATCCGACTGCAACTTGTCTCAGAGGTTAAGGACTTAGGCGTGCGCTTTACAACTGATTTAAATTTCCGTAAGCATACTACTGATGTTTGTAAAAAAGCATACCGCAATTTGGGGTTGGTGTTACGGCTAGGAAACAAGTTCACAAACATCAGAGCTCTGAGATCGTTGTACGAAGCGCTTGTAAAAAGTCATTTGGAATGCAATGTTGTCGTCTGGTCGCCACATGAAGCCAAGTACAAACTAATGCTAGACCGGATCCAGAACAAATTTATGAGATTCCTGTACTTAAAGCAGTATGGTGTGTATCCAAGGTATCCACGGTTGTATCCAACTCTATTTGTGCTGGGCATGGTAGGCTATAATAAACTGGAAGTAAGAAGGGAAGAAGCTCTCGCCACTTACTTATTTAAGATTATGCGTGGTAAAATACACAACCCAGGCGTTCTACGCACGGTTGGGTTATGTGTACCGGATGGGCACGTGGGGCGACGGGGACGACCGCCGCTGCTGTGGGTGCCGCCCGCTCGCACCAACCTGCTGCAGCACGCGCCGCTGACGCGCGCCTTGCATACACTCAATATGGTGTCACAACAGATTGACTGCTTCAATTGTACTCTGAGTGAATTCACACGGGCCACATTTTGCAAAATTACTCTTTGTTGTTGATAATTATATAATAAAATTGTAACTCTAATCTTAAATATAACTATAGCTACACTATTGTATTAGGTAAGACTTTTTTTTTTTTTTTTTGGGTGGGAAATTATCAAATAACTTCTCCCGCTCTGGGCGGAGCGGGAGGGCGTATCAGACTCTTACTGACTAAAACCCACCCGTGTTCCTTCGGTTGCCCTGTTGCCGGGGGCCACGATTTCCCGATCGGTTTTCTTCGAACCCCCGGCAGGCATTGGCCCTAGTGGACCCCTTCAATTCTGCTGACATCTCTTTGAGGCGCGCGTGGAACACAACGCGCCGTCGACCCGGGCTTGGTCCTTATCGGACAGCGAGCTACCCATTGCTCACCGTCCGCAAGCCCGCGCCTACGGTGGCCGGAAATCGGCTCGCGATTCCCGCCCCGGGCGTCTCCTCCTGCGGCGGTTAGGGGCGTGAGGGCGCGAAATTTGCCTCTCCCTCACGCGTTCCGCCTCCTCCTTCGCGAGCATTACCGCTTCGCAGAAGGAGGTGACGGCCTGCCATTTCCTCTCGCTCCGTACCATGGCCTGAAACCAGGGCCGGACGCGAGAGATCACCGCCGCCGATCGCCTCTACGAGAACACGGCGTTGCTCCACCCAAGCCGGGCAGACCTCCACCGTATGCTCCACCGTGTCCTCAGGCCGATCCACACAAAGGTGACACCCGGGTGTTTCCTCCCGCCTTATCCTGAACAGGAACCTCCCGAAGCAGCCGTGTCCGGTGAGGACCTGCGTCAGGCGGAAGGTGAGAACGCCGTGGCGTCTCTCCAGCCACTCCTCAAAGACGGGTCTTATCGCAGCGATTGTGGCGTGCCCAGCGCGGGGTTGCGACAATCGCACCCTCCATGACGCCATGAGATCCCGCCGGAGCTCTGTCCGCTGTGCCGCAATTTCTTGCGGCATCGGGGTTAAGCCCCGGCGTTTCGCCTCCTCGCGCCACTCCCAGACGTGCGCGAGGACCTTTGCCTCCAGATCCCATGGCGGTAATCCGGCAAGGAGGCTCGCCGCCTCGCAGGAGACCGTGCGGTATCCTCGGGCCAGCCGGATGGCCATGACCCTCTGGGACGCGTTCAACCGGCGGGCTGGCCGCAGCCTCAATGAACGCGCCCACACCGGTGCCCCGTAAAGGGCCATGGACCGCACGATCCCCGCATAGAGCCTCTGGCAGGAGGCGTTTGGATCCCCTAGATTGGGCAGGAGCCGCTTCAATGCAGCCCCGGCCCGCTCAAGTCTGGGAGCCAAACGTCGGAAATGTTCTACGAAGTTCCACCGGCTGTCGAGGACGAGTCCCAGATACTTCATCGTCGACTCGACACCGATGTGAACCCCTCCCGCCATTACCTGGGAACCCGACGGTGGCGCATTCCGAGGACCATGAAAACCCATGGCCTCAGACTTGTGCAGGGCCACCTCGAGTCCCAGCTGCCGGATCCTATCGACGATTGTCGCAACCCCGCGTGTCGCTAAATCGGCCGCCGCCTGGTACGACCCCCCCTGCGCCAGGACAAGCGTGTCGTCAGCGTAACAAACGACGCTGACGCCGCTAGGGAGGTCGGCGCGCAGCACCCAGTCGTATCCGATGTCCCACAGATGCGGCCCCAGGACCGAACCCTGTGGGACACCGCACGACATCTCTTGCCGGTTCCACTCTCCTTGGTGACCGGGGTAGATGACGGCCCTGTCCGTCAGATAGGCCTCGACCACACGACAGAGGTAGGTCGGCATCCGGTGATACCGGAGTGCCTCCCTTATGCAACTCCAGGGCAGGGTGTTGAAGGCATTGGCGATGTCTAGAGACACCGCCAAGACGACCCCACCCCGGGCCACAGCATCCCCCGTCGTGAGGGCCCGCATGCGCATGATGGCGTCCACCGTAGAGCGCCCCCTGCGGAAACCGAACTGGCTCTCCGCCAGATCCGGCCCCACTCGCACCAGCTGCCCGACGAGGCGGTCTGCAATGACTCTTTCAAAGAGCTTGCCCACCTCGTCGAGCAGCACAATGGGCCGATAAGCGGACGGAGAGTCCGCTGGGCGCCCCGGCTTCTTGATGAGGACCAGTTTCCCCGTCTTCCAACGAAGTGGGAACTGGCCCCTCTCCATGCATGCGCTTAGGAGCCCCCTCAGTCGAGGCCCGAGAGCCCCCATGGCCAGGACCCAGGCTTTTCCGGGTATGCCGTCGGGTCCTGGGGCGGTATTCTTCGCACTCATCTTGCGTACCGCCACTCTCATTTCTACCTCAGTCACCTCAGGAGAATCGTCGTCGTCGGTGTGGTCCGCATCGGGCATCGCAGTAGGCGGAGCCATGGGCGGAGCAGTATGATCCCCTCTAGAGGGGAACAGAGCGCTCACCACGTCCCCCACAAGCTGGGGCCGGAGACTCTGCGTCAGCGGGGGAGCCCATGGGCGGAGTTTCTCCCGCACCATCTTGTATGGGCGCCCCCACGGGTCCCGGTTGAGAGTCTCCAGCATCTCCTCGCGGGCCAGCGCCCTGGCCCGCAGGATCTCCGCTTGGAGGGCGGTCTTCGCCGCTCTGTACCCCTCGTACAGCTCCGCCTCAATGGCTTGCGTATCGGAGGGCGAATACGGAGCCTGCGATGCCTGGCGTACCGGCGTCGCGCAGCAACACACGCCTTGCGCAGAGCCTCCAGCTCTTGCGACCACCAGTACAGCCGGCGCGAAGCATGTCTAGGATGGACCCGGGGCATTGCCATGTCACACACATTGGACATGGCCTCCCGGAACCACTCCGCCTCGTCGTTGATGTCGGCAGGCCTGTCCGGTGATGACACCCAGGCCTGCACGATCGAGGCTTCCAGGAGAAGCTCCCGGTCCAGCTGCTTCAGCGCCCACCGCGGACCACTCGGGGCCTGTCGGACCGGCGCACTCGAGGTCTGGGTGGAGACGTCAAACCGGATGTACCGGTGATCGGAGTAGGTCTCCACCCCCTCCATGACGCGCCAGTCAATGACACGCGGCGACAGAGCGGGGCTGGCGAACGAAATGTCAACCACCGATTCGCCCCGCATCCGCACACACGTGGGGACAGAACCCCGGTTTAGGACGACCAGGCCTGTCTCCAGAGCCCAGTCCTCCACCATCCTGCCCCGTGTGTCCGTATACCGGGAACCCCAAGCCAGATTCTTGGCATTGAAGTCCCCGAGCACGAGCACGGGGAGGGAACCAAACCCGACGACGACGACTCTTAACTCCGCAAGGGAGTTGTGGAACTCGGCAAGAGTTCGGTTCGGGGAGAAGTAAACACCCACCACGACAATCTCCCCGAACCGTGCTGCAACGCAACCCCGTCCTCTCTTGACCGACTCGAGGGACGGAGTACCGGCGGCGGCCGATGAAATGAGGGTCACTGAGCCGCTCAGGTCCTCCACCCAGTCATCCCTGGGCGGGACAAAGTACGGCTCAGCGACCACGGCGATGTTGATCAACCACTGCGCCATGCTCTGGAGCAACAGATCCTGAGCGGCGGCGCAGTGGTTGATGTTCGCCTGGAGGAGGCGAAATGGGGCCGTTATTGGCATTCCATCTCTACCTCCCCCCGAGCCCCCTGCGAGGGCCCTGCCGCGGCGGAAACGGCAGCGGCGACAGCGACGGTGGACGCGGCGGTGGCCACGGTGGAAGTGGCGGCGGCTGCGGCGGTGACGGCGGTGGTGGCGGAGCGCTTGCCCCTGCCTCTGGCCTCGGCGGGTGGAGTGCAGGCCCTGCTCCCAGCCCGGTGATCGGCCGGCTTGCCAGCCGCCGCACATACGACACAGTGCGGCGTGGCGTTGCACGAGCCGGCCTTGTGACCGGGCTGACCACAGCGGAAGCAGAGGTTGCTGCGGTCTACCTCCGAGGTGCACTTGGCCCCCACGTGGTGGCCCACCTGGCACCGGAAGCACCTCAGAGGTCTGGGCTCCAGCAGTTTGACCTGCGCCGAAACCCAGCCCACCAAGCCTTTGGCCCTCCCCGGCTATCTTTTTGGCCGCCGTCACGGGGCAGCTCACCCTGATGGCTTGCATCCCCGTGTGGTCAGGATGGAAGGTGCCTGCCTTGACCTGCTCGACAGAGCACCCTCCAGCCTTAGCGACGGCGGCCACCACCTTTGCCTCCGTCACGGAGTCGTCCAGGCCCTGGATGCGCAAGTCAGCGCACTTGGTGGGCCTGGAGACTCGGGCCTCGTCCGCATTTAGGGCCGCCCTGAGCTTTTCAGCCAGAGCGTCAGCGGCTGGGCCACTGGCCGCACCAGGGACCTCCAGCATCCGGGCCCCGGTTGAAATGAAATGAAATGAAATGAAATGAAATGAAATTGTTTATTCTGTAAATAGGATATCGGAATCACTTTTACACGTCATATAAAAAAATATTAAAAATAAGCTAGATGAGTTCGGCTTTTCCTATCTGACTACTCTGAGAAGAAAGGCCGAAAGAAACTCAGAGGTCATAGTCTCTTTTAAAGTCCAGACATAATCTTGGTCAGGCCATATGAGGACCATGTAGATTAGTGTCTGAAAAGGTCTTTTGAGGAAAGAACCACACAGATTTGAGTGGACCTGTCCAGTCAGTGCAAGCATTTGTCAGTAATCGTGGAGCTCAACTTAGAACTTAAGGAGCTCAACTCGACGAGCAATACCAAAGAAAGGACATTTGGGTAGGCCGCAAAAACTACTCAAACTGCCAGACCATCACTAAAACTAGAAGAGAAATGAAAATAATATCCACATAGTCCTCACATTCACAATAGTTAAAATAATATAATACTTTACAAAGTAATCATGTCATTTTGATTATATTTTCCAACAATGTCAACGTTTTATAAAACTGGTATATGTTGATTTTACATAATAATTAAAATGTCTAGTTCTATGGTTTTATCACAAGGCTTAGCAGAGCGAGCAGTTCAATCCCAAGCTTTTTTATCTTCTAAATAATCTGAAATTGTAGTACCCTTTTCTACAAAGTTTGGTTTTAATACAGATTTTAAATCGTTTAATGGGTAAGTTTCGAATGTCAATAGGGAGTTTGTTGTAAAAGCGTATACATTGACCCATGAATGAGTTGCCTACTTTGTGGAGACGTGTGCGATGTACAGCAAGGTTGTGTTTATTCCTGGTATTTAAACTATGAATATCGGACATTTTCTTAAAATTTGATATATTTTTGTGTACATACAATAGGTTTTCAAAAATATATTGTGAGGCTACAGTCAGAATATTTATTTCTTTGAATTTTTCTCTAAGGGAATCTCTTGGACCTAGGTTGTAAATGGCTCGAACAGCCCTTTTCTGTAGAACAAAGATAGTATTAATGTCCGCACAGGTTCCCCAGAGAAGAATCCCATATGACATAAGACTATGAAAATAACTAAAATAAACAATTCTGGCTGTATCCACGTCAGTTATCTGTCTAATTTTTTTAACAGCATAGGCGGCCGAACTTAGCCTTCCTGACAATTTTTCTATGTGTGGGCCCCATTGTAATTTACCATCAATAGTAATTCCAAGAAAAACTGTCGACTCAACAGGGTCCAATTCTGTTCCATTAACCTGAACATTTGTTGATAGCTGCCTGACATTTGGCATTGAAAATTTTATGAGTTTAGTTTTGTTTTCGTTCAGGAGAAGATTATTTACATTAAACCAATGCACAACTTTAGAGAGTGCATCATTAACTTGTTCAAAGTTGACTAACTGACGTTTGATTTTAAAAATGAGGGAAGTATCATCTGCGAATAATACGATCTTGTGATTATCCCTTATGTGATAGGGCAAGTCATTTATATAAATTAGAAATAAAAAAGGACCAAGAATTGAACCCTGCGGAACGCCCATGGTGACCGCAGATCCTGCAGATCTCTTGCCATTAACATCGACCCTCTGAATTCTGTTGTTCAGATAAGAAGTCAGAAGGTCAAGAGCCTTGTCCCTCATACCATAGTGGTACAGTTTCCTGATGAGTGTATCATGATGTACGCAATCGAAGGCCTTAGACAAGTCGCAGAAAATGCCAAGAGCATCTTGCGACTCCTCCCAGGCCTCGAATATGTTCTTTAGTAATTCCACGCCCGCATCTGTAGTTGAACGACCCTTTGTAAAACCAAACTGTTTCAGATGAAGTAAATTATGTGCATTGAAATGTCCCAACATTTGTTTTAAAATTAATTTTTCAAAGATTTTGCTCAATGTGGGTAATATCGAAATAGGCCGAAAATTTGAAGGATCAGTTGTGCTGCCAGATTTGAACAGTGGAATCACTTTGCTAAGTTTCATCAGATCAGGAAATACACCAGATGCAATACAAGAGTTAAAAACGATTGCTAAGAAGGGTGAAATAACATCAATTATTGAGGACACGGTATGTACTGATAATCCCCAAAGGTCAGCAGTTTTTTTTACATCAAGATTTTTAAAAGATTCTATAATGTCTTTAGCAGTAATAATTGTGAATTCAAAAAGTTTGTCACATTCTGGTACACATTCTTTAAGTATTGAGTAAGCAGAAGTGGAGGACGACGATGACAGAGTTTTGGTTGTTAGAATGGGAATATTAGTAAAGAAATTTTCAAACTCAGTTGCCACCTCCACATCTGCCTTAATATCTACATCATTAATTTTTAGATGGAAGTCACGATTCCGTACTGTCGTTCTTCCCGTTTCTGAATTAATAATATTCCAAGTTGTTTTAATTTTATTTCCAGAAGATTTTATTTTATTTTTAATGTTTATAAAACCGTGCCGTGATTTTGACCTTTATGCCCTTTTTGGCCCCAATCTCCTCTAGGTCCATCACCTGGTCCACCGTCGCGAACACCTGCTGGTAGGACACGCCCCTTTTCTCCGCTTCCGGCTGCAGTGTGACCAGCACAGCTGCGGATTTCGGGGCGCGGAGCCAAGCCGCAGCACTTCGCTCCTCGCGCCGCTGCCGCCTCGCCTTCTTTTTGGCCGCCCTTGCCTCCTTACTGGCCTTCTTCTTCTCCCCGGCTACTTGCCATCCGGCGTCTGCCGGAGGAGAAGATTTAGGAGGCGGAGGTGGCCGTTTCGCCGCCGCCTGGGCCGGAGCCCTCGCCGTCAGGGCCGGGGCCTTCGCCACCTGCGCAGCCGCTCCGCCCTTGGCCTGTCCCTGCCTGCCTTGGCCTGGCTTGGCCGCGGCAGATGCGGCGGCGGCATACGACGCCGCCTTCCGCTGATCTATGGCCGGCTGGCTCGCCGCTAGCGGGGGGCGCAGGACAATAGCCTCTAGGGCGGAGAACCTGCTCCGCAGGGCAGCCATCTCCTGCCGCACCAGGGCCAAGACCCGGTCCTCCGCAGGCACGGGCACGGGCACCTGCCCATGCCGCTCCCCTCTCTGCGGCGCCTCCCGAGGGCCGGCTGCTCGCAGCCCAGCCAGGTCCGCTCGGAGCTTCTCGTTCTCCTTTCGGAGAAGCTCCATGGCGGCAGTTAACTTTGCAACCTCCGCCCGCATCTCGGACATACCGTCCGACGGAGGCCCAAAGTGCAGCTCCTTCGCTGCCGCCAAAATAGAGGCCGCGGCCGCGGGTATGGCCTTGTCCTTGGAGGATTGAATCCTCTTCAAGGCCACTGCCCTGATCGCGGCTTCCACGACCTCCGCGAACCTGACTTCCTGCTGTGGCTTGTCCCCGCCGACAGCGACGTCCGGCTCACCACCAGAGGCCTCTGAGAGGACCGGCCCGCTGCTGGTCTCTCCCGGGTGGTGCTCCTCCGTGGCGAGACTCTCAGTTCGCCGGGCCTGTTCAACAGGGCCGGCCTGGCTTGTCTCACCAGCCTTCTTGGTGGTGAGCCCTCTACCCACACCTTTCCCCTTTTCTCGGGCCTTACCCCGCCGGCTGGTGTGGATTTTCCGCCTGCTGTCAGCGGAGGACCACTCATCATCGTCCGATTTGGGGCGCTTTCGGAATAATTTGCGGATTATTCCGTCAGCACCCACGACTTCGCGCCCCGAGCTAGAGCCCTCTGCGCCCGATGCAGCGTCGGACTCCGACCCCGCATCACTCCCCTCCCTTTGCGTCGTTTTGTTTTTGTTTTTATTTTTCATATTAGTTCCCACGAGTATAAACTTTTTATCTTCTCAAAATTGTGTGGTTCGCACTAATGACTAATTAAGCTACCCATTAATCAAGCTACCAACCTCCCTCACGGTGCGCCGCCGCTTGGAGGTTTGGGGTGATTTTTTATAGAGGTTTTCTACCTCGCGGCCCGGGCGGTTAAGCCAAGACCCTCGGCCCCCGTCAAATGCCAGAGACATGACCTTGACACTCTTCGGGGCTACGAGACCAGCGGTTACAGGAGAAAAGACTTCCTCCTGCCCGCCCGACGGCAGGGTTAGTGCACGCCGAGCCCGCTCCTACTCTAACGCTGCTCAACGAGTGCTCCCTAGTGAGTACCCGTTAGAGCGTTATCCTCCGACAGGATATTGGCATACGGACAACGAGACCCCTAGCTGGGGAGTCATTGTCCGTACCCCAGGGTGCACCGTCCCGGAGACTGGCCTTCCCCCCGGACGCATCCATAAGGGAACTCCAGCCCCCAGGCACACGGGGAGGTTTCCTGTCCAAGCACCCCGTATTAGGTAAGCCTGTGATGATAGTGTATGTTTTTATAAATAAATAAATAAATAAAACACGTTCATAAAAACTACTTTCAAATCGATTCGAACGCACAACGTTAATCGTTTTCCGAGTCGCGGGGTTCTCATCAGTGCTCCGTGAAAATGCCTAGTTGTGCTGTTAAAACATGTAAAAAGCGTTCAAATACGTCAAACTTAAATAAAGACGGAATAACCTTCCATATTTAAGTATTTTTTAAATATCTAGTCATGTTCTCAGTGATTTTCAAAATCCTAACCTCATAATACATTTTGACTTTTCATTCGATTCAACCATGATTCAACATAAAACAAGGCATGAATCGAGTATTTTTCTCGCATTGCTTTCATAACTTGTAGAGCCTACTGAGCTGTAATAGTTTTCCTTTTAATTTCGTTATATAAACTACTGCTGTGATTTTTTTCACACATCCAAAACCAACCATTTAGCTGACAGGGAGGGGAGACACTTGACTCTAACAAAAATTTGCACTTTAAAGCTTAATATTTCGCAAACTAAACTAAAAATCCAAAAATGGTTTTCACAAACTCTCAATGTTTTTAAAGGACCTTTCCAATGATACCCCATACAATGGGTTAAAAAAAAACCATCACCACTTTACGTGTAGGAGAGGTACCATAAAAAAAACTTTTTTACAAAAAGTACAACCGACTTCCAAACTACAAAGTGAAAAATAACTTTAATTTCGGAAGTCGGTGTCTTTGGATCAGTATTTAAGTTTTTTGACACCGACTTCCGAAATTAAAGTTATTTTTCACTTTGTAGTTTGGAAGTCTGTTTCTTTCTGTCTGAAGTGTATTTTTTGTAAAAAAGTTTTTTTTCACTTTTTAGTGGGTTGACTTGTAATTTATCTAAGTTACAATAGCCCTATGTCAACTGCTCATCAAAAATACCCAAATCGCTATACATGTGCCTTTAATATTTGAAGAGTTCCCTCGATTTCTCCAAAATTCCATCATCAGATCGTGACCAAATGACAATGGGACCAACTTGAAAGTATACCCTTTCAAACAAAAAAAGAATTTTTAAAATCGGTCCAGCCGTCTTCGAGTAATCAGGGAACATACATTAAAAAAAATATATCCCGACGAATTGAGAACCTCCTCCTTTTTTTTGAAGTCGGTTAAAAATGTTTTTCATGATTTTGTTTTACCACTTTATCGGTGTAATTAATATGTATACCTATGCCAAATTACAGCTTTCTAGTACTAAGGGTCTTGGAGCTAGACCGCGGACAGACAGACAGACAGACGGATGTGACGAAACTATAAGGGTTCCTTGTTTACTACGGAACCCTAAAAAGGTATATGTTTTATTTGCAGATTTTGTGGGTATCTAAGAATATTGTTTTCTTGTTAAAATTCTACCATATAAAAACTATAAAATGTAGCCGAAACCGGAGCTAACACCGGTTTCCGGTTTTGAGCTCTCAAAACCGAAATTCAAAACCGTTTTTGAAGACCTTCCGGTTTTGCACGCCCTAGTCCATAACTATAATACTGTTAATTATTATTATTTATGTTTGGTAACAGTGCAGACAAGAAGCCGACGTTCGCACGGACGTAATAAAATTGCGGCGATTTATTTTCGTGCACTGGATTTTTAACGCTGTGCTTAGCGCCGAGAGTTGAAAATCTAACAGTGTGTTTTTTCATCGCGCTGGGACGAGATTGCGTCCCAGCGCGTTGGATTCTCAACGCTCAGTTAAACACCAAGAGTTGAAAATCCAGTGCGCGATAAAATCCCGCCGTAATTTTAGTACGATTGTGCGTACGTCGGCTTAGACATTACTAGGCGAGTGCAATTAGGCCAAAACTACTCGAAGTTATTATAAGTATGGTTGTCGATTTGTCGAATTCTAGTAGAATGAATTAATGAAATTCACCGATCCCAGCATGGTTTAACCAGACTCGATAAATCGAATGAACCCCAAGATTTGCACTAGCTCCTGTAGCCTCATGTTTCATAGGACTACAGAGGCCATTGCATATCAAGGAGTAGACCGGAGAGCGAGGTAATGGTAGGGAAGACGTGCTCTTAGGATAAGGAGGGATTTGCGAGCCTACCGGATATGCATCCTTGAGTAAACAATGGAATAGTGGAGAGACGGGTGTTATTTATCTGTGGATGGGCATCTTTTTGCGCCGTCGCCGCTATGTTGCTTCAGGTTCATCTTCACCGGTGAATATTTTGAGGGGGTTGTGCTGCTTTCTCGGCTCTTTTCTAAATTACTGCTGTGCTGTGTTACATTTAACTGTTTCTAAGTCTTCGTCAGAAGCTTCGCTGCTATCCGTTTCATACTCATCGTGTTTCCTATTCGTTTATGTTTCTTGTAGAACTCGCTGGCAGCCTTCATAATCTTATATCGGTCAGCAGCCGTGTCCATCCAAAAATTGAATTCTGTTGAATTCCTTGTCAAACGTCAAGTCCTGTTTAAGGTTGTCGTTCAATGTGTAACGGACGGCCTACTTTTTTGAATTTGACCTTATACTGCATTGCTGACAGGTGTGATCGCCGAGCTTGTAAACGTGTGCGAGATAGCACATTCTGTGATTCTTGATGCAATAGGTTACTGTTTTTCCGTCTAAGATTTCGCGCAGAAGAAACCCTTGCATTTTTGTTTTCCTCTTGGTGTTTAATTTTTTGAAGTATTACCTGACATTATTTTTCACGATTATGTCTATTTGGGTGATCCAGTTGTCTTCTTTGTAAGAATTTAGCCTTTTGGAGGTTAGCAAGAGTGGTTAGCGATGATCCGGCCGAGTCACTCTAGGGTGACTCGGCTGGAAGATCAAGGTTTCCTGGGCAGCAGCTTTTAATACTCAAGTTATGGTATACCATGATATTTAGATGCTTTCTTTCGTTGAATCGATTCCTGTGCTTTCCAGTTTTTTGGTAATGCTGGTATTTTGTTTTGGTGGATTTGATGTTGAGAGCGGCATAATAACATTGTTTGTAATTGAAATCCTTGGTGTCAATTGCTCTCTCATTCTTTTGTATCTTGTGGTTGGTGCTGTCATCTTTGTTTATAATTCGACTTGTTCTTAGCTGTCCCCAAATTATTTTATGGTCGGATATGGCCCTATCTGTCTATTCGCCTTTAATATAATTAAAGAGTTTTTCTGTTGCCTGTGGTGTAATAATGTGATCCAATGAAATGTGAAGGATCTGGTTACGTTAAAGGTACAGCTGTTGATGTGAGAGTTAATTATATAAAGCGGAGTAGGTTATTCACTACCCTTACCAACTTTAAGAATGGTTAACATCACGTCGGTATCGTTCTTCTTGTTTACTATTTTAATTTGGGCATCCTTTCTGATTACAATTGTAAGTGGGTGTGCCATTCGTAGTGGTCGGAGTTGTACGTTCCTAAGTTCATCCCTGTTTCTTGTAGGCAGGTGACGTGAATGCCCTATTTGAAAGTTCCGCATCTATTTTATCTTTTTTTGCCAGGTTTCGAGGCCCCACGGACTTTCCAAGTTGCAATACGCAGGTCTGAGCAAGTGTACTTAAGTTGCGGCAGAAGGCTGATGTCTAAGTATTGTATATCCAGTGTCATCGGCGACTTCATCCGATATCGGTGTACGTAATGTTGATGCTAATTGTTCACACGGTGTTGAGCTAGCTGGTTGGGAGCTGTTCAGTACCAAAATATTTACCGTAAACCAATCTTGGACTTGAAGAATAGAGTTATTCACGCCGTCAGTATTTTGTGACCGTCGGTCCATTTCAAAGATCAATGATGTGTCATCCCCAAACAACACCATCTTCGGTTGATTTTGAATTATGTATTTTGTAATCATTTGTTTTCGAGAATGCCCGCTGTCAGGAATAAAATCTTGAATTCATTCCTATGTGCTAAAAAGTCAGCCCATTATGTTATTTATTTATTTGGTGGGCTTCTTTGTTCATGGACGCCATTTATTACTATTGTTAAACTATTGTTTGGTAGGCTGAACGCCGCGCTGCAGCCACATGTGCAGATTTTGTTTCGAGACAGAGATACACAATTTTGACAGGGTCGTGCGCTGCCTGCGATTTAATAGTTACACTCTTTGGTTTTCTATAGAAATGTGTCTTGTTTTATTTTTGTTGAATGGATCAACAATGCTTAACCACCCATATGCCCTTCGTCACGAAAACTCAGGTAGGTAAATTTTGCAACAAAAAACAAAAATAGAAAAAAAAAGGTTGCCTCAGACGCGACTGTTTTGTAGGGCTAAAGCACTTGCCAAATGGTTTAGTACAGTTTCTAGGAGTTAAGATTGATGTCCTTAATCTGTCAAATAATATACCGAATATTGCCACTGAATTTCAGCCACGTAGTCAAAATAGAGCCGAGAATCGAACTCAGTACTCTTGGTCACTACATCTACTAGAAACAATTCAAAATGCAAATCACCCTGGTATCTGGATATATAATTGGAGTCCGTTAACCTTAAGTTTGAAATATGGGAATTTGATCTATTGACTGAGTGATTAGTAGGTAGGTATATTGTGAAATAGTAAGCCTTGTGCGTCTGTTGACGCAGTCTCACTCAGGTCGAGATGTATATTTTGCAGAGGGAAGCAACGCCCTGAAAGATAAAGATACGGAATGATTTCACCACATTATCCTGGCTATGCCGTTCCATGGCTCTGGAACCTTCGGCAGACGATTAGACCCTCGTATGCCCTGGAATGCTCGCCTGGGATCGGAAACGCACGTAGGCTTAGTACATCTCACTTTTACACAATATGAATGTATTCGCTTGTTGACCATAAAGTCACAGCAACAAAATAAACATTGTTCGATTTCGTTGACTGACAATTAACGCGGCGCGGGCGCAAGCTGCGCCAAACGTACAATAAAAACTAAGGCGCGGATTCAAACCAAAAAAAGAAAGGGACACGGAGCGCCTGAGACGTCCTTCCGCTACGACGCGACGTCCCGTCAAACAATCGATTTGTCGAATTCTAGTAGAGGTGAGAACAAAATAAAAATTGGCGCCGGTGACGACTAAATAATTGCACTCAACGAATGGGCGTAACTGATATCTTCACCACATTCATTTAATTAGTGATGCAACGATAGATACGATAGTCATTTATCGGACATTATCGTAAGTTTTTACGATCATTCGTTATCGTAAACATTACGATACGACATTTACGATTCATTTTAATTTTAATCCAATAATTTTTACTTACATTTTTAATATTGTAATTAAAGTAAATAAAAAATACTACTACTACTTACTTAATTATAAAATTTCATAAAATTAATTAATTAAAAATGCGTAACTAATTTTTTATTTTAGTATGTCTTATTATTTATAAAATAACATACAAAGTATACAAGCAAAGCTTAATTTTATTTTTTCTGAACGTTAATTTATTTACTTTTTTCAAGATAATATTTATACATAATAAAAACTTACAGACTTAAAATAATAATGTGTACAAGTATACAAAAAGGGAGAGGAAATAATAAGAGGGCTTCAAAAAATTCGTCCGTGTCGCTGTCCACAGGAAAAGTGCCCCAAAAGGCTGGCAGCATGTCTACGTTGTATGGCAAAGATGATTCTTTGGTCAAAAATAGGCCATCCCTCAGGGTCATGTGAAGAGTCGACCAACCGCTTGGAGATGTCTCGAAAAAGTAAGTGGACACTCGGACCCCATTGCCCTAGTGTTTCAACCCAAAACGGCTCGAACATATAGGTAAGACAAATTAATTGAATAAAATGGTATTAACAAAAATCGTAATGCATTCGTATCGTAATTCGTTTTCGTATTTGGCCATTACGATGTATTCGTCATTCGTATTGGTATCGTGATAGCCGTATATCGTTGCATCAATTTATGTTAGTTCATTGCTGTATCTCATATTCTCTGGCACGTCCATAACTATAACAACAATGTAAATTATTATTATTTATGTTTGGTAACAAGTGCAGACATTAAGACATGTAGGCGAGTGCAATTACACCATAAATACTTGAAGCTTATGGTTGACAGGAGAATTAAAAAAAATCGGCGCCGACGACGACGTAATTATTGAAACTAATGGGCGTAACTGATATCTTCACCACATCATATACTGACCCTATTGGAGATGTTCTTCAGAAAGGCCGATGTATGAACGTAAACGAGGCAAAAGGAGTATGTTGTAAGGATCGTAGCAGATGGCGTTCTGTAGTTTCTGCCTACCTCCATGGGAAGAAGGCGTGAGATTATGTATGTATGTATGTAATTATTTACAATTTTAAATGTCATGATAGCAAGAAAGCATTTCATCTACTAGTATACTGATAAATTAAGATAAACATTACTCAAGTACAACCATAATGAAAAGAAAACTAGGTTACCTAACGAAATTATGTAGGTATAGTATGGGTAGGTACTTATTACTGATAACAGACAATCACTGTATATTGAGTATAATAATAAAATATCAAGGTTTGAAAGGATCTGTAAATCTGAATGTATTGTTGTTATTTTTAGCTATTTTAAAATGTGTTTTCAACTAACAATAAAAATCATCAGAATCATCTTAAAAATAGCATGGTTTAACAATTCAGACAATGGTGGCTCGCTTGTATCCAAGTAAATACTCGGCGATGCCGACGTAGTACACGGTCTGAGCGATGCCGAACAGCGGCGCCATGACGATCATACGGCACACGCCGCCTTTAAAGAACGCAGAGAGGCCCTCATGCTTCAGCATTTTCCTGTTGGAAACATATAAATACATAAGAATATAAAAATAGTAGTTATAAATACAACAAAGTTGGTTTCCATGTCTGTCTGGCTTAAGCTTAGCTTCTCTAAACTATGATATGAATTTATATACTGTTTTCACCAACATTTTGCGAATTTAGTCCAAAAAGTTTAATAAAGTTGTCAAAAAATAAAAGGCCCGTTTTGACATTATTTGTCATCACGACGTAACTAGTGAAGTAACCATACGACTCGCTCGGTACTCGATACTCACGACAAATCGATTTAAGTTTGTATGAGTATTTGATCGATTTGATTATGTATTGTAAAGTACATTAGATTAAAGTTCTGATTAGAAAATTTAACTTAAACTTTAATATTGTAGGTATTTTGAAATGATACAATGGTGTGCATGGTCAATTTGTCTTTAATTTAATATGTTTAGTTACAATAACATTCACTCAATCACAAAAATATCACAAAATATCAGTTCGTTCACTTTTTCACTCACGTGTTTGTTTACACTTTTTGGTTGGGTCAAAATAATAAATAATAATAATAAAATATATAAAAATAAATAAGAAATACTAAAGAAATATTTCAAAATGTAATTTAGTAAGAACCAGAATGAATAAACACCCGCGGCATAGATATTCCTTTTCGGAACTCAAATTGACGTTCGGTTAACAACTTGTTTTTTTTCAGGTAGCTCACAAGTTTCTCAAGAACCTACGATAAACACGAGAGCAGCAAGATGGGTCTATAATTTGAAGATGTTTGCTTATCATCAGCCTTGTGTATAGGTGTAACTATTGCCTTTTTAAAAATATTAGGAAAGTGCCGAGTCCCAAGCTTAGATTGCAAAGATGGCTGATAGGTTCTGCTAGTACGTCTTTAGCTAACTTAATTAACCTACTAGAGATATTATCGAGGCCAGGTGCAATATTTATTTTAAGAGACGCAATAACGCTATCTATTTCTGTAACGTCTATAGGCGTAAAAGACATGGTGGTTGGCGCAGTGTTTGTACCTGATGAGCTGGCTAATTCGGCTTCAGTTTTAGTTAATTTGCGGAGAGTAGCATTGGCTAGCTCACTACCAATAGTAGTAAAGTACGTGTTTACTTGATTCAACGACATAATGTGTGTGCTGTCAATATGCAGTAATTCTTCAGGTACGTCTTTTTTTTTCTTCAAATTACAGATATCCTTTATGATATTCCAGGTTTTTTGAAGATTAATACTATTCATTTCTACTTCTGCACTTTTTTTGTTTCTGACATCACTTTTTAATGCCATTTTAAGAATCCAGTACTTTCCGCTGGCATGGAAGGTGTCCCAAATCATAATGATACACAAGATGGGTAAACCTCCTAATGACGTATCTTCCTATAGACCCATAAGCCTTCTGCCAATCCTCTCCAAGGTCTTTGAGAAGCTACTGATTTACAGAATATTACCAATTCTAAATAATGAGAAAATTATTCCGGACCACCAATTTGGCTTCAGACAGGAGCATTCTACTACTGAACAAGTCCATAGAGTCTATGATAAAATAAGGAAAAGCTTAGAAGAAAAGCTATACTGCTCCTCAGTGTTTCTGGACATCCAACAGGCCTTCGCTAAGGTTTGGCATAAGGGTCTGTTATACAAGTTGAAAATCAACCTTTCCCATCAGTACTACTCACTAATGAAATCCTATTTGTCGGAAAGAATGTTTCAAGTAAAAGAAGTAGATGTGACGTCTGGATTCTATAATATATCTGCTGGAGTACCACAAGGGTCGGTACTGGGACCAATGTTGTACACAGTATACACAGCAGATCTCCCACAGGCTGATGAGGTTACTACAGCAACATTTGCTGATGATACCGCAATACTTGCCAACCACACAGATCCTGCTGTGGCCTCACACATGCTACAGGGGGGTCTCGACAAAATAACCACATGGCTACAAAGGTGGCCCATAAAGACGAGCGCAAGCAAATCAGTCCACGTCACATTTACGCTGCGAAAAGGTGACTGTCATACTATCTCACCACGACAGCGTAAGATACCTAGGGTTCCATCTCGACCGACGTCTAACATGGAAGAAACATCTTAAGACTAAGAGACACGAACTTAATATCCGTTACAAAAACACTGGATCATGGGACGAAACAGTAAACTGAGTACCGACAACAAACTCTTAATATATAAAATGATCTTGAAGCCGGTGTGGCTTTATGGAATTCAACTCTGGGGCATCGCCTGTAACTCAAGCATTAGCATCATACAGAGAATGCAGAATGCAATTTTGAGGTCAATCAGTGGCGTTCCTTGGCTTGTCACGAACGCTGAAATACACAAGGAGTTATCAATGAATACCGTCATGAACGAGATCAAAAACATCACAAAAAGATACCAGGAAAGACTGGAAAGCCATCCCAACAATCTGGCTGCCGCACTGAAAACAAGAAGTTACAGAAAAAGACTTATTGTGTAGTCCACCCACACCTGTGTGGACCTAAGCACAAATATGGAGTAGATGGCTCGCTGGAGTCACGCTCTTCCCGCCAATAATTACCTTCACCTCATCCGATAAAAGTAAAAACTGATCGCGGATTGAAACAGAAAAAAAAAAAAAAAAAAAAAAACTTCTGCACGGTAGTATTGTGATTTTAGTGATTTAATAATTTTATTGCATAAATTTCTATACTTACTTAATGTATATTTGTGTAATTGCTCGTTTTTGGGGTGTTTCCTTGAATTTTAATGAAGCTTGTCTCTTTTACGGATTGATCGAACAACGCCCACGGTAATCCATGGCTTCAGTGGGGCTTTTTTTTAGGTTTGGACGAAATACTAGTACAATCATTCATAATACCCTGGATCGTCTTTACTAAACATTCCGCGGCGAGGTTAGCATTATCTAGCATATAAGTCAGAACAATCCACTTCCTTGAGCTTAAGGTGTGCGGTAGCATAATTTAGTTTTATATTTATATACGTAGGTTTATTTTTAGGCAACCCTGCGTGCTTGATACACAATAGAATAGGGCTATGGTCTGTCAGCTCTGGAAAGATTATTGTTTGCCAGCGTTCCTTCGTTCGTACCATAAAATGGTCTAAGCAGGTGTCTACTCTAGTTGGGTATAAAATGCCCTGTTGCAGGCCATGCGATGCCATGATACATATAAGTAGTCATTCGCATAACTGTTATTAATATCACATGACAGCGTGTTGATATTGATATCCCCAGTAAAGATGATGTCCCTATTACGAATCTTTTTATTTTAAGAATCTCGTCAAGTGATGCTAAGTTGAGGGTTTTTGCAACTAGGAGGACGATAAGAACAAATTATACTATAACAGACAGAGTCCAATTGCAAACAATTACCGTCCACTATGTCTGGTTCAGAGACAACAACACTGAGTTCCGTAAGCACATATGCTACTACACCGTCATTCTGATTTAAGTTGTTCTTAGTGTAGTACACGTTATAGTTATTTAAGTTGTTCTTAGTGTAGTACACGTTATAGTCATTTAAGTTGTTCTTAGTGTAGTAAACGTTATAGTCATTTAAGTTGTTCTTAGTGTAGTACACGTTATAGTCATTTAAGTTGTTCTTAGTGTAGTACACGTTATAGTTATTTAAGTTGGAAGGTGCGACTCCCTTTTTAACCGACTTTAAAAAAAGGAGGAGGTTCTCAATTCAACAGATTTTTTTTTTAATGTTTGTTACCGCATAACTTCCGACTGGGTGAAACGATTTTGATGATTCTTTTTTTATTTGAAAGCTGGTGCTTCCCGTGTGGTAATTTTATTAACTTTGCTTGGATCGTTTTTGAGTTAGGTTCAATAATACCTATTTTTTCCTACTTAGTATATGGATGATATCATAAGTTCCTGTCACTGTTATTTACATAGCAGGTAGTGGTGTTCGAATTTGTGTGGGGTAGGTACCACAACTAAAAACTGAAAAATAATACTTTTTACAAAAAAAATCAATCGACTTCCAAAAAAAACACTACAAGGCGATTATTTTTTGGAAGTCGGTTGTTTTTTTTTTGTAAAGAGTTTTTATTTGTCCAACACTCAGTTAATACTATGACATCCACTTTTATATTGATGGTCGCTATAAAGGAAAGCAGCAAATCAAAGTTACAATAAATGCTACGAATGTTCAAACAAATAACACAAAGGGGGTTCGATAAGGCCGTTTGAAGTTATGTGTTTGTAACTTGGGCCTTTTATTTTTTGACAACTTTATAGGTACTATATTAGAAGAGAGCAGTGGTGACCCAGTGGTAACGGCCGCGACTTACGAGTTGTAGGTCATAGGTTCGAACCCAGACAGGCGCTTTACTTTGTGTAAATTATTTTATCACCACTGCTCTCAAAACGTGAAGGAAAACATCGTGAGGAAACCGACGTGTCCTAGAACCAAAAATTCGAAGACATGTGACATCTACCAACCCGCACTGGGCCCGCGTGGTAGATTACAGCCCACTCCCTCTCACCGAGAGGAGGCCTGTGTCCCAGCAGTGGGAACATTATATGCTGATTATGCTTAGGTGTGCTATATTGTTTGTGAATGTGTATATTCCCCGGCAAGACCAATTATTATGGAGCTTAGGGGTTTATTTATAAACGTTGCTTAAAGTTAAGTAATGATTAGCGACTGTTTGTCCATACATTTTTGACGTTTAAAAGTCTCATAATTTAAACAATGTTTATAAAGAAATACTTACGTGATGCAATCGATGACGGAGCTGTACTGACGGTCGCCACTGCCTTTGGTAATCGTTTGCATGCGCGTCTTTACCACATCCAACGGGGTGACCGCGAGCGCTGCGGAGGAGCCCGCGGTGCAGCCCGATAAGAACGACCACCTGCGGGTTACCATTAGTGATGTTCAAATCCGCTAGAAACTATAGACGTGTTATAGACTATGAAATATATTTTTCTAGCGCGTTATTTTATACGCTATCATTATAACACGTTGTTACAAAACTCGTCCACAGTCTCAACGCAGAGACGTTGTCATTTTATTTGCCAACACGCTAGATGGACTTAATGTTGCGCGGTGAATGTTATCTCACAACGCGCTGTACACGAAAGAATGTAATATTTTTCTCATGAAGCGTTATAAATCAATGAACATTTATGTGAAAAGTGTAAAAATTTTGATTGTCCAACTAAATCTGACTATTACTAATCAAGATTTACAAAAAAAACGTTTGGAATAAAATTGGTTGTCATGAACTTTAAATTCACACCAACACCTCGGACTTCAGGTGCAAAAACAGTACTATTTCTTTTTTCTTTTGCTTATATCTCGAAAACGGTGTGTCAATCGCAAAAATAATGAAAATTTCGACCCCCTCTAAAAAGCCCTTAAACCTCTTACACTCTATATGTAGGTAATATTTTTTCTTATTTTCCATACAAAAAGTGAAAAATTCCATATAAAACACGTCGAGGCCGCCCCCCTGCGCGCCTCTGGCTCTAAAAAGATTCACGTGGTTAGTATCACGTGTGGAGTCGCGATTGTCAAATTCGATTTACGTGTATCAAAATTATTTATAAATTTAGAGAATTTATTTTGCAAAATAACAGACGACGCGGGCCGACTGCCGCCCGAGTTCACCCGACGCGCTGTGCCAGACTATAAAACTTTATTGCTATCCCATTCTGGCTCCGCTGTGCACGTTTAGACTTTTAAACGTTTAGTTTGTTGAAGTAATATATTTCTAGCGCGAAGTCATAGTCGATCTAGCAAACGCTAGATGCTTTGTACACATATCGTGTTATGTTTTGGCGCTATACGTTTTATTAACCACCACTAGTTACCATGCTCTTGAGTCCCAACGAAAATGGATTCTGTTGATTTTTTTTTTATTTCGATAGGCTTTTCTTTGGAAAAATAAAAATAACTGCAGTGTCAACCTTCTAATCATGACATATAACCGTTTATATTTAAATTGCATGCAACTTTGTAGTTTTATCAAAGATATAATTATTATTATTAATCAAACAATCTAATATTATATTTATGCGAGAAAAAACTATTTTTTTGCATATTCTCAATTATTGTGCTTTTAGTTGTTGTTTTGATATTCTCTGAATAAATGAATTTAAAGTATTGATTTAAAAGAAAGTTTTGCTAACAATACCGTGTGACATATCAAATGAAAGGGCTTGTTGCGAGGATCTTAAAAATATTTTTTTATATTATTTTAAAATAAATACTTTTAAAGATACCTATTTAAGAATTTCGATGAAAATTGACCATCCGAAACTACTGGACCTAAAATTTTTAAACTACATAGTATGGCTCTTTACTCATAGATTACAGGAAAACCTAGAAGAAGTCTAAGGTCTTAAAATAACATGGTAAATCTTTCAAAATTGTGCGTACAAACTTACATTTGCAGTTGAAATGTATGGGAGAACATGTATTTGGGATAAATTCATCCCAACTACGGAACCCTTCATTGTGCGTGGTCCGACACGCACTTGGCCGGTTTTTTCTAAAAAAACTTTTCTAAAATGAAGTTTAAACGAATTTCGCACATTTTTACAGCGTAAATGACATAATATGTCTTCATATTGATTTTTTAACAACAATATTCATAATATTGTTTCTGCAGAAGCATAGCTTATATTATCAAGTTACAAAGTACCGATTTTTTTTTGAAAGATGTTATGTTTTCATTCACCATTTTTGGTACTACGGAACACATAAAAAATCATAAATTTTCGAAAGCTAGTGCTATCGCGTCAAGCAATAATTGTCAATGTGTGCGTGGTAGTATTGCTCACTGTAGGTGTATATCGCTCCGACAGGCACTCACACTAGCGCAACGTGCTTGGAATTGAATTTTGCAAACATCTCGATTTGTAGTTACGAGCCGTGTTCGCAGGCCTCTTAATCGTTATACCTACAGAAAAATCTTCTAGGAGACTGCATAACGTTTTAAGAAACTTTGATCTGCACTCACAGATTAAAAAAAAAATAACCGACGAAAAATTTCAACGCAGTGGGGTTCTGAATCATGTACGAATCCATGGTAAGTCTTCGCGTCGATGTCCCTGCCACCCTGTATACAGTCAGCAAGGAAATGGACAATAATCACAAAAAAAAAAAAACATCAATCAATCCTGTTTCTCTAAGGATCAAAATACTATCGTACCAGATGAAGTTTGAGCAGGTACTAGAAAAATCAAAAAAGTAAAAAACTTTTCCCATAAATTTTGTAGGAAATGAGACTCAAAGTTACTTTTTCATGATGGATAGACTGACGCTGGGCGCTGACATCGAAAAATCTATTTAATTCAGTTTTTGGGACCACAGTAATTCAACGTATTTCAATTTTCATCACCAACAACGTAGGACCATAAAAGAAAATGAAAGAGGTGAAACTTTGTGAATGTAAACTTTTTTCCTAAGTTTTATTCTTATCTCGGACGCATAGTAGAAGCACAGATTACGTGGTAGAAGTAATAACGTACCTATCAATAAAATACGAAACATGCAAGTATAAAAAATAACCTATTTAATAAAAACCGGTCAAGAGCGAGTCGGACTCGTGCACCGAGGGTTCCGTACCATTTTAAATGTTCATCGGCGAAGCTTTTATTCGTCAGAAAATTTTAATACTGCCACTTGACTGTCGCATGCCGTGAAGAATATTTCAGTTTTAGGTCAGCGCCATCTATTGGCCGATAGTGGAACTAATGTAATTTAAGTTGAAGATTTCTGAAAAAGTGTGCTATTTAGAGACATGTTTTTTTTTCCTGTAATCTTTACATAAACTTCAATTACGTAGAATTATTTCAGAATTTTTTGTATGCAAACTTCGGAGAGGAGGGGGGAAACTTTCTTAAACATTTTTCGTCAATAGTCGAAAACTATGCGGCCTAAAAATAAAAATAAATGTTTTAAAATGTACAAATAGCGCTTTTCATATGACATGCCCTAGTAGTCCCACTTCGAATATTTAAGATGCCAGATTAGTCTTTTGCAAAAAAAAAATTCTTTCTTAATTGCAAAATAGTTAGGCAAACGTCATCTAAAACTATTCCAAATTTCAAGTTGATAGCATTAGTAATTCTTAAGATATCCAGCTGTGACAGACAGACAGACTGAGTCGTACTATAAGGGTTCCTTTTTACCATTTTGGTACGGAACCCTAAAAACGATAGTAGAACAAATTAGATACTCAAATTTCTGTACCAGCTGTAAGTTTGTATCTCTTCTATTGCTGGATCTACATCCATCAACTGCACAAAATATACCAGAACCAGCCATATCATAAGAATTTGAAACTAAGTACGTCAGGTCGACCGAAAAATATATGCGTACGTACGCGCCTTGCGGCTGTCGGCAACCCGCTGAGAAATGGGTCCAGTACGACCCGGCGGCCGGTAGGTAGTTAGCGCGCGTAAGTACATGGAGTGATTTATCTGGTAATCTGTGCTATTACTGTCAACTTGACCTGCCTTGCAAATGCGTATGGTAAGGACGCTCAGTTCGAAATAAGTCCAATTGTCGCTGGAAATACTTTTCAGTGACACTAAGTCCGATTGCGTCAGGTTAATAGTTGTAGCTGTGTACGTAAGTAACCATTATATATTTCATTTATTGCGGATCACACATAAAGGTACATACAATCCATATAGTATTAGTAACAAAGACTTAGAAACTATGTTAGTAAAACTTACAAACTAACCAAACAACTAATAACTACGTGGCTCAACACATGTTGGCACGTGCCTCCGCATCCAGTGCCTAATAAAGGGGTTGTCCACCTTGTCGACCAATGTTTTTAGGATGCTGTTGGAGCTTCCGCGCCACCTACCCATTATTGACGCCGCCCGCTTTCTCATTAAGGCATGAAAATCATCAACACGGGCTTCTGCGAACATCTGCGAAGTGCTACAGAAGCGTGGAAGCCCCATCAATATCCTGAACCCATTATTATATTGAACGCGCAGGACGTTGTAGGCCCTCTGCGTATACTTCACCCACTAGCTGCAAGTGTAGATGGTTTGGCAGTAGGCCTTAAAAAGATACACCTTCACATCCCCACTATAACGTGCAAACCTGCGGGCTAACATATTGCACCGAACCGCCAACGCCCTACGCTCCCTATCCAAATCTGCATCATCAGATAAGTCCTCCGTGATCAAATGTCCGAGGTACTTAACCTGAGCAACACGCTGCAAAGATGTTCCGCTTATAGTCACTGGAGGAACGTTACCTAACAATGCATGTTTGCACTTAAAAATCACCATCTGCGATTTCTTGACGTTGTATGTAAGCCCATGCGTCGCCGCATAAGACTCACATACAACAAGCAATTTGCGGAGTGCACTGATTGATGGGCTCAGCAGCACCATATCGTCTGTATAGCTCAGATTGTTAACCATTACACTATCTATTGAACAGCCGACATTGGTTCTGCTGAGCTCATCAATCAGGTCATTCATGTAGAGGTTAAATAGAGTAGGCGATGTCAACCCACCCTGTCTAACACCACACTGCAACAAATACGGCTCGAAAGACACATTACACCACCTAACGCGATTTGTTTGCGAGCTATATCAGAACTTCAACAAGTTAACTAGCTCTGTAGGCAAATTTAAACTATGGAGCTTGGACCATAACTTCTCATAGGATACGAGGTCAAAAGCCTTGGAAAGGTCAAGAAAAGTAGCATAAACTGGCGTCTGTCTGTCCGTATAATACCTTACAGTCTGCTTGAGCGCCAGGATAGCACTCTCCGTCGATAGTTTGCTTCTGAAGCCAAACTGCGCATCATTTAATGTGATGTGGCTATTAAGCTGACGCTCAAGCAGACCGTCAAGTACCTTCCCTACTATCGTAGCTAAAGAGATAGGCCTGTAATTGTTTTTGTCGGAAACATCACTGGTTTTATTTTTAATCACAGGAACTACCACACTTTCCACTAAGTCCGCTGGAAGATAGGTGTGCCGAACGCAAAATGTATAAAGCATCGCAAGTATGCGGTATATATGAGGTCCAGCGTACAGCAAGTGCTCAACACCTAATCCATCATGCCCCGGAGACTTCCCCTTTGATAAATTAGTCACTACTTGCTTAATTTCCTTAGCAGTAAAACCCCAGGGAGCCTCCGAGTCAGACAGACCTACCTCTGTCGCACCCTGCTCCTGGGGCAACGCGGACTGCACTCTAAAATGGTCTTTAAAAATATTCGCAATACACTTTGCGTCCGTCGCCTCATCCACACTCAGAGGAAGGCCCGGTTTTGGATTCAGCTTATGGTCTGTTTCCAAAGTTAACAAAATCTTTGTGAAAATAATTTTGAGCTATATTATCCATCTTTATCTGACCTTTGTGATTTTGACAATATGTTAACCTACTTTTAAACATGTTCTTACTACATTTCATATTTAAGTTACTAATTCCTGATCTTGGCATACCATTTAATTTCCATTCCTGAAATTTATCCCGAGCCTCCCTGTGTGCATGTTTAACATATTTATTCAAGCCAAATACATGTCTACCCTTCTCGACCAAACGCGACTCCCGACCACGTATTGCCGCATCCTGTAGTGCCTTGATTGTTTTCCGGTACAGCTCGTCAATAACTGACCTATGCTCCACACAAGAACACATCCTATCACAGCACTCATTCAGTTCTGAAGGAAAGTCTATCTCTCTCAATAAAGTTGAGCAAGTCGCAGTGTATGTACGTATTTGAAATTGACTTCTCTCTCCCATTCCCATCCACATGCCGACTTCACTGTTGTTACATGCAGATTACAATTAATTTGAAGTGGCAAGTGGTCTGACCAGTAAACGTCATGACGCACAAAAAATCATTTATTGTTAAACGCGCAGCCTCAGTAACCACACAGTGGTCGAGCCATCGCCTATAAAAAACACTTGCGCGGGTTATACGCATCGTGTTAACTACAAACAGTGTAAAGAAGTGCCCGATCCAGTGAGTTACGCTCTGCATGTAACTCGCGTGGGCAGCGGGAGCTCATGTAATTTGCACGTGGTACAAGCACCAAAAGTAATAATCAGTTTTACCAGAAAGGTGGTGTGATTTCCTCTGGTTTCTTTCCCAATTTGCTAAGGATGGCGAACATCGGGAAGTAGAATATACTGAAGGAAATGTCACGGCATGCAGTTGCTCCGATGCCCTTGTACAACCCTGTGATACCGTTTTCTGCAAGTAGTTTCTTGGTCAGCTGCCAAGCAGTTACCTGCTTGATTTGTTTTCCACCAGCTATAACCAAAAAAAAAAACACGATGTGTGAAGGGTGAATTTAAATCCTTCGCCAAGGGTTTTCAACCTGTTTTAAAATCGCAACATCACGGCCGCGACGCATCGGTCGCCGCGCGCAGGCGCGGGGATTCTGTGCTCTGCAGCAATAATCTGCCGAGGCCTGCAATGCTTATAAAGTTGTGTAAATACGCAATTTGCACCGTAGTGACAATTTTCTACGTGTATTTAGGATATAGCCTTCCAAGGACCCATGCGGCTCGCGCGCGGGCTTGGGCTATGTGCTCTTTAAAGGAGAGATGGTGGTCGAGGACTACACCTAGGTACTTGGCTCGCTTCTCCCAAGGGATAGGCTTGCCTAGCATGGTGATTGATCGGGGGAGTATCAGAACGAAACTAACCAGCTTTAGCATCTGCCGCTATCCGCCCAGCATCCTGCATCTGGATTTTCAAAAGCTCCATAGGCGTGGTGATGACGATTTGGCAGGCCCCGGCTAAACCACCCGCGAGCATTTGACGTGGGATGGGTATGGATCTACAATATAATACGAATGTTAATAATTCTGTAATAGAGTTAAAATTTAAAGTTCGTGCGATGGCAGCTCTGTTGAGTGAGAGTTTATTTACTGCCATAAAAAAAAAAAAACTCAAATCCAACTATGACATGAACGTCAACTAAAAAGGTACCTATAAACAAGACATCGATGTCGATGGTCCTAAGGAGAAGGAAGGGCAAGAAACTCCAAAGACACTCTTATAAGTCAAAATATTGGTTACATCATGCGTGTTGAAATTATACATGCATTAGGGTGTTCCTCCTTATATGACATTTTTTTTTTTTCGAATTTTACAGTGCATACCCGCTATATCTTTTATACATGCAAAACACCACCGATTTTCTCAGGAACAGGTGGACCTAGCAAGTTAAAATATGTAGGCAAAAAGCAAGGTCTTACAGCACAAATAAAGGGAAAATTCAATTCGGGAAAATAAAAAAACGTTGAAAATTAGGGTAAATTTTGGTACTTACAAGTTTTCGCGAAAATCTAAATTTGCCCATATCTTTTTACCAATAAAAATGGTACCAATTTTATTATGGCGGTATAATGGGTAGGTACGGAAGCCTCGGTGCGCGAGTCCGACTCGCTCTTGACCGGTTTTTTTGTGTTAACTTCACAGACGTGATACGGGTACATAAATTTCAACAGAAAAAAAAGAACAGATTTCTCGACTCAATACTTCAAGTAACAACATTACCACAGGTGGACCGTTGACCCCAAAAAAATCATCAAATGGACGTAGTTATGCAAACTAGAACCAACCCACAAAAAGTCATTTTCGAGATTATTAGGTTTTTGTTAAAAAGGTGTGTAGAAACAAATGGGTAAGTTATTTGTGATAAATAACTTAACAACGTTATGTACTTTATTGACGAAGACATAGGAAAAGTAGATAATTATATTTTTTTTACTGTTTGTTTATGATCAAAAACCTGATGGTTCCTTATTGCAAAACTACTGTTTTGTGGGTTGGTCCTTTTCAGCAAAATGTTTTAGTTTTACAGGTAGATAGAAAATTTAATAACTTTAAGATACTTTGTTTTAATAATATTTTTATTGTGACTTGAACAACAACTTGAAGAATACTACAAAACGAAGGATACAAACACAAAAAATAGCGGGAGATTCAACTGTTGAAGTGATGAATAAGTGTGTAATCACTTGTTAGGTACACGCAAATTATTGTTCATCATCATAAAGAAGAAGTAGAAGTTAAAGCTGGTGATTAGGTATCACCTAATCACCATCTTCAACTTTTCAAAGCGGGTTCATCAGTTCTTTAGTTAATGGGGTGGTATTTCCCTGTAAATTTTCTTTAAATTTAATTCTACATTTTCATCATCTAGGTTTGAGAGCGTAAAAATCGAAACCTCATTATCTTTTTTGATTATTATCTCTTTTGTAAGCAGCCGTGACACTTTCGATCCATCAGTAGCTTTCTTTCTGTTGGTTATTTTTTTTTCTAGGTTAGCACTGGACAAAAATTCTTCTGTTTTCATTCTGTGAACTTGCGAAAAAAAAACTTGTGAAAAGAACCAAACCACATGGTTCTCTTCAGTGAAAACAAAAAAAAAAAAAATGTAATTTGTCTTTTTTATTTTCAAATGCGAATCATGTAGCTTGGTTCTATTTTGCGTAATAAAAATGTAAAAAATCTACAAGTACCACGCCACATGAGTCCGTTTAGCTTTTAAAAAGTGACTCTAACTCGGGTTGGTACCTTAGGCGGCTGTTAATATTATGACCATTGCTTGGTATTTCGGCCAGGATCTTTTCTGAGGAGATACAAAACACCATTGGGTGCCTACCTAACATGTTATTCAATTTTCACTTGATATGTGGGTTGGTTCTATGTAGTTTGCATAACTACGTCCAAATTATTTTTAGGGTTCCGTACCTCAAAAGGAAAACGGAACCCTTATAGGATCACTTGTGTTTGTCTGTCCGTCTGTCATAGCTAATTTGCTCCGAATCTAATGGACCGATAAGTTGAAATTTGGTACTCATATGTATTTCCGTGACCCAAACACGGACGTGTAACGTAAATAAATGGATTTTTAATGTAAAGGTCACTTTTATAAGGGCAAATAAGAAAATTAAAAAAACTGTACCGTGTGTCTGTCTATTAAAATTATAGAAAGAAAATATTTGAGACAAAAAAAAAAAACAAAAAAAAAACGTGTGGCACTCGGCTACTGTCGCGGTAAAACTATTGCATAGCATTTGTAACATCACGTTTGTTGTCACGACAACGTGATGTTGTCATGGGAACCGTCATTACATGGTAGGCGGAGTGGGGGGTGTTAGGTTTTATTTTCGTTACGTTACGGAATTTCTTGATTCAATAGCTTAAAAAGATTAATTTATTAATAAAAAAAAAAAACAATTTAATTTAATTAATTTAAATAGTTTTTTTTTTTTAATATATGATGTGGCCGGTGGCCCGGAATATGTACTTAAATTACTAGTTAAGTTATTATTAAATCCATTTCCAACTCCAGTTTGAGAGCCTAGATTAAAAGTTTAAAAGACGTACCCGTCAGGTAGAGATAGATACATTCGGAATAAATCATTGCCGGTTAATTTAATGGCTTTCTCTGGTGTAATGAGCAGGATGTTAACACCGGAGCCGCGGTACATGCCGAAGTAGCCCTCTGCTTTATATGTCTTCTTAAAGCAATCAATCCTGAAAAATAAAAATAATATGTTATAGTAAGAGGTAAAATAAAAAAATTGTATGTTATGGCTATCGGCAATACAGGTGTAGTTTTTTCGTATTTGAGTTGGTTTAAATCCCGTATCAGGCAAGCAACTTTAAAAATATATTTTAATGAAGCTTTTAATTCTTTTGATAAAAAGGTTTCCTTTGACTAAAAATTGGTTTATTGGCGATATTTCCGTTGTTTAATCAACCTCAGATATCTCCCCCGAATTTTAGATTTTGAATTCACACTAAAACCAATAGGAGCGGAGCACAAATGAAGAATGTTTCAAAATCGGGGGGTTTTATTTTTCCTTTTGAGAGCTTCCGCTGCGTGCGCTGCGTAAATAGTTAAAGTTTCGCAAAAATCATGTATCACAGAATTGTTCCCCTTTAAAAGTTCTAAAAAAAGTCCGTGACAGCATATGTCTATCTTTTAAGGTTGGCTTACTACAACCTTTTTTATGTTAACCAAATTCGTTCTAAAATAATGCATTATTTGCGAAGGCGTTTTTATAAACATGATATTAATCCTTATCCAAATAAATACGTTATTCATCATTCAACATCGCAGCAAAATAATGATCAAGTACTGCGCGCGCATTTAAAAGAATTCAATTTCCGGTGAAGGTATCGTTTGTGGTAACAATTCATAAGGCCCCGGGGCAAACATAGGAATAGATTTACGCCAAGTGTGTTTTTCGCACGGGTAACTATAACTACATATATTATGTTGCCCTATGGAGATCTGGTTCTGGTGAAAATCAATATCTACATATAGTGTACGCAGAAGTACTTTAAAATAACATTAGTTTAGAGTTTTTTTGAGAATAACCTACAATCTACATGATATAAGATTATAAGAACCAGTACTTTTACCTAACGTTTTAAAGTTCCACTCTTACTGATAAAAGCGTGATGTAGGTACCTAAAATAGCTCCTTAACGTATATAATTATTATTTAAAAAAAAAAACATGTTTTACATAAACGAAGTCGCGGGTTAAAGTTAGCGTTAGCTCAAAGTAACTACCTATTCCACGCGGATGAAGTCGCGGGCAGATGCTAGTAAATTCATAAGATTTAACGTGGGAGAAAATGAGATAGGAAGCATTATACAGTGTTTCTTATATTCGTGGTTCTCTTTGTGCTCTGCTTCGTACCCCCTCCACTCATTCTCATTATCTTGAAGCCAACATTTTTGAAGGTTTCACTCCTACCACGTGTGAATAGCACGCATGCTTTTTTTTTATAAACGCATATTAATGTACATGTACTTTGGTTGTGGTTTGAGCACCGTATGTGCGAATAGGGAGTATGTATATACTCCCTATCCTCACATACGCCGCTCAAACCTCATCTTTGACAGTTCAGAAGGTTGCTATTTTAAGGTTTGCCAGCAAGCAATGGAGTGGCGGTGCTTGGGGGAGTCCTATGTCCAGCAGTGGACGTCTTTCGGCTGAAATGATGATGATGATGAATGGAGCGCAGCACTATGTTCCAAATACAGTTAGATTAACGGACTGTGTTTGGAACATAGTGCTGCGCTCCAAAACAAAAATCTCTGACGTCACCCAAAAAGCAGCCAAGCTTAAATTGAATTGGGCTGGACACGTTTGCCGCATGTCGGATGAGACATGGGCCAAATCTACCACAATATGAATCCTAGAAAACGTCCGGTGACATCGAGGCAGACCCAGGAGATGGAAGGACGACCTTGACGGCTACAGACAGGATTGGTTCACAATAGCTCAAGATAGAGAGGAGTGGAAAGGAGAAAGGGAGGCCTTTGCCACATCCTTTTGTTCACATCCTAGCCTGCATTCCAAATTTCAGCTTTCTAGGGATTCGGGAACTACCCTAGAGGTCTTTGTTCTGTCCCAAGCTCGCGTTTCTGAACGCGGCCTTATTTGTTATTTTGAAGTCTGTGGACAGCAGCTGTCACTTTGATTTTGACATTTGTTAATTTTGCTCCTCTTCCGTTTTTGGGCACGAAAAAACGTGGTGAACAATTGTTGGAGCTTGGAATTATTTAATCTAGTTCAATCCTTATTTTGTGGACAAAATTTTTAGTAATCCAATCGTAACTTTTGTAATGATCCCACTTGTTGTTTGTAAAACGGGTTATTTGTCAATTTGTTGGATAATCGTGTTGAGGTTAACTTGGACCCTACCACTAGCCTTGCCGCGACTTTGAGTGGAATTCTTGGGCAATTGCTGAAAGGTGACGTCAAGGTGCCATTGCGCTGGAAGCTGCCTTTGCGCGTGTTGGAGGCCCGATTTGTATACATTTACATACATAACACATTCCATTGTACTCGCACATACATACACGGAACCGAATTGGCCGGTAGGGGCACTCGCCAGTGGAAGTTGGTAAGTGATATTTAACTTTTGATTTTTACCCAAGAAACTATTGTATTTGATTTGCCTCCGCGTATCGCGGACCTGTCGACCTCGACCACCTGAATTTTGAACCTGGGTTGGGGTCGAACAGTCTTAGTGAGTGTTCAACCGTGAACAAGCAACAACAGCATCGCACCGTCAGCGCTAAGAAGTGTGCGTACATTTGGTCCTTCGAGCCGCTAACAGAAAAAATGCAGTATTTAAAAACGCATGTTCAAGGTGACGCCGCTAAGCTGATCAAGCATTTAACAGTTTGTGATGCTAATTACATAACTGCATGGAATCTGTTAACAAGACGATACAAAAATGAAGGAATAATCATTACTAAGCATATCGACATCATTCTAAGTATGTCGAAAATAAAGAAAAGTAATGCCTCGAACTTAAGAAATCTGCATGATACATTCAACGAAAACCTGGAAGCATTGAAAAATCAGAACATCAACATTTCATCTTGGGACCCTATTTTGACAAGAATACTTAGTAGAATATGGGACTCTGAAACTGATGAAAAATACGAACATCAGTTAAAAGAGCCTAATAAATTACAAGAATTGTCGGCAATGATGCAATTCTTAGAAAAACGATTTAAGTGTCTGGAAACTTCAAGCTCGTTGAGGGAAGAATCTGTAGCTCACAGATGGCGCCATGAGTCACCAAGTTCGATAACCAAACAATTAGATAAACGCGTATGCTGGTTTTGCCAAAATCACGAACACAGCATTTACCAATGTACTAGTTTTAAAATGCTCTCAGTGCAAGATCGCAATAAAATCGTACACGAAAAACTGATGTGTAAAAATTGTTTGACTCATGAAACGTCAATACCATGTTACAGCAATAAAAGTTGCGGATACTGTGGGAAAAGAGGTCATCATTCCTATTTACACCAAAACAACAATAATATTACCATAAAACACGCAAATAATGAACCAAAAAAGTTCGGTTTGTCGACCCCATCGACAAGTAAATCCATGACGAGAACTGTATCTAACGTGTCTACTATTAACAAAACTAATATACCAAAAACTACACTACTAGCAACGGCCCTAATAAAAACTCACTCGTCGGATGGGACATCACATTTACTAAGGGTGCTATGTGATCAAGGTTCAGAGGCATCATTCTGCACAGAAGAGGTTGCCCAACTATTGTCATACCCACGTGTGAAGATACATACCGAAGTGGTCGGGATTGCTGACGAGAAACCTAAGACATCGAAAAACTCCATCAATGTCATGCTACAGCCTAGATTTCCGAGTGAATATAGGTTACCTGTCTCATTTATAATACTACCAAAACTAACTGGTTGTTTACCAGAGAAAAATTTACCAGAACTAGAATCAGATTGGTTACAACACAAACTATTTGCCGATCCTACGTACTACAAAAGAGGACCAATAGATATGATATTGGGGGCACAAGAATATAGTAACTTACTACTAAACGGGTTACACAAGGTGCAAGACGGAATAATCGCTCAAAATACCGAATTTGGGTGGATTCTATCCGGTATTTGCGGCGCTACTACCAACACTAACACAGTTATTAGTATGATGACACGTACTGCAGAAGTTCAACAACTAAACAGATTTTGGGAATTAGAAGAAATTCCTGAAAAGTACCAATTATCCAACGAGGATCAGATTTGTGAAAATTACTACCGAAAAACTACTATAAGAAATCCAGATGGAACATACACAGTGAAACTCCCATTCAAGAATTCCGACTTAGATTACGGGAATTCGCGCAAAAAAGCTATTGCAAGACTATTACAATTAGAACGCAAGTTTGATAAAAATGATAATTTACGAAAAAAATACCAAGAGTTCCTCAATGAGTACTTAGAAATGGGCCATATGAGGATAGTTACTAGAACTGACTATTACCAAGGTAAATATTACATACCACATCAACCAGTAATCAGGGAAGATTCACTAACTACTAAGCTACGAGTAGTATTTGATGCGTCAAGCAAGTCAAGTTCTAATATGAGTCTAAACAATAATATGTTTACGGGACCAAGACTACAGCAAGATTTGGCAGTTATACTATTACGTTGGCGTAAACACAAAATAGCATTTATGGTGGACATCGAAAAAATGTACCGATACATAAATGTTAACGAACAAGACTACACATACCAACGAATAGTATGGAGGAAGTCTCCGAAACATGCTATCGACGAATACGAATTAACTACTGTAACGTATGGAACTGCAGCTGCCCCATACTTAGCGATTAAGACACTGCAACAACTCGCTATTGATGAAAAGGCGAACTACCCAATAGCCAGCCAAAAAACTCTCCAGGATTTCTACGTGGACGATGTATTGTCAGGAGATGCTAGTGTTGAGTCAGCAAAAATGTTACAAGAAAGCTTAATAAATATGCTACGGAAAGGCGGATTTAAGTTACGAAAATGGTCGTCACACAGTACTGAATTGTTGGAAAATATACCTAATGAAAGCAAGGACGACCAAGTAATGAACATACCGCTAGATGAAACTAGAAAATCATTAGGGGTATTATGGTCACCATTAGAGGATAGTTTCGGTTTTCAGATTACTATTAATCACAATGAAAAACCAACAAAACGTTTTATTTTATCGGAAATCGCTAAGATATTTGATCCTCTGGGATGGTTAGCACCTGTCATTATAAATATGAAACTCATGATTCAGGAACTTTGGACAAATGGCTCAGAGTGGGATCAGCCCGTAGAGGAAACTATTAAAACAAGATGGATTGAACTACAAAAACAACTAAAAACAATTGAGAAGATTTCCATCCCAAGATGGTGTCATTTTTCAAATAATTCAAAAGTCGAGCTGTATGGGTACAGTGATGCTTCTGAAAAAGCCTACGGTGCAGTGATTTACTGTCGAATACAAAATAATAATATATTTAACGTAACCCTTCTACAAGCTAAATCAAAGGTAGCGCCAAAAAAGCAAAAAACTACATTACCAAAATTAGAGTTATGTGCTGCAGTATTATTAACCCAACTGATGGAAAAAGTTGTCACGGGAATGGAAATCACAATAGCTCAAGATAGAGAGGAGTGGAAAGGAGAAAGGGAGGCCTTTGCCACATCCTTTTGTTCACATCCTAGCCTGCATTCCAAATTTCAGCTTTCTAGGGATTCGGGAACTACCCTAGAGGTCTTTGTTCTGTCCCAAGCTCGCGTTTCTGAACGCGGCCTTATTTGTTATTTTGAAGTCTGTGGACAGCAGCTGTCACTTTGATTTTGACATTTGTTAATTTTGCTCCTCTTCCGTTTTTGGGCACGAAAAAACGTGGTGAACAATTGTTGGAGCTTGGAATTATTTAATCTAGTTCAATCCTTATTTTGTGGACAAAATTTTTAGTAATCCAATCGTAACTTTTGTAATGATCCCACTTGTTGTTTGTAAAACGGGTTATTTGTCAATTTGTTGGATAATCGTGTTGAGGTTAACTTGGACCCTACCACAAGCCTTGCCGCGACTTTGAGTGGAATTCTTGGGCAATTGCTGAAAGGTGACGTCAAGGTGCCATTGCGCTGGAAGCTGCCTTTGCGCGTGTTGGAGGCCCGATTTGTATACATTTACATACATAACACATTCCATTGTACTCGCACATACATACACGGAACCGAATTGGCCGGTAGGGGCACTCGCCAGTGGAAGTTGGTAAGTGATATTTAACTTTTGATTTTTACCCAAGAAACTATTGTATTTGATTTGCCTCCGCGTATCGCGGACCTGTCGACCTCGACCACCTGAATTTTGAACCTGGGTTGGGGTCGAACAGTCTTAGTGAGTGTTCAACCGTGAACAAGCAACAACAGCATCGCACCGTCAGCGCTAAGAAGTGTGCGTACATTTGGTCCTTCGAGCCGCTAACAGAAAAAATGCAGTATTTAAAAACGCATGTTCAAGGTGACGCCGCTAAGCTGATCAAGCATTTAACAGTTTGTGATGCTAATTACATAACTGCATGGAATCTGTTAACAAGACGATACAAAAATGAAGGAATAATCATTACTAAGCATATCGACATCATTCTAAGTATGTCGAAAATAAAGAAAAGTAATGCCTCGAACTTAAGAAATCTGCATGATACATTCAACGAAAACCTGGAAGCATTGAAAAATCAGAACATCAACATTTCATCTTGGGACCCTATTTTGACAAGAATACTTAGTAGAATATGGGACTCTGAAACTGATGAAAAATACGAACATCAGTTAAAAGAGCCTAATAAATTACAAGAATTGTCGGCAATGATGCAATTCTTAGAAAAACGATTTAAGTGTCTGGAAACTTCAAGCTCGTTGAGGGAAGAATCTGTAGCTCACAGATGGCGCCATGAGTCACCAAGTTCGATAACCAAACAATTAGATAAACGCGTATGCTGGTTTTGCCAAAATCACGAACACAGCATTTACCAATGTACTAGTTTTAAAATGCTCTCAGTGCAAGATCGCAATAAAATCGTACACGAAAAACTGATGTGTAAAAATTGTTTGACTCATGAAACGTCAATACCATGTTACAGCAATAAAAGTTGCGGATACTGTGGGAAAAGAGGTCATCATTCCTATTTACACCAAAACAACAATAATATTACCATAAAACACGCAAATAATGAACCAAAAAAGTTCGGTTTGTCGACCCCATCGACAAGTAAATCCATGACGAGAACTGTATCTAACGTGTCTACTATTAACAAAACTAATATACCAAAAACTACACTACTAGCAACGGCCCTAATAAAAACTCACTCGTCGGATGGGACATCACATTTACTAAGGGTGCTATGTGATCAAGGTTCAGAGGCATCATTCTGCACAGAAGAGGTTGCCCAACTATTGTCATACCCACGTGTGAAGATACATACCGAAGTGGTCGGGATTGCTGACGAGAAACCTAAGACATCGAAAAACTCCATCAATGTCATGCTACAGCCTAGATTTCCGAGTGAATATAGGTTACCTGTCTCATTTATAATACTACCAAAACTAACTGGTTGTTTACCAGAGAAAAATTTACCAGAACTAGAATCAGATTGGTTACAACACAAACTATTTGCCGATCCTACGTACTACAAAAGAGGACCAATAGATATGATATTGGGGGCACAAGAATATAGTAACTTACTACTAAACGGGTTACACAAGGTGCAAGACGGAATAATCGCTCAAAATACCGAATTTGGGTGGATTCTATCCGGTATTTGCGGCGCTACTACCAACACTAACACAGTTATTAGTATGATGACACGTACTGCAGAAGTTCAACAACTAAACAGATTTTGGGAATTAGAAGAAATTCCTGAAAAGTACCAATTATCCAACGAGGATCAGATTTGTGAAAATTACTACCGAAAAACTACTATAAGAAATCCAGATGGAACATACACAGTGAAACTCCCATTCAAGAATTCCGACTTAGATTACGGGAATTCGCGCAAAAAAGCTATTGCAAGACTATTACAATTAGAACGCAAGTTTGATAAAAATGATAATTTACGAAAAAAATACCAAGAGTTCCTCAATGAGTACTTAGAAATGGGCCATATGAGGAAAGTTACTAGAACTGACTATTACCAAGGTAAATATTACATACCACATCAACCAGTAATCAGGGAAGATTCACTAACTACTAAGCTACGAGTAGTATTTGATGCGTCAAGCAAGTCAAGTTCTAATATGAGTCTAAACAATAATATGTTTACGGGACCAAGACTACAGCAAGATTTGGCAGTTATACTATTACGTTGGCGTAAACACAAAATAGCATTTATGGTGGACATCGAAAAAATGTACCGATACATAAATGTTAACGAACAAGACTACACATACCAACGAATAGTATGGAGGAAGTCTCCGAAACATGCTATCGACGAATACGAATTAACTACTGTAACGTATGGAACTGCAGCTGCCCCATACTTAGCGATTAAGACACTGCAACAACTCGCTATTGATGAAAAGGCGAACTACCCAATAGCCAGCCAAAAAACTCTCCAGGATTTCTACGTGGACGATGTATTGTCAGGAGATGCTAGTGTTGAGTCAGCAAAAATGTTACAAGAAAGCTTAATAAATATGCTACGGAAAGGCGGATTTAAGTTACGAAAATGGTCGTCACACAGTACTGAATTGTTGGAAAATATACCTAATGAAAGCAAGGACGACCAAGTAATGAACATACCGCTAGATGAAACTAGAAAATCATTAGGGGTATTATGGTCACCATTAGAGGATAGTTTCGGTTTTCAGATTACTATTAATCACAATGAAAAACCAACAAAACGTTTTATTTTATCGGAAATCGCTAAGATATTTGATCCTCTGGGATGGTTAGCACCTGTCATTATAAATATGAAACTCATGATTCAGGAACTTTGGACAAATGGCTCAGAGTGGGATCAGCCCGTAGAGGAAACTATTAAAACAAGATGGATTGAACTACAAAAACAACTAAAAACAATTGAGAAGATTTCCATCCCAAGATGGTGTCATTTTTCAAATAATTCAAAAGTCGAGCTGTATGGGTACAGTGATGCTTCTGAAAAAGCCTACGGTGCAGTGATTTACTGTCGAATACAAAATAATAATATATTTAACGTAACCCTTCTACAAGCTAAATCAAAGGTAGCGCCAAAAAAGCAAAAAACTACATTACCAAAATTAGAGTTATGTGCTGCAGTATTATTAACCCAACTGATGGAAAAAGTTGTCACGGGAATGGAAATACCAATCGCGAATATCTATTGTTGGACGGATTCAATGATTACTCTCGGCTGGATCAAAGGTGAAGCTGAGCGATGGAAGACGTTCGTAGCTAACAGGGTATCCGAAATACAAAGAATATTACCACAAGCAAAATGGAATTATGTGAATACATTACAAAATCCAGCAGACCTAATTACAAGAGGAGTTTCGCCAAATAAATTACAAGATTTATCTCTGTGGTGGAATGGACCAGAATGGTTAAAAAGTGATAACATTCCTAGTACAAAAACTGTACCAGAGATATGTGAGGAGATTAAACGATGTTATCATATAACTATTATACCAAAGAACGAAATCTGGATAAGGTTTTCAAGCTTCCAAAGGATGATACGGGTATTATCTTATTGCTACAGATTCGTAAATAAACAAGAACACACAAAACCATTAAGTTGTTTGGAAATTAATTTAACAACTAAAAAAGTCCTTTTCCTAGTACAACAAGAGGTATTTTCTGAGGAGTACAAAACCATTAAAGTTGGACAATCATTGAAGAAAGGAAACAGGTTATCATGCCTTGATCCGTTTATTGATAATGAGGGTTTACTGCGAGTGGGAGGAAGACTTCAAAACTCCAGTCTACCATATGATCAAAAACACCCAATTCTGTTATCTCATGACCATCATGTAACACTAATTATAGTTCGTGATGCCCATTTAACCACATTACATGGAGGTAATAGTTTGACCTTAGCGTACATACGACAGAAATATTGGATACTTGGAGGAAAGCGAACAGTGAAGAGTAGCATTAGAAAATGTGTAAAGTGTACTAGATACAAATCATCAACCGCCTCACAAAAAATGGGCTCATTACCAAAACCAAGAGTGACGGAATCGTACCCATTCAGTCACACAGGCGTGGAATATGCTGGACCAATATCAGTGAGAACCATGAAAGGTAGGGGCCATAAATCATACAAAGGCTACATTGCGATATTTGTTTGCCTATCCACGAAAGCAGTACATTTGGAGCTGGTAGGCGACTTATCAACAGAAACGTTTATAGCAGCACTACGAAGGTTTATGGTACGCAGAGGTCCAGTATCACACATGTACAGTGACAACGCGACGAATTTCGTAGGCACTGCCAATTACTTGTATAAAGAAATGTTAGACATAACCCAGTCTGACGACTTTCAAAATACGTTGACGAACATTGGAACACAATGGCACTTTATTCCTCCATTATCTCCCCACTTCGGAGGGATTTGGGAAGCAGGAGTAAAATCTATGAAACACCATTTGCGTAGAGTGATAGGAGAGCAGACACTCACTTATGAAGAAATGAGCACATTTTTAAAACAAACTGAAGCATGTTTAAACTCAAGACCTTTATGTGCACTAAGTGAAGATATAAACGACAATATCGTGTTAACACCTAGTCATTTCTTAATAGGAAGAGAAGCAGTAGGGGTACCAGACCCGCTATCGGAAACTAATACAGACCTCATAAACAGATGGAAACAGATCCAAAAAATGAAAAAGGATTTCTGGAAAAGCTGGACTACAGATTATTTACACCAACTACAACAGAGGTACAAATGGAAAACTAATCAAGGAAACTTGTCAATTGGAACTCTAGTAATTATAAAAGACGAAAAAGTTTCTCCTAGCAAATGGCCGCTTGCAAAAATAAAGGAAATACATACGGGTAACGATGATTTAACCCGAGTGGTGACACTACAAAAATCGACAGGAACAACTCAAAAACGGTCAATCCACACATTAATACCATTGCCAATCGGTACGAATATGTGTAGTGATAGTAATAGTAATGAACCTGTGCATGCAATACAAACTAATACCGCTACAATCCGAAGAAATAATAAAACTAATCAACCCAAACGATGTAATAAAATATCCAAATGGTTCACGTTGCTTTTCATTATTTTACAAATGTTGGGTTCAGCAAAATCAACTACAACGACATACTCGTTAAAAACAGTACAACCGGGATTTTATGTTGAACAAATAGGAACAGCAAGCGTTGACAGAGGAATATTTAGGATAGAAATAAATTATGAAAAACAACATCTAGAGCAAGACTTTGTCAAAATAAAGACAATGACGTCACAATTTAGTCAACTATGTACAAATGTAGAAAAAATAACAAATTCCGCATTTTGCAAGCAATTACATCACCATTTGTTAGAAGAAGAATCCAAATTTGAGCGAACAAAAGAATATTTGACAGAAGTGAACCAAACTAGAAAGAAAAGGGGTATATTGGGACAGTTACTCACGTCGATATTCGGAGTGAATGATGAGGCATACCGAGATATAGAGTCTTTAAATTCAAACCAAAAACAATTAATTGAAGCTGCCAATCATCAAACCAAATTTATGATATCAACAATCTCACAAGTCAACAAAACTGAAGAAAGAATAAAACAGAAACTCATAGGATTTCAGAATAAACTAAACCAAGTTATAGGTTACATGGAAAGTTACAACCATTGGTTCAGTACAGTCGATCACAACAGTGTAAACATACGCATTATGCAGACTTACCAATTAGCATGTAATTACATGGAAGAAATAACGGATTGTTAGAAATATACTTAACCAAGGCAACAGTATATAGTGTTTTAACACCAAAGAACGTCAGTGACCTAATATCATCAGCAAACAAAAAGCTACCTCCTAATTTAAAAATCGTTCAACAACAGTTACTGGACACCAAGATATCTGAAAACCATACTCATATAAAAGTCTACTCCTATTTTCCTATACAAGAGATAACCAAATATACATTAATGTATATTACACCAGTTCCAAAGATACACTCTGATAAATCTGCCCAAAGTCTAGAAGTACCTAAATCTTACATAGGGTTAAATTACAACAACGAACTATATTTTGACTTAAACTATGAGGAGTTCAACGCTGCTTAGAATGGACCAACCATTTTATTTGCTTTCCTGGGGCCGTGAAAAACATGCAATTAAATGAAAATTGCATTGTTGATCAATTGTTTAAAAACCAAACACATACGAAATGTCCTACCAAAACGTTCTATTTATCAAATGAAATAATATGGAAACAACTTCACATGCCAAACACTTGGTTATTCATTGTAAGAGATCGGGTTACCACTTCAATACTTTGTGATGGACAAAGAGAAGAGCTTGAACTTCAAAATGTTGGTGTAATACGAATCGCAGATAACTGCGTCATTAAAACAACAAATAACATACTAACTGCCAAAAGAGTTGTTTCGGTACCGATTGTAACATCATACTCAAAACAAATAGATTTTCCCATTAACATGCATGTGATGACCAAATCCATGCTAAATATTACCAAAGAAGAAGTTATAGATAACTCAAAAGAGATTTTTCAACATTTAATTAATAAAGAAAGTGCCTTACAAACCGAATTAGATAGTACTGTTTGGAGTCAAATTACGTCTCACACATACTTAACAACTACAATATCTTGTGTAATCATGTTTTTAATCTTTATATTTTTAGTGTGCTACGGTCCAGCAATACTGAGATGGATTGGAGCCACAATGCAGCACAAGACCACAAGAACAGGTACCGAGCCAGCTAAGCAACCAGCAAGAGAACCAAACCTGCTCGCTATCAACGGAACATCTACCCAACGAACAACAGGCCAACCACCTATCACAACGGAACCGATATACAGTTTACCACACCAACACGAAACTATCGAGCTATACCAACTGGAGTCCAGGTCCTGAGAGGCGCCAGAATGTTCAACCGTGAACAAGCAACAACAGCATCGCACCGTCAGCGCTAAGAAGTGACCTACTGAGATCTTCGCCTCATCGGCTCGATACATATAAACACACATCTAAATAAGTATCGATGTGTATGGACCATAAAATTAGTATATAATTAAGTTAATTACTGTAATAAACTAGTCATCAAGCTGGAGTCGAGTGTGATTTATCTCCTATACTTCCTCTTACTGTGGCCAAGACACCCTTAGCCATCATCGATCCTATGAGTCTGTGGGATCGGCAGTAAGAAAACCATTTCCTGTGTACATTGCACGACGTACACAAACCCCTATTCCTTCCCAAATTCCGTCTGTTACCGTAGGTCTCCTCGTAACAGACTTCCCGCACGTATAACCAACGTAACTCACGTTTGGTATGGTTTGTATGGTAAGGGTAAGGGTGTTAGGATAACTAGGGTGCTAGGTCAATTTATACGGCTAGGGTTTTAGTCATTAGGGTCGTAGGTAGCTATTCGGTACCAGGCTCGATTGCCTTAAACATAGCCACACTGTACGCATTTGGGATAAGGCCGTACTAAGTTAAGTCCTGGTGCGTACAGTGAGTGATATTCAAGGCGATGGCACGTAAAATTTAATCAGAGAGGCAACTGGATAGCGAGTGGTAATCTGGGTCTTGAAGTGATCTGGGTCTAAAAAATCCAAAGTATAAAAGCTAGACAAATTGAACTTGTATGTTTGTATATAAAAATAAAATCCAAAGTGTGTTTTATAAGTCTGCTAACCATGGCTTATCCTGAGTATTTGAGCTCTTTAGCATTATCCAAGCCGAAGCTATGAGGGTTTGAAAAGACGACGAAACGCTTCGAGAAAAGTTGGGAAGTGGCTCCATCTTTTTGTTTTAGCTGCTGCCTTGTCCCTAGATAAACCCGCAGTGCAGCATGTGATTGCATGTGGCGAACTGTTGGGCAGTAGCGACCCCACGGACTCTATATCCCAGAACTCTTGTTCAACTCTGGCTTGACTTTATTTGCCGGCTGGAGTGAACGCTGACGAGGAACGAGTTTCCACCTCTTATTTGCCTCTATTCACCGGCTTGTGGGGAGATTCGCAAGAGCAAACGTGCTCGAAGGAAGGAAGTATTCCACTATGATGCTGGTAGGGATCTAGACCATCTTCCGGGCTCTGGGATTGTCCTGATAGCCATGTTGCCACCTAGTCGCTTCGTCACAATGTGCTAGTGACAATGTCCAATTTTGGCCGCGACTTACGAGTTGTAGGTCGTAGGTTCGAACCCAGAGAAGCGCTTTACTTTGTGTAAATTATTTCATCACCACTGCTCTCAAAACGGTGAAGGAAAACATCGTGAGGAAACCGGCATGTCCTAGAACCGAAAATTCGAAGACATATTATGTGACATCTACCAACCCGCACTGGGCCCGCGTGGTGGATTACGGCCCACTCCCTCTCACAGAGAGGAGGCCTGTGTCCCAGCAGTGGGAACATTTATAGGCTAATGATGATGATGATTTTTAACGCGCCAACAAATATAAGTTTTTTTTTTTAAACACTTTATGTAATTAATTATTACTTTATTGTTTCTTTCAGTGTTATTCCAAGTTACATTCTAGGGCCTTTCTCAAATGTCAATCGCCATCTATCGAACTGAGACTGCACGCAGTTGATTTTCTGAATCGTGGTGTTAAGATTCTCCGTGAAAGAATGACCCTCGCCCATGTCTGCTGACATTTTTGGGTTTTGTAGGTGTTATATTTTTCTTAAAAATGCCTTCTAGAAAAAAATAAACCTTTCGCAACGTAGCCGAGATGCGAAAAGGGGGAGACTAAGTAGGTCTTAGGAATCAGAAGAAGATCGTGAAGTGAGGCTAACAGCTGTCAAGAGCAAGGCAAGTCAGAACTCTTGCATCAGAAACGCTTACCCAGCGTGAGTCTCGACTTAGTATACAGCGTTCTCTTACGGCAGCTTCTCGGTCACAGGAGAGATTGAAGGAACACGAAGCGAGGTTGTCGGCTGACCGACACCCACTCACGTGAGTCTGAAACTTTCACCGAAAGGGAGTTGCGCTTAAGTTTACAAAGAATTTTGGCCGCGACTTTGCGCTCTCAAGAAAACAGCGAGGACCGCGAAGCGTGGTTATCGGCTGACCGAGAGCGTCACACTTTCTCACGCGAGTACGAGTCTCTCTCAGAGAGAGAACGACGATTAGTAACAACCAGAAATAATTATGTACGCGCGCGGTTGAATGATAAAACGTTATTTAGCATCTGAAAGGGAAAGAATAGGTGAAATGAGACGAGCAGAAACAGCAGAACAGAATCAATCTCGACTCGGAGTTGAACGAGCTCGATACCGTCTGAACAGTTATAACTAACGACGCTGATGAGTCTTTGGAATATGATGTTTCAAATATATTCTACCATGGGACATAGGGAAAAAGCAGGATTTACGTATCCATCTAGAATTGACTATGCGGTCTTCGTGTCTGTGGGTGGTATGACCGATTTGCAATATCGTCGCGTCAATATCGATGCAACACTCTTAAAAAATCTTCCATACAAAGGCATAATGAAACTAGTACACATATTCAATGCCTGCCTGAAACTTGAACATTTTCCTGGTCAATGGAAGATCGCACAGGTAGTAATGATAGCAAAACCCGGCAAACCCGCACAAGAGACAACTTCTTATAGACCCATCAGCTTGCTGCCAGTAGTCGGTAAACTTTTCGAGCGAATACTCCTCAACCGAATGAAGGAACATCTAGGCACAGTGTTACCTAAACACCAATTTGGTTTCCGTAAAAGGCATGGAACAATCGCACAAGTTCACCGTATTGTTGACACTATCAGCAGATGTCTAGAAAACAAACTATATTGCTTTGCGGTCTTTCTTGACATCAGTCAGGCATTCGATAAGGTATGGCACGATGGCCTTATCTTTAAACGAAAAAAGGCTCTCCCATACTGTTTCCTTCATATACTAAAATCGTACTTGGATAAAAGGAGCTATCAGGTGAAGTATAACGAGGAATGCTCCGACCTTCACGAAATCAAATCAGGTGTGCCGCAAGGTAGCATACTGGGTCCAATCTTATACCTTATCTTTACAGCAGACATACCAACCAACGATCACACGTCAATTGCAACGTATGCCGATGATACGGCCTTGCTGTCTACTCACACAAACCCAGAAACTGCTTCACTTCTGTTACAAGATCACCTCCACGAAATAGAGTTGTGGCTGAAAAGGTGGAGAATTAAGGCAAATGAAAGCAAATCGGCTCAGGTAACATTTACCCCCAGGAGAGAAACTTGCCCCCCCGTTAAATTAAACGACAAAATAATACCTCAAGAAGTTAACGCAAAATATTTGGGAATGCACTTGGACAGAAGAATGACATGGCAAAAGCATATCTGGACCAAAAGAAAGCAACTAGACGGAAAACTTCGAAACCTCAACTGGTTAATTGGACGCCACTCGCAACTAAGTGACAACAATAAAATGTTGATATATAAAACAATATTAAAACCCATCTGGACCTACGGCATACAGTTGTGGGGAACCGCTAGTAATAGCAACATAGACATACTAGAAAGATTCCAAAGCAAAACACTAAGAACTATGTTCGGGATCCCCCAGTGTATTAGTAATAAATACATGTACCTAGATCTCGGCATAAAAACTGTCCGGCAAGAAATAGTCCAAAGCAGCCTGAAGTACCAAGAGAAGCTAACAACCCACGTGAATGAACTTGCACAGACTCTGAGCGGAAAAGGTGGACTTCAACATACCCGGCTGAGGAGACATGACATCCCCAATCTCACCAAAAGATTCCCACAATGAGACAATGAGAGAGTTTGCTGGAAAGAAACTTTTCAACAGTTTATGGCTCTCGTAGATCACAATTTAAAACAGATATTTATCAGTCAAGGAAGTGGCTTATTGTTCCTCGAACAGTTTGCCATGTAGCAGAATGAACAAAAAAAAAAAAAAAAAAAAATAAGCGCGAGTTTAAAATTCTATTCTCTGTAATAACCGGTAACCAACATTATTTAGGTATAGTCGAAACCGTTTTTGTAATTAACCGATTAATCGATGTACGGTATTATAACGGTTTTATGAACAATATTGTCCGGTATTTCAAAACCGGTTTCAAGCCGTGATACTTACATATTTTTATATTGTTTCTTGCCATCTTTGCCAATGGTTTGGTTCTGAAGTCGCGTTTTCACTAAATCCAAAGGAAAAACAATGGAGACACCAACAATACCAGCAATACCGCCATTGATAACCTTTGGTATTAAACTGAAATAAAAAAGAAAAAACGTTTCATTTAACCTATGGTCAATATTATCGGTTCGGCACTCGGTGTGAAACCAACCGCTTAATTACCTGCGCACGCGATAACGCACCACGCATCGATCTATTCAACAATCATGGTGAAATGTGCTAAATGCGGGAAACTGGAGACGAAAAAAGTCCAGGTATACAGTGTTCCAAGTGCAGTAAATGGATTCATGCATCATGTGCTTCAATAACAGCAGATTAATTAAACGTATTATACTCAACGGACGCCGTTGATTGGAGATGTCGTTCATATGTGGGTAATGCCAAACCAAAACGTCTATCCTGTATGTTGCCCGACGTTGAGGACAAAGACATTACAGATACGGAGAGTCTTATGGACACCAACATAACCCAACGCATTATCAGCGATATACGGTGAGAGGTACCAGTAGCAGTGGCGGGCTGCGCCGCCTCTACAGAGCATGTAACTTTAAGAGGTGGAACTTAGAACATTCAATTTTGAGAATTCCTAACCTTTTTTAGCCAACCACATAAAAAAACAAAACTATCAACATGAAAATAAGCAATACTCCCGGGTGGCTCTCCACTCCTCGAAGCACCTTCACCAAGTAGGCGACCAGCGTAAACTCCCGTCGGACATACAGTTGATTATAGCCAACCATGCCCAGGACAAACAGAGTGGGATACATCAGTGGGTAAAACGGATATACCCCATATAATTACACATATGTATCTTGGGGCGATAATAAATAGTAATTTCCACTGGCGACCGCACATTGATCATAAGCTTAGGTCAATATTAGCAAAGTGATCGATACTTAAGTATAAACTACCATATAGAACACTTAGAACATTGTATTTGGCACTGGCCGACTCCGTAATTGATTACGGCCTAAGCAGCTACGGGCGTACATACAAGACTTAGGTCGAGGTCATTTACAAGTAACAGTTACGCATTTTGAAAACGATAGTACCCACAAGAATAAAACAGGAATTCCAAGATAATGACACGGGTTTATTTAAGCACTGCCAAATTGTAAATGTCTTTGACAAGGTACGTTTACGCGTTATATGTGAGAATTACCATAACATAAGTAATATTCGTAAATACGTAAGACTAAAGTTGTTGCGTTGCTTGACCTACTTACCCACTTTTATCAAACCTAAATCTAAAAATGCTTATGAAGCGTGGGAATGCATGCCTACCTATGAAAATCTGTAATGTTTTGCGAAGAACTGCTCAAAAGTATTAAAAAGATACTTCCTAGATTGCAGTGAGATCTAAAAAATATATGTATATATATATGTCGGATACGGTCATTAGTACGGACACGAAACGAATCGCAAGCGCGCCACTGGCGACATCAAGAGAGAACTATCGACACCAAAAAGGCGCGCTTCTATAGAGTCGTGATGTTTGATGGCCAAGGCGAGGAGGAAATTCAGCCTCTGGTCGTATTGGAGTCAAGACGTCGCGGAACTGTTCTCGATTCGTGGTGCTCAGTTATTGTGTTAGTTGTAATTTGTGATCATTTTGTTAATTGGTGATTTTAATAAATGCCCTCGCACCCAGTGTGTATATAATTTAGCTAGTGTGATTCATTTGATAGTAAATTATAATGTGATCTGAATTGCAAACTGTTTTTCTATTGCGCATTAACCAACACTACCCACACTACGCCGACAGTAGTTAAAATATCGCTGAAAATAACGAGAGTCACATACCCGTCTCCGACATCATAAGTGGGATTCGTGTTGGTTCAGGCGCATAATGAAAACGTTGAAAATGACCGTTGGCGTACCGTTTTTGAACATTAAAATAAAAACATGCAAGCGTTTATGCGTGATCATGGTGTGCGACAGCCAAGCCAAGCCGATTCACAGCAGAGGAAGATCTATGACTTCTTCAGTATCGAGCCAAGCAGCCCCGCAGCCGTCAGCGAAGCCCTTCGGGTGCTTCATTTTCAGGTGGTTTTTCGCGATGGTGAAGCGTTCTCACGGGGCGCCGGCTGGCGACCCTGGCACGAGATGGTGTCCATTCGGAGGTGGAACTGGGAACGCGGATGCGCGTGTGGGAGCTAGCGTGGTGCGGCTGGGTGCCGGTTCCCTAATTGCGTAATGCACGAATCACAATATTTTTCGATTTGAAACAGATTGCTAATTCATTTCTTCATAAGTTGGAAAAAAAAATCTGCTCAACAACTTAAATAATGCAATGAATGTTGTTGAACTGTCAAAATGAAAGAAATTTGTCATAATCGTATACGAAAATAAGTTACGGAATTAGGGTACAGTTCAGTCAGAAGTGATTGTATTGAAAGGTCGCTCCATTAGAAGCTGTGTTTTAAAAAGATGGACCACAGCAAAATTAACTCTATATCTTACTACAATATGCCTTATTCTCAAAAAATGTGATGATGTGTGATGTGTGAGATGTGTGATGTGTGGATGTGTGATGTGATTTACTTTAAATTGGTAAATTTAAAGAAAATCAATTTGCGTAGAATTACAGCTGTCCGTAACAGAAATGAAAATACTTTGTATCATTGTGGTCAGTGTTGTATAAGCACTAATATTTCGGAGAATAATTGGAAAATGAAATCTTTGTGAAAAATCTTAGAATTTTTGCAATAGACCAGTTTATTGGAAAGTAAGAAAGATTTTGAGATAATAATGTGAATAAAGTCTCAATTCAGAAACTGGGTGTATAGGTTATATGAAATATATCACAACAAAATAGTACTTACACCTGAGGCGTTATTGTAGCTGGTTTTGGCGGTTCTGGCTTCTTCGACATTTTCAATTATTTTGAGCTGTAAATGTATATTTAACATGAAGAAGTAGGTTTGATTTAAAAAAAAAACTCTCAAAATACACCAATTAAAGGAAAACAAACAGGTGACAGTTGCCAGTGGTTTTGTACAGAAAAGTTTTACAGATTGTCATCAATCATCAGTAACTTGAACAGTATATTTGTCCCTTTATTTTAAACATACGAGTACCAGCTGCAGAAAGTAACTCATCGGTCTCCTGATGATAAATGCATATTACTACAGCTGAAATACATACTATTTTGTGTAGTGGAGACTAGAGGTGTCTTGAATAAATTCTAAATTTGTACTTAAATGTAAAACATAACTGTCGAAATATGGGCGTGATATAGGTACTATCGAAGACACGCATATCTGTACACTGTAAGGACTATTCTTACTTGTAGCGCTCGGCCGCTATAGTAACACTTACATATGAAAAAAAAAAGGGTCGTGTGCACAGGATTTTGTTTTCAAAGTGGTTAGATATGCATTACCACGATAGTACACTGCTTCCTAACCCTTTGGGGAAACAATGCACGATGCTATGTATATTTTGTAAATGTAACTTCACTCTTTTAAGTACTTGAACATTATGTGCAGTTTTAATAATTTATATATACAAAAATTCTCGTGTCACAGTGTTAGTTGCCATACTCCTCCGAAACGGCTTGATCGATTTTTATGAAATTTTGTATGTAAATTTGGTAAGTCTGAGAATCGGTCGTAATCTATTTTGATAAGGGTGGTCCACCCCAAACATTTATATGGCAAAACATCGTTTGCCGGGTCAGCTAGTTTTAATATAAAAAGTACCTAAGTGTACATAATAAATTTTATCACCTTAAGACTGTAAAGTATTTACCTAAGCTTTTAGTGAGCTTAGGTATTATCAGCAAGTACCTATGTATTATTAATCTCAAGTCTATCACTGAGCGAGCTTAGGTGTTTTTCACAAAAAACTGTAGCAGTGTTCGGCAATAAAAAAATCAATAACTTTGTACTCACAATACGATACACAGTGCCGGATTTAGAGGTCTGGAGGCCTCGTGGCAACAAAGCAGTGGAGGCCCCCTGGCCCCAAATTATTTTCCAAATAAAATGGTCATTTTTTTTTAGTCAAGTTTTCCAATAAATAATTTATTGTGAAACAAAGTATAGATTCTTTTATTATTTAACAAACATATAAATATAATTGGAAACAAGATACATCTGAAATTTAATTTTAGCGTTAACGTTAACAGTTCCCGAAGTAAATTTACTTTTAATGCTCCTGAGATTGGTCTTATCCATAGTCCTTTTTGAATGAGTCAATCAAAGACACAAATTGAACCAACTTGTTACCAAGACTAGGTTCTAAATCATCCTGATAAACTTTCATCAATGCCTCTGCTGCAGCGTGCAAATTTTCAGCATCCATCTTCTCGATGTGATTAAGAAATCCAAATCTCGAACGTACAGCTTCATATGCATGCAATCTTTCGGTAAGAGAAACACATCTGGTCGACCACTGGGTTAAAGGCGGATACTTTTAATTTCTCCGTCGGAAATCCATTTCAAACTAATGTAAATTACATATATATAATTGAAAGAACAAAAATATAGAGTCGAGACACGGAATCGAATACCCAACCTCCGAGACTGTGGGCGAGTACCATTCCACTCAGCCATTGAGCCATTGGAAAATTCCCTCAAGATGGGGAGTAAATTGCAAGTGCTTATCATGGCCATTTGAGATTTTGATATTTTACTGATTGCCTGATTGGAGTGAACAAATATAGATCGATGATTTCTGTTAATATTTAACATAATCTTGTTTGTACAAAGTACTGTAGGTAAAGGTAAAACGCGAAAAAAATATCAAAGGAAAAGTTGTTTACTAGTGTTTACTAGACTGAATTAGAGTTTTTTTTTTTCCGAACTCTCTATTGTGGGGGCCCCTCTTTTGTGGAGGCCCCGTGGCTGTAGCCCCGGTTGCCCTCCCCTAAATCCGGCCCTGACGATACAGTCTGTAATCTGATAGGTACCACATATATGATGATGCGAACAATGTAACACTCTAAACTTTAGAAATATAATTAAATTACATTCATATTCTGTTTTTATTCCATTTGGATTCTAACCATCGGCATTTTACGTAATCGCAACAAATAAAATGTTACTTACCTAATATACTTGGTTGGTTTATAGTAGTAAATAGCACTCATTGTGAAGAAAATGCCAAACATTAATATAACATAGTTAACTTTGGAAATAATAAAAAGCCATGTTTGTCTCAAAATCGCAGTGCTAATTTGACCATAGGCATGATTTTTTGTGTAGAACAAACATTGTGTAGAACACAAAAGTTCTACACAAGGTGTGATTTGCAGTTTGAAGTAAAATTTTGATTGATCGATCAGTGAATGTTGCCAGTCTCAAAGTTTCTTTAACTTGTTTTGTATTGTTAATATCAATAGCTATCTTCTGACGTAGTCGGATGACATGAATTTGATATTACACGACTGCGTCACACAGAAGAAAGGATTAGGATTTGGGCCAAACAAAAAAGGCCTCTGGTCACGTAAAGAGTCCACCAACCGCTTGGCGATGTTTCGCAAAACTAAGTGGGTACTCCCTCGGACCCCACGGCCCTGTTTTTCAACCTCAAACGGTTCGAACATATACGATAAGTTCCAATAAAATAGGAGTATTTGCGCTGTTTGAGGTTTCGCAGCAGCCACCCCAGCACAGCCCAACGTGCTAGGAAGATGGGATGGCGCAAGGCTGTCGCCACATTTTGCATCCCACAGCAAAGGCCGACGTAACTTCTAAGGCATTATGGTCATCCCGTCTGGTCTCTGCCCATCGTCACATGCCAAGCCATTGGGTTCTAAAATAGCTGGCACCCCGGCAAGAGCACCATGGATGATGTCATTGATGCTGGCGGGCGTGCCATGCTATCCGGCTTACGCTCCCACTGCAGGATAGGCCATGGTGTCCAAGGCAGTCGACACCTTCATCGCATTCGTAGTGATGCAGAGCCACGCAAGGAGCGCCCAAACGCAGACAAGTAGCGAGCCCGAAGTTGGTTTCACCCAGCATAATGCCTATGTTGGGTAACGGCAGCGCCTGAAGCCAGAGGCCCGACTCCCACTCACCCACAGCCAGCAGGCGGGCACACTCAGCAGTATTGATGGACGTAGGTATTAATAAGATTATTCCATACCAACCTGCAGAAAACAGGTTCACGGACCGATTTGTATAAGATAAGATAATATTTATTTTGTAAAACATGAGTACATAAAGGTCTTATAATTAATTTGAGGTGGCTACATGTTTTGCCATGTATGGCGTACAAAATTAGTTTCAATATTAAAACAATAAAATAAAAACAAATCAAATAAAAAAAATTCACTTTGTAGTGTTTTTTTTTGGAGGTCAGTTGTTTTTTTTGTAAAAAGTTTTTATTTTTCACTTTTTAGTTGTGGTACCTACCCCACACACATTCGAATACCACTACCTGCTACCAGTAACAGAAACTTATCATATCATCTACATACTAAGTGGGAAAAAAATACGTATTTTGTGGCTAACTCAAAAACTATCCAAGCAAAGTTAATAAAATTTATATGGGACCAATTCGAGAGCACACTCTTTCAAACAAAAAAAGAATTTTCAAAATCGGTCCACAATTGACAGAGAAATCGGTGTACACAAATAAAAAAAAAATAAAAAAAAAACAAACATACGCGACGAACATATAACCTCCTCCTTTTTGGAAGTCGGTTAAAAATAAAGGTTTTGTTACAACAAAACACAAAATAAGGACATTTTACTTAAAATTAATAACCTCTGGCTCTGATCACCGCCTGCATACGATCAGGCATGCTCTGGATGATGTTCTTGTTTATTTGGGGAATTTCGTCCCAGGCAACCACCAGAGCGGTTTTCAAATCATGGAGGGTCTAAGGAGGGTTGAGATTTTACCGGATTCGCTTTTTAAGCATGCCCCATGTTCTATGGGATTCATGTCTGGGCTTTTTATTGGCCACACCAAACTGCCAATTTAGTTTCCATAGCAAAAAAAACCAAGGATGTTAAACAGTACCCTAATTGCGTAATACAACACAATTTGTTTCGATTTGAAACAGATTGCTAATCCATTGCTTCTTAAGTTGGAAAAAATATCTGCTCAACAACGTAAATAACGCAATGAATGTTGTTGAACTGTCAAAATTAAACAAATTAGGCAAAATTATTTTCGAAAATAATTTACTCAATTAGGGTACGGGATTACATAAGTATAACACAGATTTGTATACTGATGTCACGCGATTACTCATCGCTAAATTCAATTATGATTCCACATTTAAAACTGTTATATTGATGGACCAGGTCTAATAAATATAAATCCTGTTTACTTAGTATCAAAACGAATTCAATGGTTTACCAGTAATTTTCGAAATTATTGTAAGCAATTGTACTTTTTTGTTAAATGCATCCTCGCGTTCGCTTTTCACTCGGTTGTAATTATTTTTCATAGTGTATAACAACTTTCTCGAATTGTTTCTTAACGTTTTAGGCAATGTTTCACTTGAAATACGATAAATTATACATAAAGGAGATGTTTCATTTTCGGCCATAAAGTGTACGTTAATGAAAAAAAAGGGAAAAATTCCACGAATTGAGGAAAAATATTCTTTCCTGTTTATTCCTCTGATTACTTCGGCACAAAAAATAATAGTTTAACAAATTATTGCCATATTTTATTCATCATGGCGTCGTTTTACTTGCATACTGCTTTCGTCCAGAAATCATGTTACATTTTAACAAAATAATATCATGTAGATGTTATTCAAATAAATATGAAAGGCGTGTATTTCTGTACTACAATAAGATAGCTATTTTATACAACTTTTTTAATTAATTAGAAAGTATGATTCATCATAAAAATAAAAAACTAGACGAAAATGGCTAGCTGTCGATAATCGTATTTCTCCTGACAAACGTCAAACATTTTTGGTTTTTATTTTGTGCCCAAAAAGTATTAGATATTATGGAAAAAAACAGTCTTCATTGTATTTAGGAGTTCGTTTCCCAGGTTTTCTGAAGTGTACATGTTATGGCCGGAGTACCATACAAAAATGAAACGTCTCCTTTGTTTTCGTAAGAGGTTATAAAAACAACAACTGACAACAAGTGACACTTGCAGCAGTGTTATCAATTTATGAAAACATAAAAAAATCACTCAGCTTTCATTAGACAGACTATCTGTCGTGCCTGCGACTTTAGCAGCTTTCCTACCATTTCTTAAATAAATTACATTTTAATTAAAAGAATATTAACAACTCCATATCAACTCCAAGTCGATTTAGAGCGTCTAGTCTGCACCAAGTGCAAAGGGGAACTGATAGAAATCCGACGACTGACGAAACACGAAGTTTGCCGAGGGACATGAAAATATAAATACTGTACAATAATTTTGAGGGTTTCCAAGGAAACGTCAAAATATTTAGAAACTGAAAAGAAACAATTCAAGATTACCGTGTTTGCGGTAAATTTTGACTTACTGGTAACAAAGATTTTTAAAAGTCAAAATTTTTCAGTCGGTGTGGCTTTTGACATTTGTGTGGAATTGCCAACCGCAATTTATCCAGAAAAATGTTAACCTACACCGTAGAGTTTTACAGACTGGAATTAATTTAAATTTAGAAAGAACTCAATAATCAAACTCAAACTCAAGGCATTAAAATACCATACCATTTACAGGCACTTTTGAATGAGGTTAAAAACTGAAAGCTCATCAAAGGTGGCAGCACAGTTACTAGCCCATTTTCAAACCGCCCTTGCATTGTTGGTACGTTCTTTTTTGGTTGAATACTGGAGGCATACGACAGGAATAACCTGATCGGAGTTAAATAACCAACTCGAGGATGATCTTCCTGACTGAAAAACTTCAGAGATAGCACTTCTAGTACTTACCTTTTTTTTTTGAGGTGACATTATCAAATAACTTCTCCCGCTCTGGGCAGAGCTAGGGCGTGTCAGACTTATACTGACTGCAGGCCGTCACCTCCTTCTGCGAAGCGGTAATGCTCGCGAAGGAGGAGGCGGAACGCGTGAGGGAGATACAAATTTCGCGCCCTCACGCCCCTAACCGCCGTAGGAGGAGACGCCCGAAGCGGGAATCGCGAGCCGATTTCCGGCTACCTTAGGCGCGGGTTTGCGGACGGTGAGCAATGGGTAGCTCGCCGTCCGATAAGGACCAAGCCCAGGTCGACGGCGCGTTGTGTTCCACGCGCGCCTCAAAGAGATGTCAGCAAAATTGACGGGGTCCGCTAGAGCCAATGCCTGCCGGGGGTTTGAAGAAAACCGATAGGGAAATCGTGGCCCCCAGCAACAGGGCAATCGAAGCAACACGGGTGGGTCAGTAAGAGTCTGACACGCCCTCCCGCTCCGCCCAGAGCGGGAGAAGTTATTTGATAATTTCCCACCCAAAAAAAAAAAGACTTATACTGACTAAAACCCACCCGTGTTCCTTCAGTTGCCTGTGTGTTGCCAAGAGCAACGGTATTCCTTTCGGACATTCCCGCGACCCTGGCAGGCATCGGCCCAAGCGAATCCCGTCAGTTCGGATGGCGAACTACCCATTGCTCACCGTCTGCAAGCCCGCGCCTACGGTGGCCGGGAATCGGCCTGGGATTCCCGACGTCCAGGGCGTCTCCTGCGGCGACTAGGGACGTAAGGACGCGAAATTTGCCTCTTCCTCACGCGTTCCGCCTCCTCCTTCGCGATCATTACTGCTTTGCAGTAGGTGACGGCTTCCCATGCCCTTTTGCTCCGTACCATGGCCTATTGAATGAATGAATTGCCATGAATTTTCCATAAAATTCACCAGACAGCGTTTAATCAGCAGTTTAAAAATTCGCACTAGGTCCTCTGAATTGCAGACATTATTGACTCGGAAAATTTGAAATCTGTTAAGTAGGGAAAGTACGACCAAAATGACATACGGTTTTGTTTTTTGATCTTATTTTATTTAACATAGTTACTATCAGTGTTTAGTTATAATATACGTAAGTTTGTAATTGAATAGGAACCATAAAAAAATATAATCTAAATTACTCACAACCTCTAAGGAAATTCATTTTGACCATATAAACATAACATCACGCCTGTAATCCTCGAAGGGTTAGGCAGAGGTGTGGGTACCTATAGTACACCCACATTTCGCCAGTTATGTTTAAGTCCCATGTAATAGGGGGCGAGTCTATTGCCATTAACCGGTCACAAATCCAGGCTCCGGGCTGATAGTGAGAAATTCCAGATGGAAAAACCCAATAATACTTTGCCCGAACCGGGAGTCGAACCCAGGACCTGATAGTCAGCTGTAGCGCTTGCGACGACTAGACCAACGAGTCCATATAGTACGGACAAAATGACATACATCTGTGAAGTTCATACATAGTAAACAGACAAAGTTTTGGTCTTCTTGGGTACCTACATTAGCGCATAATGTAGAGCCCAAAGAGAACAATTGTTGTACCGTGGCCAGCTTGGAAAGAGAAAAGAGGTCGTTACAGTAAATGCGTATGCAGTCATCGCCGCCGACACCGTTCGACGCAGCTGGAAAATCTTTTACATCTTAGTCCTCATCGTAATGAGTCTTCTTCATTTTCGTCTGCTTTTTGGGATAATTATCGTTCTGTTTTTTATATTTCTATGATTTTGACGGTTCAACAACATTCATTGCGTTATTTACGTTGCTGAGCAGACAAATTTTTCGAAAATATAAACTCAAAGCATTTATTTCAATTAAACCATTTACAGGCACAGGCACTTTTGAATTTGGGCACGCCACAATTGCGGCAATAAGGCCCCTCTTTGAAGAGTGGCTAGAGAGGCGCCACGGCGTTCTCACCTTCCGCCTGACGCAGGTTCTCACCGGACACGGCTGTTTCGGGAGGTTCCTGTTCAGGATAAGGCGGGAGGATACGTTCGGGTGTCACCATTGTGTGGATCGCCCGGAAAACACGGTGGAGCATACGGTGGAGGTCTGCCCGGCTTGGGCGGAGCATCGCCGTGTCCTCGTGGAGGCGATCGGCGGCGGTGATTTCTCGCGTCCGGCCCTGGTTCAGGCCATGGTACGGAGTGTGAGGAAATGGGAGGCCATCACCTCCTTCTGCGAAGATGCTCGCGAAGGAGGAGACGGAACGCGTGAGGGAGAGGCAAAATTCGCGCCCTCACGCCCTTAACCGCCGCAGGAGACGCCCTGGGCGTCGAGAATCGCGAGCTGATTTCCGGCCACCGTTGACGCGGGCTTGCGGACGGTGAGTAATGGGTAGCTCGCCGTCCGATAAGGACCAGGCCCGGAGCAAAAAAAGGAGGAAAAAGAGTCTAGTAATGCCTTTATCAAACACTAGCTGAACCCCGCGGTTTCACCCGCATAAGTAAGTCTCGATCCCGTGAAAATATCGGGATAAAAAGTATCCTATGTCCTAACCCAGGTTATGGTCTACCCATGTGCCCAATTTCATCCAAATCCATTCAGCCATTTTAGAGTGAAAGCGTAACAAACAAACAAACTCACTTTCGCATTTATAATATTAAGTAGTTAGGACGACAAACTTAAATATGTATTACAACAAACGCACTCGTCGCAACAAGATAAATAAGAGGTTCCTGTCCGAATCCCCGGAGACTTCTCACCCGAGCAGTCAAACAGCTCAACATGGTAATACTCGTAAACAACCATCAAAGAAAAATAAAGCAACCACTATGAAAGACTACACTACATAAAAGAAAACGAATCTTCAATCACACTGATACCTCTCAAAGTCAAACGGAGACAACGCTCAACGTATTAGCAATCACAAATGGATCCTCTACTCACCCCTCATCTCCCAATACGGTGACCAACCGAGTTCGACCAAAACCCTCCAAGAAAACAGGAAACATACAGGGATGATCCAAATAGTGACGTCATAAAAACTAAATTAGAGGCCAGGGATATACGTAAATAGTATTTTCCGCGATTCTTTATAGTTTTTGAATATTTTTTGACGTGATAACGTCTTCAGTGGGGTTCAGAATCATGTACTGAATCCATGGTAATAGTTTTCGCGTCGATGTCCCTGCCACTCTGTATTAACTTTGTTGCATAAAATATTGTAAAACTGCATGGAAGAATGAGACAAATAAAAGGCTTATTTATTTATATTATTATTTATTTATTATTTATCTAGCTAGCTTCTGCGCCACATTAATGGTATTTTATATACATAATATAATATTTAATAGGTATAAGAAAACATAGTTCTGTAAAATAAGAAATTCTCTGTGGAGTAATTACCAGTTCGAAAGTTGTATGAAAGAAAAATTTCAGAGAAATATTGAATTAGTTACTCGCTTTTTGGTAATTGCTCCTCAGAGTATCAACAAATTTTTCTGAATTAGGTACCTTAAGTTTATATGCTCTAGTTTATCTCATAAGTAATCTTCTTTATTATATTAATTATTTAAGCACAGATTTGGCGCGAGACGGTACTTGTTAGAGAGTTGATTGTCATAGAAGAAGTCTGGTATCCTAAACTAAAGCACCGTATGATGAAACTTCGGCTGTTTGTCCACCGCACCGTGAACTGGACGTCAACGAGAACGAGAACAAGATGACGGCGCCGAAGTAGCAACAGTTCGTTAACTATGGCCGTGTGTCCACCGCACAACGTTAACCGAGCGCCACGATCCCGGCCCCCGAATTTTCAAGTAAATTGGCGCAACTGTCATACCGGTGGGCGCGGCGGCGGCGGTGGTGGCGGCGGTGGCGGCGGGCGGCGGCGACCACCCGGCTTTTGTTTGTCTATTATAACCAGTGATCGGAGTAGGTAGATTGATTTCGGGTCAATGAACTGGCACGTATACAGGGTTATTTGTAAAACACCAACAACCTCTTAAGGGGTCAATGTACTCATCATTATGAACAACTTTTACTATGGGACCAACGCTGAAATCGCGAAAAAAATATCAGCTGTTCCCTACATTTATGTTCGCTTATCTCGTCAAAATGTTATGGAAGAGCTGTTTTTTTTTTCGCGATTTCAGGTTTGGTTCCATAGTAAAAGTTGTTCATAATGATGAGTACAATGACCCGTTAAGAGGTTGTTGGTGTTTTACCAATAACCCTGTTTAGTATGGATATGCCTCCGGGATTCCGGGATTTTGAAATTAATATTAAGATTTTTTTAAGAAATTTCAAATGTTGTATTTTTAATAGTATATAGGTGATCGGCCTTCTATAGTAAAAAAAAAACTATGGTATGGCTAAACTTGAGTAAAAAGTAGCAAACGTAAAGTGGGATTAGTTACTGTGGTGCGTGCGACGAAAGATGGGACTTACCTCTCCGCTATCCTACTGACGCACGGTTGTCGAAATTTCTAATGTAGTAGTTTAAAAATCCTTACTTTAACAATATTTGATTCAATCCCGTAAGTACCAAAATGAAATCCCGGAAAAAAGGCTTATCCATGTTATGATTTCTATGACTATTCATGATGGGAGTATGTAAAATCAATCTACCTACTCCGATCACTGATTATAACGCTGGTCTAGAAGACAAATTTTATCAATGCAATTTTGGTAATTTTTCAGGAGAGCAGTTCAAAGAAAGTTGAACGTTTAAACACGTCAATACACAGAAATGTGAAGTGATGGTGTGTTTATTATATTTAACCAAAATTTTTGCGTACTTATCCGTGTTATTTTTCGAAACTTGCACTTACAACATCTGTCTTCTAGACCATCGACATACTGGCCAGTCGCGGGCGGGGGTCATCATGGCCGCCGCAATTATGACGAGTTAATAAGAGCGAGTGACGCGACCTCGAAAATTTTTGAACCATCTTGGATAGGTTAAACTTTATTTGTCCATTCCCACAGAATTAGGAGTTACTTTTCGACTAATGTAGAAAAGCATAAGGAGCATAGCACGCTTACGCCTTCGAACGTACAAAAGCAAAAGAAGAAGTTGTTGCCGGTTCAACCTAGGCATCTTCCTAGTTTTTTTTATTTATACGAAAACGCGCTTAGCACGCACGACAGCGAGATCAAACTCAAAGCCGCCGAGTTTAGTCGCGGTGGACAAACGATCGCCGTCAACGAGACGTACCTAAATTCAGTTCGAATAATCTCGTTTCTTGATGCCATTCACGGTTCGGTGGACAAACAGTGTTCCACTTCCACACACCACTAAGTGCGGATTTCACCGATATTGCAATCCATAATGTACACATTCATTATTGGTAGGAATAAATAAATTGAAACAATTATGGACCCTGTCGGGCACAGCAAAATTTTAAATAAATAGGAGAGAGGAAGCTTATTACTAAATATTTAAATAATATCCTATCCGTTTTTTTTGCATCATTATTTGTTATTATATTTATTTATGTTATTACTCATTTATTTATTCTCTAAATATAAAATGTGTAAGTCAATCTATTTATTTTTAAAGAATAGAATAGATGGAGTGCCACAAAAAGTTAGCAGTATCTATTTAGTAAGCTATCATAAGTGACAATTTTGTGCTGCAGTAGGTACCTTTGCCACGCACCTTAAATAACGTTGACTTACTCATTGTGACAAAACGGCAGAAGTTAAAGCACCGTCTCTCAATAATCCAAGTCCTTTTATTGTTATATTTTTACAAAACAATAAATTGTTAAACAACCACAATTTTGCAACAACAAAAAGTAAAGTAACAATAATAATAACATGCATATTAGAGATGCGCCGAATTTTATGTTTCACCGAATAACCGAATACCGAATAATATTCGGTTAAGTTCTTAGCGAACCATACTGCCGGATAATTTATACACGCTAAAACAAGTTTATACACGCTAGATTTCCAAAGCGCCCATACGGAGTGAGTAGTACCGTGGTACCTCGCCTCTCGTTACCCGCTGCACCCCGCCACTGTTATTGCGTATGAAAACACAATACGGGTGCCAGATTTTAGTGCAGTTCTTGACTATTTGATTAAAATTTTGGTGTTTTGGGTGTTTTGAAAGATGATAAGTAGACGAAAAAGGCGCGTGTGTGGGAGATCTTCAAAGAAATCGAAGATGATAATAAAAAAGTGCGATGTACGTTGTGCAACGCAAAACTTTCTCGCGGCACTTCTTTCTTTCTTCTTGCTTTCTCGGGCACTGGGCGGAATGCTTCTACAAGTGCTATGAATAATCATATAATGCTAAAGCATAAAAGTTATTTCAACAAGTTGCTTCGACATCTACTAGTAGCAACAGTGCAGCGATGGTGCCGGAACCATATTCGCTGCACTGTTGCTACTAGTAGATGTCGAATCTACTAGTAGCAACAGTGCAGCGAATATGGTTCCGGCACCAGTGGCTGGGCCATCATCGATTGCCGGGTCATCATGGGTTTTGACTGTGCAACAAACATTGCAGGATACATTTCTTACAAAGTGGGATATTATAGACCCGAGAGCAAAACAAATTCATGGGACCATCGCTGAAATGATTGCCATCGATATGAGTCAAGGCCTCATATTGCCATAATACGATTGTTAGATTATGGGATTCCTTTAATTTATTTTGCCCTAAAGGCTGATTTATTTATTTATTTATTTCAATGATTTTTTTAATGATCAATTAAACCGAATACATTCGGCATTTCAACTGAATGATTCGGCCGAATACGAATACTTCAAAATTTGCCGAATACGCCGAATACCGAATATAAAACGAATATTCAGCGCATCTGTAATGCTTATATAATCATTCACTTAAACTTTAAGAGAATGATTATTGAAGTCTTAAAGTGAAACAAAAATAAATACAATTTTTGAGCTAAACCACGCTAAACTTTGCTTCAGAAGTTTATGTTTGTATCTCGTAATCCTGAAATGGTAATAAAGGTACTATTTATATTGACTAATAATTATGTTAGTTCATTGCTGTATCTCCTATTCTCTGGCACGTCCTACTATCACAACACTGTTCATTATTATTATTTATGTTTGGTAACAAGTGCAGACATTAAGTTAAGTAGGCGAGTGCAATTAGACCAACAAATACTCGGAAGTTTATGGTTGTCGAGTTTTCGAATTCTAGAGGTGAGGAGAGCAATTTAAAAAATAAAGTCGGCGCCGACCACGACGAAATTATTGCACTCAACAACGTAAGTAACTGATATCCTCACCACATTAATTTAAATGTCATTATTGCATGAAAGCGTTTCATCTAATAGTATTAGTATACTGATAAATTAAGTTAAACATTACCAGTCAGTCAAGTATAACCATAATGAAAAGAAAACTACTTACTTAGATTACCTAAACAAAATACAGGGTGGTCGAAACGTCATAAAAAAATATTGATTCCTCAAATGCTGGGTAAGTATCCGAAAATATCCCATGCATGTTCCGCGATTTTTGACATTTTTCGAGTTATATTTTTATTTCTAGAAAAGTTTATGGGAACCACTTTAAAAAAAATTATCTTTAATTTTACACGAGTTTTTTCATATTCATTTTTTGTACAGAGTCGAAATTTCTACTTCAATTTGTTTTATTTTTAAATACCACCTGGTTTAGTCTACTATTTAGGAAGCAGGCAGTATTTTAATTTTTTAATTATTTTATGTAGAAACGACTCTGTATCACTCGAACGTAAATTCCTCCTTTTCGATCAAAATGTTTGTTTCTTGAATTAACTATCAGAAGATGATTATTTAATGTCTGAGGTCCACATCAATGAAAATTGCAAAAAAAGGCTGTAAAAATAAAGATAGACTTTTTTTAAAGTGATAAAAAATATATTCAAGAATCTTAGAGAACTTTCAAGAATCACGGAACATGGGGTATTTTCGGATAACCCTGGGCATTGGAAATCAATATTTTTTTATGACGTCTCTTTTTGGACCAACTTGTATGTATAGTACCTACCTACTTAATAATTATTGAAGAACATGTGCTCATATTAAGTAAGTACTGATAAATAATAGACAATCACTGTGTATATTGAGTACAATAATAAAATATCAAAGTTCGAAAGGATCTATGAATCTGAATGTACCTACTGTTGTAATTTTTAGCTATTATAAAATGTGTTTTCAACTAACAATAAATAATTAAAGAAAAATGCATGGTACTGTGAAATAAGAGTTTTAGAAAATGTTGTAAATTAGTAGGTATACAAAAACGATTCATAAATCAATAAGAGTTTTATAAAATGTTGTAGGTATACAAAAACAAAAACGATTCATAAATAAAAGGTTTAGAAAATGCTGTAAATTAATAGGTACTTATACAAAAACGACTCTATTTGATCGTGTTTCTAATCTTAATAAAAATCATGGTTTGACAATTCAGACAAAGGTCTGTCGCTTGTATCCAAATACGTACTCGGCGATACCGATGTAGTACACGGTCTGAGCGATGCCGTACAGCGGCGCGATGACGATCATACGGCACGCGCCGCCTTTAAAGAACGCAAGGGGACCCTCATGCTTCATTATTTTCCTGTTGGAAACATTAATATACAAATGCATAGAAAAATAGTAAGTTATAAATGTAACAAAGTTGGTTTCCTTGTCTGTCTGGTTTAAGCTTAGCTTCTCTAAACTATGATATGAATTTTTATGCTGTTTTTACCAACATTTTGTGAATTTATTCCAGAAGGGGTACTATAAGATCTTATGTTAGAAGCTATATTAGAAGACAGCAGTGTTGACCCAGTGGTAAAAAAAATTAAAGGTTAAATCTGTAATTATCTGCAATATTCTAACCTTTTGGATAGTCTTTTTACAGTTTGCGGTCAACTATAGAAGAATACGAACATAATGCAATATTGCTCATCCCCATAGCAAATAGCGTTATAATAATTTTTGAAAAAGTCTATTGTGACGTTTCCATTATTTGACATACTAGATTATTTATACCAATTTTCAAGTTAATTAAGCCAAAAATGAATACCCCTTTTCACCCCGTTAGGGGTAGATTTTCAAAAAACCTTGATATACGTTTTTATTTGTTTTCAGTCTTAAGTATAAACACTAAGTTTCGAGTTAATCTGGGCCTCAAGTCTGCTATTACAATAGTGTCAGAATGGTCTATCATTGATTTCATAATTGTTGATTTTGACAAGTTTGGTACTCTACTAATATTATGGCGTCATGTCATTATGACTTTCCAATGATCAGCCACTGACACTCCATTGAAAGGAATGGCGCTTATTGGTAATCTCGTACATAATGACTAATGAATGACTGACTTAGGCGGTATCATTGGTTGTATTGTACGAGAATGCCATTATAACACAATTCTATTACGAGACCATTGACCGACCAATGATCGACCATTATGAATTTAGCAGATTACGAACTTTTAGCAAAATGACAATGGGATCGTCATTCCATGACGAATTTATAAAAATAGCAGACTTGGGCCCCTGACCGCGCGTTGAAATTATTCCATACAAACTTTGACACCCCCTATTTCTCCCTTATGGGGTAGTTTAGAAAAACTAAAAATGGAAAACTTTATAATTTACATAGATAAGTATTCTTGTCAAGTTTCAAGTTCATTAACTCAAGGAATAAGATTTTTCATGCAAACAAAATCCCCCTTTTCACCCCCTTAAAAGTCGATTTTCCAAAAACCCTTTCTTAGTGGATGCCTACGTCATATTATCTACCTGTGTGCCAAATTTCAGCCCAATCCGTTCAGTGGTTTGAGCTGTGCGTTGATAGATCAGTCAATCAGTCAGTCATTCAGTCAGTCACCCTTTCCTTTTATAGATAGAGATTATAATACCTACATTTGTATCAAACTTAAATCATCATCATTTCAGCCGAAAGACGTCCACTGCTGAACATAGGCCTCCCCCAAGCACCTCCACTTCGACCGATTCTGTGCTTTCCGCATCCAGCGGATTCCTGCGGCCTTCACAAGGTCATCGGTCCATCTTGTTGGAGGTCTTCCAACGCTACTTCTTCCGGTACGCGGTCGCCACTCCAGAACCATTCGGCTCCATCGGCCATCCGTTCTGCGAGCAATGTGCCCTGCCCATTGCCACTTAAGTTTGGCAATTCGTCGAGCTATGTCGGTTACTTTGGTTCTACTGCGGATCTCCTCATTTCTGATTCAATCACGTAGGGAAACTCCAAGCATAGCCCTCTCCATTGCCCTTTAGGTGACTTTTAGCCTTCTGATAAGGCCCATTGTGAGCGACCACGTTTCAGTACCATAGGTCATCACTGGCAACACGCATTGGTCAAAGACTTTCATCTTGAGACACTGTGGTATGTGGTACGAGAAGTGCGTAGCTTCCCGAACGCTGCCCAGCCAAGTCGAATTTGACGATTAACCTCTTTTTCGAAGTTGGACCTACCTAGCTGGACAGTTTGTCCCAGGTAAACATACTCGTCCACAACTTCGAGCGTAGCGTCTCCGATCTCCATGAGAGTGGGTGTCACATGGGCATTTGACATGACTTTTGTATTGTCCATGTTCATTTTAAGACCCACACTTTCGGAGGCTCTACTGAGGTCATCGAGCATTGTACTGAGGTCCTCCATGGTCTCAGCCATGATAACTATGTCATCGGCAAACCGAAGGTTAGTGATATACTCGCCATTAATGTTGATGCCTAGCCCTTTCCAATCCAGAACCTTGAAGACATCCTCCAGTGCAGTGGTGAACAGTTTCGGAGAGATAACGTCTCCCTGTCTCACACCTCTCTGCAGAAGAATAGGTTTCGAGGTCTGGTCCTGAAGTCGGACTGACATAGTGGCGTTTTCGTACAGACTCTTTAGCACCTCGATGTACCGATAGTCGATCTGGCACCGTTGAAGAGACTGCAGCACGGCCCATGTCTCGATCGAATCGAAGGCTTTCTCGTAGTCCATAAACGCTAAGCAGAGAGGCAGGTTATACTCTTCGGTCTTCTGTATAACCTGCCGTAGCGTATGTATGTGGTCTACGGTGCTAAAGCCTTTACGGAATCCGGCTTGTTCGGGAGGCTGGAAATCGTCAAACCTGCGCGCGAGACGGTTCGTGATAACTCTTGAAAACAGCTTGTAGACATGGCTCAGAAGTGTGATGGGCCTATAATTCTTAAACAGGGCACTGTCGCCCTTTTTAAAGAAGAGTACCACCACACCTCTGTTCCATGCCTGTGGCGTTTGACCCCCGAATATGACGGAATCGAAAAGCTTCTGGAGGGCCTTAAGAACGGGTTTTCCACCGGCATTCAGGAGTTCAGCCGTAATTCCGTCATCAACCGGCGCCTTGTTGTTTTTAAGCTGCTTCAGAGCCATCCTAATCTCGTACAAGCTGACGTCCGGGATGTCTTCGGTATAGTGTCGGGTCAATCTAGCTCTTGGCTCGTTTGCTAGATTCGTAACGGGGTTACTGGTTGACGTGTATAACTGTCCATAGAAACTCTCGATCTCTCTCAACAGTTCAGGTTTGGCGGATACGATTCTGCCATCATCGGTCTTCAGTTTCGCAAGCTGGCTCTGTCCAATGGACAGATCTCTTGCAAAAACCTTGGAGCCCTTGTTCCGCTCTATCGCGTCCTTAATACGGTTTGTCTTATAGAGGCGCAGGTCGCTTTTCAAGGACTTAGAGATCTGTCTATTGAGCCGCCGGTATTTGAGCGCATCGTCTGAAGACTGCAGGATCATCTAGCGCCTCACCTCCATGAGCTGCAAAGTAGCATCAGAGTGCTTCTTGTTTCGATTTGTACGGTGGGTCTTGAAGATCTTGGACCCAACCGTATGGACAGTTTCCACGAACTCATCGTTATAATCGTCCACGGAGCTCCCTAGGCACTCGAAATTTAAACATAGTTCAGAAATCTCGATGTTTTGTCTAATTTTGTTAACTTATCACGGAAGTGTGTATTAGCACGCGTAGCATGACGCTTTCTATCTCTACGAAGAATAGGCACAGCTCTTTCCATACAAAGTGACGTTTAGTTTCTCCATTTTTGACATCGCACCGTAGAAATCATTCTACAATCTATCATTTTGTCTTTCGTCTCTAACGATCTTTGTCTAGGTCCAGACTATTTCAGAAGAAAGTTTTCTATCCCACACAGTCAAAATCACTAAGGTAGTGAAGACAATTTGATTTTGTAATCGCCATGCTAAACACAATAGAAAACTTTTACTCGACGGCTACAAAGTATATACGGTTATCTACAAAATCATTATTTTACAAGAGAGCGTTTTAAAAATTTTGATTGTCTAACTAAATCTGACTATTTCTAATCGCGATTAAAAAGGTGTGGAATAAAAATATGAACTAAAATTCACACCAACACCTCGAATTCAGGTGCAAAAACAGTACGGTATCTTTTTTTTCTTTTGCTTATATCTCGAAAATGGCGCGTCAAATCGCAAAAATAATGAAAATTTCGACCCCCTGTATGATACCCTTTAACCTCTAAGACTCTAACATGTAGGTAATATTTTTTCTTATTTTCCATACAAAAAGTGAAAAATTCCATATAAAAATAAAATACGTCGAGATGCGCGCCTCCGGCTCTAAAAAAATTCACGAGGTAGGACAAACAAGTACAACGTGGCCTCGCGATTATCAAATACGATTATAGTTGTGTCAAAATTATATTTTTAGAGATTTTTTGTTGCAGAATAGCTTTAAGATTCTCATAGCCAAAATCAAGGAATTTTAGTGATAGTTTAGTTAGTTTAGTTCGGTGTACAAGAGAATCGTCACCATTACCAAGGAAATGGTTAAATACAATTTTACTGTAATTTTTTTTTCTTCTGTATATACGATAGGTACTTCGACACTTTGAGATTTTTTTTTGTAGTCGACGTGACTTAATATCAATAAAAATACAGACTCAAACAGAAAAAAAAAACCTATGACAAAACAAAGAATTCCGAGTCGAATTATGAAAAGAGTGAATTTCGTAAAAAGTGCAGTTGTGTCTTTCTACTTTCCTGCCGTCCTGTCTACACGGAACGTCATTTTGTCTATTCTTCCGTCGACAAAACTCGTTTCTACGGTGGTCATGCTACGCGTGCTGTAGGTATATTTCCTGGCAAGACCAACTATTATGGAGCTTAGGGGTTTATTTATAAACGTTGCTTAAAGTTAAGTAATGATTAACGACTGTTTAACCATACTTACATTTTTGACGGTTAAACGTCTCAAAAATTTTATGCAACATTTATAAAGAAAGGGGTTACAACAGTACTTATTAATACTTACGTGACGCAATCCAAGATGGAGGTGTACTGTCGGTCGCCACTGCCTTTGGTAAGCGTTTGAAAGCGCGTCTTCACCACGTCACACGGGGTGACCGCGAGCGCTGCGGAGGAGCCCGCGGCGCAGCCCGATATAAACGACCACCTGCGGGTTACCATGCTCTAGAGCCCCACCGAAAATGAATTCTGTATGTCAGCAAGATTTTTTTTATTATTTATTTATTTAACAGTTTATGTACACACATATAAACAGACAAGAAGAAAGGAACAGGAAAATATGTACAAAGGTGATGCTTATTTCTAAAGAATTCTCTTCCAGCATACCTGCGATAGGAAAGTAGTTAAAGAAATGTAGAAGAGAAAACAGAATACATAAAATAAAAAAAATACTTTTCACTAATTTAAATATAAACATACAATATGAGAATATACTTAAATACATACTTCTAAAATACATATCACTAAAATAGATATAAATACTCGCTTGATATATATTTGTTTTTTCAATAGGTTTTTCTTTGATAAAAGTAAAATAAATGCAGTGTCAATCTTCTAATCATGATATTTTACCGTTTATACTTAAATCACACGAAACTTTGTAGTTTTATCAAAGATATAATTATTATTACAGGTTCACCTTTGCCCAACCCTTCGGGGAAACAAGGCGTGATGTTATGTTTATATAATTATTATTAATCAAACAATCTGCTATTATATGCGAGAAAAAGTAATTTTATCAGCATTTTCTCAAGTATTGTGCTTTTAGTTGTTGTTTGGATTTTCTCTGAATAAATAAATTGAAAGTATTGATTTGTGCGAAAATTGTCGAAAACTGATATTTCGGCCCAAAATTCCCGAAAATTGAAAACGAAAATTCGGCCGACTCAATATTATGAATCATGTGTGGTGCTACTATTATTGTCAACTTGACCTGCCCTGCAACTAGGGTTGCCAGATGGCCGGGAAATCCGGGAATGTCCCGGAATTTTGCGTCTCGTCCCGTGTCCAGTATTAGACTTTACTGTCCCGGATTACGAACACTAGCTAGTTTTTTCACGACGACACGCACGGCACGGCTATACCAAGTAGGCACGCCGCAATCCGTAAAAATGGTAATTCAGTGACGAAAATATATTAATAAAAAAAACTAGTTTTATAAGCCAAAGAGCGGTTTTTTTTTTTCATTTAATTTTTTAAATAATATTATTTTTTCTTGAGGCGACTCACACGAAGTTAATTTATTAGTAGGTGAATCGACAATAGGCCGTAAAAGCGAGGTGCTCAATTTTGGTTATGTTTTGTTAATAATTATAAAATAAACTAAGTATGTATTTTGAAGTACACACATCAACACCGCCGTGTAGGAATATTTTGCATAAAGTTCTTTTACTCAAAAAATAATGGCCGGTTTTAAAATCTTTTGAAGAAAGCTTATTTTGTAGGCCTTTTTGGATGATTCCAAATTTGAATTTGAAAAAATATTTTAAAAACAAAAGATTTGCGTGGCATAACTTTAGCGAAGTTCGAAGTTTTGGTAATTTTTGGTGTCAAATTAAAGTTTTAAAACAAGTTTGCAGTTAATTTCGAATTTATGCCACTATATGCGTCATGCAGCGGCGCTATTTAACAAGAGAGGAAATGTTAAGGGCAGTAGGCATGCTCCAAGCTGGGGCTACTCAACGGAGTATTGCTGAGGAGATTGGATCAAAACAAAACGTGATATCAAAGTTATGATCACGTTATCGTGCTACTGGTGAAGTGGCTGAAAGACAACCAGGCGGGAAGCGCATAACCACCCAACGACAAGACCGAATTTTGCAAGTTAACGCGAGAAGACAACCAAATGTTACGGCCATGCAGTTGGTTCAAAGGCTCCAGTCAGAGCACCAGTTGCCTGTGAGTGACCAAACTGTAAGGAGAAGACTGCATGAAGCAAATCTTCATGCTTGTAGACCGCTTCGTAATCCAGCACTACGCCGAGGAAATCGTGGACGAAGATTACAGTGGGCTCGTGAATATTGGCTCTGGGAAGATAACCAGTGGTCTGTAATGCTGTTTACCGATGAGTCCCAATTCGGTTTCCATCCCGATTCGCGAAGAGTACGCGTATGGCGAGTTCCTAGTTGTGAGAGCCGTCTGCAACACCCTCAGGAAGTCCATCCATTCCACGGCGGGACAATTATGGTTTGGGTGGGAATTCGCGTTGGTGGAAGAACAGACCTCGTTTGGATCAGAAACACCATAACCCCAAAAAAATACCGTAACCAGATGCTAGTACCAATAGTCTACCCCCATCGACTACAAATGAGCCAAAAATTCACGCTCATGCACGACAACACCCATCTGCACACAGCGCGAGTAGTGACCAGCTGCAGGAGCACGACGTATCGGTTTTAGACTAGCCCACGCAATCACTAGGCCTAACTCCCGTAGAGCACGCGTGGAATATGCTCCAAAGAAGGGCTTTGAAGAATTTTCCTGCAAAAATTACGACTGAAGAGCAACTTTTTTGGCATCTTAGCAGGACCTGAAACAATATCCCACAGCATAACTGATTTAAAGCGTTTTACTGGTGATTTTTCGCAGAATTGCAAAAATCGGAATAATTTCGCTTTATTTTCACTTTTTCTTGAAAAACACAATTATTACCATTATTTCATTTTTCGTCTTTATTTAAACAAAATTTTATTTACGTAAAAAAATATTTTGCTTTATTCCGAAGACTATTCTGATAAATGGACTTTATAAAAATATATGCATGTTGTGTGTTATTTGTAACAAATTTTGAGTAAATTGAGAAAGTCCGAAATATCCCTAGACGGTGTTGATGTGTGTATTTCAGGTAAAACTTACAATTTTTACCTAAAATAAGAATTATTGTACAGACGCCAGCACATCAAGCTACTACAATCTGTCAAATTTATTTAATAGATTTTCAACTTTATCGCTGATGTCTAAGGTTCAAAGCTGATTGGGAAAATTTGACAGTTTCGGGTAGCTTGATGTACTGGCGTCTGTACTTATTTGAAATAACTTCCATTTTTAATTTACACTTTAAAAGAATCAACAAGTTAAAACATTATTGAGGCATAAGCTTATTTATTTTCATATATTTTATTACGGCCCGACTCCGTAATCCTAGAATTGTCCTGGAAATGATAAACCTGTATCTGCCAACCCTACCTGCAAATGTTAATGATACTTAAGAGCGTTCAATTCGAAATAAGTCTAATAGTCGCTAAAAATACTTTTAAGTCCGATTGCGTCAGGTTAACACTTGTAGCTGTGTGCGTAGTAACCATTATAAAAACACATGCGTGGGTTATATGCATTGTGTTAACTACAAACAGTGTACATTATAGTGTGCAAAGAAGTGTCCAGCAGTGCTATTCTGTAAAAATCTCACCGTGAACGCTTAGGTGAAGTGAGCTTGAAAGTGAGGTGTCAATGGTGTCAATGCCTAGCATAATGGTGGAATGACAGCTCACTTTAAGCTCACTTCACCTAAGCGTTCACAGTGAGATTTTTACAGAATAGTACTGCTGATCCAGTGAGTTACGCTCCAGCGGGGCGAGCACGGCCTACTGTCCTGTGTCACATTTTATCATAGTTTGGGCGATAAAAACGTTTTGTTTTAAAGCACGCTAGCACGGCGGCGTGAGATATTTTCTTGAGATGTGACATAAATTCTTGACGTTTAGGTAGGCTGCCTGTCCCCTGGAGCGGAGCGAGGCAGCGGAGCGGAGAAATGTGCCAATATTAACCAATAGGAGCGGAGCTCTGAAGCGGAGTTTAGATTCTATTGGTTAATATTGGCTCATTTCTCCGCTTAGCTGCCTCGCTCCGCTCCAGTGGACAGGCAGCCTTTGCTATTACGGGTGCACCCATTTTGTCACAAATGTCACATTTTGATAGATGACTAAGAAAAATGCATAGATATTCGACAGACGTTAGATTGGCAATGTGGTGATTAGGGCAAGACCAAAAATAAGTTACACCAGTGTGCGTGTGATGTGCATGTGTGCGAGACAAAAAATGCTAGAGGGGTATTAAAATGCGAGTGTTTTAATACCTAGCTTTGTGCAGTTTCATACGCTACTTTATTTACTCTCATACATAGGGTTAACAATGACGTGCTGCTAATGAAGTTTAGCAAAATAGGGTTCTCACCATCTCTCCTCTGTTTCTTGTAGACTACCTACGTTATCGACAGCAATTTGTTAGGCTTGGTATGTACGTATCGGGTACCTATCACACGCGTTACGGCTTGAGTCAAGGCTCAATTTTGGGGCCTTTATTATGCCTTATCATGGTCAACGATCTTCCTCAAGTTCTGCTTCATGCAAGATGTCTCTTGTATGCTGACGAATTAAAACTGTACCTGGAAATAAACTCCGAGCGTGACAGTTTCGCACTGCAGCAAGACATTGATGCAATATACAAGTGGAGCGTTGACAACAAGATGGAGTATAATTCGTCCAAATGTTTCGCTATGACATTCCGTCGAATGCGACACCCAGTTAATTTTGAATATAATTTAAATAATAAAACCATCACAAAGTCAACAGCCATAAAAGACCTGGGAGTCTCATTCGACCGAAAACTCACTTTCCACGACCATATGGCCATGGTAGCTAAACAATCTTACCAAAGGTTAGGTAGGTTTTGTTCTGCGTAATTGCTGCAATATTCGCACCGCTCATGCCATCAAAATATTATTTAATGCACTCGTACGTAGCAAGCTGGAAACCAGCTCTTGCGTGTGGAATCCACATGAAAGTACCTACGCACTTTTATTAGAAAAAGTTCAAAAAGCGTTTCTTAGGTACTTATATAAGCAGAAACACGGCTACTATCCTTACCTCTATCCGACTACATTTTTTCTGGGTTGCTTCGGATACAACTCGCTAGAGGTAAGGCGAGCTCGAGGTCAGGTCACAATAGCCTGTAAGACACTGCGTAGCGCTATTGAAGCTCCTGATCTGCTTGATATGCTGGCGCGCTTCTTTGTCCCAGACAATTACTGCTGGGGTAGAAGGCTGTTTGCCGTGCCTCTATGTCGTACTGTTGCACGTGCCAAGTATCCAATTCCTTGCACTCGGGCCGCGCTTAATGATCTCTTGAATTCTAACCCAACAACTGACCTGTTTGCGGATGGATGGACGAAGATTTTATTGATATGTCAGGAGTAGGTACTGTGAGGATAAATCCGCTCTTTGAGGAGTGGCTAGAGAGGCGCCACGGCGTCCTTACCTTCCGCCTGACGCAGGTCCTCACCGGACACGTTTGTTTCGGGAGGTTCCTGTTCATGATAAGGCTTCCAGGAAACGCCCAGGTGTCACGATTGTGTGGATCGTCCGGAGGACACGGTGGAGCATACGGTGGAGGTCTGCCCAGCTTGGGCGGAGCATCGCCATGTCCTCGTGGAGGCGATCGACGGCAGTGATCTCTCGCGTCCGGCCCTGGTTCAGGCCATGGTATGGAGCGAGAGGCTGTCACCTCCTTCTGCGAAGCAGTAATGCTCGCGAAGGAGGAGGCGGAACGCGTGAGGGAAAGGCAAATTTCGCGCCCTCACGCCCCTAACAGCCGCGCGCCGCAGGAGACGCCCTAGGCGTCGGGAATCGCAGGCCGATTTCCAGCCACCGTAGGCACGGGCTTACGGACGGTGAGCAATGGGTAGCTCGCCGTCCGATAAGGACTAGGCCCGGGTCGACGGCGCGTTGTGTTCCACGCGCGCCTCAATGAGATGTCAGAAGAACTGACGGGGTCCGCTAGGGCCGATGCCTACCGGGGTTGCGAAGAAGTCCAAAAGGGAGATCGTGGCCCCCGGCAACATTGCAACTGAAGGAACACGGGTGGGTTTTAGTCAGTAAGAGTCTGACACGCCTCCCGCTCCACCCAGAGCGGGAGGAGTTATATGATAATTTCCCACCCAAAAAAAAAGGAGTACTGTGAGAGGAATTTGTTAAAGTGTTGTTACCTTCTTTTATTTTATTTAAGTTTTCATGTTTTTATTTTGTATATTTTAATGTGTGTTATAGTGATCGGATATATAATCGGATGCATATTTACCTAAAGTGTAGGTGTTGGCAATAGCCCGTAATAATGGAATGCACTTTTGTATCGAAAAAATCCCGGGAATTCGGAATCGACAAATTTAGTTTTTTTTACTATAGAATCAAATCGGGTGTAATATTTACTTAGTTTAAGGTGTTGGCTAATATGTATTATGGAATGCACTTTTGTATCGAAAAAATCCTGGGAATTCGGAATCAACTGCTGTTTTTATTATAGAGTCAAACCTGTGTAGCCTACTATTCCTCTTACACTCAACATAGTCATAAATTGATGGGGGAGCTTAAAATTAACTTCAAGTAAATACATATTATTATGTAATCCTGTTTTTTTTTTATAAATACCACATGCTAAAGACGACGTTTCCTCACCATGTTACAGACTTGTTTCTTACTCCCGAATTTTCTGGAATCCCGGGATTTATATTTAAAAATATATATTTTAAGAAGCCGCTACCATAATTTCCTAACCAAAAATGAACTTTAGGTAAATATGCATTCGATTATCCGATCACTGGTTATAATTGTCTTTTATTTTTATAATTTTAGTTACTGTAATTGATTGTAACGCAACCGTTGTTGCTAAATAAATTTATATAATCTTAAGATATAAAACAAAGTCATGTTAGTTACATCACTTATAACTTAAGAATGGCTGGACCGATTTTGAGTTAGGATAGGTGGGGTAGGTGGGGTAGTTAGGGTAGGTGGGGTAGTTAGGGTAGGTGGGGTAAGTGGGGTAGGTAGGGTAGGTGGGGTAAGTAGGTTAGGTGGGGTAGGTGGGGTAAGTAGGTTAGGTGGGGTAGGTGGGGTAGGTAGGGTAGGTGGGGTAGGTAGGGTAGGTGGAGTAGGTAGAGTAGGTGGGGCAGGTAGGGTAGGTGGGGCAGGTAGGGTAGGTGGGGCAGGTAGGGTAGGTGGGGCAGGTAGGGTAGGTGAAGCAGGTAGGGTAGGTGGGGTAGGTAGGGTAGGTGGAGTAGGTAGGGGTGGGTGGGGTAGTGGGAGTGGGGAGCAACATGGGGTCCTGAGGTGCTTGAGGAGTGAGAGAGAGGTATTCCACGGCTTTTAGAACAATCCCAGAGCCCGGAAGATGGTCAAGATCCCTACGAGCACTTACTGGAATACATCCTTCCTCCGAGCACGTTTGCTCTTGCGAATCTCCACTCAAGCCAGCCAATTAAAGCAAGAATGAGGTAGGAGCTCCGTTCCTTGACAGTGTTCACTCCAGTCGGCCAATAAAGGCAAGCTAGAGGTGAGGAACAAGACTTCTCCTGGGAGATAGGGTTCGTGGGGTCACTACTGCCCAACAACTCGCCACATCCTGTCCTGCAGGTTTTTGTATCTCTCTTGGTCTGGCTCCTCATCCCAGACCTGTTCCGGCAAAGTAAACTCTACCGGCACAGACCTAGAGTTCGGAGCGCGCAAGCTTCACCACGACGTCAACGTAGAGATACGGCGGTAATTATTATTGAATGATGACGTTGAGCAATACGTTGGTTCGAATTCACGCCAATCCGTGCTGTTTTTGAAGGTATTCGTTATGAGTCGTAACAAATTCAGTGTTAAAGCAGTATAATATTCTAAAACTTGAGGGGTCCCCATGTTACCTATAGACATTATTTGGGTCGTTTTCAAAATGTGTGTAATTTTTTTGTATTTATTTTGTGCTATCGTAACACAAAAGTAACACAAATGAAGAGTAAGAGCAAAGTCACAACGAAGTCGACGAATCTAATTTAAAAAAAACTTGTACTTCCTAACATTTTTGTGGATGTTTTGAATTTAAAGGCTCTCCAAAAAAAGATGTAAGTACACAATACATGACAATATAATTAAAGGAGCAACATCAGGTATGAAGTAGGTGTACTCCTTCACTTATAGGAGACCACAGCATGCACAATAGAGTTAAAAACTAAGCTAACCACACTAGAGCGGTAATGTGCGCCACAGATACCCAACTATGTGTTTACTACTCTCTAGTAATAACATGGCAGTATGGAATGAGTAAGTACTATCATGCATGCATGGAATTCATGAATATGCATGTAATACATATTAGCCATATTTCATATTAACATACAGTAATATAGCCAAATTAAACAAATCAGCGAAATATTTGACATCTATTTGCGACGTTGCCCGCTTTCAGAATGCACGCTCAAAGAGCACTCTCTTTTTTCACCCGTGCAGAGATGTGCGCTTTTATAAATCTCATCAAAGAGACTGCATGCCTTTTTATGACTACTGTGTTAATAAATAAAATATGATAAATTAACATAATATTTAATCAAATTATGTATTTTTCACTACATATTAACCTTAATTTGCGTATTCAAAACAGTATTTTGTGCTAATTATATTTTTACAATAGGCTATTTTGTGATTTGGGCTCCGCTCGCCCCTTAGATCTTGCCCCTTTCGATTAAAATGTTCCACTCAGCCCGTTTTTTATTATTTTGGTGTAGTGATTCGCCCCTTACGAAGGGACGAGTGTAAAAGTAACGTTTTATTGATTTAGGAGAGTACCCAAAAATGGTAATAATTTTGCATTTATCACTAAATCAACTAATCGAATAACTTTGACTGTGTGGTATGAAGGTTAGATATACTATTTAATGACCTCTTTGATTTGATATTGACAATCAAGCAAGAAAATATAAGGAGTGTGAAAGAGAAACTGTCAGGTGAAGTGTTCCCAGAATCTGAATCTCTTTTTCGTCCCTAAATATGTAGACATTCTTCATCAAAATATTGCTGGTTTGAGGACTAAGTCGCATATATTAACGGTTTCTTTACAGGAATTATTAGATAAAAATCAAACGTTGATGTTATTTGCCTCACAGAGCACTTCATGATGTTTGGGCATGAAGACACATGTTTCATTCCTAACTATAATTTGTTATCATGTTACTCTAGAACTAATTCAAAAAGAGGCGGGTCTTGTATTCAAAAAAGGACATCATTGCAAAGAAATATCAACACACAAGCAGTTCAGTCTGTTCAGCGTTTGAATGTTGTGCAATTGAGCTGACAGACTACAAAATTGTTATTGTCTGTGTGTATAGAGTACCCTTAGCTAGAAACATTGATATATTTTTTGATAGACTGAACAGAATCCTAATTTTACTTTATAAACATTATTATAAACATAATATTGTAATAGCTGTACACTTTAATATTAATGTTCTAAATAAGAATAAGTTAACAAACGAATTTGAATGCCTACTACTAAATTATAATTTAAAATTACAATTAAAAGAACCAACTAGACATGTAAGCAAAACATGTATTGACAATTTTGCTTGTAACTTTGGAAAAAAAATGTAAGTCAGAAGTAATTGACTTAGCACTGTCTGACCACACCGCACAATTGTTAAGATTATACACATATTTCTTTCTTTCATATTTCTTACTTGACAGTAAGAAATATGTGTATAATTATTAAGAACTGGAAAATCAGGAGACGGGATTTCTGTAAAGAAAATCAGGCAAAATTCAAATACTATTTGGGCCAAATGACATTTGCAGATATGTACAGTGCGTATAGAAGAAGGTCGTAAGTCAAACCGAAGCGTCAGTCTATTGCTTTGTGAGTTTGCCTATGGACTTTTGGTCGGTACTGTACAGTATAAATACAAAAGGACCCAATACGCTCCCCTGAGGTACTCCAAAGATAACTTCACGTGCACGTGAATGATCTCATCTATCTCAATCTAACCTACGCTTAGATTATAATCTTTCTCTTTTGCATTGCCAATCTAACGCTAGTTCTAAATAACACATCTATGGAAAAATGTATCACGTTCGTTCGGAGGTGATAAGAATTGAAAATTTTCGCAGCCGCTATCTTGGATTTACATTTTGACCTCACTGCTGACTAAAACCACCCTCGAAAACTATGAAAACGACAACCATGGCGAAAAATGAATTTTCGCAGCTGCTATCTTTTAATTTCGTTTAGACCAAATTCACACTTTCTATCTCTCTTTCGAATTAGAAGAAGACAGTCGCAAGAACGAAGCTGCGGTAAAGAACTTCCTACCAAAACCGTTTATTATGGGTTTGTACATACACAAATATGCGAATCAGTGCGATGCCAATTCGTATTCGCATTTTTTGCATTGCGGATTCGTTCGATTTTATGAAGCGACATCGCATCGCAGTTTTGTGTACAAGCACTATGTCACACTATGAAGTCAGTAACAAAAAAAGACATGTCGTACCTCTAGATTATGCCATATGGTTGATCTGTGCTAGCATTTATGACAAATTGTAAGACATGATTATAAATTATCATGTTTTGTCACAAAAGTCTTGGGTAGACCCGTGCTCGCTCCGCTGCGCTGAATGTAACTTGCGTGGGTAGCGGGATCTCGTATAATTAGCACGTGGTACACACGGCTACACATCAAGCCAGTGCATTTCCAGTTTATGATGATCTCGCATTGTATAGGATTTCCGTACAATGCGATGTTAGCTTATACTGGAAATGTATAGCTTGATATGTAGCCGTGTGTACAAGCACCAAAAGTTATAATCAATTTTACCAGAAAGGTGGTGTGATTTCCTCTGGTTTCTTTCTCAATTTGCTAAGGATGGCGAACATCGGGAAGTAGATGATAGCGAAGGAAATGTCACGGAATGCACATGCTCCGATGCCCTTGTACAGCCCAAGGAAACCTCTCTCTGCAACTAGTCCCTTTGTCAGCTGCCAAGCACTTACTTTCTTCATTACTTTTTGACCCTCTATAAACAACAAAAATACTGTGTGAAGTGTGAATTTGACTCGTTTGCCAAAGATTTTCATTTTCAACCTAACTTTTTAAGTCTCAACGTCTGAGCGTCCGCTACGCATTGGACGAAGCGCGCAGGCGCGGCGATTCCGTGCTACGCGGCAATAATTTGCCAAGGTTGCATTAATGCTTTTAAAGCTTTCGTAACTTATTGAACTCTTACGATACTGATAAATTCCTCTTCTCCTGTCATAATTTAATGTAATCCTCCTTTGTTTTTCAGCAACTATAGACGTGAAACGTGGGTATATCCGGGAACTGTCCAGCCGGATATTGAATTTTTGCCAGATAACCATTTCATTTCGTAATAGTTAAGGTACCATTCCTGTAACGAACGCTGATCGTGCTTATGTGTTTGTGAATAAGACTGAGTTATATACCAGTGACATCCTGTAACATCTTGAGGAAACCGGCATGTCCTAGAGCCGAAAATTCGAAGACATGTTTCATCTACCAACCCGCACTAGGCCCGCGTGGTGGATTACGGCCCACTCCCTCTCACAGAGAGGAGGCCTGTGTCCCAGCAGTGGAAACATTATAGGGTGATGATGATGATGATGATATACCAGTGAAGTTGAAATATAAGTTATGAGTTAAATTATTAGTTCGTTTTTTTTTATCGATATTTTGTAGCTGACCTCTAAAGTCATGACTATTTAACCGGGCTTTCCTGTGGATGCCTTATACTACACTCAAAGCCCCCAGTCAGGGGCAAAAAACTATGCTAATTAAAACCAGGCGAGAGCTCGCTAAGGGCAGCCCCTGTAGGGTAAGAACCTCGGCTTAGGGCGTCGCTGGGGGAGGACATCAAAGATGGCACGAGCTGGATCAAAGTTTTGATCTTGATAATAATAAAAACAGCTAAATCTTTAAATTCCCCGATTTATTAATCGGGGAATTTAAAGCTACGTACTCAGCTGCAACAACTGCTGGCACCTCGTTTTCGAGCAAGGGTTGGGGGGGAGTTTCATTTCGGAAGTTGGTAACGCCATTTTGAACCTACGCCCAAACTTTGCTACTGGATGGGATGGAATTTCAACAAATTTACTAAAACTGTGTCGCCATATATTCGTCACTCCAATCACACATATTTTCAATCGGTCAATAGCTACCGGAGTTTTTACGGAGGCATTTAAAAAAGCTGTCGTGCATCCGATTTATAAGAGTGGGAACAGTGACTGTATTGACAATTATAGACCTATCTCAGTCCTCTCATCTATCTCAAAAACTTTTGAAAAATTAATAAACTTCAGACATACTCAGTTCCTTAATAAAAATAAAGTAATTGCACAAAATCAGTATGGTTTCAAAAAAGGAGTTTCCACTGAGGATGCAGTGCTAGATCTAAGTGAATTCGTCGCAAGAAAGCTTGATGGAAAACACAAATGCATAGACCTTTTCCTAGACCTAAAAAGGCGTTTGATACAGTCTCTGTTCCCACACTCCTTTCGAAGCTGGAGTACATCGGTGTGCGCGGACTAGCTCACAAGTTTTCGAAAGTTATCTCACTAATCGTAGATTGTGCGTTAGAGTTGGTTCCCACGTAAGTAGTGAGGAAAGTACCACCTTCGGAGTCCCGCGAGGTAGTGTGCTGGAGCCGACCTTATTCCAGGTTTACATTAACGACCTTTGCTGCATACCTCTCGTGAACTCTAAAATATTCACCTATGCGGACGATACAGCAATTATAATCTATGGGGCTGATTGAGAACAAGTTAGAGCTGCTGCTGAATCGTCACTTGAAACCGTTATTACTTGGTTGCGGCTAAATCTCCTTACTTTGAACCTGGATAAGACCTACTACATCCCTTTCAATCTACATCCAAGTACGAAACCACCTATCAACTTTTCCACTAACGCTCACACTTGTAATAGCCAGACGCACCGCTCTTGTTTGTCCCTTCGTGAGGTAATAAAATAATGTCAAGTATCTGGGAGTTGTGATTGATGGTGGACTCAACTGGTACTTGCACTTAGATATGATAAGCACCAGAGTTAGAAGAATAATTTATATATTTAAGCTTCTTAGGTCGTCTGCTGACCTCAACACGATTAGAATGGTGTATATTGCTATCTGACAGTCCGTCATCTCTTACTGCATCACAGTGTGGGGAAGTACAGCTAAGACTAGGTTTCTAAAGTTGGAGCGAACACAAAGAGCAGTCCTTAAGGTGATGTTAAAGAAGAACTTCAGGTATCCTACTTCACAATTATACAAAGATGCAAAAGTACTTACTGTACGGCAGCTGTTTGTGCTTCGATCCGTACTGAAAAAGCACACCAAGGTTCCTCCACCTAACCCAACACGCCGTAAGGAAAAGCCTCTTTGTCTCACGGAATCCCACAGAACCGCTTTTGCTAGACGCCAGCATTATGTTCTAAGCTCACACTTATACACAAAAATAAATAATAAAATAAATATTATTGAATTGGATGGTTACAGGGTAAAAGCTAAGATTGAGGAGTGGATAATTGAACAAGAGTATGAGGCTGTTGAAGATTTTTTTACCTGGATCTGTTGATTCTATCACATTGTTTTCTTCACGACGGCACCACCCCCCGCTCATCTCCACGCACACACCTACACTCAATACTTGTCACATATGCACACAACACTCATTACATTAAACGACACCACACAACACACACACTCACACTCACACACACAAACGCACACAACATACATAATTACATTCATCACCAACCACCAAATCACACTAACATACACATCTGCACTTACCTACAACGTCTTATTATTTTATTTTGTTTTTTTTTTTCTTTCTTTTCAATAGTACATAATCTTATCTTTGACAATTCTATAACTCTAAATCAACTTGTATGCTCATAATAATCGCTCGACCTTATTGTATCTACGCGAAGACACTGCCGCCCAAGATACAGGATTTTCCTAGTTTGGGGGCAGGGTATATTTCTTCATGGACTTTCGACCTCACTTTTGTAAATTATACTTAAGTTTGCTTACCTTTCTGTATACCTATCTATTATCAAAGTTTAAGTTTTTTGTGAATAAAGAATTTATTATTATTTATCCTTTATTTCATTTTTAAGCATACTATTTACATTTTTAAATATTCTTATAAAAAATAATTTTAAAAAAACATTTAAAAATATAAAAAATAGTAGCCCACCGGTGTCGGGAACAGGGTCCAAGCCACCGCTGGTCAGGGCTCCTGAGAGAGGAACCTCCTAACAATACGCGCCATGTCCAGGAGTACTGCTTTCTGGATCAAGTCCTTGATCCAGCTGCCTAACGAGAGCCTCCTCAGGTGTTGGTCAAGGCTCTTAGCTATTATGCCATTGGCCGTAACGATTATCGGCACAATGATTGCTGTATCCACATCCCACAAGTCGACAACCTCGTGAGCTCAAGATACTTAATCTGTTTATCTTTTTCTGCTTTCACGAAGTTCTCGTCATGCGGGACCGCTATATCAATATCATTGTGTGACGCTCTAATCGATCTATCACCACTATGTCTGGCTTATTGGCAACAATAGTCCTGTCAGTGATAAATCCCACAGGAAGATGCTACCGGAATTCAGAGTATTCTATGTCCTAAGCCAGATTATGGCCTATCCGTATGCCTTTCATCTAAATACCTTTAGCCGTTACAGTATTAAAAGGTAACAGGCAGATAATAAATCTGTTTTCCGTACCCAAAATGCAAAATTGAAACCGTTGAAGGATGACTTCGTTGTCTGTCAAGAACCTATTTCTCAGAAACGCCTGAAGGCATCAAGTTGAAAAATAGATATCAAAAATTTACATCTACGGTCCTTTGGAGCTATAAAGAAAATCAAACTTCCAAGTCAAAACAATAAAAAAATACGGCCATTAAATTATACTGCATATTTATGTTGACACTCGCAAATAAAACAAAGCATATATGATACTTCCCGTTGACCTAGCAGCATGAAGTTTGACGAGAAAACTTTCATTCCCTACATATCACCTCCTTTAGGATTATTTCTGAGACAAAAAGTAGCCAATGTCCTACCTTAGGATGCCATTTATCTTCTTGCCAAATTTGATCGAAATCCGTTCAGTGGTTTAGGCATGAAAAGTTAACATACAGACTAACATTGTTGTACTCAAACCTCAGTTGGCTCGATATAGTTTTTTGACCCTAGTAATAAGAAATAGGATCGACTGGCATCAAAAAAGTTTTTGTGAAAATTGGCAATTTTCTTGCTGACTGTACATTTTTTTCAAAATCTGTGAATGCAGATCAAAATGTTTCAAAAAGTTAAGGACAGTCTCGTAAGACTGTTTTCTTGTAACGACAACGGTTAAAGTACCTTCCCTTATTGCCCTAGGTATCTCAAAACCCACCTTGTATATGTTACGATGGACTGCTTAGATCCATAAAGCTATAGCGTGATGATAATCTGTAAAAAAGTTATCCGTAACTTTCTGCAATATTCTAATCTTTTGGCTAGCCTTTTTACAATTTGCGGTAAACTATAGTAGAATACAAACTTATTGTAATATTGCTCATCCCCCCATAACAAACAGCAAAGTCAAAAAAGTCTATTGTGACGTTTCCATTATTTGACTTATTGATTATTTATTTATACCAATTTTCAAGTTAACCAAGCCACACAGTAGAATCCTCCCCTGTAAAAATGAATACCTCTTTTCACCCCGTTAGGGGTAGATTTTCAGAAATCCCTGATATACGATTTTATTTATTTTCAATCTTAAGTATAAACACTAAGTTTCGAGTTAACCAGAACGCGCGTTAAAATTATTCCTTACAAACTTTGACACCCCCCCAATCCTCCTTTAAGGGGTAGTTTAAAAAAACTAATAATGGCAAATTTTATTATTTATACAGATAAGTATTCTTGCCAAGTTTCAAATTTATTAACTCAAGGAATAAGATTTTTCATACAAACAAAATTCTCCCTTTTCATCCCCTTAAAGGTCGAATTTCCAAAAATCCGTTCTTAGCGGACGTCTACTAACTATGAACTACCTTCCTACCAAATTTCATCTTTACACGTCAAGCGGTTTTCGAGATTTCGTGATGAATGAGTGAGTGAGTGACCTTTCGCTTTTATATATTTAGATTAGCACTAAAATTTGCCCGCAAACAAAAACACGCACCTCACTCGACGAATTCGAACAAGTTACTAAGCGAAGTTAGCAACAAACACGATAGTCAGTATTACGCCATACATATAACCTATTTTATTTTCTACCAAAGTCAATCAATGTTGCCATAATACTAGGATATTTTTGCACATCAAAGATATGCATAAATTGTTCTTCGGGTAAAGTTTCCCTTGGGCATATTTCACGGTATAATGAAAACATGCCAAAAACTGTTTTTGTAAGGTTCTAGAAAGTTTTTAGTAAATAAAGACATGGTAAGTAGGTAAGTATTCATTATTATTATGTAAAACCATGAAGGGATACATAAGCTATATTCTGTTGAAAAATTATGACGATCCGATAGGAAACAGGTAGAAACAGAGCTCCAAAGAGCTAGACCTAAGAGAAAAATTTAATTTAAGATGGTCTAAAAATCAAAGGTCTCTAAGGTAACTTAGGTTTAACGAATTTTGTATAAAGGCGTGCCATTGGGCCGGAACGATACAGTCGGATTCCAGCTCTCAACAAGAAAACTTCTCAAGAAAAATAAATGGGAAGAAATTGAAGAAATTTCACCACAGCACACTCCACTTCAGTTCCGTAGCCGTGCGCAGGCGGCAACTGCAAGCGACGTGTCGCCGCGGCACGACTGGTTTCTATGAATTTCTATGAAATACCTTCCGTAGCTAGCGACACGTCACGTCGCTTTCATAGAAATACATAAGAATAAATAGAAACCAGTCGTGTCGCAGCGACACGTCGCGCGTCGCCTGCAGTTGCCGCCTGCGGTCGGCTACAGAATTGTTTCTTTAAGAGAGAACATTTTATTGCTAATATAAACAATATAAGTACATATAAAATTGTAAAAAAATTACAATATAACTAGAGAGCACCACTTTTTTTTTCATTTGTTTATAAAACAGTTAATATTCTACAGCAATTATCAGAACGATACTAACTAGCTTTAGCATCTGCCGCTTGCCGCCCAGCGTCCTGCATCTGGATTTTCAAAAGCTCCATAGGTGTGGTGATGATGATTGGGCAGGTCCCGGCTAAACCACCCGCGAGCATCTGACGAGGGACTGATATGGATCTACAATATAATATGAATATTAATGATTCTGTAATGAGGTTAAAACTAAATGCTCGTGCGATGGCAGCTCTGTTGAGTGAGAGTTTATAATATTTTTTATAAAAAATCTATAAATAATAATAATAATAACGAAGTAGTCCACTTAGAGCACCCGTGCGAATAGCACCAGCGCGAATAGTACCTAGAATAGTCCACGAACATGTCGCCTAGACAAATTTCGTATGTACGTAAGTACATATGTGTAATTAATAAACATTCTAGTGATTTTTATAGATATCTTTCATTTAATAACGTCCTGTAAAACAAACACATCCCAGCAGTAGGCTGCTAAGTCGTAGGTGCTATCGCCCGGAGGACACGGTGGAGCATACGGTGGAGGTCTGCCCGGCTTGGGCAGAGCATCGCCGTGTCCTCGTGGAAGCGATCGGCGGCGGTGATCTCTCGCGTCCGGCCCTGGTTCGGGCCATGCTACGGAGCGAGAGGAAATGGGAGGCCGTCACCTCGTTCTGCGAAGCAGTAATGCTCGCGAAGGAGGAGACGGAGCGCGTGAGGGAAAGGCAAATCTCGCGCCCTCGCGCCCCTTACCGCCGCAGCAGGAGACGCCCTGGGCGTCGGGTGTCACGAGAGGATTTCCGGCCACCGTAGGCGCGGGCTTGCGGACGGTGAGCAATGGGTAGCTCGCCGTCCGATAAGGACCAAGCCCGGGTCGACGGCGCGTTGTGTTCCACGCGCGCCTCAAAGAGATGTCAGCAGAATTGACGGGGTCCGCTAGGGCCAATGCCTGCCGGGGGTTCGACGAAAACCGATAGGGAAATCGTGGCCCCCTGGCAACACGGCAACTGAAGGAACACGGGTGGGTTTTAGTCAGTAAGAGTCTGACACGCCCTCCCGCTCCGCCCAGAGCGGGAGAAGTTATTTGATGATTTCCCACCCAAAAAAAAAAAAAAAAAGTCGTAGGTGCTCTTCGTGGACAAAAATGTAAAAATAAATTTTAATCCACGAAGAGCACCTGGGTGCTCTTCGTGGACTAGGCTAGGTGCTATTCTGGCAGGTGCTATTCGGATGGGTGCTCTAAGTGGACTACTTCGTGGTAAAAAGGTACACATTACAAAAATATGACTTAGAATTCAAAAAAAAAATCGTCCGGTGCGGTCGTTCGTCGTCTTAATATCGTCCGGGTAAAGTAAAGGGTCCGGAATAAAAGAAAGAAAGAAAGAAAAGAAAAATTGTTTATTCTGCACAAACTAAACGCACATTTCAAAAAATTACTTAGAATTCACAAAAAAAAAAAATCGTCCGGTCCGGTCGTTCGTCGGGTAAAGTAAAGGGTCCGGAGGAGCTCGTGGCTAAGTAATAACAGCCGCACGGGTTGATCGGTGGCTCCCTAAATTGTATGTTATTTTGCTTTAATATTCTGAAACAGTCACGCGTACAATCAAAATGGAACTATAGTATTTGATTGAGTCTTTTTCTTTCCATGTACAAGACAGTTACGTAATTGTAACATTTTCGCGCGATTCATTTTTATTCGAAAATCTTGTCCTTTTTTAAAGATTATTTAAGTAAAATGAAGATTGCTTTTATGCTTAAAATAAGTATTCACAGTGAAAAAATATAGTTTACTAGCTTTTTCCTGCGGCTTCGCCCGCGTAGATATCGGAAAATATTCCACGGGAACGTACTACCGGGATTCAGAGTATCCTGTGTCCTAACCCAGGTCATGGCCTACCCATATACCTTTCATCTAAATCCGTTCAGTCGTTACGGCATGCAAAGGTAACAGGCAGATAATAAATCTGTTTTAGAGTTCCGTACCTCAAAATGAAAAATTGAAACCCTCAAAGAACGACTTCGTGGTCTGTCAAGACCCTTTCTCAGGAACGCGTGGAGGCATCAAGTTGAAATATATATCAAAAACTTAGATCTACGGTCTCTTGGAGCTGTAACGAAAATCAAACTTCCAAGTCAATGCAATAAAAAATATGACAATTTATACCGCTTATTTTAACACGCGCAAATAAACCAGTCTACTTGGTACTTCCCGTTGGCCCAGCAGCATGAAGTTTGGCGAGAAGTAAGATCAAGTAAAGAGGAAAAGCCGAAAATTGCTAATTTATAGTTATATGTAGAATGTGGGATTGTGGGGCAAGTAAAATGCTATTAAAACATTTACAAGTGGTTTATTTTAATTTAAATACCGGAACCGTTACAATGTGAAAAAACCTCTTATATAATTTTGCTCATCTTCACGTCATAAACTCCGACCGAGAACTAACTGACATTACCCTCCTTCCTCCCTTCATTCTTTCCTCTCCTTCTCTCACTGTCGTTCTTTCTCTTTCACACGCGTTCCGTTCCATTCCTCATAGATAAACACTAAAAACACTCATCCTACATTCGGTCATCCTGCTCTCATATCTGTCCCCAGATATGCATACTTTCCACACCCTCACTGCAACTGACAACTTTCCAAATTCACCTTAACTTAAAAGAATCCAGTTACTACCAAACCCTTTAAGTTTTAAACTTTACACAGAGCTTCTAGATTAGAACATATTACCATATTTTATAGTCTAAATTCTCGTCACTATTGTATCAGCTTACAAAATCACAACAGAATAAAATAACAACAGTTTCTATTTTTAATTAATTACAAAAACAACCTTGTACTATCCAAACTTAATTTATCACATAGTGTTAACACATAACCTGGTATTCGTAAGGATACTGAGCAGTGCTTTTTGGATAAAGACAACAAAAACACACAAAAAACACCTCAAAAAAAATAAAAACAACCAACATACAACACTCCTTTCATTCGTCCTTACCTGGCCATTTTTCATGTTATCTGCTGAACTAGATGTTCTCTTTGGCCCTTCCGTGGTATCATACAATTTCTCAACATCGTATCTGTCATTTCGCTTGACCTTAGTAATCTTATAGGGTCCAAGGAATTTAGGTTTCACTTTTAGACCTGGGCCGAACTGAGTTCTCTTGATTGCAACCAAATCATCTAACTCATACGGTGAACTAGGTTTTCTCTTCTCATTATAAGTCTTCTTATTCTCATCTTGTACTTTTTGAATTTGTTGCTTGGCTTTCAGCCTCAAGTTCTCTCTATTTTCATCATAATTGCTGATTACTTCTTGTTGTAATAGGGTAACTAAATCAATATCCTCTTTACATCTCATTTTTGTTCCAATCAGTAATTGGAATGGAGAGGTGTCTATAGATCTCTGGTAGGTACTATTAAGGGCTCTCTGTACACGACTCACATGCTTGTACCACAGAGATTTATCCTCTATACACAGCTTGGTTAACATAGGTACTAATATACGATATACTCTCTCTACCTGTCCATTCCCTCGAGGCACTCCAGTAGTAATCTTGACATGCTGGATATCTTCTTCTTTACAATACTCTTCAAATTCGCCACTGGTGAAAGCTGTGCCTCTGTCTGTTATCATCCTAGTAGGGTTACCAAAAACCTGCTGATGAAATCTTAATTTATTTAACACTTCTGCACTTGTTGTGGACTTGGTAGGAAAAAGCCATGTAAACTTCGTAAACGCATCAATCATGGTAAGTATATAGTTATACTGTTTTCTTGTTTCAGTAAATGGTCCTACATGATCTAAATGCAATGTATGCAGCGGTATTCCTTCTTTATCTAAAGGATTCAGATAGCCCTCCTGTTTTCCTTCTTTTCTTGTCGCTAATCAAACTCAAACTCAAACTCAAATCATTTATTTCAATTAAACCATTTACAGGCACTTTTGAATTGTCAAGGAATCGGTCAGTCAGAAATAGGTATGAAGCTAGTTGCCCATTCCAAAGCGTAGTAGGTACCTATGGAGAAGAACGGGCAAGAAACTCCACGGACACTCTTTTAAATAAAAAATTGTTACAAAATATTGGTTACATCATTCATGTTGAAATTATACATGTGAGAACAATGTAGAAAGATGTGCACATGAGAAGCGTCCGTAATAAAAAGATAAAAAAGAACAATTCAAAAAAATTAAAAATAAGCCCTGGCAGCTAAGAGATGACCAGTCCCAACTGACGGCGCCCGTTCACGAACATGACGCATGGATTAGCACCATTCAGCTCAACCATTTTGAAGGGAGCTAAATGATCCAACACACGCGCCACCATCAGCGAAACATTTGAGTGAGCATGACATACTCACAGCCGCCAGGGCACATTCAAGTCAATGCAAGACATATTACCCGGTAAATGGTAACTCTTTAGTACATAGTGCTCACATAGTGTGCTATGCAATTATATAATACAAAAGAGATTGAGTTTATACAATGCAAAGATGGTCTTACAATCTTCAGCAGCTCCAACAGTATTTGCAAATGTTAATCAATTAGTTGTGGTTGTGGAGCAGGACCAGCATTGAGCCAAGCATATTTATCAGTGATGTAATCCCCCAACGTATAATATGCCTGCCTGCATAGTGTGCGTTTTATACAAGATTTGAATTTCGTCTCATTCAGTTGAAGTATGTGGGGAGGAATTTTATTGTAACATTTTAAACAGCATCCCATGAAAGATGAATCTACTTTAGCTAGTCTGAAACCTGGTTGAACTAATAGGTCCCTATTTCTAGTACTATAATTATGTCTATCACCTCTTTTGCTAAAAAGATGTAAATTCTTTCTTACGTACATGATGTTTTCATAGATATATTGACAAGGTACCGTCATGATGTTAATATCCTTAAACAGTTTCCTTAGAGAATCGCGCCTGCTGAGACAATATATGGCTCTGATCGCTCTTTTCTGGAGAATAAAAATAGACTCGATGTCTGCAGCTCGTCCCCACAGTAAAATACCGTAGGACATGATACTATGAAAGTAGCTGAAATATACTAGCCTCGCGGTATCTACATCAGTAAACTGACGGATTTTTCTGACAGCATATGCTGCTGAACTTAGCCGTCCTGCAAGAGATGTTAAATGAGGACCCCATTGCAGCCTTGAGTCGAGCGTGATCCCTAGGAAAATAGTTTTATCAACGAATTCTAGTTTCTCTTGATTCAATACTATCTCACAATCACTACTTTTGACATTTGGTAAAGAAAATTTTATGCACTTAGTTTTTTTTCCATTTAATACTAAATTATTAGCAGTGAACCAATTTTGGACCTGCAGTAGGGCGTTATTTACGTCGTTAAAATTTGTAGCACGTCTATCTACCTTAAAAATTAAAGAAGTATCGTCAGCAAATAACACCATTTGTGGTTGATTTTTTAATAAATGGAGTAGATCATTAATGTATACTAAGAAGAGGAATGGACCCAATATCGAGCCTTGTGGCACACCTAATTTTACTTTTAAACCTAGTGAATTGATACCGTTTATTTGTACTTGCTGTTGTCTATCATTTAAATAAGATTTTACTAAATTGAGTGCAAGTTTTCCAAGTCCGTAATGCTCTAGTTTCAAGAGTAAGGTTTCGTGATCGACGCAATCAAATGCTTTGGAGAGGTCACAAAAGATCCCTATGGCATCTTGGGCCTCTTCCCACGTGTTAAAAATGTGTCTTAATAGGGTTACACCAGCGTCGGTTGTACAACGTCCTTTGGTGAAACCATACTGTTGATCGTGAAGGATTTTATTTGTGTTAAAATGATTGAGCATTTGATTAAGCATTACTTTTTCAAACACCTTGCTGAATACCGGCAACACGGATACGGGTCTATAATTATTGGTGTCTTTACTGTCCCCGGATTTGAAAAGTGGTATTACCTTACTGTATTTCATTAAATCCGGGAAGACTCCTTGATCCACACACAAATTAAATATTAAGGCTAAGTAAGGCGCTATGGTCTCAATTATGGAGGTACAGACTTTAATGGACATCCCCCAAAGATCTTCGGTCAATTTGATCTTGATTTGTTTAAAAGCTTTTATTACCGTTATGGGGTTAATATGCTTAAAGTTAAATTCAATCGGGCATGCTGAAACGTTGGCCCTTAATAAATCAAAAGAGAGTGAGGGCGAGGAGTTTAAGGTTTCAGTAGTTTTAAGTGGAATACTGGTAAAGAAATTTACAAATTCTTGAGCAACTTCTTTGCTATCGCAAATGAGACCACCACATGACGTCTTCAGTGTATAATCAGAATTATGCTTTTTGTTTCTGTTCGTTTCATTATTGATAATTTTCCAAACCGTCTGTATTTTATTGTCTGCTGATTTAACCTTGTTGCTAATGTATAAGGCTTTAGCTGCCTTACAAGTGTTCTTAAAAGTTCTAGAGTAAGTAGCAACATACTTATTAAAAGTTTCCGTGTTAATATAAGGCTTAAGGCCATACAGCTCGAAAAGTCTATCCCTACTTTTCCTGAGTCCTGTAGTTGCCCAGTCACTAAATAAAAACTTAGGGCTGATAGTTTTAGTGTTCTTCTTAAAACAATTATTGAACTCGGATTGGACTAACGAAAAGAATTCTTTATACAAAATATTAACATTGTTCATTGTAAGGACCTGATTACTTAACTTACAAACTAAAGTGCTATTATATTTATTTAAATTAACAGCTGTTATTGGTCTGAATTTGATCTGCACTTTTTGTAATGGTATGTTAGACTCAAAAGTTACGGATTGACCACTGTGATCCGAAGGGAGATAATTAACTATGGCTTTATCTAAATAGTCGCAGCAACAAAACACATTATCAATACATGTAGCAGTAGATGTAGTTATTCGGGTCGGTTCCACAAACACATGTGACAAATTGAATGATTAACAAGGTATGCAACTTAAAACTACTTCTTCTATTCTCTTATCCATGTTTCTTATGTAGTAATCTTTTCCTATAGCTTCTTTCATCTTTCTTATTTAAAAGTGACCGTTTAGGTGTACTCTCTTTATTATTTCTTTCTCCATAATCTTCGGAACTACTAACCGCTTCTCTGCACCTTTGTACAAAATACCATTATCAATCCAGAAGTCATGATATTGACCTTCTTTCAAAATCAGCTGTCTTATAGCATTGAGTTCTTCATCTGTTTCCTGTCTTAGTCTTATCTCTTCTTGCAGGCTCACAACCGCAACAAATGGGTTTCTGCTGAGAGCATCTGCATGTTGCATCTTACTGCCAGCTCGGTGTTCAATTACGTAGTCATATTCATCTAGCATGAATGCCCATCTAGCCACTTTTGCTGTCAAATCCTTCTTCTTTAACGTCTGTTCAAAAGCCTTACAATCTGTAACGATTTTAAAAGGAATTCCATATAAATAATGTCTAAACTTCCTGACAGCTTCCACAACAGCAAGTGCTTCCAGCTCGTAGCTCGAGTATTTACTTTCAGCATCAGATGTCTTATGACTCATGTAATGCACCGGATGCTCCTTGCTTAACCTAAGATGGAAAAATGTGTTTTTAAAGTCCAAGACGCTAAATATTTTTGCATCTGTCAAATTATTAATCAAAACATCAATGATTGACAACGGAAATTCATCATTTACGATCTTCTTATTTAGTAAGCAGTAATCCACACAAATTCTGGTAGACCCATCTTTCTTTTTCACAAGTACCAAAGATCTAGAATACTCGGAAAAACTCACCTGTATTATTCCATTTTGCAACCATTCATCTATTTGTTGCTCTACAACCTTTTGCTCCATGTGGGATATCCTTCGTGGTCGCTGGGCTATTGGCACATCGTCTTTCAATACTATCTTCATCTCGATAGGAGCTTCTCTCGTCTGAACAGGCTTGTAATCTTTAATCAGCCACTCAACTTCCGTCTTTATGCTGGAATTGGAGATATGACCTGTAACATCCACATCTCTCACACAACAATTCACCTTTGACAACCATTCGTCATCTTTTGACAAAAACAACACAGCACCCTCACGAACTACCATCACAACATTTTGCAAAAATTCCTGCCCAATAATAAGTGTGTAGGGCATGGACCCTTTAGGTACTATATGAAATATTACATCTGAATAACTCTTGTTGTCTATTTGTAAACATAGCATAATCTTTCCGTACGATCTTACTTTCGACAGTCCAAGTCCGGATAACATCGTATTATCGTTTCTACACGGCATATTTAACTCATTCCACAGGTCCTCACATATTAGATTAACGTCACTGCCCATATCTACTAACGCACTTATGGTTTTATCACTTATTTTTACGAATTTCATCGCCTTATTAAGCCGGTCATTCGGTTTGTTTACAATCTGCATGACATCTACGTCATCTGCCATCTTGCAACCGTCTTCATGGCCGCCCGATCCGTCTTCGGGTGCCGTCGTCATCCCGAACATAGTCGAACATGCGGCCGAGTGTTTCTTCGTACCGGGCGGCGTCGAACTGCTTTACCGACGAGCGCACCTGCGATGACTGCTGATTGGTCGGTAAGGCCGCTCTTGGCTGTTTTACCGACATTGATGTCCCGACCGAACTTCCGCTGCTTCCTGCTGCGCTCTGACCTGTGCATTGAGGACTAATATGGCCGAATTGGTTGCACTTGAAACATTTTAACCCGTTTCGGCATCCGCTTGCTTTATGATTTTTCTCCCCACAGCTGTAGCACGGCTGGCCAGTTCCTGATGCAAAAAATTGTTTTGCAGGTCGTTCGGCGTTCTGCCTAGCAACTTTTTTCTTTATTATTTCGTACACCGATAACTTTTCTTTTAATGCCGGGTACGTATTTGCGCCATATTGGTTTCCAGGTCTGCAATTCCGTCTATAATATACTGGATAGCAACATAATCGGGGAATTTGGCGCGCTTGCCCATTTCTTTCATTATTAGCATGTACTGATAGTAGGATTCGTCTTTGCGCTTCTTACGTGCCGCCATCATCTCGTGCATTTCTTTGGTGTTCGCGGCATCAGGGAATTCCTTCAGCACGGCTGCCTTAAGTTCTTCGTAAGTTTTGTGCACTCTTTCAGTCTTCAACCATAGTCCTGCTGTTCCTATCAATGACCTACGAGCAATGATAAGCCGTTGCTGCGCAGACCATCCAAATATCTCCGCGTTGTCATCGAGATCTTGAGCCCATTTCGTGGATGCATAGGTATGGTCTTCACCACTGAACGGAGTCACTTCAAACATGTTAAAACATGAATCTTTGCTATCCGTCATCGTCGTTCGAGTTTGGGGAATTTTACTAAAAGTTTTCAAATATCGTCTTTCGTATGCAAATAGCGTCTTTCGTCATCAAATAGCGTCTTCCGTCTTTAAATAGCGTATTCCGTCTTCAAATAGCGTCTTTCTTCTTTAAATAGCGTCTTCCGTCTTAAAATAGCGTTCACTTTTTTTCACGATCTTCTTTTTTTTCCGGTTTTTTCTTCAAACCACAAACCCGCAATCCCGGACGAGCCCCCAAAAATGTAGAATGTGGGATTGTGGGGCAAGTAAAATGCTATTAAAACATTTACAAGTGGTTTATTTTAATTTAAATACCGGAACCGTTACAATGTGAAAAAACCTCTTATATAATTTTGCTCATCTTCACGTCATAAACTCCGACCGAGAACTAACTGACATTACCCTCCTTCCTCCCTTCATTCTTTCCTCTCCTTCTCTCACTGTCGTTCTTTCTCTTTCACACGCGTTCCGTTCCATTCCTCATAGATAAACACTAAAAACACTCATCCTACATATATATGAACTGCAAAGTTAAGTTATTCTTCAATCTGGGATTAAAAATGTATAGGCTGTGTCTTGAAGTGTTTCATTACTCTACTATAAGTTCTTTTTAGGGTTCCGTACCTCAAAAGGAAAAAAAGGAACCCTTATAGGATCACTCGTGTGTCTGTCTTGTCTGTCTGTCTGTCTGTCTGTCCGTCTGTCACAGCCAATTTACTCCGAATCTAATGGACCGATTAAGTTAAAATTTGGTACACATATGTATTTCTGTGACCCAAACACGAATGTGTAACGTAAATAAATGACTTTTGAATATAGGGGTCACTTTTGGGGGGCAAACAAGAAAAATAAAAAAAATAGTTTTACTAACAGTACCGTGTGACATATCAAATGAAAAGACTTGTTATGAGAATCTTAAATATATTTTTTGTATCATTTTAAAATAAACACTTTTAAAGATATTTAAGAAATTCAATGAAAATTGACCATTCCCCCCCCCTTATCTCCGAAACTACTGGACCAAAAATTTTGAAAAAAATACATAGTATGGCTCTTTACTCATAGATTACAGGAAAACCTATAAGAAGTCCACGGTCTTAAAATAACATGGTAAATTTCTCAATATTGTGCGCGCAAACTTACATTTCGTCGCTCGGCATCCAATAGGCCCATCTCTCTAGCTATTATAATATCAACAACAAAATGTCAAAAGTGTTTGACAGTCTGCTTAATACACAACTAAAAAATAAAACTGTAAATGTTCATGACAACCAATTCGGGTTTCGGCGTGGTTTGTCAACAGAAAGTGCAGTGTTGTGTCTTAAGTATACTGTCACATACTATACACAGCGTGGGACGCAGATTTATGTTAGCTTCCTCGACTTATTCAAGGCTTTCGATCTGGTTGCTTATGACGTATTGCGGAGAAAGATGGAGAAGGATCGGTTGCCAATGGAGCTTATAAACATCTTTAAATATTGGTATGGTAACAAGATCAATAGTGTATGATGGGCTGGAACTTTTTCCAGGCCATACAGGTTGGAATGCGGGGTGAGGCAGGGAGGGTTGAGCTCACCCTCGCTTTTCGAGCGAGCTGATTGGCGAGCTCAACAGCACCAGAGTAGGTAGCTATATAGATGGTATTTGTGTAAATAATATTAGCTATGCAGACGATATGGTGCTTCTGAGTGCGTCAATCTGTGGTCTCAGAAAGTTGGTCGCCAAATGTGAGTAGTATGCCAAAATACATGGTTTGATGTATAACTCCAATAAGTCGGAGATCATGGTCTTTGAGGCTTGGGGTAGACCAGGTTATGTACCACCTGTATTACTCAATGAGACTCCACTACAAATAGTATTTACGTTTAAATATCTTGGTCATATATTGACCCCTGACGTCAATGACGGACTCGATATTGGCGGGAACGAAGGGGGTTTGTCGGTAAGGGCGAACATGCTGGCTCGCTGGTTTGCACACTGCTCACTTAAAAAGTCAAAATAACTCTGTTTCGAGCTTATTGTACAACGTTTTACACGTGCAGTCTATGGGCTAGATATACCCAAAGGTCGTGCAACACCCTTCGTGTCCAATACAACAACGCTTTCAGGGTACCTATTGGTGGGGCTGCCTCGTTTTTGTTGCGCATCGGGAATGTTCGCGGACGCACATGTTAATTGCTTTTACGCAACGATGCGAATGAGGTGTGCATCTCTATTGCGCAGAGTGCGGGCCAGCTCCAACAATATCCTAAATATGATCACTAGCAGGCTGGATTGCATATACATCAATCACTGCAGTGCCATCTCCCATGGGGTGAAATAAATTTAAACTAGATTACGTGGGGCACTCAGAAAGTTTTGCGATTCTAGAAAAAAATATACTACAGGTTATATATTTTTTTATTATATCTTTTCAAAGAACTCTACATTTCTCTCTATTTTTTTCTCCTTCTGCTTTTATTTTAATTTTACCTTGTTTTTTTATTAATGTTCTTAATGAAGGTATTTAGTTTAATTTGTGATTTTCTGTGCGAGTCTCAATAAATACTTTTTCTTTCTTTTCTTTCTTTCTTTCATTCTTTTTGATTTTGCTCGTAAAAAAATGTGGAGGGAATTTAGAATGTTACGTTTTTTTTTTGTAATAAATAGTCACATTTTTTATCGATATCAAAACCAGCCAGTATCCCATAGACAAAAACTGTTAATCGCAAAACTTTCTGAGTGACCTGGTAAAATAAGCTAACATAGTTCATAAGTTTACTAACACAATGAATGAGTCCTTGTTACTTGAATAAAGAAAAATATCGTGACCATTTTTCTTTTTCAACGACGTTTTCTAAAAATTTAACCTAGCTAGATCGATTTATCGCTCCCGAAACCCCCTGCGTACTAAAGTTCATAAAATTCTTGGAGCCGTTTCCGAGATTCAGATTATATATATACATATATACAAGAATTGCTCTTTTAAAAGTGTTAGATTTATATTATTATTATATTAATACCGCAAATGTGAAATTTTTAACGAACATCAGATTTTAGTTTTATTTAATTCTTCTACACGTTCAAATAAGTGATCTTGCAATTAAAAAAAAAAACGTAAAAAAATCTCACCTTCGCGGTATTGGATCCCGAGCGACGATTTGTAGTTGGAATGTATGGGAGAACATGTTTTTCAACTACAATGTTAAGTTTATTCTTGGGATAAATAAATTCATCTCAAATACGGAACCCTTCATTGTGCGTAGTCCGACACGCACTTGGCCGGTTTTTTTAATTGAAAAGTTAAGTTTGTCCTTCAATCCAAATTTGGAAATTTGGGCAACCGAGCAACCACAGCTTTGAGACGGAACCCTCAGGGCGCAAGTCCTACTCAGATTTGTTTAAAAAAAAACAGGCTTATATGATTCTAATGCATTTCTTAAAATACTGATTATTCATTTTACTATATTATCACCATTGATTTGTAATACCTACTCTTGCCGCTAATGACCACATAATTATCTACATGTTAGAAAGGTTAGTTTATGAATTTAAATTGTACCTAATAACTTTTGACCGAGTGGGCGATTTTAATGAAATAAAAACTGAATGTTGATTCAAGATACGGACTATGACTATATTTCCAATCCCTTTAACCTTTTGAAAAAAAAGACACAAAAAAAAACAATATTACATAATGAGAATTTTCTCTTAAGAAATTATAGGTTTCCCATACAAACTTTCATTCCCTTAGGGTTATTTTTGAAATCTATCTCCTTGCCAAATTTTATCGAAATCTGTGTAGTAGTTTAGGTGTGAAAAGGTAACATACAGACAGACAGAGTTACTTTCGAATTTATAATATTAGGATGGATAGTTTAATACTATGGATCAAGTATTAAGTATGGATGAATTCATGATTGACTGCTTAGCTCTATAAAAGTATAGCGGGATGATAATCATTTAAGAGTTTAAATCTGTAACTATCTGCTACATTCGTTCCATAATCAGCCCAGTGAAGTATTGGAATAATTCAACTATTGTGTAGATAGTGGTTATTGTGTTCATTTAAATAATAGTAAGTACCTCATTAAAAAGTTTTTTCATCATACAAAGGTATATTGTGTTCTATCTCCTTTAATTTCCTACTAAATGTATGGGAAGTTTTTTTTGCATTTTCTGTCTTTTCGGGTACTCTAACCTCGGTTGGCCCGTTATAGTTTTTTTTATCCTAGTAATAATAAATAGGATCAAACAAAATCCAAGTCGTTTCGAACGTTTAGCTGATGTATTTCCAAGAAATAGGCGTGACAATAGTAAATTACGTCAATTGCCGTGTCAAACTACTTAGGTGCGCAAAAGTGTATACTGTATGGCTCCAATTATTTACAATAAATTACCAAGTGGTTGGAAAGACTTGATAACAGTGCTGTTTAAGAGTAGACTACGTAATTTTTTAAAGGATAAGGCGTACTACAGTGTGACTGAGTTTTTATCAGAGAAATTCTTTTGCTGAAATGTTGCTCCCTTATGGTAATATTCTAATAATTATTTCATATTGACATTTTTATTATTTTTATTTAATTTATTATTTTAGAAGAGAATGTGACTAAATACCTATCTGTTTATGTGTCATCTTAATTTATTGACATTTTATTATTATTGGCATGAAATTGTGACATGTACCATGACTTTTTATTTTTATTTTCATTTTGTTAATGTTACATTTGATTATCTATCTATTTACTTTATTTTTTGGTCTAGTGGTCGCAAGCGCTACTGCTGAGCATGAGGTCCTGGGTTCGATTCCCGGGTCGGGCAAAGTGTTATTGAGTTTTTCTATCTGGAATTTCTTAGTAGCAGCCCGGAGTCTGGATTTGTGCCCGGTTGATGGCAATAGGCTCGCCCCCTATTACATGGGACTTAAACATAACTGGCGAAATGTGGGTGTACCTGCTACAGGGACACTTCTGCCCAACCCTTCGGGGAAACAAGGCGTGATGTTATGTATTATGTTACCTAAACAATTTTGTATGCCTTCTGGCGGGACGTAGTATGGACCGATATTTATTTGTAACAGCTGTATAATCTTTTACCCTATGTTCACAAAATTAATAAATGAATTTGAATTTGATCGACTGGCATCAAAACAGTTTTTGTGAAAATTGGCCATTTTCTTGCTGACTGTACAATTTTTTCAAAATCTGTGAATGCAGATCAAAATGTTTCAAAAACTCAGGGACAGTCTCCTAAGACCGTTTTCTTGTAGCGACAGCGGTTAAGGTACCTGCCCTAATTGCCCCATCTCAAAATCGACCCTGTATATGTTATGATTAACTGCTTAGTTCCATAAAGGTATAGCGTGATGATAATCTTTTAAAAGGTTTAATCCGTAACTATCTGCAATATTCTAACCATTTAGCTAGTCTTTTATACAATTTGCGATAAAATATAGAAAAATATAAACATAACGCAATATTGCTGATCCCCATAGCAAATAGCGTGATAATAATTTATGAAAAATCTATTGTGACGTTTTCATTATTTGACTTTTAGATTATTTATACCAATTTTCAAGTTAACCAAGCCACAAAGTAACATCCTCCCCCGTAAAAATGAATACCCCTTTTCACCCCGTTAGGGGTAGATTTTCAAAAATCCCTGATATACGTTTTTATTTATTTTCAATCTTAAGTATAAATACCGAGTTTTGAATAAATCAGAAACCGCGTTAAAATTTTTCCATACAAACTTTGAAGTCAAAGTCAAAGTCAAATCATTTATTTCAAATAGGCCCATGTATGGCACTTTTGAACGTCAAAAATTACAAAATAATAAAATTGATTCTAGTCGCCCCTTCCAAAAGGTAGTTTTCGTATGGAGAAGAATGGGCAAGAAACTCCACCGTTACTCTATTAAAATGTTTTACAATATTGTTTGTATATGTACGTACATTTGTTAAATAATTATTATATGTGAAGACGATGCACCTAGAATAAAATTACTATACCATAATAGGTAAAAAGAATTAAAAATGAAGCAACGATAGATAATTTAATTTGTGATAGATACATGGTTCTCACATATTTGCAAACATTGTAAAAGTAGACGATTTTCCTAAAATTTTACAATTAATAAGTCAGTGTGTGAGGAAGTAATCATAGAATGTAAAATCAATGTCATAAAACACAAAGTAATCAATTTTACAATTAAATTAGCAACCAGTTTGATTTTGTCTTGATTCTAAATTGTCCTATGGAGCAGGACCAGCATGTTTCCAAGCACTCTTATCTTGGATATAATCCTCTAATTTGTAATATGCTTGTTTACAAAGTGTACTTTTTATATGAGTTTTAAATTTTCTTTCATTTAATTGCAATATGTCACAAGGTATTTTGTTGTAACATTTAACACAGTACCCCATAAAAGATGTATGTACTTTAGATAACCTGAAAAATGGTTGATCTAGTTTATCTTTATTTCTAGTATTAAAATTATGTCTATCACTTATTTTATTAAAGAGATGTGGATTTTTCCTTACATACATAATATTTTCATAAATGAATTGGCAAGGTACCGTCATAATATTAATCCTTTTAAAAAGTTCCCTGAGAGATTTGCGGTGACGTAGATTATAAATGGCTCTGACAGCAGCCCGACCCCACAGTAAAATGCCATATGACATAATGCTGTGGAAGTAGCTAAAATAGATCAAACGCGCGGTTTCTACATCTGTTAACTGTCTTATCTTTCTAACAGCATAAGCGGCCGAGCTTAACCGCCCCGCAAGAGATGTTATATGAGGTCCCCACTGTAATTTCTCGTCTAGCGTGATTCCCAGGAAAACCGTTATATTAATAAATTCCAGTTTTTCTCCATTCAATATGATGTCACATTCGCTACTTTTAACATTAGGTAATTTAAATCTAATGCATTTGGTTATTTTTTACACCCCCAATCCTCCTTTAGGGGTTAGTTTAGAAAAACTAAAAATGGCAAAGTTTATAATTTACATAGATAAGTATTCGTGCTAAGTTTCAAGTTTATAAACTCAAGGAATAAGATTTTTCATACAAACAAAATTCTCCCTTTTCACCCCTTTTAATGTAGAATTTCCAAAAATCCGTTCTTAGCGGACGTCTACTAACTATGAACTGCCTTCCTACCAAATTTCATCTTTACACGTCAAGCGGTTTTCGAGATTTCGTGATGAATGAGTGAGTGAGTGACCTTTCGCTTTTATATGTTTTGATTATCCATCCACAAGATAGTTTTGCTCTAGATAAATTACCAGTATTACCGGTATTGTATTACCCAGTTACTGGGTTGTAAAGGTCAGATAGGCAGTCGCTCCATGTAAAGTACTGGTATTCAGTTGCATCCGGTTAGACTGGAAGCCGACCCTACCCTAGTTAGGAAAAGGCTAGGTAGATTGATTGTCCAGCACCCTAATTGCGTAATACAACACAATCACAATTTGTTTTGATTTAAAACAGATTTCTAATCCATTGCTTCATAAGTTGGAAAAAAATCTGTTCAACAACGTAAATAACGCAATGAATGTTGTTGAAATGTCAAAATGAAACAAATTTCGCGAAATTTTTTACGAAAATGAGTTACGCAATTAGGGTACAGGTAAACGAGTCGCTCACGAGTTTGTTTGTCTTATGAGTTCACAACGGCAGAAAATTTAATTGAGTGCCAAGTGGCTGATGAAGAATTATCTAGAATTATCAGTATTTTGTAAGATGAAAACATTGGAGGAGGTCGTGACCAATAGTTTAATGATTATTTAATTAAGAAGGGGCACCTCTACAGGAAGACACCTGTAGGATCTAAATGGGTTGTACCACGAGATGCAATTTGGGAAGTGCTAAGAATTATGCATGATGAGAGTGGACATCAAGGTACCGACAGAATACTGACTGCCATCCGGAGTAAATACTGGTTCCCCCGGATGAGAAAGGTTGTGACAAAATACGTCAGATTTTTTTTTAAAGGCCTTATTGGCATGAGTTATACTGGTCGAAAGCCTGGGCTCTTACATCTTATAACTAAATATATATATTATATTTCATTTATTGCGGATCACACATAAAGGTACATCATTCAATCCATATAGTATTAGTAACAATGACTTAGAAACTATGTTAGTAAAACTTACAAACTAACCTAACAACAACTAGTAACTACGTGGCTCAACACATGTTGGCACGTGCCTCCGCATCCAGTGCCTAATAAATGGGTTGTCCACCTTGTCGACCAATGTTTTTAGGATGCTGTTGGAGTTTCCACGCAACCTACCAACCTGCCACAGCTAGGTTAGTATACTTTGCTTATTTCCACAGTATTATGTCTTACGGCGTTTTGCAGTGGGGATCGGCAGCTGATGTAGATTCAATTTTCATTTTACAGAAGAGGGCAATTCGCGCGATCTACAAAATGAGTCCTTGTGAGTCCCTTAGAAATAAATTCAAAGAAGTTGATAAACTGACTCAGCCTTCTCTTTATATCTTAGAAAGTATTTTGTATGTTCGCAAAAACTTTTCAAAATAAGAAGCGATTTCCATAATATAAATACACGTAGTAAACATGAAATTGTGATACCCAAATTTAGATTAACTAAAACTAGTAAGTTATTTCTTATAAACGGTATCCGCTTTTATAACAAGTTGCCAAAGTCTGTTACAGAACTAAGCGATGGAAAGTTCAAAACCCACATCAAACGTGTTCTTATCAAAAAAGGATATTATAAGATTAAAGACTACGTTGAAAACAAGGAAGTCTGGCAATAATTCTTTCTGCACATGTGGCTTCCCTGGTACCTCATTAACGGCATAACAATGTAAATGTCTATTAACTGCTCCCAAATTACGATGATTATTTTATTTTACTTTTTTTACCTACTTCATTGACATAATTTTTTCAGTATTTGACATTATATACCTACAATTTTCTATATTTTTTTTAATCAAATTAGATTTGTTACAGCTGACTACAGCTGTAACATGCCACTAGGCAATCATGTCATTTGGTTTAAATAGGTCCTTATTTTTATTATTTTGTTTATCTTTTATATAGATTCTTTTCTTTTAGATTTTGTGAATGTGAGAACGTTGTAGGCTGTAGACTTGTGGACCATTTTCTATTTTACTAAGCACCTGGTACTTGTTGATAGGCCTACACTGTCTTCCCATACCTATTAACACTGTAATTTGAAAACATTGTAGAAACAATTTATTTTGAAAAGAGTAACCGTTTCTTGCCGGCTCTTCTCCATAGGAAGCGACCAATTGGAACCGTGCACCTAGCTTCTGACGTTTCATAAGTGCCCTTGTAGGTTTATGTGAAATAAAATATTTTTTTTTTTTTTTTGATTGGTGATAATTAGAACCGGGTAGACTTCTTGATCCACACACAAATTAAATATTAAGTCTAAGGCTTATAAAAGACATTTCCCGCTTATAAAAGACATTTCCCATATATCTTCCGCTAATTTGATTTTCATCTGTTAGGGGGTTTACACCGGAGCATCGCCGTGTCCTCGTGGAGGCGATCGGCGGCGGTGATCTCTCGCGTTCGGCACTGGTTCAGGCCATGGTACGGAGTGAGAGGAAAAGGGAAGCCGTCACCTCCTTCTGCGAAGCAGTAATGCTCGCGAAGAAGGAGGCGGAACGCGTGAGGAAGAGGCAAATTTCGCGCCCTCGCACCCCTAACCGCCGCATGAGGAGACGCCCTGGGCGTCGGGAATCGCAGGCAGATTTCCGGCCACCGTAGGCGCGGGCTTGCGGACGGTGAGCAATGGATAGCTCGCCGTCCGATAAGGACCAAGCCCGGGTTGACGGCGCGTTGTGTTCCACGCGCGCCTCAAAGAGATGTCAGCAGAATTGACGAGGTCCGCTAGGGCCGATGCCTGCCGGAGCTGCGAAGAAGTCCGAAAGGGAGATCGTGGCCCCTGGCAACATGACAACCGAAGGAACACGGGTGGGTTTTAGTCAGTAAGAGTCTGACACGCCCTCCCGCTCCACCCAGAGCGGGACAAGTTATTTGATAATTTCCCACCCAAAAAAAAGGGGGTTTACACGAGTAAGCTCAAATTTTAATCAATCGGGCAGGCTGAAACCTTTCGCTCAATTGAGGACAAGGAATTTTAGGATTACGAAAGTACTTAGTTTTAAGCGAGATACTGGTAAAGTTTACAAATTCTTGAGCTTCTTTGTTAGCGCCTTTGAGAACACAAGAAGTATCTAGTGTGAAACCATTAGAATGTCTTTTTAACCGACTTCCAAAAGGAGGAGGTTCTCAATTCGATTGTATGTTGTTTTTTTTTTTTTTTTGTATGTTTGTTACGCGATTACTCCATCAGTTATGAATTGATTTTGATCATTCTTTTTTTGTTTGGTAGATCATATTTCAGAGGTGGTCCCATATAAATTTTATTTGGGTAGTTTTTTTGGGTACTTTGCTTGGGTAGTTTTTGAGTTAGCTTCAATAATACGTATTTTTTCGTTACTTAGTATGTGGATGATATGATAACTTCCTGTCACTGTTATTTACATAGCAGGTATTGGTATTCGAATTTGTATGGGGTAGGTGTATCACAACTAAAAAGTCAAAAATAAAAACTTTTTACAAAAAAAAACAACCGACTTCAAAAAAACACTACAAAGTGAAAAATAACTTTAATTTCGGAAGTCGGTGACAAAGAACGAAAATTCAAAACCAAAGACACCGACTTCCGAAATTAAAGTTATTTTTCACTTTGTAGTGTTTTTTTGAAGTCGGTTGTTTTTTTTTTGTAAAAAGTTTTTTATTCCTGTCAGTTTCTAGCATTCAACATGAAAAAGTACACCCTTAAATTTTAAGGTTTAGGTATTATTATTCACGTAGAAAGCTGATAAAGGTTTAATTTAAAAAAAAATGTGATTGAACTCGGTGTGTACTACCGAAAAGAATTCCTCATACAATTAATTTACATAATATGGCCGGTGGCTCGGAATACTTAAATTACTGGTTAAGTTATTTTTAAATCCATTTCCAAGGCCAGTTTGAGAACCTAGATTAAAGTTCAAAAAAGACATACCCGTCAGGTTTAGATAGTAATATTCGGAATACATCATTGGCGGACAATTTAAGAGCTCTTTCTGGTGAAATGAGCAGGATGTTAACACTGACGCCGCGGTACATGCCGAAGAAGCCCTCTGTTCTATAGGTCTTCCTAAAGCAATCAAATCTGAAAAATAAAAAAAACATGTTATGGCCATGGATATAAGGTGTATTTTTTTCGTATTAGAGTTACGCCCGTTTTCACCTTCACTAAGTGACACTTAAATGAATCCCTAAATAAAAGTGCACTGTTGGATTTTCAACGCTAGGCTCAGCGCTGAGAGTTGAAAATCCAACAGTGCACTTTTATTTAGGGATTCATTTAAGTGTCACTTAGTGAAGGTGAAAACGAGCATTAGTTTAACTCCCGCATCAGGCAAGCGACTTTAAGAAATTAATAGAGCTTTTCATTCTTTTGAAAAAATCATGTTTCCTTTGAGTAAAAATTGGTTTATTGGTGATATTTCTCTTTCACAACAATCACCTCAGATATGACCCCCAAATTTCAGGCTTTGAAGTCCATTGTGCTTTGCGTAGTAAAACATTGTAGAAGCCCTAGAAAAGATAGCATTTCCACGGAAACTCTTAAAATCGGAGTGTATATGTATGTTGTATATGTTTCAGAATACATCTACTTCGGCCAAATAATCTCATTCCAGGCGAAATAAGAAAAATAAGTTGCTAGACGCACCGAAAACGCCTGGAAGAGCTATTGGTCGATGTAAACCTCATGAAAAGACACCTACCAATTTATCATTAACGCAAATTAATGGACATGTGTATACGGCGCTTAAACCTGGTCTTTGACAGTTCAGCAGAGGTTCAAGGTTGACTGGTTGAGGTTTGCCAGCGTACAGTGGAGCGCAGCATTCTTGGAGTCAGATTAACGAACCGTGTTAGGAATACAGTACTGCGCTCAAAACACACATCTTCGACGTCACTCAAAAAGCAGCCAAGCTTAAAAGTGGGACTGGGCCGGACACGTTTGCCGCATGCCGAATGAGTCATGGGCAAAATCTACCACAATGTAGATCCCAGAAAACGATCGGCGACATCGAGGCAGACCCAGGAAAAAGATGCAGGGACGAGTTTGACGCTCAGACAGGATTTATATGATCATAAAAGCTTGTCGCGCGATTTACTTGTGTAAATAAACTAGTACGTACCTATTTAATTGAGTGACTTAATCTGCTAATAAGTTTAATTTTTTTTAAACGCAAACCTCGCGACAAGCTTTTATGATCATAATTGTGTATAATGAGGTTATAAGTTGATAGTTAAAATTTTAAAAGAAAATTTTATTTTCTTCTTTTTAGAGCATTTAAATAAAACCTTTTTTAAAAAGGTTTTTTTCTTTTAATTTATTTTTTACTTTTTAGTTATCGCTGGCTAGGTTTTTATTAATAGGTAATCGAGGTCTCTACACCAAATTTCTGGTGGATTAGAGCAACGGAGCTTATAATCACCATCTTTTTTTAACCTGCATTTTTATTCTCAGCGAACCCTTTCATTTAATACCCATACTATAGGAAAGCATAAAAAACTTCAAAAGTCCGTCATATTTGATTAAGAGTGATGTCAAAATATTTTTCTAATTATTCTCGGCAAGCCCTTTCATTTGATACTAAATTGATACCCATATTGCAGAAGTGCATAAAAAATAACTATTCCGCCATCTTGGATGGTACGCCATATTGGATTTAGAATGACATCACACATCTTATCGTGTATTGTCATCTGAACTAAACGTGTATATAAAATTTCAGCTCAATCGGTTGAAGATATCTGCTTCAAAATTGAGTAGCAAGATTCCACCAGAACTTACATACATACATTGCAAGTTAAATAAAAGCTTTTAAAATAGCATGAAATCACACAACCAAACCCAAACATAAGAGAAGTATCACTAATGTAGGTATGTCGCGCAGTCAAATGTAAGACCGTATCCGCTCGACAGCAACGCCTATACCTAGCTACTTATATTTACAATAAAGTAAACAAAATTCTCCATAAAAACCAACAAAAAAAAAACTAAGATGATACTAAGCTCTCGGCTTCAAATACTGGATTACTTACCCACAGACAGAAAACATGCATGATTAAATAGTAATGTAGGCAAACAAATTCTCATAATAACCCAAAGTCCAGCCACCAAGCATAATCACTCACTCACAATTACACACACACACATACACAAGAACATAACAACGGGTGAAAACACAGACTCCTGTAACACAAGTACCTCCTAGATCAGGAGTCAGGGCTTCAAATTAAAATGTAACAACTTTTTTATGTCAATAAAACATTTTTATTTTATTTTTAAATGTTTTTGGTGGGATTTCATTTCTTTTTGTAGGTACCTATTATCAGTAAGAAATACAGACTTGCACCTTCCTTTAAGGGGGTTAGACGGTGAAACTTACAAAGTAGAATGCCCATAAATGTATGGGCAAAAACTCAGAGTAAATTTAAAAAATTTAAGTATGTGTGGTAAGGGCATATATGACATTAGTTTCTTTAAAAAATATCTCCATGATTGGCTATAACATTCTTTATTTTCAAAAATAATTATTTTCTTGCTCTTTTCATATACGTAAAGTTGGTTAGCAGTAAGTATATTTTATAGTATACAGAAAAAGACACATGTACAAGAGCATAGGTAGATATTTATTACAAAAATACATCGCTGTTACATATTATCAGTCAGTCTCGGAAGGTCTCATCAGGGTGATTAGCCTCTAATCTTATAAACGCTACCCTTTGCCGGTTTATGTTATGTTCATTTACATGGTCTCCAAGCAAGCAAGGGTTCTTTTAATGCCTGGTACTCCCTGTCTGGGTGTGTTCTTGATATGCATTAATGAGGGCTGCTACGATTCTAATTTCACTCATTGCATTCGTCGCGACTACTTTGCACTTTAAGTGCTTAACTGACTTTCGTTACGTGTTTGGATGGTAGAATATGTGCAACATAACCGCATGGTGCACTACCTACCTATCGCTTTTTGTTCACAGGAAACTTGTTTTTCGACGCTTGCAATGTAGCCGCTTTGTGCACGCTGTGACGTTTGTGGTGATTATCTTGTGAGAAACAAATTTCACATTTGAAACCTACTATCCTACAACTCTTTATGTTTTTTTAATCGACACTGGGTTTTTTTGGGCATTCTCCTTGCTTATTTTTTTTGCTGTTTATGTGCAAATGCCAGCTTGCATACCAAATTTCGACTTTCCAGGATTTCGGGAAGTGCCCTAGAGATCTTGGTGAGTTCGATGTTTTTTTAGTAGTTATAAAATCCAAAGTATAAAAACTAGACAAATTAAACTTTGTGTGTTTGTGTGTATGTGCTTATGTATGAAAATAACATACAAAGTGTGTTTTATAAGTCTGCTAACCACGGCTTATCCTAAGTATTTGAGTTCTTTAGCATTATCCAGGCCGAAGCTATGAGGGTTTGAAAAGACGACGAAAGGCTTCGAGAAAAGGTGGTCCCTAGATAAACCCGCAGTGCAGCATGGGCGAGCTGTTGGGCAATAGCGACCCCACGGACCCTATCTCCTGAGAGAACTTTTGTTCCTCTATTGCTACTCGAAGGAAGGAAGTATTCCAGTAAGATGCTGGTAGGGATCTTGACCATCTTCCGGGCTCTGAGATTGTCCTGATAGCCGTGAAATATCTCTCCACTCCTCAAGCACTTCAAGACGTGTTGCCCCCTTCTCGCTACGTCACTATATGCTAGCGACAATTTCCGGGGGCTCATTATTGAGTGTGCAAGTCATCCTCTGCCATTTTATCAGTGTATATAATATACATATGTCGGATCCGGTCATTAGTACGGACACGAAAGGAATCGCAAGCGCGCTGCTGGCGACAGGACGTGATCTACCCACACCTAAAGCGCGCGCTTCTACAGAGTTGTGATGTTTTAAGGCCACGGAGATGAGGGATTCAGCCTCAGATCGCATCGGAGTTAAGACGTCGCGGAACTGTTCTCGATTCGTGGTGCTCAGTTATTATGTTAATTGTAATTTGTGATCATTGTGTTAATTTGTGATTTTAATAAACGCCGTCGCACCCAGTGTGTATAATTTACCTAGTGTGATTAATTTGATAGTATCTTATAATGTGATCTGAACTGCAAACGGTTTTTCTATTGCGCATTAACCAACACTACCCATAGTACGCCCACAGTAGTTAAAATATCGCTGATAATAACGAAAGAGTCACATACCCGTCTCCGACACATATACAAGGTGTCAGGGACATCGACGTGAAAACTGAAACCATGGATTCAGTATATGATTCTGAACCCCTGCGTTGAAATTTGTCGTCGGATATTAAAAAAAAATCTGCTGTTTCATAGAAAAGTGCAATACCTACGCGGTCAAAATGTATGGACAGCTGATTTTTTTTTAAAATAACCGACGAATAATTTCAACCAGGGTTGTAACGGATATCCGTATCCGCATCCGCAACTGCGGAGCATCCGCATAAATTTTGATATCCGCAAAACATCCGCATCCTCAACTTTTGATTTTAAAAGCTCCGCATCCTCATCCGCATCCTCATAATTTCTATGAGGATGTGACCCTACCTTGTTCGCACAAATAGTGGATTTTTAAAAACTCGCGCCGAGCTAAATGGGCGGGCCGATAAGTGAGTTACGCGTTCCTATTGACTGAATTCGCAATGTCCTTGTCCTATGACAGATGATCGGCCGCACGTGGCACTGGTGGCACGACTGTGTGTCACATGTCACAATCTGAGTTAGCCGACGTTCACACGGACGTGATAAAATCGCAGCGATTTTTTTTTTCGTGCACTGGATTTTCAACGCTCTGCTTAGCGCCGAGAGTTAAAAATCTAACAGTGTGTTTTTTCTACGCGCTAGGACGAGAATGCGTCCCAGCGCATTGGATTCTCAACGTTCGGCTTAACACCGAGAGTTGAAAATCCAGTGCGCGATAAAATCCCGCCGAGATTATAATATAACTTCTGTGTTTACGTCGACTTATTGGGTATAAAATCATTCGATTTTTTTTATCACCGCCACTGGCAAGTATCCCGAGCGAACAATTATTTTGTGAAGTAGGCCCTTATTTATGATGAACTTAGAAACCGCTTAGAAGGCGAAACGGCCTGCCAGTTACTTTTTATCAAATATAATTTACCTTTACTTAATTTTGAATATTAAAGTTGTGCATTTGACTCCACAATTTGAAATTTCAGTTACCAAATTTCATCATCATATATCATAATCAGCCTATAATGTTCCCACTGCTGGGACACAGGCCTCCTCTCGGTGAATATTAACAACTTTAAAATTCAATTTTTTTTACCTACCAAATAATTACCTACAACCTATACAAATAAAAATACTATAAAAAACAAGGGCTATTTTTTGTACGACATCTGCATCCGCACCCTCATCCGCATCCTCAATAAGGAATTTTCCAATATCCGTATCCTCATCCGCATCCTCAAACCAGATTATCTCGATATCCTCATCCGCATCCTCATCCGTTATATGACATCCGTTACAACCCTGATTTCAACGCAGGGGGCTTCAGAATCATGCACTGAATCCATGGTTTCAGTTTTCGCGTCGATGTCCCTGACAACTTGTATATATATCATTGGTCAGGCAGGGGACATGCATAGTTCTTCCATAGTTCAAGGTATATCCACTGTAACTACCCAACCATATAGTCCAATATGATTTGTTTCCATGTTCTGCAATACTCCTGCACCAACCGGAGGTTGTCCTTGGGTGCACTTGTATACAGGGAGACTGGTAATTTGACTAAAGTAAAAATTACTAAAAATTGGGATTTCTCGAATCCCATGAATTTTCGCCTAGGCTTTATGGGGTGCTTATTTGTTGCAAATGGGTCACACTATCACGCCCTGGAAGGAATACGTCAAATTACCAGTCATCCTGTATAGTGCATACAGGGATAATCATAGGTTGGTGCCTGATTCCATTTAAAAAGTCTTGTCTAAAGAGTTAAGGAGCCTCTGCGAGTTGGCTTCGGCTCCTGGTACGCCTTTCAAAGGACCTCGACCATATGGTCCTGAGACATAAAAATAATAATAATCAATAAAAAAATTGGTAGCATCAATATTTAAGGTACCTACTTTCCTTCCGGGGCCAGCTTCAACTTTCCTCTCCTGTGGATTATAGGTAAAATAACAGTTATACTTACATGTTTCTGTATTGTTTCTTGCCATCTTTGCCAATAGTTTGGTTCTGAAGTCGTGTTTTTACTAAATCCAACGGAAACATAATGGAGATACCAACCATACCAGCAAAACCGCCATTCAAAACCTTTGGTATTAATCTGAAATAAAATATAAAATTATGATTAGTGATTGAAACAATTACCTACATTATTATTTGGGTGGCTACACAGTAAGTACGCTCATTATCAAGCTAGGCTGGCAATCTTTAAACGTGTAAGGAACAGGGTGGAAAGTTTCTCCTCCCCCACTGAAAAGGGAGGATCCTCCGAACAACCGAGTGTTGTGTCTGGTGGGCTACTGCCCGATGGTTATTGTCACTGTTGTATACAGGGTTCAGTAAAAAAACCCATAACAAAGCCGACACCTACGCTTTCTGTGCATCAAACATTGAGTAAAAATAGTTGTCAGGAAACAACTTTTATAAATAGTGTTACAAAATCGCTTTTTACGATATGTACGCACGCAAAACATTGTACCTACGGATGCATGCAACGGTACCTACATGGGTCGTAAGCTTGCATATTTAAAGTGTACAATTATATATGTTACTTTCGGCTTAAAACGTTTCAATGTCTTTTTATACTCGAATTGTCATTTTCACGATAAATTACTTTGCTTTGCGCGATGCAGTATTTCAGATGTCATGCGTAATTCGTACCTATGTTATAAAGGTGTCGCCACAAATCTTTGATTTTCTTATGCGATTGTAACACCGTTAGTGTAGCAGCACCGTCTACACCAACCTATCAGCGAAATTGAGACCTCACAATGTATATAATTTCGCCGTCGCGGGCGTATTTTGCGGGCCTTCGCATCCGACGACCGTTACGTAAGTAGCTAGCGTCTCATTTATTTGTCAGTTTCTTTTTGTTTTGTTGTTTTACAATTTTATTTTATTCACACAATGTATTGGAATATTCGTTATTATTATTACACTAATTTATTATATATATGTATACACACACACATTGTAGTACAAACTGATTTACATCCGTCACCTCACATTTCAGGTCCAGTTGAAAACCAGCGTCAGGCACTAGTTGTCTGGCATTTTTGCTGAACTGGGCCTATTTGGCGCAGCCGCGAGGCACACTAACTTTCATGTTAATTTATTATTTTACACACTGTTTTTTGTTTCCTTTTTTATTTCTATCTTTTACTTGTGTTATAATTATGTTGTGTTGTGTGCCTTTTTGTCTGTGCTAAATAAATGTATTTTCTTTCTTTTTCTTTCTTTCTATCTCGTCTCGTATCCATAATTTTGATACAAAACAAAATACAAACATCCTCTCCTCCCGCATCCTAGAGTTTTTTTTTTTTGTTTACAGCTCCGGTTAGTCATGCTCTAGTCCCACTATACTCGACTCGAAATATACCTTCTAAAAAGTTACGCTATGCACGCAATTCTTCGATTCTAATACGTAAATAATAGAAGGTACATAGTTGACCTCTGAGATCATGACTACTTAACCGGGCTTTCCTGTGGGTGCCTTAAGCTACTACACTTAAAACCTCCAGCTAGGGGTTATTTAACTAAGCTAATTAAAACTAGGTGAACGCTCGCTAAGGGCACCCCCTGTGGGGTATTAACCTCGGCTTAGGGCGTCAACCGGAGGGAGGACATCAAGGATGGGACGGGCTGGATCAAAGTTTTGATCATGCTTATTAGTCGGGGAATTTAAAGCTACGTGCTCAACTGCAGCAACTGCTCGCACCTCGTTATCGAGCAAGGGTCGCGGGGAGTATCATTTACTCGAGGACGCGGTCGCGATCGCAAAGGACCTCGGCAGCGAGGTCGGAATGACGGGAGGCGTCTGTTTTTGTACACTGAAGAGGCAAATTTCACACCCTCACGCCCCTAACCGCTGCAGGAGACGCCCTAGGCGTCGGAAATCCCAGGCCGATTCCCAGCCACCGTAGGCGCGGGCTTGCAGACGATGAGCAATGGGTAGCTCGCTGTCCGATAAGGACCAGGCTCGGGTCGACGGCGCGTTGTGTTCCACGCGTGCCCCAAAGAGATGTCAGCACAACTGAAGGGGTCCGCTAGGGCCGATGCCTACCGGGATTGCGGGTTTATCCGAAAGGGTTACTGTGGCCCCTGGCAACATACAGGCAACTGAAGGAACACGGGTGGGTTTTACTCAGTAAGAGTCTGACACGCCCTCCCGCTCCACCCAGAGCGGGAGAAGTTATTTGATAATTTCCAAACCAAAAAATAATAATAATTGGGTAACCTGTTGTTAGAAACTGCGGTAATTACCCAGACTCTAAGGATGACTGGAATTGAGATAGATGCCAGGCGATTGTGTGAGCTAGTTAGCCATTTTAACCAAAAGTTGTGCAGCACGTCCGGTCCCGGTAATTTCCAATTCAGTAACGGACGGACTGCTCTGGCTACGTCTAATGGTGTAATTAAGACTGCTTCAATTTGTGGTAGTACAGTCGCTCGACATCCTGCATCCAGTCGGCCTCAGCGGGACATATGGGCACTGACTAGATGTGCCAGAATGCACTCGTGGCTGTATCATCCGGGCGGCACACGTCTATCACATTTTGTTCAGGTCGCTCCCAAGCTCTATATAGACAACTCTCATCCCTCTGGAACATGCGATTCTGCGCCGCTTATACCGCCAAATTCGGCTCGCCCATACACAAACTTTCTGCTTCAGGAAGTCGATGCGCTCTGCGACATACTGATTCCACTCCCCGAGAATTCCGCCTTACAAAGCGCATCACTCGTAGTTGTGTATTGACCTCCCTGAAGCATATACATAGTTTGCCTATAAGTGCCCTGGTCCCATCGATACGACGCTCGATCCTGCACTGCCAGGCTGGTACAGTTGGTTTTGGTCGAGTAGCTCCGTCAGTTTGTTTTGACGTTAGCTAAACGACATGCCGCATGAGCCGCGTAATACAGGATCGAGTGTGTATCAACGAGATCCTCGCTGCTCTCGAAGAAATTCTTAAGCTGTGAGTCCAAGGTGCACACCAGCGCCCTATTTTTCTTGTGCATAGGTAACCGTGGTAATTGGGTCATCTAAGTTCGGGCGGAGTAGACCTAATACTCAGTATCTCTGAGCGCAGCCTATCAAGTGCGTCATCGTCCAACCTGTGATTGCGTTGGATGACCCGCACCTGATCCGACAGTCGTTGGGCCGAGATGTTGGCGTTTGGTTCTAGTTCCTGGAACAGAGACAGCATCCTATCGCGGTACGCAGTGAGGTTAGTTTCCTCACTTTGGTGCTGCTCAAATCCATAGGTACTAATAACTCTACTTGTCTGTTACCTTTTGAACCGATTGTTATGAAATTTGAAAGAAAGTTGCTACCTGCTACCGGCCTTTTCAACCTGGATATTTGTGTACAAAAATTATGAAATACAAAATACACGCAGACGAAGTCGCGGCTATTATCAAATAAATGTTCGATTGGAAAATGTTTTTAAGCGTTATGAAAAGTGAGAAAGTCATTATTGCCCGTCGGTTGAACGCGTCCCAGAGGGTCATGGCCATCCGGCTGGCCCGAGGATACCGCACGGTCTCCTGCGAGGCGGCGAGCCTCCTTGCCGGATTACCGCCATGGGATCTGGAGGCAAAGGTCCTCGCACACGTCTGGGAGTGTCGCGAGGAGGCGAAACGCCGGGGCTTAACTCCGATGCCGCAAGAAATTGCGGCACAGCGGACAGAGCTCCGGCGGGATCTCATGGCGACATGGAGGGTGCGATTGTCGCAACCCCGCGCTGGGCACGCGACAATCGCGGCGATAAGACCCGTCTTTGAGGAGTGGCTGGAGAGACGCCACGGCGTTCTCACCTTCCGCCTGACGCAGGTCCTCACCGGACACGGCTGCTTCGGGAGGTTCCTGTTCAGGATAAGGCGGGAGGAAACACCCGGGTGTCACCATTGTGTGGATCGGCCTGAGGACACGGTGGAGCATACGGTGGAGGTCTGCCCGGCTTGGGCGGAGCAACGCCGTGTTCTCGTAGAGGCGATCGGCGGCGGTGATCTCTCGCGTCCGGCCCTGGTTCAGGCCATGGTACGGAGCGAGAGGAAATGGCAGGCCGTCACCTCCTTCTGCGAAGCGGTAATGCTCGCGAAGGAGGAGGCGGAACGCATGAGGGAGAGGCAAACTTCGCGCCCTCACGCCCCTAACCGCAGCAGGAGGAGACGCCCGGGGCGGGAATCGCGATCCGATTTCCGGCCACCGTAGGCGCGGGCTTGCGGACGGTGAGCAATGGGTAGCTCGCCGTCCGATAAGGACCAAGCCCGGGTCGACGGCGCGTTGTGTTCCACGCGCGCCTCAAAGAGATGTCAGCAGAATTGACGGGGTCCGCTAGGGCCAATGCCTGCCGGGGATTCGAAGAAAACCGATAGGGAAATCGTGGCCCCCGGCAACAGGGCAACCGAAGGAACACGGGTGGGTTTTAGTCAGTAAGAGTCTGACACGCCATCCCGCTCCGACCAGAGCGGGAGAAGTTATTTGATAATTTCCAACACAGAAAAAAAAAAAAAAAAAAAAGGATATTAATAATGACACTTAAATACTACTTCTAAAATACTTATAACATGGAAAGCCATAATTAAATGACTTCAAAAAAAGGAGGAGGTTCTCAATTCGACTGTATTTTTTTTTGTTATTTTTTTTTTGTTTGCTGCCTCAGAACTTTCTACTGTGTGAACCGATTTTGATGATTTTTTTTTTTTTATTTGAAAGCTGGTGCTTCCCGTGTGGTTCCATATAAATTTTATTATCTTTGCTTGGGTAGTTTTTGAGTTAGCTTCAATAATACGAATTTTTTCCCACTTAGTATGTGGATGAAATTCAAATTCAAAATTCAAAAGTCATTTATTCAAATTAGGCTGAGAACCAGCACTTTTCGAACGTCAAAATTACATAAGACAACAACAGTCCCCCAAAAACGCCCACCCTTCACCACTTCCTAGTGCCTTTAGCTGGGAAGAAGAAGTGGCGCAACAAACTCCCCAGCAGCACAGCTGTCTGTTCAAGTTAGAAAAAAATAAAAATGACTCTATACAATAGTATGCAAAATGATTATGCAACACAAAACATTATTTTAATTAAGTATAAATTATTGGCCATATGTTAGCTAGCACACGCCGATATACCAACCAAAAACATCGAGAACTATACTCAAGCAGAATTAAAAAACAAAAACTAAACGTAAAAAGAACTAAATATCTAAATAAAAGCCTCCAGGCATAAAGGGCGTGCCCGCTTACATAAAGCTGTAAATTGGAAGTTATAAATGATAAACTAGGACCATCGAGGTAAAATAAATGTACAGTTAATTACTAGTAACAATAACAAAACCATGATCAGCAAGACGACCAGTCACCACAAGCAGCACCCGTTCACGAGCATAACGCAAAGATCAGCCATTACCCCCCTCGCCATATTTGAGGGAAGGAGGCAACCCGACTCCCGACGCTACCGCAAGCATTGACATCTAAGGGAGCATGACGAACTTGCTGCCGGTTGCTCAGGTAAAAAATAATATAATCAATTGTCGAGGTCACTAGCCAACCACAAATTGCAATACAAACTCATAACAAAAACATTGTAATGAGTAGATTATGTCAACAAAAAAAATAAAAATAAATAGACTCGTAAAAAAATAATTAAAAAATTGACTCATAAAGTCAAATAAAATAAAAAAATTATATAAACTTATATAAACTGTCAGTAGGTAAGTTAAATCTGGAGAAAGAACATAAACATTGTCTTGAGTTAATCACAGCGACCAACTATTCTTATCATTTAAGTAGTCGTTGATACAATAGTATGCCTTTGAACAAAGGTTGGATTTTACTTTATTTTTAAACGCATTAAAAGGCAAATCTAGCATAGAAGAGGGTAGCTTGTTATAAAAGGTTATACCAAGCCCAACAAATGAGTTATGAACCTTATGAAGCCGGTGAAAGGGAGCTCGTAGTTTGTCCTTATTTCTAGTGTTAACATTGTGAATATCACTGTTTTTAGTGTATAAGTGTATATTTTGCCTAATATATAAGATGTTGGCGAAAATGAATTGTGATGCCACCGTGAGAATACCAACATCTTTAAAAAAATCTCTTAGAAACTCTGGCACGTAGCTGGTAAATTGCTCGAACAGCTCGTTTTTGAAGAACAAATATATTTTGAATGTCAGCGGTTTTGCCCCACAGCAGAATACCATAGGACATAACGCTATGGAAATAACTAAAATAGACTAACCGAGCTGTATCAATGTCAGTGTATTGTCTTACTTTCCTGACAGCGTAGGCGGCCGAACTGAGCCTCCCCGCTAGGCTTGATATATGTGGGCCCCACTGAATTTTGGCATCTACTGTTATGCCCAGAAAAACTGCCGAGTTCACAGTTTCAAGCACCTCTTTATCTAAGACGATGTTGGGTCCTAGATTTCTAACATTTGGTAGAGCGAACTTTACACATTTCGTTTTCTTGGCATTGAGAACTAGGTTATTTGTCGTAAACCAATCCGTAACCATTGAGAGTGCACTGTACCCTAATTGCGTAACTTATTTTCGTAAACAATTTTGCCTAATTTGTTTCATTTTGACAGTTCAACAACATTCATTGCGTTATTTACGTTGTTGAGCAGATTTTTCTTCCAACTTATGAAGCAATGGATTAGCAGTCTGTTTCAAATCAAAACAGATTCTGATTGTGTTGTATTACGGAATTATGGTACGGGTGTATGGATTATATTATCACAATAAAATAGTACTTACACATCTTTTGATAGTTTAGGTACTTGACTAACAACAGGCTTTTCTGACTTCTTTGGCATTTTCAATTATTTAGAGCTGTAAAAAATGTTTTTACATGGTTTGATAGAAAAAATACACTCCAAATACACCAAAACTAAGAGTTGGCAGTGGTTTGCTTGGAAAAGTCTTTCAGATTGTCATCAAGCATCAGTAACTTGAACAGTATATTGTGTTTCTTTATTTTAAAATATACCAGTAGGTACCAATTGTAGAAAGTAACTGATCTCCATCTCCTGATGATGAATGCAGACTTCTTCAGCTAAAATATGTATACTATGTATACCTATTGTTTAGTGGAGACTAGAGGCGTCTTGAATAAAATTTAATACAGGTGTGATATAGGTACACCGCTTCCTAACCCTTTGGGGAAACAAGATATGATGTTATGTATATTTTGTAAATGTAACTTCACTCTTTTGCTTGAATAATATTATGTACTTACAGTTTTAATAATTTTAATATAAATAGTACCTAATAATATAAGTGCACCTAATACATTTTAGCCCCTTAGACTGTAAAATACTTACCTAAGCTCTAATTAAGGCCTAAGCTTAGGTATTATCAGCAAGTACCTAGGTATTATGAATTATTGGGTTGGCCTCAAGTCTATCACTGAGCGAGCTAAAGCCGTGGTTCCACGGCCTGGCGAGGCCCGTCGCTGCCTTTGCCGAGCGTTCCCACCACAGGCCTCATCGGATCGACGATTCACACGGTCTCTCGGCCTGTACCCTAATTGCGTAATACAACACAATTACAATCTGTTTCGAATTGAAACAGATTGCTAATCCATTGCTTCATAAGTTGCAAAAAAAATCTGCTCTACAACGTAAATAACGCAATGAATGTTGTTGAATTGTCAAAATGAAACAAATTAGGCATAATTGTTTACGAAAATAAGTTACGCAATTAGGGTACAGGGGGCCTACCACCAGCTCATAAAGCAGTATTATTTTAATATTACTTCAGTGTGGGAAAGAGATGAAGCTCTACAGGACGTATAGCTCCATCTCTTTCTCCCACTAAAGTAATATTAAAATAATACTGCTTTTGAGCTGGTGGTAGGCCCCCTGGTCTGGTACGATCTGGCCTGTGAGAAAGCGGGCCGTGGGACCACAGCATTAGGTGTTTTTTACAATGTGCACTACTATTACCCTTTAACACTCACTAAACACTGTAGCAGTATTCGGCAATAAAAAAAATCAATCACTTCGTACACAATACACAATACAATCTGTAATCTGATAGGTATCACATAAATAATGATGTGAACAATGTACCACTCTAACAGAAGTATTATTAAATTACATTCATATTGTTTAGAAATACCTACTGTTTTTATTGAATTTGGATGTTGGAGATTTATTAATTAAAATAAACGCATGACTAAGGTTATCGTTTGTATTTGACACGACTGTTATAGGTATCATAGCTAAAATGACAAACTACATGGAGTGTCAATTGGTACTGGATGGCCAGTACTCGCTCTTCTTCACGGCATCGTCCTGGTCATCAGGAGTTCAGGAAACTCCTAAGCCGCTCCGTAATTTCAACAGCCGCGGGCTGGCTAGGGCTTTGGTTATGATATCTGCCTCCATACCTTCGGTTCGCAGATACCTGACTTGTGTCACTCCCACTCCGTCCATTATGCAATTTAGTATGAAGTGCATTTTTAAGTCAATGTGTTTGGACTTGGAAGTGACCATTGTATTAGACTTTATTTGATTCAGACTTAATTTGAGAGCGGCTTGGTTTTCATTTAATATGATTTTGCTTTCATTGTTGGCCCAAAGATTTTTGAATTGATTTTTCGGGTGAATGGCCTCTTTTGCAGCTTCAGTCAAGGCGACATATTCCGCTTCGACAGTCGATAGCGCTATAGTCTTTTGCTTCTTCGACGTCCAGCTTATGACCGTTCCAGCATATTTTAAGCAATAGCCCAAAAAGACTTGCATGCGCCCCAATCAGCGTCAGCCATGCCATGTAATTCTTAGCGAGTTTTGCTGAATATAAGACCAACGCTTTTGGTTATGTACCGCAGCACTCTTTTTGCACACTTGAAATGCTTTTCTCCGTAACAGAAATTAAATTGGGATAAACATTATATCGGGTCCAGCTGCCACTGCCAGATACATGAGTGTGCAAATAAAAATGTTGTAGGGCAGATCATTCCTTTCATATCTTCCTCCTTTTTCTAGTAGAGTTAGAGTTTTTTTTTTTGTTTGTTTTTATGGGTGTAGACTTGGCCTTGCAATTTTTTAATTTTTTTGAGGATGAATTTCTTCTGCTTCAGATTGATTTCATCTCCCTAATAGGTAAAATCTATCCCTATTAGCCGTTTAGGTGTTCCTAAATCTTTTTAACTCAAATTTCGTATTTAACAGGTCTTTTATTTCTTGAAGCTTTCTAGGATATGAATAAGCAATTAACAAATCGTCGGAATAGATAATTATTACGACTTTAACTTCTCTTTTCTCTAGTAAATATAGACATGGGTTGGCTTCCGATGCTTTGAAATCTATGTTCTTTAACTCTGTATCGGGTTTCATGTACCATTGCCTCCCTGCCTGTTTGATTCCATAATTATAAAGCTTGTATGAAATGACAAAATTTCTCTTTTGGATTGTTTTTTATGTTATTTATCATACTCATTGTTATGTTGTACAAAGTTAAATTTTCTTTGCTTACTTTCTTCAACCATGATTTCAGTCAGATATTCTTCTAAATAGTCAGGATACTTCATAACTATCTTTTCTTCTAGTTCGCCATTCAGGTACGCCGTTATAACGTTCATCTGGTTCAATTTCAAGCCTTCTTCCATAGCTATTCCAACAACAGATCTTGTCGAACTCAGTTTAGCTACAGGAGCGTGTGTTTCATTGCGGCCGGTCGCTGATTGAAGCCCCGTGCTACAAGTCTGGCTTTCTTTGTGATACTTTTCTCAAATCCTATTTTGTAACTTAGAACTATTTTGTAGTCCACTTCTTTCATGTCTTTGTTCTTCTTTTCTATTTTCCAGGTTCCATTCTTAACATGTGCTCTAATCTTGGCTTTTATAGCATCGTGCCAGTATTTTAAATCTTTATTCTGATGAGTATTTCTAATCTCTGATCTACGAGCAGACGCCTCTCTCTTTGCTGCCTCCCATTTTCAGGTATTTCTACAACGTCTGATGCGTCATTGTAAGACTTTATTTCTTCTACCGAAGGAACATCATCTTCTTGCTCGTTAAAATTTTGTAACGTAATTTCCTTTTCATTCTCCGTTATTTCAATTTCTTTTGGTTGTACCCTTTAATTTTTCTTATCATTGTCTTTAATTTTGTTTTCTTTTTCAGGTATCCTAGAGTATTCCTTTTTGTTAATAAGTCCATCATAGTTCTGACTTTCTTCTTCGAAGTACATATGACTTTTATGTCCTTACTTGTCACCACATCATCGTCTTCGGGTATGTACACTCTGTAAATCTTTGAGGTTATCGAGTACACCATGAATACGCCTTCGAAGTTCGCGTTTGTTCTTTTTCAAAACAAAGGTCTTCCTGCCATACACGTAAAGATGATGTCCACGTGATATTTGGCCTAGCCATTTCTTGAACGGTGTTTCGCCATTCAGAGCTTTGGAAGGGCTACGATTTATAAGGTAGTTTGCGGATGCTTCCGTTTCCACCCAGAGCTAAGGTGTAATTAACAGACATCTGGCTTTGTCTAGCAACGATCTGTTCTTCTTCTTGGTAATCCCATTTTATTGAGGAGAGGTTGACCACAGTTACCGGGATGTAAACTGTGGTCACTTCTTCACTTCTGTGGATGCCATGCGATTTGAGAAAGTCATCGAATTCCTTGATGCGGTATTCTGTGCCAATGTCGGTCTGCATGTTATTTATCTTCTTGTTACGGAACGTCTCAACTTTATTTTAATATTGTTTGAAAATGTTGAATACACAATCTTTCTTTAAAAAATAGACATGACAATAGCAACTATAGTCGTCTGTGAAATTAATAACATAGTACTTTGATCTTGCTAGTGCATCGCTTTCAAAAGGTCCACAAACGTAGCTATGGATTATTTCCAGGTTATTGGTTGTGTATAAATCATTATTTCTTATGACCGGTAATTTGAACAATTTACCTTTGATGCAGGTCTCACATGTTTCATAAGGTTATCTTTAGTAATCTTCTTTAAATCTCTTTCGTTTATGTGGCCGAGTTTGAGACGCTATTCCATAATGTCACTGTAATTTTTTGGAGTTATTTGCAGTCTCTTTTCGTCTTTTCTAGATTCAAAGTAGTCCCATCTCTCTTTCCAGCAGTCATCACTCATTTCGCCGGTATTTTCTACGACGTAGGCGTTTCCTTTTTCAAAAACAATATTATTTCCCCTGTCCGTTATCTTGGCGACGGATGAAAGATTTATTATACAGGAAACATACAGGGTGTCATTGAAATTGTAGCCGTGTTTATCAGTGCTGATTGTAACTCTTCCTTTGCCTTGAATTCTACTAGTATATTTGTCTTAAGCCAACTTAGTGTGCCTTTTTCAAGGGTCATGTTAGAAAACATTGTTTCGTCACCGCACATGTGTGATGAGCAGCCGCTATCTAGACACCAGACATTTTCATCAAAATCTGAATATACAGTTTTAAAAACCAAGGTATAGCGCTACGAACAATACAGTGAAACATGCAAAAACTACACCTCACCGCACAGTAAAGTAAGTGCACATATATTTATGAAACCGGCCTCACGTCATTGGTGACATCGCTTGGTCTTGGTTTTTTATTTGGTCTGAGGCTAAGGCGGAACAGTGGTAGCCGAGAACAGTGGTGGCCCAGAGGTAACGGCTCGCAGGCAGGCGCTTTACTTTAAATAATTCCATCTCCACTGCTCACAAAACGACAAAGGAAAATATCGTAAGGAAACCGGCATGTTCTAGAACCGAAAATTCGAAGGTATGCGACATCTACCATCTGGGCCCGCGTGGTAGATTATAGCCCACTCTCCCTTTCGAAAAGAGGAGACCTGTGTCCTAGGACACACACCTCCTCTTTTAATCAGCCTATAATGTTCCATTACCTATAATGTTCCATTGCCTATAATGTAACATTAAAGGCTGATTATGCTGAGGCTCAGACAAACTTAAAAAAAAATCCGTTGTCTTTTTCATTTAGTGTTTTCTTCTTGCTCTAACATGTTTCGATAGTGTGGCCTTTCTTTTTACAGCTCTTGCAGTACAACCTTTGCTTTTTCATTGATATGATAGGTATGCTTCTGAGCTTTCAGGCTATTCATTTCCGCTCCTAGCTTGATATTCTTCCAGAATCTTAACTTTCAAATCTTAATTCGATGGCTACTCTAAAGTTGTCGGCAAACTGTAGAGAAGCATTATGGTAAGCAGTTCTGGAGATACCTTTTATCCATTTCTACGCATTTATCCGCGATGTCCATAAAGTTATTTATGTGGTCACGTATATATCCTTCTCCTATGATCATTCGCTTTATAACCAACTGTTTTAGTGAGATAGCTTTCCTCACAGGTCCAGTGTTTTGGTAAGTAGCTTTTAACTTGTTCCATACGGCTTTAGATGTCGCGCAGACTTTAATTTGTTTTAATTCAGACGGTGACAATAAAAGTAGGATTTCCAACTTTGCCTTTCCTCTTTATTGAACGCAAATTTCACGCCCTCACGCCCCTAACCGCCGCAGGAGACGCCCTAGGCGTAATCGCAGGCCGATTACCGGCCACCGTAGCGGGCTTGCGGACGTTGAGCAATGGATAGCTTGCCGTCCGAAAAGTACCAGGCCCGGGTCGACGGCGCGTTGTGTTCCACGCGTGCCTCAAAGAGACGTCAGCACAACTGAAGGGGTCCGCTAGGGCCGATGCCTGCCGTTGCGGGTTTGTCCGAAAGGGTTACTGTGGCCCCTGGCAACATACAGGCAACCGAAGGAACACGGGCGTCTCAGTAAGCGTCTGACATGCCCTCCCGCTCCACCCAGAGCGCGAGAAGTTATTTGATGACCATTACTCACATTTGATTCTTTCCATCGGCATTTTAAATAATCGCAACAAATAAAATGTTACTTACCTAATATACTTGGTTATGTTTATAGTAGTGAGTAGCCCTATTTAATTGATCAAATGATAAACATTAGAATAACAAGGTTATCTTTGGAAATAATAAAAAGTTGTGTTTATCCTAAAGTCAGTGTTAATTTGACGTCTGCAAAGCAAGCGAACAGAACACAGAAGTTCTATAATGAGATTTGAAGTCAAAATTTTTGATTGATTGATCAGTGAATGTTGCCAGTCTCAAACTTTCTTTGATCTCATATACTTTGTTGACAAATCTATACTTCTGTACTATATAATATTATAAAGAGATAGATTTTGTTTGTTTATAAGTTTGTATGTATGTAGGGGGTAATATCCGAATTTTTACATTGGATAGCCCAATTCTTAAAAAGTAGAAGGTTATAGACCCGCAGGCAGAAGCTGGTCTTAAATATAATATAGAATCTAACACTTTTTATGAACAAGTATGTAAAGTCAACATACATATCTAAACTCACGCTTTCTTTCCATGGGGGTAGCAGAAACTATAGAACGCCATCTGCTACGATCCTTACATACAAAGTCATGCTGGTAATTTAACAAAGATTTAGAAAAAGTCAAAGTTGGCCAACCTTAACGTATCCAAAACTTTTTTTATTACCACAGAGGCTTTTCCAGACTAGAATTTTCAATTTATAAAGAACTCACTTTTTAGGGTTCCGTAGTAAACAAGGAACCCTTATAGTTTCGTCATGTCCGTCTGTCTGTCTGTCTGTCCACGGTCTAGCTCCGACACCCTTAGTACTAGAAAGCTGTAATTTGGTATAAGTATATGTCGGAGACGGGTATGTGACTTTCGTTATTATCAGCGATATTTTAACTACTGTGGGCGTAGTGTGGGTAGTGTTGGTTAATGCGCAATAGAAAAACAGTTTGCAGTTCAGATCACATTATAATTTACTATCAAATGAATCACACTGGCTAAATTACACACACACTGGGTGCGACGGCGTTTATTAAAATCACCAATTAACAAAATGATCACAAATTACAACGAAACAATAACTGAGCACAACGAATCGAGAACAGTTCCGCGACGTCTTGACACCAATGCGACCAAAGGCTGACTGGCCTCCTCGCCTTGGCCATCAAACATCACGACTCTGTAGAAGCGCGCCTTTTTTAGTGTCGGTAAATCACTCTTGATGTCGCCAGTGGCGCGCTTGCGATTCGTTTCGTGTCCGTACTAATGACCGGATCCGACATATACATATTAATTACGCCAATAAAGTGGTAAAACAAAATTATGAAAAATATTTTTTTTAGAGTACCTCCCCTATACGTAAAGTGGTGATGTTTATTTTTTAATTTTTTTATCCCATATTGTGGGGTATCATTGGAAAGGTCCTTTAAAAACATTGTGAGTTTGTGAAAACCATTTTTGGATTCAGGGATCCGTTTGCGAAATATTAAGCTTTAAAGTGCTAATTTTTGTTAGAGTCAAGTGTCCCACCCCCTGCCAGCTAAATGGTTGGTTTTGGGTATGTGAAAAAAATCACAGCAGTAGTTTATATAACGAAATTAAAAGGAAAACTATCACAGCTAAGTAGGCTTTACAAGTTAACGAGTAATAATCGACCAACTTAACTTTGCAGTTGCAAAAACATGTTTTCGCATACATTCCGTATGAGAGAACATATTTTTCAACTACAAAGTTAAGTTTGTTTTTGGGATAAATTCAAACCAACTACGGAACCCTTCAGTGTGCGTGGTCTGACACGCACTTGGCCGGTTTTTGTCTCTGACTTGTAAGTGACTGACTTCTAAGTGTTTTCATAGAGTTGCATAGAAACAATACTAATTTCATGCATAGAAACCAGTCATGGGTGTCGTTGCGGTCTGTTATTGCGATAGGGTGACGTTGCCACTTGCGGTTGCCTTTGGATTTGACTCCTCCCACTTTTCGTAGAGCTCATACGCCATGCTGCCATACATATTGCAAGTTGTCCCCCCGGTAGGGTCATCGGCATTTTTGCGATAATCCGAGACAGGAGTGTCCAACTCTTTGTGAAATTTAATTTTTGATTTATTACGGTCTTTTGCGCGAAAGACACTTGCGCGAAAGACACTGCGCGAATTCACTTGCGCGAATTCACTTGCGCGAAAGGACAGTTGCGCGAAAAAGTTGTACGCAAAAAAACCAATGAGCGCGCGTGGTGCTAGAGTTGGCCGTCAAAAACGACCTTGACGAGACCCGGCCCCTTTAATGTTGTTTATTACCTTAAGAGGCCTGCGAACACGGCTCGCAACTACAAATCGAGATGTTTACAAAATTCAATTCCAAGCACGTTGCGCTAGTGTGAGTGCTTGTCGGAGCGATATACACCTACAGTGAGCAATACTACCACGCACACATTGACAATTATTGTCTGACGCGATAGCATTACTAGCTTTTGAAAATTTATGATAAATTTGGATGTGCTCCGTAATACCAAATATTAAATAATATTTAAAAAACAATTAAATTTTCATTTATCATGAATGAAAATTTAATATTTTTCATTTTTTTTTTCGATAATTTGTAACTTGTTAATAATTATAAGCTATGCTTCTGCAGAAAGAATATTATAAATATTGTTGTTTATAATACAGAAAAAACATGTCACTTACGCTGTAAAAATGTGCGAAATTAAATTCGTTTAAACTTCATTTTAGAAAAGTTTTTGAAAAAAAATAGATGTAGGAGTCTAGATAAACACTGTCTAAATCTGAATAACAACATAATATCGTGGAAATATGTCCAAACTGCAAATGATTTAGGTATTACGTTTGTATGGACAATTCATGCGTCGCCACGTTCTTAATGTTGCTTATTACCAAGGTGAGATGACGGATGTTACAGATCATATTTTTATTATTTTTTGGGAGTGCCTCCGCTGCCGGCGCCCGCTTCCAAAAATAACGCCATTGGGACCCGGCATGACATTACTGCCGGCAGCTGAAAATAAACGCGAGTGGAAAGATTTGCAAGAAAGCGAGAGGAAAGATGTTACACAAGATGCAGACACATAAAAAAAAATGAGTCGTCTTAAACCAACTCTCCTAGAATAGCAGCCATTTTTGACTCGAAAAGTCGAAATCAGTTTACCTTATGACGTCGATGAGCCAAAAACACTTACCTTTTTTATCAACCATGGATATTATATATTTTTTTTACACAGATTTATTATTTTGATCATACCATCCGGATGACAGCGATGCGGACGAATACTTCGACGCCTAAGTGTCATTTTATTTTTATTATTTTTATTTATACAGATAGTTAGTTAGTCTTTTAATTTAGTACCTAATGTAAATAGTTAGCTGTGTTAAAAACTGTAAAATAATAAATATTATAAATAAATAATAAATAATAGATACCTACGTAAGTTATGATTATGATTCATGAAGTAATTCTGGAGTAAATACCCTCCTGCCTCGTGACGATTGACCTTCGTCTATGCCTGTCCCGAGGTCCCGACCGCACGCAGGAAGCTAGCGATTTTCTCTCCCAGCTGACATCCTGCCTACGCTAGCTAGGTAGGTAACTATAAGCAGAACGACGCGGTTGAAACCGTCTATAATAATAGCTACACCAGTACCCTAATTACGTAATACACGATCAATCACAACCTGTTTCGATTTGAAACAGTTTGCTAATCCATTGCTTCATAAGATGGAAAAAAAAACTGTTCAACAACGTAAATAACGCAAAGAACGTTGTTGAACTGTCAAAATGAAACAAATTAGCCGTAATCGTTTACGAAAATAAGTTACTCAATTAGGGTACAGGACCACCAGCACCACGCTATAGTTTACTGCCCCGTTGGTTTCGTAGTCGCAAGTGCGACTGCTGAACGCGTCCTGGGTTCGATTCCCGGGTCGGGCAGTGTTATTTGGATTTTCCATTACGAATTTCTTAATAACAGTCCGGAGTTTGGAAGTTGGCGGTGTGATACCCCCGTGCCTCGGAAAACACGTTAAGCCGTTGGTCCCGGCTGTCATTCGTGGATCTTGGACAGTCGTTACGGGTCTTCCAAGTGCATAACCAGTCTTACCAAGGGGTATCGTATTACCCAGTTAATGAGTTATGGAGGTCAGATAGGCAGTCGGTCCATGTAAAATACTGGTATTCAGCTGCATCCAGTTAGACTGGAAGCCGACCCCAACATAGTTGGAAACAGGTTAGGCAGATTGATTGATAATAAAAATAAAAAAAACAGCTGTTTCATACACTTTGACCGCGTATGTTAGGTTTCTATTGATTAATACATAATTGTTGGATATTGTACTGGCAACACCCAAAGATTCGATATGTCAAAATGGCGTAACAACCTCCTTCCACAGAGTATATTTTTATATAGGGAGATAGATGCCTCCTTTGGGGTCGGGCGCTCGTGACGGTAAGACGTGCTTAGTGGCTGTGTTGGTAAAAAGATAGATTGGCATAGTATTGGTTGGAGATACACACATAACATCACGCCTTGTTTCCCCGAAGGGTTGGGCAGAGGTGTCCCTGTAGCAGGTACACCCACATTTCGTCCGTTATATTTAAGTCCCATGTAATAGGGGGCGAGCTATTGCCATCAACCGGGCACAAATCCAGACCCCCTTTCTAGCTGTTACTTTTAATAAATGTGTTGATTTAGGAACTTTTCCTGACCTCATGAAAAGTAGTAAAGTCATACCATTATTTAAATCAGGTAATAAAAATGATGTTGGTAATTTCAGGCCTATTTCTATCTTACCAGCATTTAGCAAAATATTTGAAAAGTTAATACTCAAGCAGTTGCTAAGACATTTTAATTTAAATAGCCTCCTACATAATGAACAATATGGCTTTACAAAAAGTCGTTCGACTACAGATGCGGGTGTTGCTCTGCTGAAACACATATTTAATGCATGGGAGAATTCGCAAAATGTTATTGGAGTTTTCTGTGATCTCTCCAAAGCCTTTGATTGCGTGCACCATGATACGCTTTTGCGTAAACTACGTCATTACGGTGTGCAAAACGAAGCTCTAGACGTTATAAATTCTTATTTACATAATAGGTTCCAATGTGTAGATGTTAATGGTGTAAAATCTTCCGGGCTACCAGCTCAGTTAGGTGTACCTCAAGGCTCAATACTGGGTCCATTCTTGTTCTTAGTGTATATTAATGACTTACCATTCTATTTAAAGGGTATCTGTGAAGTTGTACTGTTTGCAGATGATACCTCTCTTATTTTTAAAGTAGACCGGAATAGACAAGATTTTGACGATGTAAACAGTGCACTCTCATTAGTTACGGATTGGTTTATGACAAATAACCTTGTTCTCACTGCCAAGTAAACGAAATGTGTAAAGTTCGCCCTACCAAATGTTAGAAATCTAGGACCCAACATCGTCTTAGATAAAGAGATGCTTGAAACTGTGAACTCGGCAGTTTTTCTGGGCATAACAGTGGATGCCAAACTTCAGTGGGGCCCACATATATCGAGCCTAGCGGGAAGGCTCAGTTCGGCCGCCTACGCTGTCAGGAAAGTAAGACAATACACTGACGTTGATACAGCTCGGTTAGTCTATTTTAGTTATTTTCATAGCGTTATGTCTTACGGTATTCTGCTGTGGGGCAAAGCTGCTGATTTTCAAAATATATTTGTGCTTCAAAAACGAGCTGTTCGAGCAATTTACCAGCTAGTTGCCAGAGTTTCACTGAGAGATTTTTTCAAAGACATTGGTATCCTTACAGTGGCATCGCAATTCATCTTCGCCAACATTTTATATATTAGGCAAAATATACACTTATACACTAAAAACAGTGATTTACACAATGTTAACACTAGAAATTACACGGTTACGGCACGGTTGGCGCAGTGGTTAAGCGATTGACTGCTGCGCTGCGTGTCGCGGGTTCGATTCCCGCACGGAACAAATATTTGTATGACCTACAAGTAGTTGTTCCGGGTCTGGCTGTTTCTGTATGTAAGTTTAAATGTTTGTAAAAGCACCCACAATACAGGAGAAATTCCTAGTGTGGGGCAACGTTTTAAAAAAAATAAAAAAAATAAGGACAAATTACGAGCTCCCTTTCACCGGCTTCATAAGGTACATAACTCATTTGTTGGGCTTGGTATAGACTTTTATAACAAGCTACCCTCTTCTTTGCTAGATTTGCCTTTTAATGCGTTTAAAACTAAAGTAAAATCCAACCTTTGTTCAAAGGCATACTATAGTATCAACGACTACTTAAATGATAAGAATAGTTGGTCGCTGTGATTAACTCAAGACAATACTTATGTTCTTTCTCCAGAATTAGTTTACCTATTGACAGTTTATTTTATTTGAATGTATAAGTCAATTTATTTTTATTTTATTTTATTGTTGACATAATCTACTCATTACAATGTTTTTGTTATGAGTTGTATTGCAATTTCATCAAATATGGCGAGGGGGGTAATGGCTGATCTTTGCGTTATGCTCGTGAACTGATCATGGTTTTGTTATTGTAACTAGTAACTAACTGTTTATTTATTTTACCTCGATGGTCCTAGTTTATCATTTATAATAGCTTCCAATTACAGCTTTAAATAGCTTTATGTAAGCGGGCACGCCCTTTATGCCTGGAGGCTTTTATTTAGATACGAGTATTTAGTTCTGTTTACGTTTAGTTTTTATTTTTTATTTCTGCTTGAGTATAGTTCTCGATGTTTTTGGTTGGTATATTGGCATGTGCTAGCTGACATATGGCGAATAATTTATCATTTAAATTATGTTTTGTGTTGCATAATGAACTTACATTATGCATTTTGCATACTATTGTATAGAATCATTTTTTCTAACTTGAATAGACAGCTGTGCTGCTGGGGAGTTTGTTGCGCCACTTCTTCTTCCCAGCTAAAGGCACTAGGAAGTGGTGAAGGGTGGGCGTTTTGGGGGACTGTCTTATGTAATTTTGACGTTCGAAAAGTGCTGATTCTCAGCCTAGTTTGAATAAATGACTTTTGAATTTGAATTTTGAATTTGACTCCGGGCTGTTACAGAAAAATTCCAGATAGAAAAACCTAATAACACTTTGCCCGACCCGGGCAAAAATATAAAATGTAACTAAACTTCATTTGAAATAAGATTAAACATTTAACTAAACCTTTTTTACAGTCCGTTCAACCGATTTTGACTTCTATTGCGTTGATGGCATGACATGGCAGCTGCAGTAAACAGTTGGTATTGTAACCACTTTTTTGCTTCAAATGTCATTCTTATGACTACGGTATAGAAGTCAGAATCAGTTGAACGGACTGTAAAAAAGGTTTGTGTAAATGTCTAATCTTATTTCAAATGGAGTATAGGTAGTTTTATTAAACAGTTTTAGATTCATTCGTTGATTAGTATTTATTTTGAGGTTAAATAATTATATTCGGAATTAAATTAGTTATTTTAGAGCAAGGATGGTTCTTATTATACGTAGGTACCTAATAGGTATTGCACTTTTCTAAAAAAGAGCAGATTAAAAAAAAAAATAACCTACGAAAAATTTCAACTCAGTGGGGGCTGACCCCCAAATTCTTCGTGGGAAATTTTTCGTGGGTTATTTTTTCAGAATCATGTACTGAATCCATGGTAACAGTTTTCGCGTCGATGTCCCTGCCACCCTGTATAAATATAGGTAGATACCTATTAAAGATTAGTGATGGATAACTAATGTGGTCTGACATTATCTGAAGGGCTAGTAGGCATACGGGTAGGCGATAGCCCAACTAGCAAAAAGTGGTTTTTAAACTGTCCTAGAACCATCATTTATCGAGGACTATATGAGACTTATATCCGCATATAAACCTCGAAAAGGGCCCACTTTATAAGTCTACTTTTACTCATAACGTATTTATATTAGACCGCTGAAATGCCATATACGCCTATATTGCTCCTGTAATTGAGTTACGTCAATGCAATTACTCCTGTAAATCTCAATATAAGTAAGTTATAGTCAAAAATGAGATTAATACGCACCTAAAAATGCTTCTATAATATATTGTGAACTGTCAAAGTCTCGCTGTTGTGCTCTGTAAAAAAATATTTTAATATCTTGAGGATAAGTATTTCTAACAATCAGAATTTATTAATGTCAACCTTAGTAGAAAAACAAAATCTTATTGTTGTTAAATTGTTAGTTTTATAGCTTATTCGTAGGGGAATGTGAATTTTCAGTGAAATCTATCATGGTTTTGATCAAAATTTTAAAGCGCCTCTTGAAATTTGCTTATTTACATTTTAGTATTAATTAATATTAAATAAATATTATGAAGGCAGCTGCCATTTTCTTAGTGAGCATTTCCAAGTATGACATAGTGCTAAAATAAGTATTTTTAGCATTTCCAAGTGTGATATAGTACTAATATAAGTATATTGGGTTATCTCAAAAACGAGAAAGATTCGCCATTATTACCGATTAGAGTTCCGCAATGCCCAGATGAAAATCGATTGATATTTATAGATAAGTAAGTTAAAGGAATATTTTAAGGGTTTGTTCTACGTGCTAGGTTAAACATCAGTTTAAACATTGTTTTTATTTGACTTAATTATATAACAAGTTGCCGACGATTTAAACAAGACCATGCCGATGTTCCTGGATATCGATCGATTTTTAACTAAAAAAAAAAATACGCATCTAAAAAAAATCCAGATTTGAGTTATATACATTGCTGGAATCAGAAAAAAGGTGCATCTGCCTGATATATAATTCAAATCTGGGAAAAAATGTAAGATGCGTCTTTTTTTCTATCGGGGGCAGTATACCAAGATTGATTTTGGTGTGAGAATTGTTCTACTTACACAATTTATGATCACTTCCCAAGAGACGAATGCGAAATTTGTAACTAGTACCTAACTGTATATGTACTACGTAACACAATATTTATTATTACCTACTTCTATGTGAGTAAAAGTGAAAATCCCTATACTTACCTATATTTAAATTAACTTACAAAGATATCAGTTGAAAAGATTTAAGTATCTGATGTCTGGGCAATATTACACAAATGTTTATGGATCTCCTACAATAACACAATAGGTACGGACACAGCCTTCTCTATTTTCTTACAAGCCATGCTGTTAAATCTGGCAACGTCGTCAGTGAACCGATCGGGCAAACCTGCGAGTATTATGCTGTCGATTTGAGATGGTCAAAAAAGTACCATGAACTCCTAGTAAACGGCTTCTTTTTAATTTGTGGTAGTTGCTACCATAGACGTATAGCAACTACGAAAAATGCAAATTGAATTTAAAAAGAAGCCGTTGAAAACTGGTAATCTATCAACATTTATGTTTAGAGAAATCTCATCTGGTAAACAAGAAACATTGTTATAATTTTTTTCAAACATTTGATCAAACCGTTGTGCCTATAGTGTCCTGGGGCTGAAATACTGATGTATAGGTTTTCCCTATTGGTATCTAGTAATGTTTTTAGGCAAAACATTGATTATTATCTTATTTAAAATTTCAAGTAAGAGTTTAATGCAGCATGTGAAATATTGAAGTCCAGTTTTTAATAGAATAAAGCAGTTCTACATTTTTGTTATAATCCGAAAGTTCTTCCTGATTATCACTTTCAATATCGCTCAAAGATTTGGTACTTTCATAGCCCGAACCTCTTCCATATAAAGTAGTACTACAATTATCTTGTCCGGAACCCTCACTAGAATTCGCGATGCGGTCTTCACCAGTTAAATTTAAAAAATCGTTGCTCACTGCGGTTAACATTTCTTTGAATGTTTTTTAACTTTTCTTTTATAAAATCCACTTTTTTAAACTGCTTCCAGTTATTTAAATCCATTTTCAATATTTGTAGACAAAAACAGTTGTAATCAAAATGGCTGATGTTAAATCCTACAATAGAATTTGCAAAACTATATGAAGCGTGTTTTCGCCTGTACTGGTCGTTACAAGCAAAAGTGGTTTTTTAATAGTTTTAACCAGAATTGTTTGAGATTACTTAGCCAATAACACTACTGTGGAATGCCTATATAAATATGTCTAGGTTTAAAACGGCATACGACAAATCGATATAGAAAACATTTATCCTACCGAGTGCTGTTATAATCTTGGTGATTAATTATTTTTAAAACGTGGATATGAAATTCATTTAACACTTACTTAGTTTATGTAAAACCAAAGCAGATACATAAATGATTTACAGTAATTTAACTTTAATTTACTTAAATTGGTCATAAAATATTAGCTTAAATGAAGTTATAAGTAAAAATAACAAGAGTAATTGCTCCTCAGTGCATATCTTCCTGGTACATGCTTATACTATACAGGAGTATTAAGATTTAAATGGTCCGCAGATGTTATCTTATAGGCGCATATAAGTCTTAAGTTACCGGAGTAATTACTCCTGAGTGCAATTACTCTTGTTTCATGCATTTATAGGAGTCTTGATCCTATATTTGTCAGGAAATATGATCCTATATACTGATATAAGTACAAATTATGGTATTAAACGTACTTGAGTAAAAACAGCATGTATTTATGCTGTTAAAAGCGCAGTAGCAGCCACCAAAACTATCATCGGAGTTTTATAAGTCCATGTAGAATTACAAAATCGCACTCCAGGATTATTTTGCTTGTTGGGAGGTTTATTACCTACTTACCTACTATGCATCCACAGAGATAAAACATAGAAGGAACTCATGCGCATCGAGCTTGCGACCACTAGGCCAACGTGACAGCACCCTAATTGCGTAACACACGATCAATCACAATCTGTTTCATTTTGACAATTCAACAACGTTCATTGCTGTTTTTTCGTTGTTGAGCAGATACATTTTTGAAGCAGTGGATTAGCAATATGCTTCAATATGATTGAATTTGATAATGTGTGTGATACTCAGTCAGAGTCAGCGACGTGGGCCACCGCCTACGGCCTCGCGGTCCGAGGTGTCTCGCACCTCGAAAGTTTATGCGTTACATAAAAGTCGTGAACGCGTCGAAAAAATTTTACTTAAATTAATTTTACACGAGCCCTCCAGGAGGGTTCCCGACACTAAACGTGTTAAAGCTTAAGAACGCGGCGACGCATGAATTGTCCATACAAACGTAATACCTAAATCATTTGGAATTTAGGCATATTTCCACCATATTATGTTGTTATTCGGATTTAGACAGTGTTTATCTAGGCTCTAAATTCATTTTTTTTCCAAAAAACTTTTCTAAAATGATGTTTAAACGAATTTAATTTCGCACATTTTTACAGCGTAAATGACGTCTTCATATGGTTTTTTCTGTAATATAAACAACAATATTTATAATATTGTTTCTGCAGAAGCATAGTTATATCAAGTTATATGATCAAGTTACAATTTATCGAAAAAAATAAAATAGAAAAATATTAAGTTTTCATTCATCATTTTTGGTATTACGACACATCCAAATATATTATAAATTTTCAAAAGCTAGTAGTGCTATCGCGTCAAGCAATAATTGTCAATGTGTGCGTGGTAGTATTTCTCACTGTAGGTGTATATCGCTCCGATAGGCACTCACACTAGCGCGACGTTTTTGGAATTGAATTTTGCAAACCTATACCTAATAATAACCGCCCCGCCTGCTCAGAGTAAACTAGAGTATTCCCTTATAAGTAGGTACCGAAGTTCCAATTAAGTCATTGGTTCCTAAGGAAAGTGAAAGAATATCTATTAAGTGATAGGTTCTGCTCACATTTAGACAGGTAGGTAGGCAACCTATCGTTCATTGTCCCTTTCTCTAAGGTAGTTATAATCAGTACAGTCTTTTCCGGATTCAACAATATAAAATGATCCATGTCCATCAGTTTTGTATCATAGTATCTCGTGAAGACGTCACGTAAACAACAATAAATAATAAAATGGGTTTTATTACTTTGGTAAGTTTATAAAAAAGTAAAGGGAATTAAACCCTTTAATTTTGAACTTTACTACATTTTTATAATTTGTTGTTATAGCGGCAATAGAAATACTTACACAATCTGTGAAAATTTCAATTGTCCACCTATTACGGTTCATAAAGCCCGCTGGCAGACAGACGGACGGACGGACAGCGGAGACATAGTAATAGGGTTCCGTTTGGAACCCTTCGGGTAGGTACGGAGCCCTAAAAAAGACTGCCACTTCAAGTTCAAATATTATTTGGAAAAATAGTTTTGAGGAACTTCCTTTTACTGAACTGCTTATTACCCAGGTACTCCTGAAACTGAGTTACAGATTGACATTGTATTTTTGAAGTGAAAACTTCTTAATGCGCGTTGGGCATTTTTGAGATGGGACTAAAGCATTGATTTCGCGACACTGTAACGACACCAGCTTTTGACCATTAAAAAGACATCATCGTATCGATTACCGCGGTGCGTGGAATAAAAGACACAACGCGTTGATTACCGCAGTGCCGATTTTTTTCAAATTTTCACTTCTGTCGGCACTCCCGGAATGCCACTGTTTTTTTTTGTAATATTAGTGTTGGTTGTTTGAGACTGACAAATTCTTACTTCACCCTTAGCTTAGAGTGGTACCTACCTACCTACAGGGTAAGTTTATAACCAGTGCGCAAATTTTAACACGTGGCTTTACTACTCATCATTATGAACAACTTTTACTATCAGCTAATCAGCTGTTCCCTACATTTTGACGAGTTATGCGAATATAAACGTAGGGAACAGCTGATTTCTTTTTCGCGATTTCAGTTTTGGTCCCACAGTAAAAGTTGTTCATAATGATGAGTAAAGTCACGTGTTAAAGTTTGCGCACTGGATAAAAACTTACCTTGTATATTGTATGTTTATTTTATACACTCTGTAATGCAATTGGACATGCTATGGGTAACCATAGCATGCCCAATTGCCTCTAGTTCCATCTCAGTATTTCCACAAGAGATCCCTACCAAACAATATTATAGTCTCTTAGGGACTTAGGGCATGTTCATACATCGTTATCATATACAGGTGTTGACGATCTTTCTGGTCGCGACTGTCGCAGCCAGCAGCCAAGACAAGCAGACCGTCATTAGTGTGGAGCCAGCTGCGTGGCCCGGAATGGCCTGGGTGCAAGGAGGAGGTAATGCTTTTGGAATTAATTGTTTCATATACATAAATGTCCACCAAAATCATGTACGTTTCGTTAATTAGTATCAGAATTCAGGCTATCCCTTTCGAAATTGTTTGCTCTATCAAGGCTATACTCGACTATAACGATGCGCCGTTTTATGTCATAGGGTTGAATCTTTTTAACTGTAATTATGAAGCAAATAGCATTTTTCACTGTACGCTTGTAGTAGGTAGGTGCTTGTTACTATGGCTTCTATCCTGGCAAATAATAAAAAGAAAGTAAATGATAACACTATGAGGGTGCTTTAATTTTAATAAAATCACCCACTTAAATGTATTTTTCATAGGCTACAAGGTTGTGTCTATATAAGTCCTGTGTAGAACCACTAACTCCCAAAATACAAGCTTGACTTAGTTTGGGAGTTGGTATATCATTAATACTTGCTGCTGTACAACCATCAAACACCTTGAAAATTGTACTTCATAGATTGTTTTTGTTGTACTTTGAGAGTGAAATAAATTATTTATTTAAATTTTTCAGGAACATGGTCGTCAGACACTAGCTCAGACGTGGCTGGGGCAGTGGCGGCTGCAAAAGCAGCTGCTACAGCAGTGATGGCGGCCCAGCATGAGGTTGCCGTGGCCAAGCATGCTGCCCTCGAACAACAAAGTGTTGCCAGCGCTAAGGAAGCCGCGGCCGCTCGCGCAGCTCATAAGAGGTTCGTTATGATTACAACAGAAATAGTTGAGGGTGAGCAAGTTGATAGTAATCTAAATTTTGTCAGTCTAGAACTTAGTCAGTCAGCAGTCATGGTGCCACGAAGTCATCGTGTCACGAGCAACTTTTATTCTTGTCAAGATCTAACTATGGAAAAAGAGAACAGTAGTTCATCGTTAACAGACAGATTATTCGGTACAGATTATACCTTTACCTAAAAGTGTACTACGCCAGTCAAAGTCAAAGTCAAATAATTTATTTCAATTAGGCACAAAAAGGCACTTTTGAACGTCAAAAACAAAAAATAGAATTGATTCTAGTCGCCCCTTCCAAAAGGTAGTTTTCGTATGTGCAAGAAACTCCAACGTTACTCTTTTAAAATGTTTTACAATATTTTGTATACATTAATTATATAATTATATGTGAAGACGATGCACCTGGAATAATATTACTATACCACAATATGTAAAAATAATTAAAAATGAAGCAATGACAGAAAAAATAATAGTTATGTAATGGATACATGGTGTTCACATATTTACAAGCATTGTAAAAGTAGGTACCTATACGATATTCCTAAAAAAATTACAAGTGATACTAATTAATCAGTGTGTGAGTAACCACAGAATGTAAAAAAAAAAATGTTACAATATTTAATTACACAATTAAATTAGCAACCAGTTTGATTTTGTCTAGACTCTAAATTGTCCTATGGAGCTAGACCAGCATGCTTCCAAGCATTCTTATCTAGAATATAATCCTCTAATTTGTAATATGCTTGTTTACAAAGAGTACTTTTAATGTGAGTTTTAAATTTTCTTTCAGTTAACTGTAATATATCACAAGGTATTTTGTTGTAACAGTCAGTTCAGTAAATGACTGATTTGATTCCAGTGAGGAGGCAGCGAGGAACGCCCGTGCGCACGCACTGGAGGCCGCGCAGGCTGCAGTACAATCGCAAGCGCAGCTGGCAGGAGCTAAGGCCCGCGCCGCTGCCGCGCAAAAGATCGCCGCGGCCCGAGAGGCGGCCGCTGCCAAGGCCATACAACGTGCCGCGAGCAACCAGGCTGCTAGGCTGCAAAACGCTGGTTAGTCAATCAAGCAAATCAGCCTATCACAGCTCACTGCTGGCCTCTAGCAATTTGCGCCACTGCATTCGGTTATCTGCCTTCTGAAAATTAAACTTGACGTGTTTGTATCTCGATTGTTCCGGCGTTGATACACCAATATTTTCTATTTCAGACTTAGAAGCTTTAAAGCTGTCCGTGATCCAAAGCTCTGGCGCGGCGGGAGCTGCCGGGGCTGCGCAGCACGCTGCCACGGCCGCCGCAGCCGCACTGCGCCCGCAGACACCGGAGTGGCCTGCCAAGCCCTGGGCCCCATCGGCGTGGGTACCTGCCGCCTGGGGTTGGGCTTAAGCTTTCAAACACCACAAATATAGGCAACTGCGAAGGAAATTTTGTACCAAGGAACTAGTTATTTTAGATTTGTTAAACTGTGACAAGGTTTATAATTTTAAGATTTTGTAGCTTCTACTTGGACTAAAATATTGTGTAAGTATCTAGATATTAGTTTGATACAAAAGTAAACGTTATTGAGTTTAAAAAGTACACTTTTTTTTCTTGCGAAAGCTACTATGATCGTAACATATTGTGTTTAAAAAAACAAAGATGAATGAAGGATGCCAAACGGAATGCTAAGCCTCCGCTGTCCGTCCGTCGATCCGTCTGTCAGCGGGCTTGTATCTCATGAAACGCTGCAAAAATTGCTGAAATTGCCGCTTTATATAACAACAACAAATAATAATAAAAAAACTACACAAGAAATGAGTTTTTCTCGGCGTTTTTTGCTAAATATTGTAAGGTGGTACGGAACCTTTCGTGTGCGAGTCCGACTCGCACTTAGCTGGTTTATTTGTTGTTTATCGATACCTATCATATTTGTGAAGTTTACAAACACAAAAAGTACAGATTTTTTTAACTGATAGTGATAAGTTATGCATTTCAAATAGGTAACTCCACTGCCAGAGCTCGTTGATCCCAAAAAAAAACATTGAATCATTTCTTGGTTTCGTTTTATCGCAAATTTAATTTGACCCTGTAGATAAACTTATAAATAGCTGATAGAAGAATCTTCTCTTTTTTTTTCTATGGCGATATTCAAAAGTTTCAGAGTACCTTGCAGTAAGGTAGGTAAAGGTTACCTACTTAGGTTCCAATAATGTGACCGACCGAAGCTTCGTTTTCGGCAATTTTCGGCCAAAAAATCATGATTCGGCCATAAACCAGCCGAAGCTTCGGCCAAGCCGAAAATCAGAAGTTCGTGAATTGTCGCGCGTCATTCGGCCTACTTCGTAAAGCTCGACAACATCAGGTGAATTAACCTACAACAAGAAATACACGAAATTTTGTGTCCTCTGATGGAATCATCGTGTTTATTTGCTCTTTCTCTCCCTAGGAATAAAAAAACAAATAAGATTTCAGTGTACCTACATAACAGCTCGTTTTCGGCCGAAAATAAGACTTTTAAGCCTAAACTTCTTTTTCGTTTTCGGCTAAAAATTCATCTTCGGTCGGACACTAATAATAATGTATTAGTTTAACGCTGTTTGAATTAACTATGGTTAGAATGTTACTAGTCCATGTATTGATTTGGTATCTTACCTACGCCTGCGCGGCGCGGTTCAATTCGGGGCGACTGAGATGAAGCTCCACAGATCGTGCTTTTACAGCATCCGTTCCTCCAGTATTGTAACTTGGTGAATTTAACTCTTTTAATACCGAAAATGAGCTGAATTTGAGCCTAAAGAAGAGGATAATAAGGTAAGATTAAAATAACCAGTGTGTTAGCGTCCTTAGGAAGTGTTCATTCGAGTTGGGTGTACGTACGTAAACGGGTGTGTCTGAAATATTCAGACGCAATCTAAAGTTGAGCTGTTATGTAATTAATACTGCTTTCGTTTAGAGATAGTAGCAGTTAGCTTTGTCCATAAATCATAATGATGAAGTACCTATGTTATGATTTCTAAATTAGTTCCACTTGACCTAGATTATTTAATGTTGGTACTGGTAAGTGGTAGGTAGGTACATACCTTGTTAGATAAGATACATAAAGAAGTAGAGGTAGAGGATCTTGGCTCTTGTTATTCTATATACTTACTTACCTACAAAAAAATATTAGATAATTAGGCAGTTAATCTTGACATAATCATACTTTTATGGAACAAAGGGATTGTTTTTTAATTGAAAACTTCTTTAGGCGCGTCGGGCATTTTTGAGATGGGACTAAACCATTGATTTCACGACACTGTGACGACACTAGCTTTTGACCATTAAAAAGACATCAACGCGTTGATTACCGCGGTGCCGATTTTTTTCTAGTTTTCATTTCTGTCGGCACTCCCAGAGTGCCCCTGTATTTTTTTTTCTTTTACTAAGATTTTTTTTATTCGGAAATCGCTCCACATTAAGCATATTCGGGCGCCGAGCGGATCCGTCATGATTCGACGAATGCCGTGCTAGTGGCACGCAATAAAAAAATGTACTCTGTGGTAACACAAGCCTAAACTCGCGCATGCCATCTCACCATCTGGGCGGCTGAGGAAGGCTTCGGCCACACGCGCATGCGTTCTGCGGGCCGTTGAGAGTTAAGCAATTATGACAGAAATTACTAAATTCCGTGGTTGCATTTCTGTCAACTCCAATGATGCTGATGCTGTGCTAAAGCAGGCCGTGAAATTCAAATATTCTTACGTTTTTTTGCAATTTGCAGGTCGGTGTCAGGTTGTCTGTTGATTTAAATAATTATAATTCGCGCCCGTCTAAGGCCGATTAGAGTTTCGGACATTAGAAATTTTTGATTTGAGAGATTATAGAATGCAAGAGCGAGCGGAGCGAGCTCGAAAATTTTTAGGATCTCACCTCGAATAGGTTATGTTCTCTATTATTGTGTTAGGCGTTTTCGGATATTTCTTTAGTTCTGAATATTTTTACACGTATATTTTATTTTGAAGCCAGGGGTGTGCAAGTGCACCCCCTTGCGCCCCGCTCTCGGCTGAAATAAATATTTACTTTGTTATTATTTTAATTAGCAAAAAGGAGGGTTATGATTTTGACTGGTATGTATGTATGCTCATCTGTTACCTCATAACTTCTAAAATTTGACAAATGAGAAGAGAGTTGGAAGCGTCTTTATCGTCCGCTGTTTATAGACTACGAGTATGTGACGTCACATTCACTATGACGCCTCTAGAGGAATTAGTAATGAACTAACAAAAAATTGCCTTGTTGGGTAGGTATCAAATGAAACACGAGCTAATTTAAAAAAAAATCATAACAAGAAGAGAGACTAATAAAAAATCCGGAGTCACAAGTGTTAGGACATAAATCGAATAGATTACGTGTGACTCCGGATTTTTAGTTAGTCTGTCTGTCTGTCTGTGATGTCTTGTTTATACCTTTTTAGTTGACTTTTTGTCGTAGGTGGGTTTTTAGTTTTTATAAAAACTACGAAGACGACTGTGAAGACTACGTGGGTCATGGTTTCTTTTTTTTTCTGTTTTTTTTTTTTAAATTATGGTCTGGCAGTTTGAGTAATTTATGCGGCCTACCCAAATAAAACAAAATAGGCAAATTTTGTATTTCCGAAAAAAGACGATGATTCCCGAAGCGCATTATTTCTTGTATATTTTTGGAAATCTGTACCTACAAACAATTGACGATGTTCCATTCGCCGATTAGATACCAGGATGTGGTCGCACCACATCCTCGTCGCAGTGCTGTGCTGCGCCGGTCGGCTGGTGGCGGCCGACATAGACCGGCGGCGCTTCTCCAACCCCACCTACTACAACGTTGGTGGGGTGCTCTCCAGCAATGAGTCCATTGCGTTCTACAAGGATACTATATCGGTAAGTAGAGTCAGCGGCGGCCCCAGGCAAGGCTCGGAACCGGTTTAAAAAATACCGTTTTATTTGGGATTTACACCAAACGTTTTAAGAACTTTATTTTAACCTAAATTAACCGGTTTATTCGACGAGCGGCATATCGGTAAAGGCGTTGCAACTTGTAACTACTTGTGTGGATGGCGCGCTAAATAAAAACTAAACAAGAAACCGGTTCATATAGCTCCAAACCGTTTAATCCGAAAAAACCTTTATGTAAAGACTCCGCCAAAACCGGTTTATAAAACCGGTTTCTAATAACGAAACCGAATGTAAAGGTTTTTGCATCAAGTACATAATAACGGTTTGAAAATTTAACCGGTATCCGAGCCTTGGCCCTAGGGTAGAGCGAGTGGAGCAGTCGCTCTAGGCGCCAGAATATGGCAATTTCATGGTACTTAAGCATTTTATTATTTAGTGACTGATTGAAATTAGCACCAAATACTGCTGCCCCGTTTCTGCAGTGTATCAGGTATGTTCGCACAAGCACACGTCGATGGCTTCCACGACATCTTCAGACGAAAATCTCTCTTTGCTCTGCAGAGTGCGGGAAAGCTCCAACTCCATCCTGAAGACCATAGCGGGGAGGTACGATTCTCTTTTGTTAGGTGATGTTGTTCGAATATGCATATCGAACAACAGCCTTGTTTTCGAAATAGATAATAATTTTACTAACATAATAAGTTATCTTTTTGTTTACTAACCCTTAAATGGATTTCCCTTATCCGAAATAAAGATTATTTTATTTATAATGTTAAAGAAACAGGAGTATATTATTTAGAGCTACTTAATTCAATTCAATTCAATGAGTGTTGATATTTGCAAAAAAGATGATTTTTGAAAATTTGAGAGTATTATTTAATTATCATGAAACTGAAGTAGAACTTATGTGAAGTGAAAGCGTCGATCAAAGGGCGCCGACCGCCGAACGACACAAATGTCTGCCAGCGCTGAGCCGCTGAGTAGGGGACGGACGGGCAAGAAGGAGATGTCGGGCAAGAAGAATAAAACCATCAAATCGCTGCTTGATCGATAAAAAGAGACAACGCTAGTACTGCTCAACGCGTCCCACAGACGCGCTAACCGACAGTGGTCCGCCGACCACTTGGAAGTGTAACTTTAAATTCTGTGCAATAAATTACAATTTCGAAGAAAAATTTTGTAAAAAACAGCTGTAAGAACATCGTGTTTGTTTTATTACATTCTTGGATGTCTAAATTACGATATTTTCACTAAAGTCTGTTAATATTAGACGTGTCAATGCCGTACCTTCCTTTTGTTGGTTGCGTCATCTTTTCTAATTATACCTTTAATAAGTAAATATATAATAGGTAAATATGTAACCATTTTGCCCGCCCTGGTCGGGCAAAACGGATTATGACAGTTTTTTTTTAAAATGATCTGAGTTGGAGGAGGCTTATTTTTTTCTTATGTTTGATCTCAAATAACAAAGCTAAATGTCCAAAGATTATAATAATAAGTAACTGATAAATATAAATTATGTTACACTAGTTTTTCTTTTTATCCAAAGTTAGAATATCCTTCTTGCCCGTCCATCCCCTAGAGTAGTAACAAACTGCCTCGTTCGTCATTCCCAGATTAAGCAAAGTGTCATTGGGTTTTTCTATCAGGAATTTCTCAGTAGCAGCCCGGAATCTGGTTGTGTACCCGGTTGGTGGCAATAGGCTCGACACCTGGCGAAACGAGGGTGTAGGTAGGTAATATGTAGGTACTCCTCTGCCTACCCTTCGGGTAAAACAGGCGTGATGTTATGATGTTTATGAGTTTTTAGAGGTATGAGGAACAGGGTGTAAAGTTTACTCAACCTCTATGGAAAAGGGAGTATCGTCCGACCAGACGGCTGTTGTGTCTGGCGGGCAACTGCCGGACGGTTGATGTCGGATAATGTCGTTCACGCGGTAAACTCTAATTGCGCGATGCAGGATTTGTGTGACGTCATGTCTTTTTGATGCATAGTTCGTATGTGGCGGTGTACCCGCTATAAGTTGATCGAATGTGTCAAAATTCGGGGTAGAAAGTAGGTAATGAAAGAAATCTATGTTGAAATAGACTGCGGACGAGTGTTAGGTATTAGGTACTTTGAAAAATCATCGATAAAGGATCCTTAATTTAGAGAGGTATTATGAAGGTACTGTAGAGATCTTAACTTATTTCGTTAATATACCTACAACCTTTTCTAGTAATATTAGTAACTATGGCATAAAATTGTAAGATACAAATAAAGAATAGAAAAAATGTTTAGACTTATGGTTTAGTATACAGTTGGCCCCCATGGAATATACTCTTACTCACCTTCGGCCCCCCAGCTGACAACCGCGTCATGATAACATCAAATAATTACTTACTTACTATAACGTAAAAATTAAAAGATTCTAAATAAGTATTCGAGTTACATCACAAACAAGTGTTTTATTTATCCGTACCGTCTCAGCGCCCCGCCGCCGCGCCGTCGCCGAGTGTTAACAGTACCTACCTATAGGTACATTGAGGGATCATAATAAACTATCTGTAAAAATACACATCTGTATTATCATGCGGCATGTCACAGTCACAATGAATATTCATGCTGTCTGTCATCAAATAACACAATATTAATTAATATACCTACAGAGCGTTAATAAACTTGTGCCCATTACTGTTACAAACGTTTTAATTCAACGCAATTAATAGCAATTTTCATTTCCTTTGATATGCATACGAAACAATTACCCGACAAGAGCCAGTTTTTGTCGTAACTGAGTAACTAACACGATTACATATATTACAAAAAATTACTTCAAAAATTCAAAAGTCATTTATTCAGCACTTTTCAACGTCAAAATTACATAAGACAGTCCCCCAAAAACGCTCACCCTTCACCACTTCCTAGTGCCTTTAGCTGGGAAGAAGAAGTGGCGCAACAAACTCCCCAGCAGCACAGCTGTCTGTTCAAGTTAGAAAAAAATGATTCTATACAATAGTATGCAAAATAATTTATATTATGCAACACAAAACATAATTTAAGTCATAAATTATTGGCCATATGTCAGCTAGTACACGCCAATATACCAACCAAAAACATCGAGAACTATACTCAAGCAGATATAAAAAAAAAAAACGTAAACAGAATTAAATATCTAAATAAAAACCTCCAGGTATAAAGGGCGTGCCCGCTTACATAAAGCTATAAGTATAAAGCTGTAATTGGAAGTTATAAATGATAAACTAGGACCCTCGAGGTAAAATAATCTTGTCATTATCTTGTTTTACAGAATCTAAACTTCAAAGATCAATATGTGCCCCGTGGAGTCACATACCACGATTATTCCATGCTCATGGATCCGAATCCTATAAAAACGGCGCTGAATGTCTGCAAAGACCTGATTGCTCACCGAGTGAGTATAAAAATCAATAAAAATTAAGCATATATCGATAGAAGAATCGATATTAATGATACAACACTTTCTAGGTATACGCGATCGTGGTATCTCATCCACTGACTGGCGACCTCTCCCCAGCAGCTGTGTCTTACACCAGCGGCTTCTACCACATCCCTGTCATCGGCATATCCTCAAGAGACTCGGCCTTTTCGGACAAGAACATTCACGTGTCTTTCCTCCGAACCGTTCCACCATACTCCCACCAGGCGGATGTCTGGGTTGATGTGTTGAAACACTTCAATTACATGAAGGTCATATTCATTCATAGTTCTGATACTGATGGAAGGGCTATTTTGGGACGGTAAGTTGACAGTGGCATTACCTAGTACATTTATATATGTCGTGGCCACATCTTAGAATTGATGAGCCACGACATATACACATTAGAGCCTGTATGTTGCCAAGAGGTAGAGGCAACTATAATTAATTATTTCTGGTTAAAATAACCTTGCGGTAGGTAATAGGCGAGACTCTATGAATGTGTGCTGAATATTCATAATCTATAGAGTATATAATATAAAATAAAGTCGCTTTTAGAGTCCGTCTGTGTGACCGCTTCTAAATTACACAATGGATTTTAATATGGTTGTCACCACGTTGTTACACTTCTCACACTTGTCACCATAATTTAGAATTGAATGTAAAAACATTCATATTTAATTTAGACATAACACAAAAATTTCAATGTCACCAGTAATGGCGGATCACCAGTAATCATAAATATTTGTAGGTTCCAGACGACTTCTCAAAGCGTGGATGAGGATGTAGACCGAAAAGTTGTGGTGGAACAGGTGATAGAATTCGAACCGGGGCTTGATTCCTTCAGCGATCGACTCATGGATGTCAAAGGCGCTCAGGCGAGGGTGTTTCTTATGTATGCCAGGTATGTCACAATTTAATACCTTCTTCATACACGCCTCTATTCTCACCACCCTTCACACAACCATCCTCAACACATCACACCCCCATTTTTACAAACATCGACTACTATTCCCAAAGCCACACCCCACGTATCGCAAAACACACCGCCATCTAAACATCTCCCCCACACGACTTACCCCGATCACGACAATACTCTGCACCTAACACCCTATTACCACATCACTCACTCATCCTCACAATCGCACACCCCAAAGCTATTCCCAAATCCAATCAGAGTCAGACACACACACACATACTCCACACACTCCCGCGATAATCACCTCAAAATACTCCCCATCCTTACATCAACACAAATTTCGCTGTCCCCGGCGAATAAAATGGTAATGAGCTATTACGATAGTTTTAACTTTATTGTATTTTCGATATTTAGAAGTCCGATTACACTCTGTAATTTTTTTTCATTAATTTCCTACGGTTATTTCAGAAGTTACGAAATTTTAAGGTGTATTATAATGATAATTAATGTAAAAAATCACTTTTCTTTTGGTATTTGGACAATTCCGCTATGTAATTAGTTAGTAAGATATAAGGTTAGTAAGACAAAAAACAGTATTTTATTTTTCCTGTAAATTTTAGTTTTTACGATTACGATTTTATTCGCCGGGGACAGCGATTTGTCCTCACCCCGACACCCTCACCCTCTCCTTGTAAATTGCAAGTTGTGCAGTTACTGACTAATCATGATGCTTTCCGCAGTAAAACAGATGCTGAGATAATATTCCGCGACGCAACGTTCCTGAACATGACGACCGTCGGATACGTGTGGATGGTGACGGAGCAGGCCCTGGACGCTGCCAACGCACCCGAGGGTTTACTGGGACTACGACTTGTTAATGCTACCAACGAACACGCTCACATCCAGGATTCTATGTAAGTTTAGCTACGCTAAATTTAAATCGACAAGTTTGTCTCAACAAAAGTTTTGAACTAAGATATAACAATAATAACAGAAATAAAAAAAACTCATTGTGCATTGTTAATATTCTAATTAATTACTAAGAAGATTCTATTATCAACTTATTCAACTTTTCGGGCAGGCCGAATTTTTTGAAAAAAAAAAAATTGTAAAAAGAAAAGAAAAAAAAAACTTTAATGGCGTTTATTCAAAATATTTTGATGAAAAGTGGCCAGTTGCTGCTACATTTTTAACAACTGGCTAGAAGGAGGTTCTTATACGATACACGAAATCGAGTTCAACCTGCTTTATATCGCGATCCGTTGCTGGTCTATTATCCAGGAATAGACAAAAGTTGGTTGCACTTAGGTAAATAGGTACCTACTGATAAAAGCCTACTTATGCCCATCCTATTTTCAGTTACGTCCTGGCATCGGCTATTCGTGATATGAACACATCAGAAGAGATTCATGCCCCTCCTTCAGACTGTGACAACTCAGGGTCTATCTGGACCACGGGCCGTCTTCTGTTCGACTACATCAGGAAGCAGCGCTTGGAGAGTGGTGCCACTGGCCATGTGGCCTTCGACGACCATGGAGATCGAGTGCATGCGGAGTACGATATGGTTAATGTTAGGGCCCAGGGGGAACATGTCGCTGTAGGCAAATACTTTTACTTTAAGGTAAGATGAAGATTTCACAGAACTAGCTCTAGCTAGATACCTACTTCATTCGGCTCTTCGAAAACTTATGCTGGGGCCTCACCTGCGTCCATCGTGACAAAGCAATGCGTGCCGAAGCTTCGTATGTTTTTCTCGCTAAAAAGTTATCGCGCTAATGCGGTGGTCACATTAGCGGCTTCATAATTTTAACTAATTATCGTGCAATAATCCAAGATGGCTCTCCATTATTTCACCAGAGCGTCTACGTAGTCCGGAAACAACAGCCGAAATGACCAACGCTAGTCCGGCGTCGCACCACGCTTATTATGTACCCCCACCCGGGCGATAAGTGCTACGCAGCCCGAACTATCGCGACGATCACATCTGCGTGTATCGTACCTATCATTGTACGAAGCTTCGTCACGACAGACGCAGATGCGGCCCCAGCATAAGCAAAAAGTCTTACTTTTGTGCCTAAATAATAATACAAACCTATTAATGTCCCAATGTTGGGCAAAGGCCTCTTCTCATGCGCACTAATCACCACGATTATTTGCGATTTCAGACTTTGAGTTTATCTATACACAAATAAATAAAATTGATTGACTGTCTGTTTGTTCCGGATAATCTCTGAAATGGCTGGACCGCTTTTGACAGGACTTTAACTGGCAAATAGCTGATGTTATAAGGAGTAGCTAAAGCTAAATTATTTTAGAAAAATAAATAATAAGGGTCCACACGGGTGAAGCCGCGAGCAGCAGCTAGTTAATTATAAGTCCTCGTCACGATATTTTCCTTCACCGACCACTTTCGTCAATGGCAGCCCCGGGTCTAGATTTTTTTTGGGGCAGGGCAAAAACTACCGTCTGCCGCCCCCCGCCAATCTTTTATGGGGATGCGCTAAGTTAGCCCCCGAGAAATTAAAATTTTCTCAAAATGAAAATTTTGGCAGCAACATATTTAATCAAATTGTAATGCGCCAATTCAACAGGGGCGCCAAAACTGTCGTAAAAAAGAAAAAAAAATTGAAAGATTATAAATGTGCTGCGTATCTCATTTACCTATTGCAAAGTTGCTGTGTGCTGGGTAGTGTACTTGTCTGCTACGCTTGAATTTGTCGCCCCCTGAAGTTGGCGCCCGGGGCACGGGCCCCGGCTTGCCCCCTCCCCCCCTAGGTCCGGGGCTGGTCAATGGTGTCAAAGATAAACTTAGGAAAAAGTCACTTTGGTACCTACCTAATTGTCAAAGTATATACCAAAGTACGGTCTGACTATTTTCTTAAAATGTACCTCGGGAATCATCGCATCTCCGAATACAAACGAATGCTAATTTCCATGTCCATCAATTATTAGATTTATAGTGTTTCATAAATTGAATTCAGAACTAAGTACTTTATTGTTGTTTTGATTTCCGTGTGAATTACATAGAGCTGTAAAACTATTTTCGTGTGGATGACTTTAGCAGCTTTCCTCCCATTTTTTAAATAAATTACATTAAGTTAAAAGAGTATTAACAACTCTATATACTTACTTCCAAGTCGATTGAGAGCGTCCGATCTACACGAAGTGCAAAGGGCAACTGATAGAAATCCAACGACTGACGAAACACGAAGTTTACCGACGGACATTAAGAAAATAGTATACTATACAAACTTTTTCATTTCAGCACACCGCCTCCAAAAAGCTTTGAGCTTCATGATTTTTCTATTTTGCAGGAAACTCAGAAGATGCGACTGGAACTAAAAGAGCAAGAGATAATATGGATGGGCCGCAGTACTTCGAAACCGGAAGGGTTCATGATACCGACGCATCTCAAGGTGATATTAATCGGCAGTATGATAGGACAGAGACAGCATAGCTATCTGTAAGACAGAAAGAGATAAATATATTTTTATAAATTCAGGTGTTGACGATTGAGGAGAAACCTTTCGTTTACACTCGACGTATTGATGATGGCAGTGACTGTACTCCTGAAGAGATCCCTTGTCCTCATTACAATGCCACTGAGGACACAGGTACACACCAATACCCTGCTTTATTATGTTTTATCTACACCTGCTATAAAACCTCTATAAAAGTTTCTGAAACAGTTAGATTATTGGCAACATTATAACTGCCAGTGTCATAGTAACCATTACATCATCCAAACGAGTGTTATAATGTTGTACTAAATTTCATTATGCAACTCGTTTCAATGTTCAAAAAAAAAATTAAATGGATATTTTTTGGGGTTAATGACCGCCGGTTGTGTTGTTCTTGAAGTATGAGTTGAGACAATCTGTTTTGTTTTATCGTGTTTAGATATCGATATTCGATATCTACCACGTCTGTGAATTTTACACAAAGAAAACTATTTTTTTTACTGATATTAAAATTTCAAGTGGCTACACTACCAGAGGTTGATCCCCCAAAACAGATCTCATTAAATTAATTTATTTTTGTTTGATCATGTTTAGATATCGATAGATATTAACCTCAGGAATTTGACCCTGTAGAGAAGCTGCTGGTTGCAAGCTTTGAAAGCGAGATCCTGGCTTTTTTAATCAAATTCCTTCAACATACCTATACTCCATTTGAAATAAGATTAGACATCTAGCCCACATCCGCACGGACGTAAAAATGTCACGGCGGGATTTTATCGCGCACTGTATTTTCAACTCTCGGTGTTGAGCCGAGCGTTGAGAATCGAACGCGCTGGGACGAAAGTGCGTTCCAGCGCGTTGAAAAAATACACTGTTGGATTTTCAACTCTCGGCGCTAAGCAAGCGTTGAAAATACAGTGCACGAAAGAAAATCGCCGCTATTCCGTGCGAACGCAGGCTTAAACAAATCTTTTTTACAATTCGTTCAACCGATTTTGACTTCTATTGCGTTGTTGGCAAGACAAATGGCTGCTGCAGTAAACAGTTGGTATTGTAACCACTTTTTTGCTTTTAATGGCATCCTTATGCCTAAGGTATAGAAGTCAAAATCGGTTGAACGGACTGTGAAAAAGGTTTGTTTAAATGTCTAATCTTATTTCAAATGTAGTATATACATATACCTAATAGTGCAAGTTGTATCCTCCCACATAACATTGGTAATGCTTAAGTGTCTGGTCTAGATTCAGGAACTACTTACCTAATGTATGATGATTTAAATCTTAGCCTATAACCAAATTATTTAACTATATTTCAGACGAACTTTACTGCTGCAAGGGTTTCTGCATGGATCTCCTAAAACATCTATCAAAGGCGATCAACTTCACCTATTCTCTGGCTCTGTCACCTGATGGGCAATTCGGAAACTATATTATACGTAACTTTTCGCAACCAGGAGCCAAGAAGGAATGGACAGGGCTTATAGGTGAGTAGCTACCCGAGATGCTATAACGGGTGTAACAGAATCACTTATAGGACCTATTCCCCGTCATTGAGATCATTTTTTGTAATGAACCATACCTTGGGAACCTTCTGGTTACAGAGATATTGAAGTTCTAAGTTCTCAATCTTTTTTTATAACTTTAAATACCCCATACTAACATATCTACAGTGCCGTTGCGTGCACAAAGTTTTGCGTGCGTTACATTGCGCGGTACCGTAAACTGCGATTTCTTACATCTATATATATAAAAATTCAGGGATATTACGGAGTTCGTTTTACCGGAACCGGAACCGGAATTTTTAATCTAGCTTGATCCGACTCGGAACCGGAATAAGAACCAGAGCCGAAGGTAGAAGTAGAAGAAAGATGTGTTACGGGAAGGCTTAATGAAACAATTGAAATATAATTCAGTCTCTTTAATCAGTCAAATATTAGCGATAACATCCACAAACAAAACAATTAACTAAGACTTCGAGCGCGAGCGTGTATAAAATAAACTAAAATTACACTCGAGTTAAAACTTGTTTCTACGCGCTCTAATCACGTGCATCGCTGCGTTTCGAACTTCAGTAAAACTCCGATTCAAAATTTTCGGAACCGAATTCGGAATCGGAGGTGTAAAATTAGTCGGAAGTTCCGACCTTTTGGAACCGGAACCGAAGCTCCGTAACATCCCTGATAAAAGTCAATTGCCGTGCATTAGTCTCGCAAAAACTCGAAAATGGCTCAACCGATTTGATTTTCTTTTAATTGTTTTGTTCGTCTCAATACTGGGGTGGTAAAAATCGAAAAAATCTATTTTTTGTATCGAACGAAGTTAACCGGGTCATCTAGTCATAACCTCTTAACTCCAAGTGTCGGGCGCCTTTTGAAGGTGGCGCCCATGACAACAAAAAAGGTACCTACCTGTTGCCAACACATAAAGTACGCAGTTATGAATTAATTTTAATTGTGGCTCAAACTATGTCCTACCTCATAACTTACCCTCTCTGCTCCAAAAAATGCAGCCATAGCGACCTCTGCGGTGCCGTGGAAGTAACGCAGTTTTTGGACCAGCAAAATTTTAAAACACTGTCGTGCACTCGTGCCATTGACACGAAAAATAAGAATTAAAATAAAATGTTGGTGAATTTTCAGGAGAATTGGTGTATGAACGTGCAGACATGATAGTGGCTCCTTTGACAATTAATCCTGAACGGGCCGAATTTATTGAATTCAGTAAGCCTTTCAAATATCAAGGTATTACCATTTTAGAGAAAAAGGTATGTATAGAAGTTAACAATTAACAGATTTTCATACTATGTTTGACAATTCCTGTCAACCTCTTAGGCAGCTACTTATTTGCTACTAGTTTTCGCCAACGGCTTCACCCGCGTGATGTCTTTCTAAATTATAGCCTATTTTATTTAGTGATAATATAGCATTCTACCGGTGAAAGAATTTTTTAAATCGGTCCGGTAGTTTTTGAGTTAATTCGTTACAAATAATTAATCTTTTTTCTATGAAATATTAGTTTAGACAAACAAACATACAAAAAATCAAATCTTTTCTCCATAAAATTTTAGTTTAGATTATTATGAGAGGGGCGTAATTCATTATATGTATATTGTTTGAATTTATCACTAACTTCGATTATTCATTTTCAGACAATTTTGAAAAAGGTTGTGTTTGAAGTTTGAATAGTTATACTGTTAAAAGGTACCTACCTACTTACTGGCAGAACTAGGTATAAAGTATAAAAGCCAATAGTCAAGCAAAAAAAAAAAAAATATTAAAAGTAAAAAATGAATGGCATCAATCACGATTTTTTCGACGAGTAGTGGCCAGTTGTTAGCTTATTTTCATTGAACCTTATAAAAGAGGTTGGTACCTATGGGGAGTATGGGGACGATTCCTACAAAAAAAATGTAATAAGTTGAGGCTATGTAACCGTACATGAAGCCTTAGAGCCCGATGACTCCAATTTTACTGTAAACTTTATCCTGTGGGGTAATTGCGTTACACACTTTAGTAGTAATAGCTTTCATTTTGACAGTTCAACAACATTCATTGCGGTTATTTACGTAGTTTTGCAGACAAATTTTTCGAACTTATTAAGCAATGGATTAGCAATTAAATACTTTCAAAATCATTCGAATTGTGATTGACAGTGTGTTACGCAATTAGGGTGCTGTTCAGAGCTCTCTGAACTACCTATGTGCTAAATTTAGAAGATCAGTCGATAGCTGCTATCTCCTACCTACCGGTGGTGGGTATTTTATACTTATGCCAGATTTCTGAGGTTTAACCGGAATGATTAATTAATTATATAAATAACTAGGGCCTACCTATTGACTCAATATCTGGACAGTGTATTTCTGCCCTAAAATTAGTCTATCCGAAAGCGCTAGGTATTGGTTTGTTCCAATAATTTGCTATTGCGAGTTTGTAATTTCAAACCTACCTATATTTTAAACGAATTTGCATGCTATTGACGCTATTGTAATAAGTAGGGGCGTGGCTACCGCCGTATCTGCTGTATCAATTATACGGGGCCCGGGCCACGGGGGCCCCCGACGTGTCTCTGCCTAGCCTTTTCCCAACTATATTGGGGTCGGCTTCCAGTCTAACCGGATGCAGCTGAATACCAGTATTTTAAATGGAGCGACTGCCTATCTGACCTCCACAACCCAGTAACTGGGTAATACGATACCCCTTGGTACGACTAGTTATCAGACTTTCGGGCTTCTGACGACCCGTAACGACTGTCAAAGATCCACGAATGATAGCCGGGACCAACGGCTTAACGTGCTTTCCTAGGCACGGAGGAGTCTCGGTATTTAGAAATGGTCACCCATCCACGGATCAACCCCGGCAAGCGTAGTTTAACCTGACAGATCGACCCGAGCGGCAATTAGTATTTAGCCACGAGCTCCTCCCCCGGCGTGTGTAAGCAAAAATTAATAAAAATTTCCCAAATTCATCATCAGCTATAAATGATTTAATAAATCAGTTTTCCGAAAAAAAGGCAAGGAGAGTGTACCTATATTTAATTTGAATTGTTTGTAAAAATTTTGGAAAAAGTGACAGATAGATAATTATGATGAATATTTCTTTTAATTTCATGCAAACACTTTTTTTTCTTTGTGGGAAATCTTTACCCTTCATAAGGGCCCCCAAACAAATTTTTATACGGGGCCCCGCCAAGGCACGCTACGCCACTGGTAATAAGGCGGAATATATTTTTAATATACTTTATTATTGACACATTTTATGCAAATAAATACCTATAGTACCTACTAACTTATAAGAATAGCGAACAGACTGTTAAACACGTTATGCAAACTGTTGAAAGTTGCAAGCCTTTCCGAAACGTTTATGGATAACCACTTAACTTTTTTTGTTCAACTTTCAGCCGTCACGATCTTCGACGCTGGTATCGTTCTTGCAACCGTTTTCCAACACGCTCTGGATCCTGGTGATGGTATCAGTCCACGTGGTAGCTCTTGTGCTGTACCTACTCGATCGATTCTCTCCCTTCGGACGGTTCAAATTGGCCAATATTGACGGGACTGAAGAAGATGCTTTAAATCTTTCGAGTGCTATCTGGTTTGCTTGGGGCGTGCTTCTGAACAGTGGCATTGGTGAAGGTGATGTCAACTATTAATATCTTATACCGATTCTATTCAAATCTCATGTTAATTTGTGTAATTATGGCTTTTGTTATTTCGTGGTAGGTATCCTAGAAGAAAAGTACTTACCCTAATTGCGTAACTTATTTTCGAAAACAATTTTGCCTAAATTGTTTCATTTTGACAGTTCAACAACATTCATTGCGTTATTTACGTTGTTGAGCAGATTTTTTTTTCCAACTTATGAAGCAATGGATTAGCGATCTGTTTCAGATCAAAACAAATTGTGATTGTGTTGTACCTATTACGCAATAAGGGTACAGGAGCCAATCATATAATTTACCAATAGATTCAATTGGTCAGGCTTTCAAAAACTGGGGGTAGGTATTATGCTGGGTAACCAGCAGGACATCCATACCGATTGCCGATTGCCGATACCGTAAACCAAAGATCTTGGTACGATTGTTCTTACTGTTTCAGGCACTCCTCGTAGTTTCTCGGCACGCGTGCTCGGCATGGTGTGGGCAGGATTCGCAATGATCATCGTGGCCTCCTACACGGCTAATTTGGCTGCCTTCCTCGTGCTTGAACGCCCTAAGACCAAGCTCACCGGAATTAACGACGCCAGGGTACGTAAATCATTCCTAATTAGTTAATAATGTATCAATATCAATTATTAGTTTAGTTAGATGCAGTGAGGTTTCGGGATTTTTGGAAATCGTCAGAAAGGTGACGCAACCATAAATGCGTTATCAGGGGGTTAAACTCTTGACTATTAATCACTTATCTAACAAGTACCTATCCATCAATCAGACCACATACCAAGATTAATTGATTATAGCAATATTTCCCTAGGACTGTTCGATGGTGCAGTTTGAGGGGGAGGTACAACTTCAATGATTAATATATTTTCGGGCTAACGTAGAAGCATAGACTAGCTTAGACAGTAGCTAATGCTTTATTTTTTATTATCTTTAGCTTCGCAATACCATGGAGAATCTGACGTGTGCCACGGTTAAGGGATCGGCTGTTGATATGTATTTTAGACGACAAGTTGAATTGTCGAATATGTACCGAACGATGGAAGCGAATAATTATGATAATGCTGAGCAAGCTATCGAAGATGTTAAGCACGGGTAGGTTCGTCCTATACTTTGTGTCTGTAGTTGCAGAATAACGTAGACATAGACATTATAGAATACCCATGAACTTTTTTTTTTGTAGTTCAATTTAGACCATGGAGAGAAAAATTCAAAATTGAACAAGTAGTAATTTAGAAGATTGAAGTAGGTTTTTTAACTTAGTTTTTCAATTGCCTGTTTACTTATTCTGGTCCATGGTTGCAGTAAACTAATGGCATTCATTTGGGACTCATCTCGCTTGGAATTCGAGGCCGCTCAGGATTGTGAGCTAGTGACCGCTGGAGAACTGTTTGGTCGTTCGGGTTATGGCGTTGGATTACAGAAGGGCTCTCCTTGGGCAGACCTTGTCACGCTGGCTATACTGGACTTTCACGAAAGTATGTATCTATCTATAATTAGAAATCTGCAAGCGAACTGTTTACTGAAAGATGAAAATATATTCAATATATCTTTCAGGCGGTATAATGGAATCTCTGGACAATCTATGGATCTTACGAAACAACATGCTAAACTGCGAAGAGAACGAGAAGACACCGAATACTTTAGGCTTGAAGAACATGGCAGGGGTGTTCATACTTGTGTTAGCGGGTATAATAGGCGGCATAGTACTGATAGTGATCGAGGTGGTGTACAAACGACACCAGATCAAGAAGCAGAAGAGGATGGAGATCGCACGCCACGCCGCCGACCGGTGGCGCGGAGCTGTCGAGGTAAACAGAGTAAAGGCAGAAGCCGTGGATGTGGACCACTGCGATAACGTCAAACAGCAGTTAGAGAGTAAAATATAGAGCCGTGGCCCGGTGCCTACTGACGACTGATACGCACTTGTATGTAGCTCAGGGATTGCGAACCATTGCTACTCAATTTTTTTTTTTGTCTATCCCAATTTTAATACTCAATAGTAAATAGTAACATATATTTTTAAGAAAATTTGTAGAATACTCATTTTTGTGTTAGTCTGCTTGTTAAGGTTCGCCATCCCCGATGTAGACATCAAAATATTGTTAACGACCAATATTTAACTTATATTCAGAATAAACACTTTTCATGTTCATGTACATTGTTAATTTTGATCACAATAAGTCCCCGCTGCTTTGTGGAGCTTGTACACCAACTCGCTGGACACGGTAATAGTCTATTGCTGTTGTAAGTAGATGTCATTGTGTTATTCATGTTTTATTCGTGACTGTACAGCACAGATTAGTAAATGAATGGAGAGATAAAACGCATAGATTAAGACTACCCTTGAACATGTAATTGAATTTAACTTCATGATTTATAGTCGGATAGACGTTTTTTTTTCCAGATTTATCTGCATGGCCAATGACATAATTTCAGTACGCGTTCTTTTGATTCGCATTATCACTCCACTTGTTTACTCCTCTGTGGTGTACAGGGACAGTTGGGTGAACATTGAAACTTTTCAGAAACGCAAGAGTCTTCGAGCCGCCATCATGCCGTCCCAGCGCAGGGCCAAGTCCAACGGAGTGAAGGAAGCTGGCACTATCAGCCTGGCCGTGGACAGGGGCGCACGTCGCCGGGATGAGGCGCGTGTGCCAAGATACCTGCCGGCCTACACGCCTGATGTCTCACATCTTGTCGTGTAAAGCGCATTAGAATTATTTTTTAAACCTTTTGAACGCCGTCGGCTAAATTTAGCCGAAAATCAAATCTAAAAGCGCCCGCACCAAACAAAAAATACGGTTCACGAAATTACGAAACAAATATACTTTATTATCTATCTTATATCCTAAAAATGGAACCTCTTAAAATTCTGTTGCTTAGCACGCGGCGCCGGCGCCGTGGCGTTCAAAGGGTGGTCTGTTTATAAAGTGCAAGTAAAATATGTAGTCAACTTGCAAGATAGGTACTGGCATGAAACAAATTCTCAGGTGCTGTTGTAATTTGCATCTTATGAACTTATAAAAACAAAGTCCCGCGAGAACTGCGCCATCTATGTAATCTTGAAGTGCCACTTGACTAAATACAATAACTAGACTGCATTATTCGAACTCGCACTGTGTAAACAAGATCTATGTTGGTGTTGTTCGTCCTAACGTAGTTAGAATTTGAATCGTTGCTGTGACTTAGCTTATGATATTGAGAAGAATTTATTAAGCTCAACTTAGGTATTTAGTAATTAATTAATCTATTGTCTGTGGTAGCACCTGCACCGAGGAGCTCTACACTATGCAATCTAGACAAAGGGCATTTAGATTGAGCTTTGCCCTACAGAATTAGTGCACTGCCATTACATTTAAAACCTAACTGTATGGCGTACTATTTTTGATTGCATAGTCCTTAAATTCTTCAATGTGCTGTAGACTACAGGGTATGGCCTCTAAACTAACTTCTAAACTCCATTATAGTTGTGATTAAAAGTAAGGTTTGCAAAAAAAAAAACTTGTGATTTTGTCAAGTCTTGTCTCATGCGATATGGGCTTGCTCTTGACCACTATCTCGCCTGATCGAAAACGATGGATGGCTTGAAGGGGGGAATTTCGACTCGACGCGTTATTTATTTAAGTTTTAGAATATTCTATCAACTAAATGTGGTACTAAATGAATGTCTAAGAATACTCGTTATGTTTAAGACTAGCTAGTTATTACCATTGAAGTGGTTTAAATAAATAAAAACTAACGGCCATTAAAATGGTATTTACCAGGGGCGGATTTAAGGCAGGGCAACAGGGGCCAAGGCCCCGGGCTTCCACAAAATAGGGCCGGGCCTCCACAATTTTATATTTCTAGATTTAAAAAAAAAGTTCTGTTGGTCCAATTCGCTAAATTGATCATTTTGAATAAAATGATTATCATAAAGATCAATTCTAAGGAGATCTTCTACTACCAAATACACGAAAACCAACATTTCAGAGCTACATTTCCAAATGTTGAAATTACGTTGAGAATGTACGGGAAGGTGTTGATGGTGTCGAATTGCACTGGAGGACGCTCATTTTCTAAAATTAAAAAAAAAAAAAAATAGACTTCGGACTACAATGACACAGAACCGTCTACTATAGTGATCCATACTACGTATTGAAAGTGATTTACTCCGAGAAGTTGATTTCACCGAAACTATCAATGATTTTTTGATGAAATAAGCTCGCAAAGTTCCATTCACCTAACATTTATCGTTTTTTCTTTTGTATATTTTTAGTATGTTGTATAAATTGATTGCATTTTTTTTCGTCTGTTCCTAAATAAATTCGGGGCCTCCTCTTGGTTGTCCCAGGGCCTCCACACCTTGAAATCCGGCCCTGGTACTTACTGCGAAAATTTTAATTTTTTGTGCCGTTATTATTGTCCATTATCATATACATATTACTTGTTTACTATTGAATATGAATAATGATATTGTTTAGTTTATTGAATCATCTACATGTGCCATGAAATAAATACTGATTACTCCATGTGGTTTATTGATTGATTTTATGCGAATACTGCAGCTGAAATTCTGACATCATTATTAGGCACAACCATGTTAAAAAATACCAAAACAATAGGCCTGTGTCCAAAAATTTTTTTTTTTGTCCGTCTTGTAGATTATTTATTAAAAAATATTGAACACGTATTTTTTATTTTTTGTCGTAATCATAAGATTGCGGCGATACATTCGAGTTAAAATGTGGCATGACGTCACGCCTTGCTAGATTTAATACGACGTTGTGACGTAGCGAGCCCCTACTCCCCAACTTTAATGCGTGTTTTCTAAGTTATTTTTGATTAATATGATAAAGCAAAAAATACGTGTCTAATATTTTTTTATTATCTGAAAGACGGACTAAATAGAATTGCTTTTTTTTTACCTAGGCAACTACCTAATTAAAACTCCATCAAGAAGACGAATTAACAAGCCTTGGGTAACTGATGGTTTATTGCGCTGCATGAAGATTAAGAGACAATCTATACAAAAAGGTTAAAAAGAACCCAGACAATGAAACAAACTAACTACCTATAAGCGATACAGGAACTATTGCAATGCACTTTAAGTGAAGTAGGAGTGGACAAAATTTCGGGTAAAATCATAAAACGATACAAGCAATTACTCACTCCTCCCATTACGTATATCTGTAACCTTGCCCTTTCTACGGCCGTTTTTCCTGGGGTCTTTAAAACCGCTCTAATTAAACCCATCTTCAAAAGCGGTGACAGAGACTGTGTCAATAACTATAGGCCAATCGCAATACTACCAACCTTGTCCAAGATCGTAGAGCGGCTCATAAACAACCGCCTAATGAGTTTCTTGGAATAAAAAAAACTTTCAATGTCATAGTTCGATTTTCGTTGCGGAAAATCTACTGCTGACGCGGTGCATGAGCTAACTAATGCTATTGTTTCGAATTTAGACCCCAAAAGAAAATGCTTAGGCATTTTTTTGGATCTGGCCAAGGCCTTTGACATGGTCTCTGTCCCACACCTTCTGAGGAAGCTAGACAGGACTGGAGTGAGAGGACTTCCCCTAATACTTTTTGAAGACTATCTCAACAATCGCACACAGAGACTGAGGATAGAAAACTGGGCCAGTGATGAGGTCAATGTAAGCTATGGTGTTCCGCAAGGAAGTATACTAGGACCCACACTGTTTTTGGTGTATATCAACGATCTGTGTCGGCTACAGCTTGATAACGGAAGAATATTAACCTTCACTCATCAAGAGCGCAGTGTCATCTCACTGCGCTCTTGTTCTACGGAAATAGTTAGGATGATGTTTTTCATAATGCACAGAACGAATTTCAGACCGTTTGCACATGGCTGAAGAACAATGTACTTACGCTAAATACCACAAAAAAAAAATACATAACATTTACTCTTAGAAGAATCCTTCTTCCTCCTACGGCTCTATCTATCACTGCTCATTCATGTCACCACCCGGTGTTGACTGGCTGCGACTGGCTGTCCCTTCAACGAACGGATTCTCTAAAATACTTAGGTGTCACTATATACCAATCCCTATCATTCAAATCCCACGTGGGGGTTCTTTTTACCAGACTGCAAGGTAATTTATAATTATATTTAAGACACTCAAGACACATTGCTGACCATCAAACAATCAAAATGGTAAATAAATATACTATTAAATATACAATTTTTCTATAATTTAGGTATGAATTAATTTAAAATGAAAGACTATTTTCAACACATCTATATATTTACATAAGGATTTTAACAGTGCTGTATGGGAATAATATATAGTAGGTAACAAGAGCTATGGTGCTCTGTATAGCCACTGTCAAAAGCAAGTCAGAATGTTAGATTGCCAGGATAAACACAAGTAGGAATGTGTTGCAGTGCTGCAAGGTTCAAGTGTCACACCACACTGCGCCCAGTCAAATCTTTACATCGATTTGGGTGAACATAGCGTGGGATGCTGCCGTCACACGACAACCTTACAGCCTTCAAGGATTCCTTACTGATAACATGAATAGTACAGACGAACAATATTTTTATCCAGAACATTCAGTAACAACGATCATAATACATAGAAGGAAGATTATTAAAATACAATTATATGTTTCACATGGAAATAACGCCCATCTACCGTTGCGTGTTCTTGTGCTAGAGTAATACTGCAGGACAAGTTGCTGCGAAGTCCAGTTTCAACAGTATCAACTTTAGATAATGGTTATGCCTAATAAATGGTAACATCTTAACTAAACCGTCTCCAAATCCTATAAACTACGTCCTCTAAAATACATATAACATTATGCTATATGAATGAATTGTTATAATAAAATATTTTATGCTCAGTAAGTAGGTGGTGACATTATTGAAGCAGGCGAAACTAATGCACAGTACCTATAGATTACAAGCTATCTGGTGGTATGATTCCCAGAAATCAGAAACTCACATGATCACACATTTTTTGTTGTACATTTTCTGGCGACTTAACGGGATCACTTATCAGATTACATTCTAAACAGCGATAAAATTGTACGCATTATTACGATATAATTAATTAGGCAAAGGAAAACACTTATTATATAATATTATTTTAGCTCTACAAATTATGAACTTTAAATAAATTGTTAGTAGTAACAAGTGTGAATATGGATCACCGATAAGGTTTTAGTCAGTGAATCTACGGTTAGGGTTGTGGCCGAAGAGGGCGGTACGGATTTCCGGCAACAGCTGCTGAGCTATTAGCTCCAGGCGAGACTCCAGGGTGTTGCAGATCTGAACAAACACACGTTACTTCGACACTACCTTATTACAACAAACATGCACGAACAACACAATTATTCTCTCACACTCCAAGGTGTAGCTAAACAATACAGCATCACAAGCGTGACCGTTCCACTATAACTCAAATATAAGTTTCACTTCATCGGTGCAAGATTCACTAACAAATCTGACCACGTAATTTAAAAAAAAAAACTTGTTAAATATCGTTATAGTGATGGTAAAGCGTGGTTCGATATGGTATGAGAGAAACAGAAATCAAGACAGGGTAAGTCGATGTTTACCTATACATTACTGTTCACTTGTTTTTGATTTGATGAACAGCTGTTTACGACACGAAGACAATAAATTATTTCGTTACATTCATATACGGGGAGGCAGGGACATCGACGCGAAAACTGAAACCATGGATTCACAGTACATGATTCTGAACACCCCTGCGTTGAAATTTTTCGTCGGTTATTTAAAAAAAAATCTGCTGTTCCATACATTATGACCGCGTAGGTATTGCACTTTTCTATGACACAGCAATTTTTTTTTTAAATAACCGACGAAAAATTTCAACGCAGGGGTGTTCAGAATCATGTACTGAATCCATGGTTTCAGTTTTCGCATCGATGTCCCTGCCAGCCTTTATGAGTGTTCATACAAAAAGTTGGCAACGTCGCAAATAGCTGTCAAATATTTCGCTGTTTTGATTAATTTGGCAATATTATTGTATGTAAATATAAAATATCACTAACTAGTGAATAATGTTTTTAAGTATCTATTAATTTCTAATTGTTAAAATTATGTTTTATTTGTTAATGTAAATGTTTTGTTTAATTTATAACATCACGCCTTGTTTCCCCGAAGGGTTGGGCAGAGGTGTACTTGTAGTAGGTATACCCACATTTCGCCAGTTATGTTTAAGTCCCATGTAATAGGGGGCGAGCCTATTGCCATCAACCGGGCTCAAATCCAGACTCCGGACTGCTACTGAGAAATTCCAGATAGAAAAACCCAATAACACTTTGCTCGACCCGGAAATCGAACCCAGGACCTCATGCTCAGCAGTAGCGCTTGCGACCACTAGACCAATGAGGCAGTTGTTTAATTTATTACTAATTAATTTATAATCAGAATATTTGTGCGCCGTTGACGGCAAGACATTTGTTTACCTATGTTCTACAAACAAAAATATTTGAATTTGAGAATTTTATGAATTACAATTATAACGCTGAATTTGATGTTGTAACCGTTTTAGGTGTAAAAAAGGGAACACCGAAAACTTTTGCACTTCTGGTCTTTACAAATAACACCTCATATACAACCCTATCGTTAGAATGTGTCGAATTTATAATGAAATTACAAAGGACAATAACAGTATCGACATCTTCGATTCTCGTGCCACTGCTTTCAAGACATGTGCATGTGCTTTAAATACTGTTTGTTCTCTTTAAATAATGTAACTTTGTGTCACTTATGTACTGTACCTGGCGTGTTTGGACTCCTACACATTCCTTGCCTAAGCAGAAGTATGTCGGGAAGGTAGACGCACAGACCTTGTAGCTGTAATTTTGTGAACTAAGCTTTTTACCGTAGTTGTCAGTTTTATTATTATTGTTGCTAGTCACTTTTTTACATCTATAACTAAATATTCGGTGTTACGTTATTAATTATTGCTTTTCTTGATCAATATTTTAGTTCACTAATCAGCCACATTTCTTATTTCCATACAGTAATACCAAATTAATCAAAACAGTGAAATATTTAACAGCTATTTGCGTCGTTGCCCACTTTCTGAATAAACGCTCTTAAGTCTTCCGTATCACGGACGCCCAAGATTTTATTTCTGAAAAACATGTACTAGTGCAGAAGGAGATATTAAGTTTTCATACCTTGATGCGGCCCTTGAGAGCGATAAGTTCAATCCCGCCACAGGTGTCAGGTGACAGCCAGTTCTCACCGTCAATTTTCAGGGTGGTGTCCTTCTTGATCTTTTCCTTGTAATCAGTCTGGGCTCTGCCAAGGACAGACTCGACCAGGGACTTGTCAGCCTGACGCACGCGGAGCGTTACTGCGGGCTCCATCAACTGAAATGTGCAGTGTAATCGGTCCCAATATGTCTAAAATGTATGTGTATGACCAAACTTATTTGGCTTTAGTAAAAAATTCAATATTATTATTTGCGAAAGTGTTTTATGGGTATGTCCAGAGTGGCGGTAATGTAGCTCGGGATACGAATCAAAATGTGATGTCCGCTCGCTCAATGATCGTATTCACGAATGATATGTGAAATGAGATAATATTGACTGTGGATGATCTAGTAAAGAGTGCTACAAACCTGGAAGAGGGCCTGCACGGTGAGGGCGGTCAACAGATCAGCGTACAACTTCTGGTCCTTGGGTGCGTCAGCCAGGCGCTTGCGGGCCTCGTCCAAGAGGTTGCGTACGTGGTCTTCACGTACTTTGAGCACCCTCAGACGGGCCTGGTTCAGCATGTTAGAAGATTGGCTGTCAAACAGGAATTGGAATGTACTCAATTGATCATAAGTTACGAAACTCTTGTTTTGCTGTGGATATTATTCAGTAGCTATAAGTAGGGTTACTATTTGGAAATTTTAAAAAGTCCTGACAAATAGCCAGATGTTTTACGTTTAAATCTTTATTTTTTTGGGTTCCGTACTTCATAAGGAAAAAACGGAACCCTTATAGGATCACTTCTTTGTCCGTCCATCTGTCTGTCAGTCTGTCAAGACCCTTTTTCTCTGGGTGGAGGTATCAAGTTGAGATTAATGTCAAATACGTAGAATCTACGGTCCCTTGGATCTCTAAAAAAATAGTTTCTAAGTCAACGCAATAAAAAAGATACGACCATTTATGCGACATATTCTGATACTCACAAATAAATCAAAACCTATAGGGTACTTCCCGTTGACCTAGAACCATGAAATTTGGCAAGAAGCAGTCTCACAGCACAAGTAAAGGAAAAAAGTAAAAAAATTGTTAATTAGTAGTTTTATCACAAAAGCATTATGTAGTTGGAATTGATCGTGACGTATATCGATGTATGGGGAACATGTTTTTCAACTACAAAGTTAAGTTTGTTCTTGAGGTAAATTTATCCCAACTATGGAATCCTCCATTGTGCGTGGTCAGACACGCACGTGGGCGGTTTTTTTTTTCAGTATTCATTTTCCTCTTTTATTTTCTAAAAAGAAATCCCCCTATCTCTAAAAGTCTCGACAAATGACAAGGCCGGACATGTTTGGACACATCCGACCGGATGGTAACCCTAGGAGCATGCATGACTTGTGAAGTTGTGACTCTAAGTATTATGTCTTACTGTACGTTTGCACTGGCAAAACATGTTGGAATCTCTATTTTCTGTTAATTTTCCATACAAAGTTTGACAGGCACTAGAGATTTCAACATGTTTTGTTGTGATGTTTCGCCAGTGCGAAAGCATAGTTAGACCTAATATTTTCAAACTGTGTAACATTTTTAAGCTATTGCATAGCATTTATCGCGGGCTTTGCGCGCGGCGACTGAATCAAGAAATTCCGTAACGAAAAAAACCTAACACTTTGTGTTTTATGTCATCACGTCATCATCCCAAGTGTAGCGTTACAAATGCTATGCAATAGCTTTACCGCGGCAGTCCCCGAGTGCCACAGGTTTTTTTTTTTTGCTTGTCTCTGTAGTATCTATTTACATTTCAAAGATTACACTGATACAGGCTTGGCTTGCAAATTCAAAAAGAAAAGAGAGAGTTAAACAAAACAATGTTGAATAAATGTAAAATCGAGTAAGAGACTGTTTGTTTAATTATTATTTTGCCTCAAAACAGAATAAGTTGCCAAGTGTACAAGTTATTCTACATATAAGATCTCAGAGGTCCTATATCAGTAAGTACTATGTAGTGCCAGATCACTACGCCATTTAATACGTCACAGAGTGACCTATTTTCTTGCGAATCTATATTGCGTATATGCCATAGGGGTCAATGAACCTTCCTTCCACATAAAGACTGTTGTGCTTACATGAGCGATGTTAAAGGTGACTAATGGGCATTTTTTTAACAGCATGGGTACCATTATGGCTACATTAAAAACCGGCCAAGTGCGAGTCGTACTCGCCCATAAAGGGTTCCGTAGCAGCAAGTAACATTGAATGAAAGGTAAATTGAGGTTTACGATTTATGACGTATTAAAAAAAAACTAGTTGTTAGATCTCGTTCAAACCAATTTTCGGTGGAAGTTTACATGGTAATGTACATCATATATTTTTTTTAGTTTTATCATTCTCTTATTTTAGAAGTTACAGGGGGGGGGACACACATTTTACCACTTTGGAAGTGTCTCTCGCGCAAACTATTCAGTTTAGAAAAAAATGATATTAGAAACCTCAATATCATTTTTGAAGACCTATCCATAGATACCCCACACGTATGGGATTGATGAAAAAAAAATTTTTGAGTTTCAGTTCTAAGTATGGGGAACTCCAAAATTATTTGTTTTTTTTTCTATTTTTATGTAAAAATCTTAATGCGGTTCACAGAATACATCTACTTACCAAGTTTCAACAGCGTAGCTCTTATAGTTTCGGAAAAAAGTGACTGTGACATACGGACGGACGGACAGACAGACAGACAGACAGACAGACAGATAGACAGACGGACAGACAGACAGACATGACGAATCTATAAGGGTTCCGTTTTTTGCCATTTGGCAACGGAACCCTAAAAAAAGAGGAAACCAAAGAATAGACAAAAAGTTTGTGTAAAATCTGAGTTAACTGCTAAAGTATGGAAGAAAAACTGTGCTGGCATCTCAAATAAATTGGAATTAAAGCAGGAAGATGATGGGTAGCAGCATCTTCCGAAATTAATTAATTCTTAAATCCGTTATATTTGTTAAACATGGCAATATTCTATTAAAAACAACAGTCTCAGATTCAGCCATGGCTGTTTTGACGATGGACTTCCTAACTTTTGTTGCACTACCTAAAAACATTACAAGATTTAATGCCCTGTCAAATCAGTCAAATAAAAAAAGACATATTTTGTCATTTTAAACCTTATCAACCGAGATAACTGCTATGTAATCATTATTATCACTTTATTCTGTTCAGAACTACATGTAAGAAAGTTCAGTGTTCAGTGAAGAAAATAAAATGTGGATTACTTTAAATAAAGGAATAGCATTCTTCTGTAGAATTAATTTGTTTGAATCTCTTGTACATTCCGAATATAATTAAAACTATAATATGACTACTAGTATTGTTTATGGTTTATGGTATGGTCATGTGACAATCTTAATTCACTACAAAATCAAAGTAAATGAGAAGAAGTACCATACAAAAAGATTTCATTTATAATAAAATAATGTAGTGTATGTGATAGAGAATTCATTGATTCATATGATATAAGAATTAACACTTTATTAATGAAGATAGATTTAACTGGTCACATGACCTACAAATAAAATTGGTTAAAGATTTGATAAAATTGCAGAGAATGATGTGATGTGTGCAACATAATAATTTAAAATTCAGACAATAAGAATTTTAATTGTACTGACTGAAAAGAGAAGGTGAATAGTCATGATTGAGAAAGATCACTATACCTAACAGAAGATTCATGTCATGTAAAGATCGTTCGATCGATCATTGATTGTAAAGATCTGCTATTTATCAAATGAAAGTCTTCATTTATGTAATACTTCTGGATTAGTCTCAATACTTACAGAAACTACCATTCAAGGCCATGTTCAATTACTTAGAACCTGATTTGGTTCTAAGTTATTGATCATGAAGTAGTATAACAATCATGTAATACAGGAAAATAATTCTAGCATTGAGTTCAATGGAATAGAACACTCAATACTACAAGAAGCCTTTTTTTTAGTTGCATCGGTAATGTGCAGTTTCATGAATGTCTGCCGGGGTAAGATGACACTAACCAGAATGATATAACCATCTCATAAATGATATGAAGAGTTCTAGCTGATATCAGAGTTAAGCAAGTGTTTCATATTTGAATTAGTGTGTAATACTTTTACAAAGAGGAACCTACATCTTTTTTTGGAGTTCAACCTGCTTCTCCTTCTTCTCGTAGTACTCCATGATCTTCAGTCGCTGCTGCTGCACCAGACGGCCCTTTTCGATGTTGAACTCCTCCTCGGCCTTCGCATCGATTTCCTCGGCCTTTTCATTGGCCTCTTGCTCGATGAAGGCCATCATGTGCTTGATCTAATAACAAGTAATGCCATTTTTCATTCAAACAAACCAATATTTAAAAGTAAGGCGGATCTGAACTCCATTCTGACTTCAGAAGCAATTTGGAACAGAGTCGGCAAAGTGCCTCATTTTGGATCAATTATTCTGACAAATCCATGTCGACAAATTTACGTCGCTGCTCAATTTCATTAACATACCTGCTTTTGAACATCTGCATCGCTAAGCGCCATGGCTGTAGGTTAATATTTAGCACCACTAACACGAAAAACAACCGATAAAGAGCCAGAAAACTAAAAACTGGCCCAAAGAAGTAAGTCGACGCCTATCAGACGTGCTTCTTCATTGAACAATCATATGATCCCGGTGTTACCAAGTAATATAAAATTTTCACTCCATACCATAGACAGTTTAGTCAAGTCAAGCATTGGTGCCGATTCCCTTGTTCATAAACTATACAAAATTTTAAGTTAATTGCATCTTTTTCTTTCTATTTCATTAAGAAAAGGACAGAAGATAAATTTTAGTTTAGTCCTGTCAAATTAATCAGCGCCTGTCACTACTCCATATATGTTTAGACGTGTTTAAAAACTTGCCTACTAAAATTACGTCAAGCGCTGATTAATTTGACAGAATTAAACTAAAATTTATCTTCTGTCCTTTTCCTAATAAAATAGAAAGAAAAAGATGCACTGAACTTAAATTTAGTTTAGTTTGTGAACAAGGGAATCGGCACCAATGTCGCGTTATCGCGAACTAAACTTCGCGCGCTCTCCTTCGCACACCGCTCGACATCTCGCTGAGCAAAAAAGCGCGTGTGAAGAATAGTTCGCGATAACGTGACACTGGTGCCGATTCCCTTGTTCACAAACTAAACTAAATTTAAGTTCAGTGCATCTTTTTCTTTCTATTTCATTAAGAAAAGGACAGAAGATAAATTTTAGTTCAGTCCTGTCAAATTAACCAGCGCTTGACGTAAATTGACGTAATTTTAGTCGGCAAGTTTTTAATCACGTCTAAACTTGTACATATAGAGAGTGACAGGCGCTGATTAATTTGACAGGACTAAACTAAAATTTATCTTCTGTCCTTTTCTTAATGAAATAGAAAGAAAAAGATGCGCTGAACTTAAATTTAGTTTAGTTTATGAACAAGGGAATCGGCACCAATGTAGCCCCTGCATTAGGATCGTTGCAGGTAGTGTTCAGTAGTTTCTGCCTTCCCAAAGAGAAAACGTGAGTTTACGTATATAACTATGTGTACGATAGATTCGATTCAATCAATTTCCTGAAATGAATATTACTGTTATTATATTAGGTGATTTCTCACAAAAATCAACGTAATCTGTCTAATATAAAAGGAGAAACTGACTGACTGACCCCCTGGCTGGAGGCTTTGAGTGTAGAAGCTTAAGGCAGCCATAGGAAAGCCCGGTTGAGCAGCAATGACCTCACAGGTTAACTGCGTAATGCCCTAGTTAAAAACAAAATCACTGACTGACACATCAACGCACAGCCGAAATTACTGGGATTAGAAACGAAAAATTTTGCACTTGGCAATTAGCTTCTGCCAGCGGCTTCGCTCGCGTGATATATTTATAAATAGACTATGTAACTCAGTGAAAATATAGCATTCCACTTATGATTTTTTTTTATCGGTTCAGTCGTTTTTGAGTTTATTCATTACAAGCAAATAAACAAACATACAAATAATCAAATATTTTCTATTTATAACCTTTATTTCATTATTTACATATAAATTATATTTTTAAATATTAGAATAAAATAATATTAAAACATTTAAAAATATAAAAAATAGTAGCCCACCGGTATCGGGAGCAGGGTCCAAGCTACCGGCGGTCAGGGCTCCAGAGAGAGGAACCTCCTAACAATGCGAGCCGTGTCCAGGAGTACCGCTTTCTGAATCAAGCCCTTGATCCAGCTGCCTAACGAGAGCCTCCTTAGGTGTTGGTCGAGGCTCTTGGCAATAAGCCATTGGCTGATAGGACTATCGGTACAATTATTGCTGAGTCCACATCCCACATGTCGACAACCTCGCGAGCCAAGTCAAGATACTTGATTTGTTTATCTTTCTCGGCTTTCACGAGGTTCCCGTCATGCGGGACCATTATGTCAATAATCATTGCGCACCGCTCTCCTCGATCCACCACCACTATATCAGGCTTATTAGCAACAATTGTCCTGTCAGTAATGATAGATCGATCCCAGTACAATGTGATATTTCCATTTTCGAGAACTGGGTCGGGCACATACCTGTAGTACGGCATTTCCGATTCCACAAGGCTGTATTTCAGAGCGAGTTGCTGATGGATAATCCTGGCTACAAGGTTATGTCTATGCAAGTACTCTTCGTTAGCTAGACGAGAACACCCGGAGATAATATGTCGGATTGATTCTCCCGGACGGTGGCATGCCCGACAGATGTCAACCGTGCTGTCCTTCAAAATGAATTTCCGATAATTGTTCGTCATCATAACTTCGTCCATAATTGCACAGACAAAACCTTCGGTTTCCCCAAAGAGGTCACTAAAACGCAGCCAGGCTACGGACGCTAGTAAGTCTACAACATTTATAATATTATTTTAATTTAGAAAACAAATAAACAAACATACAAAAATCAAATCTTTTCTGTATTATATTATTAGTTTAGATGTGAGCTGAGCACTATCGTATATCTAGGATCATATACTATATTATGATCCTATCTCCTATCCACAGAGTACTCTTTAATTATACTCTTATCCTACTTACATGACCCCTAGAATCATAAATAAGTATTACCTTGTCATAAATTTAGGATCCTATTTTGTGTCATAATATTATGTGGTTGCAATCGTCTATTAACGAGGATTTTACTGCATGGCTTGATTAACTAAAAAATTGGTATCAATCATCTTTTAAGGCTGTGAAAAGACGAAGTCAAATAATATATTTTGAGTAGACCAAGCACTTAAAATTTACATGAAAATAGCATTGATTCTAGGTCCCAAACGACTCTTCTAAAGTGTACCCCTAATGGGACAAAAAGGTGTAATTGAAATATGAAGGGGAAGATGCGAATTCCACGCGATCGAAGTCTCACGTGAAGTGCTTGTCTTATTAATTATTTTATTCATTTGATAACACTGACTCGTCAAATTTTCAATTTTTTTGAAGGTTTCTTTGTCTAGATGACGTTTCACGTTGGCAAAATTATCTTTAATGACGTTTTTCGCAGAAGTAACAGTGAATAAATAAAAAACTCTCTTAAAATAGCCCATTGGATTATATATTTAATTTGTGTGCCGGAGTGGGCTCCACGTGCAATAATATTTTATTAGGAATCATAGACTAATGTAAAATTGTGTTTATTTTTCTTCCTCGAGATTTTAATTTTTATTTACGTGTGGTAATTTAATCGAGTGTTGGCCACCCACAAGTCAAACTAAAAACTATTTATTCAATTGTGTTTGATTTTCTGAATTATAGTTATGTTGACATTTATAAATAATATTAAAATTTAAAACAAAAATTGTTAAGTTTTTTTGATTTCCCTTTTTCAACGTGACTCGTGCAGTTGACTAATAAGTAACTAGACCGAAAATTGCTACAGTTTTCCGTCCGCTTTCAACAATATGGCCGCCAGTTGTTTAGGGTAATGTGGCGTTCGACAAAACTGAGTGAAATTGTTAAAATATTTATAAGTGATGTAAAGATGTATAAAGTTTTCAGCGTTTTATAGCAGTGTTTCATGCATAGACGGTCTTGAGCATCTTTTTAGTTCGTCTTAAAAATTTTGAATGCATAAAAATCGTCGTCTAAATTGGACAGTCAACAAACTTTTGTTTATTTCATTGGAGTGAATTTATTTGTTCCTGCAGAGAATACTCGATTATGAACCATTTATACTGGTATTGAAATAGTGGAACAAGGACTGACGTCGACACATTAGGTAAAAATTTGTAATTTTTGAAGAATCGAGTGTACCAAAACCAGGGGTCGCCATTGTTTGACAGGGGACGAATAACCAAACCATGTTAAAATACTGATAAAATGTATGATACCTAGTTCATTTGTTGTTATTAGCCAACGTTATCTTGTATTCCTATCTCTGTATTGAACACCTAAATGCGTATGTATGAAATTCATTTGGTCTCGTTTCATAAACACCTCATAAGTTTGAACTGATAGTTATTGAAGTCAACACAAAATTTTACCGTAAGGTATTGTATATTTTACTGAAAGCCCCTGATGTATTCATAATAATATTAGTCATTACTTTTCACAACTGTTACAGGTTCTGTTTTTGTGGCATAAGCTTGAATGACTATATCAGTTCAACTAGAGTTGTTTTGACCTACCATATTATACCTTGTCCTGTGAAATCTGTTGAACAAATGGCTAAAAATTATATTTAATATTTTCCATTTAGGGTTTACTTAGTTCAAGTAAATGCCTTACATAGCTGAATGCAATACACTCATGTCCAGCCAAGATATTGGAAAGTGGGTATTGAAAATATATCAAGTTGGAAGACTTTTGAAACAGACTTTCTTTAGTTCTTTGTATGAAATGTTAGTATTCATGTGAATGTATTAATAACTTGTAACTTCTTGTATTATTCAGACTTTCTAATAATGAGAAAATTGTTATCATCACCTCTCAATCATAAAGTGATCATTATTACAAAAACAGTCTACTAATGTAGTGACATTGATATTACAAACACAATCATGTTCTTCATAATTTCAACAGTAGGTACACCTAAGAGACTGGCGTCTCAAGGAAAACTATTACTATTAGAAATGTAATTGGTATGAACAGCACTTTGTAAACAACAGTTAGTTTTCATATAATTATTATGCTATTTTAGGATTGGTTTGTTAAATAAAAACTATAAATTGTCACACAGTAATTATTACACTATCTAGCTCCACAAACACGTAATAGCTCTTGATATTCTAGTAAAATCTCCATTTAGTCGTAAGATATTTGCCGAGTTGGTCACTGACTAGAACATGTAAGTAGCCTAGATAAAGATTATTCAGTAAAGTGTAAACTGTATTGTTCAAATTGTAGTGTGAGAAATGTGGTGCTAAGATTTCACATATGAAACTTAGGGTTATTTACATTGCAGGTTATGGCAAACTTGAATTTTCAACAAGCACCTAGAAGCCTAGCGAGCGGCGGTGTGGGCGGTCGCGTTAGCTCGGGCCTGGTGGGTGGCGTGTCGGGCCATGTGACGCCCACGTTCGGAGGCGCACTGTCGCCCGGCCGGAACTCCACCGCCATGCCCGGGGGCGCTCCGCCCTCTATGGCATCGCGATCCACACTATTCGGCCAACGTGCGTTTGCCGACCGCAGGGTACCCATACCAAACGCGCTATCGCAGCCTAACTCAAATTCCATGGTGAGAATCTGAATTTTCATTTGTATGACTGTCATAATTTATAAATGTGGGTAGAGGAGAAAAAAAACTGCTTACCTACAGTGAATAGTTGGAATGGAATTGTCTTCAAACTGTGAGAGTAGTAAAGAATAATCTGTGATTATTTAAATAGCTTTGTTGAAATAATTTTGTGTGTCATTTTAACATAATTAGAATATGTGAAATCCCAAATATCTATAATCCATAGTATTCTCTAAAAGTCTTCTACTGAATTGCAAAGAAATAACCTTAAAAATTGTTATTGAGACATCAAAACACTAAAGTAAGTAGGCACCTACTTTGGTTTTCAAATAAACTTTGCAAGATTTGTGTCAATATTTGTATTCAAATAGAGTTGTTTCCGAGTTCCAGCTCTTTATTTCATAATCTTATTGTTCATTCATGTGAACTAAGAAGTACCAAAAAAAATATCTGTTTTTTAAGATGTAAAGAAGTGCTTTCTGTATAAAGTTTGAACTAAGAAGTAGCAAAAAAATCTGGTATATAAGATGTAAAGTAATGCTTACTGTATAAAGTCTTTTTCAGTGGGGTTTCACGATCCACATTCATTTTTCAACATAGGTTTCAAGTTTGAGTGATATGTGTTATTGTTGTCTCCAGTCGAGTATGGGCAACCTGTCTCGGTTTAACACCAGCAGCAACTATCACTCGGTGTTCGGCGAGGGCGGCGATACGTCGACGCCTCCGCTTCTGGACCTCAGCGAGTTCCCGTCCCTCACGGCGCGGGGGGCTGGCGACCAGGCCCCCACCGCCGCGCCGCCGCCACCCGGCTCTAAACCTTACGGTTAGTTACCTTACCCAGGCCAGTCCAAAAAAAAGGAAAAAAAAGTAGTTTATTCTGCACAGACCAAACGTATGTTACAAAAAGAGTGAGTGAAAAAGACCTGACTTGGAGAGAGATTATATCTTTTCTTTGATATGAATGTACGGAAAAGTAATCACTTTTTTTGTGCTTCAATTGTTGGATTTAGTGAAAGTAGCAACATGGGCTGATGCTCATTACATTATTATTGTAGTTGCCACTGCATCTTTGTATTAAAGTCTCTCTTAAAGTCTAGTGTATAAGGATGAATGAAAGGCAATTAACAAAATGTATTTACAAGGAAACGCCTGGAGGGGACGCCTGAACAGGGGTTCCCAATCTATTAACATACGCGCCCCCCCTAAGTTTCTTTTAAAATCACTACGCCCCTGAGTTACTTTGTCAACATAAGCCGAAAAGCATATAATAATGTAAAGCGAGCGAAAGTGAGTTCGAAAATATTTGCACCCCCTTGGATTGATTAGATTTTCTTTTGATCATTCAAACAAAAATAGAAGTCACTTTGTCAACTTATGCTGGAAAGTTGAAGAATTAAGTGTATATAGATTGGAAGAGCAAACGAAAAGAGATCGAAAATTGTAGGAAACCGTCTCGAATAGGTTCGGTTTTCTTTAGTCCATTCATACAGAAACTCATTTTGTCGACTCATGCAGAAAACCTGAACCTCATTTTACAGCACCTAAGTAAGTATTATGAAACGTTTGGGTTTTGGAATCTAGTCTTAACCTTTACTAATACCATGAACATAAAATTTAAAAAAAAACTATATTATTGGAGTCGCCGTGCCTCCCCATTGGTCCCACCGGTTTGGAATCCCTGCCCTAGAAGGACTTATAGTGACTTTATTTGTGATGTTCTTCAAAAGGTCAGGTGTGTAATCCTCGCGACCGGCGTGCGTGTATGACTATGTGATGTATGATGAATGAACGTAAATGAAGCAAAAGGTGTATGTAAGTATTGTAGCAGGTGGTATTCTGTAGTTTCTGCCTACCCCATGGGAAAAAAGCGTTAGTTATATGTATGACGTATGTACTAGTATATAATTAGATGTTGTTATTTTGTGGCAGTGGGTATGGTGAAGCAGCCTACATCAGAGCAGTCAGAGTTCACGATGTCGTCGGAGGACTTTCCGGCGCTTCCTGGTACTTCGAGCGCGGGCGGAGCGGCACCGCTCCCGCCTCCCGGCCCCCTGCCGCCCCCGCCCGACTTCAGCAACCACACCAACGACAAGCCCCGGAAAGGCATACAGACCTCACCCGATGGTAAATATCCACACATATCCAAACAAGCCTGCTTAACTTCTTAATGAGATTTTTGGCCACTAAAATATAATCTTTTTCTTTTGGGTTCAGAATTCTAATCTAAAAAGCACAATAAAGTTGATTTGAATAACACAAATGATTTTTTTTAAATGTCATGTACTGCAAATGAACGAAATATTGTGCTGCATTTCTAATTAATAACACAAACTGTGTTTATCTATTTTGTGTTTATTATAATTAATGCATGCCATATTTTAACGTTCTATACCTGTGGAATTTTGATTTAGATAGTTAATTAAACTGAATTTGCACCTGACATGTAATTTTTTTGTCCCTAAAGTTATCAGTCAAGGAGCACATACGGAATTCTACGGTGTGTATACTAAATAAGTGCTGGAAATATATTAAAATGCATGTATTTTTTGTTATAGCAGTTTTAATATATAGTCCAGATAATATTCCATTAGAAATAGTATTTTTGTTCTGACAGTATGTTAATAATGTGTAATGTTTTAGGTAAAGTAACGAATATACCAGAGACGATGATACCGAACCAGTTTGGTATCGTGGGACTGTTGACGTTTATTCGCGCGGCGGAATCGGATCCCAGTTTAGTGTCACTTGCATTAGGGCAGGATCTCACTGCGCTCGGACTGAACCTAAATTCACCAGACAACCTTTATCTCACTTTTGCTGGCCCTTGGGCGGATACGCCGTGCAGGTAACTTATTATTATATGAAAACATAGTCTGCTAACAATCATCAAATCAATCACTCATGCTGGGGCCACACCAACGGGAAACGGCGTTGATTATCGCGATGATGGAAGTTAACCGTAGGGGTAACGTCCATCATCGCGATAATCAACAGCGTTTCCTGTTGGTGTGGCTCCAGCATCTGGCATTCGTGCTTTGCCTTCTGCATTAAATCTTATACATTGAAACCTTCACTGTAACAAAGCTGTAGATTTTGTGAAATTATGGGCAGACCTAACAGAATTTCAATTTTTTTCAGACCACAAGATATGGACTATCATGTGCCTCCCGAATATCTAATCAATGGTTCAATTAGAGAAAAGTTGGCGCCTCTACGACTGAGTCGATATAAGGAAGACCTCTTATTTTATTTGTTCTACTGTTTCGTGGGTGACGTGCTGCAAATCGCAGCGGCAGCGGAACTGTGAGTCAATCTTATTGTTTTTACATAGTTGTATGTTACATTGTATCACCTGGCTATCAGCCATAGCACAGATTTGTACGATGGTTCTTTCCGCAAAATAATTTGAATAAAAAGCGACTCTTGACACGACACAACAAAGTGCAATTCAGGTCGCATAGCGCTAATTACTTATAGTTATATTCGCCTAGAAGTTGCCTCTCTATCGCTACGCGTTACGTTCAATGAATTCGACTAGTCTAGCCCGCCGTGTCCATAATTAAAATGCGGAGTGAACTATCTGTATTCCATCTGTGGCCATCATAGCAACAAGTTGATTATCATGGGGTTAGGTTCTTCCATCTACTAATGGGCAATAAAATCAGCACATACAAAACTCGTGAAGTAGATAATCCATCAAAATATAATATTATGTATGTCCATTAAAAGTTTGTTTGAGAAAGTTTGTTAAAAATGGGTTCCTCAAAAGCATCAGAAAATTCTTATTCATCAAGTTGATAGGTATACAAATAATAAAAAACCCCCAAACACACCTGTCAACGTTTTGACTTCTTGTTCAACAATGCTCTGACGATCGACAGGTGCAGGGATGCCCATCCGTCTGGCCTGCCCTATGCTCCTTACCGGTGACGGGTAGCAGCGTCGCCGGCACAAGAGAAGTAGCTCGCCACTCGACAAGCTTCACAAATTGTATTTATATGGGTTTCACTGACTGGGAGAGATCCTTCTAAATTAGCGAATTCTACCTAAAGGGTAGTTAGGCTATAGCCCAATTTTGGATGTAGTAGGTAATGCAATGCAAAGCAATGTTCAGTCATTATACCTGCATTGACACTGGATAGTAAATGCTTCAACATACTGAACGAAGTGATTTCTGCCAAAAGATTTCAAAATGGTACTCTTAGAACAAAATGTACCCAACAAGGATGCTATGTAATTTATTTTTACACAGTATATTATAATTTTAAACGTTTGTTCCAGCTATAATCGAGAATGGCGGTATCACATGGAGGAAAAGGTGTGGATCTCTCAAGCGCCCGGCATGCCTATGGTGGAGAAGACCTCGACGTACGAGCGCGGCACCTATTACTTCTTTGACGCGCACAACTGGCGTAAGGTACTATTGGCGTTTATTTAGATATACACTATATGCATGTGGCATGACATTTTTTATCGACTTCAAAAAAAGGAGGAGGTTCTCAATTCGTCGGGATATTTTTTTTTACTTTTTATCTGTATGTTCCCCGATTATTCGAAGACTGCTGGACCGATTTGAAACATACTTTTTTTGCTTGAAAGGGTATACTTTCAAATTGGTCCCATTGTCATTTGGTCACGATCTGATATGGGATCTTGGAGAAATCGAGGGAACTCTTCAAATATTAAAGGCACATCTACAGCGATTTGGGTATTTTTGATGAGCAGTTGACATAAGGCTATTGTAACTTAGATAAATTACAAATCAACCCACTAAAAAGTGAAAAAAAAAAAACTTTTTTACAAAAAAATACAACCAACTTCCAAACTACAAAGTGAAAAATAACTTTAATTTCGGAAGTCGGTGTCAAAAAACTAAACTACTGATCCAAAGACACCGACTTCCGAAATTAAAGTTATTTTTCACTTTGTAGTTTGGAAGTTGGTTGTATTTTTTGTAAAAGTTTTTTTTTTTAATTATGAGAAAGCATGAAAGCACTTTGCATGAACAGTAGGAAGTTTATCAGAAAGACAAGAACTCCACTTGTTTATATTTTATACTAGTATACATACCACTATGCACAGCATTGCGAGTTTTTTAATGTTACGTTCTCTTGCCTGCTTATTAGCGATGTGCTTATCCTATTATCCTGCATGAATGGCGTCCGTATTTGGAGCTATCTTTTGTAACCTCTGATATCCAAAAAGTTGGTTCTCATAGGATAAATTATTTTTATGGTGTAAATAATGTTGTTATTTGTCCTCAGGTGGCGAAGGAATTCCACTTGGACTACAGCAAGTTGGAGGGGCGGCCGCAACTGCCACCGCATGTGCTCACGTAGCGTCCCCGCCGCGTCCTCTCTCATACACCTATTGTAGTTTTGTTATATAAAAAGTACAAGTTTAAAAAAAGATACACTCATTTATTTTATGTAACACCCCATTGTTCAGTAGGCCCTTAGCAACTGAGGGTATGCGTAAGCCAATCCGAACCGACACAACATGAAACAAAGCTATGTAATAAATTTATTGAAAACTAGCTGACCAGACAGACGTCCTGTTTCTTAGAACTCAAGCGCAGCGCCACCTACCGGGTCCAATTGCGAATCTAAACCATCTAGAGATCCTCTCAAACACAAAAAAAATCATCAAAATCAGTTATTAAAACGAAGCCCCCGCCGCGTCTGTCTGAACGCGATAAACTCAAAAACAGTACTACTAACTATTCATACGGTGCTCACCAATGGACGGAGTGATTCATGAGGAAGGTTTAGGTGTATAATTGCGCTGTGCAAACCAAGAGTTATATGAAAACAAAATAATCTATTCTTTACGTTTTCAAATATTTTCAAGATTGGAAATAAAATACATTACAAATACTCTCAAGTAGGATGAACATCAGTTATAGAATCTATAATCCACATGCTCGACGCAAAAGGCTGACACGACAAAACGAAAGAAAAAAAAATTGGCATATATGCTCTGCTACCCGAGCAAAGCCGGAGCGGGTTGCTAGTATAAAGATAAATATTACACTTTTTCTTTGCAAATATTACATTCACAAAACCATGTCTTCTACATTAGAAAGTTTGGGGTTCTAGTCGGTATCGTTCTAGAATGCAAATCTTGGTCCCAGAACCAGTAGATACCTATCGGTATTAATTTCGGTCATCATAATCTGTTATTACTTAATTTGTTCCGTGCGGGAATCGTATCTGCGATTAGTAGTCTGAAGTCAACTACTCTGCTACTGTGGATACCGCACCATCCAGACTTATTGTGTGCGAGGAATTCAGTCAGTGTAATGTGAACTTGACTCTCGCAATAATAATACAAATGATCTCTCCGCCCACGACACCAACACCTGCTCGTCGACGGGGAGGACGCCGGCCGCCGGACGGTTTAGGACCTCGAGGCCCACCGGCCTCTGATAGGGTCCCAGCTCCCGGCGGAAGTGTGCAGCGCATGAGATGGACACGCTCCATCAATGAAAACGTCATGCGCTCATACTATGGGGCTACAGATGGAGGAAATAATCTGACCGCGTACCGTGTTCGGATGCTCTCTCTATTTCAGGTGCTTGAGCCAGCTGTCAACGTTTCGGCACAACGACTATCGGATCAGGTGCGGGTCATCCAGCGTAATCATATGCTGGACGACACTGCACTTGATCGCCTACGAGTTGAAATGCAGAGTAGCCATGTTGTTGCTCCCCCGTCGCAGACTGTTGTAGTAACACCACGGTCCAACACAAGCCAAGCTGACGAGAGGAGTGACGACAGGGCTACAATCGTAAGTACCCAATGCAATGAGGAATTGAGGAGTGCTTTGGAAGGTGCGATTCAGGAATATCGATATATGTCGCCCGAACTTAGGCCACGCTTACCTCGTTTGCCCATGCATAACAAAAATAGGGCGCTGGTGGCGGCTCTGGATTCGCAGTTATCAAACTATTTTGATGACTGCGAAGACCTCACTGATACTCACTCAATTTTGTACTGCGCGGCTGTAGCGGCATGTCGTGTAGCTCACGTCAAATTTGCTAATAGTTCTAGAGCTACGCGACCGAAACCAGCCGTACCAGCCTGGCAGTGCAGAATTGAGCGCCGTATTAGTGTGGCCAGAGCGCTCATCGGCAAACTAATCTGCTTCAGGGAGGGCAATACTCGCCCTAGAGTGATGCGCTTTGTGAGGCGGGCGTTCTCAGGGACTGATATCAGCCCTGAGGACTATATGTCCCGTGTCACAGAGCGCATCGACTTTCTGAAGCAGAAAGTGTATGCATGGGCAAACCGTATCCGTAGGTATAAGCGGCGGGTAGAGCGATATACTCAAAATCGCACCTTCCAGAGTAATGAAAGGTGGGTTTATAGGGCTTGGGAACGACCGGACCAAGGTGTGAATGACACGCGCCTACCGGATGATGATGCCATGGATTCTTTCTGGCGGAGTATCTGGTCGGTGCCTGTCAGTCACACCGAAGGTGACTGGACTCGGGAAGTCGAGCGAGCCTGCGATCCAATACCAGAAATGGGGGCTATTACCATCTGCCCCCAAGATGTAACACGTGCAGTTCGTCCGCTACCTAACTGGAAGTCTCCAGGACCGGACGGGCTGCACAACTTCTGGATTAAATGGTTTATGAGATCGCACGCTCGCTTGGCGGCTCAGTACCAGACTGCTTTGGAGTCTGGGTCGCTACCCCAGTTCCTAACAACAGGAGTTACCCACCTGCTCCATAAATCTGGTAGCACCGCGGAACCCAAAAATTATAGGCCGATCACGTGTTTACCGACGGTCTATAAAGTTTTTACATCCATTTTGAGAGCTAAAATTAACAAACATATAGACACCAACTCCATCATGTCTGCCTCTCAAAATGGATGTAGGAACGGGTCCCGCGGTACTAAGGAGCTACTCCTCATTGATATGACCATTAGCCAACAGGTACGCCGTTCCCGAAAGGATCTGTCGACATGCTGGATAGATTATAAGAAGGCCTATGACTCGGTGCCACATACATGGCTCATGAAGGTGCTGGAGTTGTATAAAGTAGATACAACTCTGCGCACCTTCCTGATGTCATGTATGAGGCAATGGAGGACGGTCCTTCGCTATCCAGGATGTCGAAATGTCCAGAGGAATAGCGAGCCGATAAGGATAGAGCGAGGCATATTTCAGGGCGACAGTTTGAGTCCGCTTTGGTTCTGCTTAGCCCTGAATCCTCTAAGCACACTGCTAGAAGATTCAGGTCTTGGCTATCGGTTGAGGAGAGGTGGTCAGGTTATATCTCATCTCCTATACATGGATGATCTAAAACTCTTTGCCCCCAACAATTTGCAACTGATGGAGCTACTGAAAGTAACTGAAACTTTCAGTAGTGCCATCAGAATGGAATTTGGTGTGGACAAATGTGCGGTCATGCATGTAAAGCGAGGGGAGATTGTGGAATCCATGGGAGCTCAACTCTCGGATTCCATAAACCTTAGAGCCCTCTCCGCATCCGAAACCTATAAGTATTTGGGTATGTCGGAAGCGTTGGGCATCAATGTTACTGACATGAAGCAATCGTTGAAGGAGCGTTTCTTTGGCCGCCTGAAGAAAGTATTTAATAGTCTTCTATCAGGTGGAAACAAGGTGCGCGCCTTCAACGGTTGGGTCATGCCGGTTTTGATGTACTCTTTCGGCATACTCAAATGGACTCAGACCGAACTCGACGCCCTGGATAGGAGGGTCCGTACGCTGCTGACTGCATATCGAATGCATCACCCACGGTCATCGGTAATGAGACTGTATATCCCGCGAAAGTGTGGAGGTCGAGGTTTTTTAAACGCTAAGACCCTCCACAATCGCGAGATATGCAGTCTTAGGGAATATTTCCTAGAAGCCGACGTGGGGATGCATCGAGATGTGGTCGCGGTGGACAAGGGTCTTACCCCGCTCTCCTTGGCTAAAGAGAACTGGCGCAAGCCTGTAGTGCTCGACACTAACGATCGCAGGGAGGTATGGCAGAGTAAGGAGCTTCACGGACGCTTTTTCCGGGCCCTACATGGACCCGAAGTAGATTTACTGGCGTCCGTGACCTGGCTACGTTTCGGTGACCTCTTCGGGGAGACCGAAGGTTTTATCTGTGCAATTATGGATGAAGTTATCATGACGAACAATTACCGGAGATTTATTGTGAAGGATGGCACGGTTGACATCTGTCGGGCATGTCACCGTCCGGGAGAATCAATCCGACACATTATCTCCGGGTGTTCTCGTCTAGCTAACGAAGAGTACTTGCATAGACACAACCTTGTAGCCAGGATTATCCATCAGCAACTTGCTCTGAAATACGGCCTTGTGGAATCGGAAGTGCCGTACTACAGGTATGTGCCCGACCCAGTTCTCGAAAATGGAAATATCACATTGTACTGGGATCGATCCATCATCACTGACAGGACTATTGTTGCCAATAAACCTGATATAGTTGTGGTGGATCGAGTAGAGCGGCGCACAATGATTATTGACATAACAGTCCCGCATGACGGGAACCTCGTGAAAGCCGAGAAAGACAAACAAATCAAGTATCTTGACTTGGCTCGCGAGATTGTCGACATGTGGGATGTGGACTCAGCGATCATTGTGCCGATAGTCGTATCAGCCAATGGCTTAATTGCTAAGAGCCTCGACCAACACCTAAGGAGGCTCTCGTTGGGCAGCTGGATCAAGGGCTTGATTCAGAAGGCGGTACTCCTGGACACGGCTCGCATTGTTAGGAGGTTCCTCTCTCTGGAGCCCTGACCGCCGGTAGCTTGGACCCTGTTCCCGATACCGGTGGGCTACTATTTTTTATATTTTTAAATGTTTTTATATTTTTTATATTCTAATATTTAAAAATGTAATTTATAAGTATTTTAATGGAATAAATGAAAATAATAATACAAATGAATCCTACAATAGCAAATGGATAGTCGTCGTGGTGTACGGAGATTGCACATAAAACAATGATTTCTAAATCACAATAAGTAGCAGTGCAAGAGGACTCCATGGGGGTAGGTACCAATTTTTTTTTTGGTGTGGTTCCCTGCAACATGGCAACTAAACGAACACGGGTGGGTTTTAGTAAGTCTGACACGCCTTCCCGCTCCGCCCAGAGCAGGAGAAGTTATTTAATAATTTCTCACCCAAAAATAAATAAAAAATGGGGTATCAATTTTCCCTTTTATTTTGGTCTCTCATATTGAATGATATATAAAACCAGTGTGGCATAGTAGTGGGCACTTATTTGTCTTTCATAATAGCTATAAGTAAACTGATTTCCACAGAACTCAGCTGTGATAAATGGTAAAAGGATCCGTGCTGATCACGTAGGTAGTTGCCGTGCATGGTAATCGCAGTAAGATTTTGACATAGGTACCGTGAGACCTGGCAACTTTGCCAAACGTTGTTAAATTTGCCATACACCGCCTTATGAGACAAAATAATTTATTACGTCAAAACAATTTTATTTTTAACGTTTGTAATATCCTTACATCAAATTTGAATATTTGGTTGGCAACATTTTATTTTATATGACAGCCTAGGTCTCATAGAACTGTCATTTTTGGCGGTTACTTTTTTCCTGTGTTAGCTGTGAGTGACTTCGTGCTCCGAAACTTTCATGAAAAAAAGTGGGATAAACGTTGTGTAGGTAAGTAAAATTTTAATACCATTTTCTTAATAGTATTCTTTCATTGAAATCGTGTTAATTTACGTCTCTTTAAGCAATTTAACTAAAGAAATCACTGTTGGCAAATATACTAACCCAATGCAAAGTTTTAGTGATGTCGACTTTGCCATGTTTTCTTTGATGCTAGGGTTGTCACAAAAATATTCATAATATTAAGTTTTGTTTCACACTTTTTTTTTTATTGAATTTGTATATGTAAGCTTTTCAAACCTAATTTATATAATAAATATTCATTATAATACCCACCTAATTATTGTTTTTTACTGAAAAATTTTTTAGAAAATGGGAGATCGATCGAGGCGTCAGTTGGGGAGCAGAGCCTACAAAAATTATTCACCAGAAATGCTAAGTACCGCAGTAGACTTGGTAAGACGCAAACTTATTTCATCATTAGAGGCATCAAAACGATTTTATATCCCAAGAAGAACAATAGATAATAAAGTAAAAAGTAAACATACTAAAAAACCAGGAGCCCAACAACGACTTAGTGTTGCCGAAGAGCATGAGATTGTGAAAGTCCTTATTGCGGCAGCGGATTTTGGGTCACCTTTATCAAGATTCGAACTAAGGCTGGTCGTTTATAGTTATTTAAAAAATAACAATAAGGAGCATTTATTTGACGGAAAACTTCCAGGAAAGTGGTGGATCAATCATTTTTTGACTCGCCATAAAGAGATGCTAACGGTAAGAGCCGTGCAAAATATCAAAAGGGTGCGCGCTGCTACTAACGTTGCTGACTTTGAAAATTATTTCGAAAATTTAAGAAGTTCTCTTCATAATATTCCGCCTAGAAATATTTTAAATTATGATGAGACAAATCTTTCAGATAATCCCGGGTCAACAAAGTGTATTTTTAAACGCAAAGTTAAGTATCCGGAACGTGTAATGAATACTACCAAAGGAAATATTTCGATAATGTTTGCAGCGGCAGCGGATGGTACCCTGTTGCCTACTTACACAGTTTACAAAGCTGAACATTTATGGACAACTTGGTGTGAAAATGGGCCTAACAACGCCCGATATAATAGGAGTAAATCTGGTTGGTTCGACTCGACTGTATTCCAAGACTGGTTTGATTCAGTTATCATACCATGGGCAGAGAAACTAGATGGTCCAAAATTAATTATAGGCGACAATCTTTCAAGCCATCTTAATGTTGATATAGTGCGTAAATGTGAAGAGCGGAACATAAGATTTACTTTTTTACCACCCAACTCAACTCACATATCTCAACCGTTGGATGTGGCGTTTTTCGGCCCTTTAAAAAAAAAATGGCGCCAAGTTTTGACCCAGCATAAAATAGATAATCCGGCAGAAACACAACTGAACAAGGCTCATTTCCCAATGATGTTAAAATCTTTATTAGAGGCTATAGAAATAACGAATAAACAAAATATTTGCTCTGGATTTAAGGCAACAGGCATAGTACCGTTTAATCCCTTGAAAATATTGCGAAAGTTACCAGATTATGAAGAGCAAAACAAATATAGAATTGACACCGCACTCTTAGATTATTTGAAAGCAAATCGGGCACCGAACCCAGTTCAAAAAGTAAGAAACAAAAAGATAAATATTGCTCCAGGTAAATCTGTTTCATCTCAAGAAGTTCAATTATTATTGACAAAAAAAACATCTAAGACTAGCAAAATTATACCACCCGAAGCTCAGCCGGCTTTGCTTGATCCAGCATCAAGTCTTGCAATAGAGGGAGTGACCGATGTGCCTTATTCAAAAACCAGACAAAAGGTTACTATTCTATCAGAAGTAAAACTCAGTCCATTTAATTTAGCCTACACAGATTTTAAAAAGTTGCATGGTATGCAAAACCTTAAAAAAGTAGATAAAAACTTCAACATATTTGCATCGCACAGCAAAGAGAATCTGCCCGTCGTCCAACCTGAAGAAGAACATTTAGAATACATAAATTATGAAAACCCAGTACCATCAACATCTGCAGATAGCTCTAAACCATGTAATGCAAAAAAGAAGACATGGAAAAGTAACGAAAGTAGCGAAGACGACAATTATCCCTATTCCTTAAGAGATACTTCGGAAGAAGAATGTATTTCTGAAGAAGAAAATACTTCTGAAGAAGAATGTATTCCTGAAGAAGAAAATTCTTCTGAAGAAGAATGTGTTATACCATCTGAATCAGAATCATGTGAAGATAACAAAGAAAAAACTGTACAAGAAATAGAGGAAAAATGTGAAACTTCGCCCATTCGAATTAATAGTTACGTTTTGGTAAAATTTTCTGGGCCAAAAACCAACAAATACTATGTTGGAAAAGTTTTGGATATTAATGATGATTCTGGTCTGAATATTCAATTTATGAGGAAACGAAAGGGAGAATTTTATTGGCCGCATATCGATGACATTAGCTTTATATTAACAAGTGACATCGAAATTATTTTAGGAACACCTCGTGAGGGTCGTAGAGGTACTTTAAAATTTGACTGTATCGATTTTTCGAAGTATAATGTTCAATAAACTTAGTAGGTAGGTGGTACCTACTTAGTTCTTATAAGTATCCTAGTAGTTAATAGACTTTAAGCTATGTTCCACCACTTGTTGACTGATTTGATTGTGGTGGTTGTGTTATTGATTAATTTTAAGAGTTGAAGAACCGAATTTTATTTTATTTTAAAATATAGGGTGGCTGGTAATTAGTGACCGATGCTTAAACACGTGATTTTACTCATCATTATGAACAACTTTTACTATGAGACCAAACTGGAAATCGCGAAAAAAAAATCTGCTGCTATCCTTACATTTATGTTCGCATAACTCGTCAAAATGTAGGGAACAGCTGATATTTTTTTCGCGATTTCAGCTTTGGTCCCATAGTAAAAGTTGTTCATAATGATGAGTGAAGTCACGTGCTTAAGTAGGTATCGGTTCACTAATTACCAGCCTCACTATATTGTCATGTTGATCTCACAAAAAAAAAAACACCACTTGTTGACTGATTTGATTGTGGTGGTTGTGTTTTTGATTAATTATAAGAGTTGAAGAACCTAATTTTATTTTATTTTAAAATATAGGGTGACTGGTAATTAGTCACCGATACTTAAACAGGTGATTTTACTATGAACAACTTTTACTATGGGACCAAATTGAAAATCGCGAAAAAAAATCTGCTGTTATCCTTACATTTATGTTCGCATAACTCGTCAAAATGTAGGGAATAGCTGATATTTTTTTCGCGATTTCAGGTTTGGTCCCATAGTAAAAGTTGTTCATAATGATGAGTGAAGTCACGTGCTTAAGTAAGGATCGGGTCAGTAATTACGAGCTTCACTATATTGTCGACTGTTGACTGATTTAATTGTGGTGGTGTTATTGATTCATAAATCATAACAGTTGAAGAACCTAATTTTAGTTTATTTTAAAATATTGTCATGTTTGATCTCACAAAAAAGATTATACCTACTCAACTAACTACCTAAGGTATTGTGATTTATGTCAATCTCACAATTGCGTTATTTATCTAAGTATTTTGATACCTGATTTTATATCAGATTTTAAGTTCCTAACCATGTTTTTATGCTTGTTTATGTTGTAGGTACTATGTAACCTATCTTTAACATGTTTTTTTAAGTTTTATTTTAATAAATATTTTATTCAATTTTTTTTAATCTTTTGACATTTTAGTTTTTGACAACCCTGACAGCTATTTCTATTTTGTTTGAAAAAATCGAAAAAAGGTGGGTGAATTTGCCACATTGTGGAAATCTTTATTGCCAGAGCAATATCTTATATAATTTGAGTATAGTTTTACTGTAACCAAGCATGTGGCAATGACGAGTGTGATTTTTTACGGTAATTCTATTAATTTTATACAACATTTTGAGATGGCAATCTTACCACAAGTAATGGTTGACTTTGCCATAGAAGGTTTTTGGACTAAAATATCATTAAAGAATGAAAAAACAATAGTTATAAGATTGTGATTCAAAAATGCATAAAATTTACTGCATATACTGATAGGTTGCTTTGTACATCACCATAGAGTTTTTTTAGGAAAAATCTTTTCAAACTTTTTTATCCACCCTAAAGTGGCAGAGTTGCCAGGTTTCACGGTAATGTAATGTGCAGGTGCTATTATTGCCCAAGAACTTTTACGCCATAGGAATCGATAAGTCGGTAGCAATCAGTAGCATAATCGTAGTTTGACAACATGGCGGGGTTAAACCTACTGTTAACCAAAAAAAACTTTTTTACAAATAAAAACTTTTTACAAAAAAAAAAAACAACCGACTTCAAAAAAACACTACAAAGTGAAAAATAACTTAATTTCGGAAGTCGGTGTCTTTGGTTTTGAATTTTCGTTCTTTGTCACCGACTTCCGAAATTAAAGTTATTTTTCACCTTGTAGTGTTTTTTTGAAGTCGGTTGTTTTTTTTTTTGTAAAAGGTTTTTATTTTTCACTTTTCAGTTGTGATACACCTACCCCACACAAATTCGAATACCAATACCTGCTATTTAAATAACAGTGACAGAAAGTTATCATATCATCCACATACTAAGTGACGAAAAAATACGTATTATTGAAGCTAACTCAAAAACCACCCAAGCAAAGTTAATAAAATTTATATGGGACCACCTCTGAAGTATGATCTACCAAACAAAAAAAGAATCATCAAAATCAATTCATAATTGACGGAGTAATCGCGTAACAAACATACAAAAAAAAAACAACATACAATCGAATTGAGAACCTCCTCCTTTTGGAAGTCGGTTAAAAATACAATCGACTTCGAAACTACAAAGTAACTTTAACTTCGGAAGTCGGTGTCTTTGGATCAGTTTTTTAGTTTTTTGACACCGACTTCAGAAATTAAAGTTATTTTTCACTTTGTAGTTTCGAAGTCGGTTGTATTTTTTGTATAGTTATTTTTTTCACTTTTTAGTGGGGTGATTTGTAATTTATCTAAATTACAATAGCCTCATGTCAACTGCTCATCAAATATATCCAAATCGCTATAGATGTGCCTATAATATTTGAAGTTCCCTCGATTTCTCCAAGATCCCATCATCAGATCGTGACCAAATGACAATGGGACTAACTTGAAAGTATACCCTTTCAAACACAAGAATTTTTGAAATCGGTCCAGCCGTCTTCGAGTAATCGGGGAACACACATACATATAAAAAAGAAAATATCCCGCCGAATTGAGAACCTCCTCCTTTTTTTTGAAGTCGGTTAAAAATTAATTGGAGGGCAACAGCATGACTATTGATTTCAATTACATATAGTAATGGGCATGTAAGTAACAAATAAAACATTTCTAGAGACATTATATCATATTATATTGTAAAATCTCTTAAGGGGTGTTAGTAAAATATTGCAAAGCATGATGCAAACTTTATGGCGGCTCGGAACACGAGGCGAGTCGTTGCGCAGTAACAAATTCATGGGTCAGCGGGGGTGAGGAGTGCGGTACTGCGCAGCGAGTAGTGCACTTCAGAGCTGACATAAAGTTTGACGCATACTTTAGACTGTTCATGGCGGTACTTAACAATTTTTTTAGAAATTCAACACAACAGATATTAGCGTTCTCAGTTATTAGAACTCACTTATACTTTGAAGATACAAAATTAGTACTATATAACATAAACTTAATCTAACTTATGTCCAGTCATAATGGAAAATGCCAAAATTCTGCTTCTAGCATTTCAATGATCTTCAGCAGACTTATGCCTAAATACTAGCAGGCTATGATTGTGTCTCAGTCAAGATCATCAGTGCTTGCTGAGGGGGTGGGGTTGGGGGCATCACCGGCAGGCTGTGCAGAGCCTGCAGAATTATCCTTCATGGTAGGTTCATCATCACTGTTCTTGCCAGGAACCCAAAGTCCTGCGTCCACACATCTCTTCATGAAGTAGATGGCTTCTTGCTCAGGCATTTTAGCAATTGTTGCTTGGAGCAGTGGCACGTCTTGGGCATCAAAGCATTTCTTCAATTCCTGAAATAATGACAATGCAAAAAATATTAGTCAAAGTAACTCTAAGACTTGATTTGTAAATTTTATTTGAGGAAAAACTTATTTATTAAATACTTTATGCACACTAATGTACAGAGGCAGGCTTAATGTAATAGGCATTTTCTACCAGTCAACCTTGAGGTGATTCAGACACAAATAGTGGTAGATACCTATAAGTTATGTATGTGATTTTTGTATGTGTGAGCAAGTTGTTGAGGTGCCAAACAAATAAATACAATCAGAACTTGTATGGCATACTATATCTAAGAAATTAACCTACAGTACTTTCAATCATTTAACCCTAGCTACTTACATCAGGTAGCTCCTCATACACCTCAACAGGGTCCAGTCCACCAGGTCCCAGCCTGGCCTTTCGTTCCTCTTCCTCCTGCTCTCTTATAGCATCATTAATTTTCTCAGCAGCTCGCTTCTTGATCCTTGCCTTAAACTGCTCTAATTCATCATCAAATGAGTCTTTATATGTCTTCTCTGCAATTTGAATCCTGAAAACCAGAAATATTTATAACATTTGATCTTAAAGTGTTCATAAAACAGCAATGAAACTAAAGTGATTTACTTTGAGAAGAAAGAGCTGACACAAGCTCTGGGGTCCACATCCAATTGTTTGGACAGCTCCAATATGTACTGCATGCAGATAGTTTGGTGAGCTACATGAGCCATCAAATCATGTTTCTGAAAATAACCAAAAATAGATAAAATAAATATAGTGAAAATCATAAAGAAGTTGCAACTGCATCATATTACACAACAGTAATAATTATCAAACACAGATTACAAGCAAATAGATAACAACATTACAATGCACAAATGCAGAATACTACTGACCTCTTCCATTTCCAAGTTGATGCACCAGATGACAAGGTAGTTGGCAGTTTCCTCACACACCAGTTGACTGTGCTCCTGTAAAAACGATCGCGAGTCCTCATAACGCCGCAGCATACCAAACTGCTTCAGAATCTTTTCATTTTCTTTGATAAACTTCTTCATTTTAGCTTCTTTCTCCTCCTCAGTCATGTTCTCATCCTTAGGTCTGATGGGCTTGGTGTTAATGACGGTTTTGGTGAAGCCCGGCTCACTGATCGTGTCCACGTTCCACGGGGTTTGTCGTTCTTTCTTTTTAAGATCATCTTCTTTTTGTTTTAATTGTTTCTCTTCTTTTTCTAGATCAGCTAATGCTTTCTTTAAAGAATCAAGATCGGGACTGTCGGGGCCCGCTTCACTGATTTTTTTCCTAGTTTCGTTTATCAATCTGAAGTTTTCGGTCTTTTTTTGGACGTGTTCATCTCTCTCTTTACGTCGCTCTTCCATGCGCTCGACACGCGCTTGGTGCCGCCAGCGAAATAGCGACGGAGTGTCGATGTTAGGGTGGGTCTCGTCTTCATCATCGGATATCTAAAATGGGTTGTCAATCCAGGTTACTTATCTAGGAGTTTACACAACGTTGGAGCTAATTTTGAATGGTATGCAATAAGTACTTACTTCTATGTCCTTCCACTTGCTGTAGTCGACCATTTTGAGTTAATAACAAGGATTCCAGTTACGATTTAATGTTTTAACTTTCTTTTGTCTTTGCAGGAAAACGAATAACTTCGAGAAACAGTAATAATCCGGAAAATTCTCTCAATACATAACGCTCGCAACAGATAATAAATAAACAGAAACGTCACGTCATACACGACATAGACAAAATGGTTTTTTTTTCATGGAGATTAGAGTTCCAGTCTCAGTAGTCATATAATTTGTAGTCTGTGGATGGTAAGGCTGACCTTAGTGGTCATCTGCGAGATGCAATAGTAAACAAAAATAAAAAATGGTTAGGATCTTACAACAAAGCGTTCAACAGTTTTTACACAAAAACATCGCAACAAAGAGGCGTGGTTATACACATATGCTTTGTATAAAAATAAAATGTTTATGTGTAAGCTTTTTAAAGTGAAACTTTTATTACATCGTCTCAAACTTTTTCGTCTGTGTGTTGCATGTCGCATGACGGTCGGCCGCGGAGTAGGGATAAAGTGAAAAGTTTCACTTTTACCGTGGTTTCATAATACCACACAATCCTTTTTTTGTGTCATGTTTCGAAAAAACATGCGCAGGAGACCCGACGTTAGATACACAGATTGATGTAGCAAGGTAGTTCGATGTTAAAGGCTCGTGCAGACCAGCGCGATATTGCGGGCGCGACAGGCAACGCGACCCGTGTCGCGCTCGCGATATCGCGCTGGTCTGCACAAGCCTTAAAGCGGCCTACTCCGAGGACATCCGTTTATGTTTTATCTGGTTTTTGTATGGGTTTTCAGCAAAGATGACGTAGGGGATGGACTTAGGGGATGATGTCGTAGGGGTTCTGGTAAGAAATAAGTCTCTTATGCAATAGTTCAATGGAACGGCAAAGCCATACATTTTGACCAAATGTACAGTTTATAGAGTTAGGGGTTTGGCTCTACATTAGATGATAACTTTTTAACAGTGAAAGCGTTATGTGAGTCTTGGCAACCTACTTAACATGAAATGTTTTTGGTGGGATTTCATTTCTTTTTGTAGGATGCTCTATTTATATTAGCGGTGATATTACCAAAGGCCGATCCAGCCTTCGAGTCAGGTCACATAGTCGAGGTGCAGTTAGGACAGGCTCCAATCAGTGGCGGACCTGTCGCATGTTGGGGGCCCTGGGGCCGCATAACAAAATGAGGCGGGTCTAGTCAGTTTATGTAAAATAAATAATGAAAATGAACAATGTCGACATACGCAGAAAAGTTTGAGAGTCAGAAGAATATAGGATGCTTTAGAGAGCGAGCGAAACGAGCTCGAAAATGTTAGTACTCCGCCTTGTGTACGTAAGGTTTTCTTTTGAACAATCGTACATAAATGGAATCGCACCCAGAAAGGTTGAGAACGTAGGATGCAAGAGCGAGCGAAGCGAGCTCAAAAATGTTAGCTCTATTTATATTTAAATAGGTACTATGTACGTGGCCTCCAACTCCAAACTGTTTCTTACTGAATGTATTTTTACCGTGTTTGGGATTTGAAGGAGAAAGGACTTCTGATGCTTTGAGGGCTCCTCAGGACTGGGGCCCGGGGCACATAGTCGGATTATTCGTCTCGTTCGCGTGTCTTTGTCATCATGCAAAGTATTTATTGTAATAAATTAATCTATGAGATTAGAAAAATTATCAATGGTCGATCTAGACCCAGGCCAGGTCTGACCCCCCGTCATGACCTTAATAACTTGCACCTCGCTTTACGTGAGTGGGAGGGTGAAAGTTACGGATTTCTTAATTTTTTGGTTGTTTGCGTGCAAATTCTAATCTGCATACGAAATTTCAGTTTTCTAGGACTTCGGGAAGTGCCTAGAGGTTTTGATGAGTGAGTGAGTCAGTCAGTGAGTGAGTCAGTCAGTGAGCGAGTCGGTCAGTGAGTTAGTCAGTCAGTCAGTGAGTGAGTCAGTAAGTGACAAAATCTACGTATTTTAGATACCTATTAATAAAATTCAAGGTAGAAAAACTAGATAAATGAAACTTATAGTGTTTTATAAGTCTGTTAACTACATCTTAAGAATTTTACCTCTCTAGCAATATTCAGGCCGAAGCTAAGAGGGTTTGAAAATACGACGCAACGCTTCAATAAAAGGTAGGTTGTGCTTTTTGTTTTTTGGCGGGGGCTACTGTGCCTCCAAATGTTTATTTATTTATTTATTTACTATTCACACATACATTTTTTTAACAGGTACAACCCAATACAGCAATGTTGTCACAATGTCCACTGTGTGGCACAAGTCATTCAGAGGACAAAATGTTAAGTGTCACTCTCTGGAATTCCGCCAATGAGCATGTAAAGATATCCACTTGCAGAGAGACGCTGTTGAGTATCTTTATTGCCCGCCCCACTGGTGCAAACTTTAACAGGTTTGTACGGGCTATCGGGACTTTAAACAGCCTCTCTCTCGGCCCTTGTCGCAGCCTACTGTTTGGAACGAAATTATGTAAAACAAAGATTGTATGTAGGTATTTCTATTGTGATACCTACCTATAGTCAATTAGCTGATGCTAAAATCCAACGTATTAAACAATTTATTAAAATCGGGGTCAAGAACTACTACCTATTTTCAGCTACAATAACATCAGGGATTGATTCTGAGCAATAGGTAGGTAATGAAGCAACTCGATGTAAGGCGATTAACACACTGTCACGCACCACGCAGCGTAGCGCGTGAATGCGTTGCTTGTAAGTATCTCCGTTTGTATAGAAAACACGCACAGTCCAACACACAGAAAATGCATCCACGCGCAGATTGTTTTCTATGGCCGCCCCGCACCACGCTGCGTGATGCGGTGCAGTGTGCGAATCGCCTAACTGTTCTTATAAGTAGCTAGGATAGTAATAATTCTAAACCTCGTGAAAGCTGAGAAAGAGAAACAAATAAAATATCTCGAGTTAGCAAACGAGGTTGTTGTGATGTGGAATGTGAGCTCGGCTATCATTGTGCCCATTGTCGTAACGGCTAATGGCCTGATGGCCGAAAGCCTCGACCAACATTTCTCGAGGCTCTCGTTAGGCGGTTGGATCAAGTGCCAGATTCAGAAGGCAGTACTCCTCGATACGGCTCGCATTGTGAGGAGGTTCCTGTCTCTGCAGCCCTAACCACCGGTAGCTTGGACCCTGCTCCCGACACCGGCGGACTTTTATTTTTTAATATTTTTTTTAATTTCTTTTTAGTGTAAGAAATATTTAAAAATGTAATTATATATGAAAGAAAATAAATAAACGAAATAATTCTGATAATCAAAACGAAGCTTTATTTTCTATAAGTTAAGGTAAAAAGTTAAGTTAATTTTAACTAATTAATTTTAATTCTTCCTCTTCTTTTTCGCAAGCGTGGTAAGAATTGTTGTCATGACCGTAGTGGTGGTGGTCATGGCTCCGGTTGTTGCACTGGTGATGTTGATAGGCGCCTCCTCATCTCCATCTTGGTTCTCGGAATCGTCAGGAATACTGATTTGGAATTGTAGCAGTACTACAAGGTATGTCACCATGGTTGCCAGCAACTGTAACAGAAAGATTTATTTCAAAACTTGTTTCTAATGATACCTTCGTAGAAAAACTTTTTACAAAGAAAAAAAAAAAAACATTTTTATTTATAGCTGTGGTACCTACCCCACACAAATTCGAATACCACTACCTGCTATGTAAATAATCATATCATCCACGTATGTACTAAGTGGGAAAAAATATCATATTAGAAAGAAAAAGAAAAGGAAATGAAGGAAGGGAAATGAAGGGAATGAAGGTAACTGAAAAACTATCCAAGCAAAGGTAATAAAATTTATATGGGACCACCTCGAAAGCATACCCTTTCAAACAAAAAAAGAATTTTCATAATTGGGCTACAATTGACGGAAGTATCGGTGGACATACATAAAATAACATACGCTACGAAGATATAAAACCTAGTCCTTTTTGGAAGCCGGTTAAAAAACGGGATTAAATCATTCATGTACAATATGTACACTAGCCTTAATTGGATTGTTCGAGAGCGAGGACAACCGAGCCGTTGGAAGTGCAAGCTACAAGGCTTCTAACTAGAGCGTTGACCTATGCTCTTGGAGCCTAGAGCTCTTTGTATCGTGACAAAATGAAAGGCTAGGAAAAGTGGTTTTTATACCTACATCAACCATACCCCGGTCTATTTAAGAGGCTTTTTCGTTTCCTAGTTTAATGCATATATTATAGTAGGCATCTATAATTTTTCCACTCGTGTCCAATCAGCATAAGTTTCAACTTAATCTGAATAAAGAAAATAATATTTAAAAAATATAATTTTCAACAGTGTTACGTACTGATTTGAAAAGAGTCCTATTGACATTAAAGAATCCTCCGAGGCTTATTTGTGAGGGGTTCATCTCGGTGGCTCGCAGAAACATGTTCACTTCAGTTTGAGCGTCCGTGTTCATCCAGGATAATTCCACCATCAGCAGTTTCTTCTGGAAGTTTGTTCGCACCTGTGCGGATACAAAATTTAGAAACACTAGTTAGAATACTAGAACAATCGTTAAAAAAATAAGAACCACCCTTTGCATCTGGTATTTAGACTTTCGTCGAATGTATATTATGTCGCGTATCTAATAGGTACGCTCCGTTAAAACTACGTCAGCCAGCGAGTAGATACGAAGGCACCTTAACTTTGTAGTTTTTGGTAGGTAGGCAATATATTATGTGTTAGTTACATTATGAGTAGTTACTTACATTATGAGAAGCGTAATGAGCTTCATCGCAAATAAAGAATAGCAGAAAGATACTGCACAACGCCGTCAATGCAAGACCAATGTCCTTGATACCGAATCCCTCGGAGATCTGACTGAGCAGCCCGTAAATAGAGAGGGTGATGATCAGGAAGAGGTACAGGTTGACGAAGGTAAACGTGTAGCAGTTGGCAATGCCCGTGTCTCGAGAGAGCTTGCTCAAACGTAACCAAAGGGCACGGTACTCGGCGACTTTGCCTGCCGGGCCGATGTGGCGGAGAGCCTGAAAGAAATGGAACATTAGAGAGATGGTCGCATAGTCATAAGAGACAACCAGCCCTGAGATGTTGTGAATTTATTACATCATGTTGTACCCAAGGACCGATCTCAAGATCCTAAAGATTTGAAGTCACAAATCCAGAGAGACAGTTAAATAAGAAATCTGACCATTATCTTTCTCACATTTTTACTTCGCGTTAGTTCGAGATCGCATTGGTCTGTATTGAGGTTCAAGAAGTACTAAAATTAGAGCAATAGTCGCGTATTAGAGTTAATGAACTTAACTTACGTTTTGAAAATCCTCAGCCAGGATATTAGCACAGAGGCTCAGCGTCTCGCAGAGCAGATACCAGTACCCGCCGAGCATGTAGGTCAGGATCTCCAGAAACATATAGGGAACCAGCTGCAAGGGCTTGAAGTGGACCATGGTGACGTGCGTCACGATGACCGTCGTAGTTGATAGGATCGGTATGATGACAGCTATGGCTAAAGCTTTCTTGTATAGCTTCACTGGAAGCGTACGACCTGATAGCTGCTTGTAGACCATCTGGGTTGGTGTAATTGATTATATATATTATCAAATACTAGAATGAGACCTAATTTTCTAGTTAGATAATGTAGTATGACGCCCTTGGCCCTGAAGTTGGTAGGCAGACCGATACGTTTCTTGTTAATAAAACCAAATAAGTTATTCTGCCGCGCTAACGAAGAATACAATAACTCGATTTTGGACGATTTTGAGTTATATATTTGGAATCAGCGAATCGAGAATAATAACTATCTCAAAGTAACTTTTTATGAATCCTTGAGGAACTCGGTTTTTCAGTAAGCAAGAATGCATTAATTAAAACTTCATAAAAATCACTAACCAAAAATACAAAAATCGAGTTATTTATTGTATTCTTAGTTAGCGCGGAAGTATTATAAAGCAACGAAGACTCATTTGAAAAACAGATATTATTAAAAAAAAACTTACCTCAAAATCCACCCATCCGTTGAGCACATTCGCAATTTTTCTCGTTTCGTACCACAAGATCGGGACCGCGATCATCGGGAATAAGTATACTGTAAATAGATATTCAATAACAGCTTCCTCAAACTTGCCTTCCGCAGTTCGTAAGATTTGGACTTTGTGCAGGGACAGATACAGCACGTAGCTGACCAGAGAACAGAACATGAGGATGGAGTACAGCATCGAAGATGATGCTATCTGAAACTGGTTGACACACGACGTCGGTCTCGTTATCGGCAGAACTCCTAGTATTCTCAGTATGGTGAACACTGGCTTGATGTTCTCATAGATTATATCATTAGAGATTATTGGTTCTACGAAGTTGTTTCTCTTCGGAGCTACGGCATTTGACGAAATCGGTTTCGCCGGCGTCCGAACAGGTGTAACATCCAAAAAAATGATCTTATTTTTCGGCCTTTCATTCATCTGAACAGGAAACCCATTCGGTATGGGTACAGTTGTAGGAAATAAACTGTTGCTGGTATAGTACGACATCTTTGTGGCGTATCTTTTCAGTTTATGACCGCCCTCTGAATGTTGATGTTCTAAACTGACTGAATAGAGTTTTCACTTGCAGGAAGAAGCCTAACGAGGCAAGGGCGGCGGCACATCATCATATTTCAAACTGACAAGTTGATTGTGGCTCCGTAAGCACTGAGTCGACCTTGCATTAAATTTTCATTGGTTGCGTCACCTTGAGCAAGACCTTCATTGGGTTACACTCCGTTTGACAACATTTCATCTGTTACCTCATGCAGGTATACGAGTGTATGGTGGTGGAGGCACGTGGTGTCGGTTAGCAGGTCGTTAGTTTCCTATGAGACGTAGAATTCAAACAATTGAACTTGGCGATTCGACCTTGTATGAATTAAATATTGGCTTATAGATTCCGTAAATGTTTAATAGCAGTGTAAACATTCGCGACGAAATTGTGCAATGGCATTGACATATTTTGTGAAGGACCGGTGGTAGACTTGTTTGTTTCTTTGACGTTTTCAGTTAAACACAAGCTTTTTTTATTTATATTTGTAATTAGTTAAAATAAAATGAATTTTAACGAGCTGGCTTAACCAGTGGCAAAAACTTCTCAGAATTGAATAGAACTCACAATAAATAGAAGAAAATAATAGTAATGAACTGCCAGTAATAAAATACGCGAAGATTTATACTGACGTTGCAGCAATATCCTAAAGATGTTAATTACGTTATATATCAACCTTGGGAAATGAAGGGAGATTTTCCATCAGTGTATCCGGGCCAATTTACCTAATCCTCGATTAACCCGGCCGCGATGCAGCTAAATTTGATTGTGAGCGGCTTAAGAACGCCCTGAGGCCAACCTTTCTTCATGATTGCTCTCTAAGGACCGGACCTATACATATATCTCGTGGATGCTCTACCAACCGACATCTACGTTTATTGGTAGGTTTATCTTGGATTACATGAAATAAGGCAGGACTCAGAAATTACGACTATCACTGCAGTAGGGATATATTTTTATCCGAATGTTGTCATTTATGTAATTCTGTTTTTACGAGTGACTTCCAAAAGGAGGAGGTTCTCAATTCGACTGTTTGCTTTTTTTTTTTGTATGTTTTTTACGTGATTACTCCGCCAATTATGAATTGATTTTAATGATTCTGTTTTTGTTTGGTAGGTTCTAACTTCAGAGGTCCCATATAAATTTTATTAACTTTGCTTGGGTAGTTTTTGAGTTAGCTTCAATAATACGTATTTTTTTCCCACTTATGTGGATGATATGATAAGTTCCTGTCACTGTTATTTACATATCAGGTAGTGGTATTCGAATTTGTGTGGGGTAGGTACCACAACTAAAAATTGTAAGAAAAATACCGACTTAAAAAAAACACTAAAAAGTGAAAAATAACTTTAATTTCGGAAGTCGGTGGCAAAATACAAAAATTCAAAACAAAAGACGCCAACTTCTGAAATTAAAGTTATTTTCACAGTTTTTTTTGGAAGTCGGTTGTTTTTAGGGTTCCGTAGTAAACAAGGAACCCTTTATATATTATAATAGTTTCGTCATGTCCGTCTGTCTGTCTGTCTGTCTGTCCGCGGTCTAGCTCCGAGACCCTTAGTACTAGAAAGTTGTAATTTGGCATAGATATACATATTAATTATGCCGACAAAGTGGTAAAACAAAATTATGAAAAACATATTTTTTTAGGGTTACACGTAAAGTGGTAATGTTTATTTTTTTATTTTTTTACCCCATGGTGAGGGGTATCATTGGAAAGGTCCTTCAAAAATATTGTGAGTTTGTGAAAACCATTTTTGGATTCAGAGATTCGTGTGCGAAATATTAATCTTTAAAGTGCTAATTTTTGTTAGAGTCAAGTGTCCCTCCCCCCCTGCCGGCTAAATGGTTGGTTTTGGGTGTGTGAAAAAAATCGCAACAGTAGCTGATATAACGAAATTAAAAGAAAGACTATCACAGCTAAGTAGATTCTATAGGTTAACGAGTAATAATCGACCAACTTAACTTTCTAGTTGCAAAAACATGTTTTCCCATACATTCGTTTCAGAACATATTTTTCAACTACAAAGTTAAGTTTGTTTTTGGGATAAATTCATCCCAACTACGGAACCCTTCATTGTACGTGGTCCAACACGTACTTGGCCGGTTTTTTTTTTTTTTGTAAAAAGTTTTTGTTAGATTACAGTTGTAAGAAGCGTAAGCGTGACAAGTAGTACCTTTATAATCTGCAAAACTGCCAAACACACTTTCACAAACTTTCTTCGAATTTTTTTTGTCAGAAAATCCTTATATTTACCTAAGGCACTCGAAGGTGTAATATTACGACAGTTTTTCACCTACATCATGCGATTTTTGCACTGCGTACGGAAAAGTACCGTAAATTTTCTTGATCGCAATATAGAGCGATGTGACGGAGGCTTGCTGCTGGATATTGAAATCTCAGCAAATCTCGAGCTTCGAGTGGTCCCCGTCAGTCACACTCCCTCTCAGGTTTGATCCTCCCACTCACTGATAATATTCCCTCCGTATGATTTATGTCTACTGATATTTGCTGGCGTTTATATGAAAACTATAGCTTTTAACCGCGACATCGCTCGCGTGGAAGTCGGATATTATTCCACGGGAACATAGTACTACCGGGATAACAAGTATCCTATGTCCTAACCCAGGTCATGGTCTACCCACGTGCCAAATTTCATCCTAATCCGTTGAGCCGTTTTAGCGTGAAGGCGTAACCAACCAATAAACACACTCACTTTCGCATTTATAATATTAGGACTAGCTGCTACCCGCGGCTTCGCCCGCGTGTACCCTAATTTTTTTCTAAAATAAAAGTAACTCCTAAGTTACTCCTTATAACGTCAGCTATCTTCCAGTGAAAGTCCCGTCAAAATCGGACCAGCCGTTTTGGAGATTAGCCGGATCAAACAGAAAGACAGACATTTTTTTTTTAAATTGTGTTTTCTTTGTATGTACCGTATATACTTTAATATGCATTTAGTAAAAAGCTGTTATTTTGACATTACAAACAGACACTTCAATTTTATTTATTTGTATGTATAGATAGTTAGATCAATGACTGGCCTGCCCTTTGTTGCATTACAAAGTGGGAAAGTTGTTTTGTTTGGGCTCCTGGTTAACTATTTTTTCTTTTAAAAAGTTTGGGGTTGTGTTAACCCTTTGAGTTTTTGTTTTTTATGTGGATTAAAATTCTGTTTTTGTTTTTCTACTATTTTATGCATACGAAAAACATTACTTGTTTGTTTGTACTTATATAATGACAAATGATAAGAATGATTTTTTTTGAACGACGTTTTCTAAAAATGAAATCTAGCTAGATCGATTTATCGCCCCCGAAAACCCCAGCATAATAACGTTCATGTAAATCGTTGGAGCCGTTTCCGAGATTCAAATTATATATATTCAAGAATTGCTTGTTTAAAGGTATTATTAGATTTACAGTTCGATTAAATTGATTTTTATTTTGTTTAAGTTTCTCGTTTTTAATTTCTTACAATAACGTTTGTGCCATTTAAAAGGAAGCTACGACTTTCCGAGCAATACCTAAGTTTCGAGGCTATAGAAAATGTTGGGTTTTAAAAACTAAAAGTTTATCAAGTACGACGAAACTTGGCTTAAATGCTTGTAGGTCTTCTTCTTCGTCTATGAAAAGAGTTTCATGAAACAAATCTGCCTTTTACAGGATTCTTTTTTATTCTTCATCATTCCCTCAATGATGAGGATCGCGTCAACATACGACGCGTCTCCAAGCTATGCGGTCTTCTGCCGTGTGGACCGCTTGGTAAATGCTGCCTCCAACAGCTTTCTTGATCGCGTCTGACCATCTCCTCGGAGCCTTGAGCGCATTTTCCGTCCACCCGGCCTAGTAATGTAGCGGTTACACCGCCACATACGAACTACGCATCAAAGACATGACGTCACAAAAATCCTACATCGCGCAATTAGAGTTCGTCAGTCAGTGACGTGAAGCTGACGTCGAATTTACTAATGTACGTACTTATACAAACTATTGTAAAACATTTTAAAAGAGTAACGGTGGAGTTTCTTGCCCATTCTTCTCCATACGAAAACTACCTTTTGGAAGGGGCGACTAGAATCAACTTTACTATCTTGTAAATTTTGACGTTCAAAAGTGCCATATATGGGCCTATTTGAAATAAATTATTTGACTTTGAGTTTGCCGCGCGATCGACATAATATATCAGATTCCGACTTCATCCGTTGGGCAGTTGCCCGCCAGACACAACACCCGTCTGGTCAGAGGATCCTCCCTTTTCTATGGTGGATGAGTGAACTTTACACCCTGTTCCTTATACCTCTAAAGTAAAATAAGCCTTTACAGGTTTACAGGATTACCTACTTAAAATAATTTCCTTTTGTTTTCCATAATTTTCCGGAAAGTACTCGTGACACAGAATATCTAATTAATAATGCTCCCACTGGCTCGTGCTCAAGAAACAAGCTAAAATAATGATATCAATTTTATTTATGTAGGATCAGTAGGAAGCACTTTAAAGTTATGCAGTCTAATATAACCACGTAGTAACAAAATGAATGAATAACTGGATTATTCCGTCACTATATTATTTAAAAGTTTGCTCACGACGACGACGTCAGCTTCCCAAGTCTTTGTTACCGAAAGTTATGGGGAAAGTGTAGTATCGCAAACTTTTTAACAACTGCCGTGAATGACGTGAAGATATTGTGCCATATTACTTTGTCGTCCGCTTACTTGTTTACTGTGGAATATACTGAAAAATAGGGAACGATGTTAGGTACAAGTGAAATCATCATATATATAAACTGATATTTGTGAAGGGATACAGAATTCCAGGAATGCAAAATGTAGATTTTCATTTTCATTAAAATTATACACAATTCGCTGTCCCCGGCGAATAAAATGGTAATCGTAAAAACCAAATTTTACTGGAAAATTAAAAAACAGTTTTTAGTAAGTAAATAAATACATAGCGGAATTGTTCAAATATCAAAAGTGATTTTTTACATTCACTACAATACACCTTAAAATCTTGTAACTTCTTAAATAACCGTAGGAAATGAATGAAAAAAATTGATAGAGTGTAATCGGACCTCTTAAGGTTGAACTAGTCGCGGGCTCGAACTCATTGGTGGGCTTGGTCAAAAAGCACGCTATCTCACCTGGCATCGTGTCCGACAGAGATAGTATCAGTGATGAGCAGTTAGACGCTGGTCTACATGTACAAACTCTAGTTCGCACGCACACAAACACCGTTCAGAACGATTTTAGTAAAACGAGCGCGTAAAAAATTACGAAAAGTCCTTTGGAAGGTGGAGTTGTATGAAAAAACTACTGCATAAATCAATTACGAATAAAGTTTATTATAATCTTCGACAATTGAGCTGTGTCGGAACGAGCTTTGTTTTGGAGATTTTATACTTCTTTTATTACTTATTTACTCCCAAAGTTGCGTTAAAATTAGCAGAATCGAATCTTTGTTGGCTCATAACTTTTTAATTGCTTTTTTTTACTATTCTGCTTCTGTACAGACAAAATTAATTTACTTTGGATGTACAATGTGTAACAGTGGAGTAAAACCCCCCCGAAATTTGTATGGAAAAAGTATCGGCTAGTTGCGCCTTAATATCGAATATGCAATAACCTTAAAACTATCGTAGTAGCACATTACCATTTTATTCGCCGGGGACAGCGAATTAATAGATCACAGATTAAAAAAAAAAATACATATATATTTTGATAGCCGGATTGGTGGACATGAAAAAAAAAGAAATGCAATGCAACTTTCAACTTGTCATTTCATGAAAGCAGGAAAATCAGCAGGTTTTTTTGCTACGTACCTACATTTTTTTATAGGTTTTGTTCATCCAGCCAACAGATAGATAGAATATTCTTCTAGATTGATGAATGTGTTGTTTTTTTAATCTATCACTTGTACGCTCGTTGTTTGTTTTGTCTAAAGCCTCAGGTATAATGTGCCAGTTTCCAGTGAAAACTACTGGTCCACGTTTTCCATTTTTGAATATTATTTGAAAAATAAAATAAAAATCAAAAATGGAAAATATACGTTGCATGAACGTATATTTTTAAGATTCCTTCTTTTTTAATATAACATAAAAACAAATTCTGATCTTAGTGTGGAAAGAAGGAAATGTATTCTTTAAAACTTTTCCTACTTTGTGATAGGTATCATACAATTAAGTATATCTTTATGTGCATGTTATGGTCCCCAATTACTTTTTTTTTTAAATTTAGCTTTTGAGGGTTGAACTTGCTAAAGGCGAAATAGTATCAATGCAACATGGTTATTATTTTTACTTATTTATGACTTGTTATATAATAATGTACCTATGTACACCCACATTACGCCAGTTATTTTTAAGTTCCATGTAATAAGTCATCTAACTTGTTAATGGCTACTTATAACTTACACTTCTTATAAAAGCCACGTCCTTATAAAACGTTTCTGGACTTACGACGACTAACATAAGAACAAGTTTCATACTGCGAGATTAGAGAAGATTAGGTTGGTACAATGGGAGGCGTTATAGGTAGGTACTCGTAGGATCCTCGAAGTCAAGTACCCACTGATGTTAGACATAAGGTTCCGAGACCACGTAGAGTTAATTCCGACTATAAGTGGTGAACGATCCCCAGTGTGGGAATGTAATAATGTGCTAGATGAGCTAGGCAACTAACGTTGGGTTTATGTCCGCCTAGTTTATTGGAACAAAGTTCTTTAACGCGGCTTGTACACTTTCTGAAATCGTCACGCTAAAAAGTGTTAATACTTGCGACTGTCTTCTTCTAATTCAAAGAGAAAGAGAGAGAGAGAACGAAGGCAGAAAAAAACAAAAGAAAAGAGTAAAGTGATTACAGTGTTGTGGGATAAAAATGTACACAACGGCCCGAGTACACTATACTGCCGGAGAGAGAGATAGAGAGAGAGCGAGAGTGTGAATTTGGTCAAATTGAAAATCCAAGATGGCGGCTTGGAAAATTTTCAAATTTTTCTTCATGGGTATCGTTTTCATGGTTTTCGAGGGTGTTAAAGCCGATAGTGGGGTCGAAATATAAATTCAAGATGGCGGCTCTGAAAATGTTCAAATTTTTCATCATGGGTATCGTTTTCATGGTTTTCGAGGGTGTTAAAGACGATAGTGGGGTCGAAATGTAAATCCAAGATGGGCCAGGCTACAAAAATTTTGTTTTTGTTTTAAATCATACGTGAGAAAGAACTTCGTTCCTGACGGGGGTCCCCCGACCGCACACGTTTTTTTATTGTAAAGATCATGTGACTGGTTGTATTTGGAAATAAAATTGACTGAATTGATTGATAGAATTGCATTGATTGTAAAGGTGATAAAAATGGTAGTCATAAATGAAACAAGCTGGATTAGTAACCCATCTTAACGCTAAGAATATAATAAGTGATCTATAGTAATAATTATGCGTTTACTTGATATTTTTTTATCCCTAATGTTAAATAGATCCAAAAGGTATTATTAATATTGTCTAGATAGACAGTCAAAGCTGTGAACTATAATTATATAATTAATGTATATGTCACCGTAAGATTGTGAGCACCGTTAGTTTATAATCTATCGGTATTATTTCCGTTAGATCATAATCTGTCGAAAAATTGTGAACTGGGTGAAATTAGGGTTAGGTTAGGTTAGAACTGTGACCAACCGCGTGAGTCGAGCGAGCGCAGTAAGCGCTGCCGCGGCAGCGGCAGCGATTACTGCGCTCGTTTCTCATGGATATAATATAAACTATCGAAAAATAATGCGTTAAATCGTAAATGAATTGTCGCAGTTCACAATTTTTCGACAGTTTGTAATCTAACGGAAATAATACCGATAGATTATAAACTAACGAAGTTTATAATTTTACGGTGACATATACAAAATATTAATAAAACATTTTAAAAGAGTAACAGTGGAGTTTCTTGCCCATTCTTCTCTATACGAAAACAACCTTTTGGAAGGGGCGACTAGAATCAATTTTAAATCTTGACATTCAAAAGTGCCTTTTATGCAGGGACTGAAAGCGGTTACGGTTAAAGGTGAAAATACCTCAAAAATATATCGGTACCGGTTTAAAATAAAGGTTGAGCTATACCGATTTCTTCATGAAAAAGGGTAGAGCTAAATAGTTATTTAACCTTTATACGATTTCGGTACCGAAACACATGCGAGACAAAATCAAAGTCAAATCATTTATTTCAAATAGGCCCTTGTAAGGCACTTTTGAACGTCAAAATTTACAAAATAATAGAATTGATTCTAGTCGCCCCTTCCAAAAGGTAGTTTTCGTATGGAGAAGAATGAGCAAGAAACTCCACAGTTACTCTTTTAAAATGTTTTACAATATTTTGTAAAGGTACTTACCTACATTAGTTAAATAATTATATGTGAAGACGATGCATCTAAAATAACATTACTATACCACAATAGGTAAAAATAATTAAAAACCGGCCAAGTGCGAGTCGAACTCGCGCACGAAGGGTCCGGAATCTATAAAAACGGCAAAAAAAACACGTTTGTTGTATGGGAGCTCCCCTTAAATATTTATTTTATTTTAATTATAATATTTATTATTAAAGTAAAAATACAACTGAGTATTTTGTGAATATTTCAAGTGCCATTATTGATATCGAGCAAAAAAATCGCGTTTGTTGCATGGGAGCCCCCTTAAATATTTATTTTATTTTGTTTTTAGTATTTGTTGTTATAGCGGCAACAGAAATACATAATTTGTGAAAATTTCAACTGTCTAGCTATCGCGGTTCTTGAGATACAGCTTAGTGATAGACAGACGGACGGACAGACAGTGAAGTCTTACTAATAGGGTCCCGTTTTTACCCTTTGAGTACGGAACCCTAAAAATGAAGCAACGACAGATAATTTAATTATATCACAGTTACATAGTGCTCACATATTTACAAACATTGTAAAAGTAGACGATTTTCCTCAAATTTCATAGTTAATAAGTCAGTGTGTGAGGAAGTAGGTAATCACAGAATGTAAAATCAATTTATTTATTTAATGCTTTAAGCACACAAATGTACAGAGACGGACTTAATGCCATAGGCATTTTCTACCAGTCAACCTTTGGGTGATGCAGAGACAAACAGTGGTAGGTGCAATAACGAAAATTGTGGAATAAATATTTATTTAAATATAAGGATATACTTATATCTATTAAAAACTATGAATATAATATAAATACCTAATCATAAAAACATGAACATACATATAAATATGCCTCTCTGCTTAGCGTTTGTGGACTACGAGAAAGCCTTCGATTCGATCGAGACATGGGCCGTGCTGCAGTCTCTTCAACGGTGCCAGATCGACTATCGGTACATCGAGGTGCTAAAGTGTCTGTACGAAAACGCCACTATGTCAGTCCGACTCCAGGACCAGACCTCGAAACCTATCCTTCTGCAGAGAGGTGTGAGACAGGGAGACGTTATCTCTCCGAAACTGTTCACCGCTGCACTGGAGGATGTCTTCAAGGTTCTGGATTAGAAAGGGCTAGGCATCAACATCAATGGCGAGTATATCACTAACCTTCGGTTTGCCGATGATATAGCTAGGTAGGTCCAACTTCGAGAAAGAGGTCAATCGTCGAATCCGACTCGGCTGGGCAGCGTTCGGGAAGCTACGCAATATCTTTTCCTCCCACATACCACAGTGTCTCAAGACGAAAGTCTTTGACCAGTGCGTGTTGCCAGTGATGACCTATGGTACTGAAACGTGGTCGCTCACAATGGGCCTTATCAGAAGGCTAAAAGTCACCCAAAGGGCAATGGAGAGGGCTATACTTGGAGTTTCCCTACGTGATCGAATCAAAAATGAGGAGATCCGCAGGAGAACCAAGGTAACCGACACAGCCCGAAGAATTGCCAAACTTAAGTGGCAATGGGCAGGGCACATTGCTCGCAGAACGGATGGCCGATAGGGCCGAAAGGTTCTGAAGTGGCGACCGCGTACCGGAAGACGTAGCGTTGGAAGGCCTCTCACAAGATGGACCGATGACCTTGTGAAGGCCGCAGGAATCCGCTGGATGCGGAAAGCACAGAATCGGTCGAAGTGGAGGTGCTTGGGGGAGGCCTATGTTCAGCAGTGGACATCTTTCGGCTGAAATGATGATGATGACATATAAATATTGTATACCTCATGGGTGTGTTACAGTGATACAATAATGTTAACTGTAAGAACTGTCTTTTCACCTGTGACAAACAATGAATAAATGAATATGAATATGAAGATCATATATAAAATTAGCACACATAAATACATAAATATACTAAAACAAATAAGACAAACAACGGGAAAACACTAACGTTGTAATGAAACTGCCAGCTTCTTGCGAATGTGCTCGCAAACTTTAACTTTAAAGGATAATCGGTTGGTTGCCATACTGATTTCCAGGGGAAGTGCATTCCACAGAGAGATAGATTGAACGAAGAAGGAAGAGTGAATGAAGTCATTGCGGTGAGTGGGACAATGAAGAAGACGATTATGTGATGAGCGTAGATTTTTTTTTTGTGGTTTGCGCAAATCTACTGGAAGTGGGGAGCTAGATAACTAAGGGAAGAGGGAGAGACAAGAAACGAAAACAAGGTGGTCAGCACCCTTTGCTCTCTGCGCTGGCGTATGGGCGACCACTTTAGAAGCAATCGATGCGCAAAGACATGATCATATTTACGCAGATTGAATAGGAATCGAATGCAATTATTGAGGAGATGGTCTAATTTGTTGAGGAGATCTGCATTCAGGTCATAATAGCACACATCACCATAATCGATGATTGGGAAAATTAAGGACTGCACAAGCATTGTCTTTGTACTCGATGATAAACGCACGCGCACTAGAAAATCACAATGACAGGAAAAAAGTGGCCTGTTTGTTTTAGTTCTTTTGCAGCGCGACACTCTACCTGCACGCGTAGCATGACCACCGTAGAAACGAGTTTTGTCGACGGAAGAATAGACAAAATGACATATTGTGATTGTTTATCTGTCATTTTCTCTATTCTTCCGTCGACAAAACTCGTTTCTACGGTGTTCATGCTACGCGTGCTGGACATATAAATAATCAAAGATTGGTTCATAATATAACCTCAACGTCATACAACGTCATAAATACCTACACAAGGTAATTAATTAAATAATCACAAGCGACAAAAAATAATAAACCGGCAGCGTAAATAACTACATTTTACTTATACCCACTTATAATTTTTTTTTTGATAGATACATTTTAAAATTTATTAAATATATAAAAATATATTATATATTTTATACCAATAGGTGAGTCGTACCTAATAAAATAAAGGTTGAGCTATACCGATTTCTTCATGAAAAAGGGTAGAGCTAAATAGTTATTTAACCTTTATACGATTTCGGTACCGAAACACATGCGAGACAAAATCAAAGTCAAATCATTTATTTCAAATAGGCCCTTGTAAGGCACTTTTGAACGTCAAAATTTACAAAATAATAGAATTGATTCTAGTCGCCCCTTCCAAAAGGTAGTTTTCGTATGGAGAAGAATGAGCAAGAAACTCCACAGTTACTCTTTTAAAATGTTTTACAATATTTTGTAAAGGTACTTACCTACATTAGTTAAATAATTATATGTGAAGACGATGCATCTAAAATAACATTACTATACCACAATAGGTAAAAATAATTAAAAACCGGCCAAGTGCGAGTCGAACTCGCGCACGAAGGGTCCGGAATCTATAAAAACGGCAAAAAAAACACGTTTGTTGTATGGGAGCTCCCCTTAAATATTTATTTTATTTTAATTATAATATTTATTATTAAAGTAAAAATACAACTGAGTATTTTGTGAATATTTCAAGTGCCATTATTGATATCGAGCAAAAAAATCGCGTTTGTTGCATGGGAGCCCCCTTAAATATTTATTTTATTTTGTTTTTAGTATTTGTTGTTATAGCGGCAACAGAAATACATAATTTGTGAAAATTTCAACTGTCTAGCTATCGCGGTTCTTGAGATACAGCTTAGTGATAGACAGACGGACGGACAGACAGTGAAGTCTTACTAATAGGGTCCCGTTTTTACCCTTTGAGTACGGAACCCTAAAAATGAAGCAACGACAGATAATTTAATTATATCACAGTTACATAGTGCTCACATATTTACAAACATTGTAAAAGTAGACGATTTTCCTCAAATTTCATAGTTAATAAGTCAGTGTGTGAGGAAGTAGGTAATCACAGAATGTAAAATCAATTTATTTATTTAATGCTTTAAGCACACAAATGTACAGAGACGGACTTAATGCCATAGGCATTTTCTACCAGTCAACCTTTGGGTGATGCAGAGACAAACAGTGGTAGGTGCAATAACGAAAATTGTGGAATAAATATTTATTTAAATATAAGGATATACTTATATCTATTAAAAACTATGAATATAATATAAATACCTAATCATAAAAACATGAACATACATATAAATATGCCTCTCTGCTTAGCGTTTGTGGACTACGAGAAAGCCTTCGATTCGATCGAGACATGGGCCGTGCTGCAGTCTCTTCAACGGTGCCAGATCGACTATCGGTACATCGAGGTGCTAAAGTGTCTGTACGAAAACGCCACTATGTCAGTCCGACTCCAGGACCAGACCTCGAAACCTATCCTTCTGCAGAGAGGTGTGAGACAGGGAGACGTTATCTCTCCGAAACTGTTCACCGCTGCACTGGAGGATGTCTTCAAGGTTCTGGATTAGAAAGGGCTAGGCATCAACATCAATGGCGAGTATATCACTAACCTTCGGTTTGCCGATGATATAGCTAGGTAGGTCCAACTTCGAGAAAGAGGTCAATCGTCGAATCCGACTCGGCTGGGCAGCGTTCGGGAAGCTACGCAATATCTTTTCCTCCCACATACCACAGTGTCTCAAGACGAAAGTCTTTGACCAGTGCGTGTTGCCAGTGATGACCTATGGTACTGAAACGTGGTCGCTCACAATGGGCCTTATCAGAAGGCTAAAAGTCACCCAAAGGGCAATGGAGAGGGCTATACTTGGAGTTTCCCTACGTGATCGAATCAAAAATGAGGAGATCCGCAGGAGAACCAAGGTAACCGACACAGCCCGAAGAATTGCCAAACTTAAGTGGCAATGGGCAGGGCACATTGCTCGCAGAACGGATGGCCGATAGGGCCGAAAGGTTCTGAAGTGGCGACCGCGTACCGGAAGACGTAGCGTTGGAAGGCCTCTCACAAGATGGACCGATGACCTTGTGAAGGCCGCAGGAATCCGCTGGATGCGGAAAGCACAGAATCGGTCGAAGTGGAGGTGCTTGGGGGAGGCCTATGTTCAGCAGTGGACATCTTTCGGCTGAAATGATGATGATGACATATAAATATTGTATACCTCATGGGTGTGTTACAGTGATACAATAATGTTAACTGTAAGAACTGTCTTTTCACCTGTGACAAACAATGAATAAATGAATATGAATATGAAGATCATATATAAAATTAGCACACATAAATACATAAATATACTAAAACAAATAAGACAAACAACGGGAAAACACTAACGTTGTAATGAAACTGCCAGCTTCTTGCGAATGTGCTCGCAAACTTTAACTTTAAAGGATAATCGGTTGGTTGCCATACTGATTTCCAGGGGAAGTGCATTCCACAGAGAGATAGATTGAACGAAGAAGGAAGAGTGAATGAAGTCATTGCGGTGAGTGGGACAATGAAGAAGACGATTATGTGATGAGCGTAGATTTTTTTTTTGTGGTTTGCGCAAATCTACTGGAAGTGGGGAGCTAGATAACTAAGGGAAGAGGGAGAGACAAGAAACGAAAACAAGGTGGTCAGCACCCTTTGCTCTCTGCGCTGGCGTATGGGCGACCACTTTAGAAGCAATCGATGCGCAAAGACATGATCATATTTACGCAGATTGAATAGGAATCGAATGCAATTATTGAGGAGATGGTCTAATTTGTTGAGGAGATCTGCATTCAGGTCATAATAGCACACATCACCATAATCGATGATTGGGAAAATTAAGGACTGCACAAGCATTGTCTTTGTACTCGATGATAATAAGTTTTTCAAGCGGTACAGAGCCCGCAGCGTTCTCTTTTGGCTGACCCTAGCGACTTGAGTACGCCAGTTCAGGGTAGTATCAGTGTGCAAGCCTAGGTCTTTCAAGTCATTGCTAAATGGAAAAATCGTACCATTGAAGAGGATTGGTGGCAAGGTTGTACCATCCATCTTACTAATGCTACGAAGTCTCCCAATTATTGTCGATGGCGTCAGGTAATTTATCAACCCTCCCGTCACAGTACAACTGCAAGTCGTCTACATACAAATGATACACTGGAGTTCGGAAGTTATAAGATTTATGAAAATAGAAAACAGAAGAGGAGAAAGTATACCGCCTTAAGGAACGCCAGCTTCTAAATCACACCAGCATAAAGAAGAATCCCCAGCATGAATGAACTGCTGACGTTCCTGAAGATAAGAGGAGAACCATTTCAGTGCTTCGGGAGAGACCACAACGTATGACAGAATGGCTATCAGGATGTCGTGACTGACAGTATTAAAGGCATTCGAGAAATCAACCAACACTAGAGCAGTAACTTCGGTATCTTCAAGTCCTGCCCTTATATCACCAGTTACTTTCAAGAGGGCAGAAACAGCGCTGTGGCCAGGCCTGAACCCAGATTGAAGAGGGCTAATGAGTAAATTACAATAAACAAAATTGGAGAATTGTTTGTGGACACAGGCCTCGAGCACTTCGGATAGGAAGGGAAGGATACAAATTGGACGAAAGTCGGTTGGAAGAGAGGGATTAGATACCTTAGGTACTGTACGGACATAGGCTTTACGTCACAGGGAAGGGAATACTCCGATGTAAAGGGAAAAATTAATTTTGTGGGTAATCATAGATAGTAGATGATCAAGAATGGTTAAGATCATACCACGGGTGATATTGTCACATCCCACCGCTTTTGATTTGATGGAGAGAATGATCTTTCTGATTTCTCCTGGTTCAACTGGAATTAAACTGAAAGGATTAATATGAGGACGCGTTAGACCAAATATTATTCATATGGCGAATAATTTATCATTTAAATTATGTTTTGTGTTACATAATGTAAGTTATTTTGCATACTATTGTATAGAATCATTTTTCTCACTTGAACAGTCAGCTGTGCTGCTGGGAAGTTTGTTGCGCCACTTCTTCTTCCCAGCTAAAGGCACTAGGAAGTGGTGAAGGGTGGGCGTTTTGGGGGACTATCTTATGTAATTTTGACGTTCGAAAAGTGCTGATTCTCAGCTTAGTTTGAATAAATGACTTTTGAATTTGAATTAGAGACAGAGTTTGTTGCTTGGTTAGACGATCCATGGTAGGAACAGTGAAGAAATGTCGGTAGAGATCGTCTAAATCAATTGAGTTAGAAAGGTCTAAATATCACGATTTGCCGATACCAAGAGTTCCAAGAAATTTCCAAATATCGGCAAAAGAGTAAGAATTGATAGTATTCAGAATGTGGCGGCGTTTAGCATTGCGTATCATCTGATTGTATCTATTCCTTGCAACCTTGAACAAAGTCCAGTTCTCATCAGTACGCTCCCTTTTAAATTTACGGAACGCACGGTCCCTACATCGCATTGCCATCTGTATTCCTCTTGTCATCCATGGTGCAGGTGGGTGTTCTATCTTAACTTTTTTGACGGGAGCATGGATGTTATACAGGTTGACTACAACGTCATTAAAGAACGCAACCAAAAATTATTTACCGTAAACTAATCTTGGACTGTCAGAATAGAGCTATTCACGTCGTCAAGATTTTGTGACCGTCGGTTTATTTTAAAGATTAATTATGTGTCATCTGTAAATAACACCATCTTCGGTTGCTTTTGAAGTAATTGTCGTAAATCATTCATGTAAACTAAAAAGAAGAATGGACCCAATATCGAACCTTCAGGAACGCCCATTGCCATTTCAGACTAATGAATTTATGCCGTTTACCTGAACTTTAACCTTTCTATCTTTCAGGTATGATCTAAGTAAATCAAGACCTGTATTCCTAATCCCATAGTGCTCTACTTTCAGCAGAAGTGTCTCATGGTCTACACAATCGAACGCCTTTGAAAGGTCGCAAAAGATTCCAATGGCATCTTGTGCTTCTTCCCAGGCATTAAAAATGTTCTTTATTAGGGTGACACCGGCGTTAGTGGTACAACGCCCTTTGATGAAACCGAACTGTTGTTCATGAAAGATGGAATTTTTATTAAAGTAACGTAATATTTGATTGAGCATCAACTTTTTAAACACCTTATTGAGAACTGGCAGAATTGACACAAGCTTATAATTTTTGGGTTCTTTACTGTCACCGAACAATGGAACTACTTTACTGTGGTGTTTCATGAGATCCGGAAAGACTCCTTGGTTTACACTGGTGTTAAATATGTAAGCTAATAAATAGGGTGCAATGGTTTCGATAATAGATCTACAGATTTTTACAGACATTTCCCAGAGATCCTCTGTTGATTTAATTTTAAGATCTTTAAAAGCTTTTATAACAGCCTGGGGGTTTGTATGCCGAAACCTAAATTCCAAAGGGCATGCCTTCACATTCTGTCTAAGTAAGGCAGCAGAAAGCGCGGGTGAAGAATTTAAAGCTTCAGTAGTTTTAAAGGGAATATTAGCAAAAAAGTTTTCAAATTCTTGAGTTATATCCATATCTGAGTTAATGGGGCCTTGTGCAGTCTCTAAATTAAATTCAGTATTTCGCTGGTTTTTCCTACCTATTTCATTATTTATTATTTGCCAGGTAGTTTTTATTGCTAATATAAAGAGCTTTGGCCATTTTGCACACAATTTTAAAAGTTTTTGAATATTTTGCAGCATACTTATGAAAGCTTGTATTATTCATATGTTGCTTTAGGCCATAAAGTTCAAATCGTTTTTCCCTGCTTTTACGAATACCTGGAGTCGCCCAAGCACTAAATAAGAACTTTGTGTAAATACTTTTAATATTTAGTGAAAAAGTGTCATTAAATTACGTGTTTAATAGTAAAAAGAACTCAGTGTAAAACTCATTTAGGTCACCTATATTATTAAAACTCTGAACACATAATTTATTGGCCAAAGAATTATTTAATTTCTTTAAACTTTTACATCTTATTGTTTAATTGGCCTAAACCTTATTCGAATTTTTTGTAAAGGTATGTAGAAGCAAAATGTTATTGTTTGTCCACTCTGATTTGATTGCACCTTATTTACAATTTGTTTGTGTAAGTAATCATAATTACAAAAAATATTGTCTATACAAGTGGCAGAAGAACGGCGAAAGAAGACGGTGCGGCGCGGGTGCTTACACAGTCGTGTCCTTCCGATCGGAAATAAAAACCAATAGGTACTGAGTTACAATCAGCAAACGACAGACAGAGTGTGGCGGCGGTGCGTCAAAGAAAACCCTTATTTATTAAGGTTTGGTACTGCTAGCGATACATTTATAAAGGTTAATGGTACTGCTACCGAAATATACCGGTATGCATTACCAACCTCAAAATTCCGCTATTGAAAAAAATAACGGTATCGAAATATTTCGGTAACCCTTATATAACGGTATGACGTCATACTGAAATTTAAAGGTACCTTAATTTTTGGGTAATTCAGTCCCTGCTTTTATGTGCCTAATTGAAATAAATTATTTGACTTTGAACTCGTTAAAAAACATAGTGTCCAACTGTTAGCCGCTAAACGCACGCGCACTAGAAAATCACAATGACAGGAAAAAAGTGGCCTGTTTGTTTTAGTTCTTTTGCAGCGCGACACTCTACCTGCACGCGTAGCATGACCACCGTAGAAACGAGTTTTGTCGACGGAAGAATAGACAAAATGACATATTGTGATTGTTTATCTGTCATTTTCTCTATTCTTCCGTCGACAAAACTCGTTTCTACGGTGTTCATGCTACGCGTGCTGGACATATAAATAATCAAAGATTGGTTCATAATATAACCTCAACGTCATACAACGTCATAAATACCTACACAAGGTAATTAATTAAATAATCACAAGCGACAAAAAATAATAAACCGGCAGCGTAAATAACTACATTTTACTTATACCCACTTATAATTTTTTTTTTGATAGATACATTTTAAAATTTATTAAATATATAAAAATATATTATATATTTTATACCAATAGGTGAGTCGTACCTAATAGAGGTGAAGCATTGATCTTAGCTAAAAGCCAGTGAAGACTCATTAAGGATAAGGGGGAACCTTTTTACCTTTCGTGACAGGAAACCATAACCCGCCAAAGATGTTATTTTTTCAATGGACCCGTCTACACCAATCAACACTGGTGGGTTAATTTATTTCAGGATCTTTTGAGACATCTTGGTACTAAAAAAGATTAACTTACTCAAAGTGAATGGAATTCTACCGTTAGAGAAATAAATGTGCTGTGGCTGGTGAGCTATGTCCATAAAACGAATTGCCAAATTACAAGAAAGATTTACAGCAGTAGAGAGCTACGAGTATGTATAATTTTCTTTCACTGCGAGAGCTCCGTTTTACGTAGGTATACAAAGTTAATAAAACTATCCTGTCAGCAATATTATGGCTATGATGTCGTGATCAAAACTATAGGAGTAAGAAATCATTTATTCGCTATACTGTATGTATAGAAAGAAAGAAAGAAAGAAAGAAAGAAAAGAAAGAAAGAAAAGAAATATAGTTCCAATACATTTTACCTTACGGTATGGACAATTTTCGGATATTTGAAACCATGGAAGAGCTTTAATGGGACTAAAACTGAGACATAAATGTCTACTAAAGTGTATAAAATAAAGAAACTGCAACAACTTTGAAATAATAAGCGAGATCGAGGTCAAGAGCTAAAATAACCCTGGATCAAGTAAATCGACGTAATCAGTATGATCAATGATCATACATAAAAAATACATACAGACGAAAATAGAACCGCTTCCATTTTTAAAGTCGATTAAAAATGCAAGTTGCTAAAGGTCGTTTTTATTGAAACAGTTAAATTAGAATTTAAAAGAACCTATTTATTATTCGACAATCATTAAATTCTCATACGTCCTGAAACATCTTCAAATAATAAACACGGGGGCTTGTTCCAGAGAAACGGTTATGGGTAAAAACCGTATTTATCGCATCTGTCCCATGAGATAAATTCCCCATTCGTAGGGGAAAGCGGACGGGGTTTTTGCTCGCCACTGTAACTGGGTGAGGGACGGCTGGTATTATCACGGGTCCTTCGAGGGTTATCGCTGAACCGCAGTATCTCTACGATATGAATTAACTCGAGTATTGATATATGTAGATGTGATAGTGTGCGTTGTGGATAGATAAGATATAGTGGTAGAGATAAATCATTGTTAAAGTAAGTTTAGTGTTAAATTGGGAATTGATAAATTGAATGATTTGTTTTCGAAATTCCACGATGCTGTTGTGGTAGTACATGCTTATGAACGGGGTCAATCATTTTTTGTTAAAAATACAGATGAGACAAAAAGTCATAGGCAGTCTCCATCTGATGGTGGGAGCGAGATAAAACATTGAATATTTCTGTAGGTATAATGATAATTATGTTTTCGGTGGGTACATTTTGACGTGATAACGTCTTATATAAATCGATGAACGCCGGCTGCACGCACGAATAAGTGTCACGTTCCGCCTGAGCCGAGCGTGCAAGCGAGAGCGCGGAACAAGCGACAGAGAGGCACGATCGGCCTAAGCGTTCGGCTTTTGACGTTATCACGTAAAATTATCGTCCGTAAACCGACTTTACAGACAACCAATTTTTTTAATGCACTCATGGTGATGCCTGTGGATATTTTTTATGTTATTTAATCATATTTTTTTCATATAATTGGTTGTAAAGTAGCATTATATTCTAAGTACTATATATTTTATTTTTGTTATCTATTTATATATAATTCATTAAACCTAACTTGGTTTCCATACGTCTTTTTCGGGTGACCACTGAAAATCAGCGCTGTGCTGTGGGTCCCCCATAGCACTGCATCATGCTGAGTGGAAGCCTTCTTGTCACGTGCAGCTGCCGACTATTTCTGTTTTGTGCTCGTGATTATGTTTAAATCTATTGTGTTTTATTTTATTGTTCTACTGGAGTAATTATCTTTTTTAATGCACGTGTTTCTGTGACAAATAAACTTATTTTTCTTTTTAGGGTTTCGTACCTCAAAAGGAAAAAACGGAACTCGTGTGTCTGTCTGTCCGTCCGTCTGTCACAGCCAATTTGCTCCGAATCTAATGGACCGATTAAGTTAAAATTTGGTGCACATATGTATTTCTGTGACCCAAACACGAACGTGTAACGTAAATAAATTAATTTTGAACGTAGGGGTCACTTTTGGGGAGCAAAGAAGAAAATTAAAAAAAAAGTTTTGACATATCAAATGAAAGGGCTTGTTGCGAGGATCTTAATTTTTTTTCATATAATTTTAAAATAAATACCTACTTTTAAAGATATTTAAGAAATTCGATGAAAATTGACTATTCTCCCCCCTTATCTCCAAAACTACTGGACCAAAAATTTTGAAAAAACTACATAGTATGGCTCTTTACTCATAAATTACAGGAAAACCTATTAAAAGTCTATGGTCTTAAAATAACATGGTAAATCTCTCAAAATTGTGCGTACAAACTTACATTTGCAGTTGGAATGTATGGGGGAACATGTATTTCAACTATAATTTTAAGTTTGTATTTGGGATAAATTCATCCCAACTACGGAACCCTTCATTGTGCGTAGTCCAATACGCACTTGGCCGGTTTTTTTTTCATTTCTGGTGACAAATATGTCGGCAGAAGTGAAAACTTAAAACTATGAAATGCATGACACGTCATACTCATAGTTACAGATATATTGTTAACACTAGCTATTGCCTGCGGCTTCGCCCGCGTTGATGGCGGAAAATATCCCACGGTCGCGTACTACCGGGATTAAAAGTACCCTGTGTGCTAATCCAGGATATAAACTACCTATGTACCAAATTTCATCCAAATCCGTTCAGCCGTTTTTGCACCCATCCGGAACAAACATCCAGAAAAATGGATAAAATATCGAAAAACTCTTGTTCCTACACCTCGTAGCAATTACTTTGTTTCAAAAATATTCAGTGTACAGTTTTGACTTTGATACTACATAACATAACATCATGCCTTGTTTCCCCGAAGGGTTGGGCAGAGGTGTCCCTGTAGCAGGTACACCCATATTTCGCCAGTTATGTGTAAGTCCCATGTAATAGGGGGGCGAGCCTATTGCCATCAACCGGGCACAAATCCAGACTCCGAGCTGCTACTGAGAAATTTCAGATAGAAAAACCCAATAACACTTTCCTCGACCCGGGAATTGAACCCAGGACGTCATGCTCAGCAGTAGCGCTTGCGACCACTAGACCAACGAGGCAGCACTGACTTCGATACTATTTTAATTTATCTATAGATAAGTAGGTGACGCGAACCCATCAGATTTTCCCCCACTAAAAATCACTGAACGCGCCTAAAGAAGTTTTCATTTCAAAAATGGTTTTCATTACTTACGGAACTCCTTGGAGCCACCATCCGACGGCGATGCTTGGTTGCCATCGGAAAGGGGATGTGGATGTTAGTAAATACATTAGTGCGACTATGTCAAGGCTTAGTCAAGGTACAGCATACTGAATGATATGATCAAGGCGAAACACGGGAAGTTATTGAAAAAAAATGAATGTCAATATCAATTTGTTTAGAGAATAATTAACAACTGACAAGGTCTTGCTCATGGTTTCACTCGAATATCTATTAGCATAACTACATACCTGCCTATTACATGAACAAGGATACAAAGTAGGTATTCTATGTGTTATTCTTAGCCTTTTCCCAACCATGTTGGGGTTGGCTTCCAGTCTAACCGCATGCAACTGAATACCAGCAATTTGCATGGAGCGACAGCCTATCTGACCTCCACAACCCAGTAACTAGGTACGAAACCCCTTGATAAGACTGGTTGTCAGACTTTCGGGGACCCGTAACGACTGTCAAAGATATAAATGACAGCCGGTACCAACGGCTTAACGTGCTTTCCGAGGCACGGAGGAGTCTCGGTATGTAGAAATGGTCACCCATCCACGGACCAACTCCGGCAAGCGTAGGTTAACCTGATGTATCGACCCGTGCGGCTGTTAGTACTTAGCCACAACCAGTCTAATAGTGAAAGTTATTCTGATCTGTATTAGCCATTTAATGTGTGATTGAGGTACAAACATCTTCACAAACTTTTACAGTAAACATAACAAATCATCACGCCTTGTTTTCCCGAAGGGTTTGGCAGAGGTGTACCTAAAATGCACCCATATTACGCCAGTTATGTTTAAGTCCCATGTAATTGGCGCCAAGCCTATTGCTATCAACCGGGCACAAATCTCGACCCCGGGCTACTGAGAAATTCCAGATGGAAAAACCCAATAACACTTTGCCCGACCTGGAGATCGAACCCAAGGTTTCATATGCTCATGAATATTTATAATGAATAATATTAGAAAGGAAGCAAGGACTAAAAATAGACAAGGTAATTGCAAATTTTCCAAAACGTTCTACAAATAAATGACAAAAGGACATTTCCAAAAATATTTTTATAATTCTAACCAGGATAAATAAAATATATTTGGATAGACATCCTAAAAAAGTAGTGGTTCTAACTATATAACACATTTTTAATGATTTCCAATTTTGAGATAAGTCGTTTTTATTTTAGTGTGTATAGTCCTAAAATTAACAAACCTGTCTAATTATCTAGGATAATAAAGTGAACACACCTAAAAAAATTGTAACCTTGTCAAAATTTACACATGCTACTGTCATTACAATGCCATTCTATTCTATTTTTCTCTATGGCAATGGTGCCGATGTCAACAATTCTGCCAATGTCAGATGTGTTATGAGAAAACGTGCGAAGGAAAGAAACAAAAAAAAAAAAAAATTGAATTAAAAATCTATTATCATTATCATGTGTCAATTTATGTCACATTTGACAGATTAATATAATCATCTATCAATTAACACATTGTCAAAGTGTGTGGGAAGGTTTTATTTGAGTTGCCATCAACAAATAAAATATATGTACTAATATTTGAATAGTTTATAATTTTTCTCTTAAATGGAGGGGTCTAAAAATATTATTTCACTGGTTACTGGTTATATGTTTCTGTCGCTTTTATTTAGGTTTAGTTTGATGCTGGTTAAATTTTTCTCGGAATAAAAACCAACGTCCATACAAAAAGCGGACATCTCCTTTAATAGAAAAACATTAGGTAAGTATCTGAAACAAATTAATCCCGAGTTAGTTATGCGAGTTGTTTACCTATCCTATATAATTTATCAGGGATGTCTCCGGGCGTGTCTGATGCGGAACTAACAATATCCGCCGCCACGCCGGTCCGCTCTCGTGATTAATATACATTTTAATTATACATATACACACTAGATATGTTTGAACGTAACGCTACTGTACATACTGTGTAGTAGGTGGTTCTAGAAAGGCAAGGATAAGGCATCTACCTATTTACTACAAAATGGACCACAGAGACCATTAACGTGACGATATTATCGTGGACATCCACGTCCACGTTCATAATATGTATGGAAATACGTGGACAGAAATTTAAAAGCGTCTTCATATATTCCCATACATAGCCATTATGCACAGCAGCGCTTCTTTATATCCTACTTCATACTATTATAAACACTTCTTTGCAAAAAAAAAACGGGCGGTTTAGATTTTTCTACATTATTGGTAATCATTTAGTTCTAAAGAGGTTTTAATAGTCAAACTATGTTACTGGCACTTAATAAAGAGTCTGGGTATGAAAAAAACTTAATTCCAAATTCAAAACTTGTGTTTTGTTAAATAATAATCCCTTTTGTAGTTTGTGAATTTTTACTTACCTACTTTCACGGGTTTGTGGTTAAAAGGTTATCAGACAACTAAAACTAACTTCTCGTTATTTTTAGTAGAATGATTTATGTTGGTCGCATAATGCTGCCTTATTGTGACTTAAAACAGATATCTTTGTGTCGATTGTAATGGCAGAAAAAGCAATAAGAGCTAGTAAAATTATAGCGAGAGGGTTGTAGCCCATGTTACGTCTCACAGCATGCGTAGCATGACCACCGTAGAAACGAGTTTTGTCGACGGAAGAATAGACGAAATGACAGATTGTGATTGTTTATCTGTCATTTTGTCTATTCTTCCGTCGACAAAACTCGTTTCTACAGTGGTCATGCTACGTGTGCTGCAGATAATAAGAAATTTCTAGTCATTTATGTTAATGACATACTTAAAATATTAATATTATACATAGAAAAGCCAATGACTGTAAGGTGCTCGTTTTTTTTGCAAAGGCGTTTATATATACCGGAAAAAAAATTACCAGTGCGCAAACATAAACACGTGACTTTACTCATCTTTACGAACAATTTTTACTATGGGACCAAACCTCAGCTGTTCCCTACATTTATGTTCGCATAACTCGTCGAAATGTAGGGAACGGCTGATTTTTTTTTGCGATTTCGGGTTTCGTCCCATAGTAAATGTTGTTCATAATGATGAGTAAAGCCACGTGTTTAAGTTTGCGCACTGGTTAAAAACTTACCCTATACAGAATATTATAAACGCGAAAGTTTGTGAGGTTGGATGCCGAATTGTCGAGATCTAGCAAAAAACTTATAGTACTGCCACCGCCGCTTACCTTATTATAATAACACCTATGTACTATACCCATTTTTGTAAAGAAATAAATGATTTGATTTTGATTTGATTTGACTGCTCCAACTTGGCGTAGAACTCAGGATCCCATGCAGTATGGTACGTCCGTATGTTCTATGGTAATACCTAAATTCTGTTGATAAAGTATAAGCACAGTATAATAAAGTAACAGTATTATATATCGGCAGTGACCTTGAAATAATTATCAACGGCCGCTCGGTAGGTAAGCCTTCCGCGTCGATACTGTTGCGTACTGATATACACTGAGATTTCGAAGCGCGTCGTTTCGGCCATTTTCTATTAAGATATAATACTGTTACTTATCTATGCTGTGGTATAAGTACCCACATATTGTTAGTAAAACAATACTGCGTGGGAAGACAGAGGTTCGCTTCTCTCGGGAACTAAGTACAAACTTATGAAGTCAGTAGAAGAGACTGCAGAATAACGTCACCACAAAAGTTTCAACTTCGCCGGCTAATATTAAACAGGCAGGATTTTATTCTATGTATTTTTAAGATGCGTACTTGTAGTTTACAGGAAAGGAACGTTCGCAAAAAACGGCAAATGATATTATTATTAGGAGAATAAATTTTCCATAAGTTATATACTATTTTTCATTTTACACATAGTTTCTTGTATGTCATCGGATTTTTGAATTGAAAACTTCTTTAGGTGTGTTGGGCATTTTTGATATGGGAAAAAACAATTGAACTCGCGACACTGTTACCGACACCAGCTTTTGACCATTAAAAAGACATCAACGCGCGATACATTTTCTTTGGGATTATTGACATTCCAAACATTGAGACATGACAACGACATGATTGACATTTCCCTTTTTTTAAAGTATTTCCTGCTCAATAAAATTGTTCAAGTTTTCACTTCTGTCGGCACTCCCGGAGCGCCCCTTTTTTTTAACCTTTTGAACGCCAGCCAAAGTTTACCTAAAACACTTATTATGTCAATCTAAAAACAAAATTACTTGAAAAGAAGTTTTTTTTTAAAATTGGTTACTAAATTAAACTTAAAATCTAAGCAATTGGGTTGTAAAATGATGTTGGTGCTTATTCTATTTTTGAACGAGACAATTTCTGAAATGTCATTAAAACTATCAATGTTTGGCACAAAAATTAGTGGTTGTCGCAATCATTGGTTATCATTGCCATCAATCATAATTTTTTTTCATTCAATTTTAATATTTTTAAATTTGAACTATCTAACACTAAAATATTTAAATATTAATTGAAAACAATGTAATTGAAAATAATTATATCAATAACGGTAAAGGTAAAAAAATACAAAATGTACTAAATTTGAGCTTCTTACCTTTAAATATCAAAGCATGTTCTCTTTTTGGACAAGTACTAAAGACTAAGTTGCTAGCAATCGGCTCGTTAGATCTGGCAGTGTGCCGGCTAGACACCGGCGCATCTCTAATTTCTCCGCCAGTACTAAAGTACGATTTGCGTACGACCCTCGAGCGTACGATTGTCTAGGACTGATACCACAAATAATTCGGTATTAGTTCGAACAGAATATCAAGATGCTCGGTTTTGTTTGAGCACTTGATTATTTTATTTTGTCGTAACAATTGCTTTTTTATGGAAAGCTCATTGCAATCATTCTTAAATTCTATTTCAGGGAACTCACTGCTTAGGACTCCTATTTTGGCACCTATAGTGATCATGTAGGTAATATCTGGATGGGCGGATTTTTTTTTGGTAGTTTTCTAAGAATGAAACATAGCTAGATCGATTTATCGCCCCTGAAACCCCCTGCATACTAAATTTCTTGAAAATCGTTGGAGCCGTTTCCGAGATTCAGATTATATATATATACAAGAGTTGCTCGTTTAAAGGTATTAGATTTGAAGTTTATAAAATATAGTGAATTTACTTTATTCAATAAACTTCAATAGGTATACTTCAATAAACTGCTTGTTATTCAAATGAGGGCCAAACAAAAAATAAAGAATATTTAATAATAAGAAGCAATTATTTAATAGTACACTCAAAACTTAACAATAAGAACTTGGAAACGAAGCACTCTATTTATCAACCGACTACACAAAAAGAAGGAGGGTCTTAGTTCGTTTTTTTTATGTCTGTTCCCCGATTACTCAAAGACGGCCGAACCGATTTGGAAAATTCTTTTTTTGTTTGAAAGGATGTACTTTTTAGGTGGTCTCAAATAAATTGTATTAATTTTGCCTCAGTAGTTTTTGAGTTAGCTTCATTATTACGTATTTTCCCACTTAGTCTATGTTATAATAACTTCCTGCCACAGTTATCTAAATGTCATCCTAATCTCAATCCAGTGCCAATACGAATAATTACCTTATTAAAATTATTCAGTGAATTTGAGCTGTTTTATACAATTTGATTTTATGTAGGAGCACCGGCGAGCTACTAAGAAGTTTCAAGTAGGTAAAGTTCGGCGTCTAATTGGTTGGACTTGTCTTCGAATGTTCTGGTTCAAGTGTTTTAGGTATGTATAGATAGGGGGATATCGCTAAAGCCTTTTAAGTGTTCGCCTCTGGCTTCCTTAAGAGCATTGACATTTTCGTAGCGGTTTCGTAGAGGTGCGTAGCTGCGTAGACGGTGCTACGAGCTACAAAAGATTTCAACGATATAAAATGATGTATTTAATAAAAGAACTGGAGTTACTGACATAGCTTGCAGAGCAAGCAGGCTGAAGTGGCAGTGGGCTGGCCATGTTTGACGAAGGACCGATGGCCGGTGGAGCAGACGAGTCCTGGAGTGGAGACCGCGTATCGGCAAGCGTAGTGGGGGGGCGTCCCCCAGTTAGATGGACCGACGACCTTAAAAAAGTGGTTGGGACAGATTGGATGTGGAAGGCGGAGGACAGGGTGTTGTGGCGCAGCCTGGGAGAGGTCTATGTCCAGCAGTTGACTGCGATTACGGTTACCATTTATCCGGATTTGTCCGGACTTCTAGACTTTTCTCTCTTTATTTTGTCCAGATTTTTTGGCTTAGATGGAATAAGAGTAATAAAAAATATTTAAGTAAGTAATACCAAGTAAGTCTTTAATATTTATTAACTTCTCATTCATATAAAAACAAAAAATAAGCCGTCGCGGGACGCCTGGCAGATGTGACATATCGGAATTATTATGTACTGGAAATATGCATAAAAGGATAGTTTACGACAGAAAATAAATATGGCGACTGTTCGACGCGTCGCCACGCCAACAGTCGGTCAGACCCACTGCTATAGATGTTTCACATTAAAATATAAATCTTCTTTAACAATCAACTTAACGAGATCAAACAATAATTGGATTTTCTGACTAAAATGTCCGGACTTTTATTGAAATGTCAGGCTTTGTTGTTGTTGTTTCGTTGTGTTCCACGCGCGCCTCAAAGAGATGTCAGCAGAATTGACGGGGTCCGCTAGGGCCCATGCCTGCCGGGGGTGCGAAGAAAACCGATAGGGACATCGTGGCCCCCGGCAACAGGGCAACCGAAGGAACACGGGTGGGTTTTACTCAGCAAGAGCCTGACAAGCCCTCCCGCTCCGCCCAGAGTGGGAGAAGTTATTTGATAAGTTCCCAACCAAAAAAAAAAGGCTTTTTGTCAAGAGTTTTTAAATTTCTAAATGGTAACCCTAACTATGATAGGCTGAGTTGATTGATGCTATTAATAGGGATGTGCAGCAACCAGCAACACAGTCGACACTTTTCATCAGGGCTGTCAAATTAAAACTTTCAATGACATTACAACCGGGAGAAAGTTAACAAAACAAACTAACTCCTTTGTTGACTTATGACTTTGTCAAAGCATTGATTGAACTTGCCGAGATTCTGTTGTATTTATTATGCTCTTGATTGTTGTTCTTCTGTTTCTATTGTATTGACGTCATATACAGTAGACGTTTGTCTCCACTGATAAAGTTCGTTCGTTTGGAAAATTGAGCTCAGTGTCACCTGAGTGACTTTCTGTGCTCACATTCATTATTATCAATTTGGTTTAGTCTTATTAATACCTTTACATGTGTATATATAAATAACACGTATAGAACCTTGTCTATATCGATGATGTTAAGCTATCAATATTCAGAAAGGTCAGGTGTGTAGCACTTAGCAGGCAGGCATGCATGAAAATATGCATTATAGAGTGGGGTAGGAGTGGAGTAAAGGTAAATTCATACAGGGAACATGATGTGGACGGAAAGTGCAGACGACGGGCAGTCAATCGTCTATTATTGTTTGCATACAAATCCTAATATTTAACACAGTGAAAGGTTAATTGATAGCGCGGACGTGCCTACCGATAGATCATTTCGTGTCCGTATATACGATTAGTATAGTACATCATTATATCTTATACCTTTAAACGAACAATTCTTGTATGTATATCTTCTTCTTATATATAAAATTCTCGTGTCACAATGTTAGTTACCTTACTCCTCCGAAACGGCTTTACTGATTTTTAACAAATTTTATATGCATATTCAGTAGGTCTGAGAATCGGCTACTATTTATATAATCATACCCCTAAGTGATAAGGGTTGTCCACTCCAAACAAATAATTGGCAAAACAAAGTTTGCCGGGGTCAGCTAGTATATATATATAATCTGAATCTCGGAAACGGCTACAACGATTCTCATGAAATTTTGTATGCAGGGGGTTTCGGGGGCGATAAATCGATCTAGCTAGGTTTCATTATTAGAAAACGTCGTCCAAAAAATAAAACCGAGCAAAGCTCGGCCATCCAGATATTGTCTATATTAAAGTAGCACATGACATTAAATGGCTTTAAAAACGGCATAACAAACAGAAAAACAAAGGAATCCAGCGAGCGATAATCCAACAGGTAATAAATACAAACTCGTAAAACACGTGAATTAAAGTGGCGAAGCTTTTAATGTAGCCTCGGAAAGTTCCAGCCAGTAACAAGGACGTATAGAGGGATTTGAGAACGGGTGTATTGTAATAAAAACAAATAGGCGAGTACTCCGTTGTGTGCCACTTACGGCAAATACACTGGCTCGACGTGGACCGAATAGGTTTACTTTTCAATCTGTGAGGAGCGGCTCGCGTCCTGGAAACAATTTACACTGTTGTCGCGAATTGTACGTTTAGGCACAGATTATTACAGATGGGGCACTCCGTAAAATCATTTAAATATAATTCACAATAAAGTGCAATTCAGGTCGCACAACGTTAATCATCTACAGTTATATTCATCTAGATGAATTTCTAGAAATTGCCTCTCTTTCTATCGCGTGACTCTTAGATCTTCTGACTATGTTAAGCCGTGTCTCCTGCGCGTGTTTTTTCGAATCATTACACAAAGAACCTTACACATAAACATTTGTATTCATATACAAGCTGTCTCCTGCGTATTAAAATATTTTTAGATTATTAACACATTTTGTGTAAATGTCGTAATAAGTTCCGACGAGGAAGACGCGCTTAAAAAGTAAAAGTTAAAGAACAGTATCTCTATTGCAATTCCAATCCATCGTCAATTTATCACAACTTGTTCACAAGACAATATAGCCTCAAAACCTATGTTGACTGACAGCGATAGATGTGCACGGTGCGTGCGGTGGTTGAAAATAAGACAAACTCTTCCCTCTTCATACGCGCGGGGAATGTTTTCCATGCAGCTCTGAAAACAAAAACATCCTGTTTGCATACACAAATGTGTATGGCCACGCCTTTTTGTTTCGATGTTTTTGTGTAATGTTTCGAAAAAACACGCGCAGGAGACACGGCTTGACATGTAGCTTCTTATCTAAACTGCGGAATGTCATATCTGTGTTCATCTGTGGTTTAGGATAAAGTGTTAAACATTCAATAAACGCTATGGACACAAAAATTAAACCTACCTAGTATAATTTTTGTGTACATAGCGTTTGTATGAAATAAGAATCTTCAAAATGCTTTCAAGTAATGCAAAGACGTGTGTAGTGAAACGTCTATTTACGTTCAATGCGATAATTGACAAAACGTTTTTCCAACACTGTGCCAAACTAAGTGGGTATTATTTTGTTGTATACATCTTTTTGTCCGAGTAATAATGATGAATACAACGCAAGATATTATAAGTTACGAGTGTAGGCTGGTCTATTGTTTTCAGTAAACAATAATATCTTACGTGTGGGATGGTACCGCTTTAAAATGATATTTTCAGTATACCTAGTACTTACACAAGTCGAGAGTACGTCTGCATTGTCAAGGCACATCCGCAGAAATGTCTCCGACGATCTTGAAATTCTATTGTTAGAGAAAAATACTCTGATTTCATTTGTGGAGTCGAGGACTTATAAATATTCATAAGTGAGGCAACGCGACGGTTTCACTCCAGTGCAGGCTGCATTACTCTGCTTACTGACTTACTACTGTGCACAAAATGTTCTCTCGCCCTGATTTATATGCACTTTTGACTGCAGGTTTTGATATAACCCCGTTCCACGCGAACTTTAATACATTAAATCTAGACGTATATATTCTCAAGGGATTTATTTTGTCCAATTTAAGTAAGGAGTTATGCTAGAAAAAAAAATGTTAACACCGAAGCGTCTCTGCGTAATTTAAATATCATTAATCCCGAGTAAAATTTATGAAAAAGTTAGAGCAATTTATTATGAAAGTTTTTGCAAAAAGGCTTCTCCGTAATTGGCCGTAGAAAGTTGAAGTAATTTTATTGTAGCGAGAAAAGTGAATAGTTGGCGAGAAAAAATAAAACAACATAAATATATGAAAGTTGTCCGGTTTTAATTTCACTACCCTAGATAGGAATATTTTACTACGATGTGTTTATTAAAAGATGGTTTTCATTAGTTAGCAAAAAAATAAAACTATATGTATATGAAAGTTTTTCGGTTTTAATTTCACACCATAGAGATGAATATTTTACTCCGATGTATTTATTAAAAGATGGTTTTTACAAAAATATAAAATATGTCTAGATAGACAGTAAAAGCTGTGAATACGTCGAAAAAAAATAGCGTCCAACTGTTAGCCGCTAAATGTACGCACACTAGAAAATCACAATCAGCACAATGACGTGGTGCGAGTGTAAGACGTAGCTGTCACGCACACCAGTATAACAAAGTTGGCTTGTCTGTTTTAGTTCAAATAATCAAAGGGTTTTTATTCATTTCCGTTGCTCGGTCTTACGTATTGTTCGGAATGTAGGCTATTGTGAAAGAAAATCCATTCTAAAAACTACAGGCAAATCCCTGAGGCTTATAGTACGCTGTCTACTGCTCGAAACACTTTCACTTGGTACTTATTCACATTTTTCCATTACCTTCGCGGCTTGTAATGAAAATAGTGTTCATTGTAAAGTATAGTTGACTGAGGGTGTCTTGTTCAAGCAGTTTCTAGGCAAAAGGAAGTTTATAAAATTAAATGATGGTATTTGAAATCCAAAGTTGCTAAAAAAGGTTTGTGACTAGGTACTTTGGGATTATTTTGAATCACAAATGGTATGCTGAAGACCCATATTAATTTAATTAGTAATTTATTACTTATTTCAGGTGGCAGAGATATCTATTATTAATTTTGTTTTGTTTAGTTAAATCATGAAGTATTTGTTGTATAACCGGTATTTAACGCAAAGTCCAAGAAAACCTCCTCTTTATACAACTTATGACCTTGACCTTCAATTCTCGAGTTTACTTCTAAAGTACCTGGGCGACCGAGCTCTGCTCTGGTGAAAATAGAGAATGCTCATTTAATAGTATAGGAAAGTTCATCTAATCCATGTATATTACCTACTTATTCGATGTTGCAATGATAGTAGGTACTTACTAATTCCACGCTGCCATGTCATTATTCATTATCTTGTTCTAAACTTTGGGCGACCGAGCTCTGCTTGGGTGAAAATATGGAGAAAAAGAATTTTCCCAGATATGAGATCTAACTAGATCGATTTTTCGGCCCCATAAACCCCTATAATGCAACTTTCATCAAAATCGTTAGAGCCGATTTCGAGAACGTGAGTACAAATATTTAACCTTTCAACTGTCATTAACGAGACACAATAGAATTTTAATTGTTATCCACCTCAATGAGGCGTCGTAACAGATGATGAGATATATGAAAACAAATACAAATGCTCGTTTAATAGTATAGGATAGTCATCAAAACTCCCCATGACCGTCAGTGTGTCCGAACCTAAACCAAGGGGTTCGTTAATATTCACGTCGCGGTCGTGCACTCGGTCTTACACGGCCTTCGTCGCCACCCTCCCGGACGATGACGTGGGATTATTCACGTCCCCAGGGGTCTATGTCAGGAATGTGTGGAGGAAGTATAGGACTTTTTACAGCTGCCCTTGGAAGCTGGAAGCTGTAAAATGAATAGCGCTTTAAATGACTACCGCACCGTTACAAATATTTCGCAAATAATATCGTGGTAGCATATTTTCAACTAGATACAATAACAGTAAATTTATTAAGATTAGTTCTTGTTAAACTATAGGGAAGCTTAATTTGTAAGCGAGACATACAATGAAATAGCCATTTCATCCAGTTACTAATTGAGTAGCTTAACGATTTCTGATTAGGTAACTGTTGACTTTAAGTTACATTTCCGAAAAATCACAATTAAATTTGCTTTATAAAAAAAATTAAGAAGCAATATTTTGCTGTGTATTTAAGTATTTTACGAGACAGTTCTGCCGCTTTTAGACATGCAGTTGGCTGCTTAAGAATAGAGACTAAATTGTCTCGAAAGGTGAATTTCATAGTGATGTTCTGGAATGGCGGTAGGTACTTATAAGTTCTTTTGTTATACCGTTTTGGAAGTGCAACACTGGTTGGTCTTAATAAGCTCCAGAAAAGTATTCGATTGGCGACAAATTAATCCTTTAAGATTTAGGTTAATAGAGGGATTACGAGTTTAAACAAGAAAAAGATGGACGGTCTTCTTTCTTCTTGTGTGCAAAAAAGTGCAAAATAGAATCGTGCGGGCAGCCTCAAAGAGATTTATACTTACATCTACAAGTATTAATTTGATTGTCTACAATCTGTGCTTCATTATATTGAACAAATGTGTAGCTACAACTAGTAGGTGCTCCATGTGTAATATGTTTTGTGGCTACACATACATGCTTTGGAAAAAAGTTGTTTTTATTTTTCTCGGTTAGTTTTAATCTTGGTCTGGCAGTTTAAGTAATTTATGCGGCCTACCCAAATTAGAATTGTTCAGCGAATCGTTGAGCTCCTTAAGACGCAGATATATGACAGTGACCTTGAATGGTTAGCTTGCGTGTTCTGTACTGAGATCACGCAACGCGTCGTACGTCCAGCCAGTAATAGGACTCGCCCATCACGGAGCGCTGTCCCAAATTAGATGCATTATTAATTTATTACACGTTAAACAAAAGGTATTTAATAAAACACGTGTACTAAAAAATTAGCAATTTAATTATCTTTAAAATGGTGAAGTTTTCAGAAAAATACGCTTGATAAATTTTGCGTCATTCTCAGTTTTTTATCCGCGTTAGACATAACTTTACAAATTAATTTCACTATATAATATAAACATAATCAAAAATATATATATATTAAAATATTAACAAAATGCTTTAATTTAACATGTAATTTTTCCAAATCACTAACACTACTCGTTTAGACGTCATCTTCAGTATAAAATCATTAAAAGTCAGCTATCGTCCCCTTAAGTTCTGAATTGAGCAGCACGATTACTAATAAATGCGTGCACTGACTGGACAGGTCCACTTAATCTGTGTGGATCTTTACTCAAAAGACCACTTCAGACACCAATGTACAACCGGTCATCGGTCTTCACATGATCTGGCCAAGATTGAGTCTGGACTTTAAAAGAGACTGTGATCTCCGAGTTTGTTTCTCAGAGTAGTCAGATAGGAAACGCTGAATTCATCTAGTTTTTAAAATACGATTGACGTGTAAAGTGTTTGTAAAAATCTATTTACAGAAATAAAATTATTTATCATAAAAATTGTCTGTATTATAGACAACGAAATGAGTTGCCTGACTATACTCTTTACCTATCGGTTTCGGGGTTGCCATAGGTAGACGTAGGACACGCGTTAAGTCACAGACGTATAAAGAGTAGCAGGCCAAACATTTGCTAAAAAAAAAGTTATTTAATAAACAAAAAACCCTACTGCAAAAACACATAACTGAAAAGAGAAAAACAAGCATTATAATCTATAGAATTTTGGTATTGCAGGCGGGACAAACCAATAACTTGAAATGATAGTGTAAATTTTGTTTGTCCCGCCTGCAATACCAAAATTCTATAGATTATAATGCTTGTTTTTCTCTTTTCAGTTATGTGTTTTTGCAGTCGGGTTTTTTGTTTATTAAATAACTTTTTTTATTTCAAGCTTTTTAGTTTTATTAAAATAACTAGCTTTTGCCCGCGGCTTCGCCCGCGTGGACGTCGGAAAATATCCCACAGGAACGTGCTACCGGGATTCAGAGTATCCTATGTCCTAATCCAGGTCATGGCCTATCCGTACGCCAATCATCTAAATCCGTTTAGCCGTTACGGCATGAAAAGGTAACAGGCTGATAATAAATCTGTTTTAGGGTTCCGTACCTCAAAATAAAACATTAAAGCCCTTAAAGGATGACTTCAGAGTCTTCAGTGTCTTTTTCTCAGGAAGGCGTGGGTGGAGGCATCAAGTTGAAATAGATATTAAAAACTTAGATCTACGGTCTCTTGGAAGTGTAACGAAAATCAAATTTCCAAGTCAACGCAATAATGGGCACGCCACAACTGTGGCAATAAGTTCCCTCATTGAAGAGTGGCTAGAGAGGCGCCACGGCGTCCATACCTTCCACCTGACGCAGGTTCTCACCGGACACGGTTGTTTCGGGAGATTCCTGTTTCGGATAAGGTGGGAGGAAACGCCCGGGTGAGACCATTGTGTGGATCGCCTGGAGGACACGGTGGAGCATACGGTGGAGGTCTGCCCGGCTTAGGCGGGGCACCGCCATGTCCTCGTGGAGACGATCGGCGGTGGTGATTTTTCGCGTCCGGCCCTGGTCTAAGCCATGGTACGCTAGGGCCGATGCCTGCCAGGGTCGCGGGAAAGTCCGAAAGGGTTACCGTGGCCCCTGGCAACACACAGGCCACTGAAGGAACACGGGTGGGTTTTTGTCAGTATAAGCCTAACACGCTCTCCCGCTCCGCCCAGAGCGAGAGAAGTTATTTGATAATTTCCCACACAAAAAAAGTTAACGATATAAAAAATATAGCCATTTATACCGCATATTTTCACACTCGCAAATAAACCAGTCTATTTGGTACTTCCCGTTGGTCCAGCAGCATGAAATTTGGCGAGAAGTAAGGTCAAGTAAAGAGGAAAATCCGAAAATTGGTAATTTATAGTTCTATAATGAACGGCAAAGCTAAGTTTTTTCTGCAATCTGAGATTAATCGTGTCTTGAAGTAACATTTAGTCTGTATTTAATTACTCTAATAAAAGTTATTTTTCCATTGAAAAAGAACAACATTAACATTAATACATTACAACATAATATGTTGTTATTCATTTTAAGTTTGTCCTTCAATACAGATTTCGAAATTCGGGCAGCCGAGCAGGCACAGCTTTGAAACGGGACCCTCAGGGCACAAGTCCTACTCACACTTGACCGGTTTTTTTAACAAATTTTATATGATTCTAATTAAGTTTATATGATTCTAAATGCCTTTCTTAAAATACAAATTGTTCGTTTTACTATTATTGTCACCATTGATTTGTAGTACCTACTCTTGCCGCCATTGAACATATTAATACAAGACCTGTATGTTTGAAAAGTTAGTTTATGAATTTAAATTCTAATAACTTTTAATAAAGACTAAATTTTAATCCAAGATACGGACTATGACTATATTTCCAATCCCAAACATCTCTTGAAAAGAAGACAAAAAACAATATTACATGTGAATTTTAATATCATCCCCTATTTTACCCTCTTAAGGGATAATTTTTGAAAAACGCTGAAATACGTCATTCTTGATTTGTTACCAAAAGCACAAATTTAAATTTTCATAGCCCTAACTTAAGAAATGATAGGTTTCCCATACAAACTTTCATCCCCTTAGGTTTATTTTTGAGACAAAAAGTTGCTTATGACCTTCTCCGGGATGCCATCTATCTCCTTACCAAATTTTATTGAAACCCGGTCAGTGGTTTAGGCGTGAAAAGGTAACATACAGACAGACAGACAGACAGAGTTACTTTCGAATTTCTAATATTAGTATAGATGGATGAACTGATGATTGACTGCTTAGCTGCATAAAAGTATAGCGGATTGATAATCATTTAAAAGTTAAATCTGTAACTATCTCCTACATTCGGTCCTTATTCAGCCCAGTGAAGTATTGGAATAATTCAACTGTTGCATAGTATATTGTGTTCATTTGAATAATAGTAAGTACCTCATAAAAAATATTTTTCAACATACAAAGGTATACTTGTATTGTGTTCTATCTCCTCTCATTTCCTACGAAATGTATGGAAGTTATTTTTCAATTTCTGACTTTTCTCGTACTCAAACCTCAGTTGGCCCGATATAGTTTTTTGATCTTAATAATAAATAATAAGAAATAGGATCGACTGGCATCAAAAAAGTTTTTGTGAAAATTGGCCATTTTCTTATTGACTGTAATTTTTTTTCAAAATCTGTGAATGCAGATCAAAATGTTTCAAAATGTTAAGGACAGTCTCCTAAGACCGTTTTCTTGTAGCGACAACGGTTAAGGTACCTGTCCTTATTGCTCCATCTCAAAATCCACCCTGTATATGCTATGATTGACTGCTTAGCTCCATAAAGGTACAAAAGGTTAAATCCGTAACTATCTGCAATATTCTAACCTTTTGGCTAATCTTTTTACAATTTGCGGTAAACTATATAAGAATACGAACATAATGCTATATTGCTAATCCCCCATAGCAAATAGCGTGATAATAATTTTTGAAAAATCTATTGTGACGTTTCCATTATTTGACTATAAAGTTTATTTATACCAATTTTTAAGTTAATTAAGCTACACAGTAAAATCCTCCATTGTAAAAATTAATACCCCGTTTCACCCCATTAGGGGTAAATTTTCAAAAAACCCTGATATACGTTTTTATTTATTTTCAGTTTTAATTATAAATACTGAGTTTCGAGTTAATTAGACTGCTCGTTAAAATTCTTCCATACAAACTTTGACACCCCCCAATCCTCCTTTAGGGGGTGCTTTAGAAAAACTAAAAGTGGCAAACTTTATAATTTACATAGATAAGTATTCGGCTAAGTTTCAAGTTTATTAACTCAAGGAATAAGATTTTTCATACAAACAAATTCTCCCCTTTTCACCCTCTTCAAGATCGAATTTCCAAAAATCCGTTCTAGCGGACGTCTACTAACTATAAACTACCTTCCTACCAAATTTTATCTTCATACGTCAAGCGGCTTTCGATTTTTCTTGATAACTGAGTGAGTGAATGAGTGAGTGAATGAGTGAGTGAGTGAGTGAGTGACCTTTCGTTTTTATATATTTAGATTAGATATTAGCTTTTATTTGATACCAATAATGTTTTTTTTTAAACCTACCCCTCCCTTTTTTCTATTTGCAGATGCAATATATAAATATTATATAGCCTATGACACTTCCACAATTAATACAAATCTAACGACACCTCACATGTTAAAATCCATCAAGCCGTTTAGGCTACAGAGCGTGCCAAAGAAATAGACATACATACATACAAACATACATACATACATACATACTCTCGAAAAACATTACCCTCCTTCTGGGGCAGTCGGGTAAAAATTGCGTAGCCATTACGCACACATAGGGAATGTTGTCAATACAGGACCGAACTAGGGCGGGTTGCTGATATTTTCTAACTGTTATTATAATAATTATAATTTATTTACTTGCAAAACATTTTTCTAGTGAACATACAAAGTAAGCTAAGCTAAGTTAATCCAAAAGAAAACCTCGGAATGAAAGAAAATAAGCTGGAAACTCGTACAGACACCTTCATTTTAGCTTTCTAAAAGTTTTTTTGAAAGTCTTAAAATCTCGAGTCTGCGTGATGATGATATTTTAATGATTTTATACAAGATATTATACACCGAGATTGACCCTGCATTACAGTTTGTCTATGGCGTAGTATTATATTATCTGTGCTATTATATCTCAAAAACGGTTGAGCGCATGAAATTTTCTAACGATATTGAAACAACCATTATAGGTACTTACTGAAAATCCGTGAAAATCGATATTCTCTGGGTAAAAGAAGTTTAGATTACTTAACAATAAAGTCAATCAATCAATAATACCTGCCGAATGAAATTTCAAAGTTATGTGAGTAGCCTATTTATGTATACTTACCTATGCCTATGTTCATGTTATCCATCACACAGATACAGGGTAGTATAATTCATTTTATAATTTATTACAATAGCATGTGTGTGTACACTGACAATCTTCACTTTGCAGTATTCTGGAACAATGTCACCAAAAAGATTTAAAAAATCGTGGAGTAAACTGAGGCTCTGTTTGATAAAATTCAATGGTAAATATTTTACAAAAAAAAAGTCTTTGTTGCCGAATCCGTCCCTGACTAAATAACGCGGTTGAAACATAAAACGCGATGCAGATTATGTTGCTTAGCAATATGGCGGCACGGGATAGATAAGCAACGCGTCAAATTTTGTCTATGTGTGAGTCAGTGTGACAACAGGTGACAGAACGAGATACAATTTACGACTTGTCGCTTAGCAAAAAAAGGATAGAGAATCACGTCCTATATATAAATATAACTATGGATTAATGTTTAGTCTGCTACTCTTTATATGTCTGTGCGTTAAGTCCGTATGTCCGCGTGTTTAACGAGAACCAAATTAGACTCGCTCGTGGTCTCGCCTCGTGATTTGTAAACAATCACGAACTTCACAAGTCAAACAAGTCCTTGAAAACTTCCTAAACTACAGTGAGTAAGTACTTAAGTGAAGAAGACTAATAATCACAATTATTATTTTAGAGTTGATTTTAAGTTAAGAAACTAAATTCGTGATCTTTCTTTACCGAATCTATTAATAACTTCAAATATTTTAGATGGTCATAATAATTTATTCTCTCTGTTTTACTATAATCCCCTGTTCGAAAATGTATAGTAAGGGGAAAATAAATGGAAAGATACCCGTACCCGTACCGAAGTGCGGACGGAGGAGATTTCTCTTGGAGACGTTTTCGCATCATTCTTAAACGGAATGTTTAACAATTCTTAAATATTTACTTTGTCATAATGGAAGCTTAATGTTAAGCGGGAATACTTATTCCATCCTTTACCTGAGATTCAGAGGTGTTCCGTAGTACCTACTACTTAAAAAAACTGAACATCGGCGCTGATTCTCTTGTCACAAATGCCTCTAAACTAGACTTAAAATCACCAAAATTTAGTTTAATCTTGTCAAACGACGATTTCCCATTCTGAAATAGACTAAAGTGACACAACTTAACTATATTTTAGTTCGACAGCACTAAGATGGTATTGATATTTTAGTTTAGTAAAAATGGCAATTTTACTATTCTGAATTTGACGTTTTTAGGGTTCCGTAGTAAACAAGGAACCCTTATAGTTTCGTCATGTTCGTCTGTCTGTCTGTCTGTCCGCGGTCTAGCTCCGAGACCCTTAGTACTAGAAAGCTGTAATTTGGCATAGGTATACATATTAATTATGCCGCCAAAGTGGTAAAACAAAATTATGAAAAACCTTTTTTTTAGGGTATCTCTCATACACGTAAAGTGGTGATGTTTATTTTTTTTTGTTAAGTTTGTTTTTGGGATAAATTCATCCTAACTACGGAACCCTTCATTGTGCGTGGTCCGACATGCACTTGGCCGGTTTTCACCTTTATTTAGATTTCCTAACTAAATCTGACTATTTTTAATCGCGACTAAAAACGTGTGAAAATAAATTGGTTGTTATGAACTTTAAATTCACACCAATACCTCGACTTCAGATGCAAAAACATTACTGAATCTTTTTTTATTTTGCTTGTATCTCGAAAACGGAGTGTCCAATCGCAAAAACAATGAAAATTTCGACCTCCTTTATAAAACCCTTGAACCTCTAATACTCTACATGTAGGTAATCATTTTTCTTATTTTCCATACATAAAGTGAAAAATTCCTTAAAACACGTCGAGGCTGCCCCCGCCTGCGCGCCTCCGGCTCTAAAAAGATTCACGTGGTTAGGTATCACGTGTGGAGTTACGATTGTCAAATTCGATTTAGATGTGTCAAAATTATTTTTAAATTTAGAGAATTTATTTTGCAGAATAGCTTTGAGATTCTCATAGTCAAAAGTAAAGAATTTTAGTGATAGTTTAGTTCGATGTACAAGAGAATCGGCACCAATATTTAGCGTTTCGTAATATTAGCCGTTAAATGCCTATAGCTAAATTTGGTCTTGATATAGAACAGTATCCTAATTGCGTAATACAACACAATGTGTTTCGATTTGAAACAGATTGCTAATCCATTGCTTCATAAGTTGGAAAAAAAATCTGCTCAACAACGTAAATAACGCAATGAATGTTATTGAACTGTCAAAATGAAACAAATTAGGCATAATTGTTTACGAAAATAAGTTATGCAATTAGGGTACTGATTAACATAATTTTAGTTTTACATCTGTATATGTTGAATGAACTTTACCCAAATCTTTTGATTTATAAAGGTCCTTACTTAAGGTTAATTAGTTAGATTAGGACCTGTGGGTTAATTCCGTGCCCTCTTAGTGGCTAAGAGGAGATTATGGTATTAAAGCGAAGTAACAAACAACTTTGTTTTTTAAATAAGTCCTTTATGTAATCCCATACAAGGTTATCGCAAATTGCGATGGCAAATTGATTTTGAATAGGAATTGTCAGTTGGTTTTTAAAGTTTAAAAACATCGTAGTATTTAAGTTATCTTTTCTAGACAACCTGTAACCAACTTAGATATTCGATAGTTTGGTTACATCGACTTTAGACCTAATTCAAGATGAATAAAACTGCAGAACAGGGGGCCTACCACAAGCTCATAAAGCAGTACTATTTTAATATTACTTCAGTGTAGGAAAGAGATGAAGCTCTACAGGACGTATAGCTCCATCTCTTTCTCCCACTGAAGTAATATTAAAATAATACTGCTTTTGAGCTGGTGGTAGGCCCCCAGAATAGTTAGCCCTTTGGTGTTCATCCAAGTACATCATTTAGCACAAGCATTTAGCTTGGTTAAGGAATACAACCTCATCATTTACCTGCCTATTTCCCATGCAACTTGGGGTCAGTACAATGTGTTTTTTCTTCCATTCTCCCCTGTCAGCCATTCCCTCCTTTTTAGGGTTCCCTACCTAAAAAGAAAAAAACGGAACCCTTATAGGATCAGTCGTGTGTCTGTCTCACCCAATTTGCTCCGAATCGAATGGACAGATTAAGTTGAAATTTGGTACACATATGTACTTCTGTGAACGAACGAACGTGTAACGTAAATAAATAAATTTTGAATATGGGGTCATTATTGGAGGGCAAACAAGAAAATGAAAAAACAAAAAATGTTTTGCACACAGTAGGTACCGTGTGACATATCAAATGAAATGATTTTTGCGAGGATCTCAAATATATTTTTTATATATCTTTAAAATAAATACTTTTAAAGATATTTAAGAAAATAGATGAAAATTGACCATTCCCCCCTTATCTCCGAAACTACTGGGCCTAAAATTATGAAAAAAACAGGAAAATTTATAAGAAGTCTATGGTCTTAAAATAACACGGTAAGTAAATCTCTCAATATTGTGCGTACAAACTTACATTTGCAGTTGGAATGTATGGGAGAACATGTTTTTCAACTATAATGTTAAGTTTGTTATTGGGATAAATTCATCCCAACTACAGAAACCTTCATTGTGCGTGGTCCGACACGCACTTGGCCGGTTTTATTTGATATCATCGCACAATCCTCAAATCGGAAATCCACAACCAATAGAAATACAACCTATTACTATATGATTTAAAAAATTGTTGCCAGTTTCACATGTTTATAGGAAGCACATCTTATTTCAACTCCGTAGCTACTGAGCACGCAATCGTGCGACGCGACTCGTGATTTCCGAGAAAGCTGATCCTATACTTCCGGATTTAAAACGGTCATATCCGGTACCTTTAAGACATTATTGAAATGAAGGGGATCATTTAAATGTGAAGTATACTCAGAAATTCGTCTACTTACCTTGTCGTTCTTTTGCAGGACGCTAGAAGAAAGTTATAAGGTTATGGTTGGCTTTCTTTACCCCGCGATCACACCAAGGTATAAAACATGTATTCTACATGTGGTATATATAGTACTTTCATCTCACGAAGCAACGCGCGTTTTACTTGTGGTAACCAAGTTTACAAGCACGCTGTGAATATGTGTGTGAAGATGAGTAGCGGTAGCACATAACACACACACACTCCCGACTTCGCCATTGTCTCGGACGGTACGGAGAGCTCCTGCGCTTACTCACACATTCACAGCGTGTTTGTACACTTGGTAACCACAAGTAAAGCGCGCGTCGCTTCGTGAGATAAAAATGATATATCGATTAGGAAGTTTAGTTTTTCGTTTACACCGTAAAACTTTAGTTGGAAATACTAGTTATAGGTATAAAAAATTCGTCAAAAAGGTGAACAAAATAGTTATTTTATAATACATGTCCAAGTCTGACAACCGGTCTTACCAATGGGTATCGTACTACCCAGTAACTGGGTTGTGGAGGTCAGATAGGCAGTCGCTCCATGCAAAATACTGGTATTCAGCTGACTTGGGTTAGACTGGAAGCCGACCCCAACATTGTTGGGAAAAGGCTAGGCAGATGATGATGACATGTTTGAAACAACGTCAATTCACGACATGTTCTTGACAATAGGCCTGTGTCCAAATTTTTTTTGTCCGTCTTGTAGATTATTAAAAAATATTGAACACATATTTTTTCTTTAAAAAATATGTGTTATTCAAATGATTACGGCGATACATTGAGTTAAAATGTGGCATGACGTCACGCCTTAATTTAATACTGCGTTGTGACGTAGCGAGCTCCCACTTCCCAACTTTAATGCGTGTTTTCCAAGTTATTTTTGATTAATACGATAAAGCAAAAAATACGTGTCTAATATTTTATTATTATCTGAAAGACGGACTAAATAGAATTTCTTTTTTTTACCCAGGTAACTGCCGTATTCTTTTACAAGACTTGTCGAACAAGTTTCACAACTTGTTTATGAGTGCAAAAGTAAACGGGGGTTACTATGTATACCAGGGAGGTTACTAGCAGGTATACCTGCTACAGACAGCCAACCATAGCCTTTACTTAATCCTTCGAGAGAAAGAACGTCATCTAAACTGGAAAATATAAACTCACAATTTTTTCCAAAACACGTGCTTCTAGTCTTATACAACATTATAAATGCATGACTGTAGGAAACACAGCTCGTACGAAACAATTGTACTCGAAGCACGGAACATATAGAAGAGATTTTCTTGGGTCATGCTCTGCTATTTAAGTAAGTAGGTAACCAACCTCATTTCTAGCTAACAAGGTAGGTACGTTGCATCTTTGGTCGTGTATACTCAACTATAATATCTAGTGGCTTTTATCTTGAACTTTTTCGCTTGATTTTGCAAATTAAAGATAATATGCTTGTGAACATATCTTGAACAAAAATCTAAAGTGCATCCTGAAACCTCCTGAAACGTGTACTAAAGTAGGAAGATGATTGTTACAATCTGGAAAAAGTTTTGACAAGTTTGTAGTTTAACATTGTGAAGTTTGTTAAACTTTAGTCGTTCGAATTTACAGCGTTTGATAAATCAAATAGCACAATATTCTTGAATAGGACATTTTGTAGGTGTTTAGAATGAGCAAGAATCACACCTATTTTTATCTCAATATTCTCACGGGATCGAGAGTTATGCCGGTGAAACCGCAGGGTGCAGCTAGTATAAAATAAAAGTTATCCCCGAGTTTCAATCGAAACATAGGTAATAAAATCCTATCATTATAATTCTCACAGTTGAATTAAAAGCAGGAACTAAGCAGGAAGTACGGCAAAACTTTTTGATTGCAATCGTTAAATTTTGTTGCTGTTTTTTCTGTGTAAAACTTTGTGAAAATTTAAATTTTTCGCGTGTCCGACAATCAAACCCTCAGCTCACTGAAACATCGGTTTGAAACTTTTATTAGTTACCTAATTCGCGAGCATTTCACTTTAATTGTTTGATGATTCGAAAAGCCTGCAAAAACTAAAGTTGCCAGCTGTATGATTGATAAGAAGTTTGTGCCTAAGTTATCTACTCTTATAATCAACGATTTGATTAGGTAGGTACTTAGGTGTATGTATAAATCAGTCAATAATGTTCCCACTGCTGGCACATAAGCCTACTCTCTGTGAGATCCCAGTGGTCGTGAAGGTGGTTTTACACTGGCGAGGCGAGGCGTGGATGGGATGGGCGAGAATTGAAATTTGTATTGCAAAATTTCTATCCACGCCCTGCCCGTCTTTGGTGTAAAAGGTCTAGACGCGCGAGGATGTGCGAGGCGCGAATTGAAATATTTTTTAGTACAATATTGAACTTTATTGCTGTAAAAATAGAGTATTTATTTACTTTGTAAAACAGATATACAAATCTCGCACTGGCTATCGAGGACACCCAAGACGCGACGGACACACTGGCACGCGAGTCAGCGCTTGACGGAGAGAGACCGTGCTCTCTCTCCGTCAAGCGCTGACTCGCGATATCTTGCACTGGCACGTGCTGGCACACACCGGTTCGCTCCGACCATCGCGAGACATCGCTGTACTATATTCTCGGCTGGCCGGCGCGGCGGCGCGCGAGATACGGCTGGCCGGGCGGCGCGTGATAGCTTGAGCCGGCGCGGGCGCTAGGTAGCGATGGCCGGCGCGTGACAGCGCTAGCCGGCGTGAGGTAGAGCTGGCCATCGCGAGACGGCGCAGTATAGCGATGGACATCTTTCGGTGTAAAAGGGTAAGTGTGATTCCAATTCTCACCCATCCCATCCACGCCTCGCGTCGCCGGTGTAAAACCACCTTAATACTCGTAATCCACCTCGCGGTGCGCGGGCCCAGTACGGATTGGTAGATGTCACATGTCTTTAAATTTTTGGTTCTAAGACATGCTGGTTTCCTCACGATATTTTCCTAGTTGTACCTAATTGTAACAAAATATTTGTAATGGAAAAATGTATGTAACGTTAAGCAATCCTTAATCCAATAAATAAACTAAACCTACCCACCCACTTTACTGTCCTGTGTTTAAACCCAAGGTACTTAGAATTACTTAGAATATGCCAATCAGTATAGAGATGTTTTATTCACGTTTTCAGTTACATACTAGAAACCGAATTTTCCCTACTAAATTCGAGATTATTCAAATCAATACTGTAGGCAGACTACGGCTCATTGGACGGGAGCTCAACTCTCAATACAAATGAGCTCAATAAAGAAAGCAAAAGGTTCTTCTCCAAGTGATGTAGGTACTCGTACGAATTGGACAAATCACTTCAATTCTTTCTTTATAAAACTCACAGATACGAACGGCTTCATTCGATTCAGACTTTTATTTAAATCTGACTAACTGCCTATCTTTTACATTCGTTTAACAAAGTACTTTACACTCACAAACATTAGGAAAATAATTTTATTCAATCCTTCATGAATGCTACTGATTTAAACTCATCATTTCAGCCCAAAGACGTCCACTGCTGGACATAGGCCTCCCCCAAGCACCGCCACTTCGACCGATTCTGTGCTTTCCGCATCTCGGATTCCTGCGGCCTTCACAAGGTCATCGGTCCATCTTGTGGGAGGCCTTCCAACGCTACGTCTTCTGGTACGTGGTCGAGACCCCATCGGCCACCCGTATTTAAACGATCCGATCCGATTTATACTCATCTAAGTATATAGGTCCCGAGGCTCCAATAGCTACCAATACTTATTATAATACAATAGTTTCTTAATAATATTATTGTCATTTGCATTGTCCCATAACTTAGCAACGAATACACGATCAATCACAATCCGAATTGTTTTGAAACAGATTGCTAATCCATTGTTACAAAAGGTGTAAAAAAGAAAAAAAAATACAACAACGTAAATAAATAAATAAAATAAAAAACATTTATTTGACACTTAAAATACAAGTTACAAACAAGTAGGTCGTAATAATGTAGCAGACAAATGTATTGCCAAGAATCTGATCCTAACCCCCAAACTAGGCCTGGACCTGTATTTTGGGGGCCAAATAACGCAATGAATGTTGTTGAACTGTCATAACGAAACAGATTAGTCTTAATCGGACAGACAGACACGAAAAGCGATTTTGTTATATATTATGTAAATAGATATAGACAAGGGCGTCGCCGGCCGATGGTCCAGGGGTGGGCAAGTTGATATATGGAGGATGGGAAATGTACATCCACCCTTAACAAACGTCACGTAAGGCCGCAATACTGTCAAGGGTGTGATAATACATGAAAATATATTATGATAAGTTAAAGGAAGTTGCTAAGACCTACAAGCCTAACAGTCCCTACGACTCTAAGCCCTATAAGCCCTACAGCCCTAACCTATCATATACCTAGTGTGATAGATAAATATATAAATAAGTTCAGGATGTCTGCACCGTGCGACCTAAGGTTACAGACGGATGGTAGACAGGATTTCCAGGTTCGGGAAGGGTACACTCACTGCCAGTCCCGCAGACTGACGAGACTGATCAGAGATGGCTAAAGGTGTCTTGGCCACAGTGAGGGGTAATGAGACAAGAATATAAAATTCAAATCTGATTTATTTCCAATAATTTACAGCTTATATACTACAATTACTTAACATACACTATTACATAAATTCTTAGTGTTCTATGCGCGTGAGATGCAACCAAATCAATAATTTAACTGGGCCGCGCGTGAGCCGGGCCGAGTGCTGAGTCAAAGGTAACATTGAACAGGAAAAGTATGATTTGTAGGTACAGTCAAAAGTCAAGAGCACATGAAGACATTTGAAGTGCGAGTCTTATAACCTCTACGGCGCACAATGGGGCCCAAATCGACGCAGATTTTTGACAAGTCAGTTTCATTTCGGTAGTCCCGATAGAAACTGAGAAAAATAATAATTTCCATATTCAATGTGTGAATTGGAAACGGACCTTTCGGGTCGTTTTTCCCAGAACTATTCAGAACTGTAGAGCTGAAACATGATAGGTATTATGACTAAGTCTACCACCAGCATATAGATACAAATATTACGTCCTCGAACCCCGGATTAGACCCCGTTTAGGTGACATGGAACTTTAAAAAACCGAATAAAAATCGTCCAAATGAACAAAATTGGCCGTATGGATAAGCATGTAATTTCTTTACATAAAAAGGCCTTGTTTTTACTTAATTTTTGAATCTCTAGGGGGGGGGGGGGCAGCTGCCCCCTTTGCGACGCCCTTGGATATAGATTATATTGATACAATATTGTAGTCGATCGCAGTCCATTGTTTTTATTACACAGATCAAAAACGTCCTCGGGGCATAACGCCCTATTCTCTTTGCAATATAAATAATAAAAATATTGTCTGTGGTTTATTTAGGACGTTGGCATTAGCATTAAAAATTTTATCATAGCAACATGCTGTGGAGGTTGGAGGATAAAAGAAATAAAGGGACCATAACACTTTATTCAGAGAATAATAAGCACTTAGTCTATTGTACAGTTTTATAACTGTTGAATGTGCAAATGCAAAGCGACTTTAGAACTGTGGCTGATGGAAATTAAAAGTTTTGTAATACAGTAAACTACTTGTGGCTTCTCAATGACTGGGCAGTAGGCGGCGACACCGACATCCACAGCTGAGCTAAGTCACATCCTACAATGCATCGCTAACATGGAATTCGTATGTAATATACAGTGTGAGTCTTCATAATGTGCACATATCGAAATGAGGGAATCTATGCTTAATTTTAACGACAGAAAAAATATTTAAAAAATCTAAATATTTTTTTTATACTTTTTATGGAATAAAAAAAATGTAACAAAACTGTGTAACTTTTAAACTGAATCAGCTATCGCGATGAAACAAACTCCATAATGATTGGAAGTAAGTAGGCGTCCACATAAAATTAAAATTGAGAAAAAAAAACTACCCTCAATTGAAAATAAACATGTTTTATTAGTAAAAATCAATTTTTACAATAATTTTAAAATTTATAAATAATCTGCCCAAGATAATAAAAGAAAAAGAAAATTTGATACAAAAAAAAATTAAAAAAAACAAATGCGAAAAAAATTTTTGCCCATTTTTTCCGTCGATAAAATTAAGCATAGATTCCCTCATTTCGATATGTGCACATTATGAAGACTCACACTGTATACAACAAAATCGCAATATCACAGAACAACGCTACAAGGTTATTGTAGCGCGTGGTCAAAATCGGATCTAACGTCGCCATTTTGTTTTGTAAATACAATTTCAGCACAAATGTTTACCAACAACGTCCCCATAACAATGTCATCCAGGAACCAAAATATCCCTTGCTATGTAAGGAGTTTTTACTAGAAAAATATAGGTTACGTACAGACGCCAGCACATCAGGCTACTACAATCTGTCAAATTTATATAATAGATTTTCAACTTCATCGCTGAAGTATAAGGTTCAAAGTTGATTGGGAAAATTTGACAGTTTCTGGTAGCTTGATGTGCTGGCGTCTGTACGTTTGTCTCTGGTTTCTGCAGCTGCCAGATTTCCTTTTACAAAATATAACCGAAAAGGTTTTACTCATTTGACGATGGAAGCGGCGATGACTTCAGAGTAATAATTAAAGGCGATGACGATGGGGGACGAGCATAACGCCATTTGCCGGGCAAAGTTCCAATAATCTAGCTGTAAATCAAAACCGAACCTATTTTCGTTATTTTTATTTAATTATACGGTTTTATCGACTACTCGACTCTAACTCGTGTATTAGCTCACTCCATGTGTTAGCTCGGCCCAAGTCAACTCAACCCGAATAATAATACCAGATATTTTACTCCCGATCACGGCGATTTGTACGGTCAGGCAGAAAATCGAAGAGGCAATAGTATAAAACTTGAAAGCCATCAGGATAATTTGTTTGATGGCACCATATTAGTAAGATTATCCGGGCGTAAGATTGCTTTAAGATCTCGTTATTGTGTGGCTCCATTACGGAGCAATTTTCTCGTGCGTATAGCTCGCCATAAAACTGCTATCCCAGGTGTTTCTGCAAAAGTTTAACTTAATCCACTGCCAGCTGCTTTAGCATTAAAACTATAACGCTAGCTTATCTTATTATTCTTTCAGTTAAAAGAAAGAAAGAAAGAAAAGTATTTATTGAGACTCATACAGGAAATTACAAATTAAACTAAAACACACTCATTAAAACATTAATAAAAAATAAAAATAAACAATAATAAAAATAAAACAAAGTAAAATTAAAATAAAAGCAGAAAGTCCTGTACGCTGTACGCTAAACGCTGCGATATTTAAAAAATTAATGTCGCGGCGTTGGTATTCTGATAGGGCCCGCAGTGATGTCACGGATAGACTGTTAAACTTCGGGTACCTACTATAGATAGGTAGGGTTTTTTTATTTGGTGTATATGTACAGACGCCAGCACATCAAGCTACTACAATCTGTCAAATTTATTTAATAGATTTTCAACTCTATCGATGAATTTTAAGGTTCAAAGTTGATTGGGAAAATTTGACAGTTTCTGGTAGCTTGATGTGCTGGCGTCTGTACCTACGGTCAGCAACAAAAGTCGATTAACAGTTCATAAAAAATAATAAACAATTGTAAACCGTTTTAAAATTCAGATAAAACTAAACTTTTAAATGTGACTTTAAAACTCAGGGATCCGCAACCTATTAACATACGCGCTCCCCTTAGTTTTTTCTTTTAAAATCACTCAGCCCCAGAGTTACTTTGTCGACTTATGCTGAAAATATTAAAAATTTAGAGAGCAGCATATGTTTGCGTTCCTTCGGATAGGTTGGATTTTCAGTTGATCATTGAAACAGAAAAAGGATTTACTTTGTCGAGTTATGCAGATAACTCAAGAATTAAGAGAACGGAGAAGCAAGAGCGAACGTAGTGAGCTCGAAAATTTAAGCAGGCCTCGGACCACTCATTCAGAAAAAGGAAAACTTATTTTGTGCAGCGCCTAAGTATTATTATAAAACGTTTGGGTTTTGAAATATACCTAGCCTTAATCTTTTCTTATACTAAGAAAATACTTATTTTCGTTAACGATTATTTATTTATTTATTTAATACTTCAAGCACACAAATGTACAGAGGCGGACTTAATGCCAAAGGCATTTTCTACCAGTCAACCTTATGACCTAATGACTAACTTGTTTTATTCTGTCAGTTCAACAAGATTCATTACGTTATTTACATGGTTGAGCAGATTTTTTTTCCAACTTATGAAGCAATGGATTAGCAATCTGTATCAAATCGAAACAGATTGTGATTGATCGTGTGTTACGCAATTTGGGTAGTGATCTGCTCAAAAGTCGTGAACAGTTTCTCACAAATTTTCAGCATTTCATGTTACCTACTTGAAATACTGAGAAGTAGTATCATCATCATTCTTCTCTCCTTATCCCAATTTATTTGTGGTCGGCGCAACATCTTTTTCTTCCATACTTCTCTATCAGTCGTCATCTCGGCATACAGTCCATTTCTAGCCAAATCATCTTTCACACAGTTCATCCATCGTTTCTTCGGTCTTCCCCTACTCGTATAGCCATCGACATTCATACTCAAAACTTTCCTCACGACATTTTCCTCATTTCTCAGCATTACATGCCCATACCATGACAACCTATTTCCGTACAACTTTTCAGTCACCAGTGCCACTTTAAGACTTCCCCTTATGTACTCATTTCTTATTATATCCATACGCGTAACATCTCATATCCCTCTAAGCATTTTCATCTCAGCTGCATGCAATTGCCTTTCATTCATCCCTTTTGTGGCCCAACATTATGATCCATACAAGACAGCAGGTCTAACCATCCTAACTAATATTATAATTGCGAAAGTGAGTTTGTTTGTTACGCTTTGACGCTAAAACGGCTGAACGGATTTGAATGAAATTTGGCACATGGGTAGACCATGACCTGTATTGGGACATAGAATACTTTTTCTCCCGATATTCTAACGGAATCGAGGCTTATGCGGGTGAAACCGCGAGGCGCAGCTAGTTGTTTTATAAATCTTCACCTAGGGGAATGCGGGAGTCGCAGATTGTTGCCGTGACCTGCCACCATTTTATCCAACCAGTGTTAATTCTGTGCGTCCGTTCTTCTCGTCGACTTCGCCATAGCTTTGTGCGTTTGAACTGAGATACCGAAAGTCGGAGCAGACCGGGAGAAGCGCGCCATCAAGCACTATGGCTCGCAAATTACAGTTCACTCTCTTGCACATCCATCATCAAGGTGGTTTTATACAGGCGAGGCGAGGTGTGGATGGGATGTGCGAGAATTGAAATTTAAATGGCAAAATTTCTATACACGCCCCTGCCCATCTTTGGTGTAAAAGGTTTAGATGCGGGAGGATGTCTATGGGTTATAATTATTACAGTCATATTTTATTTTTAACCGACTTCCAAAAAGGAGGAGGTTATACGTTCGTCGCGTATGATTGTTTTTTTTTTTTTTTTTTTATGTATGTCCACCGATTTCTCCGTCAATCGTGGACCAATTTTGAAAATTCTTTTTTTGTTTGAAAGGGTGTGCTCTGGAATTGGTCCCATATAAATTTTATTAACTTTGCTTGGATAGTTTTTGAGTTAGCTACAAAATACGTTTTTTTTCCCACTTAGTATGTAGATGATATGATAAGTTTCTGTCACTGGTAGCAGGTAGTGGTATTCGAATGTGTGTGGGGTAGGTACCACAACTAAAAAGTGAAAAATAAAAACTTTTTACAAAAAAAAACAACCGACCTCCAAAAAAAAAACACTACAAAGTGAAAAATAACTTTAATTTCGGAAGTCGGTGGCAAAAACGAAAATACAAAACCCAAGACACCGACTTCCGAAATTAAAGTTATTTTTCACTTTGTAGTGTTTTTTTTTTGGAGGTCGGTTGTTTTTTTTTGTAAAAAAGTTTTTATTTTGATTATTGTTTGCTTTTATCTTGCTGTTGATTTTTGACATATGGTTTTTTAATTATGTTTGCATGGCATTTTACATTTATTTGATTTTTTATCGAATTATTATTTCCTAATTTAAATTGAATTGCATGTATTTTAATAATATTTTTTTGTGTGTGCTTATGTTTCATGTTAAATTATATTCGAACACAATGTGAATTGTTACAGAATAAATTAATTGAATTGAATTGATGTGCGAGGCGAGAATTGAAATATTTGTTAGTACAATATTGAACTTTATTGATATATGAATAGAGCATTTATTTACTCTGTAAAACGAATATACAAATCTCGCACCGGCCATCGAGGACCCGCACGGTCACTCTCCGTCAAGCGCTGACTCGCAATGTCTCGCGCTGGCACGCGCTGCCTCGCTCCGACCATCGCGAGACATCTCTGCATACTATAATCTCGGCTGGCCAGGCGGCGCGTGATAGCGCGAGCCGGCGCGAGACATCGCGAGCCGGCGCGAGGCAGCGCTGGACATCTTTCGGTGTAAAAGGGTAAGCGTGATTTCAATTCTCGCCCATCCCATCTACGCCTCGCCTCGCTGGTATAAAACCACCTTTACACAGTCGAAGTCCTCCCGAAACTCCTCTTTCATACTATCTAACCACCTATATTTCATACTAAACTCTGTTGTATCACTCACTCTTTTAACACATTTTTTCAACTCAGTATCCAAAACTATACCCACACCATTTCGCTTGCCATCGCTTCCACAGTAATAAAACCTATTTTTCTCTTATTTCTCTAGCCTACGCATCCTTCTACTTCGCTTCTTGCAGACGCGCTATGTTCAGTCGTCGCCTTTTTAAAACATCTGCTAGTTCCCCTCCTCTTCCAGTCCTCGTACCTACATTCCAGCTCGCACACCTCAATCTACCTTCTCTCATATTCCGAGCTTGCGTCTTACGTTGCACTCGCCTGTTCTGGTGCGACAACCCTTGTCCATTTCCCACAGGAGCTGGCTGCTGCCCCTGCGCGTCACCTGTGGAGTACTCCCTAGCGTATCGCGCATCATATCGTTTTTACTCATCATGTTGCTTAAGGTTTTGGCTGAATTTTACAGTCCGCTGCTCCTTGGGAATGCTTTTGTTGTTGGTTTACCCACGCTACCGCGCGGGTGACCCAAAGTGCTAAACTGTTATGCACTAGGTCTCAACTTCACTTAGACGTATCCTACGACACTCACGGGATGAGATGAGGTGGCCATATCTACTCTAGTGTATCGAATAATTTTAAAATTCATAGTGCTAATCAACTTCTATTGTTGACCATAGTACCGCACCCATTTATATTTAAGTATATTCATATTTTTGCCAAAGAACTAGGTAAGGTTGGTTAGGTTAGGACATTGGGATGATAAATGCAGGCGGAAAATCAGTAAAATGAAGGTTCTCTTATTCATTTTCGCTTTGCATTAATTTAAATCTTTTAGCGCTTGACCCTTCTAACTAACCTAACCCAACGTTTTAATTAATATTTCAACAGTTTAGCATAAATTCTGATAGGAATATTAATTTGCCGGTTAATCTATTCGATATTTCGAACATCTCGTCAAATCTTAGATTTTTTTAATTATTTGGGTTTTTGACAAGATAGCTGATGATCAATGAGCGTAGATGGGTCCCTGTTTACCTTTACTCTTTGGGTACATACCTATAGGTACACACGGCTACATATCAAGCTATACAATTCCAGTTTATGCTGATTTCGCATTGAACCGGATTTCCACACAATGAGAGATCAACTTATACTGGAAATTGCAGTTTGATATGTAGACGTGTGTACTTAATTGACGTCTAAGTCCGAAAGGTATACCGTGGCTGGCAACTTGGCAACTGAAGGAAAACGGGTAGGTAGGTTTTAGTCAGCAAGAATCTGACACGCTCTAGCCCCGCCCAGAGCGAGAGAAGTTATTTGATAATTTACTACCCAAAAAAAAGGGCATTGATACCGTTAATGGTTAAATATGACTGATAAGTTAGTATTCTTATCAGTTGCGCATTGTAAGTTATCAAACGTTTTGGTAAAAGGAAGACGAAAAATAATACCCATAGTAATTCACCTGCATTTTTTTATGGCTGAATGGGCTCTTGACATCGATCTCGTCTAATGGAAAGCGACGGATGAGCATGCCCAGAAGATGCCTGATAACTCTTGCTTTGATGGCAGACAGGTTTTAAGTGGAAGGGAACACAGACGCTGGCAGAGAGTTCCACACTTTGGCTGCGTGCATAATAAATTTAGAGAAGAAGCGCTGAGTACGACTGGAAGGGATATCAACCAAGTGCGGATGGTACCCTGTGGTAGGTCTGTTAGTGCTGGCTGTGAAGCCTACTCCCGCTAAACGACACCAAACGAATGAATATGTAGGTTGTTATGTAGGGTGTTATCTAGTTATGTGCAGTTTCATACACTATTACTCTAACACATTGGGATTGACAACTTTTTTTAACATTATTTTTTTAGTAAAGAAAAAGTGTTCTAGTAAGATTTTATTTTTATTTACGGTATTGTGTTTTTCAAGTATGTCAATGTTATTAGGTTTTATATATATTTTTCACAGAATTTACTTAACATTATTTAATCTGTCACAATTCATTACCGAACTTTTTGACGGTGACAGTTGCAGTGACGGCTGTCACAGTCACACTGACGCCTCAGCTGCTCCAGACATTGGCCGCATTCCGAGTTACGTTAAAAGTGATAATATCGCGAATCCGACCAAAGTCCAAAGTCACAATTATTACTGAATAACCCTTATATTTTGTGACTATTAAATTTGGTTGGATTCGCGATGTTATCACTTTTAGCGTAACTCGGAATGCGGCCATTGTTTACGTTTTCGAGGTCAAAAGTTTTGTTCATCGTTTCACCGCATTTTGTGATCTTAGAGGCTTTGGTTAAATTACCAAAGCTTAATTTAACCAAAGCGTTTACTATTACCTCATTATCAACATGTCTGGTATTTCTGAAGAATATTTAGGTGCAATTTTACGTAAAATAGCGTTCGTGAATCACATAGACGATTGGAGTTATAACCAAGTAAAGTTTGAAAGTATCGCGCAGAACTACTTTGGAATATTAGTTCCAGTTGTTTTGTCGGGAACGCACAAAGGGAGGGAAGTTAAATTTCATCTAGTTTTAAAATTTGCTCCAACCAATGAGCAGTATCGAGTAAGTGGCGCAGTAACTGTAATGTTCGTCAGAGAAGTCTTTATGTATTCTGTTGTACTAAAAAAATACGAAGAATTGCAGGAGCATGTCCCGATAAACTCACAGTACATCATGCCTCAGTGTTATTTCGCTCAGGAAAACTATTGCAAGGAAGTCTTAGCTCTCCAAGACATGTGTGGGGACGGATACAAGCCTTACACTCATGAAATGTTCCTAGACCTAGATCATACACTGATTTCTTTAAAGTCTCTAGCCAAACTACATGCTTTATCATTCATTCTTAAAAATGAAAATCCTGAGCTGTATGAAGAAATATCAAGGACTTGTAAACCTTTAACCGTGCAAACAAACTTGAGGTATATGGAAATAATGAGAGACAGATTGGATAAAGCATTGAAAATGTTTGAAGGCACAGAATATATACCACTGTTACAAATATTAAAACAGAACTGCGCTAAGTATTTTAATGCAGCTGTCCATTCAGTGCAAAATACATGCCTTTGTCATGGAGACATATGGAAAGAGAACATTCTCTACAAATATAAGGTTTGTTTACTGCAGATCACTTTTATTTTGGGTTAAAACTCAAGAATGGGGAATGAGTCTTGCAAAATAAGAATAAATTTTTTTGTTCATTATTTTAGTCGCCAATTCTATGTAATATTTAAAGCATTTATTTCAAACTAGCTGCGCCCCGCGGTTTCACCCGCATAAGTCTCAATCCCGTGGGAATATCGGGATAAAAAGTATCCTATGTGTTAATCCAGGTTATAAAATATCTGTGTACCAAATTTCATCCAAATCCGTTCAGCCGTTTGAGCGTGAAGAAGAGACAAACATATACACACACACTCACAAACTTTCGCCTTTATAATATTAGTGTGATAAACCAATTACAGGTACTTTTGAATTGTCAAGGGGTCGGTCAGTCAGAAAGATGAAGCTAGTTGCCCATTCCAAAGCGTAGTTGGTACCTATGGAGAAGAACGAGCAAGAAACTCCACGGACACTCTTTTAAATCAAAATATTGTTACAACTGAAAATTGTGTATAATTTTTTTTCAGGACAACAAGCCTATTTCAGCCTGCATGATAGACTACCAAACAGCTCGAATATGTAGCCCAGCATATGATACAATGTACCTAATAGTAAGCAGTACCAACACAAAATTGAGAAACCGATATTTCAACCAAGTATTGGACATATATTACCAAACATTTGAAACAACATTAAAAGACGCTGGCTTGGATTGTGAAGAAATATATTCAAGACAAATGTTGGACAATGATTTGAAGGTGGTTTCACCGGCTTGTTTGATAACAGCTAACACTGCGTTGTGGTTGTCAAATGGTTTGCAAGAAGAAGGTCATGTGAGGAGCAAGCTAGTTTGTAACACTAAAGGAGAAAAGGAAATGGCTGTGAACAAATACAAAGAAATAGTTAAAGCAATGATAGATGATCTTTCTTGTTATGGTTATCTTTCTTTAGACATGTGATATTCTATGGATCTAAAAGATATTGAATTTTCTCGAAACATACCAGCTATGTAAGCAAGTTGAGGTCCTATCTCCATATTAAATATTATTTCCACAGCTAAAAACAAATTTCAGTTTTGTCTAATGAGCTGAACTGATAAAAATGAAAGCGGTCAAGTGCGAGTTGGACTCGCACACAAATGTTTCCGTACCACCATACAATATTTAACACAATTTTTTTTAACCGAAATTGAGAACCTTCTCAGTTCGTCGGGATTTTTTTTTAATGTTTGTTCCCCGATTACCCGAAGACGGCTGGATCGATTTGAAAAATTCTTTTTTGTTTGAAAGGGTATACTTTCAAGTTGGTCCCATTGTCATTTGGTCACGATCTGATGATGGGATCTTGGAGAAATCGAGGGAACTTTTCAAATATTATAGGCACATCTATAGCGATTTGGGTATTTTTGATGAACAGTTGACATTAGGCTATTGTAACTTAGATAAATTACAAACCAACCCACTAAAAAGTGAAAAATAAAACTTTTTTACAAAAAATGCAACCAACTTCCAAACTAAAAAGTGAAAGTGAAAAAAAGTTTTTTTTTTAATCCCTTTTATTTCAACTTTATTTTTATTATTTGTTGTTATAGCGACCTTAGTAGTACACAGTCTGTGACAGAGGGACGGTCAGTGGAGCCTTGTTAGGTACGGAACCCTAAAAACTATCTTACATTATTTTAGTATGGAGAAGGAAGATCTAACACAAAAACAATTTCTCGTTTCCTCTATGAACATCTGCATATAGGCTCTCCGAACTTTTGCGCATGTTCTGTCACTTACACTCGCCTCATGTCACCATTTGGGTCCTACAAAATGTTATTGTGCAGCTTTCTGCGCAAAGTTTGGACCGGTCATGATTCCTTGGTCCTATTGTACCCACAAACTCAAGATTAAGTATGTAATCTCATGTTAATAACCAACGGATAAACCAAAACTCTATTGTGATTAATTGATACGTACTATCGGGGTAACGCATGTCTAACCAATTTGAAAACAAAATCCCGTGCACACGACCTTTTTTTTTCGTAGGTAAGCGTTACCGTAGCATCCGAGCGCTGCAAGCAAGAATAGTCCTTACAGTGTACAGATATGCGTTTCTTCGATAGTACCTACATAATAATTAAATAAATATTATATTTTATACCAAGCCATATTGTTGAATATTTCTATGTAAATTAAATGAATATTTTGTTATCTAGATGCTTTGTTTATTGTTTTGCCTGTTCCTTGATAATAATTATTTGCAAAGAATAGGCCTTTGTCCAGCTACGATATTTTTACAGGGTGGAAAAGAATTAAGTCCTTTCCAAGTGTGGTTTACCCATGTTTTACCATTCACAGATTGATAGATCGGATATCTATTTACCAGATAAACTAAAAAACAGAACACATAACATAACAACACACCTTGTTTCCCCGACGGGTTGGGTAGAGGTGTACCTGTAGTAGGTACACCCACATTTCGCTAGTTATGTTTAAGTCTCATGTAATAGAGGGCGAGCCTATTGCCATCAACCGGGCACAAATTCAGACTCCGGGCTGCTACTGAGAAATTCCAGATAGAAAAACTCAATAACACTGCCCGACCCGGGAATCGAACCCAGGACCTCATGCTCAGCAGTAGCGCTTGCGACCACTAGACCAACGAGGCAGTTTGGTGTTTGTAAAAAATAGAACAATATAATATAATTAAATTATTATACAGGTTGGCATCGACGCGAAAACGGTTACCATGGATTCAGTACATGATTCTGAACCCCCCAGTGTTGAAATTTTTCGTCGGTTATTAAAAAAAAAATCAGCTCCATATATTTTGACCGCGTAGGTATTGCACTTTTCTATGAAACAGCAGATATTTTTAATATAAATGACGGAAACTTTCAACGCAGGGGGGTTCAGAATCATGTACTGAATCCATGGTAACAGTTTTCGCGTCGATGTCCCCTGCCACCCTGTATCTACCAGACAAGTTAACCAGAACTTATCAGAAGGTGGTGAAACTGGCTATAAGACTGAAATAATTCACGTTATGGATGTGTAGGTATTGTATTTAACTCTTTAATATTATAAGTCTGGTTTGTTATACAATAATTATGTTCGGGTCAGCACATTCGATTCGGCTTTATTTTTTGAACAACAAAGCCGACCCGAAGCAATCACTATACATATTCGGCTTTCGTTTGGTTCGTGCCGATCGACAAACTTCGTTCGCCATGTACTCTTGTGCTTATGTTCGAGTCGGCTCGGTACAATTCGGTCTAAGCCGAACAGCTTTTTTCCGTATTGATTCACCCCTTAAGAATTAGAATCTGAATCAGAATGTATTTATTTCTAAGAATGTAGTTTTATATAGCCTTTTTTTTGGATGGGAAATTATCAAATAACTTCTCCCGCTCTGGGCGCGGAACAGGAGGGCGTGTCAAGACTCCTACTGACTAAAACCCACCCGTGTTCCTTCAGTTGCCTGTATGTTGCCAGTGGTCACGGTATCCCTTTATTTTATAAGCTCTGAAAATTTTACCACAACAAATATTCAAATTTCATTATACCTAACACTTTCGACTGACACCCATTTTTCGTAGAGCTCATACGCCATGCCGCCATACATATTACAAGTTGACTGCAGGAGGGTCACCGGTAGGTATTACGTTTGCGCTAAAGTTAACCCTCGAGGACTGTCACCGGCATTAGGTTTGAAATCTTGTTAAAATATACAACTGATTTTCACAGTTTACAATGCCGAATCCGCCAAGAAAAACCTACATTTATATAGAGCCCTCCGCGAGGGCTCCCGGCATCCCATATGCGACTTGAGTGAAACCTCCAGGAGGGCTCCCGGCACTGAACGTTTATTAATTTTAAGATTAATGGTTGTGCATTATCCAATAACCAGACTCGTCAACTTTTTTTGAAAATGGGGATGGGAAGTTCTGTAAACGAGTTAGTAGGGCTGTATTCAATTCTAAACAGTAATTTAGGTACCACGTTACTACTAGGATCGTGCCGTGCTACTTTTAACGGGAATTAGGTACCTACCTATAAAGGCTGTGGGTGAGCGCCCGCCGACGCACTCAAATCTTCTGCATAATGCAAGATTCCTCAGCGTCCCGCCTCGCAAATTTATAAGGCAGTCTGAATGGGTTCAATTTAGTTTAAAAATTCTTTTAAGTTTTCAGTACGACAGGACAATATTGTAGGGAAATAATTGTTTTTCTAATTCGAAGTTTTGGTGATGCTATTAGGTAGGTAGTGGCCGGGGATATATTACTTATACTTTAGTATCATCAAACAAACATGGCGTGGGCAGAAGTATTAGTGTCATCGATGTGCCGACTGCATTGATCCCTCAGAAACAATGAAAGTAAAATTACCTAAGTCCGCCTTTGTACCTTTTTTGTGTGCGAAAACTTAAAATATATCAATAAAACGGTTTTTTATTCTCAGTGATGCCGCACGCAAAGAAAAAAAATACTTACCTACCTAATACTTGCCGACATTCGCACGGACGTAATAAAATCGCGGCGTGATTTTATCCCGCACTGGATTTTCAACTCTCGACGTTAAGCCGAGCGTTGAGAATCCAACGCAGTGGGCACTCTCGTTCCAGCGCGTTGAAAATACACACTGTTGGATTTTCAACTCTCGGCGTCTAGAAGAGCGTTGAAAATCCAGTGTACGAAAAAAAAATCGCTGCGATTTTGTTAAGTCCGTGCGAACGTCGGCTAAGTATGGCTAAGTATTATATAGGTAGGTAAGGTAGGTACTCGAGTAGGTTAGCTGTGACCGGTCTTTTTATTATGATTTATACTCCGTTTGAAATAAGATTAGACACTTAATCAAACCTTTTTTACAGTCCGTTCAACCGATTTAGACTTCTATTGCGTAGGCATAAGGATGGCATTAAAAGCAAAAAAACCGGCCAAGCGCGAGTCGTACTCGCCCATGAAGGGTTCCGTAGCAGCAAGTAACATTGAATGAAAGGTAAATTGCGGTTTACGATTTATGACGTATTAAAAAAAAACTACTTGTTAGATCTCGTTCAAACCAATTTTCGGTGGAAGTTTACATGGTAATGTACATCATATATTTTTTTTAGTTTTATCATTCTCTTATTTTAGAAGTTACAGGGGGGGGGACACACATTTTACCACTTTGGAAGTGTCTCTCACGCAAACTATTCAGTTTAGAAAAAAATGATGTTAGAAACCTCAATATCATTTTTGAAGACCTATCCATAGATACCCCACACGTATGGGATTGATGAAAAAAAATTTTTTGAGTTTCAGTTCTAAGTATGGGGAACTCCAAAATTATTTGTTTTTTTTCTATTTTTATGTAAAAATCTTAATGCGGTTCATAGAATACATCTACTTACCAAGTTTCAACAGCGTAGCTCTTATAGTTTCGGAAAAAAGTGGCTGTGACATACGGACGGACAGACAGACAGACAGACAGACAGACAGACAGACAGACAGACAGACAGACAGACAGACATGACGAATCTATAAGGGTTCCGTTTTTTGCCATTTGGCAACGGAACCCTAAAAAAGTGGTTACAAACCAACTGTTTACTGCAGCTGCCATTTGTCATGCCACCAACGCAATAGAAGTCAAAATCGGTTGAACGAACTGTAAAAAAGGTTTAGTTAAATGTCTAATCTTATTTCAAACGGAGTATAGGTATATCTACCAATAGGTACTAACAGATCCTAAGTATCTGCTTACGTATCGACTGAAATACTTAACTATCTACCCACTTATAAAGCTCATTCAAACTAGAAGTTAGTTAAAGTAGTTCCCAGATGTTGCACTTCGTACAATAGCGGCGGTTTTCGCATTCTGTAGTTGCCTGAGAGCAAACCTCATTGATCAGTTATCTATTTTAATTGTTGGGAGTTAGGGAGTCTCGGGATGAAGCCGCTTTTACTGGGTAGGTACCTACCGCTGCGAAGCCTCTAAAGTGCCTGCTACACGCAGTGGCGGGGCAAGATCAAAGTTTGATGTGGGCGAGGTACATTTTGGCGCAAGAAGACGAAACAAAAAAAAAAAAACAGCTGAACAGTTGTCTTTTTAGGTAAAGATCGAGTTAAGTATAGGATAGGCCGTTCAAAAATATTGTTGGTCTGTGAAAACCATTTTTGTATTCAGGGATGCGTTTGCGTAATATTAAGCTTTAAAACACATTCAGTGCCGGGAACCCTCCTGGAGGGCTCGTGTTAATATATTTATCGTTTTAGGGACAACTCAAATTTTTTCGACGCTTTCACGGCTTTTAAGTAATGCATAAACCTTCGAGGTGCGAGGCCCCTCGGACCGCGAGGCCGTAGGTGGTGGCCCACGTCGTCCACGCCTTACGCTTCCTCTGGCTACACGGTCGCCAACCGCGGTCCGACAGAGGTGACTTTGGTGGTTTACAACCGTGTAGATGGTGGTTTACGACCAAATTTCAAACGGCTCTGCCGGTCGACAACCAGGGTCACATCTGTCGGGGACACGGTTGGCAACCGTGTAGCAGGCACTTAAAGCTACGTAGTAGGTTTTTCTCAGATACGGAAAACAGTTTTTATTTGAAGTTATCGGGAAGGTAGGTAAGTATTGACTTCGTGGTATAATTTTGGCAAATAATTGGGTTGTTACTGCATTTTGATCATTATTTCTTGTATATTCTAAGCACAAAACTGTACCATAAATCGACTACAAACTTAAGTAAATCATCCTTGGGCATAGGGTTTGCCCATGGTGTGTCCTTTTATTTTAACGCAGGAAGTAGAAAAGCGTTGAGTTTGAAATTCCTTTAGGTACCTACCCTAATTGCGTAACTTATTTTCGCAAACAATTATGACAAATTTGTTTCATTTTGACAGTTCAACAACATTCATTGCGTTATTTACGTTGTTGAGCAGATTTTTTTCCAAATTATGAAGCAATGGATGAGCATAGATCTGTTTCAAATTGAAATAAATTGTGATTGATCGTGCATGACGCAATTAAGGTGCTGGTCTAAAACAATGCAGAGACCAAAATAATATACAGCAATAATTATAGTATCTACGTAATTTCTGTTCTTGCATAAGTTTAGGTCTTTGGCCAAACGCAGCACTAACTTAGATTGTTTGGTGCAGCCCAGTGGCTAACTAAGACAGTGCAGATTTAGATAAGGAGATTCAACATTGAAATAAATTCACTTCCACCCAGAGTGACTACTTGCCGACGTTGAGCAGACTATTTAGTTATATATTAAGAAGTCTTGCCGCCGTCCGCAACAGATGGAAGAAACGTTATTAGTTTCTTGGACTGCCACAGCGAAAATATTATTATAATAAACTTTTATTGGACTTTATTTGGTTTCTGCGTTATTCTGGAGAAAATATGACAATTGAAGTTTCGTCGGCTATGAGATTTATTAATATTTACGACTCTCTAAATGCTGTTGAATAGACCGTCTTTTACCTATAATCAATGGTCATGGTTCAATGGTGTATCAATGCCATCCGATTGCCACCCCCCAACATCGTTATAATTGAAATAATGCATATAATTCTTGAAACTCCTTACCGATGATTTATCACCGAAAATGAGGGTGAATTTTATCAAAACCAAATGGCATTGATACGCACTTATTAGAGCTCAAATTTTGAATGCCATGTCAAAAAAAAAATGTCTTGACCCCATCGCCCATATCTCCGCCCCCGTCCATTTGGGGTCCATTCGAACGGTATGGGGGTTCGGTATCACTTCAAGACCCAGATTACTATTCGCCATCCGGTTGCCTCTCCGATAAAATTTTACGTGCCATTGCCTTGAATACGTTAGGTGTTCAGCCGTACAATCAGGCACTACAAAACTTATTTAGTTCAACAAGACATAGGTAGGTTACCTACCTATTTAGTTACTAAACACTTGTAAATTTCAGTCCAGTTGTAAATTAAAGAAAATAGGTAATAATAAAAAACCGGTCGGACCACGCACAATGAAGGGTTCCGTAGTTGGGATGAATTTATTCCAAAAACAAACTTAACTTTGTAGTTGATAAACATGTTCTCCCATACGAAATGTATGGGAAAACATGTTTTTGCAACTGCAAAGTTAAGTTGGTCGCTTATTTCTCGTTAACTTGTAAAGCCTACTTAGCTGTGATAGTTTTCCTTTTAATTTCGTTATATAAACTACTACTGTGATTTTTTTCACACATCCAAAACCAACCATTTAGCTAGCAGGGGGGGGGACACTTGACTCTAACAAAAATTAGCACTTTAAAGCTTAATATTTCGCAAACGGATACCTGAATGCAAAAATGGGTTTCACAAACTCATAATGTTTTTGAAGGACCTTTCCAATAATACCCCACATTATGGGTAAAAAAAAATCACCACTTTACGTGTATGGGAGGTACCATAAAAAAAGTTTTTCATAATTTTGTTTTACCACTTTGTCGGCGTAATTAATATGTATACCTATGCCAAATTACAGCTTTCTAGTACTAAGGGTCTCGGAGCTAGACCGCGGACAGACAGACAGACAGACGGACATGACGAAACTATAAGGGTCCCTCCCTTATAGTTTCGTCATGTCCGTCTGTCGGTTGTGTTTACTACGGAACCCTAAAAAGGCGAGATAAAATTACAACGTCACAAATAACTTATTTTCATCTGCATATTTTATCGGCGTCGCTGAAAGTTACAGAAGGTATCTACCTCAATAAATTGTGTGTTAATGACAAAGGCAAAGTTACCTTGCTTTCGTTATCCTATAACTGCTTAACTACGCCCATTAAAATAATAAAAGCGTCTAACTCAAGTGTAACGATTGCCTTCCGCTGCAGACTTAATGTAATTTTAAAGTTAATTAATTTTCATGATACTGTTGATTTGTATCTCCTAATTCCGGGAAGATACAGTTTGTGTAACTTATTTGTATTTATAATTAGATTATCGTCAGTTAAGTGTGCTGGGGTCGGGAGTTCGGGACTCGGGTTGCATACTAACAGGACGCGGTTGAATATCTGTGTTTTTTTTAAGGAGCTACTGGTCAACTGACTTTGTAGTCCAATTAACGGGTTATATACGGTATATCTTAAAGGTCAAAAGGCTTACCCTGGTTTCAGACGGATTACTAACATGACTGCCCGCAAAAAAAAAAATCACGGTCACGGCAGTAGAACCCTCCAAATAGCATTTAGTCTCTTTAAATTCAGTTTGAGCAAACTCAGAGATTAAATTCACATCTACTGCACATTAGATGCAGAAAACGGCAACGTTACATCGTTAAAAGCGAAACAAAATCTAAAAAATTCTGGCTTCCATGAGACACATTTTTTTAAATACTTCTTAAGCTTTTGTAGTGTCATAAATTGTCGCTGGATCTGCGTAGGTACAAATGACGACAAAGCGCTTTTTGGCGCGTCGCCAGAGAGTTGGAATTACTCGCGCGCACACATGACCTCAATTGTGGGGTCAGGTACACTAGTTACACCACTTCTACGCCACGGAGGCTTTTATCAGTATACGTTCTTAGCTTGAACTCCTTGTAAGACTTCTTGCAATTTGACTGCATTTAATTACAGAGTAGCACTTAATAACATTCATAATAAATTATATCTTCATCTTGCAAGATTGGACAGGCTGGAAAGAACATGTTCGAATTACAAATTGACGTGGCACGGGTCACAAGATTCCTTCGTAGACTATCTACTACTTCCATGAATCAAAGATCGAGAAGATCCTAAGGTTTCCCTAGATTTATTTATACATATATAGGCTGGCAGGGACATTGGCACGAAAACTGTTACCATGGATTCAGTACATGATTCTGAAACCCCTTTCGTTGAAATTTTTCGTCGGTTATTTATTTTTAAATCAGCTGTTTCATAGAAAAGTGCAATACCTACGCGGTCAAAATGTATGGAACAGTTGATTTTTTTTTTAATAACCGACGAAAAATTTCAACACAGGGGGGTTCAGAATCATGTGCTGAGAATTCATGGTTTCAGTTTTCGCGTCGATGTCTCTGACACCCTGTATACAATGGGCGACCTTATCGATTTGTGAAGAAGATTTGGTACCTATCAAATGTGACGAAGATAAGACTTTTTTAATTCGGCGAGACAGTCGTGGTCAAGTTCGACTTGGAATTCACGATTTTCAAAGATAGCACATCGTAAAAATGTTTAGAGTAAACCGTAATTGTTGTAATATAGTGTAGCTAAAAATATGTCGTATCCTATTCTACTGAACCCTTTTATTCCGCTTTTCACTTTTCATACACTAAAAATCTTTTAGCGGGTCTTTAGGTGTTAAAGTACAAACGTGCTACGAATAACTGAGCCAGATTTTCATGTTCTTAAATTGAAAAAATCCTTTTTATAATCTGGAACTACATGATATACATATTATATGCATGGGGTAGGCAGAAAGTACAGAATGCCACCTGCTATGATCCTTACATACTCCTTTTGCCTCGTTTACGTTCATATATCTGGTCATACTACACAATATTTAACACGTTCAGTGCCGGGAGCCCTCCTGGAGGGTTCACCTAATCGCATATGGGACACTGGGAGCCCTCGCTGAGGGCTCATTTTAAATGTAGGTTTTTCTTAGCGAATACAGCATTATAAACCGTGAAAATATAATCTGATGTATACTTTGACAAGATTTATAAGTAGATATATGCGTTGGTTTAAAAATCCAAGCATTTTTTTTTGTTTTTAGGTTTCCGTACCTCAAAAGGAAACAACGGAACCCTTATAGGATCACTTTGTTGTCCGTTTGTCTGTCAAGACCCTTTTTCTCAGGAACGCGTAGAGGTATCAAGCTGAAATTCATATCAAATACTCAAGTCTACTGTCCCTTGGAACTGTGAAAAAATCAAACTTCTAAGCCAACGCAATCAAAAGATACAGCCGTTTATGCTGCAAATTTTCGACACTCGCAAGGGAATCAAAACAAAATTGAACTCAGAATCTTGAAATTTGGAATGAAGCAACGTCTTATAGCACAGAAAAAGGAAAAATTGCGAAAAATAAAAAAAGTTGAAAATTAAGATAAATTTTGGTACTTACAAGTTTTCGCGAAAATCCCATGTCTTTTTACTAATAAAAATTATACCAATTTTATTATGGCGGTATAATGGGTAGGTACGGAACCCTCGGTGCGCGAGTCCGACTCGCTCTTGACCGGTTTTTTTTGTTAACGTTTACAAATTTTCATAAAAAATTGAAAAGGTTGGAAACTACGTTATAGCGACAAGACCTCCTGAAAACACTATTTTACTTCGTTTTACAGTGTTTTATCACGGTTTTAAACCTAAAGCCGTTGGCCGTCTGCGATGGTTAAGACGCAGATATATGACAGTGACCTTGAATGGTTAGCTTGCGTGTTCTGTACTGAGCTCACGCAACGCGTCGTACGTCCAGCCAGTAATAGGACTCGCTCGTCAAGGAGCGCTGTCCCAAATTAGACGCATTACTAATTTATTACACGTAAAACAAAAGGTATTTTAATAAAACACGTATACTAAAAGATTAGTACTTTAATTATCTTTAAAATGGTGAAGTTTTTAGAAAAATACGCTTGATGAATTTTGCGTCATTCTCAGTTTTTTATCGGCGTTAGACATAACTTTACAAATTAATTTCACTATGTAATATAAACATAATCAAAAATATGCCTATATTAAAATATTAAAAAAATGCTCTAATTTAACATATATTTTTTCTAAATCACTAACACTACTCGTTTAGACGTCATCTTCAGTATAAAATCATTAAAAGTCAGCTATCGTCCCCTTAACTGTAGCGCAAATGTAATGCCGGTAACCCTCCCGGAGGGTTCACTTCTAATATGTATGGTGGCATGGCGTATGAGTTCTATGAAAAGTGGGTAGAGTCGAAAGTGTGAAACTGTAATTTCTGTATTTAGAGTTCTGTGTGTCTCTTATGTCTCGAGAGACCAGCGTAAGGCGAATTGGTACAGCCACACATAAAGCGCTTAACTTGAAATGTCACGTTTAAGTTAAGCACAGAACGCGCTTAATGCGTAAAAGCAACGTAATTATAACTCCTATCTATGAGTATCAAGTTGGACATGAAGTCTAATCGAGTTGACTTGACCCAATGGGGAATAGTTTTATCTGGAAACGGAGAACACTTTGTCCAATGTACCTACGGATGTGCCACAAGTTTCGGATTAAAAAACTTTCTTGGAATTAGTTTCGGTACCTATACCTACACATGGAGGGTAAGCGTTTAGCGCTCCCTCTAACTCGGAACTATTATTTTTATGTAACATCTCCAATGTGAGCATAAAACTTAGAGGTTCGCTTCTTCTTCTTTTCTTCTATCGTAACGAACTTATGAGAATAGCTTATGCCTGGTAAAAATAAACGAGGTTCACTATTACCTTTGGGATACTTTGTCCATGTAGGTACAGACAAACTATGTTCTTAATGTCCCTCGGCAAACGTGTTTCGTCAGTCGTCGGATTTTTATCAGTTGCCCTTTGCACTTGGTAAAGATCGGACGCTCTCAAACGACTTGAAAGTATATAGAGTTGTTAATACTCTTTTAACTTAATGTAATATATAAAAAAATGGGAGAAAAGCCGCTAAAGTCACAGGCACGAAAGATATGAAAATAATTTTATAGTATAGTTCACTCTATATAGTTCACACGGAAATTAAAACAAAATAACAATAAAGTAACATAACATGACGTAACGCCTTGTTTCCCCGAAGGGTTGGGCAAAGGTGTCCCTGTAGCAGGTACACCCACATTTCGCCAGGTATGTTTAAGTCCCATGTAATAGGGGGCGAGCCTATTGCCATCAACCGGGCACAAATCCAGACTCCGAGCTGCTATTGAGAAATTTCAGATAGAAAAACCCAATAACACTTTGTCCGAACCGGGAATCGAACCTCATGCTCAGCAGTAGCGCTTGCGACCACTAGACCAACGAGGCAGTCAAAATATACACAAAACAATAAAGTACTTAGTTCTAAATTCAAATTATTATACACAATAAATCTAATACCTAATTGATGGACTTAGAAATTAGCATTTGTTTGTATTCGGAAATCTGATAATACTCGAGGGACACTAAGAAAATAGAAATACTGTAATTGATTCACCTATTGATAACGGACTCAATTCGAAACCTAGGGCAGCTAAATTCAAAATAAATTTGATTGTTCTAGGAATCTTCTCTTGAATTTACACTTGTAACCAATTTTTTTACCGGGTGATCGCTACATTTATTTAATTACTGCTATCATTTTAGAGGTATTAGGAACGTGGTATAAAGTTCACTCATCCTCTATAGAAAAGGGAGGATCCTCCGACCAGAAGGGTGTGTCTGACGGGCAACTGCCCGACGGTTGAAGTCGAAAGTTATATATATGTCGCTCGCGCAAACTCTAATTACGCGATGCAGGATTTGTGTGACGTCAGGATTTTTGTGCGTAGTTCCCATGTGGCAACGTAGATGCCGCCACACCATATTCAACCTCACTTTTTTTCCAACTTTGTAGTGGTTTGATCAGACGAAATTCATGTCTAGCCTTTTCCCAATTATGTTGGGATCGGCTTTCACTCTAACCGGATGCAGCTGAATAACAGTATTTTACATGGAGCGACTGTTTATCTGACCGTCACAACCTAGTTACTGGGTAACACGATACCCCTTGGTAAGACTGGTTGTCACTTTTGGGCGTCTAACTATCCGTAACGACTGTCAAAGATCTACGAACGACAGCCGGGACCAACGAGTTATCGTGCTTTCTGAGACATTTAGCCACAATATCACTGCAGATTAGAACATCTACCATGTGTCATCCACAGCTTAATTATGGAGCCATTGCTGCCTGTCATTTACAAGTACCTACAGTTAGATAAATTCTTAGAATATTTAGACTCTTCCTTTAATTCCCAATCTGATCGGAACGATCAAAACATGATCGTATCAAGTTCAACTCAACCCCAGATCGATCGACGACGGTAGCCATTAGCCACGAGCCACGAATCCTCCCCGAACTACAATAGTAGGTAATTACGCGGCGAGTCGTCGTGTGCGGTTTATATTGAGTTCCGCAGATTGTATCTGCATTTTAGATTGGCTGCCGTGCTCGGAGCCGTGCCGGGAAGCTTAGCACTTCTGTGCTGTTTTATTTTCATTATTTTTCTAATAGTTAGTCTTTGTCTGCAGAGCTCATTCGACGTTTTTTTTACGTTTTCATTGGACGTTAATTAAAGAGGAAGGAATCATTTATTTTTATTTATTTATTTACTATTCACACTTACATTTGTTTTAACAGGTTCAACCACTATGGGTTCAACCCAATACAGCAATGTAGTCACAACGTCCACTGTGTGGCACAAGTCATACAGAGGACAGTATGTTAAGTGTCACCCTCTGGAATTCCGCCAATGAGCATGTAAAAATATCCACTTGCAGAGAGACGCTGTTGAGTATCTTTATTGCCCGCCCCACTGGTGCAAACTTTAACAGGTTTGTACGGGCCACCGGAACTTTAAACAGCCTCTCTCTCGGCCCTTGTCACAGCCTATTGTTTGGAATGAACAATCCCAAAGATTCTAGTATTTGAGGATTATTCAGCATACCACGAAAAACCATAAAAACATATTTAACTAGTGCGAAATTGCGCCTTACCTCCAACTCATAGTATCATGGCGCTTTTATCATGTAAAATGACGTAAGTCTTCGTTTTGTAGATCAATAGATGTATTTTTCATTGAGTTCCAGCCGGGTGTTTCCAATTACCTTTTGCCTTGAATTGTTAAAATTTGATCAGATAAAGCAGCAAATTTCTTTTAAAAAAATCACCCAGATAACAGGAACGATTACAACATTTGTTCCTAAATAAATACACTGACAAAAAGACTAGATATAACCTAAAACAAAAAACGTAATTAAACGAGACAGTTTGAGAAATCCAGCAAATTGTAAAACAAAGCTGCGGTGTGAGATAGGACGGGTAGAGGCGAGGTCGCAGACTGATACTTATTACTAAAATCTTTTAAGCTCGCCTGCTCGCCCCACCCAGGATATATAGCGATGTATTTCGCTCTCGCTGGCACACGATCCACGAACAAACTGAGAATTTCAATTTGAGGAAATATTACACATAGAGTTGGTGCTGGAGTTGATCTTGTGCACGTTTTGGATAGTTTATCTTCGTTGGTTAAATCTTAGCGGATATTAGCGGTGTTTTATGTAAAGGTAGGATATCTAACATTAGTATTTATATTGAGGAAGTATGTAAATTTACCAAATCTCACCCTGAAATGTTTGAAAAACTGGGAGATAGATGTAAGTTCAAAACTAGATATCCTAATAGATGAATTATTCCTAGAATGGAAACAGAACTATATGGGCGAAGTTGCTATCCTATGTGTTCAGATTTATAATAAGATTCCTAACCAAATCGAAGAATTCCGAATGGTCCGCTTCAGAAAGGCTTTACGCAGTTGGTTAATTGAGTATTCTTTCTATACTGTAAAATAATTCCCTCAGTTTAAATTAAAATAATGTAATTGTAAACCAAAAATTTGCATGTCATTATGTTATGATTAAATATGTCAAGCTACTATCATACTACCATTGTAAGAACTTTTGTAACCATAGGCAAATAAATCTTTGACTTTGACTTTTAGGTATGTGGGCATAGGTACTTGATTTTTTTTTAATAACAAAGAAGTACGAGTTGATAGTAGGTATAAACCTAGGGTACGTAGAAGATATAGAGCGTGGTGTGACAGTGGGACTTATGGGACGCATGTTTAAGGACGAAAAAAACATAGGTACACAAACAGATTTGGAGACACGATCAGGTTCAAGTTTCGGAAACACATCGGTCCAACCTACGGGAAACGGGTTGGACCGATGTGTTTTCGAAACTTGAACCGGAGCGTGTGCTCGAAACCGAACCGACGAAATTGAACGACCGAATTGACGAATAATATTCGTCTGAATTATTGATGGTACCATGGGGGTAGTGACTGTGAGTGAATGGGTTCTGTGTTACCTGCGTGTCGTTGGGTCCAATTCCAGACGGAACAAATAGGCGTCTGTATTGTAGATATGGCTTCCTGAGTTGGTAGTACAGATACAAATAAATGACAGGTCTCAGATTGCACGCAAACACACAAGAACTGAAACACAGAAACTGAGAGCTTAGATGCACAGGCTGAAGCCCGTCAATGCGTCGACGATTCTTGAGAAGTTACTAGAACAGGGTTTAACAAATAAAAATTTTCTTCTGGGGAAAAAGTTTCATGACGCAACTTGGAAGATTTGGATTGCCTTAATTGAAAAACTGTTGAAAATAATCCAATTACTTATTTTAAATTGTTTCGTATTTTTAGAGCTCAATCGATTCACACAATTACTGTTAAAATCGAAAAGGTTAATTTAAACATGGCCAGTTTTGAACAGTTAATGACGTTTACTGTGTTTACTTTAGCGCACTGCGAGCGTCCATTAATATTACCCTAACTAATAGCAAAATGCGAGAGTGCCGGATTAAATGCCAGAGAATTACTTAGAATAGCAAGACTTAATTAATTCAATCGTTTGCCCTTTCATCAAATGAACCATCGGAGAAAATTATTTTTTTGGCGTTTGACCTCTGCCTTTTGGCCTTCCATTTTAGTTTCTTGTGCTGTCAAGAGGATTACTAGAACATCCTTTGTATAAATAATAATATTATTATTTTGAGATATATATGGGTGTTTGGTGAAAAAAATGGTGGGTAGGTGGGGTCATCTGCTACTTACTCAGCCCTAATTTATTTGGCCCTGGCTCACTGGATATTCAAAAAAAAATTTTTTTTCTTTCTTCTTGTTTCACCACTTTCTTAACTTTAAAGTGTATTTTTATTAAAAATGGGTAAAACAGGCAATATTTTTTTTTTCAGATTCTTATAAAATTATTGCTTTATTCAGATGTTAGCTAGAAAAAAAGTTATGAGTCCTCAAACTTAAAGACTGATGTAAAAAATACTTAAATCTTAATTTCAACTTGCATTAAAAAAAAAAAAAAATGATTGAGGAGTTCCAATTCTAGCAAAATATTCCTAGTGTGTGAGCTTTCTAATGGTATGTAATTTGCTTTTATAAAAAAAAACTTTAAGAGTTATTTCATGATTTTATCAAGTAAGAAATTTTTGACGAAACTCTACCTTTACGGAAAGTTAAATGTTTTGCGAAATTTAATACTGCAAGGTTGGTAAAAATTAAATGATCGATTGAAATTATGATGTACCAGTTAGGTGCGTTAATGAAACAATTAAATAATTTTAAATAATTTATTTAAATAATAATACACAGATGTTCGAATTGACGCCCTTCATTTACAATACAGGCGCGGCATCTACGTCTGATTTCTAAAGTTGTTGTGCGCAGCAGCATCTCCTGTCGCATAACTTCGAAAGCAGCATTAATTCGATTTATCAAATCTTCTCGACTTTCTACTTCTGTAGTGTAAACTAGTTCCTTTGCCCTTCCCCACACGTGAAAATCGAGCGGAGTGAGGTCGGGCGATCGCGGAGGCCAGCTTAGTCAGACTTAACGGCGCAGTATATAGCAGTTTGCCTTGGGGTTTGTCAAAGAGCAATGGAGCGCAGCATTCTAGGTGTAAAACGAACTGACAGAATACGCAACACCACGCTACGCTCCAAAACGGGGATCTTAGACGTAGGCAAAAAGGCTGCCAAACTAAAAATCGGATTGGGCGGGTCATGTCAGCCGCATGCATCGTGACCGTTGGGCAACAGTCTCCACACGGTGGGTGCCTGAGGATGGACGGCGGCGCCGAGGTCGGCCCAGGAAGAGGTGGCGAGACGACCTAGACGGGTACCGCAAGGGTTGGATGGAGGTAGCCCTGGAAAACGATGCATGGAAGGATTTGGAGGAGGCCATTGCTCAGCACTGGGACAGTGCGGGCTAACGAAAAAAATAATAAAAGAAAAAAATATATAGCAGTGATAGCCTAGTGGTGTGACCGTCGAATTGCCAAGTCATAGATCTCGAGTTCGAACCCAAAGCACGCACCTCTGACTTTTCGGATTCATGTGCCTGATGTATAATTATCGTGAAGCCAAGTCAGAGGCCCATGGACAGCCTTAAAACTCTGACACAGGTTAGTCACTAACCACACGAAGAAGAAAGAAGATTATTTTGAGAAGGTATAACGGATTGTTGAGCGTGGGTGTAACTGTAGAATAAGTCGCCCACAAAGCACAACAACTGTTCACTGTAGACCAACCCGTCCCATCCTTGATGTCCTCCCTCCGGTTGACGCCCGAAGCCGAGATTCGTACCCCACAGGGGGTGCCCTTAGCGAGCGTTCACTTAGTTCTAATTAGCATAGTTGAATAACCCCTGGCTGGAGGTTTTAAGTGTAGTAGCTTAAGGCAACCACAGGAAAGCCCGGTTAAGTAGTCATGATCTCTAGAGGTCAACTACAAGATACCTAAATAACAAAAAAATATATATTTTAGCTTTTGTTCTGTAGTGGGCGTTTACGCAACGACCGTAATATTCAAGTTCTACCAACCTCCTGCTGGGCTTAGAACACCTCTTTTTCGGCCATCACGGTAAGATAACGGTCCTGTGTTTGAAATCAAGTGTTATTTACTCACAACTCATTTGAAGTCGTCAATCCATCTTCTTCATCATCATAGCTGCTTGTTTTCCTACAATTCTTACACATTGTCTCAGCCACCACATTAAGGTTTTATTTTTAGTCATGTCGTATGACCGGTGATAGCCAAGAAAACAGAGTTTCCTTCTGGGCCCAAATAGCCAAAATTATTATAATAAACTAGCAGCGCCCCGCTGTTATCCGGATAAAAAATACCCTGTGTGTTAATCCAGGCTATAAACTACCTATGTGCCAAATTTCATCTAAATCCGTTCAGTAGATTTTGCGTGAAAGAGTAACAAACATCCATCCATCCACACAAACGTTCGCATTTATAATATTAGTGGGATTAATAGGATAAGTAGGATAAATAAATAAAACAAAATTAATTTGTTCATTAATGACAATAAGGCCCAATTGTATAAATAAATTATAAAGTATTACAAAATTTAATCATGACAATAGGTGTACACGAAATAATGGCTTAAGAATGCGGCGACGTATGAATTGTCCATACAAACGTAGTACATCAATCATTTGCAATTTGAGCATATTTCCACCATATTATGTTGATATTCGGATTGAGACAGTATTTATCTAGGCTCCTACGTCTTTTGATTTTCAAAAACGTACCTTTAAATGAAATGTAAGCGAATTCCATTTCGTACATTTTTACAGCGTAAATGACATGTTTTCATATGGTTTTTTCTGTATTATAAACAACAATATTTGTAATATTGTTTCCGTAGAAGCATAGTTTATGTTATCAAGTTACAAATTATCGAAAATAAAATGGAAATACATTAAATTTTCATTCATCATTTTTTGTATTACGGAACACATCCAAATTTATCATAATTTTTCGATGCTAGTATTGCCATCGCGTCAAGGAATAATTTGTCAATGTGTGCGTGGTCGTACTGCTCACTGTAGTTGTATATCGCTCCGACAGGCACTCACACTAGCGCAACGTGATCGGTTGGAATTCGTTCGGGGTATTTTTTGTCAGTATTATAAGATTAGGTATATTATATAGGTACTTTACTGTGCTTATTTGTTTACTAAATTAAAGCAGCTGCCGACTACTTCTGTTTTGTGCTCGTGATTATATTTAAATCTATTGTTTGATTGTTTTACTCGAGTTAATTATCTTTTTGTATACACGTGTTTCTGAAAAAAAAAAAAATTTTTATTCTATCTTTTCTTTCTTTCTATCTTCAGATAACATAAATGTGTTTACAAACATCCGTATCTGGACAAACGAGTACTTATGTTTCATCAGTAATATTAATCGGTAGGTACCTATTTATGCGTCTAAAGACCCTCAGCGAGTCGTAGAAACATATAAATTATACACACGGCCGAAACGCGGTAGTCCAGGTATAGGTGGCTTGTTGAGAATCAAACGTGCTGGGACGTACTCGTCCCAGCGCGTTGAAGAAACACTGTTGGATTTTCAACTCTCGGCGCTAAGCAGAGCGTTGAAAATCAAGTGCACGAAAAATTTCGCCGCGATTTTATTACGTCCGTGCGAACGAGGGCTATATTATAGGACCAGGTTTTTATACTAGGTATTTACTTGCAAGTACGCCGACCAAGTGCCGATCCGAAATACTCGCAAGACTATTTTATTTCTTATTTATATTTAGTTACGGATCAATGTTCTATGTAGGGCTTTCAATACCGGGATCCCGGTATTGGCTAATACCGGGATCCCGGACATTATTTGACATTTTTCAATACCGGTATTGAAATGTCCACTACCGGGATACCGGTATTGGTGATTTTATTTTATCAGTAGACACTACAGTGAAACAATTTCTTTTTATTACCTACACATTATATTTCCAACCAATTTTATAATTATCAGGGTAAGTTTTAAAAACTGCGTATTTTAATTCGACAGTTAGTTACATTTCATTACTACTTGTGCTACTAACTGGAGGCAGAAATAGAAGCTAAAACTCAAAGGGAAGTTAGGACCCATGCTTCTTCCAGCAGGCCTAACATGACACACGCGATAATTATCCACGCTCGCGCGACTAATTTTTGTCTATTTCGTAGTGTTATCGTTTTCTGATAGCTACGCCATACAAAATACTTGACTCGTTCTGTCAAACTTGATGTTTTGTCAACAAACCCAAACATGACACGTTATTTATCTCGATTTTTGACAGTTCAACACGAGATAATCAGTTATTTTGTCGTATTTAGTCGTCCTCGATTTTGACGACGAGAAGAGTAGACAAAAAGACAAAATGATATTATTTTTTTAATTGTGGGTGTACACCGGTGTACTGTAGTAGAGGGGTGCACTACCACGTAAATGACTATTACTTTCCAGTCACTTTGCCAATTATGGTGATTAAATAAATAAATTAACGAAATCTAGGGATTATAGCTGTATGGTAATATCAAATATTCGCAACATAATTACTAAAATCACCACTTTATTTCCTAAGGGTGGTGATTAACAATTTTATGGTTATAATAGCGGAATCAACTCCACCTGCCAATTTATTTGAACGCCAGTCTTTTTGGTGACTGGTGATTAACAAAATTTGCAACGTCATGGACTTTATGGTGACTGTTAAACTTCGATTTGTCAAATTGCAATCGTCGGCCCATTTGTCATTTGTGGTGATTATCTAATGCCACTAATTTTAATTTCCGTCAATTTGTATTTTAATTTAGCATGCCAAAGAAATGATTTAATTTTAATCAAAAAGTCGGTTACACAAAAAACTAATCATAAATAATTTAAAGAGAGAATAATTAAGAGAGACGTTTATTCAATAAAGTACATAATTCCATGCATAAATTGAATGAATGAAACAGAACTTCAAGCCGATGCTGCTATCATAAAAATAATTTGTTTTTAATCACTTGCAACATCGGTATCTCGTCGCGCGATAAAGTAGTGTCAAAGTGCCTTTTTCGAGTTTACTCGCCGTTTGCGGTCATGTAAGGGATTAGAATGACGTCAAAACAACGGCGACAAATTCCGATAAAACGAGAAAAAGAGCGTTCTCGCACTTGTCATGTTAACCCTGCAGCACTGATTAGAGTCTATTGTAAGAGTTGAATTGGGCATTTATGATAGTTCTGAAGGCGGCCGAGAGATGTATATTGACATGGCGTATAATTATTTACTGAACATTCTACCTACGAGCATAGAGGTAGAGAGAACGTTTTCCTTGGTTACATATTTGTGCAACCGTTTAAGGGGACGATAACCGACTTTTAATGATTTCATACTGAAGATGACGTCTAAATGAGTAGTGTTAGTAATTTGAAAATAAAAAAATGTTAAATAAGAGCATTTTCTTAATATTTTAATATAGGCATATTTTTGATTATGTTTATATTAAATAGTGAAATTAATTTGTAAAGTTATGTCTAACGCGGATAAAAAACTGAGAATGACGCAAAATCTATCAAGCGTTTTTTTCTGAAAACTTCACCATTTTGAAAACAATTAAATTATTGATCTTTTAGTATACGTGTTTTATTAAAATACTTTTTGTTTTACACGCGTAATTAAACACGTAAACACGTAATTTTAATAATGTGTCTAATTTGGGACAGCATTCCTTGATGGACGAGTCCTTGATGGATGGCTGGACGTATGACGCGTTGCTAAAAATAAGCGCCTTGAAAAATAAGCGCCTTGAAAAATAAGCGCCGTGGAAAGTAAGCGCCTTGGGATAAAAGCGCCGTGGAAAATAAGCGCCTTGGAAAATAAGCGCCGTGAAAAATAAGCGCCGTGGAAAATAAGCCCCGTGGAAAATAAGCGCCGTGGGATAAAAGCGTCGTGGAAAATAAGCGCCTTGGAAAATAAGCGCCTTGGAAAATAAGCCCCTTGGAAAATAAGCGCCTTGAAAAATAAGCGCCGTGGAAAATAAGCGCCTTGGAAAATAAGCGTATGAATAAAAAAATCCAAATCCTCACCACTGAGTCTCGCAAACAAAGGATGGGTCAATCAATATGGCAGCTTTACTTTGGGAAGAGGAAGTCTTGATGACAAATGAAAATCATAATTTGACATATTACTAAACTCTCTCTCCCGTGGCGCGGAGGCGCGTATTTAATTCTGGACACACAGAATAAAATACGCGGCAAAAATACGCCGCACGGAATTACGGATCTCCGTGCAGCGTTCAGCTGACTGTTTTTATAGCGGACAATAAGTAGTTCTTAAATAGATGTTACGGTAATAACTCACTAGAGGGCGCTGCAGTAATATATCTTTATATTAGTTACTTATATATTTTTATTCTTATTTTTCTTATTTTTTTTACCGGCCGTGGAAAATAAGCGCCGTGGAATATTAGCGCCGTGGAAAATAAGCGCCTTGGAAAATAAGCGCCGTGAAAAAAATGCGCCTTGAAAAATAAGCCCCTTGGAAAATATGCGCCGTGAAAAATAAGTCCCGTGAAAAATAAGCGCCGTTGAAAATAAGCGCCGTGAAGAATAAGCGCCGTGGAAAATAAGCGCCTTGGAAAGTAAGCGCCGTGGGATAAAAGCGCCGTGGAAAATAAGCGCCTTGGAAAATAAGCGCCGTGGAAAATAAGCCCCTTGGAAAATAAGCGCCGTGGTATTTGATGGTTTTTATTTTTGAAATTCAAATTTTCTTACGTTTTTTACGTAAGAAAATTTGAATTTTGCGACCTTTAAAAACACGATGAACAATTTTGACTGATTTTTATGTGATTGTGTTTTTTTTTTGTGATTTTTTTGTTGAGAGAAATTCGCTAAATTAGATACTGATTATTCAAATTTACAAAAAAAACAAACAAACAGAAGACAAACACAAGAAACAGAAGTTTGCAATTTAAAGTTGTATAAAAAAGTGACTAGTATTTAAAAAGCAGTTTTTTATTATTTTGTGTGCTTTTTAACTACTACTACTACACTTTTTTACTACTTAACTCATTAGTTGTTGAATAAAAAAACGATATTAAGTAAAAAAATAGTCTCATACCGGGATCCCGGTGTTGGACAATTTCTATACGGTATTTATTATACCGGTACTGCAAAAACGCTTGCATAGAACTCTATGCAAGCGTTTTTACTCTAAAGGATCTGGAAGTTTTTTTTTTTTGTAAACGCGATTGTGCTCTTTATTTATCTACATCACGGATTAAAGGTTTTGGAAGATTTTTTTTTAATGCGATTGTGCTCTTTATTTAGATAAGGTCCGTACCAATGTTCTATACAAGTATTTTTCTTCAAAGTATTTTTTTCGGCTACTCGCTCCTTCGACGCTCGATGCAATTCTGCTCCTTATTTATATTTAGTTATGGATCAAAGTTCAATGCAAGTATTTTTACTTTAAAGGTTTTGGAAGTTTTTCAGACTTCTTTAGGCGCGTTGAGCATTTTTGAGATAGGACTAAACCTTTGATTTCGCGACACTGTAACGCAATTTACCGAAACCGTGGAGTAAAAGGCATCAATGCGTTACCGGTACCGATTTTTTTAATCTGACGTGTAAAAGTGATTCCGATACTTATCCTATTTACAGAATAAACAATTTCATTTCATATCTACTAGATTTTCTCTACAAGGCCTAGATCCAGAGATATTCTAAAACATTGAGATATTGGCATTGTAAAGAAATTTCCAAAAAACGCATTACTAGTCTGTACACATACTAACGATTCCCCAAAGTATTCAACAGAAATAAAGCAAGTAATGAACATACCTAATTCCTAATAATAAAATATAAATGCCGTCGACTCGTTATGAATGAATGGTAAGTAGCTATCTATCCAGTCACACACACACACGGATGCGCACCGCGTCCGCCGCCCGCCTGCTGTTGTCAAACAGAGATAGCAATATTCCGAACGAATTTTGCAAACGTCTCGATTTGTAGTTGCGAGCCGCGGGCGCAGCGCTCTTAAAGTATGTAATATACTTATAACGTTTGGGACTGATCTGCATCTGTGGTAAACCTGTATTTCTGATTAAATTTGATCCACATAAATAGATTTTGAACTATTAGTAGCAAACATGGCTAGGATACATCATATGTACGGAACGAGAGGAAATGGCAGGCCGTCACCTCCTTCTGTGAAGCGGTAATGCTCGCGAAGGAGGAGGCGGAACGCGTGAGGAAGAGGCAAATTTCGCGCCCTCACGCCCCTAACCGCCGCCGCCGCAGGGCGTCGGGAATCGCGAGCCGATTTCCGGCCACCGTAGGCGCGGGCTTGTGGACGGTGAGCAATGGGTAGCTCGCCGTCCGATAAGGACCAGGCCCGGGTCGACGGCGCGTTGTGTTCCACGCGCGCCTCAAAGAGATGTCAGCAGAATTGACGGGGCCCGCTAGGGCCGATGCCTGCCGGGGATGCGAAGAAGTCCGAAAGGGAGATCGTGGCCCCCCGGCAATAGGGCAACCGAAGGAACACGGGTGGGTTTTAGTCAGTAAGAGTCTGACACGCCCTTCCGCTCCACCCAGAGCGGGAGAAGTTATTTGATAATTCCCCACCCAAAAAAATAATAATAATAAGGATACATCATATATAGATGAATTCTCGATACGAAAAAAAGAAGAATAGTTTTAATGTTAACAAAACCTTGTACTTTTTATCTTAGTCCATCAGCAACGATAGCAAAAATTGTATCGACAGTTAAATGGTAAAGGTAAGTCGTTCTATTGGATTCGTGATACCCTGATTCAGGTTGTAGTAAACCGATTTACGTTGCTGAGCCGTCGTAATCTGTGGATTCCTTCGGAGAGCACGCACAATATTGAGCAGATTGAAAATAACCAGCTTACGAGAATCACACTTCAATTGGACGTGGAACGTAAAGGAATTGGATCGCTTTCGGTTAATACAATTGAATTTAAAACGGGTTTTTACTGACTGTGGGAAGATTGGATTATTCTATTCTATTTGTTCCATGTAGATCGATCGTTCGAGGAAGCAAGGCCACATTTGCCGGTTCCATTTCACAAACGAATGCCTGTCCTTTACTGATCGTAACCTTGCCTTATCTTTGATTTAAATTGCTCGTAAAATCATATCGTTATACGAATAAGATCTCTATTCGAAGACGTGACATAGCATCCACCAAACCAAATTGTGCTGCGTGGTGAATTGCGCCTCTGCTAATAGAGAAGAGGTCTGAGTGAGTCCCAACATTGGGAACATGTATAAAATAAAACGACATCTTTATCCCGGTGTTTAGAATTTCCAAACGATATTTCATGCTCACATTAATTACTTAGTAACATGAGCAGACACCCCAAAAATCAAGCAATTCTCAAGATTGAAACGAAATACGTACATCAAACGTTCTGAAATAACATTTTCTTGTTTATACATAAGTGTATATATTGTAGGACAGACTAATTTCAGGGTGACTTACTAACTCATTTATCAACGTCTTTCCTAAACAGCTGAACCCACTAAAATGAAATTTTGCAAGGAATGTATCTTTAACAGACGAGAGAAAGTTTTACAACATTTTTACTCGGAGGAAAATTACCTTACCCTGCAGTGTAGCGTCACAACTTTGTGCAGAAATGTAATATAGAGTGTAGGGACCTATATATGGGCTTTTACATATTGAATATAAGGAAACAAAGTAATCGTTTAACATATCTCTATGTTGGTAATTATTTTTATATTTTTTTTTAATCTGTGATTTCTATTATTCCTACTCTAAACTAATAATTTGTTCTCAGAATAGGCCTGTGTCCAAAATTTTTGTCCGGTTTGTAAATTATTAAAAAATATTGAACACGTATTTTTTTTTTTGACGTAATCAAAAGATTACGGCGAAACATTGAGTTAAAATGTGGCATGACGTCACGCCTTGCTAGATTTAATACTGCGTTGTGACGTAGTGAGCTCCCACTCCCCAACTCTGATACATGTTTTCTAAGTTATTTTTGATTAATATGATAAAGCCAAAAATACGTGTCTAATATTTTTTTATTATCTGAAAGACGGACTAAATAGAATTTCTTTTTTTTACCTACGCAACTACTATATTGGTACATGAAATTGAATACTGTAATGTTGTAGAATCGTAATATGTTTAGATGAGAAGTCAGGGAGGCACATAATTCTTCAGTCACTTTACCCCAGAAACGTCTTTTCCTCCAGCGATTTATCCACACATTTAATTTCTACTTTTATTCTTAATTATTTCCCTTTTTGCATGAAAAAGAGCAACAAGTTAGTATATTATCTGAAACATGTCTCACGCACTAGAACAAAATGTAGGTCTTTTTGTTCTAACATATTTCCTACCCTAAAAACTTGTAACGCCTGCTTTAAATTACTGTTACAACCTACAACCCGCAGTCTCTACAATGACTCGTAGTTAGTATTCAAGCGCTTGTCATCATATCACTTCACGGCGTCGTGAAGCCACATCGTTTACAGCGAGGCTCGCGCCACGCATGTTGATGAGTTGCTATAAAATAGCGTCGGTAGCAACCTTGGAGCTACGGATAGTAAGATAAGGGGTGCGTTGTGTTCTGTGGGGATGTCTCGGTAGGCTGTTTGCTCACTTGGCTACTGAACTTGAACTTGACTATAGTTGTTGCGTTTTAGCATGGCAATAACGGTCATTGACCTACCTACATTTTAGTATTGACATTCTTCATAAAAAAAATGGAAATAAAGCCCGTTAACGTCCTAAACCGACATTTATCTGATCCTGAACATTTTTGACTAATGAAAAACGGTACTTAGTTTATTGTTCGGGTTCCTACGAAGGGAAAGGGCAATGGCCCGCGCTATTGCCATGTATGCTAAATAAAACACAACAATTGTCAACTTAATAGATATTCGTACATAATATATCTTCAAGATACTCGAATCGTATATCTTTATTTGGAAAAGTATAAATGATTATTTAATCCTGATTGAGCGGATTGTCTATTCGATTATGTTTATAAATATATTTTTTGCACCGTTTTATGGTTCCCCGTCATAAGAACGGCCAGACAAACTTAGTGATATGGCTAGTTTTAAATAACTGTACTTACTTGGTACTAAAATTCTATGAACTATCAAAATTTGAATAATTACAGGTAAGTACAGTTGACAAACAGTTGTGACTATATTTTAATCTATGTTTGTGAGAAACCTAAGTAACGTGTGTAAAAATGTGGGTAGTTTAGTTATAACCATTGACACTTGACGGTCGTATTACGTAAAATACCACACTTTATTAGCAGACTGTGAACTTTTGTATTCTCACACAGCATTATGCTATAAAACACAGGACGTTGATTATTTTGTAGAGAAAAACAACCCTTGTTTATTAATTTAAGGAAATAACATCGAGATTTTCCGTACCGGCGTATTTTTTTAATGCAAATTAGCGGTTGTCTTGAGGCAAAGGAAAATCTATGTTTATTATTTTGTAGTGTTGTTTTATAGCTACACTTCGTTAACCATAATAAGGAAATACTTAAATGTATTTACGTCCTTTTTCTTCCATCATGTTCATTTGTTTTTCATTAAATCCTATTTGTCTTTTCCTGTAGATTTGATTCGATTTTTACGACCGTTTTTTTATCCTGGTAGAGGAAAAATACACATAAAAAAACTTAGAAGTTTCAGTAGAGAACGCTAATTTCGACGACGTACCTATATTTAAGTAGTCGTTCATTTTATTCATGAGACTTTAATCACAATTCTACATAATAATTCAATAAACAAAAAAAAAACAACCGACTTCCAAAAAACACTACAAAGTGAAAAATAACTTTAATTTCGGAAGTCGGCTTTGGTTTTGAATTTTCGTTTTTTGTCACCGACTTCCGAAATTAAAGTTATTTTTCACTTTGTAGTGTTTTTTGGAAGCCGGTTGTTTTTTTTTTGTACATAGTTTTTATTTTTCACTTTTTAGTTGTGGTACCTACCTCACACAAATTCGAAAACCACTACCTGCTATGTAAATAACAGTGTCAGGAACTTATCATCCACGTACTAAGTGGGAAAAGTACGTATTATTGAAGCTAACTCAAAAACTATCGAAGCAAAGTTAATAAAATTTGTATGGGACCACTTTGAGAGCATACCCTTTCAAACAAAAAAAGAATTTTCAAAATCGGTCCACAATTGACGGAGAAATTGGGGGACATACATAAAAAATAAAAATAAAAAACTAACATACGCGACGAACATAATGTAACCTCCTCCTTTTTGGAAGTCGGTTAAAAAAGGAAAAGAAACACATTCTACAGTATTATATGTACCTTTAAACTTATCTACATGGAGATTATATAAGATCAAATCTATTGCTAAAATAAATCAATTCAGTTCAGAACCTTGGTATCACAAAAATTTTTTTTTTTTTCAGCCGAAATAATAAAAAAACGTACATACATAGATGCTAAATGAAAGAAGATTGATTGATTGACCGAGTATTCGGAAAGTGTGTCCCAACAAAATAAGAAGCAAAACTCCTTGTCATAAAACTTATAGGATGGTAGCTGTTGCCCGCGATTTCGTCTGCGATCCACGATGAAAAGTAGCCTAGGTCATGGTCTACCCATGTGGCAAATTTCATCCAAATCCGTTCAGCCGTTTTAGTGTAAAAGCGTCACAAACAAAAAAAACAAACTCACTTTTGCATTTATAATAATTACTTAGAGTTTAAGATTACAACTTTAAAGTTCTATAATTAGAAAAATAAAAACAAGTAAAATTCAGGCGCTAATTATTTTCTCAAAGCAATTTACACTATTGAATAAACCGAACAATACTCAAAAATAATTAAACCAAAAAGAAGTGTCTACTTAAGTGCAACCCCCGCGCCCTTGGCACAAGGCCAACAATACACTTCCAGGTTCAATGTCTGCGATATTACTTTGTTTGTCGGTTTTCGCGACAATGTTCTGACATCGCACTGATACGACACTTTGTTATGTTAAGACGTGCTTTACGATATTAACGAAAGGGAACTTTGTGATAGTGTCAGACCAATTGAATGGGATGTTTTCGGTCAAATTGTACTTAAGCTTCCTCTTAATGATGCGGAACCGAGCAGTTTTGCTCGATAGTGTAAGTTTTTTATTGAAATGAGGTTCGTAAAATATCTTTTTTGACCTTGTACCTTGAAGAGGGAAAACATTGTATGAATCAGCGAAAGTTTATGGTGAATAGAAGCTGTGTTACTCATTCTTAGAGCCTATAACTGTGATCATACAAATATTGCCTACTCGAGATACTACGTTCATCGTGCTATATAAGAAGCTAGATATGTCACAATCCTTTTCGAACACCGCGTTCCCGATTTCAAGTTTCAATTGGACAAATCGAAGGTCAATTCGATAAAGGAAGGTGCACGGGACTTGTGGCAGGACTCATTTTGTTATTCTGGTCCAGCCAGCGGCCGCCTCTGTGCCATGAATAGGTGATCTATAGAGGATTGTATTATGTATCTGTGGACTCTGTGAAGGCTCTTTTTGTTATGTAAACTTTTTTTCATGTGTGTGAAGGAGGACATAGAGGCAAGCGTCGCGACGTGTCTCGCATCTATTAGAGAAGGGACGATTTCTGCTGATTCGATTGATTGCATTCACCTATCTGTCTCAATTTAGTTAGTTTATTCTAGTTTTTATTGTATTAAGGGTATAAATAATAAGGGGCATGAAATTTCCGGAAGTAAGTAAGTCGTTTATTTTGCAAATATGAGTACAGTACATGGTGATAAAGAAAACAAATAGATTCAGCCATATTTTACCAATAGGCATGCAAAAGTTATAGTTTGACGCTAAAACAATAAAAGCAATTATAAGATACATTGAAGAGCTTTAAATAACAACTTATATAGATCACTACCACACAATTTACAATACAAAATTCTGAACAAAAACACTATTTACTTATACAAAATTCTTTCTCAGCAAGGAATTCGTTGAGATGCTTTAAGCGTTAAAAAGCTTCGGAACCTGTTTTTGCACAATTACAAAAAAAAAAAATGAAAGATATTGTGGAGGTTCTGTCATGTGGAATATGAATTGAAGTTGGTATTTCCACAAAGTATGTTGACATTTTGGTAATAACTTTAGTTAAACAACTTCATCCTTTTAGAGATTACCCAAAAAAAATTATATTTGGCTGTGACGAGTATGTCGGTTTCTTATATAAGGATTTACGAGATAAAGCTGTGGATGTGGGTCGTGTCACCTTTGTGTGGCCCGTCATACAAGATCACAAAAACGCTACCGTTTACGGTTCGTATAAGACGCAGACGGTTCGTAGCTTAGATAGTTGGCGTCATTGCCATTATACCTTCAGTCTCGGTGAACCACAATTCCTAACTTTGTAGCTATGGATTTTAATGCGAATGTAGCCACAAAACGACTCTTAAGGACTTTCAAAGAGTAATTCCGAACTGCAGATATATGGAAGGAATGTGCAAAGTTACATGTAGAGTACATGTTCATTTCATGCGTGGCTTGGCGTCCACGCGTGGCTTGACAGGCGTTCAGCTAAGCGTACTTTTTAAGCTGAGGTAGACCATCGACGGTTTATCGGCTCAATGTTTTGTTGCTCAACATTGGACAAACCATTTTTCGTCGATCGACAGCTCAGTCAACGTAGAGCGCACAAGGGTTTTATTAATGAAGCGCTTGTTGTACGAGCGACTTTTTTTAAAGATCTATTGTTTACCATTTATTCGCTATCTATCAGTCTTTTTTGGTTCAAATTACTTCTTCCTTTTCTTCTACAATAACTTCTGTTAAGAGCGTTTAAATTAAATGTTAGTAACTGAAAGTTAAAATAATAAATTGCAATTGTAACAATGAATTTGATGTTTTAGGTGTAAAAAAAGGCATTTGGAAAGTTTCCTTTAACTTTTTTACATCTAAAACGAAATATTCGGTGTTATGATTTTAATTATTGAATTTCATAATCAATATTTTAGTTCACTAGTTAGACATATTTCTTATTTCCATACAGTAATATTTAAACGCTCTCAAAAAACGCATAACGAAGCCGAGAGTCACTTGTACTCCCTGTCATTGATAATACCCCCACAACTTCTGCACGCGTAGCATGACCACCGTAGAAACGAGTTTTGTCGACGGAAGAATAGACAAAATGACAGATAAAAAATCACAATCTGTCATTTTGGCTATTCTTCCGTCGACAAAACTCGTTTCTACAGTGGTCATGCTACGCGTGCAGAAGTTGCGTAGGAAAGAGATGAAGCTCTACAGGACGTATAGCTCCATCTCTTTCTTCCACTGAAGTAATATTAAAATAATACTGCTTTATGAGCTGGTGGTAGGCCCCCTGTACTGTTGCATGCACCCATAAGCCAAGGACAGATCGATGAAGAAGGCTTCATTCGCGTGGAGAAGAAGAGCAAGAAGAAGAAGCCTACTTGTCGCAATCAGTGCGGTACCGCATTGACTGGTCCCGACATGTTGCTGCGTCCCGCTATTCCATCGACGCAGCTGTACGTGTCACGTCTACATCACACCACGAAGGTAGAGGAGGTCGTGGAGTACATCAGGATGAAGACCAAGTTCACCTTGAGAGTCGAGAAGTTGGAGTCGCGCCATAAGATTAACTTCAAATCTTTTGTGGTGCGGGTTCCGACTCATCACCTCGAGACTTTCATGAAGGAGGAATTTTGGCCGACGGGTGTCGTGTACCGGCGTTTTCGCGGAAGGCTACATGACACCACGACTCAGCGCAATACGTCGCCGACCCAACGTAGTAACTAGATTTTATAGAGATGTTTTTATATTATGTATTAGTTTATTATTTTATAAGATTACTAGCTTCTGCCCGCGACTTCGTTCGCATGGAAATCGTAAGACATCACAATATACTACAATAACAGCCACATTTGTATAAAACTTCCCTGTATACTACGTTTGTAGTTTTATTCTCAGCAGCCAAAATATACAGAGAGTCAGGAATGGTGACCCGGGAGCAAGCGACGTAACAGTTGTCCGTGTGAGAAGCAGCTTGTCCTGAGGTCGACACCCGCAGCCTTCAGCCTTCAGTGTCGGCCCCTGTGACTTGTTGATCGCAAAGCATACACTCCCAGAGAACTGCACGCGCTTTAACTGGTAATTATGGGGAATTTGTACTTTATACGCGCTATAAACACTGTCTCACCATCGCCACAACCTGTTAGAATTTCCACCTCGATGACGTTTCTCTGCAAAGATGTCTTTCTTGAAAGTCATGTGACTTTGAGCTGGTTTCCGTTACACAGATATACAACCGGAAGTCCACTTGCCATTTATTGCTGAAATGAACCTTTTTGGCGCAGCCGTGAGGCACACACTATTATTTTAAAAACACTATTTTTTATTTCAACTGTAATTTGTGTTTTGTGTTTCGCGAACTGTGTCCAAATAAATGCTTTTTCTTTCTTTCTTTCTTTTCTTTCTATTTGTGAATTGAGAAATTCTACGGGGTGATATTTGGCATCATCTTCCTCCACATCAGTATTAATGGAGGTGTATATCACTTCACTCCCTTCAATTTGTGAGAGAATACTGTGGTTGATCGCTGCAGCTTGATCATCTTCGGAGTTAAAACGGAAACACGCCTAAGAATTCTCTTGGTACGGTATTTGACTGATATCCCCGTATATCAGACGAATAAGATCTTCTAAAGTGGGATCTACTCTACCAAGAGTCTCTGGTAGAGTGCTTTCACCAACTTTTAGAAGAACATCGGAGAATTCTTGAGCATTTGAATTACCGCCAAGCCGAGCTCGTATGATGATGGTCAAGCGCAGTTTATGAACTCTCGACCATAGAGTCGACCTTTTCAACGAAGTATTCACTTTTTTTGTCAAAACTGTGACACCACCCATCATATCTTGATTTCTGCGGATGTCCTGCAGGGTTCTGTTTACAGTTTCCACTGCTTTCCTTTTTGCCATAACGCATTCATCCCATACGACGAAGCGCAATCCCTAAGCACACATCCCTTGTTACTGTTGCGTGACACCCCACAAACAGGCGTTTCGTTGTTCTCTAAATCAATGGGAATCTTAAACATGACGTGCGCTGTTTTGCCACCAGGAAGCAGTGTGGCAGCGATTCCAAAAGATCCACACACATACATATTTTAAAATCGCTAGGACAAATCTGCTGTCAAAATCTGTAAAAAAAACATTTTATTCGTACAGTCTTTTGCTCTAAAATGATCAGAATACAACCTTGAATGTTTTGTGACTGTAAAGTACTTGTAACTTAGTAGTTTCCCATAGCTTACGAAGTTTTCCATTTTTTGTGAATTAATACATTCTATGAACAACATACACAATCAAAAAAAAAAAAAACATTTTACAGAAAGAGTTTAAAAAAAACAGATGTAAATCGAACTTACTACCCCGGGCGGCCTACCACCAGCTCAAAAGCAGTATTACTTTAATGTTACTTCACTGGGAGAAAGAGATGGAGCTATACATCCTGTAGAGCTTCATCTCTTTCCCACACTGAAGTAAACTAAAGTAATATTAAAATAATACTGCTTTTGAGCTGGTCCTCAGGACTTCAAATCATTCGTCCAACCGCTTACTTATTCGCTTTGTTGAAAGTTAGCTAAAATAGCCGTTACTATATAAAAGGTAGCGTGATGATAATCATTTAAAAAGTTAAATCGGTAACTACCTATCTACAATATCCCAACATTTTGGCGCGTCCTTTTACAATTTGCAGAGAAAAATACGAACATGATGTAATATTGCTCATTCCCCATAGCAAATAGCGTGATAGTTTATGCCCTACGGTTGGTACAGACAAACATTCTAAAAACTTTATTTTCCGCATAAGAATCGATCCCACACCACGTAGCAATAATTTTCTTTAAAAAAAATTAACTTCGTTACGATTTTATTATATCTATAGATTATAGGTACATAATCAAAAAAAATAATAATAATCGTATAACAAAATGTGAAAAAAAAGAAAAAAAACCGTAGGTGGGAATCGAACTTACAACCCTACGTTTGCAAAGCAACCGCCCAACCGCTGAGCTAATTGCTTTGTTGAAACTTGTCGAAAATAGCCGTTCGTATATATTTCTTGATTGACTGCTTAGTTCCATAAAGGTATAGCGTGATGATAATAATTTAAAAAGTTAAATCGATAACCATCTACAATATCCTAAAATTTTGGCACGTTTTTTTCCAAAAATACGAACATAATATAATATTGCTCGTCCCCCATAGTAAATAGCGTGATAGTTTATACCCTATAGTTTGACCAGACTTATAGGGAACACCTATGCAAAATTTTAACAGAATCTATCCGGTAGAATTTGCGTCATACTAGAACATAAAAATACAACATAATGTAATATTGCTCGTCCCCCATAGTAAATAGCGTGATAGTTTATACCCTATAGTTTGACCAGACACACAGGGAATATCTATGCAAAATTTTAACAGAATCTGTCCGGTAGAATTTGCGCCATGCTGGAACATACATACAGACAAACAGACAAACAGACAAAAATTCTAAAAAATATATTTTCGGCATTAGAATCGATCCTAGATCTCGTACCAATTACTTTTTTTCAAAAATATTCAATGTACAGTTTTGACTTCGCTACGATTTTATTATATGTATAGATTAATTTATGTATTTTGTCTATGGGCCTTAGTTGCCTGAAAATAAAGCAATTATTATTATGTCTTTGACACATCTCGGGACCCTGGGGTCCCGGACCTTTGGAAGGCGTACGAGGGGCCGAAACCAACTCGCAGAGGCCCGTTAGACATTTTTAATGAAATGAGGCACTAACCGACGATTATCCCTGTCCGCACTACGTAAGTACATCCAAGGACAACCCCCGGTTGGTGTAGGACTATTGCAGGATATGGAAACAAAGATATTGGGTTATGGGTTTGGATGGCTAAAGTGAACTGGTTATCTAGGACTATGGAAAGACTATGGCCCCTGCCTGATCAATGTCTTATATAAAATACACAGATAAAATGGCAGGGGGTGACTTGCACGCTCAATAATGGGCCCCCGAAAACGGTCGCTAGCATATAGTGTCGTAGCGACAAGGGGGCAACACGTCCTGAGGTGCTTATGAGGAGTGGAGAGGTATTCCACGGCTATCAGGACAATCCCGGAAGTACGGTCAAGGTCCCTACCAGTATCTTACTGGAATACTTCCTTCCTCCGAGCACGTTTGCTCTTGCGAATCTCTACTCAAGCCGGCCAATTAAGGCAAGAATGAGGCGGGAGCTCTGTTCCTCGTCAGTGTTCACTCCAGCCGGCCAATAAAGGTAAGCCAGAGGTGAGGAACAAGATTTCTCCCGGGATATAGGGTCCGTGGGGTCGCTACTGCCCAACAGCTCGCCACATACTGCCCTGCGGGTTTTTGTATCTCTCTTGGTTTGGCTCCTAATCCCAGACCTGTTCCGGCAAAGTAAACTCTACCGGTACAGGCCTAGAGTTTGGAGCGCGCAAGCCCCACCACGACGCCAACGTAGAGATACGACGGTGGGGCTAACGTAGAGATACGACGGTGGGGTTATTATTATTTTTAATTTTTTAAATTTTTTTGTTTTACATTTCTCGGGACCCTGGGGTCCCGGACTTTTGGAAGGCGTACGAGGGGCCGAAGCCAACTCGCAGAGAGGCCCCTTAGACAATTTTATATGGAATGAGGCACCAACCGACGATTATCCCTGTATGCACTATGCAAGTGCACCCAAGGACAACCCCCGGTTGGTATAGGACTATTGCAGAATATGGAAACAAATCTATTGGACTATGGGTTTGGGTGGCTTAAGTTGACTGGTGACCTGGAACTATGGAAGGACTATGGCCCCTGCCTAATCAATGTTTTATATGTACACGGATAAAATGGCAGGGGATGACTTGCACACTCAATAATGGGCCCCCGAAAAAGGTTGCTAGCACAAAGTGTCGTAGCGACAAGGGGGCAACATGTCCTGAGGTGCTTGAGGAGTGGAGAGGTATTCCACGGCTATCAGGACAATCCGGGAAGTACGGTTAAGATCCCTACCAGCATCTTACTGGAATACTTCCTTCCTCGGAGCACGTTTGCTCTTGCGAATCTCCACTCAAGCCGGCCAATTAAGGCAAGAATGAGGCGGGAGTGCCGTTCCTCGTCAGTGTTCACTCCAGCCGGCCAATAAAGGCAAGCCAGAGGTGAGGAACAAGACTTCTCCCGGGAGATAGGGTCCGTGGGGTCGCTACTGCCCAACAGCTCGCCACATGCTGTCCTGCGGGTTTTTGTATCTCTCTTGGTCTGGCTCCTCATCCTAGACCTGTTCCGGCAAAGTAAACTCTACCGGCACAGGCCTAGAGCTTGGAGCGCGCAAGCCCCACCACGACGTCAACGTAGAGATACGGCGGTGGGGTTATTATTATTATTATTATAAGCACAATGTTTTGCGTGCGTTACATGGCGCGCTGCCGTAAACAGTAAATTTTCACACCAAAATAATGTCATTTCCCAGCAATAATACTTACTTTTATGTAAAAAATGCGTAGATTACCCTGACATGTTCACCAATATTTACGCGTATTTTTTCTCTTTCATTGTACGGTATTAGGATCCCACCATATCTTATAGGTAACGTAACCTAGGTACTTACCTAATCATCTAAAAACGTAAATACTTTCACCAGAGATTAGTTTTGGATACCTTAGAACAGGGGTTCCTAAACTTTTAAGATAACGGAACATTCACCAAATACCTTTTGTTTTTTGGAACCCCATATCAAATGATAATAAATCAAAGATTTAATTTAAATAAGAACAAAAACTTTTATTAGAAATATTTAAAAAGTGAAACACTTTCCTTCTTTAACTTTTAATGTAAAAATTAAATTATTTGACTGTTTTATCTATATTGCTTTATAATTCGGTATTATGTCCGACAGTTGTTTGCGCATATCTGAGGTAGCATCTAATTTCGACCTGAATTTGTTTTTGGTATAAGTGTAAGCTGAAAAACCTTTTTCACAACGATACGTTGTGATAAATGGGAGCACAATTAAGATAGTATTTTTATCTACTTCACTCTTAATACCAACCCACAACTCATTCAGGGAGATAGACTCAAACGTGTGTTTTAATGTGGATGAACTTTCAAGATCTATGAATGCTTCATATCCAGGACGGTCAGCATCGCATCAAAATAATATTTATACTTAACTGTAGTATTATTTAACATTTTTATTTGAATAATTTCGCGGAACCCTAGTGAATTTTATACGGAACCCCTAGGTTCCGTGGAACTCACTTTAGGAATCGCTGCCTTAGAATAATATTAGAAAGCAATTTAGAAATAAAATTAATTAATTAATCATATTTTAATAGAAAAACTACGGTAATAAAATCAAGAAATAACGAAATAAATAAATGTCCATCAATTAAATTCCCCCGGGTTCCAGACTTCTTATCTAAAGCGCGCAGATAGTTCGTTCTAAGTGCTCAAGCGCTCAAGTGCTCAAGGTGGCTTCAAAATGAGTGTCAAGGTGACTATCGATTTAACGCGGCTGCACACATTTGCATTGTACTTCGCACTCAGCTTAGAGCAGATCCGTCTGCTAAGACGTACCCAAGGACCAGCTGCTCTCACAACATCACGCCAGCATTCCCCGAAGGTAGACAGAAGGGTGTTCAGTAAACCCTTATTTTGTCAGACATGTTTAAGCCCAATGTAATAGGGGTTAAGCCTATTGCCATTAACGGGGCACAAATCTAGTACTACTGAGAAATTCCTTATTTCTTTGTTTTACCTTTTATTTTTCTTTATTTTTTTCTCTCTTTTTGTTTAAACTTTATTTGAATATTGAAGTAGTAAACTTTTTTTTTCTTTTGACATGTATATTTTTATTTCTGAGAAAATCAATGAATATCGTTTGATTAATGTAATTATGTTATCAATTTTTAGTATCAATGACATCCATGAATATTTGTACGCCTTCTGGTATAACATAGCGCGCTTGTAATTTTTTTATAACAACTATTTTATTGTACCTATGTTAACAAATGATAAAATGATTATGATTATAATTATTATGATTACCAATTAGCAACTCGCTCCTGCTCCGCACGTTTTTAACGACTTGACAAAACATCGAGATTTCTTTATTATATGGAAGATTAATACTAATGTATTATACATATAAACATACTGGAATAAATGTTTTAAATGATGGTGTAAACCTCATCAAAATCCGTTGTGTAGTTTAGAAGATCATCGCAGTCACACAGACAGACACAAAATGCGCCTTTGCTAATTTCAGAGCAAAGATTTCAAATTCATTTCATCGTTTGCATAAATCATTATTCATTGTTGATTTACCACTAATATTCCACTAATAACCATATTCCGCCCGATCTATCTTAAGCTACGTAAGTGAAATCCTAGATTCGCCGGTAATCGTCGCGCTGTCAGCAGTACGTCTTCATGCCTCCTCTACATGCGGGTTTAATAGGTTTGATTCGATAATTGAGCCGTTCAAGTCCGCTTGAGCGTCGTATTCGCGGGTTACACTTCACCTATTTCGATTTTAATGTTATTGCCGTCTGCCGGCAGGTTGTTGAGTAATGTTGATTTGAGTGTTACCGCGGCTTAGCGTAATCTGTTTGTGTGTTTGTAATTGTTCAGATAATCTGCAGATACGTTAAATAACAGCGTATTCGTTTGAGAATTGCGGTCTTGATTCGCTCATAAAGCAAATTTATTAGAGTTATTGCTCGGGTGTATTGCAAAGTTAATTATGTTTGGGGAGAAATTCATGAGTGATTAAGCTTGTGGATTTATTGACGGTTTGATTGGAGCAATCGTAAATATTTCATTGAGATGGTATTGGTGGATTACTCTTGAAATTACGTACCGAGGCATGTAATTTTAAGTGAAAGTCAAGATTAAAAATAAATTCGAATACAAAGTTTTGCAGTAAAAAGCTCTGAAAATTAACAAATTCTATTTAATTTAATTGTAGGATTGCGTATCGTAAATAACGCTAAACTGTGGGTGAACCGTATGGCGCGTCCAATCCCACTGGATTCAGGAGATCAAATTAATAGGGACAGATGAATAAACTGACTGATTGAGTCCTGGTTCACTTTCATTTAAGCTTTTCAGGTATATATCACGTTTGATACCTACTTTATCCGTGTAAATATTAAAATATTATCGTCTGTAAAATTAACTTTTCGCCTTAGTCAGGTTTTTAAAAATAAATACTTGTCATCTCTTAGCAGAAGCAGTGATAGCCTAATGTTGTGACCGTCGGAATACCAAGTCATAGATCTCGAGTTCGAACCCAAGGCCTCTGATTTTTTGGATTCAGGTGCGTATTGTATAATTATCACTTGCTTCAAAAACGGTGAAGGAAAACATCGTGAGGAAATAGGCATGCCTGACAGATATTTCTCGATGGCACTTGAAGCTAAGTCAGAGGCCCATGGGCGGCTTTAAAACTGTGGAACCAGTTTAGTCACTATTATACGAGAAGAAGGTCTCGTAGAATCGACAAACGGTTCGGTGCACAAACAAAAATGCAGAAAGAGATTATTTCCTCAATTTTCATTTATCACTCTTTGAAATTAATAAAAACCTAAGTAGATAAATATTTGATAGATTGATTTTTGATTTGATTTGATTTTGATAATATAGAAAAAAATCTTTTGAAATACGAGGTTTCTTAAAATAAAATAAGAAAGTAAGAAAAAAGGTTACGATTAAGATCTGATTAACTAAACGGCTGAATAAATATAAAAGCGATTGAATATACAACTTCATTCAGGTAAACATTTATATCTAAGATTATATTAGACCTGTTTATTTGGGCCGCTGAGTTTTATTTTTATATTCTTTTACGTTTACGTAAAGAAAAGATTTATTTCACGAAAGTATGTCATCGTTTTAAGAGTCTTATTTTATTTATAAGGGGATTTATCATTAGCGATCGTAGGTACCTCAGATGAGTGCGCTAATCCAAATATTTTTGATCATCTTTTTTTTTTAAACGTTTTCAATGAAATGAAATTGAAATGAAATTGTTTATTCTGTAAATAGGATATTGGAATCACTTTTACACGTCATATTAAAAAAATATTAAAAATAATCTAGATGACTTCGGCGTTTCCTATCTGACTACTCTGAGAAGAAAGGCCGAAACAAACTCAGAGGTCGCAGTCTCTTTTAAAGTCCATCTTGGTCAGGCCATATGAGGACCATGTAGATTAGTGTCTGAGATGGTCTTTTGAGGAAATAACTACACAGATTTGAGTGGACCTGTCCAGTCAGTGCAAGCATTTGTCAGTAATCGTGGAGCTCAACTCAGAACTTAAGGAGCTCAACTCGAAGAACAATACCAAAGAAAGGACATTTGGGTAGGCCGCATAAACTATTCAAACTGCCAGACCATTATTAAAAAGAGCTGAGAAATAAAAATAATAATAATATCCACATAGTCCTCCCTTTCACAATAATTAAAATAATATAATACTTTATAAAGTAATCATGTTATTTTGAATATAATTTTCAACAATGTCAATGTGTACATAAAACTGGTACATTTTGATAATTTTACAAAATAATTAAAATGTCAAGTTTTATGGTTCTATCACAAGGCTTAGCAGGGCGAGCAGTTCCAAGCAGAACCCAAGCTTTTTATCTTCTAAATAATTTGAAATTTTGTAGTACCCTTTGTTACAAAGTTTGGTTTTAATACAGCTTTTAAATCGTTTAATGGGTAAGTTTCGAATGTCAATGGGAAGTTTGTTGTAAAAGCGTATACATTGACTCATGAACAAGTTGCCTACTCTGTGGAGACGTGTGCGATGTACAGCAAGGTTGTGTTTATTCCTGGTATTTAAAGTATGAATTTCGGACATTTTCTTAAAATTTGATATATTTTTGTGTACATACAATAGGTTTTCAAAAATGTATTGTGAGACTACAGTCAGGATATTTATTTCTTTGAATTTTACTCTAAGGGAATCTCTTGAACCTAGGTTGTAAATGGCTCGAACAGCCCTTTTCTGTAGAATAAAGATAGTATTAATGTCCGCACAGGTTCCCCAGAGAAAGAATCCCATATGGTTAAAGACTATGAAAATAACTAAAATAAACAATTCTGGGTGTATTTAGGTCAGTTATCTGTCTAATTTTTTTAAGGGGCTTGTGGCTAAGTAATAACAGCTGCACGGGTCGATCGGTCAGGTTAAGCTACGCTTGCCGCGGTTGGTCCGTGGATGGGTGACCATCTTTACATACCAAGTCCCCTCCGTGCCTCGGAAAGCACGTTAAGCCGTTGGTCCCGGCTGTCATTTGTAGATCTTTGACAGTCATTACGGGTAGTTAGAAGCCCAAAAAGTCTGACAACCAGTCTTACCAAGGGGTATCGTGTTACCTAGTCACTAGGTTGTGGAGGTCAGATAGGCAGTCGCTCCATGTAAAATACTGGTATTCAGCTGCATCCGGTTAGACTGGAAGCCGACCCCAACATAGTTGGGAAAAGGCTAGGCAGATGATGATCTGTCTAATTTTGTTAACAGCATAGGCGGCGAACTTAGCCTTCCTGACAATATTTCTATGTGTGGGCCCCATTGTAATTTACCGTCCATAGTGATTCCAAGAAAAACTGTCGACTCAACAGGGTCCAACTCTATTCCATTAACTTGAACATTGGTAGATAGCTGTCTTTTTTTTTTGGGTGGGAAATTTTCAAATAACTTCTCGCGCTCTGGGTGGAGCAGGAGGGCGTGTCAAACTCTTACTGACTAAAACCCACCCGTGTTCCTTCAATTGCCTTGTTGCCAGGGGGCCACGATTTCCCTTTCGGCCCTTATTCGCAACCCCGGCAGGCATCGGCCCTAGCGGACCCCGTCAATTCTGCTGACATCTCTTTGAGGCGCGCGTGGAACACAACGCGCCGTCGACCCGGGCTTGGATTTGGCGTTGAAAATTTAATGAGTTTAGTTATTTTTTCGTTCAGGAGAAGATTATTTGCATTAAACTAATGCACAAATTTAGTGAGTGCATCGTTAACTTGTTAAAAGTCAACACAATTAAAATGGGCTATGACTAAACCCCGGTTTCAGAATTGAGAATTTGAATTTGAGAACTTCTCAAACTCCCTACTAAAGGTTTGAAATTCAAAATTTCTTTGGTAAAAAGCGTATTAGCAACGAATGACCTTATAAAATGCTTACATAGAATTTGACAAGTTCTCAACTTAAAATTCTCAAACCAGAATCTGGGTGTAAGTATAAATTAGCAAACTGCGTATGTAGGTACGTACTTATCTCCTTTGTCGACGGAACAAAGTTAAGACATTCGAACTTTTATAAATTGGTGTCATCTTAACTAATAGTCTGTCAAAGAGTTTTGAATACTAAAAAGTTTCTACTTTATAATAAATACTGAAGCAGGCAGCTCGCGGAGTTTTTTTGTTCCACAAAGCGCCTTAAGCGCTTACCCGTTCGCGCTCGGTGGCGCTGCGAAGGTCGTCGTCTATCAACAGAAAATATCTCTTTACGTCCTGTTGAATTTTAAAGTTGAAAGAAATGCTTTGTATATTTACACTTTTAATAATAAAAACTCGACTTGACTTGGCCTAAAGCCACCCTTCGCTACCCTTGTAAGGCTTTTTAGAGATAGACAGGTTATGTAAGTTCATTTTATTACAGTAAGCTGTGATGAAAAATGTTAGATCGAATATTTTGAAGTTTCACCTTTTTTTTTGGGGTGGGAAATTATCAAACAACTTCTCCCGCTCTGGGCGGAGCGGGAGGGCGTGTCAGACTCTTACTGACTAAAACCCACCCGTGTTCCTTCAGTTATAACCATGTTGCCGGGGGCCACGATCTCCCTTTCGGATTTCTTCGCAACCACGGCAGGCATCGGCCCTAGCCGACCCCGTCAGTTCTGCTGACATCTCTTTGAGGCGCGCCTGAAACACAACGCGCCGTCGACCCAGGCGTGGTCCTTATCGGACGGCGAGCTACCCATTGCTCACCGTCTGCAAGCCCGCGCCTACGGTGGCTGGAAATCGGCTTGCGATTCCCGATGCCCAAGGCGTCTCCTCCTGCGGCGGTTAGGGGCGTGAGTGTACGAAATTTGCCTCTTCCTCACGCGTTCCGCCTCCTCCTTCGCGAGCATTACTGCTTCGCAGAAGGAGGTTTCACCTTCAGAACTGAACGTAAATGGACAAATAACAAAAAAATTAGCTCAACAAAATCCGAAATATTAACAAATAATAATTTTGCACAAGTGACTTTCTAATTAACCAAAACTACCGAAGATTAAATTTACTAAATTATTTCGTACGGAACGAATTTCGTATCAACATTTGTGCAAGATGGTAGTAGCATGTACCCAATTTCCGCGGGAAAAACTGCGGTGGTCCGTCGGGAACCAATTGCCGCCTAACAAGCAGCCCTCGAGACTAAGCTGTTAAGCCTTGATTTAATGCCGACCCCAGGATTTGGAGAATTTGACTAAATTTTTAGTTTATTCCACTGTTTAATTCTAAACACCGAAAGGCTGGTCCTTTGGATTTAGTTTAATTTGCGGACGATCTTTGGGATATTTTGTTAGTACCTATGCCATTTTATATATTTTTTGAATATTTTGCGGGTAAACCGTTCCAACGGTTTTATTATTATCCAAATACTAAGAGCGTTTATCCTAAAAGTTGGCAATGTCACAAATAGCTGTAAAATATTTGCCTGTTTTGATTAAAATATCGCTAACTAGTGAATTAGAATGTTAATAATGAATTGCAATTATAACATTGAATTTGATACTGTAATCGTTTTAGGTGTAAAAAAACATTTGAAAAGTTTCCAAATACTTTTTTTACATCTAAAACTAAATATTCGGTGTTACGATATTCATTATTGCATTTCATAATCAATATTTTAGTTCACTAGTTAGCCATAGTTTATTATTTCCATACAGTAATATTGCCAAATTAATCAAAATAGCGAAATATTAGACATTTATTTGCGACGTTGCTCACTTTCAGAATAAACGGTCTTAACTACAGAAAAATACCAAACTTGTCAAATAGTAACAACTTTATTTGATGCGTAGTAGATTAGTGACGTATATTGCTACGACGTAGCCGGCGTAGCAGTGACGCTTGGTTCATACGATGTTCATGACGTCATCGCTACGAGCTACGGTCAACGCATAGTTTGTGTATCTTGTAGACATGTTCATCAAGTGCAAAGTAACCATTACGTATTTGATTTAAAATGTTGTTAATGTTTGTATATTGTTTGTATAACTGATATGTAGTACACCTCTGCCTAACCATACACATACTTAGATTTGGAATCGCAGTTTATGTTGGAAGTAGGTATAATTTTTGAAGGAAAACAGTGCAGTTTACTGAGCAGTAGGATTATTGCGTGACACACTTACAATGGCGAAACCTTACATTTTGACAGTTCAACAACATACATTGCGTTATTTACGTTGCTGAGCAGACAGATTTAATAAAACGTGAATCAATGGATTAGCAATTTCTTTCAAACTCTTTCAGATTATAAGTGTTTTATGCAATTGGGGTGGAGGTAAAGATGGTTAAACTGCTTCGATTTTTTATAGAAAGAAAGAAAGAAAATACGTTTATTTGCGGAAAACATGACGCAAAAAAGAACACAAAACAAAAAAAGAACAAGTTGAGGGAAAATATGAGTCACATCCACGCAAAACGGTCTTCGCTTAGCATAATGCTGCGACCCTATGCGAGACAGTTGACGTTATGATGTCGACCGGTGCAGCATACAATGAGATATAAATAGGATGGGAATAGGAAACTTCTTTCAAGCTGTAAATATCTTTGAAACCATAACATCGGCGTTGTGAGTATAGGTAATCAACGCCTGAAACTTACTGAACCGATACAGCGATTGTTCACACGGTACAAGCAATTAATTAGAGGTTAACCCGACCACTTCAGTGGCGATTAATTAGTACATAACACAAACATAGTGTAATGTGTGTGTTAAGTACACTTCAGACAATGTTGTACATACATGTACGTATAATTCATGTTATTATAATGTATAGGTACTTCGGTCTACACTAAAATATGTATATATCTACGTACCTACCTAATTGTTAATTATTTGTTAATAATTAATACGCAGTGGCACCGAATTGCCGTGTCTGGCCATACCGCTGTTAAACCCGCGATGGTTTGTGTGGTATGTTTAAATTGTATCAAATGCATGTAAACTACTTTTGTTTTTGAATGAAAAAAACAAAAATAAATCTGATTTTTATGGTGCGATTTCATTCCATGTGACTAGAGTTGGCAACTTTTTTATATCAAAAATAGTATTTTGAAAAATTGTTGTAGGTACGAAAAAAAATTGTTGTAGGTACGTACCTACAACAATTTTTCGACGACACGACGACGACTTCGACGTCGACGACTTTTGTGTTTAAAAAAATTAATTAATAAAAAAAATTGATTCGCTTTTATATCCAAAACTAGGAACATAAAAGACGCTGTATAAAAATTTTACAGCACGCAGTTTTTTCTTCCTCCTGATAAGTTACTTCTTTTACACTTACGAGGTTTTCACTCTAAGGCGTCGATAACTAATAATTTTATTACACTCTAAATTAGGGTTAAAAATACCATTTAGCTTTTATGAGATTAATCTTATATATAAAATTCTCGTGTCACAATGTTAGTTACCTTACTCCTCCGAAACGGCTTTACTGATTTTTACTAAATTTTATATGCATATTCAGTAGGTCTGAGAATCGGCTACTATCTATTTTTCATACCCCTAAGTGATAAGGGTTGTCCACCCCAAACAAATAATTGGCAAAACAACGTTTGCCGGGGTCAGCTAGTAATATATATAGTAGAGCCACATATTGCGGTCATCTCGCCGTTTTGTATTGAAATTAAATTAAAGTAGTTTCAACTACAATAATAAAAATAAAAAAACAATTTAGGCCTCTAAATAGCAGGATACTATATTATATAGTAGGGTTGACAACCCTACTCTGTGGCATACCAAAACTCGAAGCAACAAAATAAGTTGCACCCTATAGGGTGCCACTTATATTTTTGCTTCGAGTTGCTTTCTGGTTAAAAACTTACCCTGTATACAGTTAAGTTTTTAACCAGTGCGCAAACTTTAACACGTGACCTTACTCATCATTATGAACAATTTTTACTTTGAGACCAAACCTGAAATCGTTAAAAAAAATCTGCTGTTCCCTACATTTATGTTCGCATAAAGAACTCGTCAAAATGTAGGGAACAGCAGATTTTTGTTTCGCGATACAGTGTTCAGACGATGCAAGTCATTTTATTGCATGCCACAAGCGAAAAAGTTGCATTGTGTAAACAGCCACATATTTTTTTTTTCATATTTTTTTTTTACCCAGACGGTGATGCTTTTGGCCTGCATCTCACCTGATGGTAAGTGATGATCAGGCCGAAGGTGGAAGTGAGCTTCACCCGGAATCCTCAACCACAGAGGAACTGGCTATCTTATCTCTAACTGCCGGAACACAAAAATGCTGTTAACATTGTTGTTATGCCGACAAACTTAGATAAGGTGGTGGTAGCTAGCCAGGCGAACTTAAAACAAGGCCTACCACCAACCAAACCGAGCAGAAAATTTTGCCCCCGCTGGGAATCGAACCACTAGACCACAGAGGCGGTAAAATGGTTATTATACACAAACAAAACTATTAATTTACACAATGTTATTTTCTTGTCTAAACACTGTTTAGACGGTGAAACAATTGTTGCTGCATGAAGTTATGGTATGCCACAGGCAATATTATCACACTGTGTAAATCAGACTCTAGAGATTATCGATAGAATACCCAAATATGAACCGAATGCAATTCAATGGTTGGTCACCGTTAGTACAATAATATATCACTTTAAAATCCAGCGCTGCGACATTTTTTTTTTTTAAATGTTGCAAAATATGCTGAGATAGGAGCCTTTTGGGCTCGTACAGGACCATTCTGCTTTTATTTTAATTTTACTTTGTTTTTATTTTTTATTAATGTTCTTAATGAAGGTGTTTAGTTTAATTTGTGATTTCCTGTGCGAGTCTCAATAAATACTTTTTCTTTCTTTCTTTCTTAAAATGTAGTTTGTTTTATCGTTCGTTTTATTGAAACAATATCATTTTTAGGGTTCCATACCCGAAGTGCGCTAAAGCAAGGCGAGTGTGAACTACTATGGCCGCTATAACAACAAATAATAAAAATATGTAGTGTTAAATACAATGCCGCCCATGTGCATGTGACTGCCCGTATTTTTCTGAATATTCACGAAAAATTATCGAAAATTAACTTTTAAAGGACTAGTGTTTTTTAAATACATACAGATTTTTTTTTTTAAATAAATGTTATCACTTCCGTTTTTTTTTCATAGTCGACAAATTTTAATAAAAAAATGTTAGTTAATCCGATAAAATAACTCATAAAAGCTTTTAGAAATAATAAACAGAACCCAAATCGAGCCAATAACATCGGCAATATGGCAACCACTACTCAAAAAATAAAAAAATTGATAACATGAAAAATATTAAGATAGACCTTTTAAAGTAAATTTTTGATAATTTTTCAACAATATTCAGAAAAATACGGGCGGTGACATGTCCATGGACGACATTGAATTTCAAGGTGGTACGGAACCCTTTGTTTGTGAGTCCGACTCGCACTTAACTGCTTTGAATATGCAGTGTTAAGTATCATGACGATGTGAGATATATTCGACACAGAACACAATAACGCTCTATAATTATTTAATGGAGGCTTGTCTATGGACTATATTATCTGTATTTATGATTGAATTGCAAATTGAATGCGTTCTAATGTACTAAGATGATTATTATTTAGGCCTGTTTTTCTTCTAAACAGCTACTTAGTATGTAAACAACACATAGTATCCAATCTCCCGAAATGTTTCAGCAAATATATATTTTGAAAACGGAGAACAACAATGATTTTAGGCTAACAATCTTTTATTAGGAGTAACGAACGGGCACAGATTTCTGTTATTCAGACAAACGGACTAGGGGCCTCATATTGCGCGTGTCATTTGTTCTCATTAAACATTTCATTAACTTTCTAAATGGTGTTAATTTTAAACGAGCGGGCGGCGCTTTGTGAGTGTGTTTTAGTATTTACCGAGTCGGTAGCAATGATACCTAATGGATATAAATAGCTTTGGACAGCGATGCACGGATTTTTAATAGCCTGTACACACCTTCCGCACTGAAATAATTGATGTGTTGTTTCGAAATATGGGTGGGTCAAGAAGACAAATGGTACAGGAATTAGCAAGTACCTATACTGAGTATAATTTTGGTTCTTTTTTATGGCATCCTAATCCTACTTATCTATATTATTATAAATGTGAAAGTGAGTTTGTTTGTAACGTTTTTACGCTAAAATGGCTGAATGGATTTGGATGAAATTTGGCGCATTGTAACCCCGGCTACTTTGCAGTTTACAGAAATCTATTGGAAACACAAGATGTTAACTGTTTATCAAGCTATACTACTTCCAACCGTGCTAAAGTAAATTTATAGGGTAAATTTCGTTAGAGAAAGAACCAATTAAACAAATACCTATTTACATATTACAAGGTTTATTGTAATTAAAAAATTTTAAAGGTATACAATCATAAAATATGGTGAGCCATTAAACTTATAGATCTTTCTCAATCTTTTATCCACTGTTTATCCTCTAACACAACCCGTCTCCGTAACAAGGCGAGTTAGTGGAAACACAAGTATGTTTTATGACATTCATTTTACATTCTGTGATTACTTCCTCACACACTGACTTATTAATTGTACAATTTTAGGAAAATCGTCTACTTTTATAATGTTTGTAAATATGTGAGCACCATGTATCTGTCACATATTAAATTATCTGTCGTTGCGTTATTTTTAATTCTTTTTTCCTATTGTGGTATAGTAATTTTATTCTAGGTGCATCGTCTTCACATAATAATAATTATTTAACAAATGTACGTACATATACAAACAATTGTAAAACATTTTAAAAGAGTAACGGTGGAGTTTCATGCCCATTCTTCTCCATACGAAAACTACCTTTTGGAAGGGGCGACTAGAATCAATTTTATTATTTTGTAATTTTTGACGTTCAAAAGTGCCATACATGCCTATTTGAAATAAATGATTTGACTTTGACTTTATGAGACCAAATACTTAAAGCTCAGAGTCGCTTGTGAGGGTTCGTGAGATGAACGCTTAACAACTTCTAGCTCAATCCATGACCTGTAGTACGTTCCTGTAGGATAATTTCTGACCTCCACGCGGGTGAAGCCGCGGGCAAAAGCTAGTGAAGAATAAATGCGATAAATATTTAAATGAATCAATCAAAATCTTGCTATGCAAAGTATTACTTACCATATAGAAGTTCGGAAACCGAAAGTCAGTCGCAAATTAATACCGGTACAAAACTCCTATTTTATGAGCAGGTTCTGGCTACTTCCCATCTTTCATATAAACTCTCCTGATCGGTTGAAATTCATTGTATTCACATTACTACACAAAACATACGGTATAAAGTATAAACATCGTAAAATAACAATAAATCACTGAACCTATCTACGTATATTGTAGTAAACACCTGGGTTATGATCCAAGTTATCGCAGAACAAGTCCATAACTCGCTTGATGGGTTGTAGTCAAGTTTTATTTCCACTGTTTTATTTACACAACAGTAAATGCCCCGTAAACCGCGAAATCCGTTTCTAAGTACCTTGAGATAAATCTTCTTAGTACTTGAAGACGAAGCCACGGTGAAGTATGAATAAGTCTATCTATAAGACGCTCACGACGTTAGATATTTACGTAAAATGAAAGATTAAAATAAATAGTAGGTACCTACTAGGTACTGAAAGACACATCGACACCAGAAGTATAAACCGTGGTTTGTCCCTTATAGTATAATTAATATAAGGGACAAACCACGGTTTTTCAAGAGAGCCGAAAAAGGTTTTTTTTTATATCTGCATACAGGGTGGCAGGGACATCGACGCGAAAACTGAAATTATGGATTCAGAACATGGATTCAGTGATGTTGGAGCGAGTTCAGAACAAATTTGTGCGCCACCTGTACATGAAACTTTACGGGGTATACCCATTTTACCCTTTGATGTATTACTCTATTCGTACTGGGTATGGTGGGGTACAATCAACTCGGGGTGCGACGGGAATTTGCGTTGGTGTCGTACATAGTGAAACTGCTTCGAGGCATAGTGCACAACCCGAAAGTGCTGCAGCGGTTGCACTTGTACGTACCCGACCGTTTAGTGGAGGCGACGGCCCCCGCCACTGCTGGTTGTACCATCAGCCAGAACCAACTTGCTGGCTAAAACCCCTCTGACTCGAGCAATTCGCACCATCAATAATATTCAGGTCGAAATCGATATACTTATTTATATGTTACTGGGGTGAATTCGCAAAAGTACTGTTGTTTACATTATGTTATAATTATCTATAATTTTTTCTTTCTTATTGTTTGTGTGACTTGGCTATCGCATTAGGTTAAGACCTGTAATGGTAGTTTTAAGGCATTTAAATAAATAAATAAAAATAAATAAAATGATTCTGAACCCGTTGAAATTTTTCGTCAGTTTAAAAAAAAAATCAGCTGTTTCATAGAAAAGTGCAATACCTACGCGGTCAAAATGTATGGAGCAGCTGATTTTTTTTAAAATAACTGACGAAAAACTTCCACGCAGTGGGGTTCAGAATCATGTACTGAATCCATGGTTTCAGTTTTCGCGTCGATGTCCCTGCCACCCCGTATAACTTTTTACTGTCTGCTCCAATTTTAATTGTGTCTAGAGCAAAGTTTTTTAGAATTTCCTCTTCTTTCATGTTATAAATTAAATATTTAGGAATGCTCAGTGGTTTAAAATATAGCATGTCCCTTACATTTAAAAAAGATATTTAGTTGTGATACTTCTGGTGTCGACATATCTAAGAAATATAAAGTAGTTAAATTATTATCTTATATTGAAGACAGTATCGTAATACACAAAACACTGTCATATCGAGACAAAACTCATAACTTAGACTTTTCTCACTAAAGAAGTTACTATGGTGCCCTTCAAAAGTTATTTGAAGATTTTTCACTTTAGCGGTAATTTCACATTATCATTAATCTAATTAAATTTGTAAAAAGTATTGTTAATTGACTAAAAATGTTTTTCAAATAATATTACAACCCTGTACTTATTGTAAATCCGTAGAAATTTTAAACTTCAACTGACATTTGCTAGAATTATTTGACAACTAAAAACCAAATATCATGAAACAAACAAAATTATAGGTAAATCCATAACATAGATAGTTTGATTAGTCAATAAAACGATAAACAGTTCAAACATTTGAAACTAGCATTTTATATGATAATATTGACATTACAGTTGAAGTGAATAATCTTCAACTAACTTTTAGAGGGCACTATACATTCTATTTTCATCCTAACTTTATCAATAAAAATGAAATGCTGTTGGTTAGCAAGCGCGTCACTTGAGAAAGGTTAGACTTGGCTATTTTTATTTTGAAATGTTCGTAATAGTCCGAATAAAGGTTTATATGAAAAAAAAAAATGGAAATGTTGCCCGGAAAAATGGTAACAATCAGGAAAATAGAAAGTGTTTTTTTCTATGGAATTTTTGTGTGAATTTAAGACCATACTGAAGACAGAACAACGTCGGTCGGGTCAGCTAGTCGTTCATAAAACTCCTTCTCTTTGGCTTGCCTCATTCATAATTTAAAGAAATACAAAATTGAAGGTTCTTGGTGTTCCAAAAATGTTACAAACCCCGTTTTGTTGTTTGATTGTTCATGGGCTGCCAACCTTCAAAGACTTTACCGGTCTCTTTGTTCAAAATTAACATTCGATTTTATTAGCATCCTTTTACAGACAATAATTAATCAACTATTTCGGGATTAGATACTTTTCCATCCATTTTGTTGACTAAGGTTGTATAAAAGTTCGAAAGGACTTTACAAAAAGTAATTTATTCGTTATTCCAGGGATAATGTACATCCATCAGACTGCGTGCCAGTTTGATTGGGCAATTAATCAGCCAGCGTTGAGCAATAACATTCCAGTTATTTCGTTTGAAACAAAAACAATCAACACACACACGACTTAACGAAAACAAAGTAATTTGTACTATATGAGTGTTGTTGGGACTTAAAAAAGTATCGATACATTAATTCTGTAAGAACACTTCAAATTTTTTAATTCTAATTTGGACTATTAATTATTTAAATAATGGATAAATTTAAATTATTTGATTAAATGTAAAAACCTACCTACTTATATTTGTACGCCGTTGAGGCAAAACATGACTGTGGTAAAATTTAATTGTAACATCTTGCATGCCATGTGTGTGTATACTCATGTTTTGGACAAATAAATCATCTTTCTTTTTAACCGACTTCCAAAAAGGAGGAGGTTATATGTTCGTCGCGTATGTTTGTTTTTTTTTTTTTTTTTTATGTATGTCCACCGATTTCTCCGTCAATTGTGGACCGATTTTGAAAATTCTTTTTTTGTTTGAAAGGGTGTGCTCTCGAATTGGTCCCATATAAATTTTATTAACTTTGCTTGGATAGTTTTTGAGTTAGATACAAAATACGTATTTTTTTCCCACTTAGTATGTAGATGATATGTTAAGTTTCTGTCATTGGTAGCAGATAGTGGTATTCGAATGTGTGTGGGGTAGGTACCACAACTAAAAAGTGAAAAATAAAAACTTTTTACAAAAAAAAAACAACCGACCTCCAAAAAAACACTACAAAGTGAAAAATAACTTTAATTTCGGAAGTCGGTGGCAAAAAATGAAAATACAAAACCCAAGACACCGAATTCCGAAATTAAAGTTATTTTTCACTTTGTAGTGTTTTTTTGGAGGTCGGTTGTTTTTTTTTTGTAAAAAGTTTTTTATCTTTATCTTTATTCTGTTTCTATTTGTTTATTTTTATCAATACTCGAAATTTTTCAATATTTTATCAAAACTCGATAAAGTCCATGTGACAACTCTTCTTTAAATTCGATAATACGTTATTATTTAAGGAACTGATTATTTATTTAGTTAGAAAAATAGGTGACTGTATTTTTTGGTTTAAAAACGGTACTATTGTAAAGACTTTTTAATGTTTCGTAATCATCGATATGTTTGTTCCGTTGCACATTGCTAAAAACAAAATATAAAGCATCGATACTTTTCATTAGGCTCATATTCCACATCCCTAGAATAGTTACAATTACATTAAATACCACACAAAAGGTTTATTTGTCTATTCATTAGGGACGTTTTAATTAATGCATTGGTATTAGTCGAATCGGCATTTTGCGATTATTCTGCTTTACATTAGTTTACATAATTAAGTAATTAACTATGATCAATCATTTAGAAACACACAGAGCCGCTAACACTTTACAAACTAACACAATACTATTCACGTTTGGCGATGAAAATCACAAGAATCTCTTTCAATATCTAATATTAGTCGCAGTTTTAACGAAATTTGTTGTGAACAAGGTATTGACCGTTTCTGCACCAATGCAAGCACACAAAAATAACAATAATAAAAATAGCAATAATTATTTAAGTAATTTACGTACATATACAAACAATTGTAAATCATTTTAAAAGAGTAACGGTGGAGTTTCTTGCCCATTCTTCTCTATACAAAAACTACCTTTTGGAAGGGGCGACTAGAATCAATTTTATTATTTTGTAATTTTTGACGTTCAAAAGCAAAAGTAAAAAACAAATACATGGGCCTATTTGAAATAAATTATTTGACTATGACTAAGGGTCTTAGCAAAGCAATTTTTTGTACAAGAGACACCTACCTGCACTTGAACAGTTTGTTGTCCGGATAAAAATTTGAATATAACCCATTTTGAGGGAATAACTAGTTTAAATAAAATGGTAATCGTTTATTTGCTTATAATGTTAGCATGCAGATTGGTTGAAACTGAGACTATGAGGAAGTACCTAATCATTTTGTATTTATCTGTGGGGGCTTGTAATTAGCAATTTAGTCACATATTATTGTTATTAGTCTGTAAGCCTTCCGAAAACAATAAAAAAAAAAACGTGTGGAACTTGGGGACTGCCGCGGTAAAGCTATTGCATAGCATTTGTAACCTCCATACTTCCTATTTGTCAACGCTACACTTGGGATGATGACGTGATGACATAAAACAAAAATTACGTTCCCTTGACAACGTGATGACCGGGGTTCCAAATAAACTGACTACCTAATGAAAGACGAACAAAGGTGGCACAAACAATTGAATTTTAAAATCTAAATACAAACTAACACCGTAACAACTACAAATCTTCATCGGAAACGAAAAACTAACAAAATCTTTAACGGGTAATTAACCATAAGAATGAAAAACAAAATAAAAGTAAACAACATGCAATAAAATATCTTTGAACAAATACAAAAAGAAATCCCTGTGGCCGGGATCGAACCCGAGGACAAGAAATGTCGATCCACCGTTGTGCCTCGAAACCGATCGGTTTCTTATTGACCGTGGCGAATATATTGAACCGTCATTACATGGTAGGCGGAGTGGGGGGTGTTAGGTTTTTATTTTCGTTACGTTACGGAATTTCTTGATTCGGTCGCCGCGCTCAAAGTCCGCATTATACCTAATATTCAATCCTGTATCCTAAGTCAATCAAATCAATCAATCAACTCGGTCTCTCGCAGTCGACTGCTGGACATAGGTCTCTCTCAGGCTGCGCCACAACACCCTGTCCTCGGCCTTCGGCAACCAGTCTTTTCCAGCCACCTTTTAAAGGTCGTCGGTCCTTCTAGCTGGGAAGCGTCCTACAATACGCTTCCTAAGTAAAAGACTTTAACTGTATTAAGCAATCCTAATTTTATAAATGCGAAAGTGAGTTGTTTGTTAGTAACGCTTTCACGCTAAAAGGACAAAAAAAAAAACTTTATTTGAGACCTTGATCCATATGATGTTAGTAATACACACTACTTATAAGCTATGTTAGTAACAAACGAAAAACAACATTTAATTCATATATCTGCTGCACTCACCAGACGCACCGGGTATATGTACATGTACACGTACCCAATGCGCCATAATGGTGTAGCACGGTTTATCACTAATGACCTTCAGAATGACATTGCTGCTCCCACGCACTCAGCGCATCATAGAAGCAGTCTTCTTACATAATATGGTACTGAAACCGTCTGTACATGCTTCCGCGAACATTCCTGACGCGCCACAGTAACGTGGGAGCCCCAACAACATCCTGAAAGTATTATTATACTGAACTCTGAGGGCATTGTATGCCCTCTGCGTATATCGAACCCACAGAGTGCACGTGTACAATGATTGACAGAAAGCCTTGAAAAGAGTTATTTTTACTTCTAGTGTTCAACGTGCGAACCTGCGGGCCAACATATTGCATCGGACAGCTAACGCCCTCGCGGCTAAACGGATTTGGATAGAATTTGGCTCATGGGTAGACCACGAGGTGGATCAGGACTAGGATACTTTTTATCTCGATATTCCCACGGGATCGAGACTTATGCGGATGAACCAGCGGGGTGTAGCGAGTAGATAATAAAAACACACCATTTGGAGAAGGTGAGAGGAAAAGATGATCATAGTAAATAAAACAGTAAAAGTATATTTTTTTTTAAACTTAATTAGAATCTTTAAACAATAATACATTTTTTAGATGAATTCCTTCTTCTATCTGGTAATTTGGTTCCAAGAGCGTTTATTCTGAAAGTGGGCAACGTCGCAAATAGATGTCAAATATTTCGCTGTTTTGATTAATTTGGCAATATTACTGTATGGAAATAAGAAATTTAGCTAACTAGTTCCCTTGAATATTAATAATGAATTGCAATTATAACACTGAATTTGATGTTGTAACAATTTTAGGTGTAAAAAGGCATTTGGAAACTTTCTAGCTTTTTTGTATCTAAAACGAAATATTCGGTATTACGATATTAATTATTGCATTTCATAATCAATATTTTAGTTCCCTAGTTAGCCATACTTCTTAATTCCATACAGTAATATTGCTAAATTAATCAAAACAGGTAAATATTTTACAGCCATTTACGACGTTGCCAACTTTTAGGATAAACCCTCTTAAATAGTCAACTTTCAGATTCAGAATGATTCCGTAAATTTTCACCCGACTTACCATTAAATAAAGCTAAAACCTATTTCGGTCAGATGACATAGTTACCGCGTGACGAGTTCCGGTGGCCACGGCATTCCCATTTCCTGCCTGAACGTTTTCAATAACTACCTTCATTTGTTTACCAAAACATTTTATTGGCAAATCGTTTTCACACACCACGTCACACGACAAATTGCATTTGAAATTGAATAACGTACTAAATTATGTTGAGCGTGCTAATAGGGGAATTATCGGGAATTAATGTAATTCGTGTTAATATGCTGTTAACCTACTTGTGATAAGTAATTATGAATGTTTTTATTTATTTATCTTTGAATTAGGCACATTACCCATAATTTGTTAGTATTACTTACAACTATGTTAGTATAATTAATAAAGACTAACATATACAACTAGAAACAATAAATTGAGGGTATTTGAGTTAAAATTTTGTTCAAAAGTTGTTTATTTCTGAATTATCATTTGTCACTTAGGGGCTTGTGGCTAAATGATAACAGCCACACGAGTCGATCGAAAGTTAAGCTACGCTTGCCGCGGTCAGTTCGTGGATGGGTGACCATCCATTACATATCGAGAACCCTCCATGCTTCGGAAATCACGCTAAGCCGTTGGTCACGGCTGTCATTCGTAGATCTTTGACAGTCAGTAACGGGTAGTCAGAAGACCAAAAAGTCTGGCAACCAGTCTAAAGAAGGGGTTTCATGTTACCCAGTAACTGAGTTGTGGATGATAGATAGGTAGTCGCTCCATGTAAAATACTGGTATTCAGCTACATCCGGTTAGACTGGAAGCCAACCCCAACATAGTTGGGAAAAGGTTAGGCAGATTGATTGATAATTTTGTCATTTAGGAAATATTTAATGGAAAAGTTATGAGTCAGGAAATATTGTACTTTTGATTACGAAACTAAGAAATAAAAATCACTGAATAAGACACGTTTAATAATCCAAAGAATCCACGGAGTGCAGCGGATTATAGTACAAACAAGCTACGCGCTACGTCGTAGCACCGTAGCACCGTAGCGCTACGAGACTATCTATTTGAGAAGTGGAGTGTCGCGAAGGCAATCGAAGTCGCTTTGAGCCGCGCTTCAGGTGGAAAACTACTTAGAGAAAGTGCAAAATTCTGCATAAAGCCACTGTGCAACGAACCGAACTAAAACCTTTTGAACTCCTTTGATTTGTGGAGGGTTTACGATTTGACTGCGGGTGGCGGTGTCATTTACCTCCAACGTTTGAGTTTTCTTGAAAGTCTTGTTAGAGAATGTCTGCAAGAGGAAAGTAAATTTTTGTTACTTACTGCTTACTTGACAAGTTAACTTAGCGCTTGAGGTTTATAAGTTGGTTTGTTAGCACTTTTGCAAGCCTGAGTCGCAGCAATATGTTTGCAATAAAACGTAAGTACGAAATAATAAACGAAACAAACACGCATAAACGCGAAAAAAATCGTAAACACGTATAAAAAGCAATCTATTCCCAAACCAATTACAATATTGCTATGTTTATGTCAAAACGTGTTCAAAAGAATGTAACACACAAATTACTTTGTTTTCAGTTAGAGTTACCGTCTGTGCGCCACCAGAGGGCGCATAAATCAAAGTTTGTTCAAGCGCTGCGATGTGCCGCTGTAGCGCTGTAAAGCAGTATTTACGACGTAAAGCCTCGTCCACACTAGGGCACACGTAATAGCCCGCGCATTCATATTTCGTGAGATATGTACTGTGCAAATATGTTTGATATAATTTTTTATGTGGTGAGGGGCTTGTGGCTAAGTAATAACAGCTGCACGGGTCGATCGATCAGGTTAAGCTACGCTTGCCGCGGTTGGTCCGTGGATGGGTGACCATCTTTACATACCAAGTCCCCTCCGTGCCTCGGAAAGCACGTTAAGCCGTTGGTCCCGGCTGTCATTTGTAGATCTTTGACAGTCGTTACGGGTAGTTAGAAGCCCAAAAAGTTTGACAACCAGTCTTACCAACGGGTATCGTGTTACCTAGTCACTAGGTTGTGGAGGTCAGATAGGCAGTCGCTCCATGTAAAATACTGGTATTCAGCTGCATCCGGTTAGACTGGAAGCCGACTCCAACATAGTTGGGAAAAGGCTAGGCAGATGATGATGATAATTTTTTATGTGGGACATGTCGTGCAAAATATGTCGCGACTTGTGCCCTAGGGCAAACGTGTTATAAAGCTGATGCTGAGTTGAGGCCCTTTTGGTATTATAATTATTGTCTTTTATTAGATTTTTCTTTCTTTCTGGATACACTCACCATTCACGTATAAGGCAGGTAATCCGTGCATTAGCATTTGCTGGCGCAACAAGTTGCCAAAATATGAAGGAAAAACACGTGTTTTAAAACACTACGCTGAATTTATTAGCTGTTTTGGCTGATCAGTTCTGAAGTTAGTTGTGTATCAGTATTTTTTTTTGTGCTTCGGCCTACTCTTGGCCTATACTTTTCCGGTTTACCATGCTTATTAAGATGTAATCATAGGGTGTATCTAAACAAAGATTAAGTTGACATTTAACCGTACCTGGCAATGTTTGAATACGTTACTGAATTAATTTGTAATAATTACTAGACATAACATGATAGTTCTTCTTACTTTGACGAACTACCTACCTTCAGGCTTATATATGACTGTATCTGTGTTATTGTATTTTTATTATTGAATTTATATTTTTATGGCAATGGGCAGGGCACATTGCTCGCATAACGGATGGCTGGAGTGGCGACCACGTACCGGAAGACGTAGCGTTGGAAGGCCTCCCACAAGATGGACCGATGACCTTGTGAAGGCCGCAGGAATCCGCTGGATGCGGAAAGCACAGAATCGGTCGAAGTGGCGGTGCTTGGGGGAGGCCTATGTCCAGCAGTGGACGTCTTTCGGCTGAAATGATGATGATGATGAAATTTTTATTACTGACTAGTTTCCGTACGCGGCTTTGCCCGCGTGATATCTTTATAAATTATAGTCTATATTACCTACTTAGTGATAATATAGCATTATTTAGGTGAAATAAATGTTTATATCGGTCCTGTAGTTTTTGAGTTTATTCATTACAAACAAAAATACTAATCTTTTCTCTTTATAAGATTAGTTAAATGGACATTACAACAACATTTTTTCATATAATTTGTAGAACTATTTAATACTTAATCCATGCCTCATTTATAATCATAAAAAATATCTGGTTTCAAGGTGTATGTACTAAAACTGACAATTATCTATTGTAAAAGGTGTGATGTGCGTATGAGCAAATAAATAAATAAACAAAAAGGTAAAACTAGCAGTACCGTAATACTAATTCCTTTGTGTATAGAACTTTTGTTTCTAAACTTCAAGAATTCCGCTCCATTTGTTAGTTTGCAATGCAGGACAGCAAGACAGGACACAGTTGGCGCCACAGTTTGCATGGCATTAGTAGGATGTTGTAACGTGGTGCGCAGTGCAGGACCTTTGTGTGGCCGTGGCCTGAATGCACGGGAATGTTCTGTGCATTCAGGTTTGTGTAGCCACGAGAATGTCTACTACGTGAGCATTGTTCTAAATTTGTATAAAGGCTAGGTCACGCTTAAAGGTCGGCTATGGGAAATCGTGTAATGGGTTTTGATAAGTTTGTATGGAAAACTTAAAGTAGTAGCCACGAAAAAAAACGTCTGGCTAGCTGAAAAGTTTCACCGGTCAGTCAGAGGATAAACCTTGTAAATCATTGTTAAAAAAATCAATAACAAAAAACGAGCAAAAAGCACTGCCCTGACTTCTTATTTACGTCAAAGTTATCAAAAGACGGCAGTGCGTTTTGCTTGCTTACTGAAACGAGATAAAAAACAGTTCTTATTCATTTTATACAGTATCAAGCTAACATGATCTCCAATAGCGAAAATCATGGACTGTTTGCACAACACTGCAAAAATATTGTATACTTAGTGTTACAAACATTTTCAAGTCGGTAATCAATATTGAAACGTTACAGATAAAAAAATAGGTAATGCCAGGGAGCGACAATACCGGAACGGCGGAACCGTCACCACAGGGTCAAAAAACCTAACTCAAACTTGCTTATCTGTGACCTGACCCTTACATTTCGCGCAGCAAATCGTTTTTACATCCAATAATATCGTACGCGATATTCACAATAAGGAGCGCCGAGATATATGGGAGAGTAAATGATCCCATTTATCCGCTCGAGTTTTTCATGAAGTGATATGAATGCTATGTAGGTACTTGTTCAGCTGCCGCTTTCAATGCGGACAAATTATTCTGTAACACGAAAAATTTGACGATCTCAAATGTATTGCGCTGTTTGAGTTTCATTTTCGAATTTATTCAGTACACGATGAGGCTAAAGCATTTACTTTTATCTTTAGAATTGCGGTTTATTAAATTACAATCAAAATTCGTTATTACAAATATAGCTAACAAAGTTATGATTAAATTATTATTTACCTAATCTATATAATCTGCCCTCCGTAATAAACGTAAACTCTTTATTTTTCGCAGTTACAGCCTAAACAAGTTATGTCTTCATTTAATGATTTTCGCGAATATTTCGAAAGGCGAGGGTGGCAAACAATCAGCGCTAAAAGCACCATTGTCAATTTTAATGAAACCCCCCGAGATATCAACTTTGTTGTGGGCCATTGTTGGAGACAGCGTCTACCCACGAGCCGACGAGTTTTGTATCGCTCACAAACTTTTATTTGACCAAATTTGTTCATAGTTAGACACTTTCTTTTTGTGTAGAAACGGGATAGAAATCCTTTTCAAACTAAACTGTTTATTGCGATACCTACTGCAAGAGTTGTTTGATAGATAAGATAATTTTGTATACAGTTTCAAATTGAAATAGCTAACAAAATTCCACGAACATGATGGGTATTGATATCTAAACACGATAAAATTCAAAATAAAAACATTTGATGATTTTTTTTTGGGGTCAACGACCCTTTGTATCTGAATCTGTTTTTTTGTTGTTTTTTCGTGTCTAGATATGTCTAGATATCGAAACCCATCACGTCTGTAAAGTTTACACAAAAAATAAACAGATGTTTCAGGGGTTCCCAAACTGTGCGCCGTGGCGTAGAGAGTAAAGAGGGGTGGGGCACCCGGCGGCGATCCTGTTTACCGTTCTCCGGAAACATAACTTAGGTATTCGCGGGTACAGAATAAAACCTCTAAGAATTCTCATTCCCTTTGCAACATCTTATTTATGTGAAGCCGGATTTTTAGCTGTAACTATAATAAAGAGCAAATATGTCTCAAAGATTAATGTGGAGCAAGAAATGAGAGCTGCGGTGTCGCCTTATCCCACTTCTTAAAAAATGTGTGGACATCACCAAGCTCACGCCTTAACATTGACTAAGTTGCCAAATCTGCCTAGCCTTTTCCAAACTATATTGGAGTCAGCTTCCAGTCCAATCGGATGCAGCTGAATACCAGTATTTTACATGGAGCGTCTGCCCATCTGACCTCCGCAACCCAGTAACTGAGTAATATGATATCCCTTGGTAAAACTGGTTGTCAGATTTTTGGGCTTCTGACGACCCGTACCCATGACTGTCAAAGATCCACGAATGACAGCCGGGCCCAACGGCTTAACGTACTTTCCGAGTCACGGAGGAGTCTTGGTATGTAAAGAGGGTCACCCGTCCACAGAAGAATTGCGGCAAGTGTAGCTTAACCTGATGGATAATAAATGTATTCTTGTGTCAATATAAAAACTCAGCGTCATATCGTGGATGTTTTAAATTTTTGTGCATATCTACCCTATTTCGACTAGCTAGGGCGCCGAGACAAACTACAAATAAACCTGCAAGTGCGCCGCGAACTGAAAAGGTGGGAACTGGAAACTGGGAACCCCTGGAATAGATGTTTATTTTATTGCCGTTAATTTATGTTACGTGCCACATATCTATATCCATACTTACTAATATTATAAAGATGAAAAATCGGTATTTTTGAATTTTTGTATGTAACTAATAAATTTAAAACTTCTGGACCGATTTTAAAAATTCGTTCAGCAATGGATAGCTACATTATCAGCGAGTAACTTAGGCTATATTTTATCCCCGTGCTTCCACGGGAACGGGAACTACGCGGGTGAAACCGCGTGACGTCCGCTACTAAAATATAATTTTACAAGATCATTATGTATGTGTATTTTATTTTGGCGCACTTTGTCCGGGATAGGATCTTTTGCAATCTGTTGTTGAATTATTTTCACATACGAATGAATTATATAAAACAAGTGTGAGAAATTTTGGATTTAGGATCCTAACAGGTCTAGGCCTGAAATTACTTATAAGCTAAGAGTGGCTTTACGAATCAGTGACTACACCACCTGCGGTTGATGACCCCAAAAAAAAAAACTCATGAAATTATTTTATTTTTTGTTTTATCATGTTTAGATACGTCACCCATCACGTCTGTAAAGTTTCGCGAGCTATTTTAATTTAACTCTGTTTACGTTATATGACTGTTAGTAATAAAATTATACAGCTTAAAACTCTAAACTTCGTGGTTGATTGGTCTTACGCTACAAAAATGTAACTGTGCTCTAGTGTAGCGTTTGTATGTAAAATAATTATCTTATCGTATAGGAAATGGTAGATACGCTATAGAATGCGAATACGTACCAAGTTAATTGTTATATAAAAGGGTCAACGATCGTGTCTATTCATTATATGGTTATAGAAAGTTTACTCTGTAGAACGCTGTAGATATCGAGGACGAATGAAAATTTATGTAAGCTAGCCTCGTCCTCATATTATCACGCAAGAAATTATTCAAATCTGTGTACAGAAAAAGTCTGTGGTGAGTGATTTACATAGTAGACTACACATTCTTAATAGAGATGGATTATTCTCCTAAAATACTGTGTAAGACCGACATCAAGCTCTTTTCATGGATATGGAATATGACATTTATTTCATACCATTTTTCGTGGAACCCATTACTTCCAGACTGTCTTATTATTAGATAAGCCCAGATTTCAATCATAGTTTCAGGGGTAGTTGGCTCTTTGAGTTGGTATCAAATGCAATCAGAGGTAAAAGGAATCGCTGTTGCTTTGTCCAAGCTCCCTCGGGCGGGGGCCGTCGATGTAACAAACGGTTATAGCTTTCACACTGACGAGAGCTCCCAACACTCGGGGGATTCGGGGACCACACACTGTGCTCAAAGTCCCAATACTCCTGGATTATACGATCATTCGGTAGTATTGGGGGCACGCTGGGGATTTGAGTTAATCTTGACATGGAAACTAAGCGGATTTTGAAATGTTTAGAAATAGTTTTCTGTTTTGTTTTTTATTTACAGCTTGGATGGTCGTAAAGAAAAATGGATGCTGTTGTGCTATTCTGCCAGTCGTAAAAGTAAAAGGAAATGGTTTCATGGCTGGATAAAACTTGTGGAAAAATAATGTTAAGTTGTGTTTGAAACCAAACTGATCAAAAGCTTTTTCACTTAGAGAAAACAGGAACTGCCCAAGTTTGGTCATTTCGGGGTTCGCGGTTGTCTCCTAGTCACTTTACTCAGTCTTATAATAGTTTCCAGGCCCACAAGATTGTGGACAGATGCGGTTTTCAACGATAGATGACAGTCAAAAGGGCAGCTTTAAACAAACTAAAATGATACACATATTACCTACTACCTACTTGCGGAGCCGCTGCTGTAATTGAGTATTATTTTATGAAGATTCCATCAAAATTTATGTTTTACTGCATTCACTACATTATCTATAATGTATTGTCGTGAATGCAGTAGCCATAATTTATATAACACAGGGTGAGATTTTGAGATAGATCTGCGGGCAAGAACCCAAATGAGCTGTGTTCGATTTCAAGGAAAACTAAAACTACATAACCTATTTGTCTTTTGTAATAACATCTGAATTAGAGTAGAATCAGATTTAATAAAAAATACCCTGTAGTTTTGATAAATTGATAAAGTTAAAAGAAAGTAAAATTGTTTATTCTACACAAACTAAACGCACATTACAAAAAAAAAAAACTAGAATACACATTTACAAATTAGCCAAAAGCCTCGTATTTAAGATTCATAATAAATAAAAGTTTGACAAATATCTATTGCTTGATATCAGGGCCAGAGACCAAAAACAATTTACAAATTGCATAAGAGCTCAACTGTCATCAATGAGACACAATAGAATTTTAATTAATAACGATCTCCAGGATAACTCGTAACAGTAAAGGGGAGATCAAATTTTGCAAAAAAAAAGGATGTATATATTATAGCAAATTAAAGGTAATGGCGATTATTTGCAATCAAATGACTTAATTTTGTTATGAAAGTAGAGCTCTAGTTGCTGCGACTTATAAAGTTGAAAAATAGCTAGTTCTGTGGCCACACCATGTCCACGTACGACGACTCAGTGCATTGTCGGCTAGGTAATTTCCCAGGGAATCAATATTTCTCAATCAATCAGTGGGTAACAGCCGCTTGTAAACATCCACAACTGAACGTGCAGAACTATACAAACTACTGTTTAGTTTATCGTGAATGTTATTATTCTTAAGGGTCCCCGAAACGATCAATTGCGCAATTGTCAATGTTTTGTGTGTTTATTAAAGTGAAACTTTTATTACATCGTCTCAAACTTTTTCGTCTGTGTGTTGCATGTCGCGTGACGGTCGGCCGCGGAGTAGGGATAAAGTGAAAGGCGCTCGTCAGAGCAGCCAATGCCAATATGGTGGCGCCTATAGTTTGCTTAAAAGTTTCACTTTTACCGTGGTTTCATAAAACCACACAATCCTTTTTTTTGTCAATCGCTTCAATTGCATTTCATCATCATCATCATCATCAGCCTATAGCAGTCCACTGCTGGACATAGGCCTCTCCAATTGCACGCCATTCAGCTCGATTCTCGGCAACTCTCATCCAGCTGCTACCAGCCACCCTTCGAAGATCGTCACTCCACCTAGCCTGAGGGCATCCTACCTTACGTTTGCCAATTCGCGGTCTCCACTCAAGAACACGTATACCTCAACGGTCATCGGTTCTACGGCTGATATGGCCGGCCCACTGCCACTTCAGCTTGCTAATTCTGAGAGCTATGTCGATAACTTTGGTTCTCTGCCGGATCACTTCGTTCCGGATTCGATCCCTCAGAGAGACTCCAAGCATAGCCCGCTCCATGGCTCGCTGGGCAACCTTAAATTTATGGACCAGCCGTACCGTGAGTGTCCACGTTTCGGCTCCGTAAGTCATAACAGGCAGGACGCACTGATTGAAGACCTTCGTCTTTAGGCTCTGTGGAATACGCGACGAGAAGACTCGACGAAGTTTCCCAAACGCTGCCCAGCCCAGCTGAATTCTTCTGTTAGCCTCCCTCTCAAAGTTGTTCTTACCAAACTGCAGAGTTTGCCCGAGGTAAACGTATTCTCGAACAACCTCGAGAGCACCGCCATTGACAGCAATCGGCCCCGGAGTGACGTGTTCGTTGAACATAACCTGGGTTTTGTCCAAGTTCATCCGGAGACCAATGCGCACAGAAGAATTAACTAGGCCGTCCAGCATCTGCTGCAAGTCATGCAGCGATTCGGCCAGTATGACGATGTCATCTGCAAATCTCAAGTGTGAGATGTATTCGCCGTTGATGTTAATTGCATTTCGTAGACGACCAATTTGCGACCCTTTATTTTGAGCCATGAGAACTGTTTTAATGACCGATTTCCAGATATAGCTATTTGGTCGACAAAGATATGTATTTAAGATTGCCGGAACGTCTATACTTACGAACTTCATTAATTAATTAATGTAGCATTTTGCTTTCGATGCCCGTCTTGATTGTTGTGCGCAGTCAACTTCTAGACATAAGCTTCTTATAAATTACAGTCGCTCCCTCTAGAAAAATCCACCGAACCAATTTATCTCGTCTTGAATCACGAGAAAATATCTCTGATTCTATTTTTAGGCGCAAATAATGTTGTTAGTATTTAGCCTTATGAAAAAACGTAGGCATACAGAATGTCAAAGGAGTCCATTGATACAGACAGCGATACATTACGATAATAAGTGGCTGTGAGAAAAACAAAATAATAAAGTGAATTATGTGTTTACTCGCCCGCCATGTTGGATGTACAATTCTTTTTCGATATCTGTCATCATTATTTTGTAGTATTGATTTCGGTAAAGGATTTTTGTGGTGTTCATTTTTGTTCTATTTCCGTTGTTATTAAATGCTTTGTTTCGTTTATGTAATATCTAGCAGTGCCCCGCGGTTTCACCCGCATATGAGTCTCGATCCCGTAGGAATATCGGGATGAAAAGTATTCTATATGTTAATTCAGGTTATAAACTATATGTGCGCCAAATTTCATTCAAATCCGTTCAATAGTTTTTGCGTGAAAGAGTAACAAACATCCATCCATCCTCACCAACTTTCGCATTTATAATATTATTAATAATATTAATTAATTAATTAATAGTAGGATAGTAAGATTATGAGGAGCCTCAATGTTCGGCAATTTACTGAATTAGTTCTGAGTTGTATGTAAAATGTTTAATTTAATTGTCACGTCCTTTTCGGAAATCTCTTCCCCACTGAAGGTTTATAACAAGTGGACAAGCTGCAGTATCCATTGTGATCACTATTTGTGTACCAACCATGTTGATTACGGCAACTTTATATTTAACTGCTCATTGTGTGGATCACCTTTAGACATTTTCACCTTTGTATAGAAAATGCCCAGGGAGGACTTAGAACCGAATTAAATAAACGCAGTATTAAAATTCCATTGTTCTTACTTGAAATCCTACTATTATTTACATCGAACACAAATGATTCATGTTGTTGTTAGTAACACTTATAAAACTATGTTAGTAACATTTCTAAAATAAATAAAATAAAATAAAACTAATTCATGAACCTATGTCCGCCTCCCGCTGCACCAGACCTGCAGCTGTGCATACGGGTCCAGTGCCCCAGGAACGGGCAATCAGGCTTATTAACAATCACCTTTAAAATGCTGTTGGTGCTCCCCCTGTTCTTTTTCGCATAATAGCTTGAAATCTATCTGTATCTGTTTCAGCAAACATGCCCGATGCGCTACAGAACCGTGGGAGCTCCAACAGCACCCTAAAAGCGTTATTGTACTGTACACGAATTTTAACGAGTTTTAAGACCATAAATATAGGGAAGTTGTTATTTTTTTCCGATTCGAAAGTTGTTCATAATGATGAGTACAAACTCAAACTCAAAGCATTTATTTCAAATAAACCAATTACAGGTACTTTTGAATTGTCAAGGGGTCGGTCAGTCAGAAAAATGAAGCTAGTTGCCCATTCCAAAGCGTAGTAGGTACCTATGGAGAAGAACGGGCAAGAAACTCCACGGACACTCTTTTAAATCAAAATATTGGTTACATCATTTGTGTTGAACTTATACATGTGAGAACTTATACAATGACCCCTTTAGAGGTTGTGTGTTTTTTATGTTACATTTTGTATATATTATAATAATATTATAAATGTGAAAGTTTGTATGTTTGTTAATAATGCAAAAACAGCAGAATTTGGCACATACATAGTTTATAATCTGGATTAACAAATAGGATTCTTTTTTTCCGATAGTAAGTTCTCGTGCGATAATTTCTGACATCCACGAGGGCGAAGCCGCTGGCAAAAGCTAGTTATAAATATAAAGCAAATGAAAGGCAATTTTCAATGCCGTAACTCCCCACACTTTTCCCAATATATCCGCATTTCCACTAACTCGTGTGGTTTACCGGTTTTACTCGAACGATCGATAGCGACCACTAAACGCTCGCCAGGCTTATAAGTTCAACAGGTAATCTATATTCATACATCACCGTCAATTGGGTTCGCACGCAAATTGCTTTGTCTTCGCACATAGCCAGTAAATTAAGTTATATGAGTTATATAATATCTCATTTTTGGTTGAGAAAAAAAGGATGTTTATAAGAAAACCAGCTAAGTGCGTGTCGGACCACGCACAATGAAGGGTTCCGTAGTTGGGATGAATTTATCCCAAAAACAAACTTAACTTTGTAGTTGAAAAATATGTTCTCCCATACGGAATGTATGGGAAAACATGTTTTACAACTGCAAAATTAAGTTGGTCTATTATTACTCGTTAACTTGTAGAGCCTACTTAGTTGTGATAGTTTTTCTTTTAATTTCGTTATATAACCTACTGCTGTGATTTTTTTCACATACCCAAAATCAACCGTTTAGCTGGCGGGGGGGGGGGGGACACTTGACTCTAACAAAAATTAGCACTTTAAAGCTTAATATTTCGCAAACGGATCCTTGAATCCAAAAATGGTTTTGGCAGACTCGCAATGTTTTTAAAGGACCTTTCCAATGATACCCCACACTATGCGATTAAAAAAAAAAAAACATCCCCACTATACGTGTAGGAGAGGTACCCTAAAAAAAATGTTTTTCATAATTTTGTTTTACCACTTTGTCGGCAATATTAATATGTATACCTATGTCAAATTACAGCTTTCTAGTACTAAGGGTCTCGGAGCTAGACCGCGGACAGACAGACAGACGGACATGACGAAACTATAAGAGTTCCTTGTTTACTACGGAACCCTAAAAAAGAAAGCGAAATGTTAGTATCTTATTCGCGATTTCCTTACTTTGATTATATGTAAATTAAAATTTGTTTCCAAAAAAACAACTTAATGATCTCCTAAAACTGGGCTTCCTCTCTCCTACTCTTTTTGCTGTGCCCTACAGGGTCCATAATGATCTAAATTATATAATTACCACCTAAGTACACATTATGGTAAAGCAATAAAGATATTGAGTATTAAAAGAAAGCGGATGTTTTTATCTTTATTTTTTAAGCTTGAATTTTGTAATAAATAACAGAACAAAAACTGGATCCTACTTACGATATCACAATACCAAAGTAGCTACTTTAGGTCTTTGATTATTAATTAACAGAACATGGGACGTGAAAGAAAAAACCGGCCAAGTGCGTGTCGCATCGCACGCACAATGCATGGTTCCTTAGTTGGGATGAATTTATCCCAAATACAAACTTAACATTGCAGTTGAAAAACATGTTCTCCCATACCTACATTCCAACTGCAAATGTAAGTTTGTACGCACAATATTGAGTGATTTAACATGTTATTTTAAGACCATAGATTTCTTATAAGTTTTCCTGTAATCTATGAGTAAAGAACCATTATCTGTATTTTTTTCATAATTTTGGGCTCTGTAGTTTCGGAGATAGGAGAATGGTCAATTTTCATCTACTTTCTTAAATATCCTTAAATGTATTAATTTTTAAATAATAAAATAAGAATAAATTAGATCCTTGCAATAAGTCCTTTCATTTGATATATGTCACACGGTACAGTTTGCAAAACTTTTTCTTAAAATTTTCTTGTTTTCTCCCCAAAAATGACCCATATACAAAATTCATTTATTTACGTTACACGTCCGTGTTTAGCTCACAGAAATACATAAATGTATACCAAATTTCCACTTAATCGGTCCATTCGATTCGGAGCAAATTGGCTGTGACAGATGGACAGACAGACACGCGAGTGTCGGTGTGCCGTTCCGTTTTGTGCTTTGAGGTACGGAACCCTAAGAAGAAGAAAGAAACTAGGTACATAGTTTAGGTTCACGATAAACTTAAGCATGTTTATAAACGGCTTATTAATTGTTGCAGTGTCATCTAAAGCTCTTCGTCAATCCCTTACTTCCTTTTAATCTGTACCTAGTAAAAGAATGATTTTGTCTACCAGCTAGTGCTTAACAGTCATGACTCTCCTGCCTTTATTTGTATCCAAAGCGTAAAACGGGTCTGTCCGTCTATCACTAGGCTGTATCTCATGAACTTGTGATAGTTAGACAGTTGAAATTTTCACAGATGATGTGTTTCTGTTGCCGCTATGATAACAAATATAAAAAAAACAGAATACAATAAATATTTAAGGGGGCTCCCATAACAACAGACATGATTTTTTTTGCCGTTTTTATAGAAAATGGTACGGAACCCTTCGTGCTCGAATCCGACTCGCACTTGGCCGGTTTTTCCATACTTCTCTATTAGTCTTGGTAGTTACCCCCTTTCTAGCTAGTGCCCAACAGTATTAGTCCTAAATAAAGTTCACTTAGGCAATATCCAATTACTAAAATTAATTGAATTTCCACCTCATCGAACACCATTAATTGAATGTCCAAACGATCTAACATTCATTAAATCATATCGAAAGGTATTTAGGAAAATATATTTGCGACGAGTTTGTACCTTCATAATACCTAGATGTTAGTTTGTACCTTGATGTCGTTTGTTTTATTTTTGTGGTTTATCAACATAGTTCCTAAGTACTTACTAATACAAATATGGATGATTAGCTGCGCCCCGCGGTTTCATCCGCATACGTCTCGATCCCGTGGGAATATCGAGATGAAAAGTATTCCTTGTATTAATCCAGGTTATAAACTATCTGTGTGCCAAATTTCATCCAAATACGTTCAGCCGTTTGAGCGTGAAGAAGAGACAAACATTCACACACACTCACAAACGTTCGCATTTATAATTCTGATAAAGTTGTTGTGATTCTGTAATAAAGTTATTGTATAATACACGTACGTACAGTCAAAAAAGTAAATAGGCAGCTTGCCACTAGTAGATAGGTACATAATTTTAAATTAAGATCAAACGAATGCTCCCTGGACGAACATTACCTTACAGTAAGGATGCTTGTTTCCCAACAATGGGAAAATTTGTCAAGTGTTTGACATCACTCTTAGGACCTTATCACACTGGCGGTTTGCGAGCGTGTTTCCAGTGAGGCGATCGTTGCGTGTGTCTAGCAAAACGCTATGAATGCGCAATGTGTTCGCTGCGAGTGTGATTGACGTGAGTGTACAAGAGCGGGAGACATAAGCTAGTGTACAAATATGAGAAAAAAAAAATCGCGTAGAACACGTCGCGGGTAGCTCGCGTCGCACCTGCAGAGAGTACACTCACAAATCGCCTCGCTGGAAACACGCTGGCAAATCGTCACTGTGATAACGCTCTTATAGTGTGTCTTAACTCTAATAAATATTGTTACTGCATGGTGGAAAGATGTTTTTAAAGTTTATCTTTAAAAGATCGCTTTTAGAAATAAGGGCGCCCATTGTATCAACCTATGTAAAAATTCTACATTTATATCTGTAATTTACATGGTGTACAAATCAAATCAAAATGTTTTATTTTACATTTTAATGTGACTTATGAAACGTCAGAAGCTAGGTGCACGGTGCACTATTATGTAGGTACATAATAAAGACAACTCTATTCTATTCTATGATTATTTTTGCTTGTAACTCATTTGCCGGCTGTACCATCTCTGTGGCTACAATCTGGCCAAGTTTGTGCCTCAGTCAATTGAGACTTGCAGTATTCAGTTTCACAGCTGAATTCATTGATGGCCTCTCTCGAATTGTGCCACAACATCCGGTTCACCGCTTTCCACTTGCAAACCAGCCAGCTGGCTTGTCCTGTCTGTTCGTCTAACTAATTGAGTTTGGACATGTCGTAAAAGTAAATAAAGATGGTTAGTAACTTATGCCTTGAAAGGACGAATAAGAGTTCGTGCGTTCAAAATGTCACCCGTACTTTTAACGTAAACGAGTATATTAATTTCGGCTTAGGGCGGATTCGATCAAACTTGTATAAGTCTTATCCTGGGAATAAAATCACTAATTAGTCTAGAGTTAGACAACTTTTCGTTTTACCAAATCTAAATCCCAGAATAACTGTCTATCCGAGAGTAAATCGTTATACCGCCAAAATGCACCGAGTAAACAAGTTATAATGGCGACCGCTACATTACCAGCTGTTTTCGTATGCTTTGTTTTAAATATTGTACAGCATGAGAGCATGTTGATCATTTCTTGTAGTTTTGTGATTTGTAACGATATTTTTTAATAAAGCAACGTTTACCAAATATGATCGAGCAGTTTGTCGTATTCGTGGGATAAGTAAGTAGGATAGTTCGGTAAGTTTTTGCTTCATCGTAACACCGTGTGTTTTTTTTATTTTCTACTTTACTGAAATAATTTTACGAACCCACGACCTACGATCAGATATATTATATATTTAAAATTACCACAAATCCACAACAAAAAATCAAGATCTTCAACAAAATGGATTCGAAAAGCTTCACTCAACTAACAATGACAACTCGTGTGAATATTCAGTTGAAGCTAATAAAAACCGGCAAAATTATGTGAACATAAAATCTTGCGTTCCGCTTTAGGTATAAACAATTGCATTTCCATTTTAATTGGCTTACATGTGCATTCATCAACTTAAGAGTTTGGGTACTCAACCCAGTATTGGCTAGAGTAGCCAATACTGGCGTTTGTGATGGAAAAACGCAAACGAAGTTATCTGAGAGTAAGACCAATGAGTAAAATTATTCAAGGCTTAGTTACTCTGGTATAACATGGCATTTGGTCGAATCCGCCCTGATTAATTGAAGATGTAAAAAGGTAAAGTTACTTAGTGAAGTGCAACCCATATAAACAGTAAAGAGAAAAAACATGTCAACCAACCTGAGTAGAAAGTAAGGTTTCATTTTCATATCTCGTTTACTGAAAAAACACTGTGGACATACGAGAAAAAAGGGTTCCGCACTTCAAAGTGTTCTCAGACAAGTCTAAAGACAATACGACGGGTATACGCCCCCATATATCCATAAAAGGGAACATTTAGGAGGAGTAGCGAGTGACGTCACAATTTAATCCCGGTTGAGGTCGTTCTGTGTTCGGTACCCGCGGGCTGTTCTACATTTAAAATGGCGTATCTTTGTATGTTAAACACATGGGGTCGCGTTTCCGGGCTATAACAATTATGAAAATTTTCAAAAAAATATTTAAGGCGAAAGCGTCAGGGTAGCCCGCGAAATTCAAATTTTCGTTAGTTTTTTTGCAATTTGCAGGTCAGTATCAGGTTTGTTTGTGTTATTCGCGGTCGTATCAAATATTTATTTTTAGAATTATAATCATAAAAATCATCAATATAACTCTATATTACGCTATTGAATAATTATTTTCATGAAATCATGATACTTTATGCCAATTCTAACTTGAGGACTCTAATGGTTATAATTCTGTAAAGATCCATTCACCTGCAAATTGCAAAATACGTAAGATAATTTGAATTTCGCGGGCTACTTTAGCGCATCCCCTTAAGGAGGAATTTGCATACGAGGCCAGTAAATATATTTTATGAGCATGAGATTTTCCAAATTATGGCATGCTTCCTAGGGATATTTATATCAAGGCTTTTGTCCTTAGTAGGGCTTGGCGATTGTATCTTAATGGTTTTAAGGCAGGTATGTATATGTGTATCTTTATTTTGATCCTACAGCTACTTCTATCGTCACCAACAGAATGCGATAACCATGGATTACTTTAAAAGCCCATAAACTTTTGTCTAATTATTATTCAACTTCTTTTCCTCTTCACAAAAAATAACATCACCATATCTGTTTACAAGGACACGTTCACATTTGCATGATGGGTACATGTACATGATAGGTTTCATCTCCCGTGTCTGAAATAATTGTTGACATCAAGTACCCCGGGGACGAATCGTTAGCGGGACGATCTCGTGCCGGAACGGTGCCGGTGCCACTTGGTTATGTACTGCCTGCAAACTGGTAGATTATGTTAAACTGCTGTTGTAATAGTCCCCCAGACTGAATTTCAGCCATGGCGGCCAATTTTAATGGAGACCAGCCATCTACGCGGACGATATTATAGTACGATATTAGAGTGTTTGCCCCGTTGGCCACACAGGTGCACTCTCTCTTCCCTCACTCTCATAGTCCAATGGGACGGCAATCCAACATAACTGGAGAGAGATTGGGTGTAGGAACAACAACTTAATGTGCTTTCCGAGGCACGGGGGTACCTATCACACCGTCAACTTCCAAATTCCGGGCTGTTACTGACAAATTCCTGATGGAATAATCCAAAAATACTGTGTCCGACCTGGGAATCGTACCCAGGACCTCATCCTTACGACTACTAGACCAAGAAGGCAGTCTTAAATGAAGTACTGCTAAATTCAGATTGATTTTGAACTGCGTTTTCAACAAGTGTGCAGACGTTTATTCCATATTAAATTTAATAAAGGTCCATCATTATGGATCGGTTAATATTTGAATGTTAAGTAGTTGCTTTATATTTTACATGTTCATAAAATTTCCTAACTCTAGCGTTTTATATTTTAATAAATTTAGAAGGGGACTACAGGACCTAAACGCAAGTTTTATAATGCCTAAAAGTATATGATTTACTGCATTAAACAAAATCAGAAAAATATATTATATTCTTCAGGATATATGCTAGGAAGATAGTGTGTTAAAAACATAATACAACTAATTTGGTACGACAGAAAAAAATCATGAAAGAACCTCTAAAAATTTATTTTATCGATTAAAAATCATATTAATGTACATGCAATCATTCTGTTTTTTTGGCAGATTATTCTACAAGCAACATATTAGCGTAACAGTGTTTTAATTTTATAGTCCAATCAATGGATTTTTGTGAATAGATAATTGCTTCATATTTTGCAATAAATTACCAGCGTTGTGTCATTACGCGTTGACCTGCGTTGTGACCGCGCTTTAGCTGTTGTAAGCCTCTTAACGCACCAATATGGTGGAGAGCCTATTAGTTAATAAAAATAAAAAAAAACAACCGACTTCAAAAAAAAAAAACACTACAAAGTGAAAAATAACTTTAATTTCGGAAGTCGGTGTCTTTGGTTTTCAATTTTCGTTCTTTGTCACCGACTTCCGAAATTAAAGTTATTTTTCACTTCGTGGTTTTTTTTTTTTTGAAGTCGGTTATTTTTTTTTTGTAAAAAGTTTTTATTTTTCACTTTTTAGTTGTGGTACCTACCCCACACAAATTCGAATACCACTACCTGCTATGTAAATAACAGTGACAGGAAGTTATCATAATATCATCCACATACTATGTGGGAAAAAATACGTATTATTGAAGCTAAACTCAAACTCAAAAACTACCCATGCAAAGTTAATAAAATTTATATGGGACCACCTCTGAAGTATGATCTACCAAACAAAAAAAGAATCATCAAAATAAATTCATAATTGGCGGAGTAATCGCGTAACGAACATACAAAAAAAAAACATACAGTCGAATTGAGAACCTCCTCCTTTTGGAAGTCGGTTAAAAACACAATACGCAGAAAAGAGCAGAAGTTATCATTATTATGATATTCCCGAAAAAAATATCATTTTCCCACATAATAAATATTACATTCTCAAAAAAAGTCATTGTAACATTAACCTGTACCATTAAGCTAACAAAACAGCCCCGAAAGGAAACATATGTAACGTCAAACAAAGAGCGTCGGTAACGTAACGTGGTCGAAGCTGATAACTCACTTAAGCCTTATTTACAGAGAGCGGGCGATTCATTAGATGGAGCCGGTGGGGCAAACAAGACGAGTGAGGGAATTTTGGCGGGGTAAAGACTACGTAAGATAGAAAGCTGGTACTTAGTAGTATGAATAATAGGAATATAATTAATTGACAAAAAGGAATAACGTGCCTTTATCGAATCGTGTTTTTCGATTGTATGCTTTAGGAAAACGCAAAAAAAAAACACAGTGACACTCCGGGAGTGCCGACAGAAGTAGAAACCTTGAACAATTTAAAAAAATACTTAAAAAAAAAGTAAAATTTTTGCGTAGAACATTAATCCGTAACGTAATATAAATAAAGAGCACAATCGCGTTTAAAAAAAACGAGGTGTCGGTAACGGTGTCGCAAGTTCAATTGTTTTTTCCCATCTCAAAAATGCCCAACGAGCCTAAAGAAGTTTTTACTTAAAAAAAATGGTAAAGCTGATTTAAGTAAGGTAAAGCTATTGGAAGACTCAAACAAAAACTTCGATAGCGAGACGTTATCAGAGTTTAATTACACAAACATTCAGAGTTGGCTCTCTGAAAGCATGGTGGTGAGAGAATATCACAGCACCGGACTCATGTGTGGTCGCGGTTCTACGGTCAACCACAACCACTATGCGGAACGGCTGTAGCTATCCCTAATGTACAGTCAAACAAGCTACAACACTCGCAACTAATTTTAAACAAACAATTTTAATTCTGCTGATTAGTCAGTTCTTTTACATCACTCTTATGTATGTAGGTATGCCATAAGCCTAAAAAGTTAATATGCACACAATAAAAATTTAAATTGGTAGTAAGTAAGTAATCATTTATTTACCAAAAACTTAGCCTAGGTAACATCAGTGTTATTTAAATTATAGGATGGGTATGGCTATTACAATGAGTAGGACCCCTGCCCTTCAAACTAGGAAAATCCTGTATCTTGAAAGACAGTGTTCTTTAGTGGGATTGACACGTTTTACAAAATGTTTATAATTGCGTAATAATTCTGATGTTAACATATTAATTGAGTGGGTTAATGGTTAATTGTGTGTGAGTGTATTGCTATGGGGTTAAACTGATTTCTTGGTGTGTGTGTGTGTAGAGGGGGGCGTGTGTGTGTGTGTGTATGTGTGTGAGTGAGTGAGAGAGAGTGTGGTATTCTAAGTAAAAAAAAATGGTATTTTAGACGTTAATTCAGAGAGTAAATGAGTTCCTCTGTATCGCAATAGTTTAGATTTAAGATCAAATCTAACAATTTTCTTTTGAATTCAAAATAGTTAAGATTATTTATTGTACTTTTTTTTTTAAGCTTGTTGTACATTCTAGAACTTAGGATGAAATGTTGGTGGGTAGCAAATGTGGTCCTGTAACGGTAGTGTAGTGGAAAGATGAATATTTTTACCTGAGTACAAAATAGCTTGTTTGACTGTACTTATTGTGTACGAGCTGGTGTCCACGATTTCATCAGCGATCCAGGATCAAAAGAGTGCCTTGCTTCTCCAGGTCTACCCATGTACCAAATTTCATCCAAATCCATTCAGCCGTTTTAGCTTGAAAACGTAACAAACAAACTCGCTTTCGCATTTATAATATTAGTTAGGATGTCGCCCCGCTCTCCGCTCGCAGTGTGGACAAGGATTATACTTGGTTTTGTGCGAGCACTCGACGTTCTGCGGTAGCGGCGGATAAAACAATTTAGTTATCTTCCACCGGTGTGAGACGTGTCTATTTCTGTAATATTCTTGTCAATCACGCAGTATTTGATTATGACGGTTTCGTGTATATGCCGTGAAGGGTCAGACTGCCCTGTTCGCGTTCATAGTTTTTATAGGTTCTGTTCCAAAAGTGTATCTAATGAAAATGTAAGCAAATGGATTAGAAAACTTACCTGTAAATGCCAAAATGTTGTGCTATTTACATAATTGAATGCTTTGATTTTGATTAAACCTAAATCACAATCGCCTTAAATAAGTTTTCCATTTGTAAATTGTGGTTAATTTTTACCCGACTACGGCGAAGCAAAAAGGAGGGTTATGATTTTGACCGGTATGTATGTATGTTTATCTGTTACCTCATAACTTCTAAACTACCGATCATAATTTGACAAATGAGGTATCATTGGAAGCGTCTTGATTGTCCGCTGTCCATAGCCTGTACACCTTCAAAATTATAATGGCATGCGACCACGGTATTACCTTGACCATTTTTGTACCTATGTCTTGATTTCTGTCCGAAACATTTTCTTGTTTCATACTTTTTAGAGCGGGATTTTTCAGTAGTCGGGTTTTAGTTTTTAAACTTACCATTTATTTTATAACCTCAATTTTCGAAGATGTACAAACAATAATTGTTATAAAAAGTGGTGAGATATGAAATTGAAAGCTTTTTAATAAATACTATGAACGTGTTACTAAATCCCTTTAGTGAGTGATTGCATAAGAACCAATTTCATTGTGAAATAAGAACCATCCTTACTCTAAAATAACTAATTTAATTCCGAATATAATTATTTAACCTCAAAATAGATACTAATACCCAAATGAATCTTGAAGTCGTTACCTCAATATCATAATCTAAAACTGTTTAATAAAACTACATATTTACAATATTTCAGGGATAAGGAAAATAATATGAAACACCAAGATAATTTGTCAGTCATTTATATTTCTTTGCTAACATCAAATTCAATATTCTACACCATACACATCACATTCCTATTCCCCACATAATATCACTATCTAATAAGTATTCTAATATTTACCATAAAACTAATAGGTTACCTTAATTTACAGTAGATCTCCAACCAATACCATGCCAATCTATCTTTTTACCGACACAGCCACTAAGCACATCTTACCGTCACGAGCGCCAGACCCAGAAGGTCGTTATTACTCCCATTTTCACATATCAAATCTTTGGGTGTTGCCAGTACAATATCCAACAATTACGTATTAATAAATTGAAACCTAACAATTGCATACTTTTTAAGTGAAAACTTCTTAAGGCGCGTTGGGCATTTTTGAGGTGGGACTAAACCATTGATTTCGCGACACTTAACGCAATTTACCGATACCGTGGAGTAAAAGACATCAACGCGTTGATTGCTGCGTTGCGTGGAGTAAAAAACATCAACGCATTGATTCCCGCGGTGCCGATTTTTTTTCAAGTTTTCACTTCTGTCTGCACGCCCGGATTGCAACTGTTTTTTTTGTTTTTGAACCAACTATACGTATTCACCCATAAAATCTCGCCTAGATTTACCGAAGGGGTAGCCGGAGGAGGCAAAGTATATACTATCAAATAATTTCATATCTATACACCATAAGGACTATTTTTGCTTGAACCGCTCGGCCGCTAAAGAACCAGGGCAACGGATGTGGTCATCGTGTGCACGGGATTTTGTTTTCAAACTGGTTAGATATGAGTTTTTTATCATTAATATAGTTCGCCCACGTTACTCAGGTTTTTGTTTCATGTAATAGGGGGCAAACCACAAACCCAAACTCGGGCTCCTGCCAAGAAATTCCTAAAGCGAGAAACCCAATAGCTACCTACAGTAACTTTTTATGTAAAACCGGGGATTCTATTCTATCTGAAATTAAGTAGAACCGCTTTTAGTTCGTCGAGATTGAACAATGTTTGAAGAAATCGGCTTAAGTACATTTTTATTCGTCTCTTTTCGTAATGTCGCGTCGTTCCATGTTCGAGTGTGACCCATTTTTATGAGGGACAAAAACATAGGAATGGACTTTATTTTTCTAGACATTCAGAAAATCTGGAGCAAAGCGACAAGCACTCCGTTTATTCGAAATTATCATAGTGTTATTCTTCTTTATTCTTACGTAGTATATATCTTTGTCTTATGCTTACATAATTGTCAAAATAAGATTTTTTTATCTAGCTTGTTATGGAAGTTTTTTTAATACCTATACCTAACTGTAAAATAATATAAATAGAAAACTTATGTTTGTGAATCAAGTTTATTTTTATTTAATATTCAGAAAAATATGTTAAAATAAAGAATACTGACTTTAGATCAATATTTTAACTGCACTACTTGAATTTACAATCTCAAACGAAATCGTGAGATAAAGATAACACGAAATAATCCTACTATGCTACTATTATATGTCGGAGACGGGTATGTGACTTTCGTTATCATCAGCGACATTTCAACTACTGTGGGTGTAGTGTGGGTAGTGTTGGTTAATGCGCAATAGAAAAACAGTTTGCAGTTCAGATCACATTATAATTTACTGTCAAATTAATCACACTAGCCAAATTATACACACACTGGGTGCAACGGCGTTTATTATAATCACAAATTAACACAATGATAACGAATCAAGAACAGTTCCGCGACGTCTTGACTCCAATGCGATCCGAGGTTGAATCCCTCCCTCGCTGTGGCCTTAAAACATCACGACTCTGTAGAAGCGCGCTCTTTGTGTGTGCTCTCTGTAGGTGGGTCTCTGTAGATCACGTCCTGTCGCCAGCGGCGCGCTTGCGATTCGTTTTGCGTCCGTATTAATGACCGGATCCTACATATATTATTACGTTTGTATGTTTTGATGTTTGTTACTCAATCACGCAAAAACGGCTGAACAGATTTGGATGAAAGGCACACCGATAGTTTATAATGTGGATTAACATATACTTTTATCTCGATAGTACGTTCTCGTAATTAAGTCTGATAAATTATCCTATTAATTAAATTGTATTCCTTAGAAATATCGCTATACATTCGAAGGTATTTTATGATAGTCACGATGAAACGTCGAAATAAATAACGATTTTGTGAAGGACAAATAATATCTTAGAGTCAACGATCTTGTAATCTTAAAAGAAAAGTGATATGTTGTATAAACACACTGTCAACTTTGTTTTATTTCATAAGAATTGTTCTTTTTTTTTGTTTTTCTACAACTGGTCTGTCAAGTTAAATGAGAAAATATTTATTATAAGAGCTGTGTTGTGTCAAGTTTAATTTTTACCCGACTACGGCAAAGCCAAAAGGAAGGGTTATGATTTTAGCAGTCTATGTATGTATGTTTATATGTTTGTATGTATGTATGTATGTATGTTTGCTTTTACGTGTGTTCCACCATAGCGCCTAAACTACTGAATTGATTTTGATGAATGAGGTATCAATAGATTCGTAATAATAGTCCGGGTGACATAGGCTATATAAATTTTCCCTAAATTTAATATGGTGGATTTTACACGTAAATTTCTAACCTCGAAAAAAATTAAAATGATATGATCATGACATGTTTGGTACCAAAAGAAAGGTCTTGACGAGCACATTTCAAATATGTAAATAATGTTATACTTTCAAAGTAAATAAATATGTTTAAATTGTTAAAAACAAGCAAAAGTGAGACTGTGCTACGTTGTATCGCAAGATGATACCAACGTGCAGTTAATCAAATCTTAATAAATAAAAACGGTTTGTAATTCCATCCTCAATTCCTCTATGAAGAAAAACAAGTACACACGGCTACACATCAAGCTATACATTTCCAGTTTAAGCTGATCTGGCATTGTAAAGGATTTCCGTACAATGCGAGGTCAGCTAATACTGGAAATTTATAGCTTGATGTGTAGCACTGTGTACAACGAAATATTAATATTTATACACGGGGCACTCAGAAAATTTTGCGATAGGTAATAAAAAAAAATATACTACAGGTTATATTTTATTTATTAAATCTTTTCAAATAACTCTCCATTGGCGTCTATACACAGTTTCATGCGTCTTAACCAATTTTCATTACACATTTTCCAGTCCACATCAGACACCTCTTTAATCCCAGTTTTCCCTTGAGTTGATTTTTTATTTTGGGGAACAAAAATGACAAATCCATGATTCATCACCCGTAATGAAATCGTAAATGCGCCGAGACGAGCCTGCTTCAAATTTTGCTATCATGTCTCGGCACCATTCTACCCGAACCTCCTTCTGCGTTAGATTGTGTGGTAACCAGCGTGAAACTATCTTCTTTACCTGAAGATGCCCGTGTAGAATTTCATGTACACTTCCCGATCCAATCTGCAGTATATGCTGAATCTCTTCATATGTAATTCGCCTATTCACTTAAATTTAATTTTTCACAGCCAACACGTTTTCTTATGTAACAGCCGTCATAGCCCTATGACGGCCACTTCTTTCTTCGTCCGCCAAAGTTACTTGACCACGCTTAAATTCGTTGAACCAGCGGAAAACAGTCGCTTTAGAAGGGCTTTTGTCTATGAACATCATTCGAAGTCTTTCAAATGATTCTTCTGGTTTTAGTCGACATTTGAAATCGTACAAAATCATCGCGCGAAAATGTTTTCGTTGTAAATTAAAGGACATCGTCGTAAATGGCCCCAGGACCAACAAACATCTGACGTACATGATAATTATAAGTATATTTTATTATACTAATTGCGAATACTTGTATGAAACGGACATTCTGCGTTCTATATTGAACAATTAAAAGAGCTTTAACGATTTACAACATCACAAACCAAAAATGCTACCATCTTTGACACTTAGATTTGAGATTTGACATGACAATTAGTGATGTCCAATCTTTCATTTTCACACACATCGAGAGCGAGATTACTTAAGTTGACCATCTGCTCACGGATGTCATACGTATCCGTACGCACTTTCCTTTTCAACCTTTTTTTTCTAGGGTATGACGCTTCAATCTGTAGTGACTTGTGCAACGTTTTTTTTTTGGTATGTACCATACACCTTAGATGCGAAAAGCATTCAACAACAAAACCTTTTTTCATATTCTAATTCATTTACAGTGCACAAACAAGCATACATTTACTATGAAAGCTTTTTGGAGTCGTATTTTCACGAATCACGAATACGAACAGAATACGAGGTACGGCACATACGCCATAATTGAGATGCATTGTAATATTTCAAATAGAAATAGCACGCTGGCTGAACGGTATCGATTTTGTTTAAAATATATCGATACGAATTTAATGTATGGGCATCCCTAATCCTTGTCATGTCATGTCAATCAACTCAACTGTCAAGATATTGCATTCCACTCACATCGCTATTTTTACGAACTTTGATAGCTTTTAATAACGTGTAACCTGGCTGTGATAAATGGACTTTGTGATCTGCTCAAACGACACTTGGCATTGTTAACGGACTTTGCATGGAAAGTGGATATTGCATTAATTGTGGCTCTGCTGGTGGTTCCATGGTGTTGGAAGATGACCAGATTTTTCACTGTATACAATATAATCATAGAAAGACTCATACCATTGGAGGTACACTATTTTAAATATAAAACAGCTGCAAAACCTCTGTTGATATACGAGTAGTCAAATAAATGGTCATTTTTATTTTAGGTTCGTGCAGATCACCATATTTGCCATCCTTGCTGGCAAAGAGCAGATCGTGCTGCCAGGCATTATTCTGCACCATCTTCATCAAGAATCAAGAACCACTCAAACAGGAAGTAATCAGTTGCGATGTGCCAATTGTAGCATTAATTTGATAAGACAGAGAAGACATATTCTTAGCGATGCTGTCATTCTTTTGCAAATACACCACAGGTGGTCAGTTTTTCTTTTACTTTAAACTGGTACCTAAAATAATGCCACATAATACCCTAAATTAATATGCATTTTGCTTTACAGGATGCAAATGACTATATCTGTGATGCTTGTCACACTTTTATTGTTGGTAGCAGTCAAATAATAACATCACAAGGGTCACAGGAAACCACAACCATTGGTCATCAACATGTTTGTTTGACGTGTGGTGTATCATTAGCAAGAATTCGAATTGCTACAATTGCATCGTTGGGCGCAGGACCATAGGTTGTTGCGTCCATGCGTCCATATGACCATTATTTGGTACTTAATAATCAATCAAAATAAAAATATCTTAACAAGAAAATGTGTGTTTTTATTTTTTTAATTCAATCTTACACTCTGGTGTGGGTCTTCAAAATGCTATGCGATCTATAAAAGGTAATATGAATTCCTACCTAAGTATAAATAAATGACATCTAAAAAAATAAGTAGGTACTTAATTACCTACCTACATATTTTAATATAAAAACTAGAAGATTTACCAAATAAGTAAAATACCACTACTTTTATTTTATTTTACAACGAACAAGATAGGTACCTAAGTACAAAATACTTAAATGTTTTACTGAATCTCTTAACATATAGGCAATAGAAATAACATTAGTGACAGGCATTTACTGGCATATTTCTAAGTATTGAAGGGATTGTTTCTTACTAAATATACCTAACCTCAAAATCTTTTTTTTTTAATAAATGCTCACTGCAAGTTGTCCGTCACTAAGCTTTGCCTTTATGGGTATATACTTGTAATTTAGAATACGCAAAGTAAATTTACTTCGCTGTTGGTTCTGGGGCGAACGATGTATGGATGCAGAACAATCTCCTTTCAGTGAGACAGAGTATTTTGATTTTGCTCGTAAAAAATGTGGCGGGAATTTCGAATTTGGAATATTGTGTTTTATTTTTTAAATAAATAGTCATAGTTTTAATTAATCGACATCAAAACTAGCCAGTGTCCCATAGACAAAAACTGTTAGTCGCAAAACTTTCTGAGTATGGTGTTGGCGTCGAAATAAATCGCGCTATGGTTTCGTCTAAAGCACTATGCACTGCTATTGGAATTTAAAATAGGTTAATTACTGACCTATTGAATTACTCTTATTTACGTTGTTGTAACGTTTAGCAAGTGTAAAAACGGAAAAGTATAAAATAAAAAATAAAGTTTAATAAAAAACTGTAACCCGACCACGGGAAAATAAAAATGATCTAAAAAGTACGAAACAAGCAAATATTTCAGACAGAAATCAAGACATAGGTACAAAAATGGTCAAGGTAAAGCCGTCGTCGCATGCCATTATAATTTTGTAGGTGTTCCTGGCACCAACTTGGTATACAGGCATGCGACCACGGCTTTACCTTGACCATTTTTGTACCTATGTCTTGATTTCTGTCTGAAATATTTGCTTGTTTCGTACTTTTTAGATCATTTTTATTTTCCCGTGGTCGGGTTACAGTTTTTTATTAAACTTTATTTTTTATTGTTTGAAAGAATGTAATAGAATAGGTACAGTTTTGTTTTCAGTTTTGTATAATAATATTTTAATAAAAATGATGCCTGGTTCAAAAAAAATATAATTATATTTAGTCCGTCAGTCAGATAATAAAAAAAATATTCGACACGTATTTTTTGCTTCATCATATTAATAAAAAATACTTGGATAAAACGCATTAAAGTTGGGAAGCTGGGGTTGCTACTTTACAAGTAAGTATAAAATCTATATACTCGTGACGTCATGGCACATTTTAACTCAATGTATCTCCGTAATCTTTTGATAACGTAAAAAAAGAAAAAATACGTGTCCAATATTTTTTAATAATCTACAAGACGGACAGAAAATAATATTACTCATATTAATTAATTAAATAAATCAATGATGGCGACGTCAAAGTTAACCAGTTCAGATATGCCTTGCCTAATACCCATAAGATATCTAACTTCTGACTCTGATTGCCACGTTGGTCTAGTGGTTGCAAACGCTACAGCTGAGCATGAGGTCCTGGGTCAATTCCCGGGTCGGGCAAAGTGTTATTGGGTTTTTCCATCTGGAATTTCTCAGTAGCAGCCCGGAGTCTGGATTTGTGCCCAGTTGATGGCGATAGGCTCGCCTCCTATTACATGGGACTTAACATAACTGTAGAAATATGGATGTACTATAGGTACACCTCTGCCTAATCCTTCGGGGAAACAAGGCGTGATGTTGTGTATTAAAAATAATTTCTGTCACTGGCTAAATAATAACAGCCGCACGGGTCGATCGATCAGGTTAAGCTACGCTTGCCGCGGTTGGTCCGTGGATGGGTGATCATCTTTCTCGAACTCAAACTCAAAGCATTTATTTCAATTAAACCATTTAAAGGCACTTTTAAATTGTCAAGGAATCGGTCAGTCAGAAATATGAAGCTAGTTGCCCATTCCAAAGCGTAGTAGGTACCTATTCTATTCTCTTTTAAATAATAATTGTTACAAAAAATTGGTTACATCATTCATGTTGAAATTATAAGTGAGAACAATGTAGAAAGACGTGCACGTTAGAAGTGTCCGTAATAAAAAGATAAAACAAAGAACAATTCAAAAATTACATTTTACATACCAAGACCCCTCCGTGCTTCGGAAAGCACGTTAAGCCGTTGGTCCCGGATGTCATTTCTAGATCCTTGACAGTCATAAGAGGTAGTTAGAAGCCCAAAAGTTTGACAACCAGTCTTACCAAGGGGTATCGTTTTACCTAGTAACTAGGTTGTGGAGGTGAGATAGGCAGTCGCTTCATGTAAAATACTAGTATTCAGCTGCACCCGGTTAGACTGGAAGCCGACCCCAACGTAGTTGGGAAAAGGCCAGGTAGATGATGACTCTATGGGACAGAACAAAAGCAATTTTACTTTTTAAGATTTTTTTTAATGAACAGTTGAACACGATGTGCTCGAAAAGTTACGGGTAAACATTTACGGTACACAAACTTGTACGGTAAATATTGTCCAAAAAATAATCCATTACATATTTTTATTCCACTAAACGTAAATAAAAACTCCAGCATATTATTTGGTTCTTGCACCACCTGCACAGCAGACGCAGCAGAACGTTTATCATCATGACACTTGAATAATGCTGTGCTGCCCCAGGGATCTAACTAAATTATTCTTTATTTGCATTTCTTTCTTTGTTGCTACATAAATAAATTATGTTTTTGTTGGTTTCGCAACAAGAGGACACAAATATTATACAGCAATACAGGGTTATTAGTTATACGTCGGCAATCCAAATAAGGGGATGTAGGAGAGGTCATTTGCAACCAAATTACCTCTGATGACCCTAATGCAAATGTCAACAATTTTCGCGTAATTTGACATTTTCTTTTAATTTCCTTATTTATTATTTTTTTCTTTATTAGTGACTTTTGTGGACATGATAATTATTCAGATTTGTTGCAGTTTTAATAGCAATCACGTAATTGGGTTTTATTAAAATAGGTTTTTACTTTTATTAATTTACTAGCTGCGCCCCGCGGTTTCACCCGCGTAAGTCTCGATCCTGTGAGAATATCGGGATAAAAAGTATCCTATGTGTTAATCCAGGTTATAAACTGTGTGCCAAATTTCATCCAAATTGGTCCAGCCGTTTGAGCGTGAAGAAGAGACAAACATACACACACACTCACAAACTTTCGCTTTTATAATATTAGTGTGATATTTTCCATTTTGTGAATGTGAGAACGCTGTAAGCTTAGTGGATTGTAGACCTGTTGACCATTTTCTATTTTGTTAAGTACCTGGTACTTATTGAAAGACCTACACTTCCTCCCATACATAGTAACACTGTTATTTGAAAGTATTGTAAAAGCCAATATTTTTAAAAGAATAACCGTGGAGTTTCTTGCCGGCTCTTCACCATAGGAAACGACCAATTGGAACCGTGCAGCTAGTTTTTGACGTTTCATAAGTGGTTTATGTGAAATAAAATATTTTGTTTTTTTTTTAACTTTTATATTTTTACTTCATACATAAAAAACATACATTTTACTCGAAAATGACATTGACATATATAATGACGTTGACATTGGCATATGCAAATGATCTCTCCTACATCCACTCAACGGATTGCCGACGTATAACCAATATTAACCCTGTATAGTCTAGATCCAAGTTTGGGTTTTTCAACAATATTTTCGGCTTCTCTTTTATTGAAATAATAACTAAGCACATATGAAAACACATAACATGACATCACGCCTTGTTTTTCCGAAGGGTTGGCGGAGGTGTACCTATAGTATATCCACATTTTGCCAGTTATGTTTAAGTTCCATGTAATAGGGCGCGAGCTTATTGCCATCAACCGGGCACAAATACAGGCTCCGGGCTGCTATTGAGAAATTTCAGATGCTTAACCCTATAACGCTTTGCCTGACCCGGGTATCGAACCCAGGACCTCATGCTCCGCAGTAGCGCGACTACTAACACAACGAGGCAGTTGCATTTGAAAAGAAAAATGAATTGAAATGTAATGTAATTATTTATTCTGTAAATAGGATATCAGAATCACTTTTACACGTCATATTAAAAAATAAGCTAGATGAGTTCAGTGTTTCCCATCTGACTACTCTAGAGAAGAAAAGCCGAAACAAATTCAGAGGTGGCAGTCTCTTCTAAAAGTCCAGACATAATCTCGGTCAGGCCATATGAAGACCATGTAGATTAGTTTGTGTATCTAACTTTTAGAAATTTCTCATATCTCATTCTCAAAAATATTTAAAGGAATCCACCTTAAATAGGATTAAGAACATTAAGTACCTACCAGACATACAATAGTAAAGATTTTCCTCTATGTATATAGAATTTATTGACCCTTTTTTTAGGTAGACAAGAATGTTAATCAATCATGATACGTAGGTATACATTGTAAAATTCTGTTCACATTGATTGCCGTTTGACCTGTATCTAATCTGTAGGGAAATCAGATTTACTCAGCACGATGTTATCAGAATACAGGGGATCAGTGAATGCTGCACCCTTGGGAGTAAACAGTCGTTTATTTTTTGCTAAGAATTATACTGAAGATGGCTTACCTACTCACTTTTTCATCTAAAAGAATAAGATAGGAGTACAAATCAAAAGGTACAAAGAGCGGTCTTGTAAATGGAAGTATTTTAATTTAATATCGGGAACCAATTTAAGTATTTATTAGTAGGTAACTTATAAATAAGGGGCTCGTAGCTAAATGAGAAGAAGCCGTATGGGTCGATCTAAGATTAAGCTACGCTTGTCGCGGACAGTTCGAGGATGGGTGACCATCCGTTACATATCGAGACCTCTCCGTTTGACAGTCGTTACGGGTAGTCAGAGGCCCAAAAGTCCGACAACTAGTCTTACCAAGAGGTATCGTGTTACCCAGTAACTGGGTTGTGAAGATCAGATAGGCAGTCGCTCCATGTAAATTACTGGTATTCAGCTGCATCAGGTTAGACTTGAAGCTGACGGCAGATTGATTGAACTTATGTTAATAAAGATATTTTAGAATTTGTTTATAACTAAGTTAATTTGCATAAAGGTAAAATAAACAACCAAATTGTTTCGTTGAAAACACATAATTATACTGACGCGGTTCTCTTCCTCGAATTTGTAATTCATAAGCTAACAGTAAATTGCTATTACTGAAAATTATTTTAGAAGGATGGAAGTAAATGTAAATAATAATATTCCAGATAGCTTCGTGCTTTCCATCATGATAATAATAATAAATAATCGAAGGTTTATCTTTCGATTTTCTTATAAAATAACATAAGAAATATACTCATGATAACACTGTTTTCATTGATATCTTGCTGCTTTTATTGGTTTTAGGTCAAATTTATGAACACTACAGTATTGTTTATTGAAATTATTTTGTTTATTTGTAGATGACACTCAGTCACATCCAGAAAACTATCGAGAATTTCCGAAAAACGAAAGATACTGCTGGTGACTTTGTTCATAGAAACTTCAATCTTCCGTTTGACTTTCAAAAAATCTTTCGGCTACTACTGATAAATTGCTAGTGAAAAACAAAATATTTTTTGTAAGCCCGAGGTGGTGGCCAGGGACCAAAAGCAATAACATTGAACTTCTCTGGGAATAGAACACGATATCTGCGCGTCACCGATTTAATACGCTCTTACTAGTACTAGCATACACCATCGATGTAATAAAAATGGTGATTGTGATAATAGGTGTATGCACACCTATTATCACAATCACTTTTTCATCCCGCGAATATCTGGGACAATTTTTGAATTCAAATAAATTGTCCCATTTAAATTTATTGTTGACATAAAAACGTGATGTGACATAATCTTCTTCTTTTTTTTTCGTGTGGTTTGTGACTAACCTGGTGTCAGAGTTTTAAAGCCGCCCATGGGCCTCTGACAAGGGTTCACATGCCATCGATTAATAACTCTCAAGCATGCCGGTTTCCTCACGATGTTTTCCTTCACCGTTTTTGAAGCAAGTGATAATAATACAATATGCTCGTAATAAACACGTATGCACATAATACGCACATAATATACACATATGTGACATAATAATTATCGACATTATGTACAAAGAGTATCTATTTAATATACATTTATTGAAAAACTAATAATGTAGCAGGTGTATATCGAAAGACTATTAGTGTCTGAAAAAAATAGGGTATTTTAGAAGATCGGAGAAGTAGCCCTTGGCGTGAAATTTATACATATCTATAAAGTGTCTATCACTGAAGATACTAATTTGAAGTAAATTTTTCATAATAAAATAATAAAAACAATAGGAAAACTATAAAATTATTCAAATAATTTAATTTATTTCGTAAATTTTATTATTATAATTATAGCATCGATAACACCTAAACATAAAATTCATACTAAGTACCGCTTCACTAAACCATAGACAATTTCGGAATTCTTTGGAATTTGGAAAAAAAAATTACATTACCAACATTAAATTTCTATTTTCAATTTGGGCACTGCATTATTCGGTAGTCAGCCAGTATAGATTTAGAAGAAGAATAAATAGATTAAAAAAGATTAATGATTCGCTACAAAAGTTGAAAATGGAAGCCGTTGGCGGGGCCTATCGTTTGTGTCAAATAAATTGAAGCCTTCTTCGGTACGTTACGTTTCCCGAGTCGCTAGCTGTAATGTGATTTTGGTTGCGATTTAACGCTCAAACTAACTTTGAGGACGGATGTGCACTACTGATTTACTTTTAGCTTATCGAATTTTGAGGAAAATCGTGGAAAGTTACGTTTCAAATCTGGTTAGAATGAAAAAATATCAAAGTTCCTTTGATAGAATGAATTATGACTAGTTCTTAAAGTGATATTTTTTTAGGGTTATTTCGGTAAATTAGCAAAGCTACGTTATATTAAACTAGCAGCGCCCGGCAGTTTCACTCGCATAAGTCTCGATCCCGTGGAAATATCGAGATAAAAAATATTCTATGTCCTAACCCAGTTCACGGTCTACCCACGTGCCAAATTTTATGCAAATCCCTTCAGCTGTTTTAACGTGAAAGCGTTACAAACAAACTCACTTTCGCATTTAAAATAATTATAGTTAAGATTAGGAAGATTAGCATACGATTACCACCCGTTCAGTTAAAAAAACAAAACGTGAAATTGCATGCGAAGTATCAGGCAACTTTGTACCAAATGTGATGCAACTATTTAGGTACTGCCCTGCAAATGAATGTGGTATCTATAGGTACAGACCAGGCAAATTAGCAATTGTTTCAATTCCGGATAAGTTTTATTTCAGGTAAGTGCAGTTATACCTTCATATCGTCAGCATCCTTAACTCTAATATTTTACTAATGTCGACCTAAATACACCTACCTATCTACCTTGTTCTCAACATCTCTCCTGTAACGTTCGCAGACCTCGCATGTACCTCAGCAATCTGCTCATGTTCGCCCTCCCTTACATGGCGCGATATCTTCTCTATAAAACATGATGCAATCTAGTGATTTCTGCTCAGAATCCGCTCCAGATTACAATCTCGGTGATCTGATTGCGTCCCGCGACCTTTTCCAATTGGCTATTTATTTTAGACTTATCTTGAAACACTAGGAGATTTATTTCAGTTCTTTTTAACGGGTACTATTTGAATATTGAGGATTAGAACGTAGGTACTATTTGAATATTGAGGATTTAACTCACTTATTGAATTCTCCTTCCAGGCGTATTATATTATTTGTGGTTCAGTACCCTAATTGCGTAATGCACGATCCATCACAATTTGTTTCGTTTTGAAACAGATTGCTAATCCATTGCTTCATAAGTTGGAAAAAAGATCTGCTCAACAACGTAAATAACGCAATGAACGTTGTTGAACTGTCAAAATTAAACAAATTTGTCATAATCGTTTACGAAAATAAATTACGCAATTAGGGTACATCACTTCATGTACAATAGTTATTTGTTATTATAATTTAAAAAAATATGAATGTTTAGGTTAAGGTATTTTATTTATAGGCCTGCGTCGCCTGAATTAAATGGATTATTATTAAAAAAAATTACACTAAAGGCAAGCCAGAGGTGAGGAACAAGACTTCTCCCGGGAGATAGGGTCCGTGGGGTCGCTACTGCCCAATAGCTCGCCACATGCTGCCCTGCGGGTTTCTGTATCTCTCTTCGTCTGGATCCTCATCCTAGACCTGTTCCGGCAAAGTAAACTCTACCGGCACAGGCCTAGAGCTCGGAGCGCGCAAGCCCCACCACGACGTCAACGTAGAGATACGGCGGTGGGGTTATTATTATTCTTTTATTTCATTTAAACACTTATAAATTATATTTTTAAATATTAGAATAAAGAAAATATAAAAACATTTAAAAATATAAAAAATAGTAGCCCACCGGTATCGGGAACAGGGTCCAAGCTACCAGCGGTCAGGGCTCCAGAGAGAGGAACCTCCTAACAATGCGAGCCGTGTCCAGGAGTACCGCTTTCTGAATCAAGCCCTTGATCCAGCTGCCCAACGAGAGCCTCCTCAGGTGTAGTCGAGGCTCTTGGCAATTAAGCCATTGGCCGTCACAACTATCGGCACAATGATTACTGTATCCACATCCCACATGTCGACAACCTCACGAGCCAGGTCAAGATACTTAAGCTGTTTATCTTTTTCAGCTTTCACGAGGTTCTCGTCATGCAGGACCGCGATATCAATAATCATTGTGCGACGCTCTAATCGATCTATCACCACTATGTCTGGCTTATTGGCAACAATAGTCCTGTCAGTGATGATAGATCGATCCCAATACAATGTGATATTGCCATTTTCGAGGACATATTATAACTTCTCGTGCGTTGTGTATCTAATAGGTATCAACCAATCCATTTAGCCTATAGCTGTCAAATGCTGGACATAGTCCTCTCTCAAATATAACTAACTAGCTTCTGCCCGCGACTTCGTCCGCGAGCCTATAACCCTCCTCAAGAATTGGGCTATGCAATGCAAAAATAATTTTTCAAATCTGACTGGTAGTTCCGGAGATTACCCCCTATATACAAACAAACAAATTTTACTTCTTTATAATATTTATTATTATTATTTATTATAAATAAGTAGTTTGGGAACTGTACTTATAAATAAAATTGCCAGAAAAATAAGGTATTTTTAATAGTGTCGTGTGTGGGGGGAATATTACATTATGTAGAGGAGCAAAATTTAAGTGTACGATATTGTAAGTGAAAGGTTTTTTTTACTCGTGCAAAATATTGTTAAGTACGTACACGTCTAACACATTTAAATGATCTTTATAAGACGTTGATGCGTGACAGGCGTTGTTGGAAATAGCAAAGAAATGTTTGAGCTATTTTCAGTTGCTTATAAAAAAATAAGTAATGAGGAGGCTTTTCAGACACTCCATTATCATTATATAGGTATCAGGTACGTACTCTAACTGACTCACGAAGGTACATTAAGTTTTTAATGCACTTAAAAATTTATGTTGTAGATTTTGATTCCACGAAGCAGTGACAGCTGAATGAGTTTGTGAGTGCGTTTGGTGTGGCAACACACCGTGTTCGAGTTCGCGACAAGTCAATCGTCATCCTGAGGATGCCTCGTTGAGAGATGAAACACGTGTCGATTTCTTTCAGGGTTTTTATAGCTCTTTAGAAATAGCTAAGCGGAACAGGTTACTAAATATTTCCACGTCTATTGTATTTAATAATGGATTTCCGCAAGGTCACGCCTGAATCAATTAACTATGTTATAATTCTGTAAAAAGTATTTGTTACGGTCGCAAATCATATATTGATCAATATCCAATCTAATACTGACCTGCAAATAACAAAAACAAACGTAAGAAAATTTGAATTTAGAAATGTATTGTCTGAACCATTTGTCCAATTTGTCCGTTTAGTGGTCAGAGTTGTAAAGATTATCATATCAACAAAGCACATATTTGTATATTTCTTGTAGTACGTTAACGTACAATGTCCATCGACAGGATAGTCAATAAAACAAAACGTGTATCATTTCATTTTACTGACATTTCTGTTGGCGACAAACCTCATAAAATGAATTGCAACTAAAGCTGGTTGTTTCCGAATAAATAACGGACAAAACGTATATATTATGTCCAGTAGACTATCCCGGCCGACGCACTGGGCGACCGGCCAAATGATTCAGGGCCTAAGCAAACTGGATTAAACCTAACTTATGACCTCTTCATTGTATTTGCTGATGTTTGTCAGCACTGATATAATGTTTATGGCCATGTATATGTATGAACCCCAAATAATTTCCCATTTTGATTTCCTAATAATATTAATGGACACTATAAGATTTAAATGTGCCTCTTTTTGCGTGGTTTAAATAATTCCCATTTTGGCATCTTAAAAATGCTAAATAGCCAAGTAACTGCGATTAGCTTGGAAGTTACGCTCGCCGGTCGCAACTTTGAGAAAAAGCTAGAAAGTTAAGAGGTTCATTCATTTAAAAAGATCACATAGTTAATTGAGTCAGTCGTGACCTTGCGGAAATCCATTATAAAATACAATGGACATGAATATATTTAGTAACCTCTTCCGCTTAGCTATTTCTGAAGAGCCATAAAAAACCTTGAAAAAAACCGACACGTGTTTCACTTCTCAACGAGGCATCTCCAAAAAACAACACGCCGTGTTCGGGTTCGCGACAAGTCAATCGTCATCCTAAGGATGCCTCGTTAAGAGGTGAATGAAACTCGTGTCGATTTCTTTCAGAGTTTTTTATGGCTATTCAGAAATAGCTAAGAGGGAGAGGTTACTAAATATATCCACGTCTATTGTATTTTTTTAAAGCGCACATAGTTAAATCCCAAAAATAATGGCATTATTTAGAAGAAAAAACAAAATTGGTGAACACATTTCCATCCTGGATGATCTCATTGGTTCTTCGTAAATGAATATCTGTACTTAGTCAGAATACCAGATTTTGGTTTGATATCTTTTGTATCCGTGGCAAATAAAAGTAAAGTACCTAAGTAAGTACAGTCAGCCCCAGAAAGATGTATACACGAACAAGGAACCATTTTATTATCTACAACGATTTTATCCACTGTGGGCAGTAATAAATATGTCAGTCTGCTGTGTTTGAGGCAATTGAGTACATCGCATTTTTAACTAAATACTTATTTTTAACATCATCTCTTGAAGTTGAACTTTTAAATTGATTTAGATTTGTTTACCTCATTATAAAAAGATTACTGTATACACATTTATGAGACTTATGTAGATTGCCTTGTTTTGGTCATAGGTTGTATAGAAGTTAAGGGACATTTTTTTTTACTTTGTTCTGGTAAAATAAATTGTATGCCATGTTTTGTATTTATACGGTGGATACAATGTTATGAAATAAAGGTTGTTGACAATAAAATGGTTCTTTGTTCGTGTTTATGTCGGAGACGGGTATGTGACTCTTTCGTTATTATCAGCGATATTTTAACTACTGTGGACGTACCGTGGGTAGAGTTGGTTATTGTGCAATACGGGTTGCAGCTGAAAATCAGCGTCAGGTGGTACACTTTGTGTTGTCATCTGACAATATGCTGAGCTGAGGCCCTTTTGGCATTATAATCATTGTTTTTTGTTTTTTATAGTTATAAGGTGTATTTTCTCTGCTGTAATGCCAATAAACGCATTTTTCTTTCTTTCTTTCTTTCTTTCAATAGAAAAACCGTTTACAGTTCAGATCACATTATAATTTACTATCCAATTAATCACACTAGCAATTCACACACTGTAGGTACACGACACGACTATTCGGAATGCGCGACAGTTTCTAAACGTGTTCGCTGCTTGACCGCCACCGACGAACTCTGCTCTGCTCCGGTCCGGCCGGTACGAGCGTTATGTTTTAGACTCTGTCGAACGCCGCTACGCGGCGCTGGCGTCCCGATTAATCAACTCAGCAACGTATTTCCGACATATACATCTTTTTAGGGCTGACTGTACCTACAGAAGTGCTGACGACAACATTCAAACCCTTCATGAATACCCATTATTCTTGTTTTACGACTATGTATCAGTTGTTTATGTATTTCTTTTGTTTTCAGGTCACCCGAGAAACAAAGGAAAAGATATTCCATGGACTAAGCTGTTATGTTGAACATAATGTTGTTGTTTTGTCCTATTAATCTACAAGAATATTTTATGTCAATCATTATATTGAAAAATACCCATAATTCTGCAAATTAAAGTGGTTTCTAAATATTTGTCTGTTTTGTAAAATCCTTATTTATATAATAATAATAAATCGTTTATTAACTAAATAAAATATTTAATAAAACTAATACAAATAAATTACTCCTAAAAATGTTTTTACAAAGGAAATATAATTTTAATATTAACTTGTGGACACCACACTAGGTCGTGAGGCGTGCCTGTCTCTTGGAAAAAAATCTTTGTGCCACTTCCCCATAAGGAGGTCGATTACCATGTAGTAACTTATTCATGGCCACTTGTGAGGAAGACAGCTGCAACCCAGAAGCCTCTTTTGAGAAAAAATATACAAATCTCGACCGTGCTCATCCTGTATTTTATTAGCCTCTTAAAAACGTTGTAAGATGAATTATGATGAACTTTTCCGTACTTGAGAAAAAGGATTTGTGTTAAGATAGGAGAAGCGGTCTAGGTTTAAAAGTTTGTCATTTACGTTATATTTTTAAGCGTCGTTAAGCTTAGAAAAGGAAAAAGGTTTGAGGTGAAAATATTTTGTTTAAAACTCAAGAAACGGAAGAAAGTTCTTTTTATTTTAGAGACTACAAGATGACCATTCAACTTGTTTTTAGTGTATAAATTATGAGCAATAGTAATGATCAACAAATTGCTTCTCTGAAATAACCATAAAAAAATCAACCTTCCTTTGGTAAAACAATATTTATTGGACGTGAAACCTCATCATGAAATATTCAAGGCTGCAACCCTGCCCTTTACTGAAGTTCAGATAAAAATACAATATTCATTCGGCATCGAAATAGCAATGACCCACACATTTCTCCATATATCGTCAACATTAAGTAGAATCACAAATATATCAGCGTCGGCTGATGTAAGGAGAGATGCGTAACATATGGAGTAGTTAGCATTCAAGTGTACGTCTCATCGACGTGGGAAGATAATATCCGGCGTGAGTTGCGTAGGCGTCTATCTTAAGCGGCGTTATTTCTACATCTACACTAATTTAATAATAATATAATAAAACAATTATCTGTACTAATATTATAAATAGGAAAGATTTGAATTTTTGAATTTTTGTATTTTTGTGTGTAACGAATAAACTTAAAAATTACTGGACCGATTTGAAAAATTCTTTCAGCAATGGATACATTATCAGCAAGTATCATAGGCTATATTTTATCCCACGGGAACGGGAAATACGCGGGTGAAACCGCGTGACGTCCGCTAGTAATAATATTATAAAGAGGAAATAATTTAATTTTCGTATTTTTAGGGTTCCGTACCTCAAAAGGAAAAAACGGAACTCTGTCTGTCTGTCCGTCTGTCACAGCCAATTTACTCCGAATCTAATGGACCGATTAAGTTGAAATTTGCTACACATATGTATTTTTGTGACCCAAACACGAATGTGTAACGTAAATAAAAAAAAATTGAATATAGGGGTCACTTTTAGGGGGCAAACAAGTAAATTAAAAAAAAAAGTTATGCTAACAGTACCGTGTGACATATCAAATGAAAGGACTTATTGCGAGAATTTAATTATATTTTTTATATAATTTTAAAATAAATATTTTTAAAGATATTTAAGAAATTCAATGAAAATTGACCATTACCCCCTTATCTCCGAAACTACTGGACCAAAAATTTTCAAAAAATACATAGTATGGCTCTTTACTCATAGATTACAGGAAAACCTATAAGAAGTCTATGGTCTTAAAATAACACGGTAAATCTCTCAATGTTGTGCGTACAAACTTACATTTCGTCGCTCGGCATCCAATAGGGCCCATCTCTCTAGCTACTATAATATCAATATCAAAAGTGTTTGACAGTCTGCTTAATACACAAATAAATAAAACTGTAAATGTTCATGACAACTAATTCGGGTTTCGGCGTGGTTTCTCAACAGAAAGTGCAGTGTTGTGTCTTAAGTGTACTGTCACATACTATACTTATACACAGCGTGGGACGCCGATTTATGCTAGCTTCCTCGACTTATTCAAGACTTGATCTGGTTGCTTATGACGTGTTGTGGAGAAAGATGGAGAAGGATAAGTTGCCAATGGAGCTTAAAAACATTTTTAAATATTGGTACCTATGGTAATCAGATCAATAGTGTACGATGGGCTGGAACTTTTTCCAGGCCATACAGGTTGGAATGCGGGGTGAGGCAGGATTGGCGAGCTCAGCAGCACCAGAGTGGGTTGCTATACAGTGTGATTCTTCATAATGTGCACATATCGAAATGAGGGAATCTATGCTTAATTTTAACCACAGAAAAAATATTTTAAAAAATCTAAATATTTTTTTAATGCTTTTATGGAATTAAAAAAAAATTGTAACAAAACTGTGTAATTTTTAAACTGAATCAGCTATCGTGATGAAACAAACTCCATAATGATTGGAAGTAAGTAGGCGTCCACATAAAATTTAAATTGAGAAAATAAACTACCCTCAATTGAAAATAAACATGTTTTTTTAGTAAAAATCTGTATTTTTTTCATCAATTTTTACAATAATTGTAAAATTTATGAATAAGATGCCCAAGAGAATAAAAAAAAACAAAAAAAAAATTTTTGACCATTTTTCCGTCGGTAAAATTAAGCATGGATTCCCTCATTTCGATATGTGCACATTATGAAGACTCACACTGTATAGATGGTATTTGTGTAAATAATATTAGCTTTGCAGACGATATGGTGCTTCTGAGCGCCAGCCAGTATCCCATAGACAAAAACTGTTAGTCGCAAAACTTTCTGAATGACCTGGTAAAATAAGCTTAAGTTCATAAGTTTACTAACACAATGAGTCCTTGTTACTTGAATAAAGAAAAATATATGGATGATTATTTTTTTTTTGAACGACGTTTTCTAAAAATGAAACCTAGCTAGATCGATTTATCGCTCCCGAAATCCCCTGCATACTAAATTTCATAAAAATTCTTGGAGTCGTTTCAGAGATTCAGGTTATATAATATATATGTCACCGTAAGATTGTGAGCACCGTTAGTTTATAATCTATCGGTATTATTTCCGTTAGATCATAATCTGTCGAAAAATTGTGAACTGGGTGAAATTAGGGTTAGGTTAGGTTAGAACTGTGACCAACCGCGTGAGTCGAGCGAGCGCAGTAAGCGCTGCCGCGGTGCTCGTTTCTCATGGATATAATATAAAAATAATATCAAAATAATATCGAAAAATAATGTGTTAAATCGTAAATGATTTGTCGCAGTTCACAATTTTTCGACAGTTTGTAATCTAACGGAAATAATACCGATAGATTATAAACTAACGAAGTTTATAATTTTACGGTGACATATACATATATACAAGAATTGCTCGTTTAAAGGTGTTACATTTTTATTTTTACTACACGTACAAATAAGTGATCCTGCAATTAAAAAAAAACGTAAAAAAATACACATTCCTGGTATTGGATGCCGAGCGACGATTTGCAGTTGGAATAAACGTTAAGTTTGTTCTTGGGATAAATAAATTCATCTCAACTACGGAACCCTTCATTGTGCGTAGTCCGACATGCACTTGGCCGGTTTTTGTATGTTTGTATGTAACGAATAAACTTTAAACTACTGGACCGATTTCAAAAATTATTTTGTCGCTAGAAAGCTACATTATCACTGAGTAACATAGGCTATAATTTATAATGATATCATGCGGGCGAAGCCGCTGGTGGAAGCTAGTAACTTATAAAACACAATCTCTGTCTGTCCGTTAGTTTGCTCAAAACTCAACAACCAACTCGCCTAGACAATCTACGGAGATCTTATTTAGCTAAGTACTAGCTCAGACCAAATAAAAAACCAAGACACAGCGCTGTCAACAGTGACGTGAGGTCGGAATTGTAAACATGTGTTGATTGTAATGGATGTAAATGTGTGCGTGTGAGCGTGTGTGCACAGAGCGAAGATGTCGTTTTGGCATGCTTCACTGTATTGTTCGCAGCGCTATGTCTTGGTTTTTTATTTGGTCTGAGAGTTCTTGTAAATATTTTGTAACGTTACGTAATTAACACAGCGTTCAGCAATTTTATAAGTGGCCAGGAAAAATGCATATTATGTTTGCATTACCTCTGAACGACGACGTCATCGCGTGGATTTATCTTTAGTCACGAGTGGCGTAGGCGTTTCATCATCATCATCATTTCAGCCGAAAGACGTCCACTGCTGGACATAGGCCTCCCCCAAGCACCGCCACTTCGACCGATTCTGTGCTTTCCGCATCCAGCGGATTCCTGCGGCCTTCACAAGGTCATCGGTCCATCTTGTGGGAGGCCTTCTAACGCTACGTCTTCCGGTACGTGGTCGCCACTCCAGAACCTTTCGACCCCATCGGCCATCCTTTCTGCGGCTATGCTTGGAGTTTCCCTACGTGATCGAATCAGAAATGAAGAGATCCGCAAGAGAACCAAGGTAACCGACATAGTCCGAAGAATTGCCAAACTTAAGTGGCAATGGGCAGGGCACATTGCTCGCGTAGGCGTTTGTGGTTATTAAATTATATTTGAATGTTCTTTTAACACAATAATAATTAATGTGTTAACACAAATAATATGTATGGGCTACATTTAATCGAAGAAAAAAATGGTTTCCGATTGTACGTTCCATCAACGTACAGTTTTATGTTTCCACACGAGTTGTGTAGGCAGTTTTCATGTTAACATAATTAACTTCTGGTTCATTCAACATTATTTAAGTAACTCTGAGCAAATAACAGGGATTTCAATATCATAGTATTATAAATAATAATATAATATTCCGGCAAGAGGTGCGTAGGCGGCTTTCTTAGAAAATGTTACTAGTGTATGAAAAACGATCCTTATGTTTTCCTATTTGTCATCAACAACGGACTATGCTTGGATAAACAGTACCTGGGGACTTACCTACGTTTTGTCAGTATAACAAATTGCAGCACACATGCGACACAGTTGTTTTGTTTATCATAGAATAGAATAAAATAGAATACTCTTATTATGTACGCCATGCGGATTACAGATATAAATGTAAAATTATACATTTATTAAAAAAACGCACATAATTTATTCGTGTTATCATATTATTCTGATTCCGATTTGTAGCATATTTTTAATGTTTTAAATGCTCATGCTGTAAAATCAGTTTTTTGACTTATCATTAACATATATTTCAGAAACCACAGAATATAGACATAGGTACATAAAGCTTATACTTATCTAAATTTATAAACAATAATAATAATCTTGAAACAAGAGCACTAAAAACTAAACAACCTATAAATCGACGGCCCCCACGTATACTATCGAAATTACAAAAAAGCCATTTTCGTTTTATTGCCCTAATAGCAAGTAGAGATAAAGATGTATGATTTTATATTAAAATTATGTACTCATTTTATACCCTCAATTGTTTTTCAATTGAACAAAATCTATCGCATGTGTAATATTAGAAAAAGTATAATAATTATCAAAAACACAGTATAAAACGGTAAAATTTTCCACTTTAGATACAATGGTAAAATAAAATTGTCGAATTCCATGTTCGACAAAAATCTAAATCTAAACTTAGAATCACTCTCCTGTAAAGTAGAGGTTTTGCAGTTTCGATACTTTACGTGGTGGCCGTCGAAATAATGATGAAGGGTAGAGTAATATTAAATAACACCCTGTTTACTCCCTAGTAAACGTCGACACCCCTTTAACAGGAGATGCGTTGATTCATAAATTATCCAGTACTTATGTACTGGATAATTTATGAATCAACGCCACGACACGTCATTATTGACACGATTCGAAATCAGCGTAAAATTAAAATTAAGACTCTTAGAGCGCTAACACACTGGGATGCCATGGCGATGTTGCTAGCTATGTAGCCATGGCTACCTCTGGCTACCTACCGTAGCAAATGAGATTGCCAAATAAGTAGCCACGCGTTCGTCCTGGTGATCAGTTGGCCACTGAGTGAGGGAGGCGTAACTTACTTGTATATAAAATACTGGCAACTTGGCTACACATCGCCAGGTCGCCAGAGTAGCCAGTCTCCACGTAGGGGCCGGTCGGTCGTGGCTACGCTTCCAAATGGGCGATGTCGCCAGACCGAAGCGAGTTCGAGTACGAGTTAACTGTCATACATTTCAACACGAATTGTTTGGATACGTAGCCGGCGTCGCCGACGCCGACGTCGCCATGACATCCTAGTCATCATCATCATCATCAGCCTATAAATGTTCCCACTGCTGGGACACAGGCCTCCTCTCTGTGAGAGGGAGTGGGCCGTAATCCACCACGCGGGTCTAGTGCGGGTTGGTAGATGTCACATGATCCTAGTGTATGCTCGTAATCGTTTCTAATCGCTATTATTGTGGAATTCCATAATTTCCCTACATTTGGATTTAAAAATAATAAACCCATTTTTGCAGTGCTTCTAGAAAATCGTAAGCTATTCACGTCTGCTAATGGTTGGTTGTGCTATTTAGAAAATTATGGTATTGTAAAAACTTGAGTGCGTAAAAGGAACGTAAAGTAGGAAAGTAATTTATTCAGGCGTAAACCGTGCGCAGTCACAGGCAATAACTGTTTTACAAATTCTAATAATAGTTCTAAGTGCTTTTAGAACAACATGCAAGATAAAGCTTTGCTTTTGTTTATCAGTACCTATTGCAAAGTTATTGATTGGATTATATCATCAAAATGGTCAAATAAGGTGTACTAAACTCTACAACGAGTAACTAAAAGTTGAAGTAATAAAGCCGGATTCTTATTAGTATGTTGTGTTGTGTTGTGACGCCTTCTGTCGCGGTTTTAGTCAATCAAAACTCGTGATTTGACGTAGTTTGCAGAAATTCGTTTGATTGGTGTATCCCGCGTCACGACACAACACGACATTGTAATGTGTCGGTAGCTTAAGACCATAGAAATATAAAAAACAGGAGAAGTGGCATGGGGGCGTGTCTGTGTCCGCGAGCCATGATCAAAATGCTCATGGTATAGGCAAATGGCCATTTCCGCGAACTAGTGCGCTTTCGACCGCGATCGTGACAACATTTAAGAATACCGTCTTGTTCAGTGGTTTCTTGTAAAAATCGAAGCCAAACCGATCGACCGAGCCGAGCCGATCTTTATAAATTATGGAACCATTTATCAGTTAACAGGACAAGTGTTTCACTATATTTGTCTTGAAAATCATGAAAAACAACAAATCGTAAAATATTTCTTGCCTTTACTACGTTATTTTTGTGTTCATATATTACAGCGATTATACTATTTTTGCAGCAAATACATTGCTTCTTAACCACTACCTAAGTATGTCACTTACTGATTGGACAAGCAATGTAAAAATCAAAAAACGATACTTTAGTTACGCGGTTGCATCGCGTAGTACGGCCGCTGTATCTTGCGACGAGCTAGTGATATGCTTGTGCAGATCCACTAACGTAGGATATCGACAACAATGTATATTGTCGTACGAATTTATATTACTTTGAAAGTTTATTCTTCAATTTGTCACCAGTTATAGCCTGGTTGGAAGACTGATGTGAAATCTTGTTTTATACTCATTTAGATTTTCTTATAATGTTGAAATTAATTGATTTACTTAATTTTTTTGGAGTTTACTCTTTAAGAAACGATTTTGATATTTAACCCGCGGTATGAAAATTTTATGAGTAAAATCGAGTGTTAACTAAAAGTGAGGCGTTTATGTGTGTATAAATAAAGTCTATTCAGCTTACTAAAATGTATGTAAAACACAAATATAAGGTATTTACTAAAGTAATTACACCTTTTTAGAACAAACATTTACAAATTATTAACTAAACAAAATTTCCGCCGGCCGATTTTCATGAACTAAACGTGACAAATGATTTTAAGTTTAGACCTTTCATTTAAGACCAAAATTAAAGAAATATCTTTACAAACAAAAAAGTGAGTTTTCAAGTTACGTAATTATGACAATTTCAATTTGCTAAAATTTCCTTCTAAATTAACTTTTAACACTGTTAATGGATCAAAATAAGTATTTTAACACGAACCTAATAAGAATCTAATATTTATCTACCTAGATCACAACATAATAACAATTTCTTACTGAAATCCAGTCGTGCGTCGGAGCTGACACACACACTTTTTTTTGTGCCGTTTCCTTTATTCAGTTTATTCATATCATCTTATTATATGTAAAATCGTTTTTATTTATAATTTTTTCAGGAACTTCCAAAATGTTTCATCATCATCATCAGCCTATAATGTTCCCACTGCTGGGACACAGGCCTCCTCTCTGTGAGAGGGAGCGGGCCATAATCCACCACGCGGGCCCAGTGCGGGTTGGTAGATGTCACATGTCTTCGAATTTTCGGTTCTAGGACATGCCGGTTTCCTCACGATGTTTTCCTTCACCGTTTTGAGAGCAGTGGTGATGAAATAATTTACACAAAGTAAAGCGCCTGTCTGGGTTCGAACCTACGACCTACAACTCGTAAGTCGCGGCCGTTACCACTGGGCCACCACTGCTCCGCACTGGGCCACCACTGCTCCAAAATGTTTAATACAATAATAATAATGAATGGGAGAATCGATAAGTTTCCGATTTAGTCAATCACTAGCGTATATGTAAAATAAATTGCTTGTGCATAGGACAACGATAACTTTCGTGTGAGAGAGTTGTACGGTGCATTGTAAATGCACGCTGTGTTTGAATACATAAGGTTTATAATTGATTGTGTAGTACGTTTTGATTTATGAATTGCAAGTGTGAGCGCGACTTCGTATCTATTAGGTTTACTGATTGCATGAATAGTTGTGGCGACGTAGTGGGGAAAAATTGGAGACATTGGGTTTCGATACATTTTCAACTACCGGGCATATCTCTTTCTTTCTTATATCTATGCTTAAGACAATGCTATGATGACACATCATTCAGAACACTTTGGAATACTAAACTTTATTAGAATTCTGTTGCAATTGCAACTCCAACTCCGTTCTCTCCCAGCACAAATCTACTTGTTTCATCATCATCATCATTTCAGCCGAAAGACGTCCACTGCTGGACATAGGCCTCCCCAAGCACCGCCACTTCGACCGATTCTGTGCTTTCCGCATCCAGCGGATTCCTGCGGCCTTCACAAGGTCATCGGTCCACCTTGTGGGAGGCCTTCCAACGCTACGTATTCCGGTACGCGGTCGCCACTCCAGAACCTTTCGGCCCTATCAACCATTTGTTCTGCGAGCAATGTGCCCTGCCCATTGCCACTTAAGTTTGGCAATTCTTAGGGCTATGTCGTTTACCTTGGTTCTCCTGCGGATCTCTTCATTTCTGATTCGATCACGTAGGGAAACTCCAAGCATAGCCCTCTCCATTGCCCTGTGGGTGAATTTTAGCCTTCTGATAAGGCCCATTATGAGTGACCACGTTTCAGTATACTATAGGTCATCTGCTTGTTTATGACATCATAATTATACTGTCACGACAAGCATAAATATCTTACACTAGCTTCCGCCAGCGGCTTCGTCCGCGTAATATCTTTATAAATTATAGCCTATGCTACTCAGTGATAATATAGTATTCTACCGGTGAAAGAATTTTTTAAATCGGTCCCGTAGTTTTAACAAACATACAAAAAATCAAATCTTTCTCTTTATAATATTAGTTTAGATTTAGAAACGGAAAATTCAAAAACGATTTCCTCCTAGAGTACCTACTTATTGGTACGAGAATAGAATTTTAAATAGGCTTTTTCTCAAAGATAAAAGTAGTGTTAGGTATTTATTCTCGTGACTGTACTTGCATTAATAACTGCGTTTGTCGACCGTCCCTCCATGTAATGAACAGCTATATGGTACATCACTACGTAACAATATGGCGCGCGGTGGTCCCCGCCCTACTTGATAATGTCAATCATTGCCGATACTTGTAATATCTTGTTGATAAGTAGAATAGATACGATCGTGTTATCAAGGGTGATATTTTCGGGTTAAAAAGATCTTATGTGTGAAAATTCAGGAAGTTCCGTGCTCTTACCATAATAATTTTATCTTGGATTGGGCTGATCCCGTGATATTTTTTTGTTGAAACCAACAATAGTACAGGATCTCAACTTTTTCACCATTTATTTAATTTATAATTTTTACATTGTATCGAAATGTATTCATTAAAAACTAAAACAATATCTAGCCACAAAATTGAAAAAGAAAATGGATTCTAGAGTGACTGGTTTCTAAATTGCAAATTCAGTTAAATTTAAGTACATTAACATTTATTAAATAACCTTTTTTTTTTGTCATTCAGTAGTACAATACCTCATAAAGTTTAAATATGGGACTATACTCCCATGCTGTAACATCCGTGAGTCACAAAAGTAAATGCATTGCCAGAAAATAGCCACCTGTGCACCGTTACGTACTTTATCGAACAAAACTTTGGCAATTTATTTCAAAGAATTGGATTTAAAGTTCAACTGTTCCAAGTCTCTATGAACTAATACACTTTTCATGATGGTTACAGAAAAGGCTATAGAGAATTTGCGGAATTGGTTTTTATAGTGCAATAAATAAGGAATAACCTGTTTAATATAATGAAAACAGGGAAAATTTATTGACATTCCGTTTTACTAAATCTAAAACCCTTTACAGTTTCAGTTTTGTATATTCTTTAAATATATAACACGGCGGGGAATCCCTCCTTTGCCGTTTGTGACCAGTCTCCAGTGTAATTCTTCGTTAATGGTAGTTATAGGTAGTTTTCAATCACACACAACAGTTAACTCAAAGCGTTTATTTCAATTAGAACATTAAACATTTACAGGCACTTTTGAATTATCACTTTATAACTTAGCAAGGAGTCTTTCAGTTTGAGTTGTGACGCTACTCGCCCATTCCAAAACGAGTAAGTCTCTGCTGGAGAAGAATGGGCAAGAAACTCCAGGGATACTCTTTTAAATCAAAACATTATGTTACAGGGTTTACTTGTTTGACAATCTCAATTTTAGTCCTTTCTAACACTACTTTTGTTGTTATTTTTGATAAGCCGGGCCTTGCACACCCTCCATTTTGTGTCCGACCCTTCTTCTAAGTCGGCGGAACTCAGTGTTGTTCAATACAAACTCTTATTACTAAGTGTGGTCAATGAAACTCACAAACAATGCTAAAATCCTTACCAGTTATTTTTTTTAAAATTAAACAATGCTAATATTCACAAATACAAAGGTTTATCAGAATTAAAGTTAAATTAGAAGCTTCATTATTTTCAACACTTTTTGACAACACTTCCTGTGATTCAAGGAATTTAATCAAACAACAGTTAATCTTTAGTAAATTACAGTGTAAAATAATCTTATTACGTTATCGTTCGTTTTCCATTATTGAAACTTATTTAGTCCTCGTATTAAATTATTACATTCAGTTATTGATCATAATATTTGCAATCCGCGCCATTTTCGTCACATGAGATAGCGCTTTATCATAAACAAATTTACTGTGTCAAATGAGCAATATTGTTGGTATGACTAAAAACCTAAAGACTATAGAATAAATGTTCCCTTTTAATTTTAACTAAAACATGGAAATTGGCTTTATACAGGGTTACTGGTAACTCGACGTATTCCTTGCAGGACGTCATAGTAGGGTTAAAATGCAACAAATTAAGCCACCAAATGTTCTACCGAAATTCAGTAGTTTTTGAATTAGTTAAGAGTTTTAGTTTTTTTATGAAAAATCCCAGATTAAATCATTTGAAACCAATTTAAAAATGATTTACGGCGCGACTGTACTGAAATTTAAGTTATTATGATAGTTGACGCCGTAGCAGACCTTTGTTAATAATTAAAAGTTCAATAATGCCTAAAACTTTGGCAAATATCACTAACCAAACATTTAATTTTTTGTAATTTTTGCTATTACTTCATAAAAAATGTAGTCCAGTGCAAAAAAAAAATACTACACCTGGTGTACAAATTACTAGGAAAATATCCTTGTCTTATCAGTTATTCAGAAAGGTATGATTGTCAATGCTTTTGCATGTGTGCCAGGGAAGAGAAGAGTTTTATGGGGGGCAGGTAAAATTGCGAGACGGTCAACCTATTGTTTCGTATTCGTATTATTCGTAGTTTTTACCTGCGCTTGAACTCCAAACACTCGGGGAGCTTTGTGATTGGTCGCTATTGTTCTCTCGGCATGACAGGGGGTGCGATTTTGCAAAATTTGGTCGTCAGCGTTAGTTAGTTTCAACTCTACGTCGCGCAAGCTCGTGTTTTGTTACTGGCTATTTCCCTAACTGTTGCTGCGTATCTTGCTCTTGTGCTGTGCTGTGCCTTCATAAGCGCTGACTATGGCTGCATATTCTAATCCTGAATACGCTGACATAATGTACTGTTACGGACTTTGTGACGGTAACGCTGCTGAGGCGCGGCGAGAATATCAACTTCGCTTTCCCAACCGCCGACTCCCCCACGTTAGTGTCTTCGGATCGACTTATCGGCGAATATCTGAAACTGGCAGCGTCCAAAGAAGCAGGCAAGTTGACACTGGTCGTTCCCGGAGATACACGGCTGAGGACGAGGAGCTTATTCTTCAACGTTTTATTGACGATCCTAACACATCGACAAACATCGTAGCGCGTGAACTTGGTATGTCACAGTGGAAAGTCTGGTCTGTAGTTCACTTGTCAGGCCGACATCCATACCATTACCAACCAGTCCAGTCATTAGAAGAAGGAGATCCGCCGAGACGGCTTGAATTTTGTCGTTTTATGCTAAGTGCCGACGCCGACAGCGAAAACTTTTTAAAAAACATTCTGTGGACCGATGAGTCATGTTTTGATCGTGATGGTATCACAAATTACCACAACTTACATTACTGGGCACCGAAAGCAGAAGCAAACCCTAAAAAACTGAAACCAACCGCATCCCAGAGAAGGTTCTCGCTTAATGTTTGGATGGGTATTATTGACGACAAATTAATTGGCCCACATTTTTTACCCCAAACACTAAATGGGGAACTTTATGAAGATTTCCTCAGAAATCATTTATCAGCACTGCTCACGGATGTACCGGAAGAAAGAAGAGCAAACATGATTTACCAACATGACGGATGTCCAGCCCACTTCCGAATCACAATTCGACAATTGCTGGATGAAAACTATCCAAACCGATGAATAGGGCGCGGTGGGCCGATTCCGTGGCCTGCACGAAGCCCTGATCTGACGCCGCTAGATTTTTACGTCTGGGGTCATATGAAAGATCTAGTTTATGTGACCCCAGTAAATTCAATTGAAGAACTAAGGGAGAGAATTACAAATGCGGCGGACCAGATGAGGGCAACAATCACATCAAGAATAACAAAAACCGAAGTAAGGAAGCGAATAAGAACATGTATTCGAAACCGAGGGCAGCACATCGAACAAGACGTGTGAAATGTGTGTAATTAAAGTTTTTAATATTGATTAAAAAGAATATAATGTTCACGATTTTGTTTTTGATTTTTCGAATAATCACCTTTTTGTGAAACGCACGCCTGTACTAAATCAAAAACGATTTTCATAATGTAGTCCATGATTTTGTATTAACTTTCATACCTTTTTGGATAGCTGATAAGACAAGAATATTTTCTTAGTAATTTGTACACCAGGTGTAGCATTTTTTTTTTGTACTAGACTACATTTTTAGGGTTCCGTACCTCAAAAGGAAAAAAAGGAACCCTTATAGGATCACTCGTGTGTCTGTCTTGTCTGTCTGTCTGTCCGTCTGTCACAGCCAATTTACTCCGAATCTAATGGACCGATTAAGTTAAAATTTGGTACACATATGTATTTCTGTGACCCAAACACGAATGTGTAACGTAAATAAATGACTTTTGAATATAGGGGTCAACTTTGGGGGGCAAACAAGAAAAATAAAAAAAATAGTTTTACTAACAGTACCGTGTGACATATCAAATGAAAAGACTTGTTATGAGAATCTTAAATATATTTTTTGTATCATTTTAAAATAAACACTTTTAAAGATATTTAAGAAATTCAATGAAAATTGACCATTCCCCCCCCCTTATCTCCGAAACTACTGGACCAAAAATTTTGAAAAAAATACATAGTATGGCTCTTTACTCATAGATTACAGGAAAACCTATAAGAAGTCCACGGTCTTAAAATAACATGGTAAATTTCTCAATATTGTGCGCGCAAACTTACATTTCGTCGCTCGGCATCCAATAGGCCCATCTCTCTAGCTATTATAATATCAACAACAAAATGTCAAAAGTGTTTGACAGTCTGCTTAATACACAACTAAAAAATAAAACTGTAAATGTTCATGACAACCAATTCGGGTTTCGGCGTGGTTTGTCAACAGAAAGTGCAGTGTTGTGTCTTAAGTATACTGTCACATACTATACACAGCGTGGGACGCAGATTTATGTTAGCTTCCTCGACTTATTCAAGGCTTTCGATCTGGTTGCTTATGACGTATTGCGGAGAAAGATGGAGAAGGATCGGTTGCCAATGGAGCTTAAAAACATCTTTAAATATTGGTATGGTAACAAGATCAATAGTGTATGATGGGCTGGAACTTTTTCCAGGCCATACAGGTTGGAATGCGGGGTGAGGCAGGGAGGGTTGAGCTCACCCTCGCTTTTCGAGCGAGCTGATTGGCGAGCTCAACAGCACCAGAGTAGGTAGCTATATAGATGGTATTTGTGTAAATAATATTAGCTATGCAGACGATATGGTGCTTCTGAGTGCGTCAATCTGTGGTCTCAGAAAGTTGGTCGCCAAATGTGAGTAGTATGCCAAAATACATGGTTTGATGTATAACTCCAATAAGTCGGAGATCATGGTCTTTGAGGCTTGGGGTAGACCAGGTTATGTACCACCTGTATTACTCAATGAGACTCCACTACAAATAGTATTTACGTTTAAATATCTTGGTCATATATTGACCCCTGACGTCAATGACGGACTCGATATTGGCGGGAACGAAGGGGGTTTGTCGGTAAGGGCGAACATGCTGGCTCGCTGGTTTGCACACTGCTCACTTAAAAAGTCAAAATTACTCTGTTTCGAGCTTATTGTACAACGTTTTACACGTGCAGTCTATGGGCTAGATATACCCAAAGGTCGTGCAACACCCTTCGTGTCCAATACAACAACGCTTTCAGGGTACCTATTGGTGGGGCTGCCTCGTTTTTGTTGCGCATCGGGAATGTTCGCGGACGCACATGTTAATTGCTTTTACGCAACGATGCGAATGAGGTGTGCATCTCTATTGCGCAGAGTGCGGGCCAGCTCCAACAATATCCTAAATATGATCACTAGCAGGCTGGATTGCATATACATCAATCACTGCAGTGCCATCTCCCATGGGGTGAAATAAATTTAAACTAGATTACGTGGGGCACTCAGAAAGTTTTGCGATTCTAGAAAAAAATATACTACAGGTTATATATTTTTTTATTATATCTTTTCAAAGAACTCTACATTTCTCTCTATTTTTTTCTCCTTCTGCTTTTATTTTAATTTTACCTTGTTTTTTTATTAATGTTCTTAATGAAGGTATTTAGTTTAATTTGTGATTTTCTGTGCGAGTCTCAATAAATACTTTTTCTTTCTTTTCTTTCTTTCTTTCATTCTTTTTGATTTTGCTCGTAAAAAAATGTGGAGGGAATTTAGAATGTTACGTTTTTTTTTTGTAATAAATAGTCACATTTTTTATCGATATCAAAACCAGCCAGTATCCCATAGACAAAAACTGTTAATCGCAAAACTTTCTGAGTGACCTGGTAAAATAAGCTAACATAGTTCATAAGTTTACTAACACAATGAATGAGTCCTTGTTACTTGAATAAAGAAAAATATCGTGACCATTTTTCTTTTTCAACGACGTTTTCTAAAAATTTAACCTAGCTAGATCGATTTATCGCTCCCGAAACCCCCTGCGTACTAAAGTTCATAAAATTCTTGGAGCCGTTTCCGAGATTCAGATTATATCGCGGGTCTCAAACCATAGGGGCGTACATGCAAAAATGCGATTTTTCGTTTTTAATTCCATTGGATTCTACTATATGCGATACGTAACCTCAATTTTTCTTATAATTTAATATTAATTACTTTTGGAATTAATTACAAAACATTATTTATCGTAAGCTAGACAATCTGCAATTATTTTTAGGCCATATAGCCGTATAGTAGACGTAAGAGCAACAATTATTACTTTTTGGGGCAGTTTTAGCGTGCCACAAAGACGTATGCACGTACGACCTTCAATTTTATTATGATCTAAGGGAATTGTGTCGGGCCATAGGGACTTTTGCGCATCGACTGTCCATTTCAATATGATCCTGAAGATATTTAGTCATCATTTGCAGACGTATGTACACACATCTACACATTTTAGTATTGCTGTCTCAAGATTTCGTCAAAATGTGGACGTATAGTCATTTCAAGAATACCCCACACGGTCATTCTGCAATGAGCTGCCATATGGAGTAGACGTCAATTTTAATGCTGAATTAATTATCTTTCGTGGGTCCTATCGGCTATCTGTTCTGCGCGCAATATGCCTGCCCACTGTCACTTAAGTTTGCCAATTTTGCAGGCTATGTCGGTAACCTTGGTTCTCCTATAGATCTCTTCATTTCTGATTCGATCACGTAGGGAAACTCCAAGCATAGCTTACTCCTTTGCTCTTAGGATGATTTTCAGCCTTCTATTGAGGCCCATTTTGAGCGTCACGTTTCAGTACCATAGGTCATCACTGGCAACACGCACTGGTCTAAGACTTTCGTCTTAAGACACTGTGGTATGTGAAACGAGAAGATATAACGCAGCTTCCCGAATGCTCCCCAGCCGAATCGGACAACGGAGTCGGAGTCGACGATTGACCTCTTTCTCGAAGATCTTCATGAGCTGGCTCTCCCTAATATACAGATCTCTTGTAAAGAACTTGAAGCTCTTGTTCCGCTCTTTCCCGCGCCTTTAATACCGTCAGTATTAAAGCACCAAAGGTCGCTTTTCAAGAACTTACAGATCCATCCATTGAGCTACCGGTAGATGCACGCAACGTCTGAAGACTGCAGGATCATCTCATGTCTCTCCTCCATGAGCTGTAAAGTAGATTGAGAGAGCTTCTTGTTTCTATTTTTACGACGGGTCTTGAAAATAGACCCAACCGTATGAACAGTTTTCACGAACCTATCATTATAATCGTCCATGGAGCTCCCTAAGCACTTGAAACGATTCTGAAGTTTGAGCTCTCGAGGTTTTCGATTTGGATCGGTGCTGGACGGAGCGTAAACTTCATCAGTTGAGATCTTTCCAGCTTGATATTTAGATTCAATGTACTATTTGCAATTCTTACTATGCGGTGATCACTTCCGGTTTTCAGCGCATTGATGACAGAGACATTATTAAACGTTAGCTTTTTCGTCGACATAATGATGTATCTGTCTTCTTTCTTCTTCTTAGTTGCATCATACTTTCTGAAGAAGGAGTGTCTTATAAAGAGGCCTTCATTCTCCATAAAATTGACCCACTCGTAGTTCATAATTGTCTCGTTTGTCCAGTTTTGCATTGAAGGCCTCCATAACAACGGTGAAGTAAGTTTTAGAGACAAACATGGCTCTGAAAATTTTCTCATACATGGTCTCCACCTCATCGTCGGGGTGTGACGAGGTTGGGGCTAAAACCTGTATTACCTTCAACGAATATCTTGCTAATATTCTGAGTATAAAGTACGCCACCCTGGTCGACACACTCCCTATCTTCAGCACGTTGCTTACAAAGGACTTATGAATGATAAACTCGACATCACCTTCAGACTGTTGATCGCCCCTCCCGGAAATAGAGTAGGTTCCCGGATTTGAGGATTATCGAGTCCTCCCCCTCTCTTCGGACTTCAGATAACCCAAATACCCGATCGTAACCTGCTCAATTCTTCCTCGAGTTCGGTGATCTTCTTGTCCGTCCAGAGTTTACGCGTTTTGTGTGTTGCTACGGCCAATTTTCGGTGATTGTGATAATGTATCAATCAATAATGAGCTCAATTTTGTATGTTTGTGTTTTTATATCATTTAAAATAATTTTGTTCAGATTTATGATTTTTTACATTTTTATATGCTTATTTTTTGTTCTTGTTTTTATTCACACCGAAAAAAATTGTAATTACTACCATTTGTTCTTTTTTTTCTACATTGTAGAACAAAAATGGTCTATACTTCCACTTAGAATTCAAACACCTCTCAGTATTAATGACAAGCCAGACAGGCGTATAAATTATTAAAATCACAGAAATAACATTAATTTTGATGGTTTCTCATTCCTAAATTGCAATATTTTAAATCACCAACTAAGTTCAAATAAATATTGGTATAATTATTAATAATTTAAGGAAAAAAGTTTTACGTCCATAAATTCCAAGCATTTTTGGGGGAATTTTGATGGAGTTTTACCGTATTTCCGTCATGCCAAATAGACGTAAGAACCAAAAACTGGTGTTACAGAGGAAATACCTTAAAATCAAGCATCCCATATGAACTGAACTGTAAATATATGGCCACATGCAAAAACACAACAAGCTGACTCAATCACAAAAAAAGTTATTCAGTTTTTTGTCTCTCCTGAAAAGTAACGGTTTTGTGGATACGCCCCTATGGTTTGAGACCCGCGATATATATACATATATACAAGAATTGCTCTTTTAAAAGTGTTAGATTTATATTATTATTATATTAATACCGCAAATGTGAAATTTTTAACGAACATCAGATTTTAGTTTTATTTAATTCTTCTACACGTTCAAATAAGTGATCTTGCAATTAAAAAAAAAAAACGTAAAAAAATCTCACCTTCGCGGTATTGGATCCCGAGCGACGATTTGTAGTTGGAATGTATGGGAGAACATGTTTTTCAACTACAATGTTAAGTTTATTCTTGGGATAAATAAATTCATCTCAAATACGGAACCCTTCATTGTGCGTAGTCCGACACGCACTTGGCCGGTTTTTTATGAAGTAATAGCAAAAATTACAAAAAATTTAATGTTTGGTTAGTGATATTTGCCAAAGTTTTAGGCATTATTGAACTTTTAATTATTAACAAAGGTCTGCTACGGCGTCAACTATGATAATAACTTAAATTTCAGTACAGTCGCGCCGTAAATCATTTTTAAATTGGTTTCAAATGATTTAATCTGGGATTTTTCATAAAAAAACTAAAACTCTTAACTAATTCAAAAACTACTGAATTTCGGTAGAACATTTGGTGGCTTAATTTGTTGCATTTTAACCCTACTATGACGTCCTGCAAGGAATACGTCGAGTTACCAGTAACCCTGTATTTTACTCGAGTGACACTGTGAGTTCGATTTCACAATCTAGCCAAAAGAGTGCATTGATCTTAAATAAATCAATATTGCATTATGGAAGCTTGCAAGTAGTTGTAGCAGTCTGCCATAGATGGCAGCATTATTGACTTTATGATTAAATCACAATTGTAATAAATAGTTACGCTTAGACTATGTTATAATCTGTTTCGTGGCGACATCATAATTATAATTCTTCTGTAAATGTGTTTGTCACCTAACTCCTCCTAAACGGCTGAAGCGATTTGGATGAGATTTTGTGTGTATATTTGAGTGGGTACCTGGATGGTTTGAAAATATAATTGGACCCGATAGGTGGCGCTGTTCGCACAGGACAACGTCTGTCAGGTCCGCTAGTTATATGTATAATATTTTTTTATAATTCTATGAACATTTATAATAAATTGAGTTCATATTTCGTGCAAATTACACTACAACACAACAACAATATAAACACACAAATACACAACGGTTATACAACTACTCTTCGGATAGAATTTATTCTTAAGATAAAAATAATATCTACTTAAGTAAAATATTCCAGAAAAGCAAAGAATCAAAGCAGTTCTGGCCATTTGTGGTAATTCGAGAGAGTGAGGTCTTAAACGTTCCCCTAGGATAGTCTCTTCGAGATTATATTATTCGTCACTCTGAAGATAAAGAAAGAAAGAAAGAAAAAGTATTTATTGAGACTCGCACAGGAAATCATAAATTAAACTAAATATCAAACTAATTATTATTTATCTAACTAATTATCATTTAAATATCAAAATATATATCTATAATCGAGATCAGCGATTTTGGAAATGTAGAAAATAAAGCGAAAATCATTGCTTTCGCAGTCCAGATAAAACTTACTTTTTTGCGGTAAGGTATCTAGCTTTACCATAATTCGATTTTCGGTCGGTACAATTAAAGTGCTATATGATTTTCCTGTACGAAAAAACTTAGTTCTAACTCGGTTTAGAGTCATTGTCTCCACTAAAATATCGATATTAAATACTGAACTTAATTCTAAAGAGAATTAAGTTCAATTATTTTCAAAGGAAATTAATGCTCGAATTTGTTTACGTTCAAACTGAAAGTAAATGAATAATGTCTGCTTTGTACCATTTTTAGGGTTCCGTACCTCAAAAGGAAAAAACGGAACCTTTATAGAATCTTGTCCATCTGTCTCTCTGTCAGTCTGTCAAGATTATTTTTCTCGGGAACGCGTGGAGATATCAAGTTGAAATTAATATCAATATGTAGGTCTACGGTTCTTTGGAGCTCTAAAATGTCAAGCTTTAAGTCAACGAAATAAAAAAATACGGCCATTTATGCGACATATTTGATGATAAATAAATCAAAAACAATCCTTTCAACGGTCATTAATGAGACACAATAGAATTTTAATTGTTATCGATCTCAATGAGTTATCGTGACCGTTGAACTCCTATAGGGTAAGTACTTCCCATTGACCTAGAATCATGAAACTTGGCAAGCAGCAACTAAAGGAAAAAATCCAAAAATCGTTCATTCGGAGTTTCATCACAACAATTTATTTTTTTAAACAAACTTACTTTTGCATTTGTAGAATTGACCGTGACGTATATCGATGTATGAGAGAACATTATTTCAACTTCAAAGTTAAGTTTGTTTTTGGAATAAATTCATCCCAACTACGGAACCCTTCATTGTGTCATTGCCTATCTTATGCAAAGAAACACCCACTGTTTAAAGAGTCAAAGCCTTTAAGAGTTCGTTTGCTGAACCACATAATTTTATTAGTTGGAAACAGCTCGCTTTGTGGGCGATGCTAGAGCGTGGGTGTAAAGGTCTGTAAACTTAGGTTGGTCAGGGGAAATAGATTATGGTTCAGTGAACAACACGATCTCTATGTAGAGATGACCAACTGATATAAAACCTTAAAAGGGGAAAAATCGAATCTACTTCTAATGCCGTTTTTTCACTACCCCCTATTTTTTTTGTTTGGGAAATTATCAAATAACTTCTCCCGCTCTGGGTGGAGCGGGAGGGCGTGTTAGACTCTTACTGACTAAAACCCACCCGTGTTCCTTAGGTTGCTCTGTTGCCGGGGGCACGATTTTCCTATCGGTTTTCTTCGTACCCCCGGCAGGCATTGGCCCTAGCGGACCCCGTCAATTCTGCTGATATCTCTTTGAGGCACGCGTGGAACCCAACGCGCCGTCGACCCGGGCCTAGTCCTTATCGGACGGCGAGCTACCCATTGCTCACCGTCCGCAAGCCCGCGCCTACGGTGGCCGGAAATCGGCTCGCGATTCCCGACGCCCAGGGCGTCTCCTCCTGCGGCAGTTAGGAGAAAATTTTCTGAAATGACTGTTTTGCCGATGGTCGCTCAAAACAGAAAATATTTGTTTTCACTGCAACGAGAAAACGAATGCTCGCTCGCTCGTTATTTAATCATATTTATTCTTATAATTCGTTGTATAGTTGAATTATAATTCTAAGTACTGTTTATTTTATTTTGTAGTTATTTATTATTTACAAATTACTGAACCTGACTTGATTTCCGTTCGTCTTTTTCGGGTGACCATTGAAAATCAGCGCTGTGCTGTGGGTCCCCATAGCACTGCATCATACTGAGTGAAAGCCTTCTTGTCACAGTCCTGACGTTCAGCTGCCGACTATTTCTGTCTTATGGTACTCATGTTTGCATATGTACTAAGTTATACCTATTTCGTTTTATGCTTACCTATTCTTGTCTTGCACATGTTTCTACGTCAATTTTTTTTTCTTTCTAAAAAAAAACAACCGTCTGTCTGTGTCACCGCGTTATTCTTCTTAACTACGCAACGGACACTGATGCGGTTTTCACTATCATTTTATAGAGATTTTTTCCAGAATGTTTATGTGTATAATATTTTCATGTTAAAGTTACATGTTACAGTCACAAGATATTTCGATGTTTTTTCAAGTGGTAAGAACCGTGCGAAACAGAGGCGGGGTGGCTAGCCGCTAGTTTATCATATAATTGAATTGTCATCTTAACCCCACTATACAACCAAAAAAACCGGCTAAGTGCGTGTCGGACCACGCACAATGAAGGGTTCCGCTGTTGGGATGAATTTATCCCAATTTAACTTTGTAGTTGAAAAATATGTTCTCCAATACGGAATGTATGGGAAAACATGTTTTTGCAAGTGCAAAGTTAAGTTGGTCGATTATTACTCGTTAACTTGTAGAGCCTACTTAACTGTGATAGTTTTCCTTTTAATTTCGTTATATACACTGCTTCTGTGATTTTTTTCACAAATCCAAAACCAACCATTTAGCTGGCAGGGGGTCCGACACTTGACTCTAACAAAAATTAGCACTTTAAAGCTTAATATTTCGCAAACTGATCCCTGAATCCAAAAATGGCTACCACAAACTCGCAATGTTCTTGAAGGACCTTTCCAATGATACCCCACACCATGGGTTAAAAAAAAATAACATCACCACTTTACGTGTAGGAGAGGTACCCAAAAAAATAAAATGTTTTTCATAATTTTGTTTTACCACTTTGTCGGCGTAATTAATATGTATACCTATGCCAAATTACAGCTTTCCAATACTAAGGGTCTCGGAGCTAGACCGCGGACAGACAGACAGACGGACATGACTAAACTATAAGAGTTCCTTGTTTACTACGGAACCCTAAAAACGGAGCGTTAAAATTAAACGTCACTTCACGTAACTTCGTGAGTATTTATATTAAACCGTTACGTACAAACTGGCCGAGATTAGATTAACGTGCAAATATAGAAATGGGTACCCGTACCTCGTGCGTAGGTGGCGCTTTGGAAATAGAATCGGGTCGTTGATGAACTTAGACAGGATGGGTTAACTGTGGGCTCTGTTGTGCGTTTGCGTTGATTTTAGCTGTACTATTTCTGTCTTTAGCAATGGTATTTTTGGTAATGTAGCGAATTTGGAAGCATGATTCTTACATGCGTAAAAAAACTGAGACATAAAAACTGAGTTAGGAGCAGTTCGAGCCCGCGCGCCACAGAGTTGCGTGAAAACGTGTGGTGAAATTTTTTTTAAGCTTTGATAACACACCACCAGATATTTCTAATGCAGCAAAGGACATTTCTAACCAATGTATTAACAGAAAAGTCGAGAACACAATATTGGATTTTATTTGTAAAATTTCTATTCATTTATGTTTGGCAATGGGTGTTATTTACCTGAAATAAATGAATTTATTTTGATATTTAAAATTGTACAACACCCTAAGTATGGTTTCAAAACCTTTTATAGAGGATTCGTATTATGGGTGTAGATAAAGTCTTGTATGCAACTGTACATAATTGGGTATTAAAACACTCATGTGATAATTGGTTTCGGCTTCGCCTCGTATGATAAACCCACATTCGTGTTTTAATATCCCTTATTATACAACAGTTGCATAAATAACTATTGAGCTGATTATTAAACGCTTGAGTCAAGGATTTAAACAAATGAAGATGAGTCAAAGATCCTGCACGAACACTGTAGAAATAACACAGAAATTCAATATTCAAGAGCTCTAAAAGATTTATTACTGAAGCCCCAAAGGATTGTAATAAATCGAGCCCAAAAGAACAAATAATATCTTAGCTCCAGCCAAAAGTTTCCAATGTTCCCAGTGTTACATAAGTGGCTAGAGCCAAACAGAGTGGCTATATTTACCCTAAGAAAAACGATCGTACCATCAGATTAAGCACTATTTATGTCGGTTCCCCATCCATTACAAGACTTTTCGGCGGCCATTTAACTCCTTTCGATGTTGTGCCAACAACTGAGGGCCCTAAAAACATAACACCGTGTTTGCGTGGTCGGGTAAAAAAACAAGACGATGTTTTGGTAGTGTCCCCAAGTTTGCGAATTCTTGAGTTAGTAGAACTGTTTATTTACTGTCGTGTTGTGGGAGGCAAGTGATATGAATTCGTTAAGTTTTGTTTGTGTTACATTCCTATTTTATTACAAGAGTTTCGTCCGCGTGATGTCTTTATAAATTATAGCCTGTTACTCAGTGATAATATAACATTCCCCTGGTGAAAGATTTTTTTAAATCGGTCCAGTAGTTTTTGCGTTTATTCATTACTAGTTTCCGTAAGCGGCTTCGTCCGCTTGATGTTTTTATAAATTATAACTTATTCTCAGTGATAATACAGTGTGAGTCTTCATAATGTGCACATATCGAAATGAGGGAATCTATGCTTAATTTTATCGACGGAAAAAATGGTCAATTTTTTTTTTTTGCATCAAATTTGTTTTTATTCTCTTTGGCATCTTAATTATAAATTTTACAATGATTGTAAAAACTGATGAAAAAAATACAGATTTTTACTAAAAAAACATGTTTATTTTCAATTGAGGGTAGTTTTTTTCTCAATTTTAATTTTATGTGGACGCCTACTTACTTCCAGCCATTATGGAGTTTGTTTCATCGCGATAGCTGATTCAGTTTAAAAGTTACACAGTTTTGTTACAATTTTTTTTAATTCCGTAAAAAGTATTAAAAAAAAAAAATAGATTTTTTTAAATATTTTTTCTGTCGTTAAAATTAAGCATAGATTCCCTCATTTCGATATGTGTAAATTATGAAGAATCACACTGTATAGTTATACCCCTTATTTTTTTTTATTTTTTTTTCGGATGGGAATAAACAAATAACTTCTCCCGCTGCGGCGGAGCGGACGTGTCAGACTCTTTACTGACTAAAACCCACCCGTGTTCCTTCAGTTGCCATGTTGCCGGGGGCCACGATTTCCCTTTCGGACTTCTTCGCAACTTCGGCGGGCATCGGCCCTAGCGGACCCCGGCAATAACCCTGGTATATCCATGGTGATAGATTTTTACCTGACTACGGCAAAGCTAAAAGGAAGGGTTATGATTTTAGCAGTCTATGTATGTATGTTTGTATGTATGTATGTATGTTTGTTTTTACGTGTGTTCCACCGTAGCGCCTAAACTACTAAACCGATTTTGATGAATGAGGTATCAATAGATTCGTAATAATAGTCCAGGTGACATAGGCTATATAATTTTTCCTTAAATTTAATTTGTTGGACTTTACACGTAAATTTCTAACCTCGAAAAAAATTAAAATGGGATGATCATGACATGTTTGGTATCAAAAGAAAGGTCTTGACGAGCACATTACAAATATGTATATAATATTATATTTTCAAAGTAAACAAATATGTTTAAATCGTTAAAAACAAGCAAAAGTGAGACTGCGCTACGTAGTATCGCAAGAAGTTACCAACGTGCAGTTAATCAAATCTTAATAAGTAGTACCGATTTGAAATTCCACTCTTATGAAGAAAAAAAAGTACAACGAAATATTTATATTTTGGATTTCTTCGAAGCTCGACATCGATATATGGTGTTGGCGTCGAAATAAATCGCTCTATGGTTTCGTCCAAAGCACTATGCACTGCTATTGGAATTTAAAATAGGTTAATTATTGAACAATTGTATTACTCTACTCTTATTTACGTTTATCAAGTGTAAAAACGGAAAAGTATAAAATAAAAAATAAAGTTTAATAAAAAACTGTAACCTGACTACGGGAAAATAAAAATGATCTGAAAAGTACGAAACAAGCAAATATTTCAGACAGAAATCAAGACATAGGCACAAAAATGGTCCAGGTAAAGCCGTGGTCGCATGCCATTATAATTTTGTAGGTGTTCTTGGCACCAACATGGTATACAGGCATGCGACCACGGCTTTACCTGGACCATTTTTGTGCCTATGTCTTGATTTCTGTCTGAAATATTTGCTTGTTTCGTACTTTTCAGATCATTTTTATTTTCCCGTAGTCGGGTTACAGTTTTTTATTAAACTTTATTTTTTATTTAAAATCGATTTAGCAGTTTTTTAGTTTATTCATTATACCTCGACCTTAACTGCCTTAACTGCCTCGTTGGTCTTGTGGTCGCAAGCGCTACTGCTGAGCATGAGGTCCTGGGTTCGATTCCCGGGTCGGGCAAAGTGTTATTGGATTTGTCTATCTGGAATTTCTCAGTAGCAGCTCGGAGTCTGGATTTGTGCCCGGTTGATGGTAATAGGCTCGCCCCCTATTACATGGGACTTTAACATAACTGGCGAAATGTGGGTGTACCTGTTACAAGCACACCTCTGCCCAACCCTTCGGGGAAACAAGGCATGATGTTATGTGTTTTTCATTTATTTTGAAAAGAAAGAAAAGAAAAGCTCAAGATAAAGTTAATTAATTCTGTTTTTAATTATTGCGTGTTTGTAAATCAGAACTGTTAAGTTGCTGACCGTAGCCTTGGCGCACAGTGATTATATAATTACGGACTGTGTGGAATTCCTTGTTTCCTCATGATCTAGTACCTATAAGAAATAACTCATTCGCTAACACTGGGTACTGCACTGGTTCACAAGCTGTAGAGAACATAATATAAATGAATACCGTCATTCACTGACGTTTTATTTATTTATTTGCTCTCATGCACATCACATATTTGCAGTCTTGCAGATGATTTGTTGTTTTTAGCATTGCATTTAAGACGCAGATAAGAGGCAAATGTTAAAAGTAGGATTATTTTAAAACAAAAAATTGCCAAATCTATATAGTTTGTGGTAGCGGAAAAAATATATGTTACCTAATCTTGAACATATTGCTCAGAACTTGGTTGTTCTAAATACACGTTTTGAAAAAAAAACTTTTTACAAAAAAAAAAAAACAACCGACTTCAAAAAAAACACTACAAAGTGAAAAATAACTTTAATTTCGGAATTCGGTGTCTTTGGTTTTTAAATTTTCGTTCTTTGACACCGACTTCCGAAATTAAAGTTATTTTTCACTTTGTAGTGTTTTTTTTTAAGTCGGTTGTTTTTTTTTTGTAAAAAGTTTTTATTTTTCACTTTTTAGTTGTGATACCTACCCCACAAAAATTCGAATACCAATACCTGCTATGTAAATAACAGTGACAGGAAGTTATCATAATATCATCCACATACTGAGGAAAAAATACGTATTATTGAAGCTAACTCAAAAACTACCCAAGAAAAGTTAATAAAATTTATATGAGACCACCTCTGAAGTATGATCTACCAAACAAAAAAAGAACCATCAAAATCAATTCATAATTGACGGAGTAATCGCGTAACAAACATACAAAAAAAAAAAAAAAAAACAACATACAGACGAATTGAGAACCTCCTCCTTTTGGAAGTCGGTTAAAAAAAACACGGTAAACTAACCTTTTACCTGGAGTTCCAATCCAAAATATCTGTATTAAATATCAACGTACGTTGGTACGTTGAACGTCTCATTTGTATACAGACTTGGGTTGTTTTTTATTTTCGATTACTCAACTCGTTTTTGAGTAAATAGATAATTGCTTCACATTCTTCAATAAATTACTAGCGTTATGTCATCGCGCTTCTCTTTCTTTTCTATGGATTCCGACAGTGATCGCGGTTTAGCTCTTGTTAGTGTCTTAAGTTTCTTCCAAGCAGTTTCAAGACAAAACAAACATAGAAAACTGTTGAAGTACTTCATAATTAAATTATAATTATAGTTAATCAATCTTTATATTGAAACTGTTGATGTACTTTACATCTCTAGTGTATTTTGTACTTTTGCATGCCTTCTGGTTAAATATGGCTGATGCTAATTATATTTTTTTGTCACCGTGTTTTGTACCCATATTTGCGAAATTAATATCTTATCTTATTTTATCTTATCTTATAGATACTATCAATAGTTATTTATCTAATAATTATGCATAGTAGTAGCCAATCGGTGGAGTAATTAATCAAACTGGGAAGACCTTAACCGCCGATCGAGTGTTACTAATTAGCATTACACAACCTTGTTGCGTGGCATTATCAGGGAAGGGCGTGCATTGAATGCACACGGGGCGTGTCTCGTGTCAAGGTTCCCGGCATTAACACGCACTATTTATACATAAAGGCTTTTAATGACCCCGGGATCGAAGGATTAAGTTGCCACAGTATCTTTGTAAATAGCACTCCAATAGCGAAACACTCTTTTTTTTTCGAAGGAAATTCGAAAGAAAGAAAGCTCAATAACGTAAGTAAATAACGCAATTAATATTTTTGAATTCTCCAAATTAATAGCATTGGAATTGTGCGTGTTTTATGCAATTACCTTACTAATAATAAATCGGCCGTTTGTATACTCCCTACGTCAATTATTGTCAAAACCACGATTGATCAACGACATTGTGACATGTTTTGAGATGTGTGATATATTATGAGGTAATACATACATTTAGAGCCGATGGTTGACGTCGTTCGACCGCAATCAGCTCGCACCCTAAGGCTGACTGTGAGCAAGTTATATGTATGCTAAAACCACTGGTGGCAAGTCACAAGTTGTGTACTTCATTATCAAACAGTGTGTGGAAGTGTGTGCATACCAAGCGTTCGCACCTTGACTACAACGTATGAATAATGCAGTACGGAGTAGTAGTTCACTTGTGGTTGTGGTGTGTACGCCCACAGGCTTAGCCGCCTTTTGATAGAGGATGGCAAAAATGCCTAGAACCGTCTTCTGCAACGTGGCAGGCTAACATTTAAGGCGCTGCATAGTCGGGGCAATTTTGATTTTCGAGTTTCGGCAACTGACAACTCGCAACTGTCTGTTTATAAAATGTCGTTTTTCATAAAAGTAGGTAATTTTAAGAAACTGTACAGACCTAGACATTGCTGCAACTGGTAATCGTTATCGGGAGCCTTTTAAAAAGTTGACAGTTGCGTCAATTAAAGTTGCTTACCTATGCGGCTGCAGAATTCGTCAAATTTGTTGATTGTTCAAAGTTGCGCTACTGTTTACTCTCCAATAATATTAGCTGTGGCATTATGAGGTCAACCCCTTATCCTTGGGATCTAGGGAATGTAACATGACTTGTCAATCTAATGTTACATAAAACGTAAAATCTCTATGTAAACAATCTCAGTTATGATCGTGAAGGGTTGCTCGGAGTGACGTATGTAAATAAATCTTGATAGAGGTACATATCCCTGTTATTGTCCCATTTAGCTAAACTGGCTTTGTTTACTATTTGTCAACGGTTGTTTGCTTATAGTTTATCGTTTCAGTTAATAATGAAATGGTTTTTGAAACTAAGTACTAACTTAGATTCTAAATGGTTCATAATAGTTATGTTTGATTTTATAATATCCTAAATAGGTAGGTGATGGTACTATTTAAAAAAGCTTTAAGACGTAACGAATAATGAATATAAGTTAGGTTTTATGCCCATGTAAATGTAAATATTCGTATGCCGCTTTTAGCGGCGGATATGTCATGAACTTACTATACTAACCAACTTTGTACCTACCATATCCGACGAATGAGTAAAAGGAAAGTAAAGTAAAAAATCTTTATTCAGTTCAGAAAAACACGGTACAGTATTTTAAAAAAATCTGGTAACAGATTACATAGGCGCCTTAAGTGCTAGTTTTTTACAAATTCCTTGGACCCCACACAAGTAAGGCAAACAACTATTTAAGTATTTGGGTGAACGAATTAATTTAGAAGAAATTAAAAACAAAAGGTAATTTTTTTTTACAAAGTAATAAAAAAAAGAAAAGAAGTTAATTAACTAAAATTATTATGTTGTAGGAAGACGGTTGAATGGCAAGAGGTTCAGGTGCTTTTGCGTGTCTTTGTATTTGACGTCATTGTGTAGTACTTTTGGAATATACCTAAGTCTTTTCCACCTTTGTTAAGTTTATTACAAAACTTGGCCTTTCTTAAGTGCTGTCGTGGCCTCAAACTCAAACAATATAAACAGCACCCTTCAATATTAATTAAACGTAATCATTACGTAATAAACGATCTGAACATATCAGTCAGTAGAGTATGTCGGTCCGTCAGTTATCTCGGCGTATTAATCTAACCCAAGGAGGTAAGCTCGGAACAATTAATGGTTTGTGGGCGAACGACGAACCCCACACTACCCCGCATTGGGTGATACGACCACGAAGTATGTAGGGACAGTTAATAAAAGAGTTTGGTATCCAGTCAAGTCAGTCAAATTAACGTCATAGCCAAAATTAATGCACTATTATCATCATTCTTTTGCCTTTATCCCAATTTATTTGGGGTGGTCACAATGTCTTTTTCTCCATACTTTTCTATATCAGTCGTCTTCTTGGTAGAAACTCCCTTTCTAAATTAATATTATGATAAATGAAAATTATTTTTCGACTTCTTTGTAAAATGCGAATTTACTGTGTTAGGTATGGGGTGACCATGGAGTCTTATAAAGTCACATTTTGTGTTTGTGTTTGTGACCACGTTGTTTTTTTAAGCTATATGCAATGGACTTTGATGCGGTTTTTACCACCATTTAGAGAAATTATTCCGAAAGTTTTGTGTTAAATACATTAATTATAAACTAAGATGTAATTAAGGTTACGCTAGTCATTTGTTCTTCTATACTAACTCCACTGTTTGACAATGTACATTAAAAATGATATCTACTTGCCTCGTCATAATCTAGTCCTATATGGAAAAATAATTTAAAAAAGAGTCTGCCTCGTTGGTCTAGTGGTCGCAAGCGCTACTGCTGAGCATGAAGTCCTGGGTTCGATTTCCGGGTCGGGAAAAGTGTTATTGAGTTTTTCTATCTTGAATTTCTCAGTAGCAGCCCGGAGTCTGGATTTATGCCCGGTTGATGGCAATAGGCTCGCCCCCTATTACATGGGACTTAAACATGACTGGTGAAATGTGGGTGTACCTGCTACAGGGACACCTCACCCAACCCTTCGGGGAAACAAGGTGTGATGCTATGTATGTATTAGCCACGTTCACCAACGAGTTCGAGCCGTCGAATAGCGCAACCTTAATAAATAAATCTCAATGTTTTTTTAAGTCGCAAAAACCGCGCGAAGCAGGGGCGCGTTGCTAGTACTTAATAAATTGCACGCTAAAATATGTTTGCTTTATAATGAAGACACAATGTATTATTAACTGGCGCTCTGTCTATTAATTAATTTGATTGGAGCATAATCCAATAAAATGGCTAGCCACATAGATCAGGATTTTGTCGAACAAGGTTAGTAACTTAAATCTGTGAGATAGTTGCAATACACACATAAAATGACAGTTGATTTAATTTTGACAGTTCACCCACGTTCATTGCTTTATTTACGTTGCTGAGCAGACAAATTTTTCAAACCTACAAAGCAATGGATTAGCAATTTCCTTCAAAACTCTCGGATTGTGATTCAAGTGTTTTACGCAATAGGGTGCTGGTCTTCTGGAATTTTGTTTTATACACCGTGAAATTTGAATCACAGTTTTGCTAGAACAAACGTTGTTCAGACCATGGTCTACTACCGTACTACAGCATTCAATAAAAAAAAAACATAATTGGTTTTTGAAAAAACACAAAAAAAAACAAAGTTTAAAATGTCAAGATTGTCGTTACTCCCTACAACACAGACACCACGCATGGGACACAGCATTGTTTACAGGGTTTAAATGTACCTCCATAAACGAAATTTAAAACTTTGTCTTTTTGTGTTTTTTTAAAAACCAATTTATGGTTTTTTTTATTGGATGCTGTAGAATGGTAGTAGACCATGGTCTGAATAACGTTTGTTCTAGCAAAACTGTGATTCAAATTTTACGGTGTATAATATATATAGTCAATTCGACTGTAATAAGACGACACACTGACCAATAATTGTAATAAAGTGGACTGCCTCGTTGGTCTACTGGTCGCAAGCGCTACTGTTGAGCAAAAAGTCCTATATAAGTTCCATTCCCGCATCGGGCAAAGTCTTATTGGGTTTTTCGATCTGGAATTTCTCAGTAGCAGCCCGGAGTCTCAATATGGCCCGGTTGATGGTAATAGGCTCGCCCCCTATTACATGGGATTTAAAACATAACTGGCAAAATGTGGGTGTACTATTGGTACACCTCTGCCTAACCCTTCGGGAATACTGGCGTAATTTGTGTAATTGTGAGTATAAATAAAAGTAGTTATTAAGTTTAAATAGATGTTAAAGGTGGCTGCAGCAAGGCGCGACGCGACTGTGGTGGTATTTTTTTTTTAAACTTCATGGAAATTGTGCTACCGGCGTCGCGTCGCGCCGTCTGCGGGAGACTTAACGTTGTCAATCTTATTGCAAATAATTGTACAAGCACATTAAAGACACCAAGTAGCAATTTAAAAGCAACAAACTCTAGACACAAGCAGAAGTATACTTTTATGAATACATTCACCTTCAAGATAAACACCACTAAAGTTCCAACATCCAGACTTAAAATCTTAGACACTAAAACATACAGACAGGACCATTATGCACATAAATTCAAATAAAAGTAAACGATGACTGGGTTCAGCACGTTTTGGGAAAAGGGATTTCATGTTCGATCGTCGGATGGCCACTTCCATCCTCTACCATTCTTCCCAGGGGCCACTTTCATTACTGACAGTTCCCAGATGCATCTTACATAAAGTTTTATATATCTCTTTAATAGTCTCGCTGAGAACAATAGAGATAGTTTATTCTTTCTCACGGATGTCATTTATTTTTACAGGAAAGTTTTATTTTTAGACAGGGTCTTTCATAATCAATATTTTAGTTCACTAGTTAGCTATGTTTCTTATTTCCATACAGTAATATTGCTAAATTAATCAAAACAGCGAAATATTTGACAGCTATGTGCGACGTTGCCCACTTTCAGAATGCACGCTCTTAAAAGATGGTGGATTTTTTGTACGAATTATACATTTTTATGAATCTAAAAATATTATCTTATTTCAGCTTAGGTATATCTAGTACTAGCTTTTTCCCGCGTGGATGTCGGAAAATATTCCACGGGAACGTACCACCGGGATTACATACCTAATAGCCGAGGAAAAGGTCATTGACCCCTACCGCTGCGCCTGCGTTACGGTCAATCATAATTATTTTGTCACGCGTAATTTTGAATCTGTGATATCTTTTAAACTGTTAATTTAAATGATATGATGTAACGCCACAATTGAATCTAAATTAAATGCCTAATTTAAATAACATATTTTATTGGATAAAGATTGATATAATACCGGTCAAAATAGCTTCGGAAATAAAAATGAATTTTTATGAAATTTTTAAAGATAAAAATGGTTACTGTGGGTCATCTTTAAAAGATAGACATAAAATATGTTAATGCGGACTTTTTCTTGAACTTTTTAAGATCTTCTATCCTGTAGGTAGAACATAAATTTGATGTATCTCTTACGGCTTACGCGGCGCACGAGTAAAGCTCCCACTAGGCATGATTTTTTCCGACATCTTCGACAATAATCGGCATATTTCGGTCAATTTACACAAAACCTTAATGAATTATACACCAAAACCTTTCGCATGAATCACTCCGTCCATTGGTGAAAACCGTTTGAAAATCCGTTCGGTGTTTTTTGAGTTTATCGCGTTCAGACAGACAGACGCGGCAGGGGACTTTGTTTTATAATATGTAAGAATTTTACCGGCATTCAAAACATTATTCCAAGTTTATTTTACCAGAGCTTTTGTGAAAATAAACTACAAAAATACGTTGAACACAAAGCCCTCATTGTCATTCAAACACAATAAACTGCAAAGTGATACAAGACAAGATTTTATTAGTTCCACACTCCCACAATATCCCCGCGGTATACTTCGTCAGTCTTACAAGGCTCCCGCGTGATTTCCAACTATGCAGAGTTGTAAGCAAAGTTCATATCCCAGCTTAGCCGAGATTTGTGCACAGAGAGCAAACAGACCTACGTGCCGCTACTTCAAGTAGCGACGAAGATGGGAGTGCCTGTCTCAGGCAATTGTGCGCTCATCCTAAAACTAAATATCAAGGTATGTTATACTCTAAGTCTACCGGATATGGAGTATTATTGTAAAACAATGGAAAGTGCATAGGTATAAGAAGTATTTGAAGGTTCTATGCAAAAGGTCCAGTTTACCTTCTAAAATCAATAATTTGACTGATTCTGAGATGTTTTCAGATAAATATAATAAATAAATATAATATAATAATAGATGAATATAATATAACAATATATTCAAGGCAAGGGCACGTAAAATTTAATCGCAGAGGCAACCGGATGGCGAGTGGTAATCTGGGTTTTGAAATTATACCAAACCGCCCGTACCGTCCAAATGGACCCCAAATGGATGGGGGCGGAGATATGGGGGATGTTTTTTTGGCTTTGCTTTCAAAATTTAAGCTCTAATAAGTGCAAGGAATTTGTGTGTACCAATGCCATCCAGTTTTGATAAAATTCACCTTCATTTTCGGTGATAAATCATCGGAAAGGAGTTTCAAGAATTATATACAGCGTAAGACATTATTTCAATTGTAACGATGTTGGGGGGTGGCAATCGGATGGTATTGATACACACAAATTCCTTGCACTTATTAGAGCTTAAATTTTAAATGCCCCATATCGTCGCTCCCGTCCATTTGGGGTCCATTCGGACGGTACGGGGGGGTTCGGTATCGCTTCAAGACCTAGATTACCACTCGCCATCCGGTTGCCTCTCCGATTAAATTTTACGTGCCATTGCTTGAACTAATATCTTCGAGTAAGTTTATAAACAAAACACTACACTAATTCCATTTGAATACCTAAATAATTTTACTGATGTTTGTCATCAATCTCCTGTCCTTATTCCAAATTATTTGTGGTCGGCACAAATGTCTTTTTCTTCCATATTTCTCTATTAGTCATCGACTCGGAAAAAAAAGAAATAAAAATTGTTTTATGTAAATAAAATTCAATAAAAAGTTTTGTTTCAGTGAATTTTTGCTTTCAAGAAATTATTTATTTAAGTATCCCAAAAGAAATGTCTCCAATAAACATAGCTCGAGCGACTCCTAAGAAACATTTAAGCAAAACTTAACAAAACAAGACTAACCAAGTAGATTTCCCAGAAATTTCCACGATTAATAGGTTAACGTTGTGGCATTAAAAGTATTAGTAGTCTTCGAGATATCTCGAGCAGCGCTCTGTCAGACAAGTTTAAATCGAAAGAAAGTTGAAACTGTTGGATGAAGAAATCCGAGGAAGCTCAGATTCAGGGGGACTTTGTTCTGCAGTGTTGTGCAAAATCGTCTGCAATTACGTTTAAATTACATTCTAACATTTTTAATTAAGTTTACGAATGGGTTTTTGTAATTTTCAAGACTTCCTGGACTATTTTATACGTTAATATTCTATGACACTCTGCAATACTGTACATAGCTTAACATTAGTGAAAGAATTTTCGGAATCGGATCAGGAGTCCAAAGATTACCCCTCTACATACATCTCTTTATAGGATTAGTATAGATTAGGATTCCGTATCCAAATTGATAAAACGAAACCCTCATAATTTCTTCCTGTCCGTCTATGTTTCTGTCTTTTGTTTATTTAATCGTGAACGGATCTCTAAAAAACAAATTCCAGAATACATCAACAGCCATCGAATTGTTGAAAATACTTTATCATCTTCATCACGATTCATCGCTTGTAAGCATTTTTTACTTTTCTTCGATAAAAGGCCCCGCTGTTTCTTCAAACTTTATTCTTTGAGTGCTTTATTTTTGTTTACCTTCGTTTATAAAATAACCGAGTGGCCGACGCTACTTCGTTCAACTTCGGCTTTCGTCGGGGTCCAAGTTAACCGGTGTCTTGGTGTTTTAATGACTTTCACTCACTAATTTAATTTAAATTTTCTTGATTACTTTCTCGTCTTTGTTAATACGACAGAGTTTTTCTTAGAATAATCCAATTATGTAAATTTTGGGTGTTATGTTTGGGCCGTGTTGGTAATTTCTTACTTGCATTCAGACAGGTGTTAATCCTAATGCATATTTAATTTTCGGATTGAATTAATTACTGAACATTTTGTTTTGGGTTTGTGGTGAAATTAATAATTTGTTCAATCTAGCCATTATTTGTGAGTTACGTGTCTATTTATTAGGTGATTAGGTATTGTATTGAATACAGATTGATTTCATGTTTATAAATTAATTAAGATAAACAGACAGACAAACAGACTCTACGAAAACTAATTACGTAAATCATAACAATGTTCAAAACCAAATGGATCCAAAAACAAACATTCTAATTTCAAATCAATGTAGCCTAATTCTGATACGAATGGATATACAAAAAAAAAAACAAGATTCGGAATATGACAGATAGAGGACGGTTCTCTATGTATAGTAAAAGACTGATGTCGAGTCGTATGTGCACAGTACACAGAACGGACAAAAAGGATTACAGTGTCCACAAAAGGAGGTTTTTATGAATATCCATTTTCAGGATAAAGGCTCCTGAACCAATAGAGCGTGAAGATAAGACTACGTTTAGTAATAAAACTTAGGATTTCTCCGCTGAAAAACTTCTTTATGGCCACTCAGAGTTATTCTAATTCGGAGAGCGTGGCTTATCTATTGATATTTATTATTTTAGAGTGCCTTTTAATGTGAGTAGTTTAAGTTTCTATCCCTGAATTTTGGGGTTCTTAAATTAAAGAAAGAAAATTATTTATAGCTAAATCTGAAACTTAAACTAATAATAGGAATAGGGTCGAGCTTATTTATACTATGACGTAATTTTAACTATTTGAGAATAATTTAAATAGCTACTTGAATCAAAAGTTAGAATTACTCCACAGTCGAAATAGACTGACCTCACTTGACTTAGTAATAAGGAAAAAAAATGCAGTTTTAAAATCTCTGAAGTAGCAGAAGCTGTATCTATTAGGTAGTTATTTGCCCAATTTCATAATTATTATTATTTGTCTGTATAGCAGGTACACCCACATTTCGCCAGTTATGTTTAAGTCCCATGTAATAGGAGGCCTCTGCCCAACCCTTCAGGGAAACAAGGCGTGATGTTATGTGTTTTTATTTGTCTAAAAAAGTTTTCAACTATAACTATACATATACGGCTTATAGTGTTGCACCATTCATTAAAATTCTGTCTAAACAACATAATTTATAGTGTTATAAAGATAAGGCTCAAATTAATACGAAATACTTTTCACTCAGTTCGAAAGTTCGTCTACGAAAATGATAATAAATTAAAGTTCTGGATTAAACTATCCAAGTATCGTCGGATGAACTTTTCTTTTAAAGACACTTTCATAAATACTTAATGTAGCTGTCACTTTATATTTGTGAATTTGTATTTTATTTACGTCAAGTTACAACTTAGAGGTATCCTTTAATCACGCGATGTTTTTAGGGCCACTTTTATACCCCACTGTCCCCCTTGGTGATACGTCAGAGGTTTTAGGGTACCCCTCCTCTCCCCTTCCCAGCGTCATGTGTATTTTTATTATTGAGAAGATCAGATATTTTTAGAATTTGTTTATAAAAAAAATATCATAAAATTACATTCTGAAAAACCATAAATATTAGGGAGTGCCTCCGCTGCCAGCACCGGCACCCAAAAATAACGCCGTTTGGAACCGGCAGTACATTACTGCTGGCAGCTGAGATTAAAAACATCGGCTGTCGGCGCCGCCGGCTCCCATAATGGACACCGGCGGCGGCGCGGCGTTTATGTAAACCCTTCCAGTATTCAGAACCCCAACTAACTAACCCTAACCAAGTATTTTTTTCTATATATTCCAGTCGTTTTTGGTACTCGCCGGTCGCTGCCGTGGCACCGCTCGCTTCGCTCGCTGAGCTCGTGCGTAGGGAGTTGCAGTTCTAACCTAACCTAAGCTTTTTTGCGAGTAAAAATATTTAACCTAATCTAACTAGTTTGGTTCCGGATAGTACTTGATTACTGGAATATAGAAATGGTGGATTATGGAAATATATTAAAATAAATAATAATGCTATATAGATGTTTTTTTAATTATGCCTACCCCGCCTATCTACTCTATACAACAAATTACCAACGCCATTTTCCGCTTTTCCAGCAGCCAATTCAGCGACCGACGCTGACAACCAATTCGGGACATGGCGCCGACAGCCAAAATATTAATAAAATTGAAAATTTGGTTGTTATTTACTGCACTTGAAGCTTTAAGCACTATGATATAAAAGGTTTCCAGGCTAACATGAAAAAAATACACGTGATTGTCACATGTACCCATACCCCATCGTGATTAATCGTGATTTTTTCTGACCCCTTCGCCCGTTCGAACCTCGCGTAGTTAAAGAACGATCCCTTACATGTAGATGGATTTATTTATTTGATAATAAAAATAACAAAATATTCTAAAAGCTTCTGATATCTTATAACATGTCACTCTTATGTATTGTTGTGAGATGAACAATACTATCGTTTTCTTTTTTTCATTCGATCGTTTTAGACTAGTGTTTATAGCTATCTAAATATATTTTTAGGTAGTTTTAAGATATTTATAGGATTTTGTAAATAAGTAATTTGATATCAGTTATTACTGAAAATAACACCATTAAATTGTCAGTCATTCGTGAAAAGTTGACAGAATCTTTGCAGCGCTGATTTGCTGGATTTATTTTCTCCTCTACCTATTGTTATTTCTCCTGACAAAATTTATTCGGTTTATATGTATGTCAATGTTTGTATTAGTATGTATTCATTTTCAAGTTATCTATCACTTATGTTGCACCTGCCATGTGTTGTCTCTGCATCACCCTAAGATTGACTGATAGAAAATGCCTCAGGTATTAAGAGCGTTTACGTCTAGCGCGGGAAGTCAAGTTTAGGTAAATTCTTCGCAAAATTCACTCACACAGAAGCGCGCGTACATGTGTGCGTAGAGTTGGCGCGTTCGCTATCTTTATAGTCAGACTAACACACGTTGATCCGTTCGATTTAGAGCAATAATTGTTTTAGTAAATATTTAATTGGAATTTAAATCCAACTTCAATTTATTGTTACACCTATGATTAATATTATTAAAAAAACGAATTAAATAAATAATTTTACAATATTTTATTGGAACAGTTTACATATTTATACGCTTCTTTTCGTGTTTATTTTATATTAGGCATAACAATTTGATGAATCATATTTATTTCTTTTAAACATCTTATCTTATTATCACTCCGAGTAACAACAAGCGCAACATGTCATACTCATAGTTACATTATGGGTACTGTATTAATTTAATATTAGCATGTCTGTGTCGCAAACCCATAAGATTTTCCTTTACCAATAATCGCTCATCGCGCCTAAAGAAGCTTTCACCTGAAAAAAAAACGTGTGCGTTTGTGAGAACCCACTCAGGAATAAAGTTCCTTCTCACGTATCATTTAAAATAAAAACAAAATTTTCGCAGCCGTCATCTTGGATTTACATTTTGACCTCACTATCGACTTTAATACCCTCAAAAACTAATGCCTCATTTACATTCTGCCCCTGCCGCTACTGTTCGCGCTGCCAGCCATAATTCTCTAAATACTACCGTAGTAGGATCGAAAGAACTGCCCTACCACTCATATCGCTTTCGACTTTCAACAATGGTAGACGTCGAAATAATTACAGCGTCGCTGTGTAGAAAACACAATACATAATTATGTTCTTTATTTAAAAAAAAAACAAATTTAAAAAAAGAAAATTATCTTCGTAGAAGATGATGGATCCTCTCCATAACATCAAATACAAACCATATCGGATGAAATATATCGTCTGCATCTGCTCCACCCTAATTGCGTAACTTATTTTCATAAACGATTATAGCAAATTTATTTCATTTTGACAGTTCAACAACATTCATTGCATTATTTACGTTATTGAGCAGATTTTTACTCCAACTTATGAAGCAATGGATTAGCAATCTGTTTCAAATCGAAACAATTGTGATTGATCGTGCATTACGCAATTTTTTTTTTCTTAGCCTTTATTGTCCCACTGCTGGGCAAAGGCCTCCGTACCCTCTTTCCACCTCTCTCTGTCTAGAGCTTCCAAGAACCAATCTTTCTTAAAGGAGTCCAGCTCATCCCGCCATCTCCGTCTGGGCCTGCCGCGATGTCGTTTGCCATTAAGCGGGACCCACTGGGTCGTAAGTTTGGCCCATTGATCGTTTGACATGCGGCAGATGTGTCCAGCCCAATTCCATTTAAGCGTGGCAGCTTTCCGAGTGATATCAGATATTTTAGTGATGGAACGGATTGTTGTATTCTTAACCCGGTCCACAAGTTTAATACCAAGAATACTCCGTTCCATAGCTCTCTGGCAAACCTCGAGCGTGGTCCTCTTTTCTATTACGCAATTATTGGGGTACAGATCGGCTAGATGAATTTTTTTGAAGAGGCCTAAACGTGACCATCAGTGACTTCTTTGATTTCAATTCGTCAATAGGAAGGAGTATCTTCTAAAGCTTCACTAATTCTCTTCCAGCACGCGTAGCATGACCACCATTGATAATAGAACAATAGACAAAATGACAGATAAACAATCACAATCTGTCATTTTGTCTATTCTTCCGTCGACAAAACCCGTTTCTATTGTGGTCATGCTACGTGTCCAGACGTCGTCAACTTAGTTTTAATTTGTGGTTTTTGTCATTTAAATCCTACATACTTTTTTTGGATTCCAATAGTTCCAAAAATGTGTATAATAGTGTTTTTATTATTCCACTCGAAGGGCATTTTCACAGATCGTATAAATAGGCGACACGCACGTCCGATTCGTCCAGGCGCTCGGTAAGAAGTGAGCTGCGGAGCTGAACGTAAACACGCCCTGCCATTCGTGCTGCTCGTTCTTTGACTTCCGCATAAAAAAACCGCTCATTTGGGGAGCGTAGGGCAACGCGAGTAGCAGTGGCAGCAGTATAAGAAGTATCGTGTTTACATACTCATCCTGCCCACTTTCCTGCTCATTGCTGTGGAAGTGAGCTGTATGTAAACGGGGTATATGAAAACGACACCCATGATGAATTCTCCCGCTCTGGGCGGAGCGGGAGGGCGTGTTAGACTCTTACTGAGTAAAACCCACCCGTGTTCTTTCGGTTGCCCTGTTGCCGGGGGCCACGATTTCCCTATCGGTTTTCTTCGAACCCCCGGCAGGCATTGGCCCAAGCGGACCCCGTCAATTCTGCTGACATCTCGTTGAGGCGCGCGTGGAACACAACGCGCCGTCGACCCGGGCTTGGTCCTTATCGGATGGTGAGCTACCCATTGCTGGAATTGTCGGGTGTCTCCTCCTGCGGCGGTTAGGGGCGTGAAGGCGCGAAATTTGCTTCTCCCTCACGCGTTCCGCCTCCTCCTTCGCGAGCATTACCGCTTCGCAGAAGGAGGTGACGGCCTGCCATTTCTTCTCGCTCCGTACCATGGCCTGAACCAGGGCCGGACGCGAGAGATCACCACCGCCGATCACCTCAACGAAGACACGGTGTTGCTCCGCCCAAGCCGGGCAGACCTCCACCGTATGCTCTGCCGTGTCCTCAGGCCGATCCACACAATGGTGACACCCGGATGTTTCCTCCCGCCTTATCCTGAACAGGAACCTCACGAAGCAGCCGTGTTTTATATAGAATTTTTCACTTTTTGTATGGAGACCATGAAAAATTATTACCTATATGTTGAGTTTTATGGGTTTATGGGCATTATAAAGGGGGTCGAAATTTTCATTACTTTTGCGATAGATCACACCATTTTCGAAATATAAGCAAAAGAAAAGAAAAAAAGATACAGTACTATTTTTGCAGCTGAAGTCGAGGTGTGGGTATGAATTTTAGTTCATGACAACTAATTTAATTCCACACTTTTTTAATGGCGATTAAAAGTAGTCAGATTTAGTTAGGCAAACAAAATTTTTCATGAAAAACGTCAAATTCAGAATAGCAAAATCGCCATTTTCACTAAAGTATTAACTCAGTGTCATCTTTCACTAAGGCCCGTATTACAGAACGTCACTCAATACTCAAGCATTACTTAAAACTAGATTCAAGCCATTTGATTGGTTGAAACTAGTTTTAAGTAATGCTTGAGTATTGACTGTCGTTCTGTAATACGGGCCTAAGATGGTACTGAGTTACTTTGGTGTATGCTTGTTTGTTTGTTTGAAAAATATTACGTCAGCAAATGCTGTATTGATTTTTCGGAATTTTCAGTATTTTATTCGGTCCTTTCTTTATTTGTATTCGCATATAAGTTGTCGGAAAATTAGCATTTATAGCAGTAAATTTCAAATTTTAAGTATGCTCATATTTTAACTTTTTTCGGAACTTTTATTACTACCCAAACTAAATGGTGATTTTTTGTCTAGTCATTTGTGACAACAGAAGGCATTTGTGACATGAGAATCGGCACCGATATCAACTTTAGCACCCTAAATTAGTTTTCACTTCAATAAAATATTTTACTTACTAAAGTACTAAGATGTGGCGATCATGCTATATTCGTGCATTATCGTTGTACGCACGACAAAGGTCAACAGCGGTCAGGCAGAGCGCCGAGCGACACGTCCACTCTCTGAAAGGCCTCACGGCGGACTAATTTGAAACGGTTTGCGCGTGGAGTTTTATAGTAATTTTAGAGTAGTTTTAAAAAAATTCTAGAAAAATAACCAAACTCATATAGTTAAAAATTTTGATTGCAAATTTTTAAGAAGATGTTTTTCTATTATAGTAACCTTTTATTATATTAAATTAAGGAAGGTATATTGGTAAAAAAAAAACATTTTATTCACCAAAATTTCATTATAATTTCGCATTGTTTGGATTTTTATTTCTCATGTAGGGAACCTAAACTGAAAATTTCTTTTAACTAACTTTTTTCCTAAGAATCTTTGCAGTTAGATAAAAAATATTGTTTGTTAGGGTGATCAGTGATTTAAGATATTTTAAGCGTCAAAGTTGACGCTCGAAGTAAAATTAACAAAACCTCTGTTCAGTAATCTTGATATAATTCACAAATACTCTAATAATCTAAAATTTTTCCTAACTAAGTGTTTAGACAACAATATTTCCTAAAATGATTAGTAATTAATATGTTTTTAAAATAATGTTTGATGGATATTAACTGGATCGAAAAGTACTGTTTTTCAGCTAAACAGCGCGCGGATGGCGTAAACGCTCTTAAGTCCGGCTTTGTACAGTATTTTTTACTTGTGCATAAAGTTTAAATAAATAAATTATTAGAAACAAAGATTTTAAAATGCAATAGGTCATTACGCCAACTCTTTTTGAGTCAGCCTTAACAGACGCCTTCCATCTTTCTGAAGGTTACTAGGTAACTACATATGTAGGTATTGCTTTCAATACCTTTATCAAAATTTAAAAATGGCTAACCACCAGATGCTCACAACCTCTTTCCATTCATCGGGAGAGTCCGCATAATTGATCAATGAAAATGGCCTAGTGTACCGAACTTCACGTGGAAAGCCTATACAGTACACAAAGATACCCGTGATTCATTCTAGTGGCTGTGGAAGCACTCAGGGAAATTTGTGGTGCCCATTAAAATGCTCGACAGTCGACAGTGTACAGTGCAATGTGAAACAGTTGCGTGAATATGAATTAATATTTATAATTTTGGTATGTTTAAGAGCTATTATCAAGATTTTAATGATATTTTTTATTCATCATTCATTATCATCGTCATTTCAGCTGGAAGACATCCACTGCTGGATATGTCCAGCAGTGGATGTGCGAAGTGGTGGTGCTTGGGGGAGGCTCATAGGCCACCGCCACTTCAGTCAGTTCTGTGTTTTTGTCATCCAACGGATTCCTCCGGCCTTCACCAGGTCATCGGTCCATTTTGTGAGATGCTTTCCAATGCTACGTCTTCCGGTACGCGGTCGCCGCTCCAGAACCTTTCGGCCCCAACGGCCCCAGGGTAGTACACACGGCTATACATTCAACCTATACATTTCCAGTATAAGCTGACCTCGCATTGTACGTAAATCGTATACAATGCGAGATCAGCATAAACTGGAAATGTATAGCTTGATGTGTAGCCGTGTTTACCTATATTATATTAATACCTTAGGGAAGTATGTTTTTAGGGTTCCGTAGTAAACAAGGAACTGTTATAGTTTCGTCATGTTCGTCTGTCTGTCTGTCTGTCCGCGGTCTAGCTCCGAGACCCTTAGTACTAGAAAGCTGTAATTTGGCATAGGTATACATTTTAATTACGCCGACAAACTGGTAAAACAAAATTATGAAAAACATTTTTTTTTAGGGTACCTCTGATACACGTAAAGTGGTGATGTTATTTTTTTTCTTTTTTTAACCCATGGTGAGGGGTATCATTGGAAAGATCCTTCAAAAACATTGTGAGTTTGTGAAAACCATTTTTGGATTCAGGGATCCGTTTGCGGAATATTAAGCTTTAAAGTGCTAATTTTTGTTAGAGTCAAGTGTCCCCCCCCTGCCGGCTAAATGGTTAGTTTTGGGTATGTGAAAAAAATCACAACAGTAGTTTATATAACGAAATTAAAAGGAAAACTATCAAAGGTAAGAAGGCTCTACAAGTTAACGAGTAATAATCGACCAACTTAACTTTGCAGTTGCAAAAACATGTTTTCCCATACATTCCGTATGGGAGAATATATTTTTAAACTACAAAGTTAAGTTTGTTTTTGGGATAAATTCATCCCAACTACGGAACCCTTCATTGTGCGAAAGTAAAAAAAAATGTTAGAGGTAAGTGTCCCCCACACTTACCTCTAACATTTTTTTTTACTTTAAAGCTTAATATTTCGCAAACGGATGTCTAAATTCAAAAATAGTTTTAGCATACTCACAATGTTTTTGAAAGACCTTTCTAACGATACCCCACACCAAGGGGTAGAAAAAAAAAAAACATTTTTCATGATTTTATTTTACCACTTTGTCAGCGTGATTAATATGTATACCTATGCCAAATTACAGCGTTCTAATACTCAGCGTCTCTGAGCTAAGTCGCGGACAGATAGACAGACAGACTGACAGACAGACAGACGGGCAGACAGACAGACAGACGGACATGACGAAACTATAAGGGTTCCTTGTTTACTACGGAACCCTAAAAACCAGCATATTGCATCTATAATTTGATTTTATATCGAAAAAAAATTACTATTCGTCGCTCAACGCATGATTTAAATCAATATACATTTGTCTGTTTACATTCTGTGCCATTTTATTCGATTTACAAATATTATTTGTGCCTGCCAGGAATATTGGAATACTCCAATGTTTTCATCACATATTTTTATTTGTGGGCAAAGAGTAAAAATTCTTTATGAATACCAAAACTTTGCATCGGGATTTATCGTGCTGCACCTACCTATTATTAATTATAACAATCAATTCATTTTGAAAAATATGAGATGAACAAGTCGTGTGAACGATGGGACTTTCCATTCGAAAAAAATTAGGAACTTTCATTCAAACTTTCAACCCTTATTTAAACCCTTTTGGGGACGAATTTTCAAAAGCCTTCGGGCTCACTTTCGTTCAAACTCAAACTCAAAGCATTTATTTCAATTAAACCATTTACAGGCACCTTTGAATTGTTAAGGAATCGGTCAGTCAGAAATATGAAGCTAGTTGGCCATTCCAAAGCGTAGTAGGTACCTAGGTACCGTTATATAAGGAACTCTTGTGCAAAATTTCATGCTTCTAGACTGTGTGCTTTGCGGTGAATGATGGAAAGAAAAATATTTAAATACTTATAGGTACTCGGAACTCGGTACCAAACAGCGTCTATTAGCACTAGTACAGGCTCGAATACTAAAGTTTTTTGGTCATGTCTCCAGGCGGAATAATGACTCCATAGAGCGTCTAGTGGTGCAGGGCAGAGTGGAAGGTAATAGGCCACGCGGGAGGTCACCAATGAGGTGGACCGATCAAATAAAATCCGCGGTTGGAGGCCCTGTTAATGAATGCGCTAGACTGTCATGTAACAGAACCAGATGGAGGGAGATCGTGAGGCGGGCAACGACTACACCTGCGATTGGACATAGTTTATTGTGACCACGACGGCTCTGTCAAGAGCGATACGAAGAAGAAGAAGAAGATAGGTACTAATAGCAGGAATTTCTCAGTAGCAGCCCGGAGTCTGGATTTGTGCCCGGTTGATGGCAATAGGCTCGTCCCCTATTGGGCTATAGGACTTAAACAACTGGCAAGATGTGGGTGTACTATAGACACATGACTTATATTCATGTGCTATAGTTACTATCGAAGAAACGCATATCTGTACACTGTAAGGACTATTTTTGCTTGCAGTGCTCGACCGCTATAGTATCGCTTACCTGCGAAAAAAAGGGTCGTGTGCACGGGATTTTGGTTTCAAATTGCTTAGATATGCGTTACCCCGATGGTACACCTCTGCCTAACCCTTCGGGGAATAATGGCGTGATGTTATGTAAGTAGTTACCAATAAGTATGTAGTATTAGAGGGCAATTCTCGTAATTTTTAAGAACAATTCGCAATCTAATCTCATTCGCAATCTATCAAAATCAATCAATCAAAAATACAATTATTTTACTAATATTTTTGACAAGTTTGACAGATTGAACCTTGAATGTGAACGGTTTTTTCAGTACGAGAATTGACCTTCAGATACCTAACTTCGTACCTGAAGGTATCCTGCCGGGGTTGCGAAGAAATCTGAAAGGGAGATCGGGGCACCGTCAACATGGCAACTGAAGGAACACGGGTGGGTTTTAGTCAGTAATAGTCTGACACGCCCTCCCACTCCGCCTAGAGCGGGAGAAGTTATTTGATAATTTTATTTTCCACCCAAAAAAAAGAAAGATTTAGATTTTTTTAAAATTAATTTAGAAAAGCGTAAAATAATTTCATTTCAACCTTATTCTATAAGTACATTATTTCACAGCGTGTAGGTCTAAAATCATCGAAATCTGTGCAGACTGACTTACTGTCTTCCTCATTTACCAGTGAATGTCGACTCATTATTCTGTAATTTCAAGACTTATTGAAACAATAATAATATTGCGACAATTAAGCATTGCGGTATTTATTACTCGTCCATTATTCTCAGTCCGTACACGGTATTATCAATAATATGAATTACGTCGACGTGCGAATCTTCTAACGAGGAGAAAATATTGTGACACTAGCTGCGCCCCACGGTTTCACCCGCAGAAGTCTTGATCCCGTGGGAATATCGGGATAAAATGTATTCTATGTGTTAATCCAGGTTATAAACTATCTGTGTACCAAATTTCATCCAAATCCGTTCAACCGTTTGAACGTGAAGAAGAGACAAACATACACACACACTCACAAACTTTCGCCTTTATAATATTATTTATTTATATATACTTTATTGTACACCACAAAAATACATAACAAAATAAAAAACAAACACTACAAAATATACAATGAGCGGCCTTATCGCTTTCCGCGATCTCTTCCAGGCAACCTTGGAATGGACAGTGATTTGCCTGGACATAAAATGGGGCTGTCGTTGGTGCAAATAATAAATGTACAATCAATATACTAGAACTAGAATAGAATCTACACAGATAAAAACATATCCTAAATAATAGATACATTAATACATACATACTTACTGAATATATAAGCAACAAAAATAAATGAAGACTATAGATAATTAAAGTAACGAGAACAAGATCACAACGACAAGTAATGTTCCTTTCCTAATATTAGTGTGATTTTGTATGACGTCGCCGTCGATTACAATTATTAATAATAACTTCGCTTTGTTCTTTATCAGTTTAATAGGAAGCTATGATCATCCATAAAAATTTTTGGTCAAGTGCAATGATGAAACATTCGCTGGTTTCATGAAATTATGAGAAGGTACTGCAAAGTTTGGTCTTTAATACTATGCATAGTTGATATTAGATACAACTAAGTTACTGCTTTCAGCTCCTTTGCAGCATTATACGACTGTGCACGTGTTGCACATAAGTTCAACCATATTTATGTCATTCGGTTTTCATCGTAGAGCGCGGAATCAGCAGGCAGCGTCTAGAGATGGCAGTGCTAATGTGAACAGTGCAGTGTGGCTGCGTCACGTTTTTTTATACGTCGACTAGAGTCCGGTCGTTGAGAGAATACGTTCTTGACAGCTGTCAGTTTCAGACTAACGAATATGTGTTTTCCGAATTTGATTCTTATAGTTACTAGAAATTCTCCAACTGACAGGTGTTAGGAAAGCATACTCTCTCCGAACTGTAAACAGCCGACTCTCGGCCGAACTGTAAACAGTATGTTAATGGCTGTCTGTTGTCTCACATGTCTCCGTAACGTAAGTTCTAATACTGATAAAACTTAGTGCCGAAAATGCATAGAACGCTCAACTTCTGTCACGGACCACCAAAACCGTCAGTTTCTATTTCTATACGTCATTTGTGTTGTCAAAGTATTGACAATGCCGCCTCCAGCAGCGGCAGCCGAGGTGTCGTCCATGCTCTGTGGTTTTCATTCTGTGGCAATTGTTTTTCCAATAGCATTCTCGTGTAGCTTGCCGATATTCACATGCAGCTCCGTCGTTGCAATGATCGCCTTGTTTCAGATTGGCTCGCGACCATCACCATTCCGACTAGGTATTGCCGTTAAAGTAGATAGGATTCTAAATATAACTTTTCAATTCAATCAGTCTTTAACACTGCTAAAAGTAACCTTACCCTGTTCTTTCGTGGTGATATCGCCATCGATTCTTCGTCTACAGTTTCTGTTGGCCTGTAAAACTTTTTATCTACACTCATGCTTATGAATCCTCTATAAAAGTTTCTGAAACAGTTTGCTTATTGTCAACATTAAAACAATCAGTGTCATAGTAACTATAATATCATCCAAACGAGTGTTATAATGTTGTACTAAATTTCATTATGCAAAACGAATTCCAAAAAAAGAACATTGTCATGCACGCGCGTTTCACTACCACAGCGCCGTAATAAAAAATATAAAAAACTTATATGTTATCTGAATTTACATCGTATCCCGCCATTTTTGTTCGATATTAGTATTGCAAAAATTTATTACCTACTTTGTTGTTCACAAAAATGAGTGATACAAGCTTCAGCAAAGGACATTTCTAACCAATTATTACCAGAAAAGTCGAAAAAACAATATTGTACAACACCAAGGCTTTTATAGAGGATTCATATCATGGATGTAGATAGTCTTGTATGCAACTAAATAATAATTAGGTATTAAAACACTCAAGTGATACTATTATTCTACATTTTTTTTAGGGACACCTGTTGTTATAGCCCTTCCCTGAGATGGGTCTAAACTAGTTAAAAGTAGGTACCCAGTTGTACTGGCGCGTTTGTATCAAGTTTTCTTTCTGTCGAGTTACTTACTCTGATCGCAGATTATCATATTCTGGCCTTCAAAAGTTTTTATAAGTTTTTGAGTTGTTATTAATCTACAATTTCTTGAGCATGGTAATACAAAAATCTCAAGTACTTCCAATATTTTACATGTTGTGACAGCTGTAATATTAGGTCTCATCAACACGCGTTCGTATTTCCGATGATCGACGATGATTCTCGAAGCGCATATTTTCATTGAGAAATCTGTATCCACTAGCTTTTGTTTTTCGCTTTCTCTCGTTTAATGGTATCTAACTTTTATAATTGAATTCAATAAGATATTGAATTCAGATTCAATTTCGAAGAACAGTTCAGTAATTCGAAAAATAAGCTTTAATGCGATAACCATGTTCCATTAGATTTATGGGTTTGTTTTGTTTTATTTACGATTCTAATAAAAGTGGTCATCATATTTTCTACCTTCTTATGGTAGAAAATATGATAGTAGGTCCTCTCTCCATAAAATCATCATTACTAGACATCGAATTTAGATTTGGATTTTTTATTTTTTTCAGTACAATTGGGAAAAAAGGCTTAAATATGCATTAACGCCGTAATTAGAGAGTTATATGCATTTGCATATTTGCATATGCAAATGCATATTTGCATATTTTTCCCAATTGTGCATATTTCGTTTAGTAGCGGGCTGCGGGAGGTACGTATAGGGAGCCTACATCAACGGCACAGGTCATACTCTGCCTAAAAAGGTACCTATCTCCAGAAATGGCACCAAATTTTAAGTTTTATCCAATGACGTCAGTTAATGTAGAGAGGTCGTTTTCGGCGTACAAATTAATACTGGGGGACAAACGTCACTTTGCTCTCGAAAATTTGGAAAAAAATTGTTTAATATCACAAAAACTATTCATAATTTAATTAAATTTTAGGAATAATTCGGTTTTTTTAACGTCTTAATTAAAATATAGGTATAAAAATAAAAATAGTTTTTTGATTTTGCATTGTGCATATTTCGGCCTTTTTAGTGCATGTTTGCATGCATATTTTGGCACTTTTTTAGTGCATAATAATCCGATGTCTAATCATTACATCACCACATCCTTACCTTTGTTTTATGATTGTTGTTATAGGTTAGTTACTAACCTAGTTCCAGGACCCAGGGCTTCCCAAACTTATTTTTACTGTGACGCCCTTGGGAATTTGCCATTTTTTTGCGACGGTCCCCTCTATCCAAAAAGTACCTACCAGTTGTAGTTCTAGCGCCTAGTAACAAGTTATCAGAAAAACTCCAAATAAAAGTTATAATTTTTTATTAGAAAATGTGAACAAAAACAAATCATAAGAATCAAAATTAATAGAGGTATTTATTATACTTTGTTGGCTGGCTACTAATGAGAAGGATGTGCTTGCTTTTCTGAGCATAGCCTCTCAAAACGAGGCTCAAGTTTAGAAATCGCCACTCTCATCTCTTTCTCTACATTGAGAAACTGAGCTCCAAAATTCAAGCAGTTTGTCTTTGTCGTATTGGAGCTTAAAGCTGGAGTCACAAGACAATTCTATTAGGTAATTGTTCTTCTTCCTCTGTCGAAAGTGTTGATAGTACTGATAGTAGTAAGGTCGACTGGAAAGGGTTTCTAAACTATGTGGATCGCCTCACGATGCCCCTGGGATAATGCTCTGACGCCCCAGGGCGTCGAGACGCACAGTTAGGGAAATCCTGTTAGTATATACTTTACTTATGTATTTATTGTAAATGTAATGTATATAATGTACGTACACCACAGACTACCTACAGTATTCTCTCCTCCCCCTTTCTAATCCATCCACAAAATGTCTTTAAAAGATCGCGTCTAGCGATAAGATCGCCCATTGTGCCGCCCTATGTCCACTGCTGGACATATTCTCTCCAATTGCACATTTCAGCAAAGTTCTCCGCAACCCTCATCCAGCCAGTCGGTCCGCCTAGCCTGCTTAAAGCTCTTTTAATCCTAAATCCTAAATAAACTGTTGTCTACAAAGTTGTCAGTGTTATTCTTCTTAGTTTATCTTCAGCCGTCGGGTGTAAAATGGTCCGGTCGTGTGTTTGGGCTTGTTTTGTTTGAGTTGGCGGTGTACGAGGCCTTCAATGCAGATGTGACCTTTGAAGAATATGTTTTGGGGTAGTGTCGTTTTCTCACTATCATCTAAATTAATATTACAAAGTCACAATATTTGTTTATGTTTGTAAGAAGAAGTACTGATTCGATTATAAAAAATCTTTCACTGATAGAAAGCTACGCTATTTTGCCGTCTATAGTTAGGATAATATGTTGCGTTATGTTAAAAAAAAAAAATTATAACGAGAAAAGATTTGATTGTTGGTATGTTTGTTTGTAATGGATATTCTCAAAAACTACTTACTTAGCTACATTATGAGCGAATAACATAGGCTATATTTTATCGACATCCTTGCGAACGAAGTCGCGGGCAGAAGCTAGTTATACATAAATGTAAATCCACTTAAAGGCTTAAGCGGTTTTAAAAACTTTCCTTTCCCGTCTATAGGGCGCTTGCCACCTTTTGGAACTGTAATTTTTACTCATAATTTAGTTAGTTACCTAATCTTGACGTGTTCGGAATAATAATAAAGATGCTTAAGACGCAGATATATACCAGTGACCTTGAGTCGTTAGCTTGCGTGTTCTGTACTGAGCTCACACAACGGGTCATACGTCCAGCCAGTAAATAAGACTCATACAGGAGCGCTGTCCCAAATTAGACGCATTATTGATTTATTGAATTATTTATTTATACATGAACCAAAAGGAATTAAAAAAACACGCATACTAAAAGATCAATAGTTAAATTATCTTTAAAATGGTGAAGGTTTGAGAAAAAACGCTTGATAAATTTTGCGTGATTCTCAGTTTTTATCCGCATTAGATTTATCTTTACAAATTAATTTCACTATGTAATATAAACATAATCTAAAATATTTAAGTTATAAATAAAATGCTCCAATTTAACATATATTTTTTCCAAGTCATTAACACTACTCATTTAGACGTAATCTTCAGTATAAAATCATTAAAGTCAGTTATCGTCACCTTAACCTTGTTATTCCACGTCTGTACGTAGAGCAAAGGCAAACAACACAGTTTTTGAAGATTGTACTATAATAGCATAGCATAACATCACGCCTATTTGCCCCGAAAGGTTAGACAGAGGTATACCTACAACAGCAAAATGTTGCAAAAGACGAAAAGAATAGATGAAGTGCTTTTCCTTTTTCAAACAATATTGACTGATCTATTTAAAAAAAAAAATACAAAATATTCGGTTCACCGAAAAGGAGCTATAACTTTAAAATGTTTGCGAGGACGCTTCAGCCCTGAAGGCTTTATAATAATAATAATGAATGTCATTAAATGTTCCGAGAATCTCGTTATGCCCGTGATAATGATATCGAGTTATTAAAAGTTTATATGAAAGAATTTTCGTATTTAAATTGAATAATACTTGAGAAAGCCGCGGTGAAAAGGTTGGATGTTTGGGTTGGTTTCAGCCTTCAAGCTATAGCTTTTATGTGCATTTTTGTTTTTCATTTTCTCATCTTTTTGGGCAAAATAAATTTGCCTAGCCTTTTCTCAACTATGTTGGGGTCGGCTTCCAGTTTAACCGGATGCAGCTGAATAACAGTATTTTACTTAGAGCAACTGCCTATCTGACTTCCACAACCCAGTAGGTTACACGATACCCCTTGGTAAGACTGGTTGTTAGACTTTTGGGCTTCTAATTGCCCGTAACGACTATCAAAGATCCACAAATGACAGCCGGGACCAACGGCCTCGACATGTAATGGATTTTCACTCATCCACGAACGGACCGCGGCAAGCGTAGCTTAACCTTTGATCGACCCGTGTGGCTGTTATTATTTAGCCACGAGCCCTTCTTTTTCACGAGCTCTTCTTTTTCACGAGCTCATTTTTTTCAAAAGCTCATCTTTTTCACAAGCTCAAGTTTTCACGAGCTCATCTTTTTCACGAGCTCATCTTTTTCACGAGCTCATCTTTTTCATGAGCTCATCTTTTTCAATAGCTCATCTTTTTCACGAGCTCAAATTTTTGACGAGCTCATCTTTTTCACGAACTCATTTTTTTGTATGAGATAGTTTTTTGTTGAATTTACAAGTATGTAATGGATAGTACCTACCAGTTTTTAGGGTTCCGTAGTAAACAAGGAACCCTTATAGTTTCGTCATGTCCGTCTGTCTGTCCGCAGTCTAGCTCCGAAACCCTTAGTACTAGAAAGCTGTAATTTGGCATAGGTATACACGCCAACAAAGTGGTAAAATAAAATTATGAAAAACATTTTTTTTTAGGGTACCTCTCCTACACGTAAAGTCGTGAAGTTTTTTTTTTAACCCATAGTGTGGGGTATCATTGGAAAGGTACTTCAAAAACATTGAGAGTTTGTGAAAACTATTTTTGGATTCAGGGATTCGTTTGCGAAATATTAAGCTTTAAAGTGTTAATTTTTGTTAGAGTCAAGTGTCCCCCCCCCCTGCCAGCTAAATGGTTGGTTTTGGATGTGTAAAAAAAATCACAGCAGTAGTTTATATAACGAAATTAAAAGGAAAACTATCATAGCTAAGTAGGCTCTACAAGTTATCGAGTAATAATTGACCAACTTAACTTTGCAGTTGCAAAAACATGTTTTCCCATACATTCCGTATGGGAGAACATATTTTTCAACTACAAAGTTAAGTTTGTTTTTGGGATAAATTCATCCCAACTACGGAACCCTTCATTGTGCGTGTTCCGACACGCACTTGGCCGGTTTTTCAATGTATTTTTAGCGATTAGATTACGCCAAGAGGAGGGGAAGCAGTTTCTGTCTGCTTAAAATAACAAAGTGGGATCATCTAATAATGTCAATCAAGCGATTATGGAATCTTCTCCTCGTCAGTAGGGACTGGTCATCTCTTAGCTGCCACGGTTTACATATTTTAATTTTTGAATTGTTTTTGTTTCATATTTTTATTACGGACGCTTTTATTGTGCACGTTTTTCTACATTGTTCTCACATGTATAATTTCAACATGAATGATGTAACCAATGTTTTGTGACAATTTTTGATTTAAAAGAGTGTCTGTGGAGTTTCTTGCCCGTTCTTCTCCATAGGTACCTAAGTACTACGCTTTGGAATGGGCAACTAGCTTCATCTTTCTGACTGATCGACCCCTTGACAATTCAAAAGTATCTGTAATTGGTTTATTTGAAACAAATGCTTTGAGTTTGAGTTTAAACTGATTCTGTCTTCGTGTTGGTATTGCTAACTTTACTAATAAAACACTTATAATTTTATATTTAGTTATATCATTATGTTGTATGTATATGTTAGTTTAAATACTTTATTTATGTATGTATTTATTTTATATGTAAATTTTACAAAACATTCAACCTGCAGTATCGTTTCTCCTTTTCCCTTTAATCTATCTAGAGGTAAATCTTTAAAATATTGCTGACTGCCCATTGTTCCACCCTATTTAAAATTGCTATATTTATCTATAATTACATAAAGAGTATTTTATTCTACTCTATTCTATGTAGATGTTCTGTTGTTTTTTGTATTTGTAGTGTATTGCAGCAAGTGTATTATAGGATCTCAGGCATTCGGTGAGGACTCATCAAATAAAACAACTTCATAGAAAAAATACTTTTTATAAATTTATACGACAACCCATTTTAAATTAGTTTTACATATACATATAATTTATTCACAATGTTGAAATATTTTTTATGATCTAGCTGTAGCGAGGAGTATACATTTATATTAAGTTATTAAAATGTTTTACCTGAGTAGTTATGTACAGTATTAGGTACTACCGCGTACATGTAAGACAGGCACACTGGTGTGACAAAAAAAGGGTTGAAATAATTAAGACTATAAAAAAATAAAAAAGTTGTCAGCAGTAATAAGAATGTGCAACACCTTGCGTCTTATCGATAACTTGCTACTTGCTCCATAAGCTCCATAAGTGCGAGCGAGACAGAATAATAACAAAGATTTATGACCCGATGAGTGGGTTCTTAACGTGGCGACAATAATAAGGCCTTTTGGGCTATTCTCTATCCGAAATAAACAGCTTATGGTGTTAGCACACCGTCGAGCAACGCGGTTTACGCGGTAGTGATATCAGATAAGAATGTTAACATAGTTTCAATTAAAATCCGAAAGGTTTTTGATGAAATTGCTGACCCATTGCTTCTTAAGTTTGAGAAATTCGTCTGCTCAGCAACGTAAATAATGCAATGTATTTTATTGAACTGTCAAAATGAAAGGCATTGTCATTGTAGGTTGCAATTACAACGAAGGCCAGTTAAGGAAATAAAGATTTTTCATTTTATTATTTTTCTGTCAACATATTGCCAAAATTATAAAAGAAAATGACAGTTCATATTTAAAAATTGCTAAACTTTTTTTAGTTTCGTGATTGCACATGTTTGCCCCGGCGGTATTGTTTTGTTTTTTAGTTAAACCCTGAACGTTTCGTGTACCGCATTGATCCTGATCAGTGTGCTAACACCGTTTGTCCACCCACCACCGTCAACGGAACGTCAACGTTATTCGAACCGGGCGTGACGTCTCGGTAACGGTGTGGCGTACTCGTTGACGTGGTGGTGCACAGACGGCCTAACAGTGTTAATACTAATAAGAATATCCAATTTATTTTATCTTTGCCCATAAACATTTTTATTGACATATTTTTTAGTGACTTAGATTTTTAGGGGAGATGTAAGTGTGGAGACTTTGGAAATAAGTTACAAATTAAGCCATTAAAACACGTTTAAATACACATCTTTAGATACTGTAAGTACTTGACCTTAATCCTGATGTTCTGTAACGGAAACTAAAAAACTGTAAGTAATTTATGTTTTCGATTTATGTATAGGTAAATCATACTATCAGTGGTAACTATTTCTTAAATTTTTGTGAAAATAGTTCATCGTTTGACTAAAAAAAAAAAAATAGAATAGACGTGGATATATTTAGTAACCTGTTCCGCTTAACTACTTCTAAAAAGTGAAGAGAGAGAGTGTTCACTCTGCGTCCAACGCTCGGTGTGGCAACACACCGTGTTCGGGTTCGCGACAAATCAATCGTCACGTGTCAATTTCTTTCAGGGTTTTTTATGGCTCTTTAGAAATAGCTAAGCGGAACAGGTTAATATATCCACGTCTATTGTATTTTTTAATGGATTTCCGCAAGGTCACATCTGAATCAATTAACTATCTTCAGATTAACATAAAGGGTTAATTGAACAGCAAAACAATCTTATACAGCGTGTATCAGAACTGTGTGGTCATATTTAAGGGTGTGGTATAGACCATTAAACTGAATAACTTTTAACATGAGATCAGCATCGTAATCGCGAAAAAATTATCACCGTCATCTGTGTTTATTTTTATCACCACCCTTAAACTATGACTACAAATTTCTGATACACGCTGTATATGAGACTTAAGTTATTTAAATAGAGCGAAAAAAAATACAACTAGATAGAGTACTTTTGGTGGAGGAGAAGCACTAAGTAATTATTAATTCTATATTAAGATCCTAAATTATTAGAATAATTAAACAATCATTATTAATTTTGACTGTTACACTTTGAGATCTGGTATCAAAATAGATACAAAAATAAATGAACGGGAGCGGTCTTTTCAGTCTTTAAAGCTCACCCACATTGGAGAGGAGAGGTCAAGGTCGTATCGGAATGACCTTGGCAAAGATTTTAGAACAAGTTAAAAATTAATTAATTACGCAACGACTGATAACGATGTTATTTTGCTGAAAGTTGTTTGGAAGTTGTTATAAATACTTGGAATAAACGGAATCCACAACGTGTTTAGAATACCGATAAGTTTAGTTTGTTTACGTGACCTTTCCACGAAGCTTGTGGAAAAGCTTTAGAAGCTGTTTTTAGTAGTATGAAATACAATAGGTATATATTTTAATTAACGAAAGGCATTTCCGTTAACCTGCAATAGTATTGCGCCCCTAAATGCAAAAAAATAAAAATACCATTCAAAATGTTTCTGTTTTTTAAATAATAAAATATTTAAAAAAAATATTAAATTGATACGTAAAAAAACACTCGGTACACGCGCACTTGTCTTTCTGTTTGGGTACTATTCCGAGCTACTACTTTAATTTTAAACAGGACGTTTAGAATTTATTTTATATTTCTATTCTGATATTTTTATTTTAATGATATACTTAGATTAACGAGTATAAGGGAACGCCTTCTGTTATTCATACTGTTTATTAAATGAAATACATTGTAATAATTTAACATAACATACGACGACGGCAGCTAAGTACAAAGAGTCAACTGCACTTTTTTACGATATTCACTTTTTACATAATTCGGCTCAGAATTCTTTGTTTTATCATGGGATTTTTTTTCTTTTTAATTCTTAATTTTTACTGATATTAAGTTACCTATTGTCCACAAAGTGACCAAGTAGACACGGACACATACTATTAGTCCGTGTATACGTCGGATAATCGGCACGTTCACCTGTTGTAAAAAAAATAGTGCAACAACAATAATAAGTCACGTCGTTATAAATAATAGTTAAAAAAAGAACATTATTACATGCCTTTATTTATTATAGCAATCAACAATGAAAACAAATACAAAAAAAAAAACAGTTGTAACTGTTTTAATATTTAAAATTAAAAAGCTTAAGCATTTAGAAAGTCCCGCGTAGAAGCGGATATATGGCAGTTTGACTCAATTAGTTTACTTTTTTGTACGAAGTAGATAAAGATATCAAACGAATTTTGTAAAAAAAAAAAATTGCAGTAATATTCCTAGGTAATGTCCTTTTAAATAAATGTTGTAAAATAGAAGAAGATAGCTTTGTTCTTCTATTAATTATCGCAGTTTTACGTTCAAAACGCTCTCTTGTAAAATTATGATTTTGTAGATAACCGTATATACTTTACGGCCATCGATACATAACTTCACGCCCGTAGCCCCCGAAGGTTTAGGCAGCGGTGTACCTGTATTACAGTGTAGTAATTAACAAAACAAACAACAACTTAAAACAACAACAACAACAACTTTGTTTAACATTCAACTTTAAATTTCGAATCTTAAGATAATCGATGGGTTGACTGGAATCAAATTCCAATAAATCAATGGAAAAATTACCTAACGGAATTGGGAAATCCTTTAAATATGTTCATAGCGAACATAAATACTTAGTTCGGAAGTTAACATACCAACATGAAGAATCTACTTGACACAAAACAACTGACGACATACAACGCTAAATAAACTTGAGCTACGATTTCCCAGAGCGGCGCCCGCCGCCACATAGTGTCCGCAATTTACCGGCGAATGACGTCACTGATACGTTATTTATGAAAGTAAGTGGATGTGTTTTCCTAGAGAGCGTTTATTTATTTACAATGCATGTGCTCGAAAAGAGCGTTTTCCAAGCAGCCAAACTGGGCGGAAAGTGTTACTTTTTTTGACAAGTGCTTTTTACTTTTCTGTTTTTTTATTAATTTTTAACTCCGTCGTCAGCCCGACGCAGAGTTTTTATTATTTGAGAAAAGTTTTACAAATCAGATAATGATGATGATGACGATAGCGTCAGTGGCGATGGCGATGGCGATGACAATAGTCAAAGTCAAAGTCGAAGTCAACGTCGAACTCGAAGTCAAAGTCAAAGTCGTGACGATGGCGATGGCGATGATGATGAAGAATATTGTTTATATTATTTATGTACGTCAGTTAAGATGACATCTGACATGTCACACATCATATGCGACTACTGTAAAGTTCGCTCGTTTTTTTTATTTCCTCGCACAATGCATAGTAAAACGTTGTATAATACACATGCGTAAAATGATTTCCGACTCGTGTCGACATATACACTCGCTCGCTTCGCTCGCTCGTGGATAAAAATGCCACTCGCCTACTTTCCGCACTTGTAGCATAAATAACTATTATTTGGTACACAGCAGTACATACTAAACAATAATAAAATAAAAGTGTTGGTATGTACTATCAAAAAAATACACATCTGTACACTGTAAGGACTATTCTTGCTATAGTATCGCTTACCTACGAAAAAAAGGGTCGTGTGCACGGGATTTTGTTTTCAAAATGCTTACGCCTATTACAGGTCAGTCAAACCTCGCTGTAATTATTTTCATGACAGTCGTAACTGCGGCCATTTTGATGGCGGCCATCAGGCCTGCCGGTGGGAGCTTCACCGCCCGCGTGCAAAACTGACAATGCCCCCCCCCCCCCCTCTTTACCCTACTAGGCATTTAAAGAGGAATTTGATGTCGGTAAAGTTGTTATGGAAGTGTATAAAAAAACCGGCCATGTGCGTGTCGGACCACGCACAATGAAGGGTTCTACTCATAACAGGGGAATACCCTCTTAGAAATTACCTAACCAAGGGCCGATTTTCCAATTATTAGATAACTTTTACCTGAAGAATAAATGTGACGTTTTGACAGATTCTCCAAACAATAACCTTTCAACTGTCTTAAACGAGACACAATAGAATTTTAATTGTTATCCACCTCAATGAGGCGTCGTAACAGATGATGAGATAACTGTCAAAATGACAATCTTATTCGTCGGATAAAAGTTAACTGGCGATTGAAAAACCGGCCCTAAGTGGATTGAACCTGCAAACGTTTGCGTTAATTTTCTATATAGAACAATGTGTTCAATGAGAAGATTTCTATGTTTGCCGCCCCCTTGAAAGTGCCCCCCCTTGTGCGGAGCACGCCTTGACGCCCGTTCCCGGCGGGCTTGGTGGTCACCGTTCTAGTAGGAAACCGTAGCTCTAACAATACGTAGATGACAATAATTATTTATATGATGGAAGGAATGTTTAGACCACTATGATACAATCTAAGTCATTACAACAATAATTATAACATTAATATTTACATTCTGAGGGTTAACACTAAAAAGATGTTAAACAAAAGTTCTAGCTGGTTTAAAAATGGAAGAACTCTTTAATGGATCATAAATTGAATTTAGAATGGTTTATGATAAAAACTTTCGAAAAAGAATTCGTGATTGAATGTTGAAAACAGGGCTGCCTTTTATTATTCAAGTGAAAATTATAATTTATCCAAATAAAATAGTTGTTTGAAAACGAATATCATTTTATCATAATTTATACATTTCGAACTACATACTTAGTCTGCCATCCATTTTCATTTTAGTTACTAACAAATGAACAGACTTTATTTTCCTCGGATAATACTGATTGCTAATTAATCACACTTACAATAATTAACTAATGCTTATTATTCCAACACAAACATCTGGCTGCTACCAATTCCATTTGCAAAATTATTTGCACTAATCAGTTATTTAATTTTATTGTTATTAGTAGTAATAACAATTACAACTGTTAAAAGCTGGTTGATTAAATGATTAAGTTTATTTAACGCTGTACATAACATTTAATTTATGGCTATGTATTTTATAATTATGATAGTACGTAATTGACGATTATGTGCCGAATATAATTATGATCTAGGTATATGCATTGAGTTTCGATCTTTCTACTAACGGCTTCAAATAAGAACTGATTATATGACGTCACATAAAATCCAATATGGCGGCTTAAAACGGATGCAAAGTGATGCAGAAAATCATTTTTTTAAAATTAATTAGTCGTGTTTGGTCTTAAGGAGTACTTTCTGAAAACATAATGCTTATTGATAAAAACCGATGTTATGGTTTTTAGTTGGCGTTTTTGTCGTAATGAGATTTTATTAAATTTATTTTTTTCATGATATTGTGTGAAGCGAAAATTAAAAGTGTATGAAAAATACTTAAAGCTAGTATACTTTTGTTTAACACCGTTGAACATATGTTGGTATTGCTATGAGTATTGGAATGTTTTAATGAACAGTGTTCTCATTATTTACAATGTAATGAAGCGCATTAGTTCCCACTCGACGTACTTACAATATGGATTTATATGCGTTACATGGAATGACAACATTACATATTTACAGTACATCAACTATATACACAGCTAATCAGTAAATCACAGCTCCTGATTGAAACATTTTCCCGTGGAAAGTCATGACTAGAATTAATTGGCTGTTAATTCCTGAGAGATTGCCTTGAGAAAACTCCTCTTTGAATTACTGTGAACCTTTTCGGCCGTATAAAACTGCAAAAGGCTTCTTTCCAACTATTATTGAATAAAATTGTGGGTGTTTCAGTTTGCAAATTCTTTGACTAAAAATTTAAAAAAAAAATAAGTTTATTTGTCACAGAAACACGTGCATAAAATAAGACCACGAAGAAGATCACGAACACAAAACAGAAATATGCGGCAGCTGCTGACACGTCATGACTAAATGACATGTCATGTCATGACACCATGCTTAATGACATGTCATGTCGTCATGTCGTGTATCATGAATTTATTTCTGTAATGGCGACTTGAATGACATACAAAGTATTTTAATGATGAAATTTTAAAAGAATACCAGCAGCAAAGCGGACAATTTTTGGAAACGTCGCCATGACACCACGTTGTATAATTGATTTTCAGCGAGAGCTTATATCGATACTATTATTATGATGCTAAATAATAATACTGGCACAAATCAAGGCAATCTCTCACAACAAGCCTCTTGACACATACAACAATCTACACTTATATACAATGAACACTATTACTAACTACTTTGAGATCACGTCCGCTTTGGTTTGGTAGGTCACTTTTTTTTTGCTAGCTTTGCGTTTGATCGAGGGATTCCTACTGTCGCTCTCAAGGCTCACTTCACTGACGGACTCCGCGTCGTGACAGTACGGTACGACGTCGGTACACAGGTGTCGTTCAACGCACGGTATGATGGGTTCGTCGAAGGAGGTGTGGTCTATAGCCCTCATGCGGTAAGGGTCCGGGCACGGTGGCCGGTCGCCGCTGCGGCGGTTGGACCGCGATGAGCGGCGATCCCTGCATCAGGAGCAACGCCCGCGAGGCGCGCGGAACGTGCCCGCGCGCGCCTGATGTCACAACCGACACATCTCGTGTTGCGTCACCGACGAGTACATCATCGTCGACACCGGGTACTGTAACATAAACCTCGTGTTATTCATAAGCTTTTGTAGCCAGCAACAAAAGTAACAGCAATCAAGTCTGTTGGTAATACTTGGAAACCATAAAATGTGGGGAGTTTTATTGCTCTCGCAACATACAGTTTTTATTGGAGTCGTTTGAAGCGGAAATGGAGAATTTGATTAGAATCATGCAATTGACAACACGTAGGGATGGAGAAAGTTTTCATAAACACAAACAAATTCAGAAAAGATGTACAATTTTTGGGGGTTGATAAAATATTATTTCCCTCTGAAAATTCTAGACATGTCACGCAAAAGTGTCGCCATGTTTTGAACTCAATTGAACTTTCGTCCACGAAGCGTATGTATTGGCGTGACAGGATGATAGATGTAATTTATTATATAAAAAACATCATAATGAATTAAGTTCCATTATTAATACGACACAGTATGGTATCCATCGAATCCCAGTCATGCAAACCACAGATTATTATAAAACATTGAAAATAAAATTATGTTAGAAAACCATGCAAAATTCAAGCGGTGCTGTTGTTAGTAAGTAATGATACAGGAATGAGAAGCGTTGAAGAGTAGTCAAAGAGTCGGGTTGTTATGTTATCTCACTTTACAATGACACGAGTGCAGACAAATTGTTGTAAGAGCGTGGACAGTAACAAGGGCGAGGGCACACGAGGGCACACAGGGCACACGAGACAGAGTGCAACATGTGAGCGATAACAAGTCTGCACGTACCTCTACACGTATGTATCCTATCCCTCACTACAAACGTGCCAACACATTTACTAATATCACCGGCTGAGATTACTCTCCCTCACCGCTCTGAATGGCTCCTAATTCGCATAAAGTATTCTAGAAACTTTTGGAAGATACGAATTGAATTTTTTCATCAAGGCACTTGGAAATATGGAGGAGAATCGAAGCGATGTATAAAATTGAGCTGATTCGCTATATGTAAGTTTGCTCGCAGGAGTTCTGTCTGAGCTGTTGTATGCCCATCAGTTCGCTCGATGAGTAATAACGTCGTGTCGTGCGCAACTGAAAGTAAAAGAACAAATTCATGACAATCTAAGAAAAAGCAATTTAATTTGCAACTGAATTAGAAATTCCTTTTGTTTAAAGGCTTTTTATTTAAAGAAAAAACTTGTTTTCTATTAACTTTTGTGGGTAAAGTCGGCTACTCACTTGGGACTGTTTGAACCGGAGCTGCGGCTGATATTTCCGACGCAACTTTCGGGGGCAGCAAACGCACAGAATTCTAAGGAAAGCCCTGAAACAATAAAGTTAATTTTAGTTAAATGCTTTTAACTTAAGCTTTATTAAGTTCCATTACCAGTATCTTTGTGATTGTAATTTAAAACAGTTGCTAAGACGATCTTGGATCTAACCAAGAATTAAGCCGTAGAGAAATATGATGTTTTTTAAATTGATGATGATCATCTAATAATTATGATATTGATGACATATGATGATATTATGATTTTGATAATTTACTAAACAAATTTAGAGTTTGTCTGAATAAGAAAATTGTAGTAAGATCTTTGAGTATTGAAAAAAGCTTGCAAAAATAGATTGCTTTGATATATTTTGGTAGATTATTTTAGTATTTAGTAGATTATTTTAGTAGATTGTTTTAGTATTTTTAGCATGTTTATAGACTTTGTAGTAAAAGGTTTGTGGACTGAACGGTCGACGTAATGAGTTTAAATTTAAACAATTAAATTGACAAACGAACGGAGTCATTGTTCAGACGTTAATTGAAGTTGATGAAAAGCAATCGTTTGTTTATCACCAATTACGTCACAAATCCTCAAAATTCAGAACCAAATTAAGATTTAATTCAATTGGAAATGGCAGTATGAGGTTAGGTCGTTGACTTGTGCAACTCTTGCGATTTCGAATTGACAAATGCCTATTAAGAAAACTTGAGGAGTGTTTCTTTTTTAATCAATAGAAAAAGAAAAATACGTTTATTTGTGATAAAACATGGCCCAAAGAAAAAAACACAAACACAAAAAAGAACAAGTAGAGGGAAAATATGCGTCACATCGACGCAAAACTTAACTTTAAACCTTCCACACCAACATTCACACCCGTACATCACACACACACACCGCCACCTCACACATACTATCCCCACACACACATAACACTATGCGCATTCCTTATTTATTTTTCACTTATTGTATTGTTTTAAACCTTTGCATGCTTTCAAAATTATCTCTCATACATAATATGTATAGTCAATGTAAACTGGAAGAGCGGAACCACCTAATACAAGTACATCTTTGCTTAAAAAGTGACTCCAAACTTAACAATGTAATTTACATAAGTTGATGAAATAAAAACATTTTTATATTTTATTTATATTTTTATATTAAAAAACTGCCATCGCTCAGCACAACGTTTTGTTTAAGTAGTGTTTTGTATTGTGTTCAAAACAAAAAGTACTTAAACCTAAACCAGCTGACGATGCGTACTCATAAAGATGACCATAAAATAATTGCAAACACAAATATCGACATTAATAACCGTATTTCAAACAAAAGAACGTCGTCTGCAGCTACTTCGCCAACTAACAAAAAAACGAAATTGCACAAAATAAATTCCCTAGTCTAATTTTATTTCAGTTCACGCGATTGAATATGATTTATCTGGTCTCCGAAATTGACCTCCCCACTGTCGGGGGTGCAATATTTCATCACAAAGGTCGAATAAAAAGCGGCCAAGTGCGAGTCAGTAGAGCAGTGGTGGCCCAGTGGTAACGACCGCGACTTACGAACCCAGACAGGCGCTTTACTTTGAGTAAATTATTTCATCACCACTGCTCTCAAAACGGTGAAGGAAAACATCGTGAGGAAACCGGCATGTCCTTGAACCGAAAATTCGAAGACATGTGATATCTACCAACCCGCACTGAGCCCGCGTGGTGGATTACGGCCCACTCCCTCTCACAGAGAGGAGGCTTGTGTCCCAGCAATGGGACATGATAGGCTGATGATGAAGTGCGAGTCGGACTCGTACACCAAGCGTTCCGTACCACCTTTAGACGTTTGTACCTCCGTATTGTCATTATTAAGGCAGTTGTTCCACCGCCGGCGATTAACGAGTAGCGAGTAGAGCTAGAAACTGAAAACAAGTTGGCAAGCAGCGAGCAGTGAGTGTGTAGATCCGATAGTTTTGTCGCTGGGCTATCAGCGAGTGTCCGAGTGCGACGGGCGATTACTCGCACCACTCACTCGGGGCGAAATTACCGCTGTTTGGTCTTTCGGCGTGAGTTCTGACCGCCAAGCGAGCATCGCTGAGCAAGTGTCACTGAGCGAGTATTATCTTTGATAGCTCTTGTCGCTCAGCGACAAACTAGTGGAGCGAGTATTCACCGCCGGTGTGAACAATCAACGGTCAACTACTAATATTTGCATCTCTTTTATTTACACGGAATGTATATCTATTGTACGTTTCTTGAGCGAGAAAATAGCCGATAGTTAGTCGCTTCCTCGCCGGCGGCGGTGGGACAATTGCCTAAGATCGAGCAAAAAAGGCCGAAAAAAACAAGTTTCTTGTATTTATCGTTTAATTTTTTAAGTGAAAACTTCTTTAGGCGCGTTGAGCATTTTTGACATGGGACTAAACCATTGATTTCGTGAAACTGTGACGACGGCTTTTGACCATTAAAAAGACATCAACGCGTTGATTACCGCGGTGTGTTGAGTAAAAGACATCAACGCGTTGATTACCGCGGTGCCGATTTTTTTTTCAAGTTTTCACTTCTGTCGGCACTCCCGGAGTGCCACTGTTCTTAACTTTAATACATTTTTATTATTTATTGTTATAGCGGCCATAGTGGTACACACTCAGTGAAAATTTCATGTGTCTACCTATTACAGACGGACGGACAGCGGAGCATTAATAATAGGGTCCCGTTGTCATCCTTTGGGTACGGAACCCTAATAAAAAGTATCTGCGGACCTTGGCTTGGGAAACAGTTTTCGAAGAAGTCCAATAAACGCAAGTTCAGCGAAGAAATTGAACGAGGACGATAGGAACAGTTCATTAACATTGTAATTTGGTGTTCCGTTCTGATAGGCTCGATTCGATTAAAACTCGCGGTTCGAGATTTGAAATGAACGAGATGCGGGTTTACCTAATAGTGTTAAGTGGAGGGTTTTGCTTTTGAAATTGCTTTGGGGTTCATCTGTGCTCAAGATTGTGACATTAACTATATATACAGCATGTGTTAGAAAAGTGTGGTCATATTTAAGGGCATACTCTTAAATATGACCAGGACTACACGATTCGGAGAAAGTTGTTCAGTTTACTGAACAGTAGTATGTTTCAGTAAAGTTGTACACACAATCAACGTATATAATACAGCGTGTATTTAATTAGAAAGGTGTGGTCATATTTAAGAGTGTGGTTGAGAACAGTGATAGCCTAGTGGTGTGACCATTAAACTGAAAAGTTTTCGTGTGGTTAGTGACTAATTTGGTGTCGGAGTTTTAAAGCCGCCTATGGGCTTCACATGCCGTCGAGAAATATCTCTCAGGCATGCCGGTTTCCTCACGATGTTTTCCTTCACCGTTTTTGAAGCAAGTGTGTATACAATATGCACATGAATCCGAAAAGTCAGAGACGCATGCCTTGGGTTCGAACTCGAGACCTATGACTGTGCAGTCTGACGGCCACACCTCTGCTTACAGTATTTAGCTAGAAAAGCCACACATTAAAGCCATTAACTAGCATCCCAAAAGATATCATCGTCTACAATTTAGATTTCGAAGACGATTTTCTTTAAGAATTAAAGATTATTCTAAACTTAGAAAATTTGTAGAAAGATAGGCAACGGAGATCAAGATACCTACAATTTAACGGTTTCAAAAAAGGTCAAATCGGGAAAATTCAGGTTCCCCTTTTTTATTTGCAAAGTCACCTGTTATCTGAAACTTCTGCTGAATAAGACCTTTGGCATAGGGTGACGTCATAAACATGTAATCTGTTTGTTTGGATAACGTAACCTTATCTCGTGTCACGAAATTTATTTATATTAATTTAATCATTCGATGTGATCCGTTTGATTTCCTGTTTCTGTAGCGTTTCTAAGAAAAGAAATTGATACGGCATTACGATGTAAACCTTATTAATTATATATTTTTGGCTGAACTTTGCATACGATTCTGTTTGTTTTCTGTTTGTTTGGATTCGAAGCTAAGTAGGCACTTTACTTTGTGTAAATTATTTCATCACCACTGCTCTCAAAACGGTGAAGGAAAACATCGCGAGGAAACCGGCATGTCCTAGAACCAAAAATTTGAAGACATGTGACATCCTCCAACCCGCACTGGGCCCGCGTGGTGGATTACGGCCCACTCCCTCTCACAGAGAGGAGGCCTGTGTCCCAGCAGTGGGATATTATAGGCTGATTATGGATATGGTAGATACACAATATTAAGATATCGCGATTATATAAGATAAAATAAAATGTATTCAAGTTTAAAGTAAAATTATGATTTACATTAATTACAATCGAGAAAAATTTAATTCTAAGTGTAGACCAGCCTGATCTAGGTTTATGAAAACCTAATAATTATAAATATTCTCTTCTAATAATTATCTTCTATCTACAACTGTAGGCTAATTATTAGTCTGAAACGAAAAAGCCTTCTGTTCTCCGCCTGGCCAATAAATTCAATGCCTTTGTTTTAAATTATTATAAAATTTGCTCCCTACAACTAAAACAAACCTACTTACTCACAAAACGAGTAAAACTCCAAAGCTTGTAACATAATTAACAAATTCTAGATATAATTATTCAACACAGTGATAAGCGTAATAATTAACACCCTGTTTCACGAGCCAATATCGTTGAAAATTTTAATCTGGATATTCCATGTTGACAATATTGATGTTGTAGGTGATAGGAAGGTCGCATATTGAGTTTGCAGCCAGCATGTTGCGGGCTCCGGTGTCGGAAACAACATGGAGGCAAGAGCTTGATTCTGCTCTTTAATCAAGCCTGTTCTCATGTAAATACCTCACTGTACTACCTACTACAGTGGCTGTCTGTGTCAACACGCCGACCAAGTTCGTAAAAAAGTTTAAAAATATATTAACGAATATGTTTTGCATTTTCATGTGTAGTTTAGGTGTCAGGGGTGGAAAATATTTTTAATTTTCGTTTTTGAATGCGAAAATCAGCATGGAACTAGTTTAGGGTTATACACAAGAATTCTGTACAACAAGATACCTTGTGATGTATAACAATTAACTTAAAGAAAATTTAAAACTCACATTAAAAGTACTCTTTGTAAACAAGCATATTACAAATTAGAGGATTATATCCTAGAATGCTTGGAAACATGCTGGTCTAGCTCCATAAAACAATTTAGAGTTTAGACAAAATCAAACTGGTTGCTAATTTAATTGTCTAATTTATTATTATTACAACATTGATTTTACATTCTGTGATTACTTGAACTCACACACAGACTTATTAGTATTACTTGTAAAAAAATTAGGAATATCGTATAGGTTCTTTTACAATGCTTGTAAATATGTGAGCACCAAAATCCATCACATAATTAATTTTTCTGTCATTGCTTCATTTTAATTATTTGTATGTATTGTGGTATAGTAATCTTATTCCAGGTGCATAGTCTTCACATATAATTATATATTTAATGTTTACAAAATATTGTAAAACATTTTAAAAGAGAAACGGTGGAGTTTTTTGCCCATTCTTCTCCATACGAAAATTACCTTTTGGAAGGAGCGACTAGAATCAATTCAATTTTTTGTAAATTTTGACTTTCAAAAGTGCCTTTTATGTGCCTAATTCAATTCAATTCAATTTATTTCAGGTACAATTCACATTGTGTTTGAAAACATAAATAAATATAAATAAAATAATATATACATATTTGAAATAAATTATTTGACTTTAACTTCGAACTAAACCCGCAAACGGCAGAAACTGATTTGTTTTATAGAAATCAGCTAGTGCATTTATCCATTTACAAAATAAATATTATACCTATACACTTTCAAGTTAAGAATAGTTCTTTCTTTTTTTTTTGGCATAAAAGAATACATTAGGTTAGGTTTCAACGTATGAAACAAATATAACGTTTCTTATTATTTCTTTATAATTTAATAGCTATCACACACGACTCAAATCTCACGTACCTAATTAGATATACTTAGGTACTTATTTTTTAAGTAGGCCAGTAGGTAGGTGTATATTAAATTCACCAACGCGGCTCATACTCTAATTTAAGGTTACAAAGGGAAGCCCTGTAAACAAGTAATGAAATTTCAATTGTGGAGGTTTTCCTCTTTGTCGGCAGCGATGAAATATTAAAGGCGTTTATTTTAGAAGCTCCTGTACTTATAACCACTCATATAATATTTCGTTTATGAAGATAACTTTACAAAATAGGAATAGAAAGGCTTGTAATCTTTCTGGATTTATAATTTATGCATTTTATACAGGCGTACAAAAACCACCCTTTTGTACCTCTGTTTGAATGATTTGATACGGTTTTCTTTTATTTAGATTATTTATTTAATATTCAGCCTTGTTTTTTTCCTTTCACTTTTATCTTTTTTTTATCTTTTCCTTTTATTCCTTTTTCTTTTAATCTCTTTTTCTTCGGCCTTTTTTGTATATTTTTTTTTAAATGTCGGTTTTTAGATAACGATATTCAAAAAAAAAAAAATACAAAAAAGGCTATCCTCTTTATCGGAAAAAGCTTTCAAAGTTAATGCAATTGCTAAATAAACGTAATTAAAATTAAATGAATACGTAAGTATCTAAATTATTTAAATGTGGCATAGTCATTGTGATAGTGGATGAATAACCCACTCAATCTTCATAAAAGGGCATGTTATTCACGGAAAATTTATGAAATGAATAACAAAACTGTAGCACGTAACTTGTATGAAATTCAAACATTTTGAAGCTCTTTAGGCTTCACAAAGGAATTTCATTGAAAAATCTCGGCAATGCAACTCAGAATGTAGGAACGCGGGCAATGTTGGTTTTTAATTTTAGTTATTTGGCTTAATTATTTCTTGTAATATTTGAATATGCACGGGCAATACGTATAAGTCACGGGAACAATCTGTGACTCCTGCATTCCCCTTAAACTTAAGGGGAAGATTTATTAAACAATGATTAGACCTGCTGTCTTGTATGGATCAGAATGTTGGGCCACAAAAAGAATGAATAAAAAAAAAGAATAAAAAATCTTATTATGAATGAAAATAAAAAAAGTTATTGCTATTTAAAATTCAAATTTTGAATACCAAAATTACGCGAAATCTATTAAAAATGAGTAAATTTTCAACAGGGGTTATAATTCAAATTCAATCGTTTTCTTTTGGACTAAAGGATCCATATAGTGTTAGTTAGTTATGACGCCCCCATATAAAGTTAATATTCGAAAAAAAAAGTGAATGTTCAGAAAAATACGGACGGTCACACGCCCATGGGTGGCATTGTATAGCATAGATACCTCGATGTATTGATATGTCGCACTTGTGCATGCGAAACAAGCGCAAATTGCTTGTATAAATATACTTTGAACATAACCAACGTACTACGAGTTACTGTAAAAGTCTTTGTAAATTTTTCGCTTTAGAGTTACGGTTAAGCTACGCTTGCCGGGGTTGGTCTGTGGATAGGTGACCATCTTTACATACCGAAACTCCTCCGTGCCTCGGAAAGCACGCTAAGCCGTTGGTCCCAGCTGTCATTCATGGATCTTTGACAGTTATTACGGGTCGTCAGAAGCCCGAGATTCTGACAACCAGTCTTACCAAGGGGTATCGTATTACCCAGTTACTGGGTTGTGGAGGTCAGATAGGCAGTCGCTCCATGTAAAATACTGGCATTCAGCTGCATCCGGTTAGACTGGAAGCCGACCCCAATATAGTTGGGAAAAGGCAAGGCAGATTGATTGATTTATTATTTTTCTCAAGTAAGGAATTACCTCAATAGCCTTCCGTCTCCATCATCAGACCCTCGATGACGCCCATCTAGGTCTAAAGTTCTCACCAATGTGAATGAAATAAGCCCGAACACGATGTAGCTGCTGTAAACTGCTGAGGAGTTCTCGCGACTGTCTTCCGTCTCCATCATCAGATCAACTCCAGTATATGGATGTGTCATCAGAACAGTGTGCGAATTTACAACAGAATCGGTTCACATTTGAAAATTCGGTAGATAAAAAATCAATCGACCCCATTTTTTTTACCCTTTGGGGTGGATTTGAGTTTTAAATTTTACATGAGACCAATTTTGAGGTATACCCTCCCCAATAAAACAAGAATCGTTCAATTCGGACTATTCAGTAAAAAGTTATGCGTGGTCCTCCTTTTGTTTTCGTCGGTTAAAATATGTCCAACTTTGAAAACTGGGCTCTAAATAATAGGAGTTAATTTAATGTTCAAACATTTTTCTTATAAATAGAGGTGTCCTGACTCAGAAAATATCTGCAAGTAAGTAACGGAGTTAATCCCAGTGCTACTCTAATAGCGCTCACCTGCTCTCTATTAGCCTATTACATTTTATGCTTTAAACTCTTTATTACCACTACGCTGGACATAAAACGACCTCTGAATATTTCAAGAAAAAGGTTTTCGGAAAATGTGTAAAAGGCTGCCAGAGACAATTTACCAATTAAAGTTTTGTTCTAAAAAACGCAGACGAAGCGTCTATGGCAAAATTTTCCAATAGAAAATACGAACATTTTGAAAATGGAATATGCATCATTTAGGTAGTAGGTTTTATTTTATTTCTGGAGCTGGCCATTCGTTTAAACAATTTGGAAATGAACAGTGCATGCTATGAGAAAGAAATTTTAATTTACTTTATCTACACTCATGCTATAAAACCTCTATAAAAGTTTCTGAAACAGTTAGCTTATTGGCAACATTATAACAGCCAGTGTCATAGTAACCATTACCTCATCCCAATGAGTGTTACAATGTTGTACTAAATTTCATTATGCATCTCGTTTCAACGTTCAAGCGGGGGACAGCAGCACCCGCTGCACGCATGTGTGTGTGATGTGCTGCTGCAGCCCAACTAACACTAGGTGACGTACATACGTGCAGTTGTACTGAATTTCGAGGGAATTTCTTTATTCTTGATCTTAAATTACAAACACCTAATGGTTTCAGAAACTTTTATAGAGGATTCATATCATGGTTGTAGATAAAGTATTGTATGCAACTGTTATAATTAGGTATTTATTATACAACAATTTCATAAATAACTATTAAAATCATTTAGTAAATATTGCTATTCAAAGAAAAACCCTGTCAGATGTTACCTGTAATTTATAAAACACGAAATCTCTGTATTATAATGTGTTAAATATTTATACACATAAACTTTCCAGAATAAATTTTCTAAATGATTGCGTAGTTTAGAAGAACAATGCGGTCACAGACAGACACGAAAAGCGATTTAAAGTAGAATGTCCAAAAATGTATGGGAAAAAAACTCAGTCAATAAAAAACAAGACTTATATGTGGGGTAAAAGGGCATTATTCGACGCTGGGTTTTTTGGGCCTTCCCCTTTATAATATGTATAGATCACAAAAATGATATTATATAAAACTCCACATCTAATAAAACTTCCAATATTAGGGGTTAATTTATATCACATTAAGTGTGAATCGAGTTCGGCGAACAAAAGCAATTTTTCACCCGACCGCTTAACATGGGGGAAATTGCGAAACACTCCAAAGAAAAAGGTGCAAATATAGCGCTTTTGATCGCTAATTTATCGCCTACAGGTGGTATAATGGCATTATGCGAGACTGAGGAAAAAGAAGTCAATAGAAATTGATGCATTTGCATTGCCTCGATATTAATGTGGATACGGCTCATGGAATAAACCACTTAAGGAAATGAATTTAATTGATTGATAAGGGGCCATCGTTAATCATGTGAGGTTTTATTGGCCATTTTTAGACCCCCCTCCCTCTTGGTGATACGTCGTCGGGCTACGCTAACGTGTATTTATTATTAACTAGCTGACCCGTGCCCACTTCGTTGGGCGGTAAACATTTTAACTTGTGATGAAATTATGAGTGTAGTTCGGTTAGTACTGAGTGCTATGATTTATTTCCTGACTGCCAAAAGGAGGGTTTTGTTTTTATTGCATATAAATCAGAAAGATGCTGCGCACGTGCAGCGCTAGATTCCCGAGCACGGGCCTGCGATGTTCTCATGCTTTGGCTAGCGAGCCTCTGCGAGCGCTCAGCGCTAGAATCCCTATCCCTTGTTACAGAGACATGCTACCTTAAATCACTGAGACGCTGCGCACGTTCAGCGCTAGATTCCCGAGCACGGGCCTGCGATGTTCTCACAGTTTGGCTAGCGAGCCGCTGCGAGCGCTCAGCGCTAGACTCCCTATCCCTTGTTGCAGAGACATGCTACCTTAAATCACTGAGACGCTGAACACGTTCAGCGCTAGATTCCCGAGCACGGACCTGCGATGTTCTCCAGCTTTGGTTAGCAAGCCGCTGTGAACGCTCGGAGCTAGATTCCCCAGCGCGTGCTTGCGAAATATTTTCTCTATTCCTCGAGAGGCGCTGATGATTTTCAAGAGCAGACTCTTCCGTACGGCGTACTCGAGCTGCTCTTGTCTCACCGCGATTCAGAAAAATGACGTAATTGCACAACGCCATCTATGGGTAAATGGATAAAACGTCCGTACAAAGCATGTTCTAATGCGGTTCGAGAATGGACGGCGGCATTTTGCGATTTAGTAATTTTATATTATCTTCGAAACTATTTAACCAATTGACATACTGTTTTGGGCAAATCGTATCTCTATGATGTTCTTGTGATCATAATAATATTTTTTTCGATAAAGTTTAATATTTTGTGGTTTAAAAAATCGTCCAAAGGTAAGTACGTCGAAAAATACTTTTTGTAACACATAAAAGCTACTATATCTGCTAAAATATAAAAGATAGAAATATGGTGTCGCGGACTTTTTTGTAGAACTATTCAAAGCGGATCAGGTTGCCATACATTGTTTTCAATTATATACAACTGTTAAGGCAGCGCATGCAAATAACTCTGTTGTAAGAGCTATTTTTTTCCGCCTGGCTAGACAAAAATTGAGATAGTTCGGCTAATATGCATGATATCTTTATAATTTATAGCCTATAGCACTCACGAATAATGTAGCTTTCTACCAGTGAAACAATTTTTAAAATTGGTTCATTACTTCCGGAGATTACCCCCTACATACAAACTTACAAACAAATGTTACCTCTTTATAATATTAGTATATGTAGATTAAAAAATCTGAAACTTTTGGAATTTGTTTTAATAAAAATAAATTTATTTTAAATATGATTCTGAAATATATTTTACACGTGACACAATTAATTACATTTTTTTGTAGCACGAAAAAATAAACGTGATTGTCACATTACCCCATCTCCCATCGTGATTTTTTTCTGACCCCCCTTTTCGAACCTCATGCGGTAAAAGGACGAACCTTAAGGTACCTTGCTGCCATTTTCATTTCAATACAAAGTGTGCTTTTTTATTGGTCTCATTTGGTCGTACATATTCGTAAGCTAATATGGGGTACTGATATTTCTGTTTTGTGTAATTCGAAGCAGCAGAAAACTCATCCGGTATGACTTACAGTAAGTAAGTCATACCGGATGAGTTTCTAACAAAAACTAGACATTTATAACATGAAGTGTGTGATTGATGCGGCAATACGTCATTTTTGTACCGCCTTTATTTACCAAAAAAATAAATTTAAGGATGTATTTTATGTGGTAGATAACATCATGCCTGTAATCTCCGATAGGATAGGCAGTGGTGTACCTATAATAGTAAACCCACATTTCGCCAGTTATATTTAAGTCCCATGTAACAGGGGGTGAGCCTGTTGCCATCAACCGGGCACAAATCCAGAATCCGGGCTGAACTGAGAAATTCCTGTTGGAAAACCCAATAACATTTTGCCCGGTCTTGGAATCGAACCCTCCCTCATACTCAGCAGTAGCGCTTGCGGTCACTAGACTAACAAAGCAGGAAAAAACTTTTTACAAAAAGAAAAAACAACTATCTTCCAAAAATAACACTACAAAGTGAAATAAAACTTTAATTTTGGAAGTCGGTGTCTTTGGTTTTGAATTTTCGTTTTTTGCCACCGACTTTGAAATTAAAGTTATTTTCCACATTGAAGTGTTTTTTTTTTTTGGAAAAAGTTTTTATTTTTCACTTTTTAGTTGTTGTACCTACCCCAGACAAATTCGAATACTACTACCTGCTATGTAAATAACAGTGACATGAACTTATCGTATCATCCACATAATAAGTGGGAAAAAATTACGTCTAATTCAAAAACCATCCAAGCAAAGTTTATAAAATTTATATGGGACCACCTCGAGAGCATATCCTTTCAAATAAAAAAAATATGTTCACAATCGGTCCACAATTGACGGAGAAATCGGTGGACATACATAAAAAAAACAAACGCTACGAACATAGAACCTCCTTTTTGGAAGTCGGTTAAAAAGGGTGTTTTATAACTAGAAACTGTAAAATTTTAAATATTTTCACACACACAAAGCCAAGACCATGGCTGACCACAATGGATGGTGGGTTTTAATATTTGTGACTATTCGGTTATGATATTTGAGTTCAAATTGAAAATAACATTTAAACGCATGCTTTTGTGGTTAGTTACTGACCTACCACAATTAATTAAATCTCCAACATTGAAAATTCATATGACTAGCGTGGAATAGTTTTGAATTAACTTAGTAATGTGCAAATATGATCTTAATCATTTTATCAGTGACTAGCTTATGCCCGCAACTTCGTCCGCGTGGAATAGTTACTTTGGGCTAACACTAACTGCGACTTCGTTAACGTAGAAGGTCAAAATATTTTTTTAAATACAATTCTGTAATACATGATTTTTGCGAAACTTTAACCGTTTACGCAGCAAATCGCAGCGGAAGCTCTCAAAAGGAAAAAAAAAACCCCGATTTTGGAACATTGTTCATTGGTGCTCCGCTCCTATTGGTCCTAGCGTGATGATATATAGCTTATAGCTTTCCTCGATAAATGGGCTATCTAAAACTGAAAGAAACTCAAATCGGACTAGTAGTTCCTGAGATTGGCGCGTTCAAGCAACCAAACAAACAAAGAAACAAACTCTTCAGCTTTATATATTAAGTATATAATTACATAGATTGGTATATCAGAATATAAGCAAGCTAAGTAATAACAGCTGCACGGGTCGACCGATCAGGTTAAGCTACGCTTGCCGCGGTTGGTCCGTGGATGGGTGACCATATTTACATACCAAGTCCCCTCCGTGCCTCGGAAAGCACGTTAAGCCGTTGGTCCCGGCTGTCATTTGCAGATCTTTGACAGTCGTTACGGGTAGTTAGAAGCCCAAAAAGTCTGACAACCAGTCTTACCAAGGGGTATCGTGTTACCTAGTCACTAGGTTGTGCAGGTCGGATAGGCAGTCGCTCCATGTAAAATACTGGTATTCAGCTGCATCCGGTTAGACTGGAAGCCGACCCCAACATAGTTGGGAAAAGGCTAGGCAGATGATGGTATATCAGAATATACTAATAATAGTACTTATTGCATTTATACACATACCATTGCTGTATAAGGGCCCTATCAGAATACCAGCGCTGCGACATTTATTTATTTTTAAGTGTCGCAGCATTATGCTGAGATAGGAGCCTTTTGGCCTCGTACAGGACCTTCTGCTTTTATTTTAATTTTACTTTGTTTTTTTATTGTTTTTTTTATTATTATGTTCTCATTTATTCATTTTTTTACATATTTAATACATTTTTAAATATTTTTATAAAAATCATTAAAAAAAAACATTTAAAAATATAAAAAACAGTGGCCCATTTTATTATTTTTATTAATGTTCTTATTGAAGGTGTTTAGTTATTAATTTGTGATTTCCTGTGCGAGTCTCAATAAATACTTTTTCTTTCTTTTCTTTCTTTCTTTCTATAAATATAAGTACAGTCGAACCAGGATAAGCGAGAGTTCAAGGGACCGCGATCTCTTTTTCGCTTATGGAGGTTTCTCAGTAACTCGAGTTTCTAGCTTATAGAGGTACAGGAGTGGTTTTTCTCACTTATAGAGGATAACGCGGATTGGAAAAGGTAGAGAGGAAAAAAAAACAATGTTATTTCAACGAAATTTAAGAATGAGTCACAAATAGCAGATGTTAAATTACACTCGATTGTCGCTTATAGAGGTACAGGCAAGTAGCAGTCTCAATTATAGAGGTCCACGAGTGTAAAACGACTTTCTCTTATAGAGGTTTATGTTTATCACTTATATAGGTTTTAGACGATTAAAATAACGGGACCTGGCAATTACTCTCATTTATAGAGTTTTCTCGCTTACCCAGTTCTCACTTACCCAGGTTTGACTGTACATGTATCAGTGTACCATAACTCGTTTAAACGTTAAAGTAAGTTTGACCATCGTTTTATAAAGAAAAATTGTTCATAAAAGAAATATCTGGTGTTGCCAGTGCATGCAAGGAATCAATTTGTAAGACCATTAATTAAATAGCACCGTTAAATTGAAGCTGACACGAATGGCTGCCAACACAGTATGATAAATTGCGACTTTCCACCATGTTTGTTTTGTTTGTTTTTGCAGGATCTCCGCTTTTTTTTTCAAATTCCAATTCTTTATTGCGAACTAAGTGTACAACATTTTGAAGATGCAATAGGTAGGTTCTTAGAACTTAGTTGCCTATAAGGCATTGAAATTAAATGGTTATAAAAATTTAATAAAAAAATAAAATAAAACTTAAACATACTCAATATTCCAGTTATACATTTTATTATATTATTATATCATACCATTTGGTATTATATCATACTACTCTTATATTTTATATCACATTATAATTAAGTATCACAATCATTTTAATCTATACATATAATAAAATCGTAGCGAAGTCAAAACTGTACATTGAATATTTTTGAAAAAAAGTAATTGCTGGGAGGTCTAGGATCGATTCTAATGCCGAAAATATTTTTTTTAGAATTTTTGTCTGTTTGTCTGTTTGTCTGTATGTATGTTCCAGCATGGCGCAAATTCTACCGGACAGATTATGTTAAAATTTTGCATAGATATTCCCTGTGTGTCTGGTCAAACTATAGGGTATAAACTATCACGCTATTTACTATGGGGGACGAGCAATATTACATTATGTTGTATTTTTATGTTCTAGCATGACGCAAATTCTACCGGATAGATTCTGTTAAAATTTTGCATAGGTGTTCCCTATAAGTCTGGTCAAACTATAGGGTATAAACTATCACGCTATTTACTATGGGGGACTAGCAATATTATATTATGTTCGTATTTTTTGAAAAAAACGCGCCAAAACTTTAGGATATTGTAGATGGTTATCGATTAAACTTTTTAAATGATTATCATCACGCTATACCTTTATGGAACTAAGCAGTCAATCATGAAATATATAGGAACGGCTATTTTAGTCAAGTTTCAACAAAGCAATTAGCTCAACGGTTGGGCGGTTGCTTTGCAAACATGGGGTTGTAAGTTCGATTCCCACTTACAGTTTTTTTTTTTTTCACATTTTGTTATACGATTATTATTTTTTTTTGATTATGTACCTATAATCTATAGATATAATAAAATTGTAGCGAAGTTAATTTTTTTTAAAGAAAGTTATTGCTACGAGGTATGGGATCGATTCTTATGCGGAAAATAAAGTTTTTAGAATGTTTGTCTGTACCAACTGTAGGGCATAAACTATCACGCTATTTGCTATGGGGGATGAGCAATATTACATCATGTTCGTATTTTTCTCTGCAAATTGTAAAAGGACGCGCCAAAAGGTTGGGATATTGTAGATAGATAGTTACCGATTTAACTTTTTAAATGATTATCATCACGCTACCTTTTATATAGGAACGGCTATTTTAGCTAACTTTCAACAAAGCGAATATGTAAGCGGTTGGACGAATGATTTGAAGTCCTGAGGGCCTACCACCAGCTCAAAAGCAGTATTATTTTAATATTACTTTAGTTTACTTCAGTGTGGGAAAGAGATGAAGTTCTACAGGATGTATAGCTCCATCTCTTTCTCCCACTGAAGTAACATTAAAATAATACTGCTTTATGAGCTGGTGGTAGGCCGCCCGGGGTAGTAAGTTCGATTTACATCTGTTTTTTTTAAACTCTTTTTGTAAAACGATTTTTTTTGTTGGATTGTGTATGTAATAGTTCATAGAATGTATTAATTCACAAAAAATGGAAAACTTCGTAAGCTATGGGAAACTACTAAGTTACAAGTACTTTACAATCACAAAACATTCAAGGTTGTATTCTGATCATTTTAGAGCAAAAGACTGTAGGAATAAAATGTTATTTTACAGATTTTGACAGCAGATTTGTCCCAGCGATTTTAAAATATGTATGTGTGTGGATCTTCTGGAATCGCTGCCACACTGCTTCCTGGTGGCAAAACAGCGCACGTCATGTTTAAGATTCCCATCGATTAAGAGAGCAACGAAACGCCTGTTTGTGGGGTGTCACGCAACAGTAACAAGGGATGTGTGCTTAAGGGATTGCGCTTCGTCGTATGGGATGAATGCATTATGGCAAAAAGGAAAGCAGTGGAAACTGTAAACAGAACCCTGCAGGACATCCGCAGAAACCAAGATATGATGGGTGGGGTCACAGTTTTGACAAAAAAAGTGAATTCTTCGTTGCAAAGGTCGACTCTATGGTCGAGAGTTCATAAACTGCGCTTGACCATCATCATATGACCTCGGCTTGGCAGTAATTCAAATGCTCAAGTATTCTCCGATGTTTTTCTAAAAGTTGGTGAAAGCACTCTACCAGAGACTCTTGGTAGAGTAAATCCCACTTTAGAAGATCTTATTCGTCTGATATACGAGGATATCAGTCAAATACCGTACCAAGAGAATTCTTAGGCGTGTTTCCGTTTTAACTCCGAAGATGATCAAGCTGCAGCGATCAACCACAGTATTCTCTCACAAATTGAAGGGAGTGAAGTGATATACACCTCCATTAATACTGATGTGGAGGAAGATGATCCCAAATATCACCCCGTAGAATTTCTCAATTCACAAATGGCAAGTGGACTTCCGGTTGTATATCTGTGTAACGAAAACCAGCTCAAAGTCATGTCTTTGCAGAGAAACGTCATCGAGGTGGAAATTCTAACAGGTTGTGGCGATGGTGAGACAGTGTTTATAGCGCGTATAAAGTACAAATTCCCCATAATTACCAGTTAAAGCGCGTGCAGTTCTCTGGGAGTGTATGCTTTGCGATCAACAAGTCACAGGGGCCGACACTGAAGGCTGAAGGCTGCGGGTGTCGACCTCAGGACAAGCTGCTTCTCACACGGACAACTGTTACGTCGCTTGCTCCCGAGTCACCATTCCTGACTCTCTGTATATTTTGGCTGCTGAGAATAAAACTACAAACGTAGTATACAGGGAAGTTTTATAAAAATATGGCTATTATTGTAGTATATTGTGATGTCTTACGATTTCCATGCGAACGAAGTCGCGGGCAGAAGCTAGTATTAAATAATTATTTTTCTTCCAGGAATTCTTTTATAGAGTAATATGCCTTTTTTTCTTTCTTTCTTTTTTTTAATTTGATGTACATGAAAACAGCTATCTAAAAGCTTTTAAATTGTTTTAGATGAATGTACGCTGATTGTCTGTGATTGGATTTGTGTAAATTGTTGGTGTTCGTATCAAATATTGGAAACACAAAAATATTTAACTGCTGAAACAATGAAAAATACTTAAAAGAACAGCATTCTATAGGTTGTAGATGTGTAAAAGAATTTTATAGAAAATCCTACTTCCTACTATAATTTAATTATTATCAGTATTTTTACTATTTATTATTATATAAAGTTTGCGAGCATGAATGGATGTTTGTAACTTTTTCATACAAAAACTACTGAACGGATTTGGATGAAATTTGGCGCAAATTTAAATTATAACCTGGGTTAACACATAGAACACTTTTATCCCGATATTCCCATGGGATCGAGTCTTATGCGGGTGAAACTGTGGGGCGCTGCTAGTAGTGCCATATTTTGGAGCCCTATGTGAAAAAAAAACCATCTCAGACACTAATCTGCATGGTCGTCACTCCTCATACGACCAGATCAAGATTACGTCTGGACTTTAAAAGAGTCTGACCTCTGAGTTCATTTTGGTCTTTCTTCTCAAAGTAGTCAGATAGGAAACGCCGACCTCATGTAAAAGTGTTTTTTTCAAACCAATTTACAGAAATAAATATCATTTTTTAATATATTTAATTTATCTGATTGTGTTGAATATCTGCTAATACACCTAAGTGTATTGTAAAGTTACAAAATCCTATTTCACTAAAACAAAAATGTGCCATACAAAAGGCCCACGCTTCCCATTGTGAGATTTTAACCCGTGTTACCGAAAATATACGGACAGGAAAACATTTGAGCATTTTTCAGTTCAAGGGGCAAAATAAAGCATGATTTATGATTACTTTGTCACGTTTTAAAAGGTTGAGGGAAACCTTTTGACGCATTCCATTCTGCGACGCATTTTTTACTTGACATGTAGAATTAATCCGGTTTTCGTGTAATGGTTTAATTTTTGGATGTAAATGTTTCTGCATTTTTTTATCCGCAGCAATAACGTTGATGTTAAAAAATTGTAAACAGGTCTGAATCTCGCTTTACTATAATTATTTATTTTTGCGTCGAGATACGAATTTATAGCGGTGTGTGGTTAAGAAGTGATTTTAATCTGTTGAAGCTAAGATTAAAAGAAAAAGTAAGAGCCAGACAAACAGTTAAAATTATATTGACAATTCTGTATAGAAAAAATTGTAAAACATTTTAAAATTGTATGGAATTTCTTGGCTATTCTTCTCCAAACGAAACTGCTTTTTGGAAGGGGCGCCTAGAATCAATTCCAGTCAAAGTCAAATAATTTATTTCAATTAGGCACATAAAAGGCACTTTTAAAAATAGAAAATGGCTTGTAGATTTTGACGTTCTAAAATGGCTTTTAAATGCCTTACTTGAAATAAATTATTTGACTATCACTTTCTGCTTATTATTCAAAGTTTATTGACAAAACAAAAGCCAGAGTAATTAATTAAAACGATGCCAACACAGCTGACGAATTATCAACACTTAAATTGTCTGCGTGGACAGAAAATATTAGCTTTTTCGCTTGCACTTAGGCCAAGATCTTTAAACGATACTTAGCACGTGCTTTGACTTAGACATGTTCTCGTCTCTATCTTGCACTTGTAGTTTGACAGGTGTGTGACAGTGACAGGAATAACGCTTAGCCAAAGAACGTGTTCACTAACTTTTAGCCGACGTTCGCACAGACTTAATAAAATCGCTACGGGATTTTATCGCGCACTGGATTTTCAACTCTTGTTGTTAAGCCGAGCGTTGAGAATCTAACGCGCTGGGACGAGAGAGCGTCCCAGCGCGTTGAAAAAACACACTGTTGGATTTTCAACTCTCGGCGATAAGCAGAGCGTTGAAAATCCAGTGCACGAAAAAATTTCGCCGCGATTTTATTACGTCCGTGCGAACGTTGGCTTAAGCTACGGTTTCCTAGGAGAGCAGTGACCGTCACATAGCGTCCGCAATTTTCCGGCGAATGACGTCACTGAAACGTTATTTATAAAAATAAGTTGATATGTTTTCCTAGAGAGCGTTTTTGTGTCACCGTAAAGTCAAACAGCTGCCTTCGTTTTCCTGACAGCCGTCAGTGCGGCCGTTATGTGGCGGCTCTTCTACGAAACCGTAAAGTACGCTAAAATAAGTGCTAAGTACATGCTAACCTAACGTTTATAGATCTCGGCCTTAGACTAAACTCCATTTCCAAGTGTAAATACAGAGTAAAGTGAGAGCACTACATATTACTAAAGTACGTAAGAAGTAAGCTTGCGTGGCTGTACTTCAGACGCCGCATTTGTGTCAATTAAATATTCCTTGCCTCGCTAAGTCCCGCGCACACTTCTTGCACGGCTTGCAAAATATTTATACAGCGTTTTGCTTCTAAATTGTGTTAGTGGGACTTTGAAATGGAATACTGTAATATAATGATTGCGACTCTTTTTGTGAACTTCAAGTAATTCCTATTTTGGGGTCCTAAATATACTAAATAGCCAAGTAACTGCGATCAACTCATAACCCAACCCAACCCATAACCTTTTTGGTCGGGGTGTCCTAGGTGAGTTGGTGGAACCGACTGAGAAAAGACCAGAACGTTAAAAAGAGGTTCAATTATTTAAAAAAAGTGTCTACCGTTAGAAGGTCAATAAGTTTTTAGAGGAAAAAAGTGTCCACCAATTAGGTCAGTAAATTTTTAGAGGAAAAAAGTGTCTACCATTAGAAGGACAAAGAGTTTTTAGAGCATCAGTTAAAATATTTCCCCTTTGGAATATGTGTTATAATACGTTAGATAGAATGTGTTGTCTTGTACACTATAAGAATACATGACTTTACGTTACGGTGATAATAGATTGCACAATCGCGTGAGCAAAGCCGCGGGCACAGATAGTTTTAAATAAGTTATTTATGCAACTGTTGTGATAATAGTATATATTAATACCTAATTATAACAGTTGCATAATAAGTGGTATTAAAACATGAGTGTGTGTTTAAAAACCGAGCCGTAGGCGAGGTTTTTAATAGTATCTTTCTTTTCTTTATTCAAAAAAGTTACAACATTGTTACAAACACTAAATACAGTATCACACGAATGTTTTAATACCTAGTTATGTGCAGTTTCATACACTACTTTATCTACTCTCAAACATTGGGATTGAAACAAATACTAAATAAAAGATCAAAGTTAAAGATCAAGAATAAATTTAAAAATCCCACGAAATTCAGTAAGTACTACAAAACACAAATGAATGTCGCCTGCACCAGCACATCACCGCACATGCGCTACAGCGGGTGCTGCTGTCCCCCGCCAAAAGTTGATGGAAACTCTTTGCTGATATTAACTTCTTGGATTAGCGCTGCATCGTAATAGAAAAAAAAATGTTTTATAGTATTATTTTGTTAGAGAAAAAGTGTTATAATATGATTCTATTTTTAAATTTCGGTATTCTGTTTATAAAGTATGTCAATAAAAACTCGTTTTGAAGTTCATAATTCGAATATTACGCTATGACAGTAGATAAAAGACTTTATCTACACCCATGATATGAATCCTCTATAAAAGTTTCTGCAACCATTGGGTGTTTGTAATTCAAGATCAAGAATAAAAAAAGTCCCACGAAATTCAGTACAACTGCATATATGAATGTCGCCTGCAGCAGTACATCACACACACATGCGTGCAGCGGGTGCTGCTGTCCCCCGTTTGAACGTTGAAACGAGTTGCATAATGAAATTTAGTACAACATTATAACACTCGTTTGGATGATGTAATGGTTACTATGACACTGGCTGTTATAATGTTGCCAACAAACTAACTGTTTCAGAACCTTTTATAGAGGTTTTATAGCATGGGTGTAGATAAAAGATATAATTATTCTGTCCAGGGTCGAACCTGGCCCTTACAATGAATGATATTGTACATTGTAGCCATGTGGACAAAAACCCCAGACTCCACTCTTCGTCGCTCACAGAACAGTTAAAAAAAACCTCGAAAATATAGTACATGTAATAAAGAATATTCTATCTATCTATCTATCTACATGCGTAGAATAGTTTGTGCATGTGTGTGTGTGTGTATGAATGTGTGAGGGTGTGCATGCGTGTGTGTGTGGGGGTGTGTGCGTGTGTGTTCTTGACTTAAAATGCGGGTGCAATATAATAATTATGTAAAGTAAATTAATAGTGCTAAGTACTACTAATGACTCCCAAGCAGTAGTTATGTGTCGCGAGTTCCATTGTAAAAACTATGTTCATAGCATTAATTAGTATAATTACCAGCCGTTTCTTTAACAGTAAGTAACAAAAGTCAAAACAGGCCAGTTCTCATTAAAAACACGTATGAAATAAAACTTTGATTTATGTAAAGGAAACATAAATGCTTACTACATTTTTAGTATTATTTAAACTTTATATTACGACTATACAAAGTTCAACAGTGCACATACATAATTATATTAAGGTGCTTTTTACAGAGAAAGTAATTTTATATTAAAGTTGTAAAAGTTTATAATCTCATTGCGTGTAGACTTGCAGTCTAGAAGGATTAAAGAAGGTGAAATATTTATTGAACTTCAAATGATGGATACTGTTTTAAATTAATGGGCGTCTAAAAAACTTTTTGCGCTTCTAATAATGCACACTTTTTTAATAATTGTGCTTTTTTAATTTTCTGGCCTTTTCTCATAGTTGGTCGCAACGTTAACTGTTACCAACCACGCGCGAGCCTCATTGGTCACAGTAACTAATCTAGCTGGCACTACGATTTAATTGGTTAAGTAAAGTTAAAACTGGCGCGAGCTGATCGAGCGAAGCGAGTGACGCCGCGGGAGTAGCCAGCGAGTGCTGCATCCAAGTTGGTCGCAGTTACTTGGCTATTTAGTATTTTAATGACAAAAAGAGGCGCAATCATTAGGGTGATAGTATGAGTGTGTGTGTGAGTGTATGTTGTGAGTGAGTATTAGAGTGTTCAATAATATTTTTAGGAAAGTAAAATGGGAATGATTTGAATACATATCTTTAAAAAGGAGGGTTTACTTTCATGTGTTATAGGAAGTCTGTAAGTTTAAACTGACTAGCAACTAATAAATCAATAAGTCACACTTATAGTTAAATTCAAATAACAATAACTGACCTCTACGATAATTCTCTATTACTAGGCAATACCGATATTCTCAAAGTAGCAGCTTCGTAACTACCGCCTCATAACAATAATATTTATAATAATTGTAGATAATAATAATATGCCGAACGGGAGCGACAGTTAACTTAATCGCAAAACCACGAGAGGGTTGGGTATTTGTGTCATAGTAAAGTTTTGAGATAAATGGTGTCCAAGTTCATAGATGTCGTTCGTAGATATTTTGGAAATCGTCTACTAAGTTTTTGTAAAATGTATAATATAATTATTTAGAATTAAAATGATATGTACATGAATAACAACTTATACCTATTACTAATTAATAAATATAGGTAATATCCTTGTTGTACCTTTTAACTATTTGATGTTTTAGAAAACTTGGATACGTGGAAAGCTTTGTTAACGTATTCACTACCAAATAATTAGCATTGATGGCCATTCAATTTGAAAGTTTAAAGAAAACTGATATTCTATGACGAATTTTGCAAAATTTTCTTAAACTTAAAAGATTTATGTTCTCGAATTCCATGAGATTTCGCCTAGGCTATATGAGGTACTTAAATGGTGCAAAAAAGTCAGACTATCATGTCCTGGAAAGTATAGGTACATCAAATTAGTGCTCAGGGACACGATACCGTCGCCGCGCCTCTAAGCTGTGTATATGCAACGTTGCCAGCCCGTTACCGCACCACCGCTGCGCCGCCGCCGCGGATTGTAGAGTGATAATATGGCAAAATCAAGCGGCGACGGTGCGGCGGCAGCGCACAGTGGGAAAAAAATGACTTTTTTTGTTTAAAAATCTGTCTACACGTCCTTGAAAGTCAATACTATAACCTCAAAAAATCGAGAAATGAAGCAAAAAACAATTTCTAAAAAAATATTATAACAAAAATCAGTTTCCAGGGGTATTTCAGGTCCCCGGTCATGAATTTATTGTCTGTTTATAAAAATTCAAAGTGGCGGATACAAAAAGACGGCCCAAAAAGAAATTTTGATTCATTTCCCGATTTTTAAAAGATTTTTTTTTTTTAAGAAATTTCGGTTTTGGAAAAGTGGCAGTGACACACCAAAGTGTGTTATCTCAGGAGTGTATAAAAAAAAATGCCAGCGATACGTCAAAAATTGTGGTGTAGGCAGATTTTTGAACAAAAAAAGTCATTTTTTTCCCACTGTGCGGCGCGGTCGTGGCTCAGTCTACAATGTTACGCGAAACGGTGCCGTCAACACGAGCCCTAACAGTTTAACCTGTATACTAATTACACCCATCCTTATGATAAAGTCGGAAACGGCAGCCTTATCATAGTTACACTGGGTTGAATGAATACTAATATGAACTAATATCAAAATAGAGTATCCAACCATGTACCCCGAAATTCTTGTATTGAAACAGAGCGACCACGAAACTTGTTTAGAGCTCGCGGTCTAAAAGTTTGCCACTCCGTTATCTAGTTGCGATGTTTACCAGCAAAACATTCCGAGTAAATACTCCTACACGCATATATTATTATACTAACGTTGGTAAAACATATTCTAGGTAATACGAATTAGTTGCTGAGCACATTAGAAAGGTCTATTAAAGTTAATGAACTACCCATTAAGGTTATTTTCGGAAATACCAGTATATTTTGGCGGTAGGCATTTTAGTCTATCTTTAGAAGGTAAAAACTAGGCTTTAATGTCTTATGAACATTACATTTTGAATTGGTATATTGTATTGGTTATTAGCTGCGCCCCGCGGTTTCACCCGCATAAGTCTCGATCCCGTAGGAATATCGGGATAAAAAGTATCCTATGTGTTAATCCAGGTTATAAACTATCAGTGTGCCAAATTTCATCCAAATCTGTCTAGCCGTTTGAGCGTGAAGAAGAGACAAACATATACACACACACTCACAAACTTTCGCCTTTATAATATTAGTGGGATATTTGATTGAAGGCAGTTTACCTACGTATTTGTTTGCTATTCATTATTGTCCATCACATTGAACAGTCATTATAATATAAATTTTTGAGAAGTGTCGAATCAATCAGATACGCATAGTGAATAAAAATCAACTGGCGGTTTCTTTCTACAAAGTATTATGTGGTAAAAAAAAAATCTAATAAAAGCGCGTTATATTAGCGCGATTTGTAGCGAGTTGGCTATCGTAGTTAAAGTAGCTGGCGTAGGCATTGGCTACGCCGTAGCAGCAGTGTATTTCTTTATCCTATTAAACCCTATTACAACGATATACAGGATGAGTTTTTCAGATTAAACTCCTAGGGGTAAATTGCGATCACTTTCAAATCGTTACATTGGATCGATCGCTGGATATACACTCCTACCTGAATATTATAGGTGTTATTTTTAGCAAAGATCTAAAATTGTATTCTCTCTTTGGCGACTTTTCTATTTGTCAGCTTTCGATTTTCACCTTGTGGGCACATCTTAAAAATAACCTTGTAAAAACTAACTATTATTAGAGCAGCATTTATTAAGAGCAGTGATAGCCTAGTGGTATGACCGTCAGATTCCCAAGTCATAGGTCTCGAGTTCGAACCGAATATTTATTGTAAAACATAAGTAAGTATACATCAAATAATATGTGCAAGGTCTTAAAATAACAGGTAGATCTGCATGTTTTGCCATTTATGGCGTACAAAACAACATATTTTTGGTTTAAATAAACTATTAAAAAGTTGAGTCTACACAACAAACTATGAGATTAATAACTTAATCCTAATGCTAAATTAAAAAAGAGGGAAAAAATTAAAATAATATATGTGTTTTTACAGATTTGAGGGTCAAATTGTGAAATTTTCGTAATTATAGGAATCTATTTAATTAATTGCGGTCATTTTAAAAATTCCGATATGGCAAATAGCATTTGTCTATGAGATATTTTTTTTAATGTATTTTAAACAGAGCAGTAGGCACGGCACGGCATGTGCGTATTGTATAATTATCTAAAGAAGAACCTCTATCCCCTATCCTCTATCTCTATCCTCTATCGATCTATTTACTTTGAATCTTACAATCTCAACCGCCGTTTCACAAAGGTTTTATTTATAATTTAATACCAAAGGTTTTGATACGTGTAATTTAATTCGTTACCCCAAAACTCCCTTGGAATCCGGAAGCTTAACAAAATGGCCCCGGGGAGGAAGTTTTACGATTTCATGGATTAGTATTTCAGGCTAGTGGAGATAATGTACGGTATAGACTGTAATGGGTAAAGATTTGTAGTAGTCTGGATAAGCCAAGCTTTATAGTTTTAAAAGGGTTACTGAGTACTTTTACTGATTGTCGCGATGTGTCCAACATTTTAACAGAATTGTTGTCTATACTAATATTTTAAAGAAAAAAAGATTTGATTTTTTGTTTGTTACGCTTTCACGTTAAAACGGCTGAACGGATTTGGATGAAATTTGGCACATGGGTAGACCATGGCCATGAACATAGGATACTTTTATCCCGATATTCCTGTGAAACCGCGGGGCGCAGCTACATAGTTTATAACAACCAGTACCCTAATTGCGTAACTTATTTTCGTAAACAATTTTGCCTAATTTGTTTCATTTTGACAGTTCAACAACATTCATTGCGTTATATACGTTGTTGAAAAGATTTTGTTTTCTAACTTATGAAGCAATGGATTAGCAATCTGTTTCAAATCGAAACAAATTGTGACTATGTTGTATTACGCAATTAGGGTACAGAAAACTGACAGGCTGCAATACGACAACGTAAGATTTTTTTTTTTTTTAAGTTTTATGCTTTATTAAACGCACCTGTCGTGAAAATGTGTCAATTTTGTAGTTTTTGGACAAGTATGTTGAATTGTCACTTATATTAAATAACCGGTCAAGTGCTCCTCGGACTCACACACGAAGGGTTCCGTACCATATTAAGATCGAGCATAAAACGCCGAAAAAAACCAGTTTCTTCTATCTCACGTTTATAAAATTATTAACTCCAATTATTAACTCTGTACCACCGTACAATATTTAGCAAAAAACGCCGACGAAAATATGTTTCTTTTATGGGGAATTTAAATATTTTTTTATTTTTTTCTATTATTAGTTGTTAATAGCGGCAATAGAAATACCCAATCTGTAAAAAAATCAACTGTCTACCTATTACGGTTCGTGAGATATAGCCCGCTGACAGAAGGACGGGCAGCGGAGGCTTAATTAGTAAGGTTCCGTTCGGCACCCTTCGGGTTCGAGACCCTATTAGGGCCGAGATGTATTGGTAGGCTTAATAATAGTGTTTAGCAGTTCGTCTTTTTCTGGGTCGTAATTTTCTTTTTATTTGAAACAGGGAGACAAATATAAACGAGCGAGACATATGATGTGAACATCTGACATCTCAACTTGGTAATAAGCAACATTAAAGGGGCGGGGCCTCGTCAAGGTCGTTTCTGACGGCCAACTTTAGCACCGCGCGCGCTCGTTGGTCAAATCAAATAGCGCGCGCTTCCCCGGCTTCCTGTGACACACTTCCGTCCCTTTTCACGAAATCACTCCAACAGATTTGACTGTTTAGATTTAGATTTTGATTGCAGGAAAGTGAGAGGAAAGATCATCATCTGCCTTTTCCCAACTATGTTGGGGTCGGCTTCCAGTCTAACCGGATGCAGCTGTTTACTAGTATTTTACATGGAGCAACTACCTATCTGACCTCCACAACCCAGTTAGGTACTGGGTAACACGATATCCCTTGGTAAGACTTGCTGTCAGACTTTCGGGCTTCTGACAACCCGTAACAACTGTCAAAGATCTACAAATGACAGCCGCGACCAACGGCTTAACGTGCCTTCCGAGGCACGGATGAGTCTTGGTATGTAAAGATGGTCACCTATCCACGGACCAACCCCGGAAAGTGTAGCTTAACCTGTTGGATCGATCTATGTGGCTGTTATTATTTAGCTACGAGCTCCTACCGAGAGGCTCTTATCGAGAGGAAAGATGTTACACATCAAAAAGATAAGTAATCTTAACCATAGTATAAAGAGAAGAAGTACGCTATCTTCATACAAGCGCACCGCGCGCGGCTTGTATGTGTGCGCGGCTTGTATCTATGCGTCGCCGCACGCACACTTAACAAAATCTCGCCCGTTTCAGAATGCGCCAGTCGGGGCTAACGCCACACAAGGTTTGCGCGTCGCGGCTTTTCGGCACTGCTAAATGTATGAAAAATGAGTGATAATCGCAGGAGAAATTATTGCTGTGCGTTTGGGTGTCTAAATAATTCATCGATTCCAGAGTTGTCTCTGTTCAGATTACATACTGAACAGAAAAGGTAACCAAGTCACTTAATCTAGAATTTAATTTTTACTTGATGATGAGATACCTACTTATTTTTTGTTGTATTAGTTATCTATCAGACAGACGAAGTAGGCAGGTCTACTTTCCCACTAAAATGTATTAGGTACCTACTTTTGATCTGTCAATTGATATGCCGCTAATGCTTTGTTTACGTTTAGTCATGCCGATTTCTCAGTATTGTAGGTATAGTAAAGTAACTAAGTACTTACAATTATGAAATCATAATTTCAAATATTTGACGAATTGTGAATCAGATAGCTAAAAGTGACAACCTTGAGACAGGCAAGTATGGTAGGCAATTATATCGCGGATTGGGCCGGAGATAGCCTACTAGGAACTCTTTATACTATGTCTTAACTGTTTTAACAGTAAGAAAAACAATATGTAACAGTACTGATATATTATTATGTTAGAATGTGGAACTTATTATCACTAACTAACTCATACGGCAAAACACTCAACTCCACAACTTTCATGACAATGGGCTAATGTTGGCAACGCTGCGCTAAGCAAACTTGTCAGTTCCGCCAACACTCGGAGTCCAACCGGAACCGGAAGCTCGTCGCTACACAAGTGTGTGCAGTACTATCTTGTACACTGTCAACCGCACGACGAACGTCACACTTGTGCTACTAAAACCGACCTTATAATTCCGACATAAGGTCACTTTTAAAGTAATTTTTTGCTATTTTAGTGCGGTTGGCAGTACAGGAAGCTATGTAAACGTTTGGTTAAAGTCTCCGAGTAGTTGAGAACAATGTCACAATATAAATTATTTGAATTGTGGGGATAAAGTGCTAATATAGTGACAGTCTGTGATGGTATATTACTTTCTATACGAGTTTAGAACTAAAATAAAACTATATATTTTGAGTTTGACGTAGATAAATATAGATAATTATAGGCAGAACAGTTATATTATGCGTGCAAGCAAAATTTTAAAAAAATATGTAAACAACAAGACTTGGATCTCTTTACAACCAGTGTGACCTCAGCTAGAAGGTGCTTAAGCCTCAAATTTTTTAAATAGCTGCAGTGCTTTTAAATGTACTTTTTTTTTTTCTTCTTGCTCTCTCACTTTTGAATTGCAGACACAAGTAATAACCACTTGTAGTAATTGATAGTTTAAACTATTGAAATATAGTATATAGCGATATGTTGCTGCTTTTGTATGTTCACAACACAAATTCTATTATAAGTCTAAACGTAAGACTTGTAATTGGCTTTCTGTCGACTATTGTTTTCTTTTTGTTGTTTTTTTTTTAGCTCTAACTCTTCCATGCTGTAATAAATAAATAAATATTGCGTCATGGTTGTCCAATATTCATTTAGTATCAAACATCGGCAGATATATTACTTAGTTTCTTTATTTCTGAGGCACACTCCATCTAACCATTAACCCCTTCATTTATAAACGTTACTTTTAAAGTTAAGTTCTGATTAGCGACCGCAGTTTAAACATACATTTTTGACTTTTAAACGTCTCTTAACTTTATAAGCAACGTTTTTAAATAAACCGCTAAAAATATTCGATGTTTTTATTTACGGTAGGTAGGGTATGAAAATCGTTGCTTAAGCATGCCTTAAATCAACTTAAAAAGCCTACAAGTAATCTATTCTGTGATTTATTATTTAATTTGTGTGACCCAGTGCCTACCTACTACAACAACGTAAAAAAAAATTATAACCTTGTCCAATTGATGTTATTTCCACATAAACAAATATCAACTTTACAAGAGTGTAAATAAAGTTGATTTTAGACTGACTAGAACTGTCGAAAAAGTCATAAAATATAAAGTTGTAACGCAAACTGAACCTTATGTGTAAGCATTACAGATGTTTTTCCCAAAATTCGTGTTTGTTTACATGTTTGGCAAATAAATTGCGACCGCAGATTAGGCACCAACAGCATTCATCATTCAAAAACATTACCTTTCATTTGGGCTCCGCTGCTGTCGGGTAAAAAGAATATTAGAATGTCCAGCCTTATCTTCCAAAGCGTTAACTACCTACTTTTCCTCCCCATACAGCCTCCGGTTACCGGCTTTCAGCAACACAATAGTTGCAACAAAAGGCCGGCTACGGTAGATAGCAATAATAATTGCGAGCATTCGTTATTAACTGGTAGGAAACAATGGCGTGTAGTGCCTCAGTGGCCGTAATGGCGACGTTTAAACACTTGCTATAAGGATCGCGGTGTTGCTAGTGTCACGCGGAGAACATTTTAGAGATGTAAATGCAGTATTGTCTAGTATACCTATTTGTGAAGAAAGAAAGCTCATTTAAGGTTCATGCGTCAGTCACGTCAACGTCAAGTCGTCGATCAGTCACATCAATTTCAGGGACGTGTATGATCAGATACTTAGTCAGTCAGTCATAACAATGCCTGTTTTTAACCGACTTCCAAAAAGGAGGAGGTTATAAGTTCGTCGCGTATGTTTGTTTTTTTTTTTTTTTTTTTTTATGTATGTCCACCGATTTCTCCGTCAATTGTGGACCGATTTTGAAAATTATTTTTTTGTTTGAAAGGGTGTGCTCTCGAATTGGTCCCATATAAATTTTATTAACTTTGCTTTGATAGTTTTTGAGTTAGCTACAAAATACGTATTTTTTTTCCACTTGCTATGTAGATGATATGATAAGTTTCTGTCACTGGTAGCAGGTAGTGGTATTCGAATGTGTGTGGGGTAGGTACCACAACTAAAAAGTGAAAAATAAAAACTTTTTACAAAAAAAAAAACCGACCTCCAAAAAAAACACTACAAAGTGAAAAATAACTTTAATTTCGGAAGTCGGTGGCAAAAAACGAAAATACAAAATACAAGACACCGACTTCCGAAATTAAAGTTATTTTTCACTTTGTAGTGTTTTTTTTGGAGGTCGGTTTTTTTTTTTTGTAAAAAGTTTTTTGTTCGTAGCAATACAAGCTTTGACTTGCCGGTGACGCGACGTCGAGTGAGACGCATCGGTAGTGATGTGACTGATATGTGTAACCAACGTCCTACAACTTTTACGTAACTATATTTATTGACGTGACTGATCGGTGACTTGACATTGACGTGGTTGACGTGTGTGCATGAACTATCAAAGAAACGCGTATATAAGCAGTTTGAAAACAAAATCCCGTGAACACGACGACCACATCTGTTTAACGGCCGCTTCCTATAGCGTCCGAACGCTGCAAGCAGAAATAGTCCTTATGGTGTATATATATGCGTTTCTTCGATATAACCTTTATAGCCTAGTACAGGGTGCAACATAACAAATGAAGTGTGAGAACGCATCAAATTATCAATCTTAGTTTATAGTACAATACATTTTTGGCGCATGGCCAAAATCGGAACTAGGGCCGCCATTTTGTTTTTCCAATACAATTTCGCGAACAAATTTAAATTTATTTATCTCCAATGTTGTCCACAATACCCGCCTGTCAACATAATTCAAGCGCGAAAAGTTCCTTGTAGCATAGTAGATAAATATTATAAACTAGCTTCGGCCTGCGACTTCAACCGCGTAAAATTTCGGCCCCTGGACCCACCCCGTCGCATCGCATCGCCCGCGCAGGACTTCGTTTTCGCTTAGCGTCCTTTTTGACTTTTTGTAGTTTGTCTCTGCTCTGACGGATCGTATCGTGATGTTAGCCTATAACCTTCCTCAAGAATTGGGCTATCAAATGCAAAAATATTTTTCAAATCCGTCTGGTAATTCCAGAGATAAGCGCGTTCAAACAAATAAACAAAGTCTTCAGCTTTATTACTAGTATATATACGGGGTCAAACTAAATTAGCTAGCAAAACTTTGCAAACGTGATGGTTATCAATTTCTAAACATGATAAAACAAAAAATAAATTAATTCGATGAATTTTTTTTGTGGTCATCAACCGCAGTGTAGTTGAAATATCCGTTTTAAAATAATCCATTTTTTTTTTTAAATAAACTTCGCAGACGTCATGTGTATCAATTTGAGAGATCTGTAAGATAAAATAAACTACTGGATAAAATAGATCGTAGCAAAAATATATTCAGAGAAAATTTAGAGTGACAGGCCATTTTACATGACAAAAATACCCGAAGAACCTATTCATTTGAAATTCAAATTTACTTCATAAGCAGCTTTATACACAAAGATTGTATATCCAATAAGATCTACTTCAAGTAACAACAATAACAGTGGTTGTTAACCCCTTATTTGCCACCGATTATTATAAAATCATCTGAAATGAGCTTCTGTTTGTTTTTGCTTCATTTTCATGGAAAACCTATAATCTAACAACAATCTGTTTAGTATTTAGTTTGTTTGAATAACTTATTTAGTTAATTTTTCCAGAAGTAATATTAGCTTGTATTCGAGGAATAGGATTAAGGTTACTTTCCCAGAAAAATAATATACTCAGTTGAATGGCAGGATACAGGTAGTAAATTATTAAAGTTAAGGTTTCTAAACTTTTCTGAGGCTGTCAAGAAAACACTGGCTGTAATTTGTCTCGACTGTGAACTACTTTTTCTTAAAAAAACTTTTAAATACTTATTCAGTCGACTTCATCTCCAGGACAAAAATATCTTTTACCTACAGGCGTTCCGGTACTGAAAGTTTCAAGCCAATATCGGGTTACGTGTTTTTCCGAGCGCTCCCGACAAACAAAGTCTCCCTTTACACGACAGGATAACCATATTAAAGCTATGCTAAAAACTCTGAAACGTCCAATAAAAAGAGCAAGTTCAACATAACGGCATTTTCAATATGTGCGGGCAGTGTCAACAGTGGTACGTGCTATTTCGAATTTGTTTTACATATTGAAGAAGGGTATTTATTATTTGAATGTCGGCTAATCTATACTATTAATATTATAAAGAGGTAAAATTTGTTTGTTTGGTTGTTACTGTAAAAAAACAATAACAGAATTGGAGATCTCTAACATATAAAGAAACAGAAAACATTCAGATAAGAATAAGCTAAAAAAAACAAAGAAAAGGTACAGTACACCCACACACATTCACACACGCAGACACACCCCCACTCACACATACACACAAACACACACCTCCACACGCACACACCCCCACACACTCACCCCCCACACACACACATACACCTAGAGTTGCTAAATCAATATTTAATTTTATTTCATTTTTCTGTAAACTCTATTTAACCTCATCATTGTAAAGCTACCACTTAAGGGAAGAGTGAGACAGCTCCGATACAAGTACTATTGCAAATTACTGGGGCTGCCTCAATTTATGTATGAAACAATGTTTTAGTTCAATTTTTGTTATGTTTGTTTGTTAGTTTGTATGTAGAGGGTAATTTTCGGAACTACCAGTAAATATTTTTTTTGCATTGGGTAGCCCATATCTTGAGAGAACATCAACTTTCACGCGGACGAAGTTGCGGGCAGAAGCTAGTTATCTAATAAAATACATTTTTGTGGATACTCACAGTCACCAACAATTTGCGAATTTTATCACCATCATTTCATTAAGGTAGTTAATTGATGCAGGCATGACCTTGCGGAAATCCATTACAAAATACAATAGACGTGGATATATTTAGTAACCTGTTCCGCTTAGCTATTTCTAAAGAGCCATAAAAAACTCCTGAAGGAAATCGACACGTGTTTCACCTTTCAACGATGCATCCTCAGGATGACGATTGTGTTGTCACGAACCCGATCACGGCGTGTTGCCACACCGAGCGCTGAACGCAGAATGACTCTGCGTGTACTCTGCGTTCAGCGCTCGGTTACTAAATATATCCACGTCTATTGTATTTAATTAAGGTTTTCTTTACGATTTGTTTATATTTTTATTCGCACTATATTGTGAACTTAAACAATAAAACGTCCTTGAGTATCTGTCTCGTTTTACCAGTTATATTTTAAAGAAACGAGAACGTTGTGAGTTGCTACTGCAATACGGGTGGCGCCCGGAACATTCACAATTCATATAAAATATCTATATGACCTATTTTTTTGGTAGTTTTCTAAAAATGAAACCTAGCTAGATCGATTTATCGCCCCCGAAACTGTCTGCATAGGTACTAAATTTCATGAAAATCGTTGGAACTGTTTCCGAGATTCAGATTATAAATATATAATGTCGGATCCGGTCATTAGTACGGACACGAAACGAACCGCAAGCGCGCCACTGGCGACATCAAGTGACCCTCACCAAAAAACGCGCTTCTACAGTATCGTGATGTTTTAAGGCCACGGCGAGGAGGGATTCAGCCTCGGCTCGCATCGGAGTTAAGACGTGGCGGAACTGTTCTCGATTCGTTGTGCTCAGTTATTGTGGTAATTGTATTTTGTTATCATTGTGTTAATTTGTGATTATAATAAACGCCGTTGCACCCAGTGTGCACAATTTGGCTAGTGTGATTAATTTTGATAGTAAATTATAATGTGATCTGAAATGCAAACGGTTTTTCTATTGCACATTAACCAACACTACCCACACTACGCCCACAGTAGTTAAAATATCGCTGATAATTACGAAAGAGTCACATATCCGTTTCCAACATATACATATATATACAAGAATTGCTCGTTTAAAGGTATTAGATTTGTCTCCAACTGCTCCCAAATTAGATCATGTTTTAGGTTCACGTACTATGTAGCACATATTTTCACAGCTTTTCCAACAAAGGCTGTAAATAGCCTTGTTTTGAGCCGAGAACAATTACGTTATTACCGCTCGTGTAATTATTTAAATAGGAACCTGGATTAAATATGTATGTACTACTCGGTGACGTTAATATTCACGTTTTTGGGGTTAACAGAGGCCAGTCTTTTCTCTTTACTTTTTTAAAGATAAAGTTTAATAAATTTTATTTCTGACATACAGCACGAAGTCTAAACTAAGTCGCAGTATGTGGGAGTCTATAAAGGTTCTTTAAAAATTCAGGGACACTCAATCGAGACTACAATATTCTATTCACAACAACGAAACTTGAAATATTTATGAAGATTTTCGAATAAGATCAAATATAATGACGATGTTGTGTGCAATGTTTGTCAATACCCTAATAAATATCTGGTTTATGTTATCGCCTATACTGACTATAAAAATCGTCACTTTAATAATACAACATTTGATTTATTAACACAAAACCCCGCACTAAAAAACTAGTATATTGGCAGTGTGCGTACAAAACTGCGCAATTTGTGGTATTGTCAGATGACAAAAAGCCGTCGTTTGGCCTCCCGAGTCCTCCATTTGGAGGGTAGAACCCCTCGGAGGTCGTAACACTTTTTTATTCGTAAGATTACGATGGCAGTAAAATGTAAAGTGATTCCGTTTTTCTGAACACGATAGCGGTGTTGTTAACATTGTTATGAAATGCATTAACTATTACAAAGGCCGTGGTATAAGATTAAAGGGCTGGTTCAAGTGGAAGCTCGTTTATCTTAATGTTCTTAACGGATTGTGGTATGAAAATTGTGGCAAATTTAATACGTTTGCGGTGATAATTTAGTAGTTTTAACTTGATAAAGTTGAGGTTGTTTGAATGATTAATTTTACGTGTACGAAATAGGCGTTGTAGAAAGTTGTGATTAATAAAGTTGTTGCTATTGCGATTCAAAGTCAATTCAAGTCGAATCATTTATTTCAATAGGCACTTAGAAGGCACTTTTGAATGTCAAAATGTACAAAAAAATTGAATTTAAAAAATAATTTTCGTATGGAGAAGAATGGTCAAGAAACTCCACCGTTACTCTTTTAAAATGTCTTACAATATCTTGTATACATTAATTATATAATTATATGTGAAAACGATGCGCCTAGAATAAAATTACTGTACACAATAGGTAAAAAGAATTAAAAATGAAGCAACGACAAATAAATTTATTATGTTGTAGATACATGGTGCTCACATATTTACCTACATTGTAAAAGTATATGATATTCCAAAAAATATTACAACTAATAAGTCAGTGTGTGAGTTCAAGTAATCACATCATGTAAAATCAATGTCATAAAAATAATAAATTATACAATTAAATTAGCAACCAGTTTGATTTTGTCTAGACTCTAGATTGTCCTATGGAGCAGATTCCTCTGTCATTACTTTTATGAACAAAGTGTCAAAACCTACCATCAAAAAAGGAATTTTGGACGAAACAGCTTGTCGTTTGAATTTAGAATGAACCGGATTGTACTTTATGTTTTATTTTTTTAATACAATGAACATGGCTTCATCAAAAACATTTTATTCGCCATCCATTCTGCATCTTCCATAGATTTAAAGCGTCAAAATGAAAACCGGACTTCTTTCACAAGACAATGGCGGCCGTGTGCTCGAGAAACCGTGGCCAACACTTGACGAACAAAAGACAACTTAGCCGTCTTGTTCACCCAACATGGCGGCAAAAACTGCTAGTGCTCTAACTAAACTAATTTGAGTTTGTGCCTGCAAGAAAATACGGTGCCTATACAGGGTGGCAAGGACATCGACGCGAAAACTGTTACCATGGATTCATTACATGATTCTGAATCACCCCGCGTTAAAATATTTCGTCGGTTATTTAAAAAAAATCTGCTGGCTTATACGTTTTGACCGCGTAGGTATTGCAGTTTTCTATGAAAAAACAGTTTTTTTTTTATAACCGAAAAAAAATTTCAACGGTTCAGAATAATCTACTGAATGCAACAGTTTTCGCGTCGATGTCCCTGCCACCCTGTATATGTAGATGCTATTCAATTATGCAGAATTAATATTGGGTTTATTTAAGCACAAAATTGTAAAATAATTTATGATACACAAAACACATAACATCACATCTGTATTCCCTGACGGGTAAGACACAGGTTTCTCTATAGTACTCTCACATTTTGCCAGTTATGTTTTAGAGCCATGTAAGATAATGTAAGGGGCGTCCCTATTGCCATCAACCGGGCACAAATCCAGACACCGCGCACCGGGCTGCTGCTAAGAAATTCTACATGGAAAAACCCAGTAACACTTTGCCCGACCCGGGAAACGAACGCTTGCGACCACTAAACCAACGAGGCAGTCAAGTATCTATAATACCTACTGAATAAATGGGGGTCGAGGGTTTTTTGAAGTGAAAACTTCTTTAGGCGCGTTAGGTATTTTTGAGATGGGAAAAACAATTGAACTTGCGACACCGTTACCGACACCTTATTTTTGTAAACGCGATTGTGCTCTTTATTTATACTATTAGTTATGCGAACAGTAGACCTCGCGAGCATAAAGGGCAGGGAGGATTGAGCTCACCAACGCTCTTCAATCTGTATATTGATGGACTTGTTGCCGAGCTCAGCAGCCGCCATATTGGATGCCATGTTGATGATGTTTGTTTTAACAACATCAGCTACGCTGATGATATGCTCAGCAGCAGCTGAGCGCGTCAATAGGAGCACTCAGAGAGCTAATAAGCATTTGCGAAACGTACGCTCATACACAGGGCCTAAAATATAACGTTAAAAAGAGCGAGTTTATGGTTTTCAATGCGGGTTCTAAGTGTCCGGCGGAGGTTCCACCAGTAAGGCTATGTGGGGTGCCCTTGGAGCGGGTACATACTTTTAAGTATCTGGGCCATATTGTGACGTCCGACCTGAAGGACGACGCTGATATTGAGCGAGAAAGGAGGGCGCTGTCGGTGAGGGCGAATATGATTGCTCGCAGGTTTGCTCGTAGCTCCAAGGATGTGAAGATCACCTTGTTTCGAGCCTACTGCACATCTTTTTATACGAGTAGCCTGTGGGTGTCATATTTGCAGAAATTCTACAGCGCTTTCCGCGTTCAATATAATAACGCGCTGAAGGCGCTGCTGCGGTTGCCTAGCTTCTGCAGCGCATCGGGAATGTTCGCGAGCGTCCGCATTGACTGTTTTTATGCCAGCATGCGCAAGAGGGCGACCTCGATAATGAGTAGAGTGCGGGGCAGCGGCAACAGTCTTCTTACCGTTGTTGCCAGCAAGTTGGACGGGCCTTTCATGCAGCACCGGCAGGCCTTACATGCACCCGTATAAAATATGATTTCTCATAATTTTTATTTTTAGTTTTAAAATTATTCTGACATTTTTATAAAATTTTACTTTTTCACAATTTTATACCTACTTGACATTTTATTTTATTTTATTTTATCATTTTAACATTTTTACAATTTTTTTGACAATTTTATTTAAGTTATTTTGGTTTTCAATGAATATTTAAAGGTATTTTGGGTTTTTATCGGTGAGATTATAATTTATACGTAATTTAAATGAAAATGTGATAGATATGGACTTGAATTTTGTCTGAAATAAATAAAAAAATATAAAAATAATATAAACTTTTTTACAACAATTAATATTCCACTAAAGTTATTTAAAACGGGACATGTACCACGTTTTTTGTTTAAAATAGGATATTTTGTTAAAAAAAAAAAAACAAAAAACATGATAAATATCCCGTTTAAAAAAATTTTAGTAGTGAAAATGACCATGTCAGTTTAAAATCCTATAATTAATATACCTATCCGACTTAAAAAAACCCGACTGCAGCTGTTGGTTACTAAAAAAGCATGTGGTGGCAAGACCATAATAAAACAGAAATAAACTAACCCAAAACTAACCAACCACAAGTTTTCACTTCTGTCGGCACTCCCGGAGTGCCATTGTTTTTTTTTCTGATTATAATTCATTCATTAATCACAAATTCAAGTCTGAAGAAATATTAATGATGGTATTATAACTAACTTGCTTCTGCCCGCTACTTCTTCCGCGAGCTTTCCTCAAAAACTGGGCTATCCAATGCGATAACATTTTTTCAAGTCTGACTGGTAGTTCTAGAGATTACCCCCCTACATACAAACAAACAAATTTTACCTCTTTACGATATTGGTATATAGGGTTACTTACTGGTAACTCGACGTATTCCTTACAAGACATCATAGCAGGGTTCAAATGCAACAAATTAAACCACCAAATGATCTACCGAAATTCAGTAGTTTTTGATTTAAAGTAGAACATTTTCTAAGAAGTACTTAAAGACAAAAATTACTAAAAAATTAAAATGTTTAATTAGTGATCTTCGCCAAAGTTTTTGGCATTTTTGAACTTTTAATTACTGACAAAGATCTGCTACGTTATCCGCTATGATAATAACTTATTCCAGTATAGTCGCACTGTAAATAGTTTTTTAATTGGCTTTAAATGATTTGACCTACATTTTTTTTACAAAAAAAAAAAAAAAACTGACTTACTCAAAAACTACCTACTAAACTTCGGTAGAACATTTGGTGGTTTCATTTGTTGCAATTCAACCCTTCTATGACGCCCTGTAAGGAATACGTTGAGTTACCAGTAACCTTGTAGATAGTATAGATGTTGCGTAAACAGGCAGATTTTTAGCTAAACGATGTTTTTCTTGTGTGTTGGATGGCAAACAACCTGACTGGCCCATCTGATGACCTAGAAACGACAACCTACTAGATGTTATTTGTACGTAGTTCACAAATAAAACTATCTCATTTAGTTTGTCGGGCGAAGCAGCTTTTATTAAATTAAAACCCGGCAGATCCTGGAAACCAATAATTGGATTGAGTCCAATTTTTTTTGACGATGCCTGATCTTATTTTATGATAAAAAGAGTATTTTGAGGTAGGTTTTGTGTCTCTAAGGTTAATATTGAGAAGTATGTTATTTGTTATTGAACTGGGTTGCGTGTTCCACTAAGTATTTATTTTTCTGGCAGATTTCTTTTTCTGTTTATGTAAGTAATTTGCAAGATGTAGGAAGTATCTTGGAGCATTCATATTTTTGAGCTCAGATTTGTAAAATAAGTGTTGCAATTTATTTCCAGCAAGTAATTTAAAAAAAGAGGTCCAAGCTCGAGGTTTGCCAGCAAGCCATGGAACGTAGTATACTGGGGGTTCAAATTTCGGACCGTATAAGGAACACAACACTGCATGCCAAAACCAAGGTCACGAACGTTACCAAGAAAGCCGTTAAGCTTAGTGAGACTGGGCCGGACACGTCTGCAGCATGTCAGATGACAAATGGGCTAAAAAAACTACTAATTGGGTCCTACTAAACGCACGACGACATCGCGGCAGGCCGAGACGAAGATGGCGGGACGAGCTTGACTCCTACCGAAAGGACTGGTCGATACTAGCAATGGACAGAATTCTGTGGAAAAGGAAGAGGGAGGCCTTTGCCCTGCAGTGGGACAATACAGGCTAGTTAGATTAGAATTTAAAAACAAGCTTCAATTGGTCAGTTTGTTTTTCAACATACGAAACTAGCCAGTTTATTCTGAAATTACTTATTTTATCATAAGCTCAGCTCACCAGTTATCTCGGCGAAGGTTATCTGTTACTATTAATGAATCACGTGAGCGCGAGATGAGTTTGTAACTAGCTGAAACTTTAATTACATCTTGGTACAGTATTTCTATTATTTAATGTGCCTCGGGTATCATCGGATTTCCGAATACAAACGAATGCAAACCATGGCCATCAATGATTAGATTTATCGTGTATAATAATTCGAATTCAGAACTAAGTACTTTATTGTTATTTTGTTTTGATTTCCGTGTCAACTATACATATAGAGCTGTAAAACTATTTTCCTATCTATTGTCGTGCCTGCGACTTTAGCGGCTTTCCTTCCATTTTTTGAATAAATTACATAAAGTTAAAAGAGTAATAACAACTCTTTATACTTCCAAATCGATTGAGAGCGTCCGGTCTGCACCAAGTGCAAAGGGCAAGTGATAAAAATCCGACAACTGACGAAACACGAAGTTTGTCGAGGGGCATTAAGAAAATAGAAATACAGTACTTTCATATCCGTATGGTAAAAGGTCAAGGATATGCAAGTCTTGCTATTACATCGTCTCGCTATTGTCTCGTTACTTTATTAGGGTTCCGTACCTCAAAAGGAAAAAACGGAACCTTCATAGGATCACTCTTGTGTCTCAGCCAATTTGCTCCGAATCTGATGGACCGATTAAGTTGAAATTTGGTACACATAATGTATTTCTGTGACCCAAACACTGACGTGTATGTAAATAAATGAATTTTGAATATGGGGTCACTTTTGGGGGCAAATAAGAAAATTAAAAAAAAAAGTTTTGCAATATATACCTATCGTGTGACATCAAATGAAAGGGCTTACTGTGAGGATCTCAAATATATAAATAAAGATATTTAAGCAAATTGATGAAACTTGACCTTTCCCACGCCCTTATCTCCGCAACTACTGAGCATACAATTTAAAAAAAATACAGAGAATGGTTATTTGTATATTATTCTTCTATAAGAAGTCTATGGTCTTAAAATAACATGGTAAATCTCTCTATATTGTGCGTACAAACTTACATTTGCAGTTGGAACAAACTTACATTTGCGGTTGATTTTTCAACTACAATGTTAATTAAGTTTGTTCTTGGAACAAATTCATCTCAACTACGGAACGTTTCATTGTGCTTAGTCTGACACGCACTTGGCCGGTTTACTTTGCCGGTTTTTATTATTATGGTGTATTAAAAGTATCCTATTCTATTCCCACGGGTTTCGTAAAAACTAGACTAAGTGATTGTGTTGGTAGGGACGGTAGCAGTAGGATATGGTATTTGTTTGCTACGCTTGATTCCCCCACCATGAAAGCCAAAATTAAATAATCGTTTTACCAAATGATTTGATTGTTGTTACATACAAGGTGTAAATTGTAATTTAAATATTATTTGACCTGAAAACGGATCATTTTACTCGTCATTATAAACAACTTTTGCTCATCTATGAGACCAAACCCGAAATCGGGATATAAAAAAAAAAAAAAAAAAATCGGGATAAAAAAAGATGTGTTTGTAAAGCCGGGACTCCTGCGCGTGTTTTTTCGAAACATTACACAAAAAACCTTACACATAAACATTTGTTTTCATACAAAACATCGTGTTTGCATACACAAATGTGTATGGCTACGCCTCTTTGTTGCGATGTTTTTGTGTAATGTTTCGAAAAATCACGAGCAGGAGACCCGGCTGTATGCATAAATGTATGGAGCAGCTGAGTTTAGCGATCAGGGTTTTCAGGTCCAATTCCATTAAAAATAAAACCAACACCTAACCCCACCACCACTTTAATACCTTGTATATTTCTGCGAATCAATCACAATAGTTATAAAAGAAGTACTATTTAGGCAAGATTTTCCCTGTTTTTCCAAACGGGGAAAATATTGTCGAAATTTAACTTTTTGCTGCGTGTACATAAAATGTTAAAAACAATGTACATACACAAACATGCGGCCATAGAACTATCTTTTGTTTTTGTAGTGGTATGCAGACAAATCTGGATTGCGTGACACACACGCCCCATAGTCTCATTATTTATTGTCTATGTCAGTTGACCACGAAGTGATAATGTATAGCGCTTGGTCATGCGTCTTGGCAATAAATTGTATGGATTATGGAGCCTCCAACAGAAATATGTTTACTTAACTGGCTAGTGTACCTAATAGACCTATGAAGGATTGGATAACATTACAGCAAATGTGTGTATTTTGGCTATCAAAAATACTTTATCCGGCCATGATATGTTACAGGATAACTACAAAATTATGAAGGTACCGACAGCATTATGCATTTTTGTGATCGGAGTTTAAATAAACTACAGAACACCACAAGTAACAATACATATGTAACGTTTATTTTTGAAGTGAAAACTTCTTTAGGCGCGTTGGGCATTTTTGAGATAGGACTAAACCATTGATTTCGCGACACCATGACGACACCTTATTTTTGTAAACGAGATTGTGCTCTTTATTTATATTACCGGATCAATGTTCATGGGACAAGGGCAGGAAGATGATGATGACCGGATCAATGTTCTATGCAAGTATTTTACTCTAAAGATTTCGGAAGTGTTATTTTTTGTAAATGCGATTGTGCTCTTTATTTAGATAAGTTTACGGACCAATGTTCTATACAAGTATTTTTCATACACCAAGGCGATCTTGTTCAAGTTTTCACTTCTGTCGGCACTCCCGGAGTGCCACCACTTTTTTTTTATCGGTGATGGAGAACATCGTGAGGAAACCGCGATATGTCCTAGAACCAAAAAACCTGCCAATTACGTGTCGGACCACGCACAATGAAGGGTTGCGTAGTTGGGATGAATTTATCGCAAAAACAAACTTGTAACATTGTAGTTGAAAATCGTGTTCTCCCATACATCGATATACATCACGGTCAATTCTGTGCAAATGTAAGTTGTAACAGCAATTTTTTTTTTTGTGTGATTAATCTACAAATTAACGATTTTCGGACTTTTTCGTTTACATGTGCTGTGAGACCTTGCTTTCTGTCTGGTTTTGATTTATTTGCTAGTATCAAAATATGTCGCGTAAATGGCCGTACTTTTTTATTGCGTTGACTCGGAAGCTTTATTTTTTTAGAGCTCCATAGACCTACGTATTTGATACCTTCAACTTGATACCTCCACGCGTTCCTGAGAAAAAGGGTCTTGACAGACTGACGGACGAACAACGAAGTGATCCTAAAAGGGTTCCGTTTTTAGGGTTCCGTAGTAAATAAGGAACCCTTATAGTTTCGTCATGTCCGTCTGTCTGTCTGTCCGTGGTCTAACTCCGAGACCCTTAGTACTAGAAAGCTGTAATTTGGCATAGGTATATATATTAATTACGCCGACAAAGTGGTAAAACAAAATTAGGAAAAAAAAATTTTTTTATGGTACCTCTTCTACACGTAAAGTGGTGACGTTTCTTTTTTTTACCCGTAATGTGGGGTATTATTGGAAAGGTCCTTTAAAAACATTGTGAGTTTGTTAACACCATTTTTGGATTCAAGAATCCGTTTGCAAAATATTAAGCTTTAAAGTGCTAACTTTTATTAGAGTCAAGTGTCAAGTGTCCCCCTGCCAGCTAAATGGTTGGTTTTGGATGTGTGATAAAAATCACAGCAGTAGTTTATATAACGAAATTAAAAGGAAAACCATCACAGCTAAGTAGGCTCTACAAGTTAACGAGTAATAATTGACCAACTTAACTTTGCAGTTGCAAAAACATGTTTTCCCATACATTGCGTATGGGAGAACATTTTTATCAACTACAAAGTTAAGTTTGTTTTTGGGGTAAATTCCTCCCAACTACGGAACCCTTCATTGTGCGTGGTCCGACACGTACTTGGCCGGTTTTTTTCCTTTTGAGGTATGGAATCTTAAAAATCAAAAACATGCCACATTCACCAACCCACATTGGGCCTGCGTGGTGGATGGGTCACTCTCCCTCACAGAGAGGAGGCCAGTGTCCCAGCAGTGGGAACGTTGTAGGCTGATTATGCATCTTCCCATACATTTCATATGTCGGTAGCGAGCATTACACTGCTGTCCTTTTTGAAGGACATTACGACAAAGGTCAGTAACTACATTTGTCCTTCTAGAGCGTCCTTTGTTCTATAAATCCCTTTTGTTAATCGCCATCCATTCATCCTCTCTATAGAGTGATTAAAACGATTAAAGCATAGATTTTACTAAGGCTTGTTACAAAATTTCCATCAGTAAAATATTCTTGTAATTATTGTAAATCTAACCTTTGATCTAAATCTTGATTTAGATTAAGAATCAATTATAATCACCGATAATAAAATCCAAAATCTGCGATTAAAAACTCCTTTGATCATTCGAAACGATAAGAAGTTCTCTTAAAAGCCGAAACGGGACTTCATAAAATAAATAATTAACGAATTCATTTTTAAGAAGTAAAGGATTAAAAAGATTCAGTAATAATTTAGTGGGTTCAGAATAATTTTTAATTTCCTGGCGGCCATCTTGGGCTTAGGATAATTATTTTCCGTGCGACCTGGCTGAGTAATTGCCATCCGTCGTTTTTGTAAACGGTACATTAAACTAATGTGACAGATATACTCGTCTTTCGGTTAGACCTACCTAATTTAGGAAATGAAGTCTTCTGAAATTCATTCTTACTTGTCTACTTCATTTAATTTGTAACTGTGTCTTTCGAAATTAAATTAAATTGTTTATTCTGTAAATATGATATTGGAATCACTTTTACTCGTCATATCAACAAAATATATGTCGGATCCGGTCATTAGTACGGACACGAAACGAATCGCAAGCACGCCATTGGCGACATCAAGTGATCTGCCCACACCAAAAAGCGCGCTTCTACAGAGTCGTGATGTTTTAAGGCCACAGCGAGGAGGGATTCAGCCTCGGATCGCATTGGAGCCAAGACGTCGCGGAACTGTTCTCGATTCGTGGTGCTCAGTTATTGTGGTAGTTGTAAATTGTGATCGTTGTGTTAATTGGTGATTTTAATAAACGCCGTCGCACCCTGTGTGTGTATAATTTAGGTAGTGTGATTAATAATTACAATGTGATCTGAACTGCAAATTGTTTTTCTATTGCGCATTAACCAACACTACCCAAACTACGCCCACAGTAGTTAAAATATCGCTGATAATAACGAAAGTCACTTATCCGTCTCCGACATATACATAAGCTAGATGGAGTCGACATGGAGAAGAAATGTCGAAACAAACTCAGGGATCAATTCTCTTTTAAAATCCAGATAATATCTTGGTCAGATCATGTAAATTCCTATTTAGAAAGTCTAATGAATTATTAATACCTTACTATTAATTATATGTACTAAAGGGTTATTTACGGCTAAGTAATAACAGCCGCACGGTTCGATCCATCAGTTTAAGCTACGCTTGCCGAGGTTGGTCTGTGGATGGATGACCATCTTAACATTCCAAAACTCCTCCGTGCCTCGGAAAGTACGTTAATCCTTTGGTCCCGGCTGTCATTCGTGGATCTTTGACAGTCCTTACGGGTCGTCAGAAGCCCGAAAGTCTGACAATCAGTCTTACCAAGGGGTTATTGTATTACCCAGTTACTGGGTTGTGGAGGTCAGATAGGTAGTCGCTTCATGTAAAACACGGTATTCAACTGCATCCGGTTATACTGGAAACCGGCCCCAACACATTTGGGAAAAGGCTAGGCAGATTGATTGACTAACGGGTTAATTACTTTATTAATGTGTTGTGTCTGGGTAACAGTAGTGATAGAGGTTATTTTCCCAAAATACTACAACGAAATAGGGTACTGACTAACGTGGCTCCAGAGGCTACTAAATTCGCATTAAATATCTCATAAACCCATCTAAAATTTGTGAAACAGTTTTATGCCGCAGTTAAAGTAAAGGCTGAAATATTTTAGCTTCGATGCATATCACTAGCGATGAGAAACCATATCGAAGTCGCATCGCGGAGTTATATACATAGGATATATATATTTTTATAAAGTTCGTGGTTGTTTATAGACAGCCAATGCAAGTGCGGTGCTCCTGAACAGACTGCCCCATTTGCTAGTCTCCCAAATGTCCGTTCAGCTGCACCCTTGACGATCTGAACAACACCTCTGATGTCGCTATAAATGAGGCCACCTAGTGGGCCCAAACAATATTAGAAACATGGATGTGTCAACGAACAATAAAGAAAGATCTTTAATTATTTTTTAATTACCACAGCTCAGTGGATCTTGAGTAGTAAGCCAAACAACGAAACGAATCAATTTAGAAGCTAAATGAATTAAATATACACTTGAATATAAACGCAAAAAAAAAAACTTAGAAAAATAATAATACATATACAGGGTGGCAGGGACACCTCTCGCGTCCGGCCCTGATTCGGGCCATGCTACGGAGCGAGAGGAAATGGGAGGCCGTCACCTCCTTCTGCGAAGCAGTAATGCTTGCGAAGGAAGAGACGGAGCGCGTGAGGGAGAGGCAAATTTCGCGCCCTCGCGCCCCTAACCGCCGCAGGAGGAGACGCCCTGGGCGTCGGGAATCACAAGAAGATTTCCGGCCACCGTAGGCGCGGGCTTGCGGACGGTGAGCAATGGGCAGCTTGCCGTCCGATAAGGACCAAGCCCGGGTCGACGGCGCGTTGTGTTCCACGCGCGCCTCAAAGAGATGTCAGCAGAATTGACGGGGTCCGCTAGGGCCAATGCCTGCCGGGGGTTCGAAGAAAACCGATAGGGAAATCGTGGCCCTCTGGCAACACGGCAACTGAAGGAACACGGGTGGGTTTTAGTCAGTAAGAGTCTGACACGCCCTCCCGCTCCGCCCAGAGCGGGAGAAGTTATTAGATAATTTCCCACCCAAAAAAAAAAAAGGGTGGCAGGGACATCGACGCGAAAACTGTTACCTTGGATTCAGTACATGATTCTAAACCCCCCTGAGTTGAAATTTTTCGTCGGTTATTAAAAAAAAAATCTGCTGTTTCATAGAAAAGTGCAATACCTACGTGGTCAAAATGTAGGGAACTGCAGTTTTTAAAAAAATAACTGACCAAAAATTTCACCGCAGGGGCGTTCAGAATCATGTATTTAATCTATGGTAACAGCTTTTGCGTCGAACTGAGCCCGTACTCATAATATGTGAGGTGATTTCACTATCAAACGTACTTATGCACTAGCGACAATTTTGAACTGATTCAATTTGTAAGTAAAAAGTGATTAACGGACTGTGAATGTATTGTCCGTGGACAGGCCGATAATTGGGTGCATCGTTTATCTGATTCCATATCGTCAATATGTTCATGAATTGAATTAAGTTATGGAATTTTGTTTTCCCGCTGGACTGAGAGTGGAACAAAAGGGAAAAGTTACGGCTGGTTTAATTTAAATTCGTTTTGGGTCGTCTTTTCTCGAATTGGCTTACTATAGCTAGAGAAGGGATAAGCCATTTAGGACAGGGTATGTCAAAAACTTAGGTGCTAAAACTATTATCACTCGTGAGTTATCTTTAAATTAATTTTGTCTATTACTTGCTAATAGGGCTTAATTATCGGTAACATCGCAAATAATCATCGTTTAACTAATAAATTAATGACTACACAATTCACATTATGCCAAATAGGTGTTAATTAGCAATTAACGCGTATTGTAATTGTCTCGTTATAAATTATAATTAGTTATTATTTGTCAAATGTCGAATTTAGCTTTCAACGGAATATCCATATTTTGTACTTGAATTGCAGAATCATCATCATTATCATGACATCAGTCCCAAGTATCATTACTCTAAATTGTCATTCTCAAAAAAAATACAATAAACATGCATATATTTAGTAAACTGTTCCGCTTAGCTATTTCTAAAGAGCCATAAAAAAACCCTGACTAAAATCGACACGTGTTTCACCTCTCAACGAGGCATCCTCAGGATGACGATTGACTTGTCGCGAACCCGAACACGGCGTGTTGCTGCACCGAGCGCTGAACGCAGAGAACTCTGCGTTCAGTGTCAATCGTAATCCTGAGGATGCCCCAACAACAACGATCAACAGCAACTCCCTATCTGAACTCCACAACCAAGTTACTGGGTAACACGAACACGATACCCTTTGGTAAGACTGGTTGTCAGACTTTTGAGCTTCTGACTACCGGTAACGACTGTCAAAGATCTACGAATGACAGCCGGGACCAATAGCTTAACGTGCGTTCCGAAGCACCAAGGAGTCTCGATATATAAAAGATGGTATTGGTCAGCCATCCTCAACATGACCGCGGCAAACGCAGCTTAGCTTCGATCGACTCGTGCAGCTGTTATTATTTAATTACGAGCCCCTAAACTGAAACTGACACTCTCGTAATACCTATCAATTAAAGTCCCTGCCTCAAAATAATACAAAAGGCAGTCAATCATCAACTTTCCGCTGATGAACTAAGAGCTTAAAGCGGTATTCACGCCGAATCTGATCGATGGCGGGATTAACCCGTATTTTGACGCGGCTTATGCACCGCTATTCTGATTTGCATCACAAAATGTGTCTGTTTCCAGAACGATACGGGTAGAACGTCCGTTTGTTTGATTGACACGTTATGTTTACCAATTGTTTGTTTGATATTTAAGCGGTAACTTTTGGTAATTCATTGTTTGAGTTGTAGGGGTTAACTTCAATGGATAGACAGGAATTGCGAGTGGCAGGGATATAAACCATCTCGCATACAACAGAAAGCGTTTTTTTTAACTAGTCACTAGTTGGTCTTTGATAAGAAGAATTATGTCTTAGGCATACTGTATTGAAGTTATGCTTGTTCGGGTCGGCACAATCAATTCGGCAGTATTTGAGAAACAATAAAACCGACCCGATGCAACTAGATGTGAAAGATTAAAGTACTTATCAAGAAACATTTACCTGTATATTTATCAACCGTGCCAATGAAGCACTGTATTTTTGCTCTCATAAGTTAAGATTTATAATGTCAACCACCGGAAAAAACACCTTACTAAAACTGGTTTCGTTGCTTAAACCACAACAAAATATACTAAGAAAAACAGAAGAAATTAAATACTTTGAGAATTCTAGAAATCGCCACCAAAACTTTTACACTGTTTTAGGGCTAAGCCAATAACCCATATCAGATTTAGTTATACCAGTGGGGGTGACAATAAATGAAGAACTTAAGTGCGTAGGATTATTATTGAAGTGAAAACTTCTTTAGGCGCGTTGGGCATTTTTGAGATGGGACTAAACCATTTATTTCGCAACACTAACGGAATTTACCGACACCGTGGAGTAAAAGACATCAACGCGCTGATTACCGCGGTGCCGATTTTTTTTTCAAGTTTTTACTTCTGTTGACACTCCCGGAATGCCACTGTTTTTTTTTTTAAACCGTCAAGTACATAGAAATTAAAAAAACAACCTAATCTAACTGATTGGATTTGATTTGGGGGAAGCCTTTACTCAGCAGTGAAACAGTGCAGGCTAGCAAAAATTGTATTAGCACTAGTAAAATATGCGTATTTCAATTTTCCGCCGTATTGACGTCCCCAGCCTGTATAAAGTATACATATATATAGTTATAATATTCACTATTTTAGAGTAAAGTTACCTTACAATATAGGAAGCACAAACAAAAGATATGCAACATGATATTCACAAACCGTTGCCTCCATCTTATATTGTGTATCTTTTATCAAAGAACAAAAGGGTTGCTGATGTACCGAACACAAAGAAGTCTGGAACAGATACCATGCCATCTTTATAGCTAGTACAATACTAGTTGTTGCGGCGGGTTCGCTTGTATTCCATAGGAACTAATTCATGTATTCAGATATAGTGAATCTGTGTTCAGCTTTTACGTAGAGTTACGTTAGAGTGTGAAAGTTTGTGAAAATGTTTTTCACACAATAGGTGAAAAACATCTTCACTAACTTTCACACTCTTCTCCTCCCCACTCCCCCAAACCCCTCCCCTCACTTCTTTCCTTTCTTATCTTTCTCTTTCCTTTTTTTATTTTCTTTTCAGAAAGATTTATACCTCTCTCTCATTTAGATAGCTTATCAACTTAGCTTTTAATGAAAAATGATGAAATGTTAGCACAAAAATACGACGACTATCAAAGTGCTCCTTAGTATAAACAGCTCTTTGAGGAAACAGAGTAAGTCTTAGTTAAGGGAGAAGCGTCAGGGTAGCCCGCGAAATTCATGTTCATATTCACGCAAAAGTCATGATTTCATGAAATCATGACATTTGACACCTTTACTAACTTATGGAGTTGTATTGCTGATTATAATGATTATATTTGAGTAAAGCCATATTTGTTACGACCGCGAATCATATTTAATCAACATAAAACCTGACACTGACCTGCAAAATGCAAGAAACGTAAGAAAATTTGAATTTCGCGGGCTACCCTGACGCTTTCCCCTTAAGACAAACTAAAACTTTGCCTTCACTACTTAATTCCTCAGCCGTTAAGTACACTAAGTACGGGGTGATTATTTATTGTTCTTAAATATTCTTCAAGAAGAGAACCGACCACAGATCAGTACAGAAGGTCGACTTCATACACAGAGCGAAGATGCAAGCGCTCGCGACTGGCATTCGACCGATATAGTCTGAAGGACGATTTAGACCAAATGAACATACCAGAATAATAGTAAGAACATTCTTTTCACGATTTTCTTAATATATTAGCATAGGTGGAACTGCGAAATACCTTTACCTATTTACACAAAGAGAATTAGACAAAGTCGGGATAGAATGACCGTTCGAGCATTCGTTTGTATGGTCTAAATTAACCTTCAGATCGCCTTCATTACTATTTATCCATTATTTAAGAATTTAGCGATAGTAAATACTAAACCTGAAGAGTTTGTTTTTTTGAACGCTATAATCTCTGGAACTACCAGTTACTTTAAAAAATCGCATTTGATATGCATTTGGCTATTTAACATCACGCTTGGACCCGTAAAAGCTGAATAAAAATAAACGCAGAAAGAACATAAAGCGAAAACGCGCAGGCGGGCGATGCGTTGCGATGCGTTGCGACGCGATGCGATGCGTTGCGACGCGATGCGTCGGAGGAATCAGAAATTTCACGCAGATTTCAGTTTAGGAATATCTGTGCTTACTGTGGTAGGACACAGAGATACCTATTTTATTTATTTATATATACTTTACTGTACACCATATTATACATTACACAAAGAAATAGTTATACACTACAAAATATACAATGGGCGACTTTACAATGTTGTAACCAGTGTGCACAAATAAACATGTTTGATTCGATGTGATGTGTGTATGCGCACGTTTTCGCACGGTCGCGTTTACGGACCCAACCTTCTGTGCTGTCATATTCTGTGGCCGACCGATCGGCGTCTACAACTTTAAGTGGATTATACAGGCGATGAAAATAGCTGGAGGCTCGCCCGCTCTCCAACCAGATTATGATTAATAGAATTTGCCTGATAAATTAATCAGGAAAACAATATCGCTTTCACCGCAGTAGGTGATGATTAGGTGTTTGGTATCCGGTGCTGATTATTTTGTGCTATTATATTTATGGGTCAATAGTTAGCTTCTTGTTAGTAAAACACAAACATCGTAGCTGGCGTAGCAACGGCTGCTACGGCGTAGTTTCAGCTACGGCGTAGCAACGTTTATGATGTAAGTGGTTCATTAAGTCGTAAAAACGATGTTAATGTTTAAGTGCCCTTTTTTTCATGTGGTTTTCTAGGTTGCTAAATTGGTGACTTAGTTGTGCGTAACCGAAAACTCTGAATGCTTGAATACTTTTTTCGTGTTTGTTGTTGTACAGTCCAATATTAGATGAACTCGTATCAAGTGTATGTTTGTTCCAAGTTGTCTCAGTACTGCTAATGGATGAGTGTGACGTCACATAGAATATACCAACAAGATACTGAGCCACAAACTTGAGGAAGCGATCTACTGAAGAATTTAATCCGACTCTCTTTGGGATGCTACTAGAATGGTAGAATGTTATGCGTGTATTTTGTTTATGAACGGTGGGGGGAATTTTCCCCATATTTTGCATAAAACGACGAGACAAATGAAAAAAAATAATTCAGGAGAGTTTTTCTCATGACACAGTGGATTATACCAAAAGATTGTGTGACGCAGTCCTGTTCAGTAATTTTTAAAACTATGCATAACACAAATATATTTTATTTGTTTTTTCCTAAAACACAACTTTAAAATACAGATTCACATAATGTGAATCTATCACAGATTGTCTATGTTTTAGGGTTGGTAATCATTAATCTATCTATCTAAACCGTCTGCGTCGGGTGGCGTGAAATCTGGCAAATTAATAAACCTTCAGAAATGTAACGTAGCGTGCAATAAATCCGGGATTTACGACCCCGTCCCGCACCCCGCACAGTTAGGGAATTTAGTTTAAATTAATTTGGATATAGGTAATGCTTCGTAAAGTGTGGCTTTTCTTCATAAAGAGCCGGCTTGATTGGTTTGTTTCTAAGAAATCCAAATGAAAGTGGAAAAATACTGAGAATAAGTTCCAAGTGGTTAAGTAATTATATTTATTTACTGGAGTTTGTTTGTCTTTGCGATGATTACTTACTTTTATGAGACTTCTTGGTACGTAAATACTTACATAAATACGTTAAAAAAAGTTCCATTTAGTTAAAATATCATGATTGTTTGGTCCAAGTATCATCTATTTCGTTATTAATACCTGCGTTTTTAAGGGTCTGCTTTTCATTATGGAATAACAGTACCTGGGTGACCGAGCTCTGATCTAGTGAAAATAGAGAATGGTCAAATAATAGTATAGGAAAGTACATTCTAATTCCACGCTGCCATGATAGTAGGTACTTACTAATTCCATCCTGCCATGTCATAACCTCATCTTGTTCTAAACTTTGGGTTACCGAGCTCTGCTTGGGTAAAAATATGGAGAAAAAAAGGATTTTTCTCAGATATGAGACCTAGTTAAATCGATTTTTCGCCCTCAAAAACCCCTATATTGCAAATTTCATCGAAATCGTTACAGCCGTTTTCGAGAACGCGATTACAAATATATATATAAATATTGCTCACTTAATAGTATAGAAATAGGATATCTAAAATCCTATTGACGGAAAACAAAACTGATGGATGGGCGACGTTTATTGAAAAAGCTGTTTTTGTTCACGCAGACGTTTATACCAACATATTTTATCCAATATAATAGAGAGACTCCATAGATTTCCGCCTCTGGATATTTTCATACAAATGCCTCGATGAATGGTCAGCACAAAATAGTGTTATTTGTTTATTTAATAAATGCTGGCTTGCTGCCAGATATTGCTCAGTACAGTACTGACATAAAAATACTTGGGGCGGTCAATGAGTGACCAATAAAAATTCTGAAGGCAAATCTCAGAAGTGTCTCCGATAAACCAGTAATACAAAATATGTAAATGGCACTGTCCTTGTGATCTAACATATGAAACAGTGCTGTTTAATTTGCTGATTGTGACTGGATAAAATGTTTGAGCGTTTAATGAAATACAAGGATTTAACTTAAAGCCGCGTACACGTTGGGCGAGCTCAATGCAAAATAGACGCAAATCAAACGGAAAATCACGCAAAAAGGCCCTATTTACAACGTGAACTTGGGATTTAACAATTAGGGACAAAAAAAATGGCAATGTCACTCCGGGAGTGCCGACAGAAATGAAAACTTGAACAAGATCGCCTTGGTGAAAGAAAAATACTTGTATAAAACATTGGTCCTTAACCTTATCTAAATAAAGAGCACAATCGCGTTTACAAAAAAAAACAACCGACCTCCAAAACAAACACTACAAAGTGAAAAATAACTTTAATTTCAGAAGTCGGTGTCTTGGGTTTTGTATTTTCGTTTTTTGCCACCGACTTCCGAAATTAAAGTTATTTTTCACTTTGTAGTGTTTTTTTTGGAGGTCGGTTGTTTTTTTTTTTGTAAAAAGTTTTTATTTTTCACTTTTTAGTTGTGGTACCTACCCCACACACATTCGAATACCACTACCTGCTACCAGTGACAGAAACTTATCATATCATCTACATAGCAAAGTTAATAAAATTTATATGGGACCAATTCGAGAGCACACCCTTTCAAACAAAAAAAGAATTTTCAAAATCGGTCCACAATTGACGGAGAAATCGGTGGACATACATAAAAAAAAAAAAAAACAAACATACGCGACCAACATATAACCTCCTCCTTTTTGGAAGTCGGTTAAAAATGAGGTGTCGCGAAATCAATGGTTTAGTCCCATCTCAAAAATGCTCAACGCGCCTAAAGAAGTTTTCACTTCAAAAATAATTAACATTACGAGTGTAATCCCCGACGCGTTAGGCCGAGTAGGTAGTACAGACGCCAGCACATCAAGCTACCCGAAACTGTCAAATTTTCCCAATCAACTTTGAACCTTATTCCTCGGTGTTATAGTTGAAAATCTATTAAATAAATTTGACAGATTATAGTAGCTTGATGTGCTGGCGTCTGTACATTTCGACAATCAAGGGAGAAAAAAAGAGTTATGCGAAAATTGGCAAGTCAATGCGGTGGTGATCAGACTTGCTGTTTCAAGTTTATAGTCCAACCAAATATGACAATAAAAACGGGCAATGTCTTTTGAAAAACAGTTTCAAAGTTTATTTGTTTATGGGATTCAATAAACTCTTAAAGTACGTCTATAAAACAAGTTCGGCTGTCTACTTTCTTAGACTAACCTAATAAACCAACGAAGAATATAGGTTAACTATATACAAAAAGCTGGAACAAATCCGAATTAAGTTGTATATAGCTCAAGCGACGCCACCACGGCGATAATGAACGTGTCAACAATCTCACACCTCCACGTTTGTCGGTAGTATGAATATTGCTGCAGACTTAAGATATTTAATCAAATTAATTTACTTATTGTTACGGCCTGCCGCCGCTAGGTGGCGTATGGCGGGACTTACTAGAGCCATACCGTTGCGCCAGCCGGTACTCCACGCGCCGTCAGGGGCGCCGCGAGTATTTGAAAAACGAATATAGAAGAATTTTTCTTCAGATTCGATGGCGGACGACGCCTTATGCATTTTATAATATTCAGATCTTATTTCAACTCAGAATACAGAAAGTAAAACAGAATTGTACTGATATCGTCCATTATTTATCGAAGCTTTCACAGCGGCAACAGCCGCACCACTTATTATGTGCCAAAGGGGCTCCTGGTCAGTCCTGGTTTAGTAATTATGAAGAATGTAAATGTATAGGTAGGTTTGGTTGAACTTACTGCGGTCAGTGCATAGTTAAGTGAAAGTTGACATACAAAAACCTGTATTACGTGAAGAGAGAAAAGAACTAAGCAGCTTCAGTCAGTCTGATAGAATAAAATAGAATAGAATTATCTTTATTCAAGTATCGTATGACTCACAAATGATTAATATTACTTAAAACTGTATTAGTAAAAACTGACACAAATCTATTCCTCTATGGATCTATTCCTCTATTTCTCTATGGAATGCACTCCCCCTGGAAATCAGGATGGCAACCAACCGATTATCCTTTAAAGTTAAAGTTCGTGAGCACATTCGTAAGAAGCTGGCAGTATCATCACAACGCTAATGTTTTCCCATTGTTTGTCTTATTATTTTATTTAGTATATTCATGTATTTAAGTGTATTTATTTGTGCTTATTTTATATAATATGTAATTAGGCCTATATATTATATTTATAGTTTGTAATAAGTATATGTGTATCCTTTTATTAAAGTTTTTTTTTTTCCTCCATTTTCGTAATTGCACCTACCACAGTTTGTCTCTGCATCACCCAAAGGTTGACTGGTAGAAAATCCCTGTGGCATTAAGTCCGCCTCTGTACATTTCTGTGCTTGAAGTATTAAATAAATAAATAAATAGTAGTGGATCACCCATGTGATATGGCACAACAGCGACCCATGAAAACACAGTCTAGGCGACTTGAAATTATGCTTAGGATACTGTTGGAGCTGCTCCTGATAACCGTTGTGACCCCTGGAAGTACCTAACTAACTCAAATACATATATAGATTGGAACTACACAGTGTGAGTCTTAATAATGTGCATATATCGAAATGATCCCATCTATGCTTAATTTTATTGACGGAAAAAATATTAAAAAAATGTTTTTTTGTCTTCTGTTTGGCATGTTATTAAGAAAGAAATTTTACGATTATTGTAAAAAATTATAAAAATAACAGATTTTTGCTAAAAAAACATGTTTATTTTCAATTGAGGGTAGTTTTTTTTTTCCACAATTTTCATTTTATGAGGACGCCTTATTACTTCCAATCATTACGGATTTTGTTTCATCGCTATAGATCATTTAATATTAAAGTTACACCGTTTCATTACATTTTTTTTTATTCCATAAAAAATATATTTTTTCCGTCGATTAAATTAAGCATAGATTCCCTCATTTCGATATGAGCTCATTATAAAGACTCACACTGTTTATCTAGATCTGACCAAAATAGTAGAACATACAAAATTATTGCTACACTTATTTTGCTTTGAGTGACATTAATTTATACAATAAAAGAAGAGACTTCATAATAATGTGAGAGAGTAATTGTATCTTTATATATTAAGTAGCTTCTGTATTTTGGACAAGAGCAGTCTTTCTTTCGTTATTAAATAACTAACTAAGCCCGCAGCTCTACTCGCTTGGACTAATAACTACACATTGTAATCAAGCCACAGAATGTTTTTCTAAGAACTTAATATAAAAACACAGATAATCGAATAAATGATTTTGGAGTAATAATTATAACTAGTGGAATGAGATAAGTAGTTTGCGGACTAACTCCTGTATCACAGGTTATCACCTAGCTCCTGGAGTCAGGGCTTCAAATAAAATGTAACCGTGTGTTTGACCTATATGCATGTATGTATGTCCGTCTCTATGTTCCCTCGTAACTACTAAACGGCTGAACTGATTTTGATAAATGATATGTCGTTAGATTCATCTTTATTGTGCAAGTGTCAATGGGTATATTCAAATGATAAAAAATCAATATAGCAGATTTTTGGCGCCAAAATGTATGTTTAAAAAAATTATGTCTCCGTAACCTATCGAGTGGGGTATCAAAATGAAAGATTTTAAACGGTGTTTACAACAAAAATATACAAGTTATATGTTTAAATGTAATTTGAAATGAGAAATGTTAAAAAAATCTTATGAAAAGGTGAAAATAAAAAAATTAAAATATATTATTGCGTAGAAAGTGAACTTTAAAAAAAATTAAAACAAGGTGACCTATTTTTGTCTCCAATCCCACTTAATACTATAAACAATCTCATGCAGTCGGAGGCAAAAGATCTTAGTATAAAAAGATGTCAATAAAAAACTTCTATGCAAAAAATTAAACCGACGAAAAATAAACTGAAAAGCGAAAAATAAAAAAAATAACCTTTAGTGTAACTAAGCTCCTAAACTAATTTAGGTAACAAATTTTGAGTCGGCGCCGAACAAACAAATTAATGATTTAAGCGTAAAATGGTAGCTTGATGGATCTTCATTGAATCCGTGTTTGACGCCGCCTCAAAAGTTACTTAAATTAGTTTGGGAGCTTAGTTACACCAAAGGTTATTTTTTATTTTTCGCTTTTCAGTTTATTTTTAGTCGGTTTAATTTTTAAAGTGAAACATTTATTACATCGTCTCAAACTTTTTCGTCTGTGTGTTGCATGTCGCGTGACAGTCGGCCGCGGAGCAGGGATAAAGTGAAAGGCGCTCGTCAGAGTAGCCAAGGCCAACATGGCGGCGCCTATAGTTCGCTTAAAAGTTTCACTTTTACCGTGGTTTCATAAAACCACACAATCCTTTTTTTGTAAGTTTTTTATTTTTCGCTTTTGAGTTACCATTTCTTGTTTTCCTCAAGTAAGGAATTTCCTCACCAGCCTTCCGTCTCCATCGTCAGACCCTCGATGACAGTCATACCTAGCTAGGTCTAAAGTTCTCACCAAGATGAATGAAATAAGCCCAAACACGATGTAGCTGCTGTAAACTACTGAGGAGCTCTCGCGACTGTCTTCCGTCTCCATCATCAGATCAACCCCAGGTCTTTATTATGTGGTTGTGTCAGCAGAACTACATATTATGTGTGCGAAATTACAACAGAATCGATTTACACTTGAAAATTCGGTAGGTGAAAAATCAATCAACCCCAATTTTTTTACCCTTTGGGGTGAATTTTAGATTTCAATTTTACATCCGACCAACTTCGAGGTATACCCTCCCCAATAAAATAAGAATTGTTTAAATCGGACTACCCAGTAAAAAGTTATACGCGGTAATACATTTAAAAAAATACGTATCGAATTGAGAACCTCCTCCTTTTTTTTTCGTCGGTTAAAAACACAAAATCTTATTGGTTTTACATGTCGCCCCATGACTAGATTGCACCCGTGGGCAGGCTCAAGGACGGGCCACTAGTTATTTTATACTACTCCTTTGAAGCTACTAGGAAAATTATATTCTAAAACCAAAGCGTTCTTCAAAAGTTACTATAAACAAGGTTTCAGCGCTTGTTTACCTAAAGCGACAAAAGTTTCTGATACTAGATAAATCCTTGTTTAACTTTCGATCCCACAAAACCCATGTTTAGCTTGGTTTAAATCTAAACTAAACACGATTCTCAGTTTAGGGTTGTACCAAAAGTTTTAATCATGTTTTTTGTACACGAAATGTTTAATTTTGTTTATTAAATGTTTGTCTTCCCTGAGGCGTCCGGTGAGTGACGAATTTTGCTTATCTCTCCGGGTGCACTCCGTTGAGGTAAACCGCGGCGAAGTTGGTGTGACAATCTAATCATGTTTGCGGGGCGAACATGGCCAAAGATCGCTCAAAATAGAGAGGTTTGGGAGGAAAAAGAGGAGATCTTTGCCCGGCTGAGTGGGTCACAAAATAGTTTAAAAATAATAATTAAATGATTGTGTACCGGTTACACCGCCACATACGAACTTCGCATCATAGACATGACGTCACACAAATCCTGCATCGCGCAATTAGAGTTTACCGAGCGATTGACAAGATTCCGACTTCTAACCAATGGGTAGTTGCCCACCAGACGCAACACCTGTCTGGTCGGAGGTTCCTCCCTTTCCTATGGTGGATGAGTGAACTTTACACCCTGTTCCTCATACTCCTAAATTGGTGACCCCGAGTATGAAAATACTTCGGCGTGACGTCATCATCATCATCACTCCCGCAAGCTTTCGTGAGGCGAGTCACACAGCCAGCACCCACGGCTTCAACGGGTATCCTGACCTCCAGCATGCAGTGAACGCGCAGTCCTGGTCATCACCCTCAGCCTCATCACTCCGACTCACTGGGGAATCAACGCAATCACCCTGACTCACTGGGGAATCATCTCAATCACCCCGACTCACTGGGGAATCACCTCGTTGTTGAGTCTTTTTCAGTACTATAGTTAGATCTTTGCCTAATCTTAAGCTGTATTACTGATACGATATGGTAGTCTAGGCGTTCTACATCTGAGAACAATGTGACTTTGAGTGACTTTGGCTAAGTATCAGCTCAGAAACCTGCCAAACGTTGAGTATCTTGAAACTTAGTTCATATATATGAACCGAATAGAATCGTGTATCATTATTTTCAATATCGAACATATTTCTATAGTTTTATAAGGTTTGCGTTTTATAATAGGAGTTTCAGCTTTAGTTGTCAAAATCGAAACCACTTTCGTGAATTATGGCGTTACATCGGCGTATAGCGCAAAAATGTACCGGAACGGAAATATTATTTGTAAAATTGACAAAAAATTCAGACTATAATATTATGAGGAACTAGCTTTTATCTTCTTGTATCTTTATAAATTATGACCTATGTAGCATTTTACTGGTGAAAATTTTTTTTTAAATCAGTCTAGCAATTTTTGAGTTTATTCATTACCAACAAACAAACATACAAAAGATCAAATAATTTTTTAAATATTAATTTAGATTTGTTATAAAGATTAAGTGTTTTCCCCGAAAGTTTGAAATTCAGTCGAAACTAGAACATAAAAAACAAAAGTTTGGAATCGGTTTCGGCAGTAAAACACTGCTTTATTCAACACTATAGCCATAGGTACTAATATTACAAATGTGAAAGTAATTCTGTCTGTCTGTCTGTTACCTTTTCACGCCTCAACAACTGAACGGATTTCTATAAAATTTGGCAGACAGGTACACCATGACCCGGGTTAGGACACTTTTTTATCCCAGTTGTACGTTTCCCAGTTGACGTCGAGGCGGGCAAAGCCGCGTGCAAAAGCTTATTATTACATTTAAATACTTTGAAAAAAGTTAAGCCACAGCATCAACCATTGTCAACTTGAAGTTTCATTAGACTACTTGTTTCATAAAATATGTTAACACTTGAAATGTCAGTCGCTTTCATAACCTGCTTTTATTGCATTATTATTTTTAGCGTATTTCGGCATTAACTTCAGAATGCCTATTAAGTAGCTGGCAAAAGAAAAGTTTTTTTAGGCGTTTATCGTTCGTTAGATGAAAACTCGTTGAAAACTCGCGTTAAGGGGTAATAAAGTTGTTATTTTTTATGATTCGTATGTAGATGTTAATATGTACGATGTTTGTTTTTTTAAAGGTGCTATCACCGGGAGCATTCGCCTGTAATGTAACGTTCAGAGTCGAGCATAACATCGGTGAGAGAGGAGAACCGAGCATTACACCAATGAGGGAGGAGAACCGAACATTACAGTGGGCAATGTCTGTAATAATATTTAATTGGGAATGTTACATTACAGGCGAATACTCGTCAGTCCGGGAGGCAAAATTCTAAATTATATAAGACAGTCCCCCAAAACGCCTAACCCTTCACCACTTTCTAGTACCTTTAGCTGGGAAGAAGAAGTGGCGCAAAAAACTCCCCAGCAGGACAGCTGTCTGTTCAAGTTATAAAAATGATTAAATGATTCTATACAATAGTATGCAAAACAATTTACATTACGCAACACAAAACATAATTTAAATGATCAATTATTGGCCATATGTCAGCTGGCATACGCCGATATAGCAACCAAAAACATCAAAAACTGTACTCAAGCAACGCAATCTGAAATGTTACATTACAAGCGAATGTTCGTCAGTCAGGGAGGTAGTATTGTAACGTAATGCTCAAAATCGAATCTGTGACGTAACATTACAGGCGAATGTTTCCGGTGAGGGAAGAATAATATTTATTTTCCCGTCAGTGACAACACATAAGTAATAGTACCTATTATAGTATTTAATTTTGTGAAGTCATTTCTTAACTAAGCATGGGTAATTTTTGAGTCCGCTAAAGTCTACCAAAAACCTGTAGGTATTTGCCATTATTCTATTTATCACCAATTATAACACAAAATTTCACACATTAATTATATTTGACAACTCAGTAAACTTATCTTACTGTTTATAAAATGTTCAACACAACAAAACTTTTTAAATTCCATCGCACAGACACAGGATGTTGTTAAAACGTGAACTCAATAGAGGGTTCAAAGTAGGTTCAAAGTAAACTTTGTAAATCCGAGCGGGGGGCGGAAGGGGACGCAATAATCGACGATATTTTATAACTGTTCTGTCGTGTAATATTTTCAAGGATTTCGCCAGTGTTTTGTTGTTAGAGAATTTAGTGTTGTTTTATGATTTTATGTTGTTGAGTTTGTATGGCTGGGATTAGGTTGAGGTTTTGTATGTTTAGTTATACATCTTGTTCATGGAATATCAGGTATGAAGGTATTTCATTGTATATTTGATGGAAAATTATATCTATTATGTTTTACGGTCGAGATTCAAATAATGTGTATCTCAAACTAATCAGTTTAGTCAAAATTCAAAAAAATTAATTCAAAATATTTTATTTCACATAAACCTACATGGCCACTTATGAAACGTCAGAAGCTAGGTGCACGGTTCCAATTGGTCGTTTCCTATGGAGAAGAGCCGGCAAGAAACTCCACGGTTACTCTTTTAAAAATAATTGGCTTTTACAATACTTTCAAATGACAGTTACTAGGTATGGGAGGACAGTGTAGGTCTTTCAATATATACCAGGTAGTAAACAAAGTGGAATAGTATCAGATGTATGCCTTTTCGTACCCATGTTAGTTATAAACTATGGTTTTTACCCCTTTATGGGTATAAACAAATTGCTTTCCAATCAGCTATATCTTTTCATTACCAGTATCTAGATAACAAACTTACTACTGGGCTGTAACACTGTAACCTACATTTAAAAACAATAATTATCGTAATCCCCAAAAAGCCTCATCCCAATTTTAAAGCTTACATTGCTAACTTCTAAGTTGTATTTTGAAAAGCACAATAGTCGGTTACGACGTTTTCCTGTAAAATGGTCAATATGTTGTGGTATCGAGTGCGTTCCCCTTGCTACTGGTTGCCAGTGACTGGCGCTATTAACTGGGTCACTAGTACATTGTCAACCTGCTAATGGCTTCATTTCTCGTCTAATCAGTTACACTAATTTATTCACTGTTATGTTTTGCTTTTAACTATGATTTGTAAGTGTGATAACATAGTTTAAAAGTCTCTCATATTTTAACATAGATTATGGGTAAGTAAATATTTATGAGGGCGTTTGGATTATTGCCTGAATAAATATTTATTAATCAAATAGATTCTAACTCAGGATTTGCGGATACGTTGCCAACCTTATATTTTAGACAATGTTTAAGCGTCTTGCCTGTAAATTAACTAGAAAAAATAAAAAAACCGGTTAAAAGCGTGTCGGACCACGCACAATGAAGGGTTTCGTAGTTGGGATGAATTTATCTCAAATACAAACCTAACATGAGAAATAATTGTATAGAGGTACTTTTTTTTTTATAGACGCTAAATTAACTTTATTATTTTACAGTTTTAACACAGCTAACTATTTACATTAGGTACTAAATTAAAAGACTAACTAACTATCTGTATAAATAAAAATAATAAAAACAAAACGACACTTAGGCGACGAAGCATTCGTCCGCATCGCTGTCATCCGGAAACGTGCCCAGAAGACTGGCAGCATTGCCACGTTGAATGGCAATGCTAATTCTTTGGCCAAAGAACGAGCCAGCCCTCTGGTCACGTGAAGTGTCGACCAGTCGACGAGAAATGTCCTTAAAAAGGAGACGCGCACTCGGGCCCCATGATCCGAGCGTTTCGACCCCAAACGGCTCAAAACTGTAGTTACCAATAAGGTTACAGTATTTGCGCCGTTTAAGGGTCTTAGCAGCCGCAGCAGCGGCGCCAGCACAGGCCGCCGTGCTAGGAACATGAGATGGTGCATGTCGACACAGGTCGTATCCCACACCAGAGGCCTACCCATCTTCCAAGGCAAAAACGTCATCCCGTCTGGTCTCTTCCCATCGTCACGTACCAAGCCGTTTGGTTCTAATACCGCTGGTACGCCGGCGGTGACAAAGGCTCGACGAATAATGTCGTTGATGCTGGCGTGCCGTGCTATGCGACCTGCGCTCCTGCAGCAGGACAGGCCATGGTGCCCGAGACTGTCGACAGCTTCACCGCAATGACACCGATGCGGAGCAACACAAGGTGCACCCAAGCGGAGGCACGTAGCGAGCCGAAACGATGAGTCATCCATCATAGTGCCTATGGTGGATGACGGGAGCGCCTGAAGCCACAAGCCTGACTCCCATTCTCCCACAGCCAGCAGACGGGCGCGCTCAACAGTATTAGGTGATGTGTTTAACAGAGTGTTCCGTATAATACTGCAGAGCGGCACGTTCCATCGTCTCTGGGAAGAGGGGTTGTCGGGGAGATCCGTATTGGGACAAGCCATTTTCCAAGCGTTCAACGCTTCGGTCAGGCACGGTACCTCAAAATCGGCCAGTGAGGAGGATAAAATGTTCCTGGTTAATTTATTGGTACTGTGGATCGAGGAGAGGAACGCCGGTAAACTTATACTTGAAATTTTGCGGAACCTAACATTGTATTTGAAATACTTGTTCTCCCATACATTCCAACTGCAAATGTAAATTTGTACGCACAGTATTGAGAGATTTACCATGTTATTATAAAACCATAGACTTGTTATAGATTTACTTGTAATCTATGAGTAAAGAACCATACTACGTTTTTTTTTTTTCAAAAAAAATGTCCTAGTCTTTTCGCAGATGACGAAGGAATCGTAAATGTTCATAAATTTTCCTAAACATCTTTAAAAGTATTTATTTTAAAATTATATAAAAAATATGTTTGAAATCTTTGCAAAAAGCCCTTTTATTTGATATGTCACACAGTACTGTTTTCAAAACTTTTGTTTTTAATTTTCTTATTTGCCCCTCAAAAATGACCCATATTCAAAATTCATTTATTCACGTTACACGTCTGTGTTTGGGTCATAGAAATACATATGTGTACCAAATTTCATATTAATCGGTCCATTAGATTCGGAGTAAATTGGCTGTAACAGACAGACAGACAGACACATGAGTGATCCTATAAGGGTTCCGTTTTTTCCTTTTAAGGTACGGAACCCTAAAAAGCTACTGCAAAAGATTAACAGGCATGTTTTATTTTCAGTAGATAACACCGTGTATTATCTGAACTCACATTACATTCCCATCCAAACATACAACGAAAAAACCAATTCATTTTGCTTAAACGTATCAGCTGCGACAAAAAGTCGTCAGTGCAAATGATTTACCGGGGTCTCATCCATATCGTAATCAGCCACATGATTTATCGTCAGATTGTTATTCCGCGCACGATCAGACACACGTCACGTGATCCCTCGGAATCTCACGTAATTGACACCGTGCGCACCGCGCTGTCATTTTAACGTTGAATGGATTATGGAGGCGCTTCTAGCAGGGGTATTTGGGTCCAAAGTGCGAAGTAGCAACGTGTTTTCCAATTAGGACTTTGTAATTTACGTAAACAAGAGGAAGTTATGTCGATGATTTTTCAATTAAAAGTTATGTTATTCAAACAATTTATTGTTGGAAAAAGTGGTTGGATATAAAGTTAAAACCTTTTAATACAGATAGATGAATGAGTTATTAATTACCTTTTCTCAAACATGCTTGAAAATTCGAGCATTATTTTGACAATCTTCTTTGACATAAATCGTAATTGCTTTACTGGCCGAATACATCGAGCGCCCGGCCGGCAATGTTTGTATGTAAATCCATATCTGTCGCGTTATTTAAAAATGACACGAACTTTTCATTTCTCATACTCGGAAAGTAGTGTTTATTTGATCCAAGTAGCGGGTGGAAGACGCTGATCCCCACCCTTGGGTGGGAAAGACTCATAGTAATTGCTTCCCTCACTAGGGCGGGAATGAATTTTAAAAATAGAACTAAATTTGGTTAGGTAGTCGGCTACGAAAAAATTTACTAAAGGGGTATTACACTGTCAAAACTATGGTCATGGATCTGTGATCGAAGAAATAATGGAACTGTAAAATAGACATTTATTACACTATCATATTATATCACATACATAGGTATAACTGTATATGGGTAATTCGTAAGCTTCGCAGATAGCTACGAAGCTTACAAATTACCCATGTTATGTCTATATTACAATTGAGTTATGTCTTTGATCATGGATCTGTGATCGTAGATATAATGGTGTAATACCCCCCTTATAGAAAAATACTGATTAAAAAAAAATGCTGCAGTCTTGTCATTGTATAAACAGCCAGTGTGAATTAAAAAAATACCTTAGCGGGACGACCCGCGGCGGTGCCGCGGTGTGTTCCATATTTAAAATAAAAACAAAGACTAATAGGTATCTACTAGAATACTCATGTTATTATTATTAATTAATATTTTAGAAAAACTACAACTTTGTACTTTCCTTATATTCGAAATAAAAAGTAGAGTGTTTAACACGGGTGAAAGTCATCAATTCTTTTCGACCCTTGTATAACAACCTACTATTTTACTTCAACCCACGGCAACCAAGGAGGTAACTTATCAAAGATTTTATTTAAATTTCGATTTAGTTTGCAAATAGAGCTGTTTAAAGAAAGTAAAGAAGAAACAAGTGAACTTATTAGGGCGTGAAAAATTATCGTTTATCGTCATTTATTCTGGAATTTATCATTAATTTATTTAGTTTGAATTTTCGCGCATTATTTGAGAAAAGTACTAAACAAGCCTTGGCCGCAACCAGGCATTGACGGACTCACGTATGGAACAGACAGATTCTATCCGAATAACGTAACATGTGAAGCTACATAAAAGTCTTAAAAAAATGGTTTGTTTAATTCGTAAATGACTGAAAGTTGTTGATAATATTTGTGTATACTCGAATCCCTTTTCGCTTTCGCTCTACATTTTCTAACATTATTCAAAATAAATTTCGAAAACTGTTATAAATTCCGATAACGTCCTGAATCTATGGTAATCTTCAACATGTTCCAATAACGAAAAACCATTCTAAGTTTAAAGTTTGGGTTCCTACGGAGAGATATTAGGGAAAGGGCAATGACCGCTATTGCCACGCTAAACCGATTGGGGTATAGTTCAAAATACCTATACTCCATTTGAAATAAGATTAGACATTTAAACAAACCTTTTTTACAGTCCGTTCAACCAATTTTGACTTCTATGCCGTAGGCATAAGGATGCTATTAAAAGCAAAAAAGTGGTTACAAAACCAACTGTTTACTGCAGCTGCCATTTGTCATACCACCAACGCAATAGAAGTCAAAATCGGTTGAATGAACTGTATGAAAGGTTTATTTAAATGTAATCTTATTTCAAATGGAGTTTAGGTGCTGTAATATTTGTCTATACATTTGTCGGTATCTACACGATAACGATAACTTTACTACTTTGTTTAATGTTCATGCTAGGGTACCTAACGTAGGTACTGCGGAACGAATTTTTTAAAGGGGATAAGAAAAATATTAGGTTGTAAACATTATCAATGCAGAGACTTGACAAAATTATGTTCTTTTACATTTTGTCACTGTATTATGCTTAGTGTGCCGCAAATTTGTCCGAGAACTTGTTATTAAGTAAACTGTTCCCTTTTTTCCTGTGGGTTTTATCAAAGGATATTATGAGAAGGTAGGATATAGCATACATCTTTGCTCCGTAACAAATGGAATCAGCCAACCATTTGTGTGACGATGACATTGGTTTGTGGAATTTAACCGTGTTCTTAGAATCAGGAACCTAAGACAAACGAATGAAAAAGTTTTGATTAGCATGCAGTAAACATCGTAAGTAAATAATAGGTGGGTTTGTTAAGTGCGTACAATAGAGTATTCTATGTATAGAGTATTTACACAACACTGTAAGATGTGACTGCCTCGTTGGTCTAGTGGTCGCAAGCGCTACTGCTGAGCATGAGGTCTTGGGTTCGATTCCCGGGTCGGGCAAAGTGTTATTGGGTTTTTCTATCTGAAATTTCTCAGTAGCAGCCCAGAGTCTGGATTTGTGCCCGGTTGATAGCAATAGACTCGCCCTCTATTACATGGGACTTAAACATAACTGGCGAAATGTGGGTGTACCTACTACAGGGACACCTCTGCCCAACCCTTCGAGAAAACAAGGCGTGATGTTATGTTTATGTGTTGTAAAATGTAACAAAAGTTCGCTCTACACTAAACATGGTTTTATGTTTGATATCCATAATCCCCAGCACACGAAGCGGGTTCTCTGTAACTACACCGTCGGGCCTCTGTGCACAGTTAACAACCTTTGTCGTGAAATGTTGCCACAGCTTAAATTAAAACCGGTCAAGTGCGAGTTGAACTTTGAAACTGCACCGACCGTGGCTGAATTTAAAAGCCTTTTACACCGACACGACTTCAAAAAAGAGAGACGTTCTCATTACGACAGTATTTTTTTGTCTGTTTGCAACACGATATCTAGTAAGAGAGAGTGTGAGTAGGTATTCTTTCTATATATCGTCACAAATTGTGAACAAATTATTATTAAAATGGTTTTTCCAGTACGGATCCGTACCACTTAAATTAGTGAAGATCTGACAAAGACCCTTTTACTTCACTTTCTGTTTTTCTTTCTAACCGACTTCAAAAAAAGGAGGAGGTTCTCAATTCGTCGGGATATTTTTTTTTAATCTATATTAAAAGATAAGACAGCGGTGTGATTTAAAAGAAGATGTAGTGACAAAAATTGAAAAGGGTATGCTGAGATGGTTTGGGCATGTTGAGAGAATGAATGAAAGGCGACTAACAAAATGTATTTACAAGGCTGATGTAAAGGGAAAGGCCGGGCGGGGACGCCCTAGGAGGACATATACTGACCTTATTGGTGATGTTCTTCAGAAAGGCCAGGTGCGTAGTACTCGCAACCGGCGTGCGTGTATGACCAGATGTATGAACGTAAACGAGGCAAAAGGACTATGTAAGGATCGTAGCAGGTGGCGTTCTGTAGTTTCTGCCTACCCCCATGGGAAGAAGGCGTGAGTTTATGTATGTGTATGTATGTATATTCCCTGATTACTCGAAGACGGCTGGACCGATTTGAAAAATTCTTTTTTTGTTTGAAATGGTATACTTTCAAGTTGGTTCCATTGTCATTTGGTCACGATCTGATGATGGGATCTTGGAGAAATCGAGGGAACTCTTCAAATATTGTAGGCACGTCTATAGCGATTTGGGCATTTTTGATGAGCAGTTGACATAAGGCTATTGTAACTTAGATAAATTACAAACCAACCCACTAAAAAATGAAAAAAGAAACTTTTCAGAAAACTAAAATACTAATCCAAAGACATCAACTTCCGTAGTTTGGAAGTCGGTTGTATTTTTTATAAAAAGTTTTTTTAAAGTACTTAATGCCAAACTTAAACTTCGAAAAATGTATGGTTAATCTGAAGGTTATAATGGTTGTAAAACTATACTCCCCCTTTAGTAATAAGGGGCCGGGTCAGAGATTACTGACAAATGCTTGCACTGACTGGACAGTTCCACTCAAATCTGTGTGGTTCTTTCCTCAAAAGACCATTTCAGACAGTAATCTACATGGTCCTCATATGGCCTGACCAAGATTATGTCTGGATTTTAAAAGAGACTGCGACCTCTGAGTTTGTTTCGGCCTTTCTTCTCAAAGTAATCAGATAGGAACCACCGAACTCATCTAGCTTATTGAAGTGAAATCTTCTTTAGGCGAGTTGGGCATTTTTGAGATGGGACTAAACCATTGATTTCGCGACACTGTGACAACACCAGCTTTTGACCATTAAAAACATGACATCAACGCGTTGATTACCGTGATGCCGATTTCTCTTCAAGTTTTCACTTCTGTCGGCACTCCCCGAGTGCCATTGTTTTTTTTTTAATATGACATGTAAAAGTGATTCCGATATCCTATTTATAGAATAAACAATTTCATTGAAATGAAATGATCATTATCTAAGAATGAAACTCTTCAATAGTTGACACCTAATCATCCGCGATTACTGCAATCACTTCTCAAAATATAAAAATGTAAAAAAAGTCAGCTTTTCCTTTTTTTTTTTGTTTTCTTCCATGTTGAATTAAACAAATAAATGTGATCACAGAGGCTTACCGAGTCTATAAACGTCCGGTCCGTTTATTATAGGTCAGTTCTCGGACACGAAGTACTATAGCTAAGTAACATTAATTGAACTCTTGTTTATGAGGTAGGCACGTATTACACAGTGTGAGTATAATGTGTACATATCAAAATGATCCTTAATTTTATCGACGGCAAAAATGTAATTTTTTATGAACGTTATGAGGGCGTCTTATAGCCTAGAGAAATTTTAAGATTATTGTAAAAATTAAAATAAAAAACAGATTTTTGCTAAAAAATCATGTTTATTTTCAATTGATGGTAGGTTTTCCATAATTTTCATTTTATGAGGACGCCTAATTACTTCCAATCACTATGGAATTCGTTTCATCGCGATAGATTATTTAGTTTAGTTAGATACGCCGTTTTGTTTAAAAATCTATAAAAAATATTTAAAAAATTGTTTTTTTTTTTTTAATATTTTTTCCGTCGATAAAATTAAGCATAGATTCACTCATTTCGATATGTGCACATTACAAAGACTCACACTGTATATCACAGTCTTTTTTTTCTTAGTATTTTATTCTATTGGTTTTGTTCTATTGTGTGTTGCAGTGTAGTTAAATTTTATTTACATAAAATAAAATTTATGTAAATGAAATTGCAGTGGTGGCCCAGTGGTAACGGCCGCGACTTACGAGTTGTAGGTCGTAGGTTCGAACCCAGATAGGCGCTTTACTTTGTGTAAATTATTTCATCACCACTGCTCTCAAAACGGTGAAGGAAAACGTCGTGAGGAAACCGGCATGTCCTAGAATCGAAAATTCGAAGACATGTGACATCTACCAACCCGCACAGGGCCCGCGTGGTGGATTACGGCCCACTCTCTCTCACAAAGAGGAGGCCTGTGTCCCAGCAGTGGGAACATTTATAGGCTGATGATGATGATGAAATAAAATTTAACTATATATAATATGGGTTTTCCTGAATTAAATGAATTTTATTTTTTATTTTATAGTCCAGCCCGATTAGTTGTTTGATGTACGGCTAAAAGTCTAAAACATTTTCGAATAATTCAGTTAGTTTTATAGGTTCGAGTTTTCATTTTTTTTTCTGTTTTTATAATAAAGTTATGGCCTAATTCGATGTCTTTACTGTTAAACTTTGTCCTCTTTTAAAAGAATATTGAACGTCAAAATTAATAAATCAACAACGTAAAATTCCTTTAAAAATGTTTCTAAGAGAATCCGTCAGTTTGAAGTGGCTATAAAACTAAGTGGTCAATAAAAACTTGGGACATGAAACGCTGTCCTTAGAAACTTGAGTAAAATGTTTCAATTTAACATCACTACAACATGTAACAATGTTGCAACTAGTACCTAAAATTGACAAGCTTTTGTATTTTACCTCGCATTTACCCGTTATGAAATACTTGCATCAAACTATTATGAACCACGATTTAGACGAGACAGTTGAATGGCATTATTTGTAGCCTAACTAGATTATAAATTACTCTCATTATTGTAATCTACACCTATATACACGTCTCTTATTATGCACATTAAAAAAATAAACAGTATGTAATACAGTAGGCCTATGAATACCTTGACCATATTTAGAACCTTGTTATAATCTAAGACGGCGAAAGTAGTGAAATGATACAAGTCAACAGTTCCGCACAGTTCATCACTAGCAAGTAACGATTTAAATGAGGCAAAATCCAAAAGTAATCGCGGGTTTACGTACCTTCTAAAATCTCTGCTCCAACACGCGTAGATGACGGGGTTCATGGAGGAGTTGACCCAGCCGAGCCACGTCACTACCACGTTCACAATCTCCTCGTGTGCGATACACGCGGAGCAGATGCCCGACAGCAGGTTCACCACGAAGAACGGCAACCAACACACTATGAACACACCCATCACTATACCTAACGTCTTCGCCGCCTTCTTCTCTTTGGCAAACTTCGCCAACTTACGAGATAGTGAAAAGTTTTTCGGCAGATGTTTGCCGTGCGTCACGTTCGTCAGACGCGTTGACGAACGCGATAGACCATTGTTTTGTAACGCGGTCAGGGGCTCCTGATCAGCCTCCTCCGGCGTACACACACCGTGACACGCGTCACTCCGCTGCCGCACTGTCCCACCTCTATGTATACGCAACGTCAACTCTAATTCACCACTAGGTCTCATCACCTGCTTAGTACCAATTTTAAGAGACCGCGTCTGAATAGTCGCTGCACGATATATACGATAATAAGTGAACACCATCACAAACAGTGGCAAATAAAACGATATTGTCGATGAAAATATTATGTACTCTAAGTTTTCCGTGAACGGACACTTGTAGTCTGGCACTTCTTCCACACGCACGGCTCGCCACCACGCGATTGCGGGGAACGATATCGCGCCCGAACACACCCACACGGCCGCGATAAGGAAAGCGGCCTTCCGTCCACTCATACGCATCGGATATGTAATGGGGTCCGTAATGGCCCAGTATCGGTCTAACGAGATCACGCACAGATTCAATATGGAGGCCGTACTGAACAACACGTCTAGAGACCGCCACACGTCACACCAGTCCACTCCGAAGAACCACGTGTGTTCTAACACTTCGTATAATGCGGAGAACGGCATCACCACTAGACCGACGAGGCAGTCGGCGACCGCGAGTGACGTCACGAAGTAGTTGGTGGATGTGTGGAGGTAGCGCTCGCGTACCACGGCGAGGATGACGAGCATGTTGCCGAAGACAGTTGTTAAGGAGAATAGTAGGAGGAAGGAGACGAGTAGTGCTCTGTCCTGGAGGAGTTTGATGTAGTCGTTCCAGGGCTCCTCAGGGTTACCGGTCACGTTGTAGGCGGAGCTGTTGTCGAAGGAGATGTTGAAGTCGATGCCGTTGATGCCGTTGATGCCTTCGACGGCGGCGCGGCCGGTGTCCAGGGTGTACTCCACGCCGCGGTACAGGACGTCCAGTTGGCCTCTTGCCACTAGTACATCCGGATTCGTCGCGTTCATATTTTTCCGATAGTCACTTGCTCACTAGCGCCATGGTGAGTGTTTATGTTTCCCTTGTTTCGCCCGCAGCCATTTTGAGATTACGTTCTTGGCAGGCATTGTATTCCAGCATTCCAATTTCTGGCACATGTTTCGTTGGCATATTTTTTGTAGCCTGCAGATATGCTTAGCCACGTTCTGAAACAAAAAAAAGTGAAATTAGAATCTACACAGAGTTTTTATTAGAATTTTAGATTACCTCATGAAAATGAGATTAAAAATGTACTGTATCAAACGTTACAAGAGAAAATTAGATTGGGAACAGTTCATTTTATCGCTCTTAAACGTTTCTGAAGTTTAATGATATCAAAAGTTGAAGGTTTTGTGTGTTAGCTGTGTCATTGTCACGGGGGTGATCGTCACTTGTTTAGCGTCATCATCGACAGGTGGCCTTGCGGGACATAAATAGCGCTCAGAGCAACTGGCGAGATCAAACGAATTGTGTGCCGTGGGCCGTGACGGGTTCGTCCACATGAGGGCGCCTGAACCGCTCCCCAGCCTCCCCTCGACCTTCCCATCCCCCCGAACTTTACGTTAACTCGTAGCTTGAGTCATCCTACGTGTAATGTAAATAAACAGGTGGGTTTCAGTTACGCAATTAAGGCATGGGAATACTTGTGGGAGCTGAAATAGGCTCGATTGATTACAGCCTGACCGCTTTCGGTGCTCAATGGGTGCGTAACGTTCAGACCTTTTAATATTCATAGCTGTTTGGTAAATCTTATATTGAACTGTGATTATTGACAACGATACCGAGAGAAAACTTTGTGCTAAAGCCTTCGAGGCTAAAGCTACCAGTGTAAAGGTCAGCCAGAAAAAAAAACTAATTATTTCTATAAACTCTAAATCTACCTCTCTAATATATTTTTTTTTAACAGAACCTTTAAAACTCCTCGTAAATATTCATGTTTTAATAGGAGTTCTTCGATTTTGGTAAAAGTTGACGAAAAAAGCAAACATCGTCATAAACTTCTAATTGACAATTTACGAGTTAGAAGAGGGACTTGAGAAAATATTATTAAATTCTTAACTCAATATATTTAACAGGGGCGACGTTGGGTTATTATTTTTATTACTCGTTTTAACGACGTATCATTTAAAATAAGTTAAAGCTTTTTTGGGAAAAATTAATGATGAGCCTAGAGGTGTGACCGTCAGACTGCTAAGTAGGTCTCGAGTTCGAACTTCTGACTTTTCGGATTCATGTGCGTATTGTATAATTATCACTTGTTTCATAAACGGTGAAGGAAAACATCGTGAGGAAACCGGTACGCCTGAGAGATATTTCTCGACGGCATGTGAAGCCAAGTCAGCCCATGGGGGGCATAAAAACTAGTCACTAACCACATGAAAACGAAAAAGAAGAGTGATGATATTACTGACAAACTAACAAAATACTTAGTATGGTATTACAAAGACTAGGTATTACTAATTTTTATCAAATTAGATTTGCCACAGCTGTAGTGGCAATCATGTCATTTGGTTTAAATAGGTCCTTATTTTTATTATTTTGTTTAACTTTGATATAGATTCTTTTCTTTTAGATTTTGTGAATGTCAGAACGTTGTAAGCTGTAGACTTGTGGACCAATTTCTATTTTACTAAGTACCTGGTACTTGTTGATAGGCCTACACTGTCCTCCCATACCTATTAACACTGTAATTTGAAAACATTGTAGAAATCATTTATTTTTAAAAGAGTAACCGTGGAGTTTCTTGCCGGCTCTTCTCCATAGGAAGCGACCAATTGGAACCGTGCACCTAACTTCTGACGTTTCATGAGTGCCCTGTAGGTTTATGTGAAATAAAATATTTTGAAGAAACTTGAAACAAATGAAATAGGTAAAACAGTAAAATAGTTTTAAAGGTCATTTGAACAACTTTTAAACTCTGTTAAATAACTTATTCATGATACATAATAGTCAATTTAAACTTAACTTGAAAACAAAGGACTTTGTTACTTGTAAATAGAGCTAAGTCGAAACTAAAAATAATATAATTATTAATTATTCAAAAGCAATTAAAGTTCTCTTATTAAGTTTGTCGAAAGTAAACTTATTTAATCTTGTTGTTACGATATGAACTAAAATAGTAAACACAAATATATTTAGGTGAGGCGTGACTTGTTAGTTGCCAGAGATAAATAACTATAATAATTAATTATTAGTTAGAAACAAAATCGTAAATATAGTCCGCGCTACGTGGTTGCTACGATCGCGTAGCCGTTTGCTACGCCGCGCTACGCCAATTGCTACGCGGCCCTCGTTGGCATATTTTTAACCGACTTCAAAAAAATATAGAGGTTATGTATTTGGCGAGTATCTTTTGGAACGAAGTTCTTTAACGTGGCTTGTAAACTTTCAGAAATCATCACGCTAAAAAGTGTTAATACTTGCGACTGTCTTCTTCTAATTTAGAGAGAAAGAAAGAGAGAGAGAATGGGATAAAATTTTACACATCGGCCCAAGTACACTGCATATGAGAGAGAAAGAGAAAGTGTGAATTTGGTCAAAATAAAAATGCTAGATAGCGGCTATGAAAATTTTCAAATTTTTCATCATGGGTATCGTTTTCATGGTTTTCAAGGGTGCAAAAGCCGATAGTGAGGTCAAAATGGAAATCCAAGATGGCGGCTGCGAAAATGTTCAAATTTTTCGTCATGTGTATCGTTTTCATAGTTTTCGAGGGTGTTAAAGCCGATAGTAAGCCAATGGGTGGCGGCCGCGAAAATTTTGTTATTGTTTCAAATCACACGTAAGAAAGAACTTTGTTCCTTACGGGGGTCCCCCGACTGCACACGTTTTTTTTTTGTATGTACATCATATTCTCCGTTATTACCGAACCAATTTACCAAATTCTTTTTTCATTTGGTAGAAGAAGCCACGGTGGTGCCATATTAATTTTATTAACATTGCATAAGCAGTTTTTAGATAGCTTCAAGAATACATATTTAATCCACTTTGAGTATATTGATGATGTTATAACTTCCTATCACTGTTATTTATATAGCAAGTAGTGGTATACGGATTCGTGTTAGGTAGGTACCACAACAAAAAACCGGTCAAAAGCGAGTCGAACTCGCGTACCGAGGGTTCCGTACCTACCCATTATACCGCCATAATAAAATTGGTATCATTTTTTTAGGGTTCCGTAGTAAACAAGGAACCCTTATAGTTTCGTCATGTCCGTCTGTCTGTCTGTCTGTCTGTCCGCGGTCTAGCTCCGAGACCCTTAGTACTAGAAAGCTGTAATTTGGCATAGGTATACATATTAATTACGCCGACAAAGTGGTAAAACAAAATTATGAAAAACATTTTTTTTAGGGTATCTCTCATACACGTAAAGTGGTGATGTTTATTTTTTAATTTTTTTACCCCATGATGAGGGGTATCATTGGAAAGGTCCTTCAAAAATATTGAAAAGTTCAAAAGTTTGTGAAAACCATTTTTGGATTCAGGGATTTGTTTGCGAAATATTAAGCTTTAAAGTGCTAATTTTTGTTAGAGTCAAGTACAGTGGCTAAATGGTTGGTTTTGGGTGTGTGAAAAAAATCCCAACAGTAGTTTATATAACGAAATTGAAAGAAAAACTATCACAGCTAAGTAGGCTCTACAGGTTAACGAGTAATAATCAACCAACTTAACTTTGCAGTTGCAAAAACATGTTTTCCCATACATTCCGTATGGGAAAACATATTTTTCAACTACAAAGTTAAGTTTGTTTTTGGGATAAATTCATCCCAACTACGGAACCCTTCATTGTGCGTGGTCCGACACGCACTTGGCTGGATTTATTGGTAAAAGTATATGGGCAAATTTAGATTTTCGCGGAAACTTGTAAGTACCAAAATTTACCTTAATTTTTTACTTTTTGAATTTTCGGAATTTTCCCTTTATTTGTGCTGTAAGACCTTGCTTTTTGCCAAATTTCGTGATTCTAGGTTAACGGGAATACTTACAAGTTTTCGGGAAAATCTAAATTTGCCTATATCTTTTTATCGTGTTGACTCAGGACCTTGATTTTTATACACCTAATAGGGACTATAGGTTTCAGTATTTGATATAAATTTCAACTTGCTAGGTCCACCCGTTCCTGCGAAAATCGGTGATGACACACGGGAGACAGACAGACGGACAAGAGAGTGATCCTATAAGGGTACCGTTTTTTACCTTTTGAGGAACGGAACCCTAAAAAGTGAAAAGTGTTTATTTTCTTCTATTTTGGACAGGGGTTCATTCTAGAATACAACACTACATTATTTAAAAAAAAAAACCGGCCAAGTGCGTGTCGGACCACGCACAATGAAGGGTTCCGTAGTTAGGATGAATTTATCCCAAAAACAAACTTAACTTTGTAGTTGAAAAATATGTTCTCCCATACGGAATGTATGGGAAAACATGTTTTTGCAACTGCAAAGTTAAGTTGGTCGATTATTACTCGTTAACTTGTAAAGCCTACTCAGCTGTGATAGTTTTTCTTTTAAATTCGTTATATAAGCTATTGTTCTGAATTTTTTCACATATGTGAAACCAACCATTTAGCTGGCAGGGGGGGGGGGACACTTGACTCTAACAAAAATTTTCACCTTAAAGCTTAATATTTCGCAAACGGATCTCTGAATTCAAAAATAGTTTTAGCATACTCACAATGTTTTTGAAAGATCTTTCCAATTATACCACACAAGGTGGGATAAAAAAATAAAAAAAAAAACATCATCACTTTACGTGTATGGGAGGTACCCTAAAAAAAAATGTTTTTCATAATTTTGTTTTACCACTTTGTTGGCATAATTAATATGTATACCTACGCCAAATTACAGCTTTCTAGTACTAAGGGTCTCGGAGCTAGATCGCGGACAGACAGACAGACAGACGGACATGACGAAACTATAAGGGTTCCTTGTATACTACGGAACCCTAAAAATGACCAGGGATCTAAGGAATATGGCCGATCTTAGTTGCCAGGCCCAACCTAAATAGAATTTAAATATTGTAACCGTTGACTACCGACCCGTAACGTACGGATATCCTGTTTGGATGCCTCGAGCTAACTACTGACTAGTGGCCGCTAAATGGCCACCAGTCCCCTTTAGATTAGTTTCAACTTGAAGATACAATTAAAGCTAACTACCTACCAATGTTATAGCTTTTGTAACTTCTCTAAGTTGACGGGCTTTTTAATTTTTTTGGGTGGGAAATGATCAAATAACTTCTCCCGCTCTGGATGGAGCGGGAGGACGTGTCAGACTCTTACTGACTAAAACCCACCCATGTTCCTTTAGTTGCCATGTTGCCGGGGGCCACGATTTCACTTTCGGTTTTATTCGCAACCCCGGCAGGCATCGGCCCTAGCGGACCCCGTCAATTCTGCTGACATCTCTATGAGGCGCACGTGGAATACAACGCTCCGTCGACCCGGGCTTGGTCTTTATTGGACGGTGAGCTACCCATTGGTCACCGTCTGCAAGCCCGCGCCTATCCGCGATTCCCGACGCCCAGGGCGTCTCCTCTTGCGGTAAGTTGACGGGCTGATGTTACCTTGATTGAAACATGAATATTTGTGTGGATAGTTGAAGCACTGGCTAAGCACTAACAGCTGCACGAGTCGATCCATCAGGTTAAGCTACGCTTGCCGGGGTTGGTCCGTGGATAGGTGATTTCTACATACCGAGACTCCTTCGTGCCTCGGAAAGCACGTTAAGCCGTTGGTCCCGGCTGTCATTCGTGGATCTTTGACAGTCGTTACGGGTCATCAGAAGCCCGATAGTCTGACAACCAGTCTTACCAAGGTGTATTGTATTACCTAGTTAATGGTTTGTGGAGGTCAGATAGGCAGTCGCTCCATGTAAAATACTGGTATTCAGCTGTATCCGGTAAGACTGGAAGCCAACCCCAACATGGTCGGGCAAAGGTTAGGTAGATTGATTGAGTTGAAGTACTAGAATTAATTAAATACTGTTTAATCAAAAATATTTTTAGTATCAAATTTATTACGAGAATAAACGAAGTGCCTCTTGTTATATTTTCTTATCCTCGTTAGTTTAAGGGGGAAGCGCCAGGATTATATTAATGATTTTACACACATACAACCTAAAACCTACAAATCGTAAAAAACTAGGGATGCATCCGATACCGATACCGATGCCGATATATAGGCGATACTCGAAGTTTGCCGATATATCGATGCATCGACGATATTTTTATGGCCGATTCAACGATACTTTTCAAATTTCGTGCTTTAAAAATGTAGTGAATGAGTTCTATCGCATCTAAGAGACTATTTTCCACCGCAGGTCTTTCAAACAGATTTGCGAAATCGCCTTTTTCCGCAAAACTTAAGAATTCTTTGTTTTTTAAACAAAAATCTCATTAATTTTAATTTACTAAAACTATTAACTAATCTCAACCTGTCTATAGTTTTAAACGGTTTTATTTAGTTTGTCCTGTTATTTGTTTTTTTATATTAATTTAAAAAAATAACCTGGCTTGTGTTTTATTTATCTTACCTTCATTTTTAATTCATTAAGCGTATCGGCAATACCGATAGTATTGCCGATATTTTTACAAGAGCATCGCTATCGGTATCGTATCGGTAAAAAGGCGTATCCAGGCATCCCTACAAAAAACATATCGATCAATCAATCATTTATTACATAAGAAAAAATAATTTAGATAAATGGGTACATCTGAGTCTCGAAGTGGAAATTAGAAAGGAGTGAACCGAAATGAGTTTGACCCGTCAATTGCCTTAATCAGCTGTTTGTTTTATTAAAAAAACTTTGCCCGAGATTATAATGTTGTCTCTTGTATCGAAGAGGCATTTACAAACACAAATCACACATCAACAAACACCTTCAATCAATCAGCCTAGCCTTTTCCCAACTATATTGCGGTCGGCTTCCAGTCTATCCGGATGCAGTTGAATACCAGTTCTTTTCCATGGAGTGATTACCTATCTGACCTCCACAACCCAGTAACTGGGTAATACGATATCCCTTGGTAAGACTGGTTGTCATATTTCGGGCTTCTGACGACCCGTAACGACTGTCAAAGATCTACGAATGACAGCCGGGACCAACGGCTTAACGTGCTTTCCGAGGCACGGAGGAGTCTCGATATATAAATATGGTCACCCATCCACAGACCAACCTAAACCACAAATACATACACCTGAAATATTTGTTCATATTATTAAGTTCAATTCGTCCCCGACAATAGAACTCGCCGTCAACAACGCAAAAGCATACCGCTCAACGCAGCAACCATACCCTCTAAATTAGACTACAAGCCAGCCAACCCAAACATATTTGGTTTAGTAAGACAATAACGAACAATGGGTCCGGCATAAATTATACACTCGATCAAATCAGCTAAGCAATCGAGCTGTTGACTCGATTCAACTCGATACAACAACTAATCGAATGAAGTTGATACAACATTTATGTGAGACTCGATTATGAATTGCTTTGTTCTAATCGAAGCCATCAATGACTTAACAGCTGATTGTGAGGCTGTTGAGTATTCATAGTCAGAAGTTAATATTTTATGGAGTACAGGATAATTATGATGATTTGGTGATCACGTTGGTCGTATGTCGGATCTAAGTGTGATTATAGCGTGCATGGTTCTACTTTTCAAATAGTTAGAATCTTAATAATTTCCACCAATTTTCATCGTCATTAACATTGTGTTCCCAGATAATGTTCGTCCAAACGTAGTGGCAACTTTAAGAACCTGACTTGGTTTCCGTACGTCTTTTTCGGGTGACCACTGAAAATCAGCGCTGTGATGGTCCCCCATTTAGCACAGCATCATGCTGAGTGGAAGCCTTCTTGTCACAGTCATGTCGTGCAGCTGCCGACTATTTCTGTTTTATGCTCGTGATTTCACAACAACATTTAGGACTAAGTATTGTATTTATTTTATTTTTAACCGACTTCCAAAAGGAGGAGGTTCTCAATTCGACTGTATGTTGTTTTTTTTTTGTATGTTTGTTACGCGATTACTCCGTCAATTATGAATTGATTTTGATGATTCTTTTTTTGTTTGGTAGATCATACTTTAGAGGTGGTCCCATATAAATTTTATTAACTTTACTTGGGTAGTTTTTGAGTTAGCTTCAATAATACGTATTTTTACCTCACTTAGTATGTGGGTGATATTATGATAACTTCCTGTCACTGTTATTTACATAGCAGGTAGTGGTATTCGAATTTGTGTGGGGTAGGTATCACAACTAAAAAGTGAAAAATAAAAACTTTTTACAAAAAAAAAAAACAACCGACTTCAAAGAAAACACTACAAAGTGAAAAATAACTTTAATTTCGGAAGTCGGTGACAAAGAACGAAAATTCAAAACCAAAGACACCGACTTCCGAAATTAAAGTTATTTTTCACTTTGTAGTGTTTTCTTTGAAGTCGGTTGTTTTTTTTTTTGTAAAAAGTTTTTATTGATTTGTTATTTCACTATATGCTGCACCGGTTGATGTCATCACCGCGCCGGCGGCTGTCACTGAAAACCAGCGCTGGGCCTGTCTCGCATGGGGTCGCAGCATTATGCTGAGCGATGGCTGTTTTGCGTGGAAGTGACACATATTTTCCCCCAATTTTTTATTTACGTGTTTTTTTATCTTTCTTTGCATCATGTTTACCGCATATAAACGTATATTTTTTCTTTCTTCTTTTGTTCGTGTACTTTATTTTGTTGTTTTCTGTTTACTCTTGTCTTTTTGTATGCACGTGTTTCTGTGACAAATAAACCTATTTTTCTTACTTTCTTTCTTATCTTTCATAGGGTATTTTCTAATAATCTTCGTTGCTAATACATATTATGTAGGTATAATAAGACTTTGTTGGTTAAATTTTCATCCAAATCCGCTCAGCCGTTTTAGTTTGAAAGCGTAACAAACAAAGTAACTTTCGCGTTTATAATATTAGTTACAAAAATATGTAATAAGAACCATTCTGACTCTAGAATAACTAATTTAATTCCGAATATAATTATTTAACCTCAAAATAGATACCAATCCCCGAATTAACCTTAAAGTCGTTACCCCAATATCATAATCTAAAACTGTTTAATAAAACTACATGTTTACAATATTTCAGGGATAAGGAAAATAATATGAAACACCAAGATATTTTGTCAGTCATTTATATTTCTTTGCCAACATCAAATTCAATATTCTACACCATACCATCACATCTCCTATTCCCCACATAATATCACTATTTAATCGTATTCTAATATTTACCATTAAACTAATAGGTTACTTTAATTTACAGTAAATCTCCAACCAATACCATGCCAATCTATCTTTTTACCGACACATCCACTCAGCATCTTACCGTCACGAGCGCCAGACCCAGAAGGTCGTTATTACTCCCATTTTCACATATCAAATCTTTGGGTGTTGCCAGTACAATATCCAACAATTACGTATTTATAAATTGAAACCTAACACATATTTTGCCAGCAAAACCGCTCACAAATCTAGCATCACTCATCTGTCGCTTCAATACAAGAACAGTTTATTTTACAAACATCAAAACACCACATTACACAAAAGTGAACATCAAAATTCACTTTGACCAAGGATTGCAAGGAAACCGTCTGGACCATTAATTCAACACACAGCGCTGTCTCGTGCACCCGCCTACTCCTGTCGTTACCCGACATTACACGAAGCTCCCCGATATTACACGAAGCTCACCGACATTGTACGAAGTTCTCCGAATGCGCCCGAGTGAGGCACGTTTACACACGACACGCGAACAAGCTATCAATCACGGAATACCCAACTACGATTTGGTTTATTCGTTTCTTATTTTGTTCTGCGAAGTTTTATGAGTTTTTCGGAGTTTTTTCGATATGTCAGTTCAATCAAAGTGCAGCTTTTTCTTTCACGGTTCCTGAAGGCTTATTTTGTGCCGACAACATGTAGAATAACCACGTTTTATTTCACTCGCTCTGTCATTAAAACATTAATTGAGAGTTGCTTTCCCTCTACTTACAAAATGTATTGTACTCTTTATTTATTTAAGTTTCTTTTTCCACAAATTCAGTGTTAATTCTACTTTTAGTATTCCGTTTCATACAGGTAATTTTTACTCACTATAATTAAATAAGTGAAACCTGAACAATTTTAGATTGCTAATAAAAAACGTCTGTGGGACAGATAAAAACAATCTTGAGAATATTTTGGATGTTAAAGCAGTATAAAAAAAAACCCTACACGTGAGACAGCACCGAGTTTCCCCTTCGTGGTAGTGCCCCAAATGATTGATGGTCCCACATTCTTGTGGTGGTGGAAGACAATGTGGTCGACACCGATACGGCGGCGCTAGGACGTCCTAATTTGAAAGAGGGTATGCGTACCATTGTGTATTTGCGTATTTTTGTGAGGGAAAACATCGTGAGGAAACCGGCATGGCCTAGAACCGAAAATTCGAAGACATGTGACATCTACCAACCCGCACTGGGCCTGCGTGGTAGATTACGGCCCACTCCCTCTCACAGAGAGGAGGCCTGTGTCCCAGCAGTGGGAACATTTATAGGCTGATGATGATGATGATGATGCGTACCATTCATTACTGTCAGTGTCTTTTACGTTTGCAGCACCATGATTAGGTTAAAGCGTTCTTCCTTTGTTTTTTATAAGCGCGCGCCGTTTAAAAGCTCTAGCACGAACGAGTGACGTAAACATGACATTAATAATATAATATCCTATACTATTAAATGAGCAATTTGTAATCACGTTCTCGAAAACGGCTCTAACGATTTCGATGAAAGTTGCAATCTAGGGGGTTGTGGGAGCAAAAAATAGATCCAGCTAGGTCTCATATCTGGGAAAATTTGTTTTCTCTATTTTCACAGCTTCGGGAATGTGATAAAATAACTAATATACTATACCTATATACATAAACCAAATAATATTTATATATATTATATATACATTGTTATACACCCAATTAAACACATCTAATAATTTATAAAAATATTGAATTTCTACTTAGCCCTCTTCCTCTCTCCTAATTTTGCTGTGCCCGACACGGTCCATATTGATCTTTTACTTTGTTATACCATCTATGTAATACATATGGAATGCAATAAAGAATTGAGTATTGAGTATGCTTTTTCACAAGTGTCGCACTCAACATCGTAGCAAGAGGCGACAGCCACCGGTGGTTATGGTCGAGGGCACGTTTGCGCCTAGCCTAATAGTTGTATTTTAGATTAAAAAATCGTACGAATTTACAGTATTTCTATTTTCTTAATGCCCCTCGGCAACCTTCGTGTTTTGTCAGTCTTCGGATTTCTATCAGTTGCCCTTTGCACTTGGTGCAGACCGGACGTTCTCAATCGACTTGGAAGTATATAGAGTTATTAATACTCTTTTAACTTAATGTAATTTATTTTAAAATGGAAGTAAAGGTGCTAAAGTCGCTGGCACGACAGATGGAAAATAGTTTTACAGCTCTATATAGTTCACACGGAAATCAAAACAAAACAACAATAAAGTACTTAGTGTTGAATTCAAATTATTATAAAAAATAAATCTAATAATAAATTGATGGATATGGAAATTAGCATTCGTTGTATTCTGAAATGCGATGATTTCCGATTGACATTAAGAAAATAGAAATACTGTACGTTACGTTTACGTTGCGCATTCGTGATAGGACCTCTGTTTCTTTGTGTATGATATGACAGGTAAACTCTACACCATAAATTATATAACCTGTTTCTTTGATTACCTAAAACATTATTAGATTGAATTTAAAAAAATTTAATCATTAAATCCTTCAGTTGGATGCACGTGTCAAATAAAAAAATTCAATGATTTTATTTTCAACTTCGTCAAAATTCGTCAAGCACGAACACTGCCAACTTGTGCGACTGGGGAATACGAATTCGAGCGGAAAACCAAACAAACCCAACGTTTAATAACTCGCAAGTGGAGCGAAAATAAGCGGTTCCTATTAATGGTTTTGGTCGTTAGATCTGGATATCGACGGAAACTCTTTATGTTGTAAGTAGGTACTGTACAGTCTGTTTAAAAAATATTTGATGAAAGTGTAAATACACCCTGTTCAAGTTAAATTCTTACCCAATCAATCACTGAAAGGAATTAGTAAGACATTCATCTGTATTTAAAAGGTTTCAAATTTTATACCCCACCACCTTTTTCCGACAAATATTGCAAATAATATTTGAAAATGGATCTGAAAACGTACCTGTCGATGTCGGTGTCATTTACAAATTGAGTGTTGGTTTGATTTTAAATAACCTTAAAGATGGATTTAAAATGTTATTCAAAAATAACATTATTAAATTGTAATTGACGAAAATTAAGGTTTTCAAATACATCTTTAAGCTTATTTAAAATTAGAATAGTTAATTAATACAGGCGTGACCTTGCCATCCTCAGGATGACACCGAACGCTGAGCGCTCAGCGCTTGGTGTGACAACACGTCGTGTTCGGGTTCGCGACAAGTCCATCATCATCCTGATGATGTTGTTGAGAGGTGAAACACGTGTCGATTTCTTTCAGGAGTTTTTTATGGCTCTTTAGAAATGGTTAAGCGGAACAGGTTACTAAATATATCCACGTCTATTGTATTTTTTTAATAGAATTTAGATTTTAAGTATTCAAACAAACAATCAAACCGAAGCACTCAATTTGTGAGTGAAACTTTAATTAGCACCCACAGCACCCACCCCATTTGTTTACATTTTCATCTGATACTTTTGTAACAGACAGGACAAGAAGACAAGGTGTACGTGTACCTCAAACATAATTGCATTGCATTGTATTAATGTTACTGTTAAGGAGTGGGTGTTATAAACCATAATAATATTCTATTCCACAATTTTAAATTGAAAGCGGTTATAACACAAAAAGCGATATTTTCCTATATTAGTATTATATTTGTAAGACAAAACATTGATCTACTTTTAAAACGAACAGTTTATACCTAAATAACACGGACGTGAGATATGATCATACGTATATCGCTCACTTTATTCAATTTCTTATCTGCTCCATTAAAGTGCTCGCAATGAAAGGCGAGTTTAGTTTAAAAACTTAAAAAGTTGAAGGCGACTGGCATTCATGAGCGTTCTGCTAACGTGAAGTAATTAGGTACCTAGTTACGCATAGAGATGCTTTAAAAGTATTTTATCTACACCCATGCTATAAAACTTCTATAAAAGTTTCTGAAACAGTTAGCTTATTGGCAACATTATAACAGCCAGTGTCATAGTAACCATTACCTCATCCAAACGAGTGTTACAATGTTGTACTAAATTTCATTACGCAACTCGTTTCAACGTTCAAGCGGCGCTGGGGGACAGCAGCACCCGCTGCACGAATGTATCTGTAATGTGCTGCTACAGGCGACGTACATACGTGCAGTTGTACTGAATTTCGTGGGAATTTTTTTATTCTTAATCTTGAATTACAAACACCCAATGGTTTCAGAAACTTTTATAGAGGATTCATATCATGGGTGTAGATAAAGTATTGTTTGCAACTGTTATAATTAGGTATTAAAACACTCATGTGATAACCCACATTCGTGTTTTAATACCCCTTATTATACAACAGTTGCATAAATAACTATTATGCTAGTGATAGTTTCGTTTAATTTTTGGTATCGACACTTTTTTTGTTTAGATTAATGTATTTATTTTAAAATGGTGTTAAATTATAGTTTAAGTATTGAATCATGCAGTGGGTTATAAAGTTAGGCTCAATTAAAATAGTTTTACATGTTATTAAAGTGACAACGATAGCGAATGAGATGGTTAAATAATTTTTATCTAAAATGTATGTGGAAAATAAGGAAAATGATGATGAATGATGATCTCTTTCAATTAAATTCCTTCCATCTTGACCCGGCATTGCATCAACTCCATCCATCCCATTCGAGCGTGGTAGTATTTAGCGCTAATTCGTGTGCACTTCACTCGATCTTGAGTGTCCTTCCACTCCGAGAGGCGAGCCAGTAATTATTGAAACGACGGGTCACGCATACCCCCAGCTTTCACGAGAAACTAAATCTTTTACCACCCATCAAGATGCTAAATTGGTAATAGAGTTGGAGATTTACGTTTCATAGTCTCGTTTATAGATTGAAGGAGATTCAAGGGTACTAGGATTTTAAAGTGTGGTTGATTTATCTTCCTTTACTAATTGTGGTAAGTTAAACAGTAGCTGTAAATTCATCAGTACTGTAATCTATTCTGTGATTCGTCTGCAATAGGCGGGGACAATATCTTAATTGGTTGTAATCGATTACAGAGAATGACGTAACAAACTGTATATTTCATATTAAGCCAATGCCGATTAAGACATTGTCTCCAAAATTAGCTCGCAAGTCTGATCAAGTGTCTTTACATGGCTATTTGCGTAGATAACTCGAGCAGATTCGACACTCGTCCCACGCAGATTGAAACTGATTTACGCGTTTAATCTGATGTAAATGGAACGAACAACGGTTGCCTTGACACCGAAACTTTGACACCAAAGTCAACAAACAATAATAACTTATAAAATCAGTAACAATACTGTTTACTTGATGAAATCTCAACAATAACCAGTTCAAACTAGTTTGTCGTGAATTATTATGAACATTTCTTTTCCCCTTCAGCGTGTCTTTTATCCGAGTCCACTCATTCCGGCCGAGACAGTAACAAATCTGTCAGTTTCGGCAAGGGGAGGCCTTGCTATGATTTATAAGAGAACCCGTAGGAACAAGGACTAACAAGGCAACTACATCAAAAGCTGTCATTCTACTTAAATTGAGAGTGTTGTTTATCATGGTGTTTCTGGTTACAGCATTTTGTTTCTGACCTTGTGATTTTGATGCCTAACTTAAATAGATTGAACTTTTACTTCTGTACTGACAGTAGGTAAATTGGGACAAATACTGTCAAGCATATTAACTTGTTTGAAACAAAAAAACTACTTTTAAAACTAAAAGTAGGTACTTATAAAGAAGGTGGCCAGAAAACCTATATTTTTTTTTTCATTTCCGTACTTTTTAGGGTTCCGTACCTCAAAAGGAAAAACGGATCCCTTATAGGACCACTCTTGTGTCTATCTGTCTGTCCGTCTGTCAGCCAATTTGCTCTGAATCTAATGGACCGATCTTAAGTTTTGCTAACAGTACCGTGTGACATATCAAATGAAAAGGCTTGTTGCGATAATCTTAAACATATTTTTTCTATAATTTTAAAATAAATGATCAATTTTCATCGAATTTTTTTAATATTTTTAATATTAAAAAAAATCGATGAAAATTGATCATTACAGACCCTTATCTCCGAAACTACTGGACCTAAAATTTTGAAAAAAATAAATAGTATGGTTCTTTACTCATAGATTACAGGAAAACTTATAAGAAGTCTATGGTCTTAAAATAACATGGTAAATCTCTCAATATTGTGCGTACAAACTTACATTTGCATTTGGAATGTATGGGAGAACATGTATTTCAACTACAATGTTAAGTTTGTATTTGGGATAAATTCATCCTAACTACGGAACCCTTCATTGTGAGTGGTCTGACAAGCACTTGCCCGATTTTCTTAAATCATATTAAATTTTTCAGTACCTATCATTTTTCCTCACATAAATGTACTCAAGCACAGAAAAGGTTAACCTCCTGTGACAGAGCATAGTTGGAACGAACGTCGAATATTATGATTAATGACCCTAACCCCTTACTTGCCAATCCGTTGCCCCACCTGTTCGGGTAACCTATTTCTCAGAACCCGGTCTAATTACGGTGAACTAATCATCCGCTTTGAATACCGCCTTTTTTGTAATGAACGGTACGGGGCACGGGATTTGGGAGTGATTGAAGAAGGATTAATTAGGAATGAGGCCAAATCCAGTTTCGTGAACGTGCGTACTATATTAATAATAGTAATAAACAACTCGTTTTTGTCAATTTTCTGGGCAGAACATGATGACTTAAGCTTTGCATTACTGCTGATTAGGTTCAGTATTACGTTGACCTCCTCAGAGTAATTTATTTATCACAGAGAACATTTTAAACGTGGTGTTTCTTTCTATCAAAGAAAAAACAACCGACTTCCAAAAAAAACACTACAAAGTGAAAAATAACTTTGTTTTTGGAAGTCGGTGTCTTCGGTTTGAATTTTCGTTTTTTGCCACCGACTTCCGAAATTAAAGTTATTTCTCACTTTGTAGTGTTTTTTTTTTTTGGAAGTCTGTTGTTTTGTTTATAAAAGTTTTTATTTTTCACTTTTTAGTTCTGGTGTTTACCCCCCACACAAATTCGAATACCACTACCTGCTATGTAAATAACAGTGAGAGGAATTTAACATTTCATCCACATACTAAGTGGAAAAAATACGTATTATTGAAGCTAACTCAAAAACTACCCAAGCGTTCTTAAAATTTATATATACCTCTGACCAAACAAAAAAAGAATAATTAAAATCAATTCATAATTGGCCGAGTTATCGTGTAACAAACATACAAAAAAAAAACATACAGTTGAATTGAGAACTTCCTCCTTTTGGAAGTCGGTTAAAAATAAACAACGTTTAAATGTTTTAATAAAAGCTGAACTCTCTGTCCACAATAAGTAGAAAGAAGGTAGAGTTACAAATAACAGCTGCATTGTTCTGTTGTATGAAGATATCTTTTTTTTTTCCTAAGAAAGTCACTTATCGTGAAATTGCAAGTGATAGGAGCTATTGACTAAATTACTATAGATAAACTGCTAGGACACTGAAATAATGTATATTTCCTAGTCATGTCTACGTCAAGTCTCGTAACAATGACGTATATACTCAATACAATAACGTGGTTGTGTAACTAATCTAAAGGTTACCCCAATCGATTTTATTTGGCATTTAAACAAGAGGGACCGTCAATTAATTGCCAATAAGCCATACATAGTAGTGATAGATCGATTAGAGCGATGCACAATGATTATTAATATAACAGTCTCGCACGACGAGAACCTCGTGAAAGCCGAAAAAGATTTGCCTACGACGAGTCCTAGAGTGAGACCGCGTATCTCACTCCAGGACTCTCCACCGGCCGTCCGTCCTTTGACATTCATGGCCTACCCACTGCCACTACAGCTTGTTTACTCCGCACTCTCTGCTCGGTCCAGCCGTTTAGGAGGAGTTAGGTGACAAACACATTTACAGAAGAATTATAATCTTAATATATATAAAATACGTGTCACGTTGTTTGTCCGCGATGGACTCCTAAACTACTTAACCGATTTTAATCAAATTTGCACACCGTGTGCAGTTTGATCCAACTTGAAAGATAGGATAGCTTACATCTTAATTTAGGAAAAAAAAGATATGAAGAAAAATTATGTTTTTGTAAATTATGGTAGGGTAGGTAGGGTAGGTAGGGTGGGTAAGTAGGGTAGTAAGTGATAAAGATGGTCCACCCCAAACATTTATATGGCAAAACAACGTTTGCAGGGTCAACTAGTTATATATAAAGATTAAAAACATATTTAAAAATAGTAGCCCACCGGTATCGGGAAAAAAGTACAAGCTACCGGTGGTCAGGATTCCCGAGAGAGGAACCTCTTGACAATACGCGCCGTGTCCAAAAATACCGCTTTTTGGATCAAGCCCTTGATCTAGCTGCCTAACGAGAGCCTCCTCAGGTATTGGTCGAGGCTCTTGGCTATTATGCCATTGGCCGTCACGACCATGGGCACAACGACTACTGCATCCACATTCCCATTTCAACAACCGCGCGAGCCAGATCAAGATCTGGTCTGTTCTGATGAAGTTACCGACATAGCTTGCAGAGTAAGCAAGCTGAAGTGGCAGTGGGCTGGCTATGTTTGTCATAGAACCGATGGCCGGTGGAGTAGACGAGTCCTCGAGTGAGACCGCGTATTGGCAAGCGTAGTGTGGGTCCCCCCCTAGCTAAAAGGACCGACGACCTTAAAAAGGTGGCTGGGACAGACTGTTTGCGGAAGATGGAGGACAAAGTGTTGTGGCGCAGCCTGGGAGAGGTCTACTCACTGTCTAAGGTAAAACAGTCGTAATAAAAGGCTTCTGCCAATCCTCTTCGCCCTTGAAACGTAGAAAAGAAAAAGTAGCCGACTATAGATAGTGCAATCCACGACGACGCGCCCCACTCCGCGATTACTGTACTGTAAGCTGAACTCTAGTACGGCGTGGAGCGGAGTGGGGCGCGTCTTCGTGGATTGCACTATCTATATTTGGGAATAAATACGCACACTCACACACACCACACTCACACTCACCACACTCACACACACCACACTCACACACACCACACACCAGATATAACATACAATACCTGAAATCACCTCTCTAGTTTCCACTATGGAATTCGTACCCTGCAAGCCCTAAGATACAGACTAACTATCTAGTTTGGGGCTCACTGGTAAATAATATTTTGTAACCTAGCTATAGGTAATATTTTAAGCTACTCATATCGTCTCAAATTGATGTTAACCTGTAAACCTGCTAACGGTATTACCTGGAAAATAAACTATTTTCTATATACTAAAAAATATAAACACGCCTAGCCCTTATAACCAAAATTAATGAACTTATTCAATAACTTACACGTCTAAAATTAATGTTCCTCGTGTAATGTGTTACCATAATTAAATAACAACAGTAGGTACAGGTTTGCGTGATAAATATTCGAAGCTCTAATAATTATTGTAGGAGTAACCTCAGTGTTTACCACGAAGAAATTATTGGCCAACCGGAAAATTAAGTTTCTGTACTAATTAATATTTTCTACGTTAGTGAAATGGTTTTAATAAAAAGGTAATTATTATACTCTAATTTTAAAGTTTCTGAAAACTTTTGTGAGAGAGTTTGGAGTAACGGGACGCTTTGTAACCTCTTGTAATAACCGTATACGCAATTTTATATCGTTTATATTTACTTTTATACTTAAATACTCTGTTTATTTCGATGTTTATTATATTGTAGTATATTTTCGATATTTCAGTCTTAAGTACTTAACTATAAGTACTCGTAATACCTAAAATTGCACTTTTTGTATTTAAATATTTCTAAGTAGTCCGTTTGCATGTTTTATACTTATCCTAGTTATACAGGGAAACCTATTATTAGCCATACAATACTGTAACACATATTCTGTAACATACTATTATGTATCGCTGTTGGTTGCCTAAATAAAGAAAACAAAATAAAGTACTTATTAGGTAGGTACTTAATAATCAACTTTTTCGCCACGAAAGATATTTTTTATACCAATATTTCAGTACCTAGGTATTTTATTTACTCAAATTAAGGACTGAATTTTTGTACTTATATGAGACGTTTGTGGAAATGTTTAATTTGAAATCAAATAAAGGCTCCTGCAGACAGGCGCGGTGCGCGATGCGACGCGATAGTAGAACAATTTAATTAAATTTTCATAAATACTATCTGCGGGAACCTTAGGCGCCGTCCTAATTGGCCATCGCTCGCGCGATGATGCTATGCAATTTCATCGTGCGATGAAATTTGAGAGAAAAATGGCATGATCGCACGACCGTTTATTAGGACTTTCAGTAGATGCCAGATGTTCGATCGCACGAACGTGCGAACATTTTTATGGAACGCACGCGATCATCGCACGAGCGATGGCCAATTAGGAGGCATTAAGGTATTATGTATTCAATAATAAAATTCTATGTTTAATCACACCTTATCTCCACTCCTAGCCTAACTAATAACACCTATAAGTCCCAAATAAAGTAGGTCACAGTCACAAGTCATTTACATCAAGTGCCTAATAAATACAGTAGGCCTCTCGCATAATGGCGCCCTAATAGATCGGTCCCTGTTATTACAGGAGCGTTAGTTTCGCGGATAATAACTGATATTAGGTCCATCTATTGTCACCGTTATGAATCATTTACATGATCACAGTTTCTTGTAAAATAGGTGATTATTGAAACGAGCTGAAAAGAAAATGTACCTCTTAACAAAAATGCTTAGATGGTTTATTTATTTAATACTCCAAGCACAGAAATGTACAGAGGCTAACTTAATACCATAGGCCGGGTTCCTACTATGCCGGATTTACCGGCTCGGTAAAACTGCCGGAAGAGGTAATGGCTAAAGAATATATATGAAGCTGTTCACATTATGCCGGATCCGGCAAAAATACCGAGCTCGGCATTTTGGCCGAGCGTCTTTTTCATTAGTCACTGTTTTGTCATTTTTAACTGACTTCCAAAAAGGAAAAAAGGAGGAGGTTATATGTTCGTCGCGTTTGTTTGTTTTTTTATTTTATGTATGTCCACCGATTTCTCCGTCAATTGTGGACCGATTTTGAAAATTCTTTTTTTGTTTGAAAGGGTGTGCTCTCGAATTGGTCCCATATAAATTTTATTAACTTTGCTTGGATAGTTTTTGAGTTAGCTACAAAATACGTATTTTTTTCCCACTTAGTATGTAGATGATATGTTAAGTTTCTGTCATTGGTAGCAGATAGTGGTATTCGAATGTGTGTGGGGTAGGTACCACAACTAAAAAGTGAAAATTAAAAACTTTTTACAAAAAAAAAACGGTGTCTTGGGTTTTGTATTTTCGTTTTTTGCCACCGACTTCCAAAATTAAAGTTATTTTTCACTTTGTAGTGTTTTTTTTGGAGGTCGGTTGTTTTTTTTTGTAAAAAGTTTTTGATTTAGTAAATACTGTATCAAGAACACAACAAATCACCAACAACACTCCATCTTGTTTTGGCAAATTGAGGTTGACATTAGTATAGCGTTGCCCTACAAATAATTGGAGTGTCTACTTTCGTTTGCCAGACTCTAGTAGTGTTTGCACTTTTGTTTCTTGCTTGAGTGTGATAATCATTTGGTGAGTCTCGTCTACGAAACTGGATGCATGGACGTTCTCGCGAGAACCTCCGATCGTGCACATGAGCCTTAATTCGACACGCAGTAGTTCAGGCACTAAATGTAATGAGAATCTAGACATTAGACGCCTAAATGAGGCCTTTAGTTATCTATATTGCCTTGAAATCTATTAATACAAAGCTGTAGAGGTTTATAACGTGTACCTTCCTAATTGCTCTTCGTAATTGACAACTACGTGGCTGCTTGGAAGACCTAGGCCCATGCCCAAACCGCTTATTTTGTGTCACATAAGCCGGGTTTTAATTTATTTTAAATCAGACACCCATTAAACAAATATAAAAGTATTTGTTTAATGGGTTCAAAGGCTTAAAAGGCAAATTGCTGACTGTCACCAAATTACATCGAACTAAAATGAAAGATACTTACTTATCCCCAAATGTACGGTTCTTGAGTCTAATTAAGGACGCTTCTCATGCTTCTAACTAATTTCGAAGGTACTTTGCATAATGCAATTAACGGATATTCAAAGACATAGTGACACAGCTATACGTGCATGAGAACCTTATCTGAGGAGGAAAACGTCGCAGAGCAAATAACAGGCTTACGGGTTAACAACCCAATGCCTTGTAGAGTTAAAATAACGCAAACACAAATAACAAGTTCTATTAACGTTTCAACACATTTTTGTAAGCAAGATGAATAATAAAAGATATCAAATAGCTGCCAGCTAATTTCGCGGTAAGTGGTGCCGCGGCCGCGAAATGGTTAGTCGTCATTACAACGAAAAAACTCAACTCAAACAGTGTTATTCTGTATAGATTTTGAGTCGCAACCGCCATAAAACTGCCGTAAAATGTTGGTTTTCCCGTGAATGAAATAAAACAGCAATAAACGACACGCAGCTATGTACCGCGGCACCTACCCCGTTACGAGAGGATAGCAAACATTATGCAAAGTAGAAAACCCCATTTGCCACGTGTTCCACCGTGTCGCCTCACGCCAAAGGTCTGAAACAACGTAATAGACTTGTTTATAAAACGGAAAGTGAATTCGCTCCCCTCGATACAATGATTTTCTTTTTACACCATTTTTTCCTAAAATCTCTGAGAAATTTCACTTTTGTTCGCGCGTAACATACTGCTACTGAGACTTTATTGCTTTTCTTTTTAGTGAAAATAATCTGCGCTTGGAGCAAAGAAACACTATAAAAAGATTAGTGATCGTTCCTTGCCAAATTGTGCTGAGTGTTCGCAAAAGTTGTGACATAAAACATTGGTTTATCGAGGTCGAGGCAAGGCATTGAGTCAGTGAATAACTCCACCCTTTAGTTATAAAGCTCTCTGATTTAATTTTACAGTTACTGCCTGATAAAACTGGCATTGCTGAAGGAACTTGTTCTAATTTCAAGTTCTTTCTTCGTTAACTCATTTAATTGAAATTCGATTGTGCCGAGTCATTGAATAGTCCTGTCCAAATTAATGGAACGCCATTCCCTCACGTTTGCTGACTGCTAAATATTCAAAAAGTGCCTTCAAAATATTGAATTCTTGTTCCCTTCAGCTTTTTCTTAAGGAAATATTCGATTTAATATTTTGATCCTGTCATAACACTCGATTCGTCGATTCGTCTTCGAGTGGAAGTTCTGTGATTTATCGTAATGTAGGCCGTAAACATGTCCATTCTTGTTTTGTATTCTTAAAAAAGCAACCGAATTTTGGCATTGGAATGATTGGTTTTCATCTTAAAATATTGGAAAACAATTTTGACTAAGTTGAGTATAGTTGAGTCTATGGAGTACCTAGTTGCATTTGAACTAACTGGATTAAGTAGAAATTCTATTAGAAATTCTGGAAATGTTTTTAGGGATCATAATAATTGAAGTGGCGTGCTCTGCAGCCGCCTTCGGTCGGTATCACTAAATAAATCTATAACTTAATCGAGTTCCGCAAACAAGTTTTTTTTAAGAAGACTGTCAGTAAAGTGTCAAGAGCATCGCAACCGGTGAATAAATTACGGCTTTTAATTTGATTGGCAATACAACCTTGATTCCTTTAATGTGGAACTCATTAAAACTACGTTCTATTACAATAACTAAGTATTACTTAAGCATATCTTACTTGGAATCGGCAAAATGTTTGTCTTCCCAAGTTATCATTTCCAAAGTTAATTGCATATTAATTAAGTTGGAGTTTAAAATATTTAAAATTAACTGAAGATGAATTTGAATAATGTTTTCCCGCATAGAATGCTAAAATTTTGAGCGCAATGAGGAGCTCTCTTCAGAAATAAAAACCGGCCAAGCGCGAGTCGTACTCGCCCATGAAGGGTTCCGTAGCAGCAAGTAACATTGAATGAAAGGTAAATTGCGGTTTACGATTTATGACGTATTAAAAAAAAACTACTTGTTAGATCTCGTTCAAACTAATTTTCGGTGGAAGTTTACATGGTAATGTACATCATATATTTTTTTTAGTTTTATCATTCTCTTATTTTAGAAGTTACAGGGGGGGGGACACACATTTTACCACTTTGGAAGTGTCTCTCGCGCAAACTATTCAGTTTAGAAAAAAATGATATTAGAAACCTCAATGTCATTTTTGAAGACCTATCCATAGATACCCCACACGTATGGGATTGATGAAAATTTTTTTTTTGAGTTTCAGTTCTAAGTATGGGGAACTCCAAAATTATTTGTTTTTTTTCTATTTTTATATGAAAATCTTAATGCGGTTCACAGAATACATCTACTTACCAAGTTTCAACAGCGTAGCTCTTATAGTTTCGGAAAAAAGTGGCTGTGACATACGGACGGACAGACAGACAGACAGACAGACAGACAGACAGACAGACAGACAGACAGATAGACAGACAGACAGACAGACAGACAGACATGACGAATCTATAAGGGTTCCGTTTTTTGCCATTTGGCAACGGAACCCTAAAAAGTGTTTTGGGAATGAGAGTAATTAAGATGCAAATTTCAAGAGAATTACAGCACAAGGCGAATTAGTCCCGTATTAATGAAATACAGAGTTCTTTGTGGGACAAGCATGCATAAATTGACTACAGAATTGTGTTCTAAATAGAGATATATTTCGTTCTTTTCTTTAGAAACAAATGCAAATTGTGGTATTCCATTCCCAAATAAAAATATTCCGATATTTGTGCCAGACATATTTCTTTGTTGAATATATTAAAGTGATACAAGACTGCTCAGTATGGACCATTACTCCACAATGCACGAGATATGGGGGAATACGTAAGTAAAGTGCATTCAAACATACGTTTAAGGAAATACGCGCAAACTTGATCGAACGTAGTATTATAGGCAAATCTACGTTCTACTTTCCTTTTATCCATTTCATATAGGTAGTGACGAAAGATACACGGTTGTGAGAATGCATGCCAAGTCATTAGTAGACTATATCACTAATGAAACCATGTTCTAACGCTCAAGACATGATTGATCACTACCATAACAAACACTGGAATATTGATGAGCTACGCGAAAGCGTTCAGTAAGAATATGCTGGTTTGGACTGGTAAATACTGCCAGTATTTACATACGTACACCGTGCGATCAGTATATTACTTAAGACGCAGATATATGCCAGTGACCTTGAGTGGCTAGCTTGCGTGTTCTGTAGGTACTGAGCTTACGCAACGCGTTGTACGTCCAGCCAGTAATAGGACTATTATCGCCCATCAAGGAGCGCTGTCCCAAATTAGACGCATTATTAATTTATTATACAAAAGATATTTTAATAATACACGTATACTAAAAGATCAATAATTAAATTATCTTTTAAATGGCGAAAGTTTCAAAAAAACTCTTGATAGATTTTACGTAATTCTTAGTTTTTCATCCGCGTTAGACATAACTTTACAAATTAATTTCACTATGTAATATAAACATAATCTAAAATATTTAAGTTATAAATAAAATGCTCCAATTTAACATATGTTTTTCCAAGTCATTAACACTTCTCATTTAGACGTGATCTACAGTATAAAATCATTAAAAGTCGGTTATCGTCGCCTTAAATAATTTTAAGTTAGTATACCTACATGCAATCTAAAATTATGACTTTTAAAATAATTTGCGTTATTGTTAAAACTAGCTCTCATAAGCTTTGAAAGGCGAATCGCTTGCCTCATAAAGTGCCTCATTACATACATAAACTCATGCCTTCTTCCCATGGGGGTAGGCAGAAACTACAGAACGCCACCTGCTACGCCCCTTACATACTCCTTTTGCATCGTTTACGTTCATACATCAGTGCCTTAATTTTATTTGTTAATGTAGCTTAAGCCTAGTGCATTTTGTTAATTATCCTTACGGTAAATAAAGAAATATAAAACTTTTTGTAAAATAAAAAAACAGACTTTGTTGTCGGTGTCTTTGGTTTTGAATTTTCGTTGTTTGCCACCGACTTCCGAAATTAAAGTTATTTTAAACTTTGTAGTGTTTTTTTTGAAGTCGGTTTTTTTTTTGTAAATAGTTTTTATTTTTCACTTTTTAGTTATAGTACTTACCCCATATAAATTCGAAAACTGCTACATGCTATGTAAATAACAGTGGCAGGCAGGAACTTATCATATCATCCACATACTAAGTGGGAAAAAATACGTATTATTAAAGCTTACTCAAAAACTACCGAAGCAAAGTTAATAAAATCTATATGGGACCACTTCTGAAGTATAACCTACCAAACAAAAAAGAACCATTAAAATCAATTCATAATTGGCGGAGTAATCGCGAACAAACAAACAAAAAAAAAATCACAGTCGAGTTGAGAACCTCCTCCTATTGGAAGTCGGTTAAAAATGAGTAGGAATGTTGAATATGTATTCGTCACAACAGAAACTTCACTTTAATGCCTTGTTTATTTGAAACTTTATGGGCGTCGAAAGTTAATGAAAACATTAACGAACGAATAAAAGAGATGTTTTTTTAAATAAATACTATAAACAATTGATAGTCGTTTTTGCAATCGTTTTTAGAACTTTTTAAGGCAATTTTATGGCGGGGCTTGGACTTCAGATGTATCTTCCGCGTTGTTAACGAGACTCCACATCGTTTGCCTATAATTTTACTATGTTTACACCGTGAATTTGAATCACAGTTTTGCTAGAACAAACGTTGTTCAGACCATGGTCTACTACAGCATCCAATAAAAAAAAACATAATTGGTTTTTGAAAAAACAGAAAAAAAAAACAAAGTTTAAAATGTCAACATTATCGTTACTCCCTACAACACACACACCACGCATGGGACACAGCATTGTTTACAGGGAAATGTACCTCCGTAAACGAAATTTAGTAAGCAGTAGATAATCTTGACATTTTAAACTTTGTCTTTTTGTGTTTTTTCAAAAACCAATTACGTTTTTTTTTATTGGCTGCTGTAGAATGGTAGTAGACCATGGTCTGAATAACGTTTGTTCTAGCAAAACTGAGATTTCAATTTCACGGTGTATATAAATAGTAATTGATTAAATAAGAGCGTATATAGCCATTACATTTCTAACCATGTCTTACCATGGGGCTTGTGCTATTCAGCTCCATCCGGTTAGACTGGAAGCCAACCCCAACATAGAAAAAGACTAAGCAGATGCTGATTTGCTTTTAAATAAGGGTGTTAAAGAATGTATTTTCATAAATACTATAAATGTAGTTTATAAAAAAAGAGTTTTCGTAACCGTCACAATCCGTGTTCATCAAGCCATTAACACCTCTGACACTTCCTGCGGACTGGAATCAGTTAAAATGTCTGCCGTAAGATGTAAGTACTTCTAACAATGATATAAACTCAATAAACTGGACCGTAACGTATTTAACTTCCTGACTGTAAAAACAAAGAGTAAAATAATCGTAAAACAAAAGCTTTTCTGACGAAATGTAGAAAGTTTCACAAAGTACAATTCATGGATTGCTTCTATTCTAACTAGGATCATTCTAACAACAATATGTTTGTTCGCTTTGAAAACAAACAGTTAAACAAAAACATGATTTATATGTGTTAGGATATACAAGGTTAAGTTACGCTTGTCGCGATCGGTTCGTGGATGGGTGACCAATTGACCATCCATTATATGAGACCCCTCTGTCCGAAAGTACGTTAAACCATTGGTCCCGGCTGTCATTCGTAGATCTTTGACAGTCGTTACGGGTAAAAGAAAGAAAAAACTTGTAACTCGCACAGGAAGATCAAAAACTAAATTAAACACAAAAAAAATAAAATTAAATATAAAAAAACAAAAACACAAAGACTGCTGTACCTAAGCCAAAAATAACAATTTGCCTGTAGGTGCTGTCAGTAAAATTGTGGAATGAACACAAACATTCAAAAGTATCTTTAATTTAAGCGCTCACCACCATCGCCAGCTACGTGCAGATCAAGGGTACGTTCAAAGTTTGGTATCTCTTTGAAGCAGTAGTAAGTGCTGCTTAAAAATTCGAAAGTACCAACTGTCTTTATAGCGCGAAAAAGAGGTCGCAAATCGCTTTAGCAACGAGAGGTAGCGAATTTGAAACTACCACGGAATGCAGCAGTTCAATGGGGGTCAAAAGCCCAATAGTCTGAAAACCAGTATTACTAAAAGGTCTGCCGGGGTTGCGGAAAAGTCCAAAAGGGATACCGTGGCCCCTGGCAACATGGCAACTGAAGGAACACGGGTGGGTTTTAGTCAGTAAGAGTCTGACACGCCCTCCCGCTCCGCCCAGAGCGGGAGAAGTTATTTGATAATTTCCCACCCAAAAAAAAGTCTTACGAAAAGGTATCGTGTTATCCATTAACTGGGCTGTGGGTGTCAGGTAGGCAATCGCTCCATGTCAAATACTGGTATTCAGGTACTGGGGTCAGCTTCCAGTCTAACCAGATGCAGATTTGGTTAGACTGGAAGCTGACCCCAATATAGTTGGGAAAATGCTAGGCAGATTTATTTACATTATAATACAATAATGGTTAAAGTCAAAGTCAAATCATTTATTTCAAATAGGCCCATGTATGGCACTTTTGAACGTCAAAAATAACAAAATAATGAAATTGATTCTAGTCGCCCCTTCCAAAAGGTAGTTTTCGTATGGAAAAGAATGGGCAAGAAACTCCACCGTTACTCTTTTAAAATGTTTTACAATTGTTTGTATATGTACGTACATTAGTTAAATAATATGTGAAGACGATGCACCTAGAATAAAATTACTATACCACAATAGGTAAAAAGAATTAAAAATGAAGCAACGACAGATAATTAAATATGTGATAGATACACGGTGCTCACAAACATTGTAAAAGTGGACGATTTTCCTAAAATTTTGTAATTAATAAGTCAGTGTGTGAGGAAGTAATCACAGAATGTAAAATCAATGTCATAAAACACAAAGTTAAATATTAACATCATTACCATCACATCATTAAGTACATTCGCATTATAAGTTTTATTTTATACACGTGTACTAAGACCTAGAATGCTCTAAAAGTCAGCCATCTAGAGAACATAAAAATGGTTTAAGGATTACCGGCGTAACGAGGTACCTTTTATGTGCCATGCCTTTGTGATACGTCTCGGGGGAAACGACTAATGACTTGATCGTATCACTATTTACTATCGAGACGACGTAATACACTAAAGTACATTCCTCGTAAAGTAATGAAAGTAGATATTTTCAGGAACTGTGGAAAAATATATCATCGAGGGCTGAGATGTCTAAAGATAAATCTAACACGTTTGCCATGCTTTAAATCAAAGGCTTTCCTAAAAAAACGAATAGATTTTCCATTGACTATCCCTCTAAATTTAAAAAACATTAAGCCCAGCACGAAATACTACGATATCTACTTCACACGTACGCGCTGCGTACGTAAAAAAAAATCGATGTTGAATTGGAAATACTGAGCATGCAGTATTTTCGATTCAAAAATCTATCGAATTTATGTTACGTTAACTTTAAGGCTCGTGCAGACCAGCGCGACACGCGACGCGACACAAAGACACCGCTCGTCGCGCGACGAGCGGTGCCTTTGTGTCGCGCCTGTTTGAAGGAGCCTTCACGCGTTCGTGTTAGGCCCACAGAAGAGGGCAACAAGCAATTTTATTATCGGAACTAAATAATACATCATTCTATGTTCGGAACTATATCTGAAGTAGTAAATGTGTTACTACTTTGTTTGCTTTTGTTTTAATCTTACCGCGAGTTGGCTTGTGGGAAACCCATGGTTAGCAGATACCTAAGGCTTCGTGTACATAACGCCGGAGCCGCACAGGCGCCGAACCGCAAAATGAAAAAAATCAGAACATCTCAGAATGAAAATGAACAACCAGTCTTACCAAGAGGTATCGTATTACTCAGTTACTGGGTGTAGAGGTCAGATGGGCAGTCGCTCCATGTAAAATATTGGTATTCAGCTGCATCAGGTTAGACTGGAAACCCCAACATAGTTGGGAAAAGGCTAGGCAGATTGATTGTTCTGAACTGTATCACTCTATATCAACACCACAAAAACAATCGACACTCAATATGTCATCAACAATATCAATTATTATATCCAAAGTTGTAAAGAGGTCAAAACAAAAGACTTACAATGGAGGACACAATTTCCGCGGTGAACAAACATGAAGTGGATATAGTTGACAACTACTTGCATCAAGGAACTGGGTCGCTCAACTGTTCCCACTTCCGAACTATGGCAACTCCTTCAGTTTCGTCAAATGAAAAATGATATTAAAGTTACTATGGTCCAATGGTTTATTAGAGCTTTCTACCTTCTTGTTATCAACTAAGAGGTTAAGTAAAGAGTAGAGGTATAGGAAGAACTGGTTTCATGAATTTACGGTGCGTATTACTTGAGTTTTCACAATATTAGTCGAAAAAAAATCGTAAAAAATACTTTTCTGCAATAACTGATAATATTTTCAGATCGTATATTTGCAGTTTTGTTGACCAAACACATAAATTTTTACTGTTGTGTGTAAAAAAAAACAATTTTCTCTACAAAAATGTTGCACAAAATACAGCAGGTAAGAAAAAAAAAACCAGGGGGCCCTTTCAGTAGTCGCATTATGATGAATATCTGACATTTAACCTTGGTAATAAACAACATTAAAGGGGCGGGGCCTCGTCAAGGTCGTTTCTGACGGCCAACTCTAGCACTGCGCGCGCTCTTTGGTCAAATCAAAAAGCGCGCGCTTCCCCGGCTTCCTGTAATACACTGCCGTCTCTTTTCACGAAATCCCTCCCACAGATTGCAGGAAAGCACACATCAAAAATAAGTCTATAATTTTCAGGATCACTAATCACATTTATTAAACCACATAAATCTTAGTTTCGATACAACGTTATTGGAATAATAATTAAGTACCTACATCCAAATGTGCCGACTAATTATGTCACATTTCCACGGCACGGCGCTGCACGCAGGCAATTAATTTTCTCAGTGGCAACACTCCGTCCATGTTGTGTGCTGGTGCATGACGTTCCTCGTTAGACAAGGAACTTCATTAAGAGCAGTATTGATTGCTACTTGCTGAATCATTGTTTTCTCATTAAATATGGTGTAACGATGCCATCAGCTGTTACATGATCGTCTATTGTTCATTAGAGTTTTGGGAAATTAGTCGACGAAGGCCAAAAATGTTGAATTATAGATCTACTACTAGCTGCGCCCCGCATAAGTCTCGATCCCGTGGGAATGTCGGAATAAAAAGTACCCTATGACCTAATTAAGGTTATGGTTTACCCATGTGGCAAATTTCATCCAAACCTGTTCAGCCGTTTTGTCATGAAAGCGTAACAAACAAACAAACTCGCTTTATAATATTAGTTAAGATTTTGTTTTTTTTTAAGTGAAACTTTTATTACATCGTCTCAAACTTTTTCGTCTGTGTGTTGCATGTCGCGTGACGGTCGGCCGCGGTGTAGGGATAAAGTGAAAGGCGCTCGTCAGAGCAGCCAAGGCCAATATGGCGGCGCCTATAGAAGTTTCACTTTTACCGAGGTTTCATAAAACTACACAATCCTTTTTTATTTTTCTTTATTATTCAGGATAACTTATCTTTTTGTATGCACATGACAAATAACCAATTTAATTTTTTTTCTTTCTTTGCCTGTGAAGTTATGGCAAATTATTATGAGAAAAACTCGCGATAAGAAAAACTATTGTTAACCGAGTAGGTACCAAAAAAACTTGAAGGTTGACTGACACAAGTTGAGATTCTTATTTGACGCTAAAATCGCATTTTCTTCTATTTTCAATCCTTAAGTAACTTAATATCATTTTTAAAAGAGACTCAATCTCAAACTTAAACCATTTATCAATAAAACCAATTCACGCAGGCACTTTTGAATTGTCAAGGGGTCGGTCAATTGCAAATAAATGAAGGTAGTTGCCCATTCCAAAGCGCAGTAGGTTCATATGGAGAAGAACGGGCAAGAAACTTAGACTCAAAAACCAACTGAAACTATCTAATTAATGTTTACTTATATATACAAAGAAGAAGAAGAGAAGTGAAGAGCAGTGGTGGCCCAGTGGTAACGGCTGTGACTTACGAGTTGTAGGTCATAGGTTCGAACCCAGACAGGCGCTTTACTTTGTGTAAATTATTTCATCACCACTGCTCTTTAAACATCGTAAGGAAACCGGCATGTCCTAGAACCGAAAATTCGAAGACATGTGACATCTACCAACCCGCACTGGACCCGCGTGGTGGATTACAGCTCACTCCCTCTCACTAAGATGAGGCCTGTGTCCCAGCAGTGGGAACATTATAGGCTGATTATGATATATGTATACAGAGGATATAATTAACTTTAATTCTAATTTGTTAATATAAATATTAACTACGTTATCGTGATCTCTTTCTGGAGGCAACATCTTTGATTAATATCATTTGCAGCGTATGGTTTGATTGGATTTTAATTAAAATGCATCTGACAGAAGTTGTGCAGACGATGACTGGTCGAGAGCAAAATATTTTCTTTTCAGGCATCGGTCGGCGAGTAGAGCTAGTAATTACAAACCGGCCAAGTGCGTGTCGGACCACGTACTACAATGAAGGGTTCCGTAATTGGGATGAATTTATCCCAAGAACAAAGTTAGTAGTTGAGAAAAATGTTGTCCCATACATTGATATACGTCACGGTCAATTCTCCAACTGCAAATGTAAGTTTGTAATCGCATAGCTTTTTTTTTTTAATGTGATAGTTAAAACTACAATGATCAATTTTCTGATTTTTTCCTTTACTTGTGCTGTGAAACCTTGCTACCTGCCAAATTTCATGATTCTAGGTCAACGGAAAGTACCCTGTAAGGCTTTGATTTATTTGCGAGTATCAAAATATGTCACATGAATGGACGTATTTTTATTGCGTTGACTTAGAATCTTCATTTTTTAAAGCTCCAAGAGAACATACATCTACGTATTTGATATTAATTTCAACTTGATACCTCCACACGTTCCTGAGAAAATGGGTATTGACAGACTGACGGACGGACGGCGAAGTGATCCTATATGGGTTCCGTTTTTTCCCTTTGAGGTACGGAACACTAAAAACGAGTTAGTGGGTTATGAGCAGCGAGTGCGCGACGGCGATGAGCGATGACTCGCTGGTATGCGTATGTACACACGGCTACACATTAAGCTATACTAATCCAGTTTATACTGATCTCGCATTGTATAGGATTTTCGAACAATGCGAGGTCAGCTTATACTAGAAATGTATAGCTTGGTGTGTACCAAGCGTGAGTCTGAACGAGTGTTTTGCCCGTCAAACCACAGTCAACCAACGACTATTAATATACGTATCTCTTTTACTTACACGGGACCCACAATCTTTTATACGTTTCTTGAGCGAGAAAATCGTTGATATCTAGTCTCTTTCTTGCGGCGGGGACAGGTGCCTAAGGCAGTTATTTCACCGACGACGATTAACGAATAGCGAGCAGCGAGTGTGTAGTTTTGTCACTGGGCCATCAGCGAGTGTCCGAGTTGCAACGGTCAATTACTCGCACCACTCGCTCGGGGCGAAATTACCGCTGTTTGGTCTCTCGGCGTGAGTTCTGACCGCCAAGCGAGCATTGCTAAGCAAGTATCGCTGAGCGAGTATTATCTTTGATAGCTCTTGTCGCTCAGCGACAAACTAGTGGAGCGAGTCCTCGCCGCCGGTGTAAACAGTCAGCGATCAACTATTAGTATATGCATCTCTTTTGTTTACACGGAATGTATATCTATTGTACGTTTCTTGAGCGAGAAAATAGCCGATAGTTAGTCGGTTCCTCGCCGGTGGTGGGACAACTGCTTAAGGTGAGTTGTTGAATACATCTCGAAACCTGATGGTACCGCCCATTTTCCGGACATGATTGATGAAGTGGCTAAGTGCCTTTCCTTTGATTTAAAACCGAAAATCCGAATCAAAAATCTCGGTCGAAAATGTAATTAATAATATCTTTCAGACTGCGATTCTATCGCATTAGGCGCGGTTTATTTGCCCAATATAATAATGTAATACTTAATCATAAAGTTTGAGTGGATACTCAAAACTTGCATCAGATGACAAGCAGTTAATAACTTTGTTTTATTTATGAACGTCGTTAAAATATAATTAATTGCTTTATAACACTGTTTATTGTTTGCCATAATTTTATGACGTGTCGAAGTACTTTCGAATTTAACAAATATTTGTGATTAAATATGATTGTTACAGTTTTATTGTTTGTTCGTTGAATAATCATATTTCCACAACTGCGTTAATTACGTATATTTGGCTGGAACAATGAATCATTTAGCACATTGTAATACATAATTAATTATCTGAACAGGTTTTTTTGGCATACTTTGTAACGAAAAGTAGAGTATCTTCCTACCTGACACCTCTTTTTGTACCCGACTGCCCCAGAAGGAGGGTAATTTTTTTGAGAGTATGTAAGATAAGATAAGATCATTTATTTGTCCAAAACATAAGTATACACACATGGCATGCAAGATGTTACTTAAAATTATAGCACAGTCATGTTTTGCCTTAACGGCGTACGATATGAACATGTTCGTCTTTGTATATATGTATATTTTTTTTGGCACGCTCGGTAGCCTAAACAGCTTGATGGATTTTAACATAATGAGGTGTCGTTAGATTCATCTTAATTGTGAGAGTGACATAGGCAATATAATATTTATCAATTGCATCTCCAAATAAAAAAAATGGAAGGAAAAGTTAAAAAAAAATTACAACAATATTGTTACTAATATCATTAAGTGTGACAGCTTCTTTTTAAAACGCGATATTCCATACTGATTTACGTTTAGATACTATACCTACCTACTACGCGAAATAAATTAAGGTTTCGTTATATCATTGGCACTTTCGTTTTTTAATGTTTGGGTTATCTAAATGACATCGCGGCCATAAAGACGTGGTAGAAAAAGCTGTTGTATTTTATTTTGAATACCTTTGCTAACTAATCTGAATTCGGGCAATCGGTTTTAAATAAAATATTGTTTTTGCGTGACTGGATCCAGCTGGGGTCTACAAGAAATAGGTCGCAAAAACTGAAAAATCTCAATATGTAAATTCTACAATTCATGATCATTCCCTAAACATGGCTGGCCAGCCATCAATCAAACTTTTTCAAATAGGTACGTGTTCGTTTTTCAAATATATCAGTGTCTTAAAGCAATGTCTTGAGGCCAGTATCTATTCTAGAACGATACTGGGTCGATTAGATATGATTTAAATTTAGATTTGAGTTATGATTACTAAGACATCTGTCAGTTTGAATTCGAGATTCAAAATTGAGCACTGTTCAAGATTACAGATCATAGACAAAGACACTCGTTATTAATTAATATCAATATTTAACATTCAGATCAGTATTTTGGTCCAGCCACTGTTGACTATAGGCCCGTTATCCTTTCAACTGTCACTAACGAGACACAATAGAATTTTAATTGTTATCCACCTCGATGAGGCATCGTGACAGATAATGAGTTATATAGATACTAAATGCAAACGTTTGAACATTTTAGAATAGGTATTGAGTCTAAAATCTGAATTATAGTCTCATTTGCAATATTGTGCCGGAGATGGGTCCTCGCCTAATGTGCCACAAATAAGCTTTTAATTCAAGTGGTTAACCGCTGTAATTAGTCGATGTGATCAGTGAATACGTTGAACGCTGTGTGTTCGGGGAGATCTATATAAATAATTTAGACATAAACTGCGTACGCCTACAATTATTTTACTTTCGTGGAAGTAAGTATCTATTTTCAGCACAGGTGTTTTCTATAATTTTTTAAATTTAGAAGTGATTAAAATATTTCAAAATATATAAATAATTATTTTGAGTTTTTAATTACAATCTTTCTTTATATACTAACTTAATAAGGACTTGACACCTTGTCCCTGTTACATTTCCACGCCTTAATAAATGCGAAAGTGACTTTGTATGTTGTTTATTTGCTTCTTTGTTAAGGCTTGTGCAGACCAGCGCGACACGCGACGCGACACAAAGGCACCGCTCGTCGCGGGACGAGCGGTGCCTTTGTGTCGCGTCGCCTGTCGCGCTGGTCTGCACAAGCCTTTACGCTTTAACACGAAAGCGGCTGAACTTATTTGGATGAAATTTGGCACATGGATAGACCATGATCTGGGTTACGACATAGTATACTTTTTATCCCGATATTCCCACGGGATCGAGACTTATGCGGGTGAAATCGCGGTACGCAGCTAGTGTCTCACACGAATGGAATGGAATCAAACGAGATTATTAAGTCAATAAATAAACAACACAAAAAAGCACAAAATACTTTACCAATATTCTCTTTTACCTGCTCGTTAAAAGAGCGAGCAAAAATAAATATTATCAGGAGGAAAAACTGAGGGCACTTCTGTAGAAATCGGATTAAGTACTTTGACTGGCCGCTGGCGGTGTTGCAATGACGGTGTTCAAACTTTGGCGGAAAAAGAAACAATGTCTTTGCTTCGATTCTGTTTCCCTTTTTATAAGTGCTCCTTGATCCTTTTTCTGACAATACAGGGTGGCAAGGACATCGACGCGAAAACTCTTACCATGGATTCAGTACTTGATTCTGAACCCCTCTGCGTTAAAATTTTTCGTCAGTTATTTAAAAAAACTTATGTTTTATAGAAAAGTGCAATGCCTATACTGTCAAAACGTATGGAAGAGCAGTTTATTTTTTTGTTTTGGTGTTATGGTGTAAAAAGCGAAATCATACCAATTTTAAAACATCATCTTCATCTGTGGCATTACAGCGACGGGTGGACTTTAGCCTGGTCAAGAATACTTCTCCAACGTGACCTTCTAGCTTTTTCTCTGCAATTTCTCACTCCAACTTTAAAGCATTCGTTAATTTTAAGAAAGATTTTTTTTTGGTCAGTAATTTTGTGGTTTTTCAGAAAGAAATATTTGATTATGACTTGTATTAGTCATTCATAATAGAACCTAAAAACCAAATAATGAAAAATTTTTAGTTACCTACTATTTAAATTACAAAAACCTTAATTTACGAGTTGTCATTTATAGAGTTTAGGACAACATTCACGAGTAAGGAACGTTAGAATGTCTTGCTACCCAGATGCATACATCGTTATAGCGTGCAGTAAAAAAGCACATACAGTTTGTTCCAAATTTAAATGGTGTACCTTTGACAATGAAGCCCGCGCGGCGCCCGTCACTCTCATCTCGCGGTAGGATTATCAAAGTCCTCACTACAGTCTATCTATTCTGTAAAAATCTCGCCGTGAAAATTTAGGTGAAGTGAGCTCGAAGCGAAGTGACAATAGTGCCAATCCCCAGCATCAAGTGGAGTGACAGCTCACTTCACCTAAGTTTTTACGGTGACATTTTTACAGAATAGATAGACTGCAGTGCTATTCTGTTAAAATCTCACCGTGAACGCTAAGGTGAAGTGAGCTTGAAGTGAGCTGTCATTCCACCATATAGTAGGGATTGACACTGTTGACAGCTCACTTTCAAAAACACAATTACTGGTCACAATTACGAATGTACTTTGTCATTAATAGTGATGTTACATGTTGCACGTAACAGGAAAGTAAAGGTCACGACGTATCTAAGTATAGGAAGCTCAAGAAGCTGGCCATTAAAAAAACTTGCTGGAAGATGCTGCAACAATATGAGCGTAGATGTTTATGATAAGCAAAAGAGTATGTAATAAAGCCAAGTGCCTGACATCTTGAGCAGAACATAAACGAGGTATTCCACTCACATCACCGATTTGAACGGCACTTGACTGAATGGCACCTATCAATGCTATTCCACTTACGGCACCGAAACAAAATTTTGTAAATGCGGTTCGGTGAAACCGTTTAGAAATATTATTTTTATTGCACGAACGGCACCTACGTTAAAGACGTTTCTAGTGATAAACGGTCTATGAGACAAGTGCGCCTGGTAAATAACTATGCACCTTATTTGATTTGCGCGAGTACTTCACGTATATAGCGTGTATCATCAAGGTGTAGTACAGACCATAACATTGAACAATCTTCTCCATGGGACCGTATCATAATCGTGAAAAAATTATCTGCTGTCCCATACAAAACTTCAATACAATTTTTATTTTTTAATGTCCTCGGGAATCATCGCATTTCCGAATACAAACGAATGCTAATTTCCATGTCTGTATAAAAATTTGAATTCAGAACTAAGTACTTTATTGTTGTTTTATTTTGATTTACATAAGAACTGTATAGAGCTGTAAAACTATTTTCCTATCTGTCGTACCTGCACCTTTAGCAGCTTTCTTACCATTTTGAAATAAATTACATTAAGTTAAAAGAGTATTAACAACTCTATAAACTTCCAAGTCGATTAAGAGCGTCCGGTCTGCATCAAGTCAAAGTCAAAGTCAAAGTCAAATCATTTATTTCAAATAGGCCCATGTATGGCACTTTTGAACGTCAAAAATTACAAAATAATAAAATTGATTCTAGTCGCCCCTTCCAAAAGGTAGTTTTCGTATGGAGAAGAATGGGCAAGAAACTCCACCGTTACTCTTTTAAAATGTTTTACAATATTGTTTGTATATCTACGTACATTTGTTAAATAATTATTATATGTGAAGACGATGCACCTAGAATAAAATTACTATACCACAATAGGTAAAAAAATTAAAAATGAAGCAACGATAGATAATTTAATTTGTGACAGATACATGGTTCTCACACATTTACAAACATTGTAAAAGTAGACGATTTTCCTAAAATGTTACAATTAATAAGTCAGTGTGTAAGGAAGTAATCACAGAATGTAAAATCAATGTCATACTTAAAACACAAAGTAATAAATTTTACAATTAAATTAGCAACCAGTTTGATTTTGTCTTGATTCTAAATTGTCCTATGGAGCAGGACCAGCATGTTTCCAAGCACTCTTATCTTGGATATAATCCTCTAATTTGTAATATGCTTGTTTACAAAGTGTACTTTTTATATGAGTTTTAAATTTTCTTTCATTTAATTGCAATATGTCACAAGGTATTTTGTTGTAACATTTAACACAGTACCCCATAAAAGATGTATGTACTTTAGATAACCTGAAAAATGGTTGATCTAGTTTATCTTTATTTCTAGTATTAAAATTATGTCTATCACTTATTTTATTAAAGAGATGTGGATTTTTCCTTACATACATAATATTTTCATAAATGAATTGGCAAGGTACCGTCATAATATTAATCCTTTTAAAAAGTTCCCTGAGAGATTCGCGGCGACGTAGATTATAAATGGCTCTGACAGCTCTCTTTTGCAAAATAAAGATGGATTCAATGTCAGCAGCCCGACCCCACAGTAAAATGCCATATGACATAATGCTGTGGAAGTAGCTAAAATAGACCAAACGCGCGGTTTCTACATCTGTTAACTGTCTTATCTTTCTAACAGCATAAGCGGCCGAGCTTAACCGCCCCGCAAGAGATGTTATATGAGGTCCCCATTGTAATTTCTCGTCTAGCGTGATTCCCAGGAAAACCGTTTGATTAATAAATTCCAGTTTTTCTCCATTCAATATGATGTCACATTCGCTACTTTTAACATTAGGTAATTTAAATCTAATGCATTTGGTTTTTTTTTTATTAAGTACCAGATTATTTACCGTAAACCAATCTTGGACTTGCAGAATAGAGCTATTCACGTCGTCAAGATTTTGTGATTGTCGGTTTATTTTAAAGATTAATGATGTGTCATCTGCAAATAACACCATCTTCGGTTGATTTTGAAGTATTTGGGGTAAATCATTAATGTAAACTAAAAAGAGGAATGGACCCAATATCGAACCTTGAGGAACGCCCATTGCCATTTCAGACCCTAATGAGTTTACGCCGTTTACCTGAACTTTAACCTTTCTATCTTTCAGGTATGATCTAAGTAAATCAAGTGCAAAGGGCAACTGATAGAAATCCGACGACTGACGAAACACGAGGTTTGCCGAGTGACATTTTAAGAACATAATAATTGTACTGTTCCTACTCGACCCCAATATGGGATGGTTGATTATTTTTTCCCGACGCCTTTATATACTCAAGTAACTTCCACAGTAGGTACCCAAACCATTTTGTTAAGGCGCGGCGACCACGAAACTCCGGAAGCAATCAATCAGATACGTGGAAGGTCATAACAGTTGTTCGGTTCCCGTGAAACGTGTGAACGAGACATCGATCAAAGTCGAATCATTCATCAGCGGGACCTGACCGGTGCTGCTGACAATATACAAATGGAAAAAACATTGTGCAGATTTGTAGCGGCGGCGGCGCAAACGTTACTGAATGAGGAAAGGCAGTCGGAATTGCTACTTGGAAAGATGCCACGATGAACGAATCTTAATGAAGTTGTAATAAAATTCGCGTAAGAAGATATATATGTACATATTTGGATATTTATGTCATACTAGCTTTTGCCCGCGTATAAGTCGGAAATCATCCCACGGAAACGCACTACCGGCATAAAAATACTTGTATAGAACATTGGTTCGTAACCTGATCTAAATAAAGAGCACAATCGCGTATACAAAAAAAAAATACTTCCAAAACATTTAAAGTAAAAATACTTGCATAGAACATTAATCCGTAACATAATATAAATAAAAGCACAATCGCATTTACAAAAATGTGGTATCGGTAACGGTGTCGCGAGTTCAATTGTTTTTTCCCATCTCAAAAATGCCAAACGCGCCTTAAGAAGTTTTCACTTAAAATATCCTATTTCCTAACCCAGGCCATGGTTTACCTGTGTAGTGTGTGACAAACATTGAAACCGGTTCAGTCATTAAGGCATGGAAATGTAACAGACAGACAGACACCTTCACATTTAGTATGTAGCGGTTACACCGCCACATACGAACTACGCATCATAGACATGATGTCACACAAATCCTGCATCGCGCAGTTAGAGTTTACCGAGCGATCGACATACATACAAGATTTCAAGTTCAAACCGATGGGCAGTTGCCCGCCAGGCACAACACCCGTCTGGTCGGAGGATCCTCCCTTTTCCATGGTGGATGAGTGAACTTTACACCCTGTTCCTCATACCACTAAAAGTACCTATAATATTAATTTTAGTATGTATTCTTATACAGTATACTATGCCCGCGGTTTCTACCACGTGCAAGTAAACAAGGCTAACATAAAATATATCTAAACCAAATGATAAGAATCTTTAGCATTTCCGGAATGACTATCATAAATCAGGTTCAGTGTAACTAACAATACACAAAAAGGAAAATGTTGGTACAAATTTCTCCAAAGCCGGAGTAATGCCGCAAATGTTAAACCGACTGTAAGTAGAAACAACATTTTTTGCATGTCTATATTTAGATAAGGGTTTAATGTTAATGGTTAAGAACATTAGTGTTTGAGGTAAGAAATCGGAAAGACATCAGAGGAGCAATTCCCGTAATTTTTAAGAACGCTCGCATTCTAACCTCATTCACAATCTGTCAAAAATACAATCAATTTACCAACATTTTTGACAAGTTCGACAGATTGCGACTTGAATGTGAACGTTTTTTAAGCTTCGGCCAAACCTAAGCGACTACAACGCGGGACGCGGGAGCGAAGCGGGAGCGTCAACAACGCGAAACTAACGCGGAAATTATCGTGCACTTCTGCGCGACTACAGCGCGAACAACGAACCTCATTTTGTTTAGTGAATAGTCACAGCCGCACATCTATAGCTTAGGGTAGCACCTAAATTGTTGTTTTATGTCAGTCTCATATTTAACATCAGAGTCTGACTCTGGCCGATTCATCAGAGTCTGGCCGATTGAGTCCCATATTTTATCCTTTTTACGTATATTTTATATCCATGATTTTTCAGATCGTATAGAAGAGTATGTTCTCTTACTTTTTCGATAAACATCTCTACATTATTATCGTCTGCCATCGTGGAGTTTAAATAATGAGACGTCCGTAATAATGTAACGATTTGTACATACGTCTGACCACAAGACGCGTGCTTCCCGCTCACTCCCGCTTTGCCGACGCGGTGTTCCCGCGTTACGGTCGCGTAGGTGTGCAAGGCGCCATATAATAACACGAGCAGCGTCCGCCGCGCGGTAGACGCTCCCGCTTCGCTTCCCGCCTCCCTCGTTGTGGTCGCTCAGGTTTGGCCGAAGCTTTAAGTACGAGAATTGGCCTTCTGGTTCTTTCAGTGGTTACAATCGGCTTTATGACTAAGAGTGAATTTCACTAATGAAACTGAAGGCAATCAGAACATCTAAACCGCGTTTTAGAGCTGTCAGTGTCAAAATTGTTGTAGAATAGGTATTGACAATGACAGGTCTTGATCGCGGTTTAGAAGTACTGATCGCGTTCAGTTTCATTGGTAAAACCCGCACTAAAACCATAAGGGCCTCGTGGCGTCTCATTGAAATGGATTGAATGATGAATTCTATGACTGACAGGTAGGGCATTATATTAATTTGGGTCAGCCTAATCGGTCAGCCATAGAAAGTTAAAGTCAATTATAGAATTTAGACCTCAATTATAGATAACACAAATGTTTACCACAAAGAAAGCTTTCAATTCCACGTTAGCTATAAAAACGAAACTAATTATAGAGTTATTATAGAAATGCCTGGTAAATAATTTTTAAACAGTGTTTCTGTGAATCGCCGTGGTTTGCTGATCGATAACATGTGGTAACCACGTCACTAGTCACTACATGACCACGTAATGGAAATAGAAATTAACTTTAATTTTAATTTACTTTGTTCGATTAGTTTTTGTGATAATTGGAAATGGGGGCACCGTGTATCGACAAAGGAGCCGGTGCTTTCGTGATTAGTGTAATTTGTGGACATGTTATCATTGTTATCCACTTAGATTTGTAATGACAATCCTGTCATTTGATTTAAACCCGTACAAAGGGCAGAAACAAAATTTGTAGTTAATTAGTATAACATTAATGTCGATTTTATTATCAACTAGTTACTACCCGCACCACTAATTATTTTTCTAAAATAAAAGCCTAAATTACACTTTATAAAATGAGCTATCTGTCACCGAAAGTTGCGTCAAAATCGGTCCAGCTGTTTCGGAGATTAGCCGGAACAAACAGACAAACAAAAAAAACAATATAGTTTTTTTAAGAAGTACCGTTAATATGCATTTAGTAAACGCTGCTATTCTGACATTACAAACAGACACTTTATTTTATTTATTTATAATTGTAAAGAGTTTATAGTTACAGTCGCTGTAAAAACCACAAACCACCAGTCTAATAAAGGGTTAAAAAGTTTTATATCTAAATAAAGAGCACAGTCGCGTTTACAAAAAATAATACGTCCGAAACCTTTAAAGTAAAAATACTTGCATAGAACATTGATCCGTAACGAAATATAAATAAAGAGCACAATCGCGTTTACAAAACCATTAAAGTAAAAATACTTGCATAGAACATTGATCCGTAACGTAATATAAATAAAGAGCACAAACGCGTTTGCAAAAATGAGGTGTCGTCATGGTCATGTCGCGAAATTTATGGTTTAGTCCCATCTCAAAAATGTCCAACACGCTTAAAGAAGTTTTCATCACTTCAAAAATAACAACGTAGTGAAAAACATGGGCGCCTGCATATTTTTGTCATCATCACCCTTCTACCCTTATACCTACCAATTTAGAATCACGCAACATGCCTTCTGCCATCTCTGTCAGTCCAATAGTCATCTTAATATTATCTTCGTTTCTACTTGTAATCGTTTCTTAGGTATTCCCCCACTCAAATAGCAATTCATCTAAATTCAATATTCCCAATCTGCCTAGCCTTTTCCCAACTATGTTGGGATCGGCTTCCAGTCTAACCAGATGCAGCTGAATCCCAGTAGTTTACATGAAGCGACTGCCTCTCTGACCTCCACAACCCATTTACTGGGTAACACAGTGTACCCCTTTGTAAGACTGGTTGTCAGACTTTTGGGCTTTTGACTACCCGTAACGACTGTCAAAGATCTACGAATGACAGCCAGGACCAATGGCTTTACATGCTTTTCGAGGCATGGAGGGGATCAAGATATGTAATGGATGGTCACCCATCATTGAACTGACCGCAGCAAACGTAGCTTAACTTTCGATCGACCCTCTTATTAACACAAGTTACTTACTAATAAATTCTCAAAATGCTCCTCGTTTGTATGTATGTTTGTTTGTGTGTATGCTCGTTTGAATGTGTGTTTGTATGTTTGTTTGTTTGTTTGTAAGTATGTTTGTTTGTATGTTTGATTGTTTGTACGTATGTTTGTTTGATGGATTGTTGAATGTTTTTTGTATGGATGTTTGTTTGTATGTTTGTATGTATGTCTGTTTGTATGTATGTTTGTTTGTTTGAATGTTTGTTTGATTGTTTGTATGTTTGTTTGTATGTTTGTTTTTATATTTGTACGTATGTTTGTTTGTATGTATAATGTGTGTATGTTTGTTTGTTTGTATGTTTGTTTGCATGGTCGTGAATAAGTTATAAAAGTTTAGGGGTCATGGATAAGTTACATAAGTTTAGGGGTCGTGGATAAGTTATAAAAGTTTAGCGGTCGTGAATAAGTTATAAAAGTTTAGGGGTCATGGATAAGTTATAAAAGTTTAGAGGTCGTGGATAAGTTATAAAAGTTTAGGGGTCGTGGATAAGTAACTTAAGTTTAGGGGTCGTGGATAAGTGATATAAGTATAGGGGTCGTGGATAAGTTATTAAAGTTAAGGGGTCGTGGATAAGTTATATAAGTATAGGGGTCGTGGATAAGTTATTAAAGTTTAGGGGTCGTGGATAAGTTATAAAAGTATAGGGGTCGTGGATAAGTTACTAAAGTATAGGGGTCGTGGATAAGTTACAAAAGTTTAAGGGTCGTGGATAAGTTATAAAAGTTTAGGGGTCATGGTTTGGTTACATAAGTTTAGGGGTCGTGGATAAGTAACATAAGTTTAGGGGTCGTGGTTAAGTTACATAAGCTTAGGGGTCGTGGATAAGTTACACTAGTTTAGGGGTCGCGGTTAAGTTACATAAGTATAGGGGTCGTGGATAAGTTACAAAAGTTTAAGGGTCGTGGATAAGTTATAAAAGTTTAAGGGTCGTGGATAAGTTACATAAGTTTAAGGGTCGTGGATAAGTTATAAAAGTTTAGGGGTCGTGGTTAAGTTACATAAGTTTAGGGGTCGTGGTTAAGTTACATAAGTTTAGGGGTCGTGGATAAGTTATATAAGTTTAGGGGTCGTGGATAAGTTACATAAGTTTAGGGGTCGTAGTTAAGTTACATAAGTTTAGGGGTCGTGGATCAGTTACATTAGTTTAGGGGTCGTGGTTAAGTTACATAAGTTTAGGGGTCGTGGTTAAGTTACATAAGTATAGGGGTCGTGGATAAGTTACATAAGTTTAAGGGTCGTGGATAAGTTATAAAAGTTTAGGGGTCGTGGTTAAGTTACATAAGTTTAGGGGTCGTGGTTAAGTTACATAAGTTTAGGGGTCGTGGATAAGTTATATAAGTTTAGGGGTCGTGGATAAGTTACATAAGTTTAGGGGTCGTAGTTAAGTTACATAAGTTTAGGGGTCGTGGATAAGTTACATTAGTTTAGGGGTCGTGGTTAAGTTACATAAGTTTAGGGGTCGTGGTTAAGTTACATAAGTATAGGGGTCGTGGATAAGTTACATAAGTTTAAGGGTCGTGGATAAGTTATAAAAGTTTAGGGGTCGTAGTTAAGTTACATAAGTTTAGGGGTCGTAGTTAAGTTACATAAGTTTAGGGGTCGTGGATAAGTTACATTAGTTTAGGGGTCGTGGTTAAGTTACATAAGTTTAGGGGTCGTGGTTAAGTTACATAAGTATAGGGGTCGTGGATAAGTTACACTAGTTTAGGGGTCGCGGTTAAGTTACATAAGTTTAGGGGTCATGGATAAGTTACATAAGTTTAAGGGTCGAAGATAAGTTATAAAAGTTTAAGGGTCGTAGTTAAGTAACATAAGTTTAAGGGTCGTGGATAAGTTACGTAAGTTTAAGGGTCGTGGATAAGTTATAAATGTTTAGGGGTCGTGGATAAGTTATAAAAGTTTAGGGGTCGTGGTTAAGTTACATAAGTTTAGGGGTCGTGGTTAAGTTACATAAGTTTAGGGGTCGTGGTTAAGTTACATAAGTTTAGGGGTCGTGGTTAAGTTACATAAGTTTAGGGGTCGTGGATAAGTAATATAAGAATAGGGGTCGTGGATAAGTAACCTAAGTTTAAGGGTCGTGGATAAGTTAAAAAAGTTTAGGGGTCGTAGTTAAGTTACATAAGTTTAAGTGTCGTCGATAAGTTATAAATGTTTAGGGGTCGTGAATAAGTTATTAAAGTATAGGGGTTGCGGTTAAGTTACATAAGTTTAGGGGTCGTGGTTAAGTCACATAAGTTTAGGGGTCGTGGTTAAGTTACATAAGTTTAGGGGTCGTGGATGAGTTACATAAGTTTAAGGGTCGTAGATAAGTTATAAAAGTTTAGGGGTCGTAGTTACGTAACATAAGTTTAAGGGTCGTGGATAAGTTACGTAAGTTTAAGGGTCGTGGATAAGTTATAAATGTTTAGGGGTCGTGAATAAGTTATTAAAGTATAGGGGTCGCGGTTAAGTTACATAAGTTTAGGGGTCGTGGTTAAGTCACATAAGTTTAGGGGTCGTGGTTAAGTTACATAAGTTTAGGGGTCGTGGATGAGTTACATAAGTTTAAGGGTCGTAGATAAGTTATAAAAGTTTAGGGGTCGTAGTTACGTAACATAAGTTTAAGGGTCGTGGATAAGTTACGTAAGTTTAAGGGTCGTGGATAAGTTATAAATGTTTAGGGGTCATGGATAAGTTATAAAAGTTTAGGGGTCGTGGTTAAGTAACATAAGTTTAGGGGTCGTGGTTAAGTTACATAAGTTTAGGGGTCGTGGTTAAGTTACATAAGTTTAGGGGTACTGGTTAAGTTACATAAGCTTAGGGGTCGTGGATAAGTTACACTAGTTTAGGGGTCGCGGTTAAGTTACATAAGTTTAGGGGTCGTGGTTAAGTCACATAAGTTAAGGGGTCATGGTTAAGTTACATAAGTTTAGGGGTCGTGGATAAGTTACATAAGTTTAAGGGTCGTGGATAAGTTAAAAAAGTTTAGGGGTCGTAGTTAAGTTACATAAGTTTAAAGGTCGTCGATAAGTTACGTAAGTTTAAGGGTCGTGGATAAGTTATAAATGTTTAGGGGTCGTGGATAAGTTATTAAAGTATAGGGGTCGTGGATAAGTTACATAAGTTTAAGGGTCGTGGATAAGTTATAAAAGTTTAGGGGTCGTGGTTAAGTTACATAAGTTTAGGGGTCGTGGTTAAGTCACATAAGTTTAGGGGTCGTGGTTAAGTTACATAAGTTTAGGGGTCGTGGATGAGTTACATAAGTTTAAGGGTCGTAGATAAGTTATAAAAGTTTAGGGGTCGTAGTTACGTAACATAAGTTTAAGGGTCGTGGATAAGTTACGTAAGTTTAAGGGTCGTGGATAAGTTATAAATGTTTAGGGGTCGTGAATAAGTTATTAAAGTATAGGGGTCGCGGTTAAGTTACATAAGTTTAGGGGTCGTGGTTAAGTCACATAAGTTTAGGGGTCGTGGTTAAGTTACATAAGTTTAGGGGTCGTGGATGAGTTACATAAGTTTAAGGGTCGTAGATAAGTTATAAAAGTTTAGGGGTCGTAGTAACGTAACATAAGTTTAAGGGTCGTGGATAAGTTACGTAAGTTTAAGGGTCGTGGATAAGTTATAAATGTTTAGGGGTCATGGATAAGTTATAAAAGTTTAGGGGTCGTGGTTAAGTAACATAAGTTTAGGGGTCGTGGTTAAGTTACATAAGTTTAGGGGTCGTGGTTAAGTTACATAAGTTTAGGGGTACTGGTTAAGTTACATAAGCTTAGGGGTCGTGGATAAGTTACACTAGTTTAGGGGTCGCGGTTAAGTTACATAAGTTTAGGGGTCGTGGTTAAGTCACATAAGTTAAGGGGTCATGGTTAAGTTACATAAGTTTAGGGGTCGTGGATAAGTTACATAAGTTTAAGGGTCGTGGATAAGTTACATAAGTTTAAGGGTCGTGGATAAGTTATTAAAGTTTAGGGGTCGTGGATAAGTTAAAAGTTTAGGGGTCGTGGTTAAGTTACATAAGTTTAGGGGTCGTGGTTAAGTTACATAAGTTTGGGGGTCGTGGAAAATTTATATAAGTATAGGGGTCGTGGATAAGTTATAAAAGTTTAGGGGTCGTGAATAAGTTAAATAAGTTTAGGGGTCGTGGTTAAGTTACATAAGTTTGGGGGTCGTGGAAAATTTATATAAGTATAGGGGTCGTGGATAAGTTATATAAGTTTAAGGGTCGTGGATAAGTTACATAAGTTTAAGGGTCGTAGATAAGTAATAAAAGTTTAGGGGTCGTGGTTAAGTTACATAAGTTTAGGGGTCGTGGTTAAGTAACATAAGATTAGGGGTCGTGGATAAGTTACATAAGTTTAGGGGTCGTGGTTAAGTTACATTAGTTTAGGGGTCGTGGTTAAGTTACATAAGTTTAGGGGTCGTGGTTAAGTTACATAAGTTTAGGGGTCGTGGTTAAGTTACATAAGTTTAGGGGTCGTGGATAAGTTACATAAGTTTAAGGGTCGTGGATAAGTTACATAAGTTTAAGGGTCGTGGATAAGTTATTAAAGTTTAGGGGTCGTGGATAAGTTATATAACTATAGGGGTCGTGGATAAGTTACATAAGTTTAAGGGTCGTAAATAAGTTATAAAAGTTTAGGGGTCGTGGTTAAGTTACATAAGTTTAGGGGTCGTGGTTAAGTTACATAAGTATAGGGGTCATGGATAAGTTAAAAGTTTAGGGGTCGTGGTTAAGTTACATAAGTTTAGGGGTCGTGGTTAAGTTACATAAGATTAGGGGTCGTGGATAAGTTACATAAGTTTAGGGGTCGTGGTTAAGTTACATAAGTTTAGGGGTCGTGGTTAAGTTACATTAGTTTAGGGGTCGTGGTTAAGTTACATAAGTTTAGGGGTCGTGGTTAAGTTACATAAATTTAGGGGTCGTGGTTAAGTTACATAAGTTTAGGGGTCGTGGATAAGTTACATAAGTTTAAGGGTCGTGGTTAAGTTACATAAGTTTAAGGGTCGTGGATAAGTTACATAAGTTTAAGGGTCGTGAATAAGTTATAAAAGTTTAGTAAGTTTAGGGGTCGTGGTTAAGTTACATAAGTTTAGGGGTCGTGGATAAGTTACATAAGTTTAAGGGTCGTGAATAAGTTATAAAAGTTTAGGGGTCGTGGTTAAGTTACATAAGTTTAGGGGTCGTGGTTAAGTTACATAAGTATAGGGGTCATGGATAAGTTAAAAGTTTAGGGGTCGTGGATAAGCTATATAAGTTTAAGGGTCGTGGATAAGTTACATAAGTTTAGGGGTCGTGGATAATTTATATAAGTATAGGGGCCGTGGATAAGTTACATAAGTTTAGGGGTCGTGGTTAAGTTAAAAAAGTTTAGGGGTCGTAGTTAAGTTACATAAGTTTAAGGGTCGTCGATAAGTTACGTAAGTTTAAGGGTCGTGGATAAGTTATAAATGTTTAGGGGTCGTGGATAAGTTATTAAAGTATAGGGGTCGTGGATAAGTTACATAAGTTTAAGGGTCGTGGATAAGTTATAAAAGTTTAGGGGTCGTGGTTAAGTTACAGAAGTTTAGGGGTCGTGGTTAAGTTATAAAAGTTTAGGGGTCGTGGTTAAGTTACATAAGTTTAGGGGTCGTGGTTAAGTTACATTAGTTTAGGGGTCGTGGTTAAGTTACATAAGTTTAGGGGTCGTGGTTAAGTTACATAAGTTTAGGGGTCGTGGATAAGTAACATAAGTTTAAGGGTCGTAGATAAGTTATAAAAGTTTAGGGGTCGTAGTTAAGTAACATAAGTTTAAGGGTCGTGGATAAGTTACGTAAGTTTAAGGGTCGTGGATAAGTTATAAATGTTTAGGGGTCGTGGATAAGTTATAAAAGTTTAGGGGTCGTGGTTAAGTTACATAAGTTTAGGGGTCGTGGTTAAGGTACATAAGATTAGGGGTCGTGGTTAAGTTACATAAGTTTAGGGGTCGTGGTTAAGTTACATAAGTGTAGGGGTCGTGGTTAAGTTACATAAGTTTAGGGGTCGTGGATAAGTAATATAAGAATAGGGGTCGTGGATAAGTAACCTAAGTTTAAGGGTCGTGGATAAGTTAAAAAAGTTTAGGGGTCGTAGTTAAGTTACATAAGTTTAAGGGTCGTCGATAAGTTATAAATGTTTAGGGGTCGTGAATAAGTTATTAAAGTATAGGGGTTGCGGTTAAGTTACATAAGTTTAGGGGTCGTGGTTAAGTCACATAAGTTTAGGGGTCGTGGTTAAGTTACATAAGTTTAGGGGTCGTGGATGAGTTACATAAGTTTAAGGGTCGTAGATAAGTTATAAAAGTTTAGGGGTCGTAGTTACGTAACATAAGTTTAAGGGTCGTGGATAAGTTACGTAAGTTTAAGGGTCGTGGATAAGTTATAAATGTTTAGGGGTCGTGAATAAGTTATTAAAGTATAGGGGTCGCGGTTAAGTTACATAAGTTTAGGGGTCGTGGTTAAGTCACATAAGTTTAGGGGTCGTGGTTAAGTTACATAAGTTTAGGGGTCGTGGATGAGTTACATAAGTTTAAGGGTCGTAGATAAGTTATAAAAGTTTAGGGGTCGTAGTTACGTAACATAAGTTTAAGGGTCGTGGATAAGTTACGTAAGTTTAAGGGTCGTGGATAAGTTATAAATGTTTAGGGGTCATGGATAAGTTATAAAAGTTTAGGGGTCGTGGTTATGTAACATAAGTTTAGGGGTCGTGGTTAAGTTACATAAGTTTAGGGGTCGTGGTTAAGTTACATAAGTTTAGGGGTACTGGTTAAGTTACATAAGCTTAGGGGTCGTGGATAAGTTACACTAGTTTAGGGGTCGCGGTTAAGTTACATAAGTTTAGGGGTCGTGGTTAAGTCACATAAGTTAAGGGGTCATGGTTAAGTTACATAAGTTTAGGGGTCGTGGATAAGTTACATAAGTTTAAGGGTCGTGGATAAGTTAAAAAAGTTTAGGGGTCGTAGTTAAGTTACATAAGTTTAAAGGTCGTCGATAAGTTACGTAAGTTTAAGGGTCGTGGATAAGTTATAAATGTTTAGGGGTCGTGGATAAGTTATTAAAGTATAGGGGTCGTGGTTAAGTTACATAAGTTTAGGGGTCGTGGTTAAGTTACATAAGTTTAGGGGTCGTGGATAAGTAATATAAGAATAGGGGTCGTGGATAAGTAACCTAAGTTTAAGGGTCGTGGATAAGTTAAAAAAGTTTAGGGGTCGTAGTTAAGTTACATAAGTTTAAGGGTCGTCGATAAGTGATAAATGTTTAGGGGTCGTGAATAAGTTATTAAAGTATAGGGGTCGCGGTTAAGTTACATAAGTTTAGGGGTCGTGGTTAAGTCACATAAGTTTAGGGGTCGTGGTTAAGTTACATAAGTTTAGGGGTCGTGGATGAGTTACATAAGTTTAAGGGTCGTAGATAAGTTATAAAAGTTTAGGGGTCGTAGTTACGTAACATAAGTTTAAGGGTCGTGGATAAGTTACGTAAGTTTAAGGGTCGTGGATAAGTTATAAATGTTTAGGGGTCATGGATAAGTTATAAAAGTTTAGGGGTCGTGGTTAAGTAACATAAGTTTAGGGGTCGTGGTTAAGTTACATAAGTTTAGGGGTCGTGGTTAAGTTACATAAGTTTAGGGGTACTGGTTAAGTTACATAAGCTTAGGGGTCGTGGATAAGTTACACTAGTTTAGGGGTCGCGGTTAAGTTACATAAGTTTAGGGGTCGTGGTTAAGTCACATAAGTTAAGGGGTCATGGTTAAGTTACATAAGTTTAGGGGTCGTGGATAAGTTACATAAGTTTAAGGGTCGTGGATAAGTTAAAAAAGTTTAGGGGTCGTAGTTAAGTTACATAAGTTTAAAGGTCGTCGATAAGTTACGTAAGTTTAAGGGTCGTGGATAAGTTATAAATGTTTAGGGGTCGTGGATAAGTTATTAAAGTATAGGGGTCGTGGATAAGTTACATAAGTTTAAGGGTCGTGGATAAGTTATAAAAGTTTAGGGGTCGTGGTTAAGTTACATAAGTTTAGGGGTCGTGGTTAAGTCACATAAGTTTAGGGGTCGTGGTTAAGTTACATAAGTTTAGGGGTCGTGGATGAGTTACATAAGTTTAAGGGTCGTAGATAAGTTATAAAAGTTTAGGGGTCGTAGTTACGTAACATAAGTTTAAGGGTCGTGGATAAGTTACGTAAGTTTAAGGGTCGTGGATAAGTTATAAATGTTTAGGGGTCGTGAATAAGTTATTAAAGTATAGGGGTCGCGGTTAAGTTACATAAGTTTAGGGGTCGTGGTTAAGTCACATAAGTTTAGGGGTCGTGGTTAAGTTACATAAGTTTAGGGGTCGTGGATGAGTTACATAAGTTTAAGGGTCGTAGATAAGTTACGTAAGTTTAAGGGTCGTGGATAAGTTATAAATGTTTAGGGGTCATGGATAAGTTATAAAAGTTTAGGGGTCGTGGTTAAGTAACATAAGTTTAGGGGTCGTGGTTAAGTTACATAAGTTTAGGGGTCGTGGTTAAGTTACATAAGTTTAGGGGTACTGGTTAAGTTACATAAGCTTAGGGGTCGTGGATAAGTTACACTAGTTTAGGGGTCGCGGTTAAGTTACATAAGTTTAGGGGTCGTGGTTAAGTCACATAAGTTAAGGGGTCATGGTTAAGTTACATAAGTTTAGGGGTCGTGGATAAGTTACATAAGTTTAAGGGTCGTGGATAAGTTACATAAGTTTAAGGGTCGTGGATAAGTTATTAAAGTTTAGGGGTCGTGGATAAGTTATATAACTATAGGGGTCGTGGATAAGTTACATAAGTTTAGGGGTCGTGGTTAAGTTACATAAGTTTGGGGGTCGTGGAAAATTTATATAAGTATAGGGGTCGTGGATAAGTTATAAAAGTTTAGGGGTCGTGAATAAGTTAAATAAGTTTAGGGGTCGTGGTTAAGTTACATAAGTTTGGGGGTCGTGGAAAATTTATATAAGTATAGGGGTCGTGGATAAGTTATATAAGTTTAAGGGTCGTGGATAAGTTACATAAGTTTAAGGGTCGTAGATAAGTAATAAAAGTTTAGGGGTCGTGGTTAAGTTACATAAGTTTAGGGGTCGTGGTTAAGTAACATAAGATTAGGGGTCGTGGATAAGTTACATAAGTTTAGGGGTCGTAGTTACGTAACATAAGTTTAAGGGTCGTGGATAAGTTACGTAAGTTTAAGGGTCGTGGATAAGTTATAAATGTTTAGGGGTCATGGATAAGTTATAAAAGTTTAGGGGTCGTGGTTAAGTAACATAAGTTTAGGGGTCGTGGTTAAGTTACATAAGTTTAGGGGTCGTGGTTAAGTTACATAAGTTTAGGGGTACTGGTTAAGTTACATAAGCTTAGGGGTCGTGGATAAGTTACACTAGTTTAGGGGTCGCGGTTAAGTTACATAAGTTTAGGGGTCGTGGTTAAGTCACATAAGTTAAGGGGTCATGGTTAAGTTACATAAGTTTAGGGGTCGTGGATAAGTTACATAAGTTTAAGGGTCGTGGATAAGTTAAAAAAGTTTAGGGGTCGTAGTTAAGTTACATAAGTTTAAAGGTCGTCGATAAGTTACGTAAGTTTAAGGGTCGTGGATAAGTTATAAATGTTTAGGGGTCGTGGATAAGTTATTAAAGTATAGGGGTCGTGGATAAGTTACATAAGTTTAAGGGTCGTGGATAAGTTATAAAAGTTTAGGGGTCGTGGTTAAGTTACATAAGTTTAGGGGTCGTGGTTAAGTCACATAAGTTTAGGGGTCGTGGTTAAGTTACATAAGTTTAGGGGTCGTGGATGAGTTACATAAGTTTAAGGGTCGTAGATAAGTTATGAAAGTTTAGGGGTCGTAGTTACGTAACATAAGTTTAAGGGTCGTGGATAAGTTACGTAAGTTTAAGGGTCGTGGATAAGTTATAAATGTTTAGGGGTCGTGAATAAGTTATTAAAGTATAGGGGTCGCGGTTAAGTTACATAAGTTTAGGGGTCGTGGTTAAGTCACATAAGTTTAGGGGTCGTGGTTAAGTTACATAAGTTTAGGGGTCGTGGATGAGTTACATAAGTTTAAGGGTCGTAGATAAGTTATAAAAGTTTAGGGGTCGTAGTAACGTAACATAAGTTTAAGGGTCGTGGATAAGTTACGTAAGTTTAAGGGTCGTGGATAAGTTATAAATGTTTAGGGGTCATGGATAAGTTATAAAAGTTTAGGGGTCGTGGTTAAGTAACATAAGTTTAGGGGTCGTGGTTAAGTTACATAAGTTTAGGGGTCGTGGTTAAGTTACATAAGTTTAGGGGTACTGGTTAAGTTACATAAGCTTAGGGGTCGTGGATAAGTTACACTAGTTTAGGGGTCGCGGTTAAGTTACATAAGTTTAGGGGTCGTGGTTAAGTCACATAAGTTAAGGGGTCATGGTTAAGTTACATAAGTTTAGGGGTCGTGGATAAGTTACATAAGTTTAAGGGTCGTGGATAAGTTACATAAGTTTAAGGGTCGTGGATAAGTTACATAAGTTTAAGGGTCGTGGATAAGTTATTAAAGTTTAGGGGTCGTGGATAAGTTATATAACTATAGGGGTCGTGGATAAGTTACATAAGTTTAAGGGTCGTAAATAAGTTATAAAAGTTTAGGGGTCGTGGTTAAGTTACATAAGTTTAGGGGTCGTGGTTAAGTTACATAAGTATAGGGGTCATGGATAAGTTAAAAGTTTAGGGGTCGTGGTTAAGTTACATAAGTTTAGGGGTCGTGGTTAAGTTACATAAGATTAGGGGTCGTGGATAAGTTACATAAGTTTAGGGGTCGTGGTTAAGTTACATAAGTTTAGGGGTCGTGGTTAAGTTACATTAGTTTAGGGGTCGTGGTTAAGTTACATAAGTTTAGGGGTCGTGGTTAAGTTACATAAATTTAGGGGTCGTGGTTAAGTTACATAAGTTTAGGGGTCGTGGATAAGTTACATAAGTTTAAGGGTCGTGGTTAAGTTACATAAGTTTAAGGGTCGTGGATAAGTTACATAAGTTTAAGGGTCGTGAATAAGTTATAAAAGTTTAGTAAGTTTAGGGGTCGTGGTTAAGTTACATAAGTTTAGGGGTCGTGGATAAGTTACATAAGTTTAAGGGTCGTGAATAAGTTATAAAAGTTTAGGGGTCGTGGTTAAGTTACATAAGTTTAGGGGTCGTGGTTAAGTTACATAAGTATAGGGGTCATGGATAAGTTAAAAGTTTAGGGGTCGTGGATAAGCTATATAAGTTTAAGGGTCGTGGATAAGTTACATAAGTTTAGGGGTCGTGGATAATTTATATAAGTATAGGGGCCGTGGATAAGTTACATAAGTTTAGGGGTCGTGGTTAAGTTAAAAAAGTTTAGGGGTCGTAGTTAAGTTACATAAGTTTAAGGGTCGTCGATAAGTTACGTAAGTTTAAGGGTCGTGGATAAGTTATAAATGTTTAGGGGTCGTGGATAAGTTATTAAAGTATAGGGGTCGTGGATAAGTTACATAAGTTTAAGGGTCGTGGATAAGTTATAAAAGTTTAGGGGTCGTGGTTAAGTTACAGAAGTTTAGGGGTCGTGGTTAAGTTATAAAAGTTTAGGGGTCGTGGTTAAGTTACATAAGTTTAGGGGTCGTGGTTAAGTTACATTAGTTTAGGGGTCGTGGTTAAGTTACATAAGTTTAGGGGTCGTGGTTAAGTTACATAAGTTTAGGGGTCGTGGATAAGTAACATAAGTTTAAGGGTCGTAGATAAGTTATAAAAGTTTAGGGGTCGAAGTTAAGTAACATAAGTTTAAGGGTCGTGGATAAGTTACGTAAGTTTAAGGGTCGTGGATAAGTTATAAATGTTTAGGGGTCGTGGATAAGTTATAAAAGTTTAGGGGTCGTGGTTAAGTTACATAAGTTTAGGGGTCGTGGTTAAGGTACATAAGATTAGGGGTCGTGGTTAAGTTACATAAGTTTAGGGGTCGTGGTTAAGTTACATAAGTGTAGGGGTCGTGGTTAAGTTACATAAGTTTAGGGGTCGTGGTTAAGTCACATAAGTTTAGGGGTCGTGGTTAAGTTACATAAGTTTAGGGGTCGTGGATGAGTTACATAAGTTTAAGGGTCGTAGATAAGTTATAAAAGTTTAGGGGTCGTAGTTACGTAACATAAGTTTAAGGGTCGTGGATAAGTTACGTAAGTTTAAGGGTCGTGGATAAGTTATAAATGTTTAGGGGTCGTGAATAAGTTATTAAAGTATAGGGGTCGCGGTTAAGTTACATAAGTTTAGGGGTCGTGGTTAAGTCACATAAGTTTAGGGGTCGTGGTTAAGTTACATAAGTTTAGGGGTCGTGGATGAGTTACATAAGTTTAAGGGTCGTAGATAAGTTATAAAAGTTTAGGGGTCGTAGTTACGTAACATAAGTTTAAGGGTCGTGGATAAGTTACGTAAGTTTAAGGGTCGTGGATAAGTTATAAATGTTTAGGGGTCATGGATAAGTTATAAAAGTTTAGGGGTCGTGGTTATGTAACATAAGTTTAGGGGTCGTGGTTAAGTTACATAAGTTTAGGGGTCGTGGTTAAGTTACATAAGTTTAGGGGTACTGGTTAAGTTACATAAGCTTAGGGGTCGTGGATAAGTTACACTAGTTTAGGGGTCGCGGTTAAGTTACATAAGTTTAGGGGTCGTGGTTAAGTCACATAAGTTAAGGGGTCATGGTTAAGTTACATAAGTTTAGGGGTCGTGGATAAGTTACATAAGTTTAAGGGTCGTGGATAAGTTAAAAAAGTTTAGGGGTCGTAGTTAAGTTACATAAGTTTAAAGGTCGTCGATAAGTTACGTAAGTTTAAGGGTCGTGGATAAGTTATAAATGTTTAGGGGTCGTGGATAAGTTATTAAAGTATAGGGGTCGTGGTTAAGTTACATAAGTTTAGGGGTCGTGGTTAAGTTACATAAGTTTAGGGGTCGTGGATAAGTAATATAAGAATAGGGGTCGTGGATAAGTAACCTAAGTTTAAGGGTCGTGGATAAGTTAAAAAAGTTTAGGGGTCGTAGTTAAGTTACATAAGTTTAAGGGTCGTCGATAAGTGATAAATGTTTAGGGGTCGTGAATAAGTTATTAAAGTATAGGGGTCGCGGTTAAGTTACATAAGTTTAGGGGTCGTGGTTAAGTCACATAAGTTTAGGGGTCGTGGTTAAGTTACATAAGTTTAGGGGTCGTGGATGAGTTACATAAGTTTAAGGGTCGTAGATAAGTTATAAAAGTTTAGGGGTCGTAGTTACGTAACATAAGTTTAAGGGTCGTGGATAAGTTACGTAAGTTTAAGGGTCGTGGATAAGTTATAAATGTTTAGGGGTCATGGATAAGTTATAAAAGTTTAGGGGTCGTGGTTAAGTAACATAAGTTTAGGGGTCGTGGTTAAGTTACATAAGTTTAGGGGTCGTGGTTAAGTTACATAAGTTTAGGGGTACTGGTTAAGTTACATAAGCTTAGGGGTCGTGGATAAGTTACACTAGTTTAGGGGTCGCGGTTAAGTTACATAAGTTTAGGGGTCGTGGTTAAGTCACATAAGTTAAGGGGTCATGGTTAAGTTACATAAGTTTAGGGGTCGTGGATAAGTTACATAAGTTTAAGGGTCGTGGATAAGTTAAAAAAGTTTAGGGGTCGTAGTTAAGTTACATAAGTTTAAAGGTCGTCGATAAGTTACGTAAGTTTAAGGGTCGTGGATAAGTTATAAATGTTTAGGGGTCGTGGATAAGTTATTAAAGTATAGGGGTCGTGGATAAGTTACATAAGTTTAAGGGTCGTGGATAAGTTATAAAAGTTTAGGGGTCGTGGTTAAGTTACATAAGTTTAGGGGTCGTGGTTAAGTCACATAAGTTTAGGGGTCGTGGTTAAGTTACATAAGTTTAGGGGTCGTGGATGAGTTACATAAGTTTAAGGGTCGTAGATAAGTTATAAAAGTTTAGGGGTCGTAGTTACGTAACATAAGTTTAAGGGTCGTGGATAAGTTACGTAAGTTTAAGGGTCGTGGATAAGTTATAAATGTTTAGGGGTCGTGAATAAGTTATTAAAGTATAGGGGTCGCGGTTAAGTTACATAAGTTTAGGGGTCGTGGTTAAGTCACATAAGTTTAGGGGTCGTGGTTAAGTTACATAAGTTTAGGGGTCGTGGATGAGTTACATAAGTTTAAGGGTCGTAGATAAGTTACGTAAGTTTAAGGGTCGTGGATAAGTTATAAATGTTTAGGGGTCATGGATAAGTTATAAAAGTTTAGGGGTCGTGGTTAAGTAACATAAGTTTAGGGGTCGTGGTTAAGTTACATAAGTTTAGGGGTCGTGGTTAAGTTACATAAGTTTAGGGGTACTGGTTAAGTTACATAAGCTTAGGGGTCGTGGATAAGTTACACTAGTTTAGGGGTCGCGGTTAAGTTACATAAGTTTAGGGGTCGTGGTTAAGTCACATAAGTTAAGGGGTCATGGTTAAGTTACATAAGTTTAGGGGTCGTGGATAAGTTACATAAGTTTAAGGGTCGTGGATAAGTTACATAAGTTTAAGGGTCGTGGATAAGTTATTAAAGTTTAGGGGTCGTGGATAAGTTATATAACTATAGGGGTCGTGGATAAGTTACATAAGTTTAGGGGTCGTGGTTAAGTTACATAAGTTTGGGGGTCGTGGAAAATTTATATAAGTATAGGGGTCGTGGATAAGTTATAAAAGTTTAGGGGTCGTGAATAAGTTAAATAAGTTTAGGGGTCGTGGTTAAGTTACATAAGTTTGGGGGTCGTGGAAAATTTATATAAGTATAGGGGTCGTGGATAAGTTATATAAGTTTAAGGGTCGTGGATAAGTTACATAAGTTTAAGGGTCGTAGATAAGTAATAAAAGTTTAGGGGTCGTGGTTAAGTTACATAAGTTTAGGGGTCGTGGTTAAGTAACATAAGATTAGGGGTCGTGGATAAGTTACATAAGTTTAGGGGTCGTAGTTACGTAACATAAGTTTAAGGGTCGTGGATAAGTTACGTAAGTTTAAGGGTCGTGGATAAGTTATAAATGTTTAGGGGTCATGGATAAGTTATAAAAGTTTAGGGGTCGTGGTTAAGTAACATAAGTTTAGGGGTCGTGGTTAAGTTACATAAGTTTAGGGGTCGTGGTTAAGTTACATAAGTTTAGGGGTACTGGTTAAGTTACATAAGCTTAGGGGTCGTGGATAAGTTACACTAGTTTAGGGGTCGCGGTTAAGTTACATAAGTTTAGGGGTCGTGGTTAAGTCACATAAGTTAAGGGGTCATGGTTAAGTTACATAAGTTTAGGGGTCGTGGATAAGTTACATAAGTTTAAGGGTCGTGGATAAGTTAAAAAAGTTTAGGGGTCGTAGTTAAGTTACATAAGTTTAAAGGTCGTCGATAAGTTACGTAAGTTTAAGGGTCGTGGATAAGTTATAAATGTTTAGGGGTCGTGGATAAGTTATTAAAGTATAGGGGTCGTGGATAAGTTACATAAGTTTAAGGGTCGTGGATAAGTTATAAAAGTTTAGGGGTCGTGGTTAAGTTACATAAGTTTAGGGGTCGTGGTTAAGTCACATAAGTTTAGGGGTCGTGGTTAAGTTACATAAGTTTAGGGGTCGTGGATGAGTTACATAAGTTTAAGGGTCGTAGATAAGTTATAAAAGTTTAGGGGTCGTAGTTACGTAACATAAGTTTAAGGGTCGTGGATAAGTTACGTAAGTTTAAGGGTCGTGGATAAGTTATAAATGTTTAGGGGTCGTGAATAAGTTATTAAAGTATAGGGGTCGCGGTTAAGTTACATAAGTTTAGGGGTCGTGGTTAAGTCACATAAGTTTAGGGGTCGTGGTTAAGTTACATAAGTTTAGGGGTCGTGGATGAGTTACATAAGTTTAAGGGTCGTAGATAAGTTATAAAAGTTTAGGGGTCGTAGTAACGTAACATAAGTTTAAGGGTCGTGGATAAGTTACGTAAGTTTAAGGGTCGTGGATAAGTTATAAATGTTTAGGGGTCATGGATAAGTTATAAAAGTTTAGGGGTCGTGGTTAAGTAACATAAGTTTAGGGGTCGTGGTTAAGTTACATAAGTTTAGGGGTCGTGGTTAAGTTACATAAGTTTAGGGGTACTGGTTAAGTTACATAAGCTTAGGGGTCGTGGATAAGTTACACTAGTTTAGGGGTCGCGGTTAAGTTACATAAGTTTAGGGGTCGTGGTTAAGTCACATAAGTTAAGGGGTCATGGTTAAGTTACATAAGTTTAGGGGTCGTGGATAAGTTACATAAGTTTAAGGGTCGTGGATAAGTTACATAAGTTTAAGGGTCGTGGATAAGTTATTAAAGTTTAGGGGTCGTGGATAAGTTATATAACTATAGGGGTCGTGGATAAGTTACATAAGTTTAGGGGTCGTGGTTAAGTTACATAAGTTTGGGGGTCGTGGAAAATTTATATAAGTATAGGGGTCGTGGATAAGTTATAAAAGTTTAGGGGTCGTGAATAAGTTAAATAAGTTTAGGGGTCGTGGTTAAGTTACATAAGTTTGGGGGTCGTGGAAAATTTATATAAGTATAGGGGTCGTGGATAAGTTATATAAGTTTAAGGGTCGTGGATAAGTTACATAAGTTTAAGGGTCGTAGATAAGTAATAAAAGTTTAGGGGTCGTGGTTAAGTTACATAAGTTTAGGGGTCGTGGTTAAGTAACATAAGATTAGGGGTCGTGGATAAGTTACATAAGTTTAGGGGTCGTGGTTAAGTTACATTAGTTTAGGGGTCGTGGTTAAGTTACATAAGTTTAGGGGTCGTGGTTAAGTTACATAAGTTTAGGGGTCGTGGTTAAGTTACATAAGTTTAGGGGTCGTGGATAAGTTACATAAGTTTAAGGGTCGTGGATAAGTTACATAAGTTTAAGGGTCGTGGATAAGTTATTAAAGTTTAGGGGTCGTGGATAAGTTATATAACTATAGGGGTCGTGGATAAGTTACATAAGTTTAAGGGTCGTAAATAAGTTATAAAAGTTTAGGGGTCGTGGTTAAGTTACATAAGTTTAGGGGTCGTGGTTAAGTTACATAAGTATAGGGGTCATGGATAAGTTAAAAGTTTAGGGGTCGTGGTTAAGTTACATAAGTTTAGGGGTCGTGGTTAAGTTACATAAGATTAGGGGTCGTGGATAAGTTACATAAGTTTAGGGGTCGTGGTTAAGTTACATAAGTTTAGGGGTCGTGGTTAAGTTACATTAGTTTAGGGGTCGTGGTTAAGTTACATAAGTTTAGGGGTCGTGGTTAAGTTACATAAATTTAGGGGTCGTGGTTAAGTTACATAAGTTTAGGGGTAGTGGATAAGTTACATAAGTTTAAGGGTCGTGGTTAAGTTACATAAGTTTAAGGGTCGTGGATAAGTTACATAAGTTTAAGGGTCGTGAATAAGTTATAAAAGTTTAGTAAGTTTAGGGGTCGTGGTTAAGTTACATAAGTTTAGGGGTCGTGGATAAGTTACATAAGTTTAAGGGTCGTGAATAAGTTATAAAAGTTTAGGGGTCGTGGTTAAGTTACATAAGTTTAGGGGTCGTGGTTAAGTTACATAAGTATAGGGGTCATGGATAAGTTAAAAGTTTAGGGGTCGTGGATAAGCTATATAAGTTTAAGGGTCGTGGATAAGTTACATAAGTTTAGGGGTCGTGGATAATTTATATAAGTATAGGGGCCGTGGATAAGTTACATAAGTTTAGGGGTCGTGGTTAAGTTAAAAAAGTTTAGGGGTCGTAGTTAAGTTACATAAGTTTAAGGGTCGTCGATAAGTTACGTAAGTTTAAGGGTCGTGGATAAGTTATAAATGTTTAGGGGTCGTGGATAAGTTATTAAAGTATAGGGGTCGTGGATAAGTTACATAAGTTTAAGGGTCGTGGATAAGTTATAAAAGTTTAGGGGTCGTGGTTAAGTTACAGAAGTTTAGGGGTCGTGGTTAAGTTATAAAAGTTTAGGGGTCGTGGTTAAGTTACATAAGTTTAGGGGTCGTGGTTAAGTTACATTAGTTTAGGGGTCGTGGTTAAGTTACATAAGTTTAGGGGTCGTGGTTAAGTTACATAAGTTTAGGGGTCGTGGATAAGTAACATAAGTTTAAGGGTCGTAGATAAGTTATAAAAGTTTAGGGGTCGAAGTTAAGTAACATAAGTTTAAGGGTCGTGGATAAGTTACGTAAGTTTAAGGGTCGTGGATAAGTTATAAATGTTTAGGGGTCGTGGATAAGTTATAAAAGTTTAGGGGTCGTGGTTAAGTTACATAAGTTTAGGGGTCGTGGTTAAGGTACATAAGATTAGGGGTCGTGGTTAAGTTACATAAGTTTAGGGGTCGTGGTTAAGTTACATAAGTGTAGGGGTCGTGGTTAAGTTACATAAGTTTAGGGGTCGTGGATAAGTAATATAAGAATAGGGGTCGTGGATAAGTAACCTAAGTTTAAGGGTCGTGGATAAGTTAAAAAAGTTTAGGGGTCGTAGTTAAGTTACATAAGTTTAAGGGTCGTCGATAAGTTATAAATGTTTAGGGGTCGTGAATAAGTTATTAAAGTATAGGGGTTGCGGTTAAGTTACATAAGTTTAGGGGTCGTGGTTAAGTCACATAAGTTTAGGGGTCGTGGTTAAGTTACATAAGTTTAGGGGTCGTGGATGAGTTACATAAGTTTAAGGGTCGTAGATAAGTTATAAAAGTTTAGGGGTCGTAGTTACGTAACATAAGTTTAAGGGTCGTGGATAAGTTACGTAAGTTTAAGGGTCGTGGATAAGTTATAAATGTTTAGGGGTCGTGAATAAGTTATTAAAGTATAGGGGTCGCGGTTAAGTTACATAAGTTTAGGGGTCGTGGTTAAGTCACATAAGTTTAGGGGTCGTGGTTAAGTTACATAAGTTTAGGGGTCGTGGATGAGTTACATAAGTTTAAGGGTCGTAGATAAGTTATAAAAGTTTAGGGGTCGTAGTTACGTAACATAAGTTTAAGGGTCGTGGATAAGTTACGTAAGTTTAAGGGTCGTGGATAAGTTATAAATGTTTAGGGGTCATGGATAAGTTATAAAAGTTTAGGGGTCGTGGTTATGTAACATAAGTTTAGGGGTCGTGGTTAAGTTACATAAGTTTAGGGGTCGTGGTTAAGTTACATAAGTTTAGGGGTACTGGTTAAGTTACATAAGCTTAGGGGTCGTGGATAAGTTACACTAGTTTAGGGGTCGCGGTTAAGTTACATAAGTTTAGGGGTCGTGGTTAAGTCACATAAGTTAAGGGGTCATGGTTAAGTTACATAAGTTTAGGGGTCGTGGATAAGTTACATAAGTTTAAGGGTCGTGGATAAGTTAAAAAAGTTTAGGGGTCGTAGTTAAGTTACATAAGTTTAAAGGTCGTCGATAAGTTACGTAAGTTTAAGGGTCGTGGATAAGTTATAAATGTTTAGGGGTCGTGGATAAGTTATTAAAGTATAGGGGTCGTGGTTAAGTTACATAAGTTTAGGGGTCGTGGTTAAGTTACATAAGTTTAGGGGTCGTGGATAAGTAATATAAGAATAGGGGTCGTGGATAAGTAACCTAAGTTTAAGGGTCGTGGATAAGTTAAAAAAGTTTAGGGGTCGTAGTTAAGTTACATAAGTTTAAGGGTCGTCGATAAGTGATAAATGTTTAGGGGTCGTGAATAAGTTATTAAAGTATAGGGGTCGCGGTTAAGTTACATAAGTTTAGGGGTCGTGGTTAAGTCACATAAGTTTAGGGGTCGTGGTTAAGTTACATAAGTTTAGGGGTCGTGGATGAGTTACATAAGTTTAAGGGTCGTAGATAAGTTATAAAAGTTTAGGGGTCGTAGTTACGTAACATAAGTTTAAGGGTCGTGGATAAGTTACGTAAGTTTAAGGGTCGTGGATAAGTTATAAATGTTTAGGGGTCATGGATAAGTTATAAAAGTTTAGGGGTCGTGGTTAAGTAACATAAGTTTAGGGGTCGTGGTTAAGTTACATAAGTTTAGGGGTCGTGGTTAAGTTACATAAGTTTAGGGGTACTGGTTAAGTTACATAAGCTTAGGGGTCGTGGATAAGTTACACTAGTTTAGGGGTCGCGGTTAAGTTACATAAGTTTAGGGGTCGTGGTTAAGTCACATAAGTTAAGGGGTCATGGTTAAGTTACATAAGTTTAGGGGTCGTGGATAAGTTACATAAGTTTAAGGGTCGTGGATAAGTTAAAAAAGTTTAGGGGTCGTAGTTAAGTTACATAAGTTTAAAGGTCGTCGATAAGTTACGTAAGTTTAAGGGTCGTGGATAAGTTATAAATGTTTAGGGGTCGTGGATAAGTTATTAAAGTATAGGGGTCGTGGATAAGTTACATAAGTTTAAGGGTCGTGGATAAGTTATAAAAGTTTAGGGGTCGTGGTTAAGTTACATAAGTTTAGGGGTCGTGGTTAAGTCACATAAGTTTAGGGGTCGTGGTTAAGTTACATAAGTTTAGGGGTCGTGGATGAGTTACATAAGTTTAAGGGTCGTAGATAAGTTATAAAAGTTTAGGGGTCGTAGTTACGTAACATAAGTTTAAGGGTCGTGGATAAGTTACGTAAGTTTAAGGGTCGTGGATAAGTTATAAATGTTTAGGGGTCGTGAATAAGTTATTAAAGTATAGGGGTCGCGGTTAAGTTACATAAGTTTAGGGGTCGTGGTTAAGTCACATAAGTTTAGGGGTCGTGGTTAAGTTACATAAGTTTAGGGGTCGTGGATGAGTTACATAAGTTTAAGGGTCGTAGATAAGTTACGTAAGTTTAAGGGTCGTGGATAAGTTATAAATGTTTAGGGGTCATGGATAAGTTATAAAAGTTTAGGGGTCGTGGTTAAGTAACATAAGTTTAGGGGTCGTGGTTAAGTTACATAAGTTTAGGGGTCGTGGTTAAGTTACATAAGTTTAGGGGTACTGGTTAAGTTACATAAGCTTAGGGGTCGTGGATAAGTTACACTAGTTTAGGGGTCGCGGTTAAGTTACATAAGTTTAGGGGTCGTGGTTAAGTCACATAAGTTAAGGGGTCATGGTTAAGTTACATAAGTTTAGGGGTCGTGGATAAGTTACATAAGTTTAAGGGTCGTGGATAAGTTACATAAGTTTAAGGGTCGTGGATAAGTTATTAAAGTTTAGGGGTCGTGGATAAGTTATATAACTATAGGGGTCGTGGATAAGTTACATAAGTTTAGGGGTCGTGGTTAAGTTACATAAGTTTGGGGGTCGTGGAAAATTTATATAAGTATAGGGGTCGTGGATAAGTTATAAAAGTTTAGGGGTCGTGAATAAGTTAAATAAGTTTAGGGGTCGTGGTTAAGTTACATAAGTTTGGGGGTCGTGGAAAATTTATATAAGTATAGGGGTCGTGGATAAGTTATATAAGTTTAAGGGTCGTGGATAAGTTACATAAGTTTAAGGGTCGTAGATAAGTAATAAAAGTTTAGGGGTCGTGGTTAAGTTACATAAGTTTAGGGGTCGTGGTTAAGTAACATAAGATTAGGGGTCGTGGATAAGTTACATAAGTTTAGGGGTCGTGGTTAAGTTACATTAGTTTAGGGGTCGTGGTTAAGTTACATAAGTTTAGGGGTCGTGGTTAAGTTACATAAGTTTAGGGGTCGTGGTTAAGTTACATAAGTTTAGGGGTCGTGGATAAGTTACATAAGTTTAAGGGTCGTGGATAAGTTACATAAGTTTAAGGGTCGTGGATAAGTTATTAAAGTTTAGGGGTCGTGGATAAGTTATATAACTATAGGGGTCGTGGATAAGTTACATAAGTTTAAGGGTCGTAAATAAGTTATAAAAGTTTAGGGGTCGTGGTTAAGTTACATAAGTTTAGGGGTCGTGGTTAAGTTACATAAGTATAGGGGTCATGGATAAGTTAAAAGTTTAGGGGTCGTGGTTAAGTTACATAAGTTTAGGGGTCGTGGTTAAGTTACATAAGATTAGGGGTCGTGGATAAGTTACATAAGTTTAAGGGTCGTGGATAAGTTACATAAGTTTAAGGGTCGTGGATAAGTTATTAAAGTTTAGGGGTCGTGGATAAGTTATATAACTATAGGGGTCGTGGATAAGTTACATAAGTTTAGGGGTTGTGGTTAAGTTACATAAGTTTGGGGGTCGTGGAAAATTTATATAAGTATAGGGGTCGTGGATAAGTTATAAAAGTTTAGGGGTCGTGAATAAGTTAAATAAGTTTAGGGGTCGTGGTTAAGTTACATAAGTTTGGGGGTCGTGGAAAATTTATATAAGTATAGGGGTCGTGGATAAGTTATATAAGTTTAAGGGTCGTGGATAAGTTACATAAGTTTAAGGGTCGTAGATAAGTAATAAAAGTTTAGGGGTCGTGGTTAAGTTACATAAGTTTAGGGGTCGTGGTTAAGTAACATAAGATTAGGGGTCGTGGTTAAGTTACATAAGTTTAGGGGTCGTGGTTAAGTTACATTAGTTTAGGGGTCGTGGTTAAGTTACATAAGTTTAGGGGTCGTGGTTAAGTTACATAAGTTTAGGGGTCGTGGTTAAGTTACATAAGTTTAGGGGTCATGGATAAGTTACATAAGTTTAAGGGTCGTGGATAAGTTACATAAGTTTAAGGGTCGTGGATAAGTTATTAAAGTTTAGGGGTCGTGGATAAGTTATATAACTATAGGGGTCGTGGATAAGTAACATAAGTTTAAGGGTCGTAAATAAGTTATAAAAGTTTAGGGGTCGTGGTTAAGTTACATAAGTTTAGGGGTCGTGGTTAAGTTACATAAGTATAGGGGTCATGGATAAGTTAAAAGTTTAGGGGTCGTGGTTAAGTTACATAAGTTTAGGGGTCGTGGTTAAGTTACATAAGATTAGGGGTCGTGGATAAGTTACATAAGTTTAGGGGTCGTGGTTAAGTTACATTAGTTTAGGGGTCGTGGTTAAGTTACATTAGTTTAGGGGTCGTGGTTAAGTTACATAAGTTTAGGGGTCGTGGTTAAGTTACATAAATTTAGGGGTCGTGGTTAAGTTACATAAGTTTAGGGGTCGTGGATAAGTTACATAAGTTTAAGGGTCGTGGATAAGTTACATAAGTTTAAGGGTCGTGGATAAGTTACATAAGTTTAAGGGTCGTGAATAAGTTATAAAAGTTTAGTAAGTTTAGGGGTCGTGGTTAAGTTACATAAGTTTAGGGGTCGTGGATAAGTTACATAAGTTTAAGGGTCGTGAATAAGTTATAAAAGTTTAGGGGTCGTGGTTAAGTTACATAAGTTTAGGGGTCGTGGTTAAGTTACATAAGTATAGGGGTCATGGATAAGTTAAAAGTTTAGGGGTCGTGGATAAGCTATATAAGTTTAAGGGTCGTGGATAAGTTACATAAGTTTAGGGGTCGTGGATAATTTATATAAGTATGGGGGCCGTGGATAAGTTACATAAGTTTAGGGGTCGTGGTTAAGTTAAAAAAGTTTAGGGGTCGTAGTTAAGTTACATAAGTTTAAGGGTCGTCGATAAGTTACGTAAGTTTAAGGGTCGTGGATAAGTTATAAATGTTTAGGGGTCGTGGATAAGTTATTAAAGTATAGGGGTCGTGGATAAGTTACATAAGTTTAAGGGTCGTGGATAAGTTATAAAAGTTTAGGGGTCGTGGTTAAGTTACATAAGTTTAGGGGTCGTGGTTAAGTTATAAAAGTTTAGGGGTCGTGGTTAAGTTACATAAGTTTAGGGGTCGTGGTTAAGTTACATTAGTTTAGGGGTCGTGGTTAAGTTACATAAGTTTAGGGGTCGTGGTTAAGTTACATAAGTTTAGGGGTCGTGGATAAGTAACATAAGTTTAAGGGTCGTAGATAAGTTATAAAAGTTTAGGGGTCGTAGTTAAGTAACATAAGTTTAAGGGTCGTGGATAAGTTACGTAAGTTTAAGGGTCGTGGATAAGTTATAAATGTTTAGGGGTCGTGGATAAGTTATAAAAGTTTAGGGGTCGTGGTTAAGTTACATAAGTTTAGGGGTCGTGGTTAAGGTACATAAGATTAGGGGTCGTGGTTAAGTTACATAAGTTTAGGGGTCGTGGATAAGTAACATAAGTTTAAGGGTCGTAGATAAGTTATAAAAGTTTAGGGGTCGTAGTTAAGTAACATAAGTTTAAGGGTCGTGGATAAGTTACGTAAGTTTAAGGGTCGTGGATAAGTTATAAATGTTTAGGGGTCGTGGATAAGTTATAAAAGTTTAGGGGTCGTGGTTAAGTTACATAAGTTTAGGGGTCGTGGTTAAGGTACATAAGTTTAGGGGTCGTGGATGAGTTACATAAGTTTAAGGGTCGTAGATAAGTTATAAAAGTTTAGGGGTCGTAGTTACGTAACATAAGTTTAAGGGTCGTGGATAAGTTACGTAAGTTTAAGGGTCGTGGATAAGTTATAAATGTTTAGGGGTCATGGATAAGTTATAAAAGTTTAGGGGTCGTGGTTAAGTAACATAAGTTTAGGGGTCGTGGTTAAGTTACATAAGTTTAGGGGTCGTGGTTAAGTTACATAAGTTTAGGGGTACTGGTTAAGTTACATAAGCTTAGGGGTCGTGGATAAGTTACACTAGTTTAGGGGTCGCGGTTAAGTTACATAAGTTTAGGGGTCGTGGTTAAGTCACATAAGTTAAGGGGTCATGGTTAAGTTACATAAGTTTAGGGGTCGTGGATAAGTTACATAAGTTTAAGGGTCGTGGATAAGTTAAAAAAGTTTAGGGGTCGTAGTTAAGTTACATAAGTTTAAAGGTCGTCGATAAGTTACGTAAGTTTAAGGGTCGTGGATAAGTTATAAATGTTTAGGGGTCGTGGATAAGTTATTAAAGTATAGGGGTCGTGGATAAGTTACATAAGTTTAAGGGTCGTGGATAAGTTATAAAAGTTTAGGGGTCGTGGTTAAGTTACATAAGTTTAGGGGTCGTGATTAAGTCACATAAGTTTAGGGGTCGTGGTTAAGTTACATAAGTTTAGGGGTCGTGGATGAGTTACATAAGTTTAAGGGTCGTAGATAAGTTATAAAAGTTTAGGGGTCGTAGTTACGTAACATAAGTTTAAGGGTCGTGGATAAGTTACGTAAGTTTAAGGGTCGTGGATAAGTTATAAATGTTTAGGGGTCGTGAATAAGTTATTAAAGTATAGGGGTCGCGGTTAAGTTACATAAGTTTAGGGGTCGTGGTTAAGTCACATAAGTTTAGGGGTCGTGGTTAAGTTACATAAGTTTAGGGGTCGTGGATGAGTTACATAAGTTTAAGGGTCGTAGATAAGTTACGTAAGTTTAAGGGTCGTGGATAAGTTATAAATGTTTAGGGGTCATGGATAAGTTATAAAAGTTTAGGGGTCGTGGTTAAGTAACATAAGTTTAGGGGTCGTGGTTAAGTTACATAAGTTTAGGGGTCGTGGTTAAGTTACATAAGTTTAGGGGTACTGGTTAAGTTACATAAGCTTAGGGGTCGTGGATAAGTTACACTAGTTTAGGGGTCGCGGTTAAGTTACATAAGTTTAGGGGTCGTGGTTAAGTCACATAAGTTAAGGGGTCATGGTTAAGTTACATAAGTTTAGGGGTCGTGGATAAGTTACATAAGTTTAAGGGTCGTGGATAAGTTACATAAGTTTAAGGGTCGTGGATAAGTTATTAAAGTTTAGGGGTCGTGGATAAGTTATATAACTATAGGGGTCGTGGATAAGTTACATAAGTTTAGGGGTCGTGGTTAAGTTACATAAGTTTGGGGGTCGTGGAAAATTTATATAAGTATAGGGGTCGTGGATAAGTTATAAAAGTTTAGGGGTCGTGAATAAGTTAAATAAGTTTAGGGGTCGTGGTTAAGTTACATAAGTTTGGGGGTCGTGGAAAATTTATATAAGTATAGGGGTCGTGGATAAGTTATATAAGTTTAAGGGTCGTGGATAAGTTACATAAGTTTAAGGGTCGTAGATAAGTAATAAAAGTTTAGGGGTCGTGGTTAAGTTACATAAGTTTAGGGGTCGTGGTTAAGTAACATAAGATTAGGGGTCGTGGATAAGTTACATAAGTTTAGGGGTCGTGGTTAAGTTACATTAGTTTAGGGGTCGTGGTTAAGTTACATAAGTTTAGGGGTCGTGGTTAAGTTACATAAGTTTAGGGGTCGTGGTTAAGTTACATAAGTTTAGGGGTCGTGGATAAGTTACATAAGTTTAAGGGTCGTGGATAAGTTACATAAGTTTAAGGGTCGTGGATAAGTTATTGAAGTTTAGGGGTCGTGGATAAGTTATATAACTATAGGGGTCGTGGATAAGTTACATAAGTTTAAGGGTCGTAAATAAGTTATAAAAGTTTAGGGGTCGTGGTTAAGTTACATAAGTTTAGGGGTCGTGGTTAAGTTACATAAGTATAGGGGTCATGGATAAGTTAAAAGTTTAGGGGTCGTGGTTAAGTTACATAAGTTTAGGGGTCGTGGTTAAGTTACATAAGATTAGGGGTCGTGGATAAGTTACATAAGTTTAAGGGTCGTGGATAAGTTACATAAGTTTAAGGGTCGTGGATAAGTTATTAAAGTTTAGGGGTCGTGGATAAGTTATATAACTATAGGGGTCGTGGATAAGTTACATAAGTTTAGGGGTCGTGGTTAAGTTACATAAGTTTGGGGGTCGTGGAAAATTTATATAAGTATAGGGGTCGTGGATAAGTTATAAAAGTTTAGGGGTCGTGAATAAGTTAAATAAGTTTAGGGGTCGTGGTTAAGTTACATAAGTTTGGGGGTCGTGGAAAATTTATATAAGTATAGGGGTCGTGGATAAGTTATATAAGTTTAAGGGTCGTGGATAAGTTACATAAGTTTAAGGGTCGTAGATAAGTAATAAAAGTTTAGGGGTCGTGGTTAAGTTACATAAGTTTAGGGGTCGTGGTTAAGTAACATAAGATTAGGGGTCGTGGATAAGTTACATAAGTTTAGGGGTCGTGGTTAAGTTACATTAGTTTAGGGGTCGTGGTTAAGTTACATAAGTTTAGGGGTCGTGGTTAAGTTACATAAGTTTAGGGGTCGTGGTTAAGTTACATAAGTTTAGGGGTCGTGGATAAGTTACATAAGTTTAAGGGTCGTGGATAAGTTACATAAGTTTAAGGGTCGTGGATAAGTTATTAAAGTTTAGGGGTCGTGGATAAGTTATATAACTATAGGGGTCGTGGATAAGTAACATAAGTTTAAGGGTCGTAAATAAGTTATAAAAGTTTAGGGGTCGTGGTTAAGTTACATAAGTTTAGGGGTCGTGGTTAAGTTACATAAGTATAGGGGTCATGGATAAGTTAAAAGTTTAGGGGTCGTGGTTAAGTTACATAAGTTTAGGGGTCGTGGTTAAGTTACATAAGATTAGGGGTCGTGGATAAGTTACATAAGTTTAGGGGTCGTGGTTAAGTTACATTAGTTTAGGGGTCGTGGTTAAGTTACATTAGTTTAAGGGTCGTGGATAAGTTATTAAAGTTTAGGGGTCGTGGATAAGTTATATAACTATAGGGGTCGTGGATAAGTTACATAAGTTTAGGGGTCGTGGTTAAGTTACATAAGTTTGGGGGTCGTGGAAAATTTATATAAGTATAGGGGTCGTGGATAAGTTATAAAAGTTTAGGGGTCGTGAATAAGTTAAATAAGTTTAGGGGTCGTGGTTAAGTTACATAAGTTTGGGGGTCGTGGAAAATTTATATAAGTATAGGGGTCGTGGATAAGTTATATAAGTTTAAGGGTCGTGGATAAGTTACATAAGTTTAAGGGTCGTAGATAAGTAATAAAAGTTTAGGGGTCGTGGTTAAGTTACATAAGTTTAGGGGTCGTGGTTAAGTAACATAAGATTAGGGGTCGTGGATAAGTTACATAAGTTTAGGGGTCGTGGTTAAGTTACATTAGTTTAGGGGTCGTGGTTAAGTTACATAAGTTTAGGGGTCGTGGTTAAGTTACATAAGTTTAGGGGTCGTGGTTAAGTTACATAAGTTTAGGGGTCGTGGATAAGTTACATAAGTTTAAGGGTCGTGGATAAGTTACATAAGTTTAAGGGTCGTGGATAAGTTATTAAAGTTTAGGGGTCGTGGATAAGTTATATAACTATAGGGGTCGTGGATAAGTAACATAAGTTTAAGGGTCGTAAATAAGTTATAAAAGTTTAGGGGTCGTGGTTAAGTTACATAAGTTTAGGGGTCGTGGTTAAGTTACATAAGTATAGGGGTCATGGATAAGTTAAAAGTTTAGGGGTCGTGGTTAAGTTACATAAGTTTAGGGGTCGTGGTTAAGTTACATAAGATTAGGGGTCGTGGATAAGTTACATAAGTTTAGGGGTCGTGGTTAAGTTACATTAGTTTAGGGGTCGTGGTTAAGTTACATTAGTTTAGGGGTCGTGGTTAAGTTACATAAGTTTAGGGGTCGTGGTTAAGTTACATAAATTTAGGGGTCGTGGTTAAGTTACATAAGTTTAGGGGTCGTGGATAAGTTACATAAGTTTAAGGGTCGTGGATAAGTTACATAAGTTTAAGGGTCGTGGATAAGTTACATAAGTTTAAGGGTCGTGAATAAGTTATAAAAGTTTAGTAAGTTTAGGGGTCGTGGTTAAGTTACATAAGTTTAGGGGTCGTGGATAAGTTACATAAGTTTAAGGGTCGTGAATAAGTTATAAAAGTTTAGGGGTCGTGGTTAAGTTACATAAGTTTAGGGGTCGTGGTTAAGTTACATAAGTATAGGGGTCATGGATAAGTTAAAAGTTTAGGGGTCGTGGATAAGCTATATAAGTATAGGGGCCGTGGATAAGTTACATAAGTTTAGGGGTCGTGGTTAAGTTAAAAAAGTTTAGGGGTCGTAGTTAAGTTACATAAGTTTAAGGGTCGTCGATAAGTTACGTAAGTTTAAGGGTCGTGGATAAGTTATAAATGTTTAGGGGTCGTGGATAAGTTATTAAAGTATAGGGGTCGTGGATAAGTTACATAAGTTTAAGGGTCGTGGATAAGTTATAAAAGTTTAGGGGTCGTGGTTAAGTTACATAAGTTTAGGGGTCGTGGTTAAGTTATAAAAGTTTAGGGGTCGTGGTTAAGTTACATAAGTTTAGGGGTCGTGGTTAAGTTACATTAGTTTAGGGGTCGTGGTTAAGTTACATAAGTTTAGGGGTCGTGGTTAAGTTACATAAGTTTAGGGGTCGTGGATAAGTAACATAAGTTTAAGGGTCGTAGATAAGTTATAAAAGTTTAGGGGTCGTAGTTAAGTAACATAAGTTTAAGGGTCGTGGATAAGTTACGTAAGTTTAAGGGTCGTGGATAAGTTATAAATGTTTAGGGGTCGTGGATAAGTTATAAAAGTTTAGGGGTCGTGGTTAAGTTACATAAGTTTAGGGGTCGTGGTTAAGGTACATAAGATTAGGGGTCGTGGTTAAGTTACATAAGTTTAGGGGTCGTGGTTAAGTTACATAAGTTTAGGGGTCGTGGTTAAGTTACATAAGTTTAGGGGTCGTGGATAAGTAATATAAGAATAGGGGTCGTGGATAAGTAACCTAAGTTTAAGGGTCGTGGATAAGTTAAAAAAGTTTAGGGGTCGTAGTTAAGTTACATAAGTTTAAGGGTCGTCGATAAGTTATAAATGTTTAGGGGTCGTGAATAAGTTATTAAAGTATAGGGGTCGCGGTTAAGTTACATAAGTTTAGGGGTCGTGGTTAAGTCACATAAGTTTAGGGGTCGTGGTTAAGTTACATAAGTTTAGGGGTCGTGGATGAGTTACATAAGTTTAAGGGTCGTAGATAAGTTATAAAAGTTTAGGGGTCGTAGTTACGTAACATAAGTTTAAGGGTCGTGGATAAGTTACGTAAGTTTAAGGGTCGTGGATAAGTTATAAATGTTTAGGGGTCATGGATAAGTTATAAAAGTTTAGGGGTCGTGGTTAAGTAACATAAGTTTAGGGGTCGTGGTTAAGTTACATAAGTTTAGGGGTCGTGGTTAAGTTACATAAGTTTAGGGGTACTGGTTAAGTTACATAAGCTTAGGGGTCGTGGATAAGTTACACTAGTTTAGGGGTCGCGGTTAAGTTACATAAGTGTAGGGGTCGTGGTTAAGTCACATAAGTTAAGGGGTCATGGTTAAGTTACATAAGTTTAGGGGTCGTGGATAAGTTACATAAGTTTAAGGGTCGTGGATAAGTTAAAAAAGTTTAGGGGTCGTAGTTAAGTTACATAAGTTTAAAGGTCGTCGATAAGTTACGTAAGTTTAAGGGTCGTGGATAAGTTATAAATGTTTAGGGGTCGTGGATAAGTTATTAAAGTATAGGGGTCGTGGATAAGTTACATAAGTTTAAGGGTCGTGGATAAGTTATAAAAGTTTAGGGGTCGTGGTTAAGTTACATAAGTTTAGGGGTCGTGGTTAAGTCACATAAGTTTAGGGGTCGTGGTTAAGTTACATAAGTTTAGGGGTCGTGGATGAGTTACATAAGTTTAAGGGTCGTAGATAAGTTATAAAAGTTTAGGGGTCGTAGTTACGTAACATAAGTTTAAGGGTCGTGGATAAGTTACGTAAGTTTAAGGGTCGTGGATAAGTTATAAATGTTTAGGGGTCGTGAATAAGTTATTAAAGTATAGGGGTCGCGGTTAAGTTACATAAGTTTAGGGGTCGTGGTTAAGTCACATAAGTTTAGGGGTCGTGGTTAAGTTACATAAGTTTAGGGGTCGTGGATGAGTTACATAAGTTTAAGGGTCGTAGATAAGTTACGTAAGTTTAAGGGTCGTGGATAAGTTATAAATGTTTAGGGGTCATGGATAAGTTATAAAAGTTTAGGGGTCGTGGTTAAGTAACATAAAATTAGGGGTCGTGGTTAAGTTACATAAGTTTAGGGGTCGTGGTTAAGTTACATAAGTTTAGGGGTACTGGTTAAGTTACATAAGCTTAGGGGTCGTGGATAAGTTACACTAGTTTAGGGGTCGCGGTTAAGTTACATAAGTTTAGGGGTCGTGGTTAAGTCACATAAGTTAAGGGGTCATGGTTAAGTTACATAAGTTTAGGGGTCGTGGATAAGTTACATAAGTTTAAGGGTCGTGGATAAGTTACATAAGTTTAAGGGTCGTGGATAAGTTATTAAAGTTTAGGGGTCGTGGATAAGTTATATAACTATAGGGTCGTGGATAAGTTACATAAGTTTAGGGGTCGTGGTTAAGTTACATAAGTTTGGGGGTCGTGGAAAATTTATATAAGTATAGGGGTCGTGGATAAGTTATAAAAGTTTAGGGGTCGTGAATAAGTTAAATAAGTTTAGGGGTCGTGGTTAAGTTACATAAGTTTGGGGGTCGTGGAAAATTTATATAAGTATAGGGGTCGTGGATAAGTTATATAAGTTTAAGGGTCGTGGATAAGTTACATAAGTTTAAGGGTCGTAGATAAGTAATAAAAGTTTAGGGGTCGTGGTTAAGTTACATAAGTTTAGGGGTCGTGGTTAAGTAACATAAGATTAGGGGTCGTGGATAAGTTACATAAGTTTAGGGGTCGTGGTTAAGTTACATTAGTTTAGGGGTCGTGGTTAAGTTACATAAGTTTAGGGGTCGTGGTTAAGTTACATAAGTTTAGGGGTCGTGGTTAAGTTACATAAGTTTAGGGGTCGTGGATAAGTTACATAAGTTTAAGGGTCGTGGATAAGTTACATAAGTTTAAGGGTCGTGGATAAGTTATTAAAGTTTAGGGGTCGTGGATAAGTTATATAACTATAGGGGTCGTGGATAAGTTACATAAGTTTAAGGGTCGTAAATAAGTTATAAAAGTTTAGGGGTCGTGGTTAAGTTACATAAGTTTAGGGGTCGTGGTTAAGTTACATAAGTATAGGGGTCATGGATAAGTTAAAAGTTTAGGGGTCGTGGTTAAGTTACATAAGTTTAGGGGTCGTGGTTAAGTTACATAAGATTAGGGGTCGTGGATAAGTTACATAAGTTTAGGGGTCGTGGTTAAGTTACATTAGTTTAGGGGTCGTGGTTAAGTTACATTAGTTTAGGGGTCGTGGTTAAGTTACATAAGTTTAGGGGTCGTGGTTAAGTTACATAAATTTAGGGGTCGTGGTTAAGTTACATAAGTTTAGGGGTCGTGGATAAGTTACATAAGTTTAAGGGTCGTGGATAAGTTACATAAGTTTAAGGGTCGTGGATAAGTTACATAAGTTTAAGGGTCGTGAATAAGTTATAAAAGTTTAGTAAGTTTAGGGGTCGTGGTTAAGTTACATAAGTTTAGGGGTCGTGGATAAGTTACATAAGTTTAAGGGTCGTGAATAAGTTATAAAAGTTTAGGGGTCGTGGTTAAGTTACATAAGTTTAGGGGTCGTGGTTAAGTTACATAAGTATAGGGGTCATGGATAAGTTAAAAGTTTAGGGGTCGTGGATAAGCTATATAAGTTTAAGGGTCGTGGATAAGTTACATAAGTTTAGGGGTCGTGGATAATTTATATAAGTATAGGGGCCGTGGATAAGTTACATAAGTTTAGGGGTCGTGGTTAAGTTAAAAAAGTTTAGGGGTCGTAGTTAAGTTACATAAGTTTAAGGGTCGTCGATAAGTTACGTAAGTTTAAGGGTCGTGGATAAGTTATAAATGTTTAGGGGTCGTGGATAAGTTATTAAAGTATAGGGGTCGTGGATAAGTTACATAAGTTTAAGGGTCGTGGATAAGTTATAAAAGTTTAGGGGTCGTGGTTAAGTTACATAAGTTTAGGGGTCGTGGTTAAGTTATAAAAGTTTAGGGGTCGTGGTTAAGTTACATAAGTTTAGGGGTCGTGGTTAAGTTACATTAGTTTAGGGGTCGTGGTTAAGTTACATAAGTTTAGGGGTCGTGGTTAAGTTACATAAGTTTAGGGGTCGTGGATAAGTAACATAAGTTTAAGGGTCGTAGATAAGTTATAAAAGTTTAGGGGTCGTAGTTAAGTAACATAAGTTTAAGGGTCGTGGATAAGTTACGTAAGTTTAAGGGTCGTGGATAAGTTATAAATGTTTAGGGGTCGTGGATAAGTTATAAAAGTTTAGGGGGTCGTGGTTAAGTTACATAAGTTTAGGGGTCGTGGTTAAGGTACATAAGATTAGGGTTCGTGGTTAAGTTACATAAGTTTAGGGGTCGTGGTTAAGGTACATAAGATTAGGGGTCATGGTTAAGTTACATAAGTTTAGGGGTCGTAGTTAAGGTACATATGTTTAGGGGTCGTGGATAAGTTACATAAGTTTAAGGGTCGTAGATAACTTATAAAAGTTTAGGGGTCGTAGTTAAGTAACATAAGTTTAAGGGTCGTGGATAAGTAACGTAAGTTTAAGGGTCGTGGATAAGTTATAAATGTTTAGGGGTCGTGGAAAAGTTATAAAAGTTTAGGGGTCGTGAATAAGTTATATAAGTTTAAGGGTCGTGGATAAGTTACATAAGTTTAGGGGTCGTGGATAACTTACATAAGTATAGGGTCCGTGGATAAGTTACATTAGTTTAGGGGTCGTGGTTAAGTTACATAAGTTTAAGGGTCGTGGTTAAGTTACATAAGTTTAGGGGTCGTGGTTAAGTTACATAAGTTTAGGGGTCGTGGTTAAGTTACATAAGTTTAGGGGTCGTGGTTAAGTTACATAAGATTAGGGGTCGTGGATAAGTTACATAAGTTTAGGGGTCGTGGTTAAGTTACATTAGTTTAGGGGTCGTGGTTAAGTTACATTAGTTTAGGGGTCGTGGTTAAGTTACATAAGTTTAGGGGTCGTGGTTAAGTTACATAAGTTTAGGGGTCGTGGTTAAGTTACATAAGTTTAGGGGTCGTGGATAAGTTACATAAGTTTAAGGGTCGTGGATAAGTTACATAAGTTTAAGGGTCGTGGATAAGTTACATAAGTTTAAGGGTCGTAGATAAGTTATAAAAGTTTAGGGGTCGTGGTTAAGTTACATAAGTTTAGGGGTCGTGGTAAAGTTACATAAGATTAGGGGTCGTGGATAAGTAACATAAGTTTAGGGGTCGTGGTTAAGTTACATTAGTTTAGGGGTCGTGGTTAAGTTACATAAGTTTAGGGGTCGTGGTTAAGTTACATAAGTTTAGGGGTCGTGGTTAAGTTACATAAGTTTAGGGGTCGTGGATAAGTTACATAAGTTTAAGGGTCGTGGATAAGTTACATAAGTTTAAGGGTCGTGGATAAGTTATTAAAGTTTAGGGGTCGTGAATAAGTTACATAAGTTTAGGGGTCGTGGTTAAGTTACATAAGTTTGGGGGTCGTGGAAAATTTATATAAGTATAGGGGTCGTGGATAAGTTACATAAGTTTAAGGGTCGTGGATAAGTTACATAAGTTTAAGGGTCGTAGATAAGTTATAAAAGTTTAGGGGTCGTGGTTAAGTTACATAAGTTTAGGGGTCGTTGTTAAGTAACATAAGATTAGGGTATCGTGGATAAGTTACATAAGTTTAGGGGTCGTGGTTAAGTTACATTAGTTTAGGGGTCGTGGTTAAGTTACATAAGTTTAGGGGTCGTGGTTAAGTTACATAAGTTTAGGGGTCGTGGTTAAGTTACATAAGTTTAGGGGTCGTGGATAAGTTACATAAGTTTAAGGGTCGTGGATAAGTTACATAAGTTTAAGGGTCGTGGATAAGTTATTAAAGTTTAGGGGTCGTGGATAAGTTATATAACTATAGGGGTCGTGGATAAGTTACATAAGTTTAAGGGTCGTGAATAAGTTATAAAAGTTTAGGGGTCGTGGTTAAGTTACATAAGTTTGGGGTCGTGGTTAAGTTACATAAGTATAGGGGTCATGGATAAGTTAAAAGTTTAGGGGTCGTGGTTAAGTTACATAAGTTTAGAGGTCGTGGTTAAGTTACATAAGATTAGGGGTCGTGGATAAGTTACATAAGTTTAGGGGTCGTGGTTAAGTTACATTAGTTTAGGGGTCGTGGTTAAGTTACATTAGTTTAGGGGTCGTGGTTAAGTTACATAAGTTTAGGGGTCGTGGTTAAGTTACATAAGTTTAGGGGTCGTGGTTAAGTTACATAAGTTTAGGGGTCGTGGATAAGTTACATAAGTTTAAGGGTCGTGGATAAGTTACATAAGTTTAAGGGTCGTGGATAAGTTACATAAGTTTAAGGGTCGTAGATAAGTTATAAAAGTTTAGGGGTCGTGGTTAAGTTACATAAGTTTAGGGGTCGTGGTAAAGTTACATAAGATTAGGGGTCGTGGATAAGTAACATAAGTTTAGGGGTCGTGGTTAAGTTACATTAGTTTAGGGGTCGTGGTTAAGTTACATAAGTTTAGGGGTCGTGGTTAAGTTACATAAGTTTAGGGGTCGTGGTTAAGTTACATAAGTTTAGGGGTCGTGGATAAGTTACATAAGTTTAAGGGTCGTGGATAAGTTACATAAGTTTAAGGGTCGTGGATAAGTTATTAAAGTTTAGGGGTCGTGAATAAGTTATAAAAGTTTAGGGGTCGTGGTTAAGTTACATAAGTTTAGGGGTCGTGGTTAAGTTACATAAGTATAGGGGTCATGGATAAGTTACATAAGTTTAGGGGTCGTGGATAAGTTACATAAGTTTAAGGGTCGTAAATAAGTTATAAAAGTTTAGGGGTCGTGGTTAAGTTACATAAGTTAAGGGGTCGTGGTTAAGTTACATAAGTATAGGGGTCATGGATAAGTTAAAAGTTTAGGGGTCGTGGTTAAGTTACATAAGTTTAGGGGTCGTGGTTAAGTTACATAAGATTAGGGGTCGTGGATAAGTTACATAAGTTTAAGGGTCGTGGATAAGTTACATAAGTTTAAGGGTCGTGGATAAGTTATTAAAGTTTAGGGGTCGTGGATAAGTTATATAACTATAGGGGTCGTGGATAAGTTACATAAGTTTAGGGGTCGTGGTTAAGTTACATAAGTTTGGGGGTCGTGGAAAATTTATATAAGTATAGGGGTCGTGGATAAGTTATAAAAGTTTAGGGGTCGTGAATAAGTTAAATAAGTTTAGGGGTCGTGGTTAAGTTACATAAGTTTGGGGGTCGTGGAAAATTTATATAAGTATAGGGGTCGTGGATAAGTTATATAAGTTTAAGGGTCGTGGATAAGTTACATAAGTTTAAGGGTCGTAGATAAGTAATAAAAGTTTAGGGGTCGTGGTTAAGTTACATAAGTTTAGGGGTCGTGGTTAAGTAACATAAGATTAGGGGTCGTGGATAAGTTACATAAGTTTAGGGGTCGTGGTTAAGTTACATTAGTTTAGGGGTCGTGGTTAAGTTACATAAGTTTAGGGGTCGTGGTTAAGTTACATAAGTTTAGGGGTCGTGGTTAAGTTACATAAGTTTAGGGGTCGTGGATAAGTTACATAAGTTTAAGGGTCGTGGATAAGTTACATAAGTTTAAGGGTCGTGGATAAGTTATTAAAGTTTAGGGGTCGTGGATAAGTTATATAACTATAGGGGTCGTGGATAAGTAACATAAGTTTAAGGGTCGTAAATAAGTTATAAAAGTTTAGGGGTCGTGGTTAAGTTACATAAGTTTAGGGGTCGTGGTTAAGTTACATAAGTATAGGGGTCATGGATAAGTTAAAAGTTTAGGGGTCGTGGTTAAGTTACATAAGTTTAGGGGTCGTGGTTAAGTTACATAAGATTAGGGGTCGTGGATAAGTTACATAAGTTTAGGGGTCGTGGTTAAGTTACATTAGTTTAGGGGTCGTGGTTAAGTTACATTAGTTTAGGGGTCGTGGTTAAGTTACATAAGTTTAGGGGTCGTGGTTAAGTTACATAAATTTAGGGGTCGTGGTTAAGTTACATAAGTTTAGGGGTCGTGGATAAGTTACATAAGTTTAAGGGTCGTGGATAAGTTACATAAGTTTAAGGGTCGTGGATAAGTTACATAGGTTTAAGGGTCGTGAATAAGTTATAAAAGTTTAGTAAGTTTAGGGGTCGTGGTTAAGTTACATAAGTTTAGGGGTCGTGGATAAGTTACATAAGTTTAAGGGTCGTGAATAAGTTATAAAAGTTTAGGGGTCGTGGTTAAGTTACATAAGTTTAGGGGTCGTGGTTAAGTTACATAAGTATAGGGGTCATGGATAAGTTAAAAGTTTAGGGGTCGTGGATAAGCTATATAAGTTTAAGGGTCGTGGATAAGTTACATAAGTTTAGGGGTCGTGGATAATTTATATAAGTATAGGGGCCGTGGATAAGTTACATAAGTTTAGGGGTCGTGGTTAAGTTAAAAAAGTTTAGGGGTCGTAGTTAAGTTACATAAGTTTAAGGGTCGTCGATAAGTTACGTAAGTTTAAGGGTCGTGGATAAGTTATAAATGTTTAGGGGTCGTGGATAAGTTATTAAAGTATAGGGGTCGTGGATAAGTTACATAAGTTTAAGGGTCGTGGATAAGTTATAAAAGTTTAGGGGTCGTGGTTAAGTTACATAAGTTTAGGGGTCGTGGTTAAGTTATAAAAGTTTAGGGGTCGTGGTTAAGTTACATAAGTTTAGGGGTCGTGGTTAAGTTACATTAGTTTAGGGGTCGTGGTTAAGTTGCATAAGTTTAGGGGTCGTGGTTAAGTTACATAAGTTTAGGGGTCGTGGATAAGTAACATAAGTTTAAGGGTCGTAGATAAGTTATAAAAGTTTAGGGGTCGTAGTTAAGTAACATAAGTTTAAGGGTCGTGGATAAGTTACGTAAGTTTAAGGGTCGTGGATAAGTTATAAATGTTTAGGGGTCGTGGATAAGTTATAAAAGTTTAGGGGTCGTGGTTAAGTTACATAAGTTTAGGGGTCGTGGTTAAGGTACATAAGATTAGGGGTCGTGGTTAAGTTACATAAGTTTAGGGGTCGTGGTTAAGTTACATAAGTTTAGGGGTCGTGGTTAAGTTACATAAGTTTAGGGGTCGTGGATAAGTAATATAAGAATAGGGGTCGTGGATAAGTAACCTAAGTTTAAGGGTCGTGGATAAGTTAAAAAAGTTTAGGGGTCGTAGTTAAGTTACATAAGTTTAAGGGTCGTCGATAAGTTATAAATGTTTAGGGGTCGTGAATAAGTTATTAAAGTATAGGGGTCGCGGTTAAGTTACATAAGTTTAGGGGTCGTGGTTAAGTCACATAAGTTTAGGGGTCGTGGTTAAGTTACATAAGTTTAGGGGTCGTGGATGAGTTACATAAGTTTAAGGGTCGTAGATAAGTTATAAAAGTTTAGGGGTCGTAGTTACGTAACATAAGTTTAAGGGTCGTGGATAAGTTACGTAAGTTTAAGGGTCGTGGATAAGTTATAAATGTTTAGGGGTCATGGATAAGTTATAAAAGTTTAGGGGTCGTGGTTAAGTAACATAAGTTTAGGGGTCGTGGTTAAGTTACATAAGTTTAGGGGTCGTGGTTAAGTTACATAAGTTTAGGGGTACTGGTTAAGTTACATAAGCTTAGGGGTCGTGGATAAGTTACACTAGTTTAGGGGTCGCGGTTAAGTTACATAAGTGTAGGGGTCGTGGTTAAGTCACATAAGTTAAGGGGTCATGGTTAAGTTACATAAGTTTAGGGGTCGTGGATAAGTTACATAAGTTTAAGGGTCGTGGATAAGTTAAAAAAGTTTAGGGGTCGTAGTTAAGTTACATAAGTTTAAAGGTCGTCGATAAGTTACGTAAGTTTAAGGGTCGTGGATAAGTTATAAATGTTTAGGGGTCGTGGATAAGTTATTAAAGTATAGGGGTCGTGGATAAGTTACATAAGTTTAAGGGTCGTGGATAAGTTATAAAAGTTTAGGGGTCGTGGTTAAGTTACATAAGTTTAGGGGTCGTGGTTAAGTCACATAAGTTTAGGGGTCGTGGTTAAGTTACATAAGTTTAGGGGTCGTGGATGAGTTACATAAGTTTAAGGGTCGTAGATAAGTTATAAAAGTTTAGGGGTCGTAGTTACGTAACATAAGTTTAAGGGTCGTGGATAAGTTACGTAAGTTTAAGGGTCGTGGATAAGTTATAAATGTTTAGGGGTCGTGAATAAGTTATTAAAGTATAGGGGTCGCGGTTAAGTTACATAAGTTTAGGGGTCGTGGTTAAGTCACATAAGTTTAGGGGTCGTGGTTAAGTTACATAAGTTTAGGGGTCGTGGATGAGTTACATAAGTTTAAGGGTCGTAGATAAGTTACGTAAGTTTAAGGGTCGTGGATAAGTTATAAATGTTTAGGGGTCATGGATAAGTTATAAAAGTTTAGGGGTCGTGGTTAAGTAACATAAAATTAGGGGTCGTGGTTAAGTTACATAAGTTTAGGGGTCGTGGTTAAGTTACATAAGTTTAGGGGTACTGGTTAAGTTACATAAGCTTAGGGGTCGTGGATAAGTTACACTAGTTTAGGGGTCGCGGTTAAGTTACATAAGTTTAGGGGTCGTGGTTAAGTCACATAAGTTAAGGGGTCATGGTTAAGTTACATAAGTTTAGGGGTCGTGGATAAGTTACATAAGTTTAAGGGTCGTGGATAAGTTACATAAGTTTAAGGGTCGTGGATAAGTTATTAAAGTTTAGGGGTCGTGGATAAGTTATATAACTATAGGGTCGTGGATAAGTTACATAAGTTTAGGGGTCGTGGTTAAGTTACATAAGTTTGGGGGTCGTGGAAAATTTATATAAGTATAGGGGTCGTGGATAAGTTATAAAAGTTTAGGGGTCGTGAATAAGTTAAATAAGTTTAGGGGTCGTGGTTAAGTTACATAAGTTTGGGGGTCGTGGAAAATTTATATAAGTATAGGGGTCGTGGATAAGTTATATAAGTTTAAGGGTCGTGGATAAGTTACATAAGTTTAAGGGTCGTAGATAAGTAATAAAAGTTTAGGGGTCGTGGTTAAGTTACATAAGTTTAGGGGTCGTGGTTAAGTAACATAAGATTAGGGGTCGTGGATAAGTTACATAAGTTTAGGGGTCGTGGTTAAGTTACATTAGTTTAGGGGTCGTGGTTAAGTTACATAAGTTTAGGGGTCGTGGTTAAGTTACATAAGTTTAGGGGTCGTGGTTAAGTTACATAAGTTTAGGGGTCGTGGATAAGTTACATAAGTTTAAGGGTCGTGGATAAGTTACATAAGTTTAAGGGTCGTGGATAAGTTATTAAAGTTTAGGGGTCGTGGATAAGTTATATAACTATAGGGGTCGTGGATAAGTTACATAAGTTTAAGGGTCGTAAATAAGTTATAAAAGTTTAGGGGTCGTGGTTAAGTTACATAAGTTTAGGGGTCGTGGTTAAGTTACATAAGTATAGGGGTCATGGATAAGTTAAAAGTTTAGGGGTCGTGGTTAAGTTACATAAGTTTAGGGGTCGTGGTTAAGTTACATAAGATTAGGGGTCGTGGATAAGTTACATAAGTTTAGGGGTCGTGGTTAAGTTACATTAGTTTAGGGGTCGTGGTTAAGTTACATTAGTTTAGGGGTCGTGGTTAAGTTACATAAGTTTAGGGGTCGTGGTTAAGTTACATAAATTTAGGGGTCGTGGTTAAGTTACATAAGTTTAGGGGTCGTGGATAAGTTACATAAGTTTAAGGGTCGTGGATAAGTTACATAAGTTTAAGGGTCGTGGATAAGTTACATAAGTTTAAGGGTCGTGAATAAGTTATAAAAGTTTAGTAAGTTTAGGGGTCGTGGTTAAGTTACATAAGTTTAGGGGTCGTGGATAAGTTACATAAGTTTAAGGGTCGTGAATAAGTTATAAAAGTTTAGGGGTCGTGGTTAAGTTACATAAGTTTAGGGGTCGTGGTTAAGTTACATAAGTATAGGGGTCATGGATAAGTTAAAAGTTTAGGGGTCGTGGATAAGCTATATAAGTTTAAGGGTCGTGGATAAGTTACATAAGTTTAGGGGTCGTGGATAATTTATATAAGTATAGGGGCCGTGGATAAGTTACATAAGTTTAGGGGTCGTGGTTAAGTTAAAAAAGTTTAGGGGTCGTAGTTAAGTTACATAAGTTTAAGGGTCGTCGATAAGTTACGTAAGTTTAAGGGTCGTGGATAAGTTATAAATGTTTAGGGGTCGTGGATAAGTTATTAAAGTATAGGGGTCGTGGATAAGTTACATAAGTTTAAGGGTCGTGGATAAGTTATAAAAGTTTAGGGGTCGTGGTTAAGTTACATAAGTTTAGGGGTCGTGGTTAAGTTATAAAAGTTTAGGGGTCGTGGTTAAGTTACATAAGTTTAGGGGTCGTGGTTAAGTTACATTAGTTTAGGGGTCGTGGTTAAGTTACATAAGTTTAGGGGTCGTGGTTAAGTTACATAAGTTTAGGGGTCGTGGATAAGTAACATAAGTTTAAGGGTCGTAGATAAGTTATAAAAGTTTAGGGGTCGTAGTTAAGTAACATAAGTTTAAGGGTCGTGGATAAGTTACGTAAGTTTAAGGGTCGTGGATAAGTTATAAATGTTTAGGGGTCGTGGATAAGTTATAAAAGTTTAGGGGGTCGTGGTTAAGTTACATAAGTTTAGGGGTCGTGGTTAAGGTACATAAGATTAGGGGTCTTGGTTAAGTTACATAAGTTTAGGGGTCGTGGTTAAGGTACATAAGATTAGGGGTCATGGTTAAGTTACATAAGTTTAGGGGTCGTAGTTAAGGTACATATGTTTAGGGGTCGTGGATAAGTTACATAAGTTTAAGGGTCGTAGATAACTTATAAAAGTTTAGGGGTCGTAGTTAAGTAACATAAGTTTAAGGGTCGTGGATAAGTAACGTAAGTTTAAGGGTCGTGGATAAGTTATAAATGTTTAGGGGTCGTGGAAAAGTTATAAAAGTTTAGGGGTCGTGAATAAGTTATATAAGTTTAAGGGTCGTGGATAAGTTACATAAGTTTAGGGGTCGTGGATAACTTACATAAGTATAGGGTCCGTGGATAAGTTACATTAGTTTAGGGGTCGTGGTTAAGTTACATAAGTTTAAGGGTCGTGGTTAAGTTACATAAGTTTAGGGGTCGTGGTTAAGTTACATAAGTTTAGGGGTCGTGGTTAAGTTACATAAGTTTAGGGGTCGTGGTTAAGTTACATAAGATTAGGGGTCGTGGATAAGTTACATAAGTTTAGGGGTCGTGGTTAAGTTACATTAGTTTAGGGGTCGTGGTTAAGTTACATTAGTTTAGGGGTCGTGGTTAAGTTACATAAGTTTAGGGGTCGTGGTTAAGTTACATAAGTTTAGGGGTCGTGGTTAAGTTACATAAGTTTAGGGGTCGTGGATAAGTTACATAAGTTTAAGGGTCGTGGATAAGTTACATAAGTTTAAGGGTCGTGGATAAGTTACATAAGTTTAAGGGTCGTAGATAAGTTATAAAAGTTTAGGGGTCGTGGTTAAGTTACATAAGTTTAGGGGTCGTGGTAAAGTTACATAAGATTAGGGGTCGTGGATAAGTAACATAAGTTTAGGGGTCGTGGTTAAGTTACATTAGTTTAGGGGTCGTGGTTAAGTTACATAAGTTTAGGGGTCGTGGTTAAGTTACATAAGTTTAGGGGTCGTGGTTAAGTTACATAAGTTTAGGGGTCGTGGATAAGTTACATAAGTTTAAGGGTCGTGGATAAGTTACATAAGTTTAAGGGTCGTGGATAAGTTATTAAAGTTTAGGGGTCGTGAATAAGTTACATAAGTTTAGGGGTCGTGGTTAAGTTACATAAGTTTGGGGGTCGTGGAAAATTTATATAAGTATAGGGGTCGTGGATAAGTTACATAAGTTTAAGGGTCGTGGATAAGTTACATAAGTTTAAGGGTCGTGGATAAGTTACATAAGTTTAAGGGTCGTAGATAAGTTATAAAAGTTTAGGGGTCGTGGTTAAGTTACATAAGTTTAGGGGTCGTGGTTAAGTTACATAAGTTTAGGGGTCGTGGTTAAGTTACATAAGTTTAGGGGTCGTGGTTAAGTTACATAAGTTTAGGGGTCGTGGAAAAGTTATATAAGTATAGGGGTCGTGGATAAGTTATATAAGTTTAAGGGTAGTGGATAAATTACATAAGTTTAAGGGTCGTGGATAAGTTATAAAAGTTTAGGGGTCGTGGTTAAGTTACTTAAGTTCAGGGTTCGTGGATAAGTTATAAAAGTTTAGGGGTCGTGGATAAGTTACATAAGTTTAGGAATTCATATTCATACTTCAAATATTCCTAACATTGTATACGGTTATTAATCTGCCAAGCATGGTTTAATAAAGATAAGATATTTTATTACGACAGTAAAGATAATTAAGAGATACTCATTATCAGTAGACATTAAACAGACTTATATAAGTCGGTAGAAATTACTTTCACATTTACTGGGATACCACGGAGGTACTAGACCGTATATCCTATTTCACGCCAAATGCTTTTAGGGTGATGATATTTCAGAAGATTTTTTGCCTTATAACAAATTAGTACCTGGGCGACTGAGTTCTGCTCTGGTGAAAATAGAGATTACTCATTTAATAGTATAAGATAATTTATACTAATTCCATGCTACCATGATAGTAGGTACTTACTAATTCCATGCTGCCTTATCATTATTCTAAGGTAGCCATCTTGTTCTAAACTTTGGGTGATAGAGTTCTACTTGGGTGAAAATACGGAAAAAACGTGTTTTCCCAGATATGAGACCTAGCTAGATCGATTTTTCATCGAAATCGTTAGAGCCGTTTTTGAGAACGTGATTACAAATATGTATATATATAAGTATTGCTCATTTAATAGTCCATAGACCATAGTCTACTACACAAAACCTACCTATAATTATAAAGATATATAAGTTAAGAATAAAATTGATTCTTAGTGTAGGTAGAAACCTACCGGGTATACATATTTTATGTAGGTAATGAGATTTTTATAGCTTCACAGGAAGGCTATTTAATAACTTCTGCCCACACAGCTGTATTTAGAAATTGTTGAGTAAATTACCAGTTAACGATTTGAGAGGCTTCGGAGCGTCGGTGTTGTAAATAATAAGAGAAAAATCCATTTTGTTAATAAAATGAACACAATAATGGTCAATGTAATGTTCGTAGGCGTTCGTCAAATGTAACTGCTGCGGTAATGCGGCGTTAACGCAAAGTTAGTTTCGATACATTCATTGTATGTGACACTTGCGGCATCTATGCAACACAAACGAAGCATCTTACGCGGCGTAAACCCGACGTCATAAACCATACCATACTATCAAATAGCTGTACGAGTCAGGTAAGAGGAAGATTAAAAGTCGAAATTGCAGGCATCACTATCAAAACATTCAAATATCGAATTTCAGGTACTGTAATTGATTACCAAATGTTTCAAATTCGCTTCCATCATTACGATACACAGACAAACTCCGAGCCAACTCAACCCCGTATGTAAAAGATCTCATTTGTTTCCGCAAGTCGAATACTTCGTAAGGTCGACCGTCCACAGCTATGTAGGATATGCACCGAGAGGTTTACCACGTTAGCTGTGCGGTTCATTTGTTTGCCAGCCACGTATACAATGTCGCCCATTGGTATGTGCCGCCCGTATTTTTCTGGATATTCACGAAAAATTATCGAAAAATAACTTTAAAAGGGGGGTCTATCTTTACTTATGAGTTATTTTATCGGATTAACTAACATTTTTATTAAAATTTGTTAATTATGCAAAAAAAAAAACTGAATGTTCAGAAAATAATTTTGAAAAAAAAAATGGAAAAAAGTCAAGATAATAACTATAAATAAAATCAAATAACTTTAAAAGGGGGTCTCCTTTTAAAGCTATTTTTCGATCATTTTACATGAATGTTCAGAAAAATACGGGCGAGCACATGCCCATGGGTGACATTGTATATGCATAGCATGGCCGTAGGTCGCTGTGGCAATCCCGCCTACATTTTTGCGAAGCCGAGTACAGACACGAGCACATGTAAATACCTTACAAGCAAAATTGAAAAGCGATTTTTTCCTAAAGTATTGATAGATATTTTATTGTGTTACGAACATAGTATTATTGAAAACTAACTTCTGCCCGCGACTTCGTCTGCGATCCACCGCTTCGCATCCTATCGACGCCTGCGCTTTATCTTCGTTTTTGCTTAGCGTTCATTCTGACTTTTTTCTTTTTGCTTGGTTCCTAAGGGTTGTAGCGTGATGTTACATAGCCTACCTTCCTCAAGAAATGGGCTATCCAATGCAAAAAGAATTTTTTAATTCTGACTGGTACCTATGTCCTGAGATTACCCCCTAAATACCTACAAACTAACAAACAAGCAACCAAACAAACAAATTTTACCTCTTTACAATATTAGTATAGATATAATATGAAATAGGTCATTCTCAAAATTAAATTTTTAAGCTATTGCATTGCTTTTATCGCGAGCTTTGAGCGCGGCGACCGAATCAAGAAATTCCGTAACGTAACGAAAATAAAACCTAACACCCCCCTCCACCTACCATGTAATGACGGTTCCCATGACAACGTGATTTTGTCATGGAGGTTACAAATGCCATGCAATAGCTTTACGGCGGCAGTCCCCGAGTGCCACACGTTTTTTATTTCACGAGAAAAACGCTTTTGAATTTTGCGTAACTGTAAGGTGGTTGGTGGTGGTGGTGGTTGGTGTAACTCGTGATTGTACACGTACGTAGCTTAGCCATGGGCTGCTGTGGAGCGGCGCCTTTAATTGAGAGTCGATCTGTGACGGTAACATTAAGTTGATTCGTTAAAACATCGGCGTGCCTTCGGGAAATATTGGTGTTCCCATATACTTAACTAAACTGAACGGTTAGTTAGGTAGACGGAAGGATAAGTATTTCTTATTTCCATAAATTGACATGTTTACTTTTTGTATCGTGAGATTATTATAACATAGGTATTTTATTTCGTTATAGATCTGCTATCATAAAGTTATCATGTTATCTTTTGATTTGATAAGCAAAAAGTCAGGACGGAACATAATCTCGTCTGAAAGTCAACACAACGTAATGCACTAGACGAACGCTCGCATAGTTACCTAAAAGTAGTACAGATACAGTACGGATACAGTATAGATACAGTACAGATACAGTACGGATACAGTACAGATACAGTACAGATACAGTATAGATACAGTACAGATACAGTACAGATACAGTACAGATACAGTATAGATACATCTACTAGAGTAGTACAGATACAGATACTAGAGTAGTACAGATACTGTACAGATACAGGTACTAGAGTAATACAGATTCTGTACAGATACAGGTTACAGATTGATGAGTAGAGAACTAACTCTTTTGTGGTAGAGCTCAGCTAAATATCATGAGTCATATCCTGGCAAGTTCAAAGTCAAATCATTTATTTCAAGTAGCCTATTAAAAGACGCTTAAGAACATAAAAATTTAGAATTGTTTCTAGTTGCCCGTTCCAAAAGGTAGTTTCGTATAAAGAAACATGACCAAAAAAAAGTGGTACTCCAGCAGTGCCGACAGAAGTGAAAACTTAAACAAGATCACCTTGGTGGAAGAAAAATTCTTGTATAGAACATTGGTCCGTAACCTTATCTAAATAAAGAGCACAATCGCGTTTACAAAACCTTTAAAGTAAACTACTTGCATAGAACATTGATCCGTAACGCAATATAAATAAAGAACACAATCGCGTTTACATAACCTTAAAATTAAAAATACTTGCATAGAACATTGATCCGTAACGCAATATAAATAAAGAGCACAATCGCGTTTACATAACCTTAAAATTAAAAATACTTGCATAGAACATTGATCCGTAACTTAATACCTATAAATAAAGAGCACAATCGCGTTTACAAAAATAAGATATCGTTACAGTGTAGCGAAATCAATGGTTTAGTCCCATCTCAAAAATGCCCAACGCGCCTAAAAAAGTTTTCACTTCAAAAACTCCATAATCGTACCCCAAGTTGATAATATTGCCTTACCTGAGGTCAGAGACCACCAGAAGTAAGATCTTACCGTAATTATAATGTTTATTTCGTTCCGTTTCTCTTACATCCTAAAAATAAACCCGTGCCGAGATATAATCCGTTATAGCAAGCTTATTTAAGTTGTGACATCTCATCACAGAATAACAGATGGGAATGTTCAGTCTCTGTACGTTTTTAGATTACTTTTTGAATGCCTATGCGTAGTGGGATGTCATTTCAGTGTTCTTGTCTGACACTGAATAACCTACATTTTTTTGCCAGTTATAGTATGACTAGCGTAGTATTTATTGCGTAACAAACAATCGATGTTTCGATGTTTGATTGTGTTTTGTTTTGGGTAAAAAGTGTCACGAGTTAAAGCCGACAATAACTAAAGAGTCGTTCTTAGTATAACTCAAAAATGGAAGAAGTGAAGACCATTAATTGAGAATTCTATTTCCTCCGTGTGGATAGGGAAGTAAGTGAGAACAGTGGAAAGATTAAAAGTCCTCCAGACAGAATTTCGGCCAAGCCAATTTCAGCTATGACCAGCTTTCGGTCTTCCCTAACTCTCATAGTCCGATGGGACGGCAATCCGACACGACCGGAGAGAGATCAAGCGATCAAAGAAAGTGAAAAGATTAACCAAACAGTAAGCAAACATTATATTCGTGGAGGAACTTTCAATACTTCCCATTTTATTATGACGTACCAATTCGTAGCGACCTGGCAAAATGTGGGAGTACTATAGGTGCCTCTGCCTAACCCTTCGAAATAAACAGGTGTGATGTTATGTTATGTTCATAGCCAAATCAATCGAAACATGTTCATAGTCCACGTTTCACTAAAAAAACTATCATTTCCGAACACCTGTTTGAACAAGCATGTAAAACCAATAATATAGACTCGGCTGTCACATGTCTATAGCAGGATTAATTACCGGCTAAACTTTGCAACAGTAGGTATTTCCGATAGCCAAAGCCCGCTTTAACTGATTGTCAATGTAACCAAATAGCGTAAACTTTGTGTGTTGCTTTTATTACTTTTATAGAATCGAATTTTTCTAACACACTACTGTGCTGCTGGGGAGTTTGTTGCGCCCCTTCTTCTTCCCAGCTAAAGCGCTAAGAAGTGACGAAGGGCGCCCGTTTTCGAGGGACTTTCTTATGCAATTTTGACGTTAGAAAAGTGTGGTTCTCAGCCTAATTTGAATAACTGACGATATCTTTGTAATCTGTTAGATGGCCAGACAATAGGGCTGATGACAAACCAGTATTGTCTCCTGTCACATTGTTTTACTCAACCCAGCCGTGAACACTTGTCTGATTACATCATGTACAAAGCACGGCTGCAATTCTGTAGATACCCATCGCGTATTATCAGATATAGGTAAACACAGGTTCGAATCAAGATACGTATTAGCTATTGTACAGTCGACGTGTTGTGAACAGACTGATTGATAAATAGTTAATTACTTATGTGAACTACTCACTAAAGCAAGGCTTCAGGAAACGGTGAAGGATGATTGAATTGGTTTTGACTTAATTCTATTTGGATAATTTGTTGTATTTTACTTTACCTATTCTTTGCCCAGTGGTAATGGCCGTGACTTGCGAGTTGTAGGTCGTAGGTTCGAATCCTGGCAAGCGCTTTACTTAATGTAAATTATTTCATCACCATTATTCTCAACGGTGGAGGAAAACATCATAAGGAAACCGGCATGTCCTAGAACCAAAAATTCGAAGACATGTGACATCTACCAACCCATTGCACACTGAGCCCGCGTGGTGGATTACGGCTTACGGGACCTAAGCCTCCTCTCTATGAGAATAGAGAGGAGGCCTAGAAACATTATAGGCTGATTATGATTATTTGCAGTATTAAATAAATAAAATATCTTTATTTCAGACCGAAATTAGTCCATAAGTTGTTAGTGGTTAGTAAACAGTATTAATTTAAATATATAAGTTCTAAGTGTTATTGGGTTTTTCTATCTGAAATTTCTCAGTAGCAGCTCGGAGTCTGGATTTGTGCCCGGTTGATGGCAATAGGCTCGCCCCCTATTACATGGGACTTAAACATAACTGACGAAATGTGGGTGCACCTGCTACAGGAACACCTCTGCCCAAAAGGCGTGATGTTATGTTATGTATAAGTTCCCATATTTTTAAGAACAATTAGCATTTTAATCTCGGTCTCAATTTGTCGAAAAATCTTCAATTTACCTAACTACCCACATTTCTGACAAGTTTTTGCTTTGATTGTCGCCGAAATGAGATTGATAGTTGAGTGTGATCGTTTTTTGAGTACGGAGTTAAATTGATACTTATTGATATCTACTTCTTAGTCCATTTTGTCTTCTGTTGAAATCTTAGAATAATATTATCGTGGCGCAGCTGTTTTGTCCAATTCCATTTTACATATTGAATCCTTTACTATATTGAAAAGCTAGACCTAAATTACGTACTTAAGCCGAACCCGAAATGCTAGATCTATGCCTGATGTAGGATAGACGAACTGTTTTTAGATCTGCAATCAATCTCTCTGGCGTCTGTCAGTAGGAGGATTTTTCAAGTAAAATTAATCGTGTGAGAAAACTGTGAAGGTTTCTATTTGCATAAAGTATAATGTATTGTAATATTAATCATTAAATGTTAATTAAGTGTTAGGTTTCAATTTATAAATACGTAATTGTTGGATATTGTACTGGCAACACCCAATGATTCGATGTGTCAGAACATAGCGCGGGAACAGCCTTCTGGGTCGGGCGCTCATGACGGTAAGATGTGCTTGGTGGCTGTGTCAGTAAAAAGATAGATTGGCATGGTATTGGTTGGAAATCTACTGTAAATTAATGCAACCTATTAATTTCATGGTAAATATTAGAATACGGATTGAATTGTGATATTATGTGGGGAATAGGAGATGTGATGGTATGGTGTAGAATATTGAATTTGATGTTGGCAAAGAAATATAAATGACTGACAAAATATCTTGGTGTTTCATATTATTTTCCTTATCTCTGAAATATTGTAAACATGTAGTTTTATTAAACAGTTTTAGATTATGATATTGGTGTAACGACTTTAAAATTCATTTGGGGATTAGTATCTATTTTCAGGTTAAATAATTATATTCAAAATTAAATTAGTAATTTTAGAGTAAAGATGGTCCTTATTACATAAGTAATCGTCTTTCTAAGAGTCCGTTGCTTCGCTAGCCAGTTCTACTTTTCAAGCTAGGGTTTTACAGGCGTTGAAAGAAACACTCTTCATATGTTCCAGAAACCTCCTCCTAAATAACAGACACACATACACTATCACTACAAAACTATGCATCGAGACAATCATTTACAAACAACACACCAAATTCGTTCCACCAAAATACAAAATGCAGGTCGTCTATAACTTAGCTGACATCATTATCATCATTATTAGGAACTGATTAACGTGACACACAACCACTCCCCAACACAATCCTTCCACATACACCAGCATAACGGATTCTTGGCGACTTGCCCTAATCACCAGTATTGACAACCAGATTTGCAGAGTACAGTGCGTTCATTATAACTTGACCTGTGACGCGATTGGTAGTACTGTTCTGTCAATCACCATTTTGAACTCTATTGGTATTGAAACTAAGCTTGATATGCAATGGTGGCAACCTGATGTCAAAGGACAAATTATAGTGGACGGTCTGTACGTAAATTCACCAAGATATATGGAAAGTGCACTGTTTGCCTAGAAGTGATTGGGACAAATAAATTGCTTGTAAGTAGATGTATTGATTTGGGTTGCTGCTTCTAGTCTTGGGTTAGGTCAAGATCCGTGGAGTGCACGTTCTATTGTTTGTGGATAATTTGATGTGGATATTTATTATATTTAATACCATTTATACTGATGGTAAAATAAGCTTGTAAAAATACAGGTTTACGTCAGATTCCTAATCTTTTTCTGTCATCTCGGTAAAAGTATTTATTGGATTCTTTTATCTTCGCATATCGCACAAAAGTCTGCATAGCTTAGAAAAAGAGACCTTTTCCGAGACGAAAAAATGTTTTTCTACCAATCCCATTGCGTAACAATCCCTTGGACAGGTGTCCAAGGGATTGTTACGCAATGGGATTGGTAGAAACGGTCTATATTTAGAACATCGCATGTCATAAATGTCTAAAAACTACGTAGATATTAGTTAAAACTTACAACACATTGCACAGATGAAACAGAATGAAATCCATTATATTCAATTTAAAAAAATATTATTACACTTATACTAATATTAAAATACTACTTTTTGCCCACGGCTTCGCCACGTGAAGGTCGGAAATTATCCCACGGAAATGTACTACCGGAATAAAAAAAGTATTCTATGTGTTAATCTAGGATATAAAGCTAGAGGGTACAATATACGTGGATATATTTAGTAACAAGTTCCACTTAGCTATTTCTAAAGAGCCATAAAAAACCTTGAAAGAAATCGACACGTGTTTCAACGCTCAACAAGACATTCTCAGGATGACGATTGACATGTCGCGAACCCGAATATGGCGTGTTGCCAGACCGAGCGCTAAACGCAGAGTAAGCCTTATCGCCAGTCAAACCCACTTATGTACTGCTCATATACTGCTTACATGCTGCTGAGCCGAAGTGGGCCAAGCAGTATATTATCCTGAGGATGCCTCGTTGAGAGGTGAAACACGTGTCGATTTCTTTCAGGGTTTTTACGGCTCTTTAAAAATAGCTAAGCGGAACAGGTTACTAAATATATCCACGTATATTGTATTTTATAATGGATTTCCGCAAGATCACGCCTGAATCAATTAACTCGGGCAATGGATAAGCTAAAAAAATATGAAGGAATCGCAACATAACTAAGGACACTAAGATCAGGTTATGCCGTACACTTGTATTCCCCATATTACTGTACGCAGCAGAGACGTGGACATTTACGAGAACTAGAAAAGAAAACGTAGATGCTCTAGAAATGTAGTGCTGGGAAGAATGGTTGGGGTATCATGGAAATAATTCCGCACAAACGTCTCCATACTCCAAGAACTCGGCATCAAACAGCGTCTATCAGTACTATACACTCTCGAATTCTAAAGTTTTTTGGTCCTGTCTCCAGACGGAATAATGACTTCATAGAGCGTCTACTGGTGAAGTTTTAGACTTGCTTTAGAATTGCGTTTATTAAAATAGGTTTTTAATTTTATTAATTTATTTATCTTTTGTATAGATTATTTTCTAATTTGTGAATGTGAGAATGCTTTAGGCTTAGTTTATTGTAGATCTGTTGACCATTTTCCATTTTGTTAAGTATGTACCGAGTACTTATTGAAAAACCCACACAGTCCTCCCATACCTAGTAACACTGTTATTTGAAAGTATTGTAAAAGCCAATTATTTTTGAACTAGCGACCCGCCCCGGCTTCGCACGGGTATAAACCGGGTTATTATACATATAAACCTTCCTCTTCAATCACTCTATATATTAAAAAAAAACCGCATCAAAATCCGTTGCGTAGTTTTAAAGATTTAAGCATACATAGGGATATAGGGACAGATAAAGAGACTTTGTTTTATACTATGTAGTGAAAAGTAATCGTGGAGTTTCTTGCCGGCTCTTCTCCATAGGAAATAACCAATTGGAACCGTGCACCATGCTTCTGACGTTTCATAAGTGCCCATGTAGGTTTATGTGAAATGAAATATTTTGAATTGAATTGAATTAGAAGGGCAGAGTGGAAGGTAAATAGGCCACGCGGGAGGTCTCCGATGAAATGGACCGATCAAATAAAATCCGCAGTTGGAGGCTCTGTTAATGAATGCGCCAGACAGTCATGTAACAGAACCAGATGGAGGGAGATCGTGAGGCGGGCAACGACTACGCCTGCGATTGGACACAGTTCACTGTGATCACGATCGCTTTGTCAAAAGCAAAGCGAAGAAGAAGAGAGGATATAAACTATCTGTGTGTCAATTTTCATTCAAATCCGTTTAGCCGTTTTTGCGTAATTGAGTAAAAAAACATCGAAACATCCAACTTTCACATTTACTTTATATAGAATAAAAATAAATAAATGTGAAAAATAAAACTAATATGTTAGTAGGACCAAGGTAAAAATACCTTGGTCATCTGTATAAAAATATTCCTGGAAAATGTGATTGTGTCGATGGCAGCCTAATACGGTCGGTGCCGCTTTTTCGATGATTGGAATGTCAATTGAGCTTTAAAGCTGGAATAAGCGCCTCTGTATCCACAGATAAGATAGACAGGGAGATATCTGTGGCTATTCATCGGTAGATTGTTGTTATAATCATCAATATTTGGGTTAGTTATCGACCGAATCTTTTAGAACATCCAATGATGAGGAAGATGACCCAAAATTTAATATTATTTTTACGACTTCTGTTGGAAAGTGGCACATAGGAAATATACATGGTTGGTTGAAGTACATGAACGGACGAACTACGTCCCATGAAGCTCTAATAATACTATTTTGAATAAGTAATGTACTAGAACTGTAGGTAAGCCCATATGATAAAAAAGGCCAGCACTTTCGAGGCAAGAGGGTGTTACCAAAATGATCACGTACGTACACATAAATTACCTTCGAAAAAGTAATAAACGGGCAATAAATTTTATATTCTGGATCGGTGTCACTTGAATATTTAGAGAGCAACTCATATCTATTGAAATCGTTACTTTTAAAGCTACCAATATAAGTAGTCTAGCCTATAAATGATCACATTATTTGCCATGGGCGATGAGCAATATTGCTTCATGTTCGTATTCTTCAATAGTATACCGCAAATTGTAAAAAGGCGAGCCAAAAGTCTAGAATATTGCAGATTTGCCTTTGAAATGATTTTGATCACGCTATACCTTTATGGAGCTAAGCAGTCAATCATAACATTCACAGGGTGGATTTTTAAGATGGGGCAATAAGAGCAGGTACCTTAACCGTTTTCTTGTAATTTATAGCCTACAGACTGACCAGACTTTATAGGGAATATCTATGCAAAAGAAAAAAAACAATCCGGTAGTTTGCGTGATGCTGGAACATACATTCAGACGTGGAGACAAACAGATAAACAGACTAATATTAAAAAAGAATTGTGTGGTTTTATGAAACCACGGTAAAAGTGAAATTTTTAAGCGAACTATAGGCGCCGCCATATTGGCCTTGGCTGCTCTGACGAGCGCCTTTTACTTTATCCCTACTCCGCGGCCGACCGTCACGCGACATGCAACACACAGACGAAAAAGTTTGAGACGATGTAATAAAAGTACACTTACACACATAAACTCACGCCTTCTTCCCATGGGGGTAGGCAGAAACTACAGAACGCCACCTGCTACGATCCTTACATACTTCTTTTGCCTTGTTTACGTTCATACATCTGGTCATACACGCACGCCGGTTGCGAGTACTACGCACTTGGCCTTTCACCAATAAGGTCAGTATAAGTCCTCCTAGGGCGTCCCCGCCCGATTTTTCCCTTCACATCAGCCTTGTAAATACACTTTTTGTTAGTCGCCTTTGATACATCCTCTCAACATGCCCAAACCATCTCAGCATAAATTTTTGTCACTGCACCTTCTTTTAAATCACACCGCTGTCATATCACATCATTCCTCAGCCTATCATTCATAGTCAGACCACAAATGCTTCGCAAGGAACGCATTTCCACAGCATTTATTCTACTTTCATGCTTGTTTATATTATATGTATAGATATAACACCCCGAGCGCTTATTTCAACACGAAAAAAACAGTCGTTTCTAATCAAAGTCAAAAAATTCTAAGCACTCCATTCCTGTGGAAAACGTACCGAAGCCGATAACCACTGGAGACTGTGCGTAGTCATCTGTGACGTTTAACAAAAGCCGGCCCAACAATGGCACGTCCGAGTCGATCGTACAAATTGACATATTTCTGTCCGTTTCGTTCTGATGTGCGGGGTGTAAACGTTCTACGGTTTTCTGGATGTAGGTACATACATGGTACACTCGGCTACACATCAAGCTATACATTTCCAGTATAAGCTGACCTCGCATTGTACGGAAATCCTAAACAATTCGAGATCAATATAAACTGGAAATTTAAAGCTTGATGTGTAGCCTAGTGTAGGTACATTCATTCGTATCGGAATTTATGAATGAAATAAACTATTGACAGTTGGGGCACAGATAATATAATCTACATAGTTGTATATTAAGTTATGATGTGTGAACGCAGCCATAGCTGCGATTGGTTGATATTTGACACAACTGTCAGGATGACATAAGCCCACCCTGTTGTCATTTGGAGTTGTCAAATAAAGCGTCAGTGCGCAAACCACTTCCGTGCGTATTATTTGACTCAAACATAACAAGTTGTATAGCGCCATTCACCGATAAGGTGGAGAGGGTCTCTTTTTTCATAGGTTCTATTATTTTATTATTATTTATTTAACATATGTTAGTAACAATTACATCTTATAATCTACGTTAGTACCTATATACTAGGATGTTAGTACCAATGTGGCTTATGATCTATGTTAGTACTTGTACACTGCGACAGACAGCGTTGTTTTGATGAGATGTCCCATAATGGGTGGTGTTTTTTGGGTCGGAAACGTCTATTTGTATGTAAGTCATGGGGGTTTTGAAGCTGCGGCATTTTTCTAAGATCCGCGAGAATTCTTTGGACGTGCGACCTGTTTTTTGGCTCGTATCTAGCTTATACGTAATACAATTGATATATTGATAGTACGTTTCGTTACAAAAAATCGTATAAATTGAGCCATACAATTTTGGTGCAGGTCCAGTCAGCCACACATCAAGTTAGACACCCTATATACCCATAACTACGCTACCAGCAATACAGATAATTGTAGGAAAGGGACTGAGTATAGTAAGCACAAACGCGGCGTGGCCTGCGGTTTGCATCTACGCACACAGATGCACTTTTTTTGCCAAAGATTTTTGCTAGTTTTACTCGTGTTCAATGTTTTATGATTTATCTTTGCCAGTCAGTTCCCAAATTGGCCGGGGCTATTATTTCCACGGACAGTGTATTTTTTTTTAATGTTCCGTATTGTTTATAAACTTACTTTACGATTGCTTAGCTAAACAATGGCTAATCAGTGATTAGCGAGATTTTTATAAATAAGACTGTAAGCCCACGTCGCATGGACGTAATAAAATCGCGGCGATTTTTTTTTCGTGCACTTTATTTTCAACGCTCTGCTCAACACCGAGAGTTGAAAATCCAACAGTGTGTTTTTTCAACACACTGAGACGAGAGTGCGTCCCAGCATAGCGTTGAAAATCAAGTGCACGAAAAAAAATCGCCGCGATTTTATTACGTCCGTGAGTACGTCGGCTTAGTGTTTTACTGTTCTAGTGCGTGGTGCACCAATATTAATGACGCCACAGTTAACTCCACAACAGCGGCAGCTGATAGTGGTGTTGTGGTTAAAACAACAAAAAAAATTAAAGGAGGAGGAGGGGGGATAACGATGAGTGATATACTTTTAATATAATTAGGTATATATTTGATAGATAACATTTAGGGCCTGAGGCTCACGGCTGGACACCACTGGAGAAGGGTAGCGTGAGACAGAATGCAATGGAAAACGCTAGGAGGCCTATGCCAAGAGAAAAACCTCAACACTGTCATAATATGAAATATTAACTTCAATATTCAGAATAAAGGGCTTATTAATATTATTTAGTAATTACCCAATAGACTCATTGCGTCCAAGACAATGGCTACCATTTTGAACATCTTCTTTTACAAGGCTGCGCCAACGCGCGGCCGCGCAACAATAGATAGGTAATTAGTTCATTGTTTCTCATTAGATGACTTTTGTAAGGTATTTATTTTACATTACACGACAGCGCGCCGTTCGTCGACCGGTTTGCACCCAAGAGCGCGCTAGATAACGATAATTATAAATTATAAACTTACCCTTAAGCCCACGTTCGCACAAAATATAGGTTAAAAATATAGGTATCTGAATAGAATAGGACTTAAATAGCTAATGTTTTTATTAGTAATTAAGTTTTATTTGCCAATAAGAGGTAAATGTTGTATGTATTTTTTTAAGTATGTGTGTGTTTTATTGTCATAATTTTATTAAAATAAAGAGCTGATTTTTTAACTATGAAAAATAAAGCAAGTAGATAATCAATGTTGACCCATTTGGAAACAATCCTATGGGTTCAAGTTACCCCTAATCGATTCAGTAGTTTTGCTGTGAAAGTAAATCAAACAGTTACAAACAAACAAACATACATTTTAATAATAGTAAGGTTTTTTCCCTAGAGAATGAGATATTTTCCGGGCTTCCAACTATGTATGTGCTAAATCACGTCAAAGTAGGTATATATTGCTTTATTGTGTCGTTAAGAAGGGACAAACAGTTAAAAAAATAAATAATTAAGTAATTTTTTTAATTACAAAATTATGTCCTTTTACGTTTTGTCACTGTATTATGCTTAGTGGCGCAAATTTGTCCGAGAACTTGTTATTAAGTAAACTGTTCCCTTTTTTCCTGTGGGTTTTATCAAAGGATATTATGAGAAGATAGGATATAGCATACATCTTTGCCCCGTAACAAATGGAATCAGCCAACCATTTGTGTGACGATGACATTGGTTTGTGGAATTTAACCGTGTTCTTAGAATCAGGAACCTAAGACAAACGAATGAAAAAGCATTGAATAGCATGCAATAAACATCGTAAGTAAATAATAGGTGGGTTTGTTATGTGCGTACAAAAGAGTATTCTATGTATAGAGTATTTACACAACACTGTAAGATGTGACTGCCTCGTTGGTCTAGTGGTCGCAAGCGCTACTGCTGAGTATGAGATCCTGAGTTCGATTCCCGGGTCGGGCAAAGTGTTTTTAGGTTTTTCCTTCTGAAATTTCTCAGTAGTAGCCCGGAGTCATGATTTGTGCCCGGTTGATGGCAATAGGCTCACCCTCTATTACAAGGGATTTTAACGTAACTGACGAAATGTGGGTGTACTATTGGTACACCTCTTCTTAACCCCTCGGAGAGAACTGGCGAGATATGTTTTTAATTACAAGTTGCTATTATGATAAAGTACATAAGGCAACTTTGCCTTGTGAAAATATTCGGAGGCAACACTGTTAGTGAAGGACAAAGTTAGGTCTCAAAGTCTAGGAATTTTGCAATGAAAATTCTTATTTGTCGCTGTCTGTCCTTTTGTCTCAAGAATTTTACTCTGCCGATGAGACGACAAGGTATTTAGATACAAAGAATGAGTCTTCGAAAATCGGTGACCTAGAGCCTATTGCCATCAATCGGCTCAAATCCAGACTCCAGACTGAGAAATTCCTAATGGAAAACTTGAAAAACACTTTGCCCGATATGATAATCGAACCCATGATTTCATGCTCAATAGTAGCGCTTGAAATGAAATGAAATTGTTTATTCTGTAAATAGGATATCGGAATCACTTTTACACGTCATATAAAAAAAACTACTGAATCGATTTTGATAAAACTTGCACTGTTCCCTAAGTTGAAGCAAATGTAAGCCAATGAAAAAAAATGGCCACAATTCGATAAACAGTTTTGGAGAAATGCGTGGACAAACATACATACATACATATTAACATGCATACATACACACACCTATAAAAATTTGTATATTTGTTTGGAAGCCCTAATAGATTATTGATATGTGAATATATTGCAGTTCCAATAATATTGCAAACATACGTGTCGAATTGATAACCTTCTTTTTTTTGAAGTCGGTAATAAGCTAGATGAGTTCGGCGTTTCCTATCTGACTACGCTGAGAAGAAAGGCGAAACAAACTCAGAAGTCACAGTCTCTTTTAAAGTCCAGACATAATATTGGTCAGGCCATATGAGGACCATGTAGATTAGTGTCTGAAAAGGTCAAAAGGGACCACTACACCAACTAGGCAGTGGCATAGGCACCTATACTCCGTTTGAAATAAGATTAGACATATGACTAAACCTTTTTTACAGTCCGTTCAACCGATTTTGACTTCTATTGCGTTGGTGGCATGACTAATGGCAGCTGCAGTAAACAGTTGGTTTGTAACCACTTTTTTGCTTTTAATGCCATCCTTATGCCTACGGTATAGAAGTCAAAATCGGTTGAACAGACTGTAAAAAAGGTTTGTTTAAATGTCTAATCTTATTTCAAACGGAGTATAAGTAATAATACCTATGAGACTGACTATCGAATTGTGTGGGTACCTTTGCCTTGGGAAGCCGTCACCTCCTTCTGCGAAGCAGTAATGCTCGCGAAGGAGGAGGCGGAACGCGAGAGGGAGAGACAAATTTCACACCCTCACGCCCCTAGCCGCTGCAAGAGACCTTGGCCCTGGGCGTCGGGAATCCCAGGCCGATTCCCGGCCACCGTAGGCGCGGGTTTGCGGACTGTTAGCAATGGGTAGCTCGCCGTCCAATAAAACTAGGCCCAGGTCGACGGCGCGTTGTGTTCTACGCGCGCCTCAAAAAGATGTCAGCACAACTATATAATAATTATTTAACAAATGTATGTACATATACAAACAATTGTAAAACATTTTTAAAAGAGTAACGGTGGAGTTTCTTGCCCATTCTTCTCCATACGAAAACTACCTTTTGGAAGGGGCGACTAGAATCAATTTTATTATTTTGTAATTTTTTGACGTTCAAAAGTGCCATACATGGGCCTATTTGAAATAAATGATTTGACTTTGACTTTGACTTTGACTTAACTGATAGGGTCCGTTAAGGCCGATGCCTGTCATTATTGCGGGAAAGTCCGAAACGGATACCGTGACCCCTGGCAACACACAGGTAACTGACGGAACACGGGTGGGTTTTAGTCAGTAAGAGTCTGACACGCCCTCCCGCTCCGCCTAGAGCGGGAGAAGTTATTTGATTATTACTCACAAAAAAAAAAAAACCTATGCCTATTCAAGGTGCAAATAAGAGCATTAAAGCTTGTAATAATAAGAACCTCTAAGGCTGATTAGAGATCGCTTTAACTACAAAAAATCCAATTTAAACTTTTATTTTAATGCTCAGGTAAGCATTGCAAAGACTTGAATGTTTTCAGTCCGAGGCGATTCACTGAATCAGGTGATCTCCCATTTTGCTTTGCGATAGAATTTAAACTTAGTTACATGGCCATTACTATTACATTTTCTGTTCTTTGTGAAGTCGATAAGCTATCGAAATCTTAACTCGTATTTTCAGAACTAGCTTTTGCCCACGGCTACGCCTGAGCAATAGTAGAAAATTGTACCACGGGAACGTATTACCGAGATAAAAAGTATCCTATGTTCTAAACCCAGGCCATGGTCTACTACGGTGGAGGTCTGCCCGGCTTGGGCGGGGCATCGCCGTGTCCTCGTGGAGGCGATCGGCGGCGGTGATCTCTCGCGCCTGGCCCTGATTCGGGCCATGATACGGAGCGAGAGGAAATGGGAGGCCGTCACCTCCTTCTGCGAAACAATAATGCTCGCGAAGAAGGAGGCGGAACGCGTGAGGGAAAGGCAAATATCGCGCCCTCGCACCCTAACCGCCGCAGGAGGAGACGCCATGGGCGTCGGGAATCACAGGCAGATTTCCGGCCACCGTAGGCGCGGGCTTGCGGACGGTGAGCAATGGGTAGCTCGCCGTCCGATAAGGACCAAGCCCAGGTCGACGGCGCGTTGTGTTCCACGCGCGCCTCAAAGAGATGTCAGCAGAATTGACGAGGTCCGCTAGGGCCAATGCCTGCCGGGGCTGCGAATACGGGCCGAAAGGGAAATCGTGGCCCCCCGGCAACACGGCAACTGAAGGAACACGGGTGGGTTTTAGTCAGTAAGAGTCTGACACGCCCTCCCGCTCCGCCTAGAGCGGAAGAAGTTATTTGATAATTTCCCACCCAAAAAAAAAAAAGGCCGTGGTCTACTGGTGTGCAGAAGTGTTTTTTATGTTTCATAACAAAATAAAGTCAACATTTCTAAGACTTCATCATCATCGAAATCGGGCTCGTGAAAAATTAATTTCGCATTTAATTAATGAAAAAACAGTCAGCGCCTTTTCAAACACGAATTTAACAATACATAGACATAATAAACCAACCTTTTATCGTTTTCAAGTGTCGCATTGTTTCCACGATTTTTATTGAAGTAAAAACTTCTTTAGGCGCGTTGGGCATTTTTGAGATGAGAAAAAACAATTAAACTCGCGACACCGTCACCGGCACGTCATTTTTATAAACGCGATTGTGCTCTTTATTTATAATACGTGATGGATCAATGTTCTATGCAAGTATTTTTACTTTAAAGGTTTTGAAGTATTTTTTTTTAATTGTTCAAGTTTTCACTCCGTGCCGACACTCCCGGAGTGCCACGGTTTTTTATTATTTCAATAGCTCACCACTCATTAAATTCATACTGCCAATTTTACCGCAACTTTGTTGTCCAAGTGAGGCTACTCGGAACTACATTGTGTTTCAAGTTCACCACAGCCTCCACGCAGTATAGGCAGTAGGTAAGAAGGTAGTATGAAACGATCCGCATTGATACCAGTTAACGACTGTATCTGTCAACTGCGATATCTTTTACAGCTCGAAAGCGCAATATGTTACGCTTTATTTACTACGGGTGATAAATTTGTTTTTATGACTGTCTTATTTTCACAAGAAAAGTTGGAAGCACCTCCACCAGTGTCGGAATTTTCCCTTTTTTTTCATTCGTAACGTTCCATCGCCGTCAATAAACAATTTTATTGGTATTTTGTGAGGGCGACGTGAACGCGTCCACCCGTCAAAAATCCCCTTCGGGTGAATGTAGTTTTAAATTTAAAATAACGTTTTTAACTGTTGGTACACGGGTTTTCACTTTTGTGTGTGCTAATAAAAAGGATTTGCCTTTTTGGCATATTACATTTTTTTAACACAAGTAGCTTACTGTATGTCAAGCTAACGTGATCAGTTAGAAAAGATTTAGTGAGAACAGTAATAATCTAGTGGTGTGACCGTCAGACTGCCAAGTCATAAGGTCTCGAGTTTGAACCCAAGGCACGAACCTATAAATTTTCGGACTCATTTGCGTATTGTATAATTATCACTTGCTTCAAAAACGATGAAGGAATAATTATCACTTGCTTCAAAAACGATGAAAACATCGTGAGGAAATGCCTGAGAGATATTTCTCAACGGCATGTGAAGCCAAGTCAGAAGCCCATGGGCGGCTTTAAAACTCTGACACCACACGAAAAGAAGAAGAAGAAAAGATTTATTAGATCTACTGCAACATGATATAACTTATTTGAAATATCATAATGACAAATCAGAGGAGCTCGTGGCTAAGTAATTACGGCTGCACAGGTCGATCCATCAGGTTAAGCTACGCTTGCCGGGGTTGGTTCGTGAATGGGTGACCATCTTTACATACCGAGACTCCTCCGTGCCACGGAAAGCACGTTAAGCTTTTGGTTACGGCTGTCATTTGTAGATCTTTGACAGTTGTTACGGATCGTCAGAAGCCCGAAAGTCTGACAACCAGTCTTAACAAGGGGTATCGTGTTACCCAGTATCTAACTGGGTTGTGGAAGTCAGATAGGCAGTCACTCCATGTAAAATACTGGTATTCAGCTGCATCCAGTTAGACTGGAAGCCGACCCCAACATAGTTAGGAAAAGGCAGGGCAGATGATGATGATAATGAAAAATCAAAATATTATTTAATGATTGAACCAAAATATACAAAAGAATTTGCTAAAATATTAAGTCGACGAACAAAACCAGCCAATCACAGACCGTAATAACATCGCAAAACATTTGCATTTTATTGAAATACACTCTGGATTTGCATCACAAAAGATATCGATAGCCGATTATACAAACATAAGCGAAATGAAACCGTCAAAGTGATTTCATATATACCGTATATAGAACAAAATTAATAATTAAAAAAATATTGTTTCATTCTTTATTCTTATTTTACAATTAAATATTTTAGAATAAAGATTTTATTTAACTTTGATCTCGGAATAACATTAGTCAAATTACAAGGAAAATCTGGCAAATAATTGTGAACAAAGTAAAATTTTATTTGTACAAATAACAGAACCCTGAACTTGGCTTTGACTCCCTAATTTTATGTATGAGATCATAAATGTTCCCGTAGCAGTCGGCGCGTAGGCCTACGTAGGCCTGCGTAGGCGTGCTACGCAGGAGCTACGATCGCGCTACGACGTCAGACATGTAAATACTTCGATGTGAATGGTTTTTGTGTAGGCGCAGTTAAACAAAATTATTTTAGGGGCATAGATTATGAATGAAACTTCAAATTAAGTTAGTAAGTCAACAATGCTACCTACGCAAAAAAGAGTCGTTGATAGCATAGTAAAATGTAAAGATATGTAAATACTACGTTGTTTTTGAAGTAAAACTTAAACTACGTTTAACAATTCATGATACTTAATTAGTTTAATGTCGACTTTGAGTTTTTGGGTTGGATTATTATTCTATTCAAATAGACGAAGACCATAGAAGACAAGACAAATTGCGTCTTATTGATATCAAAATAAGTATGTGTAAAATTATTTCTAAATAACAATCCTCTATATATCGAAAATGATCAGGGAGCTGTTCCGTAGAAAATTATCCCATGAGAACGAACTACCAGAATATAAAGTATCTTAAGTCCTAACCCAGGTCATAGTCTACTCATGTGCCAAATTTCACCCAAATTCGTTCAGCAATTTTAGCGTGAAAACGTAGCAAACATGTAAACAAAATCATTTTTGCATTTATAATTTAGTTTTAGGATAACAACGTAACAACTATGCATATAAAATAAAATATATGCAGAGCCCCAAAAACTTATGTGTCCATAAAAGGGAAAACACAACATTCGTGAAGGGACAATGCATAAACCCAGTTCCTGTAAAAAGCCTACGTTACAGTTTCATTGACCACTAAACCGAATGTAGTGGGTATGTGGTTGAGTCGTGAGTACTATATATATATGTCGCAGTAAGATGGTTATAGCCGTGATATAGTTATATCCCTAGGGATATAGCTAAATACCGTAATATAGTTATTTGAAAGAAAGAAAGAAAAGAAGGAAAGAAAAAACATTTATTTGCGGTAAACATGACGCAATAAAAAAAAATTAGATTACAAAAATGAGAAAAAGTTGGGGGAAGCATGCGTCACATCCACGCAAATAGTCTATCGCTCAGCATTCAAAGCGGTTCATAACTGTCTTACTAGGAATATAACTATGATACGAACATTTACTAGTAATATAACTATTAGGGCATCCGAACAAATAAGTTAGAACTGTGACCAACTACGCGCGAGCCGAGCAAAGCGCTACGTCGAAATTAGTCGCAGTAATAAAATTAGGGCACCCCGACAGTTATGAACCGCTTTCATATAATTATGGTACGGTACTATAACCATCTTACTGCGACATATTTTAACATTGCCATGAACTGATTTACTACCTACTAATCTCTAGTTCAAACGAAACGTTTTGAATGGACAGTGTATCTGTCATCTATGTCTGTCAGCGCCGCGGTACTACAAAAAAATGAGGTGTTCCACTCAGAGCACTGATTCCAACAGCACTTGTCCGAACCGCACCTGAGCACTTCCACTAACCGCACTGAAAGAAAATTTTGATAAGTGCTGTTCGGTGGAACAGTTTATTAATATTATTTTCAGTCCCCGAACGGCACCTGCATACAGCTCAGATGCGGTTTGGACAAGTCTGCCGTCCTTACGAAAAGTGCAATAACTCGAGTTTTGCGCCGAATTGAGATAAGTACGTACATATTCAGAATTTGCAGAATGAGATCTGTATTTTCTTTTCAGACACTTTTTACGTATCTATGACGAATTTGCCTTGTATACCATGTATAGTGTTAGAGATTACCTTCAAACAAAACAAAAATAAAATCTTTACTCGTGTTTTTCTCGAAATCAGGTTTAACCTAGTTATTGCACTTTTCGTAAGGACGGCAGAAGTGCTGTCAAAATCAGTGCTCTGAGTGGAATACCTCTATTTTTTTTGTTTGTTAATTTTGTTAGTTTTAAATGCTCCTTTTTATTGATTGTATTTCCTGTGCATGTTCCAAAAAAAAATATTTTTCTTTCTTTCTTTCTTTTATACATATCATAAATTAATGTCGCTTTTCGTGTCTATCTATGTGACCGTGTTATTCTTCTTAACTACGCAATTTTACTGCGGTTTTTACCATCATCTTACACATTAAAAAAACGAGCGAGCCTTATAGCATAAAGCTGTGTAACATCTGACATCTCACCTTGGTAATAAGCAACATTAAAGAGGCGGGTTATAAATTCTTGTTTCCAAATCCCAATTGATTTTATTTCCAGTTAAAAAATATCCAATTTATGGTAGTTCAGTTGATTTCAGACTAACTAGCACTATTGAAAAAGTAATAAAAAAAAATTATATTTTAGCCCAAACTGAACTTTATGTTGTGTAAGTACTGAAGTTATTTTTTTCCAAAATCTTGTATTTATTTATACATATTTGTAAACTTAATTAAGAACGCCGATTATGTATTGGTTTAGCCACTACATTAGATGGTGATTGAGGTAACCAATTAACAGTTTCTTACCACATAATGAATACTGCTTCATTTATTGCTGGAGACCTGGTATCCTGAAGTACAGACCTTATGCCTAGCTGAGGCACCAGTCTCCTACAGCATGATTAAAACTATTATGTATTGTTCAATGATCATTTGAAAATGTACTTTTATATTAGGGTGAGAAATAAAATCTTATCTTATCTTATTACATAAGCCGCCCTTTCGTATTCAATTAAACGAGAGCTGTAGTCGAATTATTATACCTTATTGCCTTATTTATTATTAGCATAAATAAAGGCAATAAGGTATATTGTGTATCAACGCGAATATCGCTACCGCAAGCCAAACTTTAAGTCACCTAAACCCGAAAACACATCAGAAGTTTTTAGTTTATTTCCTTCGTTTCTTGTAAAATGTAAGTTGACTCTAAACTGTCTGAAGAACTAAGCTTTCTTCGTTGGCTCGACGTCAACGCCCTGAAAATGAAGATAGAAAAATGCATTTTGCATTTATTTAGATATTAATATTGGGAGTGGTGGTAGAGCTGTTCAGCTATTGTTGTGAAGCGAACTCAGTTATTGTGGCTTGAATATCTAACCTTACATCGAATTTTGCTTGTAATGTTTTCGTTTAAGGCTTCGTGCACGAAATCGACTGATTTTGATCAATTTTGTTCATTGGTTGTGAGAAAGGGAAACAGAATTTAAAAAAAAAAAAACGTGTGGCACTCGGGGACTGCCGCGGTAAAGCTATTGCATAGCATTTGTAACCTCCATACTTCCTATTTGTCAACGCTACACTTGGGATAATGACGTGATGACATAAAACAAAAATTACGTCATTACATGGTAGGCGGAGTGGCGGGTGTTAGGTTTTATTTTCGTTACGTTACGGAATTTCTTGATTCGGTCGCTGCGCTCAAAGCCCGCGATAAAAGCTATGCTATAGCTTAAAAATATTTGTGATTTGAAAAGTCAAATTCTTTGTCTTGTACATAGCGGAAAGGGATTTCTCAAATAAATTAAGGATTCGTGGAAAATCACTAAAATTCGCAACAAGTTTTCCAAAAATTTACGCGAGACTGACGTTTGATTGTTTCGTTAGAAGAAACTACTTTTGATTTTCCAAATTAAAAAATATCATCAACATTATTCATTGTCTACTTGTACATAGGGGAACCACTTTTTTCAACTTCCATACAAAACAGCAGATTTTTTTTTAAATGACCATTTTTTTTAAACCCTGTCAGTAATGTATTTTTCCTATTATTTAGAAAACCATATCTAAAAAAAAACACATTATTTCTTCAGCTATCCTTGACATAAAATCAAAATTTTATTTTTTGATTATATCTTCATTAAGTAAATCAAAGGCGAAATAAACCATATTTTCGAGAGCGCAAAAGCAACTATTAACAGGTGCTATGACTGACATGAATGGTTTAGCACCACAAAAACTGTACTTTTAAACTTACACTGAATTAATGTTTCAATTATTTCAAGCTTTCTTACAATAAGATAAGTTATTGACGAAAAAGGTTTTTTTTCGTGCACGGAGCCTTATTAAGTTATTTTATTGTTTGTGTAAAAATATTAAGAAGCCCTTTGAATATTTTAATTAGTAAATAAACTTTACAAGAAAATTGAGACGAATTTTGATCTGGGGATTCAAAGTCTTCGCTGTATATTCAACGAGTTTATATATATACTAGCGGACCCGACAGACGTTGTCCTGTCAAAACATTGTCCAGCGGACAAAATTGTGAATCTAAACCATTCCCAGATCCCCTTGAACACACACAAAAAATTTCATCAAAATCGGTCCAGTCGTTTGAGAGAAGTTCAGTGACATACACACTCACAGAAGAATTATATATATAAAGATTTACTGTGAGGTATAAGAATAAATGCGTCATTGTTTATTACTAGATCTCGCATGCTGTTGATCTGAAGCGAGAAATGTGGGTGATGCAAATTGGCACCCAACTTACATAGTATTCCAATACGCGTGGGCTACATCTAAGAGCCTTCCACCTGGCTCGCATTAACACAGCCGACTTGGAAATCCCTAAATAAACTACGAACCCAAGACTGCGACATATCGACGGTTGAAAGGCTAATTGATCTAAGCGACATTTTGTAAAACTTGCTCCTTGATCATACTTTTTTTTTTTTATCATAAAAAACAAAAAGGATTGTGTGGTTTTATGAAACCACGGTAAAAGTGAAACTTCTATAGGCGCCGCCATATTGGCCTTGGCTGCTCTGACGAGTGCCTTTCACTTTATCCCTACTCTGCGGCCGACCGTCACGCGACATGCAACACACAGACGAAAAAGTTTGAGACGATGTAATAAAAATTTCACTTTAAAACAACTATTTGATAGACTTTTATTTACTTAAATCAATCATAATAAGATCTTATTATGATTTAAAAAAAACAACCAATCCATCCTCCTGCAAGTTTTACAAAATGTCGCTTAGTGCAATTAGCCTTTCAAACGTCGATATATATCTAGTAGATAACACGACTCAACCACATACCTACTCCATTTGGTTTAGTGGTCAATGAAACTGTAACGTAAGCTTTTTACAGGAACTGGGTTTATGCATTGTCCCTTCACGAATGTTGTGTTTTCCCTTTTATGGACACATAAGCTTTGGGGCTCTGCATATATTTTATTTTATATGCATAGTTGTTACGTTGTTATTCTAACTAATATTATAAATGCGATCGTTTTACGACTACGAACCCAAGTTGGCCATAGCAAAGAGAATCTCCATAGATGGGGGTTTATAAACAACTCGGATCTCAAGTGATTATGCGGCGTCTCTCCGCAGGCAAAAGCCGACCTTAGATCTTGCGCCGCATCCCCTGTCACCTGAGCACTTGAAGATCTTATGACTGCGTCAGAGAACGGAATTCGCGTGGCTGAATTTTGGGCTAAACATAATATCGATGGTCTAGAAGACAAACGTACTAATTACAGATGTCACTTAATACAAATGTACACTCACAATTTAGCCTGAAAGAGATGGAATTTAAAAACTCAAAATTTTGCACTTAGCTCGTTTGTCTTCTAGACCATCGATATTTGAATTTTCAAAATTTTCTTAAAATCTATACGCAAAGAAGTAGAACGAACTATCACGTAATAGAGCGGAGTCCAGTGGCCAATCTGCACTTCATCGTACAAAATGGTCAACGAACTAAATTGTAAAACGTACAAACAACAATAAACAAAATCATTTACATTCATACAACAGAGATCGCGTACTAGAAACAGCTGACAAGTGAAATAAACATGTAAATCTTGCATTCATAGTTTTAAGTAAACCTACATTTATAAATATTAGAATCAAGGTGTTCTTTGCAAAGACATAAAAAGCAACCAAGTGCGAGTCAGACTGGCGCACTAAGGGTCCCATAACACAAAACTACCATATGATTGTTGACCAATAACCTTCATTTTATTCTACGTTCAAAACTAAAAAACGCTTTAAAAACACATTTCTTGTATGGGGACCCCCTTGAATTTTTTACTTTATTTGTTGTTATAGCGGCCATAGTAGTACACACTCTGTGAAAATTTCAAATGTCTACCTATTACGGTTAAAAAAATACAGCCCTGTGACAGACGGTTGGACAGCGGAGCCTTAGTAATAGGGTCCTGTTGGCACTCTTTAGTACGGGACCCTAAAAACGAACTAATAACACAATTCAAATGCAAATTTGAGTAAAATAAACCGAATATTCGTATTACTGAATAATCGATATTGCTTTATCGAGCCCTCCTTTGTATTCGCTATGATTTGACAGCTGCCATCGGGCGTATATCAAAACTCCGAGCAATAACTGAGAAATAGAAAATAAAATCTTATTACGATGCGATAATATATTGATGGAGCTTGTGTATTATATTTCATTGTGTGTTGAGATTAATGGAGAAATAAGTTGAGCAAATAATAATTTATGGAAGTTTTTTCAGGGTGCCTAACCGGGGACTATAAATCTCTGCTTTGTTACCATGACAGTTTCTATTGACACCAATGGACACACGAGTCTATTACAGTATTTATATTTTCTTAATGTCCCTCGGGTATCATCGGATTTCCAAATACAAACGAATGCAAACCATGTCCATCAATTATTAGATTTATCGTGTATAATAATTTGAATTCAGAACCAAGTACTTTATTGTTGTTTTGTTTTGATTTCCGTATGAACTTTATAGAGCTGTAGAACTATTTTCCTATCTGTCGTGCCTGCGACTTTAGCGGCTTTCCTCCCATTTTTTAAATAAATTACATTAAGTTAAAAGAGTATTAACAACTCTATATACTTCCAAGTCGATTGAGAGCGTCCGGTCCGCACGAAGTGCAAAGGGCAACTGATAGAAATCCGACAACTGACGAAACACGAAGTTTGCCGAGGGACGTTAAGAAAATAGAAATACAGTAGTATCGTATTACCCAGTAACCGGATAGTGGAGGTCAGATAGGCAGTCGCTCAACTAATATACTGGTATTTATCTGTATACAACCTTATATAATAACTATGTTAGGGTCAGCTTCCAGTATAACCATACTGAGCTGACCCTAACATAGTTGGGAAAAGGCTAGGCAGACGATGATTATGATGGACACACGTGTTGTTCCGAATCTTAAAGTTTTTTACTTCTTTTTACCCGACTATGGCGAAGCAAAAAGGAGGGTTATGATTTTGACCGGTATGTATGTATGTTCATTTGTTCCCTCATAACTTCTAATCATAATTGTAGTTACCTAGGTAAAAAAAAGAAATTCTATTTAGTCCGTCTTTCAGATAATAAAAAAATATTAGACACGTATTTTTTGCTTCATCATATTAATCAAAAATAAACTTAGAAAACACGCATTAAAGTTGGGGAGTGGGGACTCGCTACGTCACAACGTCGTATTAAATCTGGCAAGGCGTGACGTCATGCCACATTTTAACTCAATGTATCGCCGTAATCTTTTGATTACGTAAAAAAAGTGTCCAATATTTTTAATAATCTAACTGACGGATAAAACATTTTTTTTTGTCGTCATCCTTATTGTTTCCATTATATCCGAAGTTCGATTGTTAATTGGCACTCGTTACAGGAACAGCCTCTAGACATCGAATGTCATTCACTACATAACAGTTAAGTATTTCATTTACTAGTGCATCCTGTATGAGTGCATGACAGCGCTCGACAATAGTTAAAATAATGTTCTTTATAAGTTGAATAGGGATGCTATTCAACGTATATAGAACATTGTTTTTTGTAATTGTTTGGAAGTTGGATGAGAAAGTAATAAATGGTCTTTTACATAGATAAACGATCCGATTTACTTTTGTGATTTGTAGAAAAGGTCTATCTATATTTCAAAAATGGTTTGAACGATGCCTTAACTAAAAGATTAATGATCAAATACCACTTTCTTGTTGAAAAATAAGTCGATGACAACACAAAAGGTTATGATAAACCACTTTATCTTCTCGAAAAATATTTCGGTTAGCACTTTCTTATTCAAAATGTCACGCCATTTGTCCAAATAGACTCAGACCTTTTGTAGTCAAAATGTTAAATGCAAACAAACCTTTCGAACTGAAACATAGAATAATATAAGATGGTTCAGTCCGCATTTTAGGTATAAAGCCACATATACGCGGCGGGCCCGTCTTGTCGGGCCAATTCAGTGAGTGTTTAGAGATATGAGGAACAGGGTATAAAGTTCACACATCCACTATAAAAAATGGAAGATCCTCCGATTAGACGGGCAGTTGTGCAGTTGGCCGTCAGACATGATACATGTCTAGTGACTATTGCTTTTTTACCCGACTACGGCAAAGCCAAAAGGAAGGGTTATGATTTTAGCAGTCTATGTATGTATGTTTATATGTTTGTATGTATGTATGTATGTATGTATGTATGTTTGCTTTTACGTGTGTTCCACCATAGCGCCTAAACTACTGAACCGATTTTGATGAATGAGGTATCAATAGATTCGTAATAATAGTCCGGGTGACATAGGCTATATAAATTTTCCCTAAATTTAATATGGTGGATTTTACACGTAAATTTCTAACCTCGAAAAAAATGAAAATGATATGATCATGACATGTTTGATACCAAAAGAAAGGTCTTGACGAGCACATTACAAATATGTAAATAATGTTATACTTTCAAAGTAAATAAATATGTTTAAATTGTTAAAAACAAGCATAAGTGAGACTGCTACGTTGTATCGCAAGATGATACCAACGTGCAGTTAATCAAATCTTAATAAATAAAAACGGTTTGTAATTCCATCCTCAATTCCTCTATGAAGAAAAACAAGTACACACGGCTACACATCAAGCTATACATTTCCAGTTTAAGCTGATCTGGCATTGTAAAGGATTTCCGTACAATGCGAGGTCAGCTAATACTGGAAATTTATAGCTTGATGTGTAGCACTGTGTACAACGAAATATTAATATTTATACATGGGGCACTCAGAAAAATTTGCAATAGGTAATAAAAAAAAATATACTACAGGTTATATTTTATTTATTAAATCTTTTCAAATAACTCTCCATTGGCGTCTATACACAGTTTCATGCGTCTTAACCAATTTTCATTACACATTTTCCAGTCCACATCAGACACCTCTTTAATCCCCGTTTTCCCTTGAGTTGATTTTTTATTTTGGGGAACAAAAATGACAAATCCATGATTCATCACACGTAATGAAACGCGCCGAGACGAGCCTGCTTCAAATTTTGCTATCATGTCTCGGCACCATTCTTCCCGAACCTCCTTCTGCGTTACATTGTGTGGTAATCAGCGTGAAACTATCTTCTTTACCTGAAGATGCCCGTGTAGAATTTCATGTACACTTCCCGATCTAATCTGCAGTATATGCTGAATCTCTTCATATGTAATTCGCCTATTCACTTAAATTTAATTTTTCACAGCCAGCACGTTTTCTTATGTAACAGCCGTCATAGATTCGTTGAACCAGCGGAAAACAGTCGCTTTAGAAGGGCTTTTGCCTATGAACATCATTCGAAGTCTTTTAAATGATTCTTTTGGTTTTAGTCGACATTTGAAATCGTACAAAATCATCGCACGAAAATGTTCTCGTTGTAAATTCAATTTTCAGTGAGACGTTGCGCGCGGCGTTGTTGTAACGTTTAGCAAGTGTAAAAACGGAAAAGTATAAAATAAAAAATAAAGTTTAATAAAAAACTGTAACCCGATCACGGGAAAATAAAAATGATCTAAAAAGTACGAAACAAGCAAATATTTCAGACAGAAATCAAGACATAGGTACAAAAATGGCCAAGGTAAAGCCGTCGTCGCATGCCATTATAATTTTGTAGGTGTTCCTGGCACCCACATGGTATACAGGCATGCGACCACGGCTTTACCTTGACCATTTTTGTACCTATGTCTTGATCTGTCTGAAATATTTGCTTGTTTCGTACTTTTTAGATCATTTTTATTTTCCCGTGGTCGGGTTACAGTTTTTTATTAAACTTTATTTTTTTTTAAGGTACCTCCTCTACACGTAAAGTGGGGATGTTATTTTTTTTTCATCTATCCAGTGTGGGGTGTTTTTGGAAAGATCGTTCAAAAATATTGGGAGTTTGCAAGGACCATTTTTGGATTCAGGAATTTATTTTCGAAATATTAAGCTTTAAAGTGCTAATTTTTGTTAAAGTCAAGTGCCAGCCCCCTGCCAGCTAAATGGTTGGTTTTGGAAATGTGAAAAAATTCACAGCAGTAGTATATATAATGAAATTAAAAGAAAAACTATCACAGCTAAGTAGACTTTACAATATAACGAGTAATAATCGACCAACTCACATTTACGGTTGCAAAAACATGTTCTCCCATACATTTCGTATGAACATGTCTTTCAACTACAAAGTTAAGTTTGTCTTTGGGATAAATTCATCTCAACTACAGAAACCTACATTGTGCGTGGTCCGACATGCATTTGGCTGGTTTTTATTTCAATGATTTTTCAGAGTGAACCATCTGTATTTAACTGTAACTGAAGATAAAAAATATTTGTTTGGCATGCTTGTCCTGAATGTTATGTAATATTTCTAGACGAATGTTTAAAAATGTTGTCATGCTAGCTGGCCTCGTTAGTCACAACCGCAGCGACAGCTATTTATTTGGTGCTATGGGTTCATTTTCCAGGTTGGGTAAAGTGTTACTGGGGTTTGTCTATCAGGAATTTCTAAGTAGCTGTTCGGTGTCTAATTTTGCCGGTGTAATCGGCTCGTCCTTATTTTTAACCGACTTCCAAAAGGAGGAGGATCTCAATTCAACAGTATGTTTTTGTATGTTTGTCACGCGATTACTCCACTATGTTTGTTAGGTTTATACTTTAGAGGTGGTCCATATAAATTTTATTAACTTTGCTTAGGTAGTTTTTGAGTTAGCTTCAATGTTACGTAGTTTTTCCCGCTTAGTATGTGGATATGATAAGTTCCTGTCACTGTTATTTACATAGCAGGTAGTGATATTCGAATTTGTGTGGGGTGGTTTCACCTGTATAAGTCTAGATCTTGTGGGGACATAGGGATAAAAAGTATCCTTTGTCCTAACCCAGGTTATGGTCTACCGATGTGCCAAATTTCAAACCCGTTCACCCGTTTTAGCGTGAAAGAGTAACAAACAAACAAATATACTCACTTACGCATGCATAATATTAGTTAGGATAACTCCCAAAATGTGGGTGTACACACGGCTACACATCAAGCTATACATATCCAATAAAAGCTGACCTCGCATTGTACAGAAATCCTATGCAATGCGAGATCAGCATAAACTGGAAATTTATAGCTTGATTTGTAGCCGTGTGTACCCACTACCCAAGTTCATGATATACATTTCTACCTACCCCTTCAAGAAATACAGTCGTGATGTTGTTAGATTATTATCATTATCTAAAAGCTAACTTTAGTTAAATACCACTCACCCAGTCATTAACAAACTAATTACTAGAATAAATTCTCCGCCGTTCACTAATGAACTATTTAATATTAATATTTTACAGGAGACAAAAGCCTGAAGATAATACAAGTAATTTAGAACGTCGAACTACACTCATAAGTAATGTAAATTATCTCATTTGACAATGTCACCATTCTAATGGAGATAGACTCAATAATTACCCGTCTTGACACTTGAAAACTGTTTTTAACCAAGTTAATATAAAATGGTTTTTAATTGGCCAAATTGTAAACTTCGGGGCGGGACCTGTACTTTAATAATTTTCAGGGCAATTGACGTGCAGAAGAGATACTTGATAGTTGCACCGTACATCAAAATCAAAATCAAAATATTTTATTTCACATAAACCTACATGGGCACTTATGAAACGTCAGAAGCTAGGTGCATGGTTCCAATTGGTCGTTTCCTATGGAGAAGAGCCGGCAAGACACTCCACGGTTACTCTTTTAAAAATAATTGGCTTTTACAATACTTTCATATAACAGTGTTTCTAGGTATGGGAGGACAGTGTAGGTCTTTCAATAAGTACCAAGTACTTAACAAAATAGAAAATGGTCAACAGGTCTACAATCCACTAAGCCTACAGCGTTCTCACATTCACAAAATATGTAGAAAAGAATCTATACAAAAAATAAATAAATTAATAAAAGTAAAAAACCTATTTTAATAAAACGCAATTATATGATTGCTGTTACAACTGTAATCAATCTGAGTAATTATCATGTCCACAAAAGTCTCAAAAAAAAAAGTTGAAATTAAATCGTAGGTATATAATGTCAAATAATAGAATAATAAATATGTCAAGGACGAATGTAAAAACAAAAAAAAAAAAGATTTAAATAAACACTGTAATTTGGGAGCAGTTAATAGACTCTTACTTAGTACATGATACAAAATGGCTTGAAACTTAGCTTAACACTTCACTTGTGTTCAAATTTTGACTAGCTAAATGATGGTAGCCGCCTTTTTTTTGGGTGGGAAATTATCAAATAACTTCTCCCGCTCTGGGCAGAGCTGGGGGGGCGTGTCAAACTCTTACTGACTAAAACCCACCCGTGTGCCTTCAGTTGCCATGATGCCAGGGGTCACGATATCCCTTTCAGAATTCTTCGCAACCCCGGCAGGCATCGGCCCTAGCGGACCCCGTCAGTTCTGCTGACATCTCTTTGAAGCACGCGTGGAACATAACGCGCCGTCGACCCGGGCCTAGTCCTTGTCGGACATCGAGCTACCCATTGCTCACCGTCCGCAAGCCCGCGCCTACGGTGGCCGGGCATCGGCCTGCGACTCCCGACGCCCAGGGCGTCTCCTACGGCGGTAAATGATGGTATCTCCTAATTTTACCATTATCATCAGCCTAACCTTTTCCCAACTATGTTGGGGTCAGCTTCCAGTCTAACCGGATGCAGGTGAATACCAGTGTTTTACATGGAGCGGCTGCCGGGACCAACAGTTTAACGTGCTTTTCGAGGCATGGAGGGGTCTCGTTATGTAATGGATAGTCACCCATCCACGGATCGACCTCGGAAAGATTAGCTTCACCTTCGATCTTCTTCATTCCCAGATACTATTCCCACATTGAGCAAAAATTTATAGGCTTACTAGCTTCTGCCCGCGATTTCGTTCGCGTAGAAGACACCACAATATTCAATAACAGCCATATTTTTATAATAGGTACATACCTTTCTCGTGGCTAAGTACTAGCAGCCGCTCGGGTCGATCTGTCAGGTTAAGCTACGCTTGCCGGGGTTGGTCCGTGGATGGGTGACCATTTCTACATACCGAGACTCCTCCGTGCCTCGAAAAGCACGTTAAGCCGTTGGTCCCGGCTGTCATTGGTCTTTGACAGTCGTTACGGGTCGTCAGAAGCCCGAAAGTACTGGGTTGTGGAGGTCAGATAGGCAATCGCTCCATGTAAAATACTAGTATTCAGCTGCATCCGGTTAGACTGGAAGCCGACCCCAATATAGTTGGGAAAAGGCTAGGCAGATTGATTGATTGACATTCTTTTATACTCTGTTTGTAGTTTTATTTTCAGCAGCCAAAATATACAGAGAGTCAAGAATGGTGACTCGGGAGCAAGCGACGTACAGTTGTCCGTGTGAAAAGCAGCTTGTCCTGAGGTCGACACCCGCAGCCTTCGGTGTTAGCCCCTGTGACTTGTTGATAATCATCGTAAAGCATACGCTCACAGGGCACTGCTTAAACTGGTAATTGAATGGAGTTAGTGGTTTACAAGTAACGACAGACTGAAAAATGTTAGTAACAATATATCTTACAACTATGTTAGTAAACATAACCTATACATTTAATGAATTGCAGATGTGGAAACCTTGCAGCAGCGATTCATACACAAACAGTCTAGTCTGCTCCCGATACACTGCAGTATATTGTTGGGGCTGGCCCGCACAAACACTGTTTCGCCAACTTCCGCCTCGTTTATAGGCTTATTTAATGTACTGCATTTAGAAATCGATTAACAATCAAGTTTAACAAACAGTCGAGTGCATAAAACTGTAGTTCTGCCTATTCATTCCAGAAACACAATCGTGATGACATTTAGTACATTGACCCATTATGGAGTAAGTAGAAAAAGAGCAATTCCATGTATTTTCCAATTGTAGTGAGCATGCGAGATGCCAATAACGATTACAGAATTGCACATAGCTCTATAAGTATAGCCCGTTGGAGAGCTCCCCGGGCTATTAGCAAACACTATTGATTGTTGGACTGGCCACCACAATGCATCACATTCTCCTTCATTTATCTTTCATGCTATTGGTCATTATTAAACCATTAAATTGGTTGTTAACTAGGCATATAATTATTTGTAACCTTAACGATTATTTTCACTAATCCTACATTTAATCTGTGAACAGCGTTATGGACTGCAATATTGTCTGTTAGTTTTGTAAATTTCTTGTTTTAGGGTTCCGTAGTAAACAAGGAACCCTTATAGTTTCGTCATGTCCGTCTGTCTGTCTGTCTGTCCGCGGTCTAGCTCCAAGACCCTTGGTACTAGAAAGCTGTAATTTGGCATAGGTATACATATTAATTACGCCGACAAAGTGGTAAAATAAAATTATGAAAAATATATTTTTTTTAGAGTACCTCCTCTACACGTAAAGTAACGATGTTTTTTTTTATCCCATGGTGTGGGGTATCATTGGAAAGGTCCTTTAAAAAATTGCGAGTTTGTGAAAACCATTTTTAGATATAGAGATCCGTTTGCGAAATATTAAGCTTTAAAGTGCTAATTTTTGTTAGAGTGAAATGTCCCCCCCCCCCCCCCCCCCCAGCTAAATGGTTGGTTTTGGGTGTGTGAAAAAAATCACAGCAGTAGTTTATATAACAAAATTAAAAGAAAAACTATCACAGCTAAGTAGGCTCTACAAGTTAACGAGTAATAACCGACCAACTTAACTTTGCAGTTACAAAAAACATATTTTCCCATACATTCCGTATGAACATGTCTTTCAACTACAAAGTTAAGTTTGTTTTTGGGATAAATTCATCCCAACTACGGAACCCTTCATTGTGCGTGGTCCGACACGCATTTGGCCGGTTTTTAATGTAGGTGATTGTTGTTCCTTTTGATTAAAAAGTAATATTCAGTTATTGTGGCTGACATCAAAATAAAATTTACTCACTTTTATTGGGTTGACTATATTATTGTCCCGTGCATCATAAGGTTAAATTAACTTCATGGTCTTATAACTATTTAGTCTGGGAAGTTATTTTTTCCTCAAAATAGTTTTTTTTTTTTTTGAGAAATACAGGTTATTTTACAGGTTCGAATTCCTGAGTAGGCACCTAATTACAATTTGCATAACTCTATTCATAATATTAAATTAAAACCCTGTAATACCTTACAATTCTTGTTAAGAAAGCTGGTTTTAATTATAGTTTTCTATGAACTTGAATAAAATATGCGTACGTAATTAGTATTTTAGAAATTCTAAGTATTACTATGACACATGCAATGATTTAATTATACAGGCAACTAAGTACTTAATTTATGTTATTATGAACTGAGTTATTAATAAGCTACAGGTGTGTTCTGACAGAATATAATATATCAAAAGCAAACTACATACTAGACACGCAAAGGACTGTATAAACAAATGAATAGGTATAGTTAAAGCAATGGCACGTAACATTTAATCGGAGAGGCAACCGGATGGCGAGTGGTAATCTGGGTCTTGAAGTGATACCGAACCCCCCATCCCCCATATCTCCGCCCCCGTCCATTTGGACGGTATGGGGGGGTTCGGTATCACTTCAAGACCCAGATTACCATTCGCCATCCAGTTGCCTCTCTGATAAAATTTTACATGCCATTGCCTTGAATAGGTAGTAATACTTATTTTTAGTCAAATTCAATCCCACCAAAAACATAATATGTAAAAAAAATGCAAGTCTCGCAACACAGTTCTTCTACCGTAAAAAGATGTGAGATCTAATGTAAAACCAAGTCTGTTCAGTACCTATCTATTTGTCATCTTTATTTCTATGACTTGACAATCGCACACAGCAGTAGAATCAGGTTTCTAGCTTCATCCACAATGAAGTTACAGGGGGTCAAAAATGTCCTGAATGGGTTTGAGAAAAGATGGTACGGCTGTGCCTTTGTGTTTGTTTTCTCAACTTGGTGGGGGCACTGCCGTGCCTCTTGATAATTTAAATCGCACATACCATAAACATTCCCAAAGACATCGTTAAAGAAGGATTTGAAAGACGTTTAATTTAAGAAAATTCTATTCTTTTCTGCAGCTATACTTTCCAGATTTATTGGAAATTCATTATATTTATAAACTGTCACGTTTTATAATGAAAATAATTGATATTATGTACATATAAGTAATTGCAGTAAATTAAAACTCTAGAGGACATTAACCTACTATCCTTTCACAATTATTTTATTTTATTCGTTATTTTGCATCAGTAATCTTTATTGTCGTTTCTATAAGGTTGGTAATCATAATTCTATAGTCTGCTATCAGGGAAAAAAGGATAGAATTTGTCCACGTCCTATAGTTAGTTAAAGAAGTTAAAAAAATGGCACTCTGGAAGTGCCGACAGAAGTTAGAACTTAAAAAAAAATGGGCACCGCGGTAATCAACGCGTTGATGTCTTTTACTCCACGGTGTCGGTAAATTGCGCTACAGTGTCGCGAAATCAATGGTTTAGTCTCATTTCAAAAATGCCTAACGCGCCTAAAGAAGTTTTCACTTCAAAAATTGTTATTGATAAAACAAGTAAATAAGTAGGTAAGTATCGATGCGGACTAAACGTCATCTGCTGGACATGGTCATGACCCTCAATACATATTTAACCTCCTCGATCCCCGAGCCGTGAGTCATAGCCTCTCGATACACATTAAATATGCAGACGTCGCGTTGATACATTTGCTAATAAAAATTACTTATGGACAAATCTTTCTTACTTTAGAATTCTAAAAAGAATGCTTTATTAAATAAATGGAGTCAATCTGTTATCTGTCTCTGAAGCACTTTGGAATATTCATTGAAATCATAGTACAAAGAGTAAATAGGTAAGTAAAACATTTATACATCAAGTTGTTTAAGAGGCCGGCGACACGGCTCGCAACTACAAATCGAGATGTTTGCAAAATTCAATTCCAAGCACGTTGCGCTAGTGTGAGTGCCTGTCGGAGCGATATACACCTACAGTGAGCAATACTACCACGCACACATTGACAATTATTGCTTGACGCGATAGTACTACTAGCTTTCGAAAATTTATGATAAATTTGGATGTGTTCCGTAATACAAAAAATGATGAATGAAAACTTAATGTATTTCCATTTATTTTTTTTCGATAATTTGTAACTTGATAACATAAACTATGCTTCTGCGGAAACAATATTGCAAATATTGTTGTTTATAATACAGAAAAAACAATATGAAAACATGTCATTTACGCTGTAAAAATGTACTAAATGCAATTCGCTTACACTTCATTTAAAGGTAAGTTTTTGGAAATAAAAAGACGTAGGAGCCTAGATAAATACTGTCTCAATCCAAATATCAATAATACTACGTTTGTATGGACAATTCACGCGGCGCCGCATTCTTAATCAATAAATTTCCAGATCATGTCATAGTTCGCAGATGCGCATGTAGATTGCTTTTACGCAATAATGCGTAAAAGGTGCGCTTTCAGTGTCTTGAGCATGGTTGCGACTCGCCTGGACTGCGAATACGTGAGTCACTGTTGTGCCGTCTCTCATGGGATGTATGAGCACTATGTACTAAAGAGTTACCATTTACCGGGTAATATGTCTTGCATTGACTTGAATGTGCCCTGGCGGCTGTGAGTATATCATGCTCACTCAGATGTTTCGCTGATGGTGGCGCGTGTGTTGGATCATTTAGCTCCCTTCAAAATAGTTGAGCTGAATGGTGCTAATCCATGCGTCATGTTCGTGAACAGGCGCCGTCAGTTGGGATTGGTCATTTCTTAGTTGTCACGGCTTACCTATTTTTAATTTATTTTAATTTTTGAATTGTTCTTTGTTTTATCTTTTTATTACGGACACTTCTAACGTGCACGTCTTTCTACATTGTTCTCACATGTATAATTTCAACATGAATGATGTAACCAATATTTTGTAACAATTTTTTATTTAAAAGAGTGTCCGTCGAGTTTCTTGCCCGTTCTTCTCCGACTTTTCTTCTTCTATTTCTGACTGACCGATTCCTTGACTATTCAAAAATGCCTGTAAACGGTTTAACTGAAATAAATGCTTTGAGTTTGAGATGTCGCAGCGGTGACCAACCGTTATTTATTGTTTTGTTTTCCTTGTTTTTGTTTATTGTCCATGTTTACTAACATAGTCGTAAGTTTTACTAACAATCTTATTGAATCTTGGTTACTCCAATAAAGAAAAATTCTATTCTATTTTATAGTTAACTTATGAAAATTTATTGATTTATTACAGCATGGAAGACTTACAGCTAGGAAAATACAACAAAAAAATAAGCCAATTACAAGTCTTCGCGTTTAGAAAGCCAAGCATTTATAAAGGCCAAGGTGCCAGGGTAGCCCGCGAAATTCAAATATTCATACTCTTTTGCAATTTGCTGATCAGTATCAGTACCCTAACTGCGTAACTTATTTTCGTAAACGATTATGACTCATTTGTTTCATTTTGACAGTTCAACAACATTCACTGCGTTATAAACGTTGCTGAGCAGATTTTATTTTCCAACTTATGAAGCAATAGATTAGGAATCTTTTTCAAATCGAAACAGATTGCGATTGATCGTGTATTAAACAATCAGGGTACAGGTTGTATGTTGATTAAAATATGATTTATGACTGTAACAAATATGTACCTATTTACAGAATTATAATCATCCAAAGCTTCAATACAGATCTCTAAATTAGATCCCCTTAATTCCAAAACTAAAATTAAGTCGTATTTATTATTTGCATCGCATGTAATATAATTATCATAATAAAAGTGTCTAAAATGGACACGAAATCGCGGCACTGGTTTCATCCTTAGCAACAAATTATAATGAACTTTAATCCCATAAAATAAAGACCATAATAGAGTATAAAACCTCTGAGAGGATTAAAAGCTTAGCAGCGCCCGTATTCGGCTGTCTCGGAAAAGAAGGGTTAAAATTCAGGCCATGATGTTTAACTTCTTTTTTCTTTTTGTTTTAGTAACATTTTAATCTTAATGACACTGTCTTAAGTCAACTGACCTATATTCAATGTGGTTTCCTGTTCCCTTTCATATAAATAAGGTAATGTTTCTGCTATTTTATTTTAAAGATTGATGTGAACCAATGGCCTTTTTTTGGGTGGGAATTTATCAAATAACTTCTCCCGCTCTGGGCGGAGCGGAAAGGCGTGTCAGACTCTTACTGACTAACACCCACCTGTGTTCCTTCAGTTGCCTGTATATTGCCAGGGGCCACGGTAACCCTTTCGGACAAACCTGCAACCCCGGCAGGCATCGGCCCTAGCGGACCCCTTCAATTGTGCTGACATCTCTTTGAGGCGCGCGTGGAACACAACGCGCCATCGACTCGGGCCTGGTCCTTATTAGACGGTAAGCTACCCATTGCTCACCGTCCGCAAGCCCGCGCCTACGGTGACCACAGTACCTAATGGGGAGACATTGCCCGCACCCCAGGGTGCATCGTCCCAGAGGCTGACCATCCCCTCGGACGCATCCATAAGGGAACTCCAGCCCACAGGCTCACGGGGAGGTTTCCTGTCCAAGCAACCCTGAACCAATGGCCTCCAATAGCGATAGCCAATGGATGTGTAAAATTTTGGTCACATCATCATCATCTGCCTAGCCTTTTCCCAACTATACTAAGGTTGGCTTCCAATCTAACCGGATGCAGCTGAATACCAGTATTTTACATGGAGTGACTGCCTATCTGACCTCCACAATCCAGTAACTGGGTAAAACGATACCCCTTGGTAAGACTGGTTGTAAGAATTTCGGGTCAAATATTAGTATTCAATTAATTTTAGGCAGTTTAAAAGTCAAAGTCAAAATATTTGATTTTAATTAGACCTAAGGCTTTTATAAAGTCAGGCCTTAAGTCGAATAATTTATTAATCTCGAAGTTACTACCAAAATAAGTAGCAATGAAAAAAAAAAAAAGAATCGATGATTTCAACGTTAAAAACTTACTTCAGTCTATTCTTAAATAAAATTAATATAAAATGTGATGATATGATATAATTTGTGGTTAGTGATAAGCCTAGTGATGTGACCGTCAAACTGCCAAGTCTCGAGTTCAAACTCAAGGCACGTACCTCTGACTTTTCGGATTTATGTGCGAATTGCATAATTATCACTTGCTTCAAAAACGGGGAAGGAAAACATCGTGAGGAAACCGGCATGCCTGAGAGATATTTCTCGACGGCATGTGAAGCCAAGTCAGAGGCCCATGGGTGGCTTTAAAACTCTGACACTAGGTTAGTTAATTTGGGTTCATCCTTAAGGTACCCGATCCTTGAGGGACCCGTCCTTTAGGGCCCCGATCCTTGAGAACCCCGATAAATTTGATAAAATGCCAATGTCGTTTAAAGAATAATTGCCAACAAAAGTGTTAAACTAACAAAATTATTGATCAGTTGGAATTAAGTACTAACACAGTTGCTAATAAAGTAACTCTTATTTCACCGCTTTTAGGTCCATATTGCAGCTTATAAAACACGCGTACTTTTTACTTTGTTTTACTGCACTAATGCTTTTGCATTTACATTTTCTTTAAATCTCAGCAAAGATTTTTTGTGTGTAAAAAATAGTAAACACATAGTACCTGTAAATTGTAATGATATTTAATGGATGTTGGATCTTTGGTATAAATGATAAGTTTTGAAACATGGAGAAAAATAATCGTATATTTCAATACTATTAATACAGGTTACGCGTAACAAACATAATATAATCACAGATTTTAATATCACAATTAGTTTGAGATCACGATAGAAAAAGTTTTCAACCTTACTATAACCGTCAGTAAAATTTACTTTATTCGGCTACAATTAAGGTGAATAATAATCACGCATTATCAATCTTAAAATACAACATAGTCTTCTCTTTCTTATGCAAGTCATTTAAACTTTAATTTAATTATATCAGTTTAACTCCAGACTAGGTTGTCTTAACCAAACTAACACATTATTTAATTAATGTACTTTGAAGAACTTTTTGTATCGATGGTACACTAGAATGATAATGGCAAAAATAAAAATAAAAAAACATAATCAAATTTATCGGGGTGCTCAAGGATCGGGGCCCTAAAGGACAGGTTCCTCAAGGATCGGGTACCTTAAGGATGAACTCGTCACTAACAACTCGAAAAGCAGCAGAATAAAAAATGTATCCGGTTTTTCTCATCAAACATGTGATGTTTGATGAGAAAAACAGTTTTATCAGTTTTTTGTGAAAAACACAATTTTATCAATTTATTGACTCGGTTGCAACTTGCAAGTTGCAACTGAGTCAATAAATTGATAAAATTCAATTGCACGAAAGTAGTTCTGGTGAACCACGGAGTGCCTGCGTCAATACTAAATAGCTACTAGTAGCTAGTACTAGTGGCAAGTTGTTGCAGGTTGCCTCCCAAGAGAGGTTCTCATTGCTACTCGTTTACGGCCACAAGGGAAGCGGCTAGTAAAGAGGTTTAACTTATTTCTTTTTTACTAGCTTATGCCCTCGGCTTCACCCGCGTGGAGTTTAGAAATTATCCCACGGAAATGAACTACCGGGATAAAAAGTATCCTATGTCCTAACCCGGGTCATGGTGTACCTGTTTGCAAAATTTCATAGAAATCTGTACAGCCGTTATGACGTGAAACCGTAACAAACAAACATTACAAATAAACTAACAAAGTCACTTTCGCATTTATCTACACCAATATTATAAAGAGGAAGGATTTGTATTTTAGTATTTTTATATTTATGTATGTAACGAATAAACTTAAAAACTACTGGACTGATTTGAAAAATTCTTTCAGCAATGGATAGCTACATTATCAGCGAGTAACATAGGCTATATTTTATTCCCGTACTTCCACGGGAACGGGAACGGGGGATAAATAGTTTATGATGATTTTAGAATGAGGATGAAAATTAAGATGTTTAATTAAGGTATACCTGAAGTTTTTAATGTGATACAAATCTCTTAAAAAATTAAAAATTAATTTAAATGATATGTAGTTAAATGAAAATGAAAGTAAATTAGAGTATGGATGATAATAGTTTAGACGATTATAACCTGTTATACATGGCATGGCGTAGCGTTGGAAGACTTGGAACAAGATGGACTGATGAACTTGTGAAGGCCGCAGGAATCCGCTGGATGCGGAAAGCACAGAATCGGTCGAAGTGGCGGTGCTTGGGGGAGGCTTATGTCCAGCAGTGGACGTCTTTCGGCTGAAATGATGATGATACATGACTTGTGGAAATATGGAGCCTGTTGCCATTATTTTTGACTGTGTCGTGAAATTGTTGTAATACAACTACTTACATATCTCGTTAATACGCCCCCTTGTTTTGACTGCCTCGTTGGTCTAGTGGTCTCAAGCGCTACTGTTGAGTATGAGGTCCTGGGTTCGATTCCCGGGTCGGGCAAAGTGTTATTGGGTTTTTCCATCTGGAATTTCTCAGTAGCAGTCCGGAGTCTGAGTTTGTGCCCGGTTGATGGCAATAGGCTCGCCCCCTATTACATGTGACTTAAACATAACTGGCGAAATGTGGGTGTATTATAGGTACACCTCTGCCTAACCCTTCGGGGATTACAGGCGTGATGTTATGCTATGTTATTTCGTTTACATTAAATTGGATTTATGAACGTAAACGAAGCAAAAGGAGTATGTAAGGAGCGTAGGTAGCAGGTTGCGTTCTCTAATTTCTGTCTACCCCTAGGGAAGAATCCGTGAGTTTATGTATGTATTAAATTGGATCAGTAAAGCAAGCTATGTTATTATTATTAAAAGTCAGATAAAAGGAAAATAAACCTTTATTGGAATAATGTCGACAGAATTACCTTTAAACTTTGTAGGTAGTAGGTACTTACATTATCATAACAGATTGGATACTGGAATATTAATTAGAACCCACGCCTACAACGTTTTAGCATATCCTGACATTTGAACTCAGTAATAACATAATAAGAATAACAAATGATTGAACTTTTTTGAGACTACAAAGTTAAGGAAAGTAACACAAGTATAAATGGCGCCACAGTCGTTTGTTCTCAATAAAAAGTTTTAAGTTACTATCCAGATTATTACTGGCTAGTTGTAAGTCAAACGGATTTAAAAATGGAATGCGGTGATCGAATTTTGAAATTGTTTCTTTTTCTTTAGGGCTGGGAAAGTATCTAGGTACGCTAAGAAATTATTATTACACCTATAGCCAATGCCAATGCTGTTGTTTCAATGTACCTACAGATTTATTTATTTACTTAATACTTCATGCACAAAAATGTACATAGGCGGACTTAGTGTTATAAATATTTTCAATCGGTCAACCTTTGGGAGATACAGAGGACAAACAGTGGTAGATGCAATAACGAAATTTGAGAATTTTTTTATTTCAATTTTAAATTATACATTACCTACCTATCAAAAACAATGGGTCGATACTTTTTTTTGTTCACTCTTCAATCAAGCCTCATCATCTGCCTAGCCTTTTCCCAACTATGTTGGGGTCGGCTTCCAGTCTAACCGGATGGAACTGAATACCAGTATTTTACATGGAGCGACTGCCTATCTGACCTCCACAACCTAGTGACTAGGTAACACGATACCCCTTGGTAAGACTGGTTGTCAGACTTTTTGGGCTTCTAACTACCCGTAACGACTGTCAAAGATCTACAAATGACAGCCGGGACCAACGGCTTAACGTGCTTTCCGAGGCACGGAGGGGACTTGGTATGTAAAGATGGTCACCCATCCACGGACCAACCGCGGCAAGCGTAGCTTAACCTGATCGATCGACCCGTGCAGCTGTTATTACTTAGCCACAAGCCTATTAGCTAATAAACAATTTAAATGTAACTTAAACAGCTAAGAATATAATAATAATAATTTTATTCAATAAATCAAGCAACAAGACTCATAGTGTTAGTAACTTACAAAATACGTTAATAAAACATTAACACAAAAATAATTTGTGACATCACTGCTGCAAGGTGACAGGCCCAGCCGATACCTTGCAGCAGTGGTTCACAAACGCACAATCTAGCCTGCTTGCTATCATAGACAGAATGCTGTTGGTGCTGCCCCGCACCCTTCTAACCAGGGATGCGCACCGCTTCCGCATCACAGTGTAGAAGCAGTCAACGCGTGTTTCAGCAAACATCACTGATGCGCTGCAGTATCGAGGCAACCCCATCAGCACCTTGAATGCGTTATTGTATTGGACGCGAAGGGCGCCGTATGATTTCTGAGTATAATGAGCCCACAGACTGCAAGAGTAAAAAGACCAATATAAATGTAAAATTAATAAATCGTCCAATGACATCTTTCTTATTAACTATGTTAGCATACTTATATAATATAATAAAGCTGTAGAGTTTGTTTGTTTTTTTATTTGAATACGCTAATCTCTAGAAATACCAGTTGGACAATTCTTGAAGAAGTTTATAGGCTTAACATAACATTTACATCACGCTACGACCCTTAAAAATCGAGCAAAAGGAAAAAAGTCAGGAAGCTAAACAAACGAAAACGAAGAAATAGTACGGACGGGCGATGCGCAGCGGTTCGGTAGGTTGGGGTTTGGGGGTCTAAATTTTACGCGGACGAAGTCGCGGGCAGAAGCAAGTATAATATATGTCAGAAATACGTTACTGAGTTGAATAAACAGGACGTCAGCGCCGCCTAGCGGCACTCGACAGAGTCTACAACACAACGCTTGGACCGGCCGGAGCTGTGCAGAGTTCTATTCATTGGTGGCGGTCAAGCAGTGAACACATTTAGAAACTGTCGCGCGTTTCGAATAGTTTTGTCGTGTACCTACAGTGTGTGAAATGCTAGTGTGACTAATGTGATCGTAAATTATAATTTTATTTAAAAAACGGTTTGTAGTAAAACAGTAGTTAAAATATGGCTGATAATAAGGAAAGAGACACCTACCCTCTCCTTCATGTATATTATTAAATATACCTACATATATAAACCTACACCAACCTACCTAATTCTATTTTCTTTCGAATGAATTTATTCATATAAAACTCTTATTAATTTTAAATCCTAACGCCATCTTCAAAGCCACACTCGGGAGGTAAGCAAAAGTCGTACGTGTGTTGCAAATAGGATTGCGACGCAGTAAGAATTGCAATGGCTGCCACGTACAGTACATACCCTATCACCTTACACTATTCTGTTGCATAACATTGCTTCTAAGGCTATTTTATTCAAAGTATTATCATCTTGTTTAATAGTGAAGTGGTAGTAAATGAGTACGTTCACAGCAGGTTACTGTTGATAAAAAATGGTTTCAATTATTGTTTTTTTTTTTTTTTGAGATAAGTTAAAGGTTTTATTTCTCACCACATATACCGGATGATTTTTTTTACCGTCTCCAAATTTTTACAGGGTGTTCTACCCATGAATATAAACAACTTTCACTATCGAAGCAACTCTGAGATCATGAAAAAAAAATCAGCTGTTTCATACATTTTAGTCAAGTAGGTATTGAACTTTTATATAAACAACAGATTTTTTATTTTCGTGATTTCAGATTTGCTCCCGTAGTGAAAGTTGTTTAAATTCATGGGTAGAACACCCTGCAAAATTTGGAGACGGTAAAAAAATCATTAAATATTAATACATTTTCAAATTATCGAGAGCAATAAATAATAAGTAGTTTTATTGATGCATCGGCGAGGTACTACAAAAAGCACCACAAGATCGCTTACAAATTATATTCGAGGTTGTAATAAATTAGCAACAGATTTTGTAAAGATATAGATAATGATAATAATTTAGAAATTAAGTAAGTATCTACTAAAGCAACGTTTTAAACAAAGCCCGACCGACCAGAACTTAATTACTGTTTAACTAATTAGCTATTACACAATGTAATTTAAAACTGAATTTAAGAGATAAAGTTTATTCCCTGTGTAGTATTTAAAACACTGCTTTATTTTTCGTAGGATCTTTTAAATGTTTGAGAAAAATAGCAAGGGATAAATTAAAAAAACCTCAGTTTTTTTAATATGTAGCTTAATTTATACTAATTTCAAAAAGAGGAAAAATTTGTTTGTTGATTTGTTTGTTTGTATGTAGCGGGTAATCTCCGGAACTACCAGGCGGATTTGAAAAATTATGTTTGAATTGGATAGCCCAATTCTTAAGGAAGGTTATAGGCTCGCGGACGAAGTTGCGGGCAGAAGCTATAATTTATAAAGATAACACACGGGCGAAGGCGCTGGCGGAAACTAGTAATAGATGAAAACGAATTTGAATGTCATTCATTGCATTGAAAAACCTTTTCTTTTTTTTGTGAACTTAACACGAGCAACGAGCATATTTTTATTTTTTTAAATTATGTTTTTTTTTTAAACGTTGCCCCACACTAGGAATTTCTCCTGTATCGTGGGTGCGTTTACAAACACTTAAACTGACATACACAAACAGCCAGACCCGGAACAACTACTTGTAGTTCACACAAATATTTGTTCCGTGCGGGAATAGAATCCGCGACACGCAGCGCAGCAGTCAATCGCTTAACCACTGCGCCGACCGTGCCGTCAAAATTATTAGATTAGCTAATAGACGAGTTAATAGGTGAACTTGATAAATAAAAATAAAATAGACACAAGTATGTAGACTGATAAGTTAAAATTAAAGCTTTCTCTTTCCTACAATTAAGCTGGAATTATTATTGCCCGAAAGGTTCTATTTATAATGATCTCATTATGATTTATTGCTTTATTTTAAGTTCCCACTGAAGGGCTCATTGTGGAATCCAATAAATAATTATGCATCTACCTACCAACTGCCAATAAGTACAGGTGTTTATAAAAATACTGTTTATAGAACACAGCAGCATTGAACACTGCTTTTTGAATACAATAATACGAAGTTTTGTCAGCACTCCACTTATTCTCAATCCTAACAAGAACTAAAAAGAAAACCCCAGTGAATACTACATTCAGGTGTAGAAACCATCTCAAAACTATTTTACATATACGCAATTTTAACTTAAGTGCTTTTACCGTCGGGAAAATGTCGTCGACAAAATCCGCGACACAAAGTCGAGATTTTGGATCTCTATTGAAACAAGACGTTTTGTGAATCGTCTCTCACTTGCCGACTATGCAGTTCACTACATGCTCCTAGCATTCAAATACAGGGCAATTTTTGTGAATGTACTGCAAGGAATAAGACCGAAACTATAGGTTTCGCGATTTAGCATGGCAATAACGGTCATTGACCCATTCACATTTTCTGGCAAATTTTTATTTTAAAAACTGAAATAAAGTCCGATAACGTCATGAATCGTGATCTTCAACATGTTCCAGTAACGAAAAACCATACATAGTTTATTGTTTGGCTTCCTACGAAGAGATATTAGGGAGAGGGCAATGACCACTATTGCAACGCTAAAACGCGACAACTGTACATAATACTTTATCTCGTTTGGTATAATAAATTGGTGTAAGCTGTTCTAGTTAGAGGACAAATAAATAAAACAAATGAAAATAAATAACTATGGTAAATTGGACCAAATTGGTCAAAATGTATAAATATCTTCAACAACACTGAGTGCAATAATACAGAGTGTGGCTAAACTATAAATCACAATATGTATGAAAATGCAAACTTGTTTTAAAAAAAATCTTCATGGTTCCTTTGACCACTTTGTTTTATTTACCATGCATAGTTTCTAAGATAGAAAAGAAAGAAAAAGAAATATTTTATTTGCAGTAAACATGACGCAACGAAAGATTTAAAAAAAACCCGGAAATGGGGAAAATATGTGTCACATCCACGCAAAACGGACATCGCTCAGCATAATGCTGCGACCCCATGCGAGACAGAGCCCCAGCTCTGGTTTTCAGTGACAGCCGGCGCTGACGCGATGACGTCAACCGGTATAGCATATCGACGCCTTAAAGTGAAAACCTCGTAAGTGTAAAAGAAGTAACTTTTCAGGAGGAAGAAAGAACTGCTTGCTGTAAAATTTTTGTACGGCGTCTTTTATGTTTCTGTTTTTGCTCTAAATTTTCATCTCAGAAATTCATGCTGTGTATATTTTCTTCACGCCATGGTAAACAATACAGATGTCTGCCTAAGAAATTGTTTGAGGAACGGTGAGAACTTCGGACTGTGAGATAAAAGTTTCAGACTATGAAGTGAGTCTAGTTGTGTATCTTCTGTTATTATAGTTTTAATGTACACGCCTGGAATGATTATAATCTCAGTAAGATTTGTTATTACCTAAAGTAGACACTACTGAATACAATCTTGTTGTTATGTTCTTAATAGCGATGAAAAATAAAATAAAAAAAACGTGTGGCACTCGGGGACTGCCGCGGTAAAGCTATTGCATAGCATTTGTAACCTCCATACTTCCTATTTGTCAACGCTACACTTGGGATGATGACGTGATGACATAAAACAAAAATTACGTTCCCATGACAACATCACGTCGTCATGGGAACCGTCATTACATGGTAGGCGGAGTGGGGGGTGTTAGGTTTTTTCGTTACGGAATTTCTTGATTCGGTCGCCGCGCTCAAAGCCCTGCGATAAAAGCTAAGCAATAGCTTAAAATTTTTTTTTTTTATAAATTCATGACAGTGCAATAAGCTTTAAAATCAAACCATTTCACGTAAGTAATTCGCTTTCGACAGTTCCATTCATGAAATACGAAATTGCAAAATGTCGCGTCGCAATAAAAATACAGAGAGCGCACATTTCTTTGTTTATTAAGTCTGTACAGTGGCGTTCGCGCGACTACATGCATGCAAATAAAAAGTACAATCCCTGTCATACGTCGTAAAGCTTTTATGTCTGTAGCATTGGCTCACTAGATTTATATCTGCTCTTTTGTGAACACACTGTATCTACAATGGTTCTGTATGAGCACTCCATGCGCGCCTAACTAGTTTTAAAGCTTTTATGGTCGCAGTTGCATTTGAATTGATTTGATAATGGCTGTGATAAAATGTGGCCACTCGGAGAATGCATTTTATAATGGTAGTACTGCAAAAATATGTTGATAAAGGTTTATGAAAACTGCCCTCAATTAGAAAGAAAAATAAAGAAAGTAAATACGTTTATTTGCGGTAAACATGACGCAAAACAGAACAAAAACACGAAAATAACAATTTGGGGGAAAATATGCGTCACTTCTACGCAAAACGGCCATCGCTCAGCATAATGCTGCAAACTTATGTGAGACAGAGCCACAGCGCAAAAATGCAAGTGCAATTATTGAATTGGCCCAATTGAATCAGTATTTTATAGGTACCATTCCCACTTCCAAGCTCTGCAAACTTGAGTAGAGTCGGGGCTCCAAACTGGGTTAAAAATGCAAACAAAATGATAAATTCAAAAGTAAAATACCGGAGCCTGAATTTGTGCCCGGTTGATGGCAATAGGTCTGCCCCCTATAATAGCGGGCCAGTTATGTTTAAGTCCCAAGTGTTGGACTTAAACATAACTGGCGAAATGTGGGTGTTATATAAGTACACCTTTGACTAACCTTTTAGCGTGTTATTTACAGGATTTAGGTGAAGAATGCTCAATTCTCAAAATGGCTAATTCTATTAATGGCTAATTCTCAAAATGCTTAATTCAATGACCGACTAATTTGCAAAACGGCCAATTCTATAAATACTTAATTCTCGAAAAGACCAATGATTGGTGAAAATAAGCTTTATGTTATGTTGTTATGCAAAATACTAACTGAATTCTAAACCAAATGAAACGCAAACCTGCAGCATTTACAAATAAAATCTTATCTACCAAAAACAAAACGTGACCTGGTTAATTTCAATTCGTTGGAACAGTATCATTTGTAATTAATTTTTTACAATATGTCACGCAACAAAAGGGAAGAAACAATAGGACGACACAGATAGCCAGGGAGGTTTACCGCGATTAATTTGAGCCTGTATAAATCACGAATATCAGACAGAGGGCGCGCGCTCAAATTAATTCATAAAAACTCATTATTAACGTTACGTGTTTAGCTGTTCAGGAAGTATTTGTGCTAGAACAGATTATTTGTCTGATTCAGAAAAAACAATGGAGTAAATTATTGAAATATGGGATTATATTTTTAATCATAGTTTTTACATAATATATATGATTATTGATTTATTTTCCCATACTTATCTGTAGTATATGAAGAAGCAAAAAAAACATTATTCACGAAAAAAAAATTGAAAAATAAGCGGCAAAACAAATTTTCAGTGAATGATGTTTAAGACAGTAAATAAATTGGTATAATATAAAGTTTAACACACACATACATACATAAACTCACGCCTTCTTACCATGGGGGTAGGCAGAAACTACAGAACGCCACCTGCTACGATCCTTACATAGTCCTTTTGCCTCGTTTACGTTCATACATCTGGTCATACACGCACGCCGGTTGCGAGTACTACGCACCTGGCCTTTCTGAAGAACATCACCAATAAGGTCAGTATATGTCCTCCTAGGGCGCCCCACCCGGCCTTTCCCTTTACATCAGCCTTGTAAATACATTTAAAAATAAATAGCTGTTTACAAACAATAATTTAAATTCAATAACTGATTAAATTCTTCAACGTATTATTCCCAAGCGATGTCAACGTCCTCTTCATCAAAGTTATCAAGTTCGAGTTAAGTTAGTAATTGACTTACCACTTACCACAGCTCATTGATCAGACTTAAGTCTGAATAAGCAAAGTTTAAACTTCAAACTTAACTTGCGAAAGAGAAACACCAACGTTTGGCTCTCAACAATAATGTGAGAGTTAAGTTATTTACATAAGTATACTTTAAGTAAGTGAGAATTTGAACACGACACCTATAATAACCTAGCACCTTAAATGCATAAAACATTCGGAAAGAGAATCTTTTAAACTTTCACAATTCAACAATATCCAATGCGTCATTTTATAAACAAATGAACCAATGGATTATGTTTTGTTGTCAAAAAAGGGATTGTCATTACGGATGTTATGTTATGCATTGCTTGTTATCAGGAACATACAAAAGTACGTTTATTAATGTACGTTGACAGCATTTTTTCGATGTGGCAATTGATGATAATGGGGCAATGAGAGGCTTAATTAATATGTCCGTTTTCGCGACAGCAGTAACGATATTGCGAAAGGGCAATAAGGGTCCCCGTCACCAGATAATGACTGCAAAAACGTTACGACCCTTTTGTCAGCGACCTATATTCAATACACTGCATTAAAACCAAATTATAAACACAAAATTAACCTTCAAATCACCTCATTGTATCTGCCATTTATTAAATGTTAAACAACCAGATCTTTATCTAAAAATAAGTGTAATAAAATCGATCTGAGCTTTGAGGCCATACTATATTTATGACACTTAAAATTTCACTCCGGTTCGTCGGATCCGGCCCACTTTGTACAAAGTAGATTCGATGACTCGCTATTGATTTGATTGGCAATCCCGTTTCAACTTTAGCTATGAAATATCATTTATAGCCGACCAAGAATTTATAAAGCAATTCCTGCATTTGAAAAGGGAATAAACTGACTTTTTTTCTTATTTATTTATTGGCTTTATCGGTTTTTCCAGATTCAAAAGCCATGAAGAGATAATCTTTTTATCGGTTGCTAAGCTTATGATGCCAGTTTTAATTGAATTGTGTTCTTAAATCAAATTGGTTTGAAAAATAAATCGATCATTAATTGGCGGTTGAAGTATTCGGTAATACGTTGGAAGTCTGTTTGAAAATAATTTCTTTCACCCAATCGTTTTCTCGAGTCCTACTTGAGGTTTCTACTCAATTAGGGTTTTGAAGACACTGGAGAAAGTATAATACCAGTCTTTAATATTTTTTAAGTCCTTCGAATATTTTTACCCGACTACGGCAAAGCCAAAAGGAAGGGTTATGATTTTAGCAGTCTATGTATGTATGTTTGTATGTATGTATGTTTGTATGTATTGTAGCAAAAAATATTATGTCTTCTTGCCACTTGTCCAACGCCACGCGGGAATCGAACCCGGGGCGTTGTAAGGATAAGAAATGAAAAGTATGATTGCGATAAAACAACACTGTATATTTAAAAGGTAGACAAAAAAGAACACGGTAATAAAGATAAAAAAATAAAAACAGGAATTAAGGAATTAAATAGCCAAAGGGTTTAGGACCATTGAAAAATGTAATTTAGGCGTTAGGCGATACGACGCGGATTTCCCGACAAATAGCTATTCGTCAAACACCGAGCCGTCGCAATGGGTAAAGCACGCGTACCGAAAAGTCGTGAAGAAAATAATTCCCAGATTTTTTTACATACGGTTAAATGGTATATATTATGAATTAGAAATTTAAAAAGATTAAGGTTTTAAGATAACGTAACACGTAACACGTGTCCTTCGGAAGGTATATTAATTTAAAAATGAGTGTGTGGTGAGGTTAAAGCCAAGAAATTACGCCCAAATGTTCATACTAGAAGAAGTATTTTTTTGAATTTTGAAAAAACTATCATCTAAGGGTAACCAAAAAAAAACCAAAAACTACGTCCGCTGGAGGGTGGCTCTTTGCCGAGGACCGCTTACTGCCGTTCACCGTCCCGACGCCCGGCTAAGCACGATCACGTTATCGTGCCAGGGACGCCTCGCCTGGACCGCTAACTCAGCGTGAACCGTTAACTGAGCCTGGACCGCTGACTCGGCCTGGACCGCTGACTCGGCCTGGACCGCTAACTCGGCCTGGACCGCTAACCGAACTCGGACGCCGAGGACGCTGGTGAGGAGTGCGACCGGCAGTCCGGCTCTGGCCCAGGGGGTGGGGCCGAAAATCGGCCTTTGTATCTGGATCTAAGATAAACCGCGTTTTAGTCCAGGAAGTAAGGCCAAATTATATAGGGGATTATACGACAGATAATTGGTATACTCACAAATGAATCAACAAATGGGTATTAGGGGACAATATCCCCGACTGCTCCCGAGAACTGCCGCAATCAAGACGTAGAAATTTTTACGCACAGCGAAACAATCAAATAGCTCTCACAACTCAACGCTCTGCTGACGACTGACGGTTGTCAACCAAGAAAAAATTCAATATTTCTCTTCCATTGCAAAAATTTTGAATTCGTGTCAAAATGAAAAAGGAAAAAATAAGACGGCCTATGTTCGCGTAAAAAAGGTTTATAATGCAGTGTAATGCTGCAGTACCCCCTTTCTAACAAAAAAAAATCGATACTATCGATAAAAATTCCAAACAGTGTCGCATCACTAGAGTCAGATGATATCTCCGAGGGTATTATGAGAGGAGGCTGAACGATAAGTAACTACAAGATAAATAGAACCTAATCCTATACTAATAAAATAACCAAAGTAACCTACCGGACGAGAATTGGAGTGCAACCGGTAAAGAATAACTTCGAACCGGATCGAACCTATACGTTACCGATGCGAGCTCCAGACGTATCCACTAAACCTACAAATAAATTAAATGCGCGAAAGTCTAAACACCCTATCTAAGACAAGAATAAGTTACGAGATAAAACAAAGAGACTAACAAGAATAAGTTACGAGATAAAACAAAGACACTAATAGCTAAGGTAAAGAAGAGGAAACATTAGCATAGAATAAAGAGAAGATGGAAAAAAGAAGTAACGATAAAAGAAGAAAACGATACCGATTGAAGTTAGAAAAAAAAAATACAGACTCAGGTCAAAAGACGAGAACATTAAAGTCAAAAATTAGACCAAGTCCAAAAAAAAGAGAATCAGGCTATGAAAATGAGCCTGAGTCCAAAAACTACCTCAGTCCAATCAAATACGAGACAATTAAGTGACCCTATCTGTAAGGTGTGCATCCTAGTCGACTTTCGGCCTAATTGGTGCCTAGAGTCTGACTAACAGGATGAGTGGTAACATGAGAGGGATGTTGTGCCTCTGGGGCATACCTAGAGGTCAACAACACCCTTTTTATCGTAGTCGGGTAAGATGAAATCGGCGACAAGACACTAGTGCCCTAGTAGAGGAAGAAAAAAAAAAGCTGTGCAGCGTTCCGCGCCTAACATAGCGTAAATTGCAAATTTAAAACATATATTATAAAGGGATCTGCTTACCACGTTTTGTCCTAGCGTGAAGCATTTTATATTTTATGTTTAGATGAATTTAATATGTATAATTTCTGATAGAACGGTGACAGTTAGAATGTCAATGTAAAAAGAAGTAAAATGTTAGTCAGGAAAAATAAGGCCGTATACTAAGACCGTTTGAAAATAGTTTGTAACCAGATTATTTTAGATAATTTTTATATTATAAAATTACGTAGTTTGAAAATAATTTCTACGTTGGATTCATTTGAATTAGCTAACGCAAGTAGGAAATATATATACTCGTAAAGAAACAACGAATTTAGGGAAAGGAAGAACTGGAGCAAGTACAGAATGTCCAGTGTATTTTCAAATTGAGCGTTCTGTAAATTAATTTGGGGGTAAAATATAGACTGCCAAAAATCACGTTTTGCGCCAGGCAAGAAAAACCATTATTTCAGTATATCCTTAATATGATATGACCCAGAATGAACAGAATCGCAGTCCTGAAGGACATAGGTGGTTCTAGAAATAACCCTAGTCACCCGGCATTTTACAAAGCGAGGTGCAAGCTTGCCGGAGAAATAATCCGTCCCAGAGGACCTGGAGAAATTTCGTCTCCACACAGTGTCACCGACGTTGAGGGTGATAGCCGAACGGTTTGCGTTGTAAGACCGGGAATTGCGGAGAAAGGCTATAGAGAGATTATCGGCCACTTTAGCATAAACCTCGGTGAGGGAGGACAGATTGGACGCATGCCGAGACCGACTTTCAGCCAAATTGGCGCTTCGAGTCTGCCCCTGAGCATGGGTCAAATCCATAAGGACTTCCCTCCCAAACATAAGAAAGTTTGGAGTGAAACCTGTGGCTAAATTAATACATGAATTGAGATAAAGTTTAACTTTGGGTAGCAATTTCGACCAGTTTCTTTGATTTTCCCCGACTAAAATACTTAAGCAGGTAACAACACTTTGATTATAGCGTTCCACTGTGTTAGCTTGTGGAGTATAATAAGGCGTATAAATTGGGGGGCCAATGTGAAAAGACCTAAGAAAGTTTATAAATTGATTGCTACGGAAGACTGTAGCGTTATCGCAAAGAATAGCCCGTGGAACGCCGAAATTCAAAAATATTTCTGATTCTAGGGCTTTAACTACAGAAGCGGCATTCACCTTTTTTAAGGGAATCAGCCAAACATACTTTGAAAACACATCAACCATAGATAGGATATATTTATAACCGTAATAAGCGGTAGGTAGAGGACCAATCAAATCAATAGAAATTACTTGCAGGGGCAAAGAAACTTCTTTTGGGTAGCACATCTGGCCACGTGGCTGTGTGTTAGCGATCTTATACGCTTTGCAAATTTCGCATCGCTTTAGAGTTTCGGTAACATCCCGAAACATGTTCGGCCAATAGAAGCGCTCTTTAATCTTAAGGTAAGACTTCATAACCCCAGGGTGTATAGATGGGAAATTATTGTGAATCTCCCAGATGGCTAGAGGAATCTTCTCTGCTGGCAAAACAATACGCCAAGGACCAGGTGACAGAGGACTAGCGACAGGCATGCGTCTCAAGAGGACGCCGTTTTGGATGGCGTATGCGGGAAACATCTGGGGTGAATCACGAGCACCCAAGTAAACCTTCTTGTACCATCTGTCGTTAGTCTGTTCGGGACCCTGGTCGAACGTTACAGGACTTGCGTAGATCCTGGATAGGGCATCTGGAACTACATGCTGTGATCCCTTGCGATGGACTATATCGAAAGTATACTGGGAGATGATAGTGGCCCATCGGGCCAAACGACCAGAAGGGTTGTTAAGCGTGAGAAGCCATTTCAAGGCCATATGGTCCGTTAAAACGGAAAACTTCATTCCATCCAGATAACAGCGGAAATGCTTTATAGAATCCAGCACCGACAAAAGTTCCCGCTCGGTGGTACTGTAGTTGCGTTCTGCTTTGGAAAAAAGGCGGGAATAATAAGCAATGGGATGCTCCACACCATCAAACTTTTGGGAAAGAACGGAACCGAGACCAACAGCTGATGCATCGCATTGTAACAGGAATGGCTTGGAAAAATCTGGGCAAGCCATCACAGGAGTGTTAATTAATGCGGCCTTTAGCTTAACGAATGCTTGTTCGGCAGCATCGTCCCAGCTTATTGGGTCCCGACCCTTCTTTCTGCCAATAAGAGCAGTGAGAGGAGCTATTATAGAGGAGAAACCGTTAACAAAACGCCTATAATAAGAACACATCCCAATAAACCCGCGCAATGATTTAGCGGTGGTAGGAGTGGGATAGTCCTTAATAGCATCAAGCTTGCTAGGGTCGGTCTGAAGACCCTTCTCGTTTACAATATAACCCAGGTACCTTAACTCACTTTTGCAAAATTCGCATTTTTTTAGGTTAATGGACAAACCAGCCTCCTTGAGGCGGCTTAGCACCTTCCTCAGGAGGGCGAGGTGGCTGTGGAAATCCTTGGAAATTAAAATGAGATCGTCGACGTAGCCGAAAACACAGTCGTTGCTAGTCGAAGTGAATTCGAAGTTGACAATCAGATCGGTAAGACGCTGCATTTCAGAGGCTGCGTTAGTGAGCCCAAATGGCATTCTGACGAACTCGAATAAGCCGCGTTGAGGGACTATAAATGCCGTCTTTTTGCAACTCTCATCGTCCGCGAGAGGAATCTGCCAGAAGGCACTCCTGAAATCGAGAGAGCTTATATATCTTGCGCCCCGAAGGTTGTCAAGAATATCTTGAATGCGGGGGAGAGGATACGAGTCTCTGATGGTCACACTATTCAACTTTCTGCTATCAACGCAAAAGCGGACGGAACCGTCTTTCTTGGTGACCATGACTACAGGACTAGCCCAAGGTGAACGAGATGGTCGGATAACACCCAATTCTAGCATCTTGTCAATCTCCTCATTGAGAACTTTTAATTTAACGAGTGAAAGAGGGTAAAACCTTTGCCTAATTGGCTGTCCTGTCGTGTTGATTTTGTGTGATAGCCAAGTAGTTTTTCCAAGCCCAACCTTGTCAGATGAGATGACTTCAAACTCATCAATGACCTGTTGTAAACTTCGCTCTTGGTCAGGTAATAAGACATTACGAGGATGAATGTATCGGGATTCGGTTACACAAGAAACCTGGGGAGAGGAATGACCGGTAGCAGGAATATACATGTTTCCTTTGATATTATTGTTAAATGCTTTACTAAAAACGGAGGTTAGACCAAATTTGTTCCAAAACTCTATTCCTAAGATAACTGGAGAAGACATACTACGCGCAACTAAAAATTCGTGAACAAAAGTAGTATCGTTGAATCGAACCGGAAGGTAAATAGTTCCCAAAATATCAATGGGCGAGTTATTAGCAGAAATGGCACGGGGACATGAACTGTTCGATGTCATAGAGATTCTTAGCTCGCGGGCCAAACTATCACTAATAAGGGACATCTGAGCTCCCGAGTCTAGTAATGCTTTAACCAAATGACCTTTCAACCAAATCTCAATAAACGGTCTATTATCGGAAGAGTCCGACGCTATCACCGGTGACACTGTACGAGAGAAATAGGCGGCGTGTCGCCGGTGGCTTATGCTTTCTTTTGGATTACAATTTGGACAATCCCGGGTAATCACGCCAGGAGTCCGGCACTTGAAACAGAGTCTGCCAGGAAAATCTGGACAGACACGATAAGAGTGTCCGTTTTTTCTACACTTGGGACACAATTGGGCTTCGGATGACACGACCGAAACAGTTTTGGTGGATTTGGGTAGAAAACTCTCAAAATGCGAAGCAGTATCGATGAGTGCATCGAAATCAGTAAATTTATGGATAGATAGACATGGGAAATATCTCGGGTGCATGTTATGGGTTACGATTTCCAACAAGTCGGGTTTACTAATCGGGCGGCTCAAAGTATCGTTCAAATAGGAAATTTGGATTATAAAATCTCTAACAGGTTGATCTGACTTCTGTTTATAGTTTCTGACCTCTTGTTCGGTTTTGTATTCAAAATCTGTCGGGCCGAATGTCCTAATGAACAATTGTTTAAGTTCTGGATAGGATAAGTCGGATCGGCGAATCGATCTAAAATATTTTAAGGCGGCCCCGGATAAAACCTCATGAAACCGTTTAAGCAAATAGCAATCCGGTAAGTCATCCGCGTCTTTATGTTCATCGATGTTGGTGAAAAATTCGCGAACACATGTATTTCCCGAATAATCAATCTTCCATTTTGAAAGAGAGATTTGTTTTTTAAAATACGGTTGACAATCTTCCGACCTCATAGGAGATGGAATAACAGACGACGTTGAAGCTCTGGATGTTCTGGGTGGAATTGGAGGAGGCCTAGAAATTATGGGGCTGTTTCGGAATGGAGTTGAAGCAATAGGGAGATCTTCGTCTTCCATACTGATGCAAATTGACGAAACAAGACAAAAAATAAAAACACGATAAGATTGAAGACCCGAAGTACAACCGACCAACGTTTACAGAACCGAAGGCAATATATGAAAATGGTCAACGTCCTTTCAAATAGCACTAAAGTGAATGGTCATTCTCCTTTATATTTTGAACAATGTTTGTGATAACAAATATTTACGTAATTTGAAAACGTAAATTTTGTTAACGCAAATATTTCGCTATTACTATTATCCTAATCGAATCCCTGTAGATCGGTTAACAGACGGGGGGTTATTGGACCTAAGGTGGGAGAGTATTTGAAAGAAAGGTTTTCGATTGGAATTCGCCGTGTGTAGCCAAACCCTATATCCAATGTCCGAGCGAGACGACAGCAACAAAACGGCAATATAACGGAATAGGTGGCACTAGATACTAAAAAACTAGATATCTAGCAAAATCACCACTCAAAAAGGCTTACCTTATGCTGCGCCCTAAACAATCGCACACCAAACACACACTACGGGGTACTAGCTAAAACGATGTCTACAAGAGATGAATGAAATTCAGGGATCAATTATGTATTTGCGGGGACGAAATAAAAGGTCAATTCTTGAATATGGTTACATGAATTTGTTATTAAAACAGATTACATGAACAATCACACGACATTAAATATGTTCAACATAGAAGACACAGGCTGCGTCGATTGTCCTTCCAACAAGCTCCGAAGGGCTTCGTGTACGTCTCGTTACCTGAAAATATACCCAATCAAGTAGGTAGAAATTGAATTTGTGCTACTAGGGAGCACACCACATACGGAATAACGAAAAAAATATGTAAGTTATTATTCACAATAAGTGTACTTACTTGTGTTCGGGCGCCAGTTTGTAGCAAAAAATATTATGTCTTCTTGCCACTTGTCCAACGCCACGCGGGAATCGAACCCGGGGCGTTGTAAGGATAAGAAATGAAAAGTATGATTGCGATAAAACAACACTGTATATTTAAAAGGTAGACAAAAAAGAACACGGTAATAAAGATAAAAAAATAAAAACAGGAATTAAGGAATTAAATAGCCAAAGGGTTTAGGACCATTGAAAAATGTAATTTAGGCGTTAGGCGATACGACGCGGATTTCCCGACAAATAGCTATTCGTCAAACACCGAGCCGTCGCAATGGGTAAAGCACGCGTACCGAAAAGTCGTGAAGAAAATAATTCCCAGATTTTTTTACATACGGTTAAATGGTATATATTATGAATTAGAAATTTAAAAAGATTAAGGTTTTAAGATAACGTAACACGTAACACGTGTCCTTCGGAAGGTATATTAATTTAAAAATGAGTGTGTGGTGAGGTTAAAGCCAAGAAATTACGCCCAAATGTTCATACTAGAAGAAGTATTTTTTTGAATTTTGAAAAAACTATCATCTAAGGGTAACCAAAAAAAAACCAAAAACTACGTCCGCTGGAGGGTGGCTCTTTGCCGAGGACCGCTTACTGCCGTTCACCGTCCCGACGCCCGGCTAAGCACGATCACGTTATCGTGCCAGGGACGCCTCGCCTGGACCGCTAACTCAGCGTGAACCGTTAACTGAGCCTGGACCGCTGACTCGGCCTGGACCGCTGACTCGGCCTGGACCGCTAACTCGGCCTGGACCGCTAACCGAACTCGGACGCCGAGGACGCTGGTGAGGAGTGCGACCGGCAGTCCGGCTCTGGCCCAGGGGGTGGGGCCGAAAATCGGCCTTTGTATCTGGATCTAAGATAAACCGCGTTTTAGTCCAGGAAGTAAGGCCAAATTATATAGGGGATTATACGACAGATAATTGGTATACTCACAAATGAATCAACAAATGGGTATTAGGGGACAATATCCCCGACTGCTCCCGAGAACTGCCGCAATCAAGACGTAGAAATTTTTACGCACAGCGAAACAATCAAATAGCTCTCACAACTCAACGCTCTGCTGACGACTGACGGTTGTCAACCAAGAAAAAATTCAATATTTCTCTTCCATTGCAAAAATTTTGAATTCGTGTCAAAATGAAAAAGGAAAAAATAAGACGGCCTATGTTCGCGTAAAAAAGGTTTATAATGCAGTGTAATGCTGCAGTATGTATGTTTGTATGTATGTATGTTTGTTTTTACGTGTGTTCCACCGTAGAGCCTAAACTACTGAACCGATTTTGATGAATGAGGTATCAATAGATTTGTAATAATGGTCCGGGTGACATAGGCTATATAATTTTACCCTAAATTTAATTTGGTGGACTTTACACGTAAATTTCTAACCTCGAAAAAAATTAAAATGGGATGATCATGACATGTTTGGTATCAAAAGAAAGGTCTTGACGAGCACATTACAAATATGTATATAATATTATATTTTCAAAGTAAACAAATATATTTAAATCGTTAAAAACAAGCAAAAGTGAGACTGCGCTACGTAGTATCGCAAGATGTTACCAACGTGCAGTTAATCAAATCTTAATAAGTAGTATCGATTTGAAATTCCACTCTTATGAAGAAAAACAAGTACAACGAAATATTTATATTTTGGATTTCTTCGAAGCTCGTGTAGACTCTGTATTCTTACAGATAATCTAGTAATAGTTTAAATACGAAAACTAATTGTTATTCAGGTTCATGGCTTTTGAAAATAAGGTTTAGAAATAATAGGCACTTGTTCATGTACTTACATATTCTATTTCTCCAACACAATATCAAATATACCTCACAGTTAACACTAGTTATCCTTTTAAAATCACAGCTCGAGCCTTAGTACTCGCATCTCGACGTCTAATGCACGACCGAGCTCGCAGCACTGGCACGACAACCATAGTCGCGTTCTCCCACCATTATGATTCCCGCCATTGACTGGCAATGCGCTGTGATTGGTTAGTCGTGCCATCTACGAACACAGTCGGTACTACATTAGTCAAAACAATACTTTTAATATTAAAACAGATTAATTTAACATATTCAATTAGTGAATAAAATACGATATAATTTACTATTGATAACACTCGATATCGATATATGGTGTTGACGTCGAAATAAATCGCTCTATGGTTTCGTCCAAAGCACTATGCACTGCTATTGGAATTTAAAATAGGTTAATTATTGAACTATTGTATTACTCTACTCTTATTTACGTTTATCAAGTGTAAAAACGGAAAAGTATAAATGGACAACAGCTTGACTGTAATACTGTTAATAGAATACAGAAAGCGCAGTTTTTCGTTCATGAAATAAATGTAGTGGAAATATTGGGTTTATTGCCGCAGTCATGTCAATTGATTTTTTTCCTGCAAAATATTGGACACGTCGCACGAATGCACCCGGAGAGATGGGCAAAGATCGTCACTCACTGGACGCCTAAAGGAGGACATCGCCGTCGAGGTAGACAGCGGCGAAGGTGGTGTGACGATCTAGTTATGTTTGCGGGGCCAACATGGCCTGAAATCACACAAAGCAGAGAGGTTTGGAAGGAAATAGGGGAGGCCTTTGCCCAGCAGTGGGACACAATATAGGCTAACAAAAAAAAAAAAATTATATATATTGGAGTGCGGAATGGTAATGTTAGGTATTTAATTTAGAACATCGCTTAGTTAATTTTGAAACTTCGTTCACTATCACAGAAACCAGAGAGTTATATTTTTTAATTATGCCTGGATCCTGAAGTCAAATAAGCACCTTACTGAAAGTCTATGCAAGCATTTCATGAAGAATAAAATGCTTTTTAAAACAAAGCTTCAATATTATCCAAGATACAAGAAAGTAAACAATACGGTTGGTAGATACAAGGAATCGGACATTAGTCAAATGAAATTCCTTCGTATTTGCTTCAAAAAAGTGATCGTTTGGCATAGACAGCTGTTTATCATTCGATATTTGAAGGAGTGCTGTGAAAATATGGAGTCCCGGGTGTGTTGACTCTCGCAGACGGGGCAAAGTTAACTTATCAAAATATTATTTAAGTTACGTGGCACTACCGATGCATTCGAGCTTGTAAATTATGCCGCATCGACGCCATGTTGAATATTTGATTAAATAAATAAAAATATCGGTAGCACAGAAACACAAATTCGTAGCCAAATAGCTAATAAGATTTATTAATGAAGAGTTACTTTATGCAGTGTAAACAAGAACTAAACCTATTCTTCAAACTTCACTAGCTTTGTATCGTTAATAATTAAAAAAGTTAAGAACTAAAACCCAACTACGAAAATAACGCCAACTGAAAAAGTGTAAACAAGACATCGTGACAAAATGACATCGGTTTTCGTATAACCGGAGTCACACGTAATCTGTATAATTTATGCAGCCTTTATATTACATAATTAGTATTTACGTTTTAGTTTTTTAAACTATTGCATAGCTTTTATCGCGGGCTTTGAGCGCGGCGACCGAATCAAGAAATTCCGTAACGAAAATAAAACGTAACACCCCCCACTCCGCCTACCATGTAATGTCATCATCTGTCATCATCCCAAGTGTAGCGTTGACAAATAGGAAGTATGGAGGTTACAAATGCTATGCAATAGCTTTACCGCGGCAGTCCCCGAGTGCCACACGTTTTTTTAAAGTGAAAACTTCTTTAGGCGCGTTATGCATTTTTGAGATGGGAAAAACAATTGAATCCGCGACACTGTTACCGATACCAGCTTTTGACCATTAAAAAGACACAACGCGCGATACATTTTCTTTGGGATTAATGACATTCCAAACATTGAGACATAACAACGACATGATTGACATTTCCCTTTTTTTTTACCGACTTCAAAAAAGAAAAGTATTTCCTGCACAATTAAATTCTTCAAGTTTTCACTTCTGTCGGCACTCCCGGAGTGCCACTGTTTTTTAATCTTAATTATTTTAGAGTTACTTATAATGAGGGTAGCGATTCAATTCCATATGATAAGCAGCCCACATATCATTTTAGAAGGGTTTTTAGTATTATTGAAAACAGTCAATGTGAAACATTATTGTTTTATTCTTATTTGGGGTACATGTATGAATAATTACAAATAACCTATTTATTTCAGAAAGTACTCTTTAAGGGGGATGCGCTAAAGTAGCCCGCGAAATTAAAAAAATCGTTGGTTTTTTGCATTTTGCAGGTCAGTGTCAGGTTTTATGTTGATTAAAATATGATTCGCGGCCGTAACAAATATGGCTTTACTCAATTATAATCATTACAATCAGCAATACAAACTCCATAAGTTAGCAAAGGTGTCAAATGTCATAATTTCATGAAATCATGACATTTTTAAGAAAATTTGAATTTCGCGAGCTACCCTGACGCTTTCGCCTTAAACCTTTCATTAGATACCAAACACGATATATTAACAAAAAAATAGAAATCGGTAGCATTTTACATCCACTATAAGCCGCCATATTGGATTTTATGTGACTTTATATAACCTATAACCCGCAGACAACATGACGCATCCAGCGATATCTCGTTTATCAAAATACGACGAGTAATTTTATAGTTGTGAGGGAACAGATGAACAAACATAACTGTCAAAATCATAAGCCTCCTTTGGTTTTACCTTAGCCGGGTAAAAACTAGGGATTCCTAAGACCGCAGTGGCCATCCTCAAAGCGTCCGCAATTTACCGGCGAATGACGTCACTGAATCGTTATTTATGAAAGTAAATCGATATGTTTTCCTAGAGAGCGTTTTTTGACATCGTAAAGTCAAACACTGGTGCCGTCACTTTCATGACGGCATATATATGGCGGCCAGTGTTCTTCTAACCCACTCTATATCTTTCGTATCATTAGCATTTTGAGTGGCAAAAACACATTCGAAGCATCTCACAAAATAATACAGCGAATAAATTGAAATAGTGTAATCTCGTAATTAGATACTTATTATGGACACAGACAAAGTATCAAGTACAATGAAGATGATAAGTATTATCAAAGATCAAACACAATCAGTTAAGAACCTCTTTAGTTAAGGCCTTTTCTTTGGCCAAAGAATCAGCATTGCCATACAACGTGGCAATGCTGCCAGCCTTTTGGGCACTTTTCCTATTAACAGCGACGCGGACGAATTTTTTGATGCCCTATGATTATCCCCCTCCCCTTTTTTATATACTTGTACATATTATTATTTTAAGTCTTAAGTTTTTAAATAATGTAAAGTTAAGAACCTCTTTCATGTCGTTTTAATAAATTTATTTGTTATTTTATTCACTGTTTAATATTTAAAGCAGCGGTCGGCAACACGCGGCCCGCGGGTCGCATACGGCCCGCGGGCGTCTTAATTGCGGCCCGTGAATATTTTGTAAATAAGTTATAAATAACGCGCCAACTTTTCAATTATAAATTTTAGAAAAAAATAATATGCTTCTCGTCTCACAGATGAGCATTTGAGAGCCATTCTACGAATTGCAACTACAAATTTGTCAGCTAACATACAAGAAATAGCCTCCCAAATGCAACCGCAGACATCACAGTGAAATTTGTATAAAATCGGTTACCTAGTTAGGTACTTTGTAGTTTTCATTTCTGAATGATTTACGGTGGTTATTTTTCTAGCTATAAAGCCCAAACTATAAACATAATGTAATTATAATATGTGCGAATTAAATTCCGTATGATTTAACAATTTTGAATAGCATTTTTATTTTTTCTATGGGTTATGACCAATTATACGTAGGTATGGGCTTCTAGGGTTAATATCACAAGTGCAGCTCGCCTTTAGTTCATTTTGCCACCTTGTGACCCTTGCCTGCCAAAAGGTTGCCGACCGCTGATTTAAAGCATAATAAAAATTAATTATTGCATCTACTACGGTTCTCAAACAAATCTTAGATCGATTATTAAAATAAGGGGTTCCAACACTGAGGATTTTACCGTTTTTTTTTTTCAACCTCTTCGGTAATTATTTTCTCAGACATCAAATTCTTATATTAGGATATATTTTAAGTATTTAGTAGTACCTACAGACCTAAGTACTTATATGTAGATATACGATGAGGGATTTGAATAATACACTCCTCTTCATAAAATTAAGAAAAGCTGCTTTAAATTTTTACGGTTACGGATTATGTTCTTCTTCGGCCCATCCGCATAAACTGCAGTGTCGTCCCATCCCCATTTGTAACAGTAAAAGATAACGGAAACATAGCTCACCAATTGACATGGGGTTCTGAACTAATTGGGGAAAGGCATAAATAGCCCCGCGTACCCTGGAGCGTTGGACATAAACTAATGACACTACATAGTACATCTCCAATGGGTCGATATCCGGGTGAGTATCTAATTGGGTGCCACAAAAATTGACCAGTCCTCGAAGATTAGTTTAATGAAATAATAATAATTTTGAACTATTTGGTACACAAGAACCGAATAGTACAATGTAGTGTCTTAAGATTAAGTTGTACAACAGTGACACATTTTGAAGTTTGACGTTTGATTTCTAAATTAGGTAAGAAGCCAATCCAGCCAGCCAGTCTTAGAAACCAATGTGTCCCGAAATTGCAGTAACAAACAACTACGAAACAATCGCGCAAGTACTGATGATGTGACGTGGCATGCTGGTCTTGCTCCACAACCAAAACATTTTAATTATTATGTAAAATCAACATATACCAGTTTTATATACACATTGACATTGTTGAAAATTATATTCAAAATGACGTAATTACTTTGTAAAGTATTATATTATTTTAATTATTGTGAATGTGAGGACTATGTGGATATTATTTTATTTCTCTGCTATCAATCAATACGTTTATTTGTGAAACATAGGTGTTTACATAAATAGGGGTGCGCTGTGTTTTGTCATATTTAAGACATACAAATTTATAAGTGACCCGTTAGGTGTCATTAGATTATGTCATTAGAAAAAAATCTATTTTAAATTAATTAAATACATGAAAAGAAAAGGATAAAAAGAAACATCAAATACAATAAAATGAATAAATAGTAATTGTAGGTACTTATTATCAACAGGTAAAAAAATATAAAAATGCATCATTATAATAATTGGTCGTTCAAAAATTCGTCTACAGTATAATAACATTTGTCAATTAATAATTTAATAAGAGCTTTTTTAAACTTATATAATGTCATGTTTTTTATGTCACCAGGAATTTTATTAAACACTTTAGGTGCCATACCAAAAAAACTTTTTCGCATCAATGCGGTCTTACATTTTAGATGACATAGTTTATTTACATATTGGGCACGCAATGGAGTTTTTTTAGTGGAAGATATTTTTTTAAATAATTGTGTGTTTTATTTTCACAAACAACGCAGTTTCCAAGATGTATAATGCTGGAAGGGTCAGTATTTTTAAAGACTTAAAATAGGGTCTACAACTATCCGTTGTTTTTATATTACACATTGCTAGTTTTAGTGATGGTCTGGCAGTTTAAGTAGTTTATGCGGCCTATCCAAATGTCCTTTCTTTGGTATTGTTCATCGTTTTGAGCTCCTTATGTTCTGAGTTGAGCTCCACGATTACTGACAAATGCTTGCATTGACTGGACAGGTCCACTCAAATCTGTGTGGTTCTTTCCTCAAAAGACCATTTACATGGTCCTCATATGGCCTGACTAAGATTATGTCTGGACTTTAAAAGAAACTGCGACCTCTGAGTTTATTTCGGCCTTCTTCTCAAAGTAGTCAGATAGGAAACGCCGAACTCATCTAGCTTATTTTTAATATTTTTTTAAATGACGTGTAAAAGTGATTCCGATATCCTATTTAAAAAATAAACAACTTCATATCATTTCAATATGTATTTGTTTTTATTACCCACAATAGAAAAAAGAGCAGAATTGTGGGAAGGTATGTCAAGAAAAACTTCATTATGAAGCTATTCAATGCAGCGTTTACTAACTTTAATAAAAATAAGCCTATTATTACGTTCAACTGTACGTCTAACTTCAAACCACAACTTTTTTAACTATTTAGCACAAAACTATAATTAGCAGTGTTCACACATTAAATTGTACATTAAATACTCGTGAAACTTTCAGAATCCGGTGCGATACTATTTCACATTCGCCTCATCATTAAAGGGGAATTTCAGTAAATGAATCTAATGTTTCTGCGGCACTGTGAGAATTAAATTGGTAGTTAAAATGATATGTTGTTGCTGATAATGTGAATCTATGTGTAAGCTATCTTTCGGACATTTTAGGCCAAATTTAGAGGAATCCTGGGAGCAATAGTGGAGTAATTAAATTGGTAAATGGAGATATAGAAGTGTGTCAGAGTTCGGTAATTTGAATTCTTCAAAGTGTGAACACGCGTTTAAACAGCGTTTATAACGCGTAGTCAGAGAAATTAAAAGTTTATCAAATCGTATTGTACCTAGCTATTTCATGCAACTGTGAAAGAATTAATGTAATTTTAATGTTCAGATAATTTAAGTTAATAGGCACTCTGATAAAAAGAAATTCATGACTTCACATAAAATCTTTTTTAATTACTTATAGGTAAGTAAGGGCGAAAACATTGTCAGCATTGGGACAATCCTACCCTATACTATTAAATGATCAATATTTGTATATTTAAATTTTGTAACCACGTTGTCGAAAACAGCTCTAACGATTTCGATGAAAGTTGAAATACAGGGGGAGAAAAATCGATCTAGCTAGGTCTCATATCTGGAAAAATTCGTTTTCTCTGTATTTTCACCCGAGTAGAGCTCGGTCGCTTAAAGTTTAGAACAAAATGACTACCTTAGAATAATGACATAACAGCATGGAATTACTAAGTAGCTACTATCAGGGCAGCATGGAATTAGTAAGTATTATACATGGATTAGTATGAACTTTCCTATACTATTAAATGAGATGACGATACCCCTTGGTAAGACTGGATGTTAGACTTTCGGGCCATAAGAGTTTTTTAATTCTAACAACCGTTTTCAACACTAATGCATCTCATTTTTTTTTGCCATTATTGTCCCACTGCTGGACAAAGGCCTCCCTACTCTCTTTCCACCTCTGTCTGTCCAGAGCTTCTAAGAACCAATCTTTCTTGAAGAAGTCCAGCTCATCCCGCCATCTCCGTCTGGGCCTGCCGCGATGACGTCTGCCACTAAGCGGGACCCACTGGGTCGTAAGTTTGACCCATTGATCGTTTGACATGCGGCAGATGTGTCCAGCCCAATTCTATTTAAGCGTGGCAGCTTTCCGAGTGACATCAGTAATTTTAGTGATGGAACGGATTGTTGTATTCTTAACCCGGTCCACAAGTTTAATACCAAGAATACTCCGTTCCTTAGCTCTCTGGCAAACCCCGAGCGTGGACCTCTGCTGAATTGTCAAAGACCATGTTTGAGAACTATACGTAAGGATGGGAAGAATACACATGTCGATGAGTCTTCTCTTGATGGATAGAGGAATAACTATTATTATTTAACATAAACATAGATCACGCCAACTTGTCAACGTTGTTAAGCTATTCAGACAGACCATTAAATTCTAAGTATGTACTTACCTGCGTAATAATAATATCAGTACCTAGGTTTTAGAATAGGCACTTGAACTTGAACCCAAGGCAATGTTATGGCTTTAATTTGTGGACGTTTATCGATGTTAAGACTATACAGCTTTTTTATTGCAGAATGGGCCTGCTATTAACCTCGATCTCGCATGATGGAACGCGATGGATGAGGTCTATCGCGTTCGGAGTAGGCCGTAATCCACCACGCAGGCACACGCGGGCCCAGTGCGGGTTGATAGATATCACGTCTTTGAATTTTTGATTCTAGGACATGCCGGTTTCCTCACAATGTTTCCTTCACCGTTTTGAGAGCAGTGGTGATGAAATAATTTACACAAAGTAAAGCGCCTGTCTAGGTTCGAACCTACGACCTACAATTCGTAAGTTTCGGCTCTTACCACCGGGCCACGACTGTTCTGTAATGTAAATAGTTCCAAGTGTAAACACATAATTACTTTAATCTATCACATTGATTTCACATAACGACGCATTAATAAGGTCTGGGGTCGTAAAACCTCTCTAAATTAAACTTAAATAATAATTCCTATCATCATAAATGCATGCCTAAAGTAAATACAACCTTCTAGCAGTTCTAAAATTAAGAACAAATACTCCAAAATTCTAGTGAGAGAATCGTTAATAATGTGAAGAGACAGAAACGGAAAACCTCACACTTTGTCAAAACCTTTTTAATATAATAAAGAGCTATTCTATCTCATATAGTAATAGGTAAACTGGTACATACTAGAGAGTAATATTATTTTATCTACTCTCATATCGTAATATTTGAATTATAAACTTCAAAACGAGTTTAAATTGACATACTTTATAAACACAATACCGAAATTTAAAAATAGAATCATATTATAACACTTTTTATCTAACAAAATAATGCTATAAAACAATTTTTTTCTATTACGATACAGAGCTAATCCAAGAAGTTAATATCATCAAGGACACACAAACACTCATGTTTTAATACCCCTCATTATGCAACAGTTTCATAAACTACTATTATACTACCTGCTGCGCGTGGCTTCGTCCGCGTGGACACTAAATAAAAGTAGCCAACATTACTGCTTATAACATAAACTATATGCCAGTGAAAGTCTCGTCAAAATCGGTCCAATCGTTTCGAATAGTTGCCGGAACAAACAGACATTCAAATGATTTCAAAATAGTTTTTTTAGTTATAAGTACTGTATGTATACAGGGTGGCAGGGACATCGACGCGAAAACTGTTACCATGGATTCAGTACATGATTCTGAACCCTCTGCGTTGAAATTTTTCGTCGGTTATTTTTTTTGTTTCAACAATTTCATAGAAAACTGCAATACCTGCGCGATCAAAGTTTGTGGAACAGCTGATTTTTTTCAATAACCGACGAAAAACTTCAAAGGGGGTTTCAGAATCATGTCCTGAATCCATGGTAACAGTTTTCGCGTCGATGTCCCTGCCACCCTGTATACTCTCATAAGCGTTAAGTAAAAAACTGTTATTGTGATATTACAAACAGACACTTATATATTCATTAATTATTTAATTGAATGAATGTATAGATTTCGCATTCTACTCACTTTGGACTTTTATGTGTTCAATCTTTCAAGTTATGAAACAAATGAAATAATACTGATTTTCAATTGATTCAGGCACAATCGGCTAGATAATTTAAGTGGATAAGTTTGACAGACACTTTCAATAAATTCAAGAATATTTACGAAACTGAGGTCTACAAGAAAGCTTCCTAAGAAAATTGCGATATTATACAAACGATTGAAGAACCATAAACCTTGGACGCGATACCATCATGAAAGTCGAAAGCTAAGCCGCGATTCTATTTCTGTTCTGCAAATTCATGTTGGGACTTGGTGGCAGACACCAAAATTGGTGAATATATTTATTTTCCTTAAACCTAACCCATTATTACCTACTTCTTGGTTATTGCCTCTACCTTGATTATATAACAGCGCGTGGTTTATCTTCTAGTCATATTCTTCTTGGTGTCAGAGAACTCTAGACTCTCTCTTGATTTAACTCTTGACTTGGCTTCGAGAAATATCTCTCAAGCATGCCGGTTTCCTCACGATGTTTTCCTTGATCGTTTTTGAATAAAGTGATAATTATACAATGCGCACCTGAATACAAAAAGTCAGAGATGCCTTGGGTTCGAACTAGAGACCTATGACTTGGCAGTTGTTACTATCATCAGCTGTTGAATATAAGATTTCAGCAGACCGCTACGGTCACCATACGTTGTGGTTACAATAATATCTTCCTCCACTGCTGGACATAGGCCAGGCACCGCCACTTCGATCGGTTCTGTGCTTCCCGCTTCCAGCGGATTGCTTCACAAGGTCACGGTTCAGCTGGAGGGCTTCCAACATTACTTTTTCCGGTACACGGTCGCCACTCCAGAACCTTTCGGCCCCATCGGCCACTGATCTACGAGCAATGTGCCCTGCCCACTGCCACTTAAGTTTAGCAATTCTCCGGGCTATGTCGGTTACCTTGGTTCTCCTGCGGATATCTTCATTTCTGATTCGATCACGTAGGAAAACTCCAAGCATACAACAATATGAACAATAGGAACCACCAAAATATGTATCATACATACTTCGAGCACGTTCTACAGTTACATAAATCGTTCATACATTTTCGTAGCCTACGAAGTTGCTACGCCGTAGCTGATATGACGTCACGGCTACGCAGCTACGTTTTATTTATAGTCGTAGCAGATCACTGATTAGCTACGCTCCGGCTCATTTCCTCAAGTCCTACAAATGTCAAAGACAGGAATTTATTTTTCTTTGAAAATCTAACCTTTGAACTTGATACATTTTTATTGATATTATTTAAAAGATAAAAATAATTAATTCAGTTAAATAATTCGTAGTGTCTCAGACTTATTTCATCACAAAAATCGGAATGCTTCATAAGGATTGTAATTTAAATACAATACAATTTCGATTCCGAAAAATCTGTCTCGCTGAAAAAATATTTGACCCTCCATAATTTAGATCAAATCAAATACTCGAGGGCAAACTTTTTAACTTTATAATTTCAGCGCAATATTACAAAAAAAAAATTAAGCTGTATTTTCGCAAGAAGGCCAAACTTTGCAGGTGTTAGAGGATATTTTTATTATTTATCCGTAGATGTTTTTAAACTTTCTAAAAGCTACAATGATATAAAAATCGATAATTGAATGAATACCAGTAGGTACCGAGCTGCTGCAACGATAAATATGTTGTTTAAAATTTAATGTAGCTTTGTAGCGTACATTTATAGCACCACTAGTTGTAAATTATTTTATGTAATTTACACTTACTGCTTCCCCGAGAAAATGTAACGATAATCACACACGGGTAATTCAAATTTATTGTTATGAGAACGTACCTATACGAAAGGTACCACCGTACAATATTTAAAACATTTTTTTTTAATACTTTAATATTCAAAAAACCGGCCAAGTGCATGTCGGACCACGCACAATGCAGGGTTCCGTAGTTGAGAAGAATTTATCCGAAGAACAAACTTAACATTGTAGTTGAAAAAAAAAAAATATACAGTATGTATGGGAGAATATGTTTTTACAACCGCAAATCTAAGTTGGTCGACTATTACTCGTTAACTTGTAAAGCCTACTCAGCTGTGATAGTTTTCCTTTTAAATTCGTTATATAAGCTACTGCTGTAAATTTTTTCACATATCGAAAACCAACCATTTAGCTGGCAGGGGGGGGACACTTGACTCTAACAAAAAATTTCATTTTAAAGCTTAATATTTCGCAAACGGATCTCTAAATTCAAAAATGGTTTTAGCATACTCACAATGTTTTTGAATTTCATTTCCACTTTACATGTTGGGGAGGTACTCTAAAAAAAAAAATTTTTCATGATTTTATTTTACCACTTTGTTGACGTGATTAATATGTATACCCATGCCAAATTACAGCTTTCTAGTACGAAGCTAAGCCTCAGACAGACAGACAGACAGACAGACGGACATGACGAAACTATAAGGGTTCCTTGTTTACTACGGAACCTTAAAAACAAGAGAGGTGCTTAAGATCGAGCAAAAAACCTCGAAAAAACACGTTTATTGGTTGGTAAATTTGAGAAGCTTGTGGCTAAGTAAGTTGGTCCGTGGATGGGTGACCATCTTTACATACCAGGCCTCGGAAAACACGTTAAGCCGTTGGTCCCGGCTGTCATTTACAGATCTTTGACAGTTGTTACGTGTAAGCCCGAAAGTCTGACAACCAGTCTTACCAAGGGGTGTCGTGTTACATAGTAACTGGGTTGTGGAGGTCAGATAGGCAGTCGCTCCATGTAAAATACTGGTATTCAGCTGCGTCCGGTTACACTGGAAGCCGACCCCAACATAGTTAGGAAAAGGCTAGGCAGATGATGATTGTTTGGTAAAATAAAGTAAACAATAGTTATTTATGCAACTGTTGTATAATAAGGGGTATTAAAACATGAATGTGGGTTTAATAATAATATGGTGTGGATAATAGTATCACATGAGTGTTTTAATACCTAATTATAACAGTTGCATACAATACTTTACTTTACCCATGATATGAATCCTCTTAAAAGTTTTTGAAACCATTGGATGTTTGTAATTCAAGATCATAAATAAAGAAATTCCCACGAAATTCAGTACAACTGCACGTATGTACGTCGCCTGCAGCAGCACATCACACACACGTGCGTGCAGCGGGTGCTGCTGTCCCCCGTTTGAACATTGAAACGAGTTGCGTAATGAAATTTAGTACAACATTGTAACACTCGTTTGGATGAGGTAATGGTTACTATGACACTGGCTGTTATAATATTGGTAATAAGCTAACTGTTCCAGAAACTTTTATAGAGGTTTTATAGCATGGGTGTGGATAAAATTTTATTTTTTTATTACTTGTTTTTATAGCGGCAATAATAATACACACTCTGTGAAAATTTCAAATGTCTGCCTACTACTGTTAAAAAAATACATCCCTGTGACAGACAGATGGATGGACAGACGGACAGCAGAGCCTTAGTTATAGGGTCCCGTTGGCACCCTTTTTTTTTTTGGATGTGAAATTATCAAATAACTTCTCCCGCTCTGGGCGGAGCGGGAGGGCGAGTCAGACTCTTACTGACTAAAACCCACCCGTGTTCCTTCGGTTGCCCTGTTGCCGGGGGCCACGATTTCCCTATCGGTTTTCTTCGCACCCCCGGCAGGCATTGGCCCTAGCGGACCCCGTCAATTCTGCTGACATCTCTTTGAGGCGCGCGTGGTACACAACGCGCCGTCGACCCGGGCTTGGTCCTTATCGGACGGCGAGCTACTCCCGTTGGCACCCTTTGGGTACGGGACCCTCGAGCCACAACAGCAACTTTAAGTAATTCGTGGTACGAGATCCAACCCACCATCTACAGACTTGCCTGAAAGGACTTTTGGCCGAAAGGTGTCGTATATTGACGTTTCTGAGGACGGTTACGCGACACCACGCAGCGATACACGACGCCGTCAACATTACGTGTATAGTCATAGTTAAATAAGGCTTTAATATGTATTAGTTTATTGTTGTATAAGATTATTTTGTGTATTCTATTTATGGGCCTTAGTTGCCTGATAATAAAATGATTATTATTACTATTAACTAGCTTCTACCGATCACTTTGCCCATGTCACTTTTGAGATCCATAGGCACTTTGTCACTGGAATAAAAGTACTTAATTTCAGGGTATTCGCTACTTGTATGCCACTAAACATCTAAGTAAGTTCAGTCGTTTCGGCTTCAAAGTGTGACAAACGTACAAACAATAAACGGTAGTTACCATTGCTTTTTATCTTTACGGTATTGCTATCTACGAAACAGCTAATTGTAACTATTATTTGAATTTAATTCAAGGCTTCAATTAGTAATACTTATAATTTTAACTAAAATCATGATCCATCATATAATAACATCACAGCCATCGGATTGTTTCAATGAGATAATAATATCCTTCATTTAAACCTCGTTAATACGATTTTAATTAAGATGGTCTCTCGACATTTCTATGTTATCTTGCTCATCAATTTTTGTTAAGGAGAGTTATTTGTTTCTTGCTTGAATAGTACGTTGATCTAGAGGGATCCCAGCTTGGGCAAAGTATTATTGGGGTAGATCTATGACAATCATTACAAGTAGTTAGAAGCACGAAAGTCTGACCAACAGTTTTACCAAGGGCTATTATGTCCGGGGTTGCGAAGAATTCCGAAAGGGACATCGTGGCCCCCGGCAACATGGCAACTGAAGGAACACGGGTGAGTTTTAGTCAGTAAGAGTCCGACACGCCCTCCCGTTATTTGATAATTTTCCACCCAAAAAACGGTCAAAAAAAGGTCAGATAAGCAATCGCTCCTTGTAAAATACCTACTGGTATTCAGCTGCATCTGGTTAGACTGGAAGCCAACTACAACATTGTTGGGAAAAGGCTAGGCATACTTGTGGCAGTCAGGAGTCATGATTTGTGAACGGTTGATGGCACTATCTGCGAGCTTAAACATAACTGGCAAAATGTGGGAATACTACGTATAACACACCTCTGCCACCCCTCCGGAGGATATCGGTTTGATGTTATGTCCTTGCTTAAGACGCGTCGTAAATCACGATCGACCCTTGTAATGTAACGTCACAATTTTTACACTACGTTGCTTGACGAAATTTGAGCGAGAGAGGGTTAAACTTCTTATAGGACCATGGTTATGAGGACAAAGGGTTTTAATTACATTAAACCAGATTTTATAAAGAGGCTTTTCATTAAATAATCCTTTCACAAATTAGATGAAAAGATTAATTAAGTTTATGTTTTATTTTACATTTAATTTTATGAATTTTTATTCTTAGTGTAGTTCATTTGTTCTACTTATTTCATATCTCGAACTAATGATTTAAGTATTCATTAACTTGAGTATGCTACCACTTTGTCTATAGATATCCACAATTCCACCCTATAATTGGACCCTGTGAAGCAGAATAGATTCAACCAACAATTATTATGAAATTGAGTTACGTACATGACGAGAATCTACACATAGAGTCTTATATTTGCACAAAAGATCCTGGCGGTCTGATGACATTGCCATAACAAAACTACCAGATGATTATAACTTGGGTTGATATTTTTGTTTACACTTCTAAACTTCAAATCGCATTTACTCAAAACTAACAAAATGTTGGTTGGATCTATTCTACTTAACAGGGTCCAATTATACTGTAATCTTAGTTTCCACACATGCACCAAATAGACTCCAAATACCAGTCCTCTACCTTTTTTAACGTTACTGGTTCAAATTGAACCGTTCAATTTTATTTCGTCACAAGCAAATGGAATAAAAAGTCAACTGCCTCTATAACGAACATTCAGGATTTTCAATTGATGACACGACTGCCTTCGATTTTTACCTCAAAAATTATTACCTACCACAATACTTTGATCCGATTGAAAGTTGAAAAATGTTCCCCTTTGTGGCCCAATTCAGGTATTTATTACAATTATGTGAAATCGTATTTTATTTATAAAGTTATATCAAAGAGTTTTCATTGCGCTGATTTTCTCTTTGATTCATTTTCGTGATTGTAAAATCAAAATTGACAGAGGTCAATTTGTGATTGGTAGAAATGACAAAAACTTTTCTAGAAATTAGTGGAACAAAGTTGTTTAAGATGAAATATTTTATTTACTCTTTATAATATATTTCTGTAATCGTACATGCATACATTCTACATAATCAATCTGCCTAGCCTTTTCCCAACTATATTGGGATCGGCTTCCAGTCTAACCGGATGAATTTGACCTCCACAACTCAGTAACTGCGTAACACGATACCCCTTGGTAAGACTGGTTGTCAGACTTTCGGGCTTCTGACGATCCGTAACGACTATCACAGATCCACGAATGACAGCCGGGACCAACGGCTTAACGTGCTTTTCGAGGTACGGAGGAGTATGTAAAGATTGTCACCCATCCACGGACCAACTCTGGCAAGCGTAGCTTAACATGTTGGATCGACCCATGCGGGTGTTATTACTTAGCCACGAGCGCCTCCATATGTTCTAGACAGTGGAAATAATTACGTATTACCAAGTGATAACTACATTATCTTCTGATCGTGAAATTAGCATAATTTGCACCTCAGTAAGTCAAAACCTGAGCAAACGCTGAATGTACTAGAGAAGTTCATTATTTTTCCTTAATTAGCAATGCAATGAAATTGCCTTTCGCATCAAATGCAGGAGGTACTTCACGTATTTTTCGAGAACCGAAGTTGAACCTTAAAAAGAGGTTGAAAAAAGTTTTCATAAAGTGAAGTGGATGATTTAAATGAAAATGTTGGGCTAGTTCCATATTTTAGTTTGTTTAGAGTTTACTTAGAGTTTATTTTTTTTTTCTTTGTATAGCTTGTTCGTTAATTTAGTAGATATAAGAAAAACTTCTTCATCCAATGTACACATTATTAAGTTTCATTTAAAAATGTAACTACTCTGAGTACTTACTATACATACAAATAAGCCTTCGACAGTCCACAGTTGGGCAGACCCCTGCATCCAATTAGAGTAAATACGTTGTTAACTTCCATATTTATTACCTGTAAAAGAAAGAAAAGATAAAATAAATAGATTAAACATTTTTTTTTTGTAATTTCACAGTGTTGTGTAAGCCAGTATTTCTTAACCTGTGGTCTGTGGACCCCAGGGGGTCCGCGAGTATATGTATGGGGATCCGCAGTCTCTTCTCTGGACTATTTCACAATAATAAATAAATGCCACCAAAAGTCTCGTTATCACTACGCTTAGCATGGCGAACGTGTAGAGAAACAGATTACAAATGGAATCCGATTTGAGAGTACAACTTTATAGTAACATCAACCCGAATAAAAAGGAAAACCAACCTTCACATTAAGAATCGTATGTTAACGCTGTTCAATACAATGTGAACGTATATTTAAATATTTTGAATTATTATAGATTATTGTAATTAGTTGCAATAATCTATAATAATTTAGAATCGAATTTAATATTTTTTGTTATTTTTTTATGTGTACAACATTAATGTGTCTTAAAAATATTTTTGAGGTGTGGCAACACACGTTTTTTCTTGGGGCTTTTAAATACGTTGTGTGTAACACACCATTGTTTTTCTCTTTATAAAATATAAGTGAAATCCATATTTTACTTTCTCTCTTTGTTTTATTTCCAACAAACGCAATTATTTTAACGTTAAAAAATACGTATTTTTAATTAAAAGCATTTTTTTTTTATTAGGGGGTCCTTGATAATTGCGCTTGATTTCCTAGGGGTCCATAGCTGAAAAAGGTTAGGAAACGCTGGTGTAAGCTAATCTAATGAGCGTAGCTGTCTATTGTACGATCTGGAAAACAAAAGAGCTTACACTTTTATATGCCCATAATCGTATAACATTCACACAATGCCTAAAAACCCTTGTCTTTTACCGTAGGTTTGAACAAAAACCCAACTCAAAAGTACCATAAAATACGAGATGAAAACCTTATAATAACCCACATTCAAAACTTTCAAATTAAGTTTCATAACTAAAGGAGAGGTACAGACACGACGAATTTCTTTACAACTGCATTTTCTCGACAATCTTTTCTTTTCACCATTCTCCACCATTCTCCATTGTTCGTATTCGAGTCGTCTAATTTAAATCTTCCATCCACTATTGTCATTTACTTTTTCCGAGTTGTTTTTTTTTATTTCTATTGAATTCCCTCTTGCCCAAATTGGAAAGTAACGACTGTTGCTTCCACAATGGGAAATCAGGGTTAAAATTGAAAGTGGATATTTGGTCGAATAAGCCAGATTTGGAAACTCATCTTCTTTTGTTGTATTGGTTCTGATCTTTGCGATCAAGAGAGCAATGAAATGGTCTGGTTATAACACAATGTGAGGTAGGATTTTGATGCGTGGGTTACTTAGGTAAGTCAAATAAAAAATATGAAAAAATACAGAATTTTCCATTCGAACAATGGTTTTCAAAGGAACAAATTATTTGTGCGTAGGTAGTACTTCTTTATGAAAACTCAAAAGCTGAACGAAAACTGAAAATGAACGAATATTTTCATAAGTTAATTGAACCGGGTTATAATTGATACCCATCATTGTGTCAAGTTCGACTAATTATTAATTATAGATACCTACATTAAATAACTGATAGAATTGAATTTAATATATTTACTTTAGGCTCGTCTTAATTATCTTGGATCAAATAATATGGAATCCAAATAAAAGTCAGGAGATTTTGAATCTGCCGAGGTTGCGAAGAAGTCCGAAAGGGCTGCCGTGGCCCCTGGCAATATGGCAACTGAAGGAACACGGGTGGGTTTTATTCAGTAAGAGTCTGACACGCCCTCCTGCTCCGCCCAGAGCGGGAGAAGTTATTTGATAATTTCCCACACCCAAAAAAGGAGAAATTGAATTACAAACGAGGCCTCATACACTTTATTTCGGGAAAATTGTACCGTATTATATTTTTAACGATGTTATATTTAACTAGACAAGCATGTTGACATTGTCAACAACTATGAAGCCTAAGGAGGCTCGTTAGCCGACGTAAGAGACTTCGAACTACCAGTTTAAGGGGTGTTAACATTCAGCCGGTCATAAACTTTTCGCTTTTCTGAACATTATACGAAGGAAAAAGCTGTCCGCCTAGCGAAAACATCTCTCTTGTATTGTGTTGGATCGTTTCGACAGACATTAACTGAAATTTACGGCCAGCCAATTTTAGACGGATTTAAGTACTTGCCTTTAATGTGCCTACTACTGTAGACTGTTAATGTTGTAAACTGATCGAAACGAAATATTTTTATTATAGCGCCGCCATCGCGATGCCCATGCCAGACGCGACGAAGGCTTGGCTCGGATTATATTCGAAATTCGAATATTTTGACAGGCAGATTTTATTATAGATGGAGAGTTTAAATAAAAAAAAGAGCATTACTTTCGTTTGTCTTCGCTATTAATTTTTATTAGTTTCAAGAACTTGACTTATTTACATATTTATGTCGACAAAGTCCTCACAATATTTTTCGAGTTTTTTTTTATGTTTTATTAAACCTGTGAAACTTAGTAATACATTTACACTGCCAAGATACGTCATTTTACAGAAAATGAAAATGACTGGCATATCTTAATAGTTACCCCTACTTATGTAGATCTACTTGGGCAGTACGCAAACTTAAATCTATCTTTTCTAGATAAGCACCCTTATTGTTATCCCATACACTGGCATTTCAATCTGTATGTAGGTATTCATCTTCTTATCACATAATGAGGTTTTAGCTTAACCTTTTAGATTTCTCAAAGGTTAGGTAGGGCTTAAATCGCCCCACACTACGTTTAAGGATTCATTTAACTTTTGTTCAAGGCACTTGACTCCCGGCGGGTCTCTTACCCTTCACAGAAATTAGCTGGCAAATGATCCATGAAAACCTATTTGGTTTTAACGTAGGTAATTTTCATAATATGTAAACATCACGAAACACAGTATACTATATCAGAATATCAGCATGCAGAGATAGCAGTCTTACGTCATGGTGGGTTTCTTTTTAGTGTTTTAGTAAACCCATGCTATAAAACCTCTATAAAAGGTTCTGAAACAGTCAGCCTATTGCCAACATTAAAACAGCCAGTGTCATAGTAACCATAGTATCATCCAAATGAGTGTTATAATTTTGTACTAAATTTCATTATGCAACTCGAATTTCAAAAAAAGAACATTGTCATGCACGCGCGTTTCACTAAAACAGCGCCGAAAAATAAAAAATCTTATAGGTTATTCAAATTCACGTCGTATCCCGCCATTTTTGTTCGATAATAGTATTGCGAAATTTTATTACTTTGTTGTTTACAAAAATACAAGCTTTAATAATACACCACCAGATATTTCTAATGCAGCAGAGGACATTTCTAACCAATTATTATCAGAAAAGTCGAGAAAAAAATATTATACAACACCCTAAGTATGGTTTCAGAACCTATTATAGAGGATTCATATCATGGGTGTAGATGTAGTCTTGTATGCAACTGTTATAATTAGGTATTAAAACACTCACGTGATACTATTTTAAACCCACATTCGTGTTTTAATACCCCTTATTACACAACAGTTGCATAAATGTTATTTGTTTTTAAATTAGTTGTATTTTTTATCCAGCAGTGGAACACAGTGTCGTCATTAATAATTTAAAAAAACTCTGTGGTGATTCCCAGAACTTTCTCTTTGTTTCTATCAATGTATTTTTCTTCGATGTCAATGTATTTTGGGTACTTACAGGCCGTGTGCCTCGGCAACTTCTCATAAGCCTCTGGGAATGTCTTTCCAGAAAAAGATGACACAACAACTTTTACTTATTATAAATAGAAGTCTCAACGTTTCTAACTTCAAAAATGACGAACTTCCATCCAAACTTTTATCCTATATTTGACCCCTTTAGGGGGTGAATTTCCGAAAATCCTTAGTTTTTACCTTCGTTATCTCTCGTGCAGAATTGTTTGCTTCTAGACTCAGCGGTGTCGGCTGTTCGTTGTTTGTCAGAGAAGGAATGCATGAATTTAAGATTTTTACTAAGTACAAAGTCCCCCAGTTTTAAGAACTATTTCTGGCCCAATACGAATAAAGCTAGGCTAAAAGGTGACCTTTATACAAAGGGTGCTAGCAGCTTAATATACCTATGTGGTGCCCACATTCTGTGTCCAGTTTTAGAAACGTGAACTATGTCTTTTGTTTTATTCATTGTTGACAGCTTGAAAACATTTTTCCAAATAAACTAGCTTTTTATAAATTTCGGAAAACAAGGAATCATTACACAATGTTGAACCTCTTTACACCATGTCCTAACCAAAGCAATCGGTCGCGTGAATCCTCGATCGCCGCGTTCTTTTGTCACTTATTTATTCGAAAAACCGTAAGGCGTCTCTGTTGGCACAACGACGCGTTCTGTTGACATGACGGCGACGCGTACAGGTTCGCGAAACAAAATGAATGCAACGTGCGATAATCGCTTTGGTTCGGACATGGCCTTAGATGTTGACTTTCCAAAAATCTTTTAAGCATCATTTGAAAACAAAGCTAAAGGTACGTATCTCCCCATTTTCATGTGGACTGTTTGTGATGACCTATGGTACTAAAACGTGGTCGCTCACAATGGGCCTTATCAGAAGGCTTAAAGTCACCCAAAGGGCAATGGAGAGGGCTATGCTTGGAGTTTCCCTACGTGATCGCATCAGAAAGGAAGAGACCCGCAGGAGAACCAAGGTAACTGACCGACATAGCCCGAACAATTGCCAAACTTAAGTGGCAATGGGCAGGGCACATTGCTCGTAGAACGGATGGCCGATGGGGTCGAAAAGTTCTGGAGTGGCGACCACGTACCGGAAGACGTAGCGTTGGAAGGCCTCCCACAAGATGGATCGATGACCTTGTGAAGGTCGCAGGAATCCACTGGATGCGAAAAGCACAGAATCGGTCGAAGTGGCGGTGCTTGAGGGAAGCCTATGTCCCAGCAGTGGACGTCTTTCGGCTGAAATAATGATGATGATGATATTTGTTGTCTGTCAACCATGTAGTCACTCCCAGCATTGTTCTAAGTATTCGCACATGAAGTAAGTTGACAACAACAATGTTAACCGACACGTGTCACCAGCCATTTGTAAAGTTATTAATATTCTATGGTGATGTAGTTCTGACGCCCACGAGTTTCATTTGCAATTTATTACAATGTCGTCTAGTTCCAGAAACTTGCGTTCTTGGAAGGCAAGAAAAAATATGGAATAAAGTTCTTAGGACTGTTGTAATTGGTTTACACAATTATAAAGCATGGCGACTATGACAGTAAGGTTTTTTTTAAACCTAGGTTAAAAAAAAAAACAAATTATTTTAATTAAAGTAAAATGTAATTTGGCGATTTCAAACTTATATTAACTATAGCTTCCGCCAGCGGCTTCACCCACGTGATATCTTTATAAATTATACCCTATTTTACTCGGTAATAATAGAGCATTCTACTGGTGAAAGAATTTTTTAAATCGGTCCAGTCGTTTTTGAGTTTATTAATTACAAACAAACATACAAAAAATCAAATCTTTTCTCTTTATGACATAAGTTAAGATTTTTATTGTAACCTTCATTAATAATCATAATAATACATGGCTCATGAGGGTGCTGGAGCTGTACAAGATAGATGCCACTCTGCGCACCTTCCTGATGTCATGTATGCGGCAATGGAGGACGGTCCTTCTCTATCCAGGATGTCGACAGACCCGGGGAATTGATGAACCGATCAGGATTGAGCGGGGAATATTTCAGGGCGATAGTTTGAGTCCGCTTTGGTTTTGCTTAGCCTTGAATCCTCTAAGCACACTGCTGGAGGATTCAGGTCTAGGCTACCGGTTGAGAAGGGGTGGTCAGGTGATATCTCACCTCCTTTACATGGATGACTTGAAACTCTTTGCCCCCAACAATTTGCGACTGATGGAGCTACTGAAGGTAACCCAAACGTTCAGTAGCGCCATCAGGATGGAATTTGGTGTGCAAAAATGTGCAGTCATGCATGTAAAGCGAGGGAGGATTATGGAATCCGTGGGAACCCAACTCTCGGATTCCATACACCTTAGATCCCTCTCCTCAACCGAAACCTACAAGTACTTGGGTATGTCGGAAGCATTAGGCATCAATGTTGCCGACATGAAACAATCGTTGAGGGAACGCTTCTTTGGCCGCCTGAATAAAGTGTTAAATAGTCTTTTATCAGGCGGAAACAAGATGCGTGCCTTCAACGGTTGGGTCATGCCGGTGTTGATGTATTCTTTCGGCATACTCAAATGGACTCAGACGGAACTTGACGCTCTAGATAGGAAGGTCCGTACATTGCTGACAGCAAATCGGATGCATCACCCACGGTCATCAGTGATGAGACTGTACATCCCGCGGAAGTGTGGGGGTCGAGGTTTCCTAAATGCTAAAACCCTCCACAACCGCGAGATTTACAGTCTCAGGGAATACTTCCTTCAAACTGACGTGGGTATGCACCGAGATGTGGTCGCAGTGGACAAGGGCCTCACCCCGCTCTCCTTGGCAAAAGAGAACTGGCGCAAACCTGCAGTACTTGATACTAACGATCGTAAGGAAGTATGGCAGGGCAAAGAGCTACACGGACGCTTTTTCCGGGCCCTCCACGGGCCTGATGTAGACTTTTTGGCGTCTGTATCCTGGCTACGCTTCGGTGACCTCTTCGGGGAAACCGAAGGTTTTGTCTGTGCGATTATGGATGAAGTTATCCTGACGAATAATTATCGGAAATACAAAAAAAACGAGAATCTCGTAAAAGCTGAGAAAGATAAAAAAATCAAGTATCTTGACCTAGCACACGAGGTTGTCGACATGTGGGATGTGGACTCTGCAATCATTGTACCGATAATCGTTACGGTTAATGGCCTAATAGCGAAGAGCCTCGACCAACACCTCAGGAGGCTCTCATTGCGCGGCTGGGTCAAGGGCTTGATTTAGAAAGCAGTACTCCTAGACACGGCACGCATAGTGAGGAGGTTCCTCTCTCTAGAGCCCTGACCACCGGCAGCTTGGACCCTGTTCCTGATGCCGATGGGCCACTGTTTTTTATATTTTTAAATGTTTTTTTTTAATGATTTTTATAAAAATATTTAAAAATGTATTAAATATGTAAAAAAATAAATAAATGAGATAATAATACTAGCTGTTACCCGTGACTACGTCTGAAATCCTTAATTAAAAGTAGCCTATGTCATTCTCCAGGTCATGGTCTACCATGAAATTTCATCCAAATCCGTTCAGCCGTTTTAGCGTAAAAGCGTAGCAAACAAACAAACTCACTTTTGCACTTATAATATTAAGTTAGGATGATGTGATATATGCCAATAAAAGACTAACAGTTATTTCTTCCGTCAATAGTAAATTGTTTGTTTTGTTTTATTATTAAATAAGTGTTTATGAGTGCTTGTTAACATTCAAACCACGAGCCGGTTAGCAGGGATGGCACAGAACAGGAAGTGTATATTGATTATGTGTCATGTTTAATTTATATTTGTGGATACTTCCGGGGAAAATGCAGCACGTGGTTAGAAGAAAAATACCCGGAATATTAAATAATAATGGGACTGAGTTATTATGACTGCCAAGGCTTCTCCATTGTAGACCACTATATGCTGTCGAAATATTTTTGTTCCATTTGGGATACCATTCCGCACCATAAATTTTGTAAACATACTCACGCCTTCTTCTCAGGGGGTATAGGCAGAAATTACAGAACGCCCCCTGCTATGGATCCTTACATACTCCTTTTGCCTCGTTTACGTTCATACATCTGGTCATACACGCACGCCGGTTGCGAGTACTACGCACCTGACCTTTCTGAAGAACATCACCAATTCACAATACTTATGTCCTTTTAGGGGCTTCCAGGGTTACCAATCACACGCACGCCGGTTGTCGTGCCGAAACCAGACAAAAATGTGATGTAGTTTGGATATTTAGTACTTTTTACCTATTGTGGTATAGTAATTTTATTCTAGGTGTATCGTCTTCACATATAAATATTTAACTAATGTACGGATCTAAACAAACTATTGTATAACATTTAAAAAAATATGAGTAACGGTGGAGTTTCTTGCCCATTCTTCTCCATACGAAAACTACTTTTTGGAAGGGGCGACTAGAATCATTTCTATTATTATGTAAATTTGACGTTCAAAAGTGCTATACATGGGCCTATTTGAAATAAATGATTTGACTTTGACTTTAATAAAGCTTTGCAGATAAGTTAAAAAGAAAATGAAAAAGTTCATTTTGTTCAAAAAAACACTTGACGCTCGGCACCGGTCACGGACGGTTGTGTGTGCTTGCGCGCTCTCCCGTTCATGACTCATTGCTCTGAGTCATATATTCGTTGCATTCCGTAACGATTTTCGTAGTCGCTCGACTACATCCGATCTCCGATCGTTTATCGATCGGGCATAGATCCACAAAAAAGGCCTTTTTCAAGGCTATCTTATTTCTTTAACAAGAGATTCTCGGTCTGTAAATTCACTAGGCCCCTTCCGGGCAAAACCACAGTTTCGTGGTCACTCGGTGGATACCATACGGTGCCAACGAAGCCGAGTGGGGTGTTGACCCAACACACCCGCCGATCCCCTTCAGGGTAAGGCAGTGAATTGGCCGGGTCCCAGTGTTTGGCCTTGGGGGATCTCCTAGTCAACACGTGGTGACAGTTTTGCCTCCACAGCAACTCACCTAGCGTGGTCGGGTATCTTCATACCCTTCACACTAGACTGGTTAGGACCCCGTTGCACATTAAGATAGGCAACGGGCCAAATCAAGCTTAGGGCTCACCGATAGGCACTCATCCTCCCTGTCTTACCCGACAGGGAGGGATTGTACACATCCCCGGCATTCCCACCGGGGAGACAGGCATAGTTAGGCCATTCCCTCCCCCCCCCCCGCCATTATGGCTACCAAAGTGATTGATCTCGAGCTTCTCTCGAAACAATTAACCCTCTTTCTCGAGTATATACTCGAGTCAGAGCCTTCCCTCCGCGGGAAATATAAGGCTCAGCTCTCCAACCTCTTGAGCATCTCAAGGGGCGAGAACCCCCACCAAGATGTCAGCGTCGCTACTTTCAGCGACGCTCTTGACACCCCTCCGACTGTAGAGTCGCCCAGACCCCCCTCCCCCTCCCCTTCGTCGGAGTCAATGGACACCGACGCCCCCGCTGCTTCTTCAAAGCATCCCTCCTACCCCTCTGGCTCGGAGGAGGAAGACGAGCCAAAGTCCGCTGCTTCCTCTACCTCTTCCTCCCCCTCCGACGACGGCTTCATAGCCGTCCAAGGAAAGGGAAGAAAGAGGAAGAACAGGAAGCAGACCTCTGCGCAGGCCAGTAAGGTCGCCGCAATAGAGGACTCAGACTCCTCTTCATCCACCGTCACCATCAAACCAGCTGTGGTTAAACAGCGTGCTACCGTCGCGACTTGCGCTACCGTAGCTTCCCCCTCCCCCTCCACCGCCCCACCGATCTCGTTTACGTCCTCCGCGAAGGCCTCCCCCGCGCCCCTCGCCCCCCGTACCGCGTCATCCTCCGCAAAGGATCCCCCCGCGTCCCCCGCCACCCCGACCGCATCATCCACCGCGATGGATTGCCCCGCGCCCCCCGCGAAAAAGATTCCCCCCCCACCCCCCCTGTTCGTACAGGACAAGGGGAAGTGGACGGACATCTCGAAATGGTGCGCTGATCAAAAGATCAGCTTCACCAGCGCCCGAAATACCCAGCAGGGTATAAAAGTTCTAGTCCCTACGTCGCGCGACTATAGGGAACTAACCCGTCTACTGAGAGCGAGAGGTGTGTCATACCACACCTACTCTCTCCCAGAAGAGAAACAAGTTCGCGTTGTAATAAAACGCATCCCTAGGGAAATCCTCCCCTCTGAAATTCTCGCCGACCTTCAGTCGCAGAACGTCCCGGTTGACGAGGTCCATCGTATGCACCGCTCCAGAGGCGGTGACCTCTACGACATGGTCCTCGTTATCTGTCCGCCCGTTGAGGGCTACCATCCGATTTTCCAAATTCGTTCCCTGTGTCATCTCACAGGGTTCGAAATTGAAAAACCAATTAAGAGTGGCATTGTCGGACAATGCCACAGGTGCCAGTTATACGGCCACTCACAGCGGAATTGCCATGCTACACCCAGGTGCGTAAAGTGCCTGGGAGAGCATAGCACTTCCGATTGCCCCCGTCCCAAGGACCGTACCCTATGTACCGTACCTCCTAGCTGCGTTTTATGCGGCAAAGAGGGCCACCCGGCTAACTACCGGGGTTGTTCTAAAGCCCCTAAGGCCTCTTCTCCCAAGCTGGGGAAGCGCTCCGGCGCCCGCCAGCAAAGGGAAACTCCCTCCTCATCCTCTTATAGGATCCCCTCCGCCCTTATGCCCCAACGACTAAGCCCTCAGAGGCCTAGTCCGTGGAATTATCTCCACCACCAGCAGTCTTTCCCTGCCTTGGTGCCCTCTTACGGTCATTTCCCCCCCCCGCCGCCCCCCCATCTCCTCCCCCCCCACCTTAGGGACCCCCGCTTCCGTGGCACCGCGCCACCCGCGCCCTCCGCGCGTCCCGCGCACTCTGCGCCCCCCGCGCCCGCCGCGCCCCCCGCTAAACCCGCGCCTGCTCCCCAAGCTCCGCGTCCCCCGACTGCCGGTCCCGCGACCGAGCAGATGTCAGGTGTTGCCTCGTTCAACATAATCACATCAAATTTCGCGTGTTTTGCCTCCCCGCGTGCAAAGGAAATGGCAAAACTCATCGTCGCCGCCCAAGGCAATATCATTAGGATTCAATCCATTTATAATGCGTATCCGGACATTACGCAAGCCCTAGAATCCCTCGCCCAAACCCCTAAATCTTTCAATGGATAACGAGGCCTTAGCTAGATTCAAACCCCGATCCCTAACAATAGGTTACTTCAACGCCAACGGCATAAAATCCCAAAGGGAAGAAATAGGGCTCTTCCTCCGCGATCATCAAATAGACGTTCTCTTAATACAAGAGACTTTCCTAAAGCCTTGCCATCGTGATCCGTCACTCGCCAACTACCGGATAGTTCGCAATGACAGGTCGCGATGTCACAAGGGTGGCACCCTGATCTATTATAGAAAGCAGCTTCACTGCATCCCACTAGACCCTCCCCCCCTCTCGGTATTAGAAGTCTCCGCCTGCCGTCTAGGCATGTCAGGTCACGAGCCGATCACTCTCGTATCGGTCTATAATCCCCCCGGTAACACCACGGGGCATTACCATCACCAACGCCTCTCAAACGACCTCTCGATTCTACTCGCTATGAGTAACTCGCTCATTATAGCGGGCGATCTAAATGCCAAACATCCCTCTTGGAACAGTTCGGTAACCAATCTCAGAGGTCAACACCTGTTCGACCTCTCAAACTCTCTGACCTTTGACGTCATCGCTCCCATGACTCCCACCCATTTTCCGCTGACGAACCCAAATCATGCCCCCGATATCTTAGACGTGGCGCTCCTTAAGAACGTCAACCTAAAGTTAGATTCAATAGAAACGGTACAAGAGCTAGACTCTGATCACCGCCCGGTAGTCATGAGACTACACCCCCGCATAGGTCTTTCCGACCCGAACGCCCCCCCTATCACTAAGAGGATCACGGACTGGAAGAAAGTAAGCACACAGCTGAAATCCAACACGTCCCCTCAATTAGACTCTATCCCCGACCTTTTCGACTCGGTCGCCGACACCACGGCCGCGATCGACTCACTCACTAATCACGTACAAACCGTCCTGAACGATTGTTCAAGGGAAGTTCCAGCGACGGACGACCGTCGCTGGAAATTGCCGGACGACGTGCGTGCATTACTGACTGAGAAGAACGCGGCCATACGTGCCTACGATAGCTTTCCCTGTAACGCCAACAAAGCCCATATGCGCTATTTACAGAGATCTGTAAAGACACGTATAGCGGAGCTGCGGGACGCGAGCTGGGGAAAGTTACTCGGCGAACTTGAGCCCACCCATCAGGCCTTCTGGGAGCTCCAGAGGAAACTCAGGTCTCCCCAGGTCTCAGCCATGCCCCCCCTGACCCGTCCCGATAAATCCATCGCATTTGACGATGCCGAAAAGGCTGAATGCCTCGCAGACAGCCTCGAGGCCCAATGCACTCCCAGTTCCCTACCTGTAGACAAAGCTCACCTGAAAAAGGTCGACGCCGAAGTCGAACGTAGAGCCTCCCTCCCTCCCGTCGATGACCCTGATTGTCCACTGCCCCCCGTCCTCCCGGACGAGGTGCACGACATCATCAAGGGTCTTAAAGTCCGCAAAGCCCCCGGTTCAGATGGCATCACCAATAGGGTGATCCAACTATTCCCTGCCCACCTAATAATGCTTTTGACCACCATCTTCAATGGTGCCTTAAGCAACAATATCTTCCCCCAGTCATGGAAGGAGGCCACGGTTATCGGTATCCCTAAGCCCGGCAAGCCCAAAACCGAGGCCTCTAGCTACCGTCCCATCAGTCTGCTCAAGGTTCTCGGAAAAATCTATGAGAGGCTTATTTATAAGCGCCTCAGAGATTTCGCCGAGACCAAGGGCCTCATCCCCAACGAACAGTTCGGCTTTCGAACTGAGCACTCTAGCGTGCATCAGGCCCACCGCATCGTAGAATCCATAAGCGCTGGCTTCCAGCGCGGGACTATGACCGGTGCAGTATTCTTCGACGTAGCGAAAGCGTTCGATAAAGTCTGGCACAACGGCTTAATATACAAGCTGTACCAACTCGGCGTGCCAGATCGTCTCGTACTCATCTTACGAGACTTTTTATCGAATCGCGTCTTCCGTTATCGTATCGAAGGAGCGTTATCCACTCCCCGTCCCATCCGCGCAGGTGTCCCCCAGGGCTCTGTGGTGTCCCCCCTCATTTTTACGCTATACACGAGCGATATCCCAAAAGGTTGCGGTAGGTCGCAGTTGGGTCTGTTCGCAGACGACACTGCCATCTACTTCAGCTCTAGATCCCCCGACATCATTCGCCTAAATCTCCAACGCGCAGTCAATAGACTGGCAGCTTGGTTTACAAAATGGCGTATAGAAGTCAACCCCGATAAAAGCCAAGCGGTTCTCTTTACGAAGCCGCGTTCAAGGCTCAAAAACCCCCTCCCCCGACCAATCACCATGTTCGGCAAGCCGATCCCTTGGGAGAAGCGAGCTAAATATCTCGGTGTCGTTCTAGACCATCATTTGACTTTCGCAGAGCACATAAAGATGGTTCGTTCGCGAGCCTCTTTCGCTCTCGGTAGACTCTTCTATCTGGTGAATGCACGTAGCAAATTGTCACTTAGGTGCAAATTGCGCGTTTACACGGCGTGCATTCGACCGATCATGACCTATGCGGGTGCCGTCTTCGCTCATGCGAAACCCCGTCACATCCATAGAATGCAAACAGTGCAAAATAAATTCCTCCGTAGGGCCACAGGTTCCCCCTGGTTCGTCAGGAACGAGGCACTCCACCTCGACCTAAAGATTCCCACAATCCATCAGTTTCTAAAACGCCTTTCCAAGCGTTTCTTTGAGTCCGCGGCCAAACATCGCAACCCTCTGGTTGTCGAGGCCGCCAGTTATGTCCCGAGTAAAATCAGCCATGTTCGCCGTCCAAGGCATATCCTCGTAGATCCCGATGACCCCATAACCCTCCTCCAGGAGAGCAATAGGGAAACAAGTACAGTGTACAAAAACAGACGCCTCCCGTCATACCGACCTCGCCGCCGAGGTCCTTTGCGATCTCGACCGCCGCGCCCCCGAGTAAATAATACTCCCCCCCGACCCTTGCTCGAAAACGAGGTGCCAGCAGTTGTTGCAGCTGTGCACGTAGCTTTAAATTCCCCGACTAATAATAATGATCAAAACCTTTTGATCCAGCCCGTCCCATCTTTTGATGTCCTCCCTCCGGATAACGCCCTAAGCCGAGGCTCGAACCCCGCAGGGGGTGCCCTTAGTGAGCGTTCATCCTTAAATTTTTAGCTTAGTATTTGTGCCCTGGCTGGAGGCTTTGAGTGTAGTAGCTTAAGGCAACCACAGGATTGACCGGTTAAACAGCTACGGTTTTCGGAACCAGCTGTGAGATGCCCAACAGAAAAAAAAAAAAAAAAAAAAAAAAAAAAAAAAAAAATTCATTTTGTTCTTGCAGAGATTACTGATAAGTAAAATAAAAGTCACAAAGAGAGGACAAAAGTACTTACTGGAAGGCAGAATATCCGTATGGCCAAAACAGGTTTCCCAATTTTATTTATTAACTACTATTGCAGCGCTTGTTAAAGTTAACAAAAATGGTATATTTTAGTAACATTCTGTGAATAATGTTCATTTTTCACCTTGTCCATTCCAAATCCTAAAACTGTCTACATTATGTAGGTACATCATATTATTTTTACCAGTGCCAATTACTAGACAAACCGTTTTATTTTTATAAAAGCAAACGACATAAAATTTCCGGCCACCCTTACAATAACAGTCAGACACAACAATCATAACTTTAATATTTTCCGATATTAGATAGGGGTTGATTTTAGAATCGTCTGCAGGCGACATTTGGCGGGGTCTGTGCCTCTGTCACTTTATTGGCAATTCATGGCGAGCTGTGGGCCAGTGTGGGCCCGATGAAAAACACACGCTCTCAGGCTACAAGCGAAATCTGATAAAAGAAATGCGCCATTTCGTTCGTTCGACCGACGGCAACTGGATTCGGCAAAAACGTCTACCGTCATGCACGTTTTTTATAGATGCCAGGTTTATGTTTTTGGGGAGTGTGAAATGTGTGAATGTGAATTTGGATTGGTTCTTATCGTTTCATGCAACGTCTGTGTGTTTTATATGTTCTAAAACAGTTATCCTGCTAAGATCATCCTGTCCTTTTCTAATGAAGTTTTTAAAAAGAAATTAAGTAAGTTAACATATCAAACATATACCATTGATAACATTAAGAGGATTCACAAACTTATACTGATCTATAATTATTATGACCACAAAAGTCATAAGAATCATTAATTAAGGTGGTTGAATTTAACGACGTACTTTTTTTACATGCCTCAATTATTCACGACATAGAAAGATCCCTCACATCGCATATAACATTTTAAAAGTAAACTCACGAAAGCTCCTCAAATATTACTGAACCACATAAACTGAGCGCTTACACTTTGTCCTTAAAACCATGAAAGGAAATTTTAATGGCCGCCAGGTGACTTCGCGTTTATTCGACAAGGAAATAATGGAGACGCGCGATAAACGTAAGTAAGCCTTCGTTGAGCCGTTTTACACGTATGCCGTCAATTTAGAGCAGCATTATGGCACATAATAGCCCATTAATGTCTTAGAACGGAGGAACCTGGCTATGAAAAACTATGTAGTAATAGGAGTGAAACTCGAGTACACAGAGTGATGTATGCTACGAACAAACCCTCACATTGTTAAGCTTAGGATACACAATCATTTATCTTGCGCGGTGTCCAATCGTGGACACATACCCGATACGTACTTTAGAATGAAGCGATTTATAGTCGCAATTAAAAATTGCCATGTAAGTTTTACTGGCGACGCCTGTTGGTGTAGTAATGAAGCGTTCAGTCATTGTTCAGACAATGTGCTGCAGCATGACATCATGCTACGATCCTACCTGTTTGGCAAGCGCGCTGGTGACTGTCACAGAAGTCTGACATAGAAGGAATTTATGATGATTAAGATGTTCCCACGATACCATCTTCAGATGTCCTCATGATTTTGGAAATCGATTATTATTTTAATTTAATTAAGGACTTTATTTCAGACCATGGTGTCCATTTTGTTAGTAACAATGTTCTTATAGACTAGTGTTAGTAATACTTAAAACTACCCACAGCAAAACATATAAAAGAAAGTTAATCAATCATTACTGCGCCATTCCATGACAAATGGCGCAGCAATGATTGATGTAACCACAGTCCAGCTGACTAGCGATCATGCTAAAGATGCTGTTGGCGCTGCCACGTACTCTACGCACCAGGGATGCGCACCTTTTACGCATCGTGGCGTAAAAGCAGTCTACGCGCCATTCAGCAAACATCCCTGATGCACTACAGAATCGCTGCAGCCCCATCAGCACCCTGAACACATAATTAAATTGGACTTGGAATTGAAATTAAAGTAGGTACGTATTATAGGCAGAAACATTTTTATCCCAAATATACTAATATACTTATTCCCCAACTGTCCCGAATTTGTCCATTCGAGATTACGAAGCAATCTTCATTCGCAACTTTATATGGTAGAACTCGAAATAGAATAATAATAAAAGTATCTCAACTTATATCGTCGCAATAACTGTATAGTATTATTATCTTACAAGGGATAGTCGAGATTCTCCCGAGAATATTGTCCATTTTATTACATTCTTGGTGTCCCTTTGGATAATTGTAGCGTTTCAACGACCCGCGATACCGCTTAAACGGCAACCTCAATTATTTTCAAGACCGTATAATTTGTATAAAATTTGAATTCGATTTCAAAAAAGTATAGCAAAGAGTAAATATAACAGCAGTGAAATTAGAAAAACATAGGTACCTACCATAAATCATTCAGACAGACAGATAAAAAGAAAAATTTAAAAGAAGTGCTTTATGTGCCTTTATTTTGAATAGAAGTACTTAAAAGTTTTATTTTGATAACATTTCACTTGATATGTGAAAAAACCTAGCGATCTCGTGTTGAATAAACAATGGGTACATTTTTCCAAAAGTACATTATTCTTTTTTGTTACCAGAGAACTGAAAAACACTTGTATCCTGTGATTAATGACTTGAACTAGACCCGTGGCCACATTTATTGGCTTAAAATGTCAGGACAGTCTGACCTTAGCCTTAGAAGGAACGACTCGTAATTTACAACTTACTGGGTAGGTACCTAATTTTGTTTTAATAAAGGTTTATAATTTGGACAAGCTTAATTTTGATCATACGACCGACTTTGTTGACCTGCTCAACAAATATAATATGGGAAATGCATCGTCTGCGTGTCTCGTTTGCGTGATGAAGTTTGTATCTGTGATCTGCTATACAAGTATTCCTAGAACAGACACCAGTCTCTTACAAAGTAATGTCACTTAGTTTTTAAGCGTTTATTCTGAAAGTGGGCAACGTCGCCAATAGATGTCAAATATTTTGTTATGATTAATTTGGCAATATTATAAGAAACTAGCTGCGCCCCGCGGTTTCACCCGCATAAGTCTCGATCCCGAGGGAAAAAAAAAAGTATCCTATGTTCTTTTCCAGGGCATCATTTATATATGTGCCAAATTTCATCCAAATCCGTTCAGCCGTTTTAGCGTGAAGGCGTAACAAACAAACTTACTTTCGCATTTATAATATTAAGGATGTGGCTAATTAGCGAACTAGAATATTAATAACGAATTGCAATTATAACACTGATTTTGATGTTGTAACCGTTTTAAGTGTAAAAAAGGCATTTGGAAAGTTTCCAAATACTTTTTTTTATCTAAAACTGAATATTCGGTGTTACGATATTAATTATTGCATTTCATAATCAATATTTTAGTACCCTAGCTAGCCACATTTCTTAATTACATACAGTAATATTGCCAAATTAATCAAAACAGATATTAATATTTGACAGCTATTTACGACGACGTTGCCAACTTTAAGGATAAACCCTCTTAAAATAGTAATTATGATGTCATTGTTCGTGAAGAGACAGTAATTTTTTTTTTTCAACATGGTTTTTGGTACGGAATTCAAATTGTCGACAAGTCAAATCAATCTGCCTATCCTTTTCCCAACTATGTTGCGGTTGGCTTGCAGTCTAACCGGATGCAGCTGAATACCAGTATTTTGCGAGGAGCGACTGCCTATCTGACCTCCTTAACCCAGTCACTGGGTAACACGATATTCGTCGAACTGTCGACAAGTATCAGAACCAAAATATATTTAAATGCTAGTCTCAAGTTACAAAAGCCTAAAAAACCGAGAATTATTTTCCTATCACTCTTTAGTTACGTTGATTTTAGGAAAATATTTTAATATATTATATTTATAATCCATGAATATCCAATGATACGATCGAAGACATACATAAAAGTAAAACCCTAAACGCTAATGCCTTTCTTCACTTATTATTCTGCACAGAAATGTCTCCCAATCCAATGCATAAATATTTTCCTTTGAGTTTTAAAGAAAAAAGGAAAATATTTAAAAAAATATTAATAAAATCAGTCTTTTACCACATGGCGTATGTCACAAATATCATAAATTATAATTTACACGAATTCGGCATACCTCGCTTTCCGGGATTCCAAATCGGATTTCAACATATTTTTGCAAATAATCTACGTTCCATATTTCTTTAGCATATATTTTAGTGTTGTGACACGGAAATAACTTATCGTTTTTGTTTTTTTATCGGGTAAAGGATTGATGATAATATTCCTTATGCGTATATTTTGCCATTTTTTTATGTCTTAACGGTCAATAAAAACAACAGAGCTCTCTTAACACTCGTAATATTTAGTCATTGTTTTATTGTTTTTTATCACTTTATCGGAGGACTATTTCAAAGTTCCACGATAGAAATATGTTTTTCTATATTTAATTAAAAATCATCTAGAAGTATAAAATTCAAAATTTAAAACAAAATATTTCTCATAAACCTACATGGGCACTTATAAAACGTCAGAATCTAGGTGCACGGTTCCAATTGATTGTTTCCTATGGAGAAGAGCCTAGCCGGCAAGAAACTCCACGGTTACTGTTTTAAAAATAATTAGCTTTTAAATATTATTTAAAATATTAACTGCTCCCAAATTGAGCAGTTAATAGACTCTTACAATAATTTGCCGTTAATGAGGTACCAGGGTTACAGGTAAGCAAAGACCTCAAATTTAAATGAATTAGAAGAACCTAGAAGACACTTCTGTATTCTTGAGTAATAGCCGTAACTCCGTAAAGCCGTAGTTAGTATTTCCAAGACGAATGTTCAGAAGAAAATCCTCAGACGTCGCATCACTAGACATCGATACGAAAGTACTGTCACTCTCATGTGTGGGATTAAAAGTTGGAGCACGGTGGAACGGCGCTTCCCTAATCCCGGCCGACAGCTGCTCCTGAGGACTTACCATTATGAACTTTGTGATACTACGTCATTATACAGATTACAATAATTATGGAGGTGTCTTTAGAAGTTATAAAAGGGTGGTAAATGTGTGATCTTACCTACAGGTTCTCGGAAATATATTCTGATATGATCTGACATGTGCATTTCTCGTGTATTCCTAGTGTAAAAAATTTGCATTCCGAAAGTAAATATATTACCTACTAAAAGTTCAATTTGTAATATAAATAAACCCGAGCTTATAAAAGCTTAGTAAACCTCGTAGTTTATGAAAAATTTCAACAGTAAAATAGATCTTATAACGTTCTAATTTTACGCCTAATTTAATAAAAATGTAATTATGAAAATTCTTCTAAAATATTCCATGATTAAAAATAAGTTTCATTTGGTACGCATTACTACGTAGAATGTTCTCGAATGAACGAATCTAACTGAAATCCATTTCTCTGGATTAAGATCGGAATGCGTGAAATAATTATCTTTCCCTCGCACCATGATAGATGCCGATGAAGTTTTTAGGAATTTCTGCTATTCTTTTCTCCTTAATTCCTTTCTGTTCTCATTTTATTTCCGCCTTAGATACGTAATACATATAGCTACCTAAAAATGTAAGTGCAAATATTAGAGAAATTTTAAAACAATTTTATTCAACGTCAAAACCATCTTGCAGTATTATTTTGTGATCAATTTTTTATCCGTTTTCCTTAAGCGGATTGAGTGAAAAGTTGTTTTAGCAACTTTTTATCCTATCAAGTAATTTTCGCTGATGCGAAATGTCATTCCTGAGTTTTATTTTCAGGTCGTTTGTAATTGGGTCAAGGTCGTTGTTAGAGTCCTCCTTTGAAACCATTTTAGTGGTAAATGACTTTCTATTGAATTCAAGGGATGTAATATTATCTCGCCCTTCGAAGTATGCATGATTTTTATCATTCAACTTCAATCTAAAAGTACCTAATATAACAGCAAAAGGTCGTAACTCACTCGTGCTCAGCTTCTATCATTTTTATCGCGTCGATCAGAGCTATGAGCAATACAGCACTATTCCCAATGGTGGTCTACTGATAGAGTTGTATGTTCGAAGTTACGAGGGTCGGCTATAGTTCGTATTCATCCGAGACTACTTTTCACATTTGATATACCTACAATATAATTGGTGGATTGGGTCCTTGTATTGTATGGCCGTATTTAGCCATAAGTTTCTTTCCTGCCAATCCCAGTGGCCACATCTGGGACTAATGATATAAATGGCGTGAGAAAATATCGTGTTAGAATGTTGTTGTTAAAATGTGTCAATGAAGAACAAGAAAATCACTTTTAGAAGTTTCCATTAGTTTGCGACCAGTAAAAGTAATGTCGTTTGTACATACAGTAAATATTTACTTTTCTACTAAAAAGCAGAATGTACACATGTGTAGCCCACCCACAGACAGCAGTAACAATAGATAGATAGCGACAGGTCGACAGTAAATAGCCCGTACATGCCATATTAATACGTTCTGCTTTCCTGAGCCAGGCCCACGACTTGCTAATATATTGTACACATAAATATCCATACAGACGCCACGGAACATTGTGGAAAGTACGATACCACTAATGAATTTTGGTACCACGATCACAAGTATCAATAGCAATTCCAGCATGCAGTGATTAGTATTCCGTGTAGCTAGTGATGTATCTAGTGTCGTGATTTCTTTGATTTAATTTAAAAAATGTATTATTTTAATACCTATCGATTTATAATATCCACTGTGGCAACACTGTCAAAGTACAAATTATTAATATTAAAAGAAACTTCTAAATGTATTTTCATTATGGCAACTGAATGTATTGTTTTACTTTGGCAACACTTAGAAATGACGGTAATGATATTATCGTTATTTCTGGGTGGGGCAAAAGTCGTTTTAAATGGTAAAATTTAATGCATAGTTAATCGTCGTTTGATTGTGAAATAGTACAGTGGTGTAGATTAAAAGTATTAGCAAGAAAAGAGTGTTTTTTTTATCTTTTTCTTTGCGGATGCAGTCGCCACTAACGACTTTTGAGATCACGATCATTACATTCGAAAAACTTGAATGGTGATTCCAGTGTAATGATTTTTGTGTTCCATGTAGGATTCTTGACGTCGAGACCATATTACTTTCTTCCTTGCTAGTGTTTTATTAAAAGCCAACTGACTAGTTATGCCTCGAAATAACTTGTACCATCGTGCATCGTACTTTACGCTTCTAATGCACGTTTTCCACAAGCAAAGTTTGCGCGCGTTGACATCTGCAACGGACTTGCACTGCGGAAAAATCTGCTGCAAGTTTTCTAACTAAAACTGTCAAAAAACCCAAGTTGTGCTATAAAACTTGCCAGGGACATTTTGAAAATACAACATACTTCGATCAGTAATTCGGTTGCCATGTTGCCAAGCATGGAGTTTATGGTTTTATATAATCATTTATCTCGCCCGGAGGATTATGCTAGTGGTAAATATCGGCCGATATGATAATGTTTCGATTCTACATAAAACACTTCGATAACAGTACAATTTACTAGCTATACACCGTAGTGTCGCTCGTGCCTATGTATATTCTTAATGAACCCTGATCTAAATGTCATATGTACAGGAGAGTCTATGTATGTATGTTCCAAATATCCAAAGTCGATCAGATGAGATTAAAAAAAAACTTCTTTACACTTATCCTATACTATTAAATGAGCAATATTTGTAAATATGTATATATGTCTGTAATCACGTTCTCAAAAACTATTTACAAAAAAAAAAACAACCGACTTCCAAAAAACACTACAAAGTGAAAAATAACTTTAATTTCGGAAGTCGGTGTCTTTGTTTTTGAATCTTAGTTTTTTGCCACCGACTTCCGAAATTAAAGTTATTTTTCACTTTGTAGTGTTTTTTGGAAGTCGGTTGTTTTTTTTTTGTAAAAAGTTTTTTATTTTTCACTTTTTAGTTGTGGTACCTACCCTACACAAATTCGAAAACCACTACCTGCTATGTAAATAACGGTGACAGGAACTTCTCATATCATCCACATACTAAGTGGGAAAAAGTACGTATTATTGAAGCTAACTCAAAAAATATCGAAGCAAAGTTAATAAAATTTATATGGGACCACCTCGAGAGCATACCCTTTCAAACAAAAAAGAATTTTCAAAATCGGTCTACAATTGACGGAGAAATCGGTGGATATACACAAAAAAAAAAAACAAACACGCAACGAACAAATAACCTCCTCCTTTTTGGAACTCTGGTTAAAAACGGCTCTAACGATTTCGATGAAAGTAGTTTATAATAATAATTAATCATTTTATTCAATAAATCAAGTAACAAGACTCATAGTGTTAGTAACTTACAAAATACGTTAGTAAAACATTAACACAGAAATAATTCGCGACAAAACATTAAGACAGAAACAATTAAAACACAGAAACAATTTGTGACATCACTGCTGCAAGGTGACAGGCCCAGCCGATACCTTGCAGCAGTGGTTCACAAACGCACAATCTAGCCTGCTTGCTATCACAGACAGGATGCTGTTGGTGCTGCCCCGCACCCTACTAACTAGGGATGCGCACCGCTTCCGCATCACAGTGTAGAAGCAGTCAACGCGTGCTTCAGCAAACATCCCTGATGCGCTGCAGTATCGAGGCAACCCCATCAGCACCCTGAATGCGTTATTGTACTGGACGCGAAGGGCGCCGTATGATTATGATTATGGGGGTGAAAAATCAATTTAGCTAGGTCTCAAATCTGGTAAAATTAATTTTCTCTATTTTCACAGCCTCGGGAATGTGATACAACGTTGGTATACCTGAACGATATGTTAGATAAACATTTTCATTTTCACCCGAGCAGAGCTCAATATTATAAGTTAGCATTGCTGCTGCCTCTTCACGCACAAAAACGAATACGTTTTTACCGAAGGCCATACCCAACAATAAACAAGAATGTCAGCTAAATCGATTCCTGATGCGTTTGAACTTGTCAAAAGCAATGACAACCATCTCGGAACGTCGTGGATATCCGATTCCTGTCGAAACAGGAAGATTGTGTCCACCAGAAACTTCGCGACAAGATGAATTTCAAAGTCAAGAATTCTCAGTTTATAATTGGTTTTACTTACATTCTATTAGTATAAATTAACACGACAGTTGAAATTAAAAGTTTAATTAGTACTTGGGAGTTTGTTGAGCGCGTTTATAACTTTCAGTCGTTATCTACGTCTTATGCACAATTGCGTCCAAGATATTTTCTTTCCGTTCTCATTTACTTCACAAAATGAGTTGCAGAATGTTCTTTTTTTAAATTAACCGAGTTTGCATAGCGGGGTGAATGAGATAAGCTGGCAATTGTAAGATCTTAATGTGAAGTAGAAACAAAGCTTTTGCGTTACTCAGGCTTTTAGATTTTCATCACCGCACTCCAGTAAACAAAGACTGTTCAGAAAACCTATGCAATAAATGGTTCCAAAGGAAATTACATTCGCAAATATATGTTGTTAAAACCACTAAGAGACTTAGTAAGTACGAATGACTTTGTTTACCTCACGCATCACATTTTGAAACAATGTTAGGCCCTTTGTACACGGCACGGTTTCTTTACGGTACAGCGCAGAAACCGCGCCATAGATAAAACGTGTGTAAACAATCTTCCATAGTCCATTCAATAATAATACATAATTCATCAATCATCATCTTTATTGCGAACTAAGTGTACAACATTTTGAAGATGTTAACAATAGGTAGGTTCTTAGAACTTAGTTGCCTGTTAAGGCATTGCAATTAAATGGATATAAAAATTTAATAAAAAACATACTCAATATTCCAGTTATACATTTTACATTATATTATATTAATTATCATTATTCATACATTTGATATTATATCATACTATTCTTATAATTTATATCACATTATAAAGTATCACAAACATTTAAATATTAAATAATTATTTTTCTTCAAGGAATTCTTTAATAGAGTAATATGCCTTTTTAATCAGGAATACACAATACATAATTCATAGTTCCATTTAATAATAATGAAAATACTTCTAAAAATTTAAATAATAATAATCTATATTATTCTTATGCAATACATAAAATTAAAATCCCTAATATACTATAGCTATATACACAAACCTAATAATTTACAATAATTACATAATTATACACCCAATTAAACACATCTAATAATTTATAATAATATTGAATTGCTACTTAGCCCTCTTCCTCTCTACTAATTTTGCTGTGCCCGACAGGGTCCATATTGATCTTTTACTTTGTTATACCATCTATGTAATACATATGGAATGCAATAAAGAATTGAGTATTGAACACTGATGACCGTGCTTCATACGGCGTATAAACCGCGCCGTAGAAAAAACGTGTCTGTCAACAAGATTTCATATCCTATACTATAAAATGAGTAAATATTTGTAATCACGTTCTCGAAAACGGATCTAACGATTTCGATTTTAGTTGCAATATAGGTTAACGAGGGCGAAAAATTGATCTAGCTAGGTCTCATATTTGGGAAAAAGCAAAAAAAAAACTCTTGCGCAGAGCTCGGTCGACCAGGTAGGTACTAATAGTGATCCATACAACGCTTACACACAGCGAATAAACCGTAGTTTTTCACGACAAAAAAACGAGTGTACCTATATGTCACCGTAAGATTGTGAGAACCGTTAGTTTATAATCTGTCGGAATTATTTCCGTTAGATTATAAACTGTCGAAAAATTGTGAACTGGGTGAAATGGGTTAGGTTGGAACTGTGACCAACCGCGCGCTAGCCGAGCAAGCGAAGCGAGCGGTGACGCAGTAGCGGCCGGCGAGCGCTACTTCCAAGTGCCTCGCAGCCAGGCAAGCTATGTAATATTAGCGCAAAGTGCGTTACGTCGCAAGCAAGTTTGATACCAGTTCACAATTTGTTGGTTTCCCATGGAAAAATTATAAACTAGCAAAAAATAATGCGTTAAATTGTAAATGGTTCGTTGCAGTTCACAATTTTTCGACAGTTTATAATTTAACGGAAATAATACCGATAGATTATAAACTAACGAAGTTCATAATTATACGGTGACATATACAAATGGCGTTACTGTTTCACACATTCTTCAAAGTCTCAGTCTCTTTTGTCTCTGTAAAGAAGTCTAGCAATTATACAAAACATCGCACTTTAACTTATAATAAAAACCGGCCAAGTGCGTGTCGGACCACGCACAATGAAGGGTTCCGTAGTTGTGATGAATTTATCCCAAAAACAAACTTAACTTTGTAGTTGATAAACATGTTCTCCCATATGGAATGTATGGGAAAACATGTTTTTGCAACTGCAAAGTTAAGTTGGTCGATTATTACTCGATAACTAGTAAAGCCTACTTAGCTGTGATAGTTTTCCTTTTAATTTCGTTATATAAACTACTGCTGTGATTTTTTTCACACATCCAAATTCAACCATTTAGCTGGCAGGGGGGGAACACTTGATTCTAACAAAAATTAGCACTTTAAAGCTTAATATTTTTCAAACGGATCCCTGAATCCAAAAATGGTTCACACAAACTCATAATGTTTTTGTAAGATCTTTCTAATGATATCCCACACTATGGGATAAAGAAATAAAAAATAAAACATCATCACTTTATGTGTATGGGAGGTACCCTAAAAAAAATGTTTTTCATAATTTTGTTTTACCGCTTTGTCGGCGTAGTTAATATGTATACCTATGTCAAATTACAGCTTTCTAGTACTAAGGGTCTCGGAGCTAGGCCGCGGACAGACAGACAGACAGACAGGCTGACATGACGAAACTATAAGGGTTCCTTGTTTACTACGGAACCCTAAAAAGGGAGCGATTCTTAATCCGCTCTCAGCCGATCGTGTTTAGAGAAGATATCCCTTGTCCCGGCTATAAGCTACTAGTTATACATACAGACTATCTGGTAAAACAATGGACTTAATGGAAGAATATAATCAATATTCTATTTTAGTTCCAAATAATGTGAAACAATAGGACGAACGAAACGAAAGGAGTATATAAGTAAAGGAAGCTTAACATTTAACCCAATTATCCAAAAAAACACATCACTATTCGCACCTTCGGTGCAACAAAGTCACAATTCAGGACACTTTTTATTGTTATGTTTTTTATTACGATTTTTTTGATAATTCAATATAAGATTTTTAACATAAAACTATTGCAAACAAAATACTTAAACAATTAATTTTATCAAGATTTCAAACCTACTATAAACAGTAATCCAGAAATTAGGAAATTTTAAAAGTCCTCTCCTGTAAAATTAAAAAATGAGCTGTTGTGACTTTGTTGTACCGAAGGTGCGTATTGTGGATACGCGCTTTTTGCACATCTGAGCTTAGTTCGAAATATAAAGGGAAACGAAGATCCGTTTTCGCTTCATACTGGATATTAGAAGCCTTTATGCCCAAAGAAGCCGACCCTGCAAGTCTTGTGCAAAAAATTGATCACAATTTTTGAAGTGAAAACTTCTTTAGGCGCGTTGGGCATTTTTGAGATGGGAAAAAACAATTGAACTCGCGACACAGTTACCGACACCTCATTTTTGTAAACGCGATTATGCTCTTTAGTTACAGATCAATGTTCCATGCAAGTATTTTTACTTTAAAGGTTTTGGAAGTTTTTTTTTTTTTTTGTAAACGCATTTGTGCTCTTTATTTAGATAAGGTTACGGACCAATGTTTTATACAAGTATTTTTCTTCCACCAAGGCGATCTTGTTCAAGTTTTCACTTCTATCGGCACTCCCGGAGTGCCACTGTTTTTTGTTTAAGAATATTCTATCTATCTATCTATCTTTCTCCTTGCGATAAACAAAATGTATAGATAACTACTGTAGTGGTAAACTCTAAATAACACTATGAAATTCGAAAGGTGTATCGTTGTGAATCCGCGATGATTTACTTTAAAAACAACTGAGTTTGCTTTCGAATTGTATGCGCTCACTTGAGTGAGGTTCCAAGTGAACTTTACTGAGAAACACTACTGGTTTCTTATTTGTATTTTAGCCGTAACTTGTGACGCCAAATTATAGTGCCTATCCTTAAGTCAATATGTCCCTCGCTTAAGGGGGATGCGCTAAGATAGCCCGCGAAATACAAATTTTCTTCAGTTTTTTGCAATTTGCAGGTCAGTGTCAGGTTGAATGTTGATCAAAATATATGATCCGCAACCGTAACAAATGAAAATGTATTTACAGAATTTTAATCATTAGACTCATCAATCAGTCTAAGTAAAAATTTACCTAAAATGTCATGATTTCATGAAATAGTCATTTAATAATAAAATTTTGAAGTTTTAATGATTATTATTTTTTAAAAATACAAAGGTACTTGTTAAGAGTCTGAATCATATTTTAATTAACATACAACCTAATACCAAAATTTTCTTACGTTTTTTTGCAATTTGCAGATGCGAATTGCAAATAAACGTAAGAAAATTTCGTGGGCAACCCTGGCGCTTTCGCCTTAACTAGCCAAGTGTATACAACTATAGTAAACTATAGGCGGTTCTGTCTCCTTCACTCGTCTCATCCAATTTATCGCGAGTATTTCTGAGGGACCATTCGTATATCTCAAGTGATAACGCCCTCTGTTAAATTGGGATCGAGGACTGATAGATGTTGTATTGGATTTGTCCTTATCTATGAATTGGTGTGTACAGAAACATTTGCTCAAAGATTAATCCAGAATTAACTAGAATATTTTCGTCACTACTTGTACAATTTTTTTTTAAATTTGATATCATTTCTTTCTTTTACTACTATAATAACACAACTAAATATTTACACTAGGTACTAAATTAAATGACTAACTAACTACATAAACAAATAAATATAAAAACAAAAGGACACATATGAATCGAAGTAGGTACTCGTCCGCATCGCTGTCATCCGGAAACGTGCCCAGAACACTGGCAGCATTGCTACGTAATTATTATTATAATAATTCATTAAATTTTACAATCACAATATTATATTTTCATTGAAAAACAATTTTTTGAACAGAAAACGACAAAAGTTCAACGAAAGTTAAAATATTTTAGGGAGACAAAGGGTTGTCTCCCTAAATTATTTGAACTCGTTCCCATAACAATAACTTTTAAACCCTATTCGTTCTTAGCTCTTTCATTACTGGCTTTAAGCCCTTTCATTTTCACAAATAAAAGTCATTTGTTCGGAAAAAGTTGGGACGCTGTAAAAACTTGGTGGCATCTAAAGGGTTGGGGTTCAACCGCCCGGGGGCTAAGGACCAACCTCCATAGATCGCCCACACAACACCCACGAGTTGGGCCTTTTGCACCAATGTTTTTTCTACCATCGCTTTCTATTTTATATACCTATCTTAATAATATATAGATATGATTTGGGAAACTTCTGGATGCCTTAATCGAATTATCTATGTAGGTTCTATAAAAAATATAGTGTTTGCTTTAAAAGATCTGCCCTTTTAAAGTAAATATTTAAAAGTTTATTATTATGGAAAGAATATATATGTTACACAATTTATCTACATAATATTAAAGTTAAAGTTCGCGAGCACATTCGCGAGAAGCTGGCAGTATCATCACAACTGTAATGTTTTCTGCCCTTTTAAAGTAAATATTTAAAAGTTTATTATTATGGAAAGAATATATATGTTACACAATTTATCTACATAATATTAAAGTTAAAGTTCGCGAGCACATTCGCGAGAAGCTGGCAGTATCATCACAACTGTAATGTTTTCCCATTGTTTGTCTTATTTGTTTTAGTATTTTTATGTGTATTTATTTTTGCTTATATTTAAATATAATCGAAAATATATATGTATGTATCTTTATATTTAAATAAATATTTATTCTTCAATTCTCGCTATTGCATCTACCACTGTTTGTCTCTGCATCACCCAAAGGTTGACTGGTAGAAAGTGATTAAGTCCTATGGCATTAAGTCCGCCTCTGTACATTTGTGTGCTTGAAGCATTAAATAAATAATTATGATTAAACAAATTATTTAAACTAATGAGATCATTTCTAGTAGATATCACAGACTAACAATATTTCCAAATTTCAATCGTTAATAACAAAAGTGGAATAATGATTTTCACCCACGTTCCGCAAAAGAAGTAGTTTTTTCTTTCCTAATCTGGATTAAGCAGAGAACTTAAAATCTTGAAACTTGTTACTGTCTTCGGCATTTATGAAGCGGTAAAACCCTCCGTCGCTACTAAAATAATCCGTCTTAACTTCTTTGTCCAGGTGAATTTAGTTTATTACATCCTGAAACAAGTTTCCACTTCCAAAATTTCTTTACTAAATTTTCATTTGCTCGCTTCGTAATTGTGAAAAAGATAACAAGTAAAACACAGTCTGATAAGTATTATGATGCTCTTCCCGGAGGAAATTACTGACGATTTTCAACTGCCGTGAAAAGGGATTGTTTAGACGTATTCACATCTAAATCTCCCTGGAGGCGGCGCGAAAACCATTCATTTTTGTACGAGGATAACCATTCCGGTTATTATAATTTATTGTTTTAAATTATATCCGCAATTTATTCGTTAGAACCTTTGAATTAAGCCATACATAAAGGTCATGATCAAACGAATTACTTTTGTAACTTTCAGGAATTGTTATAACCTTTTCAACATTCTTGTTAATAAATTATGTCAAATCAATCTACGTCCTGGGGTGTACACATAACCTTAAAATATTATACATGGATACCTACAAATACAATGCCTCCCATGGGCATGTGATCGCTCGTATTTTTCTGAATTTTCATGATTTTTTTCGAAAAATAACTTTGAAAGGCGGGTCTATCTTAAATTTCTTTTAATTTTTTTTTGTTTTCAATATAGATATTCGATATTCCATATGATTTTATGGACTTAAACTTGTGTTTTTTTTTAAAATTCATACAATTTTTTAAGAAAAAAATTTCTCGACCCCATATTTTTTTCATAGTCGACAAATTTTAATAAAAAATGTTCAATAATCCAAATCGAGGCAATAACGACATGGCAAACGCTATTCAAAAAATTGAAAAAAGTTAATTCTCGATAATTTTTCATGAATATTCAGAAAAATACGGGTGATTACAGCCCATGGGTAACATTGTATTCTTCATTTATAAGACCAGATTTAGTGACTTTTACTGAATGTTTTCGGCACCAAGGACCACATTTTGGGTGACAAATGGATGTATTGTCTGTAAATGCTAAAATACTATGCAATAAAACAAACAGTAATTTTCTTTCTAATAAACAAAATGCTTTTACATGGAAACAGTGGTCAAGGCCCAAGGACAAGCCATTCTCATAGCCATAAAATACAAGTAGCTTCAAGATTTACAGTTAAATATTTATCATACAAATCCGTATCATCTAAGGACGAGGGCACAAAACATCTTAAGCTGGAACACGAGTACGGGTTGCAAATCCTTAGAGTATTTGTCACAAGGTAAACTGCCATTACACTGAGACCCGTATTATTTTATAGAGTCATTTGTTACGGGAAAGAGGGAATGGTAAATTATTTCTTGTCTATTCTTAGTATTCTCTGTATTATACCTAATATTACTGACTGGTATAATGGCGAACAAAACTGTTTACTTGCTCAGAATGTATGTATGCGGCTGAGTCAAGCGTAGACTGATTTATGTTATTGCCTTGAATACCAGAACTTTTCTTTGAAGCCTAGAGACGTTAGGACCAAAGATTTAAATCGCTAGATTTGCCCTCACCGTACTTAGTCACGCGAAAAAGTGTCCATACTGAGAAGAGTGAGTTCACACATTAAATAACGCTTCCATGACAATCAAGTCAAGTCCCTGCGTCATTGTGTGTCAGAAGTGTCGAAACAAAACAGAAACGCTACTATCTTTTGACGCGGATTCTAATGATTTAAATATTTGGTTAGGACCAAAACAAAGAATTGGCTATCGCAGTTGTGTGAAAGGGCAGCGTTTGTCAATCAACTGGCAAACATAGAGTTAGATATTGTCTCATCGTCTCTGTGTCCAAAGTGACACTCTGTTTCAGTGATTAATGTTTGCAGCCATCTTTTTGTTTCATCCTGATAACATTTTAAGCAACTCTATGCTGAGATTAAAAAAGTTGAAACATTAATTATCGTGGCTTCATTGTTGATAATGCAGACCATTATTATTGAATCTAAAATTTAGATGAATGTGCTACGTTACGTTACATCATGTGACAGAGACCGTGTCGTAAGAGTGTCTGTGGAGTTTCTTGCCCATTCTTCTCCAAAGGAAACTACTACAGTTTGGAATGGGAAACTATAGCATCATCTTTCTGACTGACCGATTTCCTGACAGTTCAAAAGTGCCTGTAATTTAAATGAATGCTTTTAGTTTGAGTTCGTAAGTAACTTGTATGACGCTGAAAAAAGAGGGACAACTATGGATAGTGCAATCTACGAAGACACGCCTCACTCCGCGATTATTGTACTGTAAGCTGAACTCTAGTACGGCGCTGAGCGGAGTGGGGCACGTCTTCGTGGATTGCACCACCTATACACGAGTTTGACGATATTTAACTGAAATATCTTGACAAGTTTTGTCGCAATAATAAGAAATTGCTCCTAAAAAAGAAATTCCTTGACTCGCAGTTACACAAAAAAAACAGTGGCACTCTGGGAGTGCCGACAGAAGTGAAAACTTGAACAATATCGCCTTGGTGGAAGAAAAATACTTGTATAGAACATTGGTCCGTAACCTTATCTAAATAAAGAGCACAATCGGGTGTACAAAACAAAATACTTCCAAAACCTTTTAAGTAAAATACTTGCATAAAACATTGATCCGTAACGTAATACAAATAAAGAGCACAATCGCGTTTATAAAAATGAGGTGTCGGTAACGGTGTCGCGAGTTCAATTGTTTTTCCCATCTCAAAAATTCCCAACGCGCCTAAAGAAGTTTTCTCTTCAATAATCTTAGAAGCCATACAATAAATACTTAGATACTATCCTACCTTACACGCGCAAAAATAAAAAGAAGTTAGAATAACTTTTCGCTGGAGATAATCGGAGATTTGTTACATTATTTAGCAGTACCCACATAAATAAGGAATAAACTGGCATCATGAATAAACAAGATAACTGGATGCTACAAACTCTTGTGGGTGGAATACTTTAGGGTACCTACTAATTATACTCTGCTTGGTATAAGTAGGTACTTACCTTAAGGGTATGTATTACATTTCGTGTCTACGTGAAAATACTATATACAATATGGAAATGATAATAAAACAATAACCTTCGTATATCTAATCACGTTCCCAGTCTACATACAAAAATTCAACCAAATATATCCAATAGTTTCTAAAAAATATTAAGGAATACCCATGTAATGTGTTATGTAGCGCAAAATTTAATAGATTTTTTCCATAAAATCTCGAGTGTAATTACCTTATAGGCAAAATCAATTTTCTATACCTCATCATCATCATAATTTCAGCCGAAAGACGTCCACTGCTGGACACAGGCCTCCCTCAAGCATCGCCACTTCGACCGGTTCTGTGCTTCTCGCATCCAGCGAATTCCTGCGATCATCACACCACATTGTGGGAGGTCTTCCAACGCTACGTCTTCAGGTACGCAGTCGCCACTCCAGAACAAGAAGCAATATGCCCTGACCACTGCCAATGAAGTTTAGCAATTCTTAGGGCTATGTCGGATATCTTTGTTCTCCTGTGAATCTCTCGATTTCTTCGATTCGAAAATCGATTTCGATCACGTAGGGAAACTCCAAGCATAGGCCCTCTCCATTACTCTTTGACTTACCTACCTACTTTTCCAAATAAATAAAACATTTGTACGTCTGTTTAACAGTGTTTGTAAGGAAGCACATCACCTTAAGACAAGTAGGTATCTTGAGTGTGAAACTTTATAGGCGTCACGGCTTTCAAACAAATACTTACATAAATCTTGAAGATGCGTCGTCGCAGTTTCATTTTACAGTTGAGCTACAAAACTAGCGAACTGTTCTTACTAAGTAGTTTGAAGGTATATAAAACGTCCTGAGGACACGGTGGAGCATACGGTGGAGGTCTGCCCGGCTTGGGTGGAGCAACGCCGTGTCCTCGTAGAGGCGATCGGCGGCGGTGATCTCTCGCGTCCGGCCCTGGTTCAGGCCATGGTACGGAGCGAGAGGAAATGGCAGGCCGTCACCTCCTTCTGCGAAGCGGTAATGCTCGCGAAGGAGGAGGCGGAACGCGTGAGGGAGAGGCAAATTTCACGCCCTCACCCCCCTAACCGCCGCAGGAGGAGACGCCCGGGGCGGGAATCGCGAGCCGATTTCCGGCCACCGTAGGCGCGGGCTTGCGGACGGTGAGCAATGGGTAGCTCGCCGTCCGATAAGGACCAAGCCCGGGTCGTCGGCGCGTTGTTCCACGCGCGCCTCAAAGAGATGTCAGCAGAATTGACGGGGTCCACTAGGGCCAATGCCTGCCGGGGTTTCGAAGAAAACCGATAGGGACATCGTGGCCCCCGGCAACAGGGCAACCGAAGGAACATTGGTGGGTTTTAGTCAGTAAGAGTCTGACACGCCCGCCCGCTCCGCCCAGAGCGGGAGAAGTTATTTGATAATTTCCCACCCAAAAAAAAAAGGTATATAAAACGTGCAGCTTAAGAACAATGTATTTCATACCCACAGATGACCCATAATATAACAAGAATAAAGCTATGAACGAAAATAACATTTTTTTAAGAACTCTTTTGAAAATACTGAACGATTATTCCTTTTCAAATTTTAATATTATTTTCTAGAGAAATATTTTTTTTTAACTCACTCGTTACCAAGTTCTAACATTAAAAATTTAGTTTCTCTTCGAAACTATTATTTTAACTGTTTGCACAGCATTGCGCTGTCTTCCGCTCCCCTCTCGCTGTTTTAAAGGCCGTAACCCAGATTATTTCCGACTATCAGATCATAGCATTAATCCAACTAATAAACTCTACTAACTACTTGTACTACAAATATAATTAATATTAATGACCTAGCTTTTCAGACGGTTATCTGCCATGTTCTTAGCAATGATAGTCAGAAACTTCGACAATTTATTATGATGGAAAAAGTAGTTTGTTCAAGGAAAGTTGCGCAAACGGTAACTTAGAACACTTTTAGTGGACCGGGAAAGGACCATTAATAGGACCCTACCGCGGAATTCGAGTTTCGAAACTCAGTGACGCAAGACAAAAGATGACAGAGTAACATAAACAAGAAATTGAAGATACACGAGTCTGCTTTTAAAGCTTCTTGGAAGGCAACGTAAAGATATGAATACGTGCGCTATATTTTTATAATACCTAATTCTGTTACAACGGATCTACGGGTTTCGTAATCTGTTCTCAAACAACTTTTAATTCATAGATTTTTAACTGACTTCCAAAAGGAGGAGGTTCTCAATTCGACTGTATGTTTTTTCTCTTTTTTGGATATTTGTTAAGCGATTACTCCGCCAATTATGAATTGATTTTGATGATTGTTTTTTGTTTGGTAGGTCATACTTCAGAGGTGATCCCATATAAATTTTATTAAGTTTGCTTGGGTAGTTTTTGAGTTAGCTTCAATAATACGTATTTTTTCCCACTTAGTGTGGATGATATAATAAGTTCCTGTCACTGTTATTTACATTGCAGGTAGTGGTATTCGAATTTGTGTGGGGTAGGAACCACAACTAAAAAGTGAAAAATAAAAACTTTTTACAAAAAAAATACAACCGACTTCCAAAAAAAAAGACTACAAAGCGAAAAATAATTTCGGAAGTCAGTGGCAAAAAATGAAAATTCTAAACTAAAGACACCGACTTCCGAAATTAGTTTTCACTTTGTAGTGTTTTTTTTGGAAGTCAGTTGCATTTTTTTTTTTTGTAAAAAGATTTTTTCTCATAAAATCATCTTCTTCAACCTCATATTGACAAGAGCAAGCTCATTTTCACCTAGAATTAAACTCAAAAACATACATGACTTTCTAACATGGACTGTTGGGCCGGCTATCGTCGCTAAATCCTCGATGATCAGAGAATGCAAATACTTTCACCAGACTTCGAATTCCCTAGACGGCTCTTCCCCTTTGTTTCGTCCAAAACTACCAAAAATTAATGAACTGTCAAAACGATCAGATATCACATAATAAATACACCATAAAGTGATATTTATACGCAATAAAATGTCAGAAATATTGTTCTATGATGGCCACATTTTATTGGCTACCGAGATGTTTGTTATTGGCAACATTATTGTCGCTATTGTTAATACCAAACACATTAGAGGTGAAGAAATAACTGCTAATATAAAAGTTAGTAATGTATTTCGAAGAGACAGTGGAAGCATGTTTTACGTTCTGGTTTACGATGGTAATGATGTTACAGAAATCCTTATTAAAACCTGACTTGACCTCCGTACATCATTTTCGGGTGACCACAGCGCAGTGCTGTGGGTCCCCCATAGCACAGCATTATGCTACGTGGAATCCTTCTCAACACAGTCACGACATGCAGTGATGCAGCTGTCGACTAGGTATTTCTGATCTTTGCTCGTAGATCTATTTTTTTTTTTTGGGTATTTGAATTATCTTAACTTTTTGTATGCACTTGTTTCTGTGACAAATACCTAAACCATTTTTTCTTTCTCTCTTTATATATTTCCCTATCAGATCTTCAATTTTCGGGCTTACGGCCGGTGAGCAATGAGTAGCTCGCCGTCCGATAACGACCAGGCCCGGGTCGACGGCGCGTTGTGTTCCACACGCGCTTCAAAGTCATGTCAGCAGAACTGACGGGGTCCGCTAGGGCCGATGCCTGCCGAAGTCGCAGGGAAGTCCGAAAAGGATACCGTGGCCCCTGTTAATACAGGCAACTGAAGGAACACGGGTGGGTTTTAGTCAGTAAGAGTCTGATACGCCCTCCCGCTCCGCCCAGAGCGGGAGAAGTTATTTGATAATTTTCCACCCAAAAAAAAAAGGTTGGCCACACAGTTTCTAAAACTCAGATGTGAAGCCTATTTAAAACTATTCGGTACCTTGCTAAACCAAAACAACTACAAAACCACGGCACAAAATAGTCAAGAGTAAAAATCACAAATCAAAATAAATGTCCGCACCAGTGTCGGTCATTTATTCGTCTATTCACACTGAAAATTCTCCCGTTTCACCACTTTTATTAAGGTTTTAACAAAACCTCACTTCCATTTGTTTGTCAACTACTTTTAGTATTAACATAACAAAAAACCGGCCAAGTGCGTGTCGGACCACGCACAATGAAGGGTTCCGTAGTTGGAATGAATTTATCCCAAGAACAAACTTAACATTGTAGTTGAAAAAAAGGATTGTGTGGTTTTATGAAACCACGGTAAAAGTGAAACTTCTATAGGCGCCGCCATATTGGCCTTGGCTGCTCTGACGAGCGCCTTTCACTTTATCCCTGCTCCGCGGCCGACCGTCACGCGACATGCAACACACGAACAAAAAAGTTTGAGACGATGTAATAAAAGTTTCACTTTAAAAACATGTTCCCCCTACATTCCAACTGCTAATGTAAGTTTGTACACACAATATTGAGGGATTTACCATGTCATTTTAAGACCATAGACTTCTTATAGATTTTCCTGTAATCTATAAACATAGAACTATTCTCTGTATTTTTTTCAAAATTTTAATTTCCGTAGTTTCGGAGATAAGGGAATGGTCAATTTTCATATATTTTCTTAAATATCATTAAAAGCATTTATTTTAAAATTGTTAAAAAAAAATGTTTTTGAGATCCTCGCAATAAGCCCTTTCATTTGATATGTCACACGGTACAGTTTGCAAAACTTTTCTTTTTAATTTTCTTCTTTGCCCCCAAAAGTGACCCCCATATTTAAAATTCATTTGTTTTCCTTACACGTCCGTATTTGGATCACAAAAATTAATATGTGTACCAAACTTCAACTTAATCGGTTAAACAGACGGACAGACAGACACACGAGTGATCCTATAAGGGTTCCGTCTTTTCCTTTTGAGGTACGGAACCCTAAAAAACCAAGCCATTCAATCAGTATATTTGAAACGCTTCAGTTTTATGTTCTTTGACACGAGAGAATCGATTCAGTTCTCATACATTGCGGGTTAGTAGATGGAGCGTATTTTCGCTAAGGCTATTAACCTTGATCAAAGAAAGGACAAAAGTCGTTCAGTATCCGTGTACGCTGGCAAAACTGTGTCGTTTCACAGTAATGGGGTTTTTGTGTTGCATTCCGACCCGAAACAACGAGTTTTCCTCTACAATATAAAATGTCCTCTACTATATAACACAGTTACATATAAAAGCATAAAATACTACAACGCAACATCGTTTCGAAATCATTTATTCGGGCGTTGTGCTAAATGTTCTCGTGCATTCCATTTAATTAAATTCCTAACGGGACTACACGGATTTTCCGATTTTCCTGTACTTCTGTTTACATAAAATGATAACAGCATTATTTTTCTGGTTATACACCGCAAGAAACCATTTTAATGTTAGAGTCGCCAGCATTATGTTGGTCACGTTCGAATATTAATTTCCTTTATTTACAAACTCGTTTTAAAGTTTCGCAACTACAGTTGTGATCGTAAATAAATTTGAAATGTGCCACATAAGTTTATTCTCATTTTAAATCATAGTAAACCAAATCCGGTTGAACGCTCCATATATCATATTGTCTGACTTTATGGCTTTTTGGTAGCGATGCCATAATCACAATACTGGGGAGGTGGACAGAAAGATTGTTGGGCGGTTCGCAAGCAATTTTGTTAACTGGCAACTTGATTTGGGTAAAATCTGGAGAAGTGATGGAACGCCCTCCTAGGCACTATAAATAAATTGATACCCTTAAAAATAAAAGGCAATGCTAAACATATATGACGGCGCATTGCTAGCGCCGTCTGTTGAGAGATACCTCGGAACGAGATTTGACAACTGTCAGTCTGGCGGAGCGTCGAGGCGATGGTCAGCGCGGCCATGTTGAATTTCACTTATTTTCGAACGTCAACGGCGAGCGCACCGCGTATCCGACGAATCGCTTTTGTTCCGAGTAATCTTGTCCCTTTCCGTCTTATTCCAAAACACGATCTAAATTTGGTACTGGGATTAGTACTAGCTTTAGTACCATGACTAAATAAAACGTTATTATAAAATGAAGTTTATCTATAGTTCCTCAACTATCTATGGTACTAAAGTTAGTCCGCCGAGTCCCCTAGTTTATCTTTGGTACTTATTTATTTGACGTTTGCGTTGATTATAATGTTGTGTGTCAAATAATACAAAAATCGTCAAAAATGGATATTAATATGGTTATCTTGATGGATTTTGAAGATTTGGATATCCTGGAGACGTCTCGGCAATTTTACAGACATCGTCGTCGTGTGAATCCTTTTGAATTGAGTGACGAAGATTTTAGAATAAGTGTAGGTTCACAAAACGTTTTGGAGAAAAACTAGTGGATTTTTTACATGAGAATTTATCTCACGACCCTCGAGGATGCTCATTGAGTCCTGAAGTGCAAGTGGTTTGCGCATTACGCAACTGGGCTCGCCATTAAGTATGTAAGTACCTAACCTTGGTCAATACTAACCTAACATTAGACAAAATCCAAATAATATACTAATATTATTGTTTTATTCGTAGATTCAAGACGATACAGCTGATTAACATGGTGTGTCTCAACTAGTTTTCAGCAAAACATGTAAAAACTCGTCACGGATGTCCCGAAGATTTATAAAATGCCTATTACTCCAAATAAGCAGGAGGAAAGCATTAGGAAATTCCGCTGTATTGCTTATTTTCCTACAGTAATTGGGCCAATAGAATGGACACATATTCACACACAGACACATTTCCTATATAAATAATGTAAAGTATCTAAAATTTATCAATTTTAATTAAATGTTATATGAACTGTATATGTAATTTTATTTACCAATGCATTGCTATCGTAGTCATTTAACATCACGCCTGTTTTCCCCGAAGGGTTAGGCAGAGGTGTACCATATAAATAGTACACCCACATTTTGCCAGTTATGTTTGTCTCATGTAATAGAGGGCGAGCCTATTGCCATCAACCAAGCACAAATCCAGGATCCAGACAACTTCAATGACGTGAGGAGCAATCATCATTATTTCCAAGTCCTCAGGAGAAGGTGATGGTGGTTTTTCGCCACAAGTGTCTTTGTTTGTTCCCTTCTTTACGTAGATAAGTTTGCTTTAGGATTCAACTCGCGAACAAACTATGTCACAGTAAAGCTCAACACACACACAAGGCGGGTTTGTCGGGCACGGGTCAGAACGGCAGTACGGCGGGCTTGTAAATATTGTAATTCCTTGTTGTATTATATGGATGTCAGCACATGAATTTTGGCCAGCTGGAGTTGTGTGTAGTGTTACAGAGAAGCATGACCAAAACTAAACTCCCATGTGTGGTGTGAATACGTTTTTGTTGTTTATACTTGGGTGTACACTGAATTTATTTATGAGTCTAAGGTATTTATGTAAAGGTTCTTTTATCACTATAAACAAATGATATACCTCCCTACTCGCCTATTATTATTGTACCACCAACATGATGCATTGTTTCAAAAGCATTTAAAAAAACGAAAGATTTCAAATGTTTTTATTTTAATTTTTTCAATGTAAATCATATGTAACTAAAAAAAATACTACACGTAAACAATACATTATACACAATATTCACAAGTTCACACGAATAGTCGACGTCATGTATCGCGCGCTATCCGCGAGCTTAGGAATCACCATTTCACCTCTCGCCCAGTCTTCATGAATTTCGATAGATGTTTGTATGTAAGTACAGCAGCGTTGGTGCAGTAGGTACCCAGTGCCGCACTTTTTACGAAAACCACACTTCTTCTTTTCTCGATCTTGATAACCCTTGATGTTATTGTGATAATCATCAGCTCACTTATAATAGCATTGTTATTTCAGTCATTCTGTTTTTGTAAAATTACTTAATTTATGTAGATAGCCAAAGTAAACAATCAATAAAATTATGACTTAATTGACGTGACATCTTATCGTTGACATTAACAATTAATCAGCCATGCATTCCGTTATAAGAAATATGTATCAAGGAGAACTTATTTCAATGTTAATAATAAAATATAAGTTGGATAGGTATATTAAACAAAACATCTTATTTTAAACAAAAAACATGGTAAATATCCCGTTGTAAATAACTTTTGTGGTATATTAATTGTTGTAAAAATGTTTGTGCTCGCGAGGTCTACTGTTCGCAGAAATACTAGTATTGTCAACATTTAGAGAAACAGAACGTAGCTTCAAATAAAGCCTGTATGAACGAATGAAAGAATGCCATTTTTGTTGCTTATCTGTGGATATTATTTAAACTATGAACCTTCTTTGGTACTAACTGATCCTCGAAAAGTCTTCGTTTTGTAATAAGAACGCTTTTTGAGTATGGTACTAGCTTTATTACCGTAACAATCCTAGACCTATAAGTCTTGGTTTAAACCAGTACCTAAGCAGTTTTTTGTAATAAGACGGTTTTTGTTTAAAAAATAATTAAAACTGATTGATTAAGTGATGTCCTAATTACTAGTGAATAGATTTTAGTGAAATTCTGTAAGGAAGATATTTTGTGGGATTAAATAACTTTTGATTGTGACTCGAGTGATTCTTTGTTGGTTACTACCCACATTACCACTTATTGAAGACATGGCCGATTCTGATAATGACGGGCATCTGCCCATATATACCAGCCGCAGCCGATTGTATCTACACCCCTTTAAATAAATAATCAAGAAGCACCTCGTAGGAGGTACCTGTCACAAGTTGAGTAAATCCATTAATCTGCTAATAATAATTACATTAACCAGGAACTCCTTATGAAGCTCCAAAGATTCCACGAAACGAATGAATATTACATTATTGTAATTTATCAATCTTTTACCCCTCGCGGATTGGAGTAAGGTGTATGAAATAACATGCCCCATATCCGTTTTATTACCACGTGATTCTCGGGGCTGCTAAGTCTTCGTACAATCTTAGTATTAGGGAGCTGTATGCATCTAGGCTGTAAAGGAGGCAATCGACAGAGCTTTTTAAGCCGCTAGAAGATATCCTAACTATAATGCAAAAGTGAGTTTGTTTGTTTGTCTGTTTGTATATTACGCTTTCACGCTAAAACGGCTGAACGGATTTGTATGAAACTTGGCACATAGGTACATCATGACCTGGCTTAGGACATGAAATACTTTTTATCCCGATATTCCCACGAAATTGAGACTTATACGGATAAAACCGCGGGGCGCATCGAGTAGCTCATAAAAGAAGTAGTAATAGATTAGCTAGAGTCAGTGAAGCTGCTCAGGTGCGTCAGTCGTAGGTACTATCGAAGAAACGCATATCTGTACATTGTAAGGACTATTATTGCTTGCAGCGCTCGGCCGCTAGAGTATAGCTTACCTACGAAAAAAAATTGTCGTGTGCACGGGATTTTGTTTTTAAAGTGGTTAGATATGCAATACCCCGATGATACCAGTAGTATCGTTACACGTGGGGTTTTTTTTAATGCACCATCTTCTCACACTTGATGGCTTCATGTCGTCGACTTTGAGTTTATTGGCTTTCTTTCAGGAACTTAGGATACGTAAATGAAGATAGTAGCATGAAAAGCTAACTTAGCTAAAACACAAAATTTTTGCGTTTTTGTGATAGTCTGTTCTAAAAGTAAGTGATTACAGGTAAACAAATGGATCAGAAAATATACCTGTGGGTGGATACCAATTTGTAGTACCACTTACAAATTGAGTCCCAAAGTATTAAATCTTTAAGGTCATTTAAAATTTGAATGTTGGGCTTCAGTATTCTAATAGCAAAATTATAATTTTAATTCACCTTAAAGATGTTTTTCATTTGACAACTGAGAGTAATTTTAGTAACAAATCGTCGATTATTTTTCAATAACAATTTAATAGTTTTATTCAAACAATAACATTGTTGGAAAAAGTAGTGAGATATAAAGTTGAACCTTCTAAATACAGATGAATATGTTACTAATTTCCTTTAGTAAGTGATTGCGTAACAACTGGTGTTGTTTACACTTTCATCGGCTACTTTTGGAACATATCATATAGGCTACTTTGAATAATGACATATTTTTTTGCCTTGACCTTGAAGAAGTAGCTTCTACCTGGTCCAATCTGTTTTGCCAAAAATTTCTAAGGCTGAATCTCAATATTTTTTTACTGACTTCAAAAAAGAAGGAGGTTATATGTTAGTCTGGATGTATTTTCATCGAAATTTTCGACAATGGTGGACCGACAACAAGAAAACATTTACTTGAACATAGATTATCTGTGCTTGAACTGAGACTACGCGGTGGTACCATAATTTATAATTTTTTTATTACCTTTGCTTGGGTAGTTTTTTAATTAGCTTCGATAAGGTATTATCAAAAGTTAAGTGTTATTTTGATGATGTTATAATACTTAGGTACCATAGCAAAAAATTCAAAATAAAAACTTAAAAAAAAAAATACAGTGTCTTTGGAAATGTATTTTAGTTTTTTGAGTTTTTTTTTTGTTAAATAATTTAAAGAAAATCTGGTAGTTGTTATAAAACCTATATAAATTAAGGATATCTAACAACTCAATACACATAGATGGAGAAGTAATTAAGACATTCTATTCATACTTTTGGGAATATGCCTACTTAGATATTGTACGAGCTACGCTGTACATTGACCTTTGTGGTAGTTTGTACGTCATACACAATAATGCACATCCATATTGTTTAGCTATGCATTTCTCTAACATAGCATTTAAGTGGAACAAATGTCTAATTATATTTAGTAGCAATAAATCCATCAAGGGAATCATTCGTCTACTGATTTACATAACATAACATACCTAACAGGTTTACATAACAAGTACATAACATTTTCACTGTTGGGCATTACAACCCCAACAGATATCCTTACGTAATGAGTGTTCAGGGCCGAATAATACGAATATTTCTTTCATATGCTCACAGGAATTCATTTCGAACTAACTTCAGACATGTTGCACGTCATATCATAATGCATGACTTATTTTATAGAAATCCTACATATCAAATCTTACGTAGAAATATTATATTTACGCGGAGATATCACGAAGTCTCCTTTAAACAAAATCTTGTGCTTAGTATTTCTCGTGGCCATATCGTGACAGTTTACAGACTTATCTTCGCAATAAAACTAGACACAAATATTTAGACTTAGCACAAATACTCAACTGGATGACCTATTTGTGACACCCAGACGTGGAAAATTTGAGTATTTTATTAGATAACAAAGAAAATATCTAAACGTACTTGCAGGAAGGGAAATCGTGGCCCCCGGCAACATGGCAACTGAAGGAATACGGGTGGGTTTTAGTCAGTAAGAGGACACACCCTCCTGCTCCACCCAGAGCGGGAGAAGTCATTTGATAATTTCCCACCCAAAAAAAAATCCTTGTGTGAGATTTTTTATGTTTCCTAAACAGATAGCTATCTAGATATAGATACAACAGATATCTAGATACAACTACTCGTTTCCTACTAATATACTTTATGTCTTGATCAACCTAACATTTTTCTTATCTACTTTATTGTAACTGGCATACGACGTAAAGATTGTCGAAAAAATCTCAGCGATATACAAGCCAATAATCTATTTATTACATGGAACAGCACTTAGCTAAGCCACTTTTGTGGAACACCCGCTTTACTTTCGATAGAACATAAATCATTCAATTACCTTGTATTTTGGACACTAAAATATTAGAACCTAAGTTTACTACGGTAACTATGGCAGTAGTCGCAGTACCTAACGGCGTAACCCCATAGGGTTACGTCCTATTTTTAACCGACTTCCAAAAAGGAGGAGGTTATATGTTCGTCGCGTATGTTTTTTTTTTTTTTTTTTATGTATGTCCACCGATTTCTCCGTCAATTGTGGACCGATTTTGAAAATTCTTCTTTTGTTTGAAAGGGTGTGCTCTCAAATTGGTCCCATATAAATTTTATTAACTTTGCTTCGATAGTTTTTGAGTTAGCTACAAAAAACGTATTTTATTCCCACTTAGTATGTAGATGATATGATAAGTTTCTGTCACTGGTAGCAGGTAGTGGTATTCGAATGTGTGTGGGGTAGGTACCACAACTAAAAAGTGAAAAATAAAAACTTTTACAAAAAAAAAACAACCGACCTCCAAAAAACAAACACTACAAAGTGAAAAATAACTTTCATTTCGGAAGTCGGTGGCAAAAACGAAACTACAAAACCCAAGACACCGACTTCCGAAATTAAAGTTATTTTTCACTTTGTAGTGTTTTTTTTTGGAGGTCGGTTGTTTTTTTTTGTAAAAAGTTTTTTAGGGCTAGAATTATGGACTGTGGTAAGTCTTGTTGTAAATATAAACTAGCGACAACTGGCAAAATGTGAGTGTACACCTCTCCCTAACCCTTCGGGGAATGCTGGCGTGATGTGATGTTTTGTTATTCACAAGGTCCAAAATTAAACATAATTATTATGTGTACAAGTAAAATAGTAAAAATATAAGTTTTTGAGTCGTAATGTACTGAAAGAAGAAAAAAAGAAAGAAAATAAATTTGTTTCTTTTCTTTCTTTCTAAAATGGTAAAAACATAAGTTTTTGAGTAGTAATGCACTGTAATGTATAATTGTGTAAACAAATATATATATATTTTTTTAATCATTCATATTCCATGGAAAAATTGGATATCATTTAGTATAAAACAAGAAAAAAGTTCTATGAAAACTTGACCCATATTTTTGCCAACAAACAAAGCTATATATACGTATTTGCGAATCCTTAGGCTGGTAAAAACAAAATTTAGGCGCCCCTAACGATCCTATCTAGAAAGTTTGAAACTCCAAACTTATACCAACAACTGCGAAAACAGGATTTGTGAAAAAAAATAACAGACAAATCCCCTGAGCATATACTACATCATATTATTCAATAAGTAGAACCTCTTTTTATTAATATTACTAGGTAACATGCAAAGTAAGTGGCGGTAGTTCTTCGCAAAAATATATTAATATTGGTAAAACTTTCCATGGTCTTTGTAGCTACAATGCGTGTTGTTTCAAATAAAAGTAATCCCTTATGAGGCATATGCCTCTCTATAGTTAAACACACAATCTTAACCTTGACCTTCACGCATCGAGACAGACCTCAGTAATCTTCTTGCTCAGCCTTTTACACGAGATTAAACATACATAATTTTGATAGTTAATTGATTCAGGCGTGACCTTGCGGAAATCCATTATAAAACACAATAGACTTGGATATATTTAGTAACCTGTTCCGCTTAGCTATTTCTAAAGAGCCATAAAAAACTCCTGAAAGAAATCGACACGTGTTTCACCTCTCAACGAGGCATCCTCAGGATGACGATTGACTTGTTGCGAACCTGACCATGGCATGTTGCCACACCGAGCGCTGAACGCAGACTGACTGACTGACATAATTTTATAATAAAGATTAATTAGTGACTACAGCAAAGATCCACATAAAAATTGGCGTTAGGGAGCCAACTCTGTAACACAGTCGTAATCACAGTGGCTTTAATTTTGACACTAAAACAGTTAATAGGTACATTACATTTATTTAGTTGTCGATCAAACGAATGTTCTAAAATGGATTTTTTTCTATTGTCAAAGCGATTGTAATTACAAGTGTGAAGCAATTAAGTTGCCAGTAAAAAAACATGTAATTAGATATACATAGTTAGTACCTAGGTACACGTGTTCCAATTTATTGCCCCCGGGGCATACTACAGCTATTGGAGCGCTTCTACGTGTACTAACGAGGAGAGGATCAGATTTTATGTACAACCTATGTAAAAAGGGTCTCGGGCGAGAGATCCCGTAAAAACATAATAAATTAGAAGAGATTCGTGTCTTGTTTGCTAGAAAAATACATATAATAAAACTTATTTCCTCCAAGATTAATTATTCAGTTGTTTTCTTCACAATTTTGCTCTTATTTCTGGGACTCTTCGCAGAAAATCCAAGGTACGCATAGAAAATGTGTGGAACGCATAAACTTTCAACGTTGACTTACTGCCTGTTCGAAACGCATCGGTACGTAACTACGTACATACGTTCTAACAATTTCTTGAGAAACGCAAAATTTCACTCATAATATAGGTGCTACCCTTGCTATTCTTCTTCTACTTCTATCGTGTTGATGACACGTTTCATATTTTTCAGCTCAGTCTTTCGTAATTTTTCGCCGATATACAAGCTGTTGCCTAATGGTGACCGTCTTGTCAAAACAATGATAATCCACCTGACGCTTTGACGTATCAGGTCATAAATATGGCACAATCGAGTTTTAGAAAAAGTTCGGCTTTATACTTAAATATGACCACATATTTCTGATACGCGCTATCAGAAATGTGTGGTAATATTTAAGTCACGCTATATAGTGTCTCGGTCACTCGTGCCTGTGTGACAGTCTCTTTCTCTAAAGCTCGATGTTTCATATTTAGAAAGAAAGAAAGAAAAATAGGTTTATTTGTCACAAAAACACGTGCATACACAAAAGACAAGAGTAAACAGAAAACAAAATAGATCTAAGTACATATGGAATCACGAGCATTAAACAGAAATAGTCAGCAGCTGCACGTCATGACTGTGACAAGAAGGCTTCCACTCAAGATGATGTTAACGCCCCGGGTGGGTTTTGTACCACCTTTGTGGTAATCATCATCGTCTTCCTATCTTTGTCCCAAGTTACGCGGGGTTGGCGCACACCTTTTCTCTTTCCATTCTCCTCTGTCAACCGTCACGCCGTCATTCACTACCTTCTCTTCTTCACATATTATTCCTCGCACAATCCATCCATCTTTTCTTTAGCCTTCCTCTCTCGCTCCATTCATCAACATTTATATTTATCACTCTTTTAGTCACCTACGTTTCCTCCCTCCTCATCACATGCCCATACCAACCCAAACGATGATTTGCGGTAATCATGAAAAGGGTAATTTGTACCCAATGGTAACAACAACTTTAGTTAAATATTTATTTATTTAATAAAAGTGTATATATTTGCCATTGTACAAGGTAAGCGAGCGTAAGTACTTCCCAACATATGTTTATGTTGTAATATGTAATTTATTTACTACAGCATTACCAGCACGTGTTTTACTTTATGATCTTTTAATTACATAGGTAATCGTATACGTAAAACTATAATGTGTTACGACCTGAATATATAAAATTAGAGTATATTTTCTTTTCTGTTGCAAAGGATAAACTATTTATTCAAGCTAACAGAATTCAATTTTAATAGTAAGCCCTTTAGTGTCCACGCCAAGAACTGTGATCTACTAAAAAAAGATGAATTTAAAATGGGCTTAGTCTTCACAATTTCGCTGCGACCTAAAACTTTTTAATCAATTTTTAAATCATGTTGTACACTGATTATTTTTTATTCTTCAAGTTTCGTGTTTTTCGGTCTTGAACTTAAGTATCAAGAAGAAAATTAAATATTGATCATGGTGATGATGAGGTGGGACCCCATTTGGCTAGACATGGTGATGGCAGGTTTAGTACCGTGTGCTCGCTATTACCGAATGGTTGTCGAAAGACGGTAGGAGTGTTGGCAGGCATTAACATCTGGCTATTGAGCCAAATGTGTGGATGACATTCAGAAGATCGCGGGGAAGATCTGGATGAAACTCGGACATACCAGGGAAGCATGACACAAAAGGAAGGACGTCTATACCTAGCAGTGGGTGGAACAAGGCTGGCAATGATGATGATGATGAATGACGATGCACCAAAGTACCCCTTTTACGGTAGTAAAATGAACGATAACAATTATAGTTTAGAACAGCAACAGGTTTGTTAGAACATAGTTAGTTCTCTATTACAAACACAGGGTTTCCTAATTACATGCAGTTGAAACTATGACTACCGCGCAAGCAATCTGTCGGCAGGAACGTATTGACTAATTGCCAGCGAATCAACTAGCTCCACTACCAAACACAAATGAAATCAAACATAACTCCGAGCTCGATCGATAGTACATTCATGAGCAATCATAATACAGTCTAACTGTTATCTTAATGTCCCTCGGGTATCATCGGATATCCGAATACAAACGAATGCTAATTTCCATGTCCATCAATTATTAGATTAATCGTGTATAATAATTTTAATTCAGAACTAAATACTTTATCGTTGTTTTATTTTGATTTCCGTGTGAACTATATAGAGCTGTAAAACTATTTTCCTATCTATCGTGCCCGCGACTTTAGCGGCTTTCCTCCCATTTTTTAAATAGATTACATTAAGTTAAAAGAGTATTAGCAACTCTATATACTTCCAAGTCGATTGAGAGCGTTCGGTCTGCACCAAGTGCAAAGGGCAACTGATAGAAATCCGACGACTGACGAAACAAGAGGTTTGCAGAGGGATATTAAGAACATATTTGTACTGTATCTTACTATTGAAGGACTTAAAACCATCAAAACCATTACTGGTTTTTATCTGACCCTGGGTAGGTAGGTACCCCGACATTTATTTCCTAAGTAGTCACTGTAGTAAATCAAATAAATTTATATTTATTACAAAAGTCAATGGGCACTTTCGTGTGAGTAATGTCCCAAATATTTACGTGGTATTGTATGAGGCCTGTTCTAACACAAAGTTCATGAAGTGTCTCAATACCTATACTTGTAACAAAGCCGCCCATTGTCCTTTACCATTATGTGAAATTAGATACTATTTTCATTATCATCCATTCCAAATCAACGAGTTTTTGAAGTGATGTGATTCTTTCAGCTCGGGGATTGTATGGCAAGGCATTGTTTTTTCGCAGACATGATAGACAGGCGTTGAGGCTATGACGTGTAATAAAGAAAAAGAAAACGCGTGATTATTATTTTCGTAAAATTTCGAACCTCAGAATAATGATATTGTAAATGAAACCAACAAAACAATGAATGCGTTTTTTCCATTGAAAAAAAAAAGTATTTACGTTTTATCTCACAAAGTGACGCGCGCTTTACTTGTGGTAACCAAGTGTACAAAACACGTTGTTAATATGTGTGTTAGTGCAGAAGCTTTCGGTAGCATCCAATACAATGGCAAAGTCGGAAGTGTGTGTGTGTGTGTTATGTGCTACCACTACTCGTCTTCACGGACACATTTACTGTGTGTTTGTACATATGGTCACCACAAGTAAAGTGCGCGTCGCTTCGTGAGATAAAAATACTTCAATAAAATATGAAGCGGTTAACAGTAGTTAACTCGTTGTGGGCGGCGCCACGAGGGAACAAAGGCTCAAACACTCACAGAGGAGGTAATTAATGAGGGCTTTGAGGGCTCGCGTTTAATCCAACTAAACCATCATTGCTATAATCATATTTTGTATAGCCTTTCATCCTAATTGCCTACTACTTATCTATACTTCTATACCAATGTTATAAAGAGGTGTGAGTTTGTATGTAGGGAGTAATCTTCGGCACTCCTGATCCGATACCGAAAATTCTTTCACTAATGGGAAACTTCGGTATTGCCGAGTGTCAATATACTTTATGTTAAAACAAGAAATTTAAAATTTCACGCGGCTGAAGTCACGGAACAAACGTAGTTGTGTTAGTGTGAAAGTTTATATGTTTGTTACTCTATCACGCTTTAAGTTGAATGGATTTGGATAAAATTTGTCACTCAAGTAAATTAAGACCAGTAATTTGGTAACATACTTCCAATTGCAATGCCTTTCATTTTGACAATTCGATCACATTAATTACATAATTTAAACGATCATGCAGACAATTTTTTCAAAAATGAAGTTGTTTATTCTGTAAATAGGATATCAGAATCACTTTTACACGTTACATTAGAAAAAAATAATAAGCTAGATGAGTTCGGCGTTTCCTATCTGACTATTCTGAGAAGAAAGGCCGAAACAAACTCAGAGGTTGCAGTCTCTAGTTCAGACATAATCTTGGTCAGGCCATATGAGGACCATGTAGATTAGTGTCTGAAATGGTCTTTTGAGGAAAGACAGATTTGAGTAGACCTGTCCAGTCCATATGTTGCAATAGATTCGCAATTTATTTCAAAATCTGTCGGTTATGCAATAATATGGCCACATTTTTTGGCCATTTTGTAGATTATAAAAAATTGTTGCACACTTTTTTTTCTTTTTTTACGTTATCAAAAGATTACGGCGATATATTGGGTTGAAATGTGCCATGACATCACGAGTATGTAGATTTTATACTTGTGACGTAGCGACCCCCACTCCCTAACTTTAATGCGTTTTATCCAAGTATTTTTTTATTAATATGATAAATAAAAAAATACTTGTAATATTTATTTTATTTACTGACTGACAGACTAAATAGAATATCTTTTTGGGACCCAGGCATCATCCCTATTGTAAAATTGTATGTAGGTAAACGGACAGTAGTAGTGTGTAGAGAGAGCAGTGGCAGCTCAGTGTTAATGGCCGCGACTTACGAGTTATGGGTTCGAACCCAGACAGGCACTTTTATTTGTGCAAATAATTTCATCACTCCTGCTCTAAAAACGGTGAAGGAAAACACCGTAAGGAAACGCGGCATGTCCTAGAACCAAAAATTCCAGAGACGTGTGACATCCACCAAGCCAAACTGGGCCCGCGTGGTGGATTACGGCCCACTCCCTCTCGTAGAGAAAGAAGGCCTGTGTCCCAGCAGTGGAAATATTTTAGGCTGATTATGCTATGTACACAGACAACCTTATTACGTACATTAATAATATAACTTTGGTTAAGGTCAAGTTCGCCATATTTTAAGGAATGCTGACAATATTAATGTTTTATAGAACATTACTGGAATGTTATGCGAACTATGTGAAATCGAATAAATAAAACGCGGTCAGAACAACTTGTGTGGGCGTCCCCGTTCTCGTGAAGACACGTGCAGTTTTATGAATTAATGAAATAATTATATTACAAGTGCATGCGGGTTTTATTTTTCTTTAGGTTGCAATCGAATTACCTACTTGGGTTTTATAAGGATAGATGGTGAACAATGCATTGACAATTATTTGCTATGATTTGAAATGCAAAACATTTTTGGAATAAAATGCTGTAGGTATGGTAAAAACAGAAACTATGTAAGTAAAAAGAGAAATGCGTTGAAAGTAAGAACGATGTCAATTTCCAACTTTACCTGCATTTTAAGTTTTTTGAAAAAAAATAAGCGGAATATCCCTCCGTCATATTTTGCACTAACAAAATGACAATCTTCCAGTAAAGGAGGCCTTGTCACCTAATTTCCTAAGCTAAGAAAACAACAGACAAGTTAATAGCTAACAAATACTCCGATGAACTCGTGTATTAATTATATTGATAATCGGATATTGAAGCACGTGTTCGCAGTTCGTTACAATGTGCTATTAGATGATCGATCGTCTTTAATGGGCATATTATTATTTGAGAAGCGAACACGTAGGCTTTAGCACCCTCATACCTTTGCGCGAAAGTTGCTTAGTACGCAATTACTGGTTATCTAGCGGAGTATTAGGTTCGTATTAGGAGAAATGCGAGGCTAAGGGCCTTTTTCACAGCCTCTTCAATGATTTTAGTGGATAGAATGTATGCGGTTCTATCCACAGAATTTGAATGTAATATCTGCGCAATAAGTTAACCAGAGCTAATACAAAGATGGGCCACAGTTTCTTGAAGTACTGAATTAAATCAAATAATTTTTTACCAATATACTGCCTCTTTGATCTAATGGTCGCAAGCGCTACTGCTGATCATCATGAGATTCTGTGTTCGATTCCCGAGTTAGGCAAAGTGTTATTGGTGGTGTCTAACCGAAAGTTTGGTTTCGGTTTCGGTCGAGTTTCGGCAAAAAACGGGTTTCGAATTAGATTCGGTTTCGGCGGCAAACCTGCCGAAACTACGACCGAAACTGAAACTGCATTCGGGAGTTCTCGCGCTGCTGATAGGTCATGTTCGGCACGTTAAATTCCATCCAAGCGAGTAAGCGACGAAGACGTTTTGCCGCGTGCCTAATCATATCGTGACTGGCTTTTGTTTGCAGTTCGTTTTGTTTGTTGTGAGTTTTAGTTTAGTGATTTATTTTGAATTCGATAAGTTTTATTACGTGATATAGCATAAGAGTAGGTAGTAAACATAAAAAAATAATTCATTATAACAAACTAATACATATCTTTATTTTTCCCTCAAAACATGATCCTTGTATGGAAGTTTCGGTTTCGTTTTCGGCCGAAACTGAGACTGTTGCCGGAATTCGGTTTCGGTTGTAAAAACTAGTTTCGGTTAGACACTAGTTATTGGGTTTTTCCATCTAAAATTTCTCAGTAGCAATCCGGAGTCTGGATTTAAGCCCCGTTGAAGGCAATTTGCCCCCTTTTTTTTGGTAGCCATTTTTGTCCCACTGCTGGGCAAAGACTTCCCTACTCTCTTTCCACCTCTCTCTGTCCGGAGCTGCCAAGGACCAATCTTTATTAAAGGAGTCCAGCTTATCCCGCCATCTCCGTCTGGGCCTGCCGCCCTCTATTACTTGGGAATTTTAAGCATAACTGGCGATTAATGTGGGTGTAATATAGGTAAACTTCTGATTTACCCTTCGAGGAATACAAGCGTGATATCATGTTATGTAAAGTCCCCGTCACGAGAAGCTATAATTTTTGTAAATAAAGAACTTCTACCAAGTTACGTAGCGACAATTTAATCAACAACAAATAATCCCAAATTTAATGAAGTCTAACTAACGTACGTGTTATACGAAACTAATGAGCAATTTCACTTGATCGGGTTATATTTTAGCGATATAAAGCGCTGTCGTCTAAGGTTTTGTGGTACTGGAACGCATCTGATTCATGGAACGTAAACATTTGAGCCACGATTTTGAAGTAAGTTCACGCTGACGTTGTCTCTGCTGTCTTTCGAGTTTCGAATGCGTCTGTTTGTTTGTGGTGTTTTCGCGGATTAGGTTATATTGTTTGTTTGTAATTAGATGTGTGTGTTAATATAATTATATCCCTGTAAAAAAATAGTACAAAACTGTTTTTATTTTATTTTACCCAAAGATTGCAAACCCCTGAATGTGTGTTTACAAAATTTATAACTTCTCGTGACGGGGACTTTAGTTTCGAAACAACCAGTTTTAGAACTTATAACTTTCCACAGTCCACGTGTGCAATTTTAGAATTTAAAACTTCCCACAATCCACGTGTGCAATTTGAGTCTCTATCTGCAAGCCTATTATTTTTTATTATTATTTAAACGTTACGTTTGTAAACCTTGATTATTTAATGGCTTACAAACAAAATCTTATTACATTATTCGCCAATATAATGGCGCAGTACTAAAAAATTCAACGTTCAGTTCTGGCGCCGCGAATTGAAAGTGAACAATAAAACTGTCACCCACAGTTTCACCTACATGCCATATAATATAAGTATTTTCTGGAATTCCTGCCCTCTGTGTTTCTGCCATACAAATAACAAAAAGTTTGCACAATCAGGAAACCTTTCAACACCTAAGGATGCTCCTGCCTATATTCAGATCACAATCTCTTTAGTCACGTTTTATGCCGTGGCACGTACGTGACAGCAGTCTATCTACCGAATGCTCTCCGAAATCATACAACATAAAACCAAGGAAATCTTTTTCATTTATGATGTTAATAAAAATCTCACAAAAAGGCTAAACGTGCAATACGATATACAGAGTTCTTGGTTATACGTCGGCGTCGGCAATCCGTTAAGGGGATGTAAGAGAGGTCATTTGCAACCAAATTACCCCTGATGACCCCTATGCTAATGTCAACCATTTTCGAGTAATTTGACTTTTTTTTAAGTACGAAGTAAAAATATACCCAATAACCCTGATAAACAGGGTTAATAGTTATACGTAACCATTTTCAAGTAATGTAACATTTTAAAATATATTAAATAAAAATGTAAAATGTAACCAATAACCCTGATTATAACAGGGTTAATGATTATACGTCGGCAATATATTAAGGGGATGTAGGAGGTGTCATTTACAACCAAATGGCGCCGATTGACTCCTTAGATGCAAATGTCAACGATATTCGCGTAATTTGACATTTTTACTTCATACAATTTAAAATATCAAATATCAAATTACTCGAAAATGGTTGACATTGGCATAGGGGTCATCAGGGGTAATTTGGTTGCAAATGACCTCTCCTACATCCCTCTTAACAGATTGTTGACGTATAACCAATAACCCTGTATACTGTACATATTCATATTTTAATCGTTGCTGATAATAATCGCCAATCCATGAACTACTAGAGGCCGCGCACTGCGAAAAGAAATCGTTTGCAATTTAAAATAGCGTATGAAAAATCCTATGTATGTTTTATACCCTATGAAGTTGTATCAAGGCACACGCACTGCGGAAAAAATCGCAAACGCAGCATTCAGTCGACCCAGTAACGTTTAGTATTTATCTTCTTCTTCTACACACTTATTTTACGTAACATTAAGTAGTATAAAGGGTGACTGGTAATTACTGATCGATACTTAAAACACGTGACTTTACTCATCATTATGAACAACTTTTACTATGGGACCAAACCTGAAATCACGATTAATTAATCAGCTGTTCCCTACATTTTGATGAGTTATGCGAACATAAATGTAGGGAACAGCAGTTTTTTTTTTTTTCGTAAAAGTTGTTTATAATGATGAGTAAAATCACGTTTTTAAGTATCGGTCACTAATTACCAGTCACCCTAAATACTTAATGGTTATTTTCTTTTATAAATCCACTAGCGGACGTCACGCGGTTTCACCCGCATAGTTCCCGTTTTCGTGGGAGTACGGGGATAAAATATAGCCTATGTTCACCGGAGATAGTGTAGCTTCCCAACAGTGAAATAAATTTTCAAATCGGTCAAGTAGTTTCGGAGCCTATTCAATGCAAACAAAAAAACAATCAAATCTTTCCTCTTTATAATATTAGTGTAAATTATTCGATTTTCACTCTATCTTTCGTGGTGGCACAGTACTGACTGTCTTTGGCCTCCGTTATTTTGCAAGCGAATTATTTTCGTTTGCGATTTTATTTCGCAGTGAAAAATTACAATGATCAAAATTCGTAATGCGCGGTTAGCCAAAGAGAGAAAAATTGGGTCTGAAAAAAAAATGACGTGGCCGCTATAGATGTACCATAAGACCTTCGCATAATCTTTCAACATGATTGGTTATGTTAAAGCCGGGAAAGGGACCAAGGATGACCGTGTCAGTGTTGCCATAGCGATAATATTTTTTTCCCAAACCGGAAATTCAAAAATGGTTGCGTTTTTTAAAATAAATCAAGGCTGTGGAAAAATCCAGTCCTACGAGTTACTGTTGGACCCCAATGATTAGTGTTTGAAACAAGATTTATCTATCAGACGGCCATTTTAAATTGAAAACCCTCTTGGAAGGGTACTGATAAATCTTCACTAGGCAATAGGGATTTCAATTTTATGACCATAGACTAAAACCCCGAATATTAGACTATTTCTGTTAAATAGTTTTAACTTTTATGTGAAAATGTGTCCTCCAATTTTTTTTGTACTGAGATCCTGAGTACGATTCCCAGGTCAGGCAAAGTGTTGTTGGGTTTTCTATCAGAAATTTCTCAGTAGCTCGGAGTCTGAATTTGTGCCCGGTTGATGGCACTAGACTAGCCCCCTATTACATGGGACTTAAACATAACTGCAGAAATATAGAAGTACTATCTATGGCTACACCTAAAGAAAGAAAAAAATACATTTATTTAGCACTGACTAAAAGGCAAACAATATAATTATACAGCAGATATAAAGAATCAAATAAAAAAAAAAAAAGTGTAAAGTGCGGTGTCAGAAATTAGCAGGGGACTGTGCCTCACGGCTGCGCCAAAAAGGCTCAGTTCAGCAAAAAAAAAAAGATTGTGTGGTTTTATGAAACCACGGTAAAAGTGAAACTTCTATAAGCGCCGCCATATTGGCCTTGGCTGCTCTGACGAGCGCCTTTCACTTTATCCCTACTCCGGGTCCGACCGTCACGCGACATGCAACACACAGACGAAAAAGTTTGAGACGATGTAATAAATGTTTCACTTTAAAAAAATGCCAGGCAACTATAAGTGCCTGACGCTGGTTTTCAACAGGACTTGAGAGTTTGAGGAGACCTCTATCTAACCCTTCGCGGATTACAGGCGTGATGTTATGTATATATATATATGTATATTTTTTAATGCTTTTTACAGAACTTATTCAGCTTTTTTTTCTCAAATCCCTTACAACAGCACGTCTTTCTCACACTAAAACTTAATATCAGCTACCTAACTGCAAATATTTCCCTGTAGTCGCGAATTGGGATGATGACTAATTTATTTTTATTTTTTACTTTATCAAAAAATTACAGCGATACATTGAGTTAAAATGTGCCATGACATCACGAGTATGTAGATTTTATACTTACTTGTGACGTAACGACCCCCATTCACCAACTTTAATGCGTTTTATATAAGCAGTTTTTTTTATTAAAATGATAAAGCAAAAAATACGTGTCTAATATTTTTTCATTATCTGTCTGACGGACTAAATAGAATTTCTTTTTTTTGACGCAGGCATCATCCCTATTGACATTATCAAACATTTGAGCGTATTGTGAGCAGAGTTAATCGCACCGTAATACTGCCAGTGAGTGCTGGCTTTTTAATTTCAAAGAATTATAGACAACGCCCTCTGTCCGTGGCTTCCGTAACTGATTGCAGATCATTTAATACACCTTAAAGGTTGTAAAAAGATCCACCACGACGCTGTCATCCACGCATTCTATATACGAAACTAAGTACCTAACATCAGAAAATTTTGGAACTTTGACCTTCATATACCGTAACCAGAAGGTTCCTAGGTATGGTTCAGTACAAAAAAAAACATAATAACGGGAAGAATAAGTGACTCTGCTTAAGAGAATTTCAACACTCATTATGTTTTTCTCTTACAAATTAAGAAGTTTTACACCAAGGTATACTTAAGTACCTACTGAAAGACGTTTCAATTTAATATAATCTAGTCTAGGGACAAATAATAATTCAAATTTTTGATAGAATAACATAGATAATAGAAATAAAAATAATAAAAATATGTTTTTGCTATTTTGGAAGAGTTCATGGCTAAGTAATAATAGCCGCACGGGTTGATCCATCAGGCTAAGCAATGCTTGCCGGAGTTGCTCCGTGAATGGGTGACCATCTTCATGACTCCTCCGTGCCTCGGAAAGCACGTTAAATAGTTGGTTCTGGCTGTCATTCGTAGATCTTTGACAGTCGTTGCGGGTCGTCAGAAGCACGAAAGTCTGACAACCAGTCTTATCAAGGGGTATCGTATTACCCAGTTACCAGGTTGTGGAGGTCAGATAGGTAGTTGCGCCATGTAAAATACTGGTATTCAGCTGCATCCAGTTAGATTGAAAGCCGACCCCAATATAGTTGAAACAAGGTTAGGCAAATTGATATTGGTTTTTATACTATTTTGATCAACGAAACTATGAATGAAATAAACCCACTATAGCTTGGGTTTTCTACAAAAGCGGTGGCCGTCACGTAACGTCCGCAGTGACGGCCGTCATGCAAATAATGGCAGCGAGGTTTAACTTTACAATGTCAAGAAACGTTCTCTAGAGAAACACACCAACTTACTTTCATAAATAAAGTTTTAGTGACGTCATTTGACAGTAAGTTGGGGACACTATGTGGCGTTCACCACAGTCTCAGGAAAGCTGTAGACTGATTTCCAACGTCAGTCATCTTTTATCCGTAGAGTAAAATTAACATCCGACAGTTTTTTTGAGAAAAGACTGTCAAAATTACATAAAATATAATATAAAACTTTATTCATATAAAAAGGTAAAACACTAAATACAAATTTGCTTAAATTTACGAAAAATTCAATTATGTTATGTGCCTGAACTAGGTCATCCTGTGTTTCAGGCGAGGCAAGATATAATAATATTAATAAATAATCACATTAATTATAAAAATCTAGTCATCTAATAGGTATGTAAAAAGGTGTAAATAGTACAGTAAATCCTACTTGCTAAAATCTTAGTAACTATCCTTACTTAGCTAAACTTAATTAATACAATTTTTTAAGTAGAATTAATAGTTTCTCTGTATCTTCATAGGACATACTTTGAAGAGCTTCCTTGAGAGTTCTTTTACAATAATTATAATTTAGAGAATAAATTTTAGCTCTCGCATTTAGTCTGTTATAAAGTAATGGTCCTAGGTAGAAAAAAAATTTGGCTGGCACATGAAAACATAATCTGGCATTAAGAAAATTAGCCCTAAGTGACAATAGTTTGACAGCTGATAACTTATGCAGTATTCGACATTACAAATGTTACGCTTATTGACTAACGAAAAACCTTGAAATTCTACTTGTGACGTAGATATTTAGTCATAATATCTGAACCTAGGGGCCAGAAGGCCTAGTATCAGTCCATTAGATCATCACCAAAACAATCATGACCTATGAGAATGAACAGCTGACGCAGAATATCTTAAGGCTCTGAAAAAGATATTTCGATATAGAAATACTTAGCAACACCGAAAAATAATTTCTTAGAAGAGATGAAGATACTTTATAACTCACATAGTTGGTTCTCGATGGCTGTACCTGTGTAAGTACATAGTTCCATGTAATGGGGCGATAATATTCCCATCTCATACCGACTAAGTACCTATAAGCATACCGTTCATCTCCGGGCAATAAACTGAGGATTTTCTCCCACAAAACGCTACCGAAATTGGTGATTGATCTCTTTCTCTCCTCTCCTGTCTCTCTCGCTCTCTCATATGGCTGCAACGTTTACCAACAGTGAAAAACAGTAAGAGCAATGATGCCTAGTAGTGTGACCGTCAAACTACCAAATCTCATAGGTCTCGAGTTCAAGCCCAAGGCACCTCTGAACTTTCGGATTTATGTGCGTATTGTATAATTATCATTTGCTTCAAAAACGGTGAAGGAAAACATCGTGAGGAAACCGGCATACCTCAGAGATATTTCTCGACGTCATGTGAAGCCAAGTCAAAGGCCCATGAACGGCTTTAAAACCCTGACACCAGTACCCTAATTGCGTATTACAACACAATCACAATCTATTTCGATTTGAAACAGATTGCTAATCCATTGCTTCATAAATTAGAAAAAAAATCTGCTCAACAACGTAAATAACGCAATGAATGTTGTTGAACTGTCAAAATGAAACAAATTAGGCAAAATTGTTTACGAAAATAAGTTACGCAATTAGGGTACACTAACCATACGAAAAGAAGAAGCGAACAACAGTAGATAAATAACCAAGATACAGGCAAAGTGACATCATCATCGAAGCTTGTTGATCAGAAGTCAGAAAGCGTCGTATTCCACATTACAGGAACTTAATTCATATTCAACGCCGTCATAAAAATGTTCCCGCATAATAAATAAAGCGTGTATTGTACCCTGATATTGGAAATCCCACCCTTTTGGTTCTATATCGGATTATGTAAAATTCTATATTCATTCTCAGACAACTTTTTCCATACAATTACACATTTTGAGTCTTTGAGAATCTTCGAGCTCTTTCTTAACGAATTGTGATCGTAGATGCTTCATAATAAGAATTATTTTACATAACATAACATTACTAACTGATAAATAAAAGAACTATACAGTAGAAGTCCCACGACACAGGAAATCCTAGAGTGGGATCCAAGGAAATTGTAAAAATCTAGCACTTAAGGCTCCTACGTATTCTGTTACTAGTTTTTTTTTTATTGTACAGTGTTTTTTTTTTTGAACTACCTAGAGTTTTATTAATACTTGTCTGTGATTAAGAAAAAGCTATAAATTAAAACTTTGTAAGTCAAAGTCAAAGTAATTATTTCTAATAGGCCTTGTATGGCACTTTTGAATGTCAAAATTTACAAAGTAATAGAATTGATTCTAGTCGCCCCTTCCAAAAGGTAGTTTTCGTATGGAGAAGAATGGGCAAGAAACTCCACAGTTACTCTTTTAAAATGTTTTACAATATTTTGTATAGGTACCTACATTAGTTAAAAAATGGGGTAGTTGCCTATGTAAAAAAAAAGAAATTCTATTTAGTCCGTCTTTTAGATAATAAAAAAATATTAGACACGTATTTTTGCTTTATCATATTAATCAAAAATAACTTAGAAAACACGCATTAAAGTTGGGGAGTGGGGGCTCGTTACGTCACAACGCACTATTAGGTAAATCTAGGAAGGCGTGACGTCATGCCACATTTAACTCAATGTATCGCCGTAATCTTTTGATTACGTCAAAAAATAAAAAATACGTGTTCAATATTTTTTAATAATCTACAAGAGAAAAAAAAATTGAACACAGGCCTATTACATGTGTACATATTTTTTCTTCATTGTAATTCCAAATGCAACCAAATAAAAAAAATACATTTCTGATTGTCAGTGACAAGATTGAGAAAAAATTGATAATGATGAATTAAAAACTAACCTATAAAACAAATGAACAGCGATTCGGCTAGATAACAGAAATAAAGTTATTACAAACTTGGTTTTAGTTTTATTTCAAAACAAAATATCAATGGTAAAGCCACAAGCAGGTATCGATAGCAAAAGTAGCGAAAGGCGAATATTCTCGGAATCGCCATTAGTCTTGCAGGCGCCCGGCGACTGCGATCGATTTTATCATTTCCAACGGCCCGCTTATCTTCAAGAATAATACTTTTTTACTTTAATTTATTCTAAAGTGACGGTTCAAGACTAAGTATGATTAAAATTCAAGCAATTTCTTGTGATAATACTGAACATAAATATCTTAATACAAGCAAAGAAACGTTCTGTCGACGGCCGGTCGAAATGTCAAGTAATGTGAAAGAAAACAAAAGAAGGCTTGGTTTGGTTCACTGGTTAGTATAAACCTAAAAATTTTAATTTAATTATTGAAAAAGTGCCACATACTCTTCGTCTTGCTTAGGAATTTATAGACATTTATTAAATTGACTAACTTTTTGCCGCGACTTCGCGCGCATGGCTGTCGGAAACCTACCTTAAACATTCTATGTTTTAATCCAGTACCCTAATTGCGTAACTTATTTTCGTAAACAATTTTGCCTAATTTGTTTAATTTTAACAGTTCAACAACATTCACTGCGTTATTTACGTTGTTGAGCAGATTTTTTTTTTCCAACTTATGAAACAATGGATTAGCAATCTGTTTCAAATCGAAACAGATTGTGTTGTATTACGCAATTAGGGTACTGGGGGTCTACCACCAGCTCATGAAGCAGTATTATTTTAATATTACTTCAGTGCGGGAAAGAGATGACGCTCTACAGGTCGTATAGCTGCATCTTTTTCTCCCACTGAAGTAATATTAAAATAATACTGTTTATGAGCTAGTGGTAGGCCCCCAGGTTATAAATTACATATCAGTGTCCGAAATGTCATCCAAATCCGTTCAGCAGTTTTTACGCTAATCCGGAATATACATCCAAACAAACAGACAAACCGCGGACAAAAACTCTAAAAACTATATTTTCGGCATAAGACTCCTTTTTTTTTTCAAAAATATTCAATACTAGTTGCGCCCCGCGGTTTCACCCGCATAAGTCTCGATCCCGTGAGAAGATCGGGATCCTAACCCAGGTCATGGTCTACCTATATGCCAAATTTCATCCAAATCCGTTCAGCCGTTTTAGCGCGAAAGCTTAACAAACAAACATACCTATAAAAACTTTTTGACAAAAAAAAACAACCGACCTCCAAAAAAAACACTACAAAGTGAAAAATAACTTTAATTTCGGAAGTCGGTGTCTTGGGTTTTGTATTTTCGTTTTTTGCCACCGACTTCCGAAATTAAAGTTATTTTTCACTTTGTAGTGTTTTTTTTGGAGGTCGGTTGTTTTTTTTTGTCAAAAAGTTTTTATTTTTCACTTTTTAGTTGTGGTACCTACCCCACACACATTCAAATACCACTACCTGCTACCAGTGACAGAAACTTATCATATCATCTACATATTAAGTGGGAAAAAAATACGTATTTTGTAGCTAACTCAAAAACTATCCAAGCAAAGTTAATAAAATTTATATGGGACTAATTCCAGAGCACACCCTTTCAAACAAAAAAAAGAATTTTCAAAATCGGTCCACAATTGACGGAGAAATCGGTGGACATACATAAAAAAAAAAACAAAAAAAAAAACATACGCGACGAACATATAACCTCCTCCTTTTTAGAAGTCGGTTAAAAATCAAATCTTTTCTCTTTACAATTTTTTTTAAGATTCTGTTTTGACCTCGTTACTATTTTATTATACAGGCTGAAATTGAATCAAATCAAATTCACCCTGTATATAAAGATCATTTCGAAACGACAAAGTGATAAACGAATGCCAACACTTAAATGTTATCCTATTACCAACTTTTTTCATAACTTACGCTATCTGCTGAAGAGTTGGTCTGAAACTGATAGGCACATTTCTATAAATACTCCTCTATTGTGTTCAAAATAACCACACATGTTTCAGCCAGACGAAAGTCCATTATAGAGGTATAAGTAATAAGACTTCATATAGTTTGGACCTTTTATATTAGTTTCTCTTAAAGGTGGTCTCACCAACAATACAATAACTAACATAATAGGTCAGTAAAAAGGTAATATAAGTCGTAAATAAGTCATAGAGATTTATTTTGGTCTATAAAGTCAAAAAGACTATTCATTCTAATATTTATTTATGTCATAGTTTATTATTGTGGAGAATTTGGACGCGTTTTTATGTATTTAATAACAGGTATCACAAAAAATTACGAATTTTTTCCTAAAAATATCTACCTAACTATCTTACATGACAAAATTCACGTCGAATGTCTTGGGACTTCAAACGTTTCCATTCGAAATAAGCACACGACCAATGTCGAAGAATTTTGTATTCAAGAACTACATACTGACCTACATTCTGTAAGCTATTTTATATTTTTCTAAAGGTACTTAATTACTTAGATTAGTGACGATAACTGCCTCCACCACTACGATATTCAAAATTACAACCATTGTCCAAAGACTTATCGTAAATTAAAAAATAAAATCATGAAACAAACTGCAGTGACAATTTTCACTCTGTGAATGGGTGACTGTGTCAGTTGTTTTATTTTTTATTTTCATATGACACACTCCCGGTATTAGCTTTTACATTTAGTCCGACGTACGTTCCTCCCTTGTTTCCTGTTTAATCTCACAGATTGCTCGGTTCCAAGTTTTATTATTCTGTGACATTATAATATGTAAGCTGTCGAAGGTTTGATCTCGTACAAACTGTGATCACAACATGGAAATATGAGTAGCGCGTAGCAAAGCTTGAAACTAATTTGTTAACATTTTGAAAAGTACTGCCAAACATTTTACTGTTTTCATAAATGTTCGCTATTGTTACGACAGTAGCTTTTTTTTTATATGGCATCTTGCAGGTCAACCTAGGAGGTTGTCGGCTGCTTTACCGGACTTTCCTGTGGCTGCCTCAATAAATTAAGGCCTCCAGCCAGGGCATAATACTTAGAAACTAAGCAACTACACGCTAAGGGCACCCCCTGTGGGTTACGGAACTCGGCTTAGGGCGTCACTGGTGGAGGACAGCAAGAGACAGGCTGGATTGAATTAAACCTTTTTCTTTACGATAGTAGAGATGTTAGTTGTACGATAGTAGAGGGGCTTGTGGCTAAGTAATAACAGCTGCACGGGTCGATCGATCAGCTTAAGCTACGCTTGCCGCAGTTGGTCCGTGGATGGGTGACCATCTTTACATACCAAGTCCCCTCCGTGCCTCGGAAAGCACGTTAAGCCGTTGATCCCGGCTGTCATTTGTAGATCTTTGACAGTCGTTACGGGTAGTTAGAAGCCCAAAAAGTCTGACAACCAGTCTTACCAAGGGGTATCGTGTTACCTATTCACTAGGTTGTGGAGGTCAGATAGGCAGTCACTCCATGTAAAATACTGGTATTCAGCTGCATCCGGTTAGACTGGAAGCCGACCCCAACATAGTTGGGAAAAGGCTAGGTAGATGATGAGTAGAGATGTTAGATAATTTATATCTCTACATAATGTAACATATGAAACCGGATACGCTGAAAACTTTCCTTTTAAAGTACTTACCTAATCGTATCTGACTATTTTAATGTTTAACTATGTTTTCCTTCTAATTTCGTCCGCGTGGTAAGTGGTCCCTTTCCCCGCCTAACCTATTCTACACTCCAGTTTTCAAGTCTGAAATACAACCCTGTGTGTCAGAACTCCAGGCCACTGGAAATAAAACATAATTAGTAAACCTACAGGGTGTCTTTTCAAAAGGTTCATACCTAGTTGTTTTTTTTTATTTTTTTTGCAGACAACTTGTGATGTCACTTGCGTCCTCACCAAAAGAATAACGAGATAAAATTCAGACTGGGTGTTGAATTTTTTGAACATAATTCAACTTTTCGTAAATTTCATGTTTTCATTTTCTTTTTGAATGGTTTGCTATCTTTTTTGCTGTCTTTTTTGGTGACACTTGAAAACTTGTCTAAAGAATGAATAGAGTCTATTGCTCTGGCGACAAACATAGCTTGTATATCTATTTTATACCGATACAAGGGAATCCAGGCGTTATGTATCATGTCAACAAGAAGTAGAATAACGTAACTATGTATAAACTGTGCTTTAATTTGTGTCGTCCTACCGAACTATGTAGAGCCAAATATAACTGTCCCTTAAGAGTAATTTATTATTCTGATTAACACGCACTACTTTGTCCACGTTAATCTCGAAGCCAAAAGATAGAAGGTACCTTTTTAATAGGCTCATGTCATCCATGATATTCGCAAAATTTACTAAAAATAGCAGGCACGTTTTTAGGGTTCCATAGTAAACAGTAAGGTTTTTCATGTCCGTCTGTCTGTCTGTCCACGGTCTAGCTCCGCGACTCTTAGTACTAGAAAGCTGTAATTTGGCATGGGTCATATTAATTACGCCGACAAAGTGGTAAAACGAAATTGTGAAAAAAAATTGTTTTACGGTACCTCCTCTACACATAAAGTGGTGTTTTTTTTTTCTATCCCATGGTCTAGGGTATCATTGGAGAGGTCCTTTAAAAATATTTTGAGTGTATGAAAACATTTGGATTCAGGGATCCGGTTGCGAAATATTAAGGTTTAAAGTGCTAAATTCGACAGAACACAATTTTTAATTTTTTTTTTGGTTCGTGACATTGAAATTTACATGCAGCGAAAACAAAAGTTTGCCAAAACGTGATTGATCCAGCAGAAAAAAATCAATAAAACGCATGATTTCATCAAAAGTGGTTTAATCCACTATTTCCCTATATTTTTCAATCAGTTTAGTTTCAAAGTTATCTTTAGAAATTAGAATCTTTACAAAGTTATAGTTATATTTCTTCGGTGCAGAGTTTTTATTTTTATGACGTGCCTTGAAATTGTATTGTGTTGTGTTGCTTGGAACGGCGTGGCTTGAAATTATTCCTCGAGACCCTTAACAAAACATGATTCTTCCAATAAAGCCGAGTCAAAACTAGATTTTATTCCTTTTCAAAATTTTAAATTTATTCAAAATAGATTATTGCTAGATTTTTGAAACCCGTTCAAAACATTGGCTATTCTGGTTGTATAAAATAATTCAACAAAATATAGGATTAAATACATAACTGCATTCCTAAAAAACTTGTTACTCAAATTCTGAAAAAAAATAAAAAGTGGAATAGTCAAGTTGTGAAAAGAACCTCCTCATATAAAGAAATTAAAAGGAAAACTATCATAGCTAAGTAGACTCTACAAGTTAACGAGTAATAATCGACCAACTTATATTTGCAGTTGCCAAAACATGTTTTCCCATACATTCCGTATGGGACTACAAAGTTAAGTTTGTTTTTGGGATAAATTCATCCCAACTACGGAACCCTTCATTGTGCGTGGTCCGACACGCACTTGGCCGGTTTTTTATATAAGCCTCTTGTCATCCGTGCAATTATAAAAGTTGACTTGGGACTACCACACAAAAAAATGGGTGTACAGGAAAAATTGCTTTAATTTTACATAACATAACATCACGCCTGTATTGCCTCGGAGGGTAAGCAAGAGGGGTGTATATAGTATGTACCATGTGTACCTGTGGTACACTCATTTCGCCAGTTATGTTAAGTCCCATTTTATAGGGGGTGAGCCTATTGCCATCAACCGGGCACAAATCTAGACTCCGGACTGAGAAATTCCAGATGGAAAAACCCAATAACACTTTGCTCGACCTGGTAATCGAACCAAAGACCTCATGTTCAGCACTAGCACTAGACCAACGAGGCAGCGCTTAAATGTATATAAAAAAAAACGTGTGGCTCTCGGGGACTGCCGCGGTAAAGCTATTGCATAGCATTTGTAACCTCCATACTTCCTATTTGTCAACGCTACACTTGGGATGATGACGTGATGACATAAAACAAAAATTACGTTACGGTTCCCATGACAACGTGATGTTGTCATGGGAACCGTTATTACATGGTAGGCGGAGTGGGGGGTGTTAGGTTTTTTTCGTAACGGAATTTCTTGATTCGGTCGCCGCGCTCAAAGCCCGCGATAAAAGCTATGCAATAGCTTAAAAATATAACGCCTTGCATTAAATTGTCTAAAATATTTTAAGGGATAGATACTAGTAATCCTATCTCAAGCTAAAACTGCTGAACGGATTTGGATAAAGTTTGGCACATGGGTAGACCATGCCTTGGGTTAGGGGATAGGAGGATATTTTGTATCCCGGTAGTACATCCCTGTGGGATAATTTCCAACCTACACGTGGGTAAAACCGCGGACAAAAGGTAGTCTTCAATATATGTGCAACTTCAACTCTGAAGTAGGTCATATTTACAAAGCACATGTTTCATAAACTTTGATTACGTAGGTAGGTATTGGTTTTTTGTATAAAATAGAATATTACATTAGGAGCTTTTTTAGAATTCCGTAAACAAGAAACCCTTATAGTTTCGCCATGTCCGTCTGTCTGTCTGCGATCTAGCTCCGAGATTCTTAGTACTAGGAAGCTGTAATTTGACATGGGTATACATATTAATTACGTCGACAAAGTGGTAAAATATTTTTTTTTAGGGTACCTCCTACACGTAAAATGGTGACTTTTTATTATCCTATGTTGTGGGGTATCATTGGAAAGGTCCTTCAAAAACATTGCGAGTTTGTCCATCCCATTTTTGTATTCAGGGATCCGTTTGCGAAATATTAAGCTTTAAAGTGCTAATTTTTTGTAGAGTCAAGTGGCCCCCCTCCTGCTAGCTAACTGGTTGGTTTTGGATACGTGAAAAAAATCACGGCAATAGTTTATATAACGAAATCAAAAGGAAAACTATCACAGTTAAGTAGGCTTTACAAGTTAACGAGTAATAATCGACCAACTTATATTTGTAGTTAGAAAAACATATTTTCCCATACATTCCGTATGGGAGAACATGTTTTTCAACTACCAAGCTACGTTTGTTTTTGGGATAAATTCATCCCAACTACGGCACCCTTCATTGTGCGTGGTCCGATACATACTTGGCCAGTTTTTTGCTACTAAACTGAAATATTTTAACTGTAAACCCACCAACAACTTTTCCAAGATATCTCTTTGATCATGCAAATATAATAGTATCAAAATAAGCATTTTTGAACATCAAAAAGTCATAAGGCAGTCCCCCGAAACGCCCGCTATTCACCACCTCCTAGTGCTGGGAAGAAGTGGTGCAACAAACTCCCCAGCAGTGTATGTTTTCAATAACTGTACTCTGGCTAATTCAATCGTCACTTATCCCTTTAAATTGCTTGTATCTTCAATAACCTGTCTACATGATTAACAAGTTCGCAAACTGTACTTATAACTGAATCAATATTGTTGGAAGCGAGCTGGTCAGGCCCGCAGTGTGCTGGGCCGCCGCCAAACAACCGCGATGGCTTTATTTATCAACTATATTGAATTAATATCCTTCTATAATCTGCGTTTTAGCATCAGCCTGTATGGTTTGGCAGTGCTAAGCAAAAACATGTGAATGTGATGCTGGATTTATTTTTTTATTTATTCATTATTAATAAGGGGTTTTTATCTACACGGATACGTCAACCCCATTATACCTGATACTCTGTTTACACACAACTGTACACATATAATTATTTTATATTTTACTATATTACTATCCACCGCCACTATACATAAATAGTATGAAAACAAAATAAAAACAAAATATATATTTAAAAAAATAAATAAAAGCGATTTAATTATTTTTTTTCGTCTTATTTGAGATAGTGATGTGTTCATACTTTTTAAGAAATCTATGTTTTCACAGTTCTTGTCATGTGGTTAGTGACTAACCTGATGTCAGATTTTTTTTAAAGCCGCCCATGGGCCTCTGACTTGGCTTCACATACAGTCGAGAAATATTTTTCAGGCATGCATTTCTTAATGATGTTTTCCTTCACCGTTTTTGAAGCAAGTGATAATTATATAATACGCACATGAATCCGAAAAGTCATAGGTGCGTGCCTTGGGTTCGAACCCGAGACCTATGACTTGGCAGTCCAACGGTCACAGCACTATGCTATTACTGCTCTAATAGTGCTGTTTCATAGTGTCAATCCGTAAAACCGCTGCTTGAAATGTAATTCATTACAATATTTTTTTTAAAGCACAGTGGTAAGGGATTCATCACGATAGTCCTACGGAATAGCACCTACTGGAATCACAAGGCCAAGAAAGAACACGAGTGACAAAAAAATAATAAAGAAAGATTGGGATGGCAGCAAAACAGATTAAATTAGTATTTTCTTCCAGAATTTAGACCAGTCACTGTCTATACCTACGAAAAAAACAGTGGTACTCCGGGAGTGCCGACAGAAGTGAAAACTTGAACAATTTTATTGTGCAGGAAATCTTGTATAGAACATTGGTCCGTGACCTTATCTAAATAAAGAGCACAATGGCGTTTACAAAAAACAAAACTTCCTAAACCTTTAAAGTAAAAATACTTGCATAGAACATTGATCCGTAACGTAATATAAATAAAGAGCACAATCGCGTTTATAAAAATGAGGTGTCGATAATGTTGTCGCGAGTTCAATTGTTTTTCCCCTCTCAAAAATGCCCAACGCACCTAAAGAAGTTTTCACTTCAAAAATATTATTTAGTAAAGTCCCCGTCACGAGAAGCTATAAATTTTGTAAACACACATTCAGGGGTTTGCAATCTTTGGGTAAAATAAAATAAAAACAGTTTTGTACTATTTTTTTACAGGGATATAATTATATTAACACACACATCTAATTACAAACAACCAATATAACCTAATCCGCGAAAACACCACAAACAAACAGACGCATTCGAAACTCGAAAGACAGCAGAGACAACGTCAGCGTGAACTTACTTCAAAATCGTGGCTCAAATGTTTACGTTCCATGAATCAGATGCGTTCCAGTACCACAAAACCTTAGACGACAGCGCTTTATATCGCTAAGATATAACCCAATCAAGTAAAATTGCTCATTCGTTTCGTATAACACGTACGTTACTTTGACTTCATTGAATTTGGGATTATTTGTTGTTGATTAAATTGTCGATACGTAACTTGGTAGAAGTTCTTTATTTACAAAAAATTTAGCTTCTCGTGACGGGTACTTTAGAATGATATCATCGCCCACCGTACTTTTCTAAAATGCATGGTCGAACAAATACTTATAAAGGTGCCAACAAATACACAAACATGTACCTACAAATGTGTACATAGAGTATTATTGCGGGATCCTATGTGTACCCGTGCAAATGTAGGTACACACTTCACGTCCCCGGAGAACCTTTAGATCCTCAGATCTTTACATTATTTGCTCGAGGACCAACTATTTATCCGCCACCATTTTGTCAATCACTCGAGTATACTTGTGTTGTACAAACAAGGAAGAACGTAAAATAGAAGGAATAGAATTTTGACAGAGAAATATTTTATGATAAAGAAAACGTGTGTTTGAGACGGTTGTAGTACGGAAAAAAGGAAGTATACAGGCTTCTTTTGAATTCCTTCATTCGAAATTCAGCTGCATCCTGTTAGACTGGAAGCCAACCTCAACATAGTTGGGAAAAGGCTAGGCAGATTGATTTGAGTCACATATTAAAGTTCATAAGTACTCTCAGATACTCTCTGAAAGATAAGCAATAAATTCAAAGTCAACCTGTATGTTATTTTTACCAAGTAGCATAATCAGCCTATATTGTTCCCACTGCTGGGACACAGGCCTCCTCTCTTCTAGAGGGATCCACCACGCGGCCCCAGCGCGAATTGATAGATGTCACATAATGTCTTTGAATTTTTGGTTCTAGTATATGCCAGTTTCCTCACGATGTTTTCCTTCACCGTTTTGAAAACATCGGTGATGAAATAAATTACACAAAGTAAAGTTCCTGCCTAGGTTCGAATTCACAAGCGACAACTCGAAGATGGCCCAGTGGTATCGTCCCTGACCGGACCTTACACTGTTCACCTAGTAATAATAATTTTAATGCGGGAAACATTAAATTGCGTTTATTATACTTAACAAACTAATTACACGACAAACTTTTATAACATCGCGAGTGTCGCGGAGGATGTCTGTGTAGGACATAGGTACGTCCTTTCCCGTCGGTGATCGGAACTTCAATCTTTTGCCCGCGACGATGGCGTGCTTTTATATCTGTAGGAATGTAGGTACTCCTAGTAGCGCAATCCTTTTGGTGTTGTAGCCTGACGACGTGATGTCCAACATCCCCCACCCGATCAACGGACCAATAGGCGATTTTCTAAGCTAGCGAGCGATCCCGTAAGTAGGTTAAACAATAGGAGCGAGCGAGATAGAGAGCCGTACTCTTCTAAGCCGTGGTAAGGCTTTTGGAACAACTTTATTTAATTTATTTAGTTTGTTAGAGTTTTCTCGTGTTACATCCTCCCCCTCTAGCCTAACTAAGTGACCCCACAGTTTGGCTAGTCTAAATACCTACGTGGCCTACCCCGTTTACGCTTCTCCCTAACTGGAGGTTCTACCTGACCAGCGAAAGGCGTGAGGTTCGAAACGTGATATTTCCCTACGTTTCTCTCAGTCTGAATATTCTCCAGACCGTAGGTGGTTGGGCTTATTATCTTCCCTATTTTATATGGGCCGTCACGGCGTGGGATAAACTTCGCAGATTGTCCGCGTCCTGCGTCGTTCGGTCCTTGTGTCTTAAGTAAGACGAGGTCACCTACCTTATAGTCTGGTGGCGGCCTTCGTTTCTGATCAGCGTTACCTTTCTGAACAGCCTGAGCCTTCTCGTGAGTGTCCCTGGCCTCATCCAGGATTTCAGACATCTTCTTCAAATAAGGAGTAATGCTAGGCACGAAATTATCGCATTCTACGACAGCCCTCATATCTGTCGCAGAATCGGAGGGAGCTCGCAGCTCTCTCCCAAAGGTGAGATATGCCGGCGAAAACCCTGTGCTACTGGTAATCGCAGAGTTCATAGCAAACCTAATCGCAGCGAGGTGTAAGTCCCAGGTGGCATGGTCGCTACCTACAAGTATAGCCAATTGGGGTTTGAGGTCCCTGTTCTTGCGCTCTATAGGATTGGCTTCAGGATGGTAATAAGGTGTGAGTGATTGGCTGATCCCCAAAACATGACACACTTGCTGCATCACTTCGCTCACGAACTGCACGCCATTATCACTTATGAGGCGGCGTGGTATACCATACCTGAGGAAAACCTCATTGATCAGGGTCTGAGCACATTCGACGCTGGTGGCACTCTCTAACGGGAACAATTCCACCCAGCGTGAGCAGACATCTTCGACGATGAGTACCCACCTGTTTTTCCTAGGGGTCTCAACGAGAGGACCGAATAAGTCCACAGAAATTACCTCGAATCTCCTTGACACAGCAGGGGTTTGCAGCAGTCCTGCTGGTTTGCGGTTGTCAGCTTTGTACCTCTGGCAAGGCACACACTCCTTTATATAATTTGTAACATAGGTACGCATGCCAGGCCAGTAATACCTGGCGCGAACGCGGCTTAGCGTGCGCTCTACGCCGAAATGGCCAGCTGTCGGTGCGTCGTGAAGGTCAACCATGACTTGCCTGCGTTCGTGCTCGGGCACAACTAGGCAGCAGTCCTCGCCGTCATCGGATTCCAAGCTGTACCTGTATAGAATACCGTCGGATATGGTGTATCCGCGGTCAGACCAAGGTCTCCCCCTAGAGGGTTCGTCGGACTCCATGTCCTCAATGATCTTACATACCTCTGGGTCTAATAGCTGATTGCTGCGGATATCACCACTATTCCTCTTCGGCATATCAATGACTGTCATACATAGCTCACATTTATCCTCGTCCTGCGAGCAAACGGGTCGCGACAGCGTGTCTGCAACGACGTTTGATCGACCGGGTGTGTACTCTATGCTAAGGTCAAACTCTTGTAATGTTAGGGCCCACCTAGCCAGTCGACCGCTGGGCGACCGTTGACTCATCAGCCATCGCAGGGGTTGGTGGTCCGTCCTAACTATCACCTTCGCGGCCTCTACATAGCCGCGGAACTTACCTAGTGCCCACACGACAGCAAGGGCTTCTCGTTCTGTCGTGGAGTAGTTCTTCTCAGCACTGTTGAGAAGTCGACTAGCGTATTCGATAGGTCTCTCATCGTGTCCCTCCCCCTGCATAAGAACAGCCCCGAGGCAATATGCGCTACTGTCGGTGCAGAGAACGAACGGCTTCGACTCATCTGCTTGATGCAATATTGGAGCAGACACAAGAAGAGCCTTAATGCGATCGAAAGCCTCCTGTTGCTCGGCGTCCCATCGCCAAACACTCGACTTCTTCAGGAGGTTCGTGAGGGGTCTCGCTATATCCGCGTAATTATTAATGAAACGTCGGAACCAACTCGACGTTTGTAGGAAGCACTTTAAATGTTTTACGTTCTGAGGGACGTCCATTTTATCGATAGCGGCATTCTTGTCAGGGTCCACTTGGATTCCACCTGGCATGATGACATGGCCTAGAAATTTGACAGACTCCCTCGCAAAGAAACTCTTTTCCCTATTGACCCTCAGTTTAAACATGGCCAGGCGATCGAAAACTGCTTCCAGATCAGCCAGGTGTCTCTCGAAAGGTCCTGGTGACAGCAGGATCAGATCATCAAGATATGCCAGGAGTTCCAGTCCTTTCAGGTTGGAACGGAATCGATCCATCAACCTTTGAAATGTGGCTCCGGAATTCCGCAATCCCATGGGCATCCGCTTAAATCTAAAGGTACCAAGTGGTGTTGTGAATGCGGTCTTATCTTGGTCCTCTGTGCAGACGCTGACCTGATGGTAGCCTGATCGAAGGTCTAAAGTGGTCATATACTCACTGGTTTTGGCTGCGTGTAGGATGTCCTCAATTCGTGGGAGTGGGTACCGGTCCGGCTCGGTCACCGCATTAAGCTTCCGGTAATCAATACATAGCCGTAAACTTCCGTCTTTCTTACCTACAAGTACAACGTTGGAGGCCCAAGGGGACTCGCACTCCTCAATAATGTCATCTTGCAGCAGCTTATCGAGCTCCTTCTGCAAGGCTTCCCTCCTATTCTGTGACATCCTGTATGGTGGACAAGCGATAGGTTCCTGGTGTGGACTCACCTTTATTCGGTGCGTAGCAAATTCTGTAGCCGGTCCGCTGCGCGCGAACTGTGACGCGCGGTCTTCAATAAAGACGTTAAGCGTACGCCGCTGCTCGGGGGTTAACTTAGTACCTTCATCAGGACGCAACGGTACCTCCGTGGATGAGGCTTGCATGATGTTCGCATCCGATGGGCTAAGCGTGTAAGAGTGCACAAAATCATAAAAGTGCCCGGGGCTATCCGAGAATGACCAGATTCCCTGAGCGACATCTATAATCATTCCGGCTCGTACCAAAAAGTCTACACCTAAAAGCGTCCTATTATCACTGCCAGGTAACACTAACAGCTGACACATCACCTTACGATTTTCAATAATAATATCTACCTCGGCTGTCAACAGGTTTCTCCAACCTTGTGTTCCATCAGCCAGGTGTATAAAACGTTTAGTCTCACTAAAATTAACTCCAGAGTCTACCAAGACTCGGTATAACAGCGGGCTCGCGATGCTATGCGACGCGCCGGTATCTACAATCGCCACGCCGCTGCGACCCATAACATTAATATTTACCATCGGGTAGGATTCGCGTGCACTCATATTTGCTATCTGTACGCACGAAGTGCCACCCGTACTAATGTTATCATTACAACAGAAATCTAAACCTAAACGCACACTATTGAATGAAATCTTATCGTCTAGTTTCGACGATGTCGTCGCGCAAACATCACATTTCGACCTTACTACGCCCTCTTTACCACAACCGTAACATCTTAAAACCTTTTGAGTATTTTCGCTTTTCGCGCCTTTATTACTATTACTACTGTCTTTATCGCGATTACGACACTCGTCACTAACATGTCCAAAAATTTTACAATGACTACAGTTCTTATTATTATTACTACGCCCCGTAGTCGACGCTTTCGTGGCAGGGGATGTTGATCGCGTAAGTTTGCGGTCATTGACCACATTATTACTACTGATAACAGAATTTTTTACCTTATATTCATTGTATGCATCCTCTGCGATCCTCGTTTTACACATAAGGTCGTCTAAACTACGAATGGTATCACGCGGCACTCTTTTTATCACTCGCCTGTGTAACAACCCGTAACAGACGTCGGTTTGTACCACTTCATCAAGCTTATACGGTAGCTTGGCTATTAACGCGCGCACTTTACACAAAAATGTCTCGGCACGTTCGTCGTCGCGTTGCTCGGCGGCGTAGATCTCACGCAGGACCTTGTAGGCGGGCTGCGCCCTGCCGTACATAGCGCGGAGGCTGGCGACCGCGTCGGACCACGTAGTCACCGATGCTTTGATGCCACGCCACCATACCGCTGCACCACCTTCCAGCAACATCGGCAATCCTCGGAGGGCATGCTCGTCTCTTACGGATGCGCACTCCTTGAATATCTCGACGGCATCCAGAAAAGCTTCCAGGACCTCAGCGTCCTGGGATGATCCGTTGAATTGCGCCGTGCACTTTACAAAGTTTGCACTCGAGCTAGAGCTAGCGGCACTTCCGCTGTTCGCGCTCGTCGATGGAGGCACCCTGACAGGGGTGGAAGTACCAAAATCACCGTTGGACGTCATCAGCGAATTTATAAGACATCTATTCGCTTCTGCTTGCGTGCGCGTGATCGTCTCGATCAGCGTGGACAGGAACTGTTCTGTGTGGAGCTGGAACGCTGCTGGTTGTTGTGTCGACCTCGTGTCGACACTCACAGGTTCGTCGGCGCGGTCGCGCTCGACAACGTTGGCTTCCGCTTCGGTGAACGTGCTGACGTCGTCATCCTCTTCTCGTCGTTCACGGAGCGCTTCTCCTTGACTTCTCGTTCTCGGCATCTTCACGCGTGTGATGATTACGAGTACGGTAGAATGTCCGTGCTTTTCAAACAAGGTAGATACCTACGTACAGTTCGTCACGTAAACACCGGATCACAGTTCGGACTATCACTGGTTACGCGGCGCGCGGTTCGGGCCACAAGTATGGGCGCCAGTTTAATGCGGGAAACATTAAATTGCGTTTATTATACTTAACAAACTAATTACACGACAAACTTTTATAACATCGCGAGTGTCGCGGAGGATGTCTGTGTAGGACATAGGTACGTCCTTTCCCGTCGGTGATCGGAACTTCAATCTTTTGCCCGCGACGATGGCGTGCTTTTATATCTGTAGGAATGTAGGTACTCCTAGTAGCGCAATCCTTTTGGTGTTGTAGCCTGACGACGTGATGTCCAACATCCCCCACCCGATCAACGGACCAATAGGCGATTTTCTAAGCTAGCGAGCGATCCCGTAAGTAGGTTAAACAATAGGAGCGAGCGAGATAGAGAGCCGTACTCTTCTAAGCCGTGGTAAGGCTTTTGGAACAACTTTATTTAATTTATTTAGTTTGTTAGAGTTTTCTCGTGTTACATAATTTATAAAACGTGTGTGGTCGGGAGACCCCCGTTGGGAACGAAGTTCTTTCCACGTATGATTTAAAACAATAACAAAATTTTTGCAGCCGCCATCTTTCTTTTACATTTTGACCTCACATCGGCTTTAGCGCTCTCGAAAACTATGAAAACGACACCCATGACGAAAAATTTGAATCAGAGCTGCCATCTTGGATTTTCATTTTGACCGAATTCACACTTTCTGTCTCTCTCTCGTGTAGTGTACTCAGGCCGATGTATACAAATTTATCCACGACACTAATTACTTTACTCTTTTCTTTACTTTGTTCTGCCGGCGTTCTCTCTCTCTTTCTCTTTCTTTCTCTTTGAATTAGGTACAAGAAGACAGTCGCAAGTATTAACAATTTTTAGCGTGACGATTTTTGAAAGTTTACAAAGCCGCGTTGAAGAACTTCGTTCCAATAAATCACAAGTTTATCCTATAATTTAAATATTAAATTTAGTGATCGTCACACATCAATTTCCCAAAGGGGAACTGTCTCAGGGATTAGACATGTACACCCACAGTTTACCGATAAGTGATATTGATTACAAACTTACAGTTATCATAGTTAAATATAGATGAATTAGATCGCTTAGTAGACTATTATTGACGGAACTCTGTCACATTTAATAATCTATACTAAGACTAGCGGACTTGACAAACATTGTCCTGCTAGAAATCGATTGCAGCGCTACCTACCCGGTCAAATTGTAAATCTAAACCAGGGACCTATTCAAACACACAAAAAATTCCAGTCGTTTAGGAAGAGTTCAATGACTTACACAAGTACAGAAGAATACCTATAATATGTAATATAAAGAAGATTATGGAGATATTTTTTTTTAGTTGACTTGACTGCCTCGTTGGTCTAGTGGTCGCAAGCGCTACTGCTGATTATGAGGTCCTGGGTTCGATTCCCAGGTCGGGCGAAGTGATATTGGGTTTTTCCATCTGGAATTTCTCAGTAGTAGCCCGGAGTCTGGATTTGTGCCCGGTTGATGGCAATAGGCTCGCCCCCTATTACATGGGACTTAAACATAACTGGCGAAATGTGGATGTACTATGGGTACACCTCTGCCTAACCCTTCGGGGACTACAGGCGTGATGTTATGTTGTTATGTTTTTTTTTAACCGACTTCCAAAAAGGAGGAGGTTATATGTTCGTCGCGTATGTTTGTTTTTTTTTTTTTTTTTTATGTATGTCCACCGATTTCTCCGTCAATTGTGGACCGATTTTGGAAATTCTTTTTTTGTTTGAAAGGGTGTGCTCTCGAATTGGTCCCATATAAATTTTATTAACTTTGCTTGGATAGTTTTTGAGTTAGCTACAAAATACGTATTTTTTTCCCACTTAGTATGTAGATGATATGATAACTTTCTGTCACTGGTAGCAGGTAGTGGTATTCGAATGTGTGTGGGGTAGGTACCACAACTAAAATGTGAAAAATAAAAACTTTTTACAAAAAAAAACAACCGACCTCCAAAAAAAAAACACTACAAAGTGAAAAATAACTTTAATTTCGGAAGTCGGTGGCAAAAAACGAAAATATAAAACCCAAGACACCGACTTCCGAAATTAAAGTTATTTTTCACTTTGTAGTGTTTTTTTTTTTTGGAGGTCGGGTGTATTTTTTTGTAAAAAGTTTTTAGTTTGTTGGACTTCAGAACTCCTGATCTACAAGTTACAATACTGCTGAGTGTCATAGAATATATTTTATATTAAAACAAGAAATATCACGTGGACGAAGTCGCGGGCATAAGCTAGTAAGCTATATAAAAACGAACAAAAATAAAATAATATAATTTAGGTACCGTAAAAAAGTCCATTGTACATCAAAAAGATTTCAAAGATACTTTGGAGTTTCCTAATTTATTTAGGACATTGAATTTCATTAATCGAGCAAAAAAACAAAGTTCTATCGCTATGGAGAAATATTTGAAGCTAGGTAATTCATCTAATTTTTGTAAATTAATTTGATATATTTAATGTCATAATTTCTTTTTACCCGACTGCCCCAGAAGGAGAGGAATGTATTTTCGAGAGTATGTATGTGTGTATATATGTATGTTTGTCTGTCTTTAGTAAGCTCTGTAGCTTAAACGGCTTGATGGATTTTAACATATGTCGATAGATTTGTCTTAATTAATTGTGGAAGTGACACAGGCTATAAAATATTTATAAATTGCTTCTACTAAATAAATAAAAACCGGCCAAGTACGTGTCGGACTACGTACAATAAAGGGTTTCGTAGTTGGGATGAATTTATCCTAAAAACAAACTTAACTTTGTAGTTGAAAAACATATTCTCCCATACGGAATGTATGGGAAAACAGTTTTTGCAACTGCAAATATAAGTTGGTAGATTATTACTCGTTAACTTGTAGAGCCTACTTAGCTGTGATAGTTTTCCTTTTAATTTCGTTAGGTATACATATAAAACTGCTGCTGTGATTTTTTTCACACATCCAAAACTAACCATTTAACTGGGCAGGGGGGGACACTTGACTCTACCAAAAATTGGCATTTTAAAGCTTAATATTTCACAAACAGATCCCTAAATCCAAAAATGGTTTTCATGTACTCATAATGTTTTTGAAGGACCTCTCCAATGATACCCCATAGAATGGGATAAAAAAAATAAAAAAACATAACCACTTTACGCTAATTTTTTTTTTCATAATTTTGTTTTACCACTTTATCGGCGTAATTAATATGTATACCCATGCCAAATTACAGCTTTCTAGTACTAAGAGTCTCGGAGCTAGACCGCGGACAGACAGACACAGACGGACATAACGAAACTATAATGGTTCCTTGTTTACTACGAAACCCTAAAAAAAGAGATAGGATGTTTTTACATAATAATTAATTAATAGGGCCACCATAACCATTAAGAATGTATGTCCCCATTCTTTTAATCCCGGTTTCTTTAAAATCATAAAAAAAAAACACAAAATGGTATCGTAAAAAGCTGCAAAACAAAAAGAAAACACAATTTAACAATTTCGCTTAATCTCCTTACAACTTGGAAATGAACTGAACGAGTTAAGGAGGTCAGGCGACAGTCGTTTCATAAAACCATTAGCATTCTATGAAACCATTATGTCTTTAATGATAGAGCTCCTAATGACTGCACCATCAATCTTTCTTTCAGTGAAGGAGTATTTTAAGGAGTAGACGACGAAAAGTGTTTTGCCGAATTTGGGCCTCTGACCGATTAATGAACGGCCAAAGAAAAAAATTTCCATAACCATAAACTTGTTCAGGTAAACTGTTGGTTGCAGAATATTTTTAATGAAAAAAACAATTGACTCATAAAAAAACTGGATAAGGCCCTTTGTACACGGCACGGTTTCGTTACGGTACGGTATAAGCAGTGCCCGTAGAAAAAACGTGTCTGTCAATAAGCTTCCATACGATAGACGTGTAAAAGTGTTTTCACTCCTCTTGCTCAAAAAGTCCGTCATTGTAGCGTGCCAGAGCGGGGAAAAAATAATTAATAATAAAAATAATAACCCCACCGCCGTATCTCTACGTTGACGTCATGGTGGGGCTTGCGCGCTCCGAACTCTAGGCCTGTGCCGGTAGAGTTTACTTTGCCGGAACAGGTCTGGGATGAGGAGCCAGACCAAAAGAGATACAAAAACCCGCAGGGCAGCATGTGGCGAGCTGTTGGGCAGTACTGACCCCACGGACCCTATCTCCCGGGAGAAGTCTTGTTCCTCACCTCTGGCTTGCCTTTATTGGCCGGCTGGAGTGAACACTGACGAGGAACGGTGCTCCCGCCTCATTCTTGCCTTAATTGGCCGGCTTGAGTGGAGATTCGCAAGAGCAAACGTGCTCGGAGGAAGGAAGTATTCCAGTAAGATGCTGGTAGGGATCTTGACCGTACTTCCGGGATTGTCCTGATAGCCGTGGAATACCTCTCCACTCCTCATAAGCACCTCAGGACGTGTTGCCCCCTTGTCGCTACGACACTATGTGCTAGCGACCGTTTTCGGGGGCCCATTATTGATTGTGCAAGTCACCCCCTGCCATTTTATCCGTGTGCATATAAAACATAGATCAGGCAGGGGCCATAGTTCTTCCACAGTTCCAGGTGACCAGTCCACTTTAGCAACCCAAACCCATAGTCCGATTTCTTTGTTTCCATATCTTACAAATAGTCCTACACCAACCGGGGGTTGTCCTTGGCTGCACTTGCATAGTGCGAACAGGGATAATCGTCGGTTGGTACCTCATTTCATTAAAAACGTCTAAGGGGCCTCTGCGAGTTGGCTTCGGCCCCTCGTACGCCTTCCAAAGGTCCGGGACCCCTGGGTCCCGAGAAATGTCAAAGACAAAAAATAATAATAGTATAATTTAATTATTATTTATAATTATGTTTTTTTATTATTATTATTTCCTTTATTTCATTAAAATACTTATAAATTACATTTTTAAATATTAGAATATAAAAAATATAGAAACATTTAAAAATATAAAAAATAGTAGCCCACCGGTATCGGGAACAGAGTCCAAGCTACCGGCGGTCAGGGCTCCAGAGAGAGGAACCTCCTGACAATGCAAGCCGTGTCCAGGAGTACCGCTTTCTGAATCAAGCCCTTATTATTATTATTATTATTTTTTTTGTAAAAATTACTTTTTTCACAAGGGGAAAAAGTAATTACGTAAATACGGCGTAAAAACCGCACCGTAGAAAAAACGTGTCTGTCAACAAGCTTCCTAGTGATCCATATAACACTGACGACCGTGCTTCCACACGGCGAATAAACCGTAGTTTTTCACAGCAAGAAAAACGTATGTGTACAAAGGGCCTTAAGTCCCTCTCACAAATGAATATTGTTCTTCCTACCTACCCACAATTATACAATTCCAAGAATAGCCTCTTCCGGGTTCTCGCAAGCAGTACAGCGTAAAATTACAGAATTATAATTTTATACAAGGGAACCGTCGACCTTCGTCGAATTTATTCGTTAGTACGATTCTTGCAGATTTGGCAAAAAATAATTTGGCTTATAGCCAGTGAAGCGGCACGCATGCCTACATCGAGAACAGTAAATCTTCCAGTGACGTTACATCCACGACCTTCTCCAGTATCTATTGTGGATATAGATAAGATTAGCAGAAATTAGTTTCATGTACAGATTTGTTTAGTACGCATTTTATGTCAAGGATCATTATTATATCGCCATGTCAAGGATATATTCAATGTTACTCAGTACATTCCGCTTACTAACCAATGAATAAGATCCATATCAGACGGCACCTTTTCTAAAATCGAACACTTTTCTATTCAATGCATCGTCGAACTCGATTTAGGGTCAGACTTATCACTACGTGACCAACTCCAAATAATATCCCCTCGGCTCAGGAAAAGAGCCTCTATTTTAAAATTTACTCGTCCAAGGTATTGGCTCTTGAGGAAAATATCTCCTAACCATCAAATTATGGTTTAAGTGAATTTTCATTTTTGATCAGCGTCAATTTATTGCGAAATATGGTTTTGGGATGAATTTATCCCGAATACAAACTTAACATTGTAGTTGAAATACATGTTCTCCCATACATTCCAACTCACAAATGTAAGTTTGTACTCACAATATTGAGAGATTTACCATATTATTTTAAGACCATAAAATATTTATTGGTTTTCCAGTAATCTATGAGACTAAAATTTTAAATTTTAGGTTCAGCAGTTTCGGAGATAAGGGAATGTTCAATTTTCATAAATTTTCTAAATATCTTTAAATTTGTTTATTTTAAAATTATGAAAAAATATTTGAGATCCTCGCAATACGCCCTTTCATTTTATATGTCACATGATACAGTTTGAAAAACTTTTTTTTTTAATTTTCTTATTTGCCCCCCAAAAGTGATCCAGACATTCAAAATTCATTTATTTACGTTACACGTCCGTGTTTGGATCACAGAAATACATATGTATACCAAATTTCAACTTAATCGGTCCATTAAATTCGGAGCAAATTGGCAGACAGACACACGAGTGATCCTATAAGGGTTCCATTTTTTTTCTTTTTTGGTACGGAACCCTAAAAAAGAAAATGCATAATCGAGCAAAACATTCTCGATGGAAGAAAATGAGAGGGAAAATTAACTGGTCCTTGTAAAAAAGGCGCAATCGTTACACGCCCCAAAGGTACGACGAAATGGTTACCATTCACGCCACCTGCACCAGCGGGATTACTGATGCGATACCGACTTTATAAGACCTTTTTCATGTTTTTATTTAAAAATCTTATTTCAGAAACATGAGAAGCTTCTGTGGGAATTCGAGACATTATACGTGCAGTTGAAGATTCATAAACCCACTTTCTCAACCCCGATCATAACGATGGTCATTGACAACAGAGTTTGAACCATAAAACGCATTTTCTCGTCTTTTATTTTTGTGAGTCACTGTATAGCCATTTTAAGATGTTACCAGACAATTTAATGTAAATGATATTGCCCAGGCTAGAAGTAAAATTGAAGGTTTTATTTTCGGTTTTAGAGAAAATCTGATGTAATGAAAGCTGTAAGTACAGTAATTGCTTACTCACTAAAATGGTGTTCCAACAAAACCGGACAAGTAGGCTTCCGGTACCACCGTAACAAAAAACGCCGACGTGTTTTTTTCTCGGCGTTTTTTTTAATTTGAATCTTTTTTAATTTTTATCTTTTTAATTTTTATCTTTTCTAATTTTTATCTTTTTTAATTTTTATTATTTCTTATTATAGCGGCAATAGAAATACGCAATCTGTGACAATTTCAACCGTCTACCTTTTACGGATCATGAGATACACCCCACTGACAGACGGACGGACGCACAACGGAGGCTTCGTAATAGGGTTCCATTTGGCACCCTTCGGGTACGGAACCCTAAAAATCATGAACAGAGGCCGCATTTAGGTACCTAATAAAACAGAAAGTTTTTTACTAACCAAATATCGTGCAAATAGGGCAAATTTTTAGAAAAAGGTATAAAGTACGAATAATCCTTTCCGAACGAAAATATTTGCCAATACTTTAAGTGGACGCAAACCGAGTCCGAACCTTATTAAAATGCAGAAGCAGAGGGCTGCTATATGGACGATAAGACTGTCATTTTGTCATCCTGTATAAAATTTATACATTCATATCTGTAATTCGTATGGTGTTCTTAATAAAGTGTAGCGTTCTATTCTATTCTCTCTATAATACGTTAATAAAACTGCCCATTTTACCTCGTCTCATCTAGCACAATACATTAATTACAATCCAGATCAAAAGCCTTGCTCAACTCCCAGGTGTCCAACTAAAGCAATTTGTCAAACAAGCGCACTTCGAAATAATTTGAGACGCTGACGGGATGGCGGGATGGCGGGATGGACGTCGTCTAAATTATAGTTACCTAACTGCAATACAATTGCCCGTTTAACTCCCTCCCAAACTCCCGAACTTTAATCATTAGAACGCCATAACTCAGCCGTGTTTTCGTTGCTCTAGTTTTCATTTCAGTAACCATTGAGCGTCTAATTACAAACTGTAAATTCACTGAGGTCTAAATGTGCTTCGTCATCGGGTTTTAAACTGTACGGTTTTCGGTAAAACTTTTTCCGTTCTTTACGGCTTCATTTGACGGTTTTCTTAATTGATTAATTGCTTCAGAAATTAATTTCAATTTAATTTACCATCTCCATTTTTTATCAAATTTATTTTTAATTTATGTCGTATCTTATACCCCATTTGACATGGAGTAAATTGCTTTTGAAATGTGTTTTATGCAATACGTTTCAATCATTAATTCTTAATTTCTATGCTCGAATATGTCATTAAAAATGTGATTGTGGCTTCTATTCTTTATGAACATTTTAATATAAAACCACTCTAACGGCATTGCAAAACCTTTTTCAGTGCATTATACTTAATTTCATGTATTCATAGACTTACTGACGTTAACGTGGAATTAAAATGACATCTCATTCCATATCTTGAATAAAATAAAATCGTTATTATTACTTATAAGACAAAAGTGATCCACGCTCCGCGCAAAAATACGTTTCGAAAACTTTTAATTTGCTTGATTTTTAGGGAAAAGTAAAAACTACGTCGGACTTACCTGTTACGGCATTTTGTTGTTATTTTCCTTTCTTCCATAACTTACACTAGTCCGTGACACAAAAACTGCTAAACCATAAATCATCTTTTTTATTTTTCACTGAATTTTTACGCTAATTTTCTAGAATTACTTTTTATTTTCCACAATTAATATTCAACCCATACTTGCAAACTGTTTTAGAACGTTATAAAATTTCACTCAATCAGTACGCATTTTTCTGTGGTCCTTTAAAAAAAAAATATACGGCGTTTATATTTTTTTATTGCGTGTAATAGTCTATGATAAGTTTTTCGCGGGAAAGCTCGGCAATGGCGGCAAACGGTAGCGTGAGGACAGCACCCGCGCTTTCTCCGAGGCTACTAGCGTTCGGAGCGGAGTCAACCCGCTTCGCTTGTGCGCGGCCCGATGCGCGGGTTCACATTACATTTGCACTTTTACTACTTTTTACAACGTACTTCAGGATTTTCTTTTAAGTTCTACCGTAATCGTTGAGAATGCACATTTTTAATGATATTGAAGTGGAATATTGGTTACTTTGTAGAAAAATGAGGAAAACTTTTCGAAATAGTCCGAAAGAGAAATAATTTCGGCCATGTCCTTGAAAACGAAGTCCCGAAACATCTCTTCAATTTTATTATATCATGCATGTTAGGATGTAGATATTTGTGATGCATTTCAAAATATTTAATCCTAAAAAGTTCAGTAACTATATGTATAATCAAAACTCAGTGTGGCATTTGAATTATTTTTAATTACCGAGCGTCTAAACTGGCATGATAATTTAATCAACGTTACGTGGCCTGTTGCGTATTTTATACAAGAGCAGATCCTCTGCCCACTTATAATGAAATTGCTTTCTAAAAATATTATTGACATGATTAATTTCATCTAAAGTGGTTAACTTTAAACAATATGGAATATTAAAACCAGCCAAGTGCGTGTCGGACCACGCACAATGAAGGGTTCCGTAGTTGGGATGAATTTATCCCAAAAACAAACTTAACTTTGTAGTTGAAAAATATGTTCTCCCATACGGAATGTATGGGAAAACATGTTTTTGCAACTGCAAAGTTAAGTTGGTCGATTATTACTCGTTAACCTGTAGACCCTACTTAGCTGTGATAGTTTTTCTTTTAATTTCGTTATATAAGCTACTGTTGTGATTTTTTTCACACACCCAAAACTAACAATTTAGCCGGCAGGGGGGGGACACTTGACTCTAACAAAAATTAGCACTTTGAAGCTTAATATTTCGCAAACGAATCCCTGAATCCAAAAATGGTTTCCAAAAACTCCCAATATTTTTAAAGGATCTTTCCAATGATACCCCTTACCATGGGGTAAAAAAATAAAAAAATAAAAATCACCACTTTACGTGTATGAGAGGTACCCTATAAAAAAATGTTTTTCATAATTTTGTTTTACCACTTTGTCGGCGTAATTAATATGTATACTTATGTCAAATTACAGCTTTCTAGTACTAAGGGTCTCGGAGCTAGACCGCGGACAGACAGACAGACAGACAAACAGACAGACAGACAGACAGACAGACGGACATGACGAAACTATAAGGGTTCCTTGTTTACTACGGAACCCTAAAAATTGGTAGCTATCCAAACAACATCCCAAAAAATCAGTACAGTGCAATTGTTTGCGACCTAGCGCGATTTTTGTGTCTACAGTGACTGGCGTACACTGCCGTCAAAACGAAAACATTGTGACGCAACCAGTATGTCTGATGGTAAATTGTTAAAAAAAAAAACTTTTTGCCATAGAGGTTGTTGTCTCTGGAACAAATTCTACTGACTATAACACGACAACTGTAAACTTGACCCTCAGTGTATACTTTGTGTTGTGTAAATAAAATATTCGGTTTCAGTGATCACATTGAATGGCTTAGTTAGATAAGAAACTATCAGTTATTGTGCTAGCCGATATGCCTAGGTATATGTTTATACCTTCGTACTTAACCGATCAAACCCTACCCGGAACAATTTGATTCCGGTGCGTTGTTCGCCAGTTCCGTCAAGTTTGATCCAGGAAAGTGACAGTGCACGTCAATGTCAAACCGCGGGGCTTGACAGTTAAAAGTTACATGAGGTATTATGAATTTCTGGCAAATATTAGACATCCCGAATCATGTAATGCCATTACTTGATTGGGTATGTCTAATATTTCCATACTTAACAAAAAAAATATATATACCTATATATACTTCCCTTTCATTAAATAATAATAATGTCACACGGAACAGTGTGCAAAACTTTTTACAATTTTCTTATAATTATTGTCTCCCAAAATTCATTTATTTACGTAACACATCCGTGTTTGAGTCACAGAAATTAATATGAGTACCAAACAACTTAATCGGACCATTAGATTTGGAGCAAATGACTGTACTGACGGACAGACAGACACACAAGTGATCCTATAAGTATTCCGTTTTTTTAATTCGGACATACGGAACCCTGAAAACTGCGGTTTGGTTAAATTATGGACTATTATATTATGTCGGTTCAATATCCCGGTTATTTGAAGGATCTTGTTCAGTATGTGGGTAGAATAAAGTCCCGATAATTTTTAGGGAAGGAAGCGTCAGGTTTACAATTATTGTGCTTCCTCTTCTCATACAGAGAAGTCACGAGCATTGATCACCACGCTTGCTCAAGACGGGTTGGCGATTTCGGACCTATATTAACGATAAGTACAGGTTTCCTTACGATGTTTTCCCTTTACCGATGTCGATAATGTCCAAGATAAACTCAGAAAGTACACACGAATTGAAAATGTCACATTGGTACTTGCCATTTGAACCCACAACCTCGTGCATGAGAGGCCTTCACGACGACTTCAAGCGTTATTGTAATATTCTCCTGAACTTACTCGATGACAAATCGTCTCCATTATGCTGACGTCACACGTCACTCAGTCTACGACCACTTTGACGCCGTAGCTGGAAGGAACACTTCAGCATTGATTCGGGGCAATTTAGTAGGTAACAACGGCTTTTAGAAGTTCTACGAAGTCATGACTAGGCTAGAGTAGCGGCCAGCGGTTTCTTTTTCGCAACGTATTAAGTATCTAGACAACCTATACCTACCTATACCCTACTCTACCTACCTATAGTACCCACGGCTACACATCAAGCTATACAATTCCAGTATAAACTGAACTCACATTGTACGGAAATCCCATACAGCGCGAGATCAGCATAAACTGGAAACGTATAGCTTGATGTGTAGCCGTGTGTACCTTTAAATAGTTACTCTAGAAACTAAATTGTCGTGGAATTTTTTTAGCTGTAAGTTTTCGTCTTACAAGTCTTTTAAAGCCACATTAAATCCCCAGTACCTTAATTGCGTAACTTATTCTCATAAACAATTTTGCCTAACTTGTTTCATTTTGACAGTTCAACAACATTCATTGCGTTATTTACGTTGTTGAGCAGACTTTTTTTCCAACTTATGAAGCAATGGATTAGCAATCTGTTTAAAATCGAAACAGATTGTGTTGTATTACGCAATTAGGTTACTGATCTGGAAAAGCATTTGGTATTCTGGGTTTTTTCAATTACTTAGTTCTCAGTAGCAGCCCGATGTCTGGATTTGTGTCTAGTGGCAATAAGTTCGACCCCGATTACATGCGACTTAAAACTTGGAAATGCTTAATTAACAGTACAGAGTCTTAAACCTCAATAGTCAGATAAGTTTTATTTGAGGAATAAATAAGCTTTTGTATTTTTCTGAAAGCTATATCAGACGATTAAAAAATCGGCCCTGACAACATAAAAAATGTCACAAAAATTACAAACTGTCAAGTTTTTCAGTGACTGACGGGCGCAGGGGCAATGCAATGACGTGGACACGTGCCAAATGGACGTGATGTATGGGGTGTGACAGATTCAGTAAGCAAAGTAAAAAGGTGGTACAACTTAACATCAGGTGGACTATCTGCCAGCTCTATCACAAAAAACCCCTCTCAAACAAAAAAAAAACACTTATTCAGGTACCAAACAACAATAAAAAAATCCTGCCATAACCTTTCAGTGGATTCAATATCAAGTATCCGTATAGATATTACATGCAATCAATTTTATCCAATAATTTAGATAACACTAAAAATATAACACGTTCGAAAATATTTCCCCATACCTGACTATCTACAAAACTCATTGACGAGGTTGATAAGAAGTTAACATTCAACACACAGAGAAATCGACCTTAACTATATGGAATTAAAGGTGGAAATTGCTTGTCTAAGGCATGGAGGGTGGCCAGTTATCGTTTTGAATTTCGACCTCATTAAAACCTCTTTAATAAATAACCTGCTTTTGTACGTCAAAGTGTAAAGAAATAAACCACAAACACACATGAAGGTTCTATTCCTTTTTCAAATATTCAATGAATATTAATTGGTACTCGATAGAGCTCGGTCGATGCTCGGCGATTCCTTTGACAGACCTAGACAAAGCTTAGCACAGCCTTTTTTCCAATTAAAATTATTTAGGTACAACCAGTGTGTGATAGATAAATAATATATAATAAGGCACGGTAACTACTAATTTTGACATTACAAGCAGATAATAACTTAACCAAAACTACTTATTTACGTACCTTCAATATTATAGGAATCTGAATACGTGACAAGTTTAACTATTCAAAACAATTTATTGAAAACTTAGTTAATAGAAGTCAGGCTAGTCAGGCCAAATTACTGTCCTATTCATTTCCGAATCCCTCTTACTGAGTTTATCTTGGACATTCTGACCAGTGCCGTCTTTACTATAAGGGCACAGGAGGCCCGTGCCCAGCTCAGGGCCCCCGACCTCACGGGAGCCCCGTAAGCCCGATACAACGCTTGCACCCAAAAGCGTTTTTGTCTTCTATTTTTGGTAGATCCTCACAAATATAATAGTTCCGTCAATATTTCTAAATTGAAATATTAATCGGGCACCAGATAAGATTTTTAAACTTTTATTTTTATTATAAACATTTTAGTTTTTTCTCAGTTAATATCTAATTACCAATAAATTCTGATCAGTTGACAAAAAAAATGCAAAGAATTTGCAAAAGATATTAATGCTTATGAGCTCAAACACAGACTACAATTATATTGAGCTCAAATCAGAATGTTTTCATCAAAGGCATCAACCGATTTGAGTATCTCAACCTTACAAAATCCGATAAATTAGAGGAGAGTGCTCATTTTCACAACTTAAGAGAATATAAAATGAATGATGAACGACATTGTTACAAGAACAACTAACTAATTTGGCAAATAAGTGCTTAAAACGTGATATCCTTAACAAAATAGACAGAGGATATAATAGAAGATTTTTTAGAACAGAAATCCCGAAAGAAACCATTATCGTAAATTCGAAATCAACTCAAACCTGCAGTATTTTATTAATAATATTTCATTTGTACGAATTACCCATAGTAAACATAAAATCATAGCAGAAAAATTACAAATTCTTGTGTGCCCAGGGGCCCCTAGGCTTGCCCTAAGACGGCCTTGATTTTGACATCGGTGAAGGAAAAACAGCGTCATCGTCAGAATACGCCAATCCGTCTTGAGTAAGCGCAATGATCAATGCTCGTAACTTTTCTGTATGAGGCAAAGGCCTTTTCCTTTGGCCTGCAGAGGGACAATAATACGCTCATATTAATATCAAGCCTTAAGTAGATACGGGATACGAAAACAACACGTGTTGTGTGTGACGTCATCACCAATATACCTAATTAAAACCACAAATCAAAGAGAGAAATAAGTATTAATAATAAGTATCTACTTTGTAGTTATTACAGCCACTAGTAATATAATATTACAATTTTTAACACAACTATTTACATACCTATTTACATTAGGTACTAAATTAAAACACTAAACCATCTGAATAAATAAAAATAAAAACAAAAGACACTCAGGCGTCGAAGTATTAGTCCGCATCGCTGTCATCCGGAAACGTGCCCAGAAGACTGGCAGCATTGCCACGTTGAATGGCAATGCTAATTCTTTGGTCAAAGAACGAGCCAGCCCTCTAGTGTGAAATAGTGTCAATGTGGTGCAATGAATATTTTAAATTTCTAAATTTTCCAATTGAAGAAAACGCATTTTACATGCGAGTAGGTAAATCCTATGTGTATATTAGTTTATTTATAAAAGATTAATGTTAGAAAACGATGCTATTCCATATGCGTGATACGCATTCTTTCGGTCGGCGCGTGTTTTTTATAACATCGCCGTTCCGGTATTGGACGATAGGTGCAGTAACCAGCCAATCACGTGTGGGCGTACCATTCTCTTTTTAAACATGTCCAATGTTCACGTCCAATTTGAACCACTATTTCAACGCTTTAGTCAGTTGGCTCGTTGGTCTAGGGGTATGATTTTCGCTTAGGGTGCGAGAGGTCCCGGGTTCAAATCCCGGACGAGCCCAAATCTTTTTGTGTTTTTTTTTTTGTTTGCTAAACTTATATATTGTTAACAAAGTTTTGTATTAATTTTAAAGCGAACATAGTAATCACTTTGTTCTATTAATATAACACTGTAAAATACGTAACACCATAGTGACTTCGATAAAACGCGCTGTCTGATAATAGTGATAACGCAAAGGAAAAACATAAAATAACATTGATAACGTAGCCATTCTAACACGAATGGCTAAACTTATTTATCATTAAGTAGTATAACTTAAAATAAATCTATGAGAATGTAAGTGCACGTGTGGTGCAAACTGTAAATGTAAGTTGGTTTTTAATAAATTAAGTATTTGTATATTCTGTTTAATATTTAGACAAAACTAGAGGACCTGACAGACGTTCTCTTGTCCCAACAGCGCCACCTACCGGGCCCATATACACACAAAATTTCATCCAAATCGATTCAGCCGTTTAGGAGGAGTTGGTGACAAACACACGTAGGTACAGAAGAATTATAAAGATTAATACTTATTAGGTACCTAATAATGTAAAATTAATTTAGTAGACGGGCAAAATATGGACCGTACATTAAGGCACCAACTTTTACAACTGGTAACATTTACATATTTACTGCAAATCAATGATTCTTCTATACTAATATTATAAAGAGGAAAGATTTGTATTTTTGTATGTAACGAATAAACTTAAAAACTACTGGACCTATTTGAAAAATTCTTTCAGCAATGGATAGCTACATTATCAGCAAGTAACATAGGCTATATTTTATCCCCGTACTCCCACAGGAACGGGAACTACGCGGGTGAAACCGCGTGACGTCCGCCAGTATTCTTATATACATGTGTAAATCCCACGCACATATTTGATTAGATAGGTAAATAAATTAAGTAGGCAGACTTGTCCCACAGACATTCAACAACAAAAATAGTTACATAATCAAAACATTAAGAGCAAACTTATGATTATTTAAGTCACCGCCCACAGCGCCCACACACAAATAATACAAGATACAACTCCAATCGACCTATTTACCTTACTAACAAACACTAGAGCTCATGTTATTATCATAATTAACTAACCAAAGGTTAAAATAACATTAAATAACAAAACGCGCCTTTGTAACGAATTAATTAATGCCTAACGAGCTGTTAAACTCCGGTTCGCTTTAACGAGCTGCTAAAAACTTTGAAGCTGGGTGTTCGAAGATGTAATCGTGTGGCAGACATCTATCGTTGCGCTGTCTTAACACATACATCCTGTATTTTAACACCCTGTGTCTGTAAAGGCGTGTTTACATTGAATTTTAGTAGGTTACTGTGCTGTGTGGTGCTGAAATGCCTTTTTTTGAACTTAGATACTTGGTAGTGTCTCTTCTCGCTATTTTTAACTGACTTCCAAAAAGTAGGAGGTTCTATGTTCGTCTGTATGTATCTTTTTTAAATTTTTTATCGATATGTTTATCGATATTTTCGTCAATTGTAGACCGATTTAAAAAATCCTTTTTTTATTTGCTAGAGAAAGCTTGCGCAGTGGTTTCAAATATTCACTTTGCTTGGGTGATTTTTGAGTTCTTCAATAATACGTATTTTTTTCCCACTTAGTCTATGTGGATGATGGTATAATAACTTCCTGTCACTGCTATTAACATAGCAGGTACCTATTATTCGAATATGTGTAGGGGTAGGTTACCACAACTTAAAACTGAAAAATAAAATAAAAAAACACTACAACAATTTGGAGTGTTTATTTTGGAAGTTGGCTGTTTTTTTTTTGTGTTTTTTTTTTTTAATTTGAATGCTTTGTTCTACTAATGCTTAAATCCTATCACACCCAGACTGACCCATAGGAGACGAATTTTGATTTCAGCATTTTTTTTTTTTTTCAAATAAAAGCGCGCTGTTAACAGTGCAAGTAAAAAAGTACTTAGGTAATTAATCTACACTAATTTTATAAAGAAAAAACGTTTTGTATTTTTGTTTGTAATCAATAAACTCAAAAACTACTGAACCGATTTTAAAAATTCGTTCACCAGTAGAATGCTATATTATCACTGAGTAACATAGGCTATAATTTATAAAGAGCGGGCGAAGCCGCTGGCGGAAACTAGTGTTAAAATATTATTAAGTTATATTTTTCTTTCTATCAAGTTTTTCTGCGTGGCATACCTTTCAAGACGTTCATTCATAATACCTAATCATAATACATGCATTAAGTATGAAGGCAATTTCCTCTACACACCTACAAAGGTCAGGTAAAAATAGTTATGCAGGCATCCCAGAGAATACGGACTAATATTATAACTGTGCGAGAAATTATTACTTAAGGCTCCGTGCCGCCGCACCGCACGAAATCACTGATTTTGATCAATTTTGTTTATTCGTTGTGAGAAAGGGGACGAGAATTTAAACAAAATTATTTGTGATTTGAAAAGTCCAATTCTTCGTCTTGTACATAGGGGAAAGGGATTTTTGAAATAAATTAAGGATTCGTGGGAAATCACTAAAATTCGCAACAAGTTTTCCAAAAAATGACGCGAGACTGACGTTTGATCGTTTCGTTAGAAGAAACTGCTTTTGATGTTGAAAATTAAAAAATATCATCAACATCACTATATGGTCTACTTGTACATAGGGGAACCACTTTTTTCAACTTTCATACAAAATATAGCAGAAAAAAAATGTTGAAATAACGTAACTTTCTCAAAACTTCAAGCCAAATAAATATTTTTTTCTAATACTTAGAAACACTTTTAAGAAATTTTAAAAATTATGTATTAATTTTAAGTTAATTGTTTAAAAGAATCTAAATTTTATTTTATAAATAAACAATTACTTCATTACGTAAATAAATGGCAAAGTGAACTATATAAACGATCGCGGAAAATCTATTCCGTCAGTAGCGAACGGGCCTTCCCAGCGTGAGGACGTATCACTTTGCGTCGCAGCACGCACACACGCACGTACGTGTCCGATGTTAACATATTCCAGAAATTGTACGTCGACTACCACATTTTGATCCGCATTTTATTTTAAAGTACTTTGCTTGTTTTTGAAGAACATTAAAATTTTGCATGCCTGGCAATAAATAAAATACCGGTGTACGTGTGTTCGTAATTCTTCTTATCCTAAACGGCTTGACTGATTTAGATGTTTTTTTTTTAAATTCTTTTTGTGTAACTTGGATGGTTCATAACTATAGTTGGACTCGCGTGGCGCTGTTGTCGCAGGACAACATCTGCCTGCTGGGTTCACTAGTTATATTTTGACTTTAGATTTCATAGTTTTGAATGATTTTTGGTAGGGGAAAAAGTTATTTGTTCGCGTCACCGATATGCCCGCGCCGATATGCTGTTGTAGCAATAAGTGAAGTATTTTTGGAACGAAGTTCTTTAACGCTACTGAAGACTACTTTAAGTCAAAATAAAGATCCAAGATGACGGCTGCGAACATTTAAAAATATTTCGTCATGGGTATCGTTTTCATAGTTTTCGAGGATGCTAAAGCTGATAGTGAGGTCAAAATATAAATCCAAGATGGCGGCTGTGACAATATTCAGATTTTTCGTCATAGGTGTCTTTTTCATAGTTTTTGAGGATTCTAAAGCAGATTTTGATGTCAAAACGTAAATCTAAGATGGCGGCTGCGAAAATTTTCACATTTCTTCATAACATCACGCCATCAATTTCAAAGTGTTGGGCCCTTTGAAATTGATGGCGTGATGTTATGAAGAAATCTCATTTCCGCAACTTTTTCGCGCAAGTGGGTTCGCGCAAGTGTCTTTCGCGAAAATGTCTTTCGCGCAAGTGTCTCAGATCCCTTTATGGATACTGGTGCCAATTCTCTTGTCACAAATTAATGCCTCAAAACTCGACTAAAAATCACCAAAGTTTCGTTCATTCCTGTCAAACGATGATTTCCTATCGTGAAATAATTTTAGAATATATTTTATTTTGACAGCACTAAGATGGCAATATGGTGCCGATTCTCTTGTATACCGAACTAAACTTACTAAACTATCACTAAAATTCCTTACTTTTGGCTATGAAAATCTTGAAGCTATTCTGCAACAAAAATTTTCTAAATTAAATTTAAATATATTTTGACACACTAAAATTATATTTGACAATCGCGAGTCCACGTGGTACTTATTTGCCCTACCCCGTGAATTTTTTTTAGAGCTGGAGGCGCACAGGGGGCAGCCTTGACGTTTTATATAGAATTTTTACTTTTTGTAAGGAAAATAAGAAAAAATATTACCTACATGCAGAGTGTCAGGGGTTTAAGGATTTTATAAAGGGGATCGAAATTCTCATTATTTTTGCGATTGGACACACCGTTTTCGAGATATATGCAAAAGAAAAAAAAAAGATACAGTACTGTTTTTTGCACCTGAAGCGAGGTGTTGGTGTGAATTTTAGTTCAAGATAACTAATTTTATTCCGCACCTTTTTAATCGCGATTAAAAAAAGTCATATTTAGTTAGACATGGGTGCCGATTCTCTTGTACACCGAACTAAACTAACTAAACTATCACTAAAATTCCTTATTTTTGACTATGAGAATCTCAAAGCTATTCTGCAAAATAAATTCTCTAAATTTAAAAATAATTTTGACACATCTAAATCGAATTTGACAACCGCGACTCCACACGTGATACCTAACCACGTGAATCTTTTTAGAGACGGAGGCGCGCCGGGGGCGCAGCCTCGACGTGTTTTATATGGATTTTTCACTTTTTGTGTGGAAAATAAGAAAAAATATTACCTACTTGTAGAGTGTTAGGGGTTTAAGGGTTTTATAAAGGGTGTCGAAATTTTCATTATTTTTGCGATTGGACATACCGTTTTCGAGATATAAGCAAAAGAAAAAAAAAATTCAGTACTGTTTTTTCATCTGAAGTCGAGGTGTTGGTGTGAATTTTAGTTCATGACAACCAATTTTATTCCACATGTTTTTAGTCGCGATTAAAAATAGTCATATTTTGTTAGAAAATCTAAATTTTAGGTTAAAAACGTCAAATTCAGAATAGCAAAATTGCCATTTTCACTAAACTAATATCTCAGTGCCATCTTAGTGCTGTCAAACTAAAATATAGTTAAGTTGTGTCACTTTAATCTATTTCAGAATGGGCAATCGATTTCCCATTCTGAAATAGACTAAAGTGACACAACTTAACTAGATTTTAATTTGACAGCACTAAGATGGAACTGAGATTTTCATTTAGTGAAAAAAGCAACTTTACTATTCTGAATTTGACGTTTTTCACTTAAAATTTAGATTTTCTAACCGAATCTGACTATTTTTCGCGATTAAAAACGTGTGGAATAAAATTGATTGTCATGAACTTTAAATTCACACCAACACCTCGATTTCACATGCAAAAACAGTACTGAATCTTTTTTTTTTCTTTTGCTTATATTTCGAAAACGGTGTGTCCAATCGCAAAAAATAATGAAAATTTCGACTCCCTTTATAAAACTCTTAAACCCCTTATACTCTACATGTAGGTAATATTTTTTCTTATTTTCCATACAAAAAGTGAAAAGTTCCATATAAAACACGTCGAGCGTGCGCGCCTCCGGCTCTAAAAAGATTCACATGGTTAGGTATCACGTGTGGAGTCGCGATTGTCAAATTTGATTTAGATGTGTCAAAAATTTTCTTAAATTTAGAGAAATTGTTTTGCATAATTGTGCCGATTCCCTTGTTCACAAACTAAACTAAATTTAAGTGCATCTTTTTCTTTCTATTTCATTAAGAAAAGGACAGAAGATAAATTTTAGTTTAGTCCTGTCAAATTAATCAGCGCTTGACGTTAATTGACGTAATTTTAGTCGGCAAGTTTTTAATCACATCTAAACTTGTATGGGTGGTGATTAATTTGACAGGACTAAACTAAAATTTATCTTCTGTCCTTTTCTTAATGAAATTGTAAGAAAAAGATGCACTGAACTTAAATTTAGTTTAGTTTGTGAACAAGGGAATCGGCACCAATAGCTTTGAGATTCTCATAGTCAAAAGTAAGAAATTTTAGTGATAGTTTAGTTAGTTTAGTTCGGTGTATAAGAGAATCGGCACTAATCAAAATTTTAGGTGAGAAAAGTCAAATTCAGATTGGTGCCGATTCTCTTGTCACAAATGCCTCTAAACTAAACTAAAAATCACCAAAATTTAGTTTATTCCTGTCAAACGACGATTTCCCATTCTGAAATAGACTAAAGTGACACAACTTAACTATATTTTAGTTTGACAGCACTAAGATGGCACTGAGATATTAGTTTAGTGAAAATGGCAATTTTGCTATACTGAATTTGACGTTTTTAACCTAAAATTTAGATTTTCTAACTAAATATGACTATTTTTTTATCGTGACTAAAAACATGTGGAATAAAATTGGTTGTCATGAACTAAAATTCACACAAACACCTCGACTTCAGATGAAAAAACAGTACCGAATATTTTTTTTTTCTTTTGCTTATATCTCGAAAACGGTGTGTCCAATCGCAAAAATAATGAAAATTTCGACACCCTTTAAAGAACCCTTAAACCTCTAACACTCTACATGTAGGTAATATTTTTTCTTATTTTCCACACAAAAAGTGAAAAATCCATATAAAACACGTCGAGGCTGCCCCCCCTGCGCGCCTCCGGCTCTAAAAAGATTCACGTGGTTAGGTATCACGTGTGGAGTCGCGGTTGTCAAATTCGATTTAGATGTGTCAAAATTATTTTTAAATTTAGAGAATTTATTTTGCAGAATAGCTTTGAGATTCTCATAGTCAAAATTAAGGAATTTTAGTGATAGTTTAGTAAGTTTAGTTCGGTATACAAGAGAATCGGCACCAATAGCGAATTTTTCATTTTCACTAAATTAAAAACTCATTCAGTTGCAAAAACTGTACTTTATCTTTTTTCTGTTCTTTTGCTTATATCTCGAAAATTGTGTCTTTTCGCAAAAATAATGAAAATTTCGAACCCCTTTATGAAACCCATAAACCCATAAAACTCAACATGTAGGTAATAATTTTTCATGTTTTCCATACAAAAAGTATAAAATTCCATATAAAACAGAATTGTTATAAATATACTAAACGAATATACACAAACATTCCAGACTTATTTCATAAGCGTACCTACGTAACTTAACAAAATACCGTCTATAGGATCAAAACTGTTTAAGCGATCACTACGCTCGATGTTTAGGCGTGTGTGCGTGAACGGTGCACACAAACATAGCATCGCAAGAATTTACCTAAACTCTGTCGAGTGAAGTCACGGCCAGGAGCCTTAAGTTGATGACAACAAATAGGGTCGAATAGTCCCCTCAGTTAAGACGCAGATATATGACAGTGACCTTGAGTGGTTAGCTTGCGTATTCTGAACTGAGCTCACGCAACGCGTCGTACGTCCAGCCAGTAATAGGACTCGCCCATCAAGGAACGCTGTCCCAAATTAGACGCCTTATTAATTTATTATACATAAAACAAAAATGTATTTTAATAAAACACGTAGGTATACTAAAAGATCAATAATTTAATTATCTTTAAAATGGTAAAGGTTACAGAAAAATACGCTTGATAGATTCTGCGTGTTTTTAATTTTTTTTATCCGCGTCAGACATTACTTTACAAATTAATTTCACTATGAAATACAAACATAATCTAAAATATTCATATATTAAGTTATTAAGAAAAAGCTCTTTATCTAACATATTTTTTACAAATCATTAAAACTACTCGTTTAGACTTAATCTTCAGTATAAAATCATTAAAAGTCAGTTATCGTCGCCTTATGGTCACGGCGATAAAATTGGAGGTTAAATCTAACGATAAATAATTGTTAATGAATAAATAAATGAAATGAAATGAAATGATAAGTAGTTAATAATATTCCATCAATTTACCCTCTACAGCGTTTATCAGAATTGTGTGGTCATATTTAAGACTGTGGTACAGTATTAAACAACTTACTCCATGGGACCTGTATCGTAGAAAACAATGATAGCCTAGTGGTGTGACCGTCAGACTGCCAAGTCATAAGTCTCGAGTTCGAACCCAAGGCACGCACCTCTGACTTTTCGGATTCATGTGCGTATTGTTTAATTATCACTTGCTTCAAAAACGGTGAAGGAAAACATCGTGAGGAAACCGGCATGCCTTTTTTTTGGGTGGGAAATTATCAAATAACTTCTCCCGCTCTGGGCGGAGCGAGAGGGCGTGTCAGACTCTTACTGACTAAAACCCACCCGTGTTCCTTCGGTTGCCCTGTTGCCGGCGGCCACGATCTCCCTTTCGGTTTTCTTCGCAACCCGAGCAGACATCGGCCCTAGTGGACCCCGTCAGTTCTGCTGACATCTCTTTGAGCCGCGCGTGGAACACAACGCGCCGTCGACCCGGGCCTGGTCCTTATCGGACGGCGAGCTACACATTGCTCATCGTCCGCAAACCCGCGTCTACGGTAAAAAACCGGCATGACTGAGAGATATTTCTCGACGGCATGTGAAGCCTTGTCAGAGGCCCTTGGGCGGCTTTAAAACTCTGATACAAGGTTAATCACCCACACGAAAAGAAGAAGAAGATTTGTAATATTAGTTAGTATTGATGGTGTAACTTTCGTCTCTATAAGTAGGTACTTACCTAAATTCTGTCAGTTAGCCAAGGTTGCCAAGAGGGGCTCGTGGCTAAAGAGGGGTTCGTGGCTAAGTAATAACAGCCGCACGGCTCGGTCGAACGTTAAGCTGAGCTTGCCGGGGTCGGTTCGTGGATGGATCCATTAGGTACATGTCGAGACCCCTCCGTGCCTCGGAAAGCACGTTAAGCCATTGGTTCCGGCTGTCATTTGTAGATCTATGACAGAAGCCCGAAAACCAGTCTTACCAAGGGTTATTGTGTTATCTAGTAACTGGGTTGTGGAGGTCAGATAGGCAGTCGCTCCATGTAAAATACTGGTATTCAGCTACATCCGGTTAGGCTGGAAGCCCAATAAACTTGGGAAAAGGCTAGACAATGAGTTAGCCAATGCTGATCATATTCTAGAGTTCCGAGTTCTTAATAACAAGACCTTTATACTTTTATTTAAGAAACGATCGACGTCAACTGAGCAAAAATAATGCCCTGAAAAATGCCTGAAAGATATCCTTTAAGTTTTTAAACTGAAAACTTCTTTAGGCGCGTTGGGCATTTTTGAGATGAGAAAAAACAATTGAACTCGCCACACAGTTACCGACACCTCATTTTTGTAAATGCGATTGTGTTCTTTATTTATATTACGTTACGGATCAATGTTCTATATAAGTATATACTTTAAAGGTTTTGGAAGTATTTTTATAAATTGTTAAAGTTTTCACTTCTGTCGGCACTCCCGGAGTACCTACCACTGTTTTTTTTGGACTAAAATATTTAACGGAGAAAGAAATACGTCGTAAATTATTGTGAAAGAGTATCTAAGATTAAATGGAACGCAAAACAACGTTGATTAAACGAATTCATTTACTTATTATAATTGGTTGCGCGGCACAGATTCTGCCGACGAAGTGAGAACTTTGAATGAAGTAATTAATAGTTTCGGCAAATTAAACAAAAATATTTGGCAGCCATTTATCACGTTGAACATAAAATGGTGGCCTGGCACAGTCAGACTCCAATTAAACCACACACTTTCTTCACTTTACATATTTAATTACCTACTTATGGTCAGTCTAGTGGTCACAAGCGCTACTACTGAGCATGAGGTCCTGGGTTCAATTCCCGGGTCGGGCAGTGTTACGGAGTCTGAATTTGTGCGCAGTTGATGGCAATAGGCTTACCCCCTATTTATTACTTGGGACTTAAACATAACTGGTGACATGTGGGTGTACTATAGCTGCACTTCTGCTCACCGTTTCGGAGATAACAGTCATGATGGTATGATATTACTTTAAGAAATTTACCTATACGTGCTTTTACATTTTACACGCATGACAAAAACTCGACAAACCAAGGATCATCCGAATAAAATAATATTCCAAACGCCTAAACGGGGATAACTCCGCATGATATTTAAAGGAGCGGATACCCTTCGCCTATCCTTTGACACAAAAATACAATTTCACGTGATTTAACCACTAAACAAGACTGTTATTCCGTGATTCCGAACACGTTTACAACAAGAGAAAAAAGCGCCTGATGCTTTTAAACAAGCAATGTGATACAATACAAAGTTATTTTGCATTGGGATCGGGGAAGTGTTTCAGTTTATCATAAAGGAATAAAATTATTTCTTTTTCGATATTTTTGTGTATTTTCTTTGAATTAGGTTGTTTTGATAGACGACACTATATAAAAGGAAACGGGGATCATAACTACTAAAAAAAATTAAAGAAAATATATTCAACGCAGTATTTCTATTGTAGTTTATTATTATTCAAACGTCTTTGACACATCTCGGGACCCTGGGGTCCCGGACCCTTGGAAGGCATACGAGGGGCCGAAGCCAACTCGCAGAGGCCCGTTAGATGTTTTAAATGAAATGAGGCACCAACCGACGATTATCCCTGTTCGCGCTATGCAAGTGCACCCAAGAACAACCCCCGGTTGGTGTAGGACTATTGTAGGATATGGAAACAAAGATGTCAGATTATGGGTTTGGGTGGCTAAGTGAACTGGTTATCTAGAGCTATGGAAAGACTATGGCCCCTGCCTGACCAATATTTTATATAAAATACACAGATAAAATGGCAGGGGGTGACTTGCACGCTCAATAATGGGCCCCCGAAAACGATCGCTAGCACAAAGTGTCGTAGCGACAAGGGGGCAACATGTCCTGAGGTGCCTATGAGGAGTGGAGAGGTATTCCACGGCTATCAGGACAATCCCGGAAATACGGTCAAGATTCCTACCAGCATCTTACTGGAATACTTCCTTCCTCCGAGCACGTTTGCTCTTGCGAATCTCCACTCAAGCCAGCCAATTAAGGCAAGAATGAGGTGGGACCTCTGTTCCTCGTCAGTGTTCACTCCAGTCGGCCAATAAAGGCAAGCCAGAAATGAGGAACAAGACTTCTCCCGGGAGATAGGGTCCGTGGGGTCGCTACTGCCCAACAGCTCGCCACATGCTGCCCTGCGGGTTTTTGTATCTCTCTTGGTCTGGCTCCTCATCCTGTTCTAGCAAACTACCGGCACAGGCCGAGAGTTCGGAGCGCGCAAGCCCCACCACGACGCCAACGTAGAGATACGGCGGTGGGGCTATTATTCATTTATTTCGGACAGAATCCATATAATGTGTTAGTAACAATTTTCTTAAGATCTATGTTAGTAGGTACATAACCTAATATAGTTTTACAATTTCCCCGTAACTATTCCCACCCAGTGTGCCTGTATAGGACAGTCATGTCGGAATGCAATCATTTGTAAAATGGTGTTGGAGCTACCGCGCAGTCTGAATAATGACGCCACTTTCTTCCGCACTATGACGTGCAAACCGTCAAAGCGCGCATTTGCGAACATTTGCGACGCACTACAATGCCGCGGCAACCAAAACAGCATTCTGAAATATTGTTACCGGCTGTAATGTATTACAAAAACCAACAACTTCCTTATGCAGTCAAAAACCCTAATTCTTATCTCGCAGAACTCGCAATTATGCAAATGCAAACAGTCTAATTTAATCCATTTATTTAACCACCAAAACTTTAGGGACAAACAACAAAAACACAGCCAAATTTTTACCATAATTTATTGTCTTAAAATTATTAAAATAAATAAATAAAGCTATGAGTGGGTAAGCAAGCGACCACCCGCGACAAGTGCCGGGGAAATTCATTTAAATCCCCAAAGCCGAGAGCAGTCTAATTGGCTTCCGAAGTCGAAACAAAATTTATAAAATAAATACAATTTTCCTCCATAACTTCATAACAGCTGAATAGAGTTATCGGCGGAAACTGCAAGTTCTTAACAAACTAGAATGAGCAAAAAGTTTCCCTATTTTCGCAACTTATTCAAATCTTTCCTGTTGTTTGTATTTATAAAAGACAGAAACACAAAGATATCGATAAAAGTTATGTAGATTCTTATTTTATAATTATTTCTTATCGATACAGTCTTATACATTTTAAGGCAGTGATACACAATAATTTCAATGTTTTTTTCTTTTGTTGCTTTTTCTAATACACAATAATTTCAATGTTTTTTTCGTTTGTTGCTTTCTCTAATAATGCTTCAAGTAGGAATGATATAGATAAATTGTATTCCCACAACTAAAACGCATCAGTATACTAAGTAAGAAACACTATTTACATAACCTTTCAACTGTCATTAACGAGACACAATAGAATTTTAATTGTTATCCACCTCAATGAGGCATCGTGACAGATAATGAGAATAAATCACTATAGAGACGCAAGAAAACATTGGCGTATTATGTTGCGACATGATAACAAAATACGACAATATTGTTCAGTAACCAAATACTTCGTAAATCCTACGACCATTATTATGATTCATTGCGTAGAGGAGAGACACCATTTCATCAAAATCAAGGGACCAAACAGACAGACCTCAAACTCATCTAAAAGACCTTTTTTTTTTGTTTTATATCGAATTAAATGAAGGTGGAAAATCAAGACCGGACTACTGAAAATAAGTCTTGCTATTCACCCTACAATTAAAACACGTTTTCTAGCATTTGGATACGGAATTCATGGTCAGAATTCTCATTTGCTAATTGCTCCTTTATTGACAGCCGTCTTGGACCAACATGCATCCGAATACCCGGTCCATTCCAGATTGAACTGAGATGCAACCCGCAACGGAGCAAAATTTATGAGCTGTCTTGCAAGGCGAATACAATTTCGATGAAAGGGTATCTCTACAATGACCAGTATGGCATCCTGTTGTGGCGCAACTAGTCTAGAGCTCGCAGTCGGCACGGTCGGCGTTGTCAGGCCAATCGCAAACGTTCAGCTTGACGTTGAACACTGTTCCAGGTTGACAGGTGAATTGCACTCCTTCGCCGTTGACGCAGCGCCAGTACTGTGAAAAAACATTACAAATTAATTATTATTAACATAAGGAGAAAGGAATAGTCAACTTTCAACTTTATAATGCACGTTATCTTACCTTATTGCACTTCTTCTTGTCTGGCACATAATCGTCTTCAGAGTTGCACACGTCTTGATTCTCGATCTCGTTCTCCTGCAAATAACAGTTTTATTAACAACAAACTCCACTAAGAACAAAAAATATTTTATGTAAAATGTATAATTATCTTACAATAGGTGGTTCAGGAGCTACAGGCACATCAGCTGCAGGCTTCACAGGAGTCTCAGGGACCTTAGGAGGCTCTGGTCTCACAGCGATATCGTACTCATCATCCTCAATTTGGACAACTTGAGGCGCCTTCGTGGTGGTCGGTCGCGGCGTGGTCGCAGGCCTGGCAGTGCTTGTCTTAGTAGTAGTGGTTGGCCTTGCAGTCGTGACTATCGGCTCTCCCTCGGCCGGGTCGGACGTCGTCGACGGCGGGCGCGCCCATTCAGGCTAAGATTTATATCAATATGAGTAATGGGCCGTCCATTTGTTTCGGTTGCGATTAATCGCGCGTGTCTACTTCGTTCAAACGTTGGGAAAGTTTATTAGTCAACTGTATTTATGGTTTCCAGTTAGGAAAAGCAAAAGGATAAAAATCGTAATTCATTATGACGAATTGTTTCGAATATTTGGTTGGGAACAATGGATTTGCAGTGCGTGGCATTTGTAATACCTACATGGGTATTTTTTGCTAAATGACTGTTCTTTTGTGAGTAAACGGAACTACTTCGATGTGGTTTTGGGAATTTTACTTTTTTCTTTATACAAAACAATATAGCAAGATTAATAAACCCTTACCGTAGGTGTAGTATTTCCTGCACGAGGTGGTGGAACAGTGTAAGTACTCATATGCTTGTGCAAAAGCTTCATCAGAGGGTTCTCAGGTCCACAAAGTCCGTTAAAGTCATCCATGTCAATAGCCCAAGTCATGGCTCCGAGGTAGCCCTTCTCCTTGATCCAGTTCATCTTGATCTCCACACTGCGCGGGTCCTCGTAGCCGACCCACTGGGTTCCCTTGTAGGCGTAGGGGCACTTGCCATGCTCATCCCACTTCTTGGTCCAGCCGGAGCCATCTTTGTCGACTTCGGTACAGATCTGGAAGAATAAAATAGTAGCAATATAAATGCCCCCTTATGGGGTAACTCAAAACTTCTAACTTGGTAGATACGTTGGCAATTTCCTGTATGTTTGGAAATTCGCCCAAATAAATATTACTTGTCAGTAGATAAATAAATTCAAATTCAATTCTCTGCCAACTGGTTAAAATTGTTGTTGGTTTGATTATAAGTATGCATTTTACGATCAAACAAACAACAATTTTAACCAGTTACACGTGTTTACAGGTTACGATTGCATGAATAGAGCTAAATTGAGGAAAAAATAAAGGTATCTGAATGCGAGGAAAAGCAACGTTGCTATGTTCCAGTTTAAAGGAACATAGGAAATTATTAGAGGCACACTTTCAGGCGACTTTTCAGTTTTGTCTCTCGATGGTAACGCATCTACGAAGTCTCTGCAAGTATTGCAAATGTTCCTGGGCGAGGGTTTTTTTTTTTTTTTCCTTGTCCTAAGGTTCAACAATAGGATGAACCCTAATCTTATTACAATCTAGCCTTATAAATAGACTAATAAGTAATTTAATTATAACCTAAACTATTAAATTGTCTTTATTAAGAATGTGTCCAATAGCACTTTTCTTATTGTCTCTATTAAGGCGAATACACTTCGTTCTTGTGTTTGTTTGGCACTTTTGTACTTTACACTATTCACTAACACTAAACACTAGCTCGAACGGTTTTGTTCTGTTTAGTCTTCTAACGAGGGCGAGGGTAACTTCTTTGTACCAGGTGGATAAATAAACTGTTATTTGGCATTCAATCATGAAAAACAAACATTTCATTACAAATTACCTCATAGTAAGCCCAGAATCCAGTAGCATTAGTGTAGGGAGCAGGGTCACCGCCTCCAGCCTCCTTATTGATGTAAGTGCCGAGACCATAGTTGTTGTTACCAGCTGAAAGAGTGAATGAACGGCCGTAGAACGGAATGCCGACTACCAGTTTGTTACTAGGACAGCCCTTCTCTTCCCAGAGTGCTAAGCCATCGTTCTGAAAAAAAACATTAAATTATTCATTGGAATTTCTATAAAACAATAGCTGCGGGAATAAATAATCCATAAAGTTTTAATTACGATCTCTAAGTTTTTTTTTGCAACATAAAAGTGATTACTTGGAAGGATCGACATTTTGACCACGTGCTTAAGCTGGTAATTAATTTAATACTAAAATATATTGGTAACGAAAGCATACTCACATCAACATTATAATTTACAGGATAAGCCATCCATATCTTTCATTTTGAGTGATTTTAAAAGCTGTAGTCTGCATCTGCTGCTATACACGACAACCATTATCTTAAAGCTACTCACCACATTAAGTTTCTCATAAGCCCACTGGTCATGAGGACGTTTGTACAAAGGCGAGTGCACATCAGCGAACCCGGCCCAGTTTCCTCTCAGATCGTACGACATCACATGAATAGCATCCAGCTCCCTGCAACACACTTAAAGCTGTAAAAGGATCTTTTGGCGCGCGGCCAAAATCGGAACTAACGCGGCCATCTTGTTTTTTCAATACATTTAACAAAACAATTGCACAAATGTTACCAACAGCGCCCTCTTGTTAACGTCATTCGAGCGCCAAAAGATCATTGAAGCACTCTAAATCTTAGCACATTCTCTCAAACTACAAGTTTTAAAGCACTTTAGAACAATGTTTGTTTTCTTTTCTGGCTTCCTTCCACTATTATTTATGTAGCGCCAGTAACTTTGTAGCGATAAAAGAGTTTCAAAGTATTCAACTATTACAAACTTTTTCGTTATTGCAAAATTTGGATTTAATTATATATAAATAAAATTGCTCGTAACATGGTTTAGCTGGGTTTTGTTGGAGACTGATGATTTTATGAATTAAAAGCGCTTTTTAAATGATGTTGTTCCATGAAGTATAACATGGCTCTGATTTTTTTGAGTAAGTCTGTTTAAGTAAACCATTTTTTCCAAATGGTCAAAACTGTATCCAAAAACAACCCTTACTGGCAAAGATCTGGTACATGGTATCCCTCCATCAGTCTGAAGTTGGCGAGAGGCACAGCAGCAGTCAGTTCCCATCCCTTCTTTTCCCTGATGAAGGCCCTCCTCAACTCCTGCACGAGGAAGAGGAACCGGTCCTTATCGGAGAAGGAGCCTCCTCGGTCAGCAGCACCAGGGTACTCCCAATCCAGGTCCAAACCGTCGAAGTTATACTTCTTTAGGAAGTCTGTGGAAAGAAAATAGAGGAACTTTTATAGTTACTAGTCGTTTTTTAGTCTCAAGGGTTTAAAGCATTATCTAGTTAAGCTAGTGTCCCATGCTAAAGATCTTTAATTTTAATAATGTTTTACAAGATACTCCTCGATTATACAGGGGTTTTAATACGCTTGCAGTTTTCAGATAATAGCTGAAAACCCCACTTAACTAATTAAGAAGTCAAAACCTGAAACTTAGATGTCTAGACGAAAAAGAGTAACCTTATATTATGGAAACGCCGAGATACAATTTGAGCTCCAAGTTAGAATAACCTTTCTCGCATAGAGATATGGATATATTGACAAATATTATATTTACACACTCAACATTCGCGAGTATTGATATTATATTTGTTTGCCTACTTTTGGTAGACGCAGCGCGAAAATTGAAAAATAGATTGAATACCAGTCCCTTGATACAATTTGGGTCTCTGCTATTTAATAAGACAATCTCGATAAATCTTAGGTGAATGAGAATTTAGGTAACAAAATTGTTTGAGTCGTTTTTTAAGCTGCTCAGTGGTGGGAATTATGTTCATGATTGTTTCTCACTGTTACCCAGAAAAGATAACTAGTGATACCCTAGTGGTGTGACCGTTAGACTGCCAAGTCATAGCACAGATAGGTCTCGAGTTCGAACCCAAAGCACGCACCTCTGACTTTTCGGATTCATGTGTGTATTGTATAATTATCACTTGCTTCAAAAACGGTGAAGGAAAACATCGTGAGGAAACCGGCATGCCTGAGAGATATTTCTCGACGACATGTGAAGCCAAGTTAGAGGTCCAGGAGCGGCTTTAAAGCTTTGACACCAGGTTAGAGTCATTAAACACACGAAAAGAAGACCCAGAAAATCGATGACAATGTTTGCATATATTTTTTTTCGATTTTTATTCTAGAAAGTACAAATCAAATAACCCAGTTTCTTGAGAAATATTTCTAAATAAACATAGCTTAATACTTTGCAGCAATTCAGAGAAAATATCGAGTCTGCAAACAAATTCCACCCTTTTGTGATTTGTTTTATTTTCCTTGCGGGAGTCGCTCCACGAAACTATGTTAACAATAAAATAAGGAATCTTGGTAACGTATGAGGAAATATATTCCGTAACACACAACAGTGCATAATTTACGGCTAGATTGTGACTCACACTTGATACATTTTGTGTGCAAAACGTCCTTGTTTTGGATAAAGCCTTTATTGTTTTTTGTTTCCTATCACACTGGTTTATCCATGGTGCATTTTGTTGACTAAGAAGGCGCGAGTAACAAATGCATTGGAGGACTACCGACAAAATTAAAACAATAAAACAGTAGCACGCCGGGAGTGCCGACAGAAGTGAAAACTTGAACAATTTTATTGTGCAGGAACACAACAGTGGAACGGTAACAGTGTCGCGAGTTCAATTGTTTTTTCCCATCTCAAAAATGCCCAACGCGCTTATGAAAGTTTTCACTTCAAAAAATTATATATATATATAACTAGCTGACCCTGCAAACGTTATTTTGCCAAATAAATGTTTGGGGTGGACAAACTTACTACCCTACCTACCCTACCATAATTTATAAAAACAATTTTTCTTCATATCTTTTTTTTTCCTAAAATAAGATGTAAGCTATCCTATCTTTCAAGTTGGATCAAACTGCACACGGTGTGCAAATTTGATTAAAATCGGTTAAGTAGTTTAGGAGTCCATCGCGGACAAACAACGTGACACGTAATTTATATATATATTATAAGATTATAATGTAATTATTAATAATTATATATATTTTTTAAACAAATTTAAAGTGACCAATGTTTAAAATAATAGGTAGTTCCATCAATAAACGTTGATTTAGCACAGACACAATTTGAAGGTACCATCGATGTACAGACGCCAGCACATCAAGCTACCTGGAACTGTCAAATTTTCCCAATCAACTTTGAACCTTACACTTCAGCGATAAAGTTGAAAATCTATTAAATAAATTTGACAGATTGTAGTAGCCTGATGTGCTGGCGTCTGTACCCTAATCTTGCCACCAAAAGTGGTCGCTTAGTTTTGCTCCACTTACGAGTCAATTATACCTTGGTTCTTGACTCTGTTAATAATGTGCCTGAGTTTGTTCGAATTCAAGTCACGATATTACTACAATGTTCGGAAATGTCAGTGTTTCCCGAATTTTGCCTAAAGAGGCAACTCAAATCAATGGACTTTAGTCGTTCTTCTTCGTACGTCTTTGTACTCACCAACAATGCTCCTGACGAAGGCCATCCTCGTCTGTTTCTGCCCGACCATGTGCGAGTACTTGGAGCCACCTTCAGCCCAGCCTCCCACGGCTATCATGAATTTGATGTCAGGGTGAGACTTGCGGAGCGCCGTGAAGTTTTTGAAGCCACTCTTCTCTATGTCCAGCTGTAAAGAGGATATATTATGTCAATGAAATGGCAGGAATACTTGAAAGAAACTCTCCATGGCCCTTAGAATTCGCAGGATACCGTAGGAAAATATAAGAAAGGTATAAGAAATAAAACCAACGTGTGCGGTCGGAAGACCGCCGCCCCGTCAGGAGCGAACTTCCTTCTCACTTATAATTTCAAAAAAACAAAACAAAATTTTCAGCCGCCATTCGATTTTCATTTTGTCTTCACTATCGGCTTTAGCACCCTCGTAAACCATGAAAACGATACCCCTGATGAAGAATTTAAAAAATGTCTCAGCCGCCATCTTGGATTTTCATTTTGACTTCACTCTCGGCTTGAGCACTCTCGAAAACCATGAAACCTATCGCTTTCAAATGTTATATATCAAAATAAAAAAAATTGCAGCCGCCATCTTTGATATAAGAGTCATGACGCTTTTTCGTTACGTGACGATTTCTACCAGTTTACTCCTACCGCAAGCTGCGTTAAAGAACTCTATTCCAAAAATTGTTTCTTTGTAACCTTTTTCCTGAAGTAAAAGTATAAAGAGAGAAGGCAGACCTTTTCCCTGCAGTGAAACCCAAAAATCTAATAAACATTATTTTTTTAAAGCAGCAAGATAGTCTAAGGCAAGACTGAAAAATATCTTAAAAGAATTAAGTCTTTATTTCTCACCTCAGGATCAATAATGAGGACCTCATTAGACTTTTCGGTGACGCCGATGAAGGAGTAGATGATGTGTGTGCAGAGGTCAACAGGGATGTCCTCGATGCCGTAGCGGCCCACGCCAGGCCGGTACACCGCCCAGTTGCTGAAGTAGCATACTATGCGCGCTTTGCTGTCCGCTGTACAAACAACATGAAATGAATGTTACGAGTACATGTCGATAATATCTGTACAAATTGGTAAAAGAACACTGTTAGCAGAGTATATGCTTACTCTACTCTGGTTATTTCCAATACTTTTTACGGTAAAAGAATCGCGAGACCCGTTAGGATTTTTAACACTTTTTTTGTTTTGATGGAATCTAACCTTTTTTTAAGTTTTACGTAGCTACATGTCTCTTTATTGATATCGTAATTAGAAGCAACCGGCATATCCTAGAACCAAAAATTCGAAGACATATGACATCTACCAACCCCCACTGGGCCTGCGTGGTAGATTAGGGCCCAGTCAGTCTCACAGACAGGAAGCCTGTCTCCCAGCAGTAAGAACATTATAGGCTGATTATGCGTAAGTTGAAATGGCACTAGCTCATATTGCTTGGAGTGTGATTCTGATTACTAATCTACGTGCCAAAGATGAAAGCAACAACTGCATTACCCAAGACTAATGACTCATAACAATTTATAATATGGTGGGCGCTTACAATGATATAATAAAGGAGACGCTAATGAACAGATTTGTAACTAGCATTTGTATATCAAGTACCCAAAGCTTTTGGAATTATTTCAATTTGTAAAGCAAAAGTTTCAGTGTCAACAAATACAAGTTTAACGTCAATACAACGATAGAAGCTTGTATAATAGTTGCAACACGAGATAAGCGGGGTTAAGCCCAACTTAGTGGCAGTTAACCGTGAGATTGATTTATGTCGCCTAACCCTTTGTTATGAAGAGCCCGTTAATCCATCGGTCGGAGCTACCAATGGTAAGCTTAAGTGTCAGATAAGTCACCTTAAATCGTGAGGAGAGACATTAATTATTCTGCTAGATAAGATAATATTGATGGTTTTGTTTTACTGCTAATATTGTTTCTTGATTTTGGTAACAGTGCAATTTTTCTCAAGTTTATCTATGACTTGCGCGCTCTGACTTCGCACTGCGCTTTTTTCTATATTTCGGTGTTTATATTTCTCCTGGCTTTCTTTGGTAATTATAATAACATAACGACTAATTCCCGAAGGAGTCACACATTTCACCATTTATGTTAAATCCTATGTAAATATATAGCGAGGCTAGTGCCATCAACCGGGCACAAATCCGGGCTGCTACTGAGAAATTTCTAATCGAAAAACCCAATAACACTATCCCCGACCTGGGAATTGAACTCAGGACATCACACTCAGCAGTAACACTTGCGACCATTAGACAAACGAGGCTATAAATTATTTATATTTTAAAACTAATGTGTTCTTACCTTCAATTGCAGTCGTTGCGACCGCCAGGACGGCCAACGTCGCTAGTATCGCTCTCATTTTAAACCTGTTGACAACCATGAACACAACATTAATATACTAAAAAATGTAATATAAAAATACATCCACAGAAAATAATATCACGTCTGTACCTTCGGAATGAGTAGGATGAATAGTATACCCACAATTCACCAGTAATGTTTTCCCTAAGTCTCATTTAACTGGGGGGAGCGAATTATCTCGAAAAACAATAGGATTTATAACACCTCTGATTCAGTAGAGGTCTTCCGTACATCTAAAACAAATTGTAATACGACATCTTATACAGGTTTCCACATCTTCGAACCTGGACCTTAAAACAAGTTTTCCTATCACCTGGCATTTCCTCATTACTATCTTTAAAGTAAAATTAATTATCTAGCTGTAACTACTAATTAGCTAGAGCTAGTAAGACAGTACAGTTACCCATTTCCCATGGTAGTTGGGTGTCAGGGTGTGTACGGTATACGAATAACGGATACGATTGGCTGGCGACGGTTCCACATTCCATAGCTAATGAAATAGTCTACTTATCAGGAATATTATGGAGATAGTACCTTAGAACTTGCTGCCTGTGGCATCTGCAGATAAAGTCTTCAACTTTTTAACTTAGTACTCCTATAATATTCACTTGTTTATAAATTATTTCTCTCATCGGATTGGACTCATTTGCAATTAAGAAGGTAGATGAAACGGATCTCCTCAATATTGTAGGTATTAGTACCAAAACTATATAGCAGGCATGCAGGTATCGATTTACTCTGATAGCAGGTAAATCACAATATAATTTGGAAAAACACGTATATTTGGAACATTTTAGTTAGATATTTCCCTTCTCTGACTTTATATCGAAACAATTCAAATTTATAATAAAAAAATGTAAATAACTCAAGACACTAGAAAAATCGGAATATAAAACTATGATTTATATGTCATTATATAAAACAGACAATAAATAAATAGATAAATGACTTTGACAGTTTTTCTTGTTTATAACAAAAAAAAACCCAAAACTCGTTTTTGAATTAAGAATAAGTAAATAATAATGCAAACTATATGAAAAAATAAGACACAACTCATCAAGTCTTCTCGTCGCCTTTAGCGCAATATTTGAAAACAAAGGTCTTCAACCAGTGAGTTCTGCCCGTTATGACACACTGTGCCGAAACGCGGACCTTGACGGTCGGGTCGGCTGGTCCACAAATCCAAGGCTCAGCGCGCTATGGAGCGAGCTATGCTCGGGGTTTCTTTGAAAGATAAGATCATCCGTAATTATATTATCATATTTGTTAAAGAACCGACAGTCGTTGGAGCAGACGAGTCCAGGAGTGGAGACCGCCTAAGTGAAGCATGGTACACCGCCCAGCTTGACTGGTTGCGAATGGCGGAAAACTGGATGTTGTGTGTTGCTTGGAAGAGGCCTATGTCCACCAGTGAACCACGATAGGCTGAGTTAATTGATTGTTTGAACCTCTCGGTTTCAACAGTGGTTGGAGGATAGATATTCAAAATTGTAAACTTGTAAAAGATGTTTGGATCTGGGGTATAGAGCTGTGCCATTTCTATTTTTGTAGATGTGTCTAGATCACCTCTTTCCATACTGCCCACTAGATATAATCTAACACGCGTACGCGCGTGCCTTAAAGCGACCTCATCATCATCATTATCAGCCTTATAAGCTGATATTCCCACTGCTGGGACACAGGCCTCCTCTCTGTGAGAGGGAGTGGGCCATAATCCACCACGCGGGCCCAGTGCGGGTTGGTTGATGCCACATGACTTCGAATTTTCGGTTCTAGGACATGCCGGTTTCCTCACGATGTTTTCCTTCACCGTTTTGAGAGCAGTGGTGATGAAATAATTAAGTCTGAGTTCGAACCTACGACCTACAACTCGCAAGTCGCGGCCGTTACCACTGGGCCATCACAGCTCCCTTAAGCGACCTCACCTTAAGATATTTCATAGCAAACCATTATTTTTTTAAACTCGAAAACTTCGAAAACCCTTGCGTCTACTATAGACTTTTGCACCTATACTAGTAAAGCGAGGGGTATAGGTACTCGAATAATAATAAATTAATAATACTCGAATTACAAGCCCTACCAATAACATAGCTTAAAGAAATAGGAACATCAAACACGCTAATAGCACCAATAATGATCAGATAAATAATAATAAACAACGTTATTACTCGAGCTGCGCACGCGCAACCGCAGTAAAAGCGCCGGCGCAGTAACGGGACCGCCACTCCAGATGTGTCACCATCACCTACTGACCTGAACCTCTCATTGTAATAAACTAGGCTTCTTCTAATACCTACTTAACCATTCACAATAGATTGCCATCGAAAATCGTGCTGAACTTATCTTACTTACTTTTTCTGCGAACTATCACTTCATCGTCATCTCTAAAAAAAGTAAAAGTAATTGTATCTAGAGCGTCGCTGTAAAATTGTTTTTAAATGAAATCAAATCACAAACGTTTATTTGCGTTACTTGTGTACAAGGCAGGTTCATTATTATCTCCCTAGCCTTTTCCCAACTATGCTGGGGTCAGCTTCCAAGGCTGTACAAGGTAGGTGTACCAAAATGTATATCGTGGGTATCTCTGTGTCCTGCCACAGTAAGTAACATACATTAAAAATTTAATGAAATTTGTAAAGTATATAATATAACAGTAATAGTCAACAAAGTTTTATTTTCAAGTTAACTCATGATAGAATGCTGATCTGTTATAAAAACAGCTGTTTCAAGGGTGAATTAAATGAGATAATAAGATGTTCATGTATAGTAATTTTCTAGAAACCAGGGCACAGTACAGACGATGTATGATACGAACAGCGATGTAGATAAAGGTATGTGTAAAATTAAAGGCCTTTTCAGAATACAAAATTACATCGACATTTGTCAAAAAATCAAAATCAAAATCAAAATCAAAATCAAAATCAAAATATTTTATTTCACATAAACCTACATGGGCACTTATGAAACGTCAGAAGCTAGGTGCACGGTTCCAATTGGTCGTTTCCTATGGAGAAGAGCCGGCAAGAAACTCCACGGTTACTCTTTTAAAAATAATTGGCTTTTACAATACTTTCATATAACAGTGTTTCTAGGTATGGGAGGACAGTGTAGGTCTTTCAATAAGTACCAAGTACTTAACAAAATAGAAAATGGTCAACAGGTCTACAATCCACTAAGCCTACAGCGTTCTCACATTCACAAAATATGTAGAAAAGAATCTATACAAAAAATAAATAGATTAATAAAAGTAAAAAACCTATTTTAATAAAACGCAATTATATGATTTCTGTTACAACTGTAATCAATCTGAGTAATTATCATGTCCACAAGTCACAAAAAAAAAAAAAAAGTTCAAATTAAATCGTAGGTATATAATGTCAAATAATAGAATAATAAATATGTCAAGGACGAATGTAAAAACAAAAAAGCAATAAAGATTTAAATAAACATGGTAATTTGGGAGCAGTTAATAGACTCTTACTTATTTATGCCATTAATGAGGTACCAGGGAAGCCACATGTGCAGAAGGAATTATTGCCAAACTTCCTTATCTTCAACATAGTCTTTAATTTTATAATATGCTTTCTTGATAAGGACACGTTTGATGTGGGTTTTGAACTTCCCATCGCTAAGTTCTGTCACAGACTTTGGCAACTTGTTATAAAAGCGGATACTGTTTATAAGAAATGACTTGCTTGTTTTAGTTAATCTAAATTTGGGTATCACAATTTCATGTCGACTACGTGTATTAATATTATGGAAATCGCTTCTTATTTTGAAAAGTCTTAAGTTTTTGCGAACATACATAATACTTTCTAAGATATAAAGTGAAGGCAAAGTCAGTATATCAATTTCTTTAAATTTGTCTCTAAGGGACTCGCGAGGGCCCATTTTATAGATCGCGCGGATTGCCCTCTTTTGTAAAATGAAAATTGAATCTACGTCAGCTGCCGATCCCCACAGCAAGACGCCATAAGACATAATACTGTGGAAATAAGCAAAGTATACTAACCTAGCTGTGGCTATATCAGTCAACTGCCTTATTTTTCTTACTGCATATGCAGCTGAACTTAATCTACCTGAAAGAGTTCTAATATGGGCGCCCCATTGTAATTTTGAATCTAAAGTAATTCCTAAGAATATAGTTTCCGTTATTGCATCTAGGTTTTTGCCATCAAGTTTTAGATTTAGACCTACTTGAGGTACATTTGGTAATGAGAACCTAATACATTTCGTTTTGTTCGCATTAAGTAAAAGATTATTAGCTGCGAACCATTTTGAAAGTACAGCCAGACTATCGTTAACATGTAATACATCTGTATCTTTCCTGTCTATTTTAAAAATAAGAGAAGTGTCGTCAGCAAATAGAATTATATCTGATAAGTTAGTCATCATGTAAGGAAGATCATTTATATAAACTAGAAATAAGAAAGGGCCGAGAATTGAGCCTTGAGGCACGCCCATTTTAACTAGAGACCCCGAAGACGTCGCCCCATTAACATTTACTTTTTGCTGCCTGTTTGATAGATAGGAAAGAACAAGATCAGCAGCTTGTCCACGAATTCCGTAGTGGTGTAATTTACAGATCAGTGTATTGTGGTCAACGCAGTCAAACGCTTTTGAGAGGTCACAGAAAATGCCAATTGCATCCTGGGACTTCTCCCAGGATTCCAAAATGTGACTGATGAGTTTTACTCCTGCGTCAGTCGTCGACCTACCTTTCGTGAAACCAAACTGGTGACTATGTAAAATCCCATTAGAATTAAAATGTGACAACATCTGGTCTAGCATGATTTTTTCATATATTTTACTCAATGCTGGTAGCACAGATATTGGTCTATAATTAGAGGGATCACTCTTACTACCCGATTTGAAAATTGGTACTACTTTACTATGTTTCATTAAATCAGGAAACGTACCGCTATCTAAACATTGATTAAATATGCCTGTTAGGACAGGGGCAATTGTGTCAATGATATCTTCAAGAACCTTAACGGAAATCCCCCATAAGTCTTCAGTGTTTTTTATGTTAAGACTTTTAAATGCTTTTTTAATTGTGTCAATAGAAATGGGCTTGAATTCAAAACTTGGAATGTCTCTACTGAAGTGTTCTTTTAAAAGAGATTCAGCTAGTATAGATGATGAGGGGAGAGATTTCGTAACCTCTATTGGGATGTTATGTCATTATGTCATGTCATTTCTATTTTAGATATGATTTTGAAAGAAAAGACATGTTGCGTTAACCCCAAATTCAGCATTCTCCATTTTCACCAGACCAGAGCTACATCGCCCAAAGTTTAGAACAAGATGGCCTATGACCATAGCCATGACTTTAGAATAATGACATGGCAGAATGGAATTAGGAAGTACTTACTATCATGGCAGCATGGAATTAGTAAGTACCTATTAATATGACAGCATGAAATTAGTACTATACATGGAATTAGTATGAACTTTCCTATACTATTAGATGAGCATTCTCTATTTTCACCAGAGCAAAACTCAGTCGCCCAGGTACTGATTTTAAAATGATATCTAATGAATCCTCCTCTCAATTTTGGGAAATCCTACAAGAAACTTGTGACTTTAATTTAAATAGAAAAACAGATACACTTTGGAAATAATCGTACATCCTCTGCCAGAAATCGAAAGCTCAAGAAACTAAAACTAATCTAAAACAAAACACACTTTTCTGAAACAGCTTTCAAACCATTAGAAGTAAGACAATGACTAGCTAAACCTCGTAATGGCTTGGCAGAAAATAGCTTTTCCCACTTGCTTAAGTTCAAATCTGTTTGATCGTTTGTAACAATAGCCGAAGAACGCCACTTAATTCCCTAGATGCCTTCATACTGGCTTTAAATGGAGACCCTAGGCTAACGCGATCGTGCTCGGAAAACACTTTATGAGAAATAAGAAATAGTTGTGAACTGAAATTGACTCTATATTTTGATTACCCTGGCGCATCTAAGATTAGGTATACAACATTTAAAAGTTTTTTTAAGCATGAATACTAGTTTCTATGTGTTCTTAAGAATCTAGTATACCTTTAAGTGTTTTAACAATATCATTAAAATCGTTTGTTATGTCGCAATAAACTAAAAGGCTTGCAGCCTTGATATTATTTGAGAATCCTCATTCTCGATCCTCGCCCTTAGTATTTGAAGTAAAATGTCGCGTTACATTCTTCCGTTAAATGTCGGAGCTACATCTTCCCTTAAACATAACTTGATTAAAGTTGTAGTAGAGAAATTAGTATTCAATGCATCCTCGTGGTTGTTGAGTAGAATATTACGATCTCATCTGGTGCCATTAAAAGCCTTCGTGCAGACATGCGTAGCTTCCATTCCGCTATAAAGTAAGATAAACCTAATAAAGCAGTAAATAAACAATCATAAACTACTGCGTTTTATTGTGTTCAATAAATAATTCAGAAGAAGACAAAAGAATACTTTCCAAACAGGAAAAACTGTAAAGGATTACATATTAATTGTGCATTTGTATATTTAACGGTTCTATTATTAAAATTGTATTAGCTTTCACGAAGCGTGGTCCACTGTTTATATTATATTTAGTCAGTAAACCACATATTAATATTTATATTTTGGTGACATCGACCGGTGCTGATTCTCGGAATATAAAGAAACCAGTTTAACATCTGGGGTTCATCAGCAATGCAAATTAAGCATCAGGGCCTGACTTAGAGGACGAATGTTTCGGTAGCTCCAACTTGAAGCATTAAATTATGATATTATTTATTTCTTTCTTTCTTATCGGCACTAGGTATATACAAATAGTTCACGCATGTGGTATAAATATTAGTCAGACAGCAAGGTGGTAGTGGATCGGACTAGGTACCAATATGAGAATGTGAGTCAGACCACAAGTGGGTCAGTTTATACATTTAATACCTATTAAATTACCAATTTATGATTAATAAATAATTTATACAATTTAAAGGAAAATTTGATTGCATGTTTTTTCCAGTATTGCATTACATTTTAATGTTAGGTATTGTTTTAAATACGAAGTTATTATATTTTTGCATGTACATTATGATTCGGAGTTGTATTCCGGTACATTTTTTTTCATATACATAGCATGCATATAATGCTGTTATTAAATAACCATATTCAAAACAACGTATAAACACGACAATATTCAATTCCCAGCAGATAATGAACATTTGAATAATTTATATTTAAAATTCCAGGAAAATCTTGCCAAAAGGAAATGCTTGCCAAAACATTGACATAACACGTTACCTATGTTTACTTACTTGGCCCAAGAGTAATGTCTCCGAATATTTACAAAATATCCGTATATGATACACGTATTTATTCGAAATCCTTGCTTGAATAACATTCGGTATTTTTTATATCTCTCTCGGATTTTTCTATTTGATTTTGTAGTAGTTTAAATAATTTAAGACTATGACTAACATGACTTTGGATCTAATTTTAAAGAAAATTCTGTGAAATGTAAAAAAGTTATCACTTTTTTACACTTGAACTTAACGAAAGTTTCATTTTTTGTTTTTAATGCTGATGCCATAACAAACTCTAGACCGCCATTGTTCAAACCGCGTAACAATACAAAGTCTTCATTACAATAATAAAAAGGATCTATAGCGGAACCATCACACTTCCCTTCCCTATAATCACTACGTCAGTACAGACTGCAAAAAGATTTGCTTACACGTTGGATTATGGAGGCAATATTTGTTGTTGTTCAAATAAATTCACACACTAATACAAAGTAGCCAAAAGCCTCGTATTCAAATATAAAAGTTCAAAGTTTGAGTTTTTTTGTTTGAATTGATACTTTTTTAAACGTCGTATACACGAATTAATCCAATAATGCATCGACCATTTTTGAAGTGAAATCTTCTTTAGGCGCGTTGGGCATTTTTGAGATGGGAAAAAACAATTAAACTCGCGACACCGTTACCGACACCTCATTTTTGTCAACGCGATTGTGCTCTTTATTCATATTGCGTTACGTATCAATGTTCTATGAAATATTTTTAAGACCCTGTTGTATAACCAAAAATCGCATTAATAAAAACTTTGAACTTTGAAAGTAATTTTACTTTAAAGGTTTTGGAAGTATTTTTTTAATTTGTTCATGTTTTCACTTCTGTCGGCACTCCCCGAGTGCCACTGATTTTTTATCCGTCTACCACCCTTAGTTGTTGACCAGTAGAAATTGCCTAAAACATGAAGTAGGTACGTTTTAGTTGTGTAAAGTTAATTATAATAAAAATGGGAAGGTAAAAGATATCAGCAGATACAAAAAAGGATTTTTTACTTTTTGATTTGGCTGTTTATTGTTCTAAGCTGCCTGCTTACTTGTCTGTTTTGTAGACTGTACTCAATTGGCAGTCGCATCGAAGTCTCACGTTCAATTATTTAGAAGTAATAAACTGCCAAAGGTTTGAATACTAAATGTCAGGAATGTCTCAGCCCTTCCAATAGGTCCTATTGCATTGTTGTGGAATCTATTATTCTTTATTTAATTTAATTATAATGGTAATCGCCCAAAGCCTAAGATAATAATGGCCTATCAAAATTCAAGTTATTACAATTCAAAGTACCTACTGCACGAATGTTTGGGTAAGTACTTTGTTCCTAAAAGTTACTTAGTTTAATTACAACAAGTACTCAGGCAAGTATATGTATTTGTACAAAACTAACATGTCCATTTCATACTTATAAAAAATCCACTTAAATCAATGTGATTCATGCATTGAAATTTAACTATTTTTTTTTAAATTTCCTTTTAAAATGTCAACTCAAACATTTTAGTCACGTTTTAAAAGCCCTTTTCCCGGTCGTTCCACTGCAAACAATTCGTCAGTAACGTCAATAGCATCAAATTTATATTGGCCGCAATTCCGTGTGTCACTTCACATCAGTGAATCACCGAAGGTACCTACGCGTATTGATACCGCTGGCACCCTCCCTGAATACTAAAGACCTGATGAGTTCACTAGAGTCGTTATCCTGCAGCTACGGTCACCGGCCGAAAGTGAAAAGCCTTTGTCCATCTATGACTCTTGTCCCACAGCCAGCGACCGACGAGAACCGAGTCGAGATAGCAACTAAAAAACGAGTTGACGAGCAACGAGCAGCGAGTGGGCGATGGCGATGAGCGATTACTTGCAGCAGGGAGTGACATGGCCGTCTTTACCCGGCGGTGCAAGGGGTGCGTAGCACCCAAGTGCAAGGTCTTATGGGGCGCAAGCCGAACGAGTCGATCGAACGTAGATTTCAAAACAGACGACACAATATCATTAAAAAAGTTTGTCAACTTAAAAACCAGAAAAGAATTTTGATGTTTGAAAATATACCTTTTGAAAACTTTTTTAATGGGCGCCAGGGTACTCCATAATAAAATGAAGTATCATTTATGATTACTATAAAAAATTGAACATTAATATTTAGTTTTTTTTTTCGTTGGCAAGGGGGGCGGGCGCAGGCTGATTTACGTACCCTGGCGCCCATTAAAAAAGTTTGTTAACTTAAAAACCAGAAAAATTTAATTTGATGTTTGAAAATGTACCTCATTTTATTGTGGTGTAAAGTTTACTTTAAAAAAAAATAGAAAACAATTTACTTATTTTTTTCTTTGGCTATTGGGGCGCAGGCTGATTTTCGCACCCTGGCGCCCAATATGGTTAAGACGTCTTGCTGGTATGCGTTTATTATCCACAACGGGGAAGCTTGTCTGTAATTTTTATGGTGTACATAATAAAGAATATTCTATCTATCTATCTTTTCCTGGAATCCTCAACCACAGAGAAACTGGCTATCTCTAACTGCCGAAACACAACAATGCTGTTAACATTGTTGTTATGGCGACAGACTTGAATAAGAATCTGGTAGCCAGCCAAGCAAACTAAGAACAAGCCCTACCATCAACTAAACTGAGTAGAAAATTTTGCCAACATTGGGATTCGGACCCGGGACCTCTGGGTCTGAGAGAGGTGATATAACCACTAGACCACAGAGGCGGTTAAAAATGTAAGTACCGAGCGTGAGTATTTCAACCAGCTAATGTTCTTCCCGCCAAGCGAACGTCACTATACGAGTACTCTCTTTGACAGCTCTTGTCACAGCGACAAATGAGTACTCGCCGGCGATGTGAACAGTCAGCGATCAACGTATCTCTTTTACGTACACGGGACCCACAATTTTTTGTACGTTTCTTGAAGTACAAACGTTAATAGCTATTCGCTTCCTCGTCAGCGGTGGGACAGGTGCCTTAGCTTCTTCCCTTCTATTGAAAAACAAAACCTATGTCCATGACATGAGTCCTGAGGTGCGATTATGGCGCGTTTCATAATAAATATTACATGTGAATACTGAGTGCGAATGAGTAAGGTATAGCTGAGCATCGATGAATGTAGAAAGATTTTCCATAGATACTTATCAAAACATACGACGATCGATACAGCTAGAATTTTAATAAGTGAAACTCTCTATTTTATTAAAAAATCCTTTCATTTAGCATAGGTCTCTAGATTTTTTTATTATTATTAATTAATTAAATCATAAATTCAGCAGTTATTAGCGATAGTGAGACAGGGCTGCTATATCTCACGCCTGAAGCTAAAACTGTAATTTTATGAATGGTTTTATCGTCAAGCAATTTAAAAAATGAATAATTACACAATTCTTTATTGCAATCTTTCTTTAATACTTTTTTTCATTACCAATTTTTTTTTAAATTAAGGTTTTAGTAAGATTATACATAGATACAATATATTAAGTAATATTTAGAGCAAAAAAGTCGTTATTTTTGTTATGTCAATATTAATGACTTGAAGTGATAAATTTACTTGTTGTGTGATAATGCACGTTTTATTTCGGCACAATGAAACTATGTACATAACGTGTAAAGAAAATTCAGTTCAACCGTTTAATAAAAGCATTTTCGTTTTTGCTGAACAACAACTATCGTGCATTAATCTTCTTTGGTCTAAGAAACTTATTGAACCAATTTTTCTTTTTTTGCAAAAATGCATATCAGTACCGACAAGATATCCATAGACTGTCAGAAAATGTAATTTTCATTTTCGGAAAATACAATAAAACAACTCAATCGGCAAAGCTGAATCCAAAAACAGTGAAAACAGAATAAAATAACAAAACGGGAACTATAAAATCTCACTGAAAAATGGTAATTTCATTCCCGAAAATAAAAGGAAACAAAAATTAACAACCAATCAGCATATCGATAAAAAACATATTAACATGATGTTATCTGTTACCGAACTGCGCAATATTATTGTACCGGCTTTTCAGCGATTAATGCAAATATTTCAGTCTAGTCTCCCTACAATTTTACTGCCTGAACAAAATTTTTACAGATGTATATTTTTATCCGACTGCTGTGGAACCCAAAAGGAGAGAAGTAAATCGTTCATCGTAGGTAATTTTAAGTTAGTCATTTGCAAATTAAATAATTTGTTTTAAATAAAAAAACAATAGCTGCTTAGTTTGTGTGTCAAATCTCTTATATTACTTAAGTTAAAAAATGTTCTCAAGTAAGTGAAATCTTTGTGATTTCTTATTGAGAAATAAATTTCTTTAACCATAAATTTACAAAACGATAATCAAAAGTAAATAAGTGTCAATTTAGTAGATTTTAGTGACACCTTTTAAGAACTATCGAAAGTCAATAAAATTATCATAAAGCGATTATAATATTTAACACTTTCACTAAACAGGAGTCAAGTTCAAAAGAAACTGATGCTATGATGAATATGTATGTGATTTGCAAATATATTATACTTAATTTTATAAACAAACATAATAAAAAGTTGGCCAACTGCCTGCGCAGGCGCCACCGGTAAAAGTCGCAAGTTTAACTTGCGCGATGGTGACAAAACTTAAAAATTGGTATCGTAATAATCACTGTTTTTTTTAAATTTATTTAGTAAGTCTCCTTTTTATTTTATTAGTTATCAAATTTTGTAATTTTTTTTTCTTAAAACTAAACAATTCATAAATTCGATGAAATTTCAGAGATGATTAACTCTTCTATTAAATAATAAAAATACATAGTCATCTCTGAAAAAATCGGCGTGTTGTTGCGTGTTTAAGGCGTATGTTATTGTACTCACAGTTGCGGTGTTGCGGCGGACGGCCGGCGTGTGATTGTGTGTCGTTCGTCGCTGCACCTCGGTTATATGCGCACACGCGACGCCACACCGCCTCCACAGGGTGTAAACAAATGCTCAATTTTCCTGCTTCTTTTTTATTTCTTACTTCAGCGACAAAATCATAAAACGAGCGGTATGTGCAATGAATTTGGTATTAACGCAAATTCTTTCGCGGTCTTGCACTGCTTTGTTTTTGAAATGGAACAAAGAAAACGCAACTAGGTACTTAGGTAGGTATTGGATGTGTTTGATTCACAACAACACTGTGAGACATCTCACATCTGTATATTTTAAGGACTTCGATGCGTAAGTAGTTTTTTCTTTCAAAACATTTATCATTCCTGTCGACCCCTAAATGTGCTGAGTTTTCTTTCAGTGAGATTTATTTCACAACTGTATCATAAATAATGAATAGGTATTAATGTAAATAAATATATTTTTTTATGTTTAAAAGAAGGTAAGTATAATCTTCTACACTAATAATATTATAAAGAGGTAAAATTTGTTTGTTTGTAAGTTTGTATGTTGGGGGTAATCTCCGGAACTACCAGTCGGATTAGAAAAAATATTTTTGCATTGTATAGCCCAATTCTTGAGGAAGGTTATGTAATAATTTCACATGGACGAAGTCACGGGCAGAAACTAGAAACTTAATTAATCTAGAGCTCAGCTCATGTAACTGTTAAAAGATAACATCACAATATGATCACACACTGTAAACCACAGCCTGTATAGTGGTTGATCGATGATGGTGCGCAAGCGACGCTCCCCAAAAGTGCAATGTATCAAACAATGAGATCAATGGTGGGTGCCCGGGTCGACCAACGGTCCCCAAACCAGTCTCCAAGGGTAAGGCTCTAAAAACCTTATTAAATTTAATTTATGCCAATGATAAAAATGTCCCGTTCACTCTACACTCCCGAATTTAATCGCCCCTTGGCTCGAGAGCACTAATGAAGCAGGATTAATACCACCGCCTTGGTACTTGCAACTGTACGGTTATTGAAATTATATGACTACCATTTTGCTTGGTTTTTACTGCATTTTGGTACCAAAATAATATTTTTATGTTATGTAAGTTCAATGTACTGACTTTACAAGTTTCTTACCCTCCAACATATACAACATGTAAAAAAAAACTCAGTCCGATCCGTGAGGGTGTTGTTAGCTATCATACTGAGAGTATATTTATGTAGTAATTTTCAAGAAAAAATAAAAAAACAACATTTTTTTTAATGGGGAATTTTATGGGGTTATTCAAGGGGCTCGGGCGGCCGTCGTTTAGTGGGTGTCTACAAGTCATAACTTATGACCCCTGTTGAAAATTTTCTAATAGATTTGGGGTAATTTTAGTACAAAAAATGTGAATTTTAAATAGCAATTACTTTTTTATTTTCAATAATAATAAAATAAACCAAATATTTTTGGTAATGTTATTGTAGCACCTATGTGCCCTTTTTGGATCGGACAGGGTTTTTTACATGTTGAATATACCTTTGTGGTATATAAATGTTAAAGAACAGAAACACATCAGCAGAGCTCGCTAGATAAAGTCATAAAGTGCCACACTGGTGCTACTTAAGGGCAGGACGTTAGAAAAACAACCACTCACAGACACATGCCTAACTCCACACAAGTACTAAAAACTTCGCAGAAGCTTTCCCTTTTAGCTTAATATCGGCTAACTCTACCTACTTGCATCCACAAAGTAGTCTCAAAGTGAAAATATTTATGCGAAAAACAAGTCTTATAATGACCTAGTGGCTGGAGATATTCTAATAGTCCCATTTATTATGTTTTTGCCTTCTCTCAGACTATAACAACGTCTCTCGTCGCCCCTAAAATTAGGATATGAATTATTAGAATTACTTTCGTAAGCTTATCCTAATTTGTGCTTAATTAAACCCTGTTTTGTGGGTGACGGGGCTAAGTAGGCAACTAGGTGTATTTTCAAAGGGTTAGTTAAATTCTTAACGACAGTTGTTGATACTTTATTTTGCATGCGGACCTAATTTGTTTAAAACGAGCCGGTAGTGCGGAACTATAGGGAAACGTTTGGTAATTTTACGTGGAAATTATATTAACTTATTAAACATAGTTTTAAAGGTTATATTTTGAATGTCAACCTAGTAATGTCTGTACAAATAAACAGTTATTCAAACAATAGTTAATGCGTTATTGACCTACTCTGATTAGAGTTGCCATACCTTTTCAAGGGTAAAAAAATGATCTTAGGTACTCTCCTGTTTCTTGTATGTTTATTTAATAAGTAACTTAATTAGCGATAAAATAAAGCTGACATTGCAGCTACCTAAGTCAAACTTTATGTAGGTCATACAAATAATAAATAGGTTGATATTCTGATAATATTTTTGTTTGTGAAAGTTAGTAATTCAGGCTTCAGAGAAATTAATTACATAATAGTTGAAGAAATTATTAGTTAATTTATTCGTTTATATTTTCTCAAAGCGCTTAGTCAAACGATTGTGAAGACAAAAAACATTCTGACGTATTTATTAATAAAACATAAGAAATATCCATAACAAACCTATCACCAGTATCATCACAATAATGTGAATAAATTAATGCAGTAATAAGTACCCAGTGTTATTTAAATAAACGTTCTGTCATTTAATAGTGCCCTAAATAATTGAAAAACTGAGCCGTAGTACCGTTCGATACTTAGTACGAAGGCTTCCACACTCAATCACTCATCCACTTTGAATTTGCATTCTATTGGTCTATTGACATTTGAGATGAATCGTCGCACGCGCCGATTGTCTCCGAAGCCGAGAAATAACGGAAGGAAGACACGCGGCATTGAACTGCATCCACGTAGCGCGCCTCTCTGCGTACGCGCAGGGAATCACAATCACTTCGGTGGAGACAAAGAGTTGTCCCAGTGTTCGTCGGTACTTACCTCGAGGAATTATCAGGAAATCGGCAGTAATTTTAATATAACTGAATTTTTTCACTATTGCAGATGGCAGTAAATTTAAATTCACTGTTAGAAAGTTCTGCTTACATTTATTTTTTTTGGTTTAGAAAACAATTTTAATTTAAAGGTAAGTTGTGAATTTTAATAATTTTAGAAGAATTTATAAGTAACTAAAGCTAATATTAAAGACAACGTCACAACATAACTTTACGCACTTTCGCACTAGACGAAAAAGTCTAAGCAACTGCCCGCGTGCTGTAAAGTACTGTAAATGGGGGAAGAGTTAAAATCGGAAGAAGTAATTATTCCAGTTTTACATCTGATCGAACACGTTGAAATTACATAAACTAGATTGTAGTGAGGTTGTTAAAAGAGCATTGTTTTATGTATGAATATAAATAGCAATACTTTGTATCGTATATGAGACGCACGCAGCATTAAAAAAAATCTTAGGTCAAGTGAACATTTAGTGGTATGAGGAACAGGGTGTAAAGTTCACTCATCCACCATAGAAAAGGGAGGATCCTCCGACCAGACAGGTGTTGTGTCTGACGAGCAACTGCCCAACGGTTTGAAGTTGAAATCTTGTATAAATGTCGATCGCTCGGTAAACTTTAATTGCGCGATGCAGGATTTTTGTGACGTCATGTCTTTGATGCGTAGTTCGTATGTGGCGGTGTAACCGCTACATCCGCAAGTGGTATAGGTGCATGAAGCATGAGTTCCTGGGTTGAGTTTTTCATTGTAATCAAGATACAGAGAAACTATTAGTGGTACTTAAATAAAAATTGTATTTGTACTAATTAAGTTTAGCTAAGTAAAGATAGGTCAGATTTTACCACCAAGGATTTATTGACTGTTTAAAAAGGTGTAAATAGATTTTACACCTTTTTAAATACCTGATGACTAGATTTTTGTGATTATTTAGAAATATTACTTACCTTGCCTCGCCTGATGTTAGGTATTTTTCGTCGATTTAAGCAAATTTGTAATTAGTATTTTACCTTTTTTTTGACTAAACTTTTTTTCTTTTTTGTCTTTATTTATGAAATTTTTCTAAAACACCTAATAACATCATGCCTGTAATAGGTTGCGAGCCCATACAACACCTAATATTCTAAAAATAATGCCTTGTAGAAATCTAGCTGCCTAATCGAATATTTTTACGATCTTTGATTTATGCGTGAGTAGTAATATTATAACTAAAATAAATTATGAACGCAGAATCGTACACATCGTAAACAAAACAACATTCAGAGCCAATTTTTCATGAACTGTCAAAATCATATTGCTTTCTTTTTACATAAGATACTATTAAAGTGAGTATACACCAGAGCATTTTGTTGAGTATTATGTAATGTAACGTTCTTACGAATGATACAACACAAGCAAAAGCTCAATTTAAAAAAAGCATTTCCATGTAATGTAACGTTCCTGCGAATGCTCGACGCTTCGTTCGACGTACAAACATAACATAGCATAACATTTCTTTCTACCTTGCGTTTATTGTAACGACCTGCCCTCGGCCCGCGCACCTCACCCCGCGTTGCCTGCGCTCATACCTTTGCTCGACAAAATGTTACATCAATTAAATATGCTCATTGGTTTTTAAAATCAGGTTGTAACTAAACATCGAGCGTCGTGTTCGAAGAGCGGGTCGATAAAATTTTAAAACGGCGAATGCTCGATGTTCTGTTACAAGTAAATGCTCCAGTCTATGTAAACTCACCTTTATATGATCATAAATATTTCATAGACAGTTGTTAAAAAATGTTGTCTAACTTTTAAATATTTAAAAAAACAACCGAACTGTGATTTATTGAAAACAAATCTACAAATTGTTTTTTTAATTGCTCGATTTAAATTAATCTGTCTCGCTGAATCTTGCAAGTAATTGCAAGTAAAAAGATAGAGATGTATACGAACGAAGGTTTTTCTGCGATGTGCAATCAATCACGTTCGCGAACCATTCAATAAACGGTGTTAACGGCGTCTTAACGATCATTAGTGGCCTAATACGTAAAGATTACAGTTTTTTTCCATCAATTTTCATGATAGATAACGTAAACATTGATGTTCTATATAATATTTTCTTATTTTATACTGATACTTTGGACCCCAACATAGTTGGAAAAAGGCTAGGTAGAACAATTGTTACCTACTTCGGTAGGGACAGCCAGGGACTTTTTTAATCAAAATTACACACTACGCCAATTGCCGTGTTCTAACCACTTCATACAACTGTTAAAGAATTACAGTTTTAATGCCAGTTTTAATTTTAATGGGAGTCCAGACACTCCCTGCATTCCGAGTTACGTTAAAAGTGATAATATCGCAAATCCGACCAAATTGTATGGTCACAATAGCCCTTATATTTTGTGACTATTTTTGGTCGGATTTGCGATATTTTCACTATTAGCGTAACTCGGAATGCGGCCACTATCAGTAATAATGACATTAATATTTTGTCATTCCTTCCAATAATAAGGTTACACTACTATAACTGTATTGACCTCGAACTTGGCGAATTTATAAACTTGACTTATAGTAGGTATTGCTTATTTCAAATTAATTGTACTTATTGCTTATTTGAATTTCATCTTGACATGGTAAACTTGTATTGATTTGATATTATATTTTATTGTGTTAATAATATTATATTGAGGGAGTCTTTATCATTATAACTTAAACTGTTTGCATGCCTTAATTAAGGTAGTTAGTATAAGGATCATTTTTAAACTTAACATCTGTAACTTGTACCTACCTTCTGTGCAAATAAACTATTCTATTCTAATATTTAGATCACATCATCATTCCAACCACCACACTGGTGCCGATTCCCTTGTTCACAAACTAAACTAAATTTAAGTTCAGTGCATCTTTTTCTTTCTATTTCATTATGAAAAGGATAGAAGATAAATTTTAGTTTAGTTCTGTCAAATTAATCAGCGCTTGACGTAAATTGACATAATTTTAGTCGGCAAGTTTTTAATCACGTCTAAACTTGTATGGAGAGTGACAGGCGATGATTAATTTGACAGGACTAAACTAAAATTTATCTTCTGTCCTTTTCTTAATGAAATAGAAAGAAAAAGATGCACTGAACTTAAATTTAGTTTAGTTTGTGAACAAGGGAATTGGCACCACTGTCAGTAGTAATGACATTAATTGAATGTAATTTCATTATTACTGATAGTGTCTGATCCCCCAATACCTACACAGACAATCGAAGTTGGTAGTCAATATGATGACCTGATTTTACCTACATTAGTTTACTGGGTAAATAAGCAAGTTCGTACTTCAATCAACTCAGCTCACCGCAGTTCATAGAGTTTCACCACAAGTCAAGATTAGTCACTTTCGTAAAGTTTCTACCTATAATTAAGTCTAATTCTATAGGATGCATCTCTTTGCATTGTTTTTAATAGTCATCTGACTAATAGTTAGGAGCACTCTCATCTAATCTCGATAAATAATTATTTTCCTGATTCCTACTGTTACTGTACTTCTCTTGCCATATCTAATTCTAGGTCTGAGCTTCTTCTTTGTATGGTACCGTTGGCAGAAACAAATTAATTTTAGTCACGTTATCAAATTGACTACCAACTTAGATTGTCCGTTTAATCAAATCAAAACTGTCATTCTTTGACAGTTGAAATGATTAGAAAATGACAAATTGACGTAGTGTGTCTATTTGATTAACAATTAATTTAAACTGTAAGATTTGAAAAAAAAAGCATCTAATTAAAAAGAGAATAAAACTGTGCTCGAAGAAATGTCTTTCATTAAATCAATTTCGACGTCGTCATTGCAATCCATCAGTCAACCCAGGCTTATCGCAGTCAACTGCTGGTCAAAGATATCTCCCAAGTTTCAAATAATAGGTAAAGCGACTATTATTTTTGTTCTCAGACCTGTAATTAGATTTTAGGTTTTACGCCACACTAGGGAATACTTATTTCTGTTCAGTTAATACCCTCCGCAGGTGCCGCATAATATTTTCGTAGACAAAAATCAAATAGTTGATCCTCCAGAGAAAGAGTTCGCTCAAAAAATAAATAGGTACTTACGTTCTGGGTACATACCGTTACTGATCTTGGCGCTATCTGTTGGTTTTCCAGTGAACTAACATGATAGTGATGCTGGGCTTGAACGACATCGTAGTGTTAGGTAATGCGTGAGTAACTAAAATATCGCTAGACAGTTGATGTGAGTATTTGCACAGCGGGATTTCCAGAGGGAATTTTCCAGTAGCTGTCCCGCGTAGTATGGATTTCGGACTGGTTGAGGATAATAGGCTTATCCCCCTATTAAGTACAAGACGGATAATGATAAATGTTAAGGGCATAATAGTTATTGAATATAGCCGTTGAATATAATAGTAGTTGAATATAGAGGTCATAATTATGATAGTAATATCGTATGGCGTTCACTACCCAGCTCGACTATAGGTATACTCAACAACTGCCAAATATATGAACAGTCTATCAAGTGTCAATCTGCTAGACCTCAGTTAGTTTAAATGTTATAAAATAATAATACATCTATGGTTTTAATTGCCGGAAACCAATTTTGATGCGAAATTCAAAATGACAAATAAAAACAACATAATAATACAGCATATTATTTATTTTTCAGATGTGAACAACATACGCGCTATAATTACAAGGATTGATGTAAAATTGGATAGAGTCAATAATATAAAACAATATGCACAATTCCCTGTAGGTATTTACACAACAACTCATTTTAAGGCAGTCAAAATAGTATTTCTAATATGGGGGCTTCTGTTAGGCTACGTTCGAAGCAAGCAGCTTTATTAGGATATAAAAAAACAACTATAAGTAGATTCATGAACAATATAATTTATAGAAATTAAACACTCAATATTAAAATAGACACTCCAAAAGAAGACAATACCAATAGTAATAATTGTATTTTTGTCATTATCTTGAAGAACAAAATCTATATGTATACAGATTTTAGATATATTTTAATTATATCGCCACTTGCTTCTATATGATCTATTAAAAATTTCAACAGTCAATTAATAAGCTTTAGCATATAGCTACATATAATTGTAAAGTTTATATACTCAGAATCATTCGTTGAATATTAGGGGCTACAGTTCTAACACCTATCTCTAATATATTATATAAATTGAAGTAGAAATCATTCTCGAATACGGGCAGTCTACGTATAAGGCAATATATATCATTATATTGGGGAATAGCAAATACTAATAAATGTTCCCTATATAATTTTATTTATGTTACTTTTGTTATTAAATGGCTTTATGCGCCTAGAAAGTTTATTTTAGTATAGAATTTTTTAGTAATCGATAACATTTATTAATTCAGGAATCGTACCTACAATTTTTTTTATATCATATGAGTCGGAATACCTATATTCCATCACAATTTAAATATAGGTGAGTGATGAAATAATTATATATACCAATACTATTCATTATAATAAATATCTTCTACGATACAATAATTCGGAAAACTCCAGTATTACAAAATCAAATTGTTCTTATTATTGAAATTCCTCTAGTAAATAAAATGTTGGAAGTTCATAACGTTTCACCATAGAATAAAGTTATCTAGGGATGTAGATATAATTGACTGTAAAAACAAATCTATGTTGATGTCGATAAGATACAGTCTTTGCGGTTTTAGGGAAGTGATATTTTAATCGTCATAAACTAATTAAAACGGGGAAAATGGCAAGGTTTCCTACATAAGTACATATAGCCATGAGCCCTTAATTTAAGAATTGTATTATCTAACACACATTGTAATAGGCAAATGATTACTGGCAATGTAAACAACTATAAAAATACCACAATAAAAAGTGAAATGCTTAACCATGGCACTAAATTTTACAACAATTTTTTATTCTGTACAAAAGCAATTTTGTTTTCCTAAATACATAAAAGTAGTTTGAGATTTATTTGAAACGGTAAAAGCTAATTGTACAAATAATTATAACTTTGAACTGAACTAAGTATCTAGCTAGAGAAACGATTGTAGGCAGGAATTTTTAAAGCTTTTAAGACATTGTGAACATTGATACATTTACTACCTATGGTTGCCTACCCACAGCATGACTTCATTTTGCAGTAAATATTATCTTCCTCAAGTTCCTACTAAACTTCCATCAATAAAAGACGACATTATAGCCCATAAAGTGAAAATTATGAAATAAAATTGTTGCAAAGGGTCCCCTCGCCATTAACGCTACAAGTATCTTTCTCAATTTGTTCGTTATCGTCTGCAAAATGTAGTCGAATAATGATTATAACGATCCTAACGTAAATCTTCCTCTAATGAAACATTAATCTTATAAATGAGTTATAGCTTTCACCCAAATTTTATAATCGCGTATCTTTGAATCACAAAATGATTCGTTGCTTCAGCTACAAAATAATACGAAGCAGGGTTAGATATATTTGATACATAAACTTTAAAATTCACGTAAGTTCATACAATACTAAGTACAAAAGTAATTGACGAGCTATATAATGTGCATACCTACAATAAACTAAATGAAGACGTAAGTACACAAAAGTTAAATAATTAAAACTTAATGCATGATTAATATTTACATTAAAGTACAGAAAAATTAAACGAAATAATACTAAAACGCATTGTCATTCGTTATCTAAAGTTATATTAATTAATATAAATGTGCACTTCCTATTCAATAAACATGGCAACTGTATACATTATAATGTCATCTAAGTACATTTCGCTATTTATCTTAACTCTAAAGTAACAATTCAAGGCCTTTTACATAGAAGACTTGTATTATATACCAAAAATAATCTTTAATAACCGCATACCGATTTATTCAATACATTGAAAGGCTGTAAGCAGAATTTGTTTGAACATCAGAATTTGGTGATACGCACTCGTTGTATCTAGATGTTTCAGGAAGGGTTGCCATTCAAAGTATTGAGTTTAACGGTATGCCAATACTAACTGGCCAAAATAACATTTAAGTATCTTTTACAGAGTCATTTGTATTTCTACAAAATATAACATTGCTAAGGAATGTCCACAAGATTGAGCAAGTGCTACAAATTATACCAATTCCTATTCATCTTCTAGTAGTTAATTACAAATTCATGTAAATGATATTCTGATAGATATGTGGAACGCACAATGCAAGTCGAATTTATTTCAACAAAATACATTAAAACATCTAGTTCCTACACATATAACGATAGAGATCCACAATATACCAAACTGTTCTGGTACATACTAAACATCTTTCATTGTAATATTATGATACAATTTTGTAAGCAGTCAAATGATAACTCGAGCTTTTCTCATTTTCACACGAATAAGTTACTAAAACATTTATATATGACTAAATACCACATAATTTCACTAATTATAAAAAATTAGGTTCAATTATATACCACTATTTTTCTATAAAGAATATGAATATTTGATTTATAATCACGTTTATTATAAAAACACGAAGAAACTATTACAATAATATTTAAGTTTCTATTAATTGAACATTCTACATTGACCGCTTATATTTTATTTAAAGCCCAGCTTGGTTATATGTTTCAAGTTTTAGTAAACGTGTTAATTACCTACGTATCATTTTATTTTCCAAAGATTTACAAAGCCAAAGACGGCCAAATACCAGTATAGACTACACATTAGAGTGTTGATGTCTTTATTTTGAAATGATCTTATGTATCAAAGAACCCCCGGTTCTATGAAAGGTGATGGTTATTATTTTTCGAGGCTTTCCGTAGATCTAGGTAAAGAAATTGTCTCTTTGTTGGTAGATGGGCAGCTCTACGTCTGGTGACCGATCGTCCAAGTCGTCAGCATTACCATTTTGAGGCAGTTCTTCTAACGCTTTAACTGATAAAATAAAAGAAAACAATTAGTTACGATTCACAAAAAAAGGATCTGTTAATTCAAATCACCATTCACACATCAAAATGCAAACAAAAACAATGCAACTATTAATGAAATTGAACTAAAAATAAATATAAGTGAGCTACTCACAACAAAATGCAAAAAACGAAACCATGCCGCAACACACTGGGTAGTGGGTATCTTCTAAGAACCGTCCGAGTCAGCCAATTTACTTACATGACATATATTTGAGGGAATTGAAGTAATTTTTTTGTTAATAGAAATGGGCACAGAGCATTATCTAGCAACAGTCATAACTATACAGCTATGTTGATTTAAGTATGTATTTTTGCAGAAAGATGCTACTGTGACCAAGGTTGAGTTAATGGGAGTGGACAAAGTGGAGGAGACGTGAAATGTGCAGGTGTAAATGTAAGTGTCTGGCTATCAGTGATTGGATGCGGACGGTCCTTGCTCAGTGTTGGTTCCTGCACAAAACGGGACAAACAACATCAAGCAAACGGTTACAGGCGTGACACACACGTGTTTGGGTTAGTCACATCAAACACACAATAATTGCTACTTTGAAAAGAAGAAAAAATACGTCAAAATGGCAATCCTGTGAGAAAATTAAGAAAAAATCTAAATGTGAGACGTACAATGTTTGGAATCGACATGAACATTTAGTGTCATATTGCAAAAGGTGATATTAAACATTTATTTGCAGTTGCACTAGTACAAATATTTTAAAGCTTGTACACTAGATTGCCAAAAACATTTGACTAATGTGAGGTTTTGAAAACCTTTTCCATACAGCTTTAAAAATATGCATAATTAAAAAGTAATATGACAAATTAGTGCAACAAAAAATCTGTTCCATAAATCCATAATTCCTACATATAATAATAGTATCTATTTACAAATACTGATAAGAAACATATTCTAAAAGAATCATAGTATTATGAAACAGATTTACATTTAAACAAATTTCACAAAAATTACTGTAAATATACAACTAAATCCGTTGGGAGCAAAACTAATATGAAGCAACGTCCTTACCGGCGATGATTTTGCTCATCTCAGTGACCTGCTTGGCGAGTATCTGGTTCATTTGTAGCAAGTGCTCCCGTTGCCGCTTCTCGCCAGCGTCCGGACTCTAACGGTCATCATACAAGCACACACATGTAGGACTGTGCCGGTTTACATATTTACAGCCAACATTCGAAGCGGCTATACAAGCTATTGCGGTGGATTCAGACAGAATGTAATATTGAGTTATTATGATGTTGGTCAATACAATATTTTGTTTGTCTAATATAAGAAAGAAGGATAATGTTTCAATCAAACATAATTAGACCTCAAAGTGGACACATTGATCATTTTTATCAATAGGATGAGCAACCATATTATTATAGAAAAAAATACTATATTTCATCTGCAAACACCAAACTATTTATAGTCTATACATTATTTTCAGGTTTTTAAGTCTAGGATCTAGGGTAATCAATCAAGAGTAGAATGAACATGCAAAAAGTATAAAAAGTTCATTCCAACAACAATGAAAGCAGAGCGAGCGAATTTAGGGTGCATTGTTTAATATAGTGAAAGTTAATGAGGACTGAATGCATTAGATGTACAGAATGTACAGTATAAACTATATGAAGTAGATAACTATATAAATGATAAACTATTTCCAACTGAGAGTGATGAAGAAAGACTATGAAGAAGCGTTGCTCAAATATTCGGAAAAACAAGTTGAAAATATCTCGTGTATAGCAAATACACGTCGTCTATGCATCAGTTCAGCTCATTAAAGTAAGAACAGTTCCAGTAGTAATCGGAAATAGCAATAATTCATACATTCATAGAATGTATTCCTCGTTATTCATTAAACTTCAGGAAGTTACGCATCGTAACGTAAAAACTTCGGAAGTGAGTTGGAAGTGATATAACAGGTGTATAATGCATACCTTGCTGGGGTCAGCCGATGTGCCTGTCAACATTTTCTTTATCGACTCCACTTTCTCTTGCCTCTTTTGTTGTTCCTCTGGAGACAGTTCTGGAGGCTGTGAGAAAAGAATATCCGATAACTTTGTCACCTTGATGATAGTTGTTCATGTCTTTTATTTTATTCTTATTTGCATCTATTGGTCTCTTGTATTGTATGTAGGTAAATTTGTTGTTTTTTTTTTCTAGACTAAGATGGTTAATTTTATTCATTCATGTTAATTGAATTCATTAGCAAGTTCTTCCAATTAATTTGTACTTGAATGTAGTTATACAATGCAACTGTTGGTTCCGGAATCTTTAATACCGGAACAATACAAACACTCTTATTTCTAATCCAAAATAAAACATGTACACTTTCCAAAGTGTATTATGCAATCATGCTTCATTGAACCGATTAATTGAACGGTTGGCGCAGTGGTTAAGCGGCTGACTGCTGCGCTGCGTGTCGCGGGTTCGATTCCCGAACGGAACAAATATTTGTATGACCTACCAGTAGTTGTTCCGGGTCTGGCTGTTTGTGTATGTGAGTTTAAATGTTAATGCATAAAACAATTAGACACATGAGAGCATCAATTTTGTATGTAAACAATATCCATTTCGAACCAACAAAATTATATGCACTAGATCTCAACAAAATTCCTGACACATATTACTTATTTATTTTGTTTATTATGAAACTTACCTTCTCTGGTATATATCTCTCAGGAATCAGAATCTTCTGTGGCGCAGCTAGCAGCTGATCGATGGTATTATCAGCCAGTCTGAGTGCATGTGGTGGTAGCGCAGACCGCACCACATCTGGTGCTGCGCCACGTAAAGCTCGCTCCATGTCCGCATCGTCCACTGAACGACCCATCTTCTGGACAAAAGGTTCACATTTCGGTTATGAAGATACACGATAGTCTGTGTCTAGATTGCTTCCAATATTAAGTTTTAGGATATTAAATGCTTTGGGGAATTGGCTGATATTTGATTGCTCTGCTCTACTCATTTTTCGTCATACGCGACGCAACAGTGTTTAATCCTATAACTTGATAGATATGTATTATGGAATCTATTTTAAGAGCTGACCTTTCAGGATTATGATAGTTTTTTTTTGTAAAATTTGTAAAAATATATGTATACAACTAATACTTACATCTTGATTGTACGCGTCTTTAGGCATTTCATTTAGCGTCTTAGCACTAAGATGGTGTGGTGCCGTGTAATGCCTCCTCTTCTCTTTCGGCACTTGCCGTCTATGCAAGGAGCTATTCTTCGGGGCATCGCTAGACATCTCAGTAATGATCTGCTTAGCGGCTTCACTCTTGAATATAGGTGATAACTCCATATGCGACCTCGTCAAGCTGACGATACTGCTAGTCTTTGACAAAGGATCATTCGTCAAAGTCCTTGAACTATCCGTAGGGCTATTCAAGTACTGTGTTGATAAAGACATGTTACGATCGTATCCAGACCTATCGTAGCTTTTATTGTAGCTACTGCTAAGAGAAGACATGTTTTGAGAGTAGTCGTAATTAGAGAGAGATGGACTCGATACATATTTGGGGCTGAGATCCATGTTTGGTTGTAAATAATTATTATCACGCCTTATGCTGTATACTTGTTCGTATTGCTCATTTCGGGGTAATGACGTTGATCGAGAGTAATTGAGGGATTGTACGAGTTCTTCTTCCAAGAACTGGTCTAAGTTAGCAGTAATATTGTTTGTGGGCCAGTCGGACATGGGCTGGAGAGAACGTTCCCGATCTCTCTGGCGTCGTTCACTCTCGCGCTTAACTATGCGGACTGTTTTGATCTCTTGTTTTTCTACATTTGTGAGATTACCTGAAACAAATAGAATTGGATTTATTAATTAAAATGTCTTCACCACGGGACTCTAACTTACTAGAAGATTAGAAGCGCCCCGCGGTTTCACCTGCATAACTCTCGATTCCGTGGGAATATCGGGGTAAAAAGTATCCTACGGGTTAATCCAGGTTATAAACTACCTGTGTGCCAAATTTCAACCTAATCCATTCTAGTAGTTTTTGCGTGAAAGAGTAACAAACATCCATCCATCCTCACAAATTTTCGCGTTTACAAGTAGGATTTGTTTTAATTTTACTTGAACTCCAAAAAAGTGAAAGAACGGCCCTCAGTCTTTGCCGAATCTTTTAATGGTAGGTTTAAATTACAAAGTCTACTCACTGAATCCAGCATGCTGTAAGTCTTCGCTGTTGAGCGGAGAAGTGACGTCAGCTCCAGGTCCCCTAGTATCCACATACAAGGGCGTCTCAACGTTGGATGGCTCGTAATGACCCGGTGGCATTAGCGGTCCTACGTCATAGTCGTAGTCGGAGTGACCGTGGTCGATAGTATGACCCGTGTCAAGGTTCGTTTCTTGCCAGGATGACATGGGGCGATGTTTACCTAGAAAAATAAATTGGAAATGGTTCTATGACATACTATGAAATATTTATCAGTAACAGAAATGCTGGCCAAGTGGCCAGACGTAAAAACGTACAGGTCTGTTTTGAATTCGAGGCCAAAAGTGAGAAATGGATCTGAGCCAATAGTGTTGATAAGCAAAGCAGTAACCACGATGGCGATTTAATGACTTGGGCTTTATGTAGAAAAAGTCTCAACGATTATAAGTTGACTTACCAGGCATGGAGTCATGGGTATTCTGTAAAGCATGCGACTGTTGAGTCAGATGCCTGACTGCGCGGCTCAACTCTTGCCGCTGACGCTGCAGCGCTGTCACAAGCTGCTGGACTCGCGACACTTCTGCAATTAAACATGGACTAATTAGTACCAGAATTTAGACCTTTATTTCGTTTAATGTTGGCCATCTAGTTTTACTGTTTTACGGCATGCCGATGACATTCGGTCGTGAATATGGCACTTATATAAAGCTTTACAAAGCTCGGCTTTGTTAACGCACGGGTACAGTGCTCCGTCGTAAAGAGATAGAGTGATACTGACAGAGACTAGTATAGTTCTCTCTCATTTTGTTTATCGCGACTGTTAATCCCACATAGTGGTGGGGTCAGTTTCTCTTCTTCTTTTACTCCACTCCACTTTGTTTGTTTGTGTATTATTTTATACTGACCGTCCTCAAGCATGGCCGTGGGATTGGTGGCGTGATGCTGATGCCCGGCAGCTCGCCTTGCCTGTAGCGCGCGCCGCAACTGCTGCAGCTCGCGCTCTAGACGAGCGTTATCTGCCACGGTCTGCTCTAATTTCTAGTAAATAAAATATTTTATTTAGAAATATGCGGTATTTTATTCACTGTCACGGTATCATTCATGCGTTGCAAAAAAAAAAACCAACTTCCACGTGGTAAAACATGCATATTTATATTGTTTTTGTGCATATTATAAATGACATATTTGCAATAACTTAACGCACACAAAAGTTGTATTAACACTCTCATCAATATCGCTATCAACATCTTTCTTGAAGAAGTCTAAACTAGTGCAATATAGAATTTATAAAAAATTACATAAGTAGGTAGGAGTAATATAGTAAACGTATAAATAAACAAAAAATAAAAGTGCATGATATAGACGAAAACCTTATAAACCTTAGAATTGTGCGCCAACATCTGTTGCACGCGCGCCAGTTCCTCCTCTAGACCACCTCCTCCTCCAGGGTTATTCGTGGGAGCTGACCTTCTAGTCGAAGCAGGGTTGCCATCAAGATTCAGTTCTCCTTTGTGGACACTGTCCAACTTTCCGCGGACACCTGGAAAAATAAACCGTACCGTATCTTATCATACAGTTTACTTACATAAATCAATCAATCAATCAATCAATCATTTATTTGCAATGAATGTAGGTTACATAAAATACAGGTGGAGTAGATAGGAGTGAGCCATGTACATTCTGCCTGGAAATAGGCACGCAAAAATTATAAACATTCTTATGAAAGTATTTAAAAAATAAATTACAAATTAAAATGTCACAATTAGAATTATTACAATTATACATACATTAATTAATATTGGAAATGTCAAATTAAAATGTTATTAGTTATTATAGAATAAAATTTAAAAATAAATGTACATTAGGTCCCATATTGATTAACAAGTTTTGTCCATTAAAAAATCATTGATCGAATAATAACATTTTTCTATTAGGAAGGCCACTAATTTCTTTTTAAAGTTTTTAATTGTATCATTTCAAGTCGTTCATAAATATTTTTATTATAGGCCTTACTTACCAGAAAGTAAGTTCTCTATAGCATCTTTATCAGTTTTCAATCCTTGCAGAATGGCAGCTTCATCAGAGAGTTCTTGCTCTAATGCCCATAGTTCTGCCACTCTTGCTCGAGATGCTTCTGTTTCCAAAGATTTTCCTGCAGCTACACTTTCTAACCATCTGAAAAATACGTCCGTTTGATATCAGAAAATTCAATTATATTAAATATGACATTTAATGTTTCCTTATCCAATTATTTTATGGATTTTTTGTTAATAAAATAAAGGAATATAATGGAAAAGTAGTATTACCTTTGCTGCTCAAGAGCGTGTTCAGCCAAAACTTTCTGTCGTAGCCTCTGGTTCCTTTCCAGTCTTTCGATGGTAGAACCAGGTCTATTGTAAAGAGATCCCAACTTAACCATATTGTCCACTAACTGTACTAGAGGTTTGCTCTTTTCATACTGATGTTCCAATTCCATTAATTGATTTTTGAGGAATTCAAGCCGTTGAAGACTTTCTTCGCGTTCCATTGCTTTTAGAGAACTGAGACAATCCTACAAAGAAATAGCATTATAAGAGTGTGAACAGTAGCTTTTTACTACCTTTATTTTCAAGTTTATTAAATTCCACACAGAGTAGATACTCACAAACTAAAAGACAATCAAATAAAAAATAATGCAACTGAACAAAGAATAATACGAGTAAAAAGCATTAACAAACACCTCAATGCTACTGATTTGTGCGCAGCACTGCTCGATGGCCCGATGGGTCGCCGCATGGCGTCGTCGTAATTGAATCAAGAGTAACACCAATTCTTCATGAGTTCGACCAAGAAGTTCTCCAGCAGTAGGAATCTCACCTAACTGGTCATTTTGATTCGGCTGCTGCTGTCCTCGTTGCTAATATGATAATACAAACGTAACACAAATGATAAAGCAAAATGCACAAATAATAAAATAAATACATATGTGAAATCTAACTAAAAAACAAAACAAAAATGAGAACACATCAATAATAAACGCAACTACTAAAATATTAAATGCTAAGTGCCCATGACCACATACCATATCATCAGTTTCAGTGTTCCTTCGAACTCTCGGGCTTACAGCTCTGATAGGTTGCTGAGAAGCTCTAGATGGAGATCTAGCTGAAGCCCAACAGTCCTCTGTTGTACTCAATGCATGTAACTGAAAAGTAAATGTATCACATCAACATTATGACCAAAGCTTCAACTTTTTTCGTTGCTGAATGAATATTATTGATAAGTGATGTTATAGGGTATGATGAATTTCTAAACGATCTTACATTTTGCTGAGACGTTGACATTTGTTGTGAGCCGTAATGATCATTAGATTGTTTATCTTCTACCCATCTGACCCTCGGGCTCACTGCACGTACCGGTATGTTGGCGTCCCGACTGTTCCTTCCAATAGACGTGTTACTTCCGAGAAAAGCTTTCTTTGACAATGCTTGCTGATTTGTCGTGTTATTGTTTGTACCAGATTCCGTATGCGCGCCTGACATTGTCATAGAAGCTGCAAGAATTACTTTCGTGAGATTGAAATTACATTAAATATACTTTTTTGCATCTTTTATGGATATATTCAATTTGTTTCATTAAAATTCGAGGAGTAAACATGATAAAGGGTGTATCAGTGCGCGTATTAGTAGAAATATTGATTAATATTTACAACAAAAAAAACACAATCCATGTTAAAGTCGCATGCTTGGTTTTTCTTTACACCTTATCGTGTTTCAACCCTTCCTTCGAACCAAATCTAATTTTCAATTAAATTGATATGAAAAACATAAAAATGCCAAATTATTTACATTTTCTATAATTAGAAACAATGACTTTGCTTTGCTTTAATATTGTAACAGAAATATAACTTACATAGTGTACCTTACAGGACCATAGAATGTTAGAGGATACCTTCATTGCTCGCACTATCAGTTCCAGTGTCCGTACTACAGGCAGCGTCTCCCCCGCCCCCACTAGCGCCTGAGCCCCGCACGCGTCCTACCCTGCCTTTCATTAAACCACTTGACATTAAATCCCACTGTCTAAGCTTCTCCCTATCAATTTCAAACTTTTTCTTATTCCTTTCTTCAGCTTCGCAAGATCTCCTTTTACTTGTGAGAACGATCGAATTATTTGGTTCAACTGCTAGTTGTTCATAGACACCTTCATCTGATTGTTTTATTGACATTTCCGCACTTTCAGCGAGGCTAACATATACGTCGTTTTCATTCAATTTCTGTTCTTCTTCTAAAAAGTTGCAAAGAAAACCAGATTTACTTTCCCTATTTCTTAGAACTCGGCCTTGTATGTCACAATTTACATAAGTGACATTTCTACATATTTTGTTTGTACCGTCTTTCTTTACTCTTTTGATGCTACTCATACCACAGGCTTCATTTATTTTAGCAGATACTGATGTTCCCGCAGGCATTGAATCTAAGTCATCCATGGAACGAGCATGCCTATGTGAAACACGTCTTAAATTATCTCTCCACAGGGTATCCTCGTCCCAATGTTTGTCTCCTTGGCATACAACATTTTCATAGGCACCTGCGTCTGCTTCGGCGTCATAATATACGGTATTTGATGAATTCCCGCTACAGTGGGATGACATACTTGTGCTAGAGAGTTTTATTAAGGAATTTGCATTTGTATCTGGCGAAGAGTTTTCATGATTACTATGGCTACTTGAGTTCCTTTTACATCCAAGACCTGACAAATTCATTGATTCTGGAATTTTAGAGTTTCTGCCACCGGTAGACTCGTATATATTCTTCATGTCAATCTCAGGATCCTTATCAGCTGCGCTCAAAAACTCAACAGACACACTTCTAGCTGTAGCAGCTAATTCAAAAGATGGTTCAGATAATATAAGTTGATTATTTCGAATGGGGTTATGAATATGTGAGATATCATTTTTCTTATGTAATGGGCCCCTGCGCCGTTGGTTATTCAGTTTCCGATGAAGGTTAGTATTTTTCAGGTAATGAGAAGTGGGTAAAACATTAATATGCTCTTGTGAAGAAAGATCAGAGTAGTAATAAGGAGCACTGTGTTCCGTAGAACTTTCTCTGCTATGAAATCCTGTGGAGGTTGAAGAGGCATTTGTTTCATTCCCTGCGCGAAGTGATATCTTTTCATTTTCAAATTCTTTAACCTTATCAGAGAAATCTTCATTGTTTAAGTTTTTACTTAAAAGTTTTTCTTCGTCCATATTTTTACAATAATAGGACATTGGTGACTTAGGTATTCCAGACGAACTGCAGGAGCTTTGTGAACCTGTGTAGCTAGACGTTTGTTCACTTATATGTCGGAATTGTTGTCCGTTTGAATTCCTGCTCCCAAAGCTATTTAATCTACTATTATGATTTATAGGAGTACTTGACGAACGAACGTGTGTTGCATTTTGTAAAGCAGCTTGAATTACATTATCTTTATAATTCGATGTTTCTGGGGCTGAACTATTCAAATGAGAATGCCCTTGATTATTCACATTTTGCGCTTCACTTGTACCAGCTTGTAAATTATCTAAATATCTATCCAAATCTACATAAGTAGGAACATCATTATTAAAGGGCAATTCGGCCTTTACTAATTCAAATAGTGATTCATCAGAAAGTGGTCTTCTTTTTATCATCATTTCTAAATCTCGATATCCCATAGGATGTCTATAATCTATAGCTGATTCACTTTCATTCAAACTAGTAACCTCAGAAGATAAATTTGACGGTACTAGTTCAAACTTACTACTAACATCTGATTCTAGTGATAATCGAGACGAACCTCTATCTGCACTATAACTTCTCAAAGAATCTGTTTCAATGCTGCTTGAATGATTATAGTGATCAAGTAAAGTACTACTTAGTAAATTACTAGCACTTCCATTCATTTTATTAATGTCGTTAGTAAGGCTTGCTCTACTATTTCGAATTTTCTCTCCTCTAGAAAGAGTGTCATGAATAGATGTTCGACTTCCATAAATCATTAACGATGTAGTTTTACGTTTAACGGTATTCATCTTCTGATTTTCAGACGTGAGCATTTTCAAAATAGAATTATCGTATGACATATCTGATTTGTCTAATTTCTCTAAAATATATTTAGAAAGAGCATCATCCGATAATTCATCACAAGGAGGAGATGAACTTGGAACTGGTGGAGGTGAAGCGATCTCACTGTCGGAACTATCATGAACATCTAAAGTACTTTTGCTACTGCTTAAATAATATGAAGCCGGACGAAATGTATCTGATATACTAAATCTACTGAAAGGTGAATCCAGAGAAACATCTTTATTTGTTTCGTCGTCAACATCAGAACTCTCAGATTTATCTTTTGTGCTCTTATCAGTTTTAGCAGCTCTTTTTAAAGTGTGATTTTTTGAGTCAGCAAAATTCGATGCAGTATCCAATAATTTAGTACTTGCAGTTTCATCTTGCGATTTAGTTTCGTTAGATGATAAATTATTAAGTTCCATATACACAGGTTCTACTTTTCCATTATTTACACAAACTACTTCATATGTTTGAGTATCATCGTCTTCATTTCCTAAATTCATTTCTACGTATGGGTTGTCTTCATATCCTTGTGGCATGGATTGATCAAATACACTAAAACTTTCGAATATAGCTTTATGAGGAGGTTCGTTTACAGACATTTTTCTAGGACTCATAGGCAAATAATGGTTCTCTCCAGAAACGCCAACCGGAGGTGTATCTGATTTTGCTTCAGTATCTTCTTGGATCGCGTCATTGTTTTCTTTAGTAGATTTTTTATCTTTTTCGTCGCTATTTTGATGTTCACTTGGATTTTCTTCTTCAGAGTCTAACAATACTTCATCTAAATCATTATCAGTGTATTCCATTTGTATTTCAGACTCAGCTTCACTGTCTTCTGTTTCATATCCATCTTCAGACATGGTTGGTGGAGGATTTTCTTGTACTTCTTCTTGTTCCAATTCAAATGCCGTTTTTTCGTAATTATTACCGTTATCTTCCAAGTCTACTTTAGGAATAGATATTGTACATAGAATATTTTGGTAAGTATTTTCGGTGTTATGCGTAAGTTTCACCTCTTCGTGAGAAGAGTTTTCCACTGGATCAATTTGTGCAATTGAGGGCGAGTGCGGGGTTATAGGTCGCATAATGATAGGACTTATTAGGTTCACTTTTTGAGACCTTCCTGCCTGCATTTCTCTGGGTTTTTGCAGATCAGTGCCCGATGTTCCCTCTGAGGTGCAAAAGTGAAACCGATAATTACTATATCAATAGTAATTATGCAATACATAATAATGGTTCAAAGTGTTCCTTATGGTCACCACAATGTTAGTATATTTGGATTTGGGTGTTAGAGTGATGCAAACTACTCAAAATATAACCAACAAGAACTAAGATTCGTAACCCACCACCGAATAATAGACCAGTAAAATTATGTTAGTGGCACATGACCCCGCAGGCAGGAAGGTACCTCTCCGCAAAGCGAAGTCATCATAATGCTACTGCAGGTGTTCCATGTATATGATAATATAATACACATAAAAATAATGATTAAATCTTTTCTTATTAAATGGCATTTTCATTATTTTAAATAATAGGATTTATAAGGGAAAACAGTACTGTACGCTCCCAAATTATTTGTAAAAATGATTAAAAATGAATGATCTTAGAATTTTAATAGATTTTGTAAATTAAGGCATGATAGTTGTTTGCGTAAAATAATGTTTTTAATAGGATGTTAATGCTTTGCAATACTCATGTGAAAGATTTTTTTTTTTCAATTTCTATCTTCTTTAAATACATAAGACGAGTTTTCGCTGTTTCTGTTCATGCAAAATATTATTATTTAAAAATGATAAAATAAACAGATTCATGCTCCTTTCACACTTGCTTGGGATACCAATATTCTCCACCATTCTAATCATCAATTTTTTAACCATGCTACAAAATAATATTTACCTACAAACACATCTTAATCAACATAGGAAGATAAAATATTAAAAACAATTGCCATCACATACCTTCATCATCAGAAGAATAGCTATTGTAGGAAGCATTCGTATATGTCTTGGGCTTATATTGATCAGATCGCAAAGACTGTCGACTATGATTAAGAGATCTTGCCAAAGATATTGTTGCAGGAGTACTTTTTCTTGTTAGAGGTGATTGTAACATCCTTTGTTTCCATTCCAGCAATCTTTTCATGGACTCTTCACGCTGGAAAATGAAATGTACCCATTTTTATTATCATAGCCTAGTTTTATATAAGTTGTACTAAAAGACCAAATTGAGCCTTACCCACAGGCACTACCTAACAAATACAACGATAATTGGTATCTGATTTTATTTACCTGTTGCACTTTCTTTTCGCCTTCCTTTTCTGGGGCTGTCGAAGGCAACCTCGCACTTGCAGATCTCATGAAGCCATCAGCATTAGTATCATATTTAGCTGCCTCCTTGACATATCCACTAACATTAGACCCATCACTCATCACGCTGCCACTTCTATTCAAATACTCTTTCTGTATCTCCTTCTCTTTCAACGTCCAATTAGAATTCAACGCCTCTATATCACCATATTTTGAATTATAACTAACATTATCCCGAGCCGTGCTGAACTCAGCATCATAATTATTATTTGTCATTTGAGAATATGCAGTGCTGAGTTGTTTCTTTGCTAAGCCACTAGCATATTTCGCAAGAGGTATCTCCATATTTCTAGGAGCCACACTCGGAACCAGCCCCTGCGTTAAGTACTGTGCGGATTGCCGCATTTTTTCTGCATAACTTTCTTCGGAATAATACCTGTCTGAACTAGGATCGTAATATGAATTGATATCCAGACTAGACTTAGGTCGTTGAGGCGGCTCTTTGTATGTGTCATAAGCTGAGCGAGCGGGAGCAGTTTTGTTTAACATTTCAGCTTTAGATTCATATTCAAGAAAATCAGCGCTGTGGGGTCTCGGCATTGGTGGTTGGATTCCACTCGATTGCATCTTCTTTCTCCTTAATACAGACGGTCCACTGAATGTTTTCTCCTGGGACTGAAAGAAAAGACCAAATTTTGAAATCAGGTATTATATTAATCTCAAAGGATTTAAAAGTACCAACTGATGTTATACTTACATAATTTCCCGTATTTCTTTGTTGTTGTTGTTGTTGTTGTTGCTGCTGTTGTTGATGACTAGAAATGCTAACACCATCGCGATCTTGAGATGGATTTGGCGACTTGGCGTATGTTTTACCATATTCATTTTCGGTGGCATAATGCGAATATACATCCTCATAGTCTCCAATCTTTTCTTTATTATAAGCAACAATGGTTGTAGATCTACCGTATGCATCTGGTGTTCGTCTCTCAGCTAGTAAGCGTTCGTTGATAGCACTTCCCGCTCTCCCAGGCCTTGAACTCAGCTCCCCATACACATCCCTGTTATAGGCGTTCAAATCAAGATTAGATTTAGCATTATTTCTACTTTCAGCAATAATTTCACTGTGAATCAATTCAGCTCTTTCATCCTTCTTATTAGATCGAGAATTTTTATTGTGCATTTCGTTTCGTTCGTCTTTAGAGGAAACGTCCTGAGGAGTCGTATCTTGAAGGAAAGGATTGCGTTGCGATTGCCTTTCGTATATTTGTTCTCTTTTCTCTTGTGCCACTTGCTGCTGACTTCGATTCCTATCAAAGTAAGGCGATTGCGCATTAGACTTATACATGGATGATGTACTAGGTTGGTTGTTCTCAAGTTTGTCAGTAACTGTGTTTGTTAATGGCAGAGAGAGATGTTGCGTATCATATGGTGGTCGTTTTGTTTGATACTGTGGTTGCTGTTGTACTGGCGGTGGAGATTGCGGACTGCGAGTGTATGTGGGCTCTTGGTTTGGACTGGCTGGATAATTTACGTGGTCTTGATATCGTGCGTGACTAGTGCCTTGACTGTAGTGTGATGCTGGCTTTTTGAGTAAGTCATAATTTGGATCGTACCTGTAATGCATGGAAATGGAATAGTAGTAAAATTATGTTTATTTTTATCTGTTATTAGGACACAAATACACAATTGAAAAGAACTATTCTTACATGTCCGGACTTGGTGAATTATAGCCTTCATTGGAGCGTCTGGGTTTCGGTGGTGCGTTGGCGTAAGTTGGTATTTCGTCGCCATCCTACAATAAAAACAATCTTTTTATTATTAAGTTCATATGTATAGCACGATGTTACTAATTGACACCGAACCATCAATTGTGATACATTTCATAAATACATTCTGAACAGGTCGTTAATGTTACAATCAATTTGCGGCGGCGTCATCCGCACTATTATCTGCAGTTATAACGACCATGTAATGGCTGTCCTTGGTTCCGCTCTGGCAAACTAATTGCCGATCACCTGCACCGGTACATTATACGTGCTTACAATAATACCCACCTCTGTCTTCGCAGCTGTCCGATCGCTCTGTTTTTGCGGCTGTTCACTGAAAATAGAAGTTAATGTATTTTAGAATCAACAGATTCGAACTTAAACCAACTGTTCAAACATTCTACTTTCAAAAACGTAATAGCTCAATCATCAAGTCAACATTAATCTGTGCCAGGTATCAACAAGGCGTTACTATCTACTGATCTGATCTCGAAGGTAATCTTACTTGGGGCTTTGCATTAGTGCGGCCATGGTCAACGCCTTCACCCATTTCATCATGGCCTCCTGATCAGGTGCTGCGAGGATGTAAGTTCTCATATTTGCATGCTCCAGTTTAAAAGCATACTTCCGAAGTACTTTGTCTTCTGAAGTGCAGCCCGATACTCTATAAGACGGTAGGAGTACGGAGCCAAGTAGTTTCTCCTCGTCTTGACCTGTGAAATAAAAACGTACATTAATACAACCTGGCAAAAACAAAAGATTATTTGCTGTGTTTCATCAAGTGAATAAACTCCCGTAGTAACAATATGGCATTGTGTATTTATCGACGTTGATTGTTGTTTTTACTTACTTTTATAGTAGAACAAGCAGTACTCCGACAGCACGAACCATCGCTTCCTCCAGACTTTCAGTCCGTCTGAGCCTTGTTTGTAAAGTATGCCAGACATAGTAACTGGAGCTGATGGTATTCGTTGCGCTATAGGTGACCGCAGCGCTTGATTGCCACCGCTACTTCTTCTACTATCAGACGACGGAGATTTCACGCTAGGACTACTAGATTCGCTCGACTTCATGGGCGATGCGACACTCATATTATTCTTTTGGCTTTGGTTGTTATAATCCGATGGAGGGGACTGGCTTTTCCCTTTATCAGCTTCTATTTGCCTTCTGTATTGTTGTTCCTGCTCTCTGTATTCTGCTTGCTGATTTTGATTCCATTGAGTTTCATATTGCCTGTTTTGTTTCTCATATTCCTTATACTCATTATTTTTTGCATAACTGTCAATGTCTTTTTGTATATCAGGGCTACTATATTCTTTGAAGTCGTTTTTACTACTGTACCTATCGAGGTCTCTATACGAACCATCAGAGTATATACTGTTTTGCAAGTTAGGTGGTGGTTGAACTCCATGAATTTGTTGTAGTAACAATTGTCGTTCGGCAAACTTCTGCTGTTGGTGCATCTGTGCCTGATTTTGGTAATGAAGTTGTTGTTGTAGTTTCATTTGCTGAATTTCACTGTACTGTCTTCGTAATAACTCAGTGTTACTCTGTGGTCCTGTCCTATTGGAATATGGTAGATATGGCTTTGATCCGTACTGATTAGGGTTAACATTAGGCCTATACATAGGTTGATGATTTTGGTATATTTGGTTGGTATCTTTCGGTGGGTTGCGTTTTAAATAATCTTGATAGACTTCCGCATTGTATCCCTTAGGGATATTGTGTAGTAGCTCATGATTTACATTTTGATCTGTGTGCACTTCTGTCCTTTCGTGCCTCGGAGGTGACTGCGGATAATTATAGTTATCATTTGCTCCGTAATGCCTGGCGTAATCGTGATTGTGTCCAGTGCCATATAAATCGTGTCTGTTTTCAAGGAGCGGAGATCGTGCATTCATGTTCGAGTGATACTGACTCTGCAGTAATTGGTGCATGACGCCATTTGGTTGTATTTGGCCTGTTTGTGAAGAACTTAGGTGGGTTAGTTGTGGGTGCTGCTGCGAATAGATTTGCTCGGGGTGGACATGATGAGCCATGAGATGTTGCTGGGTCAGCGGCTGCTGCGTAGCCGGCGCTATCTTTTTGTTCTCCATTTGGTATTGGCTCTGTGATGCGGGTGGATCAAGCCTGAAACAAAACGAAACATAAATAAAGCTATTATATTGCGAAAGGGTTATTCACCGTTGACATGTATGGTATAATAAAATGGTATGTAGAATATGATTGCGTGCTCGATAACATGAACCGAAACGATTCAATTTGAGTCGGTTAATCGAAATGTTATCATCGTGGGTTTGATAACGTGCATTTGAAGAAGTATTGTATATGTTAAAGAAGCACATTGATTACAATCACGTAACGCTTTGTGGCGCCGCGCCGCCTGGCCCGCATGCCACACAATAACTGACAAGCATTCAGACTCAAATATTTTTATGATGTATTTCTTATACAATGGAATTTTAATACGTGAAGTCACACTTGATACAGGGTAATTTATAAAATGTTGGTAAATGTGTGTTTGAGTTGAGAAAGTGAACTTACAATATAATTCCCATTCATTTACAAAGACAAACTAGTGGTTAGTGTTACATGAATAACAAATAAGAATTTTACCTATACCACGTAATCTATCTATGTATTTGTCTGCGTGTTATGGTGTTATCATGCAACCCCTATTGTAAAACACGTAAAAAGTCTATTTTCATGGGAGTGTTAGCACGCAAAATAAAGCTATGTATTTTATAGTCACTTCCCACGCAAATATAAGGCACCCTGAAAAACTCGCCTGTGTGTGAATTTATTAATATTCTAGTTTCTTATGACAACCTTATAAACAGCTTTTTACTATTGGTCGCAGAATGAACATGAGTTCTCAAGAAATAAAGTAGATAGGGACCTACACAGGTAGGTATTTACACTGTTATTTCTAAACTAGCTATCCGGTCCAGAATTGTCAATCTCCTTTATGTCGTTATCTCGCACTTTATAAATATTTTTGCGAAATAAATATTTTTCAAGTCAGTTGAATGAAAAGATCATAATATTGTTTCTCATCAGGAATTCTATTCCTTGTTACAATAACACGTGTCTAGGTAAGTTATGAGCAGTTATTAGACCAAAACAAAATGTGGATTATACAAAATCTAAAAATACTTAAAATACAGTATTATTTTTATCTACTACAAAATCGGACTTTACTGTTCAGAGATGGATCTAAAAAATACCAACTATTCATAATTACTTAAAAAGACGCATATGGAAATATATGTTTGTTTATTGAACTATCAAGTGAATAAGTTACTTACCTAATAGTGTAGGTATTAGCAAACAAACACGCATTGTGTAAAATAATGGTAAACAAACAATTTTAAAGTGTCATCGACCTAATTAAATTATCTTTGATTATCAACATTCTTCGACGTTTTCAACAATATTGGGTCATGCTCCTTTTCATTACCTATATACTTGCATAAATTCGTAGGTAAATATACAACGATGAAGATCTGATGGGAATCTTCACTCAATTACTTTAGTAAAATCGATCCAAAATCAATAACAATCACAATTTATTCCTAACAAAAAATAATTAATAAACCCATCTATTCACCCCACACAAACCCACACAACATCAATATTTCCCTCTGCTACATTCGTTTCATACTTGCTACATCTTAGATCAACTCTCATCCTCCACCAATAATGAGCTTCGATCCATCATTCGACTCACGCGCAGCATCCGGCATGAAAGCGACCACTAGTGTTCTCTAATGACCGGAAGATGCGCGAACATCTAAGTCGGTAGTCGTTGTGTTCGTCTGCTTGTGTGCGACCGCTTCCTCCACGTAACGATAATGAGTCATGTCAATCATTGTCTTTTGATCGTGAAGTTGGTAAAAATAAATGCTCATACGCATGTTTTAAGAGAGAGAGGGCAGGCATTCGCCTATGCTTCTTCCTATGCTTATGTCATAAAATATCAAATTGCCAAAGTTAAATTAAAATTGAAAGATTTCCTGATTTCCATGAAGATTTCCTTTTACCTATGAGTCTATGTTCTCTCGAAGAAAGACAGAGAAGGAAGTCTATGTTTAAGTAATTATGTATGTAAATGCATATTGCACCAACGTATCTCATTTATCAAAGTATGCGCTGAAAAAAGATAATCTTTGACAAAGCATTGTCGACTATTACTAAGAAAGTTTCAACAGAAGCTAACAGGAGATATAAAAAAAACCGGCCAAGTGCGTGTCGGACCACGCACAATGAAGGGTTCCGTAGTTGGGATGAATTAATCCCAAAAACAAACTTAACTTTGTAGTTGAAAAATATGTTCTCCCATACGGAATGTATGGCAAAACATGTTTTTGCAACTGCAAAGTTAAGTTGGTCAATTATTACTCGTTAACTTGTAGAGCCTACTTAGCTGTGATAGTTTTCCTTTTAATTTCGTTATATAAACTACTGTTGAGATTTTTTTCACACACCCAAAACTAACCATTTAGCCGGCAGGGGGGACACTTGACTCTAACAAAAATTAGCACTTTAAAGCTTAATATTTCGCAAACGGATCCCTGAATCCAAAAATAGTTTTGACAAACTCACAATGTTTTTAAAGGACCTTTCCAATGATAACCCTCACTATGGGTTAAAAAAAGAAAAAAAATAACATCACCACTTTACGTGTATGAGAGGTACCCTAAAAAAAAATGTTTTTCATAATTTTATTTTACCACTTTGTCGGCGTAATTAAAATATATACCTATGCCAAATTACAGTTTTCTAGTACTAAGGGTCTCGGAGCTAGACCGCGGACAGACAGACAGACGGACATGACGAAACTATAAGGGTTCCTTGTTTACTACGGAACCCTAAAAAAGTAAACTGTCTAGATAGACATTTGAAATATTTCCTATTGGTGACAGTCTGAGTAATATCCGTAATGTATTGCTTACTAATCTGTTGTATTTACATTCTAACGACCGTCCCATGCATTATGTATCAGATGTCATTAATTATAATTTCTATGCAAAACTGCACATACTTGAAAGCTCTCTAATTTCCAGCTAATTAGCCAGGTCTTAAATAAGTAATGAATGACGCAAGTGACCCAAATATACTTTAGCTAGACTGTAAACACATAGTTTATCGTGCCAACGTGCAACAGGATATTATGAAGGATTAATAAGTCTTATTATAAGCTTTGGAATCTATTACGGGCTTAATGTTATAGTTATGCCATAAAATGGGTGAGAACCAACGTATTGCTAAATATTATTAGGATTTTATTATGCCTATAAAAATGTTCTATGCTCATAAAAATAACTATCTCTTAGAAGAATGGTTTCTTCAAGTTCGGCACGATATCTATAGCCATATTTGGAGTACAAGAATGAATAGCATCTTATTTTCCAGCGATATTTGTTATCGGTGATGCCGAAGTCAATAACACTAATACTTCACGCGAACTAAATACCAAGACTGTCCGAGACAAACATTATAAACTTTGGCAAATCATCAAATTTCGCACGCACTGAAAATAACCCAGACGTTCCAAATATTAAATTGAGTGATGCGGTTAGATTTTGTCGTTTCCGAATTGTTAATATCGAGGAATTAGTCTGGTAGCCACGGTTCTTAGCGCTAGGTCATAAATAGAGTCATTATGGGTGATATTGTTTGCTGCTGCTCGGTCGAAAGCTGGTCCAGTTGGCTTCGAGCCAACAATGCGGCGGACCCGTTTACACCACGAGACGACCCGCGATTAATCTGCCGTTCAATGTCAATCCTACCATGGATGACCTACATTCGCTGTACGATGCTCTGATTCTTAGATAGATCAAAGGTGATATTTTGAGATGCGATTGTGATATCGTGTGCTGTGTCATACAAATGGTCTGGACTCTATCATTTGTCTTTATGCTTTTTCAAAACATGGTCGGTCACGTCTTTTATAGCGTATAATATTACGATTATTACGTAAGTAAGGAGTTAATAGCCAACTCTTAAGCACAATCAAAATCAACCTCATCATCTTGTCTGTCAAAATGAAGTGCGAACGAAAGCTTTACAGCATCAAGCTTCATCACTCCGCTGACAAGACAGAGTGACAGCTGGCTGTTCAAATTGTCAGTCACTGTTACTGTTATTTAATAACACACTCTTATAAACACCTTATAAGAGTGTTATTAACATCATTTATGTAATGTAACACCTCAATTATTTAATGTGCTTACAACAATTACAATAAATAAAAACCTGAGTTAGGCAGTGAAATTTTAATGTAATTAAGTATTTAATTACTTGTTTACATTGCTTATGTAAGCGTTAATTTTAATTGTGCACACATTACCATAACTAAATAATAATTAGATAGGTACGTTGTACACAAAATATTAAGTTGCTAAGAGGTATGATTCGTCGATGGTAAAGTAGGAAGTATTTATCTCATCATCTGCCTAGCCTATTCCCAACTATGTTGGGGTCGGCTTCCAGTCTAAACGGATGCAGCTGAATACCAGTATTTTACATGGAGCGACTGCCTATCTGACCTCCACAACCTAGTGACTAGGTAACACGATACCCCTTGGTAAGACTGGTTGTCAGACTTTTTGGGCTTCTAACTACCCGTAACGACTGTCAAAGATCTACAAATGACAGCCGGGACCAACGGCTTAACGTGCTTTCCGAGGCACGGAGGGGACTTGGTATGTAAAGATGGTCACCCATCCACGGACCAACCGCGGCAAGCGTAGCTTAACCTGATCGATCGACCCGTGCAGCTGTTATTACTTAGCCACAAGCCCCTCAATAGGAAGTATTTATCTAAGCTTGGCTATTGCGAATAGGTAGGAAGAAAAAACTTTTTACAAAAAAAAAAACAACCGACTTCCAAAAAAAACACTGCAAAGTGAAAAATAACTTTAATTTCGGAAGTTGGTGTCTTTGATTTTGAATTGTCATTTTTGTCACTGACTTCCGAAATTAAAGTTATTTTTCACTTTGCAGTGTTTTTTGTTTTGGAAGTCGGTTGTTTTTTTTTTTTTTTGTAAATAGGTTTATTTTTTACTTTTTAGTTGTGGTACTATTACCCCACACAAATCCGAATACCACTACCTGCTATGTAAATAACAGTGACAAGAACTTATTAAGATATCATCCAGATACTTAGTGGGAAAAAATACGTATTATTGAAGCTAAGTCAAAAACTACCCAAGCTAAATTAATAAAATTTATATGGAACCACCTCTGAAGTATGACCTACCTAACAAAAAAAGAATCATCAAAATAAATTTATAATTGGCGGAATAATCGCATCGAACATACAAATAAAAAAACAGTCGAATTGAGAACCTTCTCCTTTTGGAAGTCAGTTAAAAATCTTCTTAATTTAACCTTTAGCACCAAACGTGCTATTGACTCTATGCCTCCTCGTCGTTTGCCTCATTAGCATTACTGCCTTTCGCCACAAAAGTCGAAGTCGCCGTAATGACAGCACTATTCATTGAAATGTTAATGCTACTTTAATAGTTGTTATAAAATACTTAGGTACCTAATCAACGCTCAACCTGTTCTTAAGTTACTTGTAGCTTACGCACGCACATCCTAGCTCAGAAATTTCCAAGAAATAGGGATAATGAGTAGTGTTAAAGTTTCTAAGAAATTTTCTGTTATTAGAATTCTACACGATGCCCTAGTAAGTTATTGAGCACGTAATGTAAATGAAACCACAAACACAGAAAGTATCTACTCGCGATACCGCAAGACCAATAACACATTCGGAACACGATTTTCAAATAACATGTTCATTTGTTTATTTGTTTAACACTGCCGCCATTTTCATTCACAACACACTGCCGATTGAAAGTTTAGAAATCTCTGACTCAGTTCTTACTCATTTTACCTCTAGTATCCGGATTTCAACATTTAACTGCCAATTTCCCAATGAGACACCACAGTGTCTGATCAGATAGCAGAATAAACTGGAAAATTTGAGACAAGAAACACAAAACCTTCAAATGACCTACTTTAATCTAAATGCCAGCAAATCGAATTGATTCTATATCTAAATCAGTATCGAATGACATCATTGATGAAGCCATATTGTTTTATAAGGCTGTCGTCAGTCGTCACCTAAGCTCGGACAAATGGAACGATGCCTCGAATGCAACGGTTATCGCCTTAAAAGGAAATAATTTACTCCGGCTGTCGAGAGAGTGCGTTCCTGACCCCTGTCAGTTGGACAATTTCTAATAGTAATAAGGATCAATTCGCTTAACACTATTATGTGTTAAGCGAATTGATCCTTATTACTACTAGGGCTGATAAAAAAGTAATGATAATGATGATTATATAGCTGAAGAGTTTTTAAAGTGGAAACTTCTTTATTTGCGTTGGGCATTTTTGAGATGGGAAAAAACAATTGAACTCGCGACGCCGTTACCAACACCTCATTTTTGTAAACGCAATTGTGCTTTTTATTTATATTACGCTACGGATCAATGTTCTATGCAAGTAATATATTTTTACTTTAAAGGTTTTGGAAGTATTTGTTTTTTGTAAACGCAGTTGTGCTCTTTATTTAGATAAGGTTACGGACCAATGTTCTATACAAGTATTTTTCTTCCACTAGGCGATCTTGTTCAAGTTTTCACTTCTACCGGCACTCCCGGAGTGCCACTGTTTTTTTGTATATTTGAACGTGCTAATCTGGAACTACCAGTCTGATTTGAAAAAATCTTTTTGCATTTGATAGCCCTATTCTTGAGGAAGGCTACAGGTTATTTAATATCACGCTAGAACCCATAGGCGCCGAGCAAAAAAAAAAACAACCGATCATCACTACTTTTTGATCAGCCTAGTATGTTGACGGCCGGACTGTAGGCAATCATTGTCCTGGTTAGATGTCCTGGTTAGATGGAGCATATAATATGATGTTTCCATCGCTAGTAGCTAGAACCTTAGGGTTAAAATTAACCGCATCCTGGAGCCTTGTGGTCGCGAAATTATTCAAGTGCAATTAAATGGGTGTCTTAGCATGTAAATTACGTGTATAGACAAGATTGACTGTTAGTTATCGAGTCACGTTCGTTATTACTGGTTTATTTGCTATGCATATTGTGGATTGAATGGGCGCCCACATTAGTACCTACATACTAAAGTCGTTACCGTCTTTAATTGGTGGGGTATACACGATTTTTCATAAATATATACTTATAGGCTCCGCGCAAACGGGCCACCGACCGCAGCCACCGGTGGCTGATGACAAGCTGTTTACATGATTCTTAACGCGTTTTGTATGGAATCGCCGCAAACGTGTAGCGAGTGGCGTCCACTCGCGACTCAGTGCCCGCGACACGCTACCGCCACACACGAATCCGTGAGACTGTACAGCAGGAGTGTTACAAATTGTGGCGGCCACCGACCACCTTCGTTTGCGCGGTACCTACCAAATGACGTGGCGCGCGACAGCCACCGATGGCTGTGGTCGGTGGCTCGTTTGCGCACAGCCATACAGCGTATCAGAAAGGAAAGGAATATGGCACAGCTGATTGTTTTAATGTTAGTCCCATGGAAAAAGTTGTTCTTTTTGATGTTCTCTACATACCTACATGTTTTGATCTGTAATTGATAAAATAATTATAATAATTTCATTAACATTCTAAAGTTCATGGAAATTACAGAGAAACAGTAACAAAAATATTTAGATTCATTATCACCTGCTGTGCGGCTGTTATTACTTAGATCGTGGCTAAGTAATAACAGCCGCACGGGTCGATCCATCAGGTTAAGCTACGCTTGCCGGAGTTGGTCCGTGGATGGGTGACCATTTCTACATACCGAGACTCCTCCGCTCCATGTAAAATAGTGGTATTCAGCTGCATCCGGTTAGACTGGAAGCCGACCCTAACATAGTTGGGAAAAGGCTAGGCAGATGTTTATCATCTGCTATTTGACTAAATTGTTAACAAGAGAAAAACAATGTACTTAACAACAAAATACTGGCTACAAGAGTCAACCCCTTAAAACTTTAACTGTAACAAGTGAGCGCCCCAGAAGAACACTTTTGTTTTACTCAAGCTGTAGTTTGACAACTCGCTGAATGTGACATTTTGTTGTTTCGGAAGCATTTTATAAAAGTTTTAATTACTTAACTTGTGAAAAAGTTTGACTACCGTCGAAAGAATTCGCATTCTGTATTTTCTAAATCATAATTACGATTTACATTATGTTTAATACTAGGGATGTAACGATTCCGATTCCGATGCCGGTAGGTTCCGATATCAGCATCGCCGATTATATACAACCGATTTCAAACAGTTTGAAAAGCGCGAAACGTTGATGCGCGCGCAACATTGTCGCTCTGTCGCCAGGCGACACTGGCGGCAGAGCCGCGCAGCGCGTGCTCAGCGACATTGCAACACGACAAAGGGCAGTGTTTGCAGTTTGCTGAGCGTTTGCTGAGCGATGTTTCGTGCCTGTTTCACGTCACCGTTATTCGTGATTCTGTTTATTCACACAGTGAAGTGAGGACTATTAGACTGTTTTATTTTATATAAGTAAGTAAAATGGCGACGCCATTTAAACGTACATACTTAATTATTTATTTGATTTATTATCTACTAAGCCATCGATATAGGCATCAATTCAAAAGTCATTTATTCAAACTAGGCTGAGAATCAGCACTTTACGAACGTCAAAATTACATAAGACATTCCCCCAAAAACGGCCCACCCTTCACCACTTCCTAGTGCCTTTAGCTGGGAAGAAGAAGTGGCGCAACAAACTCCCCAGCAGCACAGCTGTCTATTCAAGTTAGAAAAAAATTATTCTACACAATAAGTAGGTATGCAAAATAATTTACAATACACAACACAAAACATAATTTAATCAGTATCATCGGTATCGGTATCGCCAATTATTTACTACAATAATCGGTATCGTATTAGGAAAAGTATGTATCGTTACATCCCTATTTAATACTAACGTATATAAAATTAATATACTGTGTTTTGATGTTTACTAACGTTCTTAAAAGGCGATGGCCTAATGACATTGAAAATGTCAAATAACAGTTTCGTAATAGGTAAAACTTACAAGAGTGAAGTACAAACAAAAAGGTCCTTATTCTCTTAAGTTTCAAATAACAATCATAGGTTGAATATGCAAGGCATGAAATCAATATCACAGCATCCGACTGTAACTTATCTCGTTTGACGAGTTAGGTACGACATACGATACGATATACCTAAGTATGTTATGTACCTGTTGTAGGTAGTAGTAGCTTGCTAAGCGTATTTATGTATGTAAGTAACAATAAAACAAACTGTCAGAGCACTGAAAAATGATATCATTGAAATATTTTATGACTGACCTGCAATTTACACTTCTTATGTCATTTTTAAGAGCGTGCATTCTGATAGTGGGCAACGTCGCAAATAGATGTCAAATATTTCGCTGTTTTTATTAATTTGGCAATATAACTGTATTGAAATATGAAATGTGGCTAACTAGTGAACTAAAATATTGATTATGAAATGCAATAATTAATATTTTAACACCGAATATTTAGTTTTCGATGTAAAAAAAAGTATTTGGAAACTTTTCAAATGCCTTTTTGGCACCTAAAACGGTTACAACATGAAATCAGTGTTATAATTGCAATTCATTTTTCATATTCTAGTTCACTACACTCCGCTTGAAATAAGATTAGACATTTAACTAATCCCTTTTTGCAGTCCGTTCAACCGATTTTGACTTCTATTGCGTTGATGTCATGACAAATGGCAGCTGCAGTAAACAGTTGGTATTGTAACCACTTTTTGCTTTTAATGCCATCCTTATACCTACGTCTTAGAAGTCAAAATCTGTTGAACGGACTGTAAAAATGGTTTGTTTAAATGTCTAATCTTATTTCAAATGGAGTATAGTTAGCGATATTTCCATACAGTAATATTGCCAAATTAATCAAAACAGGTAAATACATATATGACAACTATTTGCGACATTGCCAACTTTAAGAGTGATCGCTCTCAAAAGAAAAATCAATCATATCAGATTTCTTAGAAATCATATATCTGGTAGGTAGCTATAACTAATCGTAAATAATAAAATAACTACTTCAAAGGAAATGACTCGTTCAAGAAACTGGTAGGCAACCACTTAAGTATTCATTCATAATCGCGACTTGCACTTGGCTTGCGCTGCCTTTCAATGCTAGTAAAACAAAACAAATAAACTCTATGAATGACTTCATCCCATGAATACAGTATTTGAAACAAACAACACACCCAAACGGAAAAAGACTAACGAGAAAAAAGGTGTGGGGAAGATCAAAGCTGTCACCGAGGTGCTTGCGCATCCGTTTCCAATTGACGACAACGACTGACGGTTGAGAAGTACCAGCGAAATTCCATTGACACTTGGAGTATGTGAGATATTAAGGTGTACGATTCACCGCAGTGGAATGCTAAGGCAGAGTCGATTGGCTGAGCCGGTCCCGCACCGCGTTGGGTTCCCGCGGTGTTCCCGCGCATTCTTGCCGCCGAGGTGAACAACCGCCGCGCACGTCGTCGTCCTTGGAGCCGCGTGCTCCTTTCTACACAGCCTCCATCAACCCGTACCGAGGGTTGCCACATTTCCGTTGGAACTGGACGCTGGATAGGGTCCGGTTCTGCGCCTTCCAATTAACGATGGTAATTACTGTAGATATGTGAACGCGCTCGAGTAATAGTGGTAACGGAAACTGTTTTTATCATAGAGAAGAGATGGCTTATTTAATTTATGTTTTAGTTTCTCGTTGAAATCTTTTGATTAGGTGCATCGAACGTTAATAAAATTCTATTTACAGATAGAGACTGTAGGTACCTAATCTACATTCAGCTATGAAAAAACCGCTGTTGCCAAAAAAATCTAAACATTTGTAGACCACATGCGAAAACGGCACGACTGGCAACCCTACTCAGCCGCTGAACCAGCGTGGTTTGATAATTCACATGTCGGTGGTAAACTGTAACCTGAGTACCGTGACCATAGACGAGATGTCTTTGTGCGTACAACCGAACGGTGTGCGAGATTTTCTCACATAGATGAAACAATATCTGATGGAATTTCGCAGAAATATGTCAAAATGTTGGCCTACATTTTTGGCATTGTCCACAAATATTGTTTTTATACGAGTTTAAAAACAAATATAGCTATGAGTATGTCCACACACACACACACACATGACATAACATCACACCTGTATTTCCTGAAGGGTTTGGCCCAGGTGCACTTATAGTACACCCACATTTCGCCAGTTATGTTTAAGTCCCATGTAATAGGGGGCATATATTTCCAAGAATTTAAAGTTTCAGAAATCTTTAACCAAGCAATATATAAAAAATTATGTTGAAACATGTGAGCAAAACTTTCTACCAAATTAAAAAATCATAGAAGTCATTGCGTACAGTACAAATCACGTTGTATTTAAATAATACTCAAAAAAATGCTAGGCAATAAATCAGTCCATTAAAACAAGCAATTTCACAGATTAAACAATTATAATTTTATGCTAATATTTCCGGCACACTAACCACTTTCTACTAAGAATTCAGGCAGCGTGGAAAAAGTCTACCATTCTTTAAATATTTTAAGTAAAAATAAAAACTCATCGTGAAACCTGTGCTACTCGCAATATTCTAAAATTAATGGCAACATTTTGCAAATACTTTTTTACAAGCTGGCTGGTTTAAGTCGTTATAAATTTTCATGTTTCGAACGTAAAAATAAAGTCTGTCTCAGCATGTAACTATGTATTTGAGGAAAGCATTTCCGCCCGCCCTGTTACACGAGAAAATGTGAGTTCGGGAGTTTCCCCGTGAAATTCACGAGACGGTGCCGCTCAAGTAAGTACCAAGTACCATCGTAACGTAAAAGTGGTAATTAACCAATTATCCATCTCCAAACTAAGCATCGTTTCAGAGCAGTTAAAGAGTTAACATTTGTGAACATTGTACCGACCGGCAGAGCATGAAAACTTGACAAAGAGAGTGCCCACAATAAGTTATGTTTTTGTTGTCGCGATTGTACTCAAAGCGCCTGCCGCCCGTCGGCTGCCAGTGTAGGGTTACCGCGTTACAGGTCGGAACTTCAAACAAAAAAGCCACGTCTGTCTCCACCGAGTTCACTAAACCAAAAACAATGGGACAAACCAGAAGTTAACGGTAAATATTTGTTTTGAGGATAACAAAAGTTTCGAGTAACATTTCCTTGTAATTGACCAATCTTTAAACATTTTACTTTCATCTCAATAATTGTTTACTCTTTTTGGTATTGAAACTTTATTACAGATGAGGTTAACGGTATTCCAGGTTAATAACGTACCTATTACAGCGTCGAGATACGATTCAGATGAAGTTTATTACTTATCCATTAACAAAATTATGTAATTTAAAATTATACGCTTTCATAATACTGTACCATTATTGATACATTCGTTTTATGAGCCGTCCGATTTAAAAGTAAAAGCATTACCTACTTAAAATAATTTTGATTATGTGAATATAGATTTTATGACATTTCAGCAATAAATATGGAACTAATCTTTAAGCTATCCTATTCTATTAAATGAGCAATGTTTATATAAATGTATAGATATATATTTGTAATCACGTTCTCGAAAACGACTGTAACGATTTTGATAAAAGTTAAAATAGTAATAAAATTTCGATGAAGGGTTACGGGGGTGAAAAATCGATCTAGCTAAGTCTCATATCTAGGAAAATTAGTTTTCTCTATTTTCATAGCCTCGGAAATGTGGTACAACGTTGGTATACCTAGACGATATGTTTATCTATTTTCACCCGAGCAGAGCTGTCGACCAGGTACTTTTGACTAATTACCTAAGAAATCAAGATCGTTTCACAACTTTCTAAAGTTGTAATATTTCTTTTAATCAGTTCCGTACTATTTATCAACCATTGAATCGGTTTAATTAGGTGCAAGTCCACCTTGAGCTTATTTTAACGACAGGCATATTGCAAAACTTTGAAGTGAATTTATCTGACCTTATCAAAATATTATACCTACAACCCTACTTTATATGAACAAGATATGACATTCATAACATTTCTTGTGCTTTGAACAGCAATTATACCTATTAGTTTAACATAGCTACTAGCTAGATGTTTTCCATAAAATAATGTTTTAGTAAAACATTCAAGCATACTGAAAAGATTGGAAAATAACAATAACCTTCTGACACACATAAAATAAACAGTCAATCATAAAATAAAATAAAGTTTTTGAATGAAGCATTTTGTAAAATTATTTCCAAGTGCATGTTAGAATGTAAGAAATAATGTCTTCTCATCCCTATTCTGTTCAAAGATCAAAACAAATTGTCTGCTTCCATAAGTCCTTTATGTGTTCTCTGTAATTTATATTGCCATAATCGCAATACCCTAAAAATTTTAATATTTACTTGGAGTATTTAAAATCAGTTTGCTAAATAAATCTTAAGTTTTTGTTTATGTCTGTCTTACTTGGTAAACGGCTTAAGTTTATTTTTGTGCTCTTTTTATCCTCTGTCCTATCGCAGGTACGCTGGAAGGGGGTGCGTACAGAAAACCTCCACGCGTGACTGATACCTGCTGGTCCCTTACGGATACGTTCGGGGGGAAGAGCAGTTGTCAGGCCGGTGCACCCTGGGCATGAACAATATACTCTTCGGAAAAGGTTTGGGAGTTTTTCGGAGAGGGTATTGTTTGTGGCTAATTTCTGTGGGCGGGGGAGCAGCATGCTCCTCGACGTTCTTCCGCTTGTCCCTCTGATTTGCAGAGGGCACAGTGGGGGAACGAAGGAGGCGGGTCGCTCCTGATCGATCGACGTTCGTCGATTGACACTGGACGTGACCCCAGCCGCTGCGGTGCAGGCGCACCAAAGCGGCTATCGTTTCTCCCTCAAGAGCGATCTTGAGGGAGAACTTTCGGCGGGTTCGCTGAGCCAGGTTATCTGGACAGCGGACGGAGGCATGTATAATGCCGCCGCCGGGGGCTTGGCTTAACCGCCCGGCCCAGAGGAAGGACACCTCTAAGATAAAAAACCACCTAATCCTAAGTTTTGAAGCGCGGCGAGAGGATGAGTGGCTGGTGGGGGACCAGTCGTTAGCGTTTCACCTGTAGATACCTGCCGAACTCTACAGTATGTAGGCTTACCTAGGCAAGAGGCTCTGCCTAGGTGGACATGTAGTTCCTCAATACTCGTGGGATTAAGAATGGATACAATTATTAATAAAAACAAAAACCAAAACCAAGACGACGTGCCAATTGTATTGGCGGAGAAGCTACCGATTGCCGGCAACGGCAACAAGAGCCGAGGAGGCTCCAGTCCCTCAGGGGACCAAAGCATGTCCGACCAGGACACAAAAAGCGGGGGCTCCAAGTCCAAATTTTGGGGCAAAAGGTCGCGCGGGTCGGAGCGCACAGGATCGGCGGGGCAATCCTCGGGCGAGGAAAGCCTCCCGATCGCGAAAGTGCCGACAGTAAGGAGAGGCCGAGGACGAGCGGTAGCCGGAGCAGCTTCCGCTTCGAGGCTGGGGCGGGGCAATCGGGGTCGCCTCAAGCGGCCTGATACGCCGCTAATCAGTTCGGAGAGCGAAACCGGGGTCTCGTCATCCGAAGCCTCAACGGAGGAGTCGGAGGTGGTGGTCGCCGCCTCACCGGTGGGCACGAAGGTGCGGCCTGACGCCGTGAAGAGTGCTCTGGGTGGGGTGGTCGCCACCGAACAGATCGCCGAATTGGCCCGTCCGCTCCGGGAGCGGGCCAAAAATAAGCTGGACCACCGTGGGGATAAGCCGGACGCCGCTGGTGGCTCCAATTCGGAGCGAGCGGTCAAGTTCGCGGAGGAGGTAGCGGCCGCGATCAGGGAGGTGGCCTTCAAGAGGACGAAGTCCTCTAGAGGCAAGGCAGTATCCGCGGCTACTGCCTCCATCATGGCGGCAGCGGAGGCCCTCCAACCCGGGCCTCCGCCGGACGGTATGTCGGAGATGCGGGCGGAGATCGCCCGCTTGACAGCCGCCATGGAGCTTCTCCAAAAGGAGAATGCGGAGCTCCGAGCGGACTTGGCTGGGCTCCGAGGAGCCGGGCCCCGAGAGGTGCCGCAGGGGGGGGAGCGGCACGGGCAGGGACGGCCCGTGACTGCTGAGGACCGGATCCTCAATCTGGTGCGGCAGGAAATGGCTGCTCTACGGAGCAAGTTTTCCACCTTGGAGGCCATAGTCCTGCGCCCCCCGTTGGCGGCAAGCCAGCCGGCCCCGGGCCAGCTAAGGGCGTTGTCTTACGCCGCCACTGCAGCTGCCACAGCCGGTCCAGCCTCGTCGGGGCCGACCAAAGGTGGGGCGGCTGCACAGGCGGCGAAGGCCCCAGCCAAGGCGGCGGGGGTCCCGGCCAAGGCGTCGGGGGCACCGGCCAAAGCGGCGAGTGCCCCAGTCAAGGCGGCAGGGGCCCCGGCCAGGGTAACCAGGGCCTCGGCTAAGGCGGCGAATCGGCCGCCCCCACCACCTTCTGAATCTCCTCCGGCCGACGCCGGATGGCAAGTAGCCGGGGAGAAGAAGAAGGCTGGTAAGGCGGCAAGGGCGGCCAAAAGGAAGGCGAGGCGGCAGCGGCGCAAGGAGCGAAGCGTCGCGGCTAGGCTCCGCGCCCCGAAGTCCGCAGCTGTAGTGATTACACTACAGCCGGAAGCGGCAAAGAAGGGCGTGTCCTACCAGCACGTGCTCGCCAAGGTGGATGCGGCGGTGGATCTCAAGGAGACCGCCAATGGCGTCCGGCTCAAGATAACCGCGACTGGGGCCAGGATGCTGGAGATCCCCGGTGCAAACAGCGGCCCGGCAGCGGACGCTCTGGCCAATAGGCTCAGGGCGTCCCTGGATCCGGACGAGGCCCGAGTGTCCAGGCCCACCAAACGCGCTGACTTGCGCATCCGGGGCCTGGACGACTGCGTGACGGCAGAAAAGGTGGTGGCCGCGGTCGCCAGGACTGGGGGGTGCTCTGCCGAGGAGGTGAGGGCGGGCACCATCCACCCTGACTCCACGGGGATGCGAGCCGTTACGGTGAGCTGCCCCGTGTCCGCGGCCAAGCTGATAGCCGGGGAGGGCCGAAGGCTTCTGGTGGGTTGGGTCTCCGCGCAGGTCAAACTGCTGGAGCCCAGACCTCTGAGGTGCTTCCGCTGCCGGGTGGGCGACCACGTGGGAGCGAAGTGCACCTCGGAGATAGACTGCAGCGACCACTGCTTCCGCTGTGGTCAGCCTGGTCATAAGGCCGGCTCGTGCAACGCCGCGCCGCACTGCATTATATGTGCGGCGGCTGGCAAGCCGGCCGATCACCGGGCTGGGAGCAAGGCCTGCGCTCCACCCGCCAAAGCCAGAGGCAGGGGCAAGCCCTCCGCCACCGCCGTCACCGCCGCAGCCGCCGCCACTACTGCCGCCGCCGCTGCCGCCTCCACTGTCGTCGTCGCCGCCATTGCCGCCGCGGCGGTGCCCTCAGAGGGGGCTAGGGAGGGGGTTGAAATGGAGTGTCAATAACGGCCCCATTACGCCTCCTCCAGGCGAACATCAACCACTGCGCTGCCGCTCAGGATCTGTTGCTCCAGAGCATGGCGCAGTGGTCGATTAACATCGCCGTGGTCGCTGAGCCGTACTTTGTCCCGCCCAGGGATGACTGGGTGCAGGACCTGAGCGGCTCAGTGACCCTCATTTCGTCGGCCGCCGCTGGTACCCCGTCCCTCGAGTCTGTCAAGAGAGGACGGGGTTGCGTGGCAGCACGGTTCGGGGAGATTGTCGTGGTAGGGGTATACTTCTCCCCGAACCGAACTCTTGCCGAGTTCCACAACTCCCTCGTGGAGTTGAGAGTCGTCGTCGTCGGGTTCGGTTCCCTCCCCGTGTTCGTCCTCGGGGACTTCAATGCCAAAAATCTGGCTTGGGGTTCCCGCTTTACGGACACACGGGGCAGGATGGTGGAGGACTGGGCTCTGGAGACAGGCCTGGTCGTCCTAAACCGGGGTTCTGTCCCCACGTGTGTGCGGATGCGGGGCGAATCAGTGGTGGACATTTCGTTCGCCAGCCCCGCTCTGTCGCCGCGTGTAATCGACTGGCGCGTCATAGAGGAGGTGGAGACCTATTCCGATCACCGGTACATCCGGTTTGACGTCTCCGCCCAGACCTCGAGCGCGCCGGTCCGACAGGCCCCGAGTGGTCCGCGGTGGGCGCTGAAGCAGATGGACCGGGAGCTTCTCCTGGAAGCCTCGATCGTGCAGGCCTGGGTGTCATCACCGGACAGGCCTGCCGACATCAACGACGAGGCGGAGTGGTTCCGGGAGGCCATGTCCAATATATGCGACGTGGCAATGCCCCGGGTCCATCCTGGACGTGCTTCGCGCCAGCTGTACTGGTGGTCGCAAGAGCTGGAAGCTCTGCGCAGGGCGTGCGTAGCTGCGCGACGCCGGTACGCCAGGCACCGCAGGCTCCGTATCCGCCCTCCGGATACGGAAGCCATTGAGGCGGAGCTGTACGAGGGGTACAGAGCGGCGAAGACCGCCCTCCAAGCGGAGATCCTGCGGGCCAGGACACTGGCCCGCGAGGAGTTGCTGGAGTCTCTGAACAGAGACCCGTGGGGACGCCCATATAAGATGGTGCGGGAGAAGCTCCGCCCATGGGCTCCCCCGCTGACGCAGAGTCTCCGGCCCCAGCTTGTGGAGGACGTGGTGAGCGCTCTGTTCCCTTCAAGAGGGGAACATACGCCCCCGCCCATGGCTCCGCCTATTGCGGTGCCCGATGCGGACCACACCGCCGACGACGACGACGATGCTCCGGAGGTGACCGAGGTAGAGATGAGAGTGGCGGTACGCAAGATGAGTGCGAAGAATACCGCCCCAGGACCCGACGGCATTCCCGGAAAAGCCTGGGTCCTGGCCATGGGGACTCTCGGGCCTCGACTAAGGGGGCTCCTATGCGCATGCATGGAGAGGGGCCAGTTCCCACTTTGTTGGAAGACTGGGAAACTGGTCCTCATTAGGAAGCCGGGGCGCCCGGCGGACTCTCCGTCCGCCTATCGGCCCATTGTGCTGCTCGACGAGGTGGGCAAGCTCTTTGAAAGAGTCATTGCAGACCGCCTCGTCGGGCAGCTGGTGCGAGTGGGGCCGGATCTGGCGGAGAGCCAATTCGGTTTCCGCAGGGGGCGCTCTACGGTGGACGCCATCATGCGCGTGCGAGCCCTCACGACGGGGGATGCTGTGGCCCGGGGTGGGGTCGTCTTGGCGGTGTCTCTAGACATCGCCAATGCCTTTAACACCCTGCCCTGGAGTTGCATCAGGGAGGCACTTCGGTATCACCGGATGCCGACCTACCTCTGTCGTGTGGTCGAGGCCTATTTGACAGATAGGGCTGTCATCTACCCCGGTCACCAAGGAGAGTGGAACCGGCGAGAGATGTCGTGCGGTGTCCCACAGGGATCGGTCCTGGGGCCGCATCTGTGGGACATCGGATACGACTGGGTGCTGCGCGCCGATCTCCCTACTGGCGTCAGCGTCGTCTGTTACGCTGACGACACGCTGGTCCTGGCGCAGGGGAGGTCGTACCAGGCGGCGGCCGACTTAGCGACACGCGGGGTTGCGACAATCGTCGACAGAATCCGGCAGCTGGGACTCGAAGTGGCCCTGCACAAGTCCGAGGCCATGGGTTTCTATGGTCCTCGTAGTGCGCCACCGCCGGGTTCCCAGGTAATGGCGGGAGGGGTTCACATCGGCGTCGAGTCGACGATGAAGTATCTGGGACTCGTCCTCGACAGCCGGTGGAACTTCGTGGAGCATTTCCGACGTTTGGCTCCCAGACTGGACCGGGCCGGGGCTGCCTTGAAGCGGCTCCTGCCCAATCTGGGAGGTCCAAACGCCTCCTGCCGGAGGCTCTACGCGGGGGTCGTGCGGTCCATGGCCCTTTACGGGGCGCCGGTGTGGGCGCCTTCATTGAGGCGGCAGCCAGCCCGCCGGCTTAACGCGTCCCAAAGGGTCATGGCCATCCGGCTGGCCCGAGGATACCGCACGGTCTCCTGCGAGGCGGCGAGCCTCCTTGCCGGAGTACCGCCATGGGATCTGGAGGCAAAGGTCCTCGCGCACATTTGGGAGTGGCGCGAGGAGGCGAAACGCCGGGGCTTAACTCCGATGCCGCAAGAAGTTGCGGCACAGCGGACAGAGCTCCGGCGGGATCTCATGGCGGAATGGAGAGTGCGATTGTCGCAACCCAGCGCTGGGCACGCCGCAATTGCGGCGATAAGACCCCTCTTTGAGGAGTGGCTAGAGAGGCGCCACGGCGTCCTCACCTTCCGCCTGACACAGGTGCTCACCGGACATGGCTGTTTCGGGAGGTACCTGTTCAGGATAAAGCGGGAGGAAACGCCCGGGTGTCATCACTGTGTGGATCGCCCGGAGGACACGGTGGAGCATACGGTGGAGATCTGCCCGGCTTGGGCAGAGCATCGCCGTGTCCTTGTGGAAGCGATCGGCGGCGGTGATCTCTCGCGTCCGGCCCTGATTCGGGCCATGCTACGGAGCGAGAGGAAATGGCAGGCCGTCACCTCGTTCTGCGAAGCAGTAATGCTCGCGAAGGAGGAGACGGAGCGCGTGAGGGAAAGGCAAATTTCGCGCCCTCGCGCCCCTAACCGCCGCAGCAGGAGACGCCCTGGGCGTCGGGAGTCACGAGAGGATTTCCGGCCACCGTAGGCGCGGGCTTGCGGACGGTGAGCAATGGGTAGCTCGCCGTCCGATAAGGACCAAGCCCGGGTCGACGGCGCGTTGTGTTCCACGCGCGCCTCAAAGAGATGTCAGCAGAATTGACGGGGTCCGCTAGGGCCAATGCCTGCCGGGGGTTCGAAGAAAACCGATAGGGAAATCGTGGCCCCCTGGCAACACGGCAACTGAAGGAACACGGGTGGGTTTTAGTCAGTAAGAGTCTGACACGCCCTCCCGCTCCGCCCAGAGCGGGAGAAGTTATTTGATAATTTCCCACCCAAAAAAAAAAAAAAAAAAAAGGTACGCTGGAAGAGATTTCATTAGAAATAAGCATCATCTTTGTACGTATTTTTCTGTTCCTTTTGTCTTGTCTGTGTATTATTTGTGTGTACATACTCGTAAATGATTAAATAAATAAATATAATAATATTTTATAGAGAAAAGATCTGTATTTTTTTTATGAATAAACTCAAAAACTGCTGGGCCAATTTAAAAAATTATTTCATCAGTAGAATGCTATATTAACACTGAATAACATAGGCTATAATTTATAAAGATATCACGACCAAGCTAGTACATTATAATTCCTGAATCAATACCGTCTTATGTCGCCTGTCTCACAAACTTTCATGGCACTATCGATACGGATGCGTTGACGTTGATGTGGGTTTTATCAATCCCATTAACATACCGAACTAGCCACGTTTGGTAAACTGGTTCACAAGATTTAAGTCGTATGTTCTTTTACTTTGTAGAACAGTAAAATTTTATAAAGTGACTTTTTATTTTAGCTTTCTCCTTCCATGCTACATTTTTATGAAACTGTTTTTGCTTGACTATCATACAAGTTGTCATATGAATGCATGACGAAAAAACTTATGATGACGACGCCAAATAAATGCTAATTTCTCTCAATCTAATTCATCATCTGCCTAGCCTTTTCCTAACTATTTTGGGGTCAGCTTTCAGTCTAACCGGATGCAGCTATTCTACCAGTATTTTACATGGAGGGACTGCCTATCTGACGTCAACAACCCAGTAACTGGATAATACGATACCCTTTGGTAAGACTGGTTGTCAGACTTTCCGGCTTCTGACGACCCGTAACGACTGTCAAAGATCCACGAATAACAGCCGGGACCAAAAGCTTAACGCGCTTGCCGAAGCACGGTCGGATTCGAAGTATAACATAACATCACGCCTTGCTTCCCCGAAGGGTTGGGCAGAGGCGTCCCTGTTGCAGGTACACCCACATTTCACCAGTTATGTTTAAGTTCCATGTAATAGGGGGCGAGCCTATTGCCATCAACCGGGCACAAATCCAGACTCCGAGCTGCTACTGAGAAATGAATCTAAGTATATACTTAATAAAACCTTAAATTCAAAACACTCTTACGCTGACAGACAATTTACAGCCTTAACCAATATAGCACACAAACCAAACCAGAACTAATCTAGATAATAGAGAAAACATTATGCTAAAATGCCCCGACACACTTCAGCCATTTTTTGTTCATATAAAAACATTCTTGGGCCAACATCGTGTCATTCCGTAAATGAAACACAATCCGCACCGTATCAATCTCTGAAAGGATACACACAATATCAAAAGAGTTTACGACATCAATAAGGTTCAAGTATCCGCTTCGACTTTCTTGTTCGTTAGAAATACATACATTTGGATACGGATATAAACGGAATCTGTGCTTAACCCTGATTAAAAAGAAATGGAAAAAACTCGATAACTCTTCATTGCGTTCAATCTTGCAGTTGATAAAAAAAGATCAGCCTATAATTTTTACATCGTGTTCTACCCATGAATATAAACAACTTTCACTATGGGAACAACGCTGAAATCACGAAAAAAAAAATCTGATGTTTCATACATTTTGATCAAGTAGGTATCAAGTAGGCAATCATCCGGTATATTACAGTACTAAAGTTTTATTTTTCTCGTTCTGTCTTGTTATCGCAAGCACTACTGCTGAGGTCCTGGGTTCGATCATCACGTCGAGCAAAGTTTTATTTGGGCTTTTTCAACAGAAATGTCTCAGTCGCAGCCCGAAGTCCGGATTTAAGTATGTCCGGTTAATGATAATAGGTTCGTCCCTTTATTACATGGGACTTTTAGAGTCATGGGAATTTGTGTGTACTACAGGTACGGTAAACCTCTGCCTAACCCATCAGAGATTACAAGTGTGATGTTATGTTATGTAGAAAGAACGGGCTCGTATCTCTTCATTGCGTTCAAGCTTGCAGATGATAAAAACCGGCCATGTGCGTGTCGGACCACGCACAATGAATTGTTCCGTAGTTGGGATGAATTTATCCCAAGAACAAACTTAATATTGTAGTTGAAAAACATGTTCTATGTATACATTCCAACTGCAAATGTTAGTTTCTACACACAATATTGAGACATTTACCATGTTATTTTAAGACCATAGACTTCTTATAAGTTTTCCTGTAATCTATAAGTATAGAACTATTTTCTGTTTTTTTTTTTTCAAAATGGTATAAATAGATTCAGTAGTTTCGGAGATAAGGTAAATTTTCAATTTTCATCTATTTTCTTAAATATCTTTAAAAGTATTTATTTTAAAATTATAAAATAATATTTGAGATGCTCACAACAAGCCCTTTCATTTGATATGTCACAAGGTACAAATTGCAAAACCCTCGAAAAGTGACCCCCTATTCAAAATTCATTTATTTACGTTACACGTCCATGTTTTAGTCATAGAAATTCATATGTGTACCAAATTTCAATTAAATTGGTCCATTAGATTCGGAGCAAAATTGGCTGTGACAGACGGACAGCCAGCCACCCAGCCAGCGAGACAAACAGACACAAGAGTGATCCTATAAGGGTTTCGTTTTTAGGGTTCCGTAGTAAACAAGGAACCCTTATAGTTTCGTCATGTCCGTCTGTCTGTCTGTCTGTCTGTCTGTCTGTCCGCGGTCTAGCTCCGAAACCCTTAGTACTAGAAAGCTGTAATTTGACATAGGTATACATATTAATTACGTCGACAAAGTGGTAAAACAAAATTATGAAAAACATTTTTTTTTAGGGTACCTCCCATACACGTAAAGTGGTGATGTTTTATTTTTTTATCCCATAGTGTGGATTATCATTGGAAAGGTTTTACAAAAACATTATGAGTTTGTGAAAACCATTTTTGGATTCAGGGATCCGTTTGCAAAATATTAAGCTTTAAAGTGCTAATTTTTGTTAGAGTCAAGTGTCCCCCCCCCCTGCCAGCTAAATGGTTGGTTTTGGATGTGTGAAAAAAATCACAGCAGTAGTTTATATAACGAAATTAAAAGGAAAACTATCACAGCTAAGTAGGCTTTACTAGTTATCGAGTAATAATCGACCAACTTAACTTTGCAGTTGCAAAAACATGTTTTCCCATACATTCCGTATGGGAGAACATGTTTATCAACTACAAAGTTAAGTTTGTTTTTGGGATAAATTCATCCCAACTACGGAACCCTTCATTGTGCGTGGTCCGACACGCACTTGGCCGGTTTTTTTCCTTTTGAGGTACGGAACCCTAAAAAGATCCACCTGTAGGTAAGTACAGGCCTTAGCTTTGGATTAAAATAAAAGTATTAAATCTGGACGGATCCGTGAACTCTATGGTATAATATTATTGGCATGTTGGTATTTGACGGATCTTATATGAATAGATCTGCGTGGGATCAGCGCTTTCATACTCGATGGATGCAAGCACATACCAACCTCACCTGTATGATGTCACACCTCGGTGTCAACGAACAAGATTGATTGAATTATTCGATGAACATTGTAAAGATATGCCAACATTTAAATACATTTGAAAGTTGCTAGAATTCAATTAATTTGTTGTACAGTGGTCAGCAAGTGTCAACAGAAATTGCGATAAGTAAGATATAGTTCACGGATATCCATATTATGATAATCGAAAATATTTGTATCTGAACGTAGTCAGGGTATTGAATAATAAAAGGCACCAACTTCTTTACATCACGAGTAAAAACTAGATCGAACACACCTGTCGCTTTTGTGAATAAGAAACTATTGTTAGATTTTGTATTCGAGTTTTTCAATATTAAATATATACATAATCCTAGATGGCTAAATGATTTAGCCATCTCGGATTATACATTTTATCTTACACTAGTTTCCGCCAGCGGCTTTGCCTGCGTGATATCTTCATAAATGATAGCCTATGTTACTCAGTAATAATATAGCTATCTACTGGTGAAAGAATTTTTAAAATTGGTCTAGTTGTTTTTGAGTATTTCATTCAAATTCAAAATATTTTATTTCACACTAGCTTCTGCCCGCGACTTCGTTCGCATGGAAATCGTAAGACATCACAATATACTACAATAATAGCCATATTTTTATAAAACTTCCCTGTATACTACGTTTGTAGTTTTATTCTCAGCAGCCAAAATATACAGAGAGTCAGGAATGGTGACTCGGGAGCAAGCGACGTAACAGTTGTCCGTGTGAGAAGCAGCTTGTCCTGAGGTCGACACCCGCAGCCTTCAGCCTTCAGTGTCGGCGCCTATGACTTGTTGATCGCAAAGCATACACTCCCAGAGAATTGCACGCGCTTTAACTGGTAATTATGGGGAATTTGTACTTTATACGCGCTATAAACACTGTCTCACCATCGCCACAACCTGTTAGAATTTCCACCTCGATGACGTTTCTCTGCAAAGACATGACTTTGAGCTGGTTTTCGTTACACAGATATACAACCGGAAGTCCACTTGCCATTTGTGAATTGAGAAATTCTACGGGGTGATATTTGGGATCATCTTCCTCCACATCAGTATTAATGGAGGTGTATATCACTTCACTCCCTTCAATTTGTGAGAGAATACTGTGGTTGATCGCTGCTGCTTGATCATCTTCGGAGTTAAAACGGAAACACGCCTAAGAATTCTCTTGGTACGGTATTTGACTGATGTCCTCGTATATCAGACGAATAAGATCTTCTAAAGTGGGATTTACTCTACCAAGAGTCTCTGGTAGAGTGCTTTCACCAACTTTTAGAAGAACATCGGAGAATACTTGAGCATTTGAATTACCGCCAAGCCGAGGTCGTATGATGATGGTCAAGCGCAGTTTATGAACTCTCGACCATAGAGTCGACCTTTTCAACGAAGTATTCACTTTTTTTGTCAAAACTGTGACCCCACCCATCATATCTTGGTTTCTGCGGATGTCCTGCAGGGTTCTGTTTACAGTTCCCACTGCTCTCCTTTTTGCCATAATGCATTCATCCCATACGACGAAGCGCAATCCCCTAAGCACACATCCCTTGTTACTGTTGCGTGACACCCCACAAACAGGCGTTTCGTTGCTCTCTTAATCGATGGGAATCTTAAACATGACGTGCGCTGCTTTGCCACCAGGAAGCAGTGTGGCAGCGATTCCAGAAGATCCACACACATACATATTTTAAAATCGCTGGGACAAATCTGCTGTCAAAATCTGTAAAATAACATTTTATTCCTACAGTCTTTTGCTCTAAAATGATCAGAATACAACCTTGAATGTTTTGTGACTGTAAAGTACTTGTAACTTAGTAGTTTCCCATAGCTTACGAAGTTTTCCATTTTTTGTGAATTAATACATTCTATGAACTATTTATTACATACACAATCCAACAAAAAAAATCGTTTTACAAAAAGAGTTTAAAAAAAAACAGATGTAAATCGAACTTACTACCCCGGGCGGCCTACCACCAGCTCATAAAGCAGTATTATTTTAATGTTACTTCAGTGGGAGAAAGAGATGGAGCTATACATCCTGTAGAACTTCATCTCTTTCCCACACTGAAGTAAACTAAAGTAATATTAAAATAATACTGCTTTTGAGCTGGTGGTAGGCCCTCAGGACTTCAAATCATTCGTCCAACCGCTTACATATTCGCTTTGTTGAAAGTTAGCTAAAATAGCCGTTCCTATATAAAAGGTAGCGTGATGATAATCATTTAAAAAGTTAAATCGGTAACTATCTATCTACAATATCCCAACCTTTTGGCGCGTCCTTTTACAATTTGCAGAGAAAAATACGAACATGATGTAATATTGCTCATCCCCCATAGCAAATAGCGTGATAGTTTATGCCCTACAGTTAGTACAGACAAACATTCTAAAAACTTTATTTTCCGCATAAGAATCGATCCCATACCTCGTAGCAATAACTTTCTTTAAAAAAATTAACTTCGCTACAATTTTATTATATCTATAGATTATAGGTACATAATCAAAAAAAAAAAAAAAAATCGTGTAACAAAATGTGAAAAAAAAAAAAAAAACCGTATGTGGGAATCGAACTTACAACCCCATGTTTGCAAAGCAACTGCCCAACCGTTGAGCTAATTGCTTTGTTGAAACTTGTCTAAAATAGCCGTTCCTATATATTTTATGATTGACTGCTTAGTTCCATAAAGGTATAGCGTGATGATAATCATTTAAAAAGTTTAATCGATAACCATCTACAATATCCTAAAGTTTTGGCGCGTTTTTTTCCAAAAATACGAACATAATGTAATATTGCTCGTCCCCCATAGTGAATAGCGTGATAGTTTATACCCTATAGTTTGACCAGACTTATAGGGAACACCTATGCAAAATTTTAACAGAATCTATCCGGTAGAATTTGCGTCATGCTAGAACATAAAAATACAACATAATGTAATATTGCTCGTCCCCCATAGTAAATAGCGTGATAGTTTATACCCTATAGTTTGACCAGACACACAGGGAATATCTATGCAAAATTTTAACAGAATCTGTCCGGTAGAATTTGCGCCATGCTGGAACATACATACAGACAAACAGACAAAAATTCTAAAAAAAATATTTTCGGCATTAGAATCGATCCTAGACCTCGCAGCAATTACTTTTTTTCAAAAATATTCAATGTACAGTTTTGACTTCGCTACGATTTTATTATATGTATAGATAATATATAAAGCTGAAGAGTTTGTTTGTTTGTTTGCTTGAACGCTCTAATCTCAGGAACTACTGGCTATTTGAAAAAATATTTCAGTGTTAGATAGCCCATTTATCGAGGAAGGCTATATATTATCACGCTAAGATCAATGGGAGCGGAGCACCAATGAAGAATGTTTCAAAATCGGGATTTTTTTTCCTTTTGAGAGCTTCCGCTGCGTGCTCTGCGTAAACGGTTTAAGTTTCGCAAAAATCATGTATTACAGAATTGTTCCCCTTTAAAAGTTGAAAAAAGTCCGCGACAGCATGTCTATATTTTAAGGTTGGCTCACTATAACCTTTTTTATGCTAACCAAATTTGTTCTAAAATCATGCATTATTTGCGAAGGTGTTTTATAAACATGATATTAATCCTTATCCAAATAAATACGCGGGTTTAAGTTGGCGTTAGCCCAAAGTAACTATTCCACGCGAACGAAGTCGCGGGCAGAAGCTAATAAATGTATATTTAGCCTAAAACACTCTGTATTTCGAAAATCCTCCAATCAATAAATGTTAATACACTTTGTATTAACATTTATTGATCATCTGAAAACCATGCTGGTGTATAATCAAAATTGACAGTGAGATTCATAAGTAGACGGTGATATTAAATAATTTTTGCCCGTATTTTGCTTATTTTTCGTCTATGACTTAGGGCTTAGGAAGTTACTTAATATACTACACTTAATATACTTTTGGGTACATTACCGTCGACAGCGATGTGAAGGAATTTTTCGACGCCATATATTTTAGTTTGTTAATCATTTTAATTAGATTAGAATATTATTTTTTCATTTTATTAATGTACCTATGTATATATCAATTGAGTTATATTGTAATTGAAATAAAAAAATACTACAATAAACACTGCAACTAACATAACATAACATCACGCCTGTAATCCCCAAAGGGTTAGGCAGAGATATACCCATAGTACATCCACATTTCGCCAGTTATGTTTAAGTCCCATGTAATAAGGGGCGAGCCTATTGCCATCAACCGGGCACAAATCCAGACTCCGGGCTGCTACTGAGAAATTCCAGATGGAAAAACCCAATAACACTGCTCGACCCAGGAATAACTGCAACTAAAGCATTCGATAAAGGTGACTGTTTGTCAAATGCTACCTCGTCACCCATCGGAATAGGGTAGTTTCCTAGGTAAAAAAATTAAAATTCTATTTAGTCCGTCTTTCAGATAATAAAAAAATATTAGACACGTATTTTTTGCTTTATCATATTAATCAAAAATAACTTAGAAAACACGCATTAAAGTTGGGGAGTGGGGGCTCGCTACGTCACAATGTCGTATAAAATCTAGCATGGCTTGACGTCATGCCACATTTTAACTCAATGTATCGCCGTAATCTTTTGATTACGTCAAAAAATACGTGTCCAATATTTTTTTATTTTCTGAAAGACGGACTAAAAAATAAAAATTTGGACACAGGCCTATTCTTAGAATTGGTAGATATTAGTGTAGTATCGTCTCATCCATTTTCCAAAAACTGTGTCATCTTAAATTTACATGGAGACATAACATACATTTCCCAAAATATAATATGCACATGCAATCCATTAGGACACAGACGTAAACATACCACAGTACACTCTGTTCAAAAATAGTTAATTAGAAGATTGATTGTTTATTTAAACTGGGGCACAAATACTGGTCAGTCAAGGGATCAGTTCGAGGTGGCAATGAGCCAGTCACGAGTGTTGTAGGGCCCAAACGAGCTAACTGCTATCGAAGTATAGGAGTTAAATAGATTAACAATGGTACCTATACATATATCCAACGGTTGGAAGATACTTATATAAACGGTGTTGCACGATCGAATTCGATACGCTGAGGCAGAAAGCTTTTTTTAAGGCGACGATAACCGACTTTTAATGATTTTATACTGACGATGACGTCTAAACGAGTAGTGTTAATGATTTGGAAAAAATATATGTTAAATAAGAGCATTTTTTTAGCATTTAATATAGGAATATTTTAGATTATGTTTATATTACATAATGAAATTAATTTGCAAAGTTATGTCTAACGCGGATTAAAACTAAGAATCACGCAAAATCTATCAAGCTAATTTTTCTGAAACCTTCACCATTTTAAAGATAATTTAATTATTGATCGTTTAGTATACGTGTTTTATTTAAATATCTTTTTCTTCCCGTAACGACTGTCAAAAATCCACAAATGACAACCGGGACCAACGGCTTAGCGTGCTTTCCGAGGCATGGAGGATTCTCGGTCCTCGGTATGTAAAGATGGTCACCCATCCACGGACCAACCTTGGCAAGCGTAGCTTAACCTCATGGATCGACGGTCACGGTTACTTAACAGACATGTATACCTACATAGTCTATATACATTACGCACAGTACCTATCGCTTTTCGTGGTTCTTAGATCTTCCAAACTGCACAATGGATTTCGATGCGTTTTACACCATCGTTTATAGCATTTATTTCGGACTAGCTGTTGCCCGCGACTTCGTCTGTGATCCAGGATGAAAAGTAGTCTATGTCTTTCTGTATGTCATGGTCTACCCATGTGTCAAATTCCATCCAAATCTGTTAAGCCGTTTGAGCGTAAAAGCGTAACAAACAAATTCACTTTCGCAATTATAATATTAGTTAGGATGGTGTATGTACACACGGCTACACATCAAGCTATACATTTCCAGTATAAGCTGACCTCGCATTGTACGGAAATCCTATAGACGATACGAGATCAGCATAAACTGGAAATGTATAGCTTGATGTGTAGTAGCCGTGTGTAAATGATTTAAAAACTAACAGACTTAATAATAATATATGTACAAATATATAAAAAGGGGGGGGAAATAATCGTAGGGCATAACAAAATTCGTCCGCATCGCTGTCAATAGGAAAAGTGCCGAAAAGGATGGTGTATGTGTATCATACATTAATTTTTAACCAATAGTACAGAAATCTCAATTTTTTACAATGTCACCACGTTAGCAGTTTATAAAACTTTGCGGGTCACTAGTACACTATAAAACTTTACAGATATAGGTACTAACTACTAGTACATAGTGTTATTTATGTTACTATTGTATTCAATGTTAACACATAGCCACATAAGATCTTATAACACATACGTTAAGATCTACGCTGAGGCACTTCATTATATTATCGCAGTACAGTACCACAAATTAATTTACATTTTACTATTTTAATTTCTCGCCTACTTAGCAAACGTTAGCGACTGGTATGCAAGGACAAGTTTGGCCATGCTGTGATACATAAATTCATTACAAAATGCTCTGACACGCGCCTACCGGTGCGTGCTTTTTAACAACAATGATTTATTTAAGTACCTATAGTGTATTTTTCTTTACTTTTCCAATTTTGTAAACATTCACAAACTTGTGTTGACGAGTTTTCTCATCAATTTTCGACTTTATTTTTAGGGATGTAATGTTGGTTTCTTTTTGGCAGAAAATACCGTGCTGCACTGCCTTAAAGTAATATTTATAGTCCTAACCGACTGGCCGGAGAAGGCAGAGCATAAAGGCAATTGGAAAATTATGGGGGAGACCTTTACCCAGCAGTAGAACGTTGGTATGGGTTAAACTAAAAAAAATACAAGTGTGTAATATGAATTTGTTCTTTGTAAGAAACAAATAGAATTATATCTAAACATGTTATGATTTAACCATTTAAAAAAAAAAAAAAAAATTTCAACAAACCACAGGTATTTGTTTACCAAATGGGACAAGTAAATTAAAATACACTATAGCTAAACGGAACGTTGCCGATAACTATCAGTTGTTGGTAAAATAGTCTATTATTATCGTGTAACGTTTCAATCAATCATGAATCAATCAATCAATTTGGCCTGTCGCAGTCCACAGCTGGACAGGGGGTTTAAATTACTAATGAATTTGACTTGCAGTCCCCGGCTAAGTATAGCGCACCCCATCTGATACCTTAGACTGCGTTTTCGGTGGAAAGCGGAAGCGGGTGATGAATAGTACCTAATACGTAGCGGCTCGTTTTATCGGCCGGGTCGATCCATCAGGTTAAGCTACGCTTACCGGGGTTGGTCCGTGGATGGGTGACCATCTTTACATACCGAGACTCCTCCGTGCCTCGGAAAGCACGTTAAGCTGTTGGTCCCGGCTGTCATTCGTGGATCTTTGACAGTCGTTACGGGTCGTCAGAAGCCCGAAGTCGCTGACAACTATAACCAAGAGGTATCGTATTATCCAGTTACTGGGTTGTGGAGGTCAGATAGGCAGTCGCTCCATGTAAAATACTGGTATTCAGCTGCATCCGGCTAGACTGGAAGCTGACCCCAACATAGTTGGGAAAAGGTTAGGCAGATTGCTCACGCTCTCAAGTAGCCGTTTTTCCATTGGACAGATAAGTGACCGATTTTGAAGATACTACAAAAATTTACTTTTACGTTTCCCCCCATATCTTTTCAAATAGAAGCTCACCTTGTTCTCAGACTACTTTGCAAGTAAATAGTACCTACTTACTAAAACCAACATAACTTCATAGGTACTTAGAAGGTTACATGTATGATCTCATCATGGCAATACCAGCACATAGATCTATTATATCCCGCAACAATATAATAGAAGTTAACAATGAGCAGTTCATGTTTACATTTTGCGGCCAAATAGCATGCGGTTAATAAATAAAACAGTTTTATCCTACATTGTGACAAAATGCAGTTATTATGACCCACTTGGCAAGCGCGTGAGTTCTAATCGTGGTTTGATTTGCAGCAGCACTTTCATGACTGAAGGAGATTTTCAGGCCACACACTATTAATAAGTTAATAATGTAACGCTTTATGAGCTACCTATCTAAGATCATAACAATTTTAGGGTTCATAATCTTAATAGACTATTGAAACTTTGTAGACAGGCTTTGTCTTACTAGCGATACCTCTATATTGTAACATAAATATCTATTATATACCAGAGATGGCGAACAACGAAAAACGAAAGCGATAAACGAAAAAATAAATAATAACTGAAAATGTAAATGTCTTATTTATCTCAACACTTAAGATAAATAAGATGGAAATCAATATTTAATGTTAAAACCATCGATCTTGAAACAAAAAGGTTTATAAAATCAAATGTTAAAAGTAGGTAGACCGAATTATTCAAAAGAAAATCGATAGAAAATAAAAAAAATTGTGGCACGAGGAACAGGGTGTAAAGTTCACTCATCCACCATAGAAAAGGGAGGATCCTCCAACCAGACGGGTGTTGTGTCTGGCGGGCAACTGCCCCTCGGTTTGAAGTTGAAATCTTGTATATATGTCGATCGCTCGGTAAACTCTAACTGCGCGATGCAGGATTTGTGTGACGTCATGTCTATGATGCGTAGTTCGTATGTGGCGGTGTAACCGCTACAGTTTGTTATTTTTACATGTGAATATCTTAACAACTAGTGATAACCTTCTTTTATAACCCCCGACGCAAAAAGAGGGGTGTTATAAGTTTGACCGCTATGTGTGTCTGTATGTCGCACCGTAGCTCTTAAATGGGTGAACCGATTTGAATACGGTTTTTTTAAATTTAAAGCAGGGTTTCTAGCAATGGTTCCTAAACATGTTTTATTAAAATCGGTTAAACCGTTTGAAGATTATCAGCTCTTTTCTAGTTGATGAACGGATGTGAGTATCTTCACAGGTCTGATCGATTTGAAATTTGGTATTCTGTTACTTCAATGATATTAGAAGAACATAGTAACCTTGAACTGATGCTGCAGCATCACCTGGAATTTGCAGGATACCCAACTCTCTTACCAACTTACAGCACAAGTATCGTGTTTGGGCTCATTGCAATGGTCTTAATAAAAAGGTTATAGATAGATGGTGAATAGGGTCTGGTGATGGAGTAGGAAAGAGAAGTGAAGAAATGTTTGTGTCGAGGGTTTTTTAAATATTTACTGTTAAAAATGTACTTGTAAACAATATCAAATCAATGCCTTGTCCAGAACGTTCTACATTGTGACATTGTCTCCATCAGACACAATATCAATAGTGCAAATGAATTCAAACATTTTATTAGTACTTGAGGCGTAGCAATATTTTCGGAACCTAAACTATTATAGACTTCAACATCGAACACGGTCGTCATAAAACAACATCAAATCAATGCCTTATCCAGAACGTTCTACTTGGGCCGTAGATTCTCCATCCGACACAATATCAATAGTGCAAATGAATTCAAACATTTTATTAGTACTTGAGGCGTAGCAATAAAACAATATTTTTGGAACCTAAACTATAGACTTCAACATCGAACACGGTCGTCATAAATTGCGAAAACGTGACTTTGTACCGAACCTACTTGTTCAACAGTCGGCTATTCTATGCAGACTAATAATACTTAATCATATGCTGCACAGGTAAATAAATGTACAATGAATGGATGCTACAACTGAGTTGGTAATAACAAAGGCTTCAATTGACGTAAACAGAGATAAGAATAGTACCTAATGTGTATTCGGGGCACGTTGAGCCTAAGCAGCGTTTCGTATAATTCAATTCAAAGTACTTAAGACCTGAAGATTATCGCTGTTGAGGCCTCTTGACTCAAAACTAAAGTGACCACTTATTTTTGACTCAAAACGGGACATCGGTTTATTTATCTCAATTAGCATGGCCGATTCATTGAGGGAACTCAATTTTGAGAATAGCCTAGGTTCTCAATTAAATTAAAAACACATTTATTTTTTATTATAAAAATTATTTAAGTAAGTGCTTATGTGTTACAAATTTAAAAAGTTAAGCAGGATTAATTTTAAGTAATATTTGCCAGCAGAACAAAATTTTAATACTGGAGCTGGTGATGATTTTATGTAAGAATAAAATTCTTAGCATATTTTTTATATTCACCTATTAGTTATCAACATCGCCATAAGGACCGGAACCTGTAACTGTGTTTTTTCAGACGTCTTCAATTTATTCATTAAAGAAAATACTCTTTCTATTGGTGCATTTGTACCAGGCATATACAGAATATATTCAATTAAAGTACAAAAGCTGTCATGATTGTTGGTGTGAAAATGTTTCAACACTTCCACCCAACGCATAATTGTCACGTTTCTGAAAACGGGACAATTTTAACGGGCTTTTGTCGGGGACGGTCCCGTTCAAAACGGGATGTCTGGTCACTTTACTCAAAACACTTGACGAGACACACTAATCTAATATTGAGTGACAAAACTGACATTCCGAAGCAATAAGGTAGTATACCTCATTTTTCGTGACAATTCTAACTATGTACTAAGTATAAAGCTGTTATTGTGAATTTGAACAAGACGTTGTCGTCGTCCTTTTAAAGTGGCCGAAGGTACGGTTAGCATCATACGGCAAAGAATATTTTACCATTTGAAAGGATAGCCATTTTTGAGAATAATCGTCATTAAGTCTTAACTCGCAACTCATTATTCGCCTTTACAACATCACGCCTGTAATGTCTGAAGGACTAGGCAGATGTGTATCCATAGTATACCTAAATTTTACGTTATATTTAAATCCCATGTATTCTAGAATTTATGCTAATTTTTACTAATTAAGACAATGATTTTTCTGTAGCTTTCATAAAAAAAAAGATTGTGTGGTTTTATGAAACCACGGTAAAAGTGAAACTTCTATAGGCGCCGCCATATTGGCCTTGGCTGCTCTGACGAGCGCTTTTCACTTTATCCCTACTCCGCGGCCGACCGTCACGCGACATGCAACACACAGACGAAAAAGTTTGAGAGAATGTAATAAAAGTTTCACTTTAAAAAACTCTTTTGAAACAATGCACTGTGTCGACTTTAGATGCTGACTCTACCTCCTCAAATTGACAACCTTCACGTGCCGAAGACATTATCTTAACTGCCATTTTTATTACAACGAGGAAATGCTACTGTCACTACTCAATAATACATTAGGGACATAACAGACGAAAACACACCACCTGTTAGATCGAGACTCACGTCTGTTAAATATTGAACAATTTATAGCTCACTTACATAGAGAATGTTGTTAAAGCCGTGATTTAATTATATCCCTAGGGATATAACTATATACCGTAATTTTGTTATATGAAAGCGGTTCTTTTCTGTCGTACTAGAAAATATAACTATGATACGAGCACGGTCTAGTAATATAACTATTAGGGCACTCCGACCAAATAGGTTAGGTTAGGTTTGAACTGTGAACTGCAAAGCGAGCGTTGCCGTGGCAGCGGCCGGCGAGCGCTACGTCGAAATTAGTCGCAGTAACAAAATTAGGGCACTCTGACAATATGAACAGGTTTCACATAACTATATTACGGTATATAGCTATATCCCTAGGGATATATGTAACTATATCGCGGCTTTAACCGTCTTACTGCGACATATAGATGTGAACTACTTGTGTGTAAGCATTCGGCTAATATTCCTGCTATCGCGATATGATAGTTATCTGCCACGAATGACGAAATACTGCAATTTTGATAAATGTGTTGGCTTGGCATTACAATTATTTTTCCCCTGAAGTCCTGTAAGGTAACCATGTATGACCACGGCTAAGTTTAAATAAAGTTCTAAATGGGTTTACAGTAATTTAGTTCTAGCATTTTATCCTATCAAAAATACAGTTTTAATACGTTAGTAAAGGTTATTTATTTTACGTGCAGGCATGTGTAATTGTGTATTTAATTTAAGCAACACGCATGCGCAAATTGAGACAAAAGTCGTGAGAGAAGAAAGTTATAGTCTCACTGACACAGTCGAGACCTGACTTCATTACATTTCTTGTAAGCAGGTAATTATGTAGCGGGGACCTTATGTAATCGGGAGTGGCGCAATATTTGATAAACTTGTGTAAGACCGGTATAAATTAAGTAAAAATGAATTAACTTTTACTGACCTGAAATGATTTACTGTTTCAAAAGTTTTTTCAATCTGTCGTTCCGACCACGTAAAACATTTGAAAAAAGAAGCTTAAATTAAATTAAGACTGGCCATCCATTCTTTCACCCAATTTTTTTTTTTTTAGATTCGACCTCCGGCTCTGAAAATTCGAATCAACTAGAATTTTTATTTTAGTTTTTTTTATTAACATGGGTATCATAGTGAAACCCCATATTAAATATTTGAATTAAATTTTTATAGTCGGTAGCCTACGTGCTCCCATAGATAAGATCGTCACGTCAGCCGAGCGAAGTGACACAGAAACGTGAGAGATGAAAGTCATTGTCACACACAGTACGCCCAGTAATAATAGTAATAGGTAGAAATAAATTATGTGCTTTATCTACATTTCTCTCTCTGTTTATAAGCCTTCTGGATTTTGTACTCTGTGACTGCTTACAAAAATTTTGTGACTAAAAGGTATTTCGGAATTGTCGTGTTCCATCTTCATTGCAAATAATTTGTGTTATTGAGGATGGTTTAAAACAAAACAGTGATTACTAACCAGTGTTTTGTTTTTCATATTAGTCAACAAATGAAGTGCAAACAGTTTTGTGTTTGATATAACACTCCGAAAACCCGAGCCATGATTTAAATTGAAACACTTTACAAAATGTATCAAATGCATTTGATATCCAACGATAAAATAATAAGACTCAAATCAATACTGCAGCTGTTAGCAATGCAGTGTAAAATGTAATAGATCATAAAAACCGGCGAGATATTTCTAGCCTCCGTGTGAACTGCAGTATTAGCACTAAGCCGTAAGGAATGCAATGCAAATTAATTTTAATAACTCATAAAGTGTAGCTCAGTCTAGCTAAGCATCGTCGGCATTTCGTGGCGTTATCATAACAAAATATCTCGAACAATATAGCGTCCTTTATTATTATAGGTAACGCGACCCTTCAGCTCTTCCACGAAATACTACACCGCTGAATTCTTAAGTGGCTTTAGCTAAACGAGCGATTGCAGGTCAGGATTACTCATTAACTACTAAGTATCAATGTTTAACACAATAACCTTTACGATTTAGCTTTTAAACTGCAGTGCAACATTACAAAGATTAGTAAGTCTAGAAGAGACAAAGGAACTTTGACATTAAGTTAGAATTGCAGTGCTAAGTACGGACTAAAACGCAACTAAATTCTTTTAATTCTACTAGATTAAATGGACTTTAAATGCTAATGAGTGTTGAAGTGAAGTTCCCCTTTTTTACAGACTTCAAAAAAGGAGGAGGTTCTATGTTCATCTGCATGTTTTTTTTAAATGTATGTTCATCGATATTTTCGTCAATAGTGGACCGATTTTGAAATTTCTATTTTCATTTGGTAGAAGACGCTTGCGCGGTGGTCCCATTTTTTTTTTATCTTTGCTTGGGTAGTTTTTGAGTTAGCTTCACTAATACGTATTTTTTCCACTAACTATCGCCCATTGTGTCACCCAATGTGAAATTTCTAAATTAATGTCTGTAATTTTTATGGTGTACATAATAAAGAATATTCTATCTATCTATCTATCTATAATAATTTCCTATCACTGTTATTTACATAGCAGGTAATGGTCGAATTCGTGTGGGGTAGGTAAGTACCACAACTAAAAAGTGAAAAATAAAAACTTTTTAAGTACAAAAAAACAACCGACTTCCAAGAAAAACACTACAAAGTGAAAAATTATATTAATTTTGTCATTTGGTGCCAAAAACCGAAAACACAAAACCAAAGACATTCGAAATTAAAGTTATTTTTCACATTGTAGTGTTTTTTTTGGAAGTCGGTTGTTTTATTTTCGTAAATTGCACTAATTAGGTATAACCTTTTTCATTTGTTTTTTTGTTATCCTTATCGGTTTCTTTCACAAACAAAGCAGGTAAATAAATACCATTCAAGCACACGTCATGTCTTGATGCAGTTTATTTAAAGCAACACCCTTGTTCTCATAAAAAAAAAACTTCTACACGTCATTTGTGGTCACTGCAGAGTGCAGGTATAAACCTTTAATTACCGCCTTCATAAAAGCTTTCAACCAATGTTTATAATACTCTGAATTTTTTAACATAATATCATCAATACCCGAGCGACTGAACTCTGCTCTGGTGAAAATAGACAATGCTCATTTAATAATACGGGAAAGTTCATACTAATTCCATGCTGCCATGATAGTACATACTAACTCCACGCTGCCATAATAGTAGGTACTTACTAATTCCATGCTGCCATGATAGTAGGTATTTACTAATTCCATGCTGCCATGTCATTATTCTAAGGTGTCAATAGGTAATCTTGTTCTAAACTTTGGGCGACCAAGCTAAGCTCTGGTGAAAATGCGGAGAAAATGAATTTTCCCAGATATGAGATCTAGCTAGATCGATTTTTCGCCCCCGAAACCCCTATATTGCGACTATGATCGAAATCGTTGGCACCGATTTCGAGAACGTGATTACAAATATTAAAATAAATAATATAAAAATCGAGGCTTTCGTTAGGCGGTTGGATCAAGCGCCTGATTCAGAAGGCAGTACTCCTCGATACGGCTCGCATTGTGAGGAGGTTCCTGTCTCTGCAGCCCTAACCGCCGGTAGCTTGGACCCTGCTCCCGACACCGGCGGACCTCTATTTTTTTATATTTTTAAATGTTTTTTTAATTCTTATATTTTAAGAAATATTTAAAAATGTAACCTAATAAGAACCAGAATGAATAAACAAAATATAATATAATATTTATATAAATATTGCTCGTTTAATAGTATAGGATTCTCCTGCCCTTATCCTCATTTATTTGTGATCGGCGCAACATCTTTTTCTTCCAAACTTCTCTATTAGTCCTCATCCCGGTAGTCATCCCCTTTCTAGCCATATCATCTTTCACACAGTCCATCCATCATTTCTTTGGTCTTCCCCTACTCGTATAGCCATCCACATTACGCAAAACTTTCCTGACGACATTTCCCTCATTCCTCTGCATCACATTCTCATACCATGACAACTGATTTCCACACAACTTTTCTGTCACCGGTGTCACTTTCTAACTTCCTCTTCTTTTTCTTCTCGTGTGGTTAGTGACTAACCTGGTGTCAGACTTTTAAAGCCGCCCATGGGCTTCTGACTTGACTTCACATGCCGTCGAGAAATATCTCTCAGGCATGCCAGTTTCCTCACAATGTTTTCCTTCACCATTTTTGAAGCAAGTGTTAATTATACAATACGCACATGAATCCGAAAAGTCAGAGGTGTGTTCCTTGGGTTTGAACTCGAGACCTATGAACTCCATTTCAATTTTATTAAAATTTTCCTCATATTGTAACATAGTCAAGTTCAAAATCCCTCCAACATTCTGACACAGTCCTTATCGTCCACCGTCTATCACACGTGTGTGTTTAAGCAAGTTTAATGTTAGGACCTAGTTAATAATGTAAACAGCCTTGTGTGGTGGGTGTAAGGTAAACTTGGTAACTGTACTGCCGAGATAAACGGCTCTCCGGCTGTGCCCTCGGAGGCCGCAGGTGTTACGTAACTACCGCAGGCTGCAGTACCTATCGACCGGTCACCTAACTGCATACCAGGGAGATGTACTAAAGGATTCGTGTCATCATTCATATTTCATGTCGTAAAGCTAGAATTGGATGTTGTGTGCAAAACTGTACTGCCTTCTAGTGTGTGTCAGTCATGTGTTCTAGAATTTGAATAGCTAGTTTTGTCTCAGTCTGCATTATCTTTCCAATTAAAGTTTAGAAATTGATTATCTTCAGTTTAAACGCACTGATGAATATCCAAGCTTCTTACATCAACGCTGATTAAATTAAACCAATCATTTTACACATAATAGCGCTATTAAACCACACGAAGCCTTAAAAGCTCTGAAAGTTAGAGTGCACTCACTTCTCTTTTATGCCCTTACTCGTCCTCAAGAATTATTCCTCGCTTTTCTGAGAACATAACGATCGTAGTGGAGAATGTCGTAGACGATGTTTAATTTAGATATAAACCCATAGTACTACGAGTAAACAGTGCTGTAAAACTATTTTGTATGTTATGGGCACTAACAATAGATTTGTATGGTTGTGTACATACATTTATACATGTATGTGTGTAGATATTCTATCAGTTTATTGCCTCGCCAAGCGAAACGCTTTAAAAGGGTTGAGATCACATTTCGTTCCAAGAAATAAAGTGTTTAATCCAACGTCGAAGCAGGAAGCTAATCTCCTCCGGCTGAGAAATAGGAAATATCTGATACCAGTTGACCTCAAATATTGAACTTTTACTAAGAAACAAGTCAAGTGACTGTTTTCTGAGCAAAAGCTAATACATAAACATTTCTTACAATAACCATTGTCATGCTTTATTTATGGAAATGATAAATTTTGGTCAGACCTTTATTGTTTGTTGTAAAAGCCGCCGAAGAAAATAATAACAGCGAAGCCTTTACTTTAAGATAACCAAAAAGGAAGTCTTTGAAATGAGAAATTAATCAGGCCCAGAAACTTTTCAATGGCTTCCAGCAAATAGACAAAGTTTCTTCAATTAAATCGGCCACAATTTAAAAGGAAAAAGTACTACATACTTAAGCAATTCGTTAATAAACTATGGATAAGTATAGAATGAGTTTAGAATAATATGTCAAGCGTGAAAACATTTCTTATAAAGCTTATAACAACACTATTAAAGTTCAGTATAAGATCGAAGATATAACTCAAGCAGCAGAGATTTCGTTTCAAGATATAAAGGTTCAATAGAAGGGAGACGTCTGCTCAATTCCAATAGTCCTTTCACGCTAGAAGTGCTTCGCAATAATCTGCGCAATGTGGCATCGGTTAAATGTCGAAGAACAGATTGCTCTCGACCTCACAGACTCAGCCAATAAGGGAACGGAATATTTGCTGTAAATAACATCCAGCTTATTAAAAACCACTTGCAGTATAAAGAAGTAGGCATATTCCCTAGTCGAGCAACCACCGCTGCAACTTTTTCAATATCCGCACTGGGGATGAGTCAATAAATTGAGATGGCAGTATACATAATATGTAGTCGTGTATATAAATATTTATGAATGTTAACTGTCTTCAGCAACTACCTTGAATCTTGAATACTTTGGTGATTAATTTTACTAAAAATACCTATGCATAACTAAACATCGTGATTCACAATACTTGTCAAGGAAAACAATACAACCTTTGCAGCAACAACACCAAAAAGAGAACTCAACAGCAAAAAAGATGAGGATTTCAAACAGGCAAGGGCAAATCAATTTGTACAAAAACTAATTTAAATCATTAACCAAATTGGTACCCTGGAGATATTCAAATGACTATAGGAACAAACGCAACAAAACTGGAAAAGGAATGAAAGTTTTTTGTTAGTTGATCGTTGTGGAGGACGGTGTGCGGGCGCGCGCGCAGGCCACTCACCCTGCGGGGTAGGACATGAGGGGCAGGGGAAATGCCAACAACCGATACCTTGCCTCAGCTGTGAACCACGGAAGTGCCTCTTTTTGCCTGTCTTTGATAAATCCTTTATCAGATTCTTCCGTTACAGGGTTGTTATGAAATTCTCCTCCAAACGATCTTTCATAGACAAACTTTTTTTCTGGATGGTCCTTGTTATCGATGGAATTGCATTTGTTAAAAGCTTCATTAACTATATTATTTCAGATTTCGTGTTGTTTTATCATGATACTACTTTTTCTCTTTGATTGTTAGGTTCCAGATGCCCTAAAATAGAATCGGTTTTGCAATATGTACTCCACCAATGTTTATTTGTTATCATCAACCCTTTCTGCAGTTATTTGTTTTTCTTGGCTTTTTTTTTTAAGCGAAATTATTACTATACCAAACAAATCACACCATGTTATTTTATCGGTGATGTCTTTAACAGTCTTAGTTCCATTCTCATCGATGTTCGATGCATTAGTGAGCACCTTGTCAATCACAACTATAGAATTTCTCAATTTTTGCAACCTTTACCACGAGTTCTTATCTTATGCTCAATCCAATGAAAAGTAGTTTCATAACATTGACTAGCTACAAATCTTTTACTTTCAAAGTATAAATCCAATGGGGTAAGGGATTGCAAAAGTAGTTCTTAGTGAATATGAGAGCACTAATGACAATGTCTTTAACTATTTCTCAGAAATAGCCATAACGTCATATGCAAATTTCGTGCTTTTCAAACACGTCTTATGGCGTTGTCCCACTGACATTCAATACCGCACTACCGAACAAAGGTCTGGAGATAAAAAACTCTTTGGTGCGAAAGGTCCGTTCAACTACCTGCTTCAAAGACAATTCGACGTCAGACAGGCCCCTCCGAGGTTAAATATTAAAAGTGATAAATACCGTACTTTGTAGTCGATGACACATCGGGCCCCACCAACCATATTTGATGATGATGTGCCCAAATATTTGCAAATTATTTCACCTACAATGATAGCAGTTGAATTGTCACATGGAATGACTCATGAGTGTAATAAAGAATCTCTTTTGAACAGGGCCGGATTTAAGGGCGTCGAGGCCCTGGGGCAACCAAGAAGTGGAGGCCCCGATTTTTTTTGGAAACGACGAATTTTTGGTCACAGCTTTCAATAATTTATAAGCAGGGTGGATTTTTGAGACGGGGTAGTTAATAGGTAAAATGGGCAATATTCACAAAACCTTTTTTCACGTCAATCGATCCTGTTTTTTGTAAGGAACAAAATATTATCGTACCAGATGAAGTTTGAGTAGGTACTAGAAAAGTCAGAAAACGCAAAAAATCTTTACATACATTTTGTAGGAAATGCGACTCCAAAATTACTTTTTCATGATGGATAGACTTACGCTGGGCGCTGACATCGAACAATCTATTTAATTCGGTTTTTGGGACCACAGTAATTCAACGTATTTCATCACCAACTATAGTCCGCGCAATCCACGAAGACGCGCCCCACTCCACTCCGCGCCGTACTAGAATTCAGCTTACAGTACAGTAATCGCGAAGTGGGGCGCGTCGTCGTGGATTGCACAGACTATAACAACGTAGGACATAAAAGAAAACGATGACAAAGAACGAAAATTGAAAACCAAAGACACCGACTTCCGAAATTAAAGTTATTTTTCACTTTGTAGTGTTTTTTTTTTGAAGTCGGTTGTTTTTTTTTGTAAAAAGTTTTTATTTTTCACTTTTTAGTTGTGGTACCTACCCCACACAAATTCGAATACCACTACCTGCTATGTAAATAACAGTGACAGGAAGTTATCATAATATCATCCACATACTATGTGGGAAAAAATACGTATTATTGAAGCTAACTCAAAAACTACCCAAGTAAAGTTAATAAAATTTATATGGGACCACCTCTGAAGTATGATCTACAAAACAAAAAAAGATTCATCAAAATCAATTCATAATTGGCGGAGTAATCGCGTAACAAACATACAAAAAAAAGAAGACTCCTTTTGGAAGTCGGTTAAAAATGAAAAAGATGAAATGTGAATGTAAACTTTTTTCTCTTTGATTGACACAAAGGATGTATTTTTTTTTTATCTAAAAAATACAAATTGTGGAGGCCCCTTCCTTGTGGAGGCCCGGGGCCAGAGCCCCTGTTGCCCTGCCCTAAATCCGGCCCTGCTTTTGAATACGGGTAATGAAGCCTCACGTGTGTCCGGCAATGCAAAAAGTCTGAACCATGAAATTCGTGACAAAAACTGATTCTATGGCCAATTCGCCATGTGCTCGCGAATTATTTTCCATTTCCATTGTTAAGGGTGTTTATAGGAATGAATTCCTATTACGAATCATCTTATTATTTTGGATGTTCATTTTATTGCTACCATCAGATTTCCGTTTCTGCTGCGGTCATGTTTAAACTTGTTGTGCCCCTAATGCTTTTCTTGGAAACAAAATAAGTTGATGATAACCTTTGATATAATATTGAGTTAATCACCCTAAAAAGTGGGTCATTCTCAAAACGTATCAGTTGCACTAAATTCTGTTCAAGTGCGTGTCTGCTGTAAGTTAAATTAAGAAACAAAGAGATAACGTTGAAACTTGCAGTCCTGTGTTCTGTGGAGAATCTTTCAAATCCTTTATGTTGAGGTGTAATGATAAAAACAAACGTGGAAGTAAACCGAGTCCACCTGTTGACACCACACCTGGCGTGGGTACACATGGGGGTGCAGCGGCGTGCACTCGACCACCAATGTTTATCTCATCTACAAATATTTAAACGTCGCGTGACTGAACTTAAGATGCATTCGAGCCGCCTCGGTAAAAATTCCTTAACAACTTAACAAAGATTAAAAAGTTCAAAATCCTTTTTCTAAAGCCTCTCATACCGACTATAATTATTATACTAAACTAGTCAAACGACTGTCTAGTAACTAGTACAATATCCGGTTTGCCGTACCTTATTCGCTGGCGGCATCAAACACTCTTCTGCCTCGGAGGATATATTGCTTCATTTACTGCAATCTTTTAAATAACACTATAGAAGTTATAGAAACACTACTGACACTTTACACTAAACACAAAACTTTTTAATCTAATTGATTATTCCTTCTACTGCAGTTCACTCGTTCCCTGTTTCTTCAGTTACAACTTTTTCATACTTGTCGACTACTTTTCATTTATGATTATCACTTTTATTGTTTTGTGTTACCGCATTTAAAATTAAATTAATTTCGATTAGTGATTGTATCGGAGAACGCTCGCGGCCGTCCGCCGTCGACTGTTGGAATAGTAACGTACTAGCATCGCGGCAACCACCACGTTGAGTGGGAGGAGGACCATGAGACAGTGCTACGGGCAACGCATGGGTTAGAGAGAGACGACCACAGACGTCATCACTGGCACATCTATAAAGCACCTAATGAAAACTGTCCTGCAAACAAATTAAATAACTCACAAAGTCGTGGATCTCCAGTTTTACCGTATAATACCGGTTTTACCTGTGTCCGACGGCGTGCCAATAAGGTAATTTGAATTCCAGTAGAGTGAAAAAGACGGAGATTTGTGTCGAAGGCTTTATACATATAAGCCGTAAAGGGTTACAGTTCGAAAGAAAATGATAATAAATTAAATTTGAATACTGGGTTCGTTAACGGTCACAACGATTCGTACGTGATACGAGAGATTTTAATACCATCTTGTGTTGATAATAACAAACCGGTTCTACCTTTTTGGTTATCATCATCGATACTTAATTTGGCAGTCTTAAAAAAAAAATCTCACCGCACAACAATAGAGTGCGAGCACTTTCTAATCACAAGTACATTCCTAACATAAATAGAAACAAAATAAGCGCTAAATCCGTTAATTCAATAATCGCGTTACGGGGTAAGTCAATAAACACCAATTCGTTGTGCAAACCGTAGGACAACGCATCGGTTGTGCTTGGCATGATTCAAAATACAAGAACGCGGTTACTCTTCTATTTGGCTTTCTTACTATTGCACAAAGAAAAGCTTCACTTTTACCAATTAGCTCGGCGGCGCATGAGCGGTCGACAGACGTGGCTTTGTTTCCCAAAACAAGTGAAAATCTACTCGATATCGACACACTTTCGATACACCTGCTACGAATATCCATTGTGTAACGTCATTTTCATACCGTCTTCCTATTAGGTATTGTTCTTTTAACGCACTAATAGCTAACAAAAGCGAAATTTCCGACAAACAAAAACTTAACACGTTCAGTGCCGGGAGCCCTCCTGGAGGGTTCACCTAGTCGCATATAGGATGCCGGGAGCACTCGCGGAGGGCTCATTTGAATATTAATAGTATCTACATTCGTTGGTTTTTAAATCCAAGTTATTTTTTTTTCACGTTTACAAACATTCACAAAAACTTTAAAAGGTTGGAAACTACTTATAGCAACAAGACTACCTGAAAACACGTTTTTGCAGTGTTTTATAACACGGTTTGCCTAATGCCGTTGACCGTCCGCTTAGCGCAAACGTAATGCCGGGAACCCTCCCAGAGGGTCCACTTGCAAAATGTATGGCGACATGGCGTATGAGCTCGACGAAAATAGATGGAGTCGAAAGTGTTAAGCAGTGAAAAATCTATTTATGCAAAAAAAAAAATCCTAAGCAGAAGTTTTTATTGTAACATTGGTCTTGTCTTAACATCTCTAGTTTCACTCATAGCTCAAACGAGATTGATTTTGATTATAACCCAACATTGTAATTTGTAAAAATATAGTATCTAGAATAAATAATTTTCCAACATTTAAGTTCATTAGTATGCGATACTCAAAAGTTTAAGTTTTCTATCCAGTTATTCTAGAATTTGGCATCGATTATCAGGTCAAGTATCTCAATAGCTTCAAAACTTTAATTTTCGAATAAAGCTTACTTTTGATTTTATATGCAAATCAAATGAAAACATTGAACTACATATAAGAAGTGTGCCATCAGGTGCGTTGTATCCGTATTCTGTAAGCTTCATTGTTTGTTATGGTCCCTTCTAGTTCTCGCCTCAGCCATGTTATTATCTTCGCTTTAACATTAATTAGCTGCCTTGTAAGTAGGTGGTAATAGTTACCTACATAAAGGTCATGTTAATTGATTGAAAAACTTGCCTTCTCTGGGAATGCTACCAAAGTTTCACCTTCATCAGTGTTATTTTCTTGTGAATAGCATGTTCCTACTAATTACTTCTGCTTTTCTTTTTAGACCTTAAAATCCAAGAAAAAATGCTCTGTTTACACTAAAGACATAAATTGGGAAAAGAGAAAGTAAATCACTTTCCGGTTTTTACGCCTTTTTACAAGAATACAAATTACCTTGAAGAAAAACAGTTCTATCGTTATTTGGACGTGCATAAAATTCCTTGTTACAAGGTTTGTTTCTTTGGTCAGAGAGGATTAGAAAGAAACGAGGTTTAATTTAATCAGTTTAACAGTCACGTTTACAATTTTCGCTAGTGACGACGAAATTGCAATTTAAGCCTTAATATAATAACTAATAAATTAATAGACTACACTTGTCTTAACACTTTCGACTCCACCCATTTTTCATAGAACTCATACGCCATGCCGCCATACATATTGGAAGTGAACCCTCCGGGAGGGTTGCCGGCATTATGTTTGCGCTAAAGTTAACCATCGGTCAACGGCATTAGGTTTAAAACCGTGTTATTAAAACACTGTAAAACGAAGTAATTAAACATTTAAAATGAGGCCTCCGCGAGGGTTCCCGGCACTGAGTCTTGGTGGAGACTTTTCACTTTTTGACTTTTTAGGCCAAATTATTTATTTGTGCACACCCAGCTATGTATAAGAAACTTACATGGCAAATATATTCCGATCTTATCCCATTGATCTCGAGCTCCGGTATATTGTGCGTGGCTCAATGACTAATGACGGATATGACCCCCAAGTGAAGGGAGTATACGTCAGCTTCGAGGTACCAATTTTCGCCAGATGTCACTGCGTGATCAGCATCGTATAAGAGCTAGAGCCAATGGAAATCGAACCGACGACTGACCCCTTTCTCTGATGAATAGTAATGACCCTACTTGGATTGTTCACGGTGCGACTCATACCAACATTTCGATTATATATGCATCAGACCCAGCTTTTGTGGGTTGCGGCGTGCCACGAGATTCGTCATAAACGTGTTCAAGTTTAATATTGATGATATCAACTTATACACGTGGTTCTTACGAGGCATCTTAAAGTTAGATGAAGACAATTCTAAACACATTATAAACATTGCCATTTCATCCATAATCTTGAATACTGTTAAAGTGACCTCATTATGGCGACTATACATATATCGAACCAATGTCCTAGAGAGGACCGTAACAGCAACAGTATACTTAATTATTTTTCTTAGCCTGTCGATAGCTATCTAAATTGTGTCAGCTGAGCAACAACTTACTGGCAATTTAGTCAACCTCCGTTCTGTTTAACTAAGCTTGATTGCACACTCTCACAGTGTAGGTGCTCATTTGTTATAATCTTCTTAAATTGAGTAACCTTATTAGCCAATTTATAATGAATTGGATCAAAAGTTTCGGTCACACGAGAGGCTTCGTCGATGATGACTGAGGAGCTCTCAATTCATTTACCATCTTCAACACAACAGCTTTTGACCTTAAAACCGGAATACTTAGCCGTCCTTTCTGTGCGCTTTACTTATATACGTTTTTTATCGCGTAATGAGTCTCTTATAAGGCGTACATGTATCTTAAGGACAAGATATGTGTGTAATGAAGGGTCTAACTTGCTTGCCGTGATCCAATCTCCTAATTGAGACTCATTTATACTGCCGTTTGCGGCTAGCGTCATGTTCACATTTTCCAGCTACATGCATAAGTGTTTAAAACGCTGACAAAAACCGAATAGCAGCCTTCCAAAAATAGTTGTATGAATAATAGATGGTAGTATTGATCGTTTGAGACAATATACGCAATACGGTTTTATATATATTAGGACTATATCAAATCAACACAATACAATGTAAACTTATGATATATTGATGGAGTGCGTGCCAGCAATTTAGCTTAAAAGCATTTTTTCTTTATAAAGCCAACATGTAAAAAGCCTTTGATATCAAAGTAGGACAAAGTCTTGGAAGATTTAATTTGACCTTTGGGGATATGGGAGCACTTGTACTGGGAGGAATATAAATAAAGTAGAAGAAGACGTTGCATCTGAGAGACCGTTACACGCTTTTGTAACTTGTGCTAACAAAAATTTACTAACAGTGATGTTGACATTATATCTAAGAGACAACAAGTGTGAGGAGCTCATTGCAGCGTAGCATAAGACATAACATTACAGACGAATAGCAACTCAAATAGATGAGAATTCAAATTGAACATGAAATTTCAATTTCGCTAGCCTCCATTGCCGTAGGAAACGGATTCTTGTAAACGGCGGCCAAGTTGTGAGACCGAATCGATTTCAAACCATAACTTACTTCCCCTGCCAAAAACAACGTTTGATCTACGATAAGATGAACGACGTAGATTGTGCAGTGTTACTGCGGTACCTATTAAAAGATTAAAAGAAACTGTTAACGTAGAAATAGACCTGTTTTGCACAATTAACTATGGAAATAAACGAATCAGATTAAATCGGTTTGCGCGATGTATAACGACTTATTTTAATAACTTGTTATTTTATGACCTGACTTGGAATGAATCAACTTCTATGCAGTTAAACAATGATGGTATTTAATGCATTTTGTACGATTTATGAGGTTTCGAAGACCATTTAATGAAATGGATCCACAAATAGCAAAAAGAACGAATATTACCCATATCTATCGATATTGCATCCGAAATATCATAAAGAAACAAACGCAGAGGTGGAAATATAAAACAAACATATAAAAAAACTCAAAATGACGTTATTTCCAAATTCAGAGCTGAATCACTAAATTCAAATCAGCAGTTTACCCGATTCCGATTTTATTGCAAAATGTAAATGGATCCACTAAAGTGGGAAGTATGCAAAATGTTTGTTATTTCTTCTGTCCTCAAGCCTTTCTTTCAGTACCTATTATTTTATACTTTTATAGTTAAAAAATCTATTAATAACACCGAAACGCCATTTCTTTTAATATCCGCCATCCGGTACAAATGTAGACTTGGCGTTACAGCACACTAATACACGGCCTACGCAAACTCTGCTATTTTCTAACAATACGTCTAGACTGTTCATTGCCGGTAGCTTACTGATGCTAGACGTCGCGACACCATGGAACTGAAGCTAACGGCCGAACAATGGAAATGCTGAAATATTACAAGGACGTTTTATTTTAGGAAACCTTCGAAAACGGCGACGAAAACTTTGTCTTACGTTGCACTAAAATAGAGACATTTCCAGACTACTATCGTGTACTACGCTACGTTAGCATTGTTTGAGTACGGGAGCTAAGTTACAATTTTAGCTTCTGCTATCTTCATTTTAGTTTTCAATGTAAATGCCTAATGTTCATTTAGCAATCAAACTTTCTATTGTTAAATACAATTACTGAAGTTTACTCAACAAACAGAAATTAATTAGCACAAGACGAAGAAGCTAACACGTAACTAACCAAACAAAAGTATTGTGAGATGTGAAGTTCTATTTACTGCGCAGTTCTGAGAGCCGTGGCTTTGTGGGGTGGATGAAGCGCGCGACAGGCGACAGTTTCCGTAGCACAAGTAGTGGGTACACTAGAGAGCTGTCACCGACTGCTAGTTCACAGCCACAGAGAACGAAACCGGAACAACTTTAATATTTCATACGACAAAGCGACAGCGGCGGTCACTTTGTTTTCCATTGGCTGGAAAATAACTCACTGAGACAACGATCGATATTTACGTCTGAGTGTGAAATACACCCTTCCTGATAGCACTTATTTTAGCAGTCTTCGTCGATCCATATCGACATAAGAAATATGTAAATAGAAAGTAACGGAAAAGCTTATGAAATATTTACATGCGCGAGACCTTTAACTTTCTTTATGAGCTTTCGACGTATCATGTTATCGATGTACCACGTAATAGAGATATCAAATAGGAAACTTTTATAACGTTTTTCATAAAACCACATCATTTAGAAGCAGCGTTCATCGTCTGTAGAAGCCATTTCTGCCATAAACCGAACGGATGCGAGTCTTTAATGATACAACCTCTACGTATTAACCAGGAAAAGCCATTACGTAGCCATTTTAGTAGAAAACTAATAGCATGTATTAAAAACTTGCCTCTACTGGTAAAGTTATAATTTGTGACGCCTCTAAATGACTGCGGCAGAGGCGGAAACTTTTGTTGTGACTTAACGGCAGGTAACACAAACATTTATTACTACTGAGCGTATAGAACTATTAAATGTTAATTAGGAGACTCAATCAATTTCCTTAATAATACAAAATGACTCATTACTATTGGGTTTTTCAGTACTTATAATTACGACTTTAATGTATCATCGAATCGATTTTGACATCTTGTCTTTTTTTATTTTGACCATCTTTACATATCGAGACTCCTCCGTGCCTCGGAAAGCACGTTAAACCGTTGGTTCCGGCTGTCATTCAACATCTTTGACAGTCGTTACGGGTCGTCAGAAGCCCGAAAGTCTGACACCAGTCTTACCAAGGGGTATCGTATTACCCAGTTACTGGGTAATGGAGGTCAGATAGGCAGTCGCTCCATGTAAAAACTGGTATTCAGCTGCATCCAATTAGACTGGAAGCCGACCCCAACATGGTTGGGAAAAGGCTAGGCAGATTAATCAATCTGCCTAGCCTTTTCCCAACCATGTTTGATTGTAGTCGATTTTGACTCGATTTTTAATACAATAAAATATTTTATTTATTTAAACTTTATGTACAAGTAAAAAATACCGTTCAAAGGCGGACTTAATGCCTAAAGCATTTTCTACCGGTCAACTTAAGTTTGATGCAGACAGAAAACATGGCAGGTGCAACATAATGGACAGATAACACGAAAATACAATACTAAATACATAGGTATATACATAAATATAAACAGAATAAACTTATTCAGAAGAAATAACGATGGGTAGAGGAGAAATAATGATCAGTAAAGAAGATAAAGAATCCAGCAAATCAGCGCTGGGACGTCTCTGTCAACTTCTTACGTTTATGCCCAAGTGCCTTCACTTTAAAAGACAACCAATTGGTTGCCGTCCTGCTGATCTTCAGAGGGAGATACGGATAGGGCGCATTCCAAAGATAGATAATTACCTATACCCTAATTGCGTAACTTATTTTCGTAAACAATTTTGACAGTTCAACAACATTCATTGCGTTATTTACATTTTGAGCAAATTTTTTTTTCAACTTATGAAGGATTAGCAATCTGTTTCAAATCGAAACAGATTGTGTTGTATTACGCAATTAGGGTACTGGTCGACCGAGCTCTGATCGAGTGAAAATAGAGAATGCTCATTTAATAGTATAGGATAGTTCATACTAATTCCATGCTGCCGTAATAATACATACTAATTCCATGCTGCCATGATAGTAGGTACTTACTAATTCCATGCTGCCATGTCATTATTCGAAGGTAGGCGACCGAGCTCTGCTCGGGTAAAAATACGAAGAAAACGAATTTTCCCAGATATGAGACCTAGCTAGATCGATTTTTCGCCCCCGTAAACCCGTATATTGCTACATTCATCGAAATCGATAGAGCCGTTTTCGAAAACGTGTTTACAAATATATATATAAATATACATTTATACAAATATTTATCATTTAATACTATAGGATATAAGGCGACACAATTCTATGTACTTAATGACAATAGTGTTATGATAATTTCAACTTTGTTTATAAAAGACTTAAGCATAATATTCAATATCGATATTATTAACACGTGGGCTGAATTTCATACATATTTGGAACATAAAGGCCTTTTTTCAATATCGTTAGGATTAGTTACTTACTCTAATAATGTTATTTCAAAAAGCATTCTAATCGTAGGTAATAAAGGTAGAATTTATAGGAATCTACACCCTGCAATTTACAAAACTGAAGTTAATTTAGCTACAGTCCGATATTAAAAGTTCACACCCTCATTCTTCTATTTTCTTTTTGTTTTCAACTTATAGCTTCACCCCTGTATGTATAAATAACATAAAATTCACAAAAAAAATAACAAACAGCATTAAAATTAACACTCACCATTCCCAAAGATGCACGAGACAGTCGAACATGACGCAGCCATGTTCTGTGCTCATGCACGACGCTGCCGGGGCCGCAGTCGCCATCTTGAATCCAGCACTAATCTCCAACTACCCTCTCATTTATAATTTCACTTGCATACAAGTACCGAAACAATCCGAAGGTGGCGACGCCTAGTAATTTTGTGAAGGTAATCTCTGGAAAGAGAAAAGTGCCAATTAGACTTGATAAGGTCGTGAACATTGTGATGAAATGAGATGAAAGTGAAATTATAGGCGGTGTGGCGTTTTGGTAGTGACAGTACTTTTGAATGTCATTTGATATCTATAGCCCCGAATACTCAAAAGATACAACTTTTTTTGAGAAGCTCTATAAATTTTTCAGTCTTTGCAATAGACCACATTTGAAAATTGAATTTCGTTTGAGTATTCGACCGTTAAATTCTAAAATGAATGTTTTGAACGTTTACAGTTGTAAGTACAAGAAAGACAATTTACGCTCAAATATCCGAAATAAGTATTCAAATTACAAATAATAATGCCCTGTATTAGAATAATAGTACCTATTCAATAAGTATCCTAATTATGTTAATAATATTTGATTACAGCCATCAAGGTGTTAACTAAAACAGAAGAAGGTAATTGTATGTGATTTAACTGGCCACTTAATTTAACAAGGTTTAAAATAAATACCTGGCTAAAATGTTTCAAATTCCATACCATTAACTGCAGAAAACCCACCGCCCATTGTATATTTTGTAGTATTTGATTTATTTTTGTTATGTATTTTTATGGTGTACAATAAAATATATACGTATAAATAAAAAATGACGAAAAGTTAGTCTGAGCTCTGAGGGAATCAGTTTTTTTGCATCAATATTAAGAGCGTTTATTCTAAAAGTGAGCAACGTCGCAAATTGCTGTCAAATATTTCGCTGTTTTGATTAATTTGGCAATATCACTGTATGGAAATAAGAAATATGGCTAACTAGTGAAATGCAATAATTAATATCGTAACACCGAATATTTCGTTTTAGATGTAAATAAGTATTTGGAAACTTTCCAAATGCCATTTTTACACCTAAAACGGTTACAACATCAAATTCAGTGTTATTAATTATTAATGTTCTAGTTCACTAGTTAGCCATATTTCTTATTTCCATACAGTAATATTGCCAAATTAATCAAAACAGTGAAATATTTGACAACTATTTGCGACGTTGCTCACTTTCAGTATAAACGTAACTTAAGTATTTCTGGTTAAGTATCTAGTAGGCAACCACTTTTAAACAAATAGGTACCTCTATAGCACAAGTAGTGTTATCTATAGGTAGACGAACAGTATTCCATCAGGAAGCTCCTACATTTTCATCAACCGCAAGAATAACTCAGAAACGAACAGCTATTTGTGGCAAAATAACGGTCTTTTACTCATTTCATTCATAGTTTATTTTATACCCGATAGTTGCCGCTTTTATAGAAAAGTGCATTACCTGCAATGGTGGCATTTGGGTCAGAGTTAATAGCCCTAACTAAACTTGCTTCAAAGAAATTAAATCCTGCAGTAGTCGTTAATATTCATTAGTGCACATAAACACGTTTTTAACGGGCTGAATAATTGTATCTTAAGTATTAATTTCATTTAGATTAATCACGACATTTGAATGAATGGTATTCTACTAATTGTCAACTTGCACAACTGACATGACAAATTTTATTCATGTTCAAGATTCGGGCCTTCCCGCACAAATCTGCCAGTTAATTGCGTAATACAACACAATCCCAATTTGTTTCGATTTGAAACAGATTGCTAATCCATTGCTTCATAAATTGGAAAAAAAATCTGCTCATCATCGTAACGCATTGAATGTTGTTGAACTGTCAAATGAAACAAATTAGGCAAAATTGTTTACCAAAATAAGTTACGCAATTAGGGCACTGGATGCCAAAGAGTACTATGTTCATGGGTCATTGTAGTGTTGCGTAGAGCCCCCTGCTTTGGAACAATCGTGCAAGCACTGCCGTGGCGTCCATCAAATAAGGGCCTCATCGCCTAAAATACTGCTTTAAATCCCATCGACTGTTGAGGACAACCGACGAAACTGCGCTGGTACTCAAAGTAAAGTATGTCATAGTTCGAACAAAATAACCCATCAAAATACCAATAAGTCCTGTTACAGGGCGGTTTAACGCTACATTTATTAAGTACCACTTTAAATAATGGTCTTACTTGAAGGAGCCTCTGTAATAATACACTATCATTTCCATAATACACTATTACTGTATACGTAGTCAATGTAATCTATGCCGCGGTACACCATGTACCATAAACAAGCACGGAGATAGTGGGACACTTAATAATTCACAATGGGCCAGGTAGCGGTCGCTGACCGACGCGATCTGCTCTATTTCAAGTTTCAACCATAGACCGCCATCAAGGTAGCCATTAACTTGTACACTGTATCATTGTAAATTATTAATGAGTAAGAATCCTTGTTCATAAAATCATGAACCAACCCTAAAACCCCCGCAGACAAAGAATGGAAAAGGACGACGATCAAACTTTTGGATATCTTGCAAACATGCAACAATTTTCTATAACGATGCATACCTACTTATAAAAGGGATGCAAATTTTGCACATAGTTTGCTAAAAAGCTGAAGACATAGCCAAGAACACGATACGTTTGACCTCTAACTGTCAGCTCGGACATAATTTCAGTAAGTAGGTACTGACTGAAAAAAGAAGTTAAACGATGCCTAGGCTTATTATCCTACCCACGTTCATACCACATCAGGGAAACTTAATGTAAACTGGTTAGGATGGCATACTTAAAACAGATGGACAAGATTCCAATAACCTCTAAATACTTGCTGTATTTAGAGGTTATTGGAATCTTGAAATCTAACAATTAATGGTGGTGTTTAACTTTATGAGACACCTCGATTTGTTAGCGAATGAGACTTTAGAATCGGTAAACTTTAAGCAAATGCTTTAGCTGTTTTTCCCGTTACTGCAGCTCCTAAAGAAATTTCTTAATCGATTGTGGACTTAGAGTGGCCGCTGCAAATCCTATCTCGCCAAATGGGATATCATCGACCCATCCCAAACACAGGCGACTGCGAAGCACCTTCACAGGATTATGTTGCATCATATTTCCTGCCCTCCCTACATCCTTCAGGATTTAAGGGAGGGAAACGGTATAGCCGTCGAAATCGCTAAAGATTGTCAAGAACAAAAAAAAAGAGTTTGTCTATTGACTCGAAGCAAGGAATCGCCTAAAGGAATTTCAATCACCATGCAACACCATAAAATGGAAATGTCCCCCATAACAAGTAAACCGTATCCAATAAAGTGCACCCTTATCTGTTCGGAGGGGATCGCCCTTTGGAAAATTTGCGAATTCAGATGCAAACGGAAATAGGGAGGACCATCGCCTCAGGCAAGTGTTTTATGAAATGTATAGTTGTAGGAATCTACCCTATCCTATATGTATATTCATAAAAAAAATATTAGTGTACACCATGATTTATCGCATAAACTTTTTTAAATAATTATAAATCATGGTTGTCACTGTGTCCTATAAAATCAAACATCGCTATTTAATTAACAGTCTTGCAATAAAAAAGCAATAAGTACTTATTGGCGGTGCTTGGGAGAGCCCCATGTCCAGCAATGAACGTCTTTCAGCTGAAATGATGAGGATGATGAAGTACTTATTAATGATCTGGTTCACCACCTTCTTACAATATATCTCATCTGGTGGATGCATTCATAGATGTTCCATTCTGGTAGAATATTGTCTATCTGGGCCCTACACCACAAAACTTTAAAATTACAAATATGAATGAGTTACAATCTACAATTCATTCGCATTTCTTAACAAAGCGTAACACGAAGCTCGAGGGCTATGTGAAAATTGTAGTCTTGTCACTACAATTTACAAATTTGTAAGGTTTTTTCCGTTACAATTGTGAGGCTTAGAGTTTTGTGGTACACAGACTTGTAAAACTTACAAAATTGTAACTTGTAATTGTAAAGTTTTTTGGTAAAGGGCCCAGGGCTTTGTGAAACTGGCTGAAAATATTCATAGTTCCTAACATATTTACATAATAATGCTCGACAACCACTTCTCCTAAACCTCTTAAGATTTACGAGTACCTATCGTTCATTACAGGATTAACACGCTCGACCGATAAGTATAATAACGCAGATTACACGTGGAATGTAAGGAGTTAAATATAGTGTATTTTCCTTTACTTGTCATATTTGGTAAACAAACACGCAAAAGTCACGAGTATTGCATCAATCACACACTTTAAATTATGGTATGAACTATGAACGTCTTGATCTATTTATGTAAGAAATAGTGTTAAGGAAAAAAAACTGCATCAAATTACTTTTCTCATTTTAGTCGCCATATTTGTTTACAAAATGAGACAAGCAAAGAAAAACACAGTGTACGTTTTGTATTTGTGTCAAAACTGACAGTTATCAGATGATCGGGGCTCGGGGCGTGCAGTCAGACAGTGAAAGTGTCCCTACCGAACGGTTAGCGGTACTTTAGTTGAGTACCTTCAGTCTGAAGGAACCACCTCTCTCGTTTTATGGAGACTTCCATGGATTACGGCTGTAATGTTTTGATTTACCTTTTACACAAGTGACAAAATTTACGTAAGGTAGACCGAATCTACAAACTTACACAACTATACCTACAACTTCTACCAACACTACCCCTTCAAAATCATCTTTCCAGCATTGAATATATTTCTTTTTTTTTTTTTGTCAGCGGAATTGACGGGGTCCGCTAGGGCCGATGCCTGCCGGGGCTGCGAAGAAGTCCGAAAGGGAGATCGTGGCCCCCGGCAACATGGCAACCGAAGGAACATGGGTGGGTTTTAGTCCGTAAGAGTCTGACACGCCTTCCCGCTCCACCCAGAGCGGGAGAAGTTATTTGATAATTCCCACCCAAAAAATAAAATGGATTGAATATTTTCACAGTCAAATATTAAGTACGTTCTTTAAATACCTAATACACCAAAATAAATATTTTTTAACTTCATAAAAATTCGATCACAGCTCTATACTGACGCTCCATTGGTTCTATTAGTATCTCAACCCATTTATCTAATCGTAAACGTCATAAGGAACCCCACATTTTATGATGACAACATTAGAATCTACGCAGTAGTATAAAACTGTCTTTTACAGCCCATTAAAACGCTTGACATCTATAAATCTCTGTTTTCCAACCTTTCACTCATCCGGTAGTAATAACACGAATAGTTAATGGTCACCCTACTCAAGCTTTTCTCTCGTGGTCGTCACACTTGAGTCTATCGATGTTTGACTGGTTGCCGACTTAACGTCGTCCGTCGGTAAACAGCTTTCCTCGCGAAGGGCCGCTGACTTTCGACCATTCGTGAGGTACAACCAGTCCCATATGTTAAAATATACGAACAATTATCAAGAGTGAAAGCAAAAATGCAGCGCTTTAATCAGTAAGCTGTTTCAGATCGAAAGTAAATCAACTGGCTAAACAGCGATGTTATGAAATTGAGAAATTCTCGGAAACTTTTTGTCGTACCTACATCGTTGCTTGCTACGCTACTATTAATGTTGAATAATTTTCATGAGACGCTACAAGAGCTTCCATAAACTTTGTAATTTACTGGAAAGCACTTTGAATTAACTGAACACTCATCTAGTGGAACTAGAATACAGGTACGGGTACCTACTGCAAGATATATCACATACCTACACATCGAATGTTTAGATTGAGATTTCAGATCATAGATGTGCAGAAAACTTTGCAATTTTCAAGAACCAGTCGCCAAGGAAATTAAGCATTTTGAGACAATTGTAAATCCCCAAACTGTAGTCGTTTGGCAGTGCGCCCCTATCCCCTAAGAGTCGGAAGTGACGGATTTGGCACGCACCGAGACGACAAGGGTGGAAGTGGCACCGTGCCACAGACTCACGGTCAATGACACTCACGATTTCGGAACATATTTCGAGGGGGTGGACATGCGGGCACGGCTGATTGGACGATGCGGAATCGCGATTTCCATAAACTTTTATTTAACTTACCTACCTAATTAGAATATTTTACGGAGGGTGAATAGAGGTAAGTATATTGTTAGGAATTGCTTTAATTTTAATAATATTGTACACACCAAACCGTTCTAACTGCGGAAATATTTTGATGACTCGTGAAAATTGCGCGACATCATAACAAATCGTACCTAAGTGTAAAAGCTCGTAGAGTAGTTTCACAAAAAAAAAGGTCTCAGATTTGAGCGAATTCTTCGAAAAATTTTCTAATCCTTGTCAGTTGCATTTTCAAATTAAATTTATTCACCGATAATTCAATAAAATATTTATATTTGAAGGCATTTTCTACGTGCTGACGAGTATTGCGTAGAAATCAAAAGCTCACTTAATTGTTGATCTAAAAACTGACCACTACTTACTTAGACGAAAATACGACACAGGCATAGGTTCTATACGATGGCGATAACTAGGTCATCTCAACGTGCCAATAATTATTACTTACCTAGAGTGAAGCGGTTTTGCGTCGCACTTGTTTATGGGTCTGAACACATCGTGGAAAACTCACGAAATCACTAGCACAACAAATGAGACATCTAACAAAAATAATAAGGAACTGTTTGGGTGAATTTATAATATTTTAGAGGTGAAAATTGTTGATTTTGTCGTACAAAAGCGGTGTATCGATTGAGCGGCGCCTCACCACGGAATGAGCCCGGCCCGCCACCCCATGCGCGCGTTTTCCACGCTTTCCCGCCACCGGCTGTACCGGGGTGGTTTCAAAACTCTCGCCGCGCGATGTACTGCGCAGTTTGTTAGTTTTATATTCACCTATAGCATCATCTGATCTTGTTACATTTATTGCGTATCATACAGACATCATATTGTATTACAAATGAGTTTTGAAAGGCTTTTTGTATCGTGTTTTCATGAGAAAAGACATGGACAAAAAAGTACATTCTATATACACGAACATAGTAAATTTATTGTAATAAATTAAATTGTTTATTAGGTACATTGTGCACGTAGGTACCTAGGATATTAAATTACTTTTACACTTTAATATTTTTGACAATCTAGCATGAGAGGCTGAATCAATTTCAATAAAATCCTGTCACGATTTCAAGGGATATCTAGATATTCTGTAGATATCTACTAGATGTCGAGAGACATGAAAAATCCACTACAAGATAAACCACCCTGAAATTGTATTACTTCGTTATAACTTTATGAATGTATTAATAATTACTTAACAAGATTTGTAATAAACCCCAAGTACCAAATAGGAAAACATTGTTTTAATAAAAAAATAAACAAACCCTTCAAAGAGCAGGTACTCAAATACTAACTGAAAGTAAATAAAATCGCAGCCGATTGCTTTCGAGACCACACTTTACAAAAATTGGTAGTGTGTTGTTTTCGACCGTCACGCGTCAGTAGGACTACAAAATACAGCATATCTTGTTGTGTTATGAAAACTCAAATCCATTACATTTGCTATCTGTTGATGTGTAAGGCATCGTTGCCTCTGGAAATAAACAGATCTAGTAATGGGGGTTGAGCTCGTTAACGTTGGGGTGGGTTAGGGAGCGCCCGCACCCCGCCCTCCCTGCCCCCGCTAACCCCACGAGCGCCACTATCCCCCTGCCAACAACGAGTGTTTTCACAACAACGCACCCACGCTGCACTAACCTCCTCTTGGCAACTAAGTACATCCTTTAACTTCACTTGAGCATCATAATTACAGCGTCGAGCTTTTTCAGTGGTTGGTTTTTATTTTTATTTCAAAGTGATCGTTATTTTTTAAGGCTTGTGCAGACCAGTGCGACACGCGACGCAACTGTTTGAAAGAGCCTTTATGAAGACTTACTGCAAAGTTGACTTGAATATCTCTCAATGGCTGTAACATTTAATTTGAATTTTGTCTTACCTACTACCGCATATCTGAAACCTAATAATATGATAAAACAGCAGGGTAAACGCGTGAGGGAGAGGCAAATTTCCTAACCGCCGCAGGAGGAGACGCCCGGGGCGGGAATCGCGAGCCGATTTCCGGCCACCGTAGGCACGGGCTTGCGGACGATGAGCAATGAATAGCTCGCCGTCCGATAAGGACCAAGCCCGGGTCGACGGCGCGTTGTGTTCCACGCGCGCCTCAAAGAGATGTCAGCAGAATTGACAGGGTCCGCTAGGGCCAATGCCTGCCGGGGGTTCGAAGAAAACCGATAGGGAATTCGTGGCCCCGGCAACAGGGCAACCGAAGGAACACGGGTGGGTTTTAGTCAGTAAGAGTCTGACACGTCCTTCCGCTCCACCCAGAGCGGGAGAAGTTATATGATAATTTCCCATCCAAAAAAAAAAAAAGGTAATTCCATAGAATGCCAATTGATCTCAATGGGTTTCATTTTGACAGTTCACCCATGTTCATTGCGTTATTTACGTTGTTGAGCAGACGAATTTTTCAAACCTATGATTAACACGTTCAGTGTCGGGAGCCCTCCTGGAGGGTTCACCTAGTCGCATATAGGATGCCGGGAGCAATCGCGGAGGGCTCATTTTAAATATAGGTTTTTCTTAGAGAATACAGCATTGTGTAACGTGAAAATAAAATGTGATGTATATTTTAACAAGATTTATTCGTGAAATGGTTTTAAATACAAAGTTTTTTTTTTCACGATTACAAAATATTCACTAAAATTTTAAAAGGTTGGAAACTAGGTACTTATAGCGACCAGACCCCCTAAAAACACAATTTTACTTCATTTTATAGTGTTTTATACCACGGTTTTAAACCTAATGCCGTTGACTATCCGCGATGATGTACTTTAGCGTAAATGTAATGCCGGGAACCCTCCTGGAGGGTTCATTTCCAATTTGTATGGCGGCATGGCGTATGAGTTCTATGAAAAGTGGGTGGAGTCGAAAGAGTGAAGCAATATTAGCAACATCCTTCACAACACTCGGATTGTGATTGAAAGTGTATTACACAATTAGGGTGCTGATAACATAAGATAAGAAAAGGCACAAGTAAATAGTACAAGTACCTACTTACCTACTCCAACACACACTGAAGCAGCTAGACCTAATGTAAAAGTGGCAACAGACGGTTTTCGGCAGAAAATGTCTGATAAGCTATCAACTGGTAAATGAAGGGGCTAAAACTTCAAGGCAATATTATTGTTTACTTATGTAGGTGCCTTTATGTTATAAGCAAATGAGCCAAGAGTACCCATCTTCGCAATTTGCTAAGACAATGCATCTACGATCATAATACGAGTCCTCCCCCTATAAACGTTTCGGTTATATCGCGAAAGATGCACTGATAAGGATATTTCACGACGATCAGACACGTCTTGAAATTAACAAGGTTTACAGTTTCCATAAATCTGTGAGGTTTATAGGTAGATAGATAGTTACGTGCCACATCTGTATTAGTGCCCTCCAAAAGTTAGTTGAAGTTGTGAAGTCACATTATGATTTAAAATCAAAATTAGTTTCAAATGTTTGAACTGAACACTGCAACGTTTTTTAGGGTTCCGGACCCGAACGATGCCAAAAGAACCCTATTACTAAGCCTCCGCTGTCTGTCTGTCTGTCAGCGGGCTGTATCTCCTGAACCGTAATAGGTAGACAATTGAAATTTTCACAGATAGTGTATGTCTATTGCCGCTCTATCAACAAATAAAAAAAATAAAAAAAAAATTAAAAATGGTTATTACCATTAGATTTTGAAAAAAAAAAAACTTACCCTGGCATGTGGGCTTATTCCAATCGGATCGCACAATGGTGTCGATTCCCTTGTTCACAAACTAAATTTAAATTCAGTGCATCTTTTTCTTTCTATTTCATTAAGAAAAGGATAGAAGATAAATTTTAGTTTAGTCCTGTCAAATTAATCAGCGCCTGTCAGTCTCCATACAAGTTTAGACGTGATTAAAAACTTGCCAACTAAAATTACGTCAATTTACGTCAAGCGCTGATTAATTTGACAGGACTAAACTAAAATTTATCTTTTGTCCTTTTCTTAATGAAATAGAAAGAAAAAGATGCACTGAACTTAAATTTAGTTTAGTTTGTGAACAAGGGAATCGGCACCAATGTGGCATTTTTTTTAACTCATCGAGTACCTAGAGTACAAATATATTTTTTATTAATATTTATCTTCAAAAATGAAGGAATCAAAAATGAATCAGTTTTAGACCATTTTTGTACGAGCTCTAGAACTAAACTAGTTAGGAATTTAAAACTTCTGTGAAACATGTAAGCACCATAAACTGTATAAATCAACAGATACTAAAAACGCCGATTCATTAGGTATTTTATTTTAATATGGGTGATTTTATGCAACTGCTAAAAATAACTTTGTAATTCATAGTATTTATTATATGAAATACAAATTTATCTTTACGATTTTTAAATTTAAGATGCAAATTATTCTTCGTTTAGTATTTTCATTTATCTGAACTAAAAAACCGGCCAACACACGAAGGGTTCCGTAAATGAGGCTGAGACACATCATATAGAATAAGGACAGGACCCTGGGCATATACATGCCTGCATATTTCAGATGTTTCATGCTGAACCCATCATGCCCAGGGGACTTGCCCCTATTCATATTGGCGTCCTTACTTGTTTCGTGATGAAGCGCAGTAGCGGCTCCTCCAGGGCCATGAGACACAAAGCCGATTCCCGACACTGAGGGGCCAAGTGGAGACCTTACTTTGAAATGGTCTCTAAATATATTATCAATGTCCCCATACTCGGTAACCCCTCCCACATTCGCTATGCGAGCAGGCTTAAAGCCTCCAGGCTCCAACTCACCTGTGGACTTCCAAAATGCACAGAAATTGTTATTTGCTCGTTGTTCTGCGTCAAATACGTCCATTTTAATTTGATCTTGCCTATTTTGACTGTACTTTATACGACTAAATTCATTTATTTCAGGTTAATAACACCCATTGCCAAACATCAATTAATAGAAATCAACAGACGAAAACAAATAAGATCAAATATAATGAAATTAAATCAAATAAAATCAAATTAAAACAAATAAATAAATAAAATAGATTTAAATCAAATCAAAATTAATAAAATTAAATGAAACGAAAATAAGTGGAATAAAGTAAAATTCGTTGAGTGCCGTACAATATTTAACAAATAACGCCGACAATATTTAGTAAAACACGTTTCTTGTATGAGGACCCCTATCATTTTTTACTTTATTTTATTTTGGGAACCCTAAAAACATGTACCTAGTGTCCACCGTGAAAAATAAGACAGGAAACATCTCGGTACAAGCCATTATCGCCCGATCCCTCGTGCAACTGTTGCGGCTAAGGTGTTGGACAGTATGCTTGACCCTTATTTGGGTTTGCCCTGGCTGGACTATCTACCGAAAGTGCCATCCTAGGTGTCAAGTACTACACACTGGCCTAGACGCCGGTTTATGTCTGGTTCCTTGATCTCTCCGAGGCTTTCAATCTCGTTTCTTATCATGTGCTTTGGAGTAAATTGAGGAGTAGGGGTATGCCGGAGGAACTGCTCAATGTACAGCAGTTTTGGTATCGTAGCCAGATAAACCATGTTAGATGGTCTAATGCGCTCTCGGAATCATATGGGTTGGAGTGCAGGGTGACGTAGGGTGGTTTGTTGTCTCCCCGGCTCTTCAATCTATACTCCTCATTGCAGAGCTTAGCAGTATGCATGTCGGATACACAGGCGGGGACGATCGTGGAGTTTCCAAAAGTATGTGAAACCTACGCTGCTGCACATGGACTGGTCTATAATGCCAAAAAATCTGAATACAAGGTTTTTGGGGTTTTTTAGTAAGTGCCGGGAAAATGCCCTCGAACTTACCATAAACGTTACGCCAATACGTGGAGTCACAGTTTAAATATCTTGGGCATTTTCTTACCCACGACCTCAGTGACCATGGTGACATTGAGAAGGAGCGTAGGGCTCTGGCTTTCAGGGATAATAATGTTGGCACGAAGATTTGCTCGGTGTACTGACCAAGTAAAGACTACGCTTTTTAAAGCTTATTGTCAGAGTTTTTACACCGGTAATCTTTGGGTCAACTACTCTAAAACGTCTAATACACGTCCAACACAATAATGTTTTTAGGATGCTGATGCGACTGCCTCGTTTTTGCAGTGCCTCAAAAATGTTCGCGGGAACCTATTGACCAAGTAAAGACTACGCTTTTTTAAAGCTTATTGTCCGAGTTTTTACACCGGTAATCTTTGGGTCAACTACTCGATAAGATCTAATACGCGTCCAACACAATAATGTTTTTAGGATGCTGGTGCGACTGCCTCGTTTTTGCAGTGCCTCAAAAATGTTCCCGATAACCCATGCAGATGCATTTCATTCATGCCATCATCCGGAAAAAAACGGCCTCACTCCTGAGCAGAACAAGAGGCAGTCACAATAGCATCCTGAAGGCTGTGACGGCAGATACCTACTTCCTCCGCTGTAATAAGGCAATTTGTGCGAAGACAAACCATTGTTTCCATTTCTCGTTGTGTCTAGTTGTTGGGTGGTCTTCTCATTAATTCGTCTTTACATTACTAACAATACCTAGTATTTTAAGTACAAACCAGTACCCTAATTGCGTAATACAACACAATCATAATTTGTTTCGATTTGAAACAGATTGCTAATCCATTGCTTCATAAGTTGGAAAAAAAACTGCTCAACAACGTAAATAACACAATGAATGTTGTTGAACTGTCAAAATGAAACAAATTAGGCAAAATTGTTTACGAAAATAAGTTACGCAATTAGGGTAGGTACTGTTACTAACAATTTATGGATTTTTAGTTGTCCGAATTAAAATGATTATATTTATTTTTAATTTTCAAATAAAAGTCAGTTGAAGTTTATCATTTCTGTGGATTTACAATATTTACAGGGATGAGGGATGTAAAAAAAAAATAGGTACTTACCTACCTTAGTTATCTAAATCTGTATTTCCTACGGATCTATGATAATAAAGGTATTTCTCTGGCAACGTACTCGTAAATAAATAAGTGCAAGAGTGGTTTGATGGTCGTGTAATGAAGTTCAAGCGTCTTGTAAGAGTTCTCTAATCCCTCATCCAACGATCTTGGGCTTGATTTTGCACTAGCGTACCTACTATTCGTCGCAAATCAAGAAATGTTATTAACAGAGGTTCTATATGCCTTAAATAATGTATGCCACAATGTATACTGACGTACAGACGCCAGCACATCAAGCTACTACAATCTGTCAAATTTATTTAATTGATTTTCAACTTTATCGCTGAGGTTCAAAGTTGATTGGGAAAATTTGACAGTTTCGGGTAGCTTGATGTGCTGGCGTCTGTACAATGCACTCCATTCCAAAGGAGATGTTTCATTTTCGGCCATAAAGTGTACGTTAATGTAAAAAAAGGAAAAAATTCCACGAATTGAGGAAAAATATTCTTTCCTGTTTATTCCCCTGATTACTTCGGCACAAAAAATAATAGTTTAACAAATTATTGCCATATTCTATTCACCATGGCGTCGTTTTACTTGCATACTGCTTTCGTCTAGAAATCATGTTACATTTTAACATAATAATATCACGTAGACGTCATTTAAATAAATATGAAAGGCATGTATTTCTGTACTATATTAAGATAGCTATCTTATACAACTTTTTTGATTAATTAGAAAGTGTGATTCATCATAAAAATAAAAAACTGCTTTTGTGGATTGTAGATTTGTAGGTACTTCTGGACGAAAATGGCTAGCTGTCGATGGTCGTATTTCTCCTGACAAACGTCAAACATTTTCGGTTTTTATTTTGTGCCCAAAAAGCATTAGATATTATTAAAAAAAACAGTCTTTATTGTATTTAAGTGTTCGTTTCCCAGGTTTTCTGAAGTGTACATGTTATAGCCGGAGTCCCATACAAAAATGAAACGTCTCCTTTGCGTGAGTGGCTGCCTAGCTGCCTGCCCATATCGGCACAGATTATGTATCGGTCAGAATCGCGGTCTACTTTACCGCGTAAAAAATGTCTTGTTTCCACGAAATATTTTTTTATTGCAGTGAAAACTTCTTTAGGCGCATTTTGTATTTTTGAGATGGGACTAAACCATTGATTTCGCGACACTGTAATGACACCAGCTTTTGACCATTAAAAAGACATCAACGTGTTGATTACTGTGGTGCATGGAGTAAAAGTCATTAACGCGTTGATTACCGCGGTGCCGATTTTTTACATGTTTTCACTTCTGTCGGCACTCCCGGAATGCCACTGTTTTTTTTTTAAACGTTAGTATACAGTACAAATCTGAGTTAGTAAGTTATGGTGTTAAGTTTTAAATAATAGTCTAAATGTTTTACCATTGATAAAAGGGTACCTACCTACAAAGTAAATTCTTTAGATAGATACTATAACAAAGTTAAATAATATAAGTTTGGTATTAAACATAATTATGTAACTGAATTATTTATCTAAAAAAGTTATAAAAACTAAAATCCATCTACTACAAAAATGCCAACTAAAAAGGTAAATGATCTAAACAAGACATCACAACAAACAAATTAAAAATCCGGAGTCGTACGTCGTATTAGGAATAATTCGAACAGATTACGTATGACTGCGGATTTTGATAGCCTTCATAGAATTTTAAATAAAAAAATGTTTACCTATTACTTTATATCCCCTAGAGGGCGACATGTTCAATTTAATATAACGTCAAACAGCCTATACCCAGCGCACGATCAAGACGCTGCCTACGATACTTCATTTGTCAAATTATGATAAATAGTTTAGAAGTTATGAGGGAACAGATGAACATACACACATACCGAACAAAATCATAACCCTCCTAATTGCTTCGCCGTAGTTGGGTAAAAAATAAAAATATGTATCTTTCTAACAAATTGACAAACATTAGAGCCCGTGTGTACAAAACATCTGATCATTATGTGACATAATGTGATACTATTAATTATTACTCTCTAACAAATATTATATTTTTATTTCGTCAAACAATAAAAACCTACTTATTTATTTTGTTCGTGTACAAGAGATTTTTTAGTACATCTGTGCTCAGTGTGCTCTGTGATATTTATCTGTCAAAGTTTTGAAAACGCAACGGACGATGGACTAACGTTGTTTTGTTTGTATTGTTCTTCAAATTAAAATTTGTTTCATAAGATCTACGGATATTTCGAAAATTTATGAAAATGAATAGTGAGGTGTTAGAATTAGAGACTAAAATAATAAACCACGAAGCATACGGAACTTCGTAAGTGATTGTCACAAATAGTAAAAGTTTTATGAAATTAGAATTTTGATAACTAACCTTTCACGTGTTTCAGGTATAAATGGGCTCCCAGAGACTTCGAGCTGGGTTCAGCCCTTGGCCAAGGAAAATTCGGACATGTTCATGTTGCCAGAGAGAAGAAAACAGGCTATTTAGTAGCCATCAAAACACTTTTCAAATCACAGATTGTGAGGTCGAAATGTGAACGACAAGTGATGCGAGAGATTGAAATTCAGTCGCATTTGAAGTAAGTAACAAGTTTAATTACTTGTTAGCCCATTAGCTTATTCTATGACCTGAGTTTGCTACACAAATAGTTGTTTTTCCAAGTTATTTGAAACCAATCTTTTATAACGCTTGTTCCTCTTCAGACATCCAAATATACTACGTCTACTGACCTGGTTCCACGATGAGCGTCGTATTTACTTAGTGGTGGAGTTTGCAGCTGGTGGAGAGCTGTATAAACATCTTACCAACTCTCCCAAAGGACGTTTCCCTGAACCCAAAGCTGCTAGATACATTTACCAGGTAAGATTGTAATAGCCATTTCAAAAGCTAGGAAGCTCAAAATACATCCTCCTTGGTACCCATAACTTAGGCTATACTTATAAATATCAGTTGAATGTTGTATTTATCTCTTTTTCAGGTTGCAGATGCTGTGGAGTACTGCCACCAGCACCATGTAATCCACAGAGACATCAAGCCTGAGAACATACTGGTAGCATTCAGTGGAGATCTCAAACTTGCTGACTTTGGTTGGTCTGTGCATGCCCCTTCTGAGAGGTAAGACCAAAATAAGTAATAATCTGATCCCACAAATTGAAAACAGTTTTGTGACATCTTCTTATCTTATATATAAAATTCTCGTGTCACAATGTTAGTTACCTTACTCCTCCGAAACGGCTTTACTGATTTTTAACAAATTTTATATGCATATTCAGTAGGTCTGAGAATCGGCCACTATCTATTTTTCATACCCCTAAGTGATAAGGGTTGTCCACCCCAAACAAATAATTGGCAAAACAACGTTTGCCGGGGTCAGCTAGTATAATTATAAGTTTATGTAAAAACTTATTTATTGGAGATACATTATGCAGAATATTGAGTTTTAAACCTGTTGACTTTGGATAACTACTAAAAAACATGTTGTTGCTCAGCATCCAATACCGCAAATGTGACATTTTTGACGAAACGTTTTTAAATGCAGGATCACATACTTGAATGTGTAAAATGAAATAAAACAAAAATCAGATTTTCGTCAAAAACGTCACATTCGCGGTATTTGCGATGTTCATTATACACTAGGTCTTTGTTCAGCAATCACTCCAATGCATGCCAATCATAAGGATGGTGGATGGTGTACATAATAAAGAGTATTCCAATAAACTCATGCTTACATTCAATCAATTATTCTGGACATTTCCAGCTTATAATCAAATAAATTTTCAGTCCAGTTGACTTGACTGCCTTGTTAGTCTAGTGGTCGTAAGCACTGAACATGAGGTCCTGGGTTCGATTCCCAGGTCGGACAAAGTTATATTGGGTTTTTCTATCTAGAATACCTCAGTAGCAGTCCGGAGTCGGGATTTGTGCCCGGTTGATGGCAATAGCAAGGGCGGATCCAGGGGGTGGTCATGGGGGTCATGACCCCCCCCTGGGCTACATTTAGGTCAACCACTGGTATTTTTTCTAATCTCATTTATAATTTAATCAAATAAATACTTTGTATGATGTTACCACGTAGGATGTTTACCATTGCCACACATGCGAACGACATGCAAAATAAGACTATGTGCTGTTATTCTAATTATGATGATTGACCGTGGAGTTTTCTGCCGGCTCTTTTCCATAGAAAACGACCAAGTGAAACGATTCCTAGCTTCTGACGTTTCATAAGTGTCCCTGTAGGTTTATCTGAAGCTAGCAACTAGACGTAGAAATTAAATACCCCAGAATAGTGTCATGACAAACCACCCTGGCCCTGGTCCTGGCGGCCCCCTAAATCTAAGTACTTTTTAATGATATCCCAAACACGGTCAACATAAATATTCAATAAGAAGCAGTTTAGAGTTGGAGGTTGAGGATGAACATTTTCGAGCTCGCTCCGCTCGCTACAATCTACATTCTCAAACTTTCTGCATAAGTCGACAAAGGAACTCGAAAAAAAAAACCCTATCTCCTACACAAGGCGGTGTGCTAAAATTTTCGAGGTCACTTCGCTCGCTCTTGAATTCTATGCTTTTCTAACTTAAACTTTTCTGCATTAGTCGACAAAGCAACTCCTATTTCCGTAAGGATGTTTAATAGAAACCTAACCGAGAATTCCGAGACGAGGTGCAAAAAAATTCGAGCTCGCCTTGCTCGCGCTCCCCTACATTTTTACTTTTCGTATCCTATTGATGAAGAGAAGAAAATGCAGCTCCCTGAAAAAATTCTCCTGACTGTTGCGAGGTCCATGGTGTAGTTAGATTACGTATAATTAGACACATTATACTTGTTTTGCTGTCATTATTATTTTTTTGCGAAGTGTTACTAGAAATACCTACATAAACTGAGAAGACCGCCGCCGGCTTTATTTTGTTTTGCTCTCCTGGGCCCCCGACAGGCTTAGTCCGCCACTGATTGGAACCTGTCCTGACTGACGCCGACTATGTGACCCCCCCTGACTCGAAGGCTGGATCCGCCCTTGGGCAATAGGCTCGCCCCCTATTACATGGGACTTAAACATAACTGGAATATTGTAGCTGTAGTCCTATAGTGCCACCTCAACCCAAGGCATGGTGTTATGTTGTTTCTTAAATCATGTAGCTTTGTAAATACCTAACAAAAACGCTTTGTTGTAGGCGTAAAACGATGTGCGGCACATTAGACTACCTGCCTCCTGAGATGATCAAGCGTGAAGTCTATGATGTGTCTGTTGACCACTGGTGCATCGGAGTGCTACTCTATGAGTTCCTTGTAGGCAAGCCTCCGTTTGAGAGTGAGGGACAAGACAAGACTTATGCCAGAATCCTTTCTTTGGACATGGTGTACCCCAATTACGTACCTGAAGGAGCTAAGGATCTCATATCTAAGGTTGGTATTTCTTTTCACACACATGAAGAAAAGGTGCTTAAAACATAGTTTTGACCACAAATATTAGTCAGAGAGAGAGAGCCTGTTTAAGTAGATTCCGTTTCACAGTGTCAAGATAAGCACTATCTACCAGAGAATTTATAACTAGAACAGTACTTGTATGAAATTCATTGATAGCTTCGAATTTTACATGAAATGTTAATAAAAGTCTGCTCGCCCAACCCACCTCTTTAAATATGCTATATGGATGGAGTATTAAATGTGTATGCTTTTGTTGCAGCTCCTAAAACATTCAAGCAAAGACAGGTTATCATTGGATGCTGTGAAAAAACATTACTGGGTGCAACAGTTCCAGACTAACGGTGCATAGTATTTGCATAGAAGTTGTTAAGTTAGTATTAATTCATGAATTATTATTTTAATCATAGTAATAAACGTTTTATATTTCAACAACAACATTTTATTTAATTAAACATACATAATTTTGAGCTTTGCAAAGGAACTTTTACATCTTTGCTCTTCTATATACCAAAATTGATTCAATCTCTTTGAATATTGTGTACAAACCTGTTATCTTGATGAAAGTTCCTTATTTATATAAATCTATCACATACATATATTTACACAAGTATTTATCACCATGATGTACATATCACAAACTATAGCCATAATTATTGACCCATGTGAGTCCATCCTTGGAATTCTTTAATGGTTTGTACTCAAGTCCAATCCAATCCGTGTAGCCACTGTTCTCCAAATGGTTCAGAACATACTTGTAATTTATCTCTCCTTCAGTGTCTGGTTCATTGCGGTTTGGCACTTGAGCTATCTGCAATCAAATAACTATTTAAGATATACACAATACACATCAATATTAATTTGACTCATATTTGCTATCATAACTATAGAAACTTGTCACACTTCAGTGTAACACACCAATTAATTCATAGCTTAGCGGCGTAGCATGGTAGATTACAGCCCACTCCCTCTCGAAGAGAGGAGGCCTATGTCCCAACAGTGGGAATATCATAGGGTGATTATGCTTAAGTAGCTTTGAGTAAATGTAAGTAGATTGTAGAGTTTCTATGTTTCAGAATTCAACATGCAACAAACATTACATTACATTGATTTGATTAAAAGGCCAATTATTTCTAAAGCAAACTATACACTCTTTATTTTTATCAAATAGATATCAGCTATTTTGTGTATTGTGTATAGTAGACACAAATTCTATTAATGGTCTATTGTTTATTTTATTACCTGCACATGACCAACATAGGGCATAAAGTTGGTGATGCTATGCGATATATCACCACATATTTGTTGTAAGTGGAACACATCCAACATCAGCTTCAAGTTGGGGCTGTTGATGCGTTTAATGATGTCCAATGCTGAAACATAAATAGGTACACAATTCACGTTAGATAATTGGCTAGAGATAATATGTAACTTGAATAAATATTGAAATACTGTTTGCAATCAAGATAGTAAAATATCAAGGTTAAACTCAATTTAAATTTGTTCTACTTATAATGAAGTTTGTATAAATTGCATAAAATAAAAAGTAAAGTTTAGTTATACCTTTGTTAAAATCGCTCAAAAAGTAATTTGGCACAGAATATTGATTTATAGGTTCAATAACTCCAAGGAGGTTCTCATTCTTCAGTATGTCAGCTGCATACTTCAAATTCTTCTCATAAGTTTCCCAGTTTTGTGATGTGGCATTCTGTAGCTTGCCAGCCATTATGTGTATTTTCTTGGCTTTTAGTGCCTTGGCATAGTTGACTGTAGTAGCGAAGTTTTCTTTGAATTCATTTTCTTTTCCTGGCACTGCTGTAACTCCCAGTTCTCCCTTGGTTACATCTCCTGAAAAACGATAATTACAGTCAAATAAAAAGAAAAACAAAATCACAAATTAAAGAGATTTGCAGCTTTTTTCAGTCCACAAAGTTGAAGAATTTCTTATTTACAAACCTGTCTTCAAATTGATCAACACTTGTTCAACGCCGGCTTTTTCCTTAGCATCCTTCACTTGTTCCACCGTCAAACCGAAAGGGAATCCAGTTTCCACAGCCTTAAATCCAGCGTCCTTGGCCAAAGCATATCTCTCTAGCATAGAGGAGGCCTCCGTAAACATAAAAGCCAAGTTTGCACAGAACTTCATCTTTCAAAACAACTTAATTTAGAGGTTATTATTAGATGTTGACTGATACACAGCTAACTTAACTATGTGCGTTTAGTTATTGTTTTGATTAAGAGGACAATTTTATACGAATAGACTGATAACCTATCTCACCGCAAGTTGATGCAAAACCTCAGTTTGTTATCTTTTGTACTTATGTTTAAATAGAGATATTTTATCGTCAGAAAATCGTAACGTTCGTAACAAACCGCAGTCAAATATTTGGGAACTCAAAACTTCAACCTACTTTGCCAGTTTTCTAAGGTTCCGTTGTAAACAAGGAACCCTTATAGTTTCGTCATGTCCGTCTGTCTGTCTCTCCGCGGTCTAGCTCCGAGACCCTTAGTACTAGAAAGCTGTAATTTGACATAGGTATACATATTAATTACGCCGATAAAGTGGTAAAACAAAATTATGAAAAACATTTTTTTTAGGGTACCTCCCATACACGTAAAATGGTGATGTTTTATTTTTTATTTTTTTATCCCATAGTGTGGGGATCATTGGAAAGGTCTTACAAAAACATGAGTTTGTCCAAACCATTTTTGGATTCAGGGATCCGTTTGCAAAATATTAAGCTTTAAAGTGCTAATTTTTGTTAGAGTCAAGTGCCCCCCCCCCCTGCCAGCTAAATGGTTGGTTTTGGATGTGTGAAAAAAATCACAGCAGTAGTTTATATAACGAAATTAAAAGGAAAACTATCACAGCTAAGTAGGCTTTACTAGTTATCGAGTAATAATCGACCAACTTAACTTTGCAGTTGCAAAAACATGCTTTCCCATACATTCCGTATGGGAGAACATGTTTATCAACTACAAAGTTAAGTCCTCATAACATTGCCAATATATTTAAATCTAATTTTAAGGTAAGTCCACTTGTGTCTTCATTAGCAACGCAATGCAGTCTCCAGCCAGATACTTCTACCATTATACAAATAAGACCTAAAGATGTTAAGAGTATTGTTGACCACATGACTCGGGGTAGATCGCATGGACATGACAGCTTGAGCGTTGAACATTTACGGCACGCTGGCAGTCATTTACCAAGAGTATTGGCCATGCTTTTCTCCCTGTGCGTGAGTCATAGCTATCTCCCTCAGGACCTCATAAGAACTATAGTCATACCAATTGTCAAATGTAAAACAGCAGACATTTGTGACAAAAGTAACTATTGTCCCATTTCCTTGGCAACAATTCTGGCTAAGGTAATGGATAGTCTGATTAACGGGCATTTAAGAAGGAACCTGAACCTGCATCATGCGCAATTTGGCTTCCAACCTGGCCTTTCCACTGAGAGTGCTATTCTCTGTATGAAGCACACGGTTAGGTATTATTTGGATCGTAGGACACCTGTTTATGCTTGTTATTTAGATTTATCCAAAGCCTTTGACCTAGTTTGTTATGAGGTCCTGTGGGATAAACTGCGTAAGCAAAATGTGTCTACGGAACTAGTGGAAATTCTGAAATTTTGGTATGACAATCAATTAAATGTCGTTAAATGGGCGGATTGCTTGTCTGAGGAGTACAAGCTAGAGTGTGGCGTGAGGTAGGGGGAATTTCCTCGCCCACGCTTTTTAATATTTATATGGATAGCCTGATTGGTGAGCTCAGTAGCACGCATGTAGGTTGTCATATTGATGGAGTCGCTGTCAATAATATAAGTTATGCCGACGACATGGTGCTGCTGGGCCCGTCAATTAGAGCCCTTCGTCATCTACTTGGGGTTTGTGAGCGGTATGCTAAGAGTCATGGTCTCAAGTATAATGCTGCTAAGAGCGAGTGTATGTTTTTTGGTCTTGGTGATAAAACCCTTCATGAACCTCCACCTCTTTTTCTGAACGGTTCTCCTCTCACTAGAGTGAAAAAGTTTAAATATCTAGGGCACATTATCACCGATGATCTAAGGGACAACGAGGACATTGAACGTGAACGCAGAGCGCTGGCAGTCCGGGGTAATATGTTGGCTCTCAGGTTTGCTCGTTGCTCAGCGGAAGTTAAGTTAGCGCTATTCAAAGCATATTGCCAATCTTTCTACACGAGCAGCCTGTGGGTTAATTATACTCAAAAGGCTTACAGCGCTCTGCGGGTACAATATAATAACGTCTTCAGGATGTTGTTGCGGTTGCCGCGGTTCTGCAGTGCGTCCGCCATGTTTGCCGAAGCGCGTACGGACGACTTTTACGCAATAAGACGTAAGCGTGTGGCGTCACTGTTGAGCAGAGTACGCGGCAGCAGCAACGACATTCTGAAGGTAGTTTCGAGCAAATTTCAGTGTCCGATGCACTCGCTCTGGGTAAGCATCGTGGTTGGGACGGTATAATAAAATGTTTTAATTGTTATTTATATTTATACCTACTAACATAGTTTATAAGCTCTTGTTGTTACTAACCATAATGGATCATGTTGTCTGACATAAATAAATAAATAAAATTAAGTTTGTTTTTGGGATAAATTCATCCCAACTATGGAACCCTTCATTGTGCGTGGTCCGACACGCACTTGGCCGGTTTTTACCATTACAAGTTGTATAGGTACTCAAGACTGGCGAAGAGTCAAGAGAACATGAAGTTATAATAAGAACTCCGTACCTACCTATAGAAGTGATACTGGGCGTATCATACGCCCTAAAGCTGTTATAGCACCTCGATTTTGAACGCGTTTAGAACCGTTTTTCAGAATGTATTAAAATAAGGGTTACCCCCGTATGCAAAAGACGCGGTTTGACGTGAAATTCCGGTCACCAGACCATCTTACCAATACCAAGGGGTACCCCTCCAGCGAATCTCCAGATTTTTATCAAGTAGGTAAACTGTATCTCCAATCTCCATATTGAACGGCTTCGTTGTTCACTGAGAAGCAATTTAAAAGAAAATACTGCATGGCATATTAGAGATACGAACTTGTAGCGGCGTTCGATACCTACTGTACACTACTTTGATAATTCAGCTTAGTTGGGACAATGTAAAGAAAGCGATCAGATACTTTATTCCTGTTCGACTACATTTTGCAAAAAATGCAATAGACGTGGATATATTTAGTAACCTGTTCCGCTTAGCTATCTAGTCTGCGTTCAGCGCTTGGTGTGGCAACAAGCCGTGTTCGAGTTCGCGACAAGTCAATCGTCACCCTGAGGATGCCTCGTTGAAACACGTGTCGATTTCTTTCAGGGTTTTTTATTTTTCTTTAGAAATAGCTAAGCGGAACAGGTTACTAAATATATCCACGTCTATTGTATTGTATAATGGATTTCCGCAAAGTCACGCCTGAATCAATTAACTACATTTTGCAAATTTCATATCATAGCTTAGAAAGCCAGGAAAAGGCACATGTTGAATAGTCGCACAGCTGTGCGGACCCACAAAATATACTTAATTTCATTAATTCACTGACAGATAACGCACAGCGTAAACCGCTGGATCTAGAAGCTTGAACATTTGCCAAAGAGTTAATAAAAAAACGAGCAATAAGGAAGGATTATTGAAAATGCATCCCCTGCAGGGGTCAAATACGGGACGAAAGTTGGATGGAAGTTCGTCATTTTTGTCGATGGGGAATCCTATCCGGTACACGGCTTAATTAATAACTCAACAAGCTTTGGTTTTAGATGAAGCTATGCCAACTGGCTAAGAAGCCAAATTGGGCTGATCAGATCATGATTTTTGAAGCACTGATAGCTTTAAAAGAGCAAGCTGTACCTTCAGGGAAGATTGCTAAGTGAAAATTGTAAAGACTAAACCAAGTTATGATGAAGCACGGTGAATCGACGAGTCTAACATCATTATCATCATCAGCCTATAGCAGTCCACTGCTGGACATAGGCCTGTCCAATTGCACGCCATTCAGCTCGATTCTCGGCAACTCTACCCTACCAGCCACCCTGCGAAGATCGTCACTCCACCTAGCCTGAGGGCGTCCTACCTTACGTTTGCCAATTCGCGGTCTCCACTCAAGAACACGTGTACCCCAACGGTCACATCCCATCCCATCGCCATCCCCATCGGTTCTACGGCTGATATGGCCGGCCCACTGCCACTTCAGCTTGCTAATTCTGTGAGCTATGTCGATAACTTTGGTTCTCTGCCGGATCACTTCGTTCTGGATTCGATCCCTCAGAGAGACTCCAAGCATAGCCCGCTCCATGGCTCGCTGAGCAACCTTAAATTTATGGACCAGCCGTACCGTGAGTGTCCACGTTTCGGCTCCGTAAGTCATAACAGGCAGGACGCACTGATTAAAGACCTTCGTCTTTAGGCTCTGTGGAATACGCGACGAGAAGACTCGACGAAGTTTTCCAAACGCTGCCCAGCCCAGCTAAATTCTTCTGTTAGCCTCCCTCTCAAAGTTGTTCTTACCAAACTACAGAGTTTGCCCGAGGTAAACGTATTCTCGAACAACCTCGAGAGCACCGACATTGACAGCAATCGGCCCCGGAACATATCTTGGGTTTTGTCCTACTGGTTCGCTGAAGATGAAAGAAAAGATGTTTCGATTTAAGACCAGGCACTCCAAAGGCAATTTCCACACAAACTCCGCCCCCATGCACCCCACCACTCCACTATGTGCTAAACGCTAACACATCAGTAATAAAGTTGATTATCGCGTGCGCTGTTTGGTCGTGTTCGAGCACGGAACTAAATGTCGTAAGTCTCAATTCTTATTTCGTTTATAACTAAAGTAATAATTGATCTGAAGAAAAAATATCGATAATAAACTATATTTGCTTACAGTCAATAATTTTTTTAGACACAGAGGCCGAGTAATCTTGGTTTTGTTTCAAATAATCTTTAAAAAGACATGATTTTCGATTAAAAAATTAATCGAGCGAAAATGTTCCAATTACTCAATACTCAATACTTTATTGCATTCCACAATGTATGTGCTTAGGTGGTAAACATTTGAAAAGAAACAATCGTGGACCCTGTTGGGCACAGCAAAAGAAATATAGTAGAAATTACGTCTTATTTTTGGAAAGAAAAAGATCCGATAAATCATATTCTAAATTTCCGTGTTGATTGTATACGTAACTTTTTCACAATATAAATGCAAATTAACACACAATTTAGGGAGCCTCTTAAAAGGCACCAGACAGGGACACTTTCACTAATGTGAAAATAACCAATAAGGGTTATTCTGAGAAACAGATTATTAAAGCCAAGAATTCAAGAGGTAACAAGTAAAACACGGTTACATTGTAATCTCTTTATTAATTTTCTATTTATTATTATAATATTAGGTCCAGTTTATTATTTCAAAATAATATATTTTATAACAATATACTCATTTATATATGTTTCCTATATATTGATAAACAAAGTAATCTGTTTAAATAAAAGCTAACAAGGATGGAACCATCCACGTTTTTGCTATACAACTAACGTCAACATAAAAATATTACATTATAAAATAATCATAGGAAATGGCCACTTCAAAAGCCAATGACCAAAAATGATGCATTTTCCATCTTTTAGACATTATTAATAAGATGCAGAATAATATGACAAACAAAAGTTTATATGCGGTACCTGACATAACCTCAGTTTGACACTGAACCGAGGTAAATAGAAGAGTTATAGAATTACATAAAAATTTAAGTTTAAATAAATCATCTCAGACTGCATTTGTAGAAAAATCGTTTATCAATTCATTTTCGTGATAGATTTTTCCAATACCGACTAAGGTTTCAACGACGATGGCCGCGGTATAAAACCAAATGCGCCACTTCCCATAGTGATTTGGTCATTGTCCTTTATTTATGATTTTATTATAAATATCGAAGCTGGTATTACCAAAAACTTATTTTAAAATGGAATGCTTGTAATGCTGCTTACCTTAAATGTTTACACTTAGATTAAAAATTGCATTAAAATCCTGACGAATGCACGTGCTGGCAGTACACAGTCTTATAACAAGAGGTATTTGCGGTTATAACATTTTATATAAATACGTTTTTGATATTAACACAGCCATATTTTTATAATATTGTGTAGCTATAAACTAGATTAGCATATTCTACGTAAATATTATACGTACATTACGTTCTTATACAATAATTTGTGAACAGTTCTTTCAAAATTAGAAAGAAGTGTGCGATTTGAGCAGAATTTGCCAATACCCTGTAACGCACCCTACATTGAGCTGACATGGCAACTGAGTTACAATACTTAGAAGAAATGAACACTATCCGGATCAACACATTAGGCTTACTTACATTTTTACTTAAATACAAGCATATAATTAGACGAATGTCAATGATCTTAACCGAACAAGTGGAAGACATTTCGACTCGCTTATAATAAAATAGCAACATATAAAACGGACTTTATAACAGTCACTAAAAAATATACAGCAAACTTTAAAGTAAATGGCGATCTTTAGTCTTTATAAAGCTTTGATTATACAATCGCAATATTCAGGGAAGACGAGGAAATAAATGGCCCTGCTAAATAATGCTTACGAGCACTAACACAGGTCGTAACTGCCATCTCTGAACAAAGGCGCATAATATGTTGGTAATGAGAACATATTACTCGCCGTCTCCATCTCTATAATCTATCCAATGACAACTTTGATCTAAGAAGCAGAAGTACAAAACGATAGCACGTAGCTAACGATAAGCGTACGACTACCACTCGACTAATCGCAGCGACACCGGTGACTTGGGTGCCAGCAAGAAGTCGAACTGTATGTCCAACTCGCCATCAAACTCCACGCGCCATCTTTGCATTATCTGTGAACAAAAATAATAATAAAATGAGTACCGTACCTAGAGTATGAAAATACCTAACTGACCATCCCTCAAAGGCAGTCAAAATAATTAAAAGGTCCAAAGAGAAAGGAGGAAATTCAGGATATAGATACAACACAAAAATCATTGATTCAAATATGCTGAGAATCAGAAGTTTTGAACGACAAAAATCTCAAAAGGCCCTTCCCAAAACATTTCCTAGAGTTTCAGCCGGGAAGAATTGCAAAACTACGGGTCTTCGCACTTCTAAGTATTTTGTGACGGGCCGAATTGATTGAGGACCTCAAGCAAAAATAAACCCTTTTAGCTTTGCCGTAGTCTGGTAATAAGCAATTTCTACTAAATCCTAGCATTTACCGACACCCGCACAGGATTCTCGTCTGTGAGGACTGACCAAGGTAGCAGGAGGTGCCGCGGTTGCTTTCAGCTAGGGTTGTTACGGAACTTCGGGTCCGCCTCCGCAAATGCGGAACTTCCGCAAGTTATGTAGTGGAGAAATAACTCGAAAGTTTTAAGTTTTTCCTACCCTGTTACGGCCACCCCCAGGTTCAGTACCAAGTGAGCAACTGTTTAATGAAGCCAGTTTAATTTATGAAACTCTAATCGCCTATAAGACGATAAAGCCGCAAAACGCCTCTCCAAAATTTTGCTCATCAAAAGGTCGATTTTTTTTCTCGCATCCACCACCCCTAAGATGGCTTCCGTTACATTCCTAGCTTCAGCCACCGGTCTGCTACCCGAATACTGATTGTCATACCTTAGCAAGCAGCAAATGTAACTCAAGGTCCACGAAGCGTTTCCCGGGGCACATACGCCGTCCTCTTCCGAATGGAGCGACTAGAGTGGCAGCATGGGGCGCTGTTGGCTTGACCCAACGCTCTGGGATGAACTCGCGAGCACGCCAGAAGTTCTCCTCGCGACGGCACGCCGCTCCCGTGTGGGCCAAGATAAACGTCTGCGAAATACAAACATGTTTTTAGGTATTGAAGTCGTGCAGGATAAAGCCTCGCATTTGTATGTGTTTGCGATGAGCTAAGACAAAAAAGATATCACAAAGAGAAAACGATGAGTATTTACAATTTGCAAAAATTATGAACTCAATTTAGTTTAGCCCTGACGAACTGAACTCGCTACCAACTACGTCGTTTTCAATCTGGCACTAAAGATCAAAAATATGAACTCACCCCAGCAGGCAATTTATGTCCAGCAATAGTCATAGGCGCATCCAGAAGCCTGGCCAAGAACGGTGCAGTTGGCAGCAGCCGGAAGGCTTCATAGATAGCTGCCCGAACTGACGGGGCGGCTGCAAGGTCTTCAGCAGTCAGGGAACTGCATGAAGGCAACTCGGAGCGAATAGTACGCTGCCAGTCTGGCCGCCCGCTCAGCAAGTATAACAGGAATACGAGGCTGTTTGCCAGCTGTTAGAAAACAATAGATGTAGTTGGAGAGGAAGTATTTTACATGCAGTTTAGTTGTGCTCCGAATGACAAGGACATCAAGGACCATAACCTAAAATGGCTTGCCAGCTACTCACTAGGACTTAAACAATGAATGGTTACGAGATTTTGGGCGCTGTATTTTCACGTTTGCAATGCGCTTTGTCCATTCTGAAGGTCTTTTTGAGTTTGAATCTATGCTGGACATTATCCCCAAATCGCAAGATTTGGTCACTACTCACGAACCCCTTGGCTCGGCGATGATAAAGTAAATTAAGTACTTTCTTTTTCAGTATAAACTGCGGCTGACGTACCAGGCTTGTTAATTGCGAGCAAAACAGCTTGGAAGCCAGTGCTATAATTCCCAGGAATATTTATCCGAAAACGTAAAAATTCACTGAAAAAAAAAAAACAGTTGGTCACAGTTTTGTAGAAGACCATCTGCGTCCGGAAATCTTAATCTCCCCAAAATATTAGTAAGCGTACCGTCTCAATGCCAGCTGTGATAAAGTCAATAATTGCGGCCTTCTTGTCCCTCATGTCAAGGGCCGGGTTCTCGAGAATCCTCACGAAAATCTCCTGCATGGCGTCATCGTCGGCAGTGCCTTGTTGCCTGTTCCGCGCTTCCTCCATCAGCTCCGATACTATCCTGCCAACAATTTGGTTTTATTATTGCTTGACTGTATCTATAATTATGGGTTTTTCGGATAAGACCAGAATCTGGGTGTATGCAATCAAAATACCTATGAGGATATATATCAAGCTAGCGGACCCGACAGATGTTGTCCTGTCCGAACAGCGCCCCCTACCGGGTCCAATTGTATTTTCAAAACATCCAGGGGTCCCTGGATGGTTTCAAAATACAATACAAACTCAAACATACACACAAAACTTCGGCCAAATCGGCCCAGCCGTTTAGGAGGAGTTGGTGACAAATACATTTACAGAAAAATTATATATATATAAAAATACTCTAACCTAACTAGCTATATATTAAACGGAACTAATATAAATTCCTCAACAAAGGTTTTGTGTAGACTAGACCCAGACGTCAAGGTTAAAGCTTTTTGTGTTTTCCTGTTGTGCTTTTGTTGCTTGTGTTGATTCATCATAATGCACACTGCGGCAATACTGTCTGGCCAACGTAACAGCCACAAAAAGTTTCCTAACCTTCGTCTATTTGCTGAACAAAATTGGTCAAGGCTAAGAACCTCGATTAAGGAAGAACCTAACTTTTTTTATATAAATTATGAATCATCTCGTTAAAGCTCGGTCGAGTTCAAGGATACATGATACATGAAGGAATCCAAACTTATGCATCATGTTCAATTTATTCAAAGAAGTTGGGCGGCCTAAAGCCATCATTCCGAAACGTGGTGAAACTCACTCACCAATGATACCTATTCAATTTGAACTTGAACGTTCGGTAAACAATAAGGTAGTGTATATTTATACTTATCTGTAGGTACACATCGTCCAATGTCACAATGTATAACAGTCCTGTATCTTATAAAAACACTGTCTACGCATTGTGAGTAATAGCCCATCAATCACAAAGTCAATAACGTAAGTCAAGTCGTAACTACTATATTTACGCATTGCTTCATTATTAAGATAGGGAAACTAACTCACGTATGAATGGTTTCCTCGCTCTTGACGAATGTTCTGTAGAGTGTGGTGGGTGCGAACTTCCATAGCGGGGCGCCGTAGTAGGAGTCTCGTTGAGCCCTGAAGTGGGCCTTGACGGCTGCTGCGAGGGTAGCCGCGCGACCCGACATCCAACGCTCCAGGAAGCCTAATCTTGAGCCCAGCATTAGGCCGCATACCGCTGTAAAAATATGATTACACGTTATTACCAAATTCTCGACAAGTCGGCCAACGGTGACGGGTCTACGTTATCTCTTCACACGCTACTATGGCCTTTGGCAAATATTCCCGATACGGGATGATCCCGCCCGAGCAGAAGAGGTGTTTACCGTAGACCAAAATTCTCCAACAGATGCATCCAAAACGTGACGCGATTACAGAAAAACTTTACGAACAGAAACTAGACTCTGGTCAGACATAAAGTTGATAATCTCAATAAGACGTCTCAGTTTTTTTAAACATACAGAGGACAGCGAAACTTGCTTACTATTAGAATGAATTACACTAGGGAAGTAGGTACTCCGTTCGTATAAAGTTTGAAATACAAGAATCACATAATCGTCCATCATCATTTCAGCCGAAAGACGTTGACTACTGGACATAGGCCTCCTCCAAGCACCGCCACTTCGACCGATTCTGTGCTTCCCGCATCCAACGAATTCCTGCGGCCTTCATTAGGTCATCGGTTCATCTTGTGGGAGGCCTTCAAACGCTACGTCTTCCGTATCGTCCATACAAAAAATAATGTATGTTATTCATCCCTTTCACATTGAAACATTTTATTTTAGAAATGCATGTACAACATGCATTTCTAAAATAAAATGTTTGTAGAATTCGAATAGACAAAATTCAATAGGAATACACGGCCTAACCATGAATCCCGATCCTGATACCAAGGAAGACTGTGACCACAAAAACATTTGGAGTGAGATACGCGACAGCTTCAATTGAACGCAGCAGAGAATGGTTCTATGTAATCCAGTGTAGTGTACAATTTCATAATGCATTTCTGATGTTGATTGTTGCATTCCTCGCGACGCACGCACGCGAGTACGTTGGCCGTCTAACGCTATTTTCTTCCACATATGACCCACATTCTTATCTAGTTGCACGTCATTTTCTCGTCACTATTATCGCAACTCTCTGTCTGAATCTATTTAAGACCCACTGACTTTAGCATTTGAACTCCTCGCGACAGAACATGATATTAATTTAGATGCATTTGTTTGTTAAAAACATTTCAAAGTACAAAGTCCAATATTAGACCCATATATTGTGAAGGTGAAATGGGTCAGCCTTTCTTATCTTTCTTCTCCTCGAAAAGCATCCGATCGGAACCAATGCCTGTCATGTCACATTATATATAAAAATACCAACCGCAACCACCTAGTTTTATGTCTCCCTTTGGGATCTCAATCAATCAGCCTAGCCTTTTCCCAACTCTATTGGGGTCGGCTTCCAGTCTAACCGTATACAGCTGAATACTAGTATCCGTTAACATTTACCAATGTCCGTTAAAATTTACATCGTTTTTTTTTTTAGTTTTCAAGGTTATTACAAAATTCACCCCTGGTTCACTACCTTTTTTATCTACTCGTCTAACAGATGTTAAGTTTACCTAAATAATGATACCAAACTCGATTCTATGCCAATTGGTCTAAGAGATATGATTGCTTGGACGCAGCCCTTCCGTACGAGAGATATGAATGAGTGCCGCATTCCATGGGGGAGCTGGTATAAAAATGGTTTACTGAGTATGAAAAAACAGCATATTTTTTTATTTCAAATATGCACATAAAAGGCACTTATGAACGACAAACGACTGAAGTGAAAAAGGGACAAAATACACATTTCGGGGGACGACGTGACAACAAAAGAAGTATTCATCAAATAAAACTGAACTAGTTTTATTGTTATCAATCAGTTTCTGCTAGTTATTGAGACTACATCTACCACCATTTGCTCCTGTGCGTATTTTCGTGTGACGTGACTCTACCTACAGTACCTACTAGAATGCTTACGATCATCATCTTCTCAGTCGAAAGACGACGAATGCTTACGATACAAAGATATTATTTGTCATTAAGGTTCCTTAGATAACAAAGTAAAGTCAAGAATCGTTGGTCATTATGAGCTAGCAATGGTTAACGTTGTCAGTTGTCACTAACGCAACTTTTATCTTAAATTCCAACGCATTTCTGACTCATGCTTGCTCAATTTCTACGCATGACGGCAGGCGATCAAATTATCTAGAAGGGTCAATAACAATTTACTATGATTCTTTCTCAATACAACTTAAAATTGAATAAATAGTAGAGCATCTCGATTACACCAATGTTCGCGTCGTTTGCCTTAAAAAGTATTTATCTGTCTGTCAGTTGCTTTCTGCTGTATATCATGTTAGTGCCCGTGCTATCTGTTATGTTGTTATTAACCCCTTCTTTAGAACTCATGTCACTTGCCAAATAAACTCAGTGTACTACTAGCTAGCTAGCTGTCGTTTCACTTGTCCCTACGTTCGCATACATATCAGTGTCATAGGTTCACCACTATATGATATGAACATATTTTTTTTATCTTACCGTCATCGTCACTCTCGCCCGACCCGCCACGCCAGTTCCTACGAAATTTAACCTTTTGCACATTCGGCGTAGATGGCCTTTTACATTGCACTTTTTGTTTTGATTTTCTTAAAAAAAAAATTAATCATCATAAAAGCAAGTACGATCCCTTCACTAGACAGTAAAATAAAACTACAAAATATTTTACTTACACTCCAGTCCCATCCTATTAGTGAGTTGGTCAAAAGCAGTGACGGTGCCGTCGCTCCGACGGCAAGAGTCCAGAAGGATGAGGAAGTCATCACAAATGTTGTTCAGCTCGGGAAGGAAGCCCTGCATTGTGTTGGGACTTGTCAGCTCCGCGGTCAAGTGGCGACGAAGATGATGCCATTTTTCGCCTTGTCTGAAAAGGATTTAAGAAATTAAGATAAAGGAGCAGAATCTTAAATTAAGAGATAGATATTTCAGTGGTGTGGCGTTATTTGGAAGCTTCGTCCTGCAGTCAAAACAGTATGTCGTATTAGATGAAAATCCTCATCAATTCCTATTCTTTGTTTTCAGGCTAGACGTAGGGTCTGTAAGAACTTCCCCAAATATTCAGAAAGAAAATCATAATCGAATGACGGATTGTTGCCGTCTACCTGCCCGCACAATAAATTCACATTAAACTTTTACGCCTATTGCGAAACTCACGAAATCTCATAAAGTTGCAACCTTGACCGTGCAACGTCTTTAGACTATTATTACCATTTTAGTTACGTTTAACCTAGCCAGATCTTTAACTATAGTTACCTATGTATGTACAACTTCACTTGGGCCTTGAAAGCTTTACCTGCCGAATAAACGTGATCGTTTTATAAATTGATTAATTAATTTCTAGTGATTTAGGCAAAAATAGTTAGGCACACTTGGTTATTTCCTTTTATCAAATTGTAACCTAAGTATATCCTTTTGACAGGCATACATTTGCGTAGTAACTTTGAGCTTTGGCCTTGACAGTATCTTAATAGATCATTATTAGTCACATCACATTATTCTAAATGTGGTTTACGATCTAGCATCTGTTTTATACGATGTAGATCCTATCATTTACTGCTATGAAGTACCAAAAGTTTCAAAACGGAACAAAAATTTTGATTGTAATCGAAACTGATGAGGCTTTGTTGAACATCATGATGAAACTTACAGGAAATGGCAACATTGCTACGGCGTCGTTCAACTATAGTGCCAATGTAACTGCGCAATTATATTTGAAATCTACGTGACTAGGCGATCAAAGCCTTGCCAAAATATCACGATCACAGGACACAATGGTACATACTTTAACCCCGGCTCGAGGTCAAGCCACCCGCTGTGAATGAATGCTTGCTCAAAAGATAACCTAGTCTAACTAGGTATCTATGTCAATTACCCTCGACTTGAAATACGAGATGATTGGCGTTATCTACATATAATCGGGCCGTCAACTTATTTATAACCTTCTCGGACATCTAAATAAGGCACTGTATGGTACAAACCTTGAGATTAAAAGTATTTTAAACTAAGACAGACGCTGACACGTGTTGATGTGGTCATGCGAACTTAATGTTATGATTACCCACAGAAAAAGTAATACAATTAACTCTAAGTCACGCTTATGGTCTGTAATCACATTAATATTAATGGATTGCTTTTGGATAGATACCGGTATTCCCGGGTGACTGATGTGGTCAGAGTCCGTCGGAACGTACCTGTCAGCCTTAGCTTTAGAGGACCTCTTAGGGTGTATTTAAACAGAACACTGGTAACCGGCGCGGCGCGGAGGTGCCGCTATGCAAAGCGCTTCTCGGTGCCGACAAGCGCTGGTTATATCAGCAGCTTTTGGAAAAAAACTGAAAAATGCTTGTCGGCGTCGAGAAGCGCTGGCGTATCAGCATTCTACATGAATACTTACACCCTTAGCGTTTGCCTAAGGATTCCCTTGACCCCACCCAATAGTAAAAGTCGAGCAGTTCCAAGCCGTTTAGATCCAAAAGCTCTTCTAAACGCCCTTGCTAATTCCATCCAGGTCCTATCAAACTTAATTGAACGAGAGGTCTTACTTACTCATTGACAAGTCCAGTGGAGGCATATCTGTCAGGTCTGCTCCTTCGGTAGACCTGCACGATCTCGGTAGGGGGGCGGTAGGGCCGCTTAGCTGGCGCCCGAAGCACGGTTTCCAAGGCTGCACGCTCTGCGATGGACACCACAGATGCACCCCCTGGCGTCGTCTCCACGAATACCGGCCCGTAACGCCTGAACATGTCTGTGTGCAAATCTCTCATTGTGACCATAAACTAGCTTTTACATAATTATAAAACACACCAGTAAAAAATTGTTAATTTATTGATTTGGCCAAAAAGCATTTGGAACGTCTTTGCAAAAGCAGGCAATTTTGGAGACGGATTATATTAAAATAGGCGTCTCCATAATGGCCAGCTTTATTGCGATGATGACGCTGTTGGCTACCACCAGCCTTGACAAGTCTTGACAGCGACAGGTTAATAAGGCACCCATAACCTGGAAATTCCAGCGGGGCTTGTGGCTAAATGATAACAGACGCACGGGTCGATCGAAGGTTAAGCTACGCTTGCCGGGGTCAGTACTTGGATGGGTGACCATCCATTACATATCGAGACCCCTCCGTGCCTCGGTAAGTATGTTAAAAGCCGTTGATCCCGTCTATCATTCGTAGTCCTTTGATAGTCGTTACGGGTCGTCAGAAGCCCGAGTCTGACAACAGTCTTACCAAGGGGTATCGTGTTACCCAGTAACTGGGGTGTGGAGGTCAGATAGGAAGTCTCCATAAAATACTGGTATTCAGCTGCATCCGGTTTGGCTGGAAGCTGACCCCAACATAGTTTGGGAAAAAGCTAGGCAGATACGAACCTTGAGATTCCAGCTCTGGGTAGGCTGTGTTAAGAGTTTTACTAAAACATTTTCATATAGAGCAGTGGTGGCCCAGTGATAACGGCCGCGACTTACGAGTTGTAGGTCGTAGGTTCGAACCCAGACAGGCGCTTTACTTTGTGTAAATTATTTCATCACCACGGCTCTCAAAACGGTGAAGGAAAACATCGTGAGAAAACCGGCATGTCCTAGAACTGAAAATTCGAAGACATGTGACATCTACCAAACCGCACTGGGCCCGCGTGGTGGATTACGGCCCACTCCCTCTCACAGAGAGGAGGCCTGTGTCCCAGCAGTGGGAACATTTATAGGCTGATGATGATGATGATGATTTTCATATAAGTCACTCAGTACCTCCGCGAAACAAAAATTTCCCGAGAATAAACAACTCGTAGGAATAGGATAATTAGGGTTCCGTTGCCAAATGGCAAAAAACGGAACCCTTATAGATTCGTCATGTCTGTCTGTCTGTCTGTCTGTCTGTCTGTCTGTCTATCTGTCTGTCTGTCTGTCTGTCTGTCTGTCTGTCCGTCCGTATGTCACAGCCACTTTTTTCCGAAACTATAAGAGCTACGCTGTTGAAACTTGGTAAGTAGATGTATTCTGTGAACCGCATTAAGATTTTCACATAAAAATAGAAAAAAAACAAATAATTTTGGAGTTCCCCATACTTAGAACTGAAACTCAAAAAATTTTTTTTCATCAATCCCATACGTGTGGGGTATCTATGGATAGGTCTTCAAAAATAATATTGAGGTTTCTAATATCATTTTTTTCTAAACTGAATAGTTTGCGCGAGAGACACTTCCAAAGTGGTAAAATGTGTGTCCCCCCCCCTGTAACTTCTAAAATAAGAGAATGATAAAACTAAAAAAAATATATGATGTACATTACCATGTAAACTTCCACCGAAAATTGGTTTGAACGAGATCTAACAAGTAGTTTTTTTTTAATACGTCATAAATCGTAAACCGCAATTTACCTTTCATTCAATGTTACTTGCTGCTACGGAACCCTTCATGGGCGAGTACGACTCGCACTTGGCCGGTTTTTTTTAATTACGTGACTGTTTTTGTTATTTGTTTTTAAATCTCTGTGATATTTTGTTCCTGCTCCTAATTGTATTAATTATAATGTTATCGAAATAGAATAGTGAACTATAAATAAATCTTGTTAAACTAGATCAAGTTATTTACAGCTGACATCGGAATTACTTATTAGTCTGAAACCTAATTATGTTTGTTTCATTCCATGATCTAGTATTCTAGATTACAAAGTCTAGACAAGATTGATCATCAATTGACACAATTCATTCGCAGATCATCTCAGGGGGCCTACCACCAGATCATAAAGCAGTATTATTTTAGTATTACTTCGTGTGGGAAAGAGATGAAGCTCTACAGGTCGTATAGCTCCATCTCTTTCTCCCACTGAAGTAATATTAAAATAATACTGTTTATGAGCTGGTGATAGGCCCCCAGTAGATCTCAATGCACTGCTGCAGGAATAATAATAGCGGAAAATCAATAACTTGAGGCTTACAAATCTAAATAACTTGTGCTTTTATTACAGCAGCAGCTAATACTTGCTAGTAGAAAATGCTTATTGTTGCTTGTGTATTATTTGCTTTATTGCTTGATTTTAATTAGAAATAGACTGGCTTACTGAATTGTGAAAAAAATTGCTATTTTGCTCATAAATAAATAAAAACTTGTTACCTAATTGTGTACAGCAAATTCTTGCTTGAGTTCCGCTTGATAAATAAAAATCTCACCTTCATAAGCTTCATGTAGCTTGTTCATCTTATATCTACTCCAAAACAGCCATCGAGTACCCAAGAAGGGTAGCGCCTGCGGTCCAGGCAGGCGCGTGGACTTTTTGCCATCCGCCGCGCGCGCAGCTAGCGCCGTCGCCGCGACTAATACCAAGATCACTGCCAGCAACAACGTTGGCACGTACGACCAGTCCACCAAGGGTGGCGGCGTGCTCTGCAAACAATAGAAAATACCATGTAAGTAAGGATAACGCAATATGTAAATCGCAATAGATCTCTGATCTCTGCAGTGACGTTGGCCTAATCTGCAACCTTGGTATAAATTATGTTTATCGTAAAGAACTAGCACCTATGTGGCTAGATCAGACATGTGAACTAAAATGTTACTATGGGTATGTCGATGTTATCCTAATCTTTGCCATTAATTGCCATAAACCACACGATTGGACTACCTACCTAAAATAATAATCCACATTAGTTTACTGACCGCACTCGGATATTTGTGTACCTACGTCGATTCTTTAAAATCTTTTAGCCAATATCAGCTTCTCAAATCTTTGTTCAAGTTCAAGTTTTGGCTTTAAGTTTTGTTTGGTATCGTGGTCGTTGACCCTGCGTGCGGCCGTGCTGGGCGGCGCGTGCGGCGGGTGTGCAGACGCCCGCGCCGATGGTACAACGTTGACGCGGCGCTCTTGACATTGGCTTTGCGTAACTGTCTCTCGTTACGTAACATTGCGCGGCCGCCGGCACCGGACACGGCGTCAACGGCCGACCATCTCACAGCTCACTACCTAACTGCACTCAGTGACAGCTTAATATATGAGAAATTATATCTCCAAGTATCGAGCGATACTGGTGGCACAAGTTTTTATTGCCATTTTAACGGATCCCGCATTTCACAGGAATTCTTAACTGGTACTGGAATTTAACGGGAGTTCAACTTTCGCAAACCTGTTGCGAATTGTCAGTGACTTTGTAATATTGCAGAGCAATACAAAAAAGGCAATGGTTATGAAAATTATTTGTATCTATCGGACGCAATCAAATACCCCTCAATGTGGAGACCGCGGCCGACATGCAGCGGTCATGCATCAAATTATAGCAGTAGCAACACGTTTGGTATAGAGTTACGATACGAGATTTACGTAGATACTTATTTTTAAATCCTCATAAAATATGAGTCAAACAAAACTTAATAAACAACTTTAATATTTTCCTTTCACTACAAAGTAATATTTATTACCGTTCATATACACGAGGTGCACGGCAGAATGTTCCTGCATAACTAGTCCGCTATAGTACAGATACAAACATAAATAAATACACAATATTAAACCGCAGTTGTTAAAAATCACTCTTATCCTTTGGTAATTAATGAAAGGGTTGTCCAGTTCACGGTTAACTAAGATAAATTAAGATATTTACTAATTTTAACCAGAGACTCAACGAATGATACAGATAGGACGTTGTTGACATTTTCTTAATTAAAGCTGGATAGTTCGTTAAAAATAATGAGGTGTTTAACCTTGCCTCGCATAACATAATGACATTAAATATCCGATTAGTTTATTTTATGGCAGACACTGCTGGAAAGATGCCCTATAACACAACTTCCACCCAGTGCAATCTAGCTATAACTTCTTCATCATCTATTCTATTGTTCTATTCAATCGATCTAGCAGATTAGCTCCTACCACCGGACGCCTTCTATGGTTCTAAGCTAACTTTGCCCATCTGTGTTCGTGAACATTAGACGCCATTAGTCTCATACATGGCAGACCTCTATCATCGGTATGAGAAAAAAATCACGAGCCTTGATAATACAAAATCGTCTTGATAATTGAACATTGGCGTCGACGTGGGGATGTTTTTCATAGCGAGCGCTACTTAATGCTAATTATACCTTGCGTCGTACGTAGAACCACTGGGCCTGCTAACGTGGCCCACATACAAGAAAATGCTTACAATGTTAGTAAGTGTATATCCATTGGCCAGTTTTTCGCATGGTTGCTTACTAATACTTACTATACCATAGACTTCAATTGCCTAGCTTGAGCTGGTGAATGTTTTAAGTATTCCTTATGAGCGGTTATTCTGAAAGTGGGCAATGTCGCAAATAGATGTCAAATACTTTGCTGTTTTCATTAATTTGGCAATATTACTGTATGGAAATATGAAATGTGGCTACCTAGCGAACTAGAATATCAATTATGAATTGCAATTATTACACTGAATTTGATGTTGTAATCGTTTTAGGTGTAAAAAGGCATTTGAAAAGTTTCCAAATACTATTTTTACATCTAAAACTACATATTCGGTGTTACGATATTAATTATTGCATTTCATGATCAATATTTTAGTCTGCTAGTTAGCCACATTTCATATTTCCATACAGTAATATTGCCAAATTAATCAAAACAGGTAAATATTTTACAGCTATTTGCGACGTTGCCAACTTTTAGGATAATCGCTTTTAAGCTAACAACCTCATAGGTTAGCATCGTTTTCCAGCAGTTTGCGAAAACTTACTAATCAACTTGAGGGTCGTTAGTGAGGATTGGAGCAGTCCGATCCACAGGTATTGGCTCGAAGTCCATCGGAGTGCCAACCGACGATAAAGATTGTTGTTTTGTTAGTGTAATGTAATGTAATGAAATTTTAATGACTATTTAGTTTTAATGTAATTTATTTTGTGATTATATGGAATTTTGAATTTGAATTTTAATGTACTAAGTGCATTTTTTCACTGCAGACCCACCGTACCCCTGGCCGTACCTCTGGTGGTACGGTGGGTATTTTAAAGTTTAACGATACCACTGTGACTGTGACCATAGTGCTGTGCTGATAGATATTAGGCGGACAGGAAATTATAAAGGTTAGCTCTATCTGTTTTAATTTTTAGGATAGTAAATTAATTAAAAATAAAGATCATACCTGTGTGGTAGATCCATTGAGTAATAAAATATTGAAGGAAAAGTGTAATTTGCGAGAAACTGTGGTTTCATCTAAGGAACCTATTGAACAATTATATGACAAGAAAAAGAAAGATTTTAAAGACACGCGGATGAAGATGTATGAAGGCGTGAAGCACTTTCTTCAAAACGCTAGGAACAAATCTGCAAGTCTATAAAAGTGTATCCCGCGATTTGAGTGAAATAGAAGTTCCAGTCCAGTATCATAATTTCGTTTTGGCAGATTATTATTACTGTGACGAGTTTGACAAGCAAAACCGTATTATAGTTTTTTGCTTGAAAGAATCGCGACAAGCAATTCCAAATTTCGGTACTTTTTATAGTTGCCCAGAACCATTCTCACAATTATATAATATTCATGGTGACATGAGAAGTGGTGAGGAAACTACTAAATTAATAAACGTGTCTACAAGAATACTGTGACATTAAGGCATTGTTCACACCAAACGTATTGTCCGCCGCCGACTGTGAGTATGCTCACTGTCTGCCCCAGCGACAACGCACTACGTAATAGCGTATAGTCGGTTCGGTGTGAACAAGAAGTTAAATATATATTGAAAAGCGATAAACTGCGTAACGCGTGCTCACAGTCAGCAGCGGACAATACGTTTGGTGTGAACGATGCCTTAATGCGATTACTCAAAGTATTGGAGCATATTCATACATTGGAAATGATTCCAAAAAAAAGAAGAAAGGATCAAATCATCAATGATGACTTCATTTCAGATGTACAGTTACAAATTATTAATAAAGAAATTTCAATTGGTCACGCATTACAAAAATTTCGTATATTACTAATTAATTGCTAAATTGAATTGTTGTTATCAGAAGTGGTTTTAACTAGTGATACAGCACTATTACCTGGTGGTATCGTTTAACTTTGAAATACCCACCGTACCACCAGAGGTACGGCCAGGGGTACGGTGGGTCTGCAGTGCATTTTTTATTACTGTACTGGACCTATAGGTTATTTGTTGAGTGATTATCTAGCAAATAATAACCTCCGCACCACAAACTAATTACCAAGGCTGAAGCATTTCTTTGACCTTTCGCGTGTCAATAACATATATTTGGATACCCTTTATTACTCACGTAAAGTCGAATCATTCTAAATCTTATCTCTACAAAAAATAAAGAGAATAAAAACATGGTTTTCTCAAGGAGATCTATTTATATTTGCAATTGTACTATCAGGTTTGATGATCTAGAGGTTTTCTGCGCCATTGCATTAGATATATCTACACTGCAAATGCAGGTTGCTTAGGACACGCCTACGGAATTGCTAACCGCATCATCCTGCTTGCTAGTCTTGGATGTACCTGTTACGTCACTTTCTCCACAAATACACTCTCTAAAAAGATGAGTAAGTAACAGTCACAACCCCAGACAGTGACTGTTCTTAATCGCATTACCTAGTGATTCTTAATCGATTTACTGGAGCATACACTAAATAGCATTTGAATTACAAATGAGTTGTTTATGTGAATAATACGAATCAGTTCGCTCAGGTGCGAAGTGATGTGGAATGAACTTAATGTAAGTTGAAGGACAGTTCAGTTTCAACAAAGACACCAGCGCGCCTTTTGGTTACGCATCGTATGGAGAATAAGATAAGATAAAACGCTTAGTAATCAAATAAATAAACAGTGTATTCCCTGTTTTACTATCTTTGCATCTCCGAGTGTTCTAAATTCGTATACGATCCCTCAAGGGCACCCGACCTCTTCGACACTCGAAACAATATCGGAGTCAACTGCGCATCTTTCAAAGTCTTACAATTTCCGAAACATTCGGTTCAATTCTTGTTATGACACTATGTCCTTGTCTCTAGTCAAAATAATTGTGATTATACCGGTAATGCAAATGACTCGCCGGTGATTGTCTGAAACAGGTATCGAATCAACAATTACATGTTCATTGAATCGACAGACACAAAGTCATTATTAAATTTTATTTCAACATGTCTCTTATTTCCCAATGCAGTCTGGTCTGATTGACTAGTCATACGAGAGCTTTAATAACTCTAGGCAACATAGAGATGACACCTAGTATCAGGTTCGAGAAAACTATTATTATTATGCTAAGACAAATTCCAACAGGATACTTAATGGTTATGATCTATGCACTCCTAGTACCCCCTGTCCCTTGCTCGAAAACGAGGTGCCAGCAGTTGTTGCAGCTGTGCACGTAGCTTTAAATACTCCGAATAATAATCAAGACGAAAATCTAAGTTTGATCCAGCCTGTCCCTTCTTGCTGTCCTCCCTTCAGCGACGCCCTAAGCCGAGGTTCGTACCCCACAGGGGGTGCCCTTAGCGAGCGTTCGCCTAGTTTTAATTTAGAATAGTTTATACCCTGGCACAGGAAAGTCCGGTTAAGCAGCCATGTCCTCATAGGTCAACTGCGAGATGCCCTAGTAAAAAAAAGCACTCCTAGTCCTAGTCATATTCTAAGCGGTGGCCATATCTAAATTAAATATAATATTTTTGTTTTCACCTTCGTAGTTTTACCAGTTATCTTTCTTAAGCTACAAAATATAAAAATAAATTTAACAACATTTTCCTTAGCGTTTATCTTTGTGTAAACATATCGATGGGTAAACATTACAAACTTTAGGATTATGTAAATCCTTAAAGTGTGACGGAAGTGAAGTACTTTGTAAACAGATAACATGAAATCATCCTTGCAATTTATCTGCGTGTGTCTGAAACCCAACCAATTGCTTATAAATGACAAATTAACTTCATGAAGTGTGGATATACTTAGTTCGAACATAGTGTCCATTAGGCATTTAACAAAACCGTTAATGGTGCCGATTCCCTTATTCACAAACTAAACTAAATTTAAGTTCAGTGCATTTTTTTCTTTCTATTTCATTAAAAAAGGACAGAAGATAAATTTTAGTTTAGTCCTGTCAAATTAATCAGCGCCTGTCACTCTCCATACAAGTTTAGACGTGATTAAAAACTTGCCGACTAAAATTACGTCAATTTACGTCAAGCGCTGATTAATTTGACAGGAGTAAACTAAAATTTATGTTCTGTCCTTTTCTTAATGAAATAGAAAGAAAAAGATGCACTGAACTTAAATTTAGTTTAGTTTGTGAACAAGGGAATCGGCACCAATAAGTATTAAGAGTTAAAAAGTATTTCAGTTTTAACGTCTCTCCTCCAAATATTTCTTTATCCGAGGTTATCTCCAAAGAGCGCATTGATAAAGTATCTTTATGGTTATGTTATCTATAACGTTTCTGTTTTCAAGAAAGAAATTACCTGGGTCAAAAACCTCATTAAATTCGCCGCTGTGCTTATTATGATTTTACAATTTCAAAGTCAATTTCGTAACTAAATGTCTTTCTGGTTTTACCAACTTTTAATCAGCTATATTATATCTATTTTCAAAAGATAAGGAAGTAACGGAACTGACAAACTAAGCCAAGTTATTCAAATTGACTTAGTTTTCACATCAATCGAAAAGATTTGGAGATTTAAACAGCATTTAATAATTTGTACATTGATTGCCATGTTTGCCATTCTATCGATGTGTAATGCTGCGATATCATAATTTCATCATAGCTTGCATTTTTTCAATATTTATTGAAACGTTTACAAATATGTAGGTGCCTACAAGCAAACACTTGACATTCGATAAGACACTATTTCTAGATGTCCTTACTGTGTAGGTTACGTACTCACCCAGGTGACGAAATTGAAGTACCTACTTGTAACACAATAACAAATAGATCCATATTCCATACCTACGCAAAATTATTAATATTCTAGATAACTTGTATCTCTCGTAATTAAAACCCTCTGTTAAATGTTTTAAATAAGTTAAATCAGAGTCAAAAGGTTATCCTGTGCTATTAAAGGAATGGTTTCTAAAGCCCGTAAAATGAAAAAAATATAAGATAGGTACAATAGAGATGAAAAAACTTTTACAAAAAATACAACTAACTTCCAAACTAAATCAAATCGGTCTAGCCGTCTTCGAGTAATCGGGGAACATAAATTAAAAAAAAAAAAACCCGACGAATTGAAAACCTCCTTTTTAGGGTTCCGTAGCAAACAAGGAACCCTTATAGTTTCGTCATGTCCGTCTGTCTGTCTGTCTGTCCGCGGTCTAGCTCCGAGACCCTTAGTACTAGAAAGCTGTAATTTGACATAGGTATACATATTAATTACGCCGACAAAGTGGTAAAACAAAATTATGAAAAACAATTTTTTTTAGGGTACCTCCCATACACGTAAAGTGGTCATGTTTTTTTTTTTTTTTATCCCTTAGTGTGGGGTATCATTGGAAAGGTCTTACAAAAAAATTATGAGTTTTTAAAACCATTTTTGGATTCAGGGATTCGTTTGCAAAATATTAAGCTTTAAATTGCTAATTTTTGTTAGAGTCAAGTGTCCCCCCCCCTGCCAGCTAAACGGTTGGTTTTGGATGTGTGAAAAAAATCACAGCAGTAGTTTATATAACGAAATTAAAAGGAAAACTATCACAGCTAAGTAGGCTTTACTAGTTATCGAGTAATAATCGACCAACTTAACTTTGCAGTTGCAAAAACATGTTTTCCCATACATTCCGTATGGGAGAACATGTTTATCAACTACAAAGTTAAGTTTGTTTTCGGGATAAATTCATCCCAACTACGGAACCCTTCATTGTGCGTGGTCCGACACGCACTTGGCCGGTTTTGAAGATGGTTAAAAATAAAAAAGCCGCGTCATCTAGGTAATAAGTGCATACCTACCAAGAGGTACGTATGCTAGGTAGGTATGAGGTGGATTACTCTACACAAGAGTGTAGAGTAGGTAATCCACCCAATGTGGAGTAGGTATCCATATGAACCATTACGTAGGGTTCAGGGGGCCTACCACCAGCTCATAAAGCAATATTATTTTAATATTACTTCAGTGTGGGAAAGAGATTAAGCTCTACAGGACGTGTAACTCCATCTCTTTCTTCCACTGAAGTAATATTCAAATAATACTGCTTTATAAGCTGGTGATAGGCCCCCTGGGCTTATCTACCCCATATATTTTATCAGATTAGGTACTTTGACCCAAGGTTAAATCCTTTCCTCATCATCTACCTAGCCTTTTCCCAACTATTTTGGGGTCGGCTTCCAGTCTAACCGTATGCAGCTGAATACCAGTATTTTAGCTGGAGCGACTGCCTATCTGACCTCCACAACCTAGTTACTATATAGGTAACACAATACCCCTAGGTAAGACTGGTTGTCAGACATCTTGGGCTTCTATCTACCCGTAACGACTGTCAAAGATCTACAAATGACAACCGGGACCAACGGCTTAACGTGTTTTCCGGGGCACGCAGGGGTCTTGGTATGTAAAGATGGTCACCCATCCACGGACCAACCGCGGCAAACGTAGCTTTAACCTGATGGATCAACCCGTGCGGCTGTTATTACTTAGCCACAAGCCTAAACCCTTAAAGGGACGATAACCGACTTTTAATGATTTTATACTGAAGATGACATCTAAACGAGTAGTGTTAGTGATTTAGAAAAAATATAAGTTAAATTAGAGTATTTTCCTAATATTTTAATATAGACATATTTTTGATTATGTTTATATTACATAGTGAAATTAATTTGTAAAGTTATGTCTAACGCGGATAAGAAACTGAGAATGACGCAAAATCTATCGAGCGTATTCTCTGAAAACCTCACCATTTTAAAGATAATTAAATTATTGATCTTTTAGTATACTTGTTTCATTAAAATACTTTTTGTTTTACGTGTAATAAATTAATAATGCGTCTAATTTGGGACAGCGCTCCTTGATGGGCGAGTCCTATTACTGGCTGGACGTACGACGCGTTGCTTGAGCTCAGTACAGAACACGCAAGCTAACCATTGAAGGTCACTGTCATATATCTGCGTCTTAAACCCTTTCTTACCCTTCCATAATTGGTTAGGAACTTGGTTTTAACTAACGATGCGTGAGTGGAATACACAATCCAAGTGAATATCAGATATTTCAAACATGTCTTCTGTCCGTTTCTTTTTTTTGGGTGGGAATTATCAAATAACTTCTCCCGCTCTGGGCGGAGCGGGAGGGTATGTCTAGAGAATGCAGAACCGTAGTTGTTTTAAAGAACCGGGATTTTCGGGACCTTCTGGCTAAAGAACCGGGATTCCCGGTATAGCTGACATTCGGGAAACTATAAGTTCCATGGAAGGATTTGCGTCAGATTCGTAGTAATCGGTTAATTTTCCTTTTTTCTTTGGTATTAATTCAATAGTTTCACTATTTGTCGATGTTGAAGGAGACTCGACACTTTGAGGAAGTTGACTATCAGCTGTGTTCAAGCTTATGTGATGCACATTTTTCACTACAGGCCCCTCCAGCACCGCGCAGCTACCTCAGAACCATTGAACAGTCTTAGTTAAGTCTGCAATACACATGCTACTAATAAGCATGCTTGTTTACTGCTAGGTAGCATGCCCATTAGTAGCATACTCTCTTTTTGTATACACATGCTAGTTGAATGCTATTAAGTAGCATGTGGGCTTTGGGCAATAAAATTAGAAATATTTTAAACGCGAAGCATCTTTTACCGAAAGTACCGAAAACGACGAAAATTTCAAGGATTTCCCGGGACTTTCTGTTCCAGGATTTCCCGGGACTATTCACTAGGTGTGCCAGACTCTCAACTGACTAAAACCCAACCGTGTTCCTTCGGTTGCCCTGTTGCCGGGGGCCACGATCTCCCTTTCGGTTTTCTTCGCAACCCCGGCAGGCATCGGCCCTAGCGGACCCCATCAATTCTGCTGACATCTTATAGAGGCGAGCGTGAAACACAACGCGTCGTTGACCCGGACCTGTAGAGGTGCCGTCACCAAAATCGCTTAGCAAATAAGATTGTTTCAACATTACAATAAGCTTATTTTATGGATGTCATGGTACGAAAAGGCAAAGTAAGATTATAATAATCCTGCTATAAGAGCTGATGATAGGCCCCCAGGTCCTTATCGATCTTCTGTCCTCAGAAACTGTTTATAAAACATGCTGAAAGCTCTATGCAGATATGAAATTTTCAAAATTCTGTTCAGTTTCTCTTCAACCAGCTTTTTCTTACTTTACATAATGATTGGAAAAGCATTAGTAAAAACAGTACCCTAATTGCGTAATACAACACAAATACAATCTGTTTCGATTTGAAACAGATTGCTAATCCATTGCTTCATAAGTTGGAAAAAAAAATCTACTCAACAACGTAAATAACGCAATGAATGTTGTTGAACTGTCAAAATTAAACAAATTAGGCATAATTGTTTACGAAAATAAGTTACGCAATTAGGGTACAGATTGTCTTATTTACATGCCTATTAAAATATAGGCATGCAAATAAATTTCACACAATTAGACTTCATTGACAAGTTGCTTTTGAAAGGTCAATGAATTAAGAATGATACACATGCCTACAAACGATAATAAGTATTATGAGAGTAAATAATAAAAAATCTTACGTTAACTGAGTAGGCATAGCGAGAGTAAATAATGTGTGTGTATAACTTAGTAAGTGTTGTGATTATGAAATCATAATTATTAATTTATTTTGTATCCACATTACTACATAATTATTTTTAGTCTGATTGTGGTTTAGGTTAAATTAGCATGACCTTGTAGCATAAATAATGTGCCTAAACTAGCAGTTGCGACGATGGACATTACTAAACTAAAAACTGAGTTTGCCACCACAAATGAACTTCGTTGCAGTTTAAATTTCCTCAAAAGTTCGACCATGTTGTTCTTTGTGATACTTCAGCATTGACGTCATACTATCTGCGTGTACTTGTAACTTGCACATAATTTACATAACGCCACGAAGGGAGGCGTCGGGTCACTTTGTCAGCTGCATCGACTCTTCCGCGTTTATTGAGGCCGGTTCACGCGGTTCATCGTCGCTGTAATTGATTGCACTCCACCGCTCCTTACTCCTTATTGTTGCGAGACTAACTTGCATCCATAATGTTCATCACTTTAAATCAGAACGAAGTACTTCAGAACTATCTGCGGCGGTTTATGTGAAATTTGGCGTCGATTTGTATAAAACTTTTTCTGTATGATAAGTTGTCTACAGAGTCCAGTGTATTGTTTCACCCAGTTTGTCTCTTAATAATTATGCCAAAACATTTATCCAGTATTATCTTTTAATTCGTGAAAATGTAATATAATAGCCAATCAATCTTCGGCATCTAGCATCGCACATATCAATCATCCATACTTGACTAATACAATACCTACGTAAAAATACGCAAGTATTTACAAAGCGGTCCAATATGCAAAAACCAGATCCGTTTATCATAGATTGTCAGTCAGGCAAGTTGGCATATTTTCTCTTCATTATATAGACAAGTAAATTTCAATCATCTCATTTTAATTTTAAAGATCAAAGTGTCAATTAGCCAATGGTATATTGATACGCAAATAATGATTTTGAATTGATGATGAAAAGAAAAGAACGAAGCTCAGACTACATTATAAGTAGATACTAGAATAAATTATTCTACTACCCGCCATTTTCAGGGTACCTAAGGCTGAAAACTGAGCACAACAAGGCTCAGACGTACACTGACGTACAGCTACATAATAACTCTGGCGTAGAGGCTCTACAAAACGTAGGTACAGACAGACAGTGGCTGGTTAAACGAGACAACAAACATATAACTATAGTAATCATAGCTTCCTTCTCCTTCAGCCGACTTCTGCATCCCTCGGATCGATAGGATACACAGCGGGTAGGTACTCTATGACCTTTCATTGTGAATGTCTTTTATTATTTGCTACTAAGAATGTCAATAATCGTAATCCAAACTAATATTATAAATGCGAAAGTGAGTTTGTTACGCTTTCAAACTAAAACAGCTGAACTGATTTGGATGAAATTTGGCACATGGGTAGACCATGACCTGGGTTAGAACAAAGGATACTTTTATCTCGATATTCCCTCGGGATCGAGACTTATGCGGGTGAAACCGCAGGGCGTAGCTAGTTTATTATAAGAATTTCATGAACTCCTCGATAGCAACATCAATGCCATTGCAATTAATTTACATTTTATGACTCATTTCAAGGATTTCACCAAATTAAAGTCACTGTATGCATTATGGAATTTTGGTGTTTACTAGTTTTGGAACTAGTTTTAGGACTCATTCTCATGCAAATATGAAACGAAAATAACAATGACATCAACATTATAATAAAGAATTCTAACATCTGCCGGAACTGCAGTTCAATACTTAGCCAAAAGAATATATTTGTCATTGAAATGCGTTGTGATGAACATTTTAAAGAGTTCATAGTGAATGACAGTTAATATGACATTCATTGATGAGCTCAATGAAACATCAAGACGACTATGGGGTTAAGAACTTTCAGATCAAAATATAATTGGAGATTGTAGGTAGACTGGTATAGACAGTGTGCTTCCCTGCAGAGCGCGATGGCGCGGGCGGCCGAGGGCGGCGCGCGATTCGTTTTGCTCCCCGAAGGCCGACCAGTCCCGGTCGTCTCGCCGCATCGGATATGTGTCACTATAACACAATACATACGTCTGCTTCCCTTCGTGTGACTTCCACACTGAGACTCGATATTAAGACAAAAAGATTCTGTGGACTGTGACCCTGAACTTGCCTACAAAGGATTTTTTTTAGATTGATAGCGTAGCTGGTATCTCACATATTCAAGGACTCACTTTTCAAATGTCATAGCATATGTGCGAAGTTGCGAACTCATGCTTACGAGGGCTGATTTGATGAAATGCTCTGTTGATTAAGTCTACCTACTAGCCAGCAAAATGTGTTCATTGCATAAATTATGTATAATAATACCTATGTAATATTGTACCAATTGTTACGTAGATATTTAATAATTATGTAGATAGTTATATTGAATAATCTTTAAGGTCAAACAAACATCAAAACTATTTTTATGAACGATATCTACCAGTTGTCACCATATTTTGAAATGTTACAAAACTACGCAGAAGACTGAACTGGGATAAAAATAGTCTCGAATCTCGATGGAAGTTAGCAAGCACGAACACAAACAGGAACCGAGACCTATAAGCGTCGCAGAAGTCAATCAAAGCTGACAAACTAGCTTTTCTACTTTGATTGTGAATATCTAAAGCAATACAGTTCTTTATTTTTGATTCCCAAAAGCGCGTGGGCACCCCAACTGCGTAGGCTTAATATAAAACAGCCACAATATAGCGATATATCGTATTTAATATAACCAACGTCTCTAATCTAATCAACACGAAAAACAAAAACATTTACAATACATTTAATTGAATAATAAATAACTTGTCCTTGCATGAGGTTCAAGGCGAACAGTAGGTCGATGGCAAGCGCGTCATCGTCGATACAAAATTTTGTACCGACGATGGTTTACGACCCGACTCGGCAATCCATTATCATACTAATAGGGTAGTTTTAGCCAACTAACCAGTTGTAGAAGGCCATCGATACCGCAAAAGTGAAACAGCAAAAAAACAAATTCAAAAAGTGCGATCATAATGTAGGTGGTTTTATTGGTGATCGAAAAGGAGCTATGGATTTATTACGGGCATATATTAATCAGCAGACTCATTTAATTAGTTATGTATGATGATTGATATCTTTGTTTTCTTTATTTACACTTTAGCTTAGCTCGCAAACGATATATATGGCCAGTACTTATCAATTTGCCTAGCCTTTTTCCAACAATTTTGGGGTCGGCTTCCAGTCTAACCGGATGCAGCTGAATACCAGTATTTCACATGGGGCGACTGCCTATCTGACCTCCACAAGCCAGTACATACCTAAAGACAAATTCCAATACAAATATAAAATTTAGAAACAGTCATCTTTTTGTTACAACCAATGTCGTACAAACTGAAACAATTTTTGGCGCTAAATTCGCAATTAAATAATAATAATGGGGCAACCTATGATGTAATCATATAAATTAATTGTACCCATCAAAGTCTCTAGATATTTGAGACAGGGTAATAACGCTGATGAACATCCGGTCACGGCCCTCAACACATGTCCCAAAACCAGCTGTCGCACGCGATATCACCAAATACATCACCAGTTTCTCACCTCAAAATACTTTTCCTTGTTTATTATCGAAAACTAGAAGTAATTTATACAACATTTTAGCCAATGCAAGTTCAATATTAACAATACTACGAAATACAATCGCTGTTTTCTAAATCAATCTTGTGCGACGAACTTATATCGTTAAAAACATCGTTCGCAATTATTCTTAATTAGTACCGGGTAAAAAATTAACCTTGAATCAGAGGCAGGAGCAAGCGACCGATTGAATATTAATATATAGCGATGAGTGAACAAATGCTGAATATTCAACGTTTCGGTCAGGCAGTCTCACGCACTCCTGAAGCTGCCGAGAACGCTTGTTTGGCAATAGGAAGCGACAGCACTCAGCAGCGCACTGCACCACAACAATATTACTACGTCTCAACACTCAGAGAAAAACGAATTTTCAGTCCACATAAATCCTCACAATTTTCGCTCACTCCCATTAAGCTATCCAAGTTTCTTGATAGCAAAAAGTAAAACAAGAATTCGACTGCAAAACGAGTACCGTCTGCCATTTCAAATTCAATTGAATACAAAAGCTTTTGTAAAATCCCTATTCATTAAGAACTTCTGCATGTAGTTAATTCTTTTCAAGTAAAATGTGGGCTAACTCTAAATATAGGTCGCTATTTGCATTTTAATTATATAGTTTCTGCAAAGGTCAGAAACTATCAACCAATTACGAAGACACGAAGGAAGTTGTGAACTTTACGAAAGTATTTCAACCGTAACTTCAGTTATGGATGAACTACCCAGTTTACTTAATTGTTAGCAGTAGGTCCTGCATTACGTGGATCAAGCATTGTTACTTAGTATCATAGTTCAGACTTTTCATTTAAAATGCTTACCCAAGCAAAAATTCCATAAACTTTCTATAAATTATTTGCGCCTCATATACCAAACTGCGTCCATTTAGCGAGCACCATGGTTTACCTTATTCTTTTTACAACGTATAGGGCAAATTTTACATGCAACAATTTAAACCTTTTTTCGCGTCATTCGTCTGAAGAAAAAACATCTATTAAAAATTAACTTGCAATATAACTTCTCCAAAACACGCAAGCTAGGCGTAGCGCTTCATAATTCGCAAGAAAAATGTCTGAATAATGTATATTTTCTACTTGCAGCCGTAACTTCTTACACTTTATGCCTCGGCTGGATCTTTGTGTCCGGGATAAAGCAGAGGAAACTAGACACATAAATAAAATAAATAACATTATTTATAATGTTATATTGCTAAATAAAAACTCGTTCAAATTATGATAGGTAAGCATAGTACTTTCAATCTAGTCTGGATCACGCACTCATGTTACCCATTTCAGACGCAGTCTATGAATTAAGTGCAAAAAAATAATTACCTACGTGCTTGCTCACTTGGTACGTAACTACGTACGCTTTATTAAAAAATTTAAAGATAAAATCATAAATATAATAGGGAACCGTGAGTAAAGCCGATAAAGTTGTATTTCCAATGATAGGTAACTTACCCAAAAGCTCTCTACGTAGTGTGAAAAAAGGAAAACTCCCGGAAGAGACATCATAGCCAGCTTAACTTCACAACTAGACTGACAGAGGGAACACGCCGCGCTTTTTATTTATACACTTTTTGTTTACTAACATCACATAGGAATTCCTTTAACTGTGTCGATAGGTAGCTCATACACGAGGTCGCTCACGGGAGTCGCCGGCTGCCCGCGAGCCTCGTCACTAACGACTGAGAATCCGCCAACAGCGTTGCGCCCCTATATACCTACTTACTTCTTGTTTTGCCTGAATGCTTTATTTCACGCTCTATATCCACGAATTAATAATTATGGATTGTGGATATCGAACAGCAAGTGTTCGTTGCATACCAATAGTGCACATGACTAACAATCATCTTGTTCGACTTTCTTACCGGCCACAAAGTAGGTACCTATATTAATTGTATTGACCTAATAAAGTTATCTATAGGGAAGGGCACGATTGTGAAAAAGTAGGGAAATTAGTTCAAGGCTTACTGTATTACTTCATGAATAGGCCATAACCGTGCAATACGTTTGTGAACAATGGTGCCGATTCTCTTGTTCACAAACTAAACTAAATTTAAGTTCAATGCATCTTTTTCTTTCTATTTCATTAAGAAAAGGACAGAAGATAAATTTTAGTTTAGTCCTGTCAAATTAATCAGCGCTTGACGTAAATTTACGTAATTTTAGTCGGCAAGTTTTTAATCACGTCTAAACTTGTATGGAGAGTGACAGGCGATGATTAATTTGACAGGACTAAACTAAAATTTATCTTCTGTCCTTTTCTTAATGAAATAGAAAGAAAAAGATGCACTGAACTTAAATTTAGTTTAGTTTGTGAACAAGGGAATCGGCACCATTGTGCAGGGATCAGAAAGAAATTATTATACTTACAGGCGTCTTAAACAATCAGCCTAGTACTGTATGAAGTTAGATAACAGTGCAAATATTTAATGAAAAAATATATTTTACCACCTTGATAAATTAAAGGATGAATGCCCCAAAGGTTTTATATAATACACAAGGTCATTATTCATTTCTCTGTGAAATATCAGCATGACTTGTACCTAACTGATATCAAAATTGTTTTGTTATTCAATTGTTAATCCATTAAACTTTCTAGACACACATTTAAACACACAACATATTATATTTCGTGATAACAGAACAGTAAGAAAAAACCGGTCAAGAGCGAGTCGGACTCGCGCACCGAGAGTTCCATACCAGCCATTATACCCCCATAATAAAATTGGTATTATTTTTATTGGTAAAAAGATATGGGCAAATTTAGATTTTCGCGAAAACTTGTAAGTACCTACCAAAATTTACCTTAATTTTCAACTTTTTATTTTTCGGAGTTTTCCCTATATTTGTGCTGTAAGACCTTGGTTTTTGCCAAATTTCGTGATTCTAGGTCAACGGGAACTACCATATAGGTTTTCGACCCAAAACCTATAGAGTACTTCCGGTTGACCTAGAATTGTCAATTTTAGATAAAAGCAAGGTCTTACAGCACAAGTAAAGGGAAAATTCCGAAAAATAAAAAAAGTTGAATATTAAGGTAAATTTTGGTAAGTACTTACAAGTTTTCGCGAAAATCTAAATTTGCCCATATCTTTTTATAGTATTGACTCAGGACCTTGATTTTTATACACCTAATAGAGACTATAAACCTCAGTATCTGGTATAAATTTCAACTTCCTAGGTCCACCCGTTCCCGAGAAAATCGGTGGTGACACACGGACAGACGGACAAGAGAGTGATCTTATAAGGGTTCTGTTTTTTACCTTTTGAGGTACGGAACCCTAAAAAGCAATAAGAAATGAGACTAAACCCAGGATAAGACAAAGCAAAACCAAAAGAAAGGAGACGAAATTAGACCTTGCCAAATATACCAAGATCACTTTGTCGCCCGGATAGGTGGCCTATAGTAGGTACCTACAACCTACAGCTGCCCTTAATTAACCCCAAGACCCCAAGTTCTTTTTTACGTGTCTTTCGACCAGCATTAAAATTGCAATAGTTTAGTCTACATAGTAATACACAGGTAAAATGGCAAGGGGGACTTGCACACTCAATAATGGGCCCCCGAAAACGGTCGCTAACACAAAGTGTCATAGCGACAAGGGGGCAACATGTCCTGAGGTGCTAATGAGGAGTGGAGAGGTATTCCACGGCTATCAAAACAATACCAGAGCCCGGAAGATAGTCAAGATCCCTACCAGCATTTACTGGAATATTTCCTTCCTCCGAGCACGTTTGCTCTTGCGAGTCTACACTCGAAGCCGGTCAATAAAGGCATGAATGTGGGAGCTCTGTTCCTCGTCAGTGTTCACTCCAGCCGGTCAATAAAGACAAGTCAGAGATGAAGAACAAGATTTCTCCCGGGAGATAGGGTCCGTGGGGTGACTACTGCCCAACAGCTCGCCACTTGCTGCCCTGCGAATTTCTGTATCTCTCTTGGTCTTACTCCTCATCCTAGACCTGTTCCGGCAAAGGAAATTCTACCGGCACAGACCCAGACTTCGGAGCACGCAAGCTCCACCACGACGTCAACGTAGAGTCAAAGTCAAATAATTTATTTCAATTAGGCACAAAAAGGCACTTTTGAACGTCAAAAACAAAAAATTATAGAATTGATTCTAGTCGCCCCTTCCAAAAGGTAGTTTTCGTATGGAGAAGAATGGGCAAGAAACTCCACCGTTACTCTTTTAAAATGTTTTACAATATTTTGTATACATTAATTATAAATAATTATATGTGAAGACGATGCACCTGGAATAAGATTACTATACCACAATAGGTAAAAATAATTAAAAATGAAGCAATGACAGAAAAAATAATTATGTAATGGATACATGGTCTTCACATATTTACAAGCATTGTAAAAGTAGGTACCTATACGATATTCCTAAAAAAAATTACAAATGATACTAATTAGTCAGTGTGTGAGTTCAAATAATCAAATCAATAATAGAGATACGGCGGTGGGGTTATTTATTTTATTATTTATATACACAAGTACTGAGGGCTCAGTCGCAAAATAACCACTTCTTAAAATGCCTCCCGGACGCAAAATTTCCATTTCTCAAAATGTCTCTTTCGCAAAATGACCTCTTCGCAAAATGTGCCGTTTTTCCGTAGAGAGTATTACACTATCATATCTATGATCAAAGATATAATGATATTGTAAAATAGACTTATCGTCGCTTTTCTTACGAAGTGACCTAACTGACATTTTTGACGTAACTGCACTAAAAATACCATGAAAATGTATTTTAAATGTGACTATCGATCTGTCTATTCGACGTTTTGATGCTCATTTGCAAAAAATAAATCTTACTAACTGACAAAAGAATCGAAGAATGGACCCTGGTACCATAAAATGTCCCACGTTTGACTTAAAGAAAGTAATCAATTTACCGATCACTAACGAAAATGCAGTTTCCTATAAGAGGCGATTATTCGTGTACAATTTTACCATCTATGACATGACCACTGTCGGGTGTCGGGTGTCCCGAAATATGTCGCAAGACCTCTTAAAATTTGCGTAATGATCATAGATTACCAAAATAGTTTTAAAAATAAAATAAAACTATTTCTACCGATCTTCAAAGTTTTGTAAAATTGAAATTTTTATGGTACCCTTAGCTATCCTTAATTTCGGCTCCTGAACTAAATATTAAAAAAAACTTTTTGTTCTATTTAGGTGTAAATTGTAATACATACACGACATTTCGATTTGAATGCAACAACACGTTACCAACTACTTCGAATGAACGTGCAAATTCCCTAAAGTTTCAACTTGACTCGCAAGTAGGGTTACCATCCATCCGGATTTTTCCGGACACATGTCCGGCTTTTGGACCCCGTCCGGACTATGTTCGGCCTTCTCATTTGTCCGGACTTTTCGATTTAAGGGGATTTTCTTTAAGACGCAGATATATGCCAGTGACCTGAAGTAGTTAGCTTACGTTTGCGTCTTCAGTCGGTTATTAAAAAAATCTGCTGTTTCATAGAAAATACCTACGCGGTCAAAATGTATGGAACAGCAGATTTTTTTTAAATAACCGACGAATAATTTCAACCCAGAGGGGTTCAGAATCTGTACTGAATCCATGGTAACAGATTTCGCGTCGATGTCCCCTGCCACCCTGTATACATAATCTAATATATTCCTAAATTAAATTATTAACAAAATGCTCTAATTTAACATATATTTTTTCCAAATGACTCGATTAGACGTGATCTTCAGTTTAAAATCATTAAAAGTCGGTTATCGTCGCCTTAAAAAAGATAAATAATTACTGAAAAAATGTTAAATGTCTGGACTTTTTTGCAAATGTCAGGACTTTTCAAATTTCGATATACCATATCGAAATATCGAAAATATCCCTACTCGCGAGTGTTTTCTTCGTAGCCAAAGTATTTTTTATGCTATACTTAACAGTACAGTTGCGAATGTTAGATGCTTATGTTACATTTTTTCATTTTACTATCGTAAAAGCGTAAAATGCTAGATAATAATAGCAAGCTTTTCTTAAAAAAGAGAGAGTCGGACTCGCGCACCGTGGGTTCCGTACCATCATATATAAACTAGGGGGAAGTCTAATTAATCACCCCTGTGAATTTTTTTTTGAATAAAAAAACAAAAGAAAACATTCTCTCGTACATTATTGTCAACCAGCACGCGTAGCAGAGGCGATGAATGTAGGATGTTTTTTTTATTATTATTTTTCCAAAAACTACTCAACCCCTGGTTGAATTCTTGAGGATTCAATAATACCCATCCTGTATAAACCATACTATTGCCCATAAAAGCAGCTGAACGCATTAGTATCAGTACCATATTTATTTCTTAAATTATTTTTATATTAGGTACTAGCTTCTGCCCGCGACTTCGTTCGCATGGAAATCGTAAGACATCACAATATACTACAATAATAGCCATATTTTTATAAAACTTCCCTGTATACTACGTTTGTAGTTTTATTCTCAGCAGCCAAAATATACAGAGAGTCAGGAATGGTGACTCGGGAGCAAGCGACGTAACAGTTGTCCGTGTGAGAAGCAGCTTGTCCTGAGGTCGACACCCGCAGCCTTCAGCCTTCAGTGTCGACCCCTGTGACTTGTTGATCGCAAAGCATACACTCCCAGAGAACTGCACGCGCTTTAACTGGTAATTATGGGGAATTTGTACTTTATACGCGCTATAAACACTGTCTCACCATCGCCACAACCTGTTAGAATTTCCACCTCGATGACGTTTCTCTGCAAAGACATGACTTTGAGCTGGTTTTCGTTACACAGATATACAACCGGAAGTCCACTTGCCATTTGTGAATTGAGAAATTCTACGGGGTGATATTTGGGATCATCTTCCTCCACATCAGTATTAATGGAGGTGTATATCACTTCACTCCCTTCAATTTGTGAGAGAATACTGTGGTTGATCGCTGCAGCTTGATCATCTTCGGAGTTAAAACGGAAACACGCCTAAGAATTCTCTTGGTACGGTATTTGACTGATATCCTCGTATATCAGACGAATAAGATCTTCTAAAGTGGGATTTACTCTACCAAGAGTCTCTGGTAGAGTGCTTTCACCAACTTTTAGAAGAACATCGGAGAATACTTGAGCATTTGAATTACTGCCAAGCCGAGGTCGTATGATGATGGTCAAGCGCAGTTTATGAACTCTCGACCATAGAGTCGACCTTTTCAACGAAGTATTCACTTTTTTTGTCAAAACTGTGACCCCACCCATCATATCTTGGTTTCTGCGGATGTCCTGCAGGGTTCTGTTTACAGTTTCCACTGCTTTCCTTTTTGCCATAATGCATTCATCCCATACGACGAAGCGCAATCCCCTAAGCACACATCCCTTGTTACTGTTGCGTGACACCCCACAAACAGGCGTTTCGTTGCTCTCTTAATCGATGGGAATCTTAAACATGACGTGCGCTGTTTTGCCACCAGGAAGCAGTGTGGCAGCGATTCCAGAAGATCCACACACATACATATTTTAAAATCGCTGGGACAAATCTGCTGTCAAAATCTGTAAAATAACATTTTATTCCTACAGTCTTTTGCTCTAAAATGATCAGAATACAACCTTGAATGTTTTGTGACTGTAAAGTACTTGTAACTTAGTAGTTTCCCATAGCTTACGAAGTTTTCCATTTTTTGTGAATTAATACATTCTATGAACTATTACATACACAATCCAACAAAAAAATCGTTTTACAAAAAGAGTTTAAAAAAACCGGCCAAGTGCGAGTCGTACTCGCCCATAAAGGGTTCCGTAGCAGCAAGTAACATTGAATGAAAGGTAAATTGCGGTTTACGATTTATGACGTATTAAAAAAAAATTAGTTGTTAGATCTCGTTCAAACCCATTTTCGGTGGAAGTTTACATGGTAATGTACATCATATATTTTTTTTAGTTTTATCATTCTCTTATTTTAGAAGTTACAGGGGGGGGGACACACATTTTACCACTTTGGAAGTGTCTCTCGCGCAAACTATTTAGTTTAGAAAAAAATAATATTAGAAACCTCAATATCATTTTTGAAGACCTATCCATAGATACCCCACACGTATGGGATTGATGAAAAAAATTTTTTTGAGTTTCAGTTCTAAGTATGGGGAACTCCAAAATTATTTGTTTTTTTTCTATTTTTATGTGAAAATCTTAATGCGGTTTACAGAATACATCTACTTACCAAGTTTCAACAGCATAGCTCTTATAGTTTCGGAAAAAAGTGGCTGTGACATACGGACGGACAGACAGACAGACAGACAGACATGACGAATCTATAAGGGTTCCGTTTTTTGCCATTTGGCAACGGAACCCTAAAAAAACAGATGTAAATCGAACTTACTACCCCGGGCGGCCTACCACCAGCTCATAAAGCAGTATTATTTTAATGTTACTTCAGTGGGAGAAAGAGATGGAGCTATACATCCTGTAGAACTTCATCTCTTTCCCACACTGAAGTAAACTAAAGTAATATTAAAATAATACTGCTTTTGAGCTGGTGGTAGGCCCTCAGGACTTCAAATCATTCGTCCAACCGCTTACATATTCGCTTTGTTGAAAGTTAGCTAAAATAGCCGTTCCTATATAAAAGGTAGCGTGATGATAATCATTTAAAAAGTTAAATCGGTAACTATCTATCTACAATATCCCAACCTTTTGGCGCGTCCTTTTACAATTTGCAGAGAAAAATACGAACATGATGTAATATTGCTCATCCCCCATAGCAAATAGCGTGATAGTTTATGCCCTACAGTTGGTACAGACAAAAATTCTAAAAACTTTATTTTCCGCATAAGAATCGATCCCATACCTCGTAGCAATAACTTTCTTTAAAAAAAATTAACTTCGCTACAATTTTATTATATCTATAGATTATAGGTACATAATCAAAAAAAAAAAAAAAAATCGTGTAACAAAATGTGAAAAAAAAAAAAAAACCGTCTGTGGGAATCGAACTTACAACCCCATGTTTGCAAAGCAACCGCCCAACCGTTGAGCTAATTGCTTTGTTGAAACTTGTCTAAAATAGCCGTTCCTATATATTTTATGATTGACTGCTTAGTTCCATAAAGGTATAGCGTGATGATAATCATTTAAAAAGTTTAATCGATAACCATCTACAATATCCTAAAGTTTTGGCGCGTTTTTTTCCAAAAATACGAACATAATGTAATATTGCTCGTCCCCCATAGTAAATAGCGTGATAGTTTATACCCTATAGTTTGACCAGACTTATAGGGAACACCTATGCAAAATTTTAACAGAATCTATCCGGTAGAATTTGCGTCATGCTAGAACATAAAAATACAACATAATGTAATATTGCTCGTCCCCCATAGTAAATAGCGTGATAGTTTATACCCTATAGTTTGACCAGACACACAGGGAATATCTATGCAAAATTTTAAAAGAATCTGTCCGGTAGAATTTGCGCCATGCTGGAACATACATACAGACAAACAGACAAAAATTCTAAAAAAAATATTTTCGGCATTAGAATCGATCCTAGACCTCGCAGCAATTACTTTTTTTCAAAAATATTCAATGTACAGTTTTGATTTCGCTACGATTTTATTATATGTATGGATATAATAATACCTTTAAACGAGCAGTTCTTATAGGTATATCCTATATATAATCTGAATCTCGGAAACGGCTTCAACGATTTTCATGACATTTAGTATACCTACAGGGGGTTTTGGGGGCGATAAATCGATCTAGCTAGGTTTCATTTTTAGAAAACTAGCCTATTAGGAGCTTCATTCGTATAGATACCACCTAAATAGTTATGTGCCCAGAAAAAACTACATCGGTGCTGCACTCAAAGCAACCTGCGAGTAGGTAGGAAGGAGGACATTTTGGTTGTGAACCGTGAAATGCTTTTAAATTTTCATCGCGGTGTAGAATATTGCAGTTTTAGGTCAGCGCCATCTCTTGACCGATAGTGGAACTAATGTAGTTTTTCATTGATTATTTCATTGATCATTTCTGAAAAAATTTGCTATTTAGATATATCGTTTTATTTTTCCTGTAATCTTTACATAAACTTCTATCACACAGAATAATTTCAGATTTTTCTCTATGCAAATTTCAGAGATAAGGGAGGTAGAACGGTTTTTTTTTTTTTAATTTTTCATCAAAGTTGAAAACTATGCGGCCTAAAAAAGATAAGATCATTTATTTGCGTAAAACATGGTATACATAGGTTTTATTAAAGCATATGAGATCATACATGTTTTGCTTAGAATTAAAGCATACAAATTTTAATATACAAACATTATTAATTTATGTTCCAAAAATCCTTAATATTATAGAAATTATTTTCATTCAGCCCTTTATTAAATTTAATTTTGAATAATCTGCAATTTAATATTTACAAACACGTCCACACATAGCCAGACAACTTTTATTATATTTTGCTAACCTAGGGAGCTCATCTAGTATAAGTCTGTATTGATCACGGCGACTTCGAGAACTTATTTTCTCTACTGTTTTGAACAATAAAATGAAAAAAATTACTGCATCTAAAGATGTATACAAATTGCTCATTAAAAGACACACACATTGGTGCTGATTCTCTTGTCACAAATGCCTCTAAACTAAACTAAAAATCACTAAAATTTAGTTTATTATTGGTGCCGATTCCCTTGTTCACAAACTAAACTAAATTTAAGTTCAGTGCATCTTTTTCTGTCTATTTCATTATGAAAAGGACAGAAAATAAATTTTAGTTTAGTCCTGTCAAATTAATCCGCGCCTGTCACTCTCCATACAAGTTTAGACGTGATTAAAAACTTGCCGACTAAAATTACGTCCATTTACGTCAAGCGCTGATTAATTTGACAGGACTAAACTAAAATTTATCTTCTGTCCTTTTCGTAATGAAATAGAAAGAAAAAGATGCACTGAACTTAAATTTAGTTTAGTTTGTGAACAAGGGAATCGGCACCATTGTCAAACGACGATTTCCCATTCTGAAATAGACTAAAGCGACACAACATAACTAAATTTTAGTTTGACAGCACTAAGATGGCACTGAGATATTAGTTTAGTGAAAATGGCAATTTTGCTATTCTGAATTTGACGTTTTTAACCTGAAATTTAGATTTTCTAACTAAATACGACTATTTTTAATCGCGACTAAAAACATGTGGAATAAAATTGGTTGTCATGAACTAAAATTCACACCAACACCTCGACTTCAGATGAAAAACAGTACTGAATATTTTTTTTCTTTTGCTTATATCTCGAAAACGGTGTGTCCAATCGCAAAAATAATGAAAATTTCGACACCCTTTATAAAATCCTTAAACCCCTAACACTCTACATGTAGGTAATCTTTTTTCTTATTTTCCACACAAAAAGTGAGAGGCTGCCCCCCCTGCGCGCCTCCGGCTCTAAAAAGATTCACGTGGTTAGGTATCACGTGTCGAGTCGCGGTTGTCAAATTCGATTTAGATGTGTCAAAATTATTTTTAAATTTAGAGAATTTATTTTGCAGAATAGCTTTGAGATTTTCATAGTCAAAAGTAAGGAATTTTAGTGATAGTTTAGTTAGTTTAGTTCGGTGTACAAGAGAATCGGCACCATTATTTGAAAAAGCTGTCGTAAACAAATTTACAGGGCGCAGTTTTTTCTCTTCCACCTGGAAAGTTGCCTTTTTCGAATATACCTTTATGAGGTTTTCACTCTAATATGCGACGATAGTCAGATGAGTCGCAAAGCACCAAGACCGCACATAGCAGAAGTTATCCATTACTCCTATGTTTGTTTTATGGTTTACCTACTGCTAAGAGGAAAGGATAAAAATCCAAAGCGTTCAAAAGTGAATACAGTAGAATCTCACTAATCCGGCACTTCAATAGACCGACACGTCCAATAATCCGGCAACCTCCGCCCGCCACGACCGTACATATTATTTACATGCTGTTTTCAAGTGAGAATAGTGTACATAGTTATAAAATGCTTTATTTTATTTTAAATATTATGAATTTTTCTATACAATCCAGTAATCCGAACATTCCAATAATCCGGCACCTTCTGGTTTTTAATAGTGCCGGATTAGTGAGATTCCACTGTAATAACAAATGCTTCCAGAATAAAGCAAATCGTATGATTCCTTTCACTAAATCCCACTAATTTACAACATCATTGTCTCGTGATTTTCTGTGGTAAGAAAAAAGACGTCAGTTTGTTAAAAAAAGTTAAAGCTTTGCCAGTATATTATGTTACGACAACTTTCTTTAAAAATGTGATGTTTTAATATCAAATATAGTCCCTACTTACCTAGCGGTGACCGCAGTCGGCTGATCTGGCGGGTAGTCATTTGGATTAGGCTTAGACACGGGAGTAGGTTCTACATAGACCGGACTCATAGATCTGACAGGTTTCACAGGTAGGTACAGGTCTCACAGGTATCTACAGGGCTTCGACTAGTGTCCTGGAAAGCAGATTCGTCATATTCGTAGGTTGGTCTGGACTGGAATATTTCGAGCCTGTTATGGAAGAACATCGTAAGCGACTTTTATGAAATTTTACAGGAGAGGTATTTTATTGATAATTTTTAATTTGTTATTTATAGATCTCCGGTTTTTGTATATATTGCAAAACACATTAGGCTCTATGTAAAATCAATTAAATTATTGCAGAAAGAGTTAAATAATGAGTACTTTTGTCGCTTAAGATAAAAATAAAGGTCATGATTTCTGTTTGTTTTCAAAAATCGTCATTTACGCTATTACTTTTCTTTAAAATAATTAAGGCTAACTAATATGCACTGTGTTTTTTCTCCTAATATCACGCGTTTCAAGGCCCTCGTAAGGCCCAAAAATGCTTGCTCGCTACCCCACATCTTAAAAATCACATGACATAGGACCTTATTTATTTATTAACAAAAACAAATTGCTTGCTACCCAGATCTTAAAAATCACATGACCATAGGGTCTAATTTATTATTAACAAGAACAAAATTAGTAGTCTTTTAAGTTTGAACTAGAACAGTTCTAAAAATCTGCGTTTAGTTGTTACTCAGAAACAAGAATTACAATGGTAAAATTTAAATAAATTTTTAGTGTTTAAATTTTTTAACATTTCAAAATTATAAAAATTCCAAATTGAATATTACTTCATTCAAATAAATAGGCAATCAAACAATCAGAATACAGTATTTTCTACAAATAAACAATATACTTCTATATTCTATGTTATGGGGTTTTGGTTTCCGCACTTAGTCCGTAAGGTGGACCATTGTACGTGGGCCATGGCGGCCGTTTGGTGGTTATTCCAACCAGCCCACCTCCCTCCGGAAGTTAATTAAAACTCCTAGTCTGTTCAGAACATCTGTGAAAGATCTGGATGACCCGAGGGTTTCTGATCTAATTTGGGTGACGCCTGTGCATTCAAAGGGTAGGTGCGTGACGGTTTCCTTAACCTCCATGCACGCCCTGCACAGAGAACTGTCCGTTATGCCTATTGTGTGGAAGTGTTTGTTTAGCGAGCAGTGTCCCGTGATGGTCCCCGTTACCAGGCGCAGGTCATTACTGTCCAGGCGTAATAAACGCCTGGTTAGCCTGCTATCCAAGTACGGCATAGCTTCCTTGGACTGTCTGCAGCCCGGTGTCGAGGTCCACCAGTACTCCGCTTGTGTGTGGGTGTACTCCTGTAGCCACCTGCGTATTTGGTTGTAGGGGACTGGTACGATAGGCTCGGGTCCACAGACTGCCATGCTAGATCCTCTTCTAGCAAGTTCGTCAGTTGCGTCGTTACCTAGCGATCCACTGTGTCCTTTTATCTATTGCAGTGTTACCGTGTTGCGGCTAGATACCGTTACCTGTTCTAGTGTATTGTGACATTCTAGTATTAACTTCGAGGTAATATATTTTTTCCGTAAGGATTGGAGAACTGAAGCGCTGTCGGAAAGTATACGAATGTGGGTGTCCGTAACTCTCCTGGCTTCTATGGCGTGAACCGCTTGTATGATGCCCACACACTCCGCCTGATAGACGGTGTTGAACATTCCCAGCGGGCGGGATATATTTATGTTGAGGTCGTGTGAGAAGATTCCGACTCAAGTACCGGAGTCTGTCTTCGATCCAATAAACAAAATAAATTAAGCATATACAATATACGCAACACAGATTTTGGGTAGTTTATAAAACTATGTTTTATAGTACCTAAGTGACAAACATTACTTACGAGATGTTGGTTACGATAATTCTAATTGTTCATAAATATCAAACTTTTACTTTTGTCGTTTGCGATACTATCTAATGCCAGTTATAATTTTGACGCTTATCCAAATATTGGTTTAAGTGTTTTTGTATCAAGATCTAAATTATTTTAGCTGTACGTCACAATAATAAAGTGAAATACCTACATTCTGTCGGTTACGATGTTTTTCCATAACAGGCTCGATTTGTTGCGTCGGCGGTTGATACTTTTTTTTTGCACCCCCGGCAGGCATCGGCCCTAGCGGACCCCGTCAATTCTGCTGACATCTCTTTGAGGCGCGCGTGGAACACAACGCGCCGTCGACTCGGACCTGGTCCTTATCGGACGGCGAGCTACCCATTGCTCACCGTCCGCAAGCCTGCGCCTACGGTGGCCAGAAATCGGCTCGCGATTCCCGACGCCCAGTGTCTCCTCCTGCGGCGGTTAGGGGCGTGAGGGCGCGAAGTTTGCCTCTCCCTCACGCGTTCCGCCTCCTCCTTAGCGAGCATTACCGCTTCGCAGAAGGAGGTGACGGCCTTCCATTTCCTGTCGCTCCGTACCATGGCCTGAACCAGAGCCGGACGCGAGAGATCACCGCCGCCGATCGCCTCCACGAGGACACGGCGATGCTCCGCCCAAGCCGGGCAGACCTCCACCATATGCTCCACAAAAATTCAAAGAAATAAGTATTCTGACTGTAGCCTCACAATATATTTTTGAAAACCTATTGTATGTACACAAAAATATATCAAATTTTAAGAAAATGTCCGATATTCATAGTTTAAATACCAGGAATAAACACAACCTTGCTGTACATCGCACACGTCTCCACAAAGTAGGCAACTCATTCATGGGTCAATGTATACGCTTTTACAACAAACTCCCCATTGACATTCGAAACTTACCCATTAAACGATTTAAAATCTGTATTAAAACCAAACTTTGTAGAAAAGGGTACTATACAATTTCAGATTATTTAGAAGATAAAAAAGCTTGGGATTGAACTGCTCGCTCTGCTAAGCCTTGTGATAAAACCATAGAACTAGACATTTTAATTATTATGTAAAATCAACATATACCAGTTTTATAAAACGTTGACATTGTTGGAAAATATAATCAAAATGACATGATTACTTTGTAAAGTATTATATTATTTTAACTATTGTGAATGTGAGGACTATGTGGATATTATTTTTATTTTTATTTCTCTTCTAGTTTTAGTGATGGTCTGGCAGTTTGAGTAGTTTTTGCGGCCTACCCAAATGTCCTTTCTTTGGTATTGCTCGTCGAGTTGAGCTCCTTAAGTTCTAAGTTGAGCTCCACGATTACTGACAAATGCTTGCACTGACTGGACAGGTCCACTCAAATCTGTGTGGTTCTTTCCTCAAAAGACCTTTTCAGACACTAATCTACATGTACATGGTCCTCATATGGCCTGACCAAGATTATGTCTGGACTTTAAAAGAGACTGCGACCTCTGAGTTTCTTTCGGCCTTTCTTCTCAGAGTAGTCAGATAGGAAAAGCCGAACTCATCTAGCTTATTTTTAATATTTTTTTATATGACGTGTAAAAGTGATTCCGATATCCTATTTACAGAATAAACAATTTCATTTCATTTCATTTCATTTTTTTGTCCTCCGGGCGATCCACACATTGGTGACACCCGGGCGTTTCCTCCCCTCTTATCCTGAACAGGAACCTCCCGAAGCAGCCGTGTCCGGTGAGGCGGCGGTTGATACTGCTGTGTCGCTTGCGTGAATGGATTAAGGTTGTTTACTACGTAGTTCGGTGAGTTGCCTGAAAATTAAGGAGAAAATACTAAGGAACGCATTAACGTATCCTATATGAAAGACGAAGATTAAGGAATATAAAATATATGCTTGCCCCCTATTACATGGGACTTAAACATAACTGGCGAAATGTGGGTGTAGCTGCTACAGGGACACCTCTGCCCTATCCTTCGGGGAAACAAGGCATGATGTTATGTTATGTTTAATATAATCCCTCGAACGAATTGGGATAAGCAGCTAGAATTCTGAATCCTTTATCTTTCATTTATCTAAATACAATTCACTTCAGAAATTCAAGATAAGTATAGATAGATAGAAAATAGAAAATAGGCTCATTTGTCTAGTGGTCACAAGCGCCGCTGCTAAGCATGAGGTCTCAGGTTGGATTTCAGAAATTTCTCAGTAGCAGCCCGGAGTCTCGATTTGTGCCCGGTTGATAGCAATAGGCTCGCCCCCTATTACATGGAACCTTAAACATAGCTAACAAAATTTGGGTGTACTATGGGTACTATCGAAGAAACGCATATCTGTACACTGTAAGGACTATTCTTGCTTACATCGCTCGGCCGCTATAGTATCGCTTACCTACGAAAAAAACCGACCAAGTGCGTGTCGGACCACGCACAATGAAGGGTTCCGTAGTTGCGATGACTTTATCCCAAATACAAACTCAACATTGTAGTTAAAAAACATGTTCTCCCATAGATTCCAACTGCAAATGTAAGTTTGTACGTACAATATTGAGAGATTTACCATGTTATTTTAAGACCATACACTTCGTATTTTTCCTGTAATCTATGGCTAAGAAATCATTCCCGTATTATTATTTTTAATTTTAGGCTCAGTAGTTTCGGAGATAAGGATTAAGGCACAGGATTGGTCAATTTTCATCTATTTTCTTAAATATATTTGTTGTAAAATTATAAAATAAATATATTTGAAATCCTTTCATTGATATGTCACACGATATAGTATGAAAAACTTTTTTTTTATTGTTTGCCCCCAAAAGCTACCTGCTTAAGGTACCATTCCGTACCCGACCGCAGGAGGCAACTGCAGGCAACGTGTCGCCGCGACACGACTGGTTTCTATGAATTTCTATGAAATACTTTCCGTAGCTAGCGACACGTCGTTGGCAGCTACGGGCGAGTGACGTGCAGTCCGACCGCAGACCAGTGTGCCGCCAACGCTGGAACGATAGTTACCTACGTTTTTCTATCTTCTATCTACCGACTGGAATACGGGCAGTTGCCGTCTGCGGTTGGGTGCGGAATCATGACTACAGCGACATGACACCGCGACATGACGCCGCGACACCGCCTGCAGTTGCCTCCTGCGGTCGGGTACGGAATGGTACCTTAATTCAAAATTAATTTATTTACAGTACACGTCCGTGTTTGCATCACAGAAATACATTATGTGAACCAATTTCAACTTAATCGGTCCATTAGATTCGGAGCAAATTGGCTGTGACGGACAGACAGACACACGAGTGATCCTATAAGGTTTCCGTTTTTTTCCTTTTGAGGTACGGAAATCTAAAAAGGGTCGTGTGCACGGGATTTTGTTTTCAAATTGGTTAGATACGCGTTACCCCGATGGTACGTACATGTACACCTCTGGTGAAAAAGTGAAAAATAAAAACTTTTTACAAACTTTTTTTTTTGCATTTTTCTTCACCACAACCACAAATGAATGAATATATGTATATGTCACCGTAAGATTGTGAGCACCGTTAGTTCATAATCTATCGGTATTATTTCCGTTAGATCATAATCTGTCGAAAAATTGTGAACTGGGTGAAATGGGTTAGGTTAGGTTAGAACTGTGACCAACCGCGTGAGTCGAGTGAGCGTAGTAAGCGCTGCCGCGGTAGTGGCAGCGCTTACTACGCTCGTTTCTCATGGATATAATATAAACTTTCGAAAAATAATGCGTTAAATCGTAAATGATTTGTCGCAGTTCACAATTTTTCGACAGTTTGTAATCTAACGGAAATAATACCGATAGATTATAAACCAGGGACTGAAAGCGGTTACGGTTAAAGGTGAAGATACCTCAAAAATATATCGGTACCGGTTTGAAATAAAGGTTGAGCTATACCGATTTCTTCATGAAAAAGGGTTGAGCTAAATAGTTATTTAACCTTTATACGATTTCGGTACCGAAACACATGCGAGACAAAATCAAAGTCAAATCATTTATTTCAAATAGGCCCTTGTAAGACACTTTTGAACGTCAAAATTTACAAAATAATAGAATTGATTCGCGCCTAGCAAAAGGTAGTTTTCGTATGGAGAAGAATGAGCAAGAAACTCCGCAGTTACTCTTTTAAAATGTTTTACAATATTTTGTAAAGGTACCTACCTACATTAGTTAAATAATTATATGTGAAGACGATGCATCTAAAATAAAATTACTATACCACATTAGGTAAAAATAATTAAAAACCGGCCAAGTGCGAGTCTATGAAAACGGCAAAAAAATCACGTTTGTTGTATGGGAGCCCCCCTTAAATATTTATTTTATTTTAATTTTATTATTTATTATTAAAGAAAAAATACAACTGAGTATTTTGTGAATATTTCAAGTGACATTATTGATATCGGGCAAAAAAATCGCGTTTGTTGTATGGGAGCCCCCTTAAATATTTATTTTATTTTGTTTTTGTATTTGTTGTTATAGCGGCAACAGAAATACATAATTTGTGAAAATTTCAACTGTCTAGCTATCGCAGTTCTTGAGATACAGCCTGGTGATAGACAGACGGACGGACAGACAGCGAAGTCTTAGTAATAGGGTCCCGTTTTTAACCTTTGGGTACGGAACCCTAAAAATGAAGCAACGACAGATAATTTAATTATGTGATAGATACATAGTGCTCACATATTTACAAATATTGTAAAAGTAGACGATTTTCCTAAAATTTCATAATTAATAGTGTGTGAGGAAGTAGGTAATCACAGAATGTAAAATCAATTTATTTATTTAATACTTTAAGCACACAAATGTACAGAGGCGGACTTAATGCCATAGGCATTTTCTACCAGTCAACCTTTGGGTGATGCAGAGACAAACAGTGGTAGGTGCAATAACGAAAATTGTGGAATAAATATTTATTTAAATATAAGGATATACATATATCTAAAAAACTATGAATATAATATATATACCTAATCAGAAAAACATGAACATAGTTATAAATATTGTATACCCCATGGGTATGTTACAGTGATACAATAATGTTAACTGGAAGAACTGTCTTTTCACCTGTGACAAACAATGAATAAATGACTATGAATATGAAGATCATATATAAAATTAGCACACATAAATACATAAACATACTAAAACAAATAAACAACGGGATAATACTAACGTTGTAATGAAACTGCCAGCTTCTTGCGAATGTGCTCGCGAACTTTAACTTTAAAGGATAATCGGTTGGTTGCCATACTGATTTCCAGGGGAAGCGCATTCCATAGAGAGATAGATTGAACGAAGAAGGAAGAGTGAATGAAGTCAGTGCGGTGAGTGGGACAATGAAGAAGACGATTATGTGATGAGCGTAGATTTTTATTGTGGTTTGCGCAAATCTACTGGAAGTGGGGAGAAAACAAGGTGGTCAGCGCCCTTTGCTCTCTGCGCTGGCGTATGGGTGACCACTTTAGAAGCAATCGATGCGCAAAGACACGATCATATTTACGCAGATTGAATACGAATCGAATGCAATGATTGAGGAGACGGTCTAATTTGTTGAGGAGATCTGCATTCAGGTCATAATAGCACACATCACCATAATCGATGATTGGGAAAATTAAGGATTGCACAAGCATTGTCTTTGTACTCGATGATAATAAGTTTTTCAAGCGGTACAGAGCCCGCAGCGTTCCCTTTTGGCTGACCCTAGTGACGTGAGTACGCCAGTTCAGGGTAGTATCAATGTGCAAGCCTAGGTCTTTCAAGTCATTGCTAAATGGAACAATCGTACCATTGAAGAGGATTGGTGGCAAGGTTGTACCATCAATCTTACTAATGCTACGAGGACTCCCAATGATGATCGCCTGACACTTTTTAGAGTTTCCTGTTACCCAAAATCTATCAGATGAGGTTTTTATGGCTATCAAGTCCCTGTTTAATTTGTCGATGGCGTCAAGTAATTTATCAACCCTCCCCAAACTCCACAGTACAACTGCAAGTCATCTGCATACAAATGATACGCACACTGGAGTTCAGAAGTTATAAGATTTATGAAAATAGAAAACAGAAGAGGAGAAAGTATACTGCCTTGAGGAACGCCAGCTTCTAAATCACACCAGCATAAAGAAGAATCCCCAGCATGAACGGACTGCTAACGTTCCTGAAGATAAGAGGAGAACCATTTCAGTGCTCGGGAGAGACCACAACGTATGACAGAATGGCTAACAGGATGTCGTGACTGACTATATAAAGGCATTCGAGAAATCAACCAATACTAGAGCAGTAACTTCGGTATCTTCAAGTCCTGTCCTTATATCGCCAGTTACTTTCAAGAGGGCAGAAACAGTGCTGTGGCCAGACCTGAACTCAGATTGAAGATGGCTAATGAGTAAATTACAATAAACAAAATTGGAGAATTGTTTGTGGACACAGGCCTCGAGTATTTCGGATAGGAAGGGAAGGATACAAATTGGACGAAAGTCGGTTGGAAGAGAGGGATTAGATACCTTAGGTACTGGACGGACATAGGCTTTACGCCACAGGGAAGGGAATACTCCGATGTAAAGGGAAAAATTAATTTTGTGGGTAATCACAGATAGTAGATGATCAAGAATGGTTAAGATCATACCACGGGTGATATTGTCACATCCCACCGCTATTGATTTGACGGAGAGAATGATCTTTCTGATTTCTCCTGGTTCAACTGCAATTAAACTGAAAGGATTAATATGAGGACGCGTTAGACCAAATATTAGAGACAGAGTTTGTTGCTTGGTTAGATCCATGGTAGGAACAGTGGAGAAATGTCGGTAGAGATCGTCTAGATCAATTGAGTTAGAAAGGTCTAAATATTGCGATTTGCCGATACCAAGAGTTCCAAGAAATTTCCAAATATCGGCAAAAGAGTAAGAATTGATAGTATTCAGAATGTGGCGGCGTTTAGCATTGCGTATCATCTGATTGTATCTATTACTTGCAGCCTTGAACAAAGTCCAGTTCTCATCAGTACGCTCCCTTTTAAATTTACGGAACGCACGGTCCCTACATCGCATTGCCATCTGTATTCCTCTTGTCATCCATGGTGCAGGTGAGCGTTCTATCTTAACTTTTTTGACGGGAGCATGGATGTTATATAGGTTGACTACAACGTCATTAAAGAACGCAACCTTGTCGTCAACCAAATACAAAATTATATACCGTAAACTAATCTTGGACTTGCAGAATAGAGCTATTCACGTCGTCAAAATTTTGTAACCGTCGGTTTATTTTAAAGATCAATTATGTGTCATCTGCAAATAACACCATCTTCGGTTGATTTTGAAGTAATTGGCGTAAATCATTCATGTAAACTAAAAAGAAGAATGGACCCAATATCGAACCTTCAGGAACGCCCATTGCCATTTAAGACTAATGAATTTACGCCGTTTACCTGAACTTTAACCTTTCTATATTTCAGGTATGATCTAAGTAAATCAAGACCTGTCTTCCTAATCCCATAGTGCTCTAGTTTCAGCAGAAGTGTCTCATGGTCTACACAATCGAACGCTTTTGATAGGTCGCAAAAGATTCCAATGGCATCTTGTGATTCTTCCCAGGCACTAAAAATGTTCTTTATTAGAGTGACACCGGCGTTAGTGGTACAACGCCCTTTGATGAAACCGAACTGTTGTTCATGAAAGATGGAATTTTTATTAAAGTGACGTAACAATTGATTGAGCATCAACTTTTCAAACACCTTATTGAGAACTGGCAGAATTGACACAGGCCTATAATTTTTGGGTTCTTTACTGTCACCGAACAATGGAACTACTTTACTGTGGTGTTTCATGAGATCCGGAAAGACTCCTTGGTCTACACTGGTGTTAAATATGTAAGCTAAAATAAATAGGGCGCAATGGTTTCGATAATAGATCTACAGATTTTTACAGACATTTCCCAGAGATCCTCTGTTGATTTAATTTTAAGATCTTTAAGAGCTTTTATAACAGCCTGGGGGTTTGTATGCCGAAACCTAAATTCCAAAGGGCATGCCTTCACATTCTGTCTAAGTAAGGCAGCAGAAAGCGCGGGTGAGGAATTTAAAGTTTCAGTAGTTTTAAGGGGAATATTAGCAAAAAGTTTTCAAATTCTTGAGTTATATCTATATCTGAGTTAATGGGGCCCTGTGCAGTCTCTAAATTAAATTCAGTATTTCGCTGGTTTTTCCTACCTGTTTCATTCATTATTTATTATTTGCCAGGTAGTTTTTACTGCTAATATAAAGAGCTTTGGCTATTTTGCACACACTTTTAAAAGTTTTTGAATATTTTGCAGCATACTTATGAAAGCTTGTATTATTCATATGTTGCTTTAGGCCATAAAGTTCAAATAGTTTTTCCCTGCTTTTACGAATACCTGGAGTCGCCCAAGCACTAAATAAGAACTTTGTGTAAATACTTTTAATCTTTAGTGGGAAAGTGTCATTAAATTGCGTGTTTAATAGTAAAAAGAACTCAGTGTAAAACTCATTTAGGTCACCTATATTATTAAAACTCTGAACACATAATTTATTAGCAAAAAAAATATAATTTCTCTAAACTTTTACATGGCCTAAACCTTATTTGAATTTTTTGTAAAGGTATGTAGAAGCAAAATGTTATTGTTTGTCCACTGTGATCTGATGGCAACTTATTTACAATTTGTTTGTGTAAGTTATCACAACTACAAAAAATATGATCTATACAAGTGGCAGAAGAACGGCGAAAGAAGACGGCACGGCGCGGGTGCTTACACAGTCGTGTCCTTCCGATCGGAAATAAAAACCAATAGGTACTGAGTTACAATCAGCAAGTGAACGACAGAGTGTGGCGGCGGTGCGTCAAAGAAAACCCCTATTTATTAAGGTTTGGTACTGCTACCGATACATTTATAAAGGTTAATGGTACTGCTACCGAAATATACCGGTATGCATTACCAACCTCAAAAATTCCACTACTGAAAAAAATAACGGTATCGAAATATTTCGGTAACCCTTATATAACGGCATACCGTTTCAGTATGACGTCATAACGTCATACTGAAATTTAAAGGTACCTTAATTTTTGGGTAATTCAGTCCCTGTTATAAACTAACGAAGTTTATAATTTTACGGTGACATATACACTTAGCAACTTTAAAGTGATTTTCTCCTACTGTGTTGATTGTAATATTATGATGTAATGAACATAGTATTTTGGAACCCATACTAATATGAAATAAGTCTTATCTCAAAGTTGCAGTCGTTTTTCCACGAGAAAATCGTATTTGTGTTTTGCTAAGTGGATACATATTAGAGCTCGTGACTGTACAAGCGTGATGTTATGTTTAACTGTATAGATAGATGAAAATAGAATAATAATTACACTATTGTACAGACGCCAGCACATCAAGCTACTACAATCTGTCAAATTTATTTAATAGATTTTCAACTTTATCGCTGAAATATATGGTTCAAGTTGATTGGGAAAATTTGACAGTTTCGGGTAGCTTGATGTGCTGGCGTCTGTACACCAAAATTGTAACACAGCTCGCAGCGCCGCACAGCGTTGATATTTGACTAGGACCACAATAGACCGAAGATCAGGTGACAGACTAGGGCTAGATATCTAAATCACGTTTTATGAGCGCACCCAGGCGCTTAGTCCAGGATTTTTGGCTAGAACAGTTTCAAAAAGACTGCTTTCGCTTCACTTTTCTGGCTCATGAATCCACCGCCAAAACTTGTTAACACGACTCAACGAATTATTAGAATAAATCGCCGTGGCAGTCTTTTTAGATTTATAAAGTTTTATATTTTCCGCATTATTTTCCGATAGACTTGTATCTTGATTTAATTTCCTAAGGTAATTTTCTTTTCTCTAATTTATAGATTCGTACGCTTATGTCGTGACTTTTAAACATCCCGCCATTAAGGGTATGTTTCACTAATTAGCGTTTGATCATTAAAGGTGTCATAATCTGCTTTTAATAAATTATCAAGTATATCGAGTTTCACCAAATAACAGTGTTTTGAAGCTGAACTTGTTTTTTAAAGATTTATTAAAGCAACATTTTATAAACTTTATCTAATTTTAGTAAAACAACACTCTAAATTGTATTGTGGTTCTTTTAACGCAGCAATCATGTTTTTCCACACATTAACGGTTCGTGTTGATAAAATACTGACGGTTTATTCAATCTAATTTTTATAATTACTAATAAAATTATTGATATTGATTTTGATACTTAAAAAAGCAAACAGTTAAATTTTGGCGATGTAATGAAACGTAAAGTTACCAAAAAAACGTCGAGCGATAATAATTTTAACCACATACATTTTAAAATTGACTTATTAAGGTAAAAAAGGACCAAATAAAAATTAATTTACCATGCATGATTGATTACTTGTTATTCATTCAGTCACTGAAATTGTCAACAATCTGAAAGCTGAAGCCAAAGGCTATCACTGTCAAAATCCAACACGGAAACTAACTACTGTACGAGAGTGACGAATGTTTTAAATTAATTTAAGTGAAAAGGATAAGACTAATTATTCTTATAATACACATATATTTTTGAGATTTTTTTAAAAATGCAATTCAAACATGTAACTCACGTGTTGTTCGATTTAGATGGATTACTTCTGGGTAAGTTCTTCATGGTATTGCGTGAGATTGGGTAAGAAAAGGTGATGAAAACTCCGGTTACATGACTTATTTGTTTCAGACTCTGAAATTTTATATACAGAAGCCTTTACTGCTGTATGCGCAAAATATGGGAAAGCTTTTACCTGGGAAATCAAGGCCAGCCTTTTGGGATTCCAAGGGCACGAATGTGCAGAAAAAATAATAAAGTCGTTGGAATTACCGATTTCCAAGGAGGATTTTATGAAGGAGAGTTTCGAATATTATGAGGTACTGTTCCCTAAAGTGCAGCTTATGCCAGGTAAAATTAAATTTGGTTATCAAAATGTTATTGAACTGCATGAGTGTGTATCCAATGAGTATTACTAATACGTAATGTTTTTTTTTTTTTTTTAAGTTAAGTAAATATTTCATTAACACCCTGAATCTCTCAAATTTTTTGCTAAATATTATAATAGTTAAACTCTTGTTAACAGTAGAATAAATAAGAAGACGTTTTCATGCAAGTCAACCTGCAGCACAATGATAATATTAGCTATTTAATGGCATCTTTATAAAGTATGTGTACTTATTCCATGTTGCTTTTACTTTCCACCAAAAGCTGCCATTAAAACATTTTTATACCACCTTTAAAAATAGATTCTTATGTTTTTCTTAAAATAGTAACTTCAAAAACAATATTGAACTTCTTTTAATTATAAAATAAAACAATTACAGGCGCACAAAAGCTAGTGGAGCACTTGCACAAAAAAGGAGTACCAATAGCTCTTGCTACAAGCTCGAGCAAGGACAGTGTGGATATGAAGATGCAGAACCACCAAGAGTTCTTAAGTCTGTTCCACCATCAAACCATGGGGTCAACTGACCCAGAAGTCACAAAGGGCAAGCCTGACCCAGCCATATTCCTTGTCTGTGCTTCTCGATTTCCTGAGAAACCAAAACCAGAAGATGTGAGTAGTTCACAGATAACATGTTTTTTTATATCCATGACCTAAAGAAGTCAGGTTGTTTATAGTTGCATTTGAGAAAAGAAACCAATGTGTTATTAAAAGCAAAGAGAATCTTTGTAATATTAATTAATAATAATATTAAATCAAAGAATTATTCTGTGTAATTAAAAAATAATAATACAAAAGCCTCCACATACAGATTATAGATATGATCCGACACCTCTAACACTTAAAGGAATACAGATATAATGTGAAATAATAAAGTCTGCTGCTTTTGATCCCGGATGACAATCATGGATCTTCAACAGTCATTATGGGTCATCATAAGCCCAAAAGTCTGACAACCAGTCTTACCAATGGGTATTGTATTACTCAGTAACTGGGTTGTGGAGGTCAAGCAGTCGCTCCATGTAAAATACTGATATTCAGTTGCATCAGCACGCTTAACATGACCACAATAGAAACGGGTTTTTTTCGACAGAAGAATAGACAAAATTACAGATAAACAATCACAATCTATAATTTTGTCTATTCGTCCGTCGACAAAACCTGTAGAAAACCCGTTTCTATGATCGTCATGCTACGCGTGCTAGTGGAAGCCGACCTCACCATAGTTGGGAAAAGGCTAGGCAGATTGATTTTTAAATAAGAAAGGCAACTTGTGTAGTAATTTAATTGTTTCTCTTTTTCAGTGCCTTGTTTTTGAAGATGCTGTGAATGGTATAAAAGCAGCGAATGCAGCCAACATGCAAGTAGTAGCAGTGCCTGATCCACGCATCGACGCTGATCAATTACAGACTGCTACATTGGTCCTGAAATCCTTGGAGGATTTCAAACCTGAGTTATTTGGTCTTCCAGCTTATGATAATTAGGCAAACTGTTATTATAAGTATTTGTTGGTGCTTGTATTTATAGTATCGTCAATTGTCAATCATCACATGATCAGTACTTATTATTGTTTTAGTATCCACTACTTAAGTAGTAACTACTTGTGTTACAATATTTTTTTATCTCACGCAGCGACGCGCGTTTTACTTGTGGTAACCAAGTGTACAAACACGCTGTGAATGTGTGTGTAAGCGCAAGAGCTTTCGGTACCAGTGGCGAGGCAAGACCTAAATTTGATGTGAGTGAGGTACATTTCGCGAGGCCCTCTTGTGCTCTAGTCTATGCTCTGGTGGAGCAAGAAACCGAATAAAAAGTTTTTTTTTTTTAAATATAGGTCGAGAACTCGAGATATAGGATAGGCTGTCTGACAAAAATACAAAATAATATCACATACGTACGGCGCACACAACACTGCGTGCAAAGTGATGCTTTGATTGGCTTTCTAGCCGTTGAGAAGCGTGAAAGTAACGTAATCAAATAGAATGGGAAATCCCCAGCTATGGCCGGCGGGGATTCCCCGCGATAGCAACGCAACGCCAGCAAATGTTGCTAGATTAAATAAAAACAAATTTGGTATGTCAATACATTTATCATTCTATGACGAGTACAATTTTTTCGTCGCGTTCATGGCTTTAAAGTAATGCATCAGCATAATCCTTCGTGGTGCGAGGCCCCTCGGACCGCGAGGCCGGAAGCGGTGGCCCACGTCGCCCACGCCTTACGCCGCCTCTGTTCGATACCGTCCGAGACACAAGCGAAGTCGGAAGTGTGTGAGTGTGTTACGTGCTGACGCTACTAGTCTTCCTTCTTGCACGCTTTCACAGCGTGTTTGTACACTAGTTCGCACAAGTAAAGCGCGCGTCACTTCGTGTGAGATGAAAATAGTATTTTTTTTTTGGTGTTAAGCAAAACTGTTTGATAAACATTTAATGTTTTTCAAATAATCACATGAGATTTACATTATAATTATACAGGCAGTACACCTCTACAGTACCTGAATGTGTTAAACAGTGACCTCTTATGTCTAGTCATATTTCAATAAAAATACAAAACTTCACAGCACCATTATATTGTTTTATTACTATTTACAGTAAGTACAATTTACATAAATATCCGTGATTTATTTATAATATCGCCTTAGCAGCTGATTACCGAAAACCTTTTTAAATTACGGTACAGGTATCGAAGAATTTTGGTTCCTTCTACGACTAAGGTTACTGCTATCTGGGTAACCAAGAAGAAGAAATATTACTCCTATTAGGTTACCGTTTTAATACCAGTTACACCTTGGTTACACACACACACAGGCGATGCGCGCCCTTTGACTAATGCCCGGGCAGGTTCGTCTCAAAGTAAACCTTGGAATGCCTACGGGGGCTAGACCAATGTTGTCAAGTTCTCTATTATGCGAGACATAAAAACTTCGGTCTTTAATAATGACTTCAAGAATGGCAACATAGGAAAATCTGAAATGGTGCATAAATGTTAAGTTACCATTTGGTAGTTTTTGGGAAATTTTTGTAGCTGTTCTAATATTTCGTCTAATTTACGTAATAATATTAATGTTATCAAAATTGAATAAATATAATTCATGCAGAATCTAATAGATATACGCTCGTATAGCGTAGGTTGTAATTATAAATAAAAACAAAAGGTTACTAATCCAGCCAATAAATAAACAATTAATTTAATTTACTGCAACACATTGAGCAGAAGCTACTAATTTTTAAATTTATTAATTTCACAAAATTAAGTGGGTAAGCTTTAATTTGTCAAATGTGCCTTTTACCTAGCAGCCCCACAGACCCCATTTCACGAGAAAAATGTCTGCCGGCATGATCGTATTTTGATATTATTTCTTGTGAATTCTCTTGTCGTCATCTATTCACCTTTTAAACAATAAGGCTGCTTGACCACCAAAGCTGAGCTGGAAAATTGAAATCAGTGAAATTGCACAATAATTTAACATCGGTTACAGTTTCCCACTTTCGTTTTCGAGGACAAACCTTGAAATAAATATCTCGCAAGAAATCCGATAGGCGATTTAGAATTGCCCGCTTTGGCGAGTTTTCGGGAGCGTCCACCGTACCATTTTATTTGTACGTACTTGTAATTCTTCTCCCTAAAGTAAATAATTATGTTCCTTGCTAATGCCGACGGTACGTGTGAGATAGGTAATAATTTTTATTTCGGTAACCGGTATTACGACTGGTTGTAATCGAATTAAAGTAACCTTTGAAAATACCTGTAAAACATATAATTTTGTAACCGAAAAAATACCCGTATTGATCACAGGTACTGGTTTCGGTCCCTGCTCAATACTATAACATCAAGTTCTAAAATGAACTAATTTAAGTTAAATAATCATTGTACATTAAATACGAAAGCAAATCTATGAATTTGTTTCTATGCACTCATTAAGTACTAAAATCACAACAAAATTGAGATATTAGCTATCTTTTTCTAATCATTTTTCATATAAGGTGGTAATCCGAACAGTTCTGGCCTGAAGTCTTCAACAGAGTCTAATACGAGCGTGGCTTCTGTGGTACGTGAGCGATCCAGGCGGGGATCGGGTACCATGACGACCTGCATACCGGCCGCACGCGCAGCCCTAACGCCGTTGATAGAATCCTCGAACACCAAACACTAGAAAAAAAACAAGAGCTTCATGTTATTCTAAAAACATATACTGGTGCCGATTCCCTTGTTCACAAACTAAACTAAATTTAAGTTCAGTGCATCTTTTTCTTTCTATTTCATTAATAAAGGACAGAAGATAAATTTTAGTTTAGTCCTGTCAAATTAATCAGCGCTTGACGTAAATTGACGTAATTTTAGTCGGCAAGTTTTTATTCACGTCTAAACTTGTATGGAGTAGTGACAGGCGCTGATTAATTTGACAGGACTAAACTAAAATTTATCTTCTGTCCTTTTCTTAATGAAATAGAAAGAAAAAGATGCACTGAACTTAAATTTAGTTTAGTTTGTGAACAAGGGAATCGGCACCATTTTCGTTGAATATGTTGGAATATAGCAAATACAAACAGATTCTACTGCAACACTATAGTCTTCCTCTTTCTAACTCATAAATATTATTTTTTCTATCCGAGCTCGCCCTTAGCCACTTGATAAAATCCTTACTTTCTCTTACTGTAGGTACTATACTTTTAGCCTTGTGTGGGATCACACGTCTCTCGTAATATTAGTAAAACACACCTTCCAATACAAAGAAAAAAATAATAAACGTATTATTGAAATCCTTAGAACGGTTTTTCCTTTACGGCAAGTTCTAATTTAAAAACGAATATCAAATTATTTTACTAGATTTTCTTATATTGTAATATAACTAATCTTTTAGCACAATTAAATCAGTAAATAACAATTATTGTGTTTTACTCATTAGTAAGATGTACTATGGACAGCCGCTCGCTGGACTCGGTAGTAAGCAGACGTTCGCACAGACGTAATAAAATCGCGACGATTTTTTTTCGTGCACTGGTGTGTTTTTCAACATGCTGGGACGGAGGGTGCGTCCCAGCACGTTGGATTCTCAACGCTCGGCTTAACACCGACAGTTGAAAATCCAGTGCGCGATAAAATCCTGCCGCGATTTTATTACGCCCGTACGAACGTCGCCTAACACTTGAAGTACGAAAACCAACCTTACTGCTTCGAAATAAAAGCACTGTTAATTTCAGATATCAGTTTTACCTTAGGCGTGCGATTGTCTAATTAATTCTCAAAATTTAATTGAAAAATAAAGTAGATAATTACCTTCTCAGGAGCTGGTTTATCAGGAAATTTGTTGGCTGCAACGAAAAATATGTCTGGGAATGGTTTTCCTTTCTTCACGTCAGGATCAGACGTGCCCCAAGTTTTGCACGGGAACAGGTCAAACAGCTCTTGATGGTTGACAGTCTTCAGATCGTAAGACTCCTTGCTACTGCTTGTCGCTAATCCTATACTAACATGGTTGTCGTGGAGATGATAGATCAGTTTTTCAACTCCTGTAAATTGATACATTATGACATAAATAGGAGTGATTAAAGAGAGGTTTGGAAAGACAAAGGGGAGGTCTTTGCCTAGCTGTTGGAAGGCCAACGAAAAGAAAATGAAGTATCGTAGATACCCAACTAGCAAAAAGTGGTTTTTAAACTATCCTAGAACCATCATTTATCGAGGACTATATGAGACTTATATCCGCATATAAACCTCGAAAAGGGCCCACTTTATAAGTCTACTTTTACTCATAACGTATTTATATTAGACCGCTGAAATGCCATATACGCCTATATTGCTCCTGTAATTGAGTTACGTCAATGCAATTACTCCTGTAAATCTCAATATAAGTAAGTTATAGTCAAAAATGAGATTAATACGCACCTAAAAATGCTTCTATAATATATTGTGAACTGTCAAAGTGTCGCTGTTGTGCTCTGTAAAAAAATATTTTAATATCTTGAGGATAAGTATTTCTAACAATCAGAATTTATTAATGTCAACCTTAGTAGAAAAACAAAATCTTATTGTTGTTAAATTGTTAGTTTTATAGCTTATTCGTAGGGGAATGTGAATTTTCAATGAAATCTATCATGGTTTTGATCAAAATTTTAAAGCGCCTCTTGAAATTTGCTTATTTACATTTTAGTATTAATTAATATTAAATAAATATTATGAAGGCAGCTGCCATTTTCTTAGTGAGCATTTCCAAGTATGACATAGTGCTAAAATAAGTATTTTTAGCATTTCCAAGTGTGATATAGTACCAATATAAGTATATTGGGTTATCTCAAAAACGAGAAAGATTCGCCATTATTACCGATTAGAGTTCCGCAATGCCCAGATGAAAATCGATTGATATTTATAGATAAGTAAGTTAAAGGAATATTTTAAGGGTTTGTTCTACGTGCTAGGTTAAACATCAGTTTAAACATTGTTTTTATTTGACTTAATTATATAACAAGTTGCCGACGATTTAAACAAGACCATGCCGATGTTCCTGGATATCGATCGATTTTAAACTAAAAAAAAAAAGACGCATCTAAAAAAAATCCAGATTTGAGTTATATACATTGCTGGAATCAGAAAAAAGGTGCATCTGCCTGATATATAATTCAAATCTGGGAAAAAATGTAAGATGCGTCTTTTTTTCTATCGGGGGCAGTATACCAAGATTGATTTTGGTGTGAGAATTGTTCTACTTACACAATTTATGATCACTTCCCAAGAGACGAATGCGAAATTTGTAACTAGTACCTAACTGTATATGTACTACGTAACACAATATTTATTATTACCTACTTCTATGTGAGTAAAAGTGAAAATCCCTATACTTACCTATATTTAAATTAACTTACAAAGATATCAGTTGAAAAGATTTAAGTATCTGATGTCTGGGCAATATTACACAAATGTTTATGGATCTCCTACAATAACACAATAGGTACGGACACAGCCTTCTCTATTTTCTTACAAGCCATGCTGTTAAATCTGGCAACGTCGTCAGTGAACCGATCGGGCAAACCTGCGAGTATTATGCTGTCGATTTGAGATGGTCAAAAAAGTACCATGAACTCCTAGTAAACGGATTCTTTTTAATTTGTGGTAGTTGCTACCATAGACGTATAGCAACTACGAAAAATGCAAATTGAATTTAAAAAGAAGCCGTTGAAAACTGGTAATCTATCAACATTTATGTTTAGAGAAATCTCATCTGGTAAACAAGAAACATTGTTATAATTTTTTTCAAACATTTGATCAAACCGTTGTGCCTATAGTGTCCTGAGGCTGAAATACTGATGTATAGGTTTTCCCTATTGGTATCTAGTAATGTTTTTAGGCAAAACATTGATTATTATCTTATTTAAAATTTCAAGTAAGAGTTTAATGCAGCATGTGAAATATTGAAGTCCAGTTTTTAATAGAATAAAGCAGTTCTACATTTTTGTTATAATCCGAAAGTTCTTCCTGATTATCACTTTCAATATCGCTCAAAGATTTGGTACTTTCATAGCCCGAACCTCTTCCATATAAAGTAGTACTACAATTATCTTGTCCGGAACCCTCACTAGAATTCGCGATGCGGTCTTCACCAGTTAAATTTAAAAAATCGTTGCTCACTGCGGTTAACATTTCTTTGAATGTTTTTTAACTTTTCTTTTATAAAATCCACTTTTTTAAACTGCTTCCAGTTATTTAAATCCATTTTCAATATTTGTAGACAAAAACAATTGTAATCAAAATGGCTGATGTTAAATCCTACAATAGAATTTGCAAAACTATATGAAGCGTGTTTTCGCCTGTACTGGTCGTTACAAGCAAAAGTGGCTTTTTAATAGTTTTAACCAGGATTGTTTGAGATTACTTAGCCAATAACACTACTGTGGAATGCCTATATAAATATGTCTAGGTTTAAAACGGCATACGACAAATCGATATAGAAAACATTTATCCTACCGAGTGCTGTTATAATCTTGGTGATTAATTATTTTTAAAACGTGGATATGAAATTCATTTAACACTTACTTAGTTTATGTAAAACCAAAGCAGATACATAAATGATTTACAGTAATTTAACTTTTACTTAAATTGGTCATAAAATATTAGCTTAAATGAAGTTATAAGTAAAAATAACAAGAGTAATTGCTCCTCAGTGCATATCTTCCTGGTACATGCTTATACAGGAGTATTAAGATTTAAATGGTCCGCAGATGTTATCTTATAGGCGCATATAAGTCTTGAGTTACCGGAGTAATTACTCCTGAGTGCAATTACTCTTGTTTCATGCATTTATAGGAGTCTTGATCCTATATTTGTCAGGAAATATGATCCTATATACTGATATAAGTACAAATTATGGTATTAAACGTACTTGAGTAAAAACAGCATGTATTTATGCTGTTAAAAGCGCAGTAGCAGCCACCAAAACTATCATCGGAGTTTTATAAGTCCATGTAGAATTACAAAATCGCACTCCAGGATTATTTTGCTAGTTGGGTATAGATGTAAGGTAAATATCGGCAGGAAAGTTTAGAGTATGAATGTGGATGGACTGTGTGAGAGATGATATGGATAGAAAGGGTGTGACTACCGAGATGACGACTAATAAAGAAGTGTGGAAGAAGGGGACATATTGCGCCGACCACAAATAAATTGCGACCGACATTTAAACAAACCTTTTTTACAGTCCGTTCAACCGATTTTCATTTCTATACCATTGGTATAAGGATGGTTGGGCACGCCACAATTGCGGCGCACAGTATTGTTTTTGCCTCGAAAAGCGGACATTCCCTTTTTATTAACTTATCCGATAGAACTCGTTATTTTAAAAGTAAGAGTAAAATACCCGTGTGACAATTTTACACCAAACACGAGTAAAAAAAATATTTGTTTTTTTTTAGCTTTTCTAAATTAATTCATTACAAAAAAAGTAAGCATTATTTTACCCTTTTCTTTATTATGTGTCATAAAACTATATTAACGGTATTTGAAGAAAAATACAAAAGAGTACTAACTAGTACAGATGTAAAGAAATATGCTTTTTTTGTGTTTTTAGATTTTGATTTTTCATGGTTGTATTTTTGCTTAGTTGGATTCAATATTTATTGTGAATCATATTTAGACGCCGACCAATCACTGAAAAAAAAACCACATCCAAATCTCGTGGTATCTAGGAGTTATTCACTTCTAAAGTTTTTTCTGATAATTTTGATTTTAGGGTCATCAACTTCACAAAAAATAATATTTTTTGTTTGTAGGTTTAAATTTTATGTTGGATTTTATTTTATCATAGAATAATACTTACTTTTTTATGTATACATATTTACACCTACTCTCATTTTTACAAATAATATTTTTATTATTTTTACATCGAACTAAACATAAAACTACTTAAAGTTAATTATTTATACTTATATTTTTCATGCTTTATTGCATGTCAAGTCATGTGCGGAGATGAACAGGGTGAAGCACACCTTACACGAACCATTTCAAGCTACTTTCGACCACCTAAATCTATTAGACCTACGAAGTTCGTTAAGGCCCCGTGCTGTGAATTCACTCGACAGAGTTTAGGTAAATTCATGCGATACTATGTTTGTGAGCACCGTTCACGCACACACGCCTAAACATCGAGCTTAGTGATCGCTTAAACAGTTTTGATCCTATAGACGGTATTTTGTTAAGTTACATAGGTACGCTTATGAAATAAGTCTGGAATGTTTGTGTATATTCGTTTAGTATATTTATAACAATTCTGTTTTATATGGAATTTTATACTTTTTGTATGGAAAACATGAAAAATTATTACCTACATGTTGAGTTTTATGGGTTTAAGGGTCTTATAAAGGGAGTCGAAATTTTCATTATTTTTGCGATTGGACACACCGTTTTCGAGATATAAGCAAAAGAAAAAAAAAAGATTCAGTACTGTTTTTGCATGTGAAATCGAGGTGTTGGTGTGAATTTAAAATTCATGACAATCAATTTTATTCCACATGTTTTTAATCGCAAAAAATAGTCAGATTCAGTTAGAAAATCTAAATTTTAGTTGAAAAACGTCAAATTCAGAATAGCAAAATTGCTATTTTCACTAAATGAAAATCTCAGTACCATCTTAGTGCTGTCAAACTAAAATCTAGTTAAGTTGTGTAACTTTAGTCTATTTCAGAATGGGAAATCGTCGTTTGACAGGAATAAACAAAATTTTGGTGATTTTTAGTCTAGTTTATAGGCATTTGTGACAAGAGAATCGGCACCATGTCTAATTAAATCTGACTATTTTTAATCGTGATTAAAAAGGTGCGGAATAAAATTAGTTGTCTTGAACTAAAATTCACACCAACACCTCGCTTCAGGTGCATAAAACAGTACTGTTTTTTTCTTTTGCGTATATCTCAAAAATGGTGCGTCCAATCGCAAAAATAATGAGAATTTCGATCCCCTTTATAAAATGCTTAAACCCCTGACACTCTACATGTAGGTAATATTTTTTCTTATTTTCCTTACAAAAAGTAAAAATTCTATATAAAACGTCAAGGCTGCCCCCAGTGCGCCTCCAACTCTAAAAAAAATTCACGGGGTAGGGCAAACAAGTACCACGAGGGCTCGCGATTGTCAAATATAATTTTAGTGTGTCAAAATATATTTAAATTTAGAGAATTTTTGTTGCAGAATAGCTTCAAGATTTTCATAGCCAAAAGTAAGGAATTTTAGTGATAGTTTAGTAAGTTTAGTTCGATATACAAGAGAATCGGCACCTATGGTGCCGATTCTCTTGTCACAAATGCCTCTAAACTAAACTAAAAATCACCAAAATTTAGTTTATTCCTGTCAAACGACGATTTCCCATTCTGAAATAGACTAAAGTGACACAACTTAACTATATTTTAGTTTGACAGCACTAAGATGGCACTGAGATATTAGTTTAGTGAAAATGGCAATTTTGCTATTCTGAATTTGACGTTTTTAACTTAAAATTTAGATTTTCTAACTAAATATGACTATTTTTAATCGCGACTAAAAACATGTGGAATAAAATTGGTTGTCATGAACTAAAATTCACACCAACACCTCGACTTCAGATGAAAAACAGTACTGAATATTTTTTTTCTTTTGCTTATATCTCGAAAACGGTGTGTCCAATCGCAAAAATAATGAAAATTTCGACACCCTTTATTAAATCCTTAAACCCCTAACACTCTACATGTAGGTAATCTTTTTTCTTATTTTCCACACAAAAAGTGAAAAATCCATATAAAACACGTCGAGGCTGCCCCCCCTGCGCGCCTCCGGCTCTAAAAAGATTCACGTGGTTAGGTATCACGTGTCGAGTCGCGGTTGTCAAATTCGATTTAGATTTGTCAAAATTATTTTTAAATTTAGAGAATTTATTTTGCAGAATAGCTTTGAGATTCTCATAGTCAAAAGTAAGGAATTTTAGTGATAGTTTAGTTCGGTGTACAAGAGAATCGGCACCACTGTTTCACAAGCATACATAGTTCTTTGATGTACATGCAGCGTAAAGGTAATATGTGTAGTTTTTTAAATAACAGTTAACAGCTGTCCAAAAACCAGACACCAGATATATTGCCCTAACACACTTCTTTTGTACCCGAAATGCCATTAAAACTTCAACGGAGTTGCCCCATAATGTCAGACCATATGATAGCCCAGACGATACGTATCGTATCCGTGATATTCAGTGACTGCTGCGTCTACGGACACTGTTGATCGTACACGTTTTATTGCGTATACGAATTTGTCTAGTTTATCGCATACGTAATTGATGTACGATTTCCAGTTACAGTTTTGGTCCATTATTATCCCCAAGAATTTTGTCTTTACTACTTGTTCTAGGATAGTGTCTTCATATTTTATACTAAGAGTCTGCAAGTTTGATGATGTTCGGAATGTTTAATATGTCTGCAAAAGTTCCATGGTTTTTGTTAGATAATGTTATGCGAGCAGTATTACCATCTTTGGTGGTGCTTGCATTGGGTCGCACCACATCAACCAGAAGCCCCATTTTTTCTCTTACTTCTTGTTGCACCTTTTTTTAGTTTACTTCCATAATTATATGCTCCGGAGAATTGTGAGATATCCTCCATTTTTTTACTTGCATCTTGTATCCTAGACATCGCGAGCCGGCGCGAGACAGCGCTGGACATTTTTCGGTGTAAAAGGGTAAGCGTGATTTCAATTCTCACCCATCTCATCCACGCCTCGCCTCGCCAGTATAAAACCACCTTAAGACACGTATCTACGCGTGCAAAGGACTTATTCCGTACTTTATAAGCGATTCATCTGAGGCTTGAGAAAGCACAAAGTCTAACTTATTAAATTGAGAGGAAGTCGCCTTACAAAATGGGCATCTTATTTGTGACGAAGTGTTAGTGATTATATTGAGCACTTCCCTACATATTATAAAAAAAGTCCCCCACCACGTCTGTCTGTCTGAACGCGATAAACTCAAAAACTAGAAAACGGATTTTCAAACGGTTTTCACCAATGGATGGAGTGATTCTTGCGGAAAGTTTTTGGTGTATAATTCATTGAGGTTTTGTGTAAATTAGCTGAAATATGACGATTATTATCGAAGATGTCGGAAAAATCATGCCGACTGGGAGCTTTACTGGCGTGCGCTGAGTAAACCGTTAAAAGATACATCAAATTTATGTTCTACAGGATTGAAGATCTTAAAAAGTTCAACAAAAAATCCGCGATAGCATATGTCTATCTTCTAAGGATGACCCACAGTAACAATTATTATTTTTCAGAAAAATGAATGGTTTAAAAGATATCACAGATTCAAAATCACGCGTAACAAAATAATTATGGTTGAAGCGCAGCGGTAGGAGTCGATAACCTTATCCTGGACTATTATTTAGTTATGTAATCCCGGTACTGCCTGGTAGTACGTTCCCGTGGGACATTTTGCGAAATCCACGCGGGCCAAGCCGCGGGCAAACGCTAGTTACCATCTATAAAGGTCAAGTAAAGTTGAATTTTTGCCGTTAATGTTAGGTTTTTTTATGCTTTTACGCAAATGCTGTGCATTTCTTTTATTTGTTCTTCTACCCCATACCCTTCATTGGCTAAACGAAATTTAATTAATTTATTATATATCATACGTATTTAACGTCGTATGATATTAGTTAACTTACAAATATCTAAACGGCAAAAAAATGGTAGGTACATTTATAAAACTGGTAGGATTACTAGCATTATAATTCCGTTTATTCATTTTAGTTGAATTTAACTTTTTAATTATTCATAAAATAATATGAAAATAGTTGGATTTATCGGGGGCTTGTGACTAAGTAATAACAGCTGCACGGGTCGATCGATCAGGTTAAGCTACGCTTGCCGCGGTTGGTCCGTGGATGGGTGACCATCTTTACATACCAAGTCCCGTCCGTGCCTCGGAAAGCACGTTAAGCCGTTGGTCCCGGCTGTCATTTGTAGATCTTTGACAGTCGTTACGGGTAGTTAGAAGCCCAAAAAGTCTGACAACCAGTCTTACCAAGGGTATCGTGTTACCTAGTCACTAGGTTGTGGAGGTCAGATAGGCAGTCGCTCCATGTAAAATACTGGTATTCAGCTGCATCCAGTTAGACTGGAAGCCGACCCCAACATAGTTGGGAAAAGGCTAGGCAGATGATGAGTTGGATTTATCATTAACAATGTAAAAATCAATGTAACTTCTTTCAGATAACCATGTTATTATGTCCTTTATTTATTTTTACACATATTATTTTACATTTTTAAATATTTCTTAAAAAATAAATGTATAAAAACGTTTAAAAATACAAAAATTTTAGCCCACCGGTATCGGGAATAAGGTCCTATTACAATGTTATTAAAAAAAAAACGATAAAAAATACATTTTAAAAAATACGATTTGTGCCAACCCTAGCGCCTAAATTTCAGAATCCTGTAAGTTCTAGATACCATAAGATTTGGATGTGATATTTTAAATCGGCACTTCTTAGTGCCAAAACAACAGCTTGTCTCAATATTGAATCCAACTGCCATGAAATAAGCCCGTAAAAAAATAAAATCGAGAATATGTAAAATTCGAAGTTACTCACTACCGGTTAACGATAAAAATTGAGCGTTTGCTTGATAATTTACTTATTATAAAGCATCAAGTAATTGCAATCAAAGATATAACAAAAACGGATTGGATCTAAAGTTATTGCGATTTCTATGGTCTTTATGGAAACCATAGAAAAAAATTGAAAAAATTTATATCTCTAGATTGCGACAAAATTGTCACACGGGTATTTTACTCTTACTTTTAAAATAACCTGTTCTATCGGATAAGTTAATAAAAAGGGAATGTCCGCTTTTCGAGGCAAAAACAATACTGTGCGGCGATAAGACCCCTCTTTGAGGAGTGGCTTGAGAGGCGCCAAGGCGCCCTCACCTTCCGCCTGACGCAGGTCCTCACCGGACACGGCTGCTTCGGCAGGTTCCTGTTCAGGATAAGGCGGGAGGAAACGCCCGGGTGTCACTATTGTGTGGATCGCCCGGAGGACACGGTGGAGCATACGGTGGAGGTCTGCCCGGCTTGGGCGGAGCATGGCCGTGTCCTCGTGGAGGCGATCGGCGGCGGTAATCTCTCGCGTCCGGCCCTGGTTCAAGCCATGGTACGGAGCGAGAGGAAATAGCAGGCCGTCACCTCCTTCTGCGAAGCGGTAATGCTCGCGAAGGAGGAGGCGGAACGCGTGAGGGAGAGGCAAATTTCGCGCCCTCACGCCCCAACTGCCGCAGGAAGAGACGCCCGGGGCGGGAATCGCGAGCTGATTTCCGGCCACCGTAGGCGCGGGCTTGCGGACGGTGAGCAATGGATAGCTCGCCGTCCGATAAGGACCAAGCCCGGGTCGACGGCGCGTTGTGTTCCACGCGCGCCTCAAAGAGATGTCAGCAGAATTAACGGGGTCCGCTAGGGCCAATGCCTGCCGGGGCTGCGAATACGGGCCGAAAGGGACATCGTGGCCCCCGGCAACAGGGCAACCGAAGGAACACGGGTAGGTTTTAGTCAGTAAGAGTCTGACACGCCCTCCCGCTCCGCCCAGAGCGAGAGAAGTTATTTGATAATCTCCCACCCCAAAAAAAAATTAAAAAATGCTTAAGGATGGTATTAAAAGCAGAAACGTGGTTACAATACCAACTGTTTACTGCAGCTACCATTTGTCATGCCACCATCGCAATAGAAGTCAAAATCGGTTGAACGAACTGTAAAACAGGTTTAGTTAAATGTCTAATCTTATTTCAAATGGATTATAGACATAATGAATGTCGCAAAAAATGTAAGTAGGTATATAGTATTGCTCTACAATGCTCGTGAAGTCATCAAAATGATTTATCGTGCGATAAGAAAACATAACTAGGTACTTAATTAGTAATACTTACCAGGCATAATCTTGCAATGCGGAAATATTTCATCGAAGATTGTGCGCGTTTCACTCAAAAACTCTTCAACGCTGAGTGGTAAACCAAGGTCGTCGATAATAGTCCCAGCAAACTCCTTGCTCTGTTTACCCATGATCTTGCTCTTTAGCGCAAATGTAAACTCTTTGCCGAACCGGGAAGCCACTTGTTGAAATCCGACAGTATACAGGTCTTCCGTATCTGAAAATAGCAATATTGATAATTAAACATCTGTACCTCTTTCTGAATGGTTGTAAGATAAAATGAATATTTATAATTCAAAACTTACTTAGTAATAAACCATCCATATCAAACAAAACATGTGTCACTGGTTTAAACATTTTATTTTAATATTTTATGTAGATACAACAAATATATATATATCACAATAATTGCAGTAATAATGATGAACACTTTACATATGGCTTCTTTGGTACCTAATGCCATATGACTGGGAGATGTTGTTATTACAATTTATATCTTATCTTCAAAGTCTGTCCAAGACTTTATATAACTAATGCGTAGGTAATTAAAATCACAGTTACAGCATTGTATGGTTTCCGATACTATTAATATACAGATGAAGTAAATAGCAACAGTAGTAAGTGTTTATACCAACTTTTTGGAACGATGTTCCATAACGCGGCTCTCGGTGGGAGTTAACTAATAGAAATCGTCACGTAAGGAAAATGCGTTATGCTCCATGCGACTTTCTCTCTCTCTGGCTACACTAATATTATCAACACTAATATTATAAAGAGAAAGGATTTGTATTTTCTACCCGACTACGGCGTAGGAATATGTATGAATGTGTAAGTTTGTATTGTTGTTTGTAATTAATAAACTCAAAAACATAGACAGACAGACAGATTATAAAAATTCTTTCACCAGTAAAATGCTATATTATCACTGAGTAACTTATGCTATATTTTATAAAGATATCCCGCAAACACTTGCATGTTATATTCTATGCTTGTGCAATTTTAATCTACAGACTTACAATAGGCTCTTTATTTCCAATATGCAAATACATTACACACACACACAGATAATAATGTTATTGCAAATTGCATTCAAGATATTTTTTCTATTATTGCAGCCTGTTGACTATTTGATATGTGGAATATAAATAGGATTATTATGAACTAACAAATTATTTTATTTTTGTACCATATTTGTCTGGTAAATACTTTATATAATATTAAAAAGAATAAAAATAATAATCAAATTATTAAAGCACCCTGGATCCTAAATAAAATCACATTTATGAGGTAGACAAACACTCAAATTAATTATTAAGAATAATATTTTTAATATTAATAATTATTTAATATTTGACTTTCACAATATTCCTATGACTTGAATGGTGGTAAACCGAAGAGCTCAGGTTTAAAGTCAAGTAAAGAGTCAATCACAAGAGTAGCATCAGCCCTTAAATTCTGAGGCGTTCTTGGGTCTGGGACCATCACCACTTGCATGCCTGCAGCCTTAGCTGCCAGCACTCCATTTACTGCATCCTCAAAGACGAGACACTAAAAAATATTCATGAAATTGAATCTTATCTTAATTAATGATTCCTACTTCAAACTTTATTAAAGCATAAAAGATGTTGTTATTATTGTCGCAATAAATTTTTCTTTGCAAACAATTTGGTTCAAAACTTCTATTTCCCTAACCTTTAGGAGAAAACAGGAGTAATACAATTATGACTTCTACTTTCAAAACTTAATTAGTTTTAACTCATCAATTTACCTAGCCTTTTCCCAACTATACAGTGTGATTCTTCATAATGTGCACATATCGAAATGATCCCGAGTCTATGCTTAATTTTAACGATGGTTTTTTTTTTTTAATTTTTTAGTTTAATTTTTTTTATTATTATTATTCTCTTTGGCATCTTATTTATAAATGTTACAATTATTGTAAAAATTGATGAAAAAAGAACAGATTTTTGCTAAAAAAAACATGTTTATTTTCAATTGTGGGTAGTTTTTTTTCTCAATTTTCATTTTATTTGGACGCCTAATTACTTCCAATCATTATGGAGTTTGTTTCATCGCAATAGATGATTTAGTTTAAAAGTTACACAGTTTTGTTACTTTTTTTTTTAATTCCATAAAAATAGAAAAAATATTTCGATTTTTTAAAATATTTTTGCTGTTGTTAAAATTAAGCATAGATTGATCATTTCGATATGTGCACATTATGAAGAATCACACTGTATTGGGATTGGTTTCTAGCCTAACTGGATGCAGCTGAATACCAGTATATTATATGGAGCGACTTATCTGACCTCCACAACCCAGTAACTGGGTAACACAATACCCCTTGGTAAGACTGGTTGTAAAACTTTCGCGCTTCTGATAACATGTAACAGCTGTCAAAGATCCAAAAATTACAGCCGGAACTAACGGCGTGACGAGCATTCTGAGGCATGGGGGGTCTTGGTAGTTAAGTTGGTCACCCATTCACGGACTGATCGCAGCAAGCTTAGCTTAACTTGATCAATCGACCCGTACGGCTTATATTTAGCCATGAGCCCAATAATGTAATAAAATTTTACCTGCTCTGGATTTGGTTTCTCTGGGAATTTTTTTGCAGAGACCAAAAATATATCTGGATGAGGTTTCCCCTTCTTTACTTCAGGATCTGATGAGCCAAATGTCTTGTATGGAAATAGAGTGAACAATGCTTTGTGATGTTTGTCTACTTTCATATCATAGCTTTCTTTGCTTGAACTTGTTGCAAGTCCAATTGGAACATTATTATTGTGAAAATGTTCTATTAGCCGCTTTGCACCTATAAATTAATGATTGCGTTAAGTGGCAGCCTATTAGAAAACTCTATCTTTTATTATGAATCAATTTACCTGGCATTAGTTGTGTGTCAGGAAATAACATTTCAAATTGTTTTTTACTTTCCTCAAGAAAAGTTTCAATGCTCATTGGTAACTCAAGAGCAGATATCACCATTTTGGCTGTTTCATGCGATTGCAATCCCATTAGTTTGAGTTTCAAGTCAAAACTGTAATTTTTTCCAAATTTTGACACAATATTTTGAAATGCCACTGTGTATAACTCTTCTGTATCTATAAATATAATAAAAGTATGATAGTTCTGTCTACCTCACAAATGAGTCATCAGCATTGTCTGCATGGTCACAACACAAAGATTACATTCTCAATCAAGGATCTATGCTCTCTAATGCAAAAACCAGAAACAATAAGGTTGACCAAGGCTGCTCAACCAATTTAGAAGGTGGGCTATAATTTTGATTCTGTGTCAGCTGGCGGGCCATCTATTAAATAAAACTTGTCTAAAGTTATGGTAGATACCTGTAGCTATTAAAATTAAATAAAACTTCAAGTTACACATGGTTTGAATAATCTAAAAAAAACTTCACTGATACAACAACTTATAATTGATAAGGTCGATAATAGAATCGAGTCTGAAAATATGTTTTATTGTTGGCGAGAATATGTTCATAGGAAGCAAAATATTTTTTAGATCTGGTTTGAAGTTCTGACATCTGTTCTCAAAAGACTATCGCCAGCTGTTTGGCGAGCCAACTCAAATGCGTTGGCGGGCCTTGGTGGCCCGCGGGCCTGGGGTTGAGCAGCCTTGCTTTAGACCATCCTGATATTTAGAACTTGCGGGAATGAAACCGGCATCAAGGTCGTGGTAAATCAGTCTATATCATTTTGATTTTCAGATTTTCTTCTGAAAGTTTATCTATAAGTCTCTTGGTCATTGCCAGTATCTCATTTTGTTGCAAAGTAAAAGGAGCTAAAGTTAAGTTAGTCAAAGTAAATATTGAGATACAAGTAAATACTGCAAAACAACTTACTCAATATCAAACCATCCATATCGAAAAGGACATGTGTCACTGGACGAAACGCCATTTTAAATACAACAGAACTTTTTATTCTTAGCACGCACAGTATTTTGTTAAACTTGTTAATTTTGCATTTATTTATATTTTTATAACCTTAAAAACTGAAGTCAAAATAAACACTTATTTCAACAAGATTGACAGCACCACAGAACATATATGACAGCACAGAGATTTAGAGTGAGAGTGACAGAATCACAGACAGTGTTGTCAAGTATCGTAACAGTACCTCCGTATCTCCCCGATATCCCGTTATAATGAAAGTAAGGCTCGTCTTTTATACAGTGTGAATCTTTATAATATGCACATATCGAAATGATCAATCTATGCTTAATTTTATCGACGGTTTTTTTTTACTTTTTTTTTGTTCTATTTATGCCCGAAATCACCTAACGTAACACTTTCTCCACTTTGGAAATCGATTCCTGAGCCCCAAGTTACCAACTGTCTAGTTTGGGGCTTGCTGACATCAATTAAAATATATAATAAATTACCAGAATTAATAAAAAATGAACAAAAATTGAATATATTTATAAACAAATTAAAACTATTCCTATTATTTAAATGCTATTATGATATCAATGATTATTTAAATGACAAATTTTAATTTACAAGTTTTATAAAATAATTACAATAAATAGGTACTAAATAAGTAACAAAATTAAAAGCCCTCTTCCTCTCTCCTACTTTTGCTGTGTCATTGTAGAATAATATTGAGTGGTAGAAATCCTAAAGTGCTTGCTACACGGCTGCCAACCGCCTCCCCGACCGAGGTGACCTTGGTTTGCGACAGACAGAGCTGTTTGCCATCTACATGGTTATAAACTACCAAGGTCACCTTTGCCTGTATGTTTTACTATCTTCATAATAGCGTGTCGTCGAGGCAAATATCGTTTGAAAAGAGGTTAAATTTTTTGTTTGGCCCAGTTGACATAACTGGAAACACTCAAAGGTGTAAATTACTAAAAACAATGGTTCCCAAATTGCAGGTAATAGTAAAATAGTATCTACTGCTTTTTGAATCGGTCAAAAATATTTGCCACCATACAAAACGAACCTATAAAATATATATTCTGCAACTCTACGTCTTTCAATACTTACTGTGTTCTGAGCATTGAAATGTAATTAATACCAAGAACTATGTCTAGTTCCACAATAGAATGAGCACGAAATCATAAACAAAATGTTTTTAACCTTATTACATTATAAACTTAAGTTTCATTTTAGAATAAATATTTTTGTACTGATGACTTTTTATATTCAAGCGAAAATTGCTTAAAACCGACGAAAGGACTTAAATAAATATATTTTGCAATGATAATTAAACTTTATATTTAAGCATTAAGGTTTATAATAAACTGAAGTTGTTAATATTATTAAACTTTTTTCTAAGAAATGTAGATGTTTACGTGTGTGCAAACGTGGCCACTTGAGTGACGTATTTTTGTTCCTGATCCTTAATCTAGTACTATTATTGATCGAAGCTTACTTGGATAATAAACTATTTTCTATTTCTATATTCTACCTGTTTACCATTTACACGGAAAATGGGAAAAACTACGTATTAGCAACCCAGCAGGCTACGTGTCAAACACAAATTGTCAGAGAATGTTGCCAAGATTGTAGAATAATATTGAGTGGTAGAAATCCTAAAGTGCTTGCTACACGGCTGCCAACCGCCTCCCCGACCGAGGTGAACTTGGTTTGCGACAGACAGAGCTGTTTGCCATCTACATGGTTATAAACCACCAAGGTCACCTTTGCCTGTATGTTTTACTATCTTCATAATAGCGTGTCGTCGAGGCAAATATCGTTTGAAAAGAGGTAAAATTTTTTGTTTGGCCCAGTTCTCAGAAACACTAACACTATTCGCTAACGCAGACATTAAATGATATAATATACTATACTATAATAAAGTACCTTAAAATAAAAAAAAATTTCTTATTCGAGACGAGTTGCGAAATTTTTAAGGTCGGAATCGACAAAGAAACTCCTATTTCTGTATGAAACCTAACGTGTATCCGGCGTAAGACAAAAATCAAGCTCGCATCGTTAGCTCTTATTACACAGTTATAGAATCATAATCCTGCCCTTGAAATCTTGAACTGCACCCCACAGTAATTGCGACCGCACCTTATCACATCCCCCAGTCAATGTCATTCAGGAACCAAAAGAACCTTGTAGGACTATAATTGGACTATTTTTAAATAGTAGAAAAATCTGTCAATGAGGTTAAAAACTGAAAGCTCAGAACAGGTGGCAGCACAGTAATTGTACGTCTTTTTAAACCGCCATTGTTATGTTTGTTTACCCATGTGTCGATCACAAATTATACGAAAACTAGATAAATACGTATGAGACTTGGAGTGTAGCACTATTAATAAACGAGGTAAGGACAAGTGTTAGATATTTAAGTATTGTGTATCCGACCTAATATAGTTTTAGTGATTTTTTACAATGGTAACACTAGTTGGTAAGAAAATGTAAGAAAAAGAAGAGTCTGTGAAAAATATAATCGGGGTGAAAAAAGTTATGGTGTTGTTTTAATAAAACCTGCAAAGGACTCAATAAAAGGCTATCGAGAAAGAACAGTTACATCAGTTTCTTGATATATGGCGACCGTGACCGAGAAAAATAAGATGGAACAACACCAAAGATTACGTGCGGCGCTCCGAACACAGTTCACAAAAAACGCAAATAAATTGAGCGAGCAAATGGACCAAGGGGAAAACAAGCAAATTATAATGGAGAACCTTGGAAAGATTTATGGAAAGTTGGAGGAAGTAAATGAACAAATCCAGTCAGAAATTTTGAAAAAAGATGATTTTAAAGAATCAATGATTTTGACGGATTTAGAAGAATGCGAAAAATACACACTAAAATGGCTGAAAATAAAAAGAGAAATGGTGCCACAAACGGGCTCAGAAAATAAAGGAAGCACCCAAATGAAATTGCCAAAAATAGACATCCCAAAATTCGACGGGCAATTAAAAAGTTGGATGCCATTTTGGAGCCAATTCAGAAAAATTCACGAAGGGAATATAACTACGGTAGACAAGTTTGTGTACTTGGTGCAAGCAATGACCATCGACTCTGAAGCTAAATCACTGGTAGAAAGTTACCCTATTACTGCTGAAAATTATCCAAAGTGTATAGAGCACCTGAAATCTAGATATGGGCGAGAAGATTTACAAATTCAAGTTTACGTAAGGGAGCTTTTGGCACTGGTACTACAAAAAGTGAGTGGCGATGGAATTGAATTGGCCATATTATATGACAAGTTAAGTGCACATTTAAGGGCATTGGAGACACTTGGAGTCACAAAAAACCATGCTGCTTTCCTATTACCGCTAGTAGAGTCGTCTCTTCCCCAAGAAATATTAAAGACATGGCAAAGAACAAAGAGTAATGTCAATATAGATGAAGAATTGAACAATCTATTGACATTTATACAAAAAGAGGTTGAAAATGAACAAAGGATAAAAATGGCTAATACATTTTCAGAAAACCATGTAACAAACAATAAGAAAGAAATGCCAACTGCAAATTGCCTTGCTGCAACGGTGAAAGAAGAACCAAAAAATATTTGTTTATGGTGTGACAAAGAAGGACATAGCAGTATTGAGTGCTACAAATTACAAAAATTATCGGTAGATCAGCGCAAAGAGATAATAATGAAGAAAAAAGCTTGCACAATCTGTTTGAGAAAAGGACATTTCTGGAAAAATTGCAGAGCCTCAATCAAGTGTCTGATCTGTAATAAAAGGCATTCAATAGTGTTGTGTAGGACAAATAAACCAACACCAAACAATAATAACAATGAGTCACCGGTATCAGAAAAGAAAATAACGGCAGCATCATCTACTATACAAGGAACCACACTTCTTCAGACTGTAATTGTTGAGATACAATACAAGGGCAAAAAACTTCATGTTCGTGCACTTTATGACAGTGGTTCACAGAAGACCTACATTAAGCAGGACATCATTGAAAAAACTCCAAATACCAGCAATGAAAGAAGAAGTACTTACCCACAACCTGTTTGGTGGAGTGCAGACAAATTCTCAGCTTCATAAAGTTTATAACCTAGAAATAAGAAGCTTAGATAACAGTTTCCAAATTAATCTGGAAGCGCTAGGGCGCTCATGTGTTTGTACTAATGTTCCTAGATTCAATTCTAATGACACTGTTATTTGTAATTTGTTAAAGTCACACGAAATATCTCTGACTGACAAAGGTGATAGTACTGATATTGGGTTATTAATTGGGGCAGATTTCTCAGGTCTTCTGATGACTGGCACAATAATTCAGTTGCAAAATGGACTTGTTGCCATAAAGACAAAGCTGGGCTGGACACTACAGGGCAAACAAGTAGGTGCTTTAAGTAATATGACAATCTCTATGTTTTGTTCTGAGTTGACAGGTTACTGGGATTTAGAGACATTGGGTATCCAGGATCCAGCGGAGACAAAATCAAAGGCCACAGTCGCAGAGGAGATATTTGCAGCGTTCAAAGAAACAGTGAAGATCAATGAAGAAAACAGGTATGAAGTTCAACTTCCCTTTAAAGTAGGTCATGAAGATTTATTATCTAACTATGAAAGAGCAAAACAAAGGCTTGATTCAACTACTCGAAAGCTAATATCAGGAGGTAAATTCAAAGAGTATCATGAAGTTTTTCAGGAGTGGCATCAGGAAGGTATTATAGAAAAGGTGCCACCATCACAAGTAGATCATGATACAGGTCATTACCTACCACATAGGGCTGTTATTAAAGAGTCTAGCCTGACCAGTTCAATCAGACCAGTATTTGATGCATCGGCTAAAGATAAAAATGGACTGTGTCTGAATTCTTGCTTGGAAAAAGGTACCAATTTAATTGATCGTATTCCCAACTTACTTATTGGCTTTAGAACAGGGGCAATTGGTATTACAGCAGATATACAGAAAGCATTCCTTCAAATTAGCATTCCTACAACTGATAGAGACTATTTAAAAATTTTGTGGTGGGAAAACGAGGACTGTAACAATAGGGTAGTATACAGACACTGTAGGGTAGTATTTGGATTGACATGTAGCCCATTTTTATTGTCTGCCACACTTATAAATTACCTTAACAATGTAACAGGAGAACATCAACAGACTGCACAGCTTCTGAAAAAATCGTGGTATGTAGATAATTGTTTAACAAGTTTAGACACTGAAAAAGAAACAACAAAATTTATAGAAGATGCCAAGAGGATCATGAGTGAGGCGAAATTCAATTTACGCATGTGGGTGACATCACCGCTGAAAATAAATGAGTCAGGTAAGGAAATAATACCAGTACTAGGTCTCAACTGGGATACTTCATCTGATCAGCTGTACTGTAACATGGAAAACTTTCCTGCCCCAGAAGATGTACAATATCTTACAAAAAGAGATTTGTTGTCACTCACACAAAAGATTTTTGACCCGATTGGATATACTTCACCAATAATGTTGACACCAAAACTTATATTGCAAGAAGCTTGGAAAAGAGATCTGTCATGGGACACTCAGCTTGACGCTGATCTGATGAAAAGATTCCATGATTGGTATCAACACATTAATTGTTTAAAAGAATGTAAAATACCACGAAGATTAACCGAAAATATTATGAAAAAGTGTGAGGTAAGTTTACATTTATTTTGTGATGCTAGTAAGGATGGGTATGCTGCAGGTGTGTTACTAAGGGCTGAAAAAGATAAAATAAGCATACAACTAGTTTCAGCCAAATCACGTATCACACCACCCAAAAAGATAAGTATTCCCAGACTGGAACTATTAGCTGCTTTGATAGGCGCAAGACTACTCACACAGGCCAGAGAAAATCTTAATTTAGAAAATTGTCCAGAATACTGCTGGACGGATTCCGCGGTTACTCTGTGCTGGATTAAACGTGAATTACCTCTAAACACATTTGTAGGTAATAGAATAAAAGAAATTAGACAACATACTAATACAAAAGATTGGCGACATATTTCTGGTGAACACAACTGGGCCGACCTAGCGTCCAGAGGCTGCAACGCGAGAACCCTACTCGAGACCCGATGGTGGAAGGGACCGGCGTGGCTGCGTCTGGAACCCGAACAGTGGCCGCAGTCCGACTTCACCGTGGACGAGCTGCAAGTACACCTGGAAACTAAGAAAACCGTATGTAATGCACAAGTATGTTGTGATGAAAGTCTGTTAAATAAAATACAGTATTTCTCCAAATATTCAAAAATCATTAGGATGGTGGCGTGGATGTTAAGATTTACATATAATACACAACATTCACAAAATAAAAGAAAAGGAGAAATAACTTATAGTGAGTATAGTAAGGCAGAAAAAACAGTGATCAAATTGATACAAAAGGAAAACAGTGAAATTAATGGAAAAAGGAGTGAACATTTAACACAGTACATAGATAAAGAGGGATTATTAAGAATCAAAACTAAACTTACAATATCAAATTTTCCAGAGACCACCAAGGCACCTTATCTATTGTGGGGTAAGAATCCAGTTGTTATGGCTATGGTGAGACAACGACATGAACATCTACAGCATGTAGGGGCCAATCAACTCATCATAGATATACGGGCGAGGTTCTGGATAATCGGAATACGTCGATTAGTAAAGTCAGTAATCTCTGCATGTGTTATTTGTAGACGTTATAGAGCAAAAGCTACACAGGCACCGGCAGCGCCACTGCCACCAGAACGCACTAACTGCTCCGCGCCGTTTCAAACGACTGGCGTCGATCTAGCGGGCCCATTATTACTGCGTAACGGCGAGAAGTGTTGGATCGTATTATACACTTGTGCAGTGTATCGTGCAGTGCACTTAGAATTAACGAGATCACTTTCTACGGAGGCCTTTATTATGACATTGAGACGATTCGTAGCGCGTAGAGGCCGCGCAGATTTAATTATGTCTGATCAAGGCACAAATTTTTGTGGTACTAAAAATTTGATTTTTTCTCTAGATTGGGAGGAGGTTCAGCGTAACTCCACCATTCGACGTATGTCATGGAAGATGAACGCACCGACTGCAGCTTGGTGGGGCGGCTATTGGGAGCGACTGATACGCATTATGAAAGATCTTCTGCGACGTATCTTAGGTAAAGCGTCAGTGTCATATGAGGAACTTGGAACCATATTATGTGAATGTGAAGCAGTTATGAATGGCCGGCCTCTTACATATATAAATGAAGACGAGGGTGACTGTCTAGAGCCACTTACCCCGGCACATTTCATCCAGCCCACATATAACACTGACATGACAGATTTTGATTGCATAGATGTTAACAGTTTGAATAAACGGCACAAATATTTACAAGAACTTCGAGAACAATTCAAACAACGTTTCAAAAATGAATACCTTACTTTATTGGTCCAAAAAGGGAAAGAAACAAGAGATATTATAAACATAGGTGACATTGTCTTGATAGAAACGGATGAGAGGAGAATAAGATGGCCATTAGGCATTGTTTTAGATTTGTTTACAGGCAAAGACGGAATCGAAAGAACAGCTCAAGTAAAGACTGCCACAGGCACCAAGGTTCGTCCAATCCAGAGGCTTTATAAACTGGAAGTCTCCAATCAGACAGGTGACGAGGTACCATTGGTAAAAGCGACAAGTCAAAGTCCAATTTGTTCTAATTTGGAAATAATTTAGAGCAACAAAAACACGACAAACATTCGTCGTCTGAACTGCTTGGAAGACCTCAGAAATCTACTCGTTCCGGTAGAATGGTAAAAATGCCTAGTAAATACAATATTTATACTTAATAACTAATTACTAATAAGTAATAAATATTTATTCGATTTATCTTTGAAAGTCGAGATATTTAGTAGTTTCTGTGACTTAAATATTGTAATAAATAATATGTGTAAGATAAAACTCAAGACTGTTGTGTAACGATATGCTATTTTTAAAACGATAATTGTATTAATAATTATATTTTATAATATTCTAATTCATAGTTAAGACATCTAGTGTTGAGTAGAAGATTATACTCGTTTCAGGTGTGTTCGCTAGATGGCGCATATAATATTATTGTGTAAAACGCCCTCTAGACGCAAGTAGCAATATTAAAATTTGTTAATGTTAATTTCGGACACATCCTATTTTTTTTATTATTTCCTTTTGGCGTTGGAGGATGTTAGATATTTAAGTATTGTGTATCCGACCTAATATAGTTTTAGTGATTTTTTACAATGGTAACACTAGTTGGTAAGAAAATGTAAGAAAAAGAAGAGTCTGTGAAAAATATAATCGGGGTGAAAAAAGTTATGGTGTTGTTTTAATAAAACCTGCAAAGGACTCAATAAAAGGCTATCGAGAAAGAACAGTTATATCAGTTTCTTGATAACAAGGGAAGCGTCTACCACTAGTAAAAAGCAGCTTTAGTGGAAAAGTCAATAAATTATGAACGTTTTATAATTTAAGTTCGTTTTTTGTTAAAGACTGGAGGCGTACGATAAAAGTAACCTGATCAGAGTTGAAAACCAAGTCGGGCCTGATCTTCCTGACTGAAAAACCTCAAAGATAGCATTTCTAGCACTGATCTAATATGATAATATTATAAACACGCACATACTTTACTTACATAATTTCACATCACAAGTGCCTGTATGTAATGAAAACAGACTTAGTTCTCTTGGGAGCATCACCTATAAACCACTCTCTCCCATAAAAGTCATATAGGATAGCACATCGTCTCGACGAAATATAGGATTCCAATTTTTTTCGTAGAGCTTTCTCCTACAGTTTTCATTTTTTTCAACATCTTTGGCAAATACATTGGTCCCCGTATTTTTGCAGTAAATAGCTGCGTAACTGGGTTCAATAATTAATTATGCGTAAAAAAAGTCGCTTGTTTACAAAAAATGTATGGCTAGCTGTCAAATTATCAGACGCTGGAGATGAACGCCATCTGATGTCTGAAGTGAGCAAGTGGCAGTTTTTATCCCCATTTACAAAGGATTTCTACCCTACGCATTCATAGCTGGTAACATTGGTGAACGATTTTCAAAAACTTGTTTTGGTTTGGTTATTATTTTACGAAAAATCTACGTAACACACGCTGGCTGTTAAGGACTTTATTGCTACTATTGTTGATCATAATGCAATAAACTGTAATCTCATGTGTTTTAGTGAAAATTGTACACTGCCTCGTATAGTGGGGCGTTAAATATCCGCTATGGATGGTCCCGGAATGAGTTTGTTTCAAGGCGCCGCGAGTATCCATATAAACAATAGTGCTCAAGACAGACTTGAAGAACAGGAAGAACTTGAGGACCAGAAACGTCGGAATGAGGAGGTAAATACCATGAACCTGCAACATAATGCTTTTGCTAAAAAAGATAATACAATGTAAGATGTAAGTTTTCATGACAAAAACATTAGCTTCTCTGTAACTTCAATGTTTCTTGTTGTAGTTGAAGCATAAGCTCGCTAATGCGTTTGACGACCTGTTGGATGATGATGAAGCTAGCTCAGTAAACAGCAGTGGCAATTATACATTGGACCCAGGTCAGAGTAATGGGGGTAAGAAACTTTGTATATCATACTTATATTTTGTTACTACTGCTCTGTTGTTTATGCGACACTTTTCGTACATCTTTCTTTTGTATTCATTATTATGAGGATGTTTTACCCAATTACCCACTTGAAAACTTCCATAAGATTGAAAAACCTTTAACACATCCTAATTAAATTACTAAAATTAATGATTTTTTACAAAAAATTGCAGATTTACATCTTTATATGTATTTTCTAATTCCACAGTCCAACAAGGAAGGACAGGCTTGCCTCCAACGTATGTGGAGTCTCTCAATCATTTGAAAGAGAACCAACATGGCTCAGAGTCCCCCAAGCTTTACTGCGAGACTCCTAAGAACCATATGGGTCATATGAGACACCAGGAGGAGTCCTTGAAAGCACAGTTTAGTCCATATGGTGCTGGTGATGGACAAAATCATTATTTTCAACAGGATTATAGAGGTACACATACACAACATCAAGCCTGATTTCCCTAAAGTGTTGTATAGGTAAATCAATTTTTACACAAAAGAAATAACACAACACACAATTAAATAATATAAAATTACATGAAAGAAATAAAGTGTCTCAATGGCTGGTGTTCTGCCACATATTGTAAGCTTTGGAGTTTACAATATGTGAAAGTACACCACCAATGTATTTGTAAATTAATGAAATTTCATTGGTTGGTCTATCAAATATAGAAACTAATTTTTACTTTGAAATATTATGACCGACTGTCAGCATTTTTTTTAATGCATGTATTTGTCATGGCCAGATCTTAGAATTGACCATTTCATGAAATGGCCAGCTAAAATTGGCCATCACGAATTTTTGGCTACATCATGAAGTAGTTGTGGCTATATCTGTTCATAATCATAATAATCATTTGTTAACATAGGTACAATAAAATAGTAATTACAAAAAAATTACAAGCACGCCATGTTATACCAGAAGGCATACAAATATTCATGGATGTCATTAATACTAAAAATTGATAGCATAATTACATAAATCAAAGGATATTAATTGATTTTTACAAAAATAATAAAAATATTGATGTCAAAAAGAAGAAAAATAAGTTTACATCAATATTCAAATAAAGTTTAAAACATACCAGGTCAATGAGTACCAACTAAGGACATACCATATTGTCAAACGTTGAGTTTACAATTATCTGGCCAGACCAAATCATGATGTGACAAACGGTTGATGTTCATCTGGCTACATAAGAAATGGAAACTTTCACGTTGTGATCTTACTTACGCGCAGTTTAGTGCTCTGCGATCAGATCTTAAAGTAAGAACCCAGGACGCCTACAGATTGTACTGTAATAATTTAGAAAATAACATAGGCAAAAATCCGCGACAGTTCTGGCAGCATGTATCTAGCCTGCGATCAAAGGGTGGCTTCGAGCCAAACGTGGTGTACAATGGTGAGACTTGTTCGGGTGTCAAAGCTGCCGAGGCATTTGCTCAGTATTTTGCTAGCGTGTTTCTGCCTGATACACCTGAGTTGGACCCTAGAAAATTAAATGTGAGTAGTGAGGGAGGTAGCATTCCTCTTCCCTTTTTAACCCCACCGGATGTAGTTAAGGCTTTAGCTAAACTCAAACCCTGTAGCTCGGTTGGCCCTGACAATATTCCAGCTTTTACTCTTAAGGGATGTCATGATGTTTTGGCAGCCCCTCTATGTCATGTCTTTAACCTAGCCCTCCGGTCCGGAATATACCCTGAACAATTGAAAACTTCGCGAGTCACTCCCATTCCTAAAACTAGTGACAAAACATCAGTAGAGGAACACAGACCCATCGCTATCCTGCCAACGATTGCCAAGGTTTTCGAACATATACTTCACGCTTTCATTTACAAACGCGTAAATATATCCTTATCTGATGCCCAACACGGTTTTCGGCCGGGTCGCTCCGTGAATTCGAATTTACTGATTCACGTAGACTACATATCCCGTTGCTTGGACATCGGTGGGCAGGTTGACGTTCTATATTTCGATTTCCGGAAAGCATTCGACAGAGTTGACAACGATGTGCTTTTGACAAAGCTGGGGGCCATCGGTTTCTCATCCGGTCTTCTTAACTTCTTTTCGGATTATCTGCGCGATCGCAAGCAGTTTGTAAGACATGGCTGCTTTGAGTCCAAACCTTACAATACACGCTCGGGCGTAAGTCAAGGATCCGTGTTAGGGCCGCCTCTTTTCCTGATCATGATCAATGACCTCATAACTAATGTTAAGTTTGCCAAGTGCCTGCTATATGCCGATGACCTTAAGCTAGTCGCACAAATCCGAACGGACGAAGATTGCAAGCTCCTTCAGAGGGATATTGACGCCATCTATGAGTGGAGCATTGTGAACAAGCTATTTTTTAATAAAAACAAGTGCTACGTCATGACATATGGTAGGAGGTTACGACCAATACATCATGACTATAATTTGGGAGGTGAAGTAATCACTCGTGTCACCAACATAAAGGACTTGGGGGTGACTTTCGACCGCTGTCTGTCTTTTAAAGATCACGTTTCTGCCCTTGCGAGGGAATCTTTCAGGCGCTTGGGATTTGTTTTGAGAAATGCGCGGGACTTTCGCAATTCAAATGTTATTAGGCTGTTGTACACTGCTCTGGTTCGAAGCAAACTCGAGTCCAGTGCCTGTGTTTGGCACCCCTATACCGCGACCCAAACACTTATGCTGGAAAAGGTTCAGAAAACATTTTTAAGATGCCTCTTCCAAAGGTTATACCATTTCTTTCCGTACATGTACCCTACCAACTATCTTTTAGGGATGTTAGGCTTTAACTCGTTGGAGGTAAGAAGAGGTCTTGATCAGCTCACGGTAGCCTGTAAGACTTTACGGGGACGTATCGACTGTCCAGAGCTCCATGGCCTTTTCTGCCGATTATTTGTGCCCGACAAATACATTGGACACCGTCAGAGCCGCCGACACAATTTGTTTGCGCAACTATCATGCAAAACTGTAGCCAGAGCCGAATCCCCAGTCTGTCGTACCCTAAAAATGCTAAATGCCCTTCTGACTGCCAACCCTGAATGTGATGTGTTTGCGGATGAATGGAGTAAAATTATGCGTATATGTCTGGTGTTCTGTGAGAGAAAGTATGCTAGGGAGTCCACTGTTCCATGTTAGTTTTAAATTAAATTAATGTCAAGATTGTAATTGTTTCTATGTTAATTAATGTAATTGGTGTTGTGCCGTTTTAATTAACTATAAATAAATAAATAAATATATATTTACTAATACCTTTTACTTGTAAAATGCAATAGATACTACACTAGTACTTAGTGTGAACACAATAATGAATAAAAAACCACTTCATGTTTTTTTGTTGTTTTCAGGTCACATGAATGGTATTAATAACTGTGACAGACAAGAATTTATGAACAATGAGCAACTCAAAGTTATGTATGATGTAAGTACTTTATTTTAACGTTCTAAAAACCACTGTCACATTAAAGACAAGCCATGTTGTATCCAACATACCACTGTACCATACCACCTGCATTTCATTTATGACCATGAACACAACTTGGTTTTTCTTCTATTTGTAAATGTGGTGGCATTTATCTCAAGTTATCTCCAACTTATGTCTCAACTTATCTTCTCTGAGTTTGATGCGCCACTTCTTCTTCCCAGCTAAAGGCGACTTTTTGGGGAACTGTCTTATGTAATTTTGACGTTCTAAAAGTGCTGATTCTCAGCCTAGTTTGAATTAATGACTTTTGAATTTTGTTTTTTTAATATTATGCAATAATTGCTGATGATAGTTCCATCTCTTGAACAGATCCGTGTCAAAGAATGTCAGCAGTTAGCTGGTCAGATGCAGAAGCTGGACACAGAAATAGACAGTCTTCGCGCTCGCCTTGCTGCTGCTATCAACGATAGAGATAAGGCAGAGTTGTCCCTGCAAGAAGCTCATCACTTGCTTGGTAACCAAACTGTACAATATCAACCTTCTTCCTTGTTGCGTAGGTGTTATTTTGTAATGGTATGGCACAGACAGCCGGGCGCTCGCCTGGTTGTCATTGCAAAACCAACCTTGTTCCCTCAGTGTGGCTTTCGTTAAGCATTGTGATAATAGCATTATCTGGCAGAATGCTTGATTCAACTACTACAAGCAGTTTCTTATAATTTCTTCAGCATTGAAGCATGAACTTTGACAAGTCATTGAAATATAATTTGTTTTCAGCGTCAAGCAAGCACAAGTTGATAGAGCTGGAGCAGCAAGTAACGAATCTGACTGATAAGTTAGTGGAGAGTGACCAGGAAAAGGAGCAGCTCAAAATGGAACTCCGCTCTGCTAATATCAGCCTGCAAGATGTACAGCAAAGACTTCATACTTTACAGGTAAAATATACCTTTATTTGGTGAAGAAAATATTGCTTCTTATAATTATTTTAAATGTTGATATCCCATCACGGCTGTGAAGTTTCGTTGGAAAATTTTAACTCAGTATTATATTTGATACTTCATCATCATCATCATCAGCCTATAAATGTTCCCACTGCTGGGACACAGGCCTCCTCTTTGTGAGAGGGAGTGAGCCGTAATCCCCCACGTGGGCCCAGTGCGGGTTGGTAGATGTCACGTCTTCGAATGTTCGGTTCTAGGACATGCCGGTTTCCTAACGATGTTTTCCTTCACTGTTTTGAGAGCAGTGGTGATGAAATAATTTACACAAAGTAAAGCACCTGTCAGGGTTCGAACCTACGACCTACAATTCGTAAGTCGCGGCCGTTACCACTGGGCCACCACTGCTCACTTTTGATACACATTTGATACTTAGTTGTTATAAATAAGAATTGTCTATTACTTGCAGGTTGCACACACACATGATACTGATGCAATATTTAGGGAACAGCAAGATAGGTATGTATATTTAAATATTGAAGTTTTTATACTTTTTATTAAACTATTAACAAGGGTGTCTCGTCGTCTGGCTCTCTTAAAAAATCCATTGAGTAATAGCATGTGTCTCTTTTTATTTCAGGCATCGCGACGAAATGGAAAGATTACACAACGATTTGACCAAAGCGAAAAGTAGATTAGACGATAAAGTAAGTACCTAATCAAAGTCAAATAATTTATTTCAATTAGGCACAAAAAGGCACTTTTGAACGTCAAAAACAAAAAATAAAATTGATTCTAGTCGCCCCTTCCAAAAAGTAGTTTTCGAATAGAAGAATGGGTAAGAAACTCCACCGTTACTCTTTTAAAATGTTTTACAATATTTCGTATACATTAATGATATGTGAAGACGATGCACCTGGAATAAGATTACTATAACCGCAATAGGTAAAAATAATTAAAAATGAAGCAATGACAAAAAAAAAATGTTATGGATACATGGTGTTCACATATTTACAAGCATTGTAAAAGTAGGTACCTATACGATATTCCTAAAAAAATTACAAGTGATACTAATTAGTCAGTGTGTGAGTAACCACAGAATGTAAAAAAAAAAAAATATGTTATAATTAATTACACAATTAAATTAGCAACCAGTTTGATTTTGTCCAGACTCTAAATTGTCCTATGGAGCTAGACCAGCATGCTTCCAAGCATTCTTATCTAGAATATAATCCTCTAATTTGTAATATGCTTGTTTACAAAGAGTACTTTTAATATGAGTTTTAAATTTTCTTTCAGTTAGCTGTAATATATCACAAGGTATTTTATGATGACCTTCATACATTCATATCTTTAATCAAAACTTTTATTATAATGTTCAAATCTACAGGACAACGAAATAAAGACATTAGAACGACGATGTATGGAAAAGGATAGAGAAAAGGAAGATATATTGATAGAAAAAGGAGCCACTATCAACAGGTTAGCCAGCGAATTAGAGGCAGCACAGAGTAGACTCGTTAATGGAGAGACTTCACGGCTCAAAGAAAAGGTGTCTCAACTGACTACTGAGAGGAATGCGGCGAGGGAACAAGTGAAGGAGCTGGGCGTAAGTTGATCACACTTTGATAATATTCTAAAGTCATATTGTGTATGTTTGGGAGGCAGACTAATCTAGCAAACGTCAACATTCTAATTTAAACTAGCATAGTTATTCACAACCATTCGACACGCTTCCGTGTCGAATCGAACATTAATCAATCTTATAGAAGAACTCCTCGTAAACGCCGTTCATAAATCAGAAATTTTGACTCCCAGAAATTATAACAGATTAAATCAAATAGACGACAAGGCAAATCAGTACCCTAATTGTGTAATACAACACAATCATAATTTGTTCCGATTTGAAACAGATTGCTAATCCATTGCTTCATAAGTTGGAAAAAAGTCTACTCAAGAACATAAATAATACAATGAATGTTGTTGAACTGTCAAAATGAAACAAATTAGGCAAAATTGTTTACGAAAATAAGTTACGCAATTAGGGTACAGGTGTAATTTTCAACTCGGCAGCCTGTCGAATGCTTGTGAATAGCTATGCAAGCACTGCCATTCAAGATTTTGAGAAATTAAAGAAAAGAGGGTTGCTCAATAGAATTTGATATGATTTTTATATCAATTTTAAATAGTCTTTCTATGTTTTTATGTTGTGCCTCTTTTCTGCATGTTGTTTTTAAACCAATTTCCATAAAGTAGAAAGATTCCAATGGGGACGATGAGAAATTCTATTTAGTCCGTCTTTCAGATAATAAAAAAATATTAGACACGTATTTTTTGCTTTATCATTTTAATAAAAAATGACTTAGATAAAACGCATTAAAGTTGGGGAGTAGGGGTCGCTACGTCAGAACTCAGTATAAAATTTACCAAGGCGTGACGTCATGCCACATTTTAACTGAGTGTGATCTTTTGATTACGTAAAAAAAGAAAAATACAATGTCCAATATTTTTCATACAACAAATAACTGAAGGACAAAAAAAAAATTGCCATCGCATCATCCCTATACGTCAAGTTTTATAAAAAAATCTTAATTAAAGCTTATTTCTATTACAGTCCAAGCTAGAATTGACTGCACACGAATTAGTTCTATTCAGGAACAAATTGGCCGGAACTCAGAAGGAATATGAACATTGGAGAACAACACTACATCAGATTTTGATGGAGTCCTTACCAGAAAATACTTATCTTGGTAAGTTACTCAAATCTTTATTCAACATGCATCCTTTTCTGCAAACAAAGGCCAATAAAAAAAGAGCGATCGCATATGATGTGTAACATCTGACATCTCACCTTGGTAATAAGCAACATTAAAAGGCCGGGGCGTCGTCAAGGTCGTTTCTGACGGCCAACTCTAGCACCGCGCGCACTCATTGGTCAAATCAAATAGCGCGCGCTTCCCCGGCTTCCTGTTATACACTTCCGTCTCTTTTCACGAAATCATTCCCACAGATTCCAGGAAAGCGAGAGATAAGATGTTACACATCAAAATTAAAATTATTTTATTTCACATAAACCTTCATGGGCACTTATGAAACGTCAGAAGCTAGGTGGTTCCAATTGGTCGCTTCCTATGGAGAAGAGCCGGCAAGAAACTCCACGGTTACTCTTTTAAAAATAATTGGCTTTTACAATATTTTCAAATAACATTGTTACTAGGTATGAGAGACATCAAAAACAATTTGGGGTGATTACAGCCATACCTCCATACCTATACTCCATTTGAAATAAGATTAGACATTTAACCAATCCTTTTTTACAGTCCGTTCAACCGATTTTGACTTCTATTGCGTTGGTAGCATGACAAATGGCAGCTGCAGTAAACAGTTGGTTTGTAACCACTTTTTTTGCTTTAAATGCCATCCTTATGCCTAAGCAATAGAAGTCAAAATCGGTTGAAGGGACTGTAAAAAAGGTTTGCTTAAATGTCTAATCTTATTTCAAACGGAGTATAACTTTATTGAAGTATCGCGTAGTGGCAGTCCATAAATAATATTTTGTCGTTTTTAGGTGAGCCTCCTTCGCCAGGCAAGTTGTCAACTCTCAAAGAAGTTTTGAGTCGATACAAAATACAGATGCAAAAATTGGCGTCGCTACAGGAAGAAATAAGTAAAAGGTCAGTCCTATGGTAACTATCTTGAAAACTTTAATATGAAGGCAATGATAACTTCCTTGATTAATAATATCATTATCGTCAGCATGTATCTGTCAATGCTGGACATAAACCTCACCCATCACACGCCATTTCAATCCACGGCTACTCTCATTCAGCTGATACCAGGCACCCTGCGAAGAGCATCGCTCTCTCTAGCCTGAGGGGGCGAGGGCGTCACACCTTACGTTTGTTTAAATCTAATCAAAATAAACCTTAACTTATTCATTTTAGAGATAAGAAAATAGAACAACATCGCAAGCAAGAATTAGACCTCCGAGCAAAAGTAGAAGAGCAGAAAGGACTAGAGATGCAACTGAACTCCCGTGTGGCAGTATTACAGAACAAGCTGGAACTGCTCGGCAGTAACTCTGATAGCGATCTGTTGGAGAGTTATAAACAACAGAATGAAGCTCTGCAAGCGGAGCTTGAGGGAGTCAGGAGTGAACTGAAAAATGTATGTAACAAAGTTGAAATTATTCTGTACAAAAGACTCATCATTATCAGCCTATAGCAGCTCAACGCTGGAAATAAGTATCTCTAATCATACGCTATTTTACTCGATCCAAAACACTGCAGTTGTTATATTTAGGGGAGGAGGCACTTTTTAAAGAAGACACTCGTGTCTAAAAGTGAATTGAAATAGCTTTTAATTTATATTTGTATTGATCTTTTATGCATAACACTATGACACGTTCATAAGTTAATACATTGACTATAGTCATTGATCGACACTGGTCAGCCGCTGCTTACCAAACTGCTAGATTTGGCTAGAGCTGCAGTTTGGCAATAATTTTATTTAAAATACAATAAACGTTGATATATTTAGTAACCTATTCCGCTTAACTATTCCTAAAGAGCCATAAAAAACCCTGTAAGAAATCGACACGTGTTTCAGCTCTCAACAAGGCACCCTCAGGATGACAATTGACTTGTCGCGAACCCGAATACGGCCTATTGCGCTGGGCGACCAGCGCTCGTTGAGAGGTGAAACACGGGTCATTTTCTAACAAGATTTTTTATGACTCTTTAGAAATAGTTAAGTGGAACAGATGACTAAATATGACAACCTCTATTGTATTTTATAATGGATTTCCGCAAGGTCACGCCTGCATCAATTAACTATAATTTTATTTGGTTCCGTTCTCATGTCATGACATAATGATTGACTCAAATTATTCAAGTAGTCCTAACATACCTCACTAACTGCTCACTTACAAGAATTTTTTATTATTATATTTTCCTATCCACAGTTGGATCTCAAACACACTCAACTAGAGTTAGATTACGACAAGTTAAAGTCAGAGAAAGGCAGCCGCGCGTCCATCGTGCAGGAAGCGAACGCGGACTTGTTGCGTGAACTGGAACGTTACAGCGGACAGCTCAAAGACACGCTCAAGGAGAACGGGGAGCTTAAAACTTTGTACCTGCAGGTAAATAAATAAATCCTATAGATTTATACCCATTACAATACACAATACAATTTCCTTTCTTTTATCCTGAATCTCCTTTCTTGTGCTAGTTTATTGCTGTTATTTGCTTTCCTGAGTAACAATATATCGGTGTTCAGAGTGCCTCTTGACAAAGGCCTCCTCTAACGATTTCCATTACTTTTTGTCTTTTGCAATTTTATACCCATTTTTTTTTTAGTGAAAACTTTTGAATTGAATACTTCTTTGGTTGCGTTGGGCATTTTTGAGATGGGAAAAAACAATTGAACTCGCGACACTGTTACCGACACCTCATTAAAAGTATTCATTAAAATTGTTCAAGTTTTCACTTCTGTCGGCACTCCCGGAGTGTTTTAAGCCTGTCTTTTATACTCGTTATTAGACCCTCAAAATTATAGATATTGTCTATGAGCTGTGTAACAGTTAGTAGGTATACAATAAAGCATACCTTTTATTCTATAATATCATTCTATCTACATAATATTTATATAGATTTTGCTCGAAACTGCCTCTGGACTGAGAGTTGCAAGTGGGACAGGACCTTCATTCGAACGGGTCGGGCAAAATGTTATTGTGTTTTTCCATTGGGGCAACGTCAGTAGCAGCCAAGAGTATGGTTTCAGTGGTGGCCTAGTGATAACGGCTGTGACTTACGAATTGTAGGTCGTAGGTTCGAATCCTGACAGACGCTTTACTTTGTGTAAATTATTTCATCACCACTGCTGTCAAAACGGTTAAGGAAAACATCGTGAGGAAACCAGCGTGTCCTAGAACGAAGGCATGTGACATCTACCAAATCGCATCGGGCCCGCGCCGTGTTGTATTATGACCTACTCCTACCCCTCTCACTTAGAGGAGACCTGTGTCCCAACAGTGGGAACATTATAGGCTGATTATGCTAATGGCAATCTCGCCACCTATTACTTGAAATTATGAATACTTGGCGATATGGGGTAGTATGATGATTAGCTTGACGTTATTTTACGTTGGTGGCCCATCAGGTGATAAGGCAGCGAAGGTCGTCTTCAGTCGTTTTGTATTTTTTTTTTCTAGATCGCTTGTCTTCCACTCTACCACCAGACGTGGGCGTACCCAGCATTTTTATTAATTATTATATTTTCGGGTAATAAAATATACAGTCGAACCTGGGTAAGCGAGAGTTCAAGGGACCGGAATCTCTTTTTCGCTTATGGAGGTTTCTCAGTAACTCGAGTTTTTAGCTTATAGAGGTACAGCAGCGGCCTTTATCACTTATAGAGGTTGAGGCTGGTTGGGAAAGGTAGAGAGGAAAAAAAACTATGTTATTTCCACGAAATTTAAGTATGAGTCATAAATAGCAGATGTTAAATTACACTCAACTGTCGCTTATAGAGGTACAGGCAAGTAGCAGTAACAATTATAGAGCTCCATGAGTGTAAAACGACTTTCTCTTATAGAGGTTTCTGTTTCTTACTTATAGAGGTATTAGACAGTTAAAATGACGGGACTTGGCAATTACTCTCATTTATAGAGTTTTCTCGCTTACCCAGTTCTCACTTACCCAGGTTTGACTGTACTGGATAAGTAGTAGGAATTTGTCTAGATAAAACTCGATAATTTCATCGATAGTGCATTGTTTCTCGCGATAATTTTTAAGTTTAACAAATGAATAATTAATTTTGTTACTTAATTAACCTAAATTTTAGCTTCGAGTCAGGGGCCAGGGTGGGGCGCATGCTCCACCTTACCCCACCGTGGGTACGCCCATGTCACCAGACACATTTATTTAATATTGTAAATTATTTTTTTATTTACAGGCATGTTGCTCTCGCGACACAGTATCAAGGGAACTAAAAGACTTACAATCAAAAATACAAAAAGAACAGGAACTCTACAAATCACAAGAAAAAGATTATGTAGAGAGATTGGAGAAGCAAAAGCAGCAGATTGAGAAGTTGACGTCAGACTTGAGTAACTCGAAAGAGGAGTTAGAAAGAGCTAATAAGAGAATATCAGAGTTGCAAAGAGAGTTTACTGATAAGCAGCGGGAGTTTACTGAGAAACTCGATAAGTACTTACAAGGTACGTCTTTCACGTTTTTGTTTTAGTTAAAAAAACCGGCCAAGTGCGAGTCGGACTCGCACACGAAGGGTTCCTTACCGTATTAAGATCGAGCAAAAAAACGCAAAAAAAAAACACGTTTCTTGTATTGCGACCCCTTTTAATTATTAACTTTTATTATTTTGCGGCAATAGAAATACACATTCTGTGAAAATTTCAACTGTCTACCTATTACAGTTCATGAGATACAGCCCGCTGACAGACGGACGGACGGACAGCGGAGGCTAGTAATAGGGTTCCATTTGGCATCCTTCGGGTACGGAACCCTAAAAACTACCGACCCACCCCTGCTTCACACGGGTGCAATCTACTATGTTGCGACTTGTCAAAACATATTCCTTTGTTATTATCTAAGTTAAATATTTATGTGCTATATGCACATAAATATTAGCAATTATGTAGCAATTTATTCCGGTTTATGAGTTCGTGTACACGTACACTTAAACCTGCCGGAAAAAATTCTCTAAATAAACTGGTGAAAACCGCATCGAAATAACCGGTGTGTAGTTAAGAAATAAGCGAACAAACAAACAGACAGACAGGTTTTATACTATTTATAGATTCAATATTCTTTTGTTTTATTTTGTGCAACATTTTTTTATTTTTATTTGACAGATGAAAAGTCCGCGATGCGTAAAGAGAGGGAGCCGTGTACACAATGTGAAAAGAATATAAAACATATCAAATACTTGGACGATCAACTTAGCAAATGCACTATTAAGTTAGGTAAGTTTTATAACTTCTGTATGTTACAATCTGGAGATAAATAGGCTGTATTTAAAAAGTTCACCTAAATATTATTCTTGTTTTGTCCAATCAGCCTCACAAGAAAGCAACGAAACTTTAATGAAGGAGCTGAAAACCAAAGCGGAGTTCTTCCAACAATATATCATAGACCGTTTCAACAAACTACGCGAACAACGTAGCATTGGAACCAACACGGAAGAGCCAACGGAACGGACTGACACGCCGTGCTCGGAACAGTCTAGCATCGAGCAGCTCGTTCAGAACTGTGATGACGCGCTCGCTGCCAAGGTTTGTAACAGTTGTTGAACAACGCAGCATTGGACCCAACACGAAGGAGCCAACGGAACGGATTCACACGCCGAGCTCGGAACAGTCCAGCATCGAGTAGCTCGTACAGAACTGTGATGACACGCTCGCTGCCAAGGTTTGTAACAGTTGTTGAACAACGCAGCATTGGACCCAACACGAAGGAGCCAACGGAACGGATTCACACGCCGAGCTCGGAACAGTCCAGCATCGAGTAGCTCGTACAGAACTGTGATGACACGCTCGCTGCCAAGGTTTGTAACAGTTGTTGAACAACGCAGCATTGGACCCAACACGGAGGAGCCAACGGAACGGACTCACGCGCCGAGCTTAGAACAGTCCAGCATCGAGCAGCTCGTTCAGAACTGTGATGACACGCTCGCTGCCAAGGTTTGTAACAGTTGTTGAACAACGCAGCATTGAAACCAACAAAGAGGAGCCAACGGAACGGACTAACGAGGTGGCTATCACACCTCGGGATTATAATTGACCCCTCGTTTTGTGTCAAATGTCGGCCGTAACTTCAAATCAAATATGTTTACTTGTGCACACAGGTTATAAGGACTACAATAGTTGACATTCTAGTGCACAGCACAGAATAGACCTTTCGATGTTATTGAAACTTTACTGTATGTAACTAGAATTCCTAGAAGTTTTCGAAATGTATTATTAATTTTTTACAGACTGCTCTCATGGTGAAAGAGAAAGCCATTAGGGACCAGATAGCCGAAAAGTTTACGTTAGAAATGAAAACCATCGAAATGAACTGCGCCAGAAAAATTAAAGAGATTGAGAACGAACAAATGGAAACGGTCACAAAAATAAAAGATCTCCTCGAACGAAAAGCAAAGGAAGTCGATGCTTTGAAAAATTTCATACTCGACGAGAGGTCGAAAGTAACACAAATACTTGAAGCAAAAGAGAATGAAATATCAGAACTTATTAAAGAACATAATGTGTTACGAGAAGAATGTCAAAAGGCTAAGGACCAGTACAACACACTTTCAGACCAGTCCAAAACAAATTTGGAGTGGAAACAAAAAGCCGAGAAGTACAAAGAAAAAGCATTGCAAGCTGAGACGTTAGAGGAAGTTTTGAACTACGAAAGAGAAAGATTTAAACAAAAAAGTAGTTCAACCACTAAAGAATTTATGGCAATGAAAGCGAAGGCAGCAGAACTACAAACTAAACTAGCAGAACTGGAACAGAAGTATGAGAAGTTACAGTCGGAACATAAGATAATTCAAGATAAGTACAAAAACGCTAAGAAGACTATTTTAACTTATAAGGTACACAATTTCGTTTATAAAAAAATATCAGCCTTTCTCCCTAAATGTATTAGAAGAAGCCTTTGCGTGACTTTTATCTCATGAAGCGACGCCCGCTTTACTTGTGATAACCAAGTGTACAAACACGCTGTGAATGTGTGCGTGAAGACGAGTAGCGTTAGCACATAACACACACTCAAACTTCTGACTTAACCATTGTCTCAGACGGTACCAAGAGCTCCTGCGCTTACACACACATTCACACCGTTTTGTATACTTGGTAACCACAAGTAAACCGTGCGTCGCTTTGTGAGATAAAAATTATTTATTTATTTAGCCCGTTAAACTGGAGATTAATCTTTATGACTGTATTGTTTGATTCGTTTGGCTATAGGATGTCTCTCAACTCAGTGTGCCTTTTGGCAAAGGCCTCCTCCAGTAGCTTCCATTGCTTCCTGTCTTGAGCAACTCTTCTCCATTTGGGTCCCGCAGTAAGTTTCAGCTCATCTTCCCAGCGCATTTGTTGTCGTCCTCGACATCTCTTGCCATCTCTTGGATACCAATTCGTTGTAATTTGGCTCCACTTTTCTTGCATAGATCTCAACATATGGCCGGTCCATCTCCATTTTTGGAGGTCTATTTTTTTCCAGGATATCTGTTAATTTGGTTTTTGCTCTTAATTGTACATTGCTAATTCTATCTTGCCTTCTTGTTCCTGTCATGCTGTGTTCCATACTCCTCTGATAAAAATACTGTATTATTATTAATAAAAAGTTGAAATAAATTGACTGACGAAACTTCGCGGATGATGGGTATGATTATAATGTAAAACATTGTTTTTTTTTTTTTTTCAGGATTACGTGTCGAAAAAAGATTGTCATATGAACAACGAAATGAATAGAATACAAGATGAGTACAGGAAGATATTCGTGAAGTTGCAGAATCAGTTGAGTTATTACATCAACCTAAGGCTGGAGGATGAGAGAAAGGGAAAACGTGAGCAGCCGCAGAGCTCGCAGCAAACCGATGTAAGTTATATCAAAACGTGTTCTTGGAAGCTCGCACCAAATTTTTGTCCTATTTCAAAACTTCATTTTTCGGGTTCTATACTACAAAAGGAAAAAAACGGAAACTTTTTATGATTACTTCGTTGTCTGTCCGTCCGTTTGTCTGTCTATCTATCTGTCTGTCTGTCAAGACCCTTTTTTCAGGGAGATATCAAGTTGAAATTAATATCAAATACGTCCTTATGGTCCCTTGAAGCTCAAAAGTTTGACAACCAGTCTTACCAAGGGGTATCGTGTTACCTAGTAACTAGGTTGTGGAGGTCAGATAGGCAGTCGCTCCATGTAAAATACTGGTATTCAGCTGCATCCGGTTAGACTGGAAGCCGACCCCAACATAGTTGGGAAAAGGCTTGGCAGATGATGGTCCCTTGAAGCTCAAAACAAAACAAGCTCCTGAGTCAACGCAATAAAAAAATGCAGCCATTTATGCAACTTATTTTGATACTCGCAAAAAATCAAAATCTGTAGGGTACTTCCCGTTGACCTAAAATCATGAAATTTGGCAAGAAGCAAGGTCTCACAGAACAAGTGAAGAAAAATCCTCTAATCGTTAATTTGCAGTTTTAACACATAAATAACATATTTTTTTGCGATTACAAAATTACATTTGCAGTTAGAGAATTGACCGAGCGTGACGTATATCGATGTATGGGAGAACATTTTTTCAACTACAAAGTTTGTACTTGGGATAAATTCATTCTAACTACGAAACCCTTCATTGTGCATGGACCGACACGCAATTTGGCCGGTTTTTAGGGTTACGTGTTAACGAAACTCTATACTAAGCCTACGCCATCTGTCTGTTTATCAATCTGTCATAGGGCTGTATCTCTTTAACCGTAATTATGGGTAGCAAGGAATTTGTTTTGGTGGTAAGTACGAAACATAACGGAACCCTTAGTGCGCGAGTATGACTCGCAGTTGGCCTTTTTTTTCAACTCTCATAATTATTATAGCAAGTCTACTAGAAGAGATTTCTTACGAGGCAAGCAGAGCCTTTGTACTCGTTCCCTTCCTCTTTTATTTAATTTATTGTAAATCCGAGTCCTTTACTAAAGACCCTTATAAAAAAAAAAACGTGATGAGTTTGGAAAATGGTGAGCAAGAAAAGCTATTCTTAAATACGAAATTAGTAAAATAAGTTCTATATAAGATAAGTACCTACCGAAATTAAACAACTTGTTGGGTAAGTCTGGTAAATAATCAAAGTATTCTTTTATTTTCAGTATACAGATAAGATAAATAAGCTCAACGATGATTTTACGCGATTGACGCAGTCCAATTTTAGGGATTATTTGAAAGATTACAAGTGAGAACTGCACTGCGTCGACTGCAAGTAACTATAGTTACTATCGCCAATAAACGACTGGTTAAAAGTAAAACATTCGATGGCCCCAGTGTTTGTACTTAATGTAGAATGTATGCAATTAATTGTAAAAGTATTATAAAAAGTTTTAAAAAGGATAATGCAAGGCATATCTCTCAAGGAGAACTGATATGTAACATTAAGACTGCGTTTAAACTCTGACAATCGCTCAAGCCCCACGTAGAATAATTTCATAGAATATTGTTTCAATGAATTAAATTTAGATAATCATTCCATTAACCATATAGTGAATTGTTCCTGTGATAGTTAAGTACATTGTAGAATAATGAAATGAGAAACAGTATTACACGATAAAGTGCAAAAATATCTCACATTCCTTGTGACATGTCCAGTTTTACTTGTATGATTATGTGAATACTTCAGGTAAGGTGTACGCACGACGACAACGACATATATTATCAAGCTTTAAATTTCTAGTACAAGCTGCCCCTTTCACACGGCAATGTACATACGGTATTTTGTAGAGATGTCGCGAATACTCGCTATTATTGGGTATTCGGCATTACTCGTCATTTTTTTGTTATTCGTCGAATACCGAATAATAGTGTCTATTATTCGACATTCGGCGAATAGTTGTCTCTAAAAAAATAAACTTTTAATGAACAGATAAACCATAAACTTAAAAATTATTACTAAGTGTGTTTTGTTTTTAAAGAGATTGTTGTGTGTGACACTTAGTATTATCATCATTAATATAAAAAAAATTGCCAAAAATCAATCATGTTGAAGTTAATTAGTTAGGCTTTGTAATTAATAATTGAATATTTAAACTCCAAAAGGGGCAGATTGTGGTACGATTGAGATCAAGTCAGTTGCGTTTTTTTTTTTTCATAAATCAATCCTGTCTCAGAAAATAAATAAACTATATTATTATTTGAGAATAAATAAACTTTTTTAAATTCCTTTTTTATGTCTAGTAATATCTTTTTTATGTCTAGGAATGGCGATTAATCGGTATTCGACTATTCGCTATAACAACTATTCGCGGCATCTCTAGTAAGTATTTTGTTTGTATAATTTTGGGATCACATGACAAGTTTATACTGCATTTGTTTTTAACCATATGAACCTTGGGATGTTGAAGTTTGAGCTCAACTTTTTACCGTAAAATAACGTACAGTCTGACTATTTTCTTAATGTCCCTCGGGAATCATCGTATTTCCGAATACAAACGAATGCTAATTTCCATGTCCATCAATTATTAGATTTATCGTGTATAATAATTTGAATTCAGAACTAAGTTTACTGTTGTTTTGTTTTGATTTCCATTTGAACTATGTAGAGCTGTAAAACTTGTCTCGCCTGCGACTTGAGCAGCTTTCCTCCCATTTTTTAAAATAAATTACATTACCTAAGCTAAAAGAGTACTAACAACTCTATATACTTCGATTGAGAGCGTCCGGTCTGCACCAAGTGCAAAGGGCAACTGATAGAAATTAGGAGTGAGGCGTATTTATCGTAACAGGTAGAAATAACAGATATTTAGAAATAACAAATAACAATTGTTCCTAACAATATAACTTATCTGTTACTTAAAATAACAGACCCTCAAGAACTGTTACCGCGGCTGTTACTGTTATTCATTATAACAATCCCCACACTCCCACTGTTACTACGGCTTTTACTTACATACACACTCACACAAAAGAAGAAATATTGCAAGGTTATCAATGTCTCTCTCTTCCTCATTAAGGAATGATCCTTACTGAAAAGAGAAACACTTATTATTTATTTCGAAACATGTTTACTTCTCACTCTTACTATAGCGGTTAAACTACGTTTGAAAAGAGAAGCACTTAGTATTTATTATTCCTAAAAATACAGTTGGTGGTCTTACAAAAACAAACACTTACGAAAAAGTGACTTCTTAATTAAGTCGTGTTACCTGTTATCTGTTACTGACCAGTTGCCATTATAAAAAAACTTAATACGAATAGAAATAAAGAAGATATTCAATTGATATTTAAATACGTATTTATCGTCCGTACAAAAATAACAGCCTGTTATTTAATAACAGATATTTGGATCTGTTATTTTTGTGTAACAGTAACAGTGATAACAGATATCGTGTTTAACCTGTTACAACCCATCTCTAAGAAATCCGGCGACTGACGAAACACGAAGTTTTCCGAAGGCCATTAAGAAAATAGTTATATTGTACAGGATAGCGCCGTGTGAACGGCTGCTCATTATGCGAGGTCAGCTCATACTGGAAGTGTAAATCTTGATATTTATCGTCGTGTGTACCTGTTCGTATCTATGGTCTTTTACTATGAAAAAGACTTGTTAAAATTAATTTAATTTTCAATTATTATTGTGTTAAATAGTATCTACTTAATATTAATTTGAATTGTTTTCGTTAAAGCTCTTAAAAGTAGGATGAGTAACGGAATTATATTTTATAATATGGAGCATTATATCTGTTATGTAAAAAGTTTTGTAAATAAAAGTATCATTTTGTAAATTATTTTATTATTTTTTAATGTAGTATTTTGAAGGGACAAAAGGCATTTTGGCGACGACACAGGGGACATCTTTGCCTCTAATGTTTACGAACAATTCAGTGCCTGCTTTCTTCAGAGCTTCGCTGACGTAACCCATGGCAACATTGCCGCCAAGTGATGGAGCTGGACATCCACTAGTTACAGCACCCACGGTTTCAGAAGTTTTCGCGTCTTTCAATACTGCGCCTTTCCTTGCCGGTGGTCCGGTTTCCAATCTGACACCTACTCTCCTCTTAGCAACGCCCTCTTTTATTTGACGCAGAATTATTGATGATCCCGGGAAGTTATCATCGGTGCGCCTTCGTTTAGCTATCAACCATGTCAAGTTCGCCTCAACTGGGGTAACACTTTCGTCGATGTCGTTGCCGTAAAGGCATAATCCAGCTTCTAGACGCAGAGAGTCTCTTGCACCGAGTCCTGCCAGTTTTACGTCACTAGATTGCAGTAAAGCCTCCGTAACATCTTCCGCTTTGGCCGCGGGTATTGATATCTCCACGCCATCTTCACCCGTGTATCCGCATCGAGTTACACGGCAATAAACTCCTGCAACTTTGCCCAATCTGGATGTCATGAACATTAAATCCGCGACTGGTATGTCGGTAAGATTCTGTAAAGCTGCCGCTGCTTTAGGCCCTTGTAACGCAATAAGGGCTCTTTGGCTTGTCTCTAAGAACTCAACATTCACATCATTGCCTTTTTTTCGAAATATTTCCGATGTTTCTTTCATGTGCTGCTTATCGACTTCCAATCGGCCGGCGTTGGAGACCACGTACAAAGTCTCTGCATTCACTTTTGTTACAATCAAGTCGTCTATAATTCCACCTTTGTCGTTCAAAAACACGGTGAGGGAACTAGACCCATCCTTCATTCCTTTCAAATCGACTGGACATATCGACTCGAACCAGGACAAACAATCTTTGCCACGCACGTTTGTCTGTAGCATGTGAGACACATCGAAGATCGAAGCACTTTTTCTTGTGAACAAGTGTGATTCAGATAGACTTAGGTCCGAATATTGCACTGGCAGGAGAAATCCGGCGAAATCAACCACTTTACCTCCATATTTCGTGTGCAAATTGTACAATGGCGTCTTCGTTGCTTTAGATTCATCACTGTACCAACGTGAGGTTACTGTCCCGACTATTTGCTTAGGAATTACAACTCTTGGGACAAATAAAACTCGGCTTATTGCAATTGAACACATTTTCACAGTCCAACCTCTTTCAATTATATGATTACAACATCTCACCAAACAATATCTACAGTGGTTATAAGAAAAGGTCAGCGGTCAATCGGTAAAGTCCTGATAAGTAATTATGTTACATTCCGTCGGTAGTGGGGGCAAGTGTTTGTTGGGAATATTTGACGCTATCGAAAAATAAATAGTGAGTTAATGATATAAAATCTTGCTCCATTGTTTGTCTGTTTCATTAGCAGCCTTTAAGTTTTGCTTTTATAATGAGGAGTATGGTTCGACCAATGGGACGAACTTGTAGGCTCATCTCGTCCTCGCCTCAAAGAAACCCTCCGTCAGAGGACGATCTGAAGGACTATCAGGGTTGATTCATACTGACGCAGATTCGAGGGGCATTGCAGTTATAAAATGAACCTTAAAACGTTTACATAGAGATTTACCACATACCACAGATTTAAATCGATGGCATACCAAAATACGTTGATGACTCACAGACACATTGTGCTTGGAATGCGTTTGTTTCTTTGCTGCTAGACAAGTAAAGGGTCAATAGTGTGCTGTGCTGTGAATCGTCTCTTAGCCGACGTTCGCACGGACGTAATAAATCACGACAATTTTTTGCCGTGCACTGTATTTTCAACGCTCTGCTTAGCGCCGAGAGTTGAAAATCCAACAGTGTTTTTTCAACGCGCTGGGACGAGGGTGCGTTCCAGCGCGTTGGATTCTCCACGCTTGGCACCGAGAGTTGAAAATTCAGTGCACTATAAAATCCCGCTGCGATTTTATTACGTCCGTGCGAACGTCGGCTTACTGTCTTTAACCTTCAGTTACTGTGAGGTCATGAATTACCTACAATAGTAGGGGACCATTGCCCTTTATTAAGGCGAAAGCGTCATGGTAGTCCGCGAAATTCTAATTTTCTTACGTTTTTTGCAATTTGCAGGTCAGTATCAGGTTGTATGTTGATCCGCGACCGTCGCAAATGTTTGTTAAAGAATTATAATCATTGAAAAAAAAAAAACAATACAACTCTTCTAAGTTCATGTAATCCTATTGACTATTTCATGTAAACATGACATTTGAGGATTATGCTAACTTATGGAGTCGTATTGCTGATTCTCAGGATTATAATTCTGTAAAGCCATATTTGTTACGGTCCCGAATCATATTTTAATCAAGATATAACCTGAGACTGACCTGCAAATTGTTTGAATTTCGCGGGCTACCTTATTACAGTTACGACACAACTTAGATGTAGCATAAAGAAAATTTGCATTGATTCATTTCAATTTTACGAATGTATTTGGTTATATAACTTCATAAGTTATTGCGTTTGCGTAAAGATCATTTATTACTAATAAATATTGGTGATTTTGAAGGCGCACTCAGTTCAGATGGTGATCGGTTTTGTGAATTTTGCCGATGCTACATCTAAGTTGTGTCGTACTGTAGGTACTTGCTGTTATGCCTCGTATTCATGGTAGGTAAACATTTGTTTAGCAACATTTGATAAACGTTGTTGATGAACGGTGAGAATGCTACTGGAAACTTTGTTTAAATCAATATGGGTGGTCCACACACGCCAGTCTGCGTTAAAATGTTGCCCAAGGAAGTAGTGTTGCTGTGTTCTCTGTATGTATGATATGTATTCTCTCTCCACACTACTGCCATGTTTATAAACAGTTGCAAACACGTCAACATTTGTTAACATTAAAACAAATTTTTACCATGAATAGGCTTTACATAGCATTGGTGGAAGAGCAACATTTTGGTTTATAACTTTAGCTTAAATGACAAAGGTAAAAATAAAACAACATAATTACATAAAAAAATCTATTCTAACCATTTATTTCACAACTATCCAATACTTTTAAATACTCTTCATGAGTTAACAATTCACTCTTAGTAGCTTCAGAAATAGCAATACTTGATAAAATAATGGCAATATAACCATCAGCATCAGGTAGATTCTTCAGGAGCTGGGGCTGATTAACTAACTCTTCATTTACTTCAACTAATGTCCCTTTCATACAGCAAGGTATCTCAAAAGCTGTGCCATCTTTAAACTCTATTTTGCAAATGACAGACTTGGGGCCTAATTGCTGACCCCCCTTCTTACTCTTGCCCCTGACAGAATTTTTCAACCTGTCTACTTTTCCTACAGTATAATTCACTTTGTACTCTTCATTCTTACTGAAAAAAAAATGACTTGGTGCCAGGCTCAAGAGAGCAATCCTGTTCGAGTGGAACATTATCATAATGTCATTATTCTTTATTCCATCAATATCTGTTATATATCTCTTACTAAAATATCTATCTGTGAATGTCTTCAGGTTGTTTAGGTCTGGTATTGAATCTAGTATGTTTGGCTCCATTGTAATAAAAATAAATGCTGATTTAAGTGCAGTTTGGCTATTTTAACTGGCTTGGTTAGCTCGCTCTTGTGCTAGTATTCGCGCCCGGATATCAGCGTGGCGTTTACGGGACTCTTGTAAATTAGCTGTCTGTCGTGCAATGCGCTCTGCTTTCAAACACTTTCTCATATCCCGGTCATAATCATTACAATATCCGAGAAACTTTCTAAATGGATGCTGGAACAAAGATCACATTTTAAATAAACGGCCCTTCTAGATTATTAATTGATGACAAAATAACATGGGAGTTTAGAAAAAAAAACATTCGGCGTGCTTCTTCTTAATTAGGTTATTTTCAGATATCAGTAACCGCGAGTTATATAACATAATCATCACGTAATTGCAGCAATGTGTCTATTGTTACATGTAATAGTTAATTTGTTATGCAATTAAGTTTTCTTCTTACCTACCTCGGTGTGACAATCCATCAACTTCCGTATGAAAACATTGCATTCATCGGTATGTAAATGGGGTGCCAAGTCCGTGTGCATAACTAAGTATTTGTTCAGATGTCTATACAGGAATGATGTATTTATCAATACAACCGTTGTAGGTTTTAAAATGTAGGTATAATTATTCCAAAACGGCCCTACAGAAGCTGTGCTGTGTCCAACAAGATTTCGATTAGATTGTCATTGTAAATTTTTTGACATTTCGTTCATTGACTGACACCACAGTTGACAGTTGAAGTGATCAACCAGAGAGTACAAAGCTCAGAATGTGTTGCCAAATTTAAAAAAATACCTAGTCAAATGCATTGATCATGGATTCATGGTCGAACGAATAAGCAAAAGATATTAATGGGGTTATTTTCTCTTCGTGCATACTTGTGGCGAGCGGTCCCATATATATACAATAAAGTTTAACCACTCCATAGTCCATAGATGACATATTCGCAAGATATGATCAAATCATCCAATTTCATCGAGCCCACATCGATGACGATAGGTGTCCTTATGTTCTATCGGATCAGAGTCTACCGCAACTCAGCACCCTACTTGCGTAATACACGATCAATCACAATCTGAATAATTTTGAAACTAATTTAGCAATTAGTTTCAAAATCCATTAGTTCATAAGTTCGAAAAAAAATTGCTTTTTACAACATAATATATAGCGCAATGAATGTTGTTGAACTGTCAAAATGAAACTGATTCATTTACGAAAAATATGTGTTACGCAATTAGGTACCTCCTCTTCCGCCGCTGTTTTTACAAGCTTTTATTTAACATTTTATTTTTGGTTGGGAATTTATCATATAAAGAAGTTATATGATAAATTCCCAACCAAAAATAAAATGGTGCCCTGCCGCTCCACCCACTCTGGGTGGAGCGGCAGGGCGTGTCAGACTCTTACTGACTAAAACCCACCCGTGTTCCTTCAGTTGCCTATATTGCCAGGGGCCACGGTAACCCTTTCGGACAAAACCGCAACCCCGACAGGCATCGACCCTATTGGACCCCGTCAGTTCTACTGACATCTCTTTGAGGCGCGCGTGGAACATAACGCGCCGTTGACCCGAGCCTATGACGGCCTCCCATGCCCTCTTGCTCCGTACCATGGCCTGGACCAGGGCCAGACGCGAGAGATCATCGTCGCCGATCGCCTCCACGAGGACACGGCGATGCTCCACCCAAGCCGGGCAAACCTCCACCGTATGCTCCACCGTGTCCTCCGAGCGATCCACACAATTGTGACACCCGGGTGTTTCCTCCCGCCTTATCCTGAACAGGAACCTCCCGAAACAACTGTGTCCGGTGAGGACACAGTTGTGTCAGGCGGAAGGTGAGAACGCCGTGGCGCCTCTCTAGCCACTCCTCAAAGAAGAGACTTATCGCCGCAATTGTGGCGTGCCCAGTGCTAGGTTGCGACAATCACACTCTCCATGACGCCATGAGATCCCGCCGGAGCTCTGTCGGCTGTGCCATGATTTCTCGCGGCAGCGGAGTTAAGCCCCGGCGTATCGCCTCCTCGCGCCACTCTCAAATGTGCGCGAGGACTTTTGCCGCCAGATCCCATGGCGATAATCCGGCAAGGAGGCTCGCCGCCTCGCAGGAGACCGTGCGGTATCCTCGGGCCAGCCGGATGGCCATGACCCTTTGGGACGCGTTCAACCGGCGAGCTGGCCGCCGCCTCAAGCTTTTCTTTAACTTGGCTTGTCAGATAAGTGTGTATTGGTCAAATCTTGCGAGCTGAATTTAAAAGCACTTCCTCAATCATCAATCATCCGACGGAGTTGAAATTTTACGTGTTAGTTCAGTTTTGAAGACAATGCATTTTTAGGATTCCGTACCTCAAAAGGAAAAAACGGAACTCTTTTGTTGTCCGTCCGTCAGTTTGTCAAGACCTATTTTCTCAGGAACGCGTAGAGGTATCAAGATGAAATTAATATCAAGTTTGTAGTTCTATGGTTCCTTGAAACTCTAAAAAAATCAAGCTTCTAAGTCAACGCAATAAAAAATACCGCTATTTATGTGACTTAAAAAGTCCTAAAGGCCACCATAACCTTGCTGCTGTACCCAGGATCGGCTCCAGACGAGGGAACTCCTCAATGGTCAATAGTACTGACAAGAAATGTTATACACAGAGATAATTATGATAGTCCGTTCTAAAGTCTACCATGATCTGGCTGTTGAACCCAGAATTGGCTTCAGACGTGGGAACTCCACAACGGTCAACGGTACAGACATGATATTATGAGAGTCCGTTCTAAAGTCTGCCATAATCTGGATGCTGCTCCAAACGAGGAAACTGCTCAGCGGCCAACAGTACAGACAATAAATTTTACATACGGATTAAAAAAAATCAATTATGTTAGCCCGTTCTAAAGTCAACCATGGCCTCGGAATTTAACCCAGGGCTGGCTCCAGACGCGGGAACTTCTAAACGATCAACAGCACAGACAGCCCAACAAACATTGATAGGTCGCCACAACGTGCTGATTTTAACTTTTGGTTCTATACGCTGGTCGTAAATACGTCGCTATCACGTTGATACGACCGAGAATAGGCCCATTTTATACGAATCAGTGTCGTAATAGAGTTACGTAGCAGTCGTATTAAACACTATCTGGTTGAGTAGTGGTTGTATAGACGTCGTAAGATCGTCTTTTCGTCGAGTTATGATGTTTATTAGCGCTGCTTTGCGACATTTAATCGAGTAACTAGTATTCATCACGACTTTTATAAGGGATTTTGATGTAAAGTGATCGATTACGATTAAAACTTTACAACCGAACAACTTTTATGCTGTGTTAGAATATAATAATATTTCTTATCATTGAAAGGGGAGTACAGCCATTTTATTTTTATTTATTTTATCTTCGAAACTCATGTTTAAGTGCATTAATCTTTTGGGAAATTAATTTTATCGAGTAATATTAGTGAGTTTTCTCAATATAATGGACGCGCTTTATAAATTATATAATTAAGGCAATATTTTTACCCTATATTTTGACGAAAGTGTTAACAGTTACCTTAATACGACTTAGGATTAACGGCACAACCGTAACACAACATCTAAACGACTTTTCATTCCGTGCACTTATTTTTATCTGTATAATATCAGCCATATTATCGAAATCAGGGTTCATTTGGTGATTCAGTCTGTGAAAAAACCATTTTAAATACATACATAAACAAGTGATTTATTTATTGGTGGTCTCGGTTATAATAAAAAATTATATGTAACATAATGGATATCGATAAGTTTTTAACCAAAACAGATTTTATCTTATTGATACGTATGTGTTTGAGATGGCCATGGATATCCACACACTTTTTACGCGCGAATCGTTGTTTTGGTTGCGGATTTCCGATAACTGGCAATGAAACCAAACCTACACATTTTATAGTGACTGAGGAAAATGTTAAATACATGTTAAATTTTTATTTTTTCTGGTGTCCACGCTGTTCTTTTGCTATTTACGATCATTACCCAGAAGAAGAATGTGAATATTGTAAATAGAAATAATATTGTTTTACAAAAAATAACACAATCAGTGCGAACAAAATACCTAACTTATTGAAGTGAAGAACCTACATAACTTTTAAAGTTCAATAAACCCACTTAGGTATTTGATCTTAGATACCTATGGCGTAAAATATGTTTTACTATTTATTATTATTGATAAAATACTCCTACATAATATTATATTTTGTGCTTCGATCATTACGATAAGTAATAATAAATGAATAATAATACTACCCCCACCGCCGTATCTCTACGTTGACATCGTGGTGGGGCTTGCGCGCTCCGAACTCTAGGTCTGTGCCGGTACAGTTTATTTTGCCGGAACAGGTCTGGCATGAGGAGCCAGACCAAAAGAGATACAAAAACCCGCAGGGCAGCATGTGGCGAGCTGTTGGGCAGTAGGGACCCCACGGACCCTATCTCCTGGGAGAAGTCTTGTTCCTCACCTCTGGCTTGCCTTTATTGGCCAGCTGGAGTGAACATTGACGAGGAACGGCGCTCCCGGCTCATTCTTGCCTTAATTGGCCGGCTTGAGTGGAGATTCGCAAGAGCAAACGTGCTCGAAGGAAGGAAGTATTCCAGTAAGGTGCTTAACCGTACTTCTGGGATTGTCCTGATAGCCGTGGAATACCTCTCCACTCCTCATAAGCACCTCAGGACGTGTTGCCCCCTTGTCGCTACGACACTATGTGCTAGCGACCGTTTTCGGGGGCCCATTATTGAATGTGCAAGTCACCTCCTGCCATTTTATCCGTGTGCATATAAAACATAGATCAGGCAGGGGCCATAGTCCTTCCATAGTTCCAGGTGACCAGTCCACTTTAGCAACCCAAACCCATAGTCCGATATCTTTGTTTCCATATCTTACAATAGTCCTATACCAACCGGGGTTTGTCCTTGGCTGCACTTACATAGTGCGAACAGGGATAATCGTCGGTTGGTACCTCATTTAATTAAAAACGTCTAAATGGCCTCTGCGAGTTGGCTTCGGCCCCTCGTACGCCTTCCAAAGGTCCGGGACCCCTGGGTCCCGAGAAATATCAAAGACGTATAATAATATTACATTCCGCGCGCTAGTCGCTCCCTCTTTGCTACCCTGCACCCCGCCGAGCGGTGACATACGGCCGACGCGGCTCAGCTCTCGTTCACTTAGTTCAGAATAACCGAAGTGAGCGTTAGTATCGCGCCGCCGCGCTATCAGTTTGCGAGTGTAACTAAATATCACTAAGATATTTATCAAATATTTCATCTACTTCGTCTTCTTCTGACTCTACTGTTATAGAGCCACTGGGATTACTTTCTGCGCTTCGAACAACATCATATGGTTTAATCCCCCTCTGCACCGAACTCGATTCACTTGAGTTTAAAATTAAATTTTGTGCGGAACCAACTTCAGTTTGATTACAGTTGACTTGTCGTGTAGAAGTATTCGAAATAATAGAATTGGACGTAAGAAGTGCAATGTAGTTTTTTTTACTTTTCTTTTAAAAGCACCACTTTTTTCAAATTTCCCCAGCTTTTTCTATTCATTTTAATACCGTACAATCTATTTTTACAAAGAGAGAAAAAAATGGCGGTGGTTATAATATTGCTAAATTATTATATACTTATAGGTCATCCAGTCATTAAATAGTAGTTTAAAAGTGTTCAAATTGACTGAAAATTGTATAAGAGTGCAATTGATCACTTTAACATGATTATCACGTAAAAGTAGTTCTCGCGACTTTAATACGATTAATGCCGATGTAAAAGTTGTTTAGACATAACTAACTATGCGTTCGCACTGGCGAAACATCACAACAAAACATGTTGAAATCTCTAGTACCTGTCAAACTTTGTATGGAAAATTGACAGAAAATAGAGATTCCAACATGTTTCGTTGTAAATGTTTCGCCAGTGCGAACGCACAGTAAGACAACATCACTGGTTATACTACTGAAAATTGTTTTAAGTCGGGTAACTGTGCGTTCGCACTGGCGAAACATTCACATAAAAACATGTTGAAATCTCTGTTTTCTGTCAATGTATCGACTCGCGTTCGCATTGTCACTCAACTTGTTGACGCGAAACATGTTGGATGTTTCTTATCATTTGACATGTTTCGCCACACGTTTTTACAAACCAGTTTCGTATCAAAATGTATCTGTATGAATCTAGCAACATGTTGTAAGATTTGTTTTGACATTTCATGCCGACTATGGCCGCATTCCGAATTACGCTAAAAGTGATAACATCGCGAATCCAACCAAATTTAATAGTCACAAAATATAAGGGTTATTGAGTATTAGTTGTGACTTTGGACTTTGGTCGGATTCGCGATATTATCACTTTTGGCGTAAGTCGGATTGCGGCCTTTTATGTTCTGTGAATCCTAATGATATTAACAGTGATTTATTTGTGGCCAAATCGTAGCGAAGGCAAAATTACTTATAAATATACTTACTAAACAAAGTCAAAAATATTGCAACGTTTACTAACTGGGTAGTGGTGCCGATTCTCTTGTCACAAATGCCTCTAAACTAAACTAAAAATCACCAAAATTTTGTTTATTCCTGTCAAACGACAATTTCCCATTCTGAAATAGACTAAAGCGACACAACTTAACTAAATTTTAGTTTGAGAGCACTAAGATAGCACTGGTGCCGATTCCCTTATTCACAAACTAAACTAAATTTAAGTTCAGTGCATCTTTTTCTTTCTATTTCATTAAGAAAAGGACAGAAGATAAATTTTAGTTTAGTCCTGTCAAATTAATCAGCGCTTGACGTAAATTGACGTAATTTTAGTCGGCAAGTTTTTAATCACGTCTAAACTTGTATGGAGAGTGACAGGCGCTGATTAATTTGACAGGACTAAACTAAAATTTATCTTCTATCCTTTTCTTAATGAAATAGAAAGAAAAAGATGCACTGAACTTAAATTTAGTTTAGTTTGTGAATAAGGGAATCGGCACCACTGAGAGATTAATTTAGTGAAAATGTCAATTTCGCTATTCTGAATTTGACTTTTTTCACCTAAAATTTTGATTGTCTAACTAAATCTAACTATTTCTAATCGCGATTAAAAACGTGTGGAATAAAACACCAACACCTCGACTTCAGGTGCAAAAACAGTACTGTATCTTTTTTTTTCTTTTGCTATCTCGAAAATGGTGTGTCCTATCGCAAAAATAATGAAAATTTCAACCCCCTTTATAAAGCCCATAAATTCCTAGAACTCAACATGTAGGTAATCATTTTTCATATTTTCCATACAAAAAGTGAAAAATTCCTTAAAAAAACACGTCGAGGCTGCCCCCTGCGCGTCTCCGGCTCTAAAAAAAATTTACGGCGTACGGCAAACAAGTACCTACCACGTGAAGTCGCGATCGTCAAATTCGATTTAGTTGTGTCAAAATTATTTTAAATATAAAGACAGAAAAACAAACTCACAGCCAAAAAAGTAAGGAATTTTAGTGATAGTTTAGTTAGTTTAATTCGGTGTACAAAAGAATCGGCACCAATATCAAAAGTAGGGTCCTAATAAAATGATTCAAGTGATGAAGACGATTTATTGTTTGGAACGGCAAAAACCTAGGAAGAAACCTAGATACTGGATGCGCGACTTTCTAAAAAAACTTCACCGTGTCTACTTTGGACCAATCCATGTATCGATATAAACACGAGATGTTTACCACCATACTCGGATAACACAAAACATCAAGCAATAGACAAGTTGCGAGACATAATTTGACCTAAACAAACAACAGTGCGAACGCAAACGTGACAAATCTCTATACAAAACATGTCTGTTGTGTATGTTTCTAGACAGTGCGAACGCAGATAACAACAAATCTTAACTTGAGTGCGAACGCAAGTTCAACAAAACAAGTAATGAGATTTGCTTCATGTGACAAATTTCGAAACATCTACATGTTGAATGTTTTCTGGTGCGAACGCATAGTAACACAGTCGTATAGAAGTTTAAACGACGTCTATCATATGACTACAAGTTGTGTAACGATAAGAGGCACTAAGTCGTATGACATGCTGAAATTACTTTAATACGATTTTTATAGCATTTAGTGGGAACATTTATAGGCTGATGATGATGATGATTCAAATTATGCTAGCCCGTTCTAAATTATGGCACGACTTGAATAGTGCAACTTGGTTGGTTTCACACCATATCTTATTTAAAGGTGGCGTGTTTGGGTTCGTTAGATTCCTTTCAAGAGATATTTAAAGAAATTCTAATAGTAAAAAGTAAAAAATAAAATTTTAGTAAAAACTTTTTTTTAAACAAACTTAGGTACGAAATAAAACTAACACAAACATAGAACTTTAATATTTTCTTAATGGCTTGAGTCGTGAACGTCCGTCTTTCTTACACTTTAGGATAAGTCTCAAGACGGTCTCAAGCTTTAAAGAAAATATTGAAGTTCTATGTTTAGTTTACGTAAGTTTTATTTCGTACTTTTTAGTTCATTAAAAGATTGTTTTAAAAGATAAATTTTATTATTCTAATGTATCTATTATTTCCTACTTATCATATGACGAGAAAATAAAACACCGATGATTTTTATTGATTTTTTACTTAAATACATAGTCACATTGTGTCTCATTAATAACTAACAAAGAAATAATAACGGCAAACACCGCTCAAATACGGGATTTATTATATAGACCTAGTAGTAGGAATACCTACATTTACATACCTTAGAATAGATACAAGAATAACTAACAAACTTCATCAATAATGACTAGTAATTTATTGCATTTTTGAGACATGTATAAAAAACACCTTGATAATTAGGATTGGAAGTTGTCTTGCGTTTTCTATCATCACCACTAATAAACGCACGAAGAAAATCACAATAAAACATACGATACAACATCATTCATCTCAAAAACAGGAACAAGCGAGTATTAAGCAAAATAAATTACAGATAAATACAGAAATGCGATGTAACGAAAAATAACTAGTGATTTGATGCCCGATTAGATGTAGAAATGCAAAATGTGCCCAAAATAAATGTCCAATCCAATTGGCTAAAATTAAAAAGCGGGTGTGTAGTGTGGTGTAGGGTTCGTTCGTTCGCGGAGGCATCAACTCTTGGGCATGCCCTGGGGCGTGGCGGTCTCCACCATCTTCTTGTACTTGCCGACGAGCTCGGGCAGGTCGTAAGCGATGGCGACGTCGAGCCGCGTGATGGGGCAGCCCCGGAAGTACGTGCACGTCGCCGACAGCTGCTGGAACTCGAACAGGGGATTCAACCGGAAGAAGTCCCGGTACGTCTCGGGATCGGGCAGGTCGTACCTGGAAACACATGTGTTATATGAATTCATCAGGTTACGAATAAAAAAAAACCGGCCAAGCGCGAGTCGTACTCGCCCATGAAGGGTTCCGTAGCAGCAAGTAACATTGAATGAAAGGTAAATTGCGGTTTACGATTTATGACGTATTAAAAAAAAACTACTTGTTAGATCTCGTTCAAACCAATTTTCGGTGGAAGTTTACATGGTAATGTACATCATATATTTTTTTTAGTTTTATCATTCTCTTATTTTAGAAGTTACAGGGGGGGACACACATTTTACCACTTTGGAAGTGTCTCTCACGCAAACTATTCAGTTTAGAAAAAAATGATGTTAGAAACCTCAATATCATTTTTGAAGACCTATCCATAGATACCCCACACGTATGGGATTGATGAAAAAAAATTTTTTGAGTTTCAGTTCTAAGTATGGGGAACTCCAAAATTATTTGTTTTTTTTCTATTTTTATGTAAAAATCTTAATGCGGTTCACAGAATACATCTACTTACCAAGTTTCAACAGCGTAGCTCTTATAGTTTCGGAAAAAAGTGGCTGTGACATACGGACGGACAGACAGACAGACAGACAGACATGACGAATCTATAAGGGTTCCGTTTTTTGCCATTTGGCAACGGAACCCTAAAAAACATGTGTGCAATTCTCACGTGGTAGAAGTGAAACCTTCAAAAAGTTTGGCTTCAAGAAAATGAAAAAAAAACCGGCCAAGCGCGAGTCGTACTCGCCCATGAAGGGTTCCGTAGCAGCAAGTAACATTGAATGAAAGGTAAATTGCGGTTTACGATTTATGACGTATTAAAAAAAAACTACTTGTTAGATCTCGTTCAAACCAATTTTCGGTGGAAGTTTACATGGTAATGTACATCATATATTTTTTTTAGTTTTATCATTCTCTTATTTTAGAAGTTACAGGGGGGGGGACACACATTTTACCACTTTGGAAGTGTCTCTCACGCAAACTATTCAGTTTAGAAAAAAATGATGTTAGAAACCTCAATATCATTTTTGAAGACCTATCCATAGATACCCCACACGTATGGGATTGATGAAAAAAATTTTTTTGAGTTTCAGTTCTAAGTATGGGGAACTCCAAAATTATTTGTTTTTTTTCTATTTTTATGTAAAAATCTTAATGCGGTTCACAGAATACATCTACTTACCAAGTTTCAACAGCGTAGCTCTTATAGTTTCGGAAAAAAGTGGCTGTGACATAGGGACGGACAGACAGACAGACAGACATGACGAATCTATAAGGGTTCCGTTTTTTGCCATTTGGCAACGGAACCCTAAAAAAAAAATCATGTACTTATGACAGAATTGTTTCTCTTTAAAAGTTCTCAAAAAATGTCCGCAACAGCATACATCACGCTTTTATCGGTAAAAGTGGAACTTTAAAACGTTAGGTAAAAGTACTGGGTCTTATAATCTTATTCCCCCTCAGGCCTTCATAACTTGCCTAGCCTTGCACATCATAAATGCGCGCGCAGTACTTGATCATTATTTTGCTGCGATTTTATTTTAAAACTGCGATATCTCCTAAGATATTCATTAAAATCGAATGATGTGAAGGGCAATTTTGTTTTAAAATAAATACTTGTGATGAATAATGTATTTATTAGGATAAGGATTAATATCATGTTTATAAAAACACCTTCGTAAATAATGCATTATTTTAGAACAAATTTGGTTAGCATAAAAAAGGTTATAGTGAGCCAACCTTAAAAGATAGACATATGCTATCGCGGACTTTTTTTTAGAACTTTTAAAGGGAAACAATTCTTTTGCACATGATTTTTGCGAAACTTTAACCGTTTACGCAGCGCACGCAGCGGAAGCTCTCAAAAAGAAAAATAAAACCCCCTGATTTTGAAACATTCTTCATTGGTGCTCCGCTCCTATTTGTCTTAGCGTGATGACATATAGCCTTCCTCAATAAATGGGCTATCTAACACTGAAGGATTTTTTTAAATCGGAACAGTAGTTCCTGAGATTAGCTAGTTCAAGCAAACAAACAAATTCTTCAGCTTCAGAGAACCACGAACATAAGAAACACTATAATGCTTCCTATCTCATTTTCTCCCACGTTAAATCTTATGAATTTGTGTCTGTCTCTTTTTTGTTACATCGACTTTCAAATCACCACGATGCTAAAGAAGTTTTCACTTCAAAAAGTTACACTTTATAGTTCGCTGCTGAAAGGTTACCAAGTAAGTCGCGTGAACAGCCAATCGTTATTTGTCGGGCACCAATATAAAAATCGCAATACATCTAAGTATAATATATAAATTTAGGAGAATAAGGATCTTAATTACAATACCTCAGGCTGGCCATTTGCACTTGAGGATAATCACGACCAATGGAGCACTTAAGCGATAAACAAAGAATAGAGCACAAACTCATCACAGATTTGCTCATTTTGGGACTTAGCTAATACATACCTGGAAATATTCGTGAGTGTGCTAAGACCCTCATAGATGTGGTAATTCTGAGGGTTTTCAATGATGGCGTCGGCGATGATCTTCCTATTCCCGAATATCGTCTTGTGGTTGTAATACGTTGTCAGGTAGCAGTCAACCATCTTCGCGTGGTTCCTCACGCGGACCTGTTACATTCAATGCCACCATGAGAAAACAGAGATACGACACATTTTAAAGAAAATCAAGCCTAACTTTTTACTGTTTACTATCTTCTGCTACATTTAAAGGTCAGTAAATTTCCCCAATCTCTAACGAATAGCTAAAACAAAAATGGAATGCTATCAACATCAGTGTCTGTTATAGTTGCTGCCATTTTAGGTGCCTGTCATCACCGTCGATCAGATATATCATTTCTTCCTTCCTCTTACATTCACGCGATTAAAACAGTACCCTAATTGCGTAATGCACGATCAATCACAATTCGTTTCGATTTGAAATAGATTGCTCATCCATTGCTTCATAAGTTGGAAAAAAAAATCTGCGCAACAACGTAAATAACGCAATAAATATTGTTGAACTGTCAAAATGAAAGAAATTTGTCATTCTACTTACAGCGAATCTCCTAGCGCTTGCAATCTTGTTCTCGATGCGCTTGTCAATGGCGTGCCTTAAGTCTCTCAGGAGCTCCCTCTCCTGGGCTGCTAGCAGTCGCACGGGCGCACCCAACTCATACGGCATCGACCATAGTGACGCCGTGTACATGACTGGTGGCTGTGCAGAGCTCATCAGCGGTGAGATATTCCAGATTAACGCGGATTGCACGCGCATCAACTCCTCTGGCTTCACCGTGTCTGCCTTATTCAGCAGGATGCGTGTCTAAAGGAAAATTGGAAACGAAGCGTGATTAAAACACCTTTGTTGGAAATCTCAACCCTTCATCATCATCAAGTTAGGAACTTCTTATCTATAATTATTAAGGTGTTTTTTATAATCACATAAAACGAATTAAGAAAAGTTGCAGTAGATGCAGTCGTATTTCGTTACGGAAAAGTACATAAATTACTCGTACTTCTGTTTAGAAAGTAATAATTAGATCTTATCAAATGATTGAGGGGCTTGTGGGCTAAGTAATAACAGCCGCAAGGGTCGATCGATCAGGTTAAGCTACGCTTTCCGCGGTTTGTCCGTGGATGGGTGACCATCTTTACATACCAAGACTCCTCTGTGCCTCGGAAAGCACGTTAAGCCGATCCCGACTGTCAATTGTAGATCTTTGACAGTCGTTACGGGTAGTTAGAAACCCAAAAGTCTGACAACCAGTCTTACCAAGGGGTAAGTATCGTGTTACCTAGTAACTAGGTTGTGGTAGTAAGATAGGTAGTCGCTTCATGTATAATACTGGTATTCAGCTGCATCCGGTTAGACCGGAAGCCGACCCCAACATATTTGGAAAAAGGCTAGACAGATGATGAAATGATTGCATCTATTTATAACCGTTACTTACACGGTCTGACGCATCCCAACAATTCATTCCTTTGTCGATCAAAATATACCTGGCACCTAGGCTAAACTGAGCATCAACCGATGACATATAAAGTATTCGATCTCGATACTATGGGACGAATGCTGGTATGCAGATGATGCATACGAACTTCTTCCTTCCTCTGCCTATTGGCATAGCACTAGATTTACAATAGACATTACGTTCTTCTTTCACTGTTTCTACCTATCCAAGAAACGATACACGGGACACATGTAGAACAGAATAAATCTGTTCTCTACATGTGTCCCGTGTATCGTTTCTTGCTATTATATTATAAGATTTGATATTTACCTGAGACTCCCTGCCTTTGAGTTGGTCGAGTATAGCTTCTGTCTCGGGTCCCACGTCCAGTTTGGAAGGATCATACACTAGGAAGATGATGTCAGCGCGGTCGATGAACCACTGGCAGGCGTCGTTGAAGGGGAACACTCGAGACACCTGCTTCCTTACTTCCAATATTCCAGGAATTTCTACGATGTTCACCTGGAAATAGATATTTGACACGTATTTTATTGGATTCCCTCTTTAGCCGCATTGTCGTCGTAAGGTATCTTTTAAATGAATGCATGGCATTACGTTCTTTACAATTTAACTTATCCATTTTCATTTGTTCATTTTCACTTTCTTTTTCAAGTATCACAATTGTTTGTACCTTTTCCAATATTTTGCTGGGATATTTCAAGCCCCTCAGACGCTCTTCCAGACCTTGACCGAATTTCTGAAGTCCCGAGAAAGTCCAGTCAGCTGCCAACTGAGTGCCATCTAACACTTGTGGTTCTTTACCGTGCATAAGAATGTTGAAATACGCAGGTGATGGTTCCGCCCCTAAAATACAAAAAAGTTATTGTAAACGATGTTTTCGTGAATATTCTGTAAATTATTTACGAAATTTAAATATTTTATTTACCAGTTCTAAGAGACCATTCAGTGAATTCAAGCCCAGTCAAGTAGTTCAAGATGCTAGATTTTCCACCGCTCCAGGGACCCATGAAGAGTACCAAAGGCTTGGAGAAGATCTCAGGGTCGCCGAAATGTCTGTTACTTAGATCCCTGTACTTGTAAAGACCTTCTAATGGTTTGATGGCGCTTTCGTATAATTTTTTCAAATCTCTGAGTACAATATCCGCAGATTTTTCAACGGTTAACTCATCTTCACTCGCGTCTTCATCTAGTCTTAGGATTTTGGTGATATGGTCACGTGATCTTAAGTTTTCGGGAATATCAATGGTCTGAAATGAGGAAATTGTTAATGTTAATTAAATCTAATATTATAAAAAATCTATAAAACAAAACACAGTCGAAAAAAAAATGCATTACTCAATATTTTTCTGTGATTAACTTTTTGTTACTCCTAAAGCACGCCATTTAAATAGTATGTATGCTGTGCAGAGAAACCTCAAAGTTACGTAAATTGCAGTGGTAAAAAAGGAAAAGCAATGTTCGAACCATTGCATTTTCCATTATATAGATCCATTTATTAAGTTACATGTTGTTTAGTATGGAATTTTGAAGATTCATAACAGCAATCATGTACATTGTTTCTTTTTCTGTTTTTTTTACATAGTTTTAGGATGTTTTTTGATCGAATATCAATAAAATGCATTTTTCGTTCTTTCTTTTACTTACAATTAATAAATCTTCCTCGGGCGCTCCTTCTTCCTCTGAAGCTTCTTCATCAGTAGCCTCAGTTGCCTCCTCGCCAGCCTCAGATGCCTCCTCAGACTTGTCCCCATCTCCTTCCTCCTTGCTATCTGCAGCAGACTCCTCCTCTTCTTGTGACTTCTCTTCTACCCCTCCTTCAGCTTCCTCGACAGACACTTCCTCTTTTTCTTCGGATTCTCCTTTCTCTTCTACTGATTCTTTCTCGTCCGTTGTTTCCTCTGCTTCTTCTCCAGAATCAGCTTTCTCCTCTCCAGAATCGGCTTTCTCGTCTCCAGACTCTTCTTTTACTTCTCCTGAATCATCTCTGTCTTCGGATGTTTCATCTTTGTCTTCTTTAGATTCATCTTTGTCCTCTTTAGATTCATCTTTGTCCTCTACCGATGTTTCTTGCTCTCCGGACTCATCGTCAGCTTTTTCTTCTTCGGATTCGTTATCTTTACTTTCTTTAGAGTCATCTTGTTTACTGTCTGTGTCTTCTTGAGATTCATCAGCCTTTTCTTGAGATCCATCGTCATCTTCTTTTGTTTTATCATCATCGTCTTTATTTTCGTCGGACGAGTCTGCGACTTCAGCAGACTTGTCATCATCATCTGCTGATTCTTGACTAGCATCGGTTTCTTTACTGTCTTCTTCCTTTACTTCTTTGCTGTCTTCTTCGGATCCTTCTTGGGATTTTTCGTTACTTTCACCCTTGGCCTCGTCTTCTGCTTCTCCACTCTCTAAAATTAAGGAATTTTACCTATAGTTAATTGATTTAACAAGACTTTTATTTGCTCTTTTTTTGAAGAGGCTATTTGAGTGTACTAGTAAAAACCATTACTTATTCTCACCTTGGTTAGCTGCTTCTTCATCAGCAGATGCTTCTTTGCTGTCTGCATCACCAGCCTGTTGTTCATTGCTGTCCCCGTCGGTGTTTTCTTCCGCGGCTTCTCCTGAGTCAGTGTCGTCAGATCCAGCTTGTAAATCCTCGATGGATGCTTGGGGAACGTAGGGTTCGTCTGCTATTTCCACTGATGGCGCATCGTCTTCTCCACTATCAGCTGCTTCCCCACCATTTTCTGCTGAGTCAACTTCTTTGCTAGCATCCCCGTTGTCGACACTTACTTCATTACTGTCGTTGTTTTCGGCAGAATCTGTGAATATAATGTATTGTTCTTATAGGTAACCTTTTTAAATGTTATAGTTTGTTCGTATTTGCTTTGAAATAAATGCATATGGCCAAAAATATCGAAAATAATATTATTGCATATCGTCAACTAACAGTGTTACTAATGATGCTGCTATACATGCGTCATTATTTTAGTCTCGTGTTGTTTGGATTGTGGCTCACATCGTAAGGAATATTCGATACAATAACCTAGTTCCCGAAAGATATTGCTTTACATCCATCAATTCTCGGAATTTATTGTAATTTTCCTCAGAAACACTGTTGCAAGTTTCTCTGCCACTAGGTTTACGTAACGATTCATCAGTTTTGTCCGTCCTTGACTATACGTGCAGTCGTTTCAAAGTCATAATTTCTTATTAACAGTCCGTCACATCTCTAGTTTGACGCTCTCAAGTGAATTTCTACGTTGCGTGGTTATAAATAAAAGTTTAATTTTAGATGGCTCAGCCTCAATACGTTTTAGAGGACAATGACTATAAAGCAACATTATAATATTTCAGCGCATGTCTGGAAAATAATAACTTTGTTACAAATCCTAGACATCACAAAGTTGTGTGATGGTTTTATTGCCTACTGAAACACTACTACGATGGTCAATCATATTTACAGCCGGTCGGCCTGTCGTTGTCATCAGTTACTGAATGATGCATTCATTTTTTTTTTCTTGGATTTACGAAATTCTAACGTGTCAGTGAATATCTAGGTATTATTTAAATTCTAACTCCATCAATAATTTCTATACTGATTTACACACTGTGCTCGTAACCTAGTTTTTTTATTTATTTAATAAGAATAATTACAATGGAAAAAATATCTGGATGATCTATTATTTAGCCGACATTAATATCGATGACGCGCCGACGTCCGCGCAATTAAAATAGATCCGACATCTCAACACCAGCAAACTTGTGTCAATCCGAGATTATTCCTGGTTCCGCTGAGGTCACGTTTAATAGCGTTTACTCTAAAGTTAAACGTGTCTACAGTAACCGTTCGGGAACTATTCACGGATGCGGTGAATCGGAATATTTTAGACGTTTGTTTAAATTACAAATCATGTCCTTGGTAAACCGATAAATAATTACATAGTAGGTTTTAATCTGGCCCTGTTCGTTCTGTTTTTGTTTCAGTTTCAGTGTCGAAATTAATCGAAAGAACCATGCACCTAGCTTCTGAAGTTTCGTAAGTGCCCATGTAGGTTTGATTTTGACCGGTATGTATGTATGTTCATCTGTTACCTCATAACTTCTAAACTACCAATCATAATTCGATAAATGAGGTATCATTGGAAGCATCTTGATCGTCCGCTGGTTATAGGCTATGTGACGTCACATTAAATGCAATATGGCGCCCTCTAGAGGACATAAAGATATGAACTAAAAAAAAAGTTTTATTTGTGCCATGTTGGGTATCAAATGAAAGGACTTAACGAGAACATTACAAATATGTATTTATATCGTATTTGTCTAAGTAAATAAATATGTTTAAATTGTTAAAGACAAGCAAAAGTGAGACTGTGCTACGTACGGCGCAGCTGTAAAATTAATACCTACCATTAAAACCCAAACTTTTTTTTTAAGCTGCTCTGCAAATACTTTATCACGAAATTATAACCCCAAAATAATTTAAATAAAAAGTAAGGTCAAAAATTTATAACCCGACTACTGAAAAATCACGCTGCCTATACGTATGCATCTAAAAATTATAATGGCATGCGACCATGGCCATTGACCATTTTTGTACCTATGTCTTGATTTCTCTCTGAAATATTTTCTTGTTTCATACTTTTTAGAGCGTGATTTTTCAGTAGTCGAGTTTTATTTTGAGAAAACCCGTTTGTAATGATTCCATGGTCGCATATGTTTTGTCAGTGATTTAAGAATATTTATAGATATCATGTGGACGTTAGGTACTATCCAGATACCAAACGAACCTAAAGTAATTTTCATTCAAAATCTTCCGTTTAACTAATTTAATTTAATGGGTTCTCATGCCAAATCTTTCTAAAATAAAGCTATTTTTAAGTGATCATCAGGTGTACCTATAGATAGGGAAACTCAGGGATCTTGGACTACAAATAACTAGGTAGTAAATTAGTTAAAAGCAATTAAAATGCCTTTACCTGGTTCCACATCTCCTGACTCGAGCTCTTTAAGAGCTTTTTCGATGTATGGCCGGCATTGTGACTCAGATGGTATTTCGTCGTCAGCTGAAAACAATTTATAATATTACGTAAAACCGCCTCCAACATATTATTCCAAAAAAAGTTGTATCAAGCACATTCAATAAATGGGAATTACAGATCCAAATATCAACCAGCAATTTTCTTTGTAATTCATCCTTCATCATGAATCACACATCCAGAACATGATCCATGAACATCCAGCCAGTCGTTCTCCTTATCTTTTAAGATTTTTCCGTCCTTTGTACGGGCTAGCTAAATATACTTTTCTAACCCATTCAGATAAGCATCTAAATCCCCATGTAGTCCGTCAAATACTCTCTGGATTAGAGGAGGAACGTGAGTCAACCTTGCGCATCCACGTTGCGTCTAAAATGCATTCAAGATCTTGTATTTACCTATCTATTTCTGTCTCTAAATAGTTTGTGTTTATTAGATTAGTATTCATTTTATCAATAACTGAAAACTTCTTGGCTATCTCGTCAGCCTTTCGCTGCTCTGAGCCACTGCTGTAGACTGCTGCTGCATAAGCCTCTCTCCAGTCAGTTACAAAAACGAAATCTCTTCTAATACTTGATTTAATTAATGTTTTGCGACCATCAATAAAATAATCACCTAATCATAATTTTATCATCACGTGCTCTTGCGTCATTATCAGCTGTAGATACGTCAAATGTGAATCACGTTCATTCCTCATCATTCCTATTAGCCTTCTATCTTGTATATCTTTTTATTTGCCATTGGACAATTATATTTCCATTTCTTACATTTTTTGCACTTCTTCTTTCTAATGTCTAAGTAATCCATCCATTTGTGTTTCATTAACCAAACAATGATTAGGTTTCGGTTGATTAATAGTGTTCATTTCTTTATTAAATTTCGTAGCTTTTGCTGCTTTAAATGCTGTACATAACCTTCAAATTAGGGACCCAACATTGTAAAGAGTAAAGACTAAAATTTTGAAACTTTTGGAATAAGCACCTTCATACTTACCATTTCAATAATAGTTTAGGAGCCCTTTACCTATATTTACAACATTTATGAAGGAATTTAATACAGGAAATGAGAGATTAGAAATCTTTTTGAGTCGTCTTGGATTTTCTCATGTGTAGTATTTTCACCGAGCGGTTTATTGCCGGCCTTGGTGCGTCGCTCTACAAAGTAGAGCTGTTTGTGTTTTATGTTGCGTGCTATGCTGCCTGACATTGACTTACATGTGGAGCTGACAGTCTCTACGTGTAGTCTCTTTACTATAGCAAACTGAATGCTTTCTACCATAGGTATGCCTGCCCTTAGCCTACATGGATGTTTGAGCGACTATATACTTCTGTGATTATGCACTTTTTCTGCGTATAAGAGGTAGATTCTATTGTTTTAGGTTACATAGATAGGTTTCATAAAAACGTCTTCTGCCTAAATTGCATAGCAGAGAAAAAATATGGTTTTTTTGCTACCGCATAATTTAAATTTAACGGTAACAGTCTAGGTGCTCTAGTTGGACGCAAACCAAATATTGGTTTACTGTCTACAAATGTGAATTAAAGAGGGACGTAGTTCTTAAGTTAAGGCATTACGCTAACGATGAAGGGCAACATGCAGTTATGACGTGACCTAGATCCATGTCATACTTTTATAATGTCGTCACGATCCTATCCTTTTTCACAAGATGGCGTCGCACAACGACAAATCCCTGTATTTCTATTTACGTATCTAGCTTTGCGATGTAGCGAGGCGGCCGGCGCTCTACCTTCACTCAACTCTCTCTGATAAACATAGCAGAGAGTAGACAAAACCTGTTAATAACTCGGTCACTAGATCATTTTGTCATACAAAACTTCACCTAAGGTTATCGCCAAAAATAGAGCACATACGTGAGCTTTTTACATAATTTCAGCGCAAGTTACGCCGAAAATAGCAACGATGTAGTGACGCAGAGTGGGAGCGAAGATGTGCCGCCGGCTCCCACTCGGCGAGCGGCCTGGACTCACCTCGCACCGTCGCGGCGCACGCCGACGCCACCAACAACATGCACAACATTATCCTCCATAGCGTCAATCCTTTGCTCCACATGTTGTTCAAGTTAAGCCCGCTATGCTGGGCTATCAGTCATTTGCACACACACTCGCGCACCTGGTCGGCCGATCTAAGGACGTTATTCCTACACATCTACACTGAATGAGCGAATCCACTTAATATGTCGGCTCAACACGACTCGCATCCCCTCAGGAATGCAACTCGGGTCAAAACCGTTGCCATTAAATCGCGGTTGGAGTTGACCAAACCGAAACACGTCGCGAAATAAATCTTAAACGAAAGCAATAAATTATTGAACGACAACTCTATTATTAACCGCGATTCAATGGCTAAAATGTTGGCTGCAGCGGCAAGCGGTACGCGACACTGCACGTAAAGACGACGGACGTACTCTATTTCCGGAGACAGCACAGCATCGCTGGTCGGAGGGGTACTGGCGTGAGCGCGAGGCTCTCCCCGCGCCGGAGCTTTCAGCGATATTCAGCGCGGTGCGCGTGCCAAGCGCAGCCCACGGCGACGCGCGGCGCCCGCGCAGCCCGCGCGACCAACCTGCTTCACATCACAACCTGGACGGCTCAATAAAGCTTATTTTGTTTATAATCCACGTGTTTTATATATTATTCTAACCTATCGACAGGTTTTTCTAATATACGTAACGTCTCGACTATCATAACGAGACTAAAAGAAACAAACGCTTAAGAATGTGAGACTGATTTATTACAACGCATTACTTATCCATCCAAATGAAGTTCTGTGGAGTATGAGTCAACACATTTAACACCTGTTTGAAACAGGGTGTCTACTCATCTTAACATAATAATATAGAGATTCCCATTACAGTACTCTTTCAAAGTGATCTAAAACTGACTCTAACATTTCTAATTTATAACAGACCACATGAAATTCAAGGCTGCTCCACGTATTTTAGGGAAACTCTATCCCCGTCTTCTATGACGTCTTCCCACTTTAATTGTGGTTTAATTTCGTCCAAGATTAGATAATAAATATAATAGGAACGCGCCAAATGGCTATTATATGAATAACGTAATAGGACAAGTGTGGTGTTGGTGTAACGTTCACGAAGCATTAATACTTGTCGAAATACAAGATCTGTTGGCAGGAGGAGCTGGTGTGGCCACCCGCTTTAATACATCAGCATGTCGCTTTCGAGATTACTGCACTTGGTGCAGTGACATCCCGAAAGCCTGTGCCTACGCAAATATAGTTTTCATTCGCAGCTATTTACAGATAGTCCTTGTACCGTAGGTGTCATAACAACACATTTAGGTATGTGTACCTAACCTACGTTTTACGACGAAAGACGGATATTTTACTAGGAAAGTAAACGTTTTCAGATCTCACGAAAGGTACGGACCTTGTTACCAAGATGATTTCCAATATTTTTACACGAATTAAGTACAATTTGCAGTAGTGAACCCTAAAAATTGAGTATAAGTATTCCATTCAAGGAAAAAGAAAAAAGGATTGTGTGGTTTTATGAAACCACGGTAAAAGTGTAACTTCTATAGGTGCCGCCATATTGGCCTTGGCTGCTCTGACGAGCGCCTTTCACTTTATCCCTACTCCGCGGCCGAGCGTCACGCGACATGCAACACACAGACGAAAAAGTTTGAGACGATGTAATAAAAGTTTCACTTTAAAAAGATTCCTAGTTTCCTGCGACCTAGATGGATGATGCCCAGCATTCACTCGGATACATAGTTTTTTAAGCAAACTTTTAGTAAAATGATTTCGAAAGAGATGTACCTAAATTTAAATATGTACCTAAACGATCTTTAATGGTATATTTACAATGTGAAGAAGCCCTACTCGTAAAACAATCATATTTTATAGCGCCACTATGAATTTATTACCACAGGACGCGACCGACCGCTACCAATATCTAGGTGCAATAAATACCTGGTGCAAGTGGCAACGTTATCGATTGCCAAACATTTATTATTATATCAAAATGACTGACATTTATTGGGTTTGCACCAAAAGAAATAAAAGGTTCGGCAATTTAACTAATTGTCTTCATCATCACTCGTTTAAAGGCTATCCCGCAGACAGGTATGATGCGACTCTAGTAAGTAAGTAGACCAATTTCTATTAAAACATCATGGAAATAGTTCTACCAGAATCGCGCCGCACCGTGTCGCTCGCCGTCGTGTCGCGATGAAAAGGCACGCACCTCTGTCTTTTCGGATTCATGTGTGTATTGTATAATTATCACTTGCTTCAAAAACGGTGAAGGAAAACATCGTGAGGAAACCGACATGCCTGAGAGATATCTCTAAGACATATGAAGCCAAGTCAGAGGCCCATGGGCGGCGTTAAAACTCTGACACCAGGTTAGTCACCAACCACACAAAAAGAAGTCGCGTCGTGCCTGTCTGCGGGAACCTTAAGATTCATTATGTAGGTAATTAATAAAAACCGGCCAAGTGCGTGTCGGACCACGCACAATGAAGGGTTCCGTAGTTGGGATGAATTAATCCCAAAAACAAACTTAACTTTGTAGTTGAAAAATATGTTCTCCCATACGGAATGTATGGGAAAACATGTTTTTGCAACTGCAAAGATAAGTTGGTCGATTATTACTCGTTCACTTGTAGAGTCTACTTAGCTGTGATAGTTTTCCTTTTAATTTCGTTATATAAACTACTGTTGTGATTTTTTTCACACACCCAAAATCAACCATTTAGCCGGCAGGGGGGGACACTTGACTCTAACAAAAATTAGCACTTTAAAGCTTAATATTTCGCAAACGGATCCCTGAATCCAAAGATGGTTTTCACAAACTCACAATGTTTTTAAAGGAAAAAAATAACATCACCACTTTACGTGTATGAGAGGTACCCTAAAAAAAATGTTTTTCATAATTTTATTTTACCACTTTGTCGGCGTAATTAAAATATATACCTATGCCAAATTACAGTTTTCTAGTACTAAGGGTCTCGGAGCTAGACCGTGGACAGACAGACAGACAGACGGACATGACGAAACTATAAGGGTTCCTTGTTTACTACGGAATCCTAAAAAGAGTACTTACCATAGAAAATAAAACTCATTTCGAATACTTATTACCTTATTTTGTTTTGTTGGTTAGCGTACCTACTTGTGGGTAACCAACAGAATGCTGTGTGCTTAAATGATTAAATCTTTACATTCTAATCAACTTTCATAATACGTTCAACCAAAAATTTACAAAACGATTAATTTTATGTATGACACTTGATCAACAGAAACCGGGTAAACTTAGGTATCAGAAACCGGGGTTTAGAATTAATTAAGCAAATGCCCATGAAATATCCCATAATTTAAGGAAGAAAACTGAGTTGTAATGGGAGTTCCACAAGGCTCCAGCTAGGGCCCTTAGCGAGCAAACTCATCGTCTTGTCACTTGTGCTTGTTATACAATAGTATTCGGCGGGCACTAGTGCAGTAGTCACTATGGTTCCACAAAGTTCCAGTCTAAGCCATTTAGCGATAACACTCTTGTCTTGTACTTGTTATAACAAGACGAATTTAGGTACCTATACCAAATAGTAATCACTGTGGGAGTTCCACATGGCTCCAATCTAAGCCACTTTGTGAAAACTCATTGCTTTGTTCAACGTTCAGTTTCGACCAAATCCATCTATCTGTCCGCGGTTTAAATCCGTGACCCTTTGCGCTAAAAAGCTGAAAATTGGCATGATTATAGGACATAGTAGTCAGTCACGCCTACAAAGTATTTTAATTTTATTTTTTTGTTTAGCGTCTATTCCATTGTGTCGGGTCGGGTGTCGTTGGATAGGTCTTTCAAAAATATTGGGGGTATGTTTTGAACATTTTTAACTGACTTTTCTCAATTCGAACGCATTTTTTTTTTTAATTTTTATGTGTGTTCGCGGATAACCTCGTCGTTTATGAACCGATTTTGATGATTCCTTTTTTGTTGGAATGGAGATATCCCAAGGGTGGTACCATCATGATAAGGAAACCAGGATCTGATGATGGCATCCCAAAGAAATCGAGGGGAACCTTCGAAAATCGTAGTGGCGACTAGTGCGTTTGTTAATTTTTAAATTAAATATTTTAAAGCACTACTATTTTATGAAGGTCTGGAGTCGATCTGATGATGAAGACATAGGACAGTCAAGGGAACTCCTCAACGTTTTACAGTAGCTACCTTGTTTATAGTAACTCGTGCAGTTGCTCTCGGAAAGCACCATTTGGTGAAGTGGAACTGATGATGAAGACCACAAATGGCCACCGGAACTACTCAATGTAAATATTCATCTAAACTACGGAAGGAACCATTGACTGCGTGGTCCAACACGCAATCTGCTGGTTTTTTATATATTTTTACATTGTAAAATAGCTGTATTTGTATAGGTTTATAAATAACAATAAAAAGACAAAATATTTATAAAATCTTAATTTATTTTTTTAAACTATTATCCTACAAATACCTACGACATTCTTAAAATATATGGATATCTGAAGAAAATTCTGGATGATAAAATCAAAACCACAGACAGGAGATTACCACGGAAAGAGTTCACTTAAATTATGTAAATCTATTTATTTCTACAATGAAAATTATATGTAGAAAGTATAATTACACAAATTAATGTAAATCAACCTAAAATTACACAGAACTCAACCTATGAGCTAGTAATTAATTTTATTGACTTACAGTCAAAACCATTTATAACGACTTCAAAAGAACCAGCCGATAGTCATTATATCCAAACACTATCTTAAATAAATAGAAATGTTGAGACCTCAAAATTTTGTTGTTATAACCGGTATATCGTTTTAAGCGAAGTCGTTATAATAGGGTTTTGACTGTATATATTTCTAAGCAGACAGGATGCAACCTGATAGATTACCAAGTGATAACAAAGGCCTTCAAATTATGAGTTTAATGAAAAAACAACAAGACTGCTGTCTCTAATGATCTATAATAATAAGTTCATCTATACTCCAGTCTTCATAGGAATGGTCGGGGAGGTATCGTCTGATGATAATTGGAATCTTGCCGTGCTTCAGTTCTTTCATTGCTATCTGTAGAGGATCTGTTTCACCTTCCAACTCTACCATTACTGGGGCACACATGGCTATCTGCAATGCTCTTGTACCTGAAATGATAGAAAAATAGTCAGTCACTTAATAAATTCATACAAAATTTACACTTCAGTAGGTATGCCTTTACAAGCTGATTTCATTTGATAATTATTGTGATATTTAAAGATGATCACCTTTTATAATGCACTTAAGACCAGTAATCAGTATGTGAATGAATTGAATTACAAACGGAACGAATTATGTAGGTATCTGAGCTCGAAACATAACCTTACCTAGAACTCTCGCGCGTTCGTACTTGGTCATGTACCGCGAAGTGATGCGCTTAGACTTCTCAACTCCTCCGCCAGCTTGGCCGGGCAAGAGGCATTGAGCATTAAATCCTTCTTCCTCCTGTTCCTCTGTCTCCTCAATGTTATCATCGTCCTCAGCGATATCGTCATAGTCTGCTCCCGCGTCTTCTGCCTCATATTCTTCGTCAGCCATTATTTCAAAAGAACAAAGAAGTACAATTTAATTGTTCATTGATGTTCAAGTTACGAAATCTTCAGATAATTCGCCTATTTGTTGGATTTCAAGGAATTGTTTTACTTTTAGTAAAGATAAACTGGTTAGGTTAGCTTTCTGTTGTCAACTATTTGTCAAAAATTACACACACAAACACAATCATCACATTACAGAAACGTCAGAGACCACAGAGCAATGTTTTTTTTTTTCTATAAACTTTTTGATCGTGTTACCGTGGTCTTTCAATATATTACAATGTTCTCTGTGACTGTGGTGGACGTGGTGGTTGTGGCTTGTGGTTCATGGAGCTTTCCTAAGGCATTTTTTATTCTAGGTTCTTAGTTGTGTTTACAACGATTTGATATGCTCAAGAATATTTTTAGTGTATTTGGACGAAGTTTTCCATTGTGGGCTTCTTTGCTAGAAAGTGCTCTTACAAAATGGTATACTTGTGTAATATTTTAATTTTTTTTTTTATTATTGCAGATCCTCAAGTTTCAAGCAAATGGTAATAATTTATGGACCACTTTCCGAATATTTCCGATTATTGAAATGATTTTTTATGAACGCAACCTTATCTTTTTGCCTATGGTTATAAAAGATATTTTTCCTTGTCGTTGGCAATTGGCAGCCTTTCCTTTTCCGGTTCTGCATCAAAGCTGTAACCATGCCGGTGTGTATTTTTATTTATCTGAGTAAAATATCTCGCTGTGTTCAATTAAATCACAAGTTTTCTGTGTTCGTTATTGTTTTCTGATATTTCTGGTAGTTTGTAATAGTGCCTTCCAACACCAAAGTGGAAACTCGGTCTCATCCAAACAAGCGGATACACATGGCAGTACCTGACATGTCAGATGAATAACTAACAAAAAACTTGAAGATTTAGCCAATTGTTTCACAGTTTTTAACAAAATGAGGCTGATAAAGTTCAATCAGTGCTTTAAAAGTTCCTATATCCACAAATTTTATTTACTGCGAAGTGACCAAATAACCTAAATGTGCGTCTTCGGGGTTTCAGCTCGCAATTGATTTACTGCATCCTTCTCCCGCGTCGGAGAAAAGGAAACACAAGTTGAAGAGGCTGGTGCCACATCCGAACTCATACTTCATGGATGTCAAGTGCCCTGGCTGCTACAAAATCACAACTGTATTCAGTCACGCGCAAAGGGTGGTCGTATGTGCAGGATGCTCAACGATCCTTTGCCAGCCCACCGGTGGTCGCGCTAGATTAACGGAGGGTAAGAATCTTTTCATTTTCATTCATACTAAACGCATCTCAGTGTATATCTGTTCAAACTTGACATTTGTGAAACTATTATTATTACACCACATTGCCAAACAGCCTAAACCACCCATGACTATACAAACCTCTGATAATGACCCAAACAAAGAGTGAATTTATAGCAGGAAAACCAATGGTATTTTACCATAATCCTCATATTGGATCAAGTTTTTCTTAACTGGTAGTCTGTCATAACTTCATAAGGCATTTTTAGGACTATCATAAACCAAAACTATGGGTATCACCATTAGCAAACAGTATTGATTTTCTTATACTTTAAAATTGTCCAAGAGACATGACTGCAAGGACCTAATCTTCCTATCATTATCTGGCCCTTAAGGGGGATGCGCTAAAGTAGCCTGCAAAATTCAAATTTTCTTATGTTTTTTGCAATTTGCAGGTCAAGTTCTTTGTTGATTAAAATATGATTCAAGACTGTAACAAATATGGCTTTACTAAATTATAATACCATGGAGTTTCTTGCCAGCTCTTCTTCATAGGAAACAATCTATTGGAACTATGCACCTAGCTTCTGGCATTTCATAAGTGCCCTTGTAGGTTTATGTGAAATAAAATAATTTGAATAATCCTTAAATGTCATGATTTTATGAAATAACCAATCAATAGGATTGCATGAACTTAGAGAGTTGTATTGATGATTTTTATTTCTACAAATATATATTTGATATGGCCACAAATCATATTTAGATCAACATACAACTTTATACTGACCTGCGAATTGCAAAAAACGTAAGAAAATTTGACTTTCGTGGGCTACTGTGACTCCCTAAACCCATTTTATTTGGGGTGGTGCAGAATGTCTTCTTTCATATAACTGCTCAACCATTGATTTGCCTTAAGAAGTCGATAACAATAAAAATTCTTTTGTCTCATTAGTGACAGTTAAACTCACATCTCTACTAGCCGTCATCTTAGTATTCACCCCCCCCTTTCTAGTCATATTATTTATCTCGATAACTATATCAAACTCTTGTGTAAACATGTTTATGTGATAGATCCTTGTCCACAATCAGTCATATAACAAGTGAAAATGGTGTGAAACAACAATTGCTAATAGAACTAAGATCATCAAATACTACATAAGCCAAAAGGAACATTGCCTATCATAATCATTAAATATTTGTGCCCCGAATAAGGCATTAATTCAGGTTAGGAAGTATGGAATAATGTTGATGATGTTATTTCAAATGGTTAATGTAAATTGTGCAATCTTGCAGTTTTATTTGCATTGCACCTATTGTGCAATAATTATTGTATCCTTTGTTGATGCTCCTATCTACATTATAAGTAGATGCTTATTGATATGTCTATATTTTTGTTTTGTTGGTCTCCGTTATATGACATAGTTATTTGGGGTCAGTGACCACTGTAGTTATTTTTGTGTTGTACATTGTGGGGTTTATTTATACATATATTTTTTATGTATATGTTGCTTAAAGTTAATTAATGATGAGTGACTGTTTAACCATAAATTTTTGACATTTGAATGTCACATAACTTTAAGCAAAGTTTATAAAACCCCTGTAAATAGGGTGGTTCTGATTAAGTTACGCTTATACTTGTAACTTGGAAAGTACTCATATTTTTTTTTTCATCTTCTCCTTGGAAGTTAGCCTTTCAATGTTTACTAACACAATATTAATTCTGTTTCAGGATGTTCATTTAGAAGAAAACAACATTAATTATCCCGGAGAGAGAGCCCTATTTACTTTAAGATTCTTTTATTTCCAATGTGAGAAGGAGAGATATTTTACAAAAATTTGTTAAAATGGATCCAGATAAGCACTACCAATAAAAGGCTTTTTCAAAGGGAATTTTGTGGTTTGATTCTTTAAAATAAATGTAACTTTTAATGTAAATATTTTTATTTTCTTATAACTAAATTTATTGCACACTTTTCTAAAAATATCACATAGTCAAGGAATATCCCTCATATTTTTGCTTGAATAATTATCTTATTATCATTCAGCCTAAATTCACATTATAATATTTTTTACGATAAAGTAACAACATTTAAGCTAGCTTTTACATTGCTATAAATCAATGTAATTTACACTAAAACATTATGATGTGATGTCTGCAAGTATAAACTGCTGCAATACAGCTTATCCAGCCTCTGATTCTATTACATAGATATAACAATTAAAACAAGGAGGAAAATGTAAACTAGGTAATTCTATAAAAATAACAAACATTCATTATTGAAATTAAATAAATAACAATGTCAATAATCATAAATTCATAACAGTTTGAAGTATTTATACTACAAAAAATGGTCTATAAAATGGCAAGTTTGAAGGCTTCAATCTACTTTTTCAAAAAAAGTGTTATTAGCCTTTACTAGTTGTGCTTCAGGCAGCTCCAAAGCTTCATCTGCGTTCTTTATATCTTGTTTGATTGCTTCTATTAGGTCATCTAAAGATTTAAAATTCTTCTCTCCTCTCAAATATCCAACTAAACTCACTTTCAATCGTGATCCATAGAAATCTCCATCGAATTTGTGCATGACGTGGGTTTCCTGAAAACGTAAAAATATACAGCAGTATAGTATACTAAGTAATTGATAAAAATAATACTGAAATCATCAATGTCTTTCTATAAGATGTTATATAATATGTAGGTCATGAATCTAAAATAGATTAAAACTTATAGTCCGCGCAATCCACGAAGACGCGCCCCACTCCGCTCCGCGCCGTACTAGAGTTCAGCTTACAGTACAGTAATCGCGGAGTGGGGCGCGTCGTCGTGGATTGCACGGACTATACACCGTATGTTCCGAATGCTGGCCGACTCTAATCCCACGTACGCACGGACGTAAAAATATCGCGGTGGGATTTTATCGCGCACTGGATTTTCAACTCTCGATGTTAAACCGAGCGTTGAGAATCCAATAGAGTGCAACCCAGCGCATCGAAAAAATACACTGTAGGATTTCCAACTCTTGGTGCTAAGCAGAGCGATGAAAATGAAAAAAATCGCCCGTGCGTACCTAGGCTAAGACAACACAGCCAATGAAAGTGGTACAAGTCCATAATAGGTAAGAAATCTGTTCCAATAAATAGTAAACATCATCGCGCCGGCGAGCATACGTATGAGACAGCAGAGTTGCAGAAACGTCGTAGGTTAGTTACTAAAGAGTACCACGCATGAGAAACGGCTTCATTATGTTGAATGGAATGAAAATGATCGGCTGTAAAGCCTCGTGCTGACTGGCGCAACGCGACTAACAAAACAATTTCTAAGAAAACTTTACGGTGGAACAACCGGTGTTGCGTCGCGCCAGTCTGTACATTTATTCGATAAACCAGTAACCCAGGGAACTAGAATAGTTTCTCATAAGTTAATTGATAAACATTAAAGTCTAAAATGTCAAGGCAATGGAAATTGAACAAGGCTTAATTTCTTCCACGTATGTGTTCTGAGACAGCGAAACGATGGCGGTAGACCACGATGGAGATATCAAGACGCTTTGGAAGAATTAGCAAGGTTTAAGCTGCTTGTCCACCGAAGCGGAGCGGAGAAATGTGCCAATATTAGGCTGCCTGTCCACTGGAGCGGAGCGGAGAAATGTGCCAATATTAACCAATAGAATCTAAAGTCCGCTCCTATTGGTTAAAATTGGCACATTTCTCCGCTCCAGTGGACCTTTTCCCAGCACTGGGAAAACAGCTATGTATGATGTGGTTGTGAACAAAGGGACAAAATTGGGATGATTTAGTAGTAGTCTTAAAACAATTGTAATACGAATCTGGGAATTTGTAAATAGATATATTAAAAACTACAGCCCTTAGTGTGGTCCCTCAGTTCGCACAAACCATCAGCCAGATCTCAGAAAGTAGGTATCTCAAACATGAAGGTTAAAGATATTGACTAAATAACAGACCACCAAGGGACCGTTCAAGTATTACGTAAGCATATATAGGGGGGTGGGGGGTCTATGCTTATTTTTGATGACATGGGGGGTACAATTAATCAGTGCTTGACGTAAATGGACGTAATTTTAGTCGGCAAGTTTTTAATCACGTCTAAACTTGTATGGAGAGTGACAGGCGCTGATTAATTTGACAGGACTAAACTAAAATTTATCTTCTGTCCTTTTCTTAATGAAATAGACAGAAAAAGATGCACTGAACTTAAATTTAGTTTAGTTTGTGAACAAGGGAATCGGCACCATTGTGTCTCATATCGAAATGAGGGATCTATGCTTAATTTTATCGACGGAAAGTTTGGAGTCTAATTGAGAAATTTTACGATCATTGTAAAAATTGATGAAAAAGAACAGATTTTTGCTAAAAAACATGTTTATTTTCAATTAATGGTAGTTTTTATTCCAAAATTTTCATTTTATGAGGACGCCTAATTACTTCCAATCATTATGGAGTTTGTTTCATCGCGATAGATCATTTAGTTTAAAATTGCTACAATTTTTTTTAAATTCCTTGGATTAGAGTTTTCGTCGTCGATTACCGAGATTTCCCTCATTTCGATATGTGCACATTAGAAAGACTCACACCGCATACATATATATAATATTTTTTTGTTATCTGCGATGGGTATCCCAGATTATTATACGTTTTATTTAAAAACTTTTTAGTTCTAAATACGCTCACATGGCGCTGTTACTTTCCATACAAAAATTATAGATGGCGACACTAGAACGAACACTATTATTGTGGTTTCGATTACCAAAATAAATCTCACATTCATAATAATTACCCAGACTCAGAACAAATTAGCCTTAGCCTGTAAGCCATTGGTACAAAAAATATTAATGCTTTGAGTTTGAGTTTTGAGTTTATTACAATAGAAGTACAAACCTAAACTGAGGTTGGACCGAATAAAAACCTGCGACCCGTAGCGTAGATGCTGTTCAGAAGCTAATCGTTGAGCCACTGCGTGAACCTATTCCTACCTTAGTTCCTACAGGTATCGTGCGTGAGACGGTTGATACCTATGATAAAAATGATAATGAACTACCATCGGGGTAACGCATATCTAACCAATTTGAAAACAAAATCCCGTGCACACGACCCTTTTTTTTCGTAGGTAAGCTATACTATAGCGGCCGAGCGCTGCAAGCAAGAATAGTCCTTACAGTGTACAGATATGCGTTTCTTTGATAGTCATACATACCTACAAATAATAGCAATGTAAGTAAAAAAAAGTGAAAACTTGAAACAAAATCGGCACCGCGGTAATCAACGCGTTGCTGTCTTTTTAATGGTCAAAAGCTGGTGTCGTAACAGTGTCGCGAAATCAATGGTTTAGTCCCATCACAAAAAATGCCCAACGCGCCTAAAGAAGTTTTCACTTAAAAAATTGTTAATCTACGTAAAATATTCCTTATTTCCGAAATTGGCATTCCATACGTAAAACCACGAAGTAAACATAGGGTAAACCCTACCTAAAACTTTATTTCCGAATATTCAACACATTTTCGTTTTAAAACAAGTTCAAATAAGTAGGTATGTATTATGTAGTCAAGTCACGTTGACTTTGCAAATATTTAAACAAAGACAGATAAGTCCTAATTTATTTAACATCTATTTCATTCAATTTTTAGCATTTTAAGTTTATCACAATTTACTTATTATTTTGTTGCTGATAAGCAAAATCGAACCAGAGCAAAACAATGGAATGGATTAAATGGCGTAGCCGCTTCTGACATTTAAACTTAAACAGTTTGCTTTGTTTAAAGGCTCGTACAGACCGGGCGCGACACGGGTCGCGCTGCCTGTCGCGCCCGCGATATCGCGTTGGCTTTAAGCGCAGGCACACTGCATGCCTGCCGGGGTCGCGGGAAAGTCCGAAAGGGATACCGTAGCCCCTGGCAACATTACAACTGATGGAACACGGGTGGGTTTTAGTCAGTAAGAGTCTGACACGCCCTCCCGCTTCGCCCAGAGCGGGAGAAGTTATTTGATAATTTCCCACCCAAAAAAAAGGCCTCACTGCATGTGGCTAACGTAGCTAAGTTCATAGTTCGCAGTGTGAACCGAAGTATGCAAACACAGGGAACGCGAAAGTACTCCATGACGGGGAGCAGACTTTTTTGGTCACCCCCTTACTTCAATCCCCGGTCCCGGCTTCCTTCGATCAATTTACTGAAGACGAAACAGAGATGACTAGGTCAAGCAAATTATCAGTGAAATTATAAAAAAATATTTCTTAGTATATTGCGAAGATTCACACGACGACGTAGACGTAGCTGGCACGGTGAGGAGCAAGACTACTAACCTTTCTACTTGAAAAAAAGTCTCATAAAAATATTGTTATGCTTTGCTCTCTACGACACTTTTTCTTACATACACACGGCTACACATCAAGCTATACATTTCTAGTTTATGCTGATGTCGCATTGTATAAGATTTCGGTACAATGCGAGGTCAGCTTATACTGGAAATGTATAGCTTGATGTGTAGCCGTGTGTACAAGCGCTTTTTCATTTGAAAAAACCAGAGAAACTTTTACCAGGTAGTAAAATTGAAGGGGGCGCCCCCCGCCCCCCGTTTGATTTTAGGGCCCTGCTCTGCCCCCCACTAACGCGGTCCCTGAGCAAACATTCAATTTAGCTTCGTTTCCAGTAGTCTGCGCTTTACGAAGAAGACATACACGACATTGCGGTGGCGATGGAGGGACAAGCTGAACTCTTACAGCGGTTACGTCCGACCCGAATCCGAGAAATGTCGGTCCGAAGTAGCCGTAGTACTATTTGTATGAGGGGTTGCGCACTACATCCCAACTTTGTCCGAAAAAATTTAGAACATTCCCAATTCGAATCGGACGTAGTGCGTAAACACTCAGGGGGGTATTACACTATCATATCTATGATCAAAGATATAATGAAATTGTAAAATAGACATATTATAGTTAATTTGTGAGCTTCGTAGACAGGTACATGATATAATAATTATGATAGTGTAATATCTCCTTATGGGGGATATACCCATCAACGTTGCCAGACGTCCCGATTTCGGCGGAACTTCCCGATTAAATAAAAAAAATTAATGTCCCGTGCGGGACAGGCTCAGTCCCGATCACGGAGCAAATACAAAGAGGAGACGGCCTAAGCAACTGTGCACTGTGATTCTCAACTAGGTCCTGACGTCATCATGTAGGCGTGGCCTTAGTCAGTGTATTGTTGGCGTTCGTCCTGTGCACAGTTTTGTAATAGTTCCCATTTTACAGCATATTCGCGCTAGAAGAAAAAAAGAATGAAGTGTTGTGTTTTATCTTGTAAAAACTACTCGGATAGACGTTCTGATGCTATGGATGGCATTACATTTCATTTGTAAGTAATTTTATGCGTAATTTATTAAAATAGTTCTAGAAAAATCTCTTAGCGACAGCGTTTCCAAACATAATTCTACCCGACACTAGATGGCGATACTTAGTGTCATGGGAATTATAAATATTTAGGTACGTAAAGCTCAGTACTAACATATTTTAATATTCATATGTACTGAAATTTGTTCAACATTCATTCCTAACGACCCTTTAATGGCCAAAATATTATTTTTGTATTTTTTATATTATTTTGTAAACAGGCCGCCATCTATCGTCAACTATGAAGAACAAACATAAACATAACAAAAAGACAGGGCCGTAATTAGAATCTAATTATTTTACCGAATGTCTGTCTCATAAATGGAAAGTACGGAAAGTACTTAAAACATTAAATACACTGGACATAAAAATACAATCTCCTATAAATTAAATATTCTTTCTACAATAATTTATTTAAAGTACTTTCCCTCCGTGAGACAACTAGTATGGTAGTTGTTGTTTACTTAATTTAAAGTACTTAAAGCCCACCTAGTTTATTTAGTTAAATTTTAAATGATGTATGTATGTCCTAGATTTCCATCCGAAGATAATCGAAGACAGCTATGGATTACAAAAATTAATAGACAAGACTGGTCTCCGACTAAATATACAAAAATTTGTTCGTGCCATTTTAATAATGAAGACTTCATAGTGACAAAAAAAGGTCTTAGAAAATTAAAGAAGGAAACTTTACCTAGTTTAAATCTGGATATATCGGTTCGCTTCAATGTAGTTTGTATTTACCAGTTTCAATTATTTTGGGAAATTGGGTATTTTTTTATTTACAGCTTTATGTTACAGCTTAAAAGAAAATTTACAGAGCCAACAATATCATCACCAAAGCCTACCACACCTACAAGTGATTTAAACGAATTTCTGATACTGCATGATACGCCAAAAAAGAAAAAGTTAAAGCAAGAAATAGCACAACTTCGATGGAAAGCAAGAGCAGATAGATTAAAGATCAGAAGACTTCAAATGAAAGTTAAGCGTTTGAAGAAGAAGGTACCCATCTAGTGGCGCTATTTTCACGAAGTGCTTTTGATTTTCTAAATCAAATACTTTTCTACTTTTGTTTCAGGTTCAAAATTTAAGTACCTTAATTAAAGAATTGGAAAGCAAAAGTCTTCTGTTGGGAGAGGAATCCGAAATTTTAACATCGATAAATGTTAAGTTGAAAGACTTGGTTGGGCGTCAGTTGGCAAAAAATAAAAAAAAACCATTGACGAAGGAATATTCTCCAGCTCTCCGATCATTCGCTTTGACACTCCATTATTTTTCGCCTAATGCTTACTCATACGTCAGAAAGACTTTCGATACTTGCTTACCGCATCCGAGAACTATTTCTAAGTGGTACGAAAGTGTCAATGGTGAAGCCGGATTTACAGCTGAAGCTTTTAACATATTAAAGCACAAAACTAACTCCTCAGGCAAACGCGCTCTGTGCAATCGCAATCTTTGAATTCTCCTATTTTCCGTAAACATAAAATTGTATCGAATACACTAAAATCCCTTATTGGACAAAATTATTTCAAACAATCGGTGAATCATATGTTCGACCAATCACCGACTGATAATCATATTATTCTTCTGACTAAATCTATAGCTGAAAAATATATAGATATTCGCTTTAAGCATTTTGCAACCTTAGAAAACGATAGAGCAACCAACCGACAACAACTAACCAAAGCAGTTATTTTTGCAGGAAATTGAATTTTGCTAATAAATTTTTTTCGCTATACATAATTTGTCTATTATTTATTCTACGTTTTACCTAGGTGACCATTTCCAAAGAGTCATGTTAAGTATGAAGCTTCTTTCGCATCATGCAACTTTTCATTTAATCTGTACCCTAATTGCGTAATACAATACAATCACAATCTGTGTCGATTTGAAACAGATTGCTAATCCATTGCTTCATAAGTTGGAAAAAATCTGCTCAACAACGTAAATAACGCAATGAATGTTGTTGAACTTTTTTTGTTTGAAATTGTTTTATTACTATTATATTATTTGATGTTTTAAACTTATTTAGGCGCGTTTGAGCGGTTTGTATTTTAATGTTTCTAGTATGCTAATTGATAGTGTCGTGGTTTCCTGTAATTTAGATACATGCGAGATCTACATTTGACAGAGACTTTGGGTTAATGCTGTGTATGTGTTTAGTTGGTAAGCCTTTAAATAAATAAAAACTGTCAAAATGAAACAAATTAGTTATAATTGTTTTTGAAAATAAGTTACGCAATTAGGGTACTGGTATTACTTATTTATTTGACATTAATGGTTTTGGATGGATTGTCACGTAAACGGGATAAGGTGTTTTTAGATTTGTAAACCATCTTGATAAGTCTTTTAAAAATAAAAGAAAATCTAATAATCTTCATTCATCATTCATTAAAAACTTTTTTATTCGAATTTTTTTTTCATAATAATATCAATAAAAAATACGCATCGACATGGTTCGCAAAATTAATTTAAAGAAAAACAGTATTCCCAAAATTCTGAGTACGACCCTGGTGCATCCTACGCTTAGTGACATCTAGTATGAGATAGTTACGTAACTACTAAGTACAATCAATAGGACGAGCGAATAGTTTTGCTATTTACCAGTAGATGGAAAATAAAGAAGTGGGCGGGATCTATCACCCCTCACCCCGTAAAGTGTCACCCGTTGTTTCATAGGGAAACCTTATTACAACATCTCCTCTTTGTATTTGCTCCGTGGTCCCGATTTTCGGGGATAGTTTTTTTTTTAATAATAAGTAAGTAATGTATAGCTATGTATATGTCACCGTAGAATTATAAACTTCGTTAGTTTATAATCTATCGGTATTATTTCCGTTAGATTACAAACTGTCGAAAAATTGTGAACTGCGACATATCATTTACGATTTAACGCATTATTTTTCGATAGTTTATATTATATCCATGAGAAACGAACGCAGTAAGCGCTGCCGCTACCGCGGCAGCGCTTACTGCGCTCGCTCGACTCACGCGGTTGGTCACAGTTCTAACCTAACCTAACCCATTTCACCCAGTTCACAATTTTTCGACAAATTATGATCTAACGGAAATAATACCGATAGATTATAAACTAACGGTGCTCACAATCTTACGGTGACATATATAAGTATAGTAAGTAATGTATAACTTATTTAACATTATATTCCTCTGAAGATTTAACTGCCTTACAGGGCAAACTAATAGTTATTGGTTATTAGTATAGTATTTTCATTAAAATACATTTTCTACTGCTTTATATCATCATTGTAAACTTAATTTGAAACACAAATAAAAGGATAAGTAGTAAAAAATAATACAAATATAATATACGTTTTCTTATTAAGTATGTCCCGCTTTCGACGAAAGAATCCCACTTTTTTACTCAAAAGGGTTCAAAATCCCGGATTGCCTGAAAAAAAATTTGGCAACGCTGATACCTACCCATAATAAATGTCTATGTTAGAGATTAGACAGGTCTATGTCTTTTCTCGGCATTGGGACAATACGGGGATAAAATAAATCGTAACCCTTCTGAATTAGTAGTGACAGTGAGAGGCAATTTCTCCGAACGCTGAACCACGCATTACAGAAAAAGAAAATAAAGAATTCATTCTTCATTCATAACAATAAAGTTTTTGTCGTGAGGAGTGTTAGCACCACGGAATTTGACAGAATACTGAGGACCTCCTAACGACCAACGTCCTCTCAAAACATTATGTCCGAAAAAAGGTTACAAATCCTCGCATTTTGTAAAGCAAATACATCCCAGCAGTAGGCTGCTGAGTCGCAGGTGCTATTTGGACGGGTGCTCTAAGTGGACTACTTCGCATTTTGGACCCAACTTTAGGTTGCGATGCGACCATTACGAACTTATTAACAACAAAAATATATGACTAAATTGACTAATTAAGTAGGTAATAAAACAGATAAGAAAAAAGTATTCATAACATGTCGCACGGTGATTTTTGGGTGTAATGTCTAGATAAGGCGAAGGCATGCTAAAATTGTCGGCCGTTGATTTTATGATCATAGAATGAAATGGCGAGAATTGTCGACAAAGATTGGCTTGATATTATAGCTAGGTAAATACCTAATGAATGTCTTATCGTTGCAGGTATGTTGAAAATTGTCGCTTGTTCGGTAATTTTCTATAATTTGTCGTTTGTTCGGTAATTTTCTATTATTTCTATAATTCAATGTCATTTCCGTTGGTTTGATAACGGTTACCTACTCAATAATTTAGCATTCATTTCGATTTAATACAGTTTAAACTATAAATATGATTCATCATCATCTGCCTAGCCTTTTTCCAACTATGTTGGGGTCGGCTTCCAGTCTAACCGGATGCAGCTGAATACCAGTATTTTACATGGAGCGACTGCCTATCTGACCTCCGCAACCCAGTTACTGGGTAATACGATACCCCTTTAGTTGTTAGACTTCGGGCTTCTGACGACCCGTAACAGCTGTCGAATATCCACGAATGGCACCCGGGACTAACGGCTTAACGTGTTTTCCGCGGCACGGAGGGGTCTTAAAGATGGTCACCCATCCACGGACCAACCGCGGCAAGCGTAGCTTAACTTTAAATCTTACCCGTGTGGCTGTTATTACTTATTTATTGTTAGATACGATTCATATTTAATTAGTTAATAAATATAATTTCCACAGTTTAATATAGTATTGCGTTCTTAGAACAGCAATATCATTGCATTTCATATCTGTAGGGAGATAAGCTGATATTGATAAATTGTATTGATAAACCAATTGAATTAATTGTATTGCTTAATTTCCATAGTTTAAGTTTATGTATTTATATCAAACAGAACTTAATTTATTATGTACTTCCTTGATGAATTTACCAGAATTCAAAAAGCTGAATAAATAAAACGTGATCAGAAATGCTAACAATTATTATACAGAGATAACTAACAAATGAGTTTGCAAATTAATCTGACATAATTAGTTCCTGTAATTTAAACTTACTAATAATAATCAGTTCTGATACTGAATGGAAGAAAATAATGTTTGAATGTTTTCAGTTCTGTAAGCCGACGTCCGCACGGACGTAATAAAATCGCGGCGGGATTTTATCACGCACTGGATTTCTAACTCTCGGTGTTAAGCCGAGCGTTGAAAATCCAACGCGCTGGGACGCACTCTCGTCCCAGCGCATTAAAAAAACACACTGTTGGATTTTCAACTCTCGGCGCTAAGCAGAGCGTTGAAAATCAAGTGCACGAAAAAAAATCGCCTCGATTTATTAATAAGACAGATTGATACTTAATTTGTAATCTTAATTATTATTATCAATGCTAAAGTGAGTTTCTTACGCTTTCACGCTAAAACGGCTCAACGGATTAGGATGAAATTTTTTACATGGGTAGACAATGACCAGTACCCTAATTGCGTAACTTATTTTCGAAACCAATTTTGCCTAATTTGTTTCATTTTGACAGTTCAACAACATTCATTGCGTTATTTACGTTGTTGAGCAGTTTTTTTTTCCAACTTATGAAGCAATGGATTAGCAATCTGTTTCAAATCGAAACAGATTGTGTTGTATTACGCAATTAGGGTACTGGATTACGACTCAGGATACTTTTTATCCCGGTAGTATGTTCCTGTGGGATAATTACCAAACTTGCATGTGGGTGCAACCGCTGGTAAAAGCTAGTAATAAATAATCATCAAGAACTCTAATAATTAAGGAGTGAATCTATAATTTATACTTACTACAGACATTTGCTTGTTTTGATAAAATGGGCACCACCCAATATTTGCAACCATTTTATAGACTTCACTATTGTCTATTTGTGCCCATCCATAGTACACTCCTGGCTCCATCTCTTTGGGCAAAGATTGGACTACTTCCAGGGGGTAGTTTGCTGTGAAATAATGATAAAAAAATTAAAAATCTATTTTTTTTATAAAAAAAATAAGAAATACCAAACTATTTTCAAGCCATAATAACTTATTATTTGTAGTAGACACTGTTGTTTAAAAGTTTTTACTCAACCTGGGAATTTAATGAGGTCTATTTTGGGTGAAGGCAGGTTGTGGATGTGGATGATAATGTGTATAGTTGGCAACTTTACATGATTTTGCCCAATAAATGAAACAATAGGGCAAAAACAATTAATGATTATCTACAGGTGACCAACTATGAACAAAAAAATATTCATTTAACTTTACTGAAAAAGACATGAGATTTTTTTTTTTAGTTTAACAATTCACCGTGCTGTTCTGTTCCTTACTTTATTTATTTTTTAAATTACCTGTAGGGCATCCAAGATCCTTAGATCCTCTTCCAAAACCTTTTACTACTTCTCCTTGAAGAAATAGTGGTAAGTGTTTTGGTGACATACTTTTTCGTCTTATCGCCGTGGATAATATAAAAGACAAACAGCCTATTGTGCTGGAGTTTACCATTCAGTAAATACACGGGAAAGTCCTTGAAGAGTGAGTAAATAATGCTAAATACTCTAAAGTTGTCATGAAAAAGTAAAAGTTTAGTTTCTTATAATATTACGAGTTAAGACACTATACAAATATAGCACTTTTTAAAAGTAAGTCTGTTCAACTAATTTAACACGTCTCTTCAATCGAAAGTCTGATCAAGACTGAATAAATTCGATAAATTTGTCTAACTTTATTGAATATTGAACTGACGTGTTTTCATTGAAATCATTGAATTGACGTGACGTATTTTTGACGTGCCGTTTGACATAATGACATCTGACAATTTTAGGCTGCGTTCCGAGTTACGCAGTAATCGATTTGAGAGTGCGACACCCGTTCCGAATAGGGATAAAAACTGCAACTTGCTCACTTCAGATGGCGCTGATCTCCAGCGTCTTATAATTTGACAGCTAGCCATATTTTTTTTGTAAACAAGCAACTTCTTTTACGCTTTAATTAATCATTGAGCCCAGTTGCGCAGCTGTTTACTGCAAAAATATGGAGCCCCATGTTTTTTCCAAAGATGTTATAAGAAGAAAACTGTGGGAGTCTTTCTCCTCAAAAAATTGGAATCCGATATTTCGTAGTGACACAAGAGAACTAAGTCTGTTTTCATTACATACAGGCACTTGTGATGTGATATTATGTAAATGATAGTAAAGTATGTGTGTGTTTATATTATCATATTAGATCAGTGCTAGAAGTGTTATCTCTGAGGTTTTTCAGCCAGGAAGATCAAGCCCGAGTTGGTTTTCAATTCTGATCAGGTTAGTTTTATCGTACGTTTCAAGTCTTTAACAAAAAACTAACTTATACAAAATAACCTTTAAAATATAAAACGTTCAAGTTATTGACTTTTCCACTGAAGCTGCTTTTTTACCAGTGGTAGACGCTTCCCAGCTGGCCGGAGCCTTACAGTATGTTCCTGAGCTTTGCACGCACGAACGACTGATTCGTGAATTAGAATATAACAGTATTCAGGCACAGTGTAAAGAGTAATATAGTCGTTTTGTTTGTGACGTGAAATTGACGGTTCGGTTTTGATATCGACTAAATTAACACGATTTTAGTCGATCTTCAAAAATGTGAAAAGTTACAGAATAAGTCAAACTTGTATTTGTCACTCGTAGTAAAAAAATAATCGTACTTATTATTGATAGGTATACAGACAAATCAGGAGAAGTTTTATTTCTGTTTTTCTATTAGACTTTTCTCGCAGCATTCATGTAGTCAGGACGATTGTATTCTTGTGCTTTTTATATAATTAGAAAATAATATAAATATGGTCAAAATTAAGTGAATATGACTTGCTTCATGTTGGATGTTGAGTGTTGACAATAGTAAGAGTTACGAAGTTACCTTGTACGTTCAATCTTAGTTGGAACGATATGGAACGGTATTATTGTTAATAAAATGACTGAGAAAGGCTACGAGGGCGAGCAGTTGTCGCCGTCTTGGGATATCGCTGGTCCATCATCTCTGGCAGCCATCCTGGATACTGTGTTTACATCTACAACTTCTGACAATCAACAGAGGAATGGTAAGTACTTAGCTATAGCTTACAGCTCCTCTGCTTCGTTCTACTTCTAGTATCAGTATGATGGCTGTTTTATTTAACAACTTATTCATTCAATGAGGATAAGGGGTACCTACATTAACTTCCTATTTAATTAATAATTATCACAGTGAGTAAATAATTTGTTCCCCCAGTACTATTATATTATCAAGATACTGAATGCATAATTATGTAGTAACATTGGCTTCAAATGGTTTTTGTTTGAATACTCAATTGTATTTTGGAAATACAAGTTGAGGGTAGACATATATTTTGTAGAAACCATCGGTACATTGGTTACATTGATGGCAAAGTAGCTTAGAGACAGTCAAATCTAAGTCAAGTTTTATGTTAAGCATGTTCAACTGGTGTGCGTTACCCCAGCAAGAAAACCTCTTCTAGAATGAATTGAGTTCAACAAATAATTAGAGCATAATCTGCTGTAAATGTGCGCCAAGTAACAAACTAGTGCGTGCTGTTGTTTTGGATAAGAACCTGAAAAACGAATCCTGCTGGAGTAACGTCATTCCAGCAAGAAAATTGAATGACCGGAGGGAGAAACAAAGTACATGGGCGTATAGCTTAATTTTGTGCGTAAATGTGCGCCCAAAATGAAATTTGTCGCGTTGCGTTTTAAGGTTTTCGAGATATTTAATTTCCTGCTGTGGTAACGTTTTGCAGAATCTTATTTCTCGGAAACCTACCATCTTCGTGGTTCACTCCTACCATCATTTGCGAGCCCGCGCGTTCTCCTTCCAGTTTGGACGAAGGTTGTTCTCGTTTCAGTGTACCGAGGCACAATAATGTTTAAACATGTTATTGATCAAAGTTAAGAAGGTCATCAACATGTATGAAACCGTCGCTTTTTAGGGTTCCGTAGTAAACAAGGAACCCTTATAGTTCCGCCATGTCTATCTGTCTGTCCGCGGTCTAGCTCTGAGACTCTTAGTACTAGAAAGCTGTAATTTGGAAGAGTATACATATTAATTACGCCGATAACGTGGTAAAATAAAATTACGAAAATATTTTTTTTAGAGTACGTCCCATACACGTAAAGTGGTGTTTTTTTTTCTATCCTATAGTGTGGCGTATCGTTGGAAAGGTCCTTTAAAAACATTATGAGTGTGTGAAAACCATTTTTGGATTCAGGGACCCCATTGCGAAATATTAAGGTTTAAAGTGCTAATTTTTGTTAGAGTCAAGTGTCCCCTTTTTTTTTTTTGGGTGGCAAATTATCAAATAACTTCTCCCGCTCTGGGTGGGGCGGGAGGGCGTGTCAGACTTACTGACTAAAACCCATCCGTGTTCCTTAGGTTGCCCTGTTGCCAGGGGCCACGATTTCTCTTTCGGCCCTTATTTACAGCCCCGGAAGTGTCCCCCCTACCAGCTAAATGGTTGGTTTCGGAAGTGTGAAAAAAAATAAAAATCACGGCAGTAGTTAAAAGGAAAACTATCACAGCTAGTGATGGTAAATTCCCGAGAATATTCTCCTTGCGAGAACTTTGCTGTTAAGTTCTCGAGAATGTTCTTTTGGAAGGGAATTTACGAGAATTTAAAAATTGGATGACTGAATTGAATCGGTAAAACACTGATCTGTAAATTACACCACTACGGAATTCGTGGACAAGCTGCTGATCTTGTTTTTTCCTATCTATCAAACAGGCAGCAAAAAGTAAATGTTAACGGGGCGACGTCCTCAGGTCTCTAGTTAAGATGGGCGTGCCTCAAGGATCAATTCTTGGCCCTTTTTAGGGTTCCGTTAAAAAACGGAACCCTTATAGATTCGTCATGTCTGTCTGTCTGTCTGTCTGTCTGTCTGTCTGTCCGTCCGTATGTCACAGCCACTTTTTTCCGAAACTATAAAAGCTATGCTGTTGAAACTTGGTAAGTAGATGTATTCTGTGAACCGCATTAAGATTTTCACACAAAAATAGAAAAAAAACAAATAATTTTGGAGTTCCCCATACTTAGAACTGAAACGCAAAAATTTTTTTTTCATCAATCCCATACGTGTGGGGTATCTATGGATAGGTCTTCAAAAATGATATTGAGGTTTCTAACATCATTTTTTTCTAAACTGAATAGTTTGTGCGAGAGACACTTCCAAAGTGGTAAAATGTGTGTCCCCCCCCTGTAACTTCTAAAATAAGAGAATGATAAAACTAAAAAAAATATATGATGTACATTACTATGTAAACTTCCACCGAAAATTGGTTTGAACGAGATCTAGCAAGTAGTTTTTTTTTAATACGTCATAAATCGTAAACTTATCGTTACTTGCTGCTACGGAACCCTTCATGGGCGAGTACGACTCGCACTTGGCCGCTTTTTTTATTTCTAGTTTATATTAATGACCTTCCTTACATGATGGCTAATTTATCGGATATAATTCTATTCGCTGATGATACTTCTCTTATTTTTAAAATAGATAGAAAAGATACGGATGTCTTACATGTCAACGATAGTCTGGCAATTCTTTCGAGAGAATATTCTCTTACTGAGAATATTCTCGGATCGAGAATTATTCTCAGTAAGAGAATATTCTCGGATCGAGAATTATTCTCAGTAAGAGAATATTCTCTCGACCCATCACTAATCACAGCTAAGTAGGCTCTACAAGTTAACGAGTAATATTGCAGATGCAAAAACATGTTTTCCCGTACATTCCGTATGGGAGAATATGTTTTTGAACTGCAAAGTTTAGTTTGTTTTTGGGATAAATTCATCCCAATTACGGAACCCTTCATTGTGCGTGGTCCGGCACGCACTTGGCCGGTTTTTTTGTTGTGGTCATTCTAATTTAGTCGGATTAACAATAATCTAGGTGTTGTTTTGGTTTTTGTCTATATCTACTGACGTTACTGACGTTAGCACGGACGTAATAAAATCGCGGCGGGATTTTATCTGGCACTGGATTTCCAACTCTCGGTGTTAAGCCGAGCGTTGAGAATCCAACGCGCTGGGACGCACTCTCGTCTCAGCGCGTTGAAAAAACACACTTTTGGATTTTCAACTCTCGGCGCTAAGCAGACCGTTGAAAATCCAGTGCACGAAAAAAAATCGCCGCGATTTCATTACGTCCGTGCGTACGTCGGCTAATACGAGACATTTCAGCTGAAATTTTCAGGATATATATTTCACTAAACGCTCAAATTTTTGGTTTAAACCCAAACTCTGTTGTATTTCGATGTCAAAATTGGTTTGATCTGTTTTTAAGTGAAATTATTCAAAAACGTGTGTATAACGAGAAGAACCGAATACCGTTTTCAGTGAGTTTATACGTTTGTTTATTTAAGTGCTAGATTTTTTTTTGTGTTTTTGTAAATGCTTGATAACTTTAAAATGGTAAATATTTTTGAAAATGTAATTTAATGCACAAATACGCACAAATTAAGAGTTACTTACTGATATAAGTTTATTCTTCGGGCGCTCAATCATTGGTTTCCGAGAAATAAGATCCTACAAAACGTTACCCAGCAGCACGCGTAGCATGACCACCGTAGAAACGAGTTCTGTCGACGGAAGAATAGACAAAATGACAGATTGTGATTGTTTATCTGTCATTTTGTCTATTCTTCCTGGAAATTAAATATCTCGAAAACCATAAGACGCACAAATTTCATTTTCGGCACACATTTACTCACAAATATAAGCTATCCGCCCATGTATTTTGTTCCTTTCTCTGGTCATTCGTTTAATTTTTTTTTGCTGGAATAACGTTACTCCAACAGGATTCGTTTTTCCGTTTCTTCTCCAAAACGACAGCACGCACTAGTTTACTTGGCGCACATTTACAGCAGATTATGCTCTAATTATTCGTTGAAATCAATTCATTCTAGTAGAGATTTTCTTGCTGGGGTAACGCACACGTTTAACCGTGGACAATGGAGGTCGACCACTTTTCACCCTTATGTCTTTAGTAATAAGGTTTAAAGTGATCCACCGCCAGTGTCTGCAATGGTGTACCATTGCAGACACTGGCGGTGGATCACTGGCGGTGGATAGTTACAATCACTCATTAATGTCGTAGGTATGTATACCTGATTGTAACTATCCTTTTCCTTTTGATGTTATTTTCCTCTTTGCCTTATTTGACAAGTCTGGAAGCAGAGCATTAGCTCTGCTTCCAGACTTGTCAAATTGTCAATGTCTAGTTTATAAATAAGTAAGTACCTACTTATTTATAAACTAGACAAGACTTAGGAAGATAAATTAGGTAGGATAGGATGAAAATATAATAAAATAATACCATTATCACAAACAGTGTAAGCAAAGGCATGTAACACTGGCATAACACTTCCAAATTTCAACAGTTATGTGTAAGTCATTACAGCACAGAACTGTACCCTAATTGCGTAACTTCTTTACGTAAACAATTTTGCCTAATTTGTTTCATTTTGACAGTTCAACAACATTCATTGCGTTATTTACGTTGTTGAGCAGATTTTTTTTTCTAACTTATGAAGCAATGGATTAGCTATCTGTTTCAAATCGAAACAGATTGTGTTGTATTACGCAATTAGGGTACTGGTCTAAATTTCGGTACTTGGAAGAGGTCCATATCCAACTTTCGCCTCAAATGATGTTGATTACATGGGTAATAAATGGTTAGCCACTAACCAAGTGTAATTCCAAACAATCAGGCTACGAAATTATTAATGGAAAAATCCAATAACACTACACAACAAGAAGATCAGACCCAGGATCCAATGCTCAACAGTAACACTTGCAAACACTAGACTCAGATTAATGAGGCAGTCAATGAAAATGTGAATACTTTCTATCAAGAGAGGAGTAGGAGGAGTAGAGGTTCACAACTGAGATTAACATAGTGTGATACTTACAAAAGTCAGAAATTGGTACTCCCAAGTGTGGTGCCAAATTAAAGAAACAATGTTATTCCGAGGTCTTGATGACCCAAAGATCTGAAGGACCTAAATTTTTTCTTTGACTGCTGTCTATGTACATCTTGTTGTTTCATAAAATATGTACAATTTGTAATGTATAAAAGATATGTTTGGGGGTGTTTGAGATAATAGTTTGCAGTTGAAGATAACTGAGGATGCAACTATCTTTGTAGCTAATCAGAGAGATTCATAGGGTGTAATTATGGAGCCCTTTATTTTGTAAATTTCTTAGGCTCTTGAAACCCTTGCTACAGCCGTTGCAGTGCTGATGCACTCCAACAACTGTAGTTTTGACAGTTTCGTTTGTTTATTATGTTAGTGCATCAAAAATATTCACTTTAATGTATTCTTTCTCAAATATGAGTAAAATAGAATATTTCCTGTTGAACATTATCCTTATCCATATCAATAAGGATAATGTTCAACAGGAAATATTGTATTTTTAAATTGTAAGTTGTAAAATGAAGCAACATTATTTTCTGGGACATGATAATAACAAGCACCCTAGGGTATAATTAGAACTAGTAAAATAAATACTGCCGTTTTATAGTAAGATGACATAATCATTTGTAAATACTTCATTGACCTCATTAACCACAAAGTAATATTTAATCCTTTCCCTGTACGGGGCACATAATATGTATCATCTAATAAAATACAGCCGGCAACCAGTGTGCGTGTATGACCAGATGTATGAACGTAAATGAAGCAAAAGGAGTATGTAAGGATCGTAGCAGGTGGCGTTCTGTAGTTTCTGCCTACCCCCATGGGAAAAAGGCGTGAGTTTATGTATGTACTTATGTAATAAAATACAGCTCATTTAATTACAGAACAAATGGAGTGTGATGCCCTATTTGCAGAAAGTGATGATGATGTAGAAGTGATGCCGACAACATCTGAACCAGTTGAAAGCGTCTCTATGGGAACTGAGACAAATACTAATGAACAAACACCGAAACCTGTCTCATCAAATTATGTTAACTCTACAACTCCGAACCAACCTTACGAAGTAAACCTGTCCTCACTCTCCCACCCTGCTGACTCACACACTCCTGTCCCTGAAGAATATCAACCCTTACCAGATAGCTCCAGCTCCCTCGACTACTCTTTTGGTACTAATAATCCTGACAGTACTGATGGCACTGGCCAGAGGAGAATCCCAGACATAAACATTCGTTATCAGCCAAAACCACATTCACTTAACCAACATGGTTACTACTTTCCGAACTATGCACATTATCCGGGCATTCAGCCGCCAAGAGAGTATGGAGCCCCTTACCACAACAACGTTATTGTCCTGGGTGAAGGCAGAAACTTTATGCCTCATCCGCTCCCATACTCAATGTCTAATGGAATGCAAATATCTGATAATCACCCAGAATATGAATATTTACATCCAAGGTCTAGTGCATATAATCAAGGAACTGCCACAGGAGACAATGCAATTCAACCGAATGGCTTAGAACGGCCTAGTCGCAAGCTCAACATCTCTCCTCGGAGACGACATTCGAAAGAGAATGAAGTACCAAATCTAATAGAAGTAAGTTCAGAAGAAGAAGATAATGTGTCCACACCAAGAAAGAAACAATGCGACAATGGTGCTGGGCACGTGGCTGCGAATGGCAATGGAAGTGGTACAGGCAATGGCAACAGTAGTCACTCTGGAGAGCCGCCGAGAGTGGAGATCAAAGGTGAGCCTGGCACACAACCTGCAAGGAACACAAATGCTACTGTACCAAATGCTAGCAATCTACTTTTGCAAACTGTAGATCAACGAAGGCAAAGCAGCCAGAACAACAACACACAAAGTCCAAATGTGTCTGCAGTGAAGATGCAAATAAAGCAAGAAAACACAGGTTGTGGATCTCGCAGTAATTGTGGATGCAAAGTGAATTTCCACAGTGATTTATCACAGCGTTCTCATAATCACACTGAAGAGTGTCACAGTCCAAATAACAACCAACAAAATGGATCTCAAACAAGTAGAGTACCCAAACAGAGTACTAGCAATGCAAGCATTGGCGGTGAAGCATCAGGATTTATGGTAAAGGTGAAGGAAGAACCTGGTACGCAACAGCCTGTTATTAAACAAGAGCCAACAAAAGACGAAAACATGCCGTCAGTGAGTGCCATCAAAACAGAAGTTGTGGAGCCATGTCAAGTTAAGATAGAGCCAGGTACCACAAATGAAAATGTTGACGTGAAGCAAGAACTTGATAATGCAAGGAGATGTTGTAAAATAGATGCTAGCGGTGACAGAAGACCGAAGGAAACGTCTCCACAGCCAGGGACTAGTTCGGGGCGCCAGGCGACTGATAACAGGCCTACAAATAATCAGGTATGGGGCCCCAGACATCAATTTAATGGCATGATGGACTTAATTATTTGCAGACTATTGAAAATACGGCGATTTGCAGTAAAAATAATTTCGAGAGCCATAATTACGTTTTAAATTATTGTAATATAGTAATTTTTTTTAAATCATGATTGCCGCGTAATGAACTTTGATCAATAAAGTAAAACAGAGCAAAAATATGAAAAAAAAAAAAAAAAAATTGCGATCTACATTGAAGAAATCTTCTTAATATGATTTAGTTACGTTTTTGTTTCTCGTAACTCAGGAACCGCAAGTTACGGAACCTTCGGCAGCGCCTGGTAACGTGCTGTCAGCTCCTGACTTACAGCTGGATTGGGTCTCTGACTCCAGCTCGGATGATGGCGTTATGCTCGTAGGAGACGACTCCAATGCTGTAAGTATTTCAGGGTCGTGGATCACATCTAATGTACGATACCTATACAAAATATTGTAAAACATTTTAAAAGAGCTGAGATTCTTGCCCATTCTTCTCTACACGAAAACTACCTTTTGGAAGGAGCAACTGGAACCTATTCGATTTTTTTGTAAATTTTGACGTTGAAAAGTGCCTTATATGGGCCTATTTGAATGATTTGACTTTGACATCAATTTTGATAAAAAAAAGGCCGAAAAGGTTACCAAATCGTAGCCAGGATACGGACGCAAAAAAATCTATACCGGGCTCATGAAGAGCCCGATAGAAGCGCCCCGTAAAGCTCCGTTTCCCCCAGTTCTCTTTAGCCATAGAGAGCGGGGTGAGACCCTTGTCTACTGCGACTACATCACCGTGCATATCCAATTCGGCTTAAAAAAAAATCTCTGGGACTGCATACCTCGCGGTTGTAGAGGATCTTCGCAATTAAAAAACCTCGACCCCCGCACTTCCACGGGATGTACAGTCTTATCACCGATGATTGTGGGTGATGCATCCGTTGCGGTCAGCAGTGTACGGCACAACATCCTAACACGGTACGCAATGAGATTAGTTCCCTCCCCTCTTTAGACCCGTTATATGCACGCATGACGTTCTCGCTCATAGATTGAGTCTATCTCATGCGCTGCACACAACCGCCGGCAGCGGGAACCCGGCTCGGGGCCGGTTGGCCCCTAAGTCCTAAGTTCCTCGGTGGCCGGCCTCTCCCCTGCCGACGTACAGGTCTTGGCGACGTCGGTGGGGAAAAATACTCGTCGCTCGAGCTCGACGCAACTACCGCGGTCAGTGTCGTCACAGCGCTCACGGTGGGGCTGAGCAGAACGTAAGAGTCCGAGCGTGCTGGTCTTGTAGTTGATCTCATCAAGATTTTTTAAATTTGATCAAGCTCGCTTCGTGGAGCTGAAGATGCACCCACTGAAAATAAACCTGCCGGCGGCGCCCATGACATTATCATTGACGAAGTTTTCATTCGTATTCGTTTCTGTTCTATCCATTGTTTTTTTGTTGTCTTCTCCTACTATTATAGCCATCCACATTCATACTCAAAACTTTCATTCAACATTTTCCTCAATCCTCCGCACATAGGCATGTGCATATTCGAACCCACCCTTAACCGATTTCTACACAACTTTTCATTCACCAGTAACATTACCTTAATCAATGAATATATTTCGTTAAAACAGCAGCAAGAGGTGATAGACCTTACGGGGTCTCCAGGCCGAGTTGGCTACGCAGCGGAGGAGGCCGCGCCGCGCTCGCCCGCGGCTCCGTCGCCGCCGGGCGCGGGCTGGGTGGGCAGCGCGCGCACCATTCTCGGCGTGCCGCGCCGGGGCAGCTACCCGCCGCATCTCGCGCACAACGAGATACCGCCGCACGCTCATCTTGTACGGACCAGGTGAGTAACGCTTAGATAATGGGCAAAAGTGTTCTAAATGTCCAACACTAACGGGACCACTAGACCTACTAAATAAAATTCTTAAGTGCATTCACTGACAGACTAGATATCATAAACAGCTTGATCTAAAGCACGAAATTTTGCACAAGAGTTCCTTAAACAACGAAAGTGAGCAGTAAAGATTTTTGTAAATTAATCCCCTAAAGGGGCTAAATAGGGAATGGAAATTAGTCAATTTTGTTGAAGGGGAATCCTATCGCGCGCACGGCTCGTTTAGCTGTAACTTTTACTGATACCTTTGCTTTTAAGGGTGTTAGTAAAACTTACTACTTATTTTAAATACTATTCAGTGACATAGGTCTCGTTACTAGTGGACATTTGGACCAATGTCCAGCCCCATAAAATTTTCCCAATGCCAAAAATGTATGGGGCTGAACTGGACATTGGTCATTGGTTTTGAAAAATTTGGAGTTTGTCTTCCATCAGCCATAGGGCCATAGATTGCATCGAATTTGATACTCGGAAGTCTGGCCACTAACTATATCTTTGTGTTTGAGTTTGACTATCTCTTGATTTGCCGAGAAATAATGCTTTTAAAGGGCACATACATGTGTAGTCTGTCTGTACCGGTCGAGCAGGGTTTCAGTCCTAAAGTTCCGAGGTTTTGACATTTCAAGTTATACCAAATCGGAGTATGCATCTAACCCAGTAGTCTAGATATTTCTGTTATTATTTTATGCCTGTTACTTCGGGAATGAATCGTATTAAAAGCATGTACTGTTCTTCCGAACATTTTTATTTGAGTCGTGGGTAGCGCGGATAATCAATTTCATCGATATCGGTCAGACCGCACTCGATATGGTACATTGTGATGTAATTTATGTATTCGTGTAGTAGCCACAGAGTTTTTGTGGAGTACCTATCTACCAGATTATTAAAATTTGTTATATTTTTACCACTGTTCAGATTCTTTCAATGTTATTTAGGAAAATCCCGTTTATTCTGAAAGCTTGTTTAAAAGTTTTCTTAGTTTAAATCTTACTCGGAACTCTTCAAACGGTAAATTGTCAGTGCAGTGTTTTAAACATAAAGTGAATGTGCTACAATTTAACTATATGTTAGGCAGTGTATAGGCGCAGGTGTCATCCCAATAAATGTTTTTGTATGTATTTTACAGAAAAACTTGGTTAATATATGTTTAGTTAAAATTGTTACTTACAAAGAACATAGTATTAGACAGATAAGGAACAATGTCATAATACCAGCCTATTAATATCCGACTGCAGGGCAAAGGCCTCTTCTCATACTGAGAAGGCACGAGCATCACGCTGGCTCAAGATGCTGGGTAGACCATGACCTGGGTTAGGACATAGGATACTTTTTATTCCAATATTCCCACGGGATGGAAACTTATGTGGGTGAAACCGCGGGGCGCAGCTAGTTAACTATAAGTTCAGGTTTCCTCACGATCTTTTCCTTCATCGATGTCAGTAATGTCCAAGATAAACTCGGAAAGTACATATAAATTGAAAATGTCACATTGGTACTTGCCCGGATTTGCCCGCACAATCTCGTGCACGAGAAGTGAAGTCTTAACAACTGGGCTATCACGACAGTATCGTGGAACATGTGTCTAAGGAAAATAAAGCTATTATTTTGATGCGTCAGGGTCCGCGTGAGCGCGTGCGGTGGCTGCCGGCGATGCTGCTGCGGGCACGCGGGATGCGCGTGTTGCGGCGCGCCTCCGCACGCGCCGCACCACGCGCACCAGCCGCCGCACGCGCATCCCACCGCCCACCACCACCACCACGCGCCGCCCGCACACAGTGAGTACACCCTACGGCCGCACGCGCATCCCACCGCCCACCACCACCACCACGCGCCGCCCGCACACAGTGAGTACACCCTACGGCCGCACGCGCATCCCACCGCCCACCACCACCACCACGCGCCGCCCGCACACAGTGAGTACACCCTACGGCCGCACGCGCATCCCACCGCCCACCACCACCACCACGCGCCGCCCGCACACAGTGAGTACACCCTACGGCCGCACGCGCATCCCACCGCCCACCACCACCACCACGCGCCGCCCGCACACAGTGAGTACACCCTACGGCCGCACGCGCATCCCACCGCCCACCACCACCACCACGCGCCGCCCGCACACAGTGAGTACACCCTACGGCCGCACGCGCATCCCACCGCCCACCACCACCACCACGCGCCGCCCGCACACAGTGAGTACACCCTACGGCCGCACGCGCATCCCACCGCCCACCACCACCACCACGCGCCGCCCGCACACAGTGAGTACACCCTACGGCCGCACGCGCATCCCACCGCCCACCACCACCACCACGCGCCGCCCGCACACAGTGAGTACACCCTACGGCCGCACGCGCATCCCACCGCCCACCACCACCACCACGCGCCGCCCGCACACAGTGAGTACACCCTACGGCCGCACGCGCGTCCCACCGCCCACCACCACCACCACGCGCCGCCCGCACACAGTGAGTACACCCTACGGCCGCACGCGCATCCCACCGCCCACCACCACCACCACGCGCCGCCCGCACACAGTGAGTACACCCTACGGCCGCACGCGCGTCCCACCGCCCACCACCACCACCACGCGCCGCCCGCACACAGTGAGTACACCCTACGGCCGCACGCGCCACACCACACGCACCAGCCGCCGCACGCGCGTCCCGCCGCTCACCACCACCACCACGCGCCGCCCGCACTCAATGAGTACACCCTATTGGCCTACCCAAATGTGAACGGCCAACCTAACACTAAAACAGTTTTGCTAGACAGCTAAGACTTAAAATGTAATTCAAATGTTCACGGTGAAGACTTAGAATCAATTTATACTGGTGTAAAAAGACGCTTCACGAAACCAAGAGTCACTTGTACTCCCCATCATTGTGATATTTTTTTTGTACTAAACCATACCTGGGAACATGCTAGTTACGGAGATATTAAAGGTCAAAGTTCCAACGTTATAACTTAACTTTAAATACCCTCACAATACCGGTACTGCTGCACGCACACAAAAGTACAATGTTTTGCGTGTGTTGCATTGCGCGTTGCCGTAAATTGCAATGATTTTTCACACCAAGAAATTTTCCTCAATGTTACTTAGTTTGATCAACGAAGATAACGGCTATGTACACCATCTTTTTACATCCTGTATTTGCGGGCTTACGGCAGAAGAGAAATGAGGAATTCCGAGTTTATAATGGATAACTTTTCTTTCCACAAAAACAGTGGGTGAACGTCGTCGGGACGGCATGTCGGTCGCTCCGCCGTACCTCGTCCACGAGCGGCTCTGGCAACGACAACATCACATGATGGTAAGTACACTTCCACAAACTTAGATAAAGAAAAATGCGTTTATTTTAATACACCTTTTTCTTTTTTGTGTGGGAAATTATCAAATAACTTCTCCCGCTCTGGACGGCGCGGGAGGGCGTGTCAGACTCTTACTGACTAAAACCCACCCGTATTCCTTTGGTTGCCCTGTTGCGGGGGGCCACGATTTCCCTTTCGGTTTTATTCGCAACCCCGGCAGGCATCGGCCCTAGCGGACCGCATCAATTCTGCTGACATCTCTTTGAGGCGCGCGTTGAACACAACGCGCCGTAGACCCGGGCCTGGTCCTTATCGGACGACGAGCTACCCATTGCTCACCGTCCGCAAACCCACGCATAAGGTGGCCGGAAATCGGCTTGCGATTCCCGACGCCATTTTAATACACCTTAAAACTAAAACTATTAAAACAGGGATAATAATAACACACATGTATAATTATATACTTACTCAGTATATTCATCACTATAGTCACCGAATTTCAGAAGTCCAATGACGTAATAATTACAATACACACTACTCCTTTCACAGTTATTTAACCTCTGACAATAGCAACCCAAAAAAACTTTATCGTTACCAAAATAAAGATCACTTTGATTTTTACAGCGATGCAAAATCAGAGGTATAACTGTGAAAGGACTATTTCTCACGCACCCGAAAACTACAGTAGAAAACAATATTAATTATTTTTAGAATGTTTGTTAGCTTGTACAGTGGTACTACACTATAAAGAAAAACCTTCCTCCATTTTTCTGGCTTATGGCCTGACAAGGTTTGTGTTCACACTTTGTTTGGTATGCGACACATTTATCTGTGAGCAGTTTTTTTTGCAACATCTTTGATTATTATTCGTTATAATTTCAGGAGCTACAACGTCGCAGTATGATGGGCGACGGCTTCGGGCCCACCTTCGCGCAGTTCCCGCCCGTGCCGATCACGCCTACCACAGTGCTCGCTGTATATTCATTTTCTTTATTTTACTTCATCATCATCATCATCATCATTATTATTAACTATCGGTTACCTTGTTGATATTATTTTATGAATTAGTTAACCCCCCCCCCCCCCCTCTTGCCTCAACCTATACACGCATTGTAAGGTCCCACGACAGGCGGTTTTTGTGTAGAATCGTGATCCGAACTCATTAGTCCCATTAGTCCCGATGTTTGGACACAAGATTACTCATTCGAACGGATGAGGTGGTATTATCGTCTGCCCTGCCATCTCTCCTTCTTGTTACACACAGTGGTAATGCCTCCCTTATTTCAGTTCCCCGATGAGTTGGAACAACGTGACATTGGAGGAGGCCCGCCGCCGCCCATGATGCTGTAAGTACATAGTTCTATGTTTTAATGTATTCAATTTTATTACTCAAGATCCAATATATCTGCCAAATACTGAATTATTAAATCTGCTACTTGCCTTATTGATATTTCGGTGGCGAGCATGGTGAACTTGACAATCCATGATCGCAACAATTAACAAAGCTCGTACTGATACTGATGTTGGGCCCAAATATCGATAGACTCGTACTGTCTCATACTGTTGACCAAAATCCGCGCGGCGAGAACAAATGTATTCGCTTCTAGGCGGCGTCGACTGGCGAGCCGGGTGATTGCAGCGATTCGAGGGCAAAGACCCGTCACCACGAGGTATCGTCAGCCTTTATAACTCCATAGGCGAAGTGTACATATTACCAATTTACTCAGCTCTAATCAGTCGCTTCGTCTACTTTGTTCAACTATCTACTCTACGATTTTACAATCTGCATTTTGAATTAACATTTCGGAAATAATTATCACTTCAGACTACAATTCCTACAGAATTTACAATTTGCATTCATAAATGAATTACGTGTTGTGCTGTAATTTGAAAGTGTCTTATAAGAAGTTTTTTTTTCCAGTGACAGACAACATATCCACCACCACATGCATCATTACATGCAGATGCACCCCTCGCCGCCGCACCTCCACATATCTATCCAGCCATCGTTTATGGTAAGTCAACCAGACCCACTGACCACAAATTGATTGACTTATCTTTTAAGGCTCTTCTACACGAGGACAGTTTCTCGTCTGTCGAGAGGCGAGAATGCGAGTCTCGTCGAGACTCACAAAGACCGCTGGTAGTGTAGTTACTTCAAGTATGAGTTGAGAAAAGTTTAAGTGTTTACGTTTAATAAAAATATTTTTTAAACTGATATTTCAATTAACTAAACAACATACGATCGTTGACCCCAAAAAGAAATAATCATCAAATGCATTTTCTTTAAGTTTTATCATGTTTAGATATCCCATCACGTCTGTTAAATTTCGCTAAGTAATTTAGTTTGACCCTGTATAAAAAAAAAGTTAGTAGAACCAGCAATAAAGGCTTATGTACTTAATATAACGTGTTATGTTTCAGGGCACCGGCGCCATGGCCGCGGCGATGGTGTACGCGGCCGAGGCGGCGGAGGAGGCGGAGTCGCGCGCGTGGCGCGGGCGCGGCGCGTCCAGCGCGGTCATCGAATCCAACACCTACCGCCACGCCTACCGCCCCGCGCCCAGCCACCAGGACGAGAAGTGCACCATCTGTCTGTCGCTGTTCGAAGTCGATTCTGATTGCAGGTTTGTGGAAAAAACTATGGATCTTCTTTCTGATTCTATTATATTTTTTTAAGATTTAATTTAAACATATTTTTGAAATTGTTTATTTTTTCTTTTAATTTTTTTTTTTATGAAGTGTAAACTTCTTTAGACGCGTTGGGCATTTTTGAAATGGGAAAAACAATTGAACTCGCGACACCATAACTGACACCTCATTTTTGTAAACGCGATTGTGCTCTTCATTTATATTACGTTACAGATCAATGTTCTATGCAAGTATTTTTACTTTAAAGGGTTTGGAAGTATTGTTTTGTAAACACGATTGTGCTCTTTATTTAGATAAAGCTATGGACCAATGTTCTATACAAGTAGTTTTCTTCCACCAAGGCGATCCAGCACAATAAAATTGTTCCACTGTTTTTTTTTTTTTGTTAGCCTATACATATTGTGTCCCACTGCTGGGCAAAGACCACCCCTTTTTCCTTCCAAATCTCTGTTTTGTGTGATTTCAGGCCATGTTGGTCCATTTCATTTAAATGCTTGCTTGAGGGCACTTACGGCTTTAATTTTTGGGTTGGTAGTTTTTGTACCTGAAATATGCCGTTTATATAGGTCCACTAACCACCACTTATCCGAGTCGCGTTCCGTGTCTAAAGTCTATTAAATAACCTTGTTTCCAATTGATGTTATTTCCACTTAAACAAACATCAACTTTATGCAAGTGTAAATAAAGTTGATTTTAGACTAACTAGTACTGTTGAAAAAGTCATAAAAATATGAAGTTGTTGCGCAAACTGAACCTTATGTGTAGGCATTACAGTTGTTTTTCCTAAAACTCGTGTTTGTTTACATGTTTGGAAAGTAAATTGCGAACGCATTTGACAGCCCAAAACTGAATCTAGCCTAGCCTTTTCCCAAGTATGTTGGGGTCGGCTTCCAGTCTAACCGGGTACAGTAGTATACCAGTATTTTAAATGGAGCGACTGCCTCTGTGACCTCCATAACCCAATTACTGGGTAACACGATATCCCTTGGTAAGACTGGTTGGGAGCCTAAAACTCATCCTAGTCAAATGTCTCGTGTTTTCAGGCGGTTACCATGCATGCACCTGTTTCATATGGAGTGTGTGGACCAGTGGCTCAGCACCAACAAGCACTGTCCGATCTGCCGCGTGGACATCGAGACGCATCTCAACAAAGATGCCACGTTTTAAACACCAAGGTATGTCGCTCGGGTTTTTATTTACATTATCATGTATCTATGAGACAGAAATATGACAATCGAAACTACAAACATATACATATTATAAACTAGCTGACCTGACAGACGTTGTCCTGTCCAAATTTCAATTATTCATAAAAAAAATCCAATTTTCACAACAACTTTTCAAATTTTTCTCTACATAAAAACCTAATTAGGGCCATTACGAAAATTTTATAACAAAAATTGTCAAATCGGTCAAGCCGGTCTCATATTTATTTATATACAGATTAAAGTCTCTTTTCGTGTGTGTGTGGCGCGTTGTTCTTCTAAACTACGCAACAGATTTTGATGAACTTTTTACTACTACCATTTAATTTATTCCGGAAGGTTCCGTGTACAATACATTTAACATTAAACTAACATATGATAAAGAAATTTCGATGTTATGTCAAGTCGTGCCAAATGCGAAAAGAAAAAAAAAAATTGTATCCTAGATTTATAAAAGTGTAAAGCATAAGCCGCCGCCGCCGCCGCGCATTAAATCCGCCTCTGTACATTTCTGTGCTTGAAGTAATAAATAAAATCCGCCTTAGACAAAACGCATAATCGGACTGATGAAGTCCGTCTAGTTTTTTCAAAACTATAAAGTAAAACAACAAAAATGTAGTTTAAAAGTATCTTATTGTCTATCACACTAATTACAATTATAAGAGAATATATACAGTTAATTTAGCTGGCAGGTTTGCTATAGTTTTTTTTATTGTATTACTACTACTCCTAAATAATTTTTTTATTCTTGAATTTAAATTCTGTGTAGAATTGATACAAATGGCATTTTATACTGGGTGATTTTTTTTACCGTCTCGAAATTTTTACAGGGTGTTCTTTCTACCTATGAATGTAAACAACTTTCACTATGGGAGCAACTCTGAGATCACAAAAAAAAATCAGCTGTTTTATACATTTTGGTCAAGTAGGTATTGAACTTTTGTATAAACAGCTGATTTTTTTTCGTGATTTCAGAGTTGCTCTCATAGTGAAAGTTATTTATATTCATGGGTAGAACACCCTGTAAAATTTTCGAGACGGTAAAAAAAATCAGCTGGTATATTTATAATAATATATGTGAACTACAATACAATATTGGGACACAAGCTACTGCCTTATGCCCTAGCTGTCTTGTTCACTCACATCTTCAATTATTTCCTTGTATCTTGACTACCCACCACATAAAATTAAAGCAATAAATTAAATGTTGCGAGTGTAGTAAAACAAAGATAAATGTAGTGTCACACTGCCGAAAGTTACGTGAAAGGTTCCAACCGTTTGTTGCGAGACGAACATTCTTGAAAGGAACAGTTTAGTGAGTACAGTCCATTCAGTTATTTTGCCTCTGATTTTGCATCAATGTCAATCACAGTGATCTTTTATAGTTGTTGCAATAAGGTTGCTGTTGGGTTACTGCCATGTACAATTCTGTCAACATCACAGTGATAATTAATTTTCTCGCTACGATAAGGTTGCGATTGTGTTGCTATTGTCAGAGATAAAATAATTGTGAAAGGTGAAAGGACTGTCCACTGGAGCCGAGGGGACACGAGCGGAGCGGAGCTGTGCAATGGAATTGCATAAAATCTTCGCTCCGCTTCAGTGGACAAGGATTTACGAGCTAGTTTAAAAATTCATACAAAACCGGGAAGCGGAGCGAGAAAGCCGACCGGCACCCTAATTGCGTAATACAACACAATCATAATTTGTTTCGATTTGAAACAGATTTCTAATCCATTGCTTCATAAGTTGGAAAAAAAATCTGTACCCTAATTGCGTAACTTATTTTCGTAAACAATGTTGCCTAATTTCTTTCATTTTGACAGTTCAACAACATTCATTGCGTTATTTACGTTGCTGAGCAGATTTTTTTTCCAACTTTTGAAGCAATGGATTAACAATCTGTTTCAAATCGAAACAAATTGTGATTGTGTTGCATTACGCAATTAGGGTACTTCAACAACGTAAATAACGCTAACGCGAATGTTGTTGAAATGTCAAAATGAAACAAATTTCGCGAAATTCTTTACGAAAATGAGTTACGCAATTAGGGTACGGGACAACGGAGCGGGGAAGTGGAAAAAAAAGGCCGCGGGTTATTGCAACCCGTTCAAATTACTCGTCGCTTGTACTCGGCCTAGCACTCTCCGCTCCGTACTACCCCGCGCCGCATCGATGGACAGACACAGTCCGTAACTCCGCTCTGTATTACTCCCTCGCTCCGCTCCGCTGCCTCGCTCTGCGCAATGGACAGGCAGCCTAATAGCTGTGATAGCGTACGAATGTTCGTTTAGCGAATTTATGTTCGTTGAGTAGATCGGCGTCTTAGGGTCGGTTCACATCTGACGGAAGATGCGTCGCGTATTATCGGTCGCGTAACGCCAGAACAGACAATTGTATGATTATTTATTCAACCTTTCACACTCAACCGAGGATGCGTTAGTGCATCGACCGTACTAACGAAGTTACGCCTGACGCATCTTCCGTCAGATGTGAACCGACCCTTAATGGCCACAGCGCAAATTACGCGACGTAATTTTATTATTGATATATTTTAGGTATTGAGTATTGTAGGCGTAAACACGCCGTAATTTTCTATGCGTATTTTTCCATAAAGGGTCTTACACGGGCAACTAAAATTCCCCAATTCTTGGCAATTTCAATACAATCTTAACATTGCCGTAAATTTCGTGGTATTGTTGCCCGTGTCGACGCATCTTAAGTCTTCAATTTGCTTTTCTTCTCATTCTTAGCATCTAGTTTCAGTTTATTCTGCAGCTGCGGGGAGCTGAGGATGGCCTGTTGCTGCAGCTCCAAGCTCTCTTGCTGTAAATCGTGTGTCAGCTGTTTCTGCATGTTGCAAGCCCTGCAACACACGCACTACTGCCACTATATGTATATACACAGAATATCAATTAAGGATAAGAGTATTTTGTTTATAAAATTTTGTTACATTATCATTATTACAATGTTAGAAGTCAAAAGAAGTGACTATTGTTGTTTTACATATTATGTGCATATGAAATATCTAAATATATGTATTAAATTTAATTTAAAAAGCAATCTGTTAATTTTGAGCACTCTCCTATAAAATATAAAAGAGGAAAAAAATGAAAACTGTAAAATATTTGTCTAAAAAAATAACATGCTTTAATAAACTATTTTTTTTTTGTATATTTTTTGTTTGTTTACCTGCATGCATGATCAATACGTTCACAGATGGCGTCTGATGCAGCAATGTTCCCAGATAAATATGATATCTCTGCTGCAACTGTAGCAATTTTTTCTGCATAATCCATGTAACCTGAAAAATATCAATAATTTTTAATTATACTTAGTAACAGGGCAGGGTGGTCAAATAAGGTGGTATTACATGTTTGCATGGTTGTAAATGCTTGTGCAAGGTATTAAATTGATATGTATGAGAAGTATATTATTAATTGAGTAACTTACTAAATAAAGTGTGAAGATTGTGATTTAAATCACACATTGCTCCTCTCACGGCAACCAGTTGGTCCCAATGGTGTGGTGGAGTGCTGTCCTCACCCCACTCCAGGGCTTGTTTCACCAGGCTGATCTCTCTCGACAGAGCTTCTCGTAACCTACGAAGCAGAACAAGAGCAAGAAATAAAGAAATTAGATCAACAAAAATGTACAGATCCTAATGTGATCATAATTATCAACTTGTGACAATTTTATAGCCTTTCAGTAATCAACATTATGATGATGGTAAACAGTTAGGATAAGAATTTACAAATGAGGCTATAGGATTCAATTTTATTTGGCTCTCAATTCAATGAATTTGCGAATGTGGCAGGCTGCTGATAATGAAACCTCAATTTTAGATTATCAGAATGTGTGCAGAGAAATAACTACCCATGATGATTACCTTTCACTAGTATCTTGGATAGCGACTAACGTAACCGTCAGAAGCTGCGAAGCTGCATTTACATTGATGGTCGTAGCTTGACGGATCAAAAATTCGTGTTCTAGACTATCTACATCCAAAGTTACATCTAACTCTTTTTGTTTGTCGTCACAATATGCCGTGGTTATCAGTCCCATGGTTGCTGGAGCATAAATACGAATCTTTGTGCCAACCATCCTACAATGAGTTCGGTAAGCAGCTTTGGCAGTTTTGATAAAAGAAAATAGCCCGTTTCTAAACATAGTGTAAATGGGATGAACAAGGATAGGCTGGTGAAAAATATACGAATTATTTTACATCATTTTTCGGTTTAGTTGAAAAGAAAAAATGACACCCGATTTGTAAAATTATTTGAGGTTATGTTTTCTGTTTTGGTTCTTTTAACAGTGTTTCCACTTACGTTTTTGGTTTTTCCCCAATTTTTTTATAAATTTCCCTAAAAATCTTCAAAATTCCTTGGTTTAGGGAGAATGTATATACAGGGTTACTGGTAACTCGACGTATTCCTTGCAGGACGTCATAGTAGGGTTAAAATGCAACAAATTAAGCAACCAAATGTTCTACCGAAATTCAGTAGTTTTTGAATTAGTTAAGAGTTTTACTTTTTTTATGAAAAATCCCAGATTAAATCATTTGAAACCAATTTAAAAATGATTTACGGCGCGACTGTACTGAAATTTAAGTTATTATCATAGTTGACGCCGTAGCAGACCTTTGTTAATAATTAAAAGTTCAATAATGCCTAAAACTTTGGCAAATATCACTAACCAAACATTTAATTTTTTGTAATTTTTGCTATTACTTCATAAAAAATGTAGTCTAGTGCAAAAAAAAAATACTACACCTGGTGTACAAATTACTAAGAATATATCCTTGTCTTATCAGCTATCCAAAAAGGTATGAAAGTTAATACAAAATCATGGACTACATTATGAAAATCGATTTTGATTTAGTACAGGCGTGCGTTTCACAAAAAGGTGATTATTCGAAAAATCAAAAACAAAATCGTGAACATTATTATTCTTTTTAATCAATATTAAAAACTTTAATTACACACATTTCACACGTCTTGTTCGATGTGCTGCCCTCGGTTTCGAATACATGTTCTTATTCGCTTCCTTACTTCGGTTTTTGTTATTCTTGATGTGATTGTTGCCCTCATCTGGTCCGCCGCATTTGTAATTCTCTCCCTTAGTTCTTCAATTGAATTTACTGGGGTCACATAAACTAGATCTTTCATATGACCCCAGACGTAAAAGTCTAGCGGCGTCAGATCAGGGCTTCGTGCAGGCCACGGAATCGGCCCACCGCGCCCTATCCATCGGTTTGGATAGTTTTCATCCAGCAATTGTCGAATTGTGATTCGGAAGTGGGCTGGACATCCGTCATGTTGGTAAATCATGTTTGCTCTTCTTTCTTCCGGTACATCCGTGTGCAGTGCTGATAAATGATTTCTGAGGAAATCTTCATAAAGTTCCCCATTTAGTGTTCGGGGTAAAAAATGTGGGCCAATTAATTTGTCGTCAATAATACCACTCCAAACATTAAGCGAGAACCTTCGCTGGGATGCGGTTGGTTTCAGTTTTTTAGGGTTTGCTTCTGCTTTCGGTGCCCAGTAATGTAAGTTGTGGTAACTTGTGATACCATCACGATCAAAACATGACTCATCGGTCCACAGAATGTTTTTTAAAAAGTTTTCGCTGTCGGCGTTGGCACGTAGCATAAAACGACAAAATTCAAGCCGTCTCGGCGGATCTCCTTCTTCTAATGACTGGACTGGTTGGTAATGGTATGGATGTCGGCCTGACAAGTGAACTACAGACCAGACTTTCCATGTGACATACAAAGCTCACGCGCTACGATGTTTGTCGATGTGTTAGGATCGTCAATAAAACGTTGAAGAATAAGCTCCTCGTCCTCAGCCGTGTATCTCCGGGAACGACCAGTGTCAACTTGCCTGCTTCTTTGGACGCTGCCAGTTTCAGATATTCGCCGATAAGTCGATCCGAAGACACTAACGTGGGGGAGTCGGCGGTTGGGAAAGCGAAGTTGATATTCTCGCCGCGCCTCAGCAGCGTTACCGTCACAAAGTCCGTAACAGTACATTATGTCAGCGTATTCAGGATTAGAATATGCAGCCATAGTCAGCGCTTATGAAGGCACAGCACAGCACAAGAGCAAGATACGCAGCAACAGTTAGGGAAATAGCCAGTAACAAAACACGAGCTTGCGCGACGTAGAGTTGAAACTAACTAACGCTGACGACCAAATTTTGCAAAATCGCACCCCCTGTCATGCCGAGAGAACAATAGCGACCAATCACAAAGCTCCCCGAGTGTTTGGAGTTCAAGCGCAGGTAAAAACTACGAATAATACGAATACGAAACAATAGGTTGACCGTCTCGCAATTTTACCTGCCCCCCATAAAACTCTTCTCTTCCCTGGCACACATGCAAAAGTATTGACAATCATACCTTTCTGAATAACTGATAAGACAAGGATATTTTCCTAGTAATTTGTACACCAGGTGTAGTATTTTTTTTTTTTTTTGCACTAGACTACATTTTTTATGAAGTAATAGCAAAAATTACAAAAAATTAAATGTTTGGTTAGTGATATTTGCCAAAGTTTTAGGCATTATTGAACTTTTAATTATTAACAAAGGTCTGCTACGGCGTCAACTATGATAATAACTTAAATTTCAGTACAGTCGCGCCGTAAATCATTTTTAAATTGGTTTCAAATGATTTAATCTGGGATTTTTCATAAAAAACTAAAACTCTTAACTAATTCAAAAACTACTGAATTTCGGTAGAACATTTGGTGGCTTAATTTGTTGCATTTTAACCCTACTATGACGTCCTGCAAGGAATACGTCGAGTTACCAGTAACCCTGTATAATAAATAAAAAGTTTAATAACACAATATTCCAAATATTTAACTTAAAATACCTACAAAACATTCATAAATTTACAAAATCCGATAAGCCGAAGCATTACTTTTACACTGCATTTAACATGACACTGAACACTTAAAAATATTTTATCGCTGTTGTTCTGTGACCTTCACGATACAGAATGAAAAACAAACCAACTCTAGGTATAATGCGACTTAGTTTCGATACCGTCTTTAGCCACGGTAGCACAATAAAATTAACATGGCAAACTAAATTAGACAGATTACATTCATTACAAGTTTGAGGGAATCCCCTATAACAGGGATGGTAAACTTCTATACACCTACGTGCCATTTTTTTCAAATAAATATTGAATGTGGCCATGACGTGCCAACAAACAATCTTGTTTCAGTGACTACTGGAAAAAACTATATTATTCACAATAATACTCTTTGAATGAAATAACTAATTATTGTGAGATCGGCTGTTGCAAACTAAATGACTAGATAGGTACCTAAATTCCTGAAATTATGCCGTGTTTTTGTTATGTGCCACCAATAGCACGCGTGCCATTGGTTCGCCATCCCTGCCCTATAATAAATCAGTGGTACCTTTAAAGTAATACATTGGGTGCTGCCTACCTACTATAAACAATAGGATAACCAACTCAAGTTCAATTTTTCCCCAGAATTCTCTAAATCCCTATCAAAATAAAATATCCTTAAATCATGCATTATATTGGTAATTTTTCCCTAAGAAAGGGAGAAATCCCTAAAAGTGGAAACACTCTTCTATTCTATTTTTTTTAAACCTGTCAGCAGTCTGTCAGGTTCAGTACGTTGTCAGTGTCATTTCATTTGTTGGTGTTGCCAGATCCAGGAAATATAAAAAACCAAATTCATTTTACGAAGAACTTTTATACGTTTTCTGAGAAAAAAAAAAGAGACAAAGAAAGAGTTAAAATAGCTCATGACAATTTTTTTCAATATTACAACCGGAGAAAGTTCATGCCTCCGCCTTCTTTTTTAGTAATCAAAGATAGGCGAATGCGAATGCGAATGTAACCAAATTGCTAAAAATTGGCCTATCTGCCAACACTGCTGTTTGACAACTTCTTTTTCGTTCGGGAACGATGATGGGTCTTGACGGGACGCGCGCGCATTGAGTTTCAAATTGTTTCACAACCGCAATTTAGTTTTTTTATACACAGTAACAGGCGGTACCATACGGTGCGTTGCGATGCCGTGCGACATCAGTCATGTTCACTCGTAGAGTATTTAATTTCTGTGAGGTATAATTATGTTCTGTGGTCATATTATCGTGACTGGAAAGGAGGCAGGGTGACAGGGACTTAACTATTACGAGACTGTTACCATGGATTCAGTACACGATTCATTAGTTGACATTATATATCTACAATTTTCTATATATTTTTTTAATCTAATTAGATTTGTTACAGCTGTAGTGGCAGTCATGTCATTTGGTCCATATTTTTATTGTTTTGTGAATGTGAAAACGTAGGCTGCTTAAGTTAGCAAAGGTGTCAAATGTCATGAATTCATGAAATCAGCACGTTTAACACCTTTGCTAACTTATGGAGTTGTATTGCTGATTGTAATGATTATAATTGAGTAAAGCCATATTTGTTACGGCCGCGAATCATATTTAGATCAATATAAAACATGATACTGACCTGCAAATTGCAAAAAACGTAAGAAATTTGAACTTCGCGAGCTACCCTGACGCTTTCGCCTCCGACCGAACCGCTAAAACGTTCAGGGGCAAGATGTCCAATTCTCAAAATGTCCAACGGTGTAAAAATGTCCAAATCCCAAAATGTCTAAATGTCCAATGGTCAGAATGTCCAATTCTCAAAATGTCCAATTCCCAAAATGTCCATCTCCCAAAATGTCCAATCTTAAAGAATGTAGCAAATTCGTTCAATGGTGCCGATTCTCTTGTACACCGAACTAAACTAACTAAAATATCACTAAAATTCCTTACTTTTGACTATGAGAATCTCAAAGCTATTCTGCAAAATGAATTCTCTAAATTTAAAAAATAATTTTGACACATCTAAATCGAATTTGAAAATCGCGACTAACCACGTGAATCTTTTTAGAGCCGGAGGCGCGCATGGGGGGCAGCCTCGACGTTTTTTATATGAAATTTATCACTTTTTGTATGGAAAATAAGAAAAAAAATTACCTACATGTAAAGGGTTAGGATAGGGTGAGGCCACAACACTGCGTTGCGGCGTCGTATTGCAAAAACGACGTCGCACAGCAATACAATGCGCGTATAATTTGTTGTGCGGCGTCGTAGATTTTTACGATGCGACGCCGCAACGCAGTGTTGTGGCCTCGCCCTTAGTCCGTGTGGTGCCGGACTTAAAGAATAGTGTAGTGTATACAGATATACTTACTTATGATTTGTCTCGAGCGCATACGTCACAAGGTGCGGGCTGAGTGGGGGTCATTCTATGCCCAACCGCCAGCCCGCAAGCACGTGGTGGTGCGTAGGCGAGCCAAATACCATTTTAATATTGTGTAGCTATACTAGCTATTACATTTGGCGACGAGGATTAAAAAAAAAAAAAAAAATCTAAACTGTAAGTAAAGTGATATAATTTAATTTAAAAAAAAAAGGAGGTAAATGTGACTGTGGCGAGATAAATATACCTAATAGAAAACAAAACTTATTTATGTATATTGGAATGATACTATTAAGCCGCAAAACATTTTAATTCCTTAGTTTGTAATTATTTACACATTAAAAACAAGGTATTCGTTAAACTTAAAACCTTAACTCCGCTATCTAGATTCAAAAGTTAAAAACATTCATCGTAACGGTGCAGCAGTGGTGTTATGTTAAAGTTGTTTACGTAAAGATGTGCTATGAAGGACTCATTACATCGGCACGCCGCGCCACTGCACTGGTAACTTTTATGGATTGTCAATTTGTTATTTACGAATACGCACTTAATGTATTTTTATACGCTTAATAATATGTTGACGTAGTACAGACACATTTCGTCATTTAGTGCCTACCTACTAATAGGTACATGTTAATTTATAAATGTGTAAATAAGTTTAAACTGCTAATATTCCAACAGAAAAAAAATTAGGTATGTTTACATTTGAGTGCAAAATGCAAATGTTCTACCTACTTATTTAATTTTCAATAAAGAAAGAAATATCGTCCTGTAATGTATCTAATTAAGGTTTCTAATTGTTTCAATAGAAACTAGATAAAATTGTTATTGCATAATATCCAAGTAAGTTCGTTTATTAGTACTACAGTAAATAAAGTGAGAAATGGATCACGATCGCGAAGTCAGACACGTGTGGTAGTGTCTTAGCTAATTGTGGTTGTTTGTAATAATTCAAACAACTTAATATTTTTCAAAGTATAGGTAGAAGTGTTTTGTTTGTACTAATTACTTTGGAATACCTATTTCAAACACAATTGAGGACTGGTTGGTGACTCGAAATCTAATAAGCGATGAAGCTTATACTATAAATGGGTTTAGGTACCCTTGGTGAGGTTGCGAATTTTGTTACAAAATAAGCAGTAGGTATAATGCAATTATGAAAGAAAATGAACTGCACATAAATTGCACAGTAAGATTTTAATGTTTTGTATAAGTACTTACATTTTGAATTATACACAAAGAAAAATACTGCTTTAATCAGCATGGTTGGCAACCCTGATCCTGAGTAACCTACTTCCACGTAAGCTGGCGAAGTGCCTGCTCATCAATTTGACAAAATAGCAGTTGTAAATACAACAAAACTGATCATTAAATTGATACCAACATTTTACTATGTGAAAGCAGCACTGCTGGTCATTAAATTGAATCAAAAAAAAAAAAAAATATGTAAAGCAGAATTATCTGATCATTAAATTGATATTGGAACAACAGTAAACTGGTTGTTTAAGGTGACTGCCATGTCACAACTCGTACTTGAGAAGTTCAAATTAGCAGAAATTTCTGGTCATTAAATTGATATTGAAACAACTATAAACTGGTTGGTATCAGGTAGTTGCCCAACTTATGCTGGAGAAGCTGACTGCAATGGAGAACCTTCTTCGGTTGGAGCTTGATGGGAGCGGTGGAAAGAGCACTCTTTATCTATCTCGACGCTTCAGGTATTGACAAAACTGAGAAGAAAAGAGCAAGCTAATTGCATTTTAGCGTTTTAGAATTACAAAAAATATTCTACAATATTCCCGAAACCAATGTAATTGGCACAGTTGAATCAGATATCTTCCAGACTGCAATAAATAAACTTGATGCCTATTTTACACTGAAACAGAGCAAAGCTTATGAACTTCATTTATTTATTTTAATTAAACAAGAATCTAATGAAAAATTCGAAAAAATTTAGTTCGCTAAATTCAAAGAAAAAAATATAACAAATACCTATGATATACGAAATATGATAAATATAATATAATCTGACAACCAGTCTTACCAAGGGGTATGGTGTTACCTAGTCACTAGGTTGTGGAGGTCAGATAGGCAGTCGCTCCATGTAAAATACTGGTATTCAGCTGCATCCGGTTAGACTGGAAGCCGACCCCAACATAGTTGGGAAAAGGCTAGGCAGATGATGATGATGAAATATGATATAAAAGATAATAAACATGATATGAATAATATGATAAATATGTTATAATAAATACGATATAAATGATAATAAACATGATATGAATAATATGATAAATATGTTATAATAAATATGATATAAATATGATAAATTAAAAGATAAAGATAATAATAATATTATCATGAGGAAAGATTTGTACCTAATTTTGTATATGACGAATAAACTTAAAAAACTGCTGGACCGATTTGAAAAATTCTTTTAGCAATGGATAGCTACATTATCAGCGAGTAACATAGGCTATATTTTATCCCCGTACTCCCACGGGAACGGGATCTACGCGGGTGAAATCACATGTCGTCCACTGGTTTAAAGACAAAGATAACATTACGCCTTGTTTCCCCGAAGGGTTGGGCTATAGGTACACCCACATTTCACCAGTTATGTTTAAGACCCATGTAATAGGGGACAAAAGATAAAGATGACCAAATTATAGATCAGATAACTGAAAAATGGTCCTCAAAGGACTAAAAAAAAAAAAAATATATTGCAAACAGGAGATTCTATGACATTGGACAACATAATAGCTGAAGCAAATATCCTCGAAGCAGTTAATCGGCAAATGGAAGATTTTGAGGATGGTACCAGGAAAAACATAGATATAAATAAAGTGGATTAAAAACTAAAATAAGGAAGGGGGAACGATCAATTTTATTGATGACATTTTACTGTACGGGAAAGATAGGAGAAAAAAACTAGCGGAGATAAACGAAAGTAATAGAAACTTTAGAACGGAACATTAAGCGACCAAAACTGAACCTCTTAAAGAGTTACTTCGGAACAACCAAGGAATAGGATCAGAAATTAGTAAATTCTGGGATTCCAAACAGGATGCCGCGTTTAATGAGCTAAGTCACCTTAGGTTACTATGACGTGAAAGATCGAACAGTGGTTATAGCTGATGTTAGTCCGGTAGCATTGGGTGGTGTCTTGATACAGATAGACCACAAAGATCCAAGGATTATCGCTTATGGGCATAAGACATTGACAGACTGCGAACGGCGATACTACCAAACGGAGAAGAACACTTCCACGTTTTTCTGTATGGTAAGGAATTCGATTTGATAACTGACCTTTAGCCACTTGAGGTCATATTCGGACCCAAGTCAAAATCATGCGCCAGAATAGAACGGTGGATTTTACGACTCCAGATATTTACATTTAAGGTTGTCTATAAACCAGGCAAAGAGAACATTGCAGATTGTTTGTCTAGATTATGCCACTTAGAAAATTCATCGGTAAATGAAATCGAAGATTACGTACATTGAATAAGTAATTCGATTAATAAATGTGTTAAATTCATTCAAAAATAGCAATTGGAGATATTGTAATAGTTCTTGACTGTTGAAGTCAAATTGTTATCATTTAACATTTTGATGTTTAGGTACTTGTTTTCACAAGCATGAAGAACCATTATACTGGTAGTATTACACTTAAATTCCTTTAGTGAAGTCGATAATTCAATCGCGATCTTCATAGGATTAGTGTAATTTTCATCGATACCTAAAATGATCTTGTGGTATTTATCAATAAAAGCCTTTTATTTGGGACGCCAAAATTCAAAATATACAGTTCAAAAGGTTTTGAAAGGATACTAGTTTAAAACATAAAAAAATAAGTTTTGACTATTAGTTGAGGCAGATCAGGCCCTATTAAGAATAAATCATAAGTAACAAGTCATAATATACAAGTCATAAAGTTACAAGTCATAAGTTACAAGTCATAAGTTACAAGTCATAATATACAAGTCATAAAGTTACAAGTCATAAGTTACAAGTCATAAGTTACAAGTCATAATATACAAGTCATAAAGTTACAAGTCATAAGTTACAAGTCATAAGTTACAAGTCATAAGATGCAAGTCATAAGTGCAAGTCATTAGTTACAAGTCATAAGTTACAAGTCATAAGATGCAAGTCATATGTGCAAGTCATTAGTTACAAGTCATAAGTTACAAGTCATAAGATGCAAGTCATAAGTGCAAGTCATTAGTTACAAGTCATAAGATGCAAGTCATAAGTGCAAGTCATTAGTTACAAGTCATAAGTTACAAGTCATAAGATGCAAGTCGTAAGTGCAAGTCATTAGTTACAAGTCGATAAGTGACACTGCCACTGAGTGTTCGTAGATATTATCTTGCAGGCAAGTTCTGGTTTAGATGCAAGTCCTTTTCAGGTAATGAGATTATTAAAATCTTAGATAAGCTAAGTAATTATTGTCGTAATGTTTATTGGAGGTACAAGAAAAAACCCCTTTTAGTTTCAATTCATGAACTTTTTAAAAATACCTCGGTTTATTCAACAACACAATTAGAAATGTTTTCGTTGGACCTATGGGTTAGTGGTATAGATCTTTCTGTGGTACTGGAGCCAGATATTAAGACCATCTGTAAGCCAAAACAAAAGTATAAACCTTACGAATTACAACAGATTTGCAATGAATTTTTAATAAATACTTATTCACATTTTTATAAAATATACACAGATGGTTCGAAAAACGATGATGGTAGTAGTGGTTTGGCACTTTATGATCCTCAAACAAATAGCTCCATCCAATTGATGATTAACGCGAAAATTTCCATTATGTATACAAAGTTGATAGCCATAGCAGAGGCAATTTCTTACATTGATTCCTTTATGGTAGGGAAATATGTTATTTTGACAGATTCTAAGAGTGCTATCCAACATCTGGCTCGATGCACCTCGAATTTTCGAGGCACACCGATAGCCTATAACATTTTGGAATCGCTCCGCAAACTTAGGATTAGTAATAAAATAGTTAAAATTCAATGGGTACCTTCACATGTGGGCATAACAGGAAATGAAGAAGCCGATCGTCTGGCCAGAGAAGCTAGTTGTAATGGAATACCATTTACCTGCTTACCCTTATTCTCGGATTGCTTATACTTAGTTAGGGAAAAGTGGACAGAGATTTGGAGGGAGCATTTTGACGAGAGGTCATTATCTAAAAGCATCTGGTATAAGACCATACAGCCTTGCCTTACGCCTTCACCGTGGTTCGCAGAGTCTGGTTTGTCTAGGACAGATGTTGTGACAGCCCTAAGACTTCGGTCCGGGCACATACCGCTAAACAATTTTGCGTTCCTGATGGGTAAATCTAACACACCAAATTGTGCTGAGTGTGGCGTGGTTGAGGATGTTTACCATGTGTTGGCCGAATGTGCCCGGAACGAGGTGGAGAGGGTCAGCTTAAGGCTCAAATATGATGTGGATCTGCGGGAAATGGGCATGTGTAACTTGATTCTGGCCCGTCCTCTGTCAGAAGAGGCTAAGTCAATGTATAATTCAGTTAAATTAGCCATTAAGCGTAGATAAGTCAATCTTTGTGAGGCCTATGAGGGTGGCATGATCATGTCTGATCAAACCTTCTATAAAAAAATAAAGATTAAAAAAAAAAAAAAAAAGTCATAAGTTACAAGTCATAAGATGCAAGTCGTAAGTGCAAGTCATTAGTTACAAATCGATAAGTTACAAGTCGAAAGTCACAAGTTACAAGTCATGGTCATGAGACTGTCATGAGACTGTCATGGGACTGTCATGGGACTGTCATGAGACCGTCGTGGGACCGTCATGAGACTGTCATGAGAGCGTCGTTGTCTGTCATGTCGTATGTGCTGTAGTGCAGATATTATATTAAATCTAAAAGAAATATTTAGCCGCCTTGGAAATCCATCAATAATGACTGCAGATAATGGAAAAGAATTCTGTAGCGAAGAATTCAAACGGTTTTGTAACGAAAGAAACATACTTTTGTTTAAAACTGTACCGTATTGGCCACAACAGAATGGTGAAGTAGAACGCCAAAACAGAGATATCTTGAAACGCTTAAAAATAAGCCAGGCTGAGGAAAGAAATTGGAAAGAGGGTTTGGAGGAATACTTGGTTATGTATAACAGTACGCCACATAGTGTGACGGGAATACCTCCGGCAGAATATTATTTCGAAAGGCAATTTCGTGACAAAATTCCAATCGTTAGTGACATCAACCGTCAAATAGAAGACTCGTAGATGAGAGATATGGACAAGGAAAAGAAACAGTTGGGAAAAGAATATGCAGATAGGAAACGAAAAGCAAAATAATGTGATTTAGTACCGGGAGATAAAGTATATTTAAAAAATATGGTTAAAGACAACAAATTAAGTTTAAATTATGACCCATCTCCTCACACGGTTGAAAGAACAGCAGGAGGAGATGTTGAAGTACGAAAGGATTCAACAGGACAAGTTCTTAGGAGAAACGTAGTACATCTGAAAAAATTGAAGGTCGGTGGAAAATTTTGAATTATAAAGCCTGAAGAACCAAATTTAGGAGATACGTCTACTTCGAGCAATTAAGAAGAGATATAAAATAATTTTTGAGGGAAAGAAAAAGGAAGATGGCCGGTTATAATAAACAGGAAATTATAAAGATTATAATGGAGTTAAAATAAAGCAATTACTTGTGATGATTGATTAAAAAACTAATTCGATATAGATGCCCAAATTGGGGCTTACTTAGTAGTAAAAAGATAAGTGATTCACTACAGAAAAGTAATATCATGCAGATACTTCTAACTTAATAGATACTAGATGAAAAATATAAAAACTTATTATTTCTTCCTAAAGATCCTTATTATTTAATACATATTAAATAAGGAAGTATTTAATACAGAAATAAAATAAAATAAACTAAAACAAGGAAGGGATGTAGTGTATACAGATATACTTATGATTTGTCTCGAGCGCATACGTCACAAGGTGCGGGCTGAGTGGGGGTCATTTTATGCCCAACCGCCAGCCCGCAAGCACGTGGTGGTGCGTAGGCGAGCCAAATACCATTTTAATATTGTGTAGCTATACTAGCTACTACAAATAGCACTACCCTATTTCTTCCCATGGGTGTCGTAAAAGGCGACTAATGGACTTACTAGAGAATGGGCAGCAGCGTTCTCTATGCATTTTTTAACACCATACTGCGATCGCCAACCCGCCTGCCAAGCGTGGCGATTATGGCATACCCCCCCAAAAATGACAAGCACAGAAAAAAATGGCCCCTAGTGCCCGGCGGCCCACCGGCCCTTGGCTACGGTAGCGGTCAAGGCCACGGTGAGGCAAGGGGTACTAAGAATCCCCGAAAGAGATCCGGCTACCATAACCACCGGAAACTGGACCTGGCAACATACAACAATACAACTCGAGGAAGAATTGAGCAGGTTACGATGTGGTATAGTAGGGTTATCTGAAATCCGAAGAGAGGGGGAGGACTCGATAATTCTCAAATCCGGGAACTTGCTCTATTTCCGGGAGGGCGACCAGCAGTCCCAAGGTGGTGTCGGGTTTATCGTCCATAAGTCCCTTGTGAGCAACGTGGTGAAGATCGAGAGTGTGTCGACCAGGGTGGCGTACCTTATACTCAGAATATCTGCAAGATATTCGCTGAAGGTCGTACAGGTTTACGCCCCGACCTCGTCACACCCCGTCGGTGAGGTGGAGACTATGTATGAGGATATTTCCAGAGCCATGCATGGCTCTAAAACTCACTTCACCGTTGTCATGGGGGACTTCAACGCGAAACTGGGCAAACGAAACGATGATGAGCTGCGAGTGGGGCAATTTGGAGTGGACGTCGGAACCACCGGGGTCACCTACTGGCCAGTTTTATGGAGAAGGAAGGCCTCTTTATGATGAATTCCTTCTTCAGAAAACGTGAGCACAGAAAGTGGACTTGGCAGAGCCCTGATGGTGCAACAAAAAATGAGATTGAGTTCATTATGTCGACGAAGAAGCAAGTATTCAGTGATATCTCTGTGATCAACGCGGTGAAAACCGGAAGTAATCACCGTATGGTAAGAGGCACATTGAACTTGAATATCAAGCTAGAAAGATCTCGACTGATGAAGTCTACGCTCCGCCCAGCACCGATCCAGGTCCAAAACCCCGAGAGCTTTCAGCTCGAACTTCAGAATCGTTTCAAGTGCCTAACGAGCTCCATGGACGATTATAACGATGGGTTCGTGGAAACTGTCCATACGGTCGGGTCCAAGTTTTTCAAGACCCGTCGTACAAATCGTAACAAGAGGCTCTCTGATGCTACTTTACAGCTCATGGAGGAGAGGCGTGAGATGATCCTGCAGTCTTCAGACGGTGCGCTCGAATACCGGCGGCTCAACAGACAGATCTGCAAGTCCTTGAAAAGCGACCTTCGCCACTATAATACAAACCGTATTAAGGCCGCAATAGTGCGGAACAAGGGCTCCAAGGTTTTTACAAGAGATCTGTCTATTGGACAGAGCCAGCTTGCGAATCTGAAGACCGATGATGGCAGAATCGTATCCGCCAAACCTGAGCTGTTGAGAGAGATCGAGAGTTTCTATGGACAGTTATACACGTCAACCAGTAACCCCGTTACGAATCTAGCAAACGACCCAAGAGCTAGATTGACCCAACACTATACCGAAGACATCCCGGACGTCAGCTTGTACGAGATTAGGATGGCTCTGAAGCAGCTTAAAAACAACAAGGCGCCGGTTGATGACGGAATTACGGCCGAACTCCTGAAGGCCGGTGGAAAACCCGTCCTTAAGGCCCTCCAGAAGCTTTTCGATTCCGTCATACTCGAGGGTCAAACGCCACAGGCATGGAACAGAGGTGTGGTGGGACTCTTCTTTAAAAAGGGCGACAATGCCCTGCTTAAGAACCATAGGCCCATCACACTTCTGAGCCATGTCTACAAGCTGTTTTCAAGAGTTATCACGAACCGTCTCGCACGAAGGTTTGACGACTTCTAGCCTCCCGAACAAGCAGGATTCCGTAAAGGCTTTAGCACCGTAGACCACATACATACGCTGCGGCAGGTTATACAGAAGACCGAAGAGTACCTGCCTCTCTGCTTAGCGTTTGTGGACTACGAGAAAGCCTTCGATTCGATCGAGACATGGGCTGTGCTGCAGTCTCTTCAACGGTGCCAGATCGACTATCGGTACATCGAGGTGCTAAAGTGTCTGTACAAAAACGCCACTATGTCAGTTCGACTCCAGGACCAGACCTTGAAACCTATCCTTCTGCAGTGAGGGGTGAGACAGGGAGACGTTATCTCTCCGAAACTGTTCACCGCTGCACTGGAGGATGTCTTCAAGGTTCTGGATTGGAAAGGGCTAGGCATCAACATCAATGGCGAGTATATCACTAACCTTCGGTTTGCCGACGACATAGTTATCATGGCTGAGACCATAGAGGACCTCAGTACAATGCTCGATGACCTCAGTAGAGCCTCCGAAAGAGTGAGTCTTAAAATGAACATGGACAAGACGAAGGTCATGTCAAATGCCCGTGTGTCTCATGAAGATCGGAAACGCTACGCTCGAAGTTGTGGACGAGTATGTTTACCTAGGACAAACTGTCCAGCTAGGTAGGTCCAACTTCGAGAAAGAGGTCAATCGTCGAATCCGACTCGGCTGGGCGGCGTTCGGGAGGCTAAGCAATATCTTTTCATCCCACATACAACAGTGTCTCAAGACGAAAGTCTTTGACCAGTGCGTGTTGCCAGTGATGACCTATGGTACTGAAACGTGGTTCCTCACAATGGGCCTTATCAGAAGGCTAAAAGTCACACCCAAAGGGCAATGGAGGGGGCTATGCTTGGAGTTTCCCTACGTGATCGAATCAGAAATGAAGAGATCCGCAGGAGAACCAAGGTAACCGACATAGCTCGAAGAATTGCCAAACTTAAGTGGCAATGGGCAGGGCACATTGCTCGCAGAACGGATGGCCGATGGGGTCGAAAGGTTCTGGAGTGGCGACCACGTACCGGAAGACGTAGCGTTGGAAGGCCTCCCACAAGATGGACCGATGACCTTGTGAAGGCCGCAGGAATCCGCTGGATGCGGAAAGCAAGGAATCGGTCGAAGTGGCGGTGCTTGGGGGAGGCCTATGTCCAGCAGTGGACGTCTTTCGGCTGAAATGATGATGATGATGAGAGTGTTAGGGGTTTAAGGGTTTTATAAAGAGGAACGAAATTTTCATTATTTTAGGACGATTTGAGAATGTACTCATCAAAGCGCTTTTTTAATACTTTAATTTAGTTCATGACTTTATGTCCTGCAGAGGGCGTCATATTCAATTTAATGCTTCACATAGCCTATAACCAGCGGACGATCAAGACGCTTCCAACGATATCTCACTTGTCAAAACATGATAAGCAGTTTAGAAGTTATGAGGGAACAGATGAACGTACATACATACCGGTCAAAATCATAACCCTCCTTTTTGCTTCGCCGTAGTCGGGTAAAAAATGTTTAATGTTTGTTTCAATTTACAATTATAAAAATTATGATGTTGATTATTGTATTTTTTACATTACATTATAACAAAAATAGTGATTTCGGGTATGTTGTGGTCTTCTCTGGTCTTAATTTGTTACTTCAAAATGAAACGTATTTTTATTCTTTCATTATTTTGTATTTATTGTTTGTCATACATAAGTCATAAAGTCATAAGTAGTATTAAAAAAGCGTTTTGATGAGTTATTGTTGTTATTGAACAAATTTGCTGTATTCTCAAAGATTGGACATTTTGACACCGTTGGACATTTTGACACCGTTGGACATTTTGAGAATTGGACATTTTGCCCCTGAATGCTCTAAAGCCCCGAATATTTTGTTTTTTAAATTCTGAATCCCCTTGCGTTGAAATTTTTCGTCGGTTAAATTCTTTAAATCTGCTCTTCCATACATTTTGACCGCGTAGGTATTGCACTGTTCTAAGAAACATTTGTTTTTTTTTTAAACCTACGAAAACGTTCAACGCAGGGGGCTTCAGTATCATGTACTTACTGAATCCATGGTAACAGTTTTTGGCATCGATGTCCTTACCATCCTGTATAGGGGAATGATCCATTGCGGAGTCATTTGAATATTTAATTAAACACTATATCGATTTAGCATGCTGAATAATATATTACTTTCACGATAGGTATCTCTTTTCAATAAAAAATATGGGAATAATCTTTCTGTTGTTCTGAAGCAGCAACTACATTGAAGTTCAATACGGCGACTCCACGGTCCACAGCAGTTATAAGGCGATATGGGTCGAAATCTAAACTGTACACAGGCGAAGCTTTCCGTTGCGTGAAGTACATCTGAAAAATTGACATAACAGCTGTTACTAATGAGTAGCTATCATCATAATGTACAATAATGATGCAAGCAATATAAAGTTTAATAACCTGAACATGATTAATTTGATTGCGTGTATCAAATAACACGCAACGTGAATATTCAGCCGATCCCGCTACAATGCCCCATTGACCATCAGATTTCACACAATAAAATGTGCATTGAAAAGGATCCTTTGTATTGTATACCTGAAAAAAAAAAAAATGCACTACTCGTTCATCACACCACATCGTGAATTCTATCTATTGATATTCAATGGAATTTCATTTTACCTACACTATTTTTAATGACAATGTTTTTTTTAATTCTTGACTGTTTATGCTGTGTTCATACACTAAACAAGCCTTTCTGGCGTATTGGACTGAATATTCAAAAGATGGATTTTAGTTCAACCATATTATCAGGATTTTTTTAGTACCTATGGGGTATGTTTCAAGGCTGTGAAAAATACTTTACCACTTCATGTGATCTTATGTCTATCATTTGCAGGACTCCTGAGTGTGTGACATATAATATAGTGTTCTCGTCATGCCATCGTATGTCACGGACAGCTTGTTTAGGATTCATGGTCGCATCAGCGGTCATCAGGAATCTGGGGCTGGAATAACACTATTGTTGATTTTATTATGCTTAATTTTAAATACTGTTAATTAGCATAAAAAAATCTTTTATAACATTAAATTATGTATAATTTGTTATTGATATAAAAATATTAAATTGCCACTTTAATTGTACAGAAGTTTTATAAAGCATACACGGTGGAATTCAGTTTTATATAAAATTATTTTTACTGTGTATAAAAATTAAATAAACATAAAAAATACCTACGTATTCACATCAAGCAAAAGAGGCTTACTGTTTCCATTGAGACCTATTGCTAATTTGTCTGCCGTTATATTAAGAGCCATAGATTTTGTACCAGCACTTTCATACATAGAAACATTATATATATCTGAAATAAAGAAATACAAGGATTAACACTAGCATATTTTATATGAATAACATTCCTTTTTTAACCAATCACACTTTGTAATCCATATCCATACTATAATAATATTATTTTAATCCTAGTGATACATTCCCATAGGATATTTGATATCGGACCGACAACCACGCGGGCGAAGCCACGGGCAAAAGCTAGTAATATTTAATATTATAAGTAAATGCAAATGTATCTCTATCTGTCTGTTATATTTTCATGCCTTTAGTTTTATGGTTTTAAATGGTTTATCACTGAACCAATTTTTATGAAATTTAACAGATAGGTAGCCTGGGATTTGTAGATAATCCAGTCAAAATAGACAAATATAAGTCATAACTTAGCCAAAATTCGCATAGAGCTGAAAATTGGCAGAGACTTAAATACATCATTATAAATGAAATGTCAAAAATCCCCTTCGATCCTACTTCTGCAAAAAAAAAAAATATTCAAGGTTAACCGCTCAGGCGCGGTGGGTGGTCTGCGCCGTGACAGATTTACGACCGCACTTGAATAAACAAAAGCATCGGGTTTCATAATAACGTCTATAGTGTTTTGTTTATGTTTTTTGCTACTCGAATAGATTAGAGATACATTGTAAATGGTTACAGTCTTTGTTATCAACGTTTACTAATCTTTATTACCCGTTTTTTTTTTGTTTTCCATGTTCTAATGTTTTTACGATTTCTAATAAAACTACCGTACCAATTCACACGAAATTTTTCAGGGTACATTATGGATAGATAAGTTATCTAATAAAAGCGTTTTCAGAGACCTAATTTTTTTCAAAAAATTTCAAAAAATCTAGGTTTTTGCTGATCTAGAATTTCTAGTGCTTTCATAACTTTCTCCGTACCAAAAAAATATTTTTTATTTATATTTTTGTCTAATTTTTTTCTAAAACGCTGAAATATTTATTCTATATAATAAATAAAACACTTACCGATCAGATCCATACAGAAAACTCACAAAATATCACAACTTTCACTTTCACGAGAACTTTCACTTTCACGTTTGTTTACACTTTTTTTGGTTGGGTCAAAATAGGTATAATCTAATGTTATTTAGTGCGAATATTATCTAAAACGATGTAATATTTACTTCAAAATGAAAATATCACCACTTTCCGACGATTTACACACTAAAACCATTAAAAAACGAATTATTACTGCGAACGCGCGCATCCCGGGAGTGACTTTTTACTGTCATTTTGACCGCGCGGGAATGTCATTTTCAACATTTTTTTATAGTGTTGCCCATTTATATTTTTGCTTTTAGTCGATTTATTTGACAAGAATATCTATCTGACCATAGACTGCAAAAAATTTCAAACAAAAATATTGATTACAGCGAATACAAATGGAGTTGTAAGTCGTGTGGTGACTTTGTAGCGTATTGGATACGATGGTCCCCGACGTACAAAATTAAGGCATTTTCCATTTTTCTCGAAAACGGTAAGTTTTATCGTGAAAATAGGTGGATAAAAGTTGTAGATCATACAATTTTCAACAAAAATGGTCCAGTCACTTTTTCTCTTACGACTCACCATTCGTGAGATATCGCGGTTTTAACAATTAGAAAATTCATATTTTACACAATATGCACACATTTCCGCACCACCAATGAGGTTATTGTACTTGGCGCATTTTTTTTAACGTGGTTTCCCCAGTAGGTATACTCCACGATCTATTGTAGTAAAGAAAGTTTGATAAGATCGTATCCTATTGATGGAAAGAATGGTAATATTGCTAATGATCAAAGTGGAATAGGTTATTTTCTTCTAAATGTTATTGTATTAGATAATTGTCTTATTCGACTTGGACAATTATTTCTTCGTCTTCATTTTCTTCTTCTTGCAGAATTTCTGTTCCGTTCTAAGAAAAGGGATGCATCAATTGTTTCTTCATTAATAGGTATCATAAATATTTTCATCTGTTGTATTTGTTTCAATATTGGAGCAAGTCTGACCCTAACAATTGAAGCATACTGGTGAACAAAATAATCCCACTTTTTGACAGCCACAATTCTTACTACAATCCGTCTTGCAGTTACAAAAAATATTATTAAGCAGTTTTTCTGGAGCAGGCGCGAGTAGAGTTTGAATTGGCTCTAAATAATTATCTGTTAATTTCCAACCCCATTTTTTTAGATCCAGCTCGTTGCCTAGCCACACTTGAACTTGATAATACACACTATACAAGTGTTGAAAGGCAGAAGCAGATGTTGGAGGCAGACAACTGTACTGTTTTATTGTTCCATGCAGATTTTATGAAAATCAAATATCTATATTTATCTATGGAATCAATTTCATATAGAATCAATTAAATTGTTCGAAAAACATAATGATTTAATTGACTGCGCAGAAGTATTTACAAAGATTGACTCTTCTCCATACGACATCGTTACAAATGGAATTCGTTTTCTTCTTGCAATGTATGGTGGTCCAAAAAAAATTGATTCCATAGACAAATATTACATTGCGCGCTTACATTAATTTACATTTAGAAGAAAACAACCTATTCCACTTTGGTCATTAGCAATATTACCATTCTTTCAATCAATAGGATACGATCTGATCAAACTTTCTTTATTACAATTGATCGTGGAGTATACCTACTGGGGAAACCACGTTAAAAAAAATGCACCAAGTACAATAACCTCATAGGTGGTGCGGAAATGTGTACATATTATGTAAAATATGAATTTTCTAATTGTTAAAACCGCGATATCTCACGAATGGTGAGTCGTAAGAGAAAAAGTGACTGGACCATTTTTGTAGAAAATTGTATGATCTATAAGTTTTGCATGACCTATTTTCACGATAAAACTTACCGTTTTCGAGAAAAATGGAAAAAACCTTAATTTTGTACGTTTAACCTTGAATATTTTTTTTTTTGCAGAAGTAGGATCGAAGGGGATTTTTGGCATTTCATTTATAGTGATGTATTTAACGTCTCTGCCAATTTTCAGCTCTATGCGAATTTTGGCTAAGTCAAATGTCTATTTTGACTGGACTAAGAAGGATGTAGGCTAATTTTCATCTTGGATATCTGTGATAAAAATGATGAAATACAAAAAAACATGCCAACTAAGTCACTGGCAAGGGGCTGTACAAGTATTACGTAAGCAGATTTATTACAATAATTTATCCCCCCTCCCCCTTGTCAGCAAAAGTAAGCAAAGCTCTTACCCCCCCCCCCTCCCATGCTTACGTAAACATTGGTATATGCATTTTTCTTTTAATGTAAGTATTCTATTTTTTTATTGATTCATGAGCAATAGGTTGACAGAAGAAATTTAGGCAAGTGAATAGCACGCGGTAATCCCGTTACTCGGTTCTAAGCGAGTACTTAAACATATTCATTATTTGCGGGAATCTCCGAATATATGTTTCGTTTTCAAACATAGACACTGTGGGTTGCCATAATATGTGTAAAAAAGTAAATAATTACTGCTGACGTAAACACCATCTGGACCCTCGCCACCCCCATTTCATCAAAAATAAGCAAAGCATAGACTCCCCCGCCCCCTATAGTGTTTACGTAATACTTGAACGGTCCCCAACTCTAGTTCATTATAATAATAAACTTACTTGTTTCATTGCCTCTTAAGATGTATGTTGTATTTCCATTATCTTCTTTCCTTAAGCCGCAGAACCTCAATTCAGAGCTGTTATAAGACCCAGTAACAACTATGACTTGACTTCTACCATCTATCACCTCAACTGCAGTGACTTCCTTTTGACCATTCCCATGACAATCTTGTATATGATACTGTAACCATGGCCTCTTTTTTGTATTGTTGACTTGATATAGTGCTAGACAACCATCTCTGTAAAACAATTGATTATTTTACGAATAAAACATTGCATAATAATTAGTTTTCAGAACAGAGGTTTTACTACAAATTCAGTGCACAAGACGGCCTGCCTGCCTCTCCCATCCTAAAATTGTTTATAAAAAACAATGTTTTACTCTATTTAATAACTAACTAACTTCTGCCCCCGAATTTGTCCGCACGAAATTTCTTGTTCCTCTGACCCACCGCGTCGCATCGCCCACCTGCGCTATTACTTTCGTTTTCGATTAGCATTCTTACGGGCATTTTTCCTTTTCGCTCGGCTCCTAAGGGTGATGTTAATTAATAGCAAAAATTTGCTATCAAATGCAAAAAGAATTTTTCTAATCCGACTGGTAGTTCCAGAGATTACGGCATTCAAACAAACAAACTCTTCAGCTTTACTATATTAGTATGGTTATACAGACCTGTTTCCACAAGCTAAATAATTGTTTTTTATCACAAATCGGGAGATATCATTGGTCCTCACATCATGTCTTTGTATTTTTGGTACATCTACTTTCCATAGAGTTTCTCTACAGTTTGGAAATCCTTTCCTATTTGTTGGGTAACAGTGCAGTTCAGAGCCTACTGACACAAGTAAGATTTCGGAATTGTGGAATGTTAACCATGGCATGTAGTTGGTGTAGTGATTGATGACCACCTGAGGAGTACAACATTTTATTATAATCATGGCTTATTGGTGATGAATAACATTTAAGAGTTGCTAATTATTAAGTATTGCACAATAAGTGTCACCTAACAGCTAGTATGTGTCTTTACCTTACTTTTATAATAACCATTGCACCAGTTATGTGAAGTTCTGCATCGATGATACCATAATTCGTTCGATTTACTGAAACATAGGTAATTACTATAAGTAGTACTAGGACAAAAGGGAAGAACAGTAGTTATACGAAGGAGCGATAAACACCGCAAAAATTGGAAATCAGAGTACCTGCTGTCTGACAAATCAATCATCAGTTTATTCCGGGTTAGGGGCCTCCAAATTGTATTATCATTTTTAATTAGATCATTGAAAATCTTACAAGATAGCATTACATTATGAAGATCTGATAAGTTTAACCTCTTAAAAATATTTACTAATATATCAACGGGTAATAATAGTATATTATCAGTCGTCATTGTACTTTTTTTCTATGTCATAATGCTTCAGATTTGATCATTATTGAATAATACTGAATAAATAATATTTTTTTAACAATAACTTCGATCGAGACCCATGACAGACTTATGTCAAAAATGATGTTGACTGACAATTATGACAATGACACAAATAAAACAGACTATACAAATTAACGTGACACTAGGGCCGCATTCCGAGTTACGTCAAAAGTGATAATATTGCGAATCCGACCAAAGTCCAAAGTCACAATTATTCCTCAATAATCCTTATATTTTGTGACTATTAAATTTGGTCGGATTCGCGATATTATCACTTTTAGCGTAACTCGAAATGCGGCCTAAGCATTGAAGCGATGTTATTTTCAGCATTCCTCAGAAAATCACAAGACTTAGCACTTTTGTGGATATTACAGTTTAGTGTGCTTACCACCGTGGAGTGTAATAATATTAAGGGCGGTTAGGGCACTTTTTCGATGCACGACGAGCGTGGAGGGCCGTCGTGTGTTTTGTTTTCGTGTTTATGTTTTCGCACGCAACCATGTCCTTTTTCCATTTACCCACTCTTAGGTAATTTCGGTTCCAGAACTCCGAAAAGCCGCTGTTTGTAAGAGCCTGAGGTTAAAAACTGAAAGCTCATCATAGATAGCAGCACAGTAGTCCGTCTTCAAACCGCTATTATTGGTGCCGATTCCCTTGTTCACAAACTAAACTAAATTTAAGTTCAGTGCATCTTTTTCTTTCTATTTGATTATGAAAAGGACAGAAGATAAATTTTAGTTTAGTCCTGTCAAATTAATCAGCGCTTGACGTAAATTGACGTAATTTTAGTCGGCAAGTTTTTAATCACGTCTAAACTTGTATGGAGAGTGACAGGCGCTGATTAATTTGACAGGACTAAACTAAAATTTATCTTCTGTCCTTTTCATAATGAAATAGAAAGAAAAAGATGCATTGAACTTAAATTTAGTTTAGTTTCTGAACAAGGGAATCGGCACCACTGTTGTGTTTATGTTTACTTTTGTGTCGGTCACAAATTATACGAAAACTAGATAAATATGTATGTGATATGTATGTGTAGCACTTTAAAAGATGAGCTAACGACAGGGAAGCGTCTACCACTGGTAAAAAAGCAGCTTTAGTGGAAAAGTCTATAAATTATTAACGTTTTATAATTTAGATTTAGTACTAAAATAGATTACGACCGATTCTCAGACCTACCAAATATACATATAAAATTTCATAAAAATCGATCAAGCCATTTCGGAGGAGTATGGCAACTAACACTGTGACACGTGAATTTTATTATTTATAGATGTTTAAAAGATAGGTTATTTTGCGTTTGTTGACATAGGTTCTTTTTTTTTTGTTAAATACTAGAGGTGTACGACAGAAATAACCAGATCAAAGTTGAAAAGCAACTCGATGATGATCTGCCTGACTGAAAAACTTCAAAGATAGCACTTCTGGTACTAGTATAATTTAAACACACACATACTTTAATTACTTTCTATAATTTACATAATATCACACTGCCTGTAGGTAATGAAAACAGATTAAGCTATCTTAGGAGCACTACCTGTACACGACTTTCTCTTATAAAAGTCTTCAGGTTTTAAAAATGATTGCATAATTACAGTTTCGACAATATATAGGGTCTAATTTTTTTTCCGAAGAGCTTTCTCCTACAGTTTTCTTCTTTTAACTTGTTTGGCAAATACATCGTCACCTTAATACGCAAAACATGTAACTCCATTTTGACCAACTTTACAGGAGCAATAAAACTAATTTTAAAAATAATGTTAGTTATTTAGTTTTAATTATGAATTTAATTTGCAACATAATGGATACTATAAAGTATGTAAATTACCAAATATTTAAAAAATATCAACATAAAAACAACTTTTTCTTTGAAAAAAGGAGTTACAAGTTTAATTCATGAAAAATAAAAAATAAAATTGGAGTTACGAGGTATAGGTTGCTAAAGTGATAGCCAATAAGTTAATTAGATAAAAATATTTATTTATTTTGTTTTACAAAAAGGCACATAGACAGTTATAATACCACACTTAAATTAATCAGTCTTAATATAACAAAACATTTTTCTTTCATTTTATCTTTATTAACGGCCTTTCACACAGGTGAAAATCCGTTAGTAAAGATTTAAAATAATGGGCTTTTTAACCGACTTCCAAAAAGGAGGAGGTTATATGTTCGTCGCGTATGTTTGTTTTTTTTTTTTCTTTTTTTTTATGTATGTCCACCGATTTCTCCGTCAATTGTGGACCGATTTTGAAAATTCTTTTTTGTTTGAAAGGGTGTGCTCTCGAATTGGTCCTATATAAATTTTATTAACTTTGCTTGGATAGTTTTTGAGTTAGCTACAAATTACGTATTTTTTTCCCACTTAGTATGTAGATGATATGTTAAGTTTCTGTCATTGGTATCAGGTAGTGGTATTCGAATGTGTGTGGGGTAGGTACCACAACTAAAAAGTGAAAAATAAAAACTTTTTACAAAAAAAAACAACCGACCTCCAAAAAAAACACTACAAAGTGAAAAATAGCTTTAATTTCGGAAGTCGGTAGCAAAAAACGAAAATACAAAACCCAAGACACCGACTTCCGAAATTAAAGTTATTTTTCACTTTGTAGTGTTTTTTTTGGAGGTCGGTTGTTTTTTTTTGTAAAAAGTTTTTTTCAGGGGCTGTTCAATAGTCCGTGAATAACACAAAACAGCAATTAAACTTAACTTACTTAAATGAAAATATTTTGAGGTCAACATAGCTGCTGGGTATCATTTAAACTTTTTCATTTTTAATCGAATAGAACTAAAGAGAAGATCTTAATCTTCATAGGGAATACTATCATAGTATTGATGATAATCCTTCGGAAGAGATCTTTTTAGACTTTGTAAGTCATCGTACTTCCTTTTTTTAGTTTTAAGCCTTTCTTTCTAAAGTGTTGGCAAGGTACTCAGCTGTTTTGGGACAACTATTCTATTTTTGCATTGTGGCAAACTGGTCCAAGGATTTTAAAATATAAGCTCATATTTTTTTTTTTTTTAAATATTGTCACTAATTAAGGTAGTGTGTAGCTTCAACTGTAGTCTAATTCATTGTTTGTACTGTATTTGAAAAAGTATTGCTGATAATAGGCTGATACACCGTATTATGCTCGTTGGCAACTATTTCTTCATTACTTAAATCCTGAATATTATTTTGAGAGGTATTTTCCATGTCTATTTTATCTGTATCATTTGATATTATCATTGTAGGGTCAGTCCATCAGGAGTAGTGTAATTTTGTAAATCTATGAACTCGATAAAGACATCTTCTAAACAACGCTGATCGTAGCTCGTAGGGGTGGTTGTGGGTGGAGCTGGTGATTGCACCAACTCCACCATATAATAAAGAAAGCAGATTCTTTACAGACCTCATCAGCGAATCAATATTCGCTGATGAGGTTTGTAATAACTCCGAGTCGCGCCTTGGAGGGACAACTTCACCATTTGTAAGCTTCTTTTATTCTGTTAAAACAAAAGGAATTCATACAATAAATAATTTAAAGAAAGGTGAAAAAAATATACTTGCAATGTAACCGAAAAACATTACCTACTTTATTTATTATTTGCTTAAAATGGACATCTTTGAAATGCCATTAATAATACAATAAGTAAATTATATCAGTTGAAAATTATTCTGTTCATTCAAATAAAATAATTGATATTAATATAGGCACCTACTAAGAGAAAGGTATTTTACGTAAAACACTAAATAAGACGGCCTTTCCGTTATAAAATCAAATAACAACCGTTCCCGTTTAATATGAATTAGGAGTTACGTAGCCAAAATTCTCAGTAAAATATTATATGCAATACTTGTAACTCAATTTAAAACTTTACTTTCCATTTACTATATTATTACTTCAATTATTGAGTTCAATCTTTTTCAAAACAATTCGACATGCTATTAATATTTAATATATACTCACCATTTTACTGGAAACGTAGTCTTTTCTGCATATAAACTAAAAGTAGCACACCGGTCTGCACACACAACTTAACGCCATTACATTGCCATAGTAAAAGACGTTACCAAGGGAGTTACAGCTTTGCTTTTGAAAAAAAATTGATGATGGATTTACGAGGTGTGCTTGACATTAATTTTTAGTGTTACTAGAGCACAAAAAGTAACGACGATTAAAAAGAAAAATTCCAAAAAAAAAATACGCAGCGATTGCCATCAAAATGTCAATTTCGACCTTTGGTGGAGTTACGAGGTTTGCGTATTAAGGTGACGACATGGGTCTCCGTATTTTTGCAGTAAACAGCTGCGCAACTGAGCTCAATAATTAATTATGCGTAAAACAAGTCGCTTGTTTACAAAAAATGTATGGCAAGTTGTTAAATTATTAGACGCTGAATATCAGCGCCATCTGAAGTGAGCAAGTGGCAGTTTTTATCCCCATTGAGTGATTTTCCCTAAGTTTTAAATATTCTGTCACCAATATCTTTCTTCTACTGCTCTTTTAGATGAGGAGTGATGTAATTAATTACCAAGTTAAATTATATGAAAACGATTTTTCGATACTATTTAATGTTATAAATATACCTTCTAGCTTTTTAAATTGATCACTGTGCACCGGTGACTAAATTTACCGCGTCTGTATCCAGCATTATAACTAAGCGATGGCGATCGTGTCGTCTCCACATAATGTGGCCGTTTTTTCTTATTCCTATTTCACAATGTCAAAGTGTAAAATCTTTGGCAATCTGTATTTGTACAACATCACGTCATCGATGACAGCAGGATAGAACTACATAATAATAATAAGTGTGAAAGGGATGCAGAATGTAAAAGCGTAACGTTTTCTCAATGATCTCAATCTCTTTCGTTCATTCATAGGGTCAAGAAAAATCTAAAAACTGAACGGAAACGATTACAAAATTAAATGTGATATTAGATGAATTTGTGTAGCGTTTGTGTTTATGTTTATTTAGTTGTTCAAGGAAAATTTACGTAAACTAGTCTTTCGATGGTTATATGGAGCAGTAATTGATTTGTTATTGTCTCAAAATAAAAGACATCAAAATATACCATTGTTGTTCTTGGTTGATATATGCCTGCTGCACTGCAGCGGAGGCCGTGGGCCCTATGGATTTATTTAAGGGTACGTATAGCCGTAATTTTATTATTAATTTTTGAACAAAGTCGCTGCCGTAACACAGGAGTAAACGTCAGTAATTAATCCTTCCACGCGATTACGTCGAACTCTACCAAGGCCGCGTACCGTGCTGTCCCGTACCTGGCACGCGATACTGAGTTCAGAGTTGGAACCACTGCGGAGTGGTGTGCATTAGTGTTCAGTGGGTGGATCTCGATATCATAATATTTTTATCGCGGGTTGAGTAGCGGCTGGTCGCGCGGTACTTGTGTCAAACAATTGCTTACAGCCCGAGCTGTGCGCAGTGTATTGCGATCTTTGTCCTCGCCTTGCCGCATTCGTGTTCTAAACTACGATTTACTATCACAGTATCATAGTCATAGACTTAACAGTGGATATAGTGATGTTTTTAGTACTGTTTTAAGTGTTTCCAATAAGATATAACTCAAACAAGTGAGTTTTTGTGCAATTTTTTATAACATTTGTTTACCATTTATTAAGTTTGTTAGTGAATTGTTAAGTTTTATGACTCATTTGTTACTAGAATCTTCAAACAAGTTTTGTGAGAAATCATTTTTTGCCGTATTGTGTTTAAATAACTGGAAATACCACAATTTCTAAGTATTTTTAGTGTAGTCATCAAAATCATTCATTCAACTGTAAGACTGAAGTAGGTAGTAACAATCTTCTGAAAACATCAACATTCTCATATTTCTTCTGTTGCTCTATAGCCTACATTTCCTTAATCCTAATTTACACTCTAAACTTGTTATGTTCCACTTTAATTTATTCAGTGGAGGAATTAGTTACAATCAGGTCTGAGTATTTTTAACAAATTAAAATTCTAATTATAAAATAACAGCTAAACAGTAAGTTGTTATTCAAGGCTAAAGGATTATGAATGATTTATCAAATTATTATAGAGACACTAGCTTATTTTTCCCCACTAGAGAGACTAAATTTATGAAAATGATTCATTATACTATACCTGCTCATAGCAAGACAGAACCTATTATTTTGTTTTTGTGGTTAGAAACAAGTAATGAAAATTCTATCCAGCAATTTTAACCAATAATAAAAAGGAATATATTGTTATATAGCATGCTGAATAATTATAATTTGCCCACAGAAATGAAGGGTCCAACTCGGCCAGCACCAAGTGTTCCTGGCATGGTGAACAGATACTCTCCTGTTACAAATTGGGACGATGATCCCTTTGGTGCAGATGTCTTTGAGCCATCACCAAATTTCGCACAGAAAAAGAAACCACCACCTCGTCCACCACCGCCAAAGGTCAACAAACAACCGGATATTCCTGCAAAACCTTCACATTTTATAAGAAAGCCAACAGTACTCACTTCCCTATTATCTCGGAAATCAAAAACAGTAGTAAATAATCAAAATGTGAATGTTGTCCAACAAATTACGATAAAAGAAGCAAACAGTGATGTGGACACTCATAAAATGTTTCCTAAATGTGAACCAAAGAATGTGCAAACAGGTGCTTTGATTGATTTCTCGTCGCCTCCCAGTTCGCCTACATTTACCACCAGGTCGAGCAGTGATGGTCTCAGTGTAGATAGCTTTGGTTCAGATGCCACTACATCTACCAACCATCACAATGCACACAATGGTGGCAATGCCTCACAAGCTGAGAGTGGCTTTGAAGATGATTTTGATCTATTTCTTCACTCAAGGAAACCTGGGAAGGAGGACACAATGGAGGATTTCACTGCTGTTGATCCTTTTTCGCCTCAGCCAATCACGAACCTGAAAAGAAAACCTCCCTTGAAGAAGAAACCTATTTTAAGTAAGGAAAATGTATACGAAGTATCAAATAATTTTACGAGCCACATATCGGCTCCGGCTCCGATGCTGAAGGGGCCGACGATAATCCGAGCGAAGCCAGCCAGGCCTAGGCCTCCAGACAACTCGGCTATATTGAAGACTACATTTGGAAGTAGTTTCCCTGTGACCACCATGACTGTGAACACCACCACACCAATACAAAAAGTCTCCAATGGATTTGGCGATAGTTTCGTAAGTCCATTTATTTTCATACTATTGATTTCTCTTTTGTTTTGTATACACTAATTACCTATGTACTAACGATTTCTTTATTTTCATAGAGAAGTCTTTTGATGTTTAGGCCTGCAATCTAGAAAGATGCTGTTTCTAATCTTGATTTAAACTGAGAGATTCTATAGTAATCCTACCTCTTCCTAACTAGTTTTCCTGACAGATTATTTTTTCAGAATAGGTATGCACATAAATAACCACTGCCTCATTGGTCTAGTCGTTCCAAGCGCTACTGCTGAGCATGAGGTCCTGGGTTCGATTCCCGGGTCGGGCAAAGTGTTATTGGGTTTTCCATCTGGAATTTCTCAGTGACAGCCCAGAGTCTGGATTTGTGACCGGTTGATGGTAATAAGCTCGCCCCTTATTACATGGGACTTAACATAACTGGCGAAATGTGGGTGTACTATAGGTACACCTCTGCCTAACCCTTCGGTTGAATGCAGGCGTGATGATATGTTATGAATTAGCAATTTCTTTCATAAAGTAGGTATCTGTTATCACAAATAATTTCCGTATGATTAGATACTGAATATTTCTTATTAGTCAGCAACAATGTGTCACGGAAGCTTTTAAAAATTAATGAAATTCACGTGCGACTAGGCATTTACATCCTTATGTGTGGAAAAATAGGTACCACTACATATTTTAAAACAAAGTCCCCCCGCCGCGTCTGTCTGTCTGAACGCGATAAACTCATAAACTACTGAACGGATTTCATACAGTTTTCACCAATGGATGGAGTGATTCATGAGGAAGGTTATAGATAGGCTATTTAACATAACGCTACAACCCTTAGGAACCGTGCAAAAAGACAAAAAGTCAGCGCGGGCGTGCGTAGCGATGTGGGTGGGCCGGGGCCCGAGGGAGTTTTATAAAATGTGGCTGTTATTTTAGTATATTGTATATCTTACAAGTTCCACGCGTACGAAGTCGCGGGCTGAAGCTAGTTCGATCCAGGGTAAGTTTAAAAAAAATCTGCTGATTTTGACGAGTTATGTGAACATAAATGTAGGGAACCGCTGTTTTTTTTTTCGCGATTTCATGTATGGTCCCATAGTAAAAGTTGTTCATAATGACGAGTAAAGTCACGTGTTTAAGTTTGCGCACTGGTTAAAAAAATCCTTTATAAAAAGCGGAGGCATGAGATAACAGGTCGTGTCGCGGCACTACAGACCACAATGCGTGCTAGGCATGCATGCTATTTGTGTTCATGACCGTACCATTAATTAAGGTGCTTTTAAAATTTGCACGATAATTATCACTATGTCCGTGAGTGAGCTCTTTGTTTAAATTGTGGGTTTTCATTAAAACAGTATAAAAATAAGCTACGCAGCAGATATGTAGATATCAAGTGATGATATCTTTGGCTATCGTGGTCGCGCACATGATATTTATAAAGTCATTAACTTAGATTTCGATCAGGCTGTCAGCAACTATACTCCATTTGAAATAAGATTAGACATTTAACTAAACGTTTTTTACAGTCCGTTCAACCGGTTTTGACTTCTATTGCGTTGGTGGCATGACAAATGGCAGCTGCAGTAAACAGTTGGTTTGTAACCACTTTTTTTCCTTTTAATGCCATCCTTATGCCTACGCAATAGAAGTCAAAATCGGTTGAACGGACTGTAAAAAAGGTTTGTTTAAATGTCTAATCTTATTTCAAACGGAGTATAGGTGACAAAACAATGACAACCTTGATGACTGCCTAACCCTTCGGGGATTAAAGGCTTGATCTAATGTTATTATTTGTAGAGAGCAACAAGAATGCGAACAATCGGTATTTTGTGTCAGCAAAATTATGGCTCATGACTGTGTACATCTAGCTGACGCAACCGAGGCTGCTGACCGTACACAATTCGGCGCGTCATTTATGTGACCCGAGAATCGAACCCAGGTCATTTACTTTTAGTTAGTAACCCAGGATGGACTAACTTTGGTTTTTCTTATTGGGGTTTTCCTATTCGCAAAAATCACGGCTTTAATAGCCGGAACTTAATGCTTGGTAAGCGATAAAAAGTATGTCTCAGCGTAGGTCCTTTCCACTTTAGGAATCATGAATGCATGATAGTTTCAAAACAGTTAACTTACGTTTCCCGTGGGCGTCGCTGTCGAGGATGTTTTATCTATGGTACTCTATGGATTGGATCAGCATCCTCTTTTGTGCCCCACACAAGATACTGACATAACCAGTCCGCACCCTAATTGCGTAACACATGATCAATCATAATCTAAATCATTTTGAAGGCTATTGCTAATCCATTGCTTCATAATATATGTTCGAAAAATTTGTCTACTCAACAACGTAAATAACGCAATTAATGTTGTTGAACTGTCAAAATGAAACAGATTGTGATTGATCGTGTCTTACGCAATTACTAGGGTGCTGATTTTAATGCGTTTTCTTGATTTGATCATGGCAATATTCGGTCTAGGTAAAAAGACAGTGTGCAGTAGGTAAAATGACCTATCCTCACCAGCGAGTTACAAACTGATATGATTGATTGAAGAATTGATAAAAGACGTAGGTTTATGTACAATACCTACACGATAACTACATCAACACGAAATTCAGTGCTGTGTAAGATTTCATTATCACGAACAGCTAGTAACCTGTTTATCTCGAATACATCACATGCAACGGTTTTAAGTGCCAGACATATTATCTGCTGCTCTAATGTACTTACCGACATTAGAGAGTCATAGAAACAAATGTACCAACTACCAATGTGCTACGATTCTAGTGTTTAGGACTGCCTAAACTCTAGAATATAATATATATAGATTATGTCGCAGTAAGATGCGTTATAGCCGTGATGAATCGTAAAAACGATTTAAAACCAATCTTTGTAAAAAAGAGTACTATAAAATTTCAGATTATTTAGAAGATAAAAAAGGTTGGGATTGAGCTGCTCACTCTAGGCCTTGTGATAAAACCATAAAATTTGACATTTTAATTATTATGTAAAATCATCAAAATATACCAGTTTTATAAACACATCGACATTGTTGAAAATTATATACAAAATGACACGATTACTTTGTAAAGTATAATATTATTTTAATTTAATTGTGAGGACTATGTGGATATTATTATATTTTTTTTATTTTAAAGCTAGTTTTAATGATGGTCTGGCTGTTTGAGTAGTTTATGCGGCCTACCCAAATGTCTTTACTTTGGTATTGTTCGACGAGTTGAGCTCCTTAAGTTCTGAGTTGAGCTCCACGATTACTGACAAATGCTTGCACTGACTGGACAGGTCCACTCAAATCTGTTTAGTTCTTTCCTCAAAAGATCATTTCAGACACAAATATATATGGTCCTCATATGGCCTGACCAAGATTATGTCTGGACTTTAAGAGACTGCGACTTCTGAGTTTGTTTCGGCCTTTCTTCTCATAATAGTCAGATAGGAAACGTCAAACGCCGAACTCATCTAGCTTATTTTAAATGTTTTTTTTTAATATGACGTGTAAAAGTGATTCCGATATCCTATTTACAGAATAATCAATTTCATTTCATATAACTATAGTACGGTATATAGCTATATCCCTAGGGATATAACTATATCACGGCTGGTTATACCATCTTACTGTGATAGATATACATCCTAGCGCTGTTGAAACATTTCGCAATGATTAAATAGAACGTGTTATTAGACGTTGTTATTATGGTTACAAAACAGAATATTTAAAGTCGGAGATCAGCAAAAACAGCTCATAAATCGCCTGTTAGCGACTTTATTAACAACCAACATGAATACATTTTAGGTGCTCATGCCATGACCATGACTCGCCCGGAATTTTAACTAAGAAGAAATAATTTGGATTCACACGGTATTCGAAGCACATAGCATACCCCAGATATTTTTGCGGAGATAATACGGAAAAAAGACTATTTCGCTAATTAACTATACTCCGTTTGAAATAAGATTAGACATTTAACTAAACCTTTTTTACAGTTCGTTCAACCGATTTTGACTTCTATTGCGTTGGTGGCATGACAAATGGCAGCTGCAGTAAACTTTGGTATTGTAACCACTTTTTTTGCTTTTAATGCCATCCTTATGCCTACGGCATAGAAGTCAAAATCGGTTGAACGGACTGTAAAAAAGGTTTGTTTAAATGTCTAATCTTATTTCAAATGGAATATAGGTACCTACATGTGGTACACACGGCTACACATCAATCTATATACATTTTCAGTATAAGCTGACCTCACATTGTACGGAAATCCTATACAATGCGAGATCAGCACAAACTGGAAATGTATAGCTTGATGTGTAGCCGTGTGTACCAAAAAGTAAACAATACTTCAGAATTAAAATAGCTCAGCGTTAGTATTTGCAGATTTATAATAGCAATAACCTTCAGCGTTTTTATTTAGCGCTCCATACCAAGAAGCGTTAAAATTAGTGTTGAGAATCGCTTCGCACATGCTCTAAAATAAATGTAGCCATAGATTATGGACTTATGTTTGCGATTTGCTACAGGAATCGAAGCCGTTCGGCTGGGATGATGTCGATGATGAAAGTTCTCCGGAGAGAGAACTGTCGCCGCCCATGCCGACGATCCCGCCCCCGCCGCCCCCAGTCGTTGCTGATGACGATGTGACGAGCTCCTGGACCACTGACATGCCCGACTTCGCGCCCGATCAACTTGCCAGCTATGATGAAGATGAAGAGCCATACGCGATTGCTCTTTTCGACTACTTCACTGATCATCCGGACGATTTATGCTTTTCGGTAAGTGCATCCGAGACGAATGCATTGTTTACTTAGCTCTGATCTGACTGCTCTGAGGCTTGATTTATTACCAGATATGTAAGATAATTCGTTTCGTCCATATCATTTTATCTCTCAGATTGAGAGAACAGACGGAATATGCACGTTACGATGCCTTGAGATACAATTTGCAAATATTAGGCGACTTTGTTTGTTTACATCTCGTGGCTGCTGGCCAAAACACCTGCGTATTTTTAGAAATTGTTTTGTAGGCGTAAGTATCGTGGTATCGTCATTGGCTTAAACTTCTGTGTCTATGAAGCAAGTTTAAGGTCAATATACCAGTACTTTGGCACTTTCGAATACTCATCTGTTTTTCATTCATGTCGCATCACATTACTAAGCTTCAATTCGATAAAGTTGGGAATTTTGGGTAAACGATAATGATAGTAGTACTATCTACTGGATCCATTACATGCTAATTTCTGATACACAAACAAACAACAGGTTTGAGGTGTTCGACATTGGATTGAAAATTGCTCAAAGCAACCTTTCATGAAAAATTATTATTGAAAACTGGATCTACTAATTTACTAAAGTGACGATCACTGATACGAATTGCACTTCCAGTTGCAAGTCTTTAAATTAAGAATAGAGTAGAGGTGCCATAGGTAGACTTTGATGCTCATCCTCAGACCACCAAAAAAATTGTTGGTCTGAGTGCTCACAATATTGAATTCCTAAGACATAAATATCCATTGTATTGACATGTTTACATATAGAAAAAATCAATGAACAATAATTATTTCTTAGTTAATAGTTACAGATTTGCTTTTCAACACAAACATACTAGAATGTTTGTTTATAATCGATGATCACGTAGTGCAATCGTTACGAAAACAACGAATGAACACATTTTCATATTGTGTTTTATTTTTATTAAACGCGAAACAGGCTTGAACGGTATTACGTACCAAATAGGTATATTGAGTCATAATATGTTGCTAAGTGGTGAGATCAAACATCCGGTAATGGAATGTTCGGCGACCATCATAAATTAAGATAGATTTCTTCTCAATATAGGACATAGAACAATTCTGCCTAACTCTTCTGGTAAAACTAGCGTGATGTTATGTTCTTCTTTTAGAGAAGAATAAAACATAGGAATGTGACGTATCTCGTACGAACGTCAGTAAGGCAAATAGCAAGCAATCTTGATTCCTTCAATCCTGATACGGAAAAACTAGGTGACATTAATCTCCATTTAAATGTCTTTGTTCACAGACTAGACATAATCTTTATACGAATAATAAAGCTGAAGAGTTTGCTTGTTCTTTTGTTTGTTTGTTTGGACGCGCTAATCGCCGGAACAAACAGTCGAATTTGAAAAATTCTTTTTTGCATTTCATAGCCCAATTCTTGAGGAAGGATTCGAAGGTCCTTAAAAGTCGAGCAAAAAGAAAAAAAGCGAGAAAAAACGCTAAGTAAAAACGAAGTAATAGCGCGATAGGATTCTACGCGGTGGGTCGAGAGGGCCGAAATTTCATGAGGACGATGTCGCGGGCAGAAGCTAGCCATACATATAAGTGATAAGATTGCAATTTGAGATGTATTATATTATGTACAAGAAGACAAGAGTAATTAAAGTGATATCTTGGGCTGCGAGTCGCGTTAACTTTTCGCTGCGCACTACTTTCGAATTCATACAAGTTGCGTATTTATAGTATGAACATTATAGGAGCGGTTTATTGCTAGACTATTTGTTAGGCAACGACTGAGGGCCTCAACAATCTGACCTATACTTTTCCACAGAATTGTGAATACTTTTATTACATGTAATGGAATTTCGATAATTCAATAAAGGTAATTGCGTAATGAAAGCAACCACTATTACTTTATCATACCATTGTTGCTACATGAATTTGAATGTAGAATGGGTTAATGTCCTAATAAACACAGTTCTATAGATGTTTGTATGGGCGTTGATATTATACAAATATGCTGTTCTGCCTATATCCTTTGCGTGGGAAACAGAAATGAATGTCTTATCTTAACTTCTCGTCTTCCCCTTGCGATTTCCCTCACAACATTCGAGGGGAATGGAAATTTTCCTGAATGTCAATGAGTGATTGCTTCCCACGTGAATAAAAAATAGCTCGACACATAAACCCATTTAACAGATGTGTTGCTAGAAAACCATTTTGCTTTGTAGGTTGTTTAGAATTCATAGGCATAAGTCTATGACGTTACGAGCGCTGGCTCACAATGCTAACCAATTGTTCAAATTAGCACCGATAACTTTTATTAGTTGTTTTTCCGCATTACCATATGCATTGCTATTCTACATTGGAACACATGTTGTGACGTAAGCAGCACACAATGAGCCGCGTGGTATCCGTTACGTTAAAAAACGTGGCTGGAAGATGTAATACGTTCTGAGTTTCCAGGAATTTGTTGTTTGGGGCGTATATCGTGTCTGTTTTCATAATCGGAATTGTTTATATTATTAAATTCTGACGTTTCACGCGTGTTGGCAATTTTATTGATAAAATGTTTTGCATTGAGCGCGGCGTTATCACTTGTACAGGAACTTGTTATCATCGGCACTTCCCATATTATTGTGTTGATCGTTTCACAAGATTTTATTGACACCATTATTGGAATGGAAACTCCTCTTATTTAAAGTTAAACACATTATAATTATTAATTAACTTAACACACAGATATTAAGTCAAATTAATCAAGTATTTTCGCGAATTTCATTCACCTTTCTCGTCTGCTTTTGCAATATATTTAGTCGGCTTAGTACTTTAGCGGATGAAGACGTCAGCAGTACGCGAAGCCACATGGAACAATCCAATTAAACCAATTTAGTTTATTAAACTGTATTACTGTACTGACGTATTTGGCGAAACTTCCACGTGGATCTAGAACTAATTACGAAATGTAGGTTTATGCAGTCATTGGAACTAATAAAAACTCTGCTCAGACTGATAAGAATCAAGACTGATGTACAAGGCAGTTTCATTCATTACTTTTAAATTTTTAATAACGGTTGAGAATAACTTTTTGCCGCTAACAAAAGTTAATAATCACCAGTTCTAAATTCGACTCACATCATGTTAACATAATTCGTCTGCTGTACCTACACAATTCATTATTTTCAATTCGTTTATACATATCTTCGCTTCGAAAAAAAAGGCCTCATAATGTATCTACTTAAGTACTTACTTACTCTTATTGCACTACAAAAAAGGTTCGTAAGTCAATTTTACTATACGTTTGAAATGGTTCGGTGGTCACAGTAGCTCAAGGTGTGCTCACTCCTCACAGTGTAAAGAACATTACTTTCGTTTGTATTGCCCATAAGTAAAAGTAAGCAATTAATAAGTACATAGCTTCTCTCAATTACTGTACCGACTTCGAATTTCTTGTTGCATGCATGACCTAAGTTGAAGCATCCTAGTCGTGTACAAAAATTCATGGAAACGAGTTCAGCAATTTCCGAGAAATCAGACGAAAAACATGCATACGCATTTGAAATTAGGTTCAAAGGCTTTAGATGAGAATGGCGTAGACTCCGAGTCTACGCCATTCGGTACGGTTGACCGTCATAATATCTAGTACTTATATTGGTATAGGTACCACCTGTCATATATTTTATGTATACATAAGGTTTTTTTAAATTTGGTTAAGTGGATTTGACGGGTCGATGCACATTAACAAACAGTAGGTTGGGAATGAAACTTTATACCTACTTAGGTACAACATTCAATACCAAAACGTTTTCCGATGTTTACAAATAAAATTCGCTGTATACCAACGACGCATATTCGCGGATATTTATTTGATAGCTAGTTGATATAACTATCATTTGTTTTGATGATATACTCCAATTTTGTGTCGCAGAAAATATGACGCCGCGGATTAATTTAAACTTGTGTTTCTTTATGTCTGTGTACTCAAGGGTCAGTGATATCTTATCAGATAAGATATTATGAATTAGGTAACTAATGTGTGTACATTATTCTGACTCATTTTAAATAAATAAGTACATACGTTTTAAATCGTTTAGGTTAGGTATGTGCATTTTATAAACAAACCCAAGATTAGATTGGTAGATAAATCTAAAAATAAACTGTTTTATATTGAACGGAAAGAAGTTCAAGTGTGCTAGTTCAATTGCAGTCTACGTGTGCATACTTATTTTTTACTTGTTTTGATCTAATAATTGCAGGTTCATGCATAAATTACACAATTATCTCGATACTAAATTCCCCATTATTCATAGTGTCACTGTATTTCAACCGTAAGTTATCGTTGGCGTCGTTCTGATTATACAGGGAAAGTTAATTAAGTCAATAATAATACCCAGTGATGTCTTTAACCTGTACAATGCGTCGTTCGCAATTCGCAAGTGATTAAACTTAAAGACAGACACGCAAGGTTTCGTAATTATGATGTTTAGTGAATCAGAGCGGGTCATGGGTTCATTGCAGTTATAAATCTCGAAACTATTGCACGTTAGTATTGGTAGCAAGAACCAAGAATAAAGGGCTGGATTCACAGACCGGACTTTAAAGTAAAGTAAGCGTGTCATTCTAATATGAACTTTATTTGTATACAATAAAGTTCATATTCGTATGGAACCCTTGCTCACATTCGCTTATACGATTATAAACATTATAACCATCAGTATAAGATTCACATTCGTGTCAAAAGTCAAAACGCTGTCTGGGAATCTTGCCAGATTAGAGGTCATAACGCTTCGGTTCTCGTAGAAGGTCGGATTCTTAATGTGAGGATGTACTTATCGCGTGAGCATCATTTTATTAGGTCACTAATTACGCTCGATCAATTGAATTCACGTCCTCTGATACCGATTGACCATTCATTAGCACTAGACGGCTGTTAATAAAACTTGAATTGGCGTTACTGGCAACAAGTGGCACCAATGTCAGCTAGTACACTTCATTTTTTATTCACTTTTGTTATTACTTATTAACAAGTTGTCGACGTCAGTAGATAATTATGACGTTTTTTGTTGGCAAAGTCTGTTTTGCTGCGTATGGTCTCAAAGGTTTATAATTATTATAAACTCAAAGAAAAACATGGAGGATAGTTTTATGAATACCTTGAGATTCTAAATGCTGACTTTTAAATCGTGATAATTACGTCTGCTCTGAATTAATTGAGGCAAGAATAGATAAGTATACACAGTTCAATGTCTCAAGATTTTTTTTAATAATTTGCAGGCCAACTCGAGAATTAAGTTGATACGGCGAGTGGACCACGAATGGCTGTGTGGCAGTCTGAGGAGCGGCGCTCAGGGCCTGTTCCCTTGCAACTACGTGGAGATCAAGGTTCCCCTGCCGAACGAGTCGGCGCCGCCGCCCCCGCTCATCGGCATCGCGGTCGCTTTGTACGACTTCGAGCCCGTACAGCCCGGCGACCTACGCTTCACCACCGGCGACACCATACAAGTTAGATACAAAATTAACGAAGAGTGGTACTTCGGCGAGTGCAACGGCCTGAAAGGACAATTCCCCATTAACTATGTTCAGATGAGTTAAGCAAGGAGTTTCACTAGCGGATCAGACCCGCGACTCGTCCCCGGTGGTTATAATAAATTGCGAGTAACGTGATACCTGCTGATGATACATCAAGACTGACGTCTACCATATTGTCCTGACGTCACTATTTTCTATAAGATATTTTGAGAGATATGGCAGACTATTAACGGTCTATATGTGATGGAGTTTTGTTTTTCCTTGGTGCAATATTTCTGCAAAAGGAGAACAATATCCGTCCAATTTATTGCTGATGATATTAAAATGAACTTCCAAATACATCAGAGAATGACGTGTGAGCCATGGATTTGTACAATTATTATGATTTATTTGCGTTTTCGCACTAATGTTGCCATAATAACGTAACGCCCGCTATTTGCTGTATTACCATTTCGGGCTTTTATGAAATTAATAATTATATTGAGTAGTAACGTTCCAACGACTGAATGTAAATAATAAGAGCTTGTATAAATAACGTCCCTAAATTAGATATTGTAGATATTATTTTGTAATGGTTGTGTAGTCTCTTTTCGATCTGATCCTTTGTTTTAATTAAATTGATTATGACTTCTTAATTTTATTTTAAACCAAGACATCGTGACACAAAGTGCGTCTTACTACTAAGAGTTCTGTATTTTGCGGAGATGTTACTAACACTGGTCGGGTAAGGTTTATGCTATGCAATACATCGTTGTTCTTGATCATTTCTTATGCAACGTTAAAACCTGTTATTAGTATATTGATGTATTAATTATATTTTAATTTACAAAAAATTGTCGTAAAACGTAGTATTTAAAAAACTCAAGTAGCCTACGAGCGTGAAATTACAGTATATTTTTGTGTAGAACATTGTGTTAGGTGTCAATTTTGTAAATTTTTTATTATTCTGTTTGTGTCATAACCAGTGATCGGAGTAGGTAGACTGATTTGGGGTCAATGAACTGGCACGTATATATTAGTATGGATATGCCGTATATATTTTTAAGGAATTTCAAATGTTGTATTTTTAATAGTATATAGGTGATCGACCTTCTATAGTAAAAAAAAAAAAAACTATGGTATGGCTAAACTTAAGTAAAAACTAGCTAACGTAAAGTGGGAGTCTATTAATAATATTTACTGTGGTGCATGCGACGAAAGATGGGACTTACCTCTCCGCTATCCTACTGACGCACGGTTGTCGAAATTTCTAATGTAGTAGTTTAAAAATCCTTACTTTTACAATATTTCATTCAATCCCGTAAGTACCAAAATGAAATCCCGGATAAAAAGCTTATCCATGTTATGATTTCTATGACTATTCATGATGCGAGTACGTAAAATCAATCTACCTACTCCGATCACTGGTCATAACTTTAAGTGTATTATTTGAAGGGACCATAATGTTCAGTGCCTTGAGTATTTACTTATGTGTATATGATGAAGTAATTTATAACAAAATAAATCTAATAATTCCAATTAAATCCTCTTTTAATAACTCTAAAACCACATACAGGACGTTTGTCATCTACCGTTACTTACAACAAAAAAAAAAAATCGATGACATGTGACATCAACCAACCAGGACTTGGCCCGCGTGGTGATTTACGGCCCACTCCCTCTCACAGAGAGAAAGCCTGTGTCCCGGCAGTACTACATCATACTTATCTATACCGTTACCGATATATATTACAACTCTGTAAGCAAGTAATTCAAAACTTCGCAACATTAATCATAGAAACAAAACAAGGTTAAATACACAGCAATTACTGAATACAGTATACAGAGTACACATGCTATATTAAGTGCCCAAAAATGTTAACATGTGCTCTAGAAGTTTCTTAGAATTTTGTCGTTTTGGCGCTGCTACAACCTTCATATCATCGTCGAGTGGTAGCGCAATAAAATAATAATTCCTCGTGAAAGCAGTCTTCTGGACAAGAGCTACCATTTCCATTGGCATGTAAAGGCTAGTGCAAATTGGGGCAACATGAGGCGCCATCTCCAAGGAAAACCGCGGCGAGTCTCGCCGTGCCATCAAATTCAATATAATAATATACTCTACGAATCAATCTTCACACGGCGATATCATCGCGGCAATCATTTGAAGGTACAGCGTGACTATCGCCGCGATTCTCTCGCCCGTGGAGAGCGCCTAACGCAACGTATTGCTAAACTTGTAAAATCTTCCTTCATTATGTTCGTACATTTTCTATGAACCAACGCACAGCACAGGCGGGCCGCACCGCACTTTTTTGTATGAAAATGCGTTGCACTGCCGCTGTAATGTGCGCTAAAGCGTAGCTGTCTTTGTGTGTATCTTGTGTAAGATATTACATCTCAACTTAATCAGCTAATCCGTAGTATCATGCGAGGTGCCTTGACATCGACTGATATGATATCGGCATTATTCAGCATAAAAATTATGAGTCATACCAATGCCAGCTTATGCTCAGAGTGGGCTTCACTTCGAGTAAGTAGAAATTGGATTTGGTTATCCAAGAAAAATAGTAGCAACGAAATGCATGATTGCTCCGACTTGCTTCTCAGCGACACTATAATATAACGACCGAGATACAAATTTGTCAGCCATATTATCATAGATCTATGATATGCTCAGAACAGGGAGTAAAGGTAAGCTGGTACCAGAGCAGTGGTGCCCCAGTGGTAACGGCCGCGACTTACGAGTTTTAGGTTCGAACCCGACCCGTACCTATAGTCTCGCGGTGGGCAGCGCGAGTAGACACGCTGCCACAGGCGGCTTCGCAAACGGCCGCGCGGAGATCGGCTGTCAAGTCGTCGCCCGCGCAGTGCCACCCACCAGTTTCTTGTAGTCTAGCTACAGGATATGGCAGAAATGGCAGCTGAAACACTGACACAGTGAAATGGCAGCTCGAAAAGCGGGCGGCAGCGTGCGGTGCCGCGTACCTGCCGACCGCTGCTGACCTCCGCCTGTGAGCCGCGTCGCTGCCATTGCAGTGTGAATTGAGCCTTAGACTTCTCTTCATCCAGTCACTCAATTTCGTTTGGCTAAACCTTTATGGCAAGTTTAAGGGCCTGTGCACACTACGTTTTTTAAACGCGCCGTCGACGCGCGTCGACGGCGCGCTTTTATCCTACAGAAGGTCTACAGGCTGCGTCTGACTCGCGTGCGTATCGCGTCTGTATCGCTACAAACGCGCGTCGACGGCGCGTTTAAAAAACGTGGTGTGCATAGGCTCTAAGAATGATTCATTTGTAGGAAATACAGGCTTTACCATAAAAGTAGCTGGGTTTATGAACAGTCCATATTTTAAAATACAATAGACGTGGATATATTTAGTAACCTGATAAAAAACCCTGAAAGAAATCGACACGCCACACCGAGCGCTGAACGCAGAGTACTCGGAGTTCAGCGTTCGGTGTTGCAACACGCCGTGTTCGGGTTCGCGACAAATTAATCGTCATCTTGAGGATGCCTCGTTGAAAGGTGAAACAAGTGTCGATTTCTTTCAGGGTTTTTTATGACTCTTTAGAAATAGCTAACCGGAACAGGTTACTGAGTATATCCATGTCTATTGTATTTTATAATGGATTTCCGCAAGGTCACGAATTTAACTAGTCCATATTTTGCCTGTTTAGGGCATGCATGTAAATTAATTTGACCAATACAGTCATCAGGAGAGGTTTACGACCAGACCAAGTTCCAAGTTGTTGTAATGAAAGATGTATGTTCTTCACATGTAGTGAGTTTATTATTTGAACAAAAATAATCTATAAGTTCTTAAAATATTTACAATTCCTTAACTTACAACTTACTGTCAACATACCCTGTTCGCTTTTCAACCGTTGCGTTCAAACACTATTTAATAACTAAAACGTTTAGGTGGCAAGAGAACATTCCGAGCGATTTACGTTTCAATGAAATCTTATAATTACGGATAAGTTGATTAGCGATGATAAGTCATATCGGCCCATTCGATATCATTCACAACATGTTGAAAAGAGAAAAGAGGGCGGGGATTCTCCTAATGTTACATAACATTATATAAGCTAATCGTCTAATAACACAGTCCCAAACATTTCCCTAGCATATACTTTAGAATCGGCTCCGCGATACAATACTGTCGCTACTGTTTCAGATTCTAACTGTTCCTACAGAACTAAAGTGGACATTCAGGTACATAACATACATAAAGCAATATAAGAATACGCTTTAAAGAAATGATAGATAAACGAATAAATGAACGGATGACAAAACAATTGCGGTGATGAGAATGAATTGGAGGAATAATGACCACCGACCTATATCAATATAGTTAGTTCAATATAAATGTGAATTAAAATAGCGCTGACATGAACATCATGCCTCGGTTTGAGAGCGTTTATTCTGAAAGCGGGCAACGTCGCAAATAGATGTCAAATATTTCGCTGTTTTGATTAATTTGGCAATATTACTGTATGGAAATAAGAAATGTGGCTAACTAGCGAATTAGAATATTGATTATGAATTGCAATTATAACACTGAATTTGATGTTGTAACTGTTTTAGGTGTAAAAAAGGCATTTGGAAAGTTTCCAAAGACATTTTTTACATCTAAAACTAAATATTCGGTGTTACGATATTAATTATTGCATTTCATAATCAATATTTTAGTTCACTAGTTAGCCACATTTCTAAATTCCATACAGTAATATTGCCAAATTAATCAAAACAGCGAAATATTTGACAGCTATTTACGACGTTGCCAACTTTTAAGATAAACCCTCTTAAGAGAATTACTAATTAGTTACATTTACACTCAGTACACAATTGCAGGTTTTAGTTTAAGTCGGGTTTTCAACCTTTATATGAACATAGATAACATCATTAACGTAATTATGTTTCCTTTTCTTTTCGCAAAACAGAACATTGAGCATATTTTGTAGAAAACAAAAAGAAAACAAGCAGTGGCCCAGTGAGCAATGATGGCCCAATGAGCAATGATGGCCCAGCGAGCAGTGGTGGGTGATAACGGTCGCGACTTAGAAAGTCGTAGGTTCGAACCTGGACAGGCGCTTTACTTTGTGTAAATTATTTCATCACCACTGCTCTCAAAACGGTCAAGGAAAACGTTGTGAGGAAACCGGTATGTTCCAGAACAAAAAAAAAAAAAAAAAAAACTGGCACTCCGGGAGTGCCGACAATTTTACTGTGCAGGAAATACTTTTCTTTTTTGAAGTCGGTAAAAAAGGGAAATGTCAATCATGTCGTTATCATGAGTCAATGTTTGGAATGTCATTAATCCCAAAGAAAATGTATCGCGCGTTGATGTCTTTTTAATGGTCAAAAGCTGGTGTCGGTAACAGTGTCGCGAGTTCAACTGTTTTTTCCCATCTCAAAAATGGCCAACGCGCCTAAAGAAGTTTTCACTTCAAAAATCGAAGACATGTTACATTTACCAACTCGCACTGGGCCCGCGTGGGAGTGGGAACATCATATAACAAAAGAAAACGAAATAAAGTAGTAAACCTTCCGGTACATAAACATGGCTGGCATTGGACTGCTTAGCTTACAAAGTACGATACAAATGATGATGTTTATTACATGAATAAGTACATAAAGCATTTCAAATGCGTAGTATGTTTTTGATGATTCTTTAGGTATATCATTATCGAAATAGGTCAGCCGGAAATAAACTGATAAGGTATAAAATGTTAAAAAAAAACAATAACATCACAAAAATATACAGGCTTGTTCTTGAGCATACAGTATTCGCCAGGTCTTCCAATGTATTTCCACCGAGTGTGACGTTCACCAGAAAGCAAAATATAAGTACTGTATATCTATTTTCTTAAGTCCCTCAGCAAACTTCGTGTTTCGTCAGTTGTCGGATTTCTATCAGTTGTCCTTTGCACTTGGTGCAGACCGGACGCTCTCAATCGGAACTATATACATACATAACATCACGCCTTGTTTCCCCCTGAAGGGATGGGCAGAGGTGTCGCTGTAGCAGGTACACCCACATTTCGCCAGTTATGTTTAAGTCCCATGTAATAGGGGGCGAGCCTATTGCCATCAACCGGGCACAAATCCAGACTCCAAGCCGCTACTGAGAAATTTCAGATAGAAAAACCTAATAAAATTTTGCCCGACCCAGTAATCGAACCCAGGACCTCATGCTCAGCAGTAGCGCTTGCGACCACTAGACCAACGAGGCAGTCGGAACTATATAGAGTCGTTAATACTCTTTTAACTTGATGTAATTTATTTTAAAAATGGTAGGAAAGCTGCTAAAGTCGCAGGCACGACAGATTCGTTTTACAGCTCTATAGTTCACACGAAAATCAAAACAAAACAAAAATAAAGCACTTAGTTCTGAATTCAAATTATTATACACGATAAATCCAATAATTGATGGACATGGAAATTAGCATTCGTTTGTATTCGGAAATGTGATGATTCCCGAGGGACGTTAAGAAAATAGAAATACAATAGAGGGATATTTTAAATTGGCTAGTTAAACTCAGCAGATGCGATGGGTACCGATATCCAAACGGGATAAAACTAAAAAAATACTAATTTGATGTTTTTTTTTTGAGATCATCGATCGCAGTTATAGTAGTTACTTCAAATACATATAAATTCAAAAAAACTGATATTTGAAGTGACTACTATACTGTGTAAACTTTACCGACATGATGGGTATCGATATCTGAACACGATAAAACGTAAGAAAACACTTTGTCTCACCTCATACTAAAGTATGAGTGATTAACGACCGCTGTTGGACTTACTTTTAAGTAAGTCCAACCACTAACAGCGGTTGTTAATCTCACAAGAAAACATCACATCTTTTTAATCTTTATTTTATAACATAAAATCACGCCTGTACTCCCCGAAGGGTTGGAGAGAGGTATACCTATAGTACACTCACATTTCGCCAGTTATGTTTAAGTCCCATGAAATAGGGGGGCGAGCCTATTGCCATCAACCGGGCACAAATTCTGACTCCGAATTCCAGATGGAAAAATAAAATAACACTTTGCCAGACCCGGGCAATTAGCGCTTGCGACCACTAGACCAAAGAGGCAATGTTTATTTTATTTTGTTTAGATATTCGTACTTATCGCATCTGCGGAATTTAGCTAATTTAAAATAACCCTGTATGCACAGCACTACACAGACCGATACTAAACAGTATATCTAACTTTAGATAATTGTAAGTATAAAAGTGCGTTGGTAACATAAACTTTCAGATATAAACGTATCTGAAGTAATGTTCTAAGACGACGTCTGTAGTAAGTTCATATAAAGATACAATTGTGTAAATTCGAGTATTGACGCAGTACAATTGCACATTGAACAAACAACAAAATGGTTCCATACTTATTACATGTTACTAGCACTTAGCCAATCATCTACAATACTAGTTATAGTACTTTTTATCAGAAGTTCGATAACATATTTTGCAGCTTCCAAAAGCTTTTACATCATTGTAAAATTCAAAAAATATATACACATTGCGATAACATTTGCAGTCTAAGCTTGCGATATAATGCGACACCTATACACAAAAAGCGTTTAACAGTAGCAATTATTTGTCCGTGTTTATATGTACTGTTTGCTTATATTTACATAAACAGCACTATGTCAGGAACGACCCCGCTATATGCCTCCAACACTGTAATCCTAATTATACCAACTCGTGCTCGCTACGCGACGGTAACAATGTGTGTTTTCCAAAAGATTTTGACAATCAGTTTTTTGGGATGCTTCTCTAATAGGTTATATTCTGGTTTCATTGGCTTGGCCATGCGAATTGTTGTTATCTTCGAGATGCAATGCCGTACAGTATTATGATGATTTATGTGTAATATTTACAGTACAGTTAGTCTACGATACTGGGTCGCGGGACCCTTAGTCGGGTCTGTATATGGGTATTTTGGGAATAAACTCTATAAGAAGTACGTATTCCATCATGGAGGATGAGTCGCAGTGTTGCTTCGTGAGTCGCCAGCGAAGGCCTAGCTTGTTGTACAGCCGACTGTTTTCCCATTCCAAGAGTTTGTTCAGAGAGTGTTGCGTCTGGAAAGAAAATTACAAATTTATTATCGTGCTTCAAGTTCAATTTAGCTATATGAAGTGAAAACTAAAAAACAACTCGCGACACCGTTACCGACACCTCATTTTTGTAAACGCGATTGTGCTCTTTATTTATATAACGTTACGGATCAATGTTCTATGCAAGTGTTTCTTTTTTAATTCTTCAATTTATATTCTTTATGGCACCTCTTTAGGTTATGAGCTATCCGAATATATTTAGCCTAGGTCTTAAGGAGAAGGTGTGAAAATTGATTCGCTGTTACAATGTATAGTTGATAAAAGACAAGCGACAATTAAAAGCATAGTTAGTAAACATTACAACGGCATATTAATTAATTGCAACAAATAACATTATCAATACCGTCGTGTATTGCAGTTAGTTCACGGTAGGTATATGTGTACAACAGCTAAATAATTCAAATATGTACCCTTCGTTTTCCTGTCTGAGATAAACCGAATATAAAATAGAATTGAGATCAAATTATGTGCATGTTTTTCATGGACAGATTGTGTACTCGGTATGTTTGAATTTTACCAAGGTTCTATTTTAAATCGCACAGAAGTGGCGGTGTTTGGGGGAGGCCTATGTCCAGCAGTGGATGTCTTTCGGCTGAAATGATGATGATGTTTTGAAACTGGGGGAGACGCGTTTTATCATATGCATTATAAAATCATGTGGAATTACAGTAAGTCCAGTCCTACGCGCAAAATAAGAACCACCAGTGAACGCAAATAAAACTATTTGCGTTCACTGGGAACCACATTTTAGCAATTCTGTCGGTATTTATCAACACAACAGCTACTAACAGCCTCACTCGCGTATAATTTCTGAGATTATCTATGAATCAATGAATGAAAACTATATCTGGGGGCCTACCACCAGCTCAAAAGCAGTATTATTTTTAACCGACTTCCAAAAGGAGGAGGTTCTCAATTCGACTGTATGTTGTTTTTTTTTTTTTTTTTGTATGTGTGTTACTCCGTCAATTATGAATTGATTTTGATGGTTCTTTTTTTGTTTGGTAGATCATACTTCAGAGGTGGTCCCATATAAATTTTATTAACTTTGCTTGGGTAGTTTTTGAGTTAGCTTCAATAATACGTATTTTTTCCTCACTTAGTATGTGGATGATATTATGATAACTTCCTGTCACGGTTATTTACATAGCAGGTAGTGGTATTCGAATTTGTGTGGGGTAGGTATCACAACTAAAAAGTGAAAAATAAAAACTTTTTACAAAAAAAAAAACAACCGACTTCAAAAAAAACACTACAAAGTGAAAAATAACTTTAATTTCGGAAGTCGGTGACAAAGAACGAAAATTAAAAACCAAAGACACCGACTTCCGAAATTAAAGTTATTTTTCACTTTGTATTGTTTTTTTTGAAGTCGGTTGTTTTTTTTTGTAAAAAGTTTTAATATTACTTCAGTGGGAGAAAGAGATGGAGCTATACGTCCTATAGAGCTTCATCTCTTTCCCACACTGAAGTAATATTAAAATAATACTGTTTTATGAGCTTGTGGTAAGCCCCCTGTAACTTATCTATAGGGAACAAAGTGCATACCTATCTAAAGTTTCCTACATTGGGAGTGATAATGAAATATTACAAGCGGTTTTTGTGGACTAATTCCATACTGGAGAAAAGCCAGCGAAAAGATTACAGAATTTTCTTAGATCCTAAGAATACATGTATAGAAGGTACCAACATAGTGTTTAAAATAATCTAAATAAAATAGTGTTACGTGGTAGGTATTAAAATACAAAAAAAATGTAGACCAAACATTAATAATGTACTTGAATTCAAATTATAGAACGTGCCATGCTATGATGCCATTTTAAATGTACACTTCCATATTTATAAAATTGTCGTGTCACAATGTTAGTTGCCATACTCCTCCGAAACGGCTTGATCGATTTTTATGAAATTTTATATGTATATTATTTATTTGGTAAGTCTGAGAATCGGACGGTAGTCTATTTTTCATACCCCTAAGTGATAAGGGTGGTCCATCCCAAACATAAATAATTTATATGGCAAAACAACGTTTGTCGGGTCAGCTAGTATTTATAAGATTTACGATACATTATCCAACATAACGTTACTCAGTAATAGACAGCTGACACAAAAACGTGACCAAGTGTCGAAGGCGCAGTCTGTTAAAATTAAATGATCTGGACCATTCTCTCCGACGTGGTATGGTTAACAACGAATGTCAGTTAACACAATTACTTATACAAAATATCAAAATTAACACAAAATTTATGTGATATTTTTCGTTAATTGTGTGTTAAAATTTAGTAATTTTTTTTCGTTTATTTAGAAGCGTTAATCGTCCTTTGTTGCTGACTGTTTAAGGTGTTATTTGAAACCTTAGCAACATTAACCAGGGCAGTGTGCCTATAACACTAAACCAACAAGGCAGAGCTTAGGTTTAAAAATAAACTCTGTATTACTAAATTGCTCGATCGAAGTAAAGTTGAAGGTTGAAGCGACGCGATGTGAGGTTGTGTGCATGTTATTAAATATGTAACTGTGTGCGAATCTTTTGGTGGAAATATTTAGGTGTTTATTAAAAAAACCACGGTAAAAGCCGGTATTGGCCTTGGCTGCTCTGACGAGCGCCTTTCACTTTATCCCTACTCCGCGGCCGACCGTCACGCGACATGCAACACACAGACGAAAAAGTTTGAGACGATGTAATAGAAGTTTCACTTTAAATGCAAAGAACCTGGTTTCTACCTCTGCATATCATACTTTAAAGGAGCTGTATCCCCTACAGCCGATGGTTTTTTTCGAAAACGGTTATTACATGGTTTTTATGGCTTTGTATACAGCCTAAGGAACTAGAAAAAAATCCAAAAAAGAATCTCAGGTTTACGGTTAATCCAGAAATTAATCCTCACGATTGTGAGTTTCAGGTACAACTTGACTACTCACGATCGTGAGGGTACTTTAAATTTAACGTTTCGACGCCTTAGAGTGAAAACCTCGTAAGTGGAAACAAAAGAAGGAACTTTTCAGGACGAAAAAACTGCGTGTTGTAAATTTTTGTACGTCTTTTATGTTTACAGTTCTGGATATAAAAGCAGGTTAAATTTCCATGTTAATTAATAAAAATAAACCATAAAAAACGCCGTACAAAAACTTTACAGCACGTATTTTTTTTTTCCTCTTGAAAAATTTCTTCTTTTACACTTAGGAGGTTTTCACTCTAAGGCGTCGGTTTGTTTTGATAATTGAATAGAAAAAGGAAACCGATGTTTACTTGTTTAGAAGCTTAGTACTTTAATCAGTCATTCTGGTATCAATCTACAATACAAACTATCTCATTCTTAATTCTTATAAAAATCAACATTTATAACAAAGGTCACAATTTTTCTCCATCATTCGTAACAAAAAGAAACAACTTCTAAAACTTAACTAATTTATATTTTTTTTAAACGAAAAGGAACTATGGTTTTTGGTGATAAGTTTTAAAACAGTCTTTTCCACGTGAAATGCATAAATATGTATCACATTTTTTGCATTGCTGGACTTTCTTGAAGAGCTGGGGTGGATCGAATGATCCATTGTCCCCGTCCGCATAATACACGTTTGGACGTAGAGTTGCGGACTCCAGCGTTAAACAAAAAAAAAAAATATCACTAATTTATTGTACAATCAATATAGCTTTTTTTGTTAGCCTATATTGTGTCCCACAGCTGGGCAAAGGCCTTCTCTTTTTCCTTCCAAATCTTTCTGCTTTGTGCGATTTCAGGCCATGTTGGCCCCGCAAACATAACCAGATCGTCACACCACCTTCGCCGCGGTCTACCTTGACGGCGTTGTCCTCCTTCAGGCGTCCAGTGAGTGACGACCTTTGCCAATCTCTCCGGGTGCATTCGTGCGACGTGGCCGGCCCACTCCCACTTCAGCCTGGCTGTTTTTTCTCTAACATCCGCTACTTGAGTTATGGAGCGCAGGATGGTCTTTCTAACGTGGTCCGTTCGTTTGACACCTATTATGCTGCGCTCCATTGCCCGCTGGCAAATCTTGAGTTTGGACTTCTGTTGTTCAGTAAGTAACCAACTTTGTGCACCATAGGTTAGGACGGGCAGAATGCACATGTCGATAAGTTTTCTTTTCAATGTTATAGGGAGATTTCCTTTCATGTGTTCTTTAAGGGCCCAGTAGGTCTTCCAAACATTTTGAACTCGTTTTTCGACTTCTTGTACTTGCCTATTCTTGATCGACCCTATCTGGCCCAAGTATGTATACTCATCGACATATTGCAATACATGCCCGTCTACCTCAACGTTACATTTACTGTTATCTAAACTATGTATTACTTGTTTTAATTCATTAATTGTGTTATTATCTGCGCATAATGTAGTGCATACTGTGCTTTTCTTTAAGTAATGAGACACTTAGACTTAAGTTTGCAATGTACAAATTGTAAAGTAATAGTGTACTCATTGTTGAGCCTAATAATAAATAAATACAATACAACCCAGTGTCTATGCAGGCCGAAGAATTCTAGATAGATACATACCCTTTTACTTAGACAAATAACGGGCCAGAGAGAGCATCCTAGGGTGCAGCAGCAGCACACGCAGCCGCAGAACAGCCACTTGACGTTGACGGGCAGAGTCTTCTTAAGCACGCTGTTGATGCGCGCCACCGTCGCCTGATACTCCTCGGGCGCGACTCGGGACTGCAGGCCTGAAGGGAAGTCGCCGTTGAAGCGGTTACTCAGGCCAAAACTGGAATGGGTAATGGTAGTGGTTATGGTAAGGAAAGAAAGAAAATACATTTATTAAGAACAGACTAAAAAGCAGACAACATATTCTGCAAAATGGTAGTGGGTCTGTTATGTCGTGAGGAAAGTTCTGAGTATGAATGTGGATGGCTATACGAGAAGGGGAAGGCCAAAGAAACGATGGATGGACTGTGTGAAAGATGATATGGCTAGAAAGGGGGTGACTACCGAGATGACTAATAGAAAAGTATGAAAGAAAAAACCGGCCAAGTGCGTGTCGGACCACGCACAATGAAGGTTTCCGTAGTTGGGATGAATTTATCCCAAAAACAAACTTATCTTTGTAGTTGATAAACATGTTCTCGGAATGTAAGGGAAAACATGTTTTTAACCGATTTAAAAAAAAAGGAGGAGGTTCTCAATTCGTCGGGATATTTTTTTTATTTTTATTTATGTTCCCCGATTACTCGAAGACGGCTGGACCGATTTGAAAAATTCTTTTTTGTTTAAAAGGGAATACTTTCAAGTTGGTCCCATTGTCATTTGGTCACGATCTGATGATGGAATCTTGGAGAAATTGAGGGAACTCTTCAAATATTAAAGGCACATCTATAGCGATTTGGGTATTTTTGATGAGCAGTTGACATAAGGCTATTGTAACTTAGATAAATTACAAATCAAACCACTAAAAAGAGAAAAAAAAACTTTTTTACAAAAAATACAACCGACTTCCAAACTACAAAGTGAAAAATAACTTTAATTCCGGAAGTCGGTGTCTTTGGATCAGTATTTAAGTTTTTTGACACCGACTTCCGGAATTAAAGTTATTTTTCACTTTGTAGTTTGGAAGTCGGTTGTATTTTTTGTAAAAAAGTTTTTTTGCAAAGTTAAGTTGGTCGATTATTACTCGTTAACTTGTACAGCCTACTTAGCTGTGATAGTTTTCCTTTTAATATCGTTATATAAACTACTGCTGTGATTTTTTTCACACACCCAAAACCAACCATTTAGCTGGCAGGGGGGGACACTTGACTCAAACAAAAATTAGCACTTTAAAGCTTAATATTTCGCAAACGGATCCTGAATCCAAAAATGGTATTCACAAACTCGCAATGTTTTTAAAGGACCTTTCCAATGATACCCAACACCATGGGAAAAAAACATCACTTTACGTTTAGGGGAAGTTCTCTAAAAAAAAATGTTTTTCATAATTTTGTTTTACCACTTTGTCGGCGTAATTAATATGTATACCTATGCTAAATTACAGCTTTCTAGTACTAAGGGTCTCGGAGCTAGACCGCGGACAGACAGACAGACAGACGGACATGACGAAACTATAAGGGTTCCTTGTTTACTACGGAACCCTAAAAAGGCATGTTGCGGTGACCACAAATAAATTGGGATATATGCTGGAGAATGAGAATGATAATGATAGTGCTTATGTTAAGTATGTGGAGAAGAGTGGGGGGCTACTGAAACAAATACCTTAAAATTTATGGAAATAATATGGAATAAGAAACTCTTGGTCGTAAATTCGCTGTGAATTTGAAAGTTGGCATAATCTGACGAAATTCTTCCAGGGATACATCTGTAGTTTCGACCACTTTTCAAAATGGTGTATGTCAATTTATTTCTTGCAGTTGTTGGCATTGGCACTGACTTACCAGTTATAACATTTGTTGACAATATACCTATTGTCAACAAATGTTATCTGGTTTAAGGTTTCTAATTAAAAGACAAACAGTTTTTAAAAGACAAGTTAATTATCAAAAGCCATCAAATTGGCTCACGATTCAATGTCCATTTTTGTACATTAACTCCTAGGAGTTACATGACTTTGTTAATACTGCTTAATTGAACCAAATAGCACTTTATGTGGGCAAAAATGCAATTCTAGAATCGATAAAATTATACTGGTTATTGTTATACTTAAACAGGCTCAACTAGTTTTCCAGTTAATAATACTGCTTATTAAAGCATGATAAATATATTTTTTAAATGATTTTTTTTTTTTAAATGACTCACTAAATGTCTTCATCAAGTGAGTTGATACTAATCATATTATCAGATTTCATGCATTGATAATACATAACTGATAACATATTGACCCATAATCTAACACAGATTCATCATACATATTATTGGACTCTGGATTTCCAAGTCATTTTGACTCTTTAGCGCAGTGTTGCCAACTCCAAAAGTACAAATTATCGAGTTCCCATGTCAAAATTATCGTACAGACGCCAGCACATCAAGCTACTACAATCTGTCAAATTTATTTAATAGATTTTCAACTTTATCGCTGATGTCTAAGGTTCAAAGTTGATTGGGAAAATTTTACAGTTTCGGGTAGCTTGATTTGCTGACGTCTGTACAAAAGAAAAGTCAAAAATAAAAACCCTAAATTCAAATTAAATAACAAATTGCTATCAAAAAATGGATAATTTTATACTGGAGTCAAAGGGGAAGCGAGTTTCACCAGTAGTGGTACTAGCTCAGCACAAACCATAAACATGCTTATTCATAGTTTTTAGTTGAAATTTTTGTGTTTTCACTGCAAAATAAAATAAAAACTAAAGAGGGAAAACGAGAGAGATACTTACTTGTTGTTATTGACACACTTGACAATAGACATTGACATTTTTTGTGTATACGTTTTGATAATGGAACTGAATTTTTTTTTCAGCAAATCACAAAATTATCGTACGTTGGACATTCATTATCGTACATCGTACCATAGGCCAAATTATCGTACACCCCCATAATTATTGTACGGGTTGGCAACACTGCTTTAGCGTTTGCTTATTACCTATTTCATGTCTTAGAAATCCCTTGCTGTGCTGTCCCGCCAATGGCCTCTAGGTCTAACAGAGTAGAGCAATCAGGGCTTCACATAGGAAAAAATAACACTTGATTGTATTCACAAAATCTGTAAGACATTTACTTCAAATCTATATTAGTATAATAAAGCTGAAGACTTTGTTTGTTTGAATGCGCTAATCTGGAAGTAATGGTTGGATTTGGAAAAATCTTTTTGCATTTGATAGCCCAGTTCTTGAGGAAGGTTATAGGCTATTTAACATCACGCTACGACCCTAAGGAGCCGAGTAAAAAGAAAAAAGTCAGAACGGGCGGGCGGTGCGAGATATTTCATGCGGACGAAGTCACGGGCAGAAGCTAGTGAAAGATAAGATTTAGTAAGTAGGTTTAACATAGATATAGATTGTTACATCTTGTTATATAAGTAAATAACTTAAACAAATACTGATAAGCAGTCATTACAAACATTGTGTAATGTGTAACTATGTATATAGGTCATAAAAACACCTTTAATATTGTGTGCAGAACACAATACAGCATTAATTATGTATAATGATTACTAAAACCACAAGCCACAAATTAATATATCTTACAATTAGTTATCAAAGTAAAACACAATCACTGATGTTATTTCTTTTGAGTGAACTGAAAAACTGTTAAAATTATTAACTTGTTTGAATAATAAAAACAATTTGATTCTTGAAGTAGAGGAAAATATTTTATAAAAACCATGCAGGAATAAATACATACAATGATTATGATAAGTATTGTGAATACTTATTTAAATATACACATCAATAATGCATTCTACATTTCATATTGATGTAAAAGGAACATAATTCTTTTAAAGTCTTTTCAGTGTGAACACAGCTTTAGGCTAACAAAAACAATCACAAACAATGTTGTCGGAGTACTTAAATATGTAATGGTTCTCTTTATCTGTGTACGTAAAGCTCTTTGTCCTGGTTGAGTGACTGACTCATCTGTGCCTTGTCTCATGTTTTGAGAAATGAATTATACTTTTAAATAATTTATTTAGTAAGATTTATTGAAAACTTTTAGATTACCAATATTTTTTAAAGAAATAAATCTTTAGGTGACATTTAACACATTAGGTATAATAGGTATTATTAATTGTCCTAACTACTTTTTACAAACTTAGAATACAATATGATACTCCAGTGGATCAGTATGATTGGCAATAAAGAGAAATTAATTACTAAGTTAGTCAAGACATTTAAAAAAACTGGGTCATGGTTTTATAACTTTTTGTTTTTTTAAATTTGTGTTCAATTAATTGTTATCGTCATTCTAATTAGGTGCAATGTCTAGACGGACAAGGATGATCACACACATTTAAATAATTGAAATGGTAACGTTTTATGAAAACAATAACAACATAATTTTATAATGTTTGTTTATAAATTAAACTCTGCACTGCTGTTCAAACAATTGGACAGCAGTAAGAAAGCTTACCTAATCTAATTAAAGGTATAACATATTGAAAATTGGCGCCTGGTCAACATTATGCATAAAGAAATAGTCCTTCAATGCCACAGGTCGAGTGACAAAGACTCAAGAATAACTCTCCAGCTCGCGACCCACGGTGCGTGCAGCCCCTTGTTGCAAAGCCAGGAAGGTAATAGAGACCCAACAGCTGATGTTATTAAACAGATAGCACAAATAAAAGCTTACACTGTCATGTTCCCAGCCCCTCGAACCACGATCGGATCAGGGACAAGCGTCACATGTGTCTCTTCTATATTCTCCTCGAGTTCCGTCTCATCGGGGTATATTGCATCAAAGTCTGCCATTGTACTTAACACTAACTAAAAAATCAATTCCGTATATTATAAACACATAACAAAGCACAGTGTTTGTTGGATTTTACACATTCACGAAAAAAGGAATACAGAAAGTCAAAAGTGACGTTTTCTTTCATAAACAGAAATGTAAAATGTTGCCATATTTGGATTTGAAAGTGTTCTTCAATGCGAATGCATATATTTTTCTGTGTTTGAGGTCTTTTAAGTCTTAGGTCTTTATTAAAAATTGAGGTCTTTATTAAGCATTCAGCATAGTCTAAGTTATTCACGATTAATCCCTTCCAGATTGATAGTTTAATTTAGTATTTTATGTTCGATGTAAAATGTTGAAATAATGGAACAAAATTTTGAAAGTACAAATGGTGTAGTTCCAATGATTCATACTAGATGGCACTGCAATACGCATTGGTTTGGATTGGAATCCTAAATGATTACCTAGTAACTATTTTTATTATTCGTAACTATTAACTAGGTATCTAAAAATGTCAATAATGTCATTTGAACAAAATCAGAAAATCACTGTTTTAAAGAGATACTTCATGATTAATTGCAGCAGTAGGTATCATAAATTCTGAGGTATTAAAAACCAAAATTTACAAAGAAGTAAGTACGGGCAGTGACCTAGGCTCACACTCTGTCCATAACACTCGTCCTGAAGGAATCACTCATCCACCAGCTCACCCCATCAGCCTCAAAAGTTTTGCTATCCAGGACATATGGACATATGGACAGGAGGATACGTAACAATGGGTACCTAACACAACACAAGATGGCTGGGTTTAGGTAGCTGTTTCGAAATGGCAGAATGCGTTAACATTTATTCATACCCGATGATTTCGGACTGGAGTGCCTTCTTTAGGGCTAATAAGTAATTAGTATATGATATATTTGTTTGTATAAACAAATATTTGTACGCATGTTTTCGAAATCGGCTCTAACGATTTTGATGAAAGATGCAATATAGGGGTTTACGGGGGCGAAAAATCGACCTAGCTAGGTCTCATATCTGGGAAAATTAGTTTTCTCTATTTTCACAGCCTCGGGAATATGATTCACGCTGGTATACCTGGATGATATGTTTATCTATTTTCACCCGAGCAGAGCTCGGTCGACCAGATACTAGTATTGAATAGACAGCTAATTGCTTTGACAAACTGGTAGGTTCACAATAAAACAAGAAATAAGTATTTTTTGTGCCATGTTGAGGTAGCCTATGGTGTGTGCCAGGTGCAAAATGACTCCACTGCTCACACGTTAGTCTACATCTACAGTCTTATCAGTAACACTAATATTATATATTATCTGTGGTACCGTCAACTGCCCTAACTTTGCCTGGCGTCCTATGTTTGCCTATAATGAAAAAGCTGTAATATCTTTTAAATTTTACTTGTATGACAATCGAAACTTAAAGCTCTCTATGAAAACTCAGCTTTGATTGCCATAAAGGAAAATGAAAAAGATAACTACAGTTTTTTTCATTATAGGCAAACATAGGACGCCAGGCAAAATTAGGGCAGTTGACGGTAACACATTGTTATTAACAAATCTAGTTGCGATCAATAAATCGGAGATAATGTAGCCGTGTTGGTGCACATCATGACGTCATCACCATCCTCTACAGTAAGTAGTTAGAGTGCGGCGCCATGAAAGAAGGCCGACGGAAAATTGTGTTTTTTTTAAAATGCCATGACATAGACACTAGCGCCGCATCGAAAGGACTTCGGTGGTAGGTGGCGCGAACTCTACGTAGTCAGTGCTATAATTAAACTAGGTAGGAGGGGGGGGGTATGGGTGTTAGGTATTAGCGCCTGATGTAGTTCACTTTGATGTACGTAGAACAGCGGTATACAGAATTCCAAAGTACTTAATCAAAGTAGAACTTTAATTAAAGATTAGCTTAAACTGAAATCGATGAGCATTGGCTCCCGTATTTCGGGGGTCTCGCAACAAGGTAAAATAAATAATATAATAATATTAGCCTATATTACTGTCCCACTGGAGGGCAAACGCCTCTTCTCATTATATTAACTATAAGTCCAGGTTTCCTCACGATGTGATACTTCACCGATGTCAGTAATATCCAAGATAAACTTAGAAAGTACCTACATAATATATGATTTGAAAAAGTCACATTGGTACTTGCCCGGATTTGAACCCAAAACCTTGTGCATGAGAGGTGAGGCCTTAACCACCGAAATTAAAGTAAAATAAAGTGAATGCTAAATAGATTTTATACCATTCTTCTACTCTACTATAGCTATTCAATTCTTTATCCAACCAGGGAATCGAGCTGTTAGTGCTGCCCACGTGCTGCCATTCCACCTGATGCTAGAGATTGCCATAATTGACAGCTCACTTCAGACCTATTTCAGCTAAGTTTCACGGTGAGATTTTTAGTATTTTGACATTTTTATAAAATTTTACTCCTTGACAATTTTAAATTTAACATTTTATTTTTATTAACATTGAAATAAGTTCTCCTTCTACTAATAATTCTACTAAGTAATAATTGAACTAGTTAGTTTTTACTAACTAATAATTTACGAACTAGTAACTATATACAGAGGAAAAAATAAAATAAAATATAGTAACAAATCATTGGGCATCAAAAAATTCATCCGAATTGCTGTCGGTGGGATAGGTGCCCAAAAGGCTGGCAGCATTGCCACGTTGTATGGCAATGCTAATTCTTTGGCCTAAAAATTGGCCAACCCTTTGGTCACGTGAAGAGTCGACCAACCGCTTGGCGATGTCCCGGAATAATCGATGAGCACTCGGACCCCATGGCCCTAGTGTTTCAACCCCAGACGGTTCAAAAATATAGCTACCGGTAAGGTTGTTATATTTGCGCCGTTTGAGGTTTTCTGCACCTGCAGCAGCCGCCCCAGCACAACTCGCCGTGCTAGGAAGATGGGATGGCGCGAGGGTGTCGACACAGGTTGCGTCCCACACCAAAGGCCTACCCAACTTCCAAGGCATTATGATCATTCCGTCTGGCCTCTTCCCATCGTCACGTGCCAAGCCATTGGGTTCTAAAACAGCTGGCACCCCGGCGGTGACAAGAGCCCGACGGATTATGTCATTAATGCTTGCGTGTCGTGCCAACCGACCAGCGCTCTTGCTGCAGGAAAGGCCATGGTGTCCGAGGCGGTCGACTGCTTCACCGCACTGACAACGGTGCGGAGCTCCGCAAGGAGCGCCCAAACGCAGGCTTGTAGCGAGCTGGAAAGTGGTGTCACCCAGCATAGTGCCTATGTTGGGTGACGGTAGCGCCTGAAGCCAGAGGCCCGACTCCCATTCCCCCACAGCCAGTAGGCGTGCACGCTCAGCAGTATTGGTGGACGTATTAAAGAGGTTATTCCGTACCAACCTGCAGAGTGGCTCATCCCACTGTTTCTGGGAAGACGGGTTCTCGCGCTGCTCCGTATCCGAGCAAGCCACTTTCCAGGCGTTCATGGCATCAGTCAAATACGGCACTTCAGAGTCAACTTGAGAAACGGTTAAGATTCTTTTGGTTAACTTGTCGGTGCTGTGGACCGAGGACAGGAACGCCGGTAAGCTTACACTAGAAATTTTGCGGACGCCGAGCCCACCAAAACGAATGGGTAGTGTGGCTTGCAGCCACGCGCGGTCGTCCAATGCCACATTTATGATTGATGTTAAGTTGCTTCGAATGGTTTGGTCAATTTTGTCTAAAAGGTGTGGCTTCTTCCATAAAGGGGAAGAGCGGAGGAAATACATAAAATTTGGACCGAAACAGCAGTGTCTGATAAGAGTGAATGCCGAATGTACGTTAATTTTAGAAAGTCTATCCGAAATGTCGTTGAAATGTTTAATTTTTCGTCCACGAAAGGTGAAAAGCTGTCTTCTAAAATTGGGGAACCTAAGAGGTGCAGTGAACTTTTTTCCAAAACTTTGATATCTGGGGCTATTGAGTTGAATTTGTGTATAGTCGATTGTCCGTCGGTATTGTCACAAGGGTAAATTTCACATTTTGAGTAGTTGAGGTCGAGGCCAATGGATTGGAACTGCTGCTTTAGGAATTGGAAATCTTCTAGAACAGTATCTACGTCACCTCCTAGAGTCCCATCGTTTAAATACCACACATTAAATTTTGAATTTAGTTGTTGTATTATGGGGTGAATAGCTAAGCTGAAAATGACTGGCCCGAGGGGATCACCTTGTTGGCATCCGACTGCAGATTCCAAAACGTTGTCTCTATAAAGTAATTTTGAAGGGTGCCTATAGCACTGCCACAAAATTTTTATTTTATTTTTCATTTTTTATATTTAACATTTTATTTAAGTTATTTTGATTTTTAATGAATATTTAAAAAAGGTATTTTGGGTTTTTATCTGTGAGTTTGTAATTTAAATATAAGTGTGATAACTATGGACTAGAATTATGTCTGAAATAAATAAATAATTTTAAATTTAAAATATATTCGCAACACTGTAACGAACGACAACCGCTTTTGACCATTAAAAAGACATCAACGCGTTACTAGTAATTAACTGTTCATTTATTTTACCTCGATGGTACTAGTTTATCATTTATAACTTCCAATTAAAGCTTTATGTAAGCGGGCACGCCCTATATGCCTGGAGGCTTTTATTTAGATATTTAGTTCTGTTTACGTTTAGTTTATTTTTATTTTTATTTCTTCTTGAAAAGAAGAGAGTCTTGAGTTCTCGATGTTTTTGGTTGGTATATTGGCGTGTGCTAGCTGACATATGGCCAATAATTTATCATTTAAATTATGTTTTGTGTTGCATAATGTAGGTTATTTTGCATACTATTGTATTGAATTATTTTTTTTCTAATTTGAACAGACAGCTGTGCTGCTGGGGAGTTTGTTGCGCCACTTCTTCTTCCCAGCTAAAGGCACTAGGAAGTGGTGAAGGGTGGGCGTTTTTGGGGGACTGTCTTATGTAATTTTGACGTTTGAAAAGTGCTGATTCTCAGCCTAGTTTGAATAAATGACTTTTGAATTTTGATTACCGCGGTGCCGATTTTTTTTCAAGTTTTCACTTCTGGCGGCACTCCCGGAGTGCCATTGTTTTTATTAATACCGCTTTTCTATTAATACCGTTTGGCAATGTTTACAAAAATTTGGTAGCGAGATCGGTTTTTCTATAAGATCCCTCCGTCTTTTCTTTTAACCCGACCTGGGATATGAATCCTGAATTTTGTTTTCCTAATGTGCTCAAAACTGAATACGGATTGGTCTTACAATAATTTGTATTTCTAAAAGACAAAGGTGACAACAATTGCAACATATTGCAATATCTAGTTCAAATAATAAACGTTTTAGTTTAGGCACAGATCGATTGTCCGTACAAGGCTCGACCATTATGAATTATCTCACGACTCACTTGTATGACCACTATCACACATGTATGCACATTGATAACGTGCAGCTGTGACCCAAAAACTGCCGCCTTGTTATATCGCCTCCCTACTGCATATGTCCGAACTTACGAAACTACCTCAAAAGGAGAAGGTATCTCAAACACGAAGCATCGTTAATCAAATCCAATTATTGATGATTTTTGAGTGTCGAATGCTCTTTACTTTAATTTAAAATTATTTCTTTCGGTTATTAAAATGGGTGAGTATTTTAAAAGTATTCCAATTATACTACTTTGTGGTTCAAAAGAGAATGAAAAATTTGCCGAGCTGTTCATGATTTCGGCCTCTACTTGAGCTTGATATATTTAAGTGTGTCGTACAAAAAATTGCTTCTGGCTCATTTGCTAGGTGTCATTTCATTGATATTTTAAGAATTTTTAGGTAAATCTACAGTAACCTTGCTCACAGCCCTTGAGCTGTTCTCTTTCTGGGCTGCAATCATCGGACTCCCCAAAAATGTCTTCCGCCAAACATGAAAATGTAGAGATCTTGGTCCCGGGTGATTTTTGTACTATCATGTCACGGAAGTAATAATCCATCGATTATTATTCATCTGCTGTAGGATTTGTTGCCCCATTATCTACTGATTGGAGGATGCTTCTTATAATTGCGTTGATAATGATAAGTATTCATTCACTCAACATTATGGAGAACAAGATTATGACGTCATGAATCATGGGTAGTGCAACATCTTCTTTCGATTAAGCTCTATTTCTAAAATGTATAATCTAACTACGCGTACTTTTTTGCTCAAATATTAAGAATCGGACCTCCCAAATCTACTTTTAGGCATCCGAGCCAGTTGATCAGTTTCAAATAATAGATATTAATTTAACCGGTATGGTAAAGGGTATAGGGTCGGCCGTGACAAATCAAACGTTTTTCTAGGCGGGTGCATTGAGCAGTGCAACTGCACATGCGTATAAAAGCGACGTGTGCGCAACCCTCAGCGTCACAGCGAGTTAGAGCGCCCACCGAAGGTACTCACGCAACATGAAGGTATGGGAAGCTTTTCTTATAACTTAAAGTTTATTAAAATAATATTTTTTCACTCCTTTTGCTCAAAAAGTCCGTCATAGTAGCGTACCAGAGCGGGGAAAAAATTGCATATCTTGCTCTAGGGGAAAAAGTAATTTTTATCTGTAACCAACGTGCCTACAAAAACGAAAAAGTCTTTATTCTTAGGTGTGTAAAACTAGTGAAAAGTAGAATGTAACACACGGCGCTAAAACCCATTCTACTCGGTTTCTATTTACTCCCTAGCTAAAGCTCGGGACTAAAACTACCTCGATAGAATGGGTTATTATATCTCTTTTGATTAATATGTTGTACAATAAATTTGCCATTGCACACAGGCTCATAAAAAGTTATTGTCACACTTGAAATAATCGTAACTACCTGAAAGTTGTAAATGGGATAGACTTGGAGGTCGTTTAGCTAGAGAAATAGAACAGTACCCTAATTGCGTAATGCAACACAATCACAAGTTGTTTCGATTTGAAACAGATTGCTAATTGCCATTGCTTCAAAAGTTGGAAAAAACAATCTGCTCGGCAACGTAAATAACGCAATGAATGTTGTTGAACTGTCAAAATTAAACAAATTAGGCAAAATTGTTTACGAAAATAAGTAACGCAATTAGGGTACTGGATCTCTCCTAAATCCATTGAGATTGGCATACATTGGTGTGGAAGGATGGCTATTGTCGTCGTCGGCAGCCACTATTTCAATTTTGCAAAGCAAATAGAATTTCTATAAAGTGAACATCTTGACCCATAGATTATTATTATTGCCTGAAATTAGAAGTCATACTCTGGAAATTGAGTGATAATTTGGGTCCAATCAGTATCTGTTAGTTAACAACTTTATGACTACGTTTATTAAACAATAAGAAACAAGATAATATTATTTGTTTTTCCATGTCCAGGTCATAATCGTAGCAGCTATCCTGGCGGTGTGCAAAGGAGCAGCTGGAGGTCTGCTACCTGCAGTAGCATCACCCTACGCCTACGGCCGTCCCCTGGGGTACCCTGCGCCCCTCGCAGTCGCTCGGCCTGCGTACGCGCACCCCCTGGCCGCGCCGTACCTGGGTCATGCCGTCGCGAAGGTCGCCCCCGTCGAGGATTATGACCCTAACCCACAGTACTCCTACGCTTATGACATTCAGGATGCCCTCACCGGTCAGTATTGCCTACGTTCCTATCGTCTGGAAAAATGAGGAAAAACTTCTTTCTGTAATTTTACTAAAACCTACAATCTAAAAAGCAGTTGTGTTTGCATTATCTCATTATGATTATCTAAACGTATCCCATAACAAAGTCAGTTTCAGCCTGGAAAATAGCTGAAATCAATATTTAACCCCTAAAACGACTCTGCATACTTTTGGCATATAATATCCATGTTTCTGAGAAATTCATACCCCGAGCATTACTAGCAAATAGGTATACACGTATTCTTTACAGGTGACTCGAAGAACCAGCAAGAATCTCGTAACGGCGACGTTGTCCAGGGCTCGTACTCTCTGGTAGAACCTGACGGCACTCGGCGCACTGTGGAGTATACTGCTGATCCCCAGAACGGTTTCAACGCAGTCGTGCACAAGGAGCCCCTTGGTGCTGCCGTCGTGAAAGCAGTAGCTGCCCCCGTTGCAGCCCACGGCTTCTACCACTAGTCTCAACTAAACCCTACCTTGATTAGACGGATCCAGCTTATGTTAGCAACCAGACCATCGGTCCTTAGAGAAAGCTCTTAATCAATTAATTGCCAATATCATTGCATTATGTATTGCAAAGCATTATTTTAGACTTTCTAAGACTAATTTCACGGATAAAGTCATTGATATATCGATAGACTAATCAAATCTGGCTGCTCAGATTACCAAACCTGTAAGCTATCTTAACAGGAGCTCCTAATATATCTGCTCGTATTTGTAACAACGAATTGATCGGTACGTCATGTGTAGAATAAGATAGGGACAAGTTAGCCAAGCGTTTAAGACCCGCCATATTTGGTGTGTTCGTAATTGTCAAGTTTTGCTCATTGTAATACATACTCACGTCTCTCTTGATAAATATCTTATCAGTAACAGCAGGATCTAATTCAAGCATTTTATAACTAACCTAGATCCGTCTAAACGAGCATATGCCCGTCGAAGTGACCTGAACCGTATTACGTTATGTTATGTTATATTTATGCTTATTGTAGAGTATTGTTAATTGATGTGTTAAAGCTGAGGTAATAAATAAGAGGAATCGAAAACTTGTTGCTATTTCATTTTTGGTCCGATCGTCAGGTGAATGAAATATAAGGCTTTTACGCGACAAATGTGGCTCCATTATGTTTCTTTATAGGCTGTTTTTATTGTGAGTGAACCAGTTATATGTGCGTAAAATAATGGCGTACGTGAATGTGTGTCAGCCGCGCCCGGCTATTATGTGCGAGCCTGCGCCGGCGCAGCGTTGTTGTTACAGTACGCGACGCGACATGAGACACCTTGCTGTTTCCCAATCTAGACCGGGGCTAGCAAAAATTAGTTGTGACCTGCTCTATTTAGACTGGTTCTAATAAATGTCAATCTCAAAACAGGTAATTATCAAGGTTTGCATTTACTTGCGACCTTTCTTTTATTTCGTTTCGCACTAAATATAATATTTATTGCACAAATAAGTATAGTAAAATAGTTAATATAGCACTTCTCGTATTACCGACAATATCTACACTTACACACTTATGCAAACTAGCGCAATGTCAGAAGCGATTAAGTAATTTGGTTCATTGCGGATGCATACATTTAGATATGTAGGTAAGCATAGATCAATTAGTACCGATATGTACTATAATTAAGTTAATTAAGGGAGTTGTAAGAAATATTTGTAAATATTTATAATTTTTGTAATGCCGTAAATCCCAACAACAGGATACGAGAGTACGCCCAACGCTTCGTGCTACGCTTTGCTACGAGTTTAGCTACGCACTACGCTACATGCTACGCTGCTGGCTACGCTACGGGCTTCGCTATTTATTAAAGGTTCTCTGTAAGAAGACGAAGTAAAATTTCTACATTTTTATTTATTTATGAAGAATTTACAGTACTCTTTTACTTAACTATGCCCCAGAAAACCGTTTTCAAGGTTTGTCTGTGGGAACGGATCATAAAAATTCTTAAAGTTTAATAGTGCGGTATAATACTAGCTGACCCGGCAAACGTTGTTTTGCCATATAAATTATTTATATTTGGGGTGGACCCTTATAACTTAGACCTATGAAAAATAGATTACGACCGATTCTCAGACCTACCGAATATTTTTTATTTTTTATTTGGCACCTCAACGACTTACTCACTTAAACATACACATATAGTTTTATAGAAACTTTACTTTTAGTGTGTTTTTCATATAAAATTTAATAAAAATCGAGCAAACCGTTTCGGAGAAGTATGGCAACTAACACTGTGAAACGAGAACTTTATATGTATAGATATTATTTAATAGGAACGTAAGTTATAAACTTTTGATTAAGTTTGTAATTTATATTAGTAATTTTATACATAATAAAGAGTATTCTATTTATCTACATGCTACGCTACGTTGATGTTATCATAACGAGAGAACGATAAATATTGTAAATCGATCGAAGTTTTAGTTTATGCTACAAAACATACCGATGGATAACTGTACCAACGTATTAATTATGTAATAGGTAATATAAAAACATAAGGTTCCTACACAAGTTTTATGTTCTTGCGGTACCTATGTTTTTAAAGTAACTTCCACGCGAGTGCCCTTGCTACTTCAGTGCGTTGTGCAATTTCCTCGGCCGGCGTGACTAACGCCTATAACTATTAACTTTAAATAAATAATACTATGTAAACATGTACAAGTATATAAAAAAGGGGGAGAGCTCGCTGGGCATCAAAAATGTCATCCGCGTCGCTGTCAATGAGAAAGCGTCCGAAAGGCTGGCAGCGTTGCCCCGTTGATGTCAAAGTTAAATAATTTATTTCAATATGGCACATGAAAGGCACTTTTAAACGTCAAAATTTACAAAAAATATAATTGATTCTAGTCGCCCCTTCCAAAAGGTAGTTTCCGTATGGAAAAGAATGGGCAAGAATCTCCACCGTTACTCTTTTAGAATGTTTTACAATATTTTGTTTACATTAAATATATTATTATATGTGAAGACCATGCACCTGGAATAAGATTACTATACCAGGATAGGTAAAAATGAAGCAATGACAGAAAAATTAATTATGTGATGGATACATGGTGCTCACATATTTACATGCATTGTAAAAGTACCTATACGATTATTCCTTTTTTTTTACAAGTAATACTAAAAGTCAGTGTGTGAGTTGTCACAAGTAATCACAGAATGTAAAATCAATGTTATAAAAATAATAAATTACACAATTAAATTAGCAACCCGTTTGATTTTGTCTAGACTCTAAATTGTCCTATAGAGATGATTGTTTTATATTAATATCATCATAGAAATCTTCACCAAGCCATTTTACTTGTCTTTTCCTCGAAATCCTTAATTTAATTTAAAAAACCATGATAATACGTCGTTTTGTAGAAGTAATCATTCACCTATGTGACTTGTGGTCTTTCGTGTTATTGCTACGTCTAACTTTGACATTTAGACATTACATAGATATGAGTGAACGATGCAAGGAAAGTAGGCCTTTTTGATATTAGATAAACAACGCTCTTAAAGGGCCTATGCCCTTATCTATCTATCTGCAAGAGACACTTGACCTATACGTGTCTATCTATTAGACACACCTAGGTACAGTATTTCTATTTTCTTAATGTCCCTCGGGAAACTTCGTATTTCGTCAGTCGTCGAATTTCTATCAGGTGCCCTTTGCACTTGGTGCAGAACGGACGCTCTCAATCGACTTAGAAGTATAAAGAGTGGTTAATACTCTTTTAACTTAATGTAATTTATTTAAAAAATGGGAGTAAAGCTACTAAAGTCGCAGGCATGACAGATAACAAAATAGTTTTACAGCTCTATATAGTTCACACGGAAATCAAAACAAAACAACAATAAAGTACTTAGTTGTGAATTCAAATTAATATACACGATAAATCTAATAATTGATGGACATGGAAATTAGCATTCGTTTGTATTCGGAAATGCGATAATTCCGAAAGACATTAAGAAAATAGAAATACTGTACAAGTGTCTCTTGCAGATAGACTCGGTCTGCAGACTTCTTAGGTTATTTGCATGGATTTTGCCTAATCACAATGCTTTCGGCAGAATGCGTTGCTGACCTCCAGCAAGCTTTACCCGCAGTCTTATTTACCCCGTCGGTAAAGTTCGTTTTTCATCACAGGACGTAACAAACCCATACAGAGATGGAACACATAACATAACGCGCATATATCGGGTTCAGAACAAGAGATAGATGTTGCAGATGGAGCTAAGAAACAAAACTGAACAATGAATTATTTCTTTGCCTAAATTAGAAGAAAAAAATAGTTTTTACAAGGACTGGGTTATGTTATTGTAACTGTGTTAAGTACCTACGGTGTATCTTAAGTAGCACCTGGTCGACTGAGCTCTGCTCTGGTGAAAATAGAGAATGCTCATTTAATAAGTAGTATAGGACAGTACCTACTAATTCCATACTGCCATGATAGTAGGTACTTACTAATTCCATGCTGCCATGTCATTATTCTAAGGTAGCCATCTTGTTCTAAACTTTGGGCGACCGAGCTCTGCTCGGGTGAAAATACGGAGAAAAAGAATTTTCCCAGATATGAGACCTAGCTAGATCGATTTTTTGCCCCCGTAAAACGACTCTTACAATTTCGAGAACGTGATTACAAATATATATATATAAATATTGCTCATTTAATAGTATAGTACAGGATACAATGTACTGTAAGTTCAAGCTATTGTTAAAACAATGTCAACTGCCGATTGTTTGGCCGTGATTAAAGCTAAAATTAAAATGACAATATAAAATCATGCCCGGAACTGCAATTTCAATGCCTGGTGCTGTCATGTATACGCGCTAAGTAAGATCTGTACAGATCTGTATCTAAGTATAAAGATATTTACATATAACTAAGACATTGAATTGCGTCATGTTATTATGTTGTAATGGCAATAAGGGCTAGTTTGCTAGGCACACATTGTAGAAGGCATTGTAAAATGAATGAAAAGCTTTTCAGTAGGTATTTACTAAGCAAGTATGGTACGATATTTTTTAGGGTTCCGCACCTCAAAAGGAAAAAGGAACCTTTATAGGATCACTTCGTTGTCCGTCTGTCTGTCTTTCAAGACCCTTTTTCTTAGGAAAGCGTGGAGGTATCAAGTTGAAATTAATATCAAATACTTCAGTTTACAGTCCCTTGAAGTGCAAAAAAAAACAAACAACACAATAAAAAAATTAAGGCCATTTTTTTTTTGCTCACTCAGACAGAATTACTTTCGTATTTATCGTGTTAATCTAAATATTATAAAGAGAAAACATTTTATTTTTATTGTATGTTTGTTTGTAATGGATAAACTCAAAAACTGCTAGACCGATTTTAAAAATTCGTATACCAGTAGAATACTCTATTATCACTGAGTAAAATAGGCTATAATTTATATACATATCACGCGGCCGAAGTCGCTGGCGGAAGCTAGTATTAGGTATATGTAGTATGAAGTAGGTACTTTAACTTAAACTTTGGCCGATTCCATTCGATTTCATTTAGGGTGTAACAATTCGTTTCAGGTTGTCTGAGGACTGAATGTGAATGACTTCAATAGGTTTAAAAAAAAAAAACTACCCCTTCCCACTGGCTGGTGACTCTACATTATACTAATGAATACAATGCAATAAATATTATAATGTATATAGCTGACAAAGCTATGGCCAGTGAAAGTAAGGTCTTGCGGTAAGGCTCTATAACTACCTAACTATTTAGATACAAAGTCACTTAGGTCCACGAGACGTATTTGTGTTGCTTACATCCCTACATCAGAGTCTGTAAGATGTGACATACTAAAATAGGAAGGTTAATCTAGTTTTAAAAGTAGAATAGAATAGGGTAGTTGCTTAGGTAAAAAAAAAGAAATTCTATTTAGTCCGTCTTTCTCAGATAATTAAAAAATATTAGACACGTATTTTTTGCTTTATCATATTAATCAAAAATAACTTAGGAAACACACATTAAAGTTGGGTAGTGGGGGCTCGCTATGTCACAACGCAGTACCTATTAAAACTAGCAAGGCGTGACGTCATACCACATTTTAACTCAATGTATCGCCGTAATCTTTTGATTACGCCAAAAAAGAAAAAAATACGTGTTCAATATTTTTTAACAATCTACAAGAAGGACAAAAACATTTTTGGATACAGGCCTATTGTTTTTTGTTCCAGTTGGTAAAAATTAAAAAAAAGTATTTACTTACTTATTTAATTTATTACTTTAAGCACACAAATGTACAAAGGCGGACTTAATAAGTATCTTTATAACATATCTCTAGGGTGTATAATCATATGAAAATAAATAAAAAGAATATTCTAACATGGATAGGATGAACAGAAAACTAAATAATGAACAAGAACTTTTCTAAGTAATACAGGGAATGACAGGAGATTAAGATAGAACACACACATACCTATTTAGTAAAAAAAGAAAGTAGCTAAAAGGGAGTCAGTCAGGAGTAGAAAGGACATCATGTTTTTCTATTCCGTATAAAAATATTACAGTTAACTACTATAATATTTTTAGCACCTTCATTATTTGTCACGTGGTTTACCGGATAAAGTTTATCCCAATTTATTCTGGAATTTTTGCAGCATGGTATAAAGCATAATCACCCTATAATGTTCCCACTGCTGGGACACAGGCATCTTCTCTGTGAGAGGCAGTGGGCCATAATCCATGAGTGCAGGTTGGTAGATATCACATGTCTTCGAATTTTTTGGTTCTAGGATCCTCACGATGTTTTCCTTCACCGTTTTGAGAGCAGTATTGATAAAATTAGATACACCAAGTAAAGTGCTTGTTGTCGAATTCAGGACGTACAACTCGTAAGTCGCAGCCTACCACTGGCCCACCACTGCACCATAGTAATGTAAAGTATGTAAATATAAAATCATGTATTTTTACGACTCAATGGTGTCGATTCCCTTGTTCACAAACTTAACTAAATCAGCGCCTGTCATTACTCCATACAAGTTTAGACGTGATTAAAAACTTGCTTACTAAAATTACGTCAATTTACGTCAAGCGCTGATTAATTTGACAGGACTAAACTAAAATTTATCTTCTGTCCTTTTCTTAACGAAATAGAAAGAAAAAGATGTACTGAACTTCAATTTAGTTTAGTTTGTGAACAAGGGAATCGGCACCATTATCATGCATAATAACTGTTCCTGTGCAATTGTGCAAAGAGTCCATCAAATATATGAAAATGATTAATGAATCATCACAAATATATCAATTATTTTCGCTGCTCTATTCAAATCATTTGTAATAATGAAATAACAACATTGCATCTGTCCGTGACCTCAAAGAAACCGTAATATATCAAAGAAACTAATATCATTACTGTGATTGTAATGAGATATTAATTCAAGCTCTATGTAAGGTTCACGTAATCAAGATCATGGCTAATAACATGAATAATGTATTTTAAAAATGGTCGTAAAAGTTGATAAGTCTGTGCATTTGCATAATATGCTGCCAATCTTGCTTATTGCACGTATTTAGCTATCTACTATCTATTAATACAAATTAGAGCTTTAAAGAGAAGGCGTATTTAAATGCAAAACACTCAATTCAAATAAATAATAACATGTTTTAAAATGATTAATATTATTTGCAGCGTTTAAAGCATAAAGTAGGTACCGTATTGCTACCTCATAGCTGCATTAATTAGAGCGGCTCAAATAAGTATCCATAAACCAAGATTGAATTAGATTGTAAGAGGAACATGGCTACCGGAATATTGTATCAGTGAGAATCAGTGAGCAATAAAACTTTCATCGGGCAACTGTAGACCTAATAATCGTAAGCCACAACGTAACAATTAGGTAATAAAGCTCTAATTACAAGTCGATGTTAGTTAGAGAGACTCGAGCAGCCGAGGCTCGGGCGCCTGTTGCCAATAAGGAACATTCGAGTGAATGCACGCTGCTTCTATAAATACGCCAGCGGTCGCCGCGCGTGTGTACTATTTACTTCGAACCCTATTGTGGAACAAGTCTGCATCATGCTTAGGGTAAATGTCTTTTTATTGATTTATATTTGTCCTGTCTTTCTTTTGTGATAGTACGCTGCAAGTGTAATCTTTGTCGTTATACTTAGTTAAGGTGCAATCCTGTTTGGTTTTTTAAACTTGTTAATTTCTAGTGCATAGAGGTCTTGTGTGCTTTTAAGAGTTGTAAAAGATATTTCGTAATATTATACAGTGTATCTTCAATTTCATTGCAACGTGTGTTTTCCATTTTCAGGTGTCATTGGTTCTGTGTGTCGCGCCGGTGGTCTTCGGTATCATAGTGAGGGATCCGCCGCCTTCCCCGAATGACTACAAATACTCGTACAACATTGAAGACCCGACGACTGGTGACAGCAAGAGTCAACACGAGGTGAGGCAAGGTGACGTTGTTACTGGAGCTTACACGGTGTTGGGTCCTGACGGGACCAAGCGGACGGTGGAGTACACTGCTGACGCTAAGCACGGGTTTAAAGCTGTTGTGCGAGAAGATCCCGTGAGCCCGCCCTTGGTGACTCAGCCCCCTATCCCTCACCACAACTACAACACGATTCAATACCAAACTCCTACTCCTAGACCTGTTTACGTTCAATACCAGACGCCTGCCTCCAGACCTGAGTACGTCCAATTTCAGACACCTTCCCCTTCCCCTAGACCTGAGTATGTGCAATTTCAGACTCCTACTCCCAGACCTATGTACGCGCCAGTGTTGCACCCTGAACCTCAGAGCAATTACGTCGAAGAACAGCCCACGATATATTTCACCCCTCAAAACGAAGTCGAGCCCAGGGTTCCTTTTGATGGACATTATTTTATACCGGCGACGGCAAACAAGTATTAGATTAGATTGATATCTAAATTACGTAATTCTTATCCTAAACTTGTGATATTAAGATAAGTGTGTTTGATGAGATCTGTAAAATAATATGCTGTGAATAATGTACCTAATTAGATATATTATATAGGATGATTAACATTGAGTGTTCTTGTACTTGTTGGTTCATAACTTGTGAGTGTTTTCGTGCAATTGTTCGGTATGAAAAATAAACAAAAATATCAGCGGCCGCTTGAGATTAATAGAAATAAGAAATAAAAGGCAACGCAAGGTTGAACGCGTACATTGACTGTTATTTTTTCTGCAGTAGCTCGGCGGCCTAAACAAAAAGTGTTCGTTTTATTTAACCCTTCTGCTTCCTTCTTTCACATTGTAGCCATGAGGAAATGCAAAAACATTGAAATAGATTTGCATTAAAGATTAATTTAATGTCACTAAAACAGCCAGTAAAGTTCCGGGGTTCTGCGCACCGGATCAGCTGGTTCAAGGCCGTGGCGCGGGAAGTGGGTCGGCGAGCGAGCGGGCTGGCCTTACACGCTCGGGCTTCGAAACCAGCGATTATACGACCGGAGCGAGGCGTAGACGCCTACACAACCGTCACTAATGCATTATACGCAGACGCGTGCCTGATGAGCTCCATACACTTCAGATAATAGATACACTTTAATAGTCCACTCGTTACAGTTCCTCTGGCTCTTTTTATTTGCTCTGACCGGTTAGAACTAATGGAAGTTGGGTAATGTGATGCATTGGCCGTGATAATTAAATTAACGAATCAAATCTGAGGAACTAAAGCAGACTTCCAGAACTTTCTCAGCTTGAGATTTTGCTTAATCGACGAAGTAACATTCGTATTTAAAGGGCATGGTAGAAATACTGGCAGAGAAAATTATATTTCTCTTTGATCGGATAAGATCGATTGACTGGTTTGAATAGATACTATTTATTAAAATATTTTCATGGTACCGCGATTTTGAAAGCCCCACACGGCTACACTCTTTTAAAAACAAGTATTTTTTAATTCACTCAATTATTTATGTATAAGTAAGCCTAAATAGATCGTCGTTTCATGAGGCAAATACTTTTGAAACCCCACTCAATCCAGATGTACACGTTAAGCCAGGTCTTCTGCGCATGTTTCGAAACATTACACAAAAAGCTTACACATAAACATTTATTTTCATATAAAGCATAGACAAATGTGTATGACCACGCCTCTTTGTTGCGATGTTTTTGTGTAAAAACACGCGCAGGAGACCAGCTTTAAGATTAATAAACTTTGTCATCGCTCGAAGTCTCATATCTATAACTTGACCATGTAAGTAAAGCCGGGTCTCCTGCGCGTATTTTTACACTAAAACATCGCAACAAAGAGGCGGCCAAACACATTTGTCTGTATGAAAATAAATGTTTATGTGTAAGGTTTTTTGTGTAATGTTTCGAAAAAACACGCGCAGGAGACCTGGCTTAAGAGTTACTCCGTTTCACCATCCCAAAAAATCCACCTTATGGTGAATTCGCGGAAACGCATTGCAAGGGCAACTGCTGAGCGTCTCCTATGTTCGAACCTGTGGTTCAAAAAAATTGTTTTGAATTCGGTTTTTCTATTAGGAATTTATCAGAAGCAGCCCGCTCCGGATTTTTGTTATAGTGATCGCCCAAAATGAACTGGCGTAAAAAACGTGGGTATCTATAAAGACATACCTCTGTCTACCCGTTTGCACACAAATACGTTGTTTTGTTATGCTATGCTACTTAGTTAAGACGCTGACAACAGCTAAAACGCGGTCACTGGACTGCATAGAAAAGAGAAGCGCGATGACACAACGCTGGTAGTTTATTGCAAAATATGTGAACCAATGATCTATTTACAAAAAATCAAATGATTGGACAAAAAATCAAAACACTCATGTTGCTTGTAGAATAATCTGACAAAAAATCAGAATGATTGCATGTACCTATGTATATGGTCTTTAATCGCTAAAAGATTTTTTAGAGGTATTTTAGTGTTTTTTTTCTATCGTATTAAATTAGTTGTATTATGTTTTCAACACACTATCTAACTAGCATATATCCTGAAGATAATTTTTCTGATTTTGTTTACTGTAGTGGATCCTATACTTTTAGGCATTATAAAACTTGCGTATAGCTCCTGTAGTCCTCTTAAGTGTGGGAAATTTATATCGTTAATTTGTGAAGTCAATTACCGCTCATTTGCGAATTTAAAGTCATTATGCACATATTTGTTAATGATAAAATTAACTGAAGCTTGTAACAGGCAATTATGTGTTGGCTTTATAATGTAAAACGCGTGGGATTCAAGGTCTTTAACAAAGATATTTAACAATGTTATCATGACATCGGTTAAACCTACGTTATGTCGCTTGTGTTCATTGTACAGACACTTTCCTTGCATTACTTTTATTAACATAGGTTACAGTCACGAGCATATTACTATGAACAGTAATATCTGTTTTCTTGATTCATCTATTAATATCTTTGTCGTCAAGATAATGGCAAATATATGTGATCATTTGTGGAAGGCATATACAAGTGATGGCAGGAACACCAAAACTATCTGACCACATACAAAGATAATTTAAAGTAGAAATTTTATAAATAGAGCCCTAAGTCTGTGTCTTTTTCTTCTATGATCGGTACGAACGTTAAAATAATAGTTTATACCGACCTTGTGTCAGCAGTGATAAGCATTGGCAGAATAAAGGACTTGTCACACTGGAGGCGTTCTGCGTCTTGCAGTTCGGTCAACTCGAACGGTGCCCACACCCTATGTGAACACCATTTGCATTTTATATATATTTTATGTAAATACGATCTAACTATGCGAGCACAGGCAAAAAACGTAGGGAACGTACCGGGCAGGCGGTCGGGGTGGGAAGGACGCGGAAGCGTTGCCCGGTTGCGGGCAGGCGGGCAGTGGGCAGCGGGCGGCGGGCGACGGGCGATGGTTCGGGTTCAGTTAATTTTTATGTTTTTTTTAAATGAAAAAACACTTCTTCCTCGGTAATCATTCTCTTCAATTGAAACTACAACAGAACTGTCCACCACTACTACACGAAATCAAATATACGCTGTTTACCCGACCCGTCAGATCACTGACCGGTTGCCCTGACCATGTTTAAGTTCACATAGGGTGCGGCCAACGTTCGAGTTGATCGGATCGCAGGATGCGGAACGCCTCCAATGTGACAAGACGTTAAGGGGGGCGGCAGGTGCGGTCCGCCCCGGGCTCTCAGTCCTAGGGGGGCCCCAAATTTTGAGAATTACTTTTTAATCAAATCCCAAACAAGACCAAAATATGTTCAGTACGTAAAACGCAGTTTGTAGTTGGGAGCACCTTACGCATGCTAAATTTTGGTCGGTATGGTAGCACACGAAGGGTGCTAACATTTTTGAGCTCGTTTCGCTCTCTCTTGCAACCTACATTCACTTTTTTCACAGACTTCTCTGCGTAAATCAACAAAGTAACTCCTAATAAGTAATACACTTAATAATGAACAGAAAACCTTACGTAACCAAGTAGTATTTTGTTCTCTTTAATAGTTCACATTTAGTTCACTGGTGATCTCTAAGCACACGTGGTTCATGGGCTGTATTAAAGTGAACAAATCCTCTTATACTTGTATAAGGCATGTATAGGAGTGTAAAATTTGCCTATTAAGTATTGGTGTTATCATCATCAGCCTATAAATGTTCCCACTGCTGGGACACCGGCATTCCTCTCTGTGAGAGGGAGTGGGCCGTAATCCACCACGCGGGCCCAGTGCGGGTTGGTAGATGTCACATGTCTTCGAATTTTCAGTTCTAGGACATGCCGGTTTCCTCACGATGTTTTCCTTCACCGTTTTGAGAGCAGTGGTGATGAAATAATTTACACAAAGTAAAGCGCCTGTCTGGGTTCGAACCTACGACCTACAACTCGTAAGTCGCGGCCGTTACCACTGGGCCACCACTGCTCTCGGTGTTATAATAGGATAAAATTATTCTTCTAGTCAACTTTCATTTAAAAGCTGAACAAGGCCATTTTAGGAGAGGAAAAATACGGCATTGGCTATTTAAAGGTCTACACGTACAGTTTTATATTGCTGGCATTTTAACACAACCCATGTGAACATTAATGCAGCCAAAAGTTGTTGTATAGAACCTTTTGTGGACTTTTATTCAGCATGTTGCTGTAAGCGGTAATAATGGTACACATGTCAACCTTTCTAGAGCTCTCGACATTATAATGTTACATTATGTGAAACTTCAAAGAGTTTATTTACAACATTAATTTGGAGCTACAATGGTTCACTGTAGCTGGAGAAAATGTCCTCCATTTTTTTCCTATAATATTTCCAAATCAATTATGATTTTATCACATAGGTACAAATGAATATCACACATTTTCCTAATTTGAATTTGGAATTATGTTCTTTAAAATTTAAACTTTCAATAATACCAAAACCAGCCAGATACAAATAGTATAGCCAAAGAGATTTTATTACAAGTTCATACATACTATTATGCGAAAAGACTTTTTCCCCAACCTAATATTCAGCGTTAAAATTTTCACGCGACTCGGGAATATGACAACTTATTTATAAAAATTAATCACGAAAACTCTACGGAGTTTTCGTGATTAATTTTGTGGTTAGTGTTGGAATACAAAGCCATAGACTGATTTTGATACCATAAAAACACAAATATGAAAAATTGCTTGTTCGTCTCTGCTTATTTAGAAAGTTTTTTTTTTATAAATAAGTTGTCATTATTCCCGAGTCGCGTGAAAATTTTAACTCTGAATATTATTATAGGTTGGGGAAAAAGTCTTTTCGCATAATAGTATGTATGAACTTGTAATAAAATCTCTTTGGCTATACTATTTGTATCTGGCTGGTTTTGGTATCATTGAAAGTTTAAATTTTAAAGAACATAATTCCAAATTCAAATTAGGAAAATGAGTGATATTCATTTGTTTTTCGTACCGTCAAGATGAGTGAATCTAATGAAGAAATTCGATACATTTTAAAATTTTACCATAGAATTAAATTACTCTAAGAATTTTACTACAAAAAAGGTAAAAATGCAACGCAAGCCGCGAAAAAAATTTGCAATGTTTATGGACCTAGTGCAGTGTCTGTGAGAGTAGCACAAATTTGGTTTCAGCGTTTTCAATCCGGAAATTTTGATGTCAAAGATGCACGTCGCCCTGGTCGCCCTATTACGGATAAAATGGATGCCATTTTTGAAAAAGTGGAGCAAGATCGGCATATCAATAGTTACAACGTAGCTGAAGAACTAGGAATTGACCACAAAACAGTTTTGGTGCATTTGAAAAAAAATGGGTACACAAAAAAGCTCGATATTTGGGTACCTCACGAGCTTACTGAAAGAAACCTAATGAACCGTGTACTCATTTGTGATTCTTTATTACGACGTAATGAAGCCGAACCATTTTTGAAGAAGCTGAAAACTGGTGATGAAAAGTGGATCACGTACGACAAGAACGTGCGAAAAAGGTCGTGGTCAAAGGCCGGTCAGGCTTCACAGACTGGCGAAACCCGGGTTAACTGGCAACAAGGTGATGCTGTGTGTGTGGTGGGATTGGAAGGGCATTATTCATTATGAGCTGTTACCACCAGGCAGGACCATCGATTCTGAACTCTACTGCGAACAACTGATGAGATTAAAGCAAGAAGTTGAGAGAGAAAAAAAGTTGAGAGAGAAAGCGGCCGGAATTAATCAACAGAAGGGGTGTGGTTTTTCATCATGATAACGCTAGACCTCACACATCTTTAGCCACTCAGCAAAAATTAAGAGAGTTCGGTTGGGAGGTGTTAATGCATCCACCGTATACTCCTGACCTTCAGATTTCCACCTATTTCGGTCTCTTCAGAATTTTTAGGCAGTGTCAGGTTAACATCACGAGAGGACTGCCAAAACCACTTGTTGCGGTATTTTGATCAAAAGTCCCAAAATTTCTATAGCATGGGATCATGTCCTACCTACAAGATGGCAAAAAGTTATCGAACAAAATGGTACCTACATACTTATTTTTGAATTTTCTTAAAAAATACGAAGCAACTTTTCCCCAACCTATTATGTATATACTATACACTAAATTTAAATTACCCATAATATTAACACAAGAGAATGTAATAAACACAAGTACCAGTAATAAATAAAATCACATTAAAATTGATATAGACAATTAGACACTCGCATGACCATGTTGCGCGTATTTTAATTAAAAATAAATATTTATGACAAAATGTGGTACATAATGTAGTGATAATTTGGAGATTAAATGGCCTACTAGTTGTATTTAGGGTACACTTGTGAGCATTCATTACAATAGAGGCTATATAAATTTATTTATTTATTTACTATTCACACATACATTTTTTTAACAGGTACAACCCAATACAGAAATGTAGTCACAATATCCACTGTGTGGCACAAGTCATACAGAGGACAATATGTTAAGTGTCACCCTCTGGAATTCCGCCAATGAGCATGTAAAGATATCCACTTGCAGAGAGACGCTGTTGAGTATCTTTATTGCCCGCCCCACTGGTGCAAACTTTAATAGGTTTGTACGGGCCACCGGGACTTTAAACAGCCTCTCTCTCGGCCCTTGCCGCAGCCTACTGTTTGGAACGAGCAATCCCAAAGATTCTAGTATTTGAGGATTATTCAGCATACCACGAAAAACCATAAAAACATATTTAACTAGAGCGAAATTGCGCCTTACCTCCAACTTATAGTAACCAACCATCCCTATTACAAAGAGGGTTGGATACATAAGTGGATAGAATGGGTAGACGCCAAATTGCTTCATATAAAGGAACCGGGTAAATTTATTTTGCATTTTTTCTACCATCAGACAATACTTTGTTTCAAATGGATTCCAGATGATAGCACTCGTTTCCAGGTTACTTCTTACTAGAGCATTATAAAGTGATTTCACAGCTGTTGTGTTAGTAAACTCCCGAGTTTCACGCATTACAAATCCAAGATTTTTGAAGGCTTTCTTACACACCTGTATGATATGTGTGCGAAACGTCAAATCTTCCGAGAAAGTGACCCCAAGATCTCGCACTGTCACAACCCGCGGTATGGCATGCCCGTCCATGCTATATTCGTGATTTCGGGGGGCCATGGCCCGCGTAAAAGACATCACGCTACACTTTGCCACATTAAAGAGTAATTTGTTTTCAATACTCCATCCTACCACCCGATCAATGTCCCGCTGCAGCAGTTCGCAGTGCGACGGATTGGTAATTCGCATGAACAACTTCAGATCGTCGGCAAATAGTAAACAACCAGCATCTTTCACAATTTCAGGAAGATCATTTACCATTATAATAAATTCCAACGGTCCTAAATTAGTACCCTGGCTTACCCCTGTAAGGGTGCAATACAAGTCCGAAGTGAAGCCAGCGTATTCTACAATTTGTTTTCGATTGCCTAAGTAACTGGAAAAGAACTTTAGAAGGGCTGGAGTGAAACCAGCTTTTGCAAATTTATTTAACAGAATGTCATTATCTACGCTATCAAATGCCTTCTTAAAGTCGAAGTAAGCGACGTCCAGTTGAGCCCCTGCCTCTGAGTCCAGCACTGGGGTGGCCTGATTCATAAAACACATTAGGTTGGAATTTGTGCTGCGGCCCGTTCGGAAACCATGCTGCGCATCGTTAAGCTGAGTTACTACTTGCGAATGGATACAAGAGCATAACGCAGATTCGAAGACCTTTGCAAATGTTGACAGTACTGCAACAGGTCTATATCCACTAACTTCAGAGGCAGGGGCACCCTTTGGAACCGGAGTAACCCTAGTCAGCTTCCAGCCGTCCGGATACGAGCATTCTCGTAGAAAGCTATTAAATAAATGCAAGAGAGGTCTGGCCAGTACAGCCTTACAATCTTTAACTATGTAGGGTGGCACCCCGTCCGGACCAACGGAACGCTTGGGCTTGAGACGCGCGAGCGCCGCGCTCACCTCACCAAGAGACAGCTGACCCACGTGAATGCGCGCGCCGCGCTCAGGCGCAGCCTGCCCCGCAGCAGCCGCATCCAACCGCGGTGCCACCTCTCCATAAACCGAATGGAAATAGTCTGCGAACGCCTGGGCGCACTCATGCTCAGGTAACGGCTCACCATTTTTAACTATTTTAGTTTTACTACGTTTCGAACGTTTGTTTCCAATAAAACCCCAAAAAGACCTCGGTTCCTTTACAAACTGTTGCTCAACAAATTGTTCACTCGTTACTTCTTTGTCTGTATGAAGAACCACACGGAATCTTGTAAAGTGCCATTGATCATCTTTAAGACCACTGTTCTCTCTTAAACTGCCATTAAAGTGCTACTATTATGCTACTGTGTACCTTTTGTGAACTTAAGAGGCCTGCGAACACGGCTCGCAAAATTTCAAGCACGTTGCGCTAGAGTGTTTTTTAGTTCTAAAGTGTTTTGGAAATAAAATGTTGTAGGAGCCTAGATAAACACTGTCTAAATCCGAATAACAACATAATATGGTGGAAATATGCCCAAATTGCAAATGATTTAGGTATTACGTTTGTATGGACAATTCATGCGTCGCCGCGGCGCGCCGCGTTCTTAAGGTTTGATTAATTTGTGCCTAAACCGTGTGTGTGTATAAGAGCTGTATAGCATGCTATAGAACCCCCAGCGCTACTTGGGTATCTATCCGGGGTGGGGTGCAAAATTTTTCAAACTCGTTTCACTCGCATCCTTTGCAAACTTTTCTATATAGGCTGGCAAAGTAATTTCTATTTCTGTGTACAGTGGGTTGCATCAATTGGGTACCCCAGCTGTATTAAAATTTTAATACAACTGGGGTACCCAACTGATGCCAAAAGAAAATTTAAACTATGCGGGGTGCAAACATTTTCGAACAAAAGACTTTAAAATACGGTAATAATACTTTAATGTTAAATATCGTAAATAAATATAAAACTAATCTAAAGTGGTGCTACGGGGCAAAGTAAGAACCAGTATCCGCAACCGCAGCGCGTGAGGCAGCCCATGTGCAGCCACATGAACTCCAGGTGGTTGTCGTGGATGCAGCAGCTGCAAGCCAGCAGCCTCTGACAGAAAGCGCTCGGGATTAGGTTGGGACGCTCGCGGGTACCAGGACCTGAAATCATTTGGTGAATGGTGAAGATACAGAATTCCCGTCAAAGCCATTCTGTCAAACTTAAAGCTCAGTAATTGAAAATGACCTGACATTTTTTGGTTGTAATACCCGTTAATCAACCAAACTAAATCGTCCTACCTTAAAATGGTTTCAATAACAAGGTGATAGATCATCACAGATAAATACACATTATACTCATCTATATCGAGTGCTTTGAGTTTTTTATTAACATTTTATTTTATTTTTTTCATTTTATTTTTTCCTAGTGTGGGAAAAGTAAAAAAAAAAAAACAATCCTTAATATTATAAATGCGAAAGTAAGTTTGTTTGTTACGCCTTCACGCTAAAACGGCTGAACGGATTGGGATGAAATTTGGCACATATATAGATGATGCCCTGGAAAAGAACATAGGATACTTTTTTTTTTCCCACGGGATCGAGACTTATGCAGGTGAAACCGCGGGGCGCAGCTAGTATTTTTATAAATATCAACAATCAAATTTAATTTATACTTTTTTAACTATTATTACTATAACTATTACAATTTAATTTTAATTACCATAGGAAACTATAAAAAAATTCAAAGGTGCCTCGGAAAAACTGTTGGGTCTCAGCTGTCATTTGTAGATCTTTGACAGTCGTTACGGGTAGTCAGAAGCCCGAAAGTCAGACAACCAGTCTTACCAAGGGGTATCGTACCTATTACCCAGTAACAGGGCTGTGGAAGTCAGATAGGCAGTCGCTTCGTGTAAAATACTGGTATTCCGCTGCATCCGGTAGTAATGGGAGCCGACTCCAACATAGTTGGGAAAAGGCTATGAAGATGATGATCCTCTAAACTGGTAACTGGTGCGTACGCGGTTTACTCCAATGCGTTTATCTATGATCGCTCTCATTCTTGTGGTATAGTGATCACAAAAGGCAGAGATAATAAAAAATAAAAAAACGCGACAATGCTACTAATTTTTTTTTTAAGGTGAGGGGTTATTAACAACTGCGTACTGTACCTTTCTTGATGGCCAACATACGGAAGGGGTCGCAGTCACCAGCCAAGTGTGCGAGCAGCTCTCTCTTCTCAAGGCCAGTCACGTGGTCCAGGGGATCGTGCATGCCTCCGTAAACCCGGGAGCCCAGAGGACGCAGGCACCGCACCGTATTACGTAACATTCTGAACCTATTGGGATTTACACACACACATAACAGCACGGCCGCATTCCTCGTAGGGTTATGCAGAGGTGTACAGTATAACTATTTTCTTAATGTCCCTCAGCAAACTTCGTGTTTCGTCAGTCGTCGGATTTCTATCAGTTGCTCTTTGCATTGGGCGCTGACCAGACGCTCTCAATCGACTCATAGATCTTTTAACTTAATGTATTTATTTTTTTTAAATGGGAGGACAGCTGCTACAGTCGCAAGCACGAAAATAGTCTTACAGCTCCATATAGTTTACACGGAAATCAAAACAAAACAACAATAAAGTACTTAGTTCTGAATTCAAATTATTATACACGATAATCTAATAATAGGCTTGTGTCCAAACTTTTTTTTTTTAGTCCTTCTTTCAGAAAATAAAAAAACATTGGACACGTATTTTTTATTTTTTGACGTAATCAAAAGATTACGGCGATACATTGAGTTAAAATATGGCATGACGTCACGCCGTGCTAGATTTTATACGACGTTGTGACGTAGCGAGCCCCCACTCCCCAACTTTAAGGTGATATATTGAAAAAAATGGGCTTTTTCTTTATCGTGTAACTTTTAAAGTATTTGGAATAAGGATTTAACATTTTGGTGTATGATTTTTAACTATTTGATCTAGTATCCTGAAAAAGGAATACACGATACAATGAAATTTTCTCGATACAAAAAAATTGCAAAGGTTCTATCTATTTTCATCTTTTTTGAGTATCATGGCGCAACGCTTATGAGTTATTCAATGGAATTTACTTTAAAACATAGAGAGTAAGAGTTTCGAGTTTTAAGAAAAGCAGTTTTTTTTTAAATAATACTTTTCATTTACAAAAGACGGTATTTCGTTTTGGCACATACGTTGTTTTATTCCGAGCGGACACACATTATCGTCATCTCTTCTTTCGCCTATCAAAAGTATTGTCATCACTCTCGTTCATTCATAGATCAGTCGCCCGATGGGGCTCATCGACGAAGAATCTATGTCATTTTTTTGCAAATCGGTGCGATCAAATTTACGTGATCTAAAGAATTTTGTTTACAGAAAAAGTTAGTACTTCAGCAAGTTAAAGTAATTATTGAATGCAATTAGTGTTGAATAGGTATTTAAACTGTGTGTGTGTATTCTTGTGAGTCATGTGAACAATATAACATTATTTTTCTAAAATGATTTCGTGGTGACATTTAAATAATTTATAAATACAGGAAGAAATATAAAACCAAGACTGAACTTTACCTGTAAGGTTTGGAGTGCACAGGGCTATCAATGAACTCATTTTATAGGAATTCAATAGCAATAAGATGATGATAATAGTGAGTCGAATTCTCCACCTTCACTAAAGCATAACCAACACAATCTATTCCCGCCTTGTAAAGTATTATTATGTAAGTATTTTATTTTCTAAGAACATCTGTTTTTATACCTACAACTTATAATAATCTTTTGTCTAAAAAAATAGGCTAAATTATATGATTCGTTTTTAGGTTTGAAATACGTCAACAGTACATCAATATGTCAAGTACTGTCACTACGAATGATAGATCACAAAAAAGATATGGAGTCACATTTGAATTGTGAAAAAAGGAGTTTTTACCCGACTACGGCAAAACCAGAGGAGGGTTATGATTTTAACATGCTATGTATGTATGCATGTAACAGGCTTTCAAATGCAAAATCAAATTCAAATCCGACTAATAGTTCCAGAGATTAACGCGTTCAAACAAACTCTTCAGCTTTATTATTAGTACTAGCTTTCCCTTCATAGTATTAAGTTTATATTAATTATTAATACATAATTATCAACTAATACTATAAATGCGAAAGTGAGTTTATTTCTTTGTTACGCTTTCACGCTAAAACGGCTGAACATATTTAGATGAAATTTGGCACATGGGTAGACCTACGAAAAAAAGGGTATTTGCACATGATTTTGTTTTCAAATTGCTTAGATATGCGTTACCCCGATGGTACGTGCACATAGCTTTAAAAAGTACCTTAATTATTAATAGTTAGACTAGGAAAATTTCATAAAGATAGCTTAATGAGAAAAAACTTTGTGCTCTAATTTTACCAAAACATCTCTGAAATGCGTTTAGTATTTAAATTTTACACATTGAGACGTGACCTTCGGTACATGTGTTTTATTTTTACTTTCGCTGTTGACATGCGTAGGCCTTCACAACTTGCATTGTCATTACCAAAAGCCATCATAATCTGCCTATAGGCATGGGGCATGGGGTATAGTCTTGTATCTACAGTATCAAGACATCTTTCAGTCATTGATCGCTACGTCAAAAATGTTGTTCACAGGGTCTAAAAATCCAAGTGAAAGTGTAAAGTTTCTTGAAATGCGAAATTTTCTGAACTGTTGATAATATCTCAACTTTAAAAAATTTAAATGATAGGTCGCCTGCACCTCCACTTTACCCCATTTGCCTTTGGATCAGTACGTTTTAGACAATCTGTCTACAAAGTGGATTTTTGAGATGGGGCAATAAGGGCAACTACCTTAACCGTTGTTGCTACAGGAAAACGGTCTTAGAAGACTGTCTTTAACTTTTGAGACATTTTGATCTGCATTCACAGATTTTGAAAAAATATTACAGTCAGCAAGAAAATGGGCAGTTTTCACAAAAACTTTTTTTGATGCCAATCGATCCTGTTTCTTTTATGGAACAAAAAATTTTAGTGGACCAACTGAGGTTTGAGTACCTACTAGAAAAGTCAGAAATTGCAAAAAACTTTTCCCATACATTTTGTGTGTGGGAATGTCACCCTGTAAACAATAAATATTTTTGCTGATAATTAAATATTTTGTATTATTTGTCTACTCCATAGTTCGCTATATGCAAAATTTCATAGATCGAGATAAATTATCGTTACTTGGCACGCACTTTTTTCTTAGATATATTTCCGTCTTTATCATGCACTTTTAGTATGACAGTTGTGCGACAGTGACAAGAATAATGCTTAGCCAAAGCCCATGCTAAGTAACTAACGTTTTCAAATTCCAGTTAGTTATTTCGTTAGTTCCACTTTTTGCTTCTGGTTCAGATACGTTTGTGGCAGCGCGACGATGTGGCGGCCAACCATCGTATATAGAACCGCCACTCCCCGCGTGTGGGGGCAATAAGCCACGCCCATCAAACTACTCTTTATTTTCAAAATAGGCCCTTAATGCGTGTTTTCTAAGTTATTTTTGATTAATATGATAAAGCAAAAAATACGTGTCTAATATTTTTTTATTATTTTATTATATATAAATAGAATTTTAATTTTTTTTTCCTAGGAAACTACCCTATTGATGGAAATTAGCATTCGTTTGCATTCGGAAATGCGATGATTCCCGAAAGATATTAAGAAAATAGTAAGACTGTACACATAGTACACTGTACAACACCCATATTTCACCAGTTATGTGTAAGTCCATGGGAGTCTATTGCCATCAACTGAGCACAAATCCAGACTACGGGCTGCTACTGAGAAATCCCTGATGGAAAAACCCACAAAACAACAAATGTAACAACAAAGTGTTATTACACTTGCTTGACCTGGCTGTGCGGATTGGGATTTGGGATGACGTTATGGTTTCAGTCCACACCGTTTTAAAATAGTCACAACGATGGAAATTACTACCGAAGCAAGCTTTTAGAATGAAATAAGTAATAACTATTAGAATTTAGGTTTGAAAAGAGATTGTTTCCAGTTTTGCAGCGAAACATCTCGCGCGTTGTATTTACATTCTTCTCTCGTATCAGCACAAGATATACTAGAACTTGACTTAGCTCATGCAGTGCAAATGCATTGAGAAGATCAGTTATGCAGTCTGTTGGTTGGAAGCTTGGCTAACGACCCAGAAGGTACGGGTACTAACTAAACAAACTTGCCTCGCAACGATTTTAAACAAATTTTTGTCCCGGATGAACGCTTGATGGTTGATACATAATTAATCAATTAACTTACCAATAAGATTTTATCACTAATGTACTTAATTACGCGGGGGAAACCTATAATACTAATACAGTAGCCAAAATTATGCTGAAACCTCAGCTTTCGTTTACTTTGAAAATTTTATGACAACGTCAAACTTTCCTTTTGAATTTAGAATTGTCCATCACGGGTGCCATCACTTAAAAAGTTCAATAGAGCATAGCCAAGGAATAGTATGTAGGTACAATAATGTAGTACCCACAACTTTGGTTTTTGTTTATCTTTTTCAATTCAATCAAAAGATACAAGAAATAGCGAGGGAGCAGGAGATTTTCCACTTTTTAGGATTCCGTACTTCAAAAGGAAAAAAAAACGGAACCCTTATAGGATCACTTTGTTGTCCGTCTGTCTATCAAGACCCTTTATCTCGGGAACGCGTAGAGGTATCGAGTTGAAATTAAAACCATATACTCAAATCTACAGTCCGTAGAAGCTGTGATAAAATCAAACTTCTAAGTTAACGTCAAAAAAAGATACGGTCGTTTATGCCGAAAAAAACGTATATTTCGACACTCTCAAGGGAATCAAAATTTATAGGGTACTTCCCGTTGACCTAGAATCATGAAATTTGGTAGGAAGCAAGGTCTCACAGCACAAGTAAAGGAAAAAGTCCGAAAATTAAAAAAAATGTAGTTTTATCACATAAAAAAATATGCTATTACAAACTTACATTTGCAGTTGGAGAATTGACCGTGATGCATATCGATATATGGGAGAATATGTTTCTCAATTACTAAGTTAAGTTTGTTCTTGGGATAAAGTCATGCCAACTACAGAACCCATCATTGTGCGTGGTCCGACACGCACTTGGCCGGTTTTTTATGATTTATTGATAGGCTTGCGTTTGACCACTATCTCGCTTTTGCAATGCATACGAGTAAGCCATGCTTTTGTGAATAATTTAAGCTAAGAGGTTTATAAATATGAATGCACGAATAAGGACTCTAAAACTCGTATGACCCAGCTCATAAGTTACATCAATAAATATGCGTTGATGCAAGGACGTGCCGCCCAAAAAGTCGACAAGCATTATAATACAAGTGATCTTTATGCCCGAGATCAATCATAGCCCACTTGCTCTTATTAACATATTATACGAACCAATCCGGTAGACACTCGCGACTTCAATGTATTATTGAATTGTGAAACACTCCAAAGCGACCGGTTCATACGAACTTACTGACGACGGTGTAATAGTAATGCAATGCTGAGGCTGCTGGGAAGCATATAAAAAGTCGAAGAGGTACAATTACGGCACATTCAACTTGAGATCTCCTCATAGTGAAGTCACTCATATCAATCAAAAATGGCTTTCAAGGTACGAAGCCGATTTATTAATTATTTTAATATTATATTTTGAATCAAAAGCGGCATAGCGACATAGCAATGCAATGTAACAATAAGAAAAGTTTCTATAGAAAGTGCAGTTGATGAAAATATTAATAGTGTTAAACCTGCTGCAACGACTGACTGCTTTTAATTAGATTAAAGTAATAACCTGTATTTAATTTTCAGCTGGTAGTCCTGGTCTGCGCTTTCGCTGCCGCCAATGCGGGTATTATCGCCCCTGCGGCATACACGGCTCACCCCGCCCCCGTCGCATACGCGGCTGCACCGGCTGCGCACGTCGTGCACGCTGCTCCCGTGGCGTACGCCGCGCCCGTCGCTAAAGTGGTGGAGGAGTACAACGCGCACCCCCAGTACAGCTTCGCGTACGACGTGCAGGACGGTCTCACCGGCGACTCCAAGAGCCAGCATGAGAGCCGCGACGGTGACGTCGTGCAGGGCTCCTACTCCGTGGTAGACCCCGACGGCACCAAGCGCACCGTGGACTACACCGCCGATGACCACAACGGTTTCAACGCCGTCGTGCGCAAGGAGGCCCTCGGTCACGTTGCTAAGGTCGTCGCCCCCGTCGCCAAGGTGGCCCCAGTTGCGTACCAGGCTGCTCCTGTCGCGTACCACTCCGCCCCTGTAGTACACGCCGCTGCCCCTGTCTACCACTCCGCCCCTGTTGCCTACTCTGCCCCTGTCTACCACCACTGAGAGTCAAAACTAGTCAAGCCTTGAACTGAGGATAAATATTATTTATTACATTAGACTTACGATCATGAGCAAATAAAATATTTTTTACGAAAATAAATGCGAATTTATCATTTTATTAATTATCATCATTATCCTACCCACCTTATAAATAATACTAGGCTATTACTGTCCCACTGCAGGGCAAACGCCTCTTATGAGAAGAGGCGTTTGCCCATTGAAGACACCAACATTGCTCACCACGCTTGCTCAAGACGGGTTGGCGATTTCAGACTTATACCTACTAACTATAAGTCCAGGTTTCCTCACGATGTTTTTATTATTATTATTTTATTCTAATTATACTTTTTAGCAAGTATTAGGCCGCGCGCACTTTGGATGCGTTTTCGTACGAATTTCACTCTTGCGTACACGTACGACCGTGGTCGTAAGAGCATGCAATTATCCGCTCACTTTAGTATTCGGATAATTCGGATACTTGGATAACGTTATCCGGATAAATCCGGATAATACGGATAATTTGGATAGGAGTCATAAAAATAAAATTTTAACACAATATCATCAATCATTTATATTTAGTAATTAGTCTAACGAACTATGGCAAAAATAAAACAATCAAACCTAAGTAGGCAACAAAACAAGTCATACAATTTCACACATATTATGTAACTTCTTGCAACAATTTTTATAAATTTAAAATACTTACATTAGTAAAAAATCTTAAAATCAGAACTATGAAATGATAAATAACTGTCGTCATAATGAGATCAAATCTATTCATCATCATCATCATCATCATCAGCCTATAGCAGTCCACTGCTGGACATAGGCCTCTCCAATTGCACACCATTCAGCTCGATTCTTGGCAACTCTCATCCAGCTGCTACCAGCCACCCTTCGAAGATCGTCAGCCTAAAAATCAAATCTATTATTCTGTGTAAAATCTGTAACCTCTACCTAGTTGAAGTAATATTTTAAGCTAACCTTCAAAAATGCCTTATATGGGCCTAATTGAAATAAATTATTTGACTTTGACTTTAACCAAATAGATAACCTTATTTTTTGACAAGTGCTTGGCCTATCCTAAACTTAGTTCTTAAATGAAAATAAAATACGAATGGTAAAAAATAAAATGTCATACCTATATTTAATAACAAATTGTAACAATGAAATATTACTTTTCAGTATTTGATAATAAGATCTAAGAAAATTCAAGTTATCTAATGTAGAGTCGTTTAGAGATGTTCTCAATTTATTGCACGAGGAATGGTCATAAGAAAGTCATATATTTGACTAAGATGACGGTTTCTTGGACCTCCTCTTTCGTCATGCTCCTTTAGATGTCACTGCTTGCGGTAGCGTCGGGGGTCGGGTTGCCCCCTTCCCTCAAATATGCGTTATAATCGTGAACGGGTGCTGCTTGTGGTGACTGGTCGTCTTGCTGATCATGGTTTTGTTATAGTTACTAGTAATTAACTGTTTTTAGGGTTCCGTACCTCAAAAGGAAAAAAAGGAACCCTTATAGGATCACTCGTGTGTCTGTCTGTCTGTCTGGCTGTCTGTCTGTCTGTCTGTCTGTCTGTCTGTCTGTCTGTCTGTCCGTCTGTCACAGCCAATTTACTCCGAATCTAATAGACCGATTAAGTTGAAATTTGGTACACATATGTATTTCTATAACCCAAACACGAATGTGTAACGTAAATAAATGAATTTTGAATATAGGGGTCACTTTTAGGGGGCAAACAAGAAAATTAAAAAAAAAAGTTTTACTAACAGTACCGTGTGACATATCAAATAAAAGGACTTGTTATGAGGATCTTAACCATATTTATTATATCATTTTAAAATAAACACTTTTAAAGATATTTAAGAAATTCAATGAAAATTGACCATTCCCCCCCCCCCTTATCTCCGAAACTACTGGACCAAAAATTTTGAAAAAAATACATAGTATGGCTCTTTACTCATAGATAACAGGAAAACCTATAAGAAGTCCATGGTCTTAAAATAACATGGTAAATCTCTCAATATTGTGCGCGCAAACTTACATTTCGTCGCTCGGCATCCAATAGGCCCATCTCTCTAGCTATTATAATATCAACAACAAAATATCAAAAGTGTTTGACAGTCTGCTTAATACACAACTAAAAAATAAAACTGTAAATGTTCATGACAACCAATTCGGGTTTCGGCGTGGTTTGTCAACAGAAAGTGCAGTGTTGTATCTTAAGCATACTGTCACATACTATACACAGCGTGGGACGCAGATTTATGTTAGCTTCCTCGACTTATTCAAGGCTTTCGATCTGGTTGCTTATGACGTATTGCGGAGAAAGATGGAGAAGGATAGATTGCCAACGGAGCTTATAGATGTAGGTAACTATGTAGATGGTTTTTGTGTAAATAATATTAGCTATGCAGACGATATGGTGCTTCTGAGCGCGTCAATCTGTGGTCTCAGAAAGTTGGTCGCCAAATGTGAGCAGTATGCCAAAATACATGGTTTTATGTATAACTCCACTAAGTCGGAGATCATGGTCTTTGAGGCTAGGGGTAGACCAGGTTATGTACCATCTGTATTACTCAATGAGACTCCACTACAAATAGTATTTACGTTTAAATATCTTGGTCATATATTGACCCCTGACCTCAATGACGGACTCGATATTGGCGGGAACGAAGGGTGTTGTCGGTAAGGGCGAACATGCTGGCTCGCAGGTTTGCACGCTGCTCACTTAAAAAGTCAAAATTACTCTGTTTTGAGCTTATTGTACAACGTTTTACACGTGCAGCCTATGGGCTAGATATACCCAAAGGTCGTGCAACACCCTTCGTGTCCAATACAACAACGCTTTCAGGGTACCTATTGGTGGGGCTGCCCCGTTTTTGTTGCGCATCGGGAATGTTCGCAGACGCACATATTAATTGCTTTTACGCAACGATGCGAATGAGGTGTGCATCCCTGTTACGCAGAGTGCGGGCTAGCTCCAACAATATCCTAAAAATGATCACTAGCAGGCTGGATTGCATGTACATCAATCACTGCAGTGCCATCTCCCATGGGGTGAAATAAATTGAAACTAGATTACGTGGGGCACTCGGAAAGTTTTGCGATACTAGAAAAAAATAAACTACAGGTTATATATTTTTTTATTATATCTTTAATACACACTTTCATACGTCTAAACCAATTTTCATAACACATTTTCCAGTCCACATCAAACACCTCTTCAATCTCCTCAAATGCAGCCAGTGCAGGTGATGAAAACTGTTTTCCTTTGAGTTGGTTTTTTATTTTGGGGAACAAAAAATTGTCGCACGGAGCCAAATCGGGACTGTAAGGAGGATGACCTATAAATTTGACCGGTGTGCTGTCCAAAAATTCACTTGTTTTGAGCGCCGAGTGAGTCAGCGCGTTGTCATGGTGAAGCAGTAGCCCCCGAACACTGGCCGTGTTCGGTCGCTTGCTGCTTGCAACAGTAAAAACTTCTGGCAAACATTTGGTAACATACCATTTGGTATTGATGCTCCTTTGATCTCGAAAGGGTACTGACACCAGATAAACCGTCAAAGAAAAAAAACTTGCGATCAAAATTTTGCCTGCACTTGGTTGCACACTGGCTCGCTTCACTTAGGTAGGCGTTGGTTCATTTTGAAACAGCCACATGGTCGACTGACGCTTCATTTCTGGATCATTCTGATAAAACCAAGATTCGTCAGCCGTAATGATATCTTAAACGTGCCGAGACGAGCCTGCTTCAAATTTTTTATCATGTCTCGGCACCATTCTATCCGAACCTCCTTCTGAGCCTGCGTTGGATTTTGCGTTACCAGCGTGAAACTATCTTCCTTACTCGAAGATGTCCATGTAGAATTTCATGCACACTTCCCGGTCAAATCTGCAGTATATGGTGAACCATTTCATATGTAATTCGCATATTCTCTTGAATTAAATGTTCACAGCCAGCACTTTTTGTTATGTAACAGCCGTCATAGGGCGGCCACTTCTTTCTTCGTCCGCCAAAATTACTCGACCACGCATAAATTCGTTGAACCAGCGGAAAACAGTCGCTTTAGAAGGGCTTTTTTCTATGAACACCATTTGAAGTCTTTCAAACAATTCGACATTTGAAATCGTACAAAATCATCGCGCGAAAATGTTCTCGTTGTAAATCCACTTTTCAGTAAGACGGAGTATTTTGATTTTGCTCGTAAAAAAATGTGGAGGGAATTTAGAATGTTATGTTTTTTTTTGTAATAAATAGTCATATTTTTTATCGATATCAAAACCAGCCAGTATCCCATAGACATAAACTGTTAGTCGCAAAACTTTCTGATTGACCTGGTAAAATAAGCTAACAAAGTTCATAAGTTTACTAACACAATGAGTCCTTGTTACTTGAATAAAGAAAAATATCGTGACCATTTTTCTGTTTCAACGACGTTTTCTAAAAATTAAACCTAGCTAGATCGATTTATCGCTCCCGAAACGCCCTGCGTACGTAAAGTTCATAAAAATTCTTTGAGCCGTTTCCGAGATTCAGATTATATTTATACATATATACAAGAATTGCTCGTTTAAAGGTGTTAGATTTATATTATTTTTATATTAATACCGCGAATGTGAAATTTTTAACGAACATCAGTTTTTTGTTTTATTTCATTCTACACAATCAAATAAGTGATCATGCAATATAAAAAAAAACGTAAAAAAATGTCACATTCGCGGTATTGGATGCCGAGCGACGATTTGTAGTTGGAATGTATGGGAGAACATGTTTTTCAACTACAATGTTAAGTTTGTTCTTGGGATAAATAAATTCATCTCAACTATGGAACCGTTCATTGTGCGTAGTCCGACACGCACTTGGCCGGTTTTTTTTTATTTTACCTCGATGGTCCTAGTTTATCATTTATAACTTCCAATTACAGTTTTATATGTATAGTTATATGTAAGCGGGCACGCCCTTTATGCCTTTTTTTTTTTTTTTTTTTTTGGGTGGGAAATCATCAAATGACTTCTCCCGCTCTGGGCGGAGCGGGAGGGCGTGTCAGACTCTTACTGACTAAAACCCACCCGTGTTCCTTCAGTTGCCGTGTTGCCAGGGGGCCACGATTTCCCTATCGGTTTTCTTCGAACCCCCGGCAGGCATTGGCCCTAGCGGACCCCGTCAATTCTGCTGACATCTCTTTGAGGCGCGCGTGGAACACAACGCGCCGTCGACCCGGGCTTGGTCCTTATCGGACGGCGAGCTACCCATTGCTCACCGTCCGCAAGCCCGCGCCTACGGTGGCCGGAAATCCTCTCGTGACTCCCGACGCCCAGGGCGTCTCCTGCTGCGGCGGTTAGGGGCGCGAGGGCGCGAAATTTGCCTTTCCCTCACGCGCTCCGTCTCCTCCTTCGCGAGCATTACTGCTTCGCAGAACGAGGTGACGGCCTGCCATTTCCTCTCGCTCCGTAGCATGGCCCGAATCAGGGCCGGACGCGAGAGATCACCGCCGCCGATCGCTTCCACGAGGACACGGCGATGCTCTGCCCAAGCCGGGCAGACCTCCACCGTATGCTCCACCGTGTCCTCCGGGCGATCCACACAGTGATGACACCCGGGCGTTTCCTCCCGCTTTATCCTGAACAGGTACCTCCCGAAACAGCCGTGTCCGGTGAGCACCTGTGTCAGGCGGAAGGTGAGGACGCCGTGGCGCCTCTCTAGCCACTCCTCAAAGAGGGGTCTTATCGCCGCAATTGCGGCGTGCCCAGCGCTGGGTTGCGACAATCGCACTCTCCATTCCGCCATGAGATCCCGCCGGAGCTCTGTCCGCTGTGCCGCAACTTCTTGCGGCATCGGAGTTAAGCCCCGGCGTTTCGCCTCCTCGCGCCACTCCCAAATGTGCGCGAGGACCTTTGCCTCCAGATCCCATGGCGGTACTCCGGCAAGGAGGCTCGCCGCCTCGCAGGAGACCGTGCGGTATCCTCGGGCCAGCCGGATGGCCATGACCCTTTGGGACGCGTTAAGCCGGCGGGCTGGCTGTCGCCTCAATGAAGGCGCCCACACCGGCGCCCCGTAAAGGGCCATGGACCGCACGACCCCCGCGTAGAGCCTCCGGCAGGAGGCGTTTGGACCTCCCAGATTGGGCAGGAGCCGCTTCAAGGCAGCCCCGGCCCGGTCCAGTCTGGGAGCCAAACGTCGGAAATGCTCCACGAAGTTCCACCGGCTGTCGAGGACGAGTCCCAGATACTTCATCGTCGACTCGACGCCGATGTGAACCCCTCCCGCCATTACCTGGGAACCCGGCGGTGGCGCACTACGAGGACCATAGAAACCCATGGCCTCGGACTTGTGCAGGGCCACCTCGAGTCCCAGCTGCCGGATTCTGTCGACGATTGTCGCAACCCCGCGTGTCGCTAAGTCGGCCGCCGCCTGGTACGACCTCCCCTGCGCCAGGACCAGCGTGTCGTCAGCGTAACAGACGACGCTGACGCCAGTAGGGAGATCGGCGCGCAGCACCCAGTCGTATCCGATGTCCCACAGATGCGGCCCCAGGACCGATCCCTGTGGGACACCGCACGACATCTCTCGCCGGTTCCACTCTCCTTGGTGACCGGGGTAGATGACAGCCCTATCTGTCAAATAGGCCTCGACCACACGACAGAGGTAGGTCGGCATCCGGTGATACCGAAGTGCCTCCCTGATGCAACTCCAGGGCAGGGTGTTGAAGGCATTGGCGATGTCTAGAGACACCGCCAAGACGACCCCACCCCGGGCCACAGCATCCTCCGTCGTGAGGGCTCGCACGCGCATGATGGCGTCCACCGTAGAGCGCCCCCTGCGGAAACCGAATTGGCTCTCCGCCAGATCCGGCCCCACTCGCACCAGCTGCCCGACGAGGCGGTCTGCAATGACTCTTTCAAAGAGCTTGCCCACCTCGTCGAGCAGCACAATGGGCCGATAGGCGGACGGAGAGTCCGCCGGGCGCCCCGGTTTCCTAATGAGGACCAGTTTCCCAGTCTTCCAACAAAGTGGGAACTGGCCCCTCTCCATGCATGCGCATAGGAGCCCCCTTAGTCGAGGCCCGAGAGTCCCCATGGCCAGGACCCAGGCTTTCCCGGGAATGCCGTCGGGTCCTGGGGCGGTAATCTTCGCACTCATCTTGCGTACCGCCACTCTCATCTCTACCTCGGTCACCTCCGGAGCATCGTCGTCGTCGTCGGCGGTGTGGTCCGCATCGGGCACCGCAATAGGCGGAGCCATGGGCGGGGGCGTATGTTCCCCTCTTGAAGGGAACAGAGCGCTCACCACGTCCTCCACAAGCTGGGGCCGGAGACTCTGCGTCAGCGGGGGAGCCCATGGGCGGAGCTTCTCCCGCACCATCTTATATGGGCGTCCCCACGGGTCTCTGTTCAGAGACTCCAGCAACTCCTCGCGGGCCAGTGTCCTGGCCCGCAGGATCTCCGCTTGGAGGGCGGTCTTCGCCGCTCTGTACCCCTCGTACAGCTCCGCCTCAATGGCTTCCGTATCCGGAGGGCGGATACGGAGCCTGCGGTGCCTGGCGTACCGGCGTCGCGCAGCTACGCACGCCCTGCGCAGAGCTTCCAGCTCTTGCGACCACCAGTACAGCTGGCGCGAAGCACGTCCAGGATGGACCCGGGGCATTGCCACGTCGCATATATTGGACATGGCCTCCCGGAACCACTCCGCCTCGTCGTTGATGTCGGCAGGCCTGTCCGGTGATGACACCCAGGCCTGCACGATCGAGGCTTCCAGGAGAAGCTCCCGGTCCATCTGCTTCAGCGCCCACCGCGGACCACTCGGGGCCTGTCGGACCGGCGCGCTCGAGGTCTGGGCGGAGACGTCAAACCGGATGTACCGGTGATCGGAATAGGTCTCCACCTCCTCTATGACGCGCCAGTCGATTACACGCGGCGACAGAGCGGGGCTGGCGAACGAAATGTCCACCACTGATTCGCCCCGCATCCGCACACACGTGGGGACAGAACCCCGGTTTAGGACGACCAGGCCCGTCTCCAGAGCCCAGTCCTCCACCATCCTACCCCGTGTGTCCGTAAAGCGGGAACCCCAAGCCAGATTTTTGGCATTGAAGTCCCCGAGGACAAACACGGGGAGGGAACCGAACCCGACGACGACGACTCTCAACTCCACGAGGGAGTTGTGGAACTCGGCAAGAGTTCGGTTCGGGGAGAAGTATACCCCTACCACGACAATCTCCCCGAACCGTGCTGCCACGCAACCCCGTCCTCTCTTGACAGACTCGAGAGACGGGGTACCAGCGGCGGCCGACGAAATGAGGGTCACTGAGCCGCTCAGGTCCTCCACCCAGTCATCCCTGGGCGGGACAAAGTACGGCTCAGCGACCACGGCGATGTTAATCGACCACTGCGCCATGCTCTGGAGCAACAGATCCTGAGCGGCAGCGCAGTGGTTGATGTTCGCCTGGAGGAGGCGTAATGGGGCCGTTATTGACACTCCATTTCAACCCCCTCCCTAGCCCCCTCTGAGGGCACCGCCGCGGCGGCAATGGCGGCGACGACGACAGTGGAGGCGGCAGCGGCGGCGGCAGTAGTGGCGGCGGCTGCGGCGGTGACGGCGGTGGCGGAGGGCTTGCCCCTGCCTCTGGCTTTGGCGGGTGGAGCGCAGGCCTTGCTCCCAGCCCGGTGATCGGCCGGCTTGCCAGCCGCCGCACATACAATGCAGTGCGGCGCGGCGTTGCACGAGCCGGCCTTATGACCAGGCTGACCACAGCGGAAGCAGTGGTCGCTGCAGTCTATCTCCGAGGTGCACTTCGCTCCCACGTGGTCGCCCACCCGGCAGCGGAAGCACTTCAGAGGTCTGGGCTCCAGCAGTTTGACCTGCGCGGAGACCCAACCCACCAGAAGCCTTCGGCCCTCCCCGGCTATCAGCTTGGCCGCGGACACGGGGCAGCTCACCGTAACGGCTCGCATCCCCGTGGAGTCAGGGTGGATGGTGCCCGCCCTCACCTCCTCGGCAGAGCACCCCCCAGTCCTGGCGACCGCGGCCACCACCTTTTCCGCCGTCACGCAGTCGTCCAGGCCCCGGATGCGCAAGTCAGCGCGTTTGGTGGGCCTGGACACTCGGGCCTCGTCCGGATCCAGGGACGCCCTGAGCCTATTGGCCAGAGCGTCCGCTGCCGGGCCGCTGTTTGCACCGGGGATCTCCAGCATCCTGGCCCCAGTCGCGGTTATCTTGAGCCGGACGCCATTGGCGGTCTCCTTGAGATCCACCGCCGCATCCACCTTGGCGAGCACGTGCTGGTAGGACACGCCCTTCTTTGCCGCTTCCGGCTGTAGTGTAATCACTACAGCTGCGGACTTCGGGGCGCGGAGCCTAGCCGCGACGCTTCGCTCCTTACGCCGCTGCCGCCTCGCCTTCCTTTTGGCCGCCCTTGCCGCCTTACCAGCCTTCTTCTTCTCCCCGGCTACTTGCCATCCGGCGTCGGCCGGAGGAGATTCAGAAGGTGGTGGGGGCGGCCGATTCGCCGCCTTAGCCGAGGCCCTGGTTACCCTGGCCGGGGCCCCTGCCGCCTTGACTGGGGCACTCGCCGCTTTGGCCGGCGCCCCCGACGCCTTGGCCGGGACCCCCGCCGCCCTGGCTGGGGCCTTCGCCGCCTGTGCAGCCGCCCCACCTTTGGTCGGCCCCGACGAGGCTGGACCGGCTGTGGCAGCTGCAGTGGCGGCGTAAGACAACGCCCTTAGCTGGCCCGGGGCCGGCTGGCTTGCCGCCAACGGGGGGCGCAGGACTATGGCCTCCAAGGTGGAAAACTTGCTCCGTAGAGCAGCCATTTCCTGCCGCACCAGATTGAGGATCCGGTCCTCAGCAGTCACGGGCCGTCCCTGCCCATGCCGCTCCCCCCCCTGCGGCACCTCTCGGGGCCCGGCTCCTCGGAGCCCAGCCAAGTCCACTCGGAGCTCCGCATTCTCCTTTTGGAGAAGCTCCATGGCGGCTGTCAAGCGGGCGATCTCCGCCCGCATCTCCGACATACCGTCCGGCGGAGGCCCGGGTTGGAGGGCCTCCGCTGCCGCCATGATAGAGGCAGTAGCCGCGGATACTGCCTTGCCTCTAGAGGACTTCGTCCTCTTGAAGGCCACCTCCCTGATCGCGGCCGCTACCTCCTCCGCGAACTTGACCGCTCGCTCCGAATTGGAGCCACCAGCGGCGTCCGGCTTATCCCCACGGTGGTCCAGCTTATTTTTGGCCCGCTCCCGGAGCGGACGGGCCAATTCGGCGACCTGTTCGGTGGCGACCACCCCACCCAGAGCACTCTTCACGGCGTCAGGCCGCACCTTCGTGCCCACCGGTGAGGCGGCGACCACCACCTCCGACTCCTCCGTTGAGGCCTCGGATGACGAGACCCCGGTCTCGCTCTCCGAACTGATGAGCGGCGTATCAGGCCGCTTGAGGCGACCCCGATTGCCCCGCCCCGGCCTCGAAGCGGAAGCTGCTCCGGCTACCGCTCGTCCTCGGCCTCTCCTTACTGTCGGCACTTTCGCGATCGGGAGGCTTTCCTCGCCCGAGGATTGCCCCGCCGATCCTGTGCGCTCCGACCCGCGCGACCTTTTGCCCCAAAATTTGGACTTGGAGCCCCCGCTTTTTGTGTCCTGGTCGGACATGCTTTGGTCCCCTGAGGGACTGGAGCCTCCTCGGCTCTTGTTGCCGTTGCCGGCAATCGGTAGCTTCTCCGCCAATACAATTGGCACGTCGTCTTGGTTTTGTTTTTTGTTAATAATTGTTTCCATTCTTAATCCCACGAGTATTGAGGAACTACATGTCCACCTAGGCAGAGCCTCTTGCCTAGGTAAGCCTACATACTGTAGAGTTCGGCAGGTATCTACAGGTGAAACGCTAACGACTGGTCCCCCACCAGCCACTCATCCTCTCGCCGCGCTTCTAAACTTAGGATTAGGTGGTTTTTTATCTTGGAGGTGTCCTTCCTCTGGGCCGGGCGGTTAAGCCAAGCCCCCGGCGGCGGCATTATACATGCCTCCGTCCGCTGTCCAGATAACCTGGCTCAGCGAACCCGCCGAAAGTTCTCCCTCAAGATCGCTCTTGAGGGAGAAACGATAGCCGCTTTGGTGCGCCTGCACCGCAGCGGCTGGGGTCGCGTCCAGTGTCAATCGACGAACGTCGATCGATCAGGAGCGACCCGCCTCCTTCGTTCCCCCACTGTGCCCTCTGCAAATCAGAGAGACAAGCGGAAGAACGTCGAGGAGCATGCTGCTCCCCCGCCCACAGAAATTAGCCACAAACAATACCCTCTCCGAAAAACTCCCAAACCTTTTCCGAAGAGTATATTGTTCATGCCCAGGGTGCACCGGCCTGACAACTGCTCTTCCCCCCGAACGTATCCGTAAGGGACCAGCAGGTATCAGTCACGCGTGGAGGTTTTCTGTACGCACCCCAACGCCCTTTATGCCTGGAGGCTTTTATTTAGATATTTAGTTCTGTTAACGTTTAGTTTTTATTCCTATTTGAATATGTACAGTTCTCGATGTTTTAGTTGGTATATTGGTATATGCTAGCTGACATGGCTAATAATAATTAAAGTTGTTTTGTGTTGCGTAATGTAAATTATTTTGCATACTGTAAAGAATATTTTTTTTCTAACTGAAAAGACAGCTGTGCTGCTGGAAGTTTGTTGCACCACTTCTTCTTCCCAGCTAAAGCACTAGGAAGTGGTGAAGGGCGGGCGTTTTGGGGGACTGTCTTATGTAATTTTGGCGTTCGAAAAGTGCTGATTCTCAGCCTAGTTTGTATAAATGACTTTTGGATATTTAAATTTTGAAGAGTGCTATTTGTATTCGGCATAGAGTTTCTAAGTCTTCATTTTACTTTGGAATTGTAGTGGATGTTGATGGTTTGTTTGATAAAGATTTTTCGATCTCTTTGCTTAATTTTTCTTTAATTGACAAAGATTCCTCAGATGTTCTTTGCTGTTGTAAATGTATTTAAAGTGCGACGTCATCATTATCCGTACGTGTCTTGTTCGTCGTAGTTTCCGTAGTTATAGGACTCGTAGGTAAGTATTTTTTTAATAGTTCATCAACGAATCCTGGCACTATATTATAAGAAATTCTGAGTACGTCACACGTATATGAGTAACACAGCACATAATTATAACCCAACCTAGTATGCTTTAATATACAGGGTTACTGGTAACTCGACGTATTCCTTGCAGGACGTCATAGTAGGGTTAAAATGCAACAAATTAAGCCACCAAATGTTCTACCGAAATTCAGTAGTTTTTGAATTAGTTAAGAGTTTTAGTTTTTTTATCAAAAATCCCAGATTAAATCATTTGAAACCAATTTAAAAATGATTTACGACGCGACTGTACTGAAATTTAAGTTATTATCATAGTTGACGCCGTAGCAGACCTTTGTTAATAATTAAAAGTTCAATAATGCCTAAAACTTTGGCAAATATCTCTAACCAAACATTTAATTTTTAGTAATTTTTGCTATTACTTCATAAAAATGTAGTCTAGTGCAAAAAAAAAAATGCTACACCTGGTGTACAAATTACTAAGAAAATATCCTTGTCTTATCAGCTATCCAAAAAGGTATGAAAGTTAATACAAAATCATGGACTACATTATGAAAATCGTTTTTGATTTAGTACAGCACGCGTAGCATGACCACCGTAGAAACGAGTTTTGTCGACGGAAGAGTAGACAAAATGACTGATAAATAATCACAATCTCTAATTTTGTCTATTCTTCCGTCGACAAAACTGTTTGACGAATTTGTTTTTATCGACTTTGTTTTAAAAACAAAGTCGATAAATGTAAAGTCGATAAAAACAAAGTCGATGAAAACAAAGTCGATAAAAACAAAGTCGATAAAAACAAAGACGATAAAAACAATTCCATAAAAACAAAGTCGATAAAAACAAAGTCAATAAAAACTAATTCGATAAAAACAAAGTCGATAAATACAAATTCGATAAAAACAAAGTCGATAAAAACAAATTCGATAAAAACAAAGTCGATAAAAACAAAGTCGATAAAAACAAAGTCGATAAAAACAAATTCGATAAATATCAAGTCGATAAAAACAAAGTCGATAAAAACATTTCGATAAAAACAAAGTCGATAAAAACATTTCGATAAAAACAAAGTCGATAAAAACAATTCGATAAAAACAAAGTCGATAAAAACAAAGTCGATAAAAACATTTCGATAAAAACAAAGTCGATAAAAACAAAGTCGATAAAAACAAAGTCGATAAAAACAAATTCGATGAAAACAAAGTCGATAAAAACAAAGTCGATAAAAACAAATTCGATAAATATCAAGTCGATAAAAACAAAGTCGATAAAAACATTTCGATAAAAACAAAGTCGATAAAAACATTTCGATAAAAACAAAGTCGATAAAAACAATTCGATAAAAACAAAGTCGATAAAAACAAAGTCGATAAAAACATTTCGATAAAAACAAAGTCGATAAAAACAAAGTCGATAAATATCAAGTCGATAAAAACAAAGTCGATAAAAACATTTCGATAAAAACAAAGTCGATAAAAACAATTCGATAAAACAAAGTCGATAAAAACAAAGTCCATAAATAAAACAAAGTCGATAAAAACAAAGTCGATAAAAACAAATTCGATAAATATCAAGTCGATAAAAACAATTCGATAAAAACAACGTCGATAAAAACAAATTCGATAAAAACAAAGTCGATAAAAACAAAGTCGATAAAAACAAAGTCGATAAAAACAAATTCGATAAAAACAAAGTCGATAAAAACAAAGTCGATAAAAACAAAGTCGATAAAAACAAATTCGATAAATATCAAGTCGATAAAAACAAAGTCGATAGAAACAAAGTCGATAAAAACAAAATCGATAAAAACAAAGTCGATAAATATCAAGTCGATAAAAACAAAGTCGATAAAAACAAAGTCGATAAAAACAATTCGATAAAAACAAAGTCGATAAATACAAATTCGATAAAAATAAAGTCGATAAAAACAAAGTCGATAAAAACATTTCGATAAAAACAAAGTCGATAAAAACAATTCGATAAAAACAAAGTCGATAAAACAAAGTCGATAAAACAAAGTCGATAAAAACAAAGTCGGTAAAAACAAATTCGATAGAAACAAAGTCGATAAAAACAAAATCGATAAAAACAAAGTCGATAAAAACAATTCGATAAAAACAAAGTCGATAAATAAAAATTCGATAAAAACAAAGTCCATAAAAACAAAGTCGATAAAACAAAGTCGATAAAAACAAAGTCGATAAAACAAAGTCGATAAAAACAAAGCCGATAAAAACAAAGTCGATTAAAACAAATTCGATAGAAACAAAGTCGATACAAACAAAATCGATAAAAACAAAGTCGATAAAAACAATTCGATAAAAACAAAGTCGATAAATAAAAATTCGATAAAAACAAAGTCCATAAAAACAAAGTCGATAAAACAAAGTCGATAAAAACAAAGTCGATAAAACAAAGTCGATAAAAACAAAGCCGATAAAAACAAAGTCGATTAAAACAAATTCGATAAAAACAAAGTCGATAAAAACAAAGTCGATAAAAACAAAGTCGATAAAAACAAATTCGATAAATATCAAGTCGATAAAAACAAAGTCGATAAAAACATTTCGATAAAAACAAAGTCGATAAAAACATTTCGATAAAAACAAAGTCGATAAAAACAATTCGATAAAAACAAAGTCGATAAAAACAAAGTCGATAAAAACATTTCGATAAAAACAAAGTCGATAAAAACAAAGTCGATAAAAACAAAGTCGATAAAAACAAATTCGATAAATATCAAGTCGATAAAAACAAAGTCGATAAAAACATTTCGATAAAAACAAAGTCGATAAAAACATTTCGATAAAAACAAAGTCGATAAAAACAAATTTGATAAAAACAAAGTCGATAAAAACAAAGTCGATAAAAACAAATTCGATAAATATCAAGTCGATAAAAACAAAGTCGATAAAAACATTTCGATAAAAACAAAGTCGATAAAAACATTTCGATAAAAACAAAGTCGATAAAAACAATTCGATTAAAACAAAGTCGATAAAAACAAAGTCGATAAAAACATTTCGATAAAAACAAAGTCGATAAAAACAAAGTCGATAAAAACAAAGTCGATAAAAACAAATTCGATAAAAACAAAGTCGATAAAAACAAAGTCGATAAAAACAAAGTCGATAAAAACAAATTCGATAAATATCAAGTCGATAAAAACAAAGTCGATAAAAACATTTCGATAAAAACAAAGTCGATAAAAACATTTCGATAAAAACAAAGTCGATAAAAACAAAGTCGATAAAACAAAGTCGATAAAACAAAGTCGATAAAAACAAAGTCGGTAAAAACAAATTCGATAGAAACAAAGTCGATAAAAACAAAATCGATAAAAACAAAGTCGATAAAAACAATTCGATAAAAACAAAGTCGATAAATAAAAATTCGATAAAAACAAAGTCCATAAAAACAAAGTCGATAAAACAAAGTCGATAAAAACAAAGTCGATAAAACAAAGTCGATAAAAACAAAGCCGATAAAAACAAAGTCGATTAAAACAAATTCGATAGAAACAAAGTCGATACAAACAAAATCGATAAAAACAAAGTCGATAAAAACAATTCGATAAAAACAAAGTCGATAAATAAAAATTCGATAAAAACAAAGTCCATAAAAACAAAGTCGATAAAACAAAGTCGATAAAAACAAAGTCGATAAAACAAAGTCGATAAAAACAAAGCCGATAAAAACAAAGTCGATTAAAACAAATTCGATAAAAACAAAGTCGATAAAAACAAAGTCGATAAAAACAAAGTCGATAAAAACAAATTCGATAAATATCAATAACAAAGTCGATAAAAACATTTCGATAAAAACAAAGTCGATAAAAACAAAGTCGATAAAAACAAAGTCGATAAAAACAAATTCGATAAAAACAAAGTCGATAAAAACAAAGTCGATAAAAACAAAGTCGATAAAAACAAATTCGATAAATATCAAGTCGATAAAAACAAAGTCGATAAAAACATTTCGATAAAAACAAAGTCGATAAAAACATTTCGATAAAAACAAAGTCGATAAAAACAAAGTCGATAAAAACATTTCGATAAAAACAAAGTCGATAAAAACAAAGTCGATAAAAACAAAGTCGATAAAAACAATTCGATAAAAACAAAGTCGATAAAAACAAAGTCGATAAAAACAAAGTCGATAAAAACAAAGTCGATAAAAACATTTCGATAAAAACAAAGTCGATAAAAACAAAGTCGATAAAAACATTTCGATAAAAACAAAGTCGATAAAAACATTTCGATAAAAACAAAGTCGATAAAAACAATTCGATAAAAACAAAGTCGATAAAAACAAAGTCGATAAAAACATTTCGATAAAAACAAAGTCGATAAAAACAAAGTCGATAAAAACAAAGTCGATAAAAACAAATTCGATAAAAACAAAGTCGATAAAAACAATTCGATAAAAACAATTTCGATAAAAACAAATTCGATAAAAACAAAGTCGATAAAAACAAAGTCGATAAAAACAAAGTCGATAAAAACAAATTCGATAAAAACAAAGTCGATAAAAACAAAGTCGATAAAAACAAAGTCGATAAAAACTAAGTCGATAAATATCAAGTCGATAGAAACAAAGTCGATAAAAACATTTCGATAAAAACAAAGTCGATAAAAACAATTCGATAAAAACAAAGTCGATAAATACAAATTCGATAAAAACAAAGTCGATAAAAACAAAGTCGATAAAAACAAAGTCGATAAAAACAAAGTCGATAAAAACAAAGTTGATAAATGTAAAGTCGATAAAAACAAAGTCGATAAAAACAATTCGATAAAAACAACGTCGATAAAAACAAATTCGATAAAAACAAAGTCGATAAAAACAAAGTCGATAAAACAAAGTCGATAAAAACAAAGTCGATAAAAACAAAGTCGATAAAAACAAAGTCGATAAAAACAAAGTCGATAAAAACAAAGTCGATAAAAACAAAGTCGATAAAAACAAATTCGATAAATATCAAGTCGATAAAAACAAAGTCGATAAAAACATTTCGATAAAAACAAAGTCGATAAAAACAAAGTCGATAAATATCAAGTCGATAAAAACAAAGTCGATAAAAACAAAGTCGATAAAAACAATTCGATAAAAACAAAGTCGATAAATACAAATTCGATAAAAACAAAGTCGATAAAAACAAATTCGATAAAAACAAAGTCGATAAAAACAAAGTCGATAAAAACATTTCGATAAAAACAAAGTCGATAAAAACAATTCGATAAAAACAAAGTCGATAAAAACAAAGTCGATAAAAACATTTCGATAAAAACAAAGTCGATAAAAACAAAGTCGATAAATATCAAGTCGATAAAAACAAAGTCGATAAAAACATTTCGATAAAAACAAAGTCGATAAAAACAATTCGATAAAACAAAGTCGATAAAAACAAAGTCGATAAATAAAACAAAGTCGATAAAAACAAAGTCGATAAAAACAAAGTCGATAAAAACTAATTCGATAAATATCAAGTCGATAAAAACAAAGTCGATAAAAACATTTCGATAAAAACAAAGTCGATAAAAACATTTCGATAAAAACAAAGTCGATAAAAACAAATTCGATAAAAACAAATTCGATAAATATCAAGTCGATAAAAACAAAGTCGATAAAAACAAATTCGATAAATATCAAGTCGATAAAAACAAAGTCGATAAAAACATTTCGATAAAAACAAAGTCGATAAAAACATTTCGATAAAAACAAAGTCGATAAAAACAATTCGATAAAAACAAAGTCGATAAAAACAAAGTCGATAAAAACATTTCGATAAAAACAAAGTCGATAAAAACAAAGTCGATAAATATCAAGTCGATAAAAACAAAGTCGATAAAAACATTTCGATAAAAACAAAGTCGATAAAAACAATTCGATAAAAACAAAGTCGATAAATACAAATTCGATTAAAACAAATTCGATAGAAACAAAGTCGATACAAACAAAATCGATAAAAACAAAGTCGATAAAAACAATTCGATAAAAACAAAGTCGATAAATAAAAATTCGATAAAAACAAAGTCCATAAAAACAAAGTCGATAAAACAAAGTCGATAAAAACAAAGTCGATAAAACAAAGTCGATAAAAACAAAGCCGATAAAAACAAAGTCGATTAAAACAAATTCGATAAAAACAAAGTCGATAAAAACAAAGTCGATAAAAACAAAGTCGATAAAAACAAATTCGATAAATATCAAGTCGATAAAAACAAAGTCGATAAAAACATTTCGATAAAAACAAAGTCGATAAAAACATTTCGATAAAAACAAAGTCGATAAAAACAATTCGATAAAAACAAAGTCGATAAAAACAAAGTCGATAAAAACATTTCGATAAAAACAAAGTCGATAAAAACAAAGTCGATAAAAACAAAGTCGATAAAAACAAATTCGATAAATATCAAGTCGATAAAAACAAAGTCGATAAAAACATTTCGATAAAAACAAAGTCGATAAAAACATTTCGATAAAAACAAAGTCGATAAAAACAAATTTGATAAAAACAAAGTCGATAAAAACAAAGTCGATAAAAACAAATTCGATAAATATCAAGTCGATAAAAACAAAGTCGATAAAAACATTTCGATAAAAACAAAGTCGATAAAAACATTTCGATAAAAACAAAGTCGATAAAAACAATTCGATTAAAACAAAGTCGATAAAAACAAAGTCGATAAAAACATTTCGATAAAAACAAAGTCGATAAAAACAAAGTCGATAAAAACAAAGTCGATAAAAACAAATTCGATAAAAACAAAGTCGATAAAAACAAAGTCGATAAAAACAAAGTCGATAAAAACAAATTCGATAAATATCAAGTCGATAAAAACAAAGTCGATAAAAACATTTCGATAAAAACAAAGTCGATAAAAACATTTCGATAAAAACAAAGTCGATAAAAACAAAGTCGATAAAACAAAGTCGATAAAACAAAGTCGATAAAAACAAAGTCGGTAAAAACAAATTCGATAGAAACAAAGTCGATACAAACAAAATCGATAAAAACAAAGTCGATAAAAACAATTCGATAAAAACAAAGTCGATAAATAAAAATTCGATAAAAACAAAGTCCATAAAAACAAAGTCGATAAAACAAAGTCGATAAAAACAAAGTCGATAAAACAAAGTCGATAAAAACAAAGCCGATAAAAACAAAGTCGATTAAAACAAATTCGATAAAAACAAAGTCGATAAAAACAAAGTCGATAAAAACAAAGTCGATAAAAACAAATTCGATAAATATCAATAACAAAGTCGATAAAAACATTTCGATAAAAACAAAGTCGATAAAAACAAAGTCGATAAAAACAAAGTCGATAAAAACAAATTCGATAAAAACAAAGTCGATAAAAACAAAGTCGATAAAAACAAAGTCGATAAAAACAAATTCGATAAATATCAAGTCGATAAAAACAAAGTCGATAAAAACATTTCGATAAAAACAAAGTCGATAAAAACATTTCGATAAAAACAAAGTCGATAAAAACAAAGTCGATAAAAACATTTCGATAAAAACAAAGTCGATAAAAACAAAGTCGATAAAAACAAAGTCGATAAAAACAATTCGATAAAAACAAAGTCGATAAAAACAAAGTCGATAAAAACAAAGTCGATAAAAACAAAGTCGATAAAAACATTTCGATAAAAACAAAGTCGATAAAAACAAAGTCGATAAAAACATTTCGATAAAAACAAAGTCGATAAAAACATTTCGATAAAAACAAAGTCGATAAAAACAATTCGATAAAAACAAAGTCGATAAAAACAAAGTCGATAAAAACATTTCGATAAAAACAAAGTCGATAAAAACAAAGTCGATAAAAACAAAGTCGATAAAAACAAATTCGATAAAAACAAAGTCGATAAAAACAATTCGATAAAAACAATTTCGATAAAAACAAATTCGATAAAAACAAAGTCGATAAAAACAAAGTCGATAAAAACAAAGTCGATAAAAACAAATTCGATAAAAACAAAGTCGATAAAAACAAAGTCGATAAAAACAAAGTCGATAAAAACTAAGTCGATAAATATCAAGTCGATAGAAACAAAGTCGATAAAAACATTTCGATAAAAACAAAGTCGATAAAAACAATTCGATAAAAACAAAGTCGATAAATACAAATTCGATAAAAACAAAGTCGATAAAAACAAAGTCGATAAAAACAAAGTCGATAAAAACAAAGTCGATAAAAACAAAGTTGATAAATGTAAAGTCGATAAAAACAAAGTCGATAAAAACAATTCGATAAAAACAACGTCGATAAAAACAAATTCGATAAAAACAAAGTCGATAAAAACAAAGTCGATAAAACAAAGTCGATAAAAACAAAGTCGATAAAAACAAAGTCGATAAAAACAAAGTCGATAAAAACAAAGTCGATAAAAACAAAGTCGATAAAAACAAAGTCGATAAAAACAAATTCGATAAATATCAAGTCGATAAAAACAAAGTCGATAAAAACATTTCGATAAAAACAAAGTCGATAAAAACAAAGTCGATAAATATCAAGTCGATAAAAACAAAGTCGATAAAAACAAAGTCGATAAAAACAATTCGATAAAAACAAAGTCGATAAATACAAATTCGATAAAAACAAAGTCGATAAAAACAAATTCGATAAAAACAAAGTCGATAAAAACAAAGTCGATAAAAACATTTCGATAAAAACAAAGTCGATAAAAACAATTCGATAAAAACAAAGTCGATAAAAACAAAGTCGATAAAAACATTTCGATAAAAACAAAGTCGATAAAAACAAAGTCGATAAATATCAAGTCGATAAAAACAAAGTCGATAAAAACATTTCGATAAAAACAAAGTCGATAAAAACAATTCGATAAAACAAAGTCGATAAAAACAAAGTCGATAAATAAAACAAAGTCGATAAAAACAAAGTCGATAAAAACAAAGTCGATAAAAACTAATTCGATAAATATCAAGTCGATAAAAACAAAGTCGATAAAAACATTTCGATAAAAACAAAGTCGATAAAAACATTTCGATAAAAACAAAGTCGATAAAAACAAATTCGATAAAAACAAATTCGATAAATATCAAGTCGATAAAAACAAAGTCGATAAAAACAAATTCGATAAATATCAAGTCGATAAAAACAAAGTCGATAAAAACATTTCGATAAAAACAAAGTCGATAAAAACATTTCGATAAAAACAAAGTCGATAAAAACAATTCGATAAAAACAAAGTCGATAAAAACAAAGTCGATAAAAACATTTCGATAAAAACAAAGTCGATAAAAACAAAGTCGATAAATATCAAGTCGATAAAAACAAAGTCGATAAAAACATTTCGATAAAAACAAAGTCGATAAAAACAATTCGATAAAAACAAAGTCGATAAAAACAAAGTCGATAAAAACAAAGTCGATAAAAACAAATTCGATAAAAACAAAGTCGATAAAAACAAAGTCGATAAAAACAAAGTCGATAAAAACAAAGTCGATAAAAACAAATTCGATAAATATCAAGTCGATAAAAACAAAGTCGATAAAAACATTTCGATAAAAACAAAGTCGATAAAAACAAAGTCGATAAATATCAAGTCGATAAAAACAAAGTCGATAAAAACAAAGTCGATAAAAACAATTCGATAAAAACAAAGTCGATAAATACAAATTCGATAAAAACAAAGTCGATAAAAACAAATTCGATAAAAACAAAGTCGATAAAAACAAAGTCGATAAAAACATTTCGATAAAAACAAAGTCGATAAAAACAATTCGATAAAAACAAAGTCGATAAAAACAAAGTCGATAAAAACATTTCGATAAAAACAAAGTCGATAAAAACAAAGTCGATAAATATCAAGTCGATAAAAACAAAGTCGATAAAAACATTTCGATAAAAACAAAGTCGATAAAAACAATTCGATAAAACAAAGTCGATAAAAACAAAGTCGATAAATAAAACAATTCGATAAAAACAAAGTCGATAAAAACAAAGTCGATAAAAACATTTCGATAAAAACAAAGTCGATAAAAACAAAGTCGATAAAAACAAATTCGATAAAAACAAAGTCGATAAAAACAAAGTCGATAAAAACAAAGTCGATAAAAACAAAGTCGATAAAAACATTTCGATAAAAACAAAGTCGATAAAAACAATTCGATAAAAACAAAGTCGATAAAAACAAAGTCGATAAAAACATTTCGATAAAAACAAAGTCGATAAAAACAAAGTCGATAAAAACAAATTCGATAAAAACAAAGTCGATAAAAACAAAGTCGATAAAAACAAAGTCGATAAAAACAAAGTCGATAAAAACATTTCGATAAAAACAAAGTCGATAAAAACATTTCGATAAAAACAAAGTCGATAAAAACAATTCGATAAAAACAAAGTCGATAAAAACAAAGTCGATAAAAACATTTCGATAAAAACAAAGTCGATAAAAACAAAGTCGATAAATATCAAGTCGATAAAAACAAAGTCGATAAAAACATTTCGATAAAAACAAAGTCGATAAAAACAATTCGATAAAACAAAGTCGATAAAAACAAAGTCCATAAATAAAACAAAGTCGATAAAAACAAAGTCGATAAAAACAAATTCGATAAATATCAAGTCGATAAAAACAATTCGATAAAAACAACGTCGATAAAAACAAATTCGATAAAAACAAAGTCGATAAAAACAAAGTCGATAAAAACAAAGTCGATAAAAACAAATTCGATAAAAACAAAGTCGATAAAAACAAAGTCGATAAAAACAAAGTCGATAAAAACAAATTCGATAAATATCAAGTCGATAAAAACAAAGTCGATAGAAACAAAGTCGATAAAAACAAAATCGATAAAAACAAAGTCGATAAATATCAAGTCGATAAAAACAAAGTCGATAAAAACAAAGTCGATAAAAACAATTCGATAAAAACAAAGTCGATAAATACAAATTCGATAAAAATAAAGTCGATAAAAACAAAGTCGATAAAAACATTTCGATAAAAACAAAGTCGATAAAAACAATTCGATAAAAACAAAGTCGATAAAACAAAGTCGATAAAACAAAGTCGATAAAAACAAAGTCGGTAAAAACAAATTCGATAGAAACAAAGTCGATAAAAACAAAATCGATAAAAACAAAGTCGATAAAAACAATTCGATAAAAACAAAGTCGATAAATAAAAATTCGATAAAAACAAAGTCCATAAAAACAAAGTCGATAAAACAAAGTCGATAAAAACAAAGTCGATAAAACAAAGTCGATAAAAACAAAGCCGATAAAAACAAAGTCGATTAAAACAAATTCGATAGAAACAAAGTCGATTCAAACAAAATCGATAAAAACAAAGTCGATAAAAACAATTCGATAAAAACAAAGTCGATAAAAACAATTCGATAAAAACAAAGTCGATAAATACAAATTCGATAAAAACAAAGTCGATAAAAACAAAGTCGATAAAAACAAAGTCGATAAAAACAAAGTCGATAAAAACAAAGTTGATAAATGTAAAGTCGATAAAAACAAAGTCGATAAAAACAATTCGATAAAAACAACGTCGATAAAAACAAATTCGATAAAAACAAAGTCGATAAAAACAAAGTCGATAAAACAAAGTCGATAAAAACAAAGTCGATAAAAACAAAGTCGATAAAAACAAAGTCGATAAAAACAAATTCGATAAATATCAAGTCGATAAAAACAAAGTCGATAAAAACATTTCGATAAAAACAAAGTCGATAAAAACAATTCGATAAAAACAAAGTCGATAAAAACAAAGTCGATAAAAACATTTCGATAAAAACAAAGTCGATAAAAACAAAGTCGATAAATATCAAGTCGATAAAAACAAAGTCGATAAAAACATTTCGATAAAAACAAAGTCGATAAAAACAATTCGATAAAACAAAGTCGATAAAAACAAAGTCGATAAATAAAACAATTCGATAAAAACAAAGTCGATAAAAACAAAGTCGATAAAAACATTTCGATAAAAACAAAGTCGATAAAAACAAAGTCGATAAAAACAAATTCGATAAAAACAAAGTCGATAAAAACAAAGTCGATAAAAACAAAGTCGATAAAAACAAAGTCGATAAAAACATTTCGATAAAAACAAAGTCGATAAAAACATTTCGATAAAAACAAAGTCGATAAAAACAATTCGATAAAAACAAAGTCGATAAAAACAAAGTCGATAAAAACATTTCGATAAAAACAAAGTCGATAAAAACAAAGTCGATAAATATCAAGTCGATAAAAACAAAGTCGATAAAAACATTTCGATAAAAACAAAGTCGATAAAAACAATTCGATGAAAACAAAGTCGATAAATACAAATTCGATAAAAACAAAGTCGATAAAAACAAAGTCGATAAAACAAAGTCGATAAAAACAAAGTCGATAAAAACAAAGTCGATAAAAACAAATTCGATAAAAACAAAGTCGATAAAAACAAAGTCGATAAAAACAAAGTCGATAAAAACAAAGTCGATAAAAACAAATTCGATAAATATCAAGTCGATAAAAACAAAGTCGATAAAAACATTTCGATAAAAACAAAGTCGATAAAAACAAAGTCGATAAATATCAAGTCGATAAAAACAAAGTCGATAAAAACAAAGTCGATAAAAACAATTCGATAAAAACAAAGTCGATAAATACAAATTCGATAAAAACAAAGTCGATAAAAACAAATTCGATAAAAACAAAGTCGATAAAAACAAAGTCGATAAAAACATTTCGATAAAAACAAAGTCGATAAAAACAATTCGATAAAAACAAAGTCGATAAAAACAAAGTCGATAAAAACATTTCGATAAAAACAAAGTCGATAAAAACAAAGTCGATAAATATCAAGTCGATAAAAACAAAGTCGATAAAAACATTTCGATAAAAACAAAGTCGATAAAAACAATTCGATAAAACAAAGTCGATAAAAACAAAGTCGATAAATAAAACAATTCGATAAAAACAAAGTCGATAAAACAAAGTCGATAAAACAAAGTCGATAAAAACAAAGTCGGTAAAAACAAATTCGATAGAAACAAAGTCGATAAAAACAAAATCGATAAAAACAAAGTCGATAAAAACAATTCGATAAAAACAAAGTCGATAAATAAAAATTCGATAAAAACAAAGTCCATAAAAACAAAGTCGATAAAACAAAGTCGATAAAAACAAAGTCGATAAAACAAAGTCGATAAAAACAAAGCCGATAAAAACAAAGTCGATTAAAACAAATTCGATAGAAACAAAGTCGATTCAAACAAAATCGATAAAAACAAAGTCGATAAAAACAATTCGATAAAAACAAAGTCGATAAAAACAATTCGATAAAAACAAAGTCGATAAATACAAATTCGATAAAAACAAAGTCGATAAAAACAAAGTCGATAAAAACAAAGTCGATAAAAACAAAGTCGATAAAAACAAAGTTGATAAATGTAAAGTCGATAAAAACAAAGTCGATAAAAACAATTCGATAAAAACAACGTCGATAAAAACAAATTCGATAAAAACAAAGTCGATAAAAACAAAGTCGATAAAACAAAGTCGATAAAAACAAAGTCGATAAAAACAAAGTCGATAAAAACAAAGTCGATAAAAACAAAGTCGATAAAAACAAAGTCGATAAAAACAAAGTCGATAAAAACAAATTCGATAAATATCAAGTCGATAAAAACAAAGTCGATAAAAACATTTCGATAAAAACAAAGTCGATAAAAACAAAGTCGATAAATATCAAGTCGATAAAAACAAAGTCGATAAAAACAAAGTCGATAAAAACAATTCGATAAAAACAAAGTCGATAAATACAAATTCGATCAAAACAAAGTCGATAAAAACAAATTCGATAAAAACAAAGTCGATAAAAACAAAGTCGATAAAAACATTTCGATAAAAACAAAGTCGATAAAAACAATTCGATAAAAACAAAGTCGATAAAAACAAAGTCGATAAAAACATTTCGATAAAAACAAAGTCGATAAAAACAAAGTCGATAAATATCAAGTCGATAAAAACAAAGTCGATAAAAACATTTCGATAAAAACAAAGTCGATAAATACAAATTCGATAAAAACAAAGTCGATAAAAACAAAGTCGATAAAATAAAGTCGATAAAAACAAAGTCGATAAAACAAAGTCGATAAAAACAAAGTCGATAAAAACAAAGTCGATAAAAACAAATTCGATAAAAACAAGGTCGATAAAAACAAAGTCGATAAAAACAAAGTCGATAAAAACAAATTCGATAAATATCAAGTCGATAAAAACAAAGTCGATAAAAACAAAGTCGATAAAAACATTTCGATAAAAACAAAGTCGATAAAAACAAAGTCGATAAATATCAAGTCGATAAAAACAAAGTCGATAAAAACATTTCGATAAAAACAAAGTCGATAAAAACAATTCGATAAAACAAAGTCGATAAAAACAAAGTCGATAAATAAAACAATTCGATAAAAACAAAGTCGATAAAAACAAAGTCGATAAAAACATTTCGATAAAAACAAAGTCGATAAAAACAAAGTCGATAAAAACAAATTCGATAAAAACAAAGTCGATAAAAACAAAGTCGATAAAAACAAAGTCGATAAAAACAAAGTCGATAAAAACATTTCGATAAAAACAAAGTCGATAAAAACATTTCGATAAAAACAAAGTCGATAAAAACAATTCGATAAAAACAAAGTCGATAAAAACAAAGTCGATAAAAACATTTCGATAAAAACAAAGTCGATAAAAACAAAGTCGATAAATATCAAGTCGATAAAAACAAAGTCGATAAAAACATTTCGATAAAAACAAAGTCGATAAAAACAATTCGATAAAACAAAGTCGATAAAAACAAAGTCCATAAATAAAACAAAGTCGATAAAAACAAAGTCGATAAAAACAAATTCGATAAATATCAAGTCGATAAAAACAATTCGATAAAAACAACGTCGATAAAAACAAATTCGATAAAAACAAAGTCGATAAAAACAAAGTCGATAAAAACAAAGTCGATAAAAACAAATTCGATAAAAACAAAGTCGATAAAAACAAAGTCGATAAAAACAAAGTCGATAAAAACAAATTCGATAAAAATAAAGTCGATAAAAACAAAGTCGATAAAAACATTTCGATAAAAACAAAGTCGATAAAAACAATTCGATAAAAACAAAGTCGATAAAACAAAGTCGATAAAACAAAGTCGATAAAAACAAAGTCGGTAAAAACAAATTCGATAGAAACAAAGTCGATAAAAACAAAATCGATAAAAACAAAGTCGATAAAAACAATTCGATAAAAACAAAGTCGATAAATAAAAATTCGATAAAAACAAAGTCCATAAAAACAAAGTCGATAAAACAAAGTCGATAAAAACAAAGCCGATAAAAACAAAGTCGATTTAAACAAATTCGATAGAAACAAAGTCGATACAAACAAAATCGATAAAAACAAAGTCGATAAAAACAATTCGATAAAAACAAAGTCGATAAATAAAAATTCGATAAAAACAAAGTCCATAAAAACAAAGTCGATAAAACAAAGTCGATAAAAACAAAGTCAATAAAAACAAAGTCGATAAAAACAAAGTCGATAAAAACAATTCGATAAAAACAAAGTCGATAAATACAAATTCGATAAAAACAAAGTCGATAAAAACAAAGTCGATAAAATAAAGTCGATAAAAACAAAGTCGATAAAACAAAGTCGATAAAAACAAAGTCGATAAAAACAAAGTCGATAAAAACAAATTCGATAAAAACAAGGTCGATAAAAACAAAGTCGATAAAAACAAAGTCGATAAAAACAAATTCGATAAATATCAAGTCGATAAAAACAAAGTCGATAAAAACATTTCGATAAAAACAAAGTCGATAAAAACATTTCGATAAAAACAAAGTCGATAAAAACAATTCGATAAAAACAAAGTCGATAAAAACAAAGTCGATAAAACATTTCGATAAAAACAAAGTCGATAAAAACAAAGTCGATAAAAACAAAGTCGATAAAAACAAATTCGATAAAAACAAAGTCGATAAAAACAAAGTCGATAAAAACAAAGTCGATAAAAACAAATTCGATAAATATCAAGTCGATAAAAACAAAGTCGATAAAAACATTTCGATAAAAACAAAGTCGATAAAAACAATTCGATAAAAATAAAGTCGATAAAAACAAAGTCGATAAAAACATTTCGATAAAAACAAAGTCGATAAAAACAAAGTCGATAAATATCAAGTCGATAAAAACAAAGTCGATAAAAACATTTCGATAAAAACAAAGTCGATAAAAACAATTCGATAAAACAAAGTCGATAAAAACAAAGTCGATAAAAACAAATTCGATAAAAACAAAGTCGATAAAAACAAAGTCGATAAAAACAATTCGATAAAAACAACGTCGATAAAAACAAATTCGATAAAAACATAGTCGATAAAAACATTTCGATAAAAACAAAGTCGATAAAAACAAAGTCGATAAATATCAAGTCAATAAAAACAAAGTCGATAAAAACATTTCGATAAAAACAAAGTCGGTAAAAACAATTCGATAAAACAAAGTCGATAAAAACAAAGTCGATAAAAACAAATTCGATAAAAACAAAGTCGATAAAAACATTTCGATAAAAACAAAGTCGATAAAAACATTTCGATAAAAACAAAGTCGATAAAAACAATTCGATAAAAACAAAGTCGATAAAAACAAAGTCGATAAAAACATTTCGATAAAAACAAAGTCGATAAAAACAAAGTCGATAAAAACAAAGTCGATAAAAACAAATTCGATAAAAACAAAGTCGATAAAAACAAAGTCGATAAAAACAAATTCGATAAATATCAAGTCGATAAAAACAAAGTCGATAAAAACATTTCGATAAAAACAAAGTCGATAAAAACAAATTCGATATAAACAAAGTCGATAAAAACAAAGTCGATAAAAACATTTCGATAAAAACAAAGTCGATAAAAACAAAGTCGATAAAAACAAATTCGATAAAAACAAAGTCGATAAAAACAAAGTCGATAAAAACAAAGTCGATAAAAACAAAGTCGATAAAAACATTTCGATAAAAACAAAGTCGATAAAAACATTTCGATAAAAACAAAGTCGATAAAAACAATTCGATAAAAACAAAGTCGATAAAAACAAAGTCGATAAAAACATTTCGATAAAAACAAAGTCGATAAAAACAAAGTCGATAAATATCAAGTCGATAAAAACAAAGTCGATAAAAACATTTCGATAAAAACAAAGTCGATAAAAACAATTCGATAAAACAAAGTCGATAAAAACAAAGTCCATAAATAAAACAAAGTCGATAAAAACAAAGTCGATAAAAACAAATTCGATAAATATCAAGTCGATAAAAACAATTCGATAAAAACAACGTCGATAAAAACATTTCGATAAAAACAAAGTCGATAAAAACAAAGTCGGTAAAAACAAATTCGATAGAAACAAAGTCGATAAAAACAAAATCGATAAAAACAAAGTCGATAAAAACAATTCGATAAAAACAAAGTCGATAAATACAAATTCGATAAAAACAAAGTCGATAAAAACAAAGTCGATAAAACAAAGTCGATAAAAACAAAGTCGATAAAAACAAAGTCGATAAAAACAAATTCGATAAAAACAAAGTCGATAAAAACAAAGTCGATAAAAACAAAGTCGATAAAAACAATTCGATAAAAACAAAGTCGATAAATACAAATTCGATAAAAACAAAGTCGATAAAAACAAATTCGATAAAAACAAAGTCGATAAAAACAAAGTCGATAAAAACAAAGTCGATAAAAACAAATTCGATAAATATCAAGTCGATAAAAACAAAGTCGATAAAAACATTTCGATAAAAACAAAGTCGATAAAAACAAATTCGATAAAAACAAAGTCGATAAAAACAAAGTCGATAAAAACAAATTCGATAAATATCAAGTCGATAAAAACAAAGTCGATAAAAACATTTCGATAAAAACAAAGTCGATAAAAACATTTCGATAAAAACAAAGTCGATAAAAACAAAGTCGATAAAAACAAAGTCAATAAAAACAAAGTCGATAAAAACAAAGTCGATAAAAACAAATTCGATAAAAACAAAGTCGATAAAAACAAAGTCGATAAAAACAAAGTCGATAAAAACAAAGTCGATAAAAACTAAGTCGATAAAAACAAAGTCGATAAAAACAAAGTCGATAAAAACAATTCGATAAAAACAAAGTCGATAAATACAAATTCGATAAAAACAAAGTCGATAAAAACAAATTCGATAAAAACAAAGTCGATAAAAACAAAGTCGATAAAAACATTTCGATAAAAACAAAGTCGATAAAAACAATTCGATAAAAACAAAGTCGATAAAAACAAAGTCGATAAAAACATTTCGATAAAAACAAAGTCGATAAAAACAAAGTCGATAAATATCAAGTCGATAAAAACAAAGTCGATAAAAACATTTCGATAAAAACAAAGTCGATAAAAACAATTCGATAAAACAAAGTCGATAAAAACAAAGTCGATAAATAAAACAATTCGATAAAAACAAAGTCGATAAAAACAAAGTCGATAAAAACATTTCGATAAAAACAAAGTCGATAAAAACAAAGTCGATAAAAACAAATTCGATAAAAACAAAGTCGATAAAAACAAAGTCGATAAAAACAAAGTCGATAAAAACAAAGTCGATAAAAACATTTCGATAAAAACAAAGTCGATAAAAACAATTCGATAAAAACAAAGTCGATAAAAACAAAGTCGATAAAAACATTTCGATAAAAACAAAGTCGATAAAAACAAAGTCGATAAAAACAAATTCGATAAAAACAAAGTCGATAAAAACAAAGTCGATAAAAACAAAGTCGATAAAAACAAAGTCGATAAAAACATTTCGATAAAAACAAAGTCGATAAAAACATTTCGATAAAAACAAAGTCGATAAAAACAATTCGATAAAAACAAAGTCGATAAAAACAAAGTCGATAAAAACATTTCGATAAAAACAAAGTCGATAAAAACAAAGTCGATAAATATCAAGTCGATAAAAACAAAGTCGATAAAAACATTTCGATAAAAACAAAGTCGATAAAAACAATTCGATAAAACAAAGTCGATAAAAACAAAGTCCATAAATAAAACAAAGTCGATAAAAACAAAGTCGATAAAAACAAATTCGATAAATATCAAGTCGATAAAAACAATTCGATAAAAACAACGTCGATAAAAACAAATTCGATAAAAACAAAGTCGATAAAAACAAAGTCGATAAAAACAAAGTCGATAAAAACAAATTCGATAAAAACAAAGTCGATAAAAACAAAGTCGATAAAAACAAAGTCGATAAAAACAAATTCGATAAATATCAAGTCGATAAAAACAAAGTCGATAGAAACAAAGTCGATAAAAACAAAATCGATAAAAACAAAGTCGATAAATATCAAGTCGATAAAAACAAAGTCGATAAAAACAAAGTCGATAAAAACAATTCGATAAAAACAAAGTCGATAAATACAAATTCGATAAAAATAAAGTCGATAAAAACAAAGTCGATAAAAACATTTCGATAAAAACAAAGTCGATAAAAACAATTCGATAAAAACAAAGTCGATAAAACAAAGTCGATAAAACAAAGTCGATAAAAACAAAGTCGGTAAAAACAAATTCGATAGAAACAAAGTCGATAAAAACAAAATCGATAAAAACAAAGTCGATAAAAACAATTCGATAAAAACAAAGTCGATAAATAAAAATTCGATAAAAACAAAGTCCATAAAAACAAAGTCGATAAAACAAAGTCGATAAAAACAAAGTCGATAAAACAAAGTCGATAAAAACAAAGCCGATAAAAACAAAGTCGATTAAAACAAATTCGATAGAAACAAAGTCGATTCAAACAAAATCGATAAAAACAAAGTCGATAAAAACAATTCGATAAAAACAAAGTCGATAAAAACAATTCGATAAAAACAAAGTCGATAAATACAAATTCGATAAAAACAAAGTCGATAAAAACAAAGTCGATAAAAACAAAGTCGATAAAAACAAAGTCGATAAAAACAAAGTTGATAAATGTAAAGTCGATAAAAACAAAGTCGATAAAAACAATTCGATAAAAACAACGTCGATAAAAACAAATTCGATAAAAACAAAGTCGATAAAAACAAAGTCGATAAAACAAAGTCGATAAAAACAAAGTCGATAAAAACAAAGTCGATAAAAACAAAGTCGATAAAAACAAATTCGATAAATATCAAGTCGATAAAAACAAAGTCGATAAAAACATTTCGATAAAAACAAAGTCGATAAAAACAATTCGATAAAAACAAAGTCGATAAAAACAAAGTCGATAAAAACATTTCGATAAAAACAAAGTCGATAAAAACAAAGTCGATAAATATCAAGTCGATAAAAACAAAGTCGATAAAAACATTTCGATAAAAACAAAGTCGATAAAAACAATTCGATAAAACAAAGTCGATAAAAACAAAGTCGATAAATAAAACAATTCGATAAAAACAAAGTCGATAAAAACAAAGTCGATAAAAACATTTCGATAAAAACAAAGTCGATAAAAACAAAGTCGATAAAAACAAATTCGATAAAAACAAAGTCGATAAAAACAAAGTCGATAAAAACAAAGTCGATAAAAACAAAGTCGATAAAAACATTTCGATAAAAACAAAGTCGATAAAAACATTTCGATAAAAACAAAGTCGATAAAAACAATTCGATAAAAACAAAGTCGATAAAAACAAAGTCGATAAAAACATTTCGATAAAAACAAAGTCGATAAAAACAAAGTCGATAAATATCAAGTCGATAAAAACAAAGTCGATAAAAACATTTCGATAAAAACAAAGTCGATAAAAACAATTCGATAAAAACAAAGTCGATAAATACAAATTCGATAAAAACAAAGTCGATAAAAACAAAGTCGATAAAACAAAGTCGATAAAAACAAAGTCGATAAAAACAAAGTCGATAAAAACAAATTCGATAAAAACAAAGTCGATAAAAACAAAGTCGATAAAAACAAAGTCGATAAAAACAAAGTCGATAAAAACAAATTCGATAAATATCAAGTCGATAAAAACAAAGTCGATAAAAACATTTCGATAAAAACAAAGTCGATAAAAACAAAGTCGATAAATATCAAGTCGATAAAAACAAAGTCGATAAAAACAAAGTCGATAAAAACAAAGTCGATAAATACAAATTCGATAAAAACAAAGTCGATAAAAACAAATTCGATAAAAACAAAGTCGATAAAAACAAAGTCGATAAAAACATTTCGATAAAAACAAAGTCGATAAAAACAATTCGATAAAAACAAAGTCGATAAAAACAAAGTCGATAAAAACATTTCGATAAAAACAAAGTCGATAAAAACAAAGTCGATAAATATCAAGTCGATAAAAACAAAGTCGATAAAAACATTTCGATAAAAACAAAGTCGATAAAAACAATTCGATAAAACAAAGTCGATAAAAACAAAGTCGATAAATAAAACAATTCGATAAAAACAAAGTCGATAAAACAAAGTCGATAAAACAAAGTCGATAAAAACAAAGTCGGTAAAAACAAATTCGATAGAAACAAAGTCGATAAAAACAAAATCGATAAAAACAAAGTCGATAAAAACAATTCGATAAAAACAAAGTCGATAAATAAAAATTCGATAAAAACAAAGTCCATAAAAACAAAGTCGATAAAACAAAGTCGATAAAAACAAAGTCGATAAAACAAAGTCGATAAAAACAAAGCCGATAAAAACAAAGTCGATTAAAACAAATTCGATAGAAACAAAGTCGATTCAAACAAAATCGATAAAAACAAAGTCGATAAAAACAATTCGATAAAAACAAAGTCGATAAAAACAATTCGATAAAAACAAAGTCGATAAATACAAATTCGATAAAAACAAAGTCGATAAAAACAAAGTCGATAAAAACAAAGTCGATAAAAACAAAGTCGATAAAAACAAAGTTGATAAATGTAAAGTCGATAAAAACAAAGTCGATAAAAACAATTCGATAAAAACAACGTCGATAAAAACAAATTCGATAAAAACAAAGTCGATAAAAACAAAGTCGATAAAACAAAGTCGATAAAAACAAAGTCGATAAAAACAAAGTCGATAAAAACAAAGTCGATAAAAACAAAGTCGATAAAAACAAAGTCGATAAAAACAAAGTCGATAAAAACAAATTCGATAAATATCAAGTCGATAAAAACAAAGTCGATAAAAACATTTCGATAAAAACAAAGTCGATAAAAACAAAGTCGATAAATATCAAGTCGATAAAAACAAAGTCGATAAAAACAAAGTCGATAAAAACAATTCGATAAAAACAAAGTCGATAAATACAAATTCGATAAAAACAAAGTCGATAAAAACAAATTCGATAAAAACAAAGTCGATAAAAACAAAGTCGATAAAAACATTTCGATAAAAACAAAGTCGATAAAAACAATTCGATAAAAACAAAGTCGATAAAAACAAAGTCGATAAAAACATTTCGATAAAAACAAAGTCGATAAAAACAAAGTCGATAAATATCAAGTCGATAAAAACAAAGTCGATAAAAACATTTCGATAAAAACAAAGTCGATAAATACAAATTCGATAAAAACAAAGTCGATAAAAACAAAGTCGATAAAATAAAGTCGATAAAAACAAAGTCGATAAAACAAAGTCGATAAAAACAAAGTCGATAAAAACAAAGTCGATAAAAACAAATTCGATAAAAACAAGGTCGATAAAAACAAAGTCGATAAAAACAAAGTCGATAAAAACAAATTCGATAAATATCAAGTCGATAAAAACAAAGTCGATAAAAACAAAGTCGATAAAAACATTTCGATAAAAACAAAGTCGATAAAAACAAAGTCGATAAATATCAAGTCGATAAAAACAAAGTCGATAAAAACATTTCGATAAAAACAAAGTCGATAAAAACAATTCGATAAAACAAAGTCGATAAAAACAAAGTCGATAAATAAAACAATTCGATAAAAACAAAGTCGATAAAAACAAAGTCGATAAAAACATTTCGATAAAAACAAAGTCGATAAAAACAAAGTCGATAAAAACAAATTCGATAAAAACAAAGTCGATAAAAACAAAGTCGATAAAAACAAAGTCGATAAAAACAAAGTCGATAAAAACATTTCGATAAAAACAAAGTCGATAAAAACATTTCGATAAAAACAAAGTCGATAAAAACAATTCGATAAAAACAAAGTCGATAAAAACAAAGTCGATAAAAACATTTCGATAAAAACAAAGTCGATAAAAACAAAGTCGATAAATATCAAGTCGATAAAAACAAAGTCGATAAAAACATTTCGATAAAAACAAAGTCGATAAAAACAATTCGATAAAACAAAGTCGATAAAAACAAAGTCCATAAATAAAACAAAGTCGATAAAAACAAAGTCGATAAAAACAAATTCGATAAATATCAAGTCGATAAAAACAATTCGATAAAAACAACGTCGATAAAAACAAATTCGATAAAAACAAAGTCGATAAAAACAAAGTCGATAAAAACAAAGTCGATAAAAACAAATTCGATAAAAACAAAGTCGATAAAAACAAATTCGATAGAAACAAAGTCGATAAAAACAAAATCGATAAAAACAAAGTCGATAAAAACAATTCGATAAAAACAAAGTCGATAAATAAAAATTCGATAAAAACAAAGTCCATAAAAACAAAGTCGATAAAACAAAGTCGATAAAAACAAAGTCGATAAAACAAAGTCGATAAAAACAAAGCCGATAAAAACAAAGTCGATTAAAACAAATTCGATAGAAACAAAGTCGATACAAACAAAATCGATAAAAACAAAGTCGATAAAAACAATTCGATAAAAACAAAGTCGATAAATAAAAATTCGATAAAAACAAAGTCCATAAAAACAAAGTCGATAAAACAAAGTCGATAAAAACAAAGTCGATAAAACAAAGTCGATAAAAACAAAGCCGATAAAAACAAAGTCGATTAAAACAAATTCGATAAAAACAAAGTCGATAAAAACAAAGTCGATAAAAACAAAGTCGATAAAAACAAATTCGATAAATATCAATAACAAAGTCGATAAAAACATTTCGATAAAAACAAAGTCGATAAAAACAAAGTCGATAAAAACAAAGTCGATAAAAACAAATTCGATAAAAACAAAGTCGATAAAAACAAAGTCGATAAAAACAAAGTCGATAAAAACAAATTCGATAAATATCAAGTCGATAAACACAAAGTCGATAAAAACATTTCGATAAAAACAAAGTCGATAAAAACATTTCGATAAAAACAAAGTCGATAAAAACAAAGTCGATAAAAACATTTCGATAAAAACAAAGTCGATAACAACAAAGTCGATAAAAACAAAGTCGATAAAAACAATTCGATAAAAACAAAGTCGATAAAAACAAAGTCGATAAAAACAAAGTCGATAAAAACAAAGTCGATAAAAACATTTCGATAAAAACAAAGTCGATAAAAACAAAGTCGATAAAAACATTTCGATAAAAACAAAGTCGATAAAAACATTTCGATAAAAACAAAGTCGATAAAAACAATTCGATAAAAACAAAGTCGATAAAAACAAAGTCGATAAAAACATTTCGATAAAAACAAAGTCGATAAAAACAAAGTCGATGAAAACAAAGTCGATAAAAACAAATTCGATAAAAACAAAGTCGATAAAAACAATTCGATAAAAACAACTTCGATAAAAACAAATTCGATAAAAACAAAGTCGATAAAAACAAAGTCGATAAAAACAAAGTCGATAAAAACTAATTCGATAAAAACAAAGTCGATAAAAACAAAGTCGATAAAAACAAAGTCGATAAAAACTAAGTCGATAAATATCAAGTCGATAGAAACAAAGTCGATAAAAACATTTCGATAAAAACAAAGTCGATAAAAACAATTCGATAAAAACAAAGTCGATAAATACAAATTCGATAAAAACAAAGTCGATAAAAACAAAGTCGATAAAAACAAAGTCGATAAAAACAAAGTCGATAAAAACAAAGTTGATAAATGTAAAGTCGATAAAAACAAAGTCGATAAAAACAATTCGATAAAAACAACGTCGATAAAAACAAATTCGATAAAAACAAAGTCGATAAAAACAAAGTCGATAAAACAAAGTCGATAAAAACAAAGTCGATAAAAACAAAGTCGATAAAAACAAAGTCGATAAAAACAAAGTCGATAAAAACAAAGTCGATAAAAACAAAGTCGATAAAAACAAATTCGATAAATATCAAGTCGATAAAAACAAAGTCGATAAAAACATTTCGATAAAAACAAAGTCGATAAAAACAAAGTCGATAAATATCAAGTCGATAAAAACAAAGTCGATAAAAACAAAGTCGATAAAAACAATTCGATAAAAACAAAGTCGATAAATACAAATTCGATAAAAACAAAGTCGATAAAAACAAATTCGATAAAAACAAAGTCGATAAAAACAAAGTCGATAAAAACATTTCGATAAAAACAAAGTCGATAAAAACAATTCGATAAAAACAAAGTCGATAAATACAAATTCGATAAAAACAAAGTCGATAAAAACAAAGTCGATAAAAACAAAGTCGATAAAAACAAAGTCGATAAAAACAAAGTTGATAAATGTAAAGTCGATAAAAACAAAGTCGATAAAAACAATTCGATAAAAACAACGTCGATAAAAACAAATTCGATAAAAACAAAGTCGATAAAAACAAAGTCGATAAAACAAAGTCGATAAAAACAAAGTCGATAAAAACAAAGTCGATAAAAACAAAGTCGATAAAAACAAAGTCGATAAAAACAAAGTCGATAAAAACAAAGTCGATAAAAACAAATTCGATAAATATCAAGTCGATAAAAACAAAGTCGATAAAAACATTTCGATAAAAACAAAGTCGATAAAAACAAAGTCGATAAATATCAAGTCGATAAAAACAAAGTCGATAAAAACAAAGTCGATAAAAACAATTCGATAAAAACAAAGTCGATAAATACAAATTCGATAAAAACAAAGTCGATAAAAACAAATTCGATAAAAACAAAGTCGATAAAAACAAAGTCGATAAAAACATTTCGATAAAAACAAAGTCGATAAAAACAATTCGATAAAAACAAAGTCGATAAAAACAAAGTCGATAAAAACATTTCGATAAAAACAAAGTCGATAAAAACAAAGTCGATAAATATCAAGTCGATAAAAACAAAGTCGATAAAAACATTTCGATAAAAACAAAGTCGATAAATACAAATTCGATAAAAACAAAGTCGATAAAAACAAAGTCGATAAAATAAAGTCGATAAAAACAAAGTCGATAAAACAAAGTCGATAAAAACAAAGTCGATAAAAACAAAGTCGATAAAAACAAATTCGATAAAAACAAGGTCGATAAAAACAAAGTCGATAAAAACAAAGTCGATAAAAACAAATTCGATAAATATCAAGTCGATAAAAACAAAGTCGATAAAAACAAAGTCGATAAAAACATTTCGATAAAAACAAAGTCGATAAAAACAAAGTCGATAAATATCAAGTCGATAAAAACAAAGTCGATAAAAACATTTCGATAAAAACAAAGTCGATAAAAACAATTCGATAAAACAAAGTCGATAAAAACAAAGTCGATAAATAAAACAATTCGATAAAAACAAAGTCGATAAAAACAAAGTCGATAAAAACATTTCGATAAAAACAAAGTCGATAAAAACAAAGTCGATAAAAACAAATTCGATAAAAACAAAGTCGATAAAAACAAAGTCGATAAAAACAAAGTCGATAAAAACAAAGTCGATAAAAACATTTCGATAAAAACAAAGTCGATAAAAACATTTCGATAAAAACAAAGTCGATAAAAACAATTCGATAAAAACAAAGTCGATAAAAACAAAGTCGATAAAAACATTTCGATAAAAACAAAGTCGATAAAAACAAAGTCGATAAATATCAAGTCGATAAAAACAAAGTCGATAAAAACATTTCGATAAAAACAAAGTCGATAAAAACAATTCGATAAAACAAAGTCGATAAAAACAAAGTCCATAAATAAAACAAAGTCGATAAAAACAAAGTCGATAAAAACAAATTCGATAAATATCAAGTCGATAAAAACAATTCGATAAAAACAACGTCGATAAAAACAAATTCGATAAAAACAAAGTCGATAAAAACAAAGTCGATAAAAACAAAGTCGATAAAAACAAATTCGATAAAAACAAAGTCGATAAAAACAAAGTCGATAAAAACAAAGTCGATAAAAACAAATTCGATAAAAATAAAGTCGATAAAAACAAAGTCGATAAAAACATTTCGATAAAAACAAAGTCGATAAAAACAATTCGATAAAAACAAAGTCGATAAAACAAAGTCGATAAAACAAAGTCGATAAAAACAAAGTCGGTAAAAACAAATTCGATAGAAACAAAGTCGATAAAAACAAAATCGATAAAAACAAAGTCGATAAAAACAATTCGATAAAAACAAAGTCGATAAATAAAAATTCGATAAAAACAAAGTCCATAAAAACAAAGTCGATAAAACAAAGTCGATAAAAACAAAGTCGATAAAACAAAGTCGATAAAAACAAAGCCGATAAAAACAAAGTCGATTAAAACAAATTCGATAGAAACAAAGTCGATACAAACAAAATCGATAAAAACAAAGTCGATAAAAACAATTCGATAAAAACAAAGTCGATAAATAAAAATTCGATAAAAACAAAGTCCATAAAAACAAAGTCGATAAAACAAAGTCGATAAAAACAAAGTCAATAAAAACAAAGTCGATAAAAACAAAGTCGATAAAAACAATTCGATAAAAACAAAGTCGATAAATACAAATTCGATAAAAACAAAGTCGATAAAAACAAAGTCGATAAAATAAAGTCGATAAAAACAAAGTCGATAAAACAAAGTCGATAAAAACAAAGTCGATAAAAACAAAGTCGATAAAAACAAATTCGATAAAAACAAGGTCGATAAAAACAAAGTCGATAAAAACAAAGTCGATAAAAACAAATTCGATAAATATCAAGTCGATAAAAACAAAGTCGATAAAAACATTTCGATAAAAACAAAGTCGATAAAAACATTTCGATAAAAACAAAGTCGATAAAAACAATTCGATAAAAACAAAGTCGATAAAAACAAAGTCGATAAAACATTTCGATAAAAACAAAGTCGATAAAAACAAAGTCGATAAAAACAAAGTCGATAAAAACAAATTCGATAAAAACAAAGTCGATAAAAACAAAGTCGATAAAAACAAAGTCGATAAAAACAAATTCGATAAATATCAAGTCGATAAAAACAAAGTCGATAAAAACATTTCGATAAAAACAAAGTCGATAAAAACAATTCGATAAAAATAAAGTCGATAAAAACAAAGTCGATAAAAACATTTCGATAAAAACAAAGTCGATAAAAACAAAGTCGATAAATATCAAGTCGATAAAAACAAAGTCGATAAAAACATTTCGATAAAAACAAAGTCGATAAAAACAATTCGATAAAACAAAGTCGATAAAAACAAAGTCGATAAAAACAAATTCGATAAAAACAAAGTCGATAAAAACAAAGTCGATAAAAACAATTCGATAAAAACAACGTCGATAAAAACAAATTCGATAAAAACATAGTCGATAAAAACATTTCGATAAAAACAAAGTCGATAAAAACAAAGTCGATAAATATCAAGTCAATAAAAACAAAGTCGATAAAAACATTTCGATAAAAACAAAGTCGGTAAAAACAATTCGATAAAACAAAGTCGATAAAAACAAAGTCGATAAAAACAAATTCGATAAAAACAAAGTCGATAAAAACATTTCGATAAAAACAAAGTCGATAAAAACATTTCGATAAAAACAAAGTCGATAAAAACAATTCGATAAAAACAAAGTCGATAAAAACAAAGTCGATAAAAACATTTCGATAAAAACAAAGTCGATAAAAACAAAGTCGATAAAAACAAAGTCGATAAAAACAAATTCGATAAAAACAAAGTCGATAAAAACAAAGTCGATAAAAACAAATTCGATAAATATCAAGTCGATAAAAACAAAGTCGATAAAAACATTTCGATAAAAACAAAGTCGATAAAAACAAATTCGATATAAACAAAGTCGATAAAAACAAAGTCGATAAAAACATTTCGATAAAAACAAAGTCGATAAAAACAAAGTCGATAAGAACAAATTCGATAAAAACAAAGTCGATAAAAACAAAGTCGATAAAAACAAAGTCGATAAAAACAAAGTCGATAAAAACATTTCGATAAAAACAAAGTCGATAAAAACATTTCGATAAAAACAAAGTCGATAAAAACAATTCGATAAAAACAAAGTCGATAAAAACAAAGTCGATAAAAACATTTCGATAAAAACAAAGTCGATAAAAACAAAGTCGATAAATATCAAGTCGATAAAAACAAAGTCGATAAAAACATTTCGATAAAAACAAAGTCGATAAAAACAATTCGATAAAACAAAGTCGATAAAAACAAAGTCCATAAATAAAACAAAGTCGATAAAAACAAAGTCGATAAAAACAAATTCGATAAATATCAAGTCGATAAAAACAATTCGATAAAAACAACGTCGATAAAAACATTTCGATAAAAACAAAGTCGATAAAAACAAAGTCGGTAAAAACAAATTCGATAGAAACAAAGTCGATAAAAACAAAATCGATAAAAACAAAGTCGATAAAAACAATTCGATAAAAACAAAGTCGATAAATACAAATTCGATAAAAACAAAGTCGATAAAAACAAAGTCGATAAAACAAAGTCGATAAAAACAAAGTCGATAAAAACAAAGTCGATAAAAACAAATTCGATAAAAACAAAGTCGATAAAAACAAAGTCGATAAAAACAAAGTCGATAAAAACAATTCGATAAAAACAAAGTCGATAAATACAAATTCGATAAAAACAAAGTCGATAAAAACAAATTCGATAAAAACAAAGTCGATAAAAACAAAGTCGATAAAAACAAAGTCGATAAAAACAAATTCGATAAATATCAAGTCGATAAAAACAAAGTCGATAAAAACATTTCGATAAAAACAAAGTCGATAAAAACAAATTCGATAAAAACAAAGTCGATAAAAACAAAGTCGATAAAAACAAATTCGATAAATATCAAGTCGATAAAAACAAAGTCGATAAAAACATTTCGATAAAAACAAAGTCGATAAAAACAAATTCGATAAAAACAAAGTCGATAAAAACAAAGTCGATAAAAACAAAGTCGATAAAAACAAATTCGATAAATATCAAGTCGATAAAAACAAAGTCGATAAAAACATTTCGATAAAAACAAAGTCGATAAAAACAATTCGATAAAAATAAAGTCGATAAAAACAAAGTCGATAAAAACATTTCGATAAAAACAAAGTCGATAAAAACAAAGTCGATAAATATCAAGTCGATAAAAACAAAGTCGATAAAAACATTTCGATAAAAACAAAGTCGATAAAAACAATTCGATAAAACAAAGTCGATAAAAACAAAGTCGATAAAAACAAATTCGATAAAAACAAAGTCGATAAAAACAAAGTCGATAAAAACAATTCGATAAAAACAACGTCGATAAAAACAAATTCGATAAAAACATAGTCGATAAAAACATTTCGATAAAAACAAAGTCGATAAAAACAAAGTCGATAAATATCAAGTCAATAAAAACAAAGTCGATAAAAACATTTCGATAAAAACAAAGTCGGTAAAAACAATTCGATAAAACAAAGTCGATAAAAACAAAGTCGATAAAAACAAATTCGATAAAAACAAAGTCGATAAAAACATTTCGATAAAAACAAAGTCGATAAAAACATTTCGATAAAAACAAAGTCGATAAAAACAATTCGATAAAAACAAAGTCGATAAAAACAAAGTCGATAAAAACATTTCGATAAAAACAAAGTCGATAAAAACAAAGTCGATAAAAACAAAGTCGATAAAAACAAATTCGATAAAAACAAAGTCGATAAAAACAAAGTCGATAAAAACAAATTCGATAAATATCAAGTCGATAAAAACAAAGTCGATAAAAACATTTCGATAAAAACAAAGTAGATAAAAACAAATTCGATATAAACAAAGTCGATAAAAACAAAGTCGATAAAAACATTTCGATAAAAACAAAGTCGATAAAAACAAAGTCGATAAAAACAAATTCGATAAAAACAAAGTCGATAAAAACAAAGTCGATAAAAACAAAGTCGATAAAAACAAAGTCGATAAAAACATTTCGATAAAAACAAAGTCGATAAAAACATTTCGATAAAAACAAAGTCGATAAAAACAATTCGATAAAAACAAAGTCGATAAAAACAAAGTCGATAAAAACATTTCGATAAAAACAAAGTCGATAAAAACAAAGTCGATAAATATCAAGTCGATAAAAACAAAGTCGATAAAAACATTTCGATAAAAACAAAGTCGATAAAAACAATTCGATAAAACAAAGTCGATAAAAACAAAGTCCATAAATAAAACAAAGTCGATAAAAACAAAGTCGATAAAAACAAATTCGATAAATATCAAGTCGATAAAAACAATTCGATAAAAACAACGTCGATAAAAACATTTCGATAAAAACAAAGTCGATAAAAACAAAGTCGGTAAAAACAAATTCGATAGAAACAAAGTCGATAAAAACAAAATCGATAAAAACAAAGTCGATAAAAACAATTCGATAAAAACAAAGTCGATAAATACAAATTCGATAAAAACAAAGTCGATAAAAACAAAGTCGATAAAACAAAGTCGATAAAAACAAAGTCGATAAAAACAAAGTCGATAAAAACAAATTCGATAAAAACAAAGTCGATAAAAACAAAGTCGATAAAAACAAAGTCGATAAAAACAATTCGATAAAAACAAAGTCGATAAATACAAATTCGATAAAAACAAAGTCGATAAAAACAAATTCGATAAAAACAAAGTCGATAAAAACAAAGTCGATAAAAACAAAGTCGATAAAAACAAATTCGATAAATATCAAGTCGATAAAAACAAAGTCGATAAAAACATTTCGATAAAAACAAAGTCGATAAAAACAAATTCGATAAAAACAAAGTCGATAAAAACAAAGTCGATAAAAACAAATTCGATAAATATCAAGTCGATAAAAACAAAGTCGATAAAAACATTTCGATAAAAACAAAGTCGATAAAAACATTTCGATAAAAACAAAGTCGATAAAAACAAAGTCGATAAAAACAAAGTCAATAAAAACAAAGTCGATAAAAACAAAGTCGATAAAAACAAATTCGATAAAAACAAAGTCGATAAAAACAAAGTCGATAAAAACAAAGTCGATAAAAACAAAGTCGATAAAAACTAAGTCGATAAAAACAAATTTGATAAAAACAAAGTCGATAAAAACAAAGTCGGTAAAAACAAAGTCGATAAATATCAAGTCAATAAAAACAAATTCGATAGAAACAAAGTCGATAAAACAAAGTCGATAAAAACAAAGCCGATAAAAACAAAGTCGATTAAAACAAATTCGATAAAAACAAAGTCGATAAAAACAAAGTCGATAAAACAAAGTCGATAAAAACAAAGTCGATAAAACAAAGTCGATAAAAACAAAGCCGATAAAAATAAAGTCGATTTAAACAAATTCGATAAAAACAAAGTCGATAAAAACAAAGTCGATGAAAACAAAATCGATAAAAACTAAGTCGATAAATATCAAGTCGATAAAAACAAAGTCGATAAAAACATTTCGATAAAAACAAAGTCGATAAAAACATTTCGATAAAAACAAAGTCGATAAAAACAAATTCGATAAAAACAAAGTCGATAAAAACAAAGTCGATAAAAACATTTCGATAAAAACAAAGTCGATAAAAACATTTCGATAAAAACAAAGTCGATAAAAACAATTCGATAAAAACAAAGTCGATAAAAACAAAGTCGATAAAAACATTTCGATAAAAACAAAGTCGATAAAAACAAAGTCGATAAATATCAAGTCGATAAAAACAAAGTCGATAAAAACATTTCGATAAAAACAAAGTCGATAAAAACAATTCGATAAAACAAAGTCGATAAAAACAAAGTCCATAAATAAAACAAAGTCGATAAAAACAAAGTCGATAAAAACAAATTCGATAAATATCAAGTCGATAAAAACAATTCGATAAAAACAACGTCGATAAAAACATTTCGATAAAAACAAAGTCGATAAAAACAAAGTCGGTAAAAACAAATTCGATAGAAACAAAGTCGATAAAAACAAAATCGATAAAAACAAAGTCGATAAAAACAATTCGATAAAAACAAAGTCGATAAATACAAATTCGATAAAAACAAAGTCGATAAAAACAAAGTCGATAAAACAAAGTCGATAAAAACAAAGTCGATAAAAACAAAGTCGATAAAAACAAATTCGATAAAAACAAAGTCGATAAAAACAAAGTCGATAAAAACAAAGTCGATAAAAACAATTCGATAAAAACAAAGTCGATAAATACAAATTCGATAAAAACAAAGTCGATAAAAACAAATTCGATAAAAACAAAGTCGATAAAAACAAAGTCGATAAAAACAAAGTCGATAAAAACAAATTCGATAAATATCAAGTCGATAAAAACAAAGTCGATAAAAACATTTCGATAAAAACAAAGTCGATAAAAACAAATTCGATAAAAACAAAGTCGATAAAAACAAAGTCGATAAAAACAAATTCGATAAATATCAAGTCGATAAAAACAAAGTCGATAAAAACATTTCGATAAAAACAAAGTCGATAAAAACATTTCGATAAAAACAAAGTCGATAAAAACAAAGTCGATAAAAACAAAGTCAATAAAAACAAAGTCGATAAAAACAAAGTCGATTAAAACAAATTCGATAAAAACAAAGTCGATAAAAACAAAGTCGATAAAAACAAAGTCGATAAAAACAAAGTCGATAAAAACTAAGTCGATAAAAACAAATTTGATAAAAACAAAGTCGATAAAAACAAAGTCGGTAAAAACAAAGTCGATAAATATCAAGTCAATAAAAACAAATTCGATAGAAACAAAGTCGATAAAACAAAGTCGATAAAAACAAAGCCGATAAAAACAAAGTCGATTAAAACAAATTCGATAAAAACAAAGTCGATAAAAACAAAGTCGATAAAACAAAGTCGATAAAAACAAAGTCGATAAAACAAAGTCGATAAAAACAAAGCCGATAAAAACAAAGTCGATTTAAACAAATTCGATAAAAACAAAGTCGATAAAAACAAAGTCGATGAAAACAAAATCGATAAAAACTAAGTCGATAAATATCAAGTCGATAAAAACAAAGTCGATAAAAACATTTCGATAAAAACAAAGTCGATAAAAACATTTCGATAAAAACAAAGTCGATAAAAACAAATTCGATAAAAACAAAGTCGATAAAAACAAAGTCGATAAAAACAAATTCGATAAATATCAAGTCGATAAAAACAAAGTCGATAAAAACATTTCGATAAAAACAAAGTCGATAAAAACATTTCGATAAAAACAAAGTCGATAAAAACAATTCGATTAAAACAAAGTCGATAAAAACAAAGTCGATAAAAACATTTCGATAAAAACAAAGTCGATAAAAACAAAGTCGATAAAAACAAAGTCGATAAAAACAAAGTCGATAAAAACAAAGTCGATAAAAACATTTCGATAAAAACAAAGTCGATAAAAACAAAGTCGATAAATATCAAGTCGATAAAAACAAAGTCGATAAAAACATTTCGATAAAAACAAAGTCGATAAAAACAATTCGATAAAACAAAGTCGATAAAAACAAAGTCCATAAATAAAACAAAGTCGATAAAAACAAAGTCGATAAAAACAAATTCGATAAATATCAAGTCGATAAAAACAATTCGATAAAAACAACGTCGATAAAAACATTTCGATAAAAACAAAGTCGATAAAAACAAAGTCGGTAAAAACAAATTCGATAGAAACAAAGTCGATAAAAACAAAATCGATAAAAACAAAGTCGATAAAAACAATTCGATAAAAACAAAGTCGATAAATACAAATTCGATAAAAACAAAGTCGATAAAAACAAAGTCGATAAAACAAAGTCGATAAAAACAAAGTCGATAAAAACAAAGTCGATAAAAACAAATTCGATAAAAACAAAGTCGATAAAAACAAAGTCGATAAAAACAAAGTCGATAAAAACAATTCGATAAAAACAAAGTCGATAAATACAAATTCGATAAAAACAAAGTCGATAAAAACAAATTCGATAAAAACAAAGTCGATAAAAACAAAGTCGATAAAAACAAAGTCGATAAAAACAAATTCGATAAATATCAAGTCGATAAAAACAAAGTCGATAAAAACATTTCGATAAAAACAAAGTCGATAAAAACAAATTCGATAAAAACAAAGTCGATAAAAACAAAGTCGATAAAAACAAATTCGATAAATATCAAGTCGATAAAAACAAAGTCGATAAAAACATTTCGATAAAAACAAAGTCGATAAAAACATTTCGATAAAAACAAAGTCGATAAAAACAAAGTCGATAAAAACAAAGTCAATAAAAACAAAGTCGATAAAAACAAAGTCGATAAAAACAAATTCGATAAAAACAAAGTCGATAAAAACAAAGTCGATAAAAACAAAGTCGATAAAAACAAAGTCGATAAAAACTAAGTCGATAAAAACAAATTTGATAAAAACAAAGTCGATAAAAACAAAGTCGGTAAAAACAAAGTCGATAAATATCAAGTCAATAAAAACAAATTCGATAGAAACAAAGTCGATAAAACAAAGTCGATAAAAACAAAGCCGATAAAAACAAAGTCGATTAAAACAAATTCGATAAAAACAAAGTCGATAAAAACAAAGTCGATAAAACAAAGTCGATAAAAACAAAGTCGATAAAACAAAGTCGATAAAAACAATTCGATAAAACAAAGTCGATAAAAACAAAGTCGATAAATAAAACAATTCGATAAAAACAAAGTCGATAAAACAAAGTCGATAAAACAAAGTCGATAAAAACAAAGTCGGTAAAAACAAATTCGATAGAAACAAAGTCGATAAAAACAAAATCGATAAAAACAAAGTCGATAAAAACAATTCGATAAAAACAAAGTCGATAAATAAAAATTCGATAAAAACAAAGTCCATAAAAACAAAGTCGATAAAACAAAGTCGATAAAAACAAAGTCGATAAAACAAAGTCGATAAAAACAAAGCCGATAAAAACAAAGTCGATTAAAACAAATTCGATAGAAACAAAGTCGATTCAAACAAAATCGATAAAAACAAAGTCGATAAAAACAATTCGATAAAAACAAAGTCGATAAAAACAATTCGATAAAAACAAAGTCGATAAATACAAATTCGATAAAAACAAAGTCGATAAAAACAAAGTCGATAAAAACAAAGTCGATAAAAACAAAGTCGATAAAAACAAAGTTGATAAATGTAAAGTCGATAAAAACAAAGTCGATAAAAACAATTCGATAAAAACAACGTCGATAAAAACAAATTCGATAAAAACAAAGTCGATAAAAACAAAGTCGATAAAACAAAGTCGATAAAAACAAAGTCGATAAAAACAAAGTCGATAAAAACAAAGTCGATAAAAACAAAGTCGATAAAAACAAAGTCGATAAAAACAAAGTCGATAAAAACAAATTCGATAAATATCAAGTCGATAAAAACAAAGTCGATAAAAACATTTCGATAAAAACAAAGTCGATAAAAACAAAGTCGATAAATATCAAGTCGATAAAAACAAAGTCGATAAAAACAAAGTCGATAAAAACAATTCGATAAAAACAAAGTCGATAAATACAAATTCGATAAAAACAAAGTCGATAAAAACAAATTCGATAAAAACAAAGTCGATAAAAACAAAGTCGATAAAAACATTTCGATAAAAACAAAGTCGATAAAAACAATTCGATAAAAACAAAGTCGATAAAAACAAAGTCGATAAAAACATTTCGATAAAAACAAAGTCGATAAAAACAAAGTCGATAAATATCAAGTCGATAAAAACAAAGTCGATAAAAACATTTCGATAAAAACAAAGTCGATAAATACAAATTCGATAAAAACAAAGTCGATAAAAACAAAGTCGATAAAATAAAGTCGATAAAAACAAAGTCGATAAAACAAAGTCGATAAAAACAAAGTCGATAAAAACAAAGTCGATAAAAACAAATTCGATAAAAACAAGGTCGATAAAAACAAAGTCGATAAAAACAAAGTCGATAAAAACAAATTCGATAAATATCAAGTCGATAAAAACAAAGTCGATAAAAACAAAGTCGATAAAAACATTTCGATAAAAACAAAGTCGATAAAAACAAAGTCGATAAATATCAAGTCGATAAAAACAAAGTCGATAAAAACATTTCGATAAAAACAAAGTCGATAAAAACAATTCGATAAAACAAAGTCGATAAAAACAAAGTCGATAAATAAAACAATTCGATAAAAACAAAGTCGATAAAAACAAAGTCGATAAAAACATTTCGATAAAAACAAAGTCGATAAAAACAAAGTCGATAAAAACAAATTCGATAAAAACAAAGTCGATAAAAACAAAGTCGATAAAAACAAAGTCGATAAAAACAAAGTCGATAAAAACATTTCGATAAAAACAAAGTCGATAAAAACATTTCGATAAAAACAAAGTCGATAAAAACAATTCGATAAAAACAAAGTCGATAAAAACAAAGTCGATAAAAACATTTCGATAAAAACAAAGTCGATAAAAACAAAGTCGATAAATATCAAGTCGATAAAAACAAAGTCGATAAAAACATTTCGATAAAAACAAAGTCGATAAAAACAATTCGATAAAACAAAGTCGATAAAAACAAAGTCCATAAATAAAACAAAGTCGATAAAAACAAAGTCGATAAAAACAAATTCGATAAATATCAAGTCGATAAAAACAATTCGATAAAAACAACGTCGATAAAAACAAATTCGATAAAAACAAAGTCGATAAAAACAAAGTCGATAAAAACAAAGTCGATAAAAACAAATTCGATAAAAACAAAGTCGATAAAAACAAATTCGATAGAAACAAAGTCGATAAAAACAAAATCGATAAAAACAAAGTCGATAAAAACAATTCGATAAAAACAAAGTCGATAAATAAAAATTCGATAAAAACAAAGTCCATAAAAACAAAGTCGATAAAACAAAGTCGATAAAAACAAAGTCGATAAAACAAAGTCGATAAAAACAAAGCCGATAAAAACAAAGTCGATTAAAACAAATTCGATAGAAACAAAGTCGATACAAACAAAATCGATAAAAACAAAGTCGATAAAAACAATTCGATAAAAACAAAGTCGATAAATAAAAATTCGATAAAAACAAAGTCCATAAAAACAAAGTCGATAAAACAAAGTCGATAAAAACAAAGTCGATAAAACAAAGTCGATAAAAACAAAGCCGATAAAAACAAAGTCGATTAAAACAAATTCGATAAAAACAAAGTCGATAAAAACAAAGTCGATAAAAACAAAGTCGATAAAAACAAATTCGATAAATATCAATAACAAAGTCGATAAAAACATTTCGATAAAAACAAAGTCGATAAAAACAAAGTCGATAAAAACAAAGTCGATAAAAACAAATTCGATAAAAACAAAGTCGATAAAAACAAAGTCGATAAAAACAAAGTCGATAAAAACAAATTCGATAAATATCAAGTCGATAAACACAAAGTCGATAAAAACATTTCGATAAAAACAAAGTCGATAAAAACATTTCGATAAAAACAAAGTCGATAAAAACAAAGTCGATAAAAACATTTCGATAAAAACAAAGTCGATAACAACAAAGTCGATAAAAACAAAGTCGATAAAAACAATTCGATAAAAACAAAGTCGATAAAAACAAAGTCGATAAAAACAAAGTCGATAAAAACAAAGTCGATAAAAACATTTCGATAAAAACAAAGTCGATAAAAACAAAGTCGATAAAAACATTTCGATAAAAACAAAGTCGATAAAAACATTTCGATAAAAACAAAGTCGATAAAAACAATTCGATAAAAACAAAGTCGATAAAAACAAAGTCGATAAAAACATTTCGATAAAAACAAAGTCGATAAAAACAAAGTCGATGAAAACAAAGTCGATAAAAACAAATTCGATAAAAACAAAGTCGATAAAAACAATTCGATAAAAACAACTTCGATAAAAACAAATTCGATAAAAACAAAGTCGATAAAAACAAAGTCGATAAAAACAAAGTCGATAAAAACTAATTCGATAAAAACAAAGTCGATAAAAACAAAGTCGATAAAAACAAAGTCGATAAAAACTAAGTCGATAAATATCAAGTCGATAGAAACAAAGTCGATAAAAACATTTCGATAAAAACAAAGTCGATAAAAACAATTCGATAAAAACAAAGTCGATAAATACAAATTCGATAAAAACAAAGTCGATAAAAACAAAGTCGATAAAAACAAAGTCGATAAAAACAAAGTCGATAAAAACAAAGTTGATAAATGTAAAGTCGATAAAAACAAAGTCGATAAAAACAATTCGATAAAAACAACGTCGATAAAAACAAATTCGATAAAAACAAAGTCGATAAAAACAAAGTCGATAAAACAAAGTCGATAAAAACAAAGTCGATAAAAACAATTCGATAAAAACAAAGTCGATAAATACAAATTCGATAAAAACAAAGTCAATAAAAACAAAGTCGATAAAACAAAGTCGATAAAAACAAAGTCGATAAAACAAAGTCGATAAAAACAAAGTCGATAAAAACAAAGTCGATAAAAACAAATTCGATAAAAACAAAGTCGATAAAAACAAAGTCGATAAAAACAAAGTCGATAAAAACAAATTCGATAAATATCAAGTCGATAAAAACAAAGTCGATAAAAACATTTCGATAAAAACAAAGTCGATAAAAACAAAGTCGATAAATATCAAGTCGATAAAAACAAAGTCGATAAAAACAAAGTCGATAAAAACAATTCGATAAAAACAAAGTCGATAAATACAAATTCGATAAAAACAAAGTCGATAAAAACAAATTCGATAAAAACAAAGTCGATAAAAACAAAGTCGATAAAAACATTTCGATAAAAACAAAGTCGATAAAAACAATTCGATAAAAACAAAGTCGATAAATACAAATTCGATAAAAACAAAGTCGATAAAAACAAAGTCGATAAAAACAAAGTCGATAAAAACAAAGTCGATAAAAACAAAGTTGATAAATGTAAAGTCGATAAAAACAAAGTCGATAAAAACAATTCGATAAAAACAACGTCGATAAAAACAAATTCGATAAAAACAAAGTCGATAAAAACAAAGTCGATAAAACAAAGTCGATAAAAACAAAGTCGATAAAAACAAAGTCGATAAAAACAAAGTCGATAAAAACAAAGTCGATAAAAACAAAGTCGATAAAAACAAAGTCGATAAAAACAAATTCGATAAATATCAAGTCGATAAAAACAAAGTCGATAAAAACATTTCGATAAAAACAAAGTCGATAAAAACAAAGTCGATAAATATCAAGTCGATAAAAACAAAGTCGATAAAAACAAAGTCGATAAAAACAATTCGATAAAAACAAAGTCGATAAATACAAATTCGATAAAAACAAAGTCGATAAAAACAAATTCGATAAAAACAAAGTCGATAAAAACAAAGTCGATAAAAACATTTCGATAAAAACAAAGTCGATAAAAACAATTCGATAAAAACAAAGTCGATAAAAACAAAGTCGATAAAAACATTTCGATAAAAACAAAGTCGATAAAAACAAAGTCGATAAATATCAAGTCGATAAAAACAAAGTCGATAAAAACATTTCGATAAAAACAAAGTCGATAAATACAAATTCGATAAAAACAAAGTCGATAAAAACAAAGTCGATAAAATAAAGTCGATAAAAACAAAGTCGATAAAACAAAGTCGATAAAAACAAAGTCGATAAAAACAAAGTCGATAAAAACAAATTCGATAAAAACAAGGTCGATAAAAACAAAGTCGATAAAAACAAAGTCGATAAAAACAAATTCGATAAATATCAAGTCGATAAAAACAAAGTCGATAAAAACAAAGTCGATAAAAACATTTCGATAAAAACAAAGTCGATAAAAACAAAGTCGATAAATATCAAGTCGATAAAAACAAAGTCGATAAAAACATTTCGATAAAAACAAAGTCGATAAAAACAATTCGATAAAACAAAGTCGATAAAAACAAAGTCGATAAATAAAACAATTCGATAAAAACAAAGTCGATAAAAACAAAGTCGATAAAAACATTTCGATAAAAACAAAGTCGATAAAAACAAAGTCGATAAAAACAAATTCGATAAAAACAAAGTCGATAAAAACAAAGTCGATAAAAACAAAGTCGATAAAAACAAAGTCGATAAAAACATTTCGATAAAAACAAAGTCGATAAAAACATTTCGATAAAAACAAAGTCGATAAAAACAATTCGATAAAAACAAAGTCGATAAAAACAAAGTCGATAAAAACATTTCGATAAAAACAAAGTCGATAAAAACAAAGTCGATAAATATCAAGTCGATAAAAACAAAGTCGATAAAAACATTTCGATAAAAACAAAGTCGATAAAAACAATTCGATAAAACAAAGTCGATAAAAACAAAGTCCATAAATAAAACAAAGTCGATAAAAACAAAGTCGATAAAAACAAATTCGATAAATATCAAGTCGATAAAAACAATTCGATAAAAACAACGTCGATAAAAACAAATTCGATAAAAACAAAGTCGATAAAAACAAAGTCGATAAAAACAAAGTCGATAAAAACAAATTCGATAAAAACAAAGTCGATAAAAACAAAGTCGATAAAAACAAAGTCGATAAAAACAAATTCGATAAAAATAAAGTCGATAAAAACAAAGTCGATAAAAACATTTCGATAAAAACAAAGTCGATAAAAACAATTCGATAAAAACAAAGTCGATAAAACAAAGTCGATAAAACAAAGTCGATAAAAACAAAGTCGGTAAAAACAAATTCGATAGAAACAAAGTCGATAAAAACAAAATCGATAAAAACAAAGTCGATAAAAACAATTCGATAAAAACAAAGTCGATAAATAAAAATTCGATAAAAACAAAGTCCATAAAAACAAAGTCGATAAAACAAAGTCGATAAAAACAAAGTCGATAAAACAAAGTCGATAAAAACAAAGCCGATAAAAACAAAGTCGATTAAAACAAATTCGATAGAAACAAAGTCGATACAAACAAAATCGATAAAAACAAAGTCGATAAAAACAATTCGATAAAAACAAAGTCGATAAATAAAAATTCGATAAAAACAAAGTCCATAAAAACAAAGTCGATAAAACAAAGTCGATAAAAACAAAGTCAATAAAAACAAAGTCGATAAAAACAAAGTCGATAAAAACAATTCGATAAAAACAAAGTCGATAAATACAAATTCGATAAAAACAAAGTCGATAAAAACAAAGTCGATAAAATAAAGTCGATAAAAACAAAGTCGATAAAACAAAGTCGATAAAAACAAAGTCGATAAAAACAAAGTCGATAAAAACAAATTCGATAAAAACAAGGTCGATAAAAACAAAGTCGATAAAAACAAAGTCGATAAAAACAAATTCGATAAATATCAAGTCGATAAAAACAAAGTCGATAAAAACATTTCGATAAAAACAAAGTCGATAAAAACATTTCGATAAAAACAAAGTCGATAAAAACAATTCGATAAAAACAAAGTCGATAAAAACAAAGTCGATAAAACATTTCGATAAAAACAAAGTCGATAAAAACAAAGTCGATAAAAACAAAGTCGATAAAAACAAATTCGATAAAAACAAAGTCGATAAAAACAAAGTCGATAAAAACAAAGTCGATAAAAACAAATTCGATAAATATCAAGTCGATAAAAACAAAGTCGATAAAAACATTTCGATAAAAACAAAGTCGATAAAAACAATTCGATAAAAATAAAGTCGATAAAAACAAAGTCGATAAAAACATTTCGATAAAAACAAAGTCGATAAAAACAAAGTCGATAAATATCAAGTCGATAAAAACAAAGTCGATAAAAACATTTCGATAAAAACAAAGTCGATAAAAACAATTCGATAAAACAAAGTCGATAAAAACAAAGTCGATAAAAACAAATTCGATAAAAACAAAGTCGATAAAAACAAAGTCGATAAAAACAATTCGATAAAAACAACGTCGATAAAAACAAATTCGATAAAAACATAGTCGATAAAAACATTTCGATAAAAACAAAGTCGATAAAAACAAAGTCGATAAATATCAAGTCAATAAAAACAAAGTCGATAAAAACATTTCGATAAAAACAAAGTCGGTAAAAACAATTCGATAAAACAAAGTCGATAAAAACAAAGTCGATAAAAACAAATTCGATAAAAACAAAGTCGATAAAAACATTTCGATAAAAACAAAGTCGATAAAAACATTTCGATAAAAACAAAGTCGATAAAAACAATTCGATAAAAACAAAGTCGATAAAAACAAAGTCGATAAAAACATTTCGATAAAAACAAAGTCGATAAAAACAAAGTCGATAAAAACAAAGTCGATAAAAACAAATTCGATAAAAACAAAGTCGATAAAAACAAAGTCGATAAAAACAAATTCGATAAATATCAAGTCGATAAAAACAAAGTCGATAAAAACATTTCGATAAAAACAAAGTCGATAAAAACAAATTCGATATAAACAAAGTCGATAAAAACAAAGTCGATAAAAACATTTCGATAAAAACAAAGTCGATAAAAACAAAGTCGATAAGAACAAATTCGATAAAAACAAAGTCGATAAAAACAAAGTCGATAAAAACAAAGTCGATAAAAACAAAGTCGATAAAAACATTTCGATAAAAACAAAGTCGATAAAAACATTTCGATAAAAACAAAGTCGATAAAAACAATTCGATAAAAACAAAGTCGATAAAAACAAAGTCGATAAAAACATTTCGATAAAAACAAAGTCGATAAAAACAAAGTCGATAAATATCAAGTCGATAAAAACAAAGTCGATAAAAACATTTCGATAAAAACAAAGTCGATAAAAACAATTCGATAAAACAAAGTCGATAAAAACAAAGTCCATAAATAAAACAAAGTCGATAAAAACAAAGTCGATAAAAACAAATTCGATAAATATCAAGTCGATAAAAACAATTCGATAAAAACAACGTCGATAAAAACATTTCGATAAAAACAAAGTCGATAAAAACAAAGTCGGTAAAAACAAATTCGATAGAAACAAAGTCGATAAAAACAAAATCGATAAAAACAAAGTCGATAAAAACAATTCGATAAAAACAAAGTCGATAAATACAAATTCGATAAAAACAAAGTCGATAAAAACAAAGTCGATAAAACAAAGTCGATAAAAACAAAGTCGATAAAAACAAAGTCGATAAAAACAAATTCGATAAAAACAAAGTCGATAAAAACAAAGTCGATAAAAACAAAGTCGATAAAAACAATTCGATAAAAACAAAGTCGATAAATACAAATTCGATAAAAACAAAGTCGATAAAAACAAATTCGATAAAAACAAAGTCGATAAAAACAAAGTCGATAAAAACAAAGTCGATAAAAACAAATTCGATAAATATCAAGTCGATAAAAACAAAGTCGATAAAAACATTTCGATAAAAACAAAGTCGATAAAAACAAATTCGATAAAAACAAAGTCGATAAAAACAAAGTCGATAAAAACAAATTCGATAAATATCAAGTCGATAAAAACAAAGTCGATAAAAACATTTCGATAAAAACAAAGTCGATAAAAACAAATTCGATAAAAACAAAGTCGATAAAAACAAAGTCGATAAAAACAAAGTCGATAAAAACAAATTCGATAAATATCAAGTCGATAAAAACAAAGTCGATAAAAACATTTCGATAAAAACAAAGTCGATAAAAACAATTCGATAAAAATAAAGTCGATAAAAACAAAGTCGATAAAAACATTTCGATAAAAACAAAGTCGATAAAAACAAAGTCGATAAATATCAAGTCGATAAAAACAAAGTCGATAAAAACATTTCGATAAAAACAAAGTCGATAAAAACAATTCGATAAAACAAAGTCGATAAAAACAAAGTCGATAAAAACAAATTCGATAAAAACAAAGTCGATAAAAACAAAGTCGATAAAAACAATTCGATAAAAACAACGTCGATAAAAACAAATTCGATAAAAACATAGTCGATAAAAACATTTCGATAAAAACAAAGTCGATAAAAACAAAGTCGATAAATATCAAGTCAATAAAAACAAAGTCGATAAAAACATTTCGATAAAAACAAAGTCGGTAAAAACAATTCGATAAAACAAAGTCGATAAAAACAAAGTCGATAAAAACAAATTCGATAAAAACAAAGTCGATAAAAACATTTCGATAAAAACAAAGTCGATAAAAACATTTCGATAAAAACAAAGTCGATAAAAACAATTCGATAAAAACAAAGTCGATAAAAACAAAGTCGATAAAAACATTTCGATAAAAACAAAGTCGATAAAAACAAAGTCGATAAAAACAAAGTCGATAAAAACAAATTCGATAAAAACAAAGTCGATAAAAACAAAGTCGATAAAAACAAATTCGATAAATATCAAGTCGATAAAAACAAAGTCGATAAAAACATTTCGATAAAAACAAAGTCGATAAAAACAAATTCGATATAAACAAAGTCGATAAAAACAAAGTCGATAAAAACATTTCGATAAAAACAAAGTCGATAAAAACAAAGTCGATAAAAACAAATTCGATAAAAACAAAGTCGATAAAAACAAAGTCGATAAAAACAAAGTCGATAAAAACAAAGTCGATAAAAACATTTCGATAAAAACAAAGTCGATAAAAACATTTCGATAAAAACAAAGTCGATAAAAACAATTCGATAAAAACAAAGTCGATAAAAACAAAGTCGATAAAAACATTTCGATAAAAACAAAGTCGATAAAAACAAAGTCGATAAATATCAAGTCGATAAAAACAAAGTCGATAAAAACATTTCGATAAAAACAAAGTCGATAAAAACAATTCGATAAAACAAAGTCGATAAAAACAAAGTCCATAAATAAAACAAAGTCGATAAAAACAAAGTCGATAAAAACAAATTCGATAAATATCAAGTCGATAAAAACAATTCGATAAAAACAACGTCGATAAAAACATTTCGATAAAAACAAAGTCGATAAAAACAAAGTCGGTAAAAACAAATTCGATAGAAACAAAGTCGATAAAAACAAAATCGATAAAAACAAAGTCGATAAAAACAATTCGATAAAAACAAAGTCGATAAATACAAATTCGATAAAAACAAAGTCGATAAAAACAAAGTCGATAAAACAAAGTCGATAAAAACAAAGTCGATAAAAACAAAGTCGATAAAAACAAATTCGATAAAAACAAAGTCGATAAAAACAAAGTCGATAAAAACAAAGTCGATAAAAACAATTCGATAAAAACAAAGTCGATAAATACAAATTCGATAAAAACAAAGTCGATAAAAACAAATTCGATAAAAACAAAGTCGATAAAAACAAAGTCGATAAAAACAAAGTCGATAAAAACAAATTCGATAAATATCAAGTCGATAAAAACAAAGTCGATAAAAACATTTCGATAAAAACAAAGTCGATAAAAACAAATTCGATAAAAACAAAGTCGATAAAAACAAAGTCGATAAAAACAAATTCGATAAATATCAAGTCGATAAAAACAAAGTCGATAAAAACATTTCGATAAAAACAAAGTCGATAAAAACATTTCGATAAAAACAAAGTCGATAAAAACAAAGTCGATAAAAACAAAGTCAATAAAAACAAAGTCGATAAAAACAAAGTCGATAAAAACAAATTCGATAAAAACAAAGTCGATAAAAACAAAGTCGATAAAAACAAAGTCGATAAAAACAAAGTCGATAAAAACTAAGTCGATAAAAACAAATTTGATAAAAACAAAGTCGATAAAAACAAAGTCGGTAAAAACAAAGTCGATAAATATCAAGTCAATAAAAACAAATTCGATAGAAACAAAGTCGATAAAACAAAGTCGATAAAAACAAAGCCGATAAAAACAAAGTCGATTAAAACAAATTCGATAAAAACAAAGTCGATAAAAACAAAGTCGATAAAACAAAGTCGATAAAAACAAAGTCGATAAAACAAAGTCGATAAAAACAAAGCCGATAAAAATAAAGTCGATTTAAACAAATTCGATAAAAACAAAGTCGATAAAAACAAAGTCGATGAAAACAAAATCGATAAAAACTAAGTCGATAAATATCAAGTCGATAAAAACAAAGTCGATAAAAACATTTCGATAAAAACAAAGTCGATAAAAACATTTCGATAAAAACAAAGTCGATAAAAACAAATTCGATAAAAACAAAGTCGATAAAAACAAAGTCGATAAAAACATTTCGATAAAAACAAAGTCGATAAAAACATTTCGATAAAAACAAAGTCGATAAAAACAATTCGATAAAAACAAAGTCGATAAAAACAAAGTCGATAAAAACATTTCGATAAAAACAAAGTCGATAAAAACAAAGTCGATAAATATCAAGTCGATAAAAACAAAGTCGATAAAAACATTTCGATAAAAACAAAGTCGATAAAAACAATTCGATAAAACAAAGTCGATAAAAACAAAGTCCATAAATAAAACAAAGTCGATAAAAACAAAGTCGATAAAAACAAATTCGATAAATATCAAGTCGATAAAAACAATTCGATAAAAACAACGTCGATAAAAACATTTCGATAAAAACAAAGTCGATAAAAACAAAGTCGGTAAAAACAAATTCGATAGAAACAAAGTCGATAAAAACAAAATCGATAAAAACAAAGTCGATAAAAACAATTCGATAAAAACAAAGTCGATAAATACAAATTCGATAAAAACAAAGTCGATAAAAACAAAGTCGATAAAACAAAGTCGATAAAAACAAAGTCGATAAAAACAAAGTCGATAAAAACAAATTCGATAAAAACAAAGTCGATAAAAACAAAGTCGATAAAAACAAAGTCGATAAAAACAATTCGATAAAAACAAAGTCGATAAATACAAATTCGATAAAAACAAAGTCGATAAAAACAAATTCGATAAAAACAAAGTCGATAAAAACAAAGTCGATAAAAACAAAGTCGATAAAAACAAATTCGATAAATATCAAGTCGATAAAAACAAAGTCGATAAAAACATTTCGATAAAAACAAAGTCGATAAAAACAAATTCGATAAAAACAAAGTCGATAAAAACAAAGTCGATAAAAACAAATTCGATAAATATCAAGTCGATAAAAACAAAGTCGATAAAAACATTTCGATAAAAACAAAGTCGATAAAAACATTTCGATAAAAACAAAGTCGATAAAAACAAAGTCGATAAAAACAAAGTCAATAAAAACAAAGTCGATAAAAACAAAGTCGATTAAAACAAATTCGATAAAAACAAAGTCGATAAAAACAAAGTCGATAAAAACAAAGTCGATAAAAACAAAGTCGATAAAAACTAAGTCGATAAAAACAAATTTGATAAAAACAAAGTCGATAAAAACAAAGTCGGTAAAAACAAAGTCGATAAATATCAAGTCAATAAAAACAAATTCGATAGAAACAAAGTCGATAAAACAAAGTCGATAAAAACAAAGCCGATAAAAACAAAGTCGATTAAAACAAATTCGATAAAAACAAAGTCGATAAAAACAAAGTCGATAAAACAAAGTCGATAAAAACAAAGTCGATAAAACAAAGTCGATAAAAACAAAGCCGATAAAAACAAAGTCGATTTAAACAAATTCGATAAAAACAAAGTCGATAAAAACAAAGTCGATGAAAACAAAATCGATAAAAACTAAGTCGATAAATATCAAGTCGATAAAAACAAAGTCGATAAAAACATTTCGATAAAAACAAAGTCGATAAAAACATTTCGATAAAAACAAAGTCGATAAAAACAAATTCGATAAAAACAAAGTCGATAAAAACAAAGTCGATAAAAACAAATTCGATAAATATCAAGTCGATAAAAACAAAGTCGATAAAAACATTTCGATAAAAACAAAGTCGATAAAAACATTTCGATAAAAACAAAGTCGATAAAAACAATTCGATTAAAACAAAGTCGATAAAAACAAAGTCGATAAAAACATTTCGATAAAAACAAAGTCGATAAAAACAAAGTCGATAAAAACAAAGTCGATAAAAACAAAGTCGATAAAAACAAAGTCGATAAAAACATTTCGATAAAAACAAAGTCGATAAAAACAAAGTCGATAAATATCAAGTCGATAAAAACAAAGTCGATAAAAACATTTCGATAAAAACAAAGTCGATAAAAACAATTCGATAAAACAAAGTCGATAAAAACAAAGTCCATAAATAAAACAAAGTCGATAAAAACAAAGTCGATAAAAACAAATTCGATAAATATCAAGTCGATAAAAACAATTCGATAAAAACAACGTCGATAAAAACATTTCGATAAAAACAAAGTCGATAAAAACAAAGTCGGTAAAAACAAATTCGATAGAAACAAAGTCGATAAAAACAAAATCGATAAAAACAAAGTCGATAAAAACAATTCGATAAAAACAAAGTCGATAAATACAAATTCGATAAAAACAAAGTCGATAAAAACAAAGTCGATAAAACAAAGTCGATAAAAACAAAGTCGATAAAAACAAAGTCGATAAAAACAAATTCGATAAAAACAAAGTCGATAAAAACAAAGTCGATAAAAACAAAGTCGATAAAAACAATTCGATAAAAACAAAGTCGATAAATACAAATTCGATAAAAACAAAGTCGATAAAAACAAATTCGATAAAAACAAAGTCGATAAAAACAAAGTCGATAAAAACAAAGTCGATAAAAACAAATTCGATAAATATCAAGTCGATAAAAACAAAGTCGATAAAAACATTTCGATAAAAACAAAGTCGATAAAAACAAATTCGATAAAAACAAAGTCGATAAAAACAAAGTCGATAAAAACAAATTCGATAAATATCAAGTCGATAAAAACAAAGTCGATAAAAACATTTCGATAAAAACAAAGTCGATAAAAACATTTCGATAAAAACAAAGTCGATAAAAACAAAGTCGATAAAAACAAAGTCAATAAAAACAAAGTCGATAAAAACAAAGTCGATAAAAACAAATTCGATAAAAACAAAGTCGATAAAAACAAAGTCGATAAAAACAAAGTCGATAAAAACAAAGTCGATAAAAACTAAGTCGATAAAAACAAATTTGATAAAAACAAAGTCGATAAAAACAAAGTCGGTAAAAACAAAGTCGATAAATATCAAGTCAATAAAAACAAATTCGATAGAAACAAAGTCGATAAAACAAAGTCGATAAAAACAAAGCCGATAAAAACAAAGTCGATTAAAACAAATTCGATAAAAACAAAGTCGATAAAAACAAAGTCGATAAAACAAAGTCGATAAAAACAAAGTCGATAAAACAAAGTCGATAAAAACAAAGCCGATAAAAACAAAGTCGATTTAAACAAATTCGATAAAAACAAAGTCGATAAAAACAAAGTCGATGAAAACAAAATCGATAAAAACTAAGTCGATAAATATCAAGTCGATAAAAACAAAGTCGATAAAAACATTTCGATAAAAACAAAGTCGATAAAAACATTTCGATAAAAACAAAGTCGATAAAAACAAATTCGATAAAAACAAAGTCGATAAAAACAAAGTCGATAAAAACAAATTCGATAAATATCAAGTCGATAAAAACAAAGTCGATAAAAACATTTCGATAAAAACAAAGTCGATAAAAACATTTCGATAAAAACAAAGTCGATAAAAACAATTCGATTAAAACAAAGTCGATAAAAACAAAGTCGATAAAAACATTTCGATAAAAACAAAGTCGATAAAAACAAAGTCGATAAAAACAAAGTCGATAAAAACAAATTCGATAAAAACAAAGTCGATAAAAACAAAGTCGATAAAAACAAAGTCGATAAAAACAAATTCGATAAATATCAAGTCGATAAAAACAAAGTCGATAAAAACATTTCGATAAAAACAAAGTCGATAAAAACATTTCGATAAAAACAAAGTCGATAAAAACAAAGTCGATAAAACAAAGTCGATAAAACAAAGTCGATAAAAACAAAGTCGGTAAAAACAAATTCGATAGAAACAAAGTCGATAAAAACAAAATCGATAAAAACAAAGTCGATAAAAACAATTCGATGAAAACAAAGTCGATAAATAAAAATTCGATAAAAACAAAGTCCATAAAAACAAAGTCGATAAAACAAAGTCGATAAAAACAAAGTCGATAAAACAAAGTCGATAAAAACAAAGCCGATAAAAACAAAGTCGATTAAAACAAATTCGATAGAAACAAAGTCGATACAAACAAAATCGATAAAAACAAAGTCGATAAAAACAATTCGATAAAAACAAAGTCGATAAAAACAAAGTCGATAAAAACAAATTCGATAAATATCAAGTCGATAAAAACAAAGTCGATAAAAACATTTCGATAAAAACAAAGTCGATAAAAACAAATTCGATAAAAACAAAGTCGATAAAAACAAAGTCGATAAAAACAAATTCGATAAATATCAAGTCGATAAAAACAAAGTCGATAAAAACATTTCGATAAAAACAAAGTCGATAAAAACATTTCGATAAAAACAAAGTCGATAAAAACAAAGTCGATAAAAACAAAGTCAATAAAAACAAAGTCGATAAAAACAAAGTCGATAAAAACAAATTCGATAAAAACAAAGTCGATAAAAACAAAGTCGATAAAAACAAAGTCGATAAAAACAAAGTCGATAAAAACTAAGTCGATAAAAACAAATTTGATAAAAACAAAGTCGATAAAAACAAAGTCGGTAAAAACAAAGTCGATAAATATCAAGTCAATAAAAACAAATTCGATAGAAACAAAGTCGATAAAACAAAGTCGATAAAAACAAAGCCGATAAAAACAAAGTCGATTAAAACAAATTCGATAAAAACAAAGTCGATAAAAACAAAGTCGATAAAACAAAGTCGATAAAAACAAAGTCGATAAAACAAAGTCGATAAAAACAAAGCCGATAAAAACAAAGTCGATTTAAACAAATTCGATAAAAACAAAGTCGATAAAAACAAAGTCGATGAAAACAAAATCGATAAAAACTAAGTCGATAAATATCAAGTCGATAAAAACAAAGTCGATAAAAACATTTCGATAAAAACAAAGTCGATAAAAACAAATTCGATAAAAACAAAGTCGATAAAAACAAAGTCGATAAAAACAATTCGATAAAAACAACGTCGATAAAAACAAATTCGATAAAAACATAGTCGATAAAAACATTTCGATAAAAACAAAGTCGATAAAAACAAAGTCGATAAATATCAAGTCAATAAAAACAAAGTCGATAAAAACATTTCGATAAAAACAAAGTCGGTAAAAACAATTCGATAAAACAAAGTCGATAAAAACAAAGTCGATAAAAACAAATTCGATAAAAACAAAGTCGATAAAAACAATTCGATAAAACAAAGTCGATAAAAACAAAGTCGATAAAAACAAATTCGATAAAAACAAAGTCGATAAAAACAATTCGATAAAAACAACGTCGATAAAAACAAATTCGATAAAAACAAAGTCGATAAAAACAAAGTCGATAAAAACAAAGTCGATAAAAACAAATTCGATAAAAACAAAGTCGATAAAAACAAAGTCGATAAAAACAAAGTCAATAAAAACAAAGTCGATAAAAACAAAGTCGATAAAAACAAATTCGATAAAAACAAAGTCGATAAAAACAAAGTCGATAAAAACAAAGTCGATAAAAACAAAGTCGATAAAAACTAAGTCGATAAAAACAAATTTGATAAAAACAAAGTCGATAAAAACAAAGTCGGTAAAAACAAAGTCGATAAATATCAAGTCAATAAAAACAAATTCGATAGAAACAAAGTCGATAAAACAAAGTCGATAAAAACAAAGCCGATAAAAACAAAGTCGATTAAAACAAATTCGATAAAAACAAAGTCGATAAAAACAAAGTCGATAAAACAAAGTCGATAAAAACAAAGTCGATAAAACAAAGTCGATGAAAACAAAATCGATAAAAACTAAGTCGATAAATATCAAGTCGATAAAAACAAAGTCGATAAAAACATTTCGATAAAAACAAAGTCGATAAAAACAATTCGATAAAAACAAAGTCGATAAATACAAATTCGATAAAAACAAAGTCGATAAAAACAAAGTCGATAAAAACAAAGTCGATAAAAACAAAGTCGATAAAAACTAAGTCGATAAATATCAAGTCGATAAAAACAAAGTCGATAAAAACATTTCGATAAAAACAAAGTCGATAAAAACAATTCGATAAAAACAAAGTCGATAAATACAAATTCGATAAAAACAAAGTCGATAAAAACAAAGTCGATAAAAACAAAGTCGATAAATACAAATTCGATAAAAACAAAGTCGATAAAACAAAGTCGATAAAAACAAAGTCGATAAAAACAAAGTCGATAAAAACAAAGTCGATAAAAACAAAGTCGATAAAAACAAAGTCGATAAAAACAAAGTCGATAAAAACAAATTCGATAAATATCAAGTCGATAAAAACAAAGTCGATAAAAACATTTCGATAAAAACAAAGTCGATAAAAACAAAGTCGATAAAAACATTTCGATAAAAACAAAGTCGATAAAAACAAAGTCGATAAAAACAAAGTCGATAAAAACAAATTCGATAAAAACAAAGTCGATAAAAACAAAGTCGATAAAAACAAAGTCGATAAAAACAAATTCGATAAATATCAAGTCGATAAAAACAAAGTCGATAAAAACATTTCGATAAAAACAAAGTCGATAAAAACATTTCGATAAAAACAAAGTCGATAAAAACAAATTCGATAAAAACAAAGTCGATAAAAACAAAGTCGATAAAAACAAATTCGATAAATTACAAGTCGATAAAAACAAAGTCGATAAAAACATTTCGATAAAAACAAAGTCGATAAAAACATTTCGATAAAAACAAAGTCGATAAAAACAATTCGATTAAAACAAAGTCGATAAATAAAAACAAAGTCGATAAAAACAAAGTCGATAAAAACAAAGTCGATAAAAACAAAGTCGATAAAAACAAATTCGATAAAACAAAGTCGATAAAAACAAAGTCGATAAAAACAAAGTCGATAAAAACATTTCGATAAAAACAAAGTCGATAAAAACATTTCGATAAAAACAAAGTCGATAAAAACAAATTCGATAAAAACAAAGTCGATAAAAACATTTCGATAAAAACAAAGTCGATAAAAACATTTCGATAAAAACAAAGTCGATAAAAACAATTCGATTAAAACAAAGTCGATAAATAAAAACAAAGTCGATAAAAACAAAGTCGATAAAAACAAAGTCGATAAAAACAAAGTCGATAAAAACAAATTCGATAAAAACAAAGTCGATAAAAACAAAGTCGATAAAAACAATTCGATAAAAACAAAGTCGATAAATACAAATTCGATAAAAACAAAGTCAATAAAAACAAAGTCGATAAAACAAAGTCGATAAAAACAAAGTCGATAAAACAAAGTCGATAAAAACAAAGTCGATAAAAACAAAGTCGATAAAAACAAATTCGATAAAAACAAAGTCGATAAAAACAAAGTCGATAAAAACAAAGTCGATAAAAACAAATTCGATAAATATCAAGTCGATAAAAACAAAGTCGATAAAAACATTTCGATAAAAACAAAGTCGATAAAAACAAATTCGATAAAAACAAAGTCGATAAAAACAAAGTCGATAAAAACAAATTCGATAAATATCAAGTCGATAAATACAAAGTCGATAAAAACATTTCGATAAAAACAAAGTCGATAAAAACAATTCGATAAAAACAAAGTCGATAAAAACAAAGTCGATAAAAACATTTCGATAAAAACAAAGTCGATAAAAACAAAGTCGATAAATATCAAGTCGATAAAAACAAAGTCGATAAAAACATTTCGATAAAAACAAAGTCGATAAAAACAATTCGATAAAACAAAGTCGATAAAAACAAAGTCGATAAAAACAAATTCGATGAAAACAAAGTCGATAAAAACAAAGTCGATAAAAACAATTCGATAAAAACAACGTCGATAAAAACAAATTCGATAAAAACATAGTCGATAAAAACATTTCGATAAAAACAAAGTCGATAAAAACAAAGTCGATAAATATCAAGTCAATAAAAACAAAGTTGATAAAAACAAAGTCGATAAAAACAATTCGATAAAAACAAAGTCGATAAATACAAATTCGATAAAAACAAAGTCGATAAAAACAAAGTCGATAAAACAAAGTCGATAAAAACAAAGTCGATAAAACAAAGTCGATAAAAACAAAGTCGATAAAAACAAAGTCGATAAAAACAAATTCGATAAAAACAAAGTCGATAAAAACAAAGTCGATAAAAACAAAGTCGATAAAAACAAATTCGATAAATATCAAGTCGATAAAAACAAAGTCGATAAAAACATTTCGATAAAAACAAAGTCGATAAAAACATTTCGATAAAAACAAAGTCGATAAAAACAATTCGATAAAAACAAAGTCGATAAAAACAAAGTCGATAAAAACATTTCGATACAAACAAAGTCGATAAAAACAATTCGATAAAAACAAAGTCGATAAAAACAAAGTCGATAAAAACAAATTTTATAAAAACAAAGTCGATAAAAACAAAGTCGGTAAAAACAAATTCGATAGAAACAAAGTCGATAAAAACAAAATCGATAAAAACAAAGTCGATAAATATCAATTCGATAAAAACAAAGTCGATAAAACAAAGTCGATAAAAACAAAGTCGATAAAACAAAGTCGATAAAAACAAAGTCGATAAAAACAAAGTCGATAAAAACAAATTCGATAAAAACAAAGTCGATAAAAACAAAGTCGATAAAAACAAAGTCGATAAAAACAAATTCGATAAATATCAAGTCGATAAAAACAAAGTCGATAAAAACATTTCGATAAAAACAAAGTCGATAAAAACATTTCGATAAAAACAAAGTCGATAAAAACAATTCGATAAAAACAAAGTCGATAAAAACAAAGTCGATAAAAACATTTCGATAAAAACAAAGTCGATAAAAACAAAGTCGATAAAAACAAAGTCGATAAAAACAAATTCGATAAAAACAAAGTCGATAAAAACAAAGTCGATAAAAACAAAGTCGATAAAAACAAATTCGATAAATATCAAGTCGATAAAAACAAAGTCGATAAAAACATTTCGATAAAAACAAAGTCGATAAAAACATTTCGATAAAAACAAAGTCGATAAAAACAATTCGATAAAAACAAAGTCGATAAAAACAAAGTCGATAAAAACATTTCGATAAAAACAAAGTCGATAAAAACAAAGTCGATAAATATCAAGTCGATAAAAACAAAGTCGATAAAAACATTTCGATAAAAACAAAGTCGATAAAAACAATTCCATAAAACAAAGTCGATAAAAACAAAGTCGATAAAAACAAATTCGATAAAAACAAAGTCGATAAAAACAAAGTCGATAAAAACAATTCGATAAAAACAACGTCGATAAAAACAAATTCGATAAAAACATAGTCGATAAAAACATTTCGATAAAAACAAAGTCGATAAAAACAAAGTCGATAAATATCAAGTCAATAAAAACAAAGTCGATAAAAACAAAGTCGATAAAAACAATTCGATAAAAACAAAGTCGATAAATACAAATTCGATAAAAACAAAGTCGATAAAAACAAAGTCGATAAAATAAAGTCGATAAAAACAAAGTCGATAAAACAAAGTCGATAAAAACAAAGTCGATAAAAACAAAGTCGATAAAAACAAATTCGATAAAAACAAAGTCGATAAAAACAAAGTCGATAAAAACAAAGTCGATAAAAACAAATTCGATAAATATCAAGTCGATAAAAACAAAGTCGATAAAAACATTTCGATAAAAACAAAGTCGATAAAAACATTTCGATAAAAACAAAGTCGATAAAAACAATTCGATAAAAACAAAGTCGATAAAAACAAAGTCGATAAAACACTTCAATAAAAACAAAGTCGATAAAAACAAAGTCGATAAAAACAAAGTCGATAAAAACAAATTCGATAAAAACAAAGTCGATAAAAACAAAGTCGATAAAAACAAAGTCGATAAAAACAAATTCGATAAATATCAAGTCGATAAAAACAAAGTCGATAAAAACATTTCGATAAAAACAAAGTCGATAAAAACAATTCGATAAAAACAAAGTCGATAAAAACAAAGTCGATAAAAACATTTCGATAAAAACAAAGTCGATAAAAACAAAGTCGATAAATATCAAGTCGATAAAAACAAAGTCGATAAAAACATTTCGATAAAAACAAAGTCGATAAAAACAATTCGATAAAACAAAGTCGATAAAAACAAAGTCGATAAAAACAAATTCGATAAAAACAAAGTCGATAAAAACAAAGTCGATAAAAACAATTCGATAAAAACAACGTCGATAAAAACAAATTCGATAAAAACATAGTCGATAAAAACATTTCGATAAAAACAAAGTCGATAAAAACAAAGTCGATAAATATCAAGTCAATAAAAACAAAGTCGATAAAAACATTTCGATAAAAACAAAGTCGGTAAAAACAATTCGATAAAACAAAGTCGATAAAAACAAAGTCGATAAAAACAAATTCGATAAAAACAAAGTCGATAAAAACAATTCGATAAAACAAAGTCGATAAAAACAAAGTCGATAAAAACAAATTCGATAAAAACAAAGTCGATAAAAACAATTCGATAAAAACAACGTCGATAAAAACAAATTCGATAAAAACAAAGTCGATAAAAACAAAGTCGATAAAAACAAAGTCGATAAATATCAAGTCGATAAAAACAAAGTCGATAAAAACATTTCGATAAAAACAAAGTCGATAAAAACAATTCGATAAAACAAAGTCGATAAAAACAGAGTCGATAAAAACAAATTCGATAAAAACAAAGTCGATAAAAACAAAGTCGATAAAAACAATTCGATAAAAACAACGTCGATAAAAACAAATTCGATAAAAACATAGTCGATAAAAACATTTCGATAAAAACAAAGTCGATAAAAACAAAGTCGATAAATATCAAGTCAATAAAAACAAAGTCGATAAAAACATTTCGATAAAAACAAAGTCGGTAAAAACAATTCGATAAAACAAAGTCGATAAAAACAAAGTCGATAAAAACAAATTCGATAAAAACAAAGTCGATAAAAACAATTCGATAAAACAAAGTCGATAAAAACAAAGTCGATAAAAACAAATTCGATAAAAACAAAGTCGATAAAAACAATTCGATAAAAACAACGTCGATAAAAACAAATTCGATAAAAACAAAGTCGATAAAAACAAAGTCGATAAAAACAAAGTCGATAAAAACAAATTCGATAAAAACAAAGTCGATAAAAACAAAGTCGATTAAAACAAAGTCGATAAAAACATTTCGATAAAAACAAAGTCAATAAAAACAAAGTCGATAAAAACAAAGTCGATAAAAACAAAGTCGATAAAAACAAATTCGATAAAAACAAAGTCGATAAAAACAAAGTCGATAAAAACAAAGTCGATTAAAACAAAGTCGATAAAAACTAAGTCGATAAAAACAAAGTCGATAAAAACAAAGTCGGTAAAAACAAAGTCGATAAATATCAAGTCAATAAAAACAAATTCGATAGAAACAAAGTCGATAAAAACAAATTCGATAAAAACAAATTCGATAAAAACAAAGTCGATAAAAACAAAGTCGATGAAAACAAAATCGATAAAAACTAAGTCGATAAATATCAAGTCGATAAAAACAAAGTCGATAAAAACATTTCGATAAAAACAAAGTCGATAAAAACAATTCGATAAAAACAAAGTCGATAAATACAAATTCGATAAAAACAAAGTCGATAAAAACAAAGTCGATAAAAACAAAGTCGATAAAAACAAAGTCGATAAAAACTAAGTCGATAAATATCAAGTCGATAAAAACAAAGTCGATAAAAACATTTCGATAAAAACAAAGTCGATAAAAACAATTCGATAAAAACAAAGTCGATAAATACAAATTCGATAAAAACAAAGTCGATAAAAACAAAGTCGATAAAAACAAAGTCGATAAAAACAAAGTCGATAAAAACAAAGTCGATAAAAACAAAGTCGATAAAAACAAAGTTGATAAATGTAAAGTCGATAAAAACAAAGTCGATAAAAACAATTCGATAAAAACAACGTCGATAAAAACAAATTCGATAAAAACAAAGTCGATAAAAACAAAGTCGATAAAAACAAAGTCGATAAAAACAAATTCGATAAAAACAAATTCATCAAACAGTTTTGTCGACGGTAGAATAGACAAAATTAGAGATTGTGATTGTTTATCAGTCATTTTGTCTACTCTTCCGTCGACAAAACTCGTTTCTACGGTGGTCATGCTACGCGTGCGCCTCGTGCGTTTCACAAAAAGGTGATTATTCGAAAAATCAAAAACAAAATCGTGAACATTATTATTCTTTTTAATCAATATTAAAAACTTTAATTACACACATTTCACACGTCTGAAATGAAATGAAATGAAATGAAATGAAATTGTTTATTCTGTAAATAGGATATCGGAATCACTTTTACACGTCATATAAAAAAATATTAAAAATAAGCTAGATGAGTTCGGCTTTTCCTATCTGACTACTCTGAGAAGAAAGGCCGAAACAAACTCAGAGGTCGCAGTCTCTTTTAAAGTCCAGACATAATCTTGGTCAGGCCATATGAGGACCATGTAGATTAGTGTCTGAAAAGGTCTTTTGAGGAAAGAACCACACAGATTTGAGTGGACCTGTCCAGTCAGTGCAAGCATTTGTCAGTAATCGTGGAGCTCAACTTAGAACTTAAGGAGCTCAACTCGACGAGCAATACCAAAGAAAGGACATTTGGGTAGGCCGCAAAAACTACTCAAACTGCCAGACCATCACTAAAACTAGAAGAGAAATAAAAATAATATCCACATAGTCCTCACATTCACAATAGTTAAAATAATATAATACTTTACAAAGTAATCATGTCATTTTCAATATAATTTTCAACAATGTCAACGTGTTTATAAAACTGGTATATGTTGATTTTACATAATAATTAAAATGTCTAGTTCTATGGTTTTATCACAAGGTTTAGCAGAGCGAGCAGTTCAATCCCAAGCTTTTTTATCTTCTAAATAATCTGAAATTGTATAGTACCCTTTTTCACAAAGTTTGGTTTTAATACAGATTTTAAATCGTTTAATGGGTAAGTTTCGAATGTCAATGGGGAGTTTGTTGTAAAAGCGTATACATTGACCCATGAATGAGTTGCCTACTTTGTGGAGACGTGTGCGATGTACAGCAAGGTTGTGTTTATTCCTGGTATTTAAACTATGAATATCGGACATTTTCTTAAAATTTGATATATTTTTGTGTACATACAATAGGTTTTCAAAAATATATTGTGAGGCTACAGTCAGAATATTTATTTCTTTGAATTTTTCTCTAAGGGAATCTCTTGGACCTAGGTTGTAAATGGCTCGAACAGCCCTTTTCTGTAGAACAAAGATAGTATTAATGTCCGCACAGGTTCCCCAGAGAAGAATCCCATACGACATAAGACTATGAAAATAACTAAAATAAACAATTCTGGCTGTATCCACGTCAGTTATCTGTCTAATTTTTTTAACAGCATAGGCGGCCGAACTTAGCCTTCCTGACAATTTTTCTATGTGTGGGCCCCATTGTAATTTACCGTCAATAGTGATTCCAAGAAAAACCGTCGACTCAACAGGGTCCAACTCTGTTCCATTAACCTGAACATTAGTAGATAGCTGCCTGACATTTGGCATTGAAAATTTAATGAGTTTAGTTTTTTTTTCGTTCAGGAGAAGATTATTTACATTAAACCAATGCACAACTTTAGAGAGTGCATCATTAACTTGTTCAAAGTTGACTAACTGACGTTTGATTTTAAAAATGAGGGAAGTATCATCTGCGAATAATACGATCTTGTGATTATCCCTTATGTGATAGGGCAAGTCATTTATATAAATTAGAAATAAAAAAGGACCAAGAATTGAACCCTGCGGAACGCCCATGGTGACCGCAGATCCTGCAGATCTCTTGCCATTAACATCGACCCTCTGAATTCTGTTGTTCAGATAAGAAGTCAGAAGGTCAAGAGCCTTGTCCCTCATACCATAGTGGTACAGTTTCCTGATGAGTGTATCATGATGTACGCAATCGAAGGCCTTGGACAAGTCGCAGAAAATGCCAAGAGCATCTTGCGACTCCTCCCAGGCCTCGAATATGTTCTTTAGTAATTCCACGCCCGCATCTGTAGTTGAACGACCCTTTGTAAAACCAAACTGTTTCAGATGAAGTAAATTATGTGTATTGAAATGTCCCAACATTTGTTTTAAAATTAATTTTTCAAAGATTTTGCTCAATGTGGGTAATATCGAAATAGGCCGAAAATTTGTAGGATCAGTTGTGCTGCCAGATTTGAACAGTGGAATCACTTTGCTAAGTTTCATCAGATCAGGAAATACACCAGATGCAATACAAGAGTTAAAAACGATTGCTAAAAAGGGTGAAATAACATCAATTATTGAGGACACGGTATGTACTGATAATCCCCAAAGGTCAGCAGTTTTTTTTACATCAAGATTTTTAAAAGATTCTATAATGTCTTTAGCAGTAATAATTGTGAATTCAAAAAGTTTGTCACATTCTGGTACACATTCTTTAAGTATTGAGTAAGCAGAAGTGGAGGACGACGATGACAGAGTTTTGGTTGTTAGAATGGGAATATTAGTAAAGAAATTTTCAAACTCAGTTGCCACCTACACGTCTGCCTTAATATCTACATCATTGATTTTTAGATGAAAGTCACGATTCCGTACTGTCGTTCTTCCCGTTTCTGAATTAATTATATTCCAAGTTGTTTTAATTTTATTTCCAGAAGATTTTATTTTATTTTTAATGTTTATGGCTTTTGCTGAGGAACAGGCTCTTTTAAAAGTTTTTGAATATTTCCTAACAAATTCTTTAAAAGTTTCATCATGGTTATATGTTTTTTCATGATACAATTCAAATAACCTCTGCCTACTTTTGTAAATACCTGGTGTTGCCCAATCACTAAATAGAACGCGGTCACAAACAGGCAATGTTTTTGAGGTGAAAATCTTATTAAACTCACAATTGATGAGGTTAAATAGTAAACTGTAAGCTTGATCCGGGTCATCATGATAAGGCAAACCCGGTAGTTTTTCCATTAAATTATTTTTAAATTGTCCTAAGCGACTTTTATTTACAGGAACAAAACTTACAAGTTTTCTTTGAGCTCTGACTGTCTTCAGAGGGAAAGTGACTAACTGGCCACAGTGATCAGAGTCCAACTCATTTATAATTAAATGGCTGGAAGGTCTTAAGTTTGTAAAAATGTTATCAATACAGGTAGCACTAGTGGCAGTTATTCTAGTCGGCTCAAAGAATGTATTGTACAAATTATATGACTTTAATAAAGTTTTAAATTTATTTACTACAGCAGATTTTTCCAGTAAATTAATGTTGAAATCTCCACAGACTAAAACTGTTTTATTACTGTTACAAGTCTTTAATAATACTTCTTCCATACATTTCTCAAAAATATCATATGAAGCACATGGGGGCCTGTACACGCTCATTACAATGAACCGCTCAAGCTCAATGCAAGCTATTTCAATAACTCGCTCAACAGAGAGGCTCACAATATCCTTACGTTCTTTAAATTTCATATTGTTACGAACAATTATTAAAGAGCCACCACGTATCATATTAACTCTGCTGAATGAGCTGGCAACCTGGTGGTTGTTAAAGCTGAACATGAACTGGTGGACTTTCAACCAATGTTCAGTTACACATAGGATATCAATATTACTACAGTTCATGAACAACTCCAATTCTAATTCCTTACCTATCACACCCTGTATATTTTGATGAACAATTTTTAGAGTATTATTATTACATTTATTTAGATTACTACAATTTGATGGGTGAGATATCAAAGAAGAACTTTTTTTAACATTTTGATGATTTAAACCAGTATTTAAATTTTCTTTATTTACTAAGCAAGAGGTTTCCTCTATTGTCCTAATTTCTAGTTCGATGTGCTTGTCTTGTTCGATGTGCTGCCCTCGGTTTCGAATACATGTTCTTATTCGCTTCCTTACTTCGGTTTTTGTTATTCTTGATGTGATTGTTGCCCTCATCTGGTCCGCCGCATTTGTAATTCTCTCCCTTAGTTCTTCAATTGAATTTACTGGGGTCACATAAACTAGATCTTTCATATGACCCCAGACGTAAAAGTCTAGCGGCGTCAGATCAGGGCTTCGTGCAGGCCACGGAATCGGCCCACCGCGCCCTATCCATCGGTTTGGATAGTTTTCATCCAGCAATTGTCGAATTGTGATTCGGAAGTGGGCTGGACATCCGTCATGTTGGTAAATCATGTTTGCTCTTCTTTCTTCCGGTACATCCGTGAGCAGTGCTGATAAATGATTTCTGAGGAAATCTTCATAAAGTTCCCCATTTAGTGTTCGGGGTAAAAAATGTGGGCCAATTAATTTGTCGTCAATAATACCCATCCAAACATTAAGCGAGAACCTTCGCTGGGATGCGGTTGGTTTCAGTTTTTTAGGGTTTGCTTCTGCTTTCGGTGCCCAGTAATGTAAGTTGTGGTAATTTGTGATACCATCACGATCAAAACATGACTCATCGGTCCACAGAATGTTTTTTAAAAAGTTTTCGCTGTCGGCGTCGGCACTTAGCATAAAACGACAAAATTCAAGCCGTCTCGGCGGATCTCCTTCTTCTAATGACTGGACTGGTTGGTAATGGTATGGATGTCGGCCTGACAAGTGAACTATAGACCAGACTTTCCACTGTGACATACCAAGCTCACGCGCTACGATGTTTGTCGATGTGTTAGGATCGTCAATAAAACGTTGAAGAATAAGCTCGTCGTCCTCAGCCGTGTATCTCCGGGAACGACCAGTGTCAACTTGCCTGCTTCTTTGGACGCTGCCAGTTTCAGATATTCGCCGATAAGTCGATCCGAAGACACTAACGCACTAACTAGTCGGCGGTTGGGAAAGCGAAGTTGATATTCTCGCCGCGCCTCAGCAGCGTTACCGTCACAAAGTCCGTAACAGTACATTATGTCAGCGTATTCAGGATTAGAATATGCAGCCATAGTCAGCGCTTATGAAGGCACAGCACAGCACAAGAGCAAGATACGCAGAAACAGTTAGGGAAATAGCCAGTAACAAAACACGAGCTTGCGCGACGTAGAGTTGAAACTAACTAACGCTGACGACCAAATTTTGCAAAATCGCACCCCCTGTCATGCCGAGAGAACAATAGCGACCAATCACAAAGCTCCCCGAGTGTTTGGAGTTCAAGCGCAGGTAAAAACTACGAATAATACGAATACGAAACAATAGGTTGACCGTCTCGCAATTTTACCTGCCCCCCATAAAACTCTTCTCTTCCCTGGCACACATGCAAAAGTATTGACAATCATACCTTTCTGAATAACTGATAAGACAAGGATATTTTCTTAGTAATTTGTACACCAGGTGTAGTATTTTTTTTTTGCACTAGACTACATTTTTTATGAAGTAATAGCAAAAATTACAAAAAATTAAATGTTTGGTTAGTGATATTTGCCAAAGTTTTAGGCATTATTGAACTTTTAATTATTAACAAAGGTCTGCTACGGCGTCAACTATGATAATAACTTAAATTTCAGTACAGTCGCACCGTAAATCATTTTTAAATTGGTTTCAAATGATTTAATCTGGGATTTTTGATAAAAAAACTAAAACTCTTAATTAATTCAAAAACTACTGAATTTCGGTAAAACATTTGGTGGCTTAATTTGTTGCATTTTAACCCTACTATGACGTCCTGCACGCGTAGCATGACCACCGTAGAAACGAGTTTTGTCGACGGAAGAGTAGACAAAATGACTGATAAACAATCACAATCTCTAATTTTGTCTATTCTTCCGTCGACAAAACTGTTTGATGAATTTGTTTTTATCGAATTTGTTTTTATCGAATTTGTTTTTATCGACTTTGTTTTTATCGACTTTGTTTTTATCGACTTTGTTTTTATCGACTTTGTTTTTATGGAATTATTTTTATCGACTTTGTTTTTATCGACTTTGTTTTTATCGACTATGTTTTTATCGACTTTGTTTTTAAAGTCGATAAAAAAAATTGTTTTTTATCGAATTTGTTTTTATCGACTTTATGTATTTATCGAATTGTTTTTATCGACTTTGTTTTAATCGACTTTGTTTTCATCGACTTTGTTTTTAAAGTCGATAAAAAAAATTGTTTTTATCGAATTTGTTTTTATCGACTTTGTTTTTATCGACTTTGTTTTTATCGACTTTATTTATGTCGATTTGTTTTATCGACTTTGTTTTAATCGACTTTGTTTTTATCGACTTTGTTTTTATCGATTTTGTTTTTATCGAATTGTTTTTATCGACTTTGTTTTAATCGACTTTATATTTATCGACTTTGTTTTTATCGACTTTGTTTTTATCGATTTTGTTTTTATCGACTTTGTTTTTATCGACTTTATATTTATCGACTTTGTTTTTATCGACTTTGGTTTTATCGAATTGGTTTTATCGACTTTGTTTTTATCGACTTTGTTTTCATCGACTTTGTTTTCATCGACTTTGTTTTTATCGACTTTGTTTTTATCGACTTTATATATTTATCGAATTGTTTTATCGACTTTGTTTTCATCGACTTTGTTTTTATCGACTTTGTTTTTATCGACTTTATATATTTATCGAATTGTTTTATCGACTTTGTTTTAATCGACTTTGTTTTTATCGAATTGTTTTTATCGACTTTGTTTTTATCGACTTTGTTTTTATCGATTTTGTTTTTATCGACTTTGTTTTTATCGACTTCATATTTATCGACTTTGTTTTTATCGACTTTGGTTTTATCGAATTGTTTTTATCGACTTTGTTTTTATTGACTTTGTTTTTATCGACTTTGTTTTTAAAGTCGATAAAAGAAATTGTTTTCATCGACTTTGTTTTTATCGACTTTGTTTTTATTGACTTTGTTTTTATCGACTTTGTTTTATCGACTTTGTTTTTATCGACTTTGTTTTTATCGACTTTGTTTTTATCGACTTTTTGTCATCGACTTTGTTTTTATCGAATTTGTTTTTAAAGTCGATAAAAGAAATTGTTTTCATCGACTTTGTTTTTATCGACTTTGTTTTTATCGACTTTGTTTTTAACGAATTGTTTTTATCGACTTTGTTTTTATCGACTTTGTTTTTATCGACTTTGTTTTTATCGATTTTGTTTTTATCGACTTTGTTTTTATCGACTTTGTTTTTATCGACTTTGTTTTTATCGACTTTATGTATTTATCGAATTGTTTTTATCGACTTTGTTATAATCGACTTTGTTTTCATCGACTTTGTTTTTATCGACTTTGTTTTTATCGACTTTGTTTTTATCGACTTTGTTTTTATCGACTTTGCTGTTATCGACTCTGCTTTTATCGACTTTGTTTTTATCGAATTGTTTTTATCGACTTTGTTTTCATCGACTTTGTTTTTATCGACTTTGTTTTTATCGACTTTATATATTTATCGAATTGTTATATCGACTTTGTTTTAATCGACTTTGTTTTTATCGAATTGTTTTTATCGACTTTGTTTTTATCGACTTTGTTTTTATCGATTTTGTTTTTATCGACTTTGTTTTTATCGACTTTATATTTATCGACTTTGTTTTTATCGACTTTGGTTTTATCGAATTGTTTTTATCGACTTTGTTTTTATTGACTTTGTTTTTATCGACTTTGTTTTTAAAGTCGATAAAAGAAATTGTTTTCATCGACTTTGTTTTTATCGACTTTGTTTTTATTGACTTTGTGTTATCGACTTTGTTTTTATCGACTTTGTTTTTATCGACTTTGTTTTTATCGAATTTGTTTTTATCGACTTTGTTTTTATCGACTTTGTTTTTATCGACTTTGTTTTTATCGACTTTGTTTTCATCGAATTTGTTTTTATCGACTTTGTTTTTATCGACTTTGTTTTTATCGACTTTGTTTTTATCGACTTTGTTTTCATCGACTTTGTTTTTATCGACTTTGTTTTTATCGACTTTGTTTTTATCGAATTTGTTTTTATCGACTTTGTTTTCATCGACTTTGTTTTTATCGACTTTGTTCTTATCGACTTTGTTTTCATCGACTTTGTTTTTATCGACTCTGTTTTTATCGAATTTGTTTTTATCGACTTTGTTTTATCGACTTTGTTTTTATCGACTTTGTTTTTATCGACTTTGTTTTTATCGACTTTGTTTTTATCGACTTTGTTTTTATCGACTTTATATTTATCGACTTTGTTTTCATCGACTTTGTTTTTATCGACTTTGTTTTCATCGACTTTGTTTTTATTGACTTTGTTTTTATCGAATTTGTTTTTATCGACTTTGTTTTATCGACTTTGTTTTTATCGACTTTGTTTTTATTGACTTTGTTTTTATCGACTTTGTTTTTATCGACTTTGTTTTTATCGACTTTGTTTTTATCGACTTTATATTTATCGACTTTGTTTTCATCGACTTTGTTTTTATCGACTTTGTTTTTATCGACTTTGTTTTTATCGACTTTGTTTTCATCGACTTTGTTTTTATCGACTTTGTTTTCATCGACTTTGTTTTTATCTACTTTGTTTTTATCGAATTTGTTTTTATCGACTTTGTTTTATCGACTTTGTTTTTATCGACTTTGTTTTTATTGACTTTGTTTTTATCGACTTTGTTTTTATCGACTTTGTTTTTATCGACTTTGTTTTTATCGACTTTGTTTTCATCAACAAATTCGATAAAAACAAATTCGTCAAACAGTTTTGTCGACGGAAGAATAGACAAAATTAGAGATTGTGATTGTTTATCAGTCATTTTGTCTACTCTTCCGTCGACAAAACTCGTTTCTACGGTGGTCATGCTAGTAACCCTGTATAATGTTTAACTAGAAAAGGTATTTTAAACATTTTAGTTTCAGTTCTCAGTATTATTAGCAAATAACAAACTATTCATTTTAAAAGTAATAACTTCTGACAAACTAAGAATTATCCGTTTTATTCGTACTATCCGAATAGTAATACAATTGTTATCCGGATACTAAATATCGAGAATATCCGGATATTTCGGATATCCGGATATCTTGGTCAAATATCGATTCAGTGTTTACTAAATTCCATAGCTGAATAATAGAAATGCTGGATCAATATAAATTAGCCTAGTAATGTAATTTTATTTGTAAACAAGCTTCAACCCCACAGCGAAGGAAGAGTAAATAATAGAGTAAAGTAATTTCAATAATTTAGTTGTTTATTTTCAGTTCATGATAATACTAATCACACTCGGTATATCCATAATCGGTTAATGGTGGTAGACGGGAGCAGAATAGGCGACAGGGGCGGAGTGGTAGACAGGGGCAGCAGCGTGCACTACGGGGGCGGAGTGGTACGCGACAGGGGAGGCGTGGTACGCGACAGGAGCGGCCACCTTGGTGACGACCTTAGCGACGTGACCGAGGGCCTCCTTGCGCACAACAGCGTTGAAACCGTTATGGTCGTCAGCAGTGTAGTCCACGGTGCGCTTGGTGCCGTCGGGGTCTACCACGGAGTAGGAGCCCTGCACGACGTCGCCGTCGCGGCTTTCGTGCTGGCTCTTGGAGTCGCCAGTGAGACCGTCCTGCACGTCGTATGCGAAGCTGTACTGAGGGTGTGCGTTGTACTCCTCCACTACCTTAGCGACGGGTGCAGCGTACGCTACAGGAGCGGCGTGCACGACGTGAGCCGGCGCCGCGGCGTAAGTGACGTGCGCAGCCGGCAGCAGTCCTGCGCTCGCTGCAGCCACCAAGCACGCGAATACTACAAACTGAAAAGAGAAAAGAGTTCATTATTCATGGTGACATGCCATGCTTGTTCTGTGCCTCGGAAAGCAAGTTAAGCCGTTGGTCACGGCTGTCATTCGTGAATCTTTTACAGTCGTTAAGGGTTGTTAAAAGCCCGAAAGCCTGACAACCAGTCTTACCAAGGGGTATCGTATTAACAGTTACTGGGTTGTGGAGATCAGATAGGCAGTCGCTCCATGTAAAATACTGGTATTCAGCTGCTGGTTAGACTGCAAGCCGACTCCAACATAATTGGAAAAAGGCTAGGCAAATTGATTTGAATCATAGTGACATGAGCTGCCTATAGTCGTACCTAGCTGATGGCTCTACTGAGAATTATGTAATCTTGATTTAAGGCTTTATTTATTTATTATTTATTTAAAACAGTTTACAGTAGACTTTTACTTAAGACTATACCCCACAAATCCGTGTTCACGATCAGAATACCCGGGGATCATATGTGATGAATACCCGTCGTAAACTTACAGCTTGATCTCGAAAATAACGTATAGTTTCAAACTTAGCTAATTTACCTTGAATGCCATTGTAGGAGAAGTGTATCAGTGGAGTTCTATTGAACGAATGATATCAATTTTGAATCATTCGCGTTATTATATACGATTGACGGAGCCCCGCGGCGAAATCTGTGCTGAATTAAAACTGGTACTCTTGCGCTTCAAGGACTACAGGATAAAACACTTTAAGAGTGCATAAAATAGTTACGTTGATAGAAAATAATAGTTGCAATATCATTTTTCATTTTGTTTTTGTGTCAGTTAATTTAGTTTTGATTTAATGATTTTTACCACTTGTTACCTACTTAATGCAAGTTTATAGACAAAATAGGTCTTTGCAAAACAAGAGTTTATGTGAACTCTTGTATCCGTGTAGAGAAGAGCGGTATGATTGCGGAACATGGAAAGATTTTTGTTTTCGCTATAATTTGTTGTAGCACGTTTGTAGAGCTTTACGTAGCCGCTACGTAGCACCTTCTTTCAAAACTTATTTTATGGGATTTCATTTAAAATTTTACTTTATTAACAAAAATACATTTTGTTAACACTACGTCACACATTTTACTAATAAACATGGGACAGCCTAAACCGGTACTACGAGCATAAAATTTTGCATAAGAGTTCCCTATTTAATTAAATATGTACATTCTTTATAAAAGAACAGGGTAGTATGTTCGTAGTGTCCGTATGAATTGAGGAGCCATGTCTTACGCGGGTACTACCAATATTTAGTAGTTTTGAGTATAGTTCTCGATGTTTTTGGTTGGTATATTGGCATGTGCTAGCCGACATATGGCCAATAATTTATCATTTAAATTATGTTTTGTGTTGCATAATGTAAATTATTTTGCATACTATTGTGTAGAATCATTTTTATCTAACTTGAACAGACAGCTGTGCTGCTGGGGAGTTTGTTGCGCCACTTCTTCCCAGCTAAAGGCACTAGGAAGTGGTGAAGGGCGGGCGTTTTTGGGGGATTGTCTTATGTAATTTTGACGTTCGAAAAGTGCTGATTCTCAGCCTAGTTTGAATAAATGACTTTTGAATTTTGAATTTTTTGTAGGCCCGGTCCTAGAAACACCCTTAAAAAGTTACAGAACGTCAAAAACCAAGATCAGCGGGGCTTACCACCAGCTCATAAAGCAGTATTATTTGAAAATAATACTTCAGTGGGAGAAAGAGAATACGTCCTGTAGAGCTTCATCTCTTTCCCACACTGAAGCAATATTAAAATAATACTGTTGGCCCCCAGGCCTATAAATTCAGGGAATTTACAAATTAATATTGGTAATACCCGCGTTTATATATGAGACATGGATCCTCAATTTTTACAGCCCGAACAGCCTAGACCGATAAAGATAGAAACTTGAATTGTAGTTCAAAATAAAGGTGTGTAAACTCTTTTTGGAAACTCATCCTCTAAATTTCCCGAGAAGTTGCCGATTGGAAATCCCTTCGGGTACAGTATGGCTTGTGTAGAAATAAAAGCGAACACTCTTATAGCACCAATTACATATGAATAATATAAAAAAAATTACTCGACGCAAGTTTTTTCTTTTAGCATACAATAAAATTGAAGCAACAAATGACTTGCCTCGACTGAACACAATTTCTTAGACGGTGCAACTTTTATTGTTACTTCAACTCTAACCCAAAGCATTTTTATCAATAAAACCAATTACAGGCACTTTTGAATTGTCAAGGGGTCGGTCAGTAACAAAGATGAAGCTAGTTGCTCATTCCAAAGTGTAGTAGGTTCCGATGGCGAAGAACGGAAAAGAATCTCCTCAACTTATGGCAGGCAAATAAGAGCGCACATTCTGAAAGTGGGCAACGTCGCAAATAGATGTCAAATATTTCGCTGTTTGATTAATTTGGCAATCTTACTGTATGGAAATATGAAATATGGCTAACTAGGGAACTAAAATAATTTATTATAAAATGCAATAATTAATATCGTAACACCGAATATTTCGTTTTAGATCCAAATGCCTTTTTTACACCTAAAACGGTTACAACATCAAATTCAGTGTTATAATTACAATTCATTACAAATATTCTAGTTCACTATACTCCATTTGAAATAAGATTAGACATTTAAACAAACCTTTTTTACAGTCCGTTCAACCGATTTTGACTTCTATACCGTAGGCATAAGGATGGCATTAAAAGCAAAAAAGTGGTCACAATATCAACTGTTTACTGCAGCTGCCATTTGTCATGCCACCAACGCAATAGAAGTCAAAATCGGTTGAACGGACTGTAAAAAAGGTTTATTTAAATGTCTAATCTAATTCCAAATGGAGTACCTATACGAGTAGTTTGCGATATTTCATATAAACAGTAGTAATGTCAAATCAATCAAACAAAATAATATGGTTGACGGCAACGCGGACGCAGTGCTAGGACAAGTCAATGACCTTTTCCTCGATTATTAGGTATAAGATCATTACTTCGCTTTATTTAATTCCGGTAGTACGTTCCTGTGGGATATTTTCCGACATCCACGCGGACAAAGTTGCGGGCAAAAGCTAGCATTATAAATTCAATATTAATGATGTAACTAATATTATCTAATAATTTAAAATATTTTTTCCTCCATAGGTACCTACCACTCTTTAGAACGGGTAAATAGCTTCATATTTCTGACTGACCGATTCCTTGAGAATTCAAAAGTGCTAGTAAATAGTTTAATTGAAAAAATGCTTTGTGTTCGAGTTTGTAATTTCTAGAATACTGAATATGCTCGGCATTTAAAGTGATACCGACTAATAAAATAAGTAAATATTTGACAGCTATAAACGACGTTGCCAACTTTTAGAATAAATGCTCTTAAGTCGTATCGTGTAAATCAGGCTTAACAATATGACAGTGGGTTGCGGTCGGAGAAGCACCACAGCTTACATAACAGTTGCTCGACAACACGCGCGTGAACATTACTAATCTCGGCCTTGAACTTGCAATGATGAGCCATTCATAAAGTGCTTGTTACTACTGCATGATGCATCCACACATCACAATATTTTAATATTGAACGTTATTACGTACATGCCTACCTACCTACTTAGAGACTATCCTTGCACTTTATTTTTCTGTTCATTCTTCCTTTCTGTATAAGAACATGCATGCAAAAAGACACCTTTAATTTTTAACTTTATTTAATATTTTGTTATGGCGGCAATAGAAATATACAATCTGTGAAAATTTTTACTGTTTACCTATTACGGTTCATGCCCACTGACAGACAGACGGACGGACGAACGCGGGGCTTAGTAATGGGTTTCGTTTGGCACCCTTCGGGTAAGAAACTCAAAAAATTTAGAAGAAGAGTAGTAAGTACAAAGAATTTCGTAGTCAAGTTCAAACATCACCTTTGACAATTAATTTTCCTGACTTTACATAGGTACGTACTGCAGTGCGTTCATTATAACTTGGCTCCTGCCGTCATGTTGGCACCACTGCTTGTCAAGCTTAGTTTCAATACTCCCCCCCTACTAAAATGCCCCCTACTTAAAGTGGACTTCATTCGTGATCTCGGTGTTATCCTTGATTCTAAGCTTGCTTGGACCTTCATATAGAAAAGATCTATACATATAATAAAATCGTAGCGAAGTCAAAACTGTACATTGAATATTTTTGAAAAAAAGTAATTGCTACGAGGTCTAGGATCGATTCTAATGCCGAAAATATATTTTTTAGAATTTTTGTCTGTTTGTCTGTATGTATGTTCCAGCATGGCGCAAATTCTACCGGACAGATTCTGTTAAAATTTTGCATAGATATTCCCTGTGTGTCTGGTCAAATTATAGGGTATAAATTATCACGCTATTCGCTATGGGGGATGAGCAATATTACATTATGTCGTATTTTTATGTTCTAGCATGACGCAAATTCTACCGGATAGATTCTGTTCAAATTTTGCATAGGTGTTCCCTATAAGTCTGGTCAAACTGTAGGGTATAAACTATCACGCTATTTACTATGGGGGACGAGCAATATTATATTATGTTCGTATTTTTTGGAAAAAAAAGCGCCAAAATTTTAGGATATTGTGATGGTTATCGATTTAACTTTTAGAATGATTATCATCACGCTATACCTTTATGGAACTGAGCAGTCAATCATGAAATATATAGGAACGGCTATTTAAGGTAAAATTCAACGAAGCAATTAACTCAGCGGTTGGACGATTGCTTTGCAAACATGGGATTGTAAGTTCGATTCCCAACTACGGTTTTTGTTTTCTTTTTTTTCACATTTTGTTACACGATTTTTTTTTTGTTTTGATTATGTCCCTATAATATATTATAATTAAATCGTAGCGAAGTTAAATTTTTTCAAAGAAAGTTATTGCTGGTATCGATTCTTATGCGGAAAATATAGTTTTTAGAATGTTTGTCTGTTCCAATTGTAGGGTATAGACTATCACGCTATTTGCTATGGGAGATGAGCAATATTACATTATTTTCTTATTTTTCTCTGCAAATTATAAAAGGACGCGCCAAAAGGTTATTGGTTAGGTTATTGTAGATAGTTACAGATTTAACTTTTTAAATGATTATAATCAAGCCATACATTTATGGAACTATGCAGTCAATCATGACATAATTATATAGGAACGGCTATTTTAGCTAACTTTCAACAAAGCGAATAAGTAAGCGGTTGGACGAATGATTTGAAGTCCTGGTAATAAGTTCGATTACCATCTGTTTTTTTAAAACTATTTTTTTACATTTTGTAAAACGGTTTTTTTTATTAATGTATTAATTCACAAAAAAAAGGAAAACTTCGTAAGCTATGGAAACCTACTACGTCACAAGTACTTTATAGTCACAAAACATTCAAGGTTGTATTCTGATCATTTAAGAGCTAAAGACTGTAGAAATAAAATGTTTTTTACAGATTTTGAGAGCAGATTTGTCCCAGCGATTTATATATATAAAATATGTATGTATGTGGATCTTCTGAAATCGCTGCCACACTGCTTCCTGGTGACAAAACAGCGCACGCCATGTTTAAGATTCCCATTGATTTAGAGAGCAACGAAACGCCTGTTTGTGGGGTGTCACGCAACAGAACAAGAGATGTGTGCATAGGGATTGCGCTTCATCGTATAGTATGAATGCATTATGGCAAATAGAAAAGCAGTGGAAGCTGTAAACAGAACCCTGGAGGACATCCGCAGGAACCAAGATATGATGGGTGGTGTCACAGTTCTGACAAACAAAGTGAATACTTCGTTGAAAAGGTCGACTCTATGGTCGAGAGTTCATAAACTGCGCTTGACCATCATCATATGAGCTCGGTTTGGCGTGAATTCAAATGATCAAGAATTCTCCGATATTCTTCTAAAAGTTGGTGAAGGCACTTTACCAGAGACTCTTGGTAGAGTAGATCCCACTTTAGAAGATCTTATTCGTTCTGATATACGAGGACATCAGTCAAATACCGTACCAAGAGAATTCTTGGGTGTGTGTCCATTTTAACTCCGAAAATGATCAAGCTGCAGCGATCAACCGTATTCTCTCACAAATTGAAGTGATATGCACCTCCATTAATGCCACATATTACCCCGTAGAATTTCTCAATTCGCAAATGGCAAGTATCTTTTCCGGTTGTATATCTGTGTAACGGAAACTGGCTCAAAGTCATGTCTTTACAGAGAAATTCTAACAGGTTGTGGCGATGGCGAGACAGTGTTTATAGCGCGTATACCACTAATTCCCCACCATTACCAGTTTAAGCGCGTGCAGTTCCCTGTGAGCGTATGCTTTGTGATCAACAAGTATCGAAGACTGAAGGCTGCGGGTGTCGACTTCAGGACAAGCTGCTTCTCATACGAACAACTGTTACGTCGCTTGCTCCCGAGTCACCATTCCTGACCGTATATTTTGGCTGCTGAGAATAAAACTACAAATGTAGTAGTATACAGGGAAGTTTTATAAAAATGTGGCTATTATTGTAGTAGTATATTGTGATGTCTTACGACTTCCACGCGAACGAAGTCGCGGGCAGAAGCTAGTAGTTAATAAAGCATATCAACTATATGGATTTGTAATGCGATCAACTGTCGATTTTAAAAAGCCTTCTTCCTATATTTGCTTGTACAAGGCTTTAGTACGCTCTCAACTGGAATATGCCGTGTCCGTCTGGAGTCCATACTACAAAAAGTACGTTGAAATGATTGAGCGTGTTCAATACAAATTCCTGCGTACCATGCATTATAGATGCTATGGATATTATAATATTTGCCGTACCTAGATTTGCTTGCAAAGTATAAGATCGCAACACTTGAAAATAGACGTAAGTTCTTAGAAGCCATGAATCTATATAATATTGTAAGAAATATATTTGACTGCATTGAATTGTCCAACATGGTATGCTATGCGGTTCCTAGGACAGTCCACAAGCGAAAAGTGCGCGCTGGCAGATTATTTTCAGTAGGTACTTGCAAGTCCAACTCTGGCCTGCGTTCGCCTGTTCGCAGAATGGTCGATTCCTACAATGGGAATTTTGAACACATAGATATTTTTGTTCAGAACTCTTATACTCAAGGAGCTTTCTTGAACATTTATTTTCTTCTATTTTTGTGTACCATTTCTTAAAATTTATATAGATATACTATAAACACGTTAGTTAAGAAAAAAAATGTATTTGTAACCCTAGCGATTATTTTCACTGTCACTATCCTATAGCTAATCCGTGAACAGCGTTGTGAGCTGCAATATTGTCTATATTTTTTTATGTATTTCTTGTTCCTATGTTTTATATTGTAGCTGTTTGTTGTTCCTTTTGAATAAAAATAAAAAATAAAAATACTCATAGAGTTCAAAATGGCGACTGATAGCACCAGTGCTACCAATTGCGTAACGGGACACGTTGTAATGAACGCACTGTAGTACGTAAAAGTAAACTCAGGAAAATTAAATGTCAATTAAAAATTTAAAACACAACTGTCATTCTTTGACAGCGGTATGAAATGGCTCTAACCGTAGCTCTTTGCCGGTTCTTCACGTTGGCCAACATTCTGGCGAATGCTGTATCCAATACCTATGGCCATTATGTAGAACGAGTGTTTGTTTTTTTTTTATTTAGCTTGGGCATCTCGTAGTTGACCTCTGAGATCATGACTACTTAACCGGGCTTTCCTGTAGGTGCCTTAAGCTACTACACATAAAACCTCCAGCCAGGGGTTCTTCATCTATGCTAATTAAAACTAGGTGAACGCTCGCTAAGGGCACCCCCTGTGGGGTACGAACCTCGGCTTAGGGCGTCAACCGGAGGGAGGACATCAAGGATGGGACGGGCTGGACGGGTTTTTGTGCTTACCTTGGTTTGTATTAGAATAATGGCCCACAAGTTGGCGCAAGATCCGTGTGGTGTCAGTTTTTTATGGTAAATTGATGTAACTGTGACTATTTATTAATTATTTGTCATTAATAACACGAGCGCTAATTGATGAGCATGAGGTCCTGGGGTTCGATTCCCAGGTCGAGCATTGTTATTGGGGTTTTCCATCAGGAATTTCTCAGTGACAGCCCGGAATCTGGATTTGTGCCCAGTTAATGGCAATAGGTTTTTAGAGACATGAGGAACAGGGTGTAAAAAAATGCCTAACGCTTGATTTCGGATACTCATATATATGTCAATCGCGGGGTAAACCTAATTGCGCGATGCAGGATTTGTGTGACGTCAGGATTTTGTGTGACGTCAGATGCGTAGTTTGCATGTGGTGATGTAGATGCCGCCACAGGCTCGCCCTCTATTACATGGGACTTTAACATAACTGGCGAAATGAGGGTGTACTATAGGTACACCTCTGCTTAACCCTTCGCGGATTACAGGCGTGATGTTATGTATGTATGTATATAGAAACAACGATTTGAAGAATTTTGATCTGATTTTGATCATCACCAGACTGGTGATGATCAAAATCAGATCAAAATTCTTCCATTTGCCTTTATTTCTTCTATACATATGTAAAAAAAAACCTGTTCGATCAGAAAAGGGCACAATAATAATAACCTAAAAGTTTATTTTATTTCATTATTATGCTGAAAACAAAAAAGTTATTGCTATTTAAAATTCACATTTTTAGTACCAAAATCACCCCAAATCTTAAGTTGTAACTTGTAGACACCCGCTAAACGACGGCCGCCCACGCCTCATGCAAAGGCCCGGTAAAATTCTGCATTGAAAAAAAATGAGGACATTTTTTTTTCCTGGATTTTACCACATTAATAGACTAAAAATGACTCTCACGGATCGAACAGGGTTTTGTTTACTTTTTGTAAACTGGGGACGCGGGGATTTGCAATTGAATTTCTCACACCATATTCTGTCGCAAACAGCAACAACTTTGTAGAAACAAATAGTTTAACAATGGACGATATGACTAATGTCTATTGTACTATCGTTCAGCCTTCTACGCGTAGCAACATATATGACTCTGCAAATGTCAAAGTCATCTACGAAATAGTAAACGAATTTGCCTAGTAGTCCTTGTACTAAAACAAGGTACATTGTATTAACTGATTGGCGCGTGTCATCGACAGGTCTTGTGGGTATCAGTGCTTTGCAGCTTTCGCCTCAGGCGTTATCTTAACCATATATAACAGCTGTGTATTATTCTAATCCATATCATACGTTCTTTAGAACTCAATTGATTCACTCCTCCTACAATGGCATTCAAGGTAATTAATTAGTGTATATGTATATTAACGTTATGAGTCGAAGCATAGTAAATAAATAATAAAATAAATAAATTAAAAAGTTTCCTAAATCAGCAACATTAACTCGTTCAAACTCTTTGGTCATAATGTTCATATTCTCTGTTTTCAGTTTGTAGTATTCGCGTGCTTGGTGGCTGCGGCGAGCGCAGGACTGCTGCCGGCTGCGCACGTCACTTACGCTGCGGCGCCGGCGCTCGTTGTGCACGCCGCTCCCGTGGCGTACGCTGCGCCCGTCGCTAAGGTGGTGGAGGAGTATAATGCGCACCCCCAGTACAGCTTCGCGTACGACGTGCAGGACGGTCTCACCGGCGACTCCAAGAGCCAGCATGAGAGCCGCGACGGTGACGTCGTGCAAGGCTCCTACTCCGTGGTCGACCCCGACGGCACCAAGCGTACCGTGGACTACACTGCTGACGACCACAATGGTTTCAACGCCGTCGTGCGCAAGGAGGCCCTCGGTCACGTCGCTAAGGTCGTCACTAAGGTGGCCGCCCCTGTCGCGTACCACGCCTCCCCTGTCGCGTACCACTCCGCCCCCGTAGTGCACGCTGCTGCCCCTGTCTACCACTCCGCCCCTGTCGCCTACTCTGCTCCCGTCTACCACCATTAATTGATTATGTATACCTAGTTTGATTAGTGTTATCATGAACTGAAAATAAACAACTAAATTATTGAAATAATGTACCTTACTCTATTATTTCCTAGTTAAGGTTGCGGGGACAAAGCTTGTAATTACTGGAGCCAGGATGGAGCATTTAGTAACGAGGGGTTGATATTTGACCTTTAAGCAGCTACTCAACTCAAATCCATTACTAGATCAGTGTTTGACCAATGACCAATTTGACCAATGTTTCTCTTAATTCCAGCGCTGGAATGGGATACTGGCTCATTCTAAATCAGCCAGCACCATAATGTATAATGCCCATCCACAGGCCAAACTTGTGGAGTGCTCAGCGCTATGGTGACCTAACACACCTTTCTCGTATTGATAGGATATGGTTGGTATATGGTAAAAGTTAGTCTCGAATTATAAGGGAAATAGCTATATTGAATCACTTAGTTACAAGAAATGATAGAAAATGGTAAACTATATAACTAACTTATTGGTAAAATGTATGGTAAAATGGTATGGTAATGGTTTTGAGTACATGGTGTCTCTAATGAGATCTAAACGCGAACTGGCCCACATTTAGGTGAACGAGCGAATGTGCATATTTGCGTTCGATGCAATTATGCGTTTTCGCTGAGTGTTCGATTAACTCGAACACAACTAATATCATGCAACACAAGCTCTGTCACATACACATGATTATTTGTATGTTGATTTGGCCAAACGCGTTGGTGTTTGGAGTAAAGTAACAGGGAACCCTAAAGTGGCCAAAGAGACTATATTAACTTTCGTTACCGGGAATCGTTGTGAAGTTACTTATTTTTGACATCAACAGGGTAAGAAGAATTAAGATACATAATATTTAAATTTCATAATACTTGGCCAAAAGTCAAGAACGCGCTCGAATTTTCCGCCATTGACAAATGGTAGCTCATTTCCAATTGCGTGCACATCCATAGTGATGCGTACACATAATACAAAGCGCGAACTTGAGCCGGGATGTCACAACCTGCTGCTGCTATATATACCTCGCCGGAGACAACAGGAGCATAGTCGGACAACACTTCGATCCACAACTCCTTCTCAACAACAAAAATGGCCTTTAAGGTAATTTCTTCCGAACTTATAAAATTATAATAATATTCTTTTTGGTAAAATGATCTTTTTGGTATCAATTATCCTTTTGGCAAGAACCGAAATCTTCGACATTTTGCAATTACAAAACTATAAATGATTTCCAACCATAATCATAAATCATGCTAATTCCTTAGCTTTCAAATTCCTGTAAAATGTTAGGTATGCTTAAAAGCTATGAATTAGTAGGAGTCAAACTAAGTTCTTAGAATTAAAAACATAATTTACTGTTCGATTCTAATTTTTTCAAGATGTGCATTGAGATCACCACTATCTTCCAGTATTTATCATAACCACAACTATGATGTTAATTCGAGTCACAATCAATTAAAAAACTACTCAACAAAGTCGGAATGCCTCACCGCTACTTAACGCTCATTGTAATGCGGGAGGCGACACCTTGCATGTCCTTGACGAACGAGCTATCCTCAGCTTGTTAGTAATTTCTCCGCGCATGCGCTTACGCAACTGCACTAGTCTCGCCCTCGTAAAACCGTGTCACTGTTTCAAGAACAACTTATGTGTCACACGTTAAATGAGACTAGTGCCTTCAGTGATGACCATTGACGGAGTTTAACGAATCGATTTGTTTCAGTTCGTCATCCTCGCATGCGTGGTGGCTGTGGTACGCAGCTCCGCGGTGGCCGCCCCTCTTCTCGCGGAGCCGGTTGTAGCCGCGCCCGTTGCCGCCAGGCTGGAAGAATTTGATCCTCTTCCGCAGTACAACTTCGGATACAATGTGGCGGACTCTCTCACCGGCGACTACAAGAGTCAGACGGAGCAGCGCAGCGGAGACCTGGTGCAGGGTCAGTACTCGCTGGTGGAGCCTGATGGCACGCGCCGCGTCGTGGACTACTCCGCCGACTCAGTGAACGGTTTTAACGCGGTGGTGCGCAAGGACCCGCTGGTGGCTGCTCCGGTCGCCGCCGCCCCAGTCGTTGCTGCTAGGTACACCGCTCCCGTAGCTTACTCAGCAGCCTACACAGCTCCCGCGGCTAGGTTCGCGTACTCGGCGCCGGTGGCGGCCGCGTACACAGCACCGTTCGCCCGGTACGCGGCGACACCCTTCGCCTACCCTGCTGCTGCTCCTTTTGTGACGGTCTAAACATCAATTTCCCGGTTCCTGATGACTGACAGCGATGGCTAATTAAATTTTTTACGACACAAAATATGTTGTTTATTGTTTATTACATCTACCAACTTGCATTGGGCGCGCGTGGTTGATTACGGCCCACTATCCTCACAGAGAGCAGGCCTGTGTCTCAGCAGTGGGAACATAATAGGCTGATTAAATTATCTTCCATATTTGATCTGCTATGTGATCTACAGTGATGTATTCAGTAATAATTGCTAATATAAGACGAACTGAACAAAATATAAGAGAAACCGCGGGTGATGAGTAAGTGGTTGCCTACCTATTTCTATACATGGATGGTGTTATTTTATTATAATTTCCTTTATTTCATTTAGATATTTATAAATTATTTTTTTAAATATTAAATAATAAAAAAAATATAGAAACATTTAATCTGAATCAGAACTTTATGAATGTAGGTACAGGTAAAAGATGTTGTACAGACGCCAGCACATCAAGCTACAACAATCTGTCAAATTTATTTAATAGATTTTCAACTTTATCGCTGATAACTAAGGTTCAAAGTTGATTGGAAAAATTTGACAGTTTCGGGTAGCTTGATGTGCTGGCGTCTGTACATAAATTAATGAGATCGGCCACAGTCTGCCTTACGGCGTGCAAATCTATATCTATACTAATATACTGAATGATTATTTTTACAGTCTACAAATTTTTACAGGCTGTTCTACCCATGAATATAAACAACTTTCACTATAGGAGCAACTCTTAAATCACGAATAAAAATTCTGCTGTTTACTCAAAAATTCAAAAGGAGCGGAGCACCAATGAAGAATATTTCAAAATTGGGTTTTTTTTTTCTTTGGAGAGCTTCCGCTGCGTGCGTTGCGTAAACGGTTAAAGTTTCGCAAAAATTGTGTATTATTCCCCTTTAAAAGTTCTAAAAAAATCCGCGACAGCATATGTCTATCTTTTAAGGTTGGCTCACTATAACCTTTTTTATGCTAACCAAATTTGTTCTAAAATAATGCATTATTTACGAAGGTGTTTTTATAATAATATTAATCCTTATCCAAATAAATACGCCCAAAGTAGCTATTCCACGCGGACGAAGTCGCGGGTAGAAGCTAGTTATTACATAAATTAAAATATTAATACAAACAAAATAATGTTACCAAAACAAAACAAAAATTAAAGTGAAATTAATTAATAATATGAAAATACAAGTCATACAGTCAGTCATACATAAGTCTGCAATTAATTATAACAATCGCATAATCTGGATATATTCATATCATTTAGAAAGTCTTTCACTGAGTAATAACATTTGCTTAAAAGTAGTGCAGTTACCTTAGATTTATAAATGGTTACAGAGTAATCCTTAAAACCATGAGGTATTTAATTATAAATTGCAGGTCCCATTGTCATAATACTTTTCCTTGACAGTGCTGTTTTGTAATTACCCGAATGTAGCAAGTTCTTGTATTGGGATCTCAAGGGGCCAGTGAGTTCTTATATTGGCCAGTGACGGAAATATGTTTAGGTTGGTTTTCACAAAAATTGCCACCTCCAATATGTACACACAGCTACACATCAAGCTATACATTACCAGTTTATGCTGATTTCTCATTGGATAGGATTTCCGTATAATGCGAGGTCAGCTTAAACTGGAAATGTATAGCTTGATGTGTAGCCGTGTGTACATACAAACATTGAAAAGTCAATATACTCAGAGACGGAAACACAGGTTCACAGCTGTCTGTGCTTTTAAAGTTTGACTTAGATCTAAGTACACCTTTTCCGGGCCTTAAAAATCTCTTCCCTCTCACTACAGTTACCCCAAAATATGATTGCGAATCTTAACACTGATGCAAAATTTTAAAATATGATGTATTATTATTAGTAATTTCTTTTATTTTATTTAAATACTTATAAATTATATTTTTAAATATTAGAATAAAGAAAATATAAAAACATTTAAAATATAAAAAATAGTAGCCCACCGATGTCGGGAACAGGGTCCAAGCCAGCGGTGGTCAGGGCTCCTGAGAGAGGAACCTCCTAACAATACGCGCCGTGTCCAGGAGTACCGCTTTTTCGATCAAGCCCTTGATCCAGCTGCCTAACGAGAGCCTCTTCAGGTGTTGGTCGAGGCTCTTGGTCACAACTATCAGCACAATGATTGCTGTATTCACATCCCACATGTCGACAACCTCGCGAGCCAGGTCAAGATACTTAATCTGTTTATTTTTTTCAGCTTTCATGCGGGACCGCTATATCAATAATCATTGTGCGACGTTCTAATCGATCTATCATCACTATGTCTGGCTTATTGGCAACAATAGTCCTGTCAGTGATGATAGATCGATCCCAATACATACATAACATCACGCCTTGTTTCCCCGAAGGGTTGGGCAGAGGTGTCCCTGTAGCAGGTACACCCACATTTCGCCAGTTATGTCTAAGTCCCATGTAATAGGGGGCGAGCCTATTGCCATCAACCGGGCACAAATCCAGACTCCGAGCTGCTACTGAGAAATTTCAGATAGAAAAACCCAATAACCCAATACAACGTGATATTGCCATTTTCGAGGAGTGGGTCGGGCACATATCTATAGTACGGTACTTCCGATTCCACAAGACTGTATTTCAGAGCAAGTTTCTGCATAATCCTGGTTATCTGGATAATCCTGGCTACAAGGTTGTGCCTATGCAAGTAGTCTCCGTTAGCCAGACGAGAACAGCCAGAAATAATGTGTCGGACAGAGTCGGACTGATTGCCCCGGACGGTGGCATGCCCGACTGATGTCAACCGTGCCGTCCTTCACAATATATTTCCAGTAGTTGTTCGTCATCATATTAGTTATTTTATTATTATTTATTTTTGTTAAATAATTGATTATTATTATCGTAATATAAATTTAATTTTAATAAAATAATAGAGCTAAAAATGCGGCAGGTAGCACCTATAGGGCCTTTAAAAAACAATGTGAAACGTAACATGAAAGGATATTTAAAGGGATTTCGTATAGTTTCGCAAAATTCGTAGATCTGTCTGACTATCAGACTTTTCCATGCTACAATGCTTAACTTGTATTGTTACGTATGTTACCTCATATCTTTATATATATAATTCTTCCGTACGTGTGTTTGTCACCTAACTCCTCCTAAACGGCTGAACCGATTTGGATTTTGTTTTGTAAGTATATTTGAGTGGATGGTTTGAAAATACAATTGAAACCCGGTAGGTGGCGCTGTTCAGACAGGACAACGTCTGTCAGGTCCGCTAGTTTTATATATTATTCTTCTGTACGTCTGCATGTCACTGAACTCCTCCTAAACGGCTGGACCGATTTTGAGAAAAAAAATCTGTGTGTTTAAAAGTGGATCCCTGGATGATTTAGATTCATAATTGGACCTGGTGTTCAGTCACGACAACGTCTGTCGGGTCCGCTAGTACAAGATAGACACAGAATAAGAACGTACAGTAGTCATAGCCAGTCATACTCGTAGGTAATAACAAAAATAAAAGGAATATTATCGTAAGTGATAAATAGGTAAGGTTTAGTAGACTCACGTAGTTTACGAGGACTTAACAGAGTAGATCCCATAAATCCTTATGTAATGATGAACATCAACGGTATTTACCAGATACTGAGTCATTTGACTTCTTAGACCATAGGTTTAGACTGGTTTCACAGCTGTCCGGAAGACCCGCACGGGCCGCCGCACACGGAAGACCCGTACGGGTAGCGCCGGGTAGACCGATACGGTTAGCGGTGTACGGGCTCTACCCGGAGCGGGTTGCGTATGGGCCAATCCGCGTCGCTCTAAAACAATGTTCTAGCGCCTCACGTGTGTCTCCGTTCCAGAATACCGTACGAGTGGCCCGCACGGGTCTCCCGGACAGATGTGAAACCAGCCTAAATGGTCAAGTTTGACCACTTCGAAAATTTCGCTTTACACATATTAAGTATGAGCAGTTTTGTTTTCTACCTTTATTATTAAAACTACTATTAAGTACCGCTTATTCCTTTGAGTAAATATGTACCACCATAGTAAATAAAGATAATCTGGCTAGAACCATCGATTTATATCTCTGGCTACAACGATACGAATGTTCAAAATAAATGCATGAGGATTGCGCTCCCTTGCTTTTCCTTCATGAGGTTTTCCGCATGAAGGTCTTAAACGTGCCTTGATTTAATCTTATCATAGAAAAGACAACATTTTAGAAAATTGGGCACAAACAAGAAATATGTAGTTGACCATAGAGGAAAGTAATATGGTACTGTAGTTGACTGACATTTCTATTCTGTTGTCGAAAGTGTCGTTTGGTTATTATTTTATTTGTAGAGGTTTATCAATACTGATCACACTGATCAATACTGCACTAAAATGGAGGAAAAGCAACTATATGGCGCACTTACAGTGTACCGTGAAAGAGGAGCTTATTTACGTCGACTCGAACAGTTCGAGAAGGCGAAAGCCTCGTACGACGAAGCGTTCAACAGCAATCCTGAGGACGTGCGCACACTGACGGGGCGCAGCCAGGTGTGCGCGGACGCCGTGCGGCCCGTGCAGGCGTATGCCGACGCCGAACTAGCGCTCAAGCTGTCGCCCGGCAACATGAACGCGCGCAACATGCAGGCGCGCGCCATGTACACCATGACCGACTTCGAGCGCTCAGTAGTTATGAACTTTCGTGGACTGCGCCAGCGCCGCCAACCTCCGTACTTCATGGAAGGCATCAACCAAGGACTCGAAACCATTCAAGACTGTATCGGGACAAACGCTGGCAATGTTATGTTAGACTTCCTACCACTCATTAAACAAATAGAAGCTGCACGAGCTGACGCTTATGAGCCTCAAAGAAAATTGCATATTAACCGGATTCCCAAAGAGGAACGAAAGGACAAACTGACCCAAATGGAGGCCCGAAAAATCAGCACCTTATCTCATGTACTTGCTATGAAATATCTTGGGCCAATGGCTTACGATAAATTTTTTCTTCATGAGCTTATGGAAGACTCGCGAATTAAATCTGCAAATTCTGCTGGAAGCGAGGAATTGAAAGAAATTGCTAAAGAAGCTCTACGATCTCTTAGTGAAAGGCAGGACATGCTGCGCGCGCAGAGACCATACTATACTATAAAATTAGCTGAAAAAGCAGAATCTACACACCAGACTAAGTATAAGGAGGCTGTACTGTTGAGGGAACGTGAAATTGGAGCTAGGACCGCAGAGCGCTTATTGAAACAGATTGAGAAGAGCATGCGTGAGCTTCGTGTAATGGATTTGATGGCACAGGCTGAGCGTATGCAGATGTTCCTCGATGGAAAGACTCCAAGAACATTACCAGACAAAGAGATATACTTGGATCGGTTGTACAGAGCGGTTGGAGAAGGATACCTGTCACAGCACCGTCTGTCTTACACCCTCAGCGAGCGAAGCAATCGACGTCGCATCGCTTTCCTCATGGGTTTACCTATTGGCCGTCCTACTTCTTTCGATTCTGTTATGGCTACTTATCCGTACAAGTTCATTGATATCGAATGTGCCACACAAAAAGTAAAGCAAACTCTCGACATGTGTGAAAATTCAACTATGAAGTGTTGGCTAATGTACGAATTGGCTCGGTTACTTTCCAAGCAGAAGAATTACGCTCTTGCTAAGTTTTACGCGAAACGATGCCAGAGAGAGGCTCAAGAATTGGGAAATGTCACGTGGTGGATGAATGGCTGCTTTGTTCTAATGAGTGGCGATATGCAACAAGGCAACGCAAACGAAGTCCGCATAGAAGTGGAAGAAGCTTTCGAGTGGTTAAAGAAATTACAGGACCCCGAGCAGGTGCAGGCCTTCCTGAACAAATGTGCAGAAATGTCGTCAGAAACGGCAACTGGAGACGATCGTAAGGCGATAATGATGCGCGAAAAACAGATCATAGGAGTTATGGATCCGGAGACGCGCGTGGAGACGCAAGTGTTGTTCAAGCGCATGTCGAACGTGCCGCCGGGCCGGCGCTTCTCTGTGCTGCCGCGCAAGGCGGACAGCTCCATGGGTGACTCGTTCTCCGAGCGCAAGAAGCGCTTGCAGCGCGGCCTGTCCGTCGTCGCCGGACCCGAGAAAGAGTTGCCGGCGCCACCAAAGTCCGGCGTTTTAGGGCTACAACTGTTTAGTATTTGAGTTATACCAAATTTCTAGTTTGTTTACAATTTATTCATTCGTGGCGCACAAAAAAAACGCACAATTGCTTATTTTTTTTCTATGAATTGTTCAATTATTATTTGATAAATTTTTGAAGTATGTTATTTGTGCGCATCTATATACAATTTTTTTATTTTAAAGTTGGTATCTACAAAGGAATCTTTTCACGTGGAAACAATGGCAAAGGCAATAAAACCATTTTATAGGAAAAATAAATACATAATTTATTTACATTATAGCATTCAAGATTGTCGTAAAATAATAACTTCTCTTAATGATGGTAGTAGGGAGCAGATGAGTAAGCTACAGGGGCGGCGGATTGATACGTCACAGGGGTGGCGTACTTGACGGGGGCGGCGTATGCGACGGGGGCGGAGTGGTAGGCCACAGGGGCGACCACCTTTGTGACGGGGGCGACGACCTTGGCGACGTGACCGATGGGCTCCCTGTGCACAACGGCGTTGAAACCGTTGTGGGGGTCAGCAGTGTACTCAACAGTACGCTTGGTGCCGTCGGGGTCCACCACGGAGTAGGAACCGTGCACAACATCACCGTCGCGGGTCTCGTGCTGGCTCTTCGAATCTCCTGTGTGTCCATCCTGCACGTCGTAGGAGAAGCTGTACTGGGGGTTGGTGTCGTAAGCCTCAACTTTGGTGGCGGGGGCTGCGTATGCCACAGGGGCAGCGATCTTGGCTACGGGAGCTGCGGCATAGTAGGCGGGAGCGGCTTGGACGGCGTGGCTGGTGTAGGCAAGAGGGGCTGAGTAGGACACCTGGGCAGGCAGGAGACCAGCGCTCGCCACGGCCACTAGGCAAGACAGGACGAAAAACTGTTAAACAAATGAAAATTTATTTAATAACATATTAAACATATATGCATAATATACAACAATTCTTATAAGTTATCGGTTTATTTAAGTACCTTGAATGCCATTTTCGGTAGTGATAATGTTCAGCAGTGGGATAGAACTGCCGCTTACAGTACACGGACTCGTTTTATATTCAACGCGCGTCCACTCATGCTCAGATTTATGTGACGTCACAAGCCCGATCCGGTAATCGAGCCTCGTACATATATGACAGTTTATTGAAACTTTCGCTTTTAATTGAGGTGGTTAACCAAGGCAAGGTCGCGATCTTCACTGGAATGCGAGCGGCCGCGTCCTGCGCCGGCACAACCAGCCGTGCATGTAGGTACAGTCAATCGCATGTCCATGGTAATTTGCCTTCTGACAGCGCCTTTATTTCTTAGCAGGTTTTTGAAGATCAAGAATAAGCCAACGTTCGGTTCGCACGGACGTAATAAAATCGTGGCGATTTTTTTTCGTGAATTGGTTTTTCATCGCTCTGCTTAGCGCCGAGAGTTGAAAATCCAACAGTGTGTTTTTTGAATGCTCTGGAACGAGAGTGCGTCCCAGTGCGTTGAATTCTCAACGCTCGGCTTTTAACAGCGAGAGTTGAAAATCCAGTGCGCGATAAAATCCCGCCGCGATTTTATTACGTCCGTACGTACATCGGCTTATAATAACTAACGTGCAGTATCCTGCGGACTGTAAGGATATTTCGTTGTTCATTCATGTCATGTCGTATAACACTAAGGACGAAGTGAGCTTCCAGGTACGAAACTGAGTAAATTAAGTGCAATCAAATCGTTAAGCGTGTAGTGATCGTTCCTGTACATTACCTGATCATAGTCATTCCGATGCCCTTTTCTCGTTTTTACACGTTTGAATGGAGGCAATAAGAGAATTTTTTTACTGTATATTTAAATCATGCAAAAAATTGGATCGTTGCTATATGTAAAATCATTTGAGTTAATACATTACATAAGACAGCACGTTGACCTACTGCTTTACAGTTTGTACATCAGTCTGCACGTTGCCATCAGTCAACTTTTTACCCAACTACGGCAAAGCCAAACGAGGGTTATAATTTTAACAGGCTATATACAGAAAACTATTACCATGGATTCAGTATAATTATGATTCTGAACCCCCTGCGTTGAAATTTTTCGTCAATTATTTAAAAAAGAATCTACTGTTTCATACATTTTGACCGCGTTAGTCAATTGCAGTTTTCTATGAAACAGCAGATTTTTTTTCAGAATCATGTGTTGAATCCATGGTAACAGTTTTCGCGTCGATGGTGCTACCCTGTATGTAGTTATACTACTCGTCGTATTTTGACAAACGAGGTATTGTTGGAAGCGTAAGCTATTGAATGCGCTTCAATTCCTTTAGCATCCGTGTTTTGCATGTGCTAGAACCAAAGTTCTTAACAGTAATTTATGAAATATAACAACAATTTTTTTATCAAAAAACGTTTATTTACATAAATAACAATAGTATAAAAAGGTCCTAATAGTACAAAACATATCAACAACAAAATTGTAATAATTCATCTAGAAGTAGTATGGGTGTGGTAGCCTGGGGGCGAAGAGAGGCGCGGGCGCGGGGGCAAAGACGGGGGCAGGTGCTCTCGCGAGAATGGGGGCGGGGGCGACCACTCGCGGGGGGGCAGCGACGACCAGTGGCTCACGGCGCACGACCGCGTTAAAGCCATTGAGGGGATCCGCAGTGTAGTCCACAGTCCTCCTGGTACCGTCGGGGTCTACAACTGTGTAGGAGCCTGTGACGAGGTCGCCGTTCCTGTGTTCCTGGTGGCCTTTGTAGTCGCCGGTGAGGGCATCCTGGACGTCGTACCCGTAGGAGTACTGCGGCAGGGGGTCGAGCCGCGCAAGGGGCGCAGGGGCAAGTACGCTTGCGCTCGCGATGCCTACTACGCAGATGAATACTACAATCTGGAACAAATGAGTGTGTTGATAAAGGAGTGTTGATTGACATATGTTGTAAATAAAATAAAGTTGAATTGTCTTGTTTAACCGGCTGTCATTCGTAGATCTTTGACAGTCGTTACGGGTCGTCAGAAGCCCGAAAGTCTGACAACCAGTCTTACCAAGGGGTATCGTATTACCCAGTTACTGGGTTGTGGAGGTCAGATAGGCAGGCGCTCCATGTAAAATACTGGTATTCAGCTGCATCCGGTTAGACTGGAAGCCGACCCCAACATAGTTGGGAAAAGGCTAGGCAGATGATGATGAACCGGTTGGTGGTCCACAAATCCACCTCAAGCACGTATTTGGTAAAAAAGTTATAGAATTCTTAGGCTGCTAAAAAAGTTATAGAATTCTTAGGCTGCTTCCCAACCAAAAGCGAATTTCCGAACAAAAGTGACATATTGAATGATCGCTTTTGGTAAAGAACAGGGTAAGTAACTACCCGACTTAGGCAGACCGTCAATGTAAGTTCTCAAACCGAAAGCATTATTATTTCAAAATCAAACACATGATTTTCAAACTATATGACACCACCAAAACAATTTCTCCTAGACGAGACGTCTATGGAATAAATATGACGTATTAATAACGCAATCAATCCATTACACAATAATAATAGGATTGCAACATTATAACAGAGTCACATTGTTCACAAATGCGTCGTCCACTAACTTGCGACAGGCTTTAAACCTTTTCTTCGTAACTAAACGCGACGGGAATAACAATACTATCAATGTATGCGTAGTATGCGCCGTCGTACGCTTGCATTTTGACTGAATTATAATTAAGTACTGCAATTTTACACATTTAAGTATCAGTTGAGATGTATTTATAACATTTGTTTGAGTTAACATTGCGGGAAATAAATGCGTTTTGTACTTCACATATTCATACACATTAAAGTGATCTATTTTCAAATTTAAGCTGTATTTCTATTAAAAAATATACGTAATCAATTGGTGCAAGAATATCCCTTGGAAAAAACTACGCATTCTAAAGATATCTGCACCTTTGAGAAAAGTGCGCGCGTTGATGTCTTTTCAATTAGAATTTGGCTGCGATTGCAAAGCTAGAGCCAAGATCGGAGCTATCCAGCATATTTTAGATCAAGCCTTCAAGGTCTCAAGGGATCTCTATTGCTAATATCCTTATTGTACTTCATAATATTACCGTATGCAAAATACGTGCTAAGATGTGGAGTTGCGGACATCAGCCTGTTGTACAATACACTTCATAATATTATAACAATGTATGTCTACGTTTGATAAGTTTGAAAGCTTTACAATGTCTACCGGGGTACTAATGGATATAAAGGTCGTAATTGCAAATGTATGTTATTACATAGTCATCAATAAAATCATTTCTGAACCTTCAATGCCACAAAAATAAAGTAACTTAATACGTTAAAAGGATATTTTAACATTCGTACATGACCGTGAATCTGACTTCCAAGAAATTTGACCTTTTATAAAAAAAGATAAATAAAAAATGTTCAAGTGAACCAATTCATTGTTATGTGCAGGGGCGAGTCGAATCGAAAGCGCCAGAAAGAAGGCAGTGTCGCAAAGCGTCCCGATATGGATCGCGTTGGTCAATGCGCGCGCGCACGAGCCCGCATGAGTTACCAGCAGGCGCGAGCGGCGCTCGACTTAGATGATAATATCATGATGATACTCAAAAGTTATCACTATCTTTAGACGTCATGCTTTACTTTAGATTGTAACAAAGACTGAGGACTATTGCTAGCCCTTTTTATTTCTGACAGCATTGACAGTTCAGAAGTATAGCTTGTCCACTCTGAAATGACGCGCCCCACTACTGCATTACCCATAGCAATCCGCATTACCGTGTACGTAAATGCGGTAGTGGGGCGCGTCATTTCCGAGTGGACAAGCCATACATATTATTGGTTTAATTGAAAGGTTAGAATCAAATTAAGTTAGGTCAAAACACAATATTAAACCAGTGACATTAGGATTTTGCAAATGATAATAATGAGAATAAAAATCTGATGGAAACAGTGAATGTTTTATCATGATATTCAGAGGAATTAATAATTATACAACAATAAGTAAATTACCTTGAATTAGAAACACTAAATTAAGAAAACCAAATTAAAAAAGAACTAAATAATTAAGATCAAATATTTAATTAATAAAACGGTAATTTAAAAATAAATAAAAATAAACTTTTTTTTAAACTCACCTTGGAGTCCATGTCTGTTTGTATGGGATAGGATGGTCACAGTCCTCGGTGTGGAATGTGATTCCCGTCGGCCGCCCTCGCGTTATATATCGAGCACCACGTAACTCAGGACGTGAGGTCCATACACACGGCTCATTGAAGAAAGTGCTTGAATAACGCGACATCGATGACTCTTGCGATACATGTTACGTTTCACGAACTCTATGCTTTCATTGAATCAATAGATTTCCGGGTTTGATTCATTGTCAAAAATTGTGACATTACCATGTTCTTGGCATTCGAATTTAGCCATCTTTGTCATCACCTAAGCAGTCACAATACTCATCTTTGAAGCTAAATCCAGTCATTTCTTCTGCAACGATGTTTGTCGTTTATTTGTACAGGCCACTGTTTGTTTGTCGTAGATACAGAAACATGGTAATATTTAGTTCTTGTATTTGATCATCGCAGTTATAATCAAACGCTACGGAAGAAGTATTGACCTAAGGTCAGGGGTAGGACAATTCCATACATTGACAGATTTGGGATAATTTTTTCAAAATGTGCCATCTGTTATCCCCATCCAAAACGGTTAGTTACTTTTAAAAATTCTGCGAGGGGGCTCTCTATACCCGTACTATATTACTTTCCTCTATGCCTAAAGTTTAGTGTTATTAGTGAAAGAGGTTTTCTGCTCATACATACACCAAAGAGGTCGACACCAAACAGTCTGACGTGGTGACATTTGGAACAAAATATTTTAGTTGGCAAAGTAGGTAGTGCCATCATCATAGGTCTGCTATGATGATGGCACTACCTACTTTGCCAACAAGAGCTAGTAGGTTTTGATTTGAGTCATTCACAAGCAGCGTTATTTGTTTCACATTTATTTTAACAACTTAGTTCCCATTCGAAGTGACTTAAGTGCGATAGTGGCGCCCTCATTTTCATTTTACTTTTTGTTGCCAAGCTATAGTATATTCTATTGCCCCTCCCTTAGCTTGCTTCTAATAAGACCTATGGTAAAGGATAGGATAGCATAAGCTTAACATTAACTCGTAACAAATCTGCGTCATCTTCCCCAAACATCTGAAGCGTAGTGCTTGCATGGGGTTTCAGATAACGTTGTAACTGCCTCGTTGGTCTACTGGTTGCAAGCACGACTTCCAGGCATGGGCCTGAGTTCGATCCCCGTCCCCAGGTCGGAGAAAGTGTTTTAGAGTTATACCGATACGAATTCTTAATGGATGCCTGAAATCTGGATTTTACTTAAACATAACAAGCGAAATGTGTATGTACAGACGCCAGCACATCAAGCTACCCGAAACTGTCAAATTTTCCCAATCAACTTTGAACCTTATACTTCAGCAATAAAGTTGAAAATCTATTAAATAAATTTGACAGATTGTAGTAGCCTGATGTGCTGGCGTCTGTACTATACCCAACCCTGCCTCAAGTACAGGGGGTATGATGCTATGTGATATGTGTGGTGACGCTATGACCTACTGGTGTCTTTCTTTTCCATCGTTCCCTGACTGAGGAGCACCACTACGTACAATACATCACAGTCAATGCAAGTCAACCAACTTGGAAGAAGCGTTCGCCTTGCTCGTGGTCGGTCACAGTTCTATCCTAACCTAACCCATTTGGTCGGGGTGTCCTGGTTTAGTTTCTACGACCAATTCGGCTACCGCCACGATCTACCAATCAGGGACGGTTCACAATTTTACGGGTGATAAAATCGGATAGATTATGAACCCTGTCGATAAGTGCAGGATCGTTCACAATTTGACTATTTGACACTGATAGATTATAAACTACCTACCTAAAATGAATTCGTTATATTGTAACAGTTCACTATTTTTCGTTAGTTTATAATCTCGCTAGATAGATTATAAACTAAAGGTATCATTCCGTACCCGACCACAGGAGGCAACTGCAGGCGACGTGTCGCCGCAACACGACAGGTTTCTATGAATTTCTATGAAATACCTTCCGTAACTAGCGACACGTCGCTGGCAGCTACGGGCGAGTGACGTGCAGCCCGACCGCAGACCAGTGTGCCGCCAACGCTCGAGCGATAGTCACGTTTTTCTATCTTCTATCTACCAACTGGAATACGGGCAGTTGCCGCCTGTGGTCGGATTCGGAATCACGACGGCAGTGACATGACGCCACGACGTGTTGCCGCGACATGACGCCGCGACACGTCGCCTGCAGTTAGTTGCCTCCTGTGGTCGGGTACGGAATAGTACCTTAACGCTGCTCTCAATCTTACGGTGACATATACACAGGGCCGCGCCGCCCGTATGTGCGAAGTGTGCGGCGCACACAGGCGCCAGGGCACTAGGGGCGCCCGCCGGAGGAGACCCTCGTGCCCATGCCCTTAATATCAGCGCCAATTATTGTTTTTTTTTTGTACACTAGCTCTTCCGAGAAAAATAAGACAGTCATATTATAAATATCTTGACTTTAGAATGTAAATAACTTAATTCGCGTTTTCCTTTTCTCAGTAATTGCCAAGCGGTAGCAAAACGTTTTTTTTTTTTATTTTTACGAAAATAATGTAAAACTAGAGAACAAATTTACGTAAAATTAGAAAAAAAAAATACGTGGCGAAACAGGACGACAAAAAAAGAGGCGCTTCATAGGTTTCGCACACAGGCGCTGCCGAGGGTCGGCGCGGCCCTGCATATACACGGACAAAGATTGTATCAATGTGTAGCAATAAAACATAATATAACACATTAGATACTTAATTGTAGCCACAAATTGATACAATAGTATGAAATAAAGATTGTAGACAGTTAAAAGAATCTTAGTCCGTGTGTCCATCTTTTTGAGACTGACTGTAAGAGATTGTATTAAAAAATTAACAATTTTCTTCTGAAATTAGGTCAAGGGGATAGTGTACTCATAGCCATGGACAGAATGTTAATACTATTAATATTAATGGCGCACCACTGATCGACGATCGATCCCAAATTGTCGACATGATTAATGACCTTTGACAAATTGATTACCTAACAAAAGGAAAAACCGAATGTGACACTGTTAGTGTCTTGATGCTTTCTACTCCTTTTTTAAGTACTTATCGACAGTTAGTTTCTTCTATCACGTATTAATAGACATTGGTGCCGATTCTCTTGTCACAAATGCCTCTAAACTGGACTAAAAATCACCAAAATTTAGTTTATTCCTGTCAAACGACGATTTCCCATTCTGAAATAGACTAACGTGACACAACTTAACTATATTTTAGTTTGACAAGTTATTACTCTGAGGACAGCACTAAGATGGTAGGTACTGAGAAATTAATTTAGTGAAAATGGTAATTTTGCTATTCTGAATTTGACTTTTTTCACCTAATTAGATTTTCTAACTAAATCTGACTATTTTTAATCGCGACTAAAAATGAAATTGGTTGTCATGAACTTTAAATTCACACCAAAACCTCGACTTCAGATGCAAAAACAGTACTGAATCTTTTTTTTTTCTATTGCTTATATTTCAAAAACGGTGTGTCCAATCGCAAATATAATGAAAATTTCGACCCCCGTTATAAAACCTTTAAACCCCTAACACTCTACATGTAGGTAATAATTTTTCATATTTTCCATACAAAAAGTGACAAATTCCATATAAAACACGTCGAGGCTGCGCGCCTTCGGCTCTAAAAAGATTCACGTGGTTAAGTATCACGTGTGGAGTCGCTATTGTCAAATTCGATTTAGATGTGTCAAAATTATTTTTTAATTTAGTGAATTTATTTTGCAGAATAGCTTTGAGATTTTCATAGTCAAAAGTAAGGAATTTTAGTGATAGTTTAGTTTGTTTAGTTCGGTGTACAAGAGAATCGGCACCATTGAGGTTCGATGTAAACTAGAGCAGACACCGCGAACAAAATTTTTGCGCAACATTTTGTTGTCCGGGACAACAAACGTGTCTACTAAGTACTTGAATACGCATACACCGCGGTTGCCACATTTAACATCCGCGGGGACACATCTTTAAGTTTACATTGAACCTCAATGCGTATAGGTATATCATGTATGTCCCTGTGTTATCTTATCACCTGATAATGGTAATTTTATTAATGTTGAATAGAAATTGACGTAATATCGTAAGATTATTTGCCACAATAAACAATGAGTTGGACTTGTAAGTAGTCGTTTGCTAATTGCCAAATGGTTCAGTTTTTACGGTTCCGTAGCTAAATGGTAAAAATGGATCCCTTATAATTTCGTCTGTCAGTCTATCCGTCTATCCGTCCGTCCGGATGTTACACAGCCATTTTACTCGGAAACTATTTGCACTATACTGATGAAATTGGAAATGCACCGCTAAACAAAGGTGTATAGGGGTGGCTCCCCCCCTCCTATAAATATAATCGAGGAATAAATCAATACACATAGAAGTGTGGTGCATCGTTGGATCCCATCATTAAAAAGATTGTGATGTTTCTAAGTGTCTTTTTTATTTATGTCAATAGTTTTTGAGATATAGGATATTTTCAGTTACAGCCGCAGTCGTAACTTTGTTTTATATAGTTTTTTTCGAGAAATAAAGTAAATACAAACTTATTTATGATCGGTCGATAAAATAAATACTGTGCATGCGTAAATTTTCATCCCAACTACGGAACCCTTCACTGTACGTGGTCCGACACACAGTTTGCAGGTTTATCATATCGAAAGTTACATGTATTATTCAGAGCACTTGATTGACTACGTATTAAGGAGATCTCATCTTATCTCTAAACCACCGCTGCCTTTGGTTGACTGGTAGAGAATGTATTGTGTGCGAAAAGTTTAAGTTAATTTTTATTTTTTTTATTTTTGTTAGATCCAGCCTGATCAAGGACATAAATATTGTATAATTATTCCAGTGACATTGAATCTGATCTATTTCATTTTGTATTGTATTGTAAAATGACTTTGTATTTGGCCTATTCCTTATTATTATTTTATTCGTGTGTTATTGTGTTTGACTTTATGTTGTTTATTGCTGTTGATATTGATTGAAATCATGTCGACGCCTTGACATGTGTTTTTATTTCAGAGTTGATTGTATTTTTATAAGTTTTGACTAAGATTGAGACAGTTGTTTACAAACTCAACAGAAAACCATCATTGTTCTTTGCGGTGCCCTGACAGGGTTCATGTACAGAGACCGACAGTGGATATTGTAAATGTGTTATGTGCATGAGAGCAAATAAATAAATAATAAATCAATATAATGTAACATACAAAATACAAGCCTGACAAGTGTGGGTAGCTGACACGCATCATGTGTCATAATATGATGATCACAGGAGGAGACTGTAACGGTACTACACTAGCGGGTGGCCTAAACTAGAGTAGTAATCAGTTTATCCTGAAGTACATTCTTCGTACTTCGCAGCATTTAGCAGCTAAAGATTAGACAAAGTATCGTATTTTGTCACTCACTGTAGGATATGAGGGTCAAACCCTAATCACGTACTGTTTTATGATCGCCATTTTGTAAGCACGTAATACACACGGTGTAAACAGCACATGCTGTTTATACTAAACCGCAGATGACAATTATTTTAAAATACTTCTCACATAACATGTTAACAAAAAAATAAAAATAATCTCAAACATTTATTTCATTTTGTAAAAAGTAACAAAACTAAAACTAGTAGTATGTACAATTCAAGTCTTTAGTGGTTTGCTAGCGTCCGTTTGTCAGAGTTAGGCATGTGGCGACGTTCTACCACGCAGCGGTGTACGCAGCAGGTACGGGGGCAGGGTAGGCACTGTATGCGGCAGCCACCGGCGCGGGGTAGGCAGAGTATGCCGCAGCCACTGGAGCGGGGTAAGCGGCTCTGTAGGCAGCTGCTACAGGAGCGGCAGCGTAGCGGGCAGCGACCACGGGAGCAGCGGCTACCGGGGCAGCGGCGTAGCGAGCAGCTACGGGAGCGGCCGCATAGCGAGCGTAGACAGGGGCAGGGGCAGCGACCGCTGCGGCTACGGGAGCAGCAGCGTAGCGGGCGTAAACCGGAGCAGGAGCGGCCACAGGGGCAGCGGCGTAGCGGGCGTAGACTGGGGCAGGAGCGGCGACGGGAGCAGCTGCGTATCTCGCAGCGGTGACGACTGGAGCGGGCTGGGCGACAGCGTACCGCGCGGGCTCGGCGACGACGGCGCGGGCGGGCGCAGCCACCAGCGGCTCATTGCGTACCACCGCGTTGAAACCGTTCACTGAGTCGGCGGAGTAGTCCACGACGCGGCGCGTGCCGTCAGGCTCCACCAGCGAGTACTGTCCCTGCACCAGGTCTCCGTTGCGTTGCTCAGTCTGGCTTTTGTAGTCACCGGTGAGAGAGTCAGCAACGTTGTATCCGAAGTTGTACTGTGGCACGGGGTCAAATTCTTCCAGCCTGGCTGCGACGGGGCCGGCGGTGTATGCGACGGGGGCGGCGGCGATGGCCGCGGGCACTGCGCTGCCGTGAGCGAAGGCCAGGAGGCAAGAGAGAACAACCAACTGAAAAGAAAAATTACAAAGCATTAGTCGCATGTAAACTTACAAGAAAACGCCTACACGTGGTTAGAGACATTGACATCTCTCTTGAGTCATACTATCTCCATTGTTTATACTTTCGATGAATGCTTTTTAACACAAAAATGTAAATTGTGTTAGTTCCTCATTCATATGCTAAATAGTCTTTTTAGAAGATTTTTTCACATTTTAATCACTTTTTATGATTATTATCACTGTTTCACGATCACTTTTAAAATACACTTCACAGATCGCACTGCGCTCCGTACCTTGAATGCCATGTCTGCTGTTTGTTGCTGAGATGTGTTCAGGGGTGAGTAGAGCTGTGAACTGTACCCTTAGTTTGACACTAGCAGCATTTATAGTAGTTGGTGGAACGCTTGCCTCATCCTGGTGGCATCTCCAAATTTGAATATATTCAAGTACGCACGTACGAGCGGGCCGTAGTGCGCGCCGGCGCAACGCGAGCACGACGATGGTGGACCAATGCCACGTCATGTGAAGGATTTTTAAAAATAATTATAATTGCTCTAACCATGTCTTACTGTATCTGGCTAGATATAAGTCACTGTAGCTGTAACGTTTCATAATAACCTGGTCAATTAATAGAATTAGTTATCAATGCAGTGTCGTTGGTGCTTTACGAGCGGTGTACCTTGTGTTGCAAAGGTAGAGACGATGTACGATGTTGAGCAATTTTCGCGAATCAATGTACCTAATCTATACCCAAATCTGAGTCTGTAGTATCGATCACTCAGGACTGGCAGTACATAAATAGTCAATAAAGAACCCTCTGAACAGCTGAGGACGGAAAGCTGGTGCTACATCTCTTTTCAACAATTCTTCCATGGTAGTGCTCATGCTATTCTAACTGTAAAGAGTTTATTTATAAAGTTGCTTAAAGTTAAGTAATAATTAGCGACTGTTCAACCATACATTTTTGACGTTTGAACGTCACTTAACTTTAAGCAATGTTTATAAGTAAACCCCTAAATGTTCAATCTATGCTGCTTTCGTCACCAGCTCGGTATATGTAGTAAACTTTGTCAATAAGCTGGTCAATGTAGTAGACGACTCTTTTATTTATAAAACATTTCACATTCATAAATGCACTTCACGTCCACAAATTAAAAACGCGCAAACATAAATAATGGTCGCGATCGTCATGAACTATGAATTTATTAAATACATAAATCACTTTCATTATCTATTTGCACAGAAATAATAAAAACTATTGTAGTTAGTCATTTTCATCCATTTTTGAGACCTGAGGCATGTTTTATTTATTTGATCGTTCTGAAAATTGTATGTTTGCACTCTGGCTTGAACTCGTTGGTGGCGTGGCTAATATGTATGCTATTTAGTACAGTTATTTATTTATTTAGTTATCTAGTTTTTATTTATATATTTATTTATTTATTTAGTGAAATAGACGATGACTTATAACGAAAACAAGCGCGTATACTTTTGTGAACAGACCTTTGGGCGTATAAATATTATGGAAAAACTACAGGATATATCTACTCAAAATAAAATTATTTGAACTTTTAAATAAATTATCTATCTCTGTACGGTTTTTATTTTGCCATTTTCATACTACATAAATTATTTATTTACGCCCAAAGATGATTTAAAATTAGTGTTGAAATATGGAAGTTTCGACGCTCATAACTTCTAAACCTATATTTTTTTCCAATTCTGCTTCCATACAGGGCTAGATAATGACAAGTCAAAGTGATATAATTTTTAGTTTTGAACGTACACCGTCAAACAGACGAGTAATCACCATACTACATTTGTATGGAATAATGTCCGACTTATGCTATTAGTGTAACCGGAGAAGATGATATCTCTGCAGATATGTTTTATATACCTAACCTTTATAGGTTTAGCCGACCAATTATATAAAGAAAATATAATTTTCAGGGTTGATGGAATGATGTGAATTTATAGTCATGGTGGTGGTCTTTACATTTCATCAACGCTCACTGATGATAGAATAAGAAAAGTTAAAAAAGAATTGGAATAAGACGGCAGTCACAATCTGAACTATACATTACGGTATTTAAATGTATAACCTTCTCCTAAAATACCTCACGGATCGCGTTGGCATCAACCAAAGCCATGTAGCAACGGATAGCGTTGAATTAAAGATAGGGACATCGTGTCACTAGCCACGAACTGTTAGCCCATTACATTGTTACATTAGAACAACTTACATGTGGCCGATTGATTAGAAAAGTTCGTCGTATCTTGCAAATGTTTTAGGGCCATTTACGGACTCGCTAAATCTTACCGGACTCACTATCCGACACAATAGTAGAAAATTTGCAGACTTTTAAAACAAAAACTTCTAGGACACAACTGATTTAAGGTCAACAGTAACACAGCTGATTTATGGTTTGAAATCGCCAACACGGAATAACCAAGCGTACTTAGTGGTTCGTACCTTCGCTGTATTCATAGCCGTCATATTGTTTGTGTTCTGTCCGGGGATCAAACACACAAAACGTTATAGCGTCAAAGGTCAGCCACTGCAAGAACCGTGCCGTCGTAAAAAAAAGTAACCTCTATCTATAGTATCGTAAATTTATACAACCTGCCTTCTTGAGCCTAAAGCTTTAAACACGACCCACCGGTTGGTAAACAGAAATGTCTGAAGTCTCTGATATCCGCTAATCATTGGTAAGCTTTACTTACCTTTACCTGCACTACAGCTGATTGACGATTAACCCATATATCTGGTATTATTATCGGATCCAGTTGACTCGGGCCGAGCTGTCACTGACCCAATATTTTAATAACTTAACACTTTCGACTCCATCCACTTTTCATAGAACTCATACGCCATGCCGCCGAGAGGGTTGTCGGCATTACGTTTGCGCTAAAGTTAACCAACGTAGACGGTCAACGGCATTAGATTTAAAACACTGTAAAACTAAGTAAAATAGTGTTTTCAGGTGGTCTTGTTGTTTCTCGTCTTGCTATAAGTACATTGTTTCCAACCTTTTGAATGTTTAGTGAATATTTGTAAAGGTGAAAATTTAAAAAAAAATGCTTGGATTTTAAAACCAACGCATAAACTAATAAATCTTATTAAAATGTTCTTCAGATTTTATTTTCACGGTTTATACATAATACTATATTCGCAAAGAAAAACCTACATTTAAAATGAACCCTCCGCGAAGGCTCCCGGCATCCCATATTCGACTAGGTGAACCCTCCAGCCTCCTGGAGGGTTCACCTAGTCACACGTTCAATGTCGGGAGCCCTCGCTCCCGACATTGAACGTGTTAAAGATACTGTAGTAGTCGAAAAATATGTATGTCAATGTGTGTACCTATGTGCTAGGTCGCATTAGCGTGGTATGCTTTAGAACAAATTAATTTGTACGCTAGATTGGCGATAGTTTCACAGCCATTAAGTAAAGGGGTTTGTTAAGTGAACTGTCACAGCTGCATTCCAGAGCGGTCGCAGTTTTAGACAATGCCCTTTAAATTATACAAAGAGTTATGTATACTGGACACAGCGACCTCAAACATACCAAATGATGGGTAAGATGATGAAAATCATAGGAGGTCAAAAATGTATCAATTTTGCCACTTTCAATCTTGCTTATCCACCAACACGCACTGGGTCCGCGTGGTGGATTACGGCCCACTCCCTCTCACAGAGGGAAGGCCAGTGTCCCAGCAGTGGGAACATTAAAGGCTGATTATCCAATCTTGCTATATTTGGGATTTTAACAAGCGTGGACCGGGGCAGACGCAGCGGTCGCGGCGGCAATGGGAACAGGGGCACCGGCGGCGGCAGTGGGTGGTTGGCGTAGCGAAAGCCAGGTTCAGCCGCGTACCTCACACCGGTAAAGATCTTCTTTTTCCGTAATAAGTGGTTGAATTTTATTGGGTAGTTACTCGTATTTGTTTGCTTGAAGTGCAGATCAATCTACTGTAAAATCACACGATTCAGTAAGTAGAATAAGTTCTCTAAAATGTGAATTATGAATATTATTATCCATCAATAATGCTAGTTGCAACACACATAATCATTTTTATTAATTCCATTTGATATTTACAGGATTTGAAAGTAGAAGTAGAAGAAATGAAAACTTTTGATCAGCCGCTGCCCTATTTTCACACCAAAAATAAAAGTCGTTTTCCAGCAAGAATTTTTGGTCAATGTTACTTAGTTTGATGTAGAGAATGCGTTTATAACAGCTATGTGATGGGTCTTTTTACACTCTATTTTTATTTTATGTATCGTGCAACATTTTTTACAGAGTTGAGAGTTGTCCGATTTTGACGATGCTTTTTTATTTGATTGTATTGCGTTTACCTTGAAGTTGGTCCCATTTAAAATTGAAAGAAAAGGAAGTTTTATTATTTTATAATAATCTACATTCACCAAGTGGATTAAATACGTTTTAGTGAAGCTAACTCAAAGAGATTTTTTATAAAAGGTTAATAAAATTATACCACCGAGCGAGCTTCCTCTACCAAATGAAAAAGAATTTTCAAAATTGATCCACAATTGATGAAAATATCGATAAACAGACATTTTAATTTTAAAAAAAGACGAACATAGAACCTCCTCCTTGTTTGAAATCGTTTAAAAAGAGACCTGTCTTGTCTATCCATTCCGTAAAAAAAAATTACAGAATAGATAGACTGGAGTTGATTTGACGATGAAGATGGAAGACAGTCAAAAGAGCTCCTCAACAGTTTACAGCAGCTACATCGTGTTTGGACTCATTTCATTCATCTTGGACCTAGCTGGGTTATGACTGTCATCGAGGGTCTGATGATGGAGACGGAAATTGAAAAGCGAATAATATAAACTAATGCGAGTACGTAAGCATCGTAGCAGGTGCCGTTCGGTAGTTTCTGCATAACCCCATGGGAAAAAGGCGTGAGTATGTATGCGTATGCAAAAACGTTTTATAAAAAAGTTTGTTTAGTGCCGACTCAAAATTAGTTACCTACTTTAATTTCGGAGGTTATTTCGACTAAAAGATTTTAACATTTTTATTTTTCGCTTTTCAGTTTCAATCGTCTCATTAAAACAATAACTTAAAATCTCATTCATTTATTTCATTTCGTAAAAAAAGAAAAATAATTAGAACTAGTCGTATATACAAATCAAGTCTTTAGAGGTATACAGATACAGGCATCATTTGGTCAGAGTATGGCATTCAAGGGTAGCGGTATCCGGCGGCGGCGGTTTCTACGATTTTGGCGGGAGCAGCACGGGCGGTGGAGACCACGGGGGCGACCGCTGTGGGAGCGGCCGCTACGGGGGCGCTGTATGCGGCCACCGGCGCAGTGTAGGCAGCAGCTACTTGGGTGGCATAAGGGGCAGAGTAGGCGGCAAATGGAGCAGTGTACGCGGCATACGGCGCAGTGTATGCGGCGAATGGAGAAGTGTACGCCGCACTGTAAGCAGCCGCTACAGCAGGAGCGGCGTAGCGGGGTGCTACGACGGGAGCGGCCGCGTAGCGGGCGTACACAGGAGTAGGAGCGGCGGCTACGGGCGCAGCTGCTAGGGGAGCGGCGGTGTAGCGGGCGTAAACCGGAGCAGGAGCGGCCACGGGGGCAGCGGCGTAGCGGGCGTACACTGGGGCAGGAGCGGCGACCGGTGCAGCGGCGTAGCGGGCGAAGGTGGGTGCAGCTGCGAATCTCGCAGCGGTGACGACTGGAGCGGGCTGAGCGACGGCCACGGGTGCAGCCGCATACCGGGCAGACACCACCGCGGGCTCGGCGACGACAGCGGGCGCAGCCACCAGCGGCTCCTTGCGCACCACCGCGTTAAAACCATTCACTGGGTCGGCGGAGTAATCCACGACGCGGCGCGTGCCGTCAGGCTCCACCAGCGAGTACTGTCCCTGCACCAGGTCTCCGCTGCGCTGCTCCGTCTGACTCTTGTAGTCACCGGTGAGAGAGTCCGCCACATCATATCCGAATTTGTACTGTGGGAACGGGTCGAACTCCTCGAGCCTGGCTGCGACAGGGGCAGGTGCCGCGTATGCGACGGCGGGCACTGCGCTGCCGTGAGCGATAGCCAGAAGGCAGGAGAAGACCACCAACTGTAATAGAAATTGATAATTTAGTATGAGAAATTCTGTTTCCTTTTTGCACTACGATAACTTGTCTATTATCTTTATTGATATTTTCCAGTATTCTAAATATGATGCTTTTATCACTTTTAGGATTATTTATCACTGTTTCACGATCACTGTCACACTTCACAGATCGCACTGCGCTCCGTACCTTGAATGCCATGTCTGCTGTTTGTTGCTGAGATGTGTTCAGGGGTGAGTAGAGCTGTGAACTGTACCCTTAGTTTGACACTAACAGCATTTATAGTAGTTGGTGGAACGCTTGCCTCATCCTGGTGGCATCTCCAAATTTAAATATATTCAAGTACGCACGTACGAGCGGCCGATGGGACGACTGGACAATGCCACGTAAACAATGCAGTAACTTGCAACATACTTGGTCTATGAAACATCGCGGTCACACCGATTCTTCGCTCAATTCACGAAATAACGTGTTTTTCAGGACTTGTGTTTGCCGATCTTCACGGTTAAAATGTCGCTAAAAGAGATCATATTTGTGAAGTGGAAACAAGGATTGCATAACAATGGGTGATTTGAATATTTTCACTTGAATGAAGTGATCCCAGAGGCTCAAGGCGACTGATGTACATACATTGGACATGTATTGACACTGGCTCTCTGTACTGTCATTAGTCACGGTGTGTAATAAAAAGTGATTAACAATTTCACTTGCATAGCTTACTTACGTTATTCAGTATCCTTTTTATTGACATCGCTATGATTGTAAGAACATAAGCATTTAGAGTCATTAAACCTTACTTAGTAAATGGACATCCTTTAGAGTAACGACTATCGATCCTGGACCACAACACGATATCGACTCAACATTTTTGCTGGTAATAACTGATGCATCTCAGAGAAAGCGTACCTGCTTTACCTGGTTTAAGGAAGCTTACACCCGTTAATGCAAATAACACTACGCTATCATTACGATGATTTACTAGTAAACAAACTTACAATCTTTTTCAAATTAACAAACATGTTGTTATTTCTTCACTCGTTACAAATCACTCTAAACAACGATAATGGTCTAGTTTGGTTCGGCGAGCTCTTTCGTGGATAGTCGCCGACATTTCAAACAGGCTCGTCGGACATAAAACTTGTTACAGTTACGAAATTACATGTGTACACAAATAAATTGCATCCTTTGCAATGAAAAAACTAGTCTATTCAAACTTGATCCATATGTCTCTATTTCTGTGAACTAGAAATTGTTCTTAAGGTTATTTACATGGGGCCACTTCGAGACTGACCTCTTTTTCTGGAAAAGCGAAATTTTCATAATACAGGTTGCTGGTATGTGTTTGCAAACTGCTCTAAAAAACCTGACAAACATGCATAAATTTTTCAAAATGTTTAAAGTTTGCAAACTATTTTCAGGCAACTTAAAACGAATAGAGATACAAATACGGTTAACTTCTTTCAACGGCAACGGTTTGTAAGACTCTATTCGTCTGTGTCTATCTCATTTGCATGACAACGGGCAGTTTTCTCAGGTGAATGTATTCGCAAGGACGGAGGTCGTGCACTATTTTGACTGACGGCTAATGGTACGTCGTTAGCCCGCGACAAAGTGTGGCACACCATATTAATCTTTGTTTTGTGTAGCGTACTACAAGATTGTACCAACGAAACATATTTTATGGGCTTAGCTTGCTATTTATTATCTCTGTCTCGGTACACGTTGGCAATTTCTGCCTTAGACGAAACTATTGTGAAAATTTGTGAACGAAAATAATTAAGATTTTCAGTAATAACGGAAAATATGGAATTTTTTATATAAATTAGTTTTATTCCGGAAAATTATCAGTATTACGGTAAACTTCAGACCTTAGAACTTCCCTGCCGGGGGTTCGAAGAAAACTGATGGGGAAATCGTGGCCCCTGGCAACAGGGCAACCGAAGGAACACGGGTGGGTTTTAGTCAGTAAGAGTCTGACACGCCCTCCCGCTCCGCCCAGAGTGGGAGAAGTTATTTGATAATTTCCCACGCAAAAAAAAAGACCTTAGAACTAAAGTTACAAGCTTTATAGAGCATCCCCAGTGGAGCAAGTACGAACAAAATATGCGGTCAAACGCCAAATGTGGCTTCGAGTTCAAAAGTGCAAATTAATTTAAACATTAGTAAATGAAGGCGTGATTTATTAGTAATTTGTAAATTTAAAATAATTTATGTATTTAGATAGTTTGGATATGCAAAATATGTAGTAGGTAGCCTTTATAAATATTTTTATTATTTTCGTTTTCATGCGAAAATAACACAACGAGCTTTACGAGTTTACCAAATTGCCAATTACATTGTATGCTTTTCGTGTACGACAAAAACATAATAATTGATATATTTTCCGATATCTTACGCCTTTTTCACATACCCACCATATTCAAAAATTATGTAACATCTGCGCATTATTTCACTGCTACAGAAAACGAAGGCAACCTCAATCGTCCACCCTTGAACTACCCTCGGCCTGGCAGCTAGCGGCTCATGAAAATGCGCGCGACAACGATGGCGTCCATTTTCCTGGCGAACGCACGCGCGTCCTTCACAAGGTTGCCAATTGTTGCGCAACAGAGAGGCGCGTGCGCGGCGCGGCCTGCCAGCGTGCGCGTTCCGACACTCATATTATGTTGACGGTGAGAGATGACCGGCGAATTGTTGACGAGTGACCAAGATTAATTAGTTCTTTACATAAATTGCTCCACCGAACTCATCTAGTTTCTTTAAATATTATTGTTTCTATTGACGTGTGAGAGTGTTTTTTTAAACCAATTAACAGAAATTAAATATGATTTATCATTTGTGTTGATGCAAGAATCGAATATTGAATTGGTGTTTGAGATATTTAAAGAAAACCTTATTTGAATAGCAGAAAGTTAGGAAAAGCTAGAAAGGTTGCTCAAATAGAACCACCAAAAATTTATGAACATTTTTGGTCTCTCGGGCTCCTAGCAAAATAGTTATAATTCATACTACAAATGGGGGTGAAATGAGGATGAGCTAAATGCAAATAAGCATCATTTTAAAAGGTCTTATCAATAAAAAAGATGATAAATGTATATTAAACAATAAAACTGTAAAGTCAGAAAATTACCGTTTCAACTTTACCACGACTTATTTTTCATACAAATACCCTTGTGATCTCACAAGGGTATTTGTACGAAAAAAAAAATAAGCAACTAACTAGCAATAATTAATTAATTACCAAGTAAATGGAAGTATCTGCTTGCACTTACTTAGGTAGACATACCAACTGAGCGGATTACGTCTTTCTAAGCACCACACGTAGTGACACGTTACGTTTCAAGATCACAGTTCAGAATAAATAACCTATTATCAGCTATGGCGAAACTTGGGAAATTCCTATGTCCAGCAGTATTCTTCGAATATGCGATACACTACGTTGAACGACTGGTGAACCTGTGTTACCGTGTGGTCTAATTTAACAATTTTAGTGCATCATGCAAAGAAAATGCAATGTATAGTATACTAGCTTTGCCCGCGGCTTTGACCGCGTGGAGGTCGGAAATCATCCCACAGGAACGTACTACTAGGATAAAAAATATCCTATGACTTTTTTTATTCGTAGCCTACGTCCTTTAAAAATAAAAGTACTGAACCCATAGTCCAGGAGTCACCAGATTCCCAGAGGGTCATCGCCATCCGGCTCGCCCGAGGATACCGCACGGTCTCCTGCGAGGCGGCGAGCCTCCTTGCCGGATTACCGCCATGGGATCTGGAGGCAAAGGTCCTCGCGCACGTCTGGGAGTGTCGCGAGGAGGCGAAACGCCGGGGCTTAACTCCGATGCCGCAAAAAATTGCGGCACAGCGGACAGAGCTCCGGCGGGATCTCATGGCGTCATGGAGGGTGCGATTGTCGCAACCCCGCGCTGGGCACGCCACAATCGCGGCGATAAGACCCCTCTTTGAGGAGTGGCTGGAGAGACGCCACGGCGTTCTCACCTTCCGCCTGACGCAGGTCCTCACCGGACACGGCTGCTTCGGGAGGTTCCTGTTCAGGATAAGGCGGGAGGAAACACCCGGGTGTCACCATTGTGTGGATCGGCCTGAGGACACGGTGGAGCATACGGTGGAGGTCTGCCCGGCTTGGACGGAGCAACGCCGTGTTCTCGTAGAGGCGATCGGCGGCGGTGATCTCTCGCGTCCGGCTCTGATTCAGGCCATGGTACGTAGCGAGAGGAAATGGCAGGCCGTCACCTCCTTCTGCGAAGCGGTAATGCTCGCGAAGGAGGAGGCGGAACGCGTGAGGAAGAGGCAAATTTCGCGCCCTCACGCCCCTAACCGCCGCAGGAGGAGACGCCCGGGGCGGGAATCGCGAGCCGATTTCCGGCCACCGTAGGCGCGGGCTTGCGGACGGTGAGCAATGGGTAGCTCGCCGTCCGATAAGGACCAGGCCCGGGTCGACGGCGTGTTGTGTTCCACGCGCGCCTCAAAGAGATGTCAGCAGAATTGACGGGGTCCGCTAGGGCCAATGCCTGCCGGGGGTTCGAAGAAAACCGATCGGGAAATCGTGGCCCCCGGCAACAGGGCAACCGAAGGAACACGGGTGGGTTTTAGTCAGTAAGAGTCTGACACGCCCTCCCGCTCCGCCCAGAGCGGGAGAAGTTATTTGATAATTTCACACCCAAAAAAGGAGTCACCAGATGGCGGACCGCCGATCTATTTTGTGTGGACCATAAGTGAACAATTTATAACTAAAACTTTATCTAAAAACATTAAATTAAAAATTTGAGAAATTTAATTACCTAAGCTCGCGCTTTTGTCTTCAGACAGGCCAAACAAAAATAAAACATTTTCACATTAATAATTTACTCTGTTATTTTTACATACCTATTTGTTTATTATTTAATAAAAAAAATATTCAGGATTATTTTTGTTTTAATTGATATTTTTAATCCTGGTTGCTAGTAATCGTCTACCAAATGGACCGCGAAAATCATTTTTTTTTTATTTAGGGCTCCCCCAATGATACTAATTGGTTATTCCACGGTGGAGTTTCTTGCCCATTCTTTTCCATACGAAAACTACCTTTTGGAAGGGGCGACTAGAATCAATTCTATTTTTGTAAATTTTGACGTTCAAAAGTTCCTAACTGAATAAATTATTTGACTTTGACTTTGGTTATCCTTCCCATAGTAGACAGATAGAACAGATAGGTTGGACGCGGCTGTGTTCAAACGATTCATCAATCTGCATGTGAGAGGTGCGGGTTGATGAATCGACATTATTCCCCACTTTTATTATTTCTGTAACATACTTTTTAAGCTTTTTGTTACTAACACTACGGGCCTTGGTTGTCTGAAATTTTAATTTTTTATTGTCTATCAGTATGCCAAATTTTATCCAAATCCGTTCAGCCGGTAAGGTGTGAAAAGGTAACAGACAGACAGTTACTTTCGTATTTTTAATATTACTCTGAATATGGATTAAATAGCGGTTGGTCACAGTTATCAGTCAGAGTGCCCTACCTTAGTTACTGCGGCCTATTCGGAATTAGAAGCCACACCAAACGCTTATTGTGACTGCGGATAATCTATTCTACGTCACGTCTAAACGTGGGTAGCAATTTTGTTAAACTTAACGCAATGACAATCCAGCTGAACGTTGTTCAGCTGTTTCACATAACGGAGCTGTTTTGTAAAAACAGCTAGCGGTTATGTAAAACAGCGGATTCGACAATCCATCTGCGACAGATATATGACGTAGTTCCCTTTTTGAGTAGTGAACGTAATGTACCTAATAAAGTAAATCAGAGGCAAAGATTTTAGAAACATTATTACTTGTGCACATTCGAGCAAAATTAGTTTAGCACCACTATCAGCTGATTACACATTACCCTCTATTTCAATAGATACTGATATATGGCACTAAAAACTTACGAGGAAAACCTTTAAGTGGTATTTGGCATAAAAACATAATTTACACCTTTAACATTGATATTACGTTTATTACGAAAATTATATGATAGCAGATATCTTAAATAAGTCGTCTGAAGCAATAAGGTTCGACACTTCGTTCATTTATATTATAATTAATTTGTTCTCGACAGTGTGTGAGACTCCTTGCGTGTGACCTTTTCAGCGCGTGCGTTGAATATACGTGACCTTTTACTACTGTCAAACAAACACACGTACCCACTAATATTGTGACATGTTTTACAACTGTATTTTATCGATGATGACTCAGACTCACCGTTGCTAGTGCTAAAATTCTGGGACTCCATTGAACCTACTGCAGTCAATTCAAATCCCTCTTTGAATAGAATGGTTGATAAACGCAGAAAACAGTAGGTATATCCAAAGTGAAGATTCTCCACACTTTTCCACAACATGCAATGATGAAAAAAAAATGAGATCATAATAAAAAAATAAAAAATACCAGGTTCAACGCTCGTTGATGTCTTTTCAATGAAAAAATAACAGGAAAATTATGATTCATTCATTAGGTAATTCATCGTTGAATTTATTTGCTGCCAATCTTTCAACTTTGAATCAAATCATATTCATTGATGTTCATTTATTCGAATACTATTCGATTCAAAACTCAGATGCGAACTTTATGATACTGGTATCGTTACACAAATTGACATTAATCACCCATTTTGTATTGATTTACATGTATTTTGGTTCGACATCGACCTCACCGATGGCCAGATAAACCTACCAACCTTAGGGAAACCGGTATCAATCCAGAAATCTTAACTTTAATGGGCAACCTACAAATTGTCATTACACTCTTTCACGAGGTTTTATTAAAATGTTGACCTCAATCGGCTATTTAAAATGTGGGAAGCGTTCGTTCTGCAAGAGCCGTTTAAAGAGAAGCATTCATGTGTCTTTTGATTTTTTTCTGATGTAACTCCATAGTTCTTAGTACCGTGAAACATCCTTGGTTGAACATGGAGTCACATATGGCGGGCTGCTTGGCCTTAAGATATTGTTCCGCAAAAACAAAATAAATAAAACAAATGTAAAGGTCAGTGTTATTTGACCCTTTGTTTGGACAGGAAACGACCGCTCTCCTATAATTATTGAATTTAATTTGAGCAAAGTTGAACAGGTTAAGGCTGTGCAAAAATTGCGCTCGTTAAATCACTGCCATTTACGAATTGCTCACTATTTGCTGAGGTAATTGGCAATCTGATTATTTTCGTTGCAAATCTCATGAGTATAATTTTTTTACTGCTTGTGTTGAATTTAAACGTTGAATATAACTTTGTTTACAAATAATTTTTATGAATACATTTATATCACTGCAACCGGGCACAGAGGCATCAACGCCTGGTTGCAGAATCACATTCATTCATAGCATCACTTACCAGCGCCGCACTTGCTTAACATTTCACATTTCACGTTCAAATCTGAAATTCAAATGCAGCGCAAAATACTCTTGTACCAAAAAAGTAGTGCACATACCTTGACTCAAATTATTGACCTCATTGCTGTTAGGAGTGCGTCACACTGCTCGACTTGCGTCAGGCTGTCGCAGCTCTGCTTTATATTCCGTCGCCAAACTCGAACCTAAACGCTTTCCTTGACAATAATTCTGAGAAACAACGCAAGAGCTATACCCCTTTTTTTTTAGTTCGGAAATTATCAAATAGCTTTTCCCGCTCTGGGCGGAGCGGGAGGGACAGACTCTTACTGAGTAAAACAAAACCCACCCGTGTTCCTTCAGTTGCCTGTATGTTGCCAGGGACCATGGTGAGACCTGTACCCCTGGCATGGACATAGGTATATGGGTCTACGTTACGCTCGCTAGTGTAACTTGTTTTACAGCGGTGCCGATTCCCTTGTTCACAAACTAAACTAAATTTAAGTTCAGTGCATCTTTTTCTTTCTATTTCATTAAGTAAAGGACAGAAGATAAATTTTAGTTTAGTCCTGTCACAGAACACTGGTTCCCGATACAGGCAAACTTTGGGCATTATCGCAAACATTTACTGTTAATAAGTTATTTGGAACATATAATCAGTTTATTAATAATCTTGTAAAAATGGATCAATTAAGATTTATTCTTGCATACGTAATGCATTTACGAAAAGTTCATCCTAGGTGTGTGTTAAACTAGAATGTTATTGTAGGCAGTAAATTCAAGGATATGTTACAAGTCACATTACCATAGTATATGCCTAAAGGTTGACAACTGACACTTTTGACTACGTGATGAAGAAAGTAAGTGACTATTTAAGGCCTTATCGTATATTTTATATGCACTGAAATGCTGATAGAAATGTTTGATATTGTGAAGGTATTATGCAAAAGGTTTTGTAAGCCTAATAAGTAAGAAAGAAAAGAAAAGGAAGAAGAAAGAAAAATAGGTTTATTTGTCACAGAAACACGTGCATACATAAAAGACAAAAGTAATCAGAGAACAACACAAAGTACATAACAAATCACGAGCATAGAACAGAAATTACTTAGGCGGCAGCTGCACGACATGACTGTGACAAGAAGGCTTCCTCTCAGCATGATGCAGTGCTATGGGGGACCCTCAGCATAGCGCTGATTTTCAGTGGTCACCCGAAAAAAGATGCACGGAAATCAGGTCAGGTTCAGTGTGTGGTGTTAAGTAGTTTATATTAGAATAAACATGTGGTACAAAACGCTTGCTTTGCTAAAGTAATTGTAGCTTGAATACATACTTAGAAACTCTTAAGTGATACATACATAATTTATTTTTAAAGCCAAGTGTACAGCCACCTACATAATAGAATGATATCTTAACACAGAAAAGCTATTTTCATTTTCCGATACATAGAAAACTAAACAACTAATTATACCTACCTAAATAAAATAATTATCATTGCACATATGACTATTGATCTAGAAATTAACAAATCTATAACCTACATTCATTACTTCAAACTTAAACTAGTTTCAAGATAGTAATCTCTATAGAAAACTTAATTCAATTTTGCTATCTAAGATCGCTTCATAAGTTCTTGACTTTATAGGATCCATGACCAGTTAGATTATAAGCACTAACTATTTAACGACAACTTGCTAGATTGACCTTAGCTTAAAAAGTTACGAAAACTTGAATACAAAGTTAGGCAGCAAAACTGGATCTTTCTACATTCGTACTACGCACGGTTACGATTTTTAAACTATCTGTGTTTACTCAGGTGAAAATGATTATATCAAATCAGTGTCTTGATGTAAACTGGAAACCATTTTACATCTAGGCATCAATAGGCTAGAAAAAACCAGAAATAGAAAAAACCGGCCAAGTGCGTGTCGGACTACGCACAGTGAAGGGTTCCGTAGTTGGGATGAATTTATCCCAAATACAAACTTAACATTGTAGTTGAAGACTTTTTATAGATTTTACTGTAATCTACGAGTGAAGAACCATTCTGTCATTTTTTCAAAATTTTAAGCTCAGTAGTTTCGGAGATAAGAGGGGGAATGGTCAATTTTCATCTATTTTCATAAATATCTTTAAATGTATTTACTTTAAAATTATAAAAAATATATTTGATATCCTCTCAACAACCCCTTTCATTTGATGTATCACACGATACAGTTTGAAAAACATTTTTTTTTTAAGTTTCTTATTTGCCCCCCAAAAGTGACGTCCGTGTTTGAGTCACAGAAATACTTATGTGTACCAAATTTTAACTTAATCGGTCCATTAAATTCGGAGCAAATTGGCTGTGACAGACAGACACACGAGTGATCCTATAAGGGTTCCGTTTTTCTTTTTGAGGTACGGAACCCTAAAAACGCTTGAATAGATTATGATCTGAAGTCCCCGCCACGAAAAGCTATAAATTTTGTAAACACACATTCAGGGGTTTGCAATCTTTGGGTAAAATAAAATAAAAACAGTTTTGTACTATTTTTTTACAGGGATATAATTATATTACCACACACATCTAATTACAAACAAACAATATAACCTAATCCGCGAAAACACCACAAACAAACAGACGCATTCGAAACTCGAAAGACAGCAGAGACAACGTCAGCGTGAACTTACTTCAAAATCGTGATCCAAATATTTACGTTCCATGAATCAGATGCGTTCCAGTACCACAAAACCTTAGACGACAGCGCTTTATATCGCTAAAATATAACCCGATCAAGTGAAATTGCTCATTAGTTTCGTATAACACGTACGTTACTTTGACTTCATTGAATTTGGGATTATTTGTTGTTGAGTAAATTGTCGCTACGTAACTTGGTAGAAGTTCTTTATTTACAAAAATTATAGCTTCTCGTGACGGGGACTTTAGTAGTGTTCAATTTTATCGTGATGCCCCGGGCAGATTTACCGCGTTGTCTTGTAGCTTTGTATAAACAAGAGGTAGAGTCTTCTAAGAAAGCCGCGCTAAGTGAAAATATCCTCTCTCGAAGAAATCACTTTATGCTGGTGAGATTACCACACCGCTGCCGTCACAGACTGATACCAATTACAAATAGAGCAGCATGCAATGTGTTCAGTGAACAGACACGTATCAAACGACTTGCGCTTTACACCGCTTTACGTATGTAAGCGCTGTAGCGACAATTGCACCATTTAATGCGTGGACACAATACGTAAAGATTCTGGATATTGCCGACAATTGAATACTACGCAGTTGTGTCATTCTGTTGTTGGCTGTTACTCACACGATCCTATCAATTGCTAGGTGAACGCATTCAAAGTCCTAACATTCACAAGACATTTTAGACCAAATATGTGAGTGAGCAACATGCATATCTTCATGGTTGTAACAAGGGGACGTCAAGGGAAGGCAGCTGCCCCTCCCTGGACTTCCTTATGGAAGAGTGGAAGCTATGGGAAAGACCTTTGAAAAATGTTTCCTCCCTTTGGGTCAAAAACTGGGTAAGCCCACAATAAAGTTCACAAATATTCAATCAATGGGGATAAAAACTGCCACTTGCTCACCTCAGATGGCGCTGATCTCCAGCGTCTAATAATTTGACAGCTAGTCATAATTTTTTTGTAAACAAGCAGTTGATTTTACGCTTATTTAATTATTGAGCCCCGTTACGCAGCTGTTACAGCAACAATACGGGGACCCATGTATTTACCAAAAATGTTATAAGAAGAAAACTGTGGGAGAAAGCTCTCCGAAAAAAATTGGAACCCGATATTTCGTCGAGACGATGTGCTATCCTTTAAGCCTTAATGGGAGAAAGTAGTTTAAAGGTGATGCTCCCAAGATAACTTAGACCGTTTTCATTAAATATAGGTAGGCACTTGTGAAGTGATATTATGTAAATTATAGTAAAATATGTGTGTGTTTATATTATCATATTAGATCAGTGCTAGAAGTGCTATCTCTGAAGTTTTTCAGTCAGGAAGATCACGCCCGAGTTGGTTTTCAACTCTGATCAGTTTATTTCTATCGTACGCCTCCAGTTTTTAACAAAACACGAACTTAAAGTCAACAAACACAAAATAACCCATAAATTATAAAACGTTTATAATTTATTGACTTTTCCACGAACGCTGCTTTTTTACCAGTGGTAGGCGCTTCCCCTGTCCTTAGCTCGTCTTTTAATAGTGCTACACTCCAAGTCTCATACATATTTATCTAGTTTTCGTATAATTTGTGATCGACTCACAACAATGGCGGTTTAAAAACGTATAACTGTGCTGCCACCTGTTATGAGCTTTCAGTTTTTAACCTCATTATTCAGTTCCCAATGAGACTAAAAATAAAGTGATTAAATTTTATATAGTTACCAAGACTTCGCGAGCTTGATTTATATCGGTAATACGACGAATGATCTTAGTTATCGAACAGTTGTACAACTACAAAATAATATGCAAATAGAGCTCGTCTATCAATTTCATTAAAATCAAGAAAAAATCTAGTTCATTTCATATTTAAGTTGGTGATAAATAAGTTTCAATTTAAGACTCCCGCGGACAGGTGTGACGCGACTCTAGTAGAACAATTTCTATGAAAACTTTATGGAAATTGTTCTACCAGAATAGCGTCGCACCGTCCGACGCCAATTATAGAAATGATTACCCGAAACAAGGCGAAACTCAGACGGTAGGGGAGTTTAAGTGTCCATTTCCATACAAAGAAAACACTTTTTATTAATTTTCTCCTGAAATATGAGTCCAATTAGAAAAAGTCTCATTACAATATTTGTAGGTTTTTGATTAAGGGATCATCATCTGCCTAGCCTTTTCCCAACTATGTTGGGGTCGGCTTCCAGTCTAATCGGATGCAGCTGAATACCAATATTTTACATGGAGCGACTGCCTATCTGACCTCCACAACCCAGTAACTGGGTAATACGATACCCCTTGATAAGACTGGTTATCAGACTTTCGGGCTTCTGACGACCCGTAACGACTGTCAAAGATCCACGAATGACAGCCGGGACCAACAGCTTAACGTACTTTCCGAGACACGGAGGAGTTTCGATATGTAAAGATGGTCACCCATCCACTGACCAACCCTGGTAAGCGTAGCTTAACCTGATAAAGGAATACGACAGCATTTTTTTTTATTTTAAATATCGATTTTGATTTCACAAGCTGCCTACGTCCAACCTCTTCTATGGGGACGATCCACTGTGCGTCGCTTCGAGCCTGTCTGCTAACCCTTTAAGTAGGTGTGGGACTGACTGTGGGTGGGTACATGGAGTTTATCTACTGTTTGCGAGTGTTAATCGTCATCTGTCGTGCTGGTAAGAGAATAGCTAATAAGCTTTCTCTGCTTACGCACTGTGTCTATGAATGCAACGCACTACTGTTACAGATACGTGCCGTAATACACAACCTACGCATTCAGCATAAATCCTACTTGAAGCTAAACACCTGTTAGGGAAAACCTATGAGACTCATTCGCGAATATGTGATTAAAAACGATTCATTTTCATTTGTTATCTAATAAAGCCTTTTTCCTAAACTCACTTGGGACGTTATTCGTTTCGTAGTAACTATAATAAAGCTGTTAATAAAGCAAGCATGACGCCAGTATTGACCACACGTCTGCCACAGGCGATTGCAAATTGTAGTGCGGTCAAAGGCACGTCCAGTACAGTAGTCATTTAACATTTGAACTATGAAAACTGTCTTGTACTGTACTGCTACTACATTTAGAAGCTATCTAAGTCAAATAGTCACTATGGAATTGAAAGAAAGAAAATACATTTATTTAGCACAAACCAAAAAAGGATTTTACTTTAGCTTGCGTCATGTTATGATAAACAATATATTTAAAAAATCTTGTCCGTTCCGAAATAGGCTCATAGGTACTGCAGTAAAATACCTAAAAGTAATAAAAAATACTTTTATTATTGAAAATAAAAAAAAATTGTTGTTATTTAAAAATCATATTTTTGTACCAAAAATATATGATCCATAAAAAATTAGCAAATTTTCAACAGGGGTCATAAGTTATGACTTGTAGACACGCTAAACGACGGCCGCCCGTGCCCCATGTAATAACCCGGTAAAATTCCCCATTGAAAAAAAATTGACAATTTTTTTTTCTTTTTTCTTGAAAATTACCACATAAATAGACTCTCAGTAATCTCAGTACGATAAGATAAAGATAAAGATAAAGATCATTTATTTGTCCAAAACATGAGTAAACACACACATGGCATGCAAGATGTTACAATTAAATTATATCACAGTCATGTTTTGCCTTAACGGCGTACAAATATAAGTAGGTATGTTATTACATTTAATCAATTAATTATAAACTTATTCATTATTATCAACAATCCAAATTAGAATTTAAAAATTAAAATGTACTACAGAATAATGTCAACAACTCTTATATTTTAATAAAATAATCAATTTAATGTCAAAGTAATTAGAAATAACATAATTATAAGAATTAGATTAATTTATCATTCAGAAATTCGTCAGTGCTGTAATAGGCTTTCTCTAACAGAAGGCTTTTCAACCTACTTCTTAATTTTTCCGTTGGATATTCCCTCCAAGATTTTGGCAACGTATTATAAAGGATTGGTGCCATACATATTATACTTTTGCGCAATAGAGCTGTCCTGGATCTAGGAATGCAAAGTTTGCTATTGTCGCGTCTATTCCGAATTACTTTATCTGATAATAGGGGGAATAGGTGTGGGTTTGATTTGACAAATATAATAGTCTCTAAAATGTACATAGATGCAAGGGTTAAAATTTTATATTTTTTGAAAAAAGGTTTGCAGCTCTCAGTAACATGAAGTCCAAACATAGTTCTGAGGCACCTCTTTTGAGTTTTAAAAATGACATCCTTGTTTGTGGAATTACCCCAAAAAATTACTCCGTACCTTAAGTTCGAGGACACTAAGCCGTGATAGGCAGTTAGCAGCGCATCAACATTTAACATTGGGGCTAATTTGTACAGTGCATACGTGGATTTACTAATTTTTTTGCTTAGGGCTTCCGTATGTGCTTTCCAATCTAACTTTGTGTCTATAGTAACTCCAAGAAATTTGGTTGTGTCAACTTTATCTATTCTATGATCACAATAGTGCACATTAATATTTGGAATGGTTGATCTTTGGGCAAAATGCATAATATTAGTTTTTTCAAAATTTAGCTTGAGATTGTTGTTTTCTAACCATTTCACCATGGATTCTATGGAATTGTTGATGTCAGCTTCGTATGTGTCTCTATTTTTACAAGCGATTGTAATAGTACTATCGTCGGCAAAAAGTGTCATTGGGTGGTCAATACTTTTGGGTAGGTCATTAATGTACAGTATAAAAAACAGTGGGCCTACGACAGTACCTTGCGGTACACCAAATTTAACTACACGCTCTTTTGATTTATAGATTACTTCATGTTTATTTATTATATTTACTGCCGTAATTTCTGTAAATTGTCTTCTGTTGCTTAAATAAGATTGGATAAGGCTAGAAACATTACCTCTAATGCCATAAGCTTCTAATTTGTCAATCAGTATGTCGTGACAGACGTGGTCGAAGGCTTGTGTCATGTCACAGAAGATGGTACATACAGGTATATTCACGTCTACTTTTGGCATGACATTATGTAAAAAATCATATATTGCCAAATTGATCGTTTTACCATTTCTGAATCCTTTTTGTTCATTAGCTAGTATATTTTCCTTTTCGAAATAAGTATACAACTGTTTATATAAATACTTTTCGAATATTTTTGAGATTATGCTTATAAGGGAGATGGGCCTATAGAATTGCATTAACTCTTTATTTTCCTTTTTAAATAATGGTTTAACAGTTGATATTTTGAGTGCATCAGGAAAAACACCAGTCTCTATGGCAAGATTAATTAAATGGCTGAGATGCGTTGATATTTCTCCCGCTACTAACTTTATAATTTTTGTAGATAGACCATCGTATCCTATACTGTTCGTATTTTTTAATGTTTTTATAATTTTAAACACCTCGATTGGCAGACATGGGGCCAGAAAAAAAGAATCTTTTCTTTTTTGTATCATTGACGTAGTTTTTTTCCCAGATCCTGCTATAGGATTTATTTTGTCAATGAAGTAGTTATTGAATGCATCTGCAATGTCATTTGGGTCAGTGATAATGTCATTACTCACACGAATTTTGTCAATACAGTATTTCGGAATGTTGAATTTAGAGTTATTTATTATTTTCCAAGTAGCTTTTGATTTATTATCTGAAGTATTTATAGTGTAGTTATTTTGTGCCTTTTGAGTGAGTTTTACAATTCTTTTAAATAGTTTAGAGTAATGAGTAAGTTTTCTTTTATTTTACTATTTATATATTTTACGATACCTCACAACACCCTCAGGATCGGACAGGGTTTTTTTACATGTTGTTTATGTGTGTAATTCTGATTAATAACGTTTTGCTGATTTTTTACTCAGAAATATGAACGGAATTTTAATTCACTTCGCTTAATTTTGGGTTATATCAAAGGGCATATACCTAATTAAAGTTAACCCCTTTTCTAATCAAAGCTTTCCGAATAACGACTAACCATGTTTCAGTACCTATAGTGAAGCCCATAGACGTTTATAGGAGGGATTGGTCCATATTGGCTCAGGATCGAGTTGTGTGGAAAAAGGAATGGTGCCGTGGGATAATACAGGCTGATTATTATTATTTTTAATTAGGCCCTAGGTCTGTGGTTCCCAAACTATGGGTCGCACGATGGGCCTTGAAAAAATTGTTAATATTAAAACTAAAAATAGGTACCGAAATAAATTGGACGTTTCAAACTTACGGCGATTAAAATTAACTAAAATTTAAGTTGATGCTAAAGCTACAATGGCAAAAAGTAAGAAACAAATACATCCTTCTCATTGAAATTGCACGCCTTCTAGGTATTTAATTAAGAAATAAAATTTTCGATTGTAAATGAATGTTTTTTTTTCTTATTTGCACAGTCAGTCAGTTTTTTTCTCCATGACAGCCAAGAGGTGAGTCCCGAATTTGCAAGTTTTTGTTAGGTGGGTCGCAATCCAGTCAACTTTCAGAACCACTGCCCTGAGGCTTTTTTTCTTCTGACTGTGCACCACCTCCCAACTCTTTCTAAAGATAAGTAATCGGGCATTTTACTGACTAATACCATACTTAAAGCGTAATCATTTTAAACTTAGACACCAAGTAATTAAGACCATAAAGATATCAGTTCAGTATATGCGCGGGGTCGCGCTCCGGACATTGCGTCACGTTCGTGACATGCCCGACAAAGCTCGAGGAATGACAAGTACACTCGAGTACCAGCGCAGCCATGCAGCTATGTGGATCACGAAGTTGTAGCTAATACATGATGGCGATAGCTCTGTAAGTATTAAAACTAGGGTACAAAATATGCGTATATAAGTAACTAATAGGTATACGAATCGCAGAGCTGTTACATTTTCGAAATCGGCTTCTAGGTGTTTCACAGTTCGAGGCGGATGTAACGGAGTTTAGCTTGATGAAATATTTTGAAACTATTCAGTCTTCTTCAACTGAATCGAAGCATATTTTATTCTGATTTGATATCTGTCTACTTCATTCATCATAAGCTGGACGAGCTTTAAGTGTGCTTTACGTTTGACCGAGTATTCGTTTTATTGAACTGGGCTGTTCGCGTCGTTGAGCTGTTCGGAGGAAAAAATCTATTCAGAATGGCATTGGATTTTTATGGGACACATTCAATATAATAGCGTTTCTATTTAGTTTAATTATCACCTTATATATTAAGTGATTGATAGCATCTTTTGAGTCTGTCATCGTCATATTCGTAGCTCGAATCGCTACTTAGCTCACTGTAACTCATCAGATCATTATCTTTTTAAACTTAATAATCCTGATGCATTTACCCCTGCAATTACCTCGTCAAACCAAAACCAGAACCAATCAGCACAAACCATAATCCTAAATCAGCGTTTACAGATTACTTCGTTACTTAACCCTGTACCGATAACATCGTCTATCATTACTGCAGCCCAAAGCTTGGCCAGCAGTCAGGGGCGGATAACCATCGCGTTACACGTCAGTATAATGTCAAGGTGAAACTCTACTATTGTCTCTGTCTCAAACGATACGGAGCGCGAATCGTAAGTAACAGTTAATGAATAGCCATTCATCGTGCTGTCGATAGCAGCGAAAGATTACAACGCGGGGCGTGATTGTTTTAATGTATGTGCATTTTTATTAACTTTGGGCGTTGTGCTCATACGGTTACATGGTTAATGGATAAAACAAACAGTTCGAAGAAAATCAACAGTAACTACGGCAATTATTTTGACAGAATTTTAAAAGGCTTTTTGAAGGAGCCACTAGACATAATTATAGCAAAGGTGATCTAAAAAGACATAATGTCAGGCAGATTCGGCAATACTTAGAAATCAATCACTGTGATATAAAATGGTAAATAATTTAAATGCTAATAAATAGTGGTAATTTCTTGCTCTGATTTATAAATATTAGTTCGACAACCTGCAACTCATTCACATAACAGATTTATTGCCCATTTCACCATTTTACGAGTGCCGTATATAATTGAGTCATCTTGATATCGGTATTTGCGTATCGAAGCTTCACATCGTGTACAATGTATATTGTAACATAAATATCGATGGAAGAACGTTTATCGAAACTCATTTTCGTTTATGATCGTTTACCGATACTTACTGAATCTCGTCGACGTTTATTGAGTGATAACTAAAACTTAAACTCATCAACGCGACGACACGCTACCATTTCGTTACATGATATCGTAAAACTGTCAAAGAAGTCGAATAATCTTAACCTTGGACCAAATTATGAAGAAAACAAGTTGACACGTAACGCAAAATACCGGTAATTACGAACTGCGAGCAAGTAACGTAGGAATGGTAACAGATGTTCGGAAATTGCACCGATGAACTTTAAGTTCGTTATCTTCAACGAGCACTCACAGGCCTCTCAATGAAAATATCAGTAGCTTATAATTCAGAACAAGGACAACAATGTATGTCTACAAATTCATTTGCCATATGTATAGTAGATAAGTTAGTGCATTTAAATATGTGTGATGCAAATCAGTTTAAAAAGACCAGCTAACAAAATAGATGCATATTTCTGCATATCACGATTTGAAAAACTTCGATATAGCCGTTCTCGTTTTCTAATTAACTCTTTCTGTCTTGATTAAATTATGTTAATTTGGTTTTATTGCTTCTTGTCCATCATTACCTACCTATATTTTCACAATCTTAAAATACTACTTATCTGCAACGCTTCTGTGAGTTGTTACCGATTTATTTTCCTACATAATCAAAACTTTAATTCACAATTCTTATAGATTCACTTTTCAAGCGTGATCACCCTCTTAACTCGCCATCCGAAAACGACCAGACCCGCGACCCGGGTCGAGACGGCGCGTTGTGTTCCACGCGCGCCTCAAAGATATGTCAGCAGAACTGACGGGGTCCGCTAGAGCCGATGCCTGCCGGGGCCGCGGGAAAGTCCGAAAGGGATATCGTGGCCCCTGGCAACACACAGGCAACTGAAGGATCACGGGTGGGTTAGTCTGACACGCTCTTCTACTCCACCTAGAGCGGGAGAAGTTAGTTGATAATTTCCCACCCAAAAAAAGGCCTTGATCACCCTCTGAGTCTCAGGAGGGTGTGATCACGCCTGAAAATATGTATAACAGAAAGAAAGAACTACATTGAGTGAAGAGAAATAAAAGCTAAAACTACGACCTCGAACAACCTTCAAACCTGACTGAAACATGAATGATAACGAGTCACAGTTTATCACGATAGCCTCTGTCGTCACTCATCAATCTTCGGCCACACCCGGCCAGCTACTTTTGTTTTCATCTCACTCGGAGGCCTCAACAATCAACGGGACCGTGGCCACTGACCTCCACTAATTAATCTCTATAATAATAAATATCATGTTTATCTATTCATGTGAGGATTGCTTATTTGTCTGTTAGTATTTTAAGTAGAGGTAGGGTTCTAGCTCTTATAAAATTATTGCCTATATTCCACGAAGCGGTTTCGCTGGTTAACCTCCATGTAATAATAAGTCTATCGACAGTAACATGCACAAATCCACTCTTAGTAGCATCCCCTAATGGAAGAACCCAATAGCAATTTGTCTGACCCGGGAATCGAACCCAGTGTACCTGGGTATTAGGCCTTACTGTAACGACTATGGCTGTGCAGGGTAGGCTGCACAGGCCGTTAACGGATAGGTAGGTAGAAGATAAACAGCTAGGTGGGTAAGGTCACTGACACCGAGTTCTGAGCACTCGCACACTTAGTTAGGAAGGGTACCGTCCTTGGAAGCACATGGTAGACGTGGGATCCTGTTCAGCACAGGCTCCGTAGTAGGATGGGCGGCCCTCGTAAGACTAGACCAACGAGGCATAATACAAATTTTTGATTACGCACTATTTAATACACTATCTACTCTTTACTTCAAATGTTTAAAACGATACTAAAAGAAGCTTAATACGATCTAGACTTGCATCAACCCTGCCTGCTGGCTTGCCTGTAGCATGGAACTCTCCGATAATTTCTCATAGCGCAGGGAAATTAGGTTTGAACCCTGCACTAAATCCTTACAGCGATGATTTCTACCCACGACGGAACGGAGACGGTATATGCGTTTGGGGTAAGAGGATGTTTGTGCAAATCCATGTTGCCATTTTTTTCCAAAACTACTAGTCCGATTTTGATGCAGTTTTCAGTTATGGATTCAGGTTTGATTGGTGCATGTTCTTAGATAGGTGTTACGGTGACAACTCACCAGGGGGCACAGCAGCAAACATTGTTTGTGCAAATCCATGTTGCCATGTTTATCCAAAACTACTAGTCCGATTTTGATGCACTTTTCAGTTATGGGTTCGGGTTTGATTGGTGCATGTTCTTAGATAGGTGTTACGGTGACAACTCACCAGGGGGCGCTGCAGTAAACATTTGTTTGTGCCAAACCAAAACTACTAGTCCGGTTTTGATGCAGTTTGTGGTTAATTAGTGAGGGTTCTTAAATAGATGTTACGGTAGTAACTCACTAGAGGGCGCTGCAGTAATATATTTTATATAAGCTGCTACATATTAAAAACATTTAAATTTTATCCTTTTTCAATTACTTTTTAACCGTCGTGGGTTTAAAAAAAAAAAAAAAATTTTGCTTTTATCTTGAATCGTGTTTTTTTTTTAACTTAGCTCGCCAACAAATCTGAAAAAAAATTACTGTTTTAAATTAATGCAAAGTTAGTCTAAAATTCGGCGTAAATTCCCCGGGCTTAAATTATATCCCGGGGATATGAAGTTTCGTGACGGCGACGGCATTATGTTTATTATTTGTTCATGGTTTTATATTGTTCTCTATTCCAATAAATCATACGATGGAAGAGATAGATTTTTACAGAAGATTGAATGTGCTATATTTTACGCAATAAATAACAAAAAAATCAACGAATGACTGATAACATTGTCCGTATTAATATTTAGTTAAATTCTGAATAACACATCTATAAAATAAATAATTAAGTAGCCTTGACAAACATCTAAAACGAGATGATTAAAATGTAATAAGTAATAACATTGTGTAGTGGGCGAGTCATCCTTGAGCGCGCGGGTGGAGTCGCTTGCGCAACACTACAGACGGCAACAAGAGCACACGTCGCGGCTGTAAATGTCAGTCCTGCTTTTTATGGCTGCCTCATTTCTTCCTTTTCGTTCTAAGTACGCACTTTGTGATACTTAGTGCTGATATGCATCTATTTGAAATCTATGCAGTACGCGCATCTCATGCGAAAAGTTGTGTCTGTGAGTTGTTCATTGAATCTGTCATAGAAATAAAGAGACATTTACTTATTAACTTATCTACACTTTTATTTTATTTTATTTTTTATTTTATTTATACATAGTCTTGATACAGGTTCATGTTTGTTTTGTACCATTAAATCAGAAATGGTTTGTATTGGTACTCACATTCGCTATAAGAACACTCCTTAATTACTTAAATATAACTTGTATTCACTTATTCTATGTTATTCATGTATATTATCCATGCACCCACATTATTTGCTTCTATTATATAAATAAGCAAACAATGTAGGTACATGAACAATAATTTGCACGTAACTTATTTTCTTATTTTAACTTATTTTCATAAATTCTTAGTAACGTTTATAATATTAATTATCAAGTCAACCGTATCTACAGTGTGTCTAGTCACCGGTGTCCGACCCATTGAAGCAATAATAGTCAATTTTATCGACAAATCCACCATAATAAAGCATTATGCCCCTACTGTTTTGAAATTGCGGCCGTTTTAAAAAGAAAAAAAACATCCATACTTTTTTTACACACATACATTTTTTACAAACGTTCACATTTCACACGTTTTACGTTTCAAGTATTTTTTTAAAGTTTTAATGGGAGTTTTTGAAAAATCTATTAGTATCAACTTATTGCCTACTTTTGTAGCTGTCGAACGAAAACACTGTAATACCTGTAGGGCCTCTACATCGGTAGATATTGCAAAATAAATTAACCCAGCCGAACACAGTAAAAAAGTACTTATTAATAAAATGACCTTACCCATGACTTAACTTAATTCCGTGTTTTATTTATAACAAAAAGTCTCAATATGCTGTAATTAATTCTGATAATTGCATATGCTATGTAGTTGCCTACATTGAACAAATATGTATGTTACCTTATGTAGTAGGTAAGTAGCAAGACATCTTTAGTCAGACAAACAAATGAATAGAGTACCTACTTATTATTTTGTAACGTCTGCAAATGAGATTATGTGATTCACAAGTAGTGCCACAACGTTAACTAAAGACTTGAGAAATTAAGTTTTATTTTTAAGTGAAGAAAAAGCATATATATGTTGGTAGTAGGTACACAGGTACACACGGCTACATATCAAGCTATACATCTCCACTATAAGCTGACGTCTCATTCATCTTATCCTATACAATGCAATCAGCTTAAACTGGCAATGCTTGATATGTAGCCGTGTGTACTTACGATATTCTGGGCTGGGCTGAGTCTATTTAATTTGCCATCGATCGACACGCTAAGAATGTAGTAGTTAGCCACATTTCGCTGGTGATGTTTAATTATAAGTCCTATATTGTCACTGGTAGCGAGCCAATTATACCTACGGTAGGCTCTATGCTGCACGTTAGCCGGAACAAAACCAGTATAAGCTGACCTCTCATTTGAAACTACTACGTAGGCCAGCTCAAGACCAAATGGTTACAACTGAGGTACGGCCTACTGTCCTATCTAGACTACGAGCCGCAACTGAAAATTTCCACATGGAAAATTTCAATAAAACTTTCCGCGATGACTCTATGGAACATTCCCAGCACACCACTCCAAGCAATAGTCCTACATGTATTGTAAAACTCTTTGAATAAAATTCGAACAGTTGCTAGCATACGTGGTCGTCATGGAAACTGGAAAGCAGTGCAAGTGTAGTCGAAGAGCCGCGGCGACCAGCTGCTCTGATTACATCGACCTTGATCTGTGCCGACAGAGGGCCGCGTCTCTCGTTACAGGAAATTATACATGAGTGTGAAATTGTATAGTGCCATTGCATATGAAAAGGACAGACCGTTGAATTAAATTAAGTGCACATGAGCACGTAATTTTACGGAAATCGCTGGTAAAATACGGATATTTTACGGTCATTTATATAAATTACTTATGAAGACTGGCGACTTATGAAGTTTGAAATTTTAATTTGTGCTGTCCTCTGATCTCCCTCTGCACACAGATAATATTATTATAATCCATGACATGGTGTGATTCATATCTTGAATTCTTGAATTGAGAATTAAGTTTTAGGGATTTTTTGTACGCATGAGTCGCACGAGCCCAGTTTTCTGTATTTTTTTTTAAGTTCCAATACTGCTTATATCTCTGGCAAATTTCATTCCAATCCATTTATCCATTAACAGTGAAGTAGTGACATATACATGATGCACACAAAAATACTCACTTCCGTATTTGTAGTGTTTTAGTGGGTATGACTGTATGAGTAGGTTTAATACGTTTTTTACTGAATATTACCATATTTTGCCGTAAAATACCGTAAATTACGTAAAATACAATTTTTTACCGTATTTATACCAGGCTAATTTTACCGTTTTACATACTTAGAAAGCTCTAAAGACATCGTATATGGGAGCTGGTCAAGAATAAAATAATAACACAAAACAAAGGTCAGCAAAAATAAGAAATATGTTTGCACCAGCACCTACCACCAATCCACTCTCTCACTCTTAAGGTTGGATCACGTGGAGGTATAAAGCCCACCCAAGCGTTGGTTTAGAAGGCTTCTCATGATTCTTTTCAACAGGAAGTTGACAGTCCAATCCATGTTCCATATATCTATTATATCTCTTTCACTGCTGAATCGAACCTTACGACATGCAGAGCTTACGACCACGAGGCTATGCAACAGTTAGCAGTTTCAGGGAATAGGAAAAAAATAATTGAACGGAGCAATAGTAGATTGATAAACAATAGTAGTTATTCTAAAATATTGATTGATAATAAATACAAAGTTAGTCATCATCATCATTTCAGCCGAAAGACGTCCACTGCTGGACATAGGCCTCCCCCAAGCACCGCCACTTCGACCGATTCTGTGCTTTCCGCATCCAGCGGATTCCTGCGGCCTTCACAAGGTCATCGGTCCATCTTGTGGGAGGCCTTCCAACGCTACGTCTTCCGGTACGTGGTCGCCACTCCAGAACCTTTCGACCCCATCGGCCATCCGTTCTGCGAGCAATGTGTCCTGCCCATTGCCACTTAAGTTTGGCAATTCTTCGGGCTATGTCGGTTACCTTGGTTCTCCTGCGGATCTCTTCATTTCTGATTCGATCACGTAGGGAAACTCCAAGCATAGCCCTCTCCATTGCCCTTTGGGTGACTTTTAGCCTTCTGATAAGGCCCATTGTGAGCGACCACGTTTCAGTACCATAGGTCATCACTGGCAACACGCACTGGTCAAAGACTTTCGTCTTGAGACACTGTGGTATGTGGGACGAAAAGATATTGCGTAGCTTCCCGAACGCTGCCCAGCCGAGTCGGATTCGACGATTGACCTCTTTCTCGAAGTTGGACCTACCTAGCTGGACAATTTGTCCTAGGTAAACATACTCGTCCACAACTTCGAGCGTAGCGTCTCCGATCTTCATGGGAGTGGGTGTCACATGGGCATTTGACATGACTTTTGTCTTGTCCATGTTCATTTTAAGACCCACTCTTTCGGAGGCTCTACTGAGGTCATCGAGCATTGTACTGAGTTTCTCCATGGTCTCAGCCATGATAACTATGTCGTCGGCAAACCGAAGGTTAGTGATATACTCGCCATTGATGTTGATGCCTAGCCCTTTCCAATCCAGAACCTTGAAGACATCCTCCAGTGCAGCGGTGAACAGTTTCGGAGAGATAACGTCTCCCTGTCTCACACCTCGCTGCAGAAGGATAGGTTTCGAGGTCTGGTCCTGGAGTCGAACTGACAAAGTGGCGTTTTTGTACAAACACTTTAGCACCTCGATGTACCGATAGTCGATCTGGCACCGTTGAAGAGACTGCAGCACAGCCCATGTCTCGATCGAATCGAAGGCTTTCTCGTAGTCCACAAACGCTAAGCAGAGAGGCTGGTTATACTCTTCGGTCTTCTGTATAACCTGCCGCAGCGTATGTATGTGGTCTACGGTGCTAAAGCCTTTACGGAATCCGGCTTGTTCGGGAGGCTGGAAGTCGTCAAACCTGCGCGCGAGACGGTTCGTGATAACTCTTGAAAACAGCTTGTAGACATGGCTCAGAAGTGTGATGGGCCTATAATTCTTAAGCAGGGCATTGTCGCCCTTTTTAAAGAAGAGTACCACCACACCTCTGTTCCATGCCTGTGGCGTTTGACCCTCGAGTATGACGGAATCGAAAAGCTTCTGGAGGGCCTTAAGAACAGGTTTTCCCCCGGCCTTCAGGAGTTCAGCCGTAATTCCGTCATCACCCGGCGCCTTGTTGTTTTTAAGTTGCTTCAGAGCCATCCTAATCTCGTACAAGCTGACGTCCGGGATGTCTTCGGTATAAAGTTAGTATCCCGTCAAATTATTGTCTTTTTAAATTTTAAATTTGGAACACACCGCGTCACCGCCGCGGGCCGTCCCGCTTAATACTTAGGTATATCTTTTCAATTCACACTGGCTGTTTATACAATGACAAGACTGTAGCATTTTTTTTAATCAGTATTTTTCCATAAGAGGGTATTACACCATCATATCAACGATCACAGACCCAAGATCAAAGACATAACTAAATTGTAAAATAGACATAACATGGGTAATTTATGAGCTTCGTAGATAGGTACATATATGATATAATATGATAGTGTAATATCCCCCAAGAGTGATAAACCCATAATAAATGTCTATTTTACCATTAATTACCCATATTAAATGTCCATTATATCTTCGATCACAGATCCATGACCACAGACTCGAGTGTAATACCCCCTTAGTAAAATTTTTCGTAGCCGACTATCTAACAAAATATCGTTCTATTTTTTAAATTCATTCCCGCCCTAGAGAGGGAAGCAATTACTATGAGTCTTTCCCGCCCAAGGGTGGGGATCAGCGTCTTCCACCCGCTACTTGGATGAAACAAAAACTACTTTCCGCGAGTATGAGAAATGAAAAATTTGTTTTGCCTCCTTTCTGCCACTGTTTTTATTGTTACACTCCTGCTAGTACACAGAATCTACTTAATTTAAATACCATTATACAGATAGTTTAATGGAGATTAATTCTGTACTTTTCAAAAATTTCTTCAATGCAGCAGAAACGAAAACAACATCAAAATAGTTTTTTTAAATCCATCAATCAAGTGTGTGAAACTTGAAAACATTGTAACTTGCTAAAAAATCAATTAATTGAGTAATTTTTTTTATTACATTAATTTCAGCCATAGGAGGAACCCTATTGAAAATGGCTCTTTTATCCAAAGTAGTTTAATTACAATTAATAAAAAACTATTTCTTTATTTTTATTCATTTAAGTTGAAGAGCTTTTCATTGCAATGCATCGTACGTAGCTAATAAACCATAAGAGGTTATCGAAGAGAAAACAACTACTTAACCTAACAATATCAACGCCTACGATTAGAATAACAAACTGTGACCAAAAGATCAGCTTCCGAAAAAATTAGGGATAATTAATAACGCCCTGGGGCTCTAATCCACGGCCATGTGACTTACGCACGACATCGCGCGGTGAAAGGGTGCGCCTCCGCCAGCCATATAAAAGCTCCAAACACTCCTCGTCAGGCATCATTCAACATCCTCGATCAACTCACACACCACACAATGGCATTCAAGGTACTACGAAGTTACATATGTACATACAAGAACTAACTGTGCAAGTTTCTAAAGCAAGAACCTAACTCAGTGATTCAAATAGTGAAAAAAGTGGATCTTGGTTCTAAAATTTACTTATTTGTTTTTTCCAGTTCGTAGTGTTCGCATGCTTGGTGGCTGCGGCCAGCGCTGGAGTATATCCGGCTGCTCAAGTGGCTTACTCCGCTGCTCCCGCCTATGCTGGTCATCAGGCGTACGCCGCTGCTCCGGCCTACGTCGCCCATCAAGCATACGCCGCAGCTCCCGTGGCGTACTCCGCGCCTGTTGCTAAGGTGATCGCCCCCGTCGCCAAGGTCGCCGTCGAACAATACGCCGACGCGCACCCTCAGTACAGCTTCGCGTACGACGTGCAGGACGGACTCACCGGCGACTCCAAGAGCCAGCACGAGACCCGCGACGGTGACGTCGTGCACGGCTCCTACTCCGTGGTAGACCCCGATGGCACCAAGCGCACCGTGGACTACACTGCTGACGACCAGAACGGTTTCAACGCTGTCGTGCGCAAGGAGGCCCTCGGTCACGTCGCTAAGATCGTTGCCCCCGTTGCCAAGGTCGCCCCTGTCGCATACCAGGCTGCCCCTGTCGCGTACCAGTCTGCCCCTGTCGCGTACCAGTCTGCCCCTGTTTACCAGTCCGCTCCCGTGTACCACTCCGGCCCCGTCGCCAAGCTGGCGTACGCCGCCACCCCCGTGGTCCACGCTGCCCCAGTCGCCAAGTTCGCCGCTCCCGTCGCCTACTCCGCTCCTCTCTACCACCATTAAATTGATACCAAACCAAAACCTAGGAAGCTAATTGTACAGTACTAATAGCGTATTATTTTCAATACGTTTGTAGTATTATGTTTTACGTTCTAGGACCTATTTAATTAAATTAATATTTTTTTATGAAACTGTTGTTTACTTTTATTTGGGCTTATAATATTTAAATAATTATATTTAAGTAGGCACCTACTACAAGAATTTACCGACAGAACATACGAAGTTGGTCCTGTATGTTAAATAATTTAATTAAACATTATCAAATCACGTCTCGGGTTATAAAGTTCACGCTCAAATGGCCTGCGACTGAAATTATCCTACTGACATTTTCGAGTAGTTAAAAGGCCTATAGCTTATGTTAAGTTAGAACCTGGGCAGGATGTGAAGTTTAGTACCAGTACCCATAAACATCCTTGCACCTTGATAACATAACATCATAAATATTATGGCCGTTTCCACCTTCAATTAAAATGTAGGTCATGGAAAACAGCAAGAAAAATCGATCGTTTATTAGATTTAAATTGCTATCAAATTAATGAACCTTATTATGAAATAAAACAGAAAAAAACACATTTTGAAATCGGTCTAGGAAGGTATGTGCCTACGCATTTCATTGAAGTAATTAATAAAGTTAGTAGAACGATAAATTAAACGCCGTATGATTTGTGCCTATTAACTACATAATTAGGCAATTTCCTAAAAAACTTCTCAGTGTTCGGCCACAGCACAACAGAAAAATCATGATCTGGATTAGGACACGTAGTATTCTTGATATACCGGTTGACGTTCCCGTGGTACATATATGCCTAATACATATTTTTTTCGAAATGATGTCGTTTACCCGACTCCATACGGGTGAAGTCGCAGGAAAAAGTTGCCACTACCCAAGGCCGAAAAATAAAATTGTGGCACCGGACACGTGTAGCTGAACGATTGTGTTACTTTAAATTATTTATTTTTTCTAGCAATAAAGATTTGTATATTTTATTTATTTTTATTTTAAAGATCTACAACCACTTTTACTACTACTACGCACTTTTATGGCTACAAGGTGACCCGAAAGACATTGTCTTGTTCAAATTTCAATAATTCATACAAAATTCCCATAGAAAATGCACTTTCAGTTATCCCAAATTTTTCAATTTTTCCGGCAATTTTTCAAATTTTTGTTTGAAAGGGTATGCTCTCAAATCGGTCCCATATAAATTTTATTAACTTTGCTTTGGTAGTTTTTGAGTTAGCTACAAAATACATATTTTTTCCCTATTTAGTATGTAGATGATATGACAAGTTCCTGTCACTGGTAGCAGTGGTATTCGAATGTGTGTGAGGTAGGTACCACAACTAAAAAGTGAAAAATAAAAACTTTTAACAAAAAAAAAACAGCCGACTTCCAAAAAAAAAAACACTACAAAGTGAAAAATAACTTTAATTTCGGAAGTCGGTGGCAAAAAACGAAAATACAAAACCCAAGACACCGACTTCCGAAATTAGTTATATTTCACTTTGTAGTGTTTTTTTTTGGAAGTCGGTTGTTTTTAAAGTGAAACTTTTATTACATCATCGTCTCAAACTTTTTCGTCTGTGTGTTGCATGTCGCGTGACGGTCGGCCGCGGAGTAGGGATAAAGTGAAAGACGCTTGTCAGGGCAGCCAAGGCCAATATGGCGGCGCCTATAGTTCGCAGCAGCTGACCGTGTAAAGTTTCACTTTTACCGTGGTTTCATAAAACCACACAATCACATCACACACACACACATCATCATCATCATCATCACATTTTTTTTTTTTTGTAAAAGATTTTTATAATGAGAGATTTTATCAATCTAATCCGATCGATTATAAAAATTTAACAAAAACCGGCCAAGTGCGAGTTGGACTCGCGCATGTAGAGTTTTGTAGGTACACAACACACGGCACGGCTACAGTTCAAATTATATATATTTCCAGTATGAGAAGTCAGCTTATACTGGAAATGTATAGCTTGATATGTAGATGTAGCCCTGTATATGTCACCGTAAGATTGTGAGAACCGTTAGTTTATAGATAATCTGTCGGAATTATTTCCGTTAGATTATAAACTGTCGAAAAATTGTGAACTGGGTGAAATGGGTTAGGTTAGGTTAGGTTAGGTTAGAACTGTGAGCAACCGCGCGCGAGCCGAGCGAGCGTCGCGAGCGTCGCGAGCGGAGCCGCAAAAGTGGCCGGCGAGGGCTACTTCCAAGTTGCTCGCAGCCAGGCAGGCTATTTAATATTGGCGCGTTACGTCGCAAGCAAGTTTGATACCAGTTCACAATTTGTCGGTTTCCCATGGAAAGATTATAAACTAGCGAAAAATAATGCGTTAAATTGTAAATGGTTCGTTGCAGTTCACAATTTTTCGACAGTTTATAATTTAACGGAAATAATACCGATAGATTATAAACTAACGAAGTTCATAATTATACGGTGACATATACACACGACTACTCATCAAGCTTTACAATTCCAGTTTATGCTGATCTCACATTGCATAGGATTTCCGTATAATGCGAGGTCAGCTTATACTGGAAATGCATAGCTTGATGTGTAGCTGTGTGTACCACCAAATTTATTATACTTTTAACGGTCTTTTATTTGACAGACAGACGGCGCAGGCGTACTCCGGCGTAAGCTTAATAATACCTATATTACCTTTGAGTACGGAACCCTAAAAAGACACCAAACTAAACGCTCACGATTGAATAATTTTCACAGCTGCTACTACTGAAACTGACCGGCGCACACAGGCGGATTTTCTTAAATTTTTGGTCAAAACCTTTTGACTGATTTTTAAACGTTCAAAAAGTCGAAGGAATTGAAGAAAAAACATGAGTAGCATAAAATTAAGCTTTATTAACTCCAATTTACAAACTTGTACAATTTTTAAGTAGGTACTTCGTTTCGTTCTTACAAATCTCTATCTAGTAAATACTTTAATTCTTTTGGATATTTCTTTATTTTAGAATCTTTCTTGCAATGTTTTCTCTCTGATTGCTACTTCCAGATCCGGGCTTAGGTTTGTCTACTATGAGACCCATTTTTTTCTTGAATTCATCTTGGATATGTTTTTTTCTAATATCTATTTTGTTCTTACTTCGAACTTGCCACTTACATATAGTTAACCTGTAACTTACATGAAGCAGTCTTCTGCGTTTTGATCGATCACTGCTCTCAGAGAAATTTTTTGAAGGTCTTCCACCAACTCGCTTTGGAACATTTTTTTTAACAACAAAAGAGATACCTTTATTGAGCCAAGTAGATTATTTTTTATTGAAATAAAGATTGTTTTTTTTTTTTGCAGTGGACCACTTTTGTTTATACTCGAATATAAACTTCGATAATAAATGTTTTGAGGCATCTGTTAAATCATCTTCACCACCCAAAAAATATTTAACTTTTAGACAAGATTTCTAAATTTTTCATTTTCATCTTTTGAATTAAAATCTCTGTAATATTCAACTAATTGTTGACGAAGTATGACAACATTCTCAGAAGATGATCCTAAAAAAAAAGAAAAAATCGAGAAACAATATTTTTCGTGTTTTTTATTTTTAATATTCAATTACGGAATAAAAGAAGAGTAGCGCATATTAGCAACTATACTTAACACAGATATTAAGATAAGACTTGTACCTTTATTATAACATTTGTAACATAATCTGATTCTGATGAATCTATTACTTTATAGCTCAATGGAATTTATTTTTATGTTACATTTAGCTAATAAATTAGTCTTATTCTGGTTCAAATAAACAATCACAAATAATAGTAAATCTATTATAAATACACAGTTACATACCTCCAGCACCCTAATTGCGTAATACAAAACAATCACAATTTGTTTCGATTTGAAACAGATTTCTAATCCATTGCTTCATAAGTTGGAAAAAAAATCTGTTCAACAACGTAAATAACGCAATGAATGTTGTTGAAATGTCAAAATGAAACAAATTTCGCGAAATTGTTTACAAAAATGAGTTACGCAATTAGGGTACAGGTTCACAATCCATGATAAATGTTAGACCAAACACTTTTAAAATATAGCACTATTATTTTTTAAATTCTGGATTTTAAACAATAGTCGATTGTTATGTACCTAAGAGACGATACTTTGTAATAAAGATTAGCATTTAAAATACTCGGTTAAAATATTATATTAACTATCATTGGATGACGGAACCTATCAAGATTCGAAAAATAAAATCACGTGTCTGTCATGGCTGACTTCGTAGATTGGGGTTTTGACCGCAAATATTTGAAAATCCGCCTGTGTGCGGCGCGGCGCGGGCGGCGCTTTAATAATTACAAATGCTGAAATAAAGCATCCATGTATAAAACTGGCCAAGTGAGTGTCGGACCACGCACAATGAAGGGTTCCGTAGATGAGATGAAATTTATCCCAAGAACAAACTTAACATTGTACTTAGTTAAAAATCATGTTTTTTCAACTGCACATGTAAGTTGATCGATTATTACTAGTTAACTTCTAGAGCTTACTTAGCTGTGATAGTTTTCACGGTTATTAAAAAAAAATTGCTATTCCTTACATTTTGACTGCGTAGGTCACTGCACTTTTCTATGAAACAGCAGATTTTCTTTTTTAATAACCGACGAAAAATTTCAACGCAGGGGACTTCAGAATCATGTACTGAATATGGATTCAGTAGGCACATGATTCTGAAGTGTGGCAGGGACATTGACGCGAAAACTGTTACCATGGGGTAACAGTTTTCGCGTCGATGTCCCTGCCACCCTGTATACTACTGCTGTGAATTTTTCCACATACTCAGAATCAACAATTTAGCTGGCAGGGGGGGAACACTTGACTCTAACAAAAATTAGCACTTTAAAGCTTAATATTTCTTAAACGCTTCCCTGAATCCAAAAACTGTTGTCACAAACTCGCAATATTTTTGAATGATCTTTCCAAGGACACCCCAAACAAAAGGATAGAGGAGAGAAAAAAAAACATCCCCACTTTAAGTGTAGGGGAGGTATCCTAAAAAAAACATGGTTTTATTTTACCACTTTGTCGGCGTGATTACTATGTATACCCATGCCAAATTACAGCTTTCTAGTACTAATAGTCTCTGAGCTAAGCCGCGGATAGACCGACAGACAGACAGACGGACATAGCGAAACTATAAAGGTTCCTTGTTGACTACGGAACCCTAAAAACGAGCAAATTTGCTATGACAACGTAACCCTCGCCCTCAACATTTACAACGCTACTTTCAACCTCCCCCAACCAAGGGCGTAGCTGAGGAACCGGGAGCAAAGGTCAAAGGGTTACCTTTGACCTTTGTTTCCGGTTCCCTAGCTGCGTACGAGAAAACGAAATTGATATTTTAAATAAATGGTGCCTGCCAAAAATCACATAGTGAAGAGATCTGCTGAACAATGGTGCCGATTCCCTTGTTCACAAACTAAACTAAATTTAAGTTCAGTGCATCTTTTTCTTCCTATTTCATTATGAAAAGGACAGAAGATAAATTTTAGTTTAGTCCTGTCAAATCAATGTTTCAATTCAATTGATGCCTAGTCGTCCGAACCAACCGAATGATGATGTTATATAAGGACAGTCTGTTTATCTAACTTGGTAATAGGTACTGAAGCCGGAAATTAAAATACTTTTATTTTTATAAAGAAATATTAAAAAATGTAAATGTAAAAATAAATAAAAACACCAAGAACAAATTTTAAAGTCCCCAATTAGATGTACGTTTACAAACAGGGGGGCTATACACTATCTGCACTGAAAGTCGTTTTCAATCTCTTGATGTGATGTTCACTAGGCATTCACATAAACGTGTTAGTACTAGGCTTTGTTCCTCTTCCTTGCCAACGCCCTTGGATATCTGCCCCCACGCTGCCCCGTTCGCCACACCCTGCCTACGCCCAAGTCCTTATGTAAATAGCACTGCGTATAGAACACGTCTGGGAATACGTCAACGCCCTTGCCAGATTAAAAGTGCGGTACTGTAACTAAAATAATCAGTTTCCATTTATTTTTTACGTATGAAAGTAATGTGTAAATAGTTGTATAAAAGTTTATTTATCACGAAATTAACTATGCACCCCCAGTTGAACAAATGGTTGTTTTCTTCATTCAGCTGAATTTTACTTTTGATTTTCAATCTTCCATATGTTTAGATGATCATTTCAATACACGGATTTCAGACACTGTATTTTAATTAAAATCTAACAATTTAATACACAAGCAAGTTGCAGTTTCGGGCTAATTTATATTTTATAACTTTTAGAAACCATCGTACTACTAGCGCCATTGTCAAATCTGTGTTGCCAGTAAAAAATAAAAATGGTGCTATTGTATACTTTTATGTTTGACAGCTGAAATCAAAATAAACATCGGCCGACGCCCAAACAAAACATTATTTTTGTGAAATAGGCGTGTCGCACACACCCGGCTGCAGTGTCTGCTGACGCTAAATAAGAAATACTTTAAATATTATATCAGTCAGTCTTTAAAATAATCAAGCAAGCGGCGCGTAAAATATTAATTTATGGTTTTGTATTTTCTACAAATTAAATTATTTTTTTAATCATACTTATTGAATTACATAACTTATACTATCGGAATATTGATTCATTTGTGGCATTGGAAAAGAAAAACCGGCAATGGTATCTACAAGGGGAGTTCGTTATAAATTCAGTGAAGGCGAGCGCGTTTTGTGTTATGAACCGGATCCAACAAAAGCAAAGGTGCTCTACGACTCCAAGGTAAGGACCGCACTGCTAGGTCTAACCACGCCCTGTACCAACTAATTTTTATCAGCCTTGGTTACTATAATACTCCAAATACAACTGCAACAACTACAAAACAACAGCTAGGTTATAATTATATAAAACTTTTTTGCCAGCAGTTTGCAACTTATTTCATAGGAAATTGATCAAAAGAGACCATAAACTTTACATAAAAAACTTCCTTAAGAATTTGCAGGTCTTCTACATAGCTCAGTTTGTAAAATACTGTTCCAAGACATTTTATAAATATTCCAGAAAACTATTTTTTGGGTGTCACAAAAATATTCTACAAGATTTGATGAAAAAAATTAAGTTATGTTTCTTTGTACTACTTTCAGTTAGTAAGTTGTTTTAGTCTCTACTCTATTTTACTAAGAAAGTAAAAAAAGTTTGTAGCTTATTTTAAGACTTGGTGCAGGAAGGGTGGGGCAAGAGTTTGGCTTTGTTTTTTTACAATCATAATTCCTATTAAATCCATGCCTATTATTATACCACCTATCCATGCATTGCTGCTGCTGCTAGAATATATTTTTGAGTAGGGTGTAACATCATCAAATGTATAGGTAATTGGAGCCATACAAGTACAAGGGTATAACTAGGGTGGAGCAAAAGAAGTGATAGTAATAAGTTAATTATGAGCTAATATATTATTTTTCCTAGCAATCATGGCTTCATTTTGATTCCTGTTGTGCAAAATAAACTGAAATAAAAATAGTTTGAAGTTGAGTATAAGGACGTATACTATTCAACATATCATTTTTAAACAGGTGTTGGAAGTGATAGAGAGTAAGGACAAACGTGGCCGCCGTACTGTGGAGTATTTGATACACTTCCAAGGATGGAACTCCTCTTGGGACCGCTGCGTTAGCGAAGACTTTGTGTTGAAAGACACTGAAGAAAATAGACAGCTGCAAAGAGATCTAGCTGAAAAATCTCAACTACAACTGTAAGATTTTATTTAACTTTTAAATACTACATTTGGAAAATAATTTCCTGAGATATTGGAAAAAAAAATATTTGTAGACTATGAATAAGTCTAAAATTTATTATTACTCAACAATAGGAATTAACTACTGCTGCTGTTGCGCTTTATTCATACTTTTTCGTGTTTTATTGATTTGTATTTAATATAGGGGTGCATATCTGTATCGCCGAGAGCGCAAGAAGGGCGGCAGTACGTCTAACCCGGGGGCGGGCCCCGCCAAGCGCGCCCGACATGGCTTCTCTGATGACGGCTCTTCTAGTAGCACACAGCCAGATGGTAAGTTTTATTAGTTTAACTTCAGCAAATTGTATTTAGTATGACCTACTTTAAATGACTTGTGTTATTGTTAATGTTATGTTATGTACATGAAAAAAAAAAGTAGTTTTCCTGTAATCAGCAGCCAACCCCATCATCTCTTATTAACGATAGAAAAAAAAACTGCTTAATAATATTAAGTGCATTTTTACAGCTATTGCAATTTCTATAATATTTGCGATTTCATTCATCAGTTACCAATATTTCGTTACATAAATCAATGAGGGTTCAAAAACAATCCAGGAATCGCGAGTACTTATCCGTACATACTAACAAATTATACACGTGGCTATAGTTTCGAAAAGCGCGCCACCCGACACACCCAAGTACGTCGAAGATGGCCGCGCCGTTTACGCGGTAACGCCCAGACATGCGCATTCACCCTCTTCGCATTGGCGCTTTCCTTTGTTATCGTGTTTATAAATACTTTCATTGAATGCTGAAAAGTTTTTACTTTTGCTCTAGCCGAATATGTAGAAGATACTTGATACTTATAATATTTTACACCCTCATTCTGCGGTACATTTTTCAGTTGAACCATGTTGAAACTGTCAAAAGAATCTTACTAAATTGACAATATTCTGTAGCCCTTGTTTTGTAGGATATGAATAAGACCTTACATAGTCTAGGTCGCAGCAAAAGGCGTGTCTACTGTAGTAGATATAAAATGCTATAGATACGAGAACGTCGAATGAGAGCGACATAGTTTGGTACCCTATTTCAATGCAATTTTCCATTGTTAGGTCGCTCGCGGCTGCTACACCGGAAATGTGCGAAGCAGTCAAAGGCCGGTCAATTTCATAGCAAGCATAAAGTTCTGTATATCTTCGTTTTATTCCATTTTCATTTCATCAAAACGAAACTAAGGAATTGTTTGTAGGTATAGGCAGAACTTGCACTTATTGTGGATACGCACTGAATAGTAGAGTATTCAGGGCATATCCATAACACTAAAGTGTAGTTTAAACTTACAAACATTGTTATCTACATGAGTTCTTAAGTATTTTATAGTAGGTCGCACTTAGTAGTTGTTCTTGATCAGATAACATCGAGGAAGGGGTGGAGACGGCCGACACAGATTCGTCCTCGGCGTCTGGGTCTGGGGGCTCGCAGCCACGCTCGCCGCCGCCCAACGTGCATGTGGGACGGGCGCACATCGCACTGCCTTCTGCTTTACGGTACTTAAATAACATATACATAACATGGTATAACAATCATTACTTAAATAGAGTGCTTTTTCATCTAGGTGTTCGTCGAGGGTATTTACTTCTTAATTTTAAAAAAACCGGTCAAAATGTACCTTAATTTTCATCTTTTTTTATTTTCCGGAATTTTCTCTTTATTTGTGCTGTAAGAAGACCTTGCTTTTTGCCAAATTTCGTTATTCTAGGTCAACGGGAACTACCATAATATAGGTTTTCGACCCAAAATCTATAAGGTACTTCCGGTTGACTTAGAATTGTCAATTTTTGATTTTTATACACCTAACAGGGACTTTAGATCTCAGTATCTGGTATTAATTTCAACTTGCTAGGTCCACCCGTTCCTGAGAAAATCAGTGGTGACACACGAACAAGAGAGTGATCTACAAGAGTTCCGTTTTTTACCTTTTGAGGTACGGAACCCTAAAAATAACAGTGTGTGAACCCCCTTCGGGTACAAGCCTCCTCCAAAGAATTCCACTTTTCTGTAACAATAAACGAAATATTCTCTCGGAATGCATGACCTACAAATCTTATTCGATCTAACTTTTTAAAACACCGAGAGATAAACGACATTTTAAAACCAACCAATTCAAGCCAGATTCGATGGTATAGGTATTGGTTTCCTACAGCCGTCTTACCCGACTACGTTTTTGCAATCTGGTTCTTGATTTTATTGTTGCCATCTTCCAGCGATCGCCTAACATTCGACTACCACTTAGTGGTGAAGCGTGGGCGTCTGTCCCAGCTGCCGGCGACTCCGTGCGCGGCGCAGATCTTAGAGTCATTCGTGAAATGGTTCGCACGCGCTGGTGCCTGGCACCCCACACGCGCACGGCATGATCCTCCACAGAAACCAGACATGCTTGATGTGTCTTGCAGGTATGATTATGTCGGTAATGCCCTTTGTTTTTCTCGACAGATTTGATTGGCGCATACCTACCGAAGAAGTTTTGTTCAGATGCTAAATTTAAGAAATAATATCGCACAACTCGCACAGAATTCACATAACCAATGTTTATAACAAAAACCGGCCAAGTGCGTGTCGGACCACGCACAATGAAGGGTTCCGTAGTTGGGATGAATTTATCCCAAAAACAAACTTAACTTTGTAGTTGAAAAATATGTTCTCCCATACGGAATGTATGGGAAAACATGTTTTTGCAACTGCAAAGTTAAGTTGGTCGATTATTACTCGTTAACCTGTAGAGCCTACTTAGCTGTGATAGTTTTCCTTTTAATTTCGTTATATCAGCTACTGTTGTGATTTTTTTCACACACCCAAAACCAACCATTTAGCCGGCAGGGGGGGGGGGGGGACACTTGACTCTAACAAAAATTAGCACTTTAAAGCTTAATATTTCGCAAACGAATCCCTGAATCCAAAAATGGTTCTCACAAACTCACAATATTTTTGAAGGACCTTTCTAATGATACCCCTCACCATGGGGTAAAAAAATAAAAAAATAAACATTACCACTTTACGTGTATGAGAGGTACCCTAAAAAAAAAATGTTTTTCATAATTTTGTTTTACCACTTTGTCGGCGTAATTAATATGTATACCTATGCCAAATTACAACTTTCTAGTACTAAGGGTCTCGGAGCTAGACCGCGGACAGACAGACGGACATGACGAAACTATAAGGGTTCCTTGTTTACTACGGAACACTAAAAATGACGAGTTCTGAGGTAGCAAATAATAAAAAAACACCGAATTGAGAATTTCAACCTTTTTTTGATGTCGGTTAAAAATAAGTTCATCCTTTGTAGTCGATCTCACAGGTGTTCGCAAAAAAACTTCTAAGAGACCCCTTTCCACTGAAACTTAGTACCTATACTGTTATAGGTAACGACCGCCACCCGGACAGACCCGCCTTACTCCAGCCATGCATAATAAATTTCAAAGAAGTTATTTTCAGATCCGAGTGTAGGAGAGTATCGACTAGTTCCACGTTCACATATTTTCACCGTCTATTTACAGGTTAAACTTAGTTCGTGAGGTAGCAGACGGCCTTCGCGTGTACTTCGACTTCATCTTGCGCGGTCACCTGTTGTACAAGCAAGAACTACCCCAATATCATGAGATCTGCGGACAATTCATCGACGAGTAAGTTACTGGTTCATTAGACTTTCAAAGTCAAAACGTTTATTACTTTTATTTATTTATTTGCGCACAGTTACAGGCTATGACTAGCTAGGCTAACAAGTATTATTACAAAAGTTTAAAAATATTGTCTTATGCTGGTACTTATGAGTTAGCGGCCTTTTGCTTCATAATAGGTAGTAGTTTTTTTTTTTTTTAGGTAGGGCATCTCGTAGTTGACCTCTGAGATCATGACTACTTAACCGGGCTTTCCTGTGGGTGCCTTAAGCTACTACACTTAAAACCTCCAGCCAGGGGTTATTCAACTACGCTAATGAAAACTAGGTGAACGCTCGCTAAGGGCACCCCCTGTGGGGTACGAACCTCGGCTTAGGGCGTCAACCGGAGGGAGGACATCAAGGATGGGACAGGCTAGATCAAAGTTTTGATCATGATTATTAGTCGGGGAATTTAAAGCTACGTGCTCGGCTGCAACAACTGCTGGCACCTCGTTATCGAGCAAAGGTCGATATCGAGGGGAGTATCATTTACTTGGGGACGCGGTCGCGATCGCAAAGGACCTCGGCGGCGAGGTCGGAATGACGGTAGGCGTCTGTTTTTGTACACTGTGCTGGTTTCCCTACTGCTCTCCTGGAGAAGGGTAATGGGGTCGTCTGGGTCGGTAAGGATTCGCTTAGGGCTGCGAGTTCGATTGATACTAGAGGGAGTGTAACTAGCGACCTCGACAACCAAAGGGTTGCGATGTTTGGCAGCAGTATTGAAGTAAAATAGGTAGTAAGTAGTATTCGAGTTCCTTGTGAAGAAGCTCGTTAGGGGAAGTAACACCGCCATATCTATTTCTGCCGTCAAATAGCGAAGCTGTTCTAGTTTGACGGGTTTTGATGCCGGTGTGATTAGTCACATGAAACATTTCAGCTTTGTCTCTGGGATGTCTTTGTTACTACTTAACATCAGCTGAGCTATCTGCCATCCAATCATCATAAAACATTCAGTGAATCACATAATTCTAGGCAAGAAGAATGCAAGAAGCTCGAGTTGGAAGGAGAGGAAGAGTATGAAGATGAGCCGATGGGTACCGAGGAAGAAGTTCTGACTGCGGCTGAGGAAGATCTCAAGAGTCCCAAGATTCCGGAGTACTCGCATCTGCCGCCCGATCCTATGGATGCTGATAAGAGCGAAGGTAACCCCCCTTCCAAATAGTAAAGCATTCAAATTATTATCTTTTCTCATCCTTATTATTACTTTTAACAAAGTACAAAGCAATAATGTAGAAATCACGATTACGCTACTTCTTGCAAGTTGTAACGGAACACATCCGCCATTTTATTCGAATTCTATATTTCAAGGCGACGTTATCCGACTTTTAATGATTTTATACTGAAGATCACGTCTAAATGGGTAGTGTTAATGATTTGGAAAAAAAAAATATGTTAAATTAGAGCATTTTCTTAATAACTTAATCTGTGAATATTTTTGATTAGGTTTATATTACATAATGAATTAATTGATAAAGTTATGTCTAACGCGGATAAAAAACTGAAAATCACGCAAAAACTACCCAGCGTATTTTTCTGAAATCTCCACAATTTTAAAGATAATTTAATTATTTATTTTTTAGTATCCGTGTTTTATTAAAATACCTATTATTTTATGTATAATTAATTAATAGTGCGTCTAATTTGGGACAGCGCTCCTTGATGAGCGAGTCCTATTACTGGCAGGACGTACGATGCGTTGCGTGAGCTCAGCACAGAACACTCAAGACCACTGGCATATATCTGCGTTTTAAATACTTCAATTTATTTTCACCAGGTGAATCCAACAACCACGACGATATAATCGCATCGAAGAGCGACTCCAATGATAAGACAGCTGCTATCAGTGACTCGAACACTGATGATAACCATGTCAGTGGATCCGGCAAGACTCGCGAGGGCCGATCTGCCACTCGCAGCGGCAATGTGGCAAGGAGGTTGGTAATTATATATGAACTACAATGTTTCAAGGTGGCAAGGTTTTTCGTGGCCAAAATCGAAGAGCCGATTTCCGGCCACCGTAGGCGCGGGCTTGCGGACGGTGAGCAATGGGTAGCTCGCCGTCCGATAAGGACCAAGCCCGGGTCGACGGCGCGTTGTGTTTCACGCGCGCCTCAAAGAGATGTCAGCAGAATTGACGGGGTCCGCTAGGGCCAATGCCTGCCGGGAGTTCGAAGAAAACCGATAGGGAAATCGTGGCCCCCGGCAACAGGGCAACCGAAGGAACACGGGTGGGTTTTAGTCAGTAAGAGTCTGACACGCCCTCCCGCTCCGACCAGAGCGGGAGAAGTTATTTGATAATTTTCAACACAAAAAAAAAGAAAGGTCGCCATCTTGTTTTGTCAATACAATGTCTGTGTCACAACTATAAAAATGTTTACCAATAATGCCCCGTGTCAATGCCAGTCAGGCGCGAAAATTGAAAATATCCTTGTAGCACTTTAACTGTCGCCTGCAATTTCACTCGCATCTTAGGCGATTAACACACGGCACCGCGCACCGCCGCGGAGGTGAGAAATGAGAGCACCCTCGACCGCGCGGTCGGGCGGTGTACGTGTATTAGGCATCAACGGATTTATTTGAGGTCAATGCGACATGAGATCCGCTTCACCGACTACCGCGGCGGTACGCGGTGCCGTGTGTTAATCGCCTTAGGGAAACTTTTACCGAATAAAATTGTCATACAGTACCCTAATTGCGTAACTCATTTTCATAAACAATTATGCCTAATTTGTTTCATTTTGACAGTTCAACAACATTCATTGCGTTATTTACGTTGTTGAGCAGATTTTTTTTCCAACTTATGAAGCAATGGATTAGCAATCTGTTTCAAATCGAAACAGATTGTGTTGTATTACGCAATTAGGGTACAGGAAATGTTCTTTTTATGTGCTAAGTTTCTTCCAAATTCGCACAGCCGTTAGATTGAGTAACAAACATACAAACTATCACATTCTTAGTATTAGTTGGATTACAGTTTTTTTTCATTTGGTTGTCGTCATATTTTACTAACGTATTTGTTTCAGGCTCCGTTCTCACAAGTCAGTGGTGTCCCAATCGGAAAATGAGGAGCCAACTCCTTCGACTTCAGCCGGCGAGCCGAGATTGTTCGAAACTATGTCATCCAGGTAAAAATATTGTCAAATGTTACTACTACGTTCTCTAACAGCTGCAACTGCTGTTGGATAGGTCTCGCCTGTGAACAGTTCAGAGCAAAAATGTGCTATGTGTGTGTGGTCGGAGAAACCTCCCTTTTTATAAGGAGGATGAGTGAACTTACACCCTGTTCCTCATACCTCTATATATTGATTTATTGCGTTTCAGCGTCGGTAGCAGCGGGTCATCTCTAAGCGAATGCTGGGCGCGGCCCACGCAGGCCACTCCTGCGCCCACCACCACGCGCACGCCACTGTCGCTGCTGCTTGATAAGGTGGGTCCATGAACCGAAGAGGTCTTATCCACTTCAAATTAATAAAAGCGGTCATTTAGGACCACTTGCACAAACTTACTTTGGCTTTGTATTCTGAGAAGACATTTTACATGCCAGTATTTTTATTGTCAGGTGGCGAAGTGGCAGATTATTCCCCGCGAGGGAACCGAACATTTGCCATGCCGCGTGTATGGTGCAATTCATCTTGCCAGACTCTTCGGTACTGTATTTTTTTTTATCACAGTACTTTAAATTCAAGTCAACCAGAAAAATTTAAATATGTGTTTTCTTAATTCCAGTGAAATTGCCAGACTTTTTGAACGCGACTCAGATGCCCGACTTTAAACTGAAGTTGATTCTCAAGCACATTGATATGTTCGTCCAGTAAGTGAACAACATAAAACTATTCAAAACATGCGAAACAGTTTTTCCCAAAAAAAGATTGAATATAAATAATAATTGTGTTTATTCCACAGGTATTTGGACGAGCATAGCGAATGGTTCGGCGAGGTGTACTACGTGGCAGACAGCATGTCGCGCTCGCATTAAACTAATAACGGATACGGATACTCATCAGAACAATTAATTTGCTCTCTATTGAGATACTTTACATTCCAAAACGTTAAAACCTAAGCGCTGAATATTTTTTACGAGTCGAAATTAATTCAAAAGAAAATTGTTTATTCGCCACCGTCCAAAATTGAAACAAATCATAAACATGTCAGCGGTGTTTAGGATTAGCTAATATATTATCAAAAATACGAACACGCTTTCTTCTTGAATCTCTAACAATATTTTGATAATATAGCAGCGAATTTACTATCTGCTAGTAATGTTGAGATTACTAGAAAACAATCAATATTGTAAACGAGTGACTTATTGTAAAGCCTTCATTAGGAGACATAATGTTGAAATAATGTATTTCAAAGTTCTCATGTTGAATACACGCTTTAACCCAGACACTACTTCTGAGCATGAAGTTTCTGCTACTTTCGGTACAGGATCCCAAAAGATAGAAAACAATCTATGAAAACCAAAATGCCGTAAAGACCGATCGTCGTTAAAACAAACTGCTAGGGTGAGCGATTTGTGGCAGATTTTACTTTTTTTTATGTTCAAAAGTGGTGTCTGAGTTAGCAGTAAGTAGGGTACTATTTTCTTGTAGGAAACGTTTGTCAGTATTATGTAGTGGTTGTAATTGGGACCTTGTTAATTATTAGCACTGGCCTATCAATGCACAATAGGAAACCCGGTATGATTATTCTAAATAGTTAGGGGATATAGTTGAACTAGCCTACGTTTTATCTTTCAACTTTGTGCTGCATCTTATATCAATAGTTGCCGGTGGATACGAACAGCTATTAGACTTCATTTTGTGATCATAATAGTCGTAGTGGAGCTGTGTCCGAATGTTAACTCGGAGCTATCATGCAGTCGACTTTTTAATGTTTAGAAAAATTTATCAAAATTTGGGATGAGCATGGATTTTTACGCAAACGGTTAAATATCCGATTTAAGATATTGAAATCGTTTTCAAATTCCGTTCTTAGATTTCAACAGAGGCTCCGGCTCGTAGTTCATATCGTCTATATTATGTTATAAGTGCATCGATCAAAACTATCCAAACATAAACAAATACCTTACGCAAATCTACTCTTGCCGTAGTTTTGTGAAAATGTATCTGACGCACCCCACTACCGCATTTTACGTACAAGCCACGGCGTCATGTACGTTAAATGCGGTAGTGGGGTGCGTCATTTCAGACAAGATATACTGTTTCGATTAGGTATTTATACTGTGGCAATAGTTTTAATGTTTCAGCTAGTTATATCATTTACCGTGCGTGCTATGTTGCGCATTTTGCAGAATGCCGATTGTTCTTGCGCTTGGAAGCTGTTAGCTGTCATTCTGACGCAACTTGCACATTATTACAAACTATATCAATATAATAAAATGTAGTTACTACACGAAACTTCGATCAGTGCCGCCGCTTGAACGTTTGCACTGACCAATGTTTCGGATACGTAGATATTGTCATCATAATATGATTAGTATAATAAGTACAGTGTAGTTTTGAGAGTAGAAAAATAACCAGCGCGGTTCAATAATAACGATTATGTAATTTCAGATATTCTTACACATGAGTGACATTTAGTACCCATAGAACAATTTACGTACAATGTTTAACACACATATTTATTAATAGTACTGCATTGTATTTAGTGGACAACCATAAAAAGAAATAAATATAATTTAAAATCAAGTGTATTATTTTGAAAAATTACATTCAAACTTCATTAATTAACAAAATTATATTTGAGATATTTAGGTCGTGAATCAGACATGTTCATTAATTGTATTGAATCTTTTAAAAGTAATAAGACATAATTCACCTTAACAAATTGCATTTAAGGCGTGTTGTGTTCATAAGGCACACAAGAAACATTAAATTGTTTTGCCAAACATAATAATGTGTTATACTTTAAACAAAACACTTTATCTATATTTGGTTTTTGGGCTGCCTGTCCACTGGAGCGCGGCGAAGAGAGAAGGGCGGACCTGTACCTGTATTAACCAATAGAATCTAAACTCCGCTCTATTGGTTGGTACAGCTCTGCTCCTCTTCTCGCTTCTCCGCTCCAGTGGACAGGCAGCCTTGGTGTTACCATATCTTCACCACCATTTTTTGTGAATAAACACTTTACACATTTTAATAACTCACTAACATAAAGTATGATCTGGTTGGCAATGGTATGACTCAACCTGAGATCAAAGTAACTTGGTAAACTGACAATAGTACTGAGATTTATATCAATAATAATCATAGAGTAAATTGAAATAATGGAAAAATTCTATAAAAACTAGAACCTTAAAATGAGCAAGACCAAGTCTTTATCACCAACAATTTAATTCTTCGCAATAATACAAAATTCGTAGAAATGAAACAAACTTAAAAAAATGTGATTGTAGTATGTGCAATGAGACCTATGGTTATCGTTACCACTAATTAAGGGCGCTATACACCGATAGACGCAGCACGACCCGGCAAGTTATAGGTAGGTTCTACTTGCCATTGGATGCTGTACTAGCCACTTATCACAAATTCCGTGGTAAAAGCAGGAGCTAGATGACACGACTCGGGATACAGCTTCGATAAATTCAGAAATATTCGCCATCCTAATAACTGCGACTGTCACGAGTCTTGGCCTTTTTTTTTTGTATAGTGTATGGCGCCATTAAACAATGGATCATAATATCATGCAGAGCAGTTAGTCCTGTTCCATCCTGTGTATGACGCGCCGGTATTCCTGCTCCAACGCTAGGTATTGGTTGGCCAAGCGGCCGTGCGTCTCGCTCAAGCCCGTGGCGCTCACTGTGGCTGCGTATTCCTCAGGCTTTAACACCTTTTGCAATTTTTTCATTTCTAATTTCTTTTTCTGTAAACAATATGACGTTTTAAAACATTTTATAGTAGGTAAGTAAATTGTTGTTACAAAGGTAAATAAGGTAATTTTTAGGTAATTAACACCCACAGCCAAATATAAAATAACAAATTAAATCAAAATCAAATAAATTTTAAAAAATCTGATGAAATAAAATCATTACTGTGCCGTAAAAACCTGAGAAAATGCTAAACATCAATTATGTTCATAGGTAGACATGTTCAGCCAGAGGCGGTTCTAGCTCATGTAGTGCCCGTGTTCAATCAATATCCTGGCGCCCTCTAGCAGTGGCGAACTAAGCCTGTCGGGGGCCCGGGGCGGCAAAACTAAATGCCCCATGGGAATGAAAATGATTTAACAGCCTGCCCCGGATAAGTCAGTCTTTCTTTTGACCATTCATAAATAAATAGGAATTAAACTGTCGATTTACTCAGAGAATTCTAAGAAAAAGAGAATGTTGAGGTTGCAAGAGCTACCGAAGTGACCTTGAAATTTTAGCACGCTACATTTATATTTAGCGTAGGCCTCCAACTACAAACTGCCTTTTTACTAAACATGTTTTGGTCTTGTTTGGGATTTGATTAAAAAGTAGTCGCGAGCGGCCCTCGGCGCCCCCTAAGACACTGCGCCCGTGTGCGCTGCACTCCCTGCACCATAGGTAAAGCCGCCTCTGTGTTCAGCACTTCAGCAGTGATGGTTATGGGCTGATTAGAGAGACAATTTGTGGTATAATAAAAACAGACAACAATCAATATTATATCATACCTGGAAAGGCGCATTGAGTCTGTTTTTGACGTCAAGCCTGTAGTTTAAGTAGGCAGTCTTATCAGAGGTGTTGGTGTTCTTCAAGCGGAGGATCTCATACACACGCCGCGATTGCTTCTTGTTGATCTTGAACTTGTTGCTGGCTTGGTTCGCCATGTCTTCAGAGAACCTGAAACGATTAAACATTATCATCTTCCTGCTCTGTCCCATGTTACGTGGGGTCGGTGCAACACCTGTTTCTTCTTCCATTCCCACCTGTCAAATTGTTTTGGTTCAACTTACTTCTTTCGGGGCTTATGATACTTTCGGTGTTCGTTAATGTTACTTTCGTTTATAATCACACTATTTAGACCTGAAACTGCGTTAAGCAGACGTCCGCGCGGTTCCATACAGAAGTGCTCCATTACGGGGACAAGCGCGGGCGTCCGTCGCAGGGAAGCGAGTCCCGCGCTCGCGCCACGTGTCCCGCCTCCGTGCGACGGACGCCCGCGCGGGAGCATGCGTGGCGCCAGCGGTTTTGCAATGTAATTCTATACTATTAAATGAGCATTCTCATTCTCTATTTTCACCAGAGCAGAGCTCGGTCGCCTAGGTACTATTTAATATATTAAGTTCTCCATCGACACGACTGTGCATGCACACCGTTAAAATGGAACTAGCGACACTGCGTAAATAAAATAATCTGTTCTCCGCGACGGGTACCCGCAACGGGGGCCGTCGCATTCCCACGGAGCCCACCCGCGTGTCCACCCGCGTAGACACGCGACGGGTGCCCGTAGCGGGCGCCAGCTTAACGCAGTTTCAGGCCTTAGACCTTAGAATTTTTTTCTACACTATGTAAGTCCGCCTCTGTACATTTCTGTGCTTGAAGTATTAAATAAATAATAAATAAATAATAGTATTTAACCCATAAACTGCAGAATAAATAGATAAATGTATAATAGTTACCCTTGAAGTAGTTTCAGAGGGTGATAAGCTGGTAAATCACTGCAGTTCTTAGCATCAACATAATCTCTAATTCTCTGGAAGTCTTGTGATGGATCCTCCACTGTAATATCTACTACTTCTGGCTGAATTATGAAATGGGAATAAACAGCCTGAAACAAATAACTTGCATTCATTACATATTCAAAATAAACATATAGAAATTATTTGCAAACTAATACCAATTTGATAGTTCAGGTAGCTATGATATGTAATAATTTTAGTTTAACGAAGATGGCACTGGGCCAACACACCCAGTCATAAATATCAATGCCTTGTTACTGCATCGCGGCGGTGCCCACGCAAATGTGTAATATTTTATTTACGTTCTACAATCTGCGCTCCTCAAATTGTTAAACAAATTGATCTGTGCCATTTCTTTCACATGTAAACTGTAGGTAGTATGCGACTGTTAATATGGCACGTTGTTACTTGTACACACGGCTACACATCAAGCTATAAATTTCCAGTTTAAACTGATCTCGCATTGCATAGGATTTCCGTACAATGCGAGGTCAGCTTATACTGGAAATGTATAGCTTGATGTGCAGCCATGTGCCATGCTTTAGTAAGACAGTCTCTTTTTAAAGCTCAGTGTGACAAATTAACCTCCAGGTACCTCGAAAAATCTTTCCATAGTGCCACTGGGACACTGATGTGGAGGTCAGTAATTACCCCTCGGAAACACTACTGGGATAAAAAGTATCCTATGTTCTAACCCAAGTTATGGTCTATCCGTCCCAAAAACATACAAATCTGTTAAGCTTAAAGTGTGAAAAGGTAACAGACAGACAGACAAGAGTTAGTATGTATACATAAATATAGTGTGCAAGAGCTGACCTGCAACAGTTGCGCGCAAATGCCAAGCTTCCTAAATGGCGGCAGCGTGAGAACCTGCGAGATTCGCGGGCGCGAGTGACGTGGGTACGCATAGTAGCGGTACACAGTCGCGTACGCAGCCGTCGCGTAGCGGGCGCCGCCTTCACTTGACTGGAACTTCTCGAATCTGAAACCATGCATAGTTTGAAATGAAAGTATTGCCTTGCTCATTAATAATTTACAGTAGAGAGTATTAATAGAAATAGACAATATTTTTTTGACCAGGTAATACAGTTAGCAGGTTCATAGATAAACACAAGTTGAGTAAGATAATGGTGCCGATTCCCTTGTTCACAAACTAAACTAAATTTAAGTTCAGTGCATCTTTTTCTTTCTATTTCATTAAGAAAAGGACAGAAGATAAATTTTAGTTTAGTCCTGTCAAATTAATCAGCGCTTGACGTAAATTGACGTAATTTAAGTAGGCAAGTTTTTAATCACGTTTAAACTTGTATGGAGAGTGACAGGCGCTGATTAATTTGACAGGACTAAACTAAAATTTATCTTCTGTCCTTTTTTTAATGAAATAGAAAGAAAAAGATGCACTGAACTTAAATTTAGTTTAGTTTGTGAACAAGGGCAACGGCACCATTATGAATAGCTTATTTATAATATTACCTACAGATAGCAAGCTATTAAAATCTGATAAGACATGATGATATCTGAAATAGCATGGGTTATTTCGAGAGAGCCTCATAGCTTATAAATGGTGTGGAGATAAATCAGTCTGTGAGGTTAAGCAGCACTTGTCACAATTAGTCACTGTATGGACGATCATTATTTGCACACTGATACAGATCCAAATAATACTTACACTGTAAAGAATGTCCACTGATCATCATCCACATCAATGAATGATGCAGCATCCACATACCACAACAAAAAGGTCTGTAGCCGCTCATGGAATGCCAAGAAGCCAGGGGTAGATGTTTCAGAGTAGAACACTTCAAACGATCGCTTCTCACCACCATCAACTGTAAACAAAACAAAAATATGTGAACCCAGAAGCTCTGTGAACAGTCAACATACATACATAAACTCACGCTTTCTTCCCTTGGTGGTAGGCAGAAACTACAGAACGCCACCTGCTATGATCCTTACATACTCCTTTTGTCTCGTTTACGTTCATACATCAGGTCATACACGCACGCTGGTTGCGAGTACTACGCACCGGTCAATATATTTAATAATATTTCAAATCATAACTTATGCATGTAGATGGCACCAAAAAGAGGTGATAAGCATCCAAGCAATGGATTGACATGGAAAAAGAAGCTGTTAGAACAACCATACACAGGGCAATACATATCACAAGACTGAGTAGTCCGGATGGTCCATTTGATTCAAATTACCCATTGAAGTGATGTTGCCATGATGAACTTTACCAGCCAACAGCTGATTGCCACCATTATGGATCAATGGTGTAATATTATCACTTTTCCTCAAATAATATAGAGGCTTGCAGTTCAAGTTTGCAGAAAATAAGAACTATTGCTAACAAAGAATGTATGTATTCTATTTGCCAGTTACTTTGATCATACCACCGACCTTACTACTTTTACTGGACAAAGTTATTTTATTTACATTGCACGTTAGTTAACAAACTCATAACAAAGTTCATTGACCTAGGTGACAGGGAACTAATATAACCTTAGATCACAAATAAAACAAAAAACTGGCTTTAAAATCAGTAGCAATGTTGGATAAAGTAAAATATAATTAAATTCAGCTTATTTACTTACAAGGCTCAACTGAGAAGGCATGTATCAACTGCCCGTGGGGTGTAAATGACTCATCTTTCTTTAGTATAGACACATAGTGGTCCAAATTGGTGACATATCCTGGTGCTAACACTTTAGTCAAGGCACCTTCAACATCATCTGGTTTCATACCTTCAGATTTATTTGGTTCAATCTATAAATACATTACATCTGTAGTTAGTAACTATAAGTATAATATAACCTCCCAAGAACAACACAAAACATTTAATATAATAGTACCAGTGTTGTTGATGTTTTACAAATATGTTAATACTAATTTATGAGTATGTGATGTATACTTTGTATATACACTGTGTGCCGATAATAATAGTTATTAAAATGTAAGTAGCTTATTGTAGCTAAACAAAAACACAAAATGGACACTGACAAATCAACAAGCTTGCATTCCTGTTAAGACTTGTATTGAAGGTTTAAAACCGAAACCAGTCTTTTAATCCTGTAAAAGCAACAGCACATGTAATAAAACATTAAAAATCATACAAAAAATTCAAATACCTTTTCTGTGTATTCAATTCCAAGATATGTCTGCAGACTTCCTGCGCTATAATAAAGTCTAATGTGTAAGTCTGTGTAGCCAAATATGTTTTCGTTCTCCCCGAAAACCTGGTGACACATCTCAGGACCGAAACTTGTGTCATCATTCTCCAGATCATCTACAGATCTCACTGAAAAGTTTAACAGAAGGAGAAATGAACAAATTGTACCTACTGTTGCCAACAAGGTGAGACAGGACAGGTCCTTTGAAAGGAATATATAAAACTATATACAATTACATAGTTATTTAATGGAAGGACATGTTGGAGTAGAACAGATACCAAGATGTTTAGCTACAATTATAATTCTATTTTGTGTCTGTATGTATACATATAAAATTCTTACCCAGCTTAAATTCCAAAACCTCGTTTCCATCTACAACTAAATGGCACAGCGCATCAGTCATTTTCTATAATAATAAAAGTCCAATTTCATTACACTCAATAACCCCGCGATTCCCGCGCAAAAAGATGGGTAATAAAAAAGACTGAAAGGCAAAACATGTAATGTACTGTGTTTATTTTTGTTTTCTTCACTGCATTGATTTAATATCTTGCCGATGCACGAGCAAAATCACTTTATTTTAAATAAAATTTACAGACAGGACTCAACAAAAATGCAAAAATGAGGGAAACGAATGGAAACGAAAGTTACTTTTTAAAATAGCTGTCAAAAATGTCATGTTTTGTCTTCTGCTGTAAGATGTCATTCTTTTTTATCGTTATACTGTCTATGGTGTTGGCACCAAAACATCGATTCGACTAACCAACAGTACAAAGACCCTAAGGCAGAGCGCAGACTAGCGGAGCTTTTTTACAGAACACATTGTGATTGCTAACATTTAGTAGAATAAAGCACTCACGATCCTGTTCCTAACAACAATATTACAGTTCACGCTCCACATTATTAATTTTAACTTTGTGTTAAAAAACTGGTCGAACCATAATTCTAGAAACTGGGAAGATCTTACTTGAAATTACCAGTTTTCGGGAATTTCCTATACTTGTAAGGTCACGGAACCTTAGACCATGTAAAGCACGGAATGGTTATATAAAGTTCAGGATATATGAATACAACTGAGGGCTTGACTTGCCACAACAATGATTACAACTTCACAACATGCTTCTGTAACCACAAAATAGAATGATAACCGGTTTTGGTTAGAAATTAAGTACAATTTTAATGAATTAATACATTATTACAGTTTGCGTAATTTGTCGAATTTTTTTCAAAATATTTAATCGATAATTTGCAGTAAAGCGTGACAGTAAAAGCCGAGTAAGCTATGTCGTTGCCTAATCATGAAAAGAAAAAGCTATATCGATGGTTCATTCATTTATGTGACGTCATTATGGCCTGGTTGGGTTAGGTTTGCTTGGAAATTTTTGTTAACAATCTTGTATTTTAATATATTATATGTTGTGCTACTTATTTTAGATTAGTAATATAAATACCTCATAAAGTACCGGTAATCCTGGTGCCAAGAAGTGTCTGTTTCGACGACATTTTCTGGCGAAAATGAATCGCCATGAAGGTGGGTAATGATAATCAAAATTTGTTCGATGCTATTGTCACTGCAAATTTCATTGCAAAAAAACATGAAAATATTGTCATCATAGCGTAATTAGACGTTTTATACATTCAATTTTGATGTCATTGTCATAAATGTATAGAAAATAACGAATTGTTGTTGTATTTTGTGTATTGACATATTTTCAGGAGTCAGCTGTGATTCTTGTTTGAAAAATAACTTCAGGGGACGACGATACAAATGTTTGATTTGCATCGACTATGACTTGTGCGCAGCCTGCTATGAGTCCGGCGCTACCACAAACCAACACACTACAGAGCATCCCATGCAATGCATTCTATCTAGAAGTGACTTTGGTAAGACCCATTTACAGTGCTTTATTTATTAGACTGCGTCTTATATGCCAATTGCTTGTACATAATACCCCTGCAAGGTTAATAACAGATATAGTATTCTTTTAAACTCCTAACAACACAACAACAACTGAAATATTTCAATCTTTTTGTGTGACATACATTTTTAGAACACCTACAAAATATTATTTAACCATAATTATCTAATGAAATATCATTTATGTCATAAATGAGCTGTCTGGAAATTTGGGAAATGTCCTTCACAGCCCTCTGTTTATAAACAATTCAATTAACATAATACAAAGATAAATGACATTGTATAAATATTATTGTTTTGTATTATTATAAGACAAAGAAATTTCTATGGAAAACCGACCTAGAATGTATTTATAAAAGATTACCATAGATTTCCATTACCACAAATAAATCCAAAAATTCTCAACAATGATTTATAAAAGAAAACAGTTCAATCATTCACAAAGCTGCTATATATACTAATAATATTCCTATAAGAATATTGTGCTTATCTGTTCATCCACTGAAACCATGCAACAAACTTCTGTAAAATAATTTCACTCTCGCATTCTCAAAAGACAGTCATTGTTGGTTCCATTTTTCATTGGTTGACTAATTTAAAAAATCTTAGCCTTACGTAGCCAAGACAAACAAGCTTCATGAATTAATCATGTTTTTCTTAAAAGGAATATTAACCTTTCTACACGCACATGAGATACAATAGTTTTTTAATTATTTTTATAATTACGGCATACAAAAGGTAAAAAAAAACAATGAAGCTATAATTTCAAACATCAATGCATGGATGTTAAATCACAAAATTGTATCATACTACGTATTAAAAAAAATGTGAGCAGTTACTTCTAAAAGTATTTATTTCATATAATTCCATATCACCTTCAGATCTGTACTATGGTGGAGAGGCACTAACTTTGGAACAGCCTCAAGCATACACATGTCCATTCTGCAATCGGATGGGCTTCACTGACACAGCGCTCATGGAGCATGTTACGGCAGAGCATGCAGATACTACGCTGGCTGTAAGTATCACACAATGACATTCAAATGTCTGAAAAATGGTTGGAATCTTACTCATTGCATTCCCATACATTATCATACTTCACTGATGAAATCTGCTTGTAATCATATTACAGTCAACTGCATGTCAATAGTAACAAATGTATGGTAGTGCCTTTAAATGCCTGTACTGGTTTGAAATCAAAGCTGTAAATTTCCTCATTGTTCAAGTTTGATGTGCAGTTGACTGTACCTATTTAAAACAAAGATTTTTTGAACCTGTTTTGTTTTCTTTTTTTCTTTATTGTCTGTGAATTTTGTTTAATCGTTTGTTATTGTGTACAGGTGGTCTGCCCAGTATGCGCTTCGATGCCTGGTGGGGAACCAAATTTCGTGACTGATGACTTTGCAGGACATCTTACCCTGGAGCATAGGACTGGTCCTAGAGATCTCATTTCATTTCTGATATCCTTTTCAATATCATAATCGTAACGTTTTCTTACAGGTATTCTTGACATCCTGATAAAATAAAACAGGGTAAAATCGCTGTCCCCGGCGAATAAAACCGTAATCGTAAAAACCAAATTTTACAGGAAAAATAAAAAACTGTTTTTTGTGAATATCTTAATAACTAATATACGTAGCGGAATTGTTCAAATACCAAAAGAAAAGTGAGTTTTTACATTCATTACAATACACCTTAAAATCTGGTAACTGAAAATGAAAAAAATTGACAGTGTAATCGGTTCTAGGACATGCCGGTTTCCTCACTATGTTTTCCTTCACCATTTTAAGAGCAGTGGTGATGAAATAATTTCAATTCAATAATTTCAATTTCATTTTTTTATTCTATCTATCTACACAAAGTAAAGCGCCTGTCTGGTTTCGAACCTACGACCTACAACTCGTAAGTCGCGGCCGTTACCACTGGGCCACCACTGCTCTCGCTTCGCGTATATTTGTAACAATCTAGAAGCTTATTGGGTTTTTATATTGTTCTATTTGTGTTGTCTGATGAATTGATTCCTTAACCACGCTGCACGATGAACCAAGCGGTATCAGGCACGGCGGCGTCCGACGCATGCCGCACTCGGGCCGCGGCGTGAGTCGCGCCAGACGCACCAACATGCAGTTTAGGTAACAATTATTCCAACAATTTTTATTTACTCTTAAGTATTTTTTCTACTACTTATTTTTAACTATTTTTTTTAGGCTTCAGTGCACTCTGATTTTGCCAGGACCCTCATAGGGTCAAACATATCATAGCATGCAGGCTGCAGTGGCAGCCAGCATGCTATCAATTAATTGCACAATACTAGCACAGAGTCACGTCTATTTTAAATAATTTTAACTTAGATTAAAATAGTGTGGATCGTGGATCTTTTGACAGTCATTATGGATCGTCAGAAGCCCGAAAGTCGTGACAACCAGTCTTACCAAGGCGTATCGTGTTACCTAAGAACTGCGTTGTGGAGGTCAGACAGGCAGTCGCTCCATGTATAATAATCAGTATTTTTTTATTCAGCTGCATCCAGTTAGACTGGAAGCCGACTCCAACATAGGAGGGAAAAGGCTAGGCAGATGAGTGAACTTGATAAGTTACAACCGTGCAGCTAAGTTAATTTGGTTGTTTATTGCAGCACGGGCGGCGGCATCTCGTCGCTGTCGCCGTCGTCGCGCGACGCCGTGGTGGACCCCATCGCCGAGCTGCTGTCGCAGCTGTCGGGCGTGCGGCGGGGCGCCGGCCAGCCCGGCACGCCCAGCCAGCTGCAGCAGCTACAGATGCAGCTGCAGTTGGAACGACAACAGGCCACGGTCAGAACCAATTACTCATTTACACACATAAACTCTACTAACCACAGAACGCCACCTGCTACGATCCTAAAGATGTGTCCAAACATTGAGTGGCAATCGTGCGCGGCTGCTGCGTGCGAACGCTTCTGTCTACCTACCGCGTACAAACATTTCTAGGAAACATTCGTCGCTAACTGTGTCTGGACGTATTTCTGCATATAAAAAAATTTGCTGTCGCGGGACGCTTGGCAGATGTAAAACATCTAAATTATGTACAGGTAATATGGATAAAAGGATAGTTAAGGGGACGATAGCTGATTTTTCATGATTTTATACTGAAGATGACGTCTAAACAAGTAGTGTTAGTGATTTGGAAAAAATATGTGTTAAATTAGAGCATTTTCTCAATATTTTAATATAGGCATATTTTTGATTATGTTTATATTACATAGTGAAATTAATTTGTAAAGTTATGTCTAACGCGGATAAAAAACTGAGAATGACGCAAAATCCATCAAACGTATTTTTCTAAAAACTTCACCATTTTAAAGATAATTAAATTACTGATCTTTTAGTATACGTGTTTTATTAAAATACCTTTTGTTTTACGTGTAATAAATTAATAATGCGTCTAATTTGGGACAGCGCTCCTTGATGGGCGAGTCCTATTACTGGCTGAACGTACGACGCGTTGCGTGAGCTCAGTACAGAACACGCAAGCTAGCCATTCAAGGTCACTGTCATATATCTGCGTCTTAATACGACAGGAAATAAATATAGCGACCGTTGGCGTGTTGGCTGTTGGCGCCAACATTCGGTCTGACCCGCCGCTATAGATGTTTCACATCAAAAATAGACAATGTAACATGCATCGATTCGTTTGATTGAAATGTAGGGATCCATCAGGTTAAGCTGTGCATGGGTTAGTCCGGGGATGGGTGACCATCTTTATATACCGAGACTGCTCCGTGATTCGGAAAACACGTTAAGCTGTTGGTCTCGGCTGTCATTCATGGATCTGTGATAATCGTTATGGATCGTCAGAAGCCCGAAAGTCTGACAACCAGTCTTACCAAGGGGTATCGTATTACCCAGTTACTGGGTTGTGGAGGTCAGCTACATCGGTTGGACTGAAGGCTAACCCCAACATAGTTGGGAAAAGGCTAGGCAGATTGATATTGCCAACTGAAGTGCGCGGTGTCTCGGATGTGCCGCGTAGTACTGCCGTGCAAACAGTCGTCGGTTTGGTCCTAACTAGAGCGCGGCAGAAATGTGTCCTGCAAACGCCGCGTGTTGCTGCCGCGCTCTTGACGCTCAATGTTTCGACACACCTTTACATCCTCCTTTGATTCGTATATATTACTGATATAATGGGAGAGAATACCGTTTCACCATTAGTGGCGCTAGCAGCATAAACATTGGCTTACTTTTCAACTGAATAGGTTTTGATTGAATATCTTTTAAATGTTTTGAATAAACCCTAAACATTAATACGTACGTAACGTACCATTCATTTATTGCTTGTGCTGGTGGTACCGTCTATATACCTCGCTAAGCGTACACTGTCCCATTCTAACACATTTCAGTTTGTTAAAAAAATTGTATCAATTAACGTTAAATCCAATTTTATTAATTATAGTTTAATCACCGACAGGCGGCCCGGCAGCAGCTGGAGCGCCTGCCGCGGCGCGGCGGCGGCGCGGCAGGCTCGGCCGGCGCCGCGCCGCCGCCCGCGCCCCTGCCCGCCGCCGCGCAGCCCATGCCGCAGCCCGAGCCCAGCGACTCGCAGTTTCTGCTCTCCGGCTTCCTCGGTGAGTACCGCCGACCCGCGCCCCGCGCCCCGCGCCCCACCTCGCCGCTCTGACCGCCCGTCTCCGCGCAGGTGCCAGCGACAGCCAGGCGGGCCCCGAGACGGAGAGCCGCTCGGCGCTGCTGCGCGGCCTGGTGCTGGCGTCGCTGGGCCGCGCCGCGCCGGCGCCGCGCCCGCCCGCGCTGGCGGCGCCGCCCGCGCCCCCCGCGCCGCGCGCCGCGCCCACGCCCACGCCGCCGGCCGCTATGCTGCGCGTCAAGCCGCAGCCGCGCACCAAGGTACCGTGTCGCTCCGACTGCGCCGAGCGCCCGCGCGTGTGACAGTGTCTGACCCGTGTGCCCCGCAGGAGGCGGCGGCGCGCGCGCACGCGGCGGCGCGGCAGCTGCCCGAGGGCAGGTAGGACCGGCCCGCGGCCCGGCCGACCCGCGACTGCGGCCTGGCGGCCCGGCAGGCGGCCGCGGCCCGCGCCGCCCGCGACCGCCGGCTGCGGGCCGCGCCGCCCGAGCCCGCCGCGGAAGGACGTCGGTGGATGAAACTATTCGATGTTTACTCGTTAGATGTTACGGTAGTCCACGATCGCGCGGCCGGCCGCGGTCCGTGTCCGGCGCGCCGGTCGCGATCGCACTTGAGGGGTAAAGTTTGTGGCCGTCGATGTTGTTAGTGTTTATCCGTTGTAAATATGGAGTCGCGGGCGCGCCGCGCGGCGGTGTCGGTCGGCGTCGGCCGGTGACGCACCGTTACCTGGACTCGTTTCTTTGTTTTACGCTAACACTTATTAGTGGACGCTTTTGTTTGTTTTGTTGGCTTTCGAAATATCCGTGTGGTTTCCTTTATCGTAGAGAATTAATAGTGATGGAATGTTTTAATCGATTTAACTACGATTAAATTTAAAAGAATAATGATATGCATAGGGCGTCGTTATTAAATTATTATCGTATGAGAGGAGTCCTATCGAATTGCATTTGCATTAAGATTAGATAAGTTTAAATAATTCGCAAATTATTCAAAATTAATTATAAATATTGACAACGGTCATTCATTAAAGTTTGACGTCGTTTAGGATCGTTATTAAAATAATTATTGTATTTATCTTATATAAAATATAGGTATTGTTTTAATTTATTCAGCAACTTATTAACATATTTCACGGTAAACACTGACTCCTCTCTAAAGTTATTTTTATAAAACAGTTGAAAACATACTTACCCACAAATGTTCACTAGCTACTCAAACAAAGTGCTTATTAGTTTGATTATTATACTCCAACATTACAAAATGTTTGTATGTACCCTAATTAAATTCTATAATATTACAGATGTATTTCATTTACTAAATTAATAGCAACCATGCCCATAATTTGTTTTATTTCTTCCATGTTGCAGAACGACTGATTATTGACTACAGCTGAGGCTAGTGAAACATCAAACAATATTTATATTCGGGAAATATCAAGGATACCGCAGAATGTGTTGGTCGCGGGTCAAAAAGTTTTTATTTATAATTAATTAATGTAGATCTTACAATAAAGTTAGTTGCAATCGAAACAATCAAGGTTACTTCAGTACTACATACATGTCGACTTATCGAGAGTAGAGTAAAACACCGAACTTGACAAAACAAACATTACGATTCAAGCACGTATTAGAAAGATGCGGGGGGGGGGGGGGTATGTGTATATTTATAGTATACTATAGTGAATAGTCCTCGTCACCGTATCCGGCGACAGCGACCTAGACTAATTTTCTTTCCTTTCTTGAGCTCTCTGAGATGACTAGTAAAACCCAGTTTGGTCTTGAAAACCCTGTTACACCGTGTACAAAAGAGCTGTACCCTAATTGCGTAACTTATTTTCGTAAACAATTATGACAAATTTGTTTCATTTTGACAGTTCAACAACATTCATTGCGTTATTTACGTTGTTGAGCAGATTTTTGTTCCAACTTATGAAGCAATGGATTAGCAATCTGTTTCAAATCGAAACAAATTGTGATCGATCGTGCATTACGCAATTAGGGTACTGATCAGCATGATTGTATGTGTAGATATGGGTATGCTTTGGGCGACTTTAGTGTATTTGCTGCTTCTTGTCTAGGCCTTCAAAACGATTTGCTTCAAAGCAATCAGTTCAGTTGCAAAACTGCAGCCAAGGTAGGTATCGATAATATCTTAACACGATGAAAAAAATATGTTTTTGGGGGGTCAACGACCGCTGGTAGTGTTGTTACTTGAAGTATGTTTAGAGGCATGAGGAACAGGGTGTAAAGTTTACTCATACTATATATATACCGAATGTTTTTTTTTTACCGTCTTTAAATTTTTACAAGGAGTTTTACAAAAAAAAATCTGCTGTTTATACATTCAATACTTACTTGACCAAAATGTATGAAACAGCAGATTTTTTTTTCGTGATCTCAGAGTTGCTCCCATAGTGAAAGTTGTTTATATTCATGGGTAGAACACCCTGTAAAAATGTAGAGACGGTAAAAAAAAAACACCCAGTAGAAAAGGGAGGATCTTTCGACCAGACGGGTGTCGTGTCTGGCGGACAACTGCCCGATGGTTTCTTTTTTTTCCTGTCTGCTCCGGTCGGACTATTTAACCGGTCAATCCTGTGGGTGCCTTAAGCTGCTACACTTAAAACCTCCAGCCAGGGGTTATTCAACTAAGCTAATTAAAACTAGGTGAACGCTCGCTAAGGGCACCCCCTGTGGGGTACAAACCTCGGCTTAGGGCTTTTACCGGAGGGAGGACATCAAGGATGGGACGGGCTGGGCCCGATGGTTGATATCCAATAGTCATATATCGTTCGCGCGGTAAACTCTAATTTTGCGATTCAGGATTTGTGTGACGTCGTGTCTTTTTGATGCGTAATTCGTATGCGACGGTGTAACCGCTACATATGCGTTGAGAAAATCTGTTTTATCGTGTTGAAATATGAGTTTACTCAAAAGAACTGTTATTTAAACTGATATTTCAAGTGACTACACGAACTGCGGTCGATGACCCCACAAAAATCATCAAATCAAATTATTTTTTATCATGTTTAGTTATCGATACCCATCACGTTGCTGAGTTTCGCATGTTAATTTAATTTGACCCTGTATACAGCATGTATCAGAGAGGCGTGTAAATTAAAACTGCCCTATACAAAACTTCAACACTTACTCGACCCTTTAAGGTTTGGCTTATATTATGGTGTTGACCCCATGGAGATAGAAAACTAGTTTCTAAATTAGTTTCTTCATTTTGATGGTTGTCTGTACTACACCTTTCTGATACACGCTGTATATAGTTTTAAATATCAGAATGGTTATTTGGTGTGTATGTCAATTCCCATAAAATATGGTGTGTACGGAAAGGATTTTATGAAAAAAGCACAGAAAGACAAGACAAGACATTTATTTTAATAAGGCTTGTCAAAAATTAATCAGGAGTAAGTCTTCATGCAGAAGGACAAGAAACTCCATGGAAACACACTTAAACACAATCACAATAATCAAATTAGCTATTTCTATAACCTGCCTAAATGTGACAGATGGCATAAGCCAATCTAACAATATTTTAATACTATAATAACAAAAATTCGTGATTTAGTCCAGGTTCGCACGAGCAATGTTTTTCGTGCACTGGATTTTCAACGCTCCGCATAGCGCCGAGAGTTGAAAATCCAACAGTGTGTTTTTCGACGCGCTGGGATGCACTCTGTTGAATTCTCAACGCTCGGCAATAGACAATATTGAGAGTTGAAAATTCAGTGCACGATAAAATCCCGTGGGAACGTGGGCTTAATGACGAAATAAATAATTCTTAATCTAACACCATGCTTGTGCCTTGTGAAGTCTTCGTGATGGCTTTTGGCGATAAGTGCGCGAGTTTGTTATGCCTTTCGCAATCCATAGGCTTATAGCTATCGTTATACATTACAAAAGACTTTGAGATACATTCATGTTTATTATTTTTACGCACGTTTTTGTTTCGGGATCGCCAGCCTCGCAATCTTCTAGGATAGCTCAATGGAATCAATAAATAATCAATATAGGTGCAATTCCTAAAAATACGAATAACCAACGGTCAAGACGCAAACTAGATGGCGCGCCGGTGCCGAAGCTCGTGAGGTCGAACACCATTCGTTCATAGCTTCGAGAATTTACGAGTATGTATACTCTACCTACCGAATGGTAGGAATATGTTCACCTGTACACGCGTACAACCACATTTAATGTTTACTTACATCATTTGAGATTCAATTTCTTCTTGTTTGAATGAGAAATGAAATATATTTTGTCCTTGATCATTTACTGCACTTGAACCAGCTTCTGGAGAGGGAACTACGTCTGGTATATCACTAGCACTAGGCGATGGGACTGGAAAGCCAGTAGTACTAGGCCTTCGAGACAAATCTCTATTTTGAGGCAAATTGCTTGAAATATAGTTCAGTTCAGCATTACCAATTAATGAGCCAATTTGCATTCTTAAATGTGCTTGTTCATACCTTGGCAACTTTTTTACAATTTTCGCCATAGACTGGAAAAAGAGGTCCGTTTCGTCTAATTCATTTTGAACTGGTTTTCGCTCCAGATAGATCGGTTTCTTATCTCTTTTAAAATTACAATATTCCTTGCTAACAGTATTGTTAGTAACCTCATCAGTATTAATACTATCTTGTGTGTTAGTCTCATCCTCATCGTACATTATTTCTCTTGGTGACGGATAATGGGATTGTGTTCCTCCAACGTTAACCTCAAGGTATTCCATAGTTTCACTATGGTCTCCTGTGTTCTCATCTTCATCTTTAGAAACACGGTTTCTTTGAGTTAAAGTAAAGCTGTCCAAAAATGATAAAAGGTCAGCCCTCTTTTTGGCTGCTTCTCCGCTTGACCCGGAACGGTTGGCACCAATTTTGCATTTGCGTCGAATATAATAGTCTCTTACATAAGCCCATCTCTTGGAACAATCGAAATCTGTAAAAAAAAAAATTGGTTGCCTGTAAAGTCGGTATACGGGCGAAAGTTTTACGTGACAACGACTTTGAGTGGTAAAATAATTTTAATGTGAATATTCATTCGTATAGTAGGAAGAAGGATGAAATAATAGTAACAATTTAAAACATTTATTTATACAAAGAATTATATTTAAAACATTAATTTATACAAAGATATCCTATCTATCTAGCCTATCTCTCTCACTCTCTCGCTCTGTCTCTCTCGCTCTTAGGCGGGCTAACTGTGCTCGAGTGGAAGGGACGCGTGCCTCTCACTCGCTCTCATTGTGAGCGCATAACGTGAGCGGAGCGTAACGCAGTTTCTTGAAGTGTCACCCGGCAAACCAATTTATAAGACGTTGTCACGTCAAAAAACAATTTCAGGCACTTAGCCACAGGCGAGTTCTTTGTTTGCCTTTTATTATACAATAAGTATAATTTCATTACAATTAGTAAGCTATGGTTGGATACCTATATTATATATCTAACATATAAAAAAAACGTCACAGGACGCCCGGCAGATGTGAAACATTGAAATTGATGGTTATTGAAATCTATAACTAATCCTTAATATTATAAATGCGAAAGTAAGTTTATTTGTTACGCCTTCACGCTAAAACGGCTGAACGGATTTAGATGAAATTTGGCACATATATAGATGATGCCCTGGAAAAGAACAGGATACTTTTTTTTTCCCACGGGATCGAGACTTATGCGGGTGAAACCGCGGGGCGCAGCTAGTATATAATAAAGCAGAAGAGTTTGTCTGAACGCGCTAATCTCTGCAACTACCAGTCTGATTTGAATCAAGGAATTCTTTTTAGCATTTGATAGCCTTATTCCTTGAGGAAGGCTATACACAATAATAATTAACATCACGCTAGTACTCTTAGGAGAAGAGCGAAAAGAAAAAAAAGTCAGAAAGAACGCTAAGTGCAAACGAAGTAATAGCGCGGGCGTGGGTGGTTAAAGAAGAAATTTCACGCGGACGAAGTCGCGGGCAGAAGTTAGTAATTTATAATGAAAGAAAACCAATAAATGAATATGTGGAAAAAATAAATATGTTTATCTTAATATTCTTAGAAATATACAGAATATAAATACCTAAAGAAAAATAATTATTTTTGTTAGTTTTATTAATAAATTTAATGTAAAAATGGTCAAGGTAAAGCCGTCGTCGCATGCCATTATAATTTTGTAGGTGTTCCTGGCACCAACATGGTATACAGGCATGCGACCACGGCTTTACCTTGACCATTTTTGTACCTATGTCTTGATTTCTGTCTGAAATATTTGCTTGTTTCGTACTTTTTAGACCATTTTTATTTTCCCGTAGTCGGGTTACAGTTTTTATTAAACTTTATTTTTTTATTCGATAAAGTGTTTGTGAGCGAATCTATACAGTGTGAGTCTTCATAATGTGCACATATCGAAATGAGGGAATCTATGCTTAATTTTAGCGGCGGAAAAATGGTAAAAAAAAATTTTTTTTTTTTTTTGTATCATTTTTTTTTTGTATCTAATTTTTTTTATTTTTATTTGTTCTCTTGGGCATCTTATTTATAAATTTTACAATTATTGTAAAAATTTATGGAAAAAATACAGATTTTTACTAAAAAAACATGTTTATTTTCAGTTGAGGGTAGTTTTTTTTCTCTCAATTTTAATTTTATGTGGACGCCTACTTACTTCCAATCATTATGGAGTTTGTTTCATCGCGATAGCTGATTCAGTTTGAAAGTTACAAAGTTTTTTTACAATTTTTTAAATATTTTTTCTGTCGTTAAAATTAAGCAAAGATTCCCTCATTTCGATATGTGCACATTATGAAGACTCACACTATAAATGAATGTTACTGAGAATCAGAAGTTTGATCTCCTGTTGTCTGAAGAGCTGCTGTTGTTTGAAACTGTTCATTTTGTGTTTCTTCAAAATGTTGTGTATCAGGGATGTAACGGATATCCGTATCCGCATCCGCAACTGCGGAGCATCCGCATAAGTTTTGACATCCGCAAAACATCCGCATCCTCAACTTTTGATTTTAAAAGCTCCGCATCCTCATCCGCATCCTCATAATTTCTATGGGGATGTGACCCTAAGTTGTTCGCACAAATAGTGACTTTTTTTAAACTCGCGTCGTGCTAAATGGACGGGCCGATATGTGAGTTACGCGTTCCTATTGGCTAAATTCGCAATGTCCTTGTCCTATGACAGACGATCGGCTGCACGTGGCAGTGGTGGCACGAATGTGGTGTCACATGTCACAATTTGAGTTACTGGGTGGCGTATTTTTGTTTACTTTTTGTTTGCTTGTAGAACTGAAGTTTTTTGCAGGCGAATTACGCTACGGTAACCTACCAAATGATTACCTACAACCTATAATACAAATATAAATACTATAAAAAACAAGGGCTATTCTTTGTACGACATCCGCATCCGCATCCGCATCCTCATCCGCATCCTCAATAAGGAATTTTCCAATATCCGTATCCTCATCCGCATCCTCAAACCCGATTATCTCGATATCCTCATCCGCATCCTCATCCATTATATGACATCCGTTACAACCCTGTTGTGTATTGTGTTGTTATGGAGTGCTGGTGAAGTTTTGTCCTATTTCTTGTACGATATCATCATTCAAAGAATTCTTTGTTGGTAATTTGGTGTTGCTTCCGTAATTTTTTCAATAGCGTCTATATTGCTTGTATTACATTCTGTATGTATTCGCTGTAATGTTTGTTGACGTAGCTTTCTGTATCTTCTCTCGTTAATTTCTTGTCTGTTTCGCCCTCGATAATTACGATTACGTTTAGCAGCGGTATGTAGCAGGAATCACCTGTGAAATATTTTGCTTTATCCTATATTATCTCTTTTGCGCTTTTTTATTTCCTCTTTGTGTCTGTCACAGTATCGAGGAGCTCGTGGCTAAGTAATAACAGCCGCACGGGTCGATCCATAAGGTTAAGCTACGCTTTCCGGGGTTGGTCTGTGGATGGGTGACCATCTTTACTTACCGAGACTCCTCTGTGCCTCGGAAAGCACGTTAAGCCGTTGGTCCCGGCTGTCATTCGTGGATCTTTGACAGTCGTTACGGGTCGTCAGTAGCCCGAAAGTCTGACAATCAGTCTTACCTAGGGGTATCATATTATCCAGTTACTAGGTTGTGGAGGTCAGATAGGCAGTCGCTCCATGTAAAATACTGGTATTCAGCTGAATCCGGTTAGACTGGAAGCCGACCCCAATATAGTTGGGAAAAAGCTAGGCAGATTTTTTGCCTGTCACAGTATCGTTGCTGTCTCTGTGTGATTATTCGATGTTGCTTGAGTAATTTGTTCAATTTCGTCTGTGTTCTGTTCATTAGATAGAGTATGTATTTGGTGTAAATTTTGTTGACGTTGCCTGATGTCTCTTCGCTGATTGATATCTCTTCTCGGTGTTGCTCTCGATACAAACGATTACGTTCAGCAGCCTTATTGTCCACTCTAAATCACAATAGTACATTACTGCCGCGGTCTATAATGACTACTTTGCTGGTCGCGCTGATGATGGCCGACAGCGCAGCGTAGCGCAGCTTCAGGCCGACACAGCGCGGTCAGCGTGCAGCACTTGATGGACGAGCTGAGATAAAGGCCGAGGCCGTAGGTCGAGGCCTGGAGCTGCGCTACGCTGCGCTGTCGGCCATCATCAGCGCGACCAGCAAAGTAGTCATTATAGACCGCGGCAGTAATGTACTAATTTTATAAAATTATGAAAACATTACTATAAAATATGATTGTGACTAATAATAAAATGGACAAAAATATCAATACCTTCCTGACTGGTACGATAGGGAATGTATTTCGGTTATTGTGAGTTTCAATTATAATATCACCTAATTCTTGCGATGTTTGTGTACTGAGAAAATAAAATAAAATTTTATTGGTTTTTTTTTTTTATAAAACAGCGTGATTATTTCGCACTCTAAAATTTGAACGCTCTGTTTACCGCCGAGAGTTGAAAATCCAACAGTGTTTTTTCAACGCATGCACTCTTTTGGATTTTCAACGCTCGGCTTAACACCGAGAGTTGAAAATCCAGTGCGCGATAAAATCCCGCTGCGACATTTTTACGTTCGTGCGAAAGTGGGCTAATTAATCAGAAGGGTAGGTATACACATTTCTAACCTCAAATAAACAAATAAAAAACAACCGACTTCCAAAAAAACACTACCTACAAAGTGAATAATTTCGGAACTCTGTGTATGGTTTTGAATGTTCTTTTTTTGCCACCAACTTCCGAAATTTAAGTTAGTTTTTCACTTTGTAGTTTTTTTTTTGTTAAAAGTTTTTAAGTTTCACTTTTTTGTTGTGGTACAGACGCCAGCACATCAAGCTACCCGAAACTGTCAAATTTTCCCAATCAACTTTGAACCTTAGTCATCAGCGATAAAGTTGAAAATCTATTAAATAAATTTGACAGATTGTAGTAGCTTGATGTGCTGGCGTCTGTACTTACCCCACATAAAGGCTTGTGTCGCGCTGGTCTGCACAAGCCTTAAATTCGAACACAACTACCTTTTTTTTGGTTGGGAAATTATCAAATAACTTCTCCCGCTCTGGGCGAAGCAGGGCGTGTCAGACTCTTACTGACTAAAACCCACCCGTGTTCCTTCGGTTGCCCTGTTGCCGGGGGCCACAATTTCCCTATCGGTTTTCTTCGCACCCCCAGCAGGCATTAGCCCTAGCGGACCCCGTCAATTCTGCTGACATCTCTTTGAGGCGCGCGTGGAACACAACGCGCCGTCGACCCGGGCCTAGTCCTTATCGGACGGCAAGCTACCCATTGCTCACCGTCCGCAAGCCCGCGCCTACGGTGGTCGGAAATAGGCTCTCGATTCCCGACGCGCAGGGCGTCTTCTCCTGCGGCGGTTAGGTGCGTGAGGGCGCGAAGTTTGCCTCACCCTCACGCGTTCCGCCTCCTCCTTCGCGAGCATTACCGCTTCGCAGAAGGAGGTGACGGCCTGCCATTTCCTCTCGCTCCATACCATGGCCTGAACCAGGGCCGGACCCGAGAGATCACCGCCGCCGATCGCCTCCACGAGGACACGGCGATACTCCGCCCAAGCCGGGCAGACCTCCACCGTATGCTCCACCGTGTCCTCCGGGCGATCCACACAATGGTGACACTCGGGCGCTTCCTCCCGCCTTATCCTAAACAGGAACCTCCCGAAGCAGCCGTGTCCGGTGAGGACCTGCGTCAGGCGGAAGGTGAGGACGCCGTGGCCCCTCTCAAGCCACTCCTCAAAGAGGGGTCTTATCGCCGCAATTGTGGCGTGCCCAGCGCTGGGTTGCGATAATCGCACTCTCCATGACGCCATGAGATCCCGCCGGAGCTCTGTCCGCTGTGCCGCGATTTCTTGCGGCATCGGTGTTAAGCCCCGGCGTTTCGCCTCCTCGCGCCACTCCCAGATCCGACCACACAAATCCGAATACCACTACCTGCTATGTGACAGTGACAGAAACTATCATCATATCATCCACGTTAAGAATCCAACGCGCTGGGACGCACTCTCGTCCCAGCGCGTTAAAAACCACACTTGGATTTTAAACTCTCGGCGCTAAGCAGAGCATTGAAACACAACGCACGAAAAAAAAACATCGCGATTTTATTACGGCTGTACGAACGTGCTACGAGTAATACACATGGAAACCTCCGCCCGCAGTTTATGTATGAAGCTACAAGTACTCGGCGGGCCCATCTTGATGGGCCAATTCAGTGAGTGTAACGTAGTCAGAAGATATAAGAGTCACGCACGCGATAGAGAGAGAACTTCTAGGTGAATATAACTGTAGGTGATTAGCGCTGTGCGACCTGTAGTGCTATTCTGTAACCATCTCACCGTGTTATCTTAGGTGAAGTGAGCGTGGAGTGAGCTGTCAGTTGCTAAGGATTGACACTATCGGCAGCTCACTTCACCTAAGTTATCACGGTGAGATTTTTACAGAATAGCACTACAGAATTGCACTTTAGAGTCGCTTTTTATTTAAGTGATTTTGCGGAGTGTCCCATCTTTTTTTATTATTCTGTGGTCCTGTACCCTAATTGCGTAATACAACACAATCACAATCCATTTTTTCGAAAGTTGGAAAAAAATCTGCTCAACAACGTAAATAACGCAATGAATGTTGTTGAACTGTCAAAATGAAACAAATTTGTCATAATCGTTTACGAAAATAAGTTACGCAATTAGGGTACTGGTTTAGGATTCAAATCCAATTGGTGCTCATATGACTTTTTCGTTATCAAGTGAACTTCGTTGGTACTGTCCGCCGTACATCAGTGGCAACAATTTTTTACACCAAAAAGGGTCTCTGTCCAAAAAAAATTGCTACTATAAAAAAGCGACGGGTTATAAAGTGCAGTGGTTCCAGAGAATGCGGCTTGCGGGACTTTATCCAATAGTGACAATGAGCGGCACTCTATAAACTGCCTTAATTATATATTCCTTATTCAATAAAATATGTTATTTAAATTGGGCATTTAATTACCAAAATTTAATTTATTCCTGTCAATTTTATAAACAATTCATTTTACAGTTTTTACACACAGCTGGCTGCGCTGGCGCCGCTGCTGCAGCTGCTGAGACTCTCAAGCGGCGCAAATACTGTAACCTTATGGGTAACTACAGTTTTGAGCCGTTTGGGGTCGAAACGCTCGGATCATGGGGCCCGAGTGCGCGTCTCCTTTATAAGGAAATTTCTCGTCGACTAGTCGACACTTCACGTGACCAGAGGGCTGGCTCGTTCTTTGGCCAAAGAATTAGCATTGCCATTCAACGTGGCAATGCTGCCAGTCTTCTGGGCACTTTTCCGGATGACAGTGATGCGGACGAATACTTCGACGCCTAAGTGTCGTTTTGTTTTTACTATTTTTATTTATACAGATAGTTAGTTAGTCTTTTAATTTAGTACCTAATGTAAATAGTTAGCATATAATTTAGATTAAAATACACCTTGACATCTTTATATGAATAGGTAGGTACAGACGCTAGACGCCAGCACATCAAGCTACCCGAAACAAATTTTCCCAATCAACTTTAAACCTTATACTTCAGCGATAAAGTTGAAAATCTATTAAATGAATTTGACAGATTGTGGTAGCTTGATGTGCTGGCGTCTGTACCTATTTAAAGGCTTGTGCAGACCAGCGCGACAGATGACGCGTCACGTGTCGCGCCTGTTTGTAAGAGCCTATAAAAGGATATCACAGATTCAAAATTACGCGTACTTAACAAAATAATTAGGACAGGAGTCAATGACCTATACCTCGGTTATTAGGGCGATCAGCGATCGTCGCTTCGCTTCCTTTTAAGAAGCAGATATATGACAGAGACCTTGAGTGGTTCGCTTGCGTGTTCTGTACTGAGCTCACGCAACGCGTCGTACGTCCAGCCAATAATAGGACTCGCCCATCAAGGAGCGCTGTCCCAAATTAGACGCATTTTTAATTTATTATACGTAAAATAAAAGGTATTTTAATAAACACGTATATTAAAAGATCAATTATTGAATTATCTTTAAAATGGTGAAGGTTTCAGAAAAATACGCTTGATAGATTTTGCGTCATTCTCAATTTTTATCCGCGTCAGACGTAACTTCACAAATTTATTTCACTACCTATGTAATAAACATAGTCCAAAATATGGCTATATTAAAATTTTAAGAAAATGCTCTAATTTAACATATATTTTTACAAATCATTAACACTACTCGTTTAGACGTCATCTTCAGTATAAAATCATTAAAAGTCAGTTATCGTCCCCTTCCCGGTAGTGCGTTCCCGTAGGATATTTATTTTCAGAGTTCCGACATCAACGCGGGCAAACCGTGGGCAAAAGTTAGTTTACAATTATTAGCCCACGTACGCACAGACGTAATAAAATCGCGGCGATTTTTTTCATGCACTTGATTTTCAACGCTCTGCTTAGCGCCGAGAGTTGAAAATCCAACAGTGTCTTTTCAACGCGCTGGGACGAGAGTGCGTCCCAGCGCGTTGGATTCTCAACGCTCGGCTTAACACAGAGAGTAGAAAATCCAGTGCGCGATAAAATCCCGCCGCGATTTTATTACGTCCGTGCGTACGTCGGGATTAAGGTTCAATAAACCTCAATGCTCACGACTTGCCTAAACTTCTAGTCAGAATGCTATTTTATTAATTTTGTAAAAAAACAATATCCTCTAGAAATAATTGGTTAGAAAGAGCCCTCAACATTTTAGCCACAGGGCCCTTAGAACTAGCTACGCCCCTGCTCTGTTTGTGTTAAAACGCAGGGTTACGCTACAAAATCCTGGGCTGACGCCGTGTAGTAGTAGCCGCCCGGCCGCCTAGCAGAGTGCCTAGCAAGTCTGCTAGGCACCTATGGTAGATAAACGTTGAGCATGCAGATACCTGTCTTATTAAGAATTTTTCCAATTTCACACCACAATGATTGTTTTATCTGAATTTTTCTAAAATCTTTACTTTTGATATTATATAATATTTCCCGATTACGCACAAATTCAATTAATATTTTATCCTGTTCCATACTCCAGGGAGTCATTTTGATAGGTTCACTAAATCACTGTATAAATCAGCAAAAAAATATGGAAATTATCTCCTTATCTGACGGCTGACATGAAAATGGCGGCCGTCTTTTAACGGTGCTGTCATTTTTTAGGTACGGCCAGCACGTCACAAAATGTTCTAGCTGAAAGCTGATCCATTTAAAGGTCGGCACAGACAGCAGTATTTCAGTAATAAAATATTACCTAAATCACTACCTATATCGTTTTTTCATACCCATTCGCTGAATATAGGTCAGCAAAGATCATCATCAACGCTGAATAACGTTCGAAAATTTTGGATCGCTATCTTTCTGCTCTGACCATAAGGGAGGTCTTAGACGATCAATCGAGAAACTTGATCAAGCATTATCCCTTCATTGTGAAGGGCATTCCCGAAACTTATTCAGGAGGTTGAAAAAGGCTAAATAACGCGATGAATATTGTTGATTTGTCAAAATGAAAGGAATTGTTAGTGTGTAACTAGGCTGTAGGTCAATCTGATTGACACAAATCAAAGTGTATGGATGCCTCAATCTTGAATCTAGTGTTACTACACGATCTACCTGACTTTACCTCAAACTATTAATCTAAGCCGACTAAAGTAACTAATAATTGGTGCTCATTATATTTAAACATTTAAAATTCATTCTCTTTTATTAGCTGTAAGTTGTAGGGTAACCAGTTAATTATTATTATATTAACCAGTTAATTATATCGGTTTATTCAATTACTTATAATTGGTGCTCACTAAATTCCTCTTTTTAATAACTGTGAGTTGTAGGGTAACCAGAAAAAAAAAAAACTTTATGGAGACCAGTGTTGCCAATGGGGATAAAAACTTCCACTTCAGATGGTGCTGATCTCCAGTGTCCTAAAGGCATACATTTTTTGTAAACAAGCGACTTATTTTACACATAATTAATTATTGAGCTCAGTTGCACAGCTGTTTACTGCAACAATACGGGGACCCATATATTTGCCAAAGATGTTATAAGAAGAAAAAAAACTGTGGGAGAAAGCTGTCTGAAAAAAAATGGAATCCGATATTTCGTCGAGACGATGTGCTATCCTTTAAAAACCTTATATGGGAGAAAGTGGTTTAGCACTTGTGATGTGATATTATGTAAATTATAGTAAAGTTTGTGTGTGTTTTCATTATCATACTAGATCTGTGCTAGAAGTGTTTCAGTCAGGAAGATCAAGCCCGAGTTGGTTTTCAACTTTGGTCAGGTTATTTCTATCGTATGCTTCCAGTCTTTAACAAAAAACTTTTGCACTTTGGCATAATTCGTATTAGCCTTGGTGGCAACACTGATAGAGACCTACTTGACATTGACAGATTATTAGCCTTGGAATTGGTAAATGGTAAATAAATATTATTCCAGTCTATAGCTCTCAGAGTAGATATATTCCTTGGTCTACAGATTTACTTTGCTACCTGATCAACAGTTTGTACTACCTACGCATCTGTTTTATACCATAAATTAATACTTACCAAGTAACCATAGTACCATAATATGCATGACGTTCTTGTGCTTTTATACCATTTATAAATTATTGATAGTTTCGCCATGGCAAGTGAAGAACATAAGTTACTTGCCCAATACATTAAGAATGTTCATTTGTCATTAAGAAAATCGACCTTGAAACTCGGAGCTGATACTGCGTGGCAGAATCATTGTAACAATGAAGATACATTGTCGAAATATGCACAATATATGCAGAAACTAGCGACTACACACTGGGAAAGTAATTGTAACAGTGAAACAAGTGAAGCCACATCAAGAATTAAATGGGTATTTGAATTCTGCAATGATTATTTCATGAATAGTTCTTACAAGAAGTATGGAGAAAAAGAACTACTTATTTCTCAGAAAATAGATCTACAAGTGGATGTTGAAGAATCATTTTCTGAACCCATAAAGCTTTTAGATGTTGGAAGTTGTTATAATCCTTTCAAAGTGTATGACATTTTTGACGTATTAGCAATTGACCTATGCCCTGCCAATGCTACCGTCTCACAATGTGACTTTCTAAATATAAATATTGGGCCTTGCAATGTTATGAAAGAATCAATGATAACTGAATTGCAGGAAGAGTCCTTCGATGTTGTTACATTTTGTTTCCTTCTAGAATACATACCTTCTTCTGAGTTAAGAATCATAGCTTGTGAGAAAGCTTACAAAATTTTGAGACCAGGTGGACTCCTCATTATCAACACACCGGATTCCAAACATGTAGGTGCAAATAGCAAGATCATTAAATGTTGGAGATATACTTTGGCTCATATAGGCTTTAATAGAATTAAGTATGAAAAAGCTAAGTACATGCATTGTATGGCATTTAGAAAATCATTGAGCAAAGAAATAGCCAAACGATGGGCATTATTGTATGAAGAACCATACATGGAGTATGCTATTCGCATACCTCAAGATTCCAACATTTCAGAAGAAGTGTTCACAACACCTATTGACAAAGAATCCGTGGTTGGTGACTTTCAAGAACTGCCCTTTAGCAACCATGAAGACAAGATTGTTTGACATTAAATTAATAATACATCAAATTATTGGTCATTTTTATTGAGTACCCATAAATACACAATTTATAACTAAATGTTAGACTTAAATATATCTTATTTGACTAATTACCTATGTCACAACTGATTTAAAACATACTTTTTAATACAGACCAGATTTTCTTCAGGTCTTAGTCAAATTAGTTTGCTTACAAGCAAATGTGAAATCATTACTAAGAAAGAGAACCATTTGTTTACTTTATAACAAAAATTCACAAATACTTATTTACAATTTGCATTCATATCTGTGATTATGCCAACTCACCAAATTTGGCTTTGCGTTTTTCCAGTTTTTCTTTTTTTTCAATATCGGTCATTATTTTTGAGACTGACTGTCCAAATCTTTCAGCTCTTTTCTTGAGCTTCTCCATATTCTCAGATAGAGTACCAGTGTCAGTAGCAGTGATGCTCGAACTCTTTACAGACACATTCTGACCAAATCTTTGTTTCCTAGCTTCTTTCCGCTCGTCTTCACTCATTTTAACAGGCAAGCCAAATCTCTTGGCTCTTAACTCCAGCCTTGTTTTAGTATCTATATCTGCAGTTATTTTAATTTTATTACTTGAAGAGGGGTCTGTCTCGGTTGGTACAATATCTTCTTTATCTTCAACAGTAACTGAAGGAGCAGAGGTTATAGATATGGCTCTATTCAATACAATTTTCTTAGAAGCGGACTCCTTGTTATCTGAAGATTTAGTGTCTTCCGATTTGTCTTTAGACATTTCTGTCGATGTTATTCTTCTTTTGAGCGTTCGCGGCGGCTTGGACTCAGTGGTGGGTTTAACCGGAGATGCCTGTTCAGACAGCGCCAATTCTTCGTTCAATGTATCGACTGCAGCATCATCAAGTATGTCAGCTTGGCTTTTATCATCTTCATCTTCCAAAACGCCGTCAGAGTCTATTTCATCGGAATCCAAGTTAAATTCACCGTGGTCGTCTTGAGACATAGCCGCCTGAAGTCGAGCCATTAATTCCGCTTTGTCCCCTGTATATGTCAGTCCACGTGATTTTAACTCTTTGCGTAAATCAACTACCTTCATTTTAGTCACATCGGTTGCGGTGGAATCTGCCATTGCGGTGATAAATTTTGCATAAAATACCAAATAAAATGTTTGTATGCGTTCGGGACGGCTGCAAACCACAGATAAAGAGTTGAGTGACAGTTTATGGTTGAAATTTGACAGTTACTTTTTTTTCAGCTTCGTTAGGCCCAGAAACGATTTTTAAGGCTGACGTCCGATCTTTTCATCAGAAAGTTGGGCTATCAGAACAATGCAAACTATCCGACTATAGGGTCGGACGTGTGTTGAATGTTCAAACAAAATAATGGCTCCAACGTCTTCCGATAGCAGGATCCAACTATCTGATGAAAAAATCGGACGTGTGTTCCTAGCTTTAAAGCCGGAGTCACACGGGAAGACGATTGTTGACAGTTGTACCTACCTAGTACACACCCACTTACATAAATACCTAAAATACACCTATGCTGCCCCGGATCTTAAATTTTTTTGAGGCGGAGCAAAATTCACACAAGTATGGAGTCACTGTTCAAAACGACGCATCTCAACGATTTTTGGTGCAGAATCCGTGATGAATATCCAATGCTTGCCAGAATGGCTCTGAATATTCTTCTCCCGTTCCCAACAACATATTTGTGCGAAACAGGATTCTCAACCTATGCAGCCACGAAAACAAAATATCGCAATAGACTGGACGCCGAACCTGATATGAGACTTCAAATGTCTTCTATCAAACCTGATATCAACCAATTGATGAAAAATAAAAAACAGTTTCATACCTCCCATTAGTTAAGATTTTTTCATTTTTAATATCTTCTATTGTTGTACTTGCCATGTGGTAAAGTAAGTAATAATTAGTAACTGTTACATTGTACTTTTATTATGCTTATATAATAAAGAATACACTTTTAAAAACTATTGTTTTATTGAAGGGTTCCGTCAAGTATTTTGCTTGTCAAAAGGGTTCCGTGACCAAAAAAGTTTGAGAACCGCTGGTCTATTCTGCTGTCATAAGGAAAAAGGGCACAACTAACATTTTTTCCGAAATTTAGTTATATACATATTCGAAATCAGAAAAAAAAGGCCCATCTGCCAATATTTTTTGTACAATTTTAGGAACAAGATAAACAAAAATACCGTAAACTCAAAAGGCACAACTGAGCCACGTTTTAAAAACCAATAAAAAATTTAAACTCGATTTTCTCCATATTTATAAAATGTTAGATGTGCCCTTTTTCATTATGACGGCAGTATTCTATCCAAAAAAATAGCAACTATGAAAAAGCGTCGGGTTATAAAGTGCAGTGATTCTGGAGGATGCGGGTTGCGTGCGGTACTTTAACCGATGGTGACAGAATGCCGGTAGCGGCACTCGATACACTGCCACAAAAAAAAAAAGTTCCACAATATTCCGCCGGACTTCAGTGGTAGCGCGGACTCTATTTGCTGTTATTACAATCAATATATATTATAAAAGAAAGCGTGGTGCGTTGGTATGTTTCCATAAAACTCAAAAACGAACCAATGCAGCCCGAAAAAGGTTTAACCGTAAGGTAGCCTCAACCCTCCCATCCATGAAGAAGGTTTGTGTTTTCGGCCGCGCGGTTAAGGTTTAGAAAAAAACGGTTTAGAATGAGATCAACTTGACCTGAAACTCAACCAAAACTTCTAGAAGTATCTAGGAAGTTCGAAAACTTCGGAGAGGTTCTGGAAGGTTCAAGACAATTCTAGAAGGTTCGAGAACCTCCAGAAAGGTTGAAGTGTAAATAGTGTACATCATATCTTCTTAATTTAAATAAATTACGTGTCACATTGTTTGTCCGCGATGGACTCTCAGACTACTTAACTGATTTTAATCAAATTTGCAGACTGTGTGCAGTTTGATCCAACTTGAAAGATAGGATAGCTTACATCTTAATTTAGGAAAAAAAAAGATATGAAGAAAAATTATGCATTTATGATATCCCGGTATTATGCCATAATCCTAACAAAAAGTAATAGGCTTGCATGATTTTTGATGATAATCTCGGTAGGTAGGGTAGGTAGGGTAGGTAGGGTAGGTAGGGTAGGTAGGGTAGGTAGGGTAGGTAGGGTAGGTAGGGTAGGTAGGGTAGGTAGGGTAGGTAGGGTAGGTAGGGTAGGTAGGGTAGGTAGGGTAGGTAGGGTAGGTAGGGTAGGTAGGGTAGGTAGGGTAGGTAGGGTAGGTAGGGTAGGTAGGGTAGGTAGGGTAGGTAGGGTAGGTAGGGTAGGTAGGGTAGGTAGGGTAGGTAGGGTAGGTAGGGTAGGTAGGGTAGGTAGGGTAGGTAGGGTAGGTAGGGTAGGTAGGGTAGGTAGGGTAGGTAGGGTAGGTAGGGTAGGTAGGGTAGGTAGGGTAGGTAGGGTAGGTAGGGCAAAACAACGTTTGCAGGGTCAGCTAGTATATTATAAAAGAAAGTGTACAATGTGCGTGCCGCTAAAACTTAGAAACGAGTGCCGGTACGATCAAGGGAGTTATATGGTGTGGTAGCCCTGTATCATCCGTCCATGAAGAAGGATCCCGTTTTTACCTGAAGGGCGGTATAGCGTACGAGTTGCTATTACAACTACAGACCACAAACTAACGTGGTAGGTAATTGATTTCTTGATTGTACTTGCGTGTATGTGTAGTTGTTTAACTGTCCCTACGGTGTAGTAGTATATAAACCTATTTCTCGTTTGCGTTTCCGGTCATAATAATGTAAACAAAGACTTGGGACGTAGGTACTTGTGAGGTATGTAGGTAGGGGTAGCCGGTAGGTAGGTGTAGGTAGGTAGGTGTAGGTAGGTAGGTGTAGGTAGGTAGGTGTAGGTAGGTAGGTGTAGGTAGGTAGGTGTAGGTAGGTAGGTGTAGGTAGGTAGGTGTAGGTAGGTAGGTGTAGGTAGGTAGGTGTAGGTAGGTAGGTGTAGGTAGGTAGGTGTAGGTAGGTAGGTGTAGGTAGGTAGGTGTAGGTAGGTAGGTGTAGGTAGGTAGGTGTAGGTAGGTAGGTGTAGGTAGGTAGGTGTAGGTAGGTAGGTGTAGGTAGGTAGGTGTAGGTAGGTAGGTGTAGGTAGGTAGGTGTAGGTAGGTAGGTGTAGGTAGGTAGGTGTAGGTAGGTAGGTGTAGGTAGGTAGGTGTAGGTAGGTAGGTGTAGGTAGGTAGGTGTAGGTAGGTAGGTGTAGGTAGGTAGGTGTAGGTAGGTAGGTGTAGGTAGGTAGGTGTAGGTAGGTAGGTGTAGGTAGGTAGGTGTAGGTAGGTAGGTGTAGGTAGGTAGGTGTAGGTAGGTAGGTGTAGGTAGGTAGGTGTAGGTAGGTAGGTGTAGGTAGGTAGGTGTAGGTAGGTAGGTGTAGGTAGGTAGGTGTAGGTAGGTAGGTGTAGGTAGGTAGGTGTAGGTAGGTAGGTGTAGGTAGGTAGGTGTAGGTAGGTAGGTGTAGGTAGGTAGGTGTAGGTAGGTAGGTGTAGGTAGGTAGGTGTAGGTAGGTAGGTGTAGGTAGGTAGGTGTAGGTAGGTTGGTGTAAGTAGGTAGGGTAGATAAGTAGGTAGGTAGGGTAGGTAGCGCTGTGGATAACTACTTAGTGCTACCCGTGCGAAGCCGGGGCGGGCAGCTAGTTATTCTTTAATATGATGTTTCTTGCCGGCTCTTTCCCTCAAAAACAACCAAATGGAACTGTGCACCTAGCTTCTGATATTTCTGTGCCCTTATACAGGGTTACTGGTTACTCGACGTATTCCTTGCAGGACGTCATAGTAGGGTTAAAATGCAACAAATTAAGCCACCAAATGTTCTACCGAAATTCAGTAGTTTTTGAATTAGTTAAGAGTTTTAGTTTTTTTATGAAAAATCCCAGATTAAATCATTTGAAACCAATTTAAAAATGATTTACGGCGCGACTGTACTGAAATTTAAGTTATTATCATAGTTGACGCCGTAGCAGACCTTTGTTAATAATTAAAAGTTCAATAATGCCTAAAACTTTGGCAAATATCACTAACCAAACATTAAATTTTTTGTAATTTTTGCTATTACTTCATAAAATGTAGTCTAGTGCAAAAAAAAAAATGCTACACCTGGTGTACAAATTACTAAGAAAATATCCTTGTCTTATCAGCTATCCAAAAAGGTATGAAAGTTAATACAAAATCATGGACTACATTATGAAAATCGTTTTTGATTTAGTACAGGCGTGCGTTTCACAAAAAGGTGATTATTCGAAAAATCAAAAACAAAATCGTGAACATTATTATTCTTTTTAATCAATATTAAAAACTTTAATTACACACATTTCACACGTCTTTTTCGATGTGCTGCCCTCGGTTTCGAATACATGTTCTTATTCGTTTCCTTACTTCGGTTTTTGTTATTCTTGATGTGATTGTTGCCCTCATCTGGTCCGCCGCATTTGTAATTCTCTCCCTTAGTTCTTCAATTGAATTTACTGGGGTCACATAAACTAGATCTTTCATATGACCCCAGACGTAAAAGTCTAGCGGCGTCAGATCAGGGCTTCGTGCAGGCCACGGAATCGGCCCACCGCGCCCTATCCATCGGTTTGGATAGTTTTCATCCAGCAATTGTCGAATTGTGATTCGGAAGTGGGCTGGACATCCGTCATGTTGGTAAATCATGTTTGCTCTTCTTTCTTCCGGTACATCCGTGAACAGTGCTGATAAATGATTTCTGAGGAAATCTTCATAAAGTTCCCCATATAGTGTTCGGGGTAAAAAATGTGGGCCAATTAATTTGTCGTCAATAATACCCATCCAAACATTAAGCGAGAACCTTCGCTGGGATGCGGTTGGTTTCAGTTTTTTAGGGTTTGCTTCTGCTTTTGGTGCCCAGTAATGTAAGTTGTGGTAATTTGTGATACCATCACGATCAAAACATGACTCATCGGTCCACAGAATGTTTTTTAAAAAGTTTTCGCTGTCGGCGTCGGCACTTAGCATAAAACGACAAAATTCAAGCCGTCTCGGCGGATCTCCTTCTTCTAATGACTGGACTGGTTGGTAATGGTATGGATGTCGGCCTGACAAGTGAACTACAGACCAGACTTTCCACTGTGACATACCAAGCTCACGCGCTACGATGTTTGTCGATGTGTTAGGATCGTCAATAAAACGTTGAAGAATAAACTCCTCGTCCTCAGCCGTGTATCTCCGGGAACGACCAGTGTCAACTTGCCTGCTTCTTTGGACGCTGCCAGTTTCAGATATTCGCCGATAAGTCGATCCGAAGACACTAACGTGGGGGAGTCGGCGGTTGGGAAAGCGAAGTTGATATTCTCGCTGCGCCTCAGCAGCGTTACCGTCACAAAGTCCGTAACAGTACATTATGTCAGCGTATTCAGGATTAGAATATGCAGCCATAGTCAGCGCTTATGAAGGCACAGCACAGCACAAGAGTAAGATACGCAGCAACAGTTAGGGAAATAGCCACTAACTAACGCTGACGACCAAATTTTGCAAAATCGCACCCCCTGTCATGCCGAAAGAACAATAGCGACCAATCACAAAGCTGAGTGTTTGGAGTTCAAGCGCAGGTAAAAACTACGAATAATACGAATACAAAACAATAGGTTGACCGTCTCGCAATTTTACCTGCCCCCCATAAAACTCTTCTCTTCCCTGGCACACATGCAAAAGTATTGACAATCATACCTTTCTGAATAACTGATAAGACAAGGATATTTTCCTAGTAATTTGTACACCAGTACCCTAATTGCGTAACTCATTTTCGTAAACAATTTCGCGAAATTTGTTTCATTTTGACATTTCAACAACATTCATTGCGTTATTTACGTTGTTGAACAGATTTTTTTTCCAACTTATGAAGCAATGGATTAGAAATCTGTTTCAAATCGAAACAAATTGTGATTGTGTTGTATTACGCAATTAGGGTGCAGGTGTAGTATATTTTTTTTGCACTAGACTACATTTTTTATGAAGTAATAGCAAAAAATACAAAAAATTAAATGTTTGGTTAGTGATATTCGCCAAAGTTTTAGGCATTATTGAACTTTTAATTATTAACAAAGGTCTGCTACGGCGTCAACTATGATAATAACTTAAATTTCAGTACAGTCGCGCCGTAAATCATTTTAAATTGGTTTCAAATGATTTAATCTGGGATTTTTCATAAAAAAACTAAAACTCTTAACTAATTCAAAAACTACTGAATTTCGGTAGAACATTTGGTGGCTTAATTTGTTGCATTTTAACCCTACTATGACGTCCTGCAAGGAATACGTCGAGTTACCAGTAACCCTGTATATTTCAGTGAAATCAAATATTTTGATTTTGATGTGAATAAATATTGTTCCCACGATACCAAGTATAATTGTACCGCGCCACGGCGATGTGTCGGCACAGACATATAAAGAATAGTGTGTCGGTGACACCCGTGGAATTGGTATGTACTATAAAAGTCGTAGGACACACATTGTATTGCGTTTAATAAATCGGCTGCCCCATTTCAAAATTTAGTAAGGGAAACTTTTTACAAAAATCGTTTTATTGCATAATCTTGCTAATCTAATAAGGCCCCACCAAATACAAAAACACCAGCGTTGAAAAGTCACTTATAAGCAGATATATTTAAACATCGAAACCTAGTAAGTGCCCCATTCACTGCCCTGTGACCACTTTAAAACCTAGTAAGTTCCTTTAACCATTCCAAAACTTGGCCTTTTCAAAGGCTGACCCTATTTATGTTTTTGCGCTCTCCTGTAAAATTTCGTTTTAAGTCCTTACTAGGTTTTGAAATGGGGCAGCCGAAATGATACAATGAGTGTCCTACGACAAAAAAGGGAACAGGCGATCACAGTTTTCCGACAGCTTTTTGAAGAGAAAAAAGCTGAGCAACTAGACGTATAAATTAAATACCACAGAATGGTGTCAAGAGTCAAGACAAACCGCCCCGGGTCCCTAGTCCTGGGCAAATCCGGCACTGTCCCCAAATCTAAATCAAGAATAACTTTTTAATGATATCCCAAACACGGTCTAAATAGTTTCAGTGAGAAGCAGTTAAGAGCTATAGGCCTACGTATGTTAAATACAAGTGTAAGTGTAAAATGCACCTACTTGACAAAAACAATCTTGCCGGTTGCAAGGCCCATGCATGGTGTAGGTAGATTATAATTACGCTCGTTATTTTTTTCATTATAATTTTGTGCAAAATGTTACTATAAATCAGTGGTATATTTACCCTTTCGCCAAAAGGGTCACGGCTCGGAGCGGGAGACTGCAAAAGGCGGCACAGCCTATCTGAGGCGGGGAGCTATTGAGTTCGCTACGCTCGCTCTTGCAACCTAAAATCTCATAAGTATTCTGATCATATGTCGACCAAGTAACTTCAATATCGTCTGCATGAATGGTAAAAAGAAAATCTAACATAACCGAGGCTTAAAGATTAGAGCTCGCTTTTGAATTCTAAATTCTCTTATTTTCAAGCTCATGGCCGAACTCGACAAAGAAACTTCTCTTTTTGGATGAATAGTCAAAAGAAAATCTAACCGAGGTGCTATTTTCGAGCTTGCTTCGCTCGTTCTCGCATATCATTGACTATTTTAATAAAATCACCGAAATTAGTACTATTGCCGCGTTAGCTAAGATATTTTCTTTTAAATTACGCGGCAGCAAACCTTATTAGCCCGGGGCGCCAAATACCTATACTCCGTTTGAAATAAGATTAGACATTTAAACAAACCTTTTTTACAACAACAACCGATTTTGACTTCTATACCGTAGGCATAAGGATGGCATTAAAAGCAAAAAAAGTGGTTAAAACCAACTGTTTACTGCAGCTGTCACTTGTCGTGCCACCAACGCAATAGAAGTCAAAATCGGTTGAACGGACTGTAAAAAAGGTTTAGTTAAATTTCTAATCTTATTTCAAACGGAGTATACATAAACTGAGAAGAAGGGGCCCTCATTTTCCGGAGGTGACTGAGGTAGAGATGAGAGTGGCGGTACGCAAGATGAGTGTGAAAAATACCGCCCCAGGACCCAACGGCATCCCTGGAAAAGCCTGGGTCCTAGCCTCTCGGGCCTAGACTAAGGGGGCTCCTCAGCGCATGCACGGTGAGCGGAAAACGGGGAAACTGGTCATCATCAGGAAGCCGGGGTGCCCAGCGGACTCTCCGTCCGCCTATCGGCCCATTGTGCTGCTCGACGAGGTGGGCAAGCTCTTTGAAAGAGTCATTGCAGACCGCCTCGCTGGGCAGCTGGTGCGGTTGGGGCCGGATTTGGCGGAGAGCCAGTTCGGTTTCCGCAGGGGGCGCTCTACGGTGGACGCCATCATGCGCGTGTGGCAGTACCGGATCTAGGGGGGGGGCAAGCCGGGGCCCGTGCCCCGGGCGGCAAATTCAGAGGGCGGTAAATTCAAGTTTAGCAGATCAATATACAACTCGAAACTTTGCGATGACCGAACGTGCAGTATAGTAGTTTATTTTATAGGTATTTCTCCGTGGGGCGCGTATGCATAGATAGAACAATAATAGCGTTCGCCCGGAGCTCGCCCGGCTGGGCTGGTCGATGCCGTGGCGTACGTAGCAGTGTGCAAATGAAACGCACTCACATTTGACGGCGGTTAGCGTGTGAAAAATACAAAGCAGGCTCGGACAGAGTGACAATGCAAAAACTGTTTTAAATTCAACTATGCAACGAGTGCATGCTATGTACAGACGCCAGCACATCAAGCTACCCGAAACTGTCAAATTTTCCCAATCAACTTTGAACCTTATCTTTCAGCGATAAAGTTGAAAATCTATTAAATAAATTTGACAGATTGTAGTAGCCTGATGTGCTGGCGTCTGTACCGAAAAGAGAACCCACCTTATCGATCAAACACAATCAGAATGAATCGGTGACAGTCTGCCCAAACTGTAAGGATGTACAGCCAGAGCAACACAGCGCAATACAGAGAAAGTGCCCACTCTTCAAAAAGGCAATAGAGAGGCATAAGAAAAGGGCTGAGCGAGTAAAAAAGGAACACATAAATGTCCCATCTGCAACTAAACCAACACCACAACAAGAAACAAATAGAAGATCGAGATCTCCAGTACGCAGATCCATGATTCAAGCATGATTCAAAATTAACCACGGAAGAAAAAGTTTTCATATTTGATAAAACTATGGAAACATTCATGACACTAATGAAAGAACATAGCTACAGAATTTAAAAAAAAAATAGGCTTAACAGAGAAAAAGTAGCGCTAAACCGGCCGTTGGGGCGTTTTTTGCCTGTGTCTATCATTGGGCATGTTATGGCGGTAATGATAATGATGATAACGGTAAAAATATTGGCGGGCGGGGGCGGCATTTTTCAATTTTTGCCCCGCCTCGAAAAAATTCAAGAACCGGCACTGGCCTGCAGGCCCTCACAACGGGGAATGCTGTGGTCTGGGGTGGGATCATCTTGGTGGTGTCTCTAGACGTAGCCAATGCCTTCAACACCCTGCCCTGGAGTTGCATCAGAGAGGCACTCCGGTATCACCGGATACCGACCTACCTCTGTCGTGTGGTCGAGGCCTATCTGACAGGGCCTATCGGATAGGGCCGTCATCTACCCCGGTCACCAGGGAGAGTGGAACCGGCGAGAGATGTCGTGCGGTGTACCACAGGGATCGGTCTTGGGGCCGCATCTGTGGGACATCGGATACGACTGGGTGCTGCGCGCTGACCTCCGTAACGGCGTCAGCGTCGTTTGTTACGCTGACGACACGTTGGTCCTGGCGCAGGGGAGATCGTACCAGGCGGTGGCCGACTTAGCGACACGCGGGGTTGCGACACTCATGATCCTCGGAATGTGCCACCACCGGGTTCTCAGGCAAGGCGGGAGGGGTTCACATCGGCGTCGAGTCGACGATGAAGTATCTTGGGCTCATCCTCAACAGCCGTTGGAACTTCGTGGAGCATTTCAGACGTTTGGTTCCCAGACTGGAGCGGACCAGGGCTGCCTTGAAGTGGCTCCTGCCCAATCTAGGGGGTCCAAACGCCTCCTACCGGAGGCTCTACGCGGGGGTCGTGCGGTCCATGGCCCTTTACGGGGCGCTGATCTGGACGTGTTCATTGAGGCTACGGCCAGCCCACCGGTTAAACGCGTCCCAGAGGGTCATGGCCATCCGGCTGGCCCGAGGATACCGCACGGTCTCCTGCGAGGCGGCGAGCCTCCTTGCCAGAGTACCGCCATGGGATCTGGAGGCAAGGTCCTCGCGCACATTTGGGAGTGGCGCGAGGAGGCGAAACGCCGGGGCTTAACTCCGATGCCGCAAGAAGTCGCGGCACAGCGGACAGAGCTCCGGCGGGATCTCATGGCGGAATGGAGAGTGCGATTGTCGCAACCCAGCGCTGGGCACGCCACAATTGCGGCGATAAGACCCCTCTTTGAGGAGTGGCTAGAGAGGCGCTACGGCGTCCTCACCTTCCGCCTCACGCAGGTCCTCACCGGACACGGCTGTTTCGGGAGGTTCCTGTTCAGGATAAGGCGAGAGGAAACGCCCGGGTGTCACCATTGTGTGGATCGCCCGGAGGACACGGTGGAGCATACGGTGGAGGTCTGCCCGGCTTGGGCTGAGCATCGCCGTGTTCTCGTGGAGGCGATCGGCGGCGGTGATCTCTTACGTCCGGCCCTGATTCGGGCCATGGTACGAAGCGAAAGGAAATGGGAGGCCGTCACCTCCTTCTGCGAAGCAATAATGCTCGCGAAGGAGGAGGCGGAACGCGTGAGGGTGAGGGAAAATTCGCACCCTCACGCCCCTAACCGCTGCAGAAGGAGACGCCCTGGGCGTCGGGAATCGCGAGCCGATTTCCGGCTACCGTAGGCGCGGGTTTGCGGACGGTGAGCAATGGTTTGCTCGCCGTCCGATATGGACCAGGCCCGGGTCGACGGCGCGTTGTGTTCCACGCGCGCCTCAAAGAGATGTCAGTAGAATTGACGTGGTCCGCTAGGGCCGATGCCTGCCGGGGTTGCGAATAAGGCCGAAAGGGAAATCATGGCCTCCGGCAACATGGCAGCTGAAGGAACACGGGTGGGTTTTAGTCAGTAAGAGTCTGACACGCCCTCCTGCTCCACCCAGAGCGGAAGAAGTTATTTGATAGTTTCCCTCCTAAAAAAATTAAAAAAATGGGGGCCCTCATTTTGTTTTGCCACCCCGGGCCCCCACAGACTTAGTCCGCTACTGATCGGAGCCTATACTGACTGGACCTCGACTATGTGACTCGAAGGCTGGTTCCGCCCTTGATATAGATAGAAATCATCCCATCAACGGCACCCTTCACTATTTTTTATTTTGTCAATTTGACAGTGACATTGACAACTTTGACCAGAGGCTTGCAACTACTTGCAAGTCGCAAATCCCCGCAAAGTCGCTCCTGTCTGTGCACCGCGTAGCACTGTTATTGTTCATTTTTATGCCGGTACATAGAAAGAGAAAATTTGTGAAATTCATTTCATAGTAGTCGGGAAAATAAATGACCGATAATAAGTGACAACCTAATTCAAAATAACATGGCTGTGCAAACATGGGATTGTGATCTGATAGATCAATCATTACTCGAAGAAGATGGAATTACAATGCCTCTACCCAATTTTGAATTAGAACCTGATCTCCTCATATCAAAGGTTAGATCTAAAAAGATACTTTATTTCCTCTTGCTTTTGCTCTTGTAAGACTGATCAGTTTTGTTTTAGGTTCGTAAGCACTACATGGAGTATGTGATCAAACTCCTGACTACTAACTATGAAACACACCAGAAACTTGTCAACAAAAACATATATCTTCCCAGTGCCATTTGGACATGTGCTAAAAATATAGAAATGTCTGCAGTTCAAGCTTGCATGGTGGCACAGCTTTACAGAAAAAATATTATCGCAGTGGTACTTAATTTAAATTTATTTAATTGTTAGATAATTGAGATTAAAAAAAAAACAAAGGTCACATTTTTAATTTTGAAACATTTCAGGTGAATGAATTGAAGAGAGATACAAAAAAAGGAAAATTGAATAAGAAATTGTTAGAATGTTTGAGTAAGCCACCACAAAATTGTAAAAAAACCCAAACACCAAACACATTCAAAGAAACCAATAATTGTCAATGTGCCCAAAACAAACGTAAGAGACACGGAGTGACTGAATCACCAAAACATGGTGAGAAACAACAGCTGTCAAATTTAGTTGGTGATAATCTGACCAATATTCATTTACCAACAGCAGCCAACTTTCAGTACAACTATATTAATCCATACCCACCTATAATTAGTGATACAAATCCACCACCAATACAAATACAGCCAGAGGTTCAAACAATGACGCAGGTAAATACTCCTGCACCAATGCCCATTAAAAGGATGTCGGTTGAATCCCAAGACTCTGATGAATTAATGATGCAATTAGAGAAACTCTTTGAAGGGGAAGCCAATGATGATGACTTATTTGAAGGCGCTCTTTATGATAAAATGGATTCACTCCAAGATGATCAGACTAAGAAAAATAATGATATTTTGGAAAATAATATAAATAACACAGTACAGGACTCTGTTATTGAAAATCATTCAGCTCAAATTAAATTATTAGATGAGAGACTAGCTAGCTTAGCAGGGTTATTAGTAACTAATGATCATGTGGCACCGAAGACTGAAATTCACGAAACCAGAAAAAGTGGTCATAGTAAGTGGTTATGTGAGGAATACTATTTGAAGCAAAAGCTGTATGAATTACTAGACCAAATTGGAGACACTGATAGAAAAAAACTTGAAAAGGTTTGTAGTACTTTTTACAGGATTTTTTCTAACACCATATTTTAATATGTGCATTTAAAATAACACATCTCATGTTTTCCTGAACGTCGTAATACAATATTACTGGTTACTCATACTATATTTTTATGTGCTTGTTCCGATTAAATAAAGTAGTACTTAAAAAATCTATTGACTTGTATTGCCTTGGATTTTATTGGCTACTATCGCGGCTGTAGAACCGGCTCACCGGCTCCATACAAATGAATGCTCGCCAACGCTCTGCCGATGCTGTATGCTGCTGCCATCCCGCCTGGCCGCTAACGGCGAAGTTGCGGTGTATAATTTTTGTTAGCCGATGTTCGCACGTACGTAACAAAATCACGGCGGATTTTATCGCGCACTGGATTTTCAACTCTCGGTGTTAAGCCGAGCGTTGAGAATCCAACGCACTGGGACGCACTCTCGTCCCAGCGCGTTGAAAAAACACAGTTGGATTTTCAACTCTCGGCGCTAAGCAGAGCGTTGAAAATAAAATGTGTGGCATGCTAACGGACATAATAAAATCGCGGCGGTTTTTTTTCGTGCACTTGATTTTCAACGCTCTGCTTAGCGCCGAGAGTTGAAAATCCAACTGTGTTTTTTCAACGCGCTGGGACGAGAGTGCGTCCCAGCGCGTTGGATTCTCAACGCTCGGCTTAACACCGAGAGTAGAAAATCCAGTGCACGATAAAATCCCGCCGTGATTTTATTACGTCCATGCTTACGTCAGCTTACTGTGGGGAAATCGGGATTTCAACATATTTTTATGTGAATGTTTCGCCAGTGCAAACGCACAGCCACACAGTTACAACCAACTAAAAATTATATTTATTGCAACAATATTCTATGAATACAACTCATAAAATTGAAACCACTTTAAACTTGACCTAAACTCTGTTCATGTAAAATTTCCAATTGTATTTTTTTTGTCACAGATTAAAGAAAAATTCGCACAATTATTTGGTTATGAGAGTGAAGATGAAGGAATTTTGTCGCCTTTGGACGAGACACCCGAATTTATAGCCAGTTGTAAAGAGCGAATTGCGCCATGGGTGGTGAAGTTGCTGACACCCCTTTACAAAAAAGAGCATATAAAGGGCAAAGGAATATTTAAAGCTTTAGTTAAACATTTACTTAGACTTATATACCAGTGTAGTCGATATCCAAGTAAATATGTTTTATTTTTAAATGATGTAAGTAATTCTAACTTTCTATTCTATTGCTAATATAATACTATTACTTAAATTGCAGAGGAATATGAAGTGACTAGTTTTGTGTCCGATTTCCTGAAAAACCACAAAACAATCAGGTGTGAAGCTGACTTCAAGGAATTCAGAATTGAGAATATCTAAGTGTTCATAGCGTAACTGCATATTGATACTCTGTAGAACAGAGTTTTTGTGGCCTATTATAGTCTTATAGTGTTAAGACATGTGTGAGAATCAGCACTAAAGTGCTTTATGACTGTTATGGTTTAGCTTGAGGAGTTCAAAATTAAACATATAATGTAACTTAAAAAAGATGTTTTATTGATGTAGGTAATTTAATCATTTGTTTATAATTTTTTCTGCTTTTTAAACTCTGATTCACTTTTTTCAGTTAACTTTCTTTTTTCAGCTTTAACAAACCAGGAGTTTAATGTTTTTTGGGTGCTTTTCTTATTTTTCTCCTCTTCAGCTAATCTTTTATTACAGTTTGTAGATTTATTTCTAGAATTGTTAACTGCAGTTGAAACTTGATGCCATGATAATAATTTTATTGGTTTAAGATATGCGAGGGCCATGTCTGGTTTAACATTGTCAATATCGAGCCATGCCTGAAATAAAAATTATTTTAATACAGTCATACATACATTAGATCAGCCTTTATGCCATTACTTTATTAATGTGTTATATACTAATGCACCATCATGGTAACGCATATCTAAGCATTTTGAAAACAAAATCCCGTGCACACAACCCTTTTTTTTCGTAGGTAAGTGATAAAATAGCGGCCAAGCGCTGCAAGCAAGAATAGTCCTTACAATGTACAGATATGCGTTTCTTCAATAGTATATGATTTACAATAACATTAAAATGTAACTGTTAAAAGTTGGTAATAAACCTCAATTTGCTCATCACTGTCTAGTACTGCAGGCATCCTGTGATGTAGCCAATCTAGAGTATTATTAGACTCCATTGTAATAACAGAGTATGAATAAATTATTGTATCTTCGTTTTGCCAGACATGATATAAGCCTGCCATCTGTAGCAGGCGTATGCCTGTCCACCCAGTCTCTTTATTAAAATTATTGTTCCATGTATCAGGTTCATCAATCTGAAATTCATTTGTATAAAAGTTAATAGTACTTATGTTTGTTTGATAAGCAGCCATTCAATGAATACATTATAAATGTGAAACCACATTACTCAGTCATCAATGTCTGGTCTCTTTGGAGAAAACCACAATCATTATTGCTAAGAAAGACAAGTATATTAGACCATATGCCATTTATGTATTACTCAGTAACTGGGTTGTGGAGGTCAGATAGTTGCTTCATGTAAAAAACTGGTATTCAGGTGCATCCGGTTAGATTGGAAGTTGACCCCACATAGTTGGAAAAAAGGCTAGGCAGATGATGATGACAGGCATTTATGAAGAGTAAACCAGGCTAACCCTTAATTAAATCCTGCCTCTTGTCATCTATTTAACTAACATCAAGTCCAAAATAGAGAACCAGAGAATGTTATCTATTGTTGTGCCTCTGGACATTTAGTCAGAGAAAATGTATTTGATAATATCTAGTAGAGACCTTAATACCATCATCCTGTGGAGCATAAATATAATAAGGCTGTTTGACTTTTGACATCTTGTTAGTTGTTTGCCACTCGTAGAATCCCTCTGCAACTATTATGCATCTACCTCCATTATTCAGTATGGGGGTGTATAATTTAGAACTTCTTATGTTCTCAAGACGACAATTGTTAGTACTTAAATTATGTGTTTTGTAGTCACCCTGCAAAATAATATGAATTCCATTACCCAGCCATTAAAAACCGCCCTTTGACGAAAACGATGGAACTTCTGTTCTACCTTGTGCCATGGTGGTATAATTCCCCACATCATTGGTTTAAGAACTCTGTCAGATTGTGCGACGTTACGGAATCTGCTCGAAGAAACGATCACTGGAGTCACATCTGTTGGCGCGATATTGTATGAAGGTATGTAGTCCTTACAAGCGTTGTATTCTGGCAGCCAGTCGGGTTTTGTGTAAAAATTATCATCTTTTGGCTTGTAACTACAAGCGCATTGAACTTTTTCTTTATTTAATGACCTGAAAAATATTTATATTTAATATTATTAACATGCACTTAAGAGTAAATTAGACTATCATGCATTTATCCACGAAACATATCTTGGTAACTGTTGTAGAAAAATATAGTTTTTTACGCACAATACAGTACGGCCACACATACTGTGATAATACTGTGCGGTAATAAGATTAAATTAATATTTTTGTAAGATCGAAACACAAAACGAAGGATCGGAGGAAACTGTTTTGTTGGTAAACAAACAGCACAGCAGCACAGTAAACCACAGACAAAATATATTATATACTCTACGAGAAGAAGGGTGACACTGACAGCGGGTCCGCTGCCCCAATTTTCTTAACAAAACACGATAATAAAACATGTTATAAACATGCTAAGTAAACAGTCAGTCCGCTGCGACAAAATTTTAGCCGACTTTCGCACCGACGTAATAAAATCGCGGCGAGATTTATCGCGCACTGGATTTTCCACTCTCGGTGTTACTATGCGTTCACACTGGCGAAACATCACAACAAAATATGTAGGAATCTCTAGTTCCTGACAAAAGTTGTATGGAAAATTGACAGAAAATAGAGATTCCAACATGTTTTGTTGTAAATGTTTCGCCAGTACAAACGCACAGTTAAGCTGAGCGTTGAAAAAACACACTGTTGGATTTTCAACTCTCAGTGATACGCAGAGCGTTGAAAATCAAGTGCATTTCGTGCACTTGATTTTATATGTCGAACAAAAAATATCGATATAATTATTGATATTTTTTCTGCAGGCTTGGAGCTTAGGCTTGGAGTATAATATGTTCTGTGACCACCTCGTAGAGTGTATTATATGTTCTGTGGTGACCACCACCAATCAGTCCTCTGTCGTGCCATTGACGTTAGGGATGGTCAAGTGAAAAATATCGATATATCGTCAGGTTTTGCATAATTATTCATACACAAATTCTCAAAGCATTCAAACTTCGTAAAAAAGAATAGAAGAAAACAGTATTTTTTTATTAAATTCAAAATTCAAATTCAAAAGTCATTTATTCAAATTAGGCTGAGAACCAGCACTTTTCGAACGTCAAAATTACATAAGACAGTCCCCCAAAAACGCCCACCCTTCACCACTTCCTAGTGCCTTTAGCTGGGAAGAAGAAGTGGCGCAACAAACTCCCCAGCAGCACAGCTGTCTGTTCAAGTTAGAAAAAAATAAAAATGACTCTATACAATAGTATGCAAAATTATTATGCAACACAAAACATTATTTTAATTAAGTATAAATTATTGGCCATATGTTAGCTAGCACACGCCGATATACCAACCAAAAACATCGAGAACTATACTCAAGCAGAATTAAAAAATAATAAAAACTAAACGTAAAAAGAACTAAATATCTAAATAAAAGCCTCCAGGCATAAAGGGCGTGCCCGCTTACATAAAGCTGTAAATTGGAAGTTATAAATGATAAACTAGGACCATCGAGGTAAAATAAATGTACAGTTAATTACTAGTAACAATAACAAAACCATGATCAGCAAGACGACCAGTCACCACAAGCAGCACCCGTTCACGAGCATAACGCAAAGATCAGCCATTACCCCCCTCGCCATATTTGAGGGAAGGAGGCAACCCGACTCCCGACGCTACCGCAAGCATTGACATCTAAGGGAGCATGACGAACTTGCTGCCGGTTGCTCAGGTAAAAAATAATATAATCAATTGTCGAGGTCACTAGCCAACCACAAATTGCAATACAAACTCATAACAAAAACATTGTAATGAGTAGATTATGTCAACAATAAAATAAAAATAAATAGACTCGTAAAAAAAATAATTAAAAAATTGACTCATAAAGTCAAATAAAAAAAAAAAAAATATATATAAACTTATATAAACTGTCAGTAGGTAAGTTAAATCTGGAGAAAGAACATAAACATTGTCTTGAGTTAATCACAGCGACCAACTATTCTTATCATTTAAGTAGTCGTTGATACAATAGTATGCCTTTGAACAAAGGTTGGATTTTACTTTATTTTTAAACGCATTAAAAGGCAAATCTAGCATAGAAGAGGGTAGCTTGTTATAAAAGGTTATACCAAGCCCAACAAATGAGTTATGAACCTTATGAAGCCGGTGAAAGGGAGCTCGTAGTTTGTCCTTATTTCTAGTGTTAACATTGTGAATATCACTGTTTTTAGTGTATAAGTGTATATTTTGCCTAATATATAAGATGTTGGCGAAAATGAATTGTGATGCCACCGTGAGAATACCAACATCTTTAAAAAAATCTCTTAGAGAAACTCTGGCACGTAGCTGGTAAATTGCTCGAACAGCTCGTTTTTGAAGAACAAATATATTTTGAATGTCAGCGGCTTTGCCCCACAGCAGAATACCATAGGACATAACGCTATGGAAATAACTAAAATAGACTAACCGAGCTGTATCAATGTCAGTGTATTGTCTTACTTTCCTGACAGCGTAGGCGGCCGAACTGAGCCTCCCCGCTAGGCTTGATATATGTGGGCCCCACTGAAGTTTGGCATCTACTGTTATGCCCAGAAAAACTGCCGAGTTCACAGTTTCAAGCACCTCTTTATCTAAGACGATGTTGGGTCCTAGATTTCTAACATTTGGTAGAGCGAACTTTACACATTTCGTTTTCTTGGCATTGAGAACTAGGTTATTTGTCGTAAACCAATCCGTAACCATTGAGAGTGCACTGTTTACGTCGTCAAAATCTTGTCTATTCCTGTCTACTTTAAAAATAAGAGAGGTATCATCTGCAAACAGTACAACGTTACAGATATCCTTTAAATAAAAAGGTAAGTCATTTATATACACTAAGAATAAGAATGGACCCAGTATTGAGCCTTGAGGTACACCTAACTGAACTGGTAGCCCGGAAGATTTCACACCATTAACATCTACACATTGGACTCTATTATGCAAATAAGAATTTATTACTTTAAGAGCTTCGTTTTGGACACCGTAATGACGTAGTTTACGCAAAAGTGTGTCATGGTGCACGCAATCAAAGGCTTTGGAGAGATCACAGAAAACTCCAATAGCATTTTGCGAGTTCTCCCATGCGTTAAATATGTGTTTCATCAGAGCAACACCTGCATCTGTAGTCGAACGACCTTTTGTGAAACCATATTGTTCATCATGAAGAAGTCTGTTTAAATTAAAATGTCTTAGCAACTGCTTGAGTATTAACTTTTCAAATATTTTACTGAATGCAGGTAAGATAGAAATAGGCCTGAAATTGCCAACGTCATTTTTGTTACCCGATTTAATGCTCGAGCCTAAACAATTATACAAAATCAAACCAGTAGTCATCAGATATGGACACTAGGAGCACCCTCTGTTTGATGTGCTCGCCTGACAAAGAGGTTAAACACGAAACTAAAGTTGTAAAAAAAAACGAAATTGATAGGAATTCGATACTCTAAAATAAATATCGATATTTCGCGATTAAAAATATAGACGATATATATCGATAATTGTATGGAAAAATATCGTTTTTTTTTGCCCATGCCTAATTGACATAAAAAAGATCTGTGGCTGTGATCTGTGGTAAATCTGGGTATTTGGGTAAATCGTTATCACAAAAAATAAAATTGAGATTTTTTTGGAGTGTTAGTGGAGTTTCCGTATTCTTCAGAAAACAAAAATATTACGTTTTTAGTCTAGGACAATTTAGGTTTGCCTTATGAAGCATTGTGTGTGAAAATCCAAAATATTCACAGCATACGTTCCTATAATGGAATTGCTATAGTGATTATATTCTCATGGAGTATCGATATCCGTCTATTTTTTGCGAAAATATGTGGAAATATGTCACACGACGTTTTCGTGATACTTTGGAACGAGGTGCAAATGATTTTGGGCGATGCAGTACCACCGTAGTCAACAATGGTGCCGTCAATAACAACGACGAGAAAAATGAGGGCCCACCTGGTCCACCTTGTAAGTGGCTTTCATTGCGCAAAACTAAATCGCACCAGAACGATAACATCTCAAATGGTCCGAAATGGAGCTTCGAACACCGAGACAGAAATTGGATGGGTGCCATAACATGGGTATGTTTGTATTTGGTAGATTTATTTTTATCACTGACATAATACTATTATCTTGAACAATGCATTTGGCTATTTGACGTGATAACCAGAAGAAGTTATTATTTTTTTCCTTACTTTGTATGTAAAGCCAGCAATGGCACTAATAGTTAACAAGTGAGTTTGGTATTTGTAAATGGTTATGCACATGGGTTTGCAACATCATGCAATAATAGAGTTAAACTTAAATTTGCACAGTTTCACACACATTGTTGGTGTTATCTCTGTGTGTATTACCAAAGATATTAATTAAATCTCTACCTAATTGCTATGAAACCAAATGGAATACTAGTCAAAAGGGTCATGATGAAAAAAATAAATAAACAATTAGCAAAATTAGTTTAGCAACAACATATACAGTTCAGATAAAACAAGATGAATTATTAGTGATTGGATTGCATAACATGAATAATCTAATAGCCAAGGAAGAAAGAAAATACATTTATTTAGCACAGACAAAAAGGCACACAACACAACATAATTATAACACAAAAGAAACATCCTATTACCTAGATAGGGCTTTATTACCTACATTTTATTCGGTTGTAGGGTTAAGGGCTTAATACATAAAGTAATCTTATATTGCAGTTTATATTTGAAACTATGAGACGGAAATTATTATAAAATTAATTTCTAAAGAACCCAAGGGCAAAATTAAGACCCCAATGGCAGGTGGTACCCAAGGGCCAGCTTATGATTAACCAGAATAGGTACCGTATTAATCACAATAACATAATATGTGTTTCCAGGAAAATGGCTTAAATAAGCAGCATGGAAACAATGAGAAGAATTCCAGTCCACCTTGTAAGTGGCTTTTTCACAAAGGCTCTGAATTTCAGCAGAGTGAAAATGCCACCAATGACATGAAATGGAGCTTCGACCAGCAAGATGAAACTTGGATGAATGCTAATCCTTGGGTATGTTTGTATTTGGCAGATTTGTTTAGATGTTTAATAATCTGGCATAATAATTGGAAACTAAAGTTGGTCACATTAATAGGTTTTATATATTAGTAAAGTAATCATTACACACATTTATTACCTAGTTGCTATAAAGCCTTATTTATTATTTTCTAGGAAAATGGCTTTAAAAAATTCAATGATAACAATGAGAAAAATGCCAGACCACCCAGTAAGTGGCTTTCTCTTCGCCAATGCTCTGAAAATGGTGCAAATAGCCAGGAATGGAGCATTGAACGCAGAGAAAGAACTTGGATGGATGGCAAACCACGGGCATGGGTATGTTTTTACAATTATGGCAGCAGAGTTATTTTCTTATCTCACGTATTGCATAATAACTAAAATTGAGTTAGAGATTATTATTGTAGGAATATTGGTGGTGAGAAATGAAATTCGAAAGTTTACTATAATGTATATCAAATCATATTCATGATATCATAACTGGTTTCAAATCGCCATTTTATGGTTTACCAGAAGTAAAATGTATATAATGTCTTAGTGATATAAATGGCGCTGCAGCACGTCTGCTGTTTGCTGGAGCGCATACTTGGCTTTCCAGCCATCATGCGCAAGAAAGCAAACTCCTTGCTGCACCGTCTACGAAGCAGCAGCAACAGCATCCTAAATGCCATTGCTGCCCGTTTCAACTGTCCTTTCCAAAATCTATGGATAAGGACAGCCATAGGCATCCGTTAGGTATAGATATTAACAATACTAATATAATTTTTTGTACAATTATGTTACTAACTTTTTATGATTTTTTGTAACCTATTATGGAGTTTTCTCTGAAATAAATAAATTTAATATGTCTTCTAGGGGTGCATGAAGAAACGAAATGAGAAAGGTGAGAGACATGCTGGTCCACCATGTAAGTTTCGTTCATTTCTCCGCAGTAAATCGTTGGAGGATAATGTAAAAAATGACAAGAAATGGAGTGTCCAACATCGAGACCAATGGATGGATACTAAAACATCGGTATGTTTGTATTTGGCAGGTTTTTTACTACTCAATAAGCCTCATAATTGAATATCATTAATAATATAATATGAAAATGATGTTTTTCAGGAAAATTGTGTGAATAAATTTCATCAGAAAAATGCTAGACCACCTAGTATGTGGATTTCACTTCGCAAGTACTGTAAGTCGTATCATAATGATGATAGTACAAATGACAAGAAATGGAGCTTCCAGCACCTGAATAGAACCTGGTTGGATGCCATCACATGGGTAAGTTTGAATTAGCAAGATTTTGTTTTCACTGACACCTAAGTGAAGTTTAACCATAAACACACAAATTGCTGCATTCTCCAGATTCACATAATTTACTAGGTAGTACACTCATCATACATTGAGGAGTAGGCATCAAACACAATCTTTTAAGAAAAATAAGACACTCAATTTTCATAGTCGGTAGGTAGTGGGGGACCCCATCTGTCATGCACGGACCAAACCCCCGAACTGATTTTTCATTTTTATAGTGGTGAGTTTTTCCGCGCACTGGATTTTCAATTCACTGCTTAAGGGTGCCTTACCACCAGAAATGTGCTATGCTAGTTGCTATGGATGCGTTTGATATCCACCAATCATTCATTGGTTTCATATTGGTCCACATAGCCAATTAATATGATGATTGGATTGATTGATCTGTGGTGGAAACGCACCCTAAAGCTTCGGCCGAACCTGAGCAACTACAAAGCGGGCCGCGGGAGCGTTAACAACGCGAAACTAACGCGGAAATTATTTTGCACACCTGCGCGACTAAAGCGCGAACAGCGAACTTCATTTTGTTTAGTGAATAGTCACAGCCGCACGTCTATGGCTTAGTGTAGTACCTAAATTGTTGTGTTATGTCAGTCTCATATTTAACATCAGTCTGAGCTGATGAGTCTGGCCGATTGAGTCCCATATTTTATCCTTTTTACGTATATTTTTATATCCAGGATTTTTCAGATCGTAGAGAAGAGTATGTTCTCTTACTTTTTCGATAAACATCTCTAAATTATTATCGTCTGTCATCGTGGAGTTTAATGTAACGATCTGTACACACGTCTGACCACAAGACGCGTGCTTCCCGCTCACTCCCGCTTTGCCGACGCGGTGTTCCCGCGTTACCATAGTATAAAGAGAGGAAGTAAGTTATCTTCATAGAAACGCACCGCGCGCGGCTTGTATGTGTGCGCGGCTTGTATCTATGCGTCGCCGCACGCATACTTAACAAAATCAAGCCCGTTTCTCAGTGCGCCAGTCGGGGCTAACGCCGCACAAGGTTTCCCCGCGTCGCGGCTGTTCGGCACTGCTAAATGTATGAAAAATGAGTGATAATCGCAGGAGAAATTATTGCTGTGCGTTTGGGTGTCTAAATAATTCATCGATTCCAGAGTTGTCTCTGTTCAGATTACCTACTGAACAGAAAGGTAACTAAGTCACTTATTCTAGCATATAATTTTTACTTGATGATGAGATACCTACTTATTTTTTGTTGTATTAGTTATCTATCAGACAGACGAAGTAGGCAGGCCTACTTTCCCACTAAAATGTATTAGGTACCTACTTTTGATCTGTCAATTGACATGCCGCTAATGCTTTGTTTACGTTTACCTAGTCATGCCGATTTCTCAGTAATGTAGGTATAGTAAAGTAACTAAGTACTTACAGTTATAAAATCGTAATTTCAAATATTTGGCGAATTGTGGATCAGATAAATAGAGCAAAGTTCGAATCGTAACCATTCGTAACAACAGAACAAAAATTGATTATAGTCCAAGAGACGGGCGTTATTTTTTTTAGGTTGTTATACGATGTTTTTTTAATATAATGTTTTAGTCACTTTATTCAACTTTTTATGATAGATACCTAATGTATATTAAATATGCTTTCCATTTCAGACGCCTTCAGTGGTTGCGCTTAATTGACGATTAAGATTCGGAAAGCATGTGCAGGGGCCCATGCTTTCCGAAATTATATTTGCAAAAGTTATTTCGTAATAGTCGAAACCGAAGAAAGTATTTTTCTGTAGCTAATTTGTAATTTTGTTATAGATGTGTGATTCAATATGTGTTTGTATTATTTTATGTTTGCTTTAATTAAAAAAAAATTACCTTTATTTGCAAAAATACTAACTACATTGTGCCTATTAAAAAAAAAACTGACTAGTAAAATAATTTACTAACCAAATAATTTAAACACAAGCTCTTAGTCTATAAATACAAGGCGTTTTTTTTGGTCAGTTGCAAGCACGAAACCACAGCTTTTATTCATAAAACTGAACAACTTTCCCCAAGAAACATGGGTTGAAATATGAAAATTTTTAATATTGTAATTTAACAATGCATGCCTTTGTAGGGTAGATTTTTGAGCACTATAAAATATTTTTAAGACCCTGTTGTATCACCAAAAATCGCATTAATAAAAACTTTGAAAAATTGGACTTCCCATAGTACCTAAATCGATCACGTGATCAGCAAGTTTTGTATGGGAAGTCCTAATTTTTTTTTGGGGTGTCTATGGTTTCCAAAACCATTTTTGCTCAAAGTCAATCGTTTGGAAGATAAACTCTTCCGAAGTGGTAAAATGTGTGTCGCGCCCCCCCCCCTCTAACTTTTAAAGTAAGAGAGTAAAAAATCTAATAAAAATATATGCTGTAGATGTCAAAAAACACTTTCAACGAAAATTGGTTTGAAGGAGATATAGTTAGCAGTTTTTGAGATATAGCACTTTTTCAAAAACCGCAAATATAACTTTGCCATTCATACAAACAGGTGAAACCGACCTCACAAACCCTGAACCCAGACAACACATAAGTAAAAAATAGAACTTCCCGGCCCTTGCCAATTTCTAGGCACTGAATTAAAATTTAGCTAAAAGTGACAACCCTGAGACAGGCAAGTATGGTAGGCAATTATATCGCGGATTGGGCCTGAGATAGCCTACTTGAACTCTTTATACTATGGCGTTACGGTCGCGTAGGTGTGCAAGGCGCCATATAATAACACGAGCAGCGTCCGCCGCGCGGTAGACGCTCCCGCTTCGCTTCCCGCCTCCCGCGTTGTAGTCGCTCAGGTTTGGCCGAAGCTTAACTCTGTTGGATTCTCAGTGCGCTCCGCTAAAGGTTTTAAACGGGAGCGTTTTAGCGAGCATTCTAGCGAAAGGACAGTAAATTTGCTTCGAGCTTTTTGCCGAGCCGAGCCAAGTCTGACATCTTCGTGAAGAATAATTTTTTGACGAGCATTGACTAGAACATTCGCTAGAATGTTCGTAGCGATGTTTGGCTCTATGCTTGGCTGTGTTCATTGTTCAGTTCGACAAACTTAAAAACGGCGAATGCTCGATGTTCTGTTACAAGTGTGATGGAAATTGAGTGTCTTATTTTTCTTTTTGTTGTCTAGTGCATTGAGGGGTGTACTACCTAGTGAATGTTAATCTCGAGGATGCAGCGACGAAGTGCAATACTAACAAAATTAATTATGCATACTTTTTACAGAGTGGTGTAGCAGTTTTGGGATGGTACACTAGTCAACTCATTCATTTTAAACTGAAACAGCATTGCAAACTTAATGAAACAAAATGCCTTCCTGTAAACAACTTGCTCTCATCTATCTACCCATATATAACAGACATGAACAAAAAAGATTTTAGCTTTGATTCAATTTCCAAAATTGGAAAAGTGTTTTCTGATTTTACTCCCACTGTATATTTGATGGCCAATGATCAAAGTGAGAGTCTTAAAGTCCAAGATAATATATCTGGAAATCTATCTGGCAATGTATCCGGAAATCTATCTGACAATGTATCTGGAAATCTATCTGCCAATGTATCTGGTCATATCTCTGCTAATACATCTGGCGGTAGATCTGGCAACAGCGCACAAACACACCCCCACAGCCCTACAAACGCACAGAGCGTAGATACCTCAGATGGTGACTTGGGTGGGGTGTTGAACTCGATTGAAAACAGACTTGGTTTAGCTTCCATTGAGAATGGCCAGTACCAAGATGGACTTAGTTTACTAAGGTAACAGTTTTTTTAAATAAAATGTTTTGTGTTGTACATAGAACATCACCAAAGTACCTAAGGTCTATTTAAATCCTTGTTTCCAATTAATGTAATTTCCATTTAAACAAACATCAACTTTATGCTAGTGTAAATAAAATTGATTTCAGACGGACACTGTTGAAAAATTTATAAAAAAATATGAAGTTGTAGCGCAAACTGAACCTTACATGTAGGCATTACAGTTGTTTTTCCTAAAACTCGTGTTTGTTTACATGTTTGACAAAAAAATTGCGAACACAGATTACATTATTGTTGATTTATAATTTGTGTCATTCTTCTAGGTCTGCAGCAGAACGAAATCATGCTCCAGCAATTTACAACTTAGGGTTGTGCTATGAAAAGGGCTTAGGAGTAACTGCCAATGAAAAGACTGTAAGTAAACAATAATATGAGCAGGTTGAATAAGCCATTTAAGCGTAGACTAATTTATTTAAATGATCAGGTGTATCCTAAAAATGAGGATAATTAAAAAGATCTTACAGAATAAGAATCTGTAGCACAATGTGTTTTTGTTTTTTTGTACCAGATATCGCATGCAGTATTATCTTAGAGTCAGAGGAAACACAATGATAATAGATATAGCAGTATAGTTATGTAAAGCAAACATTTTAATGTTAAGGTTTTTTGTCAAGTCATGCTCACCAATTGGTTAACCTTTTTATTACCCTGTTCTTCATACTTTACCACAGTTCCACAATTATTCACATACATGCTAGTGCATCACAGCTCTTGCAGCAACTTTTAATGATTTTAAATTATGAACATTAACAGGCCATGGAGCTATACAAGTCTGCAGCTGCATTGGATCACCCTGAAGCTCTTTACAACCTCGGCATTTTTTACGGCCAGGGCCGGGGCGGACTTAAGGCTGACCAGGAAACTGCGATCAGACTACTACGCCTCGCCGCAGTACAGGGACAACAAGATGCTATTGATGCTCTTAAATATCTCGACGTGAGCATCTCTGAGCCTCGGCACAACGACGTAAATTCCTGGACTTACCAACAACACGCACAATTTACATCAAGTCAAAATATTGTTCCTACACAAAGCAAATTGTTCATCGACAATATAAACTTTCTGCAGGCAACAGTTTGAAGCTAGTTGTGAGTGGCTTTTTAAATTATAAGTTGGTGGTGGTTTATGCACCTTGAAATTAGTCGCTAAGCTAGAATACATGCATAGCGTGTGAATATGCCATGTAATATAATTACATGGTCCTTTCAATGGTGGTTCATGTTTCTGATTATTTTTATGGAGAGTTTATATTTCTACTTAATTTTCATTTTGTATAAATATTACTTTTAATAAGTCTTTCAATATATGTTGAATAGACTAGCATCAATTTTAAGTGTACCTAAACAATGCGCAAAATTATATTTCAAAAACTGTTTTCGTAAACATAAAAGAATAACTAACGCTAATTAAGTTCTCTAAACAAACTTTAATTACTCTGAAAATTAGGTTACTACATACTTGTGTAATGGGGCATTATAATCTTATATGGGCTATGTAAGCCTCATGACAACCTAACCTATATTTCGTGACTCAAGTGTGGTGCTCGGCAGCGCACCAGTCTTGGAACCAGAGAGACGAGGCTGGGAGGGGTGATGTCATGCAATTAACTGCGTCAACACTGCACCCCTTATCTTCGCTTATACAGCACCTAGTGAAGATACGATGAGGAATATAAATGCGTATGTGCATAGATCTGGTTTAGATGCACCACTAAGCTATTGCTTTTTTTTTTCAAAATCCCGTAACTCTCCATAATATTTTGTAATAAGCTCATGGTGCTAACTACATAAACTACTAACTTCGCATCGGTAAATGTTGTTTTCAATTTTTTTTTCGCTAACTATTGATACTAAACTTTTTCTTCTTCTCTCGTGTCGGCACAAGAATAACTCATGCAGCCTTACAGAAAAGATTGATTAAGTTAGTCAGCCTGCTGGGTAGCGGGGCTGCTTGCCCAGGATACGCCGGGTGTGCTAGAGTATCAAAAAGGATCTTGGTGAAGGGGCAGCCAACTCTACCGCAAACAAACCCTACAAGGCATCAGCCCTCTAAAGCTTGTCAAAATTATTTTCTCCTACAGTGAACAAAAAAAGCAATGCAAAGTGTTGTTTCACAGACGAATTAAAATTGAATGTTGTAGATAAACCTTACAATATTCCTTTTCATTTTTTAAGCTTCAGAAAAAATATCCGCCTATTTATAAGGGATGGATACTCAGACAACTACACTAGGGTTTCTTTAGTTGTGCTGTTTATCGAATTGTGTTGTTTACTTAAATTTATTTGGACATGTACACATCAAAATGATGAGACAAGTATGATTTTGTAATTATCTGAAACTGACACGTAGCTTCAGTATTTAATTATAATCATTGATGATATGTAATGAAATAAACTATAGAAAAAATATCTACCAGTGTTTCATTTCAATATAGTAAAACCGTAGGTATGGAAACTATCAGTAAAACCCAATGGTACAAGATGAATAAAATTCAGCCTGTAGTTTTATTCAGCAGAGGTGCCTTTAATTTGGTAGATAGATACTATCCCTCTAAGCTACTTAAGTATACAACATCGTAGAAAATAGCATTCACATACGGAATAAACACGTAAGAAAAAAATACAACATTAGTATGTTCGAGATTATGAAAGGTAATCAAATCATGGCATGTAAAATATAATGGAGATAGATAAAACCTGTAGATAACTACTTTTATCTTTCACCTTTCAACATGAAAAATCAATAAGATATACTCTTATGACATTGCATTGATTTTTATTTTAAAACTTCGTGGACCCTAATTCTTTTTCTAGAATAAAAGTAGCCTAAGTTACTTCTTATAACATCAGCTATCTTGAAAGTCCCGTCAAAATCGGACTAGCCATTTCGGAGATTAGCCGGAAAAACGGAAAGATTTTTTTATTAAATTGCGTTTTTTTTATGTACCGTATATACTTTGATAGGTATGCATTTAGTAAAAAGCTGTTATTTTGACATTACAAATAGATACTTCAATTTAATTTATTTGCAGTATAGATGTGAGGACGGCGACACGCATAATATTTGTGTGCGCAAACCATATGTAATCGGATTCAACAGGAAACAATGATAAACAGCCCGACATGGCTGAACTGGGATGGTGGCGCTGCTTGTGAACGAAGAAGGAAGAATTCGGAAGCCTATCAAATGCCGTACATTTCATGCTAGGTAGCTATTTCGGCACGTTCATTTAGATTTTAGATCCACGTCAGATTACGTTTAAACGACGACGCACAATGGGGCCAGAATCAACGGTTTGATTTTCTGGAAAAATAAACTTCAGTTTAGTATAAATAACATATGTGTCAGATATTTTCTTACCTTCTATCATATCGGTAGTACCAACAGGAACGGAACTTAAAATGTATGGAATCGGACTTCGGATCGTTTTCTCAAAACTATGCAGAACTGTAGAGCTGAAACCTAATAGGTACCTATTATTATATTACTGGGCCTACCACCAACACGGGTGCCAATAATGTGTCCCCGGACTACCCCGTTTAGAAGATATGGAACTTTAAAAAACCAAAAAACAGTCATCAAAATAAACATGTAGGTAGGTACTTTCTTTTTACTTTTCAAGGTATTTATACTTACCCATTTCTTGTCTAGCGAGCATTTTTATAAACCCTAGCAGTGTTCTGTCTATACAGAGGATTTTAATAAAATATGTAAGGCTGTCTACTAATACTCTCATATGATTTAACGAAATTGTTTTCCGTTTTGCATATTTCTACTAATACTAACGGATCACCTGCGACATCAATAAAACCCTAAAACCCCATAATTAACTAAAAGGCTTTGATAGATTAGTATCCTGTTTTATTGATGTCACCTAATCATTAGTGAGTAGGCAAACTTCATCTGCCTAGTCCAACTATGTTAGGGTCAGCTTCAAAGTAAAATAATTTATTTCAATTAGGCACGTTTAAAGGCACTTTTGAACGTCAAAATTTACAAAAAATAGAATTGATTCTAGTCGCCTCTTCCAAAAGGTAGTTTTCATATGAAGTAGAATGGGCAAGAAACTCCACCGTTATTCTTTTAAAATGTTTTACAGTATTTTGTATATGTTACCGGCAATCTGTATAATCCGGTAGTCTATACAATACCTAGGCAATTTATAGTATACTTAAAACGTTTAGGTAATGTATGAAATATTATTTATTTTATACTTTGCCTAGGCATTCTATACAGTACCGAAGGCGCAGCCGGCAATGTGTGAAATAGACGAAAGCGGGGAAACGGAAGACGTGCGAGCAGGCAGTAAACTCCACGCGATGCAAAAAAAATCTCCCTGTGCCATTGGGTACCACTGTAAGAATCCCTGTTCCGGAAGTTCACAGAGGTCGCGGTGATGCTCGCAATATATTAGCTGTAGTCTTACAAAAAACAGATGACGAACTTTATCAACCCGGAACAAAACAAGGTGTTGTAAAGACATTATATTCAAGGCAGCAGTTCGCAATTTGTCATCAAGAATTACTTAAAAAAGAAGATGTCCCTAATCAAGAAACGATACTCCGTACAGTTGCGAATCTGCAATCTACGGGAACAGCTACCTAATTGCGCAACGTATTTTGATTACCATTCAAGTAGAATTTATTTCAATTTGAATCGAATTGCTTTTATTTTACGACTTTGGAATTGCAAAACTCCAATATTTTTTAAACAAACTGCGGTCTGTTTGATACTCCATTGAGTGAACGAAATGCGTCTAAAAAGGCTATTAATCGAATTGCGTAACCATTTTGACAGTTGTAATTTTGTTTCAAACCTTATAGTAATTTGTTTTGTCTGTCAAATGCAGGGGTGGGACACTACCATACTAGACAAGATAACAGTAAAATTTTGTAGAAAAGCGCCATCTGTAATCATCTGCGCAAAATATTTAGTACGTTTAATTTGCCATAGATGGCTCTTTCGTCATAAAAAATATTTCAAACAAAAAACATTAAATTAATGGGAATATTTAATTAGTTTTAGAAGAAAATATTTTAATTCGTTATAAATATGATGGTGAGTATCAACAAGTAGTCAAATAAATAATAAATTATCAGTGTTTTTTTCATTTTGTTCTTATTCATTTTTTCGTATGGCAATATTGATGTAACATCAATTGCAAGAGAAATTTGAATAAGACAATATGGCGACTACCTACAATTTGCGTGTGCGCTGTTTTGTAGTTTTCGTTCATTTTGTATATTTTCTATTCAAATTAAGCTGTTGACTTGCGTTGATTTGAGTTTTTAGTCATCCGCGGTGCAGTGAATTAGTGCGTGAGTTGAGCTCTGCTCCTCCGTTTCATGTGTTCACCTAACTTGCGAAAAGACGCTATTATTTAGTATTATTTGCGATAAAGACGCTGTATTTTTGTGTTATTTGCGATATAGATGCTATTATTGTGTTATTTGCGATTATAGACGCTTATGTGTGTGGTTAACATCATGCCAAGGCGGTGCGAATTGGGATGTTCATACAACCCGGGTAAGTTTTTTCGTCATCAAGTTCTACCTACATATTAATAGCTTCAAGTTTCACTTCATCGCTCATGTTAACATGCTGTGATTTGATTTGGCTAGTCAGTAAGTTTAAATTGTGTCACTATTTCTAGTTGGGAGAAAGTACCTACTTAACTTTTGAGTTATCTTTCATCGAGAGCATCTATTTCCTTCCCACCATAAATCTTGCTGCTAAGATACACTGATAATTATTATTATATTCAATAAAAAAGACAAGCTTTCGAAAAACATCGCATTATCGATTTACAAACACTTCACATCTTCGGTTGGAAACTAGCGTCAGACACTAGTGGCCTGGCATTTTTGATAAACTGGGTCTATGTGGCGCAAACTTAGGGCACACTAAAATATATTTTTCACTCCTCTTGATCAGAAAGTCTGTCATTGTAGAGTACCAAAGCGGGGAAAAAATGGCACATCTTGCTCTAGGGGAAAAGTAATTTTTGTCTGTAACCAACGAGGCTACAAAAACGAAAAAGTCTTTATTCTTATGTAAAACTAGCTTTTTACTACCACACAACGGGATAAAAAGTTTCCTTAAAAATTCAGATTTAACAAATTGCATATTTTTTTAAAATTAAATAAACTAATATTGTAAATTTTTGTTTTAATTTTCTCGCAATCGTAATGAAAAGTAGAGTTTCGGCGCTAAAACCCATTATAACTCTGTTTCTATTTACTATAAAACGACCTCGCTAGAATGGGTTATTTTAGCTCCTTGTATAACAATCTACTATTCTTTTATTTTCCGTTTCATTGCTAATATTGTGTGTCCTCGTCTGGGTCAATTAAACATTATTTCCTTCAAAAATCTTGACTGACTATCCAAACATGTTGGATACAAACTCGCACTTTCAAATAGAAAAGAAAGAAAGAAAAATTGTTTATTCTGCACAAGTTCTGCAAAAAACAAAATTAATCTAAAATACTCACATAGAAAGTAGACAAAAGCCCACTCAAGCGGTAGAAGTTTGTCAATTTTAATCTGATGGTTGATGTTAGAGCCAGATAGTAACTTCTTTGTTAGTAGTGGTGGTTGTCCACTCAGACAACACTCTGACCTAAGCAACATAAATAGTGACTTTTCATATCATTCCTAATGATGCCTTGTCTCCCTTTTTTTTAAATATCATAGCAACTTAGTCAATATCAACACGTAAACTTAATGTGTTTTAATTTGTTTTTCAGGCGTTACATTCCATCAATTTCCACACCCAGAAAAGAATCCTGAAGGATTCAAATCCTGGGTTAATATTGTTGGTGGGAAACTGGAGACTGCAGACGACATCAAGGTTTACAGAAAGAAAGTCATTTGTGACATACATTTTGGCAACCAGTTTAAGAATCGCAATAACCGTTTAAATGCATTAGCTGTTCCTACTCTACACCTTCGTGGTAAGATTTGCTGTTTATTTATACTATTATACCATCATTCATCCACCAAGTAACGTCTAATTGATTATCTATTATATACTGGAAAGACCTTATATCATGCCATTAACAAGACATATACTTAAAACCCATAATTTTACGTAACATAACATCACAAACTGTAATCTCCGAAGGGTTAGGCAGGGTGTACCCAATACACCCACATTTTACATGTTAAGTCCTATGTAATAGAGGCCGAGCCTATTGCCATCAACCGAGCACAAATCCAGACTGGCTACTACTGGGAAATTCCTGATGGAAAAACTAAATTACACTTTGGAAGACTTGGGAATCGAACCCTGGAACTCATAATCACCAGTAGCACTTGTGCGCATAATTTTCACATAATTATTAATTAATTTATTTTTTACAATTTCCAGGCTTTTCTACGCAAGCTGCTCCTGTGCCTCCTATAATAGCTCCTGAACTTGCCACACCTGAACATATATGGAATCGGCCATCTACATCCAAGCAAATATACACTTGTAAGTACATGCTTGGCTACCTACATTTCGAATTATGTTTGTTTATATTTATTTACACTACTATTATAAATGCGAAAGTGAGTTTGGTTGTTTATTTGTTTGTTATGCTTTCACGCTACTATGGTTGAACGGATTTGGATGAAATTTGGCACATGAGTAGACCATGATCTGGGTTATGATATGACACGTGAAACTTTTTATCCCGATATTTCCACGGGATCGAGACTTATGCGGGTGAAACCGCGAGGCGCAGCTAGTACCATAATACACCTAAAAATTATTGATGTTATTTTATTAAATCTATGGATTTATTACCTAATGTCGGAAATAGACTTATAATAAATTAAATACTTTGTTTTTACTGTTTCTAGGCTTTCCAACACAAGCTGCTCATATACCTCCTACAACACCTACTGAACTTGCCACGCTTGAACATATATGGAATCAGCCTTCTACATCAAAGCAAATAGTCACTGGTGCGTACATTTTCGAATTATCCTACTAATTCGTAATATTGTAAATATGAAAGTTTGTATGTTTGGATGTTTGTTACTTAATCACGCTAAAACGGCTGAACGGATTTGGATGAAATTTGGAACACGGGTAGACCATGACCTGGGCTATGATAATCAGGAAAAAACAGTAACCTATGACATAGGTTACTGTTTTTTCCTGATTTTCCCACGGGATCGAGACTATGACGGTGAAACCGCGGGAAGCATCTAGTATAATTCAGCTATGCCTTAATATTACACACCTAAAAATTATTGAAGTAATTTATTATATAATTAAATCTATGGATTTATACTTAATGTCCGAAATAAACTTATAATAATAAATTAAATACTTTGTTTTTACTGTTTCCAGGCTTTCCAACACAAGCTGCTCATATACCTCCTACAACACCTACTGAACTTCCCATGCTTGAACATATATGGAATCAGCCTTCTACATCAAAGCAAATAGTCACTGGTGCGTAGATATTTGGCTACTTACATTTTCGAATTGTCCTACTTATCTTATATATAAAATTCTCGTGTCACAATGTTAGTTACCTTACTCCTCCGAAACGGCTTTACTGATTTTTACCAAATTTTATATGCATATTCAGTAGGTCTGAGAATCGGCTACTATCTATTTTTCATACCCCTAAGTGATAAGGGCTGTCCACCCCAAACAAATAATTGGCAAAACAACGTTTGCCGGGGTCAGCTAGTAATATTATAAATATGAAAGTTTATATGTTTGGATGTCTGTTACTCAATCACGCCAAACCGGCTGAACGGATTTAGATGAAATTTATCACACAGGTAGTGTATAACCTGGATTAACACAGGATACTTTTCATTCCGGTAATACATTCCCGTGGGATAATTTCCGACCTCCACACGGGCGAAGCCGCGGGCGAAAGTTAGTGTTTAATAATTTACTTAATGACCCTCATTGTGACTCACACTTATAAAGTTTACAGCTTACATCACTGACACAAAGTTAATTTTTATTTATTTTGTTTCAGCTCTGCCTCCCATTGCTGGTTTTATAGCGGCAGACCATAATTATTGCAGAAACAATGGCAGACAACAAAGACAGAAATCGAAACTCAAAGGAAACAAAAGTGAGTACCAATGTAGTTTCTTTCAAAAGCTATAAAAAAAAATGTGTGTACACAGAGAAATACAAAACTCATAATAGATATGCTTGCTTGTATATTTCATAAAAAAGTTCTTAAACGTATTTTTGAGGCTGTTTTTTGAATATGCACTATAACATACTAACCTTCAGGGAATACAGGCGTGATGTTATGTTAAGTTACATATTAATATGTTTTAATTTTAAAACAAAAATAGTAATGGAAGATTGGGTTATAGTGTGAATTTATATCTATATACTAACATTATAAAGAGAAAGAGCGAATTTTGTGAGTTTGTGTATATGTGGAGGGTAATATCCGGAACCACAGCTTTTATTTGAAAAATTATTTCGCAATTTGAAAGGTACATTATTCCAGATGGATGTAGGCTATATGTTATGTAAAAATATACATATAAAAAGAAGTATCTAATAATACTAATGAAATACTATGAAAGCCTATCTAGTGCTGTTTACTAGGTTGCCGGTCAGAACTTGTGTACAACGTGTCGTGAACAGAATACCGTCTCTTCACATGTAAATTGCACCCGTGCAAAGTAAAAGATATAAGATGTAAGTTACCATAAATTTATTTACGATGTAATATTTTTTTCAGAAAAGCTGAAATCTACTTCAGCTGCGTCATCGCATATGGAGAATAAATTAAAAATATCAAGATTACAGATGAAATATTTGAAAACTGAAATTATACGATTACGTAAGAGGTGTGGAAGTTTTAAAGCAAGACTAGCCAGTGCTGATAAATTAAGTAAAAAAAATTATTTCAATCGAATTACAAAAAATATGACGACAGCTGCAAAGATCTTTACGAATATGCAGTACACCCAAACGCATAAGAGAGCGCGTGGGCGGAGGTTTACTTTAAAGGATAAAGTTTTGTCTCTTTCTATGTACAAGAGAAGTCCTAAGGGTTATACTCTTTTATATAAATATTTTACTTTGCCCTCTGTAAAATCATTAAAAAGGCTTCTGGCGAAAGTTGAAATAGAGTCAGGGTTAAATAAGTCAATATTTATAAAAATGAGGGAGTCTGTAAAAGAATTAAGTCCAGAAGATCGCCTCTGTTGCTTAATTTTTGACGAGATGTCAATATCGCCGCAAATCCATTATGATGGATCTAAAGACAAATTAAAAGGATTTGCTTGGCATGATAAAAAAATTGCTGACCATGTTTTAGTTTACATGGTCAAAGGAATTAAAAGAAAATTTAAGCAGCCTGTGGCATACTATTTTACAAATTCACTAAACAAAGTTCATTTAAAAGCCTTTACTTTAAAGGTCATCAAATATGTAAAGGGTACAGGGCTTAATATTTTATGCACAGTATGTGATCAAAGCACTGTAAATGTGAGTGTAATAAATGAAATAGTCGAAGATACTCGACAAAAATATATAAAAGAAAAAAGGGAATGGAGATATGAAAGTATGGAAGTAGGGAAATCTAAAATTATTCCATTATTTGATGTCCCTCATTTACTGAAAGGGGTAAGGAACAATTTATTATCCAAAAATATGAAATATTTCGACTTTGAAGAAAAGGTGGAAAAGACAGTTAAATGGGAATATTACCAAAAAGTTTATGAAGCAGATAAATTTTATGGGGAGTTAAAAATATGTCGCAATTTAACTGACGAACATGTTTATGCAGAAAAAATAAAAAAAATGAAAGTAAAAGATGCAGTCCAAATTTTTAGTCATAGTGTTGCTGTAGCTGCAGAACATTTAACAGGTAGAGGTGATGTTCCAAATGAGTGCCGTCAAATAATACAATTTACTAAAATGATGAATAATTTATTTGATTCTTTAAATGCAAGCACATTTAGTATGATTCATGGAAATATGTACAAATGTGGTGTAAGAAATAATTCACCTCACCACGAATTATGGATAAATGCGAAAAAAGTTTTAAAATCAGTAAAATTTATTAAAATTAAAAAAGAAAAAGATAACAAAATCAGATTAATTGAAACAAGCTCCATACCATCGATAAAAAATTTCATCCGAACTATTGAGGGCATGCAACAATTGTGGAAAATATTATCCCAAAAATATTTATTTGATTCAATGTTGACTAGAAACTTTAACCAGGACCCACTGGAAAATTTCTTTGGGAACATTAGAAGTTTCGGGGTGAGAAATACGGCACCTAACACTATTAGCTTTGAAGGTGCCTATAAATCACTTCTTTTAAACAATTATAACTCACCCCATTCTCTAAAAGCTAACTGTGAAAATGATGACAATGACTGTCTACAAACATTGAGCTTCTTTTTGGAAGATACAAAAGAAAAAACTTCTGATGTTCCCAGTAATGAGGCACTACCATTTCAGCATGAAGAAAATGATGAAATTGTGGTGCCTTTTATTAATTTAAACACCGAGACTGCTGATGCTGGCCAGGCTAATTATGTATGTGGGTGGGTGCTGACTAAATGTTTGAAAAATGTTTCAAAATCATGCAGACACTGCAAAAATGAAATAAATGGCGATAGTCAATTAAGATCAAATGAATATATCAGGGCAAAAGAATATCATAAAGGTGGACATTGTCTGTTGTATCCCACTCAAGAGGCGGAAAAGGCTTTTAAAGAAATCCAAAATATTGCACTGGAAATTTTGAAAAAGAATGTGCCAAAAACGAAGCTAAAAGAAAAAATTAAAATGTTTTTGGATATATTTGTAGATTATCCTTTCACATGTGAGACCCACAAGAAAGAATTGAAAAATGTTTTTGAAAACACAACAATAAATGTCTTGGTTTATAGTTGGTGCCGATCAATCAATCGGATTTTATCTGGTAAAATCCAATACCGTGGTGAGGATGATGAAATTAAACTGTCAGCACAAATATATTTCAATAAACATAAACACAAATAAGTATGATTTTTATTTCATTCCAGGTCTATCAAGTACTTTCCAAAATGTACATATTACTGTTCCGTAGTGTTATAAGGTCCTCCGCGTTAGGGTTTTTAAAAAAAAGAATTATTTACTCGAAGATGATTATATTGAGATTTAACATGGATATTATAAATCGATGATAATAGTGATTATACGCGAGAGACCCATGAGCAGGACCGTCTGCCAGGAAGGTTGAACGTGAACTGGCTACCACTACCATGACGTATGAAACTGACATATGGATGATAAGTTGGCTGCGCCGAGTAGGCGCTGACTCAGCGTCAGCCCCTACAGAGTTAGGGTATAACACCTCCCCCTTTAAGAAATAACTTCGGGGTTGCTACGAAGTTATGTAATTATTTATATGTAAGATCAAAGCAATCAAGTATTTTAAACTCTAGTCCTAATAGTTGGAAGGGAGATTTCCTCAATGTCGGAACTACTGTTTTCTGTATTAATCTTACAAATTTGTTCTGGTTTTGATGAAAAAGATACCTTAACTGGGGTTCTGCTGCCGGGTCGTATACATTTATAAGCTTTAAAACAAACAAATGATAATATAAGAATAGTAATTAATACAGTGATAATGGAGTAATGCATCCCATATTTTAAGATGTGTGGTTTACTGTCAAGGACGTTGTCTATATTACTTAATTGTTTTAAGAAGATATGTTTATTAAACTTCAGATCGTCTAGATCAGTGTTTAATAATTTTATAGGGGATACATTGCTGATTGATTGGTTTAATTTCATTACATTACAGCAAGTGTCATTTAATAAGTTAAAGTCAGGAAAAGTAATGGGTGTAGATATGTTTAATGCGGTATATTTTGGGATTAAGGTGGTTCCCTTACAGTAACCTATGCAGTTTTTAGGGATTGTAAGTATTCCGGTGCCTAAGACATTAATTTCTAATAATTTTGAGTTTCGGCAGTCTATTGAAACTCTATTTGACACTGACTGTATGTAAATCCATTTATTATTTTCTATGGGTTTCCACATATCTAAGTTACCATAAATAAATTTAGTTTCACAATATTTTGGGGTTTCACTGATCACTTTTGACATATATTCACTTTCACAAATTGGTCTGATGTCTGACGCATACACTGTTGTGATGTCGCACACATATTTTCCCGCAGTGATGATTTTGCAATTTTCCAAATCGTTTAATGTGCTGTATTGAGTTTTGTCTTTGGTCATTGCAATGTATTTAGAACTGGGTAAAATTAAACTAAAAGTATTAGGCTTACTTATACTGTGAGGAGTAGGCAGAGCAATGTTATGAAATAATACGTACTCTTTGATGGACACTAAAGGTACTTGTAACACGAAAAATATCTTATTACTAGTATAATAAGTAACTACACTAGATACATTCAAGATTAAATGAATAGAGCTTAAATCTAAATTAACAGGTAGCTTCAAATCATTGGGTAAATGTTGGTAGTTATCGGCAAGTTCCCGGAACAATTGTTGTGACGTAATCATTGATGGGTGTAAAATATTTTGATTACTAAACAGGACTGCGTTTGTTATGTCTTCGAGTTGGAATGACATAGTTAAGATTGATACTTCTAGATTATTAAGTATGTGAAGAATTTCCAATCGTAGCAACAATTCATTTGTTTCATTAGTTACGTTCATTAAATTGATCGAGAATTTGTCGATAGCTTCTTTTAGGTTGACCTCATTAATTTTAATTTTGTTAATGGAGTTTTTAAATGATGAAATTGTCGATGTGGATAGTAAAATATTATCCTTCATTAATGAAATCAACTTCTTCTCATTATTTTGCAGTACATTTATAGCGTCATTAAACCTGAGACCATCGTTTTCATCCAAATTACCAAATATTTGTTTAATCAGAGTACCTAGTCCTCCTACCCAAGCGCGTTTTGACCGTTTTTCTAACAAATGTGAGATAGACGAAAATTCTTTGTACATGTCGCTATAGCGGGCATTTAAGGGTTCTATTATGTTATTACAACTATTTTCTATCAGACCAATTCTTTTACATAAATATTTAGTAGTATTAAGAGCGGAGTTTATATTTTCAATATGCGGGCCTATATGTGAAATGTCTAAGGGCATCACGACGTTCAGCAGTCCACTGCCAATTTTCAATGTGCCGAGGTAATCAAAATAGAGGCCAGGACTTGATTTTATCTGCTGAACATAGTAGTCCTGTTGGCTTCGAGCCTGACTCGGAGTTCTGTAAATTAATAGCTACGTTAAATGAATATAATATATGTACTTATAAAGTAACTTACTTAACTATGTATGTATTAATATTTAAGTTTAGACCTACAGCTATTTAAGATACTACGAGCTACTTCTGACATCAGCTGGCTTCACCTCATCGAAATGATGGGTGACATGACGCCGATTAATAAGCAAGGTAAGTGTATTATTACTATTAACCTTTACTATTTTATAAGGACCTTTCCAGAGAGGGGAGAGAGCCTTACGTAGTCTCAAATGATTTTTGAGATACACGAATTCACCGACTTTATAACTAACAGAGCGAGTATGATTATCATAATAAGACTTTGAGGATACCTTGGATTTCCTCATGAAATCTAATGCTTTTTCTCGTGAATGTTTTAGTCGGTTCTGTAGCATGCGGACATATTCTGGATAGGTAGCTCCTGGAGATTCATCATAAATAGAATTAGGGATGAATGGTTTACTACCGAACATTAGTTCGTAAGGTGTGAAGTGAGTTGTAGAATGAACGGCAGTGTTGTAAGCGAGCATGGCTGTGTATACGTAACGAGGCCAATTTGACTGTCCTTCGTTAGTATAGGACTTGAGGTATTCTTTAAGGGTTGAGTGGCTTCGTTCCAGGGCGCCTTGGGTTTGTGGATGGTAGGGTGAAGACCATAGATTTTTTATTTTTAGGAATTCACATGTTTTTTTAAAGAGATCTGATGTGAAGTTGGTACCCTGGTCGGTGAGAATCATTTTGGGGATGCCAAATATGGATATATAGTGGAGCAGACACTCGCTTGTTTCTTCTGCTGTAGTACTCCGAATAGGATACGCGGAGGAGAATTTGGTAAGGTCATCTTGAATTGTTAATATAAATTTTAATTTTGCAGGACCTGCTTCAGGGAGCGGACCTACAACGTCCAGTGCAATTCGTTGACCCGGTTCAGTCGAAGTACTGGTAATTTGCATAGGAGCACGATTGATTTTTCTGAGTGCTTTATTTTCTTGGCACGACTTACATTGTTTTACGTATGTTTCTATATCGCTACGCATGCCTTTCCAATAATACATTTGTTTTATCCTATTATACATTCGTGATGAACCTAGATGACCTGCTATGGGGATATCATGGTTATCGTGCAGGATCTTTTTAATTTCAGTTGGAACAGGATATATAATATTGTTATGAAATATATTGACCTTGATTTGCGTATCGTGGAAAAGGTAAGTAAGAATATTATAAACTTTAACAAATGAATGTTTTTCAAATGGATTTTTAAAATCGGATATGCCGATTTCATTAACGCTTCCAAATATTATTAATTCATTTCTTATTCTTTTCAGGGTTTCGAAAATTTCCGGATAGGAGGCTTCGTCAAAATAGTGGACTTTAGTAAACAACAGGTAATATATTTTATTATTAATTTCTATTTTCAAGGACGAGAAAAGTTCTTTCTCGGAGTTGTGTATTCTAGTGCTAGTTTCAGGGTCGATCAATATATCTTGGATATATGAATTAGATTCGTCTAGATCAATAGACGTGGGAACTAGAATTACTTTTGCAGGACATTTTAAAAGGCTTTCATTGTGTTCTACAATTTCAGTATTAAAAGATTTATCTTTATTAGCCATAGATTTCAGGAACATGGGATAATCGTCGACAGGGGCATTTGGGCTAGCACTTGTAGACGGTTTGGGACTATGACCAAGTTGGGGATTGGAAGTTGTTAGTTCGTCCAGTACAGGATTAGGTAATGTAATTGTTTCATTCTCGATTTCTTCTCTGATAGTGTCTGGGACGTTAGAAGGTAAGTTTATATCGGGTAATGGTAAGAGATCTTCGATTGGATTGAGAAGATCAGGAGAAGGTTCGATATCTATATCGGGATTGAACGATGGTGGGTCTATTAGTAGATCCATTAGGTCTCTATCTAGTTCTTGGGTGGATTCTTCTTCACCAAGAGGGTTAGAAGTTACAGGATCAGTTTGTTGAACAGGATTTACCGGAAAACGAGATAGGGCGTCGGCGTTAACGTTAACTTTTCCCTTTTTATACTGGATATCATATTCAAATTCTTCTAATTTTAAACGCCAGCGAACAAGTCTAGATCCAGGGTCTTTACAGTTAAATAGCCATTGTAATGGTCTATGGTCTGTAAGGATTTTAAACCGATGACCATAGAGATACGGTCTGAATGTTTTGGTGCCAAAGATAATGGCGAGGCATTCCTTCTCCGTGACGCTATAATTGCACTCTGCTTTGTTAAGCGTGCGGGATGCATATGCAATAGGGCGGTCTTGTCCTACTAGGCCCTGGGATAGGATTGCGGATATCGCGTAATTTGAGGCGTCACAGGTTAGAAGGAAAGGTTGCGTAAAGTCTGGATATGCAAGGACTGGAGCGGAAATGAGCTTGGATTTTAAGGATTCAAAAGCGAGTTGTTGCTCATTCTGCCACTCGAAGGTGACGTCCTTTTTTAACAAAGAGGTTAAAGGTTTAGCTAACATGGCAAAATCGGGTATAAACCTTCTATAGTACGATACTAAACCTAGGAAGGACTTTATGTCTTTCGGAGATCGAGGGACTGGATACTCTGTTACTGCACGAATTTTATCAGGATTTGGTTTGACACCATCTTCGTTGATGATGTGTCCTAAATAAGCTACTTCTTTGCGAAGAAATTCGCACTTTTCTGGTTGTAATTTTAAGTTAAATTTACGTAGTTTGTCGAATACGGCTGTCAGGTTATCTACGTGTGAATTTAGGTCGTATGAGTAGATTACAATGTCATCCAAGTAGACAAAGCACTTTGTACCTTGTAGACCCGTAAGGCAATTATTCATTAGTCTTTGGAAAGTGGAAGGCGCATTTTTTAACCCAAACGGCATTCGCGTAAATTGGAAGTGACCTTGAGGTACGGAAAACGCAGTTTTGGGTGCATCATCAGGAGAGATTAAAATCTGATGGAAACCGGATGTGAGGTCCAAAGTCGTGAAGTATTTACTACTTCCTAATTGATCAAGGATCTCGGATATTTGTGGTATAGGATATGTTTCACCGATAGTGATGTCGTTCAATTTCCTATAATCGATTACTATTCTCCATTTACGTTGTCCTTGAGAGTCTGCCTTTTTGGGAACTATCCAAATTGGCGAGCTCCAGGGTGAGGATGACGGTTCTATAATATTTTGACTCAGCATTTTACTGACTTGAGTTTCGACTTCCTTCTTATGACATTCCGGAAATCGATACGATTTTGTATGAATAGGAATATCGCTACTTGTTTTGATTTGATGATTGAGGGCTGTAGTGTGAGTTAACTGATCATCTGGTAGATGAAAAATATCGGAATATTGAGAACAAAGTTCTGTAAGGGCTTCAGATTCTTCTTGATTTAGATGATCGGTTCTTAGTGAATTTAAGACTTGCGAAGTTCGGTTGGATATTTCTTGATTATTCATGCTAACTTGAAGGGCAGCATGTAAGGGTTTGATTGTAAGTTTTAGATTGGGATTAATTTTTATGAACGATAATGAGGTATTAGCTATCGTTAGATTAACACGAAGGTTATCTTTGACCTTTACGATGCAATTAGAAATTAGGACATATTTTGATAAATGTTGATCCATAATAATACCTTCTTTTAGATCAGTATCCTGTATTGAACACTCAATAACAGTTTCAGTACGTGGCGGGATAATATAGAATGGGTCAAAGAAGTTTAGTTTAACTTCGGATTCTCCCATTCTGAGGGTATCGGTTGTATAATCGATTTTACAGCCGAAAAAGGTCAAGAAATCTGATCCTATAATACCATCATAAGGTAAACTTATGTCCTTAATGACATGAAATCGGAATGGTGTGACTTTATTGTCATTTAATTTTAATTTTAATTGGAAATGGCCTTCGGTTTGGGTCGGCTCGTCACCGGGGTCAATACCCTTAAGTTTGATTGGTTCTTTCACTAGTCGTGGATTTTCTTGGATACTGGATAGTTTTAATAGACATATGACAGAGCCTGAATCGACTAATAAGGATAAAGGGGTATCTGAAACTTGTGAGTTTAAAAATACGTATGGTAGAAACCTCTTGGATGTATCTAGGTTTACTTCGTATATCTTAGTACTGGTTTCATTGGATACTGGTGAGACTGCTAGATTTTTATTTCTGTGACTATCGATTTGGGGCTGATTACCCTGTCGTTTGACCTGGGATATGTTAATGGTAGGGTCGTCAGTTTGGGGCTGGTTACCCTGTTGGTTGGCCCGTAATTTATCTAGGTTAAGGTCGTCAGTTCGGGGCTGGTTACCCTGTCGGTTGACCTTCCCTGGATAAGGGTAAGGATTAGGACTGTCAGTTTGGGGCTGGTTACCCTGTCGATTAATCCGTGATGAATCTAGATTAAGGTCGTCAGTTTGGGGCTGATTACCCTGTTGGTTGACCCGTAATTTATCTAGGTTAAGGTCGTCAGTTCGGGGCTGGTTACCCTGTCGGTTGACCTTCCTTGGATGAGGATAAGGGTTAGGACTGTCGGTTTGGGGCTGGTTACCCTGTTGGTTGGTCCTATGAGTTGGTTTTTGTTGTTGGGTGCCGATACTTATGCTTCGTCCCGTGCGGCACCCTCGCGAGACTCCATTTCGTTTAAATTGTTGGAGTCATGGACATAGGGCAAAAAGAAATCATCCGTGGGTTCGTCATCAGATGTTTCGCGGATATGGCTGATTTTATTATTGTTATTATTTCGAATATTATTATTCGGTTTGAATTGGAATTTGTTATTATAGAATTCACGTTTTTTACAATCTTTTATTTCATGACCAGCAGTTTTACAATACCGGCAAAACAGCGCATCGGTTTTATTTGGATTTGACGTAGTGGATTGTGTGTAGGGGTTTGGTTTTGAAGGCCCTGGTTTTGGTTTATTATTGACGAACTTTTGTTCGACCTGTGGACGCTTATACAGGCTTTGTTGAATGCGTTCTTCCGAAATCGCTAAATTAATGGCTTCATTTAATGTCTTGGGAGATCTACACCTCACAATGTTTGATAAACGGGGATGTAACCCCATAAGAAAGTGATGGAGAGCTAAGTCCTCCATAGCTGCGGTACGACCGGGCAATTCCTTTGCCTTAGTATTAGATAAGGATATTTCGGTTAACAGTTGTGAGAGGCAGGTCTCCACACGAAGCGAAAATTGGCTAACATTATCTTGCGGGCTCTGCCTGCTCTCTTGAAGATCGGTGAGAAGGTGAGCATAATGTTTCCGCTCACTAAATTGTGCTTTTAAGAATTCTCTAAGTTGTTCCCATGATGTGAATTCTTTTATGGAGCAGGCAATTTCCGCTTTACCACCCAACTGGCTGAGAATATATTTAAAAAGGATTGGTCTTTGTGGTTCTGATGCAAGATCATACGCGTTGTTACAATTTATAATAAATGAATTGACAGTTTCCCGGTTGCCGTCAAATGATTTGACGAATTTAAACAAAGTATTTAAGTCTAGTTCGGCCATTGCGCTACGTGCAGTAGTAGCCCTTGTGACCCTGGGACTAGGAGATCTAACAGGTGATTTTTCTGTATCACTTCGAGACTGTTCTGAAGTTGGGATATCGAGTTTTAATTTACTTTCCTCTGTTTTAGGAACTGTTGGCATAATTAAGTTGTTTAACCATAAATGAAGAAAACGGGTCACAGGTAGTATAAGGTCTTACAATGGTAATTACAGTAAATGAATCCAGTTAATAAGTCGCAAGTAAATAACCTTGTATAGAGTATTAAATAATATCTCAGCTTTAGACTAGACAATGACCAAAGACTCACAGTACTAGCAGTGCGTGGGCGACGGATGTTATGGCGAACAGGAACATTCCGTTGTGATAAGCCGCGTCTCTGTGGCTGGAATCTGAGTCGCTAGGATCTTGAATAATATGGTCAATTAATTGGTATTGACCTCAGCTTCGGATGCAGGATTGAACTTGCAGGAGTAGCAGCGCTACGCGCTACGCGCTGCTCAGGACAGTTGACGGTGGATATTCACTTATTTATTGTTTTCAGGGCACATCAGGATATAGTTCACTACACACTTGGTTTTGCAGAATATTTCAACCACACTGAATACACACACTGGCGATGTTTTAAGGACACTGGGGATTTTCGTATCCCACCGCTGCCACCAATTGTTATAAGGTCCTCCGCGTTAGGGTTTTTAAAAAAAAGAATTATTTACTCGAAGATGATTATATTGAGATTTAACATGGATATTATAAATCGATGATAATAGTGATTATACGCGAGAGACCCATGAGCAGGACCGTCTGCCAGGAAGGTTGAACGTGAACTGGCTACCACTACCATGACGTATGAAACTGACATATGGATGATAAGTTGGCTGCGCCGAGTAGGCGCTGACTCAGCGTCAGCCCCTACAGAGTTAGGGTATAACAGTAGCATGTCCGTCTTTATTTCCAATTTTGTAATAATATTATTTGCTACAGATCAATAACAAGTGTATATTTTGTAAAGTACTTTGTACACATGAACAAACAGCCTATAAATATAAATAGAATATCTGAATCGTATAAAAGCAAAACCAGCAATATCCACATAATTTTGAAATTGACATTTCGATGGCGCGATAAATGTATCAATATCTTCATTTATCGCGCCATCGAAATGTCAATTTCAAAATTATGTGGATATTGCTGGTTTTGCTTTTATATGATTCATCTATAGACAGTATATTGAGGTATGTATAGGTATATACCTATACATGCAGATTAATTTAGGAGGACGATACCAGATGGCGCTTCAAATGACAGGTTTCAAGGTTGCAGGAAAAATCCAGAGTGGGTTCTCTATTCCCAATCTATTACATTTACCATTATGTGAATAAAGATAAATAATAATAATAATATTACTATACTCTATGGTCAAATGAAATAGAAGCCACTGTAGTGGTCGCAATAGATTTTACTTAGCAATCTTTTTGGGATTAACTCATGAAATCTCCATAATTATTAAGAAAAAAATTAAGTAATAGTCTTCCTGATAAATTGTGAATGTGTTTTTATGTAAAACCTCAATGATAAATCAATTTTATTGGTATGTTAAATATCAAAGCAGCGAGGTCGATTTTTAATAATAATTGTGAAAGTTTTCTTGTGAGTTTAGTGCCTACAACCTAAACTAAAAATTAATATTATGATATTCCAGAAACGAGGTATTTTGGTGGCATTTTAACGAAAGACAAATTCGTACCTCATACCGTAACAAACTTGAGCCACAAGCTTAGCAACCCAGTCGAGCTTGTAATACATTGGAAAAGCAAAAACTTATAATTGAGGAAGAACAAAAAAAAGCAGTTTGAATCATTTTATATTAATGGATTATGTAAGGACATTGATGAACATACCACTATTGCCACATCATTGTCTGTTTAAGGTATGTACTTACTTATTATTTTCTTTCTAAGTGTTGAACATTGAATGTGTGTTAAGTACAGCAACAATGTTACACACATAGGGATGTATTTATAAACATTGCTTATAGTTAAGTGACGTTAAAACCTCAAAAATGTATGATTAAACAGTTGCTCATCATTACATAACTTTATGCAACGTTTATAAATAAACCCCATATTGTTTATTGGTGAATATGAAATGCACCATCAAACGTAAACTTACCATACATTTAAATACCATACATATATTTTCAGTTGCCTAACCTACTACTTGTATGAATTTTTACTTAGCAATTATAACAACAAAGTAAAGAAAGTAGGTAGGCAACTGAAAATATATCTAAGTACCTATCTTAAATGTTTTTCACTTATTGTTAATATTATTAAAAAATCGATCTGCCCAGCCTTTTCCCAACTATGTTGGGGTCGGCTTCCAGTCTAACCGGATGCAGCTGAATACAAGTATTTTACATGGAGTGACTGCCTATCTAACCTCCACAACCCAATAACTAGGTAATACGATACCCCTTGGTAAGACTAATTGTCACTTTCGGGCTTCTGATGACCCATAACGACTGTCAAAGATCCACAAATGACATCCGGAACCAACGGTTTAATATGCTTTTCGAGGCATGAAGGAGTCTCGGTATGTAGAAATGGTCACCCATCCACGGACCAACCCTGGCAAGCGTAGCTTAACCTGATGGATTGCCCCGTGCGGCTGTTAGTACTTAGCCTATTAATATTATTAGTAGGTAAGAATATTTAAGTCAATTGTTGCTTATAATTGACCCAATTGTTGTTTATAGCAGAATATTGCTATTCTGTGGAATATATTGAAGATTTACTATTCTTTTTTTTTCAGGTGTCAGGCTCAACTACATTATTCAAAGATTTTTTTAACTGTCTCTCATACACTTACAACAAGCAGTACATACATAATCCATGATGATTTCCACAGGAAGACATTAGATTCCAAATTCCACTAATCCTTACAGTATGTTTGTTCCAATTCCTTTTTGCTCTATGTCCAAATATTTCATATTAATGTGAATAGATGGTAATGGTGCCGATTCTCTTGTCCAGTGTTGAGTTAAGGTTGTAACAATTTAATAAAACAGTTTTATTTGTTTACCATAATTTATTTCTCTCTATTTCCTTTAAATCTAATGAATGACAGTTAATTTAGGTAAACACCTTTAAATAGTATCATTATAATTATAAAATTGTCTGTGTTTGTATAAAACAAATAGTATGCCATTCTTAATTATTTCATTTAAAGTTATTTTTATTTGTCCCTCTATAGTTCATAATTAAAACACTTTATTAAAGTTTACACTGTTATCAATTAACACAATAGTTTATATCACTGTCGTACAAGACTATAATCAAGTTTTCTAAAAAAAATATTTCATGAAGGATCTTCAGTTTCTACTTTTGTACTTAAGAAGCTTGAAATCTGAAGTAGCAGTGCAGCACAGCAGGGGCAGTATCATTCATGCTGCCTTCATGTCTTCGTAGGTGAAATTCCCCAGGAACTCTACATTTTAAAACAAAGTCATATTACTTTCTGCTCAAATAAAGTACTCATGTGGCAAAGTAGGCATATCAACTAGGCCCATGGCTAGATGAAAGCCATCTATTATCATCATCGTCATGCTGGTTGTATAATTTCTTCTTTATTTAGGGCTGATTTTTCAGTCTCCAGATATTTTATAATACTAAATTATAATGGTAATTGGATAAACATAAAATTAATTCTTAATGATGTGTCAAAAAGCTTACCTTCAATGATTAATACATAAGATTCTTAATCCAATCCATGTTTGCCACCTTGCCACCAACTTCTTTGTTAGGAAGTCAACAATATTGATATTTGGTAGTGTTCCATTCTTGTGTTTTCAGCACGTCTGTGAAAATATTATGAATATGTTTTGTAGTTATCTGTTATTTGGTTAGGTAGTGGATATTATAGTTTATTTCAGCATCTACTTATGTACAAAAATATCAATTAACAATTTTAGTTAGAATGTGAGACATAGTACGTAACTATTATTTTAACCACAATAAATAGTTAACCTCGCGTAAGATGCCTGTGTCTACGCAACAAAAGAATGATTGTCCGTATACGTAGACTCACCAATAATGTACCTACAGCTACAATAATCTAATGAGATACGAAGGTACTCTCACACACGTTATTCCTATTTATATTGGTTTACTTACTTGTAGTGATAATATCGACTTAGATACTTTTCGCTATGGAGCAAAACAGCCTAAGTCTTAGTCCATGTACTTAATTGTAGTCTGTGATCTTGGTGAAGCTAGTACAAAACGAAGGCGGTGTCTCGAACGAGAGAATTTTCCAAAGTTCTTCCGACTTCCACAAGCCACAAGAATAATGTTCCAAAACTGCTTATTACAGGCCCATGTTTCTGTACGTGAATAGTAAATATAATTTTGTATGTTGAAAAATATAAAACAACTATTAATTTAAAACAAAAACTTTACCGAAATCAACAAAAATAAAATGTAAACAGATGCGTCGCCATGATTGATATCGTATTCTCCACAGAATTCAAAGAATATTCATTCCAGCCCAAATTATTGTCAAAGGTTTAACATGTGATGTCATATGCCTTTCCTTTTCTTTTCCCTACACTCTGATAAAGTTAGAGCAGCAAAGGTATACTTTAGACAGGCAGTAGTTTGCATTAAATCGTCAACGCATAACGCAATGAGGGCAGATCATTCAACTTTTACTCTCAGTGTTGCAATTTTTTTCCCCTAAGTCCACTATAGACTTGCGTCTAGATACATCGAAACGAATCAAAAATCCGATTTCAATCAGAAACGAAATCGTATCGATAATCCGAACTAGACAAACCGATTTCACAAAACCACGGAAGTGTGGTTTTGCCTAAGCAAGTTTTTGTTTATATTTGAATAGTTTTGATCGATGCACTTACAACCGAATAATATTACTAGAGACGATCGAAACTGCGAGCCGGAGCCTCTCCTGAAATCGGTTTTCTGTTACCGACATTCGGCCGCTGTTTTGGGAGTCCATTTGAAGATTTGAGTATGAAAATAAAACATAACTTATGTAATCATAGTATTTTTAGGGTTCCGTACCTCAAAAGGAAAAACGGAACCCTTACAGGATCACTTCGTTATCAGTCTGTCAAGACCCTTTTTCTCAGGAACGTACGGAGGTATCAAGTTGAAATTAATATCAAATACGTCTGTGGTCCCTTAGAGCTCTAAAAAATCAAGCTTCTAAGTCAACACAATAAAAAATTACGGCTATTTAAGCGACATATTTTGGTACTCGCAAATAAATCAAAAACTACCGGGTACTTCGTTGACCTAGACTCATAAAATTTGGCACAAAGCCCGTCTCATTGCACAAGTAAAGGAAAATGACAGAAAATTGTAAATTTTCAGTTTTATCACATACAAAAAGAAAAAACCATTACAAACTTACATTTGCAGTTGGAGAATTGACCGTGACATATATCAATATAGGGGAGATGTTTTTCAACTACAAAGTTGTTTGTTTTTGGGATAAAAACTCCCAGGTTTAGTGGAAATCCCTCTAAGTTGACAACACTGCTTTTCTACGATTTTGTCATAGGCCACAGATAGCAAAGACGTGAAAAGAAAAACGTTTTATTACGTAGTTCAATTGTGGTAGAAAGTATTTTAAAAATTGGTTTTTCATTTTTCGGCAATCATTGTACATTTTTATTTATAAGCACTAGTAGATCATCAGTTGTAATTAAAACAAAATTACATTATAGCACAATAATTTGAATATTAACCATTCATAGATGCTGTAACTAAACATATAAATTTAACAATTATAGACAATTGTATTGAACATCCCTATACAATTTCAGTCGTATGGTAAAAAATGTACATCGCAATTCCAATTATGGCATGCGATTAAGATTGGACTTGCTTTCGATTCAGAATTGCAATCAAAAATAAAATATGTTACGCAATTAGGCTGCAGGTCAGGGATTTATAAAATGTTCTTGCAAAAAACATTGTGATAGATACTAAAAAGTGTTCCAGTCTTAAAAGTAAAATTTTATGCACTTCAAAATGTCACACAGTTCCTCATGTAAAAATAAATAAATTGTTTTTTAAATTCAATTTTGAGTAGGTATGCAGTAGACCAACTTCTTATTTTCAAAAAAATGTTTTGTTTCCTAAGTTTCATTTATTACCTGATAATATATAACAATTAACAACGTACCTGTAAATAATCTTAGTTACGCCGACGATATGGTTTTGCTCAGCCCGTCTGTCACGGCAATGCAAAAGTTGATACGTATTTGTGAGGTATATGCCGATAAGCATGGCCTTAAGTATAATGTTAAAAAGAGCCAAACAATGTGTTTTCGTTACGACAACAGCACATTACATATACCGGACATATTTCTTTGCAGCGCTAGGTTGGAATCTGTCAAATGTTTCACATATTTAGGTCATATATTGACTGAGAAACTTAAAGATGACGAGGACATAGAAAGACAAAGACGTTCGCTCGCTGCTAAGAGCAATATGCTGGCACGACGATTTGCGAAGTGTTCAAATCAAGTGAAAATCACTCTGTTTAACGCATACTGCCAGAACCTTTACACCTGTGCCCTATGGTACAAATATACGCAGCGTGCTTACAACACGTTGCGTGTTCAATATAACAACGCATTCAGATGCATACTGGGTCTGCCTTGGCGGTGTAGTGCGTCCGGCATGTTTGCCGAAAACAGGGTAGATGACTTTTATACAGTCTTGAGAAAGTCGCAGGCCTCCTTTATGAACCGAATACATAAATCTGACAATGGAATATTGAGGGCCATATACGAGGTTAATTATTTCTTCGTATATGGCAATTAATATTCCAGCTAAAATAATACTTTTCTATTAATTTTTTGTATTTTTGATTGTTTTATAATAATGTATAAATTGTATTAATTAATTGAATTTGTAATCTGTCGTGAATTTCATATGGGTGTATTCCTGAAATAAATTATTTTGAATTTGAATATAAGCAAATAAGAAGAATTACAAGTTTCACGTTAATTTTATTGTGATTTTACTGTTGTTATAGTTCAGTATCTAAGGTTTTTTTAAAGATTATTTTGAAGAATAAAGTGTTTCTAAGAATAAATATATATTTTTGAGTGTAATAATTCTTATTCTACTGCAAAAAAAGATTATATACCTACCTTGTTTATAAAGATTATTTTTAATGAGTAATTGTTTATTTTAATAAAGTTAATTTTGAGCAAACATGAGCTGTTTTATTTGTCCGTCATTTTATAGGTAAGTACTATTATTTATAAATACCCCTTTATTTTCGTCGGTTAAAATCACATGCACACGATGAACACATCTGTTAGCAAGTATTACTATAGCTGCCTGCCGTGTGTTGCAAGCAAGATAGTCCTTACGGTGTATAGATGTTCGTTTCTCCCATGGTACCTACACGCATAACATTGATAAATTTAGACCAAATCTATTTACTTAACACATTGCCGGTGAACCAGCAGGAATTCTATACAATCCCTGGGAAATGTATACATTACCTAGGCAAAGTATGTAACGGACAATAATATTCATAATATTTCATACATTGCCTGGGCGCCTCAGGTATTCTATACATTGCCTAGGTATTGTGTAGAATACCTGAATTATACAGATTACCGATAACATATACATCAAATATATAATTATATGTGAACACTAAGACCTAGAATAAGATTACCTACTATATCAGGATAGGTAAAAATAATTAAAAACCGGCCAAGTGCGTGTCGGACCACGCACAATGAAGGGTTCCGTAGTTGGGATGAATTATTCCTAAAAACAAACTTTGTAGTTGGAAAACATGTTTTTGCAACTGCAAAGTTAAGTTGGTCGACTATTACTCGTTAACTTGTAGAGCCTACTTAGCTGTGATAGTTTTCCTTTTAATTTCGTTATATAAACTACTGTTGTGATTTTTTTCACACACCCAAAACCAACCATTTAGCCGGCAGGGGGGGGGACACTTGACTCTAACAAAAATTAGCACTTTAAAGCTTAATATTTCGCAAACGGATTCCTGAATCCAAAAATGGTTTACACAAACTCACAATGTTTTTAAAGGACCTTTCCAATGATACCCCTCACTATGGGTTAAAAAAAGAAAAAAAATAATATCATCACTTTACGTGTATGAGAGGTACCCTAAAAAAAAATGTTTTTCATAATTTTATTTTACCACTTTGTCGGCGTAATTAAAATATATACCTATGCCAAATTACAGTTTTCTGGTACTAAGGGTCTCGGAGCTAGACCGCGGACAGACAGACAGACAGACGGACATGACGAAACTATAAGGGTTCCTTGTTTACTACGGAACCCTAAAAAATGAAGCAATGACAGAAAAAATTATAATGTGATGGATACATAGTGCTCACATATTTACAAGCATTATAAAAGCACCTATACGATATTCCTATTTTTTATTTGTTCAAGTAATCACAGAATGTAATAAAATCAATGTTTTCCAATACGAACGCCTACATAAAAGCGTGCTAGTTTATGAAAGTATTCAGTTGAATTTGTTTTACACTCTTACTCTCATGTCAATAAGCATTGACAGACGCTTACGGCAGTATCTCATAGAAGCGCAACGGAAGCTGGGTATAGATATGATCACACTAAATGTCTCAATTACCTATATGATGTGTGACCAACTTAAGTATGTTATAGTGTTTCTGTCGATTAATGTTGCACGAAAATGTAAATAGCTGCTCATAAACAGTTAGTTTGGTGGAAATTCCTCATGCTCAACTAGCTCGCTCATATCCCGTGTCGTTGGCCCGGAGGGTGCTGTTGCGATATCCACGGTATCGCTGCGTCCCATCGCAGATGTGAGGCCTGTAGAATACAAGACAACACAATAATTAAATAAACGTTTATCTCCAACTTATTCAAGTGGCTGAACCACGTTGCTTTTCTTAACAAAACTAAAACAACGTGCCTGGCCTATACCTACCTGTACATGACTGAAACGTACGATGTCGAGATGGCGCCATATCATCCATCCTTCACCAAGACCTAGCAGTGAGCGATGAGTCGCAGCAGCGAACCGGCGTAGATTGTTTGCTTGTTGAATGTACATGTCTAATTAATCTAAAAAAATATTTTATGCACCTCCGCCTCAAAGGCAGAAAATATGGAATTTACGTTTCGGTTTCCATCCAGCGCAGCGGGGCCCTTCGTTATTCTAAGCGCAAGGACAAGCTCGCGAAACATGCGTGTGGCGCGCTCGCGGCAATATCAAACGTGTGAAGTTCTTTGTGTGTTCACGTCGAACAGGCTGCGCGCGCGATTCACGAACACGTCGAGACCAACGCGCCCGTCGCCACCCCCGCAACCGCGTGTTGTGAATAAGCACTTGCCAATCCCTAGCATCAAGTGGAATGACAGCTCTCCACTTGATGCTAGGGATTGGCACTATTGTCACCTCACTTCGAGCTCCTTTACCTAAGTTTTCATGGTGAAATTTTTACAGAATCGATAGACTGCTCAATACCATTGACAACTTAATTTGGTCGGGTTATATGCGGAGATTTAGTATGGAAAAGTAATGAAAGCTAATTTCTCTGAAAATACAACACTTCGGAATCTGAATTTTTGGTCGCTATAACTTCTTTAGGAGCACTAATTTTTGTATAAATTTGGGAAGAAATCACAGAGTTTTTAATAGGGAAATCTTGAAATTAAAATTTTACACCGTGACTACGGCCACCCCACCCAATGGCATGGTATATCTCGTAAACAACTGAAGAACCAATTTTGAATTTTGGGCACTAATTTTATCTTGCAATTTTCTATATAAGTTTGAGGAAAGCGACAAGCTCGTCAAATTTGGAATCAACATTCTGCTGAACGAGCGCGCGAACGTTATCATCGTTGATTTCTCGGTAAATACAAATGTTTCAGTTGTTTTTTTTACGCAATGAATCACATTTAAGGGTACTCATTATTTGTATACTTAGAATAGCTGCAGCATGCCCCCTTTTTCAGCGCTCATGGTGGTCCTGCTGAAGGAAGCGTGATTACCGCCGGACCACCTTCAAAGAAGTTTCTCGAAAACTACTTAGGTACCAATTTTGTCGTTCGAGCACTAATTAGTACCAATTGGGTACTAATTATTTACTAAATATGGAAGCGATTGGCGTTGGTGGTCCTGCGGTGGTCACGGACATGTGAACAAGCACTTATATAAGGTCTATTTAAATCCTCGTTTCCAATTGATGTTATTTCCACTTAAACAAACATAACTTTATGTAAGTGTAAATAAAGTTGATTTTAGAATGACTGGTACTGTTGAGTCATAAAAAAATTGAAGTTGTAGCGTAAACAGAACCTTATATGTAGGCGTTACAGTTGTTTTTCCTAAAATTCGTGTTTGTTTACATGTTTGGCAAATAAATTGCCAACGCAAATTAGATGGGTTCGGTCATGTTGAGAGGATCATGAAAGGCGACTAACATTTTAAAGGCAGATGTGACTCTGTTGCCTTTTGTTGTTCTTCTCTTGTATCTCTTATTTTAATATAATAAAAATATAGGTGTATTGAATAATTTTTAGTAAATTTAAGTGATAATTATGTAAGTGTTAGTGTAATCGACTTTCGTAGCTAATCATGGATACCTTTCAGGTTATTTTAAAATAAAACACTCAGTTTTAGAGAATCAGTATTCTTTTTTACACAGCGTTAAACCTAAACCTTACAACTGACGCCATTATACTTAAAATATAATACGAATCTGACTCTTTTGCTAAGCTATAATATTTTCAATAAAAATTTCTATCTGAGAGATATTATATCATTTTCCCAATTTATAAAATGAATACTACTATAACACATGAGTGCATTTGCCACTAAAAAACTGGAATTTTATAACTTATTTCTATCTAATATTAATATTCAAATATTACACAAGGGCAATTATGAAATTCATAGTTCCTGGCACTGAGGAGGGTTAAGCCCAAGTCGCCAAATACTACTTACTATGACAATGTATCACATTCCGAAACAATACACAGTGATTTTTGTTTCGCTTGGCGTATTTACAATTTTTAAAATGATTCGAATAACACAATTCGATCTTTCATTAGATCAGCGTTACATAATAACATACAAATGAAATTGGATAATAATGATAACTAAAGCAATATGTGAATTGAACGATACAACTAGTACCATTGTCTGTACATACATAAACAGTCCCGCACAGAAACTTACGACTAAAACATTGCAACATTATAAAAACGTAATCTAATATAAACTATTTATTTAAAAGTAATGTTCGCCGTCCGTTACGCAGACTGATATACAAAGTAGAAAAAATATACATGTCACCACAACAACAGATTTGATAAGTGATTACTGACGCTGGCGCGGGCGCACCGCGTCCCGCCACCCGAAGCCAACGCTCGCAAGTGTCCGGTAAATAAAGGCTGTAGGACCGTGCCAGGCATTCGCGTCGCATTGCTGCATTCGTTTCAAAGCCGTTTGCAGACTGGGGTGTACTCTGAAACAAGACACAAGAAATTATTGACAGTCTGCAGATGATCAGATTTACTATTTTTTCTTTACAGGCTAATTTCGCGAAGTTCATGAACCTAATGGGTGCACTGCCAATGCATGCCTGTACTGCCAGGCTGGTTGATAACTCCAGAGTCAGTCCTCTTTCTCACCTAGAGGGGCGCCTACCTGGGAAGGTGGTATCATGCACACGCAATGTTGACATCTTCAGAACCTGATTGTCGAGTTACACATATTTATGGTTACAGCGTTGCAGTCTTTGTTTTTTAAATATAGAGATAGGAGCCTTTTTGACCTAGCACAGATAGATAGATAGAATATTCTTTATTATGTACACCATAAAAATTACAGACATTAATATAGAACAGGTCCATTTGTATTTCCTGTGCAGTGTCCCAAATAAAATATTTTTATTTATGCAGTACCAGGGCTCACCTTAGCTGGTCAGCAGCGCAATGTTGATCTCCTTGACCATCTTGACGCGATGCAGCATCTTAGCCAAGGCCTGTCTGCTGAGCGCCTGCGTTGAATACCAAACGGGCGAGTCCGGCACACACGATCTCTCCGGTTGTAAGTAGAACACGTCGTTACGCGTACGCACCGACTCGGGACTGTTGGAAAATAGACTATAATATCATTGGTAGTGGAGTGGTGGGCTGGGTAGGCCCTACTGGGGACGGGCGGTGCACCCACAGGAAGTTCAAATTGTTTCTACGACTGTTATTTTGTGTTAGCTCTGCGCCTTTACAAATGATATGAGTGAAAGTATGGGTCAGCGCAGGCAATGGGAGTTGCGATGAAGCGACAACTTTAATTACTTTTGAATACAGATGAAATTCATGAAAGATAATAAACTCGCTCACCCTTGCTCTCATTTACAATGTGCGGGACTTGACAAGGAATAAAGCTAATACAAAATCAACTATTGTACGCTTGTACACTTGGGTATTCTGTGGGTGCACTCCACCCTGCGCCGGGTTTTGGGGATTTCCTTAAATCTAAGTACAAAGTGTTCCTACCCCGGCGCTGACTGGGATGATTCCTGGTCTAATCTGCCTGGATACATCCCCTGCTGAATAAAGGGGTTCTAATTGACCGTTTCAATAAATGGTCGTAAGGGAAAAATGTAATGAACATTCAAGCATTCATTATTACTACGTGATACGATATTTGAAAGTACGAAAAAAAAAAAAAAAATTCAGTTTAGTCAAACCTAAGTTGCTAGACAGTTTTTTTGACAGAGTCACATAACACATTTAAAATCCTAGCTGCTGATAGAGCAATAGAGTTGTGGAATAAATGTCTATATGTGAGGATTTGTAATTGGCTCTCTGGTGACTATGGTGTCCTTTTTTGTCTGTTTTTATTAGCTGTAAGTCCTCCATGTACGAAATAAATAAATACCGCCAAGTAAATCTAATGGCAGTAAGATTAACCTAGGCCGCTCTGCAGTTGCGTTTTACGACAAAAAAAACACTGAATAATAATTGCAGAATCCGTTGTCTGTATAATTCTAGATCTTGATTGTTTGATTGCAGTTCTAAACTGGACATAAACCTCTCAAGTACTCAAAAATATACTGTAATCCTGTAAACATATTTGGCAAGCGATGCTCTCCCGATTTCTGAAAGGCTATTTCAATATGATTGGTCTATGTTATGGTCTACCAATCACAACCGTTAACATGAGATTCGACAGCAGATTATTGACTAGATGAGTCTTTCAGAAACCGGGTATAAGTAGGAAAATAACATACCATTTCGAAATGTAGAATTCGTATAGTTTTACAGGACACCGCAGTGGATTCTCCTCGTTTTCTTGTTGTTCATACACCTTTTTCTTTCTCGAATTCGCTTCTGCAATTAGATAAATGAGTGAAGAGTTAATAACAAGAACAGACAGAGGAGTCACAGACAATCCGCTGTGCAGAGCCTGCTTGGAGGATGACGAGACAGAAGCTCATGTGCTGTTTAACTGCCCGGTGGTCGCCACATACAGGGTAAAGTACTTCGGTAACCCAGGTACCCTACGTGAGATTATCAGTGACACCAAGGCGTTGCTGGCCTTCTTTGAGGAGCTGGGGTACGCAAAATGCGTGCTTTGACGTACGCGTATTACCTAACAAAAACAGACTTGGCATTCTTCTTTGAATGAGACGAAGCATATACCTCTGCGTTTGCTTGTGGCAAAGGGCCTACTATTCCTGAAGTATACAGAAGGCATTTAACAATGTTGTGTTTACCCAAAAGATAAAATATTTATCCGAATATTCTTGTTCAAGTGGTATTCTATAGTTTTTGTCTAACACAATGGGAACAGTTCGTCGCCAACACTGCAAAGGGGCGAACCTCATACAAACGGTCAAAAATTAGTTGAGTATACAAAAAAAAAAATGCTCCATTTGTCGAGCTCTATGTCGTCACAAAAGGGCGAAGCTCTAAGACTAATAGAAACGAAAAAAGATTGACGGCGTTCACGCACAATGGTCAACCTTACGGACTAAGTGCGGAAACCAAACCCTTTAACATAGAACATAGATAGATAGATTGACGGCGTATCTCAAAATCAGTTGTAGGGAAATTTAACGAAAAGACGAAACTCGAAGTTCGCCTTATAGCGGCGACATGGGTCAGAATGCTCTGAGGATAATGTTCCTATTTCTATGCTCAATATTAGAAGTAAGTGACAATAAAAAAAAAGCACCTGAAGTTGAAATGGAAATTCAGACGAACGACAATAGTCATATTAATAACCAAAAGTGACCATAAAAAATCAACTGAAATAGAAATTCAGAATTTCAGACGAATGACGATAGTAATATTACCAACTGTCCTTCTGATCAAAGTAATATGATTTACTGTCTTTCTGATCAAAATAACTCCGGACTGTTTGATCATTGTTTTATTTTTGTTTTGATTTCTGATTATAGATAGATAGAGAAAGAAATATTGTTTATTGATTGTATTTGTTTTGTTACCTTTGTCTAGATTAACGATTTATACATAATACACAGGTTTAGTGACGAAGAATTCGAACTTATTAAGTAATTTGGTGTGTTTTAAAAATATGAATAACGCAATAAGTTTGTGATCTCATTATAATAACTTAGAATAAAATATTTTTGATTGTATTGAGTATAGTTTTTTATTTAAAACAACGCATATTATCATAATGCATCGAGACGTAACTCTAAGAGAATATTAGATAGACGGTATGCCTTGGTGATAAAGAGGCGCGACGAAAAGGCGTATATTTTTTCTCGGCTTTTCCTCGGAAAACCTGGCAATGTAAATTGTTATATTTGTATTAATTTTGTAGTCCTGTTTCCATAGTACACCTTCGCATTTGATTTTTTTAAATTATTATATATATTTTATTAAATATCATCAAAATAAGCGCGTCATCGGGAGAAAAAAAAAACGTTTTTTGGCTCTCCTGTAAAATATTCTTATTTGAGGTTCGCCCTTAGAGTATATATCACTGGAGAAGCCATAAGCGCAATATTCCGAACAAAAAATTCTGTCACTTTTGGCGGGGGACGCGCGGTAGTTTCTACGAAAAAGAACAATAGCTATTGTTGTTTTCGAGCCCGGAAAGAGAAGTCCATGCCATCTATTTTTTTTTTTTTATGGATATCGATAATCATTCGGAATTTTGCTTGAACCCAGAAATAAAACAGCTGATGCATGGAAAAGTTAAATTTTAATAATAACAACTATTAAATAAAAGTAAAAAAATAATGTTATAGTACCAACAAATAATACATACTTAAAAAATCTGTAGGTTCATAACAACTACTGATTTTTAAAATGAATCAATTTGGAGTATACTCGTACCGGATGATTTTTTTTACCGTCTCGATATTTTTACAGGCTATTCTACCCATGAATATAAACAACTTTCACTATGGGAGCAATTCTGAAATCACGAAAACAAAATCAGCTGTTTATACAAAAGTTCAATACGTACTTGACCAAAATGTATGAAACAGCAGATTTTTTTTTCGTGATTTCAGAGTTGCTCCCATAGTGAAAATTGTTTATATTCATGGGTAGAACAACCCGTAAAAATTTCGAGACGGTAAAAAAAATCATCCGGTATATGGCGAATGCATTTTGAGGGTCCCTTTTTTTTGTAATGTACTCAATTCTCGCATCTGTATATTTGATCATTACGGCTTTAGCTAGTTCTACCTCATGACTATTTAAGACCGGTATCATGATCTTGTGAGAACAATGTTTTCCCAACAAGATTCCGCAGAGCCCGTGTTACGAACGTACGACATATGTGGTGGTATATTTAATACTTAATTTTTTGCGGTCATCCAAGCCTTGTTAACTTCTCACATTGCTGACATAAAGAAATGGATTTTGATTTTGTCTTTCTCTCTCGATCGAATTAGAAGAAGATAGTTGGAAGCAGCCCCGGATCTAGATTTTTTTTGAGGCGGGGCAAAAACTGCCGTCTGCCGCCCTGCCCCCCCACCAATCTATTATGGGGATGCGCTAAGTTAGTCCCCGCGATATTTAAATTTTCTCAAAATGAAAATTTTGGCAGCAACATATTCAAATTGTATCGATTGATAATGCGCCAATTCAACAGGGGCGCCAAAACTGTTGTAAAAAAGAAAAAAAAAATATTGATAGATTATAAATGTGCTGCGCGTCTCATTTATTGCAAAGTTGCAGTGTGCTGGGTGGTGCACTTGTCTGCTACGCTTGAATTTGTTGCCCCCTGAAGTTGGCGCCCGGGGCACGGGCCCCGGATTGCCCCCCTAGATCCGGGGCTGGTTGGAAGTATAAACGCTTTTTCACGTGACTTTTCTGCCAATTTACTCCCACCACGAGCTGCGTTAGAGAACTTCGTTCAAAAACAATTTTCTTAAACAACAAAAAATACTAATTCGCCCTAAGAAATTATCGACATGTCAATTTTGGTTTTATACATGACCCCAACCCTACGGTAGTCTCGTTAACATTTTTGCTAGAAGACATAATCAATTAATCAATTTAGCTGATTTGATGTACATTTTCGTAATGCAAAAAAATATATTTTGAACCTTATGAACATAAAAACGAAGTGTAGTGAGACATGGTGACGTCACGAAAGCAATGCGAGAAAAATATTCGATTCATGCCTTGTTTTATGTTGAATCATGGTTGAATCGAATGAAAAGTCAAATGTATTATGAGGTTAGGATTTTGAATTTCACTAAAAACATGACTAGATATTTAAAAAAATACTTAAATATGGAAGGTTATTCCGTTTTTATTTAAGTTTGACGTATTTGAACGCTTTTTACATGTTTTAACAGCACAACTAGGCATTTTCACGGAGCACTGATGAGAACCCCGTGCCTCGAAAACGATTAACGTTGTGCGTTCGAATCGATTTGAAAGTAGTTTTTATGACTGTGTTAGAGCATTTGCTCTTGTACTTTTACAGAGGGGGAAGTGTTCGTAAGGCTTCTCCAGTGATATATACTCTAAGGGTTCGCCCCTTTGCGGTGTTAGTGACGAGTTGTGAGTTTATAATTATACAGAAGAATTCTTAAACATTACAATTTCTTAATTATTTAAGTACTCACCTAATGCGGATTGTGGGGGATAAAATCTTAACAGGACATTCCTTGACCCGGGTATCTTCGCCTGACCGGGTTGGTTGGGGTTCCTCTTCCAATGCTTCATTATGTGAGAGAACGATAGCTGCATATGCTCCTCCACTGTCTGAAAGACGAGATTATGAAGTTGTTAGTACAGCTACAGTACACTGGGAATACTACTTCCCGTGGAAAGCATGTTGTAGAAAGTAGTGCTCGGCGCTATGGTGACCTAACACACCTTTCTCGTATTGATAGAATATGGTATTAATGGTAAAAGTTAAAGTCTCGAATTACAAGGGAAATAGCTACATTGAATCACTATAACACTTTACAAGAAATGGTAGAAAATGGTAAACTATATAACTAACTTATTGTTAAAATGGTATGGTAATGGTCTTGAGGTCTTGAGTATGTGGTGTCTCTAATGAGATCTAAACGCGAACTGGCCCACATTTAGGTGAACGAGCGAATGTGCATATTTGCGTTCGATGCAATTATGCATTTTCGCTGAGTGTTCGATTAACTCGAACACACATGTCAGTAATTTTACAACTCGCATTTTTCGGGGCGTTAATGTTTATAAAACATTTTTCGGTTTTCTTAGATGTTTCTGGCTTTTAACCATTGGCAGAATAGCGCAGTAAAAAAACACTTGAAGGGGTCTGTGAGCAGGATACTGTACATGTACATACAGGCCGTTTTTGGCGTAGATCGGAACGGGAAAATCGCGCTGAATTCTTGGCCTAAGATTGCAGTCAACATAGACACGCTTATTGCACCAATCTATTTGACTAATTGTATAACACTCACCACTAAATTAAAATGTTTTGTATTGAAGAACATGAGTGTAGATAGAAGGACGTGGGGCGAGTGCGCGCCGAGCTGCTTGCTCTCCCACAAATGTTCCTCTTCTACTCGAGTTACTATGTATTCTGGAAATAGAGGACAAGGACATTTAGTAAATCTATAAGCTTACTGTGTAAAACTCGTCAAAAATCGTTTTCGATTCTGGCAAAACCAACATTAATAGCAACAGACACTCACTGGCGACATTCGCAGTGTCGATAAAACTAATCTGCATTTATGGAGGGAAACTGCAACATTTACTTCTGGTTTTATCGTAAGCGCTTTACAAAATGTTATAAAACAACGATTCAGCCGCTTTTAACAACACACGGTAAATTCCATGTCGAATGATTGTTTATCTTAACCTTTTAAGTACTGCAAAAAAAGCGTGCGACCATCCGTCAAGGACAAACACGTGCGGCTTATCGCGATGTAATCTGACACGCGTTGACCTCTCACACAAAAACTGCTATAGCTTCGTTTCTATTGCGTCATTTTACAATCTGTAAACAGATTCGAGTGTTTGAACAACGGGGGCCACTTATGATAATATCCATAACACTCATACGTTTAGTTATTATTGTAAACATCCTATTGAAAATAGAGAACTGGCCGTAAGCCGACTTGTTAATGTATTATGTTAGTTTCTGGCAAAAGTAATGAATTGATTTACGCAAAATTTTGGTAATAATATCATGAATACACAAGTAATCGAATTAGATTTTTTTCTTATTAGTCTTACATACAATATTTCCATAATATTCTAACTCAAACTTCATAGTGCGCGGTGCTGTCATTTTGAATCGCGTAGTCCAATTCGTGATATTGGAAAAGATCATACGAGTTATAATGAGCATTATATCATGTATTAAATCTTTCTAGAATATTACCTATACCTTCTTCGACTAATTGTTATCCATGAATCGTAAAAATATGATACGATAATTGGTAAAATACCAAGATGACCTTGACGGGTCATTTTATCCGGAAATTTATCTAGTCTAGTTAGAATCTTATTTGAAAGTAAACAAGAATGAAGTGTTTTATCAATTTCTGTACACACATTCCTTATTTATAACCCTTTTGATTAATTCATTAATGGTTACAAAACAAATCTAGTATTATTTCATAAAAATTCGGCATGATAATTTGACCCGTTTTACCTACACATCAAAATGCTTCGAAAAATCTTTGAAAAATGGATAAAAATGAATGAATACGCTTCGAATGCATGAAATAATTAATTAGAATTAGTTTTTGCATAGATAATTACCATTTATAGACACAAATTCATCGAAAAACAGTCAACAATAATATATTTATATGGCAAATGTGTAAGGCGAAATAACCTGAAAATTGATTGGCTCGAAAATCATTTTTACTATATTGTTTTACGCAAACGATTAGCCAAAAACTTGCACAAGCCACTATTGTTTCATTATTCATGTACTTACCTAAGTTTCAAACGAAAAATCCATCACAATAACTCACAATAAATAAAACAACAACACTAAGTCACGACAATAAACCACAGAATATCAATGTAAAAAAGGGCGCCTTCGTATTTTTTTTTTTATAGTGTTGGGCACGAAGTTTTTAGTAACTTTTATCGTCTATGGCTTACAAATATTCTTGGCAGTGTAGGAAAAATATTAGCAATCGACTAAGTTCCGTACTTTACGCAAAAATAATATTTTAATGGTGTAGCCTATTGGCAACGCGCGCTGTCGCCCGGAGGCGTCACCGGTCCTAAACGGTTGCGCGCGAAACCGACCCCTCTGGGCGACAGCAGTCCTTAAAAGGTTAATCTGCATTTGCCAGAAGCATGATGATTTGTTGATTTTGTTGTGACTAAAGAAACTAAAGAAATATCTTGAAAAATACTTACGTGAGTCATTGTATAAAACTGAGAACTTCCTCGCGACCTCATCTAAGCAGTCCGTGAACTTCTCATAATATGGGTCCGTAAATATATTGTCTATCCTACCGTTTTCGAATAGATATTGTTGTATACCTGAAAATTTTATATTTTACAGTTTAGAAATAACATTAAATAACAGGGGCTTGTGGCCAAGTAATAATATAACAGCTGTACGGGTCGATCGATCAGGTTAAGGATTTTGCCTAGGTTGGTCTATGGATGGGTGACCATCTTTACATACCAAGGTCTCTGCGTGCCTCCGAAAGCTCGTTAAGCATTTCGTCCCGGCTGTCATTAGTGAGTTACGAAAATCGTCACGAACTACCATAGTTACAACTAATATAATAAGTCAAGTTAGGATTCAAAATTACATAATTAAGTGAACTCACCTAAAACCAAATAATAAATAGTGTCCGGCGCGTATTCGCTGCCGTTCGGCTTCCTTACTTCCTTGACGAAGAGACACAGCGAATAGTTAAGTTCGTCGGCAGTTAACTGTAGTATCTCTGACTTGAAGGGCTTCCGTCGTATCGAACTCTTTTCTATCTCAGCGTTCTTCGTCATCACCCATTGTTTCCATGCGTTGACGCCGAATGTGTACTAGAAATGGTTGAAAATATAGTAAGTATGATATTTTGGTGAGAGAACATTTTACAAGCTGGTTGAATATTGAAGTGAAAACTTCTTCTTTAGGCACGTTGGGCATTTTTGAGATGGGACTAAACCATTGATTTCGCGACACCATGACGACACCTCATTTTCGTAAACGCGATTGAGCTCTTTATTTATATTACGTTACGGAACAATATTCTATGCAAGTATTTTTACTTTTAAGGTTTTGTAAACGCGATTGTGCTCTTTATTTATATTACGTTACGGATCCATGTTCTATGCAAGTATTTTTACATTAAAGGTTTTGTAAACGCGATTGTGCTCTTTATTTAGATAAGATTACGGACCAATTATTTATCCAATTATTTTTCTTCTACTAAGGCGATCTTGTTCAAGTTTTCATTTCTGTCGGCACTCCCGAAGTGCTACCACTTTTTTGTAGTATTGGTTTTGTTCGGTTGTTGTTAAGGGTGGACCATGGTCGTCAAAAGGAAAATATACATTCAACTGCATTAGGTTATATCGGAAGCCAACCTTTACCTATTTCTAGGCAACCAGGCTAGGCAGATCAAGGTATGTGTACATTAGATGATACCTTACATGGTCCTGATGTGAGTAGATGAAAGTGTGATTCGTACGTTCACCTTTCGCCTATTAGTTACTCATGTGATTGTTGAGTAATGCGAGAATAGTTGATAGAAGAAAATACTGATTATACAACAGATTTTAGATTAATTAATATAATTAAGAAATAATTGCGTAAAAAGAAAGCCATTGGACGCAAATCAAGGCGTAACACGTCACAACTTTCAGACGACAGTTTTAAATTGTAAATAGAAACTTAACACTTCAGACAAAGTATTTTTTGCATTACCAAAAGATGATTGGTAGTGTGTCCCTCTCGCACAATGTGGTAGTGTTTATTACTAAACTACTAAATCAGTAGTATTCAGTCATATTTTGTGCAGGCACATAAAAAAAAAATGGAAATTGAAATCATCTATTTACGACTGTCAAAGTAAATATTAACATATGTATAAAAATATTTGTCTGCTTTGTATTATTTTTGAAATATTGTAAGCATTGTTAATTAAGACTGCCGAATATTATAATAATCTGAAGAGTTTGTGTGCAATAATCACTATTAAAAACTTTAAGACAGAATTAAAGGTTTGAAGTCACTCGAGCCACCATGTCAGAATCGTTTTGACAATCAAAATTAAATATTACGTTAGGGGGTTGTACACTATCATATATTTAGGATCATACATAGGATTCTATCCTACATATATGACCTCTAGAATCATAATATCTGTGTATTACACTATCATATATCTAGGATCCTGTTTTTTGTCATGAGTGGTTCCAATTGACTATTAAAAATTACATTTTCTCAGTTTTGCATCAATCGACTAAATATTGAAGCCTTTTGGCACACAATATATCAAATAGAATTATAGAGAACATCAATGAAGTCAAAACAATGTGTCCCGGATGTCCGGCAGCAGTTTGCTTTTTTTAGTACAGCAGTGTTGCCAACAATAAATTTAGAATTCCACTAAGCATATTGTGAATATATTTTAAAACGTTGTACTTACTTTTATCCGTCAATAAAACCGTCAATTTAGAATATGGCAGTAGCAAAACTGAAAAGCCAAAATCACATACTTTTATAGACGGATTTTGTATCAGGAAATTATGAAAATAAATGTGAAAATTCAATAAATTATATTCAATATGGCAAGACCAGTTTCTATGATCCTGTCTAACAACAAATGTCAAAGACAAGACAAATATCAAAGATTTGATTCACATTTTCATATAAATATGTCATAGTGTAATACCCACCTTATAAAAATGAAAATATTGTTCTGAATAATTCGCGGAAAATGTAATAAAGTCATTAGTTTGTCAAAAGCTGTCAAGTAGCCTATTATGGTTCCCGTCCCCTTTTACCTTGAGGCACATGTTAGCGTCCGGCTTCTCCTGCGGCTCGCGCGGCGGGTCGGGCAGCGGCGCGGGCGGCGGCTCGGCGCGGCGGCGCTTGGAGGCGCGCGTGGGGCGCGCGGCGGGCGCGGCGGGCGCGGGCGCGCGCTTGCGGGGCGCCGCCGACGCGCGCAGCGCCGCCACCGCGCGCTGCTGCTCCAGCACCATCATGTGGTGGTGGTGCATGCTCTCGCCTTCTAGACCTGACCCAAGCGGCACATTTTTATCATTTGGAAATTGTGCCGTACGCACCTTGGGGTTCTTTATTCTGTAATATTGTGCACGGGCACTTGAATGACACTGACACACAAAAGAATATCTCATTAAAATTTCAAACCCAGGATACAGCTTCTTTCTCGAAGCTCACAAAATAACCACCATATTATCAATGCACTCCTATGCAAGATTACTCGAAAGAAATAATAATGAAAAAATATAAACAATGTCGCCCCATGGGCATGTATTTTTCTGCCCGTATTTTTCTGAATATTCATGAAAAATTATCGAATATTAACTTTAAAAAGAGGGGTCTAACCTGCCGCTATAAATATTTCACATCAATAATCTATAAAAAAACAAGAGAAAATTGATAAACCACAATCTCCGCAAAAATAACTTATGTATCTTTCTCACACTTGACTAAATCATATCACGTAAATAAACCTACAAAATCTTGATAGTTACAAAACCAAGACATCAAACTCACCAGGCATACCAGGATGTGAGCTCGGCGTGATGGTATTCGCCGTCATAGCAGACTCCAGGTCCACAGGCTGGTCTTCATACTCCGTGGCCATCTTTAATGCCATCTGCAGCATGTCCTCACCGAAGGCGTTGTTGCCGTCAATGCCGGCGACAGGACTGAAGCTTTCTTCTGCAAATACATTACATATTTACTGAACTTAGAATAAAACGACAAATATCGGTTACTGGTTACTTCGTCAGTGGTATGGGCAGGGCCGGATTTAAGGCAGGGCAACAGGGGCTCTGGCCCTAGGCCAATACAATAAAAATACATCCTCTGTGTCAATTAAAGAGAAAAAGTTTACATTCACAAAGTTTCACCTTTTTCATTCTCCTTTGTCCTACGTTGTTAGTTGGTGATGAAATACGATGAATTACTGTGATCCCAAAAACCGAATTAAATAGATTTTTCGATGTCAGCGCTCAGCGTCAGACAAAAAAAAAAGTATCTTTGAGTCTCATTTCCTACAAAATGCATGGGAAAAGTTTTTTTGCGTTTTCTGACTTTTCTAGTACCTACTCAAACTTCAGTTAGTCCGATAGTTTTTTGATCCTTATAAGAAACAGGATCGATTGACATGAAAAAAGATTTTGTGAATATTTCCCATTTCCTTGCTGACTGTATTTTTTTTTTTTCCAAAATCTGTACAACTGTTAAGGTACCTATTAACTACCCCGTCTCAAAAATCCACCCTGCATATAAATTATTGAAAGCTATGACCAAAAATTCGTCTATTCCAAAAAAAAAACGGGGCCTCCACTTTTTGGTTGCACCAGGGTCTCGACGCCTTTAAATCCGACCCTGGGTATGGAAAGTAATCAGTTTTAATTTGAATGTAAGTTACTGACTTCTACCAAACAATAATAAAAGAAACCAAATGCGATGAAATAATCTTGTCTGTTACCACGCAATAAAACTTTTTCATGGAGTAAGTGATAGCTTCGCTTCATAATATTTCACATTTCACGGGTTCCGTCCAAATGAAAAAAAAAAAACGGAACTCTTACAGAATCACTTGCGTGTCTGTCTGTCCGTCCATATCCCTTATCTCTAGAAACTACTGAACCTCAAGTTTTGAAAAATAGAGAAAATAGTTGATTACAGGAAAACCTATGAGAATCTCTCTAGTCTTTAAATAACATGGAAAATCTCTGAATATTATGCGTACAAACTTACATTTGCAGTTGGAATGTATAAGAGAACATGTTTTTTAACTACAATGTAAGTTTGTTCTTAGGATAAATTCATCCCAACTACGGCACCCTTCATTGTGCGTGGTCTGACACGTACTTAGGCGGTTTTTTGACGCTTCAACACTGCGTGCTTATACCGTTTTCACAGTTTAGCATCGATTCTTATCACACTACAAAGAGCGATGCCTTGATTTTATGCAAATTTGGTACAAAAATGTATTATCTAAGGCTTTTAATATCTTAATATTTCTACATACCATTGTCGTCATCCGTATCCGAATCACTCTGATCCTTTTTCTTGTCTCCAGCCACCATTTCCGCCATCATCAGTAGTTCAGCTTCGAACGGATCCGTGGGCATCTTATCATGGATTTTATTGATTTCCTTCATGATGCCTTTAGCCGAATTCCTAGTCGTAGGGATGAAGATTGGGGTCGGGATAGGAATTGGAATGGGCACTGGTACTGGGAAGGGTAGCGACCACATGGCACACGGCACGGGAACATAAATAGGTACAGGAACAGGGATAAGTACTCGACGTTCTAAGCTAGGATCTGTTTGACACTCCTTAGTGCAGGGATGAGGTCGGCAAGAAACGCCTTTTGACACCATCATCGGTTTTGACATGGTTGCTTTGTTGGCTACTTCTTGCGGAGGTAAAGTTTTGACTATAACATGGTTGTATATTTTAGGGGGAGGTGGTGGCGGGGGTGTGGGGGGTTTGGGGGGCGGAGGGGGCGTCTTTGGGGCTGCAGGGGGCTCGGGTTCGGGCGGGGGCTGTTGGACTTGGAGACGCTTGGACTTCTGCCGCGTCATGGACGGCATGAGGGGCGGAGGTGCTGCGAGGGATTGCACGCTTGAGATCACTGGCATGCCGCCCGCACGCTGCTGTGCTTTGGTTGCTATGAGGAGGACAAACATACGAGTTATCATCCATTTAAATCCTTGTTTTGATGTTATTACCACATGCACAAATATAAAAAAAAAAACAGATATCAACTTTATGCTAGTGTAAATTAAGTTGATTTCAGAATGACTAGTACTTTAGATAAAGTCATAAAAATGTTTGAAGTTGTAATGCAAACTGAACTTTATGTATGTTAGTTATTTTCTAGAACACATACATTTGTTGACACGTTTGGAAAATAAATCGCGAACGCAGTTTAGACGTATTATTAGCAACAACAAATAGCCCATGTTTCTAAAAGCTGTTGTACATATGCTATTTTAATTCATAAATAAAAATGTAACAAATGCAGTAAGTCTTACCATTATTTTTGGCAGCAGTGGGGTAGGTCCGCCGCGGCGCTCCAGTGGGCACCGCTTTCTGCTGGTCGATGGACTCGCCCGGCATTAGCGGATGTTTTGAGTATTGTCCCTGCATTCATTATAAAAAGATTAAGTATGTTTATACATTACAGGGGCGGATACTATTATAGGGGCGTGGACGAGGCGCGGGCGTTGCGCCGCTCGTTTCATATTTCATACAAAATGTATAGGAACGACGTGGCGCGGAACATACACGCAAGAGGCGTGGCGACAGTGCGGCGCGGGCGTGGTGTTCCGCGCGCGCCGCAACGCCCGCGCCACACCTTCGCCTCGCCTCGGTCAAGTTATAAGAACGCACTGTAGTTAAGTAGCGAGTTCATCTTTTTGTTATTTAACTAGTTTTGTGAAGTGTCACGTATAGTAAGTCAAGGGACTTGCTCTGCTACAAGGATCGAATGACTTTGACGGGGGGGTGGGCAGTTATTTGTAAACATAGGTGTTATTGTTTTGCGAATTATATTGAAAGAACAAGGTGGCGATAGCTCTAATTTTAGCCATTCGTCAAAAGATCCTTGTACCACTAATGTCCTAAAGTTACGATTTCTTAGAAAAGCGGTTCAGTCATATTATAACGGACGACATGAAAATCTGTCATTTTCATCAGTATTTGACAATAAGTCAAAGCCCGCCCGCCAAAGATTTAAATCGCTAGATTTGCCCTCACCATACTCAGTCACTAGAAAAAGTGTCCATACTGAGAAGAGTCAGCTCACACCCTGACACCAGGTTAGTCACTAACCACACGAAAAGAAGAAAGAAGGGCAGTATAAAGATATAAATCTTACCTGGAATGACATAACACACTGGTAGGAGCAGAAATTCCTAACTGTAGCGTCCGACATTGTTAAATGGTACTGCGCTAGTGAAGTCCGCTTGCACATATCACATTTTGTTCTGAAAACAGTGACTTTTTCAGTACAAGTACTTACACACAAAGCAAGTTCATAGTTCTACAAAGGCACATAAGGGTCAAAAATGAACTTTTGCTGCCATGCAATATTTTTCTTCACTCTTTTTTGAAGGATAATAAGTACCAGAAAAATTACAGACACACAAGACCCTTTCCTTAAGTTCCACAATCACTTTCATTAGGTGTTTTATTTTATTTGAATTAATGAAAGGCGACTAACAAAAGGTATTTACAACGCAGATGTGAGTGGAAACGCCAGGAGGGAGGGGGGGAGGGGCAAAGCAAATGAGTAATTGAAATTGTGAATTTCTATGCAGACGTATGAATGTAAACGAAGCAAAAGGAGTATGTAAGGATCGTAGCAGGTGGCGTTCTGTAGTTTCTGCCTACCCTGATGAAAAGCATGCGTTGAATTGATGTATTTTGATATGCGCCAAATATTGTTAGTATCAATAATTTACTAATTGGTAAGCAAAATCTGATGACAAAATCATAAAACATTGATTACTAACCTTCTGGAAGACACAGCATTAACAGAAACCTGGTAGAGATTCAAGCAGTTGAGTGAGCACATCATAATGGCCTGACCATTCGGCTGCACCCGCCTGATCATATCAAAGTTGTACTTCTTGACCTTACACCAGTTACATGGCACTATATGTCGCGAATTACTTATGTACACGTTCATACACGATTTTGAGCAGAAACAGTGAGCGCTCGAACCTTCGTAGATGGTGAAGCATTTACTTTGTTTGCGCTCGAAGTATTTTTTGCACCAGCGGCATTGGTCTGTGGGAATAATGATGTATATAGGTTTGTACGAAGTTTTACGGTTGTACTCTGGCGGCAGGAGACAAGACGTGCAAGAATTTATTTTATGAACAATAATCGAATATGCAGTTTATTCACGGCTGCATAAGATTCATATTGTGGTAAGAGATTTGATGGGCTGCAAATAGACTACATAATTTAAGTAGCTACTATTTGCGCCGTGAAAAGTATGAAAGGACGTAAAAATACTCACCGGGGAAGATATTATTGACGAATTTGAAAGCTGCAAAACATGGATCGGAACACAACCTTTGTGACAATTCCTCACTCACTTCCACTTCGATCGCCGTCGCTTTTTCTAAGGAACACACCGCACATTTCGCCCACACAGGCTGAGGTATCGGGTTTTTACTCATTTGGTCAAACTTCTCCATACAAGCTTGTGAACAAAAGTCTTTAAACTGTCCTTTATCACCTACTGGAGCTAGAAAACCTTGATGACCCACAGATATATCCCTCTGACAGTAACAACATATCTTTAAACCTTTCTTGAACTCTTCTAAACACGCCCAGTTACAGAACTGCCGGATGTCGAAACCGAATCTGACGCAATACTTTCCTAAGCTAGTATGTTGGACTGTGTTCTTGCAATTCGCGCATCTTGCTCCAATTTTATTTTGATACCTTCCTAAACACACTTCGTCACAAAAGTCCATAGTTTCCCAGGTCAGTATTTTCTCGTCGACGCTCAGTATTAGCGTGCATTGGTTACACTTTCTGACAAAAGTCCGTTCTCTGTCCTCCCTCGCGGCTTGCACCATCGCGGGAGTTTTCGCCTGTATTTTGTAAGCTTCGTCTAAATATTTATCAGTTGCATTGCTAATAACTTTTAATTTCAGTAATGGAGGGTTCTGTGGCTGTTGAGGCGGCTGTTTTCTGGATACTCTCTTCTTTTTGATCATATATCTACCATTTTCTTTGCCATTTAAGTTCTTTATGCAGATGTTCCCGCAAATAAAAAGGTTTTCTCCATACCTGTTGAATGTGTACGCGCATTTTTTGCTTTCATGACAAACGTAGCACTCTGCATCTTTTGGCGTGATCTCTTCGACCACTATTCTTCGTCGTTTGAACACATATTTGTCGGCTTCGTCGGCCATCATACTGTTGAGACAAGCCATTGAGCAGTAGTTAGTATCGTCGCCGTCATAGTTGTAATAAAAGTAGCATGTTTTTTTTTCTTCACATTCTGAGCAAGTCAAGGGTTTGGGTAAAATTTCTTCTATCAGATATTTTTTGTGTGTGACTGTGTACTGTCCGGAGTGGTCAATTTGGTATTCTTTGACGCATTTATCGCTACATAAGTAGTTGGTATCGTTGTCCTTGGTTGAGAATCGGTAGGTGCATGCTTGTTCTGCATTACATTGTGCGCAAGTACTGTCGACAGAGCTGATCTCCTGAATAATGTGAGGGGTTACATTTTCGTCGGCTTCTACTGATTCATCGTGCTCGTTTTCGATTTCTTTATCTGAAAAATAAAATATCGATGGAAAGTTATTATTTTTAGAAAGAGAGATCAGCATATTTAGTGTAAAAAATTAGTCTTTATTGATATTTCCTATTTTAGAAACGAAACCCTTTTTTTTTGGTGGGAAGTTATCAAATAACTTCTCCCGCTCTGGGTGGAGCGGAAGGGCGTGTCAGACTCTTACTAAAATTCACCCGTATTCCTTCAGTTGCCTGTATTGCCGGGGGCCACGGTAATCCTTTTGGACAAAACCACAACCCCGGCAGGCATCGGCCCTATCGGACCCCGTAGGAACGAAACCCTTCGTCATGAATAGACTCTAGTTCGAGTCCGAAAACAGTCTGTCAAACCCGAAACAATCACGTAAGGCCGCGTCCTAACCGAAAGCGACCGCGCGTACGCGATCGTCGCGTTGTTTTATATGAATATGAGATACTCGCGCGATCAATCAAGTTCCGTATGTACGTCTTTATTCATGTAAACGACCACGTAATTCCGAATTCGCGCGACAGTCGCCTTCGGTTAGGACGCAGGATATGCCACAATATTATTGAACTCACCTCCACCATTTTCCTGCGATGCCTCTTCATTAGCCACGTCAGTTTCTGTGTGTTCTTCAGCCACCTCGCTGTTCGTCTGCTCATCCCTACTGGCTGTTGCAGCATCAGCTTCTGTCTTTGCTGTAGGCTCCGACGCTTCTGCTGCTGCTTCTGTCATAGATAAAAGCCCCCAATGTCAGAATTAAAACGATAAGACAAAATGTTGCTAAAACAATCTAAACTAATATTATCATTTCGAAATAACTCTGTCTCTCTTCTACCTTTTCACGCCAACTAAACGGATTTTGAAGTGAAAACTTCTTTAGGCGCGTTGGGCATTTTTGAGATGGGAAAAAACAATTGAACTCGCGACACTGTTACCGACACCAGCTTTTGACCATTAAAAAGACATCACTTGCAATACATTTTATTTGGGATTCATGACATTCCAAACATTGAGACATGACAACGACATGATCGAGATTTCCCTTTTTTACCGACTTCAAAAAAGAAAAGTATTTCCTGCACAATAAAATTGTTCAAGTTTTCACTTTTGTCGGCACCCCCGGAGTGCCACTGTTGTTTTTTACTAGATGGTTTTATTTACCCTCTTTGCCTATTGCATATTCAAAGACAATCCTATTCAGGAGTAAACTCCAGTCGTGCATCGGAGCTGATACACACATATACTTTTATCCCAGTAGTACGTTCCCGTGGGGATAATTTCTGACCACAACGCGGGCGAAGCCGTGGGGAAAAGCTAGTAGTAGTATGTTCATAAATAACTATTAGTGAATTAATATTTATTTATTTGCTCTCATGCACATGACACATTTTACAATATTTTAGTGTCGGTTTTTGTACATGAACCCTGTCACCTAACACATAAACATTTGTTTTCTCATACACAAGTTGTCTCCTGCGTATTCAAATATTTTAGATTATATCTACAGATGTATCTGTCGTAATGAGTTTCGACGAGGAAGACGAACTTAAAAAGCATCTCTATTCCATAATCCATTGTCAATTTATCACAACTTGTTCACAACTATTCACAAGACAATGTAACCTCAAAACCTGTGTTGAATTACAGTGACAGAAGTCCGCAGTGCGCGCAATGGTTGAAAATGAAACAAACCCTTCCACTTTTCACCCGCGCGGGGAATGTTTCCATGCAGCTCGGAAAACAAAAACATCGTGTTTGCATATACAAATGCCTTTGTTTTGATGTTTTTGTGTAATGTTTCGAAAAAACACGCGCAGGAGACACGACTTTATAGTTCAAAACTCGTTATCGCGCTCACTTTGGTGTCTACCTTGTCTGTTACATAGGCGACATTAAGTAACTACATTTCAATCAGAGCCCCTGCACAAGCGCCAATTCGAACGACTTTTTATATCGAAAATACAACTATAGCATTTTGGTGTAAATTTATGCGGAAAGCACAATTAGTATTACCCATAGATATGAAGTCTTAAAACGAAATAAATATATTATGTGTGAACTTACATTACGTTTACTCTTCGCATTCGTACTAGCATAAGCATAATCAGCCTATAATGTTCCCAACTGCTGGGACAGGCCTCCTCGCGATGACAGGGAGTGAGCTCCACGCGGGCCCAGTGTGGGTTGGTAGATGTCACATGTCTATAAATTTTTGGTACATGTCCTACATGTCGGTTTCCTCATGTTTTCCTCCACAGTTTTGAGAGCAGTGCACAAAGTAGAGAGCCTGCCTGGGTTCAAACTTACGACCCCAAGTCGCGGCCGATACCACTGGGCCACAACTGCTCTGTTAGTACTAGGCCCAAACGATATTCAGTAGTCTGTTTACCCGCAAAAAGAAAATAAAAAAACATGCATTACCTTCAGCCTGTTTTCTTTTCTCAGCTAAAACTTTCTCAGCCTCAGCCTTGTCAGCTTCAGATATTTCTCTTTCAATGTCTGGCAAGAGACACACTTCCTCATCAGCCCCCGGTTCGTCTACCAACTCGGTCACTCCGCCTTCGTCGATAGGATGATCTTGAATTAGAGAAATAAGACATTATATGGCACTTTTTCCCAATGGATTAACAGCAAATTTTTTGGATTTTCTAATGTTACAAAATCACTACTGAGCCATTGATCGGGAATGCTGTCTTGTTGTTCAACCATGAGGTCAAAACTACGGTCTTGATGTTAGTTGATTTTGAAGACGCTACATCAACAAGCAGAAAGTTTAAGAATACCATAGGAAGATCCATACAAAAAATTCAGCTGTCGTTTTTCATATGCAGTATGGGCTGTATCTGTAAAGTTTAACTATCACAACGTAATTCACAACATTTCGTCTGTTTCAACACTATCAGATAAGTTCCAGGTATTATCAGGAAGATAGTTTCATACAATTTCTGTAAAAAAAGCATTGTGAAGGTTTAACATAGATATTCCACTGTACCTGTATGATGTTCCTCATCATCATCAGGTTGCTGGTCCTCAGTATTATGATCATCATCGTCATCATCTATGTTCACCGTAACACCTATGTCTGACTTCTCCCTCGTCTCATTCACTTGACTAGAGTCAGTTGTGTCTTTCAGGAGAGCATCAAAGGGGTCAAGGGCCTGAAAAATATATTTTATGAAGTTTTCAACAGTAAATTGGAGTTCTCGGAAATCAGAAGTCATTTATTCAAATTAGGCTGAGAATCAGCACTTTTCGAACGTCAAAATTATATAAGACAGTCCCCCAAAACGCCCACCCTTCACCACTTCCTAGTGCTTTAAGTGGTGAAACAAACGCCGCAACAGCGCAGCTGTCTGTTCAGTTAGAAAAACTTGATTCTATACAATAGTATGCAATGGAATACAGGCTATGCCTCTAAGCATAACTTTGACTGTCCGGTTTTAGTACATTACTGCCGCGGTCTATAACGACTACTTTGCTGGTCGCGCTGATGATGGCCGACAGCGCAGCGTAGCGCAGCTCCAGGCCGACACAGCGCAGTCAGCGTGCAGCACTTGATGGACGAGCTGAGATAAAGGCCGAGGCCGTAGGTCGAGGCCTTTACAGCGAGGACAGCAAGGGCTGCAATGATGGCCAAGCTTGAAGGCCTAGAGTGTAGCTAGGCTAGCTCGAGGCAATCATAGCGTGACCAGCGAAGCAGTCATAGTGGGCCAAGGCTTGTATAGTGCTTTACTCAAAAATGCAAGTACCTAATCTAAATAAAACCAGCAAGTAAAGATTTAGATTTCCTACTGATTTTCCACTGCACATATTTTTCATATGCAAGCTTATATTTTTCCTTTGAGTTTCGCGGTATTAAATTTTCAACCACTAATTTAGCTTCATCTTTAATGTCTGGCGGTGTTAACACATATCGGAAGAATTTTCGCTTTGAGAGCTCATTTTTAGCAAAAAAGTCACTAAATAAAAATAAAATTTTCGCTGAACCGCGCTTTTGTTACTTCTTTGTTTTTTTTTTAACAATGATAGTTGGAACTATACAGCCAAATATGGAATAAAATCTTTTTGTACCTATCTCTATAAATACAAACAGCTGTGTTTTAAATGAAATCTTTTTGCATTTGATTTTTTTAAACGTTGAAACGTCAAAATAGCGGCCGGCAATGTTTTGCCGGCTTGTTAGAGCGACCAGCAAAACTTTGCCGGCCGCTCTTTGAAACAGAACGGCAAGGTCCACTTTGCTCAAACAAGGTTGTCAAAATAATGACCACATTACATGCATTTTGAGTAAAAAATCAAAACGAATTATTCAAATTAGATTAATCAAAAATAACATTCAATAAGTCTTAGAAACTAGGGGTTGTCAAATTTCAACCCCTTTCATGAAGAAGATTCCAAGCATGTTTTTCCTCATAATGTTAAAGATAGTTTGTTGATTACTTTCAACAGATTTTTTTTTGTATTTACTGGTTGAATAAGCTTACCTGAGTATGATCCTCTTGATGATGATCATCCGCAGAAATATTTGGAGCCGTCTCAAATTGAGGCTGGCTGTCCTCATCATTGTCTTTCTTTTCATCATTGTCTATAATTTCCACCTTATTATCATCAGCTACTTTCTTTTTTTTCTTTTTCTTGCCTGTAACTTCAGCTTTAACCCTAGAATCATTATCAGTTTTTGTAGCATCATCATCAACTTTTACAACATCATCAGTTTTAGTGACATTATCCTCATTGGGTGCTTCTTCACTGTTTTCTTGGCTCAGTTGAGTGAATGTTTGGCTTTCATCTAGATTTTCTTGGCTAGCTTGAGTGTATGATTGGCTTTCTTCAATAGTATCTTGGCTTAGTTGAGTGAATGTTTGGCTTTCGTCCATGGTTTCAGCTGTTTCTTGGTTAATATCTTGGCTAGTTGCATCACTAATATCCAGACTGGGCTCATCTTGAGAAGTTGACTCTTTTGTTTTATCTTCTTCTGTATTTGCTTCGCTGTCAGCTGTAATTAAAAGACTGTGTTTTACTAATATGAAAATGTATTCTGCTGTACAGGTGTAACATGATAAAACTGCATCAGTAGCAGGGATGTTTTTTTTTAAATCTTCTAATATTATAAAGACGAAAGATTTTTGTTTGTACCAAATAGGCTCCAAACTACTGGACCGATTTTAACCATTTTTTTACCAATAGAAAGCTAAATTATCAGGAAGTAACATAGACTATATTTTCAAAAAAAATAAAGATCCTTAAAAAAATTGCAATAATGTAACCAAAAGTAGCAAAATTTTGCCTATAAAATTCATTTTTTGGCGTGCGCTGAGACAACTATTGATGATACATAAAAATGATGTACTACATGATTAAAGTACTCATTATTACCTACAAAAAAGTCCGCGAAGAAATATATCTAACTATCATAGTTAAGTCACAACAGAAGCTTTTGTGTTCTAAAATTTAATTAGATCGCCGGTAACAAAAGTTGGCTACATTCCTATCGTAGTACTAATTTTTATTCAAATAAATAGTTTTATCATCAAGAGTATTTATGTAGCGGTAAATTACTTTTAATTCATTCGAATCGGACATTTAATTTCGTAGTTATCACGAGTATGAAACTGCAATACGCGAACCATTCAACGCCGCCGCCGTTGCTGAGGTGCGGGAGAATCCCCGTAGTGATATTAAGAAATTAAAATCGTCCAAGCATGTGTAATGGCACAAGTTTTAATCAAAGAACTTCGAGACAATTTTATTGTAGCCACCATCATCACCGGGCCCGCAGCCAGACAGCTCGCACACATTCCGCGTATCCTAATTTCCGACGACTTCAGTTCCCCGTTAAAGTATCATTTGCATTAACAATTAATAAGTCCCAGGGACAAACATTTTCACTGGTCGGCATCGACTTCAGAAAAGAGTGCTTCTCTTTTGTTTTCAAACTGCTTACATATGCGTTTCTTCGCTAGTACATAATATGTTTGTTACTTCTTCACGCAAAAACTAATGAACCGATTGCGATTAAACTTGATAGGTACATAGCTGTTACTTTTTCTCTCGATATTCCCACGGAATCGAAACATACGCGGGTAAAACCGTGGGGCGCAGCTAGTATTTTATAAAACAAACAGGTCAAAATGTTTTAAACAAAAGCTTTTTAGGGTTCCGTAGCCAAATGGCAAAAAACGGAACCCTTATGGATTCGTCATGTCTGTCTGTCTGTCTGTCCGTATGTCACAGCCACTTTTTTCCGAAACTATAAGAACTAAGTAGATGTATTATGTGAACCGCATTAAGATTTTCACACAAAAATAGAAAAAAAAAACAATAAATTTTGGGGGTTCCCCATACTTAGAACTGAAACTCAACATTTTTTTTTCATCAAACCCATACGTGTGGGGTATCTATGTATAGGTCAAAAATGATATTGAGGTTTCTAATAAAAAAAAATTCTTAACTGAATAGTTTGCGCGAGAGACACTTCCAAAGTGGTTAAATGTGTCCCCCCTGTAACTTCTAAAATAAGAGAATGATAAAACTAAAAAAAATATACGATGTAAACTTTCACCAAAAATTGGTTTGAACGAGATCTAGAAAGTGTTTTTTTTTTAATACGTCATAAATCGTAAACAGCAATTTACCTTTCATTCAATGTTATTTGCTGCTACGGAACCCTTCATGGGCGAGTTCGACTCGCACTTGGCCGTTTTTTTCTTTTGAGCGATTTAACAAATTTATTATCAACACAAATCGATCAGGCCTAATATTTTCTAGACTATTTAAAAAAAAAATCGATCTGAATATCTTACTAGTTAGTTAGAGTGCGAAGTCTCCAAAATAATTGCAGGGAATTACCTCTATTCGACAAGCGACAGAACGGGACTTTACCGGCGACAAAGTATAGATAATAATACATGGTAGAACAGACTATATTCAAATAAGGGGAATCCACAAAATTGTGCAGGGAATTACTAGATCTACTAATCTACTATCTAAACTTTTTACCTGACTACAGCGAAGCCAAAAGGGTTATGTGTTTGACCTGTTTGTATGTATGTCCGTCTCTATGTTACCTCATAACGACTTAACGGCTGAACCGATTTTTTCCCACGGGTAAGTACTACCGGGATTACATACCTAATAGCCGAGGAAAGGTCATTGACTAATACCGCTGCGCCCGCGTTGTCGTCAACCATAATAACTATTCATTAAATGATATGATTTCAAGGCATATTTTAATCTAAATTAATTCAAACAACATATTTTATTGGATAAGGATTAATATAATACAGGTCAAAATAGCTTCGGATTAATTTTTATCAAATTCTGAAAGATAATAATGGTTACTGTGGGTCATCCTTATTGAACAATACTGTAGAACATAAATTTTATGTATCTTTTGCGGTTTACGCGACGCACGACAGTAAAGCTATCAGTTGGCCCGATTTTTTCCGACTTCTTCAACAATAATCGTCATATTAAAGCCAATTTACACAAAACCTTAATGAATACACCAAAACCTTCCTCATGAATCATTCATTCCGTTGATGGGTGAAAACCGCTAGAAAATCCGTTCTGTAGTTTTTGAGTCTATCGCGTTCAGACAGACAGACGCGGCGGGGGACTTTGTTTTATAATATGTAAGGATGTCGTTAGATTCGTCATAAATGCGCGAGTGTCACTGGGAAGGTGTTTAAAATTATAAAAAAATCAAAATGGTGGAACCGGAAGTTACACCATATTTCAGGTTATGGTTTGTCCCGCCTGCTATACCAAAATTCTATAAAATATATTATAATAATAATATCTTGTTTTTATTCTCTTTTCAGGTATGTGTTTTTGCAGTTGGGTTTTTTAAATTACTTTTCGTTCTATTTCAAGTCCTAAACATTTATAACTTTTCATTTATTTCCATTCATTCACTATTAAAATTTGATTTAAAACCATGTTTTTTTTTCTTAATGTTTAAAACACTTTTAATACTTGTTTTAAATTGTGATTGTAAACACTTAATAAAAACATTGTTTTATTTCAAACTTTTTTAAACATTGTTTAAAATACGTGGTTTAAAACAACTTGTTTGTTTTATGCCAAACCTGACAATAGCTTGTCTTGAAATTAACTATACTCCATTTGGAATAACATTAAACATTTAAATAAACCTTTTTTTACAGTCCGTTCAAGCAATTTTGACTTCTATTGCGTTTATGGCATGACAAATGGCAGCTGCAGTAAACAGTTTGGTATTCTAACTACTTTTTGCCTTTTAATGCCATCCTTATGACTTCGGTATAGAAGTCAAAATTGGTTGAACAGACTGTAAAAAAGGTTTATTTAAATGTCTAATCTTATTTCAAATGGAGTATAGTTAATTCTAAGGCACTTTAATTAGGAAGTTTTCTTTCCACATCAAAATAGATTTGTAAGTCCCATTAAGGAACAATAATAAATCTGCAATATGGGTACTAAGTTGTTACAATAAACACAGAATTGTGATGATTATGGTGTTAAAAAAGAAAGTCTAAAGCCCTCAGTATACGTTGGGCGAGCCCATTACTCGGCCAACATATACTGGGCCATTTTGCGTGATTTGCCGTTTGATTTGCGTGCGCTTCGCCTATCGTGTACTGGGGGTTTGATAACAAACTCACCTTCATCCTTAGCATCCTCCTGACTGTCACCGTCTGTTGTATCTGTTACATCTCTCTTACTGTCACCAACATCACTTTTAACACTACTGCTATCCTCTGTGATCACATCATTGTCTACATGATTTTGTAACTCACTCTTGCCCTGTTCAGTTGCACTTTTAATTACATCACAACTGGACTCTGTGGTTGCAGCACTAATTTGGGCAACAGCGTCACCACCTGCAGAAGGTTCTGACCTCTCTTTGCCCTCTTCAACATCAAGTTTCTCAGCTGCTGCATTGTCGCCAGATCCTTGACTGACATCTTCACTTGGTTTCTCAGGCAAACTTTCTTTTTCATCCATAATTCCAATCCAATTGGAAATATATTGTCAATTCAATAGGCAAATATCATCTGAAATCATCGCATTACAATATGAGGACACGAAACAAGAATTCTCTCTCATAATATTCGCCGCACCCGGCAGAATAGCTTTTAGGTTATGATACTACTGGTCAAGCTCAGTTTGACACTAAATAAACACAGAAATTAATTCCAAGTTAATACTACAAATAATGTTTACCGCGATAATAACAAACTGTGAAAATGGTAAAATGCTCGTGACAGAAACAGTAATTCATGGTTTATGACGCCAATCATTAGCCAAGCCACACGTCCCGCGCTTATTTCGACTTTGAATACAGAACATTAGAAAAGGCGTCTTTATGAGAAAATAAAGCATTTAAACTGCAGAATTAACAAAGGTGTTGGCATCATTGCGATTACAGTATAAAATGTGTAAAATTTACTGATATTACTACAACAAGGCTGTCAGGTAAGTTCCTTTGTAAGCAATGAAAAACGAAAGGTCATTCAGGTGCTGATTTGTCAAAATATACATCAAACGAACACCTGGGAAATGTTTAATCGGTTACAAATACTAATAATTCTTTATAAACTATTTACGACTTACTTAAATATAAAATTGTCCACAAATCACATAAAAGCACAACAAACGGCCACCATTTTGGAATCAACTTGCCCCTGCCAAATTGTTGCGGAAATGCATTAGCTGTCAAAATGACCTTTTTATATAATAAACATAGTCAGATCTAAAATTAATGATAAAGAGATAATATAGTAAATATTAATTCATTTTAAAACAAGATAATTGGAAACTTCATTCCCTAAAACGGTGAGCATTATATAATAAGACCTAAAACTATTTTCAAATTCGGATGGTATTGTTGGTACAAGGTGACGCTAACTTTAGTGATGGGAAAGTGATTATCGGTTTTTTTGTTTATTCATTTTCAATCCCCATTTTCCCAAGCTGGCATTTGTTTCACTAAAGTCACGTTTTCTTTATTCAAATAAAAATTATCGTTGATCGAGACACTTCTTTTGTTTACTGTTCTGAAAAGAAAGTTAAAATAAATGTTTGCCGGCCCAGGTTGGTCGAGAGCAGTACCTAGCCTCTATCGATTTTTCTTCTTTGACCTTTTCTAACTCTATATTGTTAACTCGCAGTTGATCTAAGTTTTATATTATGCTAGTGTTAGTTTATCAATCTCTAGAGACGTAAGGTCGACAGTCCCTTGTATTGAATTATAGAAAACACCATTGGAAAACAAATAAAACGCATTTTGGGTTTGGGCGATATCGACAAAACCACAGACAACATTATTTTCGATGACTGAACTAGTGCGCAGTGTGGGCACGAAAAGTTTCAGTAAAGGGGACCTTAAACGGTCAATCGCACATCAATCGAATTCAATCCGGTCAATATCGACAGACTTGGGGTCATACTATGACGTGTTAAAGCTATCATTGTTCCATTGTGAAAAAAAGATAATGCTATTCGTTCTGTATAGCTCCATTTCTCTCTGACACTGGAACAATTTCGGCTTTAACACTTCATAGTACTGCTCCAGTTCGACGAGAGGGTATTTTACGTCGGTCTAGCAATATACGATCAAACTAACCAATATCATGGATTGAACTGATGCCAAATTGATCGTACGTTTTCTTTTGAGCTGCATCTTCATTCAGTGTCTTATGCGTGTATATGGGCGTTTTACTTTCCCTATAAACAATATAAAAATGAAAGCGCTCTGTTTATAAATTTATGTAATAAAAAGAAGAAAGAGCACGACTTACAGACAAACTATATGTGGTACCTTGCCAAACCATGCTAATCATCAGCGTGGTTTGGGGGCACAGATTTTAGATTGGTATCAAGAAACTGATGTAACTGTTCTTTCTCGATAGCCTTTTATTGAGTCCTTTGCAGGTTTTATTAAAACAACACCATAACTTTTTTCACCCCGATTATATTTTCACAGACTCTTCTTTTTCTTACATTTTCTTACCAACTAGTGTTACCATTGCAAAAAATCACTAAAACTATATTAGGTCGGATACACAATACTTAAATATCTAACATCCTCCAACGCCAAAAGGAAATAATAAAAAAAATAGGATGTGTCCGAAATTAACATTAACAAATTTTAATATTGCTACTTGCGTCTAGAGGGCGTTTTACACAATAATATTATATGCGCCATCTAGCGAACACACCTGAAACGAGTATAATCTTCTACTCAACACTAGATGTCTTAACTATGAATTAGAATATTATAAAATATAATTATTAATACAATTATCGTTTTAAAAATAGCATATCGTTACACAACAGTCTTGAGTTTTATCTTACGCATATTATTTATTACAATATTTAAGTCACAGAAACTACTAAATATCTCGACTTTCAAAGATAAATCGAATAAATATTTATTACTTATTAGTAATTAGTTATTAAGTATAAATATTGTATTTACTAGGCATTTTTACCATTCTACCGAAACGAGTAGATTTCTGAGGTCTTCTAAGCAGTTCAGACGACGAATGTTTGTCGTGTTTTTGTTGCTCTAAATTATTTTCCAAATTAGAACAAATTGGACTTTGACTTGTCGCTTTTACCAATGGTACCTCGTCACCTGTCTGATTGGATACTTCCAGTTTATAAAGCCTCTGGATTGGACGAACCTTGGTGCCTGTGGCAGTCTTTACTTGAGCTGTTCTTTCGATTCCGTCTTTGCCTGTAAACAAATCTAAAACAATGCCTAATGGCCATCTTATTCTCCTCTCATCCGTTTCTATCAAGACAATGTCACCTATGTTTATAATATCTCTTGTTTCTTTCCCTTTTTGGACCAATAAAGTAAGGTATTCATTTTTGAAACGTTGTTTGAATTGTTCTCGAAGTTCTTGTAAATATTTGTGCCGTTTATTCAAACTGTTAACATCTATGCAATCAAAATCTGTCATGTCAGTGTTATATGTGGGCTGGATGAAATGTGCCGGGGTAAGTGGCTCTAGACAGTCACCCTCGTCTTCATTTATATATGTAAGAGGCCGGCCATTCATAACTGCTTCACATTCACATAATATGGTTCCAAGTTCCTCATATGACACTGACGCTTTACCTAAGATACGTCGCAGAAGATCTTTCATAATGCGTATCAGTCGCTCCCAATAGCCGCCCCACCAAGCTGCAGTCGGTGCGTTCATCTTCCATGGCATACGTCGAATGGTGGAGTTACGCTGAACCTCCTCCCAATCTAGAGAAAAAATCAAATTTTTAGTACCACAAAAATTTGTGCCTTGATCAGACATAATTAAATCTGCGCGGCCTCTACGCGCTACGAATCGTCTCAATGTCATAATAAAGGCCTCCGTAGAAAGTGATCTCGTTAATTCTAAGTGCACTGCACGATACACTGCACAAGTGTATAATACGATCCAACACTTCTCGCCGTTACGCAGTAATAATGGGCCCGCTAGATCGACGCCAGTCGTTTGAAACGGCGCGGAGTAGTTAGTGCGTTCTGGTGGCAGTGGCGCTGCCGGTGCCTGTGTAGCTTTTGCTCTATAACGTCTACAAATAACACATGCAGAGATTACTGACTTTACTAATCGACGTATTCCGATTATCCAGAACCTCGCCCGTATATCTATGATGAGTTGATTGGCCCCTACATGCTGTAGATGTTCATGTCGTTGTCTCACCATAGCCATAACAACTGGATTCTTACCCCACAATAGATAAGGTGCCTTGGTGGTCTCTGGAAAATTTGATATTGTAAGTTTAGTTTTGATTCTTAATAATCCCTCTTTATCTATGTACTGTGTTAAATGTTCACTCCTTTTTCCATTAATTTCACTGTTTTCCTTTTGTATCAATTTGATCACTGTTTTTTCTGCCTTACTATACTCACTATAAGTTATTTCTCCTTTTCTTTTATTTTGTGAATGTTGTGTATTATATGTAAATCTTAACATCCACGCCACCATCCTAATGATTTTTGAATATTTGGAGAAATACTGTATTTTATTTAACAGACTTTCATCACAACATACTTGTGCATTACATACGGTTTTCTTAGTTTCCAGGTGTACTTGCAGCTCGTCCACGGTGAAGTCGGACTGCGGCCACTGTTCGGGTTCCAGACGCAGCCACGCCGGTCCCTTCCACCATCGGGTCTCGAGTAGGGTTCTCGCGTTGCAGCCTCTGGACGCTAGGTCGGCCCAGTTGTGTTCACCAGAAATATGTCGCCAATCTTTTGTATTAGTATGTTGTCTAATTTCTTTTATTCTATTACCTACAAATGTGTTTAGAGGTAATTCACGTTTAATCCAGCACAGAGTAACCGCGGAATCCGTCCAGCAGTATTCTGGACAATTTTCTAAATTAAGATTTTCTCTGGCCTGTGTGAGTAGTCTTGCGCCTATCAAAGCAGCTAATAGTTCCAGTCTGGGAATACTTATCTTTTTGGGTGGTGTGATACGTGATTTGGCTGAAACTAGTTGTATGCTTATTTTATCTTTTCCAGCCCTTAGTAACACACCTGCAGCATACCCATCCTTACTAGCATCACAAAATAAATGTAAACTTACCTCACACTTTTTCATAATATTTTCGGTTAATCTTCGTGGTATTTTACATTCTTTTAAACAATTAATGTGTTGATACCAATCATGGAATCTTTTCATCAGATCAGCGTCAAGCTGAGTGTCCCATGACAGATCTCTTTTCCAAGCTTCTTGCAATATAAGTTTTGGTGTCAACATTATTGGTGAAGTATATCCAATCGGGTCAAAAATCTTTTGTGTGAGTGACAACAAATCTCTTTTTGTAAGATATTGTACATCTTCTGGGGCAGGAAAGTTTTCCATGTTACAGTACAGCTGATCAGATGAAGTATCCCAGTTGAGACCTAGTACTGGTATTATTTCCTTACCTGACTCATTTATTTTCAGCGGTGATGTCACCCACATGCGTAAATTGAATTTCGCCTCACTCATGATCCTCTTGGCATCTTCTATAAATTTTGTTGTTTCTTTTTCAGTGTCTAAACTTGTTAAACAATTATCTACATACCACGATTTTTTCAGAAGCTGTGCAGTCTGTTGATGCTCTCCTGTTACATTGTTAAGGTAATTTATAAGTGTGGCAGACAATAAAAATGGGCTACATGTCAATCCAAATACTACCCTACAGTGTCTGTATACTACCCTATTGTTACAGTCCTCGTTTTCCCACCACAAAAATTTTAAATAGTCTCTATCAGTTGTAGGAATGCTAATTTGAAGGAATGCTTTCTGTACATCTGCTGTAATACCAATTGCCCCTGTTCTAAAGCCGATAAGTAAGTTGGGAATACGATCAATTAAATTGGTACCTTTTTCCAAGCAAGAATTCAGACACAGTCCATTTTTATCTTTAGCCGATGCATCAAATACTGGTCTGATTGAACTGGTCAGGCTAGACTCTTTAATAACAGCCCTATGTGGTAGGTAATGACCTGTATCATGATCTACTTGTGATGGTGGCACCTTTTCTATAATACCTTCCTGATGCCACTCCTGAAAAACTTCATGATACTCTTTGAATTTACCTCCTGATATTAGCTTTCGAGTAGTTGAATCAAGCCTTTGTTTTGCTCTTTCATAGTTAGATAATAAATCTTCATGACCTACTTTAAAGGGAAGTTGAACTTCATACCTGTTTTCTTCATTGATCTTCACTGTTTCTTTGAACGCTGCAAATACCTCCTCTGCGACTGTGGCCTTTGATTTTGTCTCCGCTGGATCCTGGATACCCAATGTCTCTAAATCCCAGTAACCTGTCAACTCAGAACAAAACATAGAGATTGTCATATTACTTAAAGCACCTACTTGTTTGCCCTGTAGTGTCCAGCCCAGCTTTGTCTTTATGGCAACAAGTCCATTTTGCAACTGAATTATTGTGCCAGTCATCAGAAGACCTGAGAAATCTGCCCCAATTAATAACCCAATATCAGTACTATCACCTTTGTCAGTCAGAGATATTTCGTGTGACTTTAACAAATTACAAATAACAGTGTCATTAGAATTGAATCTAGGAACATTAGTACAAACACATGAGCGCCCTAGCGCTTCCAGATTAATTTGGAAACTGTTATCTAAGCTTCTTATTTCTAGGTTATAAACTTTATGAAGCTGAGAATTTGTCTGCACTCCACCAAACAGGTTGTGGGTAAGTACTTCTTCTTTCATTGCTGGTATTTGGAGTTTTTCAATGATGTCCTGCTTAATGTAGGTCTTCTGTGAACCACTGTCATAAAGTGCACGAACATGAAGTTTTTTGCCCTTGTATTGTATCTCAACAATTACAGTCTGAAGAAGTGTGGTTCCTTGTATAGTAGATGATGCTGCCGTTATTTTCTTTTCTGATACCGGTGACTCATTGTTATTATTGTTTGGTGTTGGTTTATTTGTCCTACACAACACTATTGAATGCCTTTTATTACAGATCAGACACTTGATTGAGGCTCTGCAATTTTTCCAGAAATGTCCTTTTCTCAAACAGATTGTGCAAGCTTTTTTCTTCATTATTATCTCTTTGCGCTGATCTACCGATAATTTTTGTAATTTGTAGCACTCAATACTGCTATGTCCTTCTTTGTCACACCATAAACAAATATTTTTTGGTTCTTCTTTCACCGTTGCAGCAAGGCAATTTGCAGTTGGCATTTCTTTCTTATTGTTTGTTACATGGTTTTCTGAAAATGTATTAGCCATTTTTATCCTTTGTTCATTTTCAACCTCTTTTTGTATAAATGTCAATAGATTGTTCAATTCTTCATCTATATTGACATTACTCTTTGTTCTTTGCCATGTCTTTAATATTTCTTGGGGAAGAGACGACTCTACTAGCGGTAATAGGAAAGCAGCATGGTTTTTTGTGACTCCAAGTGTCTCCAATGCCCTTAAATGTGCACTTAACTTGTCATATAATATGGCCAATTCAATTCCATCGCCACTCACTTTTTGTAGTACCAGTGCCAAAAGCTCCCTTACGTAAACTTGAATTTGTAAATCTTCTCGCCCATATCTAGATTTCAGGTGCTCTATACACTTTGGATAATTTTCAGCAGTAATAGGGTAACTTTCTACCAGTGATTTAGCTTCAGAGTCGATGGTCATTGCTTGCACCAAGTACACAAACTTGTCTACCGTAGTTATATTCCCTTCGTGAATTTTTCTGAATTGGCTCCAAAATGGCATCCAACTTTTTAATTGCCCGTCGAATTTTGGGATGTCTATTTTTGGCAATTTCATTTGGGTGCTTCCTTTATTTTCTGAGCCCGTTTGTGGCACCATTTCTCTTTTTATTTTCAGCCATTTTAGTGTGTATTTTTCGCATTCTTCTAAATCCGTCAAAATCATTGATTCTTTAAAATCATCTTTTTCCAAAATTTCTGACTGGATTTGTTCATTTACTTCCTCCAACTTTCCATAAATCTTTCCAAGGTTCTCCATTATAATTTGCTTGTTTTCCCCTTGGTCCATTTGCTCGCTCAATTTATTTGCGTTTTTTGTGAACTGTGTTCGGAGCGCCGCACGTAATCTTTGGTGTTGTTCCATCTTATTTTTCTCGGTCACGGTCGCCATATATCAAGAAACTGATGTAACTGTTCTTTCTCGATAGCCTTTTATTGAGTCCTTTGCAGGTTTTATTAAAACAACACCATAACTTTTTTCACCCCGATTATATTTTCACAGACTCTTCTTTTTCTTACATTTTCTTACCAACTAGTGTTACCATTGCAAAAAATCACTAAAACTATATTAGGTCGGATACACAATACTTAAATATCTAACAATTGGATTGTTCTGTTACAGAACAATCCACTCACATGATGGATTCGATCTACGTATTCAATATCAATTCACTGACAGACAACGTACAGCCTAAACTGCTGGGTCTAGAAGCATGAATGCACTAGAGTTCAACGAAGGTATAATAACCCCCCCTAAAAGGGTTCAATAGGGGATAAAAGTTGGTATGAAAGTTCACTATTTATGCTGATGGGAAATGTCAACGGGCACACAATTTGTAGTAATGGGTATTATTTAATGTTGAGTAAAGCTACGGTTTCCTAGAAGAGCGGTAACCGTAACGTAACGCCGTAACGACCTTCACTTGTTTCTATAGAAAACGTCTTAGTGAGTTATTAATAAATAATTTAACGTTACGTTACAGCCTTACGTTACGGTCACCGCTCCTTTTTTTAAAGAAACAAGTGAAGTTTGTACATTACGGTCACCGTTCTTCCAGGAAACCGTAGCTTTACGGTTTACGATTATGTTTTCATTTTCGTTAATTTTCATCATAATGCGTTCATGAAGCATATTCATGAACGCGTTAAATTTTGACAGCTGGTTCTGGTCGCTTTTGTTCTCAGTTACTAGTTCAATCACTCAAAGAAAGAATTTATTCCCATTGGCTACTATTTTGTGTACATCTTTTGTCATTGGTTACTGTTCAAGAAAGCTTTTCATCGACCAATAGTGATTCAGAAATGTGGTTCAGTTAGTTGTTAAACTTCCTCAATTATGGCGGGTTCGTGTTTTTTCAAGCTCAAATACGAAATGAGTAGTTATTTGCGCCGCTCGGGCGGCGACATTGACAGCGATTTGTCGAATATTCTCGTGCGCCATTTTGTGAATGCTATGGAATTTTGTGTTAAGTAATCAACCCGAGGAAATTAAAATTCGTGTAAGTTCAACTTTGGGCCAAGTGCCCTTCACGTAAGAAATGTTATTCGATATAATCGCGATTCGTGTGTGATAGCTGCAGTGTGTTCGCGTTTATCGTATATTCGTTTCTGTTTTGTTTCTTTTTGCAAGTGAAAAAATGCGATTCGGCCTTATTTCGGGGCGCTTACTCATCGCTCCATTCGGTACATAGAATCGGGGTTTATTTTCAGGTTTTATTACAATGTCTGAGAAGTTGGTGGGGAAAACGGTGCTGAAACGACATGAGGTGGCCAGGCCCGTTCATATCCAGAGGCTGGAGGCCTCCTTGGACGTGCGCCCGTTCGTGGGCCAAGTGGAGAGGATTTTGAACTCTGATGTGGCGTCCGACAGTGAAGACGACTCTGATGCCAAGTCCTTTGGAAATGAGATGTCCAAGGGGGACCGGATGATCCATGGGGTGGTGACCAATAAACAAGGTAAGTGGCTGATACCATCAAGTCAACACAGCAACATTTTCATAATAGATAACATTAGGTATTGCAATCTCTACAAATGTATTGTTTGGTCATTAGTACTTCAGTTTGAAATTATTTTAATAAACTGCCGTTTACATCCTTATCTCTGCATACATTGCACAAGTTTTGTTTCACTCATATCACTATAAAACACAGATGATTTAAAAGGCTAGTTTTAAATCAAATTATCGTAATCAACATCCTAGACCCAACCACTCCTGAGTTAGGGCTCTTCTCTTTTGTGCTATTCTACCATCCCATCACTATTCATTAATAGGTACATTTAACTCAAATCCAACTTCAAACTTTATCAATAAAATAATAACAGATTTTTTTTACATATAACTTACTATTATTTACTTTTGATCATAAATGTGATAGGAGTTCCCTATCCTATTATGAGTTTGTCTGGAAAAGATCGCTATTAGCGATAAGACTGCCCATAGTGTCAGCCTATGTAAAATTTCTACATTTATATCTGTAATTTTTATGGTGTACATAATAGAGTATCCTCTCTATCTTATCCATTTTTTTATTCTCATTATGAAAGTAAATGTGTGATAATCATGTTCTTAAAGCTATGAGCTCTATTTTGATCAAATATAATAGGTAAAAAAAAAACAGTGGCACTCCAGGAGTGCTGACAGAAGTGAAAACTTGAAAAAAAAAAAATTGGCACTGTGGTATCAACACATCGATGTCTTTTACTCCACACACCACGGTAATCAATGCATTAATGTCTTTTACTCCACACTCCATGGTAATCAACGCGTTGATGTCTTTTACTCCACGGTGTCGGTAAATTGCGTTACAGTGTCGCAAAATCAATGGTTTAGTCCCATCTCAAAAGTGCTCAACGCACCTAAAGAAGTTTTCACTTGAATAATTTCATGTGTATAGTTTTTTCTTGAACCAATTTACAGAAATAAATATCAATTATCATAATCATCATTTATCATTTTCAATTATTAACGAAAGGCATTTTACCCTGGGGAACCTATAGGCTTATTTTGTATTCGAAACTTATCTTGAAAACCTTAAACTCTTTCTCATTTCAGAACGCCAAAGTGACCGTCTTAGACTCTACAATTTCAGTTCAGTTGGTGAGGAAAGAGAATGGCTCAGGGATGTCCTCTTATCCTCAGGGTCAGAAACAAGCAGTGATGATGACTCTCCTAATTGTAAGGAGATGAGAATACGCAGGTTGTTGAAGGAGAGAAAACATCACAACAGATATGCTAAGAAGTATTATAAAGATCAAGGGGTGAGTCCAAGGTTATTTAAGCATTTATTTTTAAACTTTGTTGTTTATTCAGATCAAACACCATGTTTTTAAAAACATCATGTTTTTTTAACCAACTTTGTTTTGGCTCTGCGAGGAACTCAAATGTGGAAATTCTCCAGCGATTTTAACATAAAGCTCTCAGAATAATATCAAATGCTCCATGGTTTATGAAGACCTCAGAATTACATGATCATCTACAAATCAGAACTGTAAAAGAGGAAATAGATATATTCTTACAAACATTGAATAGTGTCACATACCTTAGCCATAGCCCTGAGTGAAACAATAACCATGAAAAGGTTCAAATGCCACCACATATGGGACTTGAGGCAGATTCTTCGCTGGAAGAATGGACCTCTGCAGTCAATATTCGCACAAAAAATCTGCTAAAGGTTTACAACCGATTGCAAGATAAACAGAGAAAAAAAAAATGTCTTAGTGGATATGACTGTAGTGAATATTTGTAGATCTTTTGATTTGAACTCAAGTCTTGCTTACCTCTATGTATGGTGTATGCCATTGACTTAGATTGGATGATCAATTCACATGGACAAAAGAAAAAAAAAAAGGTTTATGAAATGATGGATGTTTAAAAAAAAACTCTTAAGATCCTTAAAAAACCAAAAACTAAACAGAATTGATTGAGTAATCACTAATGTTTTACTTATTTAATTAATTAGAAATAAGTAACTAATAATGAGCAGTGGTGGCCCAGTGGTAACGGCCGCGACTTACGAGTTGTGGGTCGTAGGTTCGAACCCAGACAGGCGCTTTACTTTGTGTAAATTATTCCATCACCACTGCTCTCAAAACGGTGAAGGAAAACATCGTGAGGAAACCGGCATGTCCTAGAACCGAAAATTCGAAGACATGTGACATCTACCAACCCGCACTGGGCCCGCGTGGTGGATTACGGCCCACTCCCTCTCACAGAGAAGAGGCCTGTGTCCCAGCAGTGGGAACATTTATAGGCTGATGATGATGATGATGAACTAATCATTATCACACAACCTAGATTTTCCAGTGGTTTTCATGTCAATTGCCACTAGCCCCTAGGATTCATAAGTGCCAGTAAATGAGCCATTTGACGTAAACTATTGTAATGGAAAACTCAAATGGTATTATTATGTTCAAGGATGTGTTTTGCTGATGAAGCTACATTGACTTGCAAATCTTGCAAAGTGCAAATTGATTTCATGTAACAGTAATCAATTAGAAAACTACTTCTTGCTTCATATTTATGGGCAATTTATGCATTATTTTGCAATAGACTGGACATTATGATTTATGAAGCACTATTCAGAATTATACTTGTGATTTATGTAGCAAATCTGTCTGACAAATTCTAGTATAAACTTGGAATAGGTGCAAAAGACCAAAAGGCACTAATTCCATTACACATACTCGTAAACAATTCTGTAACATTTTATAAAATACTTTTTACAAGGACATACATTTTGTCATACATTTTTATCACTCGGATATCACAAGATAGGTTACAGCATCACTACTTATAGCACTGCAAACCTGTCTGAGGTTATCAACCCTCTCGCCTAAAGGTCACCAATCTCCTTCACTATTTATCACATACATTATATTTTAAACATTCTCTTCAGAATTCCCGCTACATGTATTATGGCGCTGGTCTCCTATCAACAGTCGACCGCTACCCTGAGCGTCGTATCAGCCGCTCGGTACCTCCGCCACCCTCCACGAGGGGTCGTAGGGGTAGACCTGCAGAAAGAGGGTCTTCTACTAGAGGTCTGCATAAAGCAAGACGAGGGAGGGTCAGAGATGCTAGGATGAATGAGGGTGGGGATTTGGTAAGTAGAAGTTCAACACTTAATAATTTTACTGAGTATAGAAAATATCTAGAGAATGGCTAATGGCATTTTCCTTTTTGCTTATAGAAACAAACAGTGATTGTACCATTCTGTTTGCCAAGTGGTTATGGCTATTTCTCATTATTTTGATTTTTTATTGTTTAATGAGAAAATGATGATGATGAAAGATTGGCAGGTTCAGACATATACCAAATAAATATACTGGTTAATGCAAGGTGTAAAACAGCTCTTCAACTAGACCTTACTTTCCACTCATATTTTGAACAAGTTATGGACTTTTAGAAAGGCGATCAGGGGTCATACTATGACGTGTTAAAACTCATTGTTCCATTGTGAAAAACGGATAATGCTATTCGTCCTGTATAGCTCCATCTCTCTCTAACACTGGAACAATTATGGCTTTACCACGGCATAGTACTGCCCTTTGGCTCAGCTGATCTGAGTGAGCATGTGATTTTGCTAACAGAAATTGGTGCAAAAGAAGAACAATACTGAGGTAGAAAAACATAATTTCATAAAACAATTCTTTTAATTTTAGCCTGATGGTGTTGATTGGGAAGAGCAATTACGTAATCTGAAGGAGGAACCTGACAATGACGAGTATGGTATGTCTGCTGAAAAGCCTGGAGTAAGGTAAGTTTGAAATTGAAATGACGTTAAGTCTTTTTCTGCAGCCTCTTACCTGCTCTGCTAATAACGTGGTCGTCTACTGGGCACAGCTAATTTAAAAAGCACCATGAACTCGAAAAGAAGAAGACCCGCTTTGCTCAATATAGCGCTACACCCTGCGCATGCCTTTAATTCGCTACAAGTGAATGCATCCAAATTTTGCGCATATGAACTTTTTTTTTCCACCAGGGGCCGCAAGAAACTCTCAACACTAAAGAGCCCGGAAGCCCTAACGGCTCGCAGAAGACGTCACTGGCTGTTACTAGTTAAGAAAGAGCTCGGTAAAGTTCAACGAGCTCGCACTGCCACGCATAGAGAGGTTATGTTGCAGAGGAAGCGACTTGCGACCTTATGTTGCAAGCATTGGCGACATATTGCTATGCAGGTAATAATATAAACTTTATTGTATTTTAGTGGCAACTCTAAAAAGCACTTTGTACTCATTCAAACAAAGGGATATTCCACAAATTTCCATTGATGGGGATTCCCATTAATCACAAATTAACCATAAAGTAATTTATAAGTTGATCTATATAAGATTATTTGTAGTAAAGTTTAGACTGATTTCATTCTTTTAGCTTAAATATTTTACAATCAGGCTCTTAACCTTCAAGCGGTCGCGCGGCGTCGAATCGACCGCACTCGATACATTTTCGTTCATAATATCGTTATTTCTTATCGCATCTATTTCCTATTCCTAGTAGCCTGTCATTGTTTCATTGTGCACGAAATAAACATTTTACCTCCCTTACCCGCGGCCCCTGGAGCGCACAGATTGCATTTGGTTTGGTCGCGGTGCAGGCGTCGAAAGCACGCCACGCGCCTGTCGTCGAAAAAGTTACGCGCGACGCTCAACGCGAGATATTATTTTTTGGAATATCATCGAATTAAGTTTATAATAGTGTTGTTTTATATAAAAATGGCTCGTAGAGCACTAAATAGTAGTGCAATACTTGCGCAAATATAACGAGAAGATGACGAGAGTGACTCGGAGCTCAGGGACCAAGGTTCAGAAGCTTCCGACCACCTTCTAGTTCCAGAGGAAACTCAATCTGTTGAAGAATCAAGCAGCTCAGATTCAGATGAAGAGGATGTGCGTCTTTCAGATATAAGCACATATTTTACGGGGCGTGATAAGGTAACAAAGTGGCAATAATTTTCTGACAGGACTACGCTGGTCTCGTACGTGCCCAAAAATAAAGATTTGTGGTTTTATTATCATCACTTCATTCTGTTGCTGAAATTGATGAAAGTACAAATGATAATAGATGGCCATTGACACTCTTCTTTCGTCTTCTGGATATTGCTGGAATAAATGCCATGGTAATATTGAGGGCAAATCAAGAGGTTATGCAGAAAAGGCGAAAATATTTACGTCAATTAGGCATTGAACTGACAAAAAAGTACGTTCAAAGAAGGGCTACGATGGTGAACCTTCCATGAAAACTCAAAAGAAACATAAGAGAACATTGAATATGAGTGTTGAAGACGCTGGATATGAAACAAGCAGTAGTTCCAGCACATGCAGAGGAAGTTGCAAAATATGCCCAGCAAAAAAAAGGAGGCAATCAAAGACACAATGCACATCATGTCTGAGAAATATTTGCAGGACCCACACTACATTCATTTGCAATTAATGTTATCAAGTCAAAGAAACTGATTCTGAAGAAAGCTAGACCCATGTTCATGATAAATAATTTGATTTTAATTATTTGATCTCATGCAGCCAACTTATTTTGATTGTTTTTTTATTATATAAAGCTAGTTAGACGTATATAAGAAGATTTTGTGTTGCCAAATTGCTTCATTCATCCAAAGAATATTTAAGTTTTTTATTTGATTTTATAATTTTGTTTTAGCTAATTTTAAGTTACTTTTTTCGTAAAATTGAGTCCTAATATAATGATAACATGTCTAAATAATAAATAATAAATGATTATTAATTCATTCGTGTTTTAAATCCCTGTAATATCCAATAGGTCTTTTAGGTTACGCGCGACCGCTACCGTTACAAATGACCGCGCGCCCGCTTGAAGGTTAATTTAGACTTTAATTTGTTTGATTATAAAAATTATCAATGAGTTATTATTTTAGTAATTTATTATTATTTATTATTTTAGTATTAGTCCTTATGAAAAAAAGATTTCATGATTCTTATATAATATGTTGTTTGTATTATATTTTTAAATTAATTGGGATTTGTGAACTTTGTTGCCACAAATCCCCATTGACGGGGATTGTCAATGGGGATTAGTGGAATAACTCCAAGCAAAATGTAATGTTTTAGTATGAAAAATTCCATAAGAATAAAAAAATGCATATGGTCTCTGACACTTATAAGAAAACCCCTCAACCGAAAATACGTAGTCGGCGTCAATAATAAACGCAGTGAGCAAATATTACAAGAAATGCTTGTTCTTAGTCTGTGAAGGAAAAGGCCTATCCTATAAAAAACTCAAACTTATTGTAACATTCATTGACAATGACTAGACACTTCTGCCCACAGTCTCAAAAGAATATGAAGGAGACAGTATGGCGGTGTAAGCGACTAAGTCGCGAAATGCAGGCATATTGGAGGAGATACGATCGCGCAGAGAGGGAGACAAGACGACGCATGGAAAGAGAGGCAGAGGAACAGAGAAAGGTAATATTATACTTCATTTCATAGAACAAACTAGACATAATAATATACAAGGTTGTAACGGATGTCATATAACGGATGAGGATGCGGATGAGGATATCGAGATAATCGGGTTTGAGGATGCGGATGAGGATACGGATATTGGAAAATTCCTTATTGAGGATGCGGATGAGGGTGCGGATGCAGATGTCGTACAAAAAATAGCCCTTGTTTTTTAAAGTATTTATATTTGTATAGGTTGTAGGTAATTATTTAGTAGGTAAAAAAAAATTGAATATTAAAGTTGTTAATATTCACCGAGAGGAGGCCTGTGTCCCAGCAGTGGGAACATTATGGCTGATTATGATATATGATGATGAAATTTGGTAACTGAAATTTCAAATTGTGGAGTCAAATGCACAACTTTAATATTCAAAATTAAGTAAAGGTAAATTATATTTGATAAAAAGTAACTGGCAGGCCGTTTCGCCTTCTAAGCGGTTTCTAAGTTCATCATAAATAAGGGCCTGCTCCACAAAATAATTGTTCGCTCGGGATACTTGCCAGTGGCGGTGATAAAAAAATTGAATGATTTTATACCCTCCACGTCAAAGCGCGTATTTTGCGTACGGGTGGGAAAATCTGTTATTCGATCCACCCCAGCTCCTCAAAGAAGGCCAGCAACGCCTTGGTGTCACTGACAATCTCACGTAGGGTACCTGGGTTACCGAAGTACTTGGCCCTGTATGTGGCGACCACCGGGCAGTTTAACAGCACATGGGCTGCTGTCTCGTCGTCCTCCATGCAAGCTCTGCACAGCGGACTGTCTGTGACTCCTATGACAAAGAGGTGTTTATTAAATGACCCATGGCCAGTTAGGGCAGCTGTAACTGTGCGCAGCTGCTGTTTTGTTAATCGGAGAACCTGTTTCGTGAGGCGGCCGTCGATTGTAGGGAGAGCCTCCTTAGCCTGCCTGCACTCACTGTGGTCCACCCATATTTTGTGATGTTGTTCCCTGGTTCGTTTCCTTACCAGAGAGCGTAGGTACCCGAAGGGGAGTGGCGTGATGGGTTCAGGCCCCACTGGTGCCATGCTCGACCCCCTTCTGTCAAGTTCGTCGGCTGCGTCATTGCCCCGCGAACCGCTGTGTCCCTTGATCCATTGAATGGTTATATTATTGAGGTCACCCACCTGGTTGAGGCGTTGGTGGCACTCGTATATCAGCCCAGAATCAACAGTGTGACTGTTTAGCGCTTGCAGAACAGCCATGCTGTCTGAGAGTATTCGTATCGAGTGGTCCTTAACTTCCCTGGCCATGATGGCTGAAGCGGCAAGAGATATACCCATGCATTCGGCCACAAAATAATTGTTCGCTCGGGATACTTGCCAGTGGCGGTGATAAAAAAATCGAATGATTTTATACCCAGTAAGCCGACGTAAACACAGAAGCAATATAATCTCGGCGGGATTTTATCGCGCACTGGATTTTCAACTCTCGGTGTTAAGCCGAACGTTGAGAATCCAATGCGCTAGGACGCACTCTCGTCCCAGCGCGTAGAAAAAACACACTGTTGGATTTTTAACTCTCGGCGCTAAGCAGAGCGTTGAAAATACAGTGCACAAAAAAAAAAATCGCTGCGATTATATCACGTCCGTGTGAACGTCGGCTAACTCAGATTGTGCAATGTGACACCACAGTCGTGCCACCAGTGCCACGTGCGGCCGATCATCTGTCATGGGACAAGGACATTGCGAATTCAACCAATAGTAACGCGTAACTCATTTATCGGCCCGCCCATTAAGCTCGGCGCGAGTTTTTAAAAATCCACTATTTGTGCGAACAAGGTAGGGTCACATCCTCATAGAAATTATGAGGATGCGGATGAGGATGTGGAGCTTTTAAAATCAAAAGTTGAGGATGCGGATGTTTTGCGGATGTCAAAATTTATGCGGATGCTCCGCAGTTGCGGATGCGGATACGGATATCCGTTACAACCCTGATGATATAAATGTATGACAATTTTTTTAATGAGTAAATATACTGTCCAATCTCATATGAATTTAGACATGTCAAAACAGTAGCCGGGGGTAACACAACTAGCTTTATGCTTCCTGTGCATGACGCCGGAGCTGCACCGGCGCCGAACCGCATATTTGTGTATACGAATGTATATCTAGTCTTAATAGGACTTGGCCAAATTTTAACAGTTTCTGTTACATTCCATACAACAAAAATAAAAAGTATTTTTTTCCGGGCAAACTATCAGTTTTAGAGAAAAATGTTTCGTTACAATTATTCATCAGAATGACGAGATCTTTCGTAAGGTATTTTTTCAAATGGAATTTGTAAAAAAAATCCCTGTGTCCCTCATATAGCAGTTTCGACCCACTGTGCGGCGCTCTAAAAAGACTCTTATTACAAAACGACCTCTCAGTTTGATACTAGCTGAAACCCTCGAGTTAGTTATTGTATTTCGAACTTTATTCCTTTTAACGTAAAGTTCTTAATACAAAATTGACGACTTAGAATCGTTTACAAAGTCAGCTTGCCGAATACTGTATTTTTAGTTTTCACTTATTCTTCATTTCCCTCCTACCCTGCATCAGTGTCTAATTAATTAACAGAACTTTTACCCCAGATGGACGTAGAACTAATGGAGGCGAAGCGGCAACGTCGCAAACTGAACTTCCTGATTACTCAAACAGAGTTGTATGCGCATTTTATGCAAAAGAAGCTGAATTCTGGCGACGATGGTGACGGTGGAACTGATCGGATTCTAAGGCAGCTGGATGAGGATAGAGACCCTAGACTGGCTGCTATTGATCATTATGACAGGTAAGCAGTAGAATAATTAGTGTACTAAAGTTCTGTACGGAATGAAATTTTAATCTTAAGACTGATGGGTATTGCACAAGTTTGTAAGGTAGTTAATTGATTCAGGCGTGACCTTGCGGAAATCCATTATAAAATACGATAGACGTGGATATACTTAGTAACCTGTTCTGTTTAGTTATTTCTAAAGAGCCATAAAAAACGCAGAGATGCACGCATCGCTCGGTGTGGCAACACGCCGTGTTCGGGTTCGCGACTACACTCGTGACAATCTAAGAAGTTCGATTTGACGTTTCCTACTTGTACGTGTAATAAAACGTTATGCCTCGAGAATCAGTTTTCAAGCAATGTAGATAAATCATTGATTACAAAATCTCTAAGTATGTTATTTCGACATGTTTCGCGAATCGGTTTTTAAAGTAATCGATTTTTTTTCTATCACTACACAAAGGATTTTATAGCTGTCAAATCGGACTTCTTAGATTGTTGCGAGTATAGTCGATCGTCATCCTGAGGATGCCTCGTTGAGAGGTGAAACACGTGTCGATTTCTTTCAGGGTTTTTATGGCTCTTTAGAAATAGCTAAGCGGAACAAGTTACTAAATATATCCACGTCTATTCACATGGGTAGACCATGACCTGGATTACGACATAGGATACTTTTTATCCCGATACTCTCACGCGATCGAGACTTGTGCGGGTGAGTCCGCGGGGCGCAGCTAGTGTATAATATAAGCTTAATAATCATCAATGCCCCTTGCATTGTAACCCTGTTGTTTGACATTAACTTGAGACAATGATCCGTAGAACGATCCCGGAGGAAGACGTATTATGTCATTATTAATTAAATAGTTCTTGATCGCTCGAAAGCTGATGCTTTGCAAGGCAGAAAATATTAAAATTGAAAATGTGAACATTGGATGATACATTCTAACCCAATCCTCTACTGACAGCGAAGCCATGAAAGCTCGCGCCTCCCGGAACGCTCGAGAAGCATTTCGCGCCGAACGCGCTCGCACGCAGCTATTTGACTCAAACGCGGGCGCAGGCGACGCGACCGACACCGACGGTGGCGTCGACATCACTGACAGCCATGACAGGAGGAATGGAGACCATGACCAGCCTGATATATTTAGAGGGACGTTGAAGGGGTACCAACTGAAGGGCATGAATTGGTTGGCTAATTTGTATGATCAGGTGAGTTTAGAATGTTTAAAGTTATTTCAAGTATACGCCCGATTACGTCAATATTTTGAGAGAATTTCGAAACATATCAAGGTTTAGATGGTTACCAACCATTAGCCGGACGTAGAAACGTGCCCTTCCCTTTAGTATACCATGCCTTTGATGCTCAATTTTAATTCGACCTATCACTGTCCACTGATGAAAGAATATAATTTACTTGGATTTGGATCTAGAGATCATGAAACACGGTAGGAACAAAAAAAGTGAAATGCTTGAAAAATCATAGCGTGCCAAAAAATCTAAAATGATTGATGTACCATCGAAGAAACGGATAACTATACACCATAAGAACTATTTCTGCTTGCAGCGCTCGGCCGATATAGTAACGCTTACCTACGAAAAAAAGGGTCGTGTGCACGGGATTTTGTTTTCAAACTGCTTAGGTATGCTTTTCTTCGATGGTACACATAGGCTTCTCTTAAGATGCGCTACAATACTCCATTCAATGCCTTCTGCATCCAGTTTGTCCCAACCGTCTTTTAACCTTTTAACCGCTTGTGTCGCATTTATGCGACAAATATTTCCGTGCCCCTACCGCGCGTGTCGTATTTCTGCGACAGAAAACAAGTATGATTTTTTTCGTTCAATTTTCGTCCTATTAACTGCGTGGTACGACTAAAACCATTACTAAATAGATATATTTTATAAAACAATTACTTAAAATTATGTCTCGTCGCTCTAAGTTTTGAAAAAGCTTAAACAAAAATACGTAAATACAGCTTGGACTTTTCTTCGGTGTGTAACGCGCGGATGGGATACAATGCAATGCGTATTTTAAAAACTAAATAACAAATAGTTAAATAATCATGTATAATGCATAATTTTCAGTATAAAATAAACAGTGTCATACGAAATAAAGTTTATTTAACATATTGCCTTGTGTTATGAATTCTTTTCCTTGTTTTTCATAAGAAAAATATCCCTCAGGATCTTTGTATTATGATAACATTTCACGTTAGTTCCCATCCCTAGACGCTTATGTTTGCAACAAATTTCTCTAGTTAGTCTAGCGCGGCTGTCGCATTAATGCGACCACTGCCTACGTCACAAGCGGATCAAACGAATGGATAATGTTGTTCGTGGGGTACACACATTATCGATAAAATAGTCACTTTTCAACAATGACTACTGAGGAGTTTTTTTATGTGTGTTCGCGGATAACTTCGTCGTTTATGAACCGATTTTGATGATTCTTTTTTTATTGGAAAGGAGATATCCCAAGGGTAGTACCATGATAAGGAAACTAGGATCTGATGATGGCATCCCAGATAAATCGAGGGAACTCTTCAAATGTTATGGGTATTTTTTTATAGTAACTCGTGCAGTTGCTCTTGGAAAGCACCATTTGGTTAAGTGGAACTGATGATGAAGACCACAAATAGCCACCGGAACTACTCAATAATAAGTATTTCACGGGTTGCGATTCGATTACTTTAATATGGTTGCAATGCAATTTATGCTCGTCACAATGCATATGGAGAAGTGGAGCTGATGGTGAAGTACCAAGAGAACTCCTCAACGATGAACGTCCCTGCATCGGGAAAAGCAATATTTTGTAAAAGGTGATGAGCTGTTGGCATTAGGCTAATGAAACTTAGACAAATTACAAATTGACCCACTAAAAAGCAAGAAATAAAAACTTTTTTACAAAAAAACAAAAACAACCGACTTCCAAAAAACTACTAAGTACAAAGTAAAAAATAACTTAAATTTCGGAAGTCTGTGGAAAATAACGAAAATACAAAACCAAAGACCGACTTCCGAAATGTAAGTTATTTTTTACTTTGTAGTAGTTTTTTGGAAGTCGGTTGGTTTTTTTTGTAAAAACGTTTTTATTTAAATATTGTGATGTAATTCTGTTATTTACTATATTACTTATCTACATATCCTATTGATTGTTCAAATTTGGAACCGTGTTGAATGTTGTCCTTACCATTAAAAAGGTATCGTGACAGTACCTACAAGTCGGACAGGCACTCGCACTCGAGTTCCTTATGGTGTTGTCTCTTACTGTGCTCCGGCGATGACACTCAGCGCAGCACGTTTGAGTTATGACGACGCCACGCGCCGGGCACGGTTAGATAAATCGAAGTCTGTCAGAGACTGGCGTAGGCACGTTTTTATAAAACTTATTGAATTGATGGGTGATAAGTTCCGTGTGGTGCCGGACGTAAAAGAATAGCACCATCCCATTTCTTGCCGTGGGTGTCGTAGGCGACTAAGGAACTAACTAGAGAATGGGCAGCAGCGTTCTCATACTGCTACCGCCAACCCGCCTACCAAGCTTGGCGATTATGGCAAAACCCCCCTCTTGGGGAGGCTTATGTCCAGCAGTGGACGTCTTTTGGCTGAAATGATGATGATGAATGGTTGATAAGTTCTTTGATGTGCATTTAAAAATATCCCGTTTATATTATACCTACCTGCTTTAAAATCCGTAGGTATGGACTTTAACGACTCTGTCTGTCTTTCTGTTGATTAGGGTGGTTAAATTAAGGCTGATTTAAAATAAAAACATAAAAAACTTTTTGACTATTTTTTTATCGATACAACGATTGCTCCTCCTTATTTATTGTAGGTATTATTTTGTCGATTTTTAGCCGCGCGCTAGGGGCACGCCAATTGATATTTGGCCAAGCGCTTAAAAGGTTAAAGGGCGTCGTGCTCATGTCACATCAAAATCACAATCCTTATTTTTCTTTACCAGGGTATCAGCGGCATCCTAGCCGACGAGATGGGTCTAGGTAAGACAGTGCAATGCATAGCGTTTCTATGCCACGTGGCAGAACGGCTCGGTGTTTGGGGACCATTCCTTGTGGTATCCCCTGCGTCTACGCTACACAACTGGCAGCAGGAGATGCAGAGATTTGTGCCGGATTTTAAAGTGGTAAGTTATGTTTTTGACCCATAAACATCCCTTTTTAGAATTTGATTCTTACGTGCGCTAAGTCCAATGGTGTTCGTTTTATCAAAATAGATTGGGGCAGAAACCTGGAGCTTATTAAAAAAATCAGCTTTAATTGTTCTCAACGTCTGTAAATATATTCGGGTTTCTTCTGTCGCATTTCAAAAACTCACCCTGTGTTATTTACTTTTTTAGTTGCAATAAAACAATGAGTACTTAATTTGAATTTAAACTTTATGTAGATGTCATAATCATTAAAATCAGAATGTAAGCCACACACAGGTGAGTGGCCAAGTATTTCCCAACATTGGAAACTTTATCCAGAAAGTGGATTGCTCTAAATGAAACATTTTAGGTACCGTACTGGGGCAGTCCAAGCGAACGCAAAATCCTCCGTCAATTCTGGGAACGAAAAGACTTACACACACGCCAAGCTGCTTTCCACGTAGTAGTGACGTCATACCAGATCGTGGTGTCAGATCTCAAGTACCTAAACCGCGTGTCGTGGCAGTACATGATCTTGGATGAGGCGCAGGCTATCAAGAGCTCTGCTAGCATGAGGTGGAAGTTGCTGCTCGGGTTCAGCTGTAGGAATCGGCTATTGCTGTCTGGTGAGTTTCATTATATCGATAATTTAACAAATGTCGATATGTCGTACTATAGTTTGACCGAAACTGCTGATCCGCGACTTAGGTATGTTCGCGGCGAGATGGGGGGCAGTGCAGGTCGTTCATTCGTCAACGCTCAAGGCGCGCGGCGTCCCGCCTGCCGCTTATTGGTCAACGCCTCGCCTCGCCGCGCATTCGTAAGGCGCGGAACAGTCGTCTCGGTCAAACTATTTCGATGACTGATGTCGATATCAGTCGTAAGGATTGAGTTCGTTGGTCATGCTAATTTAATATTTTCAAAACTTTCAAACGGCTCAATAGGGATGATGCCTTGGTAAAAAAAAAGAAACTATATTTAGTCCGTTAGTCAGATAATAAAAAAAAAATATTAGACTCGTATTTTTTGCTTTATCATACTCTTAATTAAAAATTACTTAGATAAAACGCATTAAAGTTGGGGAGTTGGGGTCGCTACGTCACAAGTAAGTATAAAATCTACATACTCGTGCCGTCATGGCACATTTTAACTCAATGTATCGCCGTAATCTATTGATAACGTAAAAAAAGAAAAAATACGTGTCCAATATTTTTTAATAATCTACCTGACGAACCAAAAAACTGTTTTTGTCATCATCCCTATTATACTGATGACGCACTTAAAACCTCTAAAGAAACTGATACTTAATTGACACTATCACAAACTGCATGCGTGAACTGCGTGCATTTTAATCCTGTGAGATTTGTAAGCATTCCTTCTTGTCTTTTACTAGATAGATTTGAGATGATATTTAATTAATATTTTGTCTCCAGGTACTCCAATTCAAAATAGTATGGCGGAACTTTGGGCTCTACTCCACTTTATAATGCCGACACTGTTTGATTCACATGACGAGTTTAACGAGTGGTTCTCGAAGGATATTGAAAGTCATGCTGAGAATAAAAGTACCATTGATGAGAGTATGTATCTGACAGAATATTATTTTTGTTATATATTTTTTTATATAGTACTAGCGCGCTTGCGGCTTTGTCTGCGTAAATAAAAGTAGCTTAAGTTACTCCTTATAACATCAGTTTTGTGCCAGTGAAAGTCCCGTCAAAATCGGTTCCAGCCGTTTCGGATATAAGCCGGAACAAACACACAGACAAAGTTAAAAAAAAATGTTTTTTGTTATAAGTACCGTATATATTATATATATGTACTTTCATATGCATTTTGTAAAAACTTATTTTGCTATTACAAACAGACACTTCCGTTTTACTTGTTTGTATAGAAGATGAATAAAAAAGTGTTCCGCGTTTATAGAATCTTATCATTTGTAATAGATACCGGCTGTTGCCAGCTTGAGTACCGCCACTTTTTATATTTTAAGTGTATACTGTTCAATCTACTGCGCAACTTGCGCAAATACTTTCCCTATAATGCGCAAACTATTGCGCAAAGTTCAAATTGATCAAGATTCTTAGCGCTTACTAATCACCCCTTCGGCCCTTCCAGTAGGTAACCTATTCATTATATATTTTTCAGAGCATTTATCACGTCTGCATATGATTCTAAAGCCGTTCATGTTGAGAAGAATCAAGAAGGATGTTGAAAATGAGCTGTCAGATAAAATTGAAATTATGGTGCATTGTCCACTTACTATTAGGCAGAAATTATTGTATATAGGTAAGTAGTTCAATGAATTAAGAAACGTTTTTTCCTGGCAACATTTAAGCTTGATTAGTGTTACCAGTATGCAATTTTTTTTAATGCAACTGATAAATTTGATTTAAATTGTGTTTTTAATGTTGATTCATATTGTTTCAGCTTTAAAAAAGAAAATAAAAATAGAAGAGCTGCTCCACTACTCAGTGGGAGCAGAGACAGGTCACAATGTAGATAAGAACTTTACGTCTAATCTAATGAACTTAGTTATGCAATTTAGAAAGGTGAGTGTACGCATTTCTTCTCTCTAAAAACTGCTTAAGGTTTAGAATTTATTATAATCTTTTATTTCATTAATGTAACATGTAAAAAATATTTTTATATTTTTATAAAAAAAATTAAAAATGTAAAAAATAGATAAGAAAATATTTGTTATGCTTAAGAATATTAGATCGCGGGGTTTCCTAATAACAGTGTGTTTTACGAAACAAGCAGTGATAGCCTAGTGGTGTGACCGTCGGACTGCCAAGTCATAGGTCTCGAGTTCGAACCCAAGGCGAACCACTGACTTTTCGGATTCATGAGCGTATTGTATAATTATCACTTGCTTCAAAAACGGTGCCTAAGAGATATTTCTCGACGGCATGTGAAGCCAAGTCAAGAGGCCCATGGGCAGCTTTAATACTCTTGACACCAGGTTAGTCACTAACCACACCACAAAGAAGAACTTATGAAATCCCGCGATCCCTGGAAAAAACGCACTTTAGGTAAATATGCATCCGAATATCCTATCTCAACTTATAACATATTTTCTGATTGCATATCCAGCAAATTGTTTATCAGAATATCTCCCACAGGTATGCAACCACCCAGAGCTATTCGAACGCCGTGACGTACGCTCCCCCTTCTCAATGCAAGTCGATGACTACCACATACCAAAACTAGTCGCCGAAGAATGCTTCCTCATCCGTTCAATCCCTTCAAACCGTCATCTTCTATACAACAAGTTATCTATTCTCACCCCCGAATATGTTCAGAGGAGTGTGAATGGAGAGGGGTGTAATGAGGATGAAAATGGGGTGTTTAGTGATAATGGGTGCTTTGCTTTCACGAGGTTCATTGATTTATCGCCTATGGAATTGTACAGGATTATGCTGTGTGGATGGCTTTTTGCGTAAGTATTTTTTTTTACAAAGTGGCGCTTTGTTCTTGTTAATAACTTAAGTTCAGAATTAACAATCTGTCTTTAGACCATCTTTTAGCCAAGCATGTCATATTATTACAATGAATGTTGTATTATTGGACTAGAAACGATACTGAATGGAACATGCTGTCTTGAATATCTAAGTTATCCATCCAAATAATAATAAGTGCAATAGAACAGAACAAGTTTTGATCTGCTTAAATGTTTGAGAAACTACAATGTGTAACGTTAAATGCGCAAAACCTCAGACATCCCAACTGATTTGTAATTCAATTGACCTATTTCAGAGAGAAATAAATCATTAAAATAATTTCATGGTTTTATGTGCTGTTTTAGTTCGTTAGATTCGTATTTGCATTGAAATAAAAGCTATCGTTATCCCGCGTATGAGAAAATTTTAATTGGTCGACAACAATTTGTGTTTGTTTACCTATTTTGGCGGGTTTGCGCATGTGATGGCTTGACCTATTAATAAATAGACACGGCAACGTTTTTAATGAAGATTTTTTGAAAAATGTGACCTATTTTAAAAAGTGGTTCAATTGTTTCTGCTCGTTATTCTGATCAAACTATTTTCAGGTGTTGCGTATTTAACGTTACACGTAAATAGTGAACGTAACACTATTAAGAATTGAGTTGTTCTCACCTTTAGCTAGTTCATCTGGGAATAAAAGTAAAGGAAATATACCTTGTTGCTTTCCTACTAGACTTTTTTTTACCAACTACAAGAAAACATTTTAGGATGCAACACATAGAAGAATGTCGAGACAAATACGAGAAACTCCGCCACCGTCACTATTGGTGGAACTCGTCGCAGACCTGTGACGTCAAACAGGAGGAGACAGAGACAGACGTATGCGCCGACTACTATGACAGAGTGAATAAGAAAGATATACTGCTTGTTTGTCCCAATGGTGACGTGTTGGGGAAGAGGAAGGAGGATAGCTTGATGTGGAGGGAAATGCTGTTTACTGATGCGTTGTGGATACAAGGTTAGTTCCCGGTAAAGGTGATTAAATTTGAGTTATAGGCCGTTAGATTTCGAACACAGTTCGAACCCGAATAACATAGTCTAGATTCTTTATTATCATCATCACTCTATTGCAGTCCATTGCTGAATATTCTCATGTCGCTGAGCTCGATTCTCATCCGGTATTAATGATTTCGAGATTTACAGAGTTCGAGATTGACTGCAGTCCAGCCGTCGAGGGAATGCATTCCTGACACCTGTCAGTTTGACAATTTCTAGTAGTAATAAGGATCAAATTAGCAAAACACATATTCGTTAGTATGAAACTAACAGGTGTCAAGAATGCATTCTGTCGATGGCCAGATTGTAGACATCAGTTGGCCATAGATATTGACCGAATTCAAAAGCCAAGTAGACTAAAATGGAGACATAATTAGTCAGCGACACTTCTTACGATAGATGCAAACTGGCATTTCATATTATCCATCCATTTGGTTACTCTTTCTAACATTTAAGTTTCATTTTTAATATGATTTTGTGATTAGGTGGTCCAGTCTACACGCACACGGACCACACAATACATTATACGCCTGAAACCATCGAGCACAAAGCGTTGAGGATAAGGAACATGAGGGAGAGCGAAGGACAGGTAATCTCAAATAGTATCTAATTTTATCTGTTCATGATGTAAAGCTATTGAAATGTGTCTATAATTCTAACAAAGATTTGTATAATTTGTCATTGAAATGGCAATTCTGAATTTGATTTATAAATAGAGTATAAGTAAAAAAACGGTGGAATTTGAAAATCTACAGACAGCAACACCATCTGTCCTAAGAAAAAAGAATTTGATACTTTTTGTTTTTGATAGGTTATTTTGTTTGCATTCTGATTTATTCCTGGTATAGAATTGTCACTTTAGCACGATGCATTGTGGATTTGAAACAGTTTTGTCATCGTATGGAGGTAGAGAATAGGTACGACATAGTCTATTATGCAAAAATCAAAATATCAAAATCATTAGATTACTTACACGTCAACTTTTCGATATCTTGTACAACATTGTCGCTTTTGGTTAAGGACGACATGGTGCTGTTCCTTCACATCTTGGAATTTACATATTATAAATTATATAATAACTCCCGCACTCTTATTTTTAATAGGTTTAACCATTTTTCTACTTTATTTTGTGAAAACAACATTTAACGCAAGCAATTTGACATTTCAAGTACCAAGTTTATTTTCAAGTAGGGCTAGACAATCCCTTATTTCAAGTAGGGATATATCCGGTATAAATGCCATATTTAACATGGAATTATTTGTTGTAGACGGAAATGCTCAGCGAAATCAAGACTGAAGAGGGCGGTGTGATCGCGGTGCCTAAGTTGGAACTGCCGGACGTGCCGTTTTTGGAACGACAGCCTATTTCCTACCCCGAGATGCCCACGTCTCTGCCTACCTTCCTGTACTTTGCTCAACAAAAGGTAACATATGTTTTAGACATGATTGTATAAAATTTTTGCCGCGGTTAAGACCCAGGCTATCAAATGATCCATCACATAGTCTAGCATCATCAAACCTTGATTGCTGGGAAACAACATTTATTTTTGGTGTGAAGAATCGCTGTTTACGGCAGCGCGCAATGTAACCCATACAAAAGCATGCAATAGTACAGGATTTCTGGGGGTATTTAAAGTTATAACGTTTAAAAAAGGTATGGTCCAACACAGAAAAATCATAATAATAATGACTGGGAGATAAGTGACTCGTGTTTTTTTACACCCGATATAATGTGCGTTTATGGGATTATGATTGTGGTTACAAATTTTTCTTTTTTTTTACATTTTGTAAATGTGTGTATGTGATGTATACAGGGTGGATTTTTGAGATGGGGCCATCTAAAAAAATAAAAAGTTTTTTTGCGATATCTGACTTTTCTAGTACGCAAACTTCAGTTGGTCCCGTAGAGTTTTTTGTTCTTATAAGGAACAGGAACGAATGGCATAAAAAAGTTTTTATGAAATTGCCCATTGTCTTGCTGACTATATTTTTTTTTAAATTTTCTCTAAAGGATAGTTTCCTAAGATCGTTTTCCTCTAGCTACAGCGGTTAAGGTACCTGCCCTTGCAGCCACGTCTTAGAAATCCAGCCTGTATAGCATAGCACTGTCATTCTTTTATCTGCTAATAAAGATATAACTGCAATGACAACTAGGATACTTAGCGAGATGTGCACTGGTTACCAAAATTGCACGATCACATTTCGGTAAGTGTCAGTGCCCAGTGCCAGTATTACCTGTGTCGATGGTCGACTCAGTTTGATATAATACACCTTGCACGTGTTTCACTACATAATTCTATTATTTATAGTTATGATTCATGTCCTTTACTGTCACATATACTATCGAAGAAACGCATGTCTGTACACTGTAAGGACTATTCTTGCTTGCTTAATCCGATCCAGCCTGTTCCTTGCTGTCCTCCACCAGCGACTCCCTAAGCCGAGGCTCGTACCACACAGGGGGTGCCCTTAGCGTGTAATCGCTTAGTTTCTAAGTTTTATGCCCTGGCTGGAGGCCTTAATTTATTGAGGCAGCTACAGGAAAGTTCGGTTAAGGAGACAACCTCCTAGGTTGACCTGCAAGATGCCACACAAAAAAAAAAAAACTATTCTTGCTTGCAGCGCTCGGCCGCTATAGTAACGTGTGTGCACGGGATTTTGTTTTCAAATTTGTAAGATATGCATTACCCCGATAGTACATGTCCTTACTGACATTGCCTTCAGCATTCAATAAACATGTCAATATTCTCGTGTAGGTGTGCACATGCACGCGCGCTCCATTCGCGGCATCTCGAAGCTTCGCCTACCACGTGACTCGTCACCAACAAGCTGAGTCTGGTGCAGGCTGGCGATATTTGACGCGACTTACAGATACTGCTAGACCGCCTTGGGGCTGGGCAGAGCTGCAGGTGCCAGGTAAGCTAATCTACTTTACTTCTTAATTAAATAAACGCTCGAGTAGATCCCTTTCCAAAAAAGATAAGACTAATGAAAACACAGAAGATGCAGTATTCAGCTGGTGAAAATGATAATGAAAATGCACTCTGAATTGCCGTTGTAAACAGTTGAATTATTGAGTGATGTGGCTCCCAGCCATATCACAGACTTGCTCGGTTTCGTAACAATGCTAAACAATGAAATTGGCCTCACGATATTTGGAGATTTTTTTTTTCAAACGTTTCGGGCGAATTTGTAACTATAAAATATCGACAGACTTGGGGTCATACTATGACGTGTTAAAGCTATCATTGTTCCATTGTGAAAAAGGGATAATGCTATTCGTCCTGTATAGCTCTATCTCTCTCTGACACTGGAACAATTATGGCTTTAACATGTCATAGTTACTGCCCTTGATTTCTCTGTTTCTCTAAAACTTCTCATCAAGTCTTAATAATTTAATTTGTGTTTTAGACAAAAACCAACTTGTAAGCGATGCTGGCAAGCTAACTGCTTTGGATTCGTTGCTGAGAAGACTGAAGGAACGCGGACATAGAGTGCTTATATACAGCCAGATGACCAAGATGATTGACTTATTAGAGGTATGTTGACATTTTCCATGAATTGGATGTAACTAACTGTATTGTGGAAAACAATAGTTATAGTCGTTGAAATAATTACCTTATTTTTACCTTTCAGGAGTACATGTGGCACAGAAAGCATAAATACATGCGGTTGGATGGATCAAGTAAGATCTCCGCTCGAAGAGATATGGTGGCAGATTTTCAGGTATTTAGCAGTTACTTATATTATTTATATGATGTGTCATGTTTTCTACCAAGTTCATCAAGATCTCAAGATAATCGCTGGGTCGTTAGTGTACAAAATTTAACTTTGTTGTTTTTAGAGTTCTGTACCTCGAAAGGAAAAACGGAATCCTTATAGGATCACTCGTGTGTCTGTCTGTCTGTACGTCCGTCCGTCCGTCCGTCCGTCCGTCCGTCCGTCCGTCCGTCCGTCCGTCCGTCCGTCCGTCCGTCCGTCCGTCCGTCCGTCCGTCCGCCCGTCCGTCTGTCACAGCCAAATCTCCGAATCTTATGGACCGATTAAGTTGAGATTTGGTACACATATGTATTTCTGTGACCCAAACACGGACGTGTAGCGTAAATAAATGAATTTTGAATATAGGGGTCACTTTTGCGGAGCAAATAAGAAAATTAAAAACAAATGTTTTGCAAACGGTACCATGTGATATATTAAATGAAAAGGATTCTTGCGAGGATCTCAAGTATTTTTTTAAATATAATTTTAAAATAAATGCTTTTAAAGATATTTAAGAAAATCGATGAAAATTGACCATTCCACATATCTTCTAAACTACAGGGCCAAAATTTTTGAAAAAAATATGTAGAATGCTTCTTTACTCATAGATAACAGGAAAACCTATAAGAAGTCTATGGTCTTAAAATAACATGGTAAATCTTGCAATATTGTGCGTACAAACTTACATTTGTAGTTGGAATGTATGAAAGAACATGTTTTTCAACTGCAATGTTAACTTTGTTCTTGGGATAAATTCATCCCAACTACGGAACCCTTCATTGACAATGTTAGCTGTTATGAAACCAGTCATATTATTTATTAGACAGCTGATTGAATTGAATATGCTTTCAGAAGAGCACAAGAATTATACTTCTTGTTTCCACAGGCCCGCTCAGACATATTCGTCTTCCTTCTCTCAACGCGAGCAGGCGGCCTCGGTATCAACCTCACAGCGGCCGACACAGTAATCTTCTACGATTCAGATTGGAACCCCACCGTAGACCAGCAAGCCATGGACCGCGCTCACCGACTGGGACAGACTAAGCAGGTTACTCATTTAAAATTCAAAGCATTTATTTCATATAATTTCACACCTGTCTTCCCCGAAGGGTTCTTGCGGACGGTGAGCAATGGGTAGCTCGCCGTCCGATAAGGACCAGGCCCGGGTTTACGGCGCGTTGTGTTCCACGCGCGCTTCAAAGAGATGTCAGCAGCATTGACGGGGTCCGCTAGGGCCGATGCCTGCCGGGGTTGCGGTTATTGTCCGAAAGGGTTATTACCTTGGCCCCTGGTAATATAGGCAATTGAAGGAACACGGGTGGATTTTAGTCAGTAGTCCACCCAGAGCGGGAGAAGTTATTTGATAATTTTCCAACCAAAAAAAAGGCAGAAGTGTACTGTAAGTACACTTCTGCCTTTTTTTTGGTTACATTTCGTTTGGGTACATTTCGCCAGTTATATTTGAATCCCATGTAATAGGGGGCGAGCCTATTGCCATCAACCGGGCACAAATAAAGATTCTGGGCTGTTACTGAAAAGTTCCTGATGGAAGAACCTAATAGCACTGCCCGACCTTGGAATTGAACCCAGGAACTCATGCTCAGCAGAAGCGCTTGCAAAGATGCAGCGTTTATTTCAATTAAACTATTTACAGGCACTTTTGAATTGCTAAAGGAGTCAGTCATTTAAAAAAATGGAAGTTATTTGGCTATTCCAAAGCGTAGTAGGTTCCTATGGAGAAACTTCAGGGACACTTTTAAATTATATTGTAACAAGTAACAAAATTATTTATATCGTCAGGTCACCGTGTACCGGCTCATCTGTAAGGGCACTATCGAGGAGCGGATCATGCAGCGCGCGAGGGAGAAGTCAGAGGTGAGTAGAAACAGATAGATGAAGGAACATTGTGAATCTTTGAGACGCATGCTACAAAACACACAACAAAACAGAACGATGTTTTAATTACGTTTAGCGCTAAACACATTTAGTGATTTCTGTTGCAAACGTTGTGAATTTTGTGATAAAAGCTTGAACTCAGTTGGAATAAGGTTCAAAACACGGTACAAAAACTGTCTCGAAGATTTAAGCTTTAAGTTATAAACTCGTTTTGTAATGAGACGGATTATGTTTATATTAGCACTAGCTTTTGCCCGCGGCTTCGTCCGCGTGGTGGTCGGAAATTATAGTACTAACGAAAGTAACATACTACCGGAATGAAAAGTATATGTCCTAACCCAAGTCATTGTCTACCCATGTGCCAAATTTCATCCAAATCTGTTCAGTCGTCTTAGCGTGAAAGCGTGACAAACAAATAAACAAACAAGCAAATGAACAAACAAACTCACTTTCGCATTTATAAAATTAGTTAGGATTAGGGTTAGGATGTGTAAAACTTCGTTCTGTGTCTGTCAATCGTGGTGGTGGTAAACAAGATGTCAATATACGTAAGTCAGTCAGTTCTCAGTCAGTCAGTTTTTCTAATTAAAGTCTTAATAAGGGTGTCAGAACAAGGTTCAAAATAAAAAAAACGGTTTGATGGTTTACCTCGGTCTGAAGATAGACCGTGTTTTGTAATAATACCAATGAGGCTGCGATGTCTGTTTATCAAATTACAGAAAGTGTGAGGATATTTTGTGAAACATGTGTTGTGATTGTGGTATCGATATCCATACCCTCACGTTTATGAAGTTACCCGAACTAATTAAAGTTGCTAATAAAGACATTATCTTTTTTTTTCTAAACATAATGAAGTGATTAAAAAGACACTGTTCTACAGATCCAAAGGATGGTCATTAGCGGGGGCAATTTCAAGCCAGACACATTGAAGCCTAAAGAAGTGGTGTCTTTACTGCTAGATGATGAAGAAATTGAACTCAAATGTAAGTACAGATAGCATAATTTAATTAAATATAGCATAATTATATTGGGCCTTTTTGGCGCAGCCTTGAAACACTTTCCTGCTAATTTCTTAAATCGCACTTTACCTTTTTTTTTGCTGTACCTATATTACCCATACAGGGTGGCATCGACGCGATAACTTTTATCATGGATTCAGTACATGATTCTGAACACACCCGCGTTGAAATTTTTCGTCGGTTAATAAAAATAAAAAAAATCTGCTGTTTCATAGAAAAGTGCAATACCTACGCGGTCAAAATGTATGGAACAGTTGAAAAAAATAAAAAATAACCGACGAAAAATATCAATGCAGGGGGTTTCATAATCATGTACTGAATCCATGGTAAAAGTTTTTGCGTCGATGTCCCTGCCACCCTGTATTGTGTGCTTTTTAGTCTGTGAGAAATAAATGTATTTACTTTATTTCTTTCGTTTCTTTACGTGAAAATATTCACTGCTCTAGACTTTTACATATCGTGGAGAGAGCGGGACCACGCCGTTATAAATAAAAAAATGTGTTTCTCTTACAGATCGCCAGAAGTCTGAAGAGAAGAAACTAATGGAAGAAAGAGAACGCAAAAGGAAATTAGGCATATTGCCTCAAGTTGTAAGTATTACCAAACACAACAATGACCATACTATAACTTACGATTAGACCGTTTGTCAGACTTAAAACCGGTTTACTTCCCCCACGTCAAATTCTGCTCAAGTTAATCTGCAAGCAGAAGTGTCTTGACAGATAGTTTTATACAAAATCTGTTTCATTTGTCTATACTCCATTTGAAATAAGATTAGACATTTAAACAAACCTTTTTACAGTCCATTCTACCGATTTTGACTTCTATACCGTAGGCATAAGGAAGGCATTAAAAGCAAAAAAGTGGTTACAATACCAACTGTTTACTACGGCTGCCATTTGTCATGCCGTCAACGCAATAGAAGTCAAAATCGGTTGAACGGACTGTAAAAAAGGTTTGTTGAAATGTCTAATCTTATTTCAAATGGAGTATAGTAGATAGTGCCTAAACGATAAATGATGTTTATTTCTGCGGCTGTTATCCTTAAGAGTATGACAAAAGGTAAGAGTCCAGGTCATGATTCTCTATCCATTGAACATCTGGTTCACGCTAGCCCACATATAAACAGATTATTAGCAATGTTCTACTCGCTATGCGTGAGCCACTCTTATCTCCCGCCGGACCTTATAAAAACTGTGGTTGTGCCTATAGCTAAAGACAAAACCGGTGACTTGGCTGATAAAAGTAACTATAGGCCCATTTCTCTAGCTACAGTTACAGCGAAGGTGTTTGACGGTTTGCTTAATACACAGTTAAGTAAATATTTATCTCTGCACGACAATCAGTTTGGATTTAGACCCCGATTATCAACGGAAAGTGCCATACTGTGTCTTAAGCATACCGTCAGATACTATAATGACCGTAAGACCCCGGTATACGCGTGTTTTCTCGACCTGTCCAGGGCCTTTGATTTGGTGGCGTATGATCTCTTGTGGAAAAAACTTGAGAGTATCAACCTACCACCAGAACTTGTTACCACCCTCAAGTATTGGTATACGCACCAAGTCAACAGCGTCAGATGGTCGGGGGCAATGTCGGAGCCATATCGATTACAGTGCGGTGTAAGGCAGGGTGGACTGACCTCACCCTCGTTATTCAACCTTTACATGGACGCGCTGATCGTTGCGCTGAGCAGTCAGCACGTCGGCTGTCATATAGACGACGTGTGTATCAACAATTTAAGCTATGCAGACGACATGGTTCTGCTGAGCGCGTCGATTTGTGGCCTAAGGAGGTTGATAGCGACATGTGAGGATTACGCTGTTAAACATGGACTTGTATATAATATTAAGAAAAGTCAGTACATGGTCTTTGAGGCCGGCGGTGCTATATGCCCCGACTATGTACCACCTATACGTCTAAATAGTGTACCCTTAGACAGGGTGAATCAATTTAAATATCTAGGACATGTAGTCACGGCTGATCTCAGGGATCATGCTGACTTGGAACGGGAGCGGAGGGCTTTATCTAAAAGAGCTAATATGCTGGCCCGCAGGTTCGCGCGTTGCTCTGATGGCGTGAAAATAACTCTTTTCCGAGCATATTGCACGTCCATGTACACCTGCAGCCTGTGGGCTAATTACACGCAGAAAAGCTACAGCACCCTCCGCATCCAATTTAACAACGCGTTCAGAGCGACATTGGGTCTGCCTCGCTACTGCAGCGCTTCGGGTATGTTCGCATGGGCGCGCACGGATTGTTTTCATGCGACCATGCGGAAGCGCTGCGCGTCTCTAGTGCGCAGAGTGCGGGCCAGCTCCAATGTTGTTCTGAATATGATAGCAAATAGGTTGGACTGTCCTTATGTGCGACACTGCTGTGACAGACAAGTTACATATAGTGTCGCACGTAATAGACTATTGAAATGACTAAGGGCTAATTAATTAATTATGATTGAATGTAATTTGAATTTAATGTTTCTAATTTGTGTTGATGTTGTGTTCATATTGTATTTATTCGTTTGTTTAGTAGTGTAGTGTGAGCTTGGAGACGCAAATGTAAAGAAGGTTTCAATATGGGTTATGTGGTACCTGAAATAAATGAATTTAATTTAATTTAATTTAATTTAATTTCTGTAAATTGGTTTTCGATATTTGTAGGCAAAATTTTTGTAAAAAAAAAAATAGTTTTTACAAACACTTTTATACCACAAAAAATATATTTAATAAAACAAGATTAGGTCGGTGTCCAACTACTTTGAGAATAAGCACTGAAACCAGTTACAGTTACTGTTAGCCTGTATCATCCCATTGCTGGGCAAAGACCCCATGAATTCAAACAAAGTCTATCATAGAAAAAAAATCTATTCAACAGCAGCAAGCCCCAGTGACAGTGGAAGCTAAGCGACCTCGCGACTCCGCGTCGGAGCCAGGCAGTCCGTTGCAAGTTGACGATGATGGAGACAAACTAGTGGTGGACATACCGGTCTCACCCGCGCCTATACGTAAGTACAGTGCGATAAGGATCTTTTGGCACTCGAATGACGTTCACAGGGAGGAGCTGTTTGTAAACATTTGTGAGAAAACTTGTTTTTGGAACAAGGTTCTTTAACGCGGCTTGCGGAAGGAGTTGACTGGTAAAAATCGTCACGTAAGGAAAGAGCGTTATGCTCCCATCCATGCGACTCTCTCTCTCTCTATCTCTTTCTATTATATACGTGTGTGTGCGAGTATCGCGTAAGGAACTTCGCTCCTGACGGAGGTCCCCCGACCGCACACGTCTTTTTCAATACATTTCGCCGCCATTTTGAAGGCGGCGCGGGCGTTAGCTCCGATTCTGGCCACTCGCCAAAGATCCTTGTACCGCTATACTTTAGGTCCTTAGATAAGACCAACACAGACAACCATAAACATCGAACTTCGAATGGTTTGTGAGCGAATATTGATCGATTGATGTTTATATTTCTTGGTGGATTGGTGATAATACGATTCAAACCGTGTTGTAAAATTCGGTTCAATAATAGTCACGAGGTTAAAATTGGTTTAAAAACTTAGGGTAAAGCTACGGTTTCACGTCACTGAAACGGTGATTATTAGGTAAGTTGGTGTGTTTTCCTAGAGAGAGTTTTTAACACCGTAAAGTCAAACCCCGCCCACCAAAGATTTAAATCGCTAGATTTGCCCTAACCGTATTCTATCACAAGAAAAAGTGTCTTTATTGAGAAGAGTGAGTTCACACATAAATAGCGTTTCCATGACAAACAAGTGTAGTCATTGCGTCATTGTGTGTCAGCGGTGTCATAACGAAACAGAAACGTGACTATATTTTGAAGCGGTAGTGCGAATCTAACGATTTAAATCTTTGCCGCTGTCATCATTTTCATGATAGCTGTCACTGCGGCCGTTAAGTGCGGCCACCGCTCTTCTAGGAAACCTAGCTTTAGACTAGTGGTGCCTTGAGGTTTCTTACGAACCAAGTCTGCTTCAAACCTATGTTAGTCAATGTTTCGCGAGATATATGCGCGACGTACCCGCGCCAGTTACAGACTCCGTGCATAAGTCACGCATTTTGACGTCATCATTTACACTATGCATGTAACATGCACATGGTACTTAGGACTTGTGACCTGAAAAAGGCGGAAAAGATCCATGCATAAGTATAATTAGACTAATGTTCCCACTGCTGGGACAAAGGCCTCCTGTCTGTGAGAGGGAGCGGGCTGTAATCCACCACGCGGGCCCAGTGCGGGTTGGTAGATGTCACATGTCTTCGAATTTTAAGTTCTAGAACATCCGGTTTCCTCACCATGTTTTCCTTCACCATTTTGAGAGCAGTGGTGATGAAATTAAATACACTAAGTAAAGTGCCTGCTTGGGTTCGAATTCACGACTTACAACTTGTAAGTCGGTGATAATACGATTTTAATATTGAATTGTCCGTATATCCCTTAGCGTCGTACTCGGGCGCGGTCCGCGCGGGCGCGTGGGGCATGTCCCGGCCGGGCCGCGGCGCGAGGCGTGGCCGGCCGCGCGGCTCGCGACACGCGCTGTCGCGGAGACCGGAGCCGCAACCTGCTGACAACGCGATTGCTGTAGCTGCTGGTATGTTACTATTTTATTCAACGTTGATTTTACCAACGTCAGATATCTTTTATCTTTGGAATAAAATTGACGTCTGACAGATTCGTATGGAACAATTTAAAATTATTTTTCGAATAAGGATATCTGACTGTCGATAAAATCAGCTCTTAGTTATACAAATGTAGAAAGAAAAGAAATAAAGAAAATACATTTATTTGCATTAAATATGATGCATATACATAAAAAAAACACAAATACAAAAAAAAGTTTGGGAAGAATGCGTCACATCCACGCAAAACAGATATCGAGCATAATGCTGTGACACTATGCAAAACAGAGTTACAGCGTTGGTTTTTAGCGACAGCCGACGTTGATGCTTCAACTTTTTTATGTTTTTAGTTGATCAAACTAAGGGTTGGTAATTAGTCAGTTTCATTTATGGACATCTATGATACCAGAGACATCGATAGTGGAAATATGAAGTAACATAGGATATTTTGTAAAAAATTAGTGTATACAGGATGGATTTTTGAGATGGGACAATAATGTACCTTAACCATTGTAGCTACAGGAAAATGGTCTTAGGAGTCTTTATCTTTTACAGAGATTTTGCAGACCCCTCTGTGTCTCGGAAAATACGATAAAAGAAGATTAATGTACAGTCAGCTGCAGAGAAATCTCACCCGCTAGCAATATATTTTTATGCTGAGCATGATGATTATGAAAATAAAGGTTAATGAATGAAACTGGTATTTGAAAAATCGTCATACGATGATGAGTGATAGAAAGTGCCTACTGTCGCGTGTCGTCAAGACTTATGTTGCCTTAGAGACATAGTCGCAATACTTAATTATTTTCACTTCCACTCAGGCGCCGCCCTCCTAGAATCCGACGCGCCGCTAGAAACGATCTCGGCGCCCGCGACGCCCGACGCCAGCACGCTGCGCGCGCGGCGCGGGCCCGGGCGGCCGCGCCTGCGCGCCGCCGGCACGCCGCGCGCGCCGTCGCGCCGCCCGCGCCGCGCGCGCGAGCCGCTGCTCGTGCCGCTCGCGCCGCCGCCCTAGCTGGCCCGAGGGCTGGCCGCGGCCAAGCCTACTGGATAATGTACTGTTATTGTACGCCTGTTACCAGGTTACTAGTTTTTTTTTTTATTTGGTACAGAATTAACACTTTTTAAACGTTAAAGTGCTCCTGAGCTCAAGCTCAGGTTTGCTTCTAAGGAAGTTAATGCTATAAACGCTAATACACGACTGTGATCAAACATTTCATATGTTCTTCTTCTTAGTATGTCGATAGAAATATAAAATGAACATTAATTTGATATAAATTGGATTCATTTTCGTTGAAACATTAGTGCTAAACTTGAGCAAATTATAAATTAGATCTCAATCTAAAGATTATAACAAACAAACCTTAAAGTAAATTCTTCAAAAAATAAAAGCTCTGGCTTTCCCGTCAACCCACAATAGTATAACGCCCATACAAGCTAAAAATGTTACGTAAAAGAAACACTCTTATCTGTACAACACATTTTTTTTTTTTGGTTGGCAAATTATCAAATAACTTCTCTCGCTCTGGGTGGAGCGGGAGTGCGTGTCAGACTTACTGAATAAAACCCACCCGTGTTCCTTCGGTTGCCCTGTTGCTGAGGGGCCATGATTTTTGTACGACCACACTTGTCTTTCCACGTTGAAAGACATTAAATATTTTGATTTTTTTGCTTTTTTTTAGCATGTGTGGTATGGATGCTATACTATTGCGAGTTAACGAAAACGCTTTTCATCAATTAACATACTGTATAAAACTAGTCATTCTTGTGTAAAATTAAACGATTGTTATTCACATTGTTTCAGAAGCCATAAATATTCGCGGTTCAGCGCTCACAGCTAACAACTATCTACCCACCTCTAGTGCAATTATTATAATCACGGAGTGGCCAGTACATCTTGACACACGACATAACAGAGAATTAGGTATAAATGTACCGAGTTTCTACATTTTCCTTCAAAGCCGCGCCCCCAAGAAGTATCAAGAAATACTGGTCAGTCAGCCGTCGCCAAACTAGTTAACAGATAATGTACAAATAACCCTTTTAGATACAAGTATTATGGCAAAGTTTAACTTTGAACGCTAAGTTATTAAGTAACAATGTAAATAGTCAGAATATTAACGAATAACTAATATTATTTAGCGCTAAAAATCTTATAAGTGAAATGGAATATGTAAAGTGTATTTTCCTTTTTGTATCATATTTGGTAAACAAATACAGTGTACTGATATATCGATTTTCTTATAATTAATGTGTTTAATCGAAACGGTTATTCCATTGATTGTTTTGAAAAATCGTGTTGTCCGTGTAGTTAAGTTTTAGTGTTTGTTTACCAAATAAGAAATGTAAGAAAACACACACTGTATGTAATGACGTTTGAACGGTCGTGTTGTGCAGTTGTAAATTGATTTGGTAGTTATTACAAATCGGGGAAAGTGTAATGTCAATAATATTAATGAAAGTAGATAGATTACCAATTAACATGTATATTTCACTAAACCAGTGACTACTAGCTTGTAAGGGCCTAAGAAAGAAGGTAGAGCTTATGAATTCAATTTGTAAGTCACATTTAACATTTTAATTTCGCAATAACTGGATTATGGTTGTGCAGTGGTGTAGTTCTGCCTAATCTTTAGAGACGGAGTTTTGGCGAAAGCCTTTTTGAATTTCGCGGGATACCTTAGCGTATCCTCCATAAGGGGCGGGCTTCCAACCAATCTAGGGGACAAATTATACCTTCTGACTTTTAGTACACACGGCTACACATCAAATTATACATTTCCAGTATAAGCTAACCTCGCATTGTACGGAAATCCTATACAATACGAGATCAGCATAAACTTAAAATGTATAGCTTGATGTGTAGCCGTGTGTACCATTCATATTTGACTTGTTTTAAGTTGTTGCACTCTTCTCAACAGTATACAAGTATTTTGAATTGTTAAATTGTTATAAATATGCAAAAAGATGTACTGCCAAAAACCAAACTTCAAAGTGATATAAATTGGATTTCTAAAGAACAAATCACTAGTGTTCAATGAAATAGACTGGCCTTCTAACTGTATGACTGTAACTTGACGAAAATATAACTAAATAAATGAGTTAAATTAATTATTTTTGTTTTATTTTATCGACGTCCTTGCGCGTCTATATTCCCAAGTTTGAGTTGTCTTTAGTAAAGCACGGAGTTGAATTTCCATGGTGCATTGTGTTGTTATTCATTTTCTATGTTCCAAGTTTATCCACCCCAAAAACGCAATATCCAACTCAATAATATATAATATAAACTAATCGGCAAATCAGCAAAAATATCTACTCTGTTCGCTAGTGACTTAACTAGCTGGTACTCTTGTATTACTGAGACTAGCATGGCCACCATCAGGGATTTTAATTTTGATAACACAAAAAATTAGTCTCAAATCACTCACTGGTTCAAAAGAGGGTTTATAGGTGGCCGATTTGGGGAGCATCTCCCCAACCTTGATCTCTTCTAAGAGAGGCTCCTCCCTTATTTTATAAAGGATTTGCGCACTAACTCTACCACGTCCGCTTCATATCTCAACCCAGCGTCCATGTTCAGACTAGTTATGTTCAAATCCGCTAGAAACTATAGACGTGTTATAGACTATGAAATATATTTTTCTAGCGCGTTATTTTATACGCTATCATTATAACACGTTGTTACAAAACTCGTCCAGTCTCAACGCAGAGACGTTGTCATTTTATTTGCCAACACGCTAGATGGATTAATGTTGCGCGGTGAATATTATTTCACAACGCGCTGTACACGAAAGAATATAATATTTTTCTCATGAAGCGTTACAAATCAATGAACATTAATGTAAAAAGTGTAAAAATTTTGATTGTCCAACTAAATCTGACTATTACTAATCGCGATTTACAAAAAAAACGTGGAATAAAATTGGTTGTCATGAACTTTAAATTCACACCAACACCTCGGACTTCAGGTGCAAAAACAGTACTATTTGACCCCCTTTATAAAACGCTTAAACCCCTTACACTCTACATGTAGGTAATATTTTTTCTTATAAAAGATTCACGTGGTTAGTATCACGTGTGGAGTCGCGATTGTCAAATTCGATTTACTTGTATCAAAATTATTTTTAAATTTAGAGAATTTATTTTGCAAAATAACAGACGACGTGGGCCGACTGCCGCCCGAGTTCACCCGACGCGCTGTGCCAGACTATAAAACTTTATTGCTATCCCATTCTGGCTCCGCTGTGCACGTTTAGTTTGTTGAAGTAATATATTTCTAGCGCGAAGTCATAGTCGATCTAGCAAACGCTAGATGCTTTGTACACATATCGTGTTATGTTTTGGCGCTATACCTTTTATTAACCACCACTAGTTCAGACCGAGATTAGGTGCCTCACTGACTTGATTGACCGTCTCACCCAGCAGGGTAACGTTGAGTGTTGCCGCCACTGCACTGATTTGGTTCTAAACAGCATGTTTAGTTTTAGTGGGGTTAGGTTTCAAACCGTTATTAACAGCCTAACATACTATCCTCTCAAGATCATCGTTTCACTAACACGTTCAGTGCCGGGAATCCTCCTGGAGGGTTCACCCAAGTCATATTTGGAATGCCGGGAGCCCTCGTGGAGGGTTCATTTTAAAGGTAGGTTTTTCTTAGCGGATTCGGCATTATAAACTGTGACACTAAAATTAGTTTTATATTTTAGGTAACAAGATTTTAAACCTAATATACATATAAATAGTAACACTTCTCGAGGGTTAACTTTAGCGCAAACGTAATGCCGGTGACCCTCCTGGAGTCAACTGGCAATATGTATGGCGGCATGGCGTATGAGCTCTATGAAAAAGGGGTGGAGTCGGAAAGTGTTAACGCGCTGTCAAAGTCACTTGGTTTAAAAGACATGTAGATTTGTACGTCATCAGCATATAAATATATATAATATACATACAAGTAAAGGTACCAACACTTCTGCCTAACCCTTCGGTGGATACAAGTGTGATGTTATGTTGTATTGAAAAATAAAATATTGGTGCCGATTTTCTTGTCACAAATGCGTCTAAACTAGACTAAAAATCACCATTTAGTTTAATCGTGTCAAATGTCGATTTCCCATTCTTCAGAATGGGAAATCCGTCATAGACTAAAAGTGACACAACTATATATTTTAGTTTGACAGCACTAAGATGGTACTGAGATATTAGTTTAGTGAAAATGGCAATTCTGCTATTCTGATTTTGATGTTTTTCACCTAAAATTTAGATTTTCTAACTAAATCTGACTATTTTTAATCGCGACTAAAAACGTGTGGAATAAAATTGGTTGTCATGTATTTTAAATTCACACCAACACCTCGACTTCAGATGTAAAAACAGTACTGAATCTTTTTTTTTTTTCTTTTGCTTATATCTCGAAAATGGTGTGTCCAATCGCAAAAATAATGAAAATTTCGACCCCCTTTAAAAACTTTAACACCCCCAACATTCTACGTGTAGGTAATAATTTTTCTTATTTTCCATATAAAAAGTGAAAAATTCCATTTATTTATTTATTATTAGGCTCTTCAACAATGAGTATGCTATTACTTAATTATAATTAGTACATTGCAAACTTAATTAAGCGCCTCATTACTTATAGAAAAGCACAGCATGCACTACATTATGCGCAGATAATAACATAATTAATTAATTAAAACAAGTAATACATAGTTTAGATCAAAATAAATTAATAAAAGCTAAATTGATTACAACAAGTAAATTAAAATACATTGAATAAATTAGATTAGATTAGATGTTATAATTTTAAATAAGATTAGGTATTATTTGAATTTATACTACATAGAGACACCCATTAAATGGCAAGTGAGGCTTTTTTTAGAGCAGTGATGAATGAAAGAGGTCAATGTCGACTTCGTGCTCTTTGTATGCAGCATACATTCTGGACAGTGGACAGTATTGCACTGTTGGTATGACATCTTGGCATGCAGAATAGCCTCCTATTAGAACTTTTTGGCAGACTACGTGGCACATGGAATAACACCCTACTGAGCAAATCGGGACAGTTCAGAGAGCCTGTTACCAGTTTCTTAAGGAAAACCAAGTCTAGCATATTCCTGCGTTTCTCCAGCGTCACCATTCTAAAATACTTCAGTCTTTCTTGGTACGAGTTGAGTTTTTTTCCCATATTACTTTTATAGGTGAGATGCCATAAGAACCTTTTTTGTAGCCGTTCGATGCGCTTGATGTGGATCTTATACTCAGGTGACCAGACCACACTGCAATACTCGAGATGGCTTCTAACTAGTGAGTTGTACATAATTTTCTTAATGCTAGGTTTTTTGAAGTTCTTACACTCTCTCATAACGAAGCCAAGCATCTTTGAGTTTTTTAATATAATTTTGTCTATATGTTCTACTAAGCTTAGCTTTTTGTCGAACTGAACACATAGGTCTCGAATAGTTTCGACTTCCTCAAGCTGCTGACCATTCAATTTATAGACTGACTGCATGATATTAAATTTTTTTGTGAATTTGATATGATGCCATTTTTTTACATTCAAAGACATTTTGTTGTGCTCACACCAAATAGCTTGTCTAAGTCGTTTTGAAATAGTACCGAGTCCGCAGGATTTTTTATAATCTTTATAGCTTTGAGGTCATCAGCGAATAAGAATATATTCGAGTTGGAGAAGCATTTGTAAATATTATTTATAAAAATAATGAATATATGCGGACCCAAATGAGATCCCTGAGGGATTCCCGACGTTGCAATGTACGAATCTGAAGAGCAGCCATTTACCACAACCTTGAGTATCCGTCCAGACAGATATGATTCAAACCAACCTAAGAGGGGGTCCGATACGCCATTCATTTCAAGCTTCTTAATGAGTATGCCATGGTCTACCATGTCAAAAGCCTTGCTGAAGTCGGTGTGGACTGCATCAACCTGGACATGCGCATCAACCGCTTCAACAATGCTTTCAACATAAGTCACCATATAAAACACGTCGAAGCTGCCACCCATGCGCGCCTCCGGCTCTGAAAAAATTCACGTGGTAGGTATCACGTGTGGAGTCGCATTCGATTGTCAAATTCGATTCAGATGTGTCAAAATTATTTTTAAATTTAGAGAATTTATTTTGCAGAATAGCTTTGAGATTCTCATCCTATATTAAAAAGTACTCTGTGATTCTCATAGTCAAAAGGAAGGAAAGTAAGGTATTTTAGTGATAGTTTAGTTAGCCTTTCAACTGTCATTAACGAGACACAATAGAATTTTAATTGTTATCCACCTCAATGAGGCATCGTAACAGATAATGAGTTAGTTTGGTTCGGTTTACAAGATAATCGGCACCACTGTCACCAATATAATCTTTGCTTGGCGTTCCCCTTTATTGTAAAGTGGGTATGATAGCCGTGTCCTGTAGGCCATACGTGTGCCAGCGCGTGGTTATCAAGCGAAACGTAATGATCCAACGACACGACATCAGCAAATAATTTGTCAAGCCAGTGAACGGCTGAGTAATCAACGTTGCACCTGATTCACGTCACGCCGTAATATTGGGGGCATGTAATAACCTACATGATAATTTCTAATTCTTTATATAGGTACCAGTTTTGAAACAAGCTGTTAATATTTGGCAGACTAAAGAAGTTGGTCCTGTACCTATTCGGCGAGCTTTTGAGCCGATTTATTGACGCAATTCAATTGTGTAGTAGGTACTAGGTGCGCCCCGCCGTTTAAATCGGATAATTCTCGATCCGGTGGGAATATTGACTCACTTCCGCATTTATAACATTAGTTAGGATTTGTATGTACCTAGAGGCCCGCAGGCTCTCTGCAGGCTAAAAAATCAAAATCAAAAGTCATTTATTCAAACTAGGCTGAGAATCAACATTTTTCGAACGTCCAAATTACATAAGACAGTCCCCAAAAACGCCCAACCATCACCACTTCCTAGTGCCTTTAGCTGGGAAGAAGAAGTGGCGCAACAAACTCTCCAGCAGCACAACTGTCTGTTCAAGTTAGAAAAAAAATGATTCTATACAATAGTATGCAAAATAATTTACATTGTGTAACACAAAAGGGTCATTGTCATAACCCTAAAAAAAACTGTTCATACGAATCATTAAGACACTTTTAATAATTGTGTCTTAATTTTACATCATATTAATAAAGTAAACGAAACGTACTATACCATAACTGTAACAGATTTACTATAAATTTATTTATTTTACTTTATACCACCAGCATGTAACCGAATTGTCCACTTCGGTGGCCTGTTCGGATTCTACCTTTCAATAGAATGTAGCTTATAATAAATACATGTTTTTTATTATTTTCAAAAATGATATGTTTTCCTAATCTACGTATGTTTTCCATTTAACGTTAAAAGTATTAAAAAAATTGATAGAAATAAAACACACTTTTTGCATCATTTAATCTTGTCACAACATTTTTTGTCTTTCCGGTGGACATTACTTTCGATACTGACTAAAATGAAGTAAATGTCAAATGATGGAACGGAACGTAAAATTGAACGCAGCTAATATCGTACTATCCCTGTCAGAGGCCATTTTGCCGCGACTCGTACGCAGAAAACGTTGTTGTTGTACTAAGAAAAATATTTAGTGGTGTCAAAGTTGGGTTGTCTTTCCGGTTACTGCTGTATTTTGGTAAGTAAATCACTATAAATTCATCAAACATTCTTAATAACTAGTTAAACAATGAAACTTTATGAATATACTTTGGCTTTTGACATAGACTATAAACGGCGCAAGGTGTGAATGATTTAGCGAAAAAAGTCAATTCGGTAGACATCTTTTTGGTGGAACTTTTGTCCACCGAAACGACAGATGTCCACCGAGTGGATTGTTTTCTTGAATGTGGGTTATTTAGTTATTATAACTTATAAAATTGCTTCTGATTACTGGTGTTTTTATCAGTTAAGGACTAATGACCTAGTTTTGTTTCATTTTCGCTTTATTTTTATGAGTAAATATGTTTTAAACCACCACTTCCCGCACACTTTTCTACACCATGTGGACTTGTAGTTAATGCTACATACTCTAAGTTAACAATGATTGGTACCTGTAATGCATTTCTAACGGCATGGGAAATAATATCTTTTCATAAGCACGGTCGTTTCCCCTATGTATACTATCGGAAGAAAGCCGAAGGGAAAATAAAAACTGTAGAAGATTTACCAGATGTGCAAAAAAGCTTTTGAGGAGGAAATGGAGAGGATGCAAGAAGACGCAGAGAAAAAGTCAAAATACAAAAAGAAGCTGAAAAGCAAATTGCACACGAAACGCCACCCTCAAGTCCGGTAACTTCATCAAGAGCTGAAATGGGTGGTAACCTCGTTGGGTGCACGTATTGCAGTGAGAAACAGAAGAAGGTTGAAAGTAGAGAATGTTTTACTGAAAAAGAAGTTGATGAGTTTAGAATGCAAACTTGCTAAGTACAGAATGCGATTACACAGATTACAGAACAAGAAACGAAAGGATGCAAATGAAGAACAAAAAAAAAAAAACCAATGAAGGTTCTAAGAAGGACAAGGAATTGAGAGACAATATACAGCAATATTTGCTTGACGATGAATCAAGTCGTCTTACATCTGGCAAAAAAGAGACAATAACACGCAATAAACAAAAAAAAAAACAAAATCAGATTTCTCAACGACTCCCTTATAAATTTGCACAAAAATATATGGTTCAGACAGACAAAACCATATCCTACAAAACTTTTTGCAGGCACAGACCATTTTGGGTATTAGATCCTAAAACTGCAGCACGTGAGACTTGTTTGTGTGTCACTCATACTAACATGGACTATGTTGCAAACGCACTTAAAAACGCGCGATGCTATAAAAAACTTGACAGCAGTATGTCCCAGACCACTCCAAAATAATGTCCCATCTCTATCTAGTCCCGACGACTCCTCTGCAAAGTCCTACTCGGAATGACATACCAGCTCCCGCCGAGAGGATGAATTCACTGAGTCCAACCTTGACTCTTATGCACAGTCCAGTGGCGAGCCGATGGTCCAGTCCAATTGCGAGTGGCTCGATGCAGCAACCATTGAAAATTGGCGAGCGCAGTCCATCACTGCTGATTGGAGGTAATCTCCATAAGCGCATACAATTTTCGGACAGCTCAGATACGTCAACGTCAAAACCAGAGAAGCCACCAATCCACCTTTCTCTGGCTGAACGGATTGAACGCTTCTGGTCTTCTGACGACGAAGACATGTTTTGACCACCGAAATGAATTGTCTTTTCGGTAGACAGACACAAAACATTTTTTATTTACTTTTTGAATGCTTTTAAGTGACTGATTTGTTTGTGATTATATGAAGATAGCATTAACGTTATTTTTGATCAAGATGTTAATCTCGTTTTGTTTTGTTTTTTTTCAATAATTAACATTTTAATCTACTCGGTGGACATATTAGTCTTTTCGGTGGAACCGAAATATTGTTATTTCCTTATAAATCGCTTTTTTCGAATGATTGATCTCAGACTGATACTCACTTTTGTTGTAACATAAAGTAAAAGTCATAATATACCTTTGAATTTTATAAATCACGTGTTTAATTTTTTCGCAAAAAAAAACCCTATGCTTGACAATGACCCAAAACAAGAAAGAAATGGGGAAATAAGAAAAATTTATAAGAAATTTGAATGAAATGCCCAATGCATTCTCATTTCTTGGTAGCCATACGAGATAACATACCTACTAGATACATTCTTTTATTTCTGTGTCTCATATTCTTAGTAAACAGTTTCCCTTTAATTTAATTTCAACTTAAAATGAAATTGTACTTTTAATAAAATAAAGTTTTTATAACATTTGGCCCACTAAAGCACCGTATATGGTGTTATGGCGACATCTTGGTAATTGTCCAGTAGAGTACTCGTAAAGTAGCAGTTTATTTTGTTGTTCTTCTTCATAAATACTGCCAGCGCAGTCGCAATGGTAATTGTCTATAGCAGCCAGCCAAAATAGGTTAAATGAGAAAATTAAGGCAGATCAAAATAGACTTGATGTTCACTACGTTCAGTCATGTGTGGTCTTTCTGGATTAAACGAATAAACAATGAACATACTGAACAGTCCGCCAATCTTCTTAATAATGTGGATTTGTCATCATCATACAGTACGACACAACTTAGATGTAGCATCGGCAAAATTCGTAAAACCAATCACCATTCGAACTGAGTGCACCTTTAAAATAACCAATCTTTATTACTGCTTTTGGTGAAAATGATCTTTACGCAAACGCAATAACTTGTAAAGTCATATAACCAAATACATTCGTAAAATTGAAATGAACGACTGAAAATTTTCAACCCTATGCCACATTTAAGTTGTGTCGTACTGTACCTATATTTTATAATAGCTGCTGCCTTGCGACTCGCCCGCGTGGACCCTAATTCTTTTTCTAAAATAAAAGTAGCTTAAGTTAGTCCTTATAGCATAAGCTATCTGCCAATGAAAGTCCCGTCAAAATCGGTCCAGTCGTTTCGAAGATTAGTCGAGAACAAATAGACAGACAGACCCAAAACATTTTTATGCATTCATAGTAAAAAGCTGTTATTTTGACATTGCAAGTGAGACACTTCAATTTTATTTTTAAATGAATGTATAGGAGAAGGTATAGATTACTCTTTATTTAGTATTAGTAATTAGTAAAGACCTCCAGGATGGCGTTAAAGGCAACAAAAGGCCTAGAAGTAGTGCAGCATGAACTATCCAGTGTATCAGTACCTAATAGGTACAAAAATAACAACACACAGCAACAAAGGAGGAACTTCAAGATCCAGCTGCAGTAAAGCATAGAAAAGGGCAGGGTTATTTCGTCAGCAGTGGCTATCTAAGGGTTTACATAAGTGTTGAGTATGTGGTATTATCTACAATAAAGAAATTGTATGAAATGTTTTAATTACTGAAGTAATTACACTGATCAAGAACATATCAAGAACAAAGGACATAATCTTTCGCTATGAGCGGAGCCATAGATTATATCTGCATCCGTCTGAATCTGCTAGTGGTGCGCACGTTTACTAGTGCTGTGCGTAAGAATAAGCACCAAGCACCGACCTACGTCAACAATAGGCACTTACGAGTGACGACCTAATACAAGACGAGTACCTTTTGTGATATCATCCTATACCCTAATTGCGTAACTTATTTTCGTAAACAATTTTGCTTAATTTATTTCATTTTGACAATTCAACAACATTCATTGCGTTATTTACGTTGTTGAGCAGATTTTTTTTCCAACTTATGAAGCCATGGATTAGCAATCTGTTTCAAATCGAAACAGATTGACATTGTGTTGTATTACGCAATTAGGGTACTAGTCAACAATCGATCTCGACCTAAAGGTCTGACAGACTCGACGCGACTTTAGTAGAACAATTTCTTTGAAAATTTCATGGAAATTGTTCTACCAGAATTGCGTCGCATTGTCGCGTCACAACTGTCTGCGGGATTCTTTAATCTCAGTGGTTCTAGCAACGAACGCGTCATATAAACGTATTATAATTCGAAGGATTTTTGAATGGACAATACAACTTTCCATTAGCATTTTGGCTTGAATTTTTGCGACAAGCTAATTTAGTACCCATAGATATGAATAAAGTTTTAAAAGTTTAAATAAGTTAATATAATGTGCGAAATGAGTATTTTCAATTTAAAATTATTCGAATTTAAGTTACATTTACCTAGTCCGCGTTCGTGCTAAGCCCAAGGGCCTCTGTAGTCCCATAAACTGTCATAAGAGGACCACATATTGCAAAATGAGACGGTATCAATTACATTCTGCGTTGCGCATATGAATGCCATCCCGATGCGTACACGCAACTGCGCTTGCTACGAATAATGTTTGTTTTGCGCCATTTTTGCGCATTTTTATGAGGTGTGGCTAAAAATAGGCGGTTTGAAGTCGTAGGTGTGGCGTTAATGGTGTGCTTTATATTGAAATGCTATTGTTTCTATAGAATATGTTGAAAAAGTTGAATCTCAAATTTACTCTTAAATTGACCACCTTGAAGTCCGTTATCGTATTTTAGAATACTCATTAGATGCTCTAACAGAGTGCTGTCAGTCACCCTCTTAACATAGTTAGGTAAAGTGTTTGTTGCTTTTGAAATTATTTTCGCAAAACCAAATGTCTAACAGTTTTTGAAACAAACTTTAGAGAAGAACATCATTCAGAAGAAGTATAAAAAATCTTATAGGTAAGTTGTACTGTCTCAATAAAGATCCATATAAGTAGGCCTGATTACACGGTGCGAGCTAGCGTACGAGCTGGCATGGAGCAACTTGCTCCGTGTGACTGCATCACGCGAGTTACTGTCATGTGAGTCAACTCCATAGCTCGTACGCTCAGGCGCACTCCGGGTGCATTCAAATCGAAATATTCACCGCAAAGTATTTTTGTAACCGCTTTTATTGTAGTATAAACTATGATCACTATGATCAGTCGTGTTCGTGTATTTTGCGACAACATTGCACGGGACTTGATACATCCGACGATCGAGCGAGACCTACGAGACATGCGAGTACAGAAGTGCAGTAGCTGTCTACTGTCACGCCAGCAGCTCGCACTAGTGTGACCGGGTGAGGCGAGTCAAGGTACTGTTGCCAGTACAAGTGGCAGTAGCTGTGTACTGTCAACGCCAGTAGCTCGCACTGTGTAACCGTACCTTAAGTAAATAGGTACCTAAATACCAATATCGTCAATACGCAGAAAACCAAGAATAAGTTAATATTCTGGTAAGTGTCTCACCGCAGGCCTGCATTACGGATTTATGGGCAAAACGACCATTTTATACCAATATCAAGTAAATATCGGACTTTTGTGTAGGCATGAGTAGTCGGTTTCTTAATTTTATGTGACAGAGATTTATTTGTTTTTTGGTCAGTTTACCATTTTTACGTTTACTGGAATCTTATCATTCAGCAAGGTGACAGATTTAACATCCCAAATGTTCAATTTACCTTGAGACGACTTCTAATTCAGCTAAGTGTCTTCAAAATTCTTTGCAAAGCATCTTTTATGTCAAGAGGATCGACAGCAGCACCCAGCATCAATTTTGTAGTTAATTTTCAAACCATTTTGCGTTTAGTGATTAGTCAATATTATAGCATTTACCTGCTTAGAGATACCAAATCTTGGTGAATATTGTTATAATAAAAAAGGCTTCAGAAGCTCTCTACCTGAAATTTCGTGATGGGAGACTTTTAAAAGCTTATACTGTTCATCGAACGTCTCATTAAATGTTTGAATGCTTTCCATAACTTTCTTGCCTTTTGACAAGCTTCATGAGAAACAAAACATATTGCATAATTCAACAGTTTATTTAAGTTCACACGCACGATTTGAATATTAATATTACATTTACTTATTATTATTATATATAACTCACCGGGATATAAGCAGAAATATTTAATCAAGTTCTCATCTTTGAATATAGTTGGCTCGCTCGACACACCGGTAATACGTACGTGCTTTACATGAAAGGCAGTGTTACATTATTTTCTCTTTTTCCCACGACATTATTCGTTATAATGTTATATCTTACAATACAACTTTCTCGATATTCTTAACATATTATTATAATGATTGGTTGCTGTGAACAATAGGTACCACCTACGGTTTGATTTTCTGGGGCGTAATTATTGTGTCTAAAGTCTAGATATTTTTTGCAACGTTATTTTAGTACTTTTCTGGTTCTCAACTTTCGTTTTCTAATAAGAAAAAGTATTCAAAAGACCAATTCAGACACTTATCTACATTGTCCTCACATGATCTGACCAAGATTATGTCTTAACTTTAAAAGAGATTGACCTCTGAGTTTGTTTCGGCCTTTCTCTGAGTAGTCAGATAGGAAACACCGATCTCATCTAGATTTTAAAATATGATTGACGTGTAAAAGCGTTTGTAAAAACCTACTTACAGAAATAAAATAATTTATCATTATCAGTTATTCTTTGGAGTCTGATGCATCATGCATTTAGTTTTTTAATATGGGGTCAAAATTCGCATAGAAGAAACACCTAGAATATTTTAAAGGTGCAGCCCGTTTTCCTGTTAAAATAAAAACACAAAGTTATGGATAGCTGAAGAAGCAAGTCACGCGATCGCCAATTAGCTAAGTAGATAGTTCCTTTCTTTTACCTCAGCTCAGTGGAATTTGCTAATCAATTACTGACCGAAATTAGGTAGGTTATCTTGCGATCAGCCTTTACTTTTGTCATAGATAAATCGCAGGAAAATTTATTTGTTCCATCCCTACTTCGGATTACGGATCTGCTAATAGTCTGGAGCAGGGAGCAGTGCTGGCGACTAACTTTTTTTTTTTTGGGTTGGAAATTATCAAATAACTTCTCCCGCTCTGGGCGAGGGCGTGTCAGACTCTTACTGACTAAAACCCACCCGTGTTCATTCAGTTGCCATGTTGCCGGAGGCCATGATCGGACTTCTTCGCAACTAGGTTCGAACCCTGACCTTTACTTTGGAAAACATCGTGAGGAAACCGGCATATCCTAGAACCAAAAAATCGAAGACATGTGACATCTACCAACCCGCACTGGGCCCGGTGGTGGATTACGGCCTACTCCCTTTCATAGGGAAGAGGCCTGTGTCCCAGCAGTTGGAACATTAATAGGCTGATTATGTATGTAGGTATGTTAGCGAATTGCAAAGGAGTTTATTTTTAACAATTTATTCAGATTTGGTCGTGTTTGATCGTAGATGCACCATATCGACGGACTCCCATAATATATCTACACTTCAGAAGTCGGAACACATTTCTCATACTGTTCAAGATTAACAACTGCTTTTTATAAAGAAAGGAAATAACTTAACGGCACCATAGCGTCATATTCCACCTCTGTCAGTCAGGGAGGTCCGTTACGGATGGGCGCTAAACAATCTAATTAGTGACGCGGTGCGCCTGTGTCATGCGTGCGCGCAGCTCTGTCACTGCGTTGTTAATACATTTGTTTGGTGTTATGAGCTTGTGAAGAGATTTGAAATTATGTACTTTGTATGAGGCTTTTAATAGTTTATTTATTCGTTTTTCGTTTTTTTTCTTTTTTTTATTTGTTTATTCGTTCTTATAGTGTGATCCTTGAATAAAATTTTCCTTGAGACTAAGTTTAGTAGATGTTTTCCGGAAAATGGTGAAAGATGTGATGAATTCCGGAAGATGTTTTCCGGGTGATTTGTTGGGCTCGAAACGAAATGAAGTGTTCCAATTTCGCTTTGATATTGTCGTAGGAAAAACGATCACATAATCATCAAGGTGGGTTTTTGGTACCGGCTAACTGAATCCCAGAGTCATTGTAGACTGTTGAGCATATTAAGCACCAAGACGAACATCCCAATAAAAAAAAAAAAGAATTTGCGGTTTTCAAATCAACCTTTTCAGCCATGACTTATTTTCTTCACCTCAAACCGCAATTTTATCCTCAATTTTACTAAACAGTCAGCATACAGATCCAGATACGCAACCGCAAGCGCAGTTATACGGTAAACCGTCCCAGAATCGGAATGACTCGAAATAAATCGGTTGTCACGAACATTACCGATTAGAATTTCACTCACACACACACTCACAGCGATAGTTCTCATCATACTAGTGAGTCATCGTGTGAATGGTAACTTTTCCTCAAAACGCGACGTGGAGCAATTTGCCAGCCCCAGTCGTCTCAGCACTGTCTGTGGGACAAGATGGAAGGGAATGAGGTTTGAAATTAAATAAGCCACTTTATCTGTTTGGTTCACCTGCAGCGGAACAAAAAAATCTTTGAAGAAATTAATAATAATAAGCGATCATTGTGCCGATTGTCGTGACAGCCAAAGCCTCGACCAACAGCTGAGGAGACTCTCTTTGGGCAGCTTGATTAAGGGCTTGATTCAGAAAGCGGTAATTCTGGACACAGCTCGCATTGTTAGGAGGTTCCTCTCTCTGGAACTCTGACCGCACCGGTCGCTTGGACCCTGTTCCCGATACCTACCGGTGGGCTACTATTTTTTATATTGTAATATTTAAAAATCTAATTGATACGTTTAATAATGAAATAAAGGATATAACCCATTTTTGCAAAGAAATAAATGATTTGATTTGAATAATAATAAGTATATCCACAACATTGATCAGGCAAGGGACATAGGTTTTCCATAGTTTTAAGTAACCAATCCACTATAGCCACCCAAACCCATAGCCCAATATGTTTTGTTTCCATGTTCTGCAATAGCCCTGCACCAACCGGGGGTTGTCCTTGGGTGCAATTGCATAGTGCATACGGGGATAATCGTCGGTTGGTGCCTCATTCCATTTAAAATTGTCCAAGGGGCCTCTGCGAGTTGGCTTCGGCCCCTCGTACGCCTTCCAAAGGACCGGGACCCCATGGTCCCAAGATATGTAAATACAGTATACTAGGGTACTTTCCTGTCTGAAAGCAAGTTGGGCTCACGACATTGCTAAATAGGCAGTAAACATCTGGACGAGAGATGTGGAAACTAGCAGAAACGAAAGACTTGTACCCAGCAGAAGGTGGTTCCAGTCCGGGAAAGATGGTGATGCTGATACTTTTTGACTTTTCTATTATAAATCTCCAAACTCTATTCAAGTTTCAAATTTTGAAGAGAACTTAAAACTTGAAATATTGTGTATGTCTAGTTGTATCTAGTCTGTAAAAGATCGCCTTGTGTATGACTAGTTGTGTCTAGTCTGTAAGAGATCGTCTTGTGTATGTTTAGTTGTGTCTAGTCTGTAAGAGATCGCCTTGTGTATGACTATACTCCGTTTGAAATAAGATTAGACATTTAAACAAACCTTTTTTACAGTCCGTTCAACCGATTTTGACTTCTATACCGTAGGCATAAGGATGGCATTAAAAGCAAAAAAAGTGGTTACAAACCAACTGTTTACTGCAGCTGTCATTAGTCATGCCACCAACGCAATAGAAGTCAAAATCGGTTGAACGGACTGTAAAAAAGGTTTAGTTAAATGTCTAATCTTATTTCAAACGGAGTATAGTTGTGTCTAATCTGTAAGAGATCGCCTTGTGTATGTCTAGTTGTGTCTAATCTGTAAGAGATCGCCTTGTACGATTAGGTCGCCCATTGTACACTAGTTTTAAATGTTTGTCCTTTTTGTTTTATGTGATGTACAATAAAGTGTTTCTATAAATTATTGATTGCATTTGTCCTAAAGTGAAAAAGTAAGCAGGTAGAGACGAAGCTGGAATCCTTATGTAAGTTTTGGGATTTCATCAATAGGGTTCATAATATCATTCTCTTGCCCTTATTATATTTATTTAGGGTCGGCGCAAAATTACATTTTGTTTCTAAACAGTGGAATGGTTTAACGAGTACTTATTGTAGGACTGTCATCATCGCTATACCTCCCCCTCCGACCCATGCTCCCCCCGACCCTTGCTCTTAAACGAGGTGCCAGTATTTGTTGCAGCTGAGCACGTAGCTTTAAATACCCCGCATAATAATCATGATGAAAATCTAACTTTGATTGCCCTAAGCCGAGGTTCGTATCCCACAGGGGGTGCCTTAAGCGAGCGTTCGCTTAATTTTAATTTAGAATAGTTTTTGCCCCTGGCTGGAGGCTTCAAGTGTAAGTTCGGTTAAGTAGCCTAGACCTTAGTGGTCAAAACTGCGAGACGCCCTAGATAAAAAAAAAAACATCGCTACAGTTTACCACTTGTACATTCGGAGACTGGTCGGCGCGGGCGCATGGTTGTGATTCCGCTCGCACGCGGGCGCTACCACGAAACTAAGTTAACCATCGCTTCCGTACAACATTATTACCGAGATTATGGCATTGTTTACTATTTGTTTGTTTCGCTTACCATTATCAGTTAATGTCTGCTGCATTAATGACTTTTGCAATGGCCGCGTCGGCTGGGCGGCCGCGACAAAGGAACGAGGTGATACTTATTGCCACATAACCGAGCTTGGCAGATATTTATTAGATAGATTAGCAGATATATTATTTAGTTATTATTAGCAGAAAGTACTTATTATCACTATAATGTTTTTAAAGCAATAGAAATGCGCCTGTCCTTCCTTTAGCACAAACCCAAGGACCCCAAGGTATGACTTGTTGCGATTGGTTATTCTATGATAAAGACAAAGCGTTTATTCCATAGATCGTAAGTTTCCTCAAAATACAGTAGCTCCGTCTAAAATACTGCTCACACCCTCCACATGACCCACAGGAATCACTTGGACTGAAATCTAAATCTAAATACTAATGTATTAAAGCTGAAGATTTTGTTTGTTTGAACGCGCTATAATCTCTGGGTTTATCAGTCGGATTAAAAATAGTAGATTGTTATACAAGAGTCGAAAGGAATGATGACTTTCACTCTACTTTTCATCTCGAATTTAACGAAAGTAAAAAGTTGTAGTTTTTCTAAAATATTAATTGTTCATAATAACATGAGTATTCTAGTACCTACCTATTAGTCTATTTTTAATTTTAAATAATGGAACACACCGCATCACCGCCGCAGGTCGTCCCGCTTGGGTTCTTTTTTTTATTCACACTGGCTGTTTATACAATGACAAGACTGCAGTATTTTTTTTTAATCAGTATTTTTCTATAAGGGTGGTATTACACCATCATATCTACGATCACAGATCCATGATCAAAGACATAACTAAATTGTAAAATAGACATAACATGGGTAATTTGTGAGCTTCGTAGATAGGTATATAATATGATAGTGTATATCCCCAAGGGGGATATACCCATAATAAATGTCTATTTTGCAATTCCATTATATCTTCAATCGCTATGTGGTGACCGTCATGTGGCGACCGTTATGTGGCGGCCGTTATGTGGCGGCCGCTATTTGGCGGCCGTAATGTGGCGGCCGCTATTTGGCGGCCGTAATGTGGCGGCCGTAATGTGGCGGACGTAATGTGGCGGACGTAATCTGGCGGCCGTAATGTGGCGGCCGTAATGTGGCGGCCGCTATGTGGCGACCGTCATTTGGCGACCGTCATGTGGCGACCGTCATGTGGCAGCCGTTATGTGGCGGCCGCTATTTGGTGGCCGTAATGTGGCGGCCGTAATGTGGCGGACGTAATCTGGCGGCCGTAATGTGGCGGTCGTAATGTGGCGGCCGTTATTTGGTGGCCGCTATGTTGCGGCCGCTATATGGCGACCGTCACGTCATGTGGCGACCGCTATTTGGCGGACGTAATGTGGCAGACGTAATCTGGCGGCCGTAATGTAGCGACCGTAATGTGACGGCCGCTATGTGGCGGACGTAATGTGGCGGCCGTTATTTGGCGGTCGCTATATGGCGACCGCTATTTTGCGGCCGTAATGTGGCGGCCGTAATGTGGCGGCCGTTTTGTGGCGGCCGTTATTTGGCGGCCGTAATGTGGCTGTCGCAATGTGGTGGACGTAATGTTGTGGCCGTTATGTGGCGGCCGCTATGTGGAGCCTGCTATGTGGTGGCCGGTATGCGGCGGCCACCGCTCTTCTAGCAAACCGTCACTTTTTGTTACGTTTTTTGGCGGCAGTTATGTGTCATCCGCTATGTGGCTTCCGTTATGTTGCGGCCGCTACATTGCGGCCGCTATGTGGCGACCGTCATGTGGCGGCCGTCATGTGGCGGCCGCTATTTGGCGGCCGTAATGTGGCGGCCGCTATGTGGCGACCGTCATATGGCGGCCGTTATGTGGCGGCAGTAATGTGGCGGCCGTAATGTGGCGGACGTAATCTGGCGGCCGCTATGTGGCAACCGTGATTTGGCGGCCGTAATGTGACGGCCGTAATTTGGCGGCCGTAATTTGGCGGCCGTAATGTGGCGGCCGTAATGTGGAGGCCGTTATGTGGCGGCCGCTATTTGGCGGCCGTAATGTGGCGCCCGTAATGTGGCGGTCGCAATGTGGCGGACGTAATGTTGTGGCCGTTATGTGGCAGCCGCTATGTGGTGCCTGCTATGTGGTGGCCGATATGTGGCGACTCTTCTAGCAAACCGTTACTTTTTGTTACGTTTTTTGGCGGCAGTTATGTGTCGTCCGCTATGTGGCGTCCGTTATGTTGCGGCCGCTATATTGCGGCCACTATGTGGCGACCGGCATGTGGTGGCCGTAATGTGGCGGCCGTTATCTGGCGGTCGCTATATGGCGACCGCTATTTGGCGGCCGTAATGTGGCGGCCGTAATGTGGCGGCCGTTATGTGGCGGCCGTTATTTGGCGGCCGTAATGTGGCGGCCGTAATGTGGCTGTCGCTATGTGGCTTCCGTTATGTTGCGGCCGCTACATTGCGGCCGCTATGTGGCGACCGTCATGTGGCGGCCGTCATGTGGCGGCCGCTATTTGGCGGCCGTAATGTGGCGGCCGCTATGTGGCGACCGTCATATGGTGGCCGTTATGTGGCGGCAGTAATGTGGCGGCCGTAATGTGGCGGACGTAATCTGGCGGCCGCTATGTGGCAACCGTGATTTGGCGGCCGTAATATGACGGCCGTAATTTGGCGGCCGTAATTTGGCGGCCGTAATGTGGCGGCCGTAATGTGGCGGCCGTTATGTGGCGGCCGCTATTTGGCGGCCGTAATGTGGCGCCCGTAATATGGCGGTCGCAATGTGGCGGACGTAATGTTGTGGCCGTTATGTGGCAGCCGCTATGTGGTGCCTGCTATGTGGTGGCCAGTATATGGCGGCTCATCTAGCAAACCGTCACTTTTTGTTACGTTTTTTGGCGGCAGTTATGTGTCGTCCGCTATGTGGCGTCCGTTATGTTGCGGCCGCTATATTGCGGCCGCTATGTGGCGACCGGCATGTGGCGGCCGTAATGTGGCGGCCGTAATGTGGCGGAAGTAATGTGGCGGCCGTAATGTGGAGGTCACAATGTGGCGAACGTAATGTGGCGGCCGCTATGTGGCGGCCGCTATGTGGCGGCCGCTATGTGGCGGCCGCTATGTGGTGCCTGTTATGTGGCGGACAGTATGTGGCGGCCGGTGTGTGGCTTTTTGTTACGTTTTTTTTTTGTTTTTTGAGCCGATTTTAAAACATAATAATAATTCAAGAATTCCTAAAATCCGAAAAGAAGACAAAAAAATCAGTATTATGTGTGAATTTAATTTAATTTTTTTTCTTTAATAATTTTATTTGGGGGATGGTTTTACAAAAACGCTGAAATGCGTAATTCTTTATTTCTTTCTTAACAAAAGCATAAATTTGCCATCTATCTCCTTACCCAATTTAATCGAAATCCGTTCAGTGGTTTAGCCGTGAAAAGGTAACATACAGACAGACAGAGTTACTTTCGAATTTATAATATTAATAAAGTATGGATTACCTAAGTATGGATGAATTCATGATTGACTGCTTAGCTCCATAAAAAAGTATAGCGGGATTATAATCATTTAAAAGGTTAAATCTGTAAATATCCGCTACATTCGTTCCTTATTCAGTCCAGCGAAGTATTGGAATAATTCATTTAAATTATAGTAAGTACCTTATTAAAAAGTATTTTCATCATACAAAGATTTATTGTTTTATCTCCTCTCCTTTCCCATGAAATGTATGAGAAGTTTTTTGCAATTTCTGACTTTTGTCGTACTCAAACCTAGTTGGCCCGATATAGTTTAGTTGATCTTAGTAATAAAAAATAGGATCGACTGGCATAAAAAAAAATTTTTGTTTACATTGGCCATTTTCTTGCTACCTGTAATTTTTTTCAAAATCTGTGAATACAGATTAAAATGTTTCAAAAAGTTAAGGACAGTCTTCTAAGATCGCTTTCTTGTAGCGACAACGGTTACGGTTTGCCCTTATTGCCCCATCTCAAAATCCACCCTATATGTGTTATGATTGACTGCTTAGCTCCATAAAGGTATAGCGTGATGATAATCTTTTAAAAGGTTAAATCCGTAACTATCTGCAATATTCTAACCTTTTGGCTAGTCTTTTTACAGTTTGCAGTAAATTATAGAAGAATACGTACATAATGCAATAATGCTCTTTCCCCATAGCAATAACGTGATGATAATTTTTGAAAAATCTATTGTGACGTTTCCATTATTTGACTTTTAGATTATTTATACCAATTTTCAAGTTAATCAAGCCACACAGTAAAATCCACCACTGTAAAAATTAATACCCCGTTTCACCCCGTTAGGGGTACATTTTCAAAAACCCCTGATTTAACTTTTCATTTCTTTTCAGTTTTAATTATAAATACTGAGTTTCGAGTTAATCAGACCGCTCATTAAAATTCTGCCATACAAACTTTGACACTCCCTAATTATCTTTTAGGGGGTAGTTTAGAAAAACTAAAAATGGCAAACTTTATAATTTATATAGATAAGTATTCGTGCCAAGTTTCAAGTTTATTAACTCAAGGAATAAGATTTTTCATACAAACAAAATCCCCCCTTTTTACGCCCTTAAAGGTCGAATTTCCTAAAATCCGTTCTTAGCGGACGTCTACTAACTATAAACTACCTTCCTGCCAAATTTCATCTTTATACGTCAAGTGGTTTTCGATATTTCGTGATGAGTGAGTGAGTGACCTTTCGCTTTTATAAATATATACATAGATTTTTAGTATACTGTGTACTTACCTTATTTTATAATACAGGGTGGCAGGGACATCGACGCGAAAACTGTTACCATGGATTCGGTACATGATTCTGAACCCTGTGTTGAAATAGTTTGTCGGTTATTTTTTTTTAAATCTGCTGTTTCATAGAAAAGTGCAATATCTACTTTCTCCTGGCTGGAGGCTCTAAGTGTAGAAGCTTAAGGCACCCACAGGAAAGTCCGGTTAAGCAGCCAAGACCTTAGTGGTCAAAATTGCGAGAGGCCATAGTTAAAATAAAAAAGCGGTCAAAATGTATGGAACAGCTGATTAAAAAATTCCAACGCAGGGGTGTTCAGAATCATGTAGGTACTGAATCCATGGTAACAGTTTTCGCGTTGATGTCCCTGCCACCCTGTATTACAGACCTACCTATATATTAATCTACGATGCTCATGTCCTTTCCCTCTTTGACCTTTTTAAGCTCTTTCATCTATTCTCATTACACAACATTGATGAGAATCTAGATAATCTAGATCCACATATACGGCTAGTTTCACATCATTAGCGATGTCGGCTTGTGAGTAATTTCAGTGAACTGAAGCCGAGTGCACACGAGCGAGTGAGCTAATGCGCTGACCCCGATACAGATGGTACCTATTGGGCGACACGGGTACCATGTAACCACTATACTTATACCTAGGGAGGTCTTGTTTGATATTATAGGTAAGTCTTCTTCTTTTCGTGTGGTTACTCTTGACGTCTTGACTAACCTGGTGTCAGAGTTTTAAAGCCACCCATGGGCCTCTGACTTGGCTTCACATGTCGTCGAGAAATATCTCTAAGGCATGCCGGTTTCTTAACGATGTTTTCCTTCACCGTTTTTGAAACAAGTGATAATTATACAATACGCACATGAATCCGAAAAGTCAGAGGTGCGTGCCTTGGGTTCGAACTCGACTGACTAGCCTATCACTGCTCTAGGTACAGGTAGGTAACTAGGTATGAAAGAAAGCAGCAAAAGGGAGGAAGCCTTACTCAGCAGTGTGTGGAAGAAGGCTGCCAATGAATCATCATTGCACTAGGTTAGGCTGGTTGTGTCTTTTATCATACCTATTCATCAGAATATGATAAAAAACACAGGCAGGGAAATTCATCATGCCTGGCCTTTTGCCAACTTTGTTCGGGTTAAAAGAAAGAAAGAAAGAAAATACGTTTATTTGCGGTAAACATGACGCAAAGAAAGAACTTAAAACAAAATGAACAAGTTGAGGGAAAATATACGCCACATTCACGCAAAACGGCCATAGCTCAGCATAATGCTGCGACCCTGTGCGAGACAGCCCCAGCGCTGGTTTTCAGCGACAGCTGCTGCTTGTTGCTTGTTGTGTTGTTGCTTGCAGCTCTTTTTTTACCCGACTGCCCCAGAAGGGGGGAGGGAGGGAAGGGGTTTTTCGAGAGTAGGTAGGTATGTATGTATGTTTGTATGTATGTACGTATATGTATGTCTATTTCTTTGGCACGCTCTGTAGCCTAAACGGCTTTATGGATTTTAACATGTGAGGTGTCGTTAGGTTCGTCTTAATAGTGGGAGTGACATAGGCTATAAAATATTTATATATTCCATCTGCAAATACAAAACAAAGGGAGGAGTAGGTTTAAAAACAAACAACATCATTGGTATCAAATAAAAGTAAGTAATGAGTCAATTTCAAATATATATACATATTTATATATTAATAAAACTAAAAAGTTTGAAATAAAACAAATTAAAAAAAAAACCCGACTGCAGAAACTCATAACCATAACCTGAAATTTTGGTGTAATTTTTGTTTGTCCCCACAAACAAAAGTTACGCCAAAATTTCAGGTTTTGGTTTGTACCGCCTGTAATACCAAAATCCTATAAGTAGATTATAATGCTTATTTTTAGTTATGAGTTTTTGCAGTCGGGTTTTTTGTTTTTTTAATAATTTGTTTTATTTAACTTCCAGTCTAACCGGATGAATCTGATTACCAGTAGATATTGTTACATGGAGCGACTGCCTATAACTAATCACTACAACTGGTTACTGGGTAACACGATAACACGACTGGCAGGGGAATTCTAGGCCGCTAAAGGAGAAAAGCAGATTGATTTAGCAGAACGGAAAAGTTTGTGAAAATTACATTTACCTGTTGGGAAAGAGGTCTCTGAAACAAAAGAAGCTTTCCTTGATTTTCTTATAACAACAGCAGGTCTTGCTTGAAGTGCATAATTATCTATACTTTGTATTAATTATATATACTAATACTATATTATAAAGAGGAAAGATTTGTATTTTTGTATGTAACGAATAAACTTATAAATTACTGGATCGAAAAATTCTTTCAGTTATGGATAGCTACATTATCAGCGAGTAACATAGGCTATATTTTATCCCCGTACTCCCACGGGAACGGGAACTACGCGGGTGAAACCGCGTGACGTCCGCTAGTTGATTATATTTATGAATTGGTCAAAAAAACTCCGAGCATACCCTGCTCCATAGCACGCTGAGTGACCTTGAATTTGAGGACCAGTCCGACGTCATTGTCCACGTTTTGGCACCGTACGTCATAATGGGCAGGAAGCACTAGTTGAAGACTAGTCTTCAAACACTGCGTCTAACGGCAAGCGTAGTGTCGGACGCTCCCCAGCTAGATGGACCGACGACCTTAAAAAGGTGTCTGAGACAGACTGGATGCGGAAGGCGAAGGACAGGGTGTTTTGGCGCAGGCTGGGAGAGACCTATGTCCAGTAGTGGACTGCCATAGGCTGAGTTGATTGATTGATTGACCTATTTAGTGTATGTACCATAGAAACGAAAGGAAGAAGTAATACGAATATTAACACTAAATGAACTGAAAGACCAATAATCTGCCGAGCGAGCGTTTATACAGAAAGTGAGCAACGCGGTCGCAAATAGCTGTCAAATATTTCGCTGTTTTGATTAATTTGGCGATATTACGAATTATTATCTTGTAACAGTTTACGAATCGAAGTCAACGAGAACGCTAGGAACGGTTTTCCAGATTCGGACGATTCGACGTGTGCATGGTTTCTTAGAATTTCATATAAAAAATTCTTAAATTCGTTTCGTTCGGTTCGTTCGACGTGTGCGTTTACCTTAATATTGCCAAATTAATCAGAACAGGTAAATATTTGACAGCTATTTGCGACGTTGCCAACTTTTTGGATGAACGCTCATAATCACAAAGTCGGGATGACATTAAAACAAGAACTATTTTCACAAACTTTATCGAAGTAAAATAAATTTAGAATGGCGCTCGAAGGCCCAGGTCATTACGGCGCCCCTCGCCACGCCCATACAAATTAGCATAGTGCCATGTGAATCTACCACACGTTTCCTTCAATTATTCGCTTTTTACTAACAGTCTTAACCTAAGGATATGTAGGTACTGCTAACAAAAGGTTTTGAGACAAAGTCCCATTGAAGGCAGAAAGCAAGAAGCGGAATAAAAACGAAAACTACTGATTATGCGTTAGTAAATAAAAGTCAGTACAAAACTGACTTTTTCCAAAAAATTGTCTCTAATAATATTAAAAAAAAATCTTTGGACGTCGTTTCCCGAGCCACCCTGTTTACACGGATAAAATGCCAGGGAGTGACTTGCACACTTAACAGTGGGCCCCAAAAACTGTCGCAGTCTGTGCAATGACGTAGTGGGGGGCAACATATTATCAGGTGGTTGAGGAGTGGAGAGGTATTCCACGGCTATCAGGACAATGCTGGAAATACGGTCAAGTTCCCTACCAGCATCTTACTGTAATACTTCCTTCCTCTGAGCACGTTTTGTCTTGCGAATCTCCAGTCATTAAATATAATAACCAATAAAAGCAGAAAGAGGGGGGAGCTCTGCTCATCGTCAGTGTTCACTCCAGCCGGCCAATAAAGGCAAGCCAGAGATGAGGAACAAGACTTCTCCCGGGAGATAGGATCCGTAGGGACGCTACTGCCCCCATGCAACATGTAGCTCGCCACATGGTACCCTGCGGGTTTATGTATCTCTCTTGGCCTGATTCCTAACCCTAGGCCCGTTTCGGCAAAGCAAACAGACCTAGAGTTCATATAGGAGATTGCAAGCCCCACGACGTCAACGTAGAGATACGGTGGTGGAGTTATTAATATTATTATAAGGCTGTGTTGTCTTATTGGTTTTTTAAGTACACAGCTGAAAAGTTACAAAATATTTTTTTCAAATATACACTTCTTTTTAAATGTTTTATGTCACTTTCATTTTCTATAAAATTGAGCTCATGGTTCTTAGCTTTTTCTCTATGAGTTTAGAAATTTTCTATACTGGCTAGAAAAAAACATCCTGTTTATGAAAGTAGTTCATGCTTAGTAAGTAAGTAATTGCTTGATTGGGTAAGATGCATCGGATGTAGGTACTTATTTTTCAGTTTCAACGGAGCGGAGGCTGTTTTCTCGCTCTCCGCTCCGGTCATTCCTCCGCTACGCTTACTGTGTGATGCGGGTTTGCATGTCGTTTTTATGGGTCAGTGGTCACGACACTCTTTTGTTTTGTTATAACGATTGCAAAACCAGTGAGGGGGATTTGCAATGAGCGTTTAGGAATGTCTGATTTACGGTTAAAAAATAAATGAAAGCAGTTTTTTGTATTTGTAGATAGATAGATAAAAATTTTATAATGATAACAAATTACATAATATACCTATATAAAAACAAGATGCCAATATATAAAAAACAAAACATACTTTAAGAAAATGGAGTGACATTATGATATACTTCAAAATCAAATAACGAATCATGGCGCGGTGTTGTAGAGTAAACTAACTTCCAGTCGGGGGGCCCGGGAGATACTTGTGTATCTCTCGGGCCCCCGAGTCATGGAAGAAACAGTGGGGTTTTAGTTCGACATAACCCTCCGTTCTTCCCAGACGGAGATCCGTGAGGATTACCCCACGGATAAAAAAGGGTAACCTAACCTGAATTAATCCTTTGTTTTATTTTTAAACTAATTCTAGATTTGTTTTTGCTATGTTGCAAGAACTGGAGAAATGGAGTTACCGACATAGCTGGCAGTATTAAAGTGGCAGTGGGCTGGCCATGTTTGTCAAAGGACCTATGGCAGGTAGACCAGACGAGTCTTGGAGTGGAGACCGCGTATCGGCAAGCGTAGTGTGGGACGCCCCCAGTTAGATGGACCGACGATCTTAAAAAGGTGTCTGGGACAGACTGGATGCGGAAGGTGGAGGACAGGGTGTTGTGGCGCAGCCTGGGAGAGGCCTATGTCCAGCAGTGGACTGAGATAGGCTTAGTTAATTGATCTTGGTTACTATAAATAGGTAAATAAAGTCGAAGGTTATTTGAACGTTTCCAATAGCCTTATTTATCAGTGACTAGATAATAATACATAATTATAGCCTCTTATTCCGGAGGTTTTCCTTCTTTAGTTATTCTTACAAAATGTTTCTTAATTCCTTATGCCATTTGGCAAGGCCTCCTGCAGCGTTTTCTAAGGAGGTTTATTATATCACGAGCCACTAGGTTTCTTTTTGATCACGATCCCTTCTGTGTCTTCAAAATCTCCTGTTTTATACAACATATACAAACTCACGCCTTCTTCCTATGGGATAAGCAGAAACTATAGAACTTCACCTGCTACGATCCATACATATTCTTTTTGCTTCGTTTACGTTCGTTCGTTAGATCCGGGGGCCTAAAAAGGCCGCTTTGGCTGAATCATAATAGGATAATAACATTATAATTCTGCCTTCCTTATTTATTTATGAAATGGCTAATTTTATACAAACCAATCCGAACCTATTTAAGAAACTATCAGACGCTTTTATTCGTAATCGACGGGATAGTAATCAATTATGCGTACCAAGATCAACCACGGCATTGATGCGTAAAAGTATTTTTTGTTTGGCACCAATCATTTATAATAAAATCCTAAAACCTATTAGACAAATGCCCACGCTCTGTTTAAAATACATTTAAAAAAAATATCTCATAGCTAAATGCTGTTATACCATATCGCAATTAATTAAATAGATTCCCCTAATTACGACATTTTCACAATTTGATCCTCAAATCTGTAAAAACAATATTTTTTATTATTTCCTCCTTTTTAATTAAGATTAAGTTATTAATCTCATAGTTTGTTGTGTAGACTCAATTTTTATATTTTTTTATGGTTTATTCTAAACCAAAAATATGTTGTTTTGTACGCCATAAATGGCAAAATATGCAGATCTACCTGTTATTTTAAGACCTCGCACATATTATTTGATGTATACTCATGTTTTACAATAAATATATTCTATTCTATTCTATAATGTTATGAATCATATTTAAAATCGTAAAATGGTCACTAATTGACAATTCATAATAATATCTGCGTAAAATTCATAGCACGCAATTCATCTGTTTGACAGTCCAGAACCTCACTCAAGACTTAAGCATTACTTAAAACTAGTTTCAACCAATAAAAAGGCTTTAAATGAGTTATAAGTAATGCTTGAGTTTTGAGTAAGGTTCTGAATACGGGCCTAAGTATGGAGATGCGTAAAATAGTCCATATTTAGATACATAGATTAGTTGTCAGTAGGTAATTAGATAAGAATCTCGACACATATTAAATCATCTCAAAAGGGTGTCATTTCTATATTTACCAGCCCCATTAGAATAAATCAAACGTTCTGATGTTCCACCTCTGTTCTCTTCGCCATTCATCACCCGATGACAGCTACAAACGGGTGATGTGTCAGTTTTTATGATCATTCATCATCACAGAACGCCCCAGGATAAGAACCCGGTATTTCCGGGCGTTTTTGCAAGTATTCGTGACATTTCTGAAATTCCTTAGGCGTGTAGGCAATTAGTACCTTTCATTTGAGTCGTGAAATGAAACGTGTTGGTTGGCACATTGTTGAAAAAGTAAAAATAAGTTGACGAAATTGGCCATCTCACAATATACAATTTTAAATTATTTACGATACCTGATAACATACCAAAATTTTTGAAGTGAAAACTTCTGGGCATTTTTGAGATGAGAAAAAACAATTGAACTCGCGACACCGTTACCGACACCTCATTTTTGTAAACGCTATTGGGCTCTCTATTTATATTACGGATCAATGTTAGTTTTTGATCATGTACACCATGTTTATACAAATAAATAAACTTACTTACTAATGTTCTATGCAAGTATTTTTAACCGACTTCCAAAAGGAGGAGGTTCTCAATTCGACTGTATTTTTTTTTTTGTCTGTTTGTTACGCGATTACTCCGTCAATTATGAATTGATTTTAATGGTTCTTTTTTTGTTTGGTAGATCATACTTCAGAGGTGGTCCCATATAAATTTTATTAACTTTGCTTGGGTAGTTTTTGAGTTAGCTTCAATAATACGTATTTTTGCCTCACTTAGTATGTGGATGATATTATGATAACTTCCTGTCACTGTTATTTACATAGCAGGTAGTGGTATTCGAATTTGTGTGGGGTAGGTATCACAACTAAAAAGTGAAAAATAAAAACTTTTTACAAAAAAAAAAACAGCCGACTTCAAAAAAAACACTACAAAGTGAAAAATAACTTTAATTTCGGAAGTCGGTGACAAAGAACGAAAATTAAAAACCAAAGACACCGACTTCCGAAATTAAAGTTATTTTTCACTTTGTAGTGTTTTTTTTGAAGTCGGCTGTTTTTTTTTTTGTAAAAAGTGTTTATTTTAAAGGTTTGGAAGTTTTTTTTTTGTAAACGCTATTGAGCTCTTTATTTAGTTAAGGTTACGGACCAATGTTCTATACAAGTGTTTTTCTTCCACTAAGGCGATCTTGTTCAAGTTTTCACTTCTGACGGCACTCACGGAGTGTTACTGTTTTTTTGTTTTTCTGCACACTATAAGGTGTTCAACTTGCCTAGCCTTTTCCCAACTATGTTGGCTTGGCTTCCAGTCTAACCGGATGCAACTGAGTACCAGTATTTTACATAGAGCGACTGCCTATCGGACCTTCACAACCCAGTTACTGGGTAACATTACCTTTGGTGAGACTGGCCGTCAGACTTTTGGGCGCCTGCCTACCCGTAAAAACTGTTTTAAGATCAACGTTTGACAGCCGGGACCAACGGTTTAACGTGTTTTCCGAGGCGCGGAGAGGTTTTGAGTCTCGATATGTAATGGATGGTCACCCATCGAGGCAAGTGCAGCATAACTTTTGATGGACCCGTGCGGCTATTATCATTTAGCTACGAGATGTTAAGGAAGTTTAATCAAATTGACTTTATTTATTGCCAAATAAGATTTTATTAATAACTACAGGTATTTTTTGAATTCAATTAATTTTAGAGTCAAGTTAAATCAATCATAAATAATAACGCAGCTAATCTGGAACTTTACGGTAGGCAATATTTTTTTGTATGATATTATTTATGTCCTAGAACCAAAAATTCGAAGACATGTGACATCTACCAACCCGCACCAGGCCCGCGTGGTAGATTATAGCCCATTCCCTCTCACAGAGAGGAGGCCTGTGTCCCAGCAGTGGAAACATTATAGGCTGATTATGATGATTATTTATGTAAACCTTATGACCTGATGATGTCAAATCTTTCATTTCATCGTGCATTCAACAATTTTTTTTAAAATCTGCTTTGATTGAATTGCTATTAAGTCACAAAGTTTTTTTTTATTAGTCAATATTAGGTCAATAATAAGTAGGTACTTACAAGTAATAACGTAGCCTCTGTATATGTTTTTAAATAATTAAAATTCATGATCTTTATAAATCGAACAAGACACCCTTCAAGCATTTTAAAATCCATAAAAATTACACAAAAATACTGAAATCTTTATCGGAAATGGCACATTACACCCCTATGATACCGTCCAATTTAAGAAGACCTCCCTAAGCTACACAACACTTGAACAGATAAGGCAATGGCTGGGGTATTTCAATATTGGTCGGTTTATAAGTAGCGATGTTAAAACACAGGGGTGGATAAATAGTCGCGCGGTGTGGAATGACGGATGTCTTTACAAGCTAGACGACTTGTCAGTGGGGATTGACGGACTGAGGATGCCAAACTTGTAGCTAAGCTTTAAAGTAACAAAAGATAATTCTTAACTAGGTACGTAGGGCTGCTCTTAAAACGTTGAAGGAGAAATATCGTGAGTAATCCGGCATGTCCTAGAACTAAAAATTCGAAGATATGTTTCATCTACCAACCCGTAATGGGTCTGCGTGGTGAACTATGGCCCACTCCCTTTTACAGAGAGGAGACCTGTGGCCCAGCAGTGGGAACATCCTCGTATTATAATATATTATATCGTTTCGACCGATTTTAGTCACGGTGGCTTATCTAAACGAAAATTAGCCCGGTACGCAGGAGATATTATAGTGTGCAAGTGTGTGCGTAAACACAGGAGCACTCTGTTTCTTGACTCTCATAGTCCGATGGGACGGCAACCAGTCACGACCGGGGAGAGATCAGGCGCAGGACTAACGGCTTTACGTGCTTTCTGGGGGTATCACACTATAGAGGTATGAGGAACAGGGTCGAGAAATTTCTAGACGGCCTCTCGATGTGAAACCGGCGCCGCCGAGGTCGGCCCAGGAAGAGGTGGCGAGACGACCTAGATGCGTACCGCAAGGGTTGGATGGAGGTGGCCCTGGAAAAGGATGGATGGAAGGAATTGGGGGAGGCCTTTGCACAGCAGTGGGATAGTGTAGGATAACATAAAAAAAAATTTAAGCCAAGTCAGAGGCCCACGAATGACAGAAAAACTCTGACACCACACACCAGGTTAGTCACTAATCACACAAAAAAGAAAGAAAGATGGAACAAGGTGCAAAGTTTATTCATCCTCTATAGAAAAGAGAGGATCGTCCGACCAGACGGGTGGTCTGGTGGGCAACTTGCGCAATGATTGATGACAGGACGTTATATATATGCTAGTCGGGCGGTAAACGATTCCGTGCGAAGTCAGTGTGATGCGTGGTTCGCATGTTTCGATGTAGATGTCGCTAACTTCCAAACTGACTTCCAACCTGCTACTGAGAAATTCCTAATTGAAAAACCCTATATCACTTTGCCCGACCCGGGAATCGAAACCAGGACCCCACGCTCAGCAGTTGCTTGCGAACACAAGACCAACGGGGCAGTTAGCGGGGATAATATAGCGTGATAAAGGATGCTGACTCCAATTGAAATAAATTATTTTCGTGTAAGGTACAGGCATTATAATTTTGAATGGGAAATACTGAAGTAAGAACACGAAAAAAAAAACAGTGGCCTTCCGGGAGTGCCGACAGAAGTGAAAACTCACTAATGGTCAAAAGCTGGTGTCGTGACACTGGTGTTGTGAAATCAATGGTTTAGTCCCATCTCAAAAATACCCAACGCGCCTAAAGAAGTTTTCACTTAAAAAAACGGCAACGCGGTAATCAACGCGTTGATGTCTTTTTAATGGTCAAAAGCTGGTGTCGTAATAGTGTCGCGAAATCAATGGTTTAGTCCCATCTCAAAAATGCCTAACGCGCCTAAAGAAGTTTACACTTCAAAAATCGGCATCGCTGTAATCAACGCATTGATGTCTTTTTAATGGTCGAAAGCTGGTGTCGTAACAGTGTCGCGAAATCAATGGTTTAGTCCCATCTCAAAAATGCCCAACGCGCCTAAAGAAGTTTTCACTTCAAAAATCGGCATCGCTGTAATCAACGCATTGATGTCTTTTTAATGGTCAAAAGCTGGTGTCGTAATAGTGTCGCGAAATCAATGGTTTAGTCCCATCTCAAAAATGCCTAACGCGCCTAAAGAAGTTTTCACTTCAAAAATCGGCATCGCTGTAATCAACGCATTGATGTCTTTTTAATGGTCGAAAGCTGGTGTCGTAACAGTGTCGCGAAATCAATGGTTTAGTCCCATCTTAAAAATGCCCAACGCGCCTAAAGAAGTTTTCACTTAAAAAAATGGATCGGTTGAATGGATTTATTATGATGTTCATGATTACTATGATAAACGTAATAAAAACCAAGCTAAGGCAACGTTGATTTAACATAGTAGCGGTTATTATACTACTTTAGAATGTGGACGAAGACCTTCGATTAGCGTTTACCGCAGATGTTAATTTGGCATGCTCATAAAAATATTTTGAAAGGAATTCCAACTCCATTATTCATTATTAATTCCCCGTTACAACAATCAACGGATTAAATCCATTTTAATTTATAGATTAACTTAATTTATTAATGATGAATCTGAATGAGATTAGCATTTGATTAGAATAAGCGTTTTTCAAAAATATCATTAGGCTTATAGATATATTAAAAATATTAAATAAATTATGTAGAGTTGAAAACATCCTCAACATTTAAATCGTTGTATCAAATAGTATTAATATTAATTAATAAGGCGAAAAAATGACTTATTAAAAAGGAATATAAATGTCAAGCGTGATTAAAAATAAGTAGGTTTTTTGCAAATAATGACTACCTATTTACATAATAATTTACTATGGCTATTTATTACCTTTATTATTATTTGCACGCCGCGTCGTTCACAATGAATACTGTCACTAGTTATTAATTAGTTAGTAAATTATAATTAAAACGTAAATTATTACATACTTAATAAAGTTCTGTATTTATGGTCATATTGTTTTGTTTTTATTTATTGCTGGCCAGTAAAACTATCAATAGTTGCTCTTAACTTGATCTGATCCATGGATCCTGTTTCTCTACGTTTTTATTTATGTAGCTAACAGGGTCTACTGACTAAATAAAATAATAAAAAATTAAACTGACGGGGTCCGCTAGGGCCAATGCCTGCCGGGGCTGCGAATACGGGCCAAAAGGGAAATCGTGGCCCCCCGGCAACATGGCAACTGAAAGTATACGGGTGGGTTTTAGTCAGTAAGAGTCTGACACGCCCTCCCGCTCCGCCCAGAGCGGGAGAAGTTATTTGATAATTTCCCACACAAAAAAAAGGGTCTACTGAACAACTAAGTACCGATAGGTATTGTAGTTGACGCATTTTAAAATTTGATATCTTTCGCATTGGCACTGTTTCAGTTAACTTAAAAATAGTACCTAAACAAAAATAACAACGTAACTTTGCTAAGTTCCATTAGATAAAATAATTGAAACCAAAATTTAAACAAGCATATCCTCTGTGAAGATATAAATTAGATTGATGCTCTATGAGCGTTCAGCTCTTCCTACACAAAATCGTGGATAATATGTAAATATCTGAATGACCGAGCTTTGTTCGTTTTTTTTTAACGACGTTTTCTAAAAATAAAACCTAGCTAGAACGATTTACCGCCCCCGAAACCTCCTAAATTTCATGAAAATCGTTGGAGCCGTTTCCGAGATTCAGATTATATATATATACAAGAATAACTCGTTAAAAGGTATTAGATATGGTACTTTTATATAATTTTCCGCTTAGCGCAGTAGGTACACTAGGTGCATACGTTTTCTCACCAAAGTTATAATATAACTGACAATGCGACATAATTGTCATATTTTCACGACAGCTGCTATTTAATCAAGCAGAAAACAGTCGCCGATTGGATGTTTTGTGGTGATAAATTTATTTTTTGTTATGTATTTTCTGGTGTAAATAAAAAAAAACAAAATTGTCAGATTGTCGGATTGTTGCTTATCTTTCTGTCGTCTGTGTTTTATTAAATAGGTTCTAGATGACTGAAAATCAGTATTTTACATCTCTTAATTCTTTCGTTCACAGTCCTACCTAGTTACCCAAATATATGTAATGTTGAGAACCACATCTTCATAACCGATAACATATCGTACGCGCGAAAGATAAGTGTATCCTCATCCTATTTTTTACGGTGAAATCAAAACTTTAGGGGTGCACAAAAAGTGGCGTGTCAAATGTCAGTACCACGTGCCGTGACACTAAAATAACGCAAAACGTGTGTTTCATTTACGTGATGATTTTGTTATGATGTGGATACTTTATTTTTTAGATGTTTTTGAAGGGAGTTTTTTAGGAAGATCAGTTTGAGTTTGGTATGGTTTGATTTAGCCACGGATATCCGTATTTTGTATATTTAGTTTATACAAAATATAAATGTATAAATAAATGAATCTTACGCATTTTCACGTTTTTTAAGAAACGGTAAAAGTTATGAATTTCCTTTGATTTACGGTTAGTCTAGCTTTAGAGATATAGATTAAAACAAGTGCTGTTTCCTTATGCTTAACGAATAGATGACTATATTATTATGACTATGTTTTTTTAAGATTAATTGCTGTAGGTATCACTTTGCATGGGTCCTCCAGGGGAATAGAAAATGTTTCTAACGTAACTATTTCCCTCTCATTTTGTTGTGGAGACAAGTTTCTGTAATCTGTAATTGATGTGGCTTCAGCAATTTCATTCAGAAGTCTTTCAAGTCGTCCTGTTAACCCAGTTTTATTGTAACTATTCTAACAAAATTAGGTTTATGGGGAATGAGCATTTGAAAAATATAAAATATTGAGTAAATTATTGTCAAAGTCAAAGTCAAAGTCAAATCATTTATTTCAAATAGGCCCATGTATGGCACTTTTGAACGTCAAAAATTACAAAATAATAAAATTGATTCTAGTCGCCCCTTCCAAAAGGTAGTTTTCGTATGGAGAAGAATGGGCAAGAAACTCCACCGTTACTCTTTTAAAATGTTTTACAATATTGTTTGTATATGTACGTACATTTGTTAAATAATTATTATATGTGAAGACGATGCACCTAGAATAAAATTACTATACCACAATAGGTAAAAAAATTAAAAATGAAGCAACGATAGATAATTTAATTTGTGACAGATACATGGTTCTCACATATTTACAAACATTGTAAAAGTAGACGATTTTCCTAAAATGTTACAATTAATAAGTCAGTGTGTAAGGAAGTAATCACAGAATGTAAAATCAATGTCATACTTAAAACACAAAGTAATAAATTTTACAATTAAATTAGCAACCAGTTTGATTTTGTCTTGATTCTAAATTGTCCTATGGAGCAGGACCAGCATGTTTCCAAGCACTCTTATCTTGGATATAATCCTCTAATTTGTAATATGCTTGTTTATAAAGTGTACTTTTTATATGAGTTTTAAATTTTCTTTCATTTAATTGCAATATGTCACAAGGTATTTTGTTGTAACATTTAACACAGTACCCCATAAAAGATGTATGTACTTTAGATAACCTGAAAAATGGTTGATCTAGTTTATCTTTATTTCGAGTATTAAAATTATGTCTATCACTTATTTTATTAAAGAGATGTGGATTTTTCCTTACATACATAATATTTTCATAAATGAATTGGCAAGGTACCGTCATAATATTAATCCTTTTAAAAAGTTCCCTGAGAGATTCGCGGCGACGTAGATTATAAATGGCTCTGACAGCTCTCTTTTGCAAAATAAAGATGGATTCAATGTCAGCAGCCCGACCCCACAGTAAAATGCCATATGACATAATGCTGTGGAAGTAGCTAAAATAGACCAAACGCGCGGTTTCTACATCTGTTAACTGTCTTATCTTTCTAACAGCATAAGCGGCCGAGCTTAACCGCCCCGCAAGAGATGTTATATGAGGTCCCCATTGTAATTTCTCGTCTAGCGTGATTCCCAGGAAAACCGTTTGATTAATAAATTCCAGTTTTTCTCCATTCAATATGATGTCACATTCGCTACTTTTAACATTAGGTAATTTAAATCTAATGCATTTGGTTTTTTTTTTATTAAGTACCAGATTATTTACCGTAAACCAATCTTGGACTTGCAGAATAGAGCTATTCACGTCGTCAAGATTTTGTGATTGTCGGTTTATTTTAAAGATTAATGATGTGTCATCTGCAAATAACACCATCTTCGGTTGATTTTGAAGTATTTGGGGTAAATCATTAATGTAAACTAAAAAGAGGAATGGACCCAATATCGAACCTTGAGGAACGCCCATTGCCATTTCAGACCCTAATGAGTTTACGCCGTTTACCTGAACTTTAACCTTTCTATCTTTCAGGTATGATCTAAGTAAATCAAGAGCTGTATTCCTAATCCCATAGTGTTCTAGTTTCAGCAGAAGTGTCTCATGGTCTACACAATCGAACGCCTTCGAGAGGTCGCAAAAGATTCCAATGGCATCTTGTGCTTCTTCCCAGGCCTTAAAAATGTTCTTTATTAGGGTGACACCGGCGTCAGTAGTACAACGCCCTTTGGTGAAACCGTACTGTTGTTCATGAAAGATGGAATTTTTATTAAAGTGACGTAACATTTGATTGAGCATCAACTTTTCAAACACCTTACTGAGAACTGGTAGAATTGACACAGGCCTATAATTGTTGGGTTCTTTACTATCACCGGATTTGAACAATGGAACTACTTTACTGTGTTTCATGAGATCCGGAAAGACTCCTTGGTCTACACTGGTATTAAATATGTAAGCTAAATAGGGCGCAATGGTTTCGATAATAGATCTACAGACTTTTACAGACATTCCCCAGAGATCTTCTGTTGATTTAATTTTAAGATCTTTAAAAGCTTTTATAACAGCCTGGGGGTTTGTATGCTGAAACCTAAACTCCAAAGGGCATGCCTTCACATTCTGTCTAAGTAAGGCAGCAGAAAGCGCGGGTGAGGAATTTAAAGCTTCAGTAGTTTTAAGAGGAATATTAGCAAAAAAGTTTTCAAATTCTTGAGCTATTTCTATATCTGAGTTAATGGGGCCATGTGCAGTCTCTAAATTAAATTCAGTATTTCGCTGTTTTTTCCTACCCGTTTCATTATTTATTACTTGCCAGGTAGTTTTTATTTTATCATCAGCTGATTTTATTTTATTGCTAATATGCAGAGCTTTGGCTATTTTGCAAACACTTTTAAAAGTTTTTGAATATTTTGCAACATACTTATGAAAGTTTGTATTATCCATATGTTGCTTTAAGCCATAAAGTTCAAATAGTTTTTCCCTGCTTTTACGAATACCCGGAGTCGCCCAATCACTAAATAAGAACTTTGTGTAAATACTTTTAGTCTTTAGTGGAAAAGTGTCATTAAATTGCGTGTTTAATAGTGAAAAGAACTCGGCGTAGAACTCATTTGGGTCACCTATATTATTAAAACTCTGAACACATAATTTATTGGCCAAAGAATTATTTAATTTCTCTAAACTTTTACATGTAATTGGCCTAAACCTTATTTGAATTTTTTGTAAAGGTATGTAGGAGCAAAATGTTATTGTTTGTCCACTGTGATCTGATGGCAACTTATTTACAATTTGTTTGTGTAAGTAATCACAATTACAAAAAATATTGTCTATACAAGTGGCAGAAGAAGCTGTCACTCGGGTTGGTTCAATAAAAACATTTGACAAATCAAATGACCTAAAAAGACTTAATAATCTGACAGTATTCGAGTTATTTTCTAATAAGTTAATATTAAAATCACCACATATGATTATTGACTTACTACTAGTACTAAGTGTCTTTAATACATCTTCCATTACAGAATCAAACACGGATAGATTCTGGTAACTTGGAGGTCTGTATACGCATAATATAACATGCTTATCAAGCTCAACACAGGACAATTCAATGTTGTGTTCAACAGACAGTCCAATAATGTCTTTTCTTTCTTTCGATTTAATGGAATTTTTTATTAATATTAATGACCCGCCATGTATCATACATTTTCGGCTGAAATGGCTGACTACACAATAATTTTCATAATTAATTGACATCACTTCATGATCTTTTAACCAATGCTCTGTTAAACAAATTACATCAAACTTGGTATTTTCTAAAAACAATTCTATTTCCAGTAATTTGGAAGAGCAACCTTGGATATTTTGATTGAATAATTTTAAAGTATGTTGCCCCCCCTTTCATTTTTTATTATTATTTTTATGTAAAATATTGCCAGAAGATACCTTTTTATTATTCTCTAATAATAATTGGTTAATTGAAGGGGTAACTTCTGTTGTCTTACTGCCTAGTTTAAAGAAATATCCGGAGTGACCTCCACAACTACAACTGAAGAATCTAAAATGCCCGTATGAGTTCCAGCAGGAAGGGAATACCCTATCTGACTGGTAGTGGCCTCCAAGTATGTTGGCACTGTAGGTGGATCCTCCTTCGTACATGGTAATACATAATTATTCACTATGTTGTTAGTATAACTAGACAACACAGATTCGTCACTAATACTACACTGAGTTATATTACCTATAACCTCATTAATATTATGTGCTATCAACATAGCAATCATATGTCTACATTCCCAAGACAGAGATAAAGTTCTCTGAGTTAACTTAAAACCACTAACAAATTTGTTAGTGTCAAAATACAATAATTTGTCACTATGACAACATGTCAGCCTATGAATAGTATTATTCAACTTAAAAATATAGTTGTTTTCATCATATGATAAAGTATCAGAATAAGGAAACGCACACAACATCAGCTTTCCTACATTTAATTTTAATAAGGTGTCCACACCATCCACTATGTCCTTTGTCAACCTTGTATCATCAGACCAACAATTTGTGAGAAGTTATAAATGAGCCTTTTAAGTGCCTCAAATGGGTTAACTTATCCATACTAATATACATACATGTATAATGTTATAAATCCAAAATTAACTGTGTATGTGTGACTGTTCTGTCAGTCTGTTACTTGTCCATAAACGGCTGAACGGATTTTGATGAAATTTGGCACAGACTATGCCCTGGCTTAGGCCTTATGATACTTTTTAACCCGATAATACGTTCCCGTGGGATAATTTCTAACCTACACACGGACGAAGGCTCGGTCAAAAGCAGGTTGCTTATAATTTTTAGATCATTGAATGTCAAGTTATTATTTAGCTACCTATTCAATTTAGCTAGCATAGCCAATTCAAAAAGTCACAAAGTTTTAATATCTTGGGCATTTTCTTACCAGCGACCTCAGCGACCATTGTGATATTGAGAGGGAGCGTAGAGCTCTGGCGGTCAGGGGTAATATGTTGGCACGAAGATTTGCTCGGTGAACTGACCAAGTTAAGATTACGCTTTTTAAAGCTTATTGTCAAAGTTTTTACACCGGTAATCTTTGGGTCAACTACTCGAAAAGGTCGCTGGATGTTCTACGCGTCCAATACAACAATGTATTTAGGATGCTGTTGCGACTGCCTCGTTTTTGCTGTGCTTCTGAAATGTTCGCGGTAACCCATACCGACGGATTTCATGCCATCATCCGCAAAAAAACGGCATCACTCCTGAGCAGAATAAGAGGCAGTCACAATAGTATCCTGAAGGCTGTGGCGGCAGATACTTCCTCTGCCATAATAAGGCAATTTGTGAGAAGACTCATACCATAGTTAGACCAATATTATTTCTCATTGTGTCTAGATGTTGAGTGGTCTTCTCACAAATTCGTCTTTAGTTTTAAGTACTAACAATAGTGGTTTAAGTGCATACATGTTACTAACAATTTATGGATCTTTTTAGTTATCTGAAATAAAATGATTTTATTTTATTTTATAACCCCATCATATCTACTACGCACGAGTGCCATAAAATTTACCATTTCCGAAGTCCATTGTCCACTTCACCCGGAGTAGTAACCGGATTGCGGGTAAAGTGCCATAACTCACGGTTATTATCCGAACTGTCCGGTAATTCATTTGAATGCCGTTATTAATTAAAGTACGCTCCAGACAATTGTCTGTACCTGAAATATTGTTTTGAATCGGTACAGTGATAGTGAAAAGTTATTGATGATGGGCCCTTATACCTATAAGCTGAAATGAAATGAAATTGTTTATTCTGAATCACTTTTACACGTCATGTTAAAAAATAAATAAAATAAGCTAGATGAGTTCGGCGTTTCCTATCTGACTACTCTGAGAAGAAAGGCCGAAACAAACTCAGAGGTCGCAGTCTCTTTTAAAGTCCAGACATAATCTTGGTCAGGCCATATGAGGACCATGTAGATTAGTGTCGGAAATGGACTTTTGTGGAAAGAACCACACTCTTTCAGTAGTTTTAAAGCAAAATTATAAAATTACTAGCTGCGCCCCGCGGTTTCACCCGCATAAGTCTCGAGCCCGTGGGGAAAAAAAAAAGTATCCTATGTTCTTTTCCAGGGCATTATCTATATATGTGCCAAATTTCATCCCAATCCGTTCAGCCGTTTTAGCGTGAAGGCGTAACAAACAAACTTACTTTCGCATTTATAATATTAAGGATTTATTTGAAACCACTCACTAATAATGTTACTAGCCTAGTAGTTGAGAATAAAACCGTTGAACGTGCTAACTTAACTAACCTAACACAACCAATTTTAAAACTAAAATATAAGTCTAATTGTACTGTATCGGTGACCATTACCTAGATTAAGATTGTTACACTATGCTCTGGCTCTTTTGTTTTTTGGAGAATTAAGTATTTACCTACGTAATAGTTTTAATGATTTCTTGAGGGTAAAATGAAAAGTTTCAGAAAGAAAGAAAATACGTTTATTCGTTTATTAAAGCGTTTGTACGTAATTACACTCAATTTGAGAAAAATATATGAATATTGTTTCATTGAAAGATTCTCAAGAGAAATTTTTGGCCCACCTGATGAAAACGGCATAGGGATATAATATAACCGTGGCATAAGCTATTCTTGTAAAGTTTATGGCGATACCAGAGAAGAAAAAAATACGAAGCAAATTAAAAAGAAAGAAAGAAAGAAAATACATTTATTTAGTACAGACCAAAAAAGCACACAATATAATTAACAGCAGATAAAAAATTAAAAAATAATATCAAATAAAAAGTATAAAGTGCGATGTAAGAAATTAGCAGGGGATTGTGCCTCACGGCTGCGCTAAAAAGGCTCAGTTTAGCAAAAATGCCAGACAACATTAAGTGCCTGACGCTGGTTTTCAACTAGACCTGAAAGTGTGATGTTTGAAATACGTATCTCACTCAGGTGTTTGTAACCCCACTAGCACACTCAGAAAATGTATTCCATATTTCATATAAACGTACCTCTGCCTACATAGTTTTCTCGTCAGGTTAAAAGCTTTTCCCATTAAAAAAAGTCCTGAAAACATCCTGAAATACTATTCGCTAAAAGCTCCAACGTTGTCCCATGCATATTTAATTCAATTTGTCGGCACTCTGTATGCGATGGTACACAAGCCATTAGCCAGGCCAGACTCCGAGCTATTGATCTGGCTAAATTTACACTCCCCGCCTGGATTATTGAGCAATTTGCGTCCGTTATGGGATAGCTGTGGACACCATAGTGCGATGGTTATGTTTTGTGTGGTTATATGGTACTAATGTGTAACCCTAACTATCCCAACTATACAGGGTGGTAGGGACATCGACGCGAAAACTGTTACCATAGATTCAGTACATGATTCTGAACGACCCTGCGTTGAAATTTTTCGTCGATTATTAAAAAAACAAAAATCTGCTGTTTCATAGAAAAGTGCAATACCTACGCAGTCAAAATGTATGGAACAGCAGATTTTTTCCCGACATGTACGCGGGCGAAGCTGCTGGCAAAAGCTAGTGATAACAAATAAATAAATTATTATTATTAACTAGCTGACCCCGGCAAACGTTGTTTTGCCAATTATTTGTTTGGGGTGGCCAACCCTTATCACTTAGGGGTATGAAAAATAGATAGTAGCCGATTCTCAGACCTACTGAATATGCATATAAAATTTGGTAAAAATCAGTGAAGCCGTTTCGGAGGAGTAAGGTAACTAACATTGTGACACGAGAATTTTATATATAAGATAATGAGATTTGCCACTGGCAAAAACAACAAACATCCATACAAACTTTCACCTCCTATTTAACTAACCCCTTCGGAGGGTAAATTTTCGAAAACACTTCCTTAATGCTCATCGACGTTACAAAAGGAACTCTTGTTAAAAATGTCATGCTGTTAGACCCAGCGGTTTAGGTTGTGCGTTGTCTGTCATTGAATTTCAGTTTTTTAATTAAGTGGATTTAATTTAGCTATGTTTGTGTTACCTGCGAATTACGCATCAAAGACCTGATGTCACACAAATCTTGACGTCACACAACTCCTTCATCGCGCAAGCAGAGTTTACCATGTTATCAACATATACAATGTAGAGACAACAATACGACAATAAATGAAAAGTACTGGCAATACTAATACATAAGAGTATTTTGGAACCATCAAATAAATCCTAGCATCGACATAATTTTTTTTTCAAACAAACTAAATAGTAGTGATGTACCGACTATGGGTTTTGCCAATCTTTGACTAGCTATAGTGACTACACTATTGAATATATTTGATTGAATTTTCCTTTACACCCTATTCCTCATGCCTCTATACGTTTTCCGTCTATTTATGTTTTTTTATTCATATTTAATGATATAAGAATTTGTAATTGTTTTAGTATAGTTTTTACGGTACTTTTTCTTCTCAGGTTCATAAATAGTTTCATACATAAAAATAAAACAAATTATTAAAAAAACAAAAAACCCGACTGCAAAAACTCATAACTCAAAAGAGAAAAACAAGCATTATAATCTATCGATTTTTGGTATTGCAGGCGGGACAAACCTGGGCACGCCACAATCGCGGCGATAAGACCCGTCTTTGAGGAGTGGCTGGAGAGACGCCACGGCGTTCTCACCTTCCGCCTGACGCAGGTCCTCACCGGACACGGCTGCTTCGGGAGGTTCCTGTTCAGGATAAGGCGGGAGGAAACACCCGGGTGTCACCATTGTGTGGATCGGCTTGAGGACACGGTGGAGCATACGGTGGAGGTCTGCCCAGCTTGGGCGGAGCAACGCCGTGTTCTCGTAGAGGCGATCGGCGGCGGTGATCTCTCGCGTCCGGCCCTGGTTCAGGCCATAGTACGGAGCGAGAGGAAATGGCAGGCCGTCACCTCCTTCTGCGAAGCGGTAATGCTTGCGAAGGAGGAGGCGGAACGCGTGAGGGAGAGGCAAATTTCGCGCCCTCACGCCCCTAACCGCCGCAGGAGGAGACGCCTGGAGCGGGAATCGCGAGCCGATTTCCAGCCACCGTAGGCGCGGGCTTGCGGACGGTGAGCAATGGGTAGCTCGCCGTCCGATAAGGACCAAGCCCGGGTCGACGGCGCGTTGTGTTCCACGCGCGCCTCAAAGAGATGTCAGCAGAATTGACGGGGTCCGCTAGGGCCAATGCCTGCCGGGGGTTCGAAGAAAACCGATCGGGAAATCGTAGCCCCCGGCAACAGGGCAACCGAAGGAACACGGGTGGGTTTTAGTCAGTAAGAGTCTGACACGCCCTCCCGCTCCGCCCAGAGCGGGAGCAGTTATTTGATAATTTCCCACCCAAAAAAAAAAAAAAAAGGCGGGACAAACCAATAACCTGAAATGTTGGTGTAAATTTTGTTTGTCCCGCCTGCAATACCAAAAATCGATAGATTATAATGCTTGTTTTTCTCTTTTGAATTATGAGTTTTTGCAATCGGGTTTTTTGTTTTTTTTAATAATTTATTTTATTTAAAACTTTTTAGTTTTATTAATATATAAATATGTATATATATTTGGAATTGACTCATTGCTAACTTTTATTTGATATCAATAATGTGTTTTTTTTTTAAACATACCCTTCCCTTTTTTTTGTATTTGCAGATGCAATATATAAATATCATATAGCCTATGTCACTCCCACTATTAAGACGAATCTAACGACACCTCATATGTCAAAATCCATCAAGCCGTTTAGGCTACAGAGCGTGCCAAAGAAATAGACATACATACATACATACATACATACTCTCGAAAAACATTACCCTCCTTCTGGGGCAGTTGGGTAAAAACTCTCTAATTTACTATCATTTGGAATGGTTAAGTGTTTGTATAGTGTCTAAATCAAATAGTGATTGGACTGGACCTGAATGTTGCCCGCCCTAATCACAGTTTACTACAAACTAATAACACATAATAAGTATTTAATATGCAAGAGACAGTAAATTAATCTCGCCGTGCCAACCTAATTGATATGCTAGGCCAAGCCATAATATTGCAATATTGCCAACACCCATGATATGTCTACCCCATAGCCCGTCATAACAAACTGGTGCGGGCTACAATATTCCTCATTATGACTATAATTTGGCAGGCCGGACAGTGACCACAAATGTTATGATAGATGTGGTGTGGTGTGATGTGTGTGTGTTGTGTGTGTGTGATGTGATGTTATGTTATGATACTTGACTGCTTATGGTCATTCTCTTTAATTCTCATAGCATTTTGGACTCATTTTTCAATCGATTTTCCAAGATGGACGCGATTATTTAAAAAATATTGTTTCCTCTGTTTATCTCTTGATATGGGTGGCCAAGAAATACGTATATGGTCCGCATAATTAAGCTACACTTAATTCTAAACAAATTTTTTGAGTACCTATTCAATCATTTATCTCCATAAAGAAGAAAAAATTGGTAACATATAAAATAATAATATATTATTATTATTATTTATTTATTTATTTCTAAAACACTTAACCTATTACATTTTCGTTTTAGCCTCACAACGAAAACCTCTCAGGGTTTATCTGTGTGCGGCGAGCCGTTCAAGAAAAAATATATTTTTTTACAGAAAAAAAATTCTTACATACTACAATGATGCTATGACATCTACATTTACACTAATATTATAAAGAGGAAAGATTTGTATTCCTTATGTAACGAATAAACTTAAAAACTACTGGCAGTTTATTAAGGAAAAGAGGTACTATATTCTTCAACTCTCATACCGTAAACATTATTGAACTTTGGTAGGATAAGTACTTAGTTACTATTTTTACACGTCATCTATTAAAAATTATTCGATACATCAGCAGTATCAGCAGCATTTCATATACCTAATAGCTTAGTGTTATTAATATTCTTTTAATTTTACTTCTGTTCCGATTTTAATTTAATATTTAGCTCAATAATTAAGATTTTTAAAACTGTTTTTCGACTTTTGTCGCTGACTGTACTTGTATTGTTTTGTCGCCTACACAATACACATGCCCTCTATTTATGTAACAATCATGGAAGATACTTCCTCTATATTTTTTTCGAGTTTCCGTTAAAAAGTCAAAAGATCGTTATTTTATCACAGTGCACAAAAAAAGTATCCATCGTCGTTCGTTAATTTATCTTCACGAAAATTTCGCACCCCATTGACGCGGTTAAAAATATAATCGTCGGATATGTCTGTCGTTATGTACTGAATTAGGCAGGGGCTTAGAAAAAATATACGGAAGAAAGAAGTAATCAGAGTTTGTTTTTTACTACCTATTTGTTTTTACAAAAAAAAAAATACGTATTCAAATAAGTAAATAATTTCCAAGTAAAAACAAATTTTAATCAGTTTAAACAATTGTTGAAGCATGGTGGTCGATGGTACGAAGTTAAAAGGGTCGCAACTTGAAGTTTTAATTTGTAACATGTAGGAAAATCAATAGGACCGAAAATCCGAAGACATGTGACATATACCAACCCGCACTGGGCCCGCGTGGTGGAGTACGGCCCACTCCCTCTCACAGTGAGGAGGCCTGTGTCCCAGCAGTGGGAACATTATAGGCTGATGATGAGGAAAATCAATTAAGTTATTACACTTTTATCGGATTGTCTAAGTTACATCTGAAGCTACCACAAATCTGAGATCGGTATCTACAAAAAATCTAAGATATGAAAACTGCATTTTTTCTTATTCCATTCTCTTTGTTTTCTGATACTACACGCGTACAGTCAATGTAGTACGATAAACTGTATGGAAAATATTATGTCAAGGAACATGTCATGGTCAAGAGATTTTATTCTGAAAAGCCATGCAGAGTCGACCATAAAATTCAATGCTGAAAGCTCGATACTGTCAACTTAACTATTCAGAACTGGGTCAATATTTTGTCAATACCCTATAAGTTTACTTTGTAAATTCTTGATATTCTTTTGCTGGGAAATCGTACAAAACGGTGAAGGCTTTCTTAATTTCTATAAAAAAAAACGTCAAAGTATATTTTTCATAGGATTTTACTGACCTGCGTGTGTTTCGATTACCTACATAGAGATGAGAGATGATTGAGGAAAAAAACTGTCTCACCATATACTAAAATGACTTCATTGCATTCAAAACATGTTGGTGTAGCAATTTCCATCCTCCTTGATCACTGGATCAGAAATTTTTACAAAAAGACCATAAGAAGTAAATATAGTTTGACCGAAACCATTGTACAGGCCAGCCAGCGTTGTCAAATGAGTGGCCTGCACTGCCCCCCCGTCTCGCCGCGCACATAAGCCGCGGTACTGCGGTTTCGGTCAAAATATAGTTACTTCTTCTGGTCTTTCTGTAAAAATTTCACCGTGAAAACTTAGGTGAATTGAGCTGTCATTTCACCTAGGGATTGACACGAATGACAGCTTACTTCACCTTAGTTTTCACAGTGAGGATTTTTACTGATAGGTCGGCTTATGTCTCTACATTTTCTGTTCCCTTCAGTATTTCCATATACTTTTATTCTTGGTCATCTTCCTTTCCTCTATTTTCTGATCTATTATTTTAATTAAATGAATATGAATGTCGATGGCTATAAGCGTAAGGGAAGACCAAAGAAACGATGGATGGATGATATGGCTAGAAAGGAGGTAACTACCGAGATGACGACTGATAGAGAAGTATGGAGGAAAAAAATACATATCGCACCGACAGCAAATAAATTGGGATAAGGGCGTGAGAATGAAGACATTTTAATGAAATGATCAATCGCTTTCATTTACGTGTCGTTTTAAAATGACTAGTATGATTACGGCGGGGTAAACAACATTTTCTTTAGTTAATTAATTGATTCAGGTGTGCTGAAATCCATGATAAAATACAAAAGTAAACCCAGTATATAAGTGGGTTTGACGGGCGATAAGGCTCAGGCAGCCACAGGAAAGTCCAGTTAAACAGCCGACAACCTCCTAGGTTGACCGTTTTTTTTTGTTTGGTATCTACTAAACAAAAAAAAACAAAAAAAAACGATTAGGCTCACTCTGCGTTCAGCGCTCGGTGTGGCAATACGCCGTGTTCGGGTTCGCGACAAGTCAATCGTCATCCTGAGGATGCCTCGTCGGGAGGTGAAACACGTGTAGATTTCTTTCAGGGTTTTTATGGCTCTTTATCAACGTCTATTGTATTTTAACATTTTCTTTTACATTTCAGTGTCGAATTATTCCTGAATACCCCTTATTATAATGTCATAGCACATTATTCTGATAATATTCGTGACACAGAAAGTTCATCGCTCGATTTATTCGTTCGCTCAGCAATAAGTTTCGTGAATCCAAGTTATATTGCATTCAGCCTCCGTTTGCTTTGAATTATGTCTTTTTTATTTACTTTTAAAATGAACTGCCATCGTTGAATGGAATAATGGATCGTTTTGAATATGTTTGTTAGTTTCATGAAGTTTTCAGTATTTACCTAGGTTACTCACAGTTTTCTACAGAAGTGTTTGGAAATGGGAGGAGAGGAAGGCTTTTGCCCTGCAGTGGGACAATACAACCTGGATAGTATATTGTTTTTGAAGTGAAAACTTCTTTAGGCGCGTTGGGCATTTTTGAGATGGGAAAAAACAATTGAACTCGCGACACTGTTAACGGTAACAGTGTCGCGAGTTCAATTGTTTTTTACCGTTACCGACACCTCATTAATATATTTCCTGCACAATAAAATTGTTCAAGTTTTCACTTCTGTCGACACTCCCGGAGTGCCACTGTTTTTTCTGTTGTCACACCTAACTCGGTATATGGGCTTGTAACATCATCTACAGATATGTATCCTTTTGTATCAGCCTTCTAAAAATAGTACCCATTCAATTTATACTGAAAGTGAATAAAATCCCATTCCGATTTTAGCAAAGGTTCCTGTTTTTGTTCCTGATGACTGTAGGTTACGAGGTATATTAACTATATTAAGGTAATGAAGAAAGGACAAGATAATTTACAGTTGGAAGGGAACAGCATCAGACCAACACTTTTAGATGATGCCAGTCAAAAGAGCTCCTCCAACAAATCAAAGAACAAGATATCTTGAATAAACTGAATGAAAACCACTATAAAAACCCAAAGCATAAACCTAGCCAACTTAAACAAAATGAGACGTAAAAATTTGAAAAGTTTTCAGACGATAACCCGACCGAGTCGCGACTTGCGTGACCCCGCAATAGTAATAGTTGACAGAAACAAATTGCTTTTTCAATGTTGCTTTTACAAATAAACTAGTGTGATGACAGTTCTAAAGGGAAATTAGACTTGTGCGGCGAATAACGATGGTTTTTATATTAGTTCAAGTAAACATTAGGTACAAGGGTATCTATTGAGTTCTTTTTGTGAAGGATAGATGTATTGATGAATTGGAACTGATACAACGATGGGCCAAAGGGGCTCAAGGTAGGAAAGGTAGGTCATAAGTCCAGGGTCATCTCTACATATAGCAGAGGGACAAAGCTTTCGACAGGGTCGCATATTGTCATGAACCCCCTTTTTTGGGTGGGAAATTATCAAATAACTTCTCCCGCTCTGGGTGGAGCGGGAGGGCGTGTCAGACTCTTACTGACTAAAATCCACCCATGTTCTTTCAGTTGTCTGTATTGCCAGGAGCCACGGTAACCCTTTCGGACAAAACCGCAACCCCGGCAGGCTTCGGCCCTATCGGACTCCGTCAGTTCTGCTGACATCTCTTTGAGGCACGCGTGGAACACAACGCACCGTCGACCCGGATCTGGTCCTTATCGGACGGCGATCGGCCCGCGCCTACGGTGGCTGGGAATCGGTCTGCGACTCCCGACGCCCAGGACGTCTCCTGCGGCGGTTAGGGGCGTCAGGGTGCGAAATTTGCTTCTCCCTCACGCGCTCCGCCTCCTCCTTTGTCATGAACCCCTGGCAACCCAATAAAGGTAAGGAAGGACAGGACAGTATACAGTTGGAAGGGAACGGCATTAGAGAAAAGTTAAAAGAGTTTCACCAGAATATCAATCAAAGCAGAAGATATCTTGGATCAAAAGCCACGGCATAAACCGTATACGTAAACACTAAACCAATACGTGCCATGCCAAAGTCCGTTTTAAAACTTTAGGAACTGCTCATTCAGATGTCAACCTGCTCAAAGTACTTGGAATCAAAATATATTTAAAAAAAATCTTTTGTTATTTTCCAGTTCGACTTGCGGTCTTGCTTTACGTCAACTGACCCTAAAAAACACGTGAGCAAAACCTACATTACTTTATACTTATACAAAATGTTTTGATGAAATTGTAACTTCATAACCGGAAAATCTAAAGCCAAGATTACAACATCCGTTGCCATGTTTAGACCTATCCCAATGAGCCGTTTAGTAAGCTTATAAATCCACCATAACAGTCTCAAATAATTCACAATAGCTACAGGCAAATTGATCCCAATTGCGCAGGCGGGTACATAGCTTTCATAATGCGCAAGAGTCGATGCGCGGAGAAAGTGCGCCGTGGGTGGACTTGGGTATGAACACCAGTGTCTGATGACGAGCGAGTTGTAGTGAGTTGATTGTGGGAAATTGTAATTGGGTCAGTTGTATCAAATGTTGCAAAGTGGGTTCTAAATAGGGGATAGTACACTTTGTGTTGTACATTTGTTGAAACTGTATTTGGAATAGATTTGATCTTTGTGGCATTGTTACTTTGAACTCTGCTGGTATGCCTTCTATCTTGTTTAAATTTTACCGACCATAGACAAGTGGTAATCGCTTTTAAAGCGTTTCGTATTTCTCCGACTTACAACAGGATTAACATAAGCTTTTCGTTAGCTTATGTCAGGCCTTCTTAGCCTTGGCCTTTGTACTATGAAATATATACTAATTCCATCAGAATCAGAATAATTTATTTTGCAATGAATGTGGGTACAAAATCAGATGTTAACATTGTAAAAGCAGTTCCAACACACTCTACCTTACGGCATGCAAAAATTAAAAAAAAAAAATCTACAAATTATACAACCAAATAAACAAAAATTAAAAAGTACATTTATGTGGATCGGCAGCCTTCCTATATAACTTCTTCCATGTGTCAGTCCCATTAATTTTAGCCTTTTCCATCAAGATTATCGCTGGTAGAATATGCTACTTTGTCCAGGCCCTCATGTGTGGCCTCTTTGGAGGTTATATAGACCTCATGTTTCGTTAAAGTTGTGCTGAAAATGTGTTATCACTTACCGCAACAACAATGTTCCGATAATTTGTGAACTTCAGTAGCTCACCCCGTGACTGTATTGACCAACGCTGAAATTTATGTTCGAGTTAGGAGGATAGCTTTTACGTTGATAACACCACAGTAGGAAATGTTGGTACCTATTCCTTAAGACATCGGATATTGGAAAGCGGTCTTCAGCACAGAAAATGTGCTAGGCTAGCTCCCGCTCGCGACATCGTCGACGTGGAAGAAACATATCCTATGGCAATCAGTAATACAGTATTTTTTATCCTTGAAAGGTTTTTACAATCAGTAGTGCTATTCTGTAACCATCTCACCGTGTTATCTTAGGTGAAGTGAGCGTGGAGTGAGCTGTCAGTTGCTAAGAATTGACACTATCGGCAGTTCACTTCACCTAAGATATCACGGTGAGATTTTTACAGAATAGCACTACTGATCAGTACTTCTAGAGATAACTTTTCACTAAGAAACACTTAGGTATACCTCTTTATTATATATATAGTTTAGATATTGATGATAAGCACTGATAATAATTAACTAACTAAAATAAACGATACGTAGTTGTTTTTAAATTAATGTCCTTGAAACCGTAGCCGACAAGCGGCTTATTCATAAATCCATAAATAATATGAATGATATTCTAATATCTCATATATTTAAATAATCACAAATTATTAATTCCATTACCAAATCTATCATTGACAGCTGTCAGGCCTTTTTAATTATACGCCATTTAACTCGATTCTCGGTAACTCTCATCCAGTTGCTGCGAAGATCTTCGCTCCACTTAGCCTGATGGCATCCTGCCTTATGTTTGCCGACTCGTTGTCTTCAGACAAGAACACTTCTACCCCAATGGTCATCGGTTCTACAGCTAAATGTATCATATTATAAATTAAAATCACTTTTCGTGTGTCTTCGCGTTGAGCTTCTAAACTATCAACGGGTATTGTTGCGGTTTTCACGGTTTGAGAATTTACTTTTCTGGAAAGTTTATATGTATATGTCGTGGCCAGATCTTAGAATTGATAATTTCATGAAATGATCAACCATTTCATGAAATGGTTGTATTTCATGAAATAGAACATCGACCGCTGGCCACATCATGATGTGGTCTGGCCAGATCATTGAATACTCAACGTTTGACGATATGAACAGTTAAACGCATGATGTGGCCAAACATTAGTGATCATATCGTAAAATAGTTCGATTATCCACTGGTAGAGGCGTTGATGTCGCTTTGTTTTTGTTGTGCATCATGGCGGCGGAAGATAATTCGATTGAAAAAGCAATTATAAATATGCAAATAGAAAATAAAAGTGCAGTGAAGTATCGTTATTATACCAAGTTACGTGACTTTTTTGAAAATCACTCAAAAAACGAGTGCAACTTTAAAAAACCATGGAGTTTGGAACGTATTTCACAGGTTAGTATTTAACTATTCAAATCTTAGTAATTGTTATTTTTCTTCGAATGAAAGCTATTTAAAATGTTTTATTTATCCATTGACCCAGATTACTAAAAGTTAATGAATGCCAGTAATATTTGCATGATACCCTACTTAATGATATGGCCAAACGTCGACTGACATATCATTAAACGTTGACGTTTGATCGATCAGATCTTGGATTTGATCATTTTATGAAATGATCGACCGTTTCATGAAATGGTTGTGTTTCATGAAATGGCTAGCTAAAACTGAACATATCGTTAAAAAAAAAAATGTGTGGCCAGCTATCGAATAAATGCAACTATTTCAGGAAATGGTCAAACATTTCATGAAATGATCAATTTTAAGATCTGGCCACGACATATACATTTAAAAATACAGATTACTGATGTTGCTCAAAAAGCTGTTAAGTTGACGTGGGGTCTGGCTGGTCACGTCTGCCGTATGCCCAATGAGCTATGTGCCAAAATAACTACTATGTGGGCCCTGAGACAGCTAGAAGGTGTCGCGGCAGACCCCGTAGAAGATGGCAGGACGAGCTGGAGAAAACAAACGACCAGTGGTTCACATTAGCCCTCGATCGAAAAAGCTGGAAATCATGGGGAGCTGAGCAATGGGAGGATGGAGGCTAACCATATAATGAAGAAGTCCCGATGTTTTGTCAAGCAGTAAAAACCGTGTGATGCAACCCTTGCATCGCTTGGTCGCTTGTATATAGGGTTACCATCCGTCCGGATTTATCCGGACATGTCCGGCTTTTTGTCCCCCGTCCGGACTATGTCCGGCCTTCTTATTTGTCTGGATTTTTCGATTTAAGGGGATTTTCTTTAAAAAAGATAAATGATCCGGACTTTTTTGCAAATGTCAGGCTTTTTGTCAGGACTTCAAATTTCAAAATGGTACCCCTACTTGTATATCAATAAATTAATTTTATTAATATCATTCACACATTTATTTAAGTAAATAATGACAAATTACTAATCTCATTGCCCAATTAATAACAAATGCAAACGAATGTTAGTCATCCGAATCGTTGAGTGCAATCTGCATATCTGTGACGTAACGTAGGCTGGGAGGATCGCTGCGTTTGCGCAAGTCTGCGATTTACTCGCACGTTGCGATGGAGGCTTTGAGAAATGTTTACTTAATATATAAGGTATTTTATCTTACCCAACCCTTCTTCTATCGTGTCTTAACGAATTGTTTGAAAAGTTAGTTTGTGATGTGTTAAAAATATGAGCCAGTCTGAAAAGTCGCAGCTCCGACTTATGAATTGCGGGTCATGGGTTCGAAGCCCATGCAGGCGCTTTACTTTGTGTAAATAATTTCATCACCACTGCTCTCAAAACGGTGAAGGAAAACATGGTGAGGAAACCGGCATGTCCTAGAACCAACAATTCGAAGATATGTGACATCTACTAACTCCACACTGGGCCCGCGTGATAGATTATAGTCCACTCCTTCTCGAAGAGAGGAGGCCTGTGTCCCAGCAGTGGGAACATTATAGTCTGATGATGTTTATGCTTATGCAGCAAGCTGGAGGTACATTTAGGTATCATCTCTTGTGAAAATATTCTTTTCCCAAAAAAATTATCCCGTTCCTTGTAACCTTACAAGATCTTCCCTTAATTGTCATTTTGATCTTGTTTCTTATTTTTGCTTTATTTGTGTGGCAAATCAACTTTTCTTCTTTTTCTCGCCGTCGGCGTCGGCTCTTTTATTTGTAAACCAAAACCAGCATCTTTCTACTTAACTTCAATTCTTTCACAGGAGTTGAATAAGTAAAGCGCAACTTTAACAACAAATCTTGTCACATTGTTTACCATATGAAAAAGCAGATTAAATAAAACAATATCGTTTATAAAATAAATCAAATACTATATTTACTTATAATTTATAATTAAAAAACATTTAAATTGATAATACTTAAGCCTTACTATAAATCACTGATTTATACTTGATGTTGATTTTTATGAGCTATCGCAATTTGTCATAGTTTGACCGGAACATGAGCGGACTGCACTGCACCCCGTCTCGCTGTGCCTATACAAATACATGCCACGAAAGATGAGACTTGACACCACGTGGTTTGACTTGCGCAGTAGACGATTTATAGGTGTCTTTAGCGGTATGAGGTCTGAGCCGGGGCGTCATCAGGGTGGCAGATAGAGCACGGGCGGCGCAGTCAAGTCTCATCTTTCGTGGCGCGTATTGTACCTATAGCGTGGAACAGTGATCTCGGTCAAACTATTGTCCCTTCTGTAAGTAAATAAAAAATAAATAAAAGGTAACCATCGGTTTTAAATTATTTCACAGTATTCCTGTTTACCTACCCCTTTTACTTAATTAAGTTACAATAAAAATGCTAAGTTTTTACAGTTATTTGAACAGTTCTAGCAGTATAATTATAACTTAAATGTATTAATTAAAACTAAATACTATCACAAAACCTTGTAATGTGCGAAACTGCGAACTGTAGGTTTGTATAACTTGTACCTAAATGTTTGAGCAAGATAGAAAAGGTCCAAAATGGAATTGATTACATATACACATATAGGTGTGCTATGCTATTGAAGACATTTCAATAGTAATTGGGTCTCGTTTATACTAGTTTAGGCGCGCTATACGCGTTTTTTGCCTTGCAAAAGCGGCAAAAGCGGCACTCGTTGCGTTACAAACGTAGACACGCGCGTTGAAGGCGCGTAAAAAAAAACATCGTGTGGTTAGGCCATCAAACCTTAATAGTAAGCAGTACCCTAATTGCGTAACTCATTTTCGTTTACGAAAATGAGTTACGCAATTCAAAATCAAAATGAAACAAATTTCAACAACATTCATTGCGTTATTTACGTTGTTAAACAGATTTTTTTTTCCAACTTATGAAGCAATGGATTAGAAATCTGTTTCAAATCGAAACAAATTGTGATTGTGTTGTATTACGCAATTAGGGTGCTGGATTGTGGCTAATAGTCGATCGTAATTTCGCAAAATCAATCACAATATAGGTAACTTTAATTTTTTAATTATCACTTAATTTCCCTCTCCCTCCTCAGTCTCCACAAGGGTCCAGCTTCTATTCCTTCTCAAAGAAATCATCAGTCAAAGGCACGTGTGATATCTGGTCATAAGTATAGGCGTTGAAGAACTTCTGCGTCACGTTCATGGCGTAATCTATGGCGTAGTCCAGGATAGGGCCTCCGAAGTCTTTGGCTAGGGCTTGGGAGTCCGAGTTTAGAACTTGGAGAACGTTTGCACCTGGAAAATTAAAAAAGAATTGAAAAAAAAAAAAGGTTTAGTCATACAGTCAAAGCTGTGAACTCGTGGAAAAAAATAGCGTCCAACTGTTAGCCGCTAAATGCACGCACACTAGAAAAGCACAATGACAGCACAATGATGTGACGCGAGTGTAAGATGTAGCTGTCACGCACACCAGCATAACAAAGTTGGTTTTTTTGTTTCTTTTGCTGCGCGACACACTGAACTGTAATAAGAAGCTACCCTTGCTCTAAAATACTAATTTAATACCGAATATAATTATCAATATTTCAGGGATAAGGAAAATAATATGAAACACCAAGATATTTTGTCAGTCATTTATATTACTTTGCCAACATCAAATTCAATGTTCTACACCATATTCTGCATATGCCACACATTGCATCGCAAGCTTCACTGGTCAAGCACTCTCACTTGCCAGCCACTGTACGACTTCCAATAAGTAACATAACATCCAGCATATGCCAAACATTGCACTGCAAGCTTCACTGGTCAAGGACTCTCACTTGCCAGCCACTGTACGATTTCCAATGAATGGCCTATGCTTCGACTTCCATCTCCCAATCATCTATATTTCTGGTAAGTATGTATTCGCTAACTTCGGTACTTACTTTACTTATATCCCTATCTAATTGTCTTGTATAAATAATCAAAGTTTAGAACCTATGTCCTAAACTGCCTCTTTCAAAAGACTGCCGGATAAAAATGTCATTGGGGTGCCGTGCTTAGTGAAAAAATTAAAAAGTTAATCGAAACTTATCCGGTGATGGTGAAACAGGCTATAGGAGCCTACCTACCATTTTTTTATTAGTCAGTTGTCACGACTAACAAAACTATCTAAATGATGCTATTAAGAGGGGTAATTTAGTAGGTCATAAAGTTTCCGGTTTTCCTAGAAAATCCGAGAAAATGCTGCAAACTTTTCTAGAGTCTTTTCTGATACGAATGGGTCGACCCAAAGGTAATTCATTTTCACCTGACCTAAAAAGCCATTAATAATAATATGTGCAATGATTGGTAGTCAAAAACCAGTCAATAATAAAAACTGGATCACCCTAAACATTATGAAACACATGTATCAAATCATGGATGACCAAACAAGTGATGCTACAAACAGTGCCATCCACGAAAACGCGCTCCACTCCGCGATTACTGTACTGTAAGATATATAATAATATATTTATATACAAACACGTAACCATTTCCTAATTTACCTAATTGTTTCCAAAGTTCGTTATTTCCTTAACCCATTAGAAAAACCCAGAGCCTCCACAACATTGACTTTAGTTATAACATTGGCATTGAACATTGGTCAATATTTGGTCGTTAGTAGTTCGATGAAACCGTCCGGTCAAGGGCGGTAATTTGCGTCAATATTGAAGGCATGTAGCGTACCAAGCAAGGGCAGGATACTGAATTGGACATTATTTTTGCAAGTAACGTAACTGCGGCAATTCTTTGGAAAATATAAAAGAACTTAACCCTATTTAACCTGTTTTAAAGAATGCTGGCAATGTTGCCAGTCTTCTGGGCACGTTTCCGGATCGCAGCAATGTGGAGGGAAACTTTAATGCCTAAGTGTCCTTTTTGTATATATCTATAGTTTATTAGGAATATAGTTATTTAATTTAGTACCTGGTGTAAATAGTTAGCTGTATAAAAAGTTACTACTGTATACTTAACATTATTTACCTAAGTAAAAACATTTTAAAGAAATAGAGTATTAGAAGAAAATGATACGTGAAACGCCGGGAATTCTCCGTCCTATAGTTAACTAAAACAGACACTGGGAAAAATGGCGTTACTATGACGTCAGAATGTGACAGACTGGTATGCTATATTTGTTTCTAACCCCCGCGTTAACATGTATTTAACAAACTTTGTCTACGTACTGTTTTCTTTTATCGTTTACAACAAAAACAACAAACTTGTCAGAAATGTGAGCAAAATTGTTAACAAAACATGTCCGAAACAACGTCAAAACATGTATGATACATTGTTTTATACACGACATGTTTTTGACAAGTCTTTTAAAAGACTTGTTGAAAACAAGTATAACAATTTGTTTATGGATGTAAATAGCTTTGCGTCCTATGATAGCTAAGGATATTTGACAATAATGTGACAAATTCTGTACCCTTTTTTGCCTAATACGTCACATGATGATGGTAAACGTGTTTGGTCAAAACAAATAGAGGCTAAGGTCAGATATCAATACCTATTCTGGGCAGTTAGGAAATAATTGTGATCAATAATGTTATCGATTATGCGTGCTTCACCAATTTTGTTAATATTCTCGTCAATAGGAAAACGTAAGTAAAGTTTTAAGTATTGTTTTTAATTGATGCGATTTCACATCGCCTTTGGAAGTTATAGTCAAGTTCAACGGAAGTAGTTAAAACCTTATATTTACGTGTATGTCGAGTGTATATGTAGTAATAATTGATCGTTGTTTTTGCCATAAACTACACTAACGTAATGCATTCAAGGACACTGAACGAAACACAATAGAAGTTTTATTGTTTTAGTGCCAATATGGGCGTTTAGTTTTCCTCAAAGTGTCGCAACATCGACTCGCAACCCGTCACCATGGATTCAGTACATGATTCTGCACTTCCCCGCGTTGAAATTTTTCGTCAGTTATTAAAAATGCTGTTCCATACATTTCGACCGCGTAGGTCACCAGTGCAGGTCACGGTGCGCTTTTGTAGGAAACAGCAGATTAAAAAAAACACCACGAAAAATGCTGTTCCATACATTTTGACCGCGTAGGTCACTTAGTGCTTGTCACGGTGTACTTTTGTAGGAAACTACTTTTTTTTTACGAAAAATTTCAATGCAGCGTCTCCAGAATCATGTACTGAATTGGTCAAGAATTCAAGAACCATGAGTCAAAAATTCCGTCTGCCGGACAAAACTACTACTACTACTACATTTGAGTAGTTTTGAATAAAATTGATGATGGTAGATCTGTCTGTCTGTAGGTACCTACAATCTTTATTGCAGATGAGTCGTCGCAATTTGCGGCAGAAGCCGCGCATTAGTTATTATGAACCCGACGAGCCGATAGCTGACTACACTGATTACTGATAGATCTAAGAGAAGTTACGCTTCCAAATAGCCTCATTAGAATAAATTCCACACCTTGTTGCAGCAGCTGTTTTTACTTCGTCAGATTATTCGCTAATTTCACTTTGGGGTGCGATTCGATTTTACTCAAAGACGATTCACTTTCATTCGTTTCCCTGCTGTTTTGCGAATTACGATCCTCTCATATAGGTAGTCTTTGACACGGCAAATCGCAGTCTTTTCCTTAAATAACATGTGGTGGATTGTATGATGATACTTACTGATCTGTGGGTTTCCTCTAATGAGATTAGTGAGGTTCAGCTTGAGGTCTGTCCCGTAATCCGCCTTGTATTTGTACGAGTTGATCTTGTAGTGACCCTCGCCTTTATCGTTCAGGATCACGCGTTCTGCCACCTCCAGGCGAATGCGCTGGTTGTCTGGGTAAGGATAAAAATAAAAATTTACTGCGTCGTTGGTCTAGTGGTCGCAAGCACATGAGGTTCTGCGTTCGATTCCCGGGTCAGGCAAAGTGTTATTGGGTTTTTCTATCTGGAATATCTCAGTAGGAGCTCGGAGTCTGGATTTGTGCCCGGTTGATGGCAATAGGCTCGCCCCCTATTACATGGGACTTAAAAACATAACTGGTGAAATGTGAGTGTTCTACAATATGTAAAAAAAAACCGTGAGAGAGTTGTTAAGTATCATACTGAGAGTATATTTATGTGGAAATTTTAAGGAAAAAGAAAAAAAAAATGCGCCACATTTTTTTTTCAATGGGGTCCTATTTTATCGGCTTTTTACATTGGGTGCGGGCGGCCATCTTTAAGCGGATGTCTACAAGTCATAACTTATGGCCCTGTTGAACATTTGCTAATTTTTAAACGAATTTGGGGTAATTTTGGCACAAAAAATGAGAATTTTGAATAGCATTTTTTTTTCAATAATAATATTTTTTTAATCGTTTTTGGTAGGTAATGCAGTACCTATGCACCCCTTTTGGATCCGACAGGGGTATTTTACATATTGAATAGGTAGGTACGCCTCTGCCGAATCTTTCGGGGCAACAAGGCGTGATGTTATGTTATGTTTGTTTCAAGCATAAAGTTTATTTGGATAAGGAAAATAAATAAGAACAAAACAATATAAACTCCTTTGCAAAAAAAACGGGCAAAACAAAGTGTGTCTTTCCCATAAATGACTCGAAATTTCTTATTATCTGCTGTGAGACTTAACATTAGCTACACCCCTCTTCCAGCAGCGCTATCATTTTAATAGCTCTTATTGCTTTTTCTACCATTACAATCGAAACAAAGATATCTTAAGTCACAATAAGGCAGGATTATGCGACAAACATAAATTATTCTACTAAAAATAACGAGAAGTCAGTTTTAGTTGCCTGATAACCTTTTAACCGCAAACCCGAAGTAAGTAAAAAGTCATAAACTGAAAAAGGGATTATTATTTTTTAAACAAAACTTTCGAATTTTGAATTAACTTTTTTTCATGCCCAGACTCTTTATTAAGTGCCAGTAACACAGTTTGGCTATTAAAACCTCTTTAGAACTAAATGATTACCGATAACGTAAAAAAATCAAACCGCCCGTTTTTTTTTGCAAAGGAGTGTGTATATAATAACAAATAATAATATATTATCACCTCCTTCAGCGAAGCGGTAATGCTCGCGAAGGAGGAGGCGGAACGCGTGAGGCAGAGGCAAATTTCGCGCCCTCACGCCCCTAACCGCCGCAATAGGAGGAGACGCCCGGGGCGGGAATCGCGAGCCGATTTCCGGCCACCGTAGGCGCGGGCTTGCGGACGGTGAGCAATGGGTAGCTCGCCGTCCGATAAGGACCAAGCCCGGGTCGACGGCGTGTTGTGTTCCACGCGCGCCTCAAAGAGATGTCAGCAGAATTGACGGGGTCCGCTAGGGCCAATGCCTGCCGGGGGTTCGAAGAAAACCGATAGGGACATCGTGGCCCCCGGCAACAGGGCAACCGAAGGAACACGGGTGGGTTTTAGTCAGTAAGAGTCTGACACGCCCTCCCGCTTCGCTCAGAGCGGGAGAAGTTATTTAATAACATCCCACCCAAAAAAATAAAAATAAAGGAGTGTGTATATAATAACAAATAATAATATATAAGAACAAATTATTATACTTTGCATAATTTAGTAAGTTATATAAGGTAATATTCAGAACCATACGTAATACACGTTGATTAAGATATTAAGGAAACTTGGACAAAAAAAAATCCTTGGTCAAGGTCAAGAACAGACGTACAATGAAGGTTGTAAACTCGTTTTTACAACCGCATTTAAGTCAATTTAAATTAACAGCAATATCAGTAATGTTCGGTAGACAATCGAGACATTGACCCCTCGAATAAGGAGGTCAAGTTCAGACACTTGTAAAGCCTCGCGCAGACAAGCGCGACGCGACTCGTATCAAAACAATTTCTAAGAAAACTTCACGGTAGAACAATTACCGATGTCGCGTCGCGCCGTCGCGTCGCGCCTGTCTGCACGAAGCTTAACGGGTTGTCATGAAAGAGTGGACTGTATTAAATAAGGCTTGGTATCTTACCGTCTAATCTTCAAAAATTAAAACTTCCCGGTAAAGCAGTAAATTAGAGAGGACTATTGTCTGTCGCGGGAGTCCGTGGAAGCGAGTGGCCATCGGATTTTTCAAATCCACCAATGACCAACCTATCATAATAATAGCAGCCTGTTATTACCCCACAGTAGGGCAAATGCCTCTTCTCATACAGAGAAGGCACGAGACCTGTTATACCCATCATTATTAGGCTGCCTGTCCACTGAAGCGCAGAAGAGAGGAGAGGAGCGGGATATGCCAATATTAACCAAAATAATCTAATCTCTGGAGCGGAGTTTAGATTCTATTGGTTAGTATTGGCACATCTCCGGTCCAGTGGTCCGTTAATGTTAAGAGCTATTGCTAAACATGTGTCTTCTAAAACAAACAGGAAGCTGTAATGAACTCATATAAAATGGCAATTAATTAATTTTGACAGTTGAGCCACGACCATAGACATATTTACGTTGTTGAGCAGACGTATTTTTCAAACCTACGAAGCAATAGATTAGAAATTTTCTTCAAAACTCTCACTGAATGAAAGTGAGTTAAGAACGCGGCGACGTATGAATTGTCCATACAAACGTAATACCTAAATCATTTGCAATTTGGGCATATTTCCACCATATTATGTTGTTATTCGGATTTAAACAGTGTTTATCTAAGCTCCTACACCTTTTTTTTTCCAAAAACCATTTCTAAAATGAAGTTTAAACGAATTTAATTTCGCACATTTTTACAGCGTAAATGACATGTCTTCATATTGTTTTTCTGTATTATAAACAGTAGAAGCATAGCTTATATTATCAAGTTAGTAAGAAAATATTAAGTTTTCATTCATCATTTTTGGTATTACGGAACACATCCAAATTTATTATAAATTTTATAAAGCTAGTAGTGCTATCGCGTCAAGCAATAATTGTCAATGTGTTCGTGGTAGTATTGCATACTGTAGGTCTATATCGCTCCGACAGGCACTCACACTAGTGCAACGTGCTTGGAATTGAATTTTGCAAACATCTCGATTTGTAGTTGCGGGCCGTGTTCGCAGGCCTCTTAATTAGGGTGCTGAACTTCTACAGAAATAAGTAGGTAAGATCTTGATCCACACTTACAAATCTTGATATTGGCCTCTCCATCAGTGTCCAGGTTGAAGAGCAGCAGTCTTCCGAGCAAGCTGTACAGACCGCTGACGGTGAAGTTGCAATGCATGTCAAAGATGAAGGTACGCTTCTTACGACGAGATCTGCGAGAAACAATGACAATGGGATTTTAATATAGTAAAAACTAAAGCCAAATTATAAATTACTATTGATCCCGCCCCTGGTTCACACTTTTTGCGATTTGACAAAAACTATTTCTTCATCTATACATCTATTATACCTAAAATAAACCTAAATAAAATATAGTAATGAACGTAAACGTTGAGGAGTACGGACATAATCATAGATATCTGGATATATTGCAATATTGCTAATCCCCCATAGTAGATAAAGTGATAATATATAGCCTATTCGATGACCAGGTTGAAAATTTGAACAGTCTCTATTCAGTAGTCAAACAGACAAACGGACAAAAATTCGAAAAACTATATTTTCGGCATCAGACTCGTTCCCACACCTCGTAGCAAGTACTGGAGAAGTCCAAAACGATTAACGTCCCTGAATCGGGATAGGGAATATTTTGTAAAAGGTGATGAGCAGTTGATATTAAGCTATTGCAACTTAGATAAATTACAAACTGACCCACTAAAAAGCGAGTCGGTGTCTTTGGTTTTGTATATTCGTTATTTGTCACCGACTTTCGAAATATCTATAAGTTATTTTTCACTTTGTATTGTTTTTTAGAAGTCAATTGTTTTTTTTTTTTTGTAAAAAAAGTTTATTTTCAAAAATATTCAATCTACAGTTTTGATTTCGTTACAATTTTTTTATTCTATGTATAGATTTAGATAGAATATGAATGGGCAGATGTAACGCACTGCCTTCTTTTGGCATAACCATATATTATTGGTATTATCTTGACAGAATTAATTATGTTTCCGTAATCCTGAATATGACGTCAACTACTAATAATGATTCCGAAGCAGTACCTACGTTACGTTGTAAACTAATTATTGAGTATGAAGCTCAAGGAATCTGCAAGACCGGTGAATACATGAATGTCTTTCTGTCACAATGTACAATAAACCTTGCGACTGTAACCGCATATTTCAGACCGCACATTTACGCACATACTCGCATGTTATTACGCAGATTGTATGAAGGTATGCTGCAACAAATACCTTAAACTAAGATGATGCATGCGGCAAGTGCATAATAGCGACGATTTGTGTGATGTTGCGCGATTGCACTCAGTGTACTTAGGTACCTATGATGATAATTACGGTTTCAAAAATAAGTAAAGTTCATACTTCTAAACGTCCTATAGCATCGTTGCGGTCAATAGGTGCTTTGAAACTTAAGATAATCAAAGATTTCGACTCCAATGTTACGAGGTATAAGTAATAGTTTGTTACTCTTAGTAATTTTCGGAACGCAGTCTGGTTCAATGGTGTTTACTCGCTGACGTCTCCTGTCTTATAGAATTTGAACTGCAACAAAGTTTTTAGGGTTCTGTACTAAAATGGTAAAAAGTAACCCTTATGGTGCGACTCTGTCTGTCCGTCTGTCTGTCACAGTTGGATATCTCAAGAGCTACTAATGCTATCAACTTGAAATTTGGAATGGTTTTAGATGACGTTTGCCCAACTATTTTGTAACAGAGACTGAACAGGCGTCTAAAAAATTCGAAGTGGCTACTAGGGCATGCGGGGTATCATATGAAAGAGACACAAAATTACATTCCCTAACATTTATTTTTATAGGCCGCAGTTTTCGACTTTTGACGAAAATTTAAAAAAAATACTGTTCCCTCCTTATCTCCGAAGTTTGCATAGAGAAAAATCAGAAATGTCTACGTGATAGAAGTTCATGTAAAGATTACAGGAAAAATAAAACAATGTCTCTAAATAGCACACTTTTTTAGAAATCATCAACTTAAATTACATTAGTTCCACTATCGGTTAAGAGATGGCGCTGACCTAAAACTGCAATATTTTACACGGCAGTGTGCAGTGTTAAAATTCTCTGACGAATAAAAGCCTCACCGATGAAAATTTAAAATGGTACGGAATACTCGGTGCGCGAATCCGACTCGCTCTTGAGCGGTTTTTTTCATCTACCATGCATTACTTCATTACGAAAGACATGATACTCTCTACCATGTCTCTAGTTACTATAATGAACTGATAACCTTTTCAGTCGAACCTGATATCGTGAGAGTTGAATACAGATTTAACGATAGCATCAACACATGTGATAAAATATATAGTACCGTATTATCAAGTTGCCAAGCAATGATTTTGCCAGCATCTTCTATTGTAACTCAAAATTATATGTGAAAGATCATGTTCTACCAAAGATATCATCGAAGGATTGGGATCTCGCAACCATGCACTTGCAACATTTCGTCTCGACTTCTCAGCTATTTTGGGATCAACATTTCACTCTAACTAAATGCTGCTGTTTATCAATATTTCACGTATACCGGTTTCATGTGACCTTCGCTATCCAATCATTCAAAATATTTATAACAGAGATAGATAGGCATTTCAATTGCATTTGACATTTTTATTTTTATTCTGTGACCTTTATAATTTGTACCTACACATTCATTTATTTTAATTGCATTGACATTTTGTTCTATATTGATCTCTTCTGTTGTAGTAGTGTGAAATTTTATTTTTAATAGACTTCTAAAAAAAGGAGGAGGTTCTCAAATCGTCGGATTTTTTTTTTTTTTATTGTAATGTTCTTTTTTGTTTGAAAGGGTATACTTTCAAATTGGTCCCATTGTCATTTGGTCACGATCTGATGATGGGATCTTGGAGAAATCGAGGGAACTCTTCAAATATTATAGGCACATCTATAGCGATTTGGGTATTTTTGATGAGCAGTTGTCTTTAGGCTATTGTAACTTAAATAAATTACAAACCAACCCACTAAAAAGTGAAAAAAAAAAACTTTTTTATAAAAAATTACAAAGTGAAAAATAATATTAATTTCGGAAGTCTGTGTCAAAAAACTAAAATACTGATCTATAGACACCGACTTCCGAAATTAAAGTTATTTCAAGTAACATGGGTTTTACCTGAATTCAATGAATTTTATTTTTACTAACTTCCACCACCGGCTTCACCCGCGTGATATCTTTATAAATCATAGCCTATATGTTACTCGGTGATAATATAGCATTCTACTGGTGAAATAATTTTTTAAATCGGTACCTACAGCTTTTGAGTTTATTCATTACTAGCGGACGTCACGCGGTTTCACCCGCATAGTTCCCGTTCCCGTGGGAGTACGGGGATAAAATATAGCCTAAGAATTTTTCAAATCGGTCAAGTAGTTTCGGAGCCTATTCAATGCAAACAAACAAACAAAAAAACAATCAAATCTTTCCTCTTTATAATATTAGTGTAGACAAACAAAAATACAAATCTTTTCTCTTTTAGTATAGATTATTTTTTATAGAGTATCCCAAGGTTGTTTGATTTCTTTAAGGCATCTTGCAACATTATGTTAAGCTTTATCCACATATTTCCGGGTCAGGGCCTTTCGGGCTCAGTGTTCGTGTAATACTAGACAATATCATGTGAAATTCATCTAGTTTTATTGGAGAAGTACTTAGTATACCAAAGGATGCTCTAGGGGGCACAATCATCTGAAGTGTATGCAACAATAATGCAAGCTCCCATCCGTGACTGATACTGAGATGGTATAGCCCGGAGTCTTGAAGGCTCTGACCCAGATATACATAAAGGATATACAGGGTGACTGGATCTGGACCCGCCATAGCAAATTCGCGTATAGAGGAGGTCATTTGCTAATTATTAGACCTTACTTTCCTTTGATAGTAAAGATTTTTTTTGGATTTAAAAAAACAGCGTACTATCGTATTTTTTAACCCTAGTTTGAGGGAAGTTCCGAGGTATTTTAATCACCAATGTTTATGACTACCAACAAATAATAAAAAAAAACAAGTAAAATAAAAAATAAAAAAAGTTATGAATGCTTGAATGTCAAATTTTGGAAAAATTTCAATAAAGTATAGAAATTTACGTATCTCCCAAACTATAAAACTTTAGCTAGGGAAAGTATGGTTTAATAATAATTAGTAAATGACCTCCTCTATATGCGTATTTGCTAAGGCGGGTCCAGATCCAGTTACCCTGTATAATGATATACCCTTACTCCAGAATTTATTCTCAAATGATAGTTAAACGTCAGACGTTCTTATAAAGTCTGTCCGTATAAGTTCTTACTGTACATCTTAAGCTGATAGTGGTGTCGATTCTCTTGTCACAAATGCCTGTAAATTAGACTAAAAATCACCAAAATTTAGTTTAAACCTGTCAAACGACGATTTCCCATTCTGAAATAGACTAAAATGACACAACTTAACTATATTTTAGTTTGGCAGCACTAAGATGGTACTGAGATATTAGTTTAGTGAAAATGGCAATTTTGCTATTCTGAATTTGACGTTTTTCACCTAAAATTTAGTTTTTCTAACTAAATCTGACTATTTTTAATCGCGACTAAAACCGTGTGGAATAAAATTGGTTGTCATGAACTTTAAATTCACACCAATACCTCGACTTCAGATGCAAAAACAGTACTGAATTTTTTTTTTCTTTTGCTTATATCTCGAAAACGGTGTGTCCAATCGCAAAAATAATGAAAATTTCGACACCCTTTATAAAACCGTTAAACCCCTAACACTCTACATGTAGGTAATATTTTTTCTTATTTTCCATACAAAAAGTGAAAAAATCCATATAAAACACGTCGAGGCTGCCCCCCCTGTGCGCCTCCGGCTCTAAAAAGATCACGTGGTTAGGTATCACGTGTGGAGTCGCGATTGTCAAATTCGATTTAGATGTGTCAAAATTATTTCTAAATTTAGAGAATTTATTTTGTAGAATAGCTTTGAGATTCTCATAGTCAAAAGTAAGGAATTTTAGTGATAGTTTAGTTAGTTTAGTTCGGTGTACAAGAGAATCGGCACCAGTGTCTGTATGAGACTTTGCAGAGACCTAAAATTAAGTTCCGTTTAGAAATTCGGCCATTAGTTGCCTATTCACCATTCTACATATTCTAAAACCTGTCATTACCGTTCTAGACTTGTCTCCAAAAATGACCAGAATAATGTATGAGTTGGCCAATATGTCTTAAATATCTGTTTTTGCTTGATTTGAGTGGCGGTTAGTTTAACTGCGACCTCGAGTTTCTGAGTTTTGCAAGAGGTGAAGAAACTCTGCGCGTATGTTGTTGAAATGTTTGTCGTAGTTACAATGTTAATTCTAATATTGCAGGATGAATTAATATTTATATATAAAGAGAGGGGCTAAGTAATAACAGCTGCACGGGTCGATCGATCAGGTTAAGCTATGCTTGCCGCGGTCAGTCCATGGATGGGTGACTATCTTAAACATACCGAGAAGTCGTTGGTCCTGGCTGTCATTCTTGGATCTTTCTTTGACAGTCGTTACGGGTCGTCAGAAGCCCGAAAGTCTAACAATCAGTCTTACCAAGGGGTATCGTGTTACCCAGTAGTTGGGTTGTGGAGGTCAGATAGGCAGTCGCTTCATGTAAAATACTGGTATTCAGCTGCATCCGGTTAGACTGGTAGCCGACCCCAACATCGTAGGGAAAAGCTAGGCAGATTGAAGTACCTATATAATATATATTTTAGAACTATCTTAACAGTACTTTTTGACATCGTTGTTATGAGGAAGAAGAATGAATTCCGCGTGGTGCATGACAGATTTTATTTGGATTTTTCGATTGTTGTTATTGATATTAGTTAGTAAAGGGTGTTAGTGAAGGGTGGGCGTTTTGGGGGACTGTCTTATGTAATTTTGACGTTCGAAAAGTGCTGATTCTCAGCCTAGTTTGAATAAATGACTTTTGAATTTTGAATTGGGATTTGGAGAAAAAGGCTAGGCTAAAATTAAATACTATTTTTTTGTGTTGTTAATTTTTGCCTTGAAAATCGTTGGAAAGTAATATTTGTGTGTTATTTATTGGTGAGATTGGCTAGATTGTGTATCTTATTGCGCAAAGATAAATTAGACAAAGGGGAAACCGGTTTTTCATGATTTCCGGAATTTAATTTGATATTGTGATTAAGAAACTTCATGGACAAGATTAGATTATGAAAATGCAAGTAAACAAAGAAGTTAAATTATTTGGAAAGAATTTGAAAGAAACCATTTCATGGTCAAAACTTGAAAAAATATTTTTATGAACAATATTTTCCGAGGTTAAAAGCCAGTAATTAGAAAGCATTTTTCATTGTTTTGTAAAAGTGTGTAGTTATTAATTGCTAATTTCCTTAATTGCGAAGTTATTTCCAAGTTACGAAGAACTCTGGGCACGCCACAATTGCGGCGATAAGACCCCTCTTTGAGGAGTGGCTAGAGAGGCGCAACGGCGTCCTCACCTTCCGCCTGACGCAGGTCCTCACCGGACACGGCTGTTTTGGGAGGTTCCTGTTCAGGATAAAGCGGGAGGAAACGCCCTGGGCGTCGGGAATCACAGGCAGATTTCCAGCCACCGTAGGCGCGTGCTTGCCGACGGTGAGCAATGGGTAGCTCGCCGTCCGATAAGGACCAAGCCCGGGTCGACGACGCGTTGTGTTCCACGCGCGCCTCAAAGAGATGTCAGCAGAATTGACGAGGTCCGCTAGGGCCGATGCTTGCCGGGGTTGCGAATAAGGCCGAAAGGGAAATCGTGGCCCCCGGCAACAGTGCAACTGAAGGAACACGGGTGGGTTTTAGTCAGTAAGTGTCTGAAACCCGCTCCGCCCAGAGCGGGAAAAGTTATTTGATAAATTCCAACAAAAAAAAAGTTACGAAGAACTCAAATGTCAATGTTAGATTATTTATCTATGGACTGTTAAAAGTTCCTGCTTCCGGTGGGTTTTAGAAGGAGTCTTACCATATCACCACGCTTGTTATCCTCTAAGGGTTAGTCAGAGGTGATCTACACCACACCCTCATTTTGCCAGTTATGTTTAAGTCCCATTTAATTGAGGCGAGCCTATTGCCCGGAAAATATCTAGACACCGAGCTGCTACTACAACAAGGAAAAGGTCTTAATTATCACGGAAATGTGATTACTTAATCATGATTTATTAAATTACTTATACCATCCATTTGTAAGAGCAACAGATCATACCCTAGAACATTTAAATTGAAATGTTCTAGAATACAATCTACTGTTTGAAATGTTACATTTCTATAACTGCTTGATCTGAAGCGCTACAATCAATCTGCCTAGCCTTTTCCCAGCAATGTTGAGGTTAGCTTCTAGTCTAACCGGATGCAGCTTTACATGGAGCGACTGCCTATCTGACCTCCACAACCCAGTACTTAATTGGGTAATACGATACCCCTTGGTAAGACTGGTCGTCAGACTTTCGGGCTTCTGACGAAAGACTCACGAATGACAGCCGGATCTGAATCGATACGATTATAATAAATTGATCATACAGTTCCATTTGATAAATCATTCAATTCAAATTTTATAGGCCATTGATTGGGTACTTGATTTGCTGCCTAAAGATTTATCAATCAAATCAACTCAGCCTATTGCAGTCACCTAAACTGGACATAGGACTCTCCTAATTTCTGCCAAAACACCCGGATCTCCAACATTTTCATTCGGTCCGACCTACTGATCAGTTCCTATGTCGGAACAAAATAGAATGTTGTGTGTTATCAATCAATCAATCAACTCAGCCTATTGCAGTCCACTGCTGGACATAGGCCTCTCCCAAGCTGCACCACAAGACCCTGTCCTCCGCCTTACACATACAGTCTATCCGAGCCACCTTTTTAAGGTCTCTGGACTAATACTATGAAAATTGACAGCTCTACTTACGACACTTTATCCGGGATACACGTACTCAATCCCACCAGCTTGGCATTGTGGAAAGTCATCCTTAGATTCCCGGGGAGCGTCATGCTGATGTTCTTGTCCAAGGTTAGCGGGTCCAGAGGTGGGATCCCGGCTTCCGGGATTCCTTGAACTATGCCCGGGATTGCATCTAGAGTGGCTTTTGTGAAGCATTCATCGCTGAGCTCCGAGCATGGATGGATGTAGTCGGCTGTAAATGGAATAATAAAAATAATAATTTTGTAACAACAATAATTTATTTATTTAAACAAGTGTGGTGTGACACTTTTTTAAATAAATAAATTATTGTTACAATAAATATAAATTTACAATTTACTAATAAATCAGAAAAAGAGTAATAATTAACTGAATTGAAAATAAATGGTTAAAATGATTTTCCAAGTTAATAATTTTGTAATATTTATTGTAATTCAGCATGGTATTTTGATAGTAGATTGTAATTTGTAATTTATGTGTAAAATTTTGCATGCTCAAGTGATGGCAGAGCAATTATCAAAACATGTATAACATCTATACCCCTACCCATGTTGGCAAAAAATAAATGAATTGAATTGAATTGAATCTGGCGTCCTAGTTAGGTTACATGGTAACCCGAATTAAGGTTCGCCAGCCCGGGTTCCCACAGGAGCTATAGGCCAAAATATATTATTTTTAAGAATCTATAGCTGCTATTAAAATGTACAGTTAAAAGAGATTATTCCTGGGTGATGCAGAAGTCACCATTAGTGGAGTCCTTCTAACAGACATTATTTTTATACCAAACAAATAAAATGGCACATTTGTAGTCCAATGGAATTTAAACCTACAACTCCGGATCGAATGGCAGTTCCAAAAAGGTAAATCCCAGCCCAGTTAAATAGTTAAGGAGTCGTTAATTACATAACAAAAACGAAAGAAAACTTGGTAAGAAGGTTACAAAAGGAATGAATATAAAAAAAAAAAAAATTACGAACGTACATTTCCAGCAGAACAGTTGGTAGTTTACAAATCAACTTCAAACAATGAATAAACGGTTACGTTCGAAATTCGAACGTAAAATTGATAAACAGAACTTACGCAAAGGAATTAACTGCCAGCTGCCATAGACACAAACACTCAACACTACAAACACATAATGTCCATACGACATTTTCTTAATTCACAATTTTTCTTCTTTGCGTTTTTCTCAAAGCGCACTTCTGTTTCATACGAGGCCTGTTACATGAATGTGCGCTGGCTGCTTGTCTAAATGAACTTTAATTTCGTAGTGATTAAACAACACTTCAAGGATTTAAGGTGTGATTTCATTGGGACGACTGAGTCGCAGAAGGCCGCAGACGCGACGATGTTAGCGTGTGTTGGTTGCTTCACGCACGCAGCTAGGTGTCGTAACTATCTTGTGACATAATTATGCAAATCATTTTAATTGTAGAATTCCAATATAAGTGTAGGTAATCAATCGATTACGGTTTCAGTACTAAACATAGTTCATAAAATCTTTTGTTGGGAAACTGTATAAAATGAACTCATAAGGTCATTACTTATAGTCGATAATATTCTGCCCTTCACTACATCGATGTTTTTACAACTTGACACAGGTCTAGTTCGAGGGCATACCGTCACAAAATTAAATATCAATAAAACTGCGACTTTTGATTGCGCATAAAAATCGCAATTTCCTAGGAAACTCTGGTTTAAGCCGTTTGCGACCGACCTTTACTCCGTCATCTGTGGCATAAGAGTGTTAAGTAACGCATAATGGTACTTGCGTCTGCAGCTCTAATGTGACCTGAAGATTACCGGACGAGCATTGCAATTTAACTCGGATTGTCAAGGGAAAAAACGTCCCAAGTCATTTGAAATGCATTCCAAATGTATTATTAATTACTTGGGATGAAACAAAAACTGTATAATTGGGTAATTAGTAGTGTCCGACCGAAGGTGCAATTCTGGCCGAAGCCGAAGCCGAAGCCGATTAATCGGTATTCACCAAAACCTTCGGCCGAAGCCGAAGCCGAAGCCGAAGGTGTCATTGACCTTGAGAAATACGATAGTTACTTTGATCTCAGAATATACTAGATACATATTGTGAGAGCTTTAGAGATTTAGCCCAATAACGAGCCGAGTGACCAACATATACAAGTAGGTAATAAAATATTGTCAAAAATAAAAGTTTCAAATATACAATGTTAATTAAATATTTATTTACTTAAAGTAATTTTAACAAAAATAATCAAATAATCAGTCACATTTTTTTAATTATCAGACGAACACAAAATATTTCTATAAAATAATTGAGCAAAGTTTAACGCTTTTTCAATATCTATTTTTTACATATAATTTTTTGGAATTTTTGAGAAAATTAAATACTTATAAGTAATTTCTTAGGATAATTAAGTTAAACATTTTTGGTAACAATTGGAGAAAATAAAAACTTAACAAGTTTTGGTAACAATTTGAGGCACCTTATTAAAAAATAAACTCACTTTTTTCGACTAGTCTTAATTAAAAACAGCTCTTTATACTTAATTATATGGCGAAGCAGTCATTTATCAAAATTATCAATAATATACCTATTTGGGAAAACTAAACTAAACTATAATAAAAACTTACAATTAAAAGACAATATGAACATTTTTGTTCACTATTTGGAAAAAACCTTAGGTAGTAGAAGAGACTAGACTTAAAGTTATAAATGCACTTTAATCAGCTAATTCTAAAGATTCTCTAAAATAAAATAAAAAACATATTTTTTCGATGAAAGTATACATAAAACAATAATTTCAGTTTGACAATAACTTCAATAGTTACTGTTTCTAATAATTAAATCATCATTACAAAATCAATAGAAAAACACATTTTGCAATTATTATGCAAGTGTTAAGTTTTTTTTTCAATTGGCGATTCTAAAAGACAGGATACCTTTTCTTAATTTTCATGACTAATTTAATTTTATTAATTATTTACTTTAATTAGTAATCAAAGTTGAACAGTCTTATATTGTAAGCTAAAAATAATAATTTTTCGGCATTCTCACCCATCAAATTTGACCGTCTGTCGGCATATATTTGCCCCGCAGCGCTAAAAAGCTGTTCGCTAGGAACACTACTGGGGGGAGCAGACAAATACTTGATTGCAGCTGGCTGTAGACAAGTATATGGGCTTGATGCCCAATATTCGTAAATATTTGCAGTTCTTAAAATCCGACGATCTTTTAAATAACGACTAAGATGTTCTTGAAATAGCGGATAATTGTGTTCCAAATCCAAATCATTATCACTTGTAATGGGCAAACCAAGTTTATCGTGAGAATCCCATAATCCTTCATCGCTTTTTGGAGATGCATTCTCTGTATGTGGATTTGAGGTTGAACAAGAAGGTACATTGGTGTCAATATCCATATTGTCTGCACGAGATAATAGTTCATGTTGCTGTCGTAAGAATGATAGTATTTCAGTTTTGGCGTTTTCAGTCTCATCGGCAGTTAAATAGTTAGTTTTGAAACGCGGATCTAATAGAGTCGCAATCAATAAACACATGGTATTTTTTGCGTAAGAAAATCTTCTGTTAACTGCCTCACACAGCTTCGTCTTCAGTATTTTCAAATTTTCAGGATCTTCTTCTTTTAGGATTAATTTCGTATTAAGCATGACAATCAACGGTATTATTATAGATACCGATGAGGAATCATTTGAAACCTCAAGTGTGGCTTCATAAAAACATTTAAGAGCGGTGATAAAGTATCCTATTTGCACCCATTCTTCTGCAGTAGGGACTTCTATTCCACCACGTTCAGCCATGTATAAATTGATGGCAGTTTTCTGTTCAAGGAGTCTTTCCAGCATCAAATATGTGCTGTTCCATCGCGTCTCAATATCTTGGATTAATACGTGTTTAGGCAAATTACACGTTTCTTGAAACATATTTAAATATCTAGAAGCTTGCTCACTTCTTTTAAAATGGCCAACAATTTTGCGACATTTTTTTATTATTTCCATCACAGTAGCGTCTTCAAATATAACGTCATGAATCACTAGCTGCAGGGTATGAGCTACGCATCCAATCGACAGAAAATTACCACGTCGCATGGCTGTCTGCATATTGTAAGCGTTGTCACGAATACCCATGTGGATTTTATTTTTTAAATTATATTCTTCAATAATCTGGTGAAGTTTTTCTGAAATATATAGGCCTGTGTGATCTTCCTCCAGAACACTAGCTGCAAGAATGACTTTTTCTCTTTTAGGGCCTTGGATAAAGTGAGCTGTGCAGCTTAGCAACGAACACGTCTTTGCTGGATTACTCCATATATCAGTCGTAAAGCTAACCCAGCAAGCTTTATCTAAAACACGTATGACTTTCGCTTTGACCTTATCGTATGTCGCAGGCATTAAAGTCGTTCTAAAAAATTTCTCAGTCTTTTTCCTGTATCTTGACGGAGCATCGGGATCAATCAAATTAAGTCTGCGAAATGCTTCTCCTTCAACAACGTTGTAAGGCAGCATGTCTACGATGATGAGATCCATTATACCTTTATCGATTCTCATAGATATTGGATCACTATCTGGCCACAATGGAGCTGCTTTTTTTTCTATGATTTGAGGTAAAGTACTCTGCTTGACATTAAATTGCGAAGATGTAGTTGCCTCTGTTTTATTTTTCATTAAACTCTTACTCTTCTGTTTTTCATTTATTGCATTACAATAAGCCTCCCACTCTATTTTATGCATTTTCGTCAAATGATTTTTAATATTAGTGGTACTCTGCTTTTTTGGTAAAGCACTACCAAGAGACAATGATTTATTGCACTGTTTACATAAAGCTTTATCAGTAGCCTTTATAAAATATTGCCAGATAGGATTCAGCTCTAAAGATGTCATTGTGTACCTGAAAGAAAATATTCTATATAAACGAATGAATTTTTAAACGATCATACTAGACAAAAATATAAATTTGTAACAACTATCCCGTCTATCTAGGCAAGAGATAAAAATATAATTTAACAAATCTTTAATCTCCTACTCCTGTGGTTTTCCAACCAAATTACATCCTACATCTACAGCTCACTCTCTAAGCAGCACTAGACGCGGCCGCCCACCAACGTAACTCATGCGCCGGCACAAGTACCTACCGAGCCGAGCCGACCGCCCCGTACTCGCAGTAGGACTCTGCAACGCGGATGCGCCTATATCCTATCGGTTTAGGTAGTTAACTAAAAGTAAACAATCTTCACATGTCTTTTAATCTTTTTATCTAAAAATTGCATAAAAAAACATACCAACATTGTTTCCATTTAGTTTCCTACCTAACGTTAGATAACATAAAATATTTTAAACCAGACAATACTTACGGTTTTTTGGTTCTTAGAGTGCCTCACAATAATGAACGTATCACCACAGGTACTACTCACAGTAATAAATAAAATAATTTGTAATAACAAATATGAAATATTTAAAAACAAAACACTTATTAGATTTTAAGACGCGCTCTCAAACTTGTTTTGACTCGTTTAGTTTACTAACTGCGATTCGTTTGGGCCGGTGCGGCGGCGCGGCGAAACTCTGCTGCTCTGCACACTCTCCGTCTCGCTCTAGCATCGTTCAGTAAATTTCAATATTTGACAACTAGCAAACCTTCGGCTTCGGCCAAACCTTCGGCAAATTTTTGGCCGAAGCCGAAGATTTGGCCGAAGGTGCTTTTTTGGCCGAAGGTGGCCGAAGCCGAAGCCGAAGCCGAAGCTTCGGTCGGACACTAGTAATTAGCTGCTTTGATGATTTATTTCCACTTATAAAACTTCATTTACGTTTTGTTTGTTTTCCCATCTCGAATATTGTGTTGTCAAAGGGCTCCCACACAAAACTGCGAACTCGCATCGCATTGCAGAAATCTGAGAACTCGAAGTGCACACGGCCTAGGCCGAGCTCGCAGATTTATCCAATGCGATGCGAATTCGCAGTTTTGTGTGGGAGCTCTAAAAGAAAGAATAACGTTTATTTGGACACAGTTCGTGAAACACAAAATATAAATAACAAAATAAAAAAGTGAAAATAATGTTTTAACACAAATAGTGTATGCCTCACGGCTGCGCCAAAAATGTATTCATTTATTTATTAACTATGGATGACTTACAGCTAAAACAAACAGAATAAAAAATAGTATGTGAGACTGACAGCCAATTAAAAGTCTTCACTTCTAAAAACAGATTGGAAAGAAAGAGTGTGAACAACACAATACAGCTACCAAAGAAAAAGAAGAGAGAGAAGAAAAAAAACAGAAACATTTTCGTACCTAATTAATACAATATAACGATTTACAAGTTATATCTGCGGCTCTGCCACCAAGATAATAATTTTATTTTCTTGAAAAAAAAATGTTTATCCAGTTGAATATAGTTTTCTTCACATTCTCTGCAGTTTTTAGAAACTTTCATTCACATTTTAAGGAGTATTGAAGTGATTATTATTTATTTCAATCAGGTGGCTACGAGAACGGGACCTTAAATAGTCTGAAGTTAGTCAAACAAACATATTTTGAAGGTTATATTTTATTTATTTGACTTTTCCTGTAGTTTTATGTATGACAAATAAACAAGTTCCATAATTTTAAATGGCATTAAAACTGGATAGGTAATTATTTAGGTAAATACTTAATCCAGTCGCAGAAAAAACAAATAAAACCTAGATTTTTAATAAATAGTTACCTATATGTTTTGTTATTGTATTTCTTGCTAATTGCTGCCCGCGGGTTCGCCCGCTTGGACCCTAAGAGTGGTTTCGCACTACGTCCGATCCGAATCCAATCCGAATCCGATACGAATTCGAGAAATGTCGGTCAAAGTAGCCATTGTAACTATTTGTTCAAGGGGTTGTGCACTAGATCTAATATTTGTCCGTCCGAATTTAGAACATTCCCAATTCGGATTGGATTCGGATCGGACGTAGTGGGAAACCGCTCTAATTCTTTACTAAAATAAAAGTACTCCTTATAACATCAGCTATCTGCCAGTGAAAGTACCGTCAAAATCAGTCCAGCCTTTTCGGAGATTAGCCGGAACAAACAAACAGACAAAAATTTTAAGGCAAAGAGAGAAAAAAGTATCGTAGACATTTTCATAAATATGCATTTAATAAAAAGCTGTTATTTTGACATTACAGACACAATTATTTTTAGTTTTTCATACATGTTTACGAATATTATTGAGTCTAGGTACGGTCAGCGAGAAAAGCCGATTAAAACTGCTACTTTTACACATCATCTGTAAATTGACATAAAATAATTCTATAAATTATGTTTCAGCATTTCATATATTAGCTAAGACTTAGGCCATTATATCACAAATAAAAAATTAAGGCTCCCACAGATAGGTGCCACGCGAATCTGGTAGAAGAATTTCCATGAAGTTTTCATAGAAATTGTTCTACTAGAGTCGCGTCGCTTTGTCGTATTGAGCCTTTATGCATTTAGCGCTAAACTTATTTAGATTAACATTCTGTTTTGGTCATCTTCAAACATTTGACAGAAACAGAGCGATGTTATCAACTTACAAAAAGAAGTGAAATCCCACCAAAAACATTTTCATGTGAAATGTTGCTAATACGTGATGAAATGGCTCGCACTGTCAAAAAGTTATCAGATCTCATGTAGAGCCAAGCTTCTAACTCTACACGCCCTAACTGTACAAGCCCTAACTTCACAAACTCTACACCTTAGTCAAAATATGTGGCTTGGCCGTTTCACTATCGTCACATGGGCGTAAGGTGAAAAATGAATTCACTGTTCATTTTTTTTCTGTTATACAATAGTTAATTATTTATTCATTTAGTTAATTATTTTTCATGTAGAGCCAAGCTTCTAACTCTACACGCCCCACCAATAAACCGACGACGATTGGGCCGGAAACGGCCAAGCCATATATTTTGACTAAGGTGTAGGTGTTCTTTATGTAAGTTGATACATCGCTCTGTTTCTGTCAAATGTTTGAAGATGACCAAAACAGAATGTTAATCTAAATAAGTTTAGCGCTAAATGCATAAAGGCTCAATGCGACAAAGCGACGCAACTCTAGTAGAACAATTTCTATGAAAACTTCATGGAAATTGTTCTACTAGATTCGCGACGCGCCTATCTGTGGAAGCCTTAATTTTTTATTTGTGATATAATGGCCTAAGTCTTAGCTAATATATGAAATGCTGAAATATAATTTATAGAATAATTTTGTGTCAATTTAGAGATGATGTGTAAAAGTAGCAGTTTTAATCGGCTTTTCTACATGAGAACTGATAACTTTTGACAGTGCGAGCCATATTGTCTCGTCTTGGCAATATTTTACATGAAAATGTTTTTTGTGGTTCAATATATCTTACTTAAATATATAATAACATCACGCCTTGTTTCCCCGTAGGGTTGAGCAGAGGTGTACCATAGTACACCCACATTTTGCTCGCTATAGGGGAGAGCCTATTGCCATCCACCGGGTTGCTACTGAGTTTCAGATAGAAAAACCCAATAACAATTTGCATGACCTGGGAATCGAACCAAAGACCTCACGCTCAGCAGTAGTTCTTGCGATCACTAGATCAACGAGGCAGTACTTAAATATTTAGCTCATTAATTAAGATTTAAAAAACTGAAGTGTTAATTGACTTTTGTTGCCGACAGTGCCTACTACAGAACAAATAAAAGAGGTACCTACATACTTAACTTTTGGCGAAGGTCGTACCTTCGCCAAAAGTTAAGTACTTATGTTTTTTTTAATTCGCAGTACCTGGTCGACCGAGCCCTGCTCGGGTAAAAATAGATAAACATATGGTCCAGGTAAGTATACCTACGTTGTATCACATTCCCGAGGCTGAGAAAATAGAGAAAACTAATTTTCCTAGTTATGAGACCTAGCTAGATCTATTTATCGCCCCCGTAAACCCCTATATTGCAACTTTCATCGGAATCGTTAGAGCCGATTTCGACAACGTGAGTACAAATACAGGGTAAGTTTTTAACCAGTGCGCAAACTTAAACACGTGACTTTATTCGTCATTATGAACAACTTTAACTATGGGATCAAACCTGAAATCACGAACAAAAAAATCTGCTGTTCCCTACATTTTGACGAGTTATGCGAACATAAATGTAGGGAACAGCTGATATTGATATCGCCGCCATTGTGAAAACTCTCGAAAACTAGGGTTTCCAAATTTTTCACAATGGTGGCGTGATTTATAAAATATATATTTAAAATATAAAATAAAGAATATAAAATATATAATGTTAATTATAAATGAATATATAATATAAAAATAAAAAACCCAGTGTCGAGCGTGTATTTTTTTTTTCTGTATGATATTTCACAGGTCAATCTAGGAGGTTATCCTTGTCGGGCGCTTAACTGGGCTATCCTGTGGATGTCTTATATTATAAAGCCTCCGACAGGGCGTATTAGACGTTCTATATTTAGTTTGAAAAAATAACTTATGATTTTGATTTTGATATTGTTACTCTTGATGGTCCTTTTCTTGGTCTCGTGAGCTTTTCATGACGAGAAAACTAAAAACTTTTTCGACAGGCCGAGACACGCTCACAGCTAGTGTAGGTAAAAACAGCACAGTAATAACATAGGTAGATAACTTATTGCAAAGTTAATTTAGGTTTTTCCAGGACAGTAAAAACAAAACAAACAGGTAGGTAATTTTTTGCATTATTAGGTACTTTATTTCAATCTAAATTATGTAGCTGTATGTACGTCAGAGAGATCAAATAATAATACATAGGTGAGCTAGTAATTATGGAAATTTTTGATCTTACTTTTATTATTTTCAGACCAAAGTTCAACTGGGTATTATAATGTAACGAATTGATCACAATCGAGTTCTTACTTTGTAAGGTTTGGTATCGGTACGACTACGGCGAAGCAAAAAGAAGGGTTATATTTTGACCGGTATGTATGTATGTATAGATATATGTGTTGTAATCTGTGGTAAATTTCATTATCTTGATTCATAATGTGGTAACACTGCACCCTCTATTTCCTGCCTTTTTCTAATGCCGGTCATGGCGTCGCTTGCTTTTATTATCCATAACAAGAAAAACTATGTTAAAGACATTTGTAAGTAATAAATATACTTATTATAACTACTGGTCTGATTTATCATTTGTCCACCACTCCAACATGGTAGCAGAGCGTGGTTGGGTGGTTAAATAAGTAAAATATAGTGAGATCAAGAAAAAGGTCCCTTGAAAAGTAGTTCGCGCCTCAAGTAATAAAAGTGAAGATTATAAGACGTTATCATCATCAAAATGGCTAAACAAGCAAAGATAGAAGACATTATGATGCCCATTTTTGATGGAGTAAATTATTCAAGCTGGAAATTAAGGTTAGTAACTTTACTAGAATACAAAGAATGTAACGAGCCCGCCATTAGCGCGATGCCTGCTAAATTTATAAACCAAGAGGCGGACTGGAAGAAAATGGATTTAAAAGCAAGGACTATAATAATGAGTACCATTTCCGATAAACAATTAGAATATATAAGTGAATGCACAACAGCATATGATATGATGAAAAAGTTTGACAAGATGTATCTAACACAGTCTACTGCAATGCAAATAATATGTAGAGGAAAAATTGAAGAGATTAAATTAAATAATTACAATACAGTAGAAGATTTTTTTGTTGATTTCGAGAAAACAACTAATGATTTCAAAGCGGCTGGTGGAAATATAAATGAACCCGAGAAGATGAGATACTTGCTCAGAGCATTACCTCCAAGTTACAGTTTTATTGGAGATTTTATTGATGTAATTCCAGAAGAACAAAGAACAGTAGATTATGTAAAATCTAAAATAAAAGAAAAAAATATGACAACAAGTGACCCAGACAAGAAAAGCAATGTGAGTACGTTCTCAACCAAAACTAAAGCACAATGTTTTATCTGTGGAAAGACCGGCCATCTCAAGAAGGACTGTTGGTATGGTCAGAAAAACTATCAAGGAAGATATCCAACCGGTCAACGCCAGCAAGGACATCAAAGAGGTTACAACAGAGGTGGATTTCATCGAGGTCGTGGCCGAGGCAGAGGTCAATGTCATCCCAGAGGTGAGTCGACAAGCGCTCAGCAAGACGGCTCCGCAACGGAGTCATGGACAGCTCAGGTATGCAATCCAGAAGTAAATCAGGTGACGGGGTGTAGCGAAGGGGAACATGACAATAATAGTGAAATTAATTGGTTGTTAGATAGCGGATGTACAGATCATATCATAAAGAATGATACATATTTTTATAATTATATAGATTTAAAAATTCCCATTGATGTGAAACTGCCGTATGGTAAAATTTTAAAAGCATCCAAAGTAGGTACCGTTAAAATCTATTTCAAAAATTATTACAATGAAAAACATGTTGATCTAAAAAATGTATATTTTGTAGAAGGGATTAAGCAAAATTTGTTAAGCGTTTCAAAAATAACCAAAAATTGCACAATAGTAGCAAGAAATGAAAATGCTAAAATTTATAATCAATCAAGAGAATTAATAGCTGTTGCTAACAAAATAAACAATTTGTATTGTATAAAAAGTTTTGTTTCAAAAATTGATAACAACAAAATGTATGTGAATTCAATAAAATTAACTGATAAAGAGAAATGGCATAGGGCACTTGGTCATGTAAATTTTCAATATTTAAACAAGTTGATAAATAATAAATTAGTAGAAGGATTGCCAGATAAGATTGAAAGTACAGAAATGAAATGTTCAAATTGTATTCAAAGCAAAATGGCTAATGTACCTTTTGAAAATAATAGAACTAAGACTACAGAAATTTTAGAATTGATACATACTGATCTAAATGGTCCACATAGCACAACTGGCTATGGTGGAGAAAAATATTTTTTGACATTTATCGACGACTATAGTAAATGTACCAGAATTTTTTGTATTAAAAGCAAAGCAGAAACTGCAAATTGTTTTATAGAATTTGTTAATTTAGTAGAAAATAAGTTTAATAAAAGAGTAAAGAAATTACAGTGTGATAATGGCAAAGAATATTTAAATAAAGATATTTATAATTTCATTAGACAAAAGGGAATAGAGTTATTGCCATGTCCACCCTATGTCCATGAATTAAATGGAGTAGCGGAAAGGTATAATAGATCTGCCATGGACATAGGCAGATGCTTAATGAGAGAAGCTAAAATTCACAGAAGGTATTGGCCAGAAGTTATAAAAACAGCAGCATATTTAAAAAATCGAACAATTGCTAATACAGTAGAAAATAAAACTCCTTACGAAATATTTTTTGGTATTAAACCGAATGTTGAGCATTTAAAGATTTATGGAAGTAGAGTTTATGTCAGGGTTCCAGAAGTTTTAAGAAAAAGTAAATGGGACGATAAAGCTCAACTAGGAGTGCTAGTAGGTTATAATGAGAATGGTTATAGAGTTTTATTAAATAATAGAATAATTAATGCTAGGCATGTACAAGTAGTCGAAGAAAATACTCAATTAATTTGTTTAGAAAAACTTGATGATGAAAAGGATAGGGACTTGGAAAATAAATCTTCAAATATAAAAAACGAAATATTTAAAACTGACATTGATGAAGACTATGTAGATGCAAATGAAACTAGGTCTAATAATACTGTGGAAGATTTTGTTAATGATGATAATTTAAGTAACAATAGCGATAAGCTTGTAATAGAAGAAAGGTCAAAAAGAAAGATAAATCCAGTTTCCAGATATGGTAATCCAGTATCACATTTTATTTATGTAAATTACATTGATGCACATGTACCAAATACATTTGAGGAGGCGATGAGCTCCAACGATTATAAGCAATGGCAGGTAGCGATGGACTCAGAAATAAATAGCTTAAACAAAAACAACACATGGCAAATTGTTGAACGGCCAAAAGATAAAAAAGTTATTGATGTCAAATGGGTATTTAAAAGGAAAAATAATAATGTTTGTAAAGTTAGATTAGTTGTACGAGGATTCCAGCAAAAAGATTATCTTGAAAATGTTTATTCACCAGTAGGAAAAATGCAAACATTGAAAATTTTATTATCATACAGTTGTAAAAATAATTTATTTATAGAACAAATGGATGTTGAGACAGCATTTTTAAATGGTCATGTAAAGTCAGAAGTATTTGTAAATCAGCCAAAAGGTTATGAAACAGGAGATAATAAAGTTTACAAATTGCAAAAAGCACTCTATGGTCTCAGAGAGAGCCCTAGAGTATGGTATGATTGTTTCAACAAATTTATTGAAAAACTGAACTTTGTTAGAAGTAACTATGATTACTGTTTATATGTAAACAGAGCAAGCAAAGATCCAATATACATACTAATATTTGTTGATGATCTCCTAATTTGTAGTAAAAATAAAGATAAAGTAATAAAGGTAAAAACTAGCTTAATGGAAAAATTTGCAATGAAAGACTTGGGAAAAGTTAAAAGTTACATTGGCATAGATATTGATTATAATGATGATAGGAATAAAATGACCTTGAGTCAAACTAAATATATTGAATCTTTGGCTGTAAAATATCATCTGGAAAATAGTAAGTTATATGATACTCCAATGGAAACAAACTTAAAATTAGAACAAGCTAGAGAAGTAGATGAAAGTATAAAGTATAGAAATATAATTGGCGAATTATTGTATATTAGTACAGGCACTAGGCCAGATATTGCGTATAGTGTTAATTACTTAAGTCGGTATCAAAGTTGCTATGATCAAACACATTACAAATATGCAATGAGAATTTTAAAATATTTGTATAAGACTAAGGATTTAAAGTTAACGTACTATGATAATGTAAGCTCAGAAACATTAGATTGTATGGTAGACTCTGACTATGCAGGAGATAATGTAGATAGAAAATCTACAACAGGTTTTGTAATTAGATTATTTGGAAACTTAATATTTTGGAAAACACATAAACAAAGTACAGTAACTAAGTGTTCAATTTTTGCAGAATATACCGCTATGTCAGAAGCAGTGACAGAAGTACTTTTCATTAGAAACTTGATAAGTGAATCATTCAATGTAAATTTTGATAAACCTATAAAATTATATGAAGATAATTCAGGTGCAATTTCGATTGCTAAGTATGGCAATTTTACTAAAAATTCAAAGCACATCGAAGTTCAGTATCATTATATAAATGAAAACTATGAAAAGGGTATAATTGATATTGTAAAAATTGATTCAAAATTTAACTTGGCAGACATGTTAACCAAAAGTCTAGACAAGAACAATTTTTTGAAAAATAGATTAGGTTTAAAATTAATCTAAAAGAATTTTAATTTTGTTTTATTTAAATAATGATGTATAACAATATTGTTTATGTAAAAGAATCAAAATTATAAATTTAAGGAGGCGTGTTGTAATCTGTGGTAAATTTCATTATCTTGATTCATAATGTGGTAACACTGCACCCTCTATTTCCTGCCTTTTTCTAATGCCGGTCATGGCGTCGCTTGCTTTTATTATCCATAACAAGAAAAACTATGTTAAAGACATTTGTAAGTAATAAATATACTTATTATAACTACTGGTCTGATTTATCATTTGTCCACCACTCCAACAATATGTATGTTCATCTGTTACCTCATAACTTCTAAACTACCGATCATAATTTGACAAATGAGGTATCATTGGAAGCGTCTTGATCGTTCCCTGGTTATAGGCTATGTAACGTCACATTAAATGCAACATGACGCTAGAGGACAAAGTCATGAAACAAATATAAAAAAAAATGTGTCACGTTGGATATCAAATGAAAGGGCTTGACGAGCACATTACAAATATGTACATAATATAAATAATAAATGTTTTAAATTCTTAAAAACAAGCAAAACTGCTGCGTTTGGCGCGGCTGTAAATTAATACCTATTATACAATAAAACCCAAACAAAAAATACTTTATCACGAAATTGGAACCCCAAAATAATTTAAATAAAAAGTAAGATCAAAAACTAAAACCCGACTACTGAAAAATAATGCTCTAAAAGTATGAAACAAGAAAATATTTCAGACAAATCGTACCTATGCGTACACCTACAAAATTATAATGGCATGCGACCACGGCTTTACCTTGGCCATTTTTGTACCTGTGTCTTGATTTCTGTTTGAAATATTTTCTTGTTTCATACTTTTAGAGCGTTATTTTTAAGTAGTCGGGTTTTATCTGCCGATAATGTTCCCACTGCTGGGACACAGGCCTCCTCTATGTGAGAGGGAGTGGGCCGTAATCCACCACGCGGGCCCTGTGCGGGTTGGTAGATGTCACATGTCTTCGAATTTTTGGTTCTAGGACATGCCGGTTTAATCACGATGCTTTCCTTCACCGTTTTGCGAGAAATGGTGATGAAATAATTTACACAAAGTAAAGCGTCTGAGTTCGAACTTACGACTTACAACTCGTAAGTCGCGGCCGTTACCACTGGGCCACCACTGATCCTCATCATTTAAGACGCAGATACATGAAAGTGACCTTGAATGGTTAGCTTGCGTGTTCTGTACTGAGCTCACGCAACGCGTCGTACGTCCAGCCAGTAATAGGACTCGCCCATCAAGGAGCGCTGTCCCAAATTAGACGCATTATTAATTTATTACACGTAAAACAAAAGGTATTTTAATAAAACAAGTATACTAAAAGATCAATAATTTAATTATCTTTAAAATGGTGAAGTTTTCAGAAAAATACGCTTGATGGATTTTGCGTCATTCTCGGTTTTTTATCCGCGTTAGACATAACTTTAGAAATTAATTTCACTATGTAATATAAACATAATCGAAAATTTTCCTATATTAAAATATTAAAAAATGCTCTAATTTAACATATATTTTTTTCCAAATCACTAACATTACTCGCTTAGACGTCATCTTCAGTATAAAATCATTAAAAGTCAGCTATCGTCCCCTTAAATATCGTTGTCGAAATCAGTCTTTAATAAAGATGATCACCAAGGTTCTGCATCGACGAAACGCAGGTTGTCGGCGTGAGCTATTTGTGTGAATATTCAAACCAAAATACGGTTGTACTAAGGTCCTCTGGAAAAAAGAGAACACCTGCATCCTAAGGGGCTGCGCCCACTGGCGGCACGGCAAAGGATTTTTATGCCACGAATAGAAATATAACTTAATAATATGACAATACAGTGCGAGTCTTCATAATGTGCACATATCGAAATGAGGGAATCTATGCTTAATTTTATTGACGGAAAAAATGGTCAAAAATATTTTTTGTTTTTTTTAATTTTTTTGGATCAAATTTTTTATTTATTTTCTTGGGCATCTTATTTGTAAATTTTTCAATTATTGTAAAAATTGATGAAAAAAAATCAGATTTTTACTAAAAAATTATGTTTATTTTCAATTGAGGGTAGTTTTTTTTAATTCCATGAAAAATATAAAAAAAATATTTAGATTTTATAAAATATTTTTATGTCGTTAAAATTAAGCATAGATTCCCTCATTTCGATGTGTGCACATTATGAAGACTCACACTGTATAATTGAAATTTCAACAGCTACGATGCCGCGGTATCCTTGGGCATGCCACGACGTCTTTAGGCATCATCACTGAAATTTCAATTCTATTGTCATACGCATAAGTTATATTCCTATTCGTCGCATAAAAATCCCTTGCCGTGCCATGCCGCCAGTGGGCGCCGGCCCTAAGGGATCTCGCGCACCAGACGGCTACGACTGGCCGGAGTCGTGGCCGTCTAGTGGTATTGTATGGTGACAAAGTCAAAGTTAAATCATTTATTTCAAATAGGCCAATGGTGCCGATTCCCTTGTTCACAAACTAAACTAAATTTAAGTTCAGTGCATCTTTTTCTTTCTATTTCATTAAGAAAAGGACAGAATATAAATTTTAGTTTAGTCCTGTCAAATTAATCAGCGCTTGACGTTTATTGACGTAATTTTAATCGGCAAGTTTTTAATCACGTCTAAACTTGTATGGAGAGTGACAGACGATGATTAATTTGACAGGACTAAACTAAAATTTATCTTCTGTCCTTTTCATAATGAAATAGAAAGAAAAAAATGCACTGAACTTAAATTTAGTTTAGTTTGTGAACAAGGGAATCGGCACCATTGTATGGCACTTTTGAATGTCAAAATTTACAAAATAATAGAATTGATTAAATTGTAAAAAAAATACTTAATAAAGCTAAAAAAAAAAGTTTTTTTTTGATTTTTTTAGGTTGCATTAGTGGTTCAGTGGTCGTAAGCGCTACTGCTGAGCATGAGGTCCTGGGTTCGATTTCCAGATCGTGCAAAGTGTTATTGGATTTTTCCATCAGGAATTTCTCAGTAGCAGCTCAGAGTCTGGATTTGTGCCCGGTTGATGGCAATAGACTCGCCCCCTATTACATGGGACTTAAAAACATAACTGGCGAAATGTGGGTGTACTATGGGTACACCTAAGTCTGTCGCCATAACAATAATGTTAACAGCATTGTTGTGTTTCGGCAGTTAGAGGTAATATAGCCAGTTCCTCTGTGGTGAGGATTCCGGTTGAAGTTCGCTTCCACCTTCGGCCTGATCAACAAGGTACAAGTCCGTAGACGACTCTGCAGTCGTAGCGACACGGTATTTCATAGAAATAATGAAATGAAATGAAATTGTATATTCTGTAAATAGGATATCGGAATCACTTTTACACGTCATATAAAAATTATATTAAAAATAAGCTAGATGAGTACAATACCTACATAGAAGCCAGTAGTGTCGCGATGACACGACGCCTTCACTTTTCATCAGGTGAGATGAAGGCCAAGAGCTTCGACGTAGTGGTTGAAAAAAAAAAAGAAAACTTCTGTCGCTTTTTATAGAAACACGTTCACTTCTATGGCTAAGGTTAGTTGCCAGTCTTCTTGTTTATCAAATAATAATGATAAATTATTCTTTTTGTTATTTTTAAAAGTACCCATTAGGAGGTATAAGTGAAATAAGAACTATCCTTACTCTAAAATAAATAATTTAATTCCGAATATAATTATTTAACCTCAAAATAGATACTAATTCCCAAATGAATCATAAAGTCGCTACCCCAATATCATAATCTAAAACTGTTTAATTAAAATACATATTTACAATATTTCAAGGATAAGGAAAATAATATGAAACACCAAGATATTTTGTCAGTCATTTATATTTCTTTGCCAACATCAAATTCAATATTCTACACCATACCATCACATCTGCTATTCCCCACATAATATCACAATTCAATCCGTATTCTAATATTTATCATAAAACTAACAGGTTACCTTAATTTACAGTAGATCTCCAACCAATACTATGCCAATCTATCTTTTTACCGACACAGCCATTAAGCACGTATTACTGTCATGAGCGCCCGACCCAAAAGGTCGTTATTACCCCCATTTTCACATATCAAATCTTTCGGTGTTGCCAGTACAATATCCAACAATTACGTATCTATTAATAAATTGAAACCTAACATAAGTATCCATTTTGATTAAACTAGGTATTTGAAAAAAGAAAAATGACTACCTATGATTTTTGAATGATAGATATACTGGCAGAAGGTATTCTAGATTCAAAATCGAATAATGTTTTTTTTTTTAAACCTGCATAAAGATATTGAAATTATGTTTCCCTTGTAACAATAATTTTAGGAGTAGTGTATTTGTAAGTACTATAAATTTAAGGAAATGTAAGAACACAATTTGGTTAATACACGATTTATTATTATTATTCCACAGTGTTCCATTCGTTCTATTTATGTGGACAAAGTACAGAGTTGGCAGGACGGCGTGAGAAAGTAGTTTCACGGTCGATTACGCGAACGATATGGCTGTCCCGCCCACTGTGCTGTTACTCTTGTACATAAACAGCCACAATTAGCTCTTTCAGATTTCTGATTGTAATTGATTTGAGAGAGAGTGTTTGTGCAAATAGTTTCTTCGTTATGCTGTAATATTTACTCAGATATTTGTTTTAAATATTAAATTATTTATTGGATTATTGAGAAAGTAGTTTCTACGCTACTGTGTAGTTTTACTAATGATGATTTTATTAGTTCTGTCTTTACTTATATTTTGATGAAAAAAAAAACACAACATATTCTTACATTCCTCCATGTTTTAATTTTTTAATGTTATTATTCATTTATTCATTTTTTTATTTATTCAATTTTTGTATATGAGTATTTTGCCTGAAATAAAACACCCTTTTTTTCGCTGTAAATTCTGAAAGTTGGCAACGACGCAAATAGCTATCAAATATTTAGCTGTTTTTACTAAAGCTTAATTAATAAATTATAGAAATAGCACTCTGTGTTGCATTAAATGATTGATTATGAATTGCAATAATAACACTGGATTAGGTGTTGTAACAGTTTTTAGGTATAAAAACAAGCTAAGTGCGAGTCGGGCTCGCACACAAAGGGTTCCGTACCACCGTACAATATTTAGCAAAATATTTATAAAATAATATTATAATTTCTTGTATGTCCCCTTTAATTTTGAAGTTTATTTTATTTTATTATTTGTTGTTATAGCGGCAATAGAAATAATTAATCAGTTATTTCAACTGTCTACTGTTCATACGTTACAGCCCGTTGACAGACAGACGGACAGCGGAGGCTTAGTAATAGGGTTCCGTATGGCACCCTTCAGGTACGGAACCCTAAAAAAATCATTTGGAAGTGTCACGATAGTTAGTTATTGCAATTTATCATCAATATTTTAGAACAACACAGAGAAATAAATAAAGAAAGAAAAATATTTTATTTAAGACACGCACAGAAAATCGCGATATTTCATTAATTAATCAAAACAGCAAGATGTTTGACAGCTATTTGCGACAGAATTCACACTTTTAAACGATCGTGACGATAAGTCGTGGTGGAGCAAATGAATTATGCACACACACTCTCAACAATAATAATTATATTATATTAAAGTTTGATTGTACATAAACCTTTTGAAAAATATTTATAGAAACAGTACCGCAGCCATTAAAATCAGTTCTAAGACAGGACCGTCTTTCCAAATCAATAAAGGAGTCAAACAAGGAGACCCGCTGTCTCCGAAATTATTCACAGCTGTACTGGAAGAAGTCTTTAGAAAGCTGGCAGCAGGCTGGGCAGAAAGGGGCATTATGGTTGGACATAAGAGATTGTCCAATCTCCGTTTTGCCGACGATATTGTCCTTTTTCGTCTTCAGCCTCCGAGCTGACTCAGATGCTAGAAGATCTTAGCACGGCAAGCCTAGAGGTCGGGCTACAAATGAATATGTCAAAGACCAAGTTGATGACGAACAGCACGTATCGCAAGATCACCGTGGCGGGTGGGGGGGTTGAATATGTCGATGAGTATCTCTATCTCGGTCAAATAGTCTCTTTCCAGGCAAGACAAAACAAGGAAGTTGCAAGACGCACCGAAAATGCCTGGAAGAGCTATTGGGCCATGAAAGATCTAATGAAGGGCGATCTTCCTCTATCCCTCAAAAGAAGACTCATCGACGTTTGTATTCTTCCCATCCTCACGTATGGTTCTCAAACATGGTCTTTGACAATTCAGCAGAGGTCCACGCTCGAGGTTTGCCAGAGAGCTATGGAACGGAGTATTCTTGGTATTAAACTTGTGGACCGGGTTAAGAATACAACAATCCGTTCCATCACTAAAATAACTGATGTCACTCGGAAAGCTGCCACGCTTAAATGGAATTGGGCTGGACACATCTGCCGCATGTCAAACGATCAATGGGCCAAACTTACGACCCAGTGGGTCCCGCTTAATGGCAAACGACATCGCGGCAGGCCCAGACGGAGATGGCGGGATGAGCTGGACTCCTTTAAGAAAGATTGGTCCTTGGAAGCTCTGGACAGAGAGAGGTGGAAAGAGAGTAGGGAGGCCTTTGCCCAGCAGTGGGACAATAACGGCTAAGAAAAAAAAAAGTTTGATTATCAGTCTATTTAAAATAATTGAATCTTTAAAAATATACCTATGACACTTTTGTGTCAGCTCAAAACGTAAAACTAAACAAAAAAAAAACGTGTGGCACTCGGGGACTGCCGCGGTAAAGGTATTGCATAACATTTGTAACCTCCATACTTCCTATTTGTCATGGGAACCGTCATTACATGGTACGCGGAGTGGGGGGTGTTAGGTTTTATTTTCATTACGGAATTTCTTGATTCGGTCGCCGCGCTCAAAGCCCGCGATAAAAGCTATGCAATAGCTTAAAAAGTAAACTCGAAACATAAAATAATCTATATAACCTTTAGGTATGTTTTGAACTCAGCCTTCATAGTTTATTCTTTTTAACTTCAATTAGTAGGTATTTCTATTACACTATAAATAATGAATTTCGCGTATTTAAAACATTTGTGGCGCGTTAAATATACATAATAAAAATGAAGCCTTCATTATAAACATTTGTGCTTGTAATAAAAAAAATGTTTCTAAATGAATGAGGTTTTATTTTACTGAAATTATGCTGTAGTTACACGTTATTAACCCAGTAACGCATTAGATTTCGACATTTTAATGGGTTTTAGCGTTACATACAAGGTTTAAGCGCTCATAAAAATAATAAATTGAAAAATTTTGAACATCTGACCTTATTGCCAAAGTCGAGTTCTAATTTTAACGATGAAGTTAATAAAAATAATAGTAAATCTAAAAAAAAAACTTAAAAAAATAATAAACGCAGTCTTAACATTTGGTATAAAAATATTAAATTTCCGCAGCAAAAATAAAAGTTACGAAAATCTAGACAGTCATTAACCAGCGGTTCTCATGCGCGTCCCATTAAAAACCAAATTACGTTATAAATCGAAACCATACAAAACTGGCAACAGACTTATTTATCAGATCACTGGTCACTGACAAATAAATAAAGGTACAATGACCACAAATGGCTTAATTCGTCAACACTGGCACAATCACGTGTATTTACTTTTGTCCACATTTTTCGCTAAGTTGCACACCGTGCGAAAACCTTTTCAATATTGTTGAGCGAATTTAAACTTAAATGAGTACTTACTTACTTATTTAAATAAGATAAATTTCCATAATGATATGCGATTTCCGTGTTATTTTAAAACTAAAAATAAATCGATCAAGTAGCACCTTCCGTTGAAACTTCAAAAGAACGTGTTAATGAAGGAAATGGGTGATTATGATTCGTCGGAGATGAACAAGATTACAAATAATGAGGCATTGGTGCCGATTCTCTTGTGCACAAACTAAACTAAATTTAAGTTCATTGCATCTTTTTCTTTCTATTTAATTAAGAAAAGGACAGAAGGTAAATTTAAGTTTAGTTCTGTCAAATTAATCAGCACTTGACTTAAATTGACGTAATTTTAGTAGGAAAGTTTTTAATCACGTATAAACTTGTATGGAGTAGTGACAGGCGCTGATTAATTTGACAGGACTAAACTAAAATTTATCTTCTGTCCCTTTCTTAATGAAATAGAAAGAAAAAGATGCACTGAACTTAAATTTTGTTTAGTTTGTGAACAAGGGAATCGGCACCATTGTCGAGTATATTTATTATTCCAGCGATACCAACGTAATTTCATACATTTCCATCCTGATCTTTTTAAAGTTGAATTTACAAAAACAAAATATCGTAATTATTTATGCCACTCAAAAAGTCAAAGAGTTTGTTCATAGAATTAAAATAAATATAGCTGAATGTGTGAAGGTGAACTATGAATATCTATAAACTTTAAATCCACCAAATACAAAAACATGGTTACACAATATAATTTTTAGGGTTCCGTACCCGAAGGGTGCCAAACGGAACCCTATTAACGGTCCGTCTGTCTGTCAGCGGGCTGTATCTCATGAACCGTAATAGGGTAGACTATTGTAATTTTCACAGATTGTGTATTTCTATTGCCGCATGCCGCTATAAAAATAAATAATGAAAATTAAATAAAGTTAATAATTGAAGGGAGACGAAACGTGTTTTTTTCGGCTTTTTTGCTCGATCTTAATAAAGTATACGAGTCCGACTCGCACTTGGCTGGTTTTTAATAACGAAATAGCCGAATTTCAAATTTGGAAATTTCATTTTGAAAATGGAGTTAATTCTGCAATCCTACATTCCTTTCAATGTGTACACACGGCTACACATCAAGCTATATATTTCCAGTTTGTGCTGATCTAGCATTGTATAGGATTTCCGTACAATACGAGGTCAGCTTATATTGGAAAATATAGCTAGTGACAAAAATTGAAAAGGGTATGCTGAGATGGTTTGGGCATGTTGAGAGAATGAATGAAAGGCGACTAACAAAATGTATTTTCAAGGCTGATGTAAAGTGAAAGGCCGGGCGAGGACGCCCTAGGAGGACATATACTGACCTTATTGGTGATGTTCTTCAGAAAGGCCAGGTGCGTAGTACTCGCAACCGGCGTGCGTGTATGACCAGATGTATGAACGTAAACGAGGCAAAAGGAATATGTAAGGATCGTAGCAGGTGGCGTTCTGTAGTTTCTGCCTACCCCCATGGGAAGAAGGCGTGAGTTTATGTATGTATGTATAGCTTGATGTGTAGCCGTGTGTACCTAATATGTTCCCAGCCTTCAAGAGTACTTACCTATCCAATTCTTTTCATTCATGAATATCATTGTTTAGTCAATCATTAGCATAGGTAGGTACCGCTTGGGACTGGGAAAGTCTGTCGTCAAAAGAAATCGCGTATGGTTTTTTGACAAAACAGCCAAAATTTAAAACTCGTCAGCTATTACACTAGTATAATTTTAAATAAGTATGTAATAATATGGACCGCAATAAGTTTAGTGGCTATACTTAGTTCCCAGTGTACTGTACAGTGTACAATAGTATGTGACATATTATTATTAATGAGTCGCCGTGCGAACTGGGCCTCGGTGATTCCCAGACGGTGATCACACTTGATTAGGACATTTCGGTGTCCAAATATCTTTGGTAACTCATTGTTACGTTCTTTGCTTAAGTTAAAAGATTAAGATTAATATTATGACGGTACCTTGCCAATTCATCTATGAAAATATTATGTATACAAGGAAAAATCTACATCTTTTTAATAAAATAAGTGATGGACAGAATTTTAATACTAGAAATAAAGATAAAATAGATCAACCATTTTTCAGATTATCTAAAGTACATACATCTTTTATGGGGTACTGTGTTAAATGTTACAACAAAATATCTTGTGATATATTACAACTGAAAGATTTAAAATTCATGAATTAAAAGTACTCTTTGTAAACAAGCATATTACAAATTGGAGGACTATATCCTAGATAAGAATGCTTGGAAGCATGCTGGTCTAGCTCCATAGGACATTTTAGAGTCCAGACAAAATCAAACTGTACTTTTATTGCGTACTTATTTTAGTAAATAATTATGCCTAATTTGTTTCATTTTGACAGTTCAACAACATTCATTGCGTTATTTACGTTGCTGAGCAGATTTTTTTTTCCAACTTATGAAGCAATGGATTAGCAATCTGTTTCAAATCGAAACAGATTGTGTTGTATTACGCAATTAGGGTACTGGTTGCTAATTTAATTGTGTAATTAATTATTATAACATTTATTTTACATTCTGTGATTACTTGAACTCACACACTGACTTATTAGTATTACTTGTATTTTTTTAGGAATATCGTATAGGTACCTACTTTTACAATGCTTGTAAATATGTGAACACCATATATCCATTACTTACATAATTATTTTTTCTGTCATTGTTTCATTTTAAATTATTTTTACCTATTGTGGTATAGTAATCTTATTCCAGGTGCATCGTCTTCACATATAATTATATAATTAATGTGTATAAAATATTGTAAAACATTTTAAAAGAGTAACGATGGAGTTTCTTGCCCATTCTTCTCCATACGAAAACTACTTTTTGGTAGGGGCGACTAGAATCAATTCTATTTTTTTGTAAATTTTGACGTTCAAAAGTGCCTTTTTGTGCCTAATTGAAATAAATTATTTGACTTTGCTTGTACGTTAATGTAATGTTGTAGAGCTTCAGGAATGTTCGCGGAGGCTTGTACAGATGGTTTCCATGCCATCATGCGAAAGAAAGCAGCCTCATTACTACAGCGCCTGCATGGTAGTGACAACAGCATTCTAAAAATGATCGCTGCCAGACCGGACTGTCCCTTTCAGGGACACTGGGTGGGGATAATCATAGGTCTGCGTAAATAAATCATTTTGTAAAAAAAATAACAATACTAACCTATTTATATAAGCACCATTGTTACTAATACCCATATACTAACAAAATTATGGACCTTAGTCTGAAATAAAGTTTTATTTAATTTAATTTGGACACTTAGCGCCACAACATGCGAAAAAACCCTATCCGATCCGTGAGAGTGTTTGTTAGATATCTACTGAGTCTATTTATGTGGTAATTTTAAGGAAAAAAAAAATCGCCACATATTTTCAATGGGGAATTTTACCGGGTTATGACATGGGTGCGGGCGGCCATCGTTAAGCGGGTGTCTACAAGTCATAACTTATCATATGCCCCTTGTTGAAAATTTGGTAATTTTTAATGGATTTGGGGTAATTTTGGTAGGTACTAAAAATGTGAATTTAAAATAGCAATTACTTTTTTATTTTCAATAATAATCTATACTTCTATATACTACATAGTATATAAACCTGAAGAGTTTGTTTGTTTATTTGCTTAATCTCAGTCCGATTTCAAAAATTATCTCAGTGTCTGATTGATAGCCCATTTATCGAGGAAGGCTATAAGCTATATATTATCACGCTAAAACTAATAGGAGCGGAGCACCAATGAAGAATGTTTCAAAATCGGGGTTTTTTTTTCCTTTTGGGAGCTTCCGCTGCGTGCGCTGCGTAAACGGTTAAAGTTTCGCAAAAAATCTTGTATGACAGAATTGTTTCCCTATAAAAGTTCTAAAAAAAAGTCCGCGACAGCACATGTCTATCTTTTAAGGTTGGCTCTCTATAATCTTTTTTATGCTAACCAAATTTGTTCTAAAATAATGCATTATTTGCGAAGGTGTTTTTATAAACATGATATTAATACTTATCCAAATAAAAACGCCCAAAGTAACTATTCTACGCGGACGAAGTCGCGGGCAGAAGCTAGTAATAAATAAAAATTATTTTGTGCTGTGAGGGACCAGTGCAAATCTTGGGGTTCACTCGATTTATCGAGTCTGGTCAGTGCATTTAATTCATTCATCATTTTCGTAGGTCCACAATTTGAATATACGCCTCTGTTTTTTTGGAATAAGCCATGTAGCTCGTGTCCTACATTTTCCCCCGTCAATTTGGCTAGCCTAAACAACTAATGGGCGGGTCCGTCGTCTGTCTAGCCGTCTATCACAAATGGTTCAGTTGAGCCTGCTTTGAGAGTGGCTCGCTCAATTTGTCCACCGCACTATTATTGCGGTGAAAATTTTGGCGACACCAAATTACTTTGTTGTCTTCTAACAAAGGTTGAAATATACTTGTATATTGTTCTCTTTTTTATGTAAATTGGTGAATTTGCGTGTATAAGACCTTATTATGTTATATTCTACTATCTATATAAATAAACGATTATTATATATATTTATTATTTATACTAGCTGCTGTCCACGGCTTTGCCTGCGTGGACCCTAATTCTTTATCTAAAATAAAAGCAGCCTAAGTTACTACTTATAACATCAGCTATATGCCAGTGAACCTCCTGTCAAAATCGATCCATTAGCTGGAACAAACAGACAGGCAACCAGACAGAAAAATAAAAAATATTAAAAGTACGGTATATACAATGTGGAGACAACAATACGACAATAAATGAAAACACTGGCAATATGCATAAGAATATTTTGGAACCATCAAATAAATACTAGCATCGAAATTAAAAAAAGTTTTTTCAAACAAACTAAATAGTAGTGATTTGCCAATTTATGGGTTTTGCCAATCTTTGACAAGCTATAGTGACTAAACTGTTGGTTATATTTGATTGAATTTTCGTATGCGGACTAAGAATGTCATTAGATATACGCAGTTTAATTTCCTGTCGTAATGTCGTCTCCACTTTGTATAAACTTTCATTTGCATTTTGTAAAATTTGTTTTGACAATAGACACTTCAATTTTATTTATTTATATATTATGTATATTTGTGTGTTTGTAGATGTATATGTATGTAGTATGTATAGATTATTATTGTTATGTCTAATTTTCTTCATAGTTTTGCTAAAGGCAGACAATATTTTGGTTTAGCGTGCCATTAGATACAACTACAAAAAAACAACGGACTTCCAAAAAAAAACACTACAAAGTGAAAAATAACTTTAATTTCGGAAGTCAATTAATTAGATAGGTGTCTCAACAGCCTTATGGAATTAAGGTCGTAGGGCTGAAATTAAGCCTAACTTGGACTGGTAGCCTACCCATCTGCTTACCTAACTAGAGCTACAGTTAGGATAAGTAAGTGTGGACGTTCAGGCGCGTCTCCTTGTCCCGTCCGAGGCTGAGATGCACGGCATCGTAACTGTAAATCTCGGTCGTGCGCCTGCGCCCGCTTCTAGCATACTAATGCAGATTTTGTGTATGTTCGCACTGTTTTTGACGGTACGACAATGGTAGATGGAGATCAGTAACATGAAATATATAAAAAAAAACAACATATTTTATTTCTCATAAACCTACATGGGCACTTATGAAACGTCAGAAGCTAGGTGCACGGTTCCAATTGGTCGTTGCATGTAGAAGAGACTGTCGTTTCCTATGGTGCATGCAATACCTGTTGCCTCGTTTACTTTGTTAGTCCCGATTTAAGCGACTTGGATTGACACGTTCAGTGTCGGGAGCCCTCCTGGAGGATGTTTACTGCCTTTTTCTCCTTTACTTTAAATACCTGTATCCCTTTCCCAAAGAAGTCGGTTATCCGATTTAGCAAAGGCATTTGAGTGCACACACAATTCGGAGTTAAGACATGCTGCGTCGACCCAAATAAAGGGATAAGGGAAAGTAAAGGAAGAAAAAAAGAAAAGAAGGAAAAGAGAGAAAAGAAAAAAAGAAAGAAAAGAAGGAAAAGAAAGAAAAGAAAGAAAAGAAGGAAAAGAAAGAAAAGAAGGAAAAGAAAGAAATGAAAGAAAAGAAAGAAAAGAAAGAAAAGAAAGAAAAGAAAGAAAAGAAAGAAAAGAAAGAAAAGAAAGAAAAGAAAGAAAAGAAAGAAAAGAAGGAAAGAAATAAAATTTGTTTATTCTGCACAAACTAAACGCATATTACAAAAAAATTGCCGTCGCGGGACGCTTGGCAGATGTGAAACATTGAAATTGATTTCGACTTCGATTTTGACCATTGTCATCGCCATTGCCATCGCCATCGCCATCGCCATCATCATCATCTAATTTGTAAAAATAATAAAAAACATCGAAATTATTACGTACAGGTAATATGCATAAAAGAATACTAACTTAGTGTACGACAGGAAATAAATATGGCAACTGTAATTGGCGTGTTGGCGTGTTGGCTGTTGGCGCCAACAGTTGGCGACTGTTGGCGTGGACAACATTCGCCAACATTCGGTCTGAACCGTCGGTATAAATGTTTCACATAAAAAAAAGACTTTTAGTACACATTTGCAAATGGCAGAAGGATCATCATAAATTGAGTGTATAACTCTGCCGACATGATTGTGATCATGTCATATAGCTCTGTGCTTCAGCAATTAACTTCAGAATTTCTATGTATAGTCCAGTATAATGAAAACGCACAATTATCTAGACAAAGTTGAGACATACGAGTTTGTGTATTAATAAAAATGATTGTGGAAACCTTATAAAATACCGTGGAGTTGCAAAACTGCCATAACTACGAACATACAGCCTACATGATTTAGTTGAGAAGCTGCAATTTTTGTACATGAGTCCCGGCTCTAATGTATGCGGTGATTCATAGTTTGTGTTCTTTTTTTGAAGTTATGCATAATGTTTCTAGAGGCGTGTGACTTTTTTTCTTTTTGGTCCTTGACTGTGTTGATGTTGATAAAAGCTTGTGTTATGCATGGTTCTTGAAGTACGTAGGTACTAAATGCCTACACATACATACCTTTTCAAAATATCTTCAAGAAACCGGCATGTCCTAGAACCAAAAAATCGAAGACATTTGTGACATCCACCAACCCGCACTGAGCCCGCGTGGTGGATTACGCCCGCTACCTCCCAGTGTCAATAAATGGGTTTCGAAATTAATCTCATTCATATGAATGAGATCATCATATCATTCTGACGCTGGTGTCACCTTATTAAAACAAATATTTACAGCGTGGGTGGAGGCCCAAGATGCCATAGGAATCTTTTGTGACCTCTCCAAGGCATTTGACTGCGTGAGTCATGAAACCTTGCTCTTGAAACTTGAGCATTACGGACTAGGTAAACTTGCGCTCAGTTTAGTAAAATCTTATTTAAATGATAGACAGCAGCAGGTTCAAGTAAATGGTGTCCATTCAATCGGTTTAAAAGTAAAAATGGGCGTTCCACAAGGCTCGATATTGGGTCCTTTCCTCTTTTTAGTATATATTAATGATCTACCCCATTTATTAAAAAACCTACCACAAATGGTGTTATTTGCTGACGACACTTCCTTAATTTTTAAGATAAATAGACGTGCATCAAATCTTGACGACGTAAATAACGCCCTACTGCAGGTCCAAAATTGGTTCACTGCTAATAATTTAGTATTAAATGGGAAAAAAACTAAATGCATAAGATTTGCTTTACCAAATGTTAAAAGTAGTGATTGTGACATAGTATTGAATAAGGAGAAACTAGAATTTGTCGATAAAACTGTTTTCTTGGGGATCACGCTCGATTCAAGGCTGCAATGGGGTCCTCATTTAACATCTCTAGCAGGACGGCTAAGTTCAGCAGCATATGCTGTGAGAAAAATCCGTCAATTTACTGATGTAGATACCGCGAGGCTAGTCTATTTCAGTTACTTTCATAGTATCATGTCTTACGGTATTTTACTATGGGGACGGGCTGCAGATATCGAGTCTATTTTTATTCTGCAGAAGAGAGCCATCAGAGCAATATATCGTCTCCGCAGACGCGATTCTCTAAGGGAGCTGTTTAAAGATATTAACATCATGACGGTACCTTGTCAATATATCTATGAAAACATCATGTACGTAAGGAAAAATCTAAGTCTTTTCAGTAAAAGAGGTGATAGACACAATTATAGGACTAGAAATAGGGACCAATTAGTTCAACCGGGTTTCAGATTGGCTAAAGTAGACTCATCCTTCATGGGGTGCTGTTTAAAATGTTATAATAAAATACCTTCCCACATACTCCAACTGAACGAAACGAAATTTAAATCATGTATAAAACGCACACTATGCTGCCAAGCATATTATAAGTTGGGGGATTACATCGCTGATAAAAATGCTTGGCTCAGCGCTGGTCCAGCTCCACAAGGGCGCATAAACTAATTGATTAGCATTCGAAAATATTGTTGCAGCTGCTGAAGATTGTAAAACTATCTTTTCTTTGTATAAATTCAATCTCTTTGCATTGTATAATTGCATATCACATGTGTGAGCACTGTGACCATGTTGTACATTCCATAAAGCTACCATTTACTGGGTACGTCTTTCATTGACTTGAATGTGCTCTGGCAGCTGAGAGTATGTCATGCTCACTCAAATGTCTCGCTGATGGTGGCGTGTGTGTTGGATCATTAAGTTCCCTTCAAAATGGTTGAGCTAAATGGTGCTGATCCATGCGTCATGTTCGTGAACGGGCGCCGTCAGTAGGGACTGGTCATCTCTTAGCTGCCACGGTTTATTTTATTTTAATTTATTTAAATTTTTGAATTGTTATTATATTTTTATTACGGACGCTTTTAACGTGCACGTCTTTCTACATTGTTCTCACATGTATAAATTCAACACGAATGATGTAACCAATATTTTGTAACAATATTTTGATTTAAAAGAGTGTCCGTGGAGTTTCTTGCCCGTTCTTCTCCATAGGTACCTACTACGCTTTGGAATGGGCAACTAGCTTCATTTTTCTGACTGACCGACCCCTTGACAATTCAAAAGTACCTGTAATTGGTTTATTTGAAATAAATGCTTTGAGTTTGAGTTTGAATTCATTCATTGGTTTTTTTCATAGCTGGTATAAGTTAGTATCTATACTAAAATAGTTTCTACGAGTTCAATTCAATTCAAATGGCCTTTATTTCTGATACTGTACATGCAATTACATTTCCATCATATAAAACAAATTGTGATTTACTTACATTATTACAAGTTTTGCCCGATTTAATTTTAATCGATTCATTCATTCACATTTCATGCATTTGTTAATTATATTAATATTAGCTAAATTAAAATAAATTTTGTTATACATTATTTGGTTTCATTCATTATTGTTAAATTATTATTAATCATTGACATCGGTAACATTAGTATCAGCTTGCCCTTTGGCAAAGGCCTCCCCTAGGAAATGCCATAATTTTCTGTGGCTTTTCTTCTCTATGTGAATGAGATCATCATATCATTCATTCATTGGTTCTTTTCATAGCTGGTATAAGCTAGTACCTATATTAAAATAGTTTCTACGAGTAGCCATACTTAAATGTAGTAAGTTTCGATTACTGAGTAGCTGGGTGTCAGCCCCCGGTGCCTTACTAACTACTTTACATTTTTACCAAGTAAATCTCTTACAATACGACACAACTTAGCTGTAGCATCGTCAAAATCTACGCTTCAATTTTACGAATGTATTTGGTTATATGACTTTACAAGTTATTTACATTTGCGTAAAAATAAATTTCGCCTAAAGGAGTAATAAAAATTGTTGATTTTGAAGGCGCACTCAGTTCGGATGTGATCGGTTTTACGAATTTTCCCGATATTACAATCTAAGTTGTGCTATACTTTGGTAAAAATTTAGTTTCTGAAGAAGAATAACTGTTGCGTGTTGACTGAGTGGTATCACCAGAATGCCATTCGCCATTGTCACAAATTGCAACGTTTACGTCCAGAAGATTTGCATCGATTTTTTCATGATTACAGGTCAGCAATCTAAAAGTCGTTTATACTACTTGTAATAGTTTACATAATGTCAAATAGTTATGTTTGTGATGCAACCGGCCTTCACAATGGTAACATGGAAACTGTAATGCATCAACACAGGAAGATAAAGAAGTTTAACTTGAAACAACTCTTTTGTGGACATGATAATTATTCAGATTTATTACAGTTGTAATAACAATCATGTAATTGCGTTTTATTAAAATAAGTTTTTAATTTTATTAATTTATTTATCTGTTGAATAGATTCTTTTCTATTTTGTGAATGTGAGAACGCTGTAGGCTTAGTGGAATGTAGATCTGTTGACCATTTTCTATTTTGTTAAGTGCCTGGTACTTATTGAAAGACCTACACTGTTCTCCCATACCTAATAACACTGTCATTTGAAAGTATTGTAAAAGCCAATTATTTTTAAAAGAGTAACCGTGGAGTTTCTTGCTGGCTCTTCTCCATAGGAAAAGACCAATTGGAACCGTGCACCTAGCTTCTGACATTTCATAAGTGACATTGTAGGTTTATGTGAAATAAAATATTTTGTTTTTTTTTTTAATTTTGAATACATAGAAGGACCATAGATATGAAAATATATGACAGCGAAATTTAAGAAAGCGGTAAAAGAAGTAGCTATAGACCTGAGTCAGAATGCGTGGATGCGGTAAGCGGAGAACCTTGTGTGGTGGTGCAACTTGTATACAGGGTGACAGGGACATCGACGCGAAAACTGTTACCATGGATTTCTAAACCCCACTGCATTTAAATTTTTCGTCGGTTAAAATATTTGCTGTTTCATAGAAAAGTTCATTCCAACCTCGCCGCCGAGGTCCTTTGCGATCGCGATCGCGACACCGAATAAATGATACTCCTCCCCGACCCTTGCTCGAAAACGAGGTGCCTGCTGTTGTTGCAGCTGTGCACGTAGCTTTAAATTCCCCGACTAATAATCATGATCAAAACTTTGATCCAGCCCGTCCCATCTTTGATGTCCTCCCTCCGGTAAACGCCCTAAGCGGAGGCTCTTACCCCACAGGGGGTGCCCTTAGCGAGCGTTAAACTAGCTTTTTAGCTTAAATTGTATGCCCCTGGCTGGAGGCTTTGAGTTTGGCAGCTTAAGGCAACCACAGGATTGACTGGTTAAATAGTCATGACCTCAGAGGTCAGCTATGAGATGCCCTACAGAAAAAAAAGAGAAAAGTGCAATACCTACGCAGTCAAAATGTATAGAACAGCAGATTTAAAAAAAATACCGACGAAAAATTTCAACGTAGTGGGCTTCAGAATGATGTACTGAATCCATGGTAACAGTTTTCGCGTCGAAGTCCTGCCACCCTGTATGGATATGTATTGGGATATGCCAATGTCCAGCAAGTGGACTGCGATAGGCTGAATGCATTGCGGATTGAGTAACAATTTTGGTAATTTATACTGTACTAGCTTTCGCCAGCGGCTTCACCCGCATTATATCTTTATAAATTATAGCCTATGTTATGCAGTGATAATATAGCATGCTACTGGTAAAAGAATTTTTAAAATTGTCTAGTAATTTTTGAGTTTTATAAAAAAAATCTTTTCTCTTTCTGTTATTAGTAGAGTACTGATGCAGGTTTTCAATGGCCAAGAACTGGAGTGTATGAGCTTGTCGGTTGCCAGTGTCAACAGCCTGACGTTAAGACTCCCGTAGAACTTGTTCCATCAGAGTCGCGTCGCGTCTCTCTGCTGGAGCCTTTACCACAGATTACTAAATAGTTACTACGTAACAGATAGTTCACTCAGTAGAAAATTTCCAATACCTACTGTTATAATAGCCTACTCCGTCGCGTCAGCAACCGCTGCATGCTAAAACGTGCCTAAATGCTCAAGCGTACAGTTGTAAAATTGAACAACATGCGTGGGCTTCGCTTGCGAAAACCGCACTGAATAAGGTCCGCAAACGGCCCGAGATCGCTCGGCCGGGCGGTAGGTAATTATAGCGCGCAAGTACATAGAGTGACGGAGGCCTGCCTTTACTATCAACATCAATATACCATCAGGATAATATCCTATCTTCTTCTTTTTGTGTGGTTAGTGACTAACCTGGTGTCAGAGTATTAAAGCCGCCCATGGGCCTCTAACTTGACTTCACATACCGTCAAGAAATATCTCTCAGGTTTCCTTCCTCACGATGTTTTCCTTCACCGTTTTTGAAGCAAGTGATAATTATACAATACGCACATGAATCCGAAAAGTCAGAGGTGCGTGCCTTGGGTTGGAACTCGACCTATGACTTGGCAGTCTGACGGTCACACCACTAGGCTATCACTGCTCCATCTTATCCTACAGCTGATGCCTTTATCAATAAACCTTCTGTCCGTCCTTACGTTTTGACGCCAATTTTAAGGGCACCGATGCGCCTGAGAATGTTGTGTGCATCACTTTGTTGCGTCATGTGATGTTCACGTGGTATTCATTTATTTGCATAACTGCTGAAAAATTAAAGGAAAATACTGGTATTCAGCTGCATCCGGTTAGACTGGAAGCCGACTCCAACATATCTGCAATATAAATCGATTTATAATTAATTGTCTGGTTAGTTTTCCAGTATTTAGGTGTGTATGTGGAAGACAAGCTTCAAATTCAGAAGGTTCTGAATAGGGTTCAAATTATTGTGTCCCATTTCTTACGTCCGAATTGTCAAAGAAGCCTTGACTTAAAAATGCTCCCAGAAGTCTCTCTGTCGCTAAAATACGTGGCAGAGACAACAGTAGACTTAATGGCGGCTGAGATGCGTTTGCGAATTCGACTGTTTGTCGCCCCTTATAACACTCACAAGATGAAATGTAACTTAGTCTATAAACTAGCTTCCGCCAGCGTTTCGCCCGCGTGATATCTTTATAAATATAGCCTATGTTAGTCAGTGATAATATAGCATTCTACAGGTGAAATATTTTTTTTAATCGAGCCAGTAGTTCTCATAGTCATCTACAAATCTTTTTTTTATAACTTATTATTCTTTAATATAGTATGCATGATAGCCCGTACTTAGTATAAAAATAATTAGGTATACCCAGGGCGGCATTGCAGGTAGGTACTAAACCAAATCCTAAAACGCTTTTCTCTATCAAGCTTAGGCACAATTTCAGTTAAAGCCCCTCCAAAATATCCTAACACAAATGAAGCGATTCTTACTACTATTTATACTTAGCAAATCAAATAAAAAACGATTGTGTACAAAAAAAGACTTGGCGCCATTGCTGTAAAGTTACATTACGACTAATATTATTTGACCCGTGGCGAAATCTGGAACTAAAATGCAATGTATTGAATTTGACAGCTGTCATACAGGCTAGTGAATGCAGCGCCACCCCGATGATTCAAGTTATATTGGACACATTGTGCGGAGCTATTTTACAGACAAACGCAGGCATGTTTCTATTCCTGGGCTATTTTAGCTGCAAAGATGACTCCTAGCTTATTAATAGCTTAAGTGATCGCACAAATGTTTCTGATTGGGTTTGTTATATAAGTGGTTGATATGGGTTTTTTACGACTGTTACTGAAATTGTAGCAAAGAAAATAATTAAGGATTTCTTCGAAGTTATCTGGCTATAAAATATTTATAACTGAATTAATAGACTGGTTAACGAGATAATTATGTTAACTTCCGCCGTTTTATTTTTTAACTTCCGTCATTAGCAAATTGTTGAAAATGTTATCAAAAAGTTATCAAAACTTTTAATTTTATTTAAGTAGCAAAAATATTAAATTCCATTTTAAATATTTAAAAGTTCTAGTTTCGTACGTGCAAACAAAGAAATTACATCCATGCTTGGAATGTTGTTCTAAATTTAAAAAGGTTAGTTCTTCTATTCGATACAAGATGGCGCCACTCACTTCGTGGTTGTTTCAACGTTCTTATTTGAAGGATTACCGAATACTGAATACTGAATCCGTGGATTATTATTTCAAGAATAATTCATCTGTCTAGAGATCTTAGCGTTGCATAATATTATGACTAGGATTCTCTTGGATAACGAAAATATTGAATATAGAAGTTTCCTAGTAGTCTCAGATATTCTAGGACGAAATTCTTCAATAATCCCTTCCGTATGTCTTAGTCTGTATGAATTCTGGGTATTATCACATCGACCCGGTTGGCCTGGCTTGTTCGGAGTTCTAAGGCTGAATGATTGGATTTATTAGTACAGGTATTAGTGAACTATTTGCATATATCTAAACACTTCCTGTATTAGTTTAAACGTTACTATCCCACAGAATTGAACTGAATAGATATCAGTATTGAAATCTAGAATGTTCTTTGTCTTGTAAATTCTGTGCTGGATTATCTGATCAACAATCTGATTGGTTGGATTTTAGAATAGATTGACCTGATCGTGGTTTTTGCATACTGGTTGACTTACTCAGAACCCTTTCAGTAAAAAAATAAAAGAAGGAGTTCTTTAGAGGCTTTCAGGAACTCCTAATTTCTGCACATCTTAAATTATAGTGTAGTGATATTTTCAAATTACGAGGGTGATATTTTGTTTCGTATTTCTACTGATATAATTATGTAAGTATATAGGATATGTCTTCCTTCAGTGGATCTTGTACAAGGGTATTACTCGTTGACAACAGTGTGCTCTAGCTACTTAATTAGATAATTATTCAAAAGAAGCACTTTTATCTTGTCAGTTAACGGAGCTGACTCTCTAATCGTTTTCTATACTAAATAAGAATTAGTGTTTGTCTCGTAATAATGCCATCCATTACCTTATAAAAAAATTGTGGAGGTCGGTTGGCAAAGCCATCCAGAAAAACTCAACCGGTTTCCAAAAAAATTAATTAATTTCGGTAGTCTTTGGTTTTGAATTTTCGTTTTTTGCCACCGACTTCCGAAATTAAAGTTAGTTTTCGCTTTCTAGTGTTTTTTTTTGGAAGTCGGTTAATTTTTTTTGTAGAAGTTTTTATTTTTAACCGACTTCCAAAAGGAGGAGGTTCTCAATTCGACTGTATGTTGTTTTTTTTTTTTTGTATGTTTGTTACGCGATTACTCCGTCATTTATGAATTGATTTTGATGGTTCTTTTTTGTTTGGTAGATCATACTTCAGAGGTGGTCCCATATAAATTTTATAAACTTTGCTTGGGTAGTTTTTGAGTTAGCTTCAATAATACGTAGTTTTGCCTCACTTAGTATGTGGATGATATTATGATAACTTCCTGTCACTGTTATTTACATAGCAGGTAGTGGTATTCGAATTTGTGTGGGGTAGGTATCACAACTAAAAAGTGAAAAATAAAAACTTTTTACAAAAAAAAACAACCGACTTCAAAAAAAACACTACAAAGTGAAAAATAACTTTAATTTCGGAAGTCGGTGACAAAGAACGAAAATTAAAAACCAAAGACACCGACTTCCGAAATTAAAGTTATTTTTCACTTTGTAGTGTTTTTTTTTGAAGTCGGTTGTTTTTTTTTGTAAAAAGTTTTTTGAGTTTTTAGTTGTGATCAAATTTATCGGGGTTCTCAAGGATCGGGGCCCTAAAGGACGGGTCTCTCAAGGATCGGGTACCTTAAGGATGAACCCGTGGTATCTACCCCACACAAATTCAAATACCACTACCTGCTATGTAAATAACAGTGACAGGAACTTAAGATATCATCCATATACTAAGTGGGAAAAATATACGTATTATTGAACCCAACTCAAAAACCATCCAAGCAAAGTTAATAAAATTTATATGGGACCACACGGGAAGCACCAGCTTTCAAATAAAAAAAGAATCATCAAAATCGGTTCACTCAGTTGAAAGTTTTGAGGTAACAAACAAGAAAAAAAAATACAGTCGAATTGAGAACCTCCTCCTTTTTTGAAGTCATTTAAAAACATCTGCAGTACTAGTAATCTTGCTTGATCTCGATCACCACCAATCCATATACCAAGCATAGTTATAATTCTTCTTGGTAATAGAGCACAAAATAAATATGGACAGTATGGAAACTAGACCTATTTTTGACCGACTTCCAAAAGGAGGAGGTTCTCAATTCGACTGTATGTTTTTTTTTTCTTTTTTTTTTTTTGTATGTTTGTTACGCGATTACTCCGTCAATTATGAATTGATTTGATGATTCTTTTTTTGTTTGGTAGATCATACTTCAGAGGTGGTCCCATATAAATTTTATTAACTTTGCTTGGGTAGTTTTTGAGTTAGCTTTAATAATACGTATTTTTCTCATTTAGTATGTGGATGATATGATAACTTGCTGTCACTGTTATTTACATAGCAGGTAGTGGTATTCGAATTTGTGTGGGGTAGGTATCAGAACTAAAAAGTGTAAAATAAAAAACTTACAAAAAAAACAACCGACTTCAATTAAACACTACAAAGTGAAAAATAAATTTAATTTCGGAAGTCGGTGACAAAGAACGAAAATTCAAAACCAAAGACACTGACTTCCGAAATTAAAGTTATTTTTCACTTTGTAGTGTTTTTTTTTGAAGTCGGTTGTTTTTTTTGTAAAAAGTTTTTTTTAAATAATTACCTACGCTCCATTTTTAAAAAGATCGCAGTGACCACTCGTCTCGACACGTCACCCGCAACTGACAGCACCGTGACAATCGCTTAGGGTCTCGTCAATGAGCGAGTCTGTGTCAGTGTGCCGTTTCGAACGTTACTACATAGTTTTTGTACTTTCCATATTGGTACTGTGGTAATAGTGAGCTCATTGTCAACAGGTCAGCAAAACCACAGATAAGTGTATACGAGCAAAACTAACTTTTATCCAAGAGAAACGGAAAAGTTTGAGTTGCGGTCTTGCGGGTAGGTTAGCAAAATGTGTGGTTAGTGAAGAACAGTTCGCCGACCGCATAAAAGTTTTCGATTTGACTGCCGATAATGTCGCGTTACTAGAGATTTATTGGCGCCTTAAACTAAACTCGTTGAAAAACTAATATTATAAGGAGAGTTTCAGTGAACTCTGTAGTAGGTTTTGTGAAAAGTTGTAAGGACTTAGGCTAAGCGCGCATTACGAATTTACATCGTTGCGATTTTTTCAAACTGCGATATAAAATTGCAAATGATCATAATTTCTACGCGCCATCGCAAACGATTTCTTTTCGCAGTGCGCGGACTCTAGTATATTGGTATTGTTCACAGTTTGGCGATTATCATCCGCAACGATTAAAATTCGTAGTGCGCCTTAGGAATTTCAATATCAGTACTTTTTTTCTATTTTAGTGAAGTCGTAACGATTTTTTGGCTTTTGCAAGGTCTTCATGCTGCAAGTAGAGGTAATTTCTTGGCAAATGAATGCTAGTTTACCTATTTGTCTTACGTGGCATACGTGTAGGGTTACCATCCATCAGATCTGTTCGGATTTGTGTGGAAATATCCGGTCTTTTGGTTCCCCGTCCGGGCTTTGTCTGGCCTTATCATTTGTCTATTTGGACTTTTTGACCCAAACAGATTACTTTTAGAATATAAAACAATGTTAAATTAATACTGAAACAAGAAAGATTCACAAGTAAAATGTTTGATGATGACTATAGTCTAAACATTTAACTTGTGACAAAAAGCTAATCCAAATGGAAATGGAAAGGCAATATCCTGTGTGGGGGTGTGTGTGTGCGACATGTGTGGTGTGAGTGTTTGTGTGCGCTTTTTGTCAGCATTAGAAGATGAAATTCGGTGTCGTGCAATTGGTTTGGGCAAGACTCTGGTTCAAATCAATTGTAAGCACCTGAAGGATCTATGTATGTTATGAGATTTATAAGCATAATTTTGCCTTACAGAGTGTTAAAAGTTCTATCACATCATTCAACAAAACCAATAAAATTAACTCACCTAAAAACAAACATGTTTATTTTCCCAAAAAATCAGTGGAGGTCTGTAATGTGGGTATCTGTAAAAAAATGGCGGTGACCCGTGATTGGTCGGCGCGCCCCCCGCGGACCGTGGGAGCGCGACCACGTGGCGACCACCGCGGCCTGCGCCTGCGCAAGTAGCGACACGTCCGACTATCTGCTCCACATTGCTGGGTAGGTAGTAAGTACTTACCTACAGGGCTGTGACTTGAGAGGCAGTGAACGTATTTATAGATGATTAAGTGGATCGTAGGTAATTATGGTTTTTAGGGGAATTTGAAAATTGGTGTTGAGAATTATTAGGTAACCGTTGTTTATTTTCATGGATGTGAAGTGTATATTCTACATATTTGACTAAGCATAAAAAACATTTAAAAATTCAGAAGAAAAATGTGCTTTATAATTTATTATTTTACCTATTAGTTATTACCTACCATTTTTTATACAGAAAATTCATTTCACTTCGTTACCTATGTTTTGTTTAGTTCATAAAAACTGCAAACCTTTCAGAGCTAAAGAAATAATAATATGTTTTTTACACTAAACAATCGTCCATCGGTTAGTAAGACCAACCCTATCCATAGATTCCTCGCGTCCCGATTAGGAGTAACGTGTTTTTGTTTTTATTGGGAGTGATTGACCTGATATTGTTGATAACATAACAGATCGTGATATTTATAAGGTATTCGCTAACAACGGGGAATTAAGAGCGTTTATCCAAAAACTTGGCAACGTCGCAAATAGCTGTCAAATATTTATCTGTTTTGATTCATTTGGCAATATTACTGTATGGAAATATGAAATGTGGCTAACTAGTGAACTAAAATATTGACTATGAAATGTAATAATTAATATCGTAACACCGAATATTTAGTTTTAGATGTAAAAAAAGTATTTGGAAAATTTCCAAATGCCTTTTTTACACTTAAAACGGTTACAACATCGAATTCAGTGTTATAATTGCAATTCATTATTAATATTCTAGTTTGCTAGTTAGCCAGCCACATTTCGTATTTCCATACAGTAATATTGCCAAATTAATCAAAACAGCGAAATATTTGTCATCTATTTGCGACGTTGCCAGCTTTATGAAAATTACAGCTGTTTTCAATTTAACGTAAAGATTGAGCTTTAGCTAGCGTTTTATTTTGGATATAATACCTATCAAACCTCTATTTGGCCGCGCCATTGGAGATTTGATAATCCATTCTATTCAGTTTGTTAGTTAATTAATAGTTACCCCATTAAGAAATCAGATTAAAAAAGGAACAGAAATACACACAACAAAAGGTAACTTTTTACTTTCTGCTTAGTTAACAGAGATGAGAGATTAATTTAGTAGATACTGTAAGTATGTCCTTCAATCAATCTGCCTAGCCTTTTCCCAATGTTGGGGTCGGCTTCCAGTCTAACCGGATTCAGTTGAATACTAGTATTTTACATGAAGCGATTGCCTGTCTGACCTACACAACCCAGTAACTAGGTAATATACGATACCCCTTGGTGAGACTGGTGTCAGACTTTCGGGCTCCTGATGACCCGTAACGACTATCAAAGATTCACGAATGACAGCCGGGACCAACGGCTTAATGTGCTTTCCGAGGCACGGAGGAGTCTCGGTATGTAAAGATGTTCACCCATCCACAGACCAACCCCGGCAAGCGTAGCTTAACCTGATGGATTGATCCGTGCGGGTGTTATTACTTAGCCACATTTTTTTATTCTTTCCTTGCCATTTTCACTACTCTTCAAAGCTTCATAAAAAAATAAGAAACTCAAAGGCCAGCCTAGCTTATAATACTTAGAGATGATGCCTGGGTCATAAAAAAAATTATATTTAGTCCGTCAGTCAGATAAAAAAAAATATTAGACACGTAGTTTTTGCTTTATCATATTAATAAAAAACCGGCCAAGTGCGTGTCGGACCACGCACAATGAAGGGTTCCGTAGTTGGGATGAATTTATCCCAAAAACAAACTTAACTTTGTAGATGAAAAATATGTTCTCCCATACGGAATGTATGGGAAAACATGTTTTTGCAACTGCAAAGTTAAGTTGGTCGATTATTACTCGTTAACTTGTAGAGCCTTCTTAGCTGTGATAGTTTTTCTTTTAATTTCGTTATATAAACTACTGTTGTGATTTTTTTCACACACCCAAAACCAACCATTTAGCCGGCAGGGGGGGGGGACACTTGACTCTAACAAAAATGAGCACTTTAAAGGTTAATATTCCGCAAACGGAGGGGCTTGTGGCTAAGTAATAACAGCTGCACGGGTCGATCGATCAGGTTAAGCTACGCTTGCCGCGGTTGGTCCGTGGATGGGTGACCATCTTTACATACAAAGTCCCCTCCGTGCCTCGGAAAGCACGTTAAGCCGTTGGTCCCGGCTGTCATTTGTAGATCTTTGACAGTCGTTACGGGTAGTTAGAAGCCCAAAAAGTCTGACAACCAGTCTTACCAAGGGGTATCGTGTTACCTAGTCACTAGGTTGTGGAGGTCAGATAGGCAGTCGCTCCATGTAAAATACTGGTATTCAGCTGCATCCGGTTAGACTGGAAGCCGACCCCAAGATAGTTGGGAAAAGGCTAGGCAGATGATGATTCCGCAAACGGATCCCTGAATCCAAAAATAGTATTTTCAAACTCACAATGTTTTTGAAGGATCTTTCCAATGATACCCCTCATCATGGGTGAAAAAAAGAAAAAAAATAACATCACCACTTTACGTGTATGAGAGGTACTAAAAAAAAATGTTTTTCATAATTTTGTTTACCACTTTGTCGGCGTAATTAAAATGGATACCTATGCCAAATTACAGCTTTCTAGTACTAAGGGTCTCGGAGCTAGACCGCGGACAGACAGACAGACAGACAGACGGACATGACGAAACTATAAGGGTTCCTTGTTTACTACGGAACCCTAAAAATGCATTAAAGTTGGGGAGTGGGGGTCGCTACGTCACAAGTACTTAAGTATAAAATTTACATACTCGTGACGTTATGGCACATTTTAACTCAATGTATAGCCGTAATCCTTTGATAAAGTAAAATATGTGTCCAAAATTTTTTAATCATCCCTGTTAAGACTTGTTTCATTGCTCTCCCAACATATAGGGAAAAGCATTCACCATACATAAGCACCTATGTACTGGAACATGTATATGAAGTGGAGCACCGTTGCACGGCGCCAACGAGACGCCCGTCGTACTGAATTATAAGCGTAACATCCCACTGAAATTACTACTTCAGGAGTCTGATGCACCTATGTTGTTATTTTAGGATTATTAAGCTGTCTTTGAAGTGGGTAGAAAGACTTTGAGGGGTCTTTGTGTAGGTATGGTAAGAGGAATGAAGTAAGAGTACGGAGGATATAGGAGAAAAAAAAAAACGATTTTCCAGGATACGATTGCATTTCTCGTTTTGATTAGAAACGCAAAAAAAATAATAAGTGGCAATTTAATTTTTAAGTCAAAATTGTTAATTTTTTCACCTTTCTACAGTCTTTTCAGTAAGAAACGCGAGAAAAAAAAGTGGCACTCTGGGACAGAAGTGAAAACTTGAACAATTTAAAAAAAACACTTAAAGTAAAAATACTTGCATAGAACATTGATCCGTAACACAATATAAATAAAGAGCACAATCGCGTTTACAAGAATGTGGTGTCCGTAACGGTGTCGCGAGTTAAATTGTTTTTTCCCATCTCAAAAATGCCCAACGCGCTTAAAAAAGTTTTCAAAAATAGAGAAACGCTAAATTTATATAAAAAGTTAAATTAATTTAGTTTTGTGATTCCCACAGGAGCTGTTTATTCCAGACTTGGGCGTGAACCATCGACACGATGTAATGTAATTACGTCTACACTCTACTGCCAAATATTTACGTCCACGGGCGGCGGAATAATAAGCTTAATAGGTTTGTCTATCTAACACCTACTATACAAACTATGGTATAATTTGGCATGTAGCGAAAAGCTGAACTTACTCCTGGATATAAAATTTCAGTCACCAAGGTTAATCATGATCTACCAAATAAATTACCATTTTTTAAAGTAAAGACGATGAATCGTAAAACCATGAGGTCAGGACCAAAAGGTCAACATCTCAACAACAGTAGTTGCATACCATGGTCTGGTCGCGTCGAATAATATTTTGGGGAAACTATACTTTACGAGAACAGGTGTTCAAGGCCCAAAAACGTTGCTTAAGGGCAATACTTAATATGAAAGTGACAGATAGTTGCGTTCCTGTGTTTAAGAGGCCGGCGACACGGCTCGCAACTACAAATCGAGATGTTTGGAAAATTCAATTCCAAGCACTTTGCGCTAGTGTGAGTGCCTCTCGAAGCGATATACACCTACAGTGAGCAATACTACCACGCACACATTGACAATTATTGCTTGACGCGATAGTACTACTAGCTTTCGAAAATGTATGATAAATTTGGATGTGTTCCGTAATTCCAAAAATTTTGAATGAAAACTTAATGTATTTCCATTTTTTTTTCGATAATTTTTAACTTGATAACATAAACTATGTTTCTCCGGAAACAATATTACAAATATTGTTGTTTATAATACAGAAAAAACAATATGAAAACATTTCATTTACGCAAAAATGTACGAAATGCAATTTGCTTACACTTCTTTTAAAGGTAAGTTTTTGGAAATAAAAAGACGTAGGAGCCTAGATAAATACTGTCTCAATCCGAATATCAACATAATATGGTGGAAATATGCTCAAATTGCAAATGATTTATGTACTACGTTTGTATGGACAATTCATGCGTCGCCACATTCTTAAATCCCTCAAACTATTAACTTTCCCGGCTATGTACATTTTAGAAGTCGCAATTTTCGTTAAATGTAACATAAAGATGTTCACTGCAGTGTCAAAAGATAGAAAGAGACCTATAAGAAGTCAGTATAAACATCTACTTAATGTTGAGAGTTGTAATACTGCTTTACAAAAAAAAAAAAAAGTATTATTAGTATGGGCCTAATAATATATAATAAAATACCTAACATAATTAAAATTGACACAATTCAAAACGTTAATTAAACAAACTGACAGCATTATTAATTGTAAAATGCTATTATTCTGTAAACGACTTTCTTAATGATACTGACTTATGTACTGAATAAATTAATGTAATTTTTTTTGACATACCTACCTAATTTTGACATTATTTCAATTTATTTAAGTTTATTCCTATTGTGTTTATCGTATAGGTAAATTAATGTTTTATTAAATGAATGTAGGTGGTCCCTGGTGCCGACTATTGTTCATCTGTAATGCCTACCTTAAAACAGTTTATCTATATCATAATTGTTATTAATTTTATATTAATTCACTCGTGTTATAATAATGTTGCATGCCTAATATAAGGCAGATTGTACAAGGATCACCCATATTTTAATTGTCACATCTTATTTACTGTACCTGCAATCTGTGCAAATAAATTTTTACTTACTTACTTACATGGAAAATCATATTCATATTAACACTGCTTTTTTACGCTTTTGTCAAACAGAAGAAAGACCCTTGAGAAAACGTCTCAACATTTTTTTTTTCAAGAACCCGGATCAAATTTAAAAAAATTAGTTGTCAAAAAACTTTCAATTAAAACAACTGAAACTCAAGTTCAGCACCCCCATCCATCATCCACCAATCTTCAACCCAGCAATCACACACTTAAACCACCAATAACTATCTACCAAAGAAAACGGTCGTTCAATCAGGCAAACGCTAGTCTGTACCACCAGGAGGTAAAGAGGGCACCAAACGGTCAAGGTTGCCTATTTCAGGCAGGGGTCAACGACCATCCATGGCGGCTAATATGGCGCGCGCCGATGTGTTTTTGTCACGCGAACTTTTAACATGTGTGGTGTGGCGGCAACTTGTGACTTATGGACGAAATATTTAATTAATGGACGCTTTTGGGAGTGTATTTACATGTTATGTGTAATGTATGGTGTTAGTTTTCGTGGATTGAGTTTGAAATTATGTTGTTTGTAGTAGTTTATAAGTCTGTTTTAGTATGCTTGGTATGGTTGAGATTTAAGTTATAATGTAAGTATTACAGCCCACGTTAGCAGTAGGAAGTTATTTTTTACGCGGTTCACGTGAGATGGGTTCTGAAAAAGTCTTAATAATAATATTTATTGGTTCATTATTTCGTCTAGAAATCTTAGTTTGATGCAGTTCATCTATTTCTCATCAATTTACGAAATGAAAACCATCTCAGGATTTATTCTTCATCCTCCGATGGTTACATGAAAAGGTTTTGGTTTTAGTTAAATACTTTCTTCCTAATATGTATACGTCTTGTGTTACGAGTTGGTAGCTATTAAATGACACTAAACACTAGCAACGCCCCGCGGTTTAACCCGCATTAGTCTCAATCCCGTAAGAATATCGGGATAAAAAGTATCTTATGTGTTAATCCAGGTTATAAACTATCAATGTGCCAAATTTCATCTAAATCCGTTCAGTAGTTTTGCGTGAAAGAGTAATAAACATCCATCCATCCTCACAAATTTTGGCGTTTATAGTATTAAGTAGGATTTAACAAGGGTTGCAGGGTTGTCTATGCCATAAATCCTCAGCCAGGCAATCAACTTTACATTTTCAATCGTTTACTTTGAATCCTTCTTACATGATCAATCTTGCAGATAACGACAAAATTATAGGCAGCGAAATACACCCCCATTTTGGTCTACCCTACGCCATATTTCCGAGACCCTAAATCAATTTTGAAGTATGAATATCAACGTATGGAATTAGAACAAGTTTTTTATCATGTAATAAAATAGCTTGGCGTGCGTATGGACGATATTCATAAAACCAAAGAAGTATACGTGGCTTGCTTGGACCGTATAGATTTGACATGCAATTCTTGAGTAAATTGGATGAATGAAATCGGTTACGTTCATGTATTTTAATCAGCCTGAAAGGTTTGGAGGTACTGAATTAATGCTATTCATTGAATAGGCTTAATAAGAATTAGGATTTTTTTACATGTTGTTTTAGCGCCCAATTTCGACTAAAAAATTTGGCTCCTTCAATGATTCGTTACTGTTTCATTATTATTTTTCTTAAGAGCGTTTATTCTAAAAGTTGGCAACGTCGCATATAGCTGTCAAATATTTACCTGTTTTGATTAATTTGGCAATATTACTGTATGGAAATATGAAATCTCGCTAACTAGTGAACTAGAATATTAATAATGAATTGCAATTATAACACTAAATTTGATGTTGTAGGTAAACGTTTTAGGTGTATAAAAGGCATTTGGAAAGTTTCCAAATACTTTTTTTACATCTTAAACTAAATATTCGGTGTTACGATATTAATTAATGCATTTCATATTCAATATTTTAGTTCACTAGTTAGCGAGATTTCATATTTCCATACAGTAATATTGCCAAATTATCAAAACAGGTAAATATTTGACAGCTATTTGCGACGTTGTCCACTTTTAGAATAAACGCTCTTAAGTTGTTACCTAAATGTCCAGATCGGAAGCATCTATGGCTTTTCTTATTTACATACATTCTCAGTATTTGCACTGCATCCATTCTAGCACTCTACTCACTCTTCAGGTAAGGGATTTTGTTATTGCAGTGACATTGTTACTGGTTTTCTCAAAGAAGCTCTTATCATTGCTTAAGATCATAATCATATCATGAAATAAAAAATCCATGGCATTATCATGCTAAACATGACTCAAAACATTACACCATGTTATGATGTTTAAAGTTTCTCTTTACCATAAACAAATAATGTCATCTCCAAATCTTTCAACATGCCAACAAATCATCTGTGTCCTACATAGTTTTGTTTTGTCTATCCAGAATACAAACGCGCATATTAGCGCCATTTTAAAAACATCTGCCATTTATGGTCATGCCTTAAATCTCCAGTTGCATAGTGATCGCGCAATTTTAAGGGAAAGGCATCAAATGCTGTATTGTTTATGGTATTGTGCAAATATTTAAGGCGTAGCATACTATTGTTTGTCACGTTTCATCTCTCTATTAGCGAATTAACAAGGGTCTGTGTGTGTTGTATGAACGTGTTTGATTGCTTTAAGTTAAGAGCTTCGTGTAGCAATGATGTTGGTTTAAGTTATCGATGTTTATCGATGATGAAAGTTAAGGATCTGTGTTGCATAAGTACGTTTGTGAGTTGTGGGTGTAGTTAAGTTATTTGCTTAGTTTATTGTTTTCTAGATGTACCTACCTACCTTTACTCCTTTATGTTAGCAATTAAATATGAATAGACTCATTGAATATAGGCATTATTACTTAACCAATTCAACAGTTCAAAACAATTCTTTTATTATCTAACGGTTGATTTTTCAGTAACTTTTTTCTAAACAAAAGCTATCAAACGGCAATTTTTATCCCAGTTCAACGTTATTTGACGATTGAAATTTCGGCCCTAAGATTAGAAAAAATGATTTTAGCTGCTATAAATAAATTTCGGGATGCTCCAGTCCCGTCCCAGAAAACAAGTTTGATGGATATTTATGATACTCTTAAAAATGTCACATCAAAAGATTACCTTGTATAAAATAATTCTTTAAAAAATATAAAAATAAATCTTCCTTAAATTATGCTTATTCATAGTTTCCTTTGTATTAATAACAATATAATATCTAAATTCGGATCTGTCAGCGCTTTGCTCACGCCATATTGCGCACTAACGCGTTAATCCTTGCGTCTGCGCATCCGTCACGACCGTGGCTCCCTCTCGCGTTACTTTTATTGATAGTAAAATTAATTTTATGTCACATTTTTACGTCGGATTTTGTATACTTATAATGGAATTTTTCGCTTTACGTTCTCGTTAAATGTTTTCAATTATTTGTTAACGGCCATTCTTTGGATTTTATGGATTTCTATTAGCTATTTTATTTTAATAGATTCCTGTTACTGGGTAGTTTTAGATAGTAATTTATTTAAGTTATAAAATTTAGCATCAGTAGGTAAGTTACTGCCTAAAACAAATTTTATTTTTTAAACTATCCACAATGAAATTATTTGATCAAGGGATGTAGGTTTTGTATAGATTTTATATAATCTCTGAGCTTTATCTTTAAGTTAGTATATAATCTTGTTATTTTTATCAATTAATTAGTTATAATTTGTTAATACTTACTTATTTATATTATCTTTTTTGATTAAATAAATACAAAGTTTATTTTTTTATAATCTAAAAAAATAAACTTTGTATTAATAAAATTGTATAATATCTTTGAGCTGACTTTTGTTGTTTTTGTGGTTCATCTCATCATTTACCTGCCCTGATTCCAATTTCTTTGAGAACAGAGTGCCTTTAACGCAGTGCCACAGAGGCTTAAAAGCCGCAAAAATTTTGTCCACAGAAAGATGTGATTTTTGGCAAGAATTGCTTAAGCCTCCTGATTTCTTCACCGGGCACAAGTTACCGTGGCCTACTTGGAAAACCTTAAATGGACTTCGTATCCAAGTAGATCGCAGCACGGACAACCTCCACAAGTGGGGGTTCATGGACGGCTCAGATCTCTGGTGTGTATGCGGCGTCTCTCCACAGACAATGGCTCGACTCCTATCTTGCACCGCATGCCCTGTCACCTGCACACGCGAGGACCTAATGGCTGCGTCAGCGAACGGTATTCGCGCTGCTGAGTTTTGGCCAAACAAATTTTGTAAACTAAGAATATATATTTTTTCGTGTTATTTTTGCCATCGACACGCTAAGAACAAGAAGCGTCAGTAATTTGTTTATGTTCTATTTATTTCTTCTTATGTACAATACAGGGTGGCAGGGACATCGACGCGAAAACTGAAACCATGAATTCAGTACATGATTCTGAACCGTGCGTTGAAACTTTTCGTCGGTTATTTAAAAAAATATCATCTGTTCCATACATTTTGACCGCGTAGATATTGCACTTATCTATGAAACAGCAGATTTTTTTTAATAACCGACGTACATTTTCAACTCAGGGGGGGTTCAGAATGTAAAATGTACATGTGTGTGAAATGTATTGAATCCATGGTTTCAGTTTTCGCGTCGATGTCCCTGCCACCCTGTATATAACAAACAACTAACAACAACAACAAACAACAACAACCAACACAACAACAACAACAACACAACAACAACTACAACTAACTATTTACACTAGGTACCAAATTAAAAGCCTAGGTACTAACTTACTATACAAATAAATACAAAAACAAAAGGACTTAGGCGTTGAAGTATTCGTCCGCATCGTTGTCATCAGGAAACATGCCCAGAAGACTGGCAGCATTGCCATGTTGAATGGCAATGCAATTTTTTTAGCCAAAGATCGAGCCAGCCCTCTGGTCAATGGGTAGCTCGCCGACCGATAAGAACCAGGCTTGGGTCGACGGCGTGTTGTTCCACGCGCGCCTCAAAGAGATGTCAGCAGAATTGACGGGGTCCGATAGGGTCGATGCCTGCCGGGGTTGCGGTTTTATCCGAAAGGGATACTGTGGCCCCTAGCAACATACAGGCAACTGAAGGAACACGGGTGGGTTTTAGTCAGTAAGAGTCTGACACGCTCTCCCGCTCCACCCAGAGCGGGAGAAGTTATTTGATAATTTCCAAACAAAAAAACAGCCCTCTGGTCACGTAAAGTGTCGACCAGTCGGCTAGAAATTTCCTTAAAAAGGATTCTTCTTTCAGTGATTCGATCGTCATCTGTGTTCATTTCATAACGTATTATATTATGCTGATAAAATTTCAAATGAGATACAGCTGTTATTTACTTGTGTACTTACCTAAAACATTTGAATTTTAATGAGGCATGAAACCTCCCACAAAAATTACCTGATTATGACATTGATTGCATGTTTAATATCAATTGCATTGCTTTCCAAAAATACGTGAATACCATATTTATCATAACACATGAATAATAAGTTATTAATGCAAGTAATAAGTTTTTCAATTAAGAGGGGTAAAGATGTTTAATTAATTTTCAAAATGATAAATATTATTATTATTTCAATTTACATAGTAATACTTGATAGGAAAACTTGGCGGCTGTTATAACATATAAGTTTTTAATTTTATTTTTTAAACATGCAAAGGTGTTTTCATAGAGTTCCTAATATGGGCTGATTAATAATTTAGTTAGGATGCAGAACCCTTTTTGTTGTGTATGTCAGTTTTAGTTTTTTAATTTTCAAATGGTAAATCATATTGGGTAAGTTTATGATCCACAAGCATGTGTAGTTATGTAAGTATTTTTTATTTAATTAATACAAATTCTGTATTTTGTCATTGCGCAGGTCTTGTCTGATTATTTACAAGGTAATATGCATGTTTTCTTTTCACTAAGGTTGTGTAGGTATAGCAAAAACGTCAAACTTATTTTTTTATGTGAACACAAGGAGAAATGAGGTTATTCTCAACAGAAACGTATCTTAAATTAGTCATAGACAATAAACTCATGCTATTTTACCGGAGTTATGTCCCAGTACAAGTCGTCCCTTACTCATTATGCAATCCACTTACAAATACGGAACCCAACTGGAATATAGTTTATTAATTCATTTGTCATCGGCGTAAGAGCAGGCGTTTTCAATAACACGACTTACTCCTCTTTATTTATTAAATGTTTATTTATTAAGCATTACACAAATGCTGGCCAGCGGACCATAAATAAGGCTGGCAACACCGACACTCTAATACTGTGTGTCTATGGTATTTATTTATCGTGCATAGACAATTATTAATTGATGTTTTGTTGCGTAGCGGTGGTGCATGCTGCGAGCCCGAATGAGATGTTTTTTATAATTATTTCTTGATGATATTGTGATGAATGAGAAAATCTATATTTGAATTTAGTATTCAAGCGGTAGGTTACTCTGACTTTGTCACTGTATTACAAATTCTTCATAATATGTATTTTCTTTCATCTCATTATGGAAATTAACGAAAAGGTGATCTTGGTATTGACGCAAGACTGAAAGCTTCGCAGAAGCATGTTTTCAGCTGTCAGTGTATCCAACTTACTACCTATTAATTGAGTAGTTGAGTACGGTTAAAAAAAAGCAGCCATAAATAAGGCAAACCAAAAACCGTTTGTTGCTAGCGCCAAAATGTTTTAAATAAAGAATGCCACAATGTCATGTAACGCAGATTTTTGTAAGAATAAACACATTACCTACCATAACGTCACGTCACTACACGTTCGTGCAAAGCTAACTGCAGATAAACCGTAACCACCAAATTAAAAACTAAAACCATAAATAAGAATTGGCGGTACAAAAACGTTCGGCACACCAATTACTCTGTGGTACAGTGGTACCATAGACGATGCCATAGACTAGTACGGTGTACAATGTAAAGAGAGCTCGTGTCGCATCGAGACGCCGCTGTCGATGCTATCTCTACTGCTAGGGATTACACCCAAGTAGGTTAACTGAGTATTGGCCACTGACAACATTTTATTTCGTGACGTTTCTTGTGAAATCATGAAGTAGCTGAAAATCCATAGTTTCTTTCATGGAGTGACTACCATCGTTCTGATTCTGACCTCCACAATCCAATTACTTTAGTATTAATCAATGTCAGATTTTAATCGATGTATATAATAAATTAATAACATAATCAATCCACAGAACTGATATAATGTTCACAAGCATCTTTTGTCTATAAATTGATAAACAGAAGTATATACCATATCTTTTACATCATTGTTAGAGCTTCAAATGTAATAAAGAATTTCCACGGTAAGGGGAGAAATCAGTTTAGTATCCTAATTGCGTAAACATTCAATCACTATCCGAATGATTATCGGGGTCCAAGGGGACATTTTTAAGCATATAAACTCAAACCTGAAAGAACTCAAACATGATGAAAAAAATCAACAAATTTTTTTTCATCCGGTTTGAGGTCTTTCTGTTAGCACAAAAAAAAAAGCGAAATATAAGACTAGCCATAAAAATCAACCGCCACTCCACGCCAACCTTCCCACATTTCCCTCGAGAGCACAGGATTTATTTCACGAAATTGTTTATAGGGCCCGCGTTCAGCGTTATAGCGAATCGTTTAACATTATTCAAGACCAACAATAGTGGTCGATACTTGCCTTACCGCTCCCATGAACAGTCACGCGCACTCTCTTCCTTGTGGAAAATCTGCATAATACTACATGCATAATAGAGTGATTAGAATGCCTGTTAAAACTTACACTACACTGGAAATATTGGCTTTAATTTGATTGTAAGCTTTTGTCTCTAGAGAGAATTGTTGAGGTACCTTCTTATAATTGAATGGAACATGGGAACATATAATATGTGCTAGTGTCTTTTGCGTTTGAATTTTTGTTTTCTTAGTTAAAGAATGAATTGATCATTGGAGAATCAGTAAGCCGACATCAGAACCCTATAATGAAAGAATCGATTAAAAACGATCGAGTATCTGTTTGATTATAATTATAAAAGAACAGCGTGTGTTTGTTCTAGTGGTGTTTTACACGTAAAGGTGTTTGTATTTAAATATTTCTAAAATTAATCACAAAAATATGAACATATTATTTTTTAGTAGTCCAATCCTGGCAATTAGTAAAACGCGTTCGAATTTCAAAAGGGACGCTCTGTCAGCCGATCACCTTTCACGTTCGGATACTTTTCCAAAACACCACAAATAGAACACTAATATGAATTAATAGCTGTTCACAGTCACCGTGAAAAAATAACAGTTTTTGTACGCCCCACATATTTGTTTTTGGAGTGTGAAAAATCGCGTTTTTCGACGGTTTGTGGTCGGTTTTTAAGTAATACGAATGTTTTGGCATTACGCCTGAGTAATTTCCCGTCTCTGGCTAATATGCAGCTGTGGTGTTGCCACACGTGATTTTATTTAGTTTTGTTATGAGTTTCTTGAACGAATTGTGTTTTTAGAAATTACGTGGATTATGCAAGATGTTTTTGGGACCCCCATGTGTTTTTTGTTAGAGCTTGCATTTTATTATTCTTAAAAATCAAATCTCAGAAAATAGTAAAGTTGATTTATATTTTTTCCAGTCCCTGGCATACTGCTTAGCAATATGCCCAGAAGAAGAATAAGAAGACATGGAAATGTTTAAGTTTCCATGTCTTCTTGTAGGTATGCAAGTAAAATTCTGTGGGCTACCAAATTTAAAATCCTACAACCCAATAGAACCATAAATATTAATCAACGAAAGCCTCGAGCGCATCTTCAGGCACGCCATCGTGAAGTATAGACAACCCCATTGTTCAATTTGAACTTTTGCCTCCATAACTGTGTCACAGATTCACAATGTGAAAGCGATTTGCCACAGACTGCATCCCATATATTTGCTCGTCTGTTATGTAATTGCTTCCTGACACAATAAATACGACGTGTGAACTGTTTATTGGTTGTAAACTCGTAAATATTGTCAAAAGTTTGTGAATGTTACAAGATTTAGGAGTTGTTTAGTGTGTAATGTTGTTTGCTGTGAGATTTATACCCAGTTGACGTAATTAGGTCGCGGTATAAATTCATTAATTTTAATTTTAGAATTTATTTTGAATGAATGTAAACATTGCCTTATTTTAATCCATAGACAGAAATAGAAAAGGTACCTTAATGTTGTTTTCTAAATTCGAATTTCATTTTGAATTCTCACTCTACTGTCAGCCCACATCATCTACTTGCAGCTGTTTCGGTTCAAGGCTAGTGGGGACCATTGGCTATTAAACTTCTCTCTCTCCTTTAAATTTTTACCCCAGCCAACAAATGAGATTTTACTGCAAAAACGCCAGATTTCTCCAAGTCGAAATACCAGTACCCAATTAGAGACTTATAACTGCAGCGTTGATTTCAAATTCACTCGTTACAAGTCATGTTCCCACCTACTTAGGTACAAGCTTCCCCTCACCATTGAATCACTCCACATCAGCAGCGATGACGTCTAACACATGTTGAGCCTCTCTGATTGATGCCACACCTAATTATCTTTGAAATTTTACATCCATTCCTGCGAACTTACCAATACACCTACTATTCATTCAAATAAAACCTCTATTTGTCCCTGTTAAAGGTTGAAATTTAAATCGGGGTTTGTGGTAGGGAGTTGTAAGGTAATGTTGGTAAAATTTCGTCACCTCTTAAGGGATGAAGAGATTTATGATGTCTTCCGTATGCGTGAAAATAGTTATACCTGGAAATCAGGGGTTTCAAGTGACCTTAGACCTGTCTTGTCTTAAAAACATTGACATAATTAAGTTTGACAGTTAAGTCATGGTTGACACCCATCGCTGTCATTTTCTTTTGTTAAACTCCTTGTGAAAGAATCAGTCTGTGGAAATATTAATAGTACCTTATCTATATATCTGCGGTGTTCCGGTTTCCAGGGTTTTAAGTAAGCACCTGTAAATTGAAAGGTACGAAGTTACCTATACATTTTTTAACATTTTTGAACTTATTTTGTCAAGTTATGCGGCTGTGGACACTTGATTCACGTAGATAATCGACCGAACCACAGTTCCTTCAAGTCTTCTTATTCTTCACCATCTACCTACTAACAGATTTAGGCCTTCTATCCTGTCATATACTATTAAACGAGCAATATTTGTATGTATATTTATATATATTTCTAATCATGTTCTCGAAACGGCTCTAACGATTTTGATGAAAGTTGCAGTATAGGGGTTTACGGGGCGAAAAATCGATCTAGCTAGGTCTCATATCTGGAAAAAATCGTTTTCTCCGTATTTTCGGAGCAGAGCTCGGTCGCCCAAAGTTTAGAACAAGATGGCTATCTTAGAATAATGACATGGCAGCATGGAATTAGTAAGTACCAACCTACTATCATGGCACCATGGAATTAGTATGTACTATACACGGAATTAGTATGAACTTTCCTAAACTATTAAATAAGCATTCACCATTTTCACCAGAGCAGAGCTCGGTCGCCCAGGTACTACTTAATATACATTGTAACAGGCTAACAGCCAATCAATTTTCACGCCTCCCCCTTAAGGCCCACGCCAAATATTTTTTGATATTCGGATAGCTCATGACTTCAAGAGGGCCATAAAGAATATTAATAAAAATATATAAAACCACGAAATATCGCGGATTAAAGCTAGTTTACGCATAATTTAACAACCAACGATTATAATGTTAACTTGCATGCCTGAGAATTCCGCGACATTCAAGGTGGTGTTAAATTCTACAAATGCTTCTGTTACATATTCTACATATTTCTATTAGTAGTAGTTTTGTAGTATTTACTCCTTACCATATGGTGTAAGTGTTAATACCATATTTAGATAATTCAATTTCTAGTATTCCTAAATAGTAAACAGATTGAACTACTAACCTTTGCTTATTATTTCAGAGGAAATATTAAGGAGTAGCTTTTGCCCGCGGCTTTGCCCGTGTGGAGGCTGGAAATTATTCCACGAGAGCGTACTACCGGGATAAAATAAAAGTATCCTATATCAATCGAGGTTAGAAACTACCCATGTGCCAAATTTCATCCAAATCTGATCAGCCGTTTTAGTGTGAAAGCGTAACAAACAAATAAACAAACTCACTTTCGCATTTATAATATTAGTTGGGAGTATAAAGTAGGATATAGTAGGGTAGTAGGATTACTGACAGATGCTTGCACTGACTGGACAGGTCCACTCAAATCTGTGTGGTTCTTTTCACAAAAGACCATTTCCGACACTAATCTACATGGTCCTCATATGGCCTGACCAAGATTATGTCTGGACTTTAAAAGAGACTGCGACTTCTGAGTTTGTTTCGGCATTTCTTCTCAGAGTAGTCAGATAGGAAACGCCGAACTCATCTAGCTTATATATATATTTTTCGTACCACTTGCTCAAAAAAGTGACATTCTATGCCACAAAAAGCGAACATAACAATAGTCATTTTTAATCTGTTAAAAACAGGGAAAGAAAATTGTACTGAATTTCATTCATCCTCTAGGGGGAGAATGTGATTTAAATTTGGAATACTTACCGAAATTTATACTGAACTACATCTGTGTTTACACCATTGAGTTTGTATATAAAGCATTATACATATTTTTGAAAAAGGAATACGCATTTATTATGCAGTGATGATTATTAAATAAAATTACGAAAACCGACGAGGCCGTATGAGCTTGATGCCTTTGCTTTTCCGACAAAAAAATATTAGTCTAGGAATTTGCCGCGTTTTTGTTTTCTTCAAATACATAAAAGTTAAGTTTATTTTAATTTATTTTTATAAATAAGTTTATGTTCTAAAAATACGTTACGATGTTAAATCAAAGCGACAGCGACAGTGAATTGTCGGATTCCATCAGTGCAAATGCTGCCGCACTTATAAATAATTTGCTTCCAACAAAATCCAAGGAAAATTATTTAATAACTTATGAAGAATTTTCAACGTGGAGAAGTGCGAAAGGCCTATTAATTTCAGAATCAGTACTTCTTGTCTATTTTGATTATTTATCCAAGACAAAGAATCCGAATACACTTTGGTGCATATACTCAAAACTGAAAGCTACAATAAGCATCAAACACAGCATTGAAATAAATAGATTCACGAAATTACTGGCTTTTTTAAAAAGAAAATCAGAAGGGCATTGCGCAAAGAAGGATAAAATTTTTACGACTCAAAATGTGGAAAAATTTCTTAATGAAGCTTCTGACGACATTTTTCTGGCCACAGAAGTAAGTATACATGATTTAACTATGAATATTTCGTATCTTAGTAATGGTAATTATTCTATATATTTACCTGTTTTTTATCTTTGTGGCCTTAATTTTTGGACTCAATGGTGCCGCGGATGTGAACTTGTAAACTTAAAGGTGGAGGACGTTGAAAATCATTCCAATGAGTTACTGCTGATTAATGTAAAGGAAACTAAGACAAAGAAAAATCGGTCATTCATTGTACAAGGACAATATACTAAAATCATTCATAAATACCAAGCATTACGTCCCACCAACATGGAAAACAATAGATTTTTTATAAACTATCGGAATGGGAAATGTACTCGACAAGCCATCGGCAAAAATAAAATTAGCAATATGCCAAAGGAAATTGCTAATAAATATTTAAAACTTAAAGATGTTGAACTCTACACCGGTCACTGCTTTAGAAGAACTTCGACGACTTTCTTGGCGGATTCAGGGGCGGATATTACGTCAATAAAAAGATACGGTTTGGAGCTCTGATAGAGTAGCTGAGGGTTATATTGAAAGCTCAATGGCGAATAAAACCATATTAAGCAGTCAAATTAACAAAAATATAAAACTTAATCCATCAGAGCCACAACCATCAACTTCCGGCATCTTATCTTCGTCCGTAACTCACGATGCACCACCACCACTATCTCCGACGTATACTATCTACAATGAAACGCAAGTTCCTCAGACGCAAGAACAGAGAAATACTCAAATCAACTCATCAACAATAAATGTACCAAACAAAAATGTAACTCTCTCTATCAATAATTGGACCAATGTTTCGAATGTTAACTTTTACTTTTAATAGTCATTATTTTTAATAAATGCTTATCTCATATTATTATTGTGTTAATTTTTTCGCAAATGGTACGAAAAGTAGAGTGTTTTCCTCGGTGATAAAGCTGTCTTAGTCTTGGGTGAACTTAAATCCCTCGCTACACTCAGGACTCGTCTTAAATCCCTCGCTTCGCTCGTGATTTAAGTTTTTAGCACCCTCGCTACGCTCGGGAGTAAACCTCGAATCCTTCGTTACGCTCGCGATTTAAATCGTCACCCGCGACAGAAGACACTGCTTTATCCCCTTGGTTAATAATCTACTATTTTAATGATTTGTAAAAGTGATTCCGGAATCCTATTTACATAATAAACAATTTCATTTCATCGCTTTGCCCTTGATCCTTGATCACTTGTGGCATTCCAGATGCATTTGGTTTTCTGTTAGATTTGTCCATATTTGGGTCCCAATAGTTTAAAATCATCTTTGCGCAGAAATAAGCGTAGTTGCTTACGGTGCGGTTTCTGCTCGGTATGGAAGAGACAAAAGCTCTCTGCAGTGCCCTGAAAATAATGTAAATATTACAAAGAAATATCCTTCAAAAGGATCTAGCGTTATACCTGTCGACGACATTGAAATGCCAGGTTCAACCACCACGATCTATTTTTTCCTTCTAATCATTATAACACGCAATAAAATAATATGAAACAATACAACATAAATAGCAGTTTGAATCACGAACGGCACGACCTAAGGGCACGCGCACACTTGTCGTGATGCCGTGCGTTTGTCGCGTGCCTTACGCGAGCCGTGACTTACCAAGCTTTTGGTCGAAGCGCGACTTATCAAAATGTAAATGGTTCTGTTTCATTTAAATAAAAAATGTATTGGTTTTCGGTGGTTGTGGGTAACGTGGTGGGTTTACATGGAGGGGTTTTGAAGTAGGTATTTTTAAGGTTTTGTAAAAAAAAAAAATATCTTTAGCTACATTTTCTAACGTCTTTCTTTTCCATTGAAAAAGAACAGGGGGCCAAAAATGGCCGCTTTGGCAAAATCATTAGTGATAATATTATGAATCACACAAACTGTCACAAACTGACAATTCATAATAATAACTGTGTTCAATTCATATTACGCAATTCATCTGTTTGACAGTTTTGTAATATAATGAAATAACATTTAAACTGTAGAAATAAAAAATAAAATTCACATTTCATTAATAAAAACTGTAAAGAAAAATTATCCGGTAAAATTACGGTCTTAATTTTTTTTTTATGCGGCAATATTTACACCAAATATGATTCTGATATGAATTGAATTGAATATGATTCAGCTAAAATATTTGTGTCACCATAGAGGAATTGCTGAGAATTCAGAAAATGAATTGCTTTTAGAGGAATTGCTAATGTGGCCGTTTTAGACCCGCTGATGTAGAGAAAGGGATTGGTTATTGAAAAAAAAAACGTAATATTCATGGGTCATACATAAATCATCATCATTAATTTTAGGTACATATTTTTTAATTTGTTGAAGTTTAAATGGCAATTGTAAGCGCCATTGTACTTACCTTTATAGATATTAGTAAGCTTTCTGAAGAATAAACAAAACACTGTACTACACAGCCAGCAAAGCAATATCACAGTAGGTATGTACAACTGACACTCTCAAGCAATGTTAAAAACCTTACAGAAAAAAACAGAACTTGGAAACACACACAATATTCACATTCAATATTTTCTCTTCTACAACCATGATATACAATTAACGTAACAAAATAATAACACTTTCTTCATAAAAAATGCATAACGCCACGTTTCCATGTAACCTGCGCACGCGCACCCGCCCACATGTGTCGTCGCACGAGCCTATCGACCTCACTAGCATGTTAATCACCTATTTTGTTAATCACCAGATCACCCCTGATTGAGTTGTTTATAGAATCATAATTGTAGTAATATGTCGTGATTTTTCGGTCTTAGATAAGATGTTACAAAACGCAATCAAGATGGGTTATGTATGGCTCTTTTGCGCATGTTTATTCATAGTTTTTTGGAGTGAAATAGTTAAAGATGGTAATTAGGTTTGGTTTGGCTATGACTGATGGGAATGGTTGTGGAAACTGACACTTCCTTTATCCTTTTACGGACGTTTTGCGGACTTTTAATTGATCTACAGTTCGTTTTTTAATACCAGAGACTAATTTGACAGATGCAAATGTCAAACATCAAACTGAAAAAAAAAAAAACAAACAACAATCACTTAGAATGTCAAATTAGTCTCTGGGATTAATTAAAAAAAAACTTTAGCTTGCCTTTATTTACGACGAACTGCTGCATCCTCATCCCTTGATTACTTTAGCCCTTTTGGGTGTACAAGACGCCATTTTTGCACCCACCTCTATCACTTACTATTATTTTCCTTTTGAGTCGTATCACCTTTTACATAATGTTTTTATCTTTTCTTTAGTTAGATTGAACTACATGTGGGACATGTTTTCTGAAACCATAACGTACAAGAGTGCTTACATCAGGTTCCTATTGATTCAAAATCAAAATGATTACGAAACACAAATTACACATTACGGTTTTATTTCCTTCATTACAGCCGTAAATTATCATATAGAGATGTATCAATAGTTTGTTAAACAACAATTTAACGGATCTTCGACGTTTATTACGATCTCTAGTATTAATATGTATGTGTATAGACACTCATATTTATTCATCGGTTTTTTTAATTTGAAATATTGTCATGTTTTTGGAAATCGAGAAAGTTTTCGGGTTATTTGAAGTCCTTGGCCTTTTGTTGTCTTTTTGATGTGAATCATGTTTCCTCTCGCTTTTCTGCAATCTGCAATTCGTGTGATTTTGCAATCTGTGGGAGTGATTTTGTGAAAAGGGACGGAAGTATGTTACAGGAGCCAGGGAAGCGCGCGCTATTTGATTTGACCAATGAGCGCGCACGGTGCTAGAGTTGGCCATCAGATGGTACCGACCCATTTTCCGAGAGGTTGTAAAGAGGATGATGATGATGATGAATATTGTTTTATATCATGTAAACGTCAGCCAAGATGTCAGATACTATACATCTTATGCGACTACTGTAAGAGTCGTCTTTTTTTTTGAAGTGAAACCTTCTTTAGGCACGTTGAGCATTTTTGAGATGGGAAAAAACAATTGAACTCGCGACACTGTTACCGACACCTCATTAAAAGTATTTCCTGCACAGTAAAATTGTTCAAGTTTTCACTTCTGTCGGCACTCCCGGAGTGCCACTGTTTTTTTTCTTTTCGGTATGGGCCAGTTCTTGATCTCGATCTGGCCTGAAGCGGAAAGCGATGGATGAGATCTACGGTGGAATAAGCCTACCCAGAAGATGCCTGTTCACTCTTGCTTTGAAGGCAAACTAGGTGCTATTATGAAGCTAAAATACGATGGAAAAATTTTGCCAAGCTCTGCAATGGGTTTTGACAATTCTCGATATAGAAAAGAATAATATTATTGAAATTAAATAGCAATAGAGCGTAGAACGTAATAAGTTTGCTCGACAGTTTTTTATAAATTGTTTTTAATTTTTTTTTATACCGTCATGGCTAAATAATAACAGCTGCACGGGTAAATCTAAGGTTAAGCTACGCTTGCCGCGGTTGGTTCGTGGATGGGTGACCATCCATTACATATCGAGATCCCTCCGTGCTTCGGAAAGCACGTTAATTGGTCCCGGCTTCATGTAGATCTTTGACAGTATCGTTACGGGTAGTCAGAAGCCGAAGGTCTGACAACCAGGTGAAACTGGGTTGTGGAAGTTAGAGGCAGTCGCTCCATGTAAAGTATTGGTATTCAGCTGCATCTGGTTAGACTGAAAACTGACCCTAACATAGTTAGGGACTTTCTTAAATTAAGTTTTCTTCTGTTGAAAAAGCCACTTCAGACCATTCTTTTAGAAGCTGTGTCATGTAATCACTAAGCCAGTCAGATACGCTACGTTATTATGTAGGTATATACATTCTGAATAAAATCTCATCACAGAACATAAACATCACAGATCTCATAGTGTAGTCCCATCTTTATAATTAAGGTTCAGTAACGAGCCAGTCCATTAGACGTTGTGTTACTGCCCTAATGTTCGGTGCTTGACGTGTGTAATCACCTTTATGGCGTGTTCACTATGAACTATATGGGAACCAGAGATTTTTGTGACTTTTGATTTTGAAAATGATGGTTTTAGAGTTATTTGTTGAAGTTTGTTTTGATGTCGTAATTTTTGAAGAACTTTAAATTTGATGAAGATCTTTAAAAAGTTTTATAGTTTATAAATCTGTCAGTCAATCAGTCTGATGACATACATAGTAAACACAGAGTGCAATATTCCGCTAGTGTTTTAGTATTGTCAATACACACTAACACCTATGAGTTCAATGGGGATAAAAAGTGCTACTTGCTCACTTCAGATGGCGCTGATACCCAGCGTCTAATAATTTGACAGCTAGCCATACATTTTTTATAAACAAGCGACATCTTTTACGCATAATTAATTATTGAGCCCAGTTGCGCAGCTGTTTACTGCAACAATACCAACCCATGTATTTGCCAAAGATGTTATAAGAAGAAAACTGTGGGAGAAAGCTCTCCGAAAAAAAATTGGAACCCGATGTTTTGTCGAGATTATGTGCTATCTTTTTGAAACCAGAAGACTTATGGGAGAAAGTCGTGTACAGGTGTTGCTCCCAAGATAACTAAGTCTGTTTTCATGACGTATAGGCACTTGTGATGTGATATTATGTAAATTTTAGTAAAGTATGTGTGTGTTTATATTATCATATTAGATCAGTGCTAGAAGTGCTATCTCTGAAGTTTTTCAGTCGGGAAGATTATGCCCGAGTTGGTTTTCAACTCTGATTAAGTTATTTCTATCGTACGCTTTCAGTCTTTAGCAAAAAATGAACTTACAGTCAACAAACACAAAATAACCTATAAATTATAAAACGTTCATAATTTATTGACTTTTCCATAAAAGCTGCTTTTTTACCAGTGGTAGACGCTTCCTCTGTCCTTAGCTCGTCTTTTAATAGTGCTACACTCCAAGTGTCATACATATTTATCTAGTTTTCGTATAATTTGGGATTGGTGCCGATTCTCTTGTCACAAATGCCTCTAAACTAAACTAAAAATCACCAAAATTTAGTTTATTCCGGTCAAACGACGATTTCCTATTCTGAAATAGACTAAAGTGACACAACTTAACTATATTTTAGTTTGACAGCACTAAGATGGCACTGAGATATTAGTTTAGTGAAAATGGCAATTTTGCTATTCTGAATTTGACGTTTTTAACCTAAAATTTAGATTTTCTAACTAAATATGACTATTTTTAATCGCGACTAAAAACATGTGGAATAAAATTGGTTGTCATGAACTAAAATTCACACCAACACCTCGACTTCAGATGAAAAAACAGTACTGATTTTTTTTTTCTTTTGCTTATATCTCGAAAACGGTGTGTCCAATCGCAAAAATAATGAAAATTTCGACACCCTTTATGATACCCTTAAACCCCTAACACTCTACATGTAGGTAATATTTTTTCTTATTTTCCACACAAAAAGTGAAAAATCCATATAAAACACGTCGAGGCTCTCCCCCCTGCGCGCCTCCGGCTCTAAAAAGATTCACGTGGTTAGGTATCACGTGTGAAGTCGCGGTTGTCAAATTCGATTTAGATGTGTCAAAATTATTTTTAAATTTAGAGAATTTATTTTGCAGAATAGCTTTGAGATTCTCATAGTCAAAAGTAAGGAATTTTAGTGATAGTTTAGTTAGTTTAGTTCGGTGTACAAGAGAATCGGCACCATTGACACAAAAGTAAATATAAACACAACAATGGCGGTTTAAAGACGTACTACTGTGCTGCCACCTATTTCAAGCTTTCCGTTTGTAACCTCATTAGTAAACACGACAAAACTAAAACACTAGCGGTATATTGCACACTTGTACTGTAAGAGATTAGGAAGAAGAGTGGGGAGCGTCTTCGTGGATGGCACTATCTGTTTCTCTATGTATAGTCTGTGCTGATGACTCTATAAATTAAAAACGTTGCTGGTACAATCAGATGTTCTGAAGATAAATGAGACTTTCACACAATAGATTTGAATCTCAATGAATTTAACAGGAAACAGATTGCATTCTTAACAAATGCTGCACTTCAAATAAACCTTACCACAGATTATGTAACGACTACGCACCTTGTGCATTCAACGTCACATTGCCTACAAATTAAAAATAAACACCCAGACTACCGCAAAAAGAAACACATGGCGATATACCATCAATCAATCCTTTACAACCGCAATTTCCTGGACTATCCCAAACACCAAAAGCAAGTCATACAATACAAATAATTACGCCAAAATGTGCGTTTGCGCAGATTTGTTGCGCACGCGTCATGCGTCAGTTGCACATTTGACATGCACCTTTTGAAAATAGAATGACATGCACCGTTGCACAAAAGTGGAAGGACAGTTTGGTTGTCATTTGTTAGGCTACTTTGAAGTTTTGTTAGTTTAAAACGCCGAATGTGCTTTTGAAAAATTTTAATTTGTAGAATAATGTTTTTGCAATGATTGTTGTAATAGTTCATTTTAACTTTTTAAATTGTATATTTGCGGCAATTTTGTGATTGTCTTTTTAATATTAAAATATTTTTGCACTAACAAACGTATCGTACACAGGTGGGATGAATGTCATGGACATTTTGTACCAGTCTAAATAACTAAAATTATGAATTTAAGATAATTTTCATTGATTTAAAGACAGGGCTTTTTTATGTTGGACATCCTGTCTCTTCCTTTATTCTTGCTAAAACGAATCCCTCTCCAACTTTATTACAAAGTATCCTTACATTAACGACAATAATTCCTTAGTAATTATCACTTCCGATCACATGTGTCGTTTTGTAGTCGCAGTCGGAAACGGCGGCATATGTCGGCTATCGGCCATCGGCTAGATAAAGGGTTGTATCTTTAACACCTTCGAGTTCCGTCCTATTGTGTGCTACAATTTGTGGAAAAAAAAATGCCGCCCGCTGTCAGTCCGTTGTTCTGTGAGGAGGGGACGGACTTTGAAGGCTAGATTTTTGAAATAATCAATTAGGCAGTAGAAAATTAGAAATAAAATTACCCAGAATGTTCACAATGCAGAAGGAATCCATCAGATGTCGCAACAATGAATTTTTTTAAAGACAAAATTGATTTTTTTTATTGCACTATTAAATCTAAATAGCAAACTAAACAACCAGTTTAAATAAAACTAAAAATTTACGTACGTACGTGCCTTAATTCCTTCGTAGAGTATTCTTTTATTATTTTTTTTTATTTTTATGACATATTTGCGTTTTAAAAGTTTTCAATCATTGCAAAAAGGGGTTAGCACCTATATAGTTGTAGGGCATCTACACAATTTTTCGAGAAGCAATGCTTTTTAAAATTCACAACCCTAACTCCTTCCCTGTCCCGGCGACCGTAGCGCCCATGCCTCGCAAGCGCATACGTTATTATTTTATTAGCCTCGCGTCACTGCGCAGGCGCAGCGCACTGCGCAGGCGCATGGTAATACGCAGCCGCGCGACCGCGTGAGCACGTGCCCACGATGTTGCGTATTGATGGCGCATGGCGTTGGAACACCTTACCAGCTGCGAGAAATATAGGTGGATGTTACTCTGTAATCAGCAAGAGCAGGATATGGGACAAAGGAAGTAGGTACATATTAGAAGTTGATAGAAAATTTGTTTGATCATCATCCATTTCTCAAGGACCTAGGTCTCCATGTTACCTGTTTCTAGTTTATTCTGAAAGTGGGCAGTGTCGCAAATAAATGTCAAATATTTCGCCATTTTGATTAATTTGGCAATATTACTGTATGGAAATATGAAATGTAGCTAACTAGTTCCCTAGAATATTAATAATGAATTGCAATTATAACACTGAATTTAATGTTGTAACTGTTTTAGGTGTAAGAAATGTATTTGGAAAGTTTCCACGGTGTAATGATATTAATTATTGCATTTCATAATCAATATTCTAGTTCGCTAGTTAGCCACATTTCTTATTTCCATACAGTAATTTTGCCAAATTAATCATAACAAGTAAATATTTGACAGCTATTTGCGACGTCGCCAACTTTTAGGATAAACGTTCGTAATCTGATCTGATTTTAGGTCTTAGATTTGATTAGGTTTAGATTGTAAAATTGTCTGGTTTAATGGATTCCTGGATCATCTGATTTAGGACGCTTCTAGGATCTATGAACCAGTACCTATAAATAAAACCTCTTCTTAACTCAGCTAGTTTTACATATTTCTGGATATTTAGTGCCAGTGTTTTTAAAATTTCTTAACCTACATAGAAACCGTGTGCCCGACAGGATTTCTCATCGGCAAAAATTACGAAATTCCATACAAACTGTCATCCCTTATTTAACCCTTTTAGGAAATTAATTTTCAGCTTAGTGCTCACTATCGCTATTTATGGAACTCTTGCGCAAGATTTCAAGCTTCTAGACCCATTGGTTTAGACTGTGCGTTGTCCGTCCATGTATATAAGATTTTTAATAAGTAGAGCGAAAATAAAGAAACGGTTTCAAGAACGATACAATATAATTTATAACTGAAGATCCCTTCTCAAGAATATTCAGACTATCAAAACCGCCATAAGTTTGATAAAAAATAGAGGTGTGTCAAAATAACATGCTACTGGACATGACCGTTAGAGTGACAAAAAGAATAGATTTCCATCAACCTGTTGGATGTGGCTGAGAGTATTCAGAAAGAAACCAACCAGTACCCTAATTGCGTAATACACATAAGATCTGTTTCGATTTGAAAAAGATTGCTAATCTATTGTTTCATAAGTTGGAAAAAAAATCTGTTCAACAACGTGAATAACGCAATGAGTGTTGTTGAACTGTCAAAATGAAACAAATTAGGCATAATTGTTTACGAAAATAAGTTACGCAATTAGGGTACTGGTTAATATTGTGAGCCTTAGTAAATGCCAAAACATCATATACATAGGTGGGTTTATGTATTAACATTTGAGATGGTCATAGGAATCACAAATGAATATGTATATCATTTGGTCATCAATTTGACCACTTTATAATACCTATTGAGAAATTCAAAAATTGTTGTTGCATTTAAACGAAACATTGTAGATATTGTTGGTAATTGTAAGTATAACCACAAATGCAACTCAGTTATACTTACGTTAAGTAAACAATTATGGTAAAAAATGAGTAGTCTTTACATCATTTAGGATTGAACAAGATGTAGGTAGGAAGTAACTGACCGTTCCCTGAAAGCACTATAATTAGTGGCGAAGAACTGGACGTCTCCCAGCTGGTCAGATAATTAACCATAACTTTAGTATAAGAATAAAGGCAATTTAATGTTATATTATTTAAAAATTGCTGGACGTCCAGTTGTTAAACGATTGAACGATATAGAGCAAACCACAGGATGTGACAATTGCCAGAGGCAAGAGTATCACATTAAATGAAAAAAAAAAAAACAAAATACCTACGCAGCACAAGCTGTCGATAATTGTTATAATATCAATATAAATAGATTATAAAAATATAGCTCGTTAAAAACCTCTCTCCGGACTATAAAAAATAATATGTAGTGTCGTAAAACTAAAAATTTTACGGTAACCCCGCACATTTTCTGGCTTGCACCTTTGCGCATAATCTAGTCCAAAGTCACCGAATTCTGAAGGGTAAAGTGTAATTTGGCCGCTACCCCTTTCGATGCAGCCGTCTTTTACAACATAACGACGAAATAAACAATTTGTCGTAAAAAAGACCGTTGGTAATGGTCAGATAACTTTATGATTTTGTTTTTTTTTTTGCTTTTGAATGTCTTGAAGGGGTGAGGTGAAGATGTTAAGGTGTTGTAGATATGATGCGTTTTATTTTTGTAGATTGAAGGGGAGTTTTATGATCGAGTTGTTTTATATGTTTATTGTTGGAGTAAATTATTTTGTAATATTTTGTAGGTACCTACGATAATTTTAATAAGTACTTGTCGTTATAACAGTTTTTTTTAAGGTATAAAACTATATACAATGTCGCCCATGGGCACATGCCCGTCCCCATTTTTCTGAATAGTCATGAAAAATTATCGAAAAATAACTTTAAAAGATTATGATTTAATGTTCATTTTATGTACTTAAACATGTGTTTAAAAAAAAAACTTTTTTTAAAAATTGGTTTTACCTCCTTTTTTTGCATAGTCGACAAATTTTAATACAAATGTTAGTTAATCCGATAAAATAACTCATAAATTTTTAGAAATAATAAACAGAATCCAAATCGAGCCAATAACATCGGAGATATGGCAATGGCTACTCAAAACATAAAAAATTGAATAACATTATTTTGACATTATTTTTGGCAACTGAGCAGATATCGACTATTCTGCCAGTATCAATTATTATCTATCTTAAAGTAGGTGAGTATTAATTTTAGTCAAAGCAGTCTGAAGGTAAAAAAAATACAAACTTATTTTAAAGCACTTTTTTTGCAAATCTTTTCAAAGCGAAACAGTTGACACAAATCACGCCCCAGGAAAACTTCCCCAATTAACATAGCATCCACTGTACAAGATTTACGTTCTACGACTTATACTGACATAACCCTTTGATGCGAACATAGCTAGTCAATAAAATATGCGTGCATCCCAAAGCGTGCGTTTACCGCTCCGACCACAAAATATATAGTTACAGAAGGCCAGCTCTATGAAAAAAATAAGAAACTACGACAACGCGTGTCTATCTGTACGTACACCATAGACACGCGTCTACTATAAACACTATAAACAGCGAAGCCCAGTGTACTCACGACCGGCATTTGTTTGACATATTTATGTTTGGAGTGTATTTTGGCATGGCAATAGCGGTAATTGCCCCAACTACATAATTATATTTAAAAATTCTAGTATGAAAATAGCTATAAAGTAATTTTACATCCTGAATCTATAGTTGTCGTCAACATTTTTCACTAATGTAAAACGATACGTAGCTATTGCGTATTTTTCGTATTAAACGAAGAGGAAAAAAGGAATAGGATTGCTATTGTCAAGCTAAATCACATCAACTATAGTTTCAGATCGCTGTGTACGCGTCTATGGGCCAGTTTCTCGGACGAAAGCTAATGTGACAAATTGTCAAGTGCGCGACAAACTATTGTGATGGTGAATGATTTATCTACAGCCAATAGCATAGCATTATCGTTATTATTTTTGTTGTTAGTTTGTTCATTTTAAATGCTCCTTTTTTACTGTTTCTATTTTCTGTGCGTGTCCCAAATAAAATATTTTTCTTTCTTTCTTATTCACATTAATTTTGCAATAATTTTCGTTCGACAAACTGGCCCATAGACGCGTACATTTTTGTTCGCTATGTGGAGCTGGCCCTCTGTATCCCCATATTCTGTGGTCACAGCGTTCACCTGGCCAGATTGCGTGCAGGTGCGTCACTGCATGCGATTCACTTACTCTACGCATGCAATTGTAACGCAATAAAGGACGTATTCCTGTAATAAAACAGACTTGATGTAATAGAAATGGGGACGTAAATATTTACATATTGTCCGTTCTGTACGGGTTTTATGGGTATTTGTTCTAGTTTAGTGTTGAGATTGTTTTTTAAGGAATGATGTTAGTAGGTAAGTAATCGTTTTGAAAGTTTAGATCAATTAGCTTTCCTATACCTATGATTTTTTGTAAACTTACAATTGAAAAATGCTGCAGTAGGTATTACACCTGCATATATCTTCTAAGATTACAGGGGTAATGTTATTATCTGAATGTTATTATTAAAGTTACGATTTTTAAGCCTTTAGGGTTTTTATTGGAAAACTACAATCCTCTAGTTAATTGATTCAGGCGTGGCCTTTCGGAAATCCGTTATAAAATACAGTAGACGTTGATATATTTAAAACTTCAACAGTCCAAAAAAAAAACAGAATTTTAATTGTTATCGATCTCCAGGAGAGCACCGGACTGTCAACAGGTTATCGCTCACTCTGCGACCAGCGCTCAGTGTGGCAAAACGCCGTGTTCGGGTTCGCGACAAGTCAATCGTCATCCTGAGGATGCCTCGTTGAGAGTTGAAACACGTGTCAATTTCTTACAGGGTTTTTTATGGCTCTTTAGGAATAGTTAAGCGGAACAGGTTACTAAATATATCAACGTCTATTGTATTTTAAAATCTTCTACTTATTAAAAATCTTAATTTCACTCATTCATTCATTCAGTGACACAATGCACAGCTTACACCACTGGGTCTAAAAGTATGAAATTTTTCACAAGAGTTTTCTATATGACGAACGTGAGCACTAAGAAAAGATTTCAGAAAATTCATCCCCTAAATTGGTTAAACAGGGGATTTAAGTTTACAAGGAAGTTCGTCATTTAAGCGCAGGCCACACTGGGAACGAAGCGAAACGAAGCTGAGTTCGTTTAGCTTTCCTCCGCGGCTTTTGTCTACTTTTGTATATGTGTATTAGGTATATGTCATGAAGTGAAAACTTCTTTAGGCGCGTTGGGCATTTTTGAGATAGGAAAAAACAATCGAACTCGCGACACCGTTACCGACACCTCATTTTTGTAAACGCGATTGTGCTCTTTATTTAGATAAGGTTACGGACCAATGTTCTATGCAAGTATTTTTTTCCACCAAGGCGATCTTGTTTCTGTCGGTACTCCCGGAGTGCCAGTTTTTTTTTAAATGTGCGTGTTGTTTGTGCAGAATAAACAATTTTTCTTTCTTTTAGATACTTCAGTTCATAGAGCGCGGTGTGAAGGTGTGAACCGAAGTATGAAAAGACGTGGAAAAAAGCTAAACGAACTTGGCTTTGTTTCCTTTTGTTCCCAATATGACCTGCACTTTATGCCGATGGGAAATCTCTTCTCCTTGCTTGTTAATTATAACTTTTCTAAATTCTTATGGACAGAGAGAGGTGGAAGGAGAGTATGAGGCCTTTGCCCAGCATTGGGACAATAAAGGCTAAGAAAAAAATCTTATGGCATTTTTACCACCTCCGGTATAGTAATACCAGCCTGTACGCCCAGTCAGACCGAAATGCTCAGGATTCCATTAGTAACCCTGGTGTCAGGATCTAGGTTTTTAGTATTTCGGTGTTCGATTACTTCCAAAAAATGTATTAGTACGCGCGGGCGATTTTTTCCTGCGGCGATTTTTTTCGCACAGTGTTGAAAATCCAACAATGTGTTTTCAACGCACTGGGACGCACTCTGTTGAATTCTGAACGTTCGGCTCAACACCGAGAGTTGAAAATCCAGTGCGCGATAAAATCAATCCTGCCGCGATATTTTACGTCCGTGCGCATGTAGGCTAACTGTCCCACTGCAAGGCAGATGCCTCTTCTCATACAGAGAAGGCACGAGCATTGATCACCACGCTTGTTCAAGACGGGTTTGCGATTTCAGACTTATATCCTAACGAATACCCTTATATATCCTTAATATTATAAATGCGAAAGTAAGTTTGTTTGTTACGCCTTCACGCTAAAACGGCTGAACGGATTTGGATGAAATTTGGCACATATATAGATGATGCCCTGGAAAAGAACATAGGATACTTTTTTTTTCCCACGGGATCGAGACTTATGCGGGTGAAACCGCGGGGCGCAGCTAGTCATAAATACGAAAGTGAGTTTGTTTGTTTGTTACGCTTTCACGCTAAAACGGCTGAACGGATATGGATAAAATTTGGCACATGGGTAGACCATGATCTGGAGAAGGATATAGGATACTTTTCATCCTGGGTCGTAGACGAAGTCGCAGGCAACAGCTAGTTAACTATAAGTCCAGGTTTCCTCAAGACTTTTTCCTTCACTGATGTGAGTTATGTTCAAGATATGCTTATTATCAATTAACTTGCCCCTGATGACGTTATCCATGACTTGTAGGTGTTAACCATAGACATAGTTCACCCTTTGACCATCACCGTTATGTCATACTACCTAATTACATAATACATGTAAATAAGTTTATGTCATAAACTAAAATAGAGATCCTATTAATATATTATTGTCTAGACAAATGCATTGCATATTCAATACCGTCCTACGTAAACGTTGTTTCTCAATCTATTAACAAACGGTAATTGTCTATGAATCTTATTTTGAAATATCTTTTGTGACTTCAATTAATTTAGCGGAAGATTTTACAAACAAAGTATTATAGCAACCAAAACGTTTTAACATATTTTTTCTTTTTTGATAATTACTGTTGTTAAAAAAATAACTGGTTAATAAAATAATCCATATTGACAAAGATTCCTAATGAAAACACTGCAAAGAATTTTTAATAAAAAAAAAAGTCTCGCAGTTATTTTAAAGTTACGGCTACTCGCCGCTAGATGGCAGCACATGCTACCAAATAATACATAAAATATGGTGAGAGTTACCACTGAGTGAAGTGCTAAATGATAACAGCCAAAAGGGTCGATTGAAGGTTAAGCTACGCTTGCCACGGTCAGTTCGTAGATGGGTGACCATCCATTAAATACTGAGACTCCTCCGTGCCTCGGAAAGCACGTTAAGTCGTTGGTCCCGGCTGTCATTCGTTGATCTTTGACAGTCGTTACGGGTAGTCAGAAGCCTGAAAGTCTGACAGCGAGTACCAAGGGGTATCGTGTTACCCAGTTACTGGGTTGTGCAGTTCAGAAGGCAGTCGCTCCATGTAAAATACTGGTATTCAGCTGTATCCGGTTAGACTGGAAGCCGACCCCAACATAGTTGGGAAAGGGCTAGGCAGATTTTTTTTACCACTGAGAGAAGTTTCTACGAATATTTTATTGTTAACATAAATCTGTCAATTAACTATAGGGCTTTGTCCAACAGTGGACTCCATAAGGCTGAAAACAGTCGGAGCAGAGTTTTTCAAAGTTACCTATACTCCATTTGAAATAAGATTAGACATTTAAATAAACCTTTTTTCAGTCCATTCAACTGATTTTGACTTCTATACCGTATGCATAAGGATGGCATTAAAAGTAAAAAAGTGGTTACAATACCAACTGTTTATTGCAACTGCCATTTGTTATGCCACCAACGCAATAGAAGTCAAAATCGGTTGAACGGACTGTAAAAAAGGTTTATTTTAATGTCTAATCTTATTTCAAATGGAGTATACCTACCTACTTTGAACTCGATATGTATAAAGCAGAAAAACTAGTGTAGTTATAGTAGTTTTACAATGTGACGCATTTATTTGTTTCTATTGTACTTCAGAAGAAAAAAAAAGTAATCTAATCCTTTCAAATAACGTAACAAAATTCTTTATTGTTTCTTTTTTTGAATTAAACCTTGTTCAGACTAGCGTAGTGGTGTAGCATTTCTTTTCTGAACTGTCGCTTTACCTACTATAGATCGCTTTTAGGCAACATACAAACTAGCACTAGGTACACACGGCTACATATCAAGCTATACATGTCCAGTATAAGCTGACCTCTGGAACTGTAGAGGTTGATATGTAGCCGTGTGTACTTACTTGCCTTCTAATTGTTTTGTTTATGATGATTATGGTTTTCAATCAATACCTTTAAGTTCTGTGTGTGAGAAGAAAAACAAACACGGCAAAGTATTTCTTTTAATGGACTATCTATCTATCTATCTGCTTAGCCTTTTCCCAACTATGTTGGGGTCGACTTCCAGTCTAACCGGATGCAGCTAAATACCATTATTTTACATGGAGCGACTGCCTATCTAACCTCCACAACCCAGTAACTGGGTAATACGATACCTTTTGGAAGACTGGTTGTCAGATTTTCGGGCTTCTGACGACCCGTAACGACTGTCAAAGATCCACGAATGACAGCCAGGACCAACGGCTTAACGTGCTTTCCGAGGCACGGAGGAGTCTCGGTATGGAAAGATGGTCACCCATCCACGGACCAACCCCGGCAAGCGTAGCTTAACCTGTCGGATCGACCCGTGTGACTGTTATTATTTAGCCACGAGCTCCAATGGACAATACCATTAAAAAAATACTTTTTTCGAGGAATGTTGGACAAGAATCTCTGTATCCTTCTTCCATATAGGCTCCCGCAAACAGGCGGGACGCGACTCCAATAAAAAAAAATCTAAGAAAACTTCACGGTACAACTTAACTAACAATTCATAGTTGTGTTTTGTTTTTGTATGTAAATTGCATGTATATGCCTGGATTCAACATGAAAGTAACATTTATGAAAAAACTAGCTGCGCCCTGCAGTTTCACCCGCAGAAGTCTCGATCCAGTGGGATTATTGGGATAAAAAGTACTATTATTATTTATTTATTTAACAGACAACTATGGTCCACACTGACAAAAAAAAAAACAAACAAAAAATACTTAAAATATGTTAGTAACAATTGTTACTAACATAACAACGTGTTAATCCAGGTTATAAACTATCTGTGTGCCAAATTTCATCCAAATCCGTTCAGTAGTTTTTGCGTGAAGAAGAGACAAACATACACACACACTCACAAACTTTCGCCTTTATAATATTAGTGTGATGTGATGATGTGATTTATATAGTGTGAAAAAAAGACCAATTACTGGGTCGCGTCACGGCACCACGTCGCGCCAGTCTGCACGGCCTAAGTTTTCCAGCCTAATTTGCTACTGGCAGCCCAAAAAAGGCTTATTAATTTTAAACAATGCCATAAAAAATATTCGGCATATGCTAAGTAAAGGTCAAGGCTTCAGTAACAAAGTCCTAAGTGGGTACTACAGAAATAACATATTTTTTGTAATTTATTCCTTGCTATCTTATCGTGCATCTTAATCTGTATTATATAAAGCCTTTGAGGATTTATATCCGTATTGATTTTTAGTAAACAATAAGCTTTTAATGATGCTTCATTAACTAGTAGGTAGTAAGTTTTTTTTTTATAATTTTAGCTTTCGGCACAGTATTATAAAATAACAGTATTATGTCTCGGCAGTGACCTTGAAATAATTACCTATGGTCACTCGGTAGATAAACCTTCCACGTCCGTGGGTAACTGTCGCGCACTTGATATCTGCAACTGAGATTTCGAAGCGCGTCGTTTCGAAGTAGTCCACTTAAAACACCCATCCGAATAGCACCTGCGCGAATAGCACCTAGCCTAGTCCACGAAGAGCACCCAAGTGCTCTAAGTTGAAAGATTTAATTTTGGCTGATTTTACAATAAAAGTGATATGTGGAGACTGATTGTGATATATTAAAAATAAGAAGAGTTAATTATTTTGGTAAGATTAATAATTATTATCATAGTGATTTTAATCATTTTTCATTTTTAAATGTCGCCTAGACAAATTTCGTATGTACACACGGCTACACATCAAGCTGTTCTAAACCAGTTTATGTTGATCTCGCATTGTATAGGATTTCCGTACAAGGCGAGGTCAGTTTATACTGGAAATTTAAAGCTTGATGTGTAGCCGTGTGTACGTAAGTATGTGTAATTAATAAACATTCTAGTGATTTTTATTGAAATCTTTCATTTAATAACGTCCTGTAAAACGAATACATCCTAGCAGTAGGTTGCTGAGTTGTAGGTACTCTTCGTGGACAAAAAAGTAAAAAAATAATAATCCACGAAGAGCACCGTGGACTAGGCTTAGTGCTATTCGCGCAGGTGTTATTCGGACGGGTGCTCTAAGTGGACTATTTCGTCGTTTCGGCCGTTTTCTATGAAGATATAATACTGTTACTTATTTATACTGTGCCTTCGAGGAAATACAGGCATGATGTTATGTTGTTATGTATAAATGAATTTTCCTGGACAATGGTTGCTTTCGTTGACACAAATAATATCACACACTAAAATCTGGATTTTAGTGGTCCATAATTACACATAATTATTATAATTTTAAGTTACCACCTAAGTAATCATTATGGAATGCAAATAAAGTATTGAGTTCATCAGTTCAGTTTTAGATACGTTATAACATTCATAATTCGTAAATTCTACAGCCTAAGTACACACGGCTACACATCAAGGTAGGTATACATTTCCAGTATAAGCTGACCTCGCATTGTAGGCGAGGTCAGCTTATACTGGAAATGTATATCTTGATGTGTAGCCGTGTGTACATATGATGCAGATGGGATTTAACTGGTGAAATGTACCCGTAGACGATTCTGTTTTGATACTTTACTTACGGGATCAAAAGTAAGTTACCCATGAAATCTGCTGTGTTTCGCTAGCTTATTTATTTTGATCCTGTATACAATACACATCACTGTCTAAACCTTGGGGAACACTGGCGTGAGGTTACGTTACGTGTTCTACACAGCGTTGTTATTGATACGGCAATTGCCGTATTATACGGCAATCCACGATATATTTTCGGAAAATACGGCTACGGCAGGCCTCTCATTGCCGTATCACAAAATACGGTAATTGACTAGAGGTTATACGAAACGTTTTTTCACTAGATTAAAGAATTAAACGAAAATGAAACTCAAATATCTGTCACCTGAAGAGGCTGCGCGGCACAATAATAGAGAAAAAAAATCGTCATGTTGCCACTAATCCAGAAACTAAGTACCACGAATTGTCAAAACTGAAAGTGGCCTTCAAAAAATCGATGACAACTGATTCAAAATTAAGGCGAAATTAAGGATAGGTACTGTACCAAGTGAGCGATATGTGCGAGAAGCAAGGAAAAGTACACTCTAGATAAACATGAATCTAAAGTAATAGAAACGATTAGAAACCTTTATGGAGAAGAAACAAATGAGGAGTAGATTTTTTTTTAAAACAAATACGGCAATTTAGTCATTTTTGCCATAAAATACGGCAGTCCAGACTGTGACATACGGCAGCTCAGATTTTTACGATAACAACACTGGTTCTTCAGTACAGTCAGTACAGTACCTACCTTTAGTCTTTTTTCATTCAATTCTATCAACACAAGCATCACGACAAAATCATATCACCTCTACCCAAACTTTCTTTCTTCAAATCAACAGATAACGTATTAAAAAAAAACCTTATCATCTCCACAAGTTGTTCGTAATTAAACACGGCTACCAAGGAAGTGATAACAGGCCGGATGTCGCCACGCCCCCTAGCTGTAGACGATACAAACCTGGGGTGCCAAGAAACATTTAATTTTTTAGAAAGGAGATCCTTATCCGGTATACAACCTTTAATTAGAGACTGCACAATTTTTATGACAGTTAATTGAGTTTAAAAAAGTAAATTCTTGATTGTCTGTGAAGTCGAAGATTTTGTTTTTTTTTTTTAAATTTTGTAAGTCGAATTGTTTCGCTCTGACTTTTTGAAGATGGTAGAAATAATGAGGCGTCAGATGCCCTGTTTCTGTTCTAATTTATCAATAGTAAAATTTGGCAACTCCTATTGAAACAGGAGTATACAATAAAGGAAAAATAATTATTTTTCCTATAACGCATCTCAAACCTAAAGCCATCTCCTTGACTCAGCTAGAAGTTAGAGTCTGGCCACGCAGTCTGCATACGTTAAAAAACGGTGGAATTTGCAAATCTAAAGACAGCAACACCATCCTGTCCTACGAAAAAAGAATTTGATACTTTGTTTGTCTTTTTGTTTTTGATAGGTTATTTTGTTGATATTCTGATTTGTTCCTGGTAAAGAATAGTCACTTTAGCACGATGCAGTGTGGATTTGATACAGTTTTGTTATCGTATGGAGGTAGAGCATAGGTACGACATGGTCTATTACACATAACCTATTATTCAAAAATCAAAATGTATGATGTAAAACTATATCTTATATAAAACTTTTTGGGATTGCCCATTTATTCCATTACAGACTCTAGAAAAAAAACTGCATTTCAATGTTGCCAATGAAACAAGAATTTTAATTTCCCTAGTTCACTTAACAAATAAATTTTAAAAAAACCCTGTCGTGATCTAAATTCTACCTTGACATTTAAAACATTGCTGTTACGAAAGCACTAGAAAGCACATGCACTGCTGTTCGGATGAACGTTGAAACATGTGTCGATTAAAGTTTGATAGACACGTGTCTAAACATCAGCTTTAAAAACCCTTATCTAGTTCTAAACCTAACCTTGACCTCTTGGCATTAAACAAGATTGTGGTAGAAAAAAATGGTAGGATTAATAGTGGTCTAGGCACCTGGCCCAGCGACAAGGAAGCGACTACCCTTTTTGCTGTGCCCTACAGGGTCCATAATGATCTAAATTATAAATTACCACCTAAGTAGGTACACATTATGGTAAAGCAATAAAGACATTGAGTCATCATCATCATCATCAGCCTATAAATGTTCCCACTGCTAGGACACAAGCCTCCTCTCTGTGAGAGGGAGTGGGCCGTAATCCACCACGCGGGCCCAGTGCAGGTTGGTAGATGTCACATATCTTCGAATTTTCGGTTCTAGGTCATGCCGGTTTCGTCACGATGTTTTCCTTCACCGTTTTGAGAGCAGTGGTGATGAAATAATTTACACAAAGTAAAGCGCCTGTCTAGGTAGACAGTCTGTCAAGATATCTAGTCTGGTAAGATGTGGGTACCGATTCCCTTGTTCACAAACTAAACTAAATTTAAGTTCAGTGCATCTTTTTCTTTCTATTTCATTAAGAAAAGGACAGAAGATAAATTTTAGTTTAGTCCTGTCAAATTAAATCAGCGCCTGTTACTCTATACAAGTTTAGACGTGATTAAAAACTTGCCTACTAAAATTACGTCAATTTACGTCAAGCGCTGATTAATTTGACAGGACTAAACTAAAATTTATCTTCTGTTCTTTTCTTAATGAAATAGAAAGAAAAAGATGTACTGAACTTAAATTTAGTTTAGTTTGTGAACAAGGGAATCGGCACCATTGAGTGTTGACTAGTTATCAATGATTTTCTCGCTCAAGAAACGTACAAAACGCTGTCCCCGGCGAATAAAATGGTAATGTGCTATTACGATAGTTTTAACTTTATTGCATATTCGATATTTAGAGGTCCGATTACACTCTGTAATTTTTTTATTCATTTCCTACGGTTATTTCAGAAGTTACGAAATTTTAAAGCGTATTGTAATGAATGTAAAAAATCACTTTTCTTTTGCTATTTGAACAATTCCGCTATGTATGTTATAAGTTAATAAGATATTCACAAAAAAAATGATTTTTTATTTTTCCTGTAAAATTTGGTTTTAACGATTACGATTTAATTCGCCGGGGACAGCGAAAAGATTGTAGATTCCGGGTAAGCAAAAGATACATATACAGTGTGTCCCTGGATAAAGTGAATAAACGAAAATGGGTGAAATTAGACCATCATTCGTCGACAAAAAAAATTGGAAAAAAAACAAAAGAAAATCTTAAAAAAAAAACTAAAAGGTCTAAAATAAGGTCATAAAATTCAATAAAAAAAAAAAAAAACTAAAAAGAAATTAATAAATCAGACAAAAATTTCAAAATGTCTTCAAAGAAACGTGTTTTTTTTACTTGATGACTGTTTTTAAAGGGTTTCTTTGTATTTGCCATGCAACATCAATTATCAGCCATCATTATTGTTTTTATTTTATCAAAATTGATTCAATTCATAAAAAGTTATTATGTTTTCAATACAGGGGAATTTAATAGGCCGTAAAAATGATTACGAATATTAAAGATTTTTTTTCCAATTTTTTTTTGTCGATGAATAATGGTCTAGTTTCACCCATTCTCGTTTGTGCACTTTAACCAGTACCCTAATTGCATAACTTATTTTCGTAAACAATTATGCCTAATTTGTTTCATTTTGACAGTTCAACAAAATTCATTGCGTTATTTACGTTGTTGAGCAGATTTTGTTTTCCAACTTATGAAGCAATGGATTAGCAATCTGTTTCAAATCGAAACAGATTGTGATTGTATTGTATTACGCAATTAGGGTATAGGGACACACAGTATTGATAGTTGATCGCTGACTGTTCACACCCACGCTGGTGAGTACTTGTTTGTCGCAGCGACTAGTGCTATCAAAGAGAGTACTCGCTCAGCGACGCTCGCTTGGCGGGCAGAATACTCGCTGAGAGACTCACGCTTGGTACATACGCATACCAGCGAGAAATCGCTCGTCGCCGTAGCGCACTCGTTGCTCGCCGACTAGTTTTTAGTTGCTAACTCTACTGAGAGCAGTGGTGGCCCAGTGGTAATGGCCGCGACTTACGAGTTGTAGGTCGTAGGTTCGAATCCAGACAGGAACTTTACTTTGTGTAAATTATTTCATCACCACTGCTCTCAAAACGGTGAAGGAAAACATCATGAGGAAACTGGCATGTCCTAGAACCGAAAATTCGAAGACATGTGACATCTACCAACCCACACTGGGCCCGCGTGGTGGATTACGGCTCACTCCCTCTCACAGAGAGGCCTGTGTCCCAGCAGTGAGAACATTTATAGGCTGATGATGATGAAAATGAACTCTACTCGCTTCTAGTTAAATTCTGGGACAGGTGCTATATAAGCCGACGAAAAGAGCAATGACCTTGAAATTGAAAAGGCTAAGGGTAGGCATACACATAGCTAGCTGTGCCACTAGAATAATTAGTCTTGAATTAGTTATAACCACGTGCAAGGGCACTAGGACTGTATAATTTAAAATACATCGCTTCTGCCCCAAGTTTGAAACCTTACACCAAGATCTAGGTCAAGTTATTCAATGGAGAATGCCCTTCAAGACAGTGATTGACAGAAAAAATAGACACATGAAATTATTTATTTATCTATATGTCGGAGACGGGTATGTGACCCTTTCGTTATTATCAGCGATATTTTAACTACTGTGGGCGTACTGTGGGTAGTGTTGCTTAATGCGCAATAGAAAAACCGTTTGCAGTTCAGATCACATTATAATTTACTATCAAATTAATCACACTTGCTAAATTATACACACACTGGGTGCGACGGCGATTATTAAAATCACAAATTAACACAATAACTGAGCACCACGAATCGAGAACAGTTCCGCGACGTCTTAACTCTGATGCGATCCGAGGCTGAATCCCTCCTCGCCGTGGCCTTAAAACATCACGACTCTGTAGAAGCGCGCTTTTGGTGTGGGTAGATCACTTGATGTCGCCAGTGGCGCGATTGCGATTCGTTTCGTATCCGTTCTAATGACCGGATCCGACATATATATATTAAGTTAACAAGTAACAATGGACTCAATATGCTAATAACAATATTTCTTAACAACTTTGTTAGTACCTAAACTTAACCTACACACTGCCTTATTATGATCAACACCGATGTGAAAAGCTTGCGTGGGTACTTATATTACAGGAACTGATTTTCAGGTGCAATGAGTCCTAATTATTAATATAAAGGGGGTTTTTTATACACACACGATATCAGAAGACAGACAATGTTTGCAGACGATAGCACTTTACTTTTTAATAGTGACGAATTAAGCACCTTAGAGACGGAAATTAATTCTAACATAAAATCGGTCGTAGATTGGCTGCAAAATAATAATTTAATAATAAACTTAGACAAGACAGTAATCATGAAATTCCAACAAAGACCAAATCATAACTTAGCATTAAATATTAGATATAATGACAAAATAATTAATGAGACCAATGTGACAAAATTTCTTGGATTAAATATTGAAAACACGTTAAAATGGCATACACAGATCGATAAAGTATGTAGTAAACTTAATCAGTATTCCTATGCCTTGCATATGTTAAGCAAAACGGCAAATAGAACAACAGTCTTAACAGCATATCATGGTCTAGTCGCCTCAACATTGAGATACGGCATTATATTTTGGGGTAATGCCACAGGCAAAGATATGGTATTTAAGTGCCAAAAAAGATGTATAAGAGCTATTTGTAATCTGCGAACCACCGACAGTTGCAAGCCTTATTTTAAAAATATGAAAATCCTTACTATGCCCTCCTTATACATATATGAAACAGCTATGTTTGTTAAAAATAACATGTATAGATTTTCTAGAGTATCAAGTCAGCGTCGATGTGACCAGTTAAATTTAGTTGGATCTAGAACCGCATTATTTAAGAAAAGTATTTTTGTAATGGCTCCAAAAATTTATAATAAATTACCAAAATGCATAAGAAGTGTAGAAAATGTTGGCCAATTTAAAAGTAAATTATTTTTATTTCTAGTAGAGAAGACCTATTATTCCATAGAAGATTTTTTAAATGATACTATAAATTAACGGCTATTGACATTTTATTTTATTCTTTTAACATTTATCTACATTATATTATATTAGAAATTGACTTAGACTTTTGAAGTCATTTATTTAATCTTAATTAATTCTTTTGATTATTATCATTGCATGTTATAAGTATTTATTAAAATAACAAATTATTTGTACACCAATTGCATTGGTAGAACATTGAGATCACGCTAAAATGTATATTTTTAAGACCTTTCTGTACCCCTATGTTCACAAATAAAGTTTGATTTGATTTGATTTGATTTGAAGGCCAATTCTCGTCATCTCGGCGACAATCAAATTCAAGAACATGTCAAAAATGAAAATCACTTACAAAATAAATTTGATGTTATTTTAACAGTTTGATACTGAGATTAGAATGTCATGGGAATTGCCCCTCAGTTTTCATTTTATGAGCTCAATAACTCAATACAAGAGATATTTTTTTACCACCAAAGAAGACCATCTTTTCTCATAATAACCGCAAAATGAAAATAAAACTGAACATGTAACTTATGTCATTATTCAAGTGAATTAACCATTACAAGTCCAGAAATTGTGCACAACATGAATCTCTTCATCTCACCGGCGATCAATCAAACTGGCTGACCTTTGCGAAACTGCGTCAGTTTACATTATTATGCCTTTATTTATAGATTAAACACCACTTATCTTGGTTTCTGCGTTTTTTGTCAACAACCTGTGTTTTAAAATAGCTTAATAACTTTTTGAAGAGGGGCTTGTGGCTAAGTAATAACAGCCACATGGCTTGATCGATCAGGTACGCTTGGTCCGCGGTTGGTCCGTGGATGGGTGACCATCTTTACATACCAAGACCCCTCCGTGCCTCGGAAAGCACGTTAAGCCGTTAGTCCCGGATGTCATTTGTAGGTCTTTGATAGTCGTTACAGGTCGTCAGAAGCCCAAAGTCTTGGTCATGGGGTATCGTGTTACCCAGTAAGTAACTGGGTTAATCAGGTCAGATAGGCAGTCGCTCCATGTAAAATACTGGTATTCAGCTGCATCCGGTTAGAGTGGAAACCGACCCCAACTTAGTTGGGAAAAGGCTAGGCAGATGATGATGAACTTTTTGAAGAGGTGTTTTATTTTCGTTTTGTGGTAAATTAGAGTAAGTTTTTTATGGTCCAATCACCCATAGCTTCTCGTCCTTCAGACACAAATTTTAAGTAGACCGATTCCCTAATTGCGTAACTTATTTTCGTAAACAATGATGCCTAATTTGTTTCATTTTGAAAGTTCAAGAACATTCATTGCGTTATTTACGTTGTTGAGCAGATTTTTTTTCCAACTTATGAAGCAATGGATTAGCAATTAGGGTACGGTTTTCTTTGAGGTCTTCAGATAAACTCTCAATATCTATTGATTGATCACAGTAATCCATTTAAGCAAAGTTCTTCTTTAACTGATTGTTCAGAAGCGGAATATCTAAGATATAGGAAACAAGGGTACTGTCGAATAGATTACCTCCGGTTACACATCAGTAACTAGGCATTAGGGCAAGTTATATCACTGAAAATTCAGGATTCTAGCTTTATCCACAACGAAGTTACAGTTGGTCGAAAATGTCCTGAATGGCTTCGAGAAAAGGATGGTACAGCTGTGTCTTCGTCTGTTTGTTTTTCCTCAATCTGCCTTGTCCCCAAAAAAATGAGAAATGCGAATGAGTTAAGTGACTTTGTTGAAAGTGGTTAGGACTTAGCTTATCGAGGGAACGATGATGATGCAATGGAAAACAAATCTTGCGAAAGAAAACAAGTAGGTACATAACATTATAAACGTTCTCTTTAAAAAGGGTCAACAAAATCATCATCGTCTTTAACATCTCATCCAAAAGACGGCCACCGCTGGATATAGGCCCAGCATCATCATCATCATCATTTCAGCCAAAAGATGTCCACTGTTGAACATAGGCCTCACCCAAGCACCGCTACTTCGACCGATTCTGTGCTTCCCGCATCCAACGCTACGTCTTCCGGTACGCGGTCGCCACTCCAGAACCATTCGGCCCCATCGTCCATCTATTCTGCGAGCAATGTGCCCTGCCCATTGCCACTTAAGTTTGGTAATTCTTCAGGCTATGTCAGTTACCTTGGTTCTCCTGCGGATTTCTTCATTTCTAATTAACAAGCATAGCCCTCTCCATTGCCCTTTGGGTGACTTTTAGCCTTGTGATAAGGCCCATTGTGAGCGACCACGTTTCAGTATCATCGCTGGCAACACGCACTGGTCAAAGACATCTTGAGACACAGCAGTATGTGGGACGAGAAGATATTGCGTAGCTTCCCGAACGCTGCCCAGCCTAGTCGGATTCGACGATTGACTTCTTTTTAGAAGTTGGACCTACCTAGCTGGACAGTTTGTCCTAGGTAAACATACTCGTTCACAACTTCGAGCGTAGCGTCTCCGATCTTCATGAGAGTGGGTATTACACGGGCATTTGACATGATCTTTGTCTTGTCCATGTTCATTTTAAGGCCCAGCATCGCCGCAATCGAAATAATAATGTACTTACCAAGGTACTTGACTTGAATTTTTAATCAGACTTTTGTATATTCGTGTACTAATACGAAGACAGTTTTCTTTTTATAGCATCGGTGTTACTTTATCATTATAATTTTGCGCAGTAGGTGGGCTTGTCTGCGTTGTCGGGATCCTTATTGACGACATATATTGTGCAGATGTGACATTCAGGGCACTAGATCAAATGTGGGACTGGGAATGTTTGGTCTGGATATGACACTATGATATATGTATCTAGATATGACGATATGATTACTTTTGTATGCAAAATGTTGTATTGTGATGACTATCTTTATCTCTGTCTATATGTCATTCTTTTGTATTTTTTTACTATGTTTTATTGTATTATGTGTCTATGACTGATCTGTTATTAGTACTTGCTGTCTGTTATTATTTTTTCCTGACTGCCCCAGAAGGAGGGTAATGTTTTTTTAGAGTATGTATGTGTACCTAGCATGTTGCATGTCCCTCATTCCAAGTCTGCGTATAGGCAGAATTAATTTCTAATCCATGCAAGCAAAAGCTTCTTTACGGAAAAGTAATTCTTAGCAAAATATTATTTTTAGTTTGCAATGGGCAGGGCACATTGCTCGCAGAACGGATGGCTGAAACAGATGGGGTCGAAAGGTTCTGGAGTGGCGACCGCGTACCGGAAGACGTAGCGTTGGAAGGCCTCCCACAGGATGGACCGATGACCTTGTGAAGGCCGCAGGAATCCGCTGGATGCGGAAAGCACAGAATCGGTCGAAGTGGCGGTGCTTGGGGGAGGCCTATGTCCAGCAGTGGACGTCTTTCGGCTGAAATGATGATGGTGATGATGAGGTATTTTGGAACGACCTTTTTTTTTTCGTTTTTATGTTATGTGTTTATCAGTGGAAACTTGTAAATGGCCTTCAATTTTTATATTATTTAAGAACACTGTAAGTTAGCCGTAAGTTTCCCGAATAGAATAAAATAAACTATGTATGTGTGTCTATTTCTTTGGCACGCTCTGTAGCTTAAACGGCTTGATGGATTTTAACATATGAGGTGTCGTTGGATTCGTCCTAATTGTGGAAATGACATAGGCTATATAATATTTTGCATTTGCAAATACAAAAAAAAGGAAGGGGTAGGTCTTTTTTCCAATAAATTACAACAATTTTGGTATTAAATTAAAACAATAACCTGAAATATGGTGTAACTTTTGTTTGTCCTCGCCTGCAATATCAAAATTCTATACCTAGATATGTTTAGGTATGATGTTTGTTTTTCTCTTTTCAGTTGTGTTTTCGGATTCAGTCGGATTTTATTTTCTAAAAACTGATCGTGCTGTCATAGTAACTAACCCGTAACTAGAAAAATCTTTGCCAAAACTTTATCCTCATACCAAACATTGGTTCACTTCCAGTTTAACTATACTCCATTTGAAATAAGATTAGACATTTAACTAAACCTTTTTTACAGTCCGTTCAACCGATTTTGACTTCTATTGCGTTGATGGCATGACAAATGGCAGCTGCAGTAAACAGTTGGTTTGTAACCACTTTTTTGCTTTTAATGCCATCCTTATGCCTACGCAATAGAAGTCAAAATCGGTTGAACGGACTGTAAAAATGTTTGTTTAAATGTCTAATCTTATTGCAAACGGAGTATAGATGTGAACTGGGCCATTACTGACATAATAGGGTGAGTATCTGACTTCGGGCTTTCGATTCCCATAACTTATAGGTGTTTTATGACAATAGAGGTGATGCCTGGGTAAGAAAAAAGAAATTTTATTTAGTCTATCAGTCAGATAATTACAAAATATTAGACACGTATTTTTGCTTTATTATATTATTAAAAAAATATTTAGATAAAACGCATTAAAGTTGGGGAGTGGGGGTCGATACGTCACAAGTAAGTATAAAATCTACATACTCGTGACGTCCTGGCACATTCTACGCCGTAATCTTTTGATTACGTAAAAAAAGAAAAAATACGTGTCCAATATTTTTTAATAATCTACCGGACGGACAAAAAAGAATATTTTTAAATGTATGAAAGGAAATATTTGAAGTCCATATTCAGCGGTGTGTAGAAGAAGCTAACATAAGTATGATACCTATTTCAAGTTCATAATCGATCGGTCAGCAACCTGTCAAAGCTAAGCCCAAATAATCTACGCCAGGTGATACCATACATTTCTACGTACATTTATAATAAAGTCTCCAAATTCCCAAATAAATAATAATTGTCAAAACACGCATAAGTAGCATGTCGGCAAATAGTTGTGTTTGCATAATGATATGTTTATCTGTAGATAGATAGTTTATAAGAATATCGGGTCACCGTCAACCTGCGAGAATTTGGTTATCGTTAGCACTGAACTTTATTTTTATGTGGGTAATATTTTGCAATATTTTTTGGTTGGAACAGGTAAGAAACTTAGAATGACAGAAAAAAACCGGCCAAGTGCTTATTAAACCACACACACTGGTGCCGATTCCTTTGTTCACAAACTAAACTAAATTTAAGTTCAGTGCATCTTTTTCTTTCTATTTCATTAAGAAAAGGACAGAAGATAAATTTTAGTTTAGTCCTGTCAAATTAATCATCGCTTGTCACTCTCCATACAAGTTTAGACGTGATTAAAAACTTGCCGACTAAAATTACGTCAGTTTACGTCAAGCGCTGATTAATTTGACAGGACTAAACTAAAATTTATCTTCTGTCCTTTTCTTAATGAATTAGAAAGAAAAAGATGCACTGAACTTAAATTTAGTTTAGTTTGTGAACAAGGGAATCGGCACCAATGAAGGGTTCCGTAGTTGGGATGAATTTATTTATCCCAAAAGCAAACTTAAACTTGTAGTTGAAAAACACGTTCTCCCATACATGTATTCTCAAACTGCAAATGTAAGTTTTTAATCGCATTTTTTTTCTATTTTGTAAAACTACAAAATAACGATTTTCGGACTTTTTCCTTTACTTGTGCTGTGAGACTTTGCTTCCTGTCAAATTTCATGATTCTAGGTTTTAATTTATTTGCGAGTATCAAAGTATGTCGCTTAAATGACCGTATTTTTTATTACGTTGACTTAGAAGCTTGTTTTTTTAGAGCTTCAAGGGAACAAACTTACGTATTTGATATTATTTTCAATTTGATACCTCTACGCGTCGGACAACGAAGTGATCCTATAAGGGTTCCGTTTTTTCCTTTTGAGGTACGGGACCCTAAAAAACGAGTAGTCGCATAGGTATGCTGTGTAACATCTGATGTCTCGGCTGACAGTACCAACCTCTCGGAAAATGGGTTGGTACCATCTGACGGCCAACTCTAGCACGGCGCGCGCTCATTAGTCAAATCAAATAGCGCGCGCTTCCCCGGCTTCCTGTTACACACTTCCGTCCCTATTCACGAAATCACTCCCACAGATTGCAGGAAAGAGAGAGGAAAAATGTTATACATAAATAATGATGGTTTGTTTTTGATGCAGTCCCTGAGACATTCCTCGTTTCTTATTGTACAAAAAGGAGGGTATTCGCATTGATGACACAATTTCTTGACTCTTCTTCTACTTGTACCTACATGTAGATCTTCGTATAAGACCAGCTCGTCCCATCTTTGATATTCTCCCTCCAGTAAACGCCCTAAGCCGAGGCTCGTAACCCACAGGGGGTGCCCTTAGCGAGCGTTCACCTAGCTTTTTAGCTTAAAATTGTATGCCCCTGGCTGGAGGCTTCGAGTTTAGCAGCTTAAAGTAACCACAAGATTGACCGGTTTAATAGTCCTGACCTTAGAGGTCAGGTATGAGATGACATATAGAAAAAAAAAAACTTCGTATACGAAAAGTTTCAACCGATTTCAATCCACTGCCGAATATTCCTCAGCCACGAATTCTTTCATCGATAGCAACTTCAAAAGAATTTCCGTTTAACACGTTCAGTGCCGGGAGCCCTCCTGGAGGGTTCACTCAAGTCGCATATGGGATGCCAGGAGCCCTTGTGGACGGCTCATTTTAAATGTAGGTTTTTCTTAGCAAATTCGGAATTATAAACTGTGAAAATAAAATCAGTTGTATATTTTAACAAGATTTCAAACCTAATGCCGGTGACACTTCTCGAGGGTTAACTTTAGTGCAAACGTAATGCCGGTGACCCTCCTGGAGTCAACTTGCAATATGTATGGCGGCATGGCGTATGAGCTCTATTAAAATGGGTGCAGTCGAACGATGTTTTTCATCTTGACATAATTTGAATTCTAATTCATTTGCCAAACACGGCCACAAATTCACCTCAACAATCTAATACGGGTTTGAACCCATGATCTTGCTGTCAACTTCCCGATTATTGTGGCATAGTATAATTACTTCATATCTAAGCTTCTATTTTTTACACTTTCACTATAACCTTAAGGCCCTGGGAATCTAATTAGGAGAATTATAATTAGCACGCGATAGAAAGAGGGTAAAAGCTGAGTAAAAGGCAATTGTACAATAATTAATTACACACTTATATGGAAATGTTGGAAATTATGTGCATCCGTAAATTTAAATTCAAAAATTTGAGTTACTCTTGTGATAATCTGAAATATCTGCTGTTTTATTTATAATACTGAGAGATTAGGTTTGCCAATCTAATTGGTGCGAGCGTTCTGATCATCAATCCATCAGATATGGCTGGATCCTTAGGGTCACTTTCGTTCCACATCCTGCTGAGGTTTATTTTCTTCTTCTTTGATTTGTCGTATGTTACGACTGTCATCTTATCATCCACATTTGTACATATTAACTTTATTATTTCTGCGCTTGTTTTTGCATATTGATTGAGGCATGGTTGGAATTGCTGCTCTTCTTTAACATCTGCATTTTTCTGCGAAAGGTACAAATTCTTAACAGAAGAACCTCCGTAACAAGTGACCTATGTTCTATCTAATTATGTTGCTCATTGAATCTCATAAATTCCAAGATTACTTTAAATCGTAACATTCTTGCATCAACAATCTTTCAAAGTCTTCGCGTGCTGCCCGTCACTGTATGCAGCAGCGTAATTATAACAAGCGTTGTGTGAAACGCGATGTTCCCAGCAGATGTCGCGATAATCGCCACGCCAAGCATCGCGTGCGCGCGCGCAGAGGAATGATCTACACGTAGCGGGACAATTAGTCGTTATGGATGGATTTAGTGGATTTTCGTTTTTAATTGAGTACTGAAAGTTGATTCTGCTGTGTTTTATAAGTATACTAGCTTCTGCTCGCGACTTCGTTCGCGTGGAAGTCGTAAGACACCACAATATACTACAATAACAGCCACATTTTTATAAAACTTCCCTGTATACTACGTTTGAAGTTTTATTCTTAGCAGCCAAAATATACAGGGAGTCAGGAATGGTGACTCGGGAGCAAGCGACGTACAGTTGTCCGTGTGAGAAGCAGCTTGTCCTGAGGTCGACACCCGCAGCCTTCAGCCTTCGGCCCCTGTGACTTGTTGATCGCAAAGCATACGCTCACAGGGAACTGCACGCGCTTAAACTGGTAATTGTTTGGAATTAGCGGTATACACGGTATAAACACTGTCTCGCCATGGCCACAACCTGTAAGTATATAAGGTGGTTGGAACTGGTATGCCATTTCCATTCCTAGAAGCTTTCCAGAAGATATATCCTATGCTATGAGAGAGAACTGCTGAACATGCTGGCAATTTTTTTTTGTCGTTTGATGTTTTGTGCAGAATGACAACTGTGGCTGTGCCATGGTCGTGCACACTAAGGGATCCTTACTGATGATGCGTTGTGGACTTGAGAACCAAAGACAATAGTTAAATGAGCCTGTCACTTCCCTCTTTATTTCCTAATGGAAAATGGCAATGGTGCTGATAGAAATAGGATTAATTGTGTTTGCAAAGCGAGCTCTTTCACAATTATTTCTGTTTCCTTTGTGTTAAGCAAACCAAACAAAGAACAGTGGTAGCTCAGTGGTAACGGCCCCGACTTACGAACTTGTAGCTCGTGGGTTCGAACCCAGTCAGGCGCTTTACTTTGTATAAATAATTTCAACACCACTGCTCTCAAAACTGTGAAGGTGAGGAAACCGGCACGTTCTAGAACCAAAGATTCGAAGACATGTGACATCTACCAACCCGCACTGGACTCGGCCCGCGTGGTAGATTACAGCCCACTCACTCTCGATGAGAAGAGGCCTGTGTCCCAGCAGTGGGAACATTATAGGCTGATTATATTATGCTTAGGCAAACATGTGGAAAAGTATAAGAAAATAATAATTGCCCATCTGAAATATTCGACTGATAGGATCCATTGCAACAACATCCTTGTAAACATCAATTAAGGACATGATTAATATTTTTTTCTCGTCCTTCCACCGGAACTAATGTTGCCAGTAACAACCCTCGGATTCCGAATGGCCACCTATCAGTTCAGGATAATCTGGCAACACTGGTCGTAGTCTGTTTAGTGGCAAACGAACCTTGAATATGCAATGTGCATACTTATTTAATTAGTCTCTTCCTTTTTGAATGCAAAATTGCTTTTATAACCGTTATCGAGTATCTTTACATGTCAAATTAAGCTGTTGACGTGTGTGTAATCTTTGCTAAATTCTGATGCGGTTTGATGGAATGTTTCCGTGTTGATTAAGGCAAAAATATTGCATCTGCTTCTGGAAAAACTATGTCGTACTTTAGACCTGTGTGCTTGCAAGTGCCAGCGTGACTTTTAAAATGAAGTACATGTTTCTATGTTAATTTTGGCCGTTACTGCCTTGGGATGAAGAAAAATAAATCTGCCTAGCCTTTTCCCAACTATGTTGAGGTCAGCTTCCAGTCTAACCGAATGCAGCTTAATACCAGTATTTTACATGGAGTAACTCCCTATCTGACCTCCACAACCTAGTTACTAGATAATACGATACCCCTTAGTAAGACTGGTTGTCAGACTTTTAGGCTTCTGACTTCACGTAACGTCTGTCAAAGATCTACAAATGACAGCCGGGACCAACGGCTTAACGTGCTTTCCGAGGTACGGAGGGGTCTTGGTATCTAAAGATCGTCACTCATCCACGGACCAACCGCGGCAAGCGTAGCCTAACCTGATCGATCGACCCGTGTGGCTGTTGTTACTTAGCCACAAGCCCCTCATATCACAGCCACATGTTACATAAGCACTCGAATTTTTTTTTGGAAACCAGTCGTCTTTGTGTTTGAAGCTATAAAGATATAAAAACACCATGTTTAAACGTACTAACACTATCGTAGACGTCACTTCCGATGTCCGTAAAATTATAATATTTGCCAACCATAAATTGGGCCAACAGTTTACGAGATTGGCGTCCGACCTTATCGAAATTCAGATAATTTTGAGTCATAAATGAATGTTGGTGTATCCATGTATGTGCTAAGTTCAGTTAGTTCGCAGAAAAATATGTGAATTACGTAGTATTTGTACAGATAAGAGTCTTCTATCGTTCATGAAAATCATAACAAAATAACATATCTATCTAGCTACTGGTCTAGGGTATCTATGATTAGATTAAAGTCGTTCCATCGTAAATGATGCGAAAAGCACAGAACCGATCGAAGTGGAGGTGCTTGGGAGGCCTATGTCCAGCAGTGGACGTCTTTCGGCTGAAATGATGATGATTGTAAATCCCGGAGCTAATCTTTTTGACGATCAGAGGAAAGTTCATAGATAACTGAGGAGCGCAAAACAAAGCAAAATATCTACCAAAGTTAATAAATCTATCTAATCTATGAACACAAAAACAAATTTTCAAAAAGTGAAAAAGCTGTTTGTTTTTTATGGAATGGCAACGTTATTACTTTTCTATTCGTGGCCTACATGCTACCGGATCGCGTCTTTGGCTGTATAGAAATGGATTTTAGAAAACAGGAGTTAATTTTGAACCCAAACGATTATAGTAAAATCCTGATGAAGTATGGAGTTGAAAAAAAGTGGGGCGACGATTGGAATAGCAATGATTTCAAGTAAAAAAAACAAAAAAAAAAAAAAATAAGAAAACAAAAAACGAAAATGTTAAAAACGAGATTACTTTATAAAATGACTCATGCTCGAATCCTGCAGTAAGAAAAAGAGCGGAATAAAATTAAACGTTATTACAGCGAAACTTATTCGGGAAGTCCGGTTAATGTGGAAATTTTTAAGCCTAGGATTATTTAAATCTACGGATGCTTTGATCGAAAATACACAAAAAAAAAAACTGAAAATTAACACGGTGTCTGCAAAGAAAAAAGAAGATGTTAAAAGGCTGCTAGCTTTTTGTGATCTGGACGATGACGCTCAGAAGTTTTATGACGAAATGCTTATCGCAAATTCAGTTCCTTGAATTAAAGTGATGATATAAGACGTGAGTTTGACGAATTTGAACCACTGCCATAAAGTTATTGCATTAAATAAAAAATAACTACATTTACGGGTAATATCGGGTAGATATTAAGAAAAAAATGAAGATATTTCCCTTTTTTTTGAAAATGCGTGATTTTAATTAGTGATTTTAATAAAGAACCAGTACCCTAATTGCGTAATACAACACAACGACAATCTGTTTCGATTTGAATCAATCAGATTGCTAATCCATTGCTTCATAAGTTGGAAAAAAAATCTGCTCAACAACGTAAATAACGCAATGAATGTTATTGACCTGTCGATATGAAATCAATTAGGTAAAATTGTTTACGAAAATAAGTTATGCAATTCGGGTCATTATCATCATCATCATCAGCCTATAAATGTTCCCACTGCTGGGACACAGGCCTCCTCTCTGTGAGGGGGAGTGGGCCGTAATCTACCACGCGGGCCCAGTGCGGGTTGGCAGATGTCACATGTCTTCGAATTTTCGGTTCTAGGACATGCCGGTTTCCTCACGATGTTTTCCTTCACCGTTTTGAGAGCAGTTGTGATGAAATAATTTACACTAAGTAAAGCGCCTGTCTGGGTTCGAACCTACGACCTACAACTCGTAAGTGGCGGTCGTTACCACTGGGCCACCACTGCTGACAATTCGGGTACTGATATAAAAAACAATGTATTTAATTTGATGTATTCTTAAAACATTTGGTAAATTAATTTTATGTAAGTCCTACCTGAAAAAGAAATAACTCTGAAAACGCTCTTACTATTAACAGGCATTCGGCCTAGTTGGTCCAGTGGTCGTAAGCGCTACTGCTGAGCATGAGGTCCTGGGTTCGACTCCCGGGTCGGGCAAAGTGTTATTGGGTTTTTCCATCTGGAATTTCTCAGTAGCAGCCCGAAGTCTGGATTTGTGCCCGGTTGGTGGCAATAGGCTCGCCCCCATATTACATGGGACTCAAACATAACTGGCGAAATGTGGGTGTACTATAGGTAAGGTCCACCTCTGCCTAACCCTACGGGGAATACAGCCGTGATCTTATGTTATGTTATTAACAGGCACTTTTGAGTTATCAAGGAGTCGGTCAGGTCGTCAGAAAGTTGAAGAAGCTTCCGAAACGTAAATCTCATCAACTTTGAAGATATGAGGATTTCCAAGAGGAAAAGTCCGATAGGTTTATTAAAAATTTTGTTACGAAGTTCTTTAAGCCGACGTACGCACGGACATAATAAAATCGTGGTGGGATCTTATCGCGCACTGGATTTTCAACTCTCGGTGTTAAGCCGAGCGTTGAAAATCCAACGCGCTGGGACACACTCTCGTCCCAGCGCGTTGAAAAAAGACACTGTTGGATTTTCAACTCTCGGCGCTAAGCAGAGCGTTGAAAATCCAGTGCAACGTCGGCAAAGTGTGAATCTGGCCAAAATGAAAATCCAAGATGGCGACTGCGAAAATTTTGTTTTTGTTTCATACGTGAGAAGGAACTTCGTTCCTGACGGGGGTCCCCCGACCGCACACGTTTTTATACATCACAGGTAAGATATCTATTCTTTAGTTTTTTTTAAACTTTGTGAAACATTATGTAGGTAAAGCCGCCTTCTCAACCTGCCAAACACATTGAGATGTCACCCATATTTGGTCAGGTGCGTATGATTGCGCCTTCGCTTCCGGCATTCGCTAGGTCGTCTGCTCAAACAATAGTCGTTCACTGATTAATTGGTTTATTTGATCAAATTGTAGTCATTGTGTGATGAGAATTCAATTAGGGATTTGTTTAAGTAATCTTTTTTTTTTTGAAGTGAAAACTTCTTTAGGCGCGTTGGGCATTTTTGAGATGGGACTAAACCATTGATGTCACGACACTGTAACGCAATTTACCGAAACCGTGGAGTAAAAGACATCAAAGCGTTGATTACCGCGGTGCCAATATTTTTTCAAGTTTTCACTTCTTTCGGCACTCCCGGAATGCCATTGTTTTTTTTTTAAATATCGAGTCGTAGGGCGTGGATTCGACACGGACTGGCGTGCATTTCACTATTCGTTTCAATGCCACTGTTCTAAAAACGGGGATGAACGAGAGAACCACGATGACGTAAACGAAGCAAAAGGAGTATGTAAGGTTCGCAGCATGTGGCGTTCTATAATTGCTCGCTACCCCCATGAATGATTAAATGAATGAATGAAATGCACTGATCCCAACGTGGTTTAACCAGACTCGATAAATCGAATGAACCCCAAGATTTGCACTAGCCCCTGAAGCCTCATCTTTCATGGGACTACAGAGGCTATTGCATATAATGGAGTAGACCGGAGGGCGCGGTAATGGTAAGGAAGACGTGCCCTTAGGATTAGGAAGGATTTACGAGCCGTACCGGATATGCATCCTAGAGTAAGCAATGGAATAGTGGTGAGACGGGTGTTATTTATCTATCTGTAGTTGCTCTCTACCCCCATGGGATAAAAACGAGCGAGCCTTATAGTAGTCGCTTATGATGTGTAACATTTGACATCTCACCTTGGTAATAATCAACATTAAAAGGGGCGGGGCCTCATCAAGGTCGTTTCTGACGGCCAACTCTAGCACCGCGCGCGCTCATTGGTCAAATTAAATAGCGCGCGCTTCGCCGGCTTCCTGTTACACACTTCCGTCCCTTTTCACGAAATCACTTCCACAGGTTTGATTATTTAGATCTTGATCTTGATTTAAATTGCAGGAAACCGACCAGAAATATGTTACACCTCAAAAATGGTGAGTTTATGTGTGTACGTGTGTGAAGCCATCTTACGGAAACCAGCATGTCCTTGACCATAAATTCAATGACACGTGCCATCCACCAACAACCCGCACTGGTCCCGCATGGTGGATAACGGCTCTCCCTCTCTCACAGGCTTGAGTCTCAGCAGTTGGAACATTACAGGCTGATTATTTATTTTTCTTAACACTTTCGACTCGACCCACTTTTCATAGAATTCATACGCCATGCCGCCATACATATTGGAAGTGAACCCTCCGGGAGGGTTACCTGCATTAAGTTTGCGCTAAAGTTAACCATCGAGGACGGTCAACGGCATTAGGTTTAAAACAGTGTTATAAGACACTGTAAAACGGAGTAAAATTGTGTTTTCAGGGGATCTTGTCGCTATACGTAGTTTCTAACCTTTTAAATTTTTTGTGAATATTTGTAACCAATCAATCTGTCTAAGTAGCCTTTTCCCAGCTATGTTGGGGTCGTCTTCCAGTCTAACCGAATGCAGCTGAATAACAGTACTTTACACGGAGCGACTGCTTATCTGACCTCTACAACCCAGTAACTGAGTAATACTTACGATACCCCTTGGTAAGACTTTCGGGCTTCTGACGACTCGTAACGAATGTCAAAGAGCCACGAATGGCTTAACGTGCTTGCTAAGGCACAAAAAGGTCTCGGCTGCTGGGGAGTTTGTTGCGCCACTTCTTCTTCCCAGCTAAAGGCACTAGGAAGTGGTGAAGGGTGGGCGTTTTTGGGGGACTGTCTTATGTAATTTTGACGTTCGAAAAGTGCTGATTCTCAGCCTAGTTTGAATAAATGACTTTTGAATTTTGAATTTTTGGTATGTAAAGATGGTCACCCATCTTTCGCGGTCCAACCCCGACAAGCTAGCTTAACTTGATGGAGGGACCCGTGCAGCTGTTATTATTTAGCCACGAGCTCCTCTCCTCTTGTATCCCAGCAGTGGGAACACATAGGCTGATTCTGCAGGAAAAGATGATGGCACTATTAATACCTGGTATTCAAAAGTGAACTTTGATAGTCATCTGTCATATTTAGCAGTAATTTAGCAAAAGTAGCCTCTCCATTACAGGCCCGGAAGAGAAAAACTTGACGTTTACATACACGGAATGCGGAGCAGCTGAGCGGGACGCTAAATGTTAACGACGTCTCATATTCACGTCAATTTATTGAATCAAACTGGTTTCAGGATTATGCGTTTAACTTGACTTGTTTTATTTATATGTTTTAAGTACCGTTTCCCACGGATTTGTGGAGATATGATGATAGAGGTAGCAGTCTAGATTATTTTTTGGTTAAAGGCGATGCTCGAATGGGGTGGAGATTGACATCCCCTATTACATGAAACTTATTATTTTTAATTATTTCACCTACACTTTCATAGAATAACTTTACCTTATGTAACATCGACACTGTTTCACTTGTTACAGAATGTCAACAATTTATTATACCCATATGGCTGAACCCTATCTCTTGAGATACAGGCTAGACCTAGTTTAAGGGATAGAGTCTATATATTTGTGCTTATAGTGTGACAAATGTTAATTTGTAATCTACAATGTATACAGTGCAATGTGTTCTTGTTTTTATGAAATAAATATTTTTATTAGGTATAATTATTATATTATTAATTTGACAATATTAGTCCACTGGTTAGTACAAAAACAAACATATCAACTAAGGGTTAGTATTTATTAATAACTAGCGACCCGCCCCGGCTTCGCACAGGTATACACCGGGTTATTATACACATAAACCTTCCACTTCAATCACTCTATCTATTTAAAAAAACCGCATCAAAATCCGTTGCGTAGTTTTAAAGATTTAAGCATACATAGGGACAGAGAAAGCAACTTTGTTTTATACTATGTAGTGAAGTATACGTAACTATTATTCATCCCTGCCGCACGAGCAACCTGACAGAGTGTCTTAATATTGGTGCATCATGCTGTTCAGCTAGGGTTTTCAAAATACTGTTGCTGCTAACCCTCATTGGGCTTATTAAGGATGCGGTCTTCTTCCTCATAATGGTATAAAATTCGTCAGTTCTACAGCAAACATGCTGCACGCGCTGCAGAGCCGGGGCAACCTCAATAGCACCCTGAATCAATTATTAGCCCTTTGCGTACCCTTGACAATAAGCTTTAAACAGAGTTATTTTGAAATCTGGGTACATGTGTGGCTCTTCAAGAAAAACAGGCCTGATATTATGATGAAGTCAAACTGGAATTATCTGAAAATACACATTGTTCTTTGTTGTTTTATCAAAGCAATACTTGCTTACTAAACCCATAAGACATTCGTTCTGTCATCTCCTGAAAAGCTGATAAAAACTTTTACTGGTCCTACGAAAAGAGGGAATTTATACATTGTTGATTACAATAAGTAACTGAAGCCTCAAATAATGGGAAGAAAATGTAAAAATAATTGTAATTAGTAAATATGTAGTTCATTTCGCTGTCCCCGGCGAATAAAATCGTAATCGTATTAACCAAATTTTACAGGAAAAATAAAATTCATTATAATACACTTAAAATCTCGTAACTTCTGAAATAACCGTAGGAAATGTATGAAAAATAATGACAATGTAATCGGACCTCTAATAAATCGTAATATAACATTACCATTTTATTCGCCGGGGACAGCGATTTTCATTTTTTTTACTCCATGTTCTAGATTTTCACTCCAGAACTCTCGTGTTACTTCATAATTAAGTTAACAGGTTAGCTAACTTTAAAAGGTGTCTAGTTCTCGTAGTTCTCGTGTCTAGTGTAAGCCCCTAACGGATCTATTTATAGGTACTATGTATTCACAACCCGAGTTGACACGAATGGCATCCGACTCGATTCGTAGCATCTACTAGATCTATACAAAATTACCCTGTTTGTAGTTTTATACATCCTGTACATGCGGGCAATTATAACTCATTCTGTAGGTTACTGGGAATGGTGTTGCCAAGTCTAGGGTAAGTTTTCATTTTGAAAATTTTGACGTGTGGCTTCGGAATTTCTTTGTGGCCAGTCATAGAAAGACGTTTTACTTCTTTCAATCTTTAATTGAAAGAAGTAAAACCTCTTTCTTTTCTGATTGTTGTTTTTGTAGATAAAGAACAAGGTAAGGACAAAGTCCTGTTAGATTAATACGAATATTATTTATATCTCACTCTTTTAAAATAAAACATGGTATACCATCAAGTATGTTAAATTACTTTACCAGTCTAATAAATGTACCACACAATAATTTAATTTAAAAACGCCATATTAGGCGTGGCAACACAACTTTGTAAAGTCATTTGGATGCGAGCGGCGTATGGGCATCGCACGATTCCCATATTAACTACGAACTATAATACTCGTGTACAAAGTAAATTAAAATATGCAACGCATTCGATGAAAAAACTGTATCATCCGATACGCCGTGTTTCGTAATGGTCAAGTGCGAGTTGTGCAGTTACGACATAGATAATAAACGAGCTTTGAGCGTTGCTATTTTTAATTTAAAAAAAAAAACAACCAACTTCCAAAAAAAAAAACACTACAAAGTAAATTATAACTTTAATTTCGGAAGTTGTTGTGTCTTTGGTTTTGTATTTTAGTTTTTGCCACCGACTTCCGAAATTTTTTTTTGTAAAAAGTTTTTATTTTTCACTTTTAGCTGTGGTACCTACCCCACACACATTCGAATACCACTCCTGCTATGTAAATAATAGTGACAGGAACTTATCATATCATCCACATACTAAGTGGGAAAAAGTACGTATTATTGAAGCTAACTCAAAAACTATCAAAGCAAAGTTAATAAAATTTATATGGGACCACCTCGAAAGTATACCCTTTCAAAAAAAAAAAAGAATTTTCAAAATTGGTCTACAATTGACGGAGAAACCGGTGGACATACAAAAAAAAAAAAACACGCGAAGAACATATAACCTCCTCCTTTTTGGAAGTCGGTTAAAAAGCATAAAATTTTAAAGGTCTGTGTAATAAAACATGCTATGTCCTGAAACTGATGTTGTTCATGTCCTAAAACTTTATGAAAGAGCTTTCATGTTGAAATGGTACAGACCTAACTTTGATTTAGATTATGTTACATTGATATACAACATGTAAAAAAAAACTCTGTCCGATCCGTAAGGGTGTTGTTAGGTATTGTACTGTGAGTCTATTTAAGTAGAAATTTTGATGAAAAAAAAAAAAAATCACCACCTTTTTTTTCAATGGGGGTTTTTATTTTACGGGGTTATTACATGGGGTGCGGGCGGCCGTCGTTTAGCGGGTGTCTACAAGTCATAACTTATGACCCGTTGTTTGCAATTTTTTTTGGGGTAATTTTGATACCAAAAATGAGAATTTTAAAAAGTAATAACTTTTTATTTTCAATAATAATAAGATTTTTTATTACTTTTTGGTAATGTTATTGCAGTAGGTACTTATGTGCTCCTTTTGGATTGGACAGGGTTTTTTTTTACATATTATATTATTTATATTGTTTAGTCCTATCATTGTAGGTAGCATATATACCTATATGAGTAATCGCATAGGCTTTAGGCCACACCATTCCAAACTGTAGATATTGTCAATATGGTAAATGGAGTAAATTGAAAGGATAGGCACCAGTGGCGTGCCTAGGGGTCAAAATTAGGGCAAGCCGCCAGATTTTTTACAAAAAAAAAATCTGCCAATTGAGGGATTGACTTATTTTCATTTATGTTGTTCATGGTACAACATTATTATAATTTTGGTTAGAAAACCTTTCAAATGCGAAAAGGTCATGACATGTCAGGCACGTAATTGTCATAAGCGCCATCTATCGCCACGAATGCGCGTAATTACACCGCTTAGTCGAATCTGTTTACCATAATTCATATTGGCTTGTCTCATGCAAAATTGGACCCTGTTAAGCAGAATAGATCCAACCAACATTTTGTTAGTTTTGAGTAAATGCGATTTGAAGTTTAGAAGTGTAAACAAAAATACCAGGCCAAGTTATAATCATCTGGTAGTTTTTGTTAGGGCAATGTCATCAGACCGCCAGGATCTTTTGTGCAGATATAAAACTCGATGTGTAGATTCTCGTCATGTAGGTACGTAACTCAATTTCATAAAAATCGTTGGTTGGATCTATTCTGCTTAACAGGGTCCAATTTTTCAATCAAAAGCCACTAGATGGCTCCCATAGTATCGATTTGTTGTTCTATTACCAAACGCATAATTTTATGAGTTTAAAATTTAATGTCGATTGAAAATGTTATTCGAACATTTTTGTTTTGTGATCTCAATGAGATGTACCTACTTAAACATAATAGGATGGTTTATTTTTCAGTAGTTTTCCAAAACTACATTGCCATAAAAACAACACTAGTCATATGCTTTCATGGCACCAGCTACTTACATAAGTTTGTGTAATAGACATTCGAATGCCTATTTCAATCTATTCTTCGACTGACAAAAATACATGTTTTTTTTCCGAGAAATAGGTACAATAATTTGAGGTTGGTTACGGTGAAGTGAAGAGTTACTTATTGTCAGAAAAATCAATATAAATACCTTTACGAACACAGTTTCCGAATTCCCATTTTGATGATAAAATTACCTTTCCGAGTAACAATTTCACACACTTTAGTCCTTCACAAGGAACAATTGCATGCGTTTCCGAATTAATTTTAATGATAAGAAACTTTTTAATCACACAAAACAAAGATAATAATCACAGCAAAAACTAATCGTAATCACAATTCACAACACTTAAATTCACAGAAAATGAAAAAAATATCAAAGCAAAAAAAAAGTGCCAGTAGCCGCTCAAAACAAATTTGAACTAACTATCATTCTATAGAAAATCACGCATTGCGCAGCGTCTTGCAACGACGACATAGGTAGTTGCTTCACTCCTACTATTCATAATCAAATACACGATTCGTTCCATTCATAAAAAATCAAAAGCCGGGCTTAAAAATTAGAACATTTTGCGAAATGAGTACATACTAATGGTACCAACAACGTTAACAATTTTCCATGCGAAAGATGAGAGGTATGAAGCCTCATAAGAAGCCCCCTTGTGTGAGCGAGAAAGCAATGCAATGTACCACAGAATTGACGTTTTCATTCATCGATGCGATCTCGCGTCCTGCTTAACGCTATAGTGTTAGAGTGAGATCGCAACTGCGGCATCCGAGATAGTTTGGCAACGTGCGTGATGAAAACGGCGCGGAATTTAAATATTATTCTTTGAGTACGTAAATCTGGCATCGCAGCTTCTAAAGCGCGCGGCTGGTACGGTGCAGCGCGGAGTTTAATATTCTTATCAATTCTTGTGACATGAATGAATTACTTGGTTGCTTTACAAGTTTACGGGTGTAGTTTTTTTTTTTTTGTGGGCTCATCTTTGAATGCAAGCCGGGCTTTTCGGCTTCTATGGAGGTACCGCCACTGATAGGCACCATCCCCATACAAAAATCACACATTTGTAATGTACTATCATTGTAGCGTATATATGAGTGATCCCATTATAGGCTTTAGGCCACACCATCCCAAACTGTAGGTGTTGTCAACATGGTAAATGGAGTAAATAAAGAGGATAGGCAGTATCCCCAACAGAAATCACACATTTGTAATGTATGCCAAGCATGTTAAATTATGACGATTGAAGCAATAGGCCTGTGTCCAAAATTTTTTTTGTCCGTCTTGTAGATTATTAAAAAATACTGAACAAGTACTTTTTTCTTTTTTGACGTAATCAAAAGATTACGGCAATACATTTAGTTAAAATGTGGCATGACGTCATGCCTTGCTAGATTGCTACTGGGTTGTGACGTAGCGAGCCCCCCACTCCCCAACTTTAATGCGTGTTTTCTTAGTTATTTTTGATTAATATGATAAAGCAAAAAATACGTGTCTAATATTTTTTATTATCTGAAAAACGGGCTAAATAGAATTTCTTTTTTTTTACCTAGACAACTACCGTATTATAAATGGGAGGCTCGTGTTCAGCAGTACCGATACCATAATTATGACAGGAGTTTCAACAGTAGAAGCAGAGTAAAAGGATATGACAATAGTAAAAAGTTCACCAGGGTTCTACCTCCTCCCCAACTAACTCTAAAACACAGAGCATCGACAGCAACAATCAATAAGAATATAAATAGGAAACGCATTCGTAACTGTCCATGACAACACATCTCTTTAAAACAATTACTACTTACATTCAATATTCTCAACACAATTAATCAATCGTTGTGTAACATTAAGCGGCTGCATCGCTTTCTTGATGTGTATCGTCTACTCGACGTAATAATTAGGCTAGTTGTGCAGCGTAAAGCGCATTCGTCAAGTGCTGAGATGCGCGAAGAGAAGTTTATAGTGATGGTAATGGTTCGATAAAGATTTTATCGATGTTTTTTTGGGTTAACTTTATGATTAGTGAATTCAATAAATGCAATGTCGAAAATAGAGATTTTTTTAAATGCAGTGTGACTAAACCATTTCAATTTGGCATACGACAATAAGTAAATAATCTATGTTCGGTACTTATTTGCGAAAATAATGACAAAAAATAAGACTTTTATTTTTCTGAGAACGAAATGCAAATTGCTCGACTTATTTATTGAGTGTCCTTTAGAATCGTCTAGAATTGTGTGATATCTATGTAAATCACAGATGTAAATAAGAATGAACAAAATTTTTCGTCGAATCTGCAATTTATAGTAGCATCACGTAAAATGGTACCTACTCTGCTTACATACATAAGTACTTCCCTTGTTTTCTTAGTTTTTGGTTTCTTACAATAATTTACGTAGGTACTTATTTTTATATTGCTTTTACACTTATTCATGATTTTTTTTATGATAAAAACGTTTCTGCGTGGATGTAGTAGAAATATTTATGAACCGGCAAATGGCATTTTCTGTACATTAAGACTTTTCATGTTAACAAGTACTAACCTTATTTTCCCTCATTAGGTCAATCACAATTGATTTTTTTTATTTCTAACTAGCTTCCGCCAGCGGCTTCACCCGCGTGATATCTTTATAAGTTAGTCAGTAATAATATAACAATCTACTGGTGAAATTTTTTTTTAAATCAGTCTAGTAGTTTTTAAGTTTATTCATTACAAACAAAAATACAAAACTTACCTCATCATAATTTAAGTGTAGATTATTAAACTTACAATATTTATTCAATAAAATTTCTATCGACATCACCACTGTCCCATCACTATTCTGCATCTGTGTCAGATGTGCGGCAGGTGGCGCGCGCGCAGGTGATCGCCATACTAGGCGCACAGCCTTGCCCGCTCCCGCCAAAATCTTGCGGTGGCCTTACACGACGCTATTGTTCACTAGACAGGCATCATGCTCCAAGAGTATGATATCGAGAAGCTACCTAACCTGTCTTTTGGGCACGCTATTTCTGGCTGAAGTCTCCATACTTTGCCTTTAGTAAGTGGTAATGTGCCCAAAAGGAGGTCTCTATGTGATATTTTTTTATTGTAACAACATTACGTCTGTAATCTCCGAGGGGTTCGTCAGAGGGGTCGGCTTCCAGTCTAATCGGATGCAGCTGAATACCAGTATTTTACATGGAGCGACTGCCTATCTGACCTCCACAACCCAGTAACTAGGTAATACGATACCCCTTGGTAAGACTGGTTGTCAGACTTTCTGGTTGTTTTTCTTGTTGTCGGGTCGTCAGAAGCCCGAAAGTCTGACAACCAGTCTTGCCAAGTGATATCGTGTTACCCAGTAACTGGATTGTGCAGGTCAGATAGGCAGTCGCTCCATGTAAAATACTGGTATTCAGCTGCATCCGGTAAGATTGGAAGCCGACCCCAACATAGTTGGGAAAAAGCTAGGCAGATTGATTGACAATGGTAATAACTCTAGTGTTATAATAAAAAATAGGTACCACTTTTAATAAATTAATAGTTGCACACTTGCATTCAACGTTTTAAGTAACACGTTTTCAGAAAGCACGTGCTTAGCGCTCCACGTGGCTAAAAACGGAATTCTCGTTTAATTAATGTCTCAGACAAAGCTTTCTGAATAGAATGCTTTCAATAATCGAGGGTTAGTCTTTATAGAAGATATGAAAATGAAGGCTTCCGCAGACAGGCACGGCGCGACTCTAGTGGAACAATTTCTATGAAAACTTCACGGAGATTGTTGCTGTCTGCGGCAGCCTTAAGGGTTAACCCTTTCGGTACCGCCGCGCTGACACGACCCGCGTGTTTGTTAATTTCGGTGAATGGTGCCTCTGATCTGCTCGGCGTTTTTATCGTGATATGTAGAATTTCATGAAAATAGGGGTGGCTAGGAAACTGTTCAACATACATCCAGAAAACTGAGGACACTGGACCGGGTGGTCAGCCTCGATAATACTTTGCTGGCTGACTAATATTTTTACCACGACATACATTTTTTTGGATTTCGTTCTCGTTTGGTGTCAAACGGAACCCTATTGCTAAGCCTCCGCTGTCCATCCGTCAGTCTGAAATTAATAATTCCCCCATACAAGAAACGTGCTTTTTCGGCGTTTTTTGCTCGATCCTTAATACGGTACGGTCCTTAAAACTCTTCGTATGCGAGTCCAATTTGCACTTGGCCGGTATTCTTACAATCACAATACGAGGGAAGGATATTATGTCAAGCAAATAATATTGGTTATAATGTAATAACTATGATCATAGTCGCTAACATGTGTTGCTAAAAATAGCGCTAAGGGCGGACTATCTCGTTCCTAGACGACTAGAAGATTATGTCAGGTGCTTAGGAAGCAACACCTGTGTAATAAATAAATAAAAATATAAACCTGAGAATACCTGATTTCCATCCTCCCAGTGTTTAGTATAAAGTTGGTAAGTTTCTTACCAGCACTCGTACCATAACTGACAACCCTACGAGTTTTGTCGACGGAAGAATAGACAAAATGACAGATTGTGATTAGTGTCATTTTATCTGTTCTTCCGTCGACAAAATCTGTTAATATTTTGGTCATGCTAATCGGAAAACGAACACGTCACTCCGGGGCCGATTGCTGTCAATGGCGGTGCTCTCTAGGTTGTTCGAGATTAAGTTTACCTCGGGCAAACTCTGCAGTTTGGTAAAAACAACTTTGAAAGCGAGGCTAACAGAAGAATTCAGCTGGGCTGGGCAGCGTTTGGGAAACTTCGTCGAGTCTTCTCGTCGCGTATTCCACAGAGCTTAAAGACGAAGGTCTTCAGTCAGTGCGTCCTGCCTGTTATGACTTACGGAGCCGAAACGTGGACACTCACGGTACGGCTGGTCCATAAATTCAAGGTTGCTCAGCGAGCCATGGAGCGGTCTATGCTTGGAGTCTCTCTGAGTGATCGAATCCGGAACGAGGTGATCCGGCAGAGAACCAAAGTTATCGACATAGCTCACAGAATAAGAAAGCTGAAGTGGCAGTGGGCCGGCCTTATCAGCCGTGGAATCGATGTCCGTTGTGGTACACGTGTTCTAGATTGGAGACCGGGAATCGTCAAACGTAAGGTAGGACGCCCTCAGGCTAGGTGGAGTGACGATCTTCGCAGGGTGACTGGTTGCAGCTGGATGAGAGTTGCCGAGAATCGTACTGAATGGCGTGCAATTGGAGAGGCCTATGTCCAGCAGTGGACTGCTATAGGCTGATAATGATGATGATGAATCGGAAAACAGCGATCATTTTTGCCAGCATATAAATACCTAGTAATAGCGTTTGAGCAACAATTGATGAACTTATAAGAAAAAACTATCTCTTTCTAAAAATCAATGCAATTTGTTGTTCTTATAATAACCTTACCTACATATATTTTATGACCACACATGGAGTCTTTTGTTCGATATTTCCAAACACATTTTCACAACGAAATCCGATTTACAATAACTTAATGTAACTTTTATTTGTACTAAGAAGTAATTACAGAACATGAGGAAGTAATAACATTCATCAGGTTCAATTTCCTGCAATTTTACGATTATTGCCAAAACTCTCGTCATCATTATAATCTTTTATGTATGGACAGGATGTAATATTGATTTTATTCGTTGATGTAGAATTGATCATGTGTTGGACTTTGAGCGACTGTTTCTACACTTCTCATGGCTGTAGAAGTGTTGAATGAGACCACTAGTGCTCGTAGGGTTTATACAGTGTGAGTCTTTATAATATGCACATATAGAAATGAGGGAATTTATGCTTAAATTTATCGACGGAAAAAATATTTAAAAAATCTTTTTTTTTTTTACGGAATAACGTGTAACTTTTAAACTAAATGATCTATCGCGATGAGACAAACTCCATCATGATTGGAAGTCCTCTGTATTTTATTTTTTTATTTTTGTCACTGTATTTTTGTAATTTTATGGATTAATTTTTATCTGAAATAAAATGATTAATAATAAAATGAAAATTGTGGAAAAAAATACCCTCAATTGAAAACAAACATGTTTTTTTTTTTGCAAAAATCTGTTTTTTATCAATTTTTACAATAATTATAAAATTTCTCAATTGAAAATAAACATGTTTTTTTAAATAATTTTTTACAATAATTGTAAAATTTCTCAATGAGACAAAAAAAAAAATGTTTTTTTTACATTTTTATCGACGGAAAAAATATGAAAAAAACAATTCTTTTTTTTTTCGTTCTTTCGTTCTCATGTTTATTTTCAATTGAGGGTAGTTTTTTTCCACAATTTTCATTTAATGAGGACGCCTAATTACTTCCAATCATGATGGAGTTTGTTTCATCGCGATAGATCATTTAGTTTAAAAGTTACATAAAAGTTACAAAAAATAAGATTTTCCCTCATTTAGATAAGTGCACATTATAAAGACACATAAATATGTATTACAAATACATATTATGTCCTAATAAGACCTATGAGTAATGAATAATCAGCCAATAATGTTCCCACTGCTGGGACACAGGCCTCCTCTCTGTGAGAGGGACTGGGCCATAATCCACCACACGGGCCCAATATAGGTTAGTAGATGTCACATGACTTCGAATTTTTGGTTCTACGACATTCCAGTTTCCTCAAGATGTTTTCCTTCACCGTTATGAGCAGTGGTGATGAATTAAATACACAAGGGTGAATATTTCATTTCGTGCACATTATGATCTTTGGAGAATTGTTAAAAAAATGTGCCTAATCATGTTCATTATTTATTTTTTTGAAAGTGTTTAATGATGTTATGTGAAATATAAAAAAGGGACAGTTATCAGACTTTTAGTTTTGAAGATATTAGCGTTTGTTTTTTTTGATGGAACGGTAATGAGATTTAACACAAACGGTAATTAGATAGATATCTATTTATGGTACTGAGGTTGAAAAATGGTAATTAATAATACAACAACTGTTCGATAAATCAGCCTTTAATTGCACTACAACAAACCTATAATTAAACTTCGAGATAGGTACATCTTTTTTCTTTCTTTCTTTATATAATAATGAAACTATAAAATAATACAGAAACAAAACTTAATCATACAAAACTTTAAAATAATCTTTGATATTGTAGCTTTCTTTATTATTATTTATTTCCTTTATTTCATTTTTAAACATACTTTTTACATTTTTAAATATTCTTCTAAAAATTATTTAAAAAACATTTAAAAATATAAAAAAATATTTATTATTATTGTAGCTTTTTCTTTGCTGTCTCCTGGCTCTTGGGGTCATATCGCCTACTGACAGAATTGTTTTTTCTTCCTTTCTTTTTAGGTATCTTTGGTATTCTTTTTCTTTTTGTAAAGCATAAAGAACAGGATCTGATTTAATATTTTCATATCTTTTTCTGCGTGCTATTTTTGCCCTTTCTAGTATTTCTTCTCTTGTACGTCTTCTTCGAGTCATTTTGGTCTAAAACAATATTATTGTTTTTATAGAGACATTATATGACAAACGATCACAATATGTAGGTAAGTCCCTTTTAGTCCGTTATTAATTAAATTAACAAAACCTGTGCATTTTTTCTTACTTGTCTTAGTTTGAAAAATATAATGGTGTGCTGGTAACCAAAGACTTTATAATAGATTGGGAAATTATTGAATATAATGACTGAATTAATTTAATCTATCATAACGTATTCGTTATATCCCAAATAAGACAAGTAAGGAAAAATACAATGTATACAGTTTTGAATCACAGAATATAATCATTACCGTTCGTCTCTTCTCATTACCATTCGAATAAAAAAGGACGGTAATTAGAAGGATGGTAATTAGATTTGTAAATATTTTCTATAAATTACCGCTATTTGGAACAGGTACCTCATTGTTAAGGTTATCAGCGGAAAAAGAGACTTATACCGAATACATCTGGCAAATAATTCTTTGATAAAAATAAATATAACTACCTTTCATAACACGAATGGTAAGCAGAAATATTCCGAACCACGTCACTTTTTGGACAGGAGAACTTTAATTTACGTAGCTAAAATCACTCTTTCATGCGTGTGTTCGACTCGGTAGCCGAGCGTTGACGTCGTCGAATATTTTGTGCGAAGCGCAGTACACAGTGACGCTTAAATATTGAAATATCTGATCGAACATACCGTCGAATGGTAATTATGGGAACGTGTAGGGACATTTTTCAAAGTTGTATGAAACCGCTTAAATATGATCTTCCTTCAACCATAAATCGTCTATGTATAGTTTAACTGTCCTGTTATCCTTATAAGTAATAAAAATGTCGTTCTTCAAACACAGTTTTTAACAGGATGTGCCAATTTGGTAAAATCTGGTAAAAGGGACACAGATGGTAATTAGATTTTAGATTCTTTGTTTTAAATTTAGTGCATTTCTAATTTAAAAAAAGTTGTTCTAAGCCTTGTGCCTAATAGAACACCATATTAACTATACAAAAAAAATGTTAGGTTCAAATTCTTTCAGCGTTTCATATATTCTTTATCGTCTGCCACGTAATATGCACGAAATGAAATATTCACCCACAAAGTAAAGTGCTTGATTTTTTTTTTGGGTGGGAAATTATCAAATAACTTCTCTCACTCTTATTGACTAAAACCTACCCATGTTGCCGGGGGCCACGATCTATTTCTATTTTCTTCGCAAAAAGTGCTTGCATGGGTTCGAATTCACGACCTTACGACTCGTAAGTCAGGGCCGATATCAGTGGAGTACCACTGATTAAGACCTATGATTGTGAGCTTATATGCACTGATAAGATGGTGGGACAGACATTTTATGAATATTTTTCAAGCCAGAAGTAAAAAAGCAATGCCACACAGATTAAACAGAAATTAAAGGAAAATAGGAGATCCAAAATTTGACTTTCAAGTATTGATATTAGAATTGTATTGAATCAATAAGAATAAAAAAAATCGCTTCATGTAAAATACTGTTATTCAGCTGCATCCGGTTAGACTAGAAGCCGACCCCAACATAGTTGGAAAAGGCTAGGCAGATGATGACAATAAGAATAAAAAAATTGGATTATTTCTGCTCTAAAACAGAACTAGTAAAAACGTTCTGAACAATTTTACACAGGAAAATAATCACCATGTCATAATGTGTATAGCAACTCATTAATTGTAAAAACCTTGACCCGATAAATAAGTGCTCTTTCCCCTTCCCGACAACAGCACGCACTTATACAACCTTCCCAAAATACCGAAAAAAACATTTCGAGACTTAATTTCAAGATATTAATAAATTATCAAGCACGCAAAAGTAAGAACTCGGATAGTAAAAGTATCCATCATCAGTTTTCACTTAGGCTGCGCGTGCGCATGTCCCTGAGACTAACGGTACGTCGGCAGATGGCGCCGCCGTCGTCGACGGAGCATTGTAAACAACGTGTTTATAACAGCTATATTATTAACGTAATATATTGGTGTACATTCATTTTTTAGACCAATATGGTAGTAGAACACAGTGTAAGAAAAGACAGAAGTCTAAGGCACAGGACATACACAAATGGGGAGAGGTGTGGGCGTGGCGACGGTATGGCGCGGGCGTTGCGCCGCCCGTTTATGGTTACCATTTTTTGAAATATGAAAAGTCTTGACAAAAAGCCTGACATTTCAATAAAACTCCGGACATTTTAGTCATAAAATCCAATTATTGTTTGATATCGATAGGTTTATTGTTTTTAGATGAATGAGAAGTTAATAAATATTAAAGACTAATTTGGTATTTCTTGAATAAGTTTCTATCTAAGCCAAAAAATCCGTACAAATTAAAGAGCCGGACAAAGTCCGGACAAAAGTCTAGAAGTCTGGACATGTCCGGACAAATCCGGACAGATGGTAACCCTACGCCCGTTTCATATTTCATACAAAATGTATAGGAACGACGTGGCGTTGCGCTATGGAGACCTACAGTACAGCGCTGATTTGAAGTCTATGTACCCATAGACACCCAAACTTCACACTTTTGTCCCATGTAATATGGGGCGAGCCTATTGCCATCAACTGGGCAATAATTCAGACTCCGGGTTGCCACTGAGAACACCTCACCCAATACAGACACTATAGGTACACATCTGCCCGTCCCTTCGGGGAATACAGGCGTGATGTTATCTTATGTTATGTTTATGCAGTCGCATTTGTCATTTGTAATCCTAGTGGTTACAAATTACTTACAAATGGAAAATTAACGAGTCAATTTGTAATCCTAGTGGTTACAAATTACGAATGGAAAATCAACGAGTCAATTTGTAATCCTAGTGGTTACAAATTACAAATGGAAAATCAACGAGTCAATTTGTAACCCTAGTGGTTACAAATTACGAATGAAAAATCAACGAGTCAATTTGTGACCCTAGTGGTTACAAATTACAAATGGAAAATCAACGAGTCAATTTGTGACCCTAGTGGTTACAAATTACAAATGGAAAATCAACGAGTCAATTTGTGACCCCAGTGGTTACAAATTACAAATGGAAAAAGCCAGGACACCGCCTTTCTAGTTCTCATGAACAGTAAAGAACTAAACTTCTGCAGTCCTCTATATTTATTGTTTCTTAGTAGATTTTAATAACTAGCACTTTTATCATTGGAGAGTGGAATAATTTCTCACTGTAGGGAATAATTTAGTTATAATAGTGTGTTGTATTGATAAGTATGGATATTTCGCGCAGAAACTTTTTGATTGATCGTACGGGTTTGTAAGTATAGAGGTGGTGGTTTTACGTATGGATATTTTTGTAAGCTACAGTCAATACTTGATAATATGATGATATGTAAATTATTGCTATTTTTGTCCAGGAGAAAGTTAAAGGCAACTCGGAGATGCAGCCAATGATGCCGAATGGAAAAAATAAATGCGGAAGATAAAGGGTGAATTTTAGGAGCATCAAAAAGCATTACCTTGCCACGACGTTCAAAAAGAACTGATTTAGTCCATTTCGAGTATTTAAATTACTTTTGAGCTTGCAACTTGTACATTAATGGTGATGGCCAAGTGGTTACGCTTGTGACTTTTTCAATTCGTATGCTTACTGAGTTTATCTTGGACATTCCTAACATCGGTGAAGGAAAACATCTTGAGGAAACTTGGACTTATAGCTAATATAAATCTGAAATCGCAACCTATCTTGAGCAAGCGTGATGATCAATTTTCGTGCCTTCTCTATATGAGAAGAGGCCTTTGCCCTGTAGTGGTACAGTAATAAGTAGATATTATTAACTTCTGCGAGGAGCTCGTAGCTAAGTAGTAACAGCCGCACGGGTCGATCAGGTTAAGCTGCGCTTGCCGGGGTTTGTCCGTATATGGGTGAACATCTTTACGTACGGAGACTCCACCGTGTCTCTGAAGCAAGTTAAGATCTTTGACAGTCGTTACGAGTCGTCAGAAGCCCGAAAGTCTAACAACCAATCTTATCAAGGGGTATCGTATTACCCAGTAACTGGGTTGTGGAGTTCAGATAGGCAGTCGCTCCATGTCAAACACTGGTATTCAGCTGCATCCGGTTAGACTGGAAGCCGACCCCAACATAGTTAGTTAGTAGGAAAAAGGCTAGCATTTTCCCTACTGGAACTGGAACTGGTTGGACTTATCTGCATATACACCATAGTAGTTAAATAACTCATCATCTGTTACGACGCCTCATTGAGGTAGATAACAATTAAAATTCTATTGTGTCTCGTTAATGACAGTTGAAAGGATAACAGGAATAAATAAAATAAATTACTCTGAGGTAAAAAATTCGCGTTCAAATTCAATTTGAAACTCACTCAAGGTTCCACTTTAGAAAGAGAGAATTTCTCTATAGGTACAAGTCCAAATGTCAATGGAAGACCTTAAACTGACCACGGTACATAAATGCTCATGTGTCGTCCACATTTCAACGTCCATCGCTCTCTGGACAAGATAACGATCATGGTTATTTGCCAATGTAGAGTAATTAGTTTTTTTTTTTTTTTTTTTCTTCTTTGGCAACTGAGCCGATGTCGACTATTCTGCCAGCGTCATGTGGTGAAGTAATTAGTTGTTACTTACTTCAAGTTGGTCACTTGTCTATGGATATGACAAATTTGACACTATCAATTTCATGTTGAGCGTTTATTCGGAAAATGGGCAACATCGTAAATAGCTGTCAAATATTTCGCTGTTTTGATTAATTTGGCAATATTACTGTATGGAAATATGAAATATGACTAACTAAAATATTGATTATAAATATCGTAACACCGAATATTTAGATTTAGATGTAAAAAAAGAATTTGGAAACTTTCCAAATGCCTTTTTTACACCTAAAACGGTTACAACATCAAATTCAGTGTTATAATTGCAATTTATTATTGATATTCTAGTTCACTAGTTAGCGATATTTCGTATTTCCATACAGTAATATTGCCAAATTAATCAGAACAGGTAAATATTTGACAGCTATGTGCGACGTTGCCAACTTTTAGAATGAAGGTCCATAATTTGGACAATTATTTCACTGAGGAATTTTCTAAAGAATAGTGGATAGGTACTCAACATTTTTGACGTTATTATCTACTAGAAACAAGCGTGTAATTGAGCGTATGCGATGGCTGGACATAGTGCTCTCTCATTAGAGAGCACTATGTCCAGCCCAATTGCACGCCACTGAGCTTCAGCAAATTATGGTCCCACTTCACCCGCTGTATGTCTTTTGGCGATTTCAGACCATGAGGATCAGATTAATCTCTTCTTAGATCAGTCACATGTCCTCTTTTAAATTTAGTCCACGGTATTTGGACCTTAAGGGCATCACAATACATCGTTCATACTTTTGAAGTAAAAAGTTCTAGCTCACTTTGCGCTCTTTCGGTGTCGCTGAATCGGGTACACTCGGCTTCAGTCGGTCGGTGATCGGCTTCTATCGTGTGGTCTGCACCTTGGATAAGCACACACCCTCTTTTTTATCTTCTAATCGTCACTTTTGCCCATAGTATAATTCAATGTGGGCAGTGCCATCAAGAAGAGCAATGGTGGCCCAGTGGTGACAGCCGCGACTTACGATCTACAGATCGTAGGTTCGAACCCAGGCAGGCGCTTTACTTTGTGTAAATTATTTCGTCACCATTGCTCTCAAAACAGTGAAGGAAAACATCATGAGGAAACCGGCATGTCCTAGAACCAAAAAATTCGAAAACATGTGACATCTACCAACCCGCACTGGGCTCGCGCGGTGGATTACGGCCCACTCCCTCTCACTGAGAGGAGGCCTGTGTCCCAGCAGTGGGAACAATATGTTAAGGCTGATTCAAGATACACAAACCCTCAAACGGGCGGTTAAAGCCTATTTTTAACCCGTAAAAGCGATAATCGAAACAATGAGCAAGCATAACGGTGAAATGTGATAGAGCACCGGCCTGCGCCTGCGGTTTTTATGTCGCCGGCCAAATGTCAGGGCCTTGTCATGTACTTACAAGATGTCGTTTGAGACGAACGGGCTGCTCTCACACCGAACTGTAGCATGAGGCAGCAAAGTGAAGGAGATGTTGCTAAGCCGCGGTGAGATACCTACTATGGATTATTGATATTGGCAAAAAGAAAAGGTGATGGATGACAGACAGATGATCTTACAAAAATACAATTAAGTTTGAACATCACGATGTTTTGGTTTGACCGTTGACCCCCAAACTAAGCAGGGCTTGTATCTTGGGGGTCGGAGTGCGATTCAGTTGAAATGGAAGTTTTTTTTTTTAAATTTGATAAAGCTTTTATAGATTGTAAAGAAAGATTGTGCTTTTATGTAAAATGATTGCTGAATATCATAAGTTTTGCAAAAATCAAGAGAAAAGCCAAGAAAGCAATAAAACACGAAAAAGGAAACAAAATGAGAATATGATATAATATTGAAGATGTTTTTCTGTGTATGTGAAGCCGGGTCTCCTGCGCGTGTTTTTTCGGAACATTACACAAAAAACCTTACACATAAACATTTACTTTCATACAAAATATCGTGTTTGCATACACAAATTACCTTTTTGCTGCGATGTTTTTGTGTAAAAACACGCGCAGGAGAACCGGCTTTAGATTTAAGTTTTCAAAACACATCCACGATACTGCTGGAGAAATTCAACAAGTGAGCAAAGTTCTTAGAAAACAAATGAATACAAAAGAAACATAACAAAACCAGTTTTTTGGATGGTAGGGTCTTTTTTCTTGGAAGTCTTTTGGTCTTTGAAATTTCATCACGGCAAAATTACGCGTTACACCACGGTGTAACAGACGCCCAAATATTGCCGATCACTTTACGAATTCACATCGGAATGTAAACACCAACTGTTTTACTGTTGTGCGTGCAAATGACATTTTTATTTCACAATTTTTGTTTAGCGGACAATTTAAGGCAACACTGATGATGAAATAACGGGATGTTGGCAACATTGAGAGTATGGTCCAGTTTTATGACAACTTGTAAATAAAATGGCCGTAATATGTAGCTTTTGTTTACGAAAACATTTTATGATGATTATCTGGACAAAAAGTCGAAAAAATTACGACATTTTTGACATACCATGTTACACATTATCTGAGATCCTTTATTTATAGTTTGTAGTTTTAATTGCAACAAAACTGCATATAAAGACACTTTGAAACTATGTATTGGCAATTTTACCTACCCAACCCTAATTACATTATTTTTTTCTATATATTCTAGTCGTTTTTGGCACTCGCCGTCCGCTGCCGCGGCACCGCTCGCTTCGCTCGCTCGGCTCGTGCGTTGGGGGTCACAGTTCTAACCTAACCTTTTTTGCGAGTACCTATAATTATTTTAACCTAAACTAACTAGTTCGGTTCCGGGTAGTACTTGATTACTGGAATATGGAAATAATTGATTATGGAAATATATTAATGGAATAAAAATATTTTATATATCCTCCAATATTATGCCAAATTGCCAACCCCATGTTCCGCTTTTTTTTTCCAAACTCAGCGCCGGCAGCCAATTCGGAAACCGGGCGGCGCTGGCAGCTGAGGCCCTTCCAATTTTACATAATTATTTAGTGACTGCCTCGTTGATCTAGCTGTCGCAAGTGCTACTATTGAGGTCTTGGGTTCGATTCCCGGGTCGGTTAAAATGTTATTGGGGTTTTCCATCTGGAATTTCTCAGTAGCAGCCCGGAGTCTGAATTTGTGCCCGGTTGCTGGCTATACGCTCGCCCCAACGAGGTGTGAATTGCAACAAAACTGTATAATTTATAAAGACACTTTGAAACATTGTTTTGGCAATTTTACATCATTATTTATTGGCTAGTATTTCAACCTAGTCTGTATCTCATCAAAGATAGTATCGATAATTTTAGTATCGGTACATTCTATTTTATCCGTTTCTATAATAGAACTTTTTCAGAATCTGCCATATTATAAATTTGACATTTCAAGTACCTAGTCGGTCTTGTAATGTAATGGATTGGGGCTCGTTAAAGACAAAAAATCCTGTATTTAGCCTTTTCTGATAGATCAATACCAGCGGCAGGGGGTCAGACAAAATTAAAAGAAAAAGACCAAATAAATATATATCAGAGAAACTCCTAGTCTGCAATAAAGTTTACGTTCTATATTTTTTACTGTGTTTACATGTCATGTACAAAACGCACCTACAAGCAATTCCAAGTTTAAATATGTACTGAATTTGAAACTCAAAAATATCGATAGGGGCGTGGGAAAAAGGCCTTCTGTTCCAAACTCTTTTTTTCAAATCCTCATTGTGGATTACACCTGCTAGCCGTTCGCAGCTTTCGATAAAAAAATCACTGCGTTCTTTTTTCGAATGGACCTATCGTTCGGTCGATATTCTTATGAGTAGGGCTGATTGGTTCGTTGATGGGTCGGATACATTGGTTACATGCATAAAAATGTTGTAGTAAATCTTGCTACTTCTTCTTGATAAGTCTTTTGAAGGGTCATTAATTGCGAATTGGGTCTAGAGCAAATTTCAAAAACATGACTTAAATGTATTTTCCTTTACATTATATTCAAGTTGTTTCCAAGGCAATTAAAAACTTCTCTCGTTAGCTAGCTCTAAAGTTTTCAATGATGCGCTCTGTCTGACCCATCGTAACTTAATAATGTTAACATTTAATGATGCCTCGTAACTGGTTATTTCACCCCATTTTTTTATTTTTAAAGTAGTCGTGAGATACTGTGTATACTACGATTATTAAGTGGTAGAATCACGACGCGGTAATTTGTTTTTTTTTTCTCACTCCGTTGCATCACGATCGATGAAGGGTTATTGATCATTATAGACATCATAACGCGATGCCCCATTTTTTTCTCAACAAAGAATCTTATTACGTTTATTTCTCGAATTAAATCCGACGTGTAATTTAGATCGTAGCCTAGAGACTTATTTGAATGTAAAAACAACCTACCGCGTTCATAAAATCGTATAATGTCTACAAAAACTTCTGAAACCCACAGAAAAAAGATAAAAAAATCACACTACGTAATTTAGTCAAATTAAGCAGAACGCTGTCACGTACTATGCGATTGAGTTCAATGTAAAAAAACAGTTCACAAACCTGTTATTTTGAATATTCCCGTCATTCGTAGACATCATAGTCGATTTTGTCGCTTTTCAATTTAGTCGAGTAATGGCCGACCACCGATGAATCTGTTCTACGTGTAACTTGATTTAAGAAAAAAAAAACAATCACCTGTACTTCCGTCCGTTCGTTTTTCAAATCGGCGGCGATGACAGCAATTTAAATATTTAATTTTGGAACGATATTTATAAAGTGAGGATGTCACGACCGAGTTTTGTCGAACATAGTTATAAAGCTGTATTGTTTTGCTTATTTTTTTCTTCTGTGATGTATGCCGAAATCTATGGTGAATAAACATAAGTGATGTCGGCTTTATTAGAACCTATCAATATTACGCACATGGTGGATATATCCCACATGAGGGATTACCCACATATTTTAGGGATATAGTGTTATCATATAGGAATACTTTATAAATTGCATTCATTAGGATTGAGACGTTTTCTGAAAAACATTTAAATAGGTACTATTAAATATAAAGTAGACTTCTGTTCCACGAAAACATTACAGAGCTTCCTACATTGTTATTAGTGCAAATTAAATACCACCAATTATGTATTACCACAAAGTAGTACGTTTAATACCCCTCCGCAAATTTCAAGAAAATTCCAGCAGAACATTCAATATTAAAGCAGCATGCAAATTACAATTACCAAGCAATCTTATAAAAATTTTATTAATGCGATTGGGATCGCAACACTGTTGTTGCCTTCATAATAATTCAGTAAAGCCATAAGAATTAGGTGTCGATCATTTACGAAGGCTCGTTCGGCCACCTTCGGAAACCTTCGGCCATATATGGCGGTGGCGCGTGCACACCGGCCATCATTACCGCGAGACGATCACATTCCATTTTTAAGAGGTCCGTTGATTGATAGATAAACCATGAACTTCTCGTTGTGGGTTGCTGTCAATCATGCGTGATATCGAAATGGAGCAAGGTCATGCAACTACTATTATGATGATCTAAAATCACAAGGCGACAACTGGTCACTTACTTTAGCCAACATGCTGTGGTGGCCTGGAGGTCTAGAAGACTTTAAATCCCAGTCAATATAACTTTTGCGGTCGGGGTGGGTAAGGTTAATGAAAAAAACTTCCATTGAGGATAATACTTTTTTATTTTTGCGACACATTTTACAACATAACGTGCCCATGGCAAGCCCCTGTCATAAGTTTTTATCTGTCAGGCTGCCACGTCAGTGACAGTCCGACACTAAGGTCTGTTATGACGGAGGAGTTCGTAAACTGCTATACTTTTCAGTGACGTGTGTTTTGTACTTTAATAATATCAGCTTATTAGCCCACGTTCGCATGGACGTAAAAATATCGCGGCGGTATTTTTTCGCACACTGGATTTTTAACGCTCTGCTTAGCGCCGAGAGTTGAAAACCAACAGTGTGTTTTTCGGCGCTGGGATGCACTCTGTTGGATTCTCAGCGGTCGGCTTAACATCGAGAGTTGATAATCCAGTGCGCAGTAAAATTCCGCCGCGATATTTTTACGTCTGTGCGAACGTGGGCTTATTGTCTCACGGCAGGGCAAAAGGCTCTTCTCTTATAGAGAAGGTAAAGGCAGCAGTGTTTTTATGATTTTATATTTTATAGTCCAATTAGAAGACCCTTAAGTACTGGATGTTTAAGCCCAGAAACATTCAGTGCATCTTCTAATTTACTGACAGTAAAATCTTCTGAAGCAGTATGGGAATAGATTTGTTAATTGAGGTGAGGATTTGTTAAGAAGATTTGATCAGTGAGAAAGTTAACTGTAATAGCCTGGTTCCATTACTGAGCAAGTAAGAAACACATACGATTTTTCTGAAATAACTGGTTTGTAAGAGTTAATTCCAAAATCGCGATCTTGAACACCTAGACATCACTAAAACGGGTCGGGATTAGTGCCGTTTTATTAAATTGACGGAAAGTATCGAACGAAGATTTGAAGATATCTTTATACTGGACTGAAAGAAACAGAATATGTTGCAAAAATAACAGACAGAACCCCGGCAACACACCCCCATCTCGTATTTTGCAGTCATTTATAAAATTGCAACTTAATGTAAACGACCGTTGTTTTTAGTTGTGGCGACACGACATTGCGGTCCATTTTTAACTAGGTAATGTTTTTGACATTTTGTTGCAGTAAGTTGGTAGCACTGTGCGTTTCCTAGTGATGTGCTCGCTGGGATATTTGTTTTTAATTAATCGATATTAATTGTCGGTTTTATAGGCCTAATTACATGGTAGTACTGTCGGAAAACAAAGTTGATATTTTAAAAGAGGCGGCCATTTAATGCAGCAATAACCAGGTCTACTTTAAGTGTAAGTTAACAAGTTTGTTGCATTTTTCGTTGTAAAAAAAACAAGATCAAATTGTGTGGCTATTTAATCTTTTTACGTATGCCCGCGAATTCTGACTTTATAATTTTTATCTAAATGTAATGTAAAAGGTATACAGTATGAAAATACAGAACATAACTTCCAAAAAAATTTTTGCATACATAATCTCTCAAATTATCATTTAAATTACTTAAAAAAATTACAAGTAATTTCACAAAACAAACATGTAGGTACTTACGGCATCACCTGCAATTTCACTCAACGGGTACCTACATACAAACAGACCATAAACAAAGAGGAGCGCAGTACAACCTGCGCCCGCGCAGCTAAGTTTTTGCGCGCTTCCTGGCGCTCGCAGACGGTTCCGTATCCTGCGGAAGTGAGCAGATGAGATTCGGTGGGTTTGTGCGCAATGCTTTGTGTAACTTCCTGTTCGTTCAGGTAGTGTGGAAGGTGCATTATGACCTTGGGCTCGTATTTCATGCATGAGGGATGGGGATGGGACTGGTTTCCGCTGAATGTAGCCTAAGTGCATGTGGGTACTTCCGGTGTTGTATTTAGCTGGCTAGTGGGTTGTGTGATGATTTTGGGACTTATGCAGATGTACTTGTTACGCTGATGTCGTATTGTAATTTCTTGATCTTTTTGCAAAAATTTGTTTGCTTCAGTACGTACAAACTTTCTTAAGTGCGTTTATTCTGAAAGTGGGCAACGTCGCAAATAGATGTCAAATATTTCGCTGTTTTGATTAATTTGGCAATATTACTGTATCATCATCATCATGTATGGAAATATGAAATGTGGCCAACTAGCGAACTTAAAATATTGATTATGAAATGCAATAACTAATATCGTAATACCGAATACATATTTAGTTTTAGATGTAAAAAAAGTATTTGGAAACTTTTCAAATGCCTTTTTTACACCTAAAGCGGTAACAAAATCAAATTCAGTGTTATAATTGCAATATTCTAGTTCGCTAGTTAACCACATTTCATATTTCTATACAGTAATTTTGCCAAATTAATCAAAACAGCGAAATATTTGACAGGAATTTGCGACGTTGCCAACTTTTAGAATAAACACTCTTAAGTATATTCCTTTCTAGATCATGTAGCGGTTACCACCTTTACTTTGCTAATTAAAATTCTATTTCATTTGGAACTAATGTAAACACAATACATAACCTCTTACATCATATTTCTCGTTTGACATTTCAACCTGTCATTCACATTCATATTTCATTCGCATAGACAACAAACGAGGACTAATATCATTATCTATTTATTGCTTAACATGACTAACAAAAATATATTTACAGCTATTACTTATTTACTATATTTACAACACACATAATATCTATAAATATATTTAACAAATCTAACAATTATATTCACACTCCACATCTATTAATTAAAATGTAATTATTAATATGTGAGAGAAACGGAGCGTGCGTTCAGAGAGTGAAATGAATCACGTCGGGGTCACCAATTTAGTGATATGAGGAACAGGGTGTAAAGTCCACTCATCCTCCCTTTTCTATGGTGGATGAGTGGACTTTACACCCTGTTCCTCATACCACTAAAATCATAATTTTTGATAGCGTGTAAGAGCTACTTTTAGATGAATTCCGTCACGGCAATGACGTGTAACTTCATATGACAATACGTTTTTATGTAAAGACGTTCTTTAGGAGGTATGATTGTATATCTAATGCCTTTTGTCGTGCATTACTTCACTTACAAAGCTCTCATTGAAAGGTCACATTGCGTTAAAAAAGCACGTACAGTGCACCTTTTACTTTTTTAAACGAAATTTTTGTAGCTTCCTCCTATTCCTTTACCTTACTTTAGATCTGTGTCCGATTACTTGATTTACCTTTCTAAGGATTCAATGTTTATCACAGACCTTCACAATAAGGTGCAAGCAGATGGCGAACGGAATAACAAAGCACTTGTGCCGAACGATTTATTTTTTCAAACGCCATGTGCTCCTTACACGAATTAAATCCAGCGTTTTTTCCCCAAAAACGTCATATTTGCATCCCAGCATAAGCGACACATGCCACTACGAAAATCACAAAAAAATCCCAAAGATTAAGAAAAAAAGGTCGAAGAAACGACAGATGCACGAAAAGAAGCATAGATGAGCACGTGCCATCTGCCAAATCTTAGAAACGTTCACACAAAGGGATAGATTCGTGTTCACATACAAAAAAATGGTATAAGGAGCACGCACACTAGCGTAAAAGTGCGCGATCGATCAAAGATCGGCGCACGCGCCGTTCGCGGCAGATGGTCTGACGTGATTGGTCGATGGCGTTTGAATTCCGAACTTCCGCACAATAGCGTGATAAGGAATATGACTTATGTCGGCTAAGACGGACAGCTTGATTTATTTTCTCGAGGTAGCCATTTGCAATTGTCGCGATGAATGTATGACAACAATTGGTCCGTTTAAAGCAATTTCTTTTGTAGTTGACTGATGATCTGACATAGAAAGTGTCTTCGATTGATCTCCTATGATTTCTACTTTCTCGATATCAATCATTTATTGTAATTATTCCTTTTATAAGAGTATATGTTCCCATGGTCCAATTTACGGACAATAATTGATATCGTTTAAATGTTTAATGATTTTAATTTGCGTTGACTTGTATCGATTTATTACCGAAGGAAGAAAGATTTGATTCAGTTAATGCGCCATTCGTCGCTCTACATATTGCAGTTAGTCCAAGAATCAAAATGTATACGGTACAATGAAATTTAAAAAGTGGTAGATATTGTTTACTTATTTTGTTCACAAAAAAAAATACATTTAGATACAACATAATTATAATTTGAGTACAAAGGTACTCCTTATTTCTTAAGAAATTTCTTCCAGTCTGCGAAAGGAGAAATGAAAAAGAAATGTAGATAATAGTGTGTGACAACAACAAGAGAAAATATGAATATGCAAAGTCTTAAAACTAAAATGTTAAATATACCTACACGTATAACGCAAAAAATTTACATATACATAAATAAATACATAAAGTTTAAATATATAAACATATATGTATGTAAATACTCACAGTTGAGAGGAAAGGTAATGCTCTTTTACTCGATATAATAATAATAATAATTATGTCGGGAACAGGGTCCAAGCCCTGACCACCGGTGGCTTAGACCCTGTTTCCAACACCAGTGGGCTACTATTTATCATATTTTTAAATGTTTTTTTTTATAAGAATATTTAAAAATGTAAATAATATGTTTAAAAATGAAATAAAGGAAATAATAATATAACTTTCATTTCAGACAACTTAGTCCATATTAGTACAGTTTACAATTCAAGAATATAGCACTATCTACTTAAATAATTTGTAATTTCATTACATTACAATAAAAGGCTAGGATTATAATTACAATAAATGGTATCCATTTATGTCGTGGACGGATATGACACCATGTACTGAATAAATAATTAAAACAACAAAACAATGAGATTGTAGCTGAAGGCACCATTGACAAAGACAAAGACAAATCTCTTTGAATAGAGAAACAGTTTTATGATAAATGTGCTCCGCTAGTGGTATGTCAAAAAGCTTGGCTAATTAGCAAAGTTTTCTTCGTCTCCTTTTCGCTTCCGATAATTACGACATGCCGTCCTACTTCCACGTGTCTTCTAATAATGTGACATTCTGCAGTTTTTTGAAGATCGAATGTTGGGTAGGATATCTACCTCTTTTTACTTATAATACCTATCTACTTTATGTTGTTCAAATATTTTGATAACTACTTCTTGATCATGCATGACGTGTGGTGTCCTAAACATTATTTATTGCTTAGTTTTCTTGGAGTTAGATTAAAGTTGTATGACGCCTGTTGATTGCATGCAACCGGTATCGTGTTTACCCGAAAAATAATTTCAAAGCAAATATTATTGATTGTAATTCCTATAATTCCGTCTTCAACTGCGTTTTTATTGATAAACCTACCATTTGGAACATTATTTCGTTTCTGGATTAAACTACTTAATTTATGGAGGTCTTGATATAATTAGATCTTTATTGATCAGATAGGAAGTCATCTGGCTGTATTAACAGAAATCGATTTCTTCCAATTCAAGAAATATTGATGTCCATCTGCCAACAGCACTGCCGCCATTCTTTAACCCGTACCCTTTCCCAATATTAACATAAGTATTCCGAATTTCATTAATCTAAAAAGCTCCTCAAAAAATAAATAGGCTTAGATTCTTCAAGAAAGACAGCTACCTGGCACTAGCAGCAGCTGCATCACTTAAATCGATCATACCTGCATCTCTTTCTAATCCCAAACAAAATATACGCTGTCCTTTTCTAGATAAGGTGACAGAAAAAATTGAAGAAACGACTGATTGTTGTGAGGGTCTAAGATGGTGTGTTGAAAGAGTCTTTGTATTTCGTGTTTATTCAGTTCTACGTGGATTTATGGACGAATAAGTATGTTATTTACGGGTGCAGGGTTCGCCTGAGACTGTTTGGCCAGGTTTTGCTCTATGGAGTACGTTAGAATTAAGAGTGGTAGAAAGAAAAACGTTGAAAGATCTCCACTGGATGAACGATGACTCTCCGAAAATAATACTCCGTAGCTACTAGGCGCCATCTCCACGGACCAGAGAATCGCGGTGATAGTCACGCTGTGCCTTAAAATTTTCGGCGCGATGATATCGCCGTGTGGAGATTGATTCATTAAGTTTCTATTTAATTTGATGGGACGGGGTGACTATCGCCGTAATTTTCTCGCCCGTGGAGATGATAACTTAGATGCAAACGGCTCAAAACTTAAGGGTAGATCAAACAGTAGGTAGGCTATCCAAAAGCTAGCATGACAATGGTGAACTCTGAAAGATTTTCGAAACAAGTAAGTATTAAGCGATAAGGCTCAATCTGCGTTCAGCGCTCGGTGTAGCAACACGCCGTGTTCGATTTCGCGACAAGTCAATCGTCATCCTGAGGATGCCTCGTTGAGAGGTTTTTTATGGCTCTTTAGAAATAGCTAAGTGAAACAAGTTACTAAATATATCCACGTCTATTGTATTTTATAATGGGTCACGCCTGAATGAATTAACTAAGACTAAAGCATACAAGTTCGAGAAAAACAGTAGCTTTTGTGTTTTAAGAGATGAAATAAGAACTACCACTAGTTAGAAGTCCTAATTTATAAGCTATAAACAATCCACTGCCGAATGAAGACTTTTCCCATGGATTCCTAATGTGCCCATTGGGATAGTCCATTCCCTCTCGTGAAGATGCCTTAGAGACTGAACCAAGCAATCTGCCTAGCCTTTTCCCAACTATGTTGCGGTCAGCTTCCAGTCTAACCGGATGCAGCTGACTACCAGTATGTATCTCGTAGTTGACCTCTGAGATCATGACCACTTAACCGGGCTTTCCTGTGGGTGCCTTAAGCAACTACACTTAAAACCTCTAGCCAGGGGTTATTCAACTATGCTAATTAAAAACTAGGTGAACGCTCGCTAAGGGCACCCCCTGTGGGGTACGAACCTCGGCTTAGGGCGTCAACCGGAGGGAGGACATCAAGGATGGGACGGGCTGGATCAAAGTTTTGATCATGATTATTAGTCAGGGAATTTAAAGCTACGTGCTCAGCTGCAACAACTGCTGGCATCTCGTTATCGAGCAAGAGTAGATCAACCTGTGCGGCTGTTATTACTTAGCCACGAGCTCCTCCGAGACTGAACCAAGGAAAGAATAATAACTTAGAACTTGGACTTCATTAGGAAGTTCTGAGCTAATTCCCTTAACGAGGTAAGAAGTAAGAACTATTATTTAATGTCGTCAGGTAAAGTTCTTAACGAGTAAGTTTGGAACTAACTGCTAACGAACGTTAACTGTGAAGTTTACTTCAGTTGCTTTGGGAGTTGAGAGTTCAGTTGAGAGTTATTTAAGTAAGATAAAGTTGGACTTATGGGGGTGGTAATATTTAAGGAGAAGTAAGCTGTGTTTGGGTAAATGAATAAGGAGTTTATTTTTATCAAAACTTGATCTTGTGGCAGTTCTAGATAAAAAGAAATATTATTATACTTGTTGTTGTTAAAAAAAAACCTTTTAAGCTATTGCATAGCTTTTATCGCGGGCTTTGAGCGCGGTGACCGAATCAAGAAATTCCGTAACGTAACGAAAATAAAACCTAACACCCCCCACTCCGCCTACCATGTAATGACGGTTCCCATGACAACGTGATGTTGTTTGTCATTGAGGTTACAAATACTATGCAATAGCTTTACCGCGGCAGTCTCCGAGTGCCACACGTTTTTTTTAATAAATACAGGAGCCGCACGGGTCGATCCATCAGGTTAAGCTATGCTTGCCAGGGTTGGTCCGTGGATGGGTGTCCATTTTTACTTACCGAGACACCTCTTCCTCCTCCGGGTCGTCAGAAGTCCGAAAGTCTGACAACAACCAGTCTTACCAAGGAATATCGTATTACCCAGTTACTGGGTTGTGGAGGTCGGATAGGCAGTTGCTCCATGTAAAATACTGATATTCAGCTGGATCCCGGTTAGACTGGAAGCCAACCCCAACATAGTTGGGAAAAGGCTAGTCAGATTGATTTTGTTAATAGAAATAAAGACTATGTTTTTTTTTTTTTTCTATATTAAGAGTTTACGAGCTGGTCTTATATAGCGTTAATAATCTCGAGCGATCAAATCGATTGATTTTATCGCGTTACTTTATCGATCATTCAAAAAGCGATTTCAATAATGATCATTTGCAAATACGATAGTAATATTAGTTTTTAATTTAAACAATCGCAGTTCATTGCTATGGTCCTCATAACCTTACACACTCTGCCTTTCATTGGACTATGATTTCAGGGTTTTCAGGTGTCGAATAGAAAATCTGTCTGCTCTAATTTGTTCTTGGTCTTTCGTCACTGAAAACAGTTCTACTCTTAAGAGCGTTTATCCTAAAAGTTGGCAACGTCGCAAATAGCTGTCCAATATTTACCTATTTTGACTAATTTGGCAAAATTACTGTATGGAAATATGAAATGTGGCTAACTAGCGAACTAAAATATTGATTATGAAATGCAAAAAATAATATCGTAACACTTTTTTATACCTAAAACGGTTACAAAATTAAATTCAGTGTTATAATTGCAATTCATTACTAATATTCTAGTTCGCTAGTTAGCCACATTTCATGTTTCCATACAGTAATATTGCCAAATTAATCAAAATAGCGAAATATTTGACATCTATTTGCGACGTTGCCAACTTTCAGAATAAACGCTCTTAATATTCCCTCAATTGCTTATTTAACTACTTACTTGATACTAAGAACATATTCTAATCGTTTTTTCTACTTCTATTATTTCTAAATCGCATGTAAAACTGATACTGCAAAAACCAAAAAACCGGTATTTGTTGAGGATGTTCTAAGATCCATATGAATTCTTAGCCGAGAAGACAAGACTGTCACAAATCCGATGAGAATTCACATGGATCTTAAGACCTTGACAAAAATAGTTTTTTGTACTATGTGCCAAAATACTTGTGTTCACCTATATCGTAATAATAATATTTTTGCACGTGCGTTTTACTTGCATAGAACTTACATTTATCGAAACTTGAAGAAATATTTTTACACGGTATTACTGATGGCTACCTACAAATCAACAGCATTCAAATATCAACCATATCTCGTCACTAATACGGCTAATTTTAGCTTACATAGCCCAACGGATCAAATCGGCTGATTCCCAAGGCTTCACACACGTGAAAAGGTTGTATTTGCGATTTTTTCTTAAGGATTATCTAAAAAAAAATCTTTTCTGCGCTTGCGCAAGGACCGTGGGAGCGAGATCTTCGTAACACGTGCTAACAGTTACCTGGGTTACGCAAAAAAACTTTCGAAAAGCAATTTGAAGGTTTGAAGAATGGTACTAGATTATAAAAAGGAAATTGTCGTGACAATGAGTACTTTTGACAGATTCATACAAGTTTGATTGGCGTCCAGCAGTGACAGAGGTCTTTGATATAAAGTATTTGGTACAATTATGAATAGGAACATATTAGGTACACATCAAGCTAAACATTTCCAGTTTATGCTGATCTCGCATTACATAGGATTTCCGTACAATGCGATGTCAGCTTATACTGGAAATGTACAGCTTGATGTGTAGCCGTGTGTACCTACAATTTCTTGAACTATTGGAGTATTTTCAATTATTGATCTTACAATTGGGTAGTTGCCTAGGTAAACTAAAAAAAATAATCTATTTAGTCCGTCTTTCAGATAATAAAAAATATTAGACACGTATTTTTTGCTTTATCATATTAATCAAAAATAACTTAGAAAACACGCATTAAAGTTGGGGAGTGGGGGTCGCCACGTCACAACGTCGTATAAAATCTAGCAAGGCGTGACGTCATGCCACATTTGAACTCAATGTATCGCCGTAATCTTTTGATTACGTCAAAAAAGAAAAAATATGTGTTCAATATTTTTTTATAATCTACAAGACGGACAAAAAATCCAATTTTTGGACACAGGCCTATTAAAAAGGTTACACACACGTGCAAGATATGCCTAAGAACTTCACAAGTCTTTGTAAGAGCCCTTTTCATAATTATTTGACCTATGTGCATCAGCAGGCTGGGCTTTCTGCTATTGTCCAATATAGCGAAAAACCGAGTTGGCGCGAAAACGAACGAAACAGTTTAGGTATATTACGAAACTAAAATTCATCATACCTTCATGATGAGTCATCATCATCAACATCATTTTGGTCGAAAGACGTCCACTGCTGGACATAGGCCTCCAAGCGTCGCCATATCGACCGGTTATGGGTCTCCATGAGCGACATTAGATATCTTCGCTAAAGTCGACAGGAGAGAACCCTTCATTATGCTGGCTGCCTCGTGATATTACTTCTCTTGAATTTGAATAAGTCATTTAGCTTCGGTGGTGTTTAAGTCCAAGTTCATTTCTAACTTTACAGTTTTTATTTGTATTTATTTATTTATTTACACCCATGCTATAAAACCTCTATAAAAGTTTTTGAAACAGTTAGCTTATGGGCAACATTATAACAGCCAGTGTCATAGTAACCATTACATCATCCAAACGAGTGTTACAATGTTGTACTAAATTTCATTACGCAACTCGTTTCAACGTTCAAACGGGGGACAGCAGCACCCGCTGCACGCATGTGTGTGTGATGTGCTGCTGCAGGCGACGTACATACGTGCAGTTGTACTGAATTTCGTGGGAATTTCTTTATTCTTGATCTTGAATTACAAACACCCAATGGTTTCAGAAAATTTTATAGAGAAGTCATATCATGATTGGTGTAGATAAAGTCTTGTATGCAACTGTTATAGGTAATTAGGTATTAAAACACGAATGTGGGTTTATAGTAGTATCACATGAGTGTTTTAATAACCCTTATTATACAACAGTTGCATAAATAACTATTAATACTTCAAGCACAGAAATGTACAGAGGCGGACTTAATGCCATAAGTATGTTTTTTTTTTTTTTTATGTCCACCGATTTCTCCGTCAATTGTGGACCGATGGACCGATTTCGAAAATTCTTTTTTTGATTGAAAGGGTATGCTCTCGAGGTAGTCGATAGTTTTTGAGTTAGCTTCAATAATACGTACTTTTTCCCGCTTAGTATGTGGATGATATGATAAGTTCCTGTCATTTACACAGCAGGTAGTGGTTTTCGAATTTGTGTGGGGTAGGTACCACAACTAAAAAGTGAAAAATAAAAACTTTTTACAAAAAAAAAACAACCGACTTCCAAAAAACGTTAATTTCGGAAGTCGGTGGCAAAAAACGAAAATTCAAAACCAAAGACACCGACTTCCGAAATTAAAGTTATTTTTCACTTTGTAGTGTTTTTTGGAAGTCGGTTGTTTTTTTTTTGTTTACTTGTTGTGTGTTGTTTTGTATGTCTTTTAGTCTGTGCTAAATAAATCTATTTTCTTTCTTTTTCTTCCTTTGTTTAACCGTTTTTACGAACCCAAGAATGCCATGATCATTTAACTTGACCATAAATGACACAACGAACCTATAACACATTGTATAACATGATATATGGAATTTATCGATTTATTACACCTCACAATATTGGAGCTATAAATAAGAACAATACTAGAGTATTCAGAATATTAAATAACGTTACTTATTATGACCGTTAAAAAAATTGATAATAAAAACTGTAATAATTCGTGTGACGAATCTGTATGAATGTGGCGGCAAGTGGGAGAATGCGACGATATTATGTGGTTCCGTAGGGATTTCCATGTCGACCTTTCGGACTCATGGCTGTACCACAGATAATATAATTCTAGTGATTTTACACATAGGCGTTTTTTTTGGGGTGGGGCAGAAGTAAGTAAACTGGATAAATAGTAGGAATTTGTCTCGATAAAACTTGACTGGTTAAATAGTTATGACCTCAGAGGTCAGCTATGATGAGATGCCCTACAGAAAAAAAAAAACGATAAATCTCGATAACTACGTATGCGCGCTCGATTCATCGATAGTGCATTGTATTGCGCGGTAATTTTGAATTGTAACAAATTAATAATTAATTTTGTTACTTAATAATTAGCTTCGAGTCAGGGACCAGGGTGGGGCAGGTGCCCCACCCCCACCGTGCCCCACCGTGAGTACGCCCATAATTGCCAGTTTAAGCTGATCTCGCATTGTTTAGGGTTTTTTTACAATGAGAGGTCAGCTTATACTGGAAATGTATAGCTTGAAATGTAGCTGTGTGTACGTTCTGAGAATGGTTAATGCTGTAGTAAAGATAAGCCTATCATTAATTAAAGTAACAGGGCTGCTGAGGGTGCCCCTGGCCTCTGACTGACATTACCTATTGGCGTTCTGCTGGGGAGTTTGTTTTGGCACTTCTTCTTCCCAGCTAAAGCACTAGGAAGTGGTGAAGTGGTGACTGTCTTATGTAATTGACGTTCAAAAAGTGCTGATTCTCAGCCTAGTTTGAATAAATGACTTTTGATTTACATCAATTTGATATAATCAATTTATATCATCAATTTGATATAATCAATTGTGAAAGGTCTGGACTGCTATCAAAGAAGGAAATGATAAGAACTTGGTCGATTTGGTGTTCCCAAAGATAAGAATGATGTGATCATGTGAAAAAATCCAAAAGAATGGTCATAAGAAGAACAGACAAAATGACAGATTGTGATTGATTAACTGTCATTTTGTCTATTCTTTCGTCGACAAAACCAGATTCTATTTTGGTCATGCTAAGCGTGATGATCAATCCTGCAGATTAAAATATATCATTTGAGTTTTTAGATATTCTTATTCTCATCATAAATTAAAAGTTCTTTTTAAAAAGAATTCGGTAATAATCATTAAATAAAACAATCCCAAACATTAGCCCAAGTACTTTTTAATCTTCAGTACATTAACTCCGATAAAGAACCCAAAATAAAATGTCATTGTGTATCTCGTTTATTTAAATATCTACGTTTTAATTATGTAAGCGGAGATTAGGCAATATCCTGCTGACTTTAATCCTTCCAAATTGTGGGAAAAAAGATCTTTTGCAATACAAAGACTTGGGAAGTGATTATGCAGGTCTTAATAATATAACACTTTCGGAAAGCTGCCTTCATTAAATTGTATGGTTTATTCTGTGCATTTGTATTGTAATTGGATTAAATGGTGCAAGTTTTTTGCGTTCATTACGCAAGATGTATTTTTTTCTGAGGGTTGTCTCGGCAGCTAGGGTTCACTTTGATTATTTTTTTATAGTTAATTGATTCAGGCGTGACCTTGCGAAAATCCATTATAAAATACAATAGACGTGGAAATATTTAGTAGCCTGTTCCACTTAGCTATTTCTAAAGAGCCATAAAAAACTCCTGAAAGAAATCGACACGTGTTTCACATCTCAACGAGGTATCCTCAGGATGACGATTGACTTGTCGCGAACCCGAAGACGGCGTGTTGCAACACCGAACGCTAAACGCAGTGTCTTTTTTTACCGTTACTTGGAGGTTCTTAGCCTACACCTCACCTGGACCTCAAGTCTGCTATTACAATAGTGTCAGAATGGTCTATCATTGATTTCATAATTGTTGATTTTGACAAGTTTGGTAATCTACTAATATAATGGCGTCATTATGACTTTCCAAGGGTCAGCCTCTGACAATTCATTGAAAGAAATGGCACTTATTGGTAATCTCGTACATAATGACAAATGAATGACTGACTTAGGTGGTATCATTGGTCGTATTGTTGTACGACAATGCCATTATAACACAATTCTATTACGAGACCATTGACCGACCAGTGATCGACCATTATGAATTTAGCAGATTACGAACTTTTAGCAAAATGACAGTGGGATCGTGTTGGAATGACGAATTTATAAAAATAGCAGACTTGGGCCCCTGATGGTAAGTGAGCCCGAAGGTGAAAGCAAGCTTCTTTCTTACTTTAAACTGATTTGGTGAGTTCTAGTCCTATGCTGTCTGCCTATCAGCGATCTTTACAAAGATTCAGGGGTTTCATTGGCACACCTACAATATATCGTCGGCATACGTGGAGAACTAAATAACTGCGATTTTGGTCAAATTGACTTTTCACCATTTTCGTAACACCCAAATCATGCCGCATAAATAAATAGAAAGAAAGAAAGAAAGAAAGAAAAATTGTTTATTCTGCACAAAATAAACGCACATTACACAAAAAAAACAAAAAAACAATATTACATAAACTACACATTCACCAAAAGCCAAAAGCCTCGTATTCAATATTCGAAAACGAATAAAAAGTTCGACAAATTTTGTCTATTGTTTATGTCAAGGCCAGATACCAAAGACAATTTAGTTTTGTTTGCATTATTAGCAAATGAAAACAACATACAATCAAAACATAAACAAAACATAAATCGCAATTTTCTCCAAACAAGAAATTTTTTGCTATTTAGTTCTCCACCTACGCCAACGACATTAATGAGAAACTTTACTATTATCCCAAAAAAAAAAAACAACTAACCTTAGCATATGATAGGAGTTAGTTAAATATAAATAATGCCACATCATCATCTCAGACGAAAGACGTCTACTGCTGGACATAGGTCTCCCCCAAGCATTTCTAAAATGACCGATCTTGCGCTTTCCGCAGGCAGCGAATTCCCACAGTCAAATAATTTATTTCAATTAGGCACAAAAAGGCACTTCTGAACGTCAAAATTTACAAAAAATAGAATTGATTCTAGTCGCCCAAAAGGTAATTTTCGTATGGAGAAGAATGGGCAAGAAACTCCACCGTTACTCTTTTAAAATGTTTTACAATATTTTGTGTACATTAATTATATAATTGTATGTGAAGACGATGCACCTGGAATAAGATTACTATACCAAAATAGGTAAAAATAATTAAAAATGAAGCCATGACAGAAAAATAATTATGTAAGTAATGGATACATGGTGTTCACATATTTAGAAGCATTGTAAAGGTAGGTAGGTACTTATACGATATTTCTAAAAAAATTACTTATTAGTATTACATGTAAATACTAATAAGTCAGTGTGTGAGTTCAAGTAAAATGTTATAATAATTAATTACACAATTAAATTAGCAACTAGTTTGATTTTGGCAAGGTCATCAACCTATCACGGCCTACCCATTTTTGTCCAACATATATACTGGGTTTGAATTCAGAACTTCTCGCAGTTATCAGTCCAAGGGCAAGATGGAACGGACGCCTTGATGCGATTTTTTGACAATTTATACTAAGGAAAGGCTTCACAAGTTTCCCTAAGGATCTCTAAACTATACAAGAGCACTCAGTCGCGTGCCATATTAATGAACGACATGGTCTTGTGTGTAACATCGTTAAATAGCGTTTAGCGTTAGCTTTTAACGCTAAATCGCTGAAGAAGTGGTCACAGTCACGATATGTTCCGGGTTTGATTGAGAAGCGATTATCACCCTTATGTCTACTTAGTTAGGGGTGATTTATGGATAGTTTAATTGATAGAATGAGCGGGATTTGTGATCTTAGTTAGGGCTTTGAAGCAACCGAAGGTAGATCGGTTTAAGTTTGGAAAAATATCAAGGAATAAAAAGCTGTATTTACAATCTACTTGGCTTGTCAAACAGTGGGTGTCAGACGAACGCCATCAGCGAGGTAGACCAAATAAGAAATGCTAGGTGACGATTTGGTTTACTTTACAATTTATAAAAGCAATAAAGTACGCTAATATTGTTTTCTCGACTTTTCTGGTAACGCTTGGTTAGAAATGTCGTTTGCTGCATTAGAAATATCTGGTGGTGTTATCAAAACTTGTACACTCATTTTTGTAAACAACAAAGTAATACATTTTTGCAATACTAATATCGAATAAAAATGGCGGGATACGACGTGAATTCGAATAACCTATAAGTTTTTTTTTTATTACGGCTCTGTGGTAGTGAAACGCGCGTGCAAGACAATGTTTTTTTTTTTTTGAAATTCGAGTTGCATAATGAAATTTTGTACAACATTATAACACTAATTTGGATGATATTATGGTTACTATGACACTGGCTGTTTTAATGTTGGCAATAAGCTAACTGTTTCAGAACATTTTATAGCATGTGTGTAGATAAAATACTCTATTTATATTGACTCTCAATTTAATTGAATTAGGTAATTCTCAGTATTCACTGAGACTCGTTTCGATTAGGGACGCATTTTCCTTTGGCCACTTTGGGCAAGTGCCCCAGGACCCCGCGATCCATGGGGCCCCTTAGTTACTGCCAGCATCGTAGTTAGTGGCTGTCAAAAGAAAACCTAATCTATTCGAAGCGGGTGGCAATAGGTTTAGACAGCCTAGTTTTCGATCAAGATTGCAAAGTGGCGGGAAGACAGAAACCGGGCTTCAATAAAATAAAGAAATTGGTAATAACTGAGTACCTACCTCATCAATTTGAATTCGGAATAAGTAGTAGGTATAGACTTCTAGAGTCGTAAAATTATTTTAAAAAAAAGAACACAAAAGTTGTTAGGTATTTTCTGCAAAAATTAAGAAAAAATCTGTTTTAAAAATAACATAAAGTTATAAGTACTCTTTCTTATACCTAAGTCTGTACTCTATAAGTAATTAACCTCGCGGAAATCAGAAATACTTTATTTCTCCTAAATAAAGTTGGCAACCCTACTCATTCCTGATCGAAGTGACCAATTGGCCGGAAAAGGCATAACATTAAGAAAACTGGAAAATTATGAAGGAGACCTTGGCCCAGCAGTGGGACAATGGAGGGTAAATAAAAATAATAAAAAACTTCTTTCGACTTATGCTCGGTTCCTATAAACAATAACGAAACGTTTTATTTACCAGTGGTAGTTTTTTTATTGCCAAATATACATACATACATAAACTCGCGCCTTCTTCCCATCGGGGTAGGCAGAAACTACAGAACGCCACCTACTACGATCCTTACATACTCCTTTTGCCTCGTTTACGTTCATACATCTGGTCATACACGCACGCCGCTTGTGAGAACTACGCACCTGGTTTTTCTGAAGAATATCACCAGTAAGGTCAGCATAAGTCCTCCTAGGGCGTCCCCGCCCGGCGTTTCCCTTCACATCAGCCTTGTAAATATTTTTTGTTAGTCGCCTTTCATTCATCCTCTCAACATGCAATTTTACAACCAATTAATTTGTTGCCAAACTGACCATATAAATAGATTCATAAGCTAATTGTATCTGTGGTAGCTACTTCAATATGGGAGGGTCTACTATGCAAAGCTATGAGGTCTTTGCTTCATTATTGGAAAAGATACAAGAGTCTTAACAACAACCAATAACGATCCGTAACTTATAGGAGTCGGCCATTAATAGCTTTGAAAACAACGAGAGAACAGAAAATGCGTAATGCCACAACAAGGCGTCTATCTATCTACGCAAGCCGTCCTCACGAAAAGTGCAATAACTATACTCCGTTTGAAATAAGATTAGGCATTTAAACAAACCTTTTTTACAGTCCGTTCAACCGATTTTGACTTCTATTGCGTAGGCATAAGGATGGCATTAAAAGCAAAAAAAGTGGTTACAAACCAACTGTTTACTGCAGCTGCCATTTGTCATGCCACCAACGCAATAGAAGTCAAAATCGGTTGAACGGACTGTAAAAAAGGTTTAGTTAAATGTCTAATCTTATTTCAAATGGAATATAGGTTAAACCTGATTTCGAGAAAAACACGGGTAAAGATTTTATTTTTTGTTTCGTTTGTAGATAATCTCCAACACTATACATGGTATACAAGGCAAATTCGTCATAGATACGTAAAAAGTGTCTGAAAAGAATATATAGATCTCGTTCTGCAAATTCCGAATATGTACTTATCTCAATTCAGCGCAAAACTCGAGTTATTTGGACTTTTCGTAGGGATGGCAGTACAGCTTGCTATTTTTGTGGCTACCATAACATAATTCTATAAAAAGATTAACAAAATTGTAAATTAGGTACATATTGATTGACGTATCGAAATGTTCATAAAATTAAATAAATTGCTTCATTCTTCAAACCCCATTAAATGAATAACGAACATAATTTAACACTGAACATATACCAATTACATTTCATTTACTTTTAATAGCATGTCTTCGAAATATGCAAAATGTCATTTTAATATTAATAAAACTGTCAACCGTATCATATATTTTATCGTAATTGAAAGTGTAATAGTGTCAATTTCTTATTAGGGACGTGACATGAATACCAGGGTTTTTAAATTTTTAGTTATAAGTATTTAAAGAATGTAGGTGCCTATAAAGCGTTTATAAATGTGCAATTATTGACATAAAAAAAACAACCGACCTCCAAAAAAAAATACATTAAAAAGTGAAAAATAACTTTAATTTCGGAAGTCGGTGTCTTGGGTTTTGTATTTTCGTTTTTTGCCACCGACTTCCGAAATTAAAGTTATTTTTCACTTTTTAATGTTTTTTTTTTTGGAGGTCGGTTGTTTTTTTTTGTAAAAAGTTTTTATTTTTCACTTTATAGTTGTGGTACCTACCCCACACACATTCGAATACTACTACCTGCTACCAGTGACAGAAACTTATCAGATCATCTACATACTAAGTGGGAAAAAAATACGTATTTTGTAGGTAACTAAAAAACTATCCAAGCAAAGTTAATAAAATTTATATGGGACCAATTCGAGAGCACACCCTTTCAAACAAAAAAAGAATTTTCAAAATCGGTCCACAATTGACGGAGAAATCGGTGGACATACATAAAAAAAAAAAAAAACAAACATACGCGACGAACATAATAACCTCCTCCTTTTTGGAAGTCGGTTAATGATTGCTATTGAAGTACTTTATTTTATACTTTCAATTAATTATGACGGCCTATAATTTAGAGAAGACAAAATCATGTCATTTTTTAAATTATGCAGCTTGCCAGCATTCGATTTAAATTAAGAAGTTAAAAAAAAATTGAATGAGGTCAATGAATAATTCGCTCATTAAAATTTTTGAATTTAGTGTTCAGCTCTATTTAAAGTCAATTAGTAAAAAACACCCTTACATAATCTTTGAACCTCGATTATAGTTAATTTATGTTCCAAAGCATATAAACTATACTAAAGTGAACATAATAGGACCAGCTGGCCACCAATATATCAAAAACTTCAAGGGAATGCTGAGCAAATCTTTGAGAAGTAGAATGCAATCTTTTGTATTGCTATCATTGCAGACAATGGGACAACGCAAGGACGACTTTACTTCACTCTATTAAAATGCTATTACATATAAAAACCACTTTATATGCACTATTCTTTACAAAACATACAATCCTTATGTAGTACAACATAAGGTCGAATTTTGACGGATGTCAAATTTGACAGCTGTCAAAAGTAAAGTTGGGTGTACACTTAAGGTATTGTGTTCATATTCAATAGTCTCAGTTTGTGGTATTAATCCTTATTTCGTGTAACGGAATTATTTTATCATCCTTTGTATGACAATATTAAACAATGCTGTAGGGATGGTTTTTGTATTGTTTGGTGTTTTTGATAATTTATTCATATGGATCAAATAGTTTAACGGGATGTTTGTACAACCCTTAGCGAATCTTCTACTTTGAATTTTGATGTAGGTAAGTACTTACTTTAAATACGGAGATTCAACGTTTTTTTCTTATCCATAACAAGTTCATACGATTGCTCATTTCATAAACAGAATACATTTAGACAGTTTGGTAAAGGCTCCCACAGACAAGCACGACGGCGACGCGACCGCAGAACAATTTCCATTAAGGTTTCATTGAAATTGTTCTACCAGAGTCGCGTCGTGCCTGTCTGCGGCAGCCTTAAAGATGACACCTTCCTTGGGGATTGCCTACAAAACGTTACCTATCAACGTGCTAGAAGCTATTGAAGAACCAAACAAGAGGGGCCTCAGACAGACGTAATCTGCGTTCACGATTTATTTGACAAACATGTAAACCATCACGAGTTTTAGGAAAAACTACTGTAAGACTTACACATAAGGTTTAGTTTGCGCTACAACTTCATATTTTATATGACTTTTTCAACAGTACTAGTCAGTCTAAAATCAACTTTATTTTCACTCGCATTAAGTTGATGTTTGTTTAAGTGGAAATAACATCAATTGGAAACAAGGTTATAAAATAGACTCTAAGTAGTAGGATTAAAAGCCTGCTGCAGAAACGACTTAGGTCTTATAGTCACAACCTCAGTTATTAAGGCTTTATGAGCAAAGACACTATCGGCATTAGAAATACAGGTTTTTTTGTGTAAAATGAAGTTTTATTAATCTACAAAAAAATACATTAAAGTCAAGCTCATTTCACACATAAAAACTTCTACGTCCAAGAATTATATTTACAATGTTTACGTACTTATTCTCCATTAATAACTAAACTGGTAGTGTTAATTCTTAAAACACTTCTCAACGACAGTAAATGGTCTTTTATACAGTTTCAATAGCTTCGACATAGATCGTGGAAAAAAAGTAGATGTCCTATTTATTAGGTACCATCGAAGAAACGCATAACTATACACCGTAAGGACTATTACTGCTTGCAGCGCTCGGCCGCTATAGTATCGCTTACCTACGAAAAAAAAGGGTCGTGTGCACAGGATTTTGTTTTCAAATTGCTTAGATATGCGTTACCCCGATGGTACCTACCAGGGTTGAAAATTGCGAAAGATATATACATTTTGTTTTTTTTTTTTTTTCAAATTTTGTATCTTTCCTATAAAGGAAGAGCTCGTGGCTAAATAATAACAGCCACACGGGTCAATCCATCAGGTTAAGCTATGCTTGCCTAGGTAGGTCCGTGGATGGGTAACCATCTTTACATACCGAGACTCCTCCGTGCCTCGGAAAGCACATGGTCCCGGCTGTCATTTGTGAATCTTTGACAGTCGTTTCGGGTTGTCAGAAGTCCGAAAGTCTGACAACCAGTCTTACCAAGGGGTATCGTATTAACCAGTTTTTGGGTTGTGGAGCTCAGATAGATAGTCGCTCCATGTAAAATACTGGTATTCAGCTGTATTCGGTAAGACTGGAAGCCGACCTCAACATAGTTGGGAAAAGGCTAGGCAGATTGATTGTATCTTTTCTATTTTTCGAAAGAAAAAAAATCTAGAACAGATGCAGTCACTCCCGTTAAAATGTAATATCAGCTGCTTTGACAAACTTCTAGTTTTATCACAAGCAGAAGAAATTGGTATTAGATTCTGCGTTATTATAAGCGGACTCTAGAAAAGAATTGGAAAAAGTTCAGTTGAAGAGAGCAGTGGTTGCCCAGTGAAGAGTAGTGGTGGCCCAGTATTAACGGCCCCAGGAACCCAGGCATGGCGCTTTACTTTGATTAAAATAATTTCATCAGCACTACTCTCAAAACGGTGAAGGAAAACATCGTGATGAAACCAGCATGTCCTAAAACCCAAAAAATTCGAAGACATCTGACAACCCGGACTAGGTTTGCGTGATGTATTACGGCCCACTTCCTCTCACCGAGAGGAGGCCTGTGTTCCAGCAGTGGGCACATTACTGGCTGATTATCCAGATGAAGATTTACCAAAAGACACGTCATCATACCACGTCTGAAATTTCTACGATCCTGGTCTCCAACCAACAATCCCACCATTATACTCCGAACAAGGTAAAAACTAATCTTATAATGGCATTACAATCGCTATACTCATTGAGCTTGAACTCGATCAATGTCGCTGAATCGATTTATTTTTTTACTCGATATAACTTCGATAGATATCTCGGTGGGACAATGGCCACCACAACAAGAGTTGGTTAGAGATCATATCGTTTTCACGTGATCTTTATGGACTATTGTGCATCCCAGGATGCGTCTTGAAAAAATTGAATGGGTGCGTAACGGTTTAGTAGTTATTATTCGTGGTATTGTTAAGGTAGTCACTAGTTTTGAGATGGTAATGTGAGGGGTTCTCTTGAGGGGAGAATTTTGTTGCTTTTTCATACAAAATAAATCGGACTACATTTTGGATTAACGTTTTGGACGTAATTTCTTAAGCATTCTTTTATTACTGATTTACAGTACGAAAAGTTGATAAAAAGCTGTACTTTATTACAATTGATTAAATATTTATTGTTTTCAGACCTCGATTACAACAGTTTCCGAATCGCTTGATATCAAATTACTTTATAATTTAACATAAATTTTATATAAATTCTTCTTGATAAAATATAAGGAAAGACTATAGAAGATAATATCTATTATTCCTTATATTTGTATCATGCGGAAACTAGACAGTATCAATAATTTTATACCTACAAGCTAAAACGTGTAAAGCTTCGAATTTATTTTTGTATGAAAAATAAATCAAACGCCTCATCTTAAGTGGCACCCAAGTTACAATTGATGGATTGACGTGAATAATACTCATCTATACAAGATCATTACGATTGTGTTCAAGAAACGGTAAAATTTCTCCACCATATTAGTTTTGTGATTCAATGGCTGTAATATGGGCATTCTTTCTTGATTTAACACATAAAAGAAGAATAAATAAACGAATTGATGGAATATACTTCAATAACTATGGACGGCAATAGAAGTAATTACTTTGATTGACTTCTTGTATTTATTATGCATGAGTATTTTTATTACTGATTCTTTCGTTTAATTTTGTTTGTTATAATGAAGCCGAGGCGCCGCGCCGCCGCTGTTTTTTCGAAGTTTCAGAGTTTAATACAGCTAAGAATGCTTTCGTTTTGTCATTTGCCACTATTTTGTAGGTAGCTTTGGGGATTTTCTGAACAGAAAAGTCACAAACCAACCAGGAATGGAACCCAGAACGTTAGATTAGGGGAAGAAACGGAAACGTCTAGAGCTTAGAACATGAGTCTTGGTTATTGCAGATCACGACAATTTTGCCATTACTTGATACGATTTGCTATTGATTTGTTAATTGCAGTTATTATTAGAGCAGATCTTTTTAACGTTAAAAACATGAGAGTATTGCTTGTCCAGACGACAAAATAAAGCCTCAACTCAAGATCGCATTTAGTATCCTGTTGCTATTATCCTGGCCCCGACCCAAATTATCCTGCCTCAAATCAGGGCCCGCGGAAACAGCAGTTGGCGGAAATACGTGCCAAAACTATAAGAAAGCCAAAAATTTCTCCACCGGCTGCAAAATTTTAACATTAGCGTTCTATTTTTGATGCACCGAAAACCACCAGATGCATAGCAGGTACGAGAAACAGCATCATGTTGCAAATTACGACACCCTACCAAATTATGAACCATCTCTTCTCACACAACGTCGAAGATTTTGGGAGGCTTCTGATTTTTTCCGGGTTATACCCAAAACCACAGCTTGCCGCGACAGATGTATGGCACCGACATGGAAGCCGACAAAAAACAAGCACGTGCTGCTTTGAAAAAAATTGCAAGCGCGTACAAGTAGACATGCGATGCGACACCTTTTTGGAAAAAAAGCGACGTAAGCGCACGTGATTTCTTGGAATAACCGCGTGAAATGAATATTTTTGATGATAGCGGTTTTGAGCAGCTGCTTGAAGCCTAGGATTATGTTCAAGGCATGTGAGCTAAATATGGCGTCGTTTTTTGTAAGGTCTTACGTGAATCGCAAGAATTTTGTGGTATTCTTATAAAACTGCAGTGTGTTGGATGTTTGTAACTTAAGCTAGATGATTTATTTATTAGAGCATTCCAGCAGTTCCGAAAATTATAGATTTTCCTGGAACATATTACAAACTAAAAGTGGTTAGAGTTAAAATGTGCTTCCTTTTTCAAATAATTACTTTTTTAACCTTACTTTTGTAACGAATAAATATTTAATTTAGATATTTCCAGTCCAATTTCCTGCACATTATGTGGTAGCATTTAAAATGGGTAATTTCAATTTAAAAAGCTTATCAAGTATCAAACAATTTCTTTATCTTAATCAAATCTTCACTTCCCATCGATCTTTCCTAATATTATGATAAACTGATTAGCTTCACAAAATAATTTATTAAGTACCCTTGTAACCACAACCACGCTTCCGGAAGCTAGGGGTGTCTTCAAAACGCACGTGCTTCAGACCACCCACAAACATTGGCCATATCTTTATGTGTCGGTAAACAATGCACCAATGTTTGTGTAATACGGGTTGCCGTGATCGATAGTGTTGAGTGGCTCAATCCTGTTTTCGGGACATCATATTTTTTTATTAGAGATTTTTGGTAGAGATTTGTTTTATTAATTGGTGTTGTGCCCCTATTATGTTGGAATATGATGAGTAGCGGCGCCTGCTTATAAGGTATGCAGACGGGGTTGTTGTTCATGAAATTCTCTTGGATTTATAAGAATCCATAGGCATGACAATTCCTGTTCATGACCACTAGGTACAATATCTTTTGCCCTTAAACAAATAAAATAAAAAAGCCCATTTAATTTCTTATCACACATTATTTGCATTTCATTTCTTAATATAATTAACACTTAGATTTATAAAGTTATATAAGATAGTTTTTTCAGTTTTGTTGTTTCTGTTCTTTTTTTTTCTAATGTATCTCTCTATATATCTATATCTTAGGAATTTTTTGCCCTTTTCCGAACATATTCGGGATTTAGCGCAGTAGGTAAGTCTTTTTCTTCCATACATCCTTATTAGTCGTCATTTCAGATTATCTTTCGTTGTTCGATAGATTAAGTTCAAAGATGATAATATAACTAATATCATCTTTGAACTTTGAGGGGCTTGTGGCTAAGTAATAACAGCTGCACGGGTCGATCGATCAGGTTAAGCTACGCTTGCCGCGGTTGGTCCGTGGATGGGTGACCATCTTTACATACCAAGTCCCCTCCGTGCCTCGGAAAACACGTTAAGCCGTTGGTCCCGGCTGTCATTTGTAGATCTTTGACAGTCGTTACGGGTAGTTAGAAGCCCAAAAGTCTGACAACCAGTCTTACCAAGGGGTATCGTGTTACCTAGTCACTAGGTTGTGGAGGTCAGATAGGCAGTCGCTCCATGTAAAATACTGGTATTCAGCTGCATCCGGTTAGACTGGAAGCCGACCCCAACATAGTTGGGAAAAGGCTAGGCAGATGATGATGATCATCTTTGAACTTAATTTATCCATTATTTCTTTAGTCAACTTCTTTCCATCGATAAAAATTAAAATTCTATTGTGTCTCATTAATGACAGTTGAGCTCTTATAAACATGCAAATTCTTTCATAGCACTTTTCTCTCTTAAATAAGTTAAAGTCAAATCATTTATTTCAAACAGGCACATAAAAGGCACTTTTAACGCCAAAATGTATGGACAAATAATATTTAATTGATTCTAGTTGCCCTTTCCAAAAGGTGGAGCAGAATGGACAAGAAACTCCACCGTAACTCTTTTAAAATTGTTTTACAACATTTCGTAAACATTAATTGTATAATTATATGTGAAGACGATGCACCTATTTTTTTTTTATATTATGCTGTGATAGGAGCCTTTTCGGCATTGCACAGGTCGTTATAATTTTTGTTGTTAGTTTAAAATGCTCCTTTTATATTTTATTTTTTATTACTGTTTGTCTTTCCTGTGCGTGTCCCAAATAAAATATTTTTCTTTTCTTTCTTTCACTTATAATAAAATTACTACATCACAGTAGGTAAAAAGAATTAAGGAATAACAGATAAATTAATTGCTTATGTTTAAAACTACTCCAAACTCACTCACTTATCCTCCCATATCAACTATTAAGATAAGCAGATGTCCACCCCCACTAACACAAGACTATTGAGCCGCTCATAAAGCATACAAGGTGCGTAAGAGTCGCTCAAAGGCAAAGATATCAATAACGCATTGTTTTGCGCTGAACCGCATAAACACTGACAGGTTGAAAGCGGGCTCGTAGGCTTGCGCAGTGACCTATTTATTGAGGCGAGCCTTTTAAGGGTTATGTTGGACGATAGGTTGGACATGACATTGACATATCTGTTATAATTGTACATTTTTAACCGACTTCAAAAAAAAGGAGGAGGTTCTCAATTCGTCGGGATATTTTTTTTTAATATTTTTTTTTTATGTATGTTCCCCGATTACTCGAAGACGGCTGGATCGATTTGAAAAATTCTTTTTTTGTTTGAAAGGGTATACTTTCAAGTTAGTCCCATTGTCATTTGGTCACGATCTGATGATGGGATCTTGGAGAAATCGAGGGAACTCTTCAAATATTAAAGGCACATCTATAGCGATTTGGGTATTTTTGATGAGTAGTTGACATAAGGCTATTGTAACTTAGATAAATTACAAACCAACCCACTAAAAAGTGAAAAAAAAAACTTTTTTACAAAAAACACAACCGACTTCCAAACTACAAAGTGAAAAATAACTTTAATATCGGAAGTCGGTGTCAAAAAACTAAAATACTGATCTTATCCAAAGACACCGACTTCCGATATTAAACTTATTTTTCACTTTGTAGTTTGGAAGTCGGTTGTGTTTTTTGTAAAAAAGTTTTTACAATTTTGACTTTAGTCGAGGATATAGGGCTCTATTCTGAGCCCGCTGATGTTTTGAAAGGTTTCTGGCAATTAATGAAGATATCAACAAGGCAATAGGCACAGATCGTAAGGGATTATTAATATTAAGGTTTGATGTCAAGAAAACATGCTGAAAACTCAATTTTGTGTTAAACTAGCCTTTGTGACTTGTCCATTGATGAATGATATCACACAGATAAAAACTTTTTACAAAAAAAAAAAACAACCGACTTCAAAAAAAATACTACAAAGTGAAAAATAACTTTAATTTCGGAAGTCGGTGTCTTTCGTAATTTTCGTTCTTTGTCACCGACTTCCGAAATTAAAGTTATTTTTCACTTTGTAGTATTTTTTTTGAAGTCGGTTGTTTTTTTTTTGTAAAAAGTTTTTATTTTTCACTTTTTAGTTGTGATACCTACCCCACACAAATTCGAATACCACTACCTGCTATGTAAATAACAGTGACAGGAAGTTATCATAATATCATCCACATACTAAGTGAGGAAAAAATACGTATTATTGAAGCTAACTCAAAAACTACCCAAGCAAAGTTAATAAAATTTATATGGGACCACCTCTGAAGTATGATCTACCAAACAAAAAAAGAACCATCAAAATCAATTCATAATTGACGGAGTAATCGCGTAACAAACATACAAAAAAAAAAAAAAAACAACATACAGTCGAATTGTAAACCTCCTCCTTTTGGAAGTCGGTTAAAAAGAACAATTATCACCAAGAGGACGTCCTCTTGGTGATAATTGTACTTTTTATCTGTAAGTATGTTTTTATGATAATTGGCACATAATATACAGCATGCCTACTGTGTTATGTAATCACTAATTACAAATCGATATGTTAGGAGTAATGATGGGTGGTCTTCAGGGTACCTAACCAAATATAAATATTAAGTTTAACTCATCAGAATTTATTATCATCCTATGCTGTTTCTTTTTATGTTGTCAACAAAGTACAGTTTTAGCAATACCACAAAGCAGCTGTAACTAGCAATGTCCAAAGAAAATATGTTATCGTTATAATAGGGCCTTAAAAGTATAGTTTTAATATCGTAAATTAAGACTGGACTTGAATAAATAATTAAATTTTCATGAAGTATTAAACAGTAGGCAAAAGTATCGTAAGACAATAAAACGTCGTTGATACTTTGAGGCTTTGGCGAAACATATTTAGCTTATGCTAGAGAAAGAGCTTCTGAAGTTTCACTATCATCATCCTAATCATCATAACAGCCGAAAGACGTCCACTGCTGCTGCTTTATTTTTAAATGTCGCAGCATATGCTGAGATAGGAGCCTTTTGGCCTCGTACAGGACCTTCTGCTTTTATTTTAATTTTACTTTGTTTTTTTTTATTGTTTTTTTATTAATGTTCTTATTGAAGGTGTTTAGTTTAATTTTTGATTTCCTGTGCGAGTCTCAATAAATACTTTTTCTTTCTTTCTTTTCTCTTTGCTGGACATAGGCCTTCCCCCAAGCACCGTCACTTCGGCCAGTTCTGTGCTTCCCGCATCCAGCTATAATCTATAATCCCTTTATATAGCGCTGTCTTTTATCTTCCCTAGGCAATCTGTATTAAGTTTCACCTCAATATGAACAGTCTTGAATCGTGAGTTTCCTGTCAAAATGGAGCATTTTAAGGTTTTATTGGACATAGCATAATCGGCCCATAATGTTCCCACTGCTGGGATACAGGCTTCCTTTCAGTGAGAGGGAGTGGGCCGTAATCCACCACGCGGGTCCAGTACGGATTGGTAGATGTCACATGTCTTCGAATTTTTGTAATGTTCCCACTGCTGGGACACAGGCCTCCTGTCTGTGAAAGGGAGTGGGCCGTAATTCACCACGCGGATCCAGTACGGGTTGATAGATGTCACATGTCTTCGAATTTTTGATTCTTGGACATTCCGGTTTCCTCACGATGTTTTCCTTCACCGTTTTGAGAGCAGTGGTGATGAAATAATTTACACAACGTAAAGCGCCTGTCAGGGTTGTAAGTCGCAGCCGTTACCACTAGGTCACCACTGCCCAGTGCAGCGTAAGCTAAAAATATTACCAGCTCAATTATCACATTTAAAAATAGCACAACATAGAATAAAAATTATGGCCGTTAATATATTTCAAATATTCTTACTGAAGCTATCCATGATCTTTTTAATTCTATAGTTGAACATTAGATGGCCCATATTTCTTCTCTTTCTTTTCTTTCTAACTTGAAGGTGCAAATAAACAATTTTATTTTATTTTTTTATTTTTTATTTGAATGGATGGAGTATTGTGATGTGTCGATAAGTGTAATTAAGTGTCATTATAATTTAGTTTAAGATCGCTGATATAAATGGCACGTGCTATGACTACGGACGGTGAGCAATGGGTAGCTCGTCGTCCGATAAGGACCAGGCCCGGGTCGACCGCGACGGCGCGTTGTGTTCCACGCGCGCCTCTAAGAGATGTCAGCACAACTAACGGGGTCCGCTAGGGCCGATGCCAGCTGGGGAAAAAGCCCGAAAGGGATACCGTGGCCCCTGGCAACATACAGGCAACTGAAGGAACTCGGGTGGGTTTTATAGCGGGAGAAGTTATTTGATAATATCCGAACAAAAAAGAAATGTGCTATTATTAAAATATGGTTGTGCAGTATTTTTGGAAACACAACATAACATCATGCCCGTTTTCCCCGAAGGGTTAGGCAGCGGAGCACCTATAGTACACCCACATTTCGCCAGTTATGTTTAAGTCCCATGTAAAAAGGGGCGAGCCTATTGCCATCAACCAGGTACAAATCCAATAACACTTTGTCCGACCCGAGAATCGAACCCAGGACCTCATGCTCAGCAGTAGCGTTTGCGGCCACGTTCTTGAAATCGGCGTTAACGATTTCGATGAAAGTTGCAATATAGGGGTTTACAGGGGCGAAAAATCGATCTAGCTAGGTCTCATATATCTGGGAAAATTAGTTTTCTCTGTATTTTCCCCCGAGCAGCACGCGTAGCATGACCACCGTAGAAACGAGTTTTGTCGACGGAAGAGTAGACAAAATGACAGATAAACAATCACAATCTGTCATTTTGTCTATTCTTCCGTCGACTAAACTCGTTTCTACGGTGGTCATGCTACGCCTGCAGAGCTCGATCGCCCAAAGTTTAGAACAAGATATTGAATAATGACATGACAATAATGATTAATGACATTAGAATAATGATCATGGCAGCATGGAATAAGCGCTACTGCTGAGCATGAAGTCCTGGGTTCGATTCCCGGGTCGGGCAAAGTGTTATTGGGGTTTTCTATCTGGAATTTCTCAGTAGCAGCCCGAAGTCTGGATTTGTGCCCGGTTGATGGCAATAGGCTCGCCCCCTATTACATGGGACTTAAACATAACTGGCGAAATGTGGGTGTACCTGCTACAGGTACACCTCTGCCCAACCCTTCGGGGAAACAAGGCGTGATGTTATGTTATGTTATACATGGATTAGTATACTATTAAATGAGCATTCTCTATTTTCACCAGAGCAGAGCTCGGTCGCCCAGGTATTTACTACAGAAATTTCCGACTCTGTCGACGTGACAACGTCTTTTGATTGAAATCATTCTACGATCATATTCCGTAGTTAAGTAATAACAGCCGCACGCGTCGATCGATCAGGTTAAACTACGTTTGCCGCGGTTGGTCCATGGATGGGTGACCATCTTTACATCCCGAGACTCCTCCGTGCCTTGGAAAGCACGTTAAGCCGTTGGTCCCGCCTTTCTTGAATCTTTAACAGTCGTACCGGGTCGTCAGAAACCCAAAAGTCTAACAACTAAATAGTCTCACCAAGGGGTAAATTATCAAGTAACTGAAAAAGAGGTAGTTCAGATAGGCAGTCGCTCCATGTAAAATACTGGTATTCAGCTTCATCCGGTTAGACTAGAAGCCGACCCCAACATAGTTGGGAAAAGGCTAGTCAGATGATGATCTTTTTCAATTAATATTTTACCTCTTGTTAAAGTCGAAAAGCATACATGCATAAAAAAGACCTTAATAGGTTTTAATTAGGCTGAAAAACTATAAGTGTATTCTTGCAAATCAATTATAAAATCATTTTATCACCACTGCTCTCAAAACGGTGAAGGAAAACATCGTGAGGAAACCGGCATGTCCTAGAACCGAAAATTCGAAGACATGTGACATCTACCAACCCGCACTGCGCGTGGTGGATTACGGCCCACTCCCTCTCACCGAGAGGAGGCTTGTGTCCCAGCAATGAGAACATTATAGGCTGATGATGATGAATTACAAAAACAATCAATTTCCCTGCATAGCATAATCAGCTTATAATGTTCCCACTGCTGGGGCACACAAGCCTCTTCATTGTACGAGCGAGTGGACATCCACCATGCGGGCTCAGTGCGAGTGGATGTCTTCATGTCATGTTGGTTTCCGTGCAGTAGAAACCTATTCTGCTGTATCCACCAACTAAACAAAGTTTTTTCCTTATCTATTACCCTTTTCCGGTTAGGAGTTAGGATCACACGGTACAAATGTGTTGCAACTGGTTTCATTTGAATATTATGATAAAAATAGGATAAGCCTTCATGGTTTTATAACGCACCCGCACCAAGACAATGTTGCGGGTATAATTAGAACTGAACTAGAAGCGCCCCAGGATCTTAAGCTGCGTATCCACTTGAGCAGCCTAGGAAATAATAGTTATTATTCTTTACTTGCCCGAAGAATTGCTAAAATTAAGTTGCAGTAGGCAGGGCATATGCTCGCAGAACAGATGGCCGATGGGGCCGAAAGGTTCTGGAGTAGCGACCGCATGCCGGAAAGTATAGCGTTGGAAGGCCTCCCACAAGGTGGACCGATGACCTTGTGAAGGCCGCAGGAATCGGCTGGATGCGGGAAGCTCAAAACCGGTCGAAGTGGCGGTGCTTGGGTGCCAGCAGTAGACGTCTTTCGGCTGAAATGATGAAGATGATGATGATTCTTTATTTAGGACGAGTAGTCTCGACGTGAGACATAACTGCGGCTACCTCTTATTACTAGTAGATAAAAGTGTGACAAAATATGACACGCCTTCATCATACCTATTTCTACCCTTTTCTATTATTTTTGGGAACGGCGCAGTGCACCTTATTCTTCTATATTTCCCTATTTGCCATCATATCATTACAGCAGGAATAGCCTTGTAGTGTGTGAGATCGTCGGATTGCCAAGTCATAGGTCTCGAGTTCGAACCAAGGCACACACCTCTCTTTTCGGATGCATGTGCGTATTGTATAATAATCACCTGCTTAAAAAACGGTGAAGGAAAACATCGTGAGGAAACTGGCATGCCTGAGAGATATTTCCCAACGGCATGTGAAGCCAACCAAACGAAAAAGAAGAAAGAATCATCTCAGTTGTCTCTGTGTTCCTAGTCATATCTTCCTTCACACAATCCATGTTTGGTCAGACCCTTTCCTTATAGTCATCAGTCACATTCACACTTATAAATTTGGCTCTTCCTGATGCTTTGTTTGCCTCATGGGGCAGCGTGCTTTTACTGGAGGTAACGTCTCCGCTTGAGGAACGAAAGCGTCGAAGCGTACTCTAGTGGATATGAAGCTTTACATCGGAGCCACCTTAATGAAGCTAATACGTCCTCAACCAACCTTATCAGCCCCTTATCAGCAGTCGTACTCAGCTTTTTATCTCGAGTACCCGTAAAGTCGTATCACTTAGTTCTTGATTAATTTAACAGGTATATTTCGTTGTATTCTTTTTGCACATTTAATTACTGGACGTACCTTCAACAACATGGCGTCCCGTTACATTCCAAACAGGTGCTGTGCGCACGCGCACAGTTTAAATGCACGATTATTATGGGTTTTGACACCGCATTCTTGGTGGTTGGTGATTAATTTTTTGAAGTGATAATTTATTTAAATTGTTACTGTTCATATTGGTTTTTGATTTGGCTGTGTTATTTTCTTCCTGGTGTTCCTTTAACTAAGTCTAAAACCAGACTTAAAAAAAACAGTGGCACTCCGGGAGTGCCGACAGAAGTGAAAACTTGAAAAAAAATCGGCACCGCGGTAATCAACGCATTGATGTCTTTTTAATGGTCAAAACCTGGTGTCGTCACAGTGTTGCGAAATCAATGGTTTAGTCCCATCTCAAAAATGCCCAACGCGCCAACAAGAAGTTTTCACTTAAAAAAAAAACTATGGATATTTGGCAGTTTAATTATTATTATCTCATACAATCTCTATGAGCAACCTGAATAACTTGGAAAAATCAATTCAATACTTAATAAACACATGGTTTTCAAAACCATGTGCTCCGTAGTTATAAATAGATCGTGCACTGCTCGCGTGTGTTGTAATAGATGTCTATAAGGTGTAATATCAGGTGTTAAGGTTAAATATAGCTATTATTTATCTATTTGAGTTTGGGGAAAATCTGTTGTTATGCCTATCTTTCTGCCCAGGACAGATAGACCAAGGTCGTCATGCAGTGGGTGCCTGAAGACGGGCGTCATCACCGAAACAGGCCTAAGAAACGCTGGCGCGATGACCTAGACTCTTTCTTGACTGATTGGCTGGAAAAGGCAGTAGGAAAAGATGAATGACGCAGTATATGGGGGAGACCTTTGTCCAACTGTGGGACAGTACAGCTAAAAAAAAGGTGACTTACAGTAGTCGCATATGAGTAGTCGCATATGATTTGTAACATTTGACACCTCACCTTGATAATTTTGAGGTATGAGGAACAGGGTGTAAAGTTCACTCATCCTCTATAGAAAAGGGAGGATCCTCCGACCAGACGGGTGTCGTGTCTGGCGGGCAACTGCCCAACGATTGATGTCGGATAGGCAGATATATGTCGTTCGCGCGGTAAACTCTAATTGCGCGATGCAGGATTTGTGTGACGTCAAGTCTTTGATGCGTCGTTCGTATGTGGTGATGTAGATGCCGCCACAAGTAAATGAAATGAAATTGATTTGCCAGAATTTAGGTACATACATAATAACATGGTAAAATAATTGTAGTCCACTATATTAGAACAATAAGTAGTAAGTAAGTAGTAAGTAGTAAGTTCTGTAGTAATAAGCAACATTAAAGGGGCGGGGCCTCGTCAAGGTCGTTTCTGACCGCCAACTATAGCACCGCGCGCGCTTCCTCGGCTTCCTGTGACACACTTCCGTCCGTTTTCACTCCCACAGATTTGATTATTTAGATTTTTGTTAATTTTGATTTTGATTTCAGAAAAGCGAGAGGTAAGATGTTATACATCAAGAATGCCTTTCTAAGCTGTGCGTAGGGGTGTAGAGACGATGCCTATGATTAGACTACACCTTGCAATATTTGGTCGTCTATCAAGTTTTAGTTTAGATAACGGTCAGCGGCCAGTCTGCTTAGACGAATATCATATGACTGACTGTTAATGGGGCTTATAGTACTTAGTAAAAAAAACTAACTAACTTAGTAAATAGAGAATGCTCATTGATAGTATAGGATAGTACCTACTAATTCCATACTGCCATGATAGTAGGTTTTTTTTATAACAGTTTTGGCGCCCTTGTTGAATTGGCGCATTATCGATCGGTACAATTTGTTTTATATGTTGCTGCCAAAATTTTCATTTTGAGAAAATTTTAATTTCGCGGGGGCTAACTTAGCGCATCCCCATAAAATATTGGCGGGGGGCGGCAGACGATAGTTTTTGCCCCGCCTCAAAAAAATTCTAGATCCGGTGCTGATATATATACATACAAATATATATCGCAAATGTCAATCGTATTGTTTAACTTTACAAGGATAACAAGAACCTGTGAAGAATTATATATGTATACGTTTATATTTTTCCACAAGTATTTTATAATAATTTAATTATATTGTTTAATCCATAATGCAACAAAATCATTTTATAGTATATCTATAAAAGGCATTGTATTGAAAAGTGATATCATGTGTCACATGATAATCTTGAGAGCTACAGCTTCGTACGCTACTGCCGCATGCCAAACTTGTTGGCAAATCATTATTTATGACACTATTGATATCATACGTATTACACAGGTAAGCATGTTTCTCCATCACCATTTTTACTGTATACTTCAAATAAAGAACACGTTTTTCCAGAAAGAAATGTTTACTAAAATTTTAGGTCATGCCAGTCGTGTAAGAGGTCACTGAAATTCTAAAAATAATGAGATTGCCTCATCATCATCATCAGCCTATAAATGTTCCCACTGCTGGGACACAGGCCTCCTCTCTGTGAGAGGGAGTTCGCCGTAATCCACCACGCGGGCCCAATGCGGGTTGGTAGATGTCACATGTCTTCGAATTTTAGGTTCTAGGACATGCCGGTTTCTTCACGTTGTTTTACTTCACCGTTTTGAGAGCAGTGGCGATGAAATAATTTACACAAAGCAAAACGCCTGTCTGGGTTCGAACCTACGACCTACAACTCGTAAGTTGCGGCCATAGAGATTGCCTATGGCACTGAAATGCAGGCTCATGTGTTTTCTTCCCGTCTTAACCTATGGTGCACAAACTTGGTCTTTGACTAGCATCCAGAAGTTCAAACTCAAGATCTGCCAATGAGCAATGGAGTGCAGTATACTAGGCGTTAAATTAACGGATCATGTTCGAAACACAATACTGCGCTCCAAAACAAAAATAGCCGATGTGGCTCAATAGGCTGCCCAACTTAAATGGGACTGGGCAGGACATGTCTGCCGCATGCCGGACAAACTGTGGGCCCAAATAGCACAGAACTGATGCCCTGAGAAAGTGAGGCGGGGTCGCGGCAGACCACGTAGGAGATGGCGGGACGAGCTGGATAAGTTCCGTCAAAACTGGACGAAGGATGCGCGGGCTCGTGAAAGGTGGAAGGAGTGGAGGGAGGCCTTTGCCTAGAAGTGAGACAGAGTAAGTTAGTAAAAAAAAAATGAGGTTGATACCAAGCCACTCTGTTTCATGTTGGAATGGATTAATAATACTATTGATATAACAAGTCGGATTTGATCAAAGAGACTTGATTAGGTTAGGATAGTGATAATATGAAGGCAGGTGTCCAGTCATTTCATCAAAACTTAATTTACAAATTTTCACTTGACAAATAACGATTGGCAAAAATATTATGATTTGTTATTTCATCATTATCCAACAACAAGTTTGCCAAATAATTCACTTAAGAAATTAATTATCTGATAAACTTTGTTTTAATAACGTATTACTTGACAAACTCATTTTTTATTCATGTTATCTCATAAAACAACGTTTGGAATAAAAACGTTTTACATATTGCATTACGCAATTTCCTAAAAATGAAACTCATTAAATAGTCAAAAGGGTAATTTTAATTTAAAAATCAACAATAAAAATTAAATGCCAGAAACGACTTGAGCTAACAGAAAAAAAAGCTACCCGGAACCGAACTATGTAGTTAGATTAGGTTAGGTTAGAACTGTGACCCCCTATGCACGAGCCGAGCGAGCGGAGCGAGCGGTGCTTCGGCAGCGGCCGGCGAATGCCAAAAACGACTAGAATATATAGAAAAAAAGACTTTATTAGGTTTAAAGAACTTCAGTACTTGCCCATAAATTATTTGACCTAAATGGAAATTGCAACCATGATCACTTTGTGATTGGTTTAAAGAAAGTGATTAAACGTGATTTTTCCAAAAGAATCTAAATATTAAATGAAAAATGTATAAATGATTAAATATCATACGAAACATTTGTAAAGAGAAGCATTTGTTAAATAAATGTTTGTAAAACGAGTGATTATAAACTAAAAGATTCGTGGAATAAGTTGTTTGTAAAACAAATAGTATACGAAACGTTGGTTGTAAACGAAAAATTTGTCAATGGTATTTTGGTGAAACATTAGTGAACCATGAAGGCAATATAGCCGCGTGTTCACTGCCGAGCGAACATTTTGTTCAGAGCAAATGTTTGTTGTTCTGCCGATATTCGCTCAAAACAGAAAACATATTTTCACTACAACGAGAAAACGACTGTCACCGTGACGTCGTTTTTACTGAAAAAAATATAATATGATTCTTGCAAATAAATAAATATATCATTCATTCAAAGAATGAGCGAGCGAGCATTAGTTTGCCGAGTCCAACCAATCATCACTGAACAAATATGTTCATTCGCTCAAGTGTTTTCATTTATCGCACGAACAATTCCTTGTTCGTTCAGAACTGTTCAGAACGCGAAGTTCTAAATTCTAAGCAATGCTGAGAGTAACAGTTAGTTTATACTGTCACAACGTTTCATTGTCAGACAGCATCGAGCATTTTATAATTCAACAGCTTATAATTGTATTTTATTACAATACTAATATGAGAATGTAATAAAGAACGACTTAATTATCTGCATTAGTCATTTAGTTGTTTTTTTTTTAGGGTTCCGTAACCGAAGGGTACTAAACGGAACTCAAAAAACTCAAAACTCAAAGCATTTATTTCAAATAAACCAATTACAGGTACTTTTGAATTGTCAAGGGGTCGGTCAGTCAGAAAAATGAAGCTAGTTACCCATTCCAAAGCGTAGTAGGTACCTATGGAGAAGAACGGGCAAGAAACTCCACGGACACTCTTTTAAATCAAAATATTGTTACAAAATATTGGTAACATCATTCGTGTTGAATTTATACATGTGAGAACAATGTAGAAAGACGTGCACGTTAAAAGCGTCCATAATAAAAATATAATAACAATTCAAAAATTTAAATAATTTAAAATAAACCGTGGCAGCTAAGAGATGACCAGTCCCTACTGACGGCGCCCGTTCACGTACATGACGCACCCTATTACTAAGCCTCCGCAGTCCGTCTGTCAGTCAGCGGGCTGTATCTCCCCTAACCGTGATAGGTACACAGTTGAAATTTTTACAGATTATGTAAGTATTTCTATTGCCGCTATAATAAAAAAATATAAAAATAAAATAAAGTTAATAATTAAAGGGGTCATAAAAGAAACGTGTTTTTTTTTCGGCGTTTTTTGCTCGATCTTAATACGGTATAGAACTTTTCGTGCGCGAAACTGATTCGCACTTGGCCGGTTTTCTCAATGATAAGATTATTAATTGTTGCAAAGACCTTAATGATCAAAGCGAGTAACAGTCGTGGTCTTTTAAATTTCTTACAAACACATCTCTTTGGCGGACGAACTATAGTGTGAGTCTTCATAATGTGCTCATATCGATATTAGGGAATCTATGTTTAATTTTATCGACGGGAAAAGAGACCAATTTTTTCTTTTTTTATTCTCTTGGGCATTATATTTATAAATTCTACAATTATTGTAAAAATTGATGAAAAAAATACAGATTTTTGCTAAAAAAACATGTTTATTTTCAATTGAGAGTAGTTTCTTTCTCAATTTTAATTTTATATGGACGCCTACTTACTTCCAATCATTATGGAGTTTGTTTCATCGCGATAGCTGATTCAGTTTAAAAGTTACACAGTTTTGTTACAATTTTTTTTTAATTCCATAAAAAGTCTAGAAAAAATATTTAGATTTTTTTAAATATTTTTTCTGTCCTTAAAATTAAGCATAGATTCCCTCATTTCGATATGTGCACATTATGAAGACTCACACTGTATATAGTCACTCAGTTTTAAGAAGCGGTTGAAACTCTATTTAGACACTTCTTTCCTATGATGTGAAGATAGTCAATCACTTCAATGAAATGAACGGCAGATTATCTAAATGTAACTTAAGTCCTAACAAACCACGTACGTGCTTCCTTGAAAACTTAACGGCATTAACAATTAATATTACAAAAATAACCAGTTTACCTACATACAGCACAGTAGCTAAATCATTAATCGTATTTCTTAACATCTGCGTCTACACATCTGCTTTAACCCTTCCGTAGAAAGGATTGAAGAAAAAAGGTTTTTTGTATATAAGTAACGATTTTCTTAAGACGGTTACAATTTGTGACATTAGGGGTTACTGAAGCTTATCGTTTGAAGGTTTACGAGCTGTGAAATTCGTCTGTTTGTCTTTTAAATGCGTATTGTGAGGCACTCGAGGATTTTACAGTTGGGTAGTTTGAGATTCAGCAGCGGTAATTTGAGTGACAAAAAATTTGACAAAGAAAACACCAATTCTGCTTGAAATTCAATGAATTTGCTCACTTTGAGAATTTTATACAACAAAAATTTTTAATTTTATTATTCACGTAGGTACTATTGGCAAATGGACGATGAAGAAGTTAAAGTATTTGTAAAGAATAAATTGTGAAATTTATAATGAATTTGTATTGTTAGTTTTGAAATAAATTAAATATAAAATTATTTTAAAGTAATTTTAATTCAATGTATCTTGGGTATCAGAGTTTATTTTAAAATATATTTGAAAATGGAATGAGTTCTAAGTTTCTGTCATGTCCGTGTGGATTTACAAAAGGAAGGTAATGATTTTGAATTCTGAAGTTTATAATTACTTTGAAAAAGTCATCTGCCCCAAGCTCAATATCTCAAGCTAAACACAGTGATGCTTACAATATAAACTCTTTAATAACTTACAACAAAGTTAATAAAATGATCAAATTATAAGCTTAATACACCTAACAAGGTGTTCGATTTAGCAATTAAGTGTTTACAGCCATACTCGTTGTTCATAATAAAAAATAAATTCAGAATAATCATTAATCACGATGGTTAACGAGAAAATCGATTAATCATGACATTATACAAGTGTATTTGAACCCGGTACGGAAATACCGCACGTTTAAAATAGTTCGTCGGATTTTTAAGAATTTCCGGGAAAATTGTTTGATAAAATTACTTTTCACGTGGTTTCGAATTTAAGAGGAATGACTGGATGTGTCAGCGGCTTTATATGACGCATATGACATCATTTAGAGTTCGCGCCACTACAGCAGTCCATTTGATGCGGCACTAGTGTCTATGACATAGAAACTAGGGCCGCGTCGTTAAAAAAAAAAATGCAGTTTTATGCAATGACATAGACTCTTTGTCATTGCATCAAATTGCATTTTTTTTAGGTTCTTTTCTGCAGGCCTTCTTTCGTGGCGCGCACTCTAAATAAGGATACCAAACCAAATACGTGACGGTTTAAAAAAAAAATTGGAGCATCTCTTAGTTGACCTCTGAGGTCATGACTACTTAGCCGGGCTATCCTGTGGCTGCCCAGCTACTACACTTAAAGCCTCGTGCTGGTTAGTAAGCATTTCATTGTTATATCAACTTTAACTCTGAATCCAGTCCAAAATTTAGGGGCGTATCATAAATCCTTCAAGCCACTTTAGCGCTTAAAAACTACTGTACTCGTTTGCTTATTCTATGATGTCGTTTAAGAGCTTTAAGCGCTGCAGTGCTTAAGCTAAGTGCTTTTATAGCCCCGCACGGAACTAAAATGGAATTAGAAGTTTACGGCAGTTCCTTCCTTTTCTGTATATTTAAGAAGTAGCGTGATAAACAGACATATTTATACTACTCGAGGAAATACCACATGAAAATATTCAGTACACGATCACATGTATAATAAGAATTTCCGTTTAAAACAAACTGAATGAAAAATGGCTGCTTTCCATGAATCTATTCAAGTATGCGGAATGTTTTACGGCTGAACGCATAAAAAAGTTGTAAGGATAAATGTCAATTTTTATTTTGAAATAAAGACTTCTTTGATTTTGCGATTTTATGATAATGATAACTCTTTTAGTCTATGCATTTCCTGCGTTTGAAAATCGAAGTGTGTTTGTTTGTATTTCGATAAAGGCCGTACAAGTGTAGAGTAGCTATTCGTTTTTCAAATATCTTGCATGTTTTTAAAACAGGCCGGATTTGAAATCTTTTGATCATCTATTATTCATCGTTTGCTGTTTTTTTATTGATTGAGATGTTATCAATGATATGTCGTACAAAGTCGATATTTATCTAATTATGTATTTAAAATTCATATTATGTTATAAAATCATGAATATGTATCGAAATTTGTAATACTATCCTAGGAAGTTAGGTGTAAAACGAAGTATTAATGGTCTGCTTATAAACTGACTTTGTAAACTAGGTGCAGGTAGATTCTAAATTTGATTAACGAGGTGGATAGTGTTATAAAGTTTGATAGGCCCCTAGGGTGGGGTTGGAAATAAATACTGATTCTTTCTTCGGACATTGTTTCAATGACTTGTTCCCCTTTACTTCATATTGGCAAAATGTGGTTTTACACCAGAACACATTCGTTCTGGTAACTCTTCAGGGTATTCCAACGACGTATGATATAGTTTGTATCAAACGTTTACAAAGATTTCTAATGATTCCTACTGCTTTATACAAAAGCTCCAAAATGATGTTCTTATTTAGAATCACGATTATAGCGACCGAATTATGCAATCCACAAAATTACCTTCAATCCGAGTAAACGAGTATTTCGTTCTTAATCTTAAACTTAATTCGACTGTCTGAATCGTGGCCAGTCTTAAAAGTTATTAACTTGAAACACCTGTCTTTCGCATTAGCTCTGTTTTTTGTCGCCAGCAAGGTGTTTCTTGCATTCGATTTGAATTCGGAACATTAGATTTTTGACATTGCCACCCTGCGTTCGAAAATTTATTTTAAATGTTGTTTTTTTTTCTGTTTAGTAACTGGTGACATGGAAATGTGCACTTGGTATAATGTCTAAGGTTTTTACTGCATCATCATTTGTCAATGACATTTAATAATATTTGAACTACCTAACGAGAATAGATGCTTCTAAAACTATCGATCTAAATAAAATTATAGACACCTAACTGATAATTTAGGAATTAACACTATATCAAGTTTTTTGTAGAAATCTGATACGTTTGGAAATGCGAAATTAAATAGATACCAGATACTTGATACTTAATAAAAACTGCTTATAAATAACAAAGTATCTAGTTTAAAGTATTTAGATTCAGTTTCGATTGCCTAAGCTGTTAAAATTATTAGGCATATAAAACTGCCGAAAAAAACGTTCGTTACTGTAGAGATAAAATTAACATTTCAAAAATAAAGAAGTCAAAGAACCGATCAATAAATGTCATAAAATGAACTTTAAAATGAAATTGTCGAAATTTTTATTAATACAAAAAGACGTGAATGTTTTGCGCTGTGTGTGTACTTGTTTGCTTGCTGGATCCAATATGGCGGCTGGAGGCAGGTGATCATTGAGCAGCTGCGCTCGCGCATCCAAGGTTACCCCTCTCCGCTTGTTTACCCTATCCCCCCGGCGTATCGATAAGTGATAGTGATGGGCATAGACTTATTTATGTTATGCTTTTTATTCATTAGGTAGATATTATAATTTTAGTGGATAATGAACATTTGCTTAATTTTTTTGAAATTTATTTTTATTGTCAGTAATGTTTGGCATGTACAGGTGCGTTGCTCTTATATCAAGTGCATTCGCTACGATGATTTCAATTCAATAATTTTATTGATGAAGAATTTAATCGTTAAGGCTGTAATCGAAATTAAATACAATTTTAATGACTTAGTGAGACTAAAAAACATAATTGATTAGTGTTTTTTTATACATTTTAAGAACCGTTTAAAGTTTCTTCAACTTATTATCCCAGAAAAGCAATTTAAACTTCTAACACATTATAATAATTTAATTTGTTAAAATTGCACAAGAATTTCCTGGAACATTCAGCAGAGAAAATATTCTTGAGAAATCGATGAACTTTTTAACACTAGAAAAAATCGTCATTACCAAAATATCACATTATAAAAACGAACAAAAACGTTTTCGGTTTTTTACACAGATTCTTGCTGTCTTAAGAAAATAAAACTCAAAATAAGTAAAACCAAAACATTCGACAAAAATTTCGATAAAAAGCTCACACCCAGCACCGCACTTACTCATAGGTCGAATGTCCACGTGGTTTGCGCACGCGCCACTGTCGCGCCTCGTGCCAGATAACAGTGGCACCCTTCGCACGAGCCCGTTCGTACAAACCCGATCTTACCCGAGGTCAATCCGACACCGAATACCAGTAATGAGTAAAAAATGACACATATTTTGGCGTATTATGGTTTCAAATTTCGAATTAAAGTTGAGGCAGGCTTGCAAAAAAAAAAAAGAACTGTTGGTATTCATCTGTTTTGGAACCAGTTAGCAAGTGCTAATTCGTTCTAAAACAGATGAATACTAACTTGCTAACTTATCGTAATGTGCAATACAGCATAATTGATAATGTTTTTAGTTTTCTTTCTATGCTAGAGCAGTAATTGCTAATGGTCAGATAGACATTTCAAGTAGCCCCGAGCGATTCTTTGCATGTTCCTATGCTTCTTTTACATTCATGTATATCTTCGTTCATTCATCGGTAGCCAGTATATCTATACTGTCCGTCATCCACGAAGACGCGCCCCTCCCCTCCGACCCTTACTCGAAAACGAGGTGCCATCAGTTGTTGCAGCTGAGCACGTAGCTTTAAATTCCCCGATTAATAATCATGATCAAAACTTTGATCCAGCCCGTCCCATCTTTGATATCCTCCCCCAGTGGCGCCCTAAGCCGAGGTTCGTATCCCATAGGGGGTGACCTTAGCGAGCGCTCGCCTAGTTTTAATTAGCATAGTTTTATTGTCCCTGGCTGGAGGCTTTGAGTGTAATAGCTTAAGGCAGCCACAGGAAAGCCCGGTTAAATAGTCATGACCTCAGAGGTCAGCTATGAGATGCCCCATCGAAAAAAAAAAAGAAAAGACGCGCCCCACTTATTTTAAACGCGATCGTGGCAAAAGAATTGCTCGAATAAGGTTTCCTCCTTGTAAAATGATATTGTTCCATAGCTCTGTATAATATGTATATCCTTTTACGATGGCAATATTACACTCATCATCTGCCTGGCCTTTTTCTTAACTATGTTGGAGTTGGCTTCAAGTCTAACGGGATGCAGCTGAACACAAGTATTTTACATGAAGCGACTGCCTATCTGACCTTCACAACCCAGTTACTTGGTAACAAGATACCCCTTGGTGAGGCGGCAGGTACAATAACATCCTCAAATTCAATCATTTCATTAATCTCCTCTGATTCATCGTTTTATGGTAAATGGACTATTGCCCATAATATGCGATCTTAAAAGTTACTATATTTTAAAAACGATACGATATTTATCGCAAGTTTTTCTCACGACTACTTTTAACCTTATGAGACTGTCATCTCTACCCACACCTTTGACACAGGAGTAGATATGAAATGGAGATCAAGCTTTACTAAGAAAGATACTCTACGACATGAGGCTGATGAATTTTCCTGTTATGTGAGACTGCCTACTTGTTGGTGTCTCGTTATTTACACTGGCCTGCACTATTCTCACGTTATTTGCCCATTTTTCCTATATATCCTTTTACATAAGACCTAAAAGGCGACCTGGTTTTGATGTTTAACCTGAAATCTGGTTTTTTCGTGGCGTCAGTGAATCGATACACACACTGCCATATGACATATTTATGTATCTACTCGTATATCCACCGAAACATGATTTAAAGAGAGGTCAGATAGGCAGTAGCTTCATGTAAAATGTTCGGGTGGGTGACCACTGAAAATCAGCGTTGTGCTGTGGGTTCCCCATAGCACTACATCATGCTGAGTGAAAGCCTTCTTGTCACAGTCATGACGTGCAGCTGCCGACTAATTTCTGTTTTATGCTAGTGATTTATTATGTACTTTTTTTTGTTTTTGTTTACTATTGTCTTTTATGTATATATGCACGATTGCACGTGTTTCTGTGACAAATAAACCTATTTTTCTTTCTTTCTTTCTTTACTCGTATTCGCTTCATGTAAAATATTCGGTTAGACTGGCAGCCGATCTCAACATAGTTGAGAAAAGGCTAGGCAGATTGATTAAAGAAACACCGGAGCATGGTTGTACAAAGCTCAGTTTCTGCCAGCTATCTACTCGTGTACAACTGTTGACTCTATTTTCGCAATAACCAACAGGTTGTCATTTACATAATTTAGGCCTATCTCAGTTTCGATCACTTTTAGTATTAATACAATTTTGATGATCAGCTGATAAGCGCGTCCGTTTACGTCTAGATCTTCTCGGGTCAAGGTCAAGGTAAACGAGTCATCAATGGTTTGGTGTGTTTTGACTACATTGTTAATCTTACTGTGGATTTGGAAACGTTTCGTTTTCGTTAGTATTTGCATATTATATTGGGTAGTAACTGATATGTTTAGCGATAAAAGGACTAGACTTTGCTGTGATCAACTATCCGTCTGTCTAGCCGCTTAAATTAACTATCCGGAAACTGAATGGTATGAAATATCATCATCGTCATTGACACTGCTAAATATAGTCTTGCCACTATTTTGAATCATACTTCCCTGTACCCTAATCAATCACAATTCGAATCATTTTGAAGGATATTGCTTCATATGTTCGAAAAATTTGTCTGTTCAACAGCGTAAATAACGCAATCAATGTTGTTGAACTGTCAAAATTAAACAGAATGTGACTGATCGTGTGTTACGCAATTAGTGTGCTGGTCTGTGTGAGTCTCATACAGATCTCACCCACGTAAGTCATCTGGGTATCTGGCTGTTGGTCTGCCAACACTCCTGATACTGTCTCTCGGTATTCATTCTGTTAGGGCCCTGCTGCACCTGCCTTCAACACGTCTAGCCAAGAGTCCTGCCCTCCTCCATTTTAGAGACAGCTTAGAGGCATGAGGAACAGGGTATAAAGTTCACTCATCCTCTACAAAAAAGGGAGGATCCTCCGACCAGACGGGTGTCGTGTCTGTCGGTAAGTTATATACAAGGTGGCAGGGACATCGACGCGAAAACTGTTACCATGGATTCAGTACATGATTCTGAAGCCATTTGCGTTGAAATATTTTCGTCGGTTATTAAAAAAAAACGATTGTCCATACAATTTGACCGCGTAGGTATTGCACTTTTCTATGAAACAGCAGATTTTTTCTAAAATAACCAACGCAAAATTTTAACGCAGGGGCGTTCAGAATCATGTACTGAATCCATGGTAACAGTTTTCGCGTCGATGTCCCTGCCACCCTGTAGGTATGTATGACGATCGCGCGGTAAACTCTGATTGCGTGATGCAGAATTTTGTGTGACGTCAGGTTTTTGATGCGTAGATAGATCGCATGCGGCGATGTAGATGCCGTATTCCAACAATCTGACCTTACCTGCGGAATATCGAGATACTGTTGGATCTCTGAGTGTTGAATTCACTCATAGTTCTCGAGTCATCCTCGCTAAGTTATTCGGTTAGCTAACAAGTGTAATGTAACAGAGACACTGGGCAGTAACCGACAGACGGTGCCAACATCGAGTTTCTTGGAGCGTGTATCAAGAGAGCACCGGCCGTGACCGCGTGTGCTGGCGGGGGAAACGGACATTAAGAGAACGAGCTTGTTATGCTCTATAGTTGTCACTTGCTACTCGCTTAATTAACTTAAGAAGATTAAATCGAAAAATACAAATTATTATTAAATATATTATTAAAATATAAATTAAAATTGGCACTGGCCCAAAAATAAGTAGGTATCAGAGAATTCCGGAGCTCAATGTCAAGTGCTGAACACCCGAAAAGGTTCACATAACACAGTGTCCATTATCAGCTTTGAGTACCTAAGTTATTTTATACATTTAGGCGATTAACACACTGTCACGCACCACGCAGCGTAGCGCGTGAATGCGTGTTTTAACGTTGCTTGTAAGTATCTCCGTTTGTATAGAAAACACGCACAATCCAACACACAGAAAATGCATTCACGTGCGTTCATTCAGATCGTTGACACGCAACATGCAGCGTGATGCGATGCAGTGTGTTAATCGCCTTAGGCGATTCGCACACTGCACCGCATTACGCAGCGTAGCGCGGGGGTGCGTGTTCTTACGTTGCTTGAAAGTATCTCTCTGCATTGAAAACACGCGTAGTGCAACACACAGAAAACGGATTCACGCGTAGTGTTGCAGGTCACGCGCTTACATGCAGAGAAACACGCGCCCTCGCGCGCGGCGCAAGACGCAAGGTATGGCACATCGAGTTCTGCAGTATGGTGCGTGATTTTGCTCTGCACTGTACTATCACCACCGCAAGCTGCTGTGAAATGAGGCCTTTGGGCCACCGTATACTATACTGCAGCTCCACGCGTTTGTGCGAGAAAATCTGCATGATGGTGCAAATTTGCACTCCCAACAACCACGCGCGTGACTTCGTCGCTACGCACCCTGCAGCGTATAGCGGGCCAGTGTGTAAATCGCCTAAATTGATCCGTTGATTTATTGAATTCCATAACTGTTCATATGTCCTGAGATCTCATTAGGTTCACCGTAGGTGTACATAAAGATCAACCATACCGCTAACCATTCCAAAAGTATTTGAGTTATTAATTATCTCCCAAAACTAAAACAAAACTAGCAAAATCTGTTGGCCATGTCTGTCATTATCCTTCGTTAATTTTCGCACCACCGATCGAGACGTCCACTTCACTTGTCAGCATTCGCCGGCGACTAAGCGGTGACTTCCTACATCGCGTTCTGGCGGGTGGCCGCGCTAACGACGTGATTTATGGGAAACATCACCCCCCCTCCGCTGATCCCCGGTAGTAATGGAAGAAAGAATGGCTGGGTAACGTAATCTAGAAGGATATTGGAAGGTTTGGAGACAGTGTGAAATATCTTCAAAGAAGAAGATGGAATTTTCAACTCATGAAGCAGGAAAAACAGTCTGGTATGTACTAATGGGCAGCCATGTTGCAAGAGATGTTTTAAAAAGAAGACTTCTTGGAAGGGACCGGTTGGCAAGCGTAAACGAGGAAGACCACACACTCGCTGGGAGGACGAGATCGTGCGTATAGCTGGATCACGCTCGATGGACGTAGAGAGAACTAGCATTCTCTGGAGGAGACCTTCAGCTCAGGGGTTCTCAAATAAAAACAATTGAGAAATTAGTAATAAATACTGTAAAACTTAGAGAAATATAAGGCTTTTTTTATTTATATATCTACAAATGAGTGAAATCTTTCTAGATGTAAAGTTCTTTTAGGAATGATTGCTTCATAAATTTAATGGTTTGACCACCCTTCAAGAATACCTAAAAAATGTAGGAAAAGACGGCGATGTGTGGACAATTTGTTAAAATAATAAACCTATGATGAGTCTAGCTAGACAGATAGCTACAGTGTAACATCGAATGAAGACTAATAAATTATCATTAACATAATTTTCAGACAAATTAGTAGTAGCCGTTGTTTTATCGGCACGTAGGTAACACACGAAGACTCTGCTGCCAAGTTATACCGTAATTAGGGTACTGGTGTCGGAGTTTTCATGCCGCCCATGGGGCCCTCTGGCTTCGTTACACTTGCCGTCGAGAAATATTTCTCAGGCATGCCAGTTTCCTCACGATGCCGATGTTTTCTTTCACCGTTTTTGAAGCAAGTGATAATTATACAATACGCACATGAATCCGAAAAGTTAGAGGTGCGTGCGTTAAATCGACCCCATGTATTGGCAATTCGACGGTCACACCACTAGGTTATCACTGCTGTTTGAGGCGCGAGTGTGCGACGCGATTCTGGATTCAATTTTTTTTTTGTCTGTCTTGTAGATTAATAAAAAATATTGAACACGTATTTTTTCTTTTTTGACGTTTTCAAAGGATTACGGCGATACATTCAGTTAAAATGTGGCATGACGTCACGCCTTGCTAGATTTAATACTGAGTTGTGACGTAGCGAGCCCCCACTCTCTAACTTTAATGAGGGTTTTCTAAGTTATTTTTGATTAATACAATAAAGTAAAAAACACGTGTCTAATATTTTTTTATTATCTGACTGACAGAATAAATGGTTTTTTTTTTTACCTAGGCCTCATTCTTGTTGTTCTACTAGAGTCGCGTCGCGCACTCTGCGTCTGCCTTTACGCCAAAAGTTCCGAATAAACGGCAAGTAAAATGTCTGGCCATATTTAAATTCTAGACGCCTCTATTTTAATTTAAAATAGTTACTGGCTGTAATCTATCAGAATAAGGATGACTGCACTCAACAATGAAGATCTATAATTGGTGTAGAGTCTGGGTCATCTACCTATTGCCGAGTGATATTTTAAGAACTGATCCAAATTATATTCCAGTTGTTTCGAATCATTTACTGGTTGTCGCGATGGGTATTAAGATCTTAAGAGAGCATTCCTATTTGGCTAATGGTATATTGTAAGGAGCAATGCAAATATTTAACCTGACAGGGTTAAACAGAGGACAGTAGAACACACTATTTTAATTGTACTGTCTTACAATTAAACTGTCCTCTCCCTTTAATGGTATGGAAATTGTAGGCTACCTAGTTTTTGTAAATGTCAAGTTTAATGAAAAGAGAGGAGTCGAGTTTTTCTTTATTTAGTGACCATTCCGCATAACTTTTTTGGCACAATATAGTGATTTCGTGGCCAGTACCGTAATTGCGTAATACAACACAAACACAATCTGTATTGATTTGAAACAGATTGCTAATCCATTGCTTCATAAGTTGGAAAAAAAAAACTTCTCAACAACGTAAATAACGCAATGAATGTTGTTGAACTGTCAAAATAAAACAAATTAGGCATAATTGTTTACGAAAATAAGTTGCGCAATTAGCCCACAGGTCATGAAACCAATCATTTCATGAAATGGTCGAACACTTCATGAAATGATCAATTCTAAAATCTGGCTACGACAGTGACATTGATAGCCCTGTATATTGCTGTTCAATTGAAATGATCAATTTTAAGATCTGGCTACGACAGTGACATTGATAGCCCTGTATATTGCTGTTCAATTGAAATGATCAATTCTAAGATCTGGGTACGACAGTGACATTGATAGCCCTGTATATTGTTGTTCAATTGAAATGATCAATTCTAAGATCTGGCTGCGACAGTGACATTGATAGCTCTGTATTTTGTTGTTAAATTGAAATGATCAATTCTAAGATCTGGCTACGACAGTGACATTGATAGCCCTGTATATTGCTGTTCAATTGAAATGATCAATTCTAAAATCTGGCTACAACAATGACATTGATAGCCCTGTATTTTGCTGTTCAATTGAAATGATAAATTCTAAGATCTGGCTGCAACAGTGACATTGATAGCCCTGTATATTGCTGTTCAATTGAAATGATCAATTCTAAGATCTGGCTACGACAGTGACATTGATAGCCCTGTATATTGCTGTTCAATTGGTTGATATTGACACATAATAATATTAAGTATAAATAACCTATTGCTTGTTTTCAATTGTTTTAGAATCCACCATAAAATAGTTTATTGTAGGTATGTGATATATATGTTTGAACAAATAACAATATGTATCTACATCATCATCTGCCTAGACTTTTCCGAACTATGTTGGGGTCGGCTTCCAGTCTAACCGGATGCAGCTGAATACCAGTATTTTACATGTAGCGACTGCCTATCTGACCTTCACAACCCAGTTACTGGGTAACACGATACCCCTTGGCAAAACTGGTTTTCCGACTTCCAGGCTTCTGACTATCAAAAATTTAAAATGACAGCCGGGACCAACAGTTTAACGTGCTTTCCGAGGCACGCAGGGGTCTCGGTATATAATGGATGGTCACCCATCCACGGACCGACCTCGGCAATTGTTGCTTAACCTTGAAGATCGACCAGTGCGGTGGTTATTATATAATCATTAGCCTCCTGTATATGTAGTGGGTATGTGTCTGTGTATGTATCTAGATTTTATTATATGATTTATTATATTTTATATAACTATTGAACGAGCAATATTTACACATATATTTATTTGTTTGTATAGAGATTTCTACTCAAGTTCTCGAAATCGGCTCTAACGATTTCGATGAAAGTTGCAATAGAGGGGCTTACGGGATCGAAAATTCGGTTCAGCTAGGTCTTATATCTGCGAAAATTCGTTTTCTCCGTATTTTCACCGGAGCAGAGCTCGATCACCCAAAGTTAAGAACAAGATGGCTACCTTCGAATAATGACATGGCAGCATGGAATTAGTAAGTACCTACTATCATGGCAGCATGGAATTAGTATGAACTATCCTATACTATTAAATGAGCATTCTCTATTTTCACCAGAGCAGAGCTCGGTCGCCCAGGTATATTATGATTTATATGAACTTTCATGTACAAAATATAATATGTATTAAGATCGAGCTACATCATGTAATTTATTATTTCGAAAAACATCTGTCAACATATTTCAGTATATTTGTAACAAAATAAAATATTAACACGATCCTATTAACTTTTTAATATAATTATCTACTTTAATTTGCAACGTAATAAATTATCTGATTAATTGGTTAAAAAGTTTTTATTATTAAGTTTTAACGACTTTATTATTGGAAATCGTTTATGAAGCCGTTGATCTATAAAGCTGGGTGTATTGCAAATCATGCGCCTGCGTTGAAATTATAGAAACGTTACCTGGTATAGTCGCGTGGAAAGTGGTTACAAATATTTTCAAATACTGACATTTAGTTTCATACTTAAGTGACCTCTTACCACAGTCTAACAGAGGCATAATAATCAGCGTATAATGTTCCCACTGCTGGGACACAGGCGTCATCTCTTCGAGAGGGAGTGGGCTGTAATCTACCACGCGGGCCCAGTGCGGGTTGGCAGATGTCTCTTGTCTTTGGAGTTTTGGTTCTAGGACATGCTGGTTTCCTCACGATGTTTTCCTTCACTGTTTTCAGAGCAGTGGTGATGAAATTATTCACACAAAGTAAAGCGTAAAAAATTGTTACTGGTAACATTTTCAAGTGTGCAGTAAATATTTTTAAGATAAGGAATGTAGAGCATATCACGGACATTTTTTTTTTTTTTGTTTTATTTGGTCACATTATCACAATGTCTCACGGAAATAGAATAATAACCTACCTTTTAATGATGTCAGAACATGAACTTTTAAAATCGTTATTTGAGAAATCTTTATTTATTAAGAAATCAAAAAATCAAATTAGTTTGTCTTTATTTGAAGATAAGGAAGATAAGGATTATGCAATGTGATCTTAAGATATCTAAAGCAACCAAAGCTGAAAACAACTTAAATGCCAGTTGTAAAAATGATATGTATCTAAAAATGATAATTATCTAACACTTCTCCACCCGCCAGTCCCTAACAATAGGCAATGAATATAATTCGTTAACAAAACAGATAAAAAGATGGAACAATTAGATACCGTCAGACGCGCTACAAACGCACTTTTGTCTGTAAACACCTTTATAGTGAACAAAAGTTTGTTATGACAGCCAGCTGCCGAATAGTGATAGCATTATTTTGTTGATAGTGATCTCTGATAAGCATTCGGGTAGAATGGGGGAAAGTGGAATGATTTTATTTGGCAGAGCATTGGCAGCTTGCCTCTATTAAGATAACATAATAATGTAGTTTTTTTTTTTCATTAAACTGTCTAAATTTGGATGATGTTTCTATATTGGCAGTTGTTGGAGTATCTATTGACGTCTCAATTAACTTACCTAATCCATTTCTGAGGCCATAGCACGAACGTGCGACGTAAACTTAATGTAAATTCGAACGATTTTTTAAACTAAAATACAACCAGGTCAATCAATCTAGCCTTTTCCCAACTATATTAGGGTCGGCTTCCAGTCTAACCGGATGCAGCTGAAGACCAGTATTTTATATGGAGCGACTGACTATCTGACCTGCACAACCCAGAAACTGGGTAATACGATACCCCTTGGTAAGATTGATTGTCAGACTTGCGGGCTTCATAAGTAGTTATCACCCATAGATATAAATGAATTCTTTAAACGTGCGAAACGACCATTATTATTAATTTTAACAGCACATAACATCGTTTGTAATTTTGGCGATCCTTCCCGTCCAGTGCCCATCTCTCTCGCCGGAACGCTCTTACCAATCTGCTCCGACTTTCGGTACTTCGGGTCACTTGTCCAAGGGTATGGTAGAGTAGAACGAGACGTAACGCGCCGGATCAACTCAGGATGGATGAAATGGCGACAGGTCACAGGAACAAAAAACCCAAAAAAAAAAAAAAAAAAAAATTTCATTTATTCAAACTAGGCTGAGAATCAGCACTTTTCGAACGTCAAAATTACATAAGACAGTCCCCCAAAAACGCCCACCCTTCACCACTTCCTAGTGCCTTTAGCTGGGAAGAAGAAGTGGCGCAACAAACTCCGCAGCAGCACAGCTGTCTGTTCAAGTTAGAAAAGAAAATGATTCTATACAATAGAGAACAACTTGCGACCTCCGGATGCTCCTCAAGTTAAAGGGGAAAATCTACACGTCCGTGGTAAGGCCTGTCGTACTGTATGGATCGGAATGCTGGGCCGTGAAGAGGACGGATGAAAAAAGATTGCATGTAGCGGAGATGAGAATGTTGAGATGGATGTGTGGAGTGACGAAAATGGATAAAGTAAGAAATGAGTATATAAAGGGAAGTTTAAAAGTGGCGCCAGTGACAGAAAAGTTGAAAGGAACTAGGAAATCGTTTGGCATGGTATGGGCATGTGATGAGGAGAGAGGAAACGCATGTGACTAAAAGAGTGATGAATATAAATGTTGATGGATGGAGCGGGAGAGGAAGACCAAAGAAAAGATGGATGGATTGTGTGAGGAATGATATGAAAGAGAAGGGAGTGAATGATAGCATGACGGTTGACAGGGGAGAGTGGAAAAAGAAAACGAGTGCACCAACCCCACGTAACATGGGACAAGGGCAAGAAGATGATGATGATGAACATCACGACTGTATTCCTCGAAGGGATGGGCAGAGTTGTACGTATAGTACACCACATTTCGCCAGTTAAGTTCAAGTCCAATGTAATAGAGATCGAGCCTTTTGCCATCAACCGGGCACAAATCCAGACTCCGAGCTGCTACTGAGAAATTCCAGATGGAAAAACCCGATAACACTTTGCCCGACCCGGGAATCGAACCCAGGACCTCATGCTCAGCAGTGGCACTTGCGACCACTGGACCAACGACGCAGACATTTACTTTTAAATCGTTCGAATTTAAGTTGTAACCGACTGTTTGTTTGATAAATAGATTCTAATTAAAGACCTTAACAAACAAAATGTTTTTTTGAAACTTCGCTTATCTCTTTGTGCATAAACTGTATCAGTGTAGTCTAACTACATTTTAATAATCGATATACCTACTAAACACGATGTTAAAAACCATGAATGATTAATAACTCATTTCAATGTCAAACGCCACTGAAAAATGCTACAACAAAAAATGAAGGTCTTTAAAAATAACCCCTAAAATCTTCCAAAACTATTAATTCCAAGACTTGACATTAGTCACAGTTTCTGATAATGAATCAATTTACAGTCACATTTTTTCGAAATCTAAATATACGAAAACATTTATCTTTCAGTTGCGCACGCGTCGCTTTCAAAACACGAAAGCGTACGGAGAATGTGACGTCACAGGTTTACGTCACCCGCGGCCATCGCCATCTTGGAACGCCATGTTTTGTAAATAAGTACAAGAAACAATAGCATTCGGATACGGACAAACAAACTTCGCAAATATTTGTACGTCATAGCGTACTCGATCATGGTCGTCAAGATGATTGTGAGGCACAAGATAATGGAAGAATTCTTGGGAAAAATGGAAGATTGTTCTTGATATGGTACAGGAGGATATACGAAGAATGTTTATTCTGATTGTGATACCGTGAATGACATACGTAGATCTTGTTATCGGAATCAATCAATAGTGATGTGTTTGTGTATCATGTTTTTGGTGTACCTGTAGGTACACCTCTGCTCAACCCTTCGGGGAAAACAGGCGTGATGCTATGTTATTTATGTCAATAGTGTTCTAATCCATTAATTTCATTAGGATCACTTCGTTGTCCGTCCGCCGTCAGTCTGTTAAGTCCCTTTTTCTCGGGAATGCGTAGAAGTATCAAGTTGAAATTAATACCAAATACGTAGGTCTATGGTCCTTTGGAGCTCTAAAAAAATCAAGCTTCTAAGTCAACACAATAAAAAAATACGGCCATTTATGCGACACATTTTGAAAATTGCAAATAAATAAAAACCTACAGGGTACTGCCCGTTGACCTAGAATCATGAAATTTGGCAGGAAGCAAGGTCTCACAGCACATGTAAAGGAAAAAGTCCGAAAATCGGTAATTTGTAGTTATAATTCAAAACAAGCAAAAAAATTTTTTTGCAATTGTAAGCTTACATTTGCAATTGGAGAATTGACCGTGATGTTTAGCGATGTATGGGAGCACATATTTTTCAACGAGAACGTTGTTTTGTTTATGGGATAAATTCATCCCAGCTATGGAACTCTTGATTATGCGTGGTCCGACACGGACTTGGCTGGTTTTTTTTTATCCTGTACCTTTACAGAGAGGCATGAATTTAGGAAGATTCAATGATATCGACTCTTATAGGTACACCCATAGAAATATAAAAAACAGGAGAAGTGGCATGGGGGCGTGTCTGTGTCCGCGAGCCATGATCAAAATGCTCATGGTATAGGCAAATGGCCGTTTCCGCGAACTAGTGCGCTTTCGACCGCGATCGTGACAACATTTAAGAATACCGTGTTGTTCAGTGGTTTCTTGTAAAAATCGAAGCCAAACTAAAATCTTTATAAATCATGGAACCATTTGTCATTTAACAGGACAAGTATTTTACTATATTTGTCTTGAAAATCATGAAAAACAACAAATCGTAAAATATTTCTTGCCTTTACTACGTTATTTTTGTTTTCATATATCACAGCGACTGTACTATTTTTGCAACAAATACATTGCTTCTTAACCACTACCTAAGTATGTCACTTACTGACTGGACAAGCAATGTAAAAATCACAAAACGATACTTTAGTTACGCGGTTGCATCGCGTAGTACGGCCGCTGTATCTTGCGACGAGCTAGTGATGTGCTTGTGCAGATCCACTAACGTAGGATATCGACAACAATGTCGATTGTCGTACGAATTTAAATTACTTTGAAAGTTTATTCTTCAATTTGTCACCAGTTATAGCCTGGTTGGAAGACTGATGTGAAATCTTGTTTTATACTCATTTAGATTTTCTCATAATGTTGAAATTAATTGATTTATTTATTTACTTAATTTTTTTGGAGTTTACTCCTTAAGAAACGATTTTGATATTTAGCCCGCGGCATGAAAATTTTATGAGGAGTAAAATCGAGCGTTAACTAAAAGTGAGGCGTTACGTTCCTTTGCGCACCTTTCAGTTCGAAATTATGTATGTGTGTATAAATAAATTATACTCAGCTTACTAAAATGAATATAAAACACAAATATAAGGTATTTACTTAAGTAATTACACCTTTTTAGAACAAACATTTACAAATTATTAACTAAACAAAATTTCCACATATAAAATGACCGTATCTTTTTGTTCCGTGGGCCGATTTTCATGAACTAAACGTGACAAATGGTTTTAAGTTTAGACCTTTAATTAAGACCAATGTTAAAGAAATATCTTTACAAACAAAAAAGTGAGTTTTTAAGTTACGTAATTATGACAATTTCAATTTGCTAAAATTTCCTTCTAAATTAACTTTTAACACTGTTAATGGATCAAAATAAGTATTTTAACACGAACCTAATAAGAATCTAATATGTATTTACCTAGATCACTACATAATAACAATTTCTTACTGAAATCCAGTCGTGCATCGGAGCTGCCACACACACTTTTTTTTGTGCCGTTTCCTTTATTCAGTTTATTCATATCATCTTATTATATGTAATTGTTTTTATTTATAATTTTTTCAAGAACTTCCAAAATGTTTAACACAATAATAATAATTAATGGGAGAATCGATAAGTTTCCGATTTAGTCAATCACTAGCGTATATGTAAAATAAATTGCTTGTGCATAGCACAACGATAACTTTCGTGTGAGTGAGTTGTACGGTGCATTGTAAATGCACGCTGTATTCGAAATCATAAGGTTTATAATTGATTGTGTAGTACGTTATGATTTATGAATTGCAAGTGAGAGCGCGACTTCATATCTATTAGGTTTACTGATTGCGTGTGTAGTTGTGGCGACGTGGTGGGGACAAATTGGAGACATTGGGTTTCGATACATTTTCAACTACCGGGCATATCTCCTTCTTTCTTATATCTATGGGTACACCATATATACCCAGCCTACTCTCTAAGTCGACGTCAACGAAGATACGGGCCCTTCCAAAAGTGGTTAAGCTTCGAAGTGAATCCTACACCAGACTAATGAACTTTTTTGGACCGGCAAAAACATATTGGGAGTAGGGACGACTGTCAAATAGTGGTCTTCTTCTTTTCGTGTGGTTAATGACTAACCTGGTGTCAGAGTTATAAAGCCGCCCATGGACCTCTGACTTGGCTTCACATGACGTCGAGAAATATCTCTCAGGCATGGGCGTTTCCTCACGATGTTTTTCTTCACCGTTTTTGAAGTAAGTGATAATCATACAATAAGCACATGAATCCGAAAAGTCAGAGGTGCGTGCCTTGGGTCCGAACTCTGCAGTCTGACGGTCACACCACTAGGCTGGCTTATCATTGTTCTAAATCGTGGTGTCATTCATTCTTAGTTCTGGCCCCAAACTAATCTTAAGTCCGTAGGTGATACGGAGTTGGAATCGCCCGTAACTTCGACCGAAAACATAACAACTATGCCTAGGGAGTAGACCTCCAGAAACAAAAGCCCGAACTTCTAAAGAACTACCTCGAATAACTCCAGCCCAAAATAACGATAACCCGCATCACTCTATCCCGAAAGAACGTGAAAGATGAAAGTCAATTATTCAACATTTTCACTCTTGACCATTTTTAAACCTACGCCACGTCCATGTTTAACCGACTTCCAAAAAAGAGGAGGTTCTATGTTCGTAACGTGTGCATGTTTTTTTAAAATATATGTCCACCGATTTCTCCGTCAATTGTGGACCGATTTTGAAAATTCTTTTTTTGTTTGATAGGGTATGCTTTCAAGGGGTTCCCAAATAAATTTTATTAACTTTGCTTGAATAGTTTTTGAGTTAGCTTCAATAATACGTATTTTTTCCCACTTTGCTATGTGGATGATATGATAAGTTCCTGTCACTGTTATTTACGTAGCAGGTAGCGGTATTCGAATTTGTCTGGGGTAGGTACCACAACTATAAAGTGTAAAAAAAAAACACTACAAAGTGAAAAATAACTTTAATTTCGGAAGTCGGTGTCTTTGGTAATGAATTTTCGTTTTTTGACACTGACTTCCGAAATTAAAGTTATTTTTCACTTTGTAGTTTCAGAAGTCGGTTGTTCTTATTACTTTGTAAAAAAAAAAATACAATTCAACGCTTCACTTAGAAGGTCTTTTCACGTACCTACAAAATCTCTTCGCGAATCATAGAACTATACAGCTGCTTTCAATTCCACAACGCCCAACTGAATGCCAATAAATCCCACGTATTTGAGGTCCCTTTACCAGTATTTGTAGTTAATGTACAAGTATGTACTGGTCAGGAAATCACGATCTTCCTTATTTATTGGATCGTGGATCTGATAACTGATACGCTAAGTGCCGATGATGGGTTGCAAAAACAAACGCTTTGTATTTCGTCCTTGATTGTACATCGGAGAAAAAAAAGCGGCCAAGTGCGAGTCGGATTCGCCCATGAATGGTCCCGTAGCAGCAAGTAACATAATATAAAAATTCTTTAATTGAGTTGATTGAATGAAAGGTAAATTGCGGTTTACGATTTATGACGTATGAAAAAAAAACTACATACTAGATCTCGTTCAAACCAATTTTCGGTGGAAGTTTACATGGTAATGTACATTACAGGGGGGGGACACATTTTACCACTTTGGAAGTGTCTCTCGCGCAAACTATTCAGTTTAGAAAAAATATATATTAGAAACCTCAATATAATTTTTGAAGACCTATCCATAGATACCCCACACGTATGGGTTTGATGAAATTTTTTTTTGAGTTTCAGTTCTAAGTATGGGGAACCCCCAATTTTTTTGTTTTTTTTTCTATTTTTGTGTGAAAATCTTAATGCGGTTCACAGAATACACCTACTTACCAAGTTTCAACAGCATAGTTCTTTTAGTTTCGGAAAAAAGTAGCTGTGACATACGGACGGACAGACAGACATGACGAATCCATAAGGGTTCAGTTTTTTGCCATTTGGCTACGGAACCCTAAAAAATGTATGGAGTATTTTGAGGTCTGTCAAAAGTGATGTGTTGAGTAGAACTTGGCTAGGATTTGTCTGTTACTGGTATTAGTATTTAAGCTTAGTTTTTCCCACTACCTTATTTCTTCATGTCTGTGCCTTATAACCTTTAAACAATTTTTTTCCTACTTCAAATGCATTTTTTTGATTGATTTTTTTCAAACGTCTGAGATTAGATTTAGGACACAAATTGTATGTATTGTTGTTGAATGGGAGTCCCTCGGATTTAAATACTTAGTAGTGAATTACTTTAAGGGTGATGCGTTAAGGTAGCTCGCGAAATTAAAATTTTCTTTCTCATGATTTCAAGAAATCAACACATTTGACACCTTTGCTAACTTATGGAGTTGCATTGCTGATTGTAATGATTATAATTAAGTAAAACCATATTTGTTACGGCCGCGAATCATATTTTGATCAACATAAAACCTGACACTGACCTGCAAAATGCAAAAAACGTAAGAAAATTTGAATTTCGTGGGCTACCCTGACGCTTCCCCCTTAAATAGGTAACGGTTTTTAACTCATCTTAATAAGCAGAAAATGCTGGTAGGTAAACACTTACGTAGATATAAGTAAAAATTAAATTAGGAAAATGAAGAAGTATTTTAAGTACTAATATGTTGATGCGTTGATCATTATCCTTTCAACTGTCATTAACGAGACACAATAGAATTTTAATTGTTATCCACCTTAATGAGGCATCGTAACAGATGATGAGATATCTAAAGATTGCACATTCATTAAACTTGCATAAATTAAATAATGTAATTATTACACTCATAATCATTAGTTATGAACCATATCGTATTATTGTTATTGATCGCAGACTTCTGTTACCACACAGATTAATCGATAGATAAATGGGATATTATTTATTGTAATACCAAAATAGTCTTCGTACGAGGTTAGGCTATGTTCTTGAATGGTTCATCGCTCTTTAGTCATCGAGACTTCTCCGTCCGTGATGAAACATTTGGTAGTCATGCAATAGTTTTCAAGGCAGTTACGGGCAGTCAAAAGCTTGAAAAAGTCTACAAGACATAACTACTGAAAATTCGGAGAAATGAAATTGTTTGACGTCATATAAAAAATAATTAAAAATAAGCTAGATGAGTTCGGAGTTTCCTATTTGACTACTCTGAGAAGAAAGACCAAAATAAACTCAGAGGTCGCAGTCTCTTCTAAAGTTCAGACGTAATCTTGGTCAGGCCATATGAGGACCATGTAGATTAGTGTCTGAAATGGTATTTTGAGGAAAGATTTGAGTGGACCTGTCCAATCAGTGCAAGCATTTGTCAGTAATCGTGGAGCTCAACTCAGAACTTAAGGAGCTCAACTCGAAGTTCATCATCATCATCAGCCTATAAATGTTCCCACTGCTGGGACACAGGCCTCCTCTCTGTGAGAGGGAGTGGGCCGTAATCCACCACGCGGGCCCAGTGCGGGTTGGTAGTTGTCACAAATGTCTTCGAATTTTCGGTTCTAGGACATGCCGGTTTCCTCACGATGTTTTCCTTCACCGTTTTGAGAGCAGTGGTGATGAAATAATTTACACAAAGTAAAGCGCCTGTCTGGGTTCGAACCTACGACCTACAACTCGTAAGTCGCGGCCGTTACCACTGGGCCACCACTGCTCCCTCTATAGTAACACAAATTTTAGTTGAATCATATTCAATTCAATACATATCAGAATCATATTTGGTGTAAATATTGCTGCATGAAAAAATTAAGACCGTAATTTTACCGGATAATATTTTCAAATGTGATTTTATTTTTTTATTCCTACTATTTAAATATTATTTCATTACAATACAAAACTGTCAAACAGATGAATTGAACGCAGATAATATTATGAATTGTCAGTTTGTGTGATTCATAAAATCATTCATAATATTATCATATTGTGATTCTGCCAAAGCGGCCGTTTTAGGTCCCCTGGACTTTTCGGTAAAACCCAGAAATACTTGTTTGAATCTTATCTTAGTATTGCTAATTAATAAGACTGCTGGAACAACGTAAGCAATTAATAACATTGCCGATTTTAGCATACGCCCCAATGATGTCATTACAAGTAGATGGTATTTCAAAATGTCACCTTAATCCTTTAACATTCCACATATCTCCAATAATTATATGGTTTAGGATCCTATCCATAAGTTATGTCAAAAGGTATCTGATAAAGGAGTTACGCTAATTCTTGGGTAAAGCCTTCATATTATATTAAAATCACAATATTTGGTTTATTTTTGTATTATTATGTTTAGTGAACGGTAGAGTGATACTGTTTGGGGAACTCTCTAAACAGCATTCTCCCCAGGGTTTTGTAAGGGAGCCAAAGAATGACCAGTTTCCCCTTGTGATATACTGACATGCGGTAGTTACGTCCTTCAGCTGACCAATGGGGATTTAGTAAGGACAGATGGCGAGATAATAATCCTACTTTTGAAACTAAATACTCCAGACTGGATCTGCTGTCCATCTATACTAATATTATAAACAGGAAGGATTTGTATTTTTGTATGTAACGAATAAACTTAAAAACGATTGGACCGATTTGAAAAATTCTTTCATCAATGGATAGCTACATTATCAGCGATTAACATAGGCTATATTTTATCCTCGTACTCCCACGGGAACAGGAACTACGCGGGTGAAACCGCATGACGTCCGCTATTAAAAAATAAATTCATATCATATTAGTCAGAATCGGGATGCGTAGCAGCGTCTTTCATCAAACAATCCTCCCTGCAAAGTTTTTTGTGGTACAATTCCGTAGCCGTCGACTGCAGACAGCAGCAGCAAGCAACGTGTCGTCGCGACACTACTGGTTTCTATGTATTTCTAAGAAACAGGCGCGACGTGTCGCTGACTACGGAAGGTATTTCATAGAAATACATAGAAACCAAAAGTGTCGCAGCGACACGTCGCCTGCTGCTGCTGTCTGTATTTGGCTACGGACTTGTACCTTTGGGGTCTTGGTCAGTAAATTACATTTGCCGGCTAAGGGACTAGTTATAACAAGCGCCCGAAGCGCGCGCACAGTACGCTGCGTTTCGGGCGCGCGCCGAGGACGCGCTGGGCGCGTGTTGGACGTTCGTCAAACGCAACAAGATTTCCACATTTTGTTGTAACTTTTAACCCTCAACATGCTCAGTATAACTGTGTTTATTTTAAGTTTATTACTGATGTAGAGAAAACGACAAGGAAAAATAGTAAAAAAGGAACTTGCGTCCACGCGTCGAGGGCGCGCTAAGGGCGCCCGGGAGGGGCGCGCGTTCGACGCGCGTATAACACGTGACCTTTGACGGCAGCGCTTCTTATAATTCGTTACATAGAATTTATACAATTTTATTCAACTCGAAACGCAGCGTACAAGACGCGCGCCTCGGGCGCTTGGGTCTAGGACCTAATAGTCATTCCAACAAATGCACTGGCCATTTTGCCCGCATAGCATTTATGAAGACAGTGTCGGTACAATACATAGCAAAAAAGTATGCAAAACTTTTAAATTAAATCATTACCAAAATACCCCTTAACGCCACAGTCCTCCTCACGCGTTCAAAACACTTTTAGCCAGATCAAAATCATTTGATAAGTTAATATTTTTTGTTACATCAATCTGTCACTGTTGTCTTTAATTATACGTTGTGCCGACTAGCCGTATGGTACAGTGTACCAATGACTCGTGTCGGTCATGTATTAGGGTTGTCACTGATGAGGAAAAGCAAGTTCAGACTTGTTCTTAAAAGGTTTGTCCAAACATAAAGCTGCAATTGGACTACTGCCGCGCCCGAACGCTTCTGTTGATCGCAAAAAGAGCGCGACAGAAATGTGTCCTGCAAACGCCGCGTTTTGCTGGCGCGCTCTTGCCGCTCAATGTTTGGACACAATGTGCACTCAATGTTTGCTTCAATTGCCCCTTGAAAGCCATAGCTTTCCTGTCTTTGAATATGAGGTATGAAATGTTTAGAATTGAGAGTCATGGCCTCATGTAGCTTATTATGATGTGCTAAAGTTGTGGGCAAGAGACACGTTAGTAGCATTTTGGTTGGAGAGTAGACTTAATTTTCGAGTGCTGGTCAACTATTCCACCACGCGAGAGACCGCTGGAAAGATGCTGAGCTAACTGCCAAAATTCAATAAATTTATTTATTTGAATTTACAACAGAGATCTTTTTAGCCAAGCAGCCGTATACTGGTTTGGTTCTTCTTGGTGGTCGCGCCACCAAAATTTCGGCCCTTCGATTTTGATCACCATTTTAAATTGCGTGAAGCGACAACCCTGACAGCATGCAGGACTCTTCATATCAGTTTTTATATAGGTATACTAAAGATTTAGGATCAGTGCCAAAGTTATCATAATATTTATGTTCCAAAGAATAAAACAAGACTACCCACTACAAACTTTATCGTTGCAATTAAAATAACATTTTATTGACTAGAAAATATTTAACGAATTAAATGACCGTGTAAACTTGTATATGGGTATATAAATTAATAGTAAATGACGAAAAAATACCAAGTATGGCTAAATGTGCGAATGAAATAGATGATAATCAATTTCTGGTCCTTATAGTGCCTGTTTGTAGGGATGTATTTTATTTTTACTACATCGTTCCTTCTCACTGGGTTGTTTAAGTTTACATCCCTGTATAAAAGTGCAATAAACATAATCTTTGATCTTGAACAGGAACATTATACATAGATAAGTTTATGGTCCTTTTACAAACAAAATTGAATTATGCTTTTAACTAGCTGTGCCCTGGAATATCGGAACAAAAAGTATCCTATGTGTTATATCCAGGTTATAAACTATCTATGTGCCAAATTTTATTCAAATTCGTTCAGTAGTTTTTGCATAAAAGTGGGATATAAATTAAATAATTTAATAAATAATAATAATACCACAAAATAGATGATATTCCAAAAGGATCTCAAAGAAGGGGAAATTCTCACAAATACAAATAGCCCAGTGAAGTAGAAAAACGAATATAAAAACATTGGTTAATTAATTTGTTCAAACTGCAAGAATTTTCGATTTCATGTTACTATTCTATACTAATTCATCATATCATTGACATCACGTCCTTTTACTCCCTAGGGACCAAAGAATTCAAGGCCTCCCGCTTAAAAACTCTTTCTAAGGATTTACATTTCATTGGTAGTAATGATGCAATGTTCGACATTTTTTGACCCTACGTGGGTCAAACTAGACATTAAACTTAGAAAGGAAGTGAAAACATGAATAAAAATCGGCACCGCGGTAATCAACGCGTTGATGTCTTTTACTCCACGGTGTCGGTAACAGGTCGCGAAATAGTTTAGTCCCATCTCAAAAATGCCCAACGCGCCTAAAGAAGTTTTCACTTCAACAAAACAAAATTTTCCCATAAAACTATGCATGCATGCATGCATAACTTAATCAACCTATAATGTTGGGATCTGCTGGAACACGGGCCTTCTGTCGGTCGCACCGAGAGCTGGAGCCCACTCCCAGAGTGGGCTATAATCCACCACGCGAGCCCAGTGCGGGTTTGTAGATGTCACAAGTCTTCGAATTTTTGGTTCTAGGACATGCCGATTTTATAACGAAGTTTTCATTCACCGTTTTGAGAACAGTGGTGATTAAATAATTTACACAAAGTAAATCGCCTGCTTGGGTTCGAACCCACGACTTACAACTCGTAAGTCGCGGCCGTTACCACTGGGCTACCAAAAGTATAGCAAACATATATACATAAGTAATAAAGACGCAAAACATAAACATTACCATAGACTAACCGCATTTTGACAGCTATAATTTTTATTACAATTATTGAACAAACAGGCGCTTGCACAGGTAACGAGCCCGCATCTGTCCGAGTCCGGCATTGAACCCACTACCCCTAGCTCGCTCCCCCATCGTACAGACACCTGTCGTGTTGGTTTTGATTTTATTTGCGAACTGATATATTTAAATAGCTTGTTTTAAAACAAGGGGTTGTCTGATTTTGTTTTATTTTATGTTTTAATTTTGGCAAAAAGACTACCGGTGCACCTGGTGGTTTTTTTAATTTGTAACATCTTTCATCTCGCTTCACAATCTGTGGGAGTGATTTCGTGAAAAGGCACGGAAGTGTGTAACAGGAAGCCGGGGAAGCACGCGCTATTTGATTTGACCAATGAGCGCGCGCGATGCTAGAGTTGGCCGTCAGATGGTACCAACCCATTTCCCGAGAGGTTGACAGCCAAGATGTCAGACAGATGTTACATATCATATGCGACCACTGTAAGGCTCGCTCGTTTTTTACTGCAGTCTATAAACCTTTAGGTATTGCCTATAATGGGTTGCCCACCGTAGAGCCAATATTATAATATATGTTTGTTCTTTTTATTTTATGTGGTGTAAAACAAAGTGTTTAGCATAATCATATTCAGCCTATAACGTTCCCAATTTCCCACAGGTCTCCTGTCTCTAAGAGAGAGTGGGCCGTAATCCACCACGCGGGCCCAGTGCGGGTTTGTAGATGTCACATGTCTTCGAATTTTTGGTTCTAGAACATCCGGTTTCCTCACTATGTTTTCCTTCACCGTATTGAGTGAATAAAGTGTTTGATAAATCACTAATATGTGAGTCTTAATGCAATAAGTTCGGACACTGTTACATTGAACTTAAACATAACTGGTGAAAAAGACGTGCGTATGACAGCAACCGCAATATTAATTTTTCTTTATTCTACACAAACTAAACGCACATTACAAAAAAAAATTACATATATTCACAAATTAGCCAAAACCCTCGTATTCACTATTCTAAAACTAATAAAAGTTTGACAAATGTTGTCTATTGCTTATGTCACGGCCAGAGACTAAAGACAATTTACAATTTTGCTTGCATAGAGAGTAGCCAAAAGCCTCGTAACCAAGCAATAGAAAGAAGTCTGTCATTTTGTCTATTGCTTGATGATAAGTACAAGGTTTTGCTATTAGTTACAGGATTTATCTTCAATATTATAAATTCTATCTCTATTTCTTTCTAAGTTGTCAATTTACGTTAGTTTCACACAATAACTCGACATGATATCCTTACTAACTTTTTGAGACTCCCCCTTAATCTTTGTCATACCCTCTTTTAATCACTTCTTTGAGAAAATAGTTGAATGACCATAAAGAACAGACTTATACTAAGCACAATGCTACCGTGCAAAATAGGACTTCAACCGAAAATCTATTGTCTATGATCGAAGACGAACTTTAACCCCTCGACAAACTTACGATGCAGTTGCGAAACTTTATAATCACCCCTATCTTATAAGCTATAAGGTTCTTTCAAGGGTGGTAAATAGTCTGATTAATTTTGTAGGATAGGATTCCCATTGTGATATTCACAATTGAAGGAGATTATGTTAAAACGAGTCACATGACAAATGAATAAAAAGATTCCTTTTGCAAAGGGAGAGGGTTCCCAAGTCGCTCTTTGGAATTCAACTTCTGAAGTAATCATATAAAAATAAGGATTCGATTTGTTATGAATTGTATTAATGTTTTACTGGTATTCATTCGGGCCTTGCGAAAGAAATCTAAGTTTGTATAAATATTGAATAATTATAGATGACCCGTTGAATTTCGTACAAAAACGTGGGCAATTCTCATACAAAATTTGGATTTTTGGCTGTTCCTTTAGATTTTTTTCTAATTTTCATTTTTCCTAAACCACCCCAGTACCTATTAGAAGAAAAAAACAAAAAAAAAATGAGGTCATGTTTAAGACAGGGCTTCCCAATGATCATGATGATATCAAGAAGTAAATTTCCAGATTGAAGATCACAGTTCGTGACTATTTGCAGACAAGAGCTGCTATATATGAGTAATCTTGAACGCCCTTAGATCTCTTGCGAAATATCCATGTCGAGGAACTTTCTCGATTCGGAATTCAATCCCTTGGCAATGTAAAAAATATCGGTATTTTTGTAGCCTAAGCATAGCATAATCAGCCTATAGTGTTCCCACTGCTGGGAATCATAGGCCTCCTCTCTATGAGAGGGAGTGGGCCGTAATCCACCGCGCGAGCCCATCAGTGCGGCTTGATAGAGGTGACATGTCTGCGAATTTTTTTTTAGTTCTAGGACATGTCGGTTTCCTCACGATGTTTTTCTTCAACGTTTTGAGAGCAGTGGTGATGAAATAAATTACACAAAGTAAAGCGCCTGCTTGAGTTCGAACCCACGATACATCTCGTAAGTCGGGGCCGTTACCACTGGCCCACCACTGCTGTAAAATAATTATTTCTCTAAATAAACACTTATCCATTTATTTACTCTTTAATTCCTTTCAATCAACAATAGCTTGTCAACCAGCCAAGCGTACTGTGAGGTTTTAGCATGAGATGCAACCTCATGCTTTACAGGCTGGCAAGAATGCTGTACGTCATCCGAACAATCTGACAAGATATGTTTAAATTAGGATTTGTAATGGTTTTCAGCTATCGATAAAAAAATGAGAGTCTAGCCTCAGTCGCGGCGCGCGTGTGTCTTTATAATGTTATGCTAAAGAATTCAATATAAGCTTCTCTTGCAAAAGTTCTTTGATTTGTATACTGTCCCGAGTACCGCAGCCAAGCTGGTGCTTACAGTACTATCAAAATCACATCGTCACATCAAAAACCGGCAAAAGCCAAGCCAATGCAAAGCTACATAACTTTCCATAAAATCCCGTATAAAAGCCAACTTTTTCATTTAGCCATTCGCGCTATTATGCATCGATATTGGTCGATAGCGTGATGAGAGTGCACGTCGATACGAGTCCGGAGTCGTGATGCCAACAATGGGAGTATAGCCGGGATTTATTGCAGCCCGGGATCCGTGCCGGATGATATTGAAAGGAATAGAGTGGAGCTTCCTAGGACTTTTTTGGGCATGCTTTACTTGAATTCAATTTAAGTAAGAGATTTGAGAAAAGATTTACCATTACAGGCGTCCAATGTACAGGTTTTTTAGATGATAATGCAGTAACATCCTGTGAAGAAATATCGGAAAGTCATTAATAAAAAAACAGTGGCACTCCGCGAGTGCCGCCAGAAGTGAAACTTTAAAAAAAAATCGGCACCGCAGTAATCAACGCGTTGATGTCTTTTACTCCACGGTGTCGGTAAATTGCGTTACAGTGTCGCGAAATCAACGGTTTAGTCCCATCTCAAAAATGCCCAACGCGCCTAAAATAGTTTTCACTACAAAAAGTAAAAGTGCGAGTGTGTGTGTGTGTGTGTTAATTAATAAAGGTCTAATAACTTATTAACCTGTACTGCATGTCTGCTGGCAGAAATAACCTGTACATTTCAGCAGTATCTTAATAATTATTGGTAGGATGTCTGTATTTCATGTTGAAATGAGTACAAAAAAATACCGATATCAATTGTATAGAATTTCCTCATCTTAAAGTTTCTGTACAGGATGAAAAATAAAACCACAAAATAAAGCCACATTTTTACTAATATGTAAAATAATAATAAGTAATCATTTATTTTCCAGATCACGCAATTTTTTTTTTTGTAATTAAGTAAATAACTTAGACACTAGTCTTAGTACTTATGATATTTAACATCTTAACTTAGCATTAGAAATAAGTAGAAATTACTAAGTAGAAAGTAGAGAGTAGTTTTCTTCAGAAAGGTTGGGTGCGCAGTAGCAGAAACTACAGAACGCCACCTTTTACGCTCCTTAAATACTCCTTTTGCCTTCAATTACGTTCATACTTATATCTGGGCATATACGCACTCCGGTTGCGAGTACAGCTTGTCCACTCGGAAATGACGTCCCCATTTCCGCATTTACGTACACAGTAATACAAATTTCTATGGGAAATGCGGTAGTGGGGCGCGTCATTTCAGAGTGGACAAGCTATACTCGCAACCGGAGTGAGTGTATGCCCAGATATATGAACGTAAATGAAGCAAAAGGAGTATGTAAGGAGCTTAGCAGGTGGCGTTCTATAGTTTCTGCTTACAACCATGGGAAGAAGGCGTGAGTTTATGTATGCAAACATGTTCAGTGCCGGAAGCCCTCCTGGAGGGTTTACCTAGACGCATCTGGTATGCCGGGAGCCCTCGAGGAGGGCTCATTTTAAATGTTGGTTTTTCTTTGCAAATTCGGTATTACAAAATGTGAAAATTCAAACCAATTCAATTGTGAGATTTCAAACCTAATGCCGGTGACACTTTTCGAGGGTTAACTTTAGCGCAAATTACAATGCCAGTGATCCTCCTGGAGTCAACTTGCAATATGTATGGCGGCATGGCGTATGACCTCTAAGAAAAATGGGTGGAGTCGAAAGTGTTACAGTTATTTATGCAAGTGTTGTATAATAAGGGGTATTAAAACACGAATATGGGTTTCACATGAGTGTTTTAATACCTAATTATATACAGTTGCATACAAGACTTTATCTACACCCATGATATGAATCCTCTATAAAAGGTTCTGAAACCATTGTAATCCAAGATCAAGAATTTAAAAAATCCCACGAAATTCAGTACAACTGCACGTATGAATGTCGCCTGCATTAGCACATCACCGCACATGCGTGCAGCAGGTGCTGCTGTCCCCCGCTTAAACGTTGAAATGAGTTGCATAGTGAAATTTAGTACAACATTATAACACTCATTTGGATGATATTATGGTTACTATGACAATGGCTGTTTTAATAATGGGAATTAGCTAACTGTTTCTGAAACTTTTATAGAGATTTTATAACATGGGTGTAGTTAAAATCTTTTACGTCATACGGTTGCTCATATTTCTTTGAAAGCGTAACAAATCACAGCCATGCTATTCTTTAGTTCCTGAAAAATGAAGCCGGCGTCACCGCGGAAGGCACAATAGCTCGATGTTAGAGTTCAACGTACCAACTTTGTTTATTTCTGCCATTACTTATTAGTTTCCTACCGTACTTTCCACATACTATAAGAGGTTGATCAACATAGTAAGCATACATAAGTTTGTAATCTTTTGAAATATTTGCTTTTTTAACTTTCGTATTCATAATCTTATAACTTTGAAAATATACATTTTCACACGTAGCAGATGGATTTGTGATCAGGTGCGGTTGAAGTCTAGAACGAAGCTCCGATGTGCTGTCAGAAATCATACGGAATAACATCCAGAGTTTGACTGTTGGTAGTTTTATTTATAGTCAACATAACTTATTTTGTATTTAAAATTTATGAAAAGAAAGAGGAGGACAAGGAATAAACAACATGTCTTGGAATTCACGCACACCACCAAACATCCCAATTAGAATATTACGATAACATAAAATTAAAAAATATTATAAAATTGCTTTTTATTACTTACAAAATGACATGTTTTTGGTAAACAAGTGAATATAAATTTTTGTCGTAGTCCTTTTAACTATTTTTATGAATTTTTACTATTACATAATAGTAAAAATTCATAAAAATAGTTAAAAGGACTACGACAAAAATACGACAATAAGTGTAACTAATTTAATAAATTTACAATGTTTTATACATATAAAACATTGTAAATTTATTAAATTAGTTACACTTATTGTGGGAGAAAATGGTGGTCACATTACAAATCTACGCAAGCACACAGTCACACACGTAACAGGGTCTAGCGTAGTAGGTACTTCGTCCATTTTGGTTTTTGTCTGTACAGCGAAAGTGTGACTCTAAAATACGTTTTTTTTTTTTTACATAAAGTAAAGTTACAGAAATCGATTCAGTAAACGATTCTGAACAAACTATTTTCAATTAGTGCATTAATTGATTCAGGTGTGACCTTGCGAAAATTTATTATAAAATACAATAGACGTGGATATATTTAGTAACCTAATCCGCTTAGCTATTTCTAGAGAGCCATAAAAAACCCTGAAAGAAATCGACACGTGTTTCACCTCTCAACGAGGCATCCTCAGGATGACGATTGACTCGCTGCGTTCAGCGCTCGGTGTGGCAACACGCCGTGTTTGAGTTTCGATTGCTTCCAGGGTTTTTTATGACTCTTTAGAAATAGCTAAGTGGAACAGGTTACTAAATATATCCATGTCTGTTGTATTTTTTAAATGTGCATTAATTCAGCTACACATTTTATAGGGATCGTACTTAACACGCAGCGTTCTGCAGAAACTGCAGACTTTTACGACAATGGCGTAACTGTGTACATGTAAGTGATTACTAACACTAGTTACTTTAACATACAGTCACTAACCTAGATAAAATATACCTCTCAACTTTCAGCATCATAAAATCGAATGCCGGATACAGTTACCACTAACGCTACCAATCGTAACCACTATAACCAATCGTATTTGGTTTGGTTTCCAAAAATATAACGATTCGTTTAATGTCGTATTGTTTATTAGGAGAAACTCTATTTGTACGCATATTTCATTTGTATCGCTTTCTCCATTGTTATGAAACAAATATTTGTAGCCATGACAAAGTTGTAGTGTTGAAATATAACTGCACTGTTATCTTTGCACAGTTTAATCTTATCGCCCACTGATATTGGTGTTTCGAAATTTTAGAAAACACGGAAACGAATCGTCTGCTATTGAAATGCTTGTGTGTGCTTTTTTATTGAAATACAAAACTTTTGTCTTAATTGATATTAATTTTATCAAGTACCTGGGGCACCGAGCTCGGCTCAGGTGATAATAGAGAAAACAATTTTTTTTTTTAGATATGAGACCTAGCTAGATCGATTTTTCGCCCCCGTAAACCTAGATTACAATTTTCATCGAAATCGTTAGAGCAGTTTCAGAGAACATGATTACAAATATAAATATATACAAATATTGCCTATTTAATATTATAGGATTCCAAAAATTGGGTTTGGTGAATGAGTACTTTTTTTCTTTATTTATTTAAATCAGTTCTTTCTTTATATAGCTTTTTAATAAACAGGGTTATTGGTTATACGTTGGCAATCCGTTAAGGGGATGTAGGAGAATTCATTTCTAACCAAATTACCCCTTTTGACCCCTATGCCAATGTCAACCATTTTCGAGTACCTGTCTCTTCTGTTCTACGCCTTTCGTTGCTCACCATCCCGGATCGCAGTCGTTCCAGCACGAGCAGGTTATATGAATGCTAACAACTATCGTATGAACATACATTTCTTCATCCATATTACTCTTCAGCATTCAGCATAAATCTTCTATAACCTACTGAGTCCTAAATAAGACATAATATTACAAAATGAACTGGAACCGTTGGCTGCAAGTGGACAAATCGTGAGAAACAATCCGCACTAGTAAAAATGTCACACGTTAGTCCGTTCAGCGGTCTATAGGAATGCACTGGAGTCTATAATGTGTGGATGTAGAGCCTTTATTACGTGGCAGTAAGAGCTATTTTGGAATAGCATGTGTTATTGATTGTCGAGTGATGTAGGGTCGCCAGGTAAAGGAGGTAAAGTGGGACATTCTTCTTTCTGTATACAATACATGCTATATAAGTCAGCAGAGACTAAAAAAATAAAGTCTGTACAACGTTTCCAGAACTTCACATCCGTCTTCAGACAGAAGATTCTGGAGTCATTTATACACTCGCGAGTCTAAGAAGTCCGATTTGACGTTTTGTACTTGTAATAAAACGTTATGCCTCTAGAATCAACTTTAAGCAATGAAGATAAATCGTCGATTACAAACTCTCTAAGTATGATGATAAATCGATATATCTCGAGAATCTGTTTTTAAAGCAATTGATTTTTTTTTTCATCATTACACAAAGTATTTTTATAGCTGTCAAATCGGACTTCTCCTCTCTTCCTCCTCTCTCCCAGGTAAGAGCAGAAGTCCTCTACATTAGACTCCTCGACTGATGATCAGAAATTCCTTTTTACCGCATTTTTCATTTCTTGGAAAATCCTGTAAATGAATGAATTCTCAACATAATTTTATAAAAACCCAATTTTTTTTGGCACCACATCGCTACATACAACACAGTCTGAACAAAATTCCCATAAATTATGGCGACCCTTATGAAACACTAGTGAGGGATTGCAGATTTAATATGGTCCGTCATTATCGATAAGTAACGCGCTAATTTACTTGTCGTTGCCTTGTCGGCACGTCCACATTCCTAGGGATGGGATTAGTCGATAAAATTACTTTGACCTTTTCGCAAATATCCAATTTTGGATGTTTGGATGTTGTAGAAGAGCATAATCGATCAATCTATTGTAATTGTAATGTCTTAGAGGATGATTTTATATACCTTTCGGGTAATATGTTTAGATTATGCGGGTTAACCAATGAGGTTGCCACGGTTCTAACCTTATTCTTGTAGTTGTCTGACATTTTTGCTAAACTGGGACTTTTTTCGCAGCCGTGAGGCACACTCCCCTGCTAATTTCTTACATTACACTTTTTATTTTTATTTTTTTATCTGCTGTATAATTTATATTGTGCGCTTTTGGTCTGTGCTAAATATTTTTTTTTCTTTTCTTTCTTTATTTCTTTCTTTCCTTATTCTGGTCAATGTTTTTCGTTGTGTATTATTTGCTTTATAATCAATCTTTTCGCGGTTTTAATTCCAAATACGAGTGGGATAAGTGGCAATCGTTTTCAAACTATTTCGTATCTCTACATAAGCTTTTCGATAGCTTATATGGATACAATACATTTTTAACTTTTCATTATATGCAGTGATCACTGATAGAACATCACTATGTTTTAGGCCCTAAGCTGATAAAAACTACTTCCTAAATATAACAAAAGACAGTAGATAAAGCATTAATAGCTCGCTCACAAAAAGCATTTTTTAAAAGCACCGCAAAACGCTCATCTCTTAACAAAACGTGCCTCATTACTGTCACCTGTGCTTACCACTTCATTTGTAGCCGCCATGATTGTTTTATAATGCGCATTTTTATAGCTTACGCATTATATTGTAATCAAAATGAACGCCCGCCGGGTACGCGTGTTATAAATGGTGGGGGATGGCCCAGTATGTAGTCGAGTGTCAACGGTGGCACGTAATATTGGCCCATAGATTAATTGGAATGTCGCGTGTTCCAGAAGTTGTATAAGTACCAGGTGTTAGACCAAAGTTTGGTCTAACATCTGGTACTTATAAAATTGAGGCACTAAAAACGGTAGCACGTAATATTGGCTCAAGTATTAATTGGAATGTCGCGTGTTCCAGAAGTTTTATAAGTACCAGATTTTAGACTAAAGTTTGGTCTAAAACCTGGTACTTATAAAACCTGGTACTTAGGTGTTAGACCAGACACCTAGGTACCAGGTGGTCCCTCGAGTCCCTGAGGGCAATCGGTGGCCTGAGATACCAAATAAACCAGTATAACCAGTAATAACCGGTTTAGTTTTGCTTATTTCGGTTCAGGAACCATACCAATGGGACGTCTTCAACCAAAAACACTTACCTACAGAAAACTTATAGGTAAGGAAAGCATCTTAATAAAACGTGGAAATATGGCCAAAAATTGCCTAGCCGCAGTACCGAAATCAGTGACTATCTATAATCTAAAGAAAGAAAGAAAGAAAAAGTATTTATTGAGACTCGCACAGGAAATCACAAATTAAATTAAAACACACTCATTAAAACATTAATTTAAAAAAAAAGTAAAATAAAAGCAGAAAGTCTTGTACGAGGCCAAAAGGCTCCTATCTCAGCATGATGCCGCGACATTTAAAAAATAAATATCACAGCGCTGGTATTCTGACAGGGCCCGCAGTGATGTCACGGATAGATAGATACAGAAATAAATACTAATCTGTATTAGAAAAGTCGGTTGCACTGCCGTACAACCATTTTTTTATGTTAGTCTACACTGTCCCCACTGCTGTGCAAAGGCCTCCCCAAAATCCTTCCTGGCATCCTTTTCCAGGGCCACCTCCATCCAACCCTTGCGGTACGCGTCTAGGTCGTCTCGCCACCTCTTCCTGGGCCGGCCTCAACGCCGCAGTCCATCCTCAGGCTCCCACCGTGTGGAGACTGTTGCCGAACGGTCACGATGCATGCGGCTGACATGACTCGCCCAATCCCATTTTAGCTTGGCAGCCTTTTTGCCTACGTCTAAGATCCCCGATTTGGAGCGTAGCGTGGTGTTGCGTATTCTGTCAGTTCGTTTTACACTCGGAATTCTGCGCTCTACTGCAACAATTACAGGCCAATATTAAAACTGCATTTTTTATTGTCTCTAACCTTATCGATTTCCTGTAAAAAAGCGATCTTTTTCGCCATCCTAATAGCACCATGATTTATCACCGACAATGTCCTCCAAAGTTGTCAAATTGGTCAATTTAGCCGGCAAATTGGGCAATTTGACCGCATTGCCAACTAGTTGAGGATATAATTTTATTTAAATAGTTGTAGAATAAAATATTTCTGTATCTCTACTAAGTATTTAAGGTAATCATCGGGTAATTTGAGATCTTTATCACATTGAATCTTGACATTAAGCAGGTAATTGTGTTAAATTACTTATGCGTCGACGCGTATCAAGGCTAAGAGGTCAAAGTTTTCGTGCAGACTTGCCAAATATTTTTTATGTAATTAGTGAACCATATCGCCGTCCCTGGAGAATAAAATGATAATGACAAAAACGCAACTATTCAGAAAAAAAAAACATATTTTTGTCGATTGCTCCATAAATAATGGACGTAGAGAGATGATTGTCAGCTTTGATTAAAAGTAATTTTTTGTCACGAAAAAATATTTCTATGACTGTTTGTCATACTAACAAGTGGGAATACATTTTGATAATATTATATTAACACTTTATCCTGCGTTAAATCTTTGAATACTATTAACAGATGAACTTAACTAACTTATTGAGCAGATGTATTAGCCTCACAGATTCCAAAAATGACATAACACTAAAACTAAGATAATGGCAGTTATCATTTTATTCTCCGGGGACGGCGATATATCATCATAGCCTTCTTTATGTTATGATACCCAAGCAGTCAGAGCTCCTTTTGCCAGTGTTCCGGAGAAGAACCACCATTCTCTTCAATAGATGCTTCAACCAAATGCCTGAAAAAGAAAATGTCAATAATTATGACTAACAGCAAGTGGTACATATTTAGTATAATCAGTCTATAATTTTCCCACTGCTGGGACACAGGCCTCCTCTCTGTGAGAGGGAGTGGGCAGTAATCCACCACGCGGGCCCAGTGCGGGTTGGTAGATGTCACATGTCTTCGAATTTTTGGTTCTAGGACATGCCGGTTTCCTCACAAGTTTTTCTTTCATTGTTTTAAGAGCAGTGATAGAATAATTTACACAAAGTAAAGCACCTGTCTGGGTTCAAACCTACGACCTAAAATTCGTAAATCGCGGGCGTTACCACTGGGTCACTATACTGCTCTTATATAAGACATACCTAATACAATACGGTCGTCGAAGTAAAAAAAAGAAATTATTTTTAGTCCGTCTTACAGATAATAAAAAAATATTAGACACGTATTCTTTTTTTTTTACTTTTTTATGTTAATCAAAAATAACTTAGAAAACACGCATTAAAGTTTGGGAGTGGGGGTTGCTACGTCACAACGCAGTATTAAATCTGGCAAGGCGTGGCGTCATGCCACATTTTAACTCAATGTATCGCCGTAATCTTTTGATTACGTCAAAAAAGAAAATATACATGTTCAATATTTTTTAATATTCTACAAGACGGTCAAAAAAAATTTTTTTTGTCACAGGCCTATACAAGTAATTAAAGTTTTAAATATACTCTGCACAGTTTCTCATTATAACAGTACCTAAGTAATAATAAAATAACTCGTTTCCCACAATAGTGTTATACTTAAATTAAAACAGAGTCATCATAAAAACAACTGTAATTTTATGATATTAACGCCTTCAGCGCGAAAACATCAATAAAATAATAAAATGATTTGCAGTTCGTAATTAAAATCCGTTCAACGCAATAATTTTTTAATCACATGACAGTAAAGTTTATTTTTTAAATAAGAAATGAATGCCTGAAGCTATGGCAGATGTAACATGATTTATGAATCCACTTTTTAATGGTTTTTCGAAAAATATTCCACAAAAATATTTCATAAAAAATCAAAACATGTGGGATTCTGTCGTACTGTCACTGTCCCGATGTGTACTAGGAAGGTGTGGTTTTGATACTATGCATTTAGTTAAATTTGGGGGTGTATGAACAAAGTACCAAACTAATTAAAGTTTTGCATATGCAATTTCTTCTTAAACTATATTCCCTACCTAAGTATTAGTTTACCTGACTAGGGCATATGAGAAGGGTTATTTAATGTAAGTATCTATTGATTTAAAACCCATGATCCGAACTTTTTTTTTTTGGGTGGGAAATTATCAAATAACTTCTCCCGCTTTGGGTGGAGCGGGAGGGCGTGTCAGACTCTTGCTGACTAAAACCCACCCGTGTTCCTTCAATTGCCATGTTGCCGGGGGCCACGATTTCCCTGTCGGTTTTCTTCGAACCCCCGGCAGGCATGGTCCGAACTTGCAGAAATAATTTGGATTATATATTTTTTTTCTGCATTCAATCTTAAAACTACGACCTTAGCTTTTCCTATTTAATTTTACCTGGATGGTGACTTGCGTTTAACAACTTTAGACAAATTTTCACTTGGAGTGGTGATTCACACGCAGGCAGGAAAAATGTGGTTTAATGTCAATGATAGTTTATTACAGAGTGTGAAAAACTAATAAAATATAAGAATAAACGAGCGAGCCTTACAGTAGTCGCATATGATGTGTAACATCTGACATCTCATCTGACATCTCATCTTGACAATAAGCAACATTAAAGGGCCTCTCAAGGTCGTTCTGACGACCAACTCTAGCACCGCGCGCGCTCATTGGTCAAATCAAATAGCGCACGCTTCCCCGGCTTCTTGTGACACACTTCCGTCCCTTTTCACTAAATCACTCCCACAGTTTTTTTTTTTAAGTGATAACTTCCTTAGGCGCGTTGGGCATTTTTGAGATGGGACTAAACCATTGATTTCACGACACTGTAACGACACCAGCTTTTAACGATTAAAAAGACATCAACGCGTTGATTACCGCGGTGCCGATTTTTTTTCATGTTTTCACTTCTGTCGGCACTCCTGGAGTGCCACTGTTTTTTGATTTTGATTTTAATTGAGGAAAGTGACAGGAAATATGTTAATAATAAAAAAAAGAAAAAGTGATTTGATTTGACATAACATCCATTACCTTTAATTATAATTTCCAAGTATCAACATGACACCATCGTACTACACTCACCTATAACACACACTGCAAAGGTATCCGATGCCCATATGTTCAGTTTTTTGGTAAACCGATAGGTTTTCATGCATTTTTACAAAAAAATGGAAAAAAAACCATCGCGTGTGTTTTGTTTATTGCGAAAAATGAATCTCGATGCCGAGCCCGCATCAATGTGGACATTGAATTAAAATGATGCTGGGAGACCGTATGTTGCGTGGAATGAGATGCTTTTGTTTACGTAAAAAACGCAATGATTTATTTTCGGGTTTAGGTATTTCTATTTCCAAAGAAAATTGAGTAAAAATTAGCATCTAACACATTAGCAAATGCCAATGTGCTAGTTAGTAAAACATTGTATTAAATACTACTATGTGTTTTATATTTTTAATACTAAGTTTGCTTGTAAACTTGATATGCACCTAAGCAGTAGTAATTGTTTAAAATTACAGCAGATTCGGTAGTGCTACGGGGCTTTTCTCCACATATTCTCACTACATTGCATTTCCCACACGTTTAAATGAATAAAAACTTTTGTTTGTGAAACTATCGTGGAATTCGCTCAAAATATCTTCAGCTCACACACCGGAAATAATGCAACGATACACGTTTCCACGTCCTATAATTTAAAACGTATCTAATTCCAACATTAATATATCTGTCACCGTAAGATTGTGAGAACGAAGTTTATAATCTATCGGTATTATTTCCGTTAGATTATAAACTGTAAAAAAATTGTGAATTGGGTGAAATGGGTTAGGTTAGGTTAGAACTGTGACCAACAGCGCGCGAGCTGACCGAGCGGAGCGAGCGGAGGCGCGGCAGCGGCCGGCGAGCGCTACTTCCAAGTTGCTCGCAGCTAGGCTGGCTATTTAGTATTAGCGCAAGGTGCGTTACGTCGCAAGCAAGTTTGATACCAGTTCACAATTTGTCCGTTTCCCATGGAAAGATTATAAATTAGCGAAAAATAATGCGTTAAATTGTAAATGGTTTGTTGCAGTTCACAATTTTTCGACAGTTTATAATTTAACGAAAATAATACCGATAGATTATAAACTAACGAAGTTCATAATTATACGGTGACATATCTGCACCATATTCTATTAATCTTCGGACCATAAATAATCTAGAGTTCTCAGTAGCCGCCATCTTTGGTTCGTTATGACATATTTCAAATTAATTAATATATCGACACGAATATTTGTTGTCAATGCTATGTGCTGGAGTAATAGTTAGCACTGATATGATAGGAATTGGGGGGGTCTGGATTTATGCTTTCGCGGTTGCACAACGACATGCTTTGCTTAGCTTTGCTTGGTAGTATAGATGCAGGCCTACCCTGCCGCCTCCTTCAGAAGTGGCAGGGTTGGCGGGGTCTTGAGGGTGAGCGCTACAGTCGTGTAGATCCTCAAGACAAGTCTGGCGGATGCACCTTCTCGAGGTTGCCACCCCGTTCTTGGTCTAATTCCATAAGAAATAGACGTAACTAAAACCACCAGGCGCCTTTGCATCCCTTCCTCAATTCCCTTAACCTTATTCTTTCCCGTCTCATGCCTTCCTGTCCCAAATCTCACAAACCCTCCCCACTCTATCCCATCTGTATCCCCACTCCTCCCTTTCCGCCTTTCCATCTTCCACTCCTAACCGTGATCCCCCGTGACTGGGTGGTGGCGGGCTCGACTATCACTAAAACCAGCTGATGGCGAGTAGGAGTAAGCAGTCACCTGCGCTAGGACCTGCGCAGTTGAGCGCCGTGAGCGGGGATGAAGGAGTCCTGGGGGGTTGAGCCGAGCGGCTCTGGTTGTAATGTGCCCGTAAGGCAACACGCCCCCTTTGGTCCGGATTTCAAGCGAAACGGTGGCCCTACCCAATAGCCAGGGGTAGGGAAATGGTCATAGTGTCCCGTCAGAGGGCCACAGGCGAGGTGCGTGAGGTCCGCTGAGGTCGTCCTCGGACGGTCGAAGCGGTAGGTAAAGGTCATGCTGACGGTGTAAGTGAGGGTTGATCAGATCGTTGGCCAACGCCAACCCGATCGAGCACCCGATGTCGCACTGTAAACCAGCCTTGCGCACCTATATCTCTCTGGTAGTCCTAACGTTCGAACTTATTCTTTATAGTGAGACGTTCCCAGGTGCGGGCTCCATGGAGGGTGGGAGCCAGAGAGATGAATTTTAACGACAATTAAACATGGATAATCTAAGGCCATATAAAAAAACCAACACCGGAGTGGAGGCGAAAGCCAATGAAACTCTGAAGGGAGGTGCTTGCACTTCTCTTGCCCCTGGTGACCTGGCGGCTAACGCCGCGGGTACCAGCGCGGGCGCCGGTCCGGCTGTGGCGAGAACCACAGCTAAGACCAAAACCAAAAAGTCCCAAAACAAACAAAGGACGTCGGCGCTGATTGGGACCAGTACCGACCCTTCTAAAACTCAGGCGAAGACTACGGCGACGACTAATTCCACTGCCGGTCCGACCCTTTCCACACAGATCCCGGCGCCGGGTAACACCGGTACCGAGGATTCTACCATACACCCATCCATTCCTGTGGCTCCTCTAGCCTCCTTCCATCAGACGGCCGTCACCCATCATACGGAGGCGGCCGGCAGCACCGAGGACGTGTTCTCACGTGCCTGGCAAGTGGTGCAGAAACGCAAGGGCAAGGGTAAAGGCACTCAACAAGCCCGTTGCCCTTGCACCGACCCTTCAGGTCAACCGGCAGCCACGGTACTTAAACGCAAGGGCAAGGGTAAATGCACTCAAAAAGCCCGTTGCCCTTGCGCTGACCCTTCAGGTCCACCAGCTGCTTTAGATAAGGGCAAACAGAGGGACAGAGTGACGAGGAAGGAGCGACGCCAGGAGCGTCGCCAGGCTCGCATTATGGCAGGAAAGGGCTCGGGGAACAAACAGGTCACAAGCGGCCAGCTCAACTTCTCCGCCGGCAAGCGGTCGCAGGTAGAGGCCGGCACTAGCCGACCAGCGCCCAGTCAACCGCCAACCGGTACTCTTGAGAGGCCGGCTACAGAGACCATCACGACACAGCGACCCGATTGGAAGGATCAGGCTGCGGCCAAGCGAGCTCTCAACGAGACTTTGACACCTCGGGGAGAGCATAAGCGGCCGCGTCTTGATCAGTCCAAACGGGTCGCCCAACGAAGCTACGCCCAAGCTGCCAGTGCTACCCTCGACGTCGCGATCACCTGCGACCGCACGGGGTTCCTCAGCAAGGACGTATCGGACCAGGTACTCGCTGCTATCCAGAAGCAGATCATTCTCGAGGCCTGCTCCCCCAAGCAAGACACTCCAGGGCCGACCTTCAATGCAAAGCCGCTGTTTGCCGGGGGTGTTTTAAAACTGTGGTGCGGTAACGACCACACCTTAGCCTGGCTAAGGAAGACAGTCTCCGACCTTTCTCTCCCAGCTAGCATCTTGTTAGCCGTCAAGAGTCAGTCGGAGATTCAGAAACGAGCACGATGTGGTATCGTGATCCCAGACGAGCAGGGGGTCTTTCCAGAGCCGACCAATATTGGGCGCGTTCTGTCTTACCAGAACCCCTGGGTCGACATAAAGAGGTGGTTACTTCTGCATGCCGATCAACAAGCAGCGGCATGGTTCGTGGTGGTCAGTGTTCCTGTGGACCAAATCCCGACCCTGATGGAGGCCGGGCGCCGTCTCTCAATAGGTTTGGGGGCGGTGTACGTAAAGTTTCAGGGTCGGAACGGCAGGTTCACCGATGTTCCCCAAGGATGGGACCCAGCCACGGGATCCATTTGCGAGGCACTGACGCAGCTGCCGCCGACACCAGCAGGGGAGTATACTCCCCCACCAAACAACCCGGAAACGTCTGCGGCCGAGCCTGCTGTAGCAGAGTCGGCCGCCTATGCTGCCGCCACCGTGGGCGCCGTCCCTTCATCGGGCGAGGAGCTGGACGACATGATTTTGTCTCCGGCTTCGGGCCAGGGAGGGGACGGTTTCGACGAGGGCGACTTGTTTGCCGGGCTTAGGCTTGAGGGGGACGAGGGTTCGACCAGCGATGGCGTCCCTTTCGTCGGCCTGTAAAGTTCTGCAGGCAAACCTCCACCACAGTCAGACCGCGACGGCTCAGCTTCGCAAGTGGCTGGAGGTTCAACACACGGCCATTGCCCTGATCCAGGAGCCGTGGATTAGGGCGGGCCGCATACAAGGACTCTCCAATCTTGGCGGTAAGCTCCTGGTCACCACAGACCACGATCATCCCAGATCGTGCATCTATGTCACAGGTAACCTTAAAACACAGCTCTTAACTGAATTCTGTTGCAGAGATGTCTCTGCAGCAAAGCTGATAATACAGCGTGACAACGCCACAGAGATGGTGATCGTTTTTGCCTCGGCCTACATGCCCGAGGCGGAGGCACCGCCTCCCCACGGACTCGCCCGCCTCGTGAGCCATTGCGAGAGATGCGGGTTTGAGGTCGTTGTCGGGGCCGACGCCAATGCTCACCATCAGCTGTGGGGTATGGACACGCAAAACGAGAGGGGTAAGGCCTTGGTTGACTACTTATTCTCGACTAACCTATCCCTACTAAACACTGGCTCCGAACCAACATTCGTAACCAGGCGAAGCCGCACAATCATAGATCTTACTCTGGTAACAGAGGGCGCGGCGGAAATTACCACTGGATGGCAGGTCTCTACGGAGGCCTCCTGCTCCGATCACAGGTGGATCCGCTTCGACATTCAGGTCTGTGTCCCACCGATACTACCACGGCGTTATCCGCGTAAAACGGATCGTGACACCTACACACGCAGTCTTGAATCCAGGCTTGCGACGCTAAGCGATCCGATGACATTTGCGGATACGACACAGATTGAGGTACAAGTAAGCCACCTTACTGAGTCAATCATAGACAGCTACAAAACTGCCTGCCCAGAGACCACGCCGCGCAACATACCGGGTAAACAACCCTGGTGGGGCGCTGATCTGGAGCGCAAACGCAGTAAGGTAAGAACAGCTCTGAATAGAGCCATGAACACATGTGCGGATGAGGACTGGGATAACTACTACGCGGCCAAATCCAGCTACAAAAAATGCATCAGATTCAGGAGCACTTCGGGATGGCGCAAATTCTGTGGTAGCATTGAATCTTGTCAGCAAGCAAACAGGGTAAGGAAAGTTCTGGCGCAACAGAACACAACTGGGCCCGCCACCCTCCGCAAACCTGATAACACACTCACGTCGACGCCTGAGGAAACAAGACGCGTCCTAATTGAAACTCACTTCCCGGGATGTGTCTTCGCGCAGGTAATCGACTGGCAAGATGAAACCCAAACACCATCAGATAATGATTGGAGTTACGCACGCAGGATGATCACGTTGGAGAAACTCCAATGGGCCATCCGGAGCTTCCATCCTTTTAAGGCGGCTGGTCCTGATGGAGTGTTCCCCGCTTTACTACAGTGGGGGGGTACATCTGTCGCAATAAGACTGGTGCCTTTAATGAGAGCATGCCTGGCCTTTAGATACGTTCCTAAAGGATGGAGGGAAGTGAAAGTAATATTCATCCCCAAGCCAGGTAAGGGTGACTACACAAACGCCAAATCCCACCGACCAATCAGCTTGACCTCCTTTCTTCTAAAAACTATGGAAAGGCTATGTGATAGAGAGCTGAGGGATGGCGCTCTGAAAACCATACCGCTACACGGTAATCAACACGCATACAGCTCAGGTAAGTCGACCGAATCTGCTCTCCATCTGGTGGTCAGCCAGATTGAGGATGCGATTCATCAAAAAGGCACCTGCCTGGGCACTTTCATAGACATCGAAGGAGCCTTCGACAAAACCAACTTCTCCAGCATTAGCAGCGCCCTCTCCAGACACGGAGTAGAACAGGTACTGACGGACTGGATTACAAACATGTTAAGCAAACGAGTGGTTCGCCTAGAGGATGAGCGGCAGTTGGCCATGATAGCCAGAGGCTGCCCCCAGGGAGGGGTGCTTTCCCCCCTTCTATGGAATCTGGTAATTAATGACCTCATCACCAAACTCAACGCCAACCGCTATTACACAATAGGGTATGCAGATGACCTCGCAATCCTTGTCTCGGGCAAGGTGACGGGAACGATCTGCAACCTCACTCAGCAAGCACTACGTATCGTAGAAAATTGGTGCAGGGAATTTGAACTATCAGTGAACCCCACTAAAACTGAACTAGTTATGTTTACCCAAAAACGAGCATTAGGCCCTTACCGCCTACCCAAACTGTTCGATACAGAACTTCAGTTGGCTAACGAGGTCAAATACCTCGGGGTCATTCTAGACAGTAAGTTAAACTGGAGTAGTCATATAGACAACAAGCTAAACAGGGCCTGCATCACCTTCTGGCAGTGCAGGAGAATGATAGGTAAGAAGTGGGGCCTATCCCCCAAAATTATTCTGTGGCTGTACACAGCAGTGATCCGCCCCATGATCACTTATGGGGCTGTGGTCTGGTGGCCCCGTACTCAGCTGGTTACAGCTTCTAATAAACTACAACGCACGCAAAGGCTTGCCTGCGTGGCGACCACGGGCTGCATGAGGACTACTCCGACTGCAGCCATCGAAGCCATGCTGGGACTACCCCCGCTCCACCTGTTCATACAGCAGGAAGCGACAATGGCAGCGGTACGTCTTAATGCAATCAATCTCTGGGGTAAGAGGGAGACACAACACACCGCGCTGCTTGAGGGACTCAATAATGAGTTCCCTATTACGAAAGCCATAAATGACCGGGTACCCAAACAATTTATCTTCGATAAAAAATACAGGATTCAACTTCACGAGGATCGTCGATGCGAGGGTTTGCGCCCCGCAGAGCTACGTATCTTTACCGACGGATCCAAAACAGGTAGTGGCACAGGTGCTGGAATCTTCTCGGAGGACTTCAACATACACATAGCCACACCATTGGGAGTCCATAACACAGTGTTCCAGGCCGAATGCATGGGTGTATCTCTTGCCGCTTCAGCCATCATGGCCAGGGAAGTTAAGGACCACTCGATACGCATACTCTCAGACAGTATGGCTGTTCTGCTAGCGCTAAACAGTCACACTGTTGACTCTGGGCTGATATACGAGTGTCACCAGCGCCTTAACCAGGTGGGTAGCCTCAATAATATAACCATTCAATGGATCAAGGGACACAGCGGTTCGCGGGGCAATGACGCAGCCGACGAACTTGCCAGAAGGGGGTCGAGCATGGCACCAGTGGGGCCTGAACCCATTGCGCCACTCCCCTTCGGGTACCTACGCACTCTGGTAAGGAAAAGAACCAGGGATCAACATCACAAACTTTGGTTGGACCACGGTGAATGCAGGCAGGCCAAGGAGGCACTCCCTATGATTGATGGCCGCCTCACGAAACAGGTTCTCCGACTAACGAAACAGCAGCTGCGTACAATTACAGCAGCTGTAACTGGCCATGGGTCATTTAATAAACACCTCTTTGTCATAGGAGTCACAGACAGTCCGCTGTGCAGAGCCTGCATGGAGGACGACGAGACAGCAGCTCATGTGCTGTTAAACTGCCCAGTGGTCGCCACATACAGGGCCAAGTACTTCGGTAACCCAGGTACCCTACGTGAGATTGTCAGTGACACCAAGGCGTTGCTGGCCTTCTTTGAGGAGCTGGGGTGGATCGAATAATCGATTTTCCCACCCGTACGCAAAATACGCGCTTTGACGTGGAGTTGCGGATACCAGCCCGTATTACCTACTACCTACCTACTATGATAGGAATTGCCCGATGATTTCACAGTGCTTGTGACAGGAACTTTGGGAGGGCTCTGAGTTCTTTTCCTGTTTCAAAACTGATATTTATATTAGGTACTGCCTTATCTTTTGTCCACCAATCAATCTACCTAGCGTTTTCTCAACAATGTTGGGGTCGGCTTCCAGTCTAACCGGATGCAGCTGAATACCAGTATTTTATATGGAGCGACTGCCTATCTGACCTCCACAATCCAGTAACTGGATAGTACGATACTCCTTGGTAAGATTGGCTGTCAGACTTTCGGGCTTCTAACGACCTGTAATGACTGTCAAAGATCCACGAATGACAGCAGGGACCAAAGGCTTAACGTGCTTTCCGAGGCACGGAGGAGTACTAAAAGATGGTCACCCATCTACGGATCAACCCTGGCAAGCATTGCTTAACCTAATGGATCGACCCGTGCGGCTGTTATTACTAAGCCACAAGCTCCTCCCACTTTGTCCACCATTTGTTTGAAAAATAATCTTTTAAAACACAATATCCAGTAACTTAGCTAGTAATTGTCTTTGAATATATCCAGAGACGTATCATAAGAACAGTTTATGATAAGATAGCACTCGTTTTAAATAGAACCAAGTAAACGAACACCTCGTAACAGAGATGTTGTTGTTAATTAAGGGCAAAAATTAAGCAATAGTAACAAAGTAAAGCGACCATTTTGAATTACAGAGCTTAACCTTGGCAAAGTTCCCATGGCACACTTTGGAAGATTACTTGATCCTATGCAATACACTTTACCGTGAAATTAAGCAAAAAATACGCCTGTAAATAAAATCAAGACATTTATTTTAAATAAAAATATGTGAGATAGAAAATAGAGAACCTATATTATTCTTATGCAATACATAAAATTAAAATTCCTAAATATACTATACCTATATACACAAATCTAATCATCATCATCATCATCATCAGCCTATAAATTTTCCCACAGCTGGGACACAGGCCTCCTCTCTGTGAGAGGGAGTGGGCCGTAATCCACCACCCTGGCCCAGTGCGGGTTGGTAGATGTCACATGTCTTCGAATTTTCAGTTCTAGGACATGCCGGTTTCCTCACGATGTTTTCCTTCACCGTTTTGAGAGCAGTGGGGATGAAATAATTTACACAAAGTAAAGCGCCTCTCTGGGTTCGAACCTACGGCCTACAACTTGTAAGTCGCGGCCGTTACCACTGGGCCACCACTACTCCTCACAAATCTAATATGTATACATAATTATACACCCAAATAAACACATCTAATAATTTATAATAATATTGAATTGGTACTTAGCCCTCTTCCCCTTAGCCGACCCCAACATAGTTGGGAAAAGGCTAGGCAGATGATGACTTAGCCCTCTTCCTCTCTACTAATTTTACTGTGCCCAATAGGGTCCATATTGATCTTTTACTTTGTTATACCATCTATGTAATAAATATGGAATGCAATAAAGAATTGAGTATTGAGTAGGAAACTGTGACCAATTTATTTATTTTTGTCTTGAACCGAACTAATAGTTACTTAAACTGTGGCCTCTTACCTACACGATCACTGTCTAATGGCGAATTTAACCAATGAAACTGGACTTGATCGCGTTCCGAGTCATTAGTAATATTCGCACTAAAAGCGCTACAGATTTTACATAAAGTATTTAAAATTAAATTCATTGTTCCTTGATTTGACATTGACAGTTGGGAGTGATGCCATAGAAAAAAGCATGCAATCGCTTTATTTAATTTTAAAATATATATATTTTTTTAAATTGTTGTTTGCTTTGAATTTAGTAAAAACTTACAATATAAGAACTGATTGTTACATAAATTAAACTTTTATTACATCGTTTCAAACTTTTTCGTCTGTGTGTTGCATGTCGCGTGACGGTCGGCCGCGGAGTAGGGATAAAGTGAAAGGCTCTCGTCAGAGCAGCCAAGGCCAATATGGCGGCGCCTATAGTTCGCTTAAAAGTTTCACTTTTACCGTGGTTTCATAAAACCTCAAAAAAAAATCACTTTTTATTATTTAAAATCAACACTTTTTAAATGTGGCTACACAAAGGCTTTATCGATATGCAATCGATAAGATGATTTGATGATGCTTCGCCCTATGGATATTTAAAACTGTCATTAACTAATGAGCCCTTAAATTATGTCTCTGGGATGTATCGTTGATTAACGGATTTAATGCTAATTAGTTAAGTACTACTTAGGACTAATTTAATGAACCTTTCTGAGTGCGGCTATAAGTAAGACTGCACCTTAACCAACACTGTTCCACTTATTAAGTTACATTAGAGCTGCCATTAGTTCTAAGTATACGCCCGTTAATATGTGTTGAAATTATAGATATATTGATGTGTTTTACTACATATTATGTTGATATTAACGGGCAATTGAAACGTGTTTGGGCTTTAATTTTGTCGAAATGATTGGTTTAAGGACCTAAACTGGATCATAACTTCTTTAAATGGTAATCTAGATCGCTTTTCGAACAAAACTTGATGGAGTTTTAAATCCATTTAATAGATCATCTAAACGACAACCTTCTTTCATAATACCATTGTTTTTAAACCTTTTTTTTCCTTTGTCCTAGTGTTCAACAATAGGATGGACCCTAATCTTAATACAATTTAGCCTTAGACTAATAAGTAATTTAATTATAACCTAAACTATTAAATTGTCCTTACTAAGAATGTGTCCAATAGCACTTTTCTTATTGTCTCTATTAATATAAGGCGAATACACTTCGTTCTTGTATTTGATTGGCACTTTTGTACTTTACACTATTGATAGATAGATATATTCTTTTTAGACATTGCATTTTTAAACCCAAGATCCGGTTTTCAGGAAAAACTGCTTGGTTTCATATTCAGCCAGCGAGAAAGTTTTACACAATTCTAATCGTAAACATTGTTAATTAATAAAATGCTACGTTTTTTATTTATTTAAACTCTACGCCTTCTTTATCCGTCATATTAGATTCCCATTTTGAATACCGAACTAATCTACAATAACCCCTTTACAAATGCAACACTATCAACAGCGCTTGCAGCTATCCCCCTAATTCTCCTTAGTGACCCTGAAGGTACACCCGCGTCTCGATACAACAAACACGCCTTATCAACCAGACATATGTAGCAACTGTCGCTATTCCCTTATCATTGAGCATACAGTCTTGGGGCCGAAGTATGAAGAGAAGATATAGAGCGCCCTTTGTGTCTGGCAAGGTGGCAAGACATGTCGTCGCTCGGCATCCAATACCGCGAATGTGACATTTTTTACGAAAATCATTTTTAAATGCAGGATCACGTATTTGAACGTGTAGAATGAAATAAAACAAAAATCAGATTTTCGTAAAAAAAAATTACATTCGCGATATTGGATGCCGAGCGACGATATGTCCCGCTAGCAGAAAAGGACTTACCTTTTTTGCTAGCAGGAATAATGTGAAATAAGAAAAGTTGTCATCAGCTTCCTGTGTGCTGATAGCAACAGTCAGGAAATTGAGAAATCTATTTGCAAAATATTGTTTTAGCTGCTTTGTCATTCGTTGAAGAAATATTTGTAGAAACCCTAGCCAGGCATCTCCTGTAGGTAGGTATATGAAAATTCACTTGACATTAACCACCGCAATGGAAGATCACACATTCTACGCTTTGAGTTTAAGATAAGATAAGATATATTATTTATTTATTAGCTCAAATAAGTAGACACATACAAGAATGTGTCTACTTATTTGAGCAATGCAGGATAACATGAAAAAATACATGTTTGCCACATATTTTGCAAATATTATATAAATAATAATGATTTTTAATAGTCAATTTCATACGATGGTTCCTTATACGATGCCCACACAATAAAATATTGGTAAGTATAGTTTTAAAAATTATTGTTCCGATCATAATATTAGCCAATAACCGTTCACCACTGGACCCTGGCCTTATTAAACCTCGTAATAAATAGGTACTATTAACATTAACCCTTGCGTTTGACCATAGTCTCTTAATTATTTTAACTTACCAGACAAGCCAAGCTGCTGAAACTTTGCTAAGAACTTCGTATTAAAATTTAAACTTATTTTTGTATTTATTAAATAGGATAGGATAAAAATATTTACACTGGATAAACTTCTTACAAAATTAACAAAAAAACTAATAAAATTAAAATACATTAATAACCTCACCTAACTAAGTATACAACATTTTAAATAACATAATTTTATATCTTCTTTGCCAAAAACTTGCATCATCATCATCATCATCATCAGCCTATTAATGTTCCCACTGTTGGGACACAGGCCTCCTCTCTGTGAGAGGGAGTGCGCCGTAATCCACCACGCAGGCCCAGTGCGGGTTGGTAGATGTCACATATCTTCGAATTTTCGGTTCTAGGACATGCCGGTTTCCTCACGATGTTTTCCTTCATCGTTTTGAGAGCAGTGGTGATGAAATAATTTACACAAAGTAAAGCGCTTGTCTGGGTTCAAACCTACGACCTACAACTCGTAAGTCGCGGCCGTTACCACTGGGCCACCACAGCTCAAAACTTGCATAATTGTAACCAAACTGGAAGACGTCACTGGCTCCTTTAATACAGGTACTCTTACCTAGCTCTGGAGCCAGGGTTTAATTTTTTTTTCTGTAACCTGTGCTTATGCTAATAAAGAAATCATTTGTGCAATAGCTTGTCTAACTAATACTCTAACTCCACTGCTGTCCCAGTCCCCGTGTCCTGTGTGGTCTACCCGTATTCCGAGGCACGTGCTGCTTCAGCTGCCGTCACAAAAACAAGGAAGTGCACGCATTCTGTAGTCCGTAAAGTTTTTGTTCACCAAGTGCACAGTCAGTGGTTTTATGTACAAGTTGGGTTTCAGTTACGTTTCGGTTAAGGAGGATATGTCGAAATAAGGAGTAATGCTGCTTAACTTGTACTGGATTAAAATCTGTGTGTTTGAATCGAAAGTCTGCAGCACAAGGTACAAGTCAGGGACATTGTCTTGCAACAGTGGGCTCATGAAAATGAAAACAAAATTATAGGAAAACTAAAATAAAAACTAAATTACGTGTTTACGTCTTTGAAGTCTTCTTTTGTTCTTGTTTATCAAATTTTCCAAAATATCCCTTATGTGATCGTACAGAGTATCTTTAAGAAAGCTTTAAGACAACAATACTTCCTTCTAAAATAACCAAGATTACATTATTATTTAAGGGAAAACTACTCCTTTTCAAATAAAAGAGAAACGAAGCCATGTCTCCCCTATACAAACACACAAAAATCACCATATTATATTATAGGTAATCAAATCAGAAGTTAGAAAAACTCACAATCATTCGTTCCGCACGTGTTTCAAGCACATGTGTATTAAAAGGACCATTTTTCGAATCAAAAGGATGAATCGGAAGTCCCAACATCCTAATAGTTAAAAAAAAAACCACGCCCACTCACAAGTACTTGAAAAAACCAATTTAAGTTGACCTATCTTGGCATTTCAAGGAAGGGAAGATAGAGGTCTTCTTATGTCGGCCTTAGTTCATGATTTTTGAATGAACTGGTGAATGAAAAAGGCAGTTTCCGGTATGTTTGATATCAAGTTATTAGATCTGTGTATTGAAAAGGCTTGTACAATGGTAACAATGATGAATCTGTGCTAATCTTTCAATATAGGCGGTGCAGGAGAGAATTCTTCCGAAACCGGTTTGATCTACTTGTTTGATTTGAGGATCTCTAGTTTCAAGATGGAAATGAAGATCGGGTATAAGGAGAGTAATAATAATAACATAAATGCATTGTTTGAGGAACCCGTTGAACTATGAAATTCGGGAAGTTTCCTTTAGGAGAAGTCGTGTGCCGAGATTTTCCTATCTACCAGCAAAACTGACGACCTTTCATACTAACTTTCATCTCCAATTTAAAACCCATTTACGAGAAGATTTTTCAAAAATCCATCCTTAGTGCTCACTTTCATTACACAGAACAAAAAAAAATCTGCTGTTTCCTACAAAAGTCCATACAAATGTCCATACATTTTGACCGCGAAGGTATTGCACTTTACCGCGCGATTAACATATATTTTACTTTCCAGCATCAATCTTAGGGCAGTTGCCCGCCAAGCACGACACCCGTCTGGTCGGAGAATCCTCCCTTGTCTAAAAAGAGCTTTAGTGAAATTTACACCCTATTCCTCATTCCTCTAAAAACCTTACGTAAATATTATGTATCAATTATTTGTAAATGAAATTAATTACACCCAATTTTAACTATGTCGCAACAACAAAATGTAACAACACCTCTTCATCAAAGATCGTGCCCAACTAATCAAAACAAACACAAAACCTCTCACTTCCAACCGACTGCTCAGCAACTCTTGCGCATCCAATAAAAAACCTACAATAAAGAATTCATCCATTAATCATTTGTATAGTAAAATAAATGCGCGTTTAATAATATTGACAGATGTAGTATCTTCACGCCGAAGGGGCAAGGGGTCAGGCAGAGAGCGAGCATTAATCTGCAATAACTGTACTTCGTCTGCGCTTGCGCATAGGTGATGGAATTTAGAAACATCTGTGTGTCGGGGGATTTTTTGGTTGAGAATTTGATTTTATTTTTGTAAGTTTTGTTAGTAGATAATTATTTAATTTAGGACAAACTTTGTCTATAACGTGGGTTTATAAGAGACCACTATAAAGGTTTCTAACCATCAGTTTTAGTGAAAGAACCTAAAGAAGTCAAAAATTCAAAATTCAAAAGTCATTTATCAAACTAGGCTGAGAATCAGCACTTTTCGAACGTCAAAATTACATAAGACAGTCCCCCAAAACGCCCACCCTTCACCACTTCCTAGCGCTTTAGCTGGGAAGAAAAAGTGGCGCAACAAACTCCCCAGCAGCACAGCTGTCTGATCAGTTAGAAAAGTGATAATCAAATTAGAAATTCCCGCAGATTGAAGGACATATTTCACTTTTGCACGCCATTTAATTATAGCTTCCCAAACCTGTAAACAAACAAGCATGACATTTACAATTGACCTGAAAATAAAATTTAACTCACAGATAAAACATTTCTCTTTACACAATAACAGTTACTGATCTGTGTATTATAGGTAAACAGGCCATATTTTATGTGTAAAATTGGCCACATCCAATATACAACACCATAAAATATGTAGATATGTATGTTCATAGAGTCTCAGTCCATTAAAATGATTGAATATCTACCGTTTATTGATATTAGGTGAAAAATGTACTATCCGACACTTACTCATATTAATCGCATTCGTTTTAGTTTGATTTCTGTTTTAAAAATTGATGGCTGTATAACTTCAATTGTAGAGAGTAACGATGAGTGTTTTAATAGTGGAGAGATTTGTGTTTACGTGTTGGTGGGTCCGTATAATATTAGACATGTAAAGCTCGTGCTGATCTTGGGCTAAAGCAACGATCAAAGAAAAAAAAGCGGCCAAGTGCGAGTCGTACTCGCCCATGAAGGGTTCCGTAGCAGCAAGTAACGATAAGTTTACGATTTATGACGTATTAAAAAAAAAACTACTTGCTAGATCTTGTTCAAACCAATTTTCGGTGGAAGTTTACATAGTAACGTACATCATATATTTTTTTTAGTTTTATCATTCTCTTATTTTAGAAGTTACAGGGGGGGGACACACATTTTACCACTTTGGAGGTGTCTCTCGCACAAACTATTCAGTTTAGAAAAAAATGATATTAGAAACCTCAATATCATTTTTGAAGACCTATCCATAGATACCCCACACGTACGGGATTGATGAAAAAAATTTTTTTGTGTTTCAGTTCTAAGTATGGGGAACTCCAAAATTATTTGTTTTTTTTCTATTTTTGTGTGAAAATCTTAATGCGGTTCACAGAATACATCTACTTACCAAGTTTCAACAGCATAGCTCTTATAGTTTCGGAAAAAAGTGGCTGTGACATACGGACGGACAGACAGACAGACAGACAGACAGACATGACGAATCTATAAGGGTTCCGTTTTTTAACGGAACCCTAAAAACTAGAGACCTCACAGTAGTCGCAAATGATGCATAACATCCGACATCTCACCTTAGTAATCATCATCATCATCATCATCAGCCTATAAATGTTCCCACTGCTGGGACACAGGCCTCCTCTCTGTGAGAGGCCGTAATCCACCACGCGGGCCCAGTGCGGGTTGGTAGATGTCACATGTCTTAGAATTTTCGGTTCTAGGACATGCCGGTTTCCTCACGATGTTTTCCTTTACCGTTTTGAGAGCAGTGGTGATGAAATAATTTACACAAAGTAAAGCGCCTGTTTGGGTTCGAACCTACGACCTACAACTCGTAAGTCACGGCCGTTACCACTGGGCCACCACTGCACCGTAGTAATAAACAACATTAAAGGGGCGGGTACCAAGGTCGTTTCTGACGGCCAACTCTAGCACCACGCGCGCTTAATAAAATCAAATAGCGTTCGCTTTCCCGGCTTCCTATGACACACTCCCGTCCCTGTTCACGATATCACTCCCTCTGATTTGATTATTTTGATTTTTTAATTTTAATTGCAGGAAAGCGTGAGTAAAGATTTTACACATCAAAAATTGTCAGACGTTTTCTGAAAGACGACTTATTAAGGGTACACTAGTCAGTCATTCTTCCAAACGTAATATGGTGATTACTCGTCTGTTTGACAGTGTGCGTTCAAAACTAAAAATTATATCAATTAGCTTTGTCATTATCTAGCCCTGTATGAAAGCAGAATTGGGAAAAAAGTATTGGTTTGGAAGTTATGAGCGTCGAAACTTCCATATTTCAACACAAATTTTAACTCATCTTTAGGCGTAAATAAATAACTTATGTAATATGAAAATGGCAAAATAGAAACCGTACTATTATTGATCGAAGCGTATAGGGATAGATAATTTATTGAAAAGTTCATACAATTTTATTTTGTGTAGATACATCCAGTAGTGTTTCCATAATATCTAGATATACGTTCAAAGGTCTGTTCTTGAAATTTTACGCGCTCGTTTTCATTATAAATCATCGTCTATTTCACTAAATAAATATACAAATAGAAACTAGATAAATAAAACTAAATAAATAAATAACTTTACTAAATAGCATGAATATTAGTCACGCCACCAACGAGTCCGAGCCGTCGACTAGTGGAGCCTTAAGCAATGAACATCTCAATCCTAGACATGAATAAAATCAAAATATTTTATTTCACATAAACCTACATGGGCACTTATGAAACGTCAGAAGCTAGGTGCACGGTTCCAATTGGTCGCTTCCTATGGAGAAGAGCCGGCAAGAAACTCCACGGTTACTCTTTTCAAAATAAATTGTTTCTACAAAGTTTTCAAATTACAGTGTTAATAGGTATGGGAGGACAGTGTAGGCCTATCAACAAGTACCAGGTACTTAGTAAAATAGAAAATGGTCCACAAGTCTACAGCCTACAACGTTCTCACATTCACAAAATCTAAAAGAAAAGAATCTATATAAAAGATAAACAAAATAATAAAAATAAGGACCTATTTAAACCAAATGACATGATTGCCACTACAGCTGTAACAAATCTAATTTGGTTAAAAAAAAAAATGAAAATTGTAGGTATATAATGTAATAAGACGGAAATATCCACTGCTAGATCTGATGAGACTCGCACAGACCAGGGAAGCATGGCGCAGAAGGAAGGAGGCCTAATACTCAGCTATGGATGGAACAAGGCTGCCAATGATGATGATGATTTTGTTTGAAGACCAAAAGTCTGACAAATCAGTCTCAGCAGTGATGGTGTGATCGGCAAACTGCCAAGTCATACATAGGCCTCGAGTTGGAACCCAAGGCACGCACCTGTGACTTTTCGGATTCATGTGCGTATTGTATAATTATCACTTGCTTCAAAAACGGTGAAGGAAAACATCGTGAGGAAACCGGCATGCCTGAGAGATATATTTCTCGACGGCATGTGAAGTCAAGTCAGCCCATGAACGGCTTTAGTCACTAACTACACGAAAAGAAGAAGAGTCTTACCAAAGGGGTCTCGTATTACCCAGTAACTGGGTGCCGGAGGTCAGATAAGCAGTCGCTCCATGTAAAACACTGGTATTCAGCTGCATCTGGTTAGACTGGAAGCCGACCCCAACTTAGTTGAGAAAAGGCTAGGGAGGCCTATTTGGTCCTTTTAATACAGAAAAAATTCGAAGACATGTGACATCTACCAACCCGCACTGGGCCCGCGTGGTGGATTACGGCCCACTCCCTCTCACAGAGAGGAGGCCTGTGTCCCAGCAGTGGGAACATTTATAGGCTGATGATGATGATGATAATGAATACAGAAAAGGACCACCATCGAAACATTTAGTACTAGCATATATGTACGTGAAGATGCACAACAAAAGGTTAATTTACAGAACCCAAAGACCATTTTTTGCGAGTTGATTGATTTTAAAAAGTGTGGAATGTATTATAATGGTTACCTACTATAACTGCACTTTGTATCCGCATGAAAACGACGGGCTAATTCATTTATCGGACTTATTCTGAATCATAGTTGCTTTAACGTAGCGAGATCGCAACGCAAGCGATGTAGAATTCAAGAACATCTTAATAATAGCCTTACGGGTACCAATTCTGTTTTCTCATTGCTTATAACCACTCATTCATCACTGACGATAGTCCAAATAGCTTTCAGTAAAACCATATTTAATTGCATGTGATCTTAGGGTCATTTGCAATAGACCTGTGTAAAAAAAATTTTGGCAACGGTCCAAATTTTTTTGTCTGTCTTGTAGATTATTTAAAAATATTGAACACGTATTTTTTCTTTTTTGACGTAATCAAAAGATTACGGCGATACATTTTGTTAAAATGTGGCATGACGTCACGCCTTGCTAGATTTAATAGTGCGTTGTGACGTAACGAGCCCCCACTCCCCAACTTTAATGCGTGTTTTCTAAGTTATTTTTGATTAATATGATAAAGCAAAAAATACGTGTCTAATATTTTTTTATTATCTGAAAGACGGACTAAATAGAATTTCTTTTTTTTACCTAGGCATCATCCCTATTAATGTCATGCCACATTTTAACTCAATGTATCGCCGTAATCTTTTGATTACGTCAAAAAAGAAAAAATACGGGTCCCATATTTTTTATTAATTTGCATGACAGACAAAAAAAATTTGGACCTTTTGCCTATTATTGCCTATTTAATTGATTAACTGGAGACACACTAAAAACCGACCAGAATAAGGCACTCAGACTAGGTCAGGTCGGAGTGCAAATGCGGCATCACTTTCACCATCCGAAATCCATTAGACAGACAACCACATCTGTCTCAGTCAAATTAGCTATAAACACGATTCTTTACCTTTTAAAATAACATTCAAATGCATTACCACACCACTCGAGATTTCTTTTGTTGATCATCTTTCGAATTTGACGGATTTGGAAATTGTTTTAAACAAAAATAAATGTGGTTTATGATAGGACAGTACTGCGAAGTCATGATTTATAATTGGTGGAATATGACAAGTGTGTGTTTGTTTATGCAAAGTAAAGACTTTTCTTCTCTATGGTATCAGTGTGGACCAGGCAAAGAGGAAAAAGAATGAGCATTGACCACCTTGTTAGGTCAGTGTGTTTTTATACAATGTAGCCCGTTTACAGTGATCCTAAAGAACGATCCTTAGTAACATCTTTCCTCTCGCTTTCCTGTAATCTGTGGGAGTGATTTCGTGAAAAAGGACGGAAGTGTGTGACAGGAAGCCGGGGAAGCGCGCGCTATTTCATTTGACCAATGAGCACGCGCAGTGCTAGAGTTGGCCGTCAGAAACGACCTTGACGACGCCCCGCCCCTTCAATGTTGCTTATTACCAAGGTGAGATGTCAGATGTAACACATCATATACTGTAAGACTCGCTCGTTTTTAAAACTTCGGGGAAGTCTTTGTTACACTCCCTTTATTAAATTTTTGGGGTCTAAAAATCTGGAACGAATTTTGTCGAACAAATGTTTTTCTGTGGGCTAAGTTTTCTCCTAAAATAAAAACAATCGCTGAACATACATGGAATATTTCTGAAAACCCTTGGCGAAAGAGGAATCTAAAAAAATGTTTTTTAATACTGTCGCCTATATCGGGTGATTTTTTTTACCGTCTCGAAATTTTTACAGGGTGTTCTACCCATGAATATCAACAACTTTCACTATGGGAGCAACTCTGAAATCACGAAAAAAAATCTGCTGTTTATACAAAAGTTTAATACCTACTTGACCAAAATGTATGAAACAGCTGATTTTTTTTTCGTGATCTCAGAGTTGCTCTCATAGTGAAAGTTGTTTATATTTACGGGTAGAACAGCCTGTAAAAATTTCGAGACGGTAAAAAAAATCATCCGGTATAAAAAAAAATTTTTGGGGCGAGACTATAAATGGGTATTTGAGAGCATGAACTCTAGGTGTCTCCACGAAGTTTATCATAACCATTAATTAGTTAGTGTCTAAGATTAAGTTAGAAAGTAAAAACGTAGGAAATTAAAAATGGAATTTACTTTTTGAGTCATGGAGTCAAGCAGTTTTATTTTTGGCAAACTTTTGGGTCATGCATCATGTGAACATGTTTCTTTCAAGGAGAATGTATTTTTAGAGATTTGATTTGTTTTTTGGTGCACATTTACTGCTGAGTACCTGTCATAACATGCAGTTACTTGGTTTCCAAAAGGTATTTACAATATCTTACAATGGCCGAACCTCTTACTTCAGTTTTTGATTTAAAAGAGTGTCTGTGGAGTTGCTCCGTTCGGTCGATCAATTGATATTCAATTATTTGGCATTCGATTTGGCATAGTACACCCGTTCTTCTCCATAAAATCAAAAGCCGTTTATTCAAATTAGGCTGAGAATCAGCACTTTTCGAATGTCAAGGTACCTACTACCTACGCTTTGCAAATAAACAATTTGAATTTGAAATAGCAACTAGCTTCATAAGCGCATTTATAGCATTGGGTTATCCTGTAATGGTAAATGTAAGTTGATAAATAAATAAATAAAATCTTTTTGTCTGACCGACTCCATAACTATTCAAAAGTACCTGTTTAATTGAAATAAATGCTTTGAGTATTTGACACTGACTTATGTTAATCGGATTTTCTAATATTGTGACTCGAAAGTAAGTTAATTATAATAATATTTTTATTAACAATAAAGTTTGATACAACTTATCTATCCTAAACAAAAACACAATGTACAGAGTTAAGAACATTTTAAAGATAGAGTTAACGACGATGTCTGTTCTAGTATTAACTGTGTGACAGACATCGGCGCCTTCCTCCTACAATCATGGTTTGCTATTCGTTTCAATATAATGATACAAAAATAGTCCTTATACAAATTAAGTTACGTTCATTTTAAGTATTAAAATAATAAAAAATTGAATTATGTCTATTTTTAACCCAGAATATAGGCCCCAAATACATTATTTTATTTACGTAGCCATTAATTAGCAAATACAAACAATCTTCGAAGACCATTAATATTACAAGTAGCAACATGACACACGAAGTATTTCACGAATCCTTAATCATGCACACGTTGCATTAGCAAAAACATAACCCTTTACAGTCAAAATAACCGAAAATATCCGTGTGACATCACCGTCTGTCGCCAATGGCGGTGGCACATGCCATGCCGAAAATAACCAATCTGCCATATGCACAATTAAAAAAAATACAGAAAAAAGGTAACAAACATACGCCAACCTTATTTCTAATTCTAAGATAGCATCAAAGTGTTGCGATATTTGAAAATAGAACAACTGCTTGAAACGGAACGCAAGCGACCGAATAATTAAAAGGGATGCGCGACTAGTGTGTCTCCCGGGTTTGGTTGCAGTAACATAAGAAATTATTTGGCCGTATGTCGCGGTCGTATAGTTATCGGAAAAATTTAACTAAAATATAGGCACCTTGTTTTGAATAGTGTTTTGTGAATTATTTATTGGCTCTATAACTAATCATAACTAGAACACAAAAACGTTATGAATACATATAAGCAAAGTTCATTTTCAATGCCTTCATAATAGTTTATATATACATGAATTTTTAATTTAGTTAACCAAACACCTTCAAAATCTTTACTTCACAATAATGTACACGAACAGTCGAACAAAATTCAATGTACACCAAACAGATATTAAAGAAAGGGGTAAAGATTCTTCCCTCGAATTTCGAAGGGGTTTTTAATGTGGCACAAAAACTTAGGGGTCTTTAAGTTGCGACCAGGTGCATATGCCTTTACCGGAAATCTGTGAGGCAACCCGTTCATGGCGGAAACAGCGGCGCATCCCTCACCTTCGACGTTCTTATTTTAAAAAAACATCCCTTCGGTTCGGTTATTTTATTACCATTTTCTTTGAGAGGTTCCTAAAATAATTTTACGGCGGCTGAGAAGGGTTAAGCTGTATTCTAACTTTGAAAATGTTTTTTAATAAATTAAAAGAAGATTGACTGGAAAAGAGATAGCATTGTAGTTAAAAATTCACACGTTTAAAGACCTTCAAAATTTGCATTTACGTAATAGTACATACTCATCCATCTATTTTAATTCCCATACGTACTTACTATATAGGTACAGTTTCAATAAATCTGTGTAAAGCTGCCCATACACCTGCCAATCTAACTGCTAAGATAGATCACAGGAAAAACTGACAGTACCAATTGCATACAATTAGTGGAGTGACGATCGTGAACGATTTGACTGACGATTATTTTATTTTGAAGGTTTTTAGCGAGCCTATTAATAGGGATGATCATTAAAAATGCGGCGACGCATAAATTGTCCATACAAACGTAATACATAAATTATTTGCAATTTGAACATATTTCCACCATATTATGTTGATATTCGGATTGTGACAGTATTTATCAAGGCTCCTACGTCTTTTTATTTCTAAAAACTTACCTTTAAATGAAGTGTAAGCGAATTGCAATTCGTACATTTTTACAGCGTAAATGACATGTTGTTTTCATATTGTTTTTCTGTATTATAAACAACAATATTTGTAATATTGTTTCCGCAGAAGCATAGTTTATGTTATCAAGTTACAAATTATCGAAAAAAAAAAAAATGGAAATACATTAAGTTTTCATTCATAATTTTTTGTATTACGGAACACATCCAAATTTATCATAAATTTTCGAAAGCTAGTAGTGCTATCGCGTCAAGCATAATTGTCAATGTGTGCGTGGTAGTATTGCTCACTGTAGATGTATATCGCTCCGAAAGGCACTCACACTAGCGCAACGTGCTCGGAATTGAATTTTGCAAACATCTCGATTAGTAGTTGCGAGCCGTGTGCCTCTTAAAGGCAAAAAATGTGAAATGACTTTTTGAACAAGTTAGTGCTGAAAAAGCAATGTTGTAAAATATGACTTTCCAATTTCAGTCCTTGGCTTCCAAGATTTGATCTGTAACAGATCACCTGATCCGCTACAAATCAAATCCTGAAAGCCTCAGAGAAATTATGAAGCTGTCGGAACCCTAAAAAGTGTCTGACCAGTGTGGGGACCCACACTGGTCAGACACTTTTTAGGGTTCCGTACCCAAAGATTGCCAAACGGAACCCTATTACTAAGTCTCCGCTGTCCGTCTGTCTGTCTATCAGCGTAAAAAATGTAGTGTTCAATATTGTATGGTTATACGGAAAATGTGCGAGTCCAACTCGCACTTGGCCAATTTATATAGTTTTCAAAGAGTACAAAAAGTAGAATAACTTATTATTTATACAAATTATCTGATGTTGCAGGCAGGAGGAGCTCGTGGCTAAGTAATAACAGCCGCACGGTTCGCTCCATCAGGTTAAGCTACGCTTGCCGGGGTTGGTTAGTGAATGGGTGACCATCTTTACATACCGAGACTCCTCCGTGCCTCGGAAAGCACGTTAAGCCGTTGGTCCCGGCAGTCATTCGTGGATCTTTGACAGTCGTTACGGGTCGTCAGAAGCCCGAATGTCTGACAACCAGTCTTACCAAGGGGTATCGTATTACCCAGTTAATGGGTTGTGGAGGTCAGATAGGCAGTCGCTCCATGTAAAATACTGGTATTCAGCTGCATTCGGTTAGACTGGCAGCCGACCCCAACATTGTTGGAAAAAGGCTAGGCAGATGATGATGATCTGATGTTGCAGGCACCTTTAGCAATGATACAAATGAAAATTCTAGCACTGAGTTAGGGGCAGAATTTTCAATCTGTTAAGGAAACAAGGGCCTATTATTAGGTTAGACTGTATAAAAATACTTTAGGGTTCTTGCAGACAGGCGCGACGCGACTCTAGTAGAACAATTTCTATGAAAACTTCATTAAAATTCTTCCAGAATCGCGGCGCACCGTCGCGTCGCACTTGTCTGCGGGAGCCTTCAAATTATGCAGCTAAATCTGAAACTCACCTGCAAATAACCAACCCTACAAAAATAGCACCAGAATAAAATACACTAACAGAATAAAAATATGGTCGAGTCCGATTTCCATACACCATGGGCCCCATAAAATCACATCACCCAACAGGTGGGTTGCAAAACGAAGGGGCGAAACGAACATGGAATAACATGGTGTACCTACTACAAACAGTGGTCTTTTTACCTGTCCGGTTTTTATTTATTTTTTGTTTTTATTTTACTTGAATTGGTTTGAATAAAATCGCGATCGGAATCGACAGTTGTTCTGTGATAAGTATTTTATTTTTTTGGGGTTTTTATTTTTTGATCCTTGGGTACTTAAAAAGAAGTGTTGAATTTTTGGGTGCTTAAAAAGAAGAGCATTTGTTTTTAATTGTATATGGTTTGTTTAGTGGCACTGTCATGACTCACTAAATATGCATAATTGCATACGCATGATAGCAATTGTACCATCACTAGGTAACGACCATTTTGAAACCATGTCATGTAGACCTACATACGCACAAAACAATAAAAACAAAGCTTTAGAGAGGAGGGCAGTGTTTACTTTCAATACAGCAGTTAATTTTCATAATTTCAATATTATACGGTACACTTTATTTTTATCGTTTTGACATTAGAATTTGCAATAGGTACATAAAATAAGTATTTAATATTCTAAAACCACAAACACCGGGTATTTGAGTTTTTTTTCAGTCAATATTATACATAATTTTTTATTTGGGTTTAAATTAATAGACAAGACACAATTATTGTATAATCATCGAGAGAACGTTTGTTTACAAGTCACAACTGAATATAAAATGCAGAAGTTGCGTCCATGTGATCATAACTCCAATATTTTATTGTTTGAACATCAATGAATATTAATAAACAAATATTTACTTAAGTACATAGACAAGATGGAAATCATTTTTTATTTGTTTAACGATATTCAATTTTGCAGACAGATGTTGAAATGGTCATGCATATCAACCTAATACCTAATTTGTTTTAGTTTTTTGATTTATTTAGGTATGTATTTATAAGTATTTTTATATTTAGTTTAGGTATTTGATTATACTTAACATAATTGAGTAAGCTGTGGTTGGCTATATTTAATAAATGTGCAGGTTGTCTAAGTTTTTTTGTATCGTGTTTTTTAAATATCATGTACCATTCGTTTTTCGTTAATAAATAATTAAATAACTTTTCTGGAAAACTAATCCCACTCACTTATACATGTATAATTGAAATTGGTTGCAATCGTTCAAACGCATCACTTTTTGTCTATGGTCTTTCTTCTTTTCGTAGTTATTTTCAAATAAAGAATTACAATTACTAGACAGCGCAGCTGCCAACAAGTCCTATTATTAGTTCTTTACGCCTGATTTGTTTAAAAAGTTATAAATCATAGCATAATCTTACCCTTTTTACTTTATGATTTACATATGGAAGGGTTACCAATGTCAGACTTATTTTCAGCTCACAATATCATATGGTATTAATAATGTTAATTAATGTTTTATTTTTACACAGAGCTTTGTTTTGTGTGAAGTTTCAGACGACATGTATTTTGGATAACTTATTGAGTTTGTGTCACATAAACTAGACTTAAGTTGTTTTAAATATAGACATTGGACATGGAATAATTAACCAATTCAATAAAAGGTTAACATAAGTGTGGACCAACCTTATCAATCTCAGGCGGTTTTGTATAATCCTGCTAATCTATACAAATAAATAAAATTTAAGTGTTTGCTTGTAATGACAAAATAACAGCTTTTTACTAAATGCATATGAAAGTATATACGGTCCTTATAAAAAAAAAACTGTCTGTCTGTTTGGTTCCGGGTAATCTCCGAAACGGCTGAACTGATTTCGACGGGAATTTCACTGGCAGATAGCTGATGTTATAAGAAGTAATTTAAGTTACTTTTATTTTAGAAAAATAATTAGGGTAAATGCGAGCGAGGCCGCGTGCAACAGCTAGTTTTCGTATATAAGGACCAAAATTTTTACTCAACATGACAGGACCAAAAATCACAGTTCGCCCTCGGCATCTCAAAGCGATCAATCTGTGGGTCGTTGACACCGGTGATCTATCACTACGATATGCTGAGACAACACGCTGATCACTGTTGACTCTGCCCGCTCCCACGAGATTGTGAGACGACTTCGTCATACCTAAGTTCAGGATTATGAATTAGCGGAAATAAAGAAAAATAAATGTTTTGAAAATGTTAAAAACAAACGTTACTGGCGATACCTGGGTATAACTACTTATACCTATACTCTATTTGAAATAAGATTAGACATTTAACTAAACCTTTTTTACAGTCCGTTCAACCGATTTTGACGTCTATTGCGATGGCAGCATGACAAATGGCAGCTACAGTAAACAGTTGGTATTGTAACCACTTTTTTGCTTTTAATGCCATCCTTATGCGTACGGTATAGAAGTCAAAATCGGTTGAACGGACGGTAAAAAAGGTTTGCTTAAATGTCTAATCTTATTTCAAATGGAGTATAGATAACTTCTGCCCAACCTTTCGGGGAAAACTGTCGTGATGTTATGTGTAAAAACAAAATATTATAAAAACACTTGTAGAAAGTACTTAATAAGTGCTATTACATAAACAAATCGCATATACAAACCTCTTACGACAAACTTATCTATAGGTCACACAAATATTTGTCCCGACACGGGAACTAAGACTGTGACCACACAAATTCAGCAGAGGCGCCATTAAGGTCACTTTGGAGTACATATGTTTTTCTATTAATTATAAATCAATAATAGACCGGTATTATAACTGTCTGTGTTGATTTATTTCATGAGAAATACATACAAATATTGCATGCAATGAAATTCACACCACTTTCTTCGAAATACTGCCCAAAAAGGAGTGTAATGTTTTCAGGGTTCGTGTATGTATGTGAGTTTTTTTGTGCCACCATAACTTTTAAATGCCTGAACAGATTTGGATGTATGGGGTATTGTTAGAATCCTCTCGAGTGACATAGGCAATTTTTTTTTTTTTGTTGATAAAAACAAAACGGAGGCAGTATGGCGGCATATTCAAATGTGGAAATAAAATAATTTCTTAATTTACCTCTTAAATTAAAAAGTGTAGGTACCACACAACGACACAACAGTCCCCCGACTGCAACGACAATTTTATTTATATGTTTTGTTATCGAGTAAATGAGTGACCTTTCGCTTTGTATATTCAGATTCACTAATACAACTTTTTTATTACTTTTTAGTTCGTTTTTTGGCAGAACAGTTGTGTTTTTTAATTATTTTTTATTTATTTATTTGCGTCTCCAATAAAGGATATACCTACATAGGTACACAATATAAATCAAAATAATAATAAAAACGGTTATTTTACGTGTGCTCCTTCAATTGCAGGAGACCACAGCATGCACAACATATAACTAGGTGTAAACAGGATAAAAATAAAAATAGAGAAAATAAATAAAGAAATTTAAAAATAAATAAAAAAATTGCATGTCATGCTTGAGCATTCTTATTACAATGGTTTAGTATAATAATTATTATTATTTAATGAATTTTAAGGGGGAAACGTCAGGGTAGCCCGCGAAATTCGTCGTGTATTATAATAATTCATAATTACATTTTTATTATTTTCTAAAAATACAATGAAGTTTGACTTCGTCTTGCAGTTCAATGTTTATTAAGAGGGAAGCGTCAGGGAAGCCCGCGAAATTCAAATTTTCTTAAGTTTTTTGCATTTTGCAGGCCAGTTTCAGATTTTATGTTGATTAAAATATGATTCGCTGCCATAACAAATATGGCTTTACTCAATTATAATCGTTACAATCAGCAATAGTGATTAAGAAGAAGATAAAGGTGTCAAATGTCATGATTTCATGAAATCATGACATTTAACACCTTTACTAACTTATGGAGATATATTGCTGATTGTAATGATTGCAAAATGCAAAAAACTTAAGAAAATTTGAATTTCGCGGGCTTCCCTGACGCTTCCCTCTTAATAGTTTTCTATAAACATTGAACTGCAAGACGAAGTCGAACATCATTGTATTTTTAGAAAATAATAAAAATATAATTATGAATTATTATAATACACGATGCATTCTAGGCTGTAGGCACTCAAGATCCAAAGCCACAAATAATAATTTGCCTCGACACAAACAAACATCCTGTGCAGTTTGACAGGCAGCTGATCTACCAAGTTTTTCTTCCATTTCCTGATGAGCGTGAGAAACATCTTATTAAACCATACTTAGCAAAATAATAACTCAAGTATTGCTAAAATATATTACCAATCTGTTTTGCGTATCGAAGGACCAGAAACCAGCGCTGTTTACCTTGCACCATATGAGAGTCAGTTGTTTTTTAAACAAGGCAGGTGGCCAACGTAGCTCGCAATCTGTACACGAAAATCCTAAACGATATAAAACAAAATATAGGAAGACGTAGAGGGAGATAGATAGATGTTAGAAAGAGATAGAGCACATGTCTTTCCGTTTCCGTTTTATTGTAAAAAAATATGGAACATCTGCGCTGACAGATTTGTTGTGTGGGAAGATTCGTGAGTAGGCGAAATTTTAGATGATCATGTGTTATGCTTTTTGGTAATATTTAAAATTTGGGGCTGTTATTATTCTCCTTATGGTGCAGTTTCTCTTTAAGACTTAACATTGAACATAGTTTGATACATAAAATTCACATCTGTGCGTAGCTTAGCAACATAAACATTGAAAATGAATTGACTATAATACAAACTTGAGTATCTATAGGTACTTAATACTAATATATCTATATAATATAATATATTATATTATATATAAATAAAATAAATAAAAATAAAAAAGCCTCTTTATTTCATACAATCTTTGAATATAGTGCAAATAATTTAAAATTACGATTTCTAATGCTAAATTTCATGCATTATAATTATGGAGCATAGTTTATTATTAAATAAAATTGATAAGTTTCAAACGCTACATTTGACATAATAACAATTGATTGAGATTCTTGAATTTTTTTAAATAAATAAATGATTTATAACTTTATATTTTAGTTATTCAAGTTCATATTATGTAATCAATAAATAACTGCACAAAAAAATTAAACGTAAAAATAAATAATATGATATATACATAATATAATAAACAAGTAAAAATTTGTTTGTTTGTATGCTTGTACATTTGATTGTTTGTTTGTATGTAGGGGGTAATCTCGGAAACTACCAGTCTGATTTGAAAAAATATTTTTGCATTGTATAGCCTAATTTTTGAGGAAGGCTATTAGCTGAGCAGAAGCTAGTGTTCTATAAACCAACTTTAAAGCCCAATCTGGTCGTCTTGCTGTTCATGGTTTTGTTATTGTAACTAGTAACTAACTGTTTATTTATTTTACCTCGATGGTCCTAGTTTATCATTTATAATAACTTCCAATTATAGCTTTAAATAGCTTTATGTAAGCGGGCACGCCCTTTATGCCTGGAGGCTTTTATTTAGATACGAGTATTTAGTTCTGTTTACGTTTAGTTTTTATTTCTGCTTGAGTATAGTTCTCGATGTTTTTGTTTGGTATATTGGCGTGTGCTAGCTGACATATGGCGAATAATTTATCATTTAAATTATGTTTTGTGTTGCATAATGAACTTACATTATGCATTTTGCATACTATTGGATAGAATCATTTTTCTAACTTGAACAGACAGCTGTGCTGCTGGGGAGTTTGTTGCGCCACTTCTTCTTCCCAGCTAAAGGCACTAGGAAGTGGTGAAGGGTGGCCGTTAAGGGGGACTGTCTTATGTAATTTTGACGTTCGAAAAGTGCTGATTCTCAGCCTAGTTTGAATAAATGACTTTTGAATTTTTGAATTCTGTGTCATAGGCAACTATTTGTTAAATGTAATCTTTTATTTAAAAAACTTCTGTCATTAACCTTCATGACAATCACCCTTTTCCCCTCTTCCGCTTTTTAACAGACAGACATAAATAAGACAAAATAATATCGTTTAAGGAACACTTAAATACCTTGAAATAGTGACAGAAATAGTTCAGGACACACTGGAACCATTCATCATAACATCAACTCTACTTATAAAAGTGAGGTGGTTATTCTTATGAACGGATTCGAAATCGATTCAATGTCGAATAGCGGTTCTCTGGAACGAAGGTCGAAAACGTGTCGAGAATCAATGTTTGTCAAGTGAACCGATTAGCTGTTAATCATTCAATCAACCAATCACAACAGTTGACACGCGCTTGACATTTTTTTTTTTACTATTTATTGTTTTGGTTTTCGTTGCAGAAAATGTCTGGGCGTTAAAAGCTAAATAATATTTATTTTTAAGGTCTTAAGTTATGGTAGAAATAAAATTATTAATCAATAATCTATCTAATAGAATTTTGGAGCCAAATGTTGAGTGCTGACAAGCAATTTAGTAATTATCATTTGATAAATATCTAGCCGACTGTCAGTACTTTAAAGAGCCACTCATCGCAATGACGCATAAAATCTTGCATTGCATTTAAACTTTTTTCAATCAATCGAATGATTTCAACAATTTAGTCGTCAATCTTTTTTTTATTTATTTTTTTACTCCATTGCTTTTTACTTTAGTCATTAGGATTGTCGACATTATCATTGCTTGCCATATTTGAAAATAGAATACAATAATATTTTAACCAATTTTGCCGGAATAATCAAAACAAAGGAAGTTTTCGTCTCAACGAAGATTGTAAAAATATCGTTCACTAGAATACTCCCCCGAACCGATTTATTTTAAGTAACCCTTTTATACGGGAATTATGTTCATTAAAGAATGTGTTTTTTATTTGTTTCTATTTTTATTAAAGTAGAACATATGGTCCTACCCTCATTGTTGGTTAGATTTGTGGCAACCCCTTCAGGAAGTAGAAAAAGTAAGTCAACGGAATCAAATTCCTGAAAGGAATTGTTAAAAAATGTGTCTAATTTTGTTTTGAAGACATCTTTGTGAAGTAGATTTAGTTACGTAAATATTTATAAGTAGGTAAATAATTCAGAAATAAAGTAGCTATCGGTAGGAATGGCTTTGAATTTCATTAATATTTATTTCAAAAATCACAAAATTTACGAAACTTCATATTATAGACATTAAATTAGAAGTGTTTTTTAAAACTGGGACTTAAATTGAATTTGTTAATTTTTGCAATAACTCTCCCTGTGAATTAAATGTCGAACTGACTACCACGCTAGACAGGTGAGTTTAACGATCCAGAAACAGTCAAAAAGAATTTTAAGGTGTGCTCAAACATTAAGCGGCAAGAGCGCGGCAGCAACACGCGGCGTTTGCAGGACACATTTCTGCCGCGCTCTGGTTAGGACCAAACCAACGAATGTTTGCGCGGCTGTACTGCGCGGCACATCCGAGACACCGCCCACTTTAGTTAGCAATATCAATCTGCCTAGCCTTTAATTCGTCCGCAAATATACGTCCAGACACAATTAGTGACGAATGTTTCCTAAAATTGTTTGTCCACGGCAGGTAGACAGAAGCATTCGCGCGCGGCAGTCGTCCAAACACAGCGCGGCATCTGCGCACGGCTTGCCGCTCAATGTTTAAACACGCCTTAACAATTTCTCAGACCCTCTATCATTGCAAAGTAATCTGAAACTATCCAAAAGTAAACTGAGTCAATATCCACCATCTCTACTTCCGATCCTTACATCCGAGACCATATCCGCAGGTATCCGACAATTGTACAAATATTCGCACCCGCGGATATCCTTTTTATATCGCGTTACACTTCCTTTTACCCTTAACATTATCGAATAATTTCGGATACATTGCAAGTTTTGTTAGAACAATGTCTGTAATACAGTGAAGTGAAGCAGCAATGTACTGCTAATAGTATTAATGGTCGTATGTTGAATATTAGGTTGTATGCATAAGTGTGACAGAAAGTGGATCAAATTTATATTTTTTAGTTAGGTATCGAGAATTTGATATTTTGATAGGGGATGACGCTGTTATAAGGGTAGGTGAGATGTAGGTGGAGACCTGCCTTGATACATACTTTCCGCATGGTGTCCTGCAGCTGTATGTCGATGAATCTTTTGTTTACGCTCAGAAATACAGAAACAATATTTTTCGTTTTTCAGCATAATCTGAGATGAATCCGCATGTGTAGCCGGGAAATTCAAATTTTCTTATGGAAAAGTTCTTATGGAACAAATCTAACTTAGAGAGATCATCATCATCATCAGCTTATAAATGTTCCCACTGCTGGGACACAGGCCTCCTCTCTGTGAGAGGGAGTGGGCCGTAATCCACCACGCGGGCCCAGTGCGAGTTGGTAGATGTCACACGTCTTCGAATTTTCGGTTCTAGGACATGCCGGTTTCCTCACGATGTTTTCCTTCACCGTTTTGAGAGCAGTGGTAATGAAATAATTTACACAAAGTAAAGCGCCTGTCTGGGTTAAACCGAAGTCGCGGCCGTTACCACTGGGCCACCACTGCTCATATCATACTTAGAGAGATGTAAATAAATATCTGTTATAGTCGCGAATCATATTTTGATCAAGATACGACCTGACACTGACCTGCAAATTGCAAAAAACGTAGGAAAATTTGAATTTCGCGGGCTACAACTGCGGATCCACCATCATAAACAACTTTCTTACATACTTATAATAAATAAAGCTGCACTTATGGCATATGTTTTATATACAATTCTTACCTCTCTTTTTTCAGCTTTCTTATTCGATTTTTCAACCTGTAGATTAAAGGTCCTTTTTCCAGCAAACTAACTACGAAATCTAAATTAGCTTTGCCATGCACATGACACTTATTAGGCGATACACCAAGTCTTCATTTCGCAGTCTCTACTCTACTTTCTAAGTTTTACATGCTGAAGACACCTAGAGTTGTCAAATTGATGACGAAAACTACATCCATATGCATATGTTGAGCAATAAACATTGCTCTCGATACATCTTCCCAACATCATCAGCTCAGGTCAACGCACAAATAATTAGTTACAATTAGTTCACAACGATATGAGCTCACGAAATGTAACGAACTCACGCCCAAACCTTAAGTTATTGTATCAACAACTTGGGAATTTATTACCTAAGTTATGAAGATTAGGTGGAAGAGATAGGTAAAAGTTCTAATGTAGGAAGGTTTTCTACCTATTACCTGCCAGTTTATACTGAAAGCCTCATTAAGTAAAACCAACAACTAGCTTTCAAGCCGAATGCTATACTATAAAAAATACAATAAACGTGGATATTACATATTTAGTAACCTGTTCCGCTTAGTTATTTCTAAAGAGCCATAAAAAACCCGGAAAGAAATTGACACGTTTTTCACCTCTCAACGAGGCATCCTCAGGATGACGATTGACTTGTCGCGAACCCGAACACGGCGTGTTAGCACACCGAGCGCTGAACGCAGAATGAGCCTTGTCGCTTTATACTTGTTTCGAAAATCTTTCAGATTTCACCATTCTCATGCAAGCTTTTGCTACCTACTGTTTGATCTGTTTGAAGAATCGCGGCGATAGTTACGCTGCGACTTAAAATTTTCGGCGCGATGATATCCCCGTGTGGAGATTGATTCATAAAGTTTATATTTAATTTAATGGGACAGTGAAACTATCGCCGCGATTTTCTCGCCCGTGGAGATGATGCCTTAGATGCAAACAGCTCAAAATTTAAGGGTAGATCAAACAGTAGGTTCTCAAAAAGCTAGCATGAGAATGGTGAACTCTGAAAGATTTTCGAAACAAGTAAGTATAAAGCGACAAGGCTCGTTCTGCGTTCAGCGCTCGGTGTAGCAACACGCCGTGTTCGAGTTCGCGACAAGTCAATCGTCATCCTGAGTATGCCTCGTTGAGAGCAGAAACACGTATCGATTTCTTTCAGGGTTTTTTATGGCTCTTTAGAAATAGCTAAGCGGAACCGTTTACTAAATATGTCTAAGCCTATTGTATTTTATAATGGATTTCCGCAAGGTCACGCCTGAATGAATTATCTATACTATAAAAGCACTAGGTAAGTCGAGAATCATTGCTTAGCAAGATTCTAAAATACGGACCTAAATCTCCACCAGCTTTAATAATTAAGAGAACTGAGCCTATACAAGTCCAATGCTGAATATGCTTGCCTCTTCAAAGTTGAATGAATGAATATTTTTATTTTTAATTTGAATAAATATTTATTTGTTGAACATAGTTGTTGTTGTTACATACGTTTGGTCTTCAGTAAAAATTCAGTTGACTCTTCTATGTTTTGCCAGTGGCGTATTATAGCTACAGTAGGTAGGTACAATAATATTAAAAATAAATTCAGAATAATTATAAATTATTAAATTAAGTATTTAAAAAATTCAAGGTACTTATTTTATAATAATTAATATTAAATTTAAAAAAAAAACACATAAAATACAACAATGTTACACACATTCATTACTTAGTCAAATTATATTAATAAATTCAAGAAAGAAAGAAATGAAGAAATTCATCTAGAGTGTAATAATATTTATGGATTAGAATCATTGAAAATAATTTCTTCTTAATCGACAACGCTTGGTCCTACATCCAAACTCATCCAAATCAGCAACCTTCTTCAAGTCATCAATCCATTTGACATCCTTGTTATTTCCAAATAAACCAAACGGAATGACTCATGTTCCCACGACTTTAAAGATCACAAAATCTTCAACAAGACAAACCTAATAACTGACATTACAACATAGCTATGATAATTTCTGTCAGCAAAACAAATACGGTCGTCACTTTCGACCTTAAAACCGGAATCTTTGAAATAAATCTTTGATTTTGAACAAATATAGGCTCAATTTTAGATATTATCCATATGAAAGAAATAGCAGAATAAATTACTTATCAAAGGAAAGGAATTTCATATTGAATACCTAGTATTTAGTATAATGACAATTCCATTCACAATCATTTCGTTCCGCAACATTAATTTACATAATAATGTATTACCTATTTATGTTAAGTTCTTTAATCTTTGCCTGTTCGACGAACTTTAAGTTAAAAACATACTTAGTATACGCTACTTTATTAAGCTTTAACTTGACAATACATTTACTTCAAGCACTCACTTGTTTTGAAGCACTTTTTTTAGGCTGACTATGAATTCATTGGCACAACATTGATTGAACGAAAAAAAATCTAGTGTTTCATAAAAAAATGCATTACTTTCCCAACCAAAAAGTACATAACTAATGCTTTTTTTGCTATTAAACTTGATCCTATGGTAAAAGATATTTACAGTTATCAAAGATAGCCAATAAATTACAAAATCAAGTTGTATAATTTATCTTGTGACAAAATTGCGCCAAATTCGAACCAATTATTGACACAGTCATCTTCCAATTATGCGTATCATTGGTCGTGTGAAATAACCCGTTAAAGTTACAAAACATGGCTCCTCCCGTTATTATTGAAATACCAATTACAAAGAACACAATTTTTTGCACTGAACACTCATTCTTATGCATTAAAAATCACCATGTCGCATTCTCTTGCACATATTAAATAATTGAAGTTGACCGCAATGTATTCTTATAAAAACATTCTGGTGGTCCACACTTCGACTTCGGTATCTGTATAAATACTAAGTTATTAGCATATACCTAATTTATGAGCAGTGGTGGCCCAGTGGTAATGGCCACGACTTACGAGTGAGAGGCACTTTCCTTTGTGTAAAAAATATTTTCATCGCCACTGCTCTCAAAACAGTGAAGGAGAACATCGTGAGGAAACCGGCATGTCCTAGAACCAAAAATTCAAAGACATGTGACATCTACCAACTCGCACTGCGCCCGCGTGGTGGATTACGGCCCACTCCCTCTCATCGAGAGGAAGCCTGTGTCCCAGCAGTGGGAATATTATAGGCTGATTATGTTTATGCTACCTAATTTGTTGAAATTACCAGGTGTAGTGTGGAAACCTTTTACCAGGCTTAAAGTATTCTAGGCATTAGTACTCTAAGTGTATGCCCAAGTTCATTTAAATCATTTTAGCCGTTTCTTTGTGATTGAGGGCGAATTTCATTTATGAAACTGAACGCGATCTGCACATCTAAACCGCGTTCAAGAGCTGTCAAATACGTTCCCATGACAACGTGATGTTGTCATGGGAACGAAATTTTTGTTTTATGTCATCACGTCATCATCCCAAGTGTAGCGTTGACAAATAGGAAGTATGGAGGTTACAAATGCTATGTAATAGCTTTACCGCGGCAGTCCCCGAGTGCCACACGTTTTTTTTTTTCTAAAAAATTTGGTAAGGCTTCATATAACTTAACGTAAGCTAACTTTACTTTTAAGTTACTGTGCTAAGTGATTGCTTATTGATGCAGCCACAGATTCTTGAACTATGCGGAAGTTAGAAGTTTCCTTTGTTAATCATGTTAATAATTTGATAACTTACGTTTACATTGGGAAGCTAATCCGTTTGCTTTTGATTCGGATTTACGGTTTTTGATACTTGTGTTCTAATTAATCGTAAGTGCAGTCTAAGTGATTGATGAACTTGGGTTAGCTTTACTTTTTGTCTCAAGAAAATGATCAGAGAGTGTACTTGTTGGTATATTGGCATGTGCTAGCTGATGTATGGCAAAACATTTAATTTAATGTTTTGTGTTGCGTAATGTACTTAAATTATTTTTATACAGAATATATGTTGTACAGAATCAAGTTTTCTAACTGAACAGACAGCTATGTTGCTGCTGGGGAGTTTGTTGCGCTACATCTTCTTCCCAGCTAAATCACTAGGAAGTGGTGAAGGGTGGGCGTTTTCGGGGACTGTCTTATGTAATTTTGACGTTCGAAAAGTGCTGATTCTCAGCCTAGTTTGAATAAATTACCATTGATTTATTGATTGACTATGCCCAGTCTAGCTGTTACTATAGATACATATCTTTCACTAATCTAGTTAATTAAATCTCTGTACATTTTTCAGACCAAACAGTATTTTTTATAATAAATAGCAAAAAACTTTAAAATCATGCATTTTTTTAACGGCAAAAAGGACAAGAAATAAAGATTTTATACAAGTCAATAAATGCAACATTTTCCACAGGAGAACTTGTAAAAATCTCAAACACGCATGACCGTGAAACAAACAATTACACAATTTCGCTTCTTGTAATGCGCGGGCGCAGTTGATGCAACGCGCGCCAAACATTACGCTAACAATCGATTATATCTAGAAAATTGCGATTAATCAACAATGTAGGTTATCACGAATGAGCAACAATGTATGAAAAAAACATTCCATTTTAATATTACAGTACCTACATGGCTGATCAAAGTAAGTTGGATAAAAGAGATAGGCGTTAGAACCTGAGGCTCATGCTGAACGCTGCAGGCAATTCTTCAATATTCATACTGCAGGGCAAAGGTGTTTTCTTAGGTAGAACAAAAAAAACAAGCATTTCTCCCTTCATGTTGTCCTTTACAGATTTTCCTTTACTATATTTCAGCATTACCTATACTCCATTTGAAATAAGATAAGAAATTTAAATAAACCTTTTTTATAGTCCGTTTAATCGATTTTGACTTCTATACCGTAGACACAAAGATGGCATTAAAAGCAAAAACGTGGTTACAATACCAACTGATTAATGCAGCTGCCATTTGTCATGCCACCAAAGCAATAGAAGTCAAAATCGGTTGAACAGACGTTAAAAAAGGATTGTTTAAATGTCGAATCTTATTTCAAATGGAGTATAGGTACATTTGAAATATCAAACAAATACACTGCTACTAGTAATTTTGGACTCAACTCGTGCCAAATCTTCAAGCCATCAATCACGTCTTAAGAAAAAAACACAAATACCATTATTGATTTTAATATCCAAATTGACATTTAAAAATTAATCAATATGTTGTATCGTAGGCTCAATAAATAAAATTGTCTCGTAAATAACGAGGGCAGTAATTAAATTTTATTTTCTTTATTAAGTGTGATGGAAGGCGTGGACTTTTTAAAATGGATTAATGTAACAAATTATATTTTTTGACGTGCTGGTGATAGTCTATTAAATAAGCTACATGGAGTGATATAGTGTCGATAGGTAGTCTAAATTCATGCTGGTCCTTGGAGCCGAATTATTGAACCTGGCAGCCAACAGGATCAGTAATTATGTTTATTTATAAGGCCTGTATTATGAAGACATAGGGTAAGGTTTTCAGGGTACCCGTTAAAGCCGTGGCTGATGGCTGGCTGCGTGACTCGCCTCACGAAAGCAGGAGTGATGATGATGATGACGTCACGCTGTAGTATTTACACGAAGGCTGCGCTGACGTTCATACTCATGGTCACCGGTACAGAGGTATGAGGAACACGGTGTAAAGTTCACTCATCCTCTATGGAAAAGGGACGATCCTCCAATCAGACGAGTATTGTTTCTAGTGGGCAACTGCCCAATGATTAACGTAGGGAAGTTACATATTTGCTGTTTGCGCAGTAAACATTGCTTGCGCAATGCAGAATTTCACGTGACGTCAGTGTGATGTGTAGTTCGTATGTGACGAGATGTAGATGCCTAGACTCTTCCATCTGCATGTCATAGGTACACCAAAACTTACATAACCTTCTAATTCTTCAGATTCACCTGTTGCAATAGACTCTTATCCAAGACCTTTCAATCCCAAACCATAAACATTCAAACAACTAATTTTCAATTACCAACTAATGAAACGTTACATAAACTGGCTAATACCAGCGCTAGTCTTAACATGGATGGGGCAAGTCACTTGCCTGCCACCCAATGCAACCCGAGAGAAAGTAGATATGATAATTGGATGAGCACCGATGTGCGACCGGACCGGCTTGCGGGCGAGCGGTGGGTTAATGTGGACGTGACTGAGATGGATAGGGAAATATGAGTAGACAAGCCATGCTATAGGATTTCCTATCGACAAAAATTACAAAATTCAATACAAACTTCCATAAAGCCTTTAGGAGGTACAACATAATTTTTAATTTTCAAATAAGATAATGGTGCCGATTCCCTTGTTCACAAACTAAACTAAATTTAGGTTCAGTGCATCTTTTTCTTTCTATTTCATTAAGAAAAGGACAGAAGATAAATTTTAGTTTAGTCTTGTCAAATTAATCAGGACTAACGCTGGGGAACGTGCACCTCTTCGTCGCCTTGTTGATTCTTACAACACGCATTTTATGGAACTGGATATATTTTGTTTATCTAAGCAATTATTTAAGAAAATGGCTCTGGATATTTAATCAAGCGAGTAATTTAAGTTAAAGTGAGCTAAGCTAACACAGCAATATTGTGGCAGCGACTTTTGTTTTATTTTTATTTTTTATCACTTGTCTTCAGCACTTCTTTTAACCTTTTGTTAAAACGTGGACAATGGTGTGGGTTACATGTTTGTTAAATCTTAGTTTATTTCTCTGTAATTTGTAGCATGTAACTGTTTTTTGTCCCTAATAAATAAATAAATAAATTAGGGGGCGAGCCTATTGCCATCAACCGGGCACAAATGCAGACTCCGGGCTGCTACTGAGAAATTTTAAATAGAAAAACCCAATAACACTTTGCCCGACCCGGAAATCGAACCCAGGACCTCATGCTCAGCAGTAGCGTTTACGACCACTGGACTATCGAGGGTGTATCCTAATAATAATTAAATTAAATAAAAAATCTGTCTCATCCACACTGTGCCCACCGCGGCCATCCTCCAAAGCACGCGACGTTCCCCTAGTCTACCGCGTTATCAATCATGTACTTTACTATTTGAATGGCTCGCGGCCAATTTTATGCAACGTTTACTTGCCTCGATTATACACTAATATATTATAAATGTATGGTGATACGCCTCTTATCATCCATAGAGGTTCTTCGATACAGAAATAAATGGAATATAGTCAAGTTTAATTAAGTTTCGCTAATAGGAATAACTGCCAAAGGCAGAACAGACTGCGTCGAATTAAGGAAGAACCCGGAGGTTCTTCAACCTTACGAGAGTTTCAGAAAAATATACAACCGGCTCTTTTGACAATGGTATATATGTCGCAGTAAGATGGTTGAAGCCGTGATATAGTTATATCCCTAGGGATATAGTTATATACCGTAATATAGTTATATGATAGCAGTTCATAACAGCTGTCGGAGTGCCCTAATTTTGCTCGCTTGGCTCTCGCGTAGTTGGCCCTGTGGTGGGCAGAGAGGTCTGTAAGACTGATTAAAACCACCTCGGTGTCCCTCCCACACTTGCTTCGGGGGGCTGCGAGTGCAATTGCGATTTCCACTGCCCCGGACTTTGGTGACGGCTCGCACTCTGCGGGCTCCGTCCACCATAGATCTAACCTAACCTATTTGGTCGGAATGCCCTAATAGTTATGTTACTAGATTTTGCTCGTATCATAGTTATACTCATAGTAAGACAGTTATGAACCGCTTTCATATCACTATATTACGGTATATAGCTATAGCCCTAGGGATATAACTATATCACGGCTATAACCATCTTACTGCGACATATACATACATATGTGCTGATTCTGGTGAAAAGGGAAATAATCATAGATATACATTTCTATGGAAATAATTCATTGTAGACTGGTCCTAAGATCCTTACTTATCGGGATAATATCAGAAAGATAGTCAAAAGACTGCAAAACGAAAGAGAGAATTACAAAGAACTAATTACTTAGTAATTAAAACAACTCACAAAAGATGGATAACATTACAAACATCTAACTGTGATCACCAAAGCTTAACCAACTGATAAAAGATTTTAATCAAGAGCAGAAGCTTAGTCGGGGCTAAGTAATAACAACCGCACGGGTCGATCCAACAGGTTAAGCTACGGTATCCGGGGTTGGTCCGTAGATGGGTGACCATCTTTACATACCGAGACTCCTCCGTGCTTCGGAAAGCACATTTTAAGCCGTAGGTCCCGACTCTCATTCGTGGATCTTTGACAGTCGTTACGGGTTAAGCCCGAAAGTCTGACAACCAGTCTTTCCAAGGGGTTTCGTATTATCCAGTTACTGGGTTGCGGAACTCAGATAGGCAGTCGCTCGATGTAAAATACTGGTATTCAGCTGCATCCGGTTAGACTGGAAACCGATCCCAACATAGTTGGGAAAAGGCTAGGCAGATTAAAAAGATTGTAATCAACAAAAAGATAGCCACATTATCTTACGGATACATTATTTAAGAATCGTGTGAATTTGCAACTAATAATATAAAAATATACAAAACGGTATAAAATAACAGATAAATAATGCAACGAGGTTGCGTCACGAAGTAAGAAAACGGAGAAAGTCTAATGCGGACAACACGCGCTGACTTGAGTCTATTTTTTGTATCATCTGCGGTATTTTGCGATTTTTCCTCTTTGTCACTTACCTCAAATAATAATAGATCAATATTTTGCAACCTAGAAAGGCCTATAATTTGCATCAATTCTATATAACTTATACCTGTTCATTCACTCAGCCGAAAGACGTCCACTGCTGGACGTAGGCCTCCCCACCGCCACTTCGACCGGTTCTGGGCTTCCCGCATCCAGCCGATTGACCTGTAGTTTTACATGCGGGGCAGAAACGCAGCCTCAGATCTAGATTTTTTTTGAGGCGGGGCAAAAACTACCGTCTGCCACCCCCCGCCAATCTTTTATGGGGATGCGCTAAGTTAGCCCCAGCGAAATTAAAATTTTCATAAAATGAAAATTTTGGCAGCAACATATTGATCAAAATTCAATCAAAATTTGATTAATATGTTGCTAATTAATATCATTATAATGCGCCAATTCAACAGGGGCGCCATAACTGTAGTAAAAAGAAAAAAAAAAATAGAAAGATTATAAATTGTGCTGCGCGTCTCATTTATTGCAAAGTTGCTGTGTGCTATCCACTTGTCTGCCACGCTTGAATTTGTCGCCCCCTGAAGTTGGCGCCCAAGGCACGGGCCCCGGCTTGCCCCCCCCCTAGATCTGGGGCTGCAGAAACGCAAGGGTGCCCTATTCTGCTTAGGCCGTATATACACTATGCTTGTCAATGATCCCTCATTAGGTTTGTTGGCTTCTTCCGAGTTTTAGAGATATTTTCTAGGTATTTCCACGTCTAGTGTTTGAGAAAGTTTCTAATAAATGCATTTCTTAAGAGCGTTCATTCTAAAAGTTGACAAAGTCGCAAATAGATGTCAAATTTACCTGTTTTGATTAACTTGGCAATATTACTGTACGGAAATAAGAAATATTGCTAACTAGTGAACTAGAATATTAATAATGAATTACAATAAAATTATAACACTGAATTTGATGTTGTGATCGTTTTAAGTGTAAAACAAACTATTCGGTGATACGATATTAATTATTGCATTTCATAATCAATATTTTAGTGCACTAGTTAGCCATATTTCATATTTCCATACAGTAATATTACCAAAATAATCAAAACAGTGAAATATTTGACATCTATTTGCGACGTTGCCCACTTTCAGAATGCATGCTCTTAAAAGTGGTCCTTCTGTTCTACCTTCATATTATATTTTGGTTGCATCCCTAGTTTCGCAATGTTATCTAAGAGACCGTCAGTTCGATGCCATCTCAGTCATTTTACCGTGGGAAAAATATCAATAACAAAATAATATCAAGCAAAAATATTATGTAAAATGCATTCTGATTGGTTTTGATTTATTCGTCGTTTAATTTGCAACGTTTACATAAATATAGATTGGGTAGTGTGAAATCTATTGATGTTTTTTGGATACATAGAAACAGTATATGGTAGTAGATCTTGTGAAGGAGTTCGCCCAGTCAAGAAAATGATTTGTACAGCAAATTGACACCCTAAGGCCATTTACCGTGATAAAGTCACTTCAAACAACTGTCAAAAAATACAGTTGTGATTTGAATAAACGGAAAGTTTATGTCGTTAGTCAATTGTTTGAACAATTAATTTCTCTAACGTTGGTATCACAATTTTAATTTTTGTCGCCAAGCAGCGTTGTTGTCTTGTAATTTAAATTATGTTGAGTGTCGATATTATCTTATTAAAAACATTTTTTTAGGGTTCCGTAGTAAACAAGGAACCCTTATAGTTTCGTCATGTCCGTCTGTCTGTCTGTCTGTCCGCGGTCTAGCTCCGAGACTCTTAGTACTAGAAAGCTGTAATTTGACATAGGTATACATATTAATTACGCCGACAAAGTGATAAAACAAAATTATGAAAAACATTTTTTTTAGGGTACCTCTTATACACGTAAAGTGGTGATGTTTTTTTTTTAATTTTTTTACCCCATGGTGAGGGGTATCATTGGAAAGGTCCTTCAAAAATATTGAGTTTGTGAAAACCATTTTTGGATTCAGGGATTCGTTTGCGAAATATTAAGCTTTAAAGTGCTAATTTTTGTTAGAGTCAAGTGTCCCCCCCCTGCCGGCTAAATGGTTGGTTTTGGGTGTGTGAAAAAAATTACAAGAGTAGTTTATATAACGAAATTAAAAGGAAAACTATCACAGCTAAGTAGGCTCTACAGGTTAACGAGTAATAATCGACCAACTTAACTTTGCAGTTGCAAAAACATGTTTTCCCATACATTCCGTATGGGAAAACATATTTTTCAACTAAAAAGTTAAGTTTGTTTTTGGGATAAATTCATCCCAACTACGGAACCTTCATTGTGCGTGGTCCGACACGCACTTGGCCGGTTTTTTTATGAATGCTACTTACATATCTAATTTTGCAATTACCTTAAAGAGTAATTTAATTATTATTGTAACGTGTTAAGAGCGCTGCGCCCGCGGCTCGCAACTACAAATCGAGACGTTTGCAAAATTCGTTCGGAATATTGCTATCTCTGTTTGACAACAGCAGGCGGGCGGCGGACGCGGTGCGCATCCGTGTGTGTGTGTGACTGGATAGATAGCTACTTACCATTCATTCATATCGAGTCGACGGCATTTATATTTTATTATTAGTAATTAGGTATGTTCATTACTTGCTTTATTTCTGTTGAATACTTTGGGGAATCGTTAGTATATGTACAGACTAGTAATGCGTTTTTTGGAAATTTCTTTACAATGCCAATATCTCAATGTTTTAGAATATCTCTGGATCTAGGCCTTGTTGAGAAAATCTAGTAGATATGAAATGAAATTGTTTATTCTGTAAATAGGATAAGTATCGGAATCACTTTTACACGTCAGATTAAAAAAATCGGTACCGCGGTAATCAACGCATTGATACCTTTTACTCCACGGTTTCGGTAAATTGCGTTACAGTGTCGCGAAATCAAAGGTTTAGTCCCATCTCAAAAATGCTCAACGCGCCTAAAGAAGTATTCACTTCAAGAAAACTTCCAAAACCTTTAAAGTAAAAATACTTGCATAGAACTTTGGTCCATAACTAAATATAAATAAGGAGCAGAATTGCATCGAGCGTCGAAGGAGCGAGTAGCCGAAAAAATTACTTTGAAGAAAAATACTTGTATAGAACATTGGTACGGACCTTATCGAAATAAAGAGCACAATCGCGTTTACAAAAAAAAAAACTTCCAAATCCTTTAAAGTAAAAACGCTTGCATAGAGTTCTATGCAAGCGTTTTTGCAGTACCGGTATAATAAATACCGTATAGAAAATGTCCAACACCGGGATCCCGGTATGAGACTATTTTTTTACTTAATATCGTTTTTTTATTCAACAACTAAAAAAGTGACTAGGAAAAAGGTATTTAAAAAGCAGTTTTTTATTATCATAATAATAAAAACTGCTTTTTAAATACTAGTCACTTTTTTATACAACTTTAAATTGCAAACAGAATCTAGATAAAATATAACATTTAAATTTGAATAACTGATTATTCAAATTAAAATGTTTTTTTTTTTTTTATAACTGATTATTCAAATTTAAATGTTTTTTTTTTTTTTTTAAATAGATCGCTAAATAATTAATTAATTATTAATAATTATTAATTATTAATTATTAATAATAATTATTTTTATTATTTTTTTTTTTTTTTATCTATTTAAAAAAATGATATATATGATTCGCGGGCTTATTTTCCACGGCGCTTATTTTCCAAGGCGCTTATTTTGCACGGCGCTTACTTTTCACGGCGCTTATTATACACGGCGCTTATTTTCCAAGGCGCTTATTTTGCACGGCGCTTTTATCCCACGGCGCTTACTTTCCACGGCGCTTATTTTCCACGGCGCTTATTTTTCTCGGTGCTTTTATCCCACGGCGCTTACTTTCCACGGCGCTTATTATTCACGGCGCTTATTTTCCAAGGCGCTTATTTTGCACGGCGCTTATTTTTCTCGGCGCTTACTTTCCACGGCGCTTATTTTTCACTGCGCTTATTTTCCACGGCGCTTATTTTTCTCGGCGCTTTTATCCCACGGCGCTTACTTTCCACGGCGCTTATTATTCACGGCGCTTATTTTCCAAGGCGCTTATTTTGCACGGCGCTTATTTTTCTCGGCGCTTACTTTCCACGGCGCTTATTTTCCACGGCGCTTATTTTTCACTGCGCTTATTTTGCACGGCGCTTATTTTGCACGGCCGGTAAATAAATAAATAAGAAAAATATAAGCAAACAAACAAACACAGCACAGCAGAAAACAGTCCGCTGACGCTGCACGGAGATCCGTAATTCCGTGCGGCGTATTTTTTAGAATTAAATACGCGCCTCTGCGCCAAACTCTCTCTTGAGTTTGGTAATATGTCAAACAATGTATTAAAATATTCACAAATTATGATTTTCATTTGTCATCAAGACTTCCTTCTTCCCAAAGTAAAGCTGCCATATTGATTCCTGATCAATATGTCTTATTGTGAACCCATCCTTTGTTTGCGAGACTCAGTGGTGAGGATTTGGATTTTTTTATTCATACGCTTTTTTACCACGGCGCTTACCAACCACGGCGCGTATTTTCCACGGCGCGTATTTTCCACGGCGCTTATTTTCCACGGCGCTTATTTTCCACGGCGCTTATTTTTCAAGGCGCTTATTTTTAGCAACGCGTCATACGTCCAGCCAGTAATAGGACTCGTCCATCAAGGAACGCTGTCCCAAATTAGACACATTATTAATTTATTACACGTAAAACAAAAAGTATTTTAATAAAACACGTATACTAAAAGATCAATAATTTAATTGTTTTCAAAATGGTGAAGTTTTCAAAAAAAAACGCTTGATAGATTTTGCGTCATTCTCAGTTTTTTATCCGCGTTAGACATAACTTTACAAATTAATTTCACTATTTAATATAAACATAATCAAAAATATGCCTATATTAAAATATTAAGAAAATGCTCTTATTTAACATTTTTTTATTTTCAAATTACTAACACTACTCATTTAGACGTCATCTTCAGTATGAAATCATTAAAAGTCGGTTATCGTCCCCTTAAACGGTTGCACAAAAATGTAACCGAGGAAAACGTTCTCTCTACCTCTATGCTCGTAGGTAGAATGCTCAGTAAATAATTATACGCCATGTCAATATACATCTCTCGGCCGCCTTCAGAACTATCATTATAGTATTTAGTCGTCCTCGATTTTGACGACAAGAAGAGTAAACAAAAAGACAAAATGATTTTTTTTAAATTGTGGGTGTGCACCGATGTACTGTAGTAGAGTGCACTACCACGTAGATAACTATTACTTTCCAGTCACTTTGCCAATTATGGTGATTAAATAAATAAATTAACGAAATCTAGGGATTATAGCTGTATGGTAATATCAAATATTCGCAACATAATTACTAAAAACACCAGTTTATTTCCTAAGGGTGGTGATTAACAATTTTTATGGTTATAATAGCGGAATCAACTCCACCTGCCAATTTATTTGAACATCAGTCTTTTTGGTGACTGGTGATTAACAAAATTTGCAACGTCATGGACTTTATGGTGACTGTTACAATAATAAACTTCGATTTGTCAAATTGCGATCGACAGCCCATTTGTCATTTGTGGTGATTATCTAATGAGTATAGGTGCCACTAATTTTAATTTCCGTCAATTTGTATTTTAATTTCAGCATGCCAAAGAAATAATTTAATTTTAATCAAAAAGTCGGTTACACAAAAAACTAATCATAAATAATTAAAAGAGAGAATAATTAAGAGAGACGTTTATTCAGTAAAGTACATAATTCATAACAGAAAGAGATGTTGCTATCATAAAAATAATTTGTTTTTAATCACTTGCAACATCGGTATCTCGTCGCGCGATAAAGTAGTGTCAAAGTGCCTTTTTCGAGTTTACTCGCCGTTTGCGGTCATGTAAGGGATTAGAATGACGTCAGAATCGTAGACAAATTTCGATAAAACGAGAAAAAGAGCGTTCTCGCGCTTGTCATGTTAACCCTGCAGCACTGATATAGAGTCTATTGTAAGAGATGAATTGGGCATTTATGATAGTTCTGAAGGCGGCCGAGAGATGTATATTGACATGGCGTATAATTATTTATTGAGCATTCTACCTACGAGCGTAGAGGTAGAGAGAACGTTTTCCTCGGTTACATATTTGTGCAACCGTTTAAGGGGACGATAACCGACTTTTAATGATTTTATACCGAAGATGACGTCTAAACGAGTAGTGTTAGTAATTTTAAAAAAATATGTTAAATAAGAGCATTTTTTTAAATATATTAATATAGGCATATTTTTGATTATGTTTATATTAAATAGTGAAATTAATTTGTAAAGTAATGTCTAACGCGGATAAAAAACTGAGAATGACGCAAAATCTATCAAGCGTTTTTTTCTGAAAACTTCACCATTTTGAAAACAATTAAATTATTGATCTTTTAGTATACGTGTTTCATTAAAATACCTTTTGTTTTACGTGTAATAAATTAATAATGCGTCTAATTTGGGACAGCGCTCCTTCATGGACGAGTCCTATTACTGGCTGGACGTATGACGCGTTGCATGAGCTCAGTACAAAACACGCAAGCTAACCATTCAAGGTCACTGTCATATATCTGCGTCTTAAGAAGCTCGCTCTCAGATAAAACTTTAGATGCTCTTTCCTTCCTACGAACTCATTTTCAGGAAAAAAGAGCCGAAACAATGTTGATTTTATAGAGATTATATGCAGATATTACTTTATAGCAAAAGATGCATGTTTCACTCAGTAGTAACTGTAATAAGTCATGAAGAAAAACCCATAACGGGGAAGCATTAGGGTAACCCGCGAAATTCAAATTTTCTTACGTATTTTGCCTATTTAGCCACGACCGCGAATCATATTTTAATCAACATAAAACCTGTCACTGACCTGCAAAATGCAAAATACATAAGAAAATTTGAATTTTGCGAGCTACCCTGGCGCTTCCCCCTTAAAAGCACTTGAACTATTTTGACTGATTTTTATGTGATTCTATTAAAACGTGTTGTATGTTGATTTTAAAGAGATTTATTTTATAAAAACATAAAGATAAATAGATCGCTAAATTGTAATTACTTAGATACTGATTATTCAAATTTAAATGTTTTATTTTATCTAGGTACTTTTCTCATACTATGTATCAGATTATTTTGTTATTTTTGTTAGGAGATTCTGTTTGCAATTTAAAGTTGTATAAAAAAGTAACTTTATATTTAAAAAGCAGTTTTTTATTATTTTGTAGTGAAACTTATTAGTTGTTGAATAAAAAAACGATATTAAGTAAAAAAATAGTCTCATACCGGGATCCCGGTGTTGGACATTTTCTATACGGTATTAATACCGGTACTGCAAAAATTCGGTGTATTCGGATTTGGAAGTTTTTTTTTTTGTAAACCCGATTGTGCTCTTTATTTATACTACATTACGGATTAAAGGTTTTGGAAGTTTTTTTTTTTTTTTATGCGATTGAGCTCTTTATTTAGATAAGGTCCGTACCAATGTTCTATACAAGTATTTTTCTTTAAAGTATTTTTTTCGGCTACTCGCTCCTTCGACGCTCAATGCAATTCTGCTCCTTATTTATATTTAGTTATGGACCAAAGTTCTATGCAAGTATTTTTACTTTAAAGGTTTTGGAAGTTTTCTTGAAGTGAATACTTCTTTAGGCGCGTTGAGCATTTTTGAGATGGGACTAAACCTTTGATTTCGCGACACTGTAACGCAATTTACCGAAACCGTGGAGTAAAAGGCATCAATGCGTTGATTACCGCGGTACCGATTTTTTTAATCTGACGTGTAAAAGTGATTCCGATACTTATCCTATTTACAGAATAAACAATTTCATTTCATATCTACTAGATTTTCTCTACAAGGCCTAGATCCAGAGATATTCTAAAACATTGAGATATTGGCATTGTAAAGAAATTTCCAAAAAACGCATTACTAGTCTGTACATATACTAACGATTCCCCAAAGTATTCAACAGAAATAAAGCAAGTAATGAACATACCTAATTACTAATAATAAAATATAAATGCCGTCGACTCGTTATGAATGAATGGTAAGTAGCTATCTATCCAGTCACACACACACACGGATGCGCACCGCGTCCGCCGCCCGCCTGCTGTTGTCAAACAGAGATAGCAATATTCCGAGCGAATTTTGCAAACGTCTCGATTTGTAGTTGCGAGCCGCGGTCGCAGCGCTCTTAATCACCATAATTGGCAAAGTGACTGGAAAGTAATAGTCATCTACGTGGTAGTGCACCCCTCTACTACAGTACACCGGTGTACACCCACAATTAAAAAAATAATATCATTTTGTCTTTTTGTCTACTCTTCTCATCGTCAAAATCGAGGACGACTAAATACGACAAAAAACTGATTATCTCGTGTTGAACTGTCAAAAATCGAGATAAATAACGTGTCATGTTTGGGTTTGTTGACAAAATATCAAGTTTGACAGAACGAGTCAAGTATTTTGTATGGCGTAGCTATCAGAAAACGATAACACTACAGAAATAGACAAAAATTAGTCGCGCGAGCGTGGATAATTATCGCGTGTGTCATGTTAGGCCTGCTGGAAGAAGCATGGGTCCTAACTTCCCTTTGAGTTTTAGCTTCTATTTCTGCCTCCAGTTAGTAGCACAAGTAGTAATGAAATGTAACTAACTGTCGAATTAAAATACGCAGTTTTTAAAACTTACCCAGATAATTATAAAATTGGTTGGAAATATAATGTGTAGGTAATAAAAATAAATTGTTTCACTGTAGTGTCTACTGATAAAATAAAATCACCAATACCGGTATCCCGGTAGTGGACATTTCAATACCGGTATTGAAAAATGTCAAATAATGTCCGGGATCCCGGTATTAGCCAATACCGGGATCCCGGTATTGAAAGCCCTACATAGAACATTGATCCGTAACTAAATATAAATAAGAAATAAAATAGTCTTGCGAGTATTTCGGATCGGCACTTGGTCGGCGTACTTGCAAGTAAATACCTAGTATAAAAACCTGGTCCTATAATATAGCCCTCGTTCGCACGGACGTAATAAAATCGCGGCGAAATTTTTCGTGCACTTGATTTTCAACGCTCTGCTTAGCGCCGAGAGTTGAAAATCCAACAGTATTTCTTCAACGCGCTGGGACGAGAGTACGTCCCAGCACGTTGGATTCTCAACAAGCCACCTATACCTGGACTACCGCGTTTCGGCCGTGTGTATAATTTAGATGTTTCTACGACTCGCTGAGGGTCTTTAGACGCATAAATAGGTACCTACCGATTAATATTACTGATGAAACATAAGTACTCGTTTGTCCAGATACGGATGTTTGTAAACACATTTATGTTATCTGAAGATAGAAAGAAAGAAAAGATAGATTTTTTTTTTTTTTTTTTCAGAAACACGTGTATACAAAAAGATAATTAACTCGAGTAAAACAATCAAACAATAGATTTAAATATAATCACGAGCACAAAACAGAAGTAGTCGGCAGCTGCTTTAATTTAGTAAACAAATAAGCACAGTAAAGTACCTATATAATATACCTAATCTTATAATACTGACAAAAAATACCCCGAACGAATTCCAACCGATCACGTTGCGCTAGTGTGAGTGCCTGTCGGAGCGATATACAACTACAGTGAGCAGTACGACCACGCACACATTGACAAATTATTCCTTGACGCGATGGCAATACTAGCATCGAAAAATTATGATAAATTTGGATGTGTTCCGTAATACAAAAAATTATGAATGAAAATTTAATGTATTTCCATTTTATTTTCGATAATTTGTAACTTGATAACATAAACTATGCTTCTACGGAAACAATATTACAAATATTGTTGTTTATAATACAGAAAAAACCATATGAAAACATGTCATTTACGCTGTAAAAATGTACGAAATGGAATTCGCTTACATTTCATTTAAAGGTAAGTTTTTGAAAATCAAAAGACGTAGGAGCCTAGATAAATACTGTCTCAATCCGAATATCAACATAATATGGTGGAAATATGCTCAAATTGCAAATGATTGATGTACTACGTTTGTATGGACAATTCATACGTCGCCGCATTCTTAAGACTATATTAAATATATTATTGGAGAAGAGCAATATAGCACATACTTTAGCATTTTAAGAGTCTTGGTAATTAAAATAATCCGGATTAATTTAAACTAGGGTTTAACTTGAAAGTTAATTACTAAAAGGTGTAACGTGTGACAATCCCGGCTTGAAATACTTGTCAGTAAAATTGTTAATGAAACATTATAATTTGTTAAGTGCATTCTATGGGAATATGGTTCTCAGATGTGTACTTAAATGTAGGCAAAAAAAATACAAAATGTAAAACTGTAAAGTTCACTCATCCTCTATAGAAAAGGGAGGATCCTCCGACCGTCCGACCGTTTGACGTCCGTCATCCTCGTTGTCTCGTGGGCAATTGCCCGACGATTGTACTTTTTTTTTAACTATGGCTTCTCGCAGTTTTGACCACTAAAGTTTTGGCTGCTTAACGGGGCTTTCCTGTGGGTGCCTTCAGCTACTACACTCAAAGCCTCCAGTTAGGGGGCCCGACGATTGATGTCGGGACGTTGTAGTATATATCCTCGTCGCTCGATAACTCTGTTTGCGCGATGCAGGATTTTGCGTGACGTCAGTGTGATGCGTAGATCGCATGTGCCGATGTAGATATCGCCACAGCGATCAAGGGTTACAAGATATACTCTGAAACTTGAAAGTATACGATGTAGGTATAGAAAATAGAAATAAAAAATAGTTTACTGTCCAATTGCAGGCCGATTCCCGGCCACCGTAGGCGCGGGCTTGCGGACGGTGAGCAATGGTTAGCTCACCGTCCGATAAGGACCAGGCCCGGGTCGACGGCGCGTTGTGTTCTACGCGCGCTTCAAAGAGATGTCAGCAGAACTGATGGGGTCCGCTAGGGCCTATGCGTGCCGAGGTCGCGAGAAAGTCCGAAAGGGATAACGTGGCCCCTGGCAACGTACAGGCAACTGAAGGAACACGGGTGGGTTTTAGTCAGTAAGAGTCTGACACGCCCTCCCGCTCCGCCTAGAACGGGAGAAGTTATTTGATAATTTCCTACCCAAAAAAAAGGTAATACAGTTTAAGCTGGCTTACAGGTTAACACCAAGTTGAGACGATATGAATTGTAAATATTACCTATAGCTATACTCCATTTGAAATAAGATTAGAATTTAAACAAACTTATTTTACAGTCCGTTCAACCGATTTTGACTTCTATTAAGGTGAGCTTATGGTTGGCATTAAAAGCAAAAAAGCGGTTACAATACCAACTGTGTACTGCAGCTGCCATTTGTCGTGCCGCCAATGCAATAGAAGTCAAAATCGGTTGAACGGACTGTAAAAAAGGCTTATTTAAATATCGAATCTTATTTCAAATGGAGTATAGGTTACAAAGATTATTTACCTGGTTCCTTAAAATCACCTTTCAAAGAAAACTGTCACTTTACTAGCGTTAATTACAGCTCACAGAGTTCAAACTAAGTCCAAAATTAAAACTAATAACATTTATATATTAGAAGATTCGAGATCTAATAAAAAAATTGAAGCCATGGTGTCCAGGGTGTAAACTAACCTGCCAGGGTTGCGAATAAAGCCGAAAGGGAAATCGTGGCCCCCGGCAACATGGCAACTGAAGGAACACGGGTGGGTTTTAGTCAGTAAGAGTCGGACACGCTCTCCCGTTCCGCCGAGAGCGGGAGATGTTATTTGATAATTTCCCACCAAAAAAAAAGGGTGTAAACTAACCTTCACTTTCATTACTTACTTTTTCTTTTTAATTTATTTATCTGTATGAACATCAATAAAGATTCAATAAGTACCTATATTATTAATTTAGTATCTTTTTATCACCCTCAGGCTAGATGGAGTGGCGATCTTCGCAGGGTGGCTGGTAGCAGCTGGCCGAGGGTAGCCGAGTTAAGAAATGGCAAGCGAATCGAGAGGCTCATGTCCAGCTCAGAGTAGTGGTGACCCAGTGGTAACAACCGCGACTTACGAATCTTTACGTTACGACTTACGAATCGTTACGTTACGAGTCATAGGTTCGAACCCAAACAGGTACTTTTCTTTGTGTAAATTATTTCATCACCACTGCTCTCAAAACGGTAAAGGAAAACATCGTGAGGATACCGGCATGTCCTAGAACCAAAAAATTCGAAGACATGTGTGTTACGGCCTGCTTCCGCCAGGTGGCGCACGGCGGGACTTACTGTAGCCATGCCACTGCGCCAGCCGGTACTCGCCGTCAGAGGCGCCGCGAGTATTTGAAAACTAAAAAAGATGAATTCCTTCCTTCAGACTTTTCGCATGGCAGACGTCTTTTCAGATTCTTATCAGAAAATAAAATAGATTTAGTACCAGTACCCTAATTGCGTAATACAACACAATCACAATTTGTTTCGATTTGAAACAGATTTCTAATCCATTGCTTCATAAGTTGGAAAAAAAATCTGTTCAACAACGTAAATAACGCAATGAATGTTGTTGAAATGTCAAAATGAAACAAATTTCGCGAAATTGTTTACGAAAATGAGTTACAAAATTGGGGTACAGGCCTATCGTCCGTCATTTATCGAAGTCTTCACAGTGGCAACAGCCGCACCAATGTGACATCTACCAACCTGCACTGGGCCCGCGTGGTGGATTACGGCCCACTCCCTCTCACCTAGAGGAGGCCTGTGTCCCAGCAGTGGGAACATTATAGGCTGATTATCCCTTATATCCAGCTCCAACAGTGGACTACTATAGGCTAATGATGATGATGATATTCTGCTTATTTGCCGAAAACAAAGTAATCGACACACTAACAGGATTGAGAGACCACGCCTCTTTTTCGATTAAAAAATCAAATACATCTCTTGCACTATAATGATTTCGAACAAAATTCTCTCGTCATAAACTAAGGCTTTAATTTGAGACGAAATCATTCAAAGCAAGGCTTTGAAGAGACGTCGAAACTCAATTAATTTATCTACTTTAGCAATTTAATTTTATTACATAATTTATGTATATAACAGTACATTGGTAGCCATTAGTTTCTGTTTAGGGTGTGCACACACTCCGCTAATGTCGGCCGAATTATTCGAACGTAATTTATGAGAACGATTTTATTCGAACGTTTGAAAAGCCGTTCTGTAGTTTACGATGCGGTCTGATTTGATATCGAAGTGAATTTCGACGATGATTAGAATCAAATTCTAGGAACTATTTCGGACAGGTAAAACTGATCTTTGTAATTATGGAATTAATTAAGATATCGGAGTGATTGTGTCTTGTTTCAATTTGATTTCTCAGAAAAGTTATAAATATCTTCGTTATTTTTTATTTGCATTAAGACACTTAAAAATAACGTGCAAACCAATTAAAGTAACTTTACGACAGAATTTTATAACACCAATTGCATAAAAATAGTCCGAAATATCGTAAACGATTTGAACACACGAAGCATCCAACAATTCACAAACGGTCACGATCTCGTGACCATATATTAAAAGATTCGAAAGGTGTACATAAAGCCTTACATGACCACTTATAAATATCAAGAATCACCGACAAATTCATACTAATTATTACTTCTTAATATCCTTACGTCACGTCCGAATGTAAACGGAAAAAAAACTAACGGTTAGCACCGGAAACAGTTTTTTGAAGCCTATTTGGAGGCTCCTAAGAAATATATAGCTATAAGGAATGATCTCATTATTTACGCAACATTGATCGTATAAAAACTAGTCGTGTAGACTGCGCTTAATGAGGCAGGAGAGTGTGGTGCAAGGTTTAGCGGGGACTTTTTGAAGAAAGCGTATTATTGTATTATAATTAATTTTTTCTTACCCATAATGTTGTTTATTTTACTTGTACTTTGATCAGTATTCTGATCTTCTTAGTTTTATGAATATTGTTTGGTAGTAAAAGAGTAGGTATACTTAATATTATTGTATTGTGTCACCCCTTGCGTCATGCACACGCAAAGAAAAAAAGTGATCAGGGGGCCTACCACCAGCTCAAAAGCAGTATTATTTTAATATTACTTCAGTGGGAGAAAGAGATGGAGCCATACGTCCTGTAGAGCTTCATCTCTTTCCCACACTGAAGTAATATTAAAATAATACTGCTTTATAGGCTTGTGGTAGACCCCCAGTTCTAGAAAGTATTCATCATCGATCCTACCTACATTTTTCAACTATTGGGGACGTACTTCTTTAGGTTATTTAACACTTTTGTTTCATCTAATGATTGGCAAAGATTAAAGCGTTTTCAGATTATTATTATTTAAAGCCTGTGATTTCCCACTGCAGGGCAAAGGCCTCCCTACTCTTTTTCCACTTCTCTCTGCTTAAAGCTGCTAAGGATCCGTTCTCGTTGAAGGAATCCAGCTCATCCTGCCGCTTGCTGTTAAGACGGACCCATTGGGTCGTAAGTTTGGCCCGTTTGTCGTCTGACATGCAGCAGATGTGTCCAGCCCAATTCCATTTTAGCGTGGCAGCTTTTTTTCCAACCATTTTACTAGTTTTGCAATAGGTACAAAAAAACAACGAATGCATCCTCTAATCGCTCCTAACTTGGACCTCTCGCATAACAAAAGGGGGCATGGAGTAAATTTGAATATTTCACGCATTTAGTTGGCGACGCGTGGCGGCCACAGGAAGTAAGAATCCTTTATTCAAAGCGATGCATCGCCGATCGCATCGGTCGGTCAAGGTCCTAACTTCAAGGGATTTATGGATGCAATGTTGTGTTGCGAAAAAACTTCTTAAAAATTATACTGTTATGTTTAAATTAATGGTGTGTTGTTTCGGTCTTTTGTTTTGTAAAGTTATTTGGGAAGTTGTCTTGGTAAAATTAAGTGTGTTTTTGATGAGTGTAGTACTAAAAGAATAGTTTTATAGCAAACTAGCTTCCGACAGCGGCGTCGCCCACGCGATATCTTTATAAATTATAACCTATGTTACTCAGTGATAATGTAGCATTCTAATGGTGAAATAATTTTTTAAATCGGTCCAGTCGTTTTTGAGTTTATTCATTGCAAACAAAACTACAAATCTTTTTTCTTTAAAATTCTGTATATAATATTAGTGTAGATAGAGCAAGGACAAGTAAAAACGGTAATTTAGAAACCGTTAATTAAGTTTACAACTTACTACTTAAATAAATTATGGTAATATCCTATCACATTTAAAACAAAATGTATTCATAATTACAACGAAACCATTAAACACTTTTAGTGTAACACAGAAGAAACTCTACATCATCATGATAGCATTATTTAGTCTAAACTTATTCAAAAACTGTAACAGTCATCGTGACCAACTAACCCCAAAAAACGGACCTAACCCTGTCAAACGTCAAGCCCGTAAAATTACTAATGGGGGTATAAATTACCCCTTGATCACGACACACCGAGACTAGCACCTGCCACCGAATAATACAATAATTAGAACCGCCTTCGCTTGATGTTTCCATTATTTTAAACTATAAATTTTTATTTTTTATTATATTCCGTGTCGGGAACTGGGCAGCATTTGTTTTATTGCATATAGTTATCGCAGCGGGGTAATTATTTACCTAAATTTGGTAATAATATTGCATACGTAAAGGGGGGTTATGTAACTGTTTTGTTGTATGGTGTTTTCTTGCAGATGCTTGGCAGTTTGTCCTAGTTTACAAGAGTGAGGTAGAGGGAACATGCAGGGGAACTACGTAACGATGGAAATAAAATGTTTTTTAACCGACGAAAAAAAGGAGGAGGTTCTCAAGTCGACGCGGATATATATATATATATATATTTTTAAATATCAGCATTTCTTGTGGATACGAGCTTATTGCTAAATTCAGATACCGGGCAACTTCTGAGAATAGGGACAAAAAAAAAATGTATTTCCGACTTGTAGATTGTTAAAAAATATTGGACACATATTTTTTACGTTCTCAAAAGATTACAGCGATACATTGAGTTAAAATGTGCCATGACGTCACGAGTATGTAGATTTTATACTTACTTGTGACGCAGTGACCCCCACTCCCCAACTTTAATGCGTTTTATCCAAGTAATTTTTTATTAATATGATGAAGCAAAAAATACGTGTCTAATATTTTTTTTATTATCTGACTGACGGACTAAATAGTTTTTTTTTTTGATCCAAGCATCATCCCTATTAACCCGATTTGTGTTGATGTAGATACAAATTTTCATTATTCAGTCATTCAGTCACGGATGTAAATTATAAAATGACACATAACAAAACAATCAAACACATTAACACTAAAATCACGTAACAAAACCATAGCATTGATCAACATTTCATTAAAAGCAATTAAAGAGAAAAGGTTGGCGACACTTACGAATCTGAACACGGAATGAACATCAATGTATTCTGCAAATACAATTACGTATACAATTTAAATTTATTACCATCCCAAGCGAAGTACGACGCGAGGGAACTCTGGGTACAGCGGTAGTACGAAAGAATAAGTAGTAGTAAAAAAACTACTGCTTGAACCTTCTGTGTATCACAATGATACTCAGAGAAAAGAAGCTATCATAATATATAATAAACTAGCTGACCAGACAGACGTTGTCCTGTTTCCTAGAACTCGATCGCAGCGTCACCTAACGTGGCCAATTGTGAATCTAAACCATCCAAGGACCCAAACACACACAAAAACAACATCAAAATCGGTCTAGCCGTTTAGGAGGAGTTCAGTGACATACGTGTTCAGTGATATACAGAAGAATTATATAAATATAAAGATAGAAGGTTAGAAACAAGCATAATACTCCGGCAATAGGGGACGCTGGCAAAATATAACGAAGAGACTGACAGAAGAAGAGGCCATGTCTAAACCCAGCAACACATCTGGTTTATTAGCACGTTCAGTGCCGGGAGCCCTCCTGGAGGGTTCACTCAAGTCGCATATGGGATGCCGGGAGCTCTCGCGGAGGGCTCAATTTAAATGTATGAATTCGGCATTATAAACTGTAAAAATTTAATCTGTCGTATATTTTAACAAGATTTCAAACCTAATGCCGATGGCACTCCTCGAGGGTTAACTTTAGCGCAAACGTAATGCCAGTGATCCTCCTGGAGTCAACTGGCAATATATATGGCGGCATTTCTTTCTTTCTATGAAAAATGGGTACAATGCTCAGTACAATGCTCGATGACCTCAGTAGAGCCTCCGAAAGAGTGGATCTGAAAATGAACATGGACAAGACAAAGGTCATGTCAAATGGCCATGTGACACCCACTCTCATGAAGGTCGGAGTCGCTACGCTCGAAGTTGTGGATGAGTATGCTTACCTAGGACAAACTGTCCAGCTAGGTAGGTCCAACTTCGAGAAAGAGGTCAATCGTCGAATCCGACTTGGCTGGGCAGCGTTCGGGAAGCTACGCAATATCTTCTCGTCCCACATACCACAGTGTCTCAAGACGAAAGTCTTTGACCAGTGCCAGTGATGACCTATGGTAGTGAAACGTGGTCGCTCATAATGGGCCTTATCAGAAGGCTAAAAATCACCCAAAGGGCAATGGAGAGGGCTATGTTTGGAGTTTCCCTACATGGTCGAATCAGAAATGAAGAGACCCGCAGGAGAACCAAGGTAACCGACATAGCCCGAAGAATTGCCAAACTTAAGTGGCAATGGACAGGGCACATTGCTCGCAGAACGGATGGCCGATGGTATCGAAAGGTTCTGGAGTAGCGACCACGTACTGGAAGACGTAGCGTTGGAAGGCCTCCCACAAGATGGACCGATGACTTTGTGAAGGTCGCAGGAATCCGCTAGATGCAGAAAGCACAGAATCGGTCGAAGTGGCGGTGCTTGGGGGAGGCCTATGTCCAGCAGTGGACGTCTTTCGGCTGAAATGATGATGATGATGAAAAATGGGTGGAGTCGAAAGTGTTAAAGTTTGAATACGTTTGACTGATGTAGAATCTCATGAAGCTTATAAAATATGTGAGACAGATGACATTCAGTCAGAAACCAGTCATCAGTCCTTGAAAAGTCAAGTGGGATTGATTTATGACTGATTTTCGTGCTGTACTGTATAACTTTGGAACCCAGTAGCCAGTGGATTCGACGGCTGAACTAGCAGCAGCTTATGGCGATTTGTTTGTAGTGAGACTTCTCCAAAAACTTCCTTATTGTTAATATATTCTGTCCATGTCTAATAGTACAGGCATCGCGACATGAGGCGCCACCTAGCAGGTTTGGCATGAACCGTCGCCGCTTCGCAGTGGTGTCGAATGCTAAGTAATGAGTACATGCATAATCTTGTACCAGTCACGCTTGGCATCGCTAGGTCCTTAAAATATTGGTGGTCCTTGGTAGTTGAATAGGCAAGACAACAAAAATGATTGAAGTGAAAACTTCTTTAGGCGCGTTGGGTATTTTTGAGAAGGGACTAAACCATTGATTTCGCGACACTGTGACGACACCAGCTTTTGACCATTAAAAAGACATCAACGCGTTGATTACCACGGTGCCGATATTTTTTTTCACTTGTGTCGGCACTGTTTTTGTTCTGTCCGTTATGTAGTTTATTTAAATATATTGAACACGTATTTTTCCTTTTTTTAATTACGTCAATTAAGTCAATACATTGAGTTAAAATGTGCCATGTCGTCACAAGTATGTAGATTTTATACTTACTTGTGACGTAGCGACCCCTACTCCCCAACTTTAATGCGTTTTATCTAAGTAATTTTTTATTAGATAAAGCAAAAAATATGTGTCTAATATTTTTTTATTATCTGACTTACGGACTAAATAGCATTTCTTTTTTTTGTACCCAGGCGTCATTCCTATTGTGGTAGCCGGTAGGTTGGTGTGAAGGTAGCTTTAAATTCTACCACAGAAGAGTTCGAAGAAACAATCAGGTAAATATACATCATGATATAATGGTTCAAAACAGTCGCCACAAAGCCTTGGGTATCTGTCTGATCACGCCTAGGCCTAGGTTTTTAGAGTTCCGTACACGAAGGGTGCCAAACGGAAACCTATTACTAAGTCTCCGCTGTCCGTCCGTCCGTCTGTCTGTCAGCGGCCTGATCTCATGAACCGTAATAGGTAGACAGTTGAAATTTTCACAGATTCTGTATTTCTATTACCGATGTAAAAAAATATTAAAAATTAAAGAAACACGCGTTTTTTGCTGAATATTGTATGGTGGTACAGAAACCTTCGTGGGCTAGTCCGACTCGTACTTGGCCGGTTCTTATATTTTCTGTGTTACCACCTATTCTAAACCAAGAGTCTGTTTCCTATCACTAACCAGTTGCATTTGCTGATCTCAACTCTCGCAGTTAACACCAAGCATCGTGTGAATTTGGTTGACTTTTTGCATTGTGAAAGTCCCATAAATTTTTGGAACGCAACAATAACAAGTCATGTCAAACATACTCTGTAAGAACCGAAACACAAGCCTCTCTTCCAAAAACTCATCAAAAACAGACAAGAGTACAAACAAAAGGTTTCATCTCCGCCAACATTCCCAGATGTTGGCCAAGGAATTCTTTTAACAATATTCTTTACTAATTCACACTTAGAAAATTAAATTAACTCGGAAATCGACTTCAAGCAGATCGCCCGGTGCAGTTAGGGCTGCCACAAAAAAAGAATGTTACATATAATGCAATTTTTTCAATATTTTGTACCAGTTGCACAGTATGTTGTTTTCGAAACACATATTAAATAATATTAATTGATACTTAACTTCAATATACAATCTTTCACTAAATTAAATGACTAACTAACTATATAAAACAAAGTATTTTTAGATAGATAATATCTACCAGATACGATATATCAAAGACGAAGGAGAATACCGCCAAAAAATATTTAAAATTAATTAAATGTTTAAAGCGTAATATACATATTTCCCACATTAAACAGTAGTGCTAAATGGAATAATACCATTCGATTTTTCAAATCTTATTTTTTATCTCGAGTTTCCAAATATTTGAGAAAAAAAAATCTGCCTTTAAGAAGCCTGATAATACAGGGTACCCGAAGCATTTTATTTTTGTTATTATTTTTTGTAAGCCGCTGCTTGGCAAAAGCCTCCCTTTTCTCCTTCCAAACCTCTCTGTCTTGTGCGATCTCTAGCCATATTTGCTACATAAATAATAATATTAATTAGTTAATTTATTAATTAAAATGTAATTCAGCTTGACACTAGTAAATGGATCGTTACCATTACTGTCTATTTGTCATCGTAAGCACCTTTTCAAACAGCTCGTTAAACGCTAGAGTACAACGCACCTGACCTTTTAGGAGAAACGTCCTGCTGAACATCCTGCTTTAGAAACGGATGCGAGAACTCGGCCGAGCGAAGGACCTTGACTATTTGCGGACATAAACGGATCGTCTATGTCTATTAAAAATAATATAAACAGACATCGAACTTTTATACAACTTCGATGAGAATAAAAATTATGTATTATATTAAAACTGTTGGTTACTTATCCGTCACTTGTCCTATGAAGGTTCTATAAGAAAACCAGCATCAGCTTATGGATCTTTTTGGTGCAGCCATGAGGCATACAGTTGTTCTGCCGGGGGTTCGAAGAAAACCGATAGGGAAATCGTGGCCCCCGGCAACAGGGCAACCGAAGGAACACGGGTGGGTTTTAGTCAGTAAGAGTCTGACACGCCCTCCCGCTCCACCCAGAGCGGGAGAAGTTATTTGATAATTTACCACACAAAAAATAAAATAAAAAGGCATACAGTTGTTGTCAAAACACTTCACTTTTTTTTGTGTTTCATTACCTTTTACCAAATAAATGTTATTTTTTCTTTCTTTTATGGCAATATTCACTTGTTTGATATTATTATGCCTTGTGGTACTCCTTTTTACGTTTTTTTTTTTGTATAACTTTTGATTTCATCATCATTTTCTGTTTTCACAATCCTGAACAGATGCTAGGCTGTTAGGCCTTCTCTTATCAACCAGGGATTCACCCGGAGAGGTGCGATTATCACAGTACAGATGTTGTACCATCGGACCACCATCACCATCCAAAGATTTTGTTGCTAAATCGTTCTATTCTTCTCGGATATACGTATAGGTTACCATCCTCAAAATTTAATTTAATTTTTACCAAATATTTTATTGCTTCTCTTTGAGGCAACCCTAAATTCAACTGTTTGCTTGCTCATTACTGCTTGCGCTCGCGCACCGTAACGGTAGGGTTGGTCTAACCCCTTATTATACTCACCTTCCCATGCACCATTAGAATTTGAACTCAATTTTTAAAAGTTAAGGTTGAGTTTGTAATGGATGTGGTTATCATGCTTTTTATTTCATATAGCAAATAGTTTGAGGATCTCGGTAAGTGGGATATTGTTGGAAATGTTTGTTTATTTGTCTGTCTGTTTGTACCTTTATTTGTTGAGGTACTAAGACCACAAGTAATTGACAACTATCATGAAGTAAACTACATAGTTACCTCTTGGATAACAGTGGTCAAATTAAATTACTTATTTAAACAGGAATCTTGTCTACCCTGATTCTATATCGATACTTATACATATCTATGTACATATGTGTCATAGTAAGATGGTTATAGCCGTGATATAGTTATATCCCTAAGGATATAGCTATATACCGTAATATAGTTGTATGAAAGCGGTCCATAACTTGGTATTACTAGGAATATAACTATGATACGAGCATAATCTAGTTATACATATAACTATAAGTGAGACTCCAACCAAATAGGTTAGGTTAGAACTGTGACCTTGGTCACCTACGTCGAAATTGGTCGCAGTAACAAAATTAGGGCACTCCGATAGTTATGAACCGCTTTCATATAGCTACATTACGCTATACAGCTATATCCCTAGGGATATAACTATATCACAGTTTCAACCATCTTACTGCGACATATATTATATGGAATAAATATTGACGGAAGTAAGTAAGGAATTAGAATGCGCTGTTCAATGACTTCTGAATCCTAGTTCTGCTTGCTGCCAATCTTCCTTATGTGTTATGGCGGACATACTGCCTTAATTATGCATCTGATCAAACCAGCTACTGCTATCATAAAAATAACATTAAAATAAAAGCAACACAACACTTCGCATAATTCAAACTCAAAAACACTTCGATCACTAACATTCCCCTTTCTCGACCCTATCTCACACCTATCATTCTAAACTTATCCCTATTTTTAACAACTAAGGTTCCTTTTTCATCACCACGGTCATAGGTCAAGTTCTGCTTGGGTTATCACAGTATGGTGTTAGGGCTGACCGCAAAGTTCTTGTCTCTGGTCTCAAGTTCTTTCTTAAAGGGGGAAGGGGGGCGGAAGTAACGTGTCGTTGGGTTTTATTATATTTTATTGGCGTCTGTCCGTTTCGGGAAGTGGTGTTTGATAGAGTATGAATATGTTTTTGGAGGGTCGAATGTGGGTAGACAAAGATCGAACAGTATTTAAGTTTGGAAGTGCCTAGAGCTCCTTTAAAAATTATTCTTTCGGGGAAGTAATTCCACCACACATATTATTTCGTCCACCAAGTAGTATTGCTGGTTAAGCTACGCTTGCCAGGGTTGGTCCGTGGATGGGTGACCATCTTTCCATACCGAGACTCCTCCGTGCCTCGGAAAGCACGTTAAGCCGTTGATCCCGGCTGTCATTCGTAGATCTTTGACAGTTGTTACGTGTCGTCAGAAGCCTGAAAGTCTGACAACCAGTCTTCCAAGGGGTATCGTATTACCCAGTTACTGGGTTGTGGAGGTCAGATAGGCAGTCGCTCCATGTAAAATACTGGTATTCAGCTGCATCCGGTTAGACTGGAAGCCGACCCCAACATAGTTGGGAAAAGGCTAGGCAGGTAGATATAAGTAGTATTTCTGTTTTCTGGATTCCTTATGGTTATGACAATTCACGAGATATCTTCTTATGGAAAAAAATTATGGTAGCTCCTATAATCCTTTATTGAATTAAACCAGGTGACACATTCGTTAATTATATCCCGGTCATGTTTAAAGTAATCCTAGAGTTGAAAAAAAATCCAGGTATTTTTGTGAGACTTCTCCGCTTTCAACTAGCCAAATTGTATTGAATTATTATTATTTCAAAACTAGCTGCGCCCCGCGGTTTCACCCGCAAAAGTCTCGATTCCGAGGGAATATCGAGATAAAAAGTATTTTATGTCCTAACCCAGGTCATTTAGCGTAAAAGCGTAACAAACAAACAAACTCACTTTCGCATTTATAATATTAGTTAGAATAACATATTATACCAAATTAGCCATAAATACTTACACAGAACCGAAAACGAATATCGTCTTCCATTCGTCAGCAATTACGATGTATATGGTTAGCCGAAAGATTAAAACAATCTGAATCTCGTAATCATATATATTTGTTTTATTTCAGATCAAATTACACGATCCATAAGTTGTGAGTAAAGGTCTTAACCTAATGTTATTAAAAACCACACTATATACAAAATTGAAACGACTGACACCTACGTGTGCAGCCATATCCAGTGAGCCAGCATGGGGCTGTTCCACTTATCACCCAATACACTCAGGATATTGTGGAAGCTAGCACGTATTCTACCGAGAATAGAAGCACACAGAATAGCATAAGCATAATCAGCCTATAATGTTCCAACTACTGGGACTAAGACCACCTCTCTTTAAGAGGGAGTGGGCCGTAATCCACCACGCGGGCCCAGTGCGGGTTGGCAGAAGTTTGTAGATAATCACACGCAATCAACGCGTGTCTACAACCGCAGACACACTGTTAAGGTGCAACCACCTCTTTTGAGGCCTACGACCATATTTCGGAGCACACAACAAAAATTACACATTTTTCTCGCTCTAATTCCTATATAGACCGTTAATTCTTTATATCACTCAAACATGCATTTTTCGTAAAACTCACGCAACTACACAAAAATATCATAATTTCTAGATTTATCTTACGCAATAACGATCTGTAATATGGCTGTTGCATACGATATGCAATAAATAGTCCAATGTATTTTTAATTGCATATCTGTGTGCAATAGGACGGCGTGCGTTTTCATAGCGAGTAAAAAATGTAGAGCAACTCGATTTAGTTTTTGTGAGAAAATTGTCGTTTGTTGCCGTTTTATATGAAATTATATATGGAAATGAAGAAAATTTCAAATAACTCACATAAATACCACATTTTATATGCGCACTGCCAAAGTGTGGAACTCTTTGCCAGCGTCTGAGTTCCCTTCCACGTGTAACCCATCTTCCTTCAAAACAGGCATCTTCTGGGCTTGCCCGTTCCATCATAGACCTCATGACATGTTAATATTTAAATAATTTTCTTAGTTTTAATGTTGTGTTTCCTGTGCGTGTCCCAAATAAAAAAAACTTCTTTCTTTCTATCCATCTTTTTTCTTTCTTTCTTTCTTTCTATCTATCGCTTTCCATCAGGCGAGATCGAGGTCAAGTGCTGGCCCATAACACAATATTTTTTTTTTTAAAAGGTTTGAAACAATATCAATAACTCCCAAAGTGTGGAAATTCTCCAATTCCAAATTCTCAATAAACATTTCCAAAAGGTTATGGACTCATTCATTTTTATAATATTAATAACTACTAGGTATTTACTCTTTATTGATTAATCCATTAACAATCAATCTAGCCAATATTTTATTCGGACACCACTTGACTTTTAACCTCCACTCCACCAACATATTACATAAAAACCATCTTCAAGTGCTCAACAAATTGTTTCTCAAACATGCAGAAAAGTAACCCAGTTGATTTGCTTTCTAAACTACGAACAAACGTCATTAGCATATTAATAAGTTAATAAATTAACCCATCCGAATCTGGTAACACTTTCAAGTTAGCCTTCACTTGTACATCTTTATGTAACACAGCATCAGATATTTAGGACGACCATCTTCACTTTTACTTGGATTAATATTTTAATGTAACATGTCTGTGTTAAGATTTTTGGTATTTTTAATTAGTTTTGTTCTGGCTGCATTTGGACACGTAACATGAGTTGATTAATAGGTAAACATATCTGTTACTTTTGCAATTTGAGAGCCTCTCGTATGACGCTAATTGGCGTCAGTTTTGTTATATGCTTGCTGCTTCTTACCACGGTTCATTTTTGGCGGTGTTTATGGCTTTTTGCCTGTTACTTCTCCATCATCATTGACTTTCCGAGCACTTTCAATTTTCAAAAATCCCTTTCGAGAGTAGGAATAATTTTAAAAATTAAAAATTTGTTAGTATTTTATTTATTTTTTTTGAAAATTAGTCTTGGATAATTATACACTTTGGAGTATAATTAGGTCTTCAACAATATAAAGAAAATACAAATTTTTCATCATCATTAAAATTGTAATCCCTTCTATTTCGCTATCCCTTGTATCATCCTTAGCATCTGCAAAAATCTCTCCAATTCTGTTATCCCTCTCTACTTTTTACAAAGGACTACCAACTACACATTCAGTGGGAACCGTTGCCTATCACGTTTGCCCATCTAATCGTACCTTAACGAACATCAATTAAACCAATGAATATTCATTTGGCATCCCCTTTTGAGCTCATTATTTCATAAATTCGTTTATATGGAACCATCCATCAGGGCTTTAAAGATAAGAAATATAAGAACCTGAGAGTTTAACTTTGTTACAGTTTAAAAGGATATTGTTAAAAGTTATTTTCCGTGAAGATTAGGAAATTAAATTTAAAATGTTCAGCTTATCTTCAGAAATGGTTGAGTTTGAAATCATTTAATCTATTTCTAAAATTATTTAAGGCTCTGCGGCCTTGATCGTAGACTTGTTAACAAACTTAAAGCCGATGATGCAATTTTATTGTTTAATGGCACAACGGCTCAATTTGCAACTTGCGAAGTTATAAAAATTTCTAAATCTGGAGTACCTAAAGACCTCTAGATTGCTACATGTCTACCTTTCATCAATTAGAGCTGAGAAATCGTACGATTTACGAAATAGAGATACCCACTTTCGCATTTATGTCAGTACAGATGTGCAAAGAACTAAATTGCCGTCTAATTTCATGTGAAAAACCTACATAATCAATTTTCTATGTCCTCACTGCTGGAACTAGGGCGTTAAGAGGGAGTGAGTAATAATAACTTAGGTATGTCAAGCATCTAATCTAACATTTCTACAACATTTTCACCGCCTTTGAGAAATCGAAGTATATATTATCTTCTTTGTGCTTTTACATCATAATTACAGTTACCAAACAAACAGCTCAATAATATAGGTTTGTTCCTCATCAGGTCATGCAAAGTCACCTGTCAAGTTACAAACCTGACATTCCAACAACCTAATATCCATACATATTCAAATTCATTGTCAGAATTACAATCCCTAACTTAAAACCACTTAGACAAAGAGTGTTCTTGACCAAGAGGTCAACACTAAGCAATTTGGTAACATTAATACTGGTTGCAAAGTTATTAAGTTGCAATTGCCTTTTTTTTCTTTTCATGGCTTCTTTGTAGTGTGTAATAAGTGGTTTTGTTTAAGTGATATATTAAGGTATATTGTGGAATAATAGTTATAGCTGTATGGACTACTTATTTCCTGGTCATTAGTCTGTACTTTAGCAAAGATTTTAGACATAGGTTTTGTTTTTCCAAGGAGTATATTTTAGACACATTTTTTTATGTTCACATTATCAATCAAAGTAGGTAAATAATGTAAAACATTTTGGAATGCGAAATCTTTAAATTTCGTATAAATATTATAGGTATTTCCATCTTAGAATCGTCTACGTAGAGCCACATTACTGTATTCAGAGTGTCAATGACTGTATAGACTTGTTGTTTGGTGAAATGTTACCCAGAAAATATTTGTGGAAAGAGTCCGTCACGGTAGCCAGCTTCCATCACGTGCACGTGGCAGCTACTGGCTAGCGAACCACCCTTCGAATTAAAATAAACTTCCCCAAGCGAAACACCAGCTTATGTTATTGTTATTATAACACTACCAAAGTGGTAATCAACTCGTTTGCTTAGACTGCTTAACTTAAGTACAGTCTTCCCAACCTAGCACACTGTAAGATCTCTCCAGAAAACAATTCCATCCAAAAACAAAACACTATCCACGATCAAAATTCAAAAGGTTCAATTTGACAGTTGCCATGTAAGGCAAGTCCATTTCTCCTGTAGAGGTTGGCGCATGCGCGCACGCTCCGGAACGGCGCACACGTCACGCTACCAGTACACCACGCCCGTTCGCGTGTGCCACACACACATATGGACAATGGACATGTATGGAGAGTATACTCACACAGGAATATACGTAACCCCTTATAAGGAAGTGTCCTGTCAAAGACCTGTGGTGAAGACGGGAATAATGAAGCTAAGTATTTTTGGAATTAAAAAATGTCAATAGGAACTGTTATTGAAAGAATAATTGGGCATACAATTATTCATTTCGAAATGACTTGTTTTTTAAAGGAATGTTACACAGTGAGGTAGGTTGAAAGCATTATCCAATGAATTCAGACACGTTGTCTTGAATGTAACGACGGCGACGTCAAACCTTTTCAGTATTTATATAAAATAATTACTAACTAATATAATCTACATAATTCCCTATATTATGCAGTACAAGTAGCAGATCTTACACACACAGACACGAAGCAAGTCATGCATGTGTGACGTAACTGTGTTTAATTGCATTTGGGGACGACGTACTTGTACCTGCCCATTATTAGTAATTTCTGATGTAAATGTTCTAATCACCTTTCTTTATTTATGGCATTTATAAAGGTTAGAAGGTACACAAAAGTAGGTACCATTTTAATAAGAAAGATATAGGGTAGATAAGAAAGAAAACTAAATAACAGATCTAAGTAAATTGATTATGAAAAGGCGTTGTAGGGCAATGCAGTTAACTTTATATTATCTGCACTAAAACCATCCATCAGGTAAGTCATACAATCATAGTCTTTTCTAAAGCTCATCCTAATAATGGCTTTGTCTTTCCTAATTCCATTGAAACCAAACTTACTACTCTTTTAATATCTTAGAATCTTATCAAATGTACACTTTCTACTACAATGGTGCCGATTCCCTTGTTCACAAACTAAACTAAATTTAAGTTCAGTGCATCTTTTTCTTTCTATTTCATTAAGAAAAGGACAGAAGATAAATTTTAGTTTAGTCCTGTCAAATTAATCAGCGCTTGACATAAATTGACGTAATTTTAGTAGGCAAGTTTTTAATCACGTCTAAACTTGTATGGAGAGTGACAGACGCTGATTAACTTGACAGGACTAAACTAAAATTTATCTTCTGTCCTTTTCTTAATGAAATAGAAAGAAAAAGATGCACTGAACTTAAATTTAGTTTAGTTTGTGAACAAGGGAATCGGCACCAATGTCGACCAAAATATCAATACGTGTTGATTGAATTCCTAAAAATGAATCGGTATTATTCTTCAAAAAATATCATCTATCTATAGCAATTATACCAACACTCAATGACATATATGTCCCAAAGAAGGACAGCACAAGAAACATTTTATTATCTTTAGCGGCTTTGGAGATATTATCGACACCTTTCACGTTGGACTTGACTTACGGAGACAATTCACAGTCACACACGTTACCTCGGTACCTGATGTTCATCAAGATAATTGTTGTTTGATTGTACCTCGGTTCAGCCTGGAGGGAATAAAATTCACAAAGACTACGTTAAACGCACAAGTTTATATAGAAATAAAGGTTTTTGTGCAGCAGTGGACGATGAAGGCATGACTGATTGGTATCTGAGTCACCTTTCTATAGAAATATTCTATCTACGTACACCTCAATGTTATATACCTACTTGAGTGCTAAGAATATAGAAATTGTCTTCAACCGTGTTCTCAAGGACGGAATGTAACTTACTAACCTTATGTAGAATTTGGTGATGCCTTAGTTAGAAGATTTTTGATAAGACATAAAATCATTTTAATTGAAGGATATTCTATACTAACTGTCTCGTTGGTCTAGTGGTTCCAAGCGCTACTGTTGAGCATGAGGTCCTGGGTTCGATTCCCAGGTCGGGCAAAGTGTTATTGAGTTTTTCTATCTAGAATTTCTCAGTAGCAATCCGGATTTTGGATTTGTGCCCGGTTGATTGCAAAAGGCTCGCCCCCTATTACATGGGACTTAAACATAACTGGCGAAATGTGGATGTACTATAGGTACACGTCTGCCTAACCCTTCGGGAAATACAGGCGTGATATTATGTTTTTCTTTACTAAGTTGTTAACTTAACTAATAAGTAATCAGTTTGTAAAGAATAAGAACTAGGTAGGTATAAATCACCATTTACGCAACCCACAAGATAAAAGGTAAGACGTATTATATTTTACAAGACCCAGGTTAAAAATGATAACTTATCTGACTGAAGTTAGAAACTTCAAAGTTATTATTGAACAGTAATTGGTAAAAAATATAGTGACCCTTATCCCTTTCACCATAAAAACCTGACGTCTATAAACACTCCATATGTCACAGCAATCATTGTCACTAAACGGCATTCGAATCTAAAGAGCTTTTGAGTTATAGATCTCATAAAACTTTATGGTAGAGTTGCCGTTTAGCATATTAAAATGATGATCTGTCATAACAAGCTTTCCTTTTAAACGTTTAGCCTTTTCCATTTCATTTTGTTTAAAAACACTGATGGTTGGATTTTGATTTTGTTAAAACAGGTTAGTGTCCCTCAGGGTAGCATCTTTGGTTCATTCTTTCAAAATTTATTTCAATTTATTTTTATTTTTTAGCCTATATTTTGTCACACTGCAAGGCAAACCTCCCTTTTTCCTTCCATACTTTTCTGTTTAGTGCGATCTCTGGCCATGTTGGCCCCGCAAACATGATTAGATCGTCACACCACGTTTGCCATGGTCTACCTCAGGGACGATTATATTTAATTGACTTTAAATACCTGGTGTGTTAAGTGTACCAGAGGGTCTGGACAAAATGACATTCTATCAGCGATAACGCCGATGGAAAAGTCAAAGATGATTTAGATTGACATTGGTGCCGATTCCCTTGTTCACAAACTAAACTAAATTTAAGTTCAGTGCATCTTTTTCTTTCTATTTCATTAAGAAAAGGACAGAAGATAAATTTTAGTTCAGTCCTGTCAAATTAATCAGCGCTTGACGTAAGTTGACGTAATTTTAGTAGGCAAGTTTTTAATTACGTCTAAACTTGTATGGAGTAGTGACAGGCGCTGATTAATTTGACAGGACTAAACTAAAATTTATCTTCTGTCCTTTTCTTAATTAAATAGAAAGAAAAAGATGCACTGAACTTAAATTTAGTTTAGTTTGTGAACAAGGGAATCGGCACCAGTAGCTATCGAAAAGCTTATGTCAATCCTGAAAAACGGAACGCTACGAAAGCGATTGCCACTTTTCTAGGTCGTCAGGGCCTTCTGAGGCTCATCTGCAATGTTATATTAACTTTAAGGTTGCAGCGAATTCAAATTATTTCATCATTAACAAAAAAATAATCTGGAACATCCATCAAGGGCGTTTCATACCAGCTTACATAAGAAAACGCCGTAATATCCCACCGCAGTCGATCTCCTTTAAATGAGTTTTTTAATCCGCGTGGTCATCAAGCTAAGGATTTAATTAAATAAGTCATACTGACTAAGTGATAAATCATTTTTGACTTTCAATTGTTTATTTATAGAACATCGTCTTGATTTTGAATTACTTGAATGAGAGTTTTTGAGATGGTACTCTGATGATGTTGGTGATCCCATAAAAAGTATGATAAGGATTTTGTTTTCACTTTCAAGTTCAAGGCTTTTATTTCATAATACTAAGGAATCAGAGATATTAATACCTACCAATAATCAGCGTATAATGTTCCCACTGCTGAGACACAGGCCCCTTTCTGTGAAAGGGAGTCCGGCGTAATTCACCACGATACGAGGATATCACGTCTTCGAATTTTTGGTTCTAAGACATGCCGGTTTCCTCACGATGTTTTCCTTTGCCGTTTTGGGAGCAGTGGTGATGAAATAATTAACACAAAGTAAGTGCCTGCCTGGGTTTGACCGTCGCGCGTCGCCGTCCTTTCCTCTAGGCCTCCACTGCTCTCATTAAATAGTAATTAAGTCTCATATAATGTATAAAATATAAAAATACCTAAGTCGAAGCCATGTAGAAACTCTTTTATTTTTAAATAGTTAACCTTAATAACAATTTTATTAATTAAAAGTGTGTTAAATGTTTATTAGTTTGTGTGAAATAAAAATGCTACATCGTGACATGATATATCAAATTGGCTGAAATTACAAACATGCTTTTTATACATTTCAAAATTACAAATTCATTCTACCATTTTGAAAACTATATCAGAAGCGGCGGTTACAAATTTTTATTAGTTTTGTTAATTACAAGACACGCCACCGCTGACATTTACGAGAAATTAAACTTAATTGTGGATGTAATAAAGTCGATAATAGATGTTCTATATTTGCTAGTAATAATTGTATGACCACCCTTTTACTGAAATAATTGTCTTACTACGTTTTGATGTAAAAGTTTTCAGGGAATCAACTTGGTTTATTTAAAAGTTTTATATTTTATTCAAATTGTTATAACAATTATTTTATTAATGGTATGTGTTAGTGTAATGATTCTATGATTTGATTCTGATTTTCCCAGGCTGTTGAGTAATTAAAACATGTGAATTAATTACTTTGCTTGCACTTGGAGTAATAGGCTTGCGATTAAGGAGCCTCGCAAACGAGTAACTTCAATTAAGTAAGCGAGCATAGCTTTTAACGTAGTTTGAACGATTTGATATTGTATGGAATTGTACACTATACAGTCAACCACACGTATATCATAACAATTTGACAAAGATAGCGAATTCGTGTTAGTTTTCGTCGTCCAAATATCACTTGTTGACCTACTGGTTGCTGTATTTTATTAGACAAGATAGTCAAATCGATCAGTAAGATCTTTACGATTTCGACCCAATAATATTAATTCTCTCAGAGAAAAGAGAATTCATGGTTTAATAATCCTAATCCTTACTAATATTATAAATGCGAAAGTGAGTTTGTTTGTTACGCTTTCACGCTAAAACGACTGAACGGATTTGGATAAAATTTGGCACATAGGTAGACCATAACCTGCTTTAGGATATAGGATACTTTTTATCCGGGTAGTACATTGCCATGGGATAATTTCCGATATGCACGCGGGCGAAGCCGCTGGCAAAAACTAGTTAGTTAATAATAAAGTAGATTCAATTTTACACGATTATATTTACGTAGGTATTACTTGGAAATTCAAAAGTGCCTAAAAATGGTTTAATTGAAATAAATGCACTGAGTTTGAGTTTATTATTTCGCTGTCCCCGGCGAATAAAATGGTAATGTTTTATTACGATAGTTTTAAGGTTATTGCATATTCGATATTTAGAGGTCCGATTACACTCTGACAATTTTTTTCATACATTTCCTACGGTTATTTCAGAAGTTACTAGGTTTTAAGGTGTATTGTAATGAAAGTGAAAATCACTTTTCTTTTGGTATTTGAACAATTCCGCTATGTACGTATATATTAGTTAATAAGGTATTCAGACAAAAAACTGTTTTTTATTTTTCCTGTAATGTTTGGTTTTTACGAATACGATTTTATTCGCCGGGGACAGCGATTTATCCCCTTGTGACGATTCGAGCTAAGCAGAGATAATCATCCCCAATATTTAAATCCGACAGATGGCTAAGCCTAGTTACACCCTTTGCTAACGAGGACCGAGCATCACAATCACCCAAGAGAATTGAAAAGATGACACATTTATGATATAATGTAGGGACTTTATTAAAAACAAAAACAGAATGAAAAAAAAGAACAGTTTTTTTTTCTATTTTTGAAAGTCCCCACCGAAACACAAACAGACACAATTACAAATCTTTTATTCTTACTTATTCGTAGGTCAAGCGCAGTACAAAAAGAGTCTCATATATCATGGTATCCCACCGGAACGGGCAAACCACGGTCACCACACACAAGCTTACATTACCATACAGCCACCACCTAAAGTTGACCTCCCATGACTTACAAACGTCAGAACAAATGATGGAGATTGAGGGGTCAAGTTATACTGGAAGAAAATTACATTACCGTATTACCACCAGTATATCTTGAGCCCCCATGACGTAGAAATGTCGGAATAGTGATGGGAAGTTGATAGGTCAGGTTATACTGGGTGTCATATGCACGTGTATGTATTAAGACACAGAAGAGGATGTTACGTGGTCATTTGTTGCTAATGGTGCCTCTGAGGCTTTTATTACACTTATGAAATTGAATTAAATAGTTGTTGTAGCTGTTTTAAGAGTTTTTTTTTTTGTAAGTTTTGGCTAAGTAGCGGATATAAAGCAATGACTGTAATCTGCGTTCGCAATTTGTTCGCCAAACATGTAAACAAACACCGAATTTTAGGAAAAAAAAACTGTAATGTCTACACATAAGGTTCAGTTTGCGCTACAACTTCATATTTTTTTATGACTTTTTCATCAGTACTAGTCAGTCTAAAATCAACTTTATTTATACTTATATAAAGTTGATGTTTGTAACACCAATAGGTTGCAGGTTATAAACAGACCTTACGTATTGTCAGACTTTTTGGGCTTCTAACTACCCGTAACGACAGTCAAAGATCTACAAATGACATCTGGGACCAACGGCCTAGCGTGCTTTCCGAGGCACGGAGGGATCTTGGTAATGTAGGTAAAGATGGTCACCCATCCACAGTCCAACCGCGGTAAGCACAGCTGAACCTGATCGATCGACCCGTGCAGCTGTTGTTACTTAGCCACAAGCCCCTCGCTTGGAGTTTGGAGTTTCCCTACGTGACACAGAAATGAAGAGATCCGTAGCAAAACGAAGGCAACCGATATAGCCCAAAGAATTGCCAATCTTAATTGACAGTGGGCAAGGCACATTGCTCGCAGAACAGATGACCGATGGGGCCGAAAGGTTCTGGAGTGGCGACCGCGTAAAGACGTAGCGTTGGAAGGCCCCCCACTAGGTGGACCGATGACCTGGTGAAGGCCGCACTAATCCGCTGGATGCGAGAAGCACAGAACCGGTCGAAGTGCTTGGGGGAAGCCTATGTTCAGCAGTGGACGTCTTTCGGCTGAAATGATGATGATTATGATCAAGTAAGATACTAGCCGAACAATATCCACGTTAGCAAATTCAAATGTTGATAAATGATGATATTAACATTCAAAATAAGCACTAATTGAACTGGCAGCCTTCTCCATTAACAACCACATCACATGAAGGAAGTCATAAATATCGTTAATTAAATATAACGCTGAGTAGAATGCCTAGCGGGATTTCCGAGTATAATTTTCTAGATATTTTTTGGATATAAAAACTCTGGGAACACGGAACACGAAGAATACGGATGCTGAAACAATGATATAAAAATATTTAAAACTAGAAGTTTTTTAATTAGAAAAATCCTTTGCAGTAGGTAGGTAATAGGTTATACGGGCTGGTATCCGCAACTCCACGTCAAAGCGCGTATTTTGCGTAAGGGTGGGAAAATCGGTTATTCGATCCACCCCAGCTCCTCAAAGAAGGCCAGCAACGCCTTGGTGTCACTGACAATCTCACGTAGGGTACCTGGGTTACCGAAGTACTTGGCCCTGTATGTGGCGACCATCGGGCAGTTTAACAGCACATGAGCTGCTGTCTCGTCGTCCTCCATGCAGGCTCTGCACAGCGGACTGTCTGTGACTCCTATGACAAAGAGGTGTTTATTAAATGACCCATGACCAGTTACAGCTGCTGTAACTGTACGCAGCTGCTGTTTCGTTAGTCGGAGAACCTGTTTCGTGAGGCGGCCATCAATCATAGGGAGTGCCTCCTTGGCCTGCCTGCATTCACCGTGGTCCAACCAAAGTTTGTGATGTTGTTCCCTGGTTCTTTTCCTTACCAGAGTGCGTAGGTACCCGAAGGGGAGTGGCGCAAAGGGTTCAGGCCCCACTGGTGCCATGCTCGACCCCCTTCTGGCAAGTTTGCAGTAGGTAGCATTTCATATATTTTTCGTGTGGTGGTGACTCTGACTCATACTCTTGGCCTATCAAAATTTAAAAAATTCAAAATATTGTTATTTCACATAAACCTACATGGGCACTTATGAAACGTCAGAAGCAAGATGCACGGTTCCAATTGATCGCTTCCTATGGAGAAGAGCCGGCAAGAAACTCCACGGTTAATTACTCTTTTAAAAATAATTGGCTTTTACAATATTTTCAAATAACAGTGTTAATAGGTATGGGAGGACAGTGTAGGTCTTTCAACAAGTACCAGGTGCTTAACAAAATAGAAAATGGTCAACAAATCTACAGTCTACTAAGCCTACAGCATTCTCACATTCACAAAACAGAAAATAATCTAAATAAAAGATAAAAAATCATAAAAATAAAAGCCTATTTTAAACGAAATGACATGATTGCTATTATCAACCCTGAACCCATTATCTTACGATAACTTTTCATGTCACCCTGAAAAGCGAACTAAGTAGACTTTCAATAACCATAGACTTTAATATTAATATTTCCCTATAACTTGCAAATATCCGTAAAATAGTTACTTACGTAAGTTCACATTAATGCCATTAAACCTTACTTTGCAAAGATCTCATGCCACAAGAGATAGACCTAGGGAGGTACTTATATTACCTTCTCATCAAACATCATCGGACTCTTTATTTGAAATGGAATTTCTAAATAGAAAATCCATAAACACTTTACTTGACATGAGAATCAAACCCAAGACTTCACACTCAAGAACAACACTCGCCCACAATCATTTCAACAACGAGACAGTTACCTTGTCATAATTGTATACCAAACTAGCTTCTGCCCGCGACTTCATCCGCGTGAAATTTCTTGTTTTAACATAAAATATATCTTATGATTATGACACTCTGCTAGAGTTTCCCATTATGAAAGAATTTTTGGAATTGGATCTCTAATTCCGAAGATTAGACCCTACATACAAACTCACAAATACCTCTTTATAATATAATATTATATTAAGTATAGATTATACAGGGTTACTCCCCTTTTGACTCCTATGCAAATGTCAACAATTTTCGAATCATTTGACATTTTTATTTCATTCATTTTAAAATATTAGATGTCAAATTACTCAAAAATTGTTGATATTTGCATATGAGTCAAAAGGGGTCAATTGGTTATAAACGATCTCTCCTACATCCCCTTAATGGATTGCCCACATATAACCAATAATCCTGCATATAACCACGTCTTAAACCCCAAAGATCAAAATACCAATAAACCAATATTGAGTCTAAATCTAAAACAAACACTCGAAGCAATTACGGCTAAGTTTCGTGAGCTAAGTATTAGTACTAATAATGTCAGAACGTCAGAACTAAACACAATTTGTCATAGGTATGCACTTGTATAGATTTTGACATTATTATAGAATTCTATTAGAGACGAGAATAATTTTAGTTGAGTTTAGGGTGATTGCAAGCTCTGCAACAGTATATTGGTAGATAGATTGACTGGCAATAATTAATCAATAATTATAGTAGTTTTTTTAGGTCAGGAGGAATTTACATCCATTAAAAAAGTACCTACTTACTAGGTAAGTATTTTATCTATATATCTTATATATAAATAAAAATGTATCGCTAAATGTGTTGCTAAGCGCAAAACTCGAGAACGGCTGGACCAAATTAGTCAACTTTTTTTAAAAGTGATAGTCATCATCCAAATCTCTTAAAAACTACACACTTCAAGAAATGTGATATCATACAAATCGTTTTATTTCTGTTTAACTACTTAGCTATAATATCTAAAAGTATCATCACACTCATCACACACTGTAAGCCCAAAATATTAAAGTGTATTAAACCAACATTTAAGACGACCTCACCTCATCAATCTTGAATGATCCGACCAATTAATTGGACGCCAGTCTCTCGCAAAGGATCATAATTTATGCATTTTTGTCAAAACATTATAATTCTTGTCTCTATGTTTATAACTATGTGAACCTTTGTGAAGAGAGAAATAAAGACTATTACTATTAATTACCTATATATATTTGCGCAGCTTGGGGGCGCCCTAACGTAGAACAAACATAGGATCCTTGATATTTATTGGCATTGCCTCACATCCGCCGCTAAATTCTTATAATATACCCATTGAGGCTCTGATTCATCGATTGTGCAAGTATGACGCTGTTACTTGTTAAGGGCATGATATATTTTTATTTGTTGGTATTAATTATATCTATTTTAATATTAATAACAATTGCTTTATTTTCAGGCAACTAAGGCCTATAGATAAAATACACAAAATAATAAACTAATACATAATAAAAACATCTCTACAAAATCTAGTTACTACGTTGGGTCGGCGACGTATTGCACTGAGTCGTGGTGTCATGTAGCCTTCCGCGAAAACGCCGGTACACGACACTCGTCGGCCAAAATTCCTCCTTCATAAAAGTCTCCAGGTGATGAGTCGGAACCCGCACCACAAAAGATATGAAGTTAATCTTATGATGTGACTCCCACCTCTCGACTCTCTAGGTGAACTTTGTCTTCATCCTGATGTACTCCACGACCTCCTCTATCTTCGTAGTGTGTAGACTTGACACGTACAGCTGCGTCGATGGAATAGCGGGACGCAGTAATATGTCGGGACCAGTCAATGCGGTACCGTACTGATTTTGACAAGCAGGCTTCTTCTTCTTGTTACCGTTGTTGTTTTAATTTTGGTACTCCTTATTAGTTTATAAATACATCTCTACATAACCCGGGTTAAGGCTTATATATTACGTTGTGTTAAAGAAATATTATGTTTTACTAGGTGAGATTATGTTTTTGAACCAGTGCACCGGCAAAATTGCCAAGTTACGAAACAAAATAGAAGGGTCACAAAGTGCTAACTTTGCATTTTTACTTTTATTATATCATTACACCGTTACTGACAAATGGCTCCACTGACTGGACAGGTGCACTCAAATCATTGTGGTTCTTTCCTCAAAAGACCATTTCAGACACTAATCTACATGGTCTTCATATGATCTGACCAAGATTTACTGTCTGGACTTTAAAAGAGACTGTGACTTCTGAGTTTATTTCAGCATTTCTTCGCAGAATTGTCAGATAGGAAACGCTGACCTCTTTTTTTAACATGACGTAAAAGTGATTCCAATATCCTATTGACAGAATAAACAATTTCATTTTTATAGCCCAGAAATACTGCTTAGCGACAGAAATGCATTGAAATAGCCTCTAGGGGAAATAATGTTTAAATCCGGCCTAATCATTGTTACTCATTGGAATAAGCTATTCTTATAAAATTCTTAATAATAAGTGGTAAAAGAGACGATCTCTGGAAAAACTTTTCCGAATAGCTTTCTTATGGAACCGCTCCATCGGTTTGTACTCCTTATGGAACCGCTCCATCCGCTCGCTTTTCAATTGAAAGAACTTTCAATAATATACCACACTGGGATTTCTTGAAGACTCGTTTCATGCTTGCCAGTAATAAAATTACTTACCAGTAAAACCTAGCTTAGCCTTAAGGTTGAACTAGTCGCCAGTTCGAACTCATTGGTGGGCTTGGTCAAAAAGCACGCTATCTCACCTGGCATCGTGTCCGACAGAGATAGTATCAGTGATGAGCAGTTAAACGCTGGTCTACATGCACAAACTCTAGTTCGCACGAACACAAAAACCGTTCAGAACGATTTTAGTAAAACGAGCGCGTAAAAAATTACGAAAAGTCCTTTAGAAGGTGGAAGTTTTATGAAAAAACTATTGCATAAATCAATTACAAATAAAGTTTATTATAATTTTCCACAATTGAGCTTTGTCGGAACGAGCTTTGTTTTGGAGATTTTATACTTATTTTATTACTTATTTACTCCCAAAGTTGCGTTAAAATTAGCAGGAAAAACGAATCTTTTTTGGCTCATAACTTTTTAATTGCTTTTTTTTTAGTATTCTGCTTCTGTACAGACAAAATTAATAATAAGACAAAACGATTTCATGTTTTACTTTGGATGTACAATGTGTAACAGTGGAGTAAAACCCCCCCGAAATTTGTATGGAAAAAGTATCGGATAGTTGCGCCTTAACAACCCGGTACCCACATTCGAAATTCCGTCATATTTCAGTAAGCAGTAATGTCAGGTGCACCATAACGGCTGGCTCACAGTAGCACCTTACAATTTTCTCCACAATTTGATCCGTCGCACTGATTACGTCCACAGCGGTTGACGATTGTGTTATAACTGTGTTTAGAGTTCCGCATTGAGACGGTAAAATGGTGGGTAGTCATTTTCTTTTAGACAGTTCTCTATTATAGTTGGAATTGAAGGAATGTGTTGTATGGAATTGTAGATTGGTTCTATCGTGAGAGAATAGACCATTGCATCCATCTGATGACGTGAGTTATACAGATTATCGATTATACGTCGGCAATCTGTTAAGAGGATGTAGGAGAGGTCATTTGCAAACAAATGACCCCGATGACCCTATGCCAATGTTAACCATTTTTGAGTAATTTTATATTTTAGAATGAATGAAATAAAAATATGACATGCCAAGTGACTCGATTTTTTTTTGACATTTGAATAGGAGTCATAATGGGTCATTTGGTTGCAAATGTCCTCTCCTACATCCCCTAAATGGATTACCAACAAATAACCAATAGCCATGTATAGGTTCCAACTTAACGGATTTGTTGAAAAATGCAAAGTCAACTGTTAAGCTCATTGTCAAACTAAAATTTTATAAAAAGTCTTCTGAGTATTGAGGCTTACATCACATAAACTAACTTACACACAATATCTCTGACTACACTTACCTGCATATTAGAAAAAAAAAAACAGTGGCACTCCGGGAGTGCCGACAGAAGTGAAACCTTGAACAAGATCGCCTTGGTGGAAGAAAAATACTTGTATAGAACATTGGTCCATAATTTTATCTAAATAAAGAGCACAATCGCGTTTACAAAAATAAGGTGTCGGTAACGGTGTCGCGAGATCAATTGTTTTTTCGGTTTATTCCAGAAATCCCCACCGACAAATTCTCACTAGTTAAATAAACTCAGCCTTTTTTTCTAATATTCTAGTAGTTTTTGGCACTCGCCGGCCGTTGCCACGGCACCGCTCGCTTCGCTCGCTCGGCTCGTGCGTAGGGGGTCACAGTTCTAACCTAACCTTTTAACTAGTGGGGATTTCTGAAAAAATATATAAATCCCCACTGGTAGGGATTTATCGGTGAGGATTTCCGGAATATACTGTTTTTTCCATCTCATAAATACCCAACGCGCCTAAAGAAGTCTTCATTTAAAAAAAAAAACAGAATCTATTTAAAATAAAAATCTGCCAGCAGCATTGTCAGTGGTGACAAAGATAACCATTGAGATAGTTATTCCTTGACACCGCTGACTAACGATGAAGTAAAGCACCTTTGACAGCATTATTTTCCTGTATGAAGAAAAACTGTAAAAATCCAGCACACGCAAGCATGGTGTATATGTTTATCAATGCCTTTTCCTTCTTCATATCAATCAATCTGCCTAGCCTTTTCCCAATTATATTGGGGTCGGCTTCCAGTCTAACGGGATGCAGCTGAATACCAGTATTTTACATGGAGACCTCCACAACCCAGTAACTGGCTGTCAGCCTTCCGGGCTTCTGATGACCTGTAACGACTGTCAAAGATCCACGAATGACAACCGGGACCAACGGCTTAACGTGCTTTCCGAGGCACGGAGGAGACCAACCCCGGCAAGCGTAGCTTAACCTGATGAATCGACCCGTGCGGCTGTTATTACTTAGCCACGAGCTCTTTTTCGTCCTTTGTATGACACATTATATTATTTGCCTTACTTACGGTCAATACACAAATATTCTTTATTCATCATAATATGTATTACCTAACACACGTAATAAACACCTCTTTGTCATAGGAGTCACAGACAGTCCGCTGTGCAGACCCTGCATGGAGGACGACGAGGCAGCAGCTCATGTGCTGTTAAACTGCCCAGTGGTCGTCACATACAGGGCCAAGTACTTCGGTAACCCAGGTACTTTACGTGAGATTGTCAGTGATACGAAGGCATTGCTGGCCTTCTTTGAGGAGCTGGGGTGGATCGAATAACCGATTTTCCCACGCGTGCGCAAAATACGCGCTTGACGTGGAGTTGTGGATACCAGCCCGTTTTACCTATTACCTAACACACTTTCTCAGTCCTGCACTCCTGCGCACCCCTCTAACGGCGCGTCGCGGTCTGCTTGCGCACGCGCTGCGCTTTCGTAGGCCGATCCTGAAGATAACGCTTTTAGATTACTTGCTCTTGCTTTTTCAATGCAGTTTGTATGCACTGGTTGGTTACTACTGGTACAAGTTATGTTTATAAAAAATATGAGGAAATAAAAGTGAGGCGGAAAGTAGGTTAAGTAGACTAGGAGAAAGGAAGTGTTGTTAGTAGTCATAAACTTTGCTGTTGTGTTTCATCCAATGAGTCGTATTTTACTATCATTTATGAAAGTGCCTACGGGCGTTTATTCTTATAATTCGTTGTATAGTTGTCTTTTTAACCGACTTCAAAATAGGAGGAGGTTCTCAAACCGACTGTATTTTTTTTAAATGTTCTTTACCTCAGAACTTTCGACTGGGTGAACCGATTCTGATGATTCTTTTTTTATTTGAAAGCTGGTGCTTCCCGTGTAGACCCATTTCAATTTGGTTTAGTTCTGATAATGGCATCCATGAGAAAATCAAAAGTCTTAAATTTGCATTAATTATTTGCGCGACAAATGGATGAATAACTCAATATCACGCCAACCCATTTCAATGATTCTTTTTTTAACCGACTTCCAAGTACCACAACTAAAAAGCGAAAAACAAAAACAACCAACTTCCAAAAAAACATTACAAAGTGAAAAATAACTTTCATTTCGGAAGTCGGTGGAAAAAAACGAAAATTTAAAACCAAAGATACTGAAATGAAAGTTATTTTTTTATATTCTAAGCACTGTTTATTTAATTTTTCTTTTGTTATCTACCTATTTAATAGACAAATCACTGAACCTGACTTGATTTCCGTACATCTTTTTTCGGGTGACCAATGAAAATCAGCGCTGTGCTGTGGGTCAAGGTACCACTATCAAATCGTGTTGTCATTCATTCTTAGGTCGGGCTCCAAACTAATCATATGTCCGTAAGAGCGCTAACACACTGGGACGTCATGGTGACGTTGCCTGCTACGTATCCAAACAATTCGTATTGAAATGTATGACAGTTAACTTACTTGACTACGGTCTGGCGACGTCGCCAATTTGGAAGCGTAGCCACGACCGATCGGCTCCTACGTGGAGACTGGATGCTCTGGCGACATGGCAACGCGTAACCAAGTCGCCAGTATTTTGTATACAAGTAAGTTACGCTTCCCTCACTCAGTGGCCAACTGATTGCCAGGACGGACGCCCGCGTGTTACTGGCTAGTTATTTGGCAAAGTCATTTGGCTACAGTTGGTGGCCAGAGGTAGCCATGGCTACGTAGCCAGGGACGACGTCGCCATGGCGTCCCAGTGTGTTAGCGCTCTAAGTGATACGGAGTATGAAACGCCCATAATTTCGGCCGAAACTACGGTCTTCGTGCTTATGGAGTAGACATCTTCCGACCAGTCGACTGCTAAACTATTGAGCTGAACAATTCCGATTATTCAGACGTCTAATTATTTCCCTTATATAAATTATTTATCTTTAATTACAACATTGTGATGTCAGGCAATCGATAGGCGGCAGGCGCCATCATATAACACCTTCAGCAATTCTCAGATCATTATAAAAAAAACATGTATATTTCTCAACAATAATTATGTATTTATTACCTTATCCGTCGAACATACACTTTATAATATAAAAATCTAAGTAAATAATTATGTCTAGTAAAATAAAAATCCTTGATAAAGAATGCTTCGGTATTTTCCTTGTGGCAATAACTGCGAAATCATACTTACATCAGTTCGCACGCATGCGCGAACACCACGCATACACACATAAATGCGCTTGCGCATATACCACACTAACAAGCGAGTAACGTATTCATTAAACAAGAATGCTATTTACAATACACGAACAATTAGCGAATACCATTTCGCAAAAGCTGATGAAAATATTTGATGGAATCACTGTGATTATAAACAAAAGAATACTATGCTCAAGGCTAGACTAATTGGAGAAGAATTGGGTAATATTCCCATCGTTTGGAATACTTTAGTCCATACAGAATAGCCATAAAAACAAGGATTTTTTCCCAAATCGTAAAACAAATGAACGCCACCATACAATAGGGTAGTTGCCTCGGTAAAAAAAAAGAAATTCTATTTAGTCCGTCTTTTAAATAAATAAAAAAAAAAAAAAAAAAAAACATTTTATTTCAGATAACAAAAAGATCCATAAATTGTTAGTAACATGTGTGCACTTAAACCACTATTGTTAGTAACTTAAAACTAAAGACGAATTTGTGAGAAGACCACCCAACATCTAGACACAATAAAAAATAACAAAATAATAAATAGTCTAACTATGGTATGAGTCTTCTCACAAATTGCCTTAGTATGGCAGAGAAAGTATCTGCCGCCTTTAGATAATAAAAAAATATTAGACATGTATTTTTTGTTTTATCATATTAATAAAAAATAACTTAGAAAACATGCATTAAAGTTGGGGAGTGGGGGCTCGCTACGTCACAACGCAGTATTAAACCTAGCAAGGCGTGACGTCATGCCACATTTTAACTCAATGTATCGCCGTAATCTTTTGATTACGTCAAAAAAGAAAAAAATACGTGTTCAATTTTTTAATAATCAAAAAGGGGGACAAAAAAAAAATTTGGACACAGACCTATTAACGTAAGTTACTGATAAGGACATTATAACCACGACTTATTTGTTTAGAAGATGACACCGCATCACCACTGTACCATTTTGATTTCTAAGGGAAGTTTTTACACCAATGGATTGCCCATAATAAAGTTTAAGGATCTCAAAATTCTTGTAACGATCATCATCATCGTCCTCGTGCCCTTTTTCGATCATCTCTTTTCTTATGACGATGAAGTCTTCTTCATGTAAAAGTGTTTTCCTTGCAGGGTATAAGTACTTCTCCTCCAGCATGAAGATAGAACACCCTGTATCACTCTGTTTATTTTTTAAATATCGCAGCACTATGCTGAAATACCTTTCTGACCTCGCACAGGTCTTTTTGTCCATGTCTTATTTTTAATGTTACTTTTTTAGTGTTTGTATTTTTCTGTGCGTGTCCGTAATACTAATAAGGCTCGCGCGAATCATCGCGCCTGTCTGCGGGTGCCTATAAAATTATTATTTTCTTTCTTTATAATAATTTCAAAGAAAACCATACCTCTATCAATTTCCAAAGAAACTAAACAAACCATTGAATAACAGTTAGTAAAGTTACGTAATTATACACAAAGCGTTGTCAGTTACACTTATCTTCACGCTCTCTTACCGTGACGGGGTGTGCAGAACTACAAACGGTAACAACACTTGAGTACCGCTAGATGGTTTAATAGTACTCAACGGATTTTGAAGAGAAAACTTCTTCAGGCGCGTTGGGCATTTTTGAAATAGGACTAAACAATTGATTTCGCGACACTGTAACGCAATTTACCGACACCGTGGAGTAAAAGACATCAACGCGTTGATTACCGCGGTGCCGATTTTTTTTTCAAGTTTTCACTTCTTAATATGGAGCTACTATTTTGTTGACGCATATAAAAATGGAAAATTATTGATATCTAAGTGTTTTCATATCTAACAGACTCATCATCATCTACCTTTTTCCTAACTATCTTGGGGTCAGCTTCTAGTCTAAACCGATGCAGCTGAATACCAGTATTAATAAATCCTAAGCAGACTTTATTGTTGAAAATGGTTTTTTATTTAAGTGAAGCCATAATCACCATGACGTGTGCTCGGACTAACGATCGCAGCATATTTAGCATATGATTAAAGGAAAGTATTGAGATGTGCATTATCTTAATTGTTTTTTAACTGAAAACTTCTTTAGGCGCGTTGGGCATATTTGAGATGGGACCTCATTTTTGTAAACGCGATTGTGCTCTTTATTTATATTACGTTACGGATCAATGTTCTATGCGAGTATTTTTACTTTAAGGGTTTTGTAAACGCGATTGTGCTCTTTATTTATATTGAGTTACGGATCAATGTTCTATGCAAGTATTTTTACTTTAAAGGTTTTGTAAACGCGATTGTGCTCTTTATTTATATTATGTTACGGATCAATGTTCTATGCAAGTATTTTTTACTTTAAAGGTTTGTAAACGCGATTGTGTTCTTTATTTATATTACGTTACGGATCAATGTTCTATGCAAGTATTTTTTACTTTAAAGGTTTTGTAAACGCGATTGTGCTCTTTATTTAGATAAGGTTACGGACCAATGTTCTATATAAGTATTTTTCTTCCACCAAGGCGTTCTTGTTCAAGTTTTCACTTGTGTCGGCACTCCCGGAGTGCCACTGTTTTTGTTTTTAAATCTTGTCTTCAATTAACTCTTTACCGAGAACCACAAGATTCTGTGCTAAAGTGGATAAGGTTTTTAATTACTTTTTTCTTTTCGAGTGGTTAGTGACTAACCGTACCCTAATTGCGTAAAACACGATCAATCACAATTTGTTTTGATTTGAAACAGATTGCTAATCCATTGCTTCATCGGTTGGAAAAAAAAATCTACTCAACAACGTAAATAACGCAATAAATGTTATTGAACTGTCGAAATGAAACAAATTAGTCATAATCGTTTACTAAAATAAGTTACGTAATTAGGGTACTGGTGTCAGAGTTTTAAAGCCGCCCATGGGCCTCTGACTTGGTTTCACTTGCCGTCGAGAAATATCTCTCAGGTATGCCGGTTTCCTCACGATGTTTTCCTTCACCGTTTTTGAAGCAAGTGATAATTATACAATACGCACATGAATCCGAAAAGTCAGAGGTGCGTGCCTTGGGTTCGAACTCGAGATGACTTGACTATGACTTGGTAGTCTGACGGTCACACCACTAGGCTATCACTGCTCTCAATTAATAAAATATTAATTAAATTACCTATACGTGAAAGTCGAAAGTCAGAAATCCGTTTGATACTTTTTCAGGACTAAACCAAAAACGATATGGATTTATTTGGGTAGATAAAAAGGACTAGAACTAGTTTGATCTCGGAAAAAATCAAAAACTTAGCACACAGACTGAACTGCAGAAACAGCCAAGTAATTATAAATAAACCGCTATGATAACAGCGTTTCATACAACGCCATTAAAAATAATAATGATTTAATATAACATTACGCGAGATCGCCTCAGTTCTCACAAAGTTTAATTGTTATAAAAACATTTAAAAAGCATAATTTACGTTAATTTAGTATTTAAACTCCATTTTCATGACACGCTGCGCGCACGCACTTAATTTGAAGACTTTATTAATCTTGCTATAAATGTGTATTATCACATTAATAGCCCTTTATAGTTTCTCCACTTGCCTTTTATGGAATGAATGTTCCAGATAGGTATTTCCGAGAAACCATACCCTTTACAAACAAACATAAGAAAGTCGCCGAGGCTCTTGACTGACTTCTGCAATATATTTTTGTGCTAAGATATTACCACAGTTACTGTACTGTAGTGCTATTCTGTAACCATCTCGCATAATGCATCCTCCTTTTTAGGGTTCCGTAGTAAACAAGGAACCCTTATAGTTTCGTCATGTCCGTCTGTCTGTCTGTCTGTCTGTCTGTCCGCGGTCTAGCTCCGAGAACCTTAGTACTAGAAAACTGTAATTTGGCATAGATATACATATTAATTACGCCGACAAAGTGGTAAAACAAAATTATGAAAAACATTTTTTTTAGAGTACCTCTCATACACGTAAAGTGGTAATGTTTTATTTTTTTTATTTTTTTAACCCATAGTGAGGGGTATCATTGGAAAGGTCCTTCAAAAACATTGTGAGTTTGTGAAAACCATTTTTGAATTCAGGCATCCGTTTGCGAAATATTAAGCTTTAAAGTGCTCATTTTTGTTAGAGTCAAGTGTCCCCCCCCCGGCTAAATGGTTGGTTTTGGGTGTGTGAAAAAAATTACAACAGTAGTTTATATAACGAAATTAAAAGGAAAACTATCACAGCTAAGTAGACTTTACAAGTTAACGAGTAATAATCGACCAACTTAACTTTGCAGTTGCAAAAACATATTTTCCCATACATTCCGTATGGGAGAACATATTTTACAACTACAAAGTTAAGTTTGTTTTTGGGATTAATTCATCCCAACTACGGAACCCTTCATTGTGCGTGGTCCGACACGCACTTGGCCGGTTTTTTCTTCTTGTCTTCTTCTTTGTGTTTTTGTAACTTTGTGTCTTCACTGTATCCTTAATCTTGGTAATCTGTGGAAACGTCGTGGATTGTACATTTACCTACTTCCAATTATTTTGTAATTTTAGATTTATACATTGTACAATTGTTTGTTTTCCCTAACAAAATAAATAAATCTCACCGTATCTTAGGTGAAGTGAACGTCAAGTGAGCTGTCAGTTGTTAAGGATTGACACTATTGGCAGCTCACTTCACCTAAGTTATCACGGTGAGATTTTTACAGAATAGCACTACTGCAGTGCTATTCTGTAAAAATCTCACCGTGAATGCTAAGGTGAAGTGAGCTTGAAGTGAGCTGTCATTCCACCAAATACTAGGGATTGACACTGTTGACAGCCCACTTTCAAGCTCACTTCACCTAAGCGTTCACGGTGAGATTTTTACAGAATAGCACTGCTGGTCTCTGTGGGTAATGACTAGCGTTGCCAGACGTCCCGTATTTCCCGGGACATCCCGTATTTCCAGCGTAATTACGAACGTCCCGCCGGGACAGACTCTGTTCCGTATTTGAACCTTATTTGATTTATAATTAAGAAATCTATCGCACTACGGTTGATTGACATTGAGAAGTGGAAGAAAATCATGGAAGGGTTTCCAAGAATGAAATCCCTAACATTTTTCTAATTATATCGTTTATCTTCAGTAGGTATGCCTAGTTCCAACTGTTTTGTAGTAAGGACTTTTTCGCAGATGGTCTTGAAACGGACTGATGTGCGCATGTACCCCCGATTTGATATAGAGTGAATTAATGACCATTTTCAAAACTACGACTATAGCAATAACTGCATTGAATTTTATATACAAATATGTTAAATCAAACAAAGATTATTGAAACTTACACGATCTTTTTTAAACTACAAGTAGCAATAATAAAAAATAAGAACGTTAAATATATTCTTTTTATTTTTCCCGGGAAAAAATTGAAATCCCGTTTTTTTAAACAAAATTGAGCATTCGTCCCTTAAAGAAAAAAAAAAACATCTGGCAACCCTAGTAATGACTGCCTATTTTTGTTCCTAACCTCAATTTTTTCACAGCCAAGGTCGTAGGTTCATCAAGCTTCGGGGCGTCCCACTCTACGCTTGCCGATACACGGTCTCTACCGCGGTCGCATCTCTATTTACATCTCTAGATTACTATTCCCAAATTGTGTCTTCTATCTGTAAAATTTTAAAACATTCACAATCATCATTTCAGCCGAAAGACGTCCACTGCTGGACATAGATAGGCCTCCCCCAAGCACCTCCACTTCGACCGGTTCTGTGCTTCCCGCATCCAGCGGATTCCTGCGGCCTTCACAAGGTCATCGGTCCATCTTGTGGAAGGCCTTCCAACGCTACGTCTTCCGGTACGCGGTTGCCACTCCAGAACCTTTCGGCCGCATTGGCCATCCGTTCTGTGAGCATTGTGCCCTGCCCATTGCCACTTAAGTATGGCAATTCTTCGGGCTATGTCTGTTACCTTGGTTCTCCTGCGGATCTCTTCATTTCTGATTCGATCACGTAGGGAAACTCCAAGCATAGCCCTCTCCGTTGCCCTTTGGATGACTTTTAGCCTTCTGATAAGGCCCATTGTGAGCGATAACAAACACATTTAAAACATTAACATGTACCAATTCTTTTTTTAAAAGAAAACACAGACATAAATAATAAATTCAATTTTCAATTTAATGCAATTAATCGTAAAGCAGCTGTTTCCATTAAATTGAAACAAAAAGTCCAATTAAAAGAACAAAAGTGAATGAGTGAATGATGCTCGAGCAAAATCATGCATCTGCTTTAACCCTTTCCCTTTAGCACGGGAGGGTTAACGGGTCGATAATGACCCAATTAAAGATGGACTGTTGCCATATGACGAACAATAGAACGAAATTAACTTTTTTTTTTTCGATTATATGTTTCGCCTTATTAACTTTATTGATTTTGTACTGGAAGTGACAATATTTAACATCCAAGTGATGAAATTTTTTATTCCTAACAAAATGTCTTCTTATCTTTGGCGTTTGAATAAGAAATACCGTATTAATATAGTATCTAAATAAAAGTGAAAGTGGTACCAACTCGATAGGGATAGAATATTCACGACCCACGAACTACATTAGAAATTACAAATACAAAGGAAAACAACAACTATTCACAAGGTTTCGAAGCTATGTTTGACAATTGGATAGAATTCAAGATGGAAGTGTTTATGCATCATTTATGCAAAAATGCAATCAATACATGTCTTTTTTACAAAGACTTGGTACCGCCCATCTTCCACAATCTTTACACAGAGTCAGCACTTGATATTTATAAAAAAAAAATATAAATTATTTATAGGTAGATGCGCAAAAACTGCACCTAGATTTTAGCCTAGATTTCAACAAGAGCAGTATTTTTACGCAACAACAACTTACATCACAGATCTAAGATTCACAATCATAAAAATGTCGTGCCTATTGCGAGAGCCTTCAACTCTCATCGCTTCCAAATTATAGCAGTCTGTGATTGTGAAACCAGGCTAAGAAATAAGTTTGTTTATAAAATAATGAGCCCTATTATTCCGTATTTGTTTAGTAATTACGCTGTACTTCAGGACCAAGAAAATCTTTTACAAATAATTTATTGATTTTTGCTCGATATTTGGATTTCCTGTGTGGCAGTGTCGCTGTCGCGTCGGTACATATATGTAACCCAAATAATGTAAATTTATGTATCTTCAAATTATACTTAAAACCATGTAACTCAATGTACACAATCAGGATGCATAGCTGAGAACAGAAAACTTATGCCCAATTTTCTAAGGTACATAATACAAAAATGTAGCTAATGAAAAAACAAACTGCCTTATGTTTTAAAGTCCTGTTATGTCTGGATCTGCACCCTAATTTTTGTAATACACGATCAATCACAATCTGAATCGTTTTGAAACAGATTGCTAATTCATTGCTTCATAAGTTGAAAAAAAAAGTAAGTTGTTGAACTGTCAAAATGAAACAAATTAGTCGAAAATGTGTTACGTAATTAGGGTACTGATTACCACAAATCTTGAGCAAAGTCTAATAACTCTGTAAGTGCGAAATTATTCGAACTCCAAAAACACAGGCCACATCCAGCACATCTATAGCCAATCAATTGACACCAAAGGGCGATAGGAAGTGCCCGTCGGAAATCGGAACCAAAAAAAAAGGGGGGTGCGGTAACAAGCACACGTGCATGCGCAAGCGCAAGTACCGCGCACCAATCTGGCGCATTGTATGTTATAATGTGAGGGTGCTTTGATAAAGGGTGGAGAGAAGAAAAAAATGTTGTAATGAGTGATTATGAAACTGTTTTATTTATTATTGAAGTCACGTGTTGTCAATAGGAATTTTTGTTATTGTAAAACAGAATTGTTGAAGAAAGTGGAGAGCTTGTTTATTTTTTTATTTTTTTTGTAGTGTGCGTTTTGTTTATGCAGAATACTTAAACAACTTAACATAATGAATGTCACCAACAGTTATAGATAAAATTATTATGTACTAATTTTTAAGGTAATAATTGTATAAAGAAAACACTCTTTTCTTGCTAACATTTGTAATCCACAACACTGTATTATTTCACAATCAAACGACGACTAAAATATTTAAAAAAAAAAATCACGACAATTGTAACAATGTTTAACATTTATTTTTACAGGTCCGAACCCAATGTAAGAGTAACCAATTTCCACAGCGGAGACGTTACCCAAAACCAATCAAAAACCAACAAAATTTAATTGTTTTTGACTGACAGCGATATTTATTTTTATTTTCTGATATTTTTTTTATATTGAATGTCATAATGAGTTAGTTACAAAGAGTTGATTATACATTTCCGATTTTTTTGCCGCTTACAGAAATTTTTGGACTTGTTCCCATGCCTTTAAGTCGCTAACAGCTCATTAACCTTTTCTATAGTTTGACATTTTCCGTATTAATTGTTGTAGCCTAAATAATTATTATAACAGACTTATTTAATAATCCCTGAAAGACTCCTTGATTTGAAACATCTTCTTACGAAATAAGTTGCCGATTTGCCAAAAAGTACAAAAAAAAATCAAATTTCCCACAGATCCATCTTCAACAATAACTCCTTCCTTTACCAACTTTCTTGAAATTTCGAACACATTTTTGCTCATAAAACGCGCATAATCTAGTATCTACTCGATATACTGACAAGATTACATCGGAACCGTCAAAATGTTTTGTAGCAACAACATTTTATCTACAATCTCCTGCATACTTACTTAATAGAGGAAATCGCCAATTGCATGAAACAATGCTCCGTGGTCTACCCTGTTCATGTCAGCTCCAACCTTGGCTATATTCTCCATCACGCTCTTACTTATGCCACTTCTATCAAGAGGGAGAAAGATGGGAGATATTGGAAGCCAATGTTGGTGTTATATGTTGGCGATTCTCGAAGATCGTTGTCTTTAGTGTACGTCCACTATTTTGTCGTTATTTAATGAATGTAAAAACGATGTTGCTGTACAGAGAAATTGTTTCTGTTTGAATACGTTGAAATGATACTAAATGCTTGATAAATTGGTGGGATCGGTTGAATTTCTCAGTGGTATTACTGGCTATGATTGCTTAGATAAACCTAGATTAAATGTAGTATTCGATATTTCTTTTAGTAAACTTCGTTTTGCAATAATTTGCACTTTCTAAAATTATTAGTTAGACCATCGCGTTCGTTTGAAAAGTGACATTGATAATGATGACCATTCCCTTAAGAAGTCGGTCAGTGGATCTCTAGTGACTACACCAAAGATATATAAAAGCGACACTAGTTATTACAAGCTGATGACTATAAAGAAAAACCAGCCACCATCTTTTTTTCAACCCTTTTTTTCCCACAATTTTTCGCAAGCATCATTTGACACAAATACCAAGATGGCCGACTTGCGCGGTCTTTTGAAATAATACAATAATTGCGCATTATTAAGTCAATGAGGAGTCGATTAGATCGCTATATTTATATACCTCGTGTTTATGCTCGTATCGTGAACTGGGTAGGGTTAGCATTTGACAGGTTAGACTGATTTTAATGGGACTTTGAACTACGTGGTTGAGTATGCGTGGTCTTTAGCCAGCAGTCCATGATCGTACCTATTATTTCTTACATCTTATTCCATCTCCTTACGGTGGCAATATGTACTGTGGAGGAGTTCGTGGCTAAGTAATAACAGCCGTATGGTTCGATTCATCAGGTTAAGCTACGCTTGCCGGGGTTAGTCTGTGGATGGGTGACCATCATAACATACCGAGACTCCTCCGTGCCTCGGAAAGCACGTTAAGCTATTGGTCCCGGCTGTCATTCGTGGATCTTTGACAGTCGTTACGAGTCGTCAGAAACCCGATAGTCTGACAACCAGTCTTACCAAGGGGTATCGTATTACCCAGTTACTGGGTTGTGGAGATCAGATAGACAGCCGCTCCATGTAAAATACGGTATTTAGCTGCATCCGGTTAGACTGGAAGCCGACTCCAACATAGTTGGGAAAGGGCTAGGCAGATGACTGTGGCAATATGTTGTTGGTGAACATGGTGAAAATCTGATCGCCCAGTTAACCGACTTTAAAAAAGGAAGAAGTTATATTAATATGCAGTCTGTATATTTTTTATGTATGTTCTATTATTATTGATTATTATTATTATATGTCGATATTTTCGTCAATAGTGGAATAATTTTGAAAATTGTTTTTTCATTTGGTAGAGGAAGTTTGTGTGGTGGTTTCATATAAATTGTATTAACTTCGCATAATACCAAAAAAAAATTGAAGATGTGTTAACATTTTCTAAACTGACATTTGATAACCCTACGTCCACTATTCATTGTTAGTTATCTCATTGAATATCTAATTTTTTCGCTGACATTGAGTGTTGCCATATGTTTCTTTGTGTCAATGTACAGTTTTGCAACTGTTCCTAACGTTATTTGTTACGTAAAATTAGCTGCACATCTCAACAATCTCTCGAGATTCTTCATTGTACGTTTACAAGGAGTGTCTGTAGAAAAGGTTTGGTAATTAAATAATTTTTGACAGAGTTGGGGCCATAACTAGATATTGCATAATCAGCCTACAATGTTCCCATTATTGGGACACAGGCGTCCTGTCAGTGAGAGTGCGGCCCAGTGCGGGTTGGTAGATGTCACATGTCTTCGTATTTTTGGTTCCAGGACATGTCGGTTGGGGCCAAGACTGACCGTTGGTCAAACTAAAAACTAACAGTTAGTTATACGTATCTGCTTATTGCTAACTTATTACAACTACTTATATCTCATTCGTCGTAGATCTTATCCATCCTACCCCTGGATGGATAAGACCGTATTCTTTGTCGTTTGATATTCAATAATCTTAAAAGCTTTCAAAAATTTGCCTGTATTAGCAATTTTAAATCTTATGAATCAACTAGGCACTAAATAAAACGAGATTATTTACAAGATGCAACAGATTACCCAAATTAATAAAATAAACCGATTATGATGATAGTTTTAATTTAGCTTATTCTTTGATTTTTTCCTTCGCGACAAAAAAGTTATAAGATGGTAGAAATATGAAAATCAAAGAAGACAGAGATATTAAAAATTTTAAAAACTCAAAGTCAAATCATTAATTTCAAATAGGTCCTTATAAGGCACTTTTGACTGTAACTTTTTTCAAAAATATAGAATTGATTCTAGTCGCCCCTTCCAAAAGGTAGTTCTCGTACTTATGGAGAAGAATGGGCAAGAAACTCCACCGTTACTCTTTTAATATGTTTTCCAATATTTTATATACATTTAAAAATATATGTGAAGACTATGCACCTGGGATAAGATTACTATGCCAGAATAGGTAAAAATAATTAAAAATTAAGCAATGACAGATAAATTAATTATGTGATAGATACCTACATGGACACGCCACAGACAATTTTGTAGGTCAATCGAAGCTACAAGCCAAGCAACAAGTGATTTTCTGACATCAAATACATTAACAACAATACAACATCTTATTATCTAATACGTGTACCGAATCCAAAACATTAACATGATCTGTAAATAAAATATCTAGCCGACAAACAAATTCAATGCGGCCGCCATCTTTGTTTATCATAGTGACGTCACTAAACAATTGGCTGCAGTGTCAACAAACATTCATCGATAACAATAAGATGACAAGTCCATTCAATAAACGATTGAGTTGTTTATTTTTATATTTTCAGTTTAGGTTGGGAAGTAAACATATGTGATATATGCGATCTAAATTGGAATAGGGATCACTGGCAATAAAGTGACGTTTGCTGTCAAAGTGACGTTTGCTCCAAAAAGGAGGAGGTTCTATGTTCGTAGCGTATGTTTGTTTTTTTTAATGTATTTCCACAGATTTCTCCGTCAATTGTGGACCGATTTTGAAAGTTCTTTTTTTTTGTTTGAAAGGGGTTCTTTCGAAGTTTTCCCATTTAAATTTTATTAACTTAGCTTGAATGTTTTTTGAGTCAGCTTCAATAATACGTATTTTTTTCCCAGTTAGTATGTGCGTGGATGATATGATAAGTTCCTGTAAATGTTATTTACATAGCAGGTATTGGTATTCGAATTTGTGTGGGGTAGGTACCACAACTAAAAAGTGAAAAATAAAAACTTTTCTACAAAAAAAAACAACCAACTTCCAAAAACGAAAATTCAAAATCAAAGACACCGACTTCCGAAATTAAAATTATTTTTCACTTTGTAGTGGTTTTTTTGGAAGTCGGTTATTTTTTGATTGCGTATTTTGTTAAGTTTCAGGATAAGTTTTAAAACAAGGTAACAGACCTTAAAACTTTATGAGAATTCAAGCGTTTGGTTTGAAGTTGATACAGAGTATATTATTTTGTACAGTGATTTTGTTCCATGAAGGTAAGGCACAATGAGTCAAAACAAATGAATTTTACCCAAAATATCCCGTTAAACACATTCGCCAAACGGTTTTTTTTTTTGTGGGTGGGAAATTATCAAATAACTTCTCCCGCTCTGACTGGAGCAGGAGAGCGTGTCAGACTCTTACTGACTAAAACCCACCCGTGTTCCTTCAGTTGCCATGTTGCCGGGGGCCACGATTTCCCTTTCGGCCTTATTCGCAACCCCGGCAGGACATTCGCCAATCTGTGCGTTCAGTTTCCGAGTAAATCACGTGACTGACATTCTTTCAAATGTTTGTGGTACTCGTACCTATCTCTATCATGCACCTAAAAACTAAAGCTATTAATCATGAGCTCATTACGAGCGAAATCTAAGAAAAAAATCATTATTCACCTTCTTTTCCTCAACCAGATTTAGGTTTAAAATCAATCTGCCTATCCTTTTTTCAACTATGATAAGGTTGGCTTCCATTTTAACCGGAAGCAGCTGAATACCAGTATTTTACAAGGAGCGACTGCCTATCTGACCTCCACAACCTAGTTATTGAGTAACACGATACCCCTTGGTAAGACTGGTTGTCAGACTTTTGGGCTTCTAACTACTCGTAATGGCTGTCAAAGATCTTCAAATGACAGTTCCGAGGCACGGAGGGGTCTTGGTGTGTAAAGATGGTCACCCATCCATGGACCAACCGCGGCAAGCGTAGCTTAACCTGATCGATCAACCCGTGCGGCTGCCGTTACTTAGCCACGAGCTCTTCAGTCATATACAGTCGAACTTAGATAAGCGAGAGTTAAAGGAACCGCTATATCTTTTTCGCTTGTGGACGTTTCTCAGTAACTTAAGTTTCTAGCTTATAGAGGTACAGCAGCGACCTTTCTCACATATAGAGGTTGAAGTTGGTTGGGAAATCAAATCAAATCAAATGTTTATTTGTCAGAAATACATTGTTTTAAAGGTAGAGAGGAAAAAAACAATGTTATTTCCACGTTTAAGAGGGCCCTTTCCGGTCCGTCTATCGTCAATGCGAGCATGGTCGAAAAGCTTGTTGTTTCATTCAAGCGCAAGTGAGAATTGCTAACAAGCAAGTGAGAACGCGATAACATTGTGCGAAAAATAACTTGTTTAAAAAAATACGTGTTTTTGAATACGCCTTACAAGTTTGTGAAATAAATGTTTGTCATTTAGAATTTCCATTACATGTGCAAGGTTTCTATGAAGATGTTTTCTTTAATTTTACAATTTATGAGTACATTATGAACGGTCAAAATTCAGGTAAAATTTGTGCTAAAAAGCAGATTTTTGGAGGCTTATATTGAATTTGTTTCGCCAAATTTTTATTTTTTGCTTTCATAGAAACCTAGATATAGTGCACAAGATACCTATTAGTTTAAAAGAATTAAAGAAAGATGTGTTACAACGCCATAATCACGTACGAGCGTTTGTATGAAAAGTATGACGGGTTGGCCGCTCTTAAGAATGAGTCATAAATAGCAGATGCTAAATTAAACTCGACTGTCGCTTATAGAGGTACAGGCAAGTAGCAGTCTCAGTTATAAAGGTCCACGAGTGTAAAACGACTTTATCTTATAGAGTTTTCTGTTTCTTACTTATAGAGGTTTTAGACGGTTAAAATGACAAGACCTGGCAATTACTTTCATTTATAGAGTTTTCTCACTTACCCAGTTCTCACTTACCCAAGTTTGATAGTAGTTAGTCCTCATAAACGAGGGTTAAAATAAGTTCAATCTTGTTAAAAACGAAATTGTTAAAACACACCTGATGAAATAGGTAACCTCGTTAACTTTTACGACAGTCCCAATAAAAGTTTACAAACCTACATACATACATATCGATACTATATTATGATTCGCACCTTTCATCGCCATTAGTTGGATCGTTCCGGCAACACTTTTAGATTTATTATCCGATTTAAAAGGGAAAGGAAGAGTTATGAGTTAAACTGTTTGTGTATATGGTGTTGGTGCCTTCGGAAGGTGAGATTTTGACGGATGAAGTGTGACGATTATAATATAATCGTAGAGAGGTAGATATTATCTACCTAGGTCATTTGGGTTTTCCTCATATTAATAGTTGGTACATATTTTTCTTGGTTTTTGAGCGTGGCAGTCCACAACATGGCCACATTTATGGCTTAAGCCCAAATCCTACTGAATTACATAACATAACATCACGCCTGTATTCCCCAAGGAGTTAGGCAGAAGTGTACCTACCTAATAGTACACCCACATTTCGCCAGTTATACTTAAGTCCCATGTAATAGGGGGCGAGCTAATTCCTATCAACTGGGCACAAATCCAGACTCCTCGCTGTTACTGATATATTCAGATGGACGTGTTCCTTCGGTTGCCCTGTTGCCGGGGGCCACGATTTCCCTTTTGGCCCATATTCGCAGCCCCGGCAGGCATTGGCCCTAGCGGACCCCGTCAATTCTGCTGACATCTCTTTGAGGCGCGCGTGGAACACAACGCGCAGTCGACCCGGGAATAACACTTTGCCTGACCCGGGAATCGAACCCAGGAACTCATGCTTAGCAGTAGCGCTTGCGACCACTAGACCAATGAGGCAGTCAAGTTCTGTTCAATTTCATACTGAGTTACCACGTTTGTTATAACTTTGTCAACATCTAAGTAGTCTTAAGTAAATCTAAAGACCCATTTTCACCCTTCTTAATTTCCACGATATTGTACAGCCGTTTTTTTGGGTCAAAAAACCACGTACACAGCAATGAGATAACTTTAGCAGGAGTAGAATTACTGCAGCCTATTGACATCTCAGCAGAATCATCATCATCATCATCATCATTTCAGCCGAAAGACGTCCACTGCTGGACATAGGCCTCCCCCAAGCACCGCCACTTCGACCGATTCTGTGCTTTCCGCATCCAGCGGATTCCTGCGGCCTTCACAAGGTCATCGGTCCATCTTGTGGGAGGCCTTCCAACGCTACGTCTTCCGGTACGCTCAGCAGAAAAAATATATACAATAACTAAAATATATATAAAAAATATATACTTACTTATAATAAAAATATAATATAATAAATATGTATAGTTTAAATGAGATATTTCTCGACGGCATTTGAAGCCAAGTCAGAGGCCCATGGACGGCTTTAAACTTCTGACACGAGGTTAGTCACTAACCCCACGAAAGAAGATCAGAATAAGCACTGAGTTTTCCAGCTCGACTAGGATCTATAGAATCTTCAGCAGAATCCTGTATCCTGTAAACCTCACGTTTTGAGATCCTATTGAAATAAGAACCATCCTAGCTCTAAAATAACTAATTTAATTCCGAATATAATTATTTAACCTCAAAATAGATACTAATACCCAAATGAATCTTAAAGTCGTTACCCCAATATCATAATCTAAAACTGTTTAATAAAACTACATATTTACAATATTTCAGGGATAAATAAAATAATAAAATATGAAACACCAAGATAATTTGTCAGTCATTTATATTTCTTTGCCAAGATGAAATTCAATATTCTACACCATACCATCACATCTCCTATTCCCCACATAATATCACAATTCAATCAGTATTCTAATATTTACCATAAAACTAACAGGTTACCTCAATTTACAGTAGATCTCCAACCAATCTTATGCCAATCTATCTTTTTACCGACACAGCCACTAAGCACGTCTTACCGTCACGAGCGCCAGACCCAAAAGGTCGTTGTTACCCCCATTTTGACATATCAAATCTTTGGGTGTTGCCATATCCAACAATTACGTATTAATAAATTGAAACCTAACATTATGACACACAAATCCTTCCGCTTTATTCAAATACCTGTATGTATACTTAGCATACTTTATGTACATAAGTAGGTATATTATATTTATGTTGTTTTAAGTGTAGAGTACCTGCCGACCGAGCTCTGATCTAGTGAAAATAGAGAATGCTCATTTAATAGTTTAGGAAAGTTCATACTAATTCCATAAAGTACATACTAATTCCATACTGTCATGATAGTAGGTACTTACTAATTCCATGCTGCCATAAGGTAGCCATCTTGTTCTAAAATTTGGGCGACAGAGCTCTGCTCGGGTGAAAATACGGAGAAAATGAATTTTCCCATTTACGAGACCTAGCTAGATCGATTTTTCGCCCCGTAAACCCCTATATTGCAAATTTCATCGAAATCTTTAGAGAACCGTTTTCGAGAACGTGATTATTTAAATATTGCTCGTTTAATAGTATAGGATAAGTAGGTATATTATATTTATGTTGTTTTAAATGTATGTAGTCATATATGCGTCACAGTACCTCGATCGTGGGACCGCTTGAGACGTGACAACCGACTGCGTTAGGTAACCTTGTGTCTATGTAGGTGACCATTGGGTTTTTTTTTTTGCAAGAAAAATATAGTATTGTAGGCGTAGGCTTTTGAGGTAAAATGGTGATGAATTTAAAATGATTTTTCAATGGCTTAGAAATAACTGAAGGAAAACTAATCCGTGGGCTAAAAAAATAATTTATTGCAATCAATTACATACTAGTGAGGAGCCCGTGACTAAGTAATAACAGCCGCACGGTTCGATCCATCAGGTTAAGCTACGCTTGCCGGGGTTGGTCTGTTGATGGGTGACCATCTTATCATACCAAGACTCCTCCGTGCCTCGAAAAGCACGTTAAGCCGTTGGTCCCGGCTGTCATTCGTGGATCTGTGACAATCATTACAGGTCGTCAGTAGCCCGAAAGTCTGACAACCAGTCTTACCAAGGGGGACCGTATTCTCTAGTTACTGGGTTGTGGAGGTCAGATAGGCAGTCGCTCCGTGTAAAATACAGTATTCAGCTGCATCCGGTTAGACTGGAAGCCGACCCCAAAATAGTTGGGAAAAAGGCAGATTGACATACTAGTGAAAGATCCACTTAATAACGCATTATTTTAGGAAAGATATCACACTTAGGAAAGGCTAATATCCAACAGTGGTATTTCGGCTGAAATTATGAAAGATGAAAATAATAGAAAATATAGTCAAACTTTTGCACAGATTAAGAACTTCACACACAAGTACAAGACAGCTAAAATTACTTTTCTACAACACAACCACCCAAAAACTAAAAATAATACACTTAAAAAAAATACCACTCCACTTATCTAGCTGAACGCATCAAAAAAATATTGCTCAAACAATTTAGATAAATCAGCTATCGGAAGCCCTTACCCGCACGTGCCAAAATTGCAGTTTTCGAGAAACTCCCTAACAAAACTAACATACAGACAGTCAAGTGGCACTCCCACTATCTACCTCTCTATCACGTTTGAGAGCAGCCTGTATTATTATTTTTGAGCACCCTGTACATTTTTGAAGGTACTCCGCCGAACTCAAGTGATTTTAACAGGGTAACGGGTTCGAGTCCGTTTTTAGTAGTTTTAGCTCAGGAAGACACTTTAAGTACCATCGGGTGTCGATTGGTACTTTACGTGAGTTGGTACTTTTAGGTCGTGTCTGATCAGAAGTGTATACCTAATGGTAGTAAGTGGACTATTAAGTTTTAAAGGCTAACATTTCTATTATCTTTTGCAACCCTAGCAACGTCGCAAATAGCTGTCAAACATTACCTGTTTTGATTAATTTGGCAATAGTATGAAAATATGAAATATCGAGTGAACTAGAATATTAATAACTAGCTTTTGCCCGTGACTTCGTCCTCGAGCCTTCCTCAAGAATTGGGCTATTTAATGCAAAAAAATAATCAAATTCGACTGGTAGTTCCGGAGATTACCCCTACATACAAACTTACTAACAAATAAATTTTACCTCTTTATTTTATTTAAATTGCAATTATAACACTGAATTTGATGTTGTAACCGTTTTAGTTAACAAGTTTCCAAATACTTTTTTACATCTAAAACTAAATATTTGGTGTTACAATATTAATTATTGCATTTCATAATCAATATTTTAGTGCACTAGTTGGCCATATTTAATATTTCCATACAGTAATATTGCCAAATTAATCAAAACAGCGAAATATTTGACATCTATTTGCAAAGTTGCCCACTTTCAGTATGCACGCTCTTAAAAATCCCTAACTACAATAAAACTTAATAATGTTCAAAACCATCATCTAGTTTTACTCGACCACAAGCAGATTATTACTTAAAGCTTCATAAAAAAACAGAATTTACACTTAAAGTAGTGTAAATTCTGTTTTTTTGACGTATGACGTCAATACAATAAAATTAATGTCAAAATGTCAACCTGTGCCTCGTGTCTTTAAACTTAGCTTAAGTACTTTGGTTAAACCAAGTGTGACGCACGATTAGTAACAGTTATCCACCGAGTGTTACTTTTGTCTAGACTTTCACCCTAAATTGCTATTACTATGTACTAGATAGAATATAATAGTAACGGATATTATATTCTGTTAATTTGAATATCAATGTTGACAGTTGATATTAATGTCACTTCTTTGTTTCAAAGGTTTACCTTGATTTAATGAAGCCGCTTTTTTTCATACAAAATTGTGATTTGAAATTGCAACGTGCATGTGTAAATAAAACTGTATGGAAAAATCAATGAATAAATTATTCTGTATCTATTTTGCTCTAATTGAAACTTATATTTGCATGTTGCACGAGGTTTATTTCCCGAGCTAACGGAAAATCCTTAATTAAATCCCACGGTAGAGAAGAAATTAGGGATCTTTGTAATATGATCCATATCTTCATATGCTTCTGTCAACCCACATGACGTAATCAAAACAACAACCTGACCAAACCACTATACACTATGGACACTTTAGACATGCTAACTTATGGGAAGTTGGCATGTTTAAAGTGTCCAGAAACCTGCACTTCTGAGGACCTAAAAACGCCACTAATACCGCGATTGATAATGCCACTTATAGCCAACTCATTTAATAATTTACTATCAACTCGATACAAAGAAGAAGATAATCAAAACATGCAAAAAGTTCTAAATAGGACATAAAACAGTGCAAAAATAACTACAACAAAAAGTAATACAAATTATAAAACACCTGTATTTCCCATCATAATGAATCCAACATCCCGTTGTAACAGCTATCAAGGACCTGGCATCACACCGCATTGTTTCCATCTCATTGGACTATCATAATGATAATTGCAATATAAATCACTCGCATTAAAACCAAGGTTATCCGGTGTGCAGGGCTGTCAGAATATGTAATGGAGACTGTTTGTTTCTTGACGTCATTTAAGGGCTTGAAATCTCTGATTAATGTTGCTTGTGTTTCTAGAACAGCCCTACTTCGAATCGGAGACATACTGACAAAGCAAGCCTTGAATGTTCTAATCCAATTATTATCGAAAGTGAGTTTGTTTGTTTGTTACGCTTTCACGCTAAAACGGCTGAACGGATTTGGATTAAATTTGGCACATGAGTAGACCATAACCTAAGATAGGACATAGGGTAGTTTTTATCCCGATATTCCCACGGGATCTAGACTTCTGTGCGAAAATCTGCAATGTTTCTAATGTATATCGACTTAAAAATCTGGGGACCAACCACCACCTCTTAATGGAGTATTATTTTAATTTAATCTTACTTGAGTGTGGGAAAAAGATGGAACTAGACGTCCTGCATAACTCCATCTCTTTGTGGTTGGTCCTCTGAACCTCTATGTTACTCAAAAAGATGCTTAATTAAACACATCAGAAAAATGGACACTCTATTCTCTAGGATGACTTCTTCTGCCTACCCTGCTCTTGTCCAATCTTTAATTACGTCGTTTTGAATTGGAAACTGACAAAACAGCTTACACAATTCACGCCAGTCCATAAGTAACCATTTGTATCAGGAATCTACTCGCAAACACCTTTAATGAAAAAAAAGGATGAATTAATTTCACAAAACTCTTTGACACCCCTAAATCCAACAGATAAACACAGTAAAGTCTTTATTGTGCGTAAATGCACAATTTGCATATTTAATCTACCATGTGATGAGACGGTATCCTTACTGCAACAAATTATGAAGCTGACACACTGGGCTAATTATTGCATCATTTTAGTCTGTTTCACTAGGCTCTGGCTGGCGAAGTGACAATCAGTGAATATGTACTGCATTAGTTGGTAATTTGAGGTGACGTTTGATGTGATTGGTGTTGGTGGTCAAGGTGAGAGGGCAAGGTTGGTGTTGGGCTCTTTGAGAACTGTTAGAAGATTGTATTGTTGTTGAAGCGTCTGGTAGACAACTAGTTATTACTGAAGCTGTTGTTATATGTTTTCTGTCAACTTGTCACTCTATAGTCTCTTCTCTTGAAAATGTATCATCTATAATTGCTCTGTTGTCTCCTTCCACGGGTGAATCCTTTTCTAACTGGTTTCTGAAGATGTGGTCAAGACTGGGAATAGACAATCTACCATCGAATGTCAAGTAAGTAATCTTGTATTTCATCATCATCAGCCTATAATGTTCCCACTGCTGGGACACAGGCCTCCTCTCTGTGAGAGGGAGTGGGCCGTAATCCACAACGCGGGCCCAGTGCGGGTTGGTAGATGTCACACGTCTTCGAATTTTCGGTTCTAGGACATGCCGGTTTCCTCACGATGTTTTTCCTTCACCGTTTTGAGAGCAGTGGTGATAAAATAATTTACACAAAGTAAAGCGCCTGTCTGGGTTCGAACCTACGACCTACAACACGTAAGTCGCGGCCATTACCATTGAGCCACCACTGCTCTCTATTCATCAATTATTCAATCTTATATTTAGCACTTCTCTATTCTACTTTATAATATATCCTCACCAAAATCTCACAAGCCACCATCCCAACACATAAAAACCGAGTAAACCTAAAAAAGAACAAAGCTACATTCTAAGTAATGTCGGTATTAAAATATATAAATATTTTTAACCTCAGCCAGCTCGCACTGTGTCGAATCGCCATTACTATGTCTAATTTGAAATAGGTATGCGAATAACCTATAGACCTCAGATACTTCAGATCTTGACGTGTTTTATACATTTGGCTTTTGAGTTCTGTCCTTGATAATGCAAAAAGTGAAGAACGTAGCTCTGCTTCTTGATATGTGGGAATATAAAAAGATAGTTGGAAAAAGTAGGGCAGAATATAGAAAAAGGTAGAGTTAATACTGACTGAAATATTTGCTAAGACGGCAATAGATGTTGTAATAAAATCACACTTCTGGCAAATACCAAATACCATGTCGAAATAGACAAAAATATATTACTTAATGAATCATCAATTTCATACATGACGTACTCACATTAAACAAGGTAAATAATCCCATAATATCCACTCGCACTTTAATCTGCAAATTAATCAAAAGAGCCATAATCACAATAAGTCATTCCACTTCTCCACGACTTGCTACCATGACCCTCACATGAAGACATTAACCCTTATTAAGTATGCTGCCAACGTCATGACAATTACCATACTAAACTACCATAGATCCATGCGAAAACCAACTATATTTTAGGCTAAATACATGAGAAACACTGTTTTTCACTCCTCGTCACGTAATTTTAAGGTTGAAGAACGCGGAATTGGTGGACACAACGATACTCAGAAACAGTGTGGAATAATTTCCAAAAAATTATGTATGCAGCTTACAATTCCGCTGTTACCGTTGGCTAAGTGGTATCTCTTGGACTTGCAGACTCTGTCTAGCAAGTATGTAGGCGAGTTTCCTTAATGTAACCAGTTCAATAAGAGATAAGATAGTCTCCAATTTTTTTTTGAGTTTAGACTTTGACCAAAATCTCCAAATCCGTATGCTAATATAGAGATTACGGAAAATGACATCAGTTATCAAAATGTCATTGTAACCCTGAACCAGGAATTAACTGTAGACATGATATAAGGTTTTAATTCAAAATATGATTATCTCTTGTTCGTGACAACAGCGATTACTCAAGACAGGCATCGTTCCTCAAATCATCAAAAATCATTGATCTGTCTGTCCGTCAGTACTATAAAAAATGTTCCAATAAGAAACATTGCATAATACGATATCAATTTACACTAATCTTAGATCAAGGTTCGATGACGTCATCACACTATGTATAGAGATCGAATCAAGCCGTGAAACACGTGAAAAAATATATATAGCAAATATAAAAATAAAGTTTAATTGTTTACGTTTGTACATCGAAGATCTCAAGAAAAGCTGACTCATTCGCCTTAACAATGTCAACGTCTCGGTTATTGACAATAAGCACTCACGTAAAAGGAGAAGAGTGCTCGAAAATCAACAAACACTAAACAAAACGCTCTCAGAATATCATAACAAAATAATTGATACGAAAAATGAGGATGCCCGAAACATTTCTACTGAGGATACCGAGCATCCATTTATTTTAAACACAGTTATCATCTAGTATACTTCATTCAACACGAACCTACCTACACAAATACACGTAGCTGGCACAATTAATATGTTCACTGCTTATATCTCCACTATAAAACAAAATTTTACCGCTACTTAACTTAAACAACTCTTAAACAACAGAGAGAGGACTTAAAATCCTTCACCGACGACTCCAAATACGAATTTCAAATTGTTCTCTTGTGGCCAGCTTCTTCTGACATACTCCCACGCAACTTTAAACTTTAAATCCTAAACGATTAAACCGATTTTCCTCCGAGAGGTAGCCAATGTAGATCTTGGTGATGTTAATCTAAAATCGACTGTAAGTGAGGAGGGAAAGGCTGATAATGCAATGGATGAAGGAGTAAGTTTTAATAATAACCCGTTTGTAGCCGCCGTGGGAACGAAGTCGGATATGCGATGTATAATCGTCTGTCGGAACAGAGTGGATGCAATAGTCCAATTTTGCAGCCTTTTACTTAGATTACGTTTGCGGCGGGTTTGAAAATAAAAACTCGTTTGTGCATCGGATGTCTCAAGTTTTCGGTTAGTTTTTAGTAGTGTCCATCTTTGTCGTTTAAAAGGAAATGCGTGCTGCGAGTGAAACTACTGACTACTCAGAAAGTGTTATTAAATGAGAGATATTTTACTCACACACGCAGAATCTTACTTAAACAAACTAGAACCGATGTTTGCTTTAACTGGGACCAAGGTGTTTCTAAAATAGAGGTATCAAGGTTTCGTTTTGAGTTCTATTCAACTCAGAATTGACAAAACCGTGACGTGATCTATAATCAACTTTACAGCCTCAGGAAAGCAGAAAGAATGTAACATTTTTGTGTTATTGGTTACCATCAATTCGATCTTTAGCTACACGAATTAAAATTCCAACGAGCCTTTGTTGCTCACAGCGATCTGTCATGAGCAATTTAAAATCAACATTACCTTCATCCTTGGAAGCATTCGGATGATCACTATTAATCATAGACCTGTTTTACTAAGTTGGTGTATTGTGTTAAGTAGATTTTTTGTCGTGAAAAACATTGTTTGATGGATTAATATATTATTTGTAATCGATTGCGGAAATCCTTTTTTACGAAGGTCTATAATATTGAAAACAAAATCAATTACCGTCAAATCATGACCGCACCTTTTGTTTACATTTTAATGGTAATTATTCTCGTCATCATGTTTGCCGTTTCTTATTGTTCGATTTAGACTTTCAGTTTCGTATGTGTTACATTTTTTGTGACCCTTTGTTCTAGTTTAAGTTTTTCGTAAAAACAAAGTGCTCTTCATCTTTATCATGATATTGCTATGATGTAAATTAACTCTGTGTTACAAGACTTTTGATCTTCTTATGCCATATTTTAATTATTTCTTGATTCTGTTGACATTTTTACAAATAATAACAATATTTTCCCGTTACTAACAGCAATAATATTAATTAAATCTGTTTCTCCATTACCTTCGGTATCTCTTTACGGCATTGCTTCAAGGCTCTAAGCATTTACTTTGTCAGAAATGAAATCCGAGAATGCGTTTCTATCTTTGTCGTCTGATATAATCAGAAGGACCCTAGATTTGGTTACAAAATGTACGTTAATAAACCCACCCACACATAGCTACTGAGATTTAGGAATGAAGTTACTTTAGTATGATTTGATTTATGATCATTTATTTGATAAACTCACTTTTGCATGTCATCATAATCATCAATGATGATTTCATTGACGCTGCAATTAGTATCAATAGTGAACTCTCATAAAATTATAAATACTTCTTTGTTTTTACCATAACCCTTTTCCCTTATTTTTTCACGATTTTAGATGATAATCAGCCGACTCATCTCATGATTTATTATGACCTAAATAAACCTCAACTTCAACAAGGTTTTTTAGAAATATAAATATATGTCCTTATAGAATATGTACATCTTTTTCTTTTACATTATTTGTAATAAAGAGGCGTAGTAGTGTATATACATTCAAGGTTACTGAATCTTTATCCTTAACAGAAAAACATAACGCATTTGATTTGAAAATCTTTACTTATTTATCTTAGTCCGAAGATAAATTGTACTTCATAAAGCTCAAAGCGCGCTCTAAAACAAAAACTGTCCCGTCTAAAGTATCACATTCTTATGCACAAAGTGTGTTTGTCTTAACTCGACAAAAAAGGCTCACGTGGAGACGACTCTATTAAATCTCACACATAACAGCCGAGTAACACCACATTCGTATGTAAACAGGTGCTTAACTGCTCTAAGTTTACTGACATCCGTAATAATACCAATAAATATATATATGATAACACTCGTTTCTATTTCATAACCATTACCTTTTTTATTCGTTACACCATCGTCAAACTCCTTACTAAAGTAGTAATGGATGCTGTCTCCTTCGATAAACTCATGCATTCTAAATCTAAGTTAGTGTGAATACCGTAGGTTGTGTTTTGCGCGTGTATGAGTGTAACTTGCGCAAGCGCAAGAGACGAGACGAAGCTGAGTCACCGAAGCGTCTATTAGGGTCGGCGCACACTCGGTCACTAAGTACTTAATGATATAGTTTGGATAATCTTCTTTGCTTATGTCTTGGCCTAGAGAGGGCTAAACAGGTTTTTATGTGTTCTCGTTAACTAATAACAATTCTATTATTTAGACAGTTAATAATTAGACAATGGTGCCGATTCCCTTGTTCACAAACTAAACTAAATTTAAGTTCAGTGCATCTTTTTCTTTCTATTTCATTAAGAAAAGGACAGAAGATAAATTTTAGTTTAGTCCTGTCAAATTAATCAGCGCCTGTCACTCTCCATACAAGTTTAGACGTGATTAAAAACTTGCCGACTAAAATTACGTCAATTTACGTCAAGCGCTGATTAATTTGACAGGACTAAACTAAAATTTATCTTCTGTCCTTTTCTTAACGAAATAGAAAGAAAAAGATGCACTGAACTTAAATTTAGTTTAGTTTGTGAACAAGGAAATCGGCACCAATGTCTTAATCATATTTTTCATGATTTCTATTTTTGATATTAACATCTTTCCTCTCGCTTTCCTGCAATCTGTGGAACTGATTTCTTGAAAAGGGACGGAAGTGTGTAACAGGAAGCCGGGGAAGCGCGCGCTATTTTATTTGACCAGTGAGCGCGCGCGGTGCTAGAGTTGGCTGTCAGATGGTACCAACCCATTTTCCGAGACGTTGGTACTGTCAGTCGAGATGTTACACATTATATGCGACTACTGCTTAGCTCGCTCGTATTATTCTTTTGGTCATCATAGTTACAGAGTAGGTCACATTTCAGTGACACATTGAATTTTTTAAAGTGGATTTTTCTTTAGGCGCACCTTCCGCTCTTTCTGATCAGTTAGCAAATCTGAACCGTCATGCTCGGGGCGGTGACGTTGAATCGGGTACACTCGGCTCCAGTCGTAGTTTTCACTTCTGTCGTGCGGTCATAACATAAAGCACACACCCTCTTTTTGGAAGAAGAAGAAGAAATTCCTTAACGCGGCTTGCGGTAGGAGTTGACGGGTAGAAATCGTCACGTAAAGAAAAAACGTTATGGCGGTCCATACGACTTTTTCTCTCTTTGTCACTTTCTACTATATACGTGTATGTATGTGTGTGTGTGTGTATGTGAGAGAGTATCGCGTAAGGAACTTCGACGGGGGTCCCCCTACCGCTCTCGTTTTATTTACTTAGTTCCTTACTAGTTTTTCTTTTTCAATAAATCAATGCATTAAATTTAATATACAGCCATGAAACCTTCCTTATGGTAGTGTTTGTTTTTCCATACGTTTTACATCAAAAACATGTTGATATTAACACTAATGGGTTAAGCTGTACTTTAACTGAACGAACACCAAGCGTATCACTATTCATCTTGTCATATAATGTGAAATATGGCGATAATTTACTTTAGTGACACGGAGTAGGGTTATAATGGAGTGTTTAGTAAGACATGGGAAGCAAAATGGCGAAGTGTTTGAAAATACGACTGCGTCTTTTGCTACGAACAGGTGAAAATAGATCTGCTGTTTTATGTGCAGTATTTTAATAACTATTAGAATGTCTTCTAGTGCTTAACATAGATAGAGTTTGCTACATTTATCATTTATATTTTGATGTTACGTAAAAAAAAATTAAGAAAATTGATAATTTCACAGACTTTTTCATAAATGATGAGAGATTTTTGAAAGAGAAATCTTTCCGAATTTTCCGAGCAACTTTTTGTAAGTTACTCGAAAAATTCAGTTGCATTGTTCAATTTCAGTCGCGTTTGGAGACTCCATTTTCTTCATCCTCTGTGTCTACTAGTATCAGTATCTCCTTATACATTTCTTGCTACTATATCTAACGAGTTGTGGAGATTTTAAACACACCCAATATGTAAGTAAACATCATATTTTATCATAGTTTTTCATAATGTTTACACTTTAGGTTAATCGAATGAAGCAGTGTTTACTTTATATGTGTACAATATAATCTTAAGATGGCATGAATAATATATTGATTTTGCACTATTCTGACCATTCTTGTAAAGTTGAAGCTGTCAAGACATTTTTATACGACTCACACAAATAATGAGAAAAACAATAATTATTACTTTGAATATGTTTTCAAATGATCACATTAGAAGCTTGTTTAAGGGGGAAGCGTCAGGGTAGCCCGCGAAATTCAAATTTTTTATTCAGATTGTAATTGAGTAAAACCATATTTGTTACGGCCGCGAAACATATTTTAATCAACATAAAAACTGACCTGCAAATTGCAAAAAACATAAGAAATTTTGAATTTTGCGGGCTACCCTGACGCTTTCGCCTTAATGTGTTCAGTTAAGTCATGTAAGCATTGATTGAAATAATGGTATAAATTGTAGATGAAAAAGCTTTTAGCTGGAAAAGAGATATACACTTTAGGAGAATTATTTAGTTTACAAAAACAGATAATTAAAAAGAAAACCTCAAATTATACAGTGCTGAAAACCTAAATAAATTTAAGGCCTTATTAAATAAAGCCCAGTGTAACCTAACCCTTAAAAAAGCAGTGCCAGCGCTGAACTCGGCGACGACCTCGAAAATTAACTAAAAAACAAACACTAAGAACTTTGAACTTTACACATTTTTTGCTTAGAACCAGTTTGAACGCTAAATTAAATTACTTCCATGTCTTTTGTTCATTTAAATCTAGCAATTGCAACGAGACACATTATTTGTAGTATTTACATAGTGATTAGTATAACAAACACGTATGGCTTTGTTGAGTTAATTTATTTAAGAGTTAGAAATTACTTGCCGAAAATACATAATAGGATAAATGGTGTGTTTTGTCCATTTGCTATCTAGAAAAAGTTTTTGATACCTAAGTTTCTTTTTATTTTATTAACTAATAGACACGTCATGTTTATTTTGTATTAGTCTTTTGATAAAGTGGCCCTTTGTTTAACTTCTTTAACAATATTGTTGTAATTTATTTAAAGAAAAATCCTTCCCCTCCCTTTTTTTGTATTTGCTGATGCAATTTATTAAGACGCAGATATATGACAGTAACCTTGAATGGTAAGCTTGCGTGTTCTGTACTGAGCTCAAGCAACGCGTCGTACGCCCAGCCAGTAATAGGACTCGCCCATCAAGGAGCGCTGTTCCAAATTAGACGCATTATTAATTTATTACACGTAAAATAAAAAGTGTTTTAATAAAAAACGTATACTAAAAGATCAATAATAGCGTTAGACATAACTTTACAAATTAATTTCACTATGTAATATAAACATAATCAAAAATATGCCTATATTAAAATATTAGAAAAATGCTCTAATTTAACATATATTTTTTCTAAATCACTAACACTACTCGTTTAGTTGTCATCTTCAGTATAAAATCATTAAAAGTCGGTTATCGTCCCCTTAAATGTATTAAGTATATGTCTATCTATGTCACTCCCAAAAATAGGGATGATTACAAAAAAAAATGTTTTTGTCCGTTGGGTAGATTATTAAAAAATATTGGAATAATTTTTTCGTATTTAAAGTAATCAAAATATTACGGCGTTACATTGAGTTAAAATGTGCTATGGCGTCACGAGTATGTAGATTTTATACTTACTTGTGACGTAGCGACCCCCACTCCCCATTTTTAATGCGTTTTATTCTAAGTCATTTTTTATTAATATGATAAAGCAAAAAATACTAGTCAATTTTTTTTTATTATCTGACTGACGGACTAAATAGTTTTTTTTTTATCCAAGCATCGTCCCTACTAAGACGAATTTAACGACACCTCATAATATGTTAAAAATAAATTTCTTCAAGCCGTTTAGGCTACAGAGCGTGCCATAGAAAAAGACATACATACATACTCAAAAAACTTTTTCCAAAAAAAAAACCGTTTTTCAAAAAAACAATACACAGGGAAAAATAACTTTAATGTCGGAAGTGGGAAAAAATCAAAAAGGAAGCTAACTCAAAAACTATCCAAGCAAAGTTAATAAAATTTATATGGAACCACTTTGAGAGCATACCCTTTCAGACATAAAAGAATTTTCAAAATCGGTCCAGAATTGACGGAAAAATCGGTGGAAATACACTACGAACATATTTTATAACCTCCTCCTTTTTGGAAATCGGTTAAAAAATTAAATAATTTTTCCAACTGTGCTGATAATAGATCAGCAAGTCAGCAAGGTACATGATACTGGGGTTGAATAGAGCGCGCGATTTCCACTAAAAGTATGCCGAAGAGGTTCTTTTATTCGCCCCATTTTAATGATGATCATTGTACCATTAATCCTAAATTCCTCTTTACCTACTGTGAAATTCAAATTTTCTTACGTTTTTTTGCAATTTGCAGGTCAGTATCAAGTAGTATGTTGATCTAAATATGACTCGCGACCGTATCAAATATTTATTTATAGAATTATAATCATAACAATCATCGATACAACTCTCTAAGTTCATATTACCCTATTGAATGACTATTATATGAAAAACCCTAAGAAAATTTGAATTTTGCGGTCTACTTAAGCGCATCCCCCTTAAACATATTCCAATCTTTTTCTCACAGTTGCACAGCTGTCAGTGGTAATCGTTATAAAATAATAAATTGCCCAATCAATGCGGGACTTAAAATAAAATCCATGATACAAAAAAATGTAGACTAAAAACAAGCTTTTATACGCATTTATTTATTTTGTTTTTAATGTTTCAACTAGATAGGCCAAGGGAAAGCTCTAGCAAAAACCCATTTTAAGAATATACTATGAACTAAATAAAATCTCGAAGGCAATAAAAACGTATTCTAGCATAAACAAAAACAACACCCAATAAAAAACAAGTACTTACATTACATACGTATACCTGTGAGTTACGCAGCTCCATAAAGCTCGTCCAGACAGCACATTACTCTTTTGTTTTACGACAACCTTGCGCGTACGCCGACTGAAAACGCCCCCGTGTGAAACGTTTCAGTACATTTAACAGATGCGCATGATTGCTGATATAATTTGTGCTAAATATCACACTTTATTTGCGAGGTTTTTAGAATCAAATAAAAATGCTTTTGAGCTTATTAATAATGTTTTTGTGAGAAATAAAATGGTCGTTTTATTACACATTATGAAGAAAATTATCATTTAAATTATTAGTTTCTGCACTTTTGTATTCTGGGATTTATATTTTTGGATCAAAATACTTAATCATGTCTTTAAAAAAGTCCATGAAAATAATCAATAATTATTTTAAAAACTTTTTTTTCTCATAAGAAATAGTTAATTATTGGAAATAGGCTATCTGGAAATAACTTGCTATTTTGTAGAATATAAAATAGGTAATTATTAAAACAACTATGAAACATTTTAAATATACGACACTGATAAAAGTCCAACCTAATATTTTAAAACGTTCACAAAAACAGACAGATCAGAAAACTAAAATAAATATTGCAATAACTGTCTAGACTCAGACCTACTTTTTATGAAAATCACCTGTCAATTGCACGTACCGAATATAAAATTACACAGAATGAAATATAAGCCTCTTCTAGTCAAACGTACTGCTTTGTTTTGACTGACATTTAATATTGACCAATATTTGGGGACACTGAAATAGGCACTAGAAACTTGAAATAATATTTTTTAATTAGAAATTGTATTTAATTAGTTTGCTGACTCTGTTTACTTAATACTTATAAGAGTGTTGACTAATTAGAAATTAGAATAAACGCTTATAAAAGCATCTATTTATTGAACTTTCTTTACTTTTTCGTGCGGTTAGTGACTTACCTAGTGTAAGTTTTTATGCCGCCCATGGGCCTCTGACTATAAAAGAAATATCTCTCCGACATGCCGGTTTCCTCACGATGTTTTCCTTCATCTTTTTTGACCCATTTGATAATTATACAATACGCACATGAATCCGAAAAGTCAGAGGACTTGGGTCGAACTCGAGACCTATGACTTGGTAGTCTGACGGTCCCACCACTAGGCTATCACTGCTGCTATATAATGAACTAGGTCAACGATGTCATATGACCTCGTGAAAGGTTCATATAACCTTGAAAAAAAGCAGACCCTCAAAGTAGAGGTCATTGGAAATGAAAGAGGAAAATGGTAAAAGACACATTAATCATTACTCTTCTTCTCTGGGATTAGTGTCCTCTCTTTAGCTATTTGAAATTAGAGAATGTATAAAAAAGGGGAAAGCCCATCCGGAAAACCCGTCTAGCAAATTTTATTTAACAACTTTCAGGAGACCTTCCACGGTTCCTTTTTTACACCTAAAACGGTTACAACATAAAATTCAGTGTTATAACTGCAATTCATGATTAATATTCTAGTTAGCTAGTTAATCACGTTTCATATTTCCATACAGTAATATTGCCAAATTAATCAAAACAGCGAAATATTTGACATCAATTTGCGACGTTGCCCACTTTCAGAATAAACGCTCATTTCTGTCTAACTTAACGTACAGAGTACATAAGTACATGTACTAATTCCTATAAATCTGAGTAGGTGAGGTATCAACTTACTAATATACTTAGTATTCAGCCCAAAACACAGTGGGAGCTATGGGTACTGTGGGAAATACGATCACCGGAACATACACTGTCATTGAAGACGTTACGTTTGTCTGTTTAGCGCGAATTGGTGAAACGAAATGAGTTTGAGTATTTTAGATACCCTGGTTTACTTAGTAGGCCACAGATAATACAATACTCTTAGGTGTTCGAGTATTCCGATAAGGACCAAGCCCGGGTCGACGGCGCGTTGTGTTCCACACGGGCCTCAAAGGGATGTCAGCAGAATTCACGGGGTCCGCTAGGGCCGATGCCTGCTGGGGTTGCGAATAAGGCCGAAAGGGAAATCGTGGCCCCCGACAACATGGCAACTGAAGGAACATGGGTGGGTTTTAGTCAGTAAGAGTCTGACAGGCCCTCCATCCAGAGCGGGAGAAGTTATTTGATAAATTCCCACCAAAAAAAAAAAAATGGTTTATAGGTGCTACTGAGAATTGTCCATGGGAAAGCTTAATTCAGGCTTCTGATTCAAGCTTTTTTTTATTGTCGAGTTATATAAATTGATGCCATATTTCTATTCTGCTAAAAGTCAATTTAAACAACTATTATTTTCAATACATATAGGGTTAAATAGAGCTGACCAGTGCTCTAATCGCGTAACTAATTTGTTTAATTTTGACAGTTCAACAAAATTCATTGCGTTATTTACGTTGTTGAGCAGATTTTTTTTCCAACTTGTGAAGCAATGCATTAGCAATCTGCTTCAAATCGAAACAGATTGTGATTGATCACGTATAACGCAATTAGGGTACTGTTTCCGTCTATTTGGAAAACAATAGGAAAGGCTCGCTATTATAACTAATTAATTTAGCAGTCCACATTCTAACAAGACCAACTTAAAATTTAATTGCAATTATCTGTAGGTACGTCTAATACATGTATGACGATAATAAAAGCATTTTTCAAACATAATTCTTTTACATTAATACACGAACGGAATCGCGATAAAAGTATAGTTAGCAATAAAAGTAATTAACAGATCATGATTTAGATATCCTCACGACCAAGCGCCGGGGTACAGACATGACTCCAGCATTATTATTTAATTAGCCCAGTGGTACTCAACCTTTTGAAGAATCAATCAATAAATAATATAAAGTAAAGATGGCCACGTTGTAGAACCTGCGGGGTAATATCGGTTTTCATGAAAATTCACACCACCAGCTGGGGACACTTTGACAAGAGGTGTTCCATTTTGACAATGAATATAAAATAATTATGATGTCGTTCATCATTCGTTTCATTCATTCGTTCATCATTCAGTAACGACTAAAGAAAATATAGGCGCTTTGACACTTTTGACAGATTGCTAGACCTGATGTCTCAGTGCTGCCATCAAGTGAACGCCATTTCAGAAAACCCTCATTGCGTAACACCGTAAGAATTGCAATGCCTTTCATTTTCACCATTCGACAAAATTAATTACGTTATTTACCATATCGAGCAGTCGAATTTTTCAAACATTATGAAGCAATTAGGATTAGGAATTTCTTTCAAAATCCTTCAAATGTGTGTAAAACAGTGTGTTTACACAATTGGGGTGCTGGATACGATAGGCACATAATCGAAGGAAAATACATTTGAGGAAGGTCTGTACTCTTTTGCTAGATTTCTACCATTAGTGCTGATAGTGATGATTTGGGAATAACGGAAGAAGTTAAAGACAAAGGCGAAATCAATTTGTTCTGCTGTGAAGTTAAAATCACCAAAATTATATCTATTTATTTGTATATACTTTATTGTACAACAGAAAATACATAGCTAAAAATAAGTTTAACATATATAGTTCTGCTATCTCTTCCAGACAACCTTGGAATAGTCAGTGATTTCGTGGACATAAAAATGGGGTTGTCATTGGTGCAAAATAATAAGTCTATGGATACAATATGCTTTAATAGATCTATCTCCGGTAGGTAAATACAGATTTTTTTCATGAATCGACTGCCAATTTTTCAACTTCTATAACCCAATTATTAACGTGCCATCAATTTTTATGAGCCACACGATAAGAAAAAGTTTGAACATCTCTGCAAAGAGTCTATACCGGTTACATTTGGCGTTAGACATTCCATACTTTATGATTGAATCTTAAAAACATCATCCGGTGTTTAGCACTGTACGCAATATCGACGTAAATTAAAAAAAAAACGTAATTTCTATAATATATCATATAGTTTTAAATGGCTTTTAATGACAAAATTATATATCGTTGAAATTAAATCCGACTGCGATAATTTAATTGCATTTTTCTGTCCATGTTCTTCCTTGGAACATGATGTAAACATTTGATTCACACGCAATTATAATAAGTAATTGGCAATGTATTGCAATCCAGTAGAAACATGGTTAAGAGCAAAAATATTTAGACATCGTTTTCCAAGAAATAATCATCATTGGAGCATATACTATAAGTACAGCTAAGTAGAATGGGACGGTGATAGGAGTAAACTATGGGGTAATGGCATAACACACCAACAGTAGCAATGAATGATAATTGTGAACGATAATTTTGAATAATAATTTTTGAATAATTTTATTGTTTTTTACTACTTATTTATTATATTTTTTGTATAAGGGTATTTTGCTTGAAATAAAACCCTTTTTTTTCTTTTTTTTTAATGTCATTCTTTTTGACATTTCAACAACATTCATTGCGTTATTTTCGTTGTTGAACAGACAAATTTTTGAAACATGAAGATTGGTTTTTTGATTTTTGAAGCAATGGATTAGCAATATCCTTCAAAATCATTCAGATTGTGATTGAAAGTTTGTTTCGTAAGGTGCTGAATACAGAGAACAGCATCCCAATTGCGGTACACATTTTCTTTGACGCAATTAATGTTGTCGGAATAGTGTCGTGTACCTACAGTGTGTGGAGTTGTCAAAATGAAAAGTATTGTTAGACACATTACGCAATTTGCCGTTGTAGTGTCTTCTGGCGCAGATTAACTCCTAAACCCAGCAGTGTGAATTGACAACGGCATCCTCCAACTACTGTACCACTGCTTAACAAGTCTCCAAAGACTGTCTTACAGGACTTTAGTAACATCTTTTTTAGGGTTCCGTACCCAAGAAAGAAAAAAACGGAACCCTTATAGGATCACTCGTGTGTCTGTCTATCACAGCCAATAAATGTTCCGAATCTAATGGACCGATTCAGTTGAAATTTGGTACACATGTATTTCTGTGACCCAAAAACGGACGTTTAACGTAAATAAATGAATTTTGAATATGGGGGCCACTTTTGGGGGGCAAACAAGAAAAAAAAAAGTTTTGCTAACAGTACTACTGTAAGACATATCAAATGAAAGGGGTTGCTGCGAGAATCTTAAACATATTTTTTTTATCATTTTAAAATAAATGCTTTTAAAGTTATTTAAGAAATTCGATGAAAATTGACCATTTCCCCCCCCCTTATCTCCGAAACAACTGGACCAAATTTTTTGAAAAAAATACATAGTATGGCTTTACTCATAGATTACAGGAAAACCCATAAGAAGTCTATGGTCACATACAAAACTTACATTTGCAGTTGGAATGTATGGGAGAACATGTTTTTCAACTACAATGTTAAGTTTGTTCTTGGGATAAAAAAAAAACATCTTAACTACGGAACTCTTCATTGTGCGTAGTCCGACACGCACTTGGCCGGTTTTACTGAACCAATCTTAAATCCACAGATGCATTGATAATTGCGTTATTCAATTGTCTCATTACCAGAGTAAAAAATAATAAGTAGACTCATCATTGCCAAGAAAAAAGTATTACCGAAAGATTCAACAAAAAAACGTGAATGTTATCAGTTCATCTGTACCATCACAACTTCACAAGAGTGATGTATTCTCATATGCAGATCGATGCCATTAGAATGGCATCAAAGAAAATTAATCTCTGCAGAGTGTACGTTTCCTGTTCTATGGCATTAACATACAAATTGGTCACATAATGTATTTTCGAACATTAACACAGAATAAACACATTAACCTCAGTGTAAACATGGCGGTTCCCATCGATCTATGTAATTAAGTGACTGGAGATATTAATGAAATTATTTTTATTTTGTAATTCTTAATTTACTCATAAAAACTTAATTATTTAATGTCAATTTTATTATGGAAGACTAGTTGCTGCCCGCGGCTTCGCCCGCGTGGACTCTAATTCTTTTTCTAAAATAAACGTAGACTAAGCCTTATAACTTCAGCTATCTGCTAGTGAAACTCCAGTCCAAATCGGTCTAGCCGTTTCAGAGATTAGCCAGAACAAACAGACAGACGAAAATGTTAAAAATAGTTTTTTGTTATAAGTATCTTTTCATTTGCATTTAGTATTAAGCTGTTATTTTGACATTACAAACAGACACTTCAATTTTATTTTTTATTTTTATTTTTGTTGGCGTATGCAGTTAACACACTAACATTATTTTTTTATAATAACTCCTTTAGTCACATTTTATTATTTTACCAATAAAAAACATTTTTTACGGATTTTTGTCCATCATTCAATCCTTAAAAGATCTATTGAAGCATGAAATTGCCGAATACAATATGGAACTGGGCTTAACAAAAATCGTCTTTTCAGCGCCATACAAAAACAGTGCACCTTTGTGCGTGCACGCATTGCGAACACTGAGTCAGGTGCCAAGTGTTTCTTACAAGTATTACATGACCATTATACTTTTACCAAAGACGAAACCATTCTCAACCTTACCGCAATAAAATAAGGTGTATTTCAGTAACAAGTAGTCACAAAAATTATTTTGCGCGTATTTATCGAACAATTAAAGTAAGAGAAGCCTCGTGCCATACAAAAAGCAGGTTTCTTAAGACATTTCGGTCATACATATGTTGAAGTTTTAGTTAACGCGGCATCTGTCTCCCAAGAAGCGAAAATTCGCGAAATGATCTTCGTTCGACGCATGCGCAGCTGCCGAGCTCAGAACATTTGGTACGTGCCATGAGGAAAAAACTTCTTAGCGACACGGCGTCTATAATTGAAAAAAAAACTTGGGTGCATAGAAAAAAGGAAAAACAAAAAGTTTTATTAAGTAATAAGAAGCCAATGATTCGGTGAAGATCGCAGCTGTTCGTGCTTGATCGGTTGTGTTTGAGGTTTCTGCTGACACCGCTTTAGAAGTAGCGCATATGATTTGCATTTATTTTAAAAAAAAAAACATTATTCTTGAAGTTTATATCGTATTTTAATGCTTAATTTAGAATATAATGGTTGCGCAAAAATTACACAAGAATAAATTAAAATTATCTGCATCAGTTTCAATCAGAACCAAAGTTTATTTTTATCTTATCTCAATTTAATTATGTTATCAGATGTCGGTATCACTTTACCCAAAACATGCATTTGTATTAGTTTCTGTCTGTCCAGCTTCTGCATACACAAGACTGGAAAAAACAAATAATTATATCTTCGAGTATCTTAGCCGAAAGACACTAGAAGTGACCCAACATGTCCATGAGAAAGCATCTGCTCAATACATCTTTACCTGTGCATCTTTCTTGAAACTGCATATGCCTCAAGAAAAAAAAATCACATAATGATACAAAAGTAACTCCAAAACTGTGTGGAACACATCTGCCTACCCCAAGGCTTCACTTTTATACAGGCTAAATTTCGAACACAGCTACAAAAGAATTTAAATCTAAAACCGTCAAACTAAAGTTCAATTTCATCTGCGCACGCGTTTGTTTTGGCAACAACTTCGGCAGTTTTCGGAAGCCGTCGTGTTTCTTCGGACGCGTGGCTATAACAAGAACGCCCGAGGGAAATGTCGACTGGAAACTTAGTTCGGACCCGTTATTTATTTAAAAACGTGTGTTTAGTCCACAATCATTGTCATTGAGTCTTGCAGACGCAAATCGGAGGCGATAAAGTCGAATTTAATGGCAGTTTCCGGCGAAACACTGCGACTTTACTAACTGTTTCATAAATTAATAGTGTTTACGACAACGAAGTTCGTTTTCGTGAAGCAGATTGTGGGAATTCTTTTATAATGGTCGTGTTTCATTGATACAAGTCTCACAAATTGCATACTTTATTTAACCTTTTATAATTATTGTAGGTCACTTGGGTTACTAACAAGGAGTCAGTAATTAATACCTATTTAAAATTTATGATTTCTTATGAATATGTACTTACGAACAATATGTTTTTTGTTCGGCAGACGTTAACTCGGTAAGTACCTACTGTCCCATCTTCATGCAAAAGTTATAAAAAGTCTTACCAAACAAAATTCTTCATCAATATTCAAGTGGGGCTTATACTCTATTGGAGCAGCTAATTTAAAACATCTATTTACATTTCGCTTTAAAAATACATTGTAATCTCAATGCTTAGGAGCTTCTTCAGTAATCAAGAGCCAAACACTCAGATCTTTTGAGCGCATCACTTGAGTATCTTAAAAAAGATAAAAAACTGCCTGATGGACTCCAAAGCAAAAGGTGTTGTGTTGTTTTTTTCGCCAAACATCTTCAAGGTCCCATTTTGTACATCTGCCGCACCTCGGAAGAACATTATTTTTAAAAAGCACATCTGCATAAAGAATTGGTAGCAAAAAGTTGACCTACAAAACTTAGGAAACTTGTGACTTTTTCATTTTAAAATTTTAGTTGTTTACCAATTTATTTGTTTATTATTCCTTCCAAGTATAGCCTTTATGTCGTTGTATTAAGGGTGTGAAGCAATCGATTCTGTAATATTTATGTTGGTGATTACAAAAAAGTGCCAATATCCGTTCTGTTCCGACATCCGTTCTTAAAAATCCTCAGCCAGTGATTAGTGTCGCATGTGCATTGTTTTTTGCGATTTTTTAACTGTTTTCTACGAGGATTGTGAACAATTTATCAAATAACAGACAGACAGCTGATGTTACAGCATGTTTTTAATACTGTTGGCATATTTTTGGAAATTCCACATTTTTTCGCATCTCTTTTTTACTGTTAAAAATCTTGAAGTCTAAAAATAAATGAAGCAGCTTTTGCGACTCCTGCGCCTAATTATGCATATAATTAAATAAGTTTCTGTGACTTTTTAACAGGCATTGTGTACAGCTAGTAAACTTTATTAAACGACTACTTTTCCAAAACGTCATTATCACCTGACTAACATACTTTTTGCTCTTTATTTAATCTAAACTCTAAATGAATCTCCGCCATCTTTTTTTTTTTGCTTGAGTCGTCTAACTGTGAATTAAATGACGGAAGTAAAACCTGCATGCAGCATCCGCCTTCCGAATGTGTACCACATGTACGTAGGTACTGTACGGTGATATTTTCCCAAAGAATCAATGGTGATAGATGCACCTTGTGATATACACTACTTGTCACCGCACCTTGCGTCCGCGCAACTTTTGAACTTATGGGGTTGGTGTAAGTACAAAAACAGACTAATTTTGGGATCGAGATGCGTTAGAAAAAGGATTTCGTGGCCTTTTATTTTTCTGTTATTGAATTGCCTATTAATAAGTCATAAGTCATTTATTAATTTGTTTAACATAGGTGTACAATAATAATGGTATATAAAGATAATAAAAAATTCGCTATGTTACACCAGAGGGCGTACAAATGTTTGTAATTTAGTATTAATATTATATTTATGTCGGAGATGGGTATGTCACTCTCGTTATTATCAGCGATATTTTAACTACTGTGGGCGTAGTGTGGGTAGTGTTGGTTAATGCGCAATAGAAAAACAGTTTGCAGTTCAGATCACATTATAATTTACTATCAAATGAATCACACTAGCTAAATTATACACACACTAGGTGCGACGGCGTTTATTAAAATCACCAATTAACAAAATGATCACAAATTACAACTAACACAATAACTGAGCACCACGAATCGAGAACAGTTACGCGACGTCTTGACTCCAATGCGACCAGAGGCTGAATGTCCTCCTCGCCGTGGCCTTAAAACATCACGACTCTGTAGAAGCGCGCATTTGGTGTGGGTAGATCACTTGATGTCGACAATAGCGCGCTTGCAATTCGTTTCGTGTCCATACTAATGACCAGATCCGTCATTTATGTAATATTTAGGAATTCATATCCTTTCAACTGTCATTAACGAGACACAATAGAATTTTAATTGTAATCCGCCTCAATGAGGCGTCGTAACAGATGATAACTAAAACGATTTAAATGTGCTAATTATTGATTATGTGACATTTTTAACTGCCAGACATAAATACTGCAAAAAAACACAAAAGACTTCAAAAACCAAAGTTACCAAAATAAACGTAGGAATAGTGTTCTTTCTACACCAATGACAGCTGCCAGAGAATATCAAAAAAACAACAGGTTTTTTTGCAAGTTTTAAGAAAACGCCTGTATATTCCGTTACTGCTTTTAAATTAGACCACCAAATCTCACAGATCAGCAGATGTCTTCAACCCGTTAGGTGCTTTTGTGATAACACTCCGGGACTTCTTCATGATCACGTTGTGGACGATACCTGCGTAGGCGCATCTGTTCCCTGAGCGTTTTAATAAGACAACTGTCTAACGTGGTCTTTATGTAGAGAATGGCTTCGGGTTGCAAGGTTAAAAAAAGATTATTAGGTATTAGGTTTTTTTAGCATTGTTCAAATATGTATATGGTGCCTATTTTACTGCAATTACGAAGGTAGCTACTAGAATAATGCTATGTTCAGAAAATTCGTCCTATGTTCAGAAAATCCGTCAATATACATGTTTATATTATTATCAAAACTGGCGATGAAGTCTAAAATCTGAACATTCTTATTCCCCAACAGTAAAAAACAAATGTACTTTTATGTTTAAAAAAAAGTGTGAATGTTCAAAACTCGAATGAAAATAAGTACAAGGTCAGTAGACACATTATTCCAGTAATTTCACTATGAAATAAGCCACAAACCCAATTACCGAGAATCGTAACCAGTATAACTAAAAACATTTCGATACTTAGAATTAATTACTAAAACACCACTTAACATTAATTTCTATACGGCACATTGAGCTCGTCTTTATGAGCATTAACCAACATTTACTCAACTCATCTAATTAATCTCTTGGAAATCTAATTAAATAATATTGCAACAATTTTAGTTCTACAGCATGTGTCAGAGAGGGTGTCATATTTAAAGCGACGATAACCGACTTTTAATAATTTTATACTGAAAATCACGTCTAAACGAGTAGTGTTAATGATTTGGAAAAAATATATGTTAAATTAGAGCATTTTCTTAATAACTTTATATGTGAATATTTCAGATTATGTTTATATTACATAGTGAAATTAATTTGTAAAGTTATGTCTAACGCGGTTAAAAAATTGAGAATCACGCAAAATTTATCAAGCGTATTTTTCTGAAACCTTCAACATTTTAAAGATAATTTAATTATTGATCTTTTAGTATACGTGTTTTATTAAAATACTTTTTGATAAGTATAATAAATTAATAATGCGTCTAATTTGGGACAGCGCTCCTTGATGGGCGAGTCCTATTACTGGCTGGACATACGACACGTTACGTGAGCTCAGTACAGAACACGCAAGCTAACCATTCAAAGTCACTAGCATATATCTGCGTCTTAAGGGTGTGGTGACTATCAAACTAAAAACCTTTTTCCGTGTGACCAACATCATACAAAACTTCAATAGATAGGTAGTGGTTCTCGGCCCAAATTTATGGGACAGTGGATTTTTTTTGCGGAAATCGGTTGTCATCATGGTATGGGCCATGTAATGTAGAGGAATGAGGAAAATGTCGTGAGGAAAGTTTTGAGTATGAATGTGGATGGCTATAAGAGTAGGGGAAGACCAAAGAAACGATGGATGGACTGTGTGGAAGATGATATGGCCAGAAAGGGGGTGACTGTCGAGATGACGACTAATAGAGAAGTATGGAAGAAAGGGACATGTTGCGCCGACCACAAATAAATTGGGATAAGTGCAAGAGAATGATGATGATATTGGTGTTGGTCCCATGGAGAAACTTATACAGTTTAGTGGCCACACCCTTAACACGTTCAGTACCGGGAACCCTCCTGGAGGGTTCACTCAAGTCGTACCTATATGGAATGCCAGGAGCCCACGCGGAGGGCTCATTTAAAATGAAAGTTTGACTATCGAATTCGGCATTATACACTGTGAAAATAAAATCTGATGTATATTTTAACAAGATTAATTAATATATGCGTTGGTTTTAGAATCAAAGCATTTTATAATTTTCTTAATTTTTGTACACGTTGTAAATATTCACAAAAAATTTAAAAGGTAGGAAACTACGTATAGAGACAAAACCCCTGAAAACACTATTTTACTTCGTTTTACAGTGTTTTATAACACGGTTTTAAGCCTAATGCCATTGACCGCCCGCGATGATTAACTTTAGCGAAATCGTAATGCCGGTAACCCTCCTGGAGGGTTCACTTCCAATATGTATGGCGGCATGGTGTATGAGTTCTATGAAACGTGGGTGGAGTCGAAAGTGTTAAATATGTACACTTGTACACACCTTTCTGATACATGCTGTATAAGCAATAAAACAGTAGATATACATTGGGTAATGTGGATAAATAGGTTAGACATAAAAAAACAGTTAAATAAACATCTAATTACCTTTTTGCTATGCGTTCTGATTGGACATTGTCGAACAGCTGTTTTTAGATGTTGCAACACTGGTTTATTGTGGATTGTTTTTTTATTGGCAACACTGTGACTGTAATTAATTAATGGGCGGAAAAACATATTTGCATTTAAAACTGGTCATTGGCAACTGTTTCTTTTTTCTTGGGAGTTAGGTTGAACAGAAAAATATTACAATATAGATTGTGTATATGTTATGCCTTCGTTGGCTAATAGAAAATAATAAATAATATCCATTTCGTTATTTTAGTTAGTGTCAACTTTCAGTCTTACTAGACAGTACGCCAAAATTTTAGGCAAACAAGTAGACATTCTGTTTTCTGTCCTACCTTCAAATATTTTAAAATGATCGCTCCTTGTGGCTGTTATAATTTAGCCACGAACGAGCCCGTTGCTGTTAGTAGGTATTCTATCAAAATCCCCATTTAGAAGTCACTCCCTGAAACCTGGACACAGTTATATTCCGTTTGAAATAAGATTAGACATTTAAACAAACCTTTTTTACAGTCCGTTCAACCGATTTTGCCTTCTATTGCGTAGGCATAAGGATGGCATTAAAAGCAAAAAAAGTGGTTACAAACCAACTGTTTACTGCAGCTGCCATTTGTCATGCTACCAACGCAATAGAAGTCAAAATCGGTTGAACGGACTGTAAAAAAGGTTTAGTTAAATGTCTAATCTTATTTCAAATGGAGTATAAGTCCATGCAAATCTTATCCACAATATTCCAAACGCCACATAGTATCAGCTATACCAACCGCCATGTGTAGCAAGGCACCATAAAACGTTGTTTTTTACTATTTCCACGGATAAATTATTTTCAGACGTATCCCTGTACATCTGTCGATGCGAGTCTTTTATCTTTCGCAAAAAGATAGGTTCCCTCAAAACAAGAGTGCTCCCCTTTGATTTATAAACGTTTTGCGAGTACAAGGTGTGTAAGTACTTGTAACTGATAATCTGTATCTTTTTATGGTCATCTTTAAAGGGATACATCTGTGTTTTTGCTTTTCTTTATGTACCTAGATGTCTCTAAGGTCCACTTACACCAAAAATTGCTAAATACATTTAATGCTAGAAGAATTTAAAACATCTTCCGTTCAATTTGTCAATTGCTTGAAGTTGACAAACACAGAACGCTGTTTTAAATATGTTTTCAACACACTTGCTCGTAAAATGGCTCTTTTTAACTACTTTTGGGTTCACAATGCAGTGTATTAAACATGCGTGCTACGTGCGTACTTTATATTATCGCACTAATGCGGTAATGTGCGCCACAGATAACTATTTACTAGTCGGAGTAATGACATGGCAGCATAGAATTAGTAAGTACTATCATGGCAGCATGGAATAAGTATGTACTGTACTTGGAATTAGTAAGAACTATCCTATACTATTAAATGAGCATTCTCTATTTTTATCTAATTATTTATTTTTGGCAAAAACATAACATTCTTTTGTGATCTACATACAAAAATATTCAGTTTTTATGCTTTTAATATATGTTACACTGTTCGACGGATTCGTGCCTTTGCCTCGCCTGCAACCTGCGAAAACACCGCGACAAAAGGAATCCGCGGGCCAATTTTCCCTTTTTTTTTATATAGGCGATTAGTTTTTTAGTTTACAAAACTTTATTTCGTCGTATGAAACGCGCGGGTTTTTTTTTTTGCGTTTTACATTGATCATTACACACTTGTATCATAATGTAGTATTTAGCGATGTGTAGTGCACAAGTGACCTTTAAAAATGACACAATAAAACTAAAAATCAATGTTCCATTAGGAAAAAAAATATGGGCACAAACTATTTCAAAAACCTTCGGATCCCACTGCGATAGAGCAACTTCTAAATTAATTGTAAATCGACACAGAAGCCTAGTTCGATTTTATTCATTATTCACAACTATATGGATGGAGTACCGAGTAATTCAACGATTTATACCCCGATACCCGTTTTTGTACATCGACTCTTACGCATTTTTGCATTGAGTTGACCATTTTACGCATTTTTATTCCAGTAAAAAAAAAATACGCATAAAAAGACGATCTATAAAATAAAACGAAAAGGGAAACAAATATATAGAATTTAATAAAATCACCAGTATTCACTACAAATAAAGTTTTTTTTTTTTAATGAATGTGTTCTTGAATTGTACTGTCAACGGGTACACACGAAATGAATTTCACAAAGCTATCGTGAAACATCATGGACAGTTGCAATTTGTTTCTTTCAAGATTATAATCTAAATGTCTATAAATGTATAAAAGAACCGAAACACGCGTTACTGTTCAATTATTTTCTTCAAGTAGAATAAAAATAATAGTTTTATAAAAGTACAGTTAATTTTTCCAAAAAGTCGGCCTGTTTTTTTTTGGATTCTAACTAAGTTAAAAAAACGTTCCAAAATTTTTTTTTTTATTATTCTCTAAAGAATCTATAAAAACAACATTGATTAATCTTTGGGTCAACTACTCGAAAAGGTCGCTGGATGTTCTACGCGTCCAATACAACAATGTATTTAGGATGCTGTTGCGACTGCCTCGTTTTTGCAGTGCTTCTGAAATGTTCGCGGTAACCCATACCGACAAAAAAAACAAAGTCTAGACTAAATCAAATGCAATGAATTAAATTATAAAAATGAATTGATGACATAAAAATAAAGAAGCAAATCCGCAAACCCGTTTTAATAATAAATTATTTTAATTTAATTAAACCAATCAGAATATTTAAAAATATCCTAATTTTAGCAGTAATTAAAAATAAGTAATTCCGTCTTTGTTTATGATTCGAAAGTAACACGTCTGTGAAAGATTATAATAAACTTAATTTTAATTTAGAGTAGTTTAATGTGATAATTATACTTTCTGGGTTAATTTTTAACCCAAGAGAAATATTAAACGGTAAGCTGGTCATTCAGTGTAACGAAATTGCTCACACTAACTGTGTGACGCTTTTTAATTCTGTGAATCATCTGTGAAGTACTGTTGCAATCATTCCATTAAGTGTGAAATAGTTTGCGCGGATCTTGCTTGACACGGATGCGAATACATCATTGTGATAATTGTGAATTTTGTAGTTAGTTCAAGCTTTTTTTCTAACTGCATGAACAGTGTTCTCTTATCAAAGAGGAAGCTTGTGAAAAAAGCTCAAAATCAGTACCATAATAGTTATTTATGCAACTGTTGTTTAATAAGGGGTATTAAAACACGAATGTGGGTTTATCACATGAGCGTTTTAATACCTAACCATATACAGTTGCATACAAGACTATCTACACTAGTGGTGGTTAGTAAAACGTATAGCGCTAAAACATAACACGCTATGTGTACAAAGCATCTAGCGTTTGCTAGATCGACTATGACTTCGCGCTAGAAATATATTATTTCAACAAACTAAATGTCTAAAAATCTAAACGTGCACAGCGGAGCCAGAACGGGATGATACAGGCAATATAGTTTTATAGTCTGGCACAGCGCGTCGGGTGAACTCGGGCGACAGTCGGCCCGCATCGTCTGTTATTAGTATTAGGTACGCGTTGTTTCAGTTGTTTGTAAACATGACGGGCACTCGCGAATCGCGATCTTGTTTAGTCTTTTGTAAATTGTAATTTTAACTTTAAATACGGCTATAATATTAAAAAAATAAAAATAAAATTACATAGGTACACGTTGAGTGTTATGGGTTTAAGGATTTTATATAGGGGGTCGAAATTTTCATTATTTTTGCGATAGGACACACTATTTTTGAGATATAAGTAAAAGAAACAGTACTGTTTTTGCACCTGAAGTTCGAGGTGTTGGTGTGAATTTAAAGTTCATGACAACCAATTTTATTCCACACGTTTTTAATCGCGATTTGAAATAGATTTAGTTACGACAATCAAAATTTTAGGTCAAAAACGTTAAATTCGGAATAGTTAAAATGGCTATTCTGAGTTTGATGTTTTTCACGTAAAATTTTAACACTTTTCACCTAAAAGATCATTGATTTCTAACGCTTCATGAGAAAAATATTATATTCTTTCGTGTACAGCGTGTTGTGAGATAACATTCACCGCGCAACATTAAGTCCATCTAGCATGTTGGCAAATAAAATGATAACGTCTCCGCGGTGAGACTGCGGCCGAGTTTTGTAACAACGTGTTATAATGATAGCGTATAAAATAACGCGCTAGAAAAATATATTATAGTCTATAACACGTCTACAGTTTCTAGCGGATTTGAACATCACTAATCTACACCCATGATATGAATCCTATATAAAAGGTTCTGAAACCATTGGGTGTTTTTAATTCAAGAATAAAAAGAATCCCACGAAATTCAGTACAAATGCATGTATGAATGTCGCCTGCTCCAGTACACCACCGCACATGCGTGCAGCGGGTGCCGCTGTCCCCCGCTTAAACGTTCAAACGAGTTGCTTAATGAAATTTAGTATAACATTATAACACTCGTTTGGATGATATTATGGTTACTATGACACTGGCTGTTTTAATGTTGCCAATAAGCAGTTTAGAGGTTTTATAGAATGGGTAAAAAAAAAGTATAATTTTTTTTTTTTAATCATTTCGGAACTTGTTACTAAAGATGGAACTAAAGAGTTATCTTTCTCAATTCAACCAAAAATATAGATAGACACTATTACGGATATCGATTGATACCTATCAGGGATGTTACGGAGCTTCGGTTCTGGTTCCGAAAGGTCGGAACTTCCGATTAATTATACACCTCCGATTCCGACTTTGGTTCCGATAATTTTGAATTAGAGTTACCTATACCGTAGTTCGAACACAGCGATGCACGTGACTAGAGCGCGTATAAACAAGTTTTAACTCGTCACCAGAATGTTTGTTTATTTTAAACTCGCTCGCGCTCGAAGTCTCAGCTTATTGTTTTGTTTGTGGATGTTCTAGCTAATATTTGACAAAGACTGATTAAAGAGATCTTGTGAGAGACCTTCCAACGCTACGTCTTCTGGTACGTGGTCGCCACTCCAGAACCTTCCGACCCCATCGGCCATCCGTTCTGCGAGCAATGTGCCCTGCCCATTGCCACTTAAGTTTGGCAATTCTTCGGGCTATGTCGGTTACCTTGGTTCTCCTGCGGATCTCTCGCATGACCTTATAAAGGCCGCAGGAATCTGCTGGATGCGGAAAGTACATAATCGGTCGAAGTGGCAGTGCTTGTAAGAGGCCTATATCCAGCAGTGGAGGTCTTTCGGCTGAAATGATGATGATTGAAGAGATTAATCAAAGAGATTAATTAAAGAGTCTGAATTATATTTCTATTGTTTCATTAAGCCTTCCCTTAACTCATCTTTCTTCTACTTCCGCCTTCGATGCCGGTTCCGGTTCCGATTCCGATCAATCAAATTTAAAACATCCGATTCCGATTACGGTTCCGGTAAAACGACTTCCGTAACATCCCTGAGACTATACAACTCAACCTACGCTTATAGTTTATTTTTACCCGCTATCTAAAAATCTCTATTTCTTTCTGCAAGTAAGTACCCTTTCACAAATTTTTATAAAAATCGGTGAGATATTTTACTCGTGTCAACGTATAAAAAGTTTAAGTTATCCTTCGCATTATAGCGACAGTAGCAATGTAGGGACTTCTGATTACAACCTACATTTACAAAGCTCGCTGCACACCTTTACCCTTTTATTATAAACGAATTACTTCCAAATATCTAAACGATTTGATAATTAAATTTTTTGAAAACGGTTGGCTCGAATTTAGGGTTTGTCAATCTACACCTTTGGATCGGCAGGTGATCTCGAGGTACTTTTTTAAAGTTTTTTTTTTAATTATACCCATCAGGGCGTCATGTGTCCCGATGAAATCGGTTGACATTAATGTCAACTGACTTCAATATAGAGCGATCTTCGTATAAATCGAAGAACTAAGAATTAATGTTTTTAACTTAATCTTTTATGTAAATTCTATATCTTTTATTTGATCTCTCGGTTCGGTAAATTTTAAAATTCTTCTGTTAACATAATTAACTTTATTTAAATGTTTTATCTAAATATCTTTATAATTTTGTGGGTTAATTTAATTGGAATTAATTGTTTTATAATTTTGGAAATATTTTAATTAAAACAGTTTATTTATGGTCGCCATTATTCAAGTTTTTCAACTATAATGAGTTTCTCAGACATTAAAACATTTACCTAGGTTAATCACCATGTTATAGTAATTAAAGGCTCCACAATAACTGCGCGTACGCACTATCCTACCAAGATAATCTGGTACCGATGACATAAAAGTGTCACTGCACTACTAACCAAGAACATGCAGAAATGCCACTCTTTTTCACACAAACATAACATCACGCCTGTATTCCCCAAAGAGGTGGGCAGAGGTGTACAGCTACATTTCGCCAGCTATATTTAAGAGGCTTACAACAGCTAAAGCGCGAACACTGTCGGACTGCATAGGAAAGAAAAAGAAGCGCGATGACGCAACGCAGGTAATTTATTGCAAAATATGAAGCAATTATCTATTTCCAAAAAATCTATTGACGAAAAACTTAAACACTATTACGGTGTTTGTTGCTTGTAGAATAATCTGACAAAAAGTCAGAATGATTGCATGTAGGTATATATGATATTTAATCGATAAAACAATTTTTTTAAAGTTTTCTTCGTGTTTTTTTTTTTTTTCTATCGTATCAAATTATTTGTATTATATTTTCAACACACAATCTTACTAGCAAATATCCCGAAGAATGTCATATATTTTTTTGATTTTTTAACTGCATTGTATCATAACTACACCTTTAAGCAGTATAGAAACTTGCGTTTAGGCACGTTTAGGTGCTGTAGTCCCCTTAAATCCCATGTAATAGGGGGTGAGCCTATCAACCGAGCACAAATCTAGATTCCGGACTGCTACTGAGTTCAAAACTCTCTTCAAACAAGAATACTGTAAAAAAATATATATAATTCACACTGAAGATGGTCAGGCCAAGTGGTCCTTTTGCCCTGTTATTTTATGGAACGACCAATGTTTAACCCGAACATTTTGTCTGCGTCTGCGCCACAGCACAGCATATGCAAAACAAAGCACGTGGCACCGGTAGCCTGGTGGTTTGCATATGACGCTTATTTGCAACTTTTTTGTGGTTACCTTATTAACTAATTAATAAAAGTTGAATTTAATACTTTACAATAAGTGGATAAAAACAGATGCCTTTATTTAAAACAACAGTCTGACAAACAGACCGACAGCACACGATTTTTTTATTTTTTTTTTTACTATGTAGCCATCTCGCAGTTTTGACCACTGAGATCTTAGCTGCTTAACCGAACTTTCCTGTGCCTTAAGCTACTACACTTAAAGCCTCCAGCCAGGGGCAAAAACTATTCTAAATTAAAACTAGGCGAGCGCTCGCTAAAGGCACCCCCTGTGGGGTACGAACCTCGGCTTTAAGGCGTCGCTGGGGGGAGGGCAGCAAGAAGAGACATGCTGGATGAAAGTTAGATTTTCATCATGATTATTATGCGGGGTATTTAAAGCTACGTGCTCAGCTGCAACACTATTGGCACCTCGTTTTCGATCAAGGGTCGAGGGGAGTATCATTTACTCGGGGACGTGGTCGCGATCGCAAAGGACCTTGGCGACGAGATCGGAATGACGGAAGGCGTCTATGTTTGTGCACTGTACTAGTGGCCCTATTCTTCTCCTGGCGGAGAAGAACCACCAAAATAATGTTATAACTCAATTTTTATAACAGTGCGCTTGGAGCTGTCAAAATCGTAGGTTGTTAGTATCGAATTCACCCGCCCGGTTACCTCCTCAGTGCCCCGACGCCTCTTAATACGGTCTACACAACTTGTGTCGACTCCACAGTTCTGCCTTATAATTCGTTGTTATTGTTATAATATTTTGACGTTGACAGGCGCACAGTTATAAAAATCGAGATATATGACTTATGTTATGATTATGAATGACAGATATACTTCATATTTCAAACCCCGCTAATTTAAATCAACAATCGATCAACTTAGCGTATCGCAGTCCGCTATTGCAAGCGCAGCGTAGCATGACAACCATAGAAACGGGTTTTGTCGACGGAAGAATAGACTAAATGACAGATTGTGATTGTTTATCTGTCATTTTGTCTATTCTTCCGTCGACAAAACCCGTTTCTATTGTGGTCATGCTAAGCGTACCGGACATATTTTAAGAAAGAAAGAGTATTTATTGAGACTCGCACAGGAAATCACAAATCAGTTCAATCAGTTCTCACCCAGGCTGCTCCACAAAACACACCCTCGCATCCAATCTGTCTCAGCCATCTTTTAATACCGATAAATGACAATTTAGTAATAACTTATTCTTCTTCGTTAACCAGTTATAATTTTATAATTAACCTAGTGCTCTAATACAATATTATTAATAGCGATGTCAAAAGGACCAGTTGGTCCTTCTAGTTACCATTTAAAAATAAAACTACCGTCAAGTCAAACTATTAATCACTAATCATCTTTACAAGTAATTACGCTACAATGTTGCAAGCAGGTAAATAGAAAAAATGAAATAAAGAGCATTACAAGCTTTGTCGAAAGGGTTAACAGTAATACGAGAACTATGCAACACATTGCTAGTAAGTAATCTTATAGAAAAAATGGACTAAGTAATCGGTCGTTCGTGTGAGGACTTCTAAATGCGATTTAAGAAAATGCATTATTGCCAGACACATTACGAAACGGTAGGTATTGTCTTGATTATAAATATCTAAAAGTATAACTACGCTCTAGTCTCGAATTCTCGATCCTGAAAGTTCAGCAATAATCACAGTTTAAAAAAAAAATTACCGAACTTACACGGATTTATTTTTAACCGACTTCCAAAAGGAGGAGGTTATATGTTCGTCGCGTATGTTTGTTTTGTTTTTTTTTTATGTATGTCCACCGATTTCTCCGTCAATTGTGGACCGATTTTGAAAATTATTTTTTTGTTTGAAAGGGTGTACTCTCGAATTGGTCCCATATAAATTTTATTAACTTTGCTTTGATAGTTTTTGAGTTAGCTACAAAATACGTATCTTTTTCCCACTTGCTATGTAGATGATATGATAAGTTTCTGTCACTGGTAGCAGGTAGTGGTATTCGAATGTGTGTGGGGTAGATACCACAACTAAAAAGTGAAAAATAAAAACTTTTTACAAAAAAAAACAACCGACCTCCAAAAAAAACACTACAATGTGCAAAATAACTTTAATTTCGGAAGTCGGTGGCAAAAAACGAAAATACAAAACACAAGACACCGACTTCCGAAATTAAAGTTATTTTTCACTTTGTAGTGTTTTTTTTTGGAGGTCGGTTGTTTTTTTTTGTAAAAAGTTTTTTTGCAGAAACAATAGGTACACTTGTCTGACTTGGCAGATACCCTACACTGCCCCCAGTCAGTACCTACTTACGTCTCACTATCACGAAATTTGGCCACTCGTTCAATAAATGAGGCGAATTAACAATAACTTACTAATCATATATTTCAAAGAAAAACACACAACACATATTAAAGACAAACAAACAAATAACATGCGCGTGCGCAATAATCATCCCAATTCACCAGCATCTGGCCAGCAGTTGCAACCACATGATAAATTCCAACTATTTGTTTATCTATCCAAATGCAACGCAAATAACTTATTTATTCTAATTAAAAACTCATTGAATAATGTCTGGCAATTTATCTTGCAAATTATGCCTTAATTCTAAACGTTGGAATAATTATATGGAATAACAGTGCGGATAGCAACATAATTTTGCAATTTATCAGGTGATGTGTTTAGTTTTTAATTATTATAATTTTTGCTGGTATTTGTGGGGGAGTAATTTAAATAATTATAACTTAAATACACTACATTACATCCGAAAGTTTATCTGCAGCTTTTTTCAGCAGTGTGAGCAGTGGTGGCCCAGTGATAACGGCCCCGACTTACGAACCCCAGCAGGCACTTTCCTTTGTGTAAATAATTTCACCACCACTGCTCCAAAACGGTAAAGGAAAACATCGTGAAGAAACCGGCATGTCCTAGAACCAAAAATTCGAAGACATGTGACATCTACCAACCCACACTGGGCCCGCGTGGCAGATTATAGTTCACTCCTTCTCGAAGAGAGGAAACCTGTGTCCCAGCAGTGGGAACATTATAGGTTGATTATGATGAATTTGCAGCTTCATTGGTGGGTCTGAATCATGACACAGTACTGGGTGTATGCATAGTGATTAACATTTGTGCTACATTTCATTGGAAAATGACGCCGCCTTTCATTTACATCCCCTAAAGTAACAAAAGGGTAGGTACAAACATTAACTCGATAATAGCAAAGGAACAAATTAATCAACATCGTTGCCTTAAACACACCTTTCTCTAATTCACTCTATCTTAAAAGACCAACGCTCTCCATATCAACTCTTCTACACCATCCATTCCCATAACTACACTTTTCCAACAAGCTTTACAAAGTCCGAACAACGATCAAATAGAAATTAAATCTAACCATACAGGGTCAGCAAAATTCCAACACAAACAGGTCAACGACTTTGCAAAAGTCTTCCATCGCTCCTCTCAAGCAAGACCCCTATCAAAGCCCTAACTAATAAATCGATGTGCGCCATACCTTACCGCCGACCATACAACGTGTGCCAAGATAAGGACCCTGATAAAACCTGAAATAACATGGTTAAATGGCTATCTAAAATTAAAACCTGCCCACAGAACAGACGTACTAATAAAATCTATTAATAGTTAAGATACAGGACAAACACTAATTCGACCTTTATAGGTTTATTTGCATAAAAATGCCTGTTGGCATTATAAACGTATACTAACATGCATATGGTCGCAATCCTGTAATGGTACAAAGGCCAGGGTACAAATAGACCCGCCAGGCATATAATTGAATTATATTTCAAAATCGGTCCACAATTGACGGAGAAATCGGTGGACATACTCCACCGATTTCTCCGTCAATTGTGGACCGATTTTGAAAATTATTTTTTTGTTTGAAAGGGTGTACTCTCGAATTGGTCCCATATAAATTTTATTAACTTTGCTTTGATAGTTTTTGAGTTAGCTACAAAATACGTATCTTTTTCCCACTTGCTATGTAGATGATATGATAAGTTTCTGTCACTGGTAGCAGGTAGTGGTATTCGAATGTGTGTGGGGTAGATACCACAACTAAAAAGTGAAAAATAAAAACTTTTTACAAAAAAAAACAACCGACCTCCAAAAAAAACACTACAATGTGCAAAATAACTTTAATTTCGGAAGTCGGTGGCAAAAAACGAAAATACAAAACACAAGACACCGACTTCCGAAATTAAAGTTATTTTTCACTTTGTAGTGTTTTTTTTTGGAGGTCGGTTGTTTTTTTTTGTAAAAAGTTTTTTTGCAGAAACAATAGGTACACTTGTCTGACTTGGCAGATACCCTACACTGCCCCCAGTCAGTACCTACTTACGTCTCACTATCACGAAATTTGGCCACTCGTTCAATAAATGAGGCGAATTAACAATAACTTACTAATCATATATTTCAAAGAAAAACACACAACACATATTAAAGACAAACAAACAAATAACATGCGCGTGCGCAATAATCATCCCAATTCACCAGCATCTGGCCAGCAGTTGCAACCACATGATAAATTCCAACTATTTGTTTATCTATCCAAATGCAACGCAAATAACTTATTTATTCTAATTAAAAACTCATTGAATAATGTCTGGCAATTTATCTTGCAAATTATGCCTTAATTCTAAACGTTGGAATAATTATATGGAATAACAGTGCGGATAGCAACATAATTTTGCAATTTATCAGGTGATGTGTTTAGTTTTTAATTATTATAATTTTTGCTGGTATTTGTGGGGGAGTAATTTAAATAATTATAACTTAAATACACTACATTACATCCGAAAGTTTATCTGCAGCTTTTTTCAGCAGTGTGAGCAGTGGTGGCCCAGTGATAACGGCCCCGACTTACGAACCCCAGCAGGCACTTTCCTTTGTGTAAATAATTTCACCACCACTGCTCCAAAACGGTAAAGGAAAACATCGTGAAGAAACCGGCATGTCCTAGAACCAAAAATTCGAAGACATGTGACATCTACCAACCCACACTGGGCCCGCGTGGCAGATTATAGTTCACTCCTTCTCGAAGAGAGGAAACCTGTGTCCCAGCAGTGGGAACATTATAGGTTGATTATGATGAATTTGCAGCTTCATTGGTGGGTCTGAATCATGACACAGTACTGGTTGTATGCATAGTGATTAACATTTGTGCTACATTTCATTGGAAAATGACGCCGCCTTTCATTTACATCCCCTAAAGTAACAAAAGGGTAGGTACAAACATTAACTCGATAATAGCAAAGGAACAAATTAATCAACATCGTTGCCTTAAACACACCTTTCTCTAATTCACTCTATCTTAAAAGACCAACGCTCTCCATATCAACTCTTCTACACCATCCATTCCCATAACTACACTTTTCCAACAAGCTTTACAAAGTCCGAACAACGATCAAATAGAAATTAAATCTAACCATACAGGGTCAGCAAAATTCCAACACAAACAGGTCAACGACTTTGCAAAAGTCTTCCATCGCTCCTCTCAAGCAAGACCCCTATCAAAGCCCTAACTAATAAATCGATGTGCGCCATACCTTACCGCCGACCATACAACGTGTGCCAAGATAAGGACCCTGATAAAACCTGAAATAACATGGTTAAATGGCTATCTAAAATTAAAACCTGCCCACAGAACAGACGTACTAATAAAATCTATTAATAGTTAAGATACAGGACAAACACTAATTCGACCTTTATAGGTTTATTTGCATAAAAATGCCTGTTGGCATTATAAACGTATACTAACATGCATATGGTCGCAATCCTGTAATGGTACAAAGGCCAGGGTACAAATAGACCCGCCAGGCATATAATTGAATTATATTGTAGTTTTGTTTTCAATTTTAGATTTTCAATGGTGCTAGTTTTAAGCATCTGTGGCTATGTCAGCTGGTGCCGTGTTATATTTGCATTCTGTACTGTTGACCTATAACAGGTTTTAAACCTTGCGTTCCATTTAAACTTTGTAGTTTACGCGGATCCTAGCAACAGGCGGAGATAACGTTAGGACCACTGCTAACGCTTATCCTTTAACAGTTTAAAGTTAAAGTTCGCGAGCACATTCGTAAGAAGCTGTTTTCCCATTGTTTGTCTTATTTTAGTATATTCGTGTATTTATGAATATTTATTTGTGCTATTTATATATAGGTATTATATTTATAGTTTGTAATAGGTATATGTGAATCTTTAAATTTAAATAATTTTGTATTCCAAAACTTTTCGTAACTGCCCCCCTTTCACTGTTTGTTTTTACATCACCCAAAGGTTGACGGTAGAAAATGCCTATGACATTAACGCACAAATCATCTGTAGAAAAATATAAAATTAGAATTAAGTCAAATATTACCGATAAATGAAAACGTTGTTACGTTCGTACAAATAACATAACTAATCGAAGAATAGAAATTGAATGTTACAACCACCAGATATTGCTTGGAAACCAATTTAATGTTCATTCAAAAAATTTTCTTTTCTTGAAAGCCAACTCTAGCCAGTGTCGCAGTTAATATAATTATGACGTTTATATGCAAGTCCAACTCAGTTCCAATACCTGTCAACACTATCAATACGTCGAACCCAATCCATCAATGTTTATAGAAAAAATTTAAATTGTCAGAAACAATAACAACACCTCACAGAAGATAAATTCTACATTCCCATAAAAATGTTTTAATTACAATTCCAAAAGTTAATTGAATTACAATATTTCGAAGCCCTTCAAACAGTAAGTTAACCCTCATTTGCGCCTGCTCAGGTAACCGTCCAGATGTTAGAATATTATAAATCTTTCGACCCATTGTCTACGGGCCTTTTTTTAACCATCACTGGACACATGGTTCAAGATTCTGATGGTAATAAGCAGATGGCCGTGAAATATGCTGGTAAGTTGCCGTTTTTGTTACACTGACCACCTTTTGGATGGGGTTTTTTAGTTTTTATTTCTAAGTGTTAAACAATTGGAGGGTTAAATTCATTATTGTGTGGGAATGGGGATTCAGTTTTAGTTTCGGGTCTTCTGTTACAAATGTGGGCAGATATGTACAAGTACTTCAAATCGCGGTCCTTAATTACCCGGAAATTCACGATTACAACGAAAACATTCCTAGAACATGGACTATTGCAGAAATATTCGTTTTTCGACACAAATATTAAGCTATTATAACTAAAACATTATAGGTAATTACTTAATTAGCTAAACTAATAGTCTCAATTAAATTTGAAATTCTTCACACGACAATCAAACCTCGTACACATGTCGAACAAATCGAACTCAACCATAAAGATAGAACCGAGTTAATAAACAGTATTCGATTAAACAATCTTTTATCTAAAAATCGAATGATTCCTAAATTGGAATCGATTACATATTAAACATGAATGTAATCACATAAAGTATACATTAGCCATTTCAAATTTGAAACAACAGACTTTGAAATTACGACTCTAAACTTAATAGAAAAAAGTTCACTTCTCATTTTAACAACAATTTTTTTATGACCTTTTCTTTCACCTTTGTCAATCCAAAACAAACTTTATCCAAGATATCCTAAAGTTGATAACACATTAAATTGCATCCTCTATTTTTACTTCATATACAACCACTCCCACGTGCTCCTTCATTTTAACTATAAATAGTTAGTATTTCATCGTAGAGTCCGACATACGAGATAATCTTAGTTGGATTATGTTAATTGCATTCCTGATTAAAGCTACAGTTTGTAAACTTAACTGGTTTCTAGTCGGCGACTGTTTGGCTGGTAAAACAATGGCGTACTAACTTAATCGATATAATTGCTTCGATTCTAATGGTCTATTTACTTAAGAAACCAATAAAGATAAACAGGGCCACGTAGGCTGTTTCTGATCAAGCACAAGTTATAAAAATCGATGAAAAGGTTAGTCATGTTGATGTAGTAGTCAATAAAAGATGAGCCTACATGTACTACAAGGACCAATTGCATATATTCATTCCATTAGCTGAATGTAAGCCTAAGGCGGATTCAATTCAAGAAATGTTTTTACAAATGCAAGTATACTGAGCAGCATCAGAGGCAATAAGCAAATGATTAATGATAGTGAGTCAAATAGTAACAAGAATATTATTCGCATTAACTTCAATTACATATTAGATGAAGTGCTAACAACATTTGAGATCTAATCTTTCATATAACAAGCAAATAAGTTCGGACTGGAAATAACACAAATCGGTAACTTAACATAAGTAAATGGAGCAAACTTCACACATTTACATTAAATAACTTCATGTAAATTTTGGTCCTTCTATCCGCGAGAACAGAAGGCTCCATTAACTAAGTGTCGTCCTTAAATCCCAGTCCCACAAACAAGAGCTCCCGTTCAAATGCTTCACCAAATTAAATGCTGAGCATAAAGCACATTCGAATTTGTTACAATTCCCCGGAGCCTTGGACACGACAAATCTAACAGGTAACCAAACGCTCATTACCGACCTTCCAATTGAATCTGACACTGTACGTATAGTCGCCACGATTGTAAATACTATACGGGACAAAAATACAACCTATAACATTTTAGGTAGCTGAAGAAACTTTTTTTGACCTTTCAAGGAATTAATTGAAAATACTATACGGGACAAGAATACAACCTATAACATTTTAATGAGCTGAAGAAACTTTTTTTGACCTTTCGAGGAATTAATTGAAAATACTATACGGGACAAGAATACAACCTATAACATTTTAATGAGCTGAAGAAACTTTTTTTGACCTTTCAACGAATTAATTAAAAATACTATACGAGACAAGAATACAACCGATTCTATTTTAAGGAGCTGAAGAAACTTTTTTTGACCTTTCGAGGAATTAATTGAAAATACTATACGGGACAAGAATACAACCGATTCTATTTTAAGGAACTGAAGAAACTTTTTTTGACTTTTCGAAGAATTAATTGAAAATACTATACCTACGGGACAAGAATAAAACCGATTCTATTTTAGGGAGCTGAAGAAACTTTTTTTGACCTTCCGAAGAAATTAACCTTGTAGTCCGTAGAAAAGTGCTTGTTATGTAAGTACAGGCCTGGCCTTGGTTCAACACAAAAGTATATAACCGAGAATGACTACAAAGGATACAATCATTCATTACAAAAACTGCAAGGGCCGAAGAACAGTGACACATTGTCGTACAACATTAACAATTTGACCCTTTTCCAGTGAAGTTAACTTTTCAACACAAAAAGAAACAACAGACATAGCTAGAACATCAACCAAAAAAGTCTTTCATTCACAAATCCCGCGGCCATTTTACCTCAACGCGATATTTTAAATACCAGGACGATCTCCCAAAATTACTGGCGAGCCTAACAGCGCTGTTTACTAAAACAAAACATAAATAAACCGAAAGCCAAAGCTAGGTCAGGTGAAGGTAGTTCTTGCGGAATTCGATCCCCCCTCTTCCCCCCAGTAACCATTCACCCCCCTCTTGCCTGCTAACTGTACTCGGGTTGAGATGATCCTTATTTGAAAGTCGCGGCTAAAGGTTTTAGAGAGAGGATGGGTTAAGTATGCTGCAACCTTTATATTCAGTTTTATCGGGGAACATCTTTTCTTTTTTAAATCTTCTTTGAGTGTTAAAATCTCTTAAGCAAAACCATATTAAGCGGTTTTGATAATAGAGACACAACTAATTTGATGATTAACCTTTAAAACCGACTGAACCCAAATGAAATGCATTCAAATCAGCCTCCATATTCCAATAATACATTTAACTTCAAATCAACACAATCTCATACCTAAACGGCTTAATTATCACCGACTAAAATTACTCTATCAACCTGAATAACTTACAATACATGCAGCAAAATATATCTAACGATCTAAGCGCTTAACAAAATGCTGCGCCGGCGCACGGGAGCGCAGTGCTGCGCGGGAGTGCCGCCGTGACCCGATGTGAGGACCCGATCGGCCTTAAAGGTCGCATTGAATAGTATTGGAATGCTTTTGACTATTTAAGTACCAGAGACAACAGTTTTCAAGTTCTGTTGTGCGGGTATGCAAAGCTATGGAATGAAGGATGGCTTTCAAATTCTTGTGGAATATGCGATTGCGCAGGTTTTAAGTGTTGCTTATATTATTGGGTTTAAAGGGCGTTGAACTGTCGTGATTTGCCACTGTTTTGTGTGATAGAGATGCTTTAGTGCATTGTTTATCTAAAGTCTGTTTCGTCGCATTAAACAAATGACTATCAAATGTAATTATGGCAATTTCCTACTTATTATCCTACTAATATTATAAATGTGAAAGTTTGTGAGGATGGATGGATGTTTGTTACTCTTTCATGCAAAAACTACTGAATGGATTTAGATGAAATTTGGCACACAGATAGTTTATAACTTGAATTACCATATAAGATACTTTTTATTTCAATATTCCCACGGGATCGAGACTTATGTGGGTGAAACCGCGGGGCGCAGCTAGTTTGCAATAAGCCTGTTGAAAAATATGTTAATTATTGCGTCATCTCATTACTGCATACATCTGCATGCATCGTGAGGAAACCGGCATGTCCTAGAACCGAAAATTCGATGACATGTGACATCTACCAACCCGCACTGGGCCCGCGTGGTAGATTACGGCCTCTCACAGAGAGGAGGCCTGTGTCCCAGCAGTGGGAACATTTAAAGGCTGATGATGATGATGATGATGATTACTGCAATTAAATTAAGACACTGATGATTTCAAGAAAGCAAAAACTGATGATATTGATGAAACTATAGCCAGCTTAAATGCTTTAAGGAGCTTTGTCCTAACGTGATTCATAATTGCAAATTGCTAACCAATTAAAGTTAAACATAAATTAAGCTAGGTACATGAACTACAAGTATGAGGAGATTGCCCTGATCTGACGAATTCGTGACTAATAATATAGATACGAAAGTGTTTGGGTGTATATTACTCAATCACGCACAAACTACATAACTAATAATATCTCTAGTTGCAGGCGTAATAGAAGGTTACGAATTTAATATAGCTGTGGGCAGGACAACGTCGGAAGGAGCTACATAGGATAAATTAAAAAAGAAAAAAATTGCCACAAATTACCGGACATCGCTAGTCTAGAATCACAAAAAACTTTTTACAAAAAAATAAAACAATCGACTTCCAAAAACAACACTACAAAGTGAAAAATAACTTTAATTTCGGAAGTCAGTTTTTTTTTTTTTGTAATAAGTTTTTATTTTTCACGTTTTAGTTGTGTTACCTACTCCACACAAATCCGAATACCACTACCTGCTATGTAAATAACAGTGACAGGAATTTATCATATCATCCACACATTTTAAGTGGAAAAAATACGTATTATTGAAGCTAACTCAATAACTACCCAAGCAAAGTTAATAAAATTTATATGGGACCACCTCTGCAATATGACCTACCAAAAAAATCCAAAAAAATACCAAATAAAAAGAATAATCAAAATCAATTCATAATTGGCGGAGTAATCGCGAAACAAACATAAAAAAAAACATTTTGAGAACCTCTTACTTTTGGAAGTCGGTTAAAAATAGTCAATTATCTCAGCCGCTGACCCTGTACCCTAATTGCGTAACTTATTTTCGTAAACGCTTATGACAAATTTGTTTCATTTTGACAGTTCAACAACATTCATTGCGTTATTTACGTTGTTGAGCAGATTTTTTTTCCAACTTATGAAGCAATGGATTACCAATCTGTTTCAAATCGAAACAAATTGTGATTGATCGTGCATTACGCAATTAGGGTACAGGAGACCAAACTGCATTACTTAAATTTTAACATAATGAAATGAAATGAAAATTTGCAAGAATTGTAGTACATTACAGATTGTCGGGTTTTTTAACAATTGGCTAAAACTAGCATGCAAAATTAAATTAATTAAATAAATGAATGAAGCTAATAAAATTGGAACGTACATCATAGTTATTATATTATGTATTAGGAAAAGGAATGTCAATCATTTGTCAAATTATAATAGTAAAATGTCAGTGTGAATGTTTAAAGTTTAGGTAGGTACCTATTCATTCACAGAATTATTTTTCTATAAGCCATTTGAATAACGCTGTTTTAAAACGATTGATTGGCAGTTCCCTATCTGATAAGCCTTTTCAGTACATAAACAAAGTCTCTCCAAGAGGTTAACTATTAAAATGTCGACAGACTACAAACCCGTACAGAATTTTTTTGCCAGAACTTTCAAAAGTCAAAGAGAGGATGCTTGTGATGTAGTTAAAATTAAAACCATACGAAAACGATTTTATAAAAATAAGATTGATTTTTAAAATACAAAAGCAATTGCCAATGCTAAAGCACCAAATATTCAAAGCTAAACAACCTGATAATAAAAACAGTGTATCCTATCAGATGATGATGTAAAGGTCACAGCGAGCGTGTAGGGAAGCGAACCCGCTACCGTTGCTATCTTCGAATAGTAACGAGTCGTGTGTCACGAGGGCGTTAACCATCGTGGTTATAACGGAAAGGGGAAAAGATCCTAGGTCTTGGTCCCGTTGGACCGAAATTATGGGTGAAGATGGGACCAAGTTTAACCAAAGTCGATACTTATGCGAGACTTTGCTGCAGCATATTCATTTGTTTTGCAGTGACCAGTAGTGCTATTCTGTAAAAATCTCACCGTGATAACTTAGGTGAAGTGAGCTGCCAATAGTGTCAATCCTTAGCAACTGACAGCTCACTTCACGCTCACTTCACCTAAGATAACACGGTGAGATGGTTACAGAATAGCACTACAGGTCTCGAATATTATTACAAGGGTTTTGTTTTCAAATAATGAAAGTTTTATCTCTGGTTTACTTTCACCGTTCTTCATAAAAAAACAATAACCACCACCAAGCCAGCTCCTAGCTAATAACTTCCATATGTTCCAACTCCAGTCAAAAATCCCCGAAAGACAATAAAACACGTGTAGTTCCTTGAAAAAGTCCAAAATTCCATAATTATTAGTCAGGTAACGCACGTGCAAACTCATTACAATGAGTAAACAATGGATAAAATGGCTTAGCACATCTGGACTGGATGAGCCCTGGACTGGAAACATCTGGGCCAGTTCTTTGTTTAGTCTTCGGCAAGTTAGGACAAGCTTTTAAATTTTATATGGACTGTTATAATTAGCAGACAAAAATAAAAGTTATTTTGTCTCACTGCTTGGGTGTTCTTTTTAATTGATCATAATGACGTGGCGCTGTACATTTTTAAATTATTACGACAATTAAAAAAAAATGCAACTTCCAATAACTTTTCATTTAATTTCCGTCTTTTTCAGCCTAAATCTATAATTTTTTTAACAATATAACACTTTTTTGTGAAAACGTGTTAATTGGGATCACCACTGACAACCATAAAAAACAATAGAAGCGGATAATGGTGCCGATTCCCTTGTTCACAAACTAAACTAAATTTAAGTTCAGTGCATCTTTTTCTTTCTATTTCATTACGAAAAGGACAGAAGATAAATTTTAGTTTAGTCCTGTCAAATTAATCAGCGCCTGTCACTACTCCATACAAGTTTAGTCGTGATTAAAAACTTGTCTACTAAAATTACGTCAATTTACGTCAAGCGCTGTTAATTTGACAGGACTAAAGTAAAATTTATCTTCTGTCCTTTTTTTAATGAAATAGAAAGAAAAAGATGCACTGAACTTAAATTTAGTTTAGTTTGTGAACAAGGGAATCGACACCAATATTAGTTAAGGACTATTAATTACTCATAATGATGCAACCTCTATCAATCTAAGCTGAATCTTTTACAAGATGTGGTTTCCAAGAATCTAATATCTGACCCTTTGAGCTTTGTTTGCGGAAAAAACATGAGTAATCCAATACATCTCATTGCCAAGTTAATAATCATGAACATAAGTGCATAACTGCATCAATTGATTCAGCTTTGCATCACCAGCACCATGATCATGATCTAGGATACAATGATTCATTGTGAAGACGTCATATAATGAAGCAGTTGCAATAATACCCACTCGTATAAACAAATTACTTGTAATAATGGTTATTATTTTATAGGTTATATAAAATATAAACTAGAAATAATTTTGTTATTATTGCTTGTGCTCTTCTTCATGGTTTTATGTCTTTAAGATTTATTTCAATGTGGCAAGGAGTTCTTAATTGTTAAAAGGGATTGCCGTATTTAGTGACGTCATCAGTGTTAGTTATAAAAATTAATACTTATCTTTGTACAATTCTTGGTCCTTAGACCCATGGATGGTCTTAAGCGACTGATTGCTTTCCTTCTATCCTGATTAGCTATTGTAACCTTATTGGTAAAGTCAAAACAGAGAAATGGGGTGAGTTTAAAATAATCAAATTCAATCATTATTTTTAGCGTTAAATTTTATATAGTCCCGGACATAAACGAATCTGTTACACAAGACTTCAGAGAGATTTAAAATGGTAGGTATTTAATTTACTTTTTAAAGACCTCCAAAGGTCAAAGATTGAAGAATGTCATAACATACCGGAGCTTCTTACATTATTTGAGGTCACATTTTCACCGACGGAAACCTCACCTTCGGAAGAGCTTAACATAACTTCATGTAAAACATCTCGGGTGCACCTTTTTGGGGATCTGCAATAGTTGATTAAAATCCGAACCGACGGCATTCTATGCCAAAGAAGAGCTATGAAATGTAAATCCAAAAGTTCTAAACAAAAATATCTTCTCTTCTAAAATTGTTTGATTAAATCCATAGAATGTTTCAAATAGCCATTATCAACGAACTGACCCATGAATGTAAATTCTGAATGAACTTATGTTGAAGATTTAAATAGTTGTTATGGTCCTCGTTGTGATCTACTGGACGATTAACCAATACTGGACTAGTATCCAGCTGCATCCGGTTAGACTGGAAGCTGACCCCAACATCGTTGGGAAATGGCTAACCAGATGATGATATAACCTACTGAACCATTTCATCAATTCGAATTGACCATCTTTTTCTGCTTCATGACCCGTAAAATATTTCACAACAAATTATAATAATGTATCATCTTAAAATATTTGCAGGTTCAGTCTGAAGACATGACTCATCTTGGTTTCCCATGGTTCGTGAGACGGTAATCATGAATCACACTTTGATAAAAATATTAACTATACAATTGTAAATGTCAGTGGTCATGAGTTTCTTGCGCGGATTTTTTATATCACTTATTGCTTCAAGTTTATCTAGTTAAGCCTCATCAGTAATGATTAGGAAGTACACTTCGATATTTCTGCTTAGAAGATTGATATTAAATAATATTGATCAAAACGAAAAGCTTGGACTTCATTCTGCCATGATCCTTAAATAATAAGATCTGTCTCTGAAAAGCTCTGTAACAAAAATATGGTAACTTTGTACTTTTTCTGGGAGACAAATCAAATAACTAGACGTGTATATCTGTAGAATGAAAGCAAGCAATTTTAAACAGCTTAGAGTTCCTCAGGGTTGCATTTTCGGACCACATCCAATTTCACTAAAATGCTTAATGAAGAAGGAGCTTATTAAAGCACTTTCTAAGGATGTAAAAACACCCACCAAAAATAACGAAAAGAATCACGTATGTAACTTATATGCAAAGAAAGGATTGTAGACGCGCAGAGGTAGAAGTACATCTTGATCCGTTACGAAATAGTCCCATACGATTATTGCAGACATCAAAATCTTGTGTGTCTTAGACCTCATGAATAAGTTACAAAAGGACCTTACTCTTTCGAAGTTATGACACTTTACAATCAATATTGCTAAACAGGTATAAGCCTTAATCCTATTGAGTAAATTCCGAAGAACTCATCGGTAACACTAACTCGGTGGTTGAACCTGTTTTTAACGCAACACTATTTAAATATCAGTCGGTTTCGTCTATACAAATGTCAACTGAACTGTTAATAGAGTTAACAAGAGTATAGGTTATGTGCTTCGGTATTAGTACGGCTGCAATCCTATTGCGTAGCCGTGTTGGTGCTAATTGGGATTCCGCGATTAATACTAGCTTATGCAACCGACTTGAAATGAAAATTTATGATAATTTATTCAAAATTATCTGGGAGCTTCCTTATATCAAATTATAATATATTAATTATATCTAGATAAACCTCAGAGCAATGGTGGCCCAGTGGTAACGGCCGCGACTTACGAGTTGTAGGTCGTAGGTTCGAACCCAGATAGGCGCTTTACTTTGTATAAATTATTTCATCACCACTGCTCTCAAAACGGTGAAAGAAAACATCGTGAAGAAACCGGCATGTCCTAGAACCGAAAATCCGAAGACATGTGACATCTACCAACCCGCACTGGGCCCGCATGGTGGGTTACGGCCCACTCCCTCTCACAGAGAGGAGGCTTGTGTCCCAGCAGTGGGAACATTTATAGGCTGATGATGAAACCTCTGCCTAAACCCTTCAATGATTAGAGGTGTGATGTTATGTAATTATATCACAATTATTGGAGCTTTCTTCTAAAATACCATCCTTAAGCACAAATTTCATCCCTGTTTTGGATACCTAATGCTTTCCTGTCTATCATAATTCTTTGGTATATAAATATCATGGATCCAGTAGAGCAATTACAAGTCATCTTTTAATTAACCGTTACATCTTAATTGAGTAATTTGCATCCGAACAGTTTCGCATTTATCATTTTTGTGGGACGTGAGATTTTATATATCGTCCTTCACGCAGCTACTTTTAATTTCGTCTATATCTTTACGTAGTTTATTTACTTCAAAATGATTCTTTACCTCTCCTACCAAATTGCTGACTTTATACTTAGACTACCAGACCTGACCTGTTAGTTCATCAGTTATGTGTTTAATAAGGGTTTAACAACTAAGATAATGAACATTCCCACACCAAATTGTAAAGTCAGTTACTGGATGAATCACTGAGCCTTCCCATGACACCATAAACCGATAATGACTCATCAATGACATAGAATGCCGTGATAACGTGAACCAACACGTTACCGAATAACTGTTGTTTAAAGACTAGCTTCAGTGGGCCATAATCTAGGCAGATTGAAACCTGATTGAGTAGGCACAGGAATGTCTAGATAGCTAAATCATGTATCGGTCTTTTATTTTTATTTGCTGTTATGTGATATAAATCAATTTAAGCAACTGTTTATGTAGTTACTATTTTATTTACCAGAGAGGATATGTAAGGTTGTTGATTCTATTCGATTCTCAAGTCCGTTTTTGTTATTTTTTGGATGTATATTGCCTCCATGGCCGCGTCCTAACCGAAAGCAACTGTTGTGAGAGTAGGGATTATCGTGTTCATCCATATAAATTTGACACACTAGCTAGCACTCGTCTATACAATTAATTCGCGTATGTACGTCAGTATACAGGTAAATGATCTCGTTATCGCAAATTCGTGCGACAATCACCTTAAGTTAGGACGCAGGGTATGGCATTTTATTGTGAGTTACGATATTCATCATTGGCTAAATGACGATGATCTAAGTCCTAATCTTGAACCATTTTGGGAACGTAAAAATTTCAATTTTATCATTCATGCCAATATTACCAATACTAACTTCAATATTCAAAGAAACATTTCTCTTTAAGATGTTACAGGTGAAATAGTGTCAACAAGTTACTAGTAAGAAAGGGCAATACATAAACTATGTGAAGATAACCCCGACAGAAGCGAAACCTATTGCTTAGACATAACATATTAGGTAATTTCACTAGATTAGCGTTAGAATTACCTAATTGTATTTACTATTTACATAGAGTTTCTTAGTGTTGAGTTTTTTCCCCGTCGATGTCATCAAAGCCAACTTAGGGGTCCCCAAACTGGGGATCAGCAGTATTATCATCATCATCTTCTCCTTAAGTAATCTTGTGAATGCAGCAAGAGCAGTAGTAGTGATGGCCTATGAAGCCAAGTCAGAGGCCCATGGGCGGCTTTAAAACTCTGACACCAAGTTAGTCACTAACCACACTAAAAGAAGAAGTGGTGGCCCAGTGGTGATGGCCCAGTACGAGTTGTAGGTCGTGGGTTCGAACTCAAACAGGCGCTTTACATTGTGTAAATAATTTCATCACCACTGCTCTCAAAACGGTGAAAGAAAACATCGTGAAACCGTCATGTCCTAGAGCTAAAAATTCAAAGATATGTGACATCTACCAACCCACACTGGACCGCGTGGTAGATTACAGCCCACTCCCTCTCGAAGAGAGGATGACTGTGTCGCAGCAGTGGGAACATTATAGGCTGATTATGTTATACTGTTTCTTCTTCCTTCGTGTCGGTACAAACTACATAAGAATAGTTGTGTTGTGTGTTGTTGTAATTCTTGTTGCCTTCCTTGGCTTCGCTTATTTTTCTATCTTCCTCCATATTGCAATCGCCAATTCATCAATCTTGGTGAATGTGGAAATAGTCATCACGACTTATTTCTGGTACCGTTTCCTACGAAATGCATATTCAGCTTTATTGATGTTTGAATTATAATTAAATCTATCTTATAGTCTATTTAAATTGACTTCTTCCAACCATCCCTCTTATCCTCTCAAACAGTAAAATCAAAACAGACTCCACATCAACTACAAATGCATCAAACATCAAAGTAACTAAAACTAAAAGCATTCAAACATACAGACACACTTTTATAATAATAGAGATTGGAATTTTATCATCTAAATCTGGCATTTTATTACTTCGTCCATTATGTCTCCTAGTATTGAAGCTATAATACTAAATACTCGCTATAAGGCATATTAATTCACGTTTTCAACATATAAATTGTGTGTGACGTCTACATTTGGCACACGAGCACCTGTGCCGTCGGCTTAGCATGCGATTATGAGCTAGGGTTGGCACTTAGCCGTGTTCAACTTTTAAGTGTGAAAAAGAAAAGTTTATGGGTGTCGGATTAATATTTGAAGTAGGGCTGGGCTGCACAGTCGTATTATTTAAAAAAATATGCATCATTTTCTATTTTTTTATTTTATTTTTTATTTGTTTAAAAATCGTGGAGGGTCTCGTGGTTAAATAATAACAGCTTCACGGGTCGATCGATTAGATTAAGCTACGCTTGCCGCGGTCGGTCCGTGGATGGGTGACCATCTTTACACACCGAGTCTCCTCCGTACCTCGGAAAGCACGTTAAGCCGTTGGTCCCGACGACTGTCATTCATAGATCTTTGTAAGTCCAAAAGTCTGACAACCAGTCTTACCTATGGGTATTGTGTTACCCAGTAACTGGGTTGTGGTGGTCAGATAGGCAGTCGCTCCATGTAAAATATTGGTGTTCAACTACATCCGGTTAGACTGGAAGCTGACTCCAACACAGTTGGGAAAAGGCTAGGCAGATTGATTTGATTTGTTTAAAAATCCACCTTGATTCTTGCTTCACTTATGAAATATGAACGTTTGGATTTTTTTTAAATGATTTTTGACATTTGTATAGACTGTCATTATTTCACTACGTAACCTTAAAATAAATCCTTGTTTGTGATATACAACACGTTAAATGTTGAGGCAGACAGTGTTTTTTTTAATATTAATGAAAACTGGTTGAGCACGCATTATTTATTATTATTAAAATCAATAATAAATCGAAAGGTTAAAAAGATAAGAAGTCACGCGTAAATCTAATAATTATTCCATTTGCCGATAAGATAATAAAACACGATTAGGTACTACTAAATTCAATAAAATCCGGCTTAATTAATGCTTAAATAAAAACTTTTGAATTATTATGCTACAATAAAATGAGTTTGCATAATGATTACGCCAACAAAAGCATCGTTCTAATTAATATTTATCGCCAAAAAATCGCCAATCATGACCGTAAAAGAATTAATTTCTTAATTAATTTAGGACTAGGTACCCAGGTAACCTGTAAATGATCCTGAACCAATCTATACTATAATTATAAAAAGGTAAAATTTGTTTGTTTGTTTGTAAGTTTGTATGTAGGGGGTAATCTCCGGAACTACCAGTCGGATTTGAAAAAATATTTTTGCATTGGATAGCCCAATTCTTGAGGAATTTATAGGCTCGCGGACGAAGTCGCGGGCAGAAGCTAGTCAAAAATAATTACTTACGACCGAAACATATAGGATACTTACCTAATTAATTTCTGTGTAGCCTGAACTCCGGATTAGAACCTGGTTAGTGGCACCTAGCTTGCCCCCTGTAACATGGGACTTAAATAGGTACAGGGTTATTTTAAATTAAACTCCGCGACGCGATGGGTATCGATATATAAACATAATAAAACAAAAATTTAAGTATTTTTTTGTGGGATCATCGACCGCAATTATTGTAGTCACTTGAAATATCAGTAAAAAATTTTTTTTTTGTGTTTTACTTCACAGACGCGATGGGTATCGTCGATATCTAAATACGATAAAACATAAGAAAACAGTTTTTCTGAACTCATGCTTCAAGTAACAAAACTAACAGCAGTCGTTGACCTCTAAAAAAAACCATAAAATCTTTTTATTTTATCGTGTTTAGATATCGATCGAGTCGTCGGAGTTTAGCTAGCTAATTTAAAATAACCATGTATACTGGCAAAATGTGGGTCTGCCATATACCCCTGCCAAAATATGACGAAAAACTGAATATGTCTTAATGCGTGGCAGCCCTACATATTCTCCACAATATATCTTGGGCACACTTTCCAATGAAGATGGGTTACTACTTTCTGTGAGGCGTACCATACATTCCATACCTGTACCCTATTCGGCACGGGCTGGTGTATGATATACGAAGATGCTAATGTTATTCTAGAAACAATTTTCCTTTGTACAATATTTTAAATTAAAACTTTTACTAATGGTTTTTGCAAACAGGACTATCTGAAGGTAAGCGAATTCAGGGGGCCAACCACCACCTCACCTCACCTTCGCAGTGGGAAAGTGATGGAGCTATGCAGGACGTATAGCTCCATCTCGTTCTCACTGTGATCTTATTGGTGTCTTTGATCACCTGTAATTACGAGGAGACTGCCCAACATCGCCGAAGTCATTTTTGACAAAGTTGTGTTATAGGTACATTAAACCTAATATGTGCCTGTAATTTCGTCGGTATTTTGATACCCTTCTCGTTCAAACTATACTAAAACAATACTGCTTGGCGGCAGCTGAAAAAGGACTTTCAGAATACGTACTATAAAGTCCTTTTTACGCTACCGGCGCCGCTACTTGACAGTGGTTCGTTACTGCAAAGCTGTTTCCTCGACCGGAGCAGCAGGTACAGCTAAATAACAAATAGATAGTACTGCATAATATTATAGTTTTTTGCATGTCTGATTGCCAAAAACAACCTTGCTGTCTCACACGTAAATTACTCATCTTCAAACCAACCTTGGCGCAAGCGCAACATACCGTATCCACTCCTGCGCAACTCAGCATGTAAGTGAATAGCTATCCCCGTACCCGAGGCCACTGGGTCGCGGCTAGAGGTCGCACAGACAGACAGACACACAGCTTAATGCCACCAGGATGTGCTTAATAAGATTCTACAGTGTATTTTTCCTGTGTGTCCTATTTGGTAAACAAACACTGCGAAAACCATAAATTAATCAACTACTTTAGTAAGGTAAGGTGATGTTTATAAGAGAAACACGGTATGCCTTTCAAGAAAAACTATTTCGAATGATCGTTTTAAGCACATGTATTTTCTTAAAATCGAATGTCAGTACGCCATGTTTGTTTACCAAATCGGACAAGTAAATAGAAACACACTCTACCTATATTTTTTCCTTTGCAATATATTTGCTGGTATTTACAGTGATTGATGGCTACAAGGATTATTTGATTTGAGTTTAATTTCGATTTGCAGAGGATGTGTGTAATTTTTAATGTAGACTATTAAATATTGCTTTAAATGTGACGTTTTGGTGTATTTATTCTGTAAATTATGCTGTTGTGTGAAAAAAGCCTTCGAAGTCAAAAAGAAAATGGGTTTATTCTAAGCCCGCCTGGCTAGCACCACCATCTTATCTAAGTCTGTCGCCATAACAACAATGTTAACAGCGTTGTTGTGTTTCGGCAGTTAGAGGTAGGATAGCCGGTTCCTCTGTGGTTGAGGATTCCGAGTGAAGCTCGCTTCCACCATCATCCTGATCATCACTTACCATCAGGTGTGATGCGGGCCAAGAGCTTCACGGTTTGTATGAAATAAAATATAAATGTTTAAACAAGCTTATTTGACTAATGATTAAGTATAGTGACTAACAGTATTTGCTAAATTAACTCTGTGTGAACTTAAAACCGCATAGTTTTTGTTGAATCATAACTTGTGGCTAGTTAGAAGGTTGTAAAAAAATGTGCATCGTCATTTTAATATTAGCATAAGTAGGTTTATGAAAGTTTTCAACAAAAGTTAGGCAAGAAAAAAAATTAAAATAAAAGGTTACTATTGTTTTTTAGCAACTTTGTTTAAATTGAACTTTTGACAGTTCAGTTAATATAAATTATATTATTTCGATTTAATATAATTAATAATCTGAAGCAAAAGCTATTTTTTCTAATCGTAACTTAGCTAAATCCTCTGTATGTCTGAAATATATCAATATAAATTATAAAATGCATTTTTCACTCTGAAATACTTATAAAAGATAAATTTGATTTTATTAAGAGGACAATCGCAAAGACAAATATTCTTTGGACAAAAATAACAAATGACGACCGCAAAATTATAATAAAATTAAATAATAATTAAACAGCCTATACTCACAAGATCACTTTACAAGATCTATGAAGTGTTATCTATGATAAATCTAGATTAAAGTGGTTCTAAATAGTATAATTATATTTATTAAAATAAATTAAACACATTAAGTAATAGGATTTGGTCAACCTTCTGCTATTGACGTTGAAATTCAAATCAATATTTTATGGCAGCCTGTTATAATAATATTACTATAAAATATTCTAACTAATAAATACTTGATGATTGGCGTATCACGCTTGACCGTTAAATCTATTGAGGTCTATGGTCAAGCACGATATGCTGCCATTTGGCGTCGGGGTTTAAGTTCTAGATTTTACTCCAAAGAAAAACACAGATTCAAGCCGTTGGTCCCGGCTGTCATTCGTAGATCTTTGACAGTCGTTACGGGTCGTCCGAAGCCCGAAAGTCTGACAACCAGTCTTACCAACGGGTATCGTATTACCCAGTAACGATTGTGGAGGTCAGATAGGCAGTCGCTCCATGTAAAATACTGGTAGTCAGCTGCATCCGGTTAGACTGGAAGCCGATCCCAACATATTTGGGAAAAGGCTCGGCAGATGATGATCATGGAATCTGTTCATACTATGTAGATGAAATATTGATGAAAACTGCCAACTTTTGTCCACCTATTGCAAAAGGCTACAACATCTTTCAGGGTTTTTATGCAATTGTAGTTAAAAAAAAAACAGTGTCACTCCGGGAGCGCCGACAAAAGTGAAAACTTGAAAAAAAAATCGGTACCGCGGTAATCAACGCGTTGATGTCTTTTATTCCACGGTGTTGGTAACAGGTCGCGAAATCAATGGTTTAAATCTCAAAAATGCCTAACGCGCCTAAAGAAGTTTTCACTCCAAAAAAAAACGACATAGTGTGATCAGTGTCTTTGCATAAGCATATCGTAATCAACCTATAATGTTTCCCCTGCTGGGACACAGGCCTCCTCTCTGTGAGAGGGAGTGGGCCGTAATCCACCACGCGGGCTCAGTGCGGGTTGGTAGATGTCACATGTCTTCGAAATTTTGGTTCTAGGACATACTGGTTTCTTCACGATGTTTTCCTCCACCGTTTTGAGAGCAGTGGAGACAACTCGTAAGTCGGGGCCGAGTGGGGCCCACCACTGCTCTATACTCCATTTGAAATAAGATTAGACATTTAAGTAAACCCTTTTTACAGTCCGTTCAACCGATTTTGACTTCTATTGTGTTGGTGGCATGACAAATGGCAGCTGCAGTAAACAGTTGGTTTGTAACCTTTTTTGCTTTTAATGCCATCCTTATGCCTACGTAATAGAAGTCAAAATCGGTTGAACGGACTGTAAAAAAGGTTTGTTTAAATGTCTAATCTTATTTCAAACGGAATATAGTGTCATTGATGATTATGAAAAATCCTTTAGATTCATTTTGTGGTCCTCGAGGCACATGATTACTGATACATGCCCATATTCACCAATAAACATTTAAGAAATGATTATAAACAGAACAATAATAAATTAAAACACAATTTTAACCGGCAGATTCAAAGTCAAAGCTGTGCATCTGACCTGCGCAGGCGCTACCCACATCAAGTTAATGGCATCTCGCTAAAATTAACATCATTAATTGGTTACGGATCGAGTCGAGAATAATCGTTATCAATAAAAATCGAAGACCACACGCTTAGCCACTTATTAAATTAACTATTATGTTGATTTTGTGTATTTTCCGTAAGAAGGAATCTTTACTTCGTTTGTCTATAGTACACCCACATTTCGCCAGTTATGTTTAAGTCCCATGTAATAGGGGGCGAGCCGATTGCCATCATCCGGGAACTAATCCAAACTCCGGGCTGTCACTGAGAAATTCTAGATGGAAAACCCAATTACACTTTGCCCGAACCGGGAATCGAACCACTAGAGCCTCATGCTCAGCAGTCGCGGTTGCTACCACTAGACTAGTTTATCTAATTCCATTTTACGGACCACAATCTGCGAGTCCAGAACACTCGTGTTTGTTTCGGGATTGTCCGAATAGTTACGGACTCGAATGGAGCCGGAAAGTCGCGGAACTAACACGTGTGAAAAATGGTAGAATTTTATAAACCAAGAGATCACACAATGAATAATAATATGCCTTAGCTAAAACCTACAATGTGGATTTATTATGCAATAGAAATAAAACAGAAATACTATGCATGGGAAATTATAACTTGCATTCATACTATCCACCTCTGTCTTAAAAGATAATACTAAGAGATGTACATAAATATATTACGACGCAACGCGACAATATTTAACAATGGCGACAAAATTATAGCAATTAGTTATAGGTACCTATAAAGTGGTTCGATAACCGCAAGGCCCAGCTATCGACGATTTGATTGGATAGCATAACAAATGTCAAATGCAAATGTGACATTTTTTTTTATTTTGTTAATCCATAAACAAAGTCATAATTTTATAAATCGACGTTTAAAAAAAATATTGTTGAGCTTTGTGATGCACAGAAAAGTTTAAAGCTATTAATTCTATTGTGAACGTTTTATCAATAAAATCGATAAACCGGTTTAATGTCAACCTCTCACTAACAAACAATATTATCATCTCTATTAGCATGATTACGCATTGTGTTTTTTTATGATGATGCACAATGACAAGTTTTATACAGCTTTCATTTTTAAAATCATTTATTTAAAATAACTTTGAAGCGTGGGCGATAAAATATTAAAGATATCTTGCAATGTACTCTCGTCAATACTACAGATGTAACACTTAGATAATTTCTAGATTCAACTCACAATGCTCAAATACTTTAGTACTGTTACATTCAATTTAACCATTCAGCCACAAAACCAAGGACATATGAAAATGCATTCCCAACTTCCAATCACTGCTGCACTCACATAAATACTCGATTACATACACTTGTAATCTTTCACATACCTAGGTAAATATACCATCTGCCAAAAGAAAAGTACGATTTTGGCGCTTATACCAATAAATAAAAGGTCTAAATTGATTTAAAAGGTGATTGTTTTACATAGCGCAATATGTCGACCGCCGATTTGTATCCTGGAGCTAATATATTAGCGGTCACAAAATCACCTGTTGCTACTACACACCTGTTCAATACAATCACATCTGACTCTACTTGGCAAGCCAAAATAAACCTTAAAACTAACAACGTAAGTTCTAAGATAAATTTCGAACTTTAAATGTTTTTTCCCCATCGATATCTGGCCGAAATTACGAAAAAAGTCTCGTTAAAAAACATCTTTGGACAGTTTTGAGATTGATAAAAAATTTGTTTCTGATCGCGTTAAAAAAAATCGAGAATATCAGCGGCGCGCGGCACATTGACATTGGCAGATTGCGAGTGCCTTTGCCATTAAAAAGTTATCGAAGTTTTTGGCGGGACATATTTTTATCGACAACATGGCGGCAACATTGTTGGTAAATTATGCAATGTGTTTTCACATCATTTATTTCAGGTTTTTATGAATTTTATGCTGTTTCAAAGATAAGTTTATCTCGCAATTCGCACCTTGTTGAAACATTAGCTCAATTTATTTAAAATATCCTGTAGAGAAAGCTAATAATTTGAGATAACTTACGAGAGAAAAATTAAATTGTCAATCTATAAGTAGGTAAACCCAGCAAAATTAAAGATAATTTTTCCGACATCTTCATTTCCAAACAGGACACAGTATAGCACTCTATGACACAAAACAACAAGATTATAAATTATCTCTGCCTATAGTATCGACGGTAATTATACAAGCACTTTTCCCGTATCCGTCCGGGGCTCATCCTTATTTCTGAGCACTCCCATATAGGCACGGCTTTCACTTTAGCCATACAGCATTGGAATCTCTCTACAATTTCTATTTTAGAATGTACCTAGTACGTATCTACATACATCAAACCAGTTAGAACATTGCTTAGTATAGAAAATAAAATGTCAAAGGTATTGGCAACTAAGTGAAGATCAGACTTTATAAGTAAAACTTGAATTCAATTTTCGAATCATGTTTTTTTTTTCTTTTATAATATTTGTTGACATTTTTTTCACTCAAATAGGTTTTCACTAAAAACGATTTGTATCATTCTTATAATTTTTAAACAAGATAATATTTACATTATTTAATAGAATAAAAATATGTACCTACCACATGATAAGAACTTAACTGTCAATAATGAGACACAATAGAAGTTTTAATTGTTAAAATGAACTGAATCAGCCTGCTTATGGGAAAAAAGGAGGGGAAAGAATCACATTGCATCAAAAATTGTTTTCAATTAGTACTTTAACTGTATACATTGTTATTCTATTTCATCTTTTGTGCTGTAAAAGGTGGTATGTGCATATACGACAATAGGTATACACTCTTTTGTTTCATACAAGCAAGATTTTATGGCTCGGCTAGTAAAAGGTTGTAATAAAACAAGAACTTTATAGCTCTGTAACTGATTTTGTAAGTTGTCTTATTGTTAATTAATTCTTGTAACTGTTTGGTGCCTTTGAGAGGACTTTATAGGCACCGACGGACTCAAGTCATGTCTAAGGACCCTTTAAGTGAATGATTGCTGATTCCATCTTCGTTAATGGTCGCATATATCAGCCACTTTCAACCACCTTTCTCAAAACGATCTACAGGGCGTCCCAAAATTATGGGACATGAAGGGAAAGTACCTTAAATATCGTAGATAGGGTATTTTGCTGAAAGAAAACTTTATGTTATTTTTAAAAGTTAGTAATTCTGCATTCAAAGATTTTCTAAAAATTACTTGCCTTGTCTGGGAATCGAACCGACTAAAATGTAAAAAAAAACCACCCCTACTTTTATGATGCCAATCGAAAGAATGGCCAAAAAATAATAACTCTTCTTAAGTAACATAGTATTTTAAAAGAAAGGAACAGCGTGAAATTAATCATTTTAATCAAATTAAAAACATACATGAAACTGCCATAGTCAATTAAGTGGGTATTTTTTTTTGTAATTAATTAATTAAATGCTCAAAATGTGATCCCCTTGTCTTACGCAAATCGCCAATCTTTTAATGAGTCCGCTGCCTGTTGATTTTCTTATCATTTTATGGTGAATACTCGATATGATATGGCACAATTCTGTTTGTAACTCGCCCACGTTCTCGTATCGCTTTTTGTATAGCATATCTTTCACGTATCCCCAAAAGAAGAAATCTGATGGTGTAAAGTCCGGGGAGCTGGCCGGCCATCTAATCGGTCTATTCGTACCAATCCAAGTAGGAAAACATTCATTTAGAAAATCTGCTGCTCTCCGACTATTATGAGCCGGAGCTCCATCTTGTTGGAAAATTAAGTTTTCTTGCTCCGCCGCAGAAATAATTCTTATCTCATCTCTTAAAATTTGAAGTATTTCTAAATACTTTTCTGTGTTCAAGGTTCCTTGGTAAAAATGGATTAAAAAAACCCGGTTTTTTAAAAGTCCGCACCAACAGTTGAGTGAAAAACGCACTTGGTTATTCGTTTCAGTGACTCGTAGGAGATTTTATTTAGACCAAATACGATTATTGCGGCGGTTATACATACCGTTATTGCTAAAGTTAGATTCGTCTGTCCAAATAATATTATCCAAAAAATTTGGATCTTCGAGCAAGCGTGCCTGGATATCAAGACAGAATTTTTTTCTCCTTTCTTTATCGCCCGGAAGTAATTTTTGAACCAATCGTCCTTCAACATAACTCTTGAAACTCTTACAGAGGACGTATTGAAATACTAAGTTTTATCATTTTATCTACACGTCCACTTATAATAAGGAAAACTATGCTATAAAGTATTTTATGAAGTGGGTACTTATTTACGAATAATCAATGCTATCTATGGAATGATAATATCGCTACTTTTCGAACGTCGTCGTCGGCAATCAATAACTTTCTTGAAATTTGACTCAAACATTTTACGTTGTTCGTTTCTTTTAAAATACTATGTTACTTAAGAAGAGTTATTAGTTTTTGGTCATTCTTTCGATTGGCATCATAAAAGTAGGGGTGTTTTTTTTACATTTAAGTCGGTTCGATTCCCAGACGAGGCAAGTAATTTTTAGAAAATCTTTGAATGCAGAATTACTAACTTTTAAAAATAACATAAAGTCTTCTTTCAGCAAAATATCCTATCTACGATATTTAAGGTACTTTCCCTTCATGTCCCATAATTTTGGGACGCCCTGTATACCTATATACAAAAATGAAATGCTGTTCGTTGGTAACCGCATCACTTGTGATTGAGATAGACTGGAAGTCGGTAACAAAAAACTAAAATAACACTAGACACCGACTTGCGAAATTAAGGTAATTTTTCACTTTGTATTTTTTTTTGGAAGTCGGTTTCCAAATTAAGTTTTTATGGAAAGAAAAAAAGGAAAAGTTTACTTTAAAAAAAAAAACTTAATTTTTTGGATGTTTTTATGAATTATATATTATTTTTTGGACAAGACAACGTTTGTCGGGTCAGCTATAAGTGGCTTTTAAAATTGTATCTTTACTACCTACACGCTTGTCGAAGACATGTGTGCGGCTGTATACACGTTCCATTATATTTAGACCTCATTTAATTATATATTCCTTGCTAACTCAGGGGGCCTACCACCAGCTCATAAGCAGTATTATTTTAATATTACTTCAGTGGGAGAAAGAGATGGAGTTATACGTACTGTAGAGCTTCATCTCTTTCTCACATTGAAGTAATATTAAAATAATACTGCTTTATGAGCTGGTGGTAGGCCCCCTGGACATTTTCTGGTAACTTCGTTCGGCTACTACTGTTATCTAAGCTCGAGTCCAAAAGGATTTCTAATTAATTGTCCAGCTGATTAGATTGAAGTTGAGAAATGATTTGTAAATTAAATTACGTATAAATTTTTTAAATTACTTGTTACGTCACTTATATTTTGTTCTCCTTTTCGTCGTGACAGCACGACAGTGAATTAGGTGTCTGGGTTTGTGCCCGGTTGATGAGAATAGGCTCACCACCTATCGAATTGGGTCAGTGACAGCTCGACCCGAGTCAACTCAACCCGAATAATAATAATACCAGATAGTTCAATCCCGATGACGGTAATTTGTACGGTCAGACAGAAAATCGATATTTTAAAATAATCATTACGAATGTAATTTTAAGCTATTATTTTTGCATAGCTTTTATCGCGGGCTTTGAGCGCGGCGACCGAATCAAGAAATTCCGTAACGTAACGAAAATAAAACCTAACACCCCCCACTCCGCCTACCATGTAATGACGGTTCCTATGACAACGTGATGTTGTCATGGGAACGTAATTTTTGTTTTATGTCATCATCCCAAGTGTAGCGTTGACAAATAGGAAGTATGGAGGTTACAAATGCTATGCAATAGCTTTACCGCGGCAGTCCCGAGTGCCACACGTTTTTTTTTTGTTTTCCGATTTTGGGTGTACCTACTATAGATACACCTCTGCCTAACCCTTTGGGAATTACAGCCGTGAAGTTATGTTGTGTTATGTTAAAACATAAAATAGTACTCAAAATAAACCTCTACTATATAAACCTCCGTTCCATTCAAACATTGACGAAAAATAGCACAGCACCATTTTAATTACGTTATCGTCTAAAATGGAGACATTTTATCGTGGCTATAAAACAAAGTAAAGCTATAAATTCAATCCGGTATTAAGTATCAATTGGACACAATCTAGTTTTTTGGTTGGCGAAGACAAACAGTTGCAATAACTTACGTTTTATTGGTACAATATAGAGCTTTTATAGTGCCAACGAACAAAGTTGTATGTAAACATAATTATCTATACTCCGTTTGAAATAAGATTAGACATTTAAACAAACATTTTTTACAGTCCGTTCAACAGATTTTGACTTCTATTGCGTAGGCATAAGGATGGCATTAAAAGCAAAAAAAGTGGTTACAAACCAACTGTTTACTGCAGCTGTCATTTGTCATGCCACCAACGCAATAGAAGTTAAAATCGGTTGAACGGACTGTAAAAAAGGTTTAGTTAAATGTCTAATGTTATTTCAAATGGAATAATAGGTTTGTTTAAAACTGACTAACTAATTAATAAAATAAAAAATAATATCATAATATTATCTTGTTTGAAGGTGAAAGGAATATTTTCTTCTTGCTACGGCTACTTTTACTCACTCCCTGCCCTTAATTTAATTAATTTGGGGTTTATGTAGCATTTCATATTCGTTCTGTCTTTACACGATCTGCCTAACATGTTGGGGTCGGCCTCCAGTCTAACCGGATGCAGCTAAATACCAGTATTTTACACGAAGCGACTGTCTATCTGACCTCCACAACCCAGATACTGGTTAATACAATAAATACCCCTTGGTAAGACTGGTTGTCAGACTATCGGGCTTCAAACGACCCGTAACGACTGTCAAAGAGCAACCAATGACAGCCGGGACCAACGCAACGGCTGAACGTGCTTTCCGAGGCACGAAGGAGTCTCGGTATGTAAAGATGGTCACCCATCCACGGACCGACCGCGGCAAGCCTCAAAATGTAAGGGAAACAGAAGTCCTTGTGGATAGAAAGGTTTAATCAAAGATCTAGTTGGCAGAAGTAAGTGCTCATAAAATCCGGTGATTAACATATAAATTCTATGAAATTCACAGCTTGTTCCTGTTTGTTGACCCATGCCTATCTTTGTTGTTTGTACAAAGCCCGAGTCTACACTAATCTCATAAAAAAGAAAGAAAGAAAAATTGTTTATTCTGCACAAACAAAACGCACATTTACAACAAAATGACAAAATACACTCATACAAAGTAGCCAAAAGCCTCGTATTCAAGCAGTAGGAGTTTGTCAATTTTATCTATTGCTTGATGTCAGGGCTAAGGACCAAAGACAATTTACATTACGTTATCTGTATTACGACACTGGCAAGTGACAACATACAAACAATCAAAACAAAATGCCGAATGCAGACTAGTTTTGTCACAAACAAACAACAATAACAAGCACAATTAAGCCGCTCAGCTCATCTATTTATGACTAAAGATACTCTTTCAAAACACTTATAATGTCTAAATTAAATAAATCAATAATAAACGCTAATAAAAGATAATTAATACAGATCAAATCATTGCCCAAATATCTGTCAAACGAAACCATTCTACTATCAATTATTACAATAATTAATTTTATAGACTCGGTCTCACCCACGTATCGGCACGATTTCGCTTTTAATGCAATTAGTGAAATGTCACAATATTTAGAAAAAATATTGGTCTCATCTTAAATACCTAAGTATTAATTCGTTTGCCCAGATATGGTGTTTGAAAAAAAAAAAACTCATAAATTTCTTTTTCGCGCCATTTTAGTTGGTTTGGTGAATAATGGCGTAGGTATTTGTATATCTTTGTTTACACAGATATAAATTTTATTATGTTATTTATTCTGACTACTGTGTGTAAGAGTCATTACTGTTAGTTTTTAATGACATTAACTTTCTATTACCGGCCTCAAGTTTGAACTTTTATTAGATGTAATGATAATAAAGGTATGTTAAGTAAGTCGCTTCAGAGGGCGACGCAACTTAATGCCTCCAAATATTTTGACGATATCTGTCCATCTCTTTGATGGTTACTATACCATCCATATAATTTTACTTAATCATAATACTATCATTTTCTACAATTTAATTTAATTATCTTCTAGGATTTATATAAAACTACGCAATCTGGTAAATATATCAACTAGAAAGTTTGTCTTTCCATTCAATTTTTTTTCTTAATCTGTCCATGTCCATCCAGTAGATTAGCTACTGGACATGAAAACTCGTTCCTATTTGAGAAAAGTTTTTTTACTTTTACCGTACGGCACACGGTCACTACTAGGTATGATTATCTGATTGTAGTAAAACAATACACGCAGTCAGTAACTCATCTAGCTTCTCCTAAAATTCTATCAGCCGAAAGACGTCCATTTCAGGACAGAATCCTCCCCCAAGCGTTGCCACAGTCTATGGCAATTTTTTTTTTTTGTTAGTGGCCAATATCTCACAAACATACTACACTGCGTACGCGCAACAGTCGGCTAGAACAAAGATGTGCCTAATTAGTGATATTATCGTTGCCAAACATTAATCAGCCGACCTCGACTCTATACATTCACTATACCACCCTACGCAGATTTCCGAAGATTTTTTTAAAATTTTTGCTCAATTGTATGATTAGGTCAAGAGACGCTTAATTAATTATTGTAATAAATTATTTCACTTTCATATTATTCGTTGATAATTTGTGACTTTAAAATTCGCATTATTAATCTAATATAGCTTGGGTTGAGCAAAGGTAACATTTCGCCAGTTAAGTATATTTAAGTCCTATCTATAATAGGGGCGAGCACAAATCCAGGCTGCTATTAAGAAAAATAGAGGAGGAGAGGGTAAGTGAACCCCCACTCCCCTCCTACTGCCGATACATAGTTTTATTTTCTTACGATTTTTTGGTACATCATATGACATAAATCTCATAAAGAGATTGATAAACGAAATGAAGGAGGTGAAAGGGAGGAGAGAGGTAGAAGGCAAGTCACCCAACAGTTCACAGGGGACAAATTTTCAAGTTCAATGTCAATAGTCTCGAAGGTCAAGGGCAAGCGGGGCTCCTATTTTTGTCAGCAGGGTTCAATGGAAACTAACCTGTCCGAGTCGGCCCCAAATCCTGAGCTCGCTTCGCTCGCTCTTGCATCCTAAGTTCTTATTGCCTTTTTACTAAATCGAGCTGTGTCGTGACTCTTTGTCGGGGTCTTTGTTCGCTCGCTTCACTCGCTCACTAGACCTCGCCATCCCGTTCGCACATAACCTGTCTGAGCCAGGGTGCCCCAAGTTTCAAGCTCGCCAGGCTCGCTCTTGGATTCGTAAAAATTTTTTTTTTTTCTAACTTACGTAAAAAGCGTCTCCGGCAAAACAAAATTGTTGTGGCGGGTTCTGGAGACCCTCTAGAATCTCTAAATAACCAAGGCTCACATTCTTTCCAGCGAAGTGGCACGTTTCTAATCCCAACCCGGCCTATGTCCAGCAGTGGTATGCAGTAGTCAGATGATGATGATGAAGAGTACCTACGAAATGATACACCTAATTAATTAATGAAATAATTTATTCCACTTTCATATTATTAAACATGTTAGTTAATAATTTGTCACTGTGAAATTCGCATTATTAATCTAACTTAACCGTAGAAGACGGTAATCCATAGAGTCGCAGACGGTGAAAGTATTTTCTAAGCTGTGCTTAATGTTATTGCTAATGGTATTTTCCTGTTATCCGTTGATATTGACGAATATGTGTTATGAATATTAAACATTAGTATTAAAATATGAAATAGGTGTAATTCTCTCAATGCTGATCATCACAAGAAGAGCAGTGGTGGCCTAGTGAAGAGCAGTGGTGGCCTAGTGAAGAGCAGTGGTGGCCTAGTGGTAAAGGCCGCGACTTACGAGTTGTAGGTCGTAGGTTCTAACCCAGACAGGCGCTTTACTTTGTGTAAATTATTTCATCACCACTGCTCTCAAAACGGTGAAGGAAAACATCGTGAGGAAACCGGCATGTCCTAGAACCGAAAATTCGAAGACATGTGACATCTACCAACCCGCACTGGGCCCGCGTGGTGGATTACGGCCCGCTCCCTCTCACTGAGAGGAGGCCTGTGTCCCAGCAGTGGGAACATTTATAGGCTGATGATGATGATGATCATCACATAAGCAGCATACTTATGGGTATTCTTACTCGTGGAAGTGAAAAAATAAAACTTTTTCTTTGGTTTTGAATTTTCGTTTTTTGCCACCGACTTCCGAAATTAAAGTTATTTTTCACTTTGTAGTGTTTTTTTTGGAAGTCAGTTGTTTTTTTTTTTGTAAAAGTTTTTATTTTTTCACTTTTTAGTTGTGTTATTTACCCCCACACAAATTCGAATACCACTACCTGCTATGTAAATAACAGTGAGAGGAACTTAACATATCATCCACATACTAAGTGGGAAAAAATACGTATTATTGAAGCTAACTCAAAATTTATATGGGACCACACGGGAAGCACCAGCTTTCAAACAGAAATCATCAAAATTGGTTCACCCAGTAGAAAGTTCTGAGGTAAAAAACATAAAAAAAAACAGTCGAATTGAGAACCTCCTCCTTTTTTTGAAGTCGGTTAAAAAGGCAAACCATTTACTTAATGAAAGAGTTGAGTTAGTACTAGGACCTCTGCTGCAGGCGCAAATATAATGACCTTATTGGGAGCTATATGTTTGAGCTGTTTGGGGTTGAGACACAATAGGGCCGTGGGATCCGAGTGCTCAATGAGTATTTCGGGACATCGCCAAGCGGTTGGTCGATTCTTCACGTGACGGCTGGCCTATTTTTAGGTCAAAGAATCAGCATTGCCATCCAACGTGACATGGCGTGTTACTTTGTATAAGAAGACCAGCTATCGATTGAAAAAAACTTTTTACAAAAAAAAAACAACCGACCTCCAAAAAAAACACTACAAAGTAAAAAATAACTTTAATTTCGGAAGTCGGTGTCTTGGGTTTTGTATTATCGTTTTTTGCCACCGACTTCCGAAATTAAAGTTATTTTTTACTTTGTAGTGTTTTTTTTGGAGGTCGGTTGTTTTTTTTTTTGTAAAAAGTTTTTATTTTTAACTTTTTAGTTGTGGTACCTACCCCACACACATTCAAATACCACTACCTGCTACCAGTGACAGAAACTTATCATATCATCTACATATTAAGTGGGAAAAAAATACGTATTTTGTAGCTAACTCAAAAACTATCCAAGCAAAGTTAATAAAATTTATATGGGACCAATTCCAGAGTACACCCTTTCAAACAAAAAAAGAATTTTCAAAATCGGTCCACAATTGACGGAGAAATCGGTGGACATACATAAAAAAAAAAAACAAAAAAAATAAACAATACGCGACGAACATATAACCTCCTCCTTTTTGGAAGTCGGTTAATAAAAACTTCTAATTAACAACTAGCTATGATTTTGTCAGCATTGGACATAACTATATCATACCATAAGTCGGGACTCAAGTTCTGTATGCCTTAACTCACCTATATTTAACAATGATATGCCTCGTAACCAATCATTAACATTTAACACCATATCTCCTCTACTCATGGCCAAAAAACTAGTCTAATATAAACCAAATTAACCGGCTCTAAAGTTAAGAATGCGTAGAATTAAATAAATTAAGTTGTGTCAGAGTTGTCAGTCATAAATGCGATAACGATACAATTATAAACAATCTCTCGAAAGTCGGGCCGGCCCAATAAAAATAACAACGGTTATCAATTACATATCGACCGGCTAATAAATACCTATTTCAGGGACCTCTGTTTTGGAGGAAAAACCCTAGGTGTTAAGAAATGAGAAATGGGAAACCATACCTTCTCTAATCTTATAAAATGATTCGATTTTCCAAGTCACCAGGTTTGATGACAACGGTAGACATCCCGACCCGACGTCTTCAAGAAAAATGCTAAACTAAATGCTCATGCTCATTTTAAATTAAGAATGGGAGATAGCTTGATAATTGTCTATAGTTTCCAAAAAAGTTATCAGTTCACATTGTGAAGTTGCACAACATATTAAATTACGTGGTACTCTAAATACAAGGCAACATGTTGACCCTGTAGCGATTTCGGGCACAGCTTACATATTCGGCACTAACATTTTTATTTCTGCGGAATCTATCCCCCATATCCCAACCTAAGCTTGCCTCAGACCGGTTCCTCAATGGTAACAATAAAGTGGTCAGTTACACTAGCCGATTATTATATGTACGCCGCACGTTCCAATTAGAGGTTTATTATTAATAGTTAAAATGCGTGTCTTTACGATCTGTCTGTCTGTGAGTCTGTAGCACGCGAACATATCGGCTCATATACGGAATTACGCCGTGACGATGGGTTGGTGGACACACGGGGGGATTTTTAGTGAGTAGGGATTTCTGTTGAGTGTGTTGGGAAGTCTCAATTGTGTTATCACCGTTATGTGTAATTTTGCTGACAATCATTTTAAGTGATAAAGGATCCCTGAGCATTTGGTGTCCCCATGGCAGGAAGATTAGTTACTTAAATAGACAGATAGAAAAAAGAGAAAGAAAATACATTTATCTTTACACACACACACACAAAACATAGTTTTTTTTTTTTTTTTTAAAAAACGTTGCCCCACACTAGGAATTTCTCCTGTATTGTGGGTGCTTTTACAAACATTTAAAGTCACATACACAAACAGCCAGACCCGGAACAACTACTTGTAGATCATACAAATATTTGTTCCGTGCGGGAATCGAACCCGCGACACGCAGCGCAGCAGTCAATCGCTTAACCACTGCGCCAACCGTGCCGTTATAAAGGTCTTACATAGATAAAGCCTAACTCTGTTTATAATTAAAGTTATTCTACAGCTTTTTGAAGACAGCATGCAGATCCCAGAAAGTTGGAAACGAACACATCGAGGTCGAATATTTAATTTCCAAACGGGGCACAAACTTGGTTTTTCTGTTAGGCTGTTTTTCATAGAAACTTCGGGCTTTTTATTAAAATATATTTCAAAAAAAAAAATGTGGATTGACACCTGTGGTATAAATAATCACCCCGTGAGCACCACACCAACTAAAGTCACAGATCTTACGCCATCGAACCGTAGCGATCGCTAACAACCGCCGATTCGTCTCAACGTGTAAAATATATGCCATATAACAACAAGACACGATCAAATCTATTACATTATGTGTTAACATTCAGGTAATAACATAATATCACGTTTGTATTCCCCATAAAGGTAGACAGACCGCAGAGGTGCATCTGAGTGCACGTGTAGGTGTGGTGGTGGTTAACATAACTGGCGAAATGTGGGTGTGATCTACATACACACACACACTAGCATACACCCACATTTCGCCAGTTATATCAAGTCCCATCCTATATAGTTGAGGACGAAGCTGTTACCATCAGGGACACAAATCCATACTCGGGGCTGCTACTCAGAAATTTCGAATCGAAAAATCAAATAATTCGCTCGACCTGGACATCAGTCATTCCCAGAAACCCATCTTCTCTTTCTTTTTCGTGTAGATTGCGAGTAACCTGTACCCTAATTGCGTAACTTATTTTCGAAAACAATTTTGCCTAATTTGTTTCATTTTGACAGTTCAACAACATTTATTGCGTTATTTACGTTGTTGAGGAGATTTTTTTTCCAACTTATGAAGCAATGGATTAGCAATCTGTTTCAAATCGAAACGATTGTGTTGTATTACGCAATTAGGGTACAGTAGTGCTATTCTGTAAACATCTCACCGTGATATCTTAGGTGAAGTGAGCTGCCATTAGTGTCAATCCTTAGCAACTGACAGCTCACTCCACGCTCACTTCACCTAAGATAACACAGTGAGATGATTACTGAATAGCACGACTGGTGTCAGAGTTTTTATGTCGCCCATGGGCCATCAAGAAATATCTCTCAGGCATACCCGTTTCCTCACAATGTTTTTCCAGAAACCCATGTTCTACTGTCACACTTGCGACCACAGAATGGGTTACCTCTCTATATAGGTAAACTATTAACTACCTATATGAGGCTTTAACCCATTAAAGCTTTATAGATATCAGTCATCTTTGCCGATAAATTCTTCGATACGCCAGTTCAGATTATGAGTATTAAATCTTTTTCTAAGAACAAAGGAAGTCGTTGGCATTTTATATTGGAATCGCTTGATTTTGTTTGGTGTTAATTTTATTTATAATTTATTTGTAGATAACGATAGATGGATTTTAGATAACAAAGATGTGAAGGAAATCGAAATTCGTATTTGCATACATGTTTTTATCTCTAATGTGTTTGAAATTAAGATCGAGGTAATCGGAAAATTACGCAGTTTTTAGAACTGTTTTAGTCGGTTCGAAGCTATTCGACCTATTGAACCATTATTGGAGCTTACAAAGTAGATCGAATAGAAACTAAGACTAGACTGGTTTCTGCTGGAATACAAAGGGTTAAGTTTGGCCGGCTGTCGCTGGAAACCAGTGCTGGCTCTGTCTCGCATAAGGTTGCAGCATAATGCTGAGCGATGGCCGTTTTGCGTGGATGTGACCCATATTTTCCACCAAATTGATATCTTCGTGTTTTTGTTCTTTCTTTGCCTCATGTTTCCCACAAATATTCTTTCTTTTGTATAATATTTATTGCAATGGTCTCTTGACCGACTTCAGGAGAGACTATTGTTTTTTTTACTATACTTTTCTGATTGATATCGTTGCAGATTTCAAAGCTATTGAATCATTTTCTGGGACATCGCAGAGCTTCCTATCTCTGAAGTTTTTAGCGGACACTACTGTGGAATTTGGCTTACAGAAGTTGCAGTGGTTGAAAATGGGAAAATTGTGGTGAACACTTTCGACATACAAAAAAATGACGATGATGGTTCCTTGTAGCAATACTGTCCTAAAAAGGAGGCCAAGTTTTACCAGTAATCTACTTCTTCTTCTTGTCGAGTCAATGGTACATAAATATATTATGTTAAATAAGTTGGGCGCAGTAGGTGGCCACGGCAATCGCGGCATTAGTGGCATTTTTATCCTCAGAAGCTTCAAAATGTCCATACACCTGCAGTGTATGGACACTTTGGACACTTCAAGAGACATGGTAACACCAACTGAAAGAATGATGAATAAAAATCCACTAGGCCAAAAAAATAACTGACCTTTTAAGATGACAAATTTAAAATAATAAACAATAACATCGATGGAGACAATGTTTTTCCCAGTATCGTTAGTAAATCAGTAGTCTTATGTGTCAGCTGTCATTTATTAATACTTACTAAATATTAACACAGTGAGACTGGAATGTTAGATCTTACAAAACACTAAGTGGTACCATAAGTAATGAACCGAGCCTAGTAATCCTGTTTAGAAAATTAATACTCATTTGTACCTTCCAATTTGTCTTAAGGCTCTTATTCCGTTTACTGCTAAATATGGGCCAATTCCGAAACTGTCAAAATATAAATGCTTTAAGTGTCTAATCACCATACTAAGACTTGGCAGTTCGATTGATGATCGTAGGAGACTTAAAGAACCAGCTTCTCACCCATATTGAAACTATATTGAAGCACCTCTAACGATATAAACTAATAATTTAGAACTTATCGAGATAGAAGACAATTTAGTTCAAAAACAAAACACCGAACACTGTACTAAAAACTAGAAACACAAAGAAGAGCCTAATATCTTTAAAAATAACATAACTTAATTCGACATCAATAAACTCGAAACACTATTACTTTCCCTTGATATTTGCAGCGGTATAAACAGCTTCTCGAATGGAAATGATCATTCGACCCGTAGTCAACAAGTCTGGCCGGCCCCAAGAATGCTTCGAGCTATTTACAAGCCGAACTATCAAATTATGTTAATAACACACTATACATCAAACAATTGCATAACAAAACCATCTAACAAGACGGTCATTAATTAAAACGTACAACTATCAAAAGTTAAGTAGAAATCCGAGCCGAGCCGCTACTTTTAAATTATCAGAAAATCGACGTCACAGCAAATTGGATTCTGAGACATTTATCAGAAAAATCTGTAATAACAACTCTTGATAAATTAACGAATAGACTGTTAACATGCCAACATAAGTCCACACAATCACAAAAAGAAAAACCAACTCTAGCTTTCAACTATAAAGTTGAAATCTTGTTGTACATCTTTTGAAGATTCCAAAGGTGATCGCCGGTTGCCGTACATATCAGTTCTATGGAGAGATATGTAGAATTATGAAACGTTTAGATGTTTAATGACATTTTAATTAAGGGGAATGTTGGGATTTACAATTTTTCTAAAAGCCTTGTGATTACTGTCAAATGATGTATACAGATTGGTGATATAGAAGTTAACATTTTTATCGTAGATTGTGATGTAAGAAGAAACAATCAATAATTAAAAACAAATATGCTTAAATTGGAGTATCTACACCATTAAATTGAAATGATTAAAAAACTTTTGTTAGAGCATTAAAAACTAAAACACACATAGGTACCTACTTCAAGAATATTTTTTAACAAAACAGTTACCAAATCTCGTCCAAATTACTACCTTCTAAACGATTGAAATCTAAATCCAATTACACTTCACCATCTCTCGTCCAAACCCGAGTTCGTCCAATAAACGGAGAGCCCTATCTCCCAACCATATCTAAATAATTTCAATGCCTTGCCATCCAACCGGGATGACCTTAGGGTCGAACTTTCTACAGCCTCCGACGCAGCGTCATGCGACGCGTCAAGCCGTAATTAATGGGCAAAGGAGCCCTAAGAAAGCTGTACGGCCAGATTTAGGCTAGGAACAAATCTGAGTGGAAAAACGTGGCGCTAAGCGCGCGATTTTTGGTTCACTATGACAAGATTAAATGCATCAATTGGAGCATGTGACAAGACAACGGATAAGCGTGAATTTAGATGACTATAAGAAAACAAGCAGACCAAAGATAGTAATCTTTGTTAAAGATGAAACGGCTAGGAAAGAAGTTAAGTCTGTGACGACGGCTAATAGAGTTGTATTAAAGAAAGACAGTCACTGTGCCAACCTCAAATAAATTAAGAGAAATGCAGGAGGCGATCATGATGTATTAAGCAAATTTGAATCTTCCGAAAGTGCCTATAATCAGCACTTAATTGCGTAACACGATCAATCACAGTCTGTTTCATTTTGACATTCATTGCGTTATTTACGTTGCTGAGCAGACAACATTTTCGAACATATGAAGCAATGGATTAGCAATATCCTTCAAAATGATTCAGATTGTGATTGACCATGTGTTACGCAATTAGGCTTCTGAGCTTAAATGCATCTGTGACGTTGTCACGATCCGTGGAATTTCGCCGCGTTTTTCCACTCAGATTTGCACATAGCCTTAGGGTTCCGATCTCAAATCGCGCGGTTTAATTATGATAATTTGACAGATGGTAAGTTCACAAATAAAATACTACATTGCAACTTGATATGTGTGTGATGTAATTAATGTGTTGTTTGTTTTGTTACGTCATGTGCTGGTGGGGGGTTGATATATGAATTGTCAAGGTTTTTTTCGTTTTCTGAACAGTTATTTATTATTGATTTTAAACAGGTTTGAAATCGTAACCAGATTCTTTATGTGTGTGGTTTGCAAGCGTTTCTCTATTTGTACTACCTAATGATCATCGTCCTCTTTTTATTGTGGTACCTATTTACTGTGGACAGCCTCAGATAAATATAAATCTTGTTTTGAAGGCATTTCATCCTTACAATTACAGGCGTATAATCTTTTTCTCTATGGAATCTGCGAATGCTGACCATTTGCAGTCCACTGCTAGACATGCTCATCCTAATTGTGCCACAATATTCGGTGCTCCATCTTCCACATCTAGGTCACCCCTAACTACATTAAGTTGTTGATTCCACGAACCTGAAACAGAATACAATTCCTGTATATCTCGTGCCAATCATCGATCTATAATTGAGAACTACCCGGTTGAACATCAAAACTGCAAATTCCTTTTCCACTGTGAACAATATAGTAAAAATAAAATCAACAGGATATTGTAACAGCTTAATTCCGTCCATTTATGCTAAGTAATTGTCAATGTCTTTACGACTTAACTTATCAAAAGGAACAGTTGAAAAGTAATGTTTTATCCTATAATCGTCGCCATTAGGCTGAATGTCTATGCATTTAACTAATAATAGGCGTTTATCTTGTCCAGATGCGCGCCATCTTAGCGTCGCCCCGCCATTTTTAGTGTCAAAATGATTAGTTTTAAATAAAACACCTGTTTCACGGTGGGAAGTTTTATCGGGACTAGCGATACCAGTGATACCAGCTAATGGATATAAAACCTTATTTCTTTCTCTGTGAATATCATTTGATAACTGAAACAATATTTCGTAAATGTTTTAAGAAGGCAATAATAAGTTTGTGTTTATTTATTTTCAATTAGCTAGGCTACATAATGGGTATCTTGTAGATAGTGTGCTCAACATATCTTTTTCATTACTATTGTTCTGGTAACTGAACAAATGACAGGCTTCTGTTTTATAAAGTTTTTTATTTTTATTTTACCCAAAGGAATAGTCGTCTGTTTTCTGCAAATTGCACCTTTTTGGAAATCAAGTTTGGAAACGGTAACTAAAGAAAAGAAAAATCCTAAATAAATAACGGTACAAGATGACATTATAAATTTATAGTCTACGTAGCCTCTTTAAAGCATCTTCGCCACTGATAGTCATACGGATATAATGTAAATACTTATATCAGTGAAAAAAGACGAATGGATTGGGTGAAAGATTACCAAGAAAGTAAATTCTGAAATAGAAAGAAAGAAAAATAGTTTTATTTGTCACAGAAACACGTGCATACAAAAGACAAGAGTAAGTAAGCAGAAAACAAAATAGGTATATCTGGTCGTACATATGAAAACATGAGTATAAAACAGAAATAGTCGGCTGCTGCACGTCATGACTTTGACAAGAAGGCTTCCACTCAGTACGATGATTTTCAGTGGTCACCCGAAAAAGACGAACGGAAATCAAGTTCAGTAATTTGTAAATAATAAATACTCGTAGGTAAGGGAATAAAAAGAAATACTGTTTTTTTGGGTTAATGACAGTTTATAGTAGGTAGTCAGACCGAATTCCAAGTCGAAGTCTTACCAAGGGGTATCGATAAGATGGTGGTAGCTAGCCAGGCGGACTTAGAACCAACCAAATCAAGCAGAAAATTTTGCCCCCACTGAGAATCAAACCCCGGGACCTTTGAGTCTGAGACAGGTGTTCTTACCACTTAACTACAGAGGCGGTTAAAGTTTGCAAGATATTAACCTTTTCACCAGTATGTTATCACATGACAAATATAAAACAGTTGCTTGCTTCAATAAAACATCGTAGCGTTGTTCACATGGAGACAATACTGACTCTTATAATGGAGAAAGAAAATGTAAATCAGACCATCAGTTCCTGTATCAATATACTTCGATAAACATATCGATTTCACTTTAATAAGAAACCTGTAATGATCTTACATATTCAATGGCAAAATTATAAGAGTTATAACGTCTTTGGAAAATATTGTGTTTTAATTATAACATAGTTAATTGATTCAGGCGTGACCTTGCGGAAATCCATTATAAAATACAATAGACGTGCAGTGCAGTGCTGAGTGCAGTCTGCACTCAGCGCTCGTTGTGGCAACACGCCGTTTTCGAGTTCGCAACAAGTCCATCGTCATCCTGAGGATGCCTCATTGAGAGGTGAAACACGTGTCGATTTATTTCAGGAGTTTTTTATGGCTCTTTAGAAATAGCTAAGCGGAACAAGTTACTAAATATATCCACGTCTATTGTATTTTTTAATTATAACATGTAAATTGGACAGTGCTAATTAACACTATGTTTTTGAAGTAAAAACTTCTTTAGGCGCATTGGGCATTTTTGAGATGGGAAAAAACAATTGAACTCGCGACACTGTTACCGACACCAGCTTTTGACCATTAAAAAGACATCAACGCGCTATACATTTTCTCTAGGATTAATGACATTCCAAACATTGAGACAAGAAAACGACATGATTGACATTTCTCTTTTTTACCGACTTCAAAAAGAAAAGTATTTCCTACACAATAAAATTGTTCAAGTTTTCATTCTGTCGACTCTCCCGGAGTGCCTCTGTTTCTTTTATTTGTTTTGTTTGCGATGTTTAGCATATATTCTTATTTTAGTACCTATAAATTTTGCTATTGTGACTCTGTTTTTAAGAATAGAATCCAACTATAAAGCCTCGGTCACACACAGCGAATACTCGCTGCGAGTATATTTGCAGCGAATATTCGCTGTGTGTGACCGAGGCTTTAAGCGATAGAAATAATGCAATCTTATCCATCATCAGCCCTTTTCTGTCTACTGCTGGACATAAGCTTTTCCTATAGGAAAAAAAAAACAAACGCAAAAAAAAAAATTGATAGATATGCAACAGTTCAAGATGTTTCCATATGACCGATACATGAAAACATCTCGAACTGTTGCATGTAGAAATCTATTAATCGTTTTTATTTATTTTTTCAACCACATATCAATGAACATGTTATTTATTTTATAAGATTTGGATTGAAAGTTAAGGAAAAACACAAATCAATCGACTGCTTAAAATAGCTTCATTTGTGGTAAAAATTATATTATTATGGTCACATAAACAATGTATTATTTAATGCTTGTTTCTTGTACATTATACATATTTTATAACCGATGCCAGACTTACAACGTTCATCGATGAATTACTAACTACTTCGACTGACTGTAACTTGTGTTGATCAAAGAACGTGTATGGGGTATCTTAAAAGGCGAAAGAGCATGGTCCATTAGAGATCACTGATTTTTCTTAGGTTACAGAGACATAAGAGATATGGAAAAAGACAATCTTGCAAGCTCTTTTAACTCCCTCCAAAAACCACTGTGATCCGTGCCATAAAATAGTAATTTAAAAAAAAACGCGTGCGGTCGGAGGCCCCCAGTCAGGAACGAAGTTCTTTCTCACGTGATATTTATTGAAAACAATTTTTTTTTGCATCCGCCATCTTGGATTTACATTTTGACCTCACTATCGGCTTTAGCACTCTCGAAAACTATGAAAACCAACACCCATGAAGGAAAATTTGAAGATTTTCGCAGCCACCATCTTAGATTTTCTTTTTGTCCAAATTCACACTCTCTCTCTAACATACAGTGTACTCGGGCCGATGTGTACAATTTTATCCCACAACACTGTCATCACTACTCTTTTCTTTTGTTTTTTCTGCCGGTGTTCTCTCTCTCTCACTTTCCCTCTCTATCTTTCTCTTTAAATTAGAAGAAGACAGTCGAAAGTTTTAACACTTTTTAGTGTGACGATTTCTGAAAATTTACAAGCCGCGTTAAAAAACTTCTTTCCATCTTTATTACAGTCAACAAAATTTTAAAGTTAATTACTGATTTTGATCGAATTTAACGTTTCGTTGTTTTGCTTTGATTTTTTACTACAAGCTCTATTCAAAATTCGAACATCCTTTAAATACCTATTTGAACAGTTTTTTTAGCATCGTTGATTTTCACTCTGGCAACCCTATAAATTATGACGACCTCTGCCCTGTCGCATCGTAAACGCATCTTTACTGTAATGAAACACTATCAAGTCTAGTGTTGCCACTCTTAAGTAGCCAAGCCACACCTAACGCGTTAGACCGCTTACACACCAGTGGCGTAACTTAGATTCTGTATCTTATATGAATACGCAACCATTTACAATTAATGTACGTACTAGTTGGCTATGTTTAACATATTTCCCCATTGGCAAAGCACTGAGTCGGACGTTAGTGGTAACACTCTGCACTTGAGCTGGCTTAGGGTGGTACCAAATTTCAATAGAATAAGAAGCCAGAGGCCAACGTACCCATAAAGTCTAAAGATTTCGGTCAGCGGCTAAACAAATCTCCTTTATTGAATCACAGTCCGAAAGATATTGATCATTGGTTCCATAATCAGCCTGCTTAATTAGACGTGAACTTGACAAAGATACCCAAGAAAACAAAAAAGAGTCAAAACCCAGCTTATCTATATGTCGCAGTAAGATGGTTATGGCCGTGATATAGTTATACCCCTAGAGATATAGCTATAAACCGTAATATAGTTATATGAAAGCGGTTCATAACTGTCAGAGTGCCCTAATTTTTTTACTGTGACCAATTCCAACGTAGCGCTCGCCGGCCGCTAAAGCAATACTGGTCGCTTCGCTCGCTCGGACCGCGCTTAGTTGATCACAGTTCTAACTTAACCTAACCCATCTGGTAGGAGTGCCCCAATAGTTAGATAAGTAGATCGTGCTCGTATCATAGTTATATTCCTAGTAAGATAATTATGAACCGCTTTCATATATCTATATTATGATAACCAACCAACTTACTGCAACATATACACAAACATCCACAAAAATCTAATTATTTAAAAGAATCAAGTAACATTAGGAAGAAAATAAGCACGAACTTAACTAAAGACGAATAAAAACAAGAAGATAAACCACACATTCCTAACACATCCTCTAAAAATGAAAGACTAGGATTTACTGAAGACTTTTATCGCAAAAGTTATAACGCATTAGCGCAAATGATTAAAATATGGTCAATAAAAGATTCATACATCTATAAAGATCTTTTAATGTTCCTAGTCGTAACATTTATTATGCATTCACTATACGGTTTCTATAAATTTTGTATCATGTGAATAGCAAGCAGATATTGACGTGGAGTGCAGACAAATCTACACTAATAATAAAGCCGAAGAGTTTGTTTTTGAAGTGAAAACTTCTTTAGACGCGTTGGGTATTTTTGAGATGGGGCTAAACCATTAATTTCGCGACACTGTTACCGAGTTTACCGACACCGTGGAGTAAAAGACATCAACGCGTTGATTACCACGGTGCCGATTTTTTTTCAAGTTTTCGCTTCTGTCGGCACTCCCGAAGTATTTTGTTTGTTTGTTTAAAAAATTATTTTTGCATTTAATAGCACAATTCTTGAGAAAAGCTATAGACTATTTACCATCACGCTCGGACACTTAGGAGCCAAGCAAAAAGAAAAAAAGTCAGAAAAAACGTTAAGCAAAAACGAAGTAAAAGCGCGGGCGCCATGCGATGCGACGTTGTGGGTCGGGAGGGACAAGAAATTTTAGTTAAACATAAAATCTTTAGTCTGTAGGATCCTTATCCGGTACATAAATGAAAACGTTAGATTCTAATAACTAAGATGACATTTCGAACGAACTAAAGATTGGTTTTAATAGCTGGTTAGTTATAAAATTCTCACGACTGAACGCTGGATTTCTGCGATTTTTAATTCGCCTTTTACGTCAATATACGGCAAAGTTTCCTCTTGGATTTGTATTGTGAGAATGGGATAAAACATCAATCGAAATAGAGTTTTTATTGATGTGCTTATTTTTTTTTTTTAATCGAGTGTTTTATCTAGGGTTTGTCGTTGTTGGATATAGAGTGCGCGCCACGAAAGAAGACTGGCTGAAAATTGTGGAACAAATATTTTTTTATGCAATGTCACTAACACCGCGGCAAAAGGACTTCAGTGGTAGCGTGGACTAGGTTCTTGATGCAGTAGATTGATTATATTATTAGGTTCCCTTCAGATTCTTTCTGCAGATAGGTAGGTACCTAGTTTTCCTATCCTATTCAGAAATTAGTTTAATAATATTTATGATGTACGAACTTATAAATTGTAGGTAATGTCCGGTACCCAGTACCCTAATTGCGCAACATAGGTATTTTCGTAAACGATTATGACTAATTTGTTTCATTTTGACAGTTCAACAACATTCATTACGTTATTTACGTTGTTGAGCAGATTTTTTTTCCAACTTATGAAGCAATGGATTAGCAATCTGTTTCAAATTGTGATACAAATTGTGATTGCACACACAAGCGGGAAAATAATTTTGATGACACTGCTTCCGTGGCATTTAGAAAGTACCAACCCTAGAGGTCACATGAAACGAACAGGTCCTTCTAAATGACCCCAAGATGCGCCGGCGCCGTTAAAATCCACATAATTTTCAAATTACCGGATCGAATACACGTTCATATTTCGAAGCTGTAATTATCCAATATAGTAACATTTAACACTACCAGTAAGTTAAGCAATGGTGAACGCCTTATACAAATTCACTAATTACTGCGGCAGACGAACAGAAATCTATGTTAACAAGTTATGCAGGGATACAATTGGAACGCTCTTTCAGGACATTATTGGAAAAAATAAATGATGAAAACTGAAATTTATCATCAACATCTATACTCCGTTTGAAATAAGATTAGACATTTAACTAAACCCTTTTTACAGTCCGTTCAACCGATTTTGACTTTTATTGCGTTGGTGGCATGACAAATGGCAGCTGCAGTAAACAGTTGGTATTGTAACCACTTTTTTGCTTTTAATGCCATCCTTATACTAACGGTATAGAAGTCAGAATCGGTTGAACGGACTGTAAAAAAGGTTTGTTTAAATGTCTAATCTTATTTCAAACGGAGTATAGTTACTTATGTATGTATTTTCTCAAGTTTTCCGTCATTATCATCGAAAGGAAAAATATATTTATAACTAGATTTCTTATCAATACCACCATAAAAATCGCATCGCATCTCCGTAAAAGAAAATTCCTTCATTTTCTTCAAAGGCTACGAAGCCAAGCAATCTAAGTAGTTAACACTTTAAAAAGCCTAAAACATGGCTTCGAATTTTATTACACAAACACTTTCAATCGTCAATTTATCGAAATTATAGTGTTTTACGATCGAATGACATGAAAACACGAGTAATCATTAGCTTGTCTATGGTATGGCGCGGTTGGCGGGAAAACATCTGACGGCGGCCATGATGAGTTCCAAATGATATTTTATGCGATAATCAAATGAGTTTATTAAGTATTAACATAAATAGTACCGCAGTTTATGCAAGTGAATGCTTGTTGTGTAACACTGCATTCTTGAGCTGGACTATGCGTAAGCGCTGAAACCGAGGTAATCGCGTACTTTCGCGGCGAATCGTAAACTTGAATCGATTTCGTGATATTTGTAGCATCGATATTGTTTTTATCGATTTTATTTACATGTTTTGGTGATTTTTTTTGGGATTTTCCCACAGTTTGTGTTGTGGCCAAGACCTAGGTGTTGATTGTTATTTTTATCGCTAAAAGGCTTGCGAAACATTGCAAAAACCTGAAAATTTCAAAATTAAAGTACTATCGCTCTGGGTGTTTTAGGCTATTATGGTTTCATGTACTAATATCAACATTATATGGAAACAATTCCTGGGTCCTAGGCATCTTACGGTAAGATACCGATCTTTTTGTGATAAGCAGTAGATACAACATCAATTAATTAAGAACATCTGAACTAATTGTAATTCAGCAAAGAAATTGATTAAGGACATGTATTTATTCGACTCATGCACATAAATAAATCCATCGTATTTTTGAACAAAAACTTCTTGGTCTCAATTAGCTAATTAATAGTGGCTAATTAGCGATACTTCATTGTTTATTCTAAGAAATTATGCAGAATTAGATAGAAAATTGATACAAAACATACAAAAAAATATCATAGGTAGGTAGTACAAAATTTGCGAATTCCGACAATCAATTTATTTGTCATGGGAACACTTTCGACTAACATTACCACGCTTACAATTAATATCGATAATTTAAAATTATTGTTTTCACTCCGAACGTATCCGTCATAAAATTCACTCGTCAACTTCATCGAATCAATTCATACGTCAGGTAAAAACCAACTTAATTACTCAAAAATTTAGAAATTCCTACCTTATACTCTAAGCAATAGAGTCTATGTGAAGTTACTATGTAAGTTTGTAAGAATGCAATAATAGTCATGTGACGTATAGAAATGTCAAAGGCACAATGAAGCAATGAAATTGTCTACGCACGGACATTCTTCTCATAGTGTCAATATTGTCGACTATTGTTCGAAATCAATTAGGTAATTGAATTGAAACATGCTATTTAAGTTTCAATGTAACTTGTTAAGGCTTTGATAAACATGGTGCGGATTTATGGATGTTGATTAAATATGCTGCGAATTTGTAGTTTTAGGCAGTTTTTTTGTCAATCATCCGCTTTTTATCATATTATTACTAAAGGTAACTAATACTTTCTTAAAAAAAAAATCTGAAGTATTTTTTCGAGCCTTAAATATCTATGGCTATAAATAACATATATAAATATACAAGGCTGTGCATTTTGAAAGTTGTCAAATACTCACCCGTTTTTCATTTCATAGTTAATATTTTAGTTCACTATACAGCGACATTTCATATTTCCATACAGCAATATTAATAAAACATAATATTATATAAATTAATAAAAACAAGTAAATATTTTATTTGACAGATAATTGAGACGTGGGCAACTTTTAGAACGCACATTCTTAACAGTATGTAGGTAAAAAAAATGAAGGTAGGTACCTAAACCAAAATATCCTACAAAAACTCTAATCGCTAAAAAAAAACAACTAACTCTTAATTTGATCAGATTAAAGATAAACCCAATCTAGGAAGTTCTTTCAATTAAAAATCCTTCAGTCAATCAGCAATACATACATTACTCACGAATTATGTACACCGCCTATGTATAATTGTGTTGCCTACTTTGCATCGATATCAAGTACCTTGACCTACAGTTGTCGGTTACTTTGATTCGTTATCAATTAAGAACAATGATTTTAATTTAGCTTGCAGAAAAAAAATGGTGGGTTGTTCCGTATGCTTAGATTTCATAGAAAAAAAAGTTAGGGTTTTTTTTTTAAACAAGAATTGCTGGTGATGTGGCAGAGAAGCGGTAAGCGACCAGCACTATTCTCAGGGGCGTAGCTACCGCCGTATCTGCCGTATCAATTATACGGGGCCCCCGGGCTACGGGGGCCCACGACGACGTGCGTAAGCAAAAATTAACCTCTCGTATGTCGTAATTACAGAAACAATTAAAAAACCATTCTGTCTCGCATGGATCCATGTTCGCAAAAGGTTAAATGATTTAATAAATCAGTTTGCCGAAACAAGGCAAGGAGAGTGTATATTTAATTTGAATTGTTTGTAAAAATTTTGGAAATAGTCACAGATAGATAATTATGATGAATACATATTTCTTTTAATTTTATGCAAAATCTTTTTTTTTCTTTTTGCCCCTTTTGTGAGAAATCTTTATCCTTCATAAGGGCTCCAAAACAAATTTTTATACGGGGCCCCGCCAAGGCACGCTACGCCACTGAGTCTATTCTGTAAAAATCTAATCGATTAACTGTAACTTCATATGTGAAGTGACCTGTCAATATTGTCAATTCCTAGCTTCAGGTGGAATGACGTTCAGAAAAGCCGGGCAGATTTTTTTTTTTTTATCTGTATCTAACTGAAAAGTAAGACCAACTGTAGCGTTTGCTAAGCAGTGCCAGTATAATATAATACTACCCGGAACACTATATTTTTAACAGTAAATTGCAACAAGAATGAACGAAACGAAGTAAACAATGTAAGATGTTAGATTTTGTGCATTTTATTTGCCAATTTTCAGGAAAGCTCGCGTGTCGTTTAATGTCTACTGAATTTTATCATTGAAATGATAATTTGTTGCTTCAGGTATATGAATTCGACCAATTAATTAGGTACGAACGTAAATTGAGGTGCTAAATGTGTTATGTCAATGACCAACGTAAACTCATGCTTACTTAGATTTTAGGGTAAGTTACACCGCCGTAAGTTGCTGACAGAGACGAAACTATAGCGTCATTTTACGTTTCGATCTGTCAAAATCAGTTAATTTTTGTATGATTTGACAAAACGAAGCGTCAGTTTAGGTACCTACACTAGTTTTCGTCTTTGTTTCTTATCCTTAGATTTCTGAGCCACACATAACACTTTTCTTTCACAAAACATCTTAAGTTATCATGAAAGTTGAAAAACTCACACACATGAAACACAGGTTTATGAAACAAAAAAACTCGTAAGTAGGTACCGTAAGCTCTATTTCCCGCGCTTCTAAATGTCATTGTTAATCGATCAGAGACAATTTTTACTAGGCAAAGGCAACAAAATAGGTCAGCCAACCAACCAAAAAGTTTACAAATATTCCTGCATATCTCAAAAACTCTTTTCTATGTCAGGGTCTGAAGCGAGCGTGTTGGGCGTGGTTAAACGTAGGTGTGGTGCGTCGGTGATTCTTTGTTTAAGCACCTCTAATGTTATTGTACTACAACACGCTATATTATTGACAATAAGCTTTATTCAAATAGGTGATAAACTGATAATCAATGGGAGGGTTAATTAATTCCGATTGCAGTATCTTTTTGAAATAAAATTTTTGTTTTTCGAGTCAGACATTTGAAATAAAAGAAGCGCGATTAACTCAAATCATTGAAATCATCTACTTTATCTCGTAATGCAAATTTTATTAGACGAAGGAAACGGTTTATAACCGACAGATTAGTATCGTTAATTATACATTTTTATTATTTCTTAGATCGCATTGCTGATAATTTTTTCTGATCTATATTTCCGATCGCATTTAACGTTGATTGAATAATATTCAAGAAGGGGCAACTTGTTTATGATGGTTAACGGGTTCAGCACAGTTAAGTGAGTGATAGCTACTCGATGAAAATAGATTTAAAGTGTGCTGTGCTAAAGGTTGTCAAATTGTCTATCAACTTGCTAACTTCAGACAAAGGACAATGCTGATTTTAGCATGGAAGGTGGCGTCCTTTTTTTTCTCGCGGTCATCAACCAAATTTTATTTTTCTACTACAGAATAGTATTACAAACGAAACTTATTTGACATGCATATCTATAAACTCAGTCCGAAATGAGATATAAAGTTAGAAGTTTGTAAGTTATTAGCTTTGTAGGCAATTTTTGACTCCTAGGTGCAAGGTTAGTGTTATTAAGTTAGCACAAAATAGATAGCCGCTAAATGAATAGTCGGTACACCCCTCCCGTGCATTTGAAATGTCAAGTCAACTTTTTTTTTTATCTAAACTATGTATTTGTGATGATTTTTCAATCGACAACAAAAGACTTGCTTCGCAAAAAAATTAAATCAATCAATTAGTACCCAAATGTGTAATTGGTGAAGAGTGCGTAACGTACGGTACTAGAAAAACAAGATTCGGTTGATGGCCGCTAGAAAAAAAAAAGACGTCAATTTCAGGCATTGGCCTTTTAAAATTTTCAGTTAGGTAGGTACACACGGCTACATTTTTGGCTTAAGCTGATCTCGTATTGTTAAGGATTTCCTTACAATGAGAAATCAGCATAATTATACTGGAAAAGTATAGCTTGATATATAGCCGTGTGTACAGGAGTCCGCGCCACCACTGAAGTCCGGCGGAAAATTGTAGAACTACATTTTTTATAATGCAATTTGATGTAATGACATAGACACTAGCGCCGCGGCAAAATGACTATAAATATAAAAAATCTTTATTACTAGAAGAATGGGTACAGTAAATCTCCCTAAATACAAATTATATCTTACTAGCATCCCGCCCCGGCTTCGCACGGGTATAAACCGGGTTATTATACATATGAACCTTCCTCTTCAATCACTCTATCTATTAAAAAAAAAACCGCATCAAAATCCGTTGCGTAGTTTTAAAGATTTAAAAATACATAAGGATATAGGGACAGAGAAAGCGACTTTGTTTTATACTATGTAGTAATGTGATGTGCACTTAGGTGTCAAAGGAGTGCCTTGGCACTCGTACTAGGATTACCCTGTATCAAGAATACCATCACAACCCGGACCAACTAGGATAGTTCTTTTTACTTACAATTAAATTTTGAATAAATTCTAAACAAAAAATAATTAACTTATACAAACAAAGATATGCACAAAAGGAGTATGCGTGTGGGGGGGTGTGTGTGTATGTGTATTGGGGTGTGTGTGTGTGTGATTGGTAGTGTGTGTCCAGAAGTCCAGAAGGTATGAGTATGTGTTGGTGAAAAAGTCAGTTAACCCACTAATTAAATAAGTCTCTCCGGTTTTTCGTAGGTGAGACCTTTCAGCCAGTTACTTACAGCGTTCTTGCATTGCTGTCGGGTAAGTAAGCAAATATTTAGAACAGCATTAAGTTTATTGTAAACCCATGAACCCAGTATCCAATAATGCCGATGAGCAAGAGCAGTTCTGTCTCTCCGTGCGACACTGTCTCGTTCTTTTGCGCTTGCCTTCTCGTAGCCGTATAGGGAATGTGGTATAGTGGCATGACTTCAGTGGTCGCGCGGACCCTAGTTCAAAACAAAGGGTACTTATTAGTACCGAAAGTGTTAATAAAATAACAATGCTATAAAACGTCGGAAATTTGTACTTAAATGGATTGATCATAAAATAGAATCCCACGTCCCGATAGGCTTATGATGCCCACGCGCACCATAAGTTTCAGTGAAATTATTTAACAATCTAGCTAGCTGATGAGTCATCAATCATCATATTATTTTATTAGGAACTAGCGACCACCCCTGTTTCTTTATCTATTATATAAGTCTAATATTAATGTACAGTCGAACCAGTATCCCTAATTGCGTAACTTATTTTCGTAAACAATTCTGACAAATTTGTTTCATTTTGACAGTTCAACTATTCATTGCGTTATTTCCGTTGTTGAGCAGATATTTTTTTCCAACTTATGAAGCAATGGACTAGCAATCTGTTTCAAATCGAAACAAATTGTGACTGATCGTGTATTGCGTAATTAGGGTACTGGTTATGCGAGAATGCAAGAGACCGCGTTCTCTTTTTCGCTTAAAGAGGTTTCTCACTAACTCGAGTTTCTAGTTTATAGACGAACAGATGTGGCCTTTCTCACTTATAGAGGTTGAGGCTGATTGGGAAAGGTTGAGAGAAACAAAAACAATGTTAGTTCCACGAAATGATGCAGATTTTAAATTATAACGCTCGACTGTCGCTTATAGAGGTACGGTCTCAGTTATAGAGGTCCAAGAGTGCAAAACGACTTTCTCTTATAGAGGTTTCTTTTTAAAAAAAAGAAACAAAATTCAAAAGTCATTTATTCAAACTAGGCTGAGAATCAGCACTTTTCGAACGTCAAAATTACATAAGACAGTCCCCCAAAAACGCCCACCCTTCACCTTTTCTCACATATAGAGGTTTTAGAGGCTTAAAATTACGGGACCTGACAATACTCTCATTCATAGAGTTTTCTCGCTTACCCAGTTCTCACTTAGATAGGTACTTACCAGGTTTGACTGTATTATGCACAATTTACCTTTCAGAATAAATTCTCTAAATGATCGTGGAACCACATCAAAATTCGTTGCGAAGTTTAGAATAATATCGCGGTCAAAATGGCGCTAACTAACTAACGTTTTTATAATATGTAAAATACTAGAGGAGCTCGTGGCCAAGTAATAACAGCCGCACTGGTTGATCCATCAGGTTAAGCTACGCTTGCCGAGGTTGGTCCGTAGATGGGTGACCGCCTTTACATACCGAGACCCCTCCGTACCTCGGAAAGCACGTTAAACCGTTGGCCCGGCTGTCATCCGTGGATCTTTGACAGTCGTAACGGGTTGTCAGAAGCCCGAAAGTCTGACAACCAGCCTTACCAAGGGTATCGTATTACTCAGTTGTGGAGGTCAGATAGGCAGTCGCTCCATGTAAAATACTGGTATTCAGCTGCCCCAACCTAGTTGGGAAAAGGCTAGGCAGATTGACTGACATATAAACAAATACTAGATAAGTAGTTTCCAAAGACCCCCAGCATTTATAAAAGGCAGAAAAAAAATTGTATAGGTGCTTAATTAGCTAATAAGTAGAAAGGTACACAGTAGATAAGTGTACCTATTTGGGTACTTGTTGTTCGGGCTTGCCCTATTCCAGGTAATGGACATTAATTAGGCTTATTACCAATTAGAATAATTTCCCCTGGGAACGCTTTCATGTGTTTGTCTATGACCCTAGTCTTTAAACACGTGTAACTTTTGATAGCAAAATTTAAGCAAAATAATAATTATAATATTATTACATAATGTTCACCCTTTAAAGATAAAATAGCCTAAAATGGCTTTTAAATGCGATACAAACAACGTCAACCTATATCTATTTTTAATAATTTACCAGAAGCCAAGATGCTAATTTCTTTTTTGGAAACTTATTCCACTAGAGCCATCAGAAATTAAAAAAAAAATGACTTTGCTTTAACGCCGTACTTGAGGTTCAATTAAAAAAAAAAAACAAATGTCATTTATTCAAACTAGGCTGAGAATCAGCATTTTTCGAACGTCAAAATTACATAAGACAGTCCCCCAAAAACGCCCACTTTTCACCACTTCCTAGTGCCTTTAGCTGGGAAGAAGAAGTAGCGCAACAAACTCCCCAGCAGCACAGCTGTCTGTTCAAGTTAGAAAAAAAAAAATCTATAGTAGGTATGCAAAATAACTAAAAAACCAACTAATTAAATAAACCTAAGGAACTTTTTACTGTGCAGAGTTCGTTTATCCTATTTTCCACTACTATAATATGCTTATAAATAACTCTCTACTGAACCTCTGTGTAATGAACCCAAACACTCCAGCTTTCTCCATAAAAAACAACAAGGTGCTACACTGTCAAAATAATACCCATAGACAATGTAACACACAATAGCGCGCTAAAACCTGCGACTCTACACATAGACAACATTACACATGCTTTACGACATGTGCACGAGATAAGCCGGTAATTATTCCTTTCTCAGGTCTATTAAGACTTAATTAATATAATTGACTAATGCAGACGATGAGTACTGTAGAATGTACTAATTGTTAGATTTAATTTGCTCGCTAGACTACCATCGTGATAAATCCGGAACTGGAGGTAATTTTAGTAGTTTTAAATGAACGAAAAAGGAGGAAGTTTTCAATTGGACTGAGCATTTTTGAATTTATACAGGGTAGCATTTTTGAATTTGTACAGTAACCATCTCACCGTGTATCTTAGGAGAAGTGAGCTGTCAGTTGCTAAGGATTGACACTATTAGCAACTTACTTCACCTAAGTTATCACGGTGAGATTTTTACAGAATAGCACTACAGTTTTCGCGTCGATGTTCCTGGAGTCAGAGCCCGAAAGTGAAAACCCGTCTTACCAAGGAGTATCGTGTTACCCAGTACTTAATTGGGTTGTGGAGGTTAGATAGGCAATTGCTCCATGTACAATACTGGTATTCAGCTGCATCCGGTTAGACTGGAAGCCGACCCCAATATAGTTGGGAAAAGGCTATGTAGATTGATTGTGTCATAACTTCATAAGACATCGATCGCTAATTCATCCAATTTTAGTTTCTAAACCCAAGTTTGATGAGTATACTTTTAGAGATTTATAATATTTTTGACAGTAGATACAGAACTCTTGAATAAATGATTCAATTATTGTACCTAATGCGCACCATGGCTGCACCGTGTTGTATTGTCATTGGTCACACCAAATTGTAAAATAAAAAAAGTTCAACAAAACCACGTCGCCAAGGTAAACCGCTATAGGAATATTCATCCCATTCCCAGATGATCATGTTAGCATAATTATAATTAGTAATTACAATTAGAGTAATTGACTACAATAGCCGTTTGGTCATGCGGAGTGAACTAAATAAAATAAGGCTATAGCCGCGGTAGGTAAAGGCGTGGGCCTCAACGACACATAAAACTGGGTTATTAGTTCTACGAAGTGTGATTAACAAATTAGTGATTAGGTACCTATTTTTGCGTGACTCTATGGTGTAGGGTTAGTAAAAGTTTTGTTAAAAAAAAAACATTTGACATTTCTTTCGTTGTTTTTTTTACCTGACTACGGCAAAGCCAAAAGGAAGGGTTATGATTTTAGCAGTCTATGTATGTATGTTTGTATGTATGTATGTTTGTATGTATGTATGTATGTTTGTTTTTACGTGTGTTCCACCGTAGCGCCTAAACTACTAAACCGATTTTGATGAATGAGGTATCAATAGATTCGTAATAATGGTTCGGATGACATAGGCTATATAATTTTTCCCTAAATTTAATTTGGTGGACTTTACACATAAATTTCTAACCTCGAAAAAAATTAAAATGGGATGATCATGACATGTTTGGTATCAAAAGAAAGGTCTTGACGAGCACATTACAAATATGTATATAATATTATATTTTCAAAGTAAATAAATATGTTAAAATCGTCAAAAACAAGCAAAAGTGAGACTGCGCTACGTAGTATTGCAAGATGTTACCAACGTGCAGTTAATCAAATCTTAATAAATAGAAACGATTTGTAATTCCACTCTTATGAAGAAAAACAAGTACAACGAAATATTTATATTTTGGATTTCTTCGAAGCTCGATATCGATATATGGTGTTGGCGTCGAAATAAATCGCTCTATGGTTTCTTCCAAAGCACTATGCACTGCTATTGGAATTTAAAATAGGTTAATTACTGAACTATTGTATTACTCTTATTTACGTTTATCAAGTGTAAAAACGGAAAAGTATAAAATAAAAAATAAAGTTTAATAAAAAACTGTTACCCGACTACCTACGGGAAAATGAAAATGATCTAAAAAGTACGAAACAAGCAAATATTTCAGACAGAAATCAAGACATAGGTACAAAAATGGTCAAGGTAAAGCCGTCGTCGCATGCCATTATAATTTTGTAGGTGTTCCTGGCACCAACATGGTATATAGGCATGCGACCACGGCTTTACCTTGACCATTTTTGTACCTATGTCTTGATTTCTGTCTGAAATATTTGCTTGTTTCGTACTTTTTAGATCATTTTCATTTTCCCGTAGGTAGTCGGGTAACAGTTTTTTATTATACTTTATTTTTTATTATTGGTAGATCTTGGATATTTAGCTTGCTACGGCCTCAGACCAAATAAAAAACCAAGACATAGCGCTGTCAACAGTGACGTGAAGCCGGTTTCGTAAACGTTTGTGCACTTTGTGAGGTGTAGTTTTATTGTAAATTGTTATAAAAGTGTGCGTGTGAGTGTGTATGCACAGAGCGGAGGTGTAGTTTTGGCATGCTTCACTGTATTGTTCGCAGCTCTCTGTCTTGGTGGTTTATTTGGTCTGAGGCTACGGCATTGTTTTTCAAAGTGTCCTTCGTCACCTTTTTTTTGGGTGGGAAATCATCAAATAACTTCTCCCGCTCTGGGTGGAGCGGGAGGGCGTGTCAGACTCTTACTGACTAAAACCCACCCGTGTTCCTTCAGTTGCCGTAATGCTAGGGGGGCCACGATTTCCCTATCGGTTTTCTTCGAACCCCGGCAGGCATTGGTCCTAGCGGACCCCGTCAATTCTGCTGACGTCTCTTTGAGGCGCGCGTGGAACACAACGCGCCGTCGACCCGGGCTTGGTCCTTATCGGACGGCAAGCTGCCCTTCGGCACCTGAAGGTCCGTTCCAGTTTTCTTCTTCACAGGTTGGCTTAACGCAGTAACAGAAGAAAAAAAAATTCATTGAAATGGGATTTAATTGAGCAGTTTCTATTTCTATTAACAGACCCTCCTAGTATAAAAAGGTAATGCATTTATTTGTAAATAAATGAACTTTTGATTAAAACTGCACACTGTTTGAATTTATCCTAATTGATCAATCAAAAAAACTCTTTCGATTCTCACAGATAAAACTAATCAGTTAAATAAAACAAAAAAATAATATTGACATAAGAACTATCAATTCAATTTATCATAAAATTGAACTCTTAAAAAGCTAACGAGACAAATTAAAAAATAATGACTTCACTCGTTCATTGCTACCGGCGTGTATCATTCTGGGGAACGATTGAACGAATGGTTTTTAATACTTCCGTACCTCAAAAGGAAAAAACGAAACCCTTATAAGATCACTCGTGTGTCTGTCTTTCTCTCACAGCCAATTTGCTCCGAATCTAATGGACCGATTAAGTTGAAATTTGGTACTTATATATGTATTTCTATTACACGGACGTGTAACTTAAATTAAAAAGAAAATGTAGGTATATGGGGGTCACTCTTGGGGGGCAAATATGAAAATAAAAAAAAGGTTTGCAAACTATACCGTGTGACTTAACATCATTTTTTTTATAATTTTAAAATAAATAATTTTAAATATATAGAAAATAATTGACCATTCTCCCCCTTATCTCCGAAACTACTGACCCTAAAATTTTGAAAAAAATGGAGAGAATGGTTCTTATCTTTACTCATAGATTACAGAAAAACCTATTAGAAGTCTATGGTCTTAAAATAAAATTGTAAATCTCTCAAAATTGTTCGTACAAACTTACATTTGCAGGCTGAATTGTTTAAGTTTGTCTTTGGGATAAATTGATCCCAACAACGGAACCCTTCATTGTGCGTGGTCTGACACGCACTTGACCGGTTTTTTAAATATTATAGATAGATAATAATTAATAAATCATTCATTCATTCAGCCTTTGGGCTTCTTCATGAATATATTTATCATTATCTTATCGATTGATGCAGCTGCCAATAATAATGGAGATTTACAAAAATTTGCATCCGTAAAATGAAACGTTATCACGCCATTCGCTTTGCGCCCGTTCTTTTTTCAAAGTTGTTATTTTTTAATCTGCAAATACACTGTCTTTATTTGAAAGATGTTAATAACTACCGACAAGTTTCCAACAACTGGCAATTCAATAGTGCGTTCGTCCGTCCTGTTCCAGGGTAGGACTAGACTTGCCCCTATTCACTTCAAGAGGTTCTCCTCAGGTAATGTACCTTTACCTACGGTCTAGTCTTGCATTTCTGCATGCATAGGGATGTGCAGTAATTATTCTTCATTTTGTCCTAGCTATTTCGGTCTGCAAGTTTTAAATACGACGCCTACTTATTCTTGTAGTGTAGGTATTCTATTCTTAAGGCCCACATGGGTAGTTAAGTAAGTACCTACTTAAGGTATAAACATTGTAATTTACTACCCTTATAACCTATTCAGACCTACCTACCTAGCCATGGTTCCTTCCAGCATTATATCTTAGAGGGTCGAAAAAAATTCTCCCTGTATATTTATTTACCTTTACTTGGTTACTTCCAAATAAAACATGAATAATTTTAGTAACAAAGCATAAAAGTTTACTTAAGTACTTATATTAATTTATTTTTGCTATCAAAAATAACAAAGGCACATAGCGATAAACCGGTACTAGAACAAAGTAAAAATTGTTTTGACGAGACGTGTCGTCTTAAAATTATAAAAAAAAGAAACTGCATAGCAGTCTATTCATCTTCGAACTTTTTACACAGGGGCACGTGTTCGCATACAGTACACGGGCTGTTTTCCGTGTATTTTCTGGTCGGGTGCGCGGCGGCGACCGCGGGCGGTTCGCGGGGCGCGCGGGGCTGGCCGCCGGCAGATGCGCCGCGCAGCGCCATCTCTCGGCGCCCGGCGCGCCACGCGCCAGGTGCGCGCTGCCCGCACCGCAGCCGCCACCCGCCCTTCAGTCCGCTGTCACGCGCCGCCGCGACAACACGTTATTAAGGCTCTGTACGCCACTACACGCGACGCGCGCGTTTCGAACGTAGTGAACGATCCCGCGACCGGTTCGCCGTAGCCCATGAGCGACCAGTGACATCTCGATTTTTGTGCTGTGTGACTTGCAGTGAAACGCTCAGTGCATACATGTGCAAGTGATGGATTACTGCGGATCTACCTTCGAGTGCTGACGACCGGGTACGGTCCCGACGTATGCCCCGGCGCCGCTAGCCCGGACGCGCCAGCATGCGCGCCCCCGCGGTGCTCATCGCCCTGCTAGGGTTTCTACCCCAGGTACTGATATCGACACCGAAAACCGCGAATCCCTGTTTGTTTACGTTTCGCATCGGCGTAATCCCAACGAAAACTCGTGGTTCGCATCGCTTCTAATAAACAAGGCAGTGATGCATACCGGTGGGTGTAGATGCGACCGCTGTGCACTAGGCGATAGTTTCCCACGAGCGTGGCCGAGGGCCGGCCTAGAAGATCGTCCTGGATAGTGCTCGGGAGCGAGGGTGTAGTGTAGGTTAGCCTCGCAGTCGTGACCGGCCGCGGCTCGCTCGCCGACTCCTCCGCGCCTGTGTGTGTCCGATACGTTTACCGAGCAAACATAGGTACATAGTTATAAAGAAAGTTCAGGTTTTAATACGACCGGCGCGCGGGGTCAGCTAGGTCGCGAGCCTCTTCGTTTTAAAATTAGATGCATTCCGAGGCTTTGCGGTGGATTCGAGACTTCGAGTCGAGACGAGACGTATTCGCGACGATCTGTATGCACCAACGACAGGAATAACTCTTCCAGACGACTCAAGGCGCGCGATATTTCGGGCAGGGTTAGTAGTTCGGTCTAGTTTACACGACAGAACCCTTTGCTTGTTTATTGACCGTCGCTAATCGCCGGTAAATAGGCGCCGAAAGCTGTAAAACTGGACATACATAAACAATGCGCTCTAGATGAAAGTTCTGAGAAAATTGACACAAGGTGGCAGACTGTAAATATGTGGAGTAATATGAGGTCATCGCCCTATGAACCGGTCAAGGTTACTTGTCCTACCAAGGGTTGCCGTGAGTGCCCAGCACAGTGACGTGTGAACTTCACAGTTCATGAAACTTTCGTACTTTTTATCGCATCACTTTATATTCGATATTAAGTAGACTGACTTATCGATAAACGTAGACTTAATTAGCTTCGTTATTTGCCTCATTAACGTCTAAAGGAAACGTATCAATCAATCGAGTGTAGCCTTTCAGTCCAATGGGCGGAGATACTCGATGTTTATTTATGTACGGAGAACATCTACGAGTACATCTTGAACAAGCTCAAGAAAAGCTCATCGCATGATTCACCCCAACCATTGGTACACGCCCGACTCGATACTTTTCCTAATCGATATGTAGATCTCCGCCATGCCTTTTCCCGACATTGTTAGTGGTGCGCCTAGTTAAAGTAAAAAGCCCATTTACAAGCGCTACCGAAGTACCGAAATGTCAACAACAGCCCGATAATAATAAAAAAAATCGATACTTGTCTCGGCTGACTTTTTGTTCTCCCGCATCGTTTACCGGTCTCCGAGGGTAATTTACAACCAGGGAACTATTCCCCAATGCGTGCGTGTGCGCACTGTGAACGAATAGTTATTAATGTGTTCGCAAAAGGTACCGTTAATATCACAAACACATGCACTTTGTTACATGCTAATATTAATAAAACTCGGCAGCGGATAACCGGTGTGTCGGGAATTGATCCCCAACTCCGGCTGATCCGTGAGATTTTTGTGCACTTTTTCTCGTCAATTGCTGTTTTAATTGTTTTTCTGCTGGGCCAATCAGGTTTAATTAAATAGTGTGGGTCCGCTTCACACCAGCATACATGGTGTAGCTATCTATTTATAATCCTGTGCGTATGTGTGCGTGCGAGTAAGTTTTCAAGGCGCTATAATACATTATGAATGAAGTCGCGTTGTTTCATAAAAAAACGGTATTTTGCGCACCACTGCTCAGAACTGGTTTGTCCTTCCCCTGATCCCGTCTACGTGACGACGATCGTGCATTGATGTAATTGTCCCACCGATCAGTCAACTCGATTCTTTATACTCGATACATCCGTAGGAGAATCGATGTCCGGATTTTTCTTTTTTTTTACCCCGACGTGCAAGACGGTAGCTAATTCAGCTGCATTATTCTTTCTTTGATCGCGTTCGAAACTCGAATCGCGTGATCATTCCACCGCCTTTTTGATCGGAAGCGGCGTCGGAAACACGTCTGCCCGAAAACCGCAACGTAATAATTTCCAATTTCAAATAAGTAAATAATTCACTGAAGGTTGCTCGGTTCGATTCGTGATCGCGTTTATCCCTGAGAAATTATTCAGAGGATAGGCTGTTTATTAAACGGTCGTATCCTTATTTTCCATATATGGGTATAAATGAGTGAGTAGATATTTTTATTTTTAATGCAATTTATACGACATTGTTGCAGGTTGCATTCTATAACGTATTCTTGATTACGCTCGGCGTCTACCTGTCGCAAATCTAGGGCATAGCATGTCATAGCTCGCATGGAACGTTACTAAACTTGTGCGTGTATGATTGCGTTACGATTTGTGATATAATCGACATATATTTCAATTTTAGGTGTGTATCTGTCTATGTGTGGAGTGTACCACTTGTCTATGCTTAGGGTTGCCAAGTGTGCATTCTAAAAAGTTACTTAAAGTTGTAAAAGTGTCCCTTACTTAAAAGTAACTTAACACGAACATTTATAAAATCTCGTTTGCTAATTATAAAGGAAGTTGTGAGTTTGAAACTGGTAACCCCGGTAATATTACACGAGCAGGTGCAGTCATTAATGGCAACTCTTAAACACACTAACATCTGCTTTTTTCACAATCCACTCAACTCGGGCACACGAATTCTAATTGCCGGCCTGACATGTTGATTGAAAGTTCAATTCCGACTCGTGAGTTGGTTATCAGAGTAAACCAGCCATTTTAATGGTCATTTTTACTGCTCTAACGTCATATTAAGCTACACTGTACTGTTATGTGGCTACTTAAAAAGTTACAAAGCTTGATAAATTTTTACCTATTTACGTTCGTTAGAAGGAAATGTTACAGAATTTAATTCCATTAGACACTTATTAGATGGCTAGAGCTAGATAAAAACTAACAGCCAGGCAGTCGAACTATTTCTTATAAAAATTGTTAGACCGTAATTTCAATACATCTAGGTATTCTTGTAGCGTAAAGTTTACTTCATAAAGTTGGGCAAGCAGTGTTAATTTTATGTGCAGAAACAATTTAGTTAACAAATACTCGCTACTTACATCGTTTTCACTGCGATTTCCCAACAATTTTGTAAGTAAATGCCTTTTGATAAAACCACCTGCTGCAGGCTGTAGACTCTCATTTACGAAAAAATCACACAGAACTCTAACAAAAGCTCAAAAATAAATTAATCGTCATATGTCATGTTAGTAGCCATAACTATTTAAGTATGTGAAACTCCTTAACGGTAGGTTTTTAACCCTGTTATAATTTCGTCCATTGTCCAAAACGGTTTTTGTTCTATGAGAACCGACTCAATTATAAGAGACTTTATACGAAATCGTATAATCGCCGGTTTTTAACAGCTTAACTATGTGAAATTTTAAGTTTTCGTCTCATTGTGATGAGTATGTAATGACCGATTGTGCGACGCGTGCGTCACTCAATAGATTCTAAAAGATGTCTTATTCAAAAACTTTTGTATGACAAAACTGTTCAAATACCAAAAAAATATTATGCCATAATCATAATTGGCCTTTCTCGAATACCCGCTCATTAAAGTCATAAAAGGCTATTAAAATTTGTACGTTTTTTTGTTTCAATCCCGACCGGACGTCTAATTGATTCCCAGTGACATTCGTCAAAAAACTAACATGGTTGCCAGGACCATTGATCAGATTACGCAATGTAACCGAACTGGATGCTCGGTGAAGTCAATATTATGTATTATTTATAAACAGACGCAAAGCTTAGCTTTCTTGTGTGAAATTATCAAAGGATACTGCTGAATGATGTGCTCCGCGATAAACCATTACCTTAAATGTATTTGTAAATAAGTAAATAATTCAACCCTATTTCGGAATGAGTGCGCAATGTCTGGTAGGAGGGCTCGTTCGTTTTCAAATTTCGAAATTTATCGGATGCCGCGTAATTCAGCCAAGTAACCTTCTAATTTAAGGTTCTATTGTTTAGTGTTGCCAGTGCAAATTATTTAACTCCGAATTGGGTAAATGTGTCAGCGATGCCGCCTGCCGGTAACATGGTGTAGGTTGCACAAGCACAATGCTTCAGGCATAGCGAAGTGATGAGTCGGGTCTTCTATTACACGTGGGTTGAAAGTTAAGGCCATAAGTTGACAGTTATGAATACTCACTTACATTTGAAGCTGCGAATAAGTTATTACTTGCTGTGTGGGCGTCAATTAAGAAATAATTAAACGCGTAATGAGAATAAGATTACAACCTCGTTATTTCGTAACTGCATCTAAATCTTCTTATGTACTTAAAGTGGTAACCAAACGGAACTGTGGTCGACTGTATTATACCGTTTCATAACGTTGCAGCGAATTACGATGTGCAATGGATGATCGCAGTTACATTGAAAATAATTCCCTGCCTTCCTCTACGCTACGCATCGCATCTATTAGTATCAACTTTTATCTCAGATTTATATCCATTCAACAACTTAGTAAGGTCGCTGCTGCCTTAAAAGTTTTAACTTAACACAAGTTATTTTAAACTGATTCACGTCTGTCCAAAACTCGATGTCAGTAATTATTTCGGTGGTCGAACAAAAAAGTTTAAATCCGAAAGAATTTTAATAAGTTCCGTATTCAATCTCCACAGTGAGAGGTTCACACGTATAATCCCAATAACAATTCAAGCAAGAAGATCTGGTTTACGATATAAGAGAGTACACGACTCCGATCATAGCGCTCCGTACACCAACGCACGAAATCTCAATTCGCTTGTGCAACACGCTTAAATAACCGCAAAATACCTTATTATGCGCTTTCCATATACGTTCCAGGCAATCTACGGGGCCTATTACGTTCCACGCTCATGATTCTCCGTTAATTTCAAATTCCAGACTTAGATCGTAAGTTTCTTTTGTGTCGGTACAGCTGCCAGCAAATCGACACAAAGAAGATGGCAACATTTGTCGCGCGGCTAAATATCGGGACGTTTTATAAAAGACGCCGTTTATTTTCTTCTAAAGACGTTCCATGAAACGGAACGCCCTTTGTGAGGCAACCCAGCGCGTCCCCTCAACACAATACCAACATTGAAACCAAGTTCTGTGAAAAGTCAGGTCAGAAAACCAATTAGTAACAGCGTTCATTCATCAGCTGCTAGAGGACGAATATAATAGTTTTTTCCATGTGCAATTAATTCGATCTCGCGCCCGCCGTTCTATTTTAGGACTGAACATCTTTATGGCATGTGTAGAAAACGTACGCTAAAAAACCTAAATGAAAAAATAAATCATACTCGATGATTCCAAATTTAAATTTGAATTGCGAATTGATGCACTGGCCACATCGTCGCGCTATTAAAAGACTCTGTTTTGGTGTTTATTTTAACACATTTCGCGTGTGTATAACGGGAGAGATGAAAAACATTCCCCTGTGTTTCATTATTTGTGTTATTTTTAGACTACGTTCAACCTGCTTGAACGAGTGTTTACTCTGTTGCCTTACTTACATACAATAGCGTTCACATTATTACTCCTTATTATCTCTACCAATAAGTGACTTTATAAAATACGTTTCGACTCAAAACCGAATGGTAGGCAAGTCGCATCCGCTTAGTAAGTGTTCAATAAATCATTTTGACACAGTAATTTTGTTTGGAAAATATATCTAGATCGTGATTCTGGCACAATTAAAATAAGAAATAATTAACGTAACTCGATATATTAACTGAAATATTATTACGAGATCAACGATTTGGTATTCAAGTCAATGTGGATGGTCTGCGTGATGGTTCGCTCAGCACAATTAATGTTATGTCCCAGTAATTTCCGTTCAACATGGTAAAAAAATATTTGAAGTTCACGACTTTAACGTCGAATGCTTGTAACTTGTATTGGTTTGTTAAATGAATTAGACGCTCGTGTAAACTGACACACATTCAATTTTCATTTTGTAGAATAAGTTGCTCCATCGATTGTACAAGTTCCTATAGTCCCTACTTGGTTACGTTAATTTAATCGAATAGAACGTGTTAAGGTTTCCGCAGACAGCCGCGACACGACACCGGTAGAACAATTTCCGTAAAATCTTCATAGAAATTATTCCACCAGAGTCGCGTCTCGCCTGTCTGCAGAAGCAAAGTCAAATCATTTATTTCAAATAGGCCCATGTATGGCACTTTTGAACGTCAAATTTACAAAATAATAGAATTGATTCTGGTCGCCCCTTCCAAAAGGTAGTTTTCGTATGGAGAAGAATGGGCAAAAAATTCCACTGTTACTCTTTTAAAATGTTCTACAATAGTTTGTATAGGTACTTACATTAGTTAATATGTGAAAACGATGCACCTAGAATAAAATTACTATACCACAATAGGTAAATAATAATAAAAATGAAGGAATGACAGATAATTTAATTATGTGATAGATACATGGTGCTCACATATTTACAAACATTGTAAACGTAGACGATTGTCCTAAGCGAGCTTTCAAGGCTTGCGACTAAGTACCAAATAACAGCCGCACGGGTCAATCGATCAGGTTAAGCTACGTTTGCATGGTAGGTCCGTGGATGGGTGACCATCTTTACATACCAAAACCCCTCCGTGCCTCGGAAAGCACGTTAAGCGTTTGGTCCCGGCTATCATTAGTAGATCTTTGAGTCGTTACGGGTCGTCAGAAGCCCGAAAGTCTGACAATTAGTCTTACCAAAGGGGTATCGTATTACCCAGTAACTGGGTTGTGGAGGTCAGATAGGCAGTCGCTATATGTAAAATACCGGCATTGAGCTGCATCCGGTTAGACTGGAAGCCGACCGGCAAATAATTATGAGAACATGTTACAAATCGGATGAACTTTTATAGTCAAATAAATGCGGCGACAAAATGTCGATAAAGTTAAGCGCCTTTTAAAATATAGTCTAAACAACATCAATCAGGCAGTCAGCGCGTCAAATCCGCCCGAAGACATAATAAAACATAACTTATTCGGTAGTCCGGTAAGTATTATTTAATTGTTGGTTTGTTGCCAGCCCCGGGCGAGCCGACGACCGCTCGCTTCCCGCTCGATTTTTAACACACTTTTTTTATTTACCGTAATTCACTAACTTATTGACATGAACAACTTATCATAATTTATCTTTAATGCTTTTTGTGAAAACAACTTTTAAACATAAAACAGTAAGCCACAATTCATCAAATTCTCTGCTACTATAACTCGTTTATAAACAATTGGTCGACAAAAAAGGGGATGTTTAGAGTGGTGCGTATCTTTTTTTTCCGAATTTTTTTGGTTCCGCTCCTACCTGACAACCACGTGGATGTGTGACTTGAGTGGCATTCCGTCCTCTTTTCTCCCAGGTTAAAAGAAAGAGAGGCCGATACGTTTCGCGCGTTCGGATACACATAGATGATTTTAACCCCTGTCGCAGACGCAGGAAGTTGGTTGAAATCTGGTGTATTTTTTACCGCAGTATTGTTTAAACGGGGGCTGATTTTTGACATGGTTAGACACACCGTCTGTGCAAGATAAGACTTCACTGAATGGATCATTGTTCTGTCGCTTGTAATCTTTTGACAATGCATACTGAAGGTCATATTCGTGGGAAACTAATTAGGAAAGCTGACTTTAGTCATAATCCATTTGCTATGCAAAAAGTTCTGCATGTTGGGGCCGGAATCTGACTAATATAAATTAAGTTTCAACTTTAATACAACATTTATATTGCACTATATCATGTCAGGGGTCGGGGCCATTAACAATGAGATGAAGGCAGACCAACAATTTCTTGTCTAATATTTATTTATTTAAAATATTTAAAAAAATATCTAAGTTTTATAAGTTCTTCTATGTCATTAACAAGTATATTTAATGATTCAAAACACGTCATGATTTAACGAGAGCCACACTAAAGTTTTATGAATGTTATTTATTATTGTAGTATAGTCAACTAAATAAATAATCAATTAGAACGAAAGCGCCGGAAATGATTCTCTTTTTAAAACCTTTTTTATTTCATAAAGTTTATACTGCGCGCGCGCAACATAGTATTAGTCGCCGGTAATGATTTGCCAAGACATGGCCGCCATAATTTAATACGAACCACTTCCTTCCGATGCCATATAAAACAGGGTAAGCTTTTTGATTTTAGTTTTATAAGCTGAGCGTATATTTACAACGATATTCGGAATTTTTTATAAAATTTTACTTGTAAAATAAAAACTTGGTCCATTGTTAAATTTTCCTGTAACTTCTAAGATATGAATCTAACTGTGTACCAGCACCAGCACATAATTGTTTTATTCCATGTAAAAGTATGCAGTTGGGCTTATAATTATAATGCTAACATTACGCTCGCTCGCTCCCTGATGCAGTCTTAAAACTTGGTGACCCTACATGCACTGCAAATGCGACCAACTGCATTCTTTCATTAATATAAGGGTTGTGCACCCTGGAAGGCAACTAAAACCAGTTATTATTATTCATACAGTACAAAAAACCCAGGGGAATTCAAGTCGCCTCGTTGACGACTACTTATCTATCATCGCACATTAAAATATCCAAGTTTTTCATCAAAATCGGTAGTCTTAAACTATGATCGTTTAAAACAAAGCGGGGGGCGCCATTATTTGACAGTTCGATTAACAAAAAATGTATTGTTACGTCACTAACGTTCGTAATTCGATTTATAGGGGTGTCACCGTGTTCGCCCCACACGCGTTGTTACTGTTAGATGCAACCCCATTTTTGAGCGACCTACATAAACTGTGTCCAGTAAAACCGTTAATGTCTCGACGGGATCGATCGTGCGGACAGTTGTGCAAATAGTTTGTTTGAGGATTACATCTTTGAGGCGATGAAAGCTGTATTGTCCGCCTGTTTGTGTTGTCACACTGAATCTGATATATTGACTCACTTAATCTTTACTTTTACCTTCGTTTCTGACACAAGTAACTATAGTGTTTGTTTTCTCTTTCCAGGTGCTGACGTCTGGTTCCTTCGAACTTAGGATAAAAAGTTTTACGAACTCATTGGGTAGGTTAAGTAGTGGCCAGTGCTGTGATGGTTCCTCAAATAGTGACGCGCCGTGTTTGGTGCCGTGCAGGACTAAATTCCGAGTGTGCCTCAAAATATATCAAGCTAACATCGACACGACGTCACCGTGTACCTTCGGTGACATCACAACGCCTGTGTTGGGCGGCAACTCATTGGATATGCCCAACCTCCACGTGGAAGGATTTAGCAATCCCATCGTGTTCCCCTTCGACTTTACATGGCCGGTGAGTATCTTAAAATAAGTCTTTAGTACTCGTAGTTCGGATTGACGTTTCGTAAACAACACCTCATTAATTTTGTAGGCAACAGTAAAATCAATACGTCGTAAAAGAAGCATTAAGTAGCAGCCCTACATCAATAAATCAACGCGGTGGATGTTACCAACGTTCAAATTCCAATAATCCACGCGGAGACCGCGGGCCATCTCATTCGCCGTAAATAATAGTAAAAAAGAAATTAAGGGATTCTATATTCAAATTTGACAGAAGCGATGACGATAAGAATACTTGATGGTTTAACGAGCAGCCGCGTGGGAGGATCACAGCGTTCAATGGTTCATTTTTAATTAATTATGAAGTCGCTCTCTGTACGGGCAGTCGTATGTTATTAGACGTAGTCGGTTAGCCTTCGTCGTGGCTGCGTTCTCATCTTCACCGGCGATTAGAGCGCAGAGGCCGGCCGGGATCGTGATTCGATATTGTAATTACATGTTATTTATTTACAGATCGCGCTTAGATCTATCTCGATTCCAAGGATAACGGACGTCTTAATTGGACCTTAGTTACGGTTATTTCGCTCGGCGTCAATTGTCTACGGTTTACACAGTCCGCGTGTGGACCTAGAGGTTTCGAGTGCTATTTGTATTTTATTTAGCGGCCCGCTTCAAATGTCGTACCGTCTCGTAATGTTTGAGCAAACAATCGGACCTAAGCTCGGCCGCTTGCACAAGCTCGGACCATCTGGAGAAAACGTGACATTTGGTAACTAAACGTAACTGCAGGTAGAGCCATTTGAGCATAGACGAAATTTAAAACTTTTTCGGATAGTGGATGTGCGTCCTGTAACTACCGCTATCATTCCGAATGAATTGGCGCTAAATTGAAACTTCCTGTTTAAATTCACGTAGAGCTCTCTATTGCGAGGCATGTGTTGACATGCGATCAATTGAGCGAAAGCGGCCCGCAGAATGGTTTAATCTATCAAATTTCAAAAGTGACAGGTTAAGCTAGCCGTTGACGTTGTCGATTCCACGCCATATGCAGTTTATCTTACTCCAGTCGGACATTGAGAAGTCACCCATATGCCGCGGTTCCATATGTCGCTAAAATGGTTAAATCCTGTGCCCTGAGGATATGCGCCATACGCCTCGCTGCTTACCGATACGGTTCCAGTTGGATGCGTCTCATTTAAATAATACAATCTGCATTATTAGTTGAAGCTGACTTGGATTTTTTCTTACAATGAGGTCATCGTCGGCCAGAGAAGCGCCTGTTTTACGAGGCATATCGCGCGCACGAATAAATATGTACCACGTAATGTGTTAGTATATGGTACGTTCCGCACGCTGGCTTCGTGACCGGCCCGGCAGGTGAACGGGCGCGCCGAGACGTTTGCAGACTCTCGATTTTCGAATTTGACATTTAATTTACTCATCGAATTCTCGATGGCCAGCATCACAATATTTTGAAACTTGAACCAGCCATTGCGCGGTCACTAACGGGCCTGCTGTAATACAACCCCGCCGAAGTAATCTTAAACGCAATTGCATCCGAACTTTATCTGATCCCTTGTGAAATAAATCGGTACTAGACCCGTAAGGAGATTTGACCCGCACGATAATAGGTCATGAGCATATTAATATTACTGACAACATCGAACAGTGAAATTACAAGTAAACCGGCGCGCGCGTTAACGACGCATAGAAACGATTTATCATGCAGCGTTTAGAGAAAGAGATGGCTCACTCCAAAAAGAAATCTCATTTGTATGCAGTTGCTCTGCTAGCGGCTCGGCGGCGGGATTTCATTTATTTCACTCTCAAACAATTTGTGTTTGTAAATCACAAGTTTTATATTGTAATGCGCTCTTCGAGGCCCGTTAGACAGTCCGGATGTCAAAGAGGTGAAGACCGGATTATGAGCGAGTCTTCGCACGTACGAGAGCAGGCTATAATGCCTCGCTTACATCGCGGATAGGAGAAAAGGTCAATGATACTTGCCCTTAATGCCAGGGGTGTACACCCCACGGCATGAACGGGCCCATTCACATTCACCAGCGCTCCGTACAACCGTTATCCGCTGCCGTTTTAATGCGAAAAAATGTTGAGCTTATGCAATTGTGCATTTTACACCTGCTTAGCGGAGAGAGCGCAAAATGTCAAAGTGTACTTCCGCGCATACGCGGCGCCCGGCGCGCGCGCATAGCATTACGCTGCGCTGGCCGTGAACTTATACTTTTTATGGATCCAAGATCCGTGTTGCGTGATGTTACTCATAGACGGCATTGTGTTTTATCTTAATAAATTTGTCCATCATCTATTGTTACGCAGTTCAATAAATTTGATAGTTAATCTCTATTGTTGTCTAACAGCTGTTAATATTAACGTTTGTTTGTAGAGGCTATAGGTATAGGAAGTGCAGTGTGAAATATTTATTCGCTGTCATTTGATCATAATTCACAAATATCTCGCAAGTCACCTTCCCACGGGGCGGGTATTGTATGGACCCCCTACTATTTACAATCTTGCAAAAACTAAGTCGAACCGAACGGTTAAATAAAATATTAATTCCAATATTACTTAAAAAAATCAACCTGTATCAGGCGACCACGCTAAAAATAACGCATTTAATTTATTTTAATAAAACCTTTGCATGCAAAATGGTTACAAATAGCGACGAATATCTAAAATTAAAATACTTATTTGAAGGCTAAAAAATTAACCCTTTAATGCTGCGAGACCTCGGCCCTGCATTCTTTAATTAGCTAAGTTATCTATTCCGTTACACCTTGAATAAAAATAACGAGTTTCTTTTAGTTTCATGATAAGGAATGTTAGTAACTAGTTACAGGTAAGCTGTAAGCGAAGGAAATAATAAATTAGAATTGTTTTTAGGACATAGGTGCTGAATATTTAGTGATCATTTGCGTTTAGTTAATTTGTTTGTGAGTCGATTATTTTTATTGGAATATGCTGTAGTTTAGTTTTTTTATTTCTTGGGTGTGTTCTGGAATATTCTGCATATGGTAATAATTTACTCTTTTTAATATTACTTGCAGATTTCTAAACCCCGCACAATCATCCATCAAGTTTTCAATCGACAACTTTTATCAGAGAAAAGGGGGTTGAAGATTTTTATATGGTGCCTGGGTATGCCACGGATCTTCAAACCCCTTTCCCTTTTTAACCGACTTCAAAAAACGAGAAGATTATTTCACATTAGAAAAGGTCAATTTCATATGCATAAAGAGGAAAATGATAATTCAAATCTATAGAGGAACTAATTAATAACTAATAATGATGATATTTTGACGGTCATTGATAACACTAATAACAGGCCATGTGTGTCTCATGTTCCGGAAGTCATTTCCACTCCACCATATGTAGCACAGAAATGATAGGCCAGTGTATTTGTTACCGTGAGAGTTGACTCACTGATTTTACTTAATTAAGGTTAATTAAAACACCAACTTAAACGGCCATATTCATGTTTTTTACGAACTTTTCATAAGTCAACAGAGCGAAACGTTCCCTCTGTGTCTGTGAGGTCTCTTGTAAATGAACTTAAGTCATTAACTTAAGTAGAATTTAACTAAACAAATACTCCACGTAACATTGTTTTCGAACTATTCAAAAGACGTAAAGCTCCTGATTAATGTATTTGTGTCGTTAAGTGAAGAAACACGCGTCTTTATTGTGGAACAAGTAGACTAAGCAACAGCGTAACTAATTCTAGAGATTGTTACTTATTTTGCATGTTTCGTAAAATAGTTTCACGCTCCAAATAACACCGTTTAAATGAAAGTATGAAAATTCTTCTGTTAAGTGCTAAGTACCTACATGGTCACAATTCATGCGTGTAGGTAAGTATAATTTTTTTTTCGACAGCAATGAAGGTTTATGTTTTTTACTAAATATACAGGTGTGCCATTCTCAGAAATTAACGTTTTAGTGATGTCACATTCGATTCGAATTTCAAAACAATAGTACGGTAACGCACGCGGTGCGGCGTCGGACGAATGCCGTTCTTAATCCATTGTCGCGTGTGAACTCAGCCGCTTTTTGCGCTTGATAGCGGCGTACACATTAGAAAGTAATTAACGATCCACAGCGCGTCGCGTAAAAACTCACACCTCGACCAAACTTGTGCCTCAAATCGTCTGTAATTAAATTACGTTAGAATCGTAATCGGTTACGCGCCCTGCATTATTATTCGTCCGACGACCGCCGCTTATATAAGTTTAAGTTTCCACTTCGAAAAACGTAAAACCTTCGCACGCATCATCGACTTATTACTACATAATGTAACGCGATATGAGCGTCGGACGCTTTATAAACCCATAGTTGGAGTAACTTCCGTCTACCGAGTTTTTTATCGTGGAGAGAGAGCTCTTAATAATTTCCTTTATTCCAATCCGCTCGCGTCGGGATCCTCTTAAAATACTTACCCCTACATCCGCTTCTTTTAATAAAGTCTACCGAAGCTATGGAATGCCTCATTGGATGTTGTTCCCTCTTCGACAGCGTCTTTTATCTCTCTCCTTTCCGACGAGCGGCAATTAAAGTTAAACAAAAAAGCATCGCGAAAGAAAATTCCACGTAAAAGTAGTGTGCGCGCGTTACTGCGAGCAATATGTGCGGCCGCCATTACAATACAACTTGTAACGCGATTTCATAAGTTTCAAATTTAAACAATCGGAGCGTGGATAATTAGTCAGGTTGCATTGTTCGCAGCCAGTGCACAGGTATTCAGCAACCTATCAATTAACCAGTCTCGGCTTTTCTAGCTGATCCGCCTAAATAAACTGAACACGTTACCGTCTTGCCGAACGTCACTATTATTTCCAGTGCAAAAATAACAATGCGCCCCAACAATATTCGAAAACTAGCTAGTAAATAGTGATTAGTCATAGGAGAGATAAAGGAATAAGCTCATCAGAGTGAACAGACAATAAAAGTTAACCGGCCTTGTTATTACAACGCCTCTCGGAGCGAGCGCTAAGAAAACACTCCTTTTTCAAATGGACGCTCGTTTACGGTCAAATTCTGACATTTTAACTGCGTCTCTATAACGTTTACGGCTACTAATAAAATTGTTCAAAGCGCCCGATTTATTATGGTAGCCAAAAAGTAATTTGCGTGCTGGTATTTTTTTCTTAACGACGAATATGTACGCGGATTAAATAGCTGATTAAGTGATGTCAATCAAAATTCAAATTATTTAAAAATAGCGAAGACTGCGGCGCGTTCCAAAATAAATCCGCGTCCTTTTTAGGCGATCGGCCGCGTTCCATTTTTATTGGGTACGACGGGCGGTGAGTGTGCCGATGAGTTCTCACGTACTGTTAGGGCGAGAAGCCCTCAAATCTGCAATGATGAAATTCCTCGCGTTCCTGACTTTATTCATCACACGCGCGCAGTTTCTAGGAATTGTGAGTCGCAGTGCGAGCGGCTCACATGCTCCACTCGTATCCGCAACCTCGCGAATAAATCGTCGCCATTATTTAGTATGGGAGGAGCGCCGGTACTTACGTACCTACGTACATACTTCAACGAATTTATGGACGTGTCAAAGGCCGATCATAGGCTGGGAACCACCGCGAGCGAAACTTGCAAATTAGAATGACCGAATGTTTTGAATTTGTCAGAAATCTGCACTAGACCCCGATTACATCTCTATTGAAGATTCAACGTGGAAGTTTTCTCAGAACGCGCCACAATTCGTCAACGTTCACACGGTTGCGGATCGATCACTTTTGGCACTTGTAACACTTTATTTCCATACGATTACCGTGTTTAGAATATAAACTTTTCTATTATAGGTAATATTACTCATCGTTGTTGTCTAGTTTTACTGCTGGCGTATGCAAAGTGAATTGGGGAAAAAATGAGATGATATCAATATACGGATCATGTCGAAACTTGTATAAGGAGGCTGTGCGCGTCATTCTCGGATAAAATCCGGATGAACCGATCAGGAGATTGTTTGTTTTTAGTGCGGTTTCGGTTTCAACGCCGTACCCTTCTCAGGGCCTTATCAGATCACCGTAGAGAGCGGGGCCGAGCGTGGATGTCTCACAAAATTTGTTAACTTGATTCTTTATTTTTTAATTCTTATGCTTCATTCAAATCGTTCCGTTGTTTATGGCCGACATTTTCATTTTTGGAATTCTCCAGCGGCGGGCCCAGTCCCGCCCGTCGCCGAATGCCAGTGATGCCATGTGAAAATTAAGGGTACCCTTTTTCACTTCGGCCCCGATTCAAAGTCCCGAATTCCTCCTGCGAGTGTCTTTTTTCGCGATGATTGTAATTGAGGGCAATAAATTGTTAATGTCTGACTTATTTCGTGTGTCGTATACGGACTGGACCGGTCGTTAGCGGTAAAAAAAAGTAGTTACGTCTGTCTTAATGTTTCCTAGCTACGTTTCTTAAAATAATCGTCACAGATATAAAGTATAACATTTCGTTTGAGTTACGACTGGCTTTTCAACTTTTTAATGTTTCCCGGTAAAGCGGGCTCAAGTAATTAATCCTTCCATAATGTACTAAACAGTCGGTTAATTTTTCGAGTGTGGTCACATCAGTGGTTACTTTCTCGGTTTTAGTGGGCAACACTGGAACTTTATTATAGCATCAATTTAATGGTTATTATTTATGATTGGCGTGTGAAAATGTTTAACGCTTTTAATTGGTTGAACATTTTATGTCGTACCTGGACATAAAAGATTAGAGTTAATTGACGCGTCGCGAAGGAAATGAAAATAATCTCGTGAGCTTTTTGCAGTTTGCATCAAAGATATGTTCCGTGTGATACTTTTTTTTGTTGTAAAACTTGTAAAATGTTGCCACCTGTGTGTGTGGTTGAATAAAAAACTGGCATTGCGTTAGTATAATAAAAATATGAATGTCCCGAGACATAATTTCAACTGTTAAAACACTAAAATGTTTATGAATTCACACGTTAAGTATAAAGTCATAAATCTTGCGTTTAGTTTGTTGGAACTGTTCCAAAACTCTTATAACATTAGAATCATATTGCTTGTATAAAAAAAGGAGCTGTACTATACAGATACCGAATACATACCTATTCGGCTTTTTTTCCCTCTTAGTTTTTGAGAATACCATTTTCGAATACAAACAAAGGATTTCTCTCGTAAAACAATTTATTTGGAGCTTGGTAGGTTCACATGAGCCACGAGGTCGCAGTTGCTTTGAGAACGTCTCGCTTTTGTCTATATGCGCTTGCGCAGACGTGCTCGTACACCAACAAGGATTAACCGGCCAAGTTCGAAAGTAAGTCGTAACTGTTAAAATAGCTCCTCAGAGGTGACCACGCTATTCTACAGCGCTATAGAGAGGCTCAGTACATTGCTCAGTTACTTGACTTTAACACGAAACTGCTTAACATTCTAACAGAATGCATGTGTATGTACTCCATGTCGCCAATAAATTGTCGACCTGAATTTTTTGTTAGAGAATATTGTACAGGAAGTCTGGAGTTCACACGGTGTATTTATTACACAATCCTAACCACACTTGCAAACATTTTTATTATACAAGAAAACTTCCTAATTCGGTATTATTATGATTCATCAGGTCAACGCACTTGGCATTCATCGCTGCCAAAATAGAAGGAGATAAAGTTAATTAAAAGCATTAATAAATAAATGCGCTCGAAACGCTTTTAATAATAAAACAAGTTACGCGTTCCGTATTTATCGGACAGACTTGAATTTGCATATCTTTTTTAATTTGACTTATTGTACAGGCAACTCTTCGGGTCTCTACATATCAACTCGACCACACTCGATTTACGAATCAATTCAGTCAATCATCGAATACGAAACCTTATTGCGGGGCGTTAACAATCGAATCCGAGACGCTGACTGAACCACAACTTTGTCGGGGCATAAGTGAAAAAAAACCTGTCCAAAGCGATGTTACCACACTGGCAAAGTGTGAAATATGAAATCACGACTCTTCCACTTGCCCGGGTGTTTGTGTTCCAAATATTTTCTCGTGTCGAAACGATACTCGAAAGCGAACTACGGTAATGTCTTTTTGTAATGTTTTATATAAATACTTCCGATATTGTACACTATTGACCGAAACCAATGGTAGGATGACCTTGTTCCATTTTATTGAAGCGGTACGTACCACGCACAGTTTACGCTGAGAACGCCGATGTGAAACCCGTAGTTTCTTTCAAACGTTTTTGTTAAGCTTAATAATAAGCTATAACCAAAACCAACAAACAAGAGAAACATCTGTTGCCATTTTGAAACGGCTTCATTTCTCTTAAACAATAAACAGAACAATAGTGGCCCAAACACGTGGCGTGCCCCAGAGGTCCTTTTCTCTGGACACCTGATTATACCTTTTGTTCTTCAAAAATCCCAAACACATGGCGCTAACAAATAAGAAGCACAAAAGTTTAGCTCCGTTCCCACGTATCCTTTCGATGGATTCCTTAATTAATAACGAAATAACGTCGAAACGAGCTCCGATATGGAAGTAGCCTCTTTAGGCACCCCCATAAAACGATTATCAAATAATTCCCCAGCATTCATACCACGGTATCAGTCTATTCGTCCGTTCAAGTCCGTAATACAATTTAACGCATCGCTTTCGAGGGATAAAATTAATGTGTCTCGATACGCTGCGATCTCAGCCCGATATTAATGTTTTTAATAAAAAACTAAAAAGAACACGTTCAAATTCGGAACGGTGATAATTAACGCCTCGATGATGGCCAGTGTTACTTTAATATTTCAGAATTGGAACGCAAACTGCATCGAATTGTGACGACTGATCAAATTAGCATTTCACAAATAAGGCGGGTTTTACACCGGCTAATACGTTTCTTTAATTACCGACAGAGTCTAGGTAACTAGTTGAGTCTCAACGACTTGTTGTATAAGTATACGGTATCGCCAGCTCGACACGTTTATAAAGGCTACCTGCACACGTACGCTTACGTCGGCCGCTTTTTATGGGCTGGCTCGAGAGTCACTGTCGTGGGAACCGGCATATACTTACGACTGGCCACAGCTGACCGAAATGCGTTCTCCATACTCGATTAACAAATCAATACTGCGTATACTACGACTTGCCATATTTGATCGGGTGCACGCAACACAAATCATAATAAAGTATTTTGACAAGCGTCTTTCGCTCCTTATATTGATACAACGTTTACGATAAATCGACTTTTCAAACACTGATAATGGTGATCTTGTGTCATTTAAGGCTCAAATTCGTTCAGTCGGCGGGCCCGGCTGTTTAGTATTCAGAGAGACGCGATAACACGTCCGCTTGTATTGTCTAAGTATTTAACGTAACTTATTATAAATTCGTCAAAACCGTGGACGTAACGAAAGTTTAATTGAGATCTCTTCGTTTAAAAAGTGTTTGAAAAAGCGCTCGCTTTTTATGACGCGTCGTTGTGCGTTGTGAAACGTCAGATTTCTCGTATTGATTTCCATCAGCCGACAATAATCATTGTTCGTTAGAGCCGTGGTATCAGTTCCTATGCAAATAGAGACTATTGTTCTTGCATGCAAATAGTGTTTTCATTCATAGAGCTTAATTGAAGACGGGCGACATCTGTCAGGAAAAACTGAATCACTCGTTAAAGTAGGTGGTGGTGATCAAATGAGGTATTAGTTAAGCGGTGACCCTTCGTATCCGGCGCGCGCGCAGCTGCGCCTGCGACCCGTCACATGCTTATTGTAATTATAATCCAGCTTCAGAGATTCCCCCGCGTCCGTCTTCGTCTTTAATCGTCGTCTATAATTTAACTTTCATCGCCTTAGTTTTTGAAGCAATAATTGCATTTTATTTGCAACTTCCTGTCCTTCACTAGATTAAGTAAAGAATATTGAATTAATAAACTGATATTAATCTATAAATTATCATATCAAAAATTAACTGTACAAATACTCCGCTACAAAGTTATACCGATACATGAACACCGTTCAAGACGTTTTGAATTCGATCTGTATGTCATAGAAGTGGGTCGCGTTTCCACTCGCCTTCGACGTTACAACTTTTATTCTCACAACTCGCGTTTTATTTGTACGTTGCTTGTAAGAAGGCGAATTCTGCAATACAACACAGATTTTTGTTTAATCGAAAATTGTTCATCGATAACTTACATCCGTAGTGTAATTAAAGAGCGATTAGAGAACTAAAGATCGGGAACACTAGTCGGTGTTGATCAGCCGGCCAGCCAGTACAGACGGGATCGAGTGTTTTATGACCGGCGACCGGTTCCGACCGCGGTGGGAGAGATTTCATGAACCGAGAGTCGTGTACATTTTTGCATGAACGGAACTTACAAAAAACCCATTGATAAGTTCCGTCGCAGGCGCCTTAAAGCTGTTGACACGCACCGTTATCAAGTTTTTAATCGATTTTCGACTGCCGTTTCGCCTCCTTATGTAAACATGGACTAATGTCAACAGCTCGATATCAGATACGCACTCGTTCCTATTTTTTATAAGTGGACGTTTACCACGGGGATACGGGATCATTCGATGTAGCCGGTGTAGCCAGTAGGCACTCGTTAGCGGAGCGAGCCAGCGTCATTCCCTTATTGCGTTTGTATTATTTTTAGCATGATATTGAAACAATTTCGCTACCATCTGCTCCCGGGTTCACCTGTCTATCATGTTGTTAATTTACACTCGTCGGCTATTAACATTGTCGTAAAGTAAAGGAAATATTTGAAATTCTCAACTGCCGCGCCCATGTTTAAAGGTCTCTCGAGGTTTAAGATGATGTACATTGATAATTTGTTATACGGATGAGGCGTGGGTACTAAGTGAAACGATTGTACGATATACAATACTTAGTAACAAATGTGTGAATATGTGAAGGAACTGAATGAGTTCAACGTGAAAGTTAATTTTAAATAAAGTAACATGAGACCGGCTAATAATTTGTACAATTGGAGTTTCACTTCCTTTATCGACAAGTTGTAGATTATTTTGATGCTTATCTTGTCCCCCATGTTTGTCTTATTATAATAATGTGACACGCTCGTTTTTATGTTGCAGGGCACCTTCACGCTCATTGTGGAAGCGTGGCACGACACCAACGAGACGTCGAGATCTGATGGTAAGTTGTTTGTTCTCCTTATAATACGATTATGATAAAAAGGGTCATGAAAATCTTCGTCCGCCTTGTAAAATTCAAATCACGTCGGTCACGATTCACTCACATTCAGGTTTCACTGTAATTCTGGGTGTTTATCGTGCATTTAACGGACAGTATGTATATTTGAATGCTCATATTATCATATCGTGGAAGACAAAAATGTTCCCATGGTGTGGACGATTGGTGTTCAAAGCACGCGGCGATGCGCGTGATTCGCTTCGCAATGCGCGCGCTATTCTAATAAACTCAGCCTTCTGTAGGACGAAAATTTAGTAGAAATGTTCTAATGTATTCCGATGGCCGTTGACCGGCACCTAGACGTCGCGCTATGAAAATTACTTACGGAATATAGGCAAATTGGTTACCTACTTCGTTTAAACATTCTTTTGTTAGAAAAACATCGGTTTGACACGCCATCCTACCTTGCCACAAAATCGCTTTAAAGCCTGCCATGTGCTCGAATATAATTTTAGATCGTTATCATTTATAATAATCGATTGGATAAGTTTTGCTCGTTCCGTTTGATATCACGAGAAGCCTAAACGCCCAATAAAGGAATCGACAGTTTATGTCTTACATGCGACGTGGCGTGACCGAAAAAACGATTCAGAATGAATTGTAACCGTCCGGGTCGTAAATACATCATCGTGATAATACGCCGCGTGCATCGCTACACAACTCTGCTACATCGCTACACGAAAAATAAAGCTTGTAACAAAGCACTACACAGAACCGGCCGGATCTAAAACGAACGCGCCCAATTCGATTTTCAAAATTATTAAAATGGCGGACGCGAAAACTGACCAGCGACGCCCATTTCTTAATTAGATTTTCATACCGCTGCACTCTGACCGACATAATTACTACTCCTGACCGACTAACAAAAAAACTCCGGTGATTTACTTAGGAGATTTAGAGATACGGCGAGGTGTGTCTACGGGTCGGTTTACCGAAAATCATTAGCGTCCGAAGTGGATAGCTTAGAGGACGGGTATATTTTTAATACGGCTCGGGAGCGATGGGCGGCGCCGCCTCACTACCGAGAAATGTTACCAACAGAAATCTAATCAACCATAATAACAGGTTACACGCACGCCGTTTGTGTTCACTCACTATCGACTCACCGGGCTAATGCTTAATTAAATCACATTCGGTTTTTTATCTAATACCCAAATTGAACAGCTGCATTGGCTTAGAAAGCGGCCCTTACACGTAACTAATTTATTGTCGCAACCCTTGGGCGCATTTACGAGTAATTTTTATGCACAAGACATTGAAGAATGGCGACACACGACTCCAAAAATCCAATATATCATAGATAAACACGCGGGAGAATCGCTCGCTCACGGCGACGAATAAAGAGATTCTTGTGCTAAACAAATAAGTATACAACAATGCTCGCTGGCAATCCTGATGTTGTCGCTCGGCTCCTTCACCGAAATCTTTTGTGTAGCGCCCGAGGCAGATCTCGCCGCACCTGGTCCACACTAACGGGCCGCCGCATTGTTTACTTACTGGATGCTAAAAAATACACCTCCGAGGGAAGTCAGGGAATATTTTAGTTTACACTTCATCTTTCGTCGTCGTAGAGCTTGAACATGATAAAAAATATCAGGAAGACGCTCCGGAAGGTTCGATTTATGATGTAACAGGCGCGGTGGCTCTCAGGAAGCGCTGTCGACAGATGCTCGGCACATGCTCTCGGATAATAGGTGGGCACACTCCTAATGTCTCGTCCTGTGCTCTTATTTACATTACCGCCGGTGTCGGCCGCACTGTTTACGATTATTGCACTACTTCGTTTTACTAGCCCATATAGGCGAAATCAGGAAAAAGAGCGTGTGAAAACTATCGATAAGAGATTCGTAGAGGCAATTACTGGCGCGGGCCGGTGCGCCGCCCCGGGCCCGGCTACCGCTCGCCGGCTGACATTACACGACCGAGATGCGATTATCGATACAGTTATGTTGTGACGGCTGCTTATCTCGCTATCCGGCCGTGCATTATTAGTCAATTCATTACTCTAGCGGAGTCTAGCGGATGACTCGGCCCGTGTGCGGTTCCCAGGACTCCCGCGTCTCGACTATGATAACTCGACTCGTTAATTAGCTTTCACGAAGGTTAAGCACCACGTCAGCCGTCTGGAAATGTAACGACTACATTGCGCAATCCTTTGCATTCATAGAATCCTTCGCGCGGAACGAAAATGCCCATGTTTTCTCACTGAACAATGGAGAATTTAAAACGCGGACCGTCCTTCGTGTCTTACGCGAAATCTCTTAAAACAACATTGAGAAATCTTTAATTTGGCTCCTCGAGACCCTCAAAGCTCGAGTGGATGAGTTATTTATCGAGTACAAGAGGCGACGTCGCTGAGTCGCACTTCTCGTATCGAAATATTCTTTGAGTGTTAGAAGTGGACAGTTTTATAAACAAAAGTGAGGCGTCGTTTGTGTAGACAAGCCCATTGATGAGATGTAGTTTCCCACAGAGCGGCGTGCGGCCGTACGACCGGCGGAGCAGGTGTCCGAATCGAGACGAGTGGAAATCGACACATCGCTTAATGATGTGGGCCTCACCTGCGGAAAACGGTCGTCGAACCTTCGCGCGTCAACTACGCTCGACGTCGCGGTTTCGATTTCGTTCGAAACCTCCCACCGATCACTAATTAGATCGCGCGCGATCCAGTCGCGCTAGGCGCTGTCGGGCCACGCAGGCGATGTGTATAATAAACGAGGAGTTGAGGAGCCAGGCTCAATATCCAGTGTTCTCATTATCGATCCATCGATTATATCGGCGGAAGCGTCGCGTGAGCACGCATCCCCGCGCTTCCCCAAAATCGCGTTTTGAAGTCCCAAATCGGCTGCGTCCGCCTCCGATAGCGTAGCCGGCTCAAATTATCGGTTATTTCGCTTTCTTTTGTTTTTGTTTATTGGCGTTTGCCGTTCGGATATATTTTCGTTTTATTTGTAGTGACCTCTGGGTCCGTAATTACACGTTATCTGGCGCACCGGCGGCGGCCGGGCACGTACCGATGTGCCTCGTCCTTCTTTAAATGTGTTATTTATTTGTGAATTGGAATTACATTAATAGATGCGATAGTAGGGTACACCTTCATTTAATATCGTTATGCCGTTGAATTAGGATGATTGTCTGTAATTTGTCCGTTGTTTCTGAAGAACCGAACTTTGGGTCCGGACGAGTCGGATAGAAGACAAAAACGTTGTACGAACGCAATTTTCCTACAAATTGCTTGCCGAGTCGAATGTTGTAGGGTTGGTAAGAGGACCTAATTATGCTCATCATAAGTATCCAATTTGTTCGAAGTGCTGCGATAGTTTTGTGCTTTTGTTTTGGTGGAGTCGGCCCTTCTTTATTCATCGGCTCGAGAGAGATGTTGTGGTGGTATGTTAGTTCTCCGGACAGCCCTGGTGCACCGGAGGCTTGGTGCACGGTTGCCATAATTCTCGTGTGCACATTGGAACTAAATTGCAAGCGGTCGGCGCTCAGTTCCCACACATCACTTGTCTAATTCCCTCCGAACTGCACACTTGGCTTTCATAATTTCTTTGTCCATACACACTGCAGTTATCGTTAAAATTTAATTTTTACTCACGCTCTCCACGTATAGAATTCGAAACGATAAAATTGATGAGTGTTGAGTAGAATAAACTTCATAATATTTAATCGGAATGAAAGGCCCGATCGAAATAAATTGATAGCTTTCGTCTGATTGTATTTTCGTTAGGTACACAACCGGCGTAGCATACGCGTTTTATCTTCTAGATTTATTGTACAGATACGATCTTTGTAAGCCTATACGAGACCGGTAAATCGTGTGCGCTATGCTTTATACCAGCAATGTCGACGCAATAATCGTTTCCATGATATTTATATGAAAATTGAATTTGTATTCTTTGCGCCATATTCGCCAAATGTCGTGACAACGTCCAATGTCATTTTGCTAGTTGAGAGTTTGTAGAAAAGTTTATTTTCAATTTGTTTATATTATACAGCAGTGTAGTAGGTACTGAATATTATGCGGGTTTTTCCTATATTTATTAGTTTTAGGTCGGTGAGTCGTAGTGGCGAAAATATATCGGGATGTGTTCCAATGTCAACACGTTCTAATTTAGATTTTATTTGGAGTATTTCAATCCGTTTTGCTGCATTCAATATTTATAAAAACAATTCACATACCGCAGCGTTTACGTGCAGCATCCGCGTTGTTCAAACCAAGGACTGCATACAAGGATGTGTCAGTGACCTGTGACCTGTTTTCCTATATTAATACTCCGTGCACTCGACCACTCTAAACGAAACTCTAAATCCATTCCTCATCGTAGATCTCAGATACCAAGCATATCGTTCTCATTACCGTCGTTCTTAGCACTGATACACAAAACAAAAGGAACATTTCTACGCCATACGCCACGAAATTAGTCGGGATCGAACGTTTTTATATACCTTTTAATTTTATTTCGCGTCTGGTTTAATTTTATCTGCTGTCGGGATTACCGGCTTAGGAATGTACCCATCGAAGCAACAAGACTAAAAAGTGGGCATACACGACGAGAAATAAATAAAGGTAGAAACTGGTCGACGCTGAGATTTCTTAGGTAGGGCTGCCGCGTTAGGAGTCCAAACTAGGACGGGCCACCGACAAAAAATGTTTTCTCACCACGATGACTTGTGTTTATTCCTTGTATAGAACTTTAATTTGATAGTCCTAAATTGTTTCGGGGTCTGTGTTTGAACGTTTTTGTATTTTTTCCCACCTTTTTAGAGCTACCAAATCAAATTAGTTTCTGGATTCTGTATTTGCGGAGTTTATTGTTTTGTTTTTGTAATGCCAGCCCTACAGTGTAGTCCATACTTACGCGGTTTGATGAATGGATAGGCAGTTTTTCAAATCAATGCAGCGGATAGTTTTCACAGACCACTTTTTGCGCGTCACTTATGTAATGTTAGCCTGGCTCGCTCGAAGCAGTCCAGCTTCTTTTTCTTACTTAAACGTTGTACTTACAATGTGGTTTACAAGTAATATGTAACATAAAGAATGTAGTTATAACTATTAATCAATCACACCGGCGCCGGCGACGAATCAAAACAGTGAATCACGCTTGGGAACAATGAAATCTCACGGTCGAATGCGGGCTTCAAACGCTCAACGTTAACAGGTCAATTTACTTCTGTAACCCTTTCCCACGGTGATAAACAAATATTTGTCGTCTTTATCCGTATTTAAATTTTTATTAATTAAAAATATCCCGTTAATTTTTTGGGGCAGATGTGGCGAATTCGCATTTTGGAAACACGTTTCTCTTGCACCTGCGCTTACGACATACGAGTCCCGAAAAACAGTGTCCAATATTCCGCACCTGTTTTTTTTTTAACCATAGACTAAACTGTCAAGGAGGTAATTCCTCGCATAGTGAAGCGCGCTCGTTTGTTTCAATTATTCATAAAGAGGTATAATAGGCAGGCCCACCTGATGCCATGGTATTAACGAGCTTGTGCAACTGCTGGTTTTTTGCTACTCTATGTGATGTGACGTCATTATGGCAGTCGTTAGCCATGTTAGATCGTGTTGGGTACATGTAAAGTGGTAACTTACTTTAAAGTTCAATGTTAGCATCTAACTGGCGATGATTTTCATGACTTTTTAACGTAAAAATGTAGAAAAACCACCACATTTTTTTCCAGTATTTAATCATTTTTTTTTATCTTTCTAGACACCCTTATCGCGCGCATGACGAAGCAGAGTGTTGCCGATGTGGGAGGCCCATGGATTGAAGAAGAACAGCGGTGGGGTGGTCTTGGTTCTGCTCACCTAAGACTGTCGTACAGGGTGACCTGTTCAGCACATTACTATGGAGCTGGCTGCGAAGTTCTCTGCAGGCCGAGGGATGATGCTTTCGGGCATTATACCTGTTCACCTGCTGGGGAGATTGTCTGTAAAGCTGGCTGGACAGGAGACTATTGCTCGAAACGTAAGTGTTTAAAACCTCATTTCATCCTTTTTTGGAGATCCTGAAGGAGTTTGAGCGTAATTATAGTGGGTTTGGTGATCCAAATATGTTGTTTTAGGAACATTCCAAGATTCTGCTGACCATTAATTACGTCCTCTTGAAAGTTGAATTTTAATTGTGGTCATTGACAAGAGAAGAATTTAAAGTGTGTCTCCTTTGTGTGCGAACTTTACCTGAGTCTCCCGATCGCGCTACTTTCCTGTATAAACATTCACAGTATCATAAAAACAAAACAAATTATAAGCCTTACAGTAGTTGAATATGATGTGTAACATCCGACATCTTAGCTGACAGTACCAACCTCTTAGAAAATGGGTTATGCTGATCTCGCATTGTATAGGATTTCCGTACAATACGAGGTCAGCTTATACTGGAAATGTATAGCTTGAAGTGTAGCCGTGTGTACCATTTGACGGCCAAGTCTAGCACCGCGCGCGCTCATTGGTCAAATCAAATAGCGCGTGCTTCCCCGGCTTCCTGTTACACACTTCCGTCCCTTTTCACGAAATCACTCCCACAGATTGCAGGAAAGCCAAACGAAAGACTTCAAAAAGTTACCGAACAATAAACTAAAAATATACTAGTAGATACAACGATAAAAATAGTTGAAAACGAAATAGATTAGTAGATAGGCCTAATTCTGTTCCAACCTGAATTTCAAGCGAATCAGGCTGATTCACCTCTTCAAAATAAACAAGAGGCCTTGATTTTTGTGAATTAAAGATAAAATTGAGTACGCCGTCATACATGGTGTCCTAAATTTCCGATATCCCAGTTTATTATATAGAGCGCCCCACAATTCACTCTTCCTCATTAAAGCGACGACAATTTTTAACCTGACATCCTCTCATAAACATTATAATTGTGCCCGCCATAGAAACATTATAATGATGTAACATGAATTTGTGACACACCCTGTTTTGTAATAAAAATTGTACAAGACATCGCCAAGTTGGTATAAAAATGCGAACAGCATCTGTTGGGTATATCATTATTTATAATAATTATATCACTTGTGGAAATCTGTACTTCTGCAAGAATATTTGTGCACACTAACTACAATTTAGTTTACATCTATGCTTACATACAAATAAATAAAATTGAAGTGTATATTTGTAATGTCAAAATTAACAGCTTTTTACTAAATTTATATTTTTCTTTTTTAAAATTTTTGTCTGTCTGTTTGTTTGTTCCGGCTAATCTCCGAAACAGCTGGACTTATTTTGAAGGAACGGTCACTGGCAGATTAGAGAAAGAATAAAATAAAACACACTTGATAAAGTTCAAATTACATCCTTTATTTAATAAGTGAACAAAAGTCGTATAATTAGTCCTATTTGTTTAGTAATTAACGCATACAAATAAAAATATATTAAAAAAACGATTAAATTCGCAATATGGCGGGACATGTTAGTCTTTTCTAATGTCAGTTTTGACAGCTGTAGCGACCTCCTTGTAAAGTTTTTTTTTTTTTCTAATACCGCAATGCGAATAGTAATGGCACTAATTATCTCATAGCTCCGAAGTCGTAAATCGTATTTTTAATTAGTCCCATATCACTATTAGTATATTCACATTATTTATAAGGTTATTTCTACTTCCCGTGCCATCGGCCGACCTCCAAGCAAACGACTCATAATTTTAATCACTTATTTTTTTGTATCAAGTCTCGACACCATATAAAATGATATAAAGTATAGTTTCATAGTAATTACAGCTGAATATTATCATATTTAATGTTGAAAGTTTCTACGTACACAATTCATAACATATTTTTATGTGTATAATTGTTGAGATATTTTCCTGACGCTTGAGTTTTAATTAATTTTCTCAGTAATGGCACATTAAATTTCGTTACCGGGCGGCTAATTAACGTTTTGATTTGATTTTTTATAAGTTTCTGACATTATCACAATAGACTCGTTAAATCAAATTTAACTACCCATTCATTGAGATGTCATGAACCTCGCTCAAAAACTTAGGATTCATTGTTTTTTTTATAAATCTAATTCACATTGATAAAAACTAACAATTCATAATATCTAATTATATTCTGATCTTAAATTCTTAACATCAAAAAGATTCATTACTGAGATGAAGTTTATCTACGTTTACATCAAAATAATTGCTACTTGGGCAGTTAATGTCAAACCAGCCTGCCGCTTAACGACGCTATAATTTTCTAATTGATTAAAATGACATCATAACTTATTTTTCCAAATATTATTTGAACACAGTTGTAGATGGTAGAGACGACAATATTAATATAGTGTAGTGTCCGTCATAGTTTATTGCTAGCGTGTGACCGTGCGTCCGCGCCGATGTTTGCGTTCCACAGCGCATGATGCGTTTGTAAACAAAAGCAGCGGACGCACCGCTCACTCGAGTCGCCATCATCAATGTCCGCTCGCTTTTACCTATCGATCTTGTGCATTTCTAATAAAATACTAAGATCACGTCATTACGACGTCTTGGCGTATGTTAAGCACATCGCGTCTCGTATTGTGAAACAAAGCTGTGCGTCTCGGCGAGATGCATTGTGGCCGGGCGGCGGGCGGATGTCGCGTCGCAATCTCGGCAGCCCCACCTGCCGCCGCGTTCCCACACTCCGGCGCCGCAAAAAACGCGCCAGACAGAGACGGCAGACTCCACGCTCTGTAGCGCGCCGTCCCACTCCCCCGCCAGGGCTGTGCCCGCCCGACACAGCCTCCACGCAACTCCATAACCACGAAATCACAATTTTCTGGAAAAAGTAAACAAACGACTTCTCAACACGATCGATATCAAAAACATCCCAAAAACGCGCCAACAAAAAATGAATAAAATATTTTTATAAATCGAACGTGTGAAAGGAACAATATCGCAAACGTAAACGATCGTACGTTACACAAATGCATTGCAATAAAAGTCTCGGCAACCCTATCAGCGAAGTTTGTATCGGCGATTACGAAAATGTAAAAGCGAGAGAAGTGGCCATAATGTAATGAAAACAACGCAGTAGGTTCGCGCACGCACACAGTCGCTCGCGGGCCGCCACACAGATGCCACGAACCGGGTCAAAAACACCTTTAAACGAGAACTGAACACCAATCGAAATAAACTCTGTACTTGACCGTGTCACGAAAGCTGGCTCACATCTGCCGAACGGTATCTCGCCTTCTGGGAAAGCTTAACAATCCCGAAAACTTATTTGCATGTCCCGGCGGCATTATCCTCCGACCAGCTCTCCTGCTTAATGATAGGGTAAACATCGCGAGAGGAACCTTTATGGCTGCTTAATTTCGCCTAATTGTTAACGAGAGTAAAGTTCTCACGAATATTACCTTCTGTGTTGTATCGCGAATCCCACGCGCACCTAATTTCCTTTTGGGATAGAGCAGATGTAGGGATCAGTTAAATATTTGCTGAACACGTGTGGGAAGTCTCAGGGACGTCGTTTTTGTCTTGCTACCTGTCCTCGGCGAAGGCCGGGGCTTCGGTGGAGACCTTGGTCGCAGTGCGGCGCACGCTAGCCTTTCATTACAAATCGATACAGTTCATGTCCATTGATAATAATTAATAGGCTTGCAGGAGCGCCATAACATCCTCCCCGCGGCGTCTTCGTGCCCACTTACGACCTAAATTGGTTTTGGAGTGTAATTTTTACTACCGTTTTACCTCAGTTCGAGGGTCAAGATAAGTTCGAGTGGTACTGGAGTGGCAGCACGGTACACATACACGGCACTCGAGCTCTTTGATCTGCCTCGCCTGGCGCGGCGGAGCGAGCGGCGCCTCACTTACTTTTTCTTCGTCTCTTAAGTTCCTCATAAAGTTTTATTAATAATTCATTGTAATGGAATGGCCTACCGGAGGTCATGAGAAGCGATTGTTTTAAAACATTTTATTTTATTCGCGAAAGTGTGAAACGTACGTGAAAGCGGATTATATTTTCAATTTTCTCAACAGTAAAAAAAGAGCAGCCATGATAATAGAAATTGCCGCGTGAGTGAGCTAACCAATTCGCCGGAGTGAGGCTTAAGCCGATTTGCGCGCACTCCGAGCAAGTTTGGGGGCTTTATGCTCGCTCGGCTGTGTTTAAACCTATAATAGAGTCTAGGGAGTGCGGCGGGAAGGCTAATCTCTTTTATGCAGCTCCCGGCGTCTCTTAAGCTCACAAAATAGCTCCCCGACTCCGCGGTATAGTCGGAGCTTCGCTGAAATTGCTTCCTCGTCCAATTTAGAACCGGAATAAGCCAGTTTACATTTGCATTTGGATAGGGAATGAAAGTTATGATCAAGATGGCGTCTAGTATTTTTCTAGCGAGTTAGGGGAATGGTAACGGTCGAGCGACGGTTAGGCTCCCCGCGCTATCTGCCCCCCTTTGTATTCGCTCCGATAACTTGCCCATGCGCACCCGACCGATACGACTCGCACCGCACTTGCTTATTTCAAAACAATTTTTCTTAACATCGACCATACATTACCGCTTAACTTTTACAAAACTACTTTGTAACATGCCAGCGCCGCAATGAACTTCGACTGCTTCTAATAAACGAATACTTGAAATACTCCTCGCGAGGTGGAAGCAGGGTAAAGTTCGATACATAAATACAAAGTTAACGATGCGCACATACAGACACACGTAACATTGTAGAAATTTCTGGTATAACAAGCTCTGAATATAATTAGAAATCCCTGAAGACACGACCTTCAAGAGTAAAGTGCTCTTCCACGCGAAATTAAAGTGAAAATTCTAATTTAATGCAGGTTATTAAGTTCAAAGAGGATTTCGTTGTAGTAACGAGTTGGTGCGAGTGAAGATAAATAGTGTGTGCGCGCGACCTCGCCCCCGGCCGGGACGCGCAAACCTCTCTCTTTGTTGCTCTCGCGTGTCCTTTACTGCGGACTGCACAAGATTCCAACGTAAATGCGAGATAGCGCGCGGGAATCGAATATCATCCCGATGATTAAACGCTCCTGCTTCCTCTACAATTAAAGAAATCCATTAGTGCGCTGCTCGCTCCATTGTGCGCTCTTTGTCTTTGTGACGCTAACGAATGTATTCTTTTTGTTACAGCGCGGTGCTTGCCCGGCTGCGATTCGGAGCACGGCCACTGCCTCAAGCCCGACGAATGCATGTGAGTATCCACTTCACACCTTTGTGCTAAACGCTTCACGTTACCTCCCTCCGTGTCTACATCATTCATCCTCCTCATTGTTCCCTTAGAGAAGAAAGACATGCTTTTGTCGCTTGTTATCACGTCCTATTGTGTACTAACGAATGTTGTCGTTTAATTCCAGTTGTCATTCGGGCTGGGTGGGCGAGCTGTGCGACCAGTGCGAGCGGCACCCGGGCTGCGTGCACGGCACGTGCTCGCGGCCCTGGGACTGCATCTGCGAGGAGGGCTGGGGCGGCCTGTTCTGCAACCAAGACCTCAACTACTGCACCAACCACCGGCCGTGTCGCAACGGCGGCACGTGCCACAACACCGGCCAGGGCAGCTATACGTGCATGTGCCCGCCCGAGTACACCGGGCCGGACTGCGAGAAGTCGCTGCACTCGTGCGCCGTGCGGCCGTGCCTGAACGGCGGCGCGTGCGTGCCGGACGAGGGCGGCGAGCTGGCGTGCGCCTGCCCGCAGGGCTACGAGGGCGCGCGCTGCGAGACGCGTCGCCTCACGTGCCGCGACCAGCCGTGCCGGCATGGCGGGGAGTGCGAGCCGCGCGGCGCCGGCTACGTGTGCGTGTGTCCCGTGGGGTACGCTGGGCCCGACTGTGCACTCGAGGCCGACCCCTGCGCCGCCAGCCCGTGCCGCAACGCCGCCACCTGCATGCGAGCCGGCGACGGCTTCAAGTGCACCTGCAGACCTGGCTACAGAGGCAACCGATGCGAAATCGACATTGACGACTGCGCCGGCATCATGTGCGAGCACGGCGGCACCTGCGTCGACCTCGTCAACGGGCAGCGCTGCCAGTGTGCACCCGGCTTCGTGGGCCCGAGATGCGAGACCAGAGTAGACCTATGCCTTGCAAAACCTTGCGCGAACGGTGGAGAATGTTTGATCCTCGACAACGACTACGAGTGCCGGTGTCGGCCCGGGTTCGCCGGCAAAGACTGCAGCATCGACATCGACGAGTGTTCGTCCGCCCCGTGCCGGAACGGAGCGTCGTGTCGAGACCGGGTGGACGGGTATCACTGCTCGTGTTTACCGGGTTGGGGGGGTAAATCGTGTACGGTCTCTTTGGCTGAACTAGAACTATCAAAGCAAGCGGGGGGTCACCTAAGAAGAGTGGGGGACGAGATGTCGGAGGAGTCACTGTCGGGGCAGCAGGTGGCGTGGATCGCGAGCGTGACGGCCGTGGTCCCGCTGGTGGCGCTGGCGGCGGTGCTGGGCATCGTGTGCGTGCGGCGGCGGCGCTCGCGCGCGCAGCACGCGGCGGACGCGGAGGCGCGCGCGCAGAACGCGGCCAACGCGGGCGGGCACGTCATCCGCAACACGTGGGGCAAGTGCGAGGCGCCCGTGGCCGAGTGCCAGAACGCGCACAACGCGGCGGCCGAGGAGTGCAAGCGCAAGACGCTCAACACGGAGAGCGCGCGCCTGCTCGCCGCGCTCGACCCGCGGCTCTCGCGGCTCTCGGCAGACTCCGCCTACTGCGCTAATAGGTCAGTATTTATGACTATTTCACTTGAGTACAGTAATCAAAAGTTTTGATTTCTCCACCAAAAAGTTAAATGCCAAATCGAATAAAATGCTTTTGGAGTGGATTGGTGATCGCCATGATTCTCAGTGATAATTCTCATACAATACCTTGTTCAAAACAACCATCACTAAGACCTCATACACAACACCTTCATCTTCCCGTCAACAATATAATCTAACATGACATTTTCTATTGTTACAGCGATACATCGCTAGTAAAGCGAGCGCTAGAAGGCGGAGGGGTGTACGTGTTAGACGACCATTGCTTGCCGCCGACGTACGCGACACAAGTGTAGTGATACTTAAGCGTCAATGGACAACACTAACTTATTTATTCACAACGGACGCTCGTGCGAAACAGGCTGTGCGCCGCGTGTAAATATAGCGTAAAGTGTAAAGTGACCCTGTATAAACGGCTAGTTGTAAGCGTTCCGAAGTATTTATTTAAGAGAGCGATCTGTACACGCCCCTGTAAATAGTATTGGCGGGACGGATCGCGTTTTTTCCGCCCCTGATCGGTGAGCGTCGTGGCGACAGTGGCGCCGCCATGCGTCGAGTGGCCGCCGCGAGGACCGCGCGAGCCGAGGGGCCGGTGGACTCGTCCACGTCGCGATCTCTGTACACTTGCGGCTACGGACACTTTGTCAGGAATGTAAACGAACAATCAAAAATTCTAAATTCGAATTTTCCCAAAACTATTTTTTTGTATAAACTTTTTTCTAAGTACCGGTTAGTCTCTCGACCTCTATGGTATTTGAACTCTTTTTTAGATACTAGTTTATATTGTTCACAAAATGTTCTAGCCTCAAGTATAGGTAACGTGTGCTGCGTCCCGTAGCTCGGTCCGCTGCGCGACGCCGCATCATGACGCGGCACTGCACAACTCACGCTTGACCGCTCTCGACTTGACCAAACTTCTTACGCTGAGAAAAACAAAGATCCTTCTATACCAGTAACTGAACCGTCGAGAGGCGAGTGTGCGAGTGCAGTGGCGCCTCATGAACACAAAACACCACTAACACTATCCCTTTAGACTCGCACCAGTATAGAAGCCAAACCGTGCGTAAAATAAGATTAGACTAATTTATAAAAATAAAAAAACGCGAATGATGCGTTCATCAGTTTTACATTGATTTATATTTTGTGATTGACTAATTGTTGTCATTTGTTCCTATGATTATAATAGTGAATTGCTACCCACGAAGAATCTTGTTCAGGTTTTCTTGAAAATCGACGTAGATTTTTTCTCTCTTTCTCCTAACTTCCGAACTCGGGATGTAGATCAGTTAGCACGATAATTTAACGTTCCTGAGACTGTGAACGCCATTTCTACAACCTGTATGCGCGTGCGCATGCAGGTCGTACAAGTTGCGCTCGCGCCACACAAATATTCACGCACGTAATTAGTCCATAGGTTAAAATTAACTTCAGTACTTATAGAAACAAATTGTCGAAACCTAAGTCATTGTGTATAAAAACATAAGTTTTAGTGTTGTAAGAATATTCTCCATTACTTATAAGAGTACTGAGACAATATAAAATGTGTCATTAGGCAACATAGGACACGATAACTCTGCTTGTTTTAACTTATTTATTTTAATAGGTACAGTTCTCGAGATATGTTTGTTTATAGATTCGCAACTTGACTCGCCACACAATACGTCACACATTGTGTGGAGCGTCGACCACGAATCGTCTCTATGAAATAATTTATGTTAAATTACATTTTTATAAAGTCCGTGTAGATATTACGCGGTGTGATAGGTATATCACCTCTTATGTTGCCTTTTGTACTTGAACGTAGATTAAAAAGGTTAAATCGACAAAATTGTAAAAATATGAATAGACTGATGATCAATAATAATTCTCTTGTATTTAATTTTTTAAGATGACAAATAAGTTTAAATTATGAGGAAATAAAGAACATCCAAATGTACTAAAAATAGAATCATAATTTTTGTACTTAATTGATCACGGTGAACCTTTCATTTTTCTTTATGAGAATTTCGTAATGATATGTCAAAATTGTGATTTCCATTCCGAACAATAAAATGACAGTATTTTTAATTTATTTATTACAACCGTATCATTATAATTATTGTGAATTTCTTTAATTTTTATAAACAAAATCATTGTTTAATTATTTTTTGAGCTTATGTTTACAATTGACTGATATGTAAATTGACTTATCGATATTTTGGACACATTTTTATTAAATCATGAATGTATTTGTGCCTTTATGTGTGAGTATACTGAAAGATAAAATTTCAAATCATTCCATTTCTTAGCTAAGTAGCCTTTATCTATAAATCTTATGTTTAATTTCGCTATTTTCTTATAATTGTTTATTTTGCATGTGAATCAGTGATTGTCTTAATTGTTCTGCATTTCGTCCTTACGGACAAAGTACAATTATTATCTGTTATCTATCTTAGTATAATATTGTTACCTTTTGGTATATTCACAAAGGTTTATGTTTCAAAAGAAAAATGAAAGTAATCTTCATGTGAAGGAGCTGTAACCGATAATTCCATAAATAGATCCTAACAGAATAAAAGTCATATTGTATTGCTAATGCGGTGATAAATTTGCCAGCGAGTGTTTGTGACGAAGTGTAATTATTGCAGTGGATGCAAACGAGAAATAAAATGTTAATAATAAACAATTGTTTACAAAATATTAAAACGGACATTTTATTTTTTCTTTAACCCTATGCATTCAGCAGAATGCGCACCGAGCACACATTTGTTGAGCAGTTTTTGTAATAGAAAACTATGTTGTTATGATCAATTCACACATAGAAAAGCATGACCCTTCATGAGGCCATGACACAAAATTACTGAGGAGGAGCTCGTGACTAAGTAATAACAGCCGCATGGTTCGTTAAGCTACGCTTGCCGAGGTTGGTCTGTGGATGGGTGACCATCTTAACATACCGAGACTCCTCCGTGCCTCGGAAAGCACTAAGCCGTTGGTCCCGGCTGTCATTCGTGGATCTTTGACAGTCGTTACGGGTCGTCAGAAGCCCTAAAGTCTGACAACCAGTCTTACCAAGGGGTATCGTATTACCTAGTTACTGAGTTGTGGAGGTCAGATAAGCAGTCGGTCCATGTAAATTACGGTATTCAGCTGTATCCGGTTAGACTGGAAGCCGACCCCAATATAGTTGGGAAAAGGCTAGGCAGATTGAGACTGCCTCATTGGTGTAGTGGTTACAAGCTCTACTGCTAAGAATGAGGTCCTGAGTTCGATTCCCAGGTCGGGCAGTGTTATTGGGTTTTTCCATTAGGAATTTCTCAGTAACATCGCGGAGTCTAGATTTGTGCCCCGTTGATGGCAATAGGCTCGCTAACTATTACATGGGACTTAAACATAACTGGCGAAATGTGGGTGTAGGTATTATAGGTGGCAGGTGTACCTCTCGCTGCCTAACCCTTCAGAATTACAGGCGCGATATTGTTAACATAAATAATGATAGGTAATAAAGAGTTATGTACACATATCAGGGTTAGAGCCTTCCAAAGTCAAATCATTTATTTCAATTAAGCCCATAAAAGGCACTTGAACGTCAAAATTTACAAAAAGTAAAATTGATTCTAGTCGCCCTTTCCAAAAGGTAGTTTTCGTATGGAGAAGAATGGGCAAGAAACTCCACCGTTACTCTTTTAAAATGTTTTACAATATTTTGTATATGTACGTTCTGCCTAGCCTTTTCCCAACTGTATTGGGGTCGGCTTCCAGTTTAACCGGATGCAGCTGAATACCAGTATTTTACATGGAGCGACTGCCTATCTGACCTCCACAACCCAGTAACTGAGTAATACGATACCCCTTGGTAAGACTGGTTGTCAGACTTTCGGGCTTCTGACGACCCGTAACGACTGTCAAAGATCCACGAATGACAGCCGGGACCAACGGCTTAACGTGCTTTCTGAGGCACGGAGGAGTCTCGGTATGTAGAAATGGTCACCCATCCACGGACCAACCCTGGCAAGCGCAGCTTAACCGGACAGATTGACCCGAGCGACTGAATATTTTGTATAGGTACATTAGTTAAATAATTATATGTGAAGACGATGCACCAGCGATGCACCTAGAATAAAATTACTACTTATACCACAATAGGTAAAAATAATTTAAAATTAAGCAACGACAGATAAATTAATTACACATACCACACATGACAGACACCTTACACATGGTGCTCACGTATTTACAAACATTGTAAAAGCAGACGATTTTCCTAAAATTTTACAATTAATTAGTCAGTGTGTGAGGAAGTAATCACAGAATATAAAGTCAATGTCATATGACAAAAATTAAACAAATAAATTAGCAAGGAGTTTCTTGCCCGTTCTTCTCCATAGGTACCTACTACGCTTTGGAATGGGCAACTAGCTTCATTTTTCTGACTGACCGACCCCTTGACAATTCAAAAGTACCTGTACTTAATTGGGTTATTTGAAATAAATGCTTTGAGTTTGAGTTTGAGAACCAGTTTGATTTTGTCTAGATTCTAGATTATCCTATGGAGCTCCATAGGATAATCTAGAATCTAGACATTGGACCAGCATGTTTCCAAGCATTATTATCTTGGATATAATCATCTAATTTGTAATATGCTTGTTTGTCCCGGTACTATAATTGTGTCTTTCATCTTTTTTACAGGAAAAATCTTAATCTTTTCTGTAAAAAAGATGAAAGACACAATTATAGTACTAGAAATAGGGACCAATTAGTTCAACCTGTACCCTAATTGTGCAATACAACACAATCACAATGTTTCGATTTGAAACAGACTGCTAATCCAATACTTCATAAGTTGGAAAAAAAATCTGCTCAGCAACGTAAATAACGCAATGAATGTTGTTGAACTGTCAAAATGAAACAAATTAGGCAAAATTGTTTACGAAAATAAAGTACCTACGCAATTAGGGTACTGGTTTCAGACTGGCTAAAGTAGACTCATCCTTCATAGGGTACTGTTTAAAATGTTACAATAAAACACCTCCCCACATACTCTAAATGAAACGAAAAAATATGAGCTGAGCTCAACTGTCATCAATGAGACACAATAGAATTTTAATTGTTATTAATCTCCAGGAGAGCTCGTGACCAGTTTGATTTTGTCTAGATTCTAGATTATCCTATGGAGCTCCATAGGATAATCTAGAATCTAGACATTGGACCAGCATGTTTCCAAGCATTATTATCTTGGATATAATCATCTAATTTGTAATATGCTTGTTTACAAAGTGTCTTGACGAGGTAAATAACGAAAATTGGTTCACTGTTAATAAAAAACGAAACACATAAGATTTGCTCAACCGAATGTTAAAAGTAGTATTTATATAATTTATTTGGGAAAACAGTATAGTGATTGTGATATAGTATTGAATAAGGAGCATCTAGAATTCGTAGATAAAACTGTTTTCCTGGGGATCACGCTCGACTCAAGACTGCAATGGGGTCCTCATTTAACATCTCTTGCAGGACGGGTAAGTTCAGCAGCATATATGCTGTAAGAAAAATCCGTCAATTTACTGATGTAGATACCGCGAGGCTAGTCTATTTCAGTTACTTTCAAATTATCATGTCTTACGGTATTTTAGTATGGGGACGGGCTACAGATATTGACTCTATTTTTATTCTACAGAAAAGAGGCATCAGAGCAATTATATGGCCTTTGCAGGCGCCATTCTTTAAGGGAACTGTTCAAAAATGTTAACATCACGACGGTACCTTGTCAATATATCTATGAAAACTTCATGTAAGTACTTAAGGAAAAATCTTAATCTTTTCTGTAAAAAAGATGAAAGACACAAACAATTATAGTACTAGAAATAGGGACCAATTAGTTCAACCTGTACCCTAATTGTGCAATACAACATAATCACAATGTGTCGATTTGAAACAGACTGCTAATCCAATACTTCATAAGTTGGAAAAAAAATCTGCTCAGCAACGTAAATAACGCAATGAATGTTGTTGAACTGTCAAAATGAAACAAATTAGGCAAAATTGTTTACGAAAATAAAGTACCTACGCAATTAGGGTACTGGTTTCAGACTGGCTAAAGTAGACTCATCCTTCATAGGGTACTGTTTAAAATGTTACAATAAAACACCTCCCCACATACTCTAAATGAAACGAAAAAATATGAGCTGAGCTCAACTGTCATCAATGAGACACAATAGAATTTTAATTGTTATTAATCTCCAGGAGAGCTCGTGACAGTCAAGGGGTTGTATAAAACGCACACTATGTTGCCAAGCATATTATAAGTTGGGGGATTATATATATATATATTTCATTTATTGCGGATCACACATAAAGGTACATACAATCCATATAGTATTAGTAACAAAGACTTAGAAACTATGTTAGTAAAACTTACAAACTAACCAAACAACTAATAACTACGTGGCTCAACACATGTTGGCACGTGCCTCCGCATCCAGTGCCTAATAAAGGGGTTGTCCACCTTGTCAACCAATGTTTTTAGGATGCTGTTGGAGCTTCCGCGCAACCTACCCATTATTGACGCCGCCCGCTTTCTCATTAAGGCATGAAAATCATCAACACGGGCTTCCGCGAACATCTGCGAAGCGCTACAGAAGCGTGGAATCCCCATCAACATCCTGAACCCATTATTATATTGAACGCGCAGGACGTTGTAGGCCCTCTGCGTATACTTCACCCACAAGCTGCACGTGTAGAAGATTTGGCAGTAGGCCTTAAAAAGATACACCTTCACATCCCCACTACAACGTGCAAACCTGCGGGCTAACATATTGCACCGAACCGCCAACGCCCTACGCTCCCTGTCCAAATCTGCATCATCAGATAAGTCCTCCGTGACCAAATGTCCTAGGTACTTAACCTGAGCAACAAGCTGCAAAGGTGTTCCGCTTATAGTCACTGGAGGAACGTTACCTAACGATGCATGTTTGCACTTAAAAATCACCATCTGCGATTTCTTGACGTTGTATGTAAGCCCAAAGACTCACATACAACAAGCAATTTTCGGAGTGCACTGATTGATGGGCTCAGCAGCACCATATCGTCTGCATAACTCAGATTGTTAACCATTACACTATCTATTGAACAGCCGACATTGGTTCTGCTGAGCTCATCAATCAGGTCATTCATGTAGAGGTTAAATAGAGTAGGCGATGTCAACCCAGGGTGGGTTGACATTGTCTAACACCACACTGCAACAAATACGGCTCGGAAGACACTTTACACCACCTAACACGATTTGTTTGCGAGCTATACCAGAACTTCAACAAATTAACTAGCTCTGTAGGCAAATTTAAACTATGGAGCTTGGACCATAACTTCTCATAGGATACGAGGTCAAAAGCCTTGGAAAGGTCAAGAAAAGCAGCATAAACTGGCGTCTGTCTGTATAATACCTTACAGTCTGCTTGAGCGCCAGGATAGCACTCTCCGTCGATAGTTCGCTTCTGAAGCCAAACTGCGCATCATTTAATGTGATGTGGCTATTAAGCTGACGCTCAAGCAGACCGTCAAGTACCTTTCCTACTATCGCAGCTAAAGAGATAGGCCTGTAATTGTTTTTGTCGGAAACATCACCAGTTTTATTTTTAATCACAGGAACTACCACACTTTCCACTAAGTCCGCTGGAAGATAGGTGTGACGAACGCAAAATGTATAAAGCATCGCAAGTATGCGGTATATATGAGGTCCAGCGTACAGCAAGTGCTCAACACCTAATCCATCATGCCCCGGAGACGTCCCCTTTGATAAATTAGTCACTACTTGCTTAATTTCCTTAGCAGTCAAACCCCAGGGAGCCTCCGAGTCAGACAGACCCACCTCTGTCGCACCTTGCTCCTGGGGCAACGCGGACTGCACTCTAAAATGGTCTTTAAAAATATTCGCAATACACTTTGCGTCCGTCGCCCCATCCACACTCAGAGGAAGGCCCGGTTTTGGATTCAGCTTATTGGTCTGTTTCCAAAACTTTACAAAATCTTTGTGAAAATAATTTTGAGCTTTATTATCAATCTTTATCTGATCTTTGTGATTTTGACAATATTTTAACCTACTTTTAAACCTGTTCTTACTACATTTCATATTTAAGTAACTAATTCCTGACCTTGGCATACCATTTAATTTCCATTCCTGAAATTTATCCCGGGCCTCCCTGTGTGCATGTTTAACATATTTATTCCAGCCAAATAAATGTGTACTCTTCTCGACCAAACGCGACTCCCGACCACGCATTGCCGCTTATTATAGCGCTGACAAAAATGCTTGGCTCAATGCTGGTCCAGCTCCACAAGGGCGCTAAAACTAGTTGATTAGCATTCGAAAAATTTGTTGGAGCTGCTGAAGATTGCATAAACTATCTTTGCATTGTATAAATTCAATCTGTTGTATAATTGCATAGCACATGTGTGAGCACTGTGACTATGTACCTTCTATAAAGCTACCATTTACTGAGTACATCTTACATTGACTTGAATGTGCCCTGGCGGCTGAGAGTATGTCATGCTCACTCAAATGTATCGCTGATGGTGGCGTGTGTTTTGGCTCATTAAGTTCCCATCAAAATGGTTGAGCTAAATGGTGCTAATCCATGCGTCATGTTCGTGAACGGGCGCTGTCAGTAGGGACTGGTCATATCTTAGCTGCCACGGCATATTTTAATTTTTGAATTGTTTAATCTTTTTATTACGGACGCTTTTAACGTGCACGTCTTTCTACATTGTTCACACATGTATAATTTCAACAAATGTTTTGCAACGATTTTTGATTTAAAAGAGTGTCCGTGGAGTTTCTTGCCCGTTTTTCTCCATAGGTACCTACCTACTACGCTCTGACTGACCGACCCCTTGACAAGTCAAAAGTGCCTGTAAATGGTTTAATTGAAATTAATGCTGTGAGTTTGAGTACTTTTAATATGAGTTTTAAATTTTCTTTCATATAATTGCAATATAACATAAAAACATTACGCCTGTAATCCCCGAAGGGTTAGGCAGAGATATACCCATAGTACACCCACATTTCGCCAGTTATGTTTAAGTTCCATGTAATGGGGGCGAGCCTATTGCCATCAACCGGGCACAAATACAGGCTCCGGGCTGCTACTGAGAAATTCCAGATGGAAAAACCCAATAACACTTTGTCCGACCCGGGAATCGAACCCAGAGCGCTTGCGACCACTAGACCAACGAGGCAGTCAATTGCAATAATATCACAAAGTATTTTGTTGTAACATTTAACACAGTACCCCATAAAAGATTTAAGTAGGTAGGTACCTACTTAAGATAATCTGAAAAATGGTTGATCTATTTTATCTTTATTTCTAGTATTCGGCTGCCCCATTTCAAAACCTAGTAAGGACTTAAAACGAAATTTTACAGGAGAGCGCAAAAACGTAAATCGGGTCAGCCTTTAAAAAGTATTTATGTAAGGTAAAAAAAATACTATTGGTTGTATAAAATACTAAATAATGAACACATAGTACTATAAATATTTTAATATATGTCTATATTACATATTTTAAACCCCTTACTAACTTTGATAATTGACACGAGATAGATTACGAGTACACTTTTGTTATGGTTCATTTATTTATAAAACCGGCCAAGTGCGTGTCAGACCATGCACAATTAAGGGTTCCGTAGTTGGAATTAATTTATCCCAAGAACAAACTTAAAATTGTAGTTGAAAATCATTTTTTCACATGCATTTCAACTGTAAATGTAAGTTTGTACGCACAATATTGGGAGATTTACCATGCTTTTTTAAGACCATAGACTTCTAATAGGTTTTTCTGTAATTTATAAGTATAGAACTATTTTCTGTTTTTTTTTATTTTTGGCTCTGTATTTTACCTAGTTAGGTGCATCGACCATTTAAAAACCTAGCAAGTCTCAGAGACTTACTAGGTTTTGAAATGGTTAAAGTAACTTACTAGGTTTTAAAGTGGTCACGGGGCAGTGAATGGGACACTTACTAGGTTTCGATGTTTAATTATATCTGCTTATAAGTGAGTTTTCAACGCTGGTGTTTTTGTATTTAGTGGGGACTAATTAGATTAGCAAGATTATGCAATAAAACGATTTTTGTAAAAAGTGTCCCTTACTAGGTTTTGAAATCATCATCAGCCTATAATGTTCCCACTGCTGGGACACAGGCCTCCTCTCGGTGAGAGGGAGTGGGCCGTAATCCACCACGCGGGCCCAGGGCGGGTTGGTAGATGTCACATGTCTTCGAATTTTCGGTTCTAGGACATGCCGGTTTCCTCTCGATGTTTTCCTTCACCGTTTTTGAGAGCAGTGGTGATGAAATAATTTACACAAAGTAAAGCGCCTGTCTGGGTTCGAACCTACGACCTAAAACTCGTAAGTCGCGGCCGTTACCACTGGGCCACCACTGCAATTTTATTTATATAAATTTTTGGTTTTGAAATGGGGCAGCCGTATTAATTTGATGTCTATTCCGACTAGGTATGCCATAATAGTCAATACCGAGACTAATACCAAGACTGTCGCAGACACGTCGTGTCGGTGACTACTGAGTCCCATCCTGTATCCTTCTGCGACCGAACCCCCACGGGCGCACTTTCTACCGAGGGGCGCGTGTAGAACATGCCGCTCGCCGCATCTAAGAACTATTCGAGCGGCAGACTCCCCAAGTCTGCCGCCCGCAGACCTCATGACACTCTGATCTGTTCGGTAGTAGATACAGCCCACCTCACGTCAGTGGTAACAAACCCAGTAGTATTAGCTGGCTTCATGTCCTATAAAACTACGTACTATGGTAGGCCAGCTCAAAGTCAAAATGTTACCACTACTTATCACTGACGAGCGGCCTACTTGGGGTTGCCATCATCTAAACTGCAGGACAAACACTACAAAACTGGACTTTTGGGTGAAATTGAGTTCTTTTCCAGGACACCACTGAAACATATATATATTTTATTAGAAGCAGCTGGTTTACTCCTTTTTGGTCATTCATTTTTTGGTCATTCCTTTTTCTTTTTAATTTTTTCTCAGTTAGTTCTAATCATGGACTGACAGTTTGAGTAATTTATGTGGCCTACACAAATGTCCTTTTTTTGGTATTGTTCCTCGAATCGTTGAGCTCCTTAAATTCTGAGTTGAGCTGCACGATAACTGACAAATGGGTGCACTGACTGGACAGGCCCTCTCAATCTGTGTGGTACTTTCCTCTAAAGACCACTTCAGAGAATCCACATGGCCTTCACATAATCTGACCAAGATTATGTCTGGACTTTAAAAGAGACTGCGACCTCTGAGTCTGTTTCGGCCTTTCTTCTCAGAGTAGTCAGATAGGAAACGCCGACCTCATCTAGTTTTTAAAATATGAATGACGTGTAAAAGTGTTTGTACAAACCTACTTACAGAAATAAAATCATTTATCATTTACTTTCTAAGTATTTAACTTCCATTGACATAATATTAATTCACCCAGATGTATGTAATGGAACAATCACCGGTGATGGTTCAATTTCACCTCAAACAGTCCGTTTTTTCAATTTTAATGCCTTAAAAAGCCCCATTATTTTAAAACATTGATATAGATAAAGCGGCCAAGTATGAGTCGGACTCACACACGAAGGATTCCGTACCGTACCGTCAACTGCCTTAACTTCGCCTGGCGTCCTATGTTTGCTTATGAAAAAGATGTAATATCTTTTCAATTTACTTGTATGTCCAAGTCAAAGTCAAATAACACAGGCCTGCAAAATGAGGGTCATAACTTCCCCTCGGGAATTTGATAGCTGATTCTAGGATATTTTGGTGCGTTGATACGAATATGTACTTAGTTTTTCTCCATCACCTCCAGACTTTTCAAAAAGGTACAGATAGAAAATAGGAAAAAAACACAAGTTGTCACATAAAAAAATATATATTTAAAAAAGTACAATACTTTTAACTTAAAAAACTACTAATATATAATAACAACTTATTACTAGTCTAAATTACATGTAAATTTTATTTGTGGAACCTGTACCCTAATTGCGTAACTTAGTTTCATAAAGAACGATGCCTAATTTGTTTCATTTTGACAGTTCAACAACATTCATTGCGTTACCTATTTATGTTGATGAGCAGATTTTTTTCCCAAATTATGAAGCAATGGATTAGCAATCTGTTTCAAATCGAAACAGATTGTAATTGTGTTGTATTACGCAATTAGGGTCTGGTCCTTTTTTTCTGGAAGCTTCGGTTGTGCGATTTCCGCTTAAATTTCTGGTTTGGATCGTCGCGCTTCAATAACCAACAATAGTCTGCCATCATGCTAGTATTCTATCTTCCTTGATACCGGACTTCAAGCTCTTTCAAATCTTGGTGAAATTTTTCGCCTTGTTCTTCGCTAACGGCTCCTAGATTTTCTGGGAAGTAATCAATGTGCGAATTTAAGAAATGAAATGAAATCAGTTCGGGTACTTATATAAAAACCCTTTGGTTTATCTTTATTACACCCTTTTCTAAATATTCATAACTATTAGGTAATAATACCTAATGATTATGTATTAATAAGCTTATTACTAAGTTAAGCCAAAATAAACCGTTTTCGACATGGTTAATGCGAATTACTTATACCTACTCATTATGTAGTAATTAACAAATTACTGATTTCGATTCATTTCTATGTCCCCTTACACTAATTAAATGCAATAAAAATTAAGCTGAAGTAATTTAATGACGTTTTATAAATTTTAAAATGTAGGCGCTCCGACATTTTTCAGCAAAATCTTAAATATTCAATATCAAAAAATCCTGACGTAATGGATTTTTTTTATTATTTTTCTCGTAATTAGCACATCTGAAACTATAGAAAACGTTACTCAGATTTCAAAGAGGAAAACCATTGCAGGCCTGTGTAATTTATTTCAATTAGGCACAAAAAGGCACTTTTGAACGTCAAAAACAAAAAATAGAATTGATTCTAGTCGCTCCTTCCAAAAGGTAGTTTTCGTATGGAGAAGAATGGGCAAGAAACTCCACCGTTACTCTTTTAAAATGTTTTACAATATTTTGTATACATTAATTATATAATTATATGTGAAGATGATGCACCTGGAATAAGATTACTATACCACAATAGGTAAAAATAATTAAAAATGAAGCAATGACAGAAAAAATATTTATGTAATGGATACATGTTGTTCACATATTTACAAGCATTGTAAAAGTAGGTACCTATACGATATTCCTAAAAAAAAGTAAAAAAATTACAAAATTAATCAGTGTCAATTAGTCAGTGTGTGAGTTCAAGTAATCACAGAATGTAAAAAAAATGTTATAATATTTAATTACACAATTAAATTAGCAATCAGTTTGATTTTGTCTAGACTCTAAATTGTCCTATGGAGCTAGACCAGCATGCTTCCAAGCATTCTTATCTAGAATATAATCCTCTAATTTGTAATATGCTTGTTTACAAAGAGTACTTTTAATATGAGTTTTAAATTTTCTTTCAGTTAACTGTTATATATCACAAGGTATTTTGTTGTAACATTTAACACAGTACCCCATAAAAGATGTTTGTACTTTGGATAATCTGAAAAATGGTTGACTTATTTTATCTTTATTTCTAGTATTAAAATTATGTCTATCACTTATTTTCTTAAAAAGCTGCAGATTTTTCCTTACATACATAATATTTTCATAGATGAATTGGCAAGGTACCGTCATAATATTAATCTTTTTAAATAGTTCCCTGAGAGATTCGCGACGACATAGATTATAAATGGCTCTGACAGCCCTCTTTTGTAAAATAAAGATGGATTCAATGTCAGCAGCCCGACCCCACAGTAAAATGCTATATGACATAATACTGTGAAAGTAGCTAAAACATACCAAACGCGCGGTTTCTACATCTGTTAACTGTCTTATCTTTCTAACAGCATAAGCGGCCGAGCTTAGCCGACCCGCAAGAGATGTTATATATTATGAGGTCCCCATTGTAATTTCTCGTCTAGCGTGATTCCTAGGAAAACTGTTTGATTAATAAATTCCAGTTCTTCTCCATTCATACCGCCAGTTTTTCTCCGTTTTTCGTCACATTCGCTACTTCTAACATTCGGTAATTTAAATCTAATGCATTTGGTTTTTTTTCTCATTTAGTACCAAATTATTTACCGTAAACCAATCTTGAACCTGAAGAATAGAGTTATTCGTCGTTCAAGATTTTGTGACCGTCGGTCTATTTTAAAGATCAATGATGTGTCATCTGCAAATAACACCATCTTAGGTTGATTTTGAAATAATTGGGGTAAATCGTTAATGTAAACTAAAAAGAGGAATGGACCCAATATCGAACCTTGAGGAACACCCATTGCTATTTCAGACCCCAACGAGTTCACGCCGTTCACTTGAACTTTAATCTTTCTATCTTTCAGGTATTATCTTAGTAAATCAAGAGCTGTATTCCTAATCCCATAGTGTTCTAGCTTCAGCAGAAGTGTTTCATGGTTTACGCAATCGAACGCCTTCGAGAGGTCGTAAAAGATTCCAATGGCATCTTGTGCTTCCTCCCAGGCATTAAAAATGTTCTTTATTAGGGTGACACCGGCGTCAGTGGTACAACGCCCTTTGGTGAAACCGTACTGTTGTTTATGAATGAAAGACGGAATTTTTATTAAAGTGACGTAACATTTGATTAAGCATCAACTTTTCAAACACTTTACTGAGAACTGGCAGAATTGACACGGGCCTATAATTGTTGGGTTCCTTACTATCACCGGACTTGAACAAAGGAACTACTTTACTGAGTTTCATGAGATTCGGAAAGACTCCTTGGTCTACACTGGTGTTAAATATGAAAGCTAAATAGGGCGCAATGGTTTCGATGATAGATTTACAGACTTTTACAGACATTCCCCATAGATCTTCTGTTAAGATCTTTAAAAGCTTTTATAACAGCCTGGGGGTTTGTATGCTGAAACCTAAACTCTAAAGGGCATGCCTTTACATTATTTCTAAGTAAGGCGGCAGAAAGCGCGGGTGATGAATTTAAATTTTCGGTAGTTTTAAGGGGAACATTAGCAAAAAAGTTTTCAAATTCCTGAGCTATTTCTACATCTGAGTTGATGGGGCCACGTGCAGTCTCTAAATTTAATTCAGTATTACGCTGTTTTTTGCTACCTGTTTCATTATTTATTATTTGCCAGGTAGTTTTTATTTTATCATCAGCTGATTTTATTTTATTGCTAATGTAAAGAGCTTTAGCTATTTTGCACACACTTTTAAAAGTTTTAGAATATTTTGCGACATACTGATGAAAGCTTGTATTATTATTCATATGTTGCTTTAGGCCATAAAGTTCAAAAAGTTTTTCCCTGCTTTTACGAATACCTGGAGTGGCAATGAATATGGAAATCGTAACTATGAGTTTTCATAGAGAGCTTTAGTTTCGATTGTCATACAAGTAAATTTAAGTTTACCTGTATTAAAGATCGAGCATAAACTTGTTGTCCAATGTGTAAAAGTTATGAAATAAGTCATGCCTGCTCGTAGTTCCTAGTACTTGCATCACGTTAGCAGTCTATTGCCTACATTTCGAGAAACCTTTTCGTTAAGAATTCTTTTTATCTACACCCATGATAAACTGATGTAGCCACAGCTAGGTTAGTATAGGTACTTTGCTTATTTCCACAGTATTATGTCTTATGGCGTTTTGCTGTGGGGATCGGCAGCTGACGTAGATTCAATTTTCATTTTACAGAAGAGGGCAATTCGCGCGATCTACAAAATGAGTCCTCGTGAGTCCCTTAGAAATAAATTCAAAGAAATTGAAATACTGACTCAGCCTTCTCTTTATATCTTAGAAAGTATTTTGTATGTTCGCAAAAACCTAGGACTTTTCAAAATAAGAAGCGATTTTCATAATATAAATATACGTAGTAAACATGAAATTGTGATTCCCAAATTTAGATTAGGTAACGTAAAACTAGTAAGTCATTTCTTATAAACGGTATCCGCTTTTATAACAAGTTGCCAAAGTCTGTTACAGAACTAAGCGATGGAAAGTTCAAAACCCACATCAAACGTGTCCTTATCAAAAAAGCATATTAAAAGATTAAAGACTACGTTGAAGACAAGGAAGTCTGGCAATAATTCCTTCTGCACATGTGGCTTCCCTGGTACCTCATTAACGGTATAACTATGTAAATGTCTATTAACTGCTCCCAAATTACGATGATTATTTTATTTTACTTTTTTTACATACTTCATTGACATAATCTTTTCAGTATTTGACATTATATGCCTACAATTTTCTATATTTTTTTTAATCAAATTAGATTTGTTACAGCTGTAGTGGCAATCATGTCATTTGGTTTAAATAGGTCCTTATTTTTATCATTTTGTTTATCTTTTATATAGATTCTTTTCTTTTAGATTTTGTGAATGTGAGAACGTTGTAGGCTGTAGACTTGTGGACCATTTTCTATTTTACTAAGTACCTGATACTTGTTGATAGGCCTACTCTGTCCTCCCATACCTATTAACACTGTAATTTGGAAACATTGTAGAAACAATTTATTTTGAAAAGAGTAACCGTGGAGTTTCTTGCCGGCTCTTCTCCATAGGAAGCGACCAATTGGAACCGTGCACCTAGCTTCTGACGTTTCATAAGTGCCCTTGTAGGTTTAAGTGAAATAAAATATTTTGATTTTGATATAAATCCTCTATAAAAGTTTCTGAAACAACTTATTGCCAATATTAAAACAGCCAGTGTCATTGTAACCATAATATCATGCAAATGAGTGTTATAATGTTGTACTAGATTTCATTATGCAACTCGTTTCAACGTTTAAGCGGGGGACAGCAGCACCCGCTGCACGCATATGCGGTGATGTGCTGCTGCAGGCGACGTTCATACGTACAGTTGTACTGAATTTCGTGGGTTTTTTTTATTATTTAATTCATTTTAAAATATAAAATGTCAAATTAAAAAGTTTTCTATGCATTCGTTTAAATTATTTGTTTCTGACGCCATTATTTTCATTATGATAGGTAGGTACAGTCACAGAGCCACGAGCGACAAAATATTGAATTAACATCTACAATCAGCACTCTTATTGCGTAACACACGATCAATCACAATCGGTTTCATTTTGACAGTCAACAACATTCATTGCGTTATTACGTTGTTGGGCAGACAAATTTTTCGAACATATGAAGCAGTGAATTAGCAATATCTTTCAAAATGATTCATATTATGGTTAATCGTGTGTTACGCAATTAATTAGGGTGCAAACGTTTCATTTCACACTGTTTTACTTATCCTCTAATCGTTGACCCGCCGTTGTCCGTCGTTTGTGCAATTCTGCGTGTTGCGTCGTTCAGCTGTTTTACCTACTTCGGCACTGTTTTTAACAGCGGATTCGACAATCTTTATGCAACATATAAAATGTATTTTGCTGCCAGCCTGTGCCGAATCATACCGACCAAATGTAACGCCTCATTTTTAATTCCCACAATAATCAAAAATCTATAAACAACGAATTAAACTCGAAACTATGCAAACATACAAAAAATACTACATATTACAACTATTTGATAACTTACCTAGTTATATAAAATATATATACTTATTTTTTTGTTTTCTGCTCGGTTTGGTTGGTGGTAGAGCTTGTTCTAAGTCCGCCTGGTTAGCTACCACCATCTTATAAAGTCTGTCGTCATAACAACAATGTTATGTTAACATTAACAACATTGTTGTGTTCGGCAGTTAAGGCCCTGTGCACACCACGTTTTTTAAACGCGCCGTCGACGCGTGTTTTAGAAACGCGCGTCGACGGCGCGCTTTTATCCTACAGAGCAGTTTGTTATCGTTTGTATCGATAAAAAAGCGATGCTAACGCGCGTGTGTATCGATACAAACACGCTGCACCGGCGCGTTTGTATCGATACACACGCGCGTTAGCATCGCGTTTGTATCGATTCAAACGCGCTGCACCGGCGCGTCTGAATCGATACACGCGTGCGTTTGTATCGATTCAGTTTGTTCGCGTGTTTGTAATTTTCTAAACGTTGTTGTATAATGTCCACACAATCTTCTCTCGCTTGTAAATGGGTGTACCCAAAAACGTCGGTAATTTTTCTTCTTCCTTTTTTAAAAAATTAATAACAAAGCGCATGCAATCAATGCTGTCTCGACCGACGCCATCTTGCTACTGTTGATGAGGTTCTGCTTAAAAACGCAAAATGCCAGCGCGTTTGTATCGATACACACGCGCGTTTGCATCGCGTCTGTATCGCTACACACGCGCGTTTGCATCGCGTCTGTATCGCTACACACGCGCGTTTGCATTGCGTCTGTATCGCTACACACGCGCGTCTGTATCGATTCAAACGCGTGTTTGAATTTATACAGGTGTGCAAAGGTCTACAGGCCGCGTCTGACTTGCGTGCGTATCGCGTCTGTATCGCTACAAACGCGCGTCGACGGCGCGTTTAAAAAACGTGGTGTGCATAGGCCCTAAGAGGTAAGATAGCCAGTTCTTTTGTTAAGGATTCCAGGTGAAGCTCGCTTCCACCTTCGGCCTGATCATCACTTACCTACCCTCAGGTGAGATGCAGCCGATGCAGGCCAAGAACTTCCCCGTTGTGGTTTAAAAAAAATTGGTACCAATAAAAAACTCAAATAAAAATAAATAAAAGCAAAGCGAAGCACCTGTATATGATTTTTTACGTTGACTAGAACCGGTCTTCTAATGAGCAGCCCAGTAGCGAGCAACTCAGATTCGAAACATTAAATGTGACTCACGTACACGAAGATGTTTACGGCATAAATAGTTACGTGCTAAATATTATTCATGTACGTCTACATTATTTGCTTGTTGTTATAACGGATGTGAGTACCACTACCAATACAAACCGTTTCAGGTTTAATGGTACAAAGTAAATAAATAAAAAGAAAGTCATCCATCCAGTGCGAAAATGAGCCAATTATAGTGTGACTGACACTGGTATGGCCACCATCAGGGATATTAATTTTTTACCCAAAAAAAATTTTTGCTAATTAGTCGAAATTTGTCGCCAAATATCAATAGGTGGCCGATCTGGGGAGCATCTCGCCAGCTTGGCCAATTGAATCTCAAAAGCTAGGGCACCTAGCGAAGATCGGTTTTCTGCAAATTTTGTCGCAATTTTTCGACATGTGACCGATTTAGTCAGGTCTTAGGTTAGATAAGTGTAGTCAAGAGCTAGATCAGAGAGTTTACAAAAAACGTTCGATCTAGCTCTTGGACTATACTTAAAAATGTTTGATTGACAATTGGGCCAAGCTGGGGAGATGCTCCCCAGATAGGCCACCTTTTTTTTTTTTTTGGGTGGGAAATCATCAAATAACTTCTCCCACTCTGGGCGGAGCGGGAGGGCGTGTCAGACTCTTACTGACTAAAACCCACCCGTGTTCCTTCAGTTGCCGTGTTGCCAGGGGGCCACGATGTCCCTATCGGTTTTCTTCGAACCCCCGGCAGGCATTGGCCCTAGCGGACCCCGTCAATTCTGCTGACATCTCTTTGAGGCGCGCGTGGAACACAACGCGCCGTCGACCCGGGCTTGGTCCTTATCGGACGGCGAGCTACCCATTCCTCACCGTCCGCAAGCCCGCGCCTACGGTGGTCGGAAATCTTCTCGTGATTCCCGACGCCCAGGGCGTCTCCTCCTGCGGCGGTTAGGGGCGCGAGGGCGCGAAATTTGCCTCTCCCTCACGCGCTCCGTCTCCTTCGCGAGCATTACTGCTTCGCAGAACGAGGTGACGGCCTCCCATTTCCTCTCGCTCCGTAGCATGGCCCGAATCAGGGCCGGACGCGAGAGATCACCGCCGCCGATCGCTTCCACGAGGACACGGCGATGCTCTGCCCAAGCCGGGCAGACCTCCACCGTATGCTCCACCGTGTCCTCCGGGCGATCCACACAGTGATGACACCCGGGCGTTTCCTCCCGCGTTATCCTGAACAGGTGCCTCCCGAAACAGCCGTGTCCGGTGAGCACCTGTGTCAGGCGGAAGGTGAGGACGCCGTGGCGCCTCTCTAGCCACTCCTCAAAGAGGGGTCTTATAGCCGCAATTGTGGCGTGCCCAGCGCTGGGTTGCGACAATCGCACTCTCCATTCCGCCATGAGATCCCGCCGGAGCTCTGTCCGCTGTGCCGCGACTTCTTGCGGCATCGGAGTTAAGCCCCGGCGTTTCGCCTCCTCGCGCCACTCCCAAATGTGCGCGAGGACCTTTGCCTCCAGATCCCATGGCGGTACTCCGGCAAGGAGGCTCGCCGCCTCGCAGGAGACCGTGCGGTATCCTCGGGCCAGCCGGATGGCCATGACCCTTTGGGACGCGTTAAGCCGGCGGGCTGGCTGCCGCCTCAATGAAGGCGCCCACACCGGCGCCCCGTAAAGGGCCATGGACCGCACGACCCCCGAGATCGGCCACCTATAAACCCTTATTACTTTGAACCAGTTACAGACAATTTCTGATATTTGGCGACATAGCGAAATTTTTTTGTGTTATCAAAATTAAAATCTCCGATGGTGGCCATGTCAGTGTCAGTCACACCCAATTATAAAAGATGATAGGACGTATATTAGCACCATACCTTTTTTCGCACAGGAATTATTAGCAGCAGGTATTTCTTTCTTGTGTTTCTTAGGGTGAATTCACCAATTAAAATGAACGCGTTTTAGATGTGTCGATCGGGTTCAGTTTCATTGGTGAAATTCGCCCTTATTGTGTGGTGTTTTGTGTTTTTAATAATGGGTCTTCAATACAATAAAAGAAAAAATACGGTACAGCCTTATTTATTATTTGGTTATTAGTAACAAATATACTATTTACAAAATACATAATTAGCCTACCAAGTAGAATTGTCTTAAAGATGTAAGAATTAAATCTTATGTTGTTACATCTTTTATACCTAAATATAGGTAATTATTAGCAATTTCGTCAATGTTGTTACTTTCACTTAAAGTATGGGCAAATACTTAAACCACTCAACTTTTTAATAAAAAAAAATGCATTGAGTGACTGAATTATAGTCTTAGATGAAATAAAAATTATACATCGTTTTTAACACAATTAATCATAATAAATTAAATTCAATTTACAGTCACGTTTTCGGTAGAATTTTCTACTTACATATAAATAAGTATCTATTTGCCCACTAGCCCATAAAGCGATCCTAAATAACCCTATAGACAATGACATCTATCTATCACACGTGTGAGACCAAAACATATCAACACGGTGCGCATTAAAAATCTTATATTACACCATCGTGACTTCAACGAAGCGTGAGCTAGAAGCTAAGAGCTTAAATCAAGAGTAGAAAAATTGTACTTTTCTGAATATTTCTAGTTGAATGTCAATTAAAAGTCGTATACATTAATTTTCTATGCAGTTATGGACATAAGACAATGCACATCGGATTTACACCAGAGAAAGTTTCTAGATAATAAGCTACATGTCGTAAAATCTAGTTCGCATTCACTATTGATCCTAATGGCGAAAAGATACAAAGAAATAGTCACTATCATTGACGTCACGAATTCTTTTAAACTATAGACAAATAAACCTATGTAGCTTAAAACTAAACTAGTTGCACTAGTCACCACTACGCGGCGAGCGGTCCCGGTCTGTACTCGCGCGGTCTTGCGCATCGCCGTTCTGTCGGGGCGAGGCGGAGCGGGACCGGGAGCCGGAGCGGTCGCGCGAGGCGGAGCGATCGCGGGAACCTGACCGAGAGCGCGAGCGGGAGCGAGAACGAGACTTGGTCGGACGACGTTCTTCCTCACGCTTCGGTGACGCTTCCTTGCTGCGAGATCGAGACCTTTCCCTGTTAATTTAAGATTTTTATTACAATTTTATTTTATCATGGCAGTAAATAACAATTGGAGTATTTTTTATTATTATTTCAAGAACTGGCATTTTTCTAATTCGATAATTTGTTATTAGTAGTAGTGCAATTACTGACAGAACAATTATTTAATTAGTATAAATAAAGCTATAAGTAATATTATTTACAGTGGATATTAATGGATTTTTTTAAGCAACACTTTATTTAAATTATATTATAAAATTTCATAATGTGCATATACGCTAACTGACATAAAATAAAAAAGGTGGGGTAAGAATCATGGACTTTTAAATATTTCAAAGAAACAAATGAATTTTTGATAGCTTGTTAGTTACAGCATAAATGTTTAAATAATAAATAACAATGAATGGTTACCAAACCTGTGGCGATCGGAAAAATGAAACATATAAAATGATTAATAGCAAATAGCTAAATTTCAATGTTAGTAAACATCAAACGCTCACCTTGGAACGGCTTCTCTTCGTGATGCGGGAAAACATGGATCGAGTTAATAATGTATTTGTAATGTGCAATCAATATTAATAACTTGGATGAATTTTGTTAATATGTGATGCCAATGGGTTTAGTTTGTGGACTGAATCTGACAATAATGCTTCTTTTATTTTGTGTGAGATTATATTTCGAACAGATAACAGTTACCTACTAAAAATTGTGAAAGATAAAATGATTAAACTAACCAGCACAGCATAACAACGTGCCCTATGCAAATCATGACGACTGCATTTTTGAAGCTACGACAAGATGGGTTTTTACTGTAAAATTTACGAAACACAACCATGATTTTCATAGAGCACATCGACAAAGAAAAATAACCTCACAGAATTCGCACAACCGTCAGACTTAACGATTGAGAGCACACAGTGGGACTTACTTGGAGATAGCTTTCGGCGATCGGGATTTAGACCTGGAGGCCGACTTGTCTCCATTCCTCTCAGCAGACTTGCGCGGTGAACCCGAGCGGCGTTCCGAGCGGCGCTCAGATCTACGCGAGGCCGAGCGACGGTCGGATCTACGGGACGCCGAGCGAGACCGCGACTTCGAATGACTGCGATCCCTAATCGACGCCGATTTCGAACGCCAAAAATAGTAGTAATAGCCAGTTTAGTTAACGTCCACTACTAAATTGTCGGTTTCAGAATATTGTGTCTGCCAAAACGCTACTCACAAGGGAATTACCGACTAATGTTATAATTGCTTAAATATTTTACGTGCAGCAACGGAACCACAGATCGACGTGATTTTCGGCAGCAAGAGGTATATGGGCCGAAGAGTAACATAGACTACTTTCGTTCGCGCGAATCACGCGGCTGAAGACGCGGACAAAAGCTAGTTAACTTTGTGGTAATGTTTTGGCATACAATTCTTTTTAAAAACTGACTGAGAATACACACATTAACGTGACGCAAGTACAAGTTAGTATATTGCATCATGTTTACGATTAAAAAGTACAACTCTGTTAGTTGTACTTACTACAATAATAATTTTACTATTGGCTAAGTACTTACAGTTGTAAATTTTGCTCAGCGCAAGTAATTACACACCTAGTCAAATGAATAACTAGGTTAATTTGTTTTCAGTACCAGGTCGTTAATATGTCACATTGAGCTTTAGGAAGCTCGTCATGCAAGTAGAAGTTAGAGACGGCGCTCTGAAAAGCTGAACTATTTATAAAACTCAATGTGCCATTATTGCGGTCGGGTACATACATATTCATGCATAATATATTATTTAGATTGCTGTTTGTATTTATTGCGGGAGCATTTATTTGCATTTGAGTAAGAAAGTTATGCATGCAAGCTTAATTTTTGTGATTTAAAGGGGAATGAATGCAGTCAGTTGTGGAAATTAGCAGACTACTTGGAAATTCAGAATTGAGTGCATGTTTTTTCCCACAGTACAACTCAAAAGTGTATTATAGTTTTCTAGATAGTAGAGCTAGGGCGAAGCTAAATAGTCTGCTCTAAAGTTGTGATTATGTCAGAACTATTGAGATGATCTATTGAAATTATTTCAATTGGGACTATTCATGTAGAAATCTAGTAAGGCTTATGGCCGTAAAATTTTCTATATATTATGTTACTCCGGGATCCTGCTATGTAAAATATTTGAAAAACAGTAGTAAGCACTGATCGTATTTTTTGTCGACTTAGAATTTTATGAAACTGTTCCTGTATAAATGATGATGCATCTAAATGTAAACGCTAAAATGTACAGCTACATCAAAACAGCTAACTTCTAAAATAGCAAAAATGAGTATGTACAAAAATGGACTGCTGTTTTCTAAGCAAAAATGAACATGAAATTTCAAATTATTTACATAGCAGGGTCACAAATGTGGAATCTGGTTAGATACTCACTTGGAACGCGATCTCGAGTGGGACTTGACCACTGGGCTCTTGCTCTTTGGCCTGGACTTAGAACGAGACTTGGAACGGCTGCGCGAAGAACGACGGGAACGAGATCTGAAGAAAAAAATTATAATAGTGTTATTGATGTTCGCTGGTGTAATTGAAGGGGTAGTGTGTTTTATAGTTCCTCAGTTAGAATTTTATCAGCAAGAGCTTTCAGCCCCGAAAGATGGTAAATAATATAGTATCATCATTAAAATATTAATAGAATATCTGTAGATCGTAAAGTTTGCAGAACATCACTCTTTCTAGACAGTCTTGATTGTATTTTCGTCGAAAAACTGCAGATTGTTTGTCAATATCTTGCTTCATTTTTAATTCTTTATACCTATTGTGGTATACCTAGTAATTTTATTCTAGGTGCACCGTCTTCATATTTATTATTTAATTAATGTAGGTACCTATACAAAATATTGTAAAACATTTTATAAGAGTAACAATGGACTTTCTTGCTCATTCTTCTCCATAGGAAAACTACCTTTTGGAAGGGGCGACTAGAATCAATTTTATTATTTTTTAAATTTTGACGTTCATAAGTGCCATACAAGGGCCTATTTGAAATAAATGATTTGACTTTGACAATAGATTATGGCCATATTTTCATAAAATATGACCGTAATCTTGGCAGTTGGTAGTTGCAATAGTTTCAGAATTGAATTATAAATGCTGCTACACTGATTTACTTCCTGATTTTATTACATTTTCCAGCCATTGTGATGTTTCTGGTATCCTATTTCAGAAGCCTACTTTACGAGGTTGAAAATCATTGTTAATGTTACCTGGATCGGCTGCGTCTGCGGTCCCTGGAGCGAGACTTGGAACGGCTGCGGCTCGACGAGGAGCGTGAGCGGCGGCGAGAACCACGTCTAGCCTCAATCAGACGGATACGACGGCCGTTCAACTCCGTTCCATCAAGCTTCTCGATGGCAGCGCGCATGTCTGAATGTGTAGCGAATTCTACCACACTGTAAGGACGGATAAGGGAGGTTTTAATCGTGTCTTGGATTGTTGGCGAGTGTTAATAGTGAAGGAATCCTCAGTTAGATTTCTATCATCAAGAGCTATCAGCCCCGAAAGATGGTAAATAGTATAGTATCATCATGAAAACGCATTTTAGGAGTCATCTATTTTTGGCATGAAAATAAGTCATTTAAATTCAATTACTATCAGTGTCATCTTTGTTGTGATATATTGATACTGACTGTTCTTGAACGCGGTTTAAACGTGCTGTAATCGCGTTGTTTCGTTGTTGAAATCAACCCTGTCAGACAAGACTACTTTCGGTATTTATGTTGGTCACATTTTCAATGTCAAGCAAATAATAATTACAATAAACGAGTTGTTCTACTTTTATCTGTCCATTTGTCTCAATGTTTTCACCTGATTAAATAATTACATAAGCATTGCAAATTGTATTCCACAGACAATACTTTCCATTATATTGTAAAAAAAAAAATGACTGGCACATTATTCTGTGTACCTACTTTTATAGCATAAAGACGACAACTTACCCTTCATTTCGGTGTTGCTTATGTGCGTCAGCGTAGGTGACTTCACCAGCTTGACGCATGTAATCTTTCAAGTCCTGTAAACCAATACATCCTATTAGTAAAGCATCTAAATTCCCCTTGGAATAACTCTTGCAAAAGTCATCATCAGAATAATGTCTTAGCATCAAGGTTTTCAGCCCCGAAAGATGGTTAAAATACGATCTCATCATGACTATTGCAAAAGTTTATGATTGGAACCTATCGAATGTGATATTGGATATACATATTTGAAAAAAGTATCCTAGCGAAATAAAAAGATGAAACGATAAGTATGCTTTTCACAGCGTTTTCGTATACGTTTCTCATCGGTTACCATTGTTTACGATACGTGATATTATGTTGTCTCCGCCAATTTTTGATAATGCTGCGACTTCATCGATTCTGCCAGTTTGTCCAGTCTCTTTGATCTCTCAGTCCGAAAGTTTGCTCTCTGCGACAATCCGTCTCGCTTCTTGTCCATGCTGGTACATGGCTTTCCTCTCTTTTTGACACTTTGTATATTACGACGTCCATCCTTCAAATTGCGCAATCGGTCTCGACCCTCTGTCCCTCTCTTCAGCCATCATTGAGGTGCCTTGATTCCTGCTCTCAGCGCCCGGCCAGGTAAATCGTTTTGACGCAGCCAAGTGATTCATCGTCACGTCCATCTACCACTGGTCATCAGGATTTTGTCATCTTGTCTTGTTCCAACGTCTCTCAAGTCGTCTAAGGACACCACATCGAATGTTACCAACTTTCAAGCATCAGCTACTCCATCTAGATCATAGATGTTTCACTAGAGTATTGTCTTCGATTCCCACCACCAGTTGAATCTTTCACGTAAACAACGATACCGTGCGAATTATCGTATACGAAAAGCTGATCAAGCCATAATAGAAAATAAACTTGACGTACGAACGAAATGAATCGAATGCAAGTTCACGACAGTGAGGCGACAATGTAAGAGTATCTACTTCACTATTGCGAACAGAGGATGTTAAAAACTTAAAGTTAACAATGAAATAATGAATTTAAAATGGGAGATTGCACATAACGAGAAACGGCTCCTGTTGTCTGTGCCCCCCTATCGACTTTACCTTGTCGGGGGCGACCGGGCGTCCGGCTGGAGGCGGGCGGGGAGGGGGCGGCATCACCGGCGCCGAGACCGATCCTAACATCGCCTCAGACCACATCGCACACAGCGCTACATCGAGGACTCTGGCCACGATACGCCACCTTCTGTTGTTTTTAAAAATATCTATAAAGCTCGTAAGTAAGTTTGGTACAACACTTGTATAAAAAAATACTGTTTTTAGAATAATGAATGTTATGCACAGTGCTAAGTTTGACATTTTAAGTTGTATGCAGTGTTAAGCTAAGTTAAAGTTATGATGGTTACTATTCGACAAATTATTTTGTATTGTTCATGTTTTTATTAGTAAAGCAAATAGGGTGGTGTGGAGCTCTCGAGGCCGTGAAGGTGGTCCGACGATAAGTCTGCACGTGTCCGTATCCTTGTCCGGTCCGGGTTTCATTCATCGCGACATCAGTCCAGGCAGTATTCTATATAGGTGTTATTTTTACTTGTCTCGTTAAAGTGTCATCTCAATGCTTCTATTTTCAGTTGTTCTCCAGTTTGCATCATCCTTCTGTGACTTCGATAAGCGCCTTTGTCCAAATTGCCCGCATGTCGGTTCCGTCCTGTGTTGGTGTGAATTGGTCTGTCATCCTCACGCTCACGACTATAGGTACCGTCCAGGTGATGAGGCCGCCCAGCCCTCAAGTAAGAGTGAAGATGTCCAGGACCCTGGGTGATAGGTGATGGAATGATGATGGGCCCAATGGCGTCCAGGCTCGATTTCTTACCTGCCAGCTAATGCGGCTAGACAGATTTTCGACGACTAGTCGATACTCGGTGCGCGTCGGCGGTCCGTATCTATAACTGTAGTCGCTGCTGTAAATTAAAAACAGAACATTGATTTTATGTTCATAACAACTCAACTGATTTGTGAAAACTTTGGAGAATTTAATTTTTATTTTATGCCTTTATTTCAGAGCGAAGAACTGAGTGTCAGAGTTGGAGAACTATTTTACTATAGAAGCCTTTTAATGGATTTTATATGAAAGGAAGATGTGGCATATTTTTCATTGGGTTTTAAAAAGTCCAATTAATTTTGTAAAATACTGTTATGTTTCAGATCCTACGTAACAGAAAGATACTTTATTCTTATCTACTAATTACTATAAATGACTTGAAAAAAGCGATTGATAAAGTCTATAATCTATGTTGTACTTACAACTGGCTGCAATGATAAAATAATACCAAATTATATAATATGCTGTAAAACTAAAAACTAATTATGACTCTAAAATGGTGTATAAAGCCACTTGTACTTACCGTCACAATTTTCCCTTTAAAGAATGATTAACATTTTATAATTACTTAAAGAGAAATAGGTTTGTTTAAAAACAAGACTTGTGAAAATAAAACCAATGGAGACTACATTATGGACGTTTAAGGAAACTATGTTTGCAGGGAGGGAAGTGTTATTGGGTTTTTCCAATAGGAATTTCTCAGTAGCAGCCCAGAGTCAAGATTTGTACCCAGTTATTAGCAATAGGCTCGTTCCATATTACATGGGACTTACACATAACTGGCGAAATGTGGGTGTACCTACTATGGTAACACCTCTGCCCAACCCTTCAGGGATACAAGGCGTTATGTTACGTGTTTTAGAGGGAAAAGCAGACGAATCCATAAAATATTAGGACTGATAGCCCGGTGACGTCATTTATACAATGGGGCTTGAAAATGAGCTGTGCCCCTTGTCTACTTTTAGGAAAATTTCTACAGCATCTAATTCTAGATTATTTTACTAATGTTCAGTGAAAAGAGCTACTGTTGTGTTTAATGTGACAGTGTAATGTGCCTAATTTAATGAAGACTGGAATAATAAGCATAGCAAAAACACGTCCACAACAAAAATAATGTACAAAGTACTTAACCAAATAGCACTGGGCCGTTATGCAAAAACAAAACAAGGTTGTTCATAAAACAAATGACTGTTGAAAAACTAACAGAATGAAAAAGTAGTTGTAGAAAAGGTGAGTACAGACTCTAATAAAATATTGTGGGAATGGGCTTGCAAGCAAAAGGGTTATCAGAGCCAACTAAATGTTAAGTCTAAAGCATGCAGAAATATGTTAGGAAGAAAGACGAAATTTCAGAAACTGGTCTGTCCAGTAATAAGGTAGGTTGGACTGAGATAAGAGTAAAGTTGGGATCATCAGTTTAAATATCTGCGCAAGCACAAAACAATCCCTTTATATATGGAGTGGAGTCCACAGGGGGACGAAAGTATGCGAGAGGGGGAATGTTTCATGGGCGCAGCTAGGATTAATTTCAGAAGGGTCGAATGGTTTTTCAGCCGCCAACCAGCTTTCCCGGCGTGTCGATAACGGGCATTACCTCTTTCAGTCCTACGTCCAATATTGGAGCGATAGGTTGTGAGGAGGTGCGTTTTTGGTCTAGAGAAGCCTGGCTACGCCCATGTGTGTTGTTGCATATCATGCCCGTGTGCGCAATACAGACGGTTCACGTCTCGGCGGCGGGCGTCTGGGCGGCGGCGGCGGCAGATCCCGGCAGCGCCAGCGGTCCGAGCCGCGCGGCATGCCGCGAGCCCTCTCCACCGACACCCTACAACATAGCGACACTCACTCGTATCGCGACCGGCCGCGGTCGCGCTCGTAGTGGCGGTCGCGGCGGTAACGGTCAGCGCTGCGGTCGATGCCCCTGGCCGGCTCCACCACCACCCTGCGGCACACCCACGGTCTACTGTTAGCACTGCCCACCCCATCCTCGCACTCGTACCGTGCACTCCGTCTCCCACTTTACAGCTTACCAATTGGTAGCCAATACTCACAAGTAAGTATAACTTATGGGGATTCGAACCCAAGTTGGATCAATTAATTTCAAGGTTTTGCAACATTGAAATTAGTAACACAATATTAAGAAATACAATTTAGAATTAAATTTAGATTAAATCAGTAACATTTTGACCTGAAAACACAGCACTAACCAATTTCACAACAGAATTTTGTTTGGCAACATTCCCAGGCTCACCTAGTAAAATATGCATTTGTAATTTAGAGTAAGGTATAAATTCTGGCTCAATCTAAATGCTTAACATACCAATTGGTAAGCAGACATCATAATGGAGTAATAATGCAGACCACCAAGTACATCAACATTCATAATTCAACTCATTACCCATATTAATGATTAAAAAAACGTTATGGCTTCACAATGCCAGTTAATAGAGGAAAATTAAAAATATATGGATGCATTCTATTTCATTAATTTCATACACATTTCTTGCATCCATTCAAGTTCAAAAATATCAGTTCTCTATGCATTCACAGCGATATGTGGAGCCGGCTGATAAAGAAAGTTAGTTATTAAAATTGAAAATAAAAATAAATAATACTCTACACAAGACTGCTTTACTTTCAAATCTTACTAGAGTTAACATTAGGGGATTGGTAATAAGATAAAATTTAAGAAAATATACATACTTTACAGTATTTTATGAATAGTAAAATAATACAACATAAATAGCAAAGAGACTAGGCTATGAGAAAGGTCTTACCTCTCCCCGAGTAGCTCTTTTCCATTTAATTCATATACTGCATCATCTGCGTCTCGATAATCTTCAAATTCCTGTATGCAAAAGATTTTCTTTTTTAGCAATGCTTGCTTAAGTATGATGATCAGTGTTGGCATAATTTCAAAGTTATGAAAACGATTATCTAATGTTTACTAACATAAGAAAAATTCACAAACCACATTATTTGCATATTTCATTAATAGGTATGTATGCATTATCAGAAAGCATACATACTATGAATAGATAATTATTATTTTAAATAGGACAACAGATAGTGTGGCCTTCGACAGATTATTCTAGAAATAAATTGAACTTTGGGGTTATCTTTTGCAAGGAACTGGTTTTTTTATCCCAAAACAGAAACTTTTTGCTCTAACGTACCACAAACCCGTAGCCATTCTTGATAAGGATGTCTCTGATTCTGCCAAACCCTTTGAAGAACTTCTCCAGATCTCTATCCCTGACGCCGAAAGGTAGCCCGCCAACGTACACACGTGAGCCCACCATGTTCTCTGATAATGAAGTAAATAAACAACTTTACTACTAAAATTCAAGTAATACAATGCAGAATTACACCTCCTAAGCTACTGAAAGGCTAAAACTGAATCTAGAACGCGAAAATTTGGCAAATGCGCCGATGCGTGGCGGCGCATTTCTTCGCCCCCGCGTGGACTCAACAGATTGGGATTTGTTTGAGGATTCATGAATTCATAATGCAAAATCAATAATTTTCACTTTAAAAGTAATGCTGCACATTGCATTCGAACCGGTTTGTAGTAATTTTATCAATTTTACGTAGACTTTTACGTTATCATGCAAACAATCGACGCATTTTAAAAACATCGATCGTATATGAAATAAACTACAGAATTACTATGATTGACATGCATACAAACCGTAAGTACAAATGTTTCAGCTGATAATTGCTAAATTCTACACGAATATTCTTACTTTTATAAAATAACCACGAGTTCCGAGCTTCACCCGCGTCTTGATACGAACCAATATGGCGGCTTGACCCGGGCAAATTTTATTTTGATTCAAATAGGATAATTACCTGATTTATTGATATATAAAGCACATCAACTTCAAGAATTCAGTTTCTTCTTTCAGTCTCAACAATATTTTATGTCCATCAATGTATTAATTAGTTCAGATTTAAATTCAGCTACACTTCAGACACGTGCACCAATTTCTGTTGAAGACGGAAAATCGGAAATAAAACTGATAGAGTTGCTCGTCGATCGATAGTCGAGGTTTATCGATACTTGAATTATTAATTTTATTGACTCGATACCTTGAAGATATTTTTTTTATTTTTGTTTGTTACTGTTTGACTTTGTTTAGGATATCACCGACATCGGTGAAGGAAAAACATTGTAGGAAGTCCTGTACCCTAATTGTGTAACTTATTTTCGTAAACAATTTCTCGAAATTTGTTTCATTTTGACATTTCAACAACATTCATTGCGTTATTTACGTTGTTGAACAGATTTTTTTTCCAACTTATGAAGCAATGGATTAGAAATCTGTTTCAAATCGAAATAAATTGTGATTATGTTGTATTATGCAATTAGGGTACTGGACTTATAGTTATTGCCAGCCCATTTTGAGCGAGCGTAGTGATCAATGCTCGCCTACATTCTCTGTATGAGAAGAGGGCTTTGCGCTGCAATAGGGCAATAATAGATTGATATTATATTTCTTCTGCTGTTAAGAATTGTAATTTGTATCTTAATTATTTTTAAGCTGTCAATAGTTCGTTTAATTTGTGCTGATTAAATAATGTTCTTTCTTTCCAGATGCAGCTTTTACATGGAGTGACTGTTTATTTAGTCCTCAACTCAGTTACGGCCGAACCCAATAAAATTGTATCAATATCATCATTCCAGTTTTTATTGTCGATACTTTTATATCGAACGCATTAGTTTCTACCTCACTATCCGGATATGGCTGCGTGGTGTTGCCAGAAATAAATAATTGTTCCTTGTTTAATCGATGGAGAAATGTGAAAATCGATTTTATACGATGTGTTTGAAAATCATGTATAGTATTCTTGCTTATACAGACCATAATCATAAATATACATAAAAAATTCTGGTGTCACAATGTTAGTTGCCATACTCCGGTTCCGGCTTGATCGATCTTTATGCAATTTTTGTATATTCGATAGGTCTGAGAATCGGTCGTAATTAGGGATGAGATAATACTTGCAAAATTCAATACCAGGACTTCCAAGTACGAGTATGTAAAACTACCAGGGTCGAAAACCAGGTATAAAAATACTTGGTTTATTTGCCAAGGCCACCGACGAACTCCGAACTTGCTTCGCCTCAGCGAGTCAGCACCCAGTTAGAAATACTTGCATAGGAAATCGGTCCGTGACGAAAAACAAATAAGAAGCATAATCGTATTTGCAAATAAAAAAACTGAACTATCAAGTATTTTTCGCTGATTCGATTATGCTCCTTATTCGTAAGAGCACACGAATCAATTTCCTATACAAGTATTTTCAACTCGGACGCTAAAGGCGCGGCCGCGGGCAGCGAGGGACTCGCGGTGTTGGCTGCGGCGCGCGGCGGGCGCCGCCAAAATACTTTCATAGGAAATTGATTCGTGTTGCTTTTCGAATAAAAAGCATAATCGTATCAAGAAAAAAATACTTGGAAGTTCAAAGTTTTTTTATTTGCAAACACGATTATGCTCCTTGGATAACGACATGGATCGAATTTCTATGCAAGTATTTTCAAGCCCTGCCTGCGCCCGATGCTAGGTAGCAAATACTTTCACACTTGCAAGTTTTTCCTGCCCGTACCAGGGCGCCGTACTTTGAAACTTTTGATTTTACAAAGTTACAAACCTCGTATAGTAAATACGTCTCATCCCTAGTCGTAATCTATTTTTCCACCCCAAACATTTATATGGCAAAACAACGTTTGCCGGGTCAGCTAGTAATTATTTTAATAAATGGTTCGTAAATATCTTTGTGTGCGTCCTCCAAAGCAACGGGTCAAAAGATCCGTTTTATTTGTAATGTGGTTATGTTGATGAATGGGCACGTTCATCAAGATCCTCGCAAGATAAGTCTGCGCGCGGCTGAAACTGGAACGAATCGTATGTCTTGTCGTTTATGTATGTAAGGTCAAATTAAGAAGGTATGGAATTATTTAATTATAATACCATAGCGGAAATCAATCAATCATTTATTTTGTTAAACATAGGTATGGTTACAGATAATAGTCTAAAATATGCGCACTATGTTTTGCCCTTTGTATTTGCTCCGTGGTTTTGCCAAAATTTATGGCGTACAGAACGCCAGCACTTCAAGCTACTACAATCTGTCAAATTTATTTAATAGATTTTCAACTTTATCGCTGAAGAATAAGATTCAAAGTTGATTGGGAAAATTTGACAGTTTCGGGTAGCTTGATGTGCTGGCGTCTGTACAAAATTAACACAAATAAGTAATTACAATTAAGGTAGGAAAGCACAGAATCGGTCGAAGTGGAGGTGCTTGGGGAGGCCTATGTCCAGCAGTGGACGTCTTTCGGCTGAAATGATGATGATGATGATGAATACCAGCCTATTATTGTCCCACTACAAGGCAAAGGCCTCTTCTCATACAGAGAAGGCACGAGCATTGATCACCACGCTTGCATATTAACTATAAGTCCAGTAGGTACTCTAATTGCGTAATAGGTACACGATCAATCACAATTTGTTTCGATTTGAAACAGATTGCTAATCCATAACTTCTTAAGTTAGAAAAAAAATCTGCTTTTATATTTTTATATTAATTAGTCATGATCGTTTACGAAAATAAGTTATGCAATTAGAGTACTGAAAATTTCAGTACCCTAATTTCAGTCTGAAATGAATGGATTAATAGTTGAAATACACTAGGTATTCCAATCACTATAATAGTAGTTACGTTGCACAAATCTAGTTGTTCAACAGACCAAGTTTTCAAACAAAGGAAGCTCTGGATTAAAAAAAAATGAAATCGATTTAGAGGAAAATGTTGCCACTTAATTTAATTAAAATTGAATGCCTCAACAAGGCTTCAACCTTGATTTAAAATAAATATTGATGTGATTAGATTAGAATCACTCTTTATCTAATAACGATATTTACTATCCTATCTTATAAATAAAAAAGACATATTTAATGATAATATCAGCGATTTTCTAGAAGAGTAGTATTCGACACACAGTATGATTTTTGCGGGATGATAGTAAGGAAGAAAAAGAAAACCATTACAAAAATTCAAATTTTTATTTCCATTCCAAAAGCCAACATACCATAATGCAACCGATTAACTATACGCTCTCGTGTCCTTTCGAAGAAAGAAAAAATTAAATGCATTTCCATAGCATGTCTATTTTCTTCCAATTATCTAGTTAAACACTAAAATATAAAATTTAAAAGAAATATGACACACTACTAGGGGCATTGACTGCCTTATTAGGAAAATAATAGAATGTTGGAAGTACTTTCGCTGTGGTTTTTTATTACAATTCAATAAAATTCCGAAATTCTACTACCTACTTTGGTAGGATAAAAAAAACATACAAAACCTCTTTTAAAAGCAAACCACAGGGAGAGTGTACTTAATTACTTATTAATTATACATTCGTAATAATAATGCGCCACACAAGACAGTCATACTAAGGCATTTATATTCGTCCTTTATAGACTTTACTCACACATTGAAAGCAAATATTTTTATATATATTCAATAAGCCACAAAAAACATGTGGAATTATAATCCTAATAATGAAATAACTTCTCACAATCAAGGTTAAGTTTTTTATTTTGACGAACTAAAGTTTCGTTTTCAGATCGACTATTTAAAGTTTTTAGAAATCTTTCAGAAGGTACATTTTGAGCAAAGTAATTCAATCTATCGTCTATCTATTAGAGAGACAGTTGCAATAATATTCTATAACACACCTATAATAAATCTGTTTATAGATAGTGCAATCCACGAAGACGCGCCCCACTCCGCTCCGCTGCATAAGTACAGCTTACAGTACAGTAATCGCGGAGTGGGGCACGTCTTCGTGGATTGCACAATCTGTATACGGGTATTGTGGGAAATAATAAGGTGCTGATGTAATAACGCCGTACGCAGTAGAGCAACTAAATGAGCAATAAAGACCAACACAGCAAATAGCAATAGTGTAGTTTTCCATTGACCTGTTAACCCTGCAATACACTTCTCGCGAAGTTGATCGAAGTTAAGCGAATACGAGTGTAGAAGGGCACTTCGGTTCACTTCGTGCAACCACCGCTCGCTTCGGGCGACTTCCAATCGTTGTCGGTTTTTGCGCCCGAGTCAAAAGACTCGAATCGTCCAGCAGGCTGCATGACCACAATAGAAACATGTTTTGTCGACGAAAGAACAGACAAAATGACAGATAAACAATCACAGTCTGTCATTTTGTCTATTCTTCCTTCGGCAAAACCTGTAGAAAACCCGTTTCTATTGTGGTCATGCTAAGCGTGCTGTAGTTCTTCGCACGAGTGTGTAGTCACGTACTTTGGAACTTCGGTCAACTTCGACGAGTACTTCGTTGAAGCAACTTAGACAGTAGTGTAGTTGGGGTTTTAGTGTGTTGCTTCAATGCTTCAAGTGGTTGTGACGTCAAAATTGCCAGTGTTGCCATCATTTTAAATAAATGGCCCGCATAGACACCTTTTAGTTAAGACATTACTAAAAAGAACGTTTTTCTTTGATGATGGTTGATTTCGACTTGAGTCTTCAAACATTCCGAAAGAAATGTGACATTCAAAGTAATGCACAAATAGGAAGAAGTATGTATACGCACATAAATATAAAAGTACATTAAAAATTTAATTCTAATATTAAAATGTCCTAGAAAATTCATGGCTAAAAGGGGAAACGTAATTGACATTACATACTTAATTAAAAATAATTCAACAAATAATTGACAATACAATAAATAGTTACACATATTTAAAACTAAATATTAATAAACAGAAAATCAATAACAATGAATAATTATATTTTTTATTTAATCAGGCACATAATATTTTATTCAATGGTATTTAATTATTATATTTGGATAGGTAATAAGAAGAAATTAATGAAAAATATTTTTTGGGAATGAAAATTAAGAAATGATTGCATTAATTTTAATTTTATAATCGTCATTATATTGTTATCATGGCTTGCAAAAAAGCTGTATACATTTTTACCATACCGCGCCGTTACATGATAAGAATTTTACATGAAAAATGTAATTTTTACTTGTTGTAACATTTAATGGCTATTGCTGTACTAATAGCAAAGTATATAAATGTGCAGGCACAACTAGCGACATCTGCATTTAACCATTATAGTCACGATGACAGTTTGGTTACGCAGTGCATAGATTTGTTTAAGTGGCAACTAACTTTATATTTTTGCCATGTGTACGATATACATATTATTTGCTTAATATATCGATTATTTTCATATAATGACACAAGAAAGGTACTAAGAATTATGGATATGTATTGAATCAAATGTTTATTAAATTGAAGCACTAGTTTATCAGTCTTTAGAATATTTTCATCAGGTAAGGCCACAACTGAACTCATAAAATGAGAATTGGTAGTTCTATTCCAGGGAAAAAGAAATAAATCGTTGTCTAAATACATTTTCAGTGACTTTTTCATGACGTCGTGTACTGACGTAAACTAATTTTTATTTTTGCAGTAGCCATTGAAAGTTTCAGTGTAGTTGCTCTGTAGCAATACTATTTAGGATAGCATTGCTTTGATTATAAGATATTATACAAATATACACAAGGTATATCATAATATCACTAGGATATAAACCAGAATAACGCACGAAAACTCATGGCTCCGGTTCGTCAACATTCATTATGAAAATGGCACCGAAAATGTAGTTTTTTTCTAAAACATAAGGTATACTGTAGAATATCTGTCACACAGCGCATTCTCACCTATTTTAAGTAACCTATCAAATAATTGTACTAAAATAGGCATGCTTCTACTCTACGTACAAACTTAAGAAACGTTTGTCAATGTTAGTACATTAATACTAAAATATAGACTAACTATTTTGAACTTCATCTGATACAGATGATTATTGTTTTTTTGGAACACTTTTTTTTCTATTTGAACTTTTTTTTTTTGCTGTGAGCAATTAAAGATGTCTAATAATGCGAATGGATCTATAATTAACTTCATCCTGCCTTATAAAGGTTAGTCATTCCAATAGCTTGGTCACATCTAAGTAGTTTTCTTATAAAATCTTCTTGTTATTAACGTAATCATAAATTGGTTACTCCTACATCGGTACGTCGTTTTATTGGAATTTTGTCCATTTGTACTATCGCGGACACGCATGTGAACACCGTAAGGACTATTCCTGTTTGCAGCGCTCGGCTGCTAAAGTAACGCTTAGTTACAAAAAAAGGGGCGCTACACAGATGTGTTCATCGTGTGCACGAGATTTTGTTTTCAAAGTGGTTAGATATGCGTGACCGCGAAGGTACGTACGTTTCTATGTTAGTAACAACGTCAATCAAAACCTCTACTCATCCCTAATCATCTTGTCTAGTCATCAAAATGTTAGTAAAATAATAAAAATTATTGCTTCGCGCAATCCTTGCTCTACCGTCCGATAATCCGTAATTTATCTACCGTCAATAAACGTCGTAGTTCCGGGCCGTTTGAATACTTCAATTGGCAAAAGGTAGCACAATAGAGTGCAGAATACTGAAACCCGTAGGTTTTAGCTAATACTAGCTAGTAATCATCTCTTGTGTATTTGAACACGTTATTGTGGAGTGCTCAGACTGGGGGTGGTCCTCGTACGTAGCGTAGTTGAGGAGTGAGTGTTTGGGCGAGTGAGTTGAGGGCATCGCAGCATCGTGGGCGCTCGACCAGCCAGGCGGCTAATAGTAATGCAACGAGGCACAGTTGAATGGGCAGCGAAGAGCGGAGGACTCGCCATACCCAGCCCCCGCGGGGACTGTAGTCAGGGTCTCCTGCACCCGTCTTGCTGCCAGCTACGGCGGCAATGCTTTTGTCCCTGCTGGAAAATAAATACATTTAAAATTCTATTTATTTGGAAACTAAAAACAAAACGATTTCGGTGTACAAAGATAATACAGTGGGTTTAAGAGGTGATTTGGTCGGTAAGTAATTGGATCTCTATTTTACTGTGTGTCTTGGGAAATGGACAAGTGGTGGATAAATCTGTTATCATTTGTCCCAGATGTGTGACAGTTGTCTCCGGGGTACGAAAATATTCAATGTTTGCCTGCATACTTTACTATTATGTCGTGTGTACTTTGTTTTTGGATTATCCAGCAAACAAAAAGAACTGTGTAAATTACGAATGTTTGGTGATAGAACTTACGTCTCCTCCTCAATCTTCAGATCCGGAATGTTCAGTTCCACTAAAGCACGACACGACTCTTGTAACGTACGCACTTCGTTTTCTGTTTGTTCCATACGCTGCAACAAAATAATTTAAGTGTTAAAATTATAATAGACAAGACATGGTTCGGTTCCCTGTGAAAAAACACAATTCTTCATTCATCTGATCTTCTTTCGAAATGGACTGCTAGTCTAACATCTCAAAGTTTAGGTTAGCCAGTCACTAGAAATAACGGTCTGATGTGAGTCGCTTCAGACCGTTACCACCTCCTATCACCCTCAGGGCCCTAAAATAGGCCCTGATAGAAGAATGGGAGAATTTTCCCAACATCGCCTCCGAAACCTCGTCTTCAGTATGCCAAATCGGCTCGAAGCTGTAATCAGAGCCTGAGGAGGCAATACCAGTTATTGTAATGTAAATAAGGAGACAAATTTATAAATGTCTCGTTTTTCCCTATTTTATGCTGTTTATATCTATACCCTAGATGTAGACTCAGAAATCTTGATCTATGGGCACATCTCGATAACTAAATCCTAAGATAAATTGAAGTACTTCTAATATTTACCTTTGCAATAGCCCTCTGTGCAGGCGAGTTAGGCGCCAAGGCAGCTTGCAGCCGTCTGGCCAATTCCCGCAAGGCGCTCAGCCTTCGTGCACGGCGTCCGGCGCCGTCGCTGTCCCCGTCGGATATGCCGGAGTCGGACAGCGAGTCGCATGTTGAACCACCCTGAAAGAAGCATCACGTTAACTTCAAGAACTTATAGTCTACGAAGGCAAGAGGAAAAAATCAAAAGCTTGTATGTTGTAGGAGCTAAAATGGTAGCAAAACTTTGACTTGAAAGTGTTATAAAGTAAAATGTGGAAAATACAATTAACGAGAATGATTCATAAAATTCATGATTTTGATAATCACCAAAATACCAAAGGACATTTCTTTATACTAATTAAAAATGTATCAGTTGATTTGTATATCACCTAATTACTTGTCATTTGTATATAAAGGTAAGAATTAACACAGTTCTAACTCACCTTCTTTTTATCCACAAGTGACGCGGCCAATTGTCTGATCTGATTGGCGACTTCGGTCTGGTCCCCAGTCACAGCACCGCGGTCTCTTAGAGCTTCTAAAGTCAGCAGGTCGCCTCTCAAAGCGCCCTGGAGCTCTCGAAGAGCACTCTCCCATTCTGCCCAAGCGCAGACCGCTTTCTCCAGAGATAGGAGCTCGTTTGAGGTCCTGTAAAGAATTAATGTTTTGAATTTTAGCATATAAATGCTAATATTTGTGGTTTATTTTTTTCGGACATTCATGGGATGAATTAAATTCAAGAACCCAGTAACTACAGCTTCTGCTTTACACGGCACTGTAGTTCTGGCGGCAAATTCTCGTACTTTAAAAACGTTCACATTCAAGTCGCAAACTGTCAAACTTTTCATAAATGTTGGTAAATAGATTGTATTTTCGACAGATTGCGAATGAGATGCGAATGCGAACGTTCTTAAAAATTACGGGAATTGTCTCTCTGAAGCCATTGAAGATGGGAAATAAAACTAATCTTAACCCACCAGCATATTTAACTATTTTGCCGTGTGTACTTTTTGTAGAAAAAATTTATCGAAATTATTTAGTTTTGAGCTAAAAGTTTTGCGTTAGCCTAAAAACGTAGGTCTTCAAGACCATTCGGTGTTGCAGACAATAGACAAATATTTAATCAGCAGTTGTTCAGGTTTTCAGTTCATTGTTACTTTTCAGTCAGCCTTGTCGTATCAGCTTTGAGGCCAGCAAAACGAGACATGGCTACCAGAAATGTCATTGTCCTAAGTGACTAACAATACGACGAACAATGATTCATTCGATACTTAGGTTTCGGTTTAACGCTTCAATAGTCGCTAGATTTTGTTTATCTTCACGATTTGTGTTTACTTTAGTTATTTGGATTGCCCTCTAATGAATCACTAATGTGCTATTGTCTATCTTAGGAAGATAAAATTAGCCATCAGTTAGCTTTCCAAATCCGTCGATATCTAGGTACGTAACCTACGGATAATTTTAATTAAATGGGCTAGAGAATCATTGCTTCTGTCGCGCCAGCACGAGCTATTAAAAAACGTGTTATGTAAAAAAATTAAGACGAAGCCCTGCTGCTAACCATCTATTGAAAACATTTTGATAATAGATACATTTTGGAAATTTGATATAGAGAATTACATACAGTTGCGTCACTCAAGAAAGCTCTTTCACAGTACTTTTAAGAATGCGGCGACGAATGAATTGTCCATACAAACGTAATACATAAATCATTTGCAATTTGAGCATATTTCCACCATATTATGTTGTTATTCGGATTGAGACAGTATTTATCTAGGCTCCTAAGTCTTTTATTTCCAAAAACTTACTTGCATTTCGTACATTTTTACAGCGTACCTAAATGATAAATGTTTTCATATTGATTTTTCTGTATTATAAACAACAATATTTGTAATATTGTTTCCGCAGAAGCATAGTTTATGTTATCAAGTTACAAATTATCGAAAAACAATGGAAATCATTAAATTTTCATTCATAATTTTTTGTATTACAGAACACATCCAAATTTATCATAAATTTTCAAAAGCTAGTAGTGCTATCTCGTCAAGCAATAATTGTCAATGTATGCGTGGTAGTATTGCTCACTGTAGGTGTATATCGCTCCGACAGGCACTCACACTAGCACAACGTGCTTGGAATTGAATTTTGCAAACATCTCGATTTGTAGTTGCGAGCCGTGCCGCCGGCCTCTTAACACATTATTTAAAAAACGAACTCGATATGAAAATGTACTCTTATGAACTTCATTGTCTAGCTAGTGTCTATGGTCATCATTACTCACCGCTGATGAGCGTCATCCCACGCAGTTAGCAGTGTTGCCAGATCCGTAGCTAAGCCGCCGTCATCATTCTCCATGTCGCCGAGCGCGCGACGCACTGACACCGTCAGTTTTAGCATCGACACCTTGCATTCTAGCAGGCGGGAAAGACGCTCCTAAAAATAAGGTTTTGAATTTAGAATCACCTAAGAAACAAATGAAGATCGAAGATATCTAATTTGGAATGTGTTTGTGATCAACTCAGGACATGGGCCTCTCCCAAGTTGTGTCACACCACAACACCCTTTTTCCACATTCTGAATCGTCTGTCCTGTTGCGTTTGTCCGGACGGTTTACATAATCAACCAAAATTTGGCAATTTTATCAGATAATAGTTATATATCCGCATCTGACTGTGTCTAGGCTTAGTAAAGTTCTTGTATATCATCTACGATCAGCAGTTAGCGCCTTTGGAAAAGAGACTGTGTATCATGTAAAGATCTCTGAATTTGATGGATTGATTGATTGGGATTGAACGCCAAGGTTTTTTTTTTATGGAACGTGAGTGAGAGTAAGCTACACAAGGAAAGGTGAAGAGTTTTTACTAGTTGCATTTTCCAAAGGACTTTCAGCAAGTGACAATTAGTTTAAGGCCAGTGTTACTGTCAGAAAGATATTAAGTAGCAATATTATTTTGTAGAACATCGTCATTAGTCCCCAAATGTATATTGTTAAATTAACCGGAATAGATTACACTAATTACACTGATGTGTTCACCTCGTGACTAAGCAATTAGGCGAATACAAGAAACAGGTATACAAGTGCTTATAGAGTGTAGTAGGGTGTAGGATTAAGGTTTCCGCGTCAATGGTTCGACGTAAAACCATAATCGTTGAGCTTAGTTGGATGTAGTACATAATCCAATTAGTAGCAATACTCATTTCTTTAAATGGTTATACAGGTTATTGGTCGGCAATCCGTTAAGGGGATGTAGGAGAGGTCATTTGCAACCAAATGACCTCTGATGACATGCCAATGTCAACCATTTTCGAGTAATTTTATATTTTAAAATGTATGAAATAAAAAAATATAAATGTTAAATGACTCGATTTTTTTTGACAATTTTTTTTTGGGTAATTTGGTTGTAAATTACCTCTCCTACATCCGCTTAATGGATTGCCGATATATAACCAATTAGCCCTGTATACGATATTTTATAAATATACATAAATGTCCAACAGAGAGCTGTGGACAAGCAAAAGGCTAACAGATTTTTGTTTGAAAACTTTAGTCTCCAATATCCTACCTTTAGCTCCTCAATCCTCCTGTGCAGCTGAGCCCTAGTATGTGGCTGCGGGGCGCAGTCACCAGGCTCGCATACATCGTCGAGTGTCGCCCGTAGCGCCGCCAATTCCCGGCGCAGGCGCCGCGCACCACCGCGTCTGGTCGCCGCCGCACGAAGAGCTGACCATCTTGCTGATACCGCTGTGGAAGAAAGGTTTGGGTTAGGTTTGATTGATAACCAAATGTGCCTTAAAAGTAGTAAGTTGAGGTGCGATTGTGTCCAAATGAAAAGAGTATTGATTGAGATATTCTGAAGAGTTTTTTATTATTTAGGTGGCATAGATACTGCTGATAGATAGAGCTGTTGAAATCGCACTGGACCCGCGTGGTGGATTACGGCCCAGTGCCTCTCACAGAGGTCTGTGTCCCAGCAGGTGCCTTTTTGGAGAACAAAGAAGCCCATGTCTTGCCGACAAGAGAGATGTTGTAAATAATCTCAAAGTCATTGATATAATCAAGACGTTTCTTAAGAAGATTAAAGGGAGCAAACGCTTCATTGAAAGTGCAAAGGCGCAAATCGGGGCCAATCGGTCAATCAACATAAACAGGCCTGGCGTACGAATAAAGACACTTGATGATACAACGATAAAATGTAAGATCAAACGAAACTCCCGTATAAAAAAAAAACATTTGGTAGATGATCCAATATATAAACGTATCCAGATCATCCTTTCACCTTTCTTCTCTGGCAAAAAAGTAAGAAGATAGTTGTAAATTTTACTCTAATTTTCTAATAACAATAATAAACATCTCAGTTGGCTATACCGTTAAAAATACACGTTGTTTACGTGCATTGGCCATAGGATGCGCAGGCGCAAGTGGGTCGGGCTGCGCGTCCGCGTCGGTATATCAGTTAGTAGGTTAATGCGCACCGCAATAGTACTCGTTGAATGCCAGGTGACGTGCTTTTGTGTGCTTTATAGCTTTTATTACATTTGTAGAATTTTGGAGTGGCTAGCTAGACGGTACGGCGCCTGTTCGGCAGAAAGAAAACATTTGCATAATTTTATACAGCATTGTCGCAGTATCAATTATATAATTCGCGTTGACATTTACTTGCTAAATAATAGGGAATATTGCTACCGTTGAATACGCATCAGATTTTGGTTCAGGGTCTAGTGTAGAATCAATCATGGATAGGTCGAATATAAGATGAACCAACTTGAAAGACAATCATAAATATTGCCAGCTGTTTGAAATTCGAGTGTTGCTACTACAGTTAACTAAAACATCAATAAAACTTGATGAACGTCCTTCCGTTCCCATTGCTTATTTACGGTTCAAAACTTAACCCAAAAAGAAAGTTACAAAAACACAAAGTATCTATAACCAAAAGGAAACAGCAAAAGAATTAGGTAAACAAGTTTATAAAGTCATTCATTGTATAAACTTGGAAATAACGAAACGAGTCTAATCTATTTGGGGCGAACGAAAATATGACTGAAACGGTTAAAAATATACTGAGTAGGGTCGATGGAAATGGAACTCTGTGACATCGGGAGGTAAAGTTATAGATATGTTTTGAACTTTCGGAAGATATAAAGCATAAATAACTAATATAAAAGTAGTTTTAGATTTGAAAGTTTGAAAAAGATATGAAACTTGATGAAGTCAAAGATGTTTATGAAATAATCATTCATTACAGTGCGAGTCTTTGTAATTTGCACATATCGAAATTAGGGTTTCTATGCTTAATTTTATCGACGGAAAAAAAAAATTTTTTTAAACAAAACGGTGTAACTTTTAAAATAAGTAAATGATCTATCGCGATGAAACAAATTCCATAATGATTGGAAGTAATTAGAATCGTAAAATTTCTCAATAAGACGCCAAAAAGAACAAAAAAAAATGTAAATAATCTTACACATAGTAGAACACAGGTTCTAAAGGCAAAATCAATTGCAGTTTATTGAAGCAAGAATAATAAATAAAGTAATAAAACAGAAAAAGTAATAAGACCAAATCATTTAAAAGTATTGTACAATGCAGTACACAATAATAAAACAAGTACTAATAGTTACGACGGAACCAATAAAACAATTCCTTTCTCTGTAAGAACACGTGTACAAAATGGCGATGCAATTCTACATAATTATAGTGAATCATGCACGTATGGGACCGACTGTATTTATCTCGGTAAAGGCAAAACTTTAATCGGTATTATTAGGAAATTGCACAACTAATATGGAGGAGATTTATAAATAATGATAGACAATGGTAACAGTATTTTAGATGAATTAGGAAATCAATATGAATTTATTGTTGGCTTCAATGAAACACACTCGTTTAAGAATGATACTATATAAGCTTGCAATAAGCACCTAAAATACGATCATAGAATTTCCGACATATTAATTAAGATCTAATTCAATAATCCACTTAACAGAATTAATGATTATTGCACAACACTAAACCAGAAATATTACTTTAAATAAAATACAGTATACTTAAGGAACTATAAATTACAATATTACATAACTACCATCAAAGAAGTCCAGTTCTAGAGGAAAGGAAACACATTCATAAGAGCTGATAGCTATCTTGCAACGGAAATTGGCGATGCCCAAGTCCTATTTAAAGATATAACTGCAATACCGGCCATTCTTGAAACAGGACTAGTTATACATAATTGTGGATTTAATGTAGGCAAATTATGAATTAGAAAGATTAAACCAATGCTTAGATATAGCAGGTAATTTACCAGTTTAAATTACCCTCTGTATCTAATCAGCACGGCAATTTTATCCGTAATTTGCAATAAAATAATGAACAGTAACGAGGTAGATCAGTTTCTATAATAGAAATAGACATTCAATTTTCAAGTATGAGAAATATGATTGATGTCGACAGCAATTTACTTGAGATATACGATAACGTGGAAAGACTTGAACAAGGTGCCGCATAAACAGGGAAAACTGAAAATTGGAGGAGACTGCAGTGGGACAAAAAAGGCTGTGAATGATGATGACATCAAAGTATCCAAGATTTCTAAAATATTGTTTATTCAAACAGAACTCAAGTTAGATGTTTATGAGGTACTATCATTTGTCTATACTGCAGTCCACAATCGCATAAATGTCCTCTTGTCAAGGAAGGAGTAAAACGCAAAAGGCAAGTTTTATCACTGCATTCGTCGTAAACCGACCATAAATCAGGATAGATACGACCAAGCGCAGCCGGCAGCGCATGTGCAGCCAAAATAGCGCCCTAAATGTCACTGGGTCCCTGAACTTGTGTCTTCCACATAATCTTTGCTAATTTGGTGTCAACGGACTTGGAACATTTCGCAGATGTCTGGACATCGGTTTTTGCTTCGTTTGAGTTTAAATAAATCTGTATCGGGAAAAAGTATAGGTATAATCCGCGACAAATCGGTTAAATTTTTTGGAGTAGATGTTTTGTCATTTTTGGAGACACCAATTATTACGACCAATGTTGAAAATATAGGTTGTGTAGCTGTGTTCATATTTAGCGAGCAAATATGAACAGATGCGAAAATCAGTAGGTGCGTTTGCATTTCTTTTTAATATCCATCTGCCTAGCCTTTTCCCAGCTATGTTGAGGTCAGCTTCCAGTCTAACCGGATGCAGCTGAATACCAGTATTTCACATGGAGCGACTGCCTATCCGACCTCAACAACCCAGTTACTGGGTAATACGATACCCTTTGGTAAGACTGGTTGTTGACTTTGTGGCATCTGACGACCCGTAACAACTGTCAAAGATCTACAAATGACAGCCGGGACCAACGGCTTAACGTACTTTCCGAGGCACGGAGGGGTCTTGGTATATAAAATTGGTCACCCATCCACGGACCGACTGCGGCAAGCGTAGCTTAACCTGATAGATTGACCCGTGCGACCATGTATGACAATGTGATGTAGGTAATGCATACCTTGAAAATACACAAAATTTGATTTTTTTCCTAACATAACTAACCCGACAGTAATATACGTTTTCAAATACATTATTTAACTATGTTGCAATCACATTAAAAATCAATACAATACCGCGTTTGCAAGAACATTGTGAATTTTCATACAATAGGAGCAGATTTGTAACCGATTAATCAATTCGATCATTCGATTATTGGTTGGTCGCAACGCAATCGAGTATTATAGCCGTATAGAAGGGATGTGACGAAATCACGACTGATTCAATTCAAATATGGAGCAAACAATTTTGCGTCCCGCAAAGAACGGAAGGCAATTTGTGGGAAGGGAGGGAAGTTACAAAAGTATCGATATACCTACATGGACCAGCACAGTAAGAAAAGTATTGATCACTAAAAATCGAATCGACGACGGTGACGTTTACTGAATTTAAAAAAATCGACCTGTTGCCTATTTATACTTAAATAAATGATACTGAATTTAAAAAATCGACCAGTTGCCTATTTATACTTAAATAAATGATACCATTTTGTTTACTCCTGTAGATTAGCTAACTGGACATTAGTGTCTTCGAGTGCCTATTGAATAAAGTTTCAATACTACTCGAGTATCCCTTGTAAACTATCGAGTGCAAAATATTATCGATATTTTTTCAGATCACTATTTGGCAGTGAGTCGGTCGTCCGTCAAATTCAACGAGCTATTACCGCTTCCTATGGAGTGCGGGCCGCTTGAGAACTAACAGAACGTTACTCGAGTCATATTTGCATTCTATTTTCATATTTTAGTCGTTATTTTTGAATTCCTATTCAAAATGGCAGCAAATCTGTTACCGTAAAGTTATTACTGGCAGTTAATGGTTATAGTTACTATTCTATTTCAGTTTGACTGTCGTTTTATCTACGGGATGTTGTATATCCAACTACATACGGTGCAATGCCATTCTTGAGAGCTGCAAAGCTGTGATAGTTTCTCAACAAACTAAAATATGACGCGTGCGCTCAGTCGAAATTGGCAAAAACCGTTTTCGCCGTCACCCGTTATAAAATCAAGGCTAAATCGTGTTACTTCGGTACAAGTACCTTTCTGTACAGTGTTTTCATAAAATATAGCACTTGCTAAATCATTTAACACCTTTTCGCTGAGAGGAAAACATATTTTTGCAAGATATAAAAGTTTGACAACATTATTGTATGTTTTACGTTAAACGCTTGAATAAAGATAAAGTGGAACATACTGCAGATCGTCTTGTTTTTTTTTTATAACATTTCTCCATGCTGTTCATGTAAATCCGACTGACAAGAAATTCTCAGCATTTCTTACGAAAATGAATACTTCAAGTCGTATGTGGTATTACTGGTTGCAACTTGACAATCTCACATCCTCGCTCGGTGAAAGCAAACAAATTGTAAAGTAAGCGATTACCATGCGCCCGCGCACCTCATAAACCTGCTGCGGACGGAATTCGTAATCGGTCATCAATATGTGCTGAAGACACCATTAATACTTGGACGCGAAAAATTATACAATAAAGCAAACATTAATTCAGGAAATCAACATAAATTACGTCAGATTGGCAATCATATTATCGAATACTGATAACGGTTCTGATAAATCATCACAAATCCGATTAAATCTAAACCACTTAACATTTGTACCTATTTAAGATAAAACACAAAAGAGCACTTACTGACAATGATCATGTTCAAAATTGCAAAAAGATGAGAGTTTAAGACACATTACACGATACCTGGGTACTGTACGTAGCAATCCATTAAGAAGCTGTCAACTCGATCATGCGCAGGATTCGACGGCAAGGTCGAAGTTGCACGACTGTGCACCGCGACGTTCAGGCAAATATTGAGAACAGCCTGGCAGAAACCAAGCCACGTCTCTATTGCAAGGCACTAACGATGACTAACTTGCAAGCACGAACAATCAACTATTTCACCAAATGCAAATCCAACTTTGTCTTTTGTCATAAGTGTATGAATACCAATCCAAAATGCACCTATTGTGGAACACAATAAGGTGTCGGTTGCAGTGTCCGAACGCTATACACTTGCAAATAAGGTGTGATTGACGGAAAACTAACGGTAGACGAAAACAAAGTTATAGCTGTAAATGGGTCACAGGAAAAAGTGCCTTGAGGCTAAGATATTCATATTTGTTCAACTGCAGAAACAACGTTGCACAATATAAGTACAGTGTAACGAATGCAAGGTGACCCCGGCGGAGATATTGAGTTTCTTCATAGATCTTAGAGATACTGTATTCAATATGAATAGAAATTATGTATATAGATAGGCAAGGTGAGCTCCTGGGAAAACTTTATGATATTAATCCGCAGTGTTTAACAGATTCAATTTATGGCGGTTTCATTCGATTTCTAATAGGAGGAAAGTTGGAAAACAGAGAAATTTTTTCAATTCAAAGATTATAATATTGAAGCTACAAATAACGACGAGACCGGTTTGATTCGGAGTCAAACTGAATTAACACTTGATACTAAATTGTATTATGATTTAACACCGCACACTTTACATGAAGATATCACTCACAAAACTGCCTAATATCACTGAGCAAAAGTACCACTAGATGGATTAATAAGCATGCTGAATTCAATATCATAGGTTATCAAGCCAAGGAGCCGAGGTCTTCGCCGCAATGAAACAAATGAAGTCGTAATAGAAACTCAGAAGCTAAAATGATACGGCCTTGTATAGATACGATAAGAAAATAAACAAGACAAGATAATGGTATAACGGAGCAATGTTTTAATATAAATAAAAAAACTGTGGCCTCGAATTTTACTTTAGCTTTTATTGATGTTGTTTATGGGACCAGTTTTGAATCAAGCACAAAAGCAGACAAAAATGGTTTCAAAAACAAAAAGGCTAATTTAAAAAATCTAGAATCGGGCTTCGTCAGACTAATTTCCTTATTCGTTACGGCACAGTTAATTAAAAACTGCCAGCGTATAACTGGAAAAAGATTTATGACTAAAACAGGCTATCTTAGAAGCAGTTAAAACTTTCCGAACATTGAATCATCTTGCAGGATCATGGTATAATCACTATGTTTGATAAGTGGATTGTGGATGTAGACGGTATCGGAATTCAAGTGGATACGCAGAAAATACTGACAAATCACTAGATATATATCTTATACAAGCTAAGTTGCCTTGACGATAGACATGGAGAGAGGTCTATTTTTAATCAGGATTTGTAATCTCAATCTTAAGCCGAAAACAAAACCTAGTAAGCATCTAATCTTCAGATTATAAGACAATATTATGGTGCTCTAATAATAGCTAATGCACTTTAAAGAAAGTAAATTACAAGCCGCTGTTCTCAAAGAAACACGCGGTAGAATCTCTCATGATTTACGCATTACACTTCCTAAAGTAGAAAATAGCTAATTAAACCATCTCACTCCATATGTTTGGCATCATTCAATCACGCAACGCTTTTACATACCAATTTGTGGACGTTGACCGCATATTAAAGACATCGTAACCTAAAATAATCATGCCGGAACTTATTGCGTGAATCAAATAATTAATAATTGTATAATAATACTGAGTCACGCTACAAGAATGAATAAAATGGAAAATGTTATTGGTAGTGCACTGTGCTACTATTTTGTTATGTAAGAATTCATTATTGTAAGTATATTGTTTGATGGCCTTAGAGTACGGTAACAAAAAAGTGAAATTGATACTTTTATCCAGCTTCCAGTTTCAATTATGGCCGATTTCCTCAATCATATTTCGCCAATGTCGAATGCATTATGTTCACATTAAAATTTAACGTCAATTGTGCCGAGCTCTCGCTGCCAATATACGTTGTCCTTGCCAGTTATATTGGCATAACAAGTGCCAGTTTTTGCCAGGAGTTGCGTAATGGATGCAGTTGCAACATGGGAAAACGTTGTGGAGAAAACGAGCGTTAAAAATGTAAGCGTCACTGTTGGAGTGACCTACTCACGAATTTGACTGCACTGCTAATTTTAGAAATAATCCTCTTTTGTTTATGAGTTACTGAAGCAGTTTGAAAGATGATGCAGTCGTTACTCTTGCTACCTGTTTCGTGAACTAATCTGAGAACTCTATTTCGGTGTCTCTGTAGTTTAGTTCACCGTTTAGTATGTCTAGGTAGTGTCACATGTGGAGTAATTTGTCTGATACGTTGCGACGACGTTGCGCAATAGCTAGCATTGTTACATTAGAAAACAAATTACTTTCATAATTAAGTAAGACAGTCTGAATAAATGACTTATCATCTACTGTCTAAAATAATTATGTTGACTTTGAAGAGATTTTACTAAACATCTGCTAACAAACCTTTTGTTAGGGTCCACCTACGCTCCTGATTCATAATTTAGCCAACTTTCATATTCCTATAGCCAACCACGGTGCCGCAAATTACCTTCCTGAGTAGGCGTAACACCACAAAGGTTATATTACGGAAGATGCGAAGTATTAGGACAGGATTAGATAGCAACCAGAGACTAAACTTAACACAATCTAAACTGCCACTAGTGCCATCATCGTATCAGAATAAGTTTTTGAAGTGAAAACTTCTTTAGGCGCGTTGGGCATTTTTGAGATGGGACTAAACCATTGATTTCGCGATACTGTGACGACACCAGTTTTTGACCATTAAAAAGACATCAACGCGTTGATTACCGCGGTGCCGATTTTTTTTCACGTTTTCACTTCTGTCGGCACTCCCGGAGTGTCACTGTTTTTATTGAATTCTGGTTCGTCTTTTGTTTAAGTACACATGGCTACACATCAAGCTATAATTTTCCAACATAAACTGACCTCGCATTGTACGGAAATTCTTTACAATGCGAGATCAGCATAAACTGGAAATGTATAGCTTGATGTGTAGCCGTGTGTACCAGTTTGTTTCGGCTTTTTAACTATTTGCTGTTTGTTTTCTTGTACCTATTACAAATGAAATTAGTTTTTTTTTTTGAGTTTATACTTTTTGTTTAAACCTGATCGGGTGTGGTCTCTGTGGGACATTTACTCTGTGATGTCAGTATTCAGAGAGAAAATGGCGAACAAACTGCGAAGATCTGGTGTGGAGCTGTTGACAAGCGTAGGCAAGGTGTAGGCGAACAAGTCCTATCGGGTCAAGTACACCATATACCACTCTGTGTACTTAAATTATTTACTCTAGGTAATTTTAATGTTTATTAATTCTGTGTTTTGCATTGAAGGTAAACTGGTTACCAAGTACCCACGAATTGTGTTTAAGATATTTTTAACTTATCGCGTGCAGTGCAGTCTTGATATGTGTTTACCAAATTGAAGTGTACGGTATGTTTTATGGCATGCACACGCACAGGTGCACTTATTGTATTTTTGCATGTTTCAATCTTTTAGTGTGTTAAAATTCGGTGACACGCGAAATATAAAAATAATATACGAAAACACATAGAACATAAATGATAAAATGTCTTATTTATTTGCTGCTTGAAAACAGTTTATAATATGACAAAGTGAAACGTGCTGTGAACATTAATTACTTTTGACGTCAATTTGTTGTAATTTGTCTCGCAAAGTAATTTAAAACAGCTCATGCAACCCCAATAACAAACCCCTTACCTACAATTACGATAAAATCTAATCGATTCCCATTTCAAAATTGAAGGGAAAGCTATTCACAACTGTCAATAAAAATAAAGATAACCATTCACTACGCATACTAAAATATAAAAAATATTGTCTATGATTTGGCAAAAACTCACCGACTTCCTCATTGTTAGCGGTAGCTGTAGATGTCGCAGATAAGTTCATTTTGGCAAGAGTATCACTGTGATATAATGAACACTGTTCCGTCAATACATCACTTTCACACCGTACGTAATGAGAAGCTGTTAGATAAAAATGTTAAGTCACTGATTTGAACACTAGCAACACTGTGCTAGGGTTGGAGAACTGATTGTCGGCACTGGCGAAGTAATTTATTTTTTAAAGTCTTGATTTGTTCATCGTTTGCTGTAACAAATTGCAAGGATTCAACAGACGAAGAGGATAAGAGGTTGTTTCAGGCTATTATGTTGATCTTCACCTGATCTCTATAAGGTTACTTATGGCAAATCTCAAAAAACCATTAATTTTAAAATCTAGCTGTAGATTTGATTAAATCTAAAATTGGGCAATCGAGCTATATTCAACTCTAGAATTTGGCAGCGCAAACTATTGAACTAAGCTAAACCAAAATATAAATCAGTGCCAACAACTAGTTCTTTCACCCCAATACAAAAAGCATAGAGATTCATCAGATAGTTTTAGAACAATGATGCAACGTCACGAATTATTTTGATGATTATCAATTCGAGGAGGCCTTAATTGAAATAATGTTAGTTATTTAACAACTGAATCTGATTTAGTGAATGCGCATGAGTTTCAGTTTTGAGTTACGGTTACATCATAAAAAGTTAGTACTTTCGCTTCAAAGTTAACAATATTGTGCAGTTTCTTTGTTTCTGGTGTTGCAATAAAAACGAGGTCTTAATTCAAACTGGCTGGCTATAATGGAAACAATTTTAAATTAAGAACGAAATAAAAATACGACTCAATAATTATGATTAAAAACTATTTGGTAACAGCTAACCTACTTTCTATTGTTTTTAATTGTTTGTATTCAAAATATCTACCAATAATCAGTATACATCCAATTCGTAATTCAAAATATATATGCACTGTTTAGTGCAAAGATGCCGTTCAAACTGGCACCGTTTTGTTCTTGTTTACATTGAAAACAAAACAACAAATAATTTATAAAGAACATGTCCAAACGTCACGCTACAAGCGAATCAATCACTTCGAACAATTGTAGCAGGCCGGCTATACATTAAAGAATTCAATGCTAGCGGTACTCGAGAAGTCGAGACGAACTAGAATGTCCGTCCGTACCGTTAGCCTGACAAATGTAATTAACGGATACCTAATCTTTAAGCAACAATAGAATATCGGTAAATGTTCTGTAGTAATTAAAACCAGGCATTTTGTTGGTTTGTCAGTAAATTAGAACTTGGGTGTTTACCTTTTCGCATTAGTGTATTATTCGGAAAAGGGTATAATGGAGCCTGAATTCAGTGACTAATTTTGGATGTTTTATGAATTAGAGTAGGTGTTAATGATAACAATAAAAATCTAATGATGGCTCACAAAAAGAAATTATGAAGAGTTGACTTTCTGAAGAGAAAACTTAAGGTTCTAGCTTCTATGTAATACGAATTTTAACAATTTTGACAGGAAGGGACTTAATTCAAACCCGTTTGAGTACATCTAGTAGGTATGTCACGGTGATTAGCAGTCCACCAGTGTGTGGAAGTGAAACTGTCGTAAGTTACCAACATGTATGATAGAACGAGTCGCAGAGCCACTTTCCTTAACACGACACACGGATTCCTGTGATCAATTCTCAACTACAAAATATGGAGATTAATTTAGAAACTAACTTTACAAGCTTTTAATTAAATTAAAGTCAATAAATCAGTTTAGATGCGCAGATGAAAATAATAAAACCATAGACTAAATTGGATGACTTAGAAAAAAGTAGGACCCGACCATAAATAAATGAGGAGCTGCCCATAAAAATAACGGATTCTTTTTTCGAACGCAAAATATTCTTTGGGATTTAGCGACGCGTGTAGAGAAATAAGTGTACGAAACCACAGTCATCATAAAATTATAATTCGTTGATATTAAACTCAACAAAAGTGAGACATTGAACTTTGAGAACGTGCAACTTCAGCTTAAAAATATAATTTACGACTGGTAATAACAACAGAAAAACATGACTAATAGGTGTTGAGTCTATAATTTAAATGTTCTCGATTTAAATTAGTTATTCGATCCAGTTTTTAAGTGGCCAGTTACAACAAAAACGAAAATTATAACAAAATTATAGACTACAAAAAGTATCGATTTATCATTTCTAACGAGTATCGATTAGAATATAATTGCAGTCAATTGTCACAAGGTGATCAATACTGACCTAAAGGAATCAGATCAATGTCGCTTGGAAATGAATAGATACCTACTTAGTAGGGTCACCATAAAAGGTACCTCGACATGTAAGGAGTGGCTCTGATCTCATAAGATGACTGATGTCTAACGCAGGAGTATTGACCTTCGACTCTTTTGAAAAGCCAGTCCGTTCAAGGATAACATGCTTGGTATATTAAGTATGTGTAACTTACATGATTATTAAAAAATATTAAAGATCGAAGCTTGTCAGATGATGATGAACTCGTAAGAACTGATTTCTAAAGAAAAAACTAAACATATAGGTAAGACTTTTTGTGGAAAATCCAATGCAAAATAAATAAAATCTTCCTTTCAACACATAAAACCTGATCGTAAAACCATAATTGCAACGTTTTCCTTCATATTTTTTACACGTTTACTGGTTTTCTGGCATATAATTTAAGTACTTTAAACTATGCGGCTGCATAAATTATACCCTGAAAAACGAAAAAGATAACGTCCGACCGCAAGAACATAAACTTAAAAAAATAACTTTCACGATGTACTGCAGAGAAATCTCGGTCATTTGTTACTTATAAATCTTATAAGTAACAGCAAAACGTTTGCGAAAATATATATTTGCAACATACGACCTTTCTGCACATAAATCTTTGTTCAATATGTTTGCATATGAAAAATAATTGCATGCGAAGTGAGCATTTTTTGCTTGCTTATGCAAATGTCAGGTACCAAAACGAGACGCAGCCCAGCCAATGAGAAGACATTTATCATGAATTATGTTTAAATAACGCCTCCACTGTCTAGCAAGAACAAATGTTTTAAAGATCATATTGTATGCGTAACTGCAATGGATTCTGCAGAGGATATTTTTCGAATCATCTGTACAGTTATTCTGATTTCGAAAATAAGTACAGGACAAGTTCTTGAATGACAGAATCTATCTTAAAACTTGGTAGAACATTTCCTAAAGATACTAAGGACTTTAAACTCGGTAAGCCCACAATGTTATCAATTCTCGGCCATTACGGACAATCTGAGCTTGCAATACTGCTTAACAAAATCGAAATATTAGACAATATCTTGTCTACAAATGCACTTACAGTGGCATAGATATAAGGTTGTTTAACAAAGAGAAACTAGTTACACAATCTTTGGTACATTACACAATGGCTTTAGAAAAATTTGTCACAATTATGGGTCAGGCTGATGGAGCTGTTATTGATGTAATTTGGTCAAATGACGTGTTAAATGTAATTGAGGCATTTTAAATTGAATTATGATGTGTTTGCGCTTACACACAACAGAATGAAGATAATAAGAGACTACAGCAAATCGAATTGCCTGTTGCTTGCTCTGCGAAAATTGCATACTACGAGTAGCAATTTTTCAGTTTTATGTGATTTCGTGCTGAGCCATTAGGTCTTGTTTTAGTATATTTTTAACTCACTTAAAAAAAGGAGGAGGTTATAATGTTTGTCTGTATGTTTTAAGAATTTATGCTCATTGATATTTTCGTCAATTGTGAACCAATTTTGTTTTTTTATTTTCTTTTATTTAATAGTCTTATTTTGGCTGGATAAGTTGATAAATGCGTGGGCAATAAGTTTTAAGTTTTACAAGTATCTTCGTTAAAACAGCCGTATTAACCCTAATATTTTATTGGTTATCCTCTTAAAAGCATAACCATTTGAAATCTAAAGATATTTCCAGAAAACAAAACAACAGTTCCATCAATAAAACTTTCTACGGTTGTTATAAGGTTTCCCTTTTCATCAATTTACAATTACAATAAAACCATCATTACAAATTGTTTCCATCTATAAAATGGTGCTAATAAAAACGTAATAGTTGATAGATTCGATATCAGAGGAGAGTACAATAAATGAAAAGTTTGTCCTCAATTCAAAGGCGTAAAGCAAGTTCGTCATGTGTTTGAAAAACAAGTTTTGTGTCAACATTAAGTAAAAAACAGTGAAAGTGATTATCTAATTCTAAAGGTATAAAGGTAGTGGAAATACGTAAACATTTTAGAAGGAAATAAACTATAACTAACTATAACTTTTCATGGGTTTATAAAAACTTGACTGGAAAGTCTTTATGAGTATTGCAAGACTGAATATACTTAAATTAGACTTCCAAAAGATGTAACTACCTCGTTGTTTGAAACACAGAATGAATAAGCAAAAAAAATATTCGTTGCTAATCTTACTTTGAATATAATAAAGGTACAAATGGCGTCTTGTAATCATTATAAAAAAGTACTCTTGAACCCTTGACCTTAAGTGATGGTAAAGGTGAAGACATTAAAGACAGAAAAGGAATTGATGTAATATTTAAAGTAGTAAAGGCAATTGGATATCATGAAGATGATAAAACAATAATGGTGCTTGAAAGGATTAGTCAAACAGTTAAAACAAATTCTCGAATACGGTTACGTAACAAAATTGCATTGCACCAATCTTGAACACCGAGTGCATAATCAAATAGTTCGCCTACACTATGAACAATGAATATACGATCGAACGAATAACTAAGAATTAAAATCACAAGGCAACAATTTCTGAATTGTGTTCTCAGCTGGCAATTTATAAACACTTCAGACATTATTCGCCAAGGTCGATTTAAGAACGCAGTAAACATATGAAACGTTTCCAGTAAAACTATGTTTTTCGTTACAAACGTAAATGTAATTTATGCTAAATTAGGACACCGTTGCAACCATAACACACTGCCAGAAGCGAAAGTCAAATACCAACCACTCATGCGCATCCAGTTTCACTAAACGAGACGAAATGCAAACGCAATAAAAATGACAAATTAATTACGATGTAAACGGTTATATAAAAATCCAATCAAATTTCATGTTTACGAGGAAATTGGCACTGTTTTGAAACTTGGTGTACGGACGCGAATCGGAAATGTAAACACGGCAACTCGCGGACTAAGCGACGACGGACGTGCGTCGCTTCCACGACCAGCTGATACACTGCTTTGTACCTTTGAACACGAAAATAACTTCCAACCGCTTCAAGCGACCGATTACCAACTCCATCTATTAATACAACATTAATCATAAGCCGCTTGCAGCGCTGTATTATCAAGCTCTATTTATCGAGTGATATCACCTTGGTTCTACACAAAAGTATCGGGTATACAATTGATGGAGTTAAAAAGATCAGTAAAGTTAATCCATTGTTTTGTGACAAAACAAAGCTGAGGTCATTTTAGATCCGGTCTTCAAGAAAGACAATCGTGATCAACCTACTTTTAGTAATGAGAAGTTGCGCGGAAATCATCGCTTTAATTAAAATACAGTAGGCGCAGATTTAAAAGAGCAACAGAGAGAAAATTATAAAAACAATCAACAAAACTTGGGAACGCGAAATGAAGACAATGACAGCAATTTGTCTCACAGTTTTGCGAAACAATGACTTTATGTGTACATCTCGGGTTAAAATTAAACAGTAGAAAGTACCTAAATGATCACACACGTCAATATACGTAACAGAATCATTTGCTCACTGCACTACAGGAACTTAATGTAATCCATCTACAAACTCGAAACTACTACTGTTTCATATGCGTGTAACGATTATTTGTCGTGTCCAAAAGTAATATAATAAAATTTCCAACAAGTAGCGGGCCTACCGTTTATATTAACAACAAGAAAGCACGCTAGCATAAACACAACAAAAACAAAGAGGAAAGAAATGTGCCTACGACCGACGACATCCTAATCGAACAATTTGTATGAATCGCCTCACAGTCCATCGATGGAACATTATGTGTCCATCATAGCAATTGGATTGCCTTTTCTGTTCGTACGGCTATCGTAACTGCATTCCTAATGATTATCCCTTTTCTGTAAGGCATTATGGCTTGTCTCCTGGCAATTAGTAGGTACTTAAGTAATTAGATTGTCACTTGTCAGTCTTTTTGTTGGTTTCGAGAATATCCGGGCTTATATATGTTGTTTTCTGATAGGATTGAGTTGTAGAGTGTGTAAAACCGAACATGGCCAACGGAATTTTGTGTTTCCGAGGACGTAAAATGGTTTGTTTATGGAAGGCTGTTATTTTGTGCAGTTATGCCCAGTTTCTGAAGTCGTCAGATAAACTCTCAATAGCTATTGATTCAATAAAGTTAAGCTTAAGATAAACGTCGTTTAACTTTCACTGCATTTCTGAACACGCAACCAACCATTCAATAGCTATGAAACCGATAACTAGTTCCTTAGTTGCCGCTAGATGGGTCTGTATAAGAGATCGCATCTAAAATTATTATTTTTATTTTTATTCGTCTTTAATACTTACGCGTTTTACTTATTATAACATTTTTTTGAGATTAGTTAAGTGGCTTAACACGATTTTAGTCAATAAACTTGATAAGTCTTTATTTGTGGGCGGTTGTATGAATGACATCATTGTCATTTTTTTTTAAACTAAACATCTCTCTAATCTCACCATCTGTCTAAGTTTCACTCCATTGTTTTTGTTTCGCGTGGTATTATTTTTGCTTTGCCGTTTGATTTTAAGTTAATAGTCTATTTGTCTTTCCAATCATTTGTGCTTTATTCATTATTTAAATAACATTATGGAATCTGGAAAACGCAGTAAAAATTTTACTGAAAGAGAGACGCTTCTTATCGAAGTGGCTAAAGAAGAAGAACGCTCATTTCTCCTTTTAATAATTTTTAATATCCTATTTAGCTTTCACTGGCAATTTATTTCATTAATATACTTTAAAATAACCTAAAAGTTAATGTAGTTATGAAATGAAACGTCAAAAATATAGTTATGGAACCGATAAACGGCACACATTGGTCAGTTAAGTTAACCTAAGTTTAAACGGAGTTTATCTTACGTTGCGGTGTTCGGAAACGCACTTGCACGAGTTATCGAACCAATAGCGCTATTGAATAGATAAACTACCGTTAAAAGTGACTCAGAAACCGGGCATTACTCGGGGTTTCAAGTAAATAATGCTGCTTTAGGTTCATCATCATGAAAATCTACAGTCTGAATATACACTTTGACAATAGGTTCCTCTTTTATAGTGTTAATGATACTATCTTCGTGGGTTGTCAAAGATATAGGACCTGAATACAGGATTTCTTCGTCCTTGTGCAACCCAAAAGTTATCTACACATTGTAGTATTGTTGTTCTGCCAGTTGTAACTGGAGCAAGCCATCGTCAAAAATATCATTGTTCCTTTTATTATTCAAGGAATTAGTCAGGTCACTAATGAGGTCGCTAATGAGGCAACGAATAGTTCTTCCAACTCTTTTGCATTTCAGGGGCTCTTGGGAATTTTAGCACGTTTAGGAAACACGTAAAGGTCCATTTATCTTAAATAATTTGCATGTCAACGCAAATTCTCATTGATAACCTTATCAGTCCTAGAGAATACTTCTAATTCTTTAAGTCCTAAACATTTTTCAACGATAACGAAAGACAAACCAATTAACTACCTGTTATCTTTATTGCTTTTAGATAGCATTGTTATTTCTTGTAATACGTAACCTCCACCCACGTTTCTTCGGCCTTGGCGATATTGACATTACCAGTGCAAATATCATACCTATCTATTAACTAGGCTGACAATTGTTGGCTCCATTGCCAAAGAATGCATTATCCGCCATTTTGTATGACGTCAAATACATGTTTAACGAGCTAACCTTGTGACGTCGATATAATTATGTTGGGAGTTAACACTGACTTTGCGTTGGGGTCCGAATGGTCGGAAAATTCTGTACGAAAATTGTTTGAAAATGTTTTGTGTCATAAAGAAATTCCCGATTAGTTTCATCACTTTGTCTATCAAATAGATACACAAAAAACCTCTTATCAGCTTATTGTATAAGTGGATGACATCATACTGCAAGCATTATCATACAAAGATTACTCTTTGATCTCTACCTATATTTAGCGATGGAAGTTAAACCTATTATTAGTAGGTCATTTAGTTTTTAGTCCAATTTCCTATTTTAAGTAATAGTGTCGTTATATTTCCCCGTGCATGATGTTGTCATAACATCAAAGTGTTAAATGTTTCCGTCAAGCTCTGTTAGCTCGAAGATCTGAGCCACTGGAACATAAGGCGTGACGGACGATTTAAAGAACCATTGATCCGAATCACATAAAGACATTGTCGTAGATAGATTGTCATTATGTCGGTTATTGTACATATGAGGTTGAAAAAAACAAGGAAACAATTTCAAGCCACACAAAATATACCCTGCACATATTTTTTATCCTGGCTTTTTAACCTGTATAATTTAAAAAAAAAAAAAATAACTCACTTTTCCGTGACGCCGTATGTTTTCTAAACTCTTGAATGATAACCAATAATTTGGTAGAAACCATAATTTTTAATTCACTGAACAAGTTAATTCGATTAAAAACAAAATGCTACTGACAAGCTTAGAATTCTAGGTACAGCATCAGAATGGTTATTATCCTTCTATTGACATGTAAATGATGTCATCAATCGTGATGTTATGTTTACTTAGCCAGGAAAAAATCTATGTTGATAGTTTATATTAAATTCTGTGTTTCATCACACCTACTTTGTAATGTATTTGGTAATTTGACATCATAGTGATTTATCAATAAAGATTTAAACTGTCTAGTTAGAAAGACAACGATTGTCATGTTCTATTTTTGAAACATACACTTTTTTATGGAGTGTATCTGTCAAATGTCTATGCTTTATTCATGGAGAGTGACGTAATAATTGAAAATGATGCAATTATTATTTTCACCTTTGAATGAGTTTCTTATAAATGAATATTTTATACAAGTTGCCATATTTCTTTGTTTGCTACTGCTACCTTACGTAAACAGCATTTTATGCTAATAACTGCATTATCTAGTGTACATACATTATAGCCTGCAGACTGCAAAGTTTGCATACATGTGTCGCAATGTAGATTTTGGAGATACACATGATAATAACCCGTACTAGCAATTTTAATTAGCATGTCAAAGATATAAGGTCTGATGTCCTTTGGCAGTTCTATGTAGTGGACTAAAATAATATTTATTTTGGGACATCCATTTGTAAAAAAAAAGAACACAAAATGAACGCAGGGGTAACTCGTTCTTGTTGTATTTTTAGATAAATTTATACATATTTATAAAGTGTTTACTTTAGATTTTATCTACAAATAGAGCTTTTTAAATGGGGGTTTAATTTAAACTAAGTGCTCATTGAGTTTTTTTTTAAGTGTTTTATTTTTAAACTCTCTTCTCTTTTAAGACATCATTTTAGTTTCTGCTTTCATTATTAAACGAGGATCCTTCATAATTTTCAAGTCTTAAGGGTAACCGATCATTTTACGCATCAATCGCGTAAAAATTTACAATTGCAATTGATCGTTTCGGGGACCCTTTAGAGAATCAGGAAACTAGCAATATCCGAAAAGAGGGCAATGTCTTTGTTTAATAAAGATCCTACATTCCTACCTACCTAAAATTTAAAATTTAAATGATAAAAAATACTGTAACGATTTGTAGGTACTGACACAATTAATTTCTAAGTGATACAATAAACTATTGTACAATTAATAATGCATTCCTTTGAAGATATGTTTTGTGTACTTACTTAAACAGTCTTTGTTGTTCAAGTTCAATGAGAGATTCTCTCCTCTTCAATAGCTCTTTGTTAGAAGTGTAATGGCACTTAAGATATCTGATGGAAGCTTTTGTTGATATAATACTGGTCGATTTGATCCTGCATTGTTTCATAAACTATCGACGACTAAGCCTTAGCTCTTAAGAAGTGTATGTGTAGTGTACAGTCAGCTGCAGAGAAATCTCACCCCCTAGCGATACATTTTTACATTGCCAGGGGGTGAGATTTCTCTGCAGCTGACTGTACCTAATAGTTAAGTAAACGCTATCTCGTGCACATTAGAGTGAGGTAGGTAGCTGTCAGTAATGTCAACTGTCAGTTCACCACGAATGGCGGGAAACAGTTGAAAGATGGAGATGCCTGCGCGAAAGGCTTTGGTGTGGTGATGAGCCAGTGTAGTGAATTAGTGATGTAATCAGCTTAAATACAGGATCAACAGGATTCTACATAGGTATAACAATAATGTTTATTACTGAATTCGGTATAAGTCACGCATTTGTTTTAGGATTGCCTGACGAGTCTCAGAATCGAATGCAGCCTTGCCTTTACCTTTATCAAATGATCACAGGAGGACACGGTAGGTTTGACTTGTGACTTTCACGTAAGTAAAACCATAACCCAATAATAAAAATGAGTTTGACTTTCGATAGTAATAATAAAGAAAATGTAAATAATAAATATACTCAGAATGTTGTCAAAGCAGTGTAACGTGAATAAAAAGTCGATGAAAAAGTTGTTACCAAATAATTAATTGATGCCCAATATGCCAATCACCTTTATTTACGACCCAACACGCAAACATTAGCCTAACACTAAAGCCAACATACGGGTCTCGCAAAAAAAACGCAACTGTGTCCACACTTTCGTAGTTGGCGAGACGGTTCCGCTTTCGTAGGCAGAAATAGATGGAGACGAACGAATGGGCGTGTGATCGCCCGGCGTGTCGCCGTTTCCGGGGTCCAGGGTTGCTACCATAGACAAATAACAAACATAGAGGGAGACCAGTACCCTAATTGCGTAACTTATTTTCGTAAACGATTATGACAAATTTGTTTCATTTTGACAGTTCAACAACATTCTTTGCGTTATTTACGTTGTTGAGCAGATTTTTTTTCCAACTTATGAAGCAATGGATTGGCAATCTGTTTCAAATCGAAACAAATTGTGATTGATCGTGCATTTCGTAATTAGTGTACTGATTTTAAATCAATCCGTCAGGCGGTAAAAGATGTTCATGGCTCATATAGTAAAAATAGTTTCTATTTGTGGGGACTTTTATCTCCTGAAAGATTGACAATGAATTCAAAGTTAGCCTGTATACTTTTCTTTCCTTCCTAAGATTTTACGAAACATCCTAGGAGTTATGAGAACAGTCGTAGACACTAGTTACTCGGTAAACGAGCACGCTGTCATAAAATAAGACAATCTCTACTAAGATACTGTGAGCCGGGAACCAATAGGCCGATTTTGACATTATCATATACAGTGTCTATGGTCTATGATAGTTTTTTACTCCGAGTGCAGGTTTGCGGTGCGTTCATTACAACCTGACCCGTGACGCGATCGATAGTAAGACTGAATTTTGTAGCCTTAGTTTCAATACATAGAGTTCAAAATAGCGACTGACAGAACAGTACTACTAATTACATGACTGCAAAATTCAGTGGTACCAATCGCGTCACGCTCACGGGTCGAGTTATAATGCACTGTACACTTCTTAACACTTCATATTTGTAACTATTTGCGTAAGCTTGCACTTCAAAGGACGAAGCTATTTAAGGGTTAAGTAAATTGTGGTTATTTAGTCAAGTGTGAAAGCTGTTTGGTGTGGGTTGTGGCGCTTTGTTCACATAGGTTGAATACCCAGACTAGTGTGATGTGGGTGTTACTTTTAATCCACGTCCTATTTCAAAGCGATCGTCGCACGAATACACGATCGTTCGAACTTTTTGTTCGGTGAATCCGAACAAAAAGTGACGTATGCACGCGACCGATCGTGAACGGCCTCAGACTGACAGCAGGCTGTAATTAAGGGCCTATATTGAAAATAAACAGTAGTTTGATGGGCGTGGCTTATTGCCCCCGCACGCGGGGAGTGGCGGTTCTATATTCGATGGTTGGTCGCCACATCGTCGTGCTGCCACAAACGTATCTGAACCAGCAGCAAAAAGTGGAACTAACGAAATAAATGACCGGAATTTGAAAACGTTAGTTACTTAGCATGGGCTTTGGTAAGCATTATTCTTGTCACTGTTGCACAACTGTCACACTAAAAGTGCATGATAAAGACAGAAACATATCTAAGAAAAAAGTGCGTGATGAGTAACTATAATTTATCTCGGTCTATGAAATTTTGCATATAGCGAACTATGGAGTAGACAAATAACACAAAATATTTAATTATCAGCAAAAATATTTATTGTTTACAGGGTGACATTCCCACACACAAAATGTATGGGAAAAGTTTTTTGCGATTTCTGACTTTTCTAGTACTCAAACCTCAGTTGGTCCATTGAAGTTTTTTGTTCCATAAAAGAAACAGGATCGATTGGCCTCAAAAAAAGTTTTTGTGAAAACTGCCCATTTTCTTGCTGACTGTAATATTTTTTTCAAAATTTGTGAATGCAGATCAAAATGTCTCAAAAGTTAAAGACCGTTTTCCTGTAGCAACAACGGTTAAGGTAGTTGCCCTTATTGCCCCGTCTCAAAAATCCACCTTGTAGACAGATTGTCTAAAACGTAGTGATCCAAAGGCAAATGGGGTAAAGTGGAGGTGCAGGCCACCTATCATTTAAAATTTTTAAAGTTGAGATATTCTCAACAGTTCAGAAAATTTCGCATTTCAAGAAACTTTGCACTTTCACTTGGATTTTTAGACCCTGTGAACAAAATTTTTGACGTAGCGATCAATGGCTGGAAGATGTCTTGATACTGTAGAAACAAGACTATACCCCATGCTCCATGCCTATAGGCAGATTATGATGGCATTTGGTAAAGATAATACAAGTTGTGAAGGCCTACGCATGTCAACAGCGAAAGTAAAAAAAAATAATTAAAAATAAAACACATGTACCGAAGGTCACGTTAAATGTGTTAAATTTAAATACTAAACGCTTTTCAGAGATGTTTTGGTAAAATTAGAGCACAAAGCACACGGCACGGTTGGCGCAGTGGTTAAGCGGCTGACTGCTGCGCTGCGTGTCGCGGGTTCGATTCCCGAACGGAACAAATATTTGTATGACCTACCAGTAGTTGTTCCGGGTCTGGCTGTTTGTGTATGTGAGTTTATATGTTTGTAATCGCACCCACGATACAGGAGAAATTCCTAGTGTGGGGCAACGTTTTTAAAAAAAGAAAGAAAGAAAGTTTTTTCTCATTAAGCTATCTTTGTGAAACTTTCCTAGTCTAACTATTATTAATTAAGGTGCTTTTTAAAGCTATGTGCACGTACCATCGGGGTAACAAATATCTAAGCAATTTGAAAACAAAATCCTGTGCACATGACCCTATTTTTCGTAGGTGAGCGATACTATAGCGGCCGAGCGTTACAAGCAAGAATATTCCTTATAGTGTACACATATGCGTTTCTTCGATAGTACTTGGTAGTACACTTTTTTAAATCTGGGCTTAGAAAGTTGCGGTAAAGTTAAATATAAAGTTAGGAAAGACAAGTAAAAATAAAATCTGAAGCGTTGCAGAGCTACACTGAATGTATGTATGTAAATAGGAACGTATTCTTGTACCTACACTATCAAGGCATCTTCCAGCCAGATTTGAACTTGCTACGTCGAAAATATTGTTCACAGGGCCGAAAAATCTAAGCGTAGAAAATGTAAAGTTTCTTGAAAATGGTTAAATTTGTGAAATTTTCTGAACTATTGAGAATATCCTAACTTAAAAAAATTAAATGATAGGTGGCCACCTCCACTTTATCCCATTTGCCTTTGAACAACTACGTTTGAGACATCCTGTATAATACTTGCTGCGCGTCGCAGTTTCACCCACATAAGTCTCGATCCAGTGGAAATATCGGGATAAAAATTATCCTATGTCATAACCCAGGTTATGGTCTACTCATGTGCAAAATTTTATACAAATCCGCTCAGCCGTTTTAGCATGAAAGCGTAACAAACATTTAAAAAAACTAGCCAAGTGCGTGTCGGACCACGCACAATGAAGGGTTCCGTAGTTGGGATGAATTTATCCCAAGAACAAACTTAACTTAGTAGTTGAGATACATCAATATACGTCACGGTTAATTCTCCAACTGCAAATGTAAGTTTGTAATCGCAATAAAATATTTTTTATGTGATAAAAATACAAATTATTATCCATGTTCGGACCTTTTACTTTATTTGTGCTGTGAGACCTTGCTTCCTGCCAAATTTTATGATTCTAGGTCAACGCGAAGTACCCTGTAAGTTTTGATATACTTGCGAGTATCAAAATATGTCACATAAAGGCTCGAATTTTTTTTTGCGTTGACTTAGAAGCTTTTTTTTTTAGAGTTCCAAGGGAACACAGATCGTATTTGATATTAATTTCAACTTGATACCTCTACGCGTTCTTGACAAAATGGGTCTTGACAGACTGACAGACGGACAACGAAGTGGTCCTATAAGGGTTCCGTTTTTTCCTTTTCAGGTACGGAACCCTAAAAATTAAATCTTTTCCCTTCATAATGTTAAGTTTATATTAATTATTAATACATAATTATCAACTAATACTATAAATGCGAAAGTGAGTTTATTTCTTTGTTACGCTTTCACGCTAAAACGGCTGAACAGATTTAGATGAAATTTGGTACATGGGTAGACCATGACCTGGTTAAGTCATAGGTACCTAAGTCAATAATTTCATAACAAAATACATTGTGTTGAAAATATTACAGTGACGATAAATTAGTTTAGGACAAAGGATACTTTTTATCCCGATATTCCCACGGGATCGAGACTTATGCGGGTGAAATCGCGGGGCGCAGCTAGTACTAATAATAAAGCTGAAGAGTTTGTTTGAACGCGTTAATCTCTGGAACTATTAGTCGGATATGAATTTTATTTTGCATTTGAAAGCCTGTTACATACATACATACATAGCATGTTAAAATCATAACTCTCCTCTGGTTTTGCCGTAGTCGGGTAAAAACTCCTTTTTTCGCAATTCAAATGTGACTCCATTTCTTTTTTGTGATCTATCATTCGTAGTGACAGTACTTGACATATTGATGTACTGTTGACGTATTTCAAACCTAAAAACGAATCATATAATTTAGCCCATTTCTTCAGACAAAAGATTATTATTAGTTGTAGGTATAAAAACAGATGTTCTTAGAAAATAAAATGCTTACATAATAATACTTTACAAGGCGGGAATAGATTGTGTTGGTTATGCTTTAGTGAAGGTGGAGAATTCGACTCACTATTATCATCATCTTATTGCTATTGGATTCCTGTAAAATGAGTTCATTGATAGCCCTGTGCACTCCAAACGTTGCAGGTACTGTTCAGTTTTGGTTTTATATTTCTTCCTATATTAATAAATTATTTAAAAGTCACCACGAAATCATAATAGAAAAATAATGTTATATTGTTCACAGGACTCACAAGAATACACACACACAGTCTAAATACCTATTCAACACTAATTGCATTCAATAATTACTTTAACTTGCTGAAGTACTTACTTTTTCTGTAAACAAAATTCTTTAGATCACGTAAATTTGATCGCACCGATTTGCAAAAAAATGACATAGATTCTTCGTCGATGAGCCCCATCGGGCGACTGATCTATGAATGAACGAGAGTGATGACAATACTTTTGATAGGCGAAAGAAGAGATGACGATAATGTGTGTCCGCTCGGAATAAAACAACGTATGTGCCAAAACGAAATGCCGTCTTTGTAAATGAAAAGTATTATTTAAAAAAAAACTGCTTTTCTTAAAACTCGAAACTCTTACTCTCTATGTTTTAAAGTAAATTCCATTGAATAACTCATAAGCGTTGCGCCATGATACTCAAAAAAGATAAAAATAGATAGAACCTTTGCAATTTTTTTGTATCGAGAAAATTTCATTGTATCGTGTATTCCTTTTTCAGGATACTAGATCATATAGTCAAAAATCATACACCAAAATGTTAAATCCTTATTCCAAATACTTTAAAAGTTACACGATAAAGAAAAAGCCCATTTTTTTCAATATATCACCTTAATGATGGGGGACTAATCGATATCTTATGAATATTTTAGCAGAACGGTGGATTATCAATACTGTAGTCAACTTTCAGAACAACACTACCTTTTTTCATTGTGATTTTTAATTAGGTAGGTACAATCGAAGAAAAGCATATCTGTACACTGTAAGGACTATTCTTGCTTGCAACGTTCGACCGCTATAGTAACGCTTACCTATGAAAAAAAGGGTCGTGTGCAGGGGATTTTGTTTTCAAAGTGGTTAGATACAGGGTTGTAACGGATGTCATATAACGGATGAGGATGCGGATGAGGATATCGAGATAATCGGGTTTGAGGATGCGGATGAGGATACGGATATTGGAAAATTCCTTATTGAGGATGCGGATGAGGGTGCGGATGCAGATGTCGTACAATAAATAGCCCTTGTTTTTTGTAGTATTTATATTTGTATAGGTTGTAGGTAATTATTTGGTAGGTAAAAAAAATTTAATATTAAAGTTGTTAATATTCACCGAGAGGAGGCCTGTGTCCCAGCAGTGGGAACATTATAGGCTGATTATGATATATGATGATGAAATTTGGTAACTTAAATTTCAAATTGTGGAGTCAAATGCAGTAACTTTAATATTCAAAATTAAGTAAATATTTGATAAAAAGTAACTGGCAGGCCGTTTCGCCTTCTAAGCGGTTTCTAAGTTCATCATAAATAAGGGCCTGCTCCACAAAATAATTGTTCGCTCGGGATACTTGCCAGAGGCGGTGATAAAAAAAATCGAATGATTTTATACCCAGTAAGCCGACGTAAACACAGAAGTAATATAATCTCGGCGGGATTTTATCGCGCACTGGATTTTCAACTCTTGGTGTTGAGCCGAACGTTGAGAATCCAATGCGCTGGGACGCACTCTCGTCCCAGCGCGTAGAAAAAACACTGTTGGATTTTTAACTCTCGGCGCTAAGCAGAGCGTTGAAAATCCAGTGCACGAAAAAAAAAAATTGTTGCGATTTTATCACGTCCGTGTGAACGTCGGCTAACTCAGATTGTGACATGTGACACCACAGTCGTGCCACCAGTGCCACGTGCGGCCGATCATCTGTCATAGGACAAGGACATTGTGAATTCAGCCAATAGTAACACGTAACTCACTTATCGGCCCGCCCATTTAGCTCGGCGCGAGTTTTTAAAAATCCACTATTTGTGCGAACAAGGTAGGGTCACAGCCTCATAGAAATTATGAGGATGCGGATGAGGATGCGGAGCTTTTAAAATCAAAAGTTGAGGATGCGGATGTTTTGCGGATATCAAAATTTATGCGGATGCTCCGCAGTTGCGGATGCGGATACGGATATCCGTTACAACCCTGGATATCAGGTACCATCGGGGTAACGCATATCTAACTTAGATATGCGTTACCCCGATGGTACCTAGGTCTACTCAAATTGTATTACCTGCCTGTATTGTCTCACGGCAAAGGCTGTCACGCTAGGTAGTTCTTTCTTCGCGTACTTTTATTTGGTGTGTTTTCAGTAGGTGTAAAATTTTCTCTTACCTTTTTTCTCCAGTTTATTGCATATTGTTCAGTGGGCCATGCAAGCAAAATTATAATTTGGTAACCCTAAATTACCGTACGAGGATGCTAACGGGTCACAACTACACTCTTAAACCGAAGTCCCGATAAACACGTGCGATATCAAGGTACAAGTATTTTTTTAACATAAATTAATTGACGTTGAAGATAGTGACAAGTCCCGAAAAGGAGAAAAAGTTAAGGTAGATACCTAAACGGAACCTAATAAATGTATTTTATTAAAGAAATTTTACATCAGAAAACCCTATTTTTTGTGTCCTCGAATCAGATATGTGGGAACACCACTTATCACCATATTTCCGATCGTTCACAATTCTGCGACTCAACGATCAAATGGTTTCGCTTTCCGATCGTAGCTAATGTGGTGGTTATCATGTCTTCAAGATGTAGAACTGTAGATATTCAGAGTCGATATAGACTGCCGGTGGGTAGACTTCTACGTATTGCAATGTATGTTATGAAGATTAGAACATCTCAGATAGATCAGTTTCCGGCTACATCGACAACGATGATATAAAACATATGACATAACGTGAAAGTATATTAAATCCAAACTTGATTACTTTTATATAACATCGATTCCCTTACAAAACGGTCTTCTGTACGACATGTAATTTGCAAACAAGAAAACCTGCTTTTTGGTATAATTTAACGTCCCTCCACTTACATGTGAATAAAAAAATAAATCAAAAAGAGCAAAGGCGTCGTCTGAGAGTCCAAATAAGGCCGTCAGCCTTGATCGCGACCGAGATTGCACAATAATCGCGAGTTTCGTTCGGAAACCGGTCGGAACATGAGTAACCGCGGTTTACGACCACAAACCGTCCGGAGTTTTGCATGAAACAAGATATTCATGCTTACAGTTGCGTTCATAATGCAATTGCATTGTCTTGTCATGTTCTTTTTTTAATTATGTTTTTTTTTGTAGTGGTTGGTGAGCTGTCAATTTAAGATTGACATGAGTGACTTTTGCAGTCGTTTGACACTGTTTGCACCACATTAGTGAATTAATCCTCAACCATAATGTCTTTCCTAACTTTAAGTTTATTTCGCTTAAAATTTACTGGCTCTTTTCAGTTAGTAATGAAGTATTTCCGTTATATTTAACAGTTATTTGTGAAGTGTACTAACCTCTAACGTCTCGTTGCAAAGTGGTAGAAAGCGAGCCGCCTGCCAAGGCCGCATCTAATAGGTTGATATTTTCCCGGCATCGAGTGACGATCTCCGTCTGTGCAACGAAAAAATAACGTTTGCAAAAAAGAAAAATAACTCAAAATAAAACATTTAAAGTAATATATTTAGCTGTTAACATATTTTACATTAACTTAATAATAATTACGGCTAACTCACTTTATTATCCATCACATCTTCGTCTTTGACAACACCATTCAAATAATTGATTTTACAATGTGTGTACGAGAACAAACATGCAGCATTCGTCTGTATTTATTCAGAGGTTTATATTTCAATGTGTATGCGAACATAATTCCCAAGCTTTCAAGAACTAAACGCCAAACATATATTAGAAAAAGCAGAAAAAGGCCACTGCAACGGTAAGGAAAGAGAATTTTGGATATTCCAAATCTGCGTTCTGATTTTGAATGTACTGTCTTTTGTGTAGTATTTAGAGTAGGGTGTTAATTGACTGAAACTCCATATTTAATTTTAAAATTTTGCGTTTATTTTTCAACCATTTATACAAAGATCACTTGGTTCTTTAACATTTTGTAAAAAAATAAGATCAATTAACAACCTATCCCTATTCAACATAATATTAATACATGTACAACTATACTGTGAGATGTAGGAGTTCAGTCAAATCACATATATTACAAGAAAAAAGTAATTAATATTATGTGAAGTTTAACGTAGCTAATAATGATACAAAAATACAACCAAAGATTAAGTAGACTATAGACAAAGTATTACTAATGTTAAGTACGTAAAATTATATCACTCATTAACAAGAATTCACGTTATTCAATAACGATGTACCAAGTCTAGTAAATAAATAGAAATAAATATTTTGAGCGATTGAAAATGATCCCTGTTTCCGAACTGACTCGAAAACGTCAAATGTGACAGCTGTCAATTTGACATTTCAAGTTTTCAGTCGTTAATAAAAAAACATTACTGCGAACGATTTTAAACCCAAGCGTTCAGTACCTCAGCACCTAACTTAAGATTAAATAATTAATAAAAATATAACGTTTTCCCAAAATGTTTGACTTGACCTAGCACCATGTTATCGCCACCAAAAAGATGAGGATGATTAAAAAAGAAAAAATCAGGCAGTTAGTAAAAAAAAACTACACAAATCACAATCACACAACAAACGTTCAATGTTAGTAGAAAGAAAAAAAAAAAACAAACATTTAAATGGAATAGAAAATGAATTAATTTAGTTGTGATTCCAATCATGATAGTTTCACTCGTGTACTAAAGCCAAAAATACTGATTGTTATCTAGTATAATAATCATATGAGCAAAAAACAAGAAAATAATTATAACATTGTGAAACTGTCACAATTTTGATGAAATAAATTAATAAGTTAGTAATTTATACTGCGATAGTCAGACTTACGTATTCACTAGCATTTATAGATTATAAACTATAAATGCTTGAGTTTGTACATAAATAAGTATTAATTTTTAATTACAACTATTCACACTATAAGTACTCATGTCATATATTGGAATGTCTATTAGAGATCGTACTCACTTCTAGCTACCTATGCATATCTGCTTACATTTTTACATGCATTTGTAAAATGCAGCTGAAACAAGCTGACAATTGACTATCAGAACAAACGTAACATTTCCTATAATTAACTATAAAAATGAGTTCGTTGTCAATGCGTATATATAGGCACGTATACGTTTTTGACGCGTCTGACGATCGCAGCGAACCTAATGCGAATACTTACATAAATAAGGATAAATATCACACAAGCCCAAGCCATATGTCATTGGAGATGTATGTAAACTATAACTAGGACGGAGAAGGCGGCGACGGCGAGGCAGAGGCGCGCGCGCAAGCATGCGGGGCGCCGCGTCACGCACGACATGGCGTCGTCGCTGTCAGAGTAGCTACTACTGAAATCTGTATCGAATTGTGTCCTTACGTAGTCGAACGCGCGCAGCAGGTCGGGCGAGGCGTCGTGGCGCGCCAGCTGCGCCTCGGCCGCGTCCAGCGCCGTGCTGGAGCGCCTCACCAGCGAGCGCACCTCCTCGGCCTCCGAGTCCGAGTCGCCGTCCCAGTTGCGACGGCTGTGCTTCTTCGGACTCGAAGACTCGCCCTCGGAGTCCGCGCTTTCTGTAGATCTTCGTCGCAGTTCCGACAGCACGATCTTTTGCAGCTCTGACTCCCCATCCTTGTCCGTTCTCCTCCGTCTGTTCAGCGAGTCTAGTATATCAGGGCGGTTGTTGACCTCAGTGTACTCTAGTGAGCTATTGATCTCATCGCTGGTCAAGTTCGAGCTGTGTCGTCTGCGGCTAAGAGCCTGCACGTTGAGTAGATCAAACTCGGGCGATCGCTTGCTGTTTTTGCGTTCGCTCTCCGAGGGTTTGCGGCGACGAACGCCTTCGCTGCTTTCGATGCTAGTGTTGTTTCTAGATCGTTCAAGACTGTCAAGGAGTGACTTTTTGCGTTCAGCGCTGGACATGGACTTTTTAGGTTTTCTGGAGGGCGTTTCTATGGGTGAGTTCCTGGTGGGTCGCTTGTATCGTGGGAGGCTTCGTTCGCGCGACACGTCGGAGGGAGGGCGGCGGCGGCGCGTACCGCTGGGGCTGGCGTCGTGCTCGGGCTGCGCCGACAGACTGGAGCAGCAGTCCGATTGCGAGTCGAGGAAAGCTCGGTAGTCGTCACCGAACTCTAGGAGACGACGCGCGGCATCAGAATCGGGAGCTTCCGAATATGGTTCCGAGTTGTATTTTTCCTGTTGAAAAAATAATTCATTGATAAGTGCATTCTAGAATGAGTATATAGAGGTTTGTTGGCTTTACTTATGAGTACGTTTCACTTTTAGAAGTGTGAGAAATATCCATGGGCGTTTGTAATTTTTAACTGATTATGACTGGTTATGATTTTAGGCACATAATAACAAAAGCATCAACCAACCTGATAGAAATCCCACGCCTGCTCCGAAAATGAGCTATGCTCCTCCGTTCCAGCAGTGACACTCTTATCAACATCAGAGTCTTTGTCTATAGACAAGTCCCACAATCGACTGGGGTCCCCTAAACTTAGGGCTATAAAGTTCCTCTCCCTCTCTAGACTCCTGGCTAGTCGAGGCCTGACGGGGCCTCCAGCTGGGCCTAACTTAAAGCTCGGGGCCACAGGTTCGGCCTCATTTTGTTCTGGAATGGCACTGTCGGGTTCCCGGGTCGATATGTGGGTCTTTTCGATGCTCTTGCGCAAATGGGCAATAGTTGCAAGTTGTTGCTTTATTAGTTCTTCGTCGCTATCATTGCCTGATGTTGATGTTGTGTCGAACCTGTTGAGGAAGCATATAGTGAATAAACTACGTTGATTCCTTATAGGTTATTAAGGGCTAAAGGGTTTGGCAAACCGTTTTGCTTAGATTCATGTTTGGAAAAATATAATTGTTTCATGTTCGTAGGTTATAAAAATTCCGTTTAACTAAGTTATTTGTTTCGGTTCAAAGAAATCAAACTAGTCAGTAAGAAGTCATTTACAAAAGTTATATTTTTTAACATGTAGGTACTCTAAGGAATACGAGGATCTTTTGGCGCTCGAATGACGTTGACAGGGGGGCGCTGTTGGTAAACATTTGTGCAATTGTTTTGTGAAATGTATTAAAAAACCAAGATGGTGGCCTTAGTTCCGATTTTGGCCACGCGCCAAAAGATCCTTGGCTTATAGTTATAGATGGCTGGTTATATTTTCAGAATGTGCTATTAAGGACTTTCACATATTTCCAAGGTTTTAGTTTTTGTTTTTACAAACCTGCTCTTCCTACTAGTAGCCGGATCACTGGCAGCGCTCCTCTCATGCTTATCCTCAATCTCAGGGCTCAGTCTCCCGCAGAAAGAGAGAGACTTCACCAGTCTCTCTCCTCTTCTCACGGCCGTGTTGTTACGGCGTAACTTCAGTCTCTTGCGCCGCAGCCAGCCATGTTTGTCACCTGCTTCGACGCAAGATGTGCACGCTTCTGTCATTGTGTTGGTGCTTGATACGTGGCCCTAATTGAGAGAAATGATGTTAGTGTGAGTTGTTGTTCAAAATTATGATTAGTAGGAATGTCGAAGTCAAGGTGAACAGTATGAAAATCTTAGTAACAGTTTAAAAAAAGTTGTTTTCGATATTAACGTTCTCATTGCAATGTTTTACTTTGAGTCGAGTTGGTGTTGAGTTGTTACGGTGTGCGACGGCCATATTATTATTAGTCAAATGAATCGATTTATCTATCACTTGGACCACTCGGTTCAGTCGATTCAAGGAGAGTGCAGATAAAACAGATGTTTGCTATAAACATTTAAAGCACATGAAGACAGTTAAATTAATCACAAATAATGAGATTTGAAAGCAGATAATATAAGATATTCCCATAGAAGGCATATGTTTGGCCTAATTTGCCGAAAAACACATATAAATAAGCAAAAATACCTGTACAGTAGTGGAACTTCCACGGAGTTTAGAGTTCGAGTTGGATGGAGTTACTCTTTGAGGAGACGCGAGGGTGTTCAAAGCAGATTCAGAGATGGACATGTTGTGCGACATAGCGGCAACGTCGCCGGCTGTGGGCGTGGCTACCAGCGACGCGCCTGCGCCACTCAGCTGTGACAGGCAGGAGACTGACCACGGCCGTGCACTGTTGCCAGCTCGTTTCTTGCGCAGTGTCACCTAAAGCGAGAGTTTTCCTCAACCGTTTGTTATATACAATGTGCTTGAAGTTAGTCAAAATCAGTGCGGTAATGTGATTTGAAAGTTATCTCTGAAGAATAAGATCTAAATTGGTAAAAACCATTAGGTATTCCCTAATACTATAGTGAAGATTCAAAGTAAAAGTTAATCAGAGATCTGAAGTAACTAACGATGCTATATTTATAAATATGAGCAGAAAATAAGAACTGTATAACATGAAGTTAAATCAATTAGTAACAAGTAGTCACACAAAGCGTTTACGATATTAGTCATTATTGCACGTAAATAAAGTCTTTTTTACCTTGGCATGGTGTGTGGGAGTTACAGTGCAGGTGGAAGTGCTCATATCCATAGATGAATGAATGTTTCGTTCTTCAGATGTCAGGGATGTGTCTACTTCGCTTTCGGTTGTGTATTCTCCTGAAGCGTCATAGCTTTCCGCGCCCTGGAAAAACAAGATGGCAATAAGAACATTTCAATATACGAAAATATTGGAGAAAGGACTAACTACGCTTGGTGGTGTTCGGGGATTCTAGTAATTGGAACCTAGAGTAAGCACAGATGAATACAGATGGGACACTCCGCATTTCTGTATATGTAATAGTATAAGCTATAATTAGGTACGGTATTTCTATTTTCTTAATGTCCCTCAGAAAACTTCGTGTTTCATCAGTCGTCGGATTTCTATCAGTTGCCCTTTGCACTTGGTGCAGACTGGACGCTCTCAATCGACTTGGAAGTATATGGACTTGTTAACACTCTTTTAACTTAATGTAATTTATTTTAAAAATGAGAGGAAAGCTGCTAAAGTTGCAGGTACGACAGATAAGAAAATAGTTTTACAGCTCTATTTAGTTCACACGGAAATCAAAACACAACAACAATAAAGTACTTAGATCTGAATTCAAATGATTATACACGATAAATCTAATAATAATTGATGGACATGGAAATTTGCATTCGTTTGTATTCGGAAATGCGATGATTCCCGAGGGACATTAAGAAATTAGAAATACAGTAGGTGATGGGCTCGACTTGTCGAATTCAGTGGGCGTAACGTAGTCAGAAGATATAAGAATTACGCGATGGAAAGAGAGGCAACTTCGTAGTGAATATAACTGTAGGTAATTATGGTTTTATTGGTTATTATTATTTGGTTTTAATATATATTTTTAGTTATAAATTTTTGTATTAGTTTAAGAAATAAATGATATTTAATTTAATTTAATTAGCGCGGTGCAACCAGAATTGCACTTTATTGTGTCGTAGCAAGAGTCGCTTTTTATTTAAATGATTTTGCGGAGTGTCCTATCTGTACTTATCTGTGGTACTTATAAGTCATAAAGACTCTAGCTTGAATAAAGAAAATAAAACAGCATCTTATTTTTTAAAAACTTCTTATAAGAAATATAAATAAATTTTGTTTGAAAAAGATTCCTATAAGAAGCTATAAATCATAAAACTAGGTGGAACAGGTAATAAATCTGTTTAAAACTAACTGTCGAAATTGCAAATTGGATTCAATTGACTCTCATAACTACATAAATAAATGGGGTCTCGTTTATGAATTATATCACCAATTTCATTGAATAAGAGTCTCTCTATTTTTAAATGATTCAACTGACCTGATTATTATCACTCTTGCCTTCCGAGCTCTGATTCAACCACTCCTTGATTCTCGACATTTTGTTTCTACTGACATTCTTCCCTTCTTCTTCAAACGATAGCGGCTTAAAACTCCTTGGTCCCTTTTTCTTCGACAGCGCTTGTTTGTGTACCAACTCTTCAGCCTGATTCACTAATCTCTCTATATCCTTACATCTTTCTACTCTAAGCAAATCAGGGGTCGATGACTCTAGTTTCGGTTTCGGCGACGGTGGTTTATCTTTCTTGTCATCTACGGGTAATTCACACTGGATTTCAACCGATGACGTCATTATATCAGTCGAATCTTCATTCCCAATTTTAGCACCACCAACGTATGTCCATTCTTCCTCTGAAGATTCTTCTTGTGACTTTTCGGTTTCTATCATTTGTCTGTCTGAATCAGTGTCGTGGTGTTTGAAGTAGAATGTTGCTAGATGTTTCGATTTACGGTCTGTTTGATTAAATTTTGATGTGTCTACTGGCTTTTTCCTTTTAATAACAGTCGGAGGAGTTTTCAACTTTTCTTCTATACCCACGTTGTGCACTTCTAAGCCTGCAAAAGAAACTAGTGCTATATAATCGAATGTAAATATGCATTCTTTATTTGTTTGTGAAACAGTGGATTTTTAAGACAATAAACACAATGCTATTGTTTTTAAATTCAAATCAGTCATAGTTGAGTGTGTTTATGTGAAAATGGAAAGCAGCGTTGTTCATTGATAGTTAATGAGTGTTCCAGTGAGAATCTATACGCCGTTGTTTATAATGGCAAGAAGGGAAATTTGACCTATTTAAATCTGAACAAGGAGATATATAACAATGCTTGTTCAATTTTAGATGGTGCTGTTTACGGACGAAGCTTTTAACAATCGGATGGCAGACCGTGTGCTGAGTACGGGTTTTATGAGTTCTTATGGGAGCGTTGGAAATTTGGGATGGTGCACCATGACACGCCTTTCATGCATGGCTCGTGACATTCGGATATAAGGCCAGGTACAATATGGCCGATATAACTTGGCAGATCCGAATTTCGCGCAGAAGGCCGCGCAATAACATTTTTTAGGAACCAAACGGTGACATGAGGCGAATGTGACATGCGCGAAAGTTAGCAGAGGCTATGTTCAGACCTGCCAAGTTATATCGGCCGTATTGTACAGGTAAGCTTAGCGCCGCGCGAGAGAAGAGAGAAGGATTTTGGGTCCACGGGCATCTTGATGTTCTCAGTTCAACGTTTTACAATTTTACACTTTATGACACTGACAATAAAATGTGTTATTTAATGTCATCAGAAAAGCGTTTGCACTATCCTACTGCCGTTCAACGCTATGCTTGATTGTGACCATAGAACTGCCAATGGTGCTTTATAGTGGTGTGTTTCTTACCGTCCACATGGTCAGTAGCGGGCACAGTCTGGTCCGTGGCCCTGGCAGTGACGTCACAGGCGCCGGGCACACGTCGTTCGTCCGCCATGTTTGTGTAGCGCGTTCGCTCCAGTTCCGACTCACAGTCTGACCCGAAGCCGCGCCACGTGTACGTTAGCACATATTCTTGTTCCTCCTGTAACAATTGGAAATGGTTAGTATCTGCAAGTAAGTGGCGGAAGTTGTGGAAACGGTGGAAAAGAATATTTGAGCTCTAGCTAATGTTTGGTTGGCATAAAGTCTGGTCAGAAGTAGATACCACAGGACCGATGGTTTAGATCCAAAGAGCATATGGGAAGTGAACAACACCCATACCGATCTCCAGGCTTTTGGTGCGCCTTGTGGGTTTTTGTGCTACAAACGAGACTGAATAGTTTGACTAGCTTTTGAAATAGGAACTTTTAATAAACGATTTTTGAAACTATTCCTCTAAAGCAGATTTAAGGGCCGGTATTTACCAAAGCTGAGAGGAGAGAAGACGTCTTGAACTACCCAATAAGTTTGCGGTATTTTGACATATTTAGCTTAGCTAACTATTTTAGGTATTATCTAATGCGGTAATCTCCGCTCCGCTTGGATGCCTGTTCTTACACGTTTGTACTTATACGAACAAAATCGCCTTTGCCTTGCTTATAGTATAAAAAAAAATTGGCAGTCTATTCCTGTCAAGCTGTCAAGCGAGCTGTCTCTCGTCTACCTGATCCGTGGCTGCTTTAGAGCTGGTTCTAGCCTTGTCTATAGATTTAGAAGAACAAAATACAGTCTATTCCTCTCACCTCAGACGCAGACTGCCTGCTGTCAAGCGAACTGTCTCTACGCCTTGCATTGACCGGGGTCCGTTGACTGCGCGGAGACCCTCGTCTACTGAGCCGTGGCTGCTTTAGAGCTGGTTCGTCGTCACTGTCGCTTGCAGCTTCTACTGAGAGACAACCCTGGAATAAGGGAAATTGAGGAATTAGTCATGGTAGTCATTTGTAAAAGATGATGTATTTTCAATGCTTAATGAAAAATATCAGTAAATCGAAAAATAAGAGGCCATAAACTCGTTCGCATATGAACTTGTATGTTATCAATCCTGATCCATTCCTTAAAAGATGCTTACGACGATTCTGCCGTCCTTACGAAAAGTGCAATAACTCGAGTTTTGCGCCGAATTGAGATAAGTACATATTCGGAATTTGCAGAAAGAGATCTATATATTCTTTTTAGAGACTTTACGTATCTATGACGAAGCCGGTTTTAATACTAAAACTAACTGCAATATCTAGTAGGTACAAACAAACCAAAAATAAAATCTTTACCCGCGTTTTTCTCGAAATCAGGTTTAATCTGGTTATTGCACTTTTCGTAAGGACGTCAGGATTTTACACAACCTGTCAAAACAGATTGCGGGTACAAAAAGCTAAAACAGATTATATCTACGACTAATAGGTACAGTTTTTATTGCATCAGGTACTCGTATAAAATACAAAGTGTAACTTCATTTAATGAGGTAATCCAATCCAGAATTACATCACACACTTGGGTTTATAGTCAAACAACTTATTCCCAAGAGCATTCAAGCATACTCCGATCACACGCTTATATTCCAACGTAGTCAAAACGTCATAAAATCCTCCGATATTTACTGCTTCCATTCATACGATGTTCCATCAAATCCATTTAAAAATTAATTTACGACCAATAAAAGTCATTTTAAGATCCCGCAGATATTTATAGGGAACCACAAAACGGTTTATGTTAACCCTCAAATAGCCGTAATGGTCTGAACTATCCCTATGCGAACTATTAAATGGGTCAACGGTATCCTAGCAACGAGGAATCATAACATGGCCTCAGAATTAAATTATTTAGTATGTGAAAGGTCACGTGACTAACCCTTTAATGTTCATGCGGTCTTAAATAATATTCTTTCGCAAAAAAAAAATGTTTATGTGGCTCTATACTCTATAGCATTCGTCCTTGGTCGGTTAAAATGTGCTTTGTGGATTTAGATTTCAAATCGTCTATGGTCAAGTAAATTAATATTATTTTAAATGGTGTTTTATTTTCGTACTGCAATCGTTATTGTAGCTCTTCGGCTACGCCTTTAAAAATAGCCATAAAACTGGTGTTTCAAAACAATTGATGTTCACTTTCGTTGAAGTACTTAGTTTCAATGTGATTCAAAGATAGATGGACACCAAATTATTGACACCTACGTAAGCTTTCTCAAAATAACAATAGTAATAAAAACTAGTAGCATTCATAAATAAGACCTTAAAGCCAGTTATCAATCAGAAGCTATTAAGGTAAATCTACGGGATTATCGTCTTATCAAAAAATATTACCATAACAACGATCAATTGACTTAAAAATAAAACTTCAAACTCGGGATCAGAGTGCTACAAGGATATTTTGGCGTCTCAGTGACATGACAGAGGGGCGTTTTTGGTAAACATTTGTGAAATTGTCACAGAAATTGTATTGACAAAACCAGATGGCAGCGTTAGTTCCAATTTTGGCCACGAGCTAATAGAACTTTATAACTACTATGTATATTCCCCAGCAATTTTTTTTTTCATATATCAACTAATTTCTAAGACAAAAAAAAACAAGTGAAAGTTAAAATCCTCACCCTATCGCCATTTCACTCAATTGAGTGAAATGGCGATAGGGTGAGGATTTTACCTTCAATAGAAAGGGATGATTTAATTCTCTACACAGCTTGTGGTCTAGTCGTGTTTGCAAACAGCACCGGGCGGTTGATTAGTCTATTGTGTTGGTGAGAAATTGTGCAAACTTGTATGGAGTTGCATGCGCTTTTTAGGAGAAAGGGGGAAACGTAATGCATTTCTATGGGTCCCTGATCATGCATTCGTGATGGTAGTTTATGAAAGAGACTTAACAGGGGAAGCGAATATCTATTCTAGTGTTTGGATATGGGGAAGTTAGGAACAGATAAGTCTTAAATTCAACATTGATATTAATGTTGATTTGTTTGGGTTTGATTCTAAACGTAGTCAAGATGAAGAAGAGTTGTCGAAGGTTAAGTAATCCAGGATAAATGCTAACTTACAGAAACATTTAACAATAAAAGGTTATGATCCTCTTTAAATATTTTTTTAGGATGAGAGATATCTGGAATTGTAATAATTTTCAAAAAGCTGTGCCACCATACCTGATTATCAATCCTAGCGAGACACGCTTCCAGATGGCACTGCCACTCAATCGCCCGCAGGTACAGCAGATGCCAGCGTCGTTCAAGCGCACGCGCAGCGTCACCGCCGCCGCACAAGCGCACCACCGAGCTCACGATCCGACCGTGGCATTCCACGTCACGTTGCAATACCTGAGAAAGAATGAAATAGAAGATGTTATTGATGTATTCAAACTAGAAACTTCTATAGGTAAGGTACCGATTTCATCAGTCCATACAAAGAAACCTTTGGCAACAACCTTAAGGAAAGCCCAAATAGATATCTCGACGTCCCAGAACAGACATATCTGGCCCAAAACGTAATGGATAAGGCTAGGCAGAGGGAGACTGAGTTACTGAATATATCTTCTTCTTAGCGTATCAATGGCAAATAAGGTTGTGAAAATTCAAATATTATTATGTTTAGGCCAAACCGCCAAAGCTAAGGCTAACCAAAAATCTATAGTTAGAAAGAAAAACGTAGCTACTGAGTAAGCAGTTGAATCAAGTTGACGTTAGCATTTAAAAAAAAAACAGTGGCACTCCGGGAGTGCCGACAGAAGTGAAAACTTGAACAATATCGCCTTGGTGGAAGAAAAATACTTGTATAGAATATTGGTCCGTAATCTTATCTAAATAAAGAGCACAATCGCATTTACAAAAAAAAAATCCAAACCCTTTAAAGTAAAAATACTTGCATAGGTGGAACATTGATCCGTAATGTAATATAAATAATGAGCACAATCGCGTTTACAAAAATGAGGTGTCGGTAACGGTGTCGCGAGTTCAATTGTTTTTTCCCATCTCAAAAAGCCCAACGCGCCTATAGAAGTTTTCACTTCAAAAATTGTATGGCAGTAACAGGGTTGGTCAATCTAGTAACATTACAGACATCATTTGTTGCTGCTATTTCATTGTTTCTTATTTTGAAAGAGAGATCACTATTCCGATATAAAGCATGGTTAGGTGAACAAATTGACAAAACATAAAAACCTTTTAACAAACACAATGCTTTTATCGATACTCATCAAAACAAGAATGCGGATCTCATAATAAACAAGATCATAGTTTCCGATACGAAAATACGTTGCGTAACACAGAACCAATACTTTAAAAAGGCCGGCCCTAGCCTTTACAACGAAAAAAGTAAAAATAACCTCAAAGTTTACACAATAAAAGATGGCGGTACCAAAGACCGACCAATCAAAATTAACAATAGCCGTTGACACAATAAGTCAGAGCCATTTAGTCGAAAAAAAAATATATTTGAAAATCGAACAAAGGGCGGAACGTGCTCTGGTAGTAGCGCACGCGCATCTGAGTATGACAGCCGATATTACGGTGTTTATTCAACAATGGCTTCAAGAAAGACGGAATTCCTATTTGAAATTATAAAATTTTCCTGTTCAGAAATAGTTTCAAATAGTTTTAGTGTCCTAAAAATTCCACTTAAAAAGTAGTAGGTAGAACTTGTTATTGGCTCGTGGTCTTAAATAGCGTGAAATCAAATAGTATACCTGTCACGTCCTGTTCGCATTTTAGTAACTTATATTCAGTGTTCAATAATAGGAAATCTAGTGTCAGTATTATTCAGCAAAAATAATGAAATAAAGACCTAAAAAAACGATGATAAGCAAAATAACCGAACAAGTCGAATTACAACACTTTAACGCCAAATTAAAACGGAATATTCCGAATATCCAAGTAGTGATCTAATCTTAGAATGAACACTATAGTCCCCGATAACGTCGAATCCGACAACATTGGCTTATCTGAAGTAAAAGATGACATCCCAAGACATGTCGACGGCTGGCAACAGTTTCTTAGTGAGATGAACGACTACAGATCGCATCAGTTCAGTAACAAACTCGCGAAGGGATACCATGTTTGGTTTTATCTTGAGACAAGGACAGTTTAAGAGGTGTAGGAAATGTTTAGTGTCTGATGGGTTAAGGGATACGATTCTAGGAACTCTGTTTTAGTCTTAATACTCATATTAAGACTAAAACGGAGTTCCTAGAATCGTATCCCTTAACCCATCACATAGGGTATAACTGATCAAAAACCTCAGTTTTTGATCTGTTATACCCTATGTAATTGTTTCTGGGTCTATTAATTCGCAAAACAATGATGATTGGTCCAGATTAAAAAAAATATGTTTAATGACCACCAAATTGTGTTGCACTTTAAGTACTTGGAATATTTTTTCTGAACGTGAAACTAGACAATAATTATTACAAGCAGAGTGGGTTCATCCTCGAATTAAATCTGTTGTAATAATTATAACTTAAAATGCTAATAACACCAGTCCAGGCTTACCAGAGCGCTGTGGCTGCTCTAGCGTTGCATCCATATAAATCAGTGGCGTGCGTTTCATAAAGACAGAAAGACACTGCCTACCCTAGTTCTGATAATAGATCTAATATTATTTTATCAATAAACAAAACAAATCATAAATCAGCTCCACCTATCGAGTGCCGGTGGTATCATCAATCGAATTTCGCATCATCTCGATTCGCGCTGCACTAGCGCCGCCTCGCCTCTGCCACGGTAAAGACACAAACTATTCGTCTCTGAATGTTTTTATGTGTGCTCTCGTGGTAAGTCGTATTTAATGTGTGTGCGTTCCTATAGCTACGCGGGCTTTGCTGACACACAATGACAAAAATCACGCACACAACTGCAAGAAAAGCCAGTGTCTTTTTGTAGTTATTCTATACAGCTAAGACGAAAAATTACGACTCGTACCGAACATTACCGAAGGAAAGTTTGCTATGCAATGCAAATATTTTAGGAAATAACGTTGTTTCATTGAATTTTATACATTTAGATGACCATAATTTTTTGTCGTATAACCTTTTTTACCCTTTATTGCCCGTTTTACTATAGTTGCCATATTGTTTGACGTGCGTTGTGTTTGTGAATACGCTATCAGGTAATTAGAATTTGATTGTTGTTATTAGTGTAAAATGGATAATATTGTCTGTGAAAGTTGTTCAGATGGTGTGTGTATTGAGAAAATAAAACATGATGCGTTTTCAAAACTATATTTCGGTGAAAAAAAAAACAAGTTATCGAGATAGGTCGTGGTACACCGGATTTGCAATTAATACAAATTAAAGGTAAAGTCAATCGTAAATTCAATAAAAAACAATATGATTCATATCATTGGCTGACAGGTTGCATACACAGTACCTAATCGGTTATTTTGTTTCGTTTGTCTACTATTTTCAAATAATAAAACCGTCTGGAACGACACCGGTTACGCTGATATTCATAATTTTCCTACCGCCGCGAGAAAACATGAACAATCTGAAAAACACTTAGAAGCTTCCCTTAAATATCACACCTTTGGAAAAAATCGTATAGAGACGCGTTTAATCATCAATCGACAAGACGACGCGACGAACCAAAACCAACGTGCAGTATTTTTGGTGAGTAAAATTTTCTGCCTACCCTGTCTTAAAACTGTGTGCACGCCACTGATAAATAACAACCAGATGGATGCAGCGATTACATACCAAATTACGAATTTATCGAGATCGTTGGACGTCGTTTCGATTCCGATTGCATGGGAAAACGATACGGAATAGAAACGAGAAAGTTAACTATTAGAACGGACAGTTGCTTAATTCAAATCAGACATAATTTGTTGAAGATGCTGTTTCCTTGATAGCTGGAGAGTTTAAAGAGTTTACGTAGACTAGACACTTGTTAAAGCAAGGCCCAAGACTAATCTGATCCCGTACTCAAACATAGTAAAGCGGAAAGCTGTATGTTCATTTTTTTGAGCGTTGAAATGCTTTACACCGTAAATTATATTTATATTAAACGCATCAATTTGTAGTTCACCGTTTACATCATCTTTGACATCTTTCGACCTGTCTCCTATAAACTTTGTTATATGAAGAAGAAACTTAGTAAACCATAAAATATTCTCACATAAGTTGTTAGAAAATTTTGTTTACTTACTTTACATGAAACTTAATATCATTTTATAGCTTTGATTATACTTTTATAGCTCCAATTGCAGGCTATTGAAACGAATATAATATCCTCGCCCACATGAAGAGATATTTTAGTACAAGTTCATTTTCCATTGATGATAAAATAATATTTATTTTCACACGTTATTTGAACCTAATAAGAAATAACGTAGTGGGAGGTTGAGATTTTTCTCACTTATTCTAAAATAACAAGTTTTATTAAAGAATTTCAAAGATGCATCGGAAACTACGGAGTTATTTTAATTACATTTTAAATGGGATGTGTAAATATGGCTATAGCTTGTTTTGAGATTCAAAAGATTTATATCAGTTTTGATGTTAAAATAATATTCCAGTGAGAATTAATAATTCTAACGAATTAATTAAAAAATAATAATTTCTAGCAGCCCAGAGTCTGGATTTGTTTCCGGAAGATGGCAATAGGCTAGCCCCTATTACATGGGACTTAAACATAACTGCCGAAATGCGGTTTTACTTTAGCTACTCCTCTGCCTAACCCTTCGGGGACTAAAGGCGTTATATTATGCATTATCTAATTCTTTTAAAATAAACACATTTGACCTTAGTGTTCTGTCTCTTATGTCAATTCAAAGATATAATAAAATGACTTCTTGAAATACTGAGAAATAGAGATCGACTTACACCCATATTAGCACTGCACATTCAAAATCCATTAAGCAATTCAATTCTAAACGGACAAACGATTAACATTAAACTACTATCGCAATTACAAATCCTAATTACCATCTTCTCATTACCTCGACAATTACAAATGAGTATAAATTCGATATAATTATCACCTTAGACGAAGTTTAATACCAAAAGGTCGTAAAAGTCAAGGCGAACGATGTCATTTGGCATTTTCTTCGCGATTCTATTCGTGATATGCCGAGTTGTCGAGTTCAGACACTTGGGTCTATTGAAACGTCATAATGATTAGTAGGTGTTGTTGAATGCATGTTGATGATGTTATTAATGTATTTACTAATTGTTTGTTGGGTGCAGGGACATTTGGAACTAAATGTTTTACTTAAGTAATGCAGACCTAAGATGATGGCACTACTTTGCCGACAAGTGCTAGTAGGTTTCAGTCACCCACAAGCAAAATTATTAACAATTTGTTTAAATTCTTTTACCTATTTCCCATTCGAAGCTACCTAAGTGCGATAGTGGCGCCCTCATTTCACACAGACTCTTTTATGTCGTCCTGTAAGTGGCTTTTAAACTGGAGACAGTGAAGGTAAAGATCTGATTATGATTTATTACAGTTAGTTACTAACAATTTTGTGTAGGAAATGAAGCAAAATGAGTATGTAAGGATCGTAGAAGGTGGCGTTCTGGCTATCTCCATGGAAGAAGGCGTGTGTTATGTATGTATTTTTATGTAGATGGTTAGGGCTGATTTTGCAAAAACAAACATTAATTATCAGAATGTTATTGATTGTGTTTTTCTAAATTTTTAAAGACGGGTCAGTCAGGCAGTGTTGCCATCAGAGAAATTTATTTTATAGGCAAAATAATTATGCAAATCTTAAATGTCAGTTTATTAATGGAAAGGCGTGTTATTCATCAGTTCAGTAATAAAGTTTTAGTACACTATTAAAATCTTTAAGCTCCTATAAAGCATCTTTCGCTTATGATTGTAATGAATATTAGAAAACTGGCGAATATGTTCTTAGAAAAAAACAGAAATATTCCTAGGAATAATCATCAAATTGTGGAACCAAACTTGTATTTTAATCTAGGCAACACAGAACGGTAACCAGTCATAATATGTATTTCTCTGACCATAAAGATAATGGTCAAAGTTTTAGTCTTGCATAAAAAAGTCAAGTGACCTAACATTACCGTATGTTAACGGTATGTTTTAAGTAGCTTTAAATATGATGTTGTTTTTTTGGGTTACGTAAGTGGTCAAAGACGAACATAAAAAGAACGAACTACTTAAACTGAAAAAGATGACTGAAAGAAGAAAAAAAAAAAAAAAAGAAAAGAAGATAAAGAAGATAAAAAAAACAATCTGCCTAGCCTATTCCCAACTATGATAGAAAAGAATAAGAAGAAGTTAATAGAAAAGAAATAAAAACGACTATATAAGTCAATATTATTTGCCCATAAGTTAATGCAACTGCCAATATATCTAAAAGCTGCATCATCAACAGTATTGTTCCACCCACTGTAGATAGTCTTCTCTTTGTGCTATCTAAAGTTTCCATTGATTCGAAACAGTATTATATCAAATACAATTTCTCTTCAAACTCCATCAAAATATTATACTTTGAAGCAATATTTTCCTTCAGTAAATGGTTTCCAATATCAATTGACGTAAAATGATCATTGACTTGAAGAAGCCATGTTAAATCAGTTCACCATGGCGATAAAACTGTTCAATAGGATTACGCAAGTTGGGAACAAGCTTACCGTTGTGCTTAGCCGAGCCACGATTTTGTTTTTATTGGATTTCGAAGTTGCAACAGCTACCAAGTTATATCTTGGAAAGAAGTCACTTTTATAGGCAATACTTGAAACTTGAATGCTAAGAACAGTAAAAGGTATTTTTCGAAGTTTAATATTTGTATGGAATAAGATAATGACTAGTGGAAATCAAGAAAACTAGTAAATGAAGATGATTTGAAGATAGCTAATGAAGATAACATAGAGACTCTGAATGCAGAGGCATGGCCATAGGATATTTGTGTAACTTGGAATGGTATATTCCAAGTTACACAAATATAATATACACTTTCACTCATGCTAATGAAGCACTAGATGCAAAACATCCCATAACGTTGTATTCTACTCTCATATTTGGCTTTTATTTCCATAGACAGTCCACTATTACCTCATAATTATGACATCTCTTCTTATTTACTTTCGATATCACAACAATAGCTAAATCCGTTTCCTATGCATTGTGCTGACAATAATAATTGTCTTCCATGTCATTATTACCGGTTGTGGCACAGACGTCATGTACAATGGTTCGACTATCATGTTGCAATAACAATTCAGATGTTTGACCTAAAATCAGACGTGTTTTATCACCTTAATGACAGATACAAGAGAATGCTTCTTTGTTTTATTTTTTTAGGTATGACAGTTGTACATGATTTGGGAACTTTTCATTTTGTTTGTAAAATCACACTGTAGCCATGATTGGGATTAGTATTCAAACAATTAGTACGTACCATAAATGCTGGTAAAACAAAGTTATCTGGAGGCTACGTGACCAAAGTGTAGCAAGTTTCTGGGAACAGCATTGCTGTGTTTCGGCAGTTAAAGGTAAGATAGCCAATTCCTCTGTGGTTGAGGATTCGGGGTCATGCTCGCTTCTACCTTCGGCCTGATCATCACTTACCCACAGGTGAGATGCAGGCCAAGAGCATTCCCGTTGTGGATTAAAAAAAAACTTTTACAGGATAGTAAATAAGCATAATTATGTTCAACACATAAAATCGTTTCTCTATATGTAAAATCAGTTTAATATCTTTTCTACTGTCTAGATTTTGAGTTAAAAATGAGCTGACATTTTGGCCAACCACTTATTACGTATACCAACTGTTACGAGTTACGACCATTAAACATAGTCCTATTTGAATTTACAATGACTTTAAGTAGTTCCTTTTTATCTCATGAGTATGTACAACTTAATTTCTTTCTCTAAAGAGATCGTAGGCGATACAAAGCAGAAAAAAAAATTGCGTACATTTTTTTTGGACACAAATTATAATTACTAATTATTGGTTACAGTGGAACACGTGTTAAATATAATTTTAGAGGGACAAGATAATTGTAGGCTGTCGTCAAGGCATAATGGTGGTAATTACATTAAAGTATTAACAAGGCCGAATGTAGAAGTTATTCAAAGACGGATGTAAAAATATCTTGAGGCTATGTTGAGCCTATTCCTATATTAAATATGGAATGTGATCTCATCTTCTTTGAAAAAATAGCAATGAGTAATTGTGATACTAACATATCATCAATGTAGAAGCTTGTTTGCGAAGCTGTGAAGAAAGTTGTGTTTCTTTGAATGGGATGGCATTTATTAGAAATTTATTAGACTGATTTGGATCCTTAAGTTTTGGACAGCTATTCACAATGATTGCTTTAAGAATATCCATGAAAAGCTCGTTAAAGAATGTCAGAATTTCAAAGGGATCTAACATAGCCGTGAGTTGTAACCGTAACTACAGCATTTCATATTCATATTACCCTTTTGTAATAAACAAAAGTGTTAATAAATTCTTTAAATTTATTTGACCCCAGTTTACCATATCTATGCCGTTCGTTTTAATGGATCTCTAATTGTTTCTTAGAAACACATCGTACGATTTGCCATGTCCTAAGGACATCGCAGAGAATAAGAATAGAATATACCGTTTTAGTCTTATCCCAGAAAATAATAGACGCTGCCAATAAAATGTAAAGGATTTCATGCATAACATTAAATCATTTTATTACAGGTGTAAATCATTTCCGATTCGCATATCCCAAGCGGAAATGATACAAACTTAATTTGAAATTCCATTTTTCTTTGTGTCAAGGCAATAAAATTTGCAAATTGATTGTTCTAACTGCACGTCAAGTTTACGTCAAGGTCTAAACAGCGCATGCCGGCGGAGTCATCGTCCGCTGCCGACGGATTTAGCCGAACGGTAGACGGAAATAGCCGAATGTGAAGAAATATGCGCTTGTCCGCGTTTCTGCAAATGTTTAAGGTGAGACGGGGTGCGGACGCGCGGTCAATGGCGGACTATACCTGTGTATAAAATATCTTGAATTCTTCACCTTTTTGTAAACTAAATTTACGGTTACTAGAACAGACGTAATAGTTTAGGATTTCATCGGGTTTAAACTGCATATAACTTCAAACGCAAGACGTGTTAACGGTTACAGAAATTGTACACAAGAAAAGCACAAACTTAAAGACATTAAACTAGAATTTGTATGGCATGCAAGTTGACACATTACTGTTTCAATTCATATCAAAGTGCAGTGTTCTCGGAATAATGACACGACATTCACGTACATTTTGTTCACGTTCAAGTGCGAAAGCGCCGTTGACACATGTGACATTTACAAGCGCCAAAACAATACTTGAAACCTTATGACCTATCACGTTTGACCATAAAGAAGATGCTATAAAAGTGAGCATATCAATAAAAGATATCAAGAAATATAACTGCAAAACAGTTGATAGCGCGCTAGAAATCACTTTGTGTCATCGAACTCAATTGAAGGAGGATCGTTTCCAAGTTCGATATCTTTGTGGTCTCTATAACAGGTAACTTGACCAAGTTCTTTAACAGGAGTATCTGTATTCTTGTGATATCTGGTATTTCCCAAAACACTTGAGCTTGAATGATGATAAGGATCGCAATTACGTCATTATTTTGATATCAAACCTCGTTGAAGATGATTTCAGTATTAGCCTTTTTGAGACTCTTTCCTAATATTGCGGCCGTGGACTTTTTGAGTATCGATACAACCTTAACTTATTTACTAATATCGACGAAATCACCATTGTTCGATTCGAGCACGTGCACTTTAAGGTTAGTGATAGGACAACGGACTGTTATGGCGGTTTTGGCTTCAAGGTCTTTCGCATTCCTAGCTAATTGTCTTTCAGCTATAACGTTGTTCACGACTTAGTCAGTATTGTTTTCGTACTGTTCATAAACCTTGAGTCCCTATTGTGCCATTTAGTATTATTTGTCGTAACTTCGTAAGAGCATGCTCATTTAAGGATTTAGCTGCTGCTAATTTCGGTGAAATGGTTTGATAATTGAAAGGGACATTAACTTTAGTGTGTGGTAACTGGTAGCTCATATGCAGATGCAATTATAAGCCGTGCGTGGATAAACATTCCGGACACGACTGTAATGAATGAGTAGCTGGTAGGTATATCGACCGTCGGCGATGTAAACAGGGGCAAAATTAAAAACCATATTTAAATATTAAGTCTAGTCTTAGCTCCGATCTAAAACTCCATCCGTTTCAAACTCCAGCACGAAAACCTTGAATCGGCTCGTGCGATATCCGAGACCAATCAGCCGCAATTATGCTGTCGCTATTTATCCGAGTATCCAAGAACTGCCCACTTTGAGGTGCCGCTGTGTAAATCATTGGCAGAGAAATCAATCTAAAAGGTGCCGTTATAATATGGGTTATGTCAACGCAAAAGGGACGGACGGACGTTGGACCGGATTGAGGTACGCAATTTTCCCACTACATACGCCTAGGATATTCTCTATTTACTGTTAATCAGGGCTGGTAGGCAGGTAAAAAGGGCAATTGCTGTATAGCCAGTGCAGTGAAGGTTCTGCAATTTGAAAATAAAAAAATTGTATGCACAAAAAAAACTCAGTAAGTACCTTATTTTGAAAAGCGGTTGGTTATTTAGTCAAAAGTATAGACTTTATTTTTGAGAGATCTGCAGGTGCGACTAGTAATTCTCTGAATAGAAAAGGCCTTCGGAAAAGTAGAACGATACTTTTGGCTGGCCATCAAGAATGAGCGATCACTGATCAAAAAGTTGTTTGCCCTATGGCGGGACAGTTATTTTAGGAAGCAGGAACCCGTTTGCAGAAATTCTATTTGCTTATTTACAAATTATGAACCGTTCATTGTATCGGAGACCTAAGTTCCTAATGATATGGTCTGGATATGACTGTTAGGGTTGAAAACCAGTCCTGCCACCCCTGATTATAATCCGCCAAGACATGGACGTATTAGATCGAACAGACAGATATGTTATACTAATCCTTTGTAGAATTAGCAGTAGCAAGTCATTGGTAAGTAGCAAATTATATTCTGACAAGCAATGAAGACGGACGACCGAAGTGGAAAGAGTTTTTACTGGTAATAGATTATGTATGTTCCCGGATGGGAACACGGGTTTTCTCTCGCTTCTAGGAATATATCGATGCTAAATAATTTATTACATATTTAGATGGCTATAAACGTAGAAAGAGGGGCGTATAGAGACTGGCCACGCTAAGTCTGCTATGGAATTAATGGGCAACCCCTTAAAGTTTTTTAAATGTTAAACTTTTACATCAGTCAGTTTCGGGGTACTTGAAATGTCAGATTGCTTACGCAAGTAAATTGTTTTCACAAAATAAAGTAGAAAAATGGTTAAACCTATTAAAAGTACGGTGCGGGAAGTTTTATATAATTTATGATATGTAAATTCCAAGATGTGAAGGAACAGCACGATGTCGTCCAAAAACGACAATGTTTACACGAAAAGTTACGTGTAAGAAGATCTAATGATTTTGATATTTTGCCTTTTGATTTTTGCCTAATAGATTATGAATATGTAATGGACTATGTCGTACCTATGCGCTACCTCCATACGATGTCAAAACTGTATCAAATCCACACTGCATCGTGCTAAAGTGACTTATCTATACCAGGAATAAATCAGAACAAACAAAATAACCTATCAAAAACAAAAAGACAAAGTTTCAAATTCTTTATTCGTAGGACAGATGGTGTTGCCGTCTATAGAATTTCAAATTCCACCATTTTTTACTTATGCAGACTTAGCGTAGCTAGAGTCTATACCTTACTAGGAAGTGAAAAGATAAGTAACTTCAAAATAAAGATGGCATCAAATGAAGCCCAGTCAACACTTTGTCTATTTTGAGGACAAAGTCATTAAGTTGGTTTAACCACAAGAACAATACGATATAAAAGATTACACAATCTATTGTACTCTATTATGCTTTTTCTTAGTGTTTAATTTTACTTTTATTCGAAAAAGAACTGAGTGGGGTAATACCTGTCACTTTCACAGTATTCTGTAAAGAAAAGACTGACAATTTATGAATTATATATAAAATAATACGATAATATACATATAAGCACAGTCTCAGTGTAAAAGAAACGCAAGAATGTCTAGTTTACAAAAAGACCATAAAAATACTGAATCGTTCTTAATTGTCAGTTGCCACAACAAAAAACTAGACTTTAATTGCTAGATATCTGAACAAAGCTACATTCAAGGTCGTAACAAATGAAACACACTGATGAAGCCACATACAGAAGTTCCGTTACTCATTGTAAGAAGTTAACAGTAACCGTCTAACATTTGAGTACACCCGCGAACACAGATTGTCAAATAGCCGCCATCTTCCCACAGCCTGTATACCCGTGTAATTGGGGTGAATTAGCTCAGATTCACATAATGCCGCCATTACTGGCAGAATGTTGCCAGTGTAATTAAATAAACGTTCTTCGTAAAGGTGTACATAAAACATTAGTTGTGTGCTCCACAGAATGGGAAGATTGAACTACGATTATAAAGCAATGACAGTCTGTCAGTCGGACATCAAGGAAGTAATTAGGTAGCAGGACTGATTGGACCAATAACAAGAATCATTACTTGAACTGAACGATAAGGAATTAAAAGAGTAAGAAATAAAATGAAAACAAAATAGATTTCACAAAATCAATCCAAACTTATTATTTCCCGCTTCCCAAGAAAAAGGACAGTCGATTTATTATAATCAGAAATCTTCATTAGTTACGAAGATTTCTGATAAAGATAAAAATAAATATTCATGGATTAGATAGATGATACAAGGAAGGAATTCTCAGGCCAATTACGGCCATTCAAAAATTGCCAACGCGGACGGTATTTCACGTCCACACGGCGGGGTATTGGTAAAGTTTTCAACTAGCAATAATCGCACCTCGGATTAACCTCATTGGTTACGATATTGCCTCTGCGCAAAGTTAACTTTACAAAATCTCGGCTCGAGCCCAACAAAATCGCGGTAACGAAACCATAGCGAGATCTAACTCGATCCTAACGCCATCTATCGAGCGAGGGGTAAGTTTTTTCCAGCCGCTTGTACTATGAAAGGTAACACAATGGCTATGTAAAGATACATAAAGAATTGAATAATATAAAATAGGTTTTTTTAAAGAAGATATTTGGAGAGCTGTTTTGTGCATCTCTCTAACTGGGGGAAATTCTATTACTATGACGTGAATGAGGATAAGAAAGTAAACTGACAATCCACAATCAAATAAAAAATAAAGCAGATAGGTAACTGCTATTCACTTAAGCTGTAATTATTTTTAATTACATGGAAGAACGGATTAGCTAACAAACCTCAAACAAATTGGGGACAATTTCATGCAAGAGCGATGTCGTAGAAAGAAACAGCGAGAAAAACAAAACTATAACGATGGGAAAGTTTTTACAATAGAAGTAGAAATTAAAACTTAAGTGCTTACAAAAGTTGTGATGTAACAATCAAGTAATTAAAAGAAACTACCAATGAAAATGTAAATTAATTATAATCTATTATTTTACTATTTTAGAGTGCTTTATACTCACTCATGTATGATATTAAATAAGTCATCTCACTTGATTTTGGCTGCTAAGAAGATGTTCTTGTTAGGTTAATTTATAGGTTAGAAGATTAAACTGACTTTTTGGAACATGAAATACTTTGGTTCCAAGCAGACACCACATAAAATCAGATCACAATATGACATCTAAATACAGATAAACAACAACAACAACAACATTACCGTATCCCAATCGCAATCGAGTTCGTTACGATTGATAAAAATAATAGAAACAACAATATTATGAAACACCATCGCACTTCTTACGTAAAAAGTGAGAAAGAAAGTTAAAATCATACGCATAGTGAGATAGACAGCCGTTGCAAATTGCAAAACAGTCGTTTCGAAGGAGCACCAGAACGAATTAAAATGGAACCACCATTAAGAGGTCATTCTGACGTAATAGTGTAATGCTATCGAGTATCGATAACAAGTGCTGCATTAGGTAAATCAAATGAGCCGTGAACGAATGACGCCGTGAAATTAGCTATCTCAGATGGATGTAATGGGGACGGTGTGCTAGGTAGAAATAACAATCTATATGTGTCGATGGTCTAGTATAATAATAACTATCGATATTCTTGTTTTATCGGAAATGTGGTGTAATTTCTTGCACCTTTCCGCGGTATGGCGGATATAACAACAGTTGATTAAACTGAACGTGCATAAAAACAAAAGACAACATTGTGAAAGGCAAAACATGATGAGCCTTATCTGAGAGAGTTCTGAGAAAAATAACGCTGCAACGTTTAGTCCTTGATGTGATTCATACAATGCTTGAACTCCTGCATAAAACGCAAGAGCAATATACCTATATGACAAGACAATGGAAATTAAAACAAGGACACTTTTAGGTAATATGGTTACAATACATAATATTGCTCACATAACAACAGCATTTAACGAGAAAATTATAAATGTTTCTATTATCTCTGTACAATCTGCAAAGTCAGGTACATCGGTTGTCGAAATTACGAACAAACCACAGCCTGACAAATGCAAAGCAGATGGTGGCTTACGAAATATAATGACTCATCAAAATAATGGAGTTGCGAAACTGTGATGCCCTCGAGAAATATCAAGAAGACGGTTGAACACAAATTTTATAAAGCTATTTCGAAGTGAGAAATAAATAAATACTGAAATTTAGCTGAGCTAGAACAGAAGCCAAACTCAATTAGAATGGCAAAAGATTCAGTGGATGTTGTTGATAACAGAGGCAAATATAGTGTTCATTTAGGGCTAAAGCAACATATACAAGCCAAAATAGATCTAGTACTTAATATTTAGCTTTTCACTGCAGTCCTTTGATTTATTCAAGGAAATGCGCTAGTCTGGCTTCTGTTGTTTCACAAAAGTTATTAGAATTTCTATAAATGGCTCTATATTTATTAAAAGCCTGACTAGTTTTTGTTCAGTTTAAAAGTAGTGCAATTCACATAACGCTAAAACTTAGATCGGAATGTTCATGTTTAGGGCGAATTTAAACAATTAAATTGAACACATTCAGCACATCTAAACCGCGTTCAAGCGCTGTCAATGTCAAAATTGATGTGGAATATTGACACTGACAGTTTTTGAACGTGGGTCAGAGTGCTGATCGCGTTCAGTTTCTTTGGTGAAATCCGCACTTGAATATTACACTCAAAATCTAGAACACATTCCATAAAACAGCTGATTTGTCAAATTTTTCCTTCATTTCCATAAATAAACAAAGCATTTTCCTTACACCACAAATCGTTGACCCGATCCACACCTCCATAGTGTAAACTTGTTAAATATCTATTCATTATAGGCAATGATTACCATATTACACAACATTGCCTTACTCGACTGCTAATATGACAATTTACATATTCAAATTAGCCGTGAGTCATTCTTGGATGAATGAAGACATTTTGCGAATCCTTTTGTGGATCGTGTTGCTACGGTATAAATTGTAGGTTCCTTTGATTATGCATCTCATCTTTGTTTATGCTGCCCATCCGGTGTCGGAGCTAGCAATCATAAGATCCGTGCTATTAAAGTAACTTGATGTTAAGGTTGAAGTTCAAAAGATGAAGCAATGGTTTTACAAGTTTAAAATGTTATTTGGTTAGAATTGAATGTGTGTGTCTTCATGCAAAATTAGTTTTACTATATCAACAGTGTGAATTTATAAACATTTAAGATCTTTACGTGTTTTTGCAACATTTAAGTTTTATTCAGCATCTTATTGTTATTTGAGATGGAACGAATTAGTTTATGGTCCGATGACCGATTGTAAATAAAATCAAAAGGGAAAAAACACATTTTTATCCTGCCATATAAAGCCTTATTGATACGTGTCAATACTACTAATTACGATAAAGCTCCAGCTGTATTTAACATTGCTTTATCACGTGCGACCGTTCATTGCCCAAGTACAACGCACAGCTGCGCGCGCGCGCCGTTTCAACCCATACATCGTACGCACATTTCACAATACGCCATTGGAATAAGCCCAATACCGCTTTGTTTATATATTATGGCTGGAAGTGGTAGGATGTAAACAAAATCGGTAACGGATAAACGTAATGTGTTCAATTCGTGTAAATAATGAAGTGTTTATTTATAAAAGAAGCCGATTCCGTGAGTGGATGTTTACGAAGATTAAAATTGCTAACGTCTCTAAATGGCATAAATAGTTAAATACATGGCGAAAGGCATATATTATTCATGCTATAATGAAAAACACTTAGTAATGATATTATCGAATAATAAGGGAATCCAAGAGCGCTAGACTTAAATGAGACTTAAGACGAAGATAATAATTTAAAGACAGCTGATGTAATAGAAAATGTAACAAATCTGACATTCTAACTCCCAAAAGTTACGTACATTGAATATTTCACCAACATGGATTAAACTACATACACAACGACAATTGAGAAACTATAATGACTGCTATAAAACAATTCGAAACCTGTGCAGCACCACGATATGGTCCATTACAGAACTGCATAGCGCATATGCGAGTGGTCTACCATTACTATGATTTGCGGCATTGCGCCGCGGTCATTGTGGTCTGATTGCTGACTTTACAAACTTACAGTTTCATTTCACATTCCTTTATATTCTACACTCTCTAATACTTTTTAGTCTGCAGAGAAAGGCTGGGGAATTTTGTCATCGGCAGCTTTATGATAGTCTTATTCTACTGTCATTATGATATCACTTTCTTGATGAAATCTCTTGATTTGAAAGACGGTTGTGTGTGCAAACTACTGGTGTTAGTTTTTTGTTTGTTGTCGTTGGGGAAAAGTTGTGATTTTATCTGGTAATGCAAATAAGCCTACTTTTCAAATGTACTACGTTACTTTGAGTCATACGGATTTTGGTGAAGTAAAAGAGAAATCGGTAATAACAATTATTTCACACCTGCCTGGCATTAAACAATTGCTTATTACACAATCTTCAAATAATCAAGATCTTCATCAATGGAACCTTAATGGAAATTTTATTGATCATGAAAATAACGACGTACACATTGCCGTAGAAATCTCTTGATCAACTTTACATCACTTACACCTTAATATTCTCAGAAAGATAACACTCACAGCTAATTAAGAAATTATACAAAACGGGACAATACCGCAATTGCAGTGAAACATGACTTACGCACCAGGTGCAAAGGACGGAGCTAATCTGATAACGTTTATACTTTATAACTTCACTGGCTTCAGACATCATAAATTACCCATGGACACTTTTATAAGCCATCGTCTTTGTGCACAGTTTATCGACGAGCACTATCTTTGCAAAGTAGGCGTACTATGTACTTGTAAGTTCTTTATGTGTATATATTTTACTATAGCACCTGTCTGAGGTGCTCTGGAATTCGAATCTTTGATTCAATCTTCTAAGTATACAGATTCTTCAAATATAAAGTAACAAAAACTACGAGCGTGTATACACAGTTGATGAAACCTCTGTTGATAAAAGTCAGTTCATGAAGTGATTTTCACGTAACATAGGTACTTCTAAAGATTCAAAAATCAATAAGCCTATTCAGTCTGTATTATGTATTCAACTTGCGTAATGACCATTTAATATTTGCAAACAACCATCTTTGTAAAATCAACAAAACGTTGACAAACCTCACTCCTTATATAACGGCAGCTCCCAATATATTTACCTGTAACAAAAGAGTAGGAAACATTAGAATTTCAATACAAATCTGAAGTACATTTTGACCCCTCAAGCCGAGTTCAAGAACCCACGGACACTTGAATACGGTTCAAGTACATTTATAATTGAATTACAACCAAAGCCGCGGCTGTACTGTTTCTCTTTGACATTAACAACTCCTTTACGAAATAAAACAGCAATGTATAGGAAGTCTGTTAGGGACGGTAAAATGTTGCATAATAAAGTCCAGTGGGTAGGAATTTTTCGTTCAAACAATATGGTATGGCACGACCACAAAAGTCTCAATAGCACTGTTGTGTTGAATTCTGTTGTTTCTGTTGTTTGATTTATACGTAAACATTCATTAACACTTGTGAGATTTTTCTTTGTTGAAGTATTTTCCAAACAAACAACTACACTTCTCTCGTTACTAGCCATTGTTTTTATTATAACGCTAAAAATGGTTTGCATATTTCCGTAATTTTATAATATCAAACAATCAACATTTAAGAGTTATTTATTTACTGTTAAGAATTAAATTTCGATATCATATTTTATCATATAAAATCATTACAGCGTCCTTGCTTTCAACAAATTATTAAAATGGATCGAACTCAGTAGTTCCAAATTACTATAAATTACATATCTACCAGCCACCTATTCTTTTCCGCATAAGACCAAATTGCTATTTACATTAATAAGATCGACACGTAACACGGTACAATCGATCATCTGTCAAATATATTATCACGTATATAATTTATTTGATGAATTTAATGAAAGTCTGCCCGTCATCACACCGCCAATGATAATCAAGTGTAAGTGCTGAAATGTAAAGCATAGTGATCTAACAGCTATGTATATTATACAACTGGCAATTATGTGTTGCGGTTGGCAACATCGGTAAATTGCAAGATTGATGGGGAAAAAAATTGCTTGGCTGTAATGGTAGTGAGTAAGGTCGTGTTAACGAGAAAATGAAATACTCCTGTATTCTAGGATAGTAAAGCAGTTTTCAAATATGTAGATCTAGCTCTCTATCTACTACAGACAGACTGAAAACATCCATCTAAAAATAACCATGGCAAAATATTAATAAGATTTAAATACTCTACAGATGTAACAACATAGTGAAGATAAAATAACAAGTCAATTTAAATTAGAAACCTTAAACTAGTCCATCGTACAAGGTTCAGGAAGTTACAGTTTATAACTTAAAGATGCATTACATAAATAACGAAGAACCTTCAGAGCCTCATAAAAGAGAGGAAACACTTATTTGCGTGTTTGACTGACAGACAGACAAAGCACTTGTAATTGCTTGTACGTAACACCAGTATGAACCAGATAGTTATAATGTAATTGAACATTTGAAGCTTGGACCTTGAAGGTTGCCCAAGAACAAAGGAGTTTTGCTTTACATTGTTAAATTTTGTATAATGCCGTACAGTTGCACAACAGATAATGTAATTACAGTTATCGAAATCGTATACATTGGAGTCTTATAAGATATTGCAGCAGCGAACGTGGGCTTATAAAATGTTACTAAGAATATAGTAATACCATTCCAATATCTATTAAAGTAGATAATATTGATGAACTAGATAATGAAGACACTATTACAGTAAAACTAATCGCTGATGAACGCACAAATCCAAGTATAGTAAGAAAATGCAGCCCAGAAAGAGACTACAGACGAACATCTCAAAAGGATGAAAAGATTCTATCACAAACATTGACGTAATATATTTTACTACAATTGCATTATCATAGTATCGCCCACAAACATTCCGTAGTGGTGCAAAAACGGAGCATAGTAACGCCTCATAAATATGACACCAATTGCAGCCAAATATGACGAGACATACCTAGACAGGAGCCATAGGTTGTTCAACCCGTATAAAAATAAAGTTACGGTCTATCATCATCCACCCACATCATATTATTACTAATACGTTTGCGATCCGAGCGTAGTGCATCCCACGTGCCATCTCAAGTATTCACTCTTTATGGTAATCTACAAGGATTATAGATATGGATATGGCATATTCATTATATTTGATGTAGGTCACCGGTAGCTGAATCTTTGAAATGCATTTGCATCTTGATGAAGTGAATCACGATGATCGATGTGTCTTTCGATTACTTAATGAAGAAAACAGATATAATTTTTGTGTAATTTTAAAGTCATGACGATTCTAGCTTTAACGATTATCGCAAGCTGACATATTAGTACATCAAGCTTACTTCCTTATTAATTAGTATTAATGACTAAGTTGTAATTAATTAATATACAGTAATTAATATGCATAAAGGATATTACGTATGTGAGGTTTGTGTGACAAAAATAAACTTAACGAAAGTGAGAACATGTCACGTCACATTAAACTCTTAAACTAGCATGGAAACTAGTTCTGTTTATTTTAAATGTAACACGTTTTGTCTATGAATATAAATATAACATTTGTGAAGGAAGTCATTCGAATAAATACATGGCAAACTAGTTTCTTCTACCATTTGTGTTTAATGGTGCAAGATTTGTTTCAATATTAAATGTGCGATTATTTCAGAAAAAATACAGAGAGTGCGGTTTTGTAATTTACCTGTGATATGTAGGTACAGTATATATAGAACTGTATAACATGTTATCTGAACACATAAATTACTTGGTGCAGAAACGAAAAGTGGCTAAGAATAATGTAATTTAGTAGATTTGGCTTTCAATAAAGAGAACTAGAAGGTACAATGCCGAAGTAGACGACAAATATTTAGGTGGAACGAATACATTAAACTATTTATCCGCACAAGACTAGAGGCTTTCTTAATTAAGTTCTAATGACTTCACACACAATTTAGCAGCAAACGTTGTAGACAGTTTCGCAAATTAAAGATCCGTTATTAACAGTAAAACATAGTGAGTGGCCGCCAGAGCTACTCGGCTTTAATATGAAGCTTCGGGCGATACCTGATGAGGTCAGGCCATAGTTACCTATTGTTCACTAGTTCCTGGTATTAAATATGCTAGATTGCAAAGAGATATTAAATAAAACGAACGATGAGCAGGAAATGAGTGAAAAGTTCTGAGAAAATCGGGAGATAATCTTTACTGGCTAGTCGTTAGAGCTAAGTGGGTAGTTAACACGGTTAAACCTGTGGGTGAGATCTGGATTAACAAAAGCTAAGAAAATATCTAAGAATACTTAGACAAAGCAGGCAACAAAAATAACATAACTGGCTTGGTTGAACATAGCAATGTGCAGATAGGAGGACATCAAATAAAAATATGAATAATCCTACATTAGGTGCTTGTAATTAAGTTCACCAAGGAGAAATAGTTAAGCAGTACTCAACTACTTGACATCAATAGCCACCAGACCGATTGAATTATCGCAGAATGATTGATTTGATTCTTGAACAAAATGCAGTGACCGGATGACTTTGTCAGTTTGTCTGAAGCTTTTAATTTATTTATCCAACTAAATGGACAATATGAAATGACTTTCAATTTTAAAATCTATATTTAATTCACTGACGTATTCAAGATGTTTATTAATCTATAATTTAGACAAACGGTTGAATTGTTTGTTGCTTAAGAGTTTCGCAATCGACTTCAGATTTATTCAAATGCTAATTGCTAAGCAATAATGTACCAGAAATATCTAAACTTAACAAAGTTTCCGAAGGCAACATTGTTGCGTTTTAGGCAAACAATGCACTTAGTAGTTAGGTTGTGAGGCCAACCGTAGCTAACAATTTCAACGGCTGCAAACTGAGTGAGATAACCAATTCGAAGTGTTTATGAAGCACTAGCTACAGCAACTGAGCCCATAAGTACGATTCATGCCTTTAAAATATATGATAGCCCAAGGAATGCACTTATCGACAAATTTTACTCTTAAGAAGTAGTTAAGCAAACAATCTGTTCTCGAAGGCACCGAGAGGTATTTGAAGGGTTTAGTGTGTTTTAATAATGTCAAGTAGCAACAGGCCGTCTGCTGGAATTGGACTGTAAGATTATAAGATGATAAGCTATTGATGAATATAAGATTTTCCACAGTCTCAGATATGGATAGATAACAAGCAAGATAAAACAGTGCAGTACATACTATTTGGATATGCAAACTATCGTTGTAGGCATATCGTTATCCTCTATGTAGGTACATAATTTTCCAAGTAGTTCCAGGTCGTGCGGAAATATACAACTCAGTTATTAGATTAGTCACAGCCGTTCATTCTCATGATCTCCTGTAGCAATTCCAGAGATTTACAAGTTCCCTAACGTAACGCGAGTAGGCGGAGCCCAGATTCTAAATCATGAAGCCACTTACAACGTTTAAATTGAGTCATTTTGTCTGTTTCAACATCTATATCAGTGACCAAATTATCCTGAACCTTAGCCGGACACGGTACTACAAAATTTGCTTCAACAACGATCAGTTTCTCAGAAGATACAGGTTAAGATAAATTGGTTATGCAAGCGCTCAAAGGGCATTGTCGATTTACGAAGATGGCGCAAGGAAATCGGCAAAAAGTTATGATAGCATTATCTATTACCGCTAGAGCCGCAAGATGTTTGTTCAACGACTCGAGTTAGAATGTAAAAGAGATACTTATATACGGGTGTTGAGTTACGGAAGTCTGAACAACTGAATAGGCACTTGAACTTGTGATTTCTACTCAATTGCTTTTGAGAGCAGTCGTTGATGTGATCAAACATGTCGATTGTATTGCTAAAGATAACATAATGTTTTCGATCAATCTGCAGTTGAAGAACATACCAGTGAAGTAAAAAATCCATAACATGATGTCAGATTCGGAAGAGCATAAAGTATTAGCGTGTTAAGAGGTAATTTGAATCATACAGGAAGGTAAAAACAACGACCTTGTGGTGCCGACAGTTAAATGCGCTTCGAGATTTGTTCAGCTCTCGTGATATCATCAATAAAACGGCTAAATAAATTATGAAGTTTGCAAACGTTCATATTTTGCACGGTACACGAAATATTATCTATCATTATGGAGCAAAGAGATGCTACCGCGAATTGATAAACTTAAAATAAAAGAACTACGTAAAATTGAAGACTAAAATCTGATTTAACACTAAAAATAAAGATACGAAAATATTCTGTCTGCGATATTAATTATTTTTGGTAGAAATGGTATTAATGGGACAAATACACAACTTTGGGGACCAGTTTTAGGAGATACAGAAGAGGAGAGACAAATTATGAAGATCCCTGCAACAGTAATCCCAAAATGGTGTTAACAACATGATATTCTTCTTGTACTAGATAGTATTATAAGGAAGTGTTTTTATTGCTTGTTAACAACACAGTACTAAGAATGAGATCACCGGCATGTGTGAGTCATTTAATCTATTAATTTACTACGAACATAACTTGTTTCTGGTTGTTGAGGCATTGACCTATTTAGAGGTCTATTTGCTACCCTTTGTCTATTAATTCATTTGTAAGATATTGTATGTGCCATATGTTTTACTTAGGCTTGGCTGGTTGTGTATGTATGTAGCGTATGTCTATGTGCACTGTAGACATGTTAAAAAAAAATGGTGAAGTGAAAATGACTATAAAGCCACGAATCAACTTGTTAATCTTCTTCTTAGCGTGTCGACGGTAAACTATATAGAGTCAGCCCAGATTTTGACTACAAGCTTGGCACCTTCAGTAGCTCCCATCAGGTCCCATCAGCTCCTGTAGCGTGCAGACAGCAGGACACGCTGGAATATTAAGTACCCCATTGTTTGTGGGATAGCAACATATTTACACTCAATCAAACTTGTTAATGAAGTTCCATGAATGAAGTCGTATACATATACCCAAGTCCACAACTATCAACAGTAAAATGGCAAGTAGAAGCTATCTTAAGACATAATTAAAATGGCTAGTTAAAGTTATCCACTTGGAGAAAGGAAAACTTAGATCCAGAAAATAGATTATCCAACCACGGAAGTTTAACAAATCGTGCTGAGTTTTATCAATAAACATAACTCAATCTATTTAGCTGTAAATTTATCGAGTACAACACGAATAATTTCAAAAGCACTACAGCGATGTGGTAATTGGGAACAAATCACAGTACGTGCAGACAAATTAACCCACATCTCGCGTGGTTTAGGTTGACGCTTGTGTGATGATGGCAGAAGTAGACGAACCGACAACCGACGTACATAACGGGACGAACACGTGCTCCCGATACTTCGAACATTGCATCCGCAAACATTATTGTTTGCCAACCGGTTCTGCCAGCTTTAATTAGCATTCCTACTAAGCCACTTAATTCAGAAGCTGATTACATTGATTAATGATCAAATAGTGACGCAGATAAATATGATAGACTTTATTAAGAAAGCATTAGATGATAATGAAGATGATGTAACTGCTAAATATTTATGAGAATTTATTTCGACTGTTGTAACAGCATTGTGAGCTAATTCACGTTGTCATTTGCTAGTGTGTTGATAACTTCCAATTTGTGACGCCTCATACAATGAAACTGTGACTAATTTTACCACTGACGAATTTGTAGGCCACATTGTTTTACTAATCAAAAACAAATTGCTTGAAATTGTATACGATTTCACGTGAGATCACGTTGATATTAATTTCATTCGTAATTCACTTATTCTTAATTAATGTCATGAATACACCTAGACTGCATGGCATATTTAAGGGTTCCGTAGTCAACAAGAAACCCTTATAGTTTCGCCATGTCCGTCTGTCATTCCGTCTATTGGTATGTAATGTTCAAACTGCTCTATCAAATTATTTTGATGCAGATTAACCTTCACGGACTGGTAAGCACAGTTTATGATTTTCTCATTGCAAAATGTACTTGTTGCTTCAAACAGAGAGCGGTTAATTGATGTTAGCATTGTTTTTGATTATGAAAATAGATCGAAAGACCTAGCAACTAAATAAGGGCCAAAATTAGATTTAAACCCATTAATAAATGAAACCACAAAGAAGCAAGAGAATGTAGATACGATTAACACAGTAGATACAAAGCCTGAACACAACGAAGGATTCAATAGTGTTCTCGATTATCCTTTCTGAAAGCCGACGATAAGGCTTGATAATAGTAAGCTGTTACTCAGAGATAAAATATTGATCGGCGATTCAATAAAGCTTCGTTATAAAGTGCGACCTACCGTGGTGTTCGATATATCTGGAACGTGGCGTATTAAGGCCAAGAATGGCGAAGTGCAATGGAATAAAACCAGTTAAGGAGACCAATTTTGTATATTTGTTTGTGCGAAGCGCTTTTGTTTTTTTAAAGAGAATGATAGTCTTTTAGGAAGAATTTCGGGCTTGTGTTTTACATTCGTTAGTGGTGATTATTTTAATGCTTTGAAAGTAAGTAAAGCAGAATATCGTGCTCTGACGTGTTGTAAAAGGTTAATTGGAAAGGTTAAACGTGTGGTAGTTGTAAACATGAATCTTATAGTTGTTATGCATAAATTCAATCAATGTTACTGTCAACTGTACCAAGTGATTTCTAACACATTTCCTTAGTACTTCATCAGGAACATTGTTCTCTTTCGTTTAAAGTTCCATGTTTAAGGGTACACTAGTCGGTCATTCTTCCATTCAAACGTAGTATGGTGATTACTCGTCTGTTTGACGGTGTACATTCAAAACTAAAAATTATATCAATTTGCCTTGTCATTATCTAGCCCTGTTTGGAAGCAGAATTGGGCAAAAAGTATTGGCTTGGAAGTTACGAGCGTCGAAACTGCCATATTATTTCAACACTAATTTTAACTCATCTTTTGGCGTAATTATATAACTTATGTAGTATGAAAATGGCAAAATAGAAAGCGTACAGGGACAATTTATTGCAAATTTAAAATAATATATTTTGAGTAGATAGATTCAATAGTTGTTCCATAATATCTATACGCCCAAAGGTCTGTTTATGAAATTGTACGCGCTCGTTTTCGTTATAAATCATCGTTTATTTTACAAAATAAACTTATAAATAAAAACTTTACTAAATAGCATGCATATTAGCCACGCCACCAACGAGTTCGAGCCGTTGACTAGTGGAATCTTAAGCGATGAAATAATATTATGAATATCTTTGTTTCTGCACTATGATTTTTTACCCGACTACGGAAAATCGGTTCAGTAGTTTAGGCGCTACGGTGGAACACACGTAAAAGCAAACACATACATACATACATACATACAAACATACAAACATATAAACATACATACATAGACTGCTAAAATCATAACCCTTCCTTTTGGCTTTGCGCCAAAAGGAAGGGTTATGATTTTAGCAGTCTATGTATGTATGTTTATATGTTTGTATGTATGTATGTATGTTTGCTTTTACGTGTGTTCCACCGTAGCGCCTAAACTACAGAACCGATTTTGATGAATGAGGTATCAATACATTTGTAATAATGGTCCGGGTGACATAGGCTATATAAATTTTCCCTAAATTTAATATGGTGGACTTTACACGTAAATTTCTAACCTCAAAAAAAATTAAAATGAGATGATCATGACATATTTGGTATCAAAAGAAAGGTCTTGACGAGCACATTACAAATATGTGTATAATGTTATACTTTCAAAGTAAATAAATATGTTTAAATTGTTAAAACAAGCAAAAGTGAAACTGCGCTACGAAGTAACGCAAGATGCAACCAACGTGCAGTTAATCAAATCTTAATAAATAGTAACGATTTGTAATTCCACTTTTATGAAGAAAAACAAGTACAACGAAATATTTGTATTTTGGATTTCTTCGAAGCTCGATATCGATATACATGGGGCACTCAGAAAATTTTGCGATAGGTACCTACTAAAAAAAAAAAAACATACTACAGGTTATGTTTTATATTAAATCTTTTCAAATAACTCTCCTTTGGCGTCTATACACAGTTTCATGCGTCTAAACCAATTTTCATTACACATTTTCCAGTACGCATCAGACACCTCCCACCTTTAATCCCCTTCTCAAATGCAGCCAGTGCATCTTCCGGTGATGAAAACTGTTTTCCCTAGAGTTGATTTTTTATTTTGGGGAACAAAAATGATAAATTCATGATTTTCACCCGTAATGAAATCGTAAACGCGCCTAGACGAGCCTGCTTCAAATTTTGCTATCATGTCTCGGCACCGTTCTACCCGAACCTCCTTCTGAGCCTGCATTAGATTGTGCGGTACCCAGCATGAAACTATCTTCCTTACCCGAAGATGCCCGTGTAGAATTTCATGCACACTTCCCGATCTAATCTGCAGTATACGCTGAATCTCTTCATATGTAATTCACCTATTCTCTTAAATTAAATTTTTCACAGCCAACACGTTTTCTTATGTAACAGCCATCATAGCCCTATGACGGCCACTTCTTCATTCGTCCGCCAAAGTTACTTGACCATACTTAAATTCGTTGAACTAGCAGAAAACAGTCGGTTTAGAAGGGCTTTTGTCTATGAACACCATTCGAAGTCTTTCAAATGATTCTTCTGGTTTTAGTCAACATTTGAAATCGTACAAAATTATCACGCGAAAATGTTCTCGTTGTAAATTAAATTTTCAGTGAGACAGAGTATTTTGATTTTGCTCATAAAAAAATGTGGAGGGAATTTCGAATTTGGAAAGTTGAGTTTTTTTTAAATAAAGAGTCATAGTTTTAATCGTTATCAAAATTAGCCAGTGTCCCATAGACAAAAACTGTTAGTCGTAAAACTTTCTGAATATGGTGTTGGCGTCGAAATAAATCGCGCTATGGTTTGGTCTAAAGCACTATGCACTGCTATTGGAATTTAAAATAGGTTAATTACTGACCTATTACATTACTCTTATTTACGTTGTCGGAACGTTTAGCAAGTGTAAAAACGAAAAAGTATAAAATAAAAAATAAAGTTAAATAAAAACTGTAACCCGACTACGGGAAAATAAAAATGATCTAAAAAGTACGAAACAAGCAAATATTTCAGACAGAAATCAAGACATAGGTACAAAAATGGTCAAGGTAAAGCCGTGGTCGCATGCCTGTATGCCATGTGGGTGCCAGGAACACTCACAAAATTATAATGGCATGCGACGACGGCTTTACCTTGACCATTTTTGTACCTATGTCTTGATTTCTGTCTGAAATATTTGCTTGTTTCGTACTTTTTAGATCATTTTTATTTTCCCGTAGTCGGGTTACAGTTTTTATTTAACTTTATTTTTTATTACATAACATTGTTTTTAGCATATGGACAATCTGATAAAACAAATCCTTTAACAAGATATCATATTATGACATTGACATGCAGTATGGTACGTTAATCGGAGAATGAACTGTTAGTGCTAGATATCATATCGGATCAGATCACGTTGCATGTTTTTCACTTGAATCATTATTGCTTGTTGGAAACAATGACGCGAGTTCTAATTTAAAGCGGTTTAATCTTTTATTCTATTGTAAAGAGTGGGCTCGATAATCGATTGGGTACACCGATGAAGGGCACATCAGGATGTACCTATGTTTATGGGTGGTTTAGATACAGTCTTTCATGTTCCGAGAACACTATCGGCTACTCTAGATAGGTAATCGTTACCCAGCAAAGGTAATCAAGAGTAATTTGCTATGTTTGAGTTTACATATATTGTTCAACTAATGTATGTAAAAACATGACTGGAATTTTCTTTAACAAGATGCTACATTATTTCACCACTCATCTATCAACTCCATCATGACCAGAAAGCAAGAGGTTGCCGACACCATGACACAGGCTTCTTCAGAATCGATTCCACCGATTGCACCATCATCGATATCTGAATCGATTAAAATTAAATCTAAATCGATTCCTCATTCAAAGGTTTCTACTTAACGTTGTAAATCCGTTAATGGCACACGTCATTCCGACTGCATTACGGCCCTTACGCTGCATTAGCTTCAACACTTTCACGTTGTCTATCATTGTTCAGCTCCTATACCACATCTAGAACTTACAACACCTTTATTACTTCTTACAGGGTTGTACTATCACTAATATATTTTCATACATTGGTTAATTGAATGGTTAATTGATTGAGACAGAGCAATGGATCAGAGAAAGGCAGGGCTTGGCCCTGCAATGAGAAAACATGGGCAAGTAATAATAAATAATATCATTGTTATGAAAGCAGAAAAAATATATCCAAACAAAGCTCGTGTGATATTGCTTGTTGTTCATAACAACGAAGTCTTTGCTGTTCTAGTTGTTTATTTGACTGCAATCCATTTAATGAAGTAAAATGAACTAGAAAATATTGAAGGTAAAATTTTATTGTCTTACTTTCCGAAAGAAAATGTATTAATTTGCGTGATTGCCAACCTTAGTGCTCAAGACTGAAGCTATTAGTTACTGCTCTGTCTTAGTATAAAGCTATTGATTACACATCAAAATATTAGCATATTAGATTTGTGATAAATCTCAGCAGGTGAAGGTAATTCTAGAGCTACTAATAAATAGTTTACCGATTGAAATGTACTGCCGGAGACATGATGGAGATAGATTTCCTAAGGGGAATGAAAGAGAAACTGAAAATGAAACAGCTGTTGCTTGATTGAGGGAAACGGAATATTATAGTGATTAAGACAATGAACCAGTAATCAAGGTTTACGAGGAAGATAACGTGCAAACTACTGCTTAGATCACTCAGTTCATTAGGGACTAGAAGTTATAATAGAATGCATTGAATAGAAATACGACTCCATAAAGATATAAAATTAATGGAACATACTATAAGAAAAGGTGAACGCCCAAATAAATTAGACGCCTTAATTGAGGAGAAAAAGCAAGGTGACAGGGTCAAAGAAATTTATGGGAGGGCCGTGTATATTTTAAAATATAATTACATGTCCATATTGTAATGAAGTGGTTTAAATGGAAGGTGAAAGTGTCATCCAAAAGCTATGTAAGTAAGACTTTGATTTGATAATAGTTATGCAATGGTTTAATAATGGACAATAATTGAGGAGTGTACAAAAGAAAGTGAATACTTGAAGATTCGGAATGGTTTGGTAACGATTTAAGTAAACAGTCAATGGTTAGATAAAAGCTTGAGCTGGTTCTAAGAAACGAAAACACTTAAAAAAGCTCCGATGAACAGGCATTTTTATAATTTCTCTGTTTCCACATTTTCGTGTTTTACCTCCTAAGGACATATCGAGTTAATAAATATTGCAATAACACTTTTATTGCGCACTGGAACATTATATTGTACGAAATAATATTACTTTTATCTAACTTCAAAATTGTGTAAGGGTTGAATACATTCAGGTTTACGAGAAAATTGCACTGCTATGTCTCTACACATTTCGAAAATATCAGAGTTATCATTACCATAACGCCATTTATAAATATTTGCAAAAGCGTTATCTTTTATTTAAATTTCTTTATTTGTACACGTTTTCATAATGATTGAATTAAAGTTAAGTACCAGTTCATGCATCGCATCATAATCTCATGTATTTGCATTTAAAAGGCATACTTTACCTTACCCGGTCTTCGTAAACGCCTTGTTTTCTTATTCAATTATGTTCGTATTGGAGTAGTACAGACAAATTCTAGGTAATGCTAAACATCTACTTGATTGACAGAAAACCTCCGAGTATCAATTACTTTAACGGCCTGACCATGTACGAGTCTGAAGAAGAGAAAGTACAGATTTACGAGAGAAGTGCAAAATTTTACTGTAACGTCGCTCGGTAATTGAAAAATATTTCCTATCAGAACGATGGAAATGGACCATTTAAGTAAGTGGCAGCTCAAAAGCTGATAAAATAAAACATATTGAAAGTAAAGGTTAAAACGAGTAAATCTGGAATTATTTGCAAAGATCCTGAATATCAGGCAATAAATTATGACACTAATACACCTACGATTCCTAACAAAGTACTAAAATAAGACAATGTACAAAATACACCAAACAAAGCATCATTTGTAACACTTGCTCGACAACAAACAAAAGCCGACAGATATAACACTAGACCCAAGCACATTATTTAATGCAACAATGTTACATGATTTATCGCTCGAAAGGACAATGTACAATCGATTTTATTGTTACCGCATCGATAAATCCATTCGAGTTATTAGAATTAAGAGTCGAATCGCGAGAATCGATTTATGCATCACGTTGTACGGAAACAATTATTGAAGGACCTGAGTTCTTCGCTGCGACAGCAACGGTGAAATTGTCATGCTCATGAGTATTGCCTAAGAGTACGTTTGTCAGTCTAATGGCATCATCATTTACTTTCCTTCCGTCAAGGGTAGGAAGACATTCGACGGAAATTGATTTTGATGTAATTATGCTAAATGCATCATTGACGAGGTCAACATGTTAAACATAGGGTGAGCTTAATTATGCAGGCTTGTCTATCAGGCAGGGTAATGGGTAATTTTGAAAGTAATCACTGATACATGGCTTAGGAAATTGGTAATTTTAAGTCGTTAGGGAAATGGCACAATTTCAATGGAACCATGTAGGAAAATTATAGGCAATTCGAATTTAAGGTAGCAGAAGCTTAAAGTGAAAGCTATCACTGAAGATTTTTTTATCATCAGAGCAGTAAACAGTTCAGTTGAAATCCTAAGAGACTTTCACACTTCGCAACAGCATCTGCCAATGATTCTCACAACTCTCTTTCAACTAACATTATTAATCACATTTGTCAACACCTCGCCTAACAAACTCAACTAGAGGAAGCTTCTAAAAAAGAGTCCGTCTTATCTAAAGAAAGATAAACAGCAGTCGAAATTCAGTCGACAAATGACACGCGTGATTTACGATACCCTTCCTGGTAAACACCGTGAACGTTCCGTTAATTTACAACACTTCAGCATGAGAAGACATCGTTAACTTTGTAGCCTCACAATGGAAGCTTTATACTGTTTTATGAGTGGATAATCACTGGTCTTCTTAGCTGAAAGTAACTTTGCATAATTAGTTTTTGTCTAGATACAAATTGGTAGGTTCAGACATTTCTTAGAACTATTTGTAACTACCATTTTTACCACTGTAACTAGTTTTATCGTAGGTAGACATCAGATTGCTTCTGAATACGTTAGTTAAATAATTATTCTAGATCTCGGATTATTAGATAAAGAAAATAATGACCATAATGCTGCCTAGAAAATAGATGACGATGAATCTATGCAACCTTTATGTTTCAGGATTATCATAACAGTAACGAAATGTAATGTTCAGGGAGACCAAAACGCAGATCCGCGAGGTTCACTAGTTTACAATGATAACATTACTTCCATTTGCGTTCCGTTATCCTCCGCTGTGGCCAATGTAGCTATATCGCGATTGTGGCCACAATAAACATTATTAAAATGCTCCATAAAATCTGCTGCAATCCTCATTGTAACGGTGTTGCTATTCATAACCTTACATCACATGGATTTACGTTATGTTTTGGACATGCTATGTTCTGTCATACAAATAAAACTAAGTATTCTGCAACTGAAATGAACGTAAACGAAGTAAAAGGAGCTTTTAAGGTTCGTAGCAGGTGACGTTCTGTAGTTTCTGACTATCCCCTTGGGAAGAAGGCGTGAGTTTTATTTAGATATATGTATGTGAAATGACTTTCGTTATAGAAGCAAAACATTTTGTTGACATCACTTTCGCTGTTACTGTAAGATATTGCATTGTTCTCTCAGACGAAAGCTAGCTCTTGTGGGTGTTGATCAAACAGATTTTATCAGAATCCAATAGTATCTTGATAAAATCTGCGATCAACAGCCACCTAGACCTACCAAGCGTATAATGACAGTATTCTCAACCATTCGTTATAAAGGTCGGTAGTAGGCTCATGTTCAGTGAATGTCTTTAAGCTGTTATGAATCTTGGGATGTAACTTACAAGCAATAATTTTACCAGCTACTGACCGTTGCAATTAACCTTTACCGACATCAAATTGATGAAAACCGCAGATTTCTTTTGAAGATTTAAAGTTATCTGAAACTTACGCAACGCTTTCTTTCAGCTTCTAATTCAACCATTATTTAACAAGAACGTTACTCTGAAATACATCTGATAAAGTTTCTAAATTGAGATTAACTTCGTTCGCGGCTGGTTTGACGGGATTCTGTGACAAGTCGACATTCACATAAACAAGTCTGTCTCACTCATTTAGATAAAAGTGTGGAAGAATAGATTTACGATTTGTGATACTATCGCTTGATAAACAGTAATGTGCGAATTTTGTGTGTGTTGACCGCCAATTAAGCAGATATGGCTTTTATGGTTTCATCAGAATTTTTTACTGAGCTTATCTGTTTAATTCTCACGTTAATTATACGAGTTTGTGTTGAAAGAAATGTTATGAATGATCTTTGTTGTATATTTCTGTCAAGTTAACTGTAAATTGTTGGTTTGTTTAGAAGATATACGCAAATCGCCATAAAATTCCATAGCAACAACACAAAAACATCATAAAACAGAAAACGAAGGTCATAAAGTTCCAGCTAATCATCATTATAAGTAATCCACGAACGCAATAAAAATCCTTCAAACCAAAATAGTGCTTCGTGCGCAAGTCCTCGTTGCAATGATTTACAGTGAGCGCGTTCAGCGCGTGCGCAGCCTCACTCGGCAATCATCGACGGGCGTCGGGCTGTCTCGGCGGTCACGAAGTTCGTTAGACCATTGTGTGAAGGAAGCGGAAACTGAAGGAATCTTGAGTGTTAACTCAAATAGTGATATGTATAAATTTGTATGGGTCTGATATAATATAAATTAAAGTATGGAAATGAATTATATAAAAATCACAAGTTTTTATTTTTCGAATTTCGTATACGTAAAACTACTATCTGTTACTATTAGAATAACACCAGAAGAAAAAGAAGCAATAGTTAAAAATACAGACTAAGCAAATGCATAAATAAATAATGCCAATCAAATCATTATGCTGTAACATGCCAATTTGTTGACAAATGAAATGCGTATGCACTGGACAAATGATCTTTTTAACATTGATTATGCTTACAAGGTTTCATATTAAGTTACACACACAGTGACACTTAAAGCGTGGGAACATGAGCTAGGGTGTACAAAAACTAGCTTTGTTTCACAATTAGAATGATACAAGTTACAAAAATATCTTTTGTTTAATTCAGTTAAGCATGGAGAACATTTTTAGGAATCCGTACGCAAAGGGTGCTAAAGGATTATTACTAAGGCCGCTGTCTGTCTGTCGGTCGGTTCATTCGTTTATGACAAGGCTGTTTCTTTTGAACCATAATAGGTACACTTGAAATTTTAATAGGTACATTGTGTGATGGCCGCTATAACGACAAATAATAAAATTTAAGTAAAAAATTAAAGGGGGTCCTTTAATTTTTTACTTAAATTTTATTATTTGTCGTTATAGCGGGCTTTTAATTTTCCTCATACAAAAAACGAAAAAATATTGTACGTGAGTACGGAACCCTTTGTGTGCGAGTCGGACTCGCATTCGCTCGCTTTATTTTGCACGCTTACGCCATTTTCAGACTGTTTTTTTTATATAAATACCTCTAAAATTTCTGGAACCATTTTGATGAGATAGCTTAATATAATCATGATTTGAATAATTTTTATGTCTTTTTGATGAAAGGATTAGTGTCACCGACTAAAAAACGTGTTTTTTATGATTTATCTAATCGCATCGTGTTGAGTTTTATGTAACTACCGCAAATTAATATTGTTAATTATGTAAAAGTTGACATAATTTATGTTATTGAGAACAGCAGTTTTGTTAGTAATTTTAGTTTGGTTATTTAAGTAACAGTCTTAGTGCCAGTTTCGCCAATGAAACTGAACGTGATTGGCACAAATCTAAACTACGTTCAAAAACTGACAGTGCCAATATTCCACAAAAATGATGACACGACAGTTTTTAAACGCGATTGACATGTACTGATTGCGGTCAGTTACATTAGTGGAAACCATCCTTTGTAAATAATTATAGGTAAGGCTCTTTGAGTGACTTTCAGCTTACTACCTAGTAAGCTGAAAGTCACTCAAAGGGCTATGGAGAGGAGGACACAGTGGAGCATACGGTGGAGGTCTGCCCGGCTTGGGCGGAGCAACGCCGTGTCCTCGTAGAGGCGATCGGCGGCGGTGATCTCTCGCGTCCGGCCCTGGTTCAGGCCATGGTACGGAGCGAGAGGAAATGGCAGGCCATCACCTCCTTCTGGAAGCGGTAATGCTCGCGAAGGAGGAGGCGGAACGCGTGAGGGAGAGGCAAATTTCGCGCCCTCACGCCCCTAACCGCCGCAAAAGGAGGAGACGCCCGGGGTGGGAATCGCGAGCCGATTTCCGGCCACCGTAGGCGTGGGCTTGCGGACGGTAGCTCGCCGTCCAATAAGGACTAAGCCCGGGTCGACAGCGCGTTGTGTTCCACTCGCGCCTCAAAGAGATGTCAGCAGAATTGACAGGGTCCGCTAGGGCCAATGCCTGCCGGGGGTTCGAAGAAAACCGATAGGGACATCGTGGCCCCCGGCAACAGGGCAACTGAAGGAACACGGGTGGGTTTTAGTCAGTAAGAGTCTGACACGCCCTTTCGCTCCGCTCAGAGCGGGAGAAGTTATAAAAAAGGCTATGGAGAGGGCTATGCTTGGAGTTTCCCTACGTGATCGAATCTGAAATGAAGAGATCCGTAGGAGAACCAAGGTAACCGACATAGCCCAAAGAATTGCCAAACTCAAGTGGAAATGAGCAGGGTACATTGCTCGCAAAACAGACTGACGGGGCTGAAAGGTTCTGGAGTGGCGACCGCGTACCGAAAGACGTAGCGTTGGAAGGCCGAGCCACAGGGTGGACCGATGACCTGGTGAAGAAGGCCGCAGGAATCCACTGGATGTTAGAGGCGTCAAAGTGACAGTGCTAGGGGAAGGCCTATGACCAGCAGTGGACGTCTTTCGGTTGAAATGACGATGATGAGGATGAGATAGTAACCCTCTTACCTATTATTAACACAAATACTTAGGTATAGTTTTCTAGCTCTTTAGCCAGCATTAGCATCTGTTTACTTAAAACACATTCCATATATGCTAAAGCTACGGGTGAAGCTCAATAAATAAATAAAAATACCAGAATAAACAACAAAAATATCTTAATAAGGTCTTCAATAATTATATTCAAGTGTGTACACATGATTATTGCACTTAATGCAAATATAGAACCTTGGTTAGTCTTTTAAGGAGTTGATTAAGTAACCAACAACACTCGAGAGATACTTGACATCGTCAGTATGTAAATGCGAATGATTAACATAGTTTTTATTGATGGTTTCATTAGGTAAATAATCTTGTTTAATTGCTTGTCATTCGAATGTATATAAAACACAGAATCAAAAAACATTTGCATTATTTAATTGTACTGTCCTACTTAAAGCCTATTGTTTACTCTCGTTTACCTCTCTTCGGGTTGATTTTCTTAGGGAACTAGAATTGTCAAGATTTCCTGAACAATCCTACTATCATGTCCTTTACGTTCGTGAGGATTTAGAAAATCAAAATTTGAAAGGATTTTAAAAGTTTTAGTTTAAGTTTCAATCCTTACTTACACTGCTACTACTTTCTCAGTTTATCTTGGACATTACTGACATCGGTGAAGGAAAACATTGTGAAGAAACCTGGATTATTGCTAATATAAGTCTGAAATCGCCAACCCGTCTTGAACAAGCGTGGTGATCATTGCTCGTGCCTTCTCTGAACGAGAAGAGGCCTTTGGCCAACTGTAGAACAATAATAGGTTGGTATTATTATTATTTATTACTTTAACTGCATGTTAAACACTGTCTATTAACATGTCAATAAATTATTTGGTAAAAGGAAACTGTCCATTCTCCTTTAATCCAATTTGGTCTATTGGTATGTAAATTCTAAAAGCAGTGCTCTATTGCAGAGCCGATTGTATTCGAGTTGCCTTTTTTGGCCGCACAGCAATTCCGTTGTTTGAATTTGTTTCGGAATGTATATCTAATCCTTGAACGCCTATTGGTGAAGCGAATGTGATTGGCTTTGGGTCATTTAGCTGCCATAAAGCCTATGACGTCACAATCATGTTTATGCTCATGGTTGTTATAAACTAAATTGCCATTGAATGTTTCGTTTGTCACAGTGATCTAGCTAGTCTGTTCGATATTCGAGTTCTTCCTTATGTAGGATGCACGGTTTGAAAGAGCCATGTGGAAGATAATATATGAGTTACAAATGATTTCCATACATACATAAACATCCTTACATACTCCTTTGGGAAAATGAGTTCCGAATCTTAGCTTATATATTTTTCATTTTTGAATAATTTCAACAGTTCATTTAGCGTTGTAGAATTACGACAAAGACTATAGGTACGGCTAAAGCATTAAGTAAAATATCCGTAACTTAACTAAAAGATTAAAGCCAACGACACTTTTCCCAGTTCTATTAACTATTAAACCTAATGGTGTAGTTTAGCATTTCATAGGCGTAACTAATTCTACTAAGTTTGGACCGCCCTACTTCTAACAAGAGTATAAAGAGGTAGTTATGACTTCGCTGTAAGGATATCTTTACTATTAAGACATGTGCCGTTAGTGGAACTGGATGATAAGGTGTAAATATGGAGATTTCAATAGATTCGCAAGTCACTAACAAGGCATTGTTGTCTGTTTTGAATCTAGTAACACTGTGAGAGCATTTGGTTGTCCTTTCATTTGGATGAGCGCTTCGGCTTTGTTATCTTTTTGAAAATGATTAAGTAGGAATAGCCAGAAAGATATTAGAATGGTATTGCCCAAAATACACACTATAGTCTAATATCACTGAAGATTTCAAAGTTTTAAAAACCGACTCTAAAACGCAGAATGTTTTGAAAAACTAACATTTTAAAACTAAAAATCTACATGACCCCGACCAGCCATAAACATAAATCCTCGATACAAATCATTACCCATCAATAAAAAAATCTAAGGGTATAAAATAAAAATATACAAAAAGAATAATTATCAAACTAACCCTGCTTTCGGCGGCGGCGGTGGGTGGCAGGGCCATCCACCCTCTCCAAATAATTGTTTACACAACATGCCACCCCGCATGGGATGCGGCGGAAACACGATATTTTATGATACGTTGCAACAGAGTAGTGCGTATGATCAGATAAATTTTAAAATACCTCTAAAAAAATTAAGAGCAAATCCATTTTCTCCTTATTTTTTTATTATTTTTTTATTTTTAAAATGTTTAAGTAAATACAATTATAACACAACTTATTAAAAGTAGTGTCATTGTCTTTAAAATGACAAGGACGAGTATATAAATGTAGTTTTTATACAGCAGTCATGATTAATTTAATTTCTGGTTAAAGGATTGGCTTAACTTATTAAATATATAATTTATTAATTGTCCTAATGAATGATAAGACGACAGATAACGAAAAGTATTAATTTCATAACCTGCTACATATTACACAATATTTTTTATAATGTTTGTATAACATTACCAATTTATATTTAATTTTAATGAGAAACGTATAAGAAACGGTCATCAGTCAAATATCTTACTAAACAGTTTTCACTTTTTAATTGCAGCCTCTGAACTTGTTACTAGTCTATCCAAATTCAATCACCGGCAGATAATAAGGCGTAGACTCATCTGCCCCGACCCCATGTCTAATCAACATCCGAGTGATGAGTGCAAGGCCTTATGTTCCCTTACCCAGATTGCTACACCACGCTTTTTATTCATTAGAAAAAGTAACGCTTATTATGAGAACATTACAGAAGAGAATCATTTAAGTAGAGGTAAAAGTGTACTTAGTTTAGAAAATAGAGATAATTTTAGAGTAGTAGCCATGCCAGGTCATTGAGCCAAAATATAAATTGTCATCGTGGAAAGTTTAGCCAGAAAGGCTGAATACAGCGAATTTATGAATAAACATGACGAAATCATGAATGAATGTGTACGAGAGGCGAAAAATTGGCAACTTGACAAAACTACGAATCTGTGTATCCGAGATTAACTAAACAATATTGACTCAAAAGTTATATAATATGCATTAGCTATACTATAGACCAACTACTTAATACGAAGATCAATATCAACAATATAAAAGAATAAAGCACATAATTATTTTCTACAATCTCATTGTAAATCAGTAAAAGTGACGCTGTATCTTAAAAGGATCATTATTACTTAATAGGCGATAATATAAATAATGTAACATTACCGGATGCTGACGATTTGAATGACATAACGTGTTTAAGAAATCAGCCAACTGGGATTGAGTAATTAAAAAAACATAAATATTGCACAACTTTTTAAATACAAAATAAATGACTTAGGTTTATTGCATTACCTACTTTAATTAAATTACTATCTGTAAAAGATACTTTTGATATTTCTCAACAGACTTGTTAAATTAATCTGTACAATTAACTACTTGTACTAAAGTGAATCAGACGATGTCACATATAAAAAAACCAGATTATAATATCAAACGCCGACAAAACTGGAACACATCTCAGATAAGATAACGTGTGACAAAATGATCGATGTCCCAAACATGTCTAGTCAAAATGAAACTCCACCGGATGCGGTTTTAGTCAATAGAAGAATATTCGGTGACATATATCATCAACTAACGTTGGTTAAACCTTTTCTAAAGCGACGTTTAAAACAGTAACAAGTTTAAATAATCTGACAAAAGAGACAATAGATGACAGGTTAATGTAAAATGGTGTACATAGAACAATACACCGACATGAAAAATAATCGAGGTCAAAGGGTGACTGTGCTCAGTATAAAAATATCTAGGAAACAAGGGCAAAGCTAGCATAAAATCAAAATTATCCATAAAATCTTCAACACATGACTTTCAAGAGTATCAAATGACAAAACAAAACCTTCAATTTAAAGGTTGAATTACATGTTAAACTACCATTGGTATTGAATGGACATCTGTCAAATGACGTTGATAAGGCAGGGGACAGATGCACGAACAATATTGAAACCGATGAGGGAGAACAAAATGACCCGTAATAAAATGAACGGAAGCACTTTAAACTTCAGAATTATAATAATGAATGGGTATTATTGATTGGTGTAACTGGTAGTTAACGGTTTTAGTTGTAGAAAGTAGATAAAGGGTGGATATAAATAACATCGTAATATGTGTAAGTAACAATTGAGTTCTCTCTTTCAAAAATAATACCATAAAACGTTCCAACTAAAATACACATGCCATGTCTGTCTTTGCTTCCCCGTCTCTGAACCACACCATACGAATTCTAGGAAACTATGTTTTTGTTTTGGTGTAAAGAAACAATGAGGGGACGTGACTAATGTGTTAAATGATCCTTTTCTTAACTTCATTTGTAAAATTTAGTCTGAAGTTAACGATGACTGAGGCACCGATGATAAATGTATAAACTTTAATGAGAATGATATGAACCTAAATGCTATTTATGAATTAGAAGCAAATAATACAAAGAAACGTAAATAAATCAAAAGGGAAATACTTCGCGAAGACATTAAGGTTAAAGTAGCAAATCAAGCGACCCGCAATTCCTTAAACAACAATAAGGCGATAGCGAAAGCGGAACTGGAAATCGATTCACAATTAGTAGTAAAAGTTAATCGATAAAAGAATAATCTGATACTAGGCCGAGACTTAGGTCGAGGAATCGGAGCGTGGCATGACCTCGAACGTACTTGGGAAATTTAGAGCATCTGTACGACCTAGGCACACAATTGTAAAAGATACGGTCATAATAAAGTTATACCATGAATTCTAAGATTTCCATTGGTACCTAATGACAGTGAATGGTAATTCTTTCATACACTAACTTTTTTTAAATAAGTTAATATTTTAGTATTTGCTGTGTTATCAACTGCATTAGTGGCTATCTCTAGTTGCTTTAAAAAAAAAAAAACTATTTGCACGGGTTTATCTACTGCATAAATGACTAATGATGATTAATCACTTTTTATATTTCCATCTAAACTAAACTAATCGCATGACTTCGAAAGTACTTGGGAAATTTAGAGCATCTGTACGACCTAGGCACACAATTGCAAAAAGATATGGTCATAATAAAGTTATACCATGAATTCTAAGATTTCTATTGGTAATGGCAGTGAATGGTAGGTAATTCTTTCATATACTTACTTTTTTAAATAAATTAATGTTTTAGTATTTGCTGTGTTGTGGACTGCATTAGTGGCTATCTCTTGTTGCTTTAAAAAAAAAATTAGTATTTGCAGGGGTTTATCTACTGTATAAATGACTAATGATGATTAATCACTTTTTGTATTTCCATTTAAACTAAACTAATCTCTTTTTTTGTTTTATCCGCCATTATTTTCGCTTCCGTTGCGTTAATTAACTAAACCGTTAGAGCGTGATCTAAAACAAAATCTAATTGTGCATTTGGAACGAAATCCATTTACCTGTTGAAACTTTCAAAGTATTAATTTCGACTAGCGTTGGTATGCTAAACAATTCATTTAGTGTCGAGTTTTGCATTAGTTGCGGGCGCGCAGCTGAACAAATGCGCGCCAAGGCTGGACAGTTCGTGACAGAGCCACTGCGAGCGAGTAAACAATTCATTCGGTATCAGTTTCTAAAATCGTTTTATTTATGTTGTCCTTTAGGCGCTAGCGCACTTTATAGACGTCAAACGGTTATAAATTCAAGCTGCTAACTTTGTTACGGCAACCGATTATCAAGACTGTCGTAAATATTTGGCAAGAGAATTTCAAGGTGCTTGGTGCAATATTGGTAATAATAATATTGTGACAATCTTGAAATTTTTTTTTTTTCAAAACCACCAAAGGGACTACGTTTGTAACCTTCAATTTGAATCATCTTTCCCCTAATTTCAATAACCACAAAATTGATTATGACAGCCTTTAAACTAACCAAGTATTCTCCCCTCTTAAAGACATGATTAAAAGGCCGTACCTCATCTTCTCTCAAACTAGATGAAGGTATCATTACTTAAGTAGTACACTATCTTTTGTCAGTAAGGATTACAGTAAATTACTTTATCATCCTCATTGTAGTATAGGGTAATCCGTTATTGAAGAGGAGACGGCCGGGGAATAAGGGTAATCCTACATTATGTAGTCAACGTGAGCATTATCCCTTTGTGTGCTAGTTTCGTAATTATTAGTTGTAGACGTATATTAAGAAAGATCTAACGCTTTGTTTATATTTGAGGAGTTTGTTTTTATCATACGATTCTTTTTTTGACGATTCATAGTGTTTAGATTCTTCATCTGCTATAATTGTCACTTCTTCATTTTATATAACATGATAAATGCACTCTTAAACTTTCATTAAATCAAAACTATGACATTCAGAATGGTTCATTATTAGTACTCCTTTTGCTGAATTTTAAAACCAATTCTTTGAAAGAAACTACCAGTCACAACACAACAATTTATAAAGCTTTTGCGATCAATATTTTTAAATACAGGGGAGATCTGTGAAAGTAATTAATCATTGCTGCCCCATTCAACTAAACTAATGATTCGCAACCCATACATCGATACTACTCAATATGTCTCGCTAAACTGACTTACAACACGCTAAGCCTTGCAACATCAACGCAGCGTGCTCATTGGCCACATTAAATTTCGTGAAGCCAAGTTTAATCATTTGGCCAATGGGCACGAGTGGGGTGGGGTGGCTTCGGCTGTACGCCTGTACCATGTGTGTCGCAGCCTTAACTTTAACTGCTATAAGTAATATCGAATTTTATAGTAACAGTTATAATTATAATCGATATAAGTTCGCCAAATACAGGGTCGTTGATCTATGTGTTACGGATAATGTATTTCGATAACACGTGTCTATAAATGAGCTGGTTTCAGTTACGTTCGATAACAATTGTTTTAATAATGTTGAGATTGGTTTATTGTTTGCTGTGTTTCAGAGGTAGGAAATGTTATTTGTAGAAGAAGAATTTAAACTGTAGTTGGGACTGGAAAAACTTCAGAAAATGAAGGGAAAATAAAAATAGATATCCAATTGATGCACTGGATGCACATTCTCGGAATTTAATAAAACATTCTTGCGAGATTTTACCTTATATCAAATTGAGGTGGCATTGCAATACAGATGATGATTTACCTGTAACAAACAAAGATATAATAAGTAATGCTACAATAGATACAAAATAACAACAAATACAAAAGCAGCTTGAAAACATAATGACTATCAATAGCGGTTCTAAGGTTACAGACTCATAGTTCAAATAAAACAGTGTTTCCGATGATGATTTGAAGATAACAATAACTGTATACAAGTTTACATGAAGGAATCCGGATTTCGCTCCAGCAATTTTAAATTCACGCTTTAATCCACCTAAGAAGAAACTTTAAATTCTAGCTCACAAAGTACTAAATCCAATAAAGATAATCTACCAATAGTAGCTCGGTGTAGAAAAGAAGTGCTATAAAAACGATTTAATCATGGTCTCGGTATTAAACTTGCGAATACTTCGAAACAAGTAACAGATTGCTTGTATTCATCATTGTTCTAAGTAATCGAACAAAAAATATTACAATTGGCAACACCGTCACCAAAAAAGTTTTTGATCCAGATCTACTTTTATTAATTGATACTTTATGAGATATGGATCGTGTTATTAAAAATTATGATTAGTATTATGGTAGCAAAAACGCCCGAGTTTAAAATTTATAATGCCATGAAGTTAGATCGCTAAGTGTTCAGCGATGGGAAACTTGTTATAACATAAAATGGTTAGAAAGGTTATAGTTAATTAAGAGAGGCTCAATATTTCCCTCTCTCCCACACACCGCCTCTCACAGAGAGGAGGGCTGTGTCCCAGCGGTGGGAACATTATAGACTGATTTTGCAATATTTAGTTAATTTGTTAATGTGCTTGTGTCCACAAAGAAATCAACTGAAGTTCTAGTTTCGTAACTTAATAATAAAAAATCGGATATAATAGATCCCTGTAACGATATATACCTATAGCCTAAAGCCTTAGTAATAATATATGTATCATTCGTCAAGGTCCTGCCAACTCAAATGGTCAAAATTAATTACGGCTATAAATTCAAGAGGAAAATCTATTTGTGATTCGTAGATTGATTACTGACATAAGTAGAACATTCTAAATGAAGGGAAAAAACCAAGCACACCTGTGCTTTGTCAGATAAATATATTGTTATATATTTTATAAAATGGTCTGTTTTTTTGGTTGGCAACACTCGCGGTCATTGACGTGGCCTTGGCCAGTGTTGCAAGGGAAAAAAATTAAGTGGACACGATAAATCGATTACGTCACCGCGTTTGGGCCACTACATTGGAACGGCGAAGTTTTTATGACGGTTTTTGGGCTGTGGTGTCTATGTTCACAACTTTATAGTTTAGTTGATTATTTTGTACACTTCAGTTCAACATGCTTTCAGTATCTTTAATAAAAAATATGAATACAATCATCTTGAAAGCTTCTTTTGAATAATATTGAGTAAGCATCGATAAGTGTAAACAAGTCATAGCCAATACAGCAATTACAATGAAAAAATCTACAAAGAAACTCCAAGGTTTCATAAAAAATTAACGTATTGAAATCTCACAGTACCTAGATACCAACAAAACGAGTAATGCTTGAAAAATCGTGTCATATTCTGTTACATGCCCAAGGCAAGTAAACTTAAACTTCGGTAGTCGATATTAAGTTTCTTGATAACAAAAACATGTTAATTTTTTGCAATAAAGAAACCCGTTTGAACTGTACGTTAAACTTTCTCGATTATCAAGAATATCGATATTTACTCGTTAAGAAATTAGGACTCGTTACACGGTTTTTAACTCGACTATTTACAGTAAGGAATTTAGTCGGGTTAAGAATGTTTAAAAAAAAAATGCCAGTCATTGCGGTTATAAGTAAAAGGCGTAGACATAATATTGGTATTTATGATTTTATTTGCATGCCGTTTAGTTCTATCATTATTTTAGATAAGAATTTATATTTCCACCGTATTTTTTCTAGAAATGCTGCACACATTTCAAATGATAAAATCACCAATTATCTTTATTAAATAAACTTCACATAAAACGTAATACCTCACGACGTGCATACACATAATTCGTTATAAAAACTGGCAACACATCCAGTTCGGATTTTAAAAGCAACACCTTCCCCGAGAGTATTCGATAACTTTCTCCGCAAACGCATTTCCAATCGATTGGGCAGGTATCGAGAATCGATATTGATTATCGATTTTATCTTTTATGCACTCGACGTAAGTGTCAGTTTGTTTAAATAAAAGTGTGCGTGAATTAAGATTTTAGTGCGAAACATGATAATTTCCATGAAAAAGATTGGTGAGAGCACGCACAAACATAATAAAATATTTGTTCTTCAATTAGCTGAAGTTGGTCAAAGAGGTGTTGTATGTTTTTGGAAAATACGCGTGAGATTGTTTTCTTTTCTCAAAATTTAATCTATTAAAAAGCCATCAGCAGTGTTTCTCCTAATTGTCATCTTCTTAAAATCAACATAGACTCACGAGAGACAATCGCTTTTAGCCTTAATCAATTTCACATAATAAGCAATATTTTTTTTTGTTCGCCTATTCTGTTACACCCCTGGAAAGCTTTCTCTCCATTTCCAGATTTTTCACAGCATTTTTTTTTTTTAATTTGCAGTCGTGATGACCACTACACACTGTTTAGTGTGTCCTCGCCTCTCATGCATGAGGTTGTGAGTTCAAATCCAGGCAACTACCATGTACCACTGTGGTGGTAAGCCGGACGCCGCTGGCGGCTCCAATTCGGAGCGAGCGGCCAAGTTCGCGGAGGAGGTAGCGGCCGTGATCAGCGAGGTGGCCTTGAAGAGGACGAAGTCCTCTAGAGGCAAGGCTGTATCTGCGGCCACTGCCTCTATCATGGCGGCAGCGGAGGCCCTCCAACCCGGGCCTCCGTCGGACGGTATGTCGCAAATGCGGGCGGAGATCGCCCGCTTGACAGCCGCCATGGAGCTTCTCCAAAAGGAGAATGCGGAGCTCCGAGCGGACTTGGCCGGGCTCCGAGGAGCCGGCCCCCGAGAGGTGCCGCAGGAAGGGGAGCGGCATGGGCAGGGACGGCCCGTGTCTGCAGAGGACCGGATCCTCAACCTGGTGCGGCAGGAAATGGCTGCTCTACGGAGCAAGTTTTCCACGTTGGAGGCCATTGTCCTGCGCCCCCCGTTGGCGGCAAGCCAGCCGGCCCCGGGCCAGCTAAGGGCGTTGTCGTACGCCGCCACTGCAGCTGCCACAGCCGGTCCAGCCTCGTCGGGGCCGACCAAAGGTGGGGCGGCTGCACAGGCGGCGAAGGCCCCAGCCAAGGCGGCTGGGGTCCCGGCCAAGGCGTCGGGGGCACCGGCCAAAGCGGCGAGTGCCCCAGTCAAGGCGGCAGGGGCCCCGGCCAGGGTAACCAGGGCCTCGGCTAAGGCGGCGAATCGGCCGCCCCCACCACCTTCTGAATCTCCTCCGGCCGACGTCGGATGGCAAGTAGCCGGGGAGAAGAAGAAGGCTGGTAAGGCGGCAAGGGCGGCCAAAAGGAAGGCGAGGCGGCAGCGGCGCAAGGAGCGAAGCGTCGCGGCTAGGCTCCGCGCCCCGAAGTCCGCAGCTGTAGTGATTACACTACAGCCGGAAGCGGCAAAGAAGGGCGTGTCCTACCAGCACGTGCTCGCCAAGGTGGATGCGGCGGTGGATCTCAAGGAGACCGCCAATGGCGTCCGGCTCAAGATAACCGCGACTGGGGCCAGGATGCTGGAGATCCCCGGTGCAAACAGCGGCCCGGCAGCGGACGCTCTGGCCAATAGGCTCAGGGCGTCCCTGGATCCGGACGAGGCCCGAGTGTCCAGGCCCACCAAACGCGCTGACTTGCGCATCCGGGGCCTGGACGACTGCGTGACGGCAGAAAAGGTGGTGGCCGCGGTCGCCAGGACTGGGGGGTGCTCTGCCGAGGAGGTGAGGGCAGGCACCATCCACCCTGACTCCACGGGGATGCGAGCCGTTACGGTGAGCTGCCCCGTGTCCGCGGCCAAGCTGATAGCCGGGGAGGGCCGAAGGCTTCTGGTGGGTTGGGTCTCCGCGCAGGTCAAACTGCTGGAGCCCAGACCTCTGAGGTGCTTCCGCTGCCGGGTGGGCGACCACGTGGGAGCGAAGTGCACCTCGGAGGTAGACTGCAGCGACCACTGCTTCCGCTGTGGTCAGCCTGGTCATAAGGCCGGCTCGTGCAACGCCGCGCCGCACTGCATTGTATGTGCGGCGGCTGGCAAGCCGGCCGATCACCGGGCTGGGAGCAAGGCCTGCGCTCCACCCGCCAAAGCCAGAGGCAGGGGCAAGCCCTCCGCCACCGCCGTCACCGCCGCAGCCGCCGCCACTACTGCCGCCGCCGCTGCCGCCTCCACTGTCGTCGTCGCCGCCATTGCCGCCGCGGCGGTGCCCTCAGAGGGGGCTAGGGAGGGGGTTGAAATGGAGTGTCAATAACGGCCCCATTACGCCTCCTCCAGGCGAACATCAACCACTGCGCTGCCGCTCAGGATCTGTTGCTCCAGAGCATGGCGCAGTGGTCGATTAACATCGCCGTGGTCGCTGAGCCGTACTTTGTCCCGCCCAGGGATGACTGGGTGGAGGACCTGAGCGGCTCAGTGACCCTCATTTCGTCGGCCGCCGCTGGTACCCCGTCCCTCGAGTCTGTCAAGAGAGGACGGGGTTGCGTGGCAGCACGGTTCGGGGAGATTGTCGTGGTAGGGGTATACTTCTCCCCGAACCGAACTCTTGCCGAGTTCCACAACTCCCTCGTGGAGTTGAGAGTCGTCGTCGTCGGGTTCGGTTCCCTCCCCGTGTTCGTCCTCGGGGACTTCAATGCCAAAAATCTGGCTTGGGGTTCCCGCTTTACGGACACACGGGGTAGGATGGTGGAGGACTGGGCTCTGGAGACGGGCCTGGTCGTCCTAAACCGGGGTTCTTTCCCCACGTGTGTGCGGATGCGGGGCGAATCAGTGGTGGACATTTCGTTCGCCAGCCCCGCTCTGTCGCCGCGTGTAATCGACTGGCGCGTCATAGAGGAGGTGGAGACCTATTCCGATCACCGGTACATCCGGTTTGACGTCTCCGCCCAGACCTCGAGCGCGCCGGTCCGACAGGCCCCGAGTGCTCCGCGGTGGGCGCTGAAGCAGATGGACCGGGAGCTTCTCCTGGAAGCCTCGATCGTGCAGGCCTGGGTGTCATCACCGGACAGGCCTGCCGACATCAACGACGAGGCGGAGTGGTTCCGGGAGGCCATGTCCAATATATGCGACGTGGCAATGCCCCGGGTCCATCCTGGACGTGCTTCGCGCCAGCTGTACTGGTGGTCGCAAGAGCTGGAAGCTCTGCGCAGGGCGTGCGTAGCTGCGCGACGCCGGTACGCCAGGCACCGCAGGCTCCGTATCCGCCCTCCGGATACGGAAGCCATTGAGGCGGAGCTGTACGAGGGGTACAGAGCGGCGAAGACCGCCCTCCAAGCGGAGATCCTGCGGGCCAGGACACTGGCCCGCGAGGAGTTGCTGGAGTCTCTGAACAGAGACCCGTGGGGACGCCCATATAAGATGGTGCGGGAGAAGCTCCGCCCATGGGCTCCCCCGCTGACGCAGAGTCTCCGGCCCCAGCTTGTGGAGGACGTGGTGAGCGCTCTGTTCCCTTCAAGAGGGGAACATATGCCCCCGCCCATGGCTCCGCCTATTGCGGTGCCCGATGCGGACCACACCGCCGACGACGACGACGATGCTCCGGAGGTGACCGAGGTAGAGATGAGAGTGGCGGTACGCAAGATGAGTGCGAAGAATACCGCCCCAGGACCCGACGGCATTCCCGGAAAAGCCTGGGTCCTGGCCATGGGGACTCTCGGGCCTCGACTAAGGGGGCTCCTATGCGCATGCATGGAGAGGGGCCAGTTCCCACTTTGTTGGAAGACTGGGAAACTGGTCCTCATTAGGAAGCCGGGGCGCCCGGCGGACTCTCCGTCCGCCTATCAGCCCATTGTGCTGCTCGACGAGGTGGGCAAGCTCTTTGAAAGAGTCATTGCAGACCGCCTCGTCGGGCAGCTGGTGTGAGTGGGGCCGGATCTGGCGGAGAGCCAATTCGGTTTCCGCAGGGGGCGCTCTACGGTGGACGCCATCATGCGCGTGCGAGCCCTCACGACGGGGGATGCTGTGGCCCGGGGTGGGGTCGTCTTGGCGGTGTCTCTAGACATCGCCAATGCCTTTAACACCCTGCCCTGGAGTTGCATCAGGGAGGCACTTCGGTATCACCGGATGCCGACCTACCTCTGTCGTGTGGTCGAGGCCTATTTGACGGACAGGGCTGACATCTACCCCGGTCACCAAGGAGAGTGGAACCGGCGAGAGATATCGTGCGGTGTCCCACAGGGTTCGGTCCTGGGGCCGCATCTGTGGGACATCGGATACGACTGGGTGCTGCGCGCCGATCTCCCTACTGGCGTCAGCGTCGTCTGTTACGCTGACGACACGCTGGTCCTGGCGCAGGGGAGGTCGTACCAGGCGGCGGCCGACTTAGCGACACGCGAGGTTGCGACAATCGTCGAAAGAATCCGGCAGCTGGGACTCGAGGTGGCCCTGCACAAGTCCGAGGCCATGGGTTTCTATGGCCCTCGTAGTGCGCCACCGCCGGGTTCCCAGGTAATGGCGGGAGGGGTTCACATCGGCGTCGAGTCGACGATGAAGTATCTGGGACTCGTCCTCGACAGCCGGTGGAACTTCGTGGAGCATTTCCGACGTTTGGCTCCCAGACTGGACCGGGCCGGGGCTGCCTTGAGGCGGCTCCTGCCCAATCTGGGAGGTCCAAACGCCTCCTGCCGGAGGCTCTACGCGGGGGTCGTGCGGTCCATGGCCCTTTACGGGGCGCCGGTGTGGGCGCCTTCATTGAGGCGGCAGCCAGCCCGCCGGCTTAACGCGTCCCAAAGGGTCATGGCCATCCGGCTGGCCCGAGGATACCGCACGGTCTCCTGCGAGGCGGCGAGCCTCCTTGCCGGAGTACCGCCATGGGATCTGGAGGCAAAGGTCCTCGCGCACATTTGGGAGTGGCGCGAGGAGGCGAAACGCCGGGGCTTAACACCGATGCCGCAAGAAGTTGCGGCACAGCGGACAGAGCTCCGGCGGGATCTCATGGCGGAATGGAGAGTGCGATTGTCGCAACCCAGCGCTGGGCACGCCGCAATTGCGGCGATAAGACCCCTCTTTGAGGAGTGGCTAGAGAGGCGCCACGGCATCCTCACCTTCCGCCTGACACAGGTGCTCACCGGACACGGCTGTTTCGGGAGGTACCTGTTCAGGATAAAGCGGGAGGAAACGCCCGGGTGTCATCACTGTGTGGATCGCCCGGAGGAAACGGTGGAGCATACGGTGGAGGTCTGCCCGGCTTGGGCAGAGCATCGCCGTGTCCTCGTGGAAGCGATCGGCGGCGGTGATCTCTCGCGTCCGGCCCTGATTCGGGCCATGCTACGGAGCGAGAGGAAATGGGAAGCCGTCACCTCGTTCTGCGAAGCAGTAATGCTCGCGAAGGAGGAGACGGAGCGCGTGAGGGAAAGGCAAATCTCGCGCCCTCGCGCCCCTAACCGCCGCAGCAGGAGACGCCCTGGGCGTCGGGAGTCACGAGAGGATTTCCGGCCACCGTAGGCGCGGGCTTGCGGACGGTGAGCAATGGGTAGCTCGCCGTCCGATAAGGACCAAGCCCGGGTCGACGGCGCGTTGTGTTCCACGCGCGCCTCAAAGAGATGTCAGCAGAATTGACGGGGTCCGCTAGGGCCAATGCCTGCCGGGGGTTCGAAGAGAACCGATAGGGACATCGTGGCCCCCTGGCAACACGGCAACTGAAGGAACACGGATGGGTTTTAGTCAGTAAGAGTCTGACACGCCCTCCCGCTCCGCCCAGAGCGGGAGAAGTTATTTGATGATTTCCCACACAAAAAAAAAAAAAAAAAAGGCATCTACCATGTGACTTTTAATATTCGTATGTAAGTTCTGTCTGAGTTTATTTTAGTTATTAGTTTATTACTGACATCATCGGTGAAAGAAAAACATCGTCAGGAAACTCTGCAGAGGGACGATAATAGGCTGTTATTATTATTTTCAGGCGTCGAAATAATAACTGAGATAATATAATCAAATATTTCAAACTATTATGGAGAGTTACTATCTCCGTAGTTGTTAAACCTCTACGGAACCAAACATAGCAATGGAAGAGTTTCATTTCTATTTTTACAATTAGACAGGCAGGCGTCATAAGTATCGTACGATCGCCGCAAATTATATATTGTATAACATATAAAAGGTAACGACAAATTGCCGAACAGAGCTGCCGATGAAAATCTTTACGTAATATGTGACTGTGAAGCTAATTGTCCAGTAAGTGTTATTAGATTTCAATGAAAAGTGTGGAAATCTAAAAAAGATAAGAAAAAAGTTGAAGAACTAAGTTTGCTATGATTAGAGAGGGTACAATCAAAAAGTTAGCAACGCTGTAAATAGGTTGTAAAACAAGTATTTTAAAGTTTCTAAATGCTTTTTCATACACCTAAAGCTATAGTATTACGGTATGAATTATTGCAATTCAGTATCAATATTATAGTGTATTACAAAGCGATGTTTCATAATTTCAAAACAGCAAAATATTTGACATCTACTTGCATGTTTGCAACATTACCAAATCTCTGATTGCACTGTTTAAATTGTTATTAAGGGCAATAGGAAGCCTGAAAGTATACCATGGATCTATTGCCCTTAGGTAATGAGAATAACTGAGTAATTTGATTGTGCAGGTCAGACGCATCTGCACGCGTAGCAACTATAAAACGGGTTTTCTACGGGTTTTGTCGACGGAAGAATAGACAAAATGACAGATTGTGATTGTTATCTGTCATTTTGTCTATTCTTCCGTCGACAAAACCTGTTTCTATTGTGGTCATGCTCAGCTAAGACTGAGCGTATCTTAGCCAACAAACCAAAGCCAAAATGAATTTCGTAGTCATATTAAATGATGAATTGCCCAACAGTCTACCAATTTCAATTAAACACCTCCTCGACACTAATTACTTAAGACAAATGAGTGGTCAAACAAACTAGAAGTTCGTTTCACACTTAACCTACTGTTGCACGTCGGCTTTAGTTACGATCTTTGCCGATGATCGCCGAAGCGTGAAGAGCGAAGGCTTGTCAGTTTCACACCGAAGCAACCGCTACTTGATGTTGGCTGGAGTTGTACTCATAGATTAGGTTATTTTTAGAGATGTGCTATTGCGAATCGTGGAGTTGTCAGTTGTAGTGCCTAGACATTGGTAATGCTATGAAATTGTGGTCCTGTGCAAGTTTAATATTCTCGTACTGTATCCGGCTTTGAGTGACAACAATGGAAAATCAGTATTTTTTTAAGTTTCTTTAAAAGCTTTGTGGTAACAGAAAAAATATTTAACACTAGAGGTTCACAGGCTATTCTCAATGTGAGTGCAAGTATGGACTAGAGCAGGAAATTTAATAGAAAAAAGTCGGTGATAAACGATTAGTGTCAACTTTAGAGAAAATTTGGATCATTTTGCATTGAATCATAACTTAATTCGGACGGAGGACTTTAGGAAAAATTTCAATAAAGCCACTGAAAGCACGTAAAGAATGAATCAAATCGATTTATTTCGGAGCATTAGGAAGCGCAGAGCGAAACAAAAACGACCTTATTTTTTATATGTGCACGCGCAGCATTTAGACTAACCTTCAGCCATGAATCTAACAAAGAACACAAAACAACTATAATTAACGATTTAAAAATAACTCAAGTATCGATACCATTGAGTTTGAATACTGCATAATAAATCAAGAAAAGTTACACTCGCCCATTACTGTATAAGCTTTAGAAACTTAATGTCAAATTAATTCCGAACTTGGACAGTCAACAATATTAATATTCAGTTTGATTTAATATAGGATACTTTAGCCATATCAGCGAGAAGGTGTGGCTGAATATGGCCCTACAAACATTGGTACCAAAAATCTAACACGAAGGATATTGCCATGCTTGGTAGCTATTTAGTAATTGCTAGAGGATGTTGTAAGTTATTAGTTCCTAGGGTGAATGCTCTTGTCAGTACCTCATTAAAACTGCCCTTTAGAAGTTCAAAGAAAGTGATATTAAAATAGCAAAGGGTGATGATATCTTTTTAATTTACACCTCAATACTAGGTGGTCATATTGCGTGGCGATCATTCCTGAAGGCAAATTTCCGTGGATTTAAGAATGTCGGCATACTAATCTCAGTCGCAATTTGACAAAAAAAATCTTTCACATTTTTCTTATGACATTATTGACAAGTTTTAACATTTATTGTCGCTGAGATAACATTGAGACTTGAGTTTGAACGTTTTTTAGGGTTCCGTTAAAAAACGGAACCCTTATAGATTCGTCATGTCTGTCTGTCTGTCTGTCTGTCCGTCCGTATGTCACAGCCACTTTTTTCCGAAACTATAAGAGCTATGCTGTTGAAACTTGGTAAGTAGATGTATTCTGTGAACCGCATTAAGATTTTCACACAAAAATAGAAAAAAAACAAATAATTTTGGAGTTCCCCATACTTAGAACTGAAACTCAAAAATTTTTTTTTCATCAATCCCATACGTGTGGGGTATCTATGGATAGGTCTTCAAAAATGATAATGAGGTTTCTAATATCATTTTTTTCTAAACTGAATAGTTTGTGCGAGAGACACTTCCAAAGTGGTAAAATGTGTGTCCCCCCCCCTGTAACTTCTAAAATAAGAGAATGATAAAACTAAAAAAAATATATGATGTACGTTACTATGTAAACTTCCACCGAAAATTGGTTTGAACGAGATCTAGCAAGTAGTTTTTTTTTAATACGTCATAAATCGTAAACTTATCGTTACTTGCTGCTACGGAACCCTTCATGGGCGAGTACGACTCGCACTTGGCCGCTTTTTTAAGTACTACAATTGTTTTTCTGGTATATTTGGATTTGCACTTTCTAGAGAATGGTGATCTTACCAATAAGACCATCTTGAACTTAAGTTTACACTTACAAGCTTCCTGTGGTTTCAAATTTAGCTGAACAGAAATAACTTCATCTGGTTTTGAATCTAAACACTTCAATGTTTATAATAATCTTACAAGCACGAGGCAAAAAGGTTTCAACTCCAGTGTCTGCCTCACTTGATTTAAGCATGATCTCAGACGAGACGAGGTGAAAAGGCTTCAACTCTAGTGTCCGCCTCATTTGATTCACCTCGACAAGACCAAAGACGCTTCTCTTTCCCAACACATGCTCAATTGCTCACAGCCTCACAGCTAACACGCCATGACACGTCTGTTTATCGATAATTACTCTCTCTAAATCGTTCACTTTCTACTCAAATTAGCCTTACTTCGCCCGAAGCGGTATCTCTAAGTACATTATGCTAAGTATAGCAATTTCATGTGTGGAACATATAATTTGTGTACAAATTGACTCGCATTGTGCAACTGTGGCTGATCAAATGGTTCATGTGCATGATGTTTATTGATTGTGTCTAGAGAAACAATCGAATGTGTTGCTGCAAGCGTGTTTTTGTTTATTCCTGTTGTGTTCTGCTTTATTTGAATCTTTATTTATAGTTCGAAAACAAGTGACTATCGTTAAAACTTACAATAGTGTTTTATAAATGACAAAGGAAAGAATATTCTAAAAATGTTTTGGAATTTCAAAAAGAATGGTGTTGTCAGTTTTTGAAATTCTACAATAGGTATATATTTTATTATGACTTATGAATTAGAGGTTATGATTAAAGTGTTAGTCTAAAAATAGAAACAATACAATAAAACAGCTGTTTTGTAACCAATAAACATGAATTTTGGAATCATGCACATTTCAACACCTCGATTCATAAGATTTGACGATTATTGTGTATAACAGTGTTTCTATGTCAATGGACCAACGTTATTTTACCTCCATTATCTAATTCTGGTTAATACTCAACAACATCGTAAATGTAATTTATTTGGACATGACAATCTGTCACGACTGATAGACACATTTATTGTTGGCCAACACTGGCCACTGGAATGTACATCATTTAAAATTCATCACAACCTGTATTATTCATCTAAAAGTCACGATTAAGTCATTATTCATCCCTCAGTACTCGAATAGAATGAATAAAAAGTTCAGCGAAATGATTATTCAGAATAAGTCGCCCTTAAAAATGGAACTGCAGAGCAAGTTATACTGATTGTGATTGGCTGATTTTCGGACCAAAACATACCTTGTTTTAATACCAGAAGTTTGGTTATGGTAGTGATCCGAAGTATGTAACAGAACCTGTGCATCCGCTTGCGCAGGTGCCATCACACCTTGCGCTTGACTCGGGAAGAAAACGAAAAAAAGCGGTCATACGACAGATGTTACTTTAATACCTAGATTCAAAAAGGATTTCGCTTAAAAAAACGCATTCCTCATTCAATAAATATAAGCAGCGTGAATCCGCTTCCGAAATTCAATAAGGTGTTAGTAAATGCAGAGTAATTATCTTTAATTTGAAACATCGGAAATAATAAATCTCGATAATGAACGAATAGTACAGATAATTGCAATTACAGCACTAGCTGATGACGTCAGAAGTGCGAAAAGCAACACGATAGTAACACTTACAGACACATTTGTAAACAAACCAGTGTTAAATAAGTCGAAGGATTGCCAAGGGAAGTAAACATTAATAATTGATTCTATTTTAGTTCTAGTGTAAGATTTGCAGGCAGCTAAAGACATTAGTAAAAAATCAATCGAAACAGTAGCAGTATATAATGACAAAATTCAAGCTAAAGCTAATGTTACGAAGTAAAAGGCAAACTCTATTCTTTAAGAAATTGTAGTAAAAGAAAGAGAAAATCTATAAAAAATCAATTGGGACATCGCCATTGATGCACAGTTTTCACCTCATACATATAAAATTCACAACCGCACATAATATTTCACAATAAACTTGCATTCATAAAACTTATGCAAATATGATTTCCACATCTTGTTGACGCTCTCATATAAAAATCATATTTATGACTGCAAGCGATGACTGCGTGGGAGTTGAAAGGTGTTGGCATTAAATCGATTCATAAAAGATCGGTTCTGTCAAGCAATAATGTGAACGGTGAAAATGTCAACATTATATTAACGTCAACAAAAATGAAACTAAACCAAGAGGAAATGGCGAGGACGGAAATCCTCGGGCCATGGGATCCGAGGTCCCATGGTCTATTCAATGAAATCTCCAAAGGGCTGGCTTGAACCTTGGTCAGAGGCTAAGCATTGCCATACAACGTGGTAATGACGTTTTTTGGGTACATTACCAGTCGACAGCGATGCGGAGGAATTTTTCGACGCCACATTTTAGTTTGTTAATAGTTTTAGCCAAGTTAGGATATGATATTTTTATTAATTAATTAGGTATAAGTTGGTATTTATGTACGAGTTCATTATAGAGGAAATGAAAACAAGATCAATAAATACCATCGTAATTTATGCAGTGAGACACGATATACTGGACTGGTTTTTTTTTGCAAAATTTCATTTTCGTCTACTTGAAATTCAAACTCTTGATAGTCGTCTCGTTTCATCTTTTCTAATGCTTAATTTCTATTTATTCTTGTACTTTTACGAGGTTTTCTAAACAATCACTGCGCTTCAAATCGTCCGTGTGAAAGATCTCGAGCTTGGACATTAAATCAAGGTTGGTGACAATTTCGTTCTGAGAAAGTCGCGAAATGCATCTTGATTATCTTATTGTTCTAAAGATTTAAACTTTTATCTGCCATAGAGTCACTTTTGTCACTTTCTAATCTTTTGTTTACGTTATGAAATATTATATTTTTGTTAGAAAGTTTTATTTGTGGGTTTAGTTCATTATGGTGAAGGTTTTATTTTATTACTAGCTGCACCCCCCCCGCGGTTTCACCTGCATAAGTCTCGATCCCGTGGGAATATCGAGATAAAAGTATCCTATGTGTTAATCCAGGTTATAAGCTATCTGTGTGCCAAATTTCATCAAAATTTGTTTAGTAGTTTTTGCGTGAAGAAGAGACAAACATACACACTCTCAATTTTCGCCTTTATAATATTAGTGTGATTCTTTACATAACAATGGATTTGTTCATCTACTTTTCTTATTACGAACTTACATATTTCCTACTATGCGATTACATAAACTGGTGTGTTTAATGCATTGTAATCTGTGAACGTTTTTCTAGATTCTTCTCTTTAATATTATTTTTAGAATGCAATTCTTATAATCGATTAGTCTTCAAGTAACAATATAGTCATAATTTTCTGAAGCTGACCTTAAAGAACGGACAGGCTCTATTAAATATTAAACAAGAAAATAACTCAACGTTTTCTGATTTCGCTAGAAACTACACATTACGAAACATTTTGATCGATAACAACGAAGCTCTTTGTTCCCGGCCCTTTACTTTTGAAGTCACGAAGAATATATAAAAAAGCTACTTCACTCCATTTTTTTCGTCCTAGAAAAAAAACTTAATTGTGAATTTGTGACTCATATACAAAGTAGCTACAAGTGAATCGATATTAAACATCCGTAAGTACATTCATATCTTTAGATCTGCATATAAAAACCTCCAATGCTGAAACTAGGCTTGATTACAATGCGCGCTTGCGCATTCAAAGAGACCTCTTTGTCCGGTAGGCGCTCTCAAAAAATGGCCTTGATTTTTTTTTAACGAGCAGTTTTTGTTTATTTTCTGTAAATGTTACATTTGTTGGCCTGAGGTTGGTTGGTTTCCGACCTCAAATCTTGTTAATCATTGTTGCTGTCAATCTGTATTATATTTTGTTTCTTATTGGTTAAGTTTCATGATCATGACAGTTTGAAATTACCTAAATTATCGCGTCACATTTTTCGTCCGTAAAAGGAAAGCGATGATTACATCTGATTATTTTATCGCCTGTAGCAGTAATTTAATTACATAATTTATTTAATAATTAATTTAAATGATTTCAATCCAGTCAATAAACATGTTTAAATTAAAGACTCCTGCGGAGATATAATAATAATTACACATGTTTACATTATAAATGATGTAATAATTGAGTCGGTGGGCAAATTAATTACTAGTAATCGAAATTTTATTACAAATATGACCACACACCGAGTTAAGGCTTTCGATAACAAATCGATACTTGAAAATAATGTAATGGTTCTTGAAATTCCATATTTAAGGAGAAATTGCTTTCTGCAATAAGGAACCAATTAATTATGAATTTTGGTAATACTATGGATATTACATAACAAGTTTTAAGTTTATTATTTGTGGCGTCATTTAGAATCGAAGCGTCATATAAATATAACATGTTAATTTGTACTCAATTGATCTTTCAATGCGTCTGTCAGGAGCTAATACTGAAAATAAAATATCCTATATATATGTTTATAAGTACGTATTAGTACCTATGGCCTTAATGAAATTGCCACTATGAATTTTTGTAACTAGAACTTGAAGAGTAAGAGAAGAACACTATTGCAGTATAAATTGCTACCAAGCTAGCGTCGCACAACCATAATGCAATAATTGGCGAAAAGTCAGTTACATCTTATTTATTGTTAGAGCCAGACTAGATTTAATTATAACTATCGAGATCGACAATTACACCAACATAAAACTTAAGTTCCCTGTAAGGTTAGATTTACAGAGGATACCTTGGAAATGGACCCAGTAATCAGTAGGCAGGCAGACAAGATTTATTAGTACTAAAATTGTTTGAAATTTTCACATTTTATGGACATGGTTAAAATACTAATGAGAGTCAACCAACGAAGTCGCACAGTTATCTTAAGTGGCTCAACGACAAATGAAATCAAAGATAATAATATTCGTAAATCACTAAAGAAAGAGCTTGCAGGTTTTCTAACTGGAGAAAATGCAGGAAAGGCAATTTTTAAAGGATTAAGTTATACTATATATCTTTATGTTAGTTCTGTAATAGAGACTAGTATAATATTTAGAGAGACGAATTTACTAAATAATGGGTTGATACAAACGAAATGCAATATGCAGAATTTTATTGAAATGGAACCTAAAGATACTTTAACAGTAAAAGTACAGCAATTAAATCAAGAATTTATTGTTTCTACCTTTACGCAAGAGATACAATTACTGGTTACGAACAAAGCAAAAGAAAGTTAATAAACAAGATAACATGTGTTTTTTGCTCCATAGTGAGAGCACATACATTTTTATAAAAACACGGCGGAGAATCATGGAAAGTTATAAAAGTTACATATTGCTAATGATGTCTAGAAAAAGTATGATATTATCAGGTCATTGGAGCGTAATTTTAAAAGCAATATAATTAAAAATAATTAATTCTGGTATGATATTTTGATTGACTTCTGATGTTTTGGAGAAATCTGAAGTTAGTGAATGGGCTAAGGAACTTTCGATTAATCACATACCTGATTATTTTACGGAAATCATTAATTCATATGTCAACTACAGAATCCTGCCCAACAATGGAAGAGACAGTAGCGATCAAACGTCTTTTCTCTAATTCCGAAATGAATGGAGTTCTCGACGAGAAATTAATTGAAAACGAAATGAACAAGACTGATATGAGAGAAAAGTATACGAGTTATATTAAACAGTGACATAAGATAATCAATCTAAGATTAGCAATCAATCAATGACGTGTTTTAACAAATAGTGGTGTACTGAGTGAATTTCCAGAGAAAGTGAACGATCGTTCAAACGGAGATTAATATGATGTCAGAAACGTCAGAACCCTCACTTTGGACGTTAATGAGAAGGTATTACGATATTTTAATACGCCTGTTAGAATTGAAACGAGGTATATACAGTACAAATTGTATAAAATTGATTCTAATGATGGATTGGCCTTTGAAGTTCAAGGGTCATTGGGTTGTGTAAGAATATTTGCTAATCTGATAGCTGATATAACAGATCTGAGTGATGTTTAAAAGATTTGCATACTTGGAAGCGGATTGCGTGACAAAGGTTACAGGAATAATTGCTTTTAATTTTGTGTTACAAGATATTATAGAAAATCATTCTCTGTATATCCAAACGCCTGAATATGATAATCTCAATCCATTCTACAGCTAGAATTATATGGATAAGATAAACCATTATTTCAAATTATTCACGCACAATGTTTTCCATTTTTACATCATACATTGCTTTCCGACTATGATCGATCACATCGACAACTTCCCTCGTCATGTAGTTGTCGAACTGTCATTGCATAAGTTAGATAACATTACTGCATGCTCATCAATCATCTTTAAACACTGTTTCCGAATGCTTGGGTCAACTCATGTCAATGTGGAGAAATTATTTGCGAAAGGGTTAGGTGAAATATTTAAATTTGTTAAATGTTTTGTGCCATAACATGTTGTTGTTTCGGTAATAGATTTAGCTTTGATTTCGCTTGCTGTCTACTCGTGTGTTATATTTACTATACATTTGCATTTGGATTTGTTGCTACGAAGAACTTTGTTATCAAATCATGATTCGACATCATCTTCTTCGTTTACCTACTCTTACTTTAGTTGAAGTCGGCGTAAAATGTTTGTCACCTCCATTATTCTCCTTCATCCCTTCATAATTCACTCCCTATTGCCCTCAATAGAGACTAAACACTCCTGTGTTTACTCCTCCACACCAAAATATAATAATTTCGATTTTCACGGAAGTCATATCATGAAATTCACAACAATCACGGAAGAAATTCACCTAGACAACGTTCTAAAGCATTAGTACCAAAATCTTGCGCATAATAGGGCTATCAAATTCGAATAACATCGTACGCACCGCTTGGTAATGCACCGGGGGCAATTTGCCGGTACTTTCACCTACGCACTGGCGGAAATACTCTGTAGGTGCTTTCCAAACTGACGGACTAAAGGATGTTTTACAGAGTAAATCGGTACAATAGGTCTTCAGGCAGTGTTTGGCAATAGTTAGAATTGGTATCTTGAATCCGTTGCGAGAGTACGAGTATGTATAGTCGCAAGGAGTTGTTATAAGGTGGTTGATAACATAATTATTTCTAACAATTTTAATCTTGTCATCAATGATGTCGGCTGAATGTTGTAGGTCAGCCTTAACATTCCGACACAACCATGCAATCTACATAATAAAAATTAAATGCTGTTCGTTGGTAAGCGCATCATTTGAGATCGGCTGGAAAGATTTGGCAATTTTTTGTTTTAAAATGTTCGTAACAGACCGAATAAAGTGTTTACGAAAATCAAAATTGACAAAGTTTCCCGGAAAGCTTCAAAAACGGAAAAAAACTGAACGTCCTTTTTGCATGAATTATTGTTTGAACAGAACAACATCGGGTCGGGTAGTCTATATCTATACATATAATAAAGTAACGTAGAATTTTTGTCCATTTGTTTGTCTGGGTGTATGTTCCGGATTGCCCTTGCCTTACCCGCAGGCAAAACCTAGTTACAAATAAAAATAAAGTTAATAAGATACATTCTAAAAACAAACGAAATCGGACATGAACAAAACTAGCCCGTCAAAAATACTCGATAACATTTCGTTCTTACAAACTACATTAAACGAATGTAGTCCAATCCACTTTATAAGCCGACGAAGAACGATCATAAATAAATTAAGCCCTTCAACCAGAGTACCAACATCATCTAAAAAATAAAAAAAGAATCTGGAACATTTCCAGCGACCTTGGGCTTCTTAAGAATGGTCGACTCACGCGCAGCTTTAAATTATAGAATGTCCTACTTTTCTCGTAGAAAATTGCCGATTGTCTGAGTGGGATAGTTGGTCTTTTGCAATATATGATTGATTTATTTATTTATTATGTCATATAATTATATTGTTCTTGTATTTTGTAAGATACAATGCTTTGAATAAAATCTGCAGTCAAATGTTTATATCGTCGAGGAAGTGACGGTTTTTCCATTACGTCTTTGCTATAACAAAGCTTTACATTATAATACCTTCAATTTCAACATTAAAAGGTAAGATTTTGTTAGGTTAAGAAATACGTTGATAAAATCTTTCAGCGCCAGTTCTGAATGTTTGTTTAACATCTTGTTGTGTCTATTAATTATTCAGCATTGACCTATTTAGACTATGATTCATGTATTTAGGTCTGGCGCCATGCTTTGGTCGTTCTTGCATCGTATGTGAAGTAGATTATGAAAGAATCTATGGGCAAACAGTTTTGTTAAGGTACCAATGAGTGCTACTGCTATATTTTACATACATTGCGAATTTGTTGTGAAACTGGCACTTAGAAATTGTCACTCTAATTGGAGCTATCTAGTCCAAGAAATATACCCCAGGCCAACATATTCCAATCAACGTTATAATAAAGTAATCGAACACCAACCATTGGAAAGCGCAAACATAAAGTAATCGGTATAAATTAACAGTAAACTGAACATGCTGTAATAAATAAAATCAATTAGATCAAACATAATAATATACAAGTTTCAAATAATTATAATAAGAACAGATGTTCAAAAATTGCAAACTAGGTCGCCTAACAGATCTTGTGAGAGCAAATTAGTCATATCATACAAACATTGATGTTTAAAAATATTAGACCACCCAAGCTACTGGTCTATCGTCAATAAAATAATATTAATAGAGGTTTGATCATGCGCAAGAAGAACGTTGATTATTATCATGACTATTGAGCTACTAAAGAAAAAAATCGATGCATTAAAGTTTGCGAAGAGAACTATAAGAGACAACGAACAAACAACAAGAGCAACTAGTGAAAATACGGAAGCTAAGAAACCTAAAAATGTAAAAAATGTAATATCCATTGTAAGAAATAGAAAATAATACTGATGATGTAGAAGATTTTCAATTAGGCTGAAATCGTTAATTTCTTTCTATCAAAATTAAGGAAGTTTATGAACTTATGCAATCTAAATTAATAGTAGGTATAATACCCGTATTAGCAAGAGCTATGACTCGATCTATTATAGGATACTCGAAAGTCAATCAGTTAAAATGATTGACAACTAATATTATTGTCTCTGCTAATACTGTGAAAGATAAGGCAGAATATAATCTTGATTTAACTTTCTTGAGTACCAAAGATGATGAAAAAGAAATGTTAGATCACATCAGATGTCATTTCTAGCGGTGATCTTTGTGGCTGCAGTTAAACCTTAACAGCGATTAAAGTAGTAAAACTTTCTTATTAAGTAGCTTTGACAGTTAAATGTCTAGACCTGGCCATTTTACGACGCCATATATCTTATATCTTTAATCCAGGATTTAAACTGTCCCATTTTCTAATAAGTAAATCTGACAATACATTTAAAACCCATGTGCAAATAACAAAAAGTTCGACTTAGAAGTTATAAATATAAAATTATAAATAAGTAGATACTTAATCTGAATAAATATAAAATCTAGTTCAATAACATCAATAATATTAGTCACCTGCCTTTCCAAACCTTAATAATCATGTTAAATTAGAAATTGCTTCTAAGACAGCTAACAGATTATCAATAAACAACAATTAATATCGTTACTACTGTGTTCCATATAAACAATTTTACTATAGTTACAACAGTAGCTAACAGCTCCGTAGAATCTCAATCTAAGACAGTCGACATTTTACAATTTCTAATTAAAATGTCCACTAATTTCGATTTACACCCAATTGCCTATCAAACAATGATTGGCTGTATCTAAGGAAACTGGAAGCCGTAACAGTGTGAGCTTGTTAACAGTTAACGAGTGAAACTGAGATATAGCACCATAATTATTAGCTATTAAAATATTAATATTCTATTCAGGAAGTCATTAAGAAAGTTATGATCGGATAGCTTGTTATCAGTTTGGATATTGATTGAAAATGGCTTTGTGATAATGATAGTTGTGGTGAGAACGTGGCTGATCATGTATTGTGGCTAGCAGAAATTATGCGGAGACATGAAATGGAAGAAATTTCTGCATTAAGTGAGTATGGATATGCAGACGTCGGAATGCATGACTCTATAGAATGAATAGATGAATTCTAGTACCTACTTGAACTGTGCAATTTCGACGAAACACAACACATATATATTTTGCAGTTTTTTAGGACGCAACTTATGTTTTTTTTTCTTATCCATTAATTTTAAAACTAGACCATAACAGAAGCCTTTGAGCTACTTTCTCTAACGACTCTGAATCAAAAATAATAAAAACATCGATTAAGAAACCCCGAACCTTCCCACCCACATATCGACCACCTGGCTTACGTAGTAACAGTACAAGTCCACAATTAATCACTCCAATCAGAAGAGTTCCCACCAGCGCAGGCGCCGCGCCTCAATCACTGCCTCAAAGAGATTGATAGAGGTGGATAGTGCTATTCATCACTGTGGGCAACTGTGCAACCCACTCGCTGAGCCTATTGAAAGCAACTTGATGTTAGATTTTTGAATAAAAACAACGATTGAGTAGGGATATTCATTCTGCTTTAAATATCGGTTTGTAAAGCGACAATTAAGTTTAATGTCGGTGCAGATTTAGAAATTCACAAGTTCATAAACTCTTAAAATTCTTGTAGCTAAGGACATTTTGTGATCCTACAAATATTGCACTATTTGACTATTAAGAGCGTTCATCCAAAAATTTGGCAACGTTGCAAATAGCTGTTAAATATTTACCTGTTTTGATTAACTTGGCAATTTTACTGTATGGAAATAAGAAATATGGGTAACTAGTGAATATTAATAATGAAATTATAACACTGAATTTGATGTTGTAGCCGTTTTAGGTGTAAAATAGGCATTTGGAAAGTTTCCAAATACTTTTTTTACATCGAAAACGAAATATTCGGTCATCATCATCTGCCTAGCCTTTTCCCAACTATGTTGGGGTCGGCTTCCAGTCTAACCGGACGCAGCTGAATACCAGTATTTTACATGGAGCGACTGCCTATCTGACCTCCACAACCCAGTAACTGGGTAATACGATACCCCTTGGTAAGACTGGTTGTCAGACTTTCAGGTTTCTGACGACCCGTAACGACTGTCAAAGATCCACGAATGACAGCCGGGACCAACGGCTTAACGTGCTTTCCGAGGCATGGAGGAGTCTCAGTATGTAAAGATGGTCACCCATCCACTGACCAACCCTGGCAAGCGTAGCTTAACCTGATGGATCGACCAGTGCGGCTGTTATTACTTAGCCACGAGCTCGAAATATTCGGTATTACAATATTAATTATTGCATTTCACAATCAATATTTTAGTTCACTAGTTAGCCATATTTCTTATTTCTATACAGTAATATTGCCAAATTAATCATAACAGCGAAGTATTTCATAACTATTTGCGACGTTGCCCACTTTCTGTATAAACGCTCTTAAAGGACCAATATTATTGAAGTTTGGCAAATGACCCTGATCATAGTGATTATTTAGAATTCATGAATATTCCATGTACTTCTAAAGTATTGTACTGATGTTAACAATACAAACTCAGACAACAATAAAAATTTGTTCACCAGCGAGGCCTGACGTTTTGCTTCATTTGTTGGTCTGTTTTATATCTCTATTAAAGTTAGCAGTTAAATAATTAAAATTATAACCAAAATGTAACAACAAAGACAATAGAAATACTGAACATACGGCGATTAAAAGAACCATAAACTGCGCCTGCCGAGGACGAAAAGAAGAAAGAAGGGCAAGTCGAAAACCATAAAACAATGCGACCTTCATCAAGTCTAGATATTAACAAGATGTCTGTTAAAAGCACCTACAATGCAGAAATAGCCATAGGATATAAACAGGAACGTCTAAGAAATATGAAAGACGATGACGAAAGACTCATAAACTTACGACTAATACCTTTAATCCCATCGCTTCTCGCCATCAATAAGGCAGCGTACCATGCGCAAGAGCTACACGTCTTAAACAGACAGCTATTGTGTAGGCCAAAGCCCTAAAGTGGATCAAGTACGGCTAATTTTGTAAGCGATCGTCAAACTCACAACAAAGACTGAAACCGACAAAATGATGGTTGTGAGATTTTTGTATGATTTACAATGTATTGTGTGAGGCAAACTGGCTTTCGCAATGGTTGTTGGAGATCTTGTTGAGGACGGTGAGATATACGAGGCCTACAGAAATCCCAACGGTTCGATGAGATGAGTGATTAATGAGACATCTAGGTAATAAGTCACACTGTGTCATTAATTCATCATCCAATCAGATTTGTCTACATATTAATATTCTGCATTGTAGGGAATAGGAATTGGATCTCAATTTTGGGCACAAATTGTGAAATGATATTAATGCAGTCAAGTAAGTGTGTGACAAAAATCAACTCCTTTAGAGTTGCAATAAAACATACTTCGAAATTTCATATTCATCATCAAATTCACCAAACCCACTAAGTCAGCAGATAAAAACCGCGTTTTATAAAAACGAAAGCTTAATTCAAAGAAATGATTGCATATATCCATGGAGTTTGATACAAAACATAATATGCTCCGATTACGCACTGATTGCAAGTCAATCAAGGTGATTAACATCTGCATCTGCATTGTATTACTTCAGTTACGTATTATACTTTAATAGGAAATGATAATGCAGCGATATTATCTTATGGTATCGATATAAACATTGATCTAAGAGGCAAATCTTGGAGTAACAAGAATATATTTAACGGGTGAAACTAGTATATATGTTACGGCTAAAACCCGAAGTGCGGCTACACCTAGATTTAGCCGGCTAAAACTAGGTGCGGTCGGTAGCAGTTAGTTAAACTTGCCTAAATGGACCCTGGCACTCGCCGGCCGCTGCCGCGGCACCGCTCGCTTCGCTCGCTCGGCTCGTGCGGTGTGATATGTGGTCACAGTTCTAACCTAACCTAACCTACTCTTCAACCATTTTCATTTGCTACAACTAAATTTAACCAACTGCTACCGGCCGCACCTAGTTGTAGCCGGCTAAAACTGCAGCCGCACTTCGGGTTTTAGCCGTGACATATATACAACATCTTTAATGAAGCTGAGAGTTACCTATACTCCCCATTATTGTGACCATTTTTTTGTACTGGACTATGGTCCAGTATGGTCCTTCAATATCTCCGTAACCGAAGATACCTGGGAACCTTCTGATTACGGAGATATTAAAGTTTTAACTTCTTTATTTTTTTCACGAAAACAAGTTGAACATTTAAATGTTAAAATAAAATAACACATAACATCACGCCTTGTTTCCCCGAAGGGTTGGGCAGAGGTGTACCTGTAGTAGGTACATCCACATTTTGCCAGTTATGTTTAAGTCCCATGTAATAGGGGGCGAGCCTATTGCCATCAACTGGGCACAAATCCAGACTTCTGGCTGCTACTGAGAAATTCCAGATAGAACAACCCAATAATACTTTGCCCGACCCGGGAATCGAACCCAGGACCTCATGCTCAACAGTAGCGCTAGCGACCACTAGACCAACGAGGCAGTCAAATGTTAACATAAATATCACAACTCCTGTAGGTATCGTTGTATGCACTCATAAGCACAATGTTTTACGTGCGTTACATTGCTCGCCGCGCCGATAGAAAGTGATTTTTGACACTAAAAATAAAACTCATTTCACAGCACAATTTTTTTAGAATACGTAGACAGCGGCTATGCGATGGGTCTTGTTACACCTTGTATGACATCATAATCATAAATGTCAAATAATCATTCACTGCTGAAAATAAGCCTACTACTTGTTTAGACAAAGTCCATGAAGTGTGATGGTGAGGCAATAATTCCATCATCACATGACGCAGTAATCATATTGGTGATCTCAGTATTATTGTTAATGATACAGTAAGATGCTGCTACCCGATCTGATAACATGAAACTATTGACTTGTGTACTTACCTACATTTCTGTTCGATTCGAACATACCACACTGAATTTTGATTGTGATATTAGTTTTTCAAAGCAGTACTTAGGACTGTTTTCTATAAACTGCTTACATACGATTATCGGGCTTCACTTACATAATAAAATTCACCACTGCCAAACCCTTCGGTTATAGCAGGCATGATGGATGTCTAAAAAGCACTTAAACATCTGTCTTCATACAATCTTGATCAATAAAAGCATCTTAGAGACAATGGGTATATGTTCGCGTAACCTAGTGAGTGTTAGATGACCCTAAAGATAAGAAGATTTCTTCCGCTCCCATTTGTCGACAGAAATTATAGGCTTGTGAGCAGTGTTACTTTTAAAAATCATAATACAATGAATAATAGAACGGAACTACTTAATTATTTTGTAATTAATACTGTTGCTAATTATGATTTAATTATGGCATATCATACAGCTTTTAATCAGTCGTGAGATAGATCGCAGGAAAGGACTGTCGATTCAAATCGCATGTGAGCTGTGAGACGTAATTTCTTTTAGTTGTCTTATGGTTCTTACTATGGTTCTGATAAAATTGGATTTTCTCGCAATGTGACTGCTAAGAGTGGTTTAAGAGAAGAAGCATAAATATTAAGGGATTAGGGTTTCGTAACACACATCAAAACATCATCTCATTCTTCTTATGTCTACCAATGAACTGTGAGAAGTAGCTGATGATAAATTAGTAGTTCTCAAAACTGATAAATTAGATAGATTGTGAGTACCACGATGTACAGACGTGTAATTTATTCAGTTACAAGTTGATGTATTGCTACAATTTAAAATACTCTATCGCATGTCTTGTCAGAAATGTATCACGCATGCTCGTCTAATATTATAATGCTATATCCCATAACTCGACCGTTTAAAATGATGCCCTAAACAAATTCATAATTACTTCGGACCGGTTGAACGGCTTGTCACAAATCAGCTTTACAATCAGCGATACTTTCACTCTGATATTTTTCAATTATGGCAATTACTTTAATAACATAATCGTAAATCGTTTGAATAAGAGCAATGTATGTTAATTACGATACGACAACAGAATTAGAAGCGATGACTTTTACTATGAGGGATTGGTAAAAGACATATTTGTATGACGGTCATAAATTAGAGTTCGTTTTAATAAAGTATAACGTTAATAGACTTGAGTACTAGGAAATATTTAAATGAAGTGATGTAGTAAATTCAGTGGTTGATTAAAATATTGCGCTTATTTTTGTTCAATGTAGACTTTATCATATCACTTTCATCAAGCGGTTTTACGTTTTGATTTGAATTCCTATAAAAGAATTTGTTTTGGACTGACAGCTAAACCACTTACCACTTCCTGGTCAATTAGCGAAACTATTAAAACTACTTGTCCAGATAAATGTAACGGTTCATCTATAAAACTGTCATACACAATTAAAAACGTCATACACATCCGTTCAAGCAATTTCATCTAACTGGTAGCATATACAGACAAACTAATTGTGAATGATAAGTACCAGGAGAGCATCGCTCAAGGCAGATCTCGATAAGCCTAGGAATAAAACATTTGTGTCGGCTGGCGTTAGAGAAGACGATTTATGTCAAGAGTGGGTGTCACACCGAACAGTAACGCCCCCGCTAAGATTTATTTACTACGTCTTAATTGACTGAGGAGGAATAGATTAGATTTAATTCAAACGATTAGCGATAAGGTCTAGTGTCTGTGTGAGAAATGGCTGTGGTGTATTGGTGTAATGTTTAGTTATGCAAGTTTAAATCGGTTAAGGTTTCACACGTTACTGATTTATGGCGAACAAAAGAATAAATAATATCCTTTCTGCTGTAACATACCCCAATTTCGTAACAAAAACATAAACTAAGCATTTCTTTCAAAATATTAGAATCCCAATCAAATTCATGCGCGTCTTGCTACTTTAGTGGAAAACATGATTTTATTCTTTTACTCGCACTTATGTAACTTCCAAAACTACATTTTCAGTACACGAGATTTGTCAATCATAAAAATAAAACAACAAACCGCCGACAAACACCACACTTGTGTTACACACTCATCTTACAAATAATTACGCTTCGGTGTGACACACGCCTCCGTTTCAACACCGGTGACTACCAGTCAGCAAACGATTCATTATTATTGTAATTGGACACGAGACACTAGGATAAATAGCTTGCCTCTGGTTAGTATCTCAGTTAGAACTAGATCCAATGAAAAGTGAACCAAAAAGCATTTACATAAAGAGCATTTTAGAAAGGCAGAGTCAGATGGTGAAAATATCTTATCAATCTATCTACAGTGAGAAATAATTTTTAAAAGAGATTGAGACTAATTCGGTGATTTAAGTCTTTTCTCAACATGTCTCTGTAATATCCTATAAATAATTTGTTTTGAAACAAACCTGGCTGGAAAATATACATCCAATAAATCAGTTCTCGTCAGAAGAAGTAAGTAGAAGAAGTCTTACCTGTAACAGAAGAAAGTCATACATTAGTCGATTATAAACAAAAGAATTTGGCTTGCAATGAAAGTAATTAAGATCACATGTTCAACCAATGTAGGTAATGGAACAGGAAAGAAAAGATAAAATAAGGTAATTGTAGATGGCACACAACATGCAACACATTTTAATATTGTTTAATATGTATTGAGTCTGCAACTTATAAAAAAACTTTTTACAAAAAAAAAACAACCGACCTCCAAAAAAAAAACACTACAAAGTGAAAAATAACTTTAATTTCGGAAGTCGGTGTCTTGGGTTTTGTATTTTCGTTTGTTGCCACCGACTTCCGAAATTAAAGTTATTTTTCACTTTTGGAGGTCGGTTGTTTTTTTTTTTTGTAAAAAGTTTTTATTTTTCACTTTTTAGTTGTGGTACCTACCCCACACACATTCGAATACCACTACCTGCTACCAGTGACAGAAACTTATCATATCATCTACATACTAAGTGGGAAAAAAAAACGTATTTTGTAGCTAACTCAAAAACTACAAAGTTAATAAAAAGTCCAAGCAAAGTTAATAAAATTTATATGGGACCAATTCCAGAGCACACCCTTTCAAACAAAAAAAGAATTTTCAAAATCGGTCCACAATTGACGGAGAAATCGGTGGACATACATAAAAAAAAAAACAAAACATACGCGACGAACATTAACCTCCTCCTTTTTGGAAGTCGGTTAAAAAATGGATAGCGTGCCCTTCAGAACGTAAAATTAGAACCAAGTTCTGTGATAATGTTAAATCATCATTACGCCTTGATGACTCAACAAAAACATTACAAAGAATACTATGTGCTTGTTGTTCCCGGAAACTGATCACTGATCTTTGTGCTATATCAGGGTAAAAGACAATTACCATTTTGATCGTTCTTCGTCGGTCAGGGAGAGCTATGTTTAGTATTGGTCAGAGAAGCTGATGGTATCCTTCAATCATTTCTTTTTTTGCAGACACCATTTGAGAATCAAGTGCCCTGTCGTGATTCCGAATACATATAGAAATAGAACCTGCTAAAACCATAAACACAAAATAATTTTACTCCTCTCTAGGACAATAATAGATTCAGTTCCTAGCTCCAAATGTGCCGTTACGTCCTTACTGCGACTATAGAGTAATAATAGCGAAGTGTGCCAGATGTGGGCCCTCCCACGGTTTAGTGTTGCCACCTCATCAAGATCGATCGATAATGGTAACGAATTCAATTTTAAATGAGGAAAAGGGGTTTGTTGTTCACGAATGTTTTAGTCTAGTCCTTCTTTATGTACATGGAATTTAGTACGGATTTAGGCAAACTGATGGCTTATTGGTGATATGCAGATGTTCTGACTATTATGGCCAAGACGTTTTCAATTGTCTCTTGCCTGCTTATTTGCAGTGTCATTGACCAGAATCATACCTGTTTATCATGCATAATTTCATTATTTTTCGCTAACAGTTCAACTTACGCTGCTGCGTATGCTGTAATACCTTTTTCAATGACTTCATAATCTTAATTATTTTTATAGCCTATCTATATTTAATGATATAGCTTTCCAAGGTATTCACACCAATTTCTAAGGCCATATAACATTTTCCAAATGATTACTATGTTTATTCAGCTGTCGCATTTGAACCATAAAGTGATTGGCTATTAACATGTAAATAAATATTATGCATCAATAAAACGGGCAGTCGAACGATTCGAATCGAAAGTTGCCATAATAAATAATGCGTTATTTTAGGTGAAATTATGCAGAAAGCAGGTCGATTGTGTTTACGTGTTGCTATCATACTGATAACACGGGAGATAAAGGTGATAACGGTGAAGCAGATTATGAACCCTCTACATAAGTTATAACATATTATCACTATGCAACCAATATCGGAAAAAATTACGTTGTAATAAATAAAAAGTATCGGTAGAATAAAGAGCATATTGAACATGTTAATATTGAAAAGGAGTTCCGAATTCAATCAATGCTTATTGGTATCTGCGGTCTTTAATGATGACAATAATACTTTTAGCTATGGCCTTAAAACGACATTTAAAATGTTTACGCATTTGAAAGACTTCAGCCTTACGTTATATATTCTTTTATATAACTCCTAAACCCATACTAAACTGGCTGACAGTGAAGCCGCAAGCCAAATTAAAGTAAATTTTTAAATCGCTTTTAAAATGTGACGTGGTAATTAACCTCTTAAGTCTAAGCTAGAATTAATTCGCAACTAGAATTCATTTCGCCTTAAGGCAGTATGCCACTATTAGTCAAAACTGACGGATCTAAGTGAATTAATAGCAGGAAGTTGTTCTTAAACAATTGGAGAAAACGGGGTTATTATAACAAACGAAACGGAGCTTCAAAAGCAATTCATTGACCCGAAAACTTCAGAAAATAATAAATACAGTAATAAGGAGTTGAGATTTATTGGATTGACCTTTAAAGTTTATAGAGCATACTGGTTTTGCACATAAAGAAGCACCTGCGTTTAATATTCATGAGAATCGCATTGAGGCTGATAACGTAATTTATTTTGATAGAAAAAAACAGAGCTGTAGAATTATCCTACTTTTGATCAAACAAAATAGCCAACGAAGAAGAAAACAAAATAAGAATCATATTGCTTGAAACTAGTGTACATTTATCAATCAGTTTAGCGTAAAATAATACAAATATGGAGTCATATTTCATCACCTTCGGAGAATAAAAAATACAAACAGACAAACCTTGATTTAACTCCAAAGAACATGCAACTTCAAACAAAAAACTCAAGTGCAAAAAACTAACAAAGAGCAAATACAAATAGGAGAAACATTACAATGTTTAGATTCGCTATAACGTCATCACTTCGCAACCGAGCATCACCTGCGTAGAGTCACGTAATCATTGGATATAACTTGTAGACGGCAAATCATCAATAGATTGTGAAAATTCCAATAAATCCTATATCTTATTGATGTTATAAACTCAAAACTTGAGTGTCTTTACCAATAATGAAGTGCAGTCTTCACGCTGAGACTATCATCTTTAATTGGCGCACGACTAGACTTGACTTCTCACTCAGTTTCAGCACCATTATATCTAGCAACTGGTAGACTTCGAGTACGACGATTTTTTTTGTATAATATTAAAATTACGATGCTTATAGCTAAAATTGTAGATAATGTGAAGTAGGCAGAATTGCAAGTACTCCTTCAAGAGTATGATGACGTCAGAACTTTGGATGATGAAGCCTGCATTGTCGTCAATAAGCCGAACGCTTGCATTGCAGAAACGTTGGTTGGTAAGGCATCGAGATATTTTGCATAACCTTTGGATTAGGGATCCAATAACATATTAGCAGAAATGTAACAAAGAATAAACAAGTTCCATGACCGTGTATTAGTAGTATATTTTCCTCGTAATTCATGACCATACAAGATTCAAACAATTGTGGGAAATATCATAATAATTATACACTACAGAACATAATTTTTACATTTGCATGATCTTGTGATTTCTGAGCATTCAAATACTTATGTACCATGTACAAGTTTAAGAACCTTAGAATAAAGTCCTTTTACACTGAGATTCACTTGGCTATTGAAATAAAGTATTTTGATAGAGGAAGGCAAAGAAACAATAAAAAGGCAGATATTTTAAGTCATGCCAAAATTAACCAAGGTATTAAACCAGAATCTGATCAGAATGCAACAGACATCGAACTGCAAATGCTAAACAATGAGTAATAAATACTTAAAATAGACATTGCAGAGCGCAGCATCGCAGCAACGGGAAGCGGGTCAGGTTATTATTAACGCATACAATTAAGAGTTGCTACGGCTGCACTATCACAGTCAGGTGTAGGGCAGTAATACAGCTACACGTGTGATCTACATGAGTAATATTGATATCACAATAGACATCAAGACAAAAATTTATAACAATGTAGATACCTCTATAGTTGTATACTAAGTGTCGATAGACAAAGTTGCTTTTCTGCAACGGTGGTTAGTAATTTTAGACACAAAACTTGAACCATAGCCCTGACAGATATGTGACTTGTATAAATATGGAGAATCCATCTAACTTTTTGGCGATTTCAATTTCTTGAGACTGATAGTGTCATTATTTTGTTAATCATTCATGACACGAAGGTATGACGGCTTCAAATCATTTATGTAAGTATACTCAGAGTGATAGATGACATACTAAAATTCTTGAGTCTCTGAATGATACTTCTGTAGTGTTTATGATAAGTCCGTTAACAATAACACATGCACGCAATATGGTGCACATTGTACTGAATACGTGAAGTGTATGCGGTACACATGGAGCAATTCAGCTGTAGAACAAAAGTGCGATAACCTCCTTAACTTGAGAACAATCTTCTACGTGTTATATTTTATTATGGTGTTCATTTTCTAGTTCTACAAGTTACTATAGAACTATAGAATTATGCTGCTAGTTTTCATAGTTTGACTTTATATCTCAAGACCAATTTGCGCTTCAGATATTCACATCTTTCAACGGATACGGCTGAAAAGACGTTTAAGCTTCTATAATTTATAGCATTTCAACAAATCACTCTCTTGCCTCATTATCTCTTAGGAAATTAAGACAGTTTTCCTTCATAATCAATATAAAAACCACTTCAAATAACTACGTTTCTTCGTCACATCAGAGTGGGCTAAATTTATATTTCCGCATAATGAAATTTGAGTGATGTGTGTTGACTATTCCCAAAAGGAAACACTAATGGAAGGACAGTTTCCTTTCTGAGAACTACTGTGTTACCGAGGTATTTCGAGACTATAATGTAAGCTCAGGAGATCTTTGGTCGTTTAGCTACGATGGATTGTCAAATGAATGAATTTTGTTGAAAGTTTAAATCAGTCTGGCACCATTTTTGCTGCTGCTTTAAGCTTCATTTACAGTTAAAACAACAAGTGTAAAAGTGCGTATAATATATATATGTATTATATCCAACATTTGGCCAAAAATCCTCAGTATTAACGAATGAAATTAAAACATCAATAATTTCCAGTATGAATGTTAGAAATCCATCAAACATTTATTCACAATCTAACATTTCTTTGGCGATGTAAGTATTATATACATCGGTATTGAAATACCAACACGTTGCTTTTATATTCACGTTTATTACATACATTACAATCGCACACTAATTAAGATTTCAATCATACTTTCTTCCATATTTCACTGACAAATACTTTTCTGACAGCGTCATTTGTTTTCTTTACACAACGAAATGCTCCGGCGCACAATTTTTGTAATCTCTACGTTTTATCGAATAGCTGTATGGTTGGAGTTTTATCGTAGTATTGTTATCAACAATTTCTATTTATATTGTTAGCGCCTACGACCAGCCACTCACGTGGGCCGATATTTTGTTTCTGTAATATAGCGCATTGGTATTGTCGTATTGTTAAGGTTTTGACGTAAACTTATATATACTTGAGAACACGTGAGATGCTGATAACAATTTCTGATCATCAACTAAAATGTCTGTAAAGGCTAGTTAGTGATTTGGCAATTCATGCTACCTACATAACTTTCCCTGAAAATCGGCCATAAATGATCAAATAGAAGACCTTACCTTGGCTCATTAATTTAGTATACTCAGTTATAGTCATCATCAAATTGATTTAGGTCACTTACTTGTAGTTATCATCAGTATGTGTGATGCATTTGAGAAGATAGTGGACTGCGATAGTCAGAATTAAGATTTCATAAATAAAACATCGTAGTAGAAAGTTTCAGCACATATCCAACAAATTACTTTAGACAATCCAAACATACACTAAAAGATACACATTGAAAGTAAGCAAAGCAAATCTAGGTTAAATCCTAGTCTAACAAACGAAACCAAACGAATTTGTCAAAGATAATGATCACAGAATGACAAACGGTCAACCTGAGTACGTATCTATTAAAACAAAGAAACCCGAGAGCTTTCTAATTGCTTGGAACAGCCACTAATTTAGATTTATAGAGGTTTTTAATTCATTTCAACAGTCAAATTGCACTCGAAAGTAATATCTATGCAGATAGTAATAAGGGCTACATAATAAAGGGGTTCGATGACGAATTACTGCGCAAAAGGGCAACGCTATGATAAATAGTGCGTGTGTAAGAGCACGTTGCGCAGGAGCCGTTTGTGTTCAATACGAAAGGGGGAACCATAATATGCAGCCGTTACAAATAAGCATGGATTTCAAAATTCATTATAATAATGTCACTATTATGAGGAATAATCGTAAAGAGTAAACGGTGTAAGTCAGGATCATAGATAATGATTAATAATAATAGCAGGTGGCGTTCTGTCGTTTCTGCATAGCCCCATGAAAATAAGGGGTTTATGTATGTAAGATGAAGATAGAAATAAAATGATTTATTAGGAGTGTAAATTATACAAATGCATTTGCAGTTTAATGCATTACTTACTAGTTTACGTATAAATATTATGAGGTCATTTGAGCAAGCGTGGTGATTAATACTCGTGCCTTCTCTGTATGAGAAGAGGCCTTTGCCCTAGAGTGGGATAATGGTTGACAATAATGGGCTGATAGTTACTTTACTATCCTGACTACCTACAGTGGATGAATGAATGAAATGCACTGATCCCAGCGTGGTTAAACCAGACTCGATAAATCGAATGAACCCCAAGATTTGCACTAGCCCCTGGAGCCACATGTTGCATGGGGCTACAGAGGCCATTGCTTACCAGGGAGTAGACCGGGTGGCACGGTAATGGTAAGGAAGAACGTGCCCTTAGGATATGGAAGGATTTGCGAGCCATACCGGATATGCATCCTTGAGTAGGCAATGGACTAGTGGAGAACTTGTTCATTAAAAGACAAAAACCAACATCTAATTATAGACATTGAATACGTTGTTAATGCCAAACGCACCACAAAAACTAACATAGGAACTCAAACTCAAAACTCAAAGCATTTATTTCAATTAAACCATTTACAGGCACTTTTGAATTTTTCCACTTTTTAATTGTTAATGAATTGGTAAGTCAGAAATATGAAGCTAGTTGCACATTCCAAAGCGTAGTAGATAGGTACCTATGGAGAAGAACGGGCAAGAAACTCCACGAACACTCTTTTAAATAAAAAATTGTTACAAATTATTGGTTCCATCATTCATGTTGAAATTATACATGTAAGAACAATGTAGAAAGACGTGCACATTAGAAGCGTCCGTAATAAAAAGATAAAAAAAGAACAATTCAAAAAATTCAAAATAAGCCCTGGCAGCTAAGAGATGATCAGTCCCAACTGACGGCGCCCGTTCACGAACATGACGCATGGATTAACACAAGGAACACAAGTTAGCAGCTAAAACCTAACCTAACATATAACTTAGCCTTACTTAGAACTATTACTCGCCTGCAGCGATTATATCATTAACTCGTTCAACGACAGTAGTTTCTAAGTACAGCTCAAGTTACAAGGTTAAAAAGGTCAGGGCGAATGACCTCTAGTTTTTTCAGTTAGCTTTCTCTATATTTATCGAAGTAAAACACGCGAGTTGATTTAAAGCCTTACAGGCTGTGTGGACTAAGTTAAGTAATTATGTGCTTAGATCTTCGTACTTAGCACTAATTACTCGAGTCGGTTATTATTGCTATTAACCAGTCATTATTAGAGGCGCTTGTGCAGTTAATAAGGTTTGAAGTGCAAAAACTTAAGTGGCGAAGTAACCTTTGTGGTTGAGAAAAGTGGTGAGCTGTGGTATTACACTTTTTTGTTATAATTATTATCTAAGTCATTATAAAGTTATTGAAAATTTATATGGAGTAAAAGTAAAAGCAGACGTTGTATTTTTTAAGTAGAAAAACGCGCGATTACCGGATTAAAACGCGATAAATTCGCGTTCACTGTGGATTTTTTGCGTTATTATCGCACGTTCGTGCGTTTCTCGCTTATGTTATTATTGTAAGGTCTTTTTTGTAAAATACGTGTAACTTGTTTTTTTTTTATAAAAGCGAAGTAGTTAAATAGAAATAGAACGTTAGTGCATTATCGTGTTCAAAGTGTGGTTCCGTTGTACGATGGGCTAATTTGTGAACAGATAATATCTATAGATTACGGTTTTTGATACTCGCCTTGTTAATTTCGACGCAGTAGGGGTGATGTTTACTTGAATGTTTTGGTAAAAGTGTCAAAATATGTTTTATATTTTTATTTTTACCTCAATAAAAAAACCTTATAGTAAATCAATATTCTTCTATACTCCGTTTGAAATAAGATTAGACATTTAACTAAACCTTTTTTACAGTCCGTTCAACCGATTTTGACTTCTATTGCGATGGCGGCATGACAAATGACAGCTGCAGTAAACAGTTGGTTTGTAACCACTTTTTTTGCTTCTAATGCCATCCTTATGCCTACGGAATAGAAGTCAAAATCGGTTGAACGGACTGTAAAAAAGGTTTGTTTAAATGTCTAATCTTATTTCAAACGGAGTATAGGTAGTCATAATAAATTGGCTATAATAAATTCGTTTTTTGTAGATAGGAAGTACCTAAGTATTAAATTAAAATAATTCAGAGCGCTTAGGGTGGAGCCATATTACACTGTACTGGAATTATGCGATTAAAACAATTTCCTGATTCGAATTACGTCACAAAATACAATATTCAATTATCTTACCAACACTGATATAATACTTATCAAAGTGATTATGACAATTTTATATCTCATAACGTTTTTCGTGGTGTGATGGGTGTTGCGTGCACCAATGAAAATATATCAAACGTAATGAGGTCACAAATCAAGCAGGTTAATGCCCTAGTGCTGTTCCTTTTTTAAATCAATACAAGATTTTTTTTTGGTTATATTTTAGACTAGTAATAAATTAAAATGCAAAGGAAGATGGAAGAATTTAGACTTTTTTTGGACCTTTAATGGTTTTTAGACTGTCTGGTGCCCGGTTTCTGAGATATTCTGAACCTGAGTTTACTTATTCAATTGTGGTATTGGTTCGATAATTTGACACAATGTGTTTCTGAACAATCAGTTAAGGCGAAAGCGCAAGTAAGTTCAAATTACCCTATATTCAATACTATTTCTGTTAATAAAAATTCTGTAAATTATTTTAACATACAACCTGACAGTGACCAAAAAATTGCAAAAAACATAAGATAAATTAATTTCGAACGCTACCTTAGCCTTTTAATAAATTTGCCAAACCAAAAGAGATTCTGAGGACCTCAGAAACCGCGCATGAGAAATAAAGTTCTTCCGCTTAGTTCGTGGCTTGTGTTTTATCTACCTGTTAGGTGGAGTCGCGTGCGGTCATAGCAAGGGGGCCGCGCCCACGTGGCAGCAATAGTCATAATTATATGATGAATATTTGTAATACGTGTTACTGAGGGAACTACCCCAAAAGAGTTGTAGGAAAACAGGAATTACATTGTATATCATATGATATGAAACACACATAGGTGAATGATACATATGAAAAGACCAACGCACATCGAAACAGGAAAAAGACAAGTTATCGATATTCGCCAGAAGAGATACAAACGATGAACGTTGTGTTCCAAAATATGAATGCATTATTTATTTCGAAAAGTCACGAAAGTACAATCATAATGAGGTATTATTAGACTATTTAATATCGCGTCAAAACAATAGACCTTGTCATATTATTCGTTGAAGCTACTATTTTCATCGGCAAGTGGAGAAACCCCTCTTTGACATTTTTCCAAACGCAAGACTTGCGTGACTTGCATTGATATCGTGGTAACATCGAAGCCAGCCAATGAGATGCCGTGTAGTTGTCATGTAGCTTTAAGGTGTGTCCTTGCCGGCTCCTTTGCTGGCGAATCGATTCAGTAAAACCGAGTTTATGAAGTCGTTGTATCCACGCCTTTTTCTTGCGGATTGAATTTAAAACCGGCCAAGTGCGTGTCGGACCACGCACAATGAAGGGTTCCGTAGTTGGGATGAATTTATCCCAAAACAAACTTAACTTTGTAGTTGAAAAATATGTTCTCCCATACGGAATGTATGGTAAAACATGTTTTTGCAACTGCAAAGTTAAGTTGGTCGATTATTACTCGTTAACTTGTAGAGCCTACTTAGTTGTGATAGTTTTCCTTTTAATTTCGTTATATAAACTACTGTTGTGATTTTTTTCACATACCCAAAACCAACCATTAAGCCGGTAGGGGAGGGGGACACTTGACTCTAACAAAAATTAGCACTTTAAAGCTTAATATTTCGCAAACGGATCCCTGAATCCAAAAATGGTTTGACAAACTCACAATGTTTTTGAAGGACCTTTCAAATGATACCCCTCACCATAGGTAAATAAAACAAAAAAAAACATCACCACTTTACGTGTATGAGAGGTACCCTAAAAAATTTTTTTTTTCATTATTTTGTTTTACCACTTTGTCGGCGTAATTAATATGTATACCTATGCCAAATTACAGCTTTCTAGTACGAAGGGTCTCGGAGCTAGACCGCGGACAGACAGACAGACAGACAGACAGGCAGACAGACGGACATGCCGAAACTATAAGGGTTCTTTGTTTACTACGGAACCCTAAAAAGCACAGTTACTGTCGTAATTTTTTTAAAGTAACCTGTAATTTTGACATTTTATTTTAAAATAATTAATGTTTTAACTTTCTTACTAAATAAAAGCTCGTTGCGTGTATGGCTTTGTCCCACGGGAACCAGTGAACGAACACACGATGTCGCAAGTGTCTTTTTTGCGTAAAAACTCGTCAGGAAACGGACCTTTTGTCACCTTCGTATATATTTTTTTTACATGTACGACATGGCGACATTATGAATACTAAAAGCATCCGCCCGCACAACTTATTCACACCTTATGCTAAGTAGGAAGTAAGGAGTCAAAGATATTCATGAGATTTAACATCATCATCTGCCTGGTTTTATTCCAACTATGTTGGGGTCAGCTTCCAGTCTAACCGGAAGCAGCTGAATACCAGCATTTTACTTGGAGCAACTACCTATCTGACCCCCACAACCCAGTTTCTGGGTAACACAATACCACTGGGCTAGACATCAGACTTTCGGGCTTCCGACTACCCGTAACGACTTTCAAAGATCTACGAATGACAGCCGGGACTTTCTGAGGTACGAAGGGTCTCGATATGTAAGGAATGGTCAGCCATCCACGAACCGACCTCAGCAAGCATTGCTTACCTTTGAAGATCAACTGTGCGGCTGTTATTATTTAGCCACGAACTCTTTGGATTTAAGAGATTAAACATTGACAAAATGTACATTCAAAGTCTTGCGATTATGTTTTGTTTTGGGGTTTAGAACTACTTAACAATTATTTTGTACCGTTTAAACAGCTTTTATGCGTGTTCAAATTATTTTAAGCAATTAATTGCATGCACTTATCAAGCATGAGCTATATTTTTTCCAAGAATAAACAGTACTTCATACTAATTACTATGCTGTTTTATCATTCATTTTATCAATTTCTGTAATTATATTTTATCTGATTTCCTCCGTCCCTGACAACCAACTAAAAGACGAATTGTTACGACAGCCAAAGGAGAGTCAAAAATAAATAAAATCAAAGCATTTTCGCTCCCTCTTTCTTCGATAAAAATAAATACGAAAGCAATTTAAAAGAACAATTATCGCGCCTTGGTTCAGGGGGTGGCCCTTATGTGGGGCAGGCCACAGCAGTCATTGAACTCAGTTGACTAATGGAACTTCTAATTATGACCTATTTTCTGACATTACCGTCGTAAATACTTCGCAAGTTTTATTGCCGAGGTGAATGAAACGTGCCGGAGTACCTTTACCTCTGGCCCTTTGTACCTTGTACTTTCTGTAGATAGGTGGGTTTACATTGATCGAGCATCAATGATTGTTTTATTGAGCATCAATGGTTCCATAGAGCCGTAACTTATGGCTAGCTTTAAGTTCTAAGCTCCATTGAGAGAATTAAGTTATGCACATATACATCTCTTTTTATCTACTTTCCTAGCGCAGGTGTGCTGGAAGAGATTTCTTTAGAATTAAGCATCACCTTTGTAGATTTTGTTCTGTTCTTTTCTTCTTGTCTTATATCGTCGCCTTCCTCGCTAACTGTCGTATCTCACAAACTGACGTATCTGCCCTGACATTACCTACGTGTTCAGAACTTTGTTTCGAAAAAGTTCTCTCTAATCGTCGTGTCTGTGTCGTTTACCGTTTAGAAGATAATCACGTATTTTGTTTTGCGTGAGTTTTGTTTAAGGGGAAAAAAATATTCTCACCACCTGTCGTATATGCACACATCTACAGTTAGTGAGTTAAAGATTAAGTCAAGAGCTATTTATAAAAAGTTATTAATTCATTAATAAAGCCACAGCTAACGCAACTATATTAACATGATTGTAGCGACCGACCGAAAAACGGTTGCCCTGGAGAAATATCAATTGCTAGTTACGACAGTTAGCGGGGAGGGCGACGATATGTGTGGTCATAAATGGATAAATAAATAAGTGTTATAACGAAACAGAAATCTCTTTGCTGCTCGTTGCACGAAGGTTTACATTCGAAACATTATCCCCTTTGAATCGTTGTTCAAATTTAAAACACCGTAACTTAATTTTACAAAGCAACAAGACGCTCAGTAGCTCGTAACACTAGAGTCGTCACCATTACTCAGGGTGCCGAGACATTAATACTATTCGATTGACATAAAACCGAATGAATGGCACATATATTATCGGAGCCGCCGCCACAGGCAATAGCGGTCTAGAACCCTAGATAATCAGATTAACCTGAAAGCGTAGCCATGAATTATTTGTAGAAATTATATTATGGTTACTGGGTTTTCATTTAAAATAGCTTTTCCTTGTTGAACAGGAATTTATGAGTGCTTACCTAGAATGATCGCTGTGGTATTAAAAATTATGATTCACAATAAATTACCATTTTTATGATCCAATTATTGAAATTACTAGGTAGTTGGGAAGAGTTATTGACGAATTCTAAAGATTTCCAGCAATGATAAGACAGTTATTTCTAGTTTTTTCAATAAACTGCAAACTGAAAGAGTTTCAACATAGTTTTGTTAAGTTACATTTTATGTTTGTTACTGTTTATTGTAAATAATTGCCAATTACATGCAAACTTGCACTTAATTAGTTCAAGTGCACCGCGCCCCGAATACACACTGGAAGTTATGGTCGCCTTAAAACCAAATGTGCAGTGTGGCCGCACCTTTACAGCAGTTTATCTGCATTGTATATCAAGTGTTAGTAATTTAATTTGAGTGATAAGATAGGTAAGTACAAATTGCTTTGAAATTGGTTTTTAGACTTTGAACTCAAAGTCTAAAAACCAATTTCAAAACAATTTGCTGACTACGACTGCACTTTGAGATCTAGCTAATACACAAGATTATAAGGATTAGAACAAGTACCTTCCAATGAATAAATTCTCATAATATCTACTTAAATAATAATAAAATCAGCCACATGCAGAAATGTTGCAACAGCAACTCAAGAAAGATTACACGATGTTAGCACCAATCAAACTAGTTAACGCGATTTCCGTTCTTACACACTAAATAATAAGGCCGTTTATCACCTAACACACATAAATAGGGTCCCTCTACGTGATATCATAGTAATTTGTCGCCAGTAATACGACCACCGTACTACTACCGCAAGGCCGAAGAATTGAAATCGCTACATAAATCTTACTATTCGTCTCCCGCGATCATGATTAACAGGGGTCGATGACCGCGCGCAATACAAAATGGCTGACCGTAAATCGCGGTTTTTGAAAATGGAATTTATAGCCAATAGCGATGTGGTTATTGAGGTCGGTTTAATGCAAAGCTGGAAAATTTTATTGATAATTCTTGTGCATAAAGAAAACTTGATTGTTACTACATCAGGATTTTATTACTGCAGTTCTATTTAGAGTTGTTTTTATAGGAACAGAAGCAAATGATCGCAATAAAGTTTTGTTTTTAAATTATAAGCAATTAAGTCAAATAGGTTTCATAGCAAACAAAGTCATTAAGTCCGCCTTTGTACCTTTTTGTGTGTGAAAAGTTTAAATAAATAAATAAAGTATATTTTTTTAAATCAAAATCGAGTTTGTAGTTGAGATTCATTTTATCCAACCTCTTCAAACAAATTCCCATAATAAAATACATTAGGCTTGAAGGATTTATACAGCTTCGATGACAGTTATCGAAATCCAATTTACTTTCTACAGCTGAAGAATCCATTCTCACGTATTTTGTATTCAAATTAGCATCGATAACTTAAACAAGATCGTTCGATTCGTTCATGGTATCGTAAAATGACACCCCACGACAAATTGTATGGTGACCTTCGATTACCATGGGGCTGTGACCAATCCATGGCTTTAAATTGTTAAACCCATGACCGTTGTCAGTAGTTCATTAGTCACCAACGCCGAAGCGGGGAAATACTATAATTAGAAATTGATACAAGGAAAAATTTTACTGCATGGTGTTGTTGATATAATATACATATATATTTGCTTACATTTAAATAATACCTAATAGCGTGTCTGGAATCCGAAATAAATGGTCCTAATGTTTTGAAAAGTATCTTTTTATATCTTAGTCGTGCATATATTGAGTAAACGAGGATGTACAACAACACTATCTTTTTGCTCAAACACTAATAATCTCTTTAGTTTCAACAATCTATTTCCCATGGTTTTCATCGTAAATTTTCTCACGTAAGACAAACGTTTCTTGTTTTCATTTCATGTTCTTAAAAAGTTTATCACACAAAAACATCGGATACGATTAGTAGCATCGTTAAACACAACTCTTCGTACAAACATCGATCGCCAAACATTGGAATACCTCATGTTTTATTTACTTTTCCACGGCAGCTATCTTTCCACAAGCATTGAAGAATAGGTCAAACATAAACAATTCAGTACCAGAAATGTCTCGTACTCACGCGAGTCAACGCTTGACATGCATTCGTGGATTTTGACAAAATTTCATAACACATATAACAAAAACAAAAACTTTCTCTACAAAGACTGCGAAACTTGACATTTCTGGTTCACTTCAGAATGAACAAAAAGTGTCATTAAGGCAGAAAATGAACATGGATTGATGAAATCTGTGATTAAAGTCACAGGCAGGTCAGAATTTTTTTATAACTTTTGAATGGTAAAATGATAACATTTTACTGTTCTGTTCAATTGTTTCTGTTTCCCTTTTATCACCATCATCAATTACATTATCAATAGTAGTTACACCAGCTTAAAGAAGTTTTCCTGTGATAAAAGTAACTTCTTATTCACATTTTTCCTAATGTCACTTTCAAATCTACTTCTATTACATGCATCGTCTATACTTGGGTGCATTAGTATATCATTAATATATTTATGGTCTACGTGTTTATAAAATATCCATATATGAGAGCGATAAAAGTTTACAGCAGCTATTACTCAGAGTACATGACAAATCGTTTATTGGTGTTTTCAAATGACAATGCGACTACTATTTTATTGCCTTTTTCAGGTCATAGCTTCTGTTATGCAAAGCCTTTATATTGAATTCGTGTCTATTTGCTTTGTTGTTGTAGTCATAGAAATTATGCATGCTTTTTAACTTTGTTTCCATAATTTGTATAGCCTTGCCGCTTTCCGATGTCTTATGGCGCTCTGTAATTATATCCGTTGCAATCGTTTTAACTGTATCGTTACAAATTACAGTAATAACAATAAGCTTGTAATTAGGAGTTTCTAATATATATTCACTATTTCTTTTAATGTAATTTAGAGAATTGATAGCAGCGTCATTTTGTCAGCTAACAACAAGATCACCAGTCCTTCTGCCATCGGTAGTTTATTGTAATGTTGTAAATTTAGAAGATAGATGACGGAAAGGTGAATACAAAAAGAGTGGCTACGATCACATCAAACATACTATCATTGCAACGAGGATGTTTAAAAGTGAGGACGACTGAAATAGAATATCCTCATGTGACTGCAAAGCCCCTGTTTATAGCATCTACCTTGTTACGGCCTGACATAATGGTATGATGAAATTAATTATAATCAAGAAGCCATATGGAATGTGCAAGAAAACGTCTTATAAATAAATATTAGCCACAACTAGGCCACATGTCTACATTACATCATTAGTAATGGGATATTACGTGTTTTTTCGTTTATACGTATGGAGGAAATCAGCCATTAGGCATTTCCGCATTTAATATTAAATTAGGAGAAAGACCGTATGTTTGTTGGTAATTATATTATTTTGAACTCATATTGCTAATCAATAGTTATTAAAATTTGATTGGCTCTTTGACTGATAGTTTAATTGAAGGAGTAACTTTCTTTGGTTCTCATACGGAATCATACGGATGTTCGTAATACTAATAATAGGTAATTAAATGAAGACATAGAAAGCTGTCCCTGTTAGTCAACTTTGATCTAATAAATGGTCCTCAATCATTAACGTTGAGTTTATTTTCATTTTCGAACTTTTATGTGATCTACTAGTTTTTACACGGACAAAAGATTAGTATCGTGAAGTTTCCATCTCTTTTCATTATTGTACCTCATTCTTGGTTAATTCTACGATCAATGTTGCGTATCATCAAAACCAATACTTTCAAGATCTACCATTAACCTGTCTGAAGATATGATACTGATTTTATATGAACTTTCTTTAAACTGAAGTAAACAACTACAGACAAATTTCACCGTCCCCCAACCAAACTATCTTAGTTATAAACACAGGGACGGAAGTGTGGAGACACGTGTTCAATTCCGGCCACGCCCCCGCTTCCTCCAAGTCCTCATTAACCAACTAAATGTGGAACATGTCCACATTGTTGTAACGAACATGTTGGTGACATGGCTGATTTATTTCAGTTGATTACAAGTTGTTGTAATGTGGTAATGATGTTGTAACTTGTATATTGTTATGTATTGAAGTTGTAAGTTGAGAAAAGAAGTAGCCTGAGGTTAATTTTAGAAGTTGACGGATAAAAAAATAAGTATAATATTACAAGGGATGGATACTGGACACTGAAAGGTTGTTATGAAGGCATTTTTTAGGGTTCCGTAGTAAACAAGGAACCCTTATAGTTTCGTCATGTCCGTCTGTCTGTCTGTCTGTCCGTCTATCTGTCTGTCTGTCCGCGGTCTAGCTCCGAGACCCTTAGTACTAGAAAGCTGTAATTTGGCATAGGTATACATATTAATTATGCCGACAAAGTGGTAAAACAAAATTATGAAAAAAATTTTTTTTTAGGGTACCTCACATACACGTAAAGTGATGATGTTTTTTTTTTATTTTTTTATCCCACCATGTGTGGTATCATTGGAAAGGTCTTTCAAAAACATTGTGAGTATGTTAAAACCATTTTTGAATTCAGAGATCCGTTTGCGAAATATTAAGCTTTAAGGTGAACATTTTTGTTAGAGTCAAGTGTCCCCCCCCCCTGCCAGCTAAATGGTTGGTTTCACATATGTGAAAAAAATCACAACAGTAGCTTATATAACGAATTTAAAAGGAAAACTATCACAGCTGAGTAGGCTTTACAAGTTATAATATAATAATCGACCAACTTAGATTTGCGGTTATAAAAACATGTTCTCCCATACAGAATGTATCGGAGAACATGTTTCTCAACAACAAAGTTAAGTTTGTTCTTGGGATAAATTCATTCCAACTACGGAACCCTACATTGTGCGTGGTCCGACATGCACTTGGCCGGTTTTTTTTTCAATTAGAAGTTAAGAAGACGCACTTAGTGTGTAATTTGTACTCAAATTGTATATAGATATTCAGCCTATAATGTTCCCACTGCTAGGACACAGGCCTCCTTTCTATGAGAGGGGTGGGCCGTGGCCATTACCACCACGCGGGCCTAGTACGGTTTAGCGGATGTCACGTCTTCCAATTTTTCATTCTAGCACATGCCGGTTTCCTAAAGATGTTTTCCTTCACCTTTTTGAAAGTAGTAGTAATGAAAATAATTCACACAAAGTGACAACTCGTAAAACGCGGCCGTTACCACTTGGCCACCACAAATGAGATATTATGAATTTATGATGGAAGACAATTCAATGAAATTGATTTAAAATATATCCTTAAATAAAACAGAAGAAACTAAAAAAAAACAAATTGAGACGAAAAATCCCACATTATACGAAGTTATCAAATCAATAGATGAAACTATCTTCTCAAACATAAATACAATATTTATGGATGAAACCCTAATCTATGAATATCTACTTTCATCAGCCCATTCACACATTCCAGGAACGAGTCTCAAAACAATTGTAAGTCAAGTGTCCGATACGACTTTTTAATCGCATGACAGAGCGTTATATCGTACACAAACAATCGCAGCAAGAGATCTCGTTTCTCGCATCCCGAGTTCCCACGCCCCCGTGGGAGAGATAGGACGGGGTGGCACAGAGTAAGAAGAGGCAGAAGGTTCATTTTTAAAGAAAAATATACTATAGGTAACACAGAATCTATTCTGTGATAGGTAAATATACATCATACATGGTCGAAGACAGCCACATCGATGCTCCAAGTGTTTATTAATAATAAGTATACAATTTGTCATCGGGTTACCATGCTAACACATTAATTCCTTTGTAAAGCATTACACTATCAATTGCATGTATAGACGACATGCGCGTAACTTTAAAGGATATTAAAGTGATTGGGTGAGTGAGTGTGACAATCAGAGCATAGAACTATGTCTAAGTTTTACGAAAACATTCCCCAACGTTCAATACTAAAGCTGCGATAAACAATTGCATGATTTTTGATAAAGGCCATTGTCAAGCCATAGGCCTACTGCATAATGTATCTACTCTGTGGTATCAGACTGTATAAATTACAACATACACAACTGTTACAAATATTGATAGTAGTGCACATGTCAGGACGTTATGTTTACTCCTGTTCCCTACAAGGTTGGGCTATTAAACGTTTATGTAATAGAAAAAGAAATGCTTTTCATTTAGTAGGGGCCTTTAAACAGCCTGATCGATATCGCCTGCTAGAATTGATCAAGTAGGTAATTGCTTCAGTTAAAAAAGTAATACTGGCCAGTTAGTAGAAGGAGATTGATTGATGCCCTTAGTTTTTGAAATTCGAACAAAATACAAAATAGTTTGAACAAACCTTGGAATAAGTTTGCTTGTGTCAATCGTGCAATAAAAAATATAGGCTAAATTCATAGAATAACCTAAACAGTAAATCCTGTATTTAACTCATTGAAGTTCAAAGTAAACTAGAGCAGCTATTACAAACTAAAGATTGTATCCCGCGGACAACCGCGGTGTATGCGTATTATTCAGGAGACATTTGCTGTCCCGGACAACACAATATTGCGCAAAAATGTTGTTTGCAGTGTCTGCTCTAGTTTACGTTGAACCTCAATGATTTAACCTCGTGTTTTGGTTCCAGTCAAAAGCTATATTATTACACCATTGTATCAATCTTCACACCTGTCAATTAGCCTCAAATTGAACTGCGTAACGAATGCACAATTTTGCGTTTTTTGAATACGATAATGCTGGCCTCACACAATGGGAGCGGCGATGTCAGTTACCGATTAGCCCTAATGTGTGGACGCGGCATGCATGCTATAGCAAGCAGTTTATAGACCGTAAAATTCGATGTTTATGATAGAACAATGTTGATATTGTAACATGGGAATTGAAATGATTTCTGATGTAAACGCATGTAAAATATTATTCTCTAGTATGCCAATCGCATGTATGTATCAAATTACTGTTGAATATTTTGTAAATTAACAATAGGTACTCACACGAAAATAAATTCTTATGTTGACTTTATAAACCGTCTCGTAAAACTTACCTGTAACAAAAATAAGAAACATTGAAAATACATTCATAAAATAAACTTGAAATATTACCGAAACTATAATTATTTTAAATTCAATTTTTAGGCCAAAGGCCGGGCGGGGACGCCCTAGGAGGACATATACTGATCTTATTGGTGATGTTCTTCAGAAAGGCCAGGTGCGTAGTACTCGCAACCAGCGTGCGTGTATGACCAGATATATGAACGTAAACGAGGCAAAAGGACTATGTAAGGATCGTAGCAGGTGGCGTTCTGTAGTTTCTGCCTACCCCCATGGGAAGAAGGCGTGAGTTTATGTATGTATGTGTCAATTTTTCAATACTATGTCAGATCAATGCCTATTTAATGAGATACCTACTTAACACAAATATGAATGTTTAAATAATTAATAGGGAATCCCCTTTTCATAAACAATTTATAAACGTCCTTTACATAAAGTCTACTTCATTGACATTGTAGTTATTAGTTTCAAAAGGTTTTATAAAAGTCACATATTTTATAGATAAATAGATGAGAGAACAGTTATCTAAATAACAAATGATATATCCTAATTATATTCCGTATGTAAATAAAACAAACAAATTAAAATACTACCCATCACTAAAACACAATTTAAATACCAGAATTAATCAGTAAATTCAGACTGACGTTAACTTCCACCATCACGCCTCCACATTAAGTTCTTAATAACTAAAGTTAACAAAACTATTATTACTCAGTAACCTTTGGTCTAGTAATTAACTGAACGTTTTAGGGTCGCATTACAAAAGAACCATTTTGACTGACGGCTAATTTAAAATACGCTCTTTTTGTAGCACTTTTGTTAAGTGACAAGCGAAAGCGGATCCCAAGTTCATTGTTGACGAGGTAAAATGCCTAAAGATTTGCGAAATAGTTTTTTTTATACAGTATAATGTGCACATAATGAAATAAGAGAATATTTGCTTAAATTTATGGACGGAAAAAATTATTAATTAAATCTAAATATTAATTTTATAGAATTTTTGAACAAAACGGTGTAACTTTTAAACTAAATGATCTATCGCGATGAAACAAACTCCATAATGATTGGAAGTAATTAGGCGTCCTCATAAAATGACAATTGTTGAAATAAAACAACTCTCAATTGAAAATGAAAATGTTTCTATGCAAAAATCTGTTTTTTTTTTATCGTAAATTTTTCAATAGTCGTAAAATTTCTCAATAAGACGTAACATTTAAAAAAATTCAATTATTTTTTCTGTCGATATAAAAACATAGATTCCCATCATTTCGATATGTGCAGAATATAAATGTCTGAATATTCTGAAGACCTGAGAATTTGAAGTGGAACTAGTCAAACTCCATTTTAGCATTCCTTCAATGTAGTCGAGAAATTGCATATTTTTTTGGGTTTTTACAAAATTTTGAATCGTTTATTTGAAACCAGGTGTTAGTAACCAGTCTTAGTTAAGATTTTAGCTGTCAATAATTAAATGAATGGGTTATTTTTGTTTTTGCGTTTATGTAGTATCGCGGTCGTTCGTTTAAACAAGCCATTTCCACAAGTGACACAAAATATTCGATCATGGTAGTTTTGCCAATCAATTTAGTACGTGTAGGTTTTCATGTTCACTTCAATCAATTCAATTACTACAGAGATGCTAGGTATGAACTCGGTGACGTACCATTTACCAGCTGTTAGCGTCATATTTGCGTCAATCAATATCCTCTATTGGGAAAATTTATTTATGAACCGTGTGATTAATATCGCTGTAATACTGTAGTAGGTGATACTACCTACAGTTAGAATTCAATATTACCATTACTAACTGGTTATTCATTTCAGTTATGGATATTGTCATAAGTATACACAAATTACTGAAATTATGTCTTATTAAACGGTCCTTTTATTGGTTCTAAAACAGCATTCCAATATTTAGAACAAACACCATAAACTTAAGTTAAGCTCGCTTCATCATCCACTAATTTTGATTTTCTAATTTTCCGCTTCTCTCTTTAAACTTAAACCCATTAGTTGACAAAGTGACACTTTACGTCTCGTCCGCGGTGATGCATAGCGAATGTCTTCTACCATAGCCTAAAGAATCTGATGGAACACAGTTGACAAATAGGTCAACAACCCAACGTAAAATATCTATTGCGACATTCACACTTCACGAACTTGATAAGGTCTCTTTTTTATAATTAATTCGATATCAAGAAATGTGTGGACAAATTTTTCACAGATTTAAATTACGCACCAATTTTTCTCTTGTACAGAAGCAATAAATTACATAATCTTTTCATTTCAATTGCATTCAAGTGAGCAATAGAATGGAGACTCAAAAAATGACGAACATTGCTCTATTATTATTTTATTGTTTTTATATGATTGACGTATACAACAGCCCTTCAAACTTGCAACATGTTATTATTACTTATGATAATACTCATGGTTTCATCTCATTCAGCCAAATGATCTCATTTTTATTGTCATTAATAACTCATTGAATATCTATTTGAATCATTGTTATGATTATGATGAGTAAACGGTAAGCGTCCTTTGCATTATATAGTAGGTAACTGTGAAATGAGAAGCTTTTTATATTTCTGTCAATGGCTGTTTTCGATAGCGTCAATGATAATATCTAATGATACTTATGCTGTAATGATACTTATACTTATGCAATGATACTGTCAACCGTGGAATCGTGAATCAATACTTTAGCATATTGAACATTCTAGCACAGGGTGGGGAACCATTGGCACGGGTGCCATTGGTGGCACGTAACCAAATGATTTGAGCACGCCATCATTTCAAGAATTTAGGTACTTGAGTCATCTAGTTTGCAACAGCAGAAGTCGGACTATAACATTTCGTACCTAAATTAAAACTTGTAATAAGTTACACACAGCTTAGATCGATAAAAACTTGCACTTTTTGCTAACACCGTCACAATAGACCATTTGTCGCCAGTTTTATTTAAAGCAACATTTTGTTTAAACCGATTCGCTTTGCTTCCAAACCGGATACGAAGCCATTTACAAACATCAAAAGAAAATGCTATATTTATCGGTAAAGACTTGAAATGACTTGAATAGCTTTTCAGAATTCAATATTGAAATTGAACTGAATGTGCTGGATGCGGAAGAGAAGCTGAAAGGGATGTTGCAGATGAACTTAGATGAGACCTTTGTGTAGCAGTAGATAAAGATAGAATGTTTGTTAGTGATAAATAATTAAGTAAAAACACTGAAGAAATAGAAGATATCTTTCTAAGATTTAAAGAAGGAACAATCATTGGTGACCTATGAACTACAACTCTTTAATTTTAATGCTTTAACCAACGTATGACTTCAAATAATACAACAGATGATACCTTTCAATAATTATAATATGCGTAAACAAGATGGTTCAGTAAGTGAGTAGGCAATAAATAACAAATACACACATTAAAGGCTAGGTTAGGGCATTAAACGGTCCGATTGGAAATCTAATCGCATGCACAGCAAGCCATCATTTGAAAGTTACATGGAGTCGCTTTCCAACGTCTTCAACGATTAATTAGCCCGTTAGTCTTTGTACACATGATTACTAGACAAATGTGAGAAACTTACGCCTTGAAAGTGAAATTCGTGAACTTAAGTTTAAAGATGTAAAGCTCGTTTGAGTTCGTAATTGAACATGAAGGTTATAGGAAGATTTTACTGAAAGTTTGACTTAAAATGTTACAATAGATTTTACCTAATAATTAGCCGTAACAAACTTGAATCAAAAGTATATTTAATCGAAGGTGAAAATGTCCTGTGTCTATAATACGCCGTAGCTTATTCTACTGATGAGTGGAAATTAATGATCTCTAGTAGTAATTTTAAAACCGGTGCAGTTAATGCCAAGGAAAAACAAAACAAGATCAATGGTCTCCCAACACATAATCAACACATTTAGTATAGCGGTAAAGTATTAGCTATAAAGTGTAATAGAACCGACTTGTTAGCGAATAGCACGACTATCATTAAGTAACCCACTTCCCACCGACGACGGCACGTCAACCTGCTGATACACTTTTGTTTTCCAACATTGAGGATAGAAATATAAAATTACTGGGAAAATACTGATAGATACTAAGATGTATTTAGTTGGAGTTGATGCAAAACCCAAAATCCAATCAAATCAAATGGCATTCCGCAGAAATGTAAAATTAAAAAACGATGATTGTCGTAAAACTTCTGAAGATGTGTCCTAATTACTTAAACGATGGTGTGAAGGTAAACGCGAGTTCGAACAAATTACCTAAGTGATTAAAATGTCGATATTGGAGAGATTCTCACATTTGAATATTCATAATATGCAATTATAAAGTGATCAACTACTGAATTCGGAAGCAAATTAATCCTCGGATAGCTCACACAAATTGGCCAATAACATTTAAAATCGACACATTAGAAAAGAGAAACGTTACAGTCAATACTTCTTCATTTTACATGAAACTGTAATCAGAGGTCCTAAATCAAGGCGCATTGAAATTTGCACAAAGCGCATCAAACAAAGGCACGTCCCACACGGCTAATATAACGATCCATTGAAACCAGCTTCTAATTAGGTATTACATACAACCTGAATGGCCATGTATGAGACTCCATCCCATTCAAACGTTATCCGATAACACTTTAATTAGACTGATGTAGAAATCTTGTGACGTGCATGAGAATTAGCTGTCAAAAGATTAATTAAAATTAACAATATCCGCTGAGGATGAGGGTGTTTCTCTTGCTTATGTAATTTGATCGCGGGTTAAAAAGCTAGACATTTAAGCTTCTTGTTCAGTGAGTCCACAAACGCTGTCACGTTCAGATTTTTTTTTCAACCGTGGTACATATTAATAAAGTATTAAAGCTTTTTCTGAATTTGAAGATTGGAGTATAATTCAAATTAAGAAAAATGGCCAAATTAATTTCTCCGTGACCTACGAATGCCCACTGTGAAGCAGGAAATCGTACGCCATAGCAAGTCCTATAAAGAACGAATCCAACAACACCCGAATACTCTGGCTCGGTCACTAATGGAGAATCACAACAAAGCGCGACGAATAAAGCGCAAAATACCTCAAGACCTAATCCAATCACAGTAAATATAACTACTGTTTAAACAATGAGGATGTGACACAGGTCACATACTGAGCGAGCCAGCGATAGCACCAACCAACATACTTCTGAATGTCCCACGAAGGAGACAGATTGTAGTAAATAAAGAACATAAAAAAAAATCTGCAGTACACAATATAGCACCAGATTAATACATTAAATACGATCGGACGCACTGACAGATACGGCATCATTATTTATGTAATCAATCCCACATGCACTGTTTTAAAAGCATTAACCTAAATTATTAGCAATTAACAAAACGTAATCAAATACTGACATTTCCTTTTCAATAGCACGTCTGCAATGACTCAATAATTTTCGCAACTTTATTGATATAATTGCATTGAAATTTAGGGAACGTCATAAGCCTACACTGTACTTTCAAAATCTTGAGGCTTAGTACTACCCACCGATACCCGTATTAGGTATAAAAGACTATAAATCTAGGAAATCATATTGGTTGATCATCAATGGACAGGTAATAAGACTTTTGAAACATCAACCTTTGGCATCATGAGTAATCGTTTCGCAGGTTTAGTTACGGCGTTATTGATAATGAATTCAACGCAATAACTAGTAAACTTACTTTTATAATTTACTGCGCGTCTCAGGCAAATTGTTGCAAATCTACCACTTCCTACAGTTTATTTTAAACCAACAGCTTCTCAGCAAATTACATAAAGTAATGAAACTCCTTCATCATTCCCTGTCAGAGTCCCTACAATCTGCTTATCTCCATCGATTGAGATCATTTCAAGTCGCCGAGAGGGCACTATAACTCCAGATTAAATAAAATTCAGACTTGGAGAGAGCTAGGTAAAGTGTTAGGGGCAAACGTTTGCACAGTCATTATTTTGTTAGCGATTTCAGTGAAAACACTTGGAAACTAATCAAATTACTAGTTATGGATTTATGAGCAGTCGGATAGATAGTTTCGTACGCATTTACTGCACTTATCAATTTTCATCGTTTACATGTTCTGTGGTCAGTAACTTGTATATTCTTACTTGATTCCAGGAATCCGGTAGTAATTCTGATTTAATTTTCTGATACATCGTATGCAATATTTCAAAGTGTTGATTAGACATTAGAGTGAGTATAGGTAATAGGCATGTAAAAGATGGCTACTAATGGGAGGTATCATAAATTAATAGGTAATATTAACTACTCATACTTAATCACATCAACCTTTAATGTCATGCTACGAGCCTAGCAAAGTGAATTTTATGTTTCAGCTTTCAATAGCACTCACATTAATCGACAACGTATATGACAGTAATATAATTGACGTACGACACCTTGACTCCAATAGAAAACTGCCACTTAACATAAGATTTTCATTTTCTCTTTCGTTACGACAGTCAACTTGTATTTACGCCAGTAATTTCCTTACTGAAGTGTTGTTCAATTCATTTAACAGGGACATTAAAGACCTGTGTATTGTAGCCCTTATCGGCAGAGTTTCGACACACACCATGCCTTCGTAAGACAAATCGTCTCGCCTATTCCCCTGACACTAGAACATGCAATTTCTCCTGATAGTTCAAAGATAACTTCAGTTAGACTGTAAAATATATTCTAAACTATGTTTTGGTTCCTTTGGGTATTTCAACTATTGCATCAAAGTTCTTTGATTTCCATTACCTTGGTTGGTACTTTGTTAAGTTTCGTAATAAAAGGTTTGATTGTGAATGTGATGTGACCGCAATGTGCAACGGATGTAAGAATGAATAGATCACTTAATGCATTTATTTTTACATTGGAGAATAATTGACCACCCAGTGAGATTGCATATTCAAATGGTGTTATACAATTGAGAGACGAGATTTTCTTTAGGCCGTTTTGTAACATGTTGGAATAAATAATTTTGCAAGTTATCAAAAGGGAAAAGAAAACTAAAAGGAAATATATATAAATCAGCATGTCCTCAGGCATATTAGATGGTATCAAAGGTAAAGAAATTACTTCCAAATAATTACCATATCCACATTTTACAGGAAAACCTCAACAAAATGGTACTATGTCCTAGCAGGAAGCATGGACAGGCCAGTTTAATAGCAGAGGAAGCTATCAAGTTGTCTCTGCTGAACTATTAGCTACTACGTCGATAGATAGATTTATGTAAGCCCATCGCGACGAAAATAGATGGACGAGATTCTGCCTTCGGACGTCCACGACTTTTAAAGCCGTAAATGCTTGGAATGGTAATTGACGATGATGGTCTAATCTTATTAGCAAATGAAAAAGATGTGGGGAAATTAATGATGTAAAGAATCTTGGAAAATAATTAAATGTTCCTGAATGTTTTGGTTCTGTGTTCGCATTAAAATTTTTAGAAGAACTAGTTAATAAAAGATAAGACTTCTGAAAAAAATTACAACAAAGTAACTTCATAAAATTACTAATATAACCAAAACTGCTCATCATCACGAACCAAATCAATGGTCATCACGAAGAGCGATGGCCAAAACAAAGGGAAAGGCAGACGTTGCTTCATAAATGATAGCTTTGTAATCCAAAACAATACACTCCTACGCATTGTTGCCACATTAATATAAAGTTTGAAGCATTTGGAACAAAGGCAAACGAAAATAAAATGTTATCAGGGCTAGAAAGCCCTTTACGTGCTGCATGCATCATTGGTAGGTAATTAGAATTCTACGTGATTTCGGTGAGGTTTACTCATTAAACAGACATGTTTACTATAAAAATTGTTGGGGGTACTTAAGCATTTGTAACGGAAAATTCATGTGACAAACAAGAAAATTTCTATGGGAATGACTAAGCATTAAGAAAAAAAATAGAGATTTTCTTCAGTGATGCAAATTTTCGTATTCTGTTCCGATGATATTGGGTCAGCATTAATTTTAGACTTGAATTGCTACTAAAAATATTTATACTTTCCTACCTAGAATTCGTATTCATTCGAGCACGAACGTGTGAGTCTAACCTAGTAAGAGTTCTAAATCTAGACAACCTATATTGAAACACTCGACAATATTCTGGTTCACTTCCTCAATCCGTTGTAATTCCAACTAAACTAATTTTTAAACATTCAACAGGTTTTATGTATAGTCATTAATCTACCTGCATTTAGTATTACGATTGTAAACGGTGCAAAGTACACAGCAAGCCTTAATTAATGTTAACCGACTTTAAAGTCACGCAATCTATCCAAGGTAAAAATAGAAGGCTGTGTGAACTTAACCCTGTTATTTGTGAAAATCTCTGTTCTGAATCACGTAGTCGTTAGTCAGTTGTTATTCACCCACAGCGAGAAATAGACAGAGGGTAATATACTGGTACAGTTGACGACACGACACGTAATATTAGTGCAGTGGATAGGATGCGTGAGATCATGCTGGATATTAATAATATAGATGCTAGTGCAAAAGACCATAACTTTTGTATCGTATCACATATTGAACGCAACAAAATCAATATAAGTACATTTCAAGTAAAACATCGTGGTATAGACGAAGAATACGATCGTTTATGTGCTAAAATAAAAGATCATTTTATTCTTACAGATAAACAAGAGCACATTGACTTTTCAAACAATAAGCTTAGAAACAACCCATATTTTTTATATCATAAATATGTTTAGTCTTCCGTTTTGTCAGTATAGACCGCGACGCCAATATTTGTTTATGATAAGGTCGGTGTGCTTGGTCCTACTGTTCAAACAAACTGTGTGTTTGCTCATTACTATCACAACAAATATGGGAATAAATAGTTGACCGTTGCATGACGAAATTGAAGGTGCCATGTGAAAAATAGTATCGACAGAGTCAATAGAGAAAGTGGGATACTAGTACAGTAGGCAATGAAGGTAAATATTGATAAAAATCTTGAAGGAGTCGAAGTTTTTGTACACGTGGTTTTGATTTTAGCTGAACTAGTAACAAGGGAAGTTACCGAATTGTCAAAATGCAAAATAACAGAATGTTGTTTTACTTAATTTTTTTAATATACTAACTACGCACACAAATAGTCGGCTAGGCTAATTCTATTATCACACTAAAAGATAAGAAATGAGGTAGCGATATGTTAGTAAACAATGCCAAATTATCAAGATATTCTTACAAAAACCCATAATAAACAAAACCTAATTTAATACGACACCATTATCAAGTAACCATTCAAGTTGATAAATGGAAATCAAAGACTCAGATAAGTAAGTGTTATTCTACGTCTAAGTTACAACTTGAACTAACATAACAATACCTATGCTAAGTCAAATGAGGTAAATAGGTTACGACAATGTTAGTAGATATCGATCGGCGAGCAATCATATATATTGTTGTAATCTTTGAACCTGCACCATTGATGTATGGAACTTCCACCGGTAATCATGAATATTCTAAATAAGGTGCAGTACAACCATGAGAAGTCAAAAGGGCAAGAAGAAATTACCCATTTTAAGGATATTTCTTTTAACAAATTCAGAGAGATTTTGAAAGTTGAAGTAAAAAGAAACAATAATAGTAGGAGACATTTTCATTCTATTTTGGTCATGCCTTCGTACATAGGCATGACAAAATGGAAATAATCAATCGTTTTTGTGTCAAATAGGAAGAAAGAAAACATTCAGCTCAAAAGTGAAAAGATTTAACTTATCTTGGTTCACTACTTTATGAAGAAAATTTGCTTGAGTGACAGTGTTCTACTTCTACATACAGTAAAGAAAAACCTGAAATGTCATTGCGTCGTGTCGTAGACTCAATATTTTTTCTTCGACAAAGTTGAGATCGAGTACGTGTTGAAAAGTAAAATATAAAAGCGTGATGTTCTGTTGGTGAGAGAAAGGAAACAAAAACAAATCTGTAAGTAGCGGATTTTAAATGATGTAGAAAATGTTAATGTTAACTGCACAAACTGGGGTCAGAACGTTGGCTTACTTTGTGACTATGTAGCGTCTTGCAGATGCATCATGCTGCATTAAGGTTTAAATTCACAGTGTAGCGGAATACTGCTGGGGTCTCCTTTGTATTTACACTACATTTAAACAGTCCATTTTCAACGTGGACTTCCAAAAGCATTACCCATTGCCTTGCAAAAGCATTGCCCAAGCTGGACTTGGTGATTTCATATAACCCGAAAGAAATAATTCATTAAATTCTCAAGTTAGGCAAGTTCATGGTAACAATAAGTTTATTTCCCAACCCATGTGTTGCGAACACCTTTCAATCAAGCTTACCTTTCTACCTGACAAAAAATGTAAATAGGCTTCAAATGAAGTACAACACTGACGAAAAGTGTGACCATCAAAATGGTCTGAAAGCCATCAGTGGCAGATTCGACAAAAACTGACCTAGTCTGGATAACAACTGACTGCAACAGCATAGCGGTACATTCAGATTACATTTAGAGTGATGCCGCTTTCGGCTCGCATTGTTATACGCTTTTTAGTTCGCGGGTAGATCGTAACCGCTGTGTGGGTGACTCAATCGCTTCCACGAATTGTGTGCGGTGAACAGAAATGATGCTGAGTGCTGAGAAAAGCCTTGGTTTGTAACTACTTTGAGATTTCCGTCATTTTGCATGTGCTTGTTGCATTGTTATTTGTGTTTGTATCTTCAGTAGCCCACCACTGGTCGTCACCATCTTCTAATGAATAATGAACACGACATAAATTTTAAACAATCAGCCTATCGGTAATCAGGATCTCTTTTGGTCACCAAACGTAAAACTAGGGTACTCCAATCAATGTTGTAACAGTTAACATTTTAATCAATGCATCAATTTTAATCACTGATACGAATATATCGCAAGACCCACATACATATTACCAAAACAGTTATATCACAAACATACGCATTCGTTTCAACCATTTAATTTGAAAGTAACTTGTTATAACCATAACACTCATAACCTATCACTCAGCACTTAAAAGCCCAATTGAACCAACAAGAGGTGAATTAAAAATAAAAAAGGAACAAAATGGCGTTTATAATAAAGCAAAACAAATGGCAACGAAACTTGCGGAGAATTGGGGCGTGAAGAGAACGTTGCAACAGCCGGATCCGAACCCAAGCACGCACATATTCACCAATATCTTGGTGATAATATGTGGGAAAATATACTAATTGGCAACAGCATACATACCTTACTTCAGGATGTAAATGCCGAATCTGTCGCCCTTTCCACGAGGCAACTAGTCTGAATAACGATGATCAGATTGATGATAAAGCATCGCAGTTGAAGATATTCAAATTTGGGAGTTAACAATGTTATATTTCAGTAAGCTGCTGATGTAAATAGAGCTACTACAGTTTTACCAACACATGAAACTAACAAAGAATGTTTTACTGTACAAACAGTTTATAAATGCAAAACAGCTGATGGTAGTTAATAACGAAACGATAAGGTTAACTAACTAGATGATTGAACAGATGTCGATGTCGTCAATGAACAAACACTACCATGCTAACTGCACTGGGTGTTTAAATACTTTCTGGTAAAGAAGGCCAAGTTCGAGTGTGCTCGCATAAATTAATGAGATTTGATACGCGGCCAAGTTCAGTCTTATTTGCATTAATTAATGTGTCTGTCTGAACGCTAATTACGACAAAACACTGACTTTAATATAAAACTTATCATGCCAGGGATTCTTTTAAAGGGGATCTTTATAGATATTTACTAACTAACACTTATATGATATCATCAGTTATGGTTTTTCTGTGAGAAGCTATGTTGTTAATAGACAGAAGAGATATTAATGGGTAAAATCTAGATTAAGTATACCAATTATATCTTAAACGCTTGTCTAGACTATACCCATAAAAAGATGGTTAAAAATAGCGTTATCTCCATAAAAGATAGTTCAATCAGCAGTGACAACTTTGTCAAATTGATGGGTATTCTATTTTGGCGTTTAGAGTAATTTGCTTGTGGTATCTTCCTAATTAATGGTTGCCTTACAAATTTAGAAAGGGGAAAAATAGATACTTTTAAAACCATAAATCACATTGATTTCAATAATATCACATCTTACTTCTACGTTTGTTAAAGTCACAGGGATTGAAGTATGGCTTGTTTAAATTCTATTTCCAAACTGTTGTATTTTGATTTAGGTGTTCCAAACAATATAATCTCAACTAGCTTGGTGTAAATCACAATACTTCAATTAGTGAACATAAATCAGAATAAGCAAGGCTAATAGGTCAGTGAGTCAACTGTCTAAATCGAGTACGAATCGAATGGCAAACCAGCAAGAATCACAACGTTGTTTATATTTAGTGTAGACTAAAACTATCGATTAACGATGTAAAAGGGCAATTCGAATAATCGTAAAAATTTACTATATAAATGCGATCGTTAATCGGTATTCCGTTTAAAATTCTCTTAATAGTAACATTGCCCTTAATAACTATTTTGAGTTACGTAAAAATTAAATACTGTTTCTTTTATAGGCTTTTTAGTCTGCTGGCTTTGGATTTATTACTGGATAATATGAAGACTGTCTTTTAGTGCGTTCTCTTTATTTGGTACTATCAGCCTCTTTGCTTCTTTACCAACCATATCATTATCTTCCTCATGCTTTCTTTAACCCTCTTCAAGTATATTGAAAATCTTAAAATTCTTCATAAATTCACAAATATTTGAACAGTTGTGTAAAATCTCATTGGAAAGTTATGAAGAAGATAAACGTCAGCTGTCAATCACAGCTCATCGGCTATCGCTAACAGATGGGCACTCCGTTTTAGGGCAATCATTTCACAAGGCGTGTCAAAGAAAGTACCATAAAAGAGCCACACATGCACACGCAGAATAAATTACATTTGATGGGTGTTGGCTAATGTTGTATGTACTGAGATAGTGAGTTACTATGCACGCAATATTGTGTTTATTGAATTAGAGATGACTAAAGTGTATTTTTGTTGCTTCTATCGATGCTAATTTGTCACTGTAGTATAAAAGCAGGTACGTTAGTTCCTTTGACTATTGTCAAAGAGGATATGGAAGCAGCCACCTGTGTATAAAAAACATATTATATAAAACTCCAGACTGCTTAATCTTCGCTTGAATTGTCATCCAAATTGGATTTCTACAGCTACTTTATAAGAATCATGTTTAACATTTTAATTAGGTGTTAACATGATGAGATCCTGATAAGATATTAGTACTAATTTTGTTAAACTTACCTAATAGTTTGTATCATCTCACTAAACGCGAAATGCTCGTCCCAGTATCGTCGTAGTCCCAAAGGTGAAGGTAAAGATCCAATGCAAAATCATAAGTATCGCTTCCAATTTTATGTTTAGAAAATACTTCAAAAATATGTTTGTACTTCGTAAATAAGAGCACTTGTTGCAGGTCACTTTGTTATTTCGATTGTTCGTCTAAAAACGGAACGTTATGAGTGTCCTTTTGGTACAAAAATGTTAAACAAACTAGTTTCTAACATGCAGGGAAACCATTAAATTTTTAGTTTGGATAAAATTCAATAGATACAAGAAACATTCCAATGCCGTAAAACATTTTTATCGAAACTACATTAACGGACATCATCCTCGGTCCAAAAAAGGAGAAAAAAGCAGAGATGCGGGCGCCTTCACAAATTCGATTTCAATTGAACTTTATTGATTCTGTCATAAAGCTTAAGATAACATAAAAGAATTAACACACCAAACCCGAAGCGGTGTCACCTCGGTTACTTTATGAGCTATGTTTTTGAAAGTTAATTTACTAACAATAGAACATAAACTTGCCGCATAACGTGGTAGAGCTTCTACAAGATCAAAATATTCACAAATGAAACAAAAGAGAAAATATATTAATTAGATAAGCTAAAGCTACGTCAGAATAAAAAGAAACAAGAGAAATGCAGCGCAATGAAATCGAGACTACGGACGAAAAACACCGCAAACAGCTCGTAAAAAGTAGACGTCTACTGGACGACCCACATAATTTAAAGCTTAAAGTCATAAAGATGGCAATTAAGTCTAGAAATGTTGGTAAAATAAGAAAATACACAATGTTGGTAAAATGCTTCCAAGTGAAATAATCGGCTAGTGTCATAATAACAGTCGAAAGTCAACGATTGGTTAACAAAGCAGAAAATGAAACACATGAAACTGTGGCTTTCAACTCGAGGTGAGTCATCAACGCCAGTTGTCTGCTTAATGATGTATAATTCAATTTCACTAATAGTTAGCAAGCGATCGAGCGTTTCAGGCACAATTATAATTATAAGTCTTTCAGTTTCAGGCATCAACAAAATTTAACTAATGAGCGGGCGGCGTTGACAATCAGTCAGGAAGTTCACTGATCCCTAATTTTCGCTTTCTTTCATGGAAGTAATACATTTTCGCGTGACAAGTTGGAGACTTGCCACCTTCAGGTTGCGTAACGGATGGTACTCGCAGTTTCGATACATACGCCATGAGTCACAGGAAGTGTCAGATTAGAACCGGTGGAATTGTAATCAAAAATAGACAAAAACCACTCAATTGCTACAGGTGAATTGGGTAATTTGAAACTAGATTGAAAGTTTATGTTAGATAAGAGAATTCATGCTGACAAGATGCAAAAAATGCAGGCGATAAAGTCACGTATAGAGAAGTAGCGAAGCGTGGAGCGACTGGTGGAAAAATAACGAAACTCAAAGCAATCGGTACTAATACAGTGCAAGTTGACAAACTTATAAGATTTACAGGCAATGGCGACAGTGCTAAAACAAAGATATTATTGGTGCATAGATGCAATTAGTAAGCTTCATAGTAAATTAACGGCGCCAGTTGAACTGCCCACACATGACAAGATGTTTACATTAGTTATGTGCAGTTAACTACGATTAACTGGTGTTTATAAATGGAGATTGTAATTTACTGTTAACTTTGGACATGATGGGACGGTTTATGCAAGATAAACAATTACTTTGTGAGGTAACGGATTTCCACATGCGAATTATTTTGAGAAGTTGCGTCTTGTGAACACTCCAGTGATGAGTAACAATGATAGTCTGTTTGCAACTCAGTTGTTACTCATTAAATATTAATTTAACTCTCAAGCAGGTTAGTCACCAAACAGTCTACACTCAAATGCCAGTTAGTGACCGACTAGATATGTTAATTATCGTTACGAGCAAAGCTTTACAAGGTGCGCTCAGGATTCCAGTAACCTCGAAACAGAAAGTCTGAATGCATCGCCATCGTATTAAACGGTCAAGGTGAATCAGTCTAGTGATTGGACAGATTAGCCAAAGATGCAAACCATTAATGATATCAAACTAGATTATGATAAACAAAAGTAACACGACTGATTACAATTTTTTACAGATAAGTAACACCATTTATTGACAACACAAAAAACAAATGTAAAAATAATGATGATGTAAGAAAATTAACTGAAGTCGCAGCCTTCAAAAGAATACCTACAGATGCGTCGAAATTCGTTCACGAGAAAGACGCCCGCATAATAAGTCAGGATAACCACAGCCGAACCGCACTCGCAAACTGGTTTCGGTGCACTATTATTATTAAAGGCTCGTGCCAATATACGGGTAGAAACGTGCTCCAACACAATACAGTTAACAAAGAAATATAAAACTTAAATCCGTAACATAATTACTACAAATTTTTATACCAAAAGGACACAAAACTCAAGACGTCTCAGAAAATCCACACGGTGCTACTTTTCATTTGCTTTTAGTTCGAATTCATTACATGCATTCACTATCACATCCATTAACAATAAGGCACTTGTCTAAACGTTAGATTATAAAAACAGTTCAAAAAGTGTGTTAAAATAAATTGTCGAGTTGAGCGCAACGAACTGCCTGCGTCAGTCGGCCGAGCACAGAGCCGGCGACTCGCAAACTGTTCCGTTCCGTTTCAAACTAAACATCAACGGCCACGCGGAGTGCGCCCTACCTCTCTGTCTCCCTCACTATAGAGGAATTCGTTAAGCGAGAACGAGACGGCCACCAGTCAAACGTCGTTCGAGTCTTATCGCAGGATAAACTTTACAGCGACGTGAATAGTTTCCGAGCATTAGCCAGAGAGGAATGGGGCGATTACTTTTTTGTGTATTTGGCAGGACTTTTTTCTTGTCGAATGTTGGATCGGTTTGAACTTCTATTTTTGTTATCGGAGCGCGTTTGAGCGGAACGAGAGGCACGAGACAGACTTTGTTCGGAACGGAAGCACGGCGTTGAGTGACCAAGGATTCTCGGAAGTCTGCTTACAATTAACATATCCTCGTTGATAGATGCAATAATAGTTCAAGCCAGTTCAAGGCCATAGAGAGGCCGTATTTGGAAATTGAGAATTTATATTACATCAATACAAAATATCGTTTTTAACATTCAGATACACGATTCAATATTGGCAAAATCTCGAAACGAACAACTCACGATTTTTGCTTTAAGTGGCTGCATGGACGCATGTATAAGCGCTGACCTCAATTCACATCTGCTATCTAAAGAGATCTCCTATAGTTATCGATCAAATAACACGTCACAAATAAGGTACCCGGCAGAATTAGATCATCGCAACATAAATGCTTTTAGCGGCAGTAACAACACAAAGAGGTAAATAACAAATAAGTTATGAGGAAAATGTAAATTGTAATGAACCAGAAAGAGGCGTTTTGAAACATTTGTAATAACAATATAAACACAGTAAATCGACGCATAGAAAAGTGTTATATCGGAACTATTGTCTTGTAAATTGAGTTACACAACACCAGAAACGATAAATATTTATCTAGCATTAGTTTCGTTGATGCATCGAACGACAAACATCACCTACATAGCGTTAGAAAATAATAAGAACGTTTATGACCTTATTTCTGCAGAAACAAAAACAAAACTGTCTTCTAGGAAGTAGATGCAATAAATTAAACGAATTTGCCAAATTAATTGCAATACTCGTATATTTGCATCACCACTAATTTAAAAGCAATGATCTGAAGTCGGTTAAAAATACATTTAATTTGATTTTAAGTATCGCAATGGATATTGAGAGCATTAAGATTAAAATGGATACCATAATTCGAAATTGATCATAAGGATTTTGCTACGGTTCATAATCGTGCTTATGTATATGTCATCCATACAGCGATAGCCTTCTTAAAATTTCAAACACACATTTCTAATAGCACTTTTTTTCCAACAGCTTCCATTCTGAGGAATATGGACATTAAACAACATATCCGGAAAGGAAATCTCGTAAACAATCATTATAAAAAGTACTCGGGAATGTCGCGTGGAATTGTGTGAAAGAGAAAAGCGTAATTGGCAATCAGATGGACGGCTTTCTCTCACAATACGTTACATATTGTGTAGGATGCCGGAAACATCTTCGGGGCAAGCGATGACCGTCGAAATCTTCAATACGATTGATAATGACTTATCCAATTGAATCATTTTGATTAGATCTTTTATCAATTCTATTACCATTGTTGCCAATAAACGTTTGAATAAGAACTAATTCGAGAAATAATATGCATGAAAAGATTGTATTCATCTTATCTTTTCATAATTTGGATCCTTTCTCTGTTTGACGGAAGCTATAATGGTGCTATCACAACATAAAGAGTTACTTAATAGCGTTGCGATAGAAGAGTTACATTTATTTTGATCAAATTGATTCTAGAGATGTAGAAGCTTAAGTAGCTCTTAAGTACAATGGTAGAATAGTACATCATCTTCTTTGTGAAACTGTTGATTACCAAGAGAAGGGTATGTGATCTGGTACGTAATCTAAAGATCTGTTTGTTACGAAGGGATAATAAAAAGCGCCCAAATGTTACTCTGAATGCCAGTCCTTCATGGTTATTGACATACGAAACAGAAAGTTTATGGGTTTTTAATGACTACTCTGTATCTAGACTTTGAGGCCAAAGCATTGAAACAGCAATAAATAAAAAGAACAATGAAAACAATATAGTAAATATTATTATACAGGAAGGACATGCAAAAAGATAGGTTGTAAAAATTGTACTACATGTAATAATAAAGCGGAATCAGACCAATAAATTGTGCCCTTAGCACAACATGCCTTTCAAAGATAAAATTAATGTCAAGTAAATGAAATAGAAATCTTAAACTGACAGAAAAACATTTAACATAGTACTTTCTAACAATGAGAGCAAAACTGTTCAATGCAAAAGATTGATGCTTCAACACAAATCGGGATCGGAACACAATGAGTGCCGATTGTCGAAAGAATTGTCGAACTTTCTCCAAGCCCTTTCAAGTAACCTGGACTTGAAAGATACAACAGTTTTTGTACGAACAAATTGATGTATTTCAAAATATTACACCCACTTTAATCCCAATCGATCATTCCTAAATTCGAAAGATTTACGAAGAAAATGAATATAATTTGTAACTCAATAATTTAAGATCAATTCAATACAGCTCATCGCAATCTATCAGTTATGTAATGCAAGATAATTCTTTTATTCACTGATATGCGGTTCGATAAACCAAAAGGAATGTGATTTCAACATAAATCACTTTGAGAGTGACGAAATAATTTATATGTACTTATTCACTTGAAGATATATGGTAACGAAGAAAAATTCCAGAGTAAAGATGTCACTGCTAACATTGACAAATTCTTGTTTCGATGTTATTATTCTTCCCAAATAAGATTTGATAAGTATTCTGAATGCATGTCTGCTGTAAATAACGCTGAACTTACAAAGAAAGATCAAAACATGAATGATACATCTGTGAATGAGGAAGCGTGAATTTTGTCGCGTGTAATTTGTTCTTTCCACTCATTCATCGAAGGTTCCAAGGTACTATCAACAATATTGTCGTAGTACGCAGTCACGTTTGTCTTCACAAAAGAAGTACATATAACAATGGACAAGATTTAAAAAGCGTGGTCTTTATAAAAGCGACTGTGACTACAGGAGTTAACAGGAGAGATGTAATTGATTTTTAATGGGAATGATCCAGCCCTTGTGCTTGCGCAAGACACTTCACGAATTATAAAGGCCTGTGAAGAAATGATGTGGTCATAAAACATGTATAATTAAGTTTTAATATCATTTTAACGTCAGAGAGCTTTCTTGTCGATGAGATAAAGAGTTTATTTTAATGGTCCTTATATCTAGCTTGGGTCACGTATGCAGGACGATATACTGCCATGTACCAAGGTCTATATGCCTTTAATTTAATAATGTTTGCGAAATTTATTAAGCTACATCTATTTAAAATTATCTTCAAATGACCAACTGCAGCACAATTTGTTACCACCTTTTAGTTCTTGGAGCCCATTGGAAGTTAAGTGAGCTTTCTCATTTACATTAAACACCTGTGCATTGCAAGCAATATATCAAATGAAACTGACTACGCTTCCTTAAACAGTGGTAATAGACATTATCTCTTCATTTATATCGAGTTACAATTATTAGCGTTCGCTTCCCGGTCTTGAGCGTTGCGTGGCAAGCTTCCGTATTCTGCCAGATAAATATTGGATGTGCCAACAGGAACGTACGGCTGATGTATGGAAATGGCTACTTTCTAAACAATTTTATGCATGCAAATTGTGGATTGTTGAGTGAAAATATACGGCCCGAGGTTTAGTGTTATGGATGCCGATGAAACAAAGATTGTGGCTACATTGGGTTGCATCCAATAAGTGTTAAGTTCGGTTTAAAGAGCTGAAGTATTGCAAACTGAATAATGTTAGGCCTCTGACAACAATTCGGATGTTATGCAGGAAATTCTTGAACTTATATACAAACTGATAAAAATATTACATGGATGTAAATATTTTACTTCTTATGCTACTTCCAATCAGACTACAAGGGATTAGGAAACCTTTGTCAAATAACAGAAATACGGAATCGTGTTTCTTTTTAATCCTGTCTAAATCATATTGACTTTGGGCTAACGCCAATATTCACAGAATGATGACAAAATCTTACGTAAAGGAAACTGGTCATCGTTAAAAAACCAACAAATTCTTCTATTTTTATTTTGACTAGATTTATGTACCTATAATTAATTCTACCTACTTCGACATTTACTAAAACTGGAAACTAATCTAGATCTTTTAACTTATTACCATTTGAATAAATTAAATATCCTTAAAATAGAATTGATTTGCTTCGGACTCTGCTATTGCTGGAATCACAACTGCCATTAAACTGTTTTTGGGAGAATCATTATAAGCATCTTTATTTTTCCAGTATTCGTCTTACTTTAATATATATTATGTCTAATGAGCTGTAATAGCAATGCAATACAATATGTAATGGTTGTATAGCTGTTTGTGTGGCAATAAGCTCGCCCCCTGTTATATGGGACTTAAAACATACATAACTGGCGAAATGTGGGTGTACGTGCTACAGAGACACCTCTGCAAAACCCATCAGGGAAACAAGGCGTTATGTTATGTAATGAGCTGTATCAGTTTATTGTTTTGCTCAACCTGTAGTATCCCAATTCTGGGCTAAGGCCTATGCCTTAGCTCATAATTGGGATACTTACTACAGGTTGAGGTTGATTTCTGTACATTGCCTTGCTAGACAATCTCCCATAAACTTTTCTAAGCCATCACTCGCTTTACACTTTCCTACACTTTTGCTCTGATCAGATCACTATCTTTATCGTTTACCCCAGGTCACTTTGACCATCAACGCAGTTTTCAAATTATATTTTAGCAAGCCTATCCTAACCTTTTCCTCAATGCTAGCTAAATCCTTAGCTCTACTATCCATAACTCAGCAAGCATAGTTTCCGTGAGATCGCTGCACATCTGCTGGACTGTTGCAAGCTCCGCCCACATCATGCCCACGCGCAGGTGATGCTGATGCACGGGTTTAAAAGGTCTCACATTAATAGTTAGATTGTACATCATTTGTTTAGTGTTGTTTGGAGAGGTTGGTAAACAACGACGTAAGATTTATGTTAATTATATATTTATAAAAAAATTGTGGGGGCTTGTGGCTAAGTAATGACAGCCGCACGGGTCGATCTATCAGGTTAAGCTACGCTTGCCGCGGTTGGTCCGTGGATGGGTGACCATCTTTACATACCAAGACCCCTCCGTGCCTCGGAAAGCACGTTAAGCCGTTGGTCCCGGCTGTCATTTGTAGATCTTTGACAGTTGTTACGGGTCGTCAGAAGCCCGAAAGTCTGACAACCAGTCTTACCAAGGGGTATCGTATTACCCAGTAACTGGGTTGTGGAGGTCCGATAGGCAGTCGCTCCATGTAAAATACTGGTATTCAGCTGCATCCGGTTAGACTGGAAGCCGACCCCAACATAGTTGGGAAAAGGCTAGGCAGATGATGATGATATATTTATAAAAAAATGCAAATGCAGTTTTGCCTATTTAAAATTTGTTGCTGTTTTGAATGTCACTCTGTTCATTATCCTGCCTAGCACGAGTAGCGCTGATGGAACTAAATCTTAACAGGTCGTTTCTTGCATCAATGTCCAACGAACAGTCGCTCATCCGTATCGTTATTATTTTCTATACTTACATCAAATTACCCAACACCAGGAAACATATCAATCATCAAATCAAACGATTTCTCATCTAATCGCGAATATTCTGAGAAAATCTTACCCTCTGGCGGTTCCTATTTTCCAATAGATTTCAAGTGGGCAATTTGTACAGATAGCCTGGCTAACAATAAGTTGCCCGTAGATATTTCACATTAGAGTAGGAACCACGATCGAGTCGCTGCCGCGGGCAATGTCGCGTAATTCCTCGCTTCGTGTGAAGTGACCCGTGGCTTACCGTAAGCGTAGGACAGGTGAAGAATAGAAGGCTCACTTCTTTGATACGTATACGTTTGATTACTAAGGCTTTGTAGTCAAATAGTAGGATATAGAAGCAGGAACTACTACACAGTCGCAGAATTAACACGCTTTCTCAGTTTAAAAGGAAATCGGTTCGGTATAGGTTGTATGTCATCGACAATTATCTCAGCCATCTTTAACATAGTTGCAAAAGAGACTGTTTCAATTGTTTTGAATGAGTTTTTAAAAGCTATATAAAAAACTATTTGTACATATATTCTAACATTTGCTTCTAATTGATAAGTAGTTAGCTGTGTTATATGTTGTATATTGGTAGGTATATATTCTTGCTATTTTGTATCGACTGCGTCTTCTGTTTGTCTTTCATGGTTCCTTCGGGTGCTTGGTTAACGTAATATCTGCAGGTACTTACTTACCCAATACTCCGTTACGGTCAACACCTGATTAGTGATTACGGATTAGGATACGGTAATTGGGTTTAACTGACAGCTTTGTTATTTTTATTGTGCTACGGAAGTTTGCTTAGAAAGTCTGCAAGGGACTTATAAACAATAATGGTTAAGTAACTTTTTGACTGTTGTTTAGTAGCTCAACAATGATTTCAATCATGGTAAGTAACTTTGATTGCCATGTCTGTTCGTTGGTAATCATGTCTTCTCATGGACAGTTCTAAGAATGTGATTTACCACCTTGTCCATCATCACCAGGGTCTATTTAATAAAACCGATAGGCAACGGGTGACTGACAACAATCTTATAATTCGACAATTTTACAAGTTTCTTTTATATATTTTCTGCTTTATTAAAGAGCACCTGTCGTGAAAACGACAAATATGTCGTATTGTCAGTTATATCAAATAGGGCTCAGGTAGAATGGCATGGGCAAACAGATTGGAGATCGCAGACGGTAATCAATTCTCAACTAAAGCAAGGCCCAAGTTTTTCCAAAGACAATTCTTTGGCGAGAACCCTAGAGTAAAAGTCAACATATTCATTTTCTTCGTCTCCATGTTTTCCGCCATCACGGTTAAGGTTAAATCCCTAATATAAATGCAGCCGCACACAGCGCAACAATAACATACGTCCCATTCCCCACAATTACGACTCCCACTGCCAGATTTGTATGGGCACCCGGCAATTTAACGGATTTCAATAAAATTAGGGAAACAAGGCAGGCGGTAATAGTTGGGCATAGAATCGATACCAGTAGTAGTGCAGCGATACGGATGGATGACCGTCGATCACTCGTGACGGCTGGGTTTTGGTGGAAGGGTAGATAATAATATGGCTCGAAATGGTAATATTCAAAGTGAAATGTTAAATCAATTGACATGTTTATACAAATTGCTAGTGTTTCAAAGCCTTTGTCATTGTCAAATCGAAAAACGTTGTTTGACTGTTGCTATTTTGTTCGATCAATTCAATAACCAACATGCATAAAAGAAGAAAAGAAAGAAAGAAAAATTGTTTATTCTGCACAAAATAAAGGCATATTAAACAAAAAAATATATATATATTACATAAATTACAAAATACACATTCACCAAAAGCCAAAAGCCTCGTATTCAGTATTCGAAAACTAATAAGTTCGACAAATTTTATCTATTGCTTATGTCAAGGCCAGATACCACAGACAATTTACAATTTTGTTTGCAATAACAAATGAAAACAACAAACATTCAAAACATAAACAAAATGCCGATTGCTGAGTGGAAGAGTAAAATTTTCTGTAACAAGCAAACAACAATAACAAGAACAATTAATCTGTGCGTCGCATCTGTGCAAGAATAGGTGATTGCTCAGCGAAATGCCGCAACTTCGGACGAACCTAAGGTTACGGCGCTGATTTTCAGCAAAAACCTCGCGAATGACGGATGATACGACGGAATGATAGGGTTTACTGATGAGAGACTGATGGACGTTTTCGGAAAATCTATGATTTTCAGAGTATAACTATTCCCGATAAATTGCTGTAAGTGAATGAACACAATGAGCTAGATTTTTCGATGATCATTTACCAAAACAGTTTGTGTTGCAGGGTAATACAGGTAAACCTACGAGTCTTTGACTCTTGCATCCGAGAATCTATATGTATCAGCATCAGCACCCTAATATAATATATTAAACGTGTTAGAAGTAACACTTACACCCAACACACTAATATCTCGATGAAATGTAAATTATGCAAACACCGGTTAATTATCAACTTTCTTATCACTTGCACCGCGTAATCACATATATTAGGGAGCTGCGTCCGGCGATAAAACTGCGTATAAACACGAGTTCGATCCTAGGTCGCACTCGGTTGTTAGTACTAAAAGTTGTAGCTAAGGAACTGTTCAGTATGCTAAACTTTAAGTTTCCGTTTCCTGAAGTCTTAGGTTTTGATTTGACTTTAATTAAATCAGAAAATAAGAGGAAAGTCGAAAATAAAATCTGAAATGAGGTAAAAGGTAAGATGTAGTTGACAGATAGGAGGATATTATTTAAGGGAGGTCCTCATTTATCAAAGTCAAGGCGTCAACTGAGACATGTAAATGCAAGCAAAAAAAAAAACAACATTGAATGATCCCACGAATTGGCAACTGCAGCAAGTTGCATGACAATAATACCACATCCACTTGACATAATCCTTCAGGGATAGCCCATATAAATCCCACGTCAAAAGGGTATGTCGTATAGCCGGAAACAACACAGCGTTGACTTGATTTTACTATACTCCGTTTGAAATAAGATTAGACATTTAAACAAACCTTTTTTACAGTCCGTTCAACCGATTTTGACTTCTATACCGTAGACATAAGGATGGCATTAAAAGCAAAAAAAGTGGTTACAAACCAAATGTTTACTGCAGTCATTAGTCATGCCACCAACGCAACAGAAGTCGTCAAAATCGGTTGAACGGACTGTAAAAAAGGATTAGTTAAATGTCTAATCTTATTTCAAACGGAGTATAAGTACCTATAAACCACAGAGTTTTGACTTCCCATCATCATCTCTGCTACCATTTTCCAAAAAACTGCTTTAAAAGGATTGAAGCAGTTTTTTTCAGGCAAATAATTGTTATTATTTAAACATCAACTATCACAATATACCAACCTTATAATTAGATTTTAATCAAACAAAACAAACATAGAGCAGATAAAATGCGCCCTACAAACGAGAGGTATTATCTTAGTGTTACGATCGTGTATCTGTGCTTGCTATCGATAAACATTCACTACACAATAACGTGGTTGTCATTGTAACAGTCAACCGTTGTTCGGTTTTAGTTTTATGTCAATTGTGGGCTTAAGGTCTGGTAGCACTGAAGCGTAAGTTAAAGCCTACAGATGGTTTTCAAGGCATGCATGAGTTAGTTTAAGTAAGTCGGTTTAACATGGATGAGAGGTATTAAATGAGACAAGACTAAGCCCAGCAATCTGAGATGCTACGAAAGTGATTTATGAAAGCATAACCTTAGTACAGTATCTGTTAGTAGCTATCATGCATAGATTCTCATGTACCAATACTACGTACTAGTGTTGCCAATTCATCATCAATCTTCCTGCAGCCAAAAGTAATAACCAATGATACTCAAAATCCGTTAATTGATTTAGAATCGCGAATTTGATCTCATATATCGTCGATATATAGTAGTAAAACTGTGTAACTATAATTAAACTAGCCGTGTAAACACTAACAGATCTAGTTTTAAAAGGACCATGAGACTGCTTTTAAACCGTAACTCCGGAACTTAGGACCAGACTCGTAGTCCTGAGAGGATGCAAATTAACAGACGACGCAGACGCAGATATTAATTAGAGAAAGGTTTACTAAACAAGCTATACGTCCGGTGGAATGTAATTGGCCAGTAAAATTGCATCTATTAAATTATGTTTATAGTGCACTAAAAATTACTATCGAACAGTAGCACGGAAACACAGATAATTTCAACGTTTGGAAAACGATACACAATCAGACTTAATAAAAATCGCAATTTTAAAAGTTTATACCAATTTGAAAAACAAAATTCCTGAGTCTTTTCACGAATTTTATTATTCAAATTGATATAAACTTTTAAAATTGCTTTAAAAGTGCTGCTAAAATAACAAAATGAATTCAAAAATTTGTATTTTCAAACGGGTTAAAGGCATTGTTATTACAAGTTCTGGCGCCATCAAAATAATGTCTTTTCGCATTTTTCATCGGACTTTAAAAGTAAGCCTGAAGACGAAATTCAACCGATGTTACGCAACATAGCAAACGAACCTTTACAACAAAATAATTTCATGTACTTACCCTTAAAATTAAAACGACTGGGTCAGTTGCTCAACTTACCTGGAACAATAAAAGTAATTATTAGTATGGTGTAGAGATACAATCTCTTAGTTACGGGACTCATGCGCAAGAGCATGTGGGCGTACAAAGGAACAAACCAATGGACATTGATAATGAATATTCAATGAGATAAAATACAGTTTAGGTGTAATCACTTTAAGTGGTTTTGAAATTTTCTATGGAGAGGAAATTCTTGCCATATATGAGGATAATTTGAAGAAATTAAAGGAGCAGTAGTAACGGTATCAAATCGGTCGTTTACATACAAACGATTTTATATATGTGTGACTTTAGAAGCACTTAAGTTTATTAGAAGTTAAAGTAAGAAATGCTGTTATAAACTCCTCAAGTATCAACAACATTCTTACTAAAGCCTCGAATATAAATATTAAGGGAAAATCTTTATCGATCTCGACAAAATTCTCTTGGTAACAATACCAATGATTGTTACAGATTATTCATATGTAGTTGCAGTCGGTACCATCACGTCATACTGACTAGATGATAACATTGTGTATGATGAAACAATTGAGATGATCGCGATATTAATAATCATTACATTGTTTACAAATTATTCTGTATTAAGGCTTAACTCCGTTCTGTTCAAAACAACACATCTATATCTAAACGTAATATTAAACCAAGTCGCTTTTCGTGTGTGTCTGTACGGCAGCTTAGTTCTTCTACACACTGAAACTCGATGCAGTTTTCACCATTTCTAAGATAATTTATTCCGAAAGGTTGGGTAAGGGTGTGTCTATCTATACTTATATGTATAAATTTTTGTTTTCACCCTCTCAACTCTGGAATTACCATTTGGATTTAAAATATTCTTGTTGCATTTGATAGTCTAATCCTTGAAGAAAGTTAATAGACTAAAAAATATATATATGCGGACGAAATCGCGGGCAGTCTAGTCAACTAGTCCATTAATTAATATTTAGCCGAGATATAGTACAGAAATTTCGATGTTTTGACATGTCGCCACATCAGTACATTGCACTCGTCCGAAGCTATCTTTAGCTATCCAGTGCTCGAAATTATTTAAATATAAAGGGCTCGTGCCCCTCCCATTAAATTATAATTGATGCATAAAAGACCGCTTTAATTCTCTAGTCTATCATTACAATATCAATAGAATCATAACAAGTGTTACGTAATTCCTACAAAAGATAGTAAGATAGTGATATATAATCGACTCAGAACAAACGCGAACTCGAGGCGTGTACCACTATCCATCACTGGTGCCCTGGTAGGGTTACCAATAGTTACCATATTAGGAGTAGTTGAAACTAGACAGGAATTGATATTGTTTGCAGATATAAAATATCAGAAAGATCAATTTTGGTCTATGAAGAGTCTGACGTCACTGTAGGACTTGAATTTTTGTGATGAACGAGAACACGGGATACCTACTCGGAAATTATATTTTTATTGTTTCGTACAAAGAAACCGTGATCGGTTTTTTTGTACGATTCCTAGATTCTACGACGATATTTACGATTCTATTTTTCCTAGGATAGCAAGGCATCAAGCTAATGCTTGATGACCTTGCTGTATCCTAGGACGACATTTCATTTGGCCTATAAGAAAGGCTTTTGTTCTTATAATCAACTCTGAAAAGTCTACAAATAATTAAATAAGACGAGTGCAACGACGTCGACGACGAGGGCAATTCCAAAACTACAAAAAATACTGAAAATCTTCATAACGACTTGTCTTTCTCTCAAGAAACAATATAACCACATGTTTTTTCTATTTTCCTAACTTTCCTTCTACATCAAATCAACAACTCAAGAAGACCACACATGCAAACCCTACTCATGGTCAATATGAATTATGATACTGCACTTAATTTATCGAGGAACCACGTTCGATTCCGTGTTAGTTTCTCTTGTCATATTGTCCGATGGATGGATAGCCCCGCCCGTGGGTGCGACCAGGTGTCAGACACCATGAATATGTGTATTAATTTGTATAAGGTTGCCATTGTCACCTCTGATGGCTATATTTTATATGCTTACAATGTTTTTATTAACTTTTCTAAAAGAAAATGTATTGTTATGAACTGCGGCACCCACTTTGAAAGTTATGTAGGCGTTTATCAAAAGAAAAGTTGGCGATGGCCACTTCTTTCTTTTATAATTTTTGAATAAAATATGCATTACTTCAAAAGATTTAGGTAATTCTGTTAGGAAAGACAATCACCTGATAATTATCACGCGTCATGGAAATCTGTCGAGTGCAGACGTATTTGCAAATTGGACAGAAGTGACACATTTGGCAGATTCACGTGAACAAACAGACCACCGGCTACTGTTTGCACAAATAGTCAAATAAGTACTAACGATATGTCTCGGCAAATTTGTCAATATTATGCAATAGCTACATGAACCTGTATTAGCAGCGCATTTTTAGCAGTTTAATAATAACTTCTTTGACTACCGGTATTTACCTTTTGTGAGAGATACCATGCGTCGTCACCTCTTCATCAGCATTGTAGACATTCAAAGTCAGCAGAATGAAGCTGATATTAGAATTTAAATGTCAAGAGCAGGCTAACCCCGAAAAAAAAACAAAAAAGACATCATTTGAGAAGACAACAACTTAGATTTACAGTTAAATTATAGGGCTACTTGTAACATTAACTACATATACACCAGGAATTACATATCCTGACTGTGTTCACACGTAATAAGTAAGCACGCACACATTTCAAAGAGCTACATCAATCGTCACGCAGCTCAATACTATGTCTCGAGAATTTGCAGCTCACGTGAAGGTCTTAGGTCACACTATAATTCTCAGCACAGTCCGTGATCGTGCTATCTCGGAATAATATTATCTTGTATATCGCATAAGTACTAAGGTGATAAGTGTTGTGTAAGATGATCGAACATTCTAAGCAATACGTGATTGAGGGTGTGGTTGTGTTTACAGTTATGTAGCTGGATGCATAAGAAGTGATGCTAAAAATGCCAATGAGTTACACCGTATTGAAAATATAGTTTAAGACAGGAATATAACAGATGAATGAATCATTTTGCTCTTGAATTGATATACTAAGCAATCTTAAAGAAAAGCGTACTTCACCGTATGGTTGTACACACCATAGCGTCATGTGAAATCAATCAGCATCATCATCAGCCTATAAATGTTCCCACTGCTGGGACACAGGCCTCCTCTCTGTGACAGGGACTGGGCCGTAATCCATCACGCGGGCCCAGTGTGGGTTGGTAGATGTCACATGTCTTCGAATGTTCGGTTCTAGGACATACCGGTTTCCTCACGATGTTTTCCTTCACCGTTTTGAGAGCAGTGGTGATGAAATAATTTACGCAAAGTAAAGCGCCTGTCTGGGTTCGAACCTACGACCTACTCGTAAGTCGCGGCCGTTACCACTGAGCCACCACTGCTCTGTGAAATCAATAGTCGCTATTAAAGCCTTTAAAAAAAAGGTCACTTCTACGACGCTTAAAAGATTTCGATCTGAACAAGATAGACATCAATGAGGTAATGATTCAGGATGATTACTCGAACAATAAAGTTCATCGTTATGTTATGAAATTTACAATCAAGGACATTAATAATTGTTAATTTTGTGTTATATAGCCATTTCATACTGTGATTTTATTATATAGACAACTTAAGTTGGTAGTCAGTTTTCCTGACTTTACCAGGCGTTTTGACTGTCGCCGTCTACAAGTCGTGAAGAAAGACATCATCATCTCTCCATACAAATATTCTGTATCTATTTCGAAAGTGCACAAAGATTAATAAATGCATCGGTACTCTCAAAAGGACACCATTACTCTTCATAGAAATATGAACCATTTGTCATAGCAGAGGTTCCTGCATATCGAAATATTACAATCGACCATTGTTTTGATTTCACAGCAGATATTGCAACATTACAAATCGTACGCAAACATAGTTGTGGCGCAGGAGTGAAATTCTTGACAGGGTTGCTAGCTACCGTCAAGGAAACAGAGCTTTAACAACAAGAAATTCTAGATAGAATAAACTATGTTTTGGACAACATATTGTAAGGGTAACCTTTGGTGTAGGTAAAGTTAAGGTTCATGATAAAATTGTTATGACGTTTTACGATTGGTCATGAAATGTAATACTCTTATCACAAGTAGTCGAATCTATTATTTTTGTTTCTGATTTTAAATGAGAATTAATTAACAAAATCAAAGACTTGTTTCTACCCTGTAGTCCCGAATTCCTGGACTAGTCATCAGTATTCAGTCTATACTTTGTGATCTTAGACAGCCCTGCACAAAACACCATAAAGTTGCCATCAGCGACACCTCGAGGTGGAAGGTAAATCATGGGGTGGAGGGCAGCCACTTTCACGCCAACATGCATTGTTACACACACACATATACACATTACATAAGCATACACACAAACCTATACCTAATACCCCTATACCTATGCTTATACCTAATCATAAGAAAGACATCTCTCATATAAGATATATATACCTCTTGTATTGACTTGCGAAATATATTCGCAGAAATCGAAAATGAATGATAATATTTTTAGAGATCGCATATACATGATAAAGATTCTGGATTTGGATTTAACCTTTGCAATTTCTGCAGATGACAGCTAGAACAATAAATAGAAAGCAAGGTAGTAACTTAATATGCCATATTAATCTCCACAATTATATATGCAGGAATGATAAAATCTTGCTCGAAAGCCGAATTATCATCAACACTTACGTAAGTTCATCCTTTTAATTCCGGACTACCTGACCTTTACATTGTCTCAGAACAATTTCGCCAAAGGCGACGGCAAGTACTTGCACAAATAAAGTAAAAAAAGAACAGGATTATGTGATGTTAATAAAGATATCACGTATAATAACGTAATCGTCTCTTAAACTTGAGAAAGTAAACGAGCGATGCTATCAAGCTGCTTATATTTTACAGAAACGTGAAACAAATAACAATTACATAATTATTGTGACATTAACTTAATATGTCGTGTTTTACAATGTTTTTATAGCAAAATAACGGTTTTGATATGTCTCAAAAAGATTATCCGGTGATACATTTGAATATATTACGCTTTAGCACATTTTATTTTTACCGTGATAAGTTATCAAAAGTGATCAAAAACGAAAATTCTGAACATTGCTAATGGTTGCATTTAATACCGGTAAGTTGCTATAGAAAGGGAAGTTTTGCATAAATAAAACAAAAATTTTACATTTTTGTTCCAGCACTAAATGGCATAGTTACATACGGAAACAGAAGAGCACTTAAATACGAATTACTAAATGCAAGGAAAACTGCTAAACTAAACCTATAAACACGCAGTATGTGGCTACTGTAGACAATAGACGATAAATAGTCAAACACGGAATGCCAAGAACATGTTCCTATTCCACAATAAGTTTAAACCAAAACGTTACAGAACATAGAGAAGTCACAAATAATAATAAACCTTTTAGTGAAAGAAGATAGCGGAACAAAAATCCACATTAGGACGATAATCATTGACTATAAAGATGTCACGGTACTTGTAAATAAAGTAAACAAAGACAAGGAAGCCACAACTACATCGAATACTTTAACTTCATTTGCATATCGTGTTTTAAGAGTTGAGGAGAAAATCCACCACATTGTAGGAATAAACGAGTCGTTAGGACAAATCGACGACGAAAGCTTGGATTAAAACATTTCACTAACCACTGTTAGTGTAACTAACTATTCTCGAATATTCAAGCCAATTAGATTGCGTTGATTGTGAAACTGATTTGTTTGGTTATAGATTTTGCATGAGGAAAAGGAATTGTGTCTATGCTTTGTTTGCTTGAGACAAATCGCAAGACTTCTTATTTAAGTTCAATAAAATTTTACGTTTATTATCTCCGTGGTATTCCTGACTTTATTTTTCAACCCATATAAAATTCCTAGCTTTACAATCAAATAAAAATCAAATGTTAATCTTTTGTTGACTTAGTTTGTTTTCAGCATCAAATCGTTAAACAAAGTCGTTAGCAAAACGCAACCAAACCATTCACATTTATCTCGATACAACAATTGACCTCACACATTGCAATATCAAAATTAGACAGTTTCGACAATAGTGTGGGTGATCTAGAATCCGTGGTAAGTGTCGCAAGCGCAAGTCGCACGGCGGTGACGATCGCGCCACCGATAGCCTGCGCTAAGGATGCCGTCACGACCTACACGAACACATGAAACTGCTCCAAACTACACTTATGTGCTTTGCCTTTGAGCTTATTATCTTAACAAGGGTTGAAAAACTTGGAAAATTACAGGGGAAGAATTTTTAAATGGCTTTTCTAAAACTTCTGAATTGCGGTTTTTACTCTCAAAACTTTCGGAAAGTAGTGAAGATTGAGCATGTGAATTATCTCCTTCTTAAAAGAGGTTTATATCATTCGTGTGTCGACAGCAATAGCAAACATCTTAAGATCACAGAAATAACAATATAATTGAAAGTGTTAATTGAAATAACGATACTAATGGTTTTAAGTTTGATTGCTCTGTTAAAATGTTTTCAATTACCAAATCGTTACTCAATCATTTACTAGCAGTAGCGGAACTATTTCCTTCAGTTCCACTTCTTCACAACAAATCACGAGAAGCAAATTCTTCGATGATATTCAGTGCAAGAAAAGAAGAATTATTACATCGTAGCACAGTAAAAAACAATCATCCTATAGGCTTCCGACAGTGGGTGGAAACCATCTGATTACACAGATAGTATATTACTGAACGAATTACAAATAAACCAATTAAATCTACACTTTCATGAGAATATTGAGATTTTGTGAGGCAATCTACATGAATTCTTTATTAAGTTTTAAAATGCTAACAAGTTTCATAATATACAACAGACACAAAAAAAGTTTAAAGTTAAACACTACCACGACTGGTTCTGTTATCATCTTATGAAACAGTCTTTCTTGTACAATTAAGATAAGACTAATGCACAGTGCAAGAACTTGTAAATTAAAAATAACGATCTTGAAGTCACGACGGGTTAGAGGTTTCTCCGTAAAATTTACATAAATACTACGGCTAAATTCCGGGTAAACGCAAGGATTGTCAACTATGCTCCGGGAAAGCCATAACATACTATAAAAGCGAAAGTTAATAGCACATTACATTAGATTTTATTCATCTTTGGAGATAACGAGATGAAAACCTAGACAAGTAACAACTATATCTATTAATTCAAAGAATTTACAAGAACTTAATGAAGATATAAGATATGTTAATAGTGAAAAAGGTCCACATTTAATCAAAGATCAAAATATGTCTAAAGTTAATTGAGAAATTAATTAAACAAGCTATACTGTTGTCAACCCTATTAATTTCGATGATGACTGGATCCATAATCAACAAGACAGATCACAAGATAAGGGAGAAAGCACTGATGGTGAGGTCACAGGGTAATGTGCTGAAAGTAATAGGGCCATTACAAGGAAACCTGACGACAGTTTTACAAATCGCACTTGGCAATCAGATTGCGAGACTACATGCAAATATAAACACTGTTGTTCCTCGCAGTTGACATTTAAGCGCTGAAATAATACATGTATCGAGTGTCTAAAGTTTATCGGTAAAAGTGAAGCTAGCGAAGTCTTCTGACTAATCTTTGAATTGAATACCAATCGATGATATATAGGAATTACCAACGACTCCGCTTGTTTCTTAACGGGCAAATATTTCAAAATATTTGATATTGGTTATTGTTTTTGCCATCAATTGATGTCAATCGTGGGCTTTAATGACATAAAATGCTGTTAGTATACGAACCTTTCAGATTTCCACAATTTAAATCCACCTACGTCAGAATTGTATCAAGATTGCAATGGGGCAATGACAGATATTAATCCATTTCCCTCACACTTTCACAACCTGCGTAGGAAGATGAACAATTTATACTAGACATTATTATTAATACCAATTTAGAAATACGAACTCGACGAAATACTTCTAAAACCACAAGAATGCGTTCGAATGTACTGCAATTAAAATCGATTGAAAACAAAAACTTTAATTCACATAAGATGTCATTTTCAAAGTAGTTATTCCCCAATCTACCGTAATCATAGTAATTTTGTGTCACATCTCCGTATATGCAATTATAACGGTGAATATGATTGGTCGGCACCGAACCATAGACATGTGACATACGCCTGCGTGTGCGCACACTGCTATCCCATTTTAAATAACGGCAATTTGTCCTATGAATAGTGAAATTCCACTAAATTCATAGTTGAGTGGTTATTGATGTCAGTCCGTGAAATGAAAAGATGAAAACTACGATATTATTAATTCCGGTTTCATTTGATTCAACCTCATTGGTCATAAAGCGCACGTAAAGGATAAATCATAAATGTAGGAAATCCTTAATGTGAATAAGATTTAAATGATACAACTTGAATCGGAAAATACAAATCATTTCGTTTTAAATTATGGAATAATAATGATGGCTGTGTTAATGCAGAACCAACGCACTATACGATTTAGGAAGTGGTCCACTTAGAGCACCCGTCCCAATAGCACCTGCGACTCAGCAGCCCACTGCTGGGATGTATTTGTTTTACAGGACGTTTAAATGAAAGATATCGATAAAAATCACTAGAATGTTTATTAATTACATATACTTACGTACATACGAAATTTGTTTTATCTACGTGGACTACTTCCATTTTACTCTATAATGTAAGAAATATTATCTACTTGAAAATATAAAAAACCGGCAAAGTGCGTAATAGACCACACACAATGAAGAGTTCCGTAGTTGAGATGAATTTATCCCAAATACAAACATGTATTTATTAATATTATATTTATTTATTATTTCGTTTTTTATTTGTTATTTATTATTCTCGTTTATTCATTCTTTTACATATTAAATAAATTTTTAAATCTTTTTACAAAAATCATTAAAAAAAACATTTATTTATTATTAATTTTATTTTTCAACTACAATGTTAACATTGTAGTTGAAAACATGTTCTCCCATACATTCCAACTGCAAATATAAGTTTGTACGCACAATATTGAGAGATTTACCATGTTATTTTAAGACCATAGACTTCCTATAGATTTTCTTGTAATCTATGGGTAAAGAACCATTCTCTGTATTTTATTTAAAATATTAGGCTCAGTAGTTTTGGAGATAAGGGGGGAATCGTCAATTTTCATCAATTTTCTTAAATACCTTTAAATGTATTTATTTTAAAATTATAAATAAAATATATTTGAGATCCTCGCAACGAGTCCATTCGTTTAATTATATCACACAGTACAGTTTGCAAAAACTTTTTTTCCTATTTACCCCCAAAAGTGACCCCTTATTTATGTTACACGTCTGTGTTTGGGTCATAGAAATACATATGCGTACCAAATTTCAACTTAATCGGTCCATCAGATTCGGAGCAAATTGGCTGTGACAGACGGACAGGCAGACAGACACACGGACAGGTAGACAGACACACGAGTGATCCTATAAGGGTTCCGTTTTTTCCTTTTGAGGTACGGAACCCTAACAAGTAAACTCATATGGATTGCAGATTTTCTCAGAATGAAATTCATAATAAAATCACCAATTTGTAAACTAAGTTCATAAAAACTAATAAAACGCCACACGCAACATAATTTTGATAATTTTACCGGAACCTCTTGTCAAACTTTGACAGCTGATTAGTCGTAAAAGAGAATAAGTGCAGGCGCGACAGGATACGCATACAATTGGTAACACCGGATATTTGTTCGAAAAGGGTCCCGACCTTGCACAACAATCGATAAAACTAAGGTCAATAGGTAGGATTTGATGGACGATACATTTGATGAATACAACTACAGTAACAATAACGACAGTATGTCAATAATTGAAGATAAATATGAAACGGTAGATGAAGCTATGTTGAAAAGAAACAAACAATAAATACCAAACAAAACAATGTTTATAATTGTTCAGAATGTATGTTAGCATTGTTCTTTGGAAATGTGTGAAATTGAAACAACGAAGTAGTCATCTAGACTTTGCCGATCTTACGGAATTTCTACGAAGGTCTAGTCATAGACCATTCATAAAATCGGGATATGACTTGAAAATAATGCTAAATTAATTTTACAAAAACTGTTTTTAAGAAATTAATTAGGGCAAATTTGCGATGAATAGGCGATGAGTACATCTAAACCGTGTTCTAAGAGCTATCATTGTCTTCATTGCTGTGGAATATTGATACTGAACGCCCTTTAGGCCCGGACTCCACCAAAGCGGAGATGAGAGGAGAGATGTGTTTTAAACAACCAATAGAATTTCGTTATTCACACATTCGTCTCTACTCAGCTTTAGTGGTGACCACTGAGCGGAGATGTATCATATTTGTATGGCGCGATCGAAGCGGAGATGTGAGCTGTGCCTCGCCTAGACCTGTACCCTAATTGCGTAACTGATTTTCGTAAACAATTTCGCGAAATTTGTTTCATTTTGACATTTCAACAACATTCATTGCGTTATTTACGTTGTTGCAGATTTTTTTTCCAACTTATGAAGCAATGGATCAGAAATCTGTTTCAAATCGAAATAAATTGTGATTGTGTTGTATTACGCAATTAGGGTGCTGGGCGGCGGCGGTAAAAAGATGAGCTGTGCTTCGCAAACTAGCAACGGCGCGCAGCGTAGACGAGAAGAGATGTGTGCAGCGTGCAGTGAGCGATGCCGTAACAGTTCCGCTCTAGCCAGCACACATCTCCGCTCCAGTCTAGCCAGTACGCATTTCCGCACAGCTACGGTAGATACACCCTAGCTGAAAAACATTTCTTCTCGTCTCCGCTTCGGACATCTCCACACATCTCCGCTTTGGTGTAGTCTGGGCCTGAGATATGCTGACCACGTTCAGTATATTTGGAGAAAATTCGCTCTTAATAGGGCTAATCTTTAGAAAAAATAAAAAGGGTTAACAGACTAATAAGAAAAAAATCAACTTCAACAACAGAAAAACCCATTCGCAAATCAACGTCGATGATAATAACAAAGCACATTAAGTTGCGTGTCTTGAAAGCAAAACTCGCAAAATTATAGCAATCTTCAAACGGCCATAATTCTGTATGAAAATGAAAATAAACGGAGATCTTATGGCTCCATCGGGAAGGAACTAAAGCGAATAATTGTAAGCCCAGGTAATTGCCGGTTTTCGCTCCGGGATTATAAAGTGGCGAATAATATGGTTCCAAGGAGGAATCTTCCAGGAGTATAGTGCAAATTATGAAATATCCATTATAAAACGAGTCTTGGTTTAACATAATAATCTAGCAAACTGTAGTTAACGATATGCTTCTTGTAGACACTGAATGAATTTCGTCGTAAACTGCAATTAACCATTTTATGACTCGTAGACGCTTACACGCAAATTTACGGAAATCCTGACGTTACCTAACATCCCTTCACTAAAGCATCAAGTACCAATTTAAAATTTATTTAAATCAGCGAAATAGCACGAAAGAGGCGTGATCTAAGACCCAAGTGAACGCGTAAATCACATTACTACTTCGTGTAACTACTGTAATAAGGAGCATAAGACCCATACAATTTCCTGAACTGTGTACAAAACAATTATATATCAATTAAACTTCAGCCAGTTATTACAAGAACTTTCCTAGTCCACGTGCCATGTTGTGCAACGCGGCTTTGAATTATGGAGTCACTAATACTGATCAAGATAACTCGAAAGCAAACCATGGAGTGCTGAATAGTGCTGGAAAATTTATAGCCCCAAGTGATAATATGGCAGAACAAACATTAATGGAAACTGATATAAATTATGCGGGGAAAGGAGGAATCTGAATTGAAAACAATGTTACGAAGAAAGGCTATGCAGAGTACACGGCTACTGATAATTCATTTAAGTGTTCCGTCCTTTCATTCAATTGAAAATTAGTATTAAAGCTCACAGTGACGCAAGAGGAAATAGACTCGTTATAACTTATCCGGCAGGCGATTCGCACCGACCGACAATTTGACTAGTTTAGAATATGAGACTTGACTATCGTTTACTCAAACGTAAATTCAATTTAAATAATCTACTGAAACGCCTTCTAGTTAGTTTCATTTCACTTTCCAGGATAATCGTTAGATCACTGCAAATAAACCAAATCAAGATCGCTATATCACCATGGTTCCCGCTAAGATTAATACCATTAATAATTTCATAAGGTCTAGCTATGACATTCGATAGTATCCATACAAACATTTACGTTAAACGAACGCAATCAGATAGATCTAATCGAGACATCGTCTCGAAACAATTTATTTATAGGCTCATTAGAGAACTTAGTTCAGATGCTTTAAAGCTATTTAGGAGTGCAAACTGCACTAATACACGTTTAATATGCGATATACAAGATAAAGCTGAAGCTCTTAGTAATTTATTCGATTACATGTACCTTTCTCACTAAGATACTAGGCACAATTTTGACAAATGAAATAATTGCTGCTTGTCTTCTATGCACTAGAACACGTGCTTCGTAGTCTGCTGAATAATTCAAGGCACGCATAATCGATATGCAATACGATACCAAGTGTATCGATTTCCCTTTCAGTAAAATACGAGTTGTGTTCAGTGGAAAATGCCATTCTGATATACAAACCGAGTAAAACGTAGAAAATAAAGATAATATCATCGATAGTGGAGCTACAGTAGTATTTAACTTTCGAGCCAATGAAATCATCAAGTGCGTTGAAAGAGAAGGGATCGAACATAATCAAATAGAACAAACACAATAAATTATTATAAACGTAATAGAGCAAGGCGTAAACGGCGTGAAAGTTTAATTAATTAATGAAACTAAACCTTAAAACGAGTTGCCGACAGTTTACAAAGATAACACAAAATACGTTCATGTTCATAATATAGAAATTGCTCGGTATATTTACAAAACTGCGTTTGCTGGTAACGCAGGTGATTACAACAAAGCAGCTCAATATATCATTAGGGAATAAGATGGAATTTCAAGTGCCAAAAGATGTTCGAAAAGCAAAGTCTTAATGGAAGGTGAGAAATTAACTAACGCCTTAGATTTTAATGTTGAGAAAATACGTAGTGGCGCAAGAAGTAGGAACTTTCACAGATTTGAGATAAAGTCAAAATGACAAGCACAGACATCTCAGTTAACAGCTGTGTTTGAATAACATGGCGGATGGACAAAGCAAAACGCCGGATTAAGAGTTAATCAACGTATGAATATATTTACGACGATGTTCGTTTGGTTAATGAGCGTTTTCACCATTCTCCGGAAGCCGATAAAGCTAACTGAAACTAACAGCGCCTATGACCCAAGTGTTATATAGATTTAAAGGTTGGTCACACAACAAGATAATAAAGTTATGAAAAGTAGAAATATTTCAAAGAAATCAATAGCTTTTAGGAAAACCCAGTCACTTAACTCTAGCTGAATACTAGACGTATTTTATAAAGATATATTTGAGCACAAACTATTAAATAGTTGATTTATGAGATTTTGAGATTTTAATACAGAAACTCAATTTGTCCGAACGAGTTTAAATAAACACCCAAGTTTAGGACAAGTCTTCGGAAAATGAATGTCAAATTAACGTCTTAGAAATAATTGCAACGTAAGACAAAGTTTATGCATCAAAAACATTGAATTACCGTGAAAGTAGAAATTGGAAGCGATAATTTTCTAGTATTTGAAGTGAACGTGGTCTTAACGTGTGGCCGGCTCATATGAAATGCCTGACCCTTCAACCTTACATGCAATGGATGAAGAAGCACCACACCCAGCTTACATCTATCTAAGAATATTATGGCGGTATTAATGCTGACATTTTTATTGATGTTTAAGTACTTTGCCTTGATTTTGTTGTTAGATGTATACATCTTTACGTTGATCCTAAAATCATGTCATTATTTCATTCACTCTTTTTCAAAACGAATTCATTTTGGAGTTGGTTATTTCATTGCCAGTTCATGAAAACAAATCCCTTTAGCAAAATTTAAGCCAAAAGGCTTTGTACAAAACTATTTGTAATCCATAAGTCCGTATCATGCTCCTAAATCTATAATCATGGTTTGAAACTCCATGTTCCGATCGACTGAGCCTCATTACTGCCAGCTAATGTTTCGTCATATTTCTACACAATATTAAGGCTATAGCCGGGGGCTGTAAGCGGGTTATTGTGAGGGATTTTTGCCACAATATGTTATCAGCACTGCGTACCACAACCACTTTCGCAGTGCTTTCTAAATCCCCGAGAAGATTAGCACGCAAGTAAAATACTACCGGTGTCGACGCGGAAGTTTTATTACCCTTGTGTTCTTGTGATACTATCGATAAAAACGTGCGAGAAATATGTAACATACTGTTGGTATGATCTCCGATGTTTTTCCTATAGCATCTAGGATGTAGACTTCCTTTCTATGGGTGTTAGAATGTTTAAAGTCTATGTCATCTCAGGTAGAATATTTTGTAGACGTTCATAGCAATTTATCGTTGCTTCGATGGTCACTGCAAGTGTTCTTCTATATCCGCATTGTTCATATTTTCTTCATTTATAATGAAATTGGCATGAAAACGATATGCGCTTCTGTTACCGTTGTTCCTTTGGTCAGTTTTAATGTCTTTTACTAAGAATCATCATCATCTGCCTAGCCTTTTCCCAACCATGTTGGGGTCGGCTTCCAGTCTAACCGGATGCAGCTGAATATCAGTATTTTAACATGGAGCGACTGCCTATCTGACCTCCACAACCTAGTAACTAGGTAACACGATACCCCTTGGTAAGACTGGTTGTCAGACTATTTGGGCTTCTAACTACCCGTAACGACTGTCAAAGATCTACAAATGACAGCCAGTCAGTGATGTCTTTTACTAAGAATATTAAAGCCTTATTTGGAGTTTTACTGTTAATAGAGGTTTTATCAATTCATTGCCCCGCACCACCAAAGGTTAATTATCAATTATGGCTTAGTGAAGTCAAAAATTGCAATGTAAAATCGAATAATAATTTTGTGAAAAATAAAAACGCTCATAAAATTCCAACGGGGCCGAGCCCATATTTGTGGTTCTTGGAATCTAGTCTTAGAATTATACTCTATGATTTCCGTCTGTGGTGTGGTGACTTGACACAGCGTCGTAACAACTGTCGATCATCATATATGATCGATGATTTGGTCAAAGATTTTATGTTCAATATTGCATGATTTGTTTAGGACCTAGGTAACTGCCTTTTGTTCGCTTGTTTGTCCCCGATCAAGCGTTTGATTCATTGCTAGTTGTTCGCGCTTACATGTTTAAGTAAAAAGGCCAAGTTTCCGCAATTTACTAACTAAACATCTTCAATATCTTACGCTAAAAACCAATAAATCACTATTAAACATAATATATTCTCTAACAGTTCAAATTCGTGATCCCCACTAAATCAAATGCCGACGATCTGTCCTACTTTATTCGTCCTTTAGACTATACTCTATAGTAAATCTTATCCGCGGGCATTATTACTGAACGCTACTTTGCACGTAGTATCTCCGGCCACCACAGGGCGCGATGGTGCGATACTATCGCGTTGACGCCGCGGGAGAAATATTGCGCCCGCGCAAGCTCACATCTGGAGGTCTTACGTACTATAATACTACTGTGAATAAAGCTTCCAAGCAAGTTTTCAAATTCATTGCTTGTTAGTAAGTGTATTTTTAAATGGGGTGTTGAAGAAGTGAGCAATGGATTTGGAAGGAATGTTTTAGATTTTGGTTAGTAATTGTTTTAGTAGATTCCCGGACTTGTAAGAACGTGCCTTATTGCAAGTCACAAGTTGAGAAATTATTCCATTGTTACGTGTAGACATAACAAATTTGCTCAGAAACAATACTTTAGCTTCCCATGACATTGATTTGCTCAAACTCAAACTATTTTTATTTTTGTTTTAGACGTGAGGGGCTTTTTTGATACTGTAACGAAACGTTTTAACGCAATTTAAATGAAAATGTTAAGATTAATTAGTGTTGTGATTAGCTATGTTAAATGCATATTAATCGTTCATTTAGGTACTATTTGTTATGCTAGAAATCTTCTAACACAAAGATTTTTTACATCGATCTATTTCAGATTTTAGAAGGTACTTTCTCCGGCCAATCAAAGGAGATGACGATCTCTTACGCGCGATGTCACATGAAACATGATCATGCCGACAGATCTCAAAATAGACGGAACGATGCGTGACGGACCAATTAATACTCATTTGTAAATTGACATACGACGCGTGATAGGTGAATCAAATCGAGCTGAGATTCACACGTTAAATCATGAAGTGTGGATTATAGCTGCAGATTTTACCGAACTTACCCAATTTGATTTTTGCTGGATTTACTGGGTCGATAATTTTGGAATTCTTATATTAAGTGAATAGCGGCATGTATTGTACACGTTCATTATATTACAGATAGGATTCACCTACTGTTTCTTAATGTGTGTAAGTATCATCATCATCAGCCTATAAATGTTCCCACTGCTGGGACACAGGCCTCCTCTCTGTGAGAGGGAGCGGGCCGTAATCTACCACGCGGGCCCAGTGCGGGTTGGTAGATGTCACATGTCTTCGAATTTTTCGGTTCTAGGACATGCCGGTTTCCTCACGATGTTTTCCTTCACCGTTTTGAAAGCAGTGGCGATGAAATAATTTACAAAAAGTAAAGCGCCTGTCTAGGTTCGAACCTACAACCTACAACTCGTAAATCGCGGCCGTTACCACTGGGCCACCACTGCTCTCTGTGTAAGTATATTGTGTGTGTTTGTAAGTATATTGGTATATAATATGTAAAAAAAATCTGTCCAATCCGAAAGGGGCACATAGGTACTGTAATAAAAATAACATTACCAAAAAGTAATATTTTTTATTGAAAATAAAAAAGTTATTGCTATTTAAAATTCTCATTTTAGTTTTTTTTTTTTGAGAAAATTTTCAACAAGGGTCAAAAGCAGTGATCGGAGTAGGTAGATTGATTTTACGTACTCGCATCATGAATAGTCATAGAAATCATAACACGGATAAGCCTTTTTTCCGGGATTTCATTTTGGTACTTACGGGATTGAATCAAATATTGTAAAAGTAAGTATTTTTAAACTACTACATTAGAAATTTATAGAATTCGGTAGATAAACATTTAAAATATATTATATTATTATATTGTTTTTATAGTATACCTATCCTTTTCTTGGAGTCCGATCACCTATATACTATTAAAAAGACAGCAAAAGGGTTAAACATTTCTTATTCATATTGATGTATTCTTTATTCTACACATTACAACATTTGAAATTCCTTAAAAAAATCTTAATAATGTCAAAATCCCGGAATCCCGGAGGCATATCCATACTAATATATACGTGCCAGTTCATTGACCCCAAATCAATCTACCTACTCCGATCACTGGTCATAAGTTACGACTTGTAGACACCCGCTAAACGACGCGACGACCGCCCGCACCCCATGTAATAAACCCGTAAAATTCCCCGTTGAAAAAAAAGTGGCATTTTTTTTGCTTTTTCCTCAATATTACCACATAAACAGACTCCCAGTACGATACCTAACAACACCCTCACATCGGACAGGGTTTTTTTATATGTTGTAGATACGTAGCGACGCATGTATCTATAACCATACTATTCAGTAGGTACCTACTATGATTAATGACTCCACTATTCATTTTTACAAGCCGATCCAACTAATATCCGGACATGTTATATTATTACACTTTCAATAGAAAAAAAATACACCAATTTAATCTGAAACTCTCTCACATTAATCATATGCGCACGCACATCGTAATATTAAACAAACCGCGAGTCCGATACGCCCGCGGGAGCGAAAGTCGCTACCGATGCCGTCCGAAGCCGCCCGACGTCGACCGATCTTGCGCCGCGATAAATTCATTAATCACTTGCACTGCCGGCCAAACAAAATGGTACCGTTTTCCTACACTTACACAGCCTGCCAGATTAACTATTATTGCTTTCCTATATCGTGCTAATAATGCGAAATTAGTCCAAGTCTTGGTTGCATACTGAGACTATTTATCTTAATATTGTATCGTAATCGTTTAGTTGAGTAATCTGGATTTTGTACGATTGAGGCAACATTCGTGATGAAAGCAAAGAAATTAATAAAAAACAAAACGAAGGTTATGTGGCAGCTGGACAAAAGAGGATCATTCCAAATATTGAGCTGCAAATGGGCACTGGCCCCTGACAAAAATGGGTAATTTAATGCATGGAATATCTGCGTTCGTTTCTATACACCCACTTTGCTTAAGCTTACAGACGACAGACGCATATCTATTTTCCATTTTCCTCTTAACAATGCAGATTAACTTTCCTTTCGACGATGCTGGAAATTGCCATTTTCCTTAATTTACTGCGCAATAATATGAACAGTAGTTAAGGATATGATACTTTACGGTCTGCTCGTCAAGATTCCTGCAGACAGGCGCGACGCGATTCTGTTAGAACAATTTACATGAAGTTTTCATAAGTCTTAACGTCAAAAGTCCGAACGTGGAGTCTACCAACGGGCTATGAAACGGAGTATACTAGGTATCAAACTCACAGACCGCATTAGGAACTCTATACTTTGTTCCAAAACACAAATAGCGGATACTCGCCGCACAGCTGCTGGACTAAAGTGGAACTGGGCTGGCCACATCTGTCGCATGCCGGAGCAGCAATACGCAAAAACCACCGCATAGTGGTTCCCAAATAGCAGGAAACGACTACGCGGCAGGCCCAGAAAGAGATGGCGGGGTGAGCTGGAATTCTTCTTAAAGGATTGGCCCGCAATCGCAGTAGACCGGGAAAAGTGGAAAGAGGGAAGGGAGGTCTTTGCCCCGAAGTGGGACAACATTTCATAGAAATTGTTCTACAAGAGTCGCGTCGCGCTGTCGTGTCGTGCCTGTCTGCAGCAGCCTTTAACTAAAACAATTTTGCTGTATCGACAGCCATATTGTAAATGGCGTCCGTGTCTTGTCAGAATATTTTAATGGCTCTCATTTATTTGAACTTGCTTTTATCTGCATACCATTAAATAGCTTATAATAAAATAAAACATTACCGGTACAACTCCTTCTAGTGTTATAGATTTCTTACTGAGTAACCGGAACATAAACATTCTGTTTCAGATAAAACTGAGATTATTGTTAACTTTCCTAAGTTAAGGAGCAACGAGTTCTCCCTTTACGTCTTTGTTTAAAAACCAGGCCATTTAATGATTAATCGTTTGCCCACAAAGCACGTCTCAAAGCCATTTCTATTCTTTTGTGTTAACCAAACACACTTTTCTCGTGTTAAAAACAATCCACTGTACACTTAACTTGGCATTATGTGTACGCTCGTTAACAAAAGGAAATAATTCACGCATTTTACTGTTGGTAATTTCCTCTGCACTGCAGTGTAATCTGCGTGGTTTTAGTTCTTAGTTAAATATAGTACGGACTATCTGAATACTCATCATTTGTTCTAATCGTTGCGCAGTACTTGCCCATTAGTATACCTTAGTCCCTAATCATTACATACTATTTATACTGTTAACTTATGATTTTAGACGCACATTGACTAAGATTAGTTTTCCACTGAACCACCCACTACATATTAGTTTAGAACAGCTGCGTAAATTACACATAATTAGTTTATATTATTACAGTAAATAAGTACAGTATTTCTATTTTCTTAATGTCCCTCGGAAAACTTCGTGTTTCGTCAGTCGTCGGATTTCTATTAGTTGCCCTTTGCACTTGGTGCAGACCGGACGCTCTCAATCGAGTTGGAAGTATATAGAGTTGTTAATACTCTTTTAACTTAATGTAATTTATTTTTAAATGGAAGGAAAGTTGCTAAAGTCGCAGGCACGACAGATAGGAAAATAGTTTTACAGCTCTATATAGTTCACACGGAAATCAAAACAAAACAACAATAAAGTACTTAGTTCTAAATTCAAATTATTATACACGATATATTTAATAATTGATGCACATGGAAATTAGCATTCTTTTGTATTCGAAAAAGCGATGATTTCCGAGGGACATTAAGAAAATAAAATACTGCAGTTATTTCTCTGGCCTAAGTCATTTCTTCCTTTGCCTATATTACGGTTCATTAGCCCACATTTGCAAGCTCGTCAATTGCGGATGAGCATCATCATAAAGCACAGGTCAATTTAATCCTTACATCTAGTTCAATCTTCATTCACTTTTTAGTTCAGACCACCAAGATGGAAGTGGGGCGAATGAAACTGAAAATTCCCGTTGGAACCATCGATTAAACTTACCAGTACACTGCAATGATCTTCAATGATCTTGTCTCCGTATAATAAATAACGTTTTCGTTCAATATTTTTAATTGGTGGACCAAAAACGGATGTTTATAAAATACCGTTTCGATAGGCTAACACTCCATTGTAATTTAAAGGACACATCGCGTAGCAACACATCGCTTAGCAACACATCGCTGACAAAATAACAAAATGGTGCTTACCGAAATCAAACAAAAGATGGCGGAAATTATAGTAGAAAAGTAATAGTACACAGTAAAGTATACTATTGCGTCGGATAGGAAACATTCCTTCGAACTTCGTAAAAATAAAAGTGTACCTATAACCTACTGTACGACTACATTTTAAAATTCGTTTTTAGAAGCCCGACTCAACACACAATTTTATTTAGATTTTTTTGAAAGAGAGGTCAATATTCTATCGCAATCTAAAAGACACATCGCCTAGCAACACATCGCTGACAAAAAAACAAAATGGTGCATTGAAATCAAACAAAAGATGGCGGAAATCAAGTGGCAGTAGGTAAATGACAAGTAAAACCTTTGGGATCTAGATAATATTGGAATCGACTGATATTGCGTCATTCAATGACTAGAAGGACAAACTTCACGTGTGACTGAACAACGCATTTATTTCACGCTCTCGTGGTCATGAAACGTGCGAATAGGACGCTGAAAAGTGCGGCCTTTTGAGTCTCGTGTTGTCTCACTCCCTCGTTCTATGACCGGGACTGTCATGAACGGTGGCGTTTAGTAAGTTGTTTGATGACCCCAGTTGTTGCGCAGCAGGCAGTGGAGTAAAGCCTTTATTTGGAACATAATAAACCCATGTATTACGGACTCATCACTAACCAAATATGGCGGCAGTTAAAATTATGTAAATAAACTTTTACCAAAATATTCGTCTTATAAGGAAGTCGTCAAAATTAAACGTTGCTGCACCGATTTATTTTTGTTTCTTTGATGAAGATTTGTTACAGAAAATTAGGTGAAGACATAAATGTAGACAATATTATCAACTGTGTTTTTAGTGCAACAAACATTTTAGGAGATAAACACACGGGAAGAAGCTTTGTAACTTTACAAAGAGAGGACTGGTTTAGACAAAAGTAGATCTTTGCTTACCGTGTCGATAACAAATATAATTGAAATTTCCTCAGAAATGCTAATACCGTTCGTTGACGTAGACATAAGGTCCTCACATGAACAGGTGCGGCGCAAGATGAAAGGTGGGCCATCGCGGCAGCGCTCAATACGCTCGCTTGGCTCGCGCGGTTGGTCACAGTTCTAACCTAACCTAACCCATTTCACCCAGTTCACAATTTTTCGACAGATTATGATCTAACAGAAATAATACCGATAGATTATAAACAAACGGTGCTCACAATCTTACGGTGACATATACATTGAAGATCGGAACCATTCGAGAAACCCCAACTACGGAGATTGTCTTTGCTACGACCGACCTGAGTGCGGACTCTGTTTAAAGTTTTCTAAGAAGTAGATGAGAATGTAGCACTTAATGTTTTATGTTAAAGTCATTAGTTAAAATAATATATTATCTTAATATATATAAATCTTAATATATATATCTTAATATATATAAATAACGTGTCACGTTGTTTGTCCGCGATGGACTCCTAAACTACTTAACCGATTTTAATCAAATTTGCAGACCGTGTGCAGTTTGATCCAACTTGAAAGATAGGGTAGGCAGGGTAGGCAGGGTAGGCAGGGTAGGCAGGGTAGACAGGGTAGGCAGGGTAGGCAGGGTAGGCAGGGTAGGCAGGGTAGGCAGGGTAGACAGGGTAGGCAGGGTAGGCAGGGTAGGCAGGGTAGGCAGGGTAGGCAGGGTAGGCAGGGTAGACAGGGTAGGCAGGGTAGGCAGGGTAGGCAGGGTAGGCAGGGTAGGCAGGGTAGGTAGGGTAGGTAGCGTAGTAAGTGATAAAGATGGTCCACCCCATACATTTATATGGCAAAACAACGTTTGCAGGGTCAGCTAGTTTTTATATATAACTTGCTTCTGCCCGCCACTCCGCCCGCATGGAGATCAACTAGGTATACCATAAAACATATCCTATGGCACTCTGCAATAGTGTAGCTTTCGATCAATGGAATAATTTTGGAAATCGGATGCGGAGTTTCGGAGATTACCTCCTACATCCAAACTTACAAATTTACCTCTTTATAACATTTGTGTAAAAAACAGTTTCGATTCTTAAAACACTCTCATATTTTTTTTTTAATAAGTAACAATGTGTTTCTCAGTAGCAGCTCAGAGTCTGGATTTGTACCCAGTTGATGGCAACTGCTACAGGGACACCTCTGCCCAACCGTTCGGGGAAACAAAGCGTGATGTTATGTTTAAGTAACAAATTATTTTCTATCCAGCACGCGTAGCATGACCACCGTAGAAACGAGTTTTGTCGACGGAAGAGTAGACAAAATGACTGATAAACAATCACAATCTCTAATTTTGTCTATTCTTCCGTCGACAAAACTGTTTGATGAATTTGTTTTTATCGAATTTGTTTTTATCGACTTTGTTTTCATCGACTTTGTTTTTATCAACTTTGTTTTTATCTACTTTGTTTTTATCAACTTTATTTATCGACTTTGTTTTTATCGACTTTGTTTTTATCGACTTTGTTTTTATCGACTTTGTTTTTATCGAATTTTTTTTTATCGAATTGTTTTTATCGACTTTGTATTTATCGACTTTATATTTATCGACTTTGTTTTTATCGACTTTATACTTATCGACTATGTTTTTATCGACTTTGTTTTTAAAGTCGATAAAAACAAAGTAGATAAAAAAAAATTGTTTTTATCGAATTTGTTTTTATCGACTTTGTTTTCATCGAATTTGTTTTTATCGACTTTGTTTTCATCGACTTTGTTTCTATCGACTTTATATTTATCGACTTTGTTTTCATCGACTTTGTTTTTATCGACTTTGTTTTTATCGACTTTGTTTTTATCGACTTTGTTTTTATCGAATTTGTTTTCATCGACTTTGTTTTTATCAACTTTGTTTTTATCTACTTTGTTTTTATCGACTTTATTTATCGAATTTGTTTTATCGACTTTGTTTTTATCAAATTGTTTTTATTGACTTTATACTTATCGACTATGTTTTTATCGAATTTGTTTTTATCGACTTTGTTTTTATCGAATTTGTTTTCATCGACTTTGTTTTTATCAACTTTGTTTTTATCTACTTTGTTTTTATCGACTTTATTTATCGACTTTGTTTTTATCGACTTTGTTTTTATCGACTTTGTTTTTATCGACTTTGTTTTTATCGAATTTGTTTTTATCGACTTTGTTTTCATCGACTTTGTTTTTATCGACTTTATATTTATCGACTTTGTTTTTATCGACTTTGTTTTTATCGACTTTGTTTTTATCGACTTTGTTTTCATCGACTTTGTTTTTATCGACGTTGTTTTTATTGACTTTGTTTTCATCGACTTTGTTTTTACCAACTTTGCTTTTATCGACTTTGTTTTTATCGACTTTATATTTATCGACTTTGTTTTTATCGACTTTATACTTATCGACTATGTTTTTATCGACTTTGTTTTTAAAGTCGATAAAAACAAAGTCGATAAAAAAAATTGTTTTTATCGAATTTGTTTTTATCGACTTTGTTTTCATCGAATTTGTTTTTATCGACTTTGTTTTCATCGACTTTGTTTTTATCGACTTTATATTTATCGACTTTGTTTTTATCGACTTTGTTTTTATCGAATTTGTTTTTATCGACTTTGTTTTTATACACTTTGTTTTTAGAGTAGATAATAAAAAATGTTTTTATCGAATTTGTTTTTATCGACTTTGTTTTTATCGAATTTGTTTTTATCGACTTTGTTTTCATCGACTTTGTTTTTATCGACTTTGTTTTCATCGACTTTGTTTTTATCGACTTTGTTTTTATCGACTTTTTTTTTATCGACTTTCTTTTTATCGACTTTGTTTTTATCGAATTTGTTTTTATCGAATTGTTTTTATCGACTTTTTTTTATCGACTTTATATTTATCGACTTTGTTTTTATCGACTTTGTTTTCATCGACTTTGTTTTTAATGACTTTATATTTATCGACTTTGTTTTTATCGACTTTGTTTTTATCGACTTTGTTTTCATCGACTTTGTTTTTATCGACGTTGTTTTTATCGACTTTATTTTCATCGACTTTGTTTTTATCGACTTTGTTTTTACCGACTTTGCTTTTATCGACTTTGTTTTTATCGACTTTATATTTATCGACTTTGTTTTTGTCGACTTTATACTTATCGACTATGTTTTAATCGACTTTGTTTTTAAAGTCGATAAAAACAAAGTCGATAAAAAAAATTGTTTTTATCGAATTTGTTTTTATCGACTTTGTTTTCATCGAATTTCTTTTTATCGACTTTGTTTTCATCGACTTTGTTTTTATCGACTTTGTTTTTATCGACTTTTTTTATCGACTTGGTTTTTATCGACTTTGTTTTTATCGACTTTGTTTTTATCGACTTTGTTTTTATCGACTTTGTTTTTATCAACTTTGTTTTTATCGACTTTGTTTTTATCGACTTTATTTGTCGACTTTGTTTTTATCGACTTTGTTTTTATCGACGTTGTTTTTATCGAATTTGTTTTTATCGAATTGTTTTTATCGACTTTGTTTTTATCGAATTTGTTTTTATCGACTTTATACTTATCGACTTTGTTTTCATCGACTTTGTTTTTATCGAATTGTTTTTATCGACTTTGTTTTTATCGACTTTGTTTTTATCGACTTTATATTTATCGACTTTGTTTTTATCGACTTTATACTTATCGACTATGTTTTTATCGACTTTGTTTTAAAGTCGATAAAAACAAAGTAGATTAAAAAAATTGTTTTTATCGAATTTGTTTTTATCGACTTTGTTTTCATCGAATTTGTTTTTATCGACTTTGTTTTCATTGACTTTGTTTCTATCGACTTTATATTTATCGACTTTGTTTTCATCGACTTTGTTTTCATCGACTTTGTTTTTATCGACTTTGTTTTTATCGACTTTGTTTTTATCGACTTTGTTTTCATCGACTTTGTTTTTATCGACTTTGTTTTCATCGACTTTGTTTTTATCGACTTTGTTATTATCGACTTTGACAAATTCGTCAAACAGTTTTGTTGACGGAAGAATAGACAAAATTAGAGATTGTGATTGTTTATCAGACAAAAGTCTACTCTTCCGTCGACAAAACTCGTTTCTACGGTGGTCATGCTACGCGTGCAGGAAAAGCTCTAACCTCTGTTTGTCAAGCCACATTACTCTCAACTTGCTTTCCTTAGAAAACCGATAGCTCACAGAGCAGCAAACGAACTATTAACTCAGATCGATGGCTCTAAATAATAGATAGTCATGTCACAAATTGACTAGCAGAGGTTAATTGTGACAGAGACCTCTGGTGGAAAGTTGCGCGAAACTGACTGCGCACTAGTCAATCAAGACAAACGGTTTGTACGACACCGTATGGTTAGAGGGCTTTGTTATGGGAAGATTATACGAGTAATAATGTTTTATGAAGTATATTATTTACATATTTTAACTGTTTATGTTTCTGACAAATTGAAGGTTTATAGTAATGCCCTAATATTTCACGTGGTTTAACAATAAACAATGTTGACATTAAATAGTTTTAATATGCTTATGTTGTATGTAACAATGAGCACAGATTACCTATAAAGCTCTTTAAATTGTATGATGAATTGCTTCAGATAGCATAATTCATTCACATCTCCGATCATCTTAAAAACAAAAATGTTCCTACCGATTTCTGCGTAGTTATTAAAAATAAAAACATTTAATTCAGGCAAACCCATATTACGTAAAATAAAATTTCAATATACTACAACAGAATAAATCACAATAGAATAAAATGTCAATGCAATTAAAATAGGTACAAATTATAAAGGTCACAGAATTCAAATTAAAATAAAATGTCAAATACAATTAAAATAAACGAATGAGTGATACAAATTATACGGGCACAGAATTGAAATTAAAATGATATGTCAAATTATAAGGGTCACAGAATCCCCCAACCAAGCCCCCAACCTCACCTCACCTCCTTATCTGTGGTGACCTCAGAGCAAGAACTACCTTAAGTAAGTCTACTTTAGTAGCAAGAAGCCGACCAACACTGTGTTCGCAGGATTTGTTTACATTGTCTGCTAATAAGTTTAGAAGCTCGTTGATAAAAATTAATTACCGAGTGACTCAGATTTTTAAAACGAAAACTGTAGTTCTTATTTATTCTTTCTCTATTATTGTTTTAAAAATTACGTTTTTTTGTTCTTTTCTCTTTATTTAAGAATTTTCTTAAGATTTTACCTGTCACTCGTTTGCAAATATGTAGTTCCTTAACAATTATGTAAGTACTATTTAAGATGTGGACAACGTCGTAACCTCTTTTTTTTTCTCACTACTTGTGTTTTAAGGTATGTTTGGGTAATTGATTGTTTAAAAAAAAACAGTGACACTCCGGGAGTGCCGACAGAAGTGAAAATTTGAAAAAAAAAAATCGGCACCTCGGTAATCAACGCGTTGATGTCTTTACTCCACGCACCGCGGTAATCAACGCGTTGATGTCTTTTTAATGATCAAAAGCTGGTGTCGTCACAGTGTTGCGAAATCAATGGTTTAGTCCCATCTCAAAAATGCCCAACGCGCCTAAAGAAGTTTTCACTTCAAAAAATGCCGTTGAGATAGGTACGTTTTATCCAATAAAGTGTTCATCAAGTTCATTGAATCAACACGTGTAGCTCATACTGGTTTAAGACCTTTGTTACTTTATTATAATTACTGGGCTATTTGCAACATGAAGCAGCAAATAGCTAAATATTAATAGCTAATGTCGTTACATAGTTTCACAATGTAAGCGATGTAATAATCGTAAACAGCGGTTTTAATTAAACCGAAACATTGTTTCTATAGCCCTATAAATATTTATATTAAATGACTATTACTAAGTTACAATTCTGATGTCCGATTCCAATTACTAACCAACTGTTGTTGGTAACTGGTAACTTACTCATTTACTTATAAGGTATGATATGACACCTTTTTTTTTGGTTGAGAAATTATCAAATAACTTCTCCCGCTCTGGGTGGAGCGGGAGAGCGCGTCAGACTCTTACTGACTAAAACCCACCGGTGTTCCTTCAGTTGCCATGTTGCCGGGGGGCCACGATTTCCCTTTCTGTCCTTATTCGCAACCCCGGCAGGCATTGGCCCTAGCGGACCCCGTCAATTCTGCTAACATCTCTTTGAGGCGCGCGTGGAACACAACGCGCCGTCGACCCGGGCTTGGTCCTTATCGGACGGTGAGCTACCCATTGCTCACCGTCCGCAAGCCCGCGCCTACGGTGGCCGGAAATCTGCCTGTGATTCCCGACGCCCAGGGCGTCTCCTCCTGCGGCGGTTAGGGGTGCGAGGGCGCGAAATTTGCCTCTCCCTCACGCGTTCCGCCTCCTCCTTCGCGAGCGATTATTGCTTCGCAGAAGGAGGTGATGGCCTCCCATTTGCTCTCGCTCCGTACCATGGCCCGAATCAGGGCCGGACGCGAGAGATCACCGCCGCCGATCGCCTCCACGAGAACACGGCGATGCCTTGCCCAAGCCGGGCAGACCTCCACCGTATGCTCCACCGTGTCCTCCGGGCGACTCACACAATGGCGACACCCGGGCGTTTCCTCCCGCTTTATCCTGAACAGGAACCTCCCGAAACAGCCGTGTCCGGTGAGGACCTGCGTCAGGCGGAAGGTGAGGACAAAGTGGCGCCTCTCTAGCCACTCCTAAAAGAGGGGTCTTATCGCCGCAATGGTGGCGTGCCCAATGATATGACACCTTAAGTTGTAACTAAGTTTAAGTGTTAGTTTCTTTATCCATAAGCCCCTTAGATAAAATTTGCTTATTTATAGCAATATACGAATAGCTAAGGCTTCATTAGTTCGTTGGTCTAGTGATCGCAAGCGCAACTGTTGTTTATAAAGTCCTGGGGCCGATTCCCAGGTCGCGCAAAGTGGGTTTTTCCATCTGGAATTTCTCAGTAGCAGCCCGGAATCTAATTTGTGCCCGATTGATGGCAATAGGCTCGACCCTCTGTTACGTGGGACTTCAACTTAACTTGCGAAATGTGGATGTACTAAAAGGTACACCTCTGCCCAACCCTTCGGGGAATACAGGCGTGATGATATGTTATGTAATAGCTAGGAATATACATAAAAGTTTAGCTCAAATTTTAAGCAAAGCAAAGTTAAAAAACCGGCCAAGTGCATGTCGAACCATGCACAATGTAGGGTTCCGTAGTTGGGATGAATTTATCCCAAGAACAAACTTAACTCTGTAGTTGAAAAAAAAAATTCTTTCATACGGAATGTATGGGAGAACATGTTTTTACAACCGCAAATCTAAGTTGGTCGATTATTACTCGTTAACTTGTAAAGCCTAGTCAGTTGTGATAGTTTTCCTTTTAAATTCGTTATATAAGCTACTGCCGTGAATTTTTTTACATATCTAAAACTAACCAGTTAGCTGGCAGGGGAGGGGACACTTGACTCTAACAATGCACTTTAAAGCTTAATATTTCGCAAACGGATTTCTGAATTCAAAAATGGTTTTAACATTCCCACAATGTTTTTGAAAGACCTTTCCAACAATACCCCAAACCAAGTGAAAGAAAAACAAAACATCTTTACGCGTAGGGGTGGTACCCTAAAAAAATATATTTTTCAAAATTTTATTTTACCACTTTGTCGGCATGATTAATATGTTATTACTCATGCCAAATTGCTTTCTAGTACCAACAGTCTCGGAGCTAAACCGCGGACAGACAGACGGACATGACGAAACTATAAGGGTTCCTTGTTTACTACGGAACCCCTAAAAAGCAAATCCATTCTGCTATCAAAAAGGACATGTCCAGTAGCACAATGGAAGTTTGCCTAGGTAGTTAGAATCAATGTTCAATAAAGATTCTTATATTTTTATAACAGCTATTGTTTCAAGTTTATCAATAAATAAGTTTTAGGAGTCAGGAACTTACGTAAATTGATCAAAATATGGTTTATACTCCTAGTATTTCTATTTTTACTATAACGCCATCTGCGAGTGATTATACATATTTACATATATTTACTTGCCGTAAACTTTAAATACCTACTCCATATGTGTTACAGATACGCTACATCTTAACAAAGAAAACCGTTTTTTTTAACATTTATACCAATGCTTAGAAACCGCTACAGCCTCACTATTCTGAACAAACCTTTATGTTAATCAGATAAGACCAATTTGTACTGCTATAGATACCTGATCGCTGATGATCCGATGACCTCTGCTTACGGCGCTCTCGTTTAGCGTAATGCTTGATTTTACTATCATTACAAAGATTTATCAATTTTCTAGACACTTGACCGCGAATTACTAGGTAGATATGGTGTAATAGAGAATTCGTGATGAATTGTTTTGTTTTTCTTGCTTTCAAAAGAGAGGCTTCAGGTTTGAAACGTTTAATTTTGGGGTAGATGGAAAAGAATAGAATATTCTTTATTATGTACACCAGAGTAGTGTAGTTGTAAGTCGTAGGTTCGAAACCAAACTGGCGCTTTACTTTGTGTAAATTATTTCATCACCACTGCTCTCAAAACGGTGAAGAAACACATCGTGAGGAAACCGGGATGTCCTAGAACCAAAAATTTACCGTTTAAACCTTCCCTGGACTACGACAAACATTTCAAAACCAAAATCAGCTAAATCGGCCCAGCCGTTCTCGAGTTTTGGCGAAACTAACGAACAGCAATTGATTTTTATTTATATAGATAAGTTTTTTTTATTTTATAATAAGCTCATTGTTTATGTAAAGTACCTTATAAAAGATCTGTTAGTATATTCTTATACACAAAAAAATATTTTATTTACATCCATGTCCATTTTTTTTTTACAAATTATGAAAATTATTTCTTGTCTGATTTAAATCTGATACGGTCTATCCCTACATCGTGAGCATATCTTACTCCCAATCAGATAAGGGTAATTTGTACAGCCAAAGAGACATGATCTGCGATGATCTAATGACCTGCGCCTGCGTCGCTTTAGTTAAACGTTACTTGCGGTTTCCATAGCTATCACATGGCAATCTTACAATTTGTCAATTTCTATCAAGTACCGAAGGGTGAAAGAATCGTGTTGTGGATGTCATGTTAAACTGTCTTCGATGACATTATGAGTGACAATCGTCACGGTTTATCTTGACACTTAGTTTAAATTCCAAAGAATTAATATCTGCCTACCTCGTTGATTTAATAGTAGCAAGCGCGACTGTTGATCGTGGAGTCAGGCAAAGTGAAATTGGGTGGATGAGAAAACCATCAAGAATTAGTTCGGAAAAGCCCGAAGTCTAGTTTTTGGATGTTCCGGTTAATGTGAATGGGCTCTCTGTTGTATGGAATTTTTGAAGTGAAAACTTCTTTAGGCGCGTTAGGCATTTTTGAGATGGGAAAACAATTGAACTCGTGACACCGTTACCGACACCTCATTTTTGTAAACGCGATTGTGCTCTTTATTTATATTACGTTACAGATCAATGTTCTATGCAAGTATTTTTACTCTAAAGGTTCTGGAAGTATTTTTGTTTAAATTGTTCAAGTTTTCACTTCTGTCGGTACTCCCGGAATGCCACTGTTTTTTTTTTAATTCTTTACAGAAAGAGAACTATTCAAAATCAAATTCAAATGGAAAGTAGTCGTTCCTGTCACATGACAAATAAACTTTTGGGCCATTATTATCAATAACCGTTACGACTGCAAAGCTGTATGAGTCTTCTCATCGTTAAAAGCTCATTTAGCCATTTAGTATTTTCAAGATCACGATGGAAATTCAAATTTATCTTCTACTTATCTTCTCAAACTGCAATCGCTCAAGGTTGTAGGGCAGGGGTTAGCCATTAATAATTTATGCACCATAGCATAGATTAGTACAGATAGGTCACTCCGCAAAATCATTTAAATTAAAAGCGACTTTTGCTACGACACAATAAAGTGCAATTCCGGTCGCACAGCGCTAATTACCGACAGTTATATTCACCTAGAAGTTCTCGAAGTGCTCTTTCTATTGCGTAACTTATTTCTTCTGACTACGTTATGCCCCACTGAATTCGACAAGTCGAGCCTGCCGCTTACCTAAAAATGCGGAGTGTCTCATCTGTATTCATATGTGACCTAAGCCCTGACGTTTATATTCTGACTTTAACATGAACTCATACAACTTTGTCATAATTTGCAAATGCACTTGGTTTTCGTGAAAAGAACATAGAGTATTTGAGAGTACAGTAAAACCAAACAGAAAGTATGAAAAACAGTAGTGTTTAAAGGTGTCATAACGTTTTGATTTCGGACAAAACGAATCCTCTTAACGTAAATGCATCGTTATTTTTTAAAGTGAAACTTTTATTACATCGTCTCAAACTTTTTCGTCTGTGTGTTGCATGTCGCTTGACAGTAGGGATAAAGTGAAAGGCGCTCGTCAGAGCAGCCAAGGCCAATATGGCGGCGCCTATAGAAGTTTCACTTTTCCAAAACCACACAATCCTTTTTTTTGATGATTTTTAAGCATAGTACTGATAGTTCGATTCTAACTTAAAATGGCAGCTCGGAAGAGCGCTACTCGCTGCGCAGTACCCTACCCCTCACCCCCGCTGACAGATGAATTCGTTACTGCGCAGCGACTCGCCTCATGTTCCGAGTCATTAAGAGAATCGGGGTGTATTTAGTTACAATATTACTAAAATCTTTCCTAAAAGTAAGTAGAAAAGTTTTTTCGAGTATGTATTTCATCCTAGGCCAGGTAAGAGGTGAAAACGGAGATAGCCGCCATCTTCGTTTTCACCTCGTTTCTGGGGGCCTACCACCAGCTCAAAAGCAGTATTATTTTAATATTACTTCAGTGGGAGAAAGAGATGGAGCTATACGTCCTGTAGAGCTTCATCTCTTTCCCACACTGAAGTAATATTAAAATAATACTGCTTTATGAGCTTGTGGTAGGCCCCCCTGGCTTGGGTTATGGATGTATGGAAGAAGAAAAGCACGGTGCACCGACTTCAAATAAATTAGATAAAGATAATGATAATTTACTCTTCCTAAGGTACATTTAAACCTCTACTTCCGCATCAAAACAAAGACCGAGAAACAGAACTGCAATCAAAGAAACTCCTACACACTCATGATCACACTTATCTATCACCCTCAACTACCATAAATCCATAGGGCACACGAACACAAAGAACTCGAGAACTCTCGCTCACGAACCGTCGAACCTAATTAAGGGCATCTTTCCATCGCTGGCTGATTTATTATCGTCATTAGAGCGTGTTCGAGATGTCACGAAGACACCGCGATATCGTTCAATGGATAGGTAACAACGTGAATAAATCGGTGGTGATGTATTTGTATGGAGATGTTTTATTACGCAATTGTGAGTTATAGATGGCGTGTTTATGTGTTTTTGGTTTGCTGAAAGTGAGTTGTGAAATTGTGTTTTTTTATTTTAAATTGGTAATATTTGTGTAACTCTTACAGCCAGTGATTTTGGATGGAAACTTTTACTTTCGACCTCAACAGGGATATAAATTCAAATAATCATTTTAAGTTTTCAGTGCTTGGATTGCAATAAACATATAATTTACTAACTGCACCCCACGGTTTCACCCGCATAAGTCTCAATCCCGTAAGAATATCGAAATAAAAGTATCCTACGTCCTAACTCAGGTCATGGTCTACCCTCGGCCCATTGTGCTGCTCGACGAGGTGGGCAAGCTCTTTGAAAGAGTCATTGCAGACCGCCTCGTCGGGCAGCTGGTGCGAGTGGGGCCGGATCTGGCGGAGAGCCAATTCGGTTTCCGCAGGGGGCGCTCTACGGTGGACGCCATCATGCGCGTGCGAGCCCTCACGACGGGGGATGCTGTGGCCCGGGGTGGGGTCGTCTTGGCGGTGTCTCTAGACATCGCCAATGCCTTCAACACCCTGCCCTGGAGTTGCATCAGGGAGGCACTTCGGTATCACCGGATGCCGACCTACCTCTGTCGTGTGGTCGAGGCCTATTTGACGGACAGGGCTGTCATCTACCCCGGTCACCAAGGAGAGTGGAACCGGCGAGAGATGTCGTGCGGTGTCCCACAGGGATCGGTCCTGGGGCCGCATCTGTGGGACATCGGATACGACTGGGTGCTGCGCGCCGATCTCCCTACAGGCGTCAGCGTTGTCTGTTACGCTGACGACACGCTGGTCCTGGCGCAGGGGAGGTCGTACCAGGCGGCGGCCGACTTAGCGACACGCGGGGTTGCCACAATCGTGGACAGAATCCGGCAGCTGGGACTCGAGGTGGCCCTGCACAAGTCCGAGGCCATGGGTTTCTATGGTCCTCGTAGTGCGCCACCGCTGGGTTCCCAGGTAATGGCGGGAGGGGTTCACATCGGCGTCGAGTCGACGATGAAGTATCTGGGACTCGTCCTCGACAGCCGGTGGAACTTCGTGGAGCATTTCCGACGTTTGGCTCCCAGACTGGACCGGGCCGGGGCTGCCTTGAAGCGGCTCCTGCCCAATCTGGGAGGTCCAAACGCCTCCTGCCGGAGGCTCTACGCGGGGGTCGTGCGGTCCATGGCCCTTTACGGGGCGCCGGTGTGGGCGCCTTCATTGAGGCGGCAGCCAGCCCGCCGGCTTAACGCGTCCCAAAGGGTCATGGCCATCCGGCTGGCCCGAGGATACCGCACGGTCTCCTGCGAGGCGGCGAGCCTCCTTGCCGGAGTACCGCCATGGGATCTGGAGGCAAAGGTCCTCGCGCACATTTGGGAGTGGCGCGAGGAGGCGAAACGCCGGGGCTTAACTCCGATGCCGCAAGAAGTCGCGGCACAGCGGACAGAGCTCCGGCGGGATCTCATGGCGGAATGGAGAGTGCGATTGTCGCAACCCAGCGCTGGGCACGCCACAATTGCGGCGATAAGACCCCTCTTTGAGGAGTGGCTAGAGAGGCGCCACGGCGTCCTCACCTTCCGCCTGACACAGGTGCTCACCGGACATGGCTGTTTCGGGAGGTACCTGTTCAGGATAAAGCGGGAGGAAACGCCCGGGTGTCATCACTGTGTGGATCGCCCGGAGGACACGGTGGAGCATACGGTGGAGGTCTGCCCGGCTTGGGCAGAGCATCGCCGTGTCCTCGTGGAAGCGATCGGCGGCGGTGATCTCTCGCGTTCGGCCCTGATTCGGGCCATGCTACGGAGCGAGAGGAAATGGGAAGCCGTCACCTCGTTCTGCGAAGCAGTAATGCTCGCGAAGGAGGAGACGGAGCGCGTGAGGGAAAGGCAAATCTCGCGCCCTCGCGCCCCTAACCGCCGCAGCAGGAGACGCCCTGGGCGTCGGGAGTCACGAGAGGATTTCCGGCCACCGTAGGCGCGGGCTTGCGGACGGTGAGCAATGGGTAGCTCGCCGTCCGATAAGGACCAAGCCCGGGTCGACGGCGCGTTGTGTTCCACGCGCGCCTCAAAGAGATGTCAGCAGAATTGACGGGGTCCGCTAGGGCCAATGCCTGCCGGGGGTTCGAAGAAAACCGATAGGGAAATCGTGGCCCCCTGGCAACACGGCAACTGAAGGAACACGGGTGGGTTTTAGTCAGTAAGAGTCTGACACGCCCTCGCGCTCCGCCCAGAGCGGGAGAAGTTATTTGATGATTTCCCACCCAAAAAAAAAAAAAAAAAGAAAAGAAAAAAAAAAAAAAAAAAAAAGTCATGGTCTACCCATGTGCCAAATTTCATCCAAACCCGTTCAGGCTTTTTAGCGAAAAAGCGATACAAACAAACAAACTCACTTTCAAATTTATAATATTAGTTAGGATTTGGATTTTCGAAGGGTACGTGTGTTTAAAACTGTTGAAAAAAAACTTTTTACAAAAAAAAAAAACAATCGACCTCCAAAAAAAAACACTACAAAGTGAAAAATAACTTTAATTTCGGAAGTCGGTGTCTTGTACTTTCGTTTTTCGTTTTTTGCCACGGACTTCCGAAATTAAAGTTATTTTTCACTTTGTAGTGTTTTTTTGAGGTCGGTTGTTTTTTTTTTGTAAAAAGTTTTTATTTTTCACTTTTTAGTTGTGGTACCTACCCCACACACATTCGAATACCACTACCCGCTACCAGTGACAGAAACTTATCATATCATCTCCATACTAAGTGGGAAAAAAATACGTATTTTGTAGCTAACTCAAAAACTATCCAAGCAAAGTTAATAAAATTTATATGGGACTAATTCGAGAGCACACCCTTTCAAACAAAAAAAGAATTTTCAAAATCGGTCCACAATTGACGGAGAAATCGGTGGACATACATATAAAAAAAAAAAACAAACATACGCGACGAACATATAACCTCCTCCTTTTTGGAAGTCGGTTAAAAATAAGAAAATGTTTCGCACAACATTGATAAAAATATTGAGAAAATCTACAAATTAGGCGTGGCAAAGCGTGACTAATTACTATAAAGTATCGGAGTATCGGCGATATATTTGTAAATCGATTTGAAATGCAGCATTAAATCTGTGTTTTAATCATGTTACACGTGCAAACAAAAACAATAGGTTATCCTCCATATATTAACATTTATTTTATTAAGTAAATACGTACGAAATATTTTATGGTTTTATCAAGAAATGTTTATGCAGGTTCGTTGAAGCCAGAAGTTTTACGACTTAAGATAACAACTGAGTATTTTTCAAATCATTGGAATCTCAAACGTAATTTCGTTATACAGGCTGGCAGCGACATCGACGCCAAAAAACTTTTACCATGGAGTCAGTATATGATTCTGAACCCCCCTACGTAGAAATATTTCGTCGATAATAATTTTAAAAAATCTGCTGTTTCATAGAAAAATGCAATACCTACGCGGTCAAAATGTGAGAGAACAGCTGATGTTTTTTTTAATAACCGACGAATAATTTCAATGCAGGGGAATTCATAATCATGTACTGAATCCATGGTAACAGTTTTCGCGTCGATATGTCCCGGCCACCCTGTATACGATTTTTTCTCTATAAAGACATGCATTTTTTAATAGTGTCAGTGTTCTTATAATCCAAATTTAATCTTAAAATAAACACATTCCTACATACTACACACATACCTCTATGGTTCGAAACCAGAACCTACGTTTGAGAAGACGAAAAAATGGCGCGAAATACACGGGGTATCTCGAGGCCCTCGCCTTTTTTACTGACTTCTTATTTGTCAACCTGTGCGTACGAATATTTGTTAATATTCGAAGTCATCATCATCATTCGAAGTACCTAGTATTAATTAACAAGTTGCATACAAAACATCCTTGTTGACAATAACATTTGTCACCACACAAAGCATATTTTGTGCAGCATTAATATCCTTGTTTAACACGATTTTGAAGTAACGAACTTGTGTGCAGTCGAAAGAAAGAAAAATGCGTTTATTGCCATTACAGCAGAGAAACAACTATAAAAAACAGAAAACAATTATTATAATGCCAAAAGGGCCTCAGCTCAGCATATTGTCAGATGACAACACAAAGTGTACCACCTGACGCTGATTTTCAGCTGCAACCCACGAGTGCCATACGCTAGAATAATAAACAGGAAAGTGTGTGTCCGTTTTAATAAATTAGGTATCAGAATAAAATATAATGTAATAAAAGATAGGTTAACATAAAAAAAAATAGCTCACAAAATCAAATATACTGTAGTGACATACATGTGTGTGTGTTGTGTTGTGAATAAATACCCAATATCTGTGTCATCATGTGTCAGAAAGGACCTATTCAAATATTACGGGTGGGTACCAAAGTCAAGTAATTTTAATATTTCAATTCGGCACATAAAAGGCAAAAGTGCCTTTTATGCAATTTTAAACGTCAAAATTTACAAAAAAAACAATAATTGATTGAAGTCGTTTCTTCAGATATTATCATATCCAATTCTTTACTTTTATAAATCACTAGCTGCTGCCCGCGGCTTCCCCGCGTGGAGTGTGAAGCTTCACCCCAAGTTACTCTTTATAACATCAGCTATCTGCCAGTGAAAGTCCAGTCAAAATCGGTCCAGCCGTTTCGGAGATTAGCCGGAACAAACAGACAGACAGACAAAAAAAAATGTTTTTTTTAAATATGTAAGTACCCGTACCTATATACTTTCATAGCTGTTGTTTTAACATTACAAACAGACACTTCAATTTTATTTAATGGTATTGGTGGTATAGATTAGATGAGAGGGTGGAGCTCGTGGCTAAGTAATAACAGCCGCACGGGTCGATCCACCAGGTCAGGCTACGCTTGCTGGGGTTGGTCCGTGGATGGGTGACCATCTTCACATACCGAGACCCCTCCGTGCCTCGGAAAGCACGTTAAGCCGTTGGTCCCGGCTGTCATTCGTGGATCTTTGACAGTCGTTACGGGTCGTCAGAAGCCCGAAAGTCTGACAACCAGTTTTACCAAGGGGTATCGTATTACCCAGTTACTGGGTTGTGGAGGTCAGATAGGCAGTCGCTCCATGTAAAATACTGGTATTCAGCTGCATCGGGTTAGACTGGAAGCCGACCCCATTAAAGTTGGGAAAAGGCTAGGCAGATAATAGTGCTTAAAACTATTCTTACCTTATGTTCACTGAGTTTCCTTAGTAGCTCGTGGTAGGGAGCACCTCTTGCTGCAGCTAACGACGGCGGTGGCAGTCGGCCCTCCATGCAGTGCAGCCAGCGACGGAGGCATCTTAACTCGTGAGCGGTGTCTGGTTGGAGAAGAATATATATTAACATGGTTATAAGAAATGAGGTAAATGAACACGTTTAGTGCCGGGAGTCCTGGAGGGTTCACTCAAGTCGTATATGGGATGCCGGGAATCCACGCGGAGGGCTCATTTAAAATATAAGTTTTTATACACTGTGAAAATCAAATCACAAAGAGCACGAAGTGGATGTAGATCTCTTTCACTCATCAATACCTGCTCTAAAAAAAGCCGCGCTTGCTATTTAATGGGTTTCTCTAGTCTAAAATCAAATCATCTTATTTTAATTTAATCATATTTAAAAAATAACATAGAGCTTAATTTAATTTAATCACTATAATTTATTGTAATCAATTTAGCTTTTAATTATTTATTTTTACTGTTACCTAAACTATGTATTACTTGTTTTAATTAATTAATTGTGTTTTATCTGCGTATAATGTAGTGCATGCTGTGCTTTTCTTTAAGTAATAAGGCGCTTAGACTTAAGTTTGCAATAGAGCCTAATAATAAATAAATATATCTGTTGTATATTCAAAAATTCAAAATTGTTTATTTCTTTAACCAAATTACACAATTAGTTTGTGATTGGAGCCTTCTTTTAAGCAAACAATGCCTGTATTAGAAGACTCCGCTCTTCCATAACAAAAAAAAGAGAAAAATAATTATAACAAAATCATGTATAAGAAGACAAAAATTAACATAAGAATAGTTTATGTGTGCGTGTGTGTGTGCTTGGGTATGTGTGTGTGTGCATGTGTATGTGTTTGTGCGTCTGTTTTTGTGTATGCGTGTGTATGTGTGGGTTTATGTCCCTGTGTGAGAGGTTATGCTGTGAGTTTCAAGAGCTCTTCCGTTTCCTCATAGGTAAGTGGTTTGATCCATTTCAGGGTGTTTTTTTTGCATTCATAAAACAGATTCTTATATATACATATTTCTTTATTTATTCTGTTATATAAACGAGCAGACCGTGATTTAAATTGCATGGAGGCAACCAAAGTTTTTGTTTGGGGGACTTCTGCAACAGCATGCTTTCTTCGTTTTGCCAGTTTAGATGCATCGTAAGGTAGGGTCTTATGCTTCTTTAATATAGTTTGAACTATGTATAGTTTTCTTACTGAGAGTAATTCGCTTAGGTTATAAAGACTTTCTGTGGAATACCTAGTTTTCTTAAAATACATAGTTTTTATCAGGGCACGTTGTGCACGCTCTACTTCTATGAATTTAGTTTTTGCAGACCCTCCCCAGTTAGGTATACAGTAAGCTAAGACAGACTGAGCCAAAGCGACGTATATCTCATTAAGGAGATTTCTAGAGGTGTTATTACGACTCATTATATTTTTCGGCACAATATGTCTCAGTGCACTAAACAACCAACACAGTTTTTTCACCCTGCTAGCAACTTGTTCAATATGGGGATACCAGGATAATCTCTGGTCTACTACTACCCCTAAGTATTTCGTTTGCTTTACTTTATTTAGTTTTGGGCAATAACAATTTTTATTATAACGGTTTCCACAATCGTGTATTTTAATTTTAAAATGATCCATTGGTTCAGTTCGTGCACTAATACCGAAACACACGAAATTAGTTTTACTTGTATTCAAGGTAAGTAAATTCCTCCTTAACCATCTGGCCACTCCAGCCATGCCTATTTCAGCTGTGTTCTCAACATCCTCCCAAGAGATACCAGAAAAGACAATAGCCTTATCGTCGGCATAAGAGAAAATTTTGGCGTTTCTGATATTTAACTTACAGAGATCGTTGATGTAAATCAAAAACAAAGTCGGACCCAATACGCTTCCTTGCGGTACGCCGTAAGTTACATCCGCGTAGTCACTGGTATACTTTCCAATCCTAACGCTCTGCTTCCTGCTACATAAGTAGCTTTTTATAAGAGAAAGCGGAGTTCCTCTTATTCCGTATTTTTCTAATTTATTCACCAGGGTTGGAACAGAGACGGTGTCAAACGCTTTTTTTAGGTCTAAGAAGACAGTTACACATTTGCTGCCACTATCTATAGTATCAGCTACTAGAGATGTTAGGGCGGTTACTGCATCCTCGGTTGATACACCTTGCCTGAACCCAAATTGTGTGGGCGACAGCAAGTCGTATTTACTTAGATAATTAGTAAGCCTATTATTTATCAGTTTTTCCACAATTTTGGAAATTGCTGGTAAGACCGATATTGGTCTATAGTCGTTGACATCGTCTCTGTTCCCTCCCTTGTGTACAGGTGTAATAATTGATCTCTTTAGCTCTTCCGGGAAGATGCCTTCATTAAAGCACAGGTTAGTCAGATGAGTAAGGATCGGAACAGCTATCATTTTTATATATTTGAGAAACTTTGTCGTTACCCTATCCCAACCGGGGGCACTATCAGTTTTTAAGCTCATTAAAATTCTATCCACCTCATCACAGTCAGTGTCATGGAGCACAAAAGAATGAGATACGGGAGACTGATCTCCAATTGAGTGAAGGGGGTCAGAGTCCAAGTCAGGTTGAATTAGCTGGGCCAGTTGCTTACCAATATTAACGAAAAAATCGTTGACATGATTGACTGACTCGGTAGGAGATGACATTAAGTTTAGTAATTCCGTGTTTTCGGTCCTAGTTTTATAAGAGTAGGTAACATTTTTTATATTTTTCCAGAGTAATTTATTGCTTGTTAAAGAGTTGGCTAGTAATTCCTTTTGATATTTCCTTTTGCAATCTTTTTATGAGGTTATTGCAATGATTTCTATACCTATTAAATGTTATTTTTAAAATTTCATTGCTGGGCTCTCTTTTAAGCCATTTTTGCATTTTATTACGATTGTTTATACATTTTAAAATACCTTGAGTTATCCACGGCTTAATTATGCGCTTTTTGTTAGGAATTGTTACAGTGGTAGTATTATTATTTATTGAGTCAGTAAGTTTCTGAATGAAGATATTAATAAGTTCAACCAGATCATTGCAAAAAAGTAGATCAGCTATTTTATTTTTCTGTAAATGTTTCAGCGCACCTTCATAATCCAGATTAGTCTTAGTTTTTGGGGCAAGTTGTTTAACTTTTATTTTAGATAGACATAAGAATGTTGTGTAGTGGTCAGTAATAGTAGTGTTTAGTTCACCAATAAAAGCTGACTTCTTGTTATTATTAATCTTGAGCATGAAATGATCCAAGCAGTTCATTCCTCGCGTGGGAAGTATATGGCCAGGTAGTATGCCATAAATTGAAGGCATAGTTAGATAATTAACTCTATTTTTACGCTCATGGGATTGTTCTGTATCTTTGGGTTTAATATTAATATTTATATCACCCGCTATAATAATACTTTTCATATTATAACAAGATTTCAAACCTAATGCCGGTGACACTTCTCGAGAGTTAACTTTAGCGCAAACGTAATGCCGGTGACCCTCCTGGAGTCAACTTGCAATACGTATGGCGGCATGGCGTATGAGCTCTACGAAAAATGGGTGGAGTCGAAAGTGTTAAGGTTGTATTGTGTGAACGATAATTTAATTATGTATGGTATGTATTGTGTATGTAGGTATGTATGGAAGATCGAATCACCTACCTACCTACTGCGCATAACTACTCCAGTTTTGTAATAATAGCAAGGATAAAACAATTACAAACCATCCAAAATAAAACATGTACCTATGTGCGTTTGTGTGGATATATGTGAATAATTTAAATCAACTAAACAGGGATTTAAATAAATCAAACTTGAGAATGCAGACGTGGTTGTCAGACAATATTTGAAAATTCGTGCTAATCTTTTGCTTAGTTGCGTGCTGCAAAAACATTATAATTTCAATATTAAATGCTAGCCATTCAGTTGACATTATTCATGAATCGTCATCATAATCAGCTTATAATGTTCCCACTGCTGGGACACAGGCCTCCTCTTCGGTGAGAGGGAGTGGGCCATAATCCACCACGCGGACCCAGTGCGGGTTGGTAGATGTCACATATCTTCGAATTTTTTGGTTCTTCAATGGTTCTAGGACATGCCGGTTTCCTCACGATGTTTTCCTTCACCGTTTTGAGAGCAGTGGTGATGAAATAATCTAATTTATTTATGAATATAATGAAACAATTTTAATGAAAAAGTAGGTACGTAAAATAAAACAATAAAACGCCATCTCTGTTTCATTTACATGACTCAAGCAAACCTTCGTAGTTACAGCGCCGTCTAGCGGACACTAAGATTATTCATAATGATTTTAGTATGATACCTTGCTCATAGATGACGCTGTTCCCGAGTTAACAAACTACATTATGCCGAACTGGGAGAAAATTAAATTGACCCAAGAAGCTCCCGTTCACTAAAATCTTTTTGTATCCCACCAAGCTTAATGCTAATGAAAAGATTTTCTCTGGAGATTACTAACCAACTGTGTCAGAACTGTCTCCCTCGCGATGCTGCTGCTCAGGACTAAGTAGCAACCGGAGACCTTCCCACTTCACATTCAAATGTTCTATTCGCCACGTCACCTGAGAAATAAAATATTATGAATGCACTGCCTCAGTAGTATTTAACACATGTTATTTAAACAGTGAGCGTTGTCCAGTGCGGTGCACTTATGCATAATAGGCCTCTTTAATTAATTGAATACCCCATGTAACCAATTAATGCAAGCAACTGACTCATGACTACACTCATTGCGGCTACCGGGATCCCTACTTGAAATCGAATGACGTGCGATCGAATAATACTTTGCTCGAAAACGTCAACTCGATAGTACTTGAAATCGATAAATTATTAGCGCGACAGTTCACTACCTCGATGCATCAAACTATAAGCTCGAAACATCGGCAGCGCGAAGGCCATCTCAGTCTCATCTTGGAACTTGGAACATCATTTCTCGAGCGATCATGTAATCGATTTACAGAATAGTTGAAACAATATAAAATATGCGTAGAAATATAAATCAACTATAATCATGAATATAAGAAAACATATTGGCTACTCGATACAAATACCACGTTTTAAAAAAAAAGAAAATAAGACAACGTAATGCCTCTATTATGAGGTTAAGAGAAAATAAGGAAAATGGGTTTACTCGATTTTTTAGAGGTATTGTAGTTATAGTTGTATTGCAAATCATACAGAAATAAAAATTATTAAAAAAAAAACATTTTTATTCCATATTTCGTACATAGATAAGTTTACTACCTACCTATTTGGTAAAATAACTAAGCATTTTTAATATTATTTTAATACCATCATTATTTTTCATAAATATAGTTGATTTATATTTCTACGCATATATTGTTTCAACTTTTCTGCAAATCGATTGGGTGGTCGCTCGAGAAATGATGTTTCGAGATAATGGGACTTCGCGCTGCCGATGTTTCGAGCTTATAGTTTGATACATCGAGGTAGTGACCTATCGCGCTCATAATTGATCGATTTCAAGTACTATCGAGTTTACGTTTTCGAGCAAGTATTATTCGATCTCACGTCATTCGATTTCAAGTATCCCAACCCGCGGCTACTATGCTGCACTAAGTATTCAAACAAAGCAATTGATGCCGAGGACAAATTGATAACTGATCACTACTTACTTCAGCACTGGCTTCAGGTATACGTTCGAGTATAGCAGTGGCCTGCTCGATGAACTTGGCGCGGCGCGGTTCTACTGACACCAACTCAGACATACGACTCTGTAAACAATAAATAAAATAATTATGGTTTTAAATTTCTACTTAACATCCTGTCTACATGATCCTTACACTTAGGAAATGGCCGATAATTTTTTTGGAGCAAGCGTATAGCTAAAACTGTGCTGCAGAAACCTTGGCTATCCACCCTCGAGTGCTGGAATTAGCCAATTGGGGCAAGATAGGCATCAGATTGGTTTAAGTATCCTAATTTTGGCATGAAAGATATCATAATCATAACAAGTTGTTAGGGAGAGGTTTTACTGACCTCTGTAGAGAATAGAATAAGAATATATTTATTTGCATAAAACACGGTAAAAAAGATGGTAAAAGAATAATTTAGAACAAAACATGTTTTGCCAATATAATAATAAACATGCAAATTTTTCAGTAAGTTTGACTTGTTCATTAAGCATTGTTTGTCAATGAAATCTTTAACACAATAGAAACTATTAACACATAACCATTCGTAAACTTCACGTTGGTTTGACCCAAGGAGCCAAGTATGAAGCATACAGTTGAGGTTAAAAGATAAACAAAGTTTTGCTTTAAGGCGCTGACAAGAAGCAAATGTTAAAAGTGGGCTAGTCTTAAACAAAAAAATTGCCAAATCTATATAGTTTGTGGTAGCGGAAAGATTATACTATTATGTTAATGTTAAACATATTTCTCAGAACTAGGTTGTTACAAAAACAAGTTAAAAAAAAAACAGTGGCACTCCGGGAGTGCCGAAAGAAGTGAAAACTTGAAAAAAAAAAAATCGGCACTCCGGTAATCAACGCGTTGATGTCTTTTACTCCACGCACCGTGGTAATCAACGCGTTGATGTCTTTTTAATGGTCAAAAGCTGGTGTCGTCACAGTGTCGCGTAGTCCCATCATCTCAAAAATGCCCAACGCGCCTAAAGAAGTTTTCACTTAAAAAAACTCGATACAATTTAACGGTAAACTAGCCCTTTACCTTGAGTAAAAACAATGATCCAAAACATCTGTATTTAATATCAACGTACGTTGGTATTTTAATTACTAACAAGAACGCCTTATTCGAATGCAGAACTACGTTTTTCGATTATTCAACAAATTTTTGAGCAAATAGAGAACTGCTTCATATTTTGCAATTTTCAAGCGTTGTGTCATCACGCTTCTCTTTCTATTCTATGCAGTCCGACAGTGACCGCGATTTAGCTCTTGTCAGGGTCTTAATATGCTTCTGGGCCTCCCGATATATCGGTTTATATCAAAAGGTAATTTTATTAATGAATAAGAATTCCTACAAAAGCCGGATTTTGGTTTGCCTTACTTACCATCCTCAATTTCCTGCTTGACAAGTTCTCGGGACTAGAATAAATCTCCTCCTGCACGTGTGTGAGCCACTGGCACAGCTCGTTGAACTCCGCGACCAGCTGGCTGAGCGACCACTGGCGGTTGAAGCCGGAGGTCGGGTTCAGCAGGCGGGGACAGCCGTGGAGAGAAGAACTGTGTAAGAGAAGCTCGCCGTTTGCTTCCTGGAAATTAGAAGTCGAGGGTTTAAAGTAAGGTGGTGATTATAACTTGAGTTGGATTGCAAGTTTAAGGCCGTTTTGTTAAGACTGGTCAAGTCACTGATTAATAAATATGTTGGCTTAATAACTGGTTAATCTTTTTACGTGAGTTTTTCTCGCAATAACTCAGAAAAAAGTAGCAATTAGCCTAAATAAGATTTAGGCGGATTATCTACTAATGTAGTTAATAGACACTGCGGTATAAATTTTTTCGCCAGTCCCATAGTTTTTTTTCTCGTTCTTGGCTCAATTATTGGGCTAGGGCTATCCTACCCGTTTCCTGGCAGCAATTCCCAGTTTACCCGCATTTCTGTTCCACCCGCTCTGGGCGGAGCGGGGACTCTTACTGACTAAAACCCACCCGTGTTCCTTCAGTTGCCATGTTGCCAGGGCCCACGGTAACACTTTCGGACTTTTCCGCAACTCCGGCAGGCATCGGCCTAGCGGACCCCGTCAGTTCTGCTGACATCTCTTTGAGGCGCGCGTGGAACACAACGCGCCGTCGACCCGGGCCTGGTCTTTATCGGACGGCGAGCTACCCATTGCTCACCGTCCGCAAGCCTTGCATGCCTAAAGGTATTTCTCGACGGCATGTGAAGCCCAGTCTGAAGCCCATAGGCGGCATATAAAATTGTCAATCAGAGACTTAATTAATCTTCCAAAAACAGTGGTTATTAAAATAGCTGTTTGTTGGGTTACCTTGCAACTATCGATGATCTGGTTGTCCATGATATAGTCGTAGTGGTGCTGCAGCAAGGGCCACAGGTCGTCGCCGGCGCTGCCGCCGCTCGCTGCCGAGCCCCAGCTGCGACGCCACGCTTCGCGACATGGCTCCTTCCTGGAAAAGCAGAATTGAAAGATGAAATTAGTAGTTTTCTTAAATAAAATAAATTGTTAATAGTTTATTTATCCAAAGTAATTCATAGACACAGGTTGAGAACAGTTGTAGATATACGTTGTAATGATACTTAACTGTTTGTACAAAAGTTAAAAGCCTACAAAAAATCTATATAACAAAAAATAAACCCGGTCTCAGCCTGTATCTTAAGAGACAGTGTTCGGCCAGATGGTTGCGTAAATTAAATTGTACCCTTTAAGAGTGAAATAGTGTCGATCTATCTATCATTACATGGTGAACAACATTATTTGTAAATTTAACATTTGAAGTGGATAATTCCTGCAGTTGTGATTGTATTAAATTAAATCTGTACTTCTGACATAAATGACAGAAATGAAAGAATGAAAAGGTGAGCCCTTTACATATCATTACTATGCTGTGGTCAAATGCTGATTTTCTCCTACCTCTACCCAGACTCAACCCACAATTCTGTCATACAACGATTAACGCATTTTCTACATAATGTTATGATTTAAAAAGCGTACAAAAAGGACAGTGCTGCGAAACCTGATTCCTACAGAAATAAAGCTGGACGAGTGCTTTTTTTATAGGCTAATATAGCGGTCCCACTACAAGGTAACCTCTTCTCACGTCAAGGATCAAGCCATCATCATCATCATTTCAGCCGAAAGACATTCACTGCTGGACATATACCTCCTCCAAGCACCGCCATTTCAACTGGTTCTTTGCTTCCCGCATCCAGCGGATTCCTGCGGCCTTCACAAGGTCATCGGTCCACTTTGAGGGAGGCCTTCCAATTCTACGTCTTCCGGTACGCGGTCTCCACTCCAGAACTTTTCGGCCCCATCGCCCATCTGTTCTGCGAGCAATGTGTAATGCCTACTGCCACTTAAGTTTGGCAGTTCATCGGGCTATATCGGTTACCTTGGTTCTCAAGGATACCACAGCTATTAGGTACAAACAGCAGTTGTATATAAAAAGTAACAACATGAAATGAAAATTGTGAACTTGTTTCAAGCACAAAGTTATTAGTAGGGCCCGGATTAATGTGTAAATACATATTTTTAATTTACACGATTTTCAGTCTCGAATGTGTTCTCTACATCGATTATCATATATAAATTGTGAAAAACTTATTTTTATTTTCCATATTTCATGGGTAAGTCCATATTTCACAAAAAAAATATCACAATCATCCATATTTTCGATTTTTATATCATAGAACATGAGTTAGTTTACAAAAATTGATATAATTTTAAGTGTTTGCATTCTCGCCACCACACAGCCGCGCGTGTTACATTTCTCTTGTGTATTATTCGTCGTAATTTGATTTTTAAATAATTAATAAAGTTCTGTGCGGAAGTTTTGAGGGTACCTACTGCAGACGTGCCTTACACAATTACGAAACTAGGCGTCTTAAAGTACGCTCCCGTTACATCATCATCATCTGCCTAGCCTTTTCCCAACTATGTTGGGGTCGGCTTCCAGTCTAACCGGATGCAGCTGAATACCAGTATTTTACATGGAGCGACTGCCTATCTGACCTCCACAACCTAGTGACTAGGTAACACGATACCCCTTGGTAAGACTGGTTGTCAGACTTTTTGGGCTTCTAACTACCCGTAACGACTGTCAAAGATCTACAAATGACAGCCGGGACCAACGGCTTAACGTGCTTTCCGAGGCACGGAGGGGACTTGGTATGTAAAGATGGTCACCCATCCACGGACCAACCGCGGCAAGCGTAGCTTAACCTGATCGATCGACCCGTGCAGCTGTTATTACTTAGCCACAAGCCCCTCACACAAGCCCCTCCCGTTACATCATGTGATGTGGAAAGATCTTTCAGCCAATATAAAGGCTCCTTCAAAAACCGCTCGTCGCGCGACGAGCGGTGCCTTTGTGTCGCGTCGCGTGTCGCGCCTCTTTGTAGGAGCCTTAAGGCTATATTAGACCAAATCGACAGAGTTTTAATTTCGATCATTTAAAAAAGCATGTGATTGTGTACTGCAATCAATTTAATACGACAGATTTAGTGGAAGATGAATAAAACTTCTTTTTTTTATTTGAATTACCTAAACATTTCGCTATCTTTTTATAATTTTTTTTTTAATGTAACTGTTACTGTAGTAATTTTTCACAATAAACATTGTTTAATATGAAAGATATTCTTATTTTATACTCCATATTTTCCATTTTTCAGTCCATAGTATATGTACATATTTTGATTTTTTTAATACATATTTATCCGTGCCCTAAGTATTAGACAATAACCCTGCTTGTTTACGTTCATGCCAATAAGAAAAAAATCGTGTAGTTAGCTGTAGTAATTAATTCTAGTTAGGTCATGCACAAACAAGCTCTGTTTACTACAGCGCGAACGCACTGGACTATAAAATAGCTTTTTGTTGTGGTAGTCACTCGATCCCTGCCCTCGGATATGTTGTGCATTTGCTGTGAAAAACACAGCACATGCACAACATAATATCGGAAATGTAGATACAAAAGATGGTTGCAGTCATTGGCATTCTTGCATTAAAATATCTCAGAAAAGAGGGTTTCAATTAAATTAGCCGACTATACATGAACGTCATTCAACTACCCACCTTCATAAGTATACTCTCATAAGTCATAACATTAGGGCTGCGAAACCCTTGTGTTCTTAAGGGGTGGCGCAGTCAGTAGGGATTCATTTCGCGAAAACATGTCACTTATCTATGACGTAGGTCGTAGGGAATTTTGCGACTAGTTCAAACAAAAAAAACAGACTCTTTATGAACTCTGGTTTAAATGTGGATGTAACAATACCTATTTCTTCATCTTCCTGTCCTTGTCCCATATTACTTGGGGTCGGCGCAACACGTTTTCTTTTCCACTCTCCCTTGTCAACCGTCACGCTATCATTCATTCCCTTCTCTTTCATATCATTCCTCTCACAATCCTTCCATCTTTTCTTTGGCTTTCTTCTCCCGCTCCATCCATCAACATTTATATTCATCACTGTTTTAGTCACATGCGTTTCCTCTCTCCTCATCAAATGCCCATAGCAGGCCAAGTCACTGGCGCCACTTTTAAACTTCCTCTTATATACTCATTTCTTACTTTATCCATTTTTGTCACTCCACACATCCATCTCAACAATACCTATTTGTTGCATAATATTTCGCCGGCATCCGAAACCGGCTGATTTAGATTTTGTCCAGCAGTCGAGAGAATGCGTTCCTAACACCTGTCAGTTGGACTATTTCTAGTAGTAATAAGGATCAAATTCGCAAAACACGTCGTTAATATGAAAAGGTCAGATGTCAAGAATGCATTGTTTCGATGGCCGGACTGTAGTTTGAAAAGTGTCATGTATAAACGTCAAGTTGCTGTCGGGGTGAAGGAGACGCACAGGCCGAATGAACTGTGCACTGCACTTAACTCGCCAAAAAATAGCTCTTAAAATTTATCGTCAACCTTACCTCTTCCTACTTAACTAATGTAAATCAAGCATTAGCCTGTTTGTACCGCACCTCTTTTTAGTAAGACTATGGTATGGCCGCTCGAGTTGGTCGCAGCGGCCGCCAGGCGGCGCGGGCGCGCTCCTCAACGATGACAACGAGAAGCTACTCTTCATTGAAGAGTGTTCGAAACCTGGAAATAGAAACATGACTTGGATTATAATCTTACCCTTTTTTGGTGGCATTTAATATGGAACCTATCTGAGTTTGTGAAGATCACAGCACTAATTGATTAAACTCATTGATGCCCAGATTGCAATATTTTTGTAATCTTCGTGAGGGATAATCAAGGGTTGGACAATCTTTAATTTACATTTTTATGATGACATGTCACTGACTTATGCACATTATAATCGTGACATCTTATTTGTATTATGATATCCTATACGGCATGTTAGGGTAAGTTCGGCGCTAGGATAAGACCGTACGAATAGGCGCGGAACACAATGTTTTCATTGTCAACATGAAAAAATATTGCAAAAGCAGTTGGGTATTTGATTCGAAGACGAATACTAGCGCCGAATTTACCCTAACAGACTCTACAGTTCAATAGTAGTAGTAGTATGGTGATTATGGTGGAATGGAAGTCAGTCTTCGAAGAAATTATACAATAATAAATATACTATTTACTAAAAGAGTATCCCGAGTTATATGCGCTATATTTCATTCTATTTAAAGTGGGATTATCATAAGCCACACACGGCGCATCGAAGCCACATAAATATCAGAATAAGAAATAAAATATAGGAATATAAGCTACTTACTTGTAGACATCTTGTTCGTTTTATCTCAGGGAACTTCTAATCAAATCAATTTACTGATAAATCAACATTAGGGTCCCGAAGTCGTTTGTACTGTCTGTCTCATCAATTCCTTAATCTTTGTACTTCAATACGATCTTTAACCGTATTGTCTAAGTGATAAAGTCTAAAATTGCTTCGTTTAAATAGTGCTATGGCGACTAGATTCGTTTTCTAAAGTTAAGTACAATAAATATTGTTGGATCATGTCATCTTGAGGGAATCATGAGTTTGAAGGTTGCTTGTTGTTTTGGTTACTCTTTCGGTGGTCACATTTTGGTTGGCGGTTCTGTTTTCTTTTGCCGCGTTGATCTTTGCCGGTCGGTCCTGGAATTAAAGAAAACATTGAAATTAGAAAAATAACTTCAAAGAAACTCAACTTTTAATTGAGCAACCTGTAAAAGTTCAGCCAGATTTTATTAGGACTAAAAATAGAGCACGTTTTCTAGTAGATAAGTAACAAGGTAAGTGCCCACATTACTCGCCAACAAATATAGTTTTAAGTCCTTTAAAGTTTCAAAACCGAATTGACTTGGGACTGGGAAGTCGGTTAACATTGTTCTGCTCTTTAATTTCAGGCTGAAAACCAATACAGTATCTTAATTTTAGATCCTAAAGGTTAATCATGACCAAAACAGGATACAAAAAATCAACCTGCCTAGCCTTTTCCCAACTATGTTAGAGTCGGCTTCCAGTCTAACCGGATGCAGCTGAATACCAGTATTTTATATGGAGCGACTGCCTATCTGACCTCCACAACTCAGTAACTAGGTAATACGATACCCCTTGGTAAGACTGGTTGACTGACTTTCGGGCTTTTGACGACCCGTAACGACTGTCAAAGATTCACGAATGACAGCCGGTATCAACGCCTTGACGTGCTTTCCGAGGCACGGAGGAGTCTCGGGATATAGAAATGGGGACCAATCCCGGCAAGCGTAGCTTAACCTAATGGATCGGCCCGTGCGGCTGAGTACTTAGCCACGAGCTCCTCCAACCAAAACAGGATGCAAGGGAGCTTAAAACTTCAATTAATCATTTAGGCTTTCACCGGACACGTCAAGATTTGATAGGTTTATAAATATAAAGGAAGCAGATATGATCAGTTTGAGTACCAGTCACTACGTAACATGTTTCAATTAGGAACTACAAATTGCAATTACGAAAATGACAGAATTTCTCATGAGAACTTTGTTCACTTATATCATTACTAGGTACTGCATATTTTAATAGTCAGTTGCCTACAGACCCATAAACCTACAGTCGAGTAGACTAAGAACTCAGGGTCAGCTTAGTGAAGAATACAACATAACGGTTTTATCGGAAATTTTCACGTTAAACAAAAGCTTAGGCAAGAAGAGACACGTAAAGCATGATTGACAAACACTCAACAACAGGTTCTTGTTTTGCAAATCTATATCTATACTAATCTATATATATAAAGTTCTCGTATCACAATATTAGTTGTCATATTCCTCCGAAACGGCTTGATCGATTTTTATGAAATTTTATATGTATACACAGTACACTGTATACTCATACATCTCGCACCACACTCGCAACGCCTTTTTTACCAATTGTGATTTTTTTGTAATTTTTTTTATTTTTTTTGTAATTTTATTTTTGTTATTCTTTTCGTTTTAATATTTATTAATTTTTTTAACTATTTTCCCTCATATGCTTCGCTTTCATAGAAACTCAAATGTTTGTGCTTGTACTTTAAACTTCTGCTATGTACCTAAGGCCCTGTGCACACCACGTTTTTAAACGCGCCGTCGACGCGCGTTTCTAAAACGCGCGTCGACGGCGCGCTTTTATCCTACAGAGCAGTTTGTTATCGTTTGTATCGATACAAACGCGATGCTAACGCGCGTGTGTATCGATACAAACACGCTGCACCGGCGCGTTTGTATCGATACACACGCGCGTTAGCATCGCGTTTGTATCGATTCAAACGCGCTGCACCGGCGCGTCTGAATCGATACACGCGCGTAAATGGGTGTACCCAAAAACGTCGGTAATTTTTCTTCTTCTTTTTTTTAAAAATTAATAACAAAGCGCATGCAATCAATGCTGTCTCCACCGACGCCATCTTGCTACTGTTGATGAGGTTCTGCTTAAAAACGCAAAATGCCAGCGCGTTTGTATCGATACACACGCGCGTTTGCATCGCGTCTGTATCGCTACACACGCGCGTTTGCATCGCGTCTGTATCGCTACACACGCGCGTTTGCATTGCGTCTGTATCGCTACACACGCGCGTCTGTATCGATTCAAACGCGTGTTTGAATTTATACAGGTGTGCAAAGGTCTACAGGCCGCGTCTGACTTGCGTGCGTATCGCGTCTGTATCGCTACAAACGCGCGTCGACGGCGCGTTTAAAAAACGTGGTGTGCATAGGCCCTAATGATGACCTAAACACTGGGAGCCTGGAGATCCGTAACACAGGGTTTCAGTAGTACGGACTCCAGTCTCTCACAAAGGAGCTTTTGTTTACATTTATTATCTAGTCCTTTTTTTTTTTTTTGGGTGGGAAATTATCAAATAACTTCTCCCGCTCTGGGCGGAGCGGGAGGACGTGTCAGACTCTTACTGACTAAAACCCACCCGTGTTCCTTCGGTTGCCCTGTTGCCGGGGGCCACGATTTCCCGATCGGTTTTCTTCGAACCCCCGGCAGGCATTGGCCCTAGCGGACCCCGTCAATTCTGCTGACATCTCTTTGAGGCGCGCGTGGAACACAACGCGCCGTCGACCCGGGCTTGGTCCTTATCGGACGGCGAGCTACCCATTGCTCACCGTCCGCAAGCCCGCGCTTATTGTCTAGTCCTAAGATGTTAATTCTAAGCCAACCTTTGTGGAGAGAGAAATAAATTTATTTTATTATTTTCGGTAGGTCTGAAAATTGGTCGTAATCTATTTTTCATACCCCTAAGTGATAAGGGTGATCCAAGATCCACCCCAAACATAAATACTTTATATGGCACAACAACGTTTGCCGGGTCAGCTAGTAATATTACAAATGCGAAAATTTGTGAGGAGGAATGGATGTTTGTTACTCTTTCACGCAATAACTACTGAACGGATTTGGATGAAATTTGCCACATAGATGGTTTATAACCTGGATTAACAGATACGATAGTTTTTATCCCGATATTCCCACGGCATCGAGACTTATGCGCGTGAAACCGCGGGGCGCAGCTAGTTAGCATAATAATTATGTGACTTGAAGATTGTTCAATGAAGGATTATGATTACATTAGCAAATTGAGGAAACCCGTAAATGATGACTGAATGCATCCGCTGAAGCAGGAATTAAACGATCTTTCCCTATAGAAGCCTTTCCTCGTTGCTTGGTAAGTATAATAATTTGTATAACCTGCGAATTCAGTATTGCCTAACTAAACGTACCTACTGACCCCTGCACCCCAATTGCGTAACATACTTTCTTTCACGATCCGAAGGCTTTTTTGGTATTTAATTCCTAGACCATTGTTTCTTATGGTTGAAAAATTCGTCTGTTCAACAACATAAATAACGCAATGATAGTTGTTGAATTTTCAAAATCAAAGACATTGCAATTGTTAGAGTGTTAAGAAATTACCCCGCAGGTCCCTTAGATTAGACGAATTGTTTCTTCTAGTTTCAAACCGATGAGATATTTACATATCTCATCGGTTTGAGACTAGAAGAATTTTATTCTACTCTTCATTTCTTTGGGAGCCTCTCGGCAGCCTCTGCAGCGCATTCGAATTCAACATAATTTTTTTCAACAAACCCGGGAGACCTAGGGTGCGTTTCCACTGAAGCTTCTCGTGCGGGTATCGCCCTATCACAGATGAGAGGAGAGACGCAATGTAGAATATGATTGGTCAATTCCTGCACGCCAATAAATAACGCCAATAAATAACGCAATGATAGTTGTTGAATTTTCAAAATCAAAGACATTGCAATTGTTAGAGTGTTAAGAAATTACCCCGCAGGTCCCTTAGATTAGAGGAATTGTTTCTTCTAGTTTCAAACCGATGAGATATTTACATATCTCATCGGTTTGAGACTAGAAGAATTTTATTCTACTCTTCATTTCTTTGGGAGCCTCTCGGTAGCCTCTGCAGCGCATTCGAATTCAACATAATTTTTTTCAACAAACCCGGGAGACCTAGGGTGCGTTTCCACTGAAGCTTCTCGTGCGGGTATCGCCCAATCACAGATGAGAGGAGAGACGCAATGTAGAATATGATTGGTCAATTCCTGCACGCCAATAAATAACGCCAATAAATAACGCAATGATAGTTGTTGAATTTTCAAAATCAAAGACATTGCAATTGTTAGAGTGTTAAGAAATTACCCCGCAGGTCCCTTAAATTAGAGGAATTGTTTCTTCTAGTTTCAAACCGATGAGATATTTACATATCTCATCGGTTTGAGACTACAAGAATTTTATTCTACTCTTCATTTCTTTGGGAGCCTCTCGGCAGCCTCTGCAGCGCATTCGAATTCAACATAATTTTATTCAACAAACCCGTGAGACCTACGGTGCGTTTCCACTGAAGCTTTTCATGCGGGTATCGCCCTATCACAGATGAGAGGAGAGACGCAATGTAGAATATGATTGGTCAATTCCTGCACGCCTATTCTCACCCCCTAGTGGAAACAGACTCTTAGTCCTCAGAGCCGACGTTCGCACGGACGTAATAAAATCACGGCGGGATTTTATCGCGCACTTGATTTTCAACTCTCGGTGTTAAGCCGAGCGTTGAGAATCCAACGTGCTGGGACGCACTCTCGTTCCAGCGCGTTGAAAAAACACACTGTTGGATTTTCAACTCTCGGCGCTAAGTAGAGCGTTGAAAATTAAGTGCACGAAAAAAATCGCCGCGATTTTGTTACGTCTGTGCGAACGTGGGCTAAATGTTATCGCTACTTCGGCGCCGTCATCTCGTTCTCGTTGACGACCCGTTATCGTGGCGGTGGACAAACGGCCTTACTCAGTGAAAATATATCGCTCTACATTTACCAAAATTACTGACCAACAAGCAAATCAGTTACGCATCGCACGCAAAAACTAAGTTAATTTCCCTATCACCATCTAGGGCCGTAAAGTTACGCATACGCATCCAATTTGCAATCTCCGATGAACATCTTACATAATAAGCAATACGGAAGGTAATTTACTTAAAACTCGTATGTTATGAAAGATTTTAATGAACGTACGCACTGCAGACAATCGGTGCTACCATGTCTGTTTATATTATTGGGTTGAGCCGTGAAATTGGTTTAAATAACTGTTATTATTTATATTTATGTTAGCATTTCTGTAGATTGAATGATAATCGATTACCTTATTAGTTTAACTGATATACATATTTATGAAGTTGATCATCAGGGACGATGAGGTGCTCGTGGCTAAGTAATGACAGCCGCACGGCTCGATCGATCAGGTTAAGCTACGCTTGCCGCGGTTACTCCGTAAATAGATGACCATCTTTACATACCAAGACCCCTCCCTCCCGGCTGTCATTTGGAGATCTTAGTGAGTTGTTACGGGTCGTCAGAAGCCCAAAAGTCTGACAACCAGATGTTGTGTTACCTAGTAACTTGCTTGTGGAGGTCAGATAGAGGAGTCGCTCCACGTAAAATACTGGTATTCAGCTGCATCCCGTTAGGCTGGAAGCCGACCCCAACGTAGTTGGGAAAAGGCTAGGCAGATGATGATGTAACAAGTTGATCATCATCATCAAATGCCTAGAGATAGAGATTGCGTTCCAGTTTTTATGCATTCCAAAGTGTTACGAATAGTCAGCCATTCAGTGAAATTGTGCCAAAAATTATGCTTACCAATAATTTTTAGAGGCCTTATGAATGGTTTACGCAAAACCCTGTTTTCGGGGAACACCTCCAAATAAATAACTTTCTCATTTCTCAAGAAAGCATTTTCAAATTTACTTGTCCACAAGACTTTCAAAACACACTCCTTAATATTAACCAACCCATTCAGAACCAACATAATATTCTAAACAAACAGACGAACTCAAAAACGAAAGTGAAAACACGAAACTGTATACCGGTAGCGCTCAATATAAACAACTGGGTACACGAAAAAAAGACCATGTCTTAAGCCGAGCCCTTATCACATAACATAGCCTAAATACTTTCTCCAAACGATCGATTGTTTTCACTGTACGTCACCAAGGGCGCCCGCACGATTGGAAAGTCGCAATTTTCCTTGACAGTTTCACACCAATTTGCGGATTTACACGACAAATCGCTGCGACACGCGCCCAGCGGCTTGTTAGCTCAAAGTCAAATTATTTATTTCAAATAGGCCCATGTATGGCACTTTTGAACGTCAAAAATTACGAAATAATAAAATTGATTCTAGTCGCCCCTTCCAAAAGGTAGTTTTCGTATGGAGAAGAATGGGCAAGAAACTCCACCGTTACTCTTTTAAAATGTTTGCTATATAGCTGTCGTTCTAAAATTACCTTTCATGAAAAATTTTGGGATTGCTTGACAGTTCAGTATTTAGATGATGATGATGATTCCGTATTTAAAAGAGGAACACAGTTGGTGAGTTTCGGCTTTAAAAACTACGTAAAAGGTTCTTGGAAATATCTGGATTTTTGGTAATGTTTAAAGGTTTTACTCAGCTGTAGAATGCTAGGATGCCTACCTACGATAACGGACCGTAGACGTTTATCTGGGGCGCATGTTACATCTGATCCAGAGTGTCTAGACAGGTGGCAATTGCTTTCAAAGCGTTTTGCATTTCTATAACAATTTTCAACAGGATTGATTGCTTTCAACCAATTCGCATAAGTCAATCCTATAGAAAGTCGAAAACATTTTAGATACTTCCATCAACCTTATCGATGATAGAATGACACTCAGGATGATTTTGTGTTTTCAAAAACGTGTTTAACACTCCCATAATTATATCACCATATACTTTAATCGCTGTTGTGCAACAGCTAAGTTGCTTAGTGATATAAACGGTGACAATGAACTTGAACCTCAAACAGACGCCTTACCTAATGGCCTTAGCTATACTAAATGTTTGAATACCGGATGTCCGCTAAAACAACGCAAATAACAGCAAAACAGAATTCACAACTCTTATTTATATACAACCACTTAACATGTTTATTGACAAGTAATAAACTAATAATACACCAAAACAAACTGTTGGTGGAAAAGAATATTTGTTCGAAAACTTTTCCAATACTGTAAGTAAACATGGCGTTTACTTTCTACTGTTAACCTATAAACCGCATGCTATGGGTCAAACTGACCTTCACAATGTACACCAATTTGATCCGTCTACTGTTCTAACGGTAAACGCATTATAGCTTAAATTTATGGCTCTAAGATAATACCCTGAGCTGTCTCATGTACTGCGAATATTAATTTTGTTGAATTTGCAGTGTTTCTATCGACAGTCAGTATATTGTTTAGCTAGATTATAGAGAAAGATCTAGTAAAACTAGTGGTGGGATGCAAAATGATTGGTAAATAGTTGATATTACAAGTTAAATAGGATCAGTGGCAGTCTGTAGTCCAATTTATTAAGATGCATATCTTGATCTCATTTGATATATTGCATATTCGTTGAACAGATAAGCGTAAGGCTTCGTTAGAGTCCACACTAATACACATATTCTTAGTTGTGTGTGTTAGAATCCAATGAAATCCAGAAACGAAAAACAATCTTGGAGACAACAAAACAATACAAGACGACAACGAAAGATTTTCAAATGTTGAGTGATACTAAAAAGTCATACAAAACAAAGCTAATACGACAGGTTATCTTTCCCTTTCGCAGACACGATAAGATCTAATAACCAGCTTGACCCTTACAACGTAACCTAAGTCTAGACTATCTTGAGATAGCATTGTTCTTACTTTCCAAGTTTCAACATTCTTCCCCAACAGATGTCAGATCTAAAGAAAAGAGTCTGCTCATTACCCCCAAAGGTCAGGAAAAGGAAATGGTTAAAGCTAATATAATACTAGCACGTGATAGGTCAACTAATTAGGTGCACTTTGACATCTGAAGAAAGATTGTATCAGGAAGATGAGCAGCATCCAGCTATGGATTAATAATAGTAAGTGACGTTTGACGTCTGACCTATTATGACCTAAGACAAACTAGAAATCAGGTTTTTTTTTTGATGATTTAATGAGTCTAACAAATCCAACTTCGAAACATGACGCATGATGCTAAAATAGATCCAGGAGACGCAAATGAAATAGAGTTTAAAGCTGCACCCAAATCAATGGAAATTGTAAAGCGTAAAAACGGTATATTGTTTATATAGAAGACGCTAATGTTTAACATTCGATTTGGTTTCGATTGGGTCTGCTACTCACAAAACAAAAGAAACACAAGTGCAATACTCCCTAATAGTTTTCACTAAAGCTTTTGATACACCGGAATAGATTGAACAGAGCATAGATAGGAACATTCGCATATCTTTTTTAGCTAACAACATCGCCAAAGTCACAATGGAATTGCTAAAAGAACAGAGGTGTTCCCCAGTTGCCTATGTTATTAGTATAACTTCCGTAGATACAGAAGCGCCATTGTGGTTTCACACTGGGTGGTCCATTCTCAGCCTGGGACCACATGACTATAAACTTTGCACACACTTTCAAGTAATCAACGTTACACGAAATTTCTAATGGTTATATGATTAACAAGCGGGTAAAAGTAAAGATGGGTTCTGACAGATTAAAGATGAATGAGTTATTTAATTTAAACGAAACGAAAGTAAATACGTTATCACGATCGCTCCGTGCGAAACATATTCTAATTCTTTTAAACAATGTGTAAAAAACAAACACTTGTAGGCTTTACTTTCCCTTAAATAAGTTATTAAAGCATAGATTGAAATGTGAATTAATTTAAATAACTGTACCTATAGGAATTATTTTCTCAATGAAGTCCGAAGTAAGCACGTTTTTTTTTCTTTCATTGAGGAAGTGTTCGTAACGAGGTGCGTACTTCGAAATGAAATTAAGGTGGTTCATAATAATGATAGACGTATCAATCATCTTTACTTGACGGAACATAGTGAATGAGATTGAAATACATTTTAGATGTAATGAATGCCTCGGGCAGGTAGATTCTCCTTCTAAAAGGTTAGAAGTTTCATTAATTACCAGAGTATTTTTGGAAAGATGAAATTCACATTTATTTACCATCACGTTTAACAGGTTCACTGTCCCATATGCAGACACAATAGTTAAAACAATGGAACAGACCACATATGGTTCATTGGACTGTGAATCGGTTAAATGTAAAAAAAAGGCCGAAAATTTTCATGAATGTATAAGTTAAAGTTACAAGTAATATCCGACTTCCAAAAAAAAAACACTACAAAGTGAAAAATAACTTTAATTTCGGAAGTCGGTGTCTTTGGTTTTGAATTTTCATTTTTTGCCACCGACTTCAACGGAATTAAAGTTATTTTTCACTTTGTACTTAGTGTTTTTTTTTAGAAGCCTGTTGATTTTTTTTTTTGTAAAAAGTTTTTTTCACTTTTTAGTGTGATATTTACTCAACACCAATGTGAATACCACTACCTGCTATGTAAATAACAGTGACAGGAAGTTAACATATCATCCACATACAAAGTGGGAAAAAATACGTATTATTGAAGCAAACTCAAAAACTACCCAAGAAAAGTTAATAAAATTTATATGGGACCACCACCTCTGAAGTATGACCTACCAAACAAAAAAAGAATCATTAAAATCAATTCATAATTGGCGGAGTAATCGCGTAACAAACATTCAAAAAAAAAACATACAGTTGAATTGAGAACCTCCTCCTTTTGGAAGTCGGTTAAAAACATGGTAGATGATTTAGCTAGGAAGAAAGTAAACGTTGCATCGATCCCAAATAATTTGACATAAGAAAGGGTAGGAATACAGAAGTGGAAGGACAGTAGGGAGGTCTTTCTCATGCAGTGAGAAAATCTAGGATAATAATAAAGGACAGGAGGACCCAGATGATGGTGATGAAGGTGATGATGACTGACCCAGATGACCTCATAACACTCCTCCAGGAGAAGAATAGGGCCACCAGTACAGTGCACAAACACAGACGCCTCCCGTCTTTCCGACCTCGCCGCCGAGGTCCTTTGCGATCGCGACAGTGCCCCCGAGTAAATGATACTCCCCCCCGAGCCTTGCTCGAAAACGAGGTGCCAGCAGTTGTTGCAGCTGAGCACGAAGCTTTAAATACCCCGCATAATAATCATGATGAAAATCTAACTTTGATCCAGCCTGTCCCTTCTTGCTGTCCGTCCAGTAACGCCCTAAGCCGAGGTTCGTACCCCACAGCGGTGCCCATAGCGAGCGTTCGTTTAATTTTCTTTTAGAATTGTTTTTTGCCTCTGGCTGGAGGCTTTAAATGTAGCAGCTTTAGGCACCCACAGGAAAGTTCAGTTAAGCAGCCAAGACCTTAGTGGTCAAAACTGCGAGATGCCCTGATAAAATTTAAAAAAAAAAATATGACCCCGATAAAGATGGTAGAAAGAATATAGTCATTAACTCAAGGAATTAGAAAAGGCTTCCTGTAATTCTCATCTAAACGTCTACTGACTCCTGAGAAAAAAAACAACGCACTTTCTTCACACGGATGATCATCATTAGATAAACATTCAAACTACATCTATCATTGTTACAATGCTTTGTTTAATTTTGTTCTTCTATCTAAGTAAGCTATCAAGTACATGTACACTTAATTATAATAATGTTTACTTAGACGTAAAATGTCGGTGTTAAGAGTTGATACGTCATGTCGTGTTGATGATCAGAGGTTCTCATGGGCGCAGACAATGGATGGTGATTTTATAAAGAGTGTTTTGTTAAGCGTGGCCTCTGGTGTTACTTTGTGGTTTAAGTTATAAATTGAGGAGGAGAGTGAGGAGTATTATTTTTACTCTTTATTATTAACGGATCATTTGTAATTTTTCACTCATCATTATGAACAACATTTACTATGGGACAGAACCTGAAATCGCGAAAAAAAATCAGCTGTTCCCTACATTTTGACGAGATGAGCGAACATAAATGTAGGGAACAGCAGATATTTTTTTTTTGACGATTTCAGGTTTGATCCAAAAATAAAAGTTGTTCATAATGATGAGTAAAGTCAGGTGTATAGTTTGTGCATTGGTTAAAAACTTACCCTGTATAATGATTTGTGAGTTACCAATTAACTTAAGATATGACAATTTATTTTCTTCTAGGATAGGATCGTAAGTTATACGATCGATCTAAGATTGACCTTTTAGTGGAATCTACAAATCGATTTTTACTATTATAAACACTTGAGAAAGGAAAGTGCCCATCGTCCTTTTACGATACGTCTAAGTTACAATTATCCAAACTTTAGATTTCTCGGAAAACTCGTATTTTTTTAAAATGAATACTTTCTTTGGTTTAATAACAGCTGCACGGGTCAATCCATCAGGTTAAGCTACGCTCGCCGAGGTTGTCCGTGGATGGGTGACCATCTTTACATACCAAGACCCCTCCGTGTCTCGGAAAGCACGTTAAGCCGTTGGTTCCGGCTGTCATTCATTTATCTTTGACAGTCGTTACGGGTCGACAGAAGCCTGGGGGTATCGTATTACCCAGTAACTGGGTTGTGGAAGTTAGATAGGCAGTCGCTCTATGTAAATTACTGGTATTAAGCTATATCCAGTTAGACTGGAAGCCGACCCCAACATAATTGGGAAAAGGCTAGGCAGATGATGATGATGATGATGATGAATAGTTTCTTTAGTTCATTAATGGACATTGACATTTTTTGAATAAACAATAAAATCTCTATCGCATCTGCTCCTAACTTACATACCGTATAGCTAAAAGGTTATCAGATCACCATAACGTTACGGTGTTACTTTCATCCAATGCCATAGATAAGCTAATGAGGATCTTGTTATTTCGATAAAAATGTTTGGGCAAACTCGCGCCAACAATAGTGTTGTACTGACAGGAGAAAGGGATGTGATATAACGCTTATCGATATAAAGTGAAAATCGCCTAAATTATAACAAGAGAATTTTTTACGGTAATTATTTTGAGGTAAATTGAATAGTATGAGATATCAATCATTTTAGGCTGCGGTATGATGAGTGAGACAATAGAATTAATAGAAATCTAGTAGAAACTATGGTAAGTAGAAATTGCATTCCTTTATTTAATGAGAAAATTGTGATATTTGTTTATTCATCTACTTGGTTTTACGATATTTCATGTTAAAAGGACCTATCTAGAGATTTTATGTGTCGCAACTGAAAATAAAAATATTTTTTCTTATAGGGTTTCCGTATTTATGTTGGCATTTGCTTGAAGGAAAATATATGGTTCTTCTGCTGTTTTTCTAACAAAATGTGGAAGCAGACCTCTTTTACCATAGAAAACGTACTGCAATGTGTTTCTCATCGCCTGCTCATAAATATACGTCAAAATAAACTTTGAAGTACGATAGAGATCTAAAAATATTGCATAATTTGGGTCAGCTGTTGACATCAGCAAATAAGGATGTTGAAACTGATGGTAAGCTGTCAAAAAAATCATGAATGATAAATGGCAGCCGAGATTTCAGAGGCCAAACTTTAAAAAAACATTTGTGAAGTTTTTTCAATATACAGGGTGTTTGGCAGAACGTTGAACATACGAAAATGGTGGAAAGTGGGGTCATCTGCTACTTACTCAGCCCTAATTTATTTGGCCCTGGACACCTGGATATTTTTTTAAATTTTTTTTTGCTTTCTTCTAGTTTCACCACTTTCTTAACTTTAAAGTGTAATTTTTATAAAAAATGGGTAAAACAGGCAATATATTTATTCAGATGTTAGCTAGAAAAAAGTTATGGGTCCTCAAACTTACAGAAAGATGTTAAAAATACTTAAATCTTAATTTCAACTTGCATTAAAAAAAATATCCAGGGTGCCAGGGCCAAATAAATTAGGGCTGAGTAAGTAGCAGATGACCCCACCTATCCACCATTTTCGTATGTTCAACGTTCTGCCAAACACCCTGTATAAGTATCTCGTATCTACTTTTACTTATTACTTAACCAAATCTAAATAAACTAATATTAAAAAGAGAAAAGATTTTATTTTTTGTATGTTTGTAACGAATAAGCTCAAAAACTACTGGACTAATTAAAAAAATTCTTCCACCAGTAGAATGCTATATTATCACTGAGTAACATAGGTTATAATTTATAAGGATATCACGCGGACGAAGAGGCTGACGGAAGCTAGTATATTATAACGAGGTATTTGTTTGTAAGTTTGTATTTGCGGGATAATCTTCGGAACTGCTGATCCAATTTCGGAAATTCTTTCACTAATGGAAAGCTACAGTATTGCCGAGTGTCATAGGATATATTATGATATTTTATGTTAAAACAAGAAATTCCACGTGGACGAAGTCGCGGGCAGAAGCTAGTATAGTATAATATGATGCACACTGTAACCTAAATGGAAAAACATAAGTTAGGTATTTTTTTTTTTTTCGAAAATATTTCACCTTCAAATATTGATCATCCTTCAAATCAATAACGTCAAAAGTTAATTACAAGTTTTTTACACCAAATCTAAAAATAATCCCACAAAAATCGAAACAAAAAAAAAATCAGTTACCGTAACAACTAAAAGCAATTCATTCTTAAATCCAGTTCTCGTTGAATGGGTTCTCTAAAAGGACAGAGCAAATAAAAAGCGACGCGCGCGCAGCAACGATAGGACGGCGACCACACGGCCGAGTTATGTCTGGAGAGTTATTTGTTTTACGGAGGAATAATAAAATATGTTACTTGCATCGTGGAATATGCGTAGAAGATTTATATTTACAAAGGTTTTGGTAAAGTTCAATACATATTTGCATTAAGAACACTCTTAGCTGTATGTGAGGTGTGCCAAAGATTCAAGTTCCACGCGCGCCTCAAAGAGATGTCAGCAGAACTGACGGGGTCCACTGGCAACATACAGGCAACCGAAGGAACACGGGTGGGTTTTAGTCAGTAAGAGTCTGACACGCCCTCCTGCTCCGCCCAGAGCGGGAGAAGTTATTTGATAATTGCCCACCCTAAATAAAAAGGTGTGCCAAAGATATTACTGCGTCCCTTGATTTTTTAAGAGCATGGTGGATTTACTTTTATGGATCAACTAACTGCACCCCACGGTTTCACCCGCATAGGTCTCGATCCCGTGGGAATATCGGAATAAAAAGTATCATAACATCACGCCTTGTTTCCCCGAAGGGTTGGGCAGAGGTGTACCTGTAGCAGGTACACCCACATTTCGCCAGTTATGTATAAGTCCCATGTAATAGGGGGCGAGCCTATTGCCATCAACCGGGCACAAATCCAGACTCCGGGCTGCTACTGAGAAATTCCAGATAGAAAAACCCAATAACACTGCCCGACCCGGGAATCGAACCCAGGACCTCATGCTCAGCAGTAGCGCTTGCGACCACTATATCCTAATTCAGGTCATAGTCTACTCATTTGCCAAATTTCATCCAAATCTGTTCAGCCGTTTTAGCGTGAAAGCGTACTAAACAAATTATGGTATTACCTTAGCGTATTGAGCTGATGAAGATTCAAAGACTTGTTTTTAAAGCCAACCAACAAATACCAACCCTTGATTCAATGCACGTCTCAATATTATCCTTAACTCGACTGCTTGAGACCTAATTAGTAACGGTTATTGATCATCGAACAAAAAAATCAATCGATGTAACAAAAGAAGGCTCAAGTCCATAAAACTTCCGACACCAACTCCTTCGTGTTGAACCATCATAAAACACCAGATATAATCAAGAATGTTCTCCACCTTCCCGCCCGATAATGGGGACTACGCGAACCAAACTCCGGCGCACCGGATCGTATCACAATGGTGTAATTATCTAACAGATCAAAGGATACCTCGCTGCCAGGATGTAAGGCCTTATACAGGAGGTCCTAGTTTGGGCATTATGATAACAGTTGGATAGATAAAAGTGGTTGCTTTGTCGCAAGGTTTTGGAATGTGGAATATTTGCGGATTATTATTATCTAGCTGGTGGTGCAAAATCTTTTAGAAGTTAGGATAAACTTGTGTAAGTATAGGCAAGTTATTTCAGACAGGTTGATATTCGGCTGCATTTATGATAGGCATTAAGTAACTTTATATTGGTTATCATCAGCGGGTTTGCTGTTAGAAGTCCGAAAGTCTGACAACCAGTCGTACCAAGATATATCGTGTAACCCAGTAACTGGGTTGTGGAGGTCAGATAGGCAGTCGCTCCATGTAAAATAATGGTATTCAGCTACATCCCATTAGACTGAAAGCCGACCCCAACGTAGTTGGGAAAAGGCTAGGCAGATGATGATAGCGCGATTGCTGAGCTTACTCTTCTATAGCAATCAAGTTTTTAGAAGTTTCCAAAAACTGACCAGTCAGATAAGTTGTGATGCAAATGAGACTTTAAAGCTTCAACAGCACTATATTCTAAAAATTTCTCTTATATCTTTAAGCATGATTTCGATTGTTCTTCGAAAAATATGTTTTCTAAAAACAGCAAAAAAAATAACATTAGAAAATAATCTAGGCACACAAAACTCCTCGTGTAGAACAAAACACCAGTAACTAAACTTTCTTCCAAGCCAAGTGTACCAACGAATACGGCAAATCGATTAAGATGCTCATCTAGATAAGTACAGGACCTTACGGCCAGAATGTCTAATTGATAATTTATAGCTTTAACGGGAAACTTTATTATAACAATTTACTAACTACTAATTAAGATTAGGTTTATGGGTTATATGAATTAAACTGATTTACTTTGAGAACGGATGTAGCAGATCTGCATAATGTCAAAGTGACAGAACTATTGCTAAATGGAAAACGTAGGTTTACCAAGTAACCGAGTATTTTCTCCTCAATGAATCCGGAATTAATAGCTAAGCGGTAGTGCTTGCGATCACTATACAAATTCGAGCATTTTCCCATAATACCATGAAAAATTAAACGCTATCCCACAATCTTAATCGATAAATTCCTCTCTACAAAGGTCATAGGTGAACAGAAACTTAACACTGGCCGGCTAGAAACATCCTGTATCGATAACGCAATCAACGCACCTTCAGAAACACTTGTACACCAAGACGAATCCTGGCCAACGCTGGCCCAAAAAAGTAAAAAAAAACAATATTCCTCATGGAAAGGAATGCAATGACTCGCTCTGCTTCTAATCCGAACGCACCGAGACTAAAATTTTGAAATTGGAATTGCTACACGTTATTAAAGTTAAATTTTTGAAAAAAGAAATGGATTTAGAACCCTTTTTCTTTGCTTGCACCTTCGTGGTCACAGTTGAGTGAAAATTAGTGATGTGCTGTGATCGATAAATTTTTGTAACTTACCAAAAGATTATCGAATAAAAAAAGTTAAATAAACCAATTTAGTCAAATCAATTGATAAATGGTCAATGCAGATAATAGGCCTACCAAAGACTGCAAGAAAGCACTAGAGATTTAAACATTAATTTAATATTAATTATCATAACTTCATTCGGTTTTTTTTTTAGGTTGTCTCGATAGTAATTAAGCATAATTATTACGTTGAACTCCTCATGCTAATGGAGACACTGTGTTACTGATGCAAATTAGCAACTTATAAGATCGAATTGACATCGTGCCCTCGCATACTAATCGAACTACGGTAATCCGATTAACACATATGCTCAGACTTCCTAGTCGCTAAGTCACAAACACAGTACACGTGTGGCAGAATTAATTTCATAAACCCGCATTTTTAATTATAAATAAAACTTAATAGTCTTTGATTTCAAGTCTTTCTCAAAATCTCAAATTACGCAAGAACTCCAGTATCACACAAAAAATCAATACGCCATTACAATTAGTTGATATTGAGTTCACAGCAGTAAAAATAAATTCACTCATAAAAAATTGCGTAATTAAAATTGGAACAAAAAACTCTGTCACTTGTCATCCCGGAACTACTAATCAAACGCGTTTGAACCAAATGCGCCCAATGCGCAGCCTGCCGAGGTCGCAGGAAAGTCCGAAAGGAATACTGTGGCTCCTAGCAATACAGGCAAATGAAGGAAAACGGGTGGGTTAATATCCCACGCAAAAAAAAGCCCTATACGCTGAAAAAAAAAAAACGAGTGCGCGAATAAAACCGCTCGTGTGTACCTTGGCTTAAAGTGACCAATATATCTTGACACGTCGGGATGGCGCTACTTGTCAAAACAAAGAATAAAGAAATGTCAAATTCTGTACTTTTTTATTTAGTTCTCTTTTTTGCCGCGTACCAAGGTACGTTGGGTTCCTATTAAAAGAATCTGCATCGTTTGCAGTGCAACGGTTCATAGGAAATCACCATCATTATGACTATGACAGCCACCTGTCAGTGTGCATTTTAAGGTTCGCGCCAGTCCTGTCAAATTAATCAGCGTTTGACGTAAATTGACGTAATTTTAATAGGCAAGTTTTAATCACGTCTAAACTTGTATAGAGTAGTGACAGGCGCTGATTAATTTGATAGGGCTAAACTAAAATTTATCTTCTGTCCTTTTCTTAATGAAATAGAAAGAAAAAGATCCACTGAACTTAAATTTAGTTTAGTTTGTGAACAAGGGAATCGGCACCACTGATTCCCATCTGAAGGCAAACAGAGCATGTATGACTCCTATGCAAATGTCATCAATTTTCGAGTAAAGTGACATTTTATATTTTGAAATGTATGAAATAAAAACAGTAGCACTCCCGGAGTGCAGGCAGAAGTAAAAACTTGAAAAAAATCGGCACCGCGGTAATCAACGCGTGATGTCATTTAGTCCACGCACCGCGATAATCAACGCGTTGATGTCTTTTATTCCACGGTGTTGGTAACAGGTCGCGAAATCAATGGTTTAGTCCCATCTCAAAAATGCCCAACGCCCCAAAAGAAGTTTTCACTTCAAAAAATAAATTACCTACTCGAAAATGGTTGACATTTGCATAGGAGTCATAAGGGTACATTTGGTTGCAAATGACTTCTCCTACGTCCCATTAATGGATTGCTTACATATGACTAATAACCCATTATAACAAAAACAACAGCCAGTCTATATAATAAGAACATTGCCAATCAATCTAGTTAGTAGTTACGAAAACAATCAAGCGAAAATCATTAAGTCAAAGTGACTTTCACAAACCAAAGTAACCATAGTCACCTATTATGACCATTTACAGTACAATCGATGACTAAAGTTTTACAACTAATTTGCATATAGGTTACGTTTTATTGTTTAACATTTAGGTTAAAACAACGGATGTTATGTAAGCGGAAAAGTTATGCTACGTTATGGAAATAACTTGGGCTGTAAAATATGTAATATATTCATTATTATACATTGTTTTTGTCAATTTCGCGTAGGCTGGAACTTTTCCTTAAGCAAACTGGTCATTGTTTCATTCAGCAAAGGTTAGAACGAGCAACGACAGTATTTAACAATGCACATTGCACAAGCTACTTCTTATAATATAGGACGTCTCTTTTCTGTATGTACATTTTTATTTTTATTTTACGGGCAGAGTTGTACGTTAGAAGTTGCATAGCTTCTATGTAACAATGAATACATACACCAACTTTTTCAGCAGACAAATAATTCCTCAATGCGTACAAAAAAGCGAAACTGACATTTCTATCTCGGTAAACATCGCATGACTAACATCGTACCGACAGCGACACAAGTCACTTCTAATTAAGCTATTAACTAACAGCCACCAAACCAATTGTCTACCCACCTGTACAAAACAAAGCTCATGTATCCGGGCGTCAGCGCTTACTAGTACTTTATTCTACCCAGTAATAGAAAGCCCCCATTTGTCTTCAAACATCGAACCGCGGCCGGTCACCCCGCTAATTGTACCACCGTACGAACACTTAATTACATACAAACATCAATTAACGTTATAATGAACCAATTTAATAGTTAATCCGATTTCAATGGGTAACTAAACGATTGCAGTTATTAGATCATTAGAAGGTAATTATTGCTATTTGCTAAGGTACACTTTCGATTTATTGCTATAGTTTGTTCGTGTGTTCATAGTAAAACTGTACGGGACTTTAATTACTATTACGATATTAGTTGCCATGGTAACGGTGCTTTTAATACGGTGCCCGAGTGATCTATTCGAGTGAGTTACATAAAACACGTAATATTAGTCATCAAAATTGTTATTATTCAATTTTAATTACGAAGACTACGGAAACGAATTAATTGGATCGTAAAAGTTAATTGTTCCCTTGTATGGAGATTAGAATTGTACTACCATTAAAAAACATAACGTTCAGGGTGGTATATTTTAAACAGAGGCCTTTCAGGTATATGTGCAAACTCAATCTCAAACCAATTTATTTCCATTTAACCATTTACAGGCACTTTTGAATTGTCAAGGAGTCGATCAGTTAGTCAGAAAGTTGAAGCTACACAGTTGCCCATTCCAAACATGTAGATCTTTATGGAGAAGAACGGGCAACAAACTCCAAGTACACCCTTTCTTTCTTTCTGAGATTTTAGATGGCTATTCTTAGCAGTGCAATCTGCACCATCCGTTGCACCAATTTGCTAGCAAAACTTATCATTTCGCTATGAGTTTAGGCGTTTGAAATTCGACATGACGTGCGTCTTCCTCACGATAAAAAGTAGGTGGGCGTATATCTGCATTTGATGAAATTGCATCACACAATAGCTAACACATTTAGATAAATCCACAAAATAGATAACCATCTTAAAACATCAATTTCACAACATCCATTCATAAAAAGCTTTCTACGAGCTTTTCTTCATCGATTTCCCTAGACCTCCCACACGTCATAATTATTGAATGTCATAAAATAGTTACGACATAGGTACTTAGGTACATGTTCCTTTGACCAGAAAGATCATCACATTCATCACAAATAAAAGTTTTTATTGGCCAGTACCTTGGGCATTGGGCATTAAAATAAATTTCTATTGTGCCAATGGTAAATTGTCGTTAACATACCTACTTATTGCTTTAACAAGAGTAAATAGTTGAACAGTTGATGGAAAGATGAATCCCAAAGGTTACTTACGATTAAATTTGCTATAATCAGCAGCTTTTGTAGATGAAACAGTGATTATAGACAAAAACTATATGCTGCTCAATCGTTTGACATAATTCCTTAGCTTAAGTACTCCTTTCCGGATCCTGGATAGGAGTAGAAGTATATCTGGGGCAGCTCATATCTCCTAAAGACCAAACAAATAAAGAAATAACCACAAGAATAGCCAGCGGATGAGGAAAATACTGGTTATTGAAGGAGGACATGAAATCCAGATATCTAGTCATTGCTGTAAAAAGTTTTTAGCACCTGTATCTTACCGTGTATAACATATGGATGCGAAACATGGGCACTTACAAAACATCACACAAATAAACTACAATACTGCTAAAGAGCTATGGAACGAAGTATGACAACACAAGTAAAATGAACCGAATAAGAATCGAACATCTAAGAGATAAAACAAAAGTAGCAGACATCCTGACCAGAATTGACCGGCAATGGAAGTGGACTTGACACATGATGAGAGCAAAACAGGAAAAATGGTGTAAATTGATTGGTATCCCAGAAATAGTAAACGGAAAAGAGGAAAACAAAAAAGGAGATGAGAGGACGAGATAAAACTTACAGCGGGCCCTAACTGAAGGAGAGTGGCTCGTGATATAATTCAATGGAAACAGCTAGAGGAGGCCTTTGCCAAGAGGCATGCTGAATTGAGAGACATACTTTAACAACATACAACAGAGTAAAACAATTCAGAATAAAGAGGCTTATAAATAAACAAATAAAATGTTAGGATGATTTACATACTTACATAAACTCACGCCTTCTTCCCATGGGGGTAGGCAGAAACTACAGAACGCCACCTGCTACGATCCTTACATACTCCTTTTGCCTCGTTTACGTTCATACATCTGGTTATACACGCACGCTGGTTGCGAGTACTACGCACCTGGCCTTTCTGAAGAACATCACCAATTAGGTCAGTAAATGTCCTCCCAGGGCGTCCCCGACCGGCCTTTCCGTTTACATCAGCCTTGTAAATACATTTTGTTAGTCGCCTTTCATTCATACTCTCAACATGCCCAAACCATCTCAGCATACCCTTTTAAATTTTTTTTTTTAGGATGATTTAATGGGCCAAAATCCGGCTTACACATGTTTTGGCCTACTAAAGTAGTTCATTTGTCGTGTCGTAGGCGATTTAAGGCTCTAACTTAATAGGCCACGACATTAAGAAGCCGGTTAGTGGGTGGTGTGTTTGATTAATTGCTAACTGCCTGCTGATTTTAACCCAGATTTGCAGAGTACATGGTAATAACAGTTATTTCTCGGGTTAAAGTACAATAAGTTTAACTAACTTTTTTTTTTTGCTATATCTGCGACTAACTACGCGTTGCCACGAAGTTTTTAAAAAATATTTAATATTTTATGTCTCCAGACATATCAATTTACACAGTACGTCTGACAAAATTTGCTTTTATTCGTATACCTCAAACGCAATAGACCCAATGGACGAATAAATAATTATAAATAATCAATGGATGGATGAATGGATTATCGTATTTTACCAATGGCTGTCTAGTAGTAATGTTACGATCATAAAAATCTTCCAAAAGATATATTATTTAACATTTCTTTTGAAAGGTAGTTAAACTGCGCTCAAAACACCGGGAGCATCACAGTCAGAGGTAAGCAATCAAATGTTATGTAAACATTCATTCATGCCATTCAAAACATAGTAAAGATCATCGTAAACAATTTATCTAAACGACCGTTACATAAGACTGTCTAATTTAAATGAATGAACATTAATACAGAAATAAAAATAAATTCTCTTCAAACCAACTATGGCAGTACAACCTACATCATATCATCCATTTATTTTCTTTTGATTATTTTTTATTTAGACTTTCTTTTGTGAAAGATATGGCGTAATATGATTGAGTGAATCGCAAATTAAAAGTGACAGAAACGATATAATACTTGAGCAGTAACGTTAGTAACAGTCTATTTTTTTGTCAGTAGTTAAAATGTCATATCATAACCGCAAATCCACCTGATGGTAAGCGGTGATCAGATCTACGATGGAGCACACCTGACTTTCTAAAGCCTCTCGATTTAGAAACATTCCAAGTTTTTATAGTCCTGAAATGTCTTCTAGTCTTTAGCTTACGCACTTTAGGAAACCGAAGGCAAATCGTTTAACTCAAGCAGAACCAATATCTATCAGCAACGAAATACCATTCAATGAACAGAAAAAGATGGTTAATCAAAGAGAAATGGAAAAAGTCTTATTCAAGATCCAGGTTTTTTAACTGGAAAAGAGGCAATGATAAGAAGACCCTTATAATTCCGATATCCTTAAACAAACACAGTCGGATACCAATCGAATATAAAACTAACTCAAACGCAGACTTAACTGACAAAAAACCTGACAGTATTGTACAGTCCCAAAACGGCATGAAATACAGACACTTTTCTTTTCGTCTGAAGGTGCAGGTCAACACAGAGAGCGAAAGTGTCAGCACAATATTTATCTACCAGCATTCAATGGAAGGGTCACGCATACGCAGACAACATTTAACACACAAACTTATATTTTTTATTAGATACAGTCCCTTCACACGACTTTAAACCTTGACCGAAAGGTATAAGAATGACGTGTGGTGATTTTAAGGTAAATAAAATTGGGTTTGAGTTCCATCTTGATGCTTTACAAAAGCCGCCATCTAATATTGTGTTTGAACAAACTGAATAGAAAGAATGTTTAATTAATTTTTGTTTGTAATGGCTATTAATGGTGTGTAGTAACTGCTACGAGCTTTGACAGAACAGAAAACAACAGATAAGTAATAAAAAAATAAACAAACTTGCTAATCCGTAAGGACATTTTTAACGAATTCAACATCAATATCTATTGATTGAAAAGATCTGCAAATGGATTCCTTGTATATTAGACATAATAATAAAGGAGCAATAAAATATGTCTTACCAACGAAACTAATTTTCATTCCTCCCCAAAAGAAATTGAAAGCCCTTTACAACACACCCCTTCCAAACACGAAGGGTGCACCACCCTCGACGTCCTACCAGGAAATTATGAAATATGGATACAGTTTTACTGCGATTAGCCCAAGAACAACAGAAACACGCGAGCTTTCAAAAATTCAATATAGTTTATGGGTTGTGTCGACAAAAATAGATAAGTATACAGGGTAACAAAACCAATTACATCGTTTGCTGTAAAGCCAAGTCTAGTCTTCATGGATTGTCTGGTTTTGTCTTTTTAAAGATTGATTACACCTAAAATTTAAAAGATGGAGTAGGCAAAGAAGTTATTATATGCTTGTCAAGTCAGCGCCAAAAGTCTATAATGATTGAGCTAACAATTTAATTAAAATCGTTACAGAAGTAAAATTAAAAAACTATTAACTCTTAAGGTGCTCCCTCACCGGGAGCATTCGCCTATAATGTAACGTTCAGAGTCGAGCGGTGAGGGAGGAAAACCGAGCATTACAGTGCGCAACCTGTAATGAACTAATGATACAATTCGAGCATTACAGTGCGCAACCTAAATGATACAATTCAAGCATTACATCAGTGAGGGAGTTGAACTGAGCATTACAGTACACAATGTATGTAATAACATTGAATCTGAAATGTTACATTACAGGCAAATGCTCGGCAATCAGGGAGGCGGTATTGTATTGTAACGTAATGCTGAAAATCGAATCAGTAACGTTACATTACAGGCGAATGCTCGCATTGTGGGAACACCTTTAGCTACAAAATATGAAATGTTCAAATACCTACAAAGTATCAAATAATTTTGTGTCAGTTAATGTGTAAAATAAAAGTAGCAGTGTTATGCTCGGTTCATATAAACAAAAACAAATCGTTTTCTCTTACCAATGGTAGTTATTTTTATTGCCAAACTGAGCATATAAATAGATTCGTAAGCAAAATTTTACCTGTGATAGCTACTTTCATACGGGAGGGTCTACTATGCAAAGCGTCTTTGCTTCATTATTGGTAAAGATACAAGAGTCTTAATTTTAACCAATAACGATCCGTAACTTATAGGAATCGACCATTAATCGTCTTTGTCGCTGACTGAACCTACCTCCTTTCGTGACTGTACACAGTTTTCCCCCATTAAAGTTAAGCAGTAATCGTGGCCTGATTACTAATGACGAATAAATTAAGAGAGCGAACTTAGGCATTAGAAAAAGCACTTCTAGATAAACGTGAAGAGAATAGAAAGATTAAGTATACAGAAATAGAAACATAGATGAAGACGTGTGCTACTTGGCTAAAATAATTAAACAGTACGTGGACAGCAAGACATAATAGAAATTACAGAATTATACATGCGTAGATGTGTACTGTGACTGAATTAATTAAACATTGAAGTTTATGTGCAATAATAGAATTTAGTTTATTTCTAGAGATACAGCGTGTTGTGCATTCTAATGGTGCTAGACGCTGAGAGAGTTGGGAAAATGCTTAATTTAACATGCACTTGACATGATATGTGCATCATTTGAATAGTTATTTGATTCAGGCGTGACCTTGCAGAAATCCATTATAAAATACAATAGACGTTGATATATTTAGTAACCTCGGGTTCGCGACAAGTCAATCGTCATCCTGAGGATGCCTTGTTGAGAGATGAAACACGTGTAGATTTCTTACAGGGTTTTTTATGACTCTTTAGGAATAGTTAAGCGGAATAGGTTACTAAATATATCTACGTCTATTGTATTTTATCATTTGAATAACATAATTGAATTATTTTATAGAACGGCATTGCATATTACAGGACCAAGACTACAAGCTGTTCCCACGTAAGTTCACATCACCAGCAACATCACGCCTGTAATCCCCGAAGGGTTAGGCAGAGGTGTACTTACCTTATTTCGCCAGTTATGTTTAAAGCCCATGTAATAGAGACCCATTAATGTGTATTGTGTGTATAGTATGCGAAAAATACTCTGACAAAAATGTAGCAGGTGACGTTCTGTAGTTCCTGCTTATGCCCCCGGGAAAAAGGCTTGAGTGTATGTATGTAAACAATTACAACAACAATATAAAATTCTACGGAATTAGACGTTTATACGAGATTATCCTGTCTTAAGCTCAAAGAATATATAGGAAGGAATGCGTACAAACATTGGCTTATCTTCAAAGGATGTTGTGATTACATCCTCCCACGAGACAGTGTGATGCAGATATTTATTAAAGTTAAGAAGTACGTGTTAATCAGGTATACATAAGACTTTGAGTTAATCTAAATGATGATGTTAAGAACTTTTGTGCAAGAATCGACATCAATATCATCAAGATGTGAGTCATCGCCAAGCTCTAGTGGACTATATAGATTAACAGATCTTCACAAACGGTTGAAGAGACAGTTGATACCTTTGATCAGGTGAACTTTTATCCAGATCGTCCCACAGAGTGGAGACCTGTATTCCAGCAGTGGGAACATTATACCTTCAACTGTCATTAACGAGACATCATAGAATTTTTAATTGTTGTGGCCTTCTAAAGGACAATCGACAGATGATCGGATAAAGGCTGATTATATGCCATTACTAATTGACTACCCATTTGCCTATTTCACATAGAGCTTTATTGAGTTATTCCTCTGTCTATAAGGCTCTAATACCTTATTTAAACGATAGCTTTAAACAGAAATCCGTCTACGAATTCCTATTTGCATAGCCTAAAAGCAGTTTCCTAGAACTCCTGAGTCACGTACAATTCGGCAAGGATTCGCGTGACGATCGACAAACACGCGACGACAGCTGTCGAATCGTAAATGAAGTTGCTATGGTGTTGGCGTTACAATCGCTTTTTTATGGTAATCTGATGAAATACCCGGAACGTGGTGATAACACTGACAGCCACGCCACTCAAACGCTAATAAAGAATCTAGCGAACTCTCGACCTTATTTGTTTGATTCTTTATTTAGCAACTAGCACTTTGCCAGTGACTTCGTCTGCCCTGTATTCCCTATCAAGTGGGTCTATCGAAAAATCCGGCCTTGTCTACATCAGAAATGTAACCTCTGTGAAAAATTTCAGCTTTCTAGTTCTCAGGGTTTTGGCTGGGCGTTGATGAATCAGTCAGCGAGTGAGCGAATCAGGGCTTTTCTTTCCAATGTATTGCTTTAGGAAGATAGAAAAGAGCGGATGTGGGGTAAGAACGAAAGTTCTTGTCCAAATAGTTAATAACAAATTAATGAAGCTCTATATTACGTAGTTCCATAATAAATCGTAGACATTTGTCTCCCACTCGATATTATGTAGATATATTAAGATACAAGACCTGTAAGCTTTCAATTTATTCAGTACAGTAATATCCCTATAACATAACACTGTAAAATAAGTCTTTAACAAAGGCTTCGCCACGCCATTCACATTTAAAGATTTTATTTCCGATAAAGATGTCCAACCAAAAAGGTAACATCAAGGTCCACCATTCACTCCTTTCTTCGAACAAGACGTCGTAATTAAAGAGTCATTTGAATAAATTCAAAAGAATTACACAATAGCCTTGTACCTTCATAAAATTCGTGTAATATTCAAACAATACTGTTATTACACTGAAAAAGATACATTACGTAAGAACACCGTGACCACCAATATAATAACTTGGACTCTTGGCATACGGAGAACAACGTAACAAAAAAGAAAACTTAGTACTGAATTTAACAGATCATTGCTTGTTTATAAAGAAAGTGGCGCCACCATGAACGGTCAAGATATATTGGACATCTTGTATGCAAGTGTGTTTGTTAACGTTAACCAAAATAACCGTGAAGATGTAATTCGTATATCGAAATTCCCATAAGAAACGATGGATACTGATTATTCACAGTCTGGTGTTTTATTGCTGTGACGTGATTTTATTTGTAAAGGTGTTTGCTACTTCACACGACACAATACATAGGGACAATTTTATTAAGTTCATAATGTCTCTCTCCATAATTTACAATGTAGATGATGAAGCATCTTTTGGGTTTTACAATAAGACGTTTCATTTGCTTAGTTTGCAGTCAAACTCAGTACAAATACCAGAAATTAGTTTCCGCCAGCGGCATCGCCCGCGTGATATTTTTATAAATTATAGAAATCGGTCCAGTAGTTTTTGAGTTTATTCCTTACAAACAAAAATACAAATCAATTCTATTTGATTGGGATGAATGTGCAGTGTTCAGAATAAGATTCTTAGTTAATGCAGACTAAGAATCTACTGAACACTGTACATTCAAGGGAGCATTTTTATTCTTTCGATACCTCTTAAATCATAAATACACCGGTTTCAATATCATACCAATATGGAATGTTCACAGCAGCACGAAAATTTTAGCATTTTATTACCTTCCCAAATATTACCATGTAACAATGGCTTCGTCATAAGTATACAATTCATTCTTCATTTATATTCAGGTAGTGTCTTGTTAACCGGCGAATTTTCCACCTGGAAGTGTTGCGAAATATTCTCCATTATGAAGACCGCCTAGTAAGGATATGGGCCAGCCTGTCCCATCCTTCATGTCCTCCCTCTGGTTGTCGCCGTAAGCCGAGGTTCGTACCCCACAGGGGGTGCCCTTAGCGAGCGTTTACCTAGTTTTAATTAGCGTAGTTGAACAACCCCTGTCTGGAGGTTTTAAGTGTAGTAGCTTAAGGCACTCACAGGAAAGCCCGGTTAAGTAGTCATGATCTCAGAGGTCAACTACGAGATGCCCCACCTATTTTTTTTTTTTAAATATGGAAATAGGAACAAGAGACAGTAAGTCACGAATCACTGATCTGAAATAAATTCTGTACTATTACATGAGCAATAATTTGTATAATATATATACAAAATTGTAATCACGTTCTCCAAAATTGCTCTAACGATTTCGAAAAAAGTTGCAATATAGGAGTTTACGGGGGCGAAAAATCGATCTAGCTAGGTCTCATATCAGAGAAAATTCGTTTTCTCATTTTTCATAGCCTCGGGAATGTGATACAACGTTGGTATACCTGAACGATATGTTTATTTATTTTCACCCGAGCAGAGCTCGGTCGACTAAGTACTAAAAGATGAAATGACATGTATGACCAGATGTATGAACGTGAACCAAGCAAAAAGAGTATGTAAGGATCGTAGCAGGTGGCGTTCTGTAATTTCTGCCTACCCCCATGGGAAGGCGTGAGTATATGTATGTATGTAATAGGTCAAAAAGATAAGCAAAAAAGGCAGTCTTTGTATGGTTCTAGACTAACCTGGTGTCAGAGTTTTAAAGCCACCCATGAGCTTCTGACTTGGCTTCACATGCCATCGAGAAATATCTCTCAGGCATGCCGGTTTCCTCACGATGTTTTCCTTCACCGTTTTTGAAGCAAGTGATAATTATATAATACGCACATGAATCCGAAAAGTCTGAGGTGCGTGCCTTGGGTCCGAAACTTCGAACTCAAGACCTGGCAGTCCGAAGGTCACACCACTAGGCTATCACTGCAGAGGCAGTGTAAACTGTTTTGTTGTAATTGTAACTAGTTCTTGGCTCAATTTAATATGAAGACGTAACGTTATCACATCAAGTTCCGAATTCGTGGAAAATTAGTACATACGTAGGAACGTAAAAGTTCCATCAAAATAAAGAGTTGAGAAACAAGTCTAAACAAATAACAGTATCAAAAGAACTGTTACAATTACACGAAGATTCGTCGCAAACAGTGCGAGAACGACTCATACTCATAAAGTGCACTTTAATTTACATTCCCACCCGGTCGGTAAAACAAACATTTGACTAACAGAGAAAACGCGATGTGTGTGGTAGGTACGAGACTTCACAAAAATGATAGTAACAGAAGATTCACTAGACGCAACTGAACCCAAAGGCACATACGCAAATGTGGTCTAATTCAAGTATCGAAGGCAATCTCTTACTGGATTGAATTGGAGTCGTCAGAATTTCAGAATCAAGCACCACCTTGATGTAGAAAATGAGAAGTTTTGAATTCTATGTGTGCATGTGTATTTTAGTGCAGCACCCGGACTCTGGACAGGCTCAACAACACACAGACACAACTGTCATATAGTAATTGTCATCAGTACATGATTCTGAACCCCCTTGCGTTAAAATTTTTCGTCGGTTATTCGGTCAGAGGGGTTCAGAATCATGTACTGAATCCATGGTAACAGTTTTCACGTCGATGTCCCTGCCACCCTGTAGAGATGGTGTGGATTCTTACTTGAGAAAGTGCTTTGAGTGCCTCCACAAATGTATCGGAAACTGCAATGGCAGACTAGTACCACTATTACAGTGTTAGATACTAACCTAGCCTTGTTAGGAATGGATTTTCTGAGGCTTCCCATTCATAATAGAATGAATCACCGCTGACCGCGGTTTCGCAACGGCCAGCTGATGACAACATTATGAGGCTAAGATATTACGGATACTGTCTAGTTTGGCGCCTTATGCGATTTATATTGTGGTAAAGAGCGCTGTTTGAGCTTCATTTTCATGTTTCTCTTCCTATTTTATCTATTCTTATTGAAAGTTGTTGTTGGATATAAGGATCATCTATTTCACACACGTTTTCTATACGCGTTTGCTGTAACTTGACTTCAATCACAGTTTTTGGGAACAGCTAGCATGATGTTGAGAAGGTTCTAAATAGGCTAGTTTCGCATTCCAGAATTGGTTCAAGAATATTACTCATCATGATCAGCCTAGCCTTTTCCCAACAACAAATATTCGAGAATTTGGTGAACCAAGTGGTGGTTTGGTAACACAAAATAATAATTTCACAGTAACAACAACATAAACCAAACAAGAACATAATAAATAAATAATAATCTCAACGTCCATAAAGAATTTGAGCACGATGTCGAAATATTTCATCAACAGTATTGTTGCAGAATTCAAGGTCTTGATCTTGACAGTCTGCAAGTTACAACAAAGCGGTTGCGATGAATTGAAATGTTCATAAAAGAATATAATGAATAACAGCTGTGAGTAAATTATATTGAAGTGATGGTAGATATCGTTATTTTAAATGACGAATTTGAAAATGTATCTCTTGCAACTGATGCAACCCTTATTAAGGGAATCTTATTTAACAATTCTTTATTTCTCCGACTTTACAAGCACACATAAATTGAACATCATTGTTTGTTTGTTGATCGTATCATTCCCAAATCACTTCCATAGCTTAGCTTAGCCTTTTCCCAACAAAATCAAGGAAGAGGGGTTGGTTTTCAGACTTGACAAGCAATCAGTCTATCAGAAATGCTACATGGAGATAAACCCATCTGACCTTCGCTACCTACTTCTTCTACACCTTTAACTTTAAGTAATTAAACAAAAGAAAAACGTGATAAAAGATGGCCGACATCAAATAGCACAAGGCGTGATGATGACAAACGCGAGAAACAAAAGACACTTGATACTGACAAACTCAGTAAACAGAGACGGGCCGTCAAAAGATTTCTAGAGCGGATAGCGATACGAACACTCAAAGAATATAACACTTTTTCATTAAACGAGTTGCTATGATACGATATGACACTTCTACGTAGCATACCTTAAAAAGAAAAGAAGTAAAATACAATTTCTCATATAATAGCTAGTGCTGACCATGAAGAAGAAACACGTGATGACAATACTGTCAAACGCCGTTTCATATGAAACATTATAGAGATGAGAGCTGCAATGCACTATCCTAATATGCCTGGTCTTGTGATAAGAATTTCCCTTAAATAAATAAATCCAAATCAAGAATCTAAAAGTATAGCATCAATAGAAGTTCAATTTAACTCGTCAAACATAAGCATATTACGTAATTTTAGCACATGTTTAAGTGCTCGAAGTCATTGTTCTCGTCATATTCGCATTACAACGCTTATAAATTCAATCTATTGTAACGGGCGCTCCTACTACATAAATTGGTCGAAGAATCTGGGTTTCCGGGATGACGTCAACCTCTCCTAGTAGCACATTGAAGATCTACATGCGAGGTTCAATCATCATCTGCCTAGCCTTTTCCCAACTATGTTCAATATTGACCATATATTATGCATTTGTAAAGTCTTAATTTGTGTGCTTTACAAGAAGCACACAAATGAAGACCTAACAAATACACCCACATTTGGCAGTATTAGGTCACATGTATTGGAGAAGACTTCAGAATATTGAATTTAAAGATCGCCATTTTAAGTCTCATAATTGAGAATCATAGGAGCATCATATCATTGAGGAGAGAAAATCATAATTTGTAAAGGAAGCGCTTGTTAATAGTCAGGACTTGACAGTCTTCAGGAGGATTTTGGAATCCAGAAATATTTCAAAACAAACCATTGTGTTTAAAAGTCAACAAAACGTGTGGGTATTGTAAGTGAAGCGGACCATGCGATGCACCGTTTTCTCAAATAACGTTTACGATCGCACAATCGATGACCGTTTTGAAACCACCGTAACAATGTACATACTACATACGTTCTCTGCCTACTTATTGAAGTGCCGTTACCGAACTAAGCAGAATGTTAATGAGTATTCAAAATAACGTAACTTATACCTTCTGTTGTGTCATGTGTGAATCCGAACGCGTGCCGCCATTTTTGTTTTCCCACGAATATTGCAATGGACGCGTGTTCGAATTTCAAATTCTGATGTAGGGAGGGGAATGCATGACTCGTGTGTGTGACTACATTAATGCAACCGGTTCTCTAAAAAATCGTTTACAAACTGCTTATAGTAGACATTATATGTATTACTAAATTGTCAACGTAAATGATCGTATTGTTTCTACAACAATTACGCATTTTTCCCTTCTAACAAAAGCATGTTAATTCACACCCAAGAGAAACCAAGCGTAAAATAAAGGTGTTAAGTTAATTCATTAAGTATCGCCCTACATCGCTCTTGATCTAATTTCACATTGTGATGCAGTTCAGTTTTCACACGGTTCCGTGAAACGCCGTGCTGCGAAAAATTAGGTATGTGTCACGGTATAGCTTGAATGCTGAGAAAGTAATGCACATGTCAAGCACAATGCACTAATATAATGTCTTTATATCCGAATCGTTATAAAAAACCGGATAGAAAAATAATAAGATAGTTATCTTGTGAGTTGTGCAAAAAGTCGATGAGGCGCAAAAAGTACGAATCACGAAAATTGGGTTACCGGGCTTTGTAACGTCAACGTGTCACTACACTATTTGGAAGATAACACGCAAAGGTGTAACTGTACAGCTTAGTCTTGATGAAAAAAGATTTTAAAAAAACTATGAAGTTTAATTAAAATCGGTGTTAGTTTAAAAAAAGGAAATAGTGTTTTAAGGTAGAGACTGATTTAGACTAGTCAGCCCATTATTACGAATAAGATGATAAAATAAATACTCATTATATAGATAATGCGTTTTTTATAGCCTGTAAACGAGTCTTGCAAGGTCTTAAGTCAGAATAAAGTTATATCTAGTTACTAAACACGTTATTAACCAAGCTAATGGATGGCCTTTTTATATCGTGTAGACTCTAATGCTGCTTGATTTGGTCATCATCATTTATGAATCAACAGAACATTCACAAGAAACAAATTCTAAAGAAAATTAAAACGTTATGTTACGAAATGACAGATAAATTAAAAAAAAACAAAAGTTCCAAATTCATAATTGCTTCGTCTCAATTTAGCCTCACAGCGTATCGCATCCAATCAATGCCACGATATTTAGAGCACGTTCGATTTTTAAATGAAGAAACGTGTTGCTAATAGAACTCGATTAGTTACTCGAATGAGTCTAGCTCGCTATTTCTCGATTACATCGATTACCTAACAAGTCGGTTGCATCTCGGTTACCTCATCCGCGCTCGATTCCGAAGGTCACTCCTTTTGCCTCGCGAGAATATGTCTTAGTTCGAGCTTTTGTTTAGGTATTATTGCTTGCATGGAATTGTTATTATTACTCGTGTATAGTGAAAATTACAGAAAATCAACTAAATAATAAAACATATAAGAATAACATTCATTTTTCCCATATTATCGTATCCTGTTTTGATCGAAATATAGATTAACTTACAAGAACTCCTGGTAACGGTAAAGAAAATGATGCCGGAAAAGCAATTACCTGAAACAAAAGATAATAAAACATAAATTAGACGTAAATAACAAATAAAAATAAAACAAGATAAATCTGAACTATAACAAAACAATAATGGTGTTTAAAACAAAGCTTAACGAAGTTGAACAAAACGAACTAAGCTCTAGGAACATTTAAAATGATGGACAACACTAGAACATAAAGAACGATGATTGTCTTTGTCTTCCTCCAGGCCATACGCAGCTTCCGGTACTTTCTACCGAACGGACATACATAATACCGACCATTTATCATTAGTAACAACAATATAATATGTAATTACTGTACCTGGAAGCCGATGCTATCTATGGCCAACTGTTTGACAATTGTTTGTCCAACTAACGAATGTTTGCTCTAAATCTGATGATATATAAGACTATGTGGGCGATTGCCTACAGGTACAAATCACTGTGTTTAGATCATGTTTAGATTTTCTCGGGTTTTAGTATCGACGTCCGTTTGACCACAAGTATGCTTATTAAGTCAAGTTTATGATGCTCTTTTATCGTTTGAACGTGAATGCTTTCTTTTCCTTACGTTTCCGTGAGCTGGGGAAAATCCATATTAAATGTGACACAGTTTGCAAAGAAAATATTACGCTAGAATTTTTTAACGGTGCGTGTATGCTCTTCATATATACAGGGTAAATTTTTCGAGTAATTTGACATTTTTTATATTTTTAATGAAAAAAAAAAATGACAAATAATTCGAAAATTGCTGACATTTGCATAGAAGTCAAAAGGGGTCATTTGGCTGTTAATGACCTCTCCTACATCTCCATAATGGTTTGCCGACATATAACCAATAACCCTGTTTATTCCCCGAAAATCTTCATTAAATCTCTTTTCTTATGGTTTTGCGGAGATACAGCTAAGTTACATTACTAGGTAAACTTGAAACCAACAAAAAAATTAGGTGGCACTCCGGGAGTGCCGACAGAAGTGAAAACTTGAAAAAAAATCGGCATGCGGTAATCAACACGTTGATGTCTTTTACTCCACGGTGTCGGTAAATTGCGTTACAGTGTCGCAAAATCAATGGTTTAGTCCCATCTCAAAAATGCCCAACGCACCTAAAGAAGTTTTCACTTCACAAATGTGCTTCACCAGTTAAACAAAAAATATTTAATCATGTGAGAGTGAAACAGCCCGTTCCTGTTTTCAACTGTCTGTATTTATTAACTGCATCAAGCAAGCAATCGTACAACTGTCGTTTCCGGATGCGACCAACCCAAACAAAAATTCTCCTTTGTCTTCGTTCCGCTAAAATGTTTGCACACGAAACACGTTTGTGCCACTTGAAATGGATCCCGACCAGCCAGTTTTAAAAAGGCTAGTGTCAATAGAGGATTGACCGCATCGGTCGATGAGACTTCTCACATAAAACGTTCGAAAAAAGAAGACAGGATTTAAAATTCTTCTTTTGAATAACGTCTTGAAGACTTCCACGCAATTTTCGGCCAGCGTCAGCCTTTGCATATCCAATGAGTATTTTATCGGTTATATTTCAAGTTATTTCCGAACACCACGTGCAAACGACAAGGCTTGCTGACTCATACTTCCGTGGAACGAATAGATTAAACAGCATTATAGCGATTACTGTTTCTTACAGAATATAGGTACACGATACGCGGCCAAGCAATGTTTTCTTGTTCACTGAACGTCTAGAAGTGCACGCGAATCATTTTTTATTTCCATGGAAAGAGCATAATTGCTGCGGGTTTAACAAGACTTTGTTTTCGTATGTACAATTGTAGTAGAATACAATCATCGGTAAATCCTGGCATTTCTCGCCCCAATAGCCAAATTCTCCATTACTCACTATGATGCAATTATCTGTTCTTCTACCAAGACCCAACTTCATTATTGGAATGGAAAATATCTTCAAAATCGTTGGTTAACTTAATTCATTTTTAATTGCAATTCTCATTACAAAGGTCGACCAGTTCGTCTGTCATTCTGTCGTGTCACAAAATAAAAGTAGTACAAAATGCCCACGCAAGATCATGCAATTTCGGCCAATCGATTCTGCAGTAAGTACATTGGTTCCGTTTAAAGTTACTAACTGGTGTCTTGACATGATGGATCGTGATCGATGATGGGGAGAACCTTTTTTGGAATAAATTGTTTTTGTTGAACATTGGTCTCCTTGTCTCATCCTTGGTCTTGCTAACGGGCCAAGTTTTTCGGGAAGTCATTTGTATGACCGGCCGTGGCCTAAAACTTGACCGAAGGAAGTATATACTCTGACCGTGATTTGAATGACACTTCTGCAAACAAATTTTATGATACATAATAGTCATACACGGATGACGTCACGAACCAGATGTTGCAATATTACTGTTACTTTCTTGCAAAATGTGTCCAATGCAAGTATGTGCTTTTTCATGGTCAAAGCTTATGTGAATAAAAACTCTATTGTATTAAATTTCTGATTATACGAAGGATTATATAAACAAGGGTTTACTGTGAAGTAACTCATTTTGTATGCCAGAACATGTTTTAGGTGTTAGTCACCAGTTCAAAGGCACCTGTATAATATGGGAATGTTGCAGTTAGTAACGTGTTTTAGAAGTCATTATATAACATTCTGACAATGTTTAATTAACAATGAGGTGTTCTAAAGTAAATTGAAAACGTTATTCAATTGCCTTGGTCATAAATGTCTTAGCCCTTTTCTGAGTCACTGGACAATATTTTCCTCGATATGATATTACTTTATGACGTCAGAAATTTCACAAGTCAGAGACCGGTATTCTACAGCCTGTTTGCCTTTGGGAAAAAAAAATCATAACTATAGGTCAATATTTTTAAGTGACTCCATAAAGGAAATGGTTCGCATTTTTGACTGTATTTCTGTCTTGCTGTTTCTTCTAATATCGAATAGTTCGCATAATCAAATCTTATACATTTTAATTTATTATCTAGTTCTAATTACCTATCATAAACTACTGTTTTTTATTTTAGTTATTACCTCTTTTTAATTAGCTATTAGCAGTTCCGGCAGCTATTGCATCTACATCAAATTGCATCGTTCCGTCTGCGGATTCCGAGTCCGATTTCATCGCAAGGTCATGCATCCGCAATCTCACTAATTAGAAACAGTATTAATTAGTTTCATATCAACGTTCTGTATATTTCTGAGATTATTTTCTGTGTATTTATGAGCATGAAGAAATTACAAAAGTAGTTAATGTTACAGATAAGTACGTATTGGTGTTTAAAGAATGTTGAAAATATGCTTTGATAAAACAATGTCTTTTCATGATGATGGAAGATGGTATTTTCAGAAAAAATAACTATAGTGAAGATAGTGTTAATGCCATAGAAGAAGAATAAACAGCAGTTGATAGCACAATTTTACATGTTAATGACGTAGAATCTCTTCATTGGGAAGGGACAGTACCTAAAGGAATAGCATTAGCTTAAGTATAATCAGCCTATAATGTTCCCACTGTTGGGACACAGACCTCTTCTTCTCTGTGAGAGGGAGTGGACCATAATCCACCACGCGGGCCCAGTGCAGGTTGGTGGAAGTCACATGTCTTCGAATTTTTTGGTTTTAGTACATGCAGATATCCTCATGATGTTTTCGATGGAATATACCTGCACTAGCATGAGTAAGTCACGCGCTTGAAGGACAAATGACCTGGCGATCGCATCAGAGAAGAATTTGATACGGAAAGCCCAGAAGAATGTTACTTTGAAGAAAGAAGATTAAAAGCCAGATAGTTTTCCAAAGCCATCAACAACAAAACTGTTCTACATAAAAACATCGATTGCAAAACGTAATGAAGATATCGGTCAATCAATCGGTCGGATCAATTCACAGCACGCGATGATTGATATGCAAGCAAGTGTAACAGGTAAATGTATCGTGAGAAATTAATATCGCGTGATATCTGCATCAAAGTGGTTCAGCAGGAATATAGGTAAGATGTTAAGAGAGCATTCTTAATTGATCTAGGCTGGCTTGTAACAAGAGGAAAGGAAGGAGAGAAAATACCACTAAGTAATAAAATTGTTTCAAATGAAAGAAAGAAACATAAATAGGTTTGTTTGTCACAGAAACACGTGCATACATAAAAAGACAAGAATTATCAGAAAACAACAAAAAGTACATAATAAATCACGAGCATAACACAGAAATTAGTCGGCAGCTGCACGACATGACTGTGACAAGAACCATGACTCAGCATGATGCTGTGCTATGGGGGAGCGCTGATTTTCAGTGGTCCCCCGAAATCGATGCGATGCTCCGCTTCTAAGCACAGCTGTGGTGGAAAGCTAGTTTAAATAATCTTTCTAAGCTTTTATATAGCTTTTAACTTGTTAGTACGTCACGAAAACACCGATTACTAGTGCATGAATGATCTTTATTACTAGGTATCTATTCTCATTGCTAACCTACATCAGCATAAGCTAAAGCAGTGGTTCTGATGCTTCTTGTGCTATTTGCGGTTGAATGCAGTTTGGCTGCATTTTCTTATCTGTCATCGTCACATGTCATCTTTCTAAATGTTTGTAAGTCATCTTTCTCTTATCACAGAATCCTGCCTATTCGAGTTTTCACATCCTGCTCATCATAATAAAAGTGTGTCATTAAAGACGAGTGTGCCTCATTTAAATAGAAATTAAAGATTAATTATAACCTATGTTATTTGATTAATCGATTTTAGATGGGCTTATTAAAATTCATTTGAAAATATATTATTATTAGGTAGGTATGTTGGAAGGCCTCCCACAAGATGGACCGATGACCTTGTGAAGGCCGCAGGAATCCGCTGGATGCGGAAAGCACAGAATCGGTCGAAGCGGCGGTGCTTGGGGGAGGCCTATGTCCAGCAGTGGACGTCTTTCGGCTGAAATGATGATGTTTATCCGTATTACAAGAGGTCAGTGGGTGATTTGCACATCCTCCTAGTACAAATTAAAGTTGTAAACCAGTTAAAGCACATATTTTAGTTTTGTTTCTGAAGAATTTCGTAACCTACTACATACACGAATAAATGTGTCAGAAATTGCAATTGTGATTCTCCATATTAAACCTTGAATGCATGAAGTTCAATCATATTTTACGTTTTATGTCCATTCTCTCGATATAACATGTCCAATAATATCCATAATTCTACATTATGTATGGCCTTCTTATAACCGAATTCCGTGCGACCTGTTCTTGTTCTTCACATTCAAGAATATAAGGACTAAGGACCGTCTTTTTAATTACGAAGTCAAGGGCAGCTATCAACATATATCATTATAAATGTTATACTAATCCACATAATTATTATCTAGAATTAAATGCTTTCATTCCATCTCAAAGCGCGTTACTCTCACAGCATTTAAATATTCACTGTGAAACGGAAGTAAACACTAAAATGTGTAACGAATGCTAAATTTTTCGAAAGTATAACGTGATCTGTTTTTGACTCTAAAAGTAACTATGTTTAATTTCCTCTTTCATTTTATAATTGGTTTGTTATTATTTTTGCATCCTCACTAAATCTTTACTTACCTAATTACTTTGCTAACATTTAGCACTTTCCTTAAACCTCCATCTTCTGTTTCATTATCTATTTTTTTTTTGACTATCCTTCTGTATAATTATCGTTATATCATTATTGTATCCAATGGCTGTCTGGCACGTCTAACTAATTAATAAAGACTGTCGACAGATTCTTAGTTAAATTACATGATTGATGACGATATCATATCAAAATGCACGCATATCTTGAATGATGGTCTATTAAGATAGGCATGTGAAGTGAATGATCAGTATACCAATTAAATGTTTATAGAATCGAAGCTGATATACCCAGGATTTTGTAATATCTTCGATCTATGTTTTAGAATGGGCAAACAGCTTCAATTTTTCTGACTAACTGACCGCCTCTTTGACAATTTAGAAGTGTCTAAATGGTTTAATTGAAATAAATGCTTTGAGTTTGAGATGATACCTACAAAAGCGTCTAATGAAAATATTTATCACTCAACAGGTTCTGAACATCTAATGTGCCAGTGACTCAAACATATATAGATATTATTCCGATTCTATTCTTTTTAATACGACTTACATGTCAGTAATTTCCACTCAAGCGTAGAGAGAAGCCATGGAAAATCATAATATCGTACTTACATACACCTACTTTCTATATTTAGAATCAACCCCTTTTGCATTGCGTAACCAGAGCAGTAGAGCAAAAGTAATAAGAATGAATAGTATGCTGCTTCACATGGTTTATACGACTTTGGCAAAATATCGATATTTCTTTATTATTTGTAAGTAGATAAATATAATACACATAAACCTTCTGGAATAAATACCGAAAGACGAATAAGATTGATATATATGTATACATTACTAAAACAAATGAAAGTCGAATAAATACGGATAATCTTGAAGATCTACAGATCGACGATCTTGTAATTCATATACAAGTGAATTTATGTTGAACTAAATTGCAGAGTTCAAACATACAGGAGGTCACCACGGCTATGATCGGTAACGGTTTAAGAGTAATTGAAACTACTATTGACACGGATATTGCACTATTGATCATGAATCTCAAGGAAGTAAAAACGCTAGCGCAATGACTTGGATATGGTACAACGGTACGAGAAGGTTGGGAAGAAGATGAATATAACTCTTATAGGGACAAACATTTACCCAGTAGTGGGAAAAATTGGTTTAAAACATGCAGAAAAGTCAAAACTAATCGATGGTCAGCAGCAAACTAATATGTGTAATCCTAAGCACGACGATCTTAGCAAGGTAAGGCTATATATGTATATAGTGGACTGATAGGCTCATACAGCAGTGCATTTCCATATGCTCATATTATAACTACAACAGTTACAATTTCCACTTTAGAATTTAGTGGTTAATATCGATCGAACCGATTGATTTCCTGGTGTCGATCGATAATTATAGCGAGTACTACAAATGCATATATATCATTAAGCGACTGCACTAATCGTGCAACAAGAACAATAGATACTAACTTATAAGTGATTTTGTTATATTATATGGAGCTAACCTTTTACAAACTGTGATATAGTGCTTGCTTAATGACAGACATCTTTTGATCTTTATCTGTGATGATAGCTTCGTGTTCATCAACACTGACAGCTTGTCCGCCCACTTTATGCGATTTTTTTAATATCATCGATCATTTGTTTATTTTCAGTGTGTTAATTACACGTTGTCTTTACCCTGAATGTAACTGTTCAGAAGGTAACATCAGACAACGTATTTTGGAATTTTTACTGACTTGTAACACGCACGTTTCTGATACAGCGAGTCGGTTTAGAATATTCATAGCCTAGTTTGTATGGTTATTTCTCATATCTAGACATTGGAGCGTTTCAGTTCTGCAGATTTAATAAAGGTTACTAGCTTCAAATGATAACTTGCTAAACGTTGATCCTTTATCTGCTATGGATCATCCATCTCTTTACATCAGGCGAGATCGAATTCAAAAGCATGCCCATTGCACATCCCGCAATTAAAAAATCTCTCATTTTACAACAAATCAAATTCCAATTAATGTTGGTCTTATAGTTATAACACTTAATCCCAATACCAATCACAGATTAAGCAAAGGCTTAACCTAACAAAGCACAGTTTATCGTGATCAGTTAGTTAAACAAACTAAATTTAACTGCAGAACAATTTCAATTGAAGTAGACGGCAATCGCAATAAACCCCGGGCTATACACACGGGTGAAAGTCCAAGTACCCACAATTATCACCTGTTGTGGAACTTGCAGGAATTGCCGTGTCCTCCGGCCTTATTGCTCGGTAATCTTGAAGCAATCAAATTAATTTTAGTTTGACACCTTTTCCTGTGATCAAGTAGTGTATGGTCTATGGTTCGAGTGGTGCTTTATAATTTATGGTCAGGCACTATCATTTACGAATATGCCTTGAGGAGTTGGATTTAAATTAATGTTCTGTTCTGGGTAATTATTTTGTGTCGCAAATGTATGTTTGTTACTTCCGGAGAGTTTTTGTTTATTTATAGTAGTCACAAATAAATCAGTATTAACGTGTCTGAATTAGCAATATCCTCGTGTGGATGGAGGATGTCGTCTAGCAGTCGCTAGACGTTTGAGATTTTTTGTTTGTGGTTAGCAAATGTTTTTGGAATGACATCTGCTCGATCACCATTTTGTCCCTAACTATTAAAAAGCCTTCCGCGAATTCCCAATACATTATCTCTGTATTGCCTCAATTCAAAGGATCAGATGTAAATAGTTCCAGGTAAGTGCTGTCTGTGATAAAAGTTATTTTTATAGCCTATAACTTGCCTATAGCATTGTGGAGACTCAGACTCCGAATGGTGATGTGACTCTGAGATGACCCGACATGTTTTCTAACTCCTCTGATCGGGAAAATAAATCGTACAAAACAAGTTTAACCAGAATTGATTCAAGTGCGGAAACGAAAATTCTTTATGCTCTTTCGATCTCAGGTTATTTAAGATACATTATGTGATATTCCTTGAAACTGATTAGGTATTCAATAAGGAAGAGTTTTCCATAAAATTGCTAAAGGATCATAAAATCGGTGACCACTAGAGGAATTACCAAATTTATTGATATTTTCGCACATTTGTAGTTGCGCTGAACGACTTTAGTTTGCATCTAATTGCATCGTATAAGTATACATAAAACAGGAAATCCAAGCCCAAGATACCAAGAAACCCGTTGCTTCTTCTTTTGCTAAAAGAAACAACTACCTTCAAACCCCATAACTCACCTACAAACAATGCTATAACAAATTCTCCATCGATTTTCACTTACAAATCTCTAAAACAGTTTGCATCACCTATCGGCTGAAGTATCTCGAATACCAGCGGGTCTGACCCCGTCAACCTGTCGCTGCGATCTTTATTACTTTGCCAGCTAAAGTTCACTCGGTTCCCTGCGCAGGCGACCGCTTGCGAAATATCCCTCGATATCTAAGAACACGCCTTTAGGCCGGGACTACATAAGACCGCGACCCGATTTGTGAAATATCCTAAACGATTATAACAAACATGGTTACTAGAGCAAACGACCAATTGGAACCGTGCATCTAGCTTCTGACGTTTCATAAGTGCCCATGTAGGTTTATGTGAAATAAAATATTTCTAATTAAATTTAAATTTTGAATTGAAAAAACAGCCCCTGCTATTCATGTATTATGCACATAAGCCTTTCGGAATAAGTTCTCTAAATGATGGTGAAAACCAAGTCAAAGTCCATTGTGAAGTTTAGAAGACACACACAGCAAGCACGTTAAGCCGTTGGTCCCGACTGTCATTCGTAGATCTTTGACAGCCGGTACGGGTCATCAGAAGCCCGAAAATCTGGCAACCAATGTCTTACCAAGGGGTATCGTATTACCCAGTAACTGGGTTTTGGAGGTCAGATAGGCAGTTGCTACATGTAAAATACTAGTATTCAGCTGCATTCGGTTAGACTGAAAGCCGACCTCAAAAGAGTTGAAAAAAGGCTAGGCAGATGATGATGATTATCATGATGAGATAAGTAAGTTTCGCCTTTCGCTAGAAATCCTTGATTTTTTCTATTATAAGATTGGATTTTGGAACAACATTGGTGTAAACAAGTATCGTCAGCAATAACCATGTTACCCATCAGCGATTTTAATAGGACTTCAAACATTTTTACCTGCCTGATTAGTAAGTCGACGTTCGCACAGACGTAATAAAATCACGGCGGGATTTTATCGCGCACTGGATTTTCAACCCTCGGTGTTAAACTGAGCGGTGAGAATCCAACGTACTGGGACGCACTCTCGTCCCATCGCGTTGAAAAAACACACTGTTGGATTTGCAACTCTCGGCGTTAAGCAGATCGTTGAAAATCCAGTGCACGAAAAAAATTGCCGCGATTTTATTGCGTCTGTGCGAACGTCGGCTTAAAAAGTTCTACAGTTCTACTATACATGTTCCACAACATTATCGCTAGATAATGTATAAAGCGACATATGCCACACCATGTAAATCTGATTTCGCCCTCCCAGTCTCAAAAATAGCTGGCTAATGTAGCGTCAGCGTCACCTTAAATACAATCTCATTTCATTTGCGAAACGGAACAATGGGTTTAAATATTGGCAATTGTTTTTCAATAAATGTCGTAAAACACGCGTAAGGCACCTGTCCCACCGGGTCGACGGCGCGTTGTGTTCCACGCGCGCCTCAAAGAGATGTCAGCAGAATTGACGGGGTCCGCTAGGGCCAATGCCTGCCGGGGGTTCGAAGAAAACCGATAGGGAAATCGTGGCCCCGGCAACAGGGCAACCGAAGGAACACGGGTGGGTTTTAAAGTCAGTAAGAGTCTGACACGCCCTCCCGCTCCGGCCAGAGCGGGAGAAGTTATTTGATAATTTCCCACCCAAAAAAAAAAGGCACCTGTCCCACCGCCAACGAGGAAGCGACTAGCTATCAACAATTTTCTCGCTCAAGAAACGTACAAAAGATTAAAGGACTCGTAGATATGAATGAATGAATGCATATTATATATATTAATAGTTGATCGCTGACTGTTCACATTAACACCGCAGCCGCCGCCGACGAGTAATAATTTGTCGCAGCCACAAGAGCTATCAAAGAGAGTAATCGCTCAGCGACGCTCACTTACCTGGCAGAACATTCGCTGAACGACTCACACTTAGTACATACTAGGAATGTTACGGAAGTCGTTTTACCGGAACCATAACCGGAATCGGAGATTATAAATTTGTTTGACCGGAATCGGAACCGGAACCAGAGTCGAAGGTGGAAGTAGAAGAAAGATGTGTTATGGGAAGGCTTATTGAAACAATTGAAATTTAATTCAGTCTCTCTAATCAGTCAAATATTGGCGATAACATCCACAAACAAAACAATAAACTGAGACTTCGAGCGCGAGCGTGTTTAAAATAAACTAAAATTACACTGGCGACGAGTTAAAACTTGGTTTTACGCGCTCTAGTCACGTGCATCGCTGCGTTTCGAACTTCGATATAACTCCGATTCAAAATTATCGAAACCGAAGTCGAAATCGGAGGTGTAAAATTATTCGGAAGTTCCGACCTTTCGGAACCGGAACCGAAGCTCCGTAACATCCCTGGTACATACGCATACCAGCGAGTAATCGCTGGCCGCCGCAGCGCACTCGCAGCTCATTACTCGCCAACTCGTTTTTAGTTACTAGCCCTACTCGCTTCTCGTTAGTCGTCGGCGCGCTGTGGGACAGGTGTCTAAGAACTAAAAATGAATAAAGTTGTGTCATTATGTTTTATCTTCCGGTAAAGTAAGAAAATAAATTGGGTTGTCTTGAGACAAGTTGTCTCGTTACGCCTACGATGTGTCTTGTCAATGATTGTGTTGTAGATATGGACGCCACAGATTGTGAAGAATGTAGTTGGAAAACTAATCAAATATTATATTCGAACTGTGTTAAAAAATAATGGAAGAATGAAAATCTATCTGCCAAGCCTTTTCCCAACTATGTTGGGGTCAGCTTCCAGTCTAACCGGATGCAGCTGAATACCGTATTAATACATGGAACGACTGCCTATCTGACCTCCACAACCCAGTATCTGGGTATTCGGGTTTCTGACAACCCGTAACGACTGTCAAAGATCTACGAATGACAGCCGGGACCAACGGCTTAACGTGCTTTCTGAAGCATGGAGGAGTCTCGGTATGTTAAGATGGTCACCCATCCACAGACCAACCCCGGCAAGCGTAGCTGAACCGTGCGGCTGTTATTTCTTAGCCACGAGCTCCTCGCTCCTCGTTAAAAAATAATGGAGGAATATCAGGAATTAAATCGACAAATTGTATTTAGTGAGTGGATTTTGATGGCAACCATAAAACACACGCCAGCTAAAGCTGTTGGTACACCGCACGCACCGTCAACGAAGTACGACAGTACGCAGAATCGACAGTACGTCAGTTACCTGCATAACCCGACCCCTCTTCCATTCTTGTTCTAAGAGGGGTCCAGGTAATGCAGAGTACTGACCGTACATTTACTATATGGCAGTGTAATTTCGTTCCTTGTTGTGAACACAAATCGTTAATCACCATGACTAGAAAGGCGGTGACTACCAAGATACCTTGCTCGATAACGAGGTGCCAGCAGTTGTTGCAGCTGAGCACGTAGCTTTAAATTCCCCGACTAATAATCATGATCAAAACTTTGATCCAGCCCGTCCCATCCTTAATGTCCTCCCTCCGGTTGACGCCCTAAGCCGAGGTTCGTATCCCACAGGAGGTGCCCTTAGCGTTCACCTAGTTTTAATTAGCATAGTTGAATAACCCCTGGCTGGAGGTTTTAAGTGTAGTAGCTTAAGGCACCGACAGGAAAGCCCGGTTAAGTAGTCATGATCTCAGAGGTCAACTAAGAGATGCACGCCCTACATAAAAAAAATAAAAAAAAACTACCGAGATAACGACTAATATGGAAATATTGAAGAAAAAGATATGTTGTGACGACCACAAATAAATTCAGATGAATGAGAGGTTTCTAATCACTTATATTATTTACTTAATCAACAATCGGTACATGTGTATCCGCGGCAGGGACTGAATTACCCAAAAATTAAGGTACCTTTAAATTTTAGTATGACGTCATACCGTTAAATAAGGGTTACCGAAATATTTCGATACCGTTCTTTTTTTGAGTAGCGGATTTTTGAGGTTGGTAATGCATACCAGTATATTTCGGTAGCAGTACCTAAACCTTAATATTTTTTTTCTTTGACGCACCGCCGCCACACTTTGTCTGTCGTTCACTTGCTGATTGTGTCTCAGTATTGGTTTTTATTTCCGATCGGAACGACACGACTGCGTAAGCACCCGCTCCGCGCCGTCTCGCATGTTTTTCGATACCGAAATCGTGTGTAGGTTAAATAACGGTTTAGCCCAACCTTTATTTTTAAACCGGTACCGGCTTTTTTTTTGAAGTATTTTAACCTTTAACCGTAACCGCTTTCAGTCCTTGATCCGCAGTGATAGTTCAATTAGGACTTCCCCGCATCTTTCCCTCGCGTAGCTCTAGGATGACTACGGCGTAGCACTGACGTCATGACGTAGCAGATGACGTCATGTTTGTTACAGGTACCCTCTTGCCTTACCTATTAAAAACATAATCAAAACAAAGGTCCATTACCAAAACATTACGTGACAAAGGTATCATCACACCGGTCAAATATGGCGTCACGTTTTACATACGACTTTATTACACACATTTACATAACCCTTACGCCGGCCCTGTTAGAACCTACACGGTGCAGTTAAAAATAAAATATTGATCACTAGCTTGTGCCCGCGACTTCGTTCGCGTGAAATTTCGGCCCCCAAAACAATGCGTCGCATCGCATCGCCCGCGCGCGCTATTACTTCGCTTTCGCTTAGCGTTCTTTCTGACTTATTTTCTTTTTGGTCAGTTACTAAGGCGATTGGCACACTGCACCGCATCACGCAGCGTAGCGCGGGGCAGCAGATTTAACATAGTACCAGTTTGTATAGAAAACATAAACTGCGCGCGCGACGCGCTCCCCGTACGCAGATTGTTTTCTATGGCCGCCCCGCACCACGCTGCGTGATGCGGTGCAGTGTGCGAATCGCCTAAGGGTCGTAGCGTAATTGTTAAATAAAAAAGCCTATATCAAATGCAAAAAATAATTTTTCAAATCCGACTGGTATTTCCTTCCAGAGATTTATTATATTTTAGTTTTATTATATATTACGCCAGCGGCTTCACCCGCGTGTTATCTTTATAAATTATATGCTTACCTATCCTATGTTACTCAGTGATAATACAGGGTGGCAGGGACATCGACGCAAAAACTGTTTTTTTTTTTAATGACCGATGAAAAATTTCAACGCAGGGCGTTCAGAATCATGTACTGAATCGATGGTAAAAGTTTTCGCGTCGATGTCCCTGCCACCCTGTATAGTATCCTACTGGTGAAAGAGTTTTTAAAATCGGTCCAGCAGATTTTGAGTTTATTCATTACAAACAAAAATACAAATCTTTTCTAATATCAGAGTAGAAGTGTAGATAGTATTGTTTACATAACCCCCCACACGCCGGCCCTGTTAGAACCTACACGGTGCAGTTAAAAATAAAATATTGATCATAAAGAACACGCGTAGAAAGAAAGCGATCGAAACAAACAATTTTGACAGAGAAATCGATATTAATTGGAATCGGGAAGGTAAATTGGTACTGCGACGCGATTTTCGATCAAAAAAGGTATGGAGAATTTTTGGACATCGAATTACGATTTTACTTTTCACATTCATATCTGATATACCAATTAAGTTTTCTTGCATTGATATGGCGACTTGAAATTGTAGTTAAGTAATGCATTAAGTTAATTTCAAGGACTGGTTATTTATTTATTTACAGATATAAGTTTTGTAGATAACATAGACCCAAATAAAGGTTCTCACGGGTAAAAACAGAAAAATTTATGAAAATCTTAGGATCACTACAAGCTTGCTCAGACCAAATAATGAAAACCAAGATATAGCGCTGTCAACAGTGACGTGAATCAGGTTTCGTAAACATGTGTGTACTTAGTGAGGTGTAGTATGATTGTACTTAGTTCTATTGTCAATGGTTGTAAATGTGTGCGTGTGAGCGTGTATGCACAGAGCGGAGGTGTAGTTTTGGCATGCTTCACTGTATTGTTCGGAGCGCTCTGTCTTGGTTTTTTATTTGATCTGAGCAAGCACGATATAAAAATAAGCCATATTAAAAATGAGTAACACGACACGCCCGATATTGCTAGAAATAAGGATACATTAATTAGTGATAACATTTATGTTGAAATCGTCGAAAAACTGTATCAAAGCAATCAAATCAATAAGACTAAAAGTAAACATGTCTTGCAACACTCTAAAAATAAATATTAATAACACTTTCGCTGATAAACCGGCCAAGCTAAGTTTTATCTTATCAACATTTTGGACTAGAATTTCCCTTGAAGGAAAAGTTGTGTGGAAATCGGTTCTATTATGGGCTTGTGATGCGGAGGAATGAGGAAAATGTCGTGAGGAAAGTTTTGAGTATGAATGTGGATGGCTGTAAGAGTAGGGGAAGACCAAAGAAACGATGGATGGACTGTGTGGAAGATGATATCGCTGGAAACGGGGTGACTGCCGAAATTAAGACTTAAAGAGAAACTAGCTGCGCGGTTTCACCCGCATAAGTCTCGATCCCGTAGGAATATCGAGAAGAAAAGTATACTATGTGTTAATCCAGGTTATAAACTATCTGTGTGCCAAATTTCATCCAAATACGTTCAGCCGTTTGAGCGCGAAGAAGAGACAAACTTACACACACACTCACAAACTTTCGCCTTTGTAATATTAGTGTGATATAGAAGAAAAATACTTACATGTTGCGACGACAACAAATTAATTAGGAGAAGGGCGAGAGAATGACGGTTTCCCTGGAAGGAAAATGTAAGTACACCCGACTTGTCAAGCTATACATTTCCAGTGTAAGCTGACCTCGCATTGTACAGATTTTTTAAAAATATTAATAATATTTTTATTAACAACAATGTTGACACAACAGATCTATCCTAAACAAAAACACAATGTACAAAGTTTAGAGTATTTTATAGATAGAGTTAACGACGAAGTCTGTTCTAGTATTAACTGTGTGACAGACATCGGCGCCTTCCTCCTACAATCATGATTTACTATTCGTTTTAATATAACGATACAAAAAAGTCCTCGTACAAATCAAGTTACACTCATTTTAAGTATTAAAATAAAATAAAAATTGGAATTGAATACAATTAGATTGAAAAATAATTTATTTGGTATTTTTATTTTAAGTCATGCAAGGAAGTACGTGAATGTGTGTGTGAGTGTGTCTGTACAAACAAGGGTGTGGGTGGGTGTGTTGGGGTGTGTTTGTGTGTGTGTTTGTGTGTTTTAGCGCTTATTATTTATGAATTCCTGGCGAACAGTCTTTCAGTGTCATCGTAAGTAAGACCCTGAAGTAGAAATCCTATACAATGGGAGATCTATAGCTGGAAATGTAAAGCTTGATGTGTAGCTGTGTGTACTTACTTAATAGACGTGGTTCGAGGAACATTTTAATGGGCGTGGCTGTTGGCAAGTTTGTTACAAGCTTGTGATATAAAAGTCATAAGGAAGCTGTTAGTCGTGGTCTAGCAGCAATGAAACTTAGGCAATCGAATGTTACTCTGACCTGGGTTTCGAAAATACTTATTAAACAGTCTAGCCAATGGCCTAACTCGATGGCATTTTACTCTGGTTCGTTTTGCACTTTAAAAAAGGTACTAGGATCTTACAGATAGTATTGTAGTTCTTTTTAAGAAACACGACGAGGTTTCAAAGCTTGAGGAAATGTAAAAAAAACTGTTGTAACACACTATTTTCATATCATAAAAACATACAGATTGTTTTTATTGAAGAAATCAATAAGTACACAACCATTACCATAACAATTTAGTTTCGTTTTCATTACTGGTAATGTACGGTTAATAAAACCAATTTTAATATTCTCTTACGTGAACTTTTACATCTGACTTACTTTCACTGGTTTTAAAATGTAACAATATGATGTCAGGTGACCTACAACTGATAATCTTGTTTTATTTTTTTACTAACTTCTTGCATTTTTTTTATCGAAGACATTTTTGTTGGTTGTTTTTCGATCCTGCAAGATACGGTTCGATTTTTAAAAACTTAAACCGCTTCCAATCGATTGACATCTATTCTGTAAAAATGTATGTGAAATCAGCTTGAAATTCATTCATAATATTTTATTTCACATAAACAAGGGCATTATGAAACGTCAGAATCTAGGTACACGGTTCCAATTGGTCGCTTCCTATGGAGAAGAGCCGGCCAGAAACTCCACGGTTACTCTTTTTAAAATAAATGGTTTCTACAATGTTTCCAAATTACAGTGTTAATAGGTATGGGAGGACAGTGTAGGCATATCAACAAGTATCAAGTACTTAGTAAAATAGAAAAAACTTTTTACAAAAAAAAACAACCGACCTCCAAAAAAAAAACATTAAAAAGTGAAAAATAACTTTAATTTCGGAAGTCGGTGTCTTGGGTTTTGTATTTTCGTTTTTTGCCACCGACTTCCGAAATTAAAGTTATTTTTCACTTTTTAATGTTTTTTTTTGGAGGTCGGTTGTTTTTTTGTGTAAAAAGTTTTTATTTTTCACTTTTTAGTTGTGGTACCTACCCCACACACATTCGAATACCACTACCTGCTACCAGTGACAGAAACTTATCAGATCATCTACATACTAAGTGGGAAAAAAATACGTATTTTGTAGCTAACTCAAAAACTATCCAAGCAAAGTTAATAAAATTTATATGGGACCAATTCGAGAGCACATCCTTTCAAACAAAAAAAGAATTTTCAAAATCGGTCCATAATTGACGGAGAAATCGGTGGTCATACATAAAAAAAAAACAAACATACGCGACGAACATATAACCGCCTCCTTTTTGGAAGTCGGTTAAAAATGGTCCACAAGTCTACAGCCTACAACGTTCTCACATTCACAAAATCTAAAAGAAAAGAATCTTTAGAAAAGATAAACAAAATAGTAAAAATAAGGACCTAATTAAACCAAATGACATGATTGCCACTACAACTGTAACAAATCTAATTTGATTAAAAAAAATATCTAGAATATTGTAGGTATATAAATTGTATAATGTCAAATAATGAAAAGATTATGTCAATGAAGTATGTAAAAAAATTAAATAAGATAATGATCGTAATTTGGGAGCAGTTAATAGACATTTACATTGTTATGCCGTTAATAAGGTACCAGGGAAGCCACATGTGCAGAAGGAATTATTGCCAAACTTCCTTGTCTTCAACGTAGTCTTTTATCTTATAATAATTATGTTTTTAATCTATTGCATAGCTTTTATCGCGGGGTTTGAGCGCGGCGACCGAATCAAGAATTTCCGTAACGTAACGAAAATAAAACCGTAACGAAAATAAAACCTAACACCCCCCACTCCGCCTACCATGTAATGACGGTTCCCATGACAACGTGATGTTGTCATGGGAACGTAATTTTTGTTTTATGTCATCACGTCATCATCCCAAGTGTAGCGTTGACAAATAGGAAGTATGGAGGTTACAAATGCTATGCAATAGCTTTACCGCGGCAGTCCCCGAGTGGCACACGTTTTTTTTTTTTGATAATGACACGTTTGATGTGGGTTTTGAACTTCCCATCGCTTAGTTCTGTAACAGACTTTGGCAACTTGTTATAAAAGCGGATACCGTTTATAAGAAATGACTTACTAGTTATAGTAAATCTTAATTTGGCTATCACAATTTCATGTTTACTACGTGTATTTATATTATGGATATCGCTTCTTATTTTGAAAAGTCCTAGGTTTTTGCGAACATACAAAGTGAAGTGAACAATCATCCTGCCTGACGCTAGAATCTAGGAGTTGCCAGGTCACTTCAACTAAATTTTTACGGTGAGATTTTGCAGTCAAAGGGTCTGCTTCAGTTAGCTTTCAGAAAGGTCGTATATTATGATAAATCTTATTTTGTATTAAAATTAAACGTGCCTTAGGTAGATACTCTTTTTATTGCTTTTATTTACTTTCATAATTCAAAGAATGTTTAAAGAACTCAAAAGTTAACTATCTCACGTTGTTTTTAACAATCCTTTGTTCAAATTATTCTCAAAAGAAAATGGAAGGAAGTAATCAGGAGTTTGAAGGATGTCCGTTCATCCCGAATGGCACCAAAGAGTATCTTTATCAGGCGTCATTATGCGTTGTTTAGTCAGTCACCGACCGGAAACACGATTGGACTTCGTATTTCCTGCTTCTGGTTTTTGTTTTACCTTATACATACATAGTGTTTCTATACAAAACCGGCCAAGTGCGTGTCGGACCACGCACAATGAAGGGTTCCGTAGTTGGGATGAATTTATCGCAAAAACCAACTTAACTTTGTAGTTGAAAAACATGTTCGTACATACGGAAATGAGAACATGTTTTTGCAACTGCAAATATAAGTTGGTTGATTATTACTCGTTAACTTGTAGAGCCTACTTAGCTGTGATAGTTTTCCTTTTAATTTCGTTATATAAACTACTGCCGTGATTTTTTTGACATATCCAAAACCAACCATTTAGCGTGCACTTGACTCTAACAAAAATTAGCACTTTAAAGCTTAATATTTCGCAAACGGATCCCTGAATCTAAAAATCGTTTTCACACACTCATAATGTTTTTTAATGACCTTTCCAACAATACATGCCAGCTTAAATCTATATCCCACACCATGGGATATAGATTTAAGCTACACTGCTTAATTCTAATTTAAATATATGTATTACTGACTAGGGACAGCCTTAAAACCAATCCAATAGATTGCCGATATTTCTAAAATCAGGCATTAATCACTCACATTTATTTTTTTCATTTAAAAAAAATCATTTGAAATACTAGTTTCTGCCCGCGACTTCGTCCGTCTTCCTCAAGAATTGGGATATCCGATTTTTTCAAATCCGACTAGTAGTTCCAGAGATTACCCCCTACATACAAACTTACAAACATACAAACAAACAAATTTTACTTCTTTATAATACCAGTATAGATCACGGTTGGTGAGACCACATCATAATCTAGCTAGCCTATTAGCTAATATGTAAATTAAATATAACTTCAACTGCTTAGTAACCATAAAATTAAGAAACCGTCCAATAACGTCTTTCTTATTAATCTGTCATTAAGGGGAAGATACTTGATTCACGTGTACTTTACCTATAATAATCATAATTCCAGTGGTCGCAAGCGCTACAGCTGAGCAGGAGGTCCTAGATTCGATTCCCAAGTCGGGCAAAGTGTTATTGGGTTTCCACATCAGGTATCTCTCAGTAGCAGCCCGTAATCTGGATTTTGTGCCCGATTGGTGGCAATAGACTCGCCCTCTATCATATCGGACTTGGCGAAATGATGTGTCCGTATGAATTGAGGAGCCATGTCTCATATTTAAACGCGGGTACTACCAATATTTAGTAGTAAATTAAGCGATTTTGTAGGCCCGATCCTGGAATTTGTAGTAAAATACTTTAAAAGATACACGACTTTTGCCACCTTACAACTCTAAAACTAGCTGACGGATATTTTTGAAAATTTGGTAGGATTTAGTAGTACTTATGCGTAATCTCTACAAAAAAAATGAGTTTTGTACGGCTGAATTTGAGATAGCTACAATGTTTTGATTTTTCATAAAAATCCATAAATTTCACCGCGCTGTTTCTCGGAAAGTAATCAACCAATTACAACATATTTTTAGTATAATTTAGTAGTAAATACGTTCTAATTTGTAGTATAAAAATAAAATGAAAAAACTACATAATTTCGCTAATACAATATATTTTATGTGGCTCCTCAATCCTGACGGTCTGTAGAAAATAAATGTACGTAGAGCTACTAAAGTAGTTGATCAAATCGGATAACAATAGCACCAATATTTAGTAGAAATTTCTACTAAATATTGGCGTAATCCAACATTCTGTACATTCAGTATTTCAAAAGATATTAACAAAATAAACATTACTTAAAAATCTAGTGTGGTACGAGAGCCCACGATCAAAACCATATCACATCGTTTTACGGCCAAAACCGTATAAAATCATTACTTTAGATGATTCCTGAACCCAACTCGGTGGGAAGTACCGGTCAAAAACGTCCCAGTTTTACGGAAACCTATTTCTGCTATGTCAAAAAAAATAAGCAGACGGTTTCATCACAATATGCCTGGGGGCCTTTTTTTTTTTTTTTTTTTTTTTTGGGTGGGAAATTATCAAATAACTTCTCCCGCTCTGGGCGGAGCGGGAGGGCGTGTCAGACTCTTGCTGACTAAAACCCACCCGTGTTCCTTCAGTTGCCGTGTTGCCAGGGGGCCACGATTTCCCTATCGGTTTTCTTCGAACCCCCGGCAGGCATTGGCCCTAGCGGACCCCGTCAATTCTGCTGACATCTCTTTGAGGCGCGCGTGGAACACAACGCGCCGTCGACCCGGGCTTGGTCCTTATCGGACGGCGAGCTACCCATTGCTCACCGTCCGCAAGCCCGCGCCTACGGTGGCCGGAAATCCTCTCGTGACTCCCGACGCCCAGGGCGTCTCCTGCTGCGGCGGTTAGGGGCGCGAGGGCGCGAAATTTGCCTTTCCCTCACGCGCTCCGTCTCCTCCTTCGCGAGCATTACTGCTTCGCAGAACGAGGTGACGGCCTGCCATTTCCTCTCGCTCCGTAGCATGGCCCGAATTAGGGCCGGACGCGAGAGATCACCGCCGCCGATCGCTTCCACGAGGACACGGCGATGCTCTGTCCAAGCCGGGCAGACCTCCACCGTATGCTCCACCGTGTCCTCCGGGCGATCCACACAGTGATGACACCCGGGCGTTTCCTCCCGCTTTATCCTGAACAGGTACCTCCCGAAACAGCCGTGTCCGGTGAGCACCTGTGTCAGGCGGAAGGTGAGGACGCCGTGGCGCCTCTCTAGCCACTCCTCAAAGAGGGGTCTTATCGCCGCAATTGCGGCGTGCCCAGCGCTGGGTTGCGACAATCGCACTCTCCATTCCGCCATGAGATCCCGCCGGAGCTCTGTCCGCTGTGCCGTCACTTCTTGCGGCATCGGAGTTAAGCCCCGGCGTTTCGCCTCCTCGCGCCACTCCCAAATGCCTGGGGGCCTACCACCAGCTCATAAAGCAGTATTATTTTAATATTACTTCAGTGTGGGAAAGAGATGAAACTCTACAGATTGTATAGCTCCATCACTTTCTCCCACTGAAGTAATATTAATATAATACTGTTTATGAGCTGGTGGTAGGCCCCCTGATTTTAAAAATGTACATAGTTTTCGTAATTTTATTACAAAAAAGTTTGTTTTCAGACATTTTGCGTGTCACATGTGGACTGAGCGCATTTTCAAAAAATGACAAAAAATTTAATCTATCTGTTTCATAGCAACCTGATTCCATTTTTTAAAATCTTTTCTATAGTTATTGAAAACCTGTTTTCAGATATTTTAAATATCATATTATATAACTCCAAAAACAGAAAGAACGTTTCGGAGTCGCCCGGCTAACGCGCGGTGCTTGTTACGCTTACGACACCGATGATGAGTCCGACTTATTAATTTTATTTCAATAAACAGTTATTTTCAAAGTTATCCACGTTTCATTTTGTCCAATTTATTTTAAAAAACCTTTCTATTTCAGTTAGATGGTTTCGGGTAAGCTCTTTATTAATCGTACTTAAAAACGATTTATTTTGAAAAATGATTTTCACCTGAATACAAGATTTTCAGACGGGTTGCTATGGGTTTTATTTTCTGCCCCATTTTTAATTTTCTCAAGTGGCCTTCTGGGTGTGACGTTACTGCATATACTGGTTTCAGAAAATTGTGTTTTCGGTATTTAAAATCTATCGTACAACTACATTCTGAAAATCAGACAGATTGCTATGAAACAGTTCAGTATTTTTTTTACATTGGTATTTCAAATGCGCTTAGCTTAGACGTGACGCGGAAAATGTCTGAAATTTTTGGATTCAGAATCTTCTGCAGTTATAGCCACCGACATTAAAATTTTCTTACGTTTCATGCAGTATGTAGGTTGAATCATTAATACATCTCCCTAAGATATATTTGTTCCATTAGAATATATCTCTTATGGAAAAGTTATTTTAGTTACCTGAGACTATAATGCAACTGAGGAATTACTAACTCATCCAAAATAGTCCATCCCTCTAACTTCCCGACACTTAATAGTTCAAGCATTTTTTTTTTGCTTTTAATTCTTATTTAGTTTTTTTGTTTGTTTTATATTGTTTAAATCTCTAAGTCTATATGTTATGTTATGCCCTATCCCTTCACATTTACTAACTAATTGATTATGTTTACATACCGTGTGGTGGGACCCTGGTGATCTGCGATACAGGTATTCCTAGTGCAGACACCAGTCTCTCACAAACTATTGTCACAGTTTTTCAAGTCTGTCTAAATTATAAGATGCCATTGCTTGTGAAGAGAAAAAAAATTATTTGAATTTGAGACTGACCTGCCGTAATCTTTTGATTAAGTACGTAAAAGAAGAAAAAAATACGTTACTAATCAGACAACTTTTTTATTGAAACAGGTTGCTATGAGACAGACAGGTTAAATTTTTTGACATTTTTGAAAATGCGCTCAGTCCACATTTGACACACAAAAATGTCTGAAAACAAACTTTTTCGTAATAAAATTACGAAACCTATGTACATTTTAAATATCAGACATATTGTGATGAAACCGACTGCTTGCTTATTTTTTTAAAGCAGAAATGGGCTCCCGTAAAACTGGGATGTTTCTGACCGGTACTTCCCATCGAATCGATTCAGAATCATCTAAACTAACGATTTTGTACGGTTTTGACCGTTGAACGATGTGACGTGGTTTTGGTCGTGGGCTCTTGTACCACAATAAATTGTTAAGGAATGTTTATTTTGTTAATATCTTTTGAAATACTAAATGTACAGAATGTTGGATTACGCCAATATTTAGTAGAAATTTCTACTAAATATTGGTGCTATTGTTATCCGATTTGATCAACTACTTTAGTAGCTATGCACATTTACTTTCTACAGACCGTCAGGATTGAGGAGCCACATAAAATATGTTGTATTAGCAAAATTATGTAGTTTTTTCATTTTATTTTTATACTACAAATTAGAACGTATTTGCTACTAAATTATACTAAAAATATGTTGTAATTGGTCGATAACTTTCCGAGAAACAGCGCGGTGAAATTTATGGATTTTTATGAAAAATCAAAACATTGTAGCTATCTCAAATTCAGCCGTACAAAACCCATTTTTTTTGTAGAGATTACGCATAAGTACTACTAAATCCTACCAAATTTTCAAAAATATCCGTCAGCTAGTTTTAGAGTTGTAAGGTGGCACCTCAATTCAGACGTCTGAATTGAGGAGCCACCTTAAAAGTCGTGTATCTTTTAAAGTGTTTTACTACAAATTCCAGGATCGGGCCTACAAAATCGCTTAATTTACTACTAAATATTGGTAGTACCCGCGTTTAAATATGAAACATGGCTCCTCAATCCATACGGACACGAAATGATAGCGTACATTATACCTTTGCATAACCCTTCGAGGATTGCACGTGTAATGTTATATAATAAGCAAAGTTTCAGACGCTACAAAATCTCAACACCAAGCCACAAGTGCTACGACTTTATCTATCCAGAATTGAACTAAAAGTATAGTAACAATAAAACGAAACAATCGTAAATTAAACCACACTCATAAACACGATTGGACACTTAAAATTTAAACACTGAGTCACGTAATATGCCGTAATAAGCCTTACTTTAGTTTGGCATAAGATAACTACTGTTTATTTTTATTTTATTTTAGTCTTCATTTAAATAATTTAAAATGCAATTTTACTTTGAATCACATCATCCACATTAAACTCTTTATATTTGCATAATCATAATTTGAAAAATGAAAAACGACTCAGCGCTGTCCAAAGTGATCATTGCTGTCATTACCAAATATCGTATCTATTATTTTCTTTCGATAAAATTGTTTTTCTTAATAACTCTGTTAGCAAATTATCATCAGATTTAATCGAATGCCTGGAAAACACCATTGGTTTCTTAAATTAAAACGATCAGGCAAAATAAGTTAAAGTTGATAAAATGATACCATAAATTGTGTGTGTTCATGATATTATTTTTAACAGAAATACCTCAAATTGTAATTTTTATTCGTGATTATGCAATCAATGTTAAAGCCTCGTGCAGACTGGCGCGACGCGACTCTAAAAAAACAATTTCTTAGAAAACTTTACAGTAGAACAATTATCGGTGTCGCGTCGCGCCAGTCTCCACGAGGCTTAATACTAACCTAATAATCTCTATCCTGTAATAAATGTATCTACCTAATAAATTCCACGCCACACTTGGCAGAATGTGATGATACCATTGCCTCATCTTAAGATATATAAAGTACCATGTTCGGACGAAAAAATTATTATCATTAAATTAATAAAAAAGTTAAGTTTGACGTGTATAAAATGTTGCAACAGTTGGTCTAGACACCAATTAAGTAAAAATAAGAAATTAATCATAGACAATGCTCTTAAAACTTCCAAGTTACATCATTACATTCATTACAGAGTATCGTAGTAAATCGTTTACCCGACCATTCCTCTGACAAAGATGTTCTCAACTTTAAAACTTTACGACAGCTATAAAACATGTCAATAAAATAGGAATTTAAATTAAACATCGATTGAAGTTAAATGATTCGTAAGATGTTTAGGTACTAATGAGAAAATTCTTTGAGAAAATACCTCAAATTGATTGCTGTTTTTTTTTCATTATTTTTATTAATTTATCAAGTTGACACGGAAGAGTGGAAGGTCAAAAATTGAAGAATAGAAGTGGATTTACTTATGAAATGAAACGGAAAATCCTGAAAGAAAATGCCAAATGCTCAAATTATGCCAATATTTTGTTTGCGAGACCTGTACCCTAATTGCGTAACTTATTTTCGTAAACAATTTTGCCTAATTTGTTTCATTTTGACAGTTCAACAACATTCATTGCGTTATTTACGTTGCTGAGCAGAATTTTTTCCCAACTTGTGAAGCAATGGATTATCAATCTGTTTTAAATCGAAACAAATTATGATTGTGTTGCATTACGCAATTAGGGTACTGGTCACAACGCTACTGTGGAAAGAGTATTTTCATTAATGTCGAGCCAATGGACCGATGAAAGAAATTGCCTGCTGCCGGAGACTGTGGAGTCGATATTACAATGTCAGATTAACTTCATATGACTTTTACGGAGTTTTATAAATACCTATGTAAAAAGACAGAAAGAGTTACTTTAAAAAGTAAAGTCTTCAGCAAAATATGATCAAGCAACGTCTCTAGCACTGCTTCCATACATTAGAATTTGTATTTTTTTTATAAATTGTTATTCATACATTATTTATTTTTATTTCTCTTTGCGTCCCGACACGAGCCTTGCCAAATATGACAACCCTACCAATGACCCATCTCAAGAACTCATCCTGGACCAAAAGGAGATAGTTTTTTTGGGCTCCCTGTATTGTAACATCTATTAATCGTATTTTTTACTTGGTTATTTTTTAAATAAAGTCTAACCGGAATCACAAAATCGTAATAAAAATAAATGTTTTGAGAATGCACTCAATTGATACAATTCCAGTTATGGTCGTCAATGTCATAAATGCATATATTGAAGCGTTTTTAATGATTTATTTAAACTAAACATATCTTTTAGTGAATTTTTAGGTTATAGTCGCATTTTTCAGTATTCCCGTTAGATGAAGTATAATTATTACTACCACTGTGATCTAGAGATCATAAGGAACAAATCAACATACGTTTAATTAACAGACGCCACAAGTTTTGGTGGGCCAAATCGCCGAACAAAAAAAACCTATCTCCTTTTTTCAAGTAAACTCATAATTTGCGTCCGTAATTTATTTGCCAAACATGTAAACAAACACGAGTTTTAGGAAAAACAACTGTACTTAGGGCCTACACATAAGGTTCAGTTTGCGATACCTATAACTTCATATTTTTTATGACATTTCCAACAGTACTAGTCAGTCTAAAATCAACTTTATTTACACTCACGTAAAGTTGATGTTTAAGTGGAAATATTAAAACATCAATTGGAAACAAGGATATAAAAACCTACATGGGCACTTATGAAACGTCAGAAGCTAGGTGCACGGTTCCAGTTGATCGCTTCCTATGGAGAAGAGCCAGCAAGAAACTCCACGGTTACTCTTTTAAAAATTATTGGCTTTTACAATATTTTCAAATAACAGTGTTACTAGGTATGGGAGGACAGTGTAGGTCTTTCAACAAGTACCAGCTACTTAACAAAATAGAAAATGGTCTGCAAATCTACAGTCCATTAAGTTCCTAACAGCGTTCTCAAATTCACAAAACAGAAAAAAATCCATTTAAAAGATAAATAAATTAATAAAAAATAAATACCTATTTTAAATGACATGATTTCTATTACAACTGTAACAAATCTGAATAATTATTGTGTCCACAAACGCCACTACAGTCACTGCCAAACTAGAATCACAAACAAAAACTACCCGTGTCTAACCGAACCAACTTGTAGCTATTAACGGAATCGATTCCACTCGCCGTGAGAACGTTCGACTGTAAATAATACGATACGGCCACTCGATAACAAATATAGGTTAACACTATGGTAGTTAAGTTAGTTGTGCAGTAGTCAAGGTTTTATGGAGTCTTAAGCAGTCAGGAGTTATTGAAATGAAAACTTCTTTAGATGCGTTGGGCATTTTTGAGATGGGACCATTGATTTCGTGACCTGTTACCGACACCGTTGAGTAAAAGACATCAACGCGTTGACTACCACGAAGCCGAGTTTTGTTCATCGCCATTGTTGTTTTGAAGTGAAAACTTCTTTAGGCGCGTTGGGCATTTTTGAGATGGGACTAAACCATTGATTTCGCGACACCATGACGACACCTCATTTTTGTAAACGCGATTGTGTTCTTTATTTATATTGTGTTACGGATAAATGTTCTATGCAAATATTTTTACTTTAAAGGTTTCGGTAATATTATTTTTTGTAAACGCGATTTTGCTCTTTATTTAGATAAGGTTACGGATCAATGTTCTACACAAGTATTTTTCTTCCACCAAGGCGATCTTGTTCAAGTTTTCACTTCTGTCGGCACTCCCGGAGTGCCACTGTTTTTTTATTATATAACCGACACCAGTAGTTGTTATGAGTCGTCAGAAGCCCGAAAGTCTGACAACCATTACCAAGGTGTATCGTGCTACCCAGTAACTGGGTTGTGGAGGTCAGATAGGCAATCGCTCCATTTAAGATACTGGTATTCACCTGCATTCGGTTAGATTGGAAGCCCCCCAACATGGTTGGAAAAAAACTAAGCAGATTATGAGAAGAATTAAAGTGAGCGACATAACATAACTCAAAGAATTGCCTAACTTAACTTCATAAGTGGCAGTGGGCGGGGCACATTATTCTCAGAACGGATGGCCGATGAGGTCGAAAGTTTCTAGAGTGGCGACCACGTACTGGGTGGCGCAGCGGGTTGGCTCACACAAAGTGGACTGATGACCTGGTAAAGGTTGTAGAAGTCCGCTGGATGCGAGAAGCACGGGACCAGACAATGTGACGACGCTTAGAGGCCTATGTCCAGCAGTGGACGTCCTTCGGCTGAAACGATGATGATGAGAACGATAAAAAAACAACTACTTCTCTAGCTTCTTGATAGTTCAAATTCAATTGGTTCATACTTAATAGATTTTAACGAAGGCAGTGTAGAGTACGTCTTTGACGTAGGAAGTTTAAAATGGATGTCAATAAACTATTGTAATGATTAATTAATAAGCACATAAAAAAAACTTGGTATCAATGTCGTGGTAATGAATAAAAAACTCATTTAAGTTTTTATAGCGTTTTTTTAATTAGGATACGTAATTAAATAAATCATATTAAATGACAAAGTCGCAATAAAATACACTTAAAGACTGACACAGGCAGGCGCGACGCGACACGGTACGACTCGACTCCGGTAGAACATTTTCCATTAAGTTTTCAGACTTTATTTTCTGTCGGCTCCCGCCAATATTTCCAACAAGATGGCGATGGCGCCAAAAACTTTCGTCTACAACAAACGATCGTTGATTCGATTCAAAAGAATCGAGAATCGAATCAGCAAGTGTACACCATCGAACAATGGCTTACTTTAGTGTCCCACTTACGCCAATCTTCATAATTCTCGATTGTGTTACTCATTCTCTTTAGATTGCCTTAATTCTTATCTTTACTGCTAGAAAGTTGAATTGAGGTCGGCCATCTTAAACTTGAGCATATTAGAGTATCATTAAAATACACAGTCATTATTGGATGATTCTTCTGTAAATAAGTAACGGTTTGTATTGAATTTAAAGAATATGATTCAGAAATATAATGTATGTAAGTACACGGGCAAAAAACTTTGTTCAAATATGTACTTAGTTTAAATTGTGATGAATGGTCAAAGTGAAATGATGCTTTAATTTTTATTATCTTTTTTTTTTGTAAACACATGTTTTGAAAGGTTTTTATTTCTTTTAGATTTAGACCCAATTTATTCATTCCAATCCATCCAATTTATCAATCAAGGGAAAAGAGTCAATTTAAAGCCGTAGAGGCTTTAAATTGACTCTCCTCCCTGGATTGGTAATACTTTTAGGGGCCACGGAGGACATTGAAGCTGGTACCACATGAATAAAAAATGGTACTATATGTGACCACAATAAGTAAAGGAATGTTTAAGTCAGTCCTTTTCTCTAAGGTGTACTTATGTGAAGACATCATATTCTTTTTTTTTTTAGGTAGTGCGTCTCGTAGTTGACCTCTGAGATCATGACTACTTAACCGGGCTTTCCTGTGGGTGCCTTAAGCTACTACACTTAAAACCTCCAGCCAGGGGTTATTCAACTATGCCAATTAAAACTAGGTCAACGCTCGCTAAGGGCACCCCCTGTGGGGTACGAACCTCGGCTTAGGGCGTCAACCGGAGGGAAATCATATTCTCCTGATCTGTTTTCATAAGTCTCAATTAACGTTATTTTGACAACCGTAAAAAAACCTCAAATAAGATAAGAGGATTAAGAATAAGAAAATTCAAAAACTCTTATATACACAACACAAAATTTTCTATCTTCTGTTTCCATCTATCTCAGATACTTTCCTTACACTTGAAACACGTCAATAACAAACCCGTAGTCGTAAACTTTATAGTCTCGTCTAGAAATCAGCTCTAAACTTTCCTGTATCTCAAATATCAAAGTCAAAGTCAAATAATTTATTTCAATTAGACACAAAAAGGCACTTTTGAACGTCAAAATTTACAAAAAATAGAATTGATTCTAGTCGCCCCTTCCAAAAGGTAGTTTTCGTATGGAGAAGAATGGGCAAGAAACTCCATCGTTACTCTTTTAAAATGTTTTAAAATATTTTGTATACATTAATTATATCATTATATGTGAAGACGATGCACCTGGAATAAGATTACTATACCACAATAGGCAAAAATAATTAAAAATGAAGCAATGACAGAAAAAAATATTATGTAATGGATACATGGTGTTCACATATTTTAAAAGCATTGTAAAAGTAGGTGCCTATACGATATTCCTAAAAAAAAATACAAGTAATACTAATAAGACAGTGTGTGAGTTCAAGTAATCACAGAATGTAAAATAAATGTTATAATAATTAATTACACAATTAAATTAGCAACCAGTTTGATTTTGTCTAGACTCTAAATTGTCCAATGGAGCTAGACCAGCATGCTTCCAAACATTCTTATCTAGGATATAATCAGCGTGTATAGTCCCATGCTTTAAGAAACAACCTGAACATTACGTTATCCATAGCAGATACGGGTTAAGTGCAAACATTAACCCTACAATTTCTCATTACATTAACAGTTGTTGCAACGGCAACTAGTAAATCTCAATGTAATGCAGAACAGCTCAGTAGGTAATGGTTAGTTTTGTAAGTAATGTTTGTTTAAGGTAGATCCGCAGTTGTAGCCCGCGAAATTCAAATTTTCTTACGTTTTTTGCAATTTGCAGGTCAGTTTCAGATTATATATAATTATAACCATCAGAATTATTAATACATCTCTCTAAGTTAGATTTGTTCCATTAGAACTTTTCCATAAGAGAAAAGAAAGGTTCCATAAGACCAAATATATCTATCTATAATTCTCTGTTATAGTTGCGAATCATAGTTTTATCAAGAGACAACTTGACAGCCTGACACTGTATGTGTTATATGTATATAATATGTAGTTAAACGATGACCTTATAAAAAAACTAGCTTTTGCCGCGTGGAGGTCGGATATTATCCCACGGGAACGTAAAACTGGGATAAAAAGTATTCTATGTCCTAACCCAGGTCATGGTCTACCCATGTGTCAAATTTCATCCAAATCCGTTTAGCCGTTTTAGTGCGAAAGCGTTACAAACAAACTCACTTTCGCATTAGTTAGGGTTACGAATTTCCATACAAACTTTAACCCAAACCTTAAAACTTTCAAAAATAAATAAAATTTGAAAGTTATTTATGGAACTTTTGTGCAAAATATCATCATGCCTCTAGACCCAGGCAGCGTTTACTGCGCGTTTTCTATCAGTGAATTAAGGAAGTACCTACAAGATATATTTTAGACCTTCACAATAAAATCACTGCAATAAGTAACAAGAGTATGTGATAATTAATAACTTTTAACATTTTGCGACAAAAAACTATTAGAAAATTCAATTTAATTAGAGCACTAACGAATCTAACAAAAGAACAAGTACACTTGATGGTAAAAGTCTTATCATCATTTTACTTAGCGTTGTTGAAAGGAAACTCGAAGCCATAAAAAGTTTTCATTTGCACGGTTTCGTACCAAAAACATCTCATTATATGAACAAGTCCTAAGTTTGAAACAACAAACTCCTATGTAGCTTTAAAAGGGTTTTAAGCACTCATTAACAAGTTCACTCGTGAAGGCGTGGCTGACCGACATACTGTTGCTAATTCACTTTCATACTAGCGACCGAAATAGACCGAACGATAAATTGTTTCATTCAATTGAATGAACCGGTCTCATTAACTAGATAATTTAGTAAACACTTTCGATTTTGGCGTTGTAGTTTTGTTTTAATGACCGATTATAATAAATTAATTATGTTTATGATTATCCGGAAGATTTCTTTTTAATCGTTCTGTTTGTCTTTATATTTTAAGCCCCTTTCGCACTAGAAACACAATTCTTTTAGACGTGGCTTTTAGTCCAAAAACACATATTAAACTACCCGCGACAATATACTAAAATAACAATCACATTTTTATAAAATTCACACATAAACACTGATACACTGGCTGATGCATTTTTACAGATTATTCCTGACGAACGGCTATCACTTAAATAATATAGCAGTAGATTGTAAACAATCGGGATTTTTCATTCACAGCCACCTAACCATAGATAATATTTTTATTATAACCATAGATAGAGTGTGGACTTGATTTAACAGCTGACATTGACAAACGATTTAAAGCAAGAATCGCATTTTGAAAGCTCCTCTGTCAGACAACTAAAAACAGTCCTAAATATTACGACACTTACTGAAAATAACAGGATTAATTATCTTCGCGGAAACACTGACATGCTTGATTTCGCGTAGAAATTGTTCAGAATTAGTTGGCAGGCTACTAAATCCTAAGTTATTTGTTATGTCGAGATCGTGTAGCTATTATCCCGCACTATTCACCAACCCGTACTGGGCCCGCGTGGTGGATTATGGCAGGGATGTAACGAATATCCGTATCCGCATCCGCAACTGCGGAGCATCCGTATAAATTGTGATATCCGCATAACATCCGCTTCCTCAACTTTTGATTTTAAAAGCTCCGCATCCTCATAATTTCTATGGGGGATTTTTGTTAAACTCGCCCCGAGTCAAATGTGCGGGCCGGAGTATGAGTGACGCATTCCTATTGCCTGAATTCGCAGTGTCCCTGTCCTATGACAGACGATCTACCGCACGTGGCAGTGGTGACATGATTGTGGTCATCAGGTGTCAAAAACAAGGGCAATTTTTCATACGACATCTGCATCCGCACCCTCATCCGCATCCTCAATAAGGAATTTGCCAATATCCGTATCCTCATCCGCATCCTCAAACCCGATTATCTCGATAACCTCATCCGCATCCTCATCCGTTACAACCCTGGATTATGGCCCGCTCTCTCTCACCGAGAGGAGGCCTGTGTCACACAGTGGGAAAGTTATAGGACTATATGTGTATTGGCTAAAAAGAGGCTCCACTAGTGTAAATACTGAAGAAGTTTCGACAGTCAACCATGTTAAAAGGCTTGCCGACGTGGCAGCTCTTCAAATTAATTTTGGCAGTTAAACATATGATGATCATCATTTTAGCCAAAAGACGTCTACTGCAGGTCATAAGCCTCCCCAAGCGTTCAATTTTGACAGTTCAAACATATGAAGCGGTGGAATATAAATTTTCTTCAAAATATTTCGGATTGTGATAAAAGTGTTTTACGAAATTGTAGTGCTGGGACACGTGCTGGTTAGTTATGAAGATTTGGCTAATTAATTCTCCGGAACCCACCAACAAACAAAGGTTCAATTCATACCTAGGTACATGATTCCTCTTCGAGATTATGTAGATTTAGTTGGCGTACTACCAAAACTTGGTAAACAATCGTTCTAATCAAGCCGTATTTGGCTTCCAATATAATCACAGAATTAATACAGTATCAGATTATTGTTTGTACAGTGTTTGCGTTGGTAATGTATTCAACGTGATAGTACGCTGTGGCTGTTTTACTAATATTGCTGAACATAAATATATTTGCTATTATAGTTGTTGCCTTTTAGCATGGCGGTAGCGGTCATTGACCTACATTTTCTACCACTCTTCATAAGAAAAACCGAAACAAAGTCAACTAACGTCCTGAATGGATATCTATCGTGATCCTAAACGTATATAACTTATGAAAAATTATACCTACATAGTTTATTGTGCGGGTTCCTACGAAGAGATAGTAAGGTAGGTAAGGGAAATGACCGCTATTGCCGTGGTAAAACGCAACAACTATAGTCATATGTCGGTTGCACTGTATACACGATGGAAACCTTTTTCCTTAATAAAGATGGTAATGAACTTAAACTATGTCATACAATAGTAGGTAGATACTGGAGGTCCCTTTCGCTTAATTTCGATGAGTGTGACAAAAGCATGAAAGTGTCATAATTTCCGAAAATTATGAAATGTTGTGACCCTAATTTGAATGAAAATTTCGGAGGAGCGCATTAATGGAAAAAGTACTTAATCATTTTTCACATCAGTTTAACGGTTGAGTTAATTATGTCAGTAAAAAAGGTAATTTAAATCTCATTTTACATTTTATTAAATCGTTTTTCGTGCTTATTAAATTACTCATTTACGCATATTTGACCTACTGTCGGTAAAATAACGTCTTTTCTCGTTTTTCTGCCTTCTCTCACGTCCCAAAATTGTTCTCAATTCGAATAACAGCATAATATGGTAGAAATCGGATATCTATGGTAGAAATAATGCTCGAATTTCAAATGATACATTAATTTATCTAGATGGACAACTCATGGTCCGCTGTCCTCTTGAGGTCGAGAATCGAGAGTAACTTTTTTTACAAAGAGTAATTTATTTCGTTAGAAGTACAAAGAGAGCCCAACATGGCGGCAAGCTCACGCTGTGAACAATATCCTCGCGAATATTATTCAAAGCCGGGTTCACTTTCGCTATCGTAATGTCGACCGAAGATGGCCGCCGTAGATTAAACTGTAGAGCCGAGAAATTGACCGATGATGAGATGTTGATTAAATCTGTTTTTATTCCGGAATGCCATTAATCATAATCAGAGAACTTCCTTTACAATAAACACCAATAAATATTACTCTTGTTTTATTTGTTGTAGAGTTATTTTCTGCACTCTGTTGTGTCTTAACTGTCGGAAATCATCTTTCCATACGAGCGAGTTAGTGTAAATATCATGTTATTCTAGTCGGGTGTACTAGGAATGATTAATGTGCACTAATGAACACGTTTTGAGGCGCGGGCGCCGTGCTCTGCGGCCTGCGCTCAAGCACGCGATACACTGGCAGCGGATCGCGCTCAACTTTCTTAGAAAATCTTTATTTTTTATTAGAATTGTGAGGTAATGACATAATAGGATGACAAATGACTTGCACTTTGTTGCAGGCTTTGTGTTACGGCATGGTTTTTCTGCTTTTCGTGCAGACTATGATGAAGAAAAATACGAAACAGTAGAGGTTAAGCTGATTAGTGGCAAAACAAGGGTTTTGGTTAATTTGGTTAAGGCTTTGGTTAAGGCTTTTTTTTTCGTGGGGAAATTTTCATGGCGACCCTCCGTCTAAGGAGAATGGAGGGTTATGTCGGACTCCTACCGACTAAAACCCTACTGTTCTTACTAGGTACTACACTTCCATGAGTCGGGGGGAGGTACTTATGCATTCGTCGCACCCCGACTGGTAATTAATGTGCGTGCAAGTGTAGAAAGACCACGGCTTTTCCAGTATGCATACACACGTTACATCATAAAACTGATTTACATCCGTCACATCACACTCTCAGAAGTCCGAAGGGGTTACCGTGGCCCCTGCCAACACACAGGCAACTGAAGGAACATGGGTGGGTTTTAGTCAGTGAGAGTCTCTCTCCCGCTCTGCCCAGAGTGGGAGAAGTTATTTGATAATTTCCCACACACAAAAACAAAAATATACATAGTTGTCTGGCATTTTTGCTGAACTGGGCCTTTTTGGCGCAGCCGTGAGAGACACTCCCCTGCTAGTTTCTTACATCGCACTTTACACTTTTTATTTTTTATCTGCTGTATACTTCTATTGTGTGGTTTTTAATCTGTGCTAAATAAATGTATTTTCTTTCTTTTTTGTTTTCTTTAAACCAATTAGTTACGGACCCTATGAAAAAGATTGGTTCATATTATAGCTAATTAAGGTTCAGCATTCAAGTTATTTAACTTAATATTACTTACTTTTAATAACTAACGTCGAAGTAGGTCGTAGGAACTTACATAATTAAATGGAGCCAGCATTAAGTGTGTTTAATCGAAGTGCACCTTACCTGAAATTCAAAATGCATCGTGTTATTAATCAAGTTATTAAATAAGTATGTTTTACATTGACTTTATTACGTGGTTATAATACTTGACAAACCCTTCCTAGTAATGTTACGAAACAAAATTATACATTGATGTGATATTTAAGTTTAAAAAAAAACATTAATGGAGGCGAATTTTTAAATAACATTGTTTTCCCAAATTTTGGGATTTACTTATTTTTTGTTTAGATTTCGAAAAAAAAACATATATTTCTTTGCTTATCTGTAAGTAGACAAAATACGCATAATGTCAAAACCTAAACTTCGAAGTACCGTAACTTACAACGAAATACGTCCATAATAAATTATAATTTACACACTCAGTACTTGTAGGTCAGTAACTCAGGCTTACGTAACTACAATCATAGTGTTTAGTTTAACGGAATCTCTAAAATTATGCGGGTAGTATCTCCCACGATTAAGTACCGTTCGGCGCAATGACATCACAGCTCACACGTGCGTGGGAGTCGGATCGATGCGTCTGCGCACTGCACTTGTCAATCACCTGTTCGGTTTTACAACTTAAAATAGCTACTGGAAGAGGCTATGAATATTTAGAATCAGTAGATATGCGTGTTTTGGTTTGTGCGCATTAAAATGGTTAACTTCGACACAAGATCAATTGGGTACCACAGTTGTATTAAAATTTTAATACAACTGGGGCAACTGATGCAGCCCACCGTACATAATATTAATAATAATATTGTAAAAAAGCTATCAAGTCAATGATTTTGTAAAAACATTGCATCGCATAGTACCTACACATAAAAGTGTAACAAACAAAATTAAATGACCTCTTCTTGGTCTCGATCGAATCAATAAAAACAAAGGCGATTGTTTTACCCGAAGATTTAGCAACCGCTTCCGACAAAGTTTAATTACAGAACGACAAAACAAAAGAACCTCATTGGTCACTTCCAGAAGCATCATCGGAGACAAAACATGGCGGCGACAGCTGTTCGAATTTTGAATGGAGAGCAAGCAAGCCACGAATTCAACGGCCTCGGAGAAAAAAAACGGTGGTCATTGATGCGTGAAGAAATCTATTTGGTGGTAGACTGACGTTGAATTTTATAGGAATAGGACTGCATTTTTGGTAATAGATGGTTTTACAAACCAATTTTCTCGTTGCTTTAGTGGGCAGTGTTATTGGGTTTTTCTATCAGGATTTTTTTCGTAGCAGCCCGGAGTCTGGATTGTGCCCGATTGATGGTAATAGGGTCACCTCCTATTACATGGGACTTAAACCTCTGCCCAACCCTTCGGGGAATACTGGCGTGATGTTATGTTTGTTTGGTTTGTTTGTTCTAAAGGACCAACATTTTAAGAGGATACAAAAAAAGAAAAACAAAATGGATCATTAAAAACCATTTATCGATGAAACTGTTTATAAAAAAAAACCACAAGGAAGTGTATGTTTTACGAGTTCAACTTTGTGGTCTGTGGATTTACAGACCATGTAAAAATTAAACCGACAGCTTGTTCTTTCATACAAGTTTCCGGATTGTATAAACAAAATGCCTGCATTTTAAATTAAGATTAATTCTAACAAACTGCCAAGCGTTGCATTTATGATATGACGAAAAGTTGATTTAATCATTTATTTTAAGGCCGCGCGTACTTTGGATGCGTTTTCGTACGAATTTCACTCGTACACGTACAACTATGGTCGTACGAATTGAGTGCACGCACTGGATACGTTTTTTTTTCCGTCAAATAGAACAAATCCCAACTAGTTCGGATTGTTTTCGAACGTCGGAATTATACTTACGACAAGCCGCACCCAGTCTGCGCGCTCCCTTTGTATTTGGAAGGTCGGGAATTCGGTCGGGATCGTTTGTGCATGTTCGTACGTGTACGCATTGGTGAAATTCGTACGAAAACGCATCCAAAGTGCGCGTGGTCTTAAGCTTTGTGTCGCCAAAAATAAAAAATAAAAATTCCTCGATAATGTGATTTCTATTGAGTAAGACTTAAAGCTTCAACAAAGCAATTAACAACTATTTTGTACCCAAAAGACCAGCACCCTATTTGTAAAACACAGTTTCAATCACTATCCGAGAGTTTTGAAGGATATTTCTAATTCATTGCTTCATAAGTTTAATAAATTCGTCTGCTCAACAACGTAAATAACGCAATGGACGTTGTTGAACTGTCAAAATGAAAGAAAATGCGATCAATTGATATTTTATGTGTATTACGCAATCAGCCCGCAGAGGTATAGCCAAAGTATTATGATGGCAATCCATTACCAAGTTTACTTAATAAAGCTGTTCTAAAAACGTCAGCAAATAGAAACAAAAAGTAATTAAGCAATCTAATCAAGATTCGCAACACGACGCAGCGACGACGCTCCGTGATGTTTTCACTTCATAACGACCTACCATCAATCATCATCGTGACAAAATCATTACGAGATAGTTTCCCCAATTTCCCGTGATATTTCCCAGGCTTTCCCGACCGGTTCTCGATGATTTATTGTATATCGATACAGATATCGAGGAAAAAATCGAGTTCTCTATTTACGGAATGTCAAATGTAGGGCAGTAGCCATGTACGTATTCTGTAATTTAATAGAGATTTTCTACTGAGAAATATCAATCATTGCTTGTGTTTTTAGTTGAGTAATCTATGAGTCACTGTTGGAGTGTTAATTGTTTAGTTACTTTCGAATTCCATTAACTGTTTGCACTCGTAAATTCTCAGATATTTTAAATAGACGAATGCTTAAGTCAGCTTAATTACACTTTCATGTATCTTCATCAGCATCATCCTTCTACCATTTTTTTGGGGTAGACCCTGCAAATCTTCTTCAATACTTCTCTAGCGGTCATCTCAGTAGACAGTCTCCCCATTTTAAGTCATCACATCTACATTTTTAATGACGTAATTATCTTGAAGAATCAAGTTCAACTGAAATCCTCAGGCTGCTATCGAAGGCAATAAACCAACATGCCCAGCAATCATACAATCAATCCTAACACGACATCAAACAGCGCACCATTACCAGATAAGTGTGATTTAGCAACCGCCAGACGAAGGAAAGGCACGCGGAGTCCAATTATATCACAAGAACCGCTAGCTTAGGCTCTAATGAAAGAAATGCCAGTATTAACGGGCCGCCGGTGCATCTATTACAAGCCTTAAATGGTCAACACACTCACAATCGAACTTAATTAGAGATTTCACGCGATCCAATACAGAATAGGGATGCGATGCGATTCGATTCGGTTGCGAATTCGACGTGCGACTTTCTGGATTGTTGATTGTTTCCCGATTTGTTGTTTCGGGATCATTAAAATATTTTATCGTATCTGTAAAAGGACTGTTTTAAAATTAGGCCTCAATAATTGATTTCAGCTATTTACTGTTTTTGGAGCTTGTTAAGTTCCTTTCTGGGCTATTTTCTGAAGTAATTTGCGTACATTACGATAGTTCCGGCTTCAGACTCCATTCAACATCCATCAATATCCAACCCTAAGCACGTATTGTAGTGATGTGGAGCAACAGTTCTTTGGTTCCCATTAAATTAACGAATCAAGATAAAATACCTCGAAAAAGTATTTCAGTGTACAAACTTGCGAATTTAATTATTTTGTCCTAAGCACAATCAATCGATCCCATCCCTACGATGAACCGGTACAAATACCATGTCACGAGTACCAAACAAGTTATAGTGACATCACTATTGACACATTTACCGATGCAACTGGCCGATTATAAATACCGTTTAGTGTAAACTATCGTTAATTAAACGCATTTGACAGAACATCGATGCTACGGCCTGCGCCGGCGCAGTGACACGAAATAGGCAAAACTTATGAGCCATGAGAAATGTACTAATTATAACGTTATGGGTGTGCACTTAAGAATTATGTGGGAGAATGAATTAAAGTGTTAAAGCACAGTAAACGTAGCGGTTTTCATACAAACAGTAACGGGAAAAAAGGTGTGGATTATTTTTTGGGAAATCTGAGTTGAGCTCTTTCGACACCTTCGTTTGTTAGACATTTCATCATTTATTTTGAAACTGTTACCAAACTGATCAGGTAAAAAACTACAAATTAATCTATGAGAGTTTAGTGTAAGAGACAACAGTTAAGTAAATGAGATAAGATTAAATACAGTATAAACAAAGAGAATTCGGTCACTAGGTCATCATCGCCGTTTGGTATTCGTTACAAGACATCGGGATGATTTGTAACCTTGTGACAAACGATCATAAATTCATTATCAATCCTCACGGAGCTACAAAAGTTTGTTGGAGAATTTACTTTCTCTTCACTTTGTCTTATCAAGGTTTATTAGGAAACCAGCGTCAGTCAGCACCTGACTGATATAACTGCTGAAATGAACCTTTTTGGCGCAACCGTGAGGTGCCACTATGAAAACACTCTATTTTTTTTTTGGTTTGTTTACCGTGCGTTTTTAATGAACTACACACATACATACATTCATAAACTCACGTCTTTTTCCCAAGGGGCAGGTAGAAACTACAGAACGCTACACAAGCACCGCTAGCAGAATAAATATTTTTCTTTCTTTCTTTTTTAACACTATCACACACACACCCCCACACAGCTCTCATACACACACATCTTCACAGCTTGCCTTAACCCACTGCTAGGTAGAAACGTCCTTTCTTTTATTCTAGTCATCTCAGTCTCTATCTTCACTCTTTCCTCCTACGCTCTCTCTCTTTTGTCGTCAATCTCCCAGTGATTCCTTCCCTCCTCAATTACTTGTCTCTTCATTGACTCGACGCACTCCTACGTCAGACACCTTTCTCTATTTAAGATCGCATCTTATAAACCAGTGCTTGTAATATGATGTTGAGATAAATAAAGATTTACGATTATGATTATTTTTAGTTGGCCACCCTGTATATTCTGGAGTACCTACATGGATTGCCGAGATCGAAAACATAGTGGAAAGATTTTCCAAAAATAAAACCACACACACAACTATTACGCATCCCTTCATTCTTTCCTCCCACGACTTTATGTCCTCAACTTTCCAAGGACTGCCTCCTTCCTCAATTCTCTATGGTGTCTTGTCGCATTTCTGGTTGGTCACCCCTGTTTATCCTGGCTTACAGGAATTGCAGTGTTTGGGAAAAAGTGTGGAGAGCTTGTTCCAAGGACTCCCTCCTTTCTCAATTCTCTATGGTATCTTGACGCATTTCTGGTTGGTCGCCCCTATATATTCTGGCTTACAGGAATTGCAGTGTTTGGAAAAAAGTGTGGCGAGCATGAGTGTGTGTCTCAAATTCTTTCAATGCATTGCTATTCCAATCCTAACTTAACATTCCAAAGATCACTTGTCACCTCAGGCATATTAAAATAAACTGCAATAACGCTACTATTACTTGCACTAAGAGGAGACACGACTTCTTGCCCAGTTGTTGATGACATAAGGCTGCTTCCTCATCGATCATAGAATGGAACTCATTATGGTCGGCACTCGACAGCGGATATTGTCTGTCACACACTGATTCCTCTTCATTGCACTTCCTTGATTATATTGTAGGCTAGGGGGAATAATGGTTTGCATTACCTAGATTTCTATATTACTAGGTACATAACACAAGCCGTTTGCCCGAAGGGATTTTCCATCGGCTAAAATGACGAACTTCCAGAAAAACTGTCATGCTATTTAAGGGATAACTTTTTAACCGACTTCCAAAAAGGATGTCCATAGCGTATGTATGTTTTTTTTTTTTTGCATGTCCGCCGATTTCTCCGTCAATTTTGGACCGATTTTGAAAATTATTAGTGGTCCCATATAAATTTTATTAGTTTAGCTTGAATAGTTTTTGAGTTAGCTTCAATAATACGTTTTTTTTTATGTGGATGATATGATAAGTTCTTGTCACTGTTATTTACATAGCAGGTAGTGGTATTCGAATTTTTGTGGGGTAACACAACTAAAAAGTGAAAATAAAAACGTTTAACAAAAAACTGAGACTTCCAAAAAAAAACACTAGATACAAAGTTAAAAATTACTTTAATTTGGGAAGTCGGTGGCAAAAACCGAAAATTCGAAACCAAAGACACCTACTTCCGAAATTAAAGTTATTTTTCAATTTGTAGTTTCTTTTTTTTGTAAAAAAAAAAAAATATCCCTCCTTTGTGCTCACCTTCATTATATCTCTAACTTTTGTGCCTGTGTCTTGTGGCTGTGCATTGTCTCTCAACAGGTGAACGAATTTTATTTAGGATTGTTTTATATGTACCTTTTTCATAACATGAAGGTCAGTAAGTGGCTTAATCGTCTACACATTCTACCTACTTCATCATCTGCATCATAACCAAAAAATGTCTACCGCAAGACATGAGCAATTTTATTTAGGTAGGTATAATCCACCTTGTAATTGCCTAACCACCTTTGATAACAATTCCCAGTACATTGAAACTTCACTAGGTTCAAACTATCTGTCACATATGTATCTAGACCTTGTCGTTTCATGACGTGTTTAACTTTTAGAAGTTCGGTGGTAAAGCAATGAAGCAATGTAGGGTTGCTGAATCAAATCACTTTCAATCTCCACTTTACCCATAGTTCTTGCTGCTTTTGCTTATAGTTTGCTTAAAGGTTCCTCAAATGCCATCACCACAAAATTGTCACTATCAGCACCATAATTGCACAATATTTTAATTGCGTAGCTTTTATTTTGAATCTACATTAGCCATAGCTGCATATGTAATAGTTAAGTTAGTATATAATTTTGTTATTTTTATTAAGTTAGTTGTAACTAAAAATATATCCATTTGAAAAAATAAAATTAGCAATTAGGGTGCAAGTCAGGATCGATTTAAATCATTACACATACTGCACTTAATCCTATCCTTATTAACTACCATTTAATTCCATAAATAGCTGACAAATTCAAAGCAAGTATTGAAGCTACCTCACAATCAAAGATCAATTAGCAATTAATAACACAATAACGGGCTAATAAATTAGAAGACGGAAATATAAATCTTTACGAGCCAACTAACTATTAAGAATACTATTAAAGTGTTACATAATAGTAATAATACATGTTTTTTTAATTATAGCAAGGCCAAGGGCGATTTTGATAAGTTGTAAATCATATGAAACTGTGTCAAAACATACGTAAAGGTAATCTACAATTTACGATAAAATTTGATTTTAGCTTTATTGATGTTCTGTCGGAAAAAAGTTTTCCTAAGGAAAATTGGAAAGTCCGCATTGACCCATGATGGGAATTCGGGTTAGTGATCAAAGTCATTATTATTATTTAATTAAGTTTATTCAACGAAATATTTATTGCAGCATAAAATGGTAAGCGGAAAACAGTTGTGCAGATCCAGAGTGCCATAAATAAACATATAACTATGACATGAGTAGGTTACAAAAATTAAACAGGTAAATATGACCGATTTAGCTATTTATGGAACATTGCGAGCTGGTTTGTGTGTTATTGAACTAAAATTAGCTAACCAGCGATCAAAAGAAACATAGGGCCATTGAATTCTACTAGCAATTGTCGTAATCGGACAACAGCAATATCAGTCAATGAAAACTAAATTAAAAAATAAGTCACCGTGCCAACCAGTGCAAACTAATCTAAACAACAACTTTATCTAACTGATTAAAATATTCAAACCCGACATTGGGAGATAATACTTTAAAATACTTTTGACATTGGAAGAAGTGGAGTCTAGTAAAAGTCGGGCAATTTAAATATTCTGTGGTGATAAAGCCTTAATCACTTCACTGGATAAAGTGATAAGACTGCCCTTCACCTTGATAAACGCGTAAAACGTCTACAGAGACCTTTTCGTAAAATGTAATAAAATACGATTGTCAGAAAACAACGCTAAATTAGGTGAGCAAAGAGATGTTGATCTCGTCGCCATCTATCTAGTATCTAGCCTTTTCCCAAATATGTTGCGGGTTGGGGTTTGGCTTCCAATCTAAACGGATGCAGCTGAATACCAGTATTTTACATGGAGCGACTGCCCATCTGACCTCCACAATCCAGTTAAGTACTGGGTAACACGATACTCCTGGGTAAGTCTGGTTGTCTGTCAGACAGGGTGCTGATCTCACCTTAATAAATCCTAAAGCACTCAGTGCAGTCGTCAATGATGTGACAGGGTATTCAAGCATCGGCTGATATACATAGTGGAAGGTAACGTGAGGCACGTCAATAAAAAAAAACAGTCGCACTCCGGGAGTGCCGACAGAAGTGAAAATTTGAACAAGATCGCCTTGGTGGAATAAAAATACTTGTGTAGAACATTGATCCGTAACGTGATATAAATAAAGAGCATAATCGCGTTTGCAAAAATGAGGTGTCGGTAACGGTGTCGCGAGTTCAATTGTTTTTTCCCATCTCAAAAATGCCCAACGCGCCTAAAGAAGTTTTCACTTCAATCATTTCTGACCAACACAACTTATTCTCTTCCTGCAGTACCCATAATAACTGTCTTTCTTTGTCTGTCGGAAGCCACAGAACATTATTTAATTGGGCATAGCTAATAGATTCAAGTTTTAAAGTGTTTGCCGATCAATTTCAATACCAGAGACATACAAATCTTGTTTAAAATTCAATTCTACCGTGCTTGTTAAGTGTCCACATCCGTTTTAAATATCAATCTCAATACTGGATTCGAAATTAAGCTCTCAAAAGTATATATGCAGAGTTTAATGCAAAACAAACGGAAAAAATAGTGCATTTGTTTATTGAAATAGAGTTCAATCCGCAATAATGATCATAATGGCGAAAGTGAGTCGGTCTGTTTGTTTGTTACGATTTCACGGCTTATGTTCTGACCCGACTTTAATTGTTATTGCCTGGCTTAGAGGTAATTTAGTACTTAATGTTTTCTTAATCAGCCTATAATTTTCCCAATGCTGGGACACAGGCCTCCTCTCTGTGAGTGGGCCGTAATCCACCACGCGGGCTCAGTGCGGGTTGGTAGATGTCACATGTCGTCGAATTTTTGATTCTAGGACATGCCGGTTTCCTCACGATATTTTCCTTCACCATTTTTGAGAGTGGTGATGAAATTATTTACACAAAGTAAACCGCCTGCCTTTTTTTTTTGGGTGGGTTATTATCAAATAACTTCTCCCGCTCTGGGTGGAGCGGGAGGGCGTGTCAGACTCTTACTGACTAAAACACACCCGTGTTCCTTCGGTTGCCAGGTTGCCGGGGGCCATGATCTCCCTTTCGGACTTCTTCGCAGCCCTGGCAGGCATCGGCCCTAGCGGACCCCGTCAATTTTGCTTACATCTCTTTGAGGCGCGCGTGGAACACAACGCGTCGTCGATCCGGGCTTGGTCCTTATCGGACGACGAGCTACCCATTGCTCACCGTCCGCAAGCCCGCGCTTACGGTGGCCGGCAATCTGCCTGCGACTCCCGACGCCCACGGCATCTCCTCCTGCGGCGGTTAGGGGCGCGAGGGCGCGAAATTTGCCTCTCCCTCACGCGTTCCGCCTCCTCCTTCGCAAGCATTACTGGGATTCGAACCCACGACCTACAACTCGCAAGTCGGGGCTGTTACCACTTGATATTATAGTGTTTAACCTAACAATATGTCGTTATTTATAAAAATATGATTCAGGAAGCGGACGATTATTATTTTTTCTGACAACGGCCTACCTGATGCTGCAGCTATGGTCAATAAAGCTTGTGATTAAGTTCTTAAACCCCAATTATAATCCAAGAAAAACGAAAAACTACGAGCAAAGCCACAGGCACTGCTATTACCTGTCTATCAATTAACTCGACCCGACTGCAGCCCACAATACTGTTTATTCTGAATAATACACTCGAAGGTTTATGATGATGTCATTAAATGGTCGTTCTAATTTATAATAAACTAACTTAATAAGCCAACTAGAAACTATATCCTGTGATGTATCGCACTAATTACACCTTTATTATATTACAGAAGCTATTTGAACCTAGAGCGAGGGAAATAGGTGCGCGTGCGACTTGAAAATAGGGTTTTCAGATACAAAAGTAGGAAAATAAAATGTTGATAAATAATTTGGCTGCATAGATTGTCATTTCGTCACCTTTCCCGCTAACTGTCGTATCTCACATACTGACGTATCTGCACTGACATTACCTCCGTGTTCAGAACTTTGTTTTGAAAAAGTTCTCTCTAATCGTCGTGTCTGTGTCGTTTACCGTTTAGAAGATAATCACGTATTTTGTTTTGCGTGAGTTTTGTTTGAGGGAAAAAATATTCTCACCACCTGTCGTATATGCACACATCTACAGTTAGTGAGTTAAAGATTAAGTCAAGAGCTGTTTATAAAAAGTTATTAATTCATTAATAAAGCCACAGCTAACGCAACTATATTAACATGATTGTAGCGACCGAAAAACTGTTGCCCTGGAAAAATATCAATTGCTAGTTACGACAGTTAGCGGGGAGGGCCACGAAAAAATACAGCATAAGTGAGCAAGGCATATCATTCTGTAATCTTTGATTTACTTACTGGTTGGTATTTGTACATTTTGTACTAATCCATCCACTATCCGCCCAAAGTTCATTGATAAACACAAAATACTCTTTTGATTTTTCTCTACAAATCCCACTCTTACAAAAAGTCGTCAAGACACATCATAAACTAATAAAAAAAAGCTACAGGTAAGCCATAAAAGCAAAACAAAAACGACCCAATGACAGCTCCAAAAGCATAACAGGTAATTGTCCTACAGCAGCCACTTAGGCAACCCTACCGGCCTGTAATTGCAGGGAAACAAGTGGTAATTACTTGTCCAACAGTGAACATCGTCACACTTGAATATAGCACATTATTCATTGAAGAAAGTGAGACCGCACTGACCCCCTGAGGGTTTTTAATTGATTTAATCGCAGAGATTAAGCAGGCATATACAAGTTCATAGAGCCAATGTAATTTTATTAAGAAAGTGTGTTAAGTATAGCATTATGATGATTATCTGTTTTGTTGTAGTATAATGAAGATTTTGACCTATTGGTGTTACAAACGTAGATTTCTAGCCTCGATTTTTAAGACGAAGAGTTAGTATACCCAAATCACTTTAACGTGGCAATAGAGGTCATTGACCCACCTACATTTTCTATCATTCTTTATTTCAAAAACTGAAATAGAGTTCGGTAACGTCCTGAATCAATATCTATCTATCGTGATCTTCAACATATTCCAATAACGAAAAACCATACACAGTTTATTGTTTGGGTTCCTACGGAGAGATATTAGGGTAAGGACCAGGCCCGGGTCGACGGCGCGTTGTGTTCCACGCGCACCTCAAAGAGATGTCAGCAGAATTGACGGGGTCCGCTAGGGCCGATGCCTGCCGGGATTGCAAAGAAAACCGAAACGGAGATCGTGGCCCCCGGCAACAGGGTAACCGAAGGAACACGGGTGGGTTTTAGTCAGTAAGAGTCTGACACGCCCTCCCGCTCCACCCAGAGCGGGAGAAGTTATTTGATAATTTCCCACCCAAAAAAAAAGTGGGCAATGACCGCTATTGCCACGCAGCGATTCGGGTATAGTTAATATACAAGAATAAAAATATCAAGGATTTTCTAATAGAAAAATTTTACTGGGAAGCAGAATGAAAGTAGAGGTAAGCCCCTATTTCATAACATTTTGCCTATAATCTCCGAAGGGTTAGAGCGGTTTCGCACTACGTCCGATCCGAATCCGAGAAATTTCGATCCGAAGTAGCCATAGTACTATTGTATGAGAGGTTGCGCACTAGATCCGAACCGTGTCCATTCGAATTTAGAACATTACCAATTCGGTTCTTGAATTCGGATTCGGATCGGACGTAGTGAGAAACCGCTCTTAGGCAGAGGTGTACCTATTCGTAACATCATTTTGCCAGTTGTTTGTTGTTATTTGTCTCGTTTTGTTTCCATTTTTAACCGACTTCCAAAAAGGAGGAGGTTATATGTTCGTCGCGTATGTTTGTTTGTTCGTTTTTTTTTAATGTATGTCCACCGATTTCTCCGTCAATTGTGGACCGATTTAAAAAAATTTTTTTTTGTTTGATAGGGTATGCTCTCGAGGTGGTCCCATATAAATTTTATTAACTTTGCTTCGATAGTTTTTGAGTGAGCTTCAATAATACGTACTTTTTCCCACTTAGTATGTGGATGATATGATAAGTTCCTGTCACTGTTATTTACATAGCAGGTAGTGGTTTACGAATTTGTGTGGAGTAGGTACTACAACTAAAAAGTGAAAAATAAAAACTTTTTACAAAAAAAAAAAAAACAACCGACTTCCAAAAAACACTACAAAGTAAAAAATAACTTTAATTTCGGAAGTCGGTGACAAAAAACGAAAGTACAAAACCAAAGAAAGTTGGAAGTCGGTTGTTTTTTTTTTGTAAAAAGTTTTTTAGACTAACTATTTATTCATGTATGTTAGTACGATATTATTTAGGTATTTGCTGCGTTATTAGAATATCAGCCGCGGTTCCATTACAGCAACTTTGACATAACTCTAACAGTATGTCATGTCGTGTAATATTTATGAGGCGCACTAACAATGCAAGTTTAGAGATAATGCACTCCGTATGACATTATAATAGAGACAACATGACGGTATCAGTAAATTAGCTTACAATATGGCGCTTTTGTCACTTTGTCATGATGATATATTTCTAGTGTTGTAGATATTACGGGGGAACTTCTATGAGGTTGGTTCGTAACGCAGAGTTTAAACCCTTTATTCATAAACGCTACTTAAAGAGACTTTTAGACGTCAAAAATGGTCAGCAGTGATAGTCTATTGGTGTGACCGTCAGACTGCCAAGTTATAGATATCGTGTACGAACCCAAGGCACGCACCTCTGACTTTTCAGATTCATGTGCGCATTGTATAATTATCACTTGCTTCAAAAAACGGTGAAGGAAAACATCACGAAGAAACCGATATTCCTGAGTGATATTTCTCGACGGCATGTGAAGTCAAGTTAGAGGCCCAAGGGCGACTTTAAAACTCTGACACCAGGCTAGTCACTAAAAGATTTCCGGCCACCGTAGGCGCGGGCTTGCGGACGGTGAGCAATGGGTAGCTCGCCGTCCGATAAGGACCAAGCCCGGGTCGACGGCGCGTTGTGTTCCACGCGCGCCTCAAAGAGATGTCAGTAGAATTGACGGGGTCCGCTAGGGCCAGTGCCTGCCGGGGGTTCGAAGAAAACCGATAGGGAAATCGTGGCCCCCCTGGCAACACGGCAACTGAAGGAACACGGGTGGGTTTTAGTCAGTAAGAGTCTGACACGCCCTCCCGCTCCGCCCAGAGCGGGAGAAGTTATTTGATGATTTCCCACCACAAAAAAAAAGGCTAGTCACTAACCACATGAGAAGAACGTCAAAAATATATGGTTAAACAGGCGCTAATCATTACAACTTTAAACAGCAGTTTTGAATATGGGGGCAAGAGTTTAGTCAATTAAAAAGGTTGACAGAGGGGCTAGCATAAGTCTGTAAGGCCTGAAATACTAATTAGATAATAGATTGTGATATTGTACAGATTTTAAAAATAAAAAATAAAAATATTTTTTATAATAATATTTAAAAATGTAAATAATATGTTTAAAAATGAAATAAAAGAATAAAATAATAATTTATTTGCACCTTCAAAAAAATTGGAGAATTGATATTATTTAATCAGTCTGCCGGCAATGTAATGAGGGGTACAGATTGGTATAACGTAACATAAAATGTAACCCAAATGAGCCGTCCAAATTTATGCAATGGAACATGAAATGTAACACAAATGAAAATTTATGCAATGCAACATGAAATGTAAAACAAATGAGCCGTCCAAATTTATGCTATGCAACATGAAATGTAACACAACAACAAGGCGAATTTGTTTCAATGTGTGTTACATTTCATGTTACGTTTCACCACTCTGTACCCCGCATTACATTGCTGACAGACTGATTAAATAATACCCATTCCCGAATGTGGTTTAAGTAGATCGGTAGGATAAGAGAGTTAGGCATGCAGAAAATGCAGTAATTCTAATTATTCTTTACAATCAACGTGCGGAAAGGCCTATTAATTAATTGAACACTCCTGCCAAACAACATTGTCTAACCAATAAATTCAATCAAATAACTTGTTATTTAACGCTCTATTGCACTGTAATAGAAAAATACATAATTATATTTCGAGCCGTTTGGGGTTGAAACCCTCGGGCCGTGCGTGGGGTTCGAGTGCTCATGGCCCGTTCAATGAAATCTGCAAACGGCTGGTTGTCACTTCCCGTGACCCAAGGGCTGGGGTTTACCTTGGCTAGAGGCTATAAGCATTGCCATACATCCTGGCAATGCCGCCAGTCTCTTTGGCATATTACCAGTTGACTGCGATGCGAAGGAATTTTTCGACGCTATGTATTAGTTTGTTCATAGAAAGAAAGAAAGAAAGAAAGAAAAATAGGTTTACTTGTCACAGAAACACGTGCATAATAAAAGACAAGAATAATCGAAAACAACAAAAAGTACATAATAAATCACGAGCATAAAACAGAAATTAGTCGGCAGCTGCACGACATGACTGTGACAAGAATGCTTCCACTCAGCATGATGCAATGCTATGGGGGACCCACAGCACAGCGCTGATTTTTAGTGGTCACCCGAAAAAAAGATGTACGAAAATAAAGTCAGGTTCAGTGATTTGTCTTTAAATAGGTAGGTAAGTAACAAAAAAATAAAATAAACAGTGCTTAGAATAAAAACGAATTTTAAGAATAAATATTATTAAATAACATAAAAATTAATCCACAGGCATCACGTATGCTTTTTTAGAATACACACATATTTTATTTGTATTTACACATTTCATTCATATTCTTACACGTAAGGCAGGAATTATTGGGCAGTTACGTGACTAATAAAAATGCCATATTCACACATACACATCGTAAATGTCATAACTTACAAATGTCACCGTGACAGCCCAACCCATTGGTCCCACTGTGTTATTACACTGGCTGTACTATTATTAATTGGGGGCACTTCAAAACTGTGAAGTGAACGTTAAATAGCAGGTTACTGGTATAGTAATTTAGGTAAAACTTGTAAATACATATAAGGGTGTTCATTAACCAGAATATTCGTAAGGTTAAATTACGATTATTTAGTTGTATTTACACTAGTCAAGCACCGGCTTCGGTCTAGATAGGAAAATACTTATATTTTGGAAAACGATGGTCATTTTCACAGGTTCTGTGCAGAAAAGAAGCTTCATATTATCTAGATTTATGCAATGAAAATAAGAATTAAAAACTCTCGTCATTCGCCAAATTGTGAAAATTTAGCTGTCAAACTAACGTCAGTTAGGAAACATGCTTTCTCATCCAACTGAACTTAGACAGTCATATTCTTATTTTGATTGCACAGTAATTTCCGAGATTAGGTCCACTAAACAGACCTCCATTGATAATGATAGAGAACACGTAAACTAGTGCAACTACAGACAAACCACATACCTAACAAGGTTTCTACAATCAGCCAATCAGAGCCAATGATTCATGATTCATACTTGATAATATGCAAAAGGCGTCGGTCACAACGACCGGGGCAGCAGTCATACTTACCTTTTACTATTCGTCTAATTAACGGATATCCGTCGCAATAAAGAAATCCAACACGAATGTAAAATGACTACTCGCAGATTTTCTATTGACACTGAATTTTCTTTGCAAAAAACGTGGAATGAACGAAGGTATTGGAAAATATAGGTTGAAAATAAAAATAAAGTATAAGCTACTTTCCTTTTACTACTGGCCAGTTGAAATAATTACTAGTCTAGTCTAGCAAAGAAAGAATTATGTGCAAACATTATTCGAAAGATAAAAGATTCTCATCAGTATGATGTAACAACACAAAAAAACACCGGTGAAATTAATTTAATTAATCTGCACAAGGAACGTCGGCTAGATATCAATTAAAAGAAAACTTAAACTCGCATCACGTGAAATACTATCCAACATATTATTTATGCACCATATCAAGATCTTTCATATATCCCAGGCTGACAGAAAATAATGAATAATATTAATAAAAAGTGACATGGACAGAAGCAAGAAGAGATCTATTCCTCTTGAATGTGATGACGTAATAAAACAACGTAAAACATAATTTAATTTGCACGCGGGGCAGCGCACGCGCATATGCACCGGAAAAGGGAGCGACAGTTGAACTTTCGGCCAATGGCATGTCTCATTCGCGTCGATGCGTCCAATGCAAGCGGACGTGCGTGACTCAGGGGTCTGCGATGTTAGAGCGATTGAACGCGTTTTGCACACGGATTATGCACAAAAAACCAGATAGAAGTGATAAAGCATGCTTCCTTTTATTATGTTTGTTGCTAAGCAGATGGGGTTTACACACGCGATTTAATTTAAGCAATATTTTTTGGGTGTTTTAGTAAGGACACTGTGACATTCACAAGGAGTAAATGAGGACATTTTCAATACCATTCAGATGATTAAAATCTTAACTTCCTTGTTCCTCAAAATCATTATTGGTTCGATATCTTGACTCTTGATCTGGAAGAACTTTGCCCAGCTATCTGAGGACTTCAAAATTAACTCAAAAATCGGGCATTATTAACTAATGACATAACATAATATCCAAAAATACACCAATGAATAAATTAAACGCATTATTTGAATACCAACCAGTGTCACGCCATAAAAATCAATGTCAGTTACTGAATATTTAACATAACATAACATAACATAACATCACGCCTTGTTTCCCCGAAGGGTTGGGCAGAGGTGTCCCTGTAGCAGAGGTGTGCTGTAATATTTAACATAATTTACCATATTCTATTAAATAAACTAGGGAAGTAGATTACCTCTAAGCATCCTGTGTAACGCTAGATAATAAAACAATTAATATGAAAATTTACATTGTGTAACGCACTTTACGTGTTTAATTAGATGGAAATTGCTCTGTTTTTTCTGGTTAAAAAAATTCGCTAAATCGCCGCTTCTTGTTACTACTAGCTTGATAAGTTGTCATGATGTGGGCATGTGATGCGGAGGAATGAACAAAATGTCGTGAGGAAAGTTTTGAGTATGAATGTGGATAGCTATAAGAGTAGGGGAAGACCAAAGAAACGATGGATGGACTGTGTGAAAGATGATGTGGCTAGAAAGGGGGTGACTGTCGAGATGACGACTAATAGAGAATTTAAATATATGGAAGAAAAAGACATATTGCGCCGACCACAAATAAATTGGGAGAAGAGAAGGAGGATGATGATGGTTTACTGGAAGTAACTTGAAATAATTACCTACCTGATAAATGATCGCAGTTGATGGCAAAGCTTTGATATATACGGTGTGAGTATTTATAATGTGCACATATCGAAATGAGGGAATCTATGCTTAATTCCTTTGTTTTGTTTTTTATTTTATTTTTTCAGTTAGTTCTAATCATGGTCTGACAGTTTGAGTAATTTAAGTGGCCTACCCAAATGTCCCTTTTTTGATATTGTTCGTCGAATCGTTGAGCTCCTTAAATTCTGAGTTGAGCTGCACGACAACTGACAAATGCGTGCACTGACTGGACAGGCCCTCTCAATCTGTGTGGTGCTTTCTTCAAAAGACCACTTCAGACACCAATCCACATGGCCTTCACATGATCTGACCAAGATTATGTCTGGACTTTAAAAGAGAGTCTGAGACTCTCGAGTTTATTTCGGCCTTTCTTTTCAGAGTAGTCAGATAGGAAACGCCGACCTCATCTAGTTTTAAAATATGGTTGACGTGTAAAAGTGTTTGTACAAACTTACTTACAGAAATAAAATCATTTATCATTAATTTTATCGACGAAAAAAAAAATGTAAAAATAATAATTTAAGTTACTTCGTCTTCGTGTCTTCCTCGTTTCTTCGTAGTTCTGCATCTTACTGAGAAATTTACGATAATTGTAAAAATTTATGAAAAAAAAAAACAATTTTTTGCTAAAAAAACATATTTTTTTCCACAGTTTTCATTTTATGCGCCTAATTACTTCCAATCATTAAGAAGTTAAAAACTTACACCGTTTTGTTTGCACTGGGGTCAAAGTAGAGAACAATTTGTTTTTTTAAATTCCATATAAAATAATTAGATTTTAAGAATATTTTTTCCATCGATAAAATTAAGCATAGATTCCCTCATTTCGACATATGCACATTATAAAGACTCACACTGTCTAGCTATAGACGAGTCATATAATTTTAGAATCAGAATTAAGTAGAACTATGTTCACTTCACTAGTTCCAGAATTTGCATGTCATTTTCAAGACACTAAAACGGCTTATTATTCGAAAGATAAATCCAATGAATCTGTTCTATTCAGCATCAAAAAGATACGATACTTAATTCTCTGCATATACTTAAATAAATAAGGTAGCTGTAAGCTGTCTACTGTAATAGCCAATTACTTATGATATAAATTACTATTATTTGCATCGCTAAACACTTCAGACCGGACGGATATTAATTTTCAATCTCTTACCCCAAGGTGTAACATTATAGGTTATTTAATAGGAAACCTATTAGAGCTAGAGCGATAGCAGGTTAAGTTAGGTTTTACCACGATATTATATAATCCAGATTCTTATTCGATTCTAGATCAACCAATCAATCAGAATTCAAAAATGAAATAGCCGTTGCATTTAAATTGTTGTTGACCTGAAAATGGTATCAAGTGATTTGCAAACGTGTTTCAACAGTAATCAAAATAATTATTATTTGAATTATTTCCTCTTGGTAAAAGGAAAACGTTGGTAGCGATAGTTAAACCAGTATTTGCTCACATAAATCTTCCTCAATAACTCATCAGCTTAGTCATACCAGCTTATTCCAAGTCTCGATGTCGTATGTCAGATTGTATATGCAAAATAAACAGAAGTATGGTTGCATTTTTCTTTTTTCTCTGTAACAGAAACTATGTTATTATTATTTGTGTCAACTTAGTGTCATTTGATCCAAACTTGCATCATAGTGCCATAAGCGAATAGCTAAGGAATGGCATTTATCGTCGGCTTCTCTATTTTCAATAATATGATATATTTCATTTGAAATCAATAAGGAATATCAATAAAAAGTCGTATTGCTTTCTTTGAGGAATTTCAGAAGGCATAACTGTTTGTTTTACTATTAGACTGGAGTGATGGACAGAGCATCCCAGGACAAAGAAAAGAAAATTGGTCAAAGCCGGAGTGCCCTCAGCAGTCAGCCTGACTACCAATATGCTCTTATATGTATGAACACAAAAGGCGAAGACAATCAGATAGAAGACAGTCTATTAAAGAAGAAAACCATTTAAACACAACAACAACCCATGATTCACAATGGATCCTGTAATTATGTCGCGACTCACGCGCAGGCGCTGGGGCGGACCGGGATACATCGCAGGCGTGACCCCGCGACAGGAATATATATTGCCACATCCTTGTGGAATATATTGCAGTGCTAATAATATATATATCAAGATGGTCATTGATCTATAACACTGTGAAGATGGCTTTGATGGCGGAAATGGACTTCAGTTTTGAGATGAAAAATGGCGTACATGTATGAAATAGTACGTGAATGTGTGACAATCGGAAATTGCAAGCTCGGAGATAAAGATCTCTTCAAAACAAAGACTAAAAAATTAAAAAGTTAAAGAAACTTCACAAAGTAATCACAAAGCAAATCAAGATTTGATTAGTATTGAAGCAAGCGAATCAGTAAAAGCAGAAGTAGAGGTTCAGACAGCTGGCCATAACAATGATGGTAAAGACCAAACTGTCATTTCAATGAAAGCAAACAAATTGAAAACATACATTCATTTGAAAGTTCATGCCACGGTTCATAAAGTTTCAAAATTTATCGATGTTTCGATAGCTTTTCAAACCATTCAATATTTGTACGAACTCGACAATAATACTAAATCTACTTCTATTGTTATTAAAACTAACACAGAATCATACTTTAGTATCAAGCATTCTACTACAGCAGCAATTATCAACACAGTTAATACAAGATGTAAAAAAGACCTTATAATACTTAAAACAATGCATTTTTTCATCTGCTCATTGTTTGCCTTATGTTAATGTACTTCTTACGAGATTTACGATTTCCGTATTCTACTTTAAAGGGACATTATAAAACTTAAATTGTGTGCGTTGTTTGAATTTAGTACTACCATATTCAGTTTACTGTTTTAATGTATTTACGTCTGTATTTTTGAAGCCATCGTTTAAAATATTTATAAACAGAAAATTGCTAAATTGTCACCAATAGTCGACAGTTTTAAAAATGTGTACTTACACAAACACTAATTTCATTAATGATCCATTGAAATTTTAAAAATCGACATTTCCTTCCATTGACATTATTATGAAGCAAATCAATGGAGGTGTAATGGTCGTAATATAAGACCACATTATACGATAATATATTATTCAAATTACCCATAATAACGCTATAAAGAGTTCCTAATTAATGTGTTTCGTAACATTTATTATAGTATTCACTTGGTATTTGGTTTTAGGGCACCATTAGTAGGTGCGTCTACGCAATGAATATTTTTCGTGTAAAGTTATACATATTTAAGTGGAGCATCGTGATGAAGTGTAATAATGATTAAGAATAAGAAAAAAGTCTATGAATAGTAAGCAGATTTAAAAACACGGAAGTTGGGGATTTTGAGTGAAACCGTTTCAGATTTAAAGCATGTTTTAATAAAGATTTTAGATATGCTTCAAATGGAATTCATGAATAATCTGTTAATTCTGAGCTAAAACGTAATATCTAAGCCAAAAGAACATCTACTCTATAAATTAGATTTAGATAAACCTGCCATTATTAATAATGCTACGACTCAAAACAATACACCTGTAGCCAAACCCAATTAAACGAAACTATCTCCAAGTCATAAACTTTAACTAAAACATGCCACATTGAATAACAAAGAACATTTCCAAATAGGTCACGAAGGTGCAGAAAGCGGTTAAAATTTATTTAAGAACAATAACCATAAACAAGTTAGTGGTGGAGATAAGTTTGATTTACAGCCTCCAAAGATCACAGTACCATGTTTCCATTCGCACCTCAGTGATAGATGATTGGCTTCCATTGAATTATTTCTATTAAGTTGCGATATTGATTTAAAATGGCTACGGATACAAGATTTGCTACTTCTGGGGTAATATTGGAGCCAATCGGAGGTGAAAATAGCAGGTGCTTTGTGCTTGAGAAATAATTAAGTACATCGCGAGATTTTTGATCATTGTTCATCCATAGCAAAATTAATTGAAATTAGCTTGCAGTTGGGCTACAATGTGCCTCAACTAATATCTTTTAAATTAATAGGACACTTGATATCGTCTCCACCGTTTCCTGTTGCCTGCACGTTACAGGAACTGATGCCAAATTCTGGGCCGACTCTATTTAGTTTGCCGTCGACACGTTAAGAATAATATCCTTCACTTTATTAGGCATTGAGAAGTTATTTTTTTAGATTCGTTTAGCAATTTACAAATTATTGCATATCTAATAGCGTTTTCAATTGTGCCATTACATTCAATGTCTTTCTATTGGCAGATTCCTATTATGTTTCCATCCACACCAGAGGTATTGCTTTTATAAACACTCAGTGTTCTTCGAACCTCTGTATCTAAGGCATCTTTATCCACCTTGTTCTCATATTTCTCTTCCGCTTTATCGATTACTTACAAAGATATATAATCCAATATTATTTTGTAAAATAAACGTAACGTTATTAATATTATTATGTAACACTTTGTACTAGCGCCGCTTGGTATTTAATAGTATTAATTTCACCCTTCAAGGTAGAACCGCGTAATAATACGCATTACATCACCCACGCTTCTTTCCTTTTAAGATTCAAAGCAAAACTTCAAGCGACACACAAAGCTCTATTAATGCTATAAAAGCGCGTACACACTGGTGCGCAAACGCACGCGGCAACTGCGCGGGAGTGCTGTGTCAAGTATATAAGTAAGACAAAAGATACACGTATTGTGTTGACATATGGAGCAGTACGCTCTCATGCAAAAATCACACCCACCATGCATAAAAAACATGCATTATATTCAAAATGCGTTTAGCGAGTACCCCCCAGTGTGCTGCATAAAGCAAACACATGCATGGATCAATAGCGCGCTCTGGTCAATGTGAACACTCCCTTATGTCACAAAATGGGTTTGAGAACTACATTTATGGTTACATTGCATACGGAGTGACAGGCCGGTAGCACTACTCCTACACTAACCATAGAGTTACTGAACTGTTTCGAATTTACATTGAGTTAGAATTTGTTTAAGATTACTGTTGTCTGATAGTTTAAAGGGTTAAATTTATTTATTATTTAACCATTTATGCACACAAATGTAAACAGACAAGAAGAAAGGAACAGAAAAATACGTACAAAGGCAATGCTTATTTCAAAAAAATCAAAAAGTAAGGTAAGGAGTAGTATGGTATAGTAAATACATGATTTAAAGACAGCAAAAGTAATTTTCTACAACAATATGAGTTTGGTGAGAGTATCTTAATCTTGAACAAAATAAGCTAGAGAATAACGGAATTAAATTTAAAGATAATGCATTGAAACAAGTCTTTTATTCTGCTGTCAATAATGTTTTAAAGGCTTAAGACTATAAAACACCATAAAATAATACAGTAAATATAACACAGCGTTGTGTGAGCGAAAACAGCATTAATCTTACATTTTAACTTGTACTGCACCTATGACAATAACAAATAATTTACAGTTAAGACATTTGTATGAGGCAACACTTTCTCTTATACTTTGTATGAAATGAAACAAAGACCATCCACTTTATTTTACGATATAAGACGTAATAAACAAGACTTCAAAACTCTTGCAAATCACAAATAGACTATAGTGTAAGTTTTATCTCTTCTTTATTACATTTAGCAACATCGTCTTTATAAATTTTATTTAGCAAAATAATATTGGCAACATTATGATGACAGCTGTCAGAAAGACCGGGAAAAACTTACATTGCGATGGCGACTTAACGGTAGGTAATACAAAACGAGAAAATTAATTACAGTAGAAATTATTAATTAATAATTATTTAAGTGCAACATATAAATCCATGAACGATTGAAATAGAGTAGGTACTCAAATAGTCGACAAAACAAGCTTAGTAGACACAACACAACAGGCCATTGTCACTTTCAAAACTACAATTACGACATGCAACGGTTGCTAGTTGAAACTTGAAATGAGGAACAACAAAAGGATTGATGACCGCGCCGTATCAAGGACACAGCGATTTGCATCAATCTATCGATAGAAATAAAAGGCTATCGTGACTAAAGCAATTATGGAGGGAATGATACGTAATAAACTCCAATAGAAAAGATTGATTGGGAATAAAAAGTGTGTTGTTGTCGTGTAGAAGTTCCCATGGAGCATGAGAATTAAGATTCGAAGACAGTTTTATTTCTGACTAAAAAAATATTATATTAGGGTAATGGTTTAATTGGTCTAGTGGTCGCAAGCGCTACTGCTAAGGATGAGGTCCTGGATTCGATTCTTAAGTCGAGCAAAGTGTTATTGGGTTTTTCCATTTGGAATTTCTCAGTAGCAGCAACTAACTAACCTCTAAGTAACCCTTCGGGAAAACAAGGCGTGATGTTATGCTATTTGGGTAAATGGGATTGAATCTAACAAGTATTAGTTTTCAGTATCTGAATTTGTCAAAATCTCAGCACATCAATGTGCAGACTGTTATGAAGTGGAACTCCTTACCGGAGACTGTATTTCCCGATCCCAATAGCTATAACTCGGAAGCCTTCAAGTCTGCGGGACTACGTTACTGACGTTACTTCTGGACAAGCGAGCACCGTCGCCGACCGTATCATCGGTTATCATCAGGTTGAGACAGTCGTCAAATGTGAACACATCGTCATCCAAATGTAGAAAAATGGTAAAGATCTTCGATCAATATTGATCGAAGGTAAAGGTAGACTAACACGTTCAGTGCCGGGAGTCCTGAAGGGTTCACCTAGTCGCATATGGGATACCGGGAGCCCTCGCGGAGGGCTCATTTTAAATGTAGGTTTCTCTTAGCGAATAAAGCATTACAAACCGTGAAAATAAAATCTGATATATATTTTAACAAGATTTATTGTTTATATGCGTTGGTTTTAAAATCCAAATCTTTTTTATTTTTTGTTCACGGTTACAATATTCCCTTATTAAAAGGTTGGAAACTACGTATAGCGACAAGATCCCCTGAAAACACTATTTTACTTCGTTTTACAGTGTTTTATAATACAGTTTTAAACCTAATGCAGTTGACCGTCTGCGATGGTTAACTTTAGCGCAAACGTAATGCAGGCAACCGTCCTGGAGGGTTACTTCCAATATGTATGGCGGCATGGCGTATGAGTTCTATGAAGAGTGTGTGGAGTCGAAAGTGCTAAAGGCTGAATAAAGAATAACGTCAAGATGATGAGCAGCTTGTCTTGTCTGTTAATAATATCATACTGAGACAGTCCGTCTGCTAAGCGTGGTGATTATAGCGTTACCACCCGGGATCAGCCGTTGCAGCGAACTACGGGGGGTTATACCGGAGATCGATGATCTATACATAATTACGAAATAACCATCTGGTAATTTCACAGGAATTTGTTTTTTACTCTTTTTTATCCAAGTTTGACGAAGGTAGTGACCGGTAAGTAGGTCTTAGAAAAATTATAAAATCCTTATAAATGGTTGGTAATTTCTAATCTCGCTATGCAATTAGTGCAGATATCAGCTTTAAAACTGTTATTTACTTTCTTGAAAATAAATGTAGAAATAACATTGTTTTAACTAGAGACTAGGTCGGTCATACTGAACACGTTTTCGTGAATGAAGCAAATTATGATGCTGAGACAAAATAAGAAGGGATAAAATTAATTAAATACGGTCTAAAGGTATAACCTGGGGGTATACCGTATTACCCAGTAACTGGGTTCTGGAAATCAGATAGGCAGTCGCTCTATGTAAAATACTGGTATTCAGATGCATCCGGTTAGACTGAAAGCCGACCCAGATGATGATGACGGGAATGTCGGGAATACAGGTATAATTGATTGTGATATCTCGATTTACTAGACTGTATTTTTCGATTAAATATGCTGACATCAACCAACTAAGCAGTATCTAATCTTACCTACCTATTCCTTTTACCAGTACCATACCTATTTACATAACAAGAATATCGATAACACATGTGCTAAGTTTTATACACGTAATTAAATCTATCGATACATCAAAAACGTCTCTATATTTCAACAACAACCCCACAAAAACTAAAACCTTAACTAAACACACAAGCTAACATCACGACCACAATATTTGTGGTGATCGTGACACTAAGGTCACGCTGTGGGTCCATAGAGACCATAGACTCCACATTCTATCTGTGCCTAGGTCAAACTCTCTCGTCTAGGGCACTAAACTAATCATTCTAGCTTTACAGTCTGATTAGCACAGACAAAAGACTGTTAGATCACTTAGATCCAAGTGCTGAATGCAAATTGTGGGATAGGAAACCTAGCAATCTTGCTAATCTGATATCTTAATGGTAAGGTAAGAACTTGGAATTTTTCGTTGAACGATTAAGTATGTAAAATAACTTTGCGGAAATGTGGTTTAAAATGGGTAGGTTTTTTTATATCAAAGGCTTGTCAGGTGATCGTTTTGTAAGCATTTAACGTTACTACTACTTCATTTGTTTCAAAATAATGAATGAGTCCTGCGCACACGTCATTTCTACGATGACTGCTATTGAAAATAGTCTTTACGTTAATACTATGTTTACATTTATTCTATTGATTGTCTGTCAGAAAAAGTTCAAGGCTGCAGAAGAATGAGCTTCAAACAAAAATTACACAAGACCTGGACTTAATCTATTATATTCCGTATATATGCCATCGTAGTCTTTGTTTATAAAATAATACATTGTGTTGCGTTATTGCGTACATATTCTATTATACCAACTGTTATTAGATTCAATGTTAGCAATAGGAATGTTGTATTTCGTACGTACAGTGTTATCTAAACTTTCTAGGAATTTAACGGTTTGATTCTGTACGTGCAGCCGAAACTACATTTACAAATTCAAGTTTAACAAACTTAAATGCACTGCTTTGGTTACTTTTCATTTCTGTAATGTAAGTAGGTTAGGTACACAATTCTTCACAGATCAGTTGAACATCAACTCTTGATGTGTGGTTTTAGTGAAGGAGTCATCACATTTCGCTAAAGTAACTATAATAGATAGATCATCAAACTCAGGAGTTAGAGATTAGACGTTTCAAAACGAAACGTTAACATTAATGGCAGTCTTTGAAAAAGTTATTATAACTTAGAAATTGATCAATCTACTGTCTACCTCGTCTCTGTAATTTCTTTGTGAGAACAATATACATTATCAGTGTAACATTAAAAGTGAACGGATTTCTCAAGTTCCAGTTTATTTCGCGCACAATGCCGGTCCCACTTGTTCGCACTGATTCGCAATTAATAAACAGCATGACCCACTATCGAAGTTTCAAAGTGTCCAATCATTCTCGTATTAATTAATATAAAATCTTCTGTAAGCTTTTGCGGTGTAAGTGTTTCGGCGTGATGAATATGCGTGCCAGTTCGATAATAAACTTATTAATGTCGCTTTCTTCTTCACGGCTTCAATGTCACAGTCGAAATTGTTAAGTTTCCGTTTGGTAGTGACGATTACGATGCAGCAATCAACGCGCACCGCCTTGCCTAGCCTTTTACGGAAGTCTACACGATATGTCATTGAATTAATCACATTTTTATATCCTCACGTGTTTCAACCTTCACTCTTGAACCGGTGTGTTGTGAAACGTACAAATCTTCTACTTATCTCCACTAAATCTAAGTTGGGGAAACAAGGCCAAACAACTAACAAGTGAATGATATCTGTCAACTATAAATCCTAACACTGAAACAAGTGAACCGATGGACTTACCATAAATCAAGCTCTGGACAGGGGGAAAGCACTGCGTATCAATACTCCGGTAGTCACATGAACTCGATAACACAACCACTTTTTGTATCGCGTTCAGTGAAACGTATCGTAAGTCTCGAACCAAACAAAATTAGCACTTTCCACAAAACACATCCATTCCACAGCACTGATAAAGCACAATCTGCCGACTTCTGCCGACTCCGCAACACAGAGCTTGCACACGTTTCTTCACAGTTATCTGTTAAGACGGTAGCGTAACAGAGTGAAGCAATAGCACTGCCAATCGCAATGCGAAATTTAGGCGGTCGCAAAATTGTTCGCCTAAAAGCGACAGTTAAACCGACTTTACCGGTCGGAAACGTTCCAAATTCGTATCGGAAAGTCGGTTTGCGTTAACAACAGCGAGAATTTGAACACACGAGTGAGCTGCGCGGGCAGCGCGAGCAAACTGAGGCGCCGCCGTGCGCAACCACGCGACGCATCTAACCGAACCGAATGGACTTCAAACTTTTACCCGACCGAATCGAAACCGCACGCCATACAATACAATAGCCTCAACTCCTCGACAATTTTAAAATCAGAAGGCTTGCTAAGTTGCAAATAAACTTGCAAGTTACATACATGGACAAGTTAACCGGACAAGGCTCTCAAGATATGACATTCGTGAACACACGCAACGATTACGCAGCAAACATTTAATCGAACTGATATGATCCATCAATGTGAGCTCTTGACGTAGATACCCACAGATAACCAAATTAATGGATACCGATTTCGGGTTCGATAATGATAGTTTCGATTCAAATGATAATAACACAGAACGGAAATGAAAATGCGATTGCATTGTATTTTTAACGGTATGCAACATAAATTAACAAAAATCAACCTGAATTCTTTTGAACCAAATGCGGATACAGTAACTGTTCAAATAACAGAGAACGTTGCATTCCTAAAGAAGAGCACGGAATTTGATCTTAAGATCTTGATTTAATGCAATGTTTATATAAATTAAGGCAAGCAACAGTTTTTGGAAGAAGTGGGACCGAAAGTTTATCTATTAATAGATGAATTTAATTTAAAGTATGCAGTCAAGATATAAAACACCGACGAAGCCGAAAATACAGAAATGAACTTCTACAAGGACTAACAGACTGAATTATTTATGAAATTATGTTAAATATAATATTATACGAAGAAAACACGATGTTTATCGAAACTTAATACTAATGAATACAACGAAAAGTAATTAATGCAATAGATTACTATAAAAAAGAAATGAAAAATCAATCAGTACTCTACATTAGCGAATGCATTACATGAAAGTACAGTACTTTGATATCTTCTGAAGATAGAGATATTGTATGTAGATATACTTACATATAAAAATAAATTGTCAACGTTATACATAACACAAAAAACCATCAAACTTGGTTTATAAAACATAGTGCGCAAACTAAAAATAATCCAGTAATTGCTAGTAATCGTAATCGAAAGCAGTAAAGTGTATCCGTTGCAAGTTCTTCGGTAAAATTTGCATGTTCTACTGTTTAATGGTCTCAAAAATATCTGTGGTCTAATGAATGGAGTTTAGAGTGCTAAATAATCGTGATCGTAACAGGTTTCAAATTAGTGTCGAAATGTTTGATCCTTAAAGGCTAAAAGCTGAATTTGGAACGACGCAATCAGGAGACACAATTTGGATCAATTTAGAAGAGGTCACAGGAATTTGGTATGTTTTGGATTAGATACGACGTTTTTTCAATTTGGGTGAGAGCCCTGAATTGTAAATAACATAGAATAATTGATAAACTACTCTGTTGCGCGAGCTAGAAATCAAAATAGCAACGAGATAAGCCAGAGAAGAAACCATAAAGCAGAAATTTTCAATCTTGAAGATAACAGCGAAGCGAAAATTTCGATTATAGTTAAACGATTTAAAATAAATATAGAAAGCGAACAAAGAAGTAAAATGCTTCAGGGTAGCACTCATTTTAAAACATGAAATTGTATACTAACAAAATTGCCTTCAATTTAAATAATGATGAGTTATTTCAATTTTCCGCTAATGTTCCTCCCTTGGGCCTAGATCCTACACTTGCATGTCGCAGTGGTAACAACTCTAATTAAAGTGTATGCAGATCAGGCCGGCGGCTGCACAACTGGATTCTTGGGTCATAACCATGGGAATCGTGGCTGAGATAGGTGCGACTGGTTTCTAGGGAATATCTAAAACCCTATAATCACTTAGTCGTAAAATTGTGATAAAGAACCACTCTCGAGATGTAAATAAGACTGAACATAACTTGAACACTACAACCACATCTATGATTTCTAGTATCTAGGAATTCGTATATTTTAATAGGATTGGAAATGTACTGAAGTACATTTTTTTAAATTCGATCCTTTTTTTTTTGATAAGACAAAATATGAAGAATATTTTCAACCCGAGGTTCGAAGCTAAGAGAAACATCGAAGAATGAAAGCGAAGCTATTGGAACCAACAAGGTGATTAACAAATGACAAAATATAAAAAACAATAGACAACTGCTAACTATTAGGTGATAATGTGTCGTACAATGAGTTGCCTCAATGAGTCGTCGACCTGTATGTATTTCTCTCTAGTCTATTCTTCAGTCACCGTAAATTATGACTTGTTACATAGCCACTTGTAATCACTGTCCTCTACTGTTTGCATGGCGGAATTAATTCTAGTATTTACCTTATTGCATAGAAGCTAATAAATAGGAGATTTACTGCCATTCTGTCACGCAAATGATTGCATATTTTATTTGAAATGAATGATTAGAAAAAGATATTTTTACCCGTAGTAAAAAATAAGAACCAAATGAAATAAAATAATACGCCTTAAAATGTTAAATTGGCCTCGGAAATCCAAAAACAAATAACCGATAAAAGAATAAAAACATACGAGGAATCGAAGCGGAACGATAACAAGATGGTGCATGAAAAAATATACCATTCCGATGAATTTGGTTGTTTGAACAAAGTTGATAGTTTTCTAAGAACTGCAAGATATTTGATGATAGTTAACATCAAGTTTACTATCATCAAATTTCTTGCAGTTCTAAAGGTTTACACAACTTTATATGGTATGTAAATGATAGCAGATGAACTTGACACTTTAGTACCAATATGGCAACATAAAACTATCGATGATACAAATAAAGGTAAAATAATTACCTAGTTGTAAAATTCATTAAGTTAAAGTGTACATGATGACATTATTATGAGTAATCATGATAATTAAATAATCAATTACAATATTGAATTTTGTATAATCAACGATATTTCTAAGTCAAGGCTGTAACTAAGAACAATATTCTCTATTAACACGAAGGTCATTAATACCATATTATTAAGTAATCAGGCCCTCGGTTTAGTTCAAGTAGATGCACTGACTGACATGAGAATATCTCTAATTACAAATGCGGACCACGTTAATCGTAAGATCTTCACAGATCAACATCAATGTCTATTGCTGTCTCTCTGTCTGTTGGAATCTATCTTGTTTGTAGAATATTAAAATCTACCGTTCTTAAGTTACAAAAATGAATACACATATTTTGATTATTTTTGTTTTCTTCCTAGAATAATGTAAATAAACATAGCCACATGTACGTAATGCATAATTGTTTCAATTACAAATGTTGCAATCGACTTAATCTTAAAGCTTCAAGTATATATAATACAAAATGATTTCTACATAGGTACGTGTTAATATCGTTAGGCAATCCCAAGCCTATTGATATTTCTCCACCAATTTAACTTCAAAGGTTCTCCAAAAACAAAGACTAATTGGTAAGCAGGGGGCGATAATATTCAGTTAATTAACACCAAGTTTACTCCATCGCTAGTTGTGTGAACATTGCTCAAAGCACGGTCGTCGGCTGCGCCCGCGCACCTAGGGGTCAAGGTTATGTGGTAGGTGGCCAAGCTGCTATTATTTCAAAGTTATATTACAAGTTGGGGAAAGAAACTACGAAGAATATATTGAGCGTTGGTTTTGAATAGTTTTTATTTTATTTACCTATATGTATGACTGTAGAAAATAAAGATACTGCCAAAAATGTTCAAACTATTAAGCTTGCTCAATTCTAAATCATACAACATACTCTCACGTGCGAAGAGTGATAATAAATATTTAGATTTTGGAGCATTAAACTTGTTAATTGGACCGAATTAATTCAAATATTGATTTGAGAGAGATCAAATATTTGATAAACTGGTTCGGTTTCATTCTCAGAATACATATCACGCATCTTCAGATTTTTTGTAAATAACTTTTGACGCGGGTCTTTCTTTTCTGTGTTTATGGAGGGGATTTGACTTTCATCAATCCTTAATTCCTTACTAACCAACAGATAGAAAACATATAAAAGTTCCACCTGACAGTGGAATGACTTATGCAGATAAAACAGTTTTAGAGATAGATCATTACAAGGAAGCCAATAATGATGGCGCCAGAAATCTTCGCGATGTCAACACTTTATTAATTAGAATAAACTATTCGGAAATCAACGTAACATAACAATACGTAATCGACAAAAAAGTGGGTAACATCGACATAACTGATACAAGTTCAAACGGATTGCATGCAATATTAGGAGTGCTACACACACTTGTACGGGTACACATTCGCTTCGGCAGTGTTTGTGAACAGCAAAACCGACCCGAAGCAACTACTACAAATACTCAGCTTTCATTCGGCTTGTACCGATCGGCAAACTTCGTCGGTATCTACCTTCACTGAATTGGTATAAAATATTGATTTTTACCGTCTTATCCGCACGCGGGTGTAGCCGCTGAGCGGCCTTTTTCCCGAACATGTATATATCTACATAAATATTTGATTTTACCGCCAGGCTAAGCCGAGTAAACCCAGACAAGTGTGTAGCACGCATTACCTGATGTTACGTCAAACAATACAGCAAGAACAGCGTCGTGATCGAAAACGCCGTTAAATTCACATGAGATATGCTTCCTGATTGTTACCGTTAGAGGAATGAAATTTTAGCATACTTTACTAAGATTCCAAGAGATTATAGCAAAGTAGCTGTATATTTCCGGTGATTAAACAAACTCACAGCATGGTTATTTTAATTAGATACTATTTTTCTGTGACTGCACATTAATATGGTAATAGCAGTAAAATTGAGAGAGTAAGGAAGACCAAATTTGCTCCTCTATTCCATAAAAAGGAGAATCCAAATGTCCACTGGTCCCGATAAATTACATAGATAACTTTGTAAAAGTTTTATTAACAACCTCTAAAACCAAATTTTTCCGCAACGTTTACCCCATCCAATCAAACAAACCATCACTCTAAACTGTACATTCTAAGCATCGTTTACCAACTGCCCTTCCCTGAGAAAGCCCTCACCATATCATTACCACGCCGGCAGCTGATCGAATTGACTGGTTCTAAATAATAGCATTAACTCTTCACATTCGCACCCACTTCACTTCACCTGGATCCTTCCTTGTGGCTTATTCAAGAAACTTGCTTGAAAGTATCGTTTAAATTGTTATATCGTTTCTTTTCACACTTTTGCATTTGTATAGGTATCACATTAATTTGATATCTTCAAAACGCCCGTCTTCGCCAAACCGCTCATCATGTCTGTCTAGTCTGTCTGTCCTTATTTATGTTCCAAGGAATTCAGCGAATGGTTCTTTACATGCCTATCATTTTGAAGCTTGATCTTACGCTGAATGCAAAATAAAAAAGTCTGCAATCTCAAAAACTCGCGAGCAAATTGTTTTTGAATTATTTGTGAGCCTTGATTAAAATCATTGTCTTCATCTTACATTGAAAGTAATTGAACTATGAATCGATTTTAATATTCTATTGTTTGTTTAATTACCCGTGACGGAGGTCTTGATTTATTATTTACTAATAACAAAGTAGATTAAACAGCTTTCTTTAATATGTTATACTTATAACAATAAAACGCTACTTATTGTCAATTTTCAAACTAGGGTACGCAAATTAGGTCTTTCATTGTCTCATCAACTTTCATTGGCTGTTCTTTCGATCTTTCTTTTTTTTAAGCAATCATTACTTCTCTATTATTAATTGCTCCTTTATCATTTTTGCTAATGATTGTCCAAATTACAAGTTTTGTTTCAGACATTCGCACGATCGTCCCATTTCGAAAGTTATAAGTTTCACTTGTTTTAACAGAATTGGTTTATCTTGATTCAATTCAAATTCCCAACAATTACCTAAAGTTTTACGCGATTTTATTGTGAATTCTGCAGTTACGGGTCAATTACGTTGATCTTTATCGTAATAAAATATCTTCCTCTATTGGACTTTCTCGTTAACTGTTTACCTACCAGTAATGATTTTGTGATGCAATATTCAATAAGCAAGTAGGTTTTACCGAAGACATCTATTTATTACTGCTCGAATAGTTACCTTTTGCAGTTATAAACTTTTAGCTTTTTATTAATTTAAAGTTTTTGTCGTCACAAATACGACACCCATTAAAATTCCCTTTTTTGTTGATTATAATTTCATGACGTTCCCTATAATTTTTCTTCTCTACTTCTTTAACAGAACATTTAGTAAGATATGGACACATTTCTTATTGTACGATAAAAGCCTTAAAATATCAAATTCTTCAGTGTGCACATGTCTGACATTTGATGATAATGTATCATCTGCAAAATAAATAACTTCTGCGGCAGGTGTTATTATCACCTAAGGAGATAATGATAGTCCAGGTGCATTTATTCGTGGCCCTTATACCAACAGACTGTCATAAGGTGCTACATATGAATTTTTATGTCCCTGTTTTGCAGAATCAATTTTAGGTCTTCGGGCGAAATTAGCAAAGGTGGCATTAGGAATTCAATAGATGATGTCAGGTGGTCTGATTTTAATTTTAAGGACTGTTTTTAGATTCGAACAAAGAGCACAAAAAATAAATTAATTTACATTTTAAATTATAAGCGCCATTCGCAATAACACTGAATTTATGAACTGTGTAAATGAGTTTAATATTTTTTGCAGATGATAAGTTCATTATCATTAACTGCCACGTAAAAAGGATAACATTAATGTAACTAGCATTTTTTAATATTCATAAATTCACTCTATCGTTGCGGAGTTACATATTAATGAAAAGAAGACCGGTTAGAAACAAAAAGTTAAATTCCGTAGTATTAAAAAATGTTTTGCGTAAAATATGTCTATGTATTGTAAGATCGACTTGTGCGCAAGACCGCAAAGCGGCAAGGTTATCCACTCGTCCAGCGCTCGCGCAGGCCTAGGTTTTTTACTGGCATTGCCATCTGTCCTGTCCTATTACTAAGCGGTAATAAAGTACATTATATATGGAATGCTACTGTTGGTTTAAAAGGTAGTCTTTTTATAGACATAGCTTTAACCTACGCGAACTAGAAAATATAAAAGTAGCATAATTCAAAAAACAAATAATAAAAACCATAAACGAAGGCAAATGACAAACTGTTAATAACTTAATTTTTGACTTTTTTTTCTCTTTAAAATTTAAACCCTAAAATTGCACTTTTTGAATTTAAATATTTCTAAGTAGTCCGTTCGCATGTTTTATACTTATCCTAGTTATACAGGGAAACCTATTATTAGCCATACAATACTGTAACACATATTCTGTAACATACTATTATTATTTATCGCTGTTGGTTGCCTAAATAAAGAAAATAAAAATAAAATTTGAAATAAGACCTCAGTGATGCAATGTTTAGAAGAGAACAATACGAAAGCAAATACTACAACCAAACAAAGATATGAAAATTAGGAAATAGGCACATTTGTAACATTATCTCCTGTCCCCATTTTTACAGATCAAACCAAACACATGCAAGCTAACATTTCTATCTCATATTAGTTGCACAATGGTAATGTGTCGCAAACCGAGACGAATCTTGCGCATTGTTTGACGACAGTATGGGGACCATACATTCTCGTGTCAACTACCTACTAGAGAGCTATTTTTGCAGCAAAAATGTCACAAATACACGTCACTACGTACATTTCACTTATTGTTGTTGTTTAAACACAATACTGTGAAGCTTTATTGAATTTTATGGAAATTCACTTTCCAATATTAGTGTACTATGTGTGACCTATGTGTGGAAAATCGCAAGGCTTTCATTCTGCCCTTGGAGTCTCTCTTTTAATAGCTCAGAACTTTGGTGCGAGTTTTAACAACTTTTATATTATTATAGTTTGACTTTCCCTAGTTTTCCCTAACAGTCTAGTAAGGGAAAAGTAGGAAAAGTTGAGCATAGATTAAAAACTAAGAAGCAGAAAATACAAAATCAATTAAAAACAACCAGTCATTTCTATATGAATAATCACCATAAAGCAATGACCACCAACTCACAAACCATACAATAAAATAACCCTACGCCAACTAAGCAAAAACATGAAGCGCTGGAAGTGGCGAATTGATTAGCTCCGAGCTTCAATGATCAAACATCTAGTTATGTTAATTTGTAGTACACAATCTATTGGGGACATGTTGCTAAGTATGACTTGAATGGTCGATATGGTAACCGAGGCTACATTACATGACATAAGTGACAAGAATGGTATTGATAAATCATGGTGACATTATTATGAAACGTTTTGAAGGGAATGACAACTTGACATTATGACATTAACTGTTGTAGATATGCTAAAACGCATCCATGATTCATTAGTTGAAACGGAAAAGCAATAAAGGTTAAAAGAAAAAAGGGATTGCTTCCAAAACTATGAACAATTTTTCATAATAATGTAGCTAAACTTAAGCCATTTATTAAAGAAATTGGATGTCACCCAGCTTATCCGTCTCATTAATGATACAATATCAAACTTCAAATAAATCAAGATAGCCAAAATGAAAGTCGAAAAGTCGACACAAAGAATCAAATAGATAGTGAAGTACATTAAACATTGTTACCTCAAACATTTAAACCCACATACATAACACAGTAAATAATGTGGTTCACTTACATAACGATTGGTCTGAAATCTTTTATCCCTAATAGCTAGACATAAATCTGTCTCAATCTAGTCCTTTGTTGAATGAAGAGATTGAGTCAATATACCCGCTTTCAAATATTGACTTAATCTCTTGACTTTCCTGTTACTGGTGAAGGTAGACAAAGGATCGACACAACATACTCTTTAGAAGTCACACAATTGTCCGCCTTGGTTGAGGTGACTATATCCCTTGACACGCATTTGCACACAGGCCATAATGCTTATTTATTGCGCTACTGTATGTAAACGCGCACCAGAAGTTGTCAGTTAGAATCTAGCTTAAAATAGCTTGGTTAGACAACAAAAGAATATTATAGAGTGGCAATGGAAAGACATTACTCGTAAATAGACCATCACTAAAGGCTGTGACAATAAATCTTACCGCAGCAATAACGGTGAAGTAGCCTTAGCAATGAAACATTCCTATGGAGAAAGGTTTCGATAAGGACCAAATGGTTCATCTAACCAACGAACATCAATTACCTATATGACTCAAACTGTGACAAAGGAAAACAGTACAGCACTTGATAGAGAACCGAATACAAAACAATAGCTCGTATCAGTAGCTATCGTCTTACGACCTCGGGCTAACATTAAGTTAGCTTTCCCGAGAACTTGAGAATTATCTAAAATCGAAGAAGATTAATGGTCAATGCGCAGTCGAGCGTACAGCGGACGCCTTGTACCGAGATCTTGTATCGAGCCTGTCTGAATATATCGATTATGTCTGTGTACCACTTTACGTTAAAGAGAGATTTGTAACAGGTGATATGTCCGCTTTGTACTACCCATCTTTATCAGTTTTAGAAATCTGCAGGAAATTTCAAATAAGGTAACGTGGCATCAATTCTAATATTAAACAGGTCACCTGTAGAAAGCAATCAAACGAAAAATGTGAATCTAAAATTACAAGAGAGTCCATTTTGGTAATTGATGTCATAAAGGATTATTAAAAGTACCATAGATTGTTTATGGATCTATTACGTAAAATGTAGCGTCTGAAATGGATTTTATCGTTTAATAAGTCGGTTATCTAATCTAAATTGTTTTGAAAGACATGTTCGATAAAATGTATTGGTAACATGATGCAATAGATACAAATTTTGCAAGTCTTAATGACACAAAAACTAGGAGAAATTATAATTTCAAGTGATAAACCCGAATACAATATTAATCTCGATTACTTAATCGTAAACTATAAAGGAGTCACACCAAATATATCTTGTTTTCAACTTTTGGATGATACTATCAAAAGCCATTGAAGTGTCAACACCTACACTCAACAACCGAATTTTTACGACTGACACTAAAAGAAAAGCTGTTTAGTATTCATAAGCAAACTTCTATTTGTAATAAATCTAACTCTATCATCGCCACAATATATTTTAGCTCCTTACATGACTATCTTTTATCTTTAGGTCATACTAAAACTGAATGAGTCCGTAACTCGTAAAAATAGTCAAATATCGTCAGGAATTTAGAAATGATGTCATCAAATACCCGATTTGAACTATACATATGATCAAAAGTGTTGTTATTACCAATAACTAACCACAAAACATTAATGCATGCATTTCCCATAAACTTTACGATCCAAGTTACGGAATTAAATATCAAAACAAGAAATAACAAGAGCCGGACAACATTGTAATCCTTTTACTACTTTCATAGATACCATGAGATAAAGAGCCATAAAGCACGTAATTCTATTAAAACCTAATGATAATGAGGCTAACGTGTAAAAATGATGGTTATACTTGCAGGAAGCAATAAACCTAGTGTTTATTAAAACATCTAATCAAAACGTACCATAAAAGAAAGTAATACAGAAATAGAATCAATTAAAGAATGCGGAAGATATAAAACAGACTACCGAATATGCTACCGTAACACAAGTTAACACATCGCAGACCATGTGCCAAGTCATGGCGCCTATAAATCCAACTTGTACATTTCTCCAACACGTTCTCCCATAAATCTTTTCGAGCTTTTTGAAGAAATCCACCCAAAATGTGCATAATTTCGTAAAAGACGAAACAGGAAACCTGCATCCGCGACTATACGACTAAATATCTAATTCTGGAGACATACAAATTCGGGTTACATAATCCAGCTATAGCATTAAAATAAATCTGCTTCCAGAGATATTAGTTTAGTCAATAAATAAACGGAACGTTTTGCTTCGTCGTAACAAATGTATCCGATAAAATGTTTCCCTGATGAAACACGATCTGATGAGTCTATCCTAATTTCCTTCATAGTTGATTGACGTTAACATTCACTGTAATAAATAGCGTACCATCTCCTGATCGGGTCAAACTTTAAAATTCGATTAACCTTTTCATGATGAAACAAACATTCCTTTATTAGTTCGAATAATTTATGACTGTTATTGCTTGAATGTGATTTAATGTTGCAAAGGCAATCGCACTAGACATGTCGAATGTATTAATCATAATAACATTAGCTTACATAATGTCGTTGAAGACAAATGTTGTTTAAATATTGCCAAAGCCTGAATAAATAACCGTGGCTTCCATTGCAACGATGTCAGAATTAACCATTAAGAAATTCTTGTAGTTAAATCAATTACTAGTGACCAGTGGGAGACATATGAATGGTAACTGTCCATATCATCTAAAATAGTCTCTCTAGGTCATTAATCATGAGCTGCACACTTTTTGGTGACGAAACGTGCCCAGAATTTATCATCCCCAATTAGTAGAAACTTCCGCGTCTAAAAAAGATTTCGACCTGTCAAATTATAAACGAAACTAAAAAAGAACGCACACATCCCGTTTCCTTGATATTAACAAAGAAAACAAAGTTGAAAACGGCGTTCATTTTTTGTGGCCAAATACAGAATTACAGACTTGAATATTTACATTGATAACATCACACTCATTTAAATTCTTTAACCATTTTAATTAATCAAAATGATTCATTTGACACTAGCTTAATATTTTACAAACTAATTCAGTCTTAGATGAAAAAATATTATTCTCATAATCGCAATTATAAATGCTAAATTTTGGCTAAGTGCAGTTTCATTCAAAAAGCTTATTACGTAATAGGTACCTAGTACCTACAGACAAAACTTCCAGTTTTTAAAGAGAATCTTATTTATTTCTTTCTGATCTAAGATAGGCTTTCGATACTGTTCACTACATACTTCAATAATGATCATCGATCCCACACAACAGGCAATTTAGAAATATGTAGTAGCTAAAGAGCCTATAGAACAAATACTTCGTAGAGTAGCTGCAACAGTACTTTCAGTTCGCCAGATGCGTACTAAAGCCGAAGTCACAACAAATACTTGACATAGCCGAGACTGCAGAGAGCACGCTAACTTTGACATTCCGATCCCGAAATAACGACACAGTTACAAATGAACAGCGGTAATGACCCGCTAAGTTACAGCTTGAGCTTTGACTTATGTTCAGAAGAAATACGCATTATGCAGGAATTTATGGGAATTAGAATTTACAAGTGTGAAGAATTTTGTAAGAATGATACGCGCGAGAAAAAGCTGCAGCGCAATGAATGATTTGTTTTATGCAAGGTTACCATTTTGTTGGGTAAAATTCTAGCTTTGAATGGACCATTAAGTTGACAAATATCATTAAATCTGTCAATTTCAGACTAATATTTGTTTTCTAATATCACCACTGGTCCAAATAGGATCGGTTAGCACAATTTCTCTATATATTTACAACCATATAAACATAAATCACTTGTTAGAATATAAATGTCTGTACTAAAATCGTGTCTAAGTTGAACACTTATAAATTTTGCATTAATGTTCCCTTAGCGTCAACGACCTCCATTTGTATAATTGGCATTATAAATTCTTCATTGCGATAATATTCGTGATAGGAATAAAGAGATGGCGGATGCGTCTCGCGCGGATTAACCAATCCGTTCGTAAACTAGTGAAAACTACTAATAGAATGAGATCTAATGACTTCCTAGAGACTTCCTCAATAAGAAACAATATTAAGAGTATCAGGAAGAGCAGAAATTAAGATATTAAATTATAGCACGCTCGCTCCCTTCTCTCCGTATAATATAATCATGGTTTACTTTTCATAGTTTACTTAGAAGGAAATGAACCGTTATACAATAATGGCTGAAATTAATACCAAAGCCACATCTTGTGACAAAACTTACGTGAGAGAAAATGTTTTGCAAGTTGTGGGTGATACTAAACTTATTCATTTTATTATCGGGACATGGCGCGAAATGGTACTTAAAAGCGGTGAGCAGACGATGGACTATTTGTCCGCAGGACAGAATAGGGATGAGGACTAAAAAGACTTTTTTTGTCCGTCAGGTATATTATAAAAAATATTGGACACGTATTTTTAATTTTTTCTACGTTTTAAGAAAAGATTAAGGCAATTAGGCGATACACTGAATTAAAATGTGCCATGTCGTCATGAGTATGTAGATTTCTTACTTGTGACGTAGCGACCCCCACTCTCCAACTTTAATACGTTTAATCTAAGTCATTTTTTATTATTACGAAAAGGAAAAAAAAAACATGTCTAATATTTTTTTATAATCTGACTGACGGACTAAATAGAATTTCTTTCTTTTGACTTAGGCATCACATCATTGACCAGTCTATTTCTCCTACTAAATTTCTGAGTCTATTTGTCCTCCATGTGCGTAATTGCATAGATTTTTATAGTTTCCATCCTCACGGACATATTGTCCACAGTCTGCTCAATTTAGGTAAGTATATGTTTGGAGCCAATACTAGTTACAAAGAAAATCTAATGTTACTGTGACCTTATCTGTTCTTAGTAAAAAGAAAGCTTTAAATAAGACCACTAAGATCTCGCAATAAGCTGACATCACTTGAAAACTTCACACAGTACACGGGTCATCATTGCTCACTCAATTTACATAAACAAATTGCAATAAACATTACGACATGTGACAGTAATTACTTTCTATGATCATGTTTAGCGGTCATTTTCTTTTTTGACAGTTATATTTGAAAGTGACAATACAAACTGCCTAATTTGACAGTCGGGCACTGACAAACTTATTTTACACATCTCGTTTCGAGATAGCCTGTACTTTATGCGAACAACGTTTCGTTTGACAGCCGCATTTATAACTTTGTGGCGAAGATAAATTGAGATGAGATGATATGTGATACGGTAGTTTAAGAAAGTAAATAAATGTACATGTGTAATGTTACGTGGGTAAGCTTTTACTTAACAGTAATTGAATGTTTGGATGGATCCAAAGAACGGTTACAAGACCAAAGACGTTCCGGAAAACTTTAGAACTGAATCAATTTTTCAATGAGAAAAATGACACACGGTCACAAAAATGTTGACAACTTACCAATTTACAGGTTTCTATGTAATTAGTAATTATTTCACCAGCTACCTATATTTTTACCAAAACACAGCAATATTCTTTACAGAAAAAAAAAAGTTTTTCGTTAAAATCGGTACTTTCCCGGACGAGTGTTTCCAGAAGGAGCTCTACCAGACCACTACTTATTTAGATTATCTGTATCGTAAACATCATAAAGCTATACGACAGAAATTTCATCCATCGTGACTGTCAGTTATCAAATAACCTACGTTACCTATATCATACCTTGATAAAACATTTTTTTTTTTTTGTATTTCTTCGTAAGAGGCACTAAGAAAATATTTAAATCGTTAGATTAGCTCTACCGCGTTAAAAGATAGTTTTTGCTTCGTTCGCGTTTGTTTCGTTTTGACACCTGACATACAATGACGCAGTGACTTGATTTGATTATCATGGAAATCCTATTTAATAATGTGTGAGCTCACTCATATCAGTATGGACACTTTTTGGAAGTACGGTGAGGACAAATCTAGCGATTTTTATCTTTTGCACGAAGAGTCAAACATCCGAAGCAATTTGACAAGATCAATTTGGACAGCTATTAGTAATAGCCTATTACGCATGATACACACATTTGCCGATTCGATCAATTTATCGAAACAACGAAACCACTCATTGTAAAGGCAAGCACATTATCTATCAATAAATATGATAAATCTATCTCATAGATTGTTCTATCTTATATAACGTAGTAATAAATGTAGATGATCTTGATATAGTAACTATGTTAGCGAAAGTTTTATTTTTTATTTCATGGCGGCCCTAAGGCGTTATCGTTAAACACGTGCCTACAACGATAATTGTGGAGCATGAAACAATTTCATAAATATTTCGTTTTATGTTCTCATCGCCTCATTGACACAATGACTGTTTTTAATCTTACTTCCTACGAATGAAATTAATGTTGGCACATCGTAATTAACTTATTTTGCTTTGTCAAATAAATGAACACCAAGAACAAGTTTATTTCCCGCGATAAAAACCAGTATTGACAGTAGAAATAATTGCAAAAGAAAATAAACAAGATAAACAGCACAACAGGATGCAATTATTCAACAGCTGTAATTAATCTTGATGATTACATTTTTTTACCCTGTAATGCAGTATCATTATCCATGTCTGGACGGTTCTAACTTTCATCGACATCTGTCATGTTTGACATTTGAGCGCAGGTGCCGGCGGGTTGAAATGTCACGATCCTGCGCCAGCGCAGTTCTACGCCATTAATATTTATACGCAGCACCAATTATTTTATTACAATATGGCCTTTTCTCCGCATTATAATGTACTTCTGCTATACGGGACGAAAGTTGGCCGTTCAATAGGACCTCTTACATTGTGATTGTTTGTGGAAACTTCTCTATAAACATGAGACTAATGACTGTCTGTCGTTAACTTTGTTTGATTGGATCGTTAAAATATTTTGAAATGCATTCATCTTTTGAATCTAGAATCCAGGAAGTGTTTAAATGACATAATGATTAGAAACAAGACATTCTGAATAGATTTACCAGAAACTGACTTTAAGAGCATTTATTCTGAAAGTGGGAAACGTCGCAAATAGATGTCAAATATTTCGCTGTTTTGATTAATTTAGCAATATTACTGAATAGTGGTCGCAAGTGCTACTGCTGAGCATGAGGTCCCGGGTTCGATGCCCAGGACAGGAAAAGTGTTATTGGGGGGTTTTCCATCTGGAATTTCTCAGTAGCAGACCGGAGTCTGGATTTGTACCCGATTGATGGCAATAGGCTCGCCCCCTATTATATGGGACTTAAACATATCTGGCGAAATGTGGGTGTACTATAGGTACACCTCTGCCTAACCCTGCGAGGAATACAGGCGTGATGTTATGTTATGGTACTGATTGGAAATATGAAATGTTGCTAACTAGCGAACTAGAATATTAATAATGAATTGCAAATAAAACACTGAATTTGATGTTGTAACCGTTTTAGGTGTAAAAAGACATTTGGAAAGTTTCCAAATGCTTTTTTTACATCTAAAACTAAATATTCGGTGTTACGATATTAATTATTACATTTCATAATCAATATTTTAGTTCCCTAATTAACGACATTTCTTAATTCCATACAGTAATATTGCCAAATTAATCTATTCTATTCTATTTTTATTAAATGGCAAGCAAAGCCGATGTCGACTATTCTGCCAATGTCTAAAGTGCATTGGAAGAACAAGTGTGTATGGTTGAAAAAAAAAAAAAAAAATTGTATATCATAAATTAAAAAAAAAAAAGGAAAACAACAACTGCAGACACAAGTAAAATTCTTCGATTGATACAGTTGAACACAATGTAGATCTTGTTGGGTTAGTACGGGACTGAAACAAACAAAAAATAAATAAATATATTGTTAGAACATAAAATATACGCATACCACACAAACAGTTATAATTTAATGTTATTGTGATGGATGAAAGTCATCAGCGCCACGAGCAGTTCAGGAGAAGAATGTGTTAGTAAGGAGGGAAAGTTAGTCGGAAGAGGAATTTTAAATTTAGGGAGACGACTATAGAGATCTAGAGGTGGAACGTTGTTTGAGCATTCAAAGAAGATGTGATCCAGAGTGCCCTCTTCCAACCCGCACTCGCAGAGAGAAGAGTCCCTAACGCGGATTTTTTCCAAAAACACAGGAGTACAACAAAAACCCAGGCGAATACGACAAAGGACGGATATAACAGTTTTTGAAACTTTTTTGTAGCCGTAGAACCAAGGTTTAGACTTTATGTTTGGTTGTACTGCATAATAAAACCGGCCCTTTTTTTTCCCGGTGTTATTCCACTGTTCCTGCCATGAAGATTGGAGCTTAACTTGTGGAAGGCTCAGCAAGTCATACCCCTGATGAATATTGTGGGTGAGATCAGCTACTGCTGATGAGCAAGCATCTTTGGCCAGAGCATCAGCGCACTCATTGCCCTTAATGCCACAATGACTAGGTATCCAAACTAACTGAACCTCTTTCTGACTTTTAGCACAGGCTAGTAAGGACTTTTTAATTTTTAGGACAAGGGAGCTGTGCAATTTACTTTTAAAAGGGTTTTTAACTAAGGCCTGCAGACAGCTAAGAGAATCTGTGAAGATTACGGCTTTGTCAATATTGTGATGGGACTCTATAAAAAGACAAGCTTCCAATAAAGCCACACACTCGCCTGTAAACACAGAAGACTCTTTAGGGCATTTGAACTGTAAAATTATTCTGGAGTTTTGATAATAAACCGCAGCACCAGTGTTACTGAGATCATTAAATTTTGAAGCATCTGTAAAAAACCTCTGAAACCCAGTCCATCGCTCTCCCACAACCGCATTGAAAGCCGAATTCGCCGACGAGGACTTTTTGGAAATGCCGATATCAAAGAAAATTTTTGGAGTGAAACATAAGACTTCATAGGGAAAGTTAAAAAGAGGTAATCTGAGATTTTGTTCTATTGGACATATTAAATTTTGAATTTGACGAAATGCTTTTATGATTAAAGGAATTTCTTTGTTTTTCCAGTAATTTGAGTTTCGGCATATGGCATCCAGTTCACTCAATCTTGCTAAAAGAGGATGAGAGGATCTGGATATCAACCTAGCCATAAAACGGGAGGCCAAATACTGACGTCTTAGGGCGAGAGGGGGTTCAGCGCACTCAACCTGCAATGCGTTCACGGGAGAAGACTTCATACAGCCAGAAATGATCCGAAGACATTTTGACTGAACCTTATCTAGTCCAGCCAAAGCACCCTTGTTGCATGGAACTAGAAGGAACGTACCATAGTCTAAAACACTACGAATTAAAGCGTTATATACCAATTTCATAGTATAAGGGTGAGCTCCCCACCAGACACCCGTGAGAGCTTTTAATATCGAAACTACTTTTTCACATTTTTTAATTAATAAATTTATATGATGCTTACCACTTAATTTTGAATCTAAAAAAACGCCTAAGAATTTTACTTTATTATCTAATGGAATATTATGACCTAAAATGTCTACTGAGATGTGCGGGATCAGTCGTTTGCGAGAGAAAATTACTGCCGAGCTTTTTGGTGCGGATAACGATAAACCATGGCTTAAAAGCCACTGGTTCAAAGAGTCCAGAGAGAAGCATAGAGACGACGCAGCGTCTACGATGGAGGGATCTGTCACATACAAGACTAAGTCGTCGGCGTATTGGAGGATGTGACAGTTATTATTTAGGCAGGAGCCAATGTCCACTGTATACAAATTGTAAAGAAGGGGACTCAGCACGAAGCCTTGTGGAAGTCCTTTCCAAGTCTGCCTTTCATCGAAATCCTCGCCCTGGACCCTCAGAACCAAAGAACGAGACACCAGAAGTCCACATATGCATTCGATCATCTTAACCGGGAGACTCAGCTGTTGCAGTTTCTGCCTGAGTACGGGAAGAAGAACGTTGTCGTATGCAGAGGAGATGTCTAAGAACGCGGCAACAACGGATTCGTTTTTGGAAAACGCTAAGCGAATATCTGCAACTAAAACGCCAACACTATCCATAGTGCCGAGCCCTTTCCTAAAACCAAATTGGTAGTTCGGCAGTAAATCTCTCGATTCGACTATCCATTCAAGTCGATTTTTAATCAGGTGTTCCAAAAGTTTGGTCAAGACTGAAGATAAAGCAATTGGTCTAAAGCCATTCGGATCACCTACATGCTTGCCTGGCTTCAATAGGGGAATAATGATCTGTAACTTCCATTTATCTGGAACCCAACCATGACTGTAACAAAAATTAATAATGTCTAGGAAATACAGTTTAGCTTTATCTCCAGAATGGCTGATAAAAGAATATGGCACACCGTCAATACCGGGGGCTGAGTCCCGGACATGCCGGAGTACCACATTCAGTTCTTCCAAAGTAAATGGCACATCAAAAGGGTCGTCTGAAAGATTTTGCAAGGACAAATTGTAACATTCCGAAGAGAGGGGAACGTACGGTGGAGCTATTCTGTCAAAAAAAAGGTCAGCTGTTTCCCTACTGATTGGAGAAGATACTGATGGGGAGCATCCACGTCTAAACCTGTTGATACTTTTCCAGACCACCGAGACTGGAGTAGAGGGAGATAGGGAGGTACAGAACTTAACCCAGCCCGTACGTTTCTTCTTGCGAAGGTGACGTTTGGTCCTGGCATTAAGCCGCAAGTATGCCAATAAATTTTCGGTGCTCATATCCGCATTGTAACATTCTTCGGCAGCATCTCTATCCCTGATTGCTGAAGTGCACTCTGGATCCCACCATGGAGGTGAAGGAATTTTATCCCGGGCACTGTTTTTCAGTGGAAAGCAAGAATCCGCACTGGAGGTAATGGCCGTAACAAAACCCTCATAACAGCTTTTGGCATGGTAGTGACCAGAAGGATCTAATGAACTTGAGTTTAAATTTGGAAGAGCTTCAACTTTTTCCTCCAATAATGACACATATTTTGCCCAATCTGGTTTCGACAAATTATATTTCAGAAGTGGAGGGGAAGTTTTCTCTAAATAAGTCTTATTAACCAAAGATACGACAATAGGGTAATGGTCACTACCATGCGACAAGGTTGTACATTCCCAATAGGTGGAAGCTGCCAACTCAACCGAACAAAATGTTAAATCAACACAACTTTTTTGTTGACCGGGAGGAGATCTGCGTGTTGGGCAACCATTATTAAGTATGCACAGATCCAGGTCGTCCAAGATCTCAACCAAAGCTACACCAAAGGCATCACAGCGTTCGGACCCCCACCTGTAGTGGTGGCAGTTAAAATCGCCCATGACCAAAATTGGTCCATGAATGTTAGAAAAAATGTTTTTTAAAATAACAAAAAAATCATGATGAGGGTGAGCAATGTATATTGAAAACACTGTAATGCCTTCCATACTTCCTGCTACAATACTCATATCACCTGTGAACGAAGGTAAAGGGGAGGGCAAAAGAGGGACCCGATTATTGACTAGGAGGGCCGATCCTCCATAGCCATCAGATCTGTCACATCTGAGAATGTTATAGTGTGGCATGCGAAAGCTAAGACTTGGGGTGAGCCAAGTCTCAGCTATGGAACAAGCCAATGGCTTGTATTTATTTAAAAGGAATATGAGGTCGTGCTTTTTATGCCACACGCTCCTCACATTCCACTGAAGGAATACTTGGCGAGACGCCATTTTTAATTTGTTGAAGTAGAAAAATCAGTTGATCGGCAACGTTGGACGGTGTTTGGGAATTGGAATAAGAAGAAGAAATAACAGTGGGTAAAAGTTTTATAAGAAGTTCAATAATAGAACCAGTATTATTTGAAGAGACATTATTGTAATTAAGAGCGCAGCCATTAGGCTGTGAAGGTTGAGGGGAGCTAACTATCTGCTGATGAGCAGCTTTGTCATAAGATGGAGGAAGAGGGGTATGGGTCCTGGGTTTAAGTGTCACAGTTTTGCGATATGACTGAGAAATTGGAGTTTTGGTGGCATTGGCATAATTACGGGAAGCTGCAGGAATAATTTTACTAGCCTCAACATAAGGAATGCATTTTTCAGCCATTACAGTCTTAATGGCTTACTGTCTACCATGCTCGGGGCATGACCTGCTGTTAGCAAAATGATTACCCGAGCAAAGAATACAGAAGGCCTCGCCCTCAGAAATGCTGCAACCATCACCAGGGTGATCGTGGCCACATTTACTGCAGCGTGGTTTAGATCTGCAAACGTTCGCCACATGTCCAAATCTGCAACACTTACGGCATTGAATTGTCGGGTATATGTACTGTTCAACAGGGAGGGATGTGTAACAGCAGTAAATCCTATTTGGTAGCACTTGTCCATCAAATGTCAGAACACATGTTTCAGTGGGCTTCCACTCAGTAACCCCATCTCTTTGAGTTTTCCTATTGATACGGCGAACTTTCAGTATTTGCCCGCAGCCTGAGGGCACAGATAAATAAGTTATTGCCTCTTCTTCCGTAATATCTGCGGGAACACCGGTAACAACACCCATCCTGGTGATATTAAATGTAGGGATTGATGCAGTATAGCAATGTTTTGACAACAAACTGTTTACTAAGAAAGAGTTGGCATCCTGAGGGGAAGCAAACTCTACGGACACACGGTTTCTACCAACTCTGTTTACACCACCACGAACAATGCTCGCGATGTTATTGATCAGGAGGAACTTACCAAAATTAACAGGATGTAGGGTGGTGCCAGCATTTGGTTGATTCTCTATACGGGAAACGTGGACAACAAAAGGGGCCTTGTCCATTACAGAGTATTTAATACGACCAATTTGGCTTTTTGGTTGCTTACTAGGAAGGGTGGGTGTTAGGTTTTCTTCGTCACCGGAACGTTTGCGTGAGTTTTGTTGGGATTCTGTAACATCCATCTCTGTAATGCTGCAGACAACATCTGCGAATTGAGCTAGAGGATTTGGAGAAAAGGGAGTTAAGGAACTTGGAATATTTGGAGGGTCAGGGTCAGGGTCAGGGGGTTTATTCTCATCCATCTTGAACGAAACGAGATTTAAAACAAGACAATCACAATACAAACCGTTACAAACACAAGAACAACACACTTAAATAGTATCAAGTCACGAAAGTATCAACAATCACTCAAGAAACAGCTGAAAATTCTAAACACACGTGCTATCCAAGGACACCGTGGCGAGAATCTGCCAAATTAATCAAAACACGTATATATTTGACAGCTATTTGCGACGTTGCCAGCTTTTAGGATAAACGCTTTTAACACAACTCATAAACTTTTTCACGCAAACCAATGTCTAACAAATTGAGTCATGTCTCAGAAATTCAGCAGAAGAAAGCCTAAATAACCTAAAATAGACAACGTTTATCCCTTAAACGTTTAGATAACTATCATATCTGTGTACAAATCGCAATTTAGCGAGAGAGGCACACATCTTCTGAGTCGTGATGCACCTAAGGCGGTAAACACATTTGACGATTAGACGACGCGATCGGACGCAATAGAAACCTGTCTGAAAACAAATTAATCGCTGCGGATAAATTACTGCAGCTAAACAATGGTTATTTGCACGTAAGTAATAACTATCTTGAATAAGCATGTGCTTGACAACATATTTTATGATATCGAATAGTAGTATAACATTTGTTAGTTACATAATTTACTAAGTCATCGATTCGATCGATATTAAGCTTGCTTACTATGTCGCAGATACGCTTGAAGCTAAGCATAAACCAAACCTTGATAAGACAAACCTGACACATGTTCTAGGTATGGCCAAAGCAAAGATTACGACAACCTTGTTAGAACTATTCTAAACGCAACCTTTTTTTGTGATATCTGTCTTTTGATTCTGACAGACGTCGTCTTTGCAAAGAAAAACATTGTGAGTTGTATGTTTTGTGAATTTGTACGACTGTGTTTATTTGGTGTCAATAATAAATCCCATAGTAATCTCTATAAACCTTTCTTTTTACGCCCTAATATCAAACAAACCTGATATTACAATTGTAATGAAGAATTTCCTACACTTCCTCTTTAATGTAATCGACAATATTAGATGTATTATCGATTGGAACATTTCGCAAGTCGTATTATCTACGACTTACAAGACAATATAAACCTGTCTGACATGCTAAATCAAAGTGAAACCGCGACATATGTATTATGTCGACAACGACAAAATGGCGTGACAATGCTAAAAGCGACACATGTGATCACGCCCTAATACAATCGCTTTCTCATATTTCTAGAATTGAGTAAAGGACGCGAGTCATTTGTTCGTAATGGATCGCCAACGGGAACTATAAATGATTATCCATTTATAGTTCCCGTTTGACATTTATTAAGACTAGCTTATGCCCGGGACTTCGTCCACGTATAATTACGGCCAACGCGACGCGTCGCATTGCATCGCCCACCGCGTCGCATCCTATCGCCCATCGCGTCGCATCGCATCGCCCGCCCGTGCCAATACTTCATTTTCATTTAGCATCATTTATGACTTTTTTTTCGTAGCGTGATGTTAAATAACTTTCCTCAAAAATTGGGCTATCAAATGCAAAAAGAGTTTTTTCAAATCCGACTGATAGTTCCAGAGATTAGCATTCAAACAAAAAACAAACTCTCTCAAAAGCTTTATTAAAAAAATTGAGAGGTGTCAAGGGACACCCGGATGGAACGAAGTTCCTTTCGATTAATTAGTGAAGGAATTGTAATAAAATTTTATTTTTTTAAGTTATAATAATATTTTTTTTATAAAAATAATCGTCGCGACACCACACTGTTCAATGCGAAATAGAAAGACGAAACGAAAATAACTGAGAGAGAGAGAGACAAACAGAGAAACACGCGCACGCCGCACGGCTTACAACTATAGCAAAAAGTGTCGTTACAACTTTTGGTCTTAATTTTTTCCGTCTAGCCGCCCCCTTTCGCGCGATAAGGAACTTCGTTCCAATTAGTATAGAATGAAAGATTCGCTAGTAGTAGCCAGAATATACACTGTCCCTCGAGCCAGATGGATCACCCACCTGAAAGAGGCAATTGGACCAATAGGAATATGGATGACAAATTGTGGCTCAAGATCAGAGGTTAGTCCAACTACAATATCCAAATGAAGTTGGCTGATAGATCTTCCGTGTCAACTTGAACAAGTAGGAAATTAAGAATGCTTTGTTGGTATTTTCATCTCACCAAGATCATAACATTTGGATCTAAAACCGCGCCTCAACATTCTGAGGATCAAAACCGCCAGCGAGCCAATCCGTACAAGTATATTCAGTCTTTAACCAACAAACAGTTTTGTCATATCACTCCCACGTCAGTATCGCCATTTTGCTGATGAGTTCAGCTTGGGAGAGCTCAAGTGCGTGATGTTCGGTACACGATTATCTGATAGACGGTTATGGGAGGCTATGCTAATCATGCGCCGATTGGTTGAAAGAGACAACGATGAAAATGGAAAGGAACATGTAGATTATGCTTTCCGTTTTAGACGTACAAATTGACAGGAATTTGCATATAATATGTGTTGGATCAAGTAAAGAAAGTGACAGTCACAAGGACGATTATAGGGTTTATTTATAAACGTCTCTTTAACCATACAGTTTTGACGTTCAAATGTCCGTTTATAAATAAAGGGGAAGTGTTTTTAGCGTCATTTCTGCGTTGCATTTTTTTACCGATTTCTGAAAAACCCGAATTTAAACGGTCGTGTATATTTATTTTTATATTTTTCAGGCGTTTTTTTATTGCAATACGAAATGGGTAGGTATGTAAAGAACTTCCTACAATCACACTAATATTATAAAGGCGAAAGTTTGTGTGTGGGTGTGTATGTTTGTCTCTTCTTCACGCTCAAACGGCTGAACCAATTTGGATGAAATTTGGCACACAGATAGTTTATAACCTGGATTAACACATAGGATTTTTATCCCGATATTCCCACAGGATCGAGACTTACGCGGGTGAATCCGCGGGACGCAGCTAGTAATATGATAAATGCGAAAGTTTGTGAGGATGGATAGATGTTTGTGATTCTATCACGCAAAACCTACTGGACGGATTTGGATGAAATTTGGCACACAGATAGTTTATAACCTGGATTAACACATAGGATACTTTTTGTCCCTATATTCCCACGGAATCGAGATTTATGCTGGTGAAACCGCGGGACGCAGCTAGTAATTTCATAAACCTAACTCGCATCCTCTTAAACAAACATTTCTTAACAATTTATCTCCACTGACATAGTTTACAACAACGCTTACACAACCGCTCTTAATCCTTATTCATGCTATCATTAAACTGTTTACTGCCAATAACTGTCATCTAAACAATAGTGCGACGGCGCTAGTTCCAGATCGATACGAAATCGAAAGCGATATTTATGGGAACAACCCTTCATTTACGAGGAGTGGTCGTAAACTCCTACGTACGGAGTCATTACTGGCGTAACGAAAGTGCTTTTGTTGTTGGGTATACTTGGAGGAGCTCGTGGCTAAGTAATAACAGCCGCACGGGTCGATCCGACAGGTTAAGCTACGCTTGCCGGGGTTGGTTCGTGTATGGGTGACCATCTTTACATACCGAGACTCCTCCGTGCCTCGGAAAGCACGTTAAGCTGTTGGTCCTGGCTGTCATTCGTGGATCTTTGACAGTCGTTACGGGTCGTCAGAAGCCCGAAAGTCTGACAACCAGTGTTACCAAGGGGTATCGTATTACCTAGTAAGTGGGTTATGGAGGTCAGATAGACAGTCGCTTCATGTAAAATATTGGTATTCAGCTGCATCCGGTTAGACTGGAAGCCGACCCCAACATAGTTGGGAAAAGGCTAGGCAGATTGATTGTTGTTGGGTATACCCAGTTTTCGTAGAGCTCATACGCCATGCCGCCATACATATTGCAAGTTGACTCCAGGAGGGTCACCGGCATTACGTTTGCGCTAAAGTTAACCCTCGAGGAGTGTCACCGGCATTAGGTTTGAAATCTTATTATAATATACAACTGATTTTATTTTTACAGTTTATAATGCCGAATTCGCTAAGAAAAACCTACATTTAAAATTAGCCCTCCGCGAGGGCTCCCAGCATCCCATATGCGACTTGAGTGAACCCTCCAGGAGGACTCCCGGCACTGAACGTGTTAAAGATGCTAGTAAGAAATATCGAACTGTAGACTTTGTAGACTGATTTTAAAATTGCGTCGTTAGTCTTCTGGTCGCAAGCGGTACTGCTGAGCATGAGGTCCTGGGTTTTATTCCCGGGTCGGGCAGTGTTATTGGAATTTCTCAGTCGCAGTCCGGATTTGTACCCGGTTGATGGCAATAGGCTAGCCCCCTATTACATGGGACTTAAACATCACTGGCGAAATGTGAGTGTACTATATGTGCACCTCTGCCTAAACCTTCGGGGCAACAAGGCGTGATGTTATGTTAGTAAGAAATAGTATTGGAAGTAAGTACGCTGAAATTACATAGGTACTTGATCTTTGTAAAACAAATAATCTTCGAATGGCACCGCCTATAAATGCAGGGCGAATGGCTAGAAGAAAGGAAAGGAAGATATTGTTATTAACCAATAAATTAAGAACTTTAAATTAATGTTCTTAATTTAAAAATGTATGAAAGAAGATGACAGCTGCGCCAACCCCAAATTAATTGGGTACAGGCGCAGGAAGACATCGGGAGGTTCCTGTACAGGATAAGGCGGGAGGAAACACCCGGGTGTCACCATTGTGTGGATCGGCCTGAGGACACGGTGGAGCATACGGTGGAGGTCTACCCGGCTTGGGCGGAGCAACGCCGTGTCCTCGTAGAGGCGATCGGCGGCGGTGATCTCTCGCGTCCGGCCCTGGTACAGGCCATGATACGGAGCGAGAGGAAATCGTAGGCCGTCACCTCCTTCTGCAAAGCGGTAATGCTCGCGAAGGAGGAGGCGGAACGCGTGAGGGAGAGGCAAATTTCGCGCCCTCACGCCCCTAACCGCCGCAATAGAAGGAGACGCCCGGGGCGGGAATCGCGAGCCGATTTCCGGCCGCCGTAGGCGCGGGCTTGCGGACGGTGAGCAATAGGTAGCTCGCCGTCCGATAAGGACCAAGCCCGGGTCGACGGCGCGTTGTGTTCCACGCGCGCCTCAAAGAGGTGTCAGCAGAATTGACGGGGTCCGCTAGGGCCAATGCCTGCCGGGGGTTCGAAGAAAACCGATAGGGAAATCGTGGCCCCCGGCAACAGGGCAACCAAAGGAACACGGGTGGGTTTTAGTCAGTAAGAGTCTGACACGCCCTTCCGCTCCGCCCAGAGCGGGAGAAGTTATTTGATAATTTACCATCCAAAAAAAAAAAAGGCGCAGGAAGACGATAATAATTGATCTAGCCTAAGTAAATATTGAGGCAGTTTCTAGTAACAGAACAAGAAATCATTCTGTAAATGTTGACAATAAAAAAACCGACCAAGTGCGTATAAGACCACGCACAATGAAGGGTTTCGCAGTTAGGATGAATTTATACCAAAAAACTTAACTTTGTAGTTAAAAAGACATGTTCTCCCATACATCAATATACGTCACGATCAATCCTCCAACTGCAAATGTAAGTTTGTAATTTCAAAAACTTTTTTCTTTTATGTGATAAAATTACAAATTAACGATTTTCGGACTTTTTCCTTTACTTGTGCTGTGACCTTGCTTCCTGCCAAATTTTATGATTCTAGGTCAACGAGAAGTACCCTGTAGGTTTTGATTTATTTGCGAGTATCAAAATATGTCACAACAGACCTACGTATTTAATATTAATTTCAACTTGATACCTCCACGCGTTCCTGAGAAAAAGGGTCTTGACATAGTAACGAACGGACAACGAAGTGATCCTGCAAGGGTTTCGTATTTTCCTTATGAGGTACCGAACCCTAAAAGCAAACTAAAACAGGCAGTCTCAATTCAGAATCGAAATACAAACATAAAAGCCTACAAGTCTTGAATCGCAACCCATCAGTCAAACAGCTTACAAATCAGAAAGCCCTACATCAACCATTCATACCACTTCTTCAGTACATATTGTCATTTCTCCTTGACCTAAAATATTGAAGTATTGAGAAAGCTCAAAAATGAAGGCTAAACGATTGATGATACGCTGTGTCGCTATTCATCCTCCTACTGATTCGTTATTTGAAGAACTGCAATCAATCTCCGTTACGAAACGGTGGAGGTTGATCAAACAGATGGCAGGCTGATAAAAGATAGAATCAGATGCCATAAAATATTGTTTGTTGTGTTACAGGAAAATACATAGTTAACACAGTCCTGATCGATGATGCAACTGCAAGTTGGGCTGACGATGGTAAGCTTAAAAAAACTTTGAAGAAGAAATGTTGACATAAGACTTTACGAATAAAAAATGTTCATTGACAAATAAAATATAGTCTGGCCACACTAAGTCTGCAATGGAATAAATGGGTAACCACAAAAAGTATTACATGCATGCATGGTATACTTTTACATCAGTCAGTTATGTCAGTTTCGGGGTTGTAAGTAGATCTAATGATTTTGATATTTTGTCTTTTGATTTGTGCATAATAGATTATGTGTATTAGACTATGTCGTACCTATGCTCTACTTCCATACGATGACAAAACTGTATGAAATCACACTAATAAACCAGAATACAAATAAAATAACTTATCAAAAACAAAAAAACAATCAAAGTATCAAATTCTTTTTTCGTAGGACATGATGGTGTTGCCGTCTATAGATTTTCAAATTCCACCGTTTTTTTACATATGCAGACAGCGTGGCAAGACTCTAGTTTCTAAATCTAAACCCATGGCATTGAAATGTTGCCGAGAGCACGCATCGTATGCTTTGCGAGCATAACCTGAGTCGAAATTGCAAATCATACCTAAATAAACTCTCCCTTTCAGTCTTCAAAACACATACATGAAACACTACCATAAAACACACTCATAATTCACTTTTAGTGTAATTGCCTTAGCCTTCAAAATGCACTTTCTGCAGCTTTTACTACCCCGACTAACACAATAAACTCAACGCTCGATCGATATTCTGTTTCATGTATGCATGTACACAGGTCACTCAGAAAGTTTTGCGACTAACTGTTTTTTGTCTATGGGACACTGGCTGGTTTTGATGTTAATTAAAACTATGACTATTTATTACAAAAAAACACAACATTCCAAATTCTAAATTCCCTCCACATTTTTTTACAAACAAAATCAAAATACTCTGTCTTACTGAAAAATGGATTTACAACGAGAACATTTTCGCGCGATGATTTTGTACGATTTCAAATGTCGACTAAAACCAGAAGAATGGTTTGAAAGACTTCGAATGGTGTTAATAGACAAAAGCCCTTCTAAAGCAACTGTTTTCTGCTGGTTCAAAGAATTTATGCGTGGTCGAGTAACTTTGGCGGACGACGAAAGAAGTGGTGCCCTATGACGACTGTTACATAAATAACCGTGCTGGCTATGAAAAATTTCATTCAAGAGAATAGGCGAATTACATATGAAGAGGTTCAGCATATACTGCAGATTGGATCGGGAAGAGTGCATGAAATTCTACACGGGCATCTTCGGGTAAGGAAGATAGTTTCACGGTGGGACCGCAAAATCTAACGCAGGCTCAGAAGGAGGTTCGGGTAGAATGGTCCTGAAACATGATAGCAAAATTTGAAGCAGGCTCGTCTCGACGCGTTTAAGATATCATTACGGATGGATTTATCATTTTTGTTCCCCAAAATAAAAAATCAACTCAAGGGAAAACAGTTTTCATTACCAGAAGATGCACTGGTTGCATTTGAGAAGGGGATTAGAAAAGGGTCTGATGCGGACTGGAAAATGTGTTATGAAAATTGGTTTAGACGTATGAAACTGTTCTTTGAAAAGCGATATTAAAAAAATTATAATCTGTAGTATATTTATTTTTATAATTGCAAAACTTTCTGAGTGCCCCATGTACTATCGAGGATATGCATATTTGAACACCGTAAGGACTATTCTTGCTTGCAGCGTTCGGCCGCTATATTAACGCTTACCTACGAAAAAAAAGAGTTGTGTGCACGGGATTTTGTTTTGAAATTGGTTGGTTATGCGTAAACGCGATGGTACATGTGCCCTAGGATATTTTTACGGCAAATCAGAAATAGATTCGTTGGTCTAGCGGTCGCAAGCACTTCTGCTGAGCATGAGGTCCTGGGTTCGATCCCCAGGTTGGGCAGTGTTATTGGGTTTTTCCATCAGGAACTTCTCAGTAGCAGCCCGGAAACATAACTGACGAAAAATTTATTCACATTTCATGTACAATTATGTAAAAATTACATTTTAGAAGGTCCGATTGCCAATAGAAATCATCATTAGTACAGTTAAAAAATTAGCAACCATCACCGTACTCATCCTAGTTTTAAAGTATGTACTACGAATACGAGTATATTTGTTTAAGACAAAACGTTTAACAAAACAGACACTAATAAGACTGCTTTCTCAATATCAATTGGTAATTTGCCAGTCACAGCAAACGTGAAAGTGTTTTCGAGACAAACGATCAGGGCGATAGTTAGTTAGTCCCCGAAGACAATACGCGTGGGTGAACGAAAGTGAATATTTGATTATTTTGCTAGTACCAGCTCTAGTGATCACCTTCCTTATCTGCATGATCGATATTTGTTTAAGCTCCCTTATTTCGATTGAATTCTGGTTAGTTTACTTGGATGACGAGGTCTTATTTATGGGATCTTCCGGCCCTCCATCAATCAATCAACGACGTATTTTGTAGTCCACTGAACTCCACCTGACTTATTTCAAAAGTTCCGTAACAACAGCCAAGCTTCTACTTCCATATCAGGTCTACCGGTCTACTGGCCTCATATAATTCGAGAACATCCTCAACTAACATCCAGAACTCAAACGTCTCCCATCAATTACATGGAGAATATCCATTCAATTCTTGATAGTATCCCTCATTAATAATCTCACTCTAAACAACATTATTCATGTGACCATGCTCACAAATCCTATTAGCATTTCCCCGTCCATTTTATTTGTAGTCGCGCATGCCCGGTAGAAAATATTTGCGATTCAATGCAAGCCAACAAATCCTGTAATAGATTCTACCACAGAATAAATGGCGGCAATATCTATGGTACTACTGGAAAGTCTGGAGAACATGAAACGGTGTAGACACGATGTACGAATAATGTTGACAAAGTAACGTTGTTAAGCTTTTATTTCGGGCAAATGAATACTGATCTCTCTCTTATACTTTTATTTCTAAACCTAACACTGTTTGCGGTACCTACAACTTAACAAAGATATGGCAAAAAGTTATTTTTGGCATAGTTCTAAAATTCCAGCTGGAAATTAAATCTTCTCAAATGATTACTTGCCACTTTTTGCACGTCTTTTGTTTCATTTATATTCAAATATACAGAAGTACGTGCAAAAGAGACAACATCATCGACTCATTTACAATCACACACCTTAAAATAACTACCGAAACTGTAACGAAAGCCCAGAATCGTGGCTCGTGTAACCTTCGGAGGCTTGATCGAATTATAGCGTATCCAGACACGGTGGAGCTAAACCTTAGCCGTACATGTGAACGATTTCCGACAGCCTTTCAATACTGCTTTCTCTTCGAAATTTATTTTGATTCGAATCAATACGGGCAGATATTATTCAAACATTACCATATCCATTAGAATAATAAATATTTCAATCATTGTGCACGTTACGAGTTTTACAAATAATTTTTGAATGTCTATTATGACTTTTGGACCACTAAATAATAACTTAATCAATTCTCCAAAAGCGTGATAATTTTTTACTGCCTTTACCATATTGTGCGTGTATTATTATATTTACAATTTTATAAAGTAAAGGATGAATTGCAAGTTGCATGCCTATGCGCACTGAGATAAAAAAAGAATAAATTAACACACGCTGGCTATCGACATCGCCAGCATTTGCAGGGGGTTCTAAAAATAAATCTGCAATATTAATTTTTATTTGCATTGGTGCACTTAAGAACATCGCAACATGATGGTACAGAAGGCATGCTCCGCTTACGGGCAAAATACATAGCACATGTCATCGCAGATAAAAACAAATTAACAACAAAGGTCGTGTGCAAATTAAGTTATTAATCCGTTCAGCGTTTACGTGTTCGTGATCGCTTATATTGTTTATAGATATAGATAACAGAGTGGATCTAGATTCTTCAAAATTATCGGGCAGTTCAGGCTAGAATGCAAATAGTACAGTGACGAAATTCTGTCGACCAACACCAAATCTTCTTCGACTAGTGTTGATTCCAGGGCAATATCGAGAAGAATAGACTTCTAACAACGTACCGAAGCCTAATCTAGATGTTGATGAAGAAAAAGTGATCCTTCTGCTCCCGATAATTTGTTTTTCAGTCTGCAGGCATCTGCGATGGTGTATTTATCCAGTCCTGCCTGGAATGCAGCTCAACTAGGCTGCATTAGCATAATGTACCATTCATTAATCAAGCTATGCCGGTTCTAGCTAGCAGCCGTTTCAACGCACTTTATGCTGAATTTGTGGTAATGGCCGATAATTTTCAAGTATTCATTTGCTGTAGTGACGTTTATTTGTGGGATTAACTTCGAAGCTGTAATGTTTATGCAAACTCTCTAGGGGAGAGATCAGCTGCTTTAGAATTTATTTTATCTCCGTTCTGATCTTGACAAGGCCCGTCGTATTTTTTATTTGAAAGCTTTTATTAGCTTTTCTTCATATTTTAATGTTTCGTGCTAGAAATTCTTATCTGACAGTGTAAATTTTCTGCGAAATGATTGAATTAAGTTTTCTTTTTGAGATTCTAAGCGGATGTGAAAACCGTAAAGGAAAATATAATTCTAGTGTGGAATCACAAGTGTGAAGCGATAATTTATTTTTAATTTCAATCAGGTACTCACAAGAAAAACTTAAGATATATGAGACTTTTTACACTGTCTGCGATCATATCTAGATAATTTCCCGTCTAACCTTTTTATCTTGAATATGAAGCTGGTATAACTTGAATGACAACACGCGTTGAAATCCTAAGGTTTTTATTGGTACGGGGCGAGCTTATTTACAGGAGAAAATAAAAGTAAGGATGCATTACCATAGTAATGGGATTTTGTAAACATGTTATAGGGAATATAGATTTTGTTTTGAGATTAAGAAAGGAGTTCGAGTTGAGAATGTTTTTTAATACGTATACACTGTGGATACCGTTTGTCAGCGGATGTGTTAAGATATATCGTCGCCCTCCCCGCTAACTGTCGTAACTAGCAATTGATATTTTTCCAGGGCAACAATGTTTCGGTCGGGCGCTACAATCATGTTAATATAGTTGCGTTAGCTGTGGCTTTATATGAATTAATAACTATTTATAAATAGCTCTTGACTTAATCTTTAACTCACTAACTGTAGATGTGTGCATATACGACAGGTGGTGGGAATATTTTTTCCCTACTTTTACACTTACGCAAAAAAAAAAAACGTGATTATCTTCTAAACGGTAAACGACACAGACACGACGATTAGAGAGAACTTTTTCGAAACAAAGTTCTGAACACGAAGGTAATATCAGTGCAGATACGTCAGTTTGTGAGATACGACAGTTAGCGGGGAGGGCGACGGCGACGATATATGGTGCGGACTGCGGTTATCAACCCAAAGTTGCAATTCTGCTATTACCTATCTACTTCTTTGGAAAGATTCAAGCCGCCTTGAAGTTACAATTAGATACATAAGAAAATCTTAAAAATTAATACCTTCTTCTTTTCGTGTTGACGGTAATTACTTTTGAATATTGTTATACCAGCATACGCACCACATTTCGCGGATTTATATATTCCTATTCTTTATGGCACCTCTTTATGTCATGAGATATGCGAAATTCAAAATTTAAAAAAAAAATCTAAATTCTTTTTTTTATTTTTATCAAAAATATTTAGCCTCTCTTAAGGGCGTAACCCTCTTTGTGGAGTGGCTGGAGAGACGCCACGGCGTCCTCACCTTCCGCCTGACGCAGGTCCTCACCGGACACGGCTGTTTCGGGAGGTTCCTGTACAGGATAAGGCGGGAGGAAACACCTGGGTGTCACCATTGTGTAGATCGGCCTGAGGATACGGTGGAGGTCTGCCCGGCTTGGGCGGAGCAACGCCGTGTCCTCGTAGAGGCGATCGGCGGCGGTGATCTCTCGCGTCCGGCCCTGGTTCAGGCCATGGTACGGAGCGAGAGGAAATGGCAGGCCGTCACCTCCATCTGCGAAGCGGTAATGCTCGCGAAGGAGGAGACGGAATGCGTGAGGGAGAGGCAAATTTCGCGCCCTCACGCCCCTAACCGCCGCAATAGAAGGAGACGCCCGGGGCGGGAATCGCGAGCCGATTTCCGGCCACCGTAGGCGCGGGCTTGCGGACGGTGAGCAATGGGTAGCTCGCCGTCCGATAAGGACCAAGCCCGGGTCGACGGCGCCTTGTGTTCCACGCGCGCCTCAAAGAGATGTCAGCAGAATTGACGGGGTCCGCTAGAGCCAATGCCTGGCGGGGGTTCGAAGAAAACCGATCGGGAAATCGTGGCCCCCGGCAACAGGGCAACCGAAGGAACACGGGTGGGTTTTAGTCAGTAAGAGTCTGACACGCCCTCCCGCTCCGCCCAGAGCGGGAGAAGTTATTTGATAATTTCCCACCCAAAAAAAAGGGGTAAGCGTAAAGATTGATTCTCTGTTACAATGTATGTATAATAGATTGTTTGAGTGTGACTACGTTGATCGCGGCATCAGTGGCATTCTTTAGGTCAATTGACGGGCACTTAGGACACTCCATAACACAAACTAATACCGACCATAACAATGTTTCATTTAAAATCAGCTGAGTTTTGAAAACTTCGTCGACTTGAGTCGCAAAACCATAAACTTCAAAAAGCGCGGGTAAAATGCGAAGTGTTCAAGTTACTAATACGTTGGGTGCAGCAAGCTCCAAGGTGTTTCACTCAGCTATTAGCTATGCGACAAGATAAAACCAACTAACGAACCACCTTACAAAACTTGCTAACGACAAACCAGACACCGTCGTTCAAAGAGTCCATTTAAATGTACTGGAAGCGCGACGTAGTTAGCTCTAATTGTTAACACGACTGCTGATTCTGAACCTGAACGAGGAACTCGAAGTTCTGGTCATGAATAACCACCTCTAGTTGGTTTATTACAGCCTTTGTTGATCTATGGCTAATCACTGAACGGCCACCATGCGCCACGTAGCAGAAAACAAAAGGCCAATTCCCTTAATTAAAAACGTTTAAAATCTAATCGCAATCTCAAGTCAGCGAAAATCAATATAAATAGGTAAATGCTATAAACATGTAGAATTATTGTATATTTATTTTATTATTTTATCTTATTTATTTATATCTCATTGTATGCTGCACCGGTCGACGTCATAACGTCAACGCCAGCCATCGCTGAAAACCAGCGCTGTGGCTCTGTCTCACATAGGGTCACAGCTTTATGCTGAGCGATGGCCGTTTTGTGTGGATGTGACGCATATTTTCCCCTAACTTGTTTTTTTTTGTTTTGCATCATCGTATTTTCTTTCTTTTCTTTCTATACCATTTTTGACAGATTGACACTGAGATTAGATAGCGAAAGTTCTTACAAATAGATACGGGAATTCCCCTCAGGAGGAAGTCTACTGGTGAGAATCAATCAATCAACTCAGCCTATCGCAGTCGACTGCTGGACGTAAAACTCTCCAAGTCTGCCCCGAAAAACCCTGTCCTCCGCCTTACACATTTAGTCTGTCCCAGCCACCGATTTAAGGCAGTCGAACACAATGCCAAAAGTATACAGATGAGATGACATCAGCGGGATGATACGTCATCTGCTTCTCGTGTCACCATGAGTCATTATGAACGTGATAATAGCCCATGCGGTGGTGTTGAGCTAAGCCAGTCAACAGTATGGTAGCCAGAAATGTCATACAGAAATCTCTTTGCTCACGAATTAATAATCGGTAACAGCATTTTGCTCGCCGTCCCGCTCCACCCAGAACGGGAGAAGTTATTTGATAATTTCCCATCCAAAAAAAAAAGAAAAAAAGGACTCTATACTGTTCTTTCTTTTGATTTAATCCCCAATTCACCTCTGAAATTGACGGCATCATCTGCCTAAACTTTTCCCAACTATGTTGCGGTCGGCTTCCACACTAACCAGATGCAGTTGAATACCAGTATTTTACATAGAGCGACTGTCTATCTGACCACGGGAACGGACGTGATAGTCAATTGTTTCGGCGAGATACACACGGAACACTACCTAAGGATCCATGACACTTACGCACAGCAATCTAAGTAAGGAATGCGGACCAAACACGAGCATTAAATACGCATTAGTTACGATCCAGGGAGCAAATAGAAGCTTCAAATGAGCCGTATTATAACATAACTTGCTATTAGATGGCGTAATTCAATATCTATGAGTTTCTTAAGGAAGTGGATCTGAGTTAGTTCATTCTGCAAATTGAGATAACAGTAACTAATTAAAGGTTAAACAAACTTACCTACCTAACTGAAGTTTAACCATAATTACATGAGTTACACATTCCTGTATGATAAATCAAAAACTTGTCACCACTCTAAACGGCGCGCGACTGCGATGCCGTGCTTTGCACAAATGTGGGGGGTACCGAGAGGCATCCTCAAGTGAATTCATCATCATCATTTCAGCCGAAAGACGTCTGCTGGACATAGGCCTCCCCCAAGCACCGCCACTTCGACTGGTTCTGTGGTTCTCGCATCCAGCGGATTGCTTCGGCCTTCACCAGGTCGTCGGTCCACCTTGAGGACTTCCAGCGCTATGTCTTCTGGTACGCGGTCGCCACTCCAGAACCTTTCGGCCCCATCGGCCATCTGTACTGCGAGCAATGTGCCCTGCCCACTGCCACTTTAGTAATTCTTCGGGCTATGTCGGTTACCAAGTGCGATTAGGTGACCAAAAACTCGTACTGGTGACGAGTTCTTGGTAGTTAGTCTACCTACCTCTACAGGCAACAAGCCCCTGTCTCTCCTACCTATACAGTAAGCTACTAACGATATGGTACATGGCCTTTTTTTTGGGTCGGAAATGATCAAATAACTTCTCCCGCTCTGGGTATAGCGGGAGGGCGTGTCAGACCCTTACTGACTAAAACCCACCCGTGTTCCTTCAGTTGCCATGTTGCCAGGGGCCACGGTATCCCTTTCCGACTTTCCCGTAACCCCGGCAAGCAACGGCCCTAGCGAACCCGGTCAGATGGTACATGGCCTAAAACTGAAATTTTTCGCAGTATTTTTGAAAAGTCGAAGAAATGACGTTGGGTCATAGCTACGATATCTACTATAAACATTATATGAAATAAATAAATTTTCACATAATATACGAATGACGGTAGTCAAAAATCAAATAAGTAACTTCAACTGCAAAAGAAGTTTCTACACACACGTTTTTTTTTGGGTGGGAAATTTTCAAATAATTTCGAGGGCGTGTTAGACTCTTACTGACTAAAACCCACCCGTGTTCCTTCAGTTGCCTGTATGTTGCCAGAGGCCACGGTATCCCTTGCGGTCTTTCCCGCGACCTTGGCAGGCATCGGCCCTAGCGGACCCCGTCAGTTCTGCTGACATCTTTTTGAGGCGCGCGTGGAACAAAATCCGTCGATCGGACGGTGAGCTACCCATTGCTCACCGTTCTCTACACACGCCTAACGGTGCAAAAAGCATCCGCTTAGGGCCTGTGCCCACTGGCGGCACGGCACGGCACGATCCTTTAGCATTACTACAAGCTTCAAGCAAGCGCATACTGACGGCTACGATACCGCAGTATCTTTCCGCGACGTCCTTTTTAATAATTATTGAAATTAAATTTTTACTGTCATTAATCCTGTCCATCGTCGCATAAAAATTCCTTGCCTGCCGTGCATGCCATGCCGACAGACAGCGCAGGCCCTGAGCATCGACTCGGCAGCATTTGATCTCTTCCCGCGGAACGTTTACATAACACCATCCTGAATTCTTCATAACATACCTACTGACGTCAATGTGCTACTAATCGAGAACTGATGAACGTTTTAATTTAGAAGCGATTATTTTACGTATTACGTAAGTTAAATATTTAACGGATATTATGGCATTAAAGTCTATCATAATAACGTTATGGGTCGTAAATAATATTCTGGTAATGCTGCATGAGCAAAATATTTATATTTGCGTAGAGATGTTGATTTTGTAGAAGCTGCGAACTTGCGCATCATGCCGAAATAGTTCTGAGACATAGATTATAAAAAGGCAAAGGCAAAAGGCAGTTGGGTGCACGCCTTTTTATAATCTATGCGATGCTATTTATTTTCATCGTATTTCTTTAGTATTTTATTAAATCTTGATTGATTATGGTGCATTAAAATTGATAGTCAAATAAAATAATTACTCCTATTATTCAAGTGTATTTTAAATTAAATGATTCATAATAAATTCCATAAATAGTTATAGAATTTATTATGAATCATTTAAGACATGTCAACAAAATGAGAAATTTCCCATAAGAGCATCCATAATTCAGTAAACAGTTACAGACATCAAGTCTATACATCAACCTCAAGAAACCATTTATTATACTTTCTCGACTTTTAAATTCCACATATACTTTAAATCTTGATAATAGTGAGGTCGATACAATAACAATAAATTCACTACGCACTAAAGACCTTTTACACGATACTTTTGTCACGGAAGAGGCGATAATCACAATCATCGCCTACTGAAGATGACAGTTGCAGCCGAATGCAGGCTCACCCACACATTTGAGTGTTATGTTTAACATTGTGGAGCATAGAGATGTGATACAAATATGTAGACGCGACATTAAAAACTTTTGAATTTCGAACTACATACTTAGAAGTGTAACCTGCAACACAGCAAGGAGGTTGAATAAATACTGGCCTTTGCGTACAGTTGGGCTGAACAGACAAAAAATTTATAATTTTTTTTTTTTAATTCCGTGTTCGGAATTTAAAAAAAAATAAGAAAAAGCGACGACATTTTGTTTTGTTGTTCGAAATTATTTTTGAGTAGGTACCTAATGAGTACTACAAAATTTTTACTGCATTCTAAATAAACAAAAACAGAATTCAGAATTCATCAGCTGTTTGCCATCTCGTAGTTGTAAATGTCAACTGCTGTGTTATTTTAGTGCAAGCACCTAAAGGTGACAGGTGATAGGCTAACGACCTGTCACTCTTCACACCTGGCTTTAAGTGGTGTCAAAGATCTCATCTCTTAAGAAAACTAACTTTGAAGATTGAAGAAATTCTCATGGTGTGAGCGCTGTAATTATTCCTGAACAAAGTTCTAATTTTAGATCAACGATACCTTGCACAATAAACGTGTATTTGTATGTACCTTTTAAAATGTTTTACAGCATTGTTCATAATTTGACTTAAATACATTACTAATCTAATAGAGATACAGAAATAGCCGTAACCATAATTTCTTGAATAATTCTAGGTCACGTTGTCTTCAAAAACATCAAAATCATAATAAAATACTAGTTTAGATTTTTTGTCACTTGACGTTTGTTCCGGGATAGCGCAAAAACGGCTGACCGAATTTGTATTTTTTTTTATAATATATGTTTAATTTGTGCAGAATAAAAAACTTTTCTTTCTTTCTTTTCTTTTACTTTTCCGTCAGATATTTTCCGACTTCCATGCGGACGAAGCCGCGGGAAAAAGCTAGTACCTATACAATGTTTTCACTAATTTCAGGGTGCAATTTGTACAATATCAGCACTATCATTGTCCTTCTGTTGACTACAAATCAAAGATCCATTCAAATATCACGAAGGGGCGATTAATCGCCAGTCTTGCTCGCAGCATTTTGGCAATTTCAACACCTCAAAATACTTCACAACAATACTCACCTAACCCTTACTCTACACAGCCGAAAGATCTGGCACATCTGCATCATAATCACAGCAGTCTCCACGGTATCTTGGGCACGGTTACATCATAATCGGACACCTACGGCTCGGAAGCGGGCCATCCATATTCATTGCTCCGTTTGGATAACCGGTAGGCAATGTAATTGCCCTTTGTATGCTTGAATGGGTTGCATGGCTTGCATGAAGTTGTATGTGTGTTGTTGTTAGATGTGAAAATGTTGTCAATGGTTTCCATACAAAGAATGATATTTATCAATGGTCCGTATAAATTGTTGTTTTTTCAAAGGCTAGGTTCGAATTGCGGTTTTGATCATAAGAAAGTTTAAAGTTTTTATGGAGCGTAGCTTGTCTTTACCCAAGAACCGGGTAGTAGGTACCTATTACTTAGGTTTAACATAATCGGTTGTAAAATTCTATGTTCTAGGCAAGCTCTAGGTATACTTTATACTTATGTTAAAATAGTCTATGATTTAGGTGCCTTATCATTTCTTACACCTTGTACTTTATTATTTATTATATAAAATAAATTTTCACACCACCTGCTTGATAATGCCAAATTCTAAATTATCATGCAAACCTTACCTAAAGTAAGTCAATATAACCCTAAGGTCTCTTTGTCGTAGCACCCGTGACATAAGACACTGCTTTATCCCCTTGGTGAATAATCTACTATTAAATATAATACACCACAAACAACTACCTACGGTCAACGGAGCAATTACAAAAGTTAATTAAATACAAATTTAAATGACTAACCTAGTAAAAGCTACAACTACATACTCTAGCTAAGTATAAAACATAAATACGTACTGCTACATTTATTTCAGTTACAAACACTTAAAAAAGTAACACTACGAGAAAACTCGCTAGTTATTCTACACTTATCCATCTTTACGCGAAGCGGTTGGAATTTCATCTTTATTTGGAACGCGGGTCGGTGAACCGACTCAAATAGTCTTACAAGGCCATCGGTATTGTCCTCCTAGCAACCGATTGACTGCCTCTATTAATTATTTAATTCATGGACACAGCATGTAAATAATCTGTGCACGTTCGAAGTTTAAAAAATCACAGACAAAATTGGCAGGCTGTGGAAAATGGCGGACGAAAAGTTTACATGAAAGAAAAAATTTGATGCGCCTAAGTAAACGTGAAGAGTTACCAGAATTAGGTATAGATTTCTAGTAACAACTTAATCTTAGAAGCACTTAGGTAAGCTTGAAAATCATCAATAAATACACTACGCACTCTCTAAATTTAATATCATAATTATAAATGATATCATAATCTAGAAACAATGTGGCGGTTTTGTTGAAAGTCGTTCTAAACAAATACCGTAGCAAATGGTATAAAATTAATTAATATAAAGTAATTATGTCACAGTATTTTTACAGTTTTTCGGTTAACAGATCCGTTTCAATTTTACAGCGCTGTAATGCTTGACGAATTTTGATAATCAACGCCTTTTATTCAAAGAGCATCTTGGTGTTTTCAAGATTTTCTTCGAACGTCTTATTTTTGTCTCCATTAAGTTCAGTTAACGGGCAGTTTTAGCACACATAAACAAGAACTTTAAAAGCTTTTCTATGTCGTTAGCCATCAAAAAGTGGTTCAGCCGGAACTTTGAACTACAGTTCAGTTCAAAAGTAAAGTAACATTCACAAACAATAAATCAATTTTATCAGCTTTTTAAACTGAAACCATTAAAATTGATACGTTATAAAGATACGTTCCCTAAATTGTATTTAAGAGCGCCTATTTCAAATAAAGAACGCTCCCAATTGCTTCATCCAGCATAGTGCCTACCACAGATTAAATAGACAATCATACTATTCAAAAAAATTCCCACTGCAGCCAGTCATTTAACACCGTAATCGCGATAATAATACGAAAGTGTATCTGAGGTAATGTCGAGTCGGGCCGAGCCGAGCCGAGCGTAAAATGAGGCCCGATCGGACCCCGACAGAGAGCCCGGTGAACCATGGCCTTATGGCCCGAGATGACTTCATTGTTTCATTGCAGGGCTGACACTTCATGGGAAAAGTTGTGATTGTTATGTGGGTTCTGGTTCTCTTCTGGTGGAGAAAGTCGGGATTATAACTGTTTAATAAACAACAGGTAGAAGTCCCAATACTAATGGCAAATCTGAATGTTTGATTATGTGAAAATCAACTAATAAATGGAAACCTATTCGGTGTTAGTACAAATTCCGTAAGATTTAAATCCAACTTATATTTACATACCTAAGCAAAACAGTCTATTTTACATGATGGTGGACTGGTTTTACCTGTAAACAAAACAAAAAGTTCATTAATTATACAACGCAATAAAACAAACACAGTTATCAAAAATAGCAGTTACGGACGTAGACATCCTTTGTTTCATGTAATTGTTGAAATAAAACTACACTATGGTATCACACAACATCAAAAGAACGCAGCAGTATTTTTTTTTAATATCTTACATAATTTTTCACAAAAAGATCCCGCTATGCAGGCCGCATATAAACTGCATAAAACATACCATAAGGTGTTAAATTTACCACCGTTTTCACTCTAATATAAGAGATGACCGAAGCCCTGGCGGCTTGCCAGATGCTAGAGTATTTCAGGCCATCCCTTTTAAGTGTTTTATTAATTTGCCTTAAGGTTATTCTAAGCTGAGACCGTACTACGAGAATACCAGCACTAAAGACTGAGACACTAATGAAAATAAATGATTGGTTTAATTTACACTGCTGAGTCTTTATGACTGAGGATGTTCATCATCAGTTGAAAAGCAGCGATGTATTTAAAACAATGTCTAAGATCCTTAACTAGGCAGTACTTTCTATAGTTAGTTTAGATGACGCGTAGTTAGCCGTGTCGTCAGTCATCGAATATAGCTCGTTGTAAATAAACTTCTAATGGAATTTCACTATAAGTTATGACGGTATAACAATAAAAACAAGCGAGGCGTGGAAACAATTGACTGTTAATCAATAAATAAACAAGTGAACATCGACTGTTTTAGTAGCACAATCCCAAATTTTCTGCCCGAGGGGAATAATGTCACAGCAATCGCCTCTAGATGCGGGAAGCACAGAATCGGTCGAAGTGGCGGTGCTTGGGGGAGGCCTATGTCCAACAATGGACGTCTTTCGGCTGAAATTTTGATTTTGACAATTAATTAGGTACCGAAGAAATCATTTGTCAGTTCAAAGTCGAGATGCTGTCACCAAATCCCTTGGTAATTAGATATTAGTACTCATAATGGAGTATTTAAATATCCTGTTGTTTACAAAAAGTTGAAAACTCCATTTGTAAAGTTCAAAAACAATGTGTAGGTCAAAAGAGATCAACAGAAAAGTAAAAGTTGAAACACTTCTGATACCTACAAGATCAAAGATTAGGAATAGTTAACACCCGCAAAGATCGTGATATGTCTGCCGATACTCCTGGGAACTGCTCTAATTACGCCTCAATGAATAGCTGGTTATGGCTGGGCTTCGAAGGCAGCGGAACAAAGACTTAAGTAGCGCCACAAAACTCGTACTTAAACTTTGGTTTCCTAGGAAAGCGGTTCCGTCATATTACAACGGCCGTCACGAAAATCTGTCATTTTCACCAGTATTTGACATTAACATTTTCGACTCCACCCACTTTTCATAGAACTCATGCGCCATGCCGCCATACATATTGGAAGTGAACCCTCCGGGACGGTCAACGGCATAACGTTTAAAACCGTGTTATAATTTTATAAAACACTGTAAGACGAAGTAAAATAGGGTTTTCATTGGGTCTTGTCGCTATACGTAGTTTCCAACCTTTTAAATTTTTTGTCAATATTTGTAACCGTGAACAAAAAACAAAAACATAAAAGGATTTTAAAACCAACGCATATACTAATAAATCTTGTTAAAATATACATCCGATTTTATTTTCACGGTTAATAATGCTGTATCCGCTAAGAAAAACCTACATTTAAAATGAGCCCTCCGCGAGGGCTCCCGGCATCCCATATGCGACTAGGTGAACCCTCCAGGAGGGCTCCCGGTACTGAACGTGTTAAGGTGTCAAAAAACGCTCTGTATTTGGATAACCGTTATTGTGTGATCGTTCACCGCTTTCTCAGGAAACCAAAGCTTTAGACAAAGCAAAGTTGAGACAACCGGGACGTACGAAAAATTTACCTTTGGTCATCTAACTAACCATTAACCAACTACCAAGAAATATGGCTATCAACTAGAGAACTTATCACAACAAAATTTTGATACCCGGAAGCAGATCCTTAAATATTTTGGACAAAATACTGTTGACAATTCAGTCTTGCAGGCACTGTGCCAATTTGAAACGAAAAGGTATGCTTGATAAAACCAGCATAATCAATCTATAATGTTCCCACTGCTGGGACATAGGCTTCCTCTCGGTGAGGAGTGGGCCGTAATCCTCCATGCGAGCCCGGTGCGAGTTCGTGGATATCACGTCTTCGAGTTTTTGATTCTAAGACATGCCGGATTCCTCACGATGTTTTCCTTCACCATTTTAAGAGGAGTGGTGATGAAATTATTTAAAACCAGACTCTAATAAAAACTACTGAAGTTGTAAAGAGTTCCCCAATTAGTAGCTCGTCTCATAGCCGCAAATTGTTTTGGTTGCGTAACCTGTGACATTTAGCGCCACATTTAGTACAGCATCAATTCTCGGTTACACCTCACTTACTTCCGTTAGCCATCGACAACAATACGAATAATTGACAGAGCTTCTTCAATTTAACGTTCATATTAAACGTTATTATGTACCGTAATATCGTCAATGGTATGAAGAGTCTTCGAGAATACCTGTTTGATTCCGAACTTGGAAGTAATAACGTAGGTTTGAAGAGAAGTGCAGTTGTCGTGAATTATGAGGTACAAGTTTTTTCTGGACAGGCTAACAGCTATACTTAAAATTGATGTTCTGTGGATGCAAGATATGTATTTTAGGCTCTCTTTGATACTGATTTTTTTACTGCAATCAAAATTTTTCGCATTTGATAGATAGGCTCGCGTTTGGCTTAAAATCTCACCAATTTTTTTTTTACTCTTCCTCTTGACCTCAACCTCACCCTGTTGGAAAGCGATGTACTTATAACGTCTAAACTAGAACGAGCGAGCTCAGAAGATGCCTGTTCCCTCTTGCTTTGAAAGCTGAAGTGTTATTATAGGTAGAAGGGAACTCAGACGCTGGCAAAAACCTGGCACCTAATAGTAAGCTTAGATTAAATGGAAGTCAATCCTAATAGATCCAGTTTTATGCAAATGAAATAAAGGTGCAGACCACGAAAGCGTACAAAGCTGTGACTTCTGTAGATGACGTGCAATTATAAGTCTACAAGTGTCTCGATAACTCCAAAACAAACAAACGCAAAACCACTCTAACTCCCTCTAATTACACGAATCCTGTCAACACAAGCATTCCCCCACGCCCAAGTTTATAAAAGCACGAAGTATTCAACTTAGCTGGTCAATTTACTACCGATAATTGTCGCAGTAAGCCCCAATTGGTTACTTGTAAAGCGACACAGCTGAACTAATTAATACGGCAAGCGATTAACGCGTTAATTACGAATTAATTCGATCATGCTAAGAAATATTGTGGAATGTGGATCTCGTGTACTTAATCGATATCTTTAATCAGGGTAAAATAAACAGGACTTGACCAATAAGTCCCACAGCAAAGCAAAGGTACAATTTGTTTATTTTTGTTTTTCCTCATCATCTGCCTAGCCTTTTCCCAACTATGTTGGGGTCGGCTTCCAGTCTAACCGGATACAGCTGAATACCAGTATTTTACATGGAGCGACTGCCTATCTGACCTCCACAACCTAGTGACTAGGTAACACGATACCCCTTGGTAAGACTGGTTGTCAGACTTTTTTTTTTGGGCTTCTAACTACCCGTAACGACTGTCAAAGATCTACAAACGACAGCCGGGACCAACGGCTTAACGTGCTTTCCGAGGCACGGAGGGGACTTGGTATGTAAAGATGGTCACCCATCCACGGACCAACCGCGGCAAGCGTAGCTTAACCTGATCGATCGACCCGTGCAGCTGTTATTACTTAGCCACAAGCCCTACATTATTACATTATTTTTGTTTTTCCTAAAGGTATGGAACTATTAAGGCAACCAGACAAAGAGAGCCCCTTCGTTGAATATTTTACGCTTTACGTTCGATAAAACTATGATAAAACAAATCAGTCTACTAAAATAACAGATTTCTAATTTGATGAGGCTTCCATTTTCTCCTATAAAACGATTATTGGTCGCTAAATTGCCCCGTAATACCCTTCATCGTTCCAACTAATTAAGCCTATCACCCTCGTTTCGCGTACAAGATACTCTACTAATTATAAAAACATGTTTGCTAAACTCCCCGCCACATTATTCACGAGTCACTGTGAGGTTATTATCTGAAGTTAAACAACAATAGTATCTAAGTGAACCATCGTCCGAACATTACTTATCGCGAAATTCTTTACCAAGATGGATTCCTATCAGACTTTAGAATGGAAGTCGAAAATGTTTATAAGGAAAGGTGAGTTAACCTTTTATAACTCGACCCATAAATCTGAAATCGATCGATCTAAAAAATTTAAATAAATTGTGTTTAAATTTTTACAAAACCGCGCTAATGCTGAGCAAGAGGTCTTGGGTTGGGATTCCCGGGTCGGGCATAGTGTTATTGAGTTTTTCCATCAGAAATTTCTCGCCTGGAGTCGTCTGTATTTGTGCCCGGTTGATGGCAACAGGCTCACCCCCATTGGACTTAAAGAGGGTTTATCCTAAAAGTTGGCAACGTCGTAAACAGCTGTCAAATATTTACCTGTTTTGATTAATTTGGCAATATTCTTGTATGGAATTAAGAAATGCGACTAACTAGGGAACTAAAATATTGATTATGAAATGCAATAATTAACGTAACACCGAATATTTAGTTTTAGATACAGTAAAAAAAGTATTTGGAAACTTTCCAAATGCCTTTTTTACACCTAAAACGGTTACATCAAATTCAATGTTATAATATTGCAATTCATTATTAATATTCTAGTTCGCTAGATAGCCACATTTCTTATTTCCATACAGTATTGTCAAATTAATCAAAACAGCGCAATATTTGACATCTATTTGCGACGTTGCCCACTTTCAGAATAAACGCTCTTTAAACATAACTGGTGAAATGTGGGTGTACATAGGTACACCTCTGCCCAACCCTTCGGGGAATACAGGCGTATTGTTATATTATGTTATTAAAAAGCCGATCGGTTGAAAGAAGTCATAGTTTATAGGTTATATTGTTTGTCAATTTACATTACCTACACCATCCGAAACAAACGATGAAAGTGAACGAAATAATTAGGTTACTATTGTAGCATTTGTCGTTCACCAAAACTAGCGTCCTTGACAGACAACTGTTTCTACAACGCTCTATTATGTAGGGCACACATTCAGCATGTTACTTTACTATACCAACCAGTACCTGGGCGACCGAGAAACTGATGAAAATAGAGAATGCTCATTTAATAGTATAGGATAGTACCTACTAATTCCATACTGCCATGATAGTAGGTACTTACTAATTCCATGCTGCCATGTTATTATTCTATATCAACTTTGGGCGACCGAGCTCTGCTCGGATGAAAAGACGGAGAAAACGAATTTTCCCCTAGCTAGATAGATTTTTCGCCGCCGTAAATCCCTATATTGCAACTTTCATCGAAATTGTTAGAGCCGTTTTCGAGAACGTGATTACAAATATTATATATTTGTAATGTAATATTTAATGTAATGTAGGATATAATACAGGATGATTTAGGAAACATGGACTGAAGTTTTGCGAGAGAGACTGAGAAAACAAAATATGAGGCTTACCTATTTGTGGACGTTACGTCCAGACTTCCAGAGCGATAGATTGACATTTCACTAGTCAATAGAGCTTACCTAATTACATTTGCTGATTATACATGCCGACTGAGACTCTGGCGAGAGTGCTTTTATCAATAGTTTACCAAAATGTGTTACAGTGCCTTTTCTAGGAAGTTTTAATGATTTATCACTCTGTTTGATCGAAGCTACATAAAACATCCTGTATGCAGTATTAGGCCAAACATGTAAAGGCTGCTTTCTATTTAATCGTCCACCTGTCTCCGACCGTCAAGTGCCCCATGTTTAATAAGGTAAACTTTACAGTCTCTACTTACAAGTCTCAGCACAGAATTCATTTAGCAAGACAAGTAATTGGTGTTTTAGCTTGCAGACCTTTATCAGTATTTGTGCTGATTAGAACAGGTTTCAGAAAATTGCCGTCTATTATTAGTTTGTTGATTGGTGCAGGAATACGTAACACACTTAGTTGATAATATTATTAATCTAGAGAAAAAATTGTGTCCAAATTTTCATAATAGCATGTGACACGAAAAGAGGAAAAATTGATGACTCATTTTATTAATTCAATCCAGAAACTAATATAGCAAGGTAACCCTTTCTTTATAGTTACCAAAAATCAAAACGCCCACACGCAACCACGGTAAAGATAGTAAAACACATCTCGCTATCCATAATCGTGAGACTCCCGGAGACTTTATCTCGAGTGGTATCAACACACCTCTTGACTCCGAAGCCATGTGTTTAGGAAAACACGCCGTGATCCAAGATAATACGACTTGTTATTAGTGTCAATGTGGCCTGTCAACATGTAGCCCTTAAAAGGTAAATTGATACAAGACCTAAGGTGATATTTCGGAGTATAGTAAAAGATTTAGCAATCACGCACTACAGTAGCTAAGTTATAAAACGATAGAGCTCTAAGATACTACTACAGAATCAAATTCAACAGCTACACCAACACCAAATTGCCTCTCACATTGTCTAAAGATGCAAACGTATTCAAACAAAATTGCACCAATAACCCACTGCCATAAAGACCCTAAGAATCAAATGAAGAATGTGTAAAGGGCTTCCCACAAACGGGGATATTATTCATAAACCGCTACAGAAGGGGCCCAAGCTATCGGGGTCACACGACCAGATGATATATTATGGTAAGCTGCAGTAACAGCCCGTAACAGGAAATGTTCCACTGAGCATAGAGTAGAGGTTATAAGAGGAAACGCGTAACAAATCGCTGATCAGGGCCCGTGTGGCGAGAGGAGGTCAGATCGGGATAAATTAAGTGTCGATGGTTTAGCACGATATTATGATGAGAATGCAGGAAGGTGGTATTATGATTAGAGGTATCTGGTTAGTAAATCCATCGAATTGAAATTGGAAGCAAACAGATTCTAAGGAAGATTGACGAATTCTTCTTCTAGATGTCGCTTGAGTTTTTTTGTCGTCCTATAAGTGAGATTAAAAAAAATCTGTTACATGTTTTTAGAATACCTTAGAACTAAGTTAATGAAAATAATATTTTTCTTCCATGTTATCAATCAATTCTTATATGCTCGAGGCTTTCCAATAAGAGTGAATTACGCTACAATGATACACAATTTAGAAATATTTCAATTGCTGGTCCATTTCCGCTAATGTTAGCGCTAATACCCACAATCTGTTAGCCTTCATTGCCAGGGTCTAATTCATAAACACTGGGGTACAGGTCGACACAGAATTTACTTCCCCTTGGCTATCGGTCAGTGAGAAAACTCACGCAAATCGCTCAGAGCAGTAGTCACGATGCAATCTCACATTTACTTTGGAAATCGAAATAATGCATGCCGCATACCAGAAATGAACGATACATTCTGAAGTGTAATATACCAACTTCTTACATGTATAGAAAACGGTTTAGAAAACAAAATAGACATTCGATCGGAATTGTTGGAACCTAGCACTGAATGGGACGATGACAGACATAAAACTGTTAATAGTTATTTATACAACTGTTGTATACAGGGTGGCAGGGACATCGACGCGAAAACTGAAACCATGGATTCAGTACATGATTCTGAACCCCCCTGCGTTGAAATTTTTCGTCGGTTATTAAAAAAAAAACTGCTGTTTCATATATTTTGACCGCGTAGGTATTGCACTTTTCTATGAAACAGCAGATTTTTTTTTTAATAACCGACGAAAAATTTCAACGCAGGGGGTATATAAACTGATCGAATAAGTAAACCGAATATAAATTATCTTATACGAGTCATTAATTAAATAGTATCTAACTGTTAGGGTTAAAGGGGACAACAAAGAAAAGGTTGTTTTAAGGATTTCAATAATACGTTTATTATCATTTTCTTTACAGGTATATTGGAAGGTATGTTTTACTAATAGGGTCAGTTATAATAAAGCAGGTACTTTATATTCGCTCCACTTGTTGTAGGAACTACTTTTAACATTACATTACCCCATTGACCTATTGTACCGAACCCACATAATAAACAAGGTTTTATTTAGCTATAAAAATAAGAACATTTTCTTAAGTGTTACTGGAATCATGATTTGTGCCTAGTCTTTTACCAACTATGTTGGGGTCGGCTTCCAGTCTAACCGGAGGCAGATGAATACCAATATTTTACATGGAGCGATTGCATATCTGACCTCCACAACACAGTTTTTACTAGGTAGCACGATACCCTCGGTAAGACTGGTTGTCAGACTTTCGGGCTTCTGACGACCTGTAACAACTGTCAAAGATCTACAAATGACAGCCGGAACCAACTGCATAACGTGCTTTCCGAAGGTCTTGGATTGGAAAGGGCTAGGCATCAACATCAATGGCGAGTATATCACTAACCTTCGGTTTGCCGACGACATAGTTATCATGGCTGAGACCGATCAGTACAATGCTCGATGACCTCAGTAGAGCCTCCGAAAGAGTGGGTCTTAAAATGAACATGGACAAGACAAAAGTCATGTCAAATGCCCATGTGACACCCACTCCCATGAAGATCGGAGACGCTACGCTCGAAGTTGTGGACGAGTATGTTTACCTGGGACAAATTGTCCAGCTAGGTAGGTCCAACTTCGAGAAAGAGGTCAATCGTCGAATCCGACTCGGCTGGGCAGCGTTCGGGAAGCTACGCAATATCTTTTCGTCCCACATACCACAGTGTCTCAAGACGAAAGTCTTTGACCAGTGCGTGTTGCCAGTGATGACCTATGGTACTGAAACGTGGTCGCTCACAATGGGCCTTATCAGAAGGCTAAAAGTCACCCAAAGGGCAATGGCGAGGGCTATGCTTGGAGTTTCCCTACGTGATCGAATCAGAAATGAAGAGATCCGCAGTAGAACCAAGGTAACCGACATAGCCCGAAGAATTGCCAAACTTAAGTGGCAATGGGCAGGGCACATTGCTCGCAGAACGGATGGCCGATGGGGTCGAAAGGTTCTGGAGTGGCGACCACGTACCGGAAGACGTAGCGTTGGAAGGCCTCCCACAAGATGGACCGATGACCTTGTGAAGGCCGCAGGAATCCGCTGGATGCGGAAAGCACAGAATCGGTCGAAGTGGCGGTGCTTGGGGGAGGCCTATGTCCAGCAGTGGACGTCTTTCGGCTGAAATGATGATGATGATGATGATGGTATGTAAAAATGGTAACCCATCCACGGACCAACCGCGGCAAGCGTAGCTTAACCTGATCGATCGACCCGTGCAGCTGTCATTACTTAGCCATAAGCCCCAAAAGTGTTACTGGAATATATTTTATAAAACCATAATATTGAAATCGGTATAAATTTACTTGCCTTTACTGTCGCAACATAAAAAAACAAAAGTTTAGATAGGGTAATCTTAACTTTTGTCATAGTCAAGGGTGCTATGAAATTGTGATTATATTAAGATTTCAATAAGTTGTAAAAGACTAGACAGACTTGCCATCAACAGATATATATTTCTGTAATAAAGAAGTATATGTTATTAATCTTCAAAAGTCAGACATCGATTTAACTGAAAAATCTTCAATTAATCTAATGACAACATTCCAATAATTCAATTGCATTCTCAAATTGAAAAAAGAAAACAAAACAGCATCTTGCAAAATGGTCATCATCACAAAACCGCGCTTAATTTTCCAACATGGCGGCCGTACGAAAGGGCTTTTACGTCGACAACGGTCCACAACAGATAACTGTACAGCATATTGACCATAACCTTTAATAAGCCGCCAATACCCGCGAACCGTGTAGTTTCCACACTTAATTCGAGTTAAGAAATAACCACTACAAAAGGTTTATTGCCAGTAACATTCTTCCTAGGTTTATGTTTTACAATGGTTTAATAGATGGCCGGTCATTTTTGTTATAATTTCAGACTTGATCCAAATATTAAAATACGCTGCATTGTTTTTCACCAAAATTTTCCAGATTTTGAAGATTTAAGGTTTATTGACAATGTGAGTAGGAATTGATGATAATAATAATTTATGTAGCTGTCTAAATAATTATAGCTATTCTAAGACCGCCATTTGTACCCATAGAATTTACAATATACCTATAACTGTTACAATTTTGGTGTACCTACAATAAAATAGATATATTCCATCTATGTATGCATCTGTTCTTAAAATCCATTGTGCACGACAGTCAAAATGTATGTAAACTTTCCTCATAAAAACAAGAAATGCAATCAAATATCCACCTACACTCAAACGTTCTAACAGTGCCTTCACATTTTAATAAAATAAATGTCATCTTGTATGAGGTCAGTAGTGTTGGATCATAAACGAAGAAACGGATCACTGTGTCACACACTGACTCAATAAAACCATTTTACCACTTAACTGTAAAATAAGAAAATAGAATTCATTAATCTACTATAATTTCCCGCATAATTTTCCAATATAAAACTTGAGTATTGGTTTCATAGTCTAACATAAAATGGAAGTAAGTAAATACCGACAATTAGCATGAGAATCGAGAAATAACTGTTGGGCCAAATACATAATTCAGTACTATGAAGTTTTAAAGTTATTGCATGAAACTGTGGGCCTAAAACAAATTCTATTTACGAAGACAAGATTACCGTTAACGATGGTGGTTTTAAGACGTGTCTGAGTTATTAATTTTTCACACGTCTAATAGCTCATGGCAAGACATAAATGCAGGTTTATGGAACCACTTGTGGGTTAGAAAATGGCGAGAGATTTTCTCAATTTTCATTAGATACCAAAACTATGGGGACATGCATAAAATTGACAAAACTCAATGAGTAATTTGTATAGTGATCAACGTCCTTTACCCTGGAACATGTCCTCGTACAATAAAATAATGAATAATGTTCAACGAATTTATGAAGCATCCCAACGAAAGTATTGATCTCGAGGTGATAGGGCCCGATGCTATAAACAATGCAGTAAGCAGACGTGATCAACCGCACCATGCCCCCGTCTACGCAATGAAATTCCTTAATCGCAATTTACGACACCCTCGGGCCAAGAGGGTGGCCTATTTTTGTACTTACTGGTACGTGCACTTACTTATTCTAACCTAATTGGGTAACCAATATTCTCAATTGACATTTACTGCTGTCCCAGAAAGATAAACAATAAATTGTATGTTTTCTCTAATGGTTGTGTTGGGTAGTAAAATAGTGATAAATAATTGATCATCATTGCGGTTGTGGCCGTACCATCAGTCTGGTGTTGCAGATACGGTAACTAGTAAGTAGGTTTTTCGACTCTACAGATCTTGGGTAAAATGTCAAATTATTGCTTTTTCTTTCACAATTTTCATTTACTTACCTACTGCTAACGTAAGTAAGGGTAAGCTCTGTGTGTCTTAGGAGCAAATAAGACATATTTTTCATAGGTAATGCTATTAATGCTTTGAACGTTCTAGTTTTCCCTACCTACTGAGCATTGTTAGTATATTGGTTTGTGAAATTCTGCGGACTAACTCCCAACCCAACACTTAATTTTAGAATAACATTATGCTTGAATGAAGTTGTGTCAGAAACAACGGCATAGACCATAAACAACAAACTATCCACATTGAACGTCGTTCAGCAAGTCAGGTACGAACAAACGACGCTTATAAAATAAACGTTATCCCAGAAACACGAATGTTGAAGCATGGAGGGAAAGCGCAGCTGCCACGACGAAAACAATAAAGCGAAACGTCATTTACATTAGAACTACCGTTTTATAAGACCTTTTGTGGTCTGCTTGAGACACCGAAACCGTTTTGTTTGATGTAACCCGCGTTATAGAGATCTAAAATGCAAGTAGCGTACAAGATTAATATGAAAATTCTGACTTGACATTAATTTGAAACAGATTCCTGTCGTTTAAAGTTGCTGCCGTTTCTAATTGCCCATTAAACTCCTTTAAAACTAGGTCTTACTGAAATGAATCATTTGAAAAATATCCAATTTGAGCGAACAAAAGAATACGTCCCTTTTCAGTTCAATTGTGAAACATTCTTTCATAAGAAATGATGTTTGAACACCTGTTTTCTTCTAACGTTCAGCAATAGCTTTACGATCCAAAAGAGAGCAACATCAAACAAAATGAATTGTTTTTCAGTTCTGAAATGAAAAACCTTAACATCTGAACAAACATGAATCGGGTACAAATTACCTTTAGGACATTTTCTCGAAGTTTACTTCAAAGTATCGCTGAGAATGTGTCCAAATGTATGGATAATAAAAGCAATTTACATACAAAACGTTCTGGTATTTCCATTATTCTGAAATATCATACAGAAGCTGAGAACTTAAGAGGCCTGCGAACACGGCTCGTAACTACAAATAGAAATGTTGGCAAAATTCAATTCCAAGCACGTTGCGCTAGTGTACCTGTCGGAGCGATATACACCTTTAGTGAGAAATACTACCACGCACACATTGACAATTATTGCTTGACGCGATAGTGCTACTAGCTTTCGAAAATTTATGATAAATTTGGATGTGTTCCGTAATACCAAAAATGATGAATGAAAACTTATCATTTTTCCATTTTTTTTTTCGGTGATTTGTAACTTGAGAATATAAGCTATGCTTCTGCACAAACAATATTATAAATATTGTTGTTTATAATACATAAAAAAACAATACTTATGCAGACATGTCATTTACGCTGTAAAAATATGCGAAATTAAATTCGTTTAAACTTCATTCTAGAAAAGTTTTTTGGAATAAAAAAGATGTAGGAGCCTAGATAAACACTGTATAAATCCGAATTACAGCATAATATGGTGGAAATATGCCCAAATTGCAAATGATTTAGGTATTACTTTTGTATGGACAATTCATGCATCGCCGCGTTCTTAAGAATAAATAAATCTCTATAACACTGCTTCACACAAAACCAATCATCCTCCACTCAAAACCCGAAAAAAATAAGAAAAACAAAACAATCTAATCATCTCTCGTAAACACATACCAAACCACACGCGTGTCTCAATTCCAAAAATTGTTATTGCAGCTACAAATTACGCCCTTTGGGGACAGAACGGGGCAAAAAACAACCCCTCGAGATCTAGTGAGCGATAACTTAGTAAAGGTGGAACTGCCTTATTGAATAACATTGCCTCAACAATGCGGGCGTTGACACCGTGTGGAGTAACATGTCAGTAATTAGTTAATGTTTAGTCATGATAGCAGTCAAGGATCGAAATGACTTCCCGATTATTAGCAATGACGGATTTTAGACCAGCAGCGGACTCCTATAGGCTGATGATGATATCGAAGACAATCTTGTTGCATTCTTCAGGCTTGAATGCGACGATAGTTTATTCATGAACTCATCGTAGTCCCTGCTGGACAATGATAAGCTTTTCCCAAGTGACAGCAGTCCATAACACCCGGATTGACATCTTCTGCGTCAGTCAATCCGTCACATTTTTCAGGTCACCAGCATAAAGCCCGTCACAGACGTAGCTATAATATACTTTTTTTTTGTGTAGTTTTTGGTGACGTACTAGAAATATATATTACAGCTTCGTCTGTGATGGGCTTTTAAAGAATAAAGAGTCATTTGTTTCTGTTACTTTTAGTTCCAAATCTGTAAGGCATTCAAACTCGTTAAACAAATCATCTTCATTAATTAAAGTTAGTTTTACCCAATTAAACTCATCAAAACACTCAGTTATACCTTATAATTAATTCAATTTATCTCATCTCAACTTGAATTATATGAACTTTAAAAAATGACGAACACAACGAAATTCTTTGAAGGGCATTACATTCCTAATTACGTTTCAACAATTTTTTATATAGTCACGATTCGTTGGTGGGAACCATTCGTTTTTTCGGGTCATCATAATGACATGTAATGATTACCTGTCCCTTTATTAGAATTCCTGCTGCACTACCTATCTTTCGAAGTTGGACGTAATCAACTTTATATAATCCTTAAGACATTAGTACAGACTACTCATTAATCTATGTAGGTAGTTGATCTTAAACTAATGTAATCAGCCCAAATAAATTGGAATCATTATATGAGGATGATGATCTCTATGGTCATTATGTTCCCTTGGTTGTAAGCCCTTTACCATCAATCTATTTCTGGCGCTAGGTAAAGCTACTTCACTTTCATTACGTCACGCGTCATGTTAGTATATCTCAATGACGTCATGAGATAGTGCTTACCTGTTTCTGGAATCAGAAGATCCAGTGGCCTAGATTTTTTCTTCCATTTTTTTTATAATTTAGGCTATAAATGTTATTTTTTGAAGCAATCTCTCTAATTTTATAATTGGTAGCAATTTAGTTTTAAGAATTATTTGTGACATGTAAAAATTATTTTCGAAAATCAATTTACCATTCGATAAATGGAATAATATCTACTGTTAATATTTTAACAATATATACTACGATTGATACAGTATATACACAAAAAATAGATTAAAAAAACGAATTACTGACAAATGCGTGCACTGACTGGACAGGTCCACTCAAATCTGTATGGTTCTTTCCTCAAAAGACCATTTCAGACACAAATCTACATGGTCCTCAAATGACCAAGATCACTGACCAAGATTATTTCTGGGTTTTTTTTTTATATACAAATTGACATTCATCATCTGCCTAGCCTTTTCCCAACTATGTTGGGGTCGGCTTCCAGTCTAACCGGATGCAGCTGAATACCAGTATTTTACATGGAGCGACTGCCTATCTGACCTCCACAACCTAGTGACTAGGTAACACGATACCCCTTGGTAAGACTGGTTGTCAGACTTTTTGGGCTTCTAACTACCCGTAACGACTGTCAAAGATCTACAAATGACAGCCGGGACCAACGGCTTAACGTGCTTTCCGAGGCACGGAGGGGACTTGGTATGTAAAGATGGTCACCCATCCACGGACCAACCGCGGCAAGCGTAGCTTAACCTGATCGATCGACCCGTGCAGCTGTTATTACTTAGCCACAAGCCCCTCAAATTGACATTAATGATTTTTATATATACAATGACATGAATATTTACTTTTAAAGTATTATATTATTTTAATTATTGTGAATGTGAAGACTATATGGGTCATTCCTTTTTGTTTTGTTTTTAATTTTTTCTCAGTCAGTTTTAATCATGGTCTGACAATTTGAGTAATTTTTGTGGCCTACACAAATGTCCTTTTTTTGGTATTGTTCGTCGAATCGTTGAGCTCCTTAAATTCTGAGTTGAGCTACACGATAACTGACAAATGCGTGCACTGACTGGACAGACCCTCTCAATCTGTGTGATGCTTTCCTCTAAAGACCACTTCAGACACCAATCCACATGGCCTTCACATGATCTGACCAAGATTATGTCTGGACTTTAAAAAGACTGTGACCTCTGAGTTTGTTTCGGCCTTTCTTCTCAGAGTAGTCAGATAGGAAACGCCGACCTCACCTAGTTTTTAAAATATGATTGACGTGTAAAAGTGTTTGTACAAACCTACTTACAGAAATAAAATCATTTATCATTTATCATTTATGAAATCTTTTCCAGAAAACCTTCGACCCAAAATGACCACACATGCGGCACCACGATAAAAATGCGTGCGTATACGCCTATGTGCGTAGCGGTAATGGTTCATTTAAATGTATTATGTCTATTAAGTCCCTCGATCCGACACTCGTTAGTACTACAAGTTAATAGCAGGTTGTCGTGAGCACAAGGGGCCTATGGTTACGGTTTGATTAAATATTAAGCCATTACTCGCCATTAGGTAACGTACGCCTTCCCGAACACTTGACTTTCTTTCGAAAGCACGATATTGTATTGTTTTTAATAGTCACGCCGTTTTCCCGTAAAAGGATAGATACAAGAAATCTAAATTCTAAATAATACATTGTATTTATTCCGGACACCATTGTGTTGTAAGTTGTAAGGAGTTAGTGTAAAATTAATCTTGAATAGAAATGCTGCTTTATGTAACTGAGTCAAGATACTTCAGGAAACTTGTAATTTCTTATGTTATCTTTTAATTTTTCCGGAAAAGAAATCAATGTTATGTACGAGGATTAAGTTTTTTACATAACTTCTGGGCTAACTGCTTCAAGCTTCTATGAAAATGCAACAAACAAACAAACGGACAGACAAAGATTTTTATACAGGGTGGCAGGGATATCGACGCGAAAACTGTTACCAAGGATTCAGTACATGATTCTGAACCCGGTGTGTTGAAAACTTTCGTCGGTTATTTTAAAAAAAATCTGCTGTTTCATAGAAAAGTGCAATACCTACGCGGTGAAAATGTATGGAAAAACAGTTTTGTTTTAAAATAACCTTTGAGAAATGTTAACGCAGGGGCTTTCAGAACAGCTCGCCGTCCGATAAGGACCAAGCCCGGGTCGACGGCGCGTTGTGGTCCACGCGCGCCTCAAAGAGATGTCAGCAGAATTGACGGGGTCCGCTAGGGCCAATGCCTGCCGGGGGTTCGAAGAAAACCGATAGGGAAATCGTGGCCCCCCTGGCAACACGGCAACTGAAGGAACACGGGTGGGTTTTAGTCAGTAAGAGTCTGCCACGCCCTCCCGCTCTGCCCAGAGCGGGAGAAGTTATTTGATAATTTCCCACCCAAAAAAAAAAAAAAAGGGGCTTTCAGAATCATGTACTGAATCCATGGTAACAGTTTTCGAGTCGATGCCCTGCCACCCTGTATTATAGTGATTTCGATTTTTCCAAATAAAGAATAACTATGTAGGTATAGTAGGCAGTATACAATCGAAAACCCACTTAAATAGACAGTTCCAATCACATTATTGGTAATAGCCATCATTTTGATCAGAATCAACGTATCACAATAATGTTAACATATTCGAAACAAATGACTACTTACAGTCACACAATTTGACATTAGGGCGGGGAAATAGTAAGCAATGACCATTATTCCGTTAATGTATACAAACGGTACGAGTGAACATTCCACTTTCGCCGTCATTCCCTACTCCCTTTTGCTTTCTTCTGTCAATCTCCTTGGTTAAACTTAATTGGTACAATATCGGAACATATGGTAACATGGTAATGATGTATGGGTTTGACTTTATACAATTTCGAAATCGGAACCTCTTGATTTTTATCTCAAGGTGCTCTATGGTAAAGTTGGTATTTATTTTGGTTGCGCTATCCGTATTATTTGTAGAGCAAACAATGCGTAGTTCAAATAACTTGGAACTTGTTTACACAACCATAGATAATGGTGAAAAATTAGTGTGCATTTATCATTTGTATGGTTACGTAAAAAAAACCATAACCGTTTATTCAATCGTAAGGTTAACCAGTCTTTGCGATGTATTATTTTATCATCTAAACGGTAAATATTCTATGAGTAACCGATTTCCGAACAAGTTGCTTAAGTACAAGTTAAGCAAGTACCTTAAGTTTAAACTTTTTCTTTTATAAAATTAGCCTTCTTTTGGGGTTGGCGCAGCACGTCTTTTTTCCATACATCCCTTTATCTATTTCATTGGTTTTTTCTTTCTTATCATAGGGACAGAAAACACAATCCCTAATTTACTTATTTACAAACTTAACGGCATTAAGTACTCATTTTAGCTCCTTGCCCCACTCATGACAGTTTACATCAAGTATTATTTTTAAACACGAGCACCTTGGTCTGTATACAACAGTCCAGCTGGGCCGACTCCCGCAATCAGGCATAAAAACTTAAAAACACGTGAGTTGTTACGACAAATCAGCCAAGATCTTTATCTAGTCTGGTCTATTTGAAAGGTCATGGAGGACTGGATTGTGATCCAATAACCTAATCGTCAGAATTGAGGTTCTTTCACTTGGATTACAAAGTTTGTTCTTTTTTGTTTTTGATTGATGCCAGCAGTCGAAATCTGTAATTGGTGGATTTGGCTACCTAAATGTTTTTGTTTACATGCAACACCGGTAATGTTTAGTTTTCAATTAGTAGCTTCGCACCGTGGCCGTGGAAATGTATTTTGGTTTTTTTTTTAAATTAAAAATCGTTATTTTAAGAGCTTGAATTTAAAAGTCGATATCTAAACTGATTCCAGCATTCACACAGCACAACAAACTCGATTTCAAAATACTTTACAAGGGTATTTCCGGTAGTTAAGTAAATATCAACAACATTGAAGTTTCTTTGACAATCTGAGTTCTGAAAGTGTCTAAAGCACAATGCGGTTAAGTATCTCCGTTGCGAAATGTGGCATTAACTTTACAGCCTGTATCTACCCACTGCTAGATAATTATAGGCCTCAATTCTCGTTGAACAAAACATCGTAAACAATTCACTACTGCGACTTCAGTAGATAATACTGAAACAAGTGTTTTATTTCCCAGAACTATTATTTATATTGATTTTTCATTTTGCCCTTGACTGAAGTGCTGTCTCATGCATAAAGAATGAAGTACACTGCAGTACAACCGACCTTTGGCACTCAAGGATACCATTCTTTATTCATGGAAACAGAACTGGATCGAAACAACGCGAGATTGAAGACATGGGGATGGGTAATTGCAATTTCGTATTCTGGCAAGACCGCGCAATTTTATTTTTCATGTTTTGGCTTAGTTTCCTTAATCTGGAACGTGAACTATGCCAATTTATTTCTTGCCAAGTTTGATAACACTTTGGAATTTGTTACCTAAGCAATTATTTCTTCGAAAAGATTATGTTTAGTGAATAAAATTTATTTTGAGTTCCAAGTCTAACAAGCTTTTGACGTCTATCAAAGGACAAAGTTCAGAACATCGCAGGTCGTACCAATTGTCTTCCTGAATAAACTTCAAACTTAAATCAGGAACCAAACCACACTGCCGCGCTAACGAAGAATACAATAACTCGATTTCTTGTATTTTTGATTTTTGTATGAAGTTTTAGTTAATGCATTCTTGCTTACTAAAAAACAGTTCCTTAAGGATTCATAAAAAGTTACTTCGAGGGAGTTACGAGTATTATTCTCGTTTCGCTGATTCCGAATATTATTATATTCGAATTATTGTATTCTTCGTTAGCGCGGCAGAACAGTATACAACATTCGCAAAACAAAACGCAATCAGCACATGATAAGTGTACCATAGAAACAGCAGAACGGACCTTTAGCGTACTCGTATGTAGAAAGGCGGAAAGTCGTGAGATGTCGGATACGACATCAAAACGTACCGTATGCAAACATTGTGAACAAGTGGTGGGTAATGGCTGAAGATTTAAGCGCATAAATTGTCTCATCTTTAGTACAAATCGAGTTTAGTTGTTGAATTGCAAGATAAAGACGGTTAGCTCTCATTAATTAATTCTAAAACGTGAATCTAGTCATGTAGGACAAGTTAATTAATTATCTAGCTGCTATGTAGGTAGCACTTTTACTTTACGTTTCCCAGGCATAATCAGGTTCGTCAGTCTGTGTGAAATGCCTGGTTCTGCGATCACTTAGCTGCTTCCGTATTTGTGGGCATTCTTACTTCCCCTCATCGCTCAGCTGGTAAGCAATCGTGGGTACCCATAGTATTTTTTTTTAACGCCAAGACTTTCGAACCCGAAAATCGATCGAAGATTCCGCCGTTCTTTACTTCTGTGGTGACATCTACATCGCCACATACAAACGACGCATCAAAGACTTGACGTCACACAAATTCTGCATCGCGCAACTAGAGTTTACCGCGCGAACGACATATATCTGACTATCCGACATCAATCGTTGGGCAGTTGCCCGCCAGACACGACACCCGTCTAGTCGGAGGATCCTCCTTTTTCAGAGGATGAGTGAACTTTACACTCTGTTCCTCATGCCTCTAAACTTCACTCAAGGAATTCCAAAATATCATAAGGCAGTCACGGCAATCACATTCAAACCTTTTATTGATGGTTACCCTCAAATATCATGAAAGGTACTTATTATTCAAAGTGCGTTGTCTGTAATTTAGTGCACGACTTTACTAAGTACTTTACATGATTCTCTGCAACAATGCCTAAATTTCGCAACTACCGCCCATCCCATAGACCACAGACGCAAAATATCAAAATCATGATTTGAACAAAATAACAATGGTTCTTGCGAAACAATTGGACCCAAAATAATCCGATTAAGTTCGCATAACTTAAAAGAAACCAGTGTAACATGATCTGCTAGATATACAGATATGGTCAATGCCCAAAAAGGTAGGAATAACATGGTCAAAAGATCTGCCAAAAATGGTTGTTATCAAAATTCATACTGCCAAGACACGATTTGTACATACTTTCACATAAAGTAGCGTAGTTTTAGACAGTATTGGCTGCCAGAGATGGCAAATATACCAAAAAGCTTAAAAAATTAATAAAACGTGTGGCACTCGGGGACTGCCACAGTAAAGCTATTGCATAGCATTTGTAACCTCCATACTTCCTATTTGTCAACGCTACACTTGGGATGATGACGTGATGACATAAAACAAAAATTACGTTCTCATGACAACATCACGTGTCCCATGAACCGTCATTACATGGTAGGCGGAGTGGGGGGTGTTAGGTTTTATTTTCGTTCCGTTACGGAATTTCTTGATTCGGTCGCCGCGCTCAAAGCCCACGATAAAAGCTATGCAATAGCTTAAAAATGAGATACAGATTAGAATCAATGTCTGGTTAGTTGAAATTAAATTAGTCCAAAATGGGAAGCCACCTCAACAAAAAGAAACACAATCGTTCACTTTACATTCCTCCAAAAATAATAGAATCCTTAATGGATCTTTAACTAGGAAGTAAATACGTCTAAAAAGGTCAATGATACCCAAAACACCCTTACAAAATATTGCCCCACGCGAAGATTATAAACCCCCACGTCACGAAATATTTACGGGGCATAAACATGCGATTGTTCACACGTGCACGCAATGACAACAAAACTGAAATCATAACAAGTCTCTAAGCATTTCCTAATTAAGGTAAGTGCATTTGAGCACGTTCTTTTGTTTTTATAAAGTGCGTATTACTGGCAGGTTTTAATAAAATAAGGCCTTTTGTAGTTTGTGGACAGGGCATGTCGATGACGAGCGGTGTAAAGCGCATAATTATAGGTTTATGGGCTGCATTTCATTTTACACGGTACAATAAGCAGACACATTTTACGATATCTTACTAAGATCTCCTTGAATGCAATCTTGTCATAAATTCTTTCACAAATTATAAAAGCATTCATGTGACATCTACCAACTAAGCCCGCGTGGTGGATTATGGCCCACTCCCTCTCACAGAGTAGAGGCCTGTGTCCCAGCAGTGGGAACATTATAAGGCAGATTTTGGATTCATAGTGTCTGATGATGTCAAAGTCAAATAATTTATTCCAATTAGGCACATAAAAGGCACTTTTGAACGTCAAAATTTTCAAAAAATTTCGTTGATTCTAGTCGCCCCTTCCAAAAGGTAGTTTTCGTATGGAGAAGAATGGGCAAGAAACTCCACCGTTACTCTTTTAAAATGTTTTACAATATTTTTTATACATTAAGTATATAATTATTGATTAAGTAAATTAGGTAAGTACAATGAATTAAATAAATATGAAACTCAATCCACTTACCATTAATGTAAGTAACAAACACGTTGTAGTGTGGACAGCGGGCTTGTTTATTTTGAATATCAAACGTAAACCACTCCTAGTATTGTATTCATAACAGGAGATATCTCCGTACTTGGACGCAGAATATTAAACAGACAGATCAGAACAATAACTCCAAGTTTAGTCTCACGTTTTCTATATCCGTAAGGCGGAATATTTAATAAGTTTATTTTAACGACAACATATTATCTTGTCTTCTTATTACATATTTATTTACTGTGTGCTCTAACCTGTCTATCGAGCGTTGTATTTTGATTCGATTATTATTTTGTAACAATGGTTTTGGAAGACATTTACTGCTTGATAAGTATAATGATTAGATAAGCACATGGGGTCCTTCTTCAAAAGGACCCCATCTTACTTGGAAAAGGGGTTATTAAAACAAATAAGACGAAGAGGAGCACCTAGTAGAGAAGATCGTTACGAAGGTTACTTTTGGGCAACTAATCTCATCATCAGGAAGATGTTTTCAATTCGAATCACAGCAACCTACCGAATGGTCTATAGTAGATCCAAAATTCTAATGATATGAAATTGTTTTAACTACGATACTGCCAAGAAATAGCAAAAGTACACAACCCTGTCGTGCAAAACCACTCTTCGACTCCTTTTAATAAATCAATTAGGGTTATAAAGTATATAAATGAACATTGGCCTTGACATCACTATGTGCAGTGTCTGCAATGTGCACATAATTATAGCATGGCTGGTCGATGCTTGCGCAAGTATTATCGGATCAGGCGTCATTATCGAGCCAGTGCCTATACAATTCAATTACACTGCCTTTGACAGGGGCCTTAAAATATGGTCAGCATACTTTGGTAATAAATTATTTAGCTTTAGACTTGGTTAGTACTTATTAGTCCATATTCTGCATTCCAAACTAAGTAAGTATTAGGATAGTAAAAGCTATCATTCTCTTTAGTATTTCAAATTGTCTAGTTTCGTGCCTTGTTCGGAAGGTTGGATAAGTTCCGTCAGCTGCAGCATGCGGTCAGCTCAGTTCCACGTTTTCGTTCAGAAAGAAAGTAGAAGAAAGAAGCAGTTAAAAATTAAAATATTAAGTGGGTAGGTGTGTATTTTGCCCTTGTCCAGAGTGTCAACGGGAAATCCAGGAGTTCTAATCATGTTTTGAATCGGAAGTCAGTGCTGTTATTGATTTAAAACATTAATAAATCAAGGTAATTTTGTAAATTCAGCAGCATTACATTGTTTGAAGCATAGGGAGCTGTTGTAGGGACGGAAATAATAAACTATGTTAAAGGAGTGGCGGGTACTTACGTCAAAACGCCCTTTGTAAAGTTGATTTATTAACGAACTTAGGCTGATTAAGATTAAACATTAATCAAATACCTACCTGAAATTGTAAACAGTATTTTACCCGTGTAATAAAACTACAACATCTTATAGGTTGTACGTTCTTTTATTCACTTTTTGTCTTTACAGCATCTTACGACCACCATCACCATCGCGTGTAGCCCTTTAGAAGCACGCAATGAATCAACACTTTGTATTGTATTGTATCGAGATGTGCCTTTTGTTTAGCGCCCTTTGTTGCAATTAGCCTTCATTTTATGTCTACAACACGTCAGCCTTAATTGAACAGTGTGTGGGGACTAATTACTGGTTTATTTTTCATTACGAAAGTGGTTGAAAAGAATTCCCTTTGCAGTTAGATGATCAGCAATTTTGAATGTTACTTTTACACTGTATAACTTGCCTTGAACAGGCTCTTTATACGATTGTAGTGTTTGTAAAGTTGGTACCTAATGCAAATTAGTATGTAGTTAGTTTCGTGCAATGACGATGTGGTTTCCGTAGTGTAGCGGTTATCACGTGTGCTTCACACGCACAAGGTCCCCGGTTCGATCCCGGGCGGAAACAGTTCTTTTTGCATTTTTTTCTTTGAAGAAAGAAACATCCGTAAATAGACATAAAACAAGAAAGCACGAAAACGGGAACATTTTCTCATTCCCAAGAAACGGTCAACGTTTAAATGGTTTTTGAATCGCGATAATGACGCGGAAGAACGTTGACAATGTGTAGTACCAAACAAGAGCTGGAAAAGGCGAGTAATTAAGCTTAGAAAGTGGTACAGAAACTGGTAGAGCACGGGATCGGTTAGTTTCTAAATTGACCGGCAGACGGAAGGTCGCCGACCTGATATCGAGAGGAACTAAACTAAACCGACCTAAATACCTGACAGAAGAAATCTTGTCTTTGTCTGATAACGTATTTTCTTAAGACTTACGTTACTTCATCAATATTAGTATATCCTTACTATGCGCGAAATTCAATCAGGCGTTCTAAAATTGGTTTATGTCAGTTTCTGGTCTAACGCGTCGCAAATGAGTTTAATCAATACAATCACGTCCAGCTAGAGATACTTATGGAGGCGGCAAAAACTATACCGGATTGTTTCAAGTAATGATCAAAGTACTGTGTATTTTGTTACGTAAAGCACTCCTGATTTTTTGCAGTTTTTGGAACTGATCGTAACAGAATTCCTACAAATCCAGGGCAGAACTAATTTTCTCATAACATCACACCTGTAATCCCCGAAGGGTTAGGCAGAGGTGTACCATAATACACCCACATTTCGCCAGTTACGTTTAAGAGCGTTTATTCTGAAAGTGGGCAACGTCGCAAATAGATGTCAAATATTTCACTGTTTTCATCAATTTGGCAATATTACTGTATAGAAATATGAAATCGCTAACTAGCGAACTAGAATGAACTAGAATTTGATGTTGTGACCGTTTTAGGTGTAAAAAACCCATTTGGAAAATTTCCAAATAGGTACTTTTTACATCTAAAACTAAATATTCGGTGTTACGATATTAATTATTGCATTTCATAATCAATATTTTAACATATTTACATACAGTAATATTGCCAAATTAATCAAAACAGGTAAATATTTGACAGCTATTTGCGACGTTGCCAACTTTTAGGATAAGCGCTCTTAAGTCCAAACATTATAGGGGGCGAGCCTCTTGCCATCAACCGGGCACAAATCCAAACTCCGAACTGCTAACGAGGCAATGCTCATTTTCAATTAGGTCTAAGTCTAAATCGAAATTATCAAAAACACCGAATAACTAACTGCATAAAAAAATAGCTAGGTAAGGTAGGAGATGGAGCGTTAACCATAGATATATTATACGTTTTAATAATACATCTATGGCGTTAACCAACTTTGTGCACAACATCGTTACGCAACTAAAAATACACTGGAAGTTTAGTAAAGTTTAGTGACACTTCAATCAGGTGTACGATGTACTCCGGCGCATCATAACGACGCCATATTGTTTTTATTGTCGCCTTCCGCTTTCGTAACGCACATGTTCATGTATTACATCAAACTAAGTGGCAAGCACGCGCTACATAAATCTGAGAATTTTAGTACCTGTTTGATTTAGAGCCCCACTATCTTTTAAAACTTAATTAGGGTCATAAAAGAGACATGTTTGGAAAGGAACAGTGAAAACTGGAAAATTTTGGTCCATTTCGCCACTTTTCTGTAAATTCTTTATTTTCGAATACAGTTAAATCGTTTCCTGACAACAGCTAGTTGACACGAGAACAATGATAGATTCAGCTTCCTTTTTAATAGAGATCTCATCTTTATCATGAGATAATAATTATGATAATACTACCCTGCACATCACGCTGTGTGCCTGTGACGCAACTCTGACGGTAATGTTTGCAAAAAAAAGTTAATTTCGTAAAAATATTTTTACGAAATTTAATTTTACGTACGCATGTTGCATAAGTAAATTTTGTATCATAATGTAAAAAACCGATATTTTGAGCAGTCATGAAGAACTTAAATAACGGAGACATTCAAAACTAGGGCTTGGAAGTATTACAAAAACAAATTCCATCAATCCAATGGTGTAACATTCCCTGTAAGTCGTAACAGAGTCGTAAGCTGTCATTAGTGATTGGATTATCGGTCAATGACCCCTAGACACGTGAATGGTATCGCCCGAGGTGTTATAAAATGTGTCAACGAGACACGTGTGTTTTACCACCCTTTTAGTACGAATTTATCACTTTTTTATTACCTATAGAACTATATTCAACCCTCTGTGTAATAATACTAGTAAACTATGATCAGCTGGGTAATTGCGTAACACACTTAACAGTAGCAATGGCTTTCATTTTGACAGTTCAACAACATTAATTGCATTATTTATAAAAATTTGTCAGCTCAATAGCTGACAATTTTTTCGAATTAAGAAGCGATCAGGACATCTTAACTGCGTTCAAGAGCTATTTGTGTCAATATTCCAGCAAAATGATGACACTAGCTGTTGACAGTGCCGGATTAAGCCAGCGCGGGGCCTGTAGCAAATTCTACCTAGGGTCCCCCCTATGGTAGAACTTGGTTTATCTTAAGTTCTAAAGTTTAGGAGATAAACTAGTTAAATCAATGTTTCTAGACAAATACGTTCTGTTCCTGTTCCAATACAGTCAAGGTAGGTTCTTCAACCAAATTACTTTTTTCAAACAATGCTAACGTAGTAGGTAATGCCAACGTAGTAGGTAAATTTTTAAAAACCTTAATGATTTATTTTTAGAATAACCGGTTATGGCAGTGATTTGATTGTAATTCTTTTAAGAGAGATAGAATATTTTTTTGGATCTCGGAGTCTAGGCTTTCTATTAACCATTTATACTGTAATAGGAGTTACTTTGTCACCTAATGTATCCAAGTTTATGAAGGATGAGAAACTAAGATACAAGAGCGAGCGCAGCGAGCTCGAAAATTTATAGCACCTCACCTCGGAGAGGTTCGTTTGAAATTCTGTGTTTTATTTCCGCCAACGAAATAATCGGTTAGGTACCGATTGTCTGACGTTGATTATCTTAGTCGGAAAAGGTGTTACGTTTCACGTTCTTGTGACATCAAGTAAATTCAATATACCACTTCATAATAAGTTTCCCAAATTATGCTCAGGCGAAAGTGTGCGGGTTTGGATACGCAGGGCCCCCTTTTGTGCGGGGCCCGTAGCAATTGCTACTCTTGATACGTGGTTAATCTGGCACTGGCTGTTGATCGCGGTTTAGATGTGTTGATCGTGTTCAGTTTCAATGGTGAAATTAGCCCTAAATAGCTAAAATAAAAGTCATTCATGTTCACATCAATATTAAAAGTATACTAAAATGACTTAAAGACTTGGATTAGTCATTAAGGCATGGGTTTGAAAATTCATCTAAGAATAGCCTTAAGGAAAATGCTAATAACGAGACGACTCATCATACAAATTGACTTATTATTAGGCAATATGCGACTGTCGTTAATAATATTGAGGCAAGAAATGCGCAGGATAATCAACTTACTATTAGAGCAATTTTGTGGAAGGTTTTCATTAATTAATTTATTATTTACTAGCTGTGGCCTGCGGTTTCACCAGCATAAGTCTCGATCCTACTGGAATATCTGGATAAATGGCATCCTATGTCCTCCATGTGCCAAATTTTATCCAAATCCGTTCTTCCGTTTTAGAGTGAAAGCATGACAAACAAAAAAACAACTCACACAAACTCACTTTCGCATTTATAATATTATAGTTAGGATTTATTTTCCCTCTTATATCTATCATTACGGGGTAACCGTACTTACTTAACACTTATCCTAACGCCTCTCACCTCTTATCCTATAATTTAATGCATCTTCTTTATTATCCCATAGAGACAGAACGTTCAGCACATCAATTACATTAATTGTACGAATTGATAAATGAATTTCAGACATTTGAAAACTAAAATTTATTTTAAAACCAGATTACAAGGTTACAGCGCTACAATAAGATTTTATTGTAAATGTAGCGGGATACATACTAAGCTTATTTTTCTTTCTGAAACAACAAAAACTTTTTAAGTAAAGAATTCATTTAGTTTATTGTTTTAATGTAGTTCTAAACTATCTAAGTGTCCAGATACTAATTATCTATAAAGGTATATTTATGTTCTAAATGAGAATCAGATAAGATGGATAAGTGGGTGAAGACTAGTGATATTTATTATGAGAAGACAGAACTAAACTTCAGATGACTAAGTATTTATTATCAATGAAAAGTTAAAGATATCGATCAACTTTATTTATGAATACAAGGTTAAGTGCTTTTTTTTCTTTGTGCAAAATGATGACTTAAATTAAGTTTAAAAAAAACAATAACTACTCTAAAGGGAAGCATAAATGTTTCAAGTATTGTTAATTATACGTATTACCTACTTAGAACAAAGGTCGAATTGCAACCAACATAAGTACTAACAATTACAGTTACACAACAAACTTCTGTTTACTTACTACAACTTAGCAAAACAATTCAAACTAAACCCAGATTACAGAACAAAGTAAATCTTTCAAGATAACGTTTGTTGTAAAATTGAGGCGTAACAGCTAGGTAGTAGGTACTGACCAGTTACAATGCGTCACAATCGATAAATACAGCTTGGTCTGACTGCAGTTGCAATTTTATGACACCAAAAATCCGTAACTTGCAACAGTAATACCGTAACTTCACACATGCTCATAACGGTATCCCCAGTGTAATTACGTGCCACGATCATTTTAGCACTCTCTTCTGAACATATTTTCGCAAAATTAAGTACATAAACATTAAAACTTACCGGGCGACAGGTGTATTGAATGCAACATGTAATTTCAACACTGTAACCAACAAGTTCACTAAAACTCTTTTACACTTCACTGAATCAGCACAAACAACACGAATTTTATTCAATTCTCTTGTATTTCCTATTCGATTTGCTTGGATCATACAAGAAAAGTGCATTTAAGAACTTCTTCGCTCTGCGGACCGCCCGCGCCGCACGCAAGCAAAGTTAAAACTCGAACCAATCACAGTTTTGACATCAATATGACCGTTATTATTAAGTTTATAAGAGCTATTTTGCTTTAATTGTGCGAAGGTTCTACGTGCATACAACCTTCGGGACGCATCACACCACGACACCTTGAGCTTTTGTGTAAACCTTTGTTTGCCAATAAATTATTTTTATAAAGAAAAAATAAAGCAATTTTGATTAAATATGTTGCTCTATGTAATGATAAGATTTGTAAATGATTTTGAAGGATAACAGTATTACGTGTTGTGTAAAGCGGCTTTTTTATTCTAATTGGTGCCTGTAGCGCCATCTAGTAAACAGCTGAGAAAACCCATGACAAAGTAAATCCGTTTTGTAATTGCCATGTTTTTTTTTTTTTTTTTTTCCGTTCTTGGCAATTGAGCCGGTGTCGACTATTCTGCCAGTGTCACGTTGAGAAAAGAAACGTTAATTGCCATGTTGTTGTACTGTGTATGTGTACAGACGCCAGCACATCAAGCTACCCGAAACTGTCAAATTTTCCCCGTCAACTTTGAATCTTAGACATCAGCGATAAAGTTGAAAATCTATTAAATAAATTTGACAGATTGTATTAGCTTGATGTGCTGGCGTCTGTACATACACAATACCCTACGTATTAGTTATCAACTTAACATCAAATAAAACCAGGATAATTTTATTGATCCAAGCTATGGAGGAAAAAGGAATATTATTCAACAGGCTTATATCCTGTTTCTAAATTGAGAAAAGTAGCAAAGCCGATTTAGCTTAGAATGTAGGTACAGACGCCAGCATTTCAAGCTACTACAATCTGTCAAATTTATTTAAAAGATTTTCAACTTTATCGCTGAACCATAAGGTTTAAAGTTGATTGGGAAAATTTGACAGTTTCGAGTAGCTTGATGTGCTGGCGTCTGTACATAAGTTTAAGGAATCCGGCTTTTTTCAGAAACTCTTAAATAAATAATTTGCATTCGCCATAAATCAACATTCAATAAAACCAGTTTTTATAACGTATACTTTAATTAACTACTTTTAACACAATGCATAAAACTAGGTTTTTATCCGAGCTGCGGTTTGGGCGCGGTAAACGTGCGTTTCCTTGACATCTTCTTGCGCGTGAGTTGCAGTTGTTTCAACTGGTGGTTAACTTCCGCCCAAATGTCGTTCTGGTCTTCTATTGGTATTGTTTTCCTGAAAAATAATGTAAGCAACATCATGAGGTTTAGGCAATTTATTTCTATTATTTTGCTTTTGCAATTATGAGCAACTGGACCGAATCAACAGCATCCTCTTGCCCTTGCGCATCTAAGCTCTCAAACACAAAAATACATTAAATGCAGTGGACTGAAAGCAATTAGAAGCATCATCATCCTCATTTGGGGCAGCATTTCTTTGATACATAGAAGTATTTACCTGTACTGCTTCATCAAGTCATATTTCTCCCAAGGTTCCTTCCTAAGCTCTCTCCTGACTCTATCCTTCTCTTTCAGGTGCTCTTCAATGTTGGCAACACCCTGCAGTTCTTGTCTCTCCCATCTTTCCAGCCAGGGTCTTGGTTTCAGTTTTACCTGGTAAAACAAATTGAACCCTTTATGACTGAACTATGATTATAAAAGATACTGACTGATGTTCAAAGTGCTTTAAGCCTACCGTTACCTTTTTGACCATCATCTGAGGATGATGAAAGTGGAAACAATAACCATGCATGATTGGCCAACGTTTTTAAAACTAGAATCATTTATCTGTTAACGATGGTGATGGCAGATTATTGATATTACTGGCACCTTCATAAAAACTTGGTAAAGTTTATTTTTTTCCTTCAAATAACAGTTTATTATCATGCTTTTCAAAGCCTCATCAATAGACCTCCAGAGTAAAAACTGAGGCTGCAACAAACCTTAACAGGATTGACAGGCACTGGAGTTCCATCAGGAATTAATTCAGGGTCCATATCGAAGGCGAATGTACTGTACTCCGGTAGAGCATCCCTCAGGTACAGCAGCTTATCATCCAGACGCTTCTCAAGACGAAGGACTTGGATGCTGTGTACCGTGGGGTCGTAAAGGTCATACCGCACCTGGAAATATAAACATTAGAGAATTAGCATCACCTTAGACTACCCTCTGCCTGTTAAAAATATTGATTTGTCTTTTAGTAGGGTTTTATGTCATGATTTAGGACCACTAATCTGATTTAGACAATTTTATAGCTGACCCGCCAGACGTTGTTCTGTCCACAATAATTAATACAAAAATCCAATTAAAAAGGACTTTCCTGAATTTTCCAATATTACAGGTGTTAACTATTTCTTTTCATAAAAACCTAATTTGGACTATTACAAACATTTTAAAACAGATAATGGCCAAATTGGTCCAGCCGTTCTCAAGTGACGCACTGACCAACAAACAGCATTTTATTTATATCAATTTTTAGATAAGTTCTTTGACCAGTTTTTGGTTAACCTACTATTACAGAGAGCCAGAAAGACAGCAAATTATTATTGAGTTATAAATATAATGATTAGATTATGAATTATGATTACATGACAGATAGTTATGATTATGTCTAAGGTCTTGTATGATGTCCCTTCCTTATCCATATTTTAAATACAATATAGATACCTCAACACCCTGATGGTCAACAACATTCCTCAAGGTGAACTCGGCCCTCAAACCACATCCCTTCCTTTCAATGCAAATGCCAACAAATCTGTTAGTCTTGCCTTGAGCATGTTGGTCAGCCACCGTCACTGCTAGGATTGACCCTGGGGGCAATAACATAAAACGTATAAACCAAAATACTGGCTAAACAAATGTATTCTCTTTCAGCTGCTACACACCACCACATAAGTTGGTGGTTCAATTCGTCCGCATCATCAAGTAATCTTTTAAAACGTAACGAAACGAACAAGGATTACACAAGCCTGTTGTTTTTGTGATTATTGGAAGGTAAGTACTTACCAACATAAAATTCTGGTATATCAATTTGTTTGCGCCTTTTCAGCATATCTACTCTCTCAAGCTTCTCACGCAGGCTGTTCCTCCATTTAGGGTTAGGGTCAGGCAGAAACTCAGGGTAAACATGTCTTAACGACAAGTTAGGGTTATTGGCATTCGTCCTAATTCGGGATATCGCCGGTCTCTCCCGCTTTTTTTCAACAGACACTTCTTCGGCCTTTTCCGGTAACGTTGATAGAGCACGACAATCTGTAAGGTAATTTCAGAATAAGCTATTTTTGTCATAATACCCATGAAATGTATTGACGATTTATTTTTTCTAACCTCTTCGTATGAACCATTTCGCTGCACCAAAAACCTCACTCGAAGATCTTCTAATAGCTAAAGCCATTGTATCCGTGAGTTTTGATATCAGCAATTCTCTAGTATCAAGGAATTTTAATTCAAATTCAAATAAAACATTGCTTCTAAAACCACAAGAGAGTGGCAATAGTTTGACAGTTCACGCGTTTCGATTCAACCAGTTTCAACACAGCACAGTTCACTTTTATTCATGGTAATAGAACGATTTCTGTTGAACACAAACAAACATTCGTCTTTTATAATAGGCTATGATGAAATGTCTATGATATCTTTTCACAATATCGACACAGTACAAAATGTAATCATTTTAATTTCTCTCTTCTTCCTGAAGAATTAATAAAACGTGTTTAAGCCTATCATTTGTAAAGAAAGTTACACTTACAAACAATAAAATTTAAACGAAAATGATACAGTTTAGAAGTATAAAATTACATTTGAATAAAATGTGTTATCTTTTATCAGTAGAGATTCTAGAGATATTGATAGCGTGGTTAAATAATATTTTTCTTACAACTCCCTTTATAAAAAAACAATCAATAAACATTGCGCACCGTCTAAACGCGTTACATGTCAAAACAAATGTCACGTACTCACGTCAAACAACAAAACGAATAATCGATTTGTCGCCCTATTTTCTACGACCACAATAATTTTAAAACGACTGGATAACCATTTTATGTCATCAATCATGCAGAAGTGTAACGATGACAATATTCCTTTAGCAGACGACGACCCACAGGTGATAATAAATGACGAAATAGAAAACAATCATTTGGATCATGGTCGCTCAATGGACTCATTACCGAGTTCATACACTGGTGGTTCCTCAAGCCCTGGCCTCAATGGCCCACCAAGTTTCGAGCCAGACTCCGGAATTGATGAACAGGAAGAGAAAGCCCGATTAATATCACAGGTTTTGGAATTGCAGAACACTTTAGATGGTAAATATAATCTAATATCTTTAATAGATCTTCCGGTTGATTAGCTTCACATAAACAAAGAATTTTGTATCGTTTTTATACACAGTTTTGTTCATACTTCCAAGGAATAATCATTTTGAACTTATTGCCGAGCTACAGAGTAATGATTCCCAAAGTATTGTTCTTGTGTTACAGTTAATTAATCCAATGATAATTATGTAGTTAATTCATTTTATTACAATCTAATTATTGATTTTTATTACACTGATATTAAAATAAAGCTCAATTCGATTACAGATCTGTCACAACGGGTAGATTCAGTCAAAGAAGAAAACTTGAAACTACGCTCAGAAAACCAAGTCCTGGGACAGTACATAGAAAACTTAATGTCAGCGTCATCAGTTTTCCAGTCTACCACACCAAACGTTGTCAAGAAGTAAAATTACTTTGTGGTCACATCAATAAGGGGCATGTTACACTATAATTTGTCTTGAGTGGAGCACCGTGCATCAGCCCAGCTATGCGAAGGTTAATGTGATTTCACCCTAAACCATGTAAACTTGTTGTATACCTGAATTTAGTATGGCTGAAAGTCATAGATATCTTTGACCTACATAAATTTATTTATTTAAATCACAATTATAACACCTTTACAGACTCATCCAAGGCAATGTTATAAGTCACAAAGTCTACACAAACTTACAAAAGAAAATGAATAATCTGTAAGCAGAATTACAAAGAATTATAATTATTAATTATTATTATAGTAATATAAATAAATAAACTTCAAATAGGAACTACATGTTCTGGAAAAAAAAGAGAATCTCATAAAGTCCTGCTTCTATATTAACTAGTAAGGTGTTTCAAATTATGCAGATGTAGTTGAACACAACAGTTATGGAAGTGATAGAACTTGTCTAAATTCCAACCACTGAGAGAATGCATTCTTGACACCTCTCAGCTGGACATGATTAGGAACAAATAAAGTATAAATTAGTAAAACACCTATTTTTTTGTACTCAGCTGACAGGTGTCAGGAACGCATTCTCTCGGTGGCCGGAATATATTTCTATGCATTCTGACCCTTCTGAAAAGGTTCTATGACTTTCAGCCTCAAATAATTAAAAATGTAACACATTGGTAAAGTAAGCAGTCTAAGGCCCGTATTACAGAACATCACTCAATACTCAAGCATTACTTAAAACTAGATTCAAGCCATTTGATTGGTTGAAACTAGTTTTAAGTAATGCTTGAGTATTGAGTGACGTTCTGTAATACGGGCCTTAAATACTCAAACGAGTGAGGCGAGCACACCTTCTTTCCTCAAAGGGTTAGGCAGAGGTGTATCTGTAGTACCTACACCCACATTTTGCCAGTTATGTTTAAGTCCCTTAAACTAGGGGGTGAGAACTAAAGAAATAATGAAATAGTACCAAGGAATAAAATAAAATATGTCAAAGTCAAATCATTTATTTCAAATAGGCCTATGTATGGCACTTTTGAACATCAAAATTTACAAAATAATAGAATTGATTCTAGTCGCCCCTTCCAAAAGGTAGTTTTCATATGGAGAAGAATGGGCAAGAAACTCCATGACTCTTTTAAAATGTTTAACAAAAGTTTGTATAGGTACATTAGTTAAATAATTATATGTGAAGACGATGCACCTAGAATATAATTACTATACCACAATAGGTAAAAAGAATTCAAAATGAAGTAATAATGAAGCAACTACAGCTAATTTAATTATGTGATAGATACATGGTCGAACGTTGTAAAAGTAGACAATTTCCCTAAAATTTTACAATTAATAAGTCAATGTGTGAGGAAGTAATTACAGAATGTAAAATCGATATATAGATATGTTCAATAGAAATGGGATTGGTGTAGCTGTACCAAATAGACTACTTTCTCTACCAATGCAGCCTAGGGCTCAGACCAAATAAGAAACCAAGATATAGCGCTGCAAACAATACAGTGAAGTATGCCAAAACTACACCTCTGCTCTGTGCATACACGAGCACACGCACATATGTTTAACCATTTACAATAAAATTACATTCACTAAAGTGCACACATGTTTACGAAACCGGCTTCACGTCACGGTTGACAGCGCTGTCTTGATTTTTTACTGGTCTGAGATCTAGGGTTGAATAATAATTTGTAAAACTAAAATATTAATCAAGGGCTAATTATAAACGCACTGCCTTTAAATGTGTGCTGTCAACTTGAAAGCAAGGAGTTTGTGTTGTAAAGAGGCTTAGCTTCAAAAGCAATGCTGTCATTATAATTTATAATAAAGCACTTTATTAATGTATACTTATTATAAAATAGATTTAAGGTTTTCAAACATGCAATTTAAGAAACTCTTGCCTTTGTATTATGTATAAAGAAACAAAGACATCCTATTTATAAACAATGCAGTTAAAATAATAATTTAATTTTTTCAATTCTCTTTCTAGCTGATACACATTCCATTTTATTTTTGAATTGAATTTGTTATGATTTAGAGAAAATCTCTACAGGCTCTCTTAAACAAAATTTTTAATGTCTCATTTTATTAATGTATTGTTTTAATTTTAAGCTTGTGAGTAAGTATTATAATTTGTAATTAACATTAATTGTTTTATTTGACTTCTATTTTCAACAAATTACTGCACATTGCAGCAAATGTTGCAAGATACAAAAATACGAACTAGGAACTACCTATCCAATATTGTTAGGTGGTGGCTCAGTTTCGTTTTGTTTATAACTTTCAAGTCGAAAGTATGAAGTTTTACTGATTTAACCGAATTAAAAAAAGGAGGAAGTTCACAATACGTCGGAATCTTAAAAAAAAATGTATTATCCCCGATTACTCGACGGCTAGTCCGATTTGGAAAATTATTTTTTGTTTTTGAGTTATCTACGTATTTTTCGATGATTTATTTATAATAACAATAACATCCTGTCACCATTATTTACATAGCAGGTAGTAGTAGTAAGTAGGTATTTGAATTTATGTGGCGTACATGACTCTCTGCTCGTTTTATGTCTGTGGGGGTAGGTACCTACCCCAACTAAAAAGTGAAAAATAAATGAGTGAGAGAATGAGTCGGTGGCAAAAAACGAAAATACAAAACCAAAGACACCGACTTCAAACAAAAAAAAACCCAAATCGGTCCAGCCGTCTTCGAGTTATCAGACAAGTCAACAACTGAGAACCTCCTCCCTTTTCTTGAAGTCGGTTAAAAATCAGGATCATAATTTATTTATGTATACCTACCTAGGTTATTTGACGAGGGCCTCCGCAGAGGGCACTAGACATTGGCTGATATTTTAGACCACTAGCTAGCTAGCTGGAACAACCTATGACTCATACAATCACGCCATTTCACTAAAATCTCTCGGGGAAGTCTCGTGATGTTGCTAGCCCATAGCGCTAGGCACTAGCCAAATATGAAATTGCGTCATTGTGCGTCAGACCATGCAAAAAATTGGCACGGACGGATTAGCCGTGCAAAAACTATGACTTGGCTGAGTCAGCATGGCTTCTATTCATGCATCCTGCATGCAAGCAGACATGAAACACAGCTGTGGTTGCGTGAGGAACGCGTGACAACAACGTGACGTACCTATTGAAGTGATGCCGCTTTTTACTCATAATCGTGTTTCTTGGTAATTTAATAATAACTGGAAATGTTTGTCAGTAGGAAAAGTTACGATGCATAAGATTATCCAATTGTCAGAATTTAAAAACTCGTACAAATAAAGTGTACATAATAAAGAATATTCTATCTATCTATCTATCTGTAGATATAGCGAATGATCCTCTCTCTATCTTTGTTAACTCTTCGACGAATATACAAACAATGCTGTAAGTACTCGTAGAGTATAATGTAGCTCTGACTAAACACACCCTCCATACTTTGCCCAAATTAATTTAAAGTTTTATTTATTATGGTAATCTGTGAACAGGGCTGTGGGCCATATTATTACCTAAGAATAAGAATTATTTTTACATTTGCATAAAAACACGGTACCTAAGTATAAAAACATGGTAAAATAACAACTTAGAACAAAAACATGTTAAGTATCTATGTTTTTTGTTTGTAATATTGCATATAATAAAGCTGTTTGTTATTACTATTTATCAATATATAATAAAATCGCTGTAGCTACTCCTGTAAAAACTGCAGAGGCGACCACCAACAAAGTGCTGAGACAATGATGCTCATTGAATGTGAATTTTCGAGGATAGAACACTCAAAACACTGAATAACTACACAAAACATGATAAAACAGCATTTTTGTTTGGAGTTATGAAAAGTTTTACAACAAAAAGAATATTATTTAGGTTAACGGGGATTTTTTTACAAGCGTATGGTATCACCGATATTGCTTTCTCGGTCTCTCTTGTTCAGTTCGTTCGTATCGATTATGTCTATCTATCTCTTTCTGAGTTGCTAGCACATATAGTAGGAAAAGAGAAAAAAGTTAGTCGTTGTTTGACAGTTGTAACGTGAGTACGTGCATACGTATTTTGCATTGAAAATTACGTAGAAATTCAAATATTTTACAATGCCGAAAAAACTGAAAGTAGTGGTGAAATCGCTGTATTCTCATGAGATCCGTAAAGATGTTAGCTTGGATACCCTAAAGTCACTCAAGTTAGAGGATGCTTGGCCGTTTATCAGAGACGAAATTGAGATCGAAATCGGCAGCAGTCATTTGGTGTGTATTCCTCATATTACCGAAGCGGATTTGTATAAAGTTACATCTCTGTTCGTTCCAAATGAAAAGGAAACAAACGGTAAAATGTTTACACCGCTGGGCGAGTTGGTGAAGAATGTAAACAAAGAGAAATCAAACTCCGAATATGTGCAATGGCTGGAGGAAGGCAATTTTCAAGAGGCGGATTTCAAGTTCCCGCATGAAAGCGTTAAGGTTAGTAGTGTAAATTAAATCAAAGAGGAACTTTCTTCAAAATTTCGACTGAGTGTTCCACACCCACAGATTACGAAATCTGTCCCATATCTGACCTTGGTGTGTCCATGTCCTGTTTTTATGACAAAAACACGCATTTGGGTCGGTGTTAGGGGCGGTTGCGTGCCAGTTGGTAGTCACGATATTTATAAATTAAATTATTTTCCTATATAAATATGACAACAACATCTAGCCTCATAATGAAGGCTGAATTCTAATGCAGCATTAGCACTTAGAATTTACATACTTTCTGGATGTGTTGCTCAATGAATGAGTCGGATTTCTTCACGTTACATCCAGCTCTCTATTGGAACTTTGTTTTATAGTAACGGTTGCATAGTTATTGCCTACCTCTACAATAAAAAATAAAACCTACGACCACGAGTACCTACCTACCTACCTATGCATCATGCCACCATTGAATACGCCAACATTAACAGTGTTCAATTATGCAGCATTCATTCACCTAATGCTTGTCATGCATAATCCATTAGTTTAATTACTAAGGTCACTTTATTCTGCATTTGTTTAAACCTTTTATTCTAGCGAGCTGTAGTATAATTTACACTGCAGTAATTAAACTCTGTCTGCTAATATAGAGTTATAAATAACACGGACAAGTTTAGCTTATTGGTGTTAATAGATTCAGATTGTTTTAGATGTTATTAGAGACTTATTAGCATGCTTTGAAAGGAAAAGTTTGGTTGCCATAGTCCAGTGTGAACAGGACAATTATTTATAGGGATAAACCTTGCAAATTAAGGGAAAATCCTAAGGCCAAAGATTTACCAAAGCTTGGTGACCATTGGTTTAATAATACCTATGCAATTTCTTTTTTATGTCAGCCAGTCTCCACATTAAGCAGCTGTTTGTTTATCATTAGCAATCCTTTATATTTTCTTATTAAATCATACTGCCAAATTGGAGAAAATTAAGATAGGTATACTCCACACCATCATCTTTTAAGTCGAAAGACTTCCACTGCTGAACATAGTCCTCCCCCAACCACCGCCACTTCGACTGGTTCTATGCTTCCCGCATCCAGCGGATTCCTAATTCCTCAGCCTCCCACAAGGTGGACCGATGACCTTGTGGAGGCCGCAGGAATGATCCACAGCTTAGGAATAAATCCTTTGAGAGACAAGCCCGGTCACATTACAAACCTGTGGTCAACAACCTTTTATTTACTGTGGCTTCAACATAATTGGATTATGAGGCTAAAACCATAGGTAGTAGCTAAGTACCTTATTATCTATCTAGACATCTTTATTAAAGTAGCCATAATTATTATAATTACTGGAACTATCATGTCTAAGTAGGTACTTACTTCCCTGAGAGTGAAGATGAAGATAATGATAATATTGTTGTAAACAATTTGGGGAATTACTATTATCAGTACACTTCATATTTTCCTTATCACTTGTAGACTTGGATTCTATAGATAATCCATAAATAAATAAGTATATATAATTTTTATATTCAAGATTTTGAAGCTAGAGCTACCTATTTTTTTTTTTAATAATACAGTTGTCCCTTGGGTTTGCAAACACAATTTCTTCTTCCTATTTTATTAAAACTTAGCTTCATTGAGCCTATAAAATGTTCACACTGGCACTGTTAATTAAAACCCTAACCCTGTATTACACTAGAGCCCTTGGCATTTATTTAAAGGTCACAGGGTTTTTCTAGTACCTAGCTACATAAATGTAATAGGAAAATAATGTAACGAGCTATATTTATGTTATATAAGTACCACACAAGCGCAAAATGTACTAAGTCCCTGGCGTATTGTATTTAACGCTCCCGTAAACTTTAATTAGTATTTTGTCACGACGTAATAATACAGCTTTAGTATTATACGCAGTATAACTTTTCAAAACATTCTACTCTAAGAAAAATCCCTCTGCCAATTCCCGGGTTCTTCCAAGTTGCGTCAGGTATCTGCACTTCAACCACCGTTCTCCGTATCTTACTCTGCTGGTCTATCTGGCTAGGCTTCTCATTTGCAGCTTTCACATGCTTTCTCGTTTATTCCTACTCCTCTTGGTCTTTCAACACACCTTACCTTACTTACTGCTACTCCTGTTTGTCTATCTTGCAACTTTCAATGGAAAATTTGTACTATCTAATACCTATCTAACAAATACATGTTTGTATGCGTAACCGGCATGTCCTAGAACTGAAAATTCGAAGACATGTGACATCTACCAACCCGCACTGGCCCGCGTGGTGGATTACGGCCCACTCTCTCTCACAGAGAGGAGGCCTGTGTCCCAGCAGTGGGAACATTTATAGGCTGATGATGATGATGCGTAAAACAATAACTCGTTTCTAGTCTAATCAATTAATACCACGATCTTTTTCCTCATCTGCTTCTAGTAAACGTGACTTTGAGCTGGCCAAGTGTAAACTCAATTAGTGCTGCTATTGCATTCGAGATAGTAAACGTCTTCCAAACACCAATTTATTCTCTTTGTGAGAATCAGACATTCCGTTCCATCATCTCATCTAATAGCCCTTTTAAGGAAGAAAATCCCAATCAAAACCATCTTCTAATAACGCAGCACCAACCTATAACAAATCCCGTCTTCTGCGAAAAAGATTTGGCCGAACTGTCAATTATTGAAGACCCTAGAATGAAAGTTTATGAAAGCCATTTATTGCCCACTGCAGGGTAAGTGGGCTCCTATCCTTCTCTGTGTCACTGTATGAGGAAGTATAAAAACATTAATCAGAATTCACTATATGCCTTAATCCAGAAAACAATCGAATACAATTTAATCGCCCTGACCTAATTCCGTCCGACGCAGAACCGTTGAGTTGCGCAATCTTGCAAGTGCTTACGTGAGGTTAGTCAGCCTCCCTATATCGTTATTTCCACAGCAGATACCAGATCTTATTTGCCAGGTTAATCGTTTCCCGTAAATGTAACCAACAAAAACTCCTGGTAGTTTGATCGATCAGCTCATAGAACATTTATCTAAGATCTACTGCTCTTGCCAAAGAGAGAAATAAAAGGGTGTTGCTGTTTAGTTTAAAAACATGTTTCGTTAGAAGCAAATAGTAAAAAGAATTGTGAATACTTTTTGCTTCAGTTTTTATATCTCTTGGACGGTTGGTAGAGCTCGGTTGTTTCCATTCACTCAGCGGAGATGCAAACTAGTTATACGTGGGTTGATAATTGAATTATCATGTCGTCAATGTAGAAAATTACAGGAAATAAGCTTCTCTGTCAATAATATTTATTTTAAGAGCATGAGCCTCACAAATTCTTGCTTTTGTCTTGAAAATTCTTACTCAAATAGGGAAAGACTTGCTACCAAATAACAAACAAACAAGGTTGCTACTGACTGACAAAAACCTACGTTTTATCAACATTCAGAGTTTTACAATATTTGAGTGCATATCTAAAGTCTTCCGAAAAACAAGACTTCCTTTTAATCTTATCTGCATTGTGTTTGCATTTCAACCGATAAAGGTTTAAATTCTGTGTCGTTAGTGATTTATATCATCCGATAATAATTCTCTATCTACATCCATGAATGTTTTCAAGCTCTTTGATGTTTGGCTGAAAAATCCCTCGGACGAGGAAAATATTTCCAATGTCCACAAAAATACTATAGGTACCTACTTATTCGCCCTCCTTCCTAAAATATCTGCATCGAGAATTCTTTTTATAAACTCCTGTGCTTTGAAATTCCCGTAAGTCCACGTATTTTATTTGCAATTCCTGGCAGTAAAGTTGTCGCTATAAAATCCTTAATTAACACTGAACAGTTTTTATTTGATCCAGCGCAGCGTTCTGTTTCATTCGCTCATGTATTCACGATACAGAAAAAAAAAATCCGTTCCATGATCCCATCTAGATGAAAAAAAAAAAACGGTTATACTGCTGTCGCATCGGTCAATGCCCTACCTGTTACATGATGTTTGAACTGACGAGAATCGTTGTAATTCACACCCGCGCATCCGAAACGAGAATACACAGAGATACAACCTACCTACATAAATCCAAAACACTGGTAACACTTATTAGAATACCTATGTTTAGACAAACACCACATGTTTTAGTAATAAATACGATATACTCTTCTGAAATTCTCGAAACTCTGTTCCACAGATTCAGTACTCGTATTTCTGAAGAATTTTGCAACATAAATAGAAGTATCAATAAACATTATAAACAGAAAGTAAAGGATATAAAATTAAGGGACAGAATTTGTGGTATACTGAATGACGCAATCGTTGTAATCGCTATGCCCATATCTACAGTGACCTTGCTCATTGTTCTCCCATAGCTCATACCGACGATTATGACTACCACCCATAAACTATTATTTCATTTACAGATCACACTGCAAGATGAAGCCATCAAGAACAAAGTTAGAGTAATAATGGTGAACTTTTCTAGAACCTCCGTACCCAAAGACAAGGATCTCGTTAACAATATCTACTTGGACGTTGAAAATAATAAAGGTATGGGTAATTTAAAGACTGTATTTTGTAGTCTTAAATGACATAATTGACCTTCGTCGTCAGGTCATCCAAGAGCTAGCATAGGTGTCTAAAGGTGACCTGATGAAAATTCGATTATCGATATAATATTTAAATTTTTAACGGCGTGTCTATCAACATTTTGTCGTAAACAAATCCTATCGATTGTATTATCTTATTTGCGCAGTATATGTATTAGAAGCTTTGTTTAAAAAAATTGCTTAACACTGGCAACGCGGCTTTACTTATCATTAAAATTTAGTTTGAATATTATGACCAGCTTCAGAAGCGGAACGCAGCCGTTCAAATTGTTTGGAATCTAAATATGACTCGGTTCAGCTTAAATTTATTTAGAGAATTGCCAATTCCATAATGATATATTAGTAGCGAGTAGCGACCCGCCCATGCTTCGCAAGGATAAAAAAAATCTCGATATTTCGACCTGTTGCCACATCAGTAAATTGATGTGGCGACAGGTCGAAATATCGAGATTTTTGTACTACACATAAACCTTTCGGAATAAGGTCTATAAATTATATGAAAACCGCAACAAAATCCGTTGCGTTTAGAAGAACAACACGGTCACAGACACATGAAGAGCAACCTTAATTTATAATATGTAAAGATTTCATGCCTTCATGAAATGCCCCTCTCTTTGTTCCAGATCTGAAAGACAAGAAGTCAGTGTACATGATCACGAGTGTACTCATGGCAAAGACTATCGAGTTCAGAGTAACAAGAGGGACGTCCTCCAGGATATTCCATCTTGGAACCGCTTCACCCCTCGTCTTTGGCCTGGAAGAATTCCTGATTGGAGAAGATGGAAAACTTATTGCTAAGGTAAGACTATCTGATTGACGTATACATTTCTTCAGTTTAAACAAGAAGACCGTTCAAATCTCTAGGGGTATTGCAGAAGCGGCTGAAGTCCTTCACGGGACCAAAGTCCGTGCAATAAACGTTGAAATTAACATCACTACGCAATAGATAATCCTGCCACTGTTTGTGGCTATGTATTCCCATAGATATTTCATAGATGATGATGTAAGATCAGATGCTTAATCTTAAACTGTAAATTCCCTTGAAAGTATCACCTAAACAAATACCGTTGTTGGTTTTATGAAGTAATCAAGCTGCTACAAGGCCGAAGCTACCGAGCACCATAGAGGAACCAGTTCCTTGTATAAAACTCTTTACACTCGCTTTGAATAATGAGCAGCGAGCGCATTGTTCTGTCTTTATAGTAGTTTAACTACTGGTAGTTTAGGTGTTCCTGTCCTTTGCTGTGTTACAGCGTGACGAATTAGAGTAGGAGTCGTAAGCCAAGATAGATTGGGAATTTGGGACTAGAGCTAGCAATTTCTTTAAAACTTTGAAGTAACTGTGTAGGTATACCAGTCAGCTCAAATGTAATTAATCGTCATCAGTAGTATCAATATTTAGACAGTTACTCTGTTAACAGTTCGCGAAGGAAGACTGTAGAAGCTTATCGAAAATCAAAATCGATAATTGATAAAGTTAACAATCACATGATTGTCCATTTCCTTTCGTAACTTCGCGAATCGCAGTTTACCGAGAAAACCCTCGAAACAGATAGCGTTCCGAGGAAAACAAGTCTGAATCACCCACTTAAGTATTAAAATTATGTGTGATACCCGTCCTGAAAATGACACATTGTTTGATTTTCTCGCCTTATCGCGACCATTTACCAATAATACGGAAATGTGGTTACGTGGTCTCATTGTCATGAATGCTCCGGGTGATAATCACGTTGATTTTCCATTGGCTGCACTTGAATAAGATACGTTTGAAGTTAGAAAGCGTTTTGACGATATTACTGGCTCCTGAAATACAGGTACTCTAACTTAGCTCTGGAGCCAGGGTCTCAAATTTTTCTGTAATATTTGTATGGCAATAAAGAATTTATTATTATTTATGTTTTTAGATTTGTTTTCCTCGGCCTAGCCGGGTAGAGCTGATGGCACGGGCCTAAGCCAAGTGTTCATCAGTGGGGTTAATTGGTGGCGGAGTAATGTTTGATACCACGTGGTTATCTGCAGTAGGCTGTATGTTAGCCGAAGTTAAATTCGAGTGGGAATAATGGTGTAAGCTGTCCGACTCACATTGGAGGAATTTTCGTACTAGCCTACATGTATTGAGAATCACTGCCTTCTGCAGCAGATGGTAGGTGTTGGGTGGCAGGTTGAGGGAACTAAGGGACTGATGAAGCTGTTTGGGTATCACTCCTGTTGCAGATAGTACTATGGGGACGATTGTGACTTTTTGAAGATGCCAAATTCGGGTCATTTCGTCTTTCAGTTCGGTGTATTTGGATAGTTTTTCGGCTATTGTAGTCTGTAAGTTATGTGTATTTGGTACGGCAATGTCTATTAGGAACCCAGTTTTATCTACTTTGTTAATTAATGTGATATCTGGTCTATTAAAGTGAATTGTACGGTCGGTGAGTATGGCTCGGTCGAAGTACAATTTTGTAGTTGAGTTCTCTAATACTGTTTCGGGGTTGTATTTATAATATGGTACTATAGTGTCTATAAATTTGTTTTTATGAGCTAGTTTTTGGTGTATTACGTTGGCTACTTGATCGTGTCGATGTTTGTAGTCTGTCTGGGCTATTGATTTGCAGGCGCTGGTGATATGTTGAATTGTCTCTGGTGAACTATTGCATTTTCTACATGTGTCGGTTGTTAAATTTTTTATAATGTATTTTCTGTAGTTTTTGGTCTCAATTACTTGGTCTTGTATTGCAAGCATAAATCCTTCAGTCTCCGGAAAGAGTTCACCTCGATTTAACCACGCGTTCGACGCATTTTTGTCGACATTTAATTGGCATAAATCTTGGCGATGTCTTCCGTGTAGAGACTTCTGGGTCCACTCTAGACATTTGGTTTTGTCATCAATCACTCTTTCGTTTTGCTGTTCAGTTGTGTCTTTAAGATTAAGAGGTGTTAAGTGTTTATCGTTTTGTGCTATTAGTTTGTGAAGTGTGGAAGATGCGGTTTTATCGAAGAAGTACTTTCTGAGGGTTGTGATCTGTCGGTTGTGTAAATTTAAAATATCAATAAGTCCCCTGCCTCCCTCCTTCCGCGGTAGTGTTAACCTTTGCAGGCATGATCTAGGATGGTGTTTACGGAATTTAGTCATAGTTGTATTAATTTTGCGCTGCAGGTTTTTCAGGTCTGTTTTGGTCCAGTTGATTATACCGAACGAATAGGTGAGGACAGGGATAGCAAAGGTGTTAATTGCTTTTATTGTGTTTCGAGAGTAGAGTTGTGTTTTAAGAATAGTATTTAATCTATGTTGGAATTGTTGTTTTAGTTTCTGTTTGGTCTCTTTATAATGTATCTGACTTGATTGTATGTATCCTAAGTATTTGTAAGTATCTTGCTCATCCAGTGGTTCTATCTGTTCGCCTGTTTCTAAGGTGTATTGGTGTTGGTAGTTCTGGCCTGCTCTAACTGAGTTTATTTTGCATTTGTCTATACCAAATTCCATTTTTATGTCGTTTGTAAATTTCTCTGTCAGGTTAGCTAACTCGTTAAGTTGACCCTCAGTTTTTGCGTATATTTTAATATCATCCATGTACAGTAAATGATTTAAACTGCCACCCTGGGTTTCATCCTGTCCATGAGTAGCAGGAGAATTTAAAAGAACTCCTAATGAAGTTGCGTTTAATATTTTAGATAGGGGGTTTAGAGCAAGGCAGAACCACAGTGGGCTAAGTGCATCTCCCTGGAAAATTCCTCTCTGTATTTTAATTGGGCTGGTGTCTATTGTTTCGGTTGGTGTAGTGAGTTTCAATACTGTAGTCCAAGTTTTCATCACAGTCTTTAGGAACGTTACTACTGTCGGGTGAATTTAATTTATCATCGGTGATGTACTTATTGTTTATTATTGCTCTTCTCTGATCAGCAATTCGTTGTTCACTTAGGTGGGCAAGTGAGGGAAAACTGTTGATAAAATCTTCATGCATGCGTCTTCTATAAACTGTCTCATTTCTGCCTAAATCTGTAACTCTATAATAAGATCGCATTATAGCTTCGTTTTGTTCACTGGTCCATCTCATTCGAGTCTGTGTTCTATTAAGTGAAGTATGGGTTTCTATGGCTGTAGGTTGCATTTGTGTCGGTGTAGATGTTTGTTGTGTATGGTCGATAGAGTTTTGTGATCGTAGAGTAAAATGGTTTAATTGTAGTCGATCCAACTCTTCTCTTACTTCGTTTCGTATCTCATCTATAGTTTTTTGTGGTAATAAGTTATTGTTTATTATAGCTCTACGTTGGTCTCCTATTCTCTGTCGACTAACCTGCATGTTCGGGTATTTTTCTATAAATTTCAGGTGGAGCGGTTCGAGATAAGTTCTTTTGTCTGTATCTAATGAAGTTAATTGAAAGTAAGTGCGCAGTATGAACTTATTCATTTCAGGTGTCCATCGTCTGCGTGTACTTGGAGTGCTTGTAGTGGGTGCAAGCTCAGTGTCTAGATTGACATCTTGCACAACACTATCAAGCGTGCTGGTGGTGGACAAGCTAGTTGTTCTTCTTGTCATGTAGGAGGGGCGAGTCGAAGGGATGGATGAGAATAATGAAATGGTATCATCGCCCGTGGAATCGGCTGTGGCTTCTACGTAGTGAGCCCGCCTGTTCAACTCACAACGACCAGCTGTAACAATTTTGTTGGTAGGAGCCCGCTTGCTCAACTCCTCACCGCCGATGGTTCGCATGCTGTGGCATCTAGCATCGGCTCCAGATGCGCCCCGGCGCTCCCCGGGAAGCGACCGTAAATTATATACTCTTTTATTGCTCATCTCCATAAAGGGTTACCTTTCCTTGTTAGCCGCGTAAGTTTTTTGTACAGTTGTACAGTACGCGTGTCCGCCCCCCACGTAGCTAGGTGTTCAGCTTGGACGTAAGGTAGGATTTTAGGGGGCTTATTATTATTATTATTATAATTGTTTTGTACATGCATCGGCGTAGCTAAATGGCGTTAAAATGCTTGATTTTTAGGAATCAATCATGAAACGTTACTCTAATTAACCGTTTCACTGCCAAGCCGAACATGGAATTTGCTTTTTAACAAACCTTTTCAGCGGACTAATCAAGTTCGATCGAGTGATCTATGTTTAGACCTAAAACCGGGTATTTCAATTTGTTGACCAAATCAAATCTTTTCTTGTGACAGTATGAAATCTTTACGACTCATGAGAGTCTATTATACCGTCTACGACCATTGTCGGGCCAGTACTTTCTTACTTTGCCACGGGTAAAGATATAGTATTTAAGTGCCAAAAAAGGTGCATAAGAGCTTTATATAATTTACGGATAACAGTCAATGGAAACCGTTTTTTAAAAATACGAAAATATTAACTTACTATGCCGTCGTTGTACACACGGCTACACATATGTGTATGTGTGTACGTCTGTGAAACTTCAATGTTCGTCAAAAATAATTTACATAAATATGCTCGAGTAACTAGTCAGCGCCGTTGTGATCGGTTACAAACAGTCGGATCTAGTACTGCACTACAGAAACAGTATTTTTGTAATGGCTCCAAAGATCTATAATAAATTACCAAAATGTATAAGGAGTGAAGATAATGTTCGCAAATTCAAAAGTAAATTGTATTTATTTCTAATAGATAAGACGACTCTATCGAAGAATTTTTAAATGATAAAATATGACATTACCAGGCCTTTAATATAATTAACTATTGACATGCATGTAAAAATAAATTATAATTAATTAATTATTTATTAATAATACATTTAATTGACATTATTTACTTAAACGTGACTTTGCATTGTGTAAATTCAGACTTATTGCTGAAAACTTATATACTTGTACACCAATATCATTGGTAGGACATAGAGCTCGACTAAAATGTAAACATAAGACCTTCATTGTAATACCTGTGTTCACGAATAAAGATTGATTGATTGACTTACACTGGGTATTAAAAAACCCTGCAGCTGCTTGACATAAATATTTATTTAGGTTTTTACCAAGTGATGCATCAGCTGACAATTTGTTACACATAGCTGGTTTGTTCATCGCTTGTATGGTATTCGGTAGGCTTGTTTTCTTACTGCTGTTACCATGTATCATGCACCATGTGAATGATCTATAAGCTCATTACGTTAACACCACGCGTGACCTCGAGGAAAACATCCAACTCTCGGTACAAAAATAGTTTGTTGTATTAAAAATTTTACATCACAAGTATGTATATTGGAGCCTATGGCTTCAACAGCAACTTTGCTCGTAGTTAGATAAGTAGCTAGTGGAGTCAAGGCAACAAATATCTCAGAGGCAGAGAAAAACTGTTTCATTGGTATTTCAGTTTGAAGATATAAATAAACTGATCAATTATCGGATCCTCTTCAAATTAACCGGATTAATTCAAGCTGAGGTCTGGTTGATACGCAGACAGAACTGAAGAGAATGGAATAGCAATTTTATTTCACACTGACATTTTTTTTTACATATTTATAGCGTTTTTGGAGTCCTGCAAGGCTTTATAATTAGTCCACTGCAACAAGTGCTACATTTCTTTCATGGTTCCCAGTTTTCAGAGTCCTATTTCGTAAAATACTCCACGTAATTTTCACAAACAGTATGTTCCATATAGATCGTTCCAATTGACAGATAAATAATCGATTGAACTATGAACTGAAATAGAAGCCTTTTCGAGGTACCATTATCCGATATAATGATTTAGTTCCGAGCTGACCCAGATACAACTGATACGATAAGTGACGTCACGACACGATCACACGACCGACATGCGGTCTGTGCCTCCGAGGGTATAACTGTGTCAAAGTGGACGTTATATTTCTGCGAAATATTTGCCAAACGTGTGAATGGTTCTCTTTTATTTTGCTCAACTATTTGGCATGGCTCTGGAAAAAGATATGGTGGTACCTACACTCTTATATTCGTACCGACGAAAGTCACTTCAACATCTTGCTATATGTCTTACATAGGCCAACTTTTAGGAAGAGCATCTTTGTTTGAGTTGTGTTTTAACTTCTAAGCTAGTAGTAATACACTCATTGGCCTTGCAGTTTCGTTTACATCATCAGGAAAAATAACCATGAAGTTGCAACAAAAACACAAATCTCGATGACCTTATACTAAACCAATTGACTATTGTGTGATTTTCCGCATAGTAAACTAGTTTTCCAACAATCGCTGCGGTGTTATCTGTATTAAATTATTGATATACGTCCTACATAGATAGTGTAGGTTCTTTTAATGCACTCACTGTAATATGTTTCTCGAACTCTGCATTGTTACACGTAATTCAGACTAAACATAATCTTCAAGTCTATAAACATATCGATAATATTGTTTGAATTGCTCCTACGCACTCTAAAGATGATTCAAATCTAAATACCACTATGAAAGGTATAATAAAGATACTACCCGCTTCAATTTATGTCTGTTTCCTTGCAGATGTCTGTACCAATACACTATAGCCTGAATTAAACGAAAACCGTAAGTGGTGTGAAGCATAAAGTCGTAAATAAGAATGAAAATGTTATTCATGTGAACTACTAACTCTTGTGATTGTGTGGATTTCATAACTTCTCATCTCATCGAGTAAATGTAAAACAATTCTCGAAAACATAATGACTGGATTGTTTTCGCTTATTTTACTAAATCATTAGGATTATAAATATTTTTTATTTTAGTCGTAGTACCTACTACTGTTGCTGCAAAACAATCAATTCATTTTTCGCCGAACTGTGCTCCATGTCCGGTCATTACAGAATGTTTGTTGTATGGTTTGTATCAGTGCTTAATAGGCTGCTCATAGGAAGTTTGCGTGAATCATCCTTACTACTCTCATTGATCTTATTGAAAATGCCAATCCCAACATGATTCTGTTATGCTTCAAGATATTCTTGTTTACGAGTGTCTGCAAATCTACTAATCCTTAATTTGTGTTTCACTTTGAAGCTCAGAGTCAGTATCTTTGGCAAACGGCCCACGGGTTGCCGATTTGACTCCCAAGAATTTACCTGCCTTCAAACATTTTACCATTTAGAAGCTTGCCAAGATTATTAATTATATTGATATGAGAAGTAATAATATTTATTGCACCTTTTCAAAGCATACTTATTATTTACGATTTTCCGTACGCAAAATAAGCGGTTGGACGTGGAGTTGCGAATACCAGCCCGTCTTACGATTTTTTCAATAAGGTCCGATTTAGAATTTTGCCAAAAGCCTATCGCCACTACACAATTCTTGACTGCTAGACTTCCTTATACGGTAAGGAATTCTATTGTATAGATTGTTATGTAACAAATTGCTTTTTTCTAACTTTTGTTGTAGTCTGTGCCGTAGCGGTGACGAAACTAGTGACTTAACGGTATTGTGGTCATAAACTAGACAACAGAAAAAAATACTCGCATCTCAGCATTAATACTTAACAATAAATTGACTAATTTAATCTTTGATACCGATAAATTTTCCAACTAAGTATGTATATCCAATAATTACGTCAAGGAATTACCTACCTTTCGTTTTTATAAGATCATGTTTAGTATTATTTATTATGGTGCAATAAATACAGTAGCTATTGTCAATCCATATAAGATTAACGACTTATTTGCAACAATAAACAGTACATAAGTATTACGTTATCCGCGACACTTGCTACTGGAAATATTATATTATCATCAACTAATCCCACTACATTTGCACAAAGTTCTTCAGAATTCACTATTGTCAAGATTATCAAATCTTAACTCGTTTATGACGCAGTAAATGATAACAAAAGACAGTCTTTTGTCAGCTAGCTTTTTGCTCTCTCTGATATCTGGTGCAATTATATCAATCATCACAATCACAGTACTATTATGGACGCCAACTGTCGTGTTACTTGTTAGTGTTCTGTCATCATTTCTTCACACTCTCAATTGTCATTCATACTTCTTCTCCTGTGGTTTCGTAACATCTTACTATTCATAATTTTAAAAGCTCTTGCCCTTGAGACGAATACCGAGTACACGTGTTACGTTTTTTGTCGTGGAGTTCTGCCGTAGAGTTCTTTGCCCTCTTTTCTTTCATGTTAACAGGTTTTATTTTTGGACGTGAGCTGCGATCGAGTTGTATGCCCTTTTATTGTTATGAGTATGACGATTACTGTAAAAAATTGCAATTATGCAGGTGATATACCAGGCTTTTGCCATGGGTCCGTAGTCCATAGCTACTTTGACTGCACAAATTAGACTTAATATTTTTTCTTTTTAATTTTAATGGACATCTTGTTTTCACTGCATCAACTCCATGATTTTTTAACGAAAAGAACGAATATAATACCTATTTTCTAGAAAATTCCCCACTATCAAGCTTTCAGACTTGTTCAGAGCGAGATATCAGTTTATGATAAACTCGTTCAACTGCACTTCAGTTAAAAGCTTTGGCTATCTGTCTGCCAATTATTACGATGTTTCTGATGATATAGAAATCAGAAAATTAAATTAACACTTTCGAGAACATAAAACCAGTGCTTATTAGAGTAACAGAATAAAGAAAGAAGCTAACGATCAGGAATTATGTAGTTAAAACACCAGCACCCTAATTGCGTAACACAAGATCAATCATAATCTGAATAATTTTGAAGGATATGGCTAATCCATTGCTTCATAAATATGTTCGAAAAATTTGTCTGCTCAACAACGTCAATAACGCAATGAATGCTGTCAAATTGTCATTCATCACTCACTTTCCATAAAAGAGAGCCCTTGCAACAATGAAAAGAACTTTTGGCATTAAGTAGTTCTATAAATAATCTTATTATTTCTATCACCACAACAAGTCATATAAGTATCGACTTACAAAGATGTGAGTGAGGTGTGTCTCGATAGAAAGGCATTGATTGGCAGATTGCCACGCCATATGTAACTGTCAACCCGTATTGAATTTAATTACCAACATCAATGAGCAATTTTGGCTGACTTGTTTGATTTAAATATAAAAATCGAGACGTAACAATAAATAAACGTGCTTTGATCATCAATATTTATTACGGAATTTGCTCTAGTAATCAAATGTTCATGTAAATATAATTACTTAGCCATTTCCTTGTTATTTATTTTTCTATCTGGATAACTACTTGTTTTAATTTGTGTGTTAATCGATTCATGCCTAGGTACTTGTTTGAATACGTAATTAATAATTATAATATTAAGTGCTAATCAAAATCACTATCTCAAATCTAAATCGAACTGATCAAAACAAAGTGATTTCGACTTTTTATTTGTGGTTATACGAAAAAATTTCAACAAATTCTGATACGACGTAATAATATGTATAACTTGAAATGAAAAATCATTTTCCATCGTAGCACTGGCAATTATGTATTGATTTGCCTGTATCTCCTCGCTTAGAGACCTCGAATTTACTTGTTACCTACCGTGTTGTATAATGGAGAGGTAACACTATCAGTACAAATCGATATCGACCGTCTATTAAAGACTTTGCCGAGTATGTAGACCAGACATGCGCAAAAAGATACATCTATACTAATATATAAAGCTGAAGAGTTTGTTTGTTTGTTTGTTTGCTTGAACGCGCTAATCTCAGAAACTACAGATTCGATTTGAAAAATTCTTTCAGTGTTAGATAGCCCATTTATCGAGGAAGGCTATAGGCTATATATCATCACGCTAAGATCAATAGGAGCGGAGCACCAATGAAGAATGTTTCAAAATCGGGATTAATTTTTTCCTTTTGAGAGCTTCCGCTGCGTGCGCTGCGTAAACAGTTAAAGTTTCGCAAAAATCATGTATGACAGAATTGTTCCCCTTTAAAAGTTCTAAAAAAAAGTCCGCGACAGCATATGTCTATCTTTTAAGGTTGGCTCACTCTAACCTTTTTTATGCTAACCAAATTTGTTCAAAAGTAATGCGTTATTTACCTTCGTAAATAACGCATTACTTTTGAACAAATTTGTGTTTTTATAAACATGACATTAATCCTTATCCAAATAAATACGTTATTCATCACAAGTATTTAATTTAAAACAAAATTGCCGTTTATATCATTCGATTTCAATAAATATCTTAGGAGATATCGCAGTTTTAAAATAACATCGCAGCATAATAATGATCAAGTACTGCGCGCGATTTCCAGTGAAGGTATCGTTTGGGGTAACAATTAATAAGGCCCAGGGGCAAACATTTAAGCACGTAGGAATAGATTTACGCCTAGAGTGTTTTTCGCACGGGAAACTATATGTTGCCCTATCGAGATCAGCAGTGCTATTCTGTTAAAATCTCACAGTGAACGCTAAGGTGAAGTGAGCTTGAAGTGAGCTGTTATTCCACCATATGCTAGGGATTGACACTGTTGACAGCTCACTTTCAAGCTCACTTCACCTAAGCGTTCACGGTGAGATTTTTACAGAATAGCACAGCAGGTTCTTTTTTTCGTGCTCTTGATTTTCAACGCTCTGTTTAACGCCGAGAGTTGAAAATCCAATAGTGTGTTTTTTCAACGAGCTGGGACGAGAGTGCGTTCCAGCGCGTTGGATTCTCAACACTCGGCTTAACACCGAGAGTTGAAAATACAGTGCGCGATAAAATCCCGCTGCGATTTTATTACGTCCGTGCGAACGTCGGCTTACTGATTAAAGCGTGATGTAGGTACCTAAAATAGCTAACATAGGTACGCATTATTAAAAAAAAAAAACACCTTTATTTAAACGAAGTCGCGGATTAAAGATAGCGTTAGCCCAAAGTAGCTACTCCACGCGGACGAAGTCGCGGGCAGAAGCTAGTTCAATATAATACTCAAGCCATAACTGCAGATTTAGAGTTTTTCTTACATAGTTTAGTGTCTCGATAGCAGGAATTATAATGAGATTCAGATCTGGAATCTAAGAAAAAATAAATGTTTAGACTTTCCTAAGGCTAGGTTTAATAATCAACGATACTAATTATATTAAAATCATTTAATTTATTGCCTTGCATATAGGTCCATGATTATAATAATAACGGCCGAATTTTACCGGGTTATTACATGGGGGGAAAATTGCCTTAGAAATTACTGGAAAAACCCAGACTTCTAACAAATTTTACGAAATAGAATGAGAACTGTTAATTTACTCCGACTACGACGCGTTTTGTTACTAAATTGGCTCATCGTTAATCGAACAGTCACGATTATAGTGAAATTGTTAATCGTGTATGTATTTGCGTTTTGTTTTATCTAAATTCTTTATGCTAATTAGGTACTCGTAATCTGGGTTTTAGTCGATAGAATAGCTTGCATGCACATGATAATGTTTCTTTGTTTACTGCTAATCTGCATCTTAAAAGGACCACCCTAATTGTGTAACACACTTTGAATCACTATCCGAGTTTTGAAGGATATTGCAAGTCCATTGCTTCTTAAGTATTCATACATAGATGATAATATTTAGAAAATGGGCCACGTATTGGACCCAACTCATTGAACATGATAAGTACATTAAACATTATTAACAATCTGCATCGATTCAAAAACAAGTACTTATAGAAAATTCAGTGAAGTATTCTTTATGATTTAAAAACCATTGCTTTATTAAAAAACCATTGCTTTATTATAGGTAGTTGAATCGATGTTTTGACATAAGATCCACTGCGCACTTTTAACTGTCCACAACAACTTTGTTTTGTTTTTTCGCAAGTTTATAAACGATTCGTTCCGGCATTGTTTACAAACCATTCATTGAATTCTCGGTCCGTTATCGCTCTACGAACGACGTTGAAAACAATCTACAAAAAGAGATAGGTTCCACCGAGATTTGAACTCGGATCGCTGGATTCAAAGTCCAGAGTGCTAACCATTACACCATGGAACCGGACGATAGAGGTTCCGATTTTTCGAGACTCTTTCGAGAAATGAAAGGTCCTAACATTCGAACAATGTTGCTCATTATTATTGGCATTAATTAATTTGCTCATTAAATTGTTGTGATAGTCATCCGTGTTTAAAATGTTAGCTTTTCGGTGTTGAATGATAGAAATAGTTTCTTTGACTAATAAAGGCATCTGCATGGAAATAATGGCCTAGTTATTTTTTATTATGTCGACTCGACTAGTTAGTAAGTTCTAAGGATTTTTATCATTATGTCAATAAAGTTGTGCAAGCGGTTTATCGCTGGAGCTAGGCCAATGGATGAGTCGACCTCGACACCTCAGCTGATGTACTTAGGTACTTAATGATTTTTCATTCGTCATAAATATAGTTCTAAGTCAATTATTAAAGATTATCTTCTACTTCTTTTTCTTTATATGTCACGGTAAAATCACGAAGTGCAGTGGCAACTTGAATTTGATCCTTTTTATTTATTCTTTTGTGGCATACCTACTTATTTATTTTTAAGGTATATACTTCCTAAAGCGCAGGCCACACCGCGAGCTACCTACTAAGCTAACTTTCCACCGGCCAAGTTAGAGTACGTACACGGCTACACTAAATCGATTCAGACCTAATAGCAAACTATTAACCGACCGGCGCGAATTTCATGCTACATAAGAAATTGAATCGTCCACTCATTGTTTAAAGTTCATATTTGCATGACGTTTAAGAATCTGCTTGTTCCACGTCGACCGTACATTCTGCGGAATGAAGTCGATTGCGATGCGGCGCGCGGCCTGCGCGTTCCCCCGGCTGCCGCGGCTTTCAATCAGATTCGCTCGGATGCCGTCGGCTCTTCCGGCGCGCCGCAGCTCGCAGACCGGCCGCCATTTTGTTTGAGTTTTCACGTTGTAAATCGTAGATTAGACTGACGTCAGCGATTATTCTCAAATATTAGTTATGGATATCGATGAAAAGCTTATTTCTTTAGTAAAACAACATGAATGTCTTTATAACATTAATTCGCGTAAATACAGTGACAAACTCAGCAAACAAAACGCATGGGACGAAATAAGTCTCGAAATGGGAATTTCAAGTAAGAAAAATTATTTATTTAATCATTATTATAATTATAACTTTTGTTAAGTACTTATACTTAAGTACTTGCTTGGTAAAAGCTCGTAATAAATCAACATCGACTTACTTTTCGTTTTAATGGCTTTTTTTGTTTTGCTATTAAGATAAGTACTCAATACGCCAATTAATTATTGCCTGTTTTGTATATTTTCAGTTCAACAGTGTATAATCAAATGGAAGCGACTTAGGGATAACTTCAGGAAAGCTTTAAGAACCAGGGAAAAAAGTGAGTCTGCTGCTGCCAGACGACGTCCCCTAAAGTACGAATGGGATTTAGAATTCCTAAAACCTTATGTGAAATACTACGATGAAATAAAGAACTCGAGTAGTACGGTCAATTATGAAAATACAGCGGCCACCGAAAGTTGTTGCACAGCTGAAAGTTATGCAAACCAAGAAATGTACTCCGACGACTTAGCAGCACTAGATTTCGATGAATTAACTACAGCACCTCCGATTAAAATAGAGCCTATGTCCATAGTAACGACTGCTATTCCACATTCAAAACCATCGTCATCAAGAGAGGTATCACCAAACGTCGCGGATATTCTACAAAATTACCTGGAGGCCAAGGCTAAAAAAGAAAAGGATCCTATAGACGCATTTTTTTTAGCAATGGCTGCTAATGTGAAAAGACTACCACAGAGAGTACAGTTGGAAGTGAAGCAGAAAGTTTTCAATGCGATTAATGAAGCAGAATTGAAGGTGCTGAACCAAGGACTTTAGCTGGGCTTCATATTCTACATCTAATGCAAAAATAGCATGAAATGGAACCTTTGAACGTTTGTTTGAACAAGAAGTCAAGTAGTTTTGATTTATTAAAAATAAAATAAAACTTGAAAAACATACTGTTTTGTTTAAAAAAAAAGTTACTTAGTTAAGAATATTGTTACTTTATACCTATATTGAGTGTAGCTATGATAAATACTTTAATAATATTTTTTTTTTACAAGAATATTTAAAAATATAAATGGTATGTTTTGAAACGAAATAAAGGAAACAATAAATATCATCACTGACAGGACTATTGTTGCCAATAAGCCAGACATAATGGTCATAGATCGATTAGAGCGTCGCACAATGATTTGATATAGCGATCCCGCATGACAAGAACCTCGTGAAAGCTGAAAATGACAAACACATTAAACAGATTAAGTATCTTGACCTGGCTCGGGAGGTTGTCGACATGTGGGATGTGGATACAGCAAACATTGTACCGATAGTCGTGACGGCCAATGGCATAATAGCCAAGAGCCTCGACCAACACCTGAGGAGGCTCTCGTTAGGCAGCTGGATTAAGGGCTTGATCCAGAAAGCGGTACTCCTGGACACGGCGCGTATTATTAGGAGGTTCCTCTCTCAGGAGCCCTGACCACACCGGTAGCTTGGACCCTGTTCCCGACACTAGTGGGCTACCTACTATTTTTTTTTAATGTTTTTATTTTTGTTTTATAAGAATTAAAAAAAATGTAAATAATATGTTTAATGAAATAAAGGAAATAAGTACCTACTAGTAACATTATATTCTATTAAACTTACCTAGGTACCTTACGAGCGTTTACAAAGAAACTGGGCAACGTCGCAAATAGCTGTCAAAAATGTCGCTGTTTTGATTAATTTGGCGATATTACTGTATGGAAATAAGAAATATGGCTAACTAGTGAAGCAAAATATTTATTAGGAAATGCAATAATTAATATCGTAACACCGAATATTTAGTTTTAGATGTAAAAAATTATATATTTGGAAACTTTCCAAATGCCTTTTTTACACCTAAACTCAAAACTCAAATCATTTATTTCAATTAAACCATTTACAGGCACTTTTGAATTGTCAAAACGGTTACAACATCAAATTCAGTGTTCTAATTGCAATTCATTATTCTACGAAATCTAATTTTAATAAAATATGATCTCATTCTTCCGGCACAATAGATAAAATGTTCCGAATTTGAATATTTGCCAAACCCTTGAAATTCGAGATTCAGAACACGCACATACTACAAATAGATCTCAAAAAAGTTTTCCTAACGATTTATTTTTCTTTTTTTCAGGAACCAGTGACAATCAAGTCCAAGTCTCTTCATTGGCAGAAAGTGGGCCCGTCTGACCACCTCTACATCCCTGGCAAGCAAGGCACCGCATGCAAAGTGTAGATTACATCCTTTTCAATATGGAGCATGCTTGGACCTGTAAGATGCTAAGAAGTCTTACTTTATGATAAGACAACTTACAGCTCTTCAGTACTTACCTGTTGCACCCAATCACCAGCTTATAAATTAAGTGCCCTGCACTTCGGCTATTAAATTAATTCTTATTATTATAATGAAGTTGAGTTCAAGCTCAGCAGCAACGCCTTAGTTAACTGGCAAAAATAATGTATGGTAAGCTTGTTATTTCGTAGCAAGGATTTTTTTGGGTGTCATCCCTAATTTACATCTAGAGTATACATTGAAGAGCAATTTTTTTCTTAAGGGCAAAGTGAACTGATAAAAGGGACTGGTTAGACAAGAAATGTCTACACTTCATATAAAATTATTTTAAATATTAATTTTAAAGAGTATTCTATTTAAGTACTTAATTTTTGATTTGTATTACGATTAGGATTGCATGTGACGATAAATGATAAGTGTGTTTAATTAAAGGTCAATGTCTAACATTATCTAAATGATTAATATTATTTGGTTTTTCACCGATTTACGCTATTCACAGCCAGTTTCGTGTGTAAATTAGAAAGAAAAATTGCAATATTTAGAACAAATTAATTTTATTAATTACAGCAGGCTATACCTGTGACATTTTATTTAAGAACAAAATGTTCAACAAACTTTCATGTAAGTCTAAGAAAAGCTGCCTAGAGCTTATCACATACAGCTGTCGACCGATTCTAAGTAGATCCAGTAAAAATGTGGCTTAGCCATGACTTAGATATAACCTAGCGTAGTAGAAAAATGTTTTTGCTTGTTTAGAGAGAAATATTGGTTATAAAAATCACTTTAGGAAATTGGTCATAACCAAATGGTTGTCTTCTAGTATTGATATTAGTATTAATGCATTCCAAAATGTTTCTGCGTACTTCATGTACTTATTTGTGTGACGTATTTTATTTTTGAGGCCCTATGCAGGCTATAGACTTATTTTGAGGTCGGATCTGCGGCGCATGGATGAACTAGATATGTGAAGGTCTGCATAATTCTGTGGCCCTAGTGAAAAGAGGTATAAGTCCGGTTACTTATACCCCTTTTCACTAGGGCCACAGAATTTATGTGTTGTCACTTCTGAAGGAGAATAAAGTGTGGATTGTCTGCCGTCTGCATAGGCCCTAACAGTGCACCATAATGTCTGTGATTATTTTTTTTGTCTTTGATTATTGAAATCAAAGAATTTTGTTTTTTTGTTTCAACCAGTATTGTGTTAAATATTTTTACTTATTTATGACCGTTTTAAGTTTTGTACTTTAAGTATGTGATTTAATGTGATTTTTTTTTTCATTTTTGTCGTTCTCATTGTCGTATTATCACAATAATTTAAATAAATCGTGTCTTAATAATAATTACGTTTTGTTTTATTTAAATCTCTATACAATTTATTGATAATTTGGCACTAAAGCAACTAGTAGGTTTCCTATAATAGGTAACATCTTTATCTATACTTACATAATATTATAAATTACAAGTCGCTTTTCATGTCTGTCTATGTAACCATGTTGTTCTCCTAAACTACGCAACCGATTATGATGCAGATTTCACGTGTGACTGACACTGGCCACCATGAGAGTCACCACACCATCATTACTGGTCCGGTCGCGTTGCTGCCACAAGCTAAACGGTCATTGACGACTTCTAATCTGATCTCCCAAGACGAGACTTACTAAAACACATTAGATTATTAGAAAATTTCAAACTCCTTTAATCTATTTAAAACTTAGCCTAACATACAACCAGAATACAACTTAATCTAAATAGTAAAACTACTACCACAGACACAAATGCAGGTATTAGTACTTCTTTATAGTTTTGCGGATGAGGGCCATGCGTTGTCTATGCGCCTCTGTGACGGCCGCGCGTTTATATGGCCGCACTTCGTCGTTGCCGAAACCTGGGATCCACATGTTCCATTGGCGCTCTGTAAAAGTAAATAGTATACTGTGTACACTTCATAAAGTTGTTTATACCTACTGACTTAACTATGAATACAAGGGCGGATCCAGCCTTCGAGTCAGGGGGGGGTCACATAGTCGGGGTTACTCTGGACAGGTTCCAATCAGTGGCGGACTAAGCCTGTTGGGGGCCCAGGGGAGCAAAACAAAATAAGACCGGCGGCGGTCTTCTCAGTTTATGTAGGTATTTCTGATAACACTTCGCAAAAAAATTATCATGACAGCAAAAAAAAACAAGTATAACGTGTCTAATTATAATCTAACTACACCATGGCCCACGCAACAGGCAGGAGATTTTTTTTAGGGAAGTGCAAATGTAGGGGAGCACGAGCAAGGCGAGCTCGAATTTTTTTGCACCTCGTCTCGGAATTCTCGGTTAGGTTTCTATTGAACATCCTTACGGAAATAGGAGTTGCTTTGTCAACTTATGCAGAAAACTTTGAAAGTTAGAAAAATATACAAGAGAAAATTTTGCACACCACCTGATGTAGGAGATAAGGTTTTTTTTAAGTCATATATAAATCCTTTGTTCCTTTGTCGACTTATACAGAAAGTTTGAGAATGTAGATTGTAGCGAGCGGAGCGAGCTCAAAAATTTTCATCCTCAGCCTCCAACTCTAAACTGCTTCTTACTGAATATTGTTGACCGTGTTTTGGGATATCATTAAAAAGTACTTTTTAAGATTTAGGGGGCCGCCAGGACCGGGGCCGGGACGGTTTGTCTTGACACTATTCTGGGGTATTTAATTTCTACGTCTAGTTGCTAGCTTCAGATAAAACTACATGGACACTTATGAAACGTCAGAAGCAAGGAATCCAAAGTATTTATTTGATTAAATTTATCAATGAGATTAGAAAAAATACCAGTGGTCGACCTAAACGCAGCCCAGGGGGGGGTCATGACCCCCATGTCCCCCCCCCTGGATCCGCCCTTGTATGAATACAAGCAGTATCAACCAGGTATTGCTACATATACAACACCATATATTTAGTATTAGATGTAAAAAATATTTGGCATACCTTTTTTACACCTAAAACAGTTAAACATCAAATTCAGTGTTATAATTGCAATTCATTATTAATATTCAAGTTCACTGTTAGCATGGCAATATAAAAATATGTCATTGAATTTGATGTAACTATTTTAGGTGTAAACTAAATATTTGGATTATTGCATTTCATAATAACAGATTGTGTGGTATTTAATTGGTTGAAGGACACTTAAGCAGACACAATAGAAGTTTTATTGTTGTTACAGCGTTTAGTGTCCTGCATAGTATTAAGATATTGGTAGCAAGGCAAGAATTGCAAAATCTGTTTCCAGAAAAATTTGAATCAGAAAGGTGGATTTTTGTATTCTTTCCATTTATACTGCCATTTGTTTCTAGTTGAGGACAATCAGCTGTACTTTGATCAGTTATTTGGGGTCCTTAAGAAGAGTAATAATGGGGCCTGCTTGCATAAGGAAATCCATTATACACTTATTAGCTGATTTCATGTTTTAATTGATCATTGATATTTCCTCACCTAAATGCAACTGTACATCTCTGAGCTCCACATTGGGTGCATGTCTGTGCTTAGCCATCGCACAGGCTGCATTCAGAGTAGTGTCTATGAAGTCATCCGCCAGCTGAAGCAGCATCTCTTCTACCTCTTCATCAAGCTGCACAGTCGGGTCCACTTCACGAACCAGCTCTTGGAGACGAGGTCGGCTTAGCAGCTGAAATATTTACAAAGAATACTTAGCAACATTGTTGAAGTCTAAAACAAATAAAAATGTACTGATTAATACAAATATAAGATAGTAAAAAGTTGATATTCCAAGAAATTCTAGTGATTACAATGGAAAATGTGTATAGAATTTCGGGTAACTAACAGTACTTAGAAAATAAATTGGGTCAGTAAACAAAATTCTTGATTCCAAATTAGCTTCTAGATTTCTAATCTATACTAATACTTTAGCTGAAGAGTTTGTTTGTTTGAACGCGCTAATCTCTGGACCTACCAGACGGATTTGAAAAAATCTTTTTGCATTTAATTAGCCCAATTCTTGAGGAAGGTTACCCACTGATCCAAGAACCAAAAACACACCTGCGTAGTCTGATCGCCTCCGCCGCTCTGGTTGGCTAAGTTGGGTTTAGCACCCACTTGAGACTGGGTGCCCATAGGACTGTGCTGCGATGGAGAGCCTTGAAGCGAGCTCGACTGCAACTGAGGACTCGGAATCGGATTGTTTACGTACTGTATAGCACCTTGATTCATCGATCCAATCGTGGGCATATTGGCCCCTTGGCCCATGGAATTATTAGCCATGACGAAATAAATGTTGATGCCTTATAAAACAAGGTTTAGAGCTATAAATTTAGTTCAATGCTTTCCAATTTACAAAATGCTTTGTTGCAAAACACAAATTTGACAGTGAGTGACACTGACAAACAACAGATACGCAAAAATAATCGACAAGGATCGCATTTTTTGGTGTACCGAATTTGGCCGTAGGGCTTTTTGCTTTACTATTAGTACACAAAACGCAATAGTACTAATCGTCTAAATAACATTATTTAAAAATATACGTTGAGGATTTCTGGAATGAACATTCATAATTCACAGGAAAATCGACGTCGCACATTACCGTTTAGAATAAAACGGCAAAATATCCAAATTTAATAAAGGTGAAACTGAGTTTGTTTATTTGTTTGTTACGCTTTCACGCTAAAACGGCTGAACAGATTTGGATGAATTTGGCAGATGAATGGTACTTTTTATCCCGTTATTCTCACGGGATCGAGACTTATGTGGGTGAAACCGCGGAGCACAGTTAGTACTGTATAATATTAAATGGACACCATACACACTCTTCTTCACCTCGTATCTTCCGTATCGATTTCGATAACGGCGATCCTTAGAAATCTATCCCTTGCGTGTGCCCTTAGATGGCTCGCTAGACAGAATTTAGATTTGAACACCCGCGGGTTTTGCGTAATACATACATATAAAATGACAATGGTCTCAATGGGTTTCATTTTGACAGTTCACCACGTTCATTGCGTTATTTGAAAGAAAGAAAGAAAATACGTTTATTTGCGGTAAATATGACGCAATGGAGAAAATATGCGCCACATCTACGTAAAACGGCCATCGCTCGGCATATTACTGCGACCCTATGCGAGACAGAGCCCCAGTGTTGCTTTTCAGCGACAGCCAGCGTTGACGTTATGACACAACGACGTCACGTTACGTTATGTTGCGTTGACATTATTTGCGTTCTTGAACAGACGAATTTTTCAAACATAACAATGGATTAGCAATATCCTTCAAAACTCTCGGATTGTGATTGAAAGTGTGTTACGCAATTAGGGCTCCGGTCGCAACTAGAACAATAAAGGTTTATTGTTTTATAGGCTTTTATCCACAGTGGCATGTCAGCCTCATCATAACAATAAAGTTGGCCTGCAGTGTTGTATGTACAGTTTGGCAAAAGAGTAAAATTAAAATGAGAGCGCCACTATCGCACTTAGGTCACTTCGAATGGGAAAATGTGCAAGAAAAAACGCTGCTTGTGGGTTGACTCAAATCCAAACCTACTAGCACTTGTCGGCAAAGTAGTGCCATCATCATAGGTCAGCATTAAGCAAAATATTTAGTTCCAAATGTCACCACGTCAGATACTTTTATGTCGACCTGTATAGGTACGTGTAGGAGGGCTGTCTCACTTTGCGTACAGACGCCAGCACATCAAGCTACTACAATCTGTCAAATTTATTTAATAGGTTTTCAACTTTATCGCTGAAGCATAAGGTTCAAAGTTGATTGGGAAAATTTGACAGTTTCGAGTAGCTTGATGTGCTGGCGTCTGTACTTGGCTCTTCTCGATAATAGCTTCGAATCGCTTTCTAAAAAATTTGATATTTTTGTGAATAGTAGAGCGCCAATACAACCTGTGTAAAGAGAGCCTCTGATTTTTTGGCTGAAACCGTACTTTCGGTCGAACACTACTTTTAATATACCATCAATACTACTTACAATACACCATACTTACTTACTACTTATAATACACCTGAAGGACTGCAACTGAATACAACTAGTTTCTATAATAAGAAACTAGAAGAAGGACGGTCAGCACAAAAACTCCATGCTACCCTTGGAGAGCTCACCAAAATGGTCTCTCGCTTATTTATGAGTATAGTGCAACACGTATCATCCTCATTGGTCTAATACTCTATTGTCTGCAAGCGCCATGATGGCAATGGCAACAGACTCGCCCCACATGTAGTGATGGACTTAAGCCCCATTTACACGGCGCAAGTGGCCCGCAATAAAATTGATGCGGTGCAACTTCTATTGATGCTTCAACTTATGGTAGGTATGCCACAGACTGCCTAACTCTAAGCCAAGAAAACAGGCGTGACATTATGTGGATCATAATGAACGAGACTGCGGCGCTGCCTGTCCAAGAACGATGTCCAAAAATCAGAGACTTATACATCGACGGTTGAAAGGCTAATTGATCTAAGCGACATTTTGTGAAACTTGCTCCTGCAAGTTTTATGATTCGTCCTCCTGGATGGATAATAGTTTTTTTTTTTTGAAAAAAAAAATCATAAAAAAAACAACTATTTGATAGACGTTTACTTACTTAAATCAATCAATCATAATAAGATCTTATTACGATTAAAAAAAAAACAACCAATCCATCCTCCTGCAAGTTTTACAAAATGTCGCTTAGATCAATTAGCCTTTCAACCGTCGACATTATTTTCATGTTAGTTAGAGAACGAACATGAAAATAATGTATAATGGGCTATCTAGTAAAACTTTTTTATTTCATCAAAACCCCCGTGCCTTTCTTAAAGGACCGCGCCTGATGTACTGTTATCCTTATCCTTAATAATATTATAAATGCGAAAGTAAGTTTGTTTGTTACGCCTTCACGCTAAAACGGCTGAACGGATTTGGATGCAATTTGGCACATATATAGATGATGCCCTGGAAAAGAACATAGGATACTTTTTTTTTCCCCACGGGATCGAGACTCATGCGGGTGAAACCGCGGGGCGCAGCTAGTCCCTTATAATTATAAGACTCAAATCAAGGTTTTTACTTGTAAAAATAAAACCAACTTGTACCATGTTATTATAATCATTAATTTATTCAATACTCAATTTCATCCAATAGCGACGAAGAGTCAGAAAAATCAGAATCCATAAATAATTCTGCTGACATTCTTTTGCCTCTTGCATCCGCTAAGAAGCTTTTCAATGCTTCTCTGATGTCCCAGCTATGATACTTCAAGCGCCTGAAATTAAATGAAAATAGTAGTTATATTTTAGGAATCTAGGAAAATCGGGGACCACAGATTTCTTCATAGCACCCTGAGGTATGCTGCAGTAATTGTTTGAAGTGAAAACTTCTTTAGGCGCGTTAGGCATTTTTGAGATGGGACTAAACCATTGATTTCGTGACACTGTGACGGAATTTACCGACACCGTGGAGTAAAAGACATCAACGCGTTGATTACCGCGGTGCCGTTTTTTTCAAGTTTTCACTTCTATCGGCACTCCCGAAGTGTCACTTTTTTTAAAATTCATTTATATTATATCTAAGAAACCCACAAAATACTAGTGAGAGATTTAGAGCAGACCTAATGGTAATATTTTGGTACTTACAATTCAACTTCAGGTTTCCTCAGCTGTGTCAAATGTTGAAAAGCTTTAATTATTACCTCGCTTTCATCGGGGGTGGGGTTTATAAGCGTCAACGAGTTCATGTTTCTTATAGGATTCTGAAACAAAGAAAGACAAGTGTTGATACATAACACAATTAATCGTGCAGCGCCGCCCCTATCCCTTGATCAGAGTAGAGCGAGATTGTCTTTCGGCACCCTTTGATCGACGTTTTCACTTCACGTAAATTCTACTTCGGTTTCGTATTAAATTAATAATAATTCCCAAATTTTCAAAAATCAACTTTTATTGCAAATATCAAAACTTATTGAATAAAAACGCTGTTTACGGACTAGGTTCAAGACTAGTCTAGCCGCTTCAAACAGGCAGATTTAGCTTTAAAAAAAGTCTTGTATGGATTTATCTAGAGACAATCTACGGACTTTTCAGCGTCACGGATTAAAAAAAATCTGATCTGGCAGCACTGCTCCCGCGCCTCTCAAAAGGCGTTATCAACATTTTTGAAGTAAAAACTTTGATTTCGCGACCTGTTACCGACACCGTGGAATAAAAGACATCAACGCGTTGATTACCGCGGTGCGTAGAGTAAAAGACATCAACGCATTGATTACCGCGTTGCCGATTTTTTTCATATTTTCACTTCTGTTGGCACTCCCGGAGTGCCACTGTTTTTTTTTTTGCTAGTAACTAGCATTGCTAATAATTTATCATTTAAATGACGTTTTGTGTAATATAAATTATTTTGCATACTGTATGTATAGAATCAAGTTTTTTTAACTGAACAGCCAGCTGTGACCTGCTGGGGAGTTTGTTGCGCCACTTCTTCTTCCCAGCTAAAGCACTAGGAAGTGGTGAAGGGTGGGCGTTTTGGGGGACTGTCTTATGTAATTTCGACGTTCGAAAAGTGCTGATTCTCAGTCTAGTTTGAATAAATGACGTTTGATTTTTTATTTTAGAGCAGGAAATTGTTTTTAGCATTTGGCTTTTTGGCGCCGCTTGCCATATGGCGCCTAGAGACATCATGCTCCCCAGCAACCCTACCACCTGTTTTTCCATTTTATAATATTTTTTGGTTATAATACTTTTGTACCAAAAATGTACACAATTAGTACATACTTTAAAAAAAGTACCTACCTTGAAAGGTTAAGAGTACAGACTCTTCATTTTTATTACGCTGTAGAGCATCTCTCCAGCAACCCCAAGTTGTAAATTTTGACGTTCAAAAGTGGCTTTTTGTGCCTTATGGAAATAAACTATTTGACTTTAACGATGTATCCGAATACATGTCTTGACATCCAAACCATATACAGATATCCCAAGAAAAGTAAGCGCTTCGGGAATCATCGCCTATCTTCGGAAATAATGCCGAAGCGCATAACTTTTTGGATTACCTGTACTAATGGTAATAATAGATTAAAATATTTTACCTGAAAGCCGTATCTCATTTGGTCTTCGTTAGCGTGTGTCAAGCTAAACATTTCATTAGTTATATGATACACCGATTTATCGCGTACCGTATAGATACTGAATATAAACGTTCTCCTGAATTGAAACAACAGCCCACTGATTTTTTCTTTAAATAACCCGTCTATGGTTAGATGTAATGACTTTTTCTGAAAAAGTAAAACATTTATTTATTTATTTAGGTTAGCCAACAATTGTTTACACAATAAATTTTAAATTTATTCCTTATTAGTACGTTTATAAGCGTAACAATTACTTACAGGCTAACACAACATGCAACATTTATGGTTTTGCAAAATATTACAAGGCAAAAAAGGATATTTACAATTAAAGTTATTCAAAATTTTTGGTAATTCATGTGTAACAATAATAATTATTATTATTTCCGGTTGTTCTCGTCTAGCTAACGGCGAGTACCTGCACAGACACAATCTAGTGGCTAGGATTATCCACCAGCAACTTGCCTTGCAGTACAACCTTGTGGAATCTGAAGTACCATACTACAGGTATGTGCCCGACTCAGTTCTCGAGAATGGTCACGCCACATTGTACTGGGATCGATCTATCATCACTGACAGGACTATTGTAGCTAATAAGCCTGATATTGTGGTGATAGATCGACGAGAGCGCCGTGCAATGATTGTTGATATCGCTGTCCCTCATGACGAGAATCTCGTAAAAGCTGAGAAAGAAAAAAAATCAAGTATCTTGACTTAGCACAAGAGGTTGTCGACATGTGGGATGTGGACTCTGCAATCATTGTACCGATAATCGTTACGGTTAATGGCCTAATAACGAAGAGCCTCGACCAACACCTCAGGAGGCTCTCATTGCGCGGCTGGGTCAAGGGCTTGATTCAGAAAGCAGTACTCCTAGACACGGCACGCATAGTGAGGAGGTTCCTCTCTCTAGAGCCCTGACCACCGGCAGCTTGGACCCTGTTCCTGATGCCGATGGGCCACTGTTTTCCATATTTTTAAATGTTTTTTTAATGATTTTTATAAAAATATTTAAAAATGTATTTAATATGTAAAAAAATGAATAATAATAACAAAAATTGCATTCACAATATTATGAACATGAACAAATAAAAATCTCACATTTTTTTAGTTTAAATACACTGAATCTTAAACGTGAAATTAACATTAATTTAGCATTGTTTATGGTAAATCTAAAATTAAAACAAAAAAAAATATATTAGAGAATGTTAATGTAACGCCTACATTTCCCGAAGGGAGGGGTAGGTAGGCACTAGGCAGGATGTAGGTACCTTTATGTTTAGCAAACGAGTTTATATAAAACCTTCTACCGAACTTAAATACCCAATCTAAGATTATTTACACGAATCGCGACTTTATCAACTACCTACTTTAGCATTATGTAGTCAAACTTGTTTTTTGATTGACGATCTGCAATAAAAAGGTCTTAAAAAATTCGTTTGCAATGGAACTTGAACTTTGTCATGTATGACATTGAGTATGTGTTCCCGAAACTTGAATTATCTGAAATTAAATCAATCTGCCTAGCCTTTTCCCAACTATATTGGGGTCGGCTTCCAGTCTAACCGGATGCAGCTGAATACCAGTATTTTACATGGAGCGACTGCCTATCTGACCTCCACAACCCAGTAACTGGGTAATACGATACCCCTTGGTAAGACTGGTTGTCAGACTTTCGGGCTTCTGACGACCCGTAACGACTGTCAAAGATCCACGAATGACAGCCGGGACCAACGGCTTAACGTGCTTTCCGAGGCACGGAGGAGCTCGGTATGTAGAAATGGTCACCCATCCACGGACCAACCCCGGCAAGCGTAGCTTAACCTGACAGATCGACCCGAGCGGCTGTTAGTACTTAGCCACGAGCGCAAGAGTGAATTACCTGAAATTCTGAAATTAAATATAAGTAGCTTGTTTACTTACATCATGTACAAGTACATCCACAGTGAATGTGCTCCTATCATGTACAGGTTCTGGGAGAGTTGACAAGATATTAGCAATACTTTTTCTACCCGTATAAGTTTTGGCCGTAGCTTTATGTATTTGCTTTTTCGAAGGATTCAGAGCATTGCGCGAATACGTTAAGTAGTGGGAAACGGCTGTTTGTGTTTCTGGAATAATATAAAAAAAACACATATTTTCAGGCTATACAGGCTGTCATTTTTATCGAACTTTTTATAAGATTTACCACACAAAAAAAAACATTAATTTTTTTGAAGTGAAAACTTCTTGAGGTGCGTTGGGCATTTTTGAGATGGGACACTGTAACGCAATTTACCGACACCGTGCAGTAAAAGACGTCAACGCGTTGATTACTGCGGTGCGTGGAGTAAAAGACATCAACGCGTTGTTTACCGCGGTGCCGCTTTTTAAGTTTTCACTTCTGTCGGCACTCACGGAGTGTCACTGTTTTTTTTTTTTAAGTTTTGTTTGCAGCATTGATAAAGTTATAAGTACGTACCTAAGAAGTCAGAGGACAAAGTAAATATTGCGTTAGTGTCGTAAAGTGGTTCAATCCTCTTCCTGCGTTTTTTTGAAGGCTGGTCGTAGTTAGAGAAGTATAAGGTCACAAACTTTTCTACAACCATCTTAGTTTTTCTATCTACATTGCACACATAATTTCTGAAGAAAGGAAATACTACGCCATGTTGGTTTAACTTTACTCCATCCTGAAAATAAAAAAATATGATAATAAATTAATGGAACCGCTCTTAAACTTAACATTGGGCTAACTTCACAAAGACGATTGGGAATTTGCTTTTTTTTCAGTCTACCATATGTCCAGATGTACAAATAACATAACATAACATCACGCCTTTTTTCCCGTAGGGTTGGGCAGAGGTGTCCCTGTAGCAGGTACAACCACATTTCGCCAGTTATGTTTAAGTCCCATGTAATAGGGGGCGAGTCTATTGCCATCAACTGGGCACAAATCCAGACTCCGAGCTGCTACTGAGAAATTTCAGATAGAAAAACCCAATAACATTTTGCCCGACACGGGAATCGAACCCTGGACCTCATGCTCAGCAGTAGCGCCTGCGACCACTAGACCAACGAGGCAGTCAAATCAAAAATGGATGATGAGATGGAACGATGTACAAATCTTCTTGATAATTTGCAGGGGGCAAGAGAAGAAGCCTTAATTAAATATATCACACTACCAAACTCACCAATTCAGTTAATCTAGGGAATTTTATAGTTACTGTTTTAACATAAGACACTGGATCTAAGTCCTCACACAGCGGATTGCCTTCCAACCAAAGCTTCTCTATTTTGCTACTGACTCTAGATAATTCTGCAACTGAGGGTATCTGTAAAATAATAAAGATATATTTTACACTAGAAGAACACATAAGTGAGTTATAGTTAATAACTTATTTGCCCAGCGGTGGAACAGAATTGGCTAACATTTATGTTATACTAGCTTTTGCCCGTGGCTGCGCCTGCGTGTATGTGAAAAATATCCCACGGGAACGTACTACCGGGATTACATACTTATTAGTCAATGACCTTTTTCTACCATAATTATTTTGTTACGCGTAATTTTGAATCTGTGATATCTTTTAAACTATTCATTAAAATGATATGATGTCAAGGCATATTTTAATCTAAATTAAATGCCCAATTCAATAACATTTATTTTATTGGATAAGGATTAATATGATACTGGTCAAAATAGCTTCGGAAATAACAATATTTTTTTTTATCAAATTCTGAAAGATAACAATGGTTACTGTGGGTCATCCTTAGAAGATACACATTTATAATTATCGTCGCGGACTTTTTTGTTAAACTTTTTAAAATCTACAAAACTGTAGAACACAAATTTTATGTATGTCTAACGGTTTACGCAGCGCACGCCAGTAAAGCTCACAATCGGCATGATTTTTTCAGACTTCTTCAAACAATAATCGTCATATTTAAGCCAAGTTACACAAAACTTTCGCTAAAACTTTCCTCATGAATTACTCCGTCCACGGATTTTCTAACGGTTTTCACACCGTTAGAAAATCCGTTCGGTAGTTTTTGAGTTTATCCCGTTCAGACAGACAGACAGACGCGGCGGGGAACTATTTTTATAATATGTAAGGATAAGAGGTTATTTAACGACCTACACCTGCACGCGTAGCATGACCACCGTAGAAACGAGTTTTGTCGACGGAAGAGTAGACAAAATGACTGATAAACAATCACAATCTCTAATTTTGTCTATTCTTCCGTCGACAAAACTGTTTGACGAATTTGTTTTTATCGACTTTGTTTTTATCGAATTTGTTTTTATCTAATTTGTTTTTATCGACTTTGTTTTCATCGACTTTGTTTTTATCGACTTTAAAAACAAAGTCGATAAAAACAAATTCGATAAAAAAAAACAAAAAAATAAAGTCGATAAAAACAAAGTCTATAAAAACAAAGTCGATAAAAACAAGGTCGATAAAAACAAAGTCGATAAAAACAAATTCGATAAAAACAATTTTTTTTATCGACTTTGTTTTTAAAGTCGATAAAAACAAAGTCGATAAAAACAAATTCGATAAAAACAAATTCGATAAAAACAATTTTTTTTTATCGACTTTGTTTTTAAAGTCGATAAAAAACAAGGTCGATAAAAACAATTTTTTCTTTGTTTTTATCGACTTTAAAAACAAAGTCGATAAATACAAAGTAAATAAAAACAAATTCGATAAAAACAAAGTCGATAAAAACAAATTCGATAAAACAAATTCGATAAAAATAAAGTCGATGAAAACAAAGTCGATAAAAACAAATTCGATAAAAACAAATTCATCAAACAGTTTTGTCAACGGAAGAATAGACAAAATTAGAGATTGTGATTGTTTATCAGTCATTTTGTCTACTCTTCCGTCGACAAAACTCGTTTCTACGGTGGTCATGCTACGCGTGCTGAGGAGGCTCTCGCTAGGCTGTTGGATCAAGTGCTTGCTTCAAAAAGCGGTACTTCTGGACACGGCGCGTATTGTTAGGAGGTTCCTCTCAGGAACCCTGATCACCAGTATCTTGGATTACTATTTTTTTAATATTTTTAAAACAAAAATATTTAAAAATATAAGTAATTTATGTATAAGTGAAATAATAATCCTAACTTAATATTATAAATGCAAAAGTGAGCTTGTACGGGCAGCAGCTCCGCACACTGAGATGTAGAATGTAGGTGGATGAATCACTCGGGATGTGTACAGGAAATAAAATCACTGTGTTGTGTCCGATAATGATTGACCATTTATTTAATAAAACAACAAATTATATAATGCCAAAAGTAGGTGGCTTGTGGCGGGCGTAATAGCTTAGTCAGCGAATGTACATAAATCGGTGAATTAGCAACTGCTTGATCAGGTAAAAACTAAAACAATAAATATCATGTGGCGATGCTCGTACATCCTGCCGACTATAAAAGTACAAATGTTCAGTAAAATGCATTATCCAAGGGTTAGTAAAATATGTAAAGAAAGTTATTGGAAGGTTCTATGTCCGTCGCTAACTGTCATTGGCGACGTTTCGCGATCCACCTTGCTGCTGTTAGGAAGATGTCTGGTGACCTCTTCTAGATCCGGGGTGTCTGCCTTTGCTTGTCCCTCCGTAGGGAGATGCCGTTCAGTAGGACTTGGGGCCATCTCAATCTCTTCCTTGTGCGCCTGCGTTCCTGTTCTGTTTCCTTGAGGTGTACGGAGACAGCGTGCTTTAATTTGGACGCATACCCATATGCTGAATATTGTTGCACAGGTTATCATACCGCCGTACAGGACGTAGTGATGTTGCTCCGCCTCCACCGAATTAACCATTTGTATGTCCTGTTGTTCTTTAACCAGCTCAATTTTTCTCTTAAGACTCTTTAGTTGTTCTTCATGTGTTTCAAGTTCCATATTTGTTATATTTGTAATTTGACTATTGCTTGTTAGTAGTTTATACTGTATATAGGTAGGTCAAGGTTGCATATCAACAGCTGATTTGTGTTTACTTGTTCGCACGATGAAAGATGTTGTTGATCCAGTGGTATCATCATGTCTAGCTTCAAGTTAACGGCTATGTATTTGGTTGTTGGTATTATGTTAATCATGGAGGTTCCCTTTATGTTGCGGATTGGGATGACTTCGGTTAGTTCGTACTGTTCGTCCGCTACTAACGGGATTTTTACTTCGAATATGATGAAGTCTTCGGTTAGTTTTCCTTGCACACTTGCTAGTTTATACATTTCCCGGGTACACTTGAGCTTGTTTGAGCAAGGGAGAGATAATCCTTTTGGGACTTGTCCTGATATGATGTTCAACTGTTTTTCGAATGCATCGGGTTTCAACAGGTGAGTGTCGACCTTGCCGTGACGAAGATCTGTAACTAGGCTGATCAACATGTCTTGTATTCTCCGCAAGTTTGTTACCATCATGTTTGCGGCAAGTGCAGTAGCAGTAAGGAACGTTGCTTGGTCTTGTTCGGTTTTCAGTTGTTGGAGCGAGTCTCTGAGACTTTTGTTGATGACAATGAACTGCCGGTTCATTACTTGCTCGTTCCTCTTCAGAAGGTTATATTCCCCTTCGATTATTGAAGTCTGTTGTTTGTTCAGCTTGTACAAGTGGTCTTCATTGCTGTGCAGTAGTTTGATGTCGTTGTTGTATTTTTCGGCGAATTTGTCATCAAGTACTCCAAATAGAGAGTTGGCAATGTTCCCAATTCCGTTTGTGAGACCTCGCTTGCTACGTATTCCGTGGTCGGATTGTAGTACTTCGTTGTAGTGTTTGAGCTCGTTTAGTTCGTGCTCGAGTTGTGTGGATATAGTCAAGTACGCTATATTTCGTTGACAAAGTCCGTGTAATTGCTGGACGTGTTGTTCAACGGCAGAAGTACTTTTCCAGTAAGTTGACATGTTGTAGTAGACTACCAGTCTCCATTCGTCTTGTATTATCTGTAAGTCTGCGGCTTTGTCAAAGTATACAAGGCGGGTCGGGTCTAGAGTTGTTACATTGACGAGTTGTTGCATGGACGGTGTCACACACGTAACCATCAGTACTAGTAACGTGCTTAGGTACTGGAGGACGTTACAGCTGGAAACACCCTTCTGTGCCCGTCTAGGGCTCACCCGACGTTGAGATGTTGATGACGTCGCCTCTGGTTGTGTTGGTTTGTTTTCTTTGTTGTTCCCGGTTTCAATTGGTAATCGGGACAATTTCGTTACGGGTCTCTTCATTATGTTGGATTTAGTTTTGAGCGTGACGACTCGTACTAAGTTATCCGGTCCAGGATGCGTCTCTATAACTCGCCCTAATAACCATCGGGCTGGGGCTATTTGTTCTTCCTTTACAAGGACGACGTCATTCACGGCAATGTTGCGTGTTGGAGTTTGCCATTTCCCTCGTAATTGTAATGTTTGTAGGTAATCTTTGGACCATTTCTTCCAAAATTCCTTGTACATGTTTTCTGTCAGGCGCCATCGTAAAGTTAACTGGCTGTTGTCACTCTCTGACGTCATCGGAGGTGCCAGAACCGGTCCACCGACTAAAAAGTGGCCTGGTGTCAAATAATCGATGTCGTCGAGGTCGTTTGTTAGGGCGACAAGTGGCCTTGAGTTGAGGCAGGCTTCAATTTGTACTAGCAAAGTAGTAAACTCTTCGTACGTAAGCCTTTGTTCCCCAAGGACGCGTTTTAGGTGGTGTTTCATACTCTTGACTGCAGCTTCCCATAGTCCTCCCGCTGTGGGCCAAGATGGTGCGTTAAAGTGCCATTCCATACCTTTTTCGGAAGTGTTGTTGATGAGGTCGTCGTTAACTAGAAGCTGCAGTGCCTCCTGGCGTTCTTTGGCTAGAGCTCTTGCTGCTCCGACAAAGTTCGTTCCGTTGTCACTGTAGATATGTTTTGGTGTTCCTCGTCGTGCGCATAGCCGCTTCAATGCTGCGAGGAATGTTATCGTGCTGAGATCTGACACCAGCTCCAGGTGGATGGCTTTTGTGCATAAACAAATGAAAATCGCGATGTAGGCTTTAACTGTTTTAATGCCGCGACCTTTGTTAGCCTTTATTTCAACGTGTCCCGTGAAATCCACGCCCGTGTGTGTGAATGGCCTTGAGGGTGTAACTCGAGGCGTTGGTAAGTGTGCCATTTGTTGATTGCTGCGTTGCGTTTTGTAGCGGTGGCAGGTGACACATTTGTTGAGTTGCTTCTTGATTGGTTTCATGCCGCCAAGTATCCAATATTTGTTACGAAGGTTTCCCAAAGTAAGCCTGGCACCGCCGTGGAGAGTATTCTTGTGGGCTTGGTCAATCAGGAGGTCTGATAACTTGTGTTTGTTTGGTAAAATAATTGGTCTTCCTCCCACTCGAAGAATACCTTGTGCGTCTAGCATTGGGCTTAAACTCAACAGTTTGCTTGTAGCCCGTACCTTGTTATGTTTGTGTAGGTATGCTATTTCATCGCCAAATGTATTGTTCTGTGTAGTTTTCACAAGCAGGTGCTGAGTCTGCACAATGTCTTCCGTAGTTAAGTGTGACCTGTGTATGGCTCTTGTTGCGTCACGCGAGTTGTTTATGAATCGTCTGATCCAGCTGATGACTCGGGTTGCATAAGTCATCGTGCTGTATTTTTGCAGTAGTTGCTCGATGAGTGGCGCGTCTATTGTTTGTATTGCGCAGGTTTGACCTCGTTTATTTTTCTCTTCGTTCGTTGTAAAAATACCTTGTTTGGGTATGTTGTTGTTTTGAAGCCAGGTTGGGCCTTTCCACCACAGTTCGTGAGCTATCAAGGCTGATGGTGAGATTCCTCTGCTGGCGCAGTCCGCAGGATTGTCTTCGGACTTGACATGGGCCCAGGAGTTGGGTGGTGTTGTTTGGATAATTTTTGTGACTCTGTTGGCTACGAAACTCTTCCAACGGCTCACATCACCATGTAGCCAGCCAAGCACCACCATGGAGTCCGTCCAGCAATGTATGGTGTTGATCTGTGAGTTGATGGAGTTTTTTACTTTTTCGATCAGTCGGGCTAGTAGTACTGCACCACATAACTCCAGTCGTGGCAGAGAAATAGGCTTTTTCTGTGGGGCTAATTTTGTTTTAGCTGCTACTAGCCTTATCATCTGTTTACCTTCTTTATCAGTGGTCTTGCAATATATGACACATGCATAGGCTCGTTCTGATGAATCACAGTAGCCATGAAGTTCGAAGGGTTGTTGGGTGTCGCCGATCCAGCGTGGTATGGTTATGTCGTGTATGTGTGCGAGCTGATTGCGGAATTGCTCCCATTCTCGTATGTTGAATCCACCGCCCTTCAGCATTGTTATAAGTTGACTTCGAGCTTTCTGTGCTGTTATGAAGTCGTGACTCCCGCCTATTAAGTCGTCCATGTATAGCTGATTGGACAGAATAGCCGCCGCCAAGGGGTACTGTGCGCCGTCATCCTTTACCAGTTGCCTTATGGTGCGCATTGCCAGGAAGGGAGCGGACTTGGTACCATATGTTACTGTAGTCAGTTGTAACTCTTGTAACGGCTCTGTGACTGAATCCCTCCACACTATTTTTTGTAAGTGTTGGTCTTTTTCCTGAATACGTATTTGTCGGTAGAATTTCTCAATATCCGCTGTGTACACGTATTCAAATGCCCTCCATCGTAGAATAATAGCTTGTAAGTCTTGTTGTAAGTTAGGCCCGCATTCCATCAGTTGGTTTAAACTGTGTCCCGAGCTAGTGGTTGCTGATGCATTGAAAACCACTCGGAGTTTGGTTGTCGTTGAATCGGGTCTCATTACTCCATGATGGGGTAGGAAACAGCTTGGCGTGTCCGGCTCTGTGCACCTTTTCATATGTCCTAGAGCTTTGTATTCGCCGATGAAAGCCTTGTAGCTTGAAGCGAGGGTTTCGTCTCTTGTCAAACGTTTTTCCAATTGCTTGAATTGCGCGACTGCTTGTGGCTTTGATCGTCCTAAGTATTGCTCGAAATTGGTCTTCATGGGGATTCTCACTTCATACCGCCCATCTTCTTGTCTTTTTGTTGTATCAGCGTACAGCCTCTCGCAGTATTCCTCATCGACAGTCGTAGACTGGTCGTCTGATATTATCTCTTCAATTTCCCAGAAGCGAGAGATATCGCTAGTGTCCACCACGACATGACAGTTGAAAGTATTCGTATTTCCAACTAATACCCAGCCGAGCTTTGTTTGTTGTGCTATTGGTGCGTATATGTTTCCTCGAGTAATGTTGCTCATGACTATGTCGCCATATACCCCAGCATCAAGTAGAATGTCAATCGGCCTTGATAAGTTGAATTGTGGGTCGGCCAGGTTAATGTTTTCTATGTGAGGCCAATCTTGTTTTTCGAAGGAGTAGTTAGGCAGGTTGTTGAGTAGTTTAGCCATTACTAATGCCGGCGTTGAAAACTCGTAATCTCCGTAAAGGGACTTACAGTCCAACTGAACGGTCCCGTTGCTCTGGCTGGCAAATGCTCCGATCCCTGACACAGTTGAGTTGTGGTTGCGTCGCGGAAGCCCAAGTCGTTGCACAGCCGATTCTGTTATAAGGTTCAGTTGGGAGCCTTGGTCTAGAAGGCATCTAAGTACGGTGTAAGTTCCATCTGCAGCCTTTACTTTAAGTTGTACTGTAGCCAGTAAAACTTCGTTAAAATTTCCTGACACGTGATTGGTTTTTCGCTGCATGTTGTTGTTTGTCACGCCTTCGGCCATTTGGTTTGACGACAGTGTCGCTGACGTAGTATCGCGGACTAGGTCATGTAGCGTGGTGTGATGTGCGCCGTTACACACTTTGCATCTTTTCTGCGAGTTGCATTTCTTTCCGTTGTGCGGATACATGCAGTTTTTGCAAATGTTCAATTGCTCAATTGTCCTAATTTTTATGGCTGGCGTCATTTCTTGAAACTCTTTACAGTAGAGCAAGATGTGGCTTGTTTTGCAAACTGGACAATTTCTGTCGGAACTTGTATGGTTTGCTTTGGGGTAGCGTCTGTATCTGTTGTACGCATCCCTTGGTACTGTTGTCATCGAGGCCCCTTTATTTGGGGTGACGTCGGCATCTGTTTGTTTGTTGGGTTTACTTGTTTTCTTCACTACTGACTCCAGCGCTGTGAACTTCCCTTCGATGAACTGGATGAATTCCTTGAAGTCGGGAAGCCCTCTTGGATTTTTCCTCGCCTCCATGTAGTCAGCGTAGGTCTGAGTGTCTAGTTTTGTTGCCAGAATGTGCACCAAAATCGGGTCCCATGTTGCCGTGTCGATGCTCAAGTTACGCAACGCGTGCACGGTTTCGAGACTGGTGTCGTGTAGGCGCTTCAGCTCGTACGCGTTTTGATTTTGAATCGTAGGTTGACTCATCAAAACTTGCATTTGCTTGGTGAAGAGCATCTGCAAGTTATTGTACCTATGGTGGAGGATTTCCCAGCAGGAGTCGTAGTTGCTCTCGGAAACAGACAGATGTTGCACAAGGCGCTCAGCTTCTCCTTTTAGCTTCCCTTTCAGGTGTTGCATCTTCTGCCCCTTCGAGAGGGAAGGGTTATTATGGATAGCCGCGATGTATAGATCGAGGAATGTCGGCCATTGTGTGTAGTTTCCAGAGAATATCGGTATTTCGATCCTTGGCGCGCTATCCCGTTGTTGGACAGCGTGGTTGAGTTTGCGGTTGAGACCTCGCTTTGTGCACTCGTATGTTTCTTCGTACTGCGAGAACTCGAGCTCGTAGTTTACGTCGCTACCGACGAGAACGTTGTCGAGCTGCCAGTGCACTTCGTCAATCGCCCTCCATCGCGATTCGAGGACCCTAAGCTTGTCTTCCATCTCCCATTTCTCAATAATGTCAGTAGTACGCAAGTTGCTGACGAAACGTGAGAAGGCTCTAAAGTTGGTTGCTTGTTGATTTTTTAGCTCGTCCGATCTCGATAGGACTCCAGTGTTCTTGTTCTCTTCTTCTGGGCGACTCGCGAGTTCCGCAGGGCTTGTTGACCATGTTTGCAGCTTATGTTGTATGTTTGAGTAGTTCGACTTGACCCTGTCGTATACTTTTGTGGTGTAGTATATGTCGGTCTGGTCTATGGCGCCCTGTAGCACGCCATGATTCATTTCGAATTCGTTCCAGTGCGCCTGGAGGGTATCCAGTCTGCCCCGGATGTATGTGGCGGTTTTGCGGTCAGAGCCATCTTTTCCGAAGTTGACACCAATTTTTCGGATGCCCTCTGCGATGATTTCCTGCCGCTTGAGAAGTTCTTGTTGCCTGGCGTCCATAATTGTTGCACGAGTGTGTATGCGTGGAGTGGATGGACGTTAGCTCTGTTGACTTCACTGTTGTATTGTTGTATGTAGTTCCCGAACCACCAAATGTTGATGTTTCCCACGGCGATCGCAGGGTCCGAAGGAATCTCTCCGTACGATATTGTGCGCCTTCTCAATCTGACTGGGGCGATCCGCTTGTGGAAGACCAGTCAAACCGATTCGCTATCGTAAGTAGAAACACTTCGTACCTGTGCGACTTGCAGGACTGTTTGCTCCAGTAGTGGCGATCCGGCTCGAAGGACCATAAATGTACGGGCAGCAGCTCCGCACACTGAGATGTAGAATGTAGGTGGATGAATCACTCGGGATGTGTACAGGAAATAAAATCACTGTGTTGTGTCCGATAATGATTGACCATTTATTTAATAAAACAACAAATTATATAATGCCAAAAGTAGGTGGCTTGTGGCGGGCGTAATAGCTTAGTCAGCGAATGTACATAAATCGGTGAATTAGCAACTGCTTGATCAGGTAAAAACTAAAACAATAAATATCATGTGGCGATGCTCGTACAGAGCTTGTTTGTTTGGTACGCTTTCACGCTAAAACGGTTGAACGGATTTAGATGAAATTTGGCACATGGTGGGTAGACCATGAACTGGGTTAGGACATAGGATCCTTATTATCTCGATATTCCCACGGGATCGAGACTTATGTTGTTTATATATTTAAAAAAACTTACATTATTGTTGCTAAAGTTCATAGCTGTTAAATCTGCTTTGATGAAAAAGTTCAATACATCTAATGGTATTTGGCTGAAATGTTAAGTTATTACTGTTTAGATATTATTCTTATCGTAGAAAATAGGCCACTAGCGAACTGAGAAAAGCAGGAATATAATCGCAAATTGAATATGGCATTCAATCATGAAGTACCCTAATTGCGTAACTTATTTTCGAAAACAATTTTGTGTAATTTGTTTCATTTTGACAGTTCAAACATTCATTGCGTTATTTACGTTGATGAGCAGATATTTTTTTCCAACTTATGAAGCAATGGATTAGCAGTCTGTTTCAAATCGAAACAGATTGATTGTGTTGTAATACGCAATTAGAGTACTGGTATATTTACTTTGTGCATTAAATCAATAATTTTCTGTTAGTCTAAACAGGAAATGCATAGGCAATGATGGAATAGTATAATTTGTACCTTAAATTATTGTTGCTTAGGTTTAACATTTTTGTATCTCTTCCCATTCTGAGCATCAATATTTTAAAGTTGGCAAGGAGAGATATTTTATAAAAATATATTTTCTTACTTGTAAATTCTGGAAAAAAAGGCATTAAGTTTTAAGAATTCATAGAAACACAAATGAAACGAACTTCAGTCTACTATGAGCATTTCTCCTTCAATGAGCGTTTTCATCAACTGATTGTTCATAGGAACAAAACCAATAAACGAATAAATGCAATTGCACTATCTAATTGATAATCTCCTGCTGTTTGGTCAAAATGTATGAACAGCAGATTAAAAAAAAATAACTGACGAAAAATTACAACGCAGTGGGGTTCAGAATCATGTACTGAATCCATGGTTTCAGTTTTCGCGTCGATGCCCTACCACCCTGTATAAGAAGTCTCAGAAACAAAATAGTGAACTAATAAAAAAAAAATACTGACCAGGATCATCGCAGAAATTTGATAAGTCCAGTTCACATTTCTCATTGAACCTTCGGCTTACCACACCGCAGACGATCTCCTCAATTGTAGTCCGTCCAAAAAGATCCGTTGAATTCTTATCATTAAAAAGTACGTCTACACTGAACATGTTTCTGTTATACGGAAACATGAAGTCAAATTTTATAATTTTAGATATTAAAGTCAAATTGGAGGTATAGAACGTGGCTATATCGCCCTGCGTTGAACATTTGACTGGTATTACGACCGTGCCGAAGTATTCGGATAGTCTGTCAAACAGTTCATGCAAAGTATCCTGCCAGTTGTGTATCTGAAAACATATGTAGTTGAATAAATCACCATTTGGGTTCATGTAAGCCCACGTTCGCAGGGACGTAATAAAATCGCGGTGATTTTTTTTCGTGCACTTGATTTTCAACGCTCTGCTTAGCACCGAGAATTGAAAATCTAACAGTGTGTTTTTTCAACGCGCTGAGACGAGAGTGCGTCCTAGTGCGTTGGATTCTCAACGCTCGGCTTAACACCGAGAGTTGAAAATCCAGTGCGCAATAAAATCCCGCCGCGATTTTATTACGTCCGTGCGAACGTCGGCTTAAAGTTGTTCATGTTTTTTGTCAAAGTCAAAGTTTTTATTTGTTAAACATATGTACAAAAATAAGTTTTACAAATAAAATAGGTGAAGAGATCTCTATGTTTTGCCGTTCATGCCGTTCGTGGCGCGGCGTACAAATATAAAATACGAAATTTTTGTTAAAATTAGATGACAAGCAAAATCAAAGCCAAATTATATTTTAAAAACAAAGTCAACAGCAATATTGCAAACAACATTTATTTAAATATATAAATTGTTAGAAACATACTTTATGTATTAGGTAAGCATAAGTACCTATAAAACTAATGGAATATGGTAGATTTAATAATTATAACTAAAATATATAACTAACTAACCAACTAATAACTAATAAACAAAACCAATATATACTACCAACAAACAAATATATATAACAACAACTAACTAATATATTATTATTACTTTAATTTAGTTATTACAATCAACTTGTATCTTTAGCCTTGAATGCTCTAAGCACTCTGCTGGAGGATTCAGGTCTAGGCTATCGACTGAGGAGAGGTGGTCAGGTCATAATTATCTCACCTCCTCTACATGGATGACATAAAACTCTTTGCTCCCAACAATTTGCAACTGATGGACGATGCTGCTACTGAGAGTAATTGAAACTTTCAGTAGCGCCATCAGGATGGAATTTGGTGTGGATGCATGAAAGGCGAGGGGATATTGTGGAATCCGTGGGAACCCAACTCTCGGATTCCATAAACCTTAGCGCTCTCCGCTTTCGAAACCGAATGTTACTGAAGGAGCGCTTCTATGGCCGACAGAAGAAAGTATTTAATAGTCTTCTATCAGGCGGAAACAGGGTACGCGCCTTCAACGGCCCAACTGTTGAAGACGCGTACCCTCTTTCGGCATACTCAATGGACTCGGACTGAACTCGGCGCCGTGGATAGGAGGGTCCGTATGCTGCTGACTGCATATCGAATGCATCACCCACGGTCATCGGTAATGACACCCGTGAAAGTGTGAAACTCGAGGCTTTCTAAATGTCAAGACCCTTTAGCATCGCGAGATATGCAGTCTCTGGGAATATTTCCTAGAAGTCGACGTGGGGATGCATCGAGATGTGGTCGCGGTGGACAAGGGCCTCACCCCGCTCTCCTTGGCTATAGAAAGAAAATTGGTGCAAGGTTGTAGTGCTTGACACTAATGATCGCAGGGAGGTAGGTATGGCTACTGTCCGGGAGAATCAATCAGACACATTATCTCCGGATATTCTCGTCCAGCTAACGAAGAGTAATTGCATAGTCACAACCTTGTAGCCAGGATTATCCATCAGCAACGTACTCTAAAACACAGCCTTGTGGAGTTGGAAGTGTCGTACTACAGGTATGTGCCAGACCCAGTTCTCAAAAATGGAAATATCACTTTGTACAGGGATCGATCCATCATCACTGACGGGACTATTGTTGCCAATAAGCCTGGTGGATCGAATAGCGGCGCGCAATGATTGTTGACATAACGATTTCGCATGACGGGAACCTCGTAAAAGCCGAGAAAGATAAACAAATCAAGTAACTTGGCACGTGATATTGTCGACATGGACTCAGCGATCATTGTGCCTATAGTCGTGATAGCCAATATCCAAGATTCCAAGAGTCGCGACCAACACCTGAGAAGGCTCACGTTGGGCAGCTGAATCAAGGGCTAGATTTAGAAAGTGGTAATTCTGGACATGGCTCACATTGTTAGGAGGTTCCTCTGTCTGGAGCCCAGACCGGTAGCTTGGACCCTGTTCCTGGTAGGCTACTATGTTTTATATTATTAAATGTAATTTGTAAGTATTTAAATGAAATAAAGGAGATAATAATAATCCCACCGCCGTATCCCTACATTGACGTCGTGGCGGGGCTTGCGCGCTCCATAACTCTAGGTCTGTGCCAGTAGAGTTTACTTTGCCACAATCTAGTTAGTTAAGTTTTTTTGTGTCAAAACAGGTCTATGGTAAGGAACCAGACCAAGAGAGATATATAAACCTTCAGGGCAGCATGTGGCGAGCTGTTGGGCAGTAGCGACCCCACGGATCCTATCGATTCAGGAGACATCTTGTTCCTCACCTCTAGCTTGCTTTTGTTGGCCGGCTGGAGTGAACACTAACTAGGAAAGGAGCTCCCACCTCTTTCTTGCCTTTATTAGCCAGATTGAGTGTAGATTCGCAAGAGCAAAATAAATATGCTCGGAGGAAGGAAGTATTCCAGTAAGATGCTGGTAGGGATCTTGACCATACTACCAGGATCGTCCTGATGTGGAATACCTCTCCACTCCTCAAACACCTCGGGATATATTGCCCCTTTGTTGTTAAGTCACCCAATAAGTTTTGTTTCAATGTTCTGAAATAGTCCTGCACCAACCAGGGGTTGTCTTTGGGTATACTTGCATAGTTCATCTAGGGACACTTATCTGTTGGTGCCTCATTTCATTAAAAGTGTCTAAGGGGCCTCTGCAAGTTGGCTTTGCTCCCTCATATGCCTTTCAAAAGTTCAGGACCCCAGGGGTACCGAGATCCTGCCGGGGGTTCGAAGAAAACCGATAGGGAAATCGAGGGCCCCCTGGCAACACGGCAACTGAAGGAACACGGGTGGGTTTTAGTCAGTAAGAGTCTGACACGCCCTCCCGCTCCGCCCAGAGCGGGAGAAGTTATTTGATGATTTCCCACCCAAAAAAAAAAAAAAAAAGGGGTACCGAGATAATGCCAAAGACATTTAAAAAAAAATGGTAATAAAGATTAATAATCATTCAACCAGGACTATATTACATGGCAAGGTAATATATACAGCACAAGCATAAAGCTTCTTAATCTAGTGATGGGCGTTGAATCAACCGTTGATCTCCTGTCAACGTATTAATGTTAACTGTTTATGAATCAACTAGTTGAATTTGTCAACGACGTTTATGAATTTGACTCGTTTATTATTAAGAGAAACTGGTTTCATGGTTTGTTTGTTTACGTTTAGAAACGAAGTTCGCTTTCGTCAACTAACCATCAATGAAACGTTTCATAATTGAATCAAAATGTTTCAAAATTAACATTATATCAGGTCAGTAGATGTAGCTCAGAGACTAGTTTAACTCGTTGAATGTCGCGGCGTTGAATAAAAACAGTTGAATGAATTAACGGTTTACTTTATAAGTTGACATTAGTGCACGTTAACTCGTTGACGAATTTAACTAGTTGACGAACGTATATCAACGTTTACGTTTTGTTAACGGAAAAACCTTCAACGACCCATCGCTATCTTAATCTAGTAAGGGGTGTCGTACTGTTCTCCTAGATAGGTTACAAAATAACCTGTCTTTAGGAGAAACAGTTTCGATCCCCGTTATAAATAGTTGACTTATAATAGCATGTGTTAAATATGTATATATATGTATAATCATTACAGTAAGCTACAAAATGAGAGACAAAATAGTTTATGACAGAAGTGTATTATAAATGATTAAATAATAGATGCCACAAACTGCTGTGCCCGACAGGGTTCATAATGATCACATATAATTTTAACTTACCTACCACATAAGTATACATTGTGGAATGCAAATAAAGTATTGAGTATTAAACTAGTATTACATACATAGACTCACGTCGTATTTTCATGACAGTATTATATACAACTTACCATAATTTTGTGGAAATAATGTTTGGCAGCTTTGTCGTCTGTTTGTAAACAATTCTCAATACTTTCCACAATGGCTGAAGATGCTGTTACTCTATTGAGTAGGAATTTCATATATTTCTCCAATGCATAGTTTTCAGTCGACATTGCGAGTTTTATTGATAAACCTTTATTTAGTGCTGGAATTTTGCCGATAATAATGATATTTCTTCCTGGGCAAAAATTTTTTACCAAGCAAAAAGCAATGAGTTAATGAAATCGATTTTAACCAGTGTTACCACTGATGTTCTTGGTTTTTCCCCAGTTTCGTAATGTATGATCCCTAAAATTCCCTAAGAAGATTGAAAAAATTCTTGGTTTAGGGAATTTTTCATTCCACATGTTTAATAGCATATACCTACAAAACATTAATTCGAGAGAGTCGAGAGCAGTGTTGCCAACTCAACTCAAATTATCGAGATCCCACGTCGAAATTATCGATTTTTGGGAAAAATTATCGTACAAAACAAAAACCAAAAAAATACCTAAAACGTTAATTCAAATTGCTATCAAAAGACAATGAATAAATGTACCATCAGGTTACTACAATCTGTCAAATTTATTTAATAGATTTTCAACTTTAAAACTGATGAATAAGGTTCAAAGTTCGGGTAAGTTTCGGGTAGCTTGATGTGCTGGCGTCTGTACATCGTATCATTAGCCAAATTATCGTACGCTCCCATAATTATCGTACGGGTTGGCAACACTGGTCGAGAGAGACGAAACAAAACATTTCTAGGTATAATGCGACTTAGTTCCAGTTCACTGTAACTAAAATTAGACGGATTACATTAATTATGAGTTTGAGGGAATCTCCTTTATTAAATCGGTGGTGCCATAGAGTAAAGTAATACATAAGGTGCTGCCCATGTACTGCCCACTATAAACAATAGAGTTACCAACTCAAGTTAATTTTTTTCCCAAAATTCCCTAAATCCCTGTCAAAACAAAATGTCTCTAAACCATGCATAATATTGGAAATTTTTCCTTAAAATAGGGAGAAATCTCTAAAAGTGGAACACTGATTTTAACATGTCATTTGTCATTGACAAACTGTCAGTGTCAATTGTTGATATCTTTCCACTATAGTGCTGTATTCGATCGAATAATACTATTTGTCTATGCTAGTAAGTACGTACGATTGAATAATACTATTTGTCTGTGCTGATGAGTAATTTTGTTTTTAGAATTTGCTTCAGCCTACTTCTAGCTGTTGTCTTTGGTTTGACAGTTTACATTTTTTTATTATTATTATTGACTTGTTTCGTAGACTTGAACTTCTCGTTATATTTTATCAGTAGTTTTACTGTGTCGACCTGTGAGATTGTTATAAGAAATATGAATAAGCCAGCAATAATATTACTATGCAAAATTGCACTCTTTTTATTGATTTTTATGAGTGTAATTTCTCATGTCGTAGCCGACTCGGCCCAAAAAAAAATGCAAATTGGGGTTAAAAAAAGACCTAGTGAATGTCCAATAAAAAGCAAAAAAGGAGACCTTTTGCACATGCATTACACGGTAACTACTATTACTTATTTATTCTTATGAAGCAGCCATGGTCTTACTCATAAAATGAAGTACGAAATATCTATGTGGCACGCTTACTGCATTCTAAGACGACCCACTGACCCATGATTTGTATATGAATAACTTTTCTAAATCAGATGCAATTTCTTCAATTCAAGTACTACTTCAGAACTAACACATAAATCTAAATTTTCAGGGTACCCTAGATGATGGCACTGAATTTGATAGTTCCATTCCACGAGGCAACCCACTTACCTTCACTTTGGGTTCTGGGCAAGTTATAAAGGGGTGGGACCAGGGTTTGATAGGTATGTGTGAAGGAGAGCAAAGGAAACTAGTCATTCCCCCTCATTTGGCCTATGGTGAGGCCGGAGCACCACCCAAGATACCAAAGTCTGCTACATTAACATTCCATGTTGATCTTGTCAAAATTGAAAGGAAGGATGAACTGTAACTTAAATAAAAATAACCTTCAGCTTATCTTTATTTTACATTCTGCAATGTATGTTTGGTGATGATTGTTATTGATTCAGATGGTATGTTTCCATTTAATTTAACAAATTTTTGTTTCTTTTTTGTATCATGATTATGAAGGAAACAATGAAATATATTTTGCTGAAGGTATGACTTTGTAGTTTTATTTTCTATACTAAATTTTAGGAAGTGGGTGGTGGAGTTAATAATAATCCGATTTCTGATTATTTTGAATAAATTGCAACCAGCAACCCAATGAACAACAAGTCATTCATACGTCGATAATAGTTCTATAATATTATCAGCATGCCTACTTCTTGAATACTGAAGGAAATTATTCTGATTCTGTTCACACCATACAAATGTAGTCTATGTGTTCGTTATTACCACAGAACATATATACTCCTAACGGAGGTTATTACTATTATAACGAGCCATAGACGAACGAAGACTGATTATTTAGGCTGGCAACATACGTACGGTTACCCGATATATTACTTTCCTCTATGCGTACGGTCATAGTATAAAGAGTTCAAGTAGGCTATCTCCGGCCCAATCCGCGATATAATTGCCTACCATACTTGCCTGTCTCAGGGTTGTCACTTTTAGCTAAATTTTAATTCAGTGCCTAGAAATTGGCAAGGGCCGGGAAGTTCTATTTTTTATTTATGTGTTGTCTGGGTTCAGGGTTTGTGAGGTCGGTTTTACCTGTTTGTATGAATGGCAAAGTTATAGTTGCGGTTTTTGAAAAAGTGCTATATCTCAAAAACTGCTAACTATATCTCCTCCAAACCAATTTTCTTTGAAAGTGATTTTTGACATCTACAGCATATATTTTTATTAGATTTTTTACTCTCTTACTTTAAAAGTTAGAGGAGGGGGGGGGGGGGCGACACACATTTTACCACTTCGGGAGAGTTTATCTTTCAAACGATTGACTTTGAGCAAAAATGGTCTTGGAAACCTCAATGTCATTTTTAAAGACCTATCCATAGACACCCCAAAAAAAAATTAGGACTTCCCATACAAAACTTGCTGATCACGTGATCGATTTAGGTACTATGGGAAGTCCAATTTATTTTCATATTTCAACCCATGTTTTTTGGGGAAAGTTGTTCAGCTTTATGAATAAAAGCTGTGGTTTCGTGCTTGCAACTGACCAAAAAAAAACGCCTTGTATTTGTAGACTAAGAGCTTGTGTTTAAATTATTTGGTTAGTAAATTATTTTACTAGTCAGTTTTTTTTTTAATAGGCATAATGTAGTATTTTTGCAAATAAAGGACAATTTTTATTATTAAATCAAACATAAAATAATACAAACACATATTGAATCACACATTTATAACAAAATTACAAATTAGCCACAGAAAAATACTTTCTTCGGTTTCGACTATTACGAAATGCCTTGTTATTAAACTTTAATGTGTAATATATCCGCATCCTTATAAATAACTTTTGCAAATATAATTTCGGAAAGCATGGGCCCCTGCCCATGCTTTCCGAATCTTAATCGTCAATTAAGCGCAGCCACTGAAGGCGTCTGAAATGGAAAGCACATTTAATATACATTAGGTATCTATCATAAAAAGTTGAATAAAGTGACTAAAATATTATATTAATAAAACATCGTATAACAACCTAAAAAAAATTACGCCCGTCTCTTGGACTATAATCAATTTTTGTTCTGTTGTTACGAATGGTTACGATTCGAACTTTGCTCTATTTATCGGATTCACAATTCGCCAAATATTTGAAATTACGATTTTATAATTGTAAGTTCTTAGTTACTTTACTATACCTACATTACTGAGAAATCGGCATGACTAGGTAAACGTAAACAAAGCATTAGCGGCATGTCAATTGACAGATCAAAAGTAGGTACCTAATACATTTTAGTGGGAAAGTAGGCCTGCCTACTTCGTCTGTCTGATAGATAACTAATACAACAAAAAATAAGTAGGTATCTCATCATCAAGTAAAAATTATATGCTAGAATAAGTGACTTAGTTACCTTTTCTGTTCAGTAGGTAATCTGAATAGAGACAACTCTGGAATCGATTAATTATTTAGACACCCAAACGCACAGCAATAATTTCTCCTGCGATTATCACTCATTTTTCATACATTTAGCAGTGCCAAACAGCCGCGACGCGGAAACCTTGTGCGGCGTTAGCCCCGACTGGCGCACTCATAAACGGGCTTGATTTTGTTAAGTGTGCGTGCGGCGACGCATAGATACAAGCCGCGTACACATACAAGCCGCGCGCGGTGCGTTTGTATGAAGATAACTTACTTCCTCTCTTTATACTATGGTACGGTTTTCCTCTTATTACTCTGAGGTTTTCCTGATTTGTTTTTCAGTTCGAATATCAGTTTTTTTCCGTTTGGAAAATGTACAAACGTGTGCGCCTAGTTGAACATTTTGTATGTAAGGCAAGCATTCAGATTTCCGAATTGGGAATCCTGATCAGGAAACCGTACCCTATACGGCCCGCCTTATTTCGGCAACCACAAAGGATACCAGTCGATACGAGTTAAGACTATTGTGAATTTATAAAAATACTAAAAGCACACGTCTATACTCCATTTGAAATAAGATTAGAGATTTTAAACAAACCTTTTTTACAGTCCGTTCAACCGATTTTGACTTCTATATCGTTGGCACAAATATGGCATTAAAAGCAAAAAAGGGGTTACAATACCAACTGTTTACTGCAGCTGCCCTTTGTCATGCCACCATCATCGCAATAGAAGTCAAAATCGGTACGAATTTCTATGCTAGTTATAGTAAAATAGCGAGCGAGAAATCGAGGTATAAACACAAGTGGATCACTGTGTTTAAAAAGGGGGCGGGACCTCGACAAGGTCTATCAAGAAACTGATGTAACTGTTCTTTCTCGATAGCCTTTTATTGAGTCCTTTGCAGGTTTTATTAAAACAACACCATAACTTTTTCACCCCGATTATATTTTCACAGACTCTTCTTTTTCTTACATTTTCTTACCAACTAGTGTTACCATTGTAAAAAATCACTAAAACTATATTAGGTCGGATACACAATACTTAAATATCTAACATCCTCCAACGCCAAAAGGAAATAATAAAAAAAATAGGATGTGTCCGAAATTAACATTAACAAATTTTAATATTGCTACTTGCGTCTAGAGGGCGTTTTACACAATAATATTATATGCGCCATCTAGCGAACACACCTGAAACGAGTATAATCTTCTACTCAACACTAGATGTCTTAACTATGAATTAGAATATTATAAAATATAATTATTAATACAATTATCGTTTTAAAAATAGCATATCGTTACACAACAGTCTTGAGTTTTATCTTACACATATTATTTATTACAATATTTAAGTCACAGAAACTACTAAATATCTCGACTTTCAAAGATAAATCGAATAAATATTTATTACTTATTAGTAATTAGTTATTAAGTATAAATATTGTATTTACTAGGCATTTTTACCATTCTACCGGAACGAGTAGATTTCTGAGGTCTTCCAAGCAGTTCAGACGACGAATGTTTGTCGTGTTTTTGTTGTTCTAAATTATTTTCCAAATTAGAACAAATTGGACTTTGACTTGTCGCTTTTACCAATGGTACCTCGTCACCTGTCTGATTGGAGACTTCCAGTTTATAAAGCCTCTGGATTGGACGAACCTTGGTGCCTGTGGCAGTCTTTACTTGAGCTGTTCTTTCGATTCCGTCTTTGCCTGTAAACAAATCTAAAACAATGCCTAATGGCCATCTTATTCTCCTCTCATCCGTTTCTATCAAGACAATGTCACCTATGTTTATAATATCTCTTGTTTCTTTCCCTTTTTGGACCAATAAAGTAAGGTATTCATTTTTGAAACGTTGTTTGAATTGTTCTCGAAGTTCTTGTAAATATTTGTGCCGTTTATTCAAACTGTTAACATCTATGCAATCAAAATCTGTCATGTCAGTGTTATATGTGGGCTGGATGAAATGTGCCGGGGTAAGTGGCTCTAGACAGTCACCCTCGTCTTCATTTATATATGTAAGAGGCCGGCCATTCATAACTGCTTCACATTCACATAATATGGTTCCAAGTTCCTCATATGACACTGACGCTTTACCTAAGATACGTCGCAGAAGATCTTTCATAATGCGTATCAGTCGCTCCCAATAGCCGCCCCACCAAGCTGCAGTCGGTGCGTTCATCTTCCATGACATACGTCGAATGGTGGAGTTACGCTGAACCTCCTCCCAATCTAGAGAAAAAATCAAATTTTTAGTACCACAAAAATTTGTGCCTTGATCAGACATAATTAAATCTGCGCGGCCTCTACGCGCTACGAATCGTCTCAATGTCATAATAAAGGCCTCCGTAGAAAGTGATCTCGTTAATTCTAAGTGCACTGCACGATACACTGCACAAGTGTATAATACGATCCAACACTTCTCGCCGTTACGCAGTAATAATGGGCCCGCTAGATCGACGCCAGTCGTTTGAAACGGCGCGGAGCAGTTAGTGCGTTCTGGTGGCAGTGGCGCTGCCGGTGCCTGTGTAGCTTTTGCTCTATAACGTCTACAAATAACACATGCAGAGATTACTGACTTTACTAATCGACGTATTCCGATTATCCAGAACCTCGCCCGTATATCTATGATGAGTTGATTGGCCCCTACATGCTGTAGATGTTCATGTCGTTGTCTCACCATAGCCATAACAACTGGATTCTTACCCCACAATAGATAAGGTGCCTTGGTGGTCTCTGGAAAATTTGATATTGTAAGTTTAGTTTTGATTCTTAATAATCCCTCTTTATCTATGTACTGTGTTAAATGTTCACTCCTTTTTCCATTAATTTCACTGTTTTCCTTTTGTATCAATTTGATCACAGTTTTTTCTGCCTTACTATACTCACTATAAGTTATTTCTCCTTTTCTTTTATTTTGTGAATGTTGTGTATTATATGTAAATCTTAACATCCACGCCAACATCCTAATGATTTTTGAATATTTGGAGAAATACTGTATTTTATTTAACAGACTTTCATCACAACATACTTGTGCATTACATACGGTTTTCTTAGTTTCCAGGTGTACTTGCAGCTCGTCCACGGTGAAGTCGGACTGCGGCCACTGTTCGGGTTCCAGACGCAGCCACGCCGGTCCCTTCCACCATCGGGTCTCGAATAGGGTTCTCGCGTTGCAGCCTCTGGACGCTAGGTCGGCCCAGTTGTGTTCACCAGAAATATGTCGCCAATCTTTTGTATTAGTATGTTGTCTAATTTCTTTTATTCTATTACCTACAAATGTGTTTAGAGGTAATTCACGTTTAATCCAGCACAGAGTAACCGCGGAATCCGTCCAGCAGTATTCTGGACAATTTTCTAAATTAAGATTTTCTCTGGCCTGTGTGAGTAGTCTTGCGCCTATCAAAGCAGCTAATAGTTCCAGTCTGGGAATACTTATCTTTTTGGGTGGTGTGATACGTGATTTGGCTGAAACTAGTTGTATGCTTATTTTATCTTTTCCAGCCCTTAGTAACACACCTGCAGCATACCCATCCTTACTAGCATCACAAAATAAATGTAAACTTACCTCACACTTTTTCATAATATTTTCGGTTAATCTTCGTGGTATTTTACATTCTTTTAAACAATTAATGTGTTGATACCAATCATGGAATCTTTTCATCAGATCAGCGTCAAGCTGAGTGTCCCATGACAGATCTCTTTTCCAAGCTTCTTGCAATATAAGTTTTGGTGTCAACATTATTGGTGAAGTATATCCAATCGGGTCAAAAATCTTTTGTGTGAGTGACAACAAATCTCTTTTTGTAAGATATTGTACATCTTCTGGGGCAGGAAAGTTTTCCATGTTACAGTACAGCTGATCAGATGAAGTATCCCAGTTGAGACCTAGTACTGGTATTATTTCCTTACCTGACTCATTTATTTTCAGCGGTAATGTCACCCACATGCGTAAATTGAATTTCGCCTCACTCATGATCCTCTTGGCATCTTCTATAAATTTTGTTGTTTCTTTTTCAGTGTCTAAACTTGTTAAACAATTATCTACATACCACGATTTTTTCAGAAGCTGTGCAGTCTGTTGATGTTCTCCTGTTACATTGTTAAGGTAATTTATAAGTGTGGCAGACAATAAAAATGGGCTACATGTCAATCCAAATACTACCCTACAGTGTCTATATACTACCCTATTGTTACAGTCCTCGTTTTCCCACCACAAAAATTTTAAATAGTCTCTATCAGTTGTAGGAATGCTAATTTGAAGGAATGCTTTCTGTATATCTGCTGTAATACCAATTGCCCCTGTTCTAAAGCCGATAAGTAAGTTGGGAATACGATCAATTAAATTGGTACCTTTTTCCAAACAAGAATTCAGACACAGTCCATTTTTATCTTTAGCCGATGCATCAAATACTGGTCTGATTGAACTGGTCAGGCTAGACTCTTTAATAACAGCCCTATGTGGTAGGTAATGACCTGTATCATGATCTACTTGTGATGGTGACACCTTTTCTATAATACCTTCCTGATGCCACTCCTGAAAAACTTCATGATACTCTTTGAATTTACCTCCTGATATTAGCTTTCGAGTAGTTGAATCAAGCCTTTGTTTTGCTCTTTCATAGTTAGATAATAAATCTTCATGACCTACTTTAAAGGGAAGTTGAACTTCATACCTGTTTTCTTCATTGATCTTCACTGTTTCTTTGAACGCTGCAAATACCTCCTCTGCGACTGTGGCCTTTGATTTTGTCTCCGCTGGATCCTGGATACCCAATGTCTCTAAATCCCAGTAACCTGTCAACTCAGAACAAAACATAGAGATTGTCATATTACTTAAAGCACCTACTTGTTTGCCCTGTAGTGTCCAGCCCAGCTTTGTCTTTATGGCAACAAGTCCATTTTGCAACTGAATTATTGTGCCAGTCATCAGAAGACCTGAGAAATCTGCCCCAATTAATAACCCAATATCAGTACTATCACCTTTGTCAGTCAGAGATATTTCGTGTGACTTTAACAAATTACAAATAACAGTGTCATTAGAATTGAATCTAGGAACATTAGTACAAACACATGAGCGCCCTAGCGCTTCCAGATTAATTTGGAAACTGTTATCTAAGCTTCTTATTTCTAGGTTATAAACTTTATGAAGCTGAGAATTTGTCTGCACTCCACCAAACAGGTTGTGGGTAAGTACTTCTTCTTTCATTGCTGGTATTTGGAGTTTTTCAATGATGTCCTGCTTAATGTAGGTCTTCTGTGAACCACTGTCATAAAGTGCACGAACATGAAGTTTTTTGCCCTTGTATTGTATCTCAACAATTACAGTCTGAAGAAGTGTGGTTCCTTGTATAGTAGATGATGCTGCCGTTATTTTCTTTTCTGATACCGGTGACTCATTGTTATTATTGTTTGGTGTTGGTTTATTTGTCCTACACAACACTATTGAATGCCTTTTATTACAGATCAGACACTTGATTGAGGCTCTGCAATTTTTCCAGAAATGTCCTTTTCTCAAACAGATTGTGCAAGCTTTTTTCTTCATTATTATCTCTTTGCGCTGATCTACCGATAATTTTTGTAATTTGTAGCACTCAATACTGCTATGTCCTTCTTTGTCACACCATAAACAAATATTTTTTGGTTCTTCTTTCACCGTTGCAGCAAGGCAATTTGCAGTTGGCATTTCTTTCTTATTGTTTGTTACATGGTTTTCTGAAAATGTATTAGCCATTTTTATCCTTTGTTCATTTTCAACCTCTTTTTGTATAAATGTCAATAGATTGTTCAATTCTTCATCTATATTGACATTACTCTTTGTTCTTTGCCATGTCTTTAATATTTCTTGGGGAAGAGACGACTCTACTAGCGGTAATAGGAAAGCAGCATGGTTTTTTGTGACTCCAAGTGTCTCCAATGCCCTTAAATGTGCACTTAACTTGTCATATAATATGGCCAATTCAATTCCATCGCCACTCACTTTTTGTAGTACCAGTGCCAAAAGCTCCCTTACGTAAACTTGAATTTGTAAATCTTCTCGCCCATATCTAGATTTCAGGTGCTCTATACACTTTGGATAATTTTCAGCAGTAATAGGGTAACTTTCTACCAGTGATTTAGCTTCAGAGTCGATGGTCATTGCTTGTACCAAGTACACAAACTTGTCTACCGTAGTTATATTCCCTTCGTGAATTTTTCTGAATTGGCTCCAAAATGGCATCCAACTTTTTAATTGCCCGTCGAATTTTGGGATGTCTATTTTTGGCAATTTCATTTGGGTGCTTCCTTTATTTTCTGAGCCTGTTTGTGGCACCATTTCTCTTTTTATTTTCAGCCATTTTAGTGTGTATTTTTCGCATTCTTCTAAATCCGTCAAAATCATTGATTCTTTAAAATCATCTTTTTTCAAAATTTCTGACTGGATTTGTTCATTTACTTCCTCCAACTTTCCATAAATCTTTCCAAGGTTCTCCATTATAATTTGCTTGTTTTCCCCTTGGTCCATTTGCTCGCTCAATTTATTTGCGTTTTTTGTGAACTGTGTTCGGAGCGCCGCACGTAATCTTTGGTGTTGTTCCATCTTATTTTTCTCGGTCACGGTCGCCATATATCAAGAAACTGATGTAACTGTTCTTTCTCGATAGCCTTTTATTGAGTCCTTTGCAGGTTTTATTAAAACAACACCATAACTTTTTCACCCCGATTATATTTTCACAGACTCTTCTTTTTCTTACATTTTCTTACCAACTAGTGTTACCATTGTAAAAAATCACTAAAACTATATTAGGTCGGATACACAATACTTAAATATCTAACAAGGTCCTTTCCGACGGCCAACTCCATCACCGCGCGCGCTCATTGGTCAAATCAAAATCGGCTTCCCTAGTTTCCCGTTACACACTTCCGTCCCATTTTACGAAATTACTCCCATAGATTGCAAGAAAGCGAGAGTAAAGATTTGCAGGAAAGCGAGAGGAAAGAATATGTTACGCATCAATAAAGCGAGCTACTGATAAATCAACCTGTCGACTAACTATTGAAATCTGTGGTAACTATCTATTCAGTTATAGGATTTTTATTGATTTTTATCGATGGAGTTGAGTGGGCAACACTAGTCTGATAAACTTCAAGTCAAGTTTCAAGGGCCGCATTCCGACTTACGCCAAAAGTGATAATATCGCGAATCCGACCAAAGTCCAAAGTCACAATTAATACTCAATAACCATTTTATTTTGTGACTATTAAATTTGGTTGGATTCGCGATATTATCACTTTTAGCGTAACTCGGAATGCGGCCAAGGTGTCATTCAATTCAATAGAAAATTTGCCGTATTTACAAACTGTCTATTCTAATTTTGCTCGGTTTAATGATTCGTGATAACGTGGTAAAATATTAATACTGGTGTAATAATGGTCAAGATAATATTTCTACACCCAGATTTAGGTATCGGCGGCGCAGAGCGATTAGTTTTGGATGCTGCATTGGCTTTCAAGAATAAGGGCCACGAAGTAGCGTTTTACACGAACCATCATGATCCCTCACACTGCTTTGCGGAGACAAGAGACGGTACTTTTCCTGTATCTGTCGTAGGCGACTGGATACCACGCTCTATACTCGGTAGGTTCAAAGCTGCGTGTGCCTACGTCCGCATGGTTTACGCAGCTGTATACATGGCATGGTACGTCATACCGGCTGAAGAACCAACACTTATATTTTGCGACCTCATATCTCTATGCATCCCATTCTTGAAAATGGCCAGAGGACCTTACCGTGTCGTGTTTTATTGCCATCATCCTGATAAACTATTGTCTGCTGAAGGAGGCATTTTGAAAAAGATATACAGAGCACCATTGAACTGGCTCGAGGAATTGACAACAGCACAAGCAGATAAAGTGCTAGTTAATAGTAAATATACTGCGAGAGTGTACCAAGATGCATTCCAGAGAATCAAAGATACTCCTGATATCTGCTACCCGTCTATAAACACTGAGTTCTTCAGAACAACTACACCAAAACCCTTGAAAGAGGTTGTTCCAGTAGGAACTGATAAGTTTATTTTCTTGTCAATAAATAGATATGAAAGAAAAAAGAATCTGCAGCTAGCACTAAGAGCATTTGAGCATTTAAAACATGTTCTAAATGAGGCTGATTGGAACAGAGTGCATTTAATTATGGCTGGAGGCTTTGATCCAATAAACTTAGAAAACATGGAGCACTACATTGAATTGACTGATTTAGTGGCAGAGTTGGACATAGAAGATAAGATTACATTTATGAAATCTCCCAAAGATGTTGAGAAAGTGTCTCTTTTGTTCAACTGCAGAGCTTTGGTTTATACTCCATCAAATGAGCATTTTGGCATTGTTCCCCTAGAAGCCATGTATTTTAAGAAGCCAGTAATAGCTGTGAACAGTGGAGGACCTACGGAGACAATTGTAAATGAAGTTACAGGGTTTTTATGCGAGCCAAACAGCAAATCCTTTGCAGATGCTATGAGTAAGTTGGTATTAAACCCGGAGTTAGGTCAAAAACTTGGTGAAGCAGGTCTTAAAAGATTTGAAACTAAATTCTCCTTTGATGCGTTCACAAACCAGTTAGATGGAATATTGAATAGGGAGAGACAGCTTGCATCTGAAGCCAGAAGTATTGAGTATGAGAACCGTAAACGCAAATAACAGGATGCCGGCACTCCGACAATATGTGATATTGTTTGAGTGTGCTAACCAAAGAGAGTCCATGGAGTGCAATAATTTTGATGGCTCAATAACTTACACATTGCTTAGAAAATATTGTGTGTAAGCAAAATTATCTCTCAAAGCTTGCATTATGCTGTAATGCTGTGACAACTGAATGTTATGTAAATAATTGATGATGGTAGGATACATGTACCATAGAAGAAACCCATACCTATACACCGTAAGGACTATTTCTGCTTGCAGCGCTCGGCCGATGTAGTAACGGTTACCTACGAAAAAAAAGGGTCGTGTGCACGGGATTTTGTTTTTGATTTGCTTAGGTATGGGTTTCTTCGATGGTACATAGTATGTATATGTAGAATGAACATTATTTGGGATTAGCTTAAGGCAAAGATACTGGGCAGAGTCCTAGAAGTAATTAATTTAATTTTTCTGTGTAAACTAATGTCATACATAAATGGTTGTCATCAATTAATAGCATTATTATATTCAAATTTTAAAGTGTATAAATAAGTGCATTTCACCCAAAGTTGATAAACCTCAAGTGCCATATTAGAGGCACTTGAGGTTTATCGACTTGTCTTAACTTGAAGTGGTAAATAGCCGTAAATAATAGTGGGAATTATTACTAATATCAAGTGTGCCATTGCTATCTATTCCATGGACACTTACTGAAAATATACTAATGCTACCATGCAAACTGTATGGCTCCTAAAAATATTATTCTGTTGTAATTCCTGTACCAAAGGCTGTGCAAATATTTTCATAATTATAATTGCATGAACATAAATGGACGAAATCTTGATTTCTACAGCAATTATTATAATTAAATCAAAAAATATAATCATGCTTAGAAGTCTAACAATGTTTTTATACAATGTTTAAGAAAAATTTATTATCACTAAAGTCATGCCATGGGGATTTATATAATTAATTCATAGTTAAATGTAAAGAAATAAATATGTCTAAATAGGCAGTCGAAGCTGTGAACTCGTTGAAAAAAAATAGCGTTCAACTGTTGGCTGGTAAATGCACACACTAGAAAAGCACAATAATAACGTGGTGCGTGTGTAAGATGTAGCTGTCACGCACACCAGCATAAAAAAGTTGGCCTGTTTGTTTTAGTTCTTTAGCAGCACGACACTATCTAGCTAGACATATAATTATCAAAGGGTAGATGTTAAGAATTCTTGTTGATAGTTTGGAATTTGTTCTTGTCACTTCATTCTTCCATGCCATTATTGTATCCATTTTGTATAATAGCTGAATTTAAAATACCTAGTAGTTTTCTGCGATCAAATATTGACCTTGTGCTTATTTAAATAAAGCTGAAAATAAATAAAACTCCATTAGCCCAAGTGCGCATCAAAGCAGACAGGTTATTTATTTTCGCCTTTCTGTTAAGGCTCGCAATGTTAATTTTTGTTTGGCAGTTGCTGTCCTTACTGTTACACTTTAGTGTTCTATACCATGCACAAATGTTATTGTTACCTCTCTAAATGCAAAGCCCGAAATATAAATCCAATTTTTCAATACATCTGGTTCTCATTAGTAACTCATACCATGTGAACAGACATGCTGCTAAAGACTGGAGTTGTGTAAAAGAGTTTTAAATTAAAAAAACAAATACCAAATATTCTTGTTTACATGTTTACTAGATTTTCTTTCGCGATCATAAATAATGATATTGGTATTTAATAAGCATCTGTCTATTTACTTAAGTTGTTGTTGCATAAAAGTTAAACATATAAGTTTACAATAAGGCGCATCCCCACTAGGGCTGCGGCCGCGTGAGGTCAAGCCGCGCGGCCGAGTCTAGTAAATGTGTAAACGTACAATGCGCGCCACGAAAGAAGGCCCGCGGAAAATTGAGGAACTATATTTTTTTAATGCAATGTGATGCAATGGCATAGACACTAGCGCCACGTGAAAGGGCCTTCGTGGCGCGCACTATACACGCACGAGGCTCGGCCGCGCGCCTTTAGCTGACTGAAAAGAGAGAATCTGTATAAACTTAAGAAAACATCTTTGGTATAATTGGTATACTCACAATATACATGCTTTTAGACTATATCTCCATACATTTAACGTAAAATAAAAATAAAAAAAACATGCATTTAAACATATTTTTATATTTAATGCATAAATATATTTTTAACCTGGAGAGATTAAATAAATTGTTGTTAAAATGTAGGCACTGAAAAGAGAACTATAGCATTTTTTGTTGTTAATGGTTGTACTGATGTAAATAATAAACATTGAATGTAAAAGCTACAATTTGTTTTGTTTAATTTTTAATCATAAATATCATGTTTATTAAAATATTCATTTTGCAGCAGCAGTCCCGAGCTTGGATTTGTCCCCCGTTAGTAGCAACAGTCTCGCCCTCGGCCCTCTATAATATGAATTTGACAAGTTATGAAGGGGATATGTACAGACGCCAGCACATCCAGCTACCCGAAACTGACAAATTTTCCCAATCAACTTTGAACCTTATACTTCAGCGATAAAGTTGAAAATCTATTAAATAAATTTGACAGATTGTAGTAGCTTGAAGTGCTGGCGTCTGTACCTACTCTGGTACTACTCCTCATCCGAGCTCTGCCCAAATCAAGCCTTCAGAGGATACATCCAGTATAGATAATAATATACTGGATGTATTCTCTGAAGTCTCGCCCCGCTCTTCTTACTCGTCATGTTTAGGAAGAAGAGTGGGGCGCGTCTTCGTAGATGGTACACACGGCTACACATCAAGCTATACATTTCCAGTATAAGCTGATCTCGCGTTGTACGGAAATTCTATGCAATGAGAGATCAGCATAAATTGGAAATGTATAGCTTGATGTGTAGCCGTGTGTATAGTACACACGGCTACACATCAAGCTATACATTTCCTACAGGCGTGATGTCATTTCGTGCAGTCAAGCCCAGGCGCGCACTAGGTAATAGGTAATACGGGCTGGTATCTACAACTCCACGTCAAAGCGCGTATTTTGCGTACGGGTGGGAAAATCTGTTATTCGATCCACCCCAGCTCCTCAAAGAAGGCCAGCAACGCCTTGGTGTCACTGACAATCTCACGTAGGGTACCTGAGTTACCGAAGTACTTGGCCCTGTATGTGGCGACCACGGGGCAGTTTAACAGCACATGGGCTGCTGTCTCGTCATCCTCCATGCAAGCTCTGCACAGCGGACTGTCTGTGACTCCTATGACAAAGAGGTGTTTATTAAATGACCCATGGCCAGTTAGGGCAGCTGTAACTGTGCGCAGCTGCTGTTTTGTTAATCGGAGAACCTGTTTCGTGAGGCGGCCGTCGATTGTAGGGAGAGCCTCCTTGGCCTGCCTGCACTCACTGTGGTCCACCCATATTTTGTGATGTTGTTCCCTGGTACGTTTCCTTACCAGAGAACGTAGGTACCCGAAGGGGAGTGGCCCCACTGGTGCCATGCTCGACCCCCTTCTGGCAAGTTCGTCGGCTGCGTCATTGTCCCGCGAACCGCTGTGTCCCTTGATCCATTGAATGGTTACATTATTGAGGTCACCCACCTGGTTGAGGCGCTGGTGGCACTCGTATATCAGCCCAGAATCAACAGTGTGACTGTTTAGCGCTTGCAGAACAGCCATGCTGTCTAAGAGAATTCGTATCAAGTGTTCTTTAACCTCCCTGGCCATGATGGCTGAAGCGGCAAGAGATATACCCATGCATTCGGCCTGGAACACTGTGTTATGGACACCCAATGGTGTGGCTATGTGTATGTTGAAGTCCTCCGAGAAGATTCCAGCACCTGTGCCACTACCTGTTTTGGATCCGTCGGTGAAGATTCGCAGCTCTGCAGGGCGCAAACCCTCGCATCTGCGGTCCTCGTGGAGTGGCGGCCATGTAGCGAGATAATACATTAATACGAAATCGCCATGGAGCACGCACACCAAGCTGCACGCGGCCAGCGGCCTCACCGACTATCTCGCTGGCCGCTGCGACCAGGCCGCTGCGGCCTGGCCGCTAGTGCGCGCCTGGGCTTATTCTTTCGAGTCGATGGTACTTTTAAGAGTAGTTGGGTCCAGTAGGTGTGTCCATTTTTTGTAGTGCATATCCGTGTCAATCGTGGAATGACAGCTCACTTTAAGCTCACTTCACTAAATGTCTACCTTTCATATTCCTATTTCCAGTGGGTCAGCACAAACGATTACGGTACTTATTGAATGAGCAATAACGATATCATAATGATAAAAATTATGATATTACATAACATAACAATCATTACGCCTTGTTACTCCGAACGGTTTGGGCAAAGGTGTATCTGTAGTAGGTAGGCACACCCACATTTCGCCAGTTATGTTTAAGTCCCATGTAATAGGGGGCGAGCCTATTGCCATCAACCGGGCACAAATCCAGACTCCGAGCTGCTACTGAGAAATTCCAGATAGAAAAACCCAATAACATTGTTCGACCCGGGAATCAAACCCAGGACCTCATGCTCACAGAGGCGGCGTAAGGCGTGAGCGACGTGGGCTATCGCCTACGGCCTCGCGGTCCGCGGGACCTCGCACCTCGAAGGTATATGCATTACATAAAAGCCGTCAAAGCGACGAAAAAATTGTACTCGTCCTAAGACGATAAATATATTGACACGAGTCCTCTAGGAGGGTTCCCGGCACTGAACGTGTTAAAAAGCTTAATATTACGCAAACGGATCCCTGAATAGAAAAATGGTTTTCACAGACCGCAATATTTTTGAACGGCCTATCCTATTATAACTTGACCTGTACCTAAAAATTTGACAACTGTTCAACTGTTTTTTGGAGTGAAAACTTCTTTAGGCGCGTTGGGCATTTTTGAAATGGGACTAAACCATTGATTTGACGACACCCGCGTTGATGTCTTTTTATTTATATTGGTCAAAAAAACATCAACGCGTTGATTACTGCGGTGCGTGGGGTAAAAGACGCATTAATTACCGAGGTGACTTTTTTTTTTCATGTTTTCACTTCTGTCGACACTCCCGGAGTGACAGTTTTTTTTTTTCGTCTTCTTGCGTTAGAGGGTCTCGCGAAATGTACCTCGCCCACATCAAATTTTGATCTTGCCCCGCCACTGCATGCTCAGCAGTAGCGCTTGCGACCACTAGACTATTACTCTTTAATATTAATTACGGAACACTTGGCAGGCGGATTCTTGTTTACGGGCATATTCATGATGTCAGTGTTATTTACGTAACATAGTATTTCCCTAAGGAGTAGGCAGGGGTATTTTTACCCGCGGTCTTAGATTCCTAAGAGGAGGACCGGAGAGCGTGAGGTCGTGGGTTCCAACTTTGAACCCCATTATTATTATTATTAATTTATTCAAAAAACAACTTTTTGGTCCATAGTAGGTGTTAGTAGTATCTACACGTAAATATACAGGCTGACTTGCAATTTGACGTATTCCTTCTAGGACGTGATAGTATGACCCATTTGCAACAATTAAGTACCCCATAAACGCTCAGCAAAAAATTCATGGGATTCGAAAAAACCCATTTTTATGTATTTAAAAAAAAAAAACAGAATTTGTCACTAAATATCACTTTCACTAAACTCTCAAATTCTCTCGCTTTAGAATTCACAATTATTTTTATCCGCTATATCACCCGTTTTATTTTTAACCACCGGCACTACAACTGTTCTCATAAAGTCCGCAGGCAGGTAGGAGTGGCATACACACAGCGAGAAGAACACTGCATCAAGTCTCGTCAGGTGCGGTCCGGCGTGCTGCAGGTGCTCAATGTTGAGTGCGTCGTGCCCAGGGGACTTTCCCCGTGCAATCTGGCTTATGGCTTTCGCGACATCTTTCGCGAGGAAACTTATTCCTACAATTTTATCATTCGGGTCATCATTCAGCACCCTATTCGCCGGACCAAGAGGCGACCGGACTGAAAACTTCTCTGTAAACGTTCGCAATGCTCTTAGGACTACTTAAGCCATCGACGCTCACAGAAAGGCCGTCGAGAGTTTACTTTGCTCCCACTCCTGGCAAACCGTAAAAGCATGTTTAGTTTAAGTTAAAGAGGTAAGCAGTAATGATTAGATTGGTTTTATTGTCGGTATTATTTCCGTTAGGTAGATTATAAACTATCGAAAAATAATGCGTTAAATTGTTAATAGTTTGTAGCAGTTCACAATTTTTCGACAGCTTTTATTATCCCCCAGGAGTCCTCCGAGCGAGCACCAGATTCTATGGACACCTTAGCATTTTTTACGCGCAGGATAACTAAATAAGTACCTCAATTTGCCGCGGAATTTTGTAAACGGCGTTTGATTTGTCCATCAAATGTTGTGGCAAAGTGACAAGCGATTTACATTTTGCCTTCGGCATATTTCATTACTGCGAGCATTTGTAAACGGACGACGCTGCCGCGCCGGTGCCGTTTGTAAAAAGCGGAATCATACAAATTGTCTGTAACATAGCTACAACGGTCTTTGTATCTGCTCTTTTTTTTGGGTGGGAAATTATCAAATAACTTCTCCCGCTCTGGGCGGAGCGGGAGGGCGTGTCAGTGACTCTTACTGACTAAAACCCACCCGTGTTCCTTCCGTTGCCTGTATGTTGCCAGGGGCTTTTGGACTTTCCCGCAACCCCGGCAGGCATCAGCCCTAGCGGACCCCTGCAGTTATGCTGACATCTCTTTGAGGTGCGCGTGGAACAAAAAACCCTGAAAGAAATCAATGGATTTTTTTCAGGGATTTTTATAAATAAAGGCTTTTGGCTTTTGGGCTCTTTAAAAATAGCTAAGCGGAACAGATTACTAAATATTTCCACGTCTATTGCATTTTATAATGGATTTCCGCAATGTCACGCCTGAATCAATTAACTAAATTAGGTTGATGCAACTCCCTAAACCCAAAACTAATTCACAGACCCTTCTCAATCAAATCTTATGAACGTCCACGCCCAAAGGTACCTTCTACATAAAACGCAGTTCCTTTGTTCTCAGTTAGATGCATACCTAACGCACTACCTATATTGCCTAGGCAACTTACCCGCATCTGCCGCAGACCTATTGATCGAGCTTTAGGACCTGCGCGCTGCATTTAGGTCATCTAGCTCCCGTGCCGCATCGCCCGCTGCAACCAACAGTGCGTCGACGACCGTGCACCGAGCAAGACGTGCTGGTCCATCGGTCCGCAGATGGGTGCTGGCGGCTAGCAGAGGCTTGCTATTCTAGGCGAGAGACGAAGGTATGTTCCTAGATTAGTTTTTTTAAGTTCTCGCTGCAATTTTTCTTTGGGCCTGCATAAGGTAAGTAAGTACCTACTTTTTAGATTACGTAACTTATCGACAGCGTAGGTGGTGTCCTGGATCCTGCTGAAGCTGAATCAGTGGATTAGTCGAGAAAATAAATGGAGTTGAATCAATGGACTGGTCGAGAAAATGGACTAAGTAGAATAAGGCATTTTTTATTTTTGCAGCCTCTGAGTTTCTCCAGTCTAGATCCTGTTAACAGACCTGGCAGACAATTTTGGCTAATGAAAGTATTTTTACTTCCGTATGTCTTTGTGTTAGGTCATCATGCGTCACGGGGGCTTTGAAGAGAGGGGTGGGGGGGCATCTCAAGCTGCTCCATATAAAAATTCGATACATAATCAGCCAATAATGTTCCCACTGCTGGGACTCAGGCATCCTCTTTCTGTGAGAGGGAGTTTGCCGTAATCCAGCATGCAGCTCCAGTGCGGGTTGGTGGATGAATTTTTAGTTCAAGGAGATGCAGGTTTCCTCACGATGTTTTCCTTCACAACACAATTTTTTTATAACCTCATGATAATGCAATTTTTTCTTTGGTCCTAGATGGAGTTGTCTCCCAAGCTGCACCTCGCAGGAATTCCTGATCCTTCTACGCCCCACCGGTACACCGCCTACCAGCAGCCTTCTTCAAGGGATGGCGGTAGGTTTTTTAAATATTTTTGCTCCTCCTGATCTAGATAGAGAATTTAAGATACAGTAAACAGTATGATTTTCATTTATTACGTAAGTCGTTAGGAGGGTCGACCTTTCCTATTCTGCCCTGCTAAGCCCAAAGGCGGTATCTCTGTATACGCCCTTTTAGTTTTTTTTTATACCATTCAATAGCTTTAACAATTTCGCATCTAATGGTATAAGCAAAATAGCGCTATCAAACTTAAAACATTTAAAAAACTACTAAGAAGTTTTTCATATCTCCATTTTTCCATAAATTACAATTTACAAAAAGTCAGTTTTCTCAGAACTTACTCTGGTTGAGATACCGCCTTTGGGCTTAGCAGGGCAGTATTGTGTTACGTAACTCTCACAAGACTACGTGCGGGGAAGGGGCGGCAGGGGACTGCAGCATTACCCCCCCCCTTTTGACGCATTCCCCCGCACCTCAACGATGAGCCCACTCCTTTGTTTGAGCAAAATTTAATTTAAAATTATTGGGTGACGGAATCTTACGTCTACACTTTTTTGGAGAATCATCAGCTCTTAAATTAGATTTTTCTTGTATATATTTGTCCATCAATAGGAATACCTCCCCGGGATTCGCGGTAATGGCGGGGGAGAGGGCGGCAGGGGACTGCAGCATTACCACCCCCCCACCCTTTTGACGCATCCCCTGGCACCCCTGCAATGATGCGCTGGTCCTTTGTTTGAGCAATCTTTAAATTAAAATTATTGGGTGACCGAACCTTACGTCTACACTTTTTTGGAGAATCATCAGCTCTTAAATTCGATTTTTCTGTTATATATTTGTCCATCAATAGGAATACCTCCCCGGGATTCGCGGTAATGGCGAGGGAGAGGGCGGCAGGGGACTGCAGCATTATCACCCCCCCACCCTTTTGACGCATCCCCTGGTACCCCTGCAATAACGCGCTGGTCCTTTGTTTGAGCAATCATTAAATTAAAATTATTGGGTGACCGAATCTTACGTCTACTCTTTTTTGGAAAATCATCAGCTCTTACATTCGATTTTTCTTGTATATTATATTATTTGTCCGTCAATAGGAATACCTCCCCGGGATTCGCGGTAATGGCAGGGGAGAGGGCGGCAGGGGACTGCAGAATTACCACCCCCCCACCCTTTTGACGCATCCCCTGGCACCCCTGCAATGATGCGCTGGTCTTTTGTTTGAGCAATCTTTAAATGAAAATTATTGGGTGACCGAATCTTACGTCTACATTTTTTTGGAGAATCATCAGCTCTTAAATTCGATTTTTCTTGTATATATTTGTCCATCAATAGGAATACCTCCCCGGGATTCGCGGTAATGGCGGGGGAGAGGGCGGCAGGGGACTGCAGCATTACCACCCTCCACCCTTTTGTCGCATCCCCTCGCACTCCTGCAATGATGCGCTGGTCCTTTGTTTGAGCAATCTTTAATTTAGTTATAACCTATGTCAAAATCATTGTGATGTCCAAATCTGTACCTGCACTTTTTTGCAGAATCATCAGCTCTAAACTTAGATTGTCTTTGATATATTAGTCCCACGCTGAAAACGTCTCCTGGGGATTCGGGGAATTTGCGGGATGAGGGCAGCAGGGTACTGCAGCATACCTCTGCCCCTCCTTGTGACGCATCCCCCCGCGCCTCTGCAGTGACGTACTCACTCCCGGAGACGGGGGTATTTGTGGGTAGGGAGAGGCTGGGTACTGCCGTATACGTGGTGCTCCACTCCCCTCTCCATTGTCTTACACTGACGCATCTAGACTCGCGCATCTGCAGTAATACAGCAGCTCCCTTGTTAGGTCAACCGATATTGAATACTTAGCTTTAGGAACTATGACCTAAGATTGCATTTGGATTAAAATTGGCAGAGATGTAGTGATGGGAAGTTTACTGCAACGCATATATTCTTTCGACTTGTTTCTATGAAGCTTCTGGTTTTGGGGTCTGTCTTTATTAAAGATGATTCTATGAGAATTTATTGAAATAATCCATTTTGCATAACTTTATTTTTTCCTGTACTTAACTGAAGTCAAAATGTCTTTCTTATGATTTTTTAAATCTTTCTCCCACACTCCTGGGGGGTCCAACGTCCTCTAAACCTACTTAGAGGCTTCAAATACTGCTTGAACATTGTATATTTTTTTTTTTTCTTGTTTACAGAAACCTTAGCGTCGTCCTCCGTCATCTTCTCCACTCTGAGAGCCTGATAGTCCAGCTCATCTTGCTCGACGCATCCGTCGATCCACTCAAACAACACGACCACGCAACATGCAAGATACAAAACAACTGAAACACTGAACAAACACAACCACAAACAGTTCTAGTCTCACAAATTACTTAATGACTATCCCAAGTAATCTGTGAGACATAAGTCAGAACATACAAGAAGTATTTTAAAGATATGAGAATGGTTTGTCTCCCTATTTGCTGCAACTGGTCTTAACAGGTTTTTGGCAGGATTCCTGAGTATACGATTCTGTCGAGATCCTGTAAAGACCTGTCTGGAATGCCATAATCTGGGTGAATTATGTCAAAATAACTAAACGGGCTAAGCGGAGCAGCTTATAAGTACCTCTATCCGTTCATTTTCTCTCCTTGATCTCAATGACATTCCTGATGACAACCAATGGGGATAAAAAACATTCAAGCAGCTTTTATACAATGCTTCTTGTATCATTAATTTAAATTTTGAATATAATGCTGTCAAGCACACAGCATTATATTCATGACAATTTTTTACATTTAGTCCAGGCACGGATATGGGTTTCTTGGAGAGCTCGGGACCCTTCCCAATAGGAATACTTTCTTTTTTTTTGCTTTGGGAGTTTCTGGCTTCTCCCTTAAACGGACCGCGCCTGAACTACAAAAATGAAGTACTTAGGTTTTATTCATGTGCTAATGCAGAAATACATTAACAATTGTTATAATGTGTTCCTGCTATACGATTTGTAATGAAACCTGATGCTATCCTGCGCATGTTCATTGGTTGCGTTTTACTGAGAGCAATTTTGCGCTACCATAAGCTAGCCATATCGCTCCAGAGCAACCGATGGACGGCTGCACTAGCCTTGGGTTTCATTAATATGTGGTTATTTGTCTATCTATTAAAATAATAATTATTTGGCAATCGACTCTAGATTTTTAACTATTCTATAACACTACGCCGCTATTTGAAGCTTAATCCTAAGAATACTAAGGTTCACTAGATGTTAAAATAAACAAAAATAATATGTTTCACGTGTTTTATTGTAACTCCTTATTTCAAAGATAGTTTGCCTTTTTACCTGATTGCAAACAAAGGTTGTATTTTTGAATTTATTTGATCAGGAATACTTACGTAGTTAATATATTTATTATAGTTATCATCATCATCATCATCATCAGCCTATAATGTTCCCACTGCTGGGACACAGGCCTCCTCTCTGTGAGAGGGAGTGGGTTGTAATCTACCACGCGGGCCCAGTGCGGGTTGGTAGATGTCACATGTCTTCGAATTTTCGGTTCTAGGACATGCCGGTTTCCTCACGATGTTTTCCTTCACCGTTTTGAGAGCAGTGATGATGAAATAATTTACACAAAGTAAAGCGCCTGTCTGGGTTCGAACCTACGACCTAGAACTCGTAAGTCGCGGCCGTTACCACTGGGCCACCACTGCTCTATAGTTATAGATTCTACAAAATTATGCAAATATAACAGTTTCACCGTGCATTACAGGCAGAAATTGCTTACCTAAATTCCGATCACTGATCTTAACGAACTGAAAATAATTATTCGGTGACTGACTAGACTACTACACAATGCCATATGCCCCTGCCAATCATCACAGCTGGGGTTGAAATATCAGCATTAAATTACTTGTTTCGTTGAGTATCGTATACTTACCGATTCCTTTTTAGAAAACCAATCACTTAATATGGCGTTCACGCTCATGGGCAGATTGGTCGAAGATTAAGAGGTGTGTTTGGCCATGGAAGGGCAATCAACCAGCTTTTGGCCCACGTCAAATGAAGAATTTCCTATAGTACTTAGGCATTGGTAAGTAGGTACGTAATTTACAAGCGAATGCATGTTTTGACTAACACTTGATGAAACGTAAATGAATGCATAAATCAAAGCGCTTTGTTGGATTTTCAAAGCTTGGGTCAGTGCTGAAAGTTGAAAATTCGTCAGCGCGCTGGAAGGCAAGGTTGGTCGTGCAGGAAAACGTGCGGTCAGCTACTTCTTAGTAAGATAATGGTCATAGGGTTCCACGACAGCACAGGCAGTAGGTAAAAAGTCAGAATTCGAAAGGTGCCAGCAGACAGTCGATTTGCGACTGATCATCAACACACCAGTCAGTGGGCTGTATCAATTGGGTACCTCAGTTGTTTTAAATTTTAATACAAATGGGGTACCCAATTGAAGCAGCGCACCGTACCTAATAATCAGAAAAAAATCAATGTATATTATAAAAAAGGATTGTGTGGTTTTATGAAATCACGGTAAAAGTGAAACTTTTAAGCGAACTATAGGCGCCGCCATATTGGCCTTGGCTGCTCTGACGAGCGCCTTTCACTTTATCCCTACTCCGCGGCCGACCGTCACGCGACACACAGACGAAAAAGTTTGAGACGATGTAATAAAAGTTTCACTTTAAAAAACATTATGACTGTGTAGTTACACTAGACACTCACTCCACACACTTTTATACAACATACAAAATGCAGTTCAGTCGCCATCTCGAGTACGTTGGAGGAAATTACTTGGCTTCCCTTAAAACGTAGCACTAGATTGGCACTAGTGCGTTTTGCTTGATATGCAATTATGCATTAGATGCATAACGCCCTCTATCTTGCGCGTTTGGAGACAGCTACTTAAGCGAACAGTTGGATTTTCATCGCTAGGCTCAGCACCGAGAGTTGAAATTCCAACAAAGCGATTGCGCTTTGTTGCTTGCATTGGCAATACAATTAGGTGTTGCGTAGTGTTAGTGAAAACAGGCATAAGTAGTTTAGTCGTTAGGAGTCCGGCGCCGAGCTTTCACGAGCACCCGTCATTGCAATTTAAACCTTATGCATATTGTACATAAAAGTCACATGATATTTCAGTAATAACTTTTTGAATAATACATTGTTGAACAACGGCTGGGCTTACATACATTTTATTTATATTCGAGACTATGATCCTACGGTACCTACGTATTTATGGTGCTACGAAAATACTCGTAGCGCGCTGCAAGTGCTACGAATCCATTCGTAGCGCGCTACAGTCTACAAGTGCTACGGACACCCTGACTACGCTACCCGCTACAACCAATCATGGTGATCCTGGTGTCATCAGTGATAACGGGTAACACTTGCACTACGATAAAAGTTGAATGACATATTACGGATACATGAAACTGAGATGCGTTTGCGACTTAGCGAATAGAGTAGAAACAATATTTTATTTGCAAATAATGAAGTTAAAAAATTTTTTTGAGAGGAATCCATGATTTAAAGAGATTGCAAAAACTAGATTTCAATAACGTATCGGCTAAGAAATCTTGTTTGAGTAATACAATTTTTCTCCTTGCTGTTTTTTTTAGCAACGGTAGGTCTGTTTCCGTCGGGGGTTAAAAATGCGACACAGATTTATTTCCCAAAAAAAATAAAAAATAGTGTAAAAGTATTATTGGATTTTTCTATCTGGAATTTCTCATTAGCAGCCCGTAGTCTGGATTTGTGCCCGGTTGATGGTAATAGGCTCGCCCCCTATTATATGGGACTTAAACATAACTGGCGAAATGTGGGTGTCCTATGGGTAAACCTCTGCCTAACCCTTCGGGGATTACAGGCGTGATGTTATGTTATGTAAATATAAAAAACCGTCTAGCTCAGTGGTCGGCAAACCACGGCTCACGACCCACATGCAGCGTGCGGCTCTGTACAAATATCGATGAGTGCGAGCGTACATACGCGTGGGGGTCGGGGTTTTAGGGATCATATCAAGTTTTATTCAAAATTCTAACAATATTTCAAAGATCTATTTCCGAAGTATTTTCACCAAAAATTAACAGGACATCGAAAATTAATCATTTACTGACTAATAAGTTTGCTCTCAAAACGTTGAAGGAAAACATCGTGATGACCTAGAACCGAAAATTCGAAGACATGTGACATGTACCAACCCGCACTGGGCTCGCATGGTGGATTACGGCCCACTCCCTCTCACAGAGAGGAGGCCTGTGTCCCAGCAGTGGGAACATTTATAGGCTGATGATGATGATGATAAGTTTGCCGACCACTGGTCTAGCTCAATAATCGCTGATCATTCATGGGGTGTTTTGGGGAGCCCTTGGAGAGAAACTTAAAAAAAAATCACTCTGTATATCTGGGTACAAACCTTCTATAATTAAACAACATGCATCATATAGCACACTGCGGATTATCGACCGGTATTCGAGACCTGCGCGCTGCAGCAGGCCTGTGGGCGTTGCACCACCTCCGCTATGCACCTCTTGGCGCCGCTACCACCGTGCCGTACTGCACCTCCGACCACCGAACTGAGCGGCTCGATTTACCAGCCAGTCGTCACATTCGCAACCTCCTTGGTGATTGAAGAAGGTAATAGTTTTCTTTTAGTATATCCTTCTTATTTATTAGAGCCGATAAAGTGTTTTACAGTAATTTATTCAGAGGTTTTAGTTAAACTTGACTTGCAAAATTATTAGAGCCCCTCACACCTCTGAACCTTTGTTCTTTGGTGGAAGTTTTCGCTTTAGTTGATCTCTTCTCGTAAGACGAACTCTCGAGTGTCGTCTAGGGAAATTGTTAAACATCGAATTTATTATTGACTAGCGACCCGCCCCGGCTTCGCACGGGTATAAAATATATAGCCTATGTCACTCACTGAAAAAATGATTAAAATCGATCCGATAGTTTTGATTTATTCATTACTGCCCGTGGCCCGCACGCGTCACATTAGAAACCTCAAAAATAACAGTATTTCTCCACTATTTAATGGATGTTATTATACACATAAACCTTCCTCTTCAATCACTCTATCTATTAAAAAAAACCGCATCAAAATCCGTTGCGTAGTTTTAAAGATTTACGCATACATAGGGATATAAGGACAGAGAAAGCGACTTTGTTTTATACTATGTAGTGATTTATCGAAGCTCAGAAATAGCAACCCCACCCCCCGCCCCCCTTGTCCCAACACCTCTGAGCCGTACTGCTTCTTTGGTGGAAGTGTTTGCTTTGGTTCATCTTTCTTATTAAGAACTAAGGAATATTTCGTTTACTTCGCGAGTCGCGAATTATATTCACCCCCCTCGCCCGACCTCACCTGACGCCATGACGGCAACCTAGCATTGTGTGTACGGGAGTCTACTTTCAATATGCCAATAAATTAACTGCTAGACACGTTACGGTGTGTAAGGGTGAGATTTTCTGTAACATTTCTATAATTCTAATACTTGGTTTTCTTGCTTCGGTAGCTACAAGCGCGTCCTCGCTTCGCCGCCGCTGCTGCGTGTCGTGCGGAGCGGGGAGAGCTGGTCCTTCGAGTCACCGGAAACATTGTAAGTTTTTTGGATTTGGTCTTTTCAGTTACAGCAACGACAGCAGAGGTCGTTGCTGAGTTGTTTAAGGTGTTACGTTGCACGAGGTACCTACTTAGAATAACACCATTATTTCTTTCGAAATTCTAAATACTGTACTGCTGCATTACCAATATAATTAATACCTTCTATTTCGACAGAAATCTTAGCAACGAATGACAAAATGAAACACACTTCGATAGCAGTTAATTAGAGGGTTTTACTACCATCGCCTTCAATAATCCTTTTTCCAACCACGACACCATCTTTTATAACAAACGGCTCTCTCTTTTCAAAATCAAATGACTCATCCATCATAAAATTTATCTTAGACTTCAGAGTCTTCGAAGCAGTTTTCACATAGGTTTAAGGTTTCTGTACCTAAAAGCTTTAATGAAAGTATTTTTTACTTTTCCAGATACCCGTGAAGATGCAGCTTCACTCCCGACCAAGTCTCAATCTCTCCGGCTAATAGACTAAACCAACTTATCTTGTCAGAATCAGCTTTCACAGATTATTTATTTCCACAAAATAAGTAATCTGTGAAAGCTGATTTCCTGGAAAGCGTTATTGCAGGAAAAGAATATGTCGTCTAATATTGTAGCCGTCTATCGGATGCTAATCTCATTAAATCGGGCTAATTGGCTAAACGCAACGGCTCTTATGAGTAATTTTGTGATTTAGCCCCCAATTTGATGATTCAATTCAGACGTTATTCTGGGGTTATTATTTGTAGATGTTTTTCCTCGGGGTCAATCCTGTGTAAAAACTCTTAACAGATAATTTCCTCACTTGGCCAAAGCAATCGTTCTTGCAACGTTTTAAAAGCAAATACCAAAACGGATTTGCTGTTCATCTTTCTTCAAAATCCCCCAGTCGTATTACGACACGCTTGGGTAACGACTTCACTGATTGCATCAACACACAGTGTGATCAACATGCATTGATTTGCACAAAAAACTTATCTCAGTAATATTAATTAATCAGTTCCTACTTTGATAAATAAGAGAAGGACACGGATATAAAATTATGACTGGATATGACATGAGTATCTATGCAAAGAGATAACTATGACAGGCGCGGATCCAAGGGGAGGGGTTCTGAGTACCCCCTCCCTCCAAAACAAACAAATGCTTTGTTTTGGAGTTTTTGGTCTTTGGTGACTTGAGACTTGGATACGCGCCCATTATAATGAAGATGTTGATATCGAGATAATTCTATTGGGATATGCTATTGTTCTTAAATATATGATAATGTAAGGCATCGCTGGTGTATTTTAATGTTATGAAATGTAATGTAATGTAATGGAATGTTCTATTAATCCCTAGTGTATTTTAAGGAATAGATTAAGGTAAGAAACTCATTTTTTCTTTGATGGGTTTCTAATAATTGTAAGAATTGGGAAAAACATTCTCAATAGATAAGTACCTACCAAGTCATTTCTGAAGATAATTAATATGTAAAGCTTTTTGTTTTATTTGAAACTACCCCACTAATAACCAATAAACGAGATGAGGAACGTTCAAAGGGAGGTGATAACGGAATATTGCGGCTTTGCAAGCACCTGTTTAATAATTGAGACCAGTGCAGTGCAAGTGATGGCCCAGGTAGGAGCATTGATGGCCTAGAAGTGCCGGGCCCAACTCACTGGTCGTGGGTTTTAACCCAAGCAAGCTTGCACTTTACTTTGCGCAAATTATTTTATAACCACTGTATTCAAAAGGGTGATAGAAAACATTGTTAGGAAACTGGCATGTCCTACTAAGAACCAAAAAATCTACGATATTTGAAATCCACCAACAAGCACAGAGCCCGCATGGTGTATTACGGCCCACTTCTTCTCACAGAGAAGAGATATAGAGGTATGAGGAACAGGCTGTAAAATTCACTCATCCTCTTTAGAAAAGGGACGATCCTCCGACCAGATGGGTGTCGTGTCTGGTGGACAACTGCCCGACGATTGATGACGGGACGTTGTAAATATACTTGCCGTGCGGTAAACTCAGCTTTCGCGATGCAGGATTTTGCATGACGTCAGTGTGATACGTAGTTCGCATGTGGCGATGTAGATGTCGCTAAAGAGACATCTGGGACAGATATCTCTGTGGGAAAATTATAGGCCGATTTAAATGCTGTTTATTCTAACAAGCGACTGAGTCCTGGCGAAATTCCCAAACGATTTTAACTTGTTCTGTTGCTATCAAGCATGACTAAGTCTGATCATGACATAGGACTTTTGGCTCTATCTGCTCATTTCTAATTTTGTTTCGATATTTATGGCTGCGTTCTCTAGATTCTGTCTTAGTAAGTCTTGGTAAAATATCTGTCTACAAACCTATAGATTACACAACATGCATCATATAGCACACTGCGGATTATCGACCGGTATACGGGACCTGCGCTCTGCAGGAGGTCAGTGGGCGTTGCACCACCTCCGCTATGCACTGTCCGGTGCCGCCACCGCCATGACGCACTGCGCCTCCAGCCACCGAACTGAGCGGCACGATTTGCCAACCAGTTCTCACATCCGCGACTTTCTTGGTGATTTAAGAAGGTAAGTGTTTTTATTACTTTGGCCTTCTTATTTAGAGCTGAGAAAGTGTTTTACAGTAAATTAATCAGTGGTTTTAGTTTAACTTGACTTGCAAATTATTAGGGCCCCCACACCTCTGAACCTTGGTTCTTTGGTGGAAGGTTTTGGTTTAGTTCATCTCTTCTATTAAGAACAAAGAAACAAATTGTTTAATATCGAATTTTTCATTGATTCATCGAAGGCCGGACATTATAGCCCCCCTTCCCCCACACTTCTGAGCCGTACCTACTTTGGTGGAAGTGGGTTTTAGTTCATCCATTTTGTTAAAAACTAAGACACAATTTGTTTAACATCAGCATGAATGATCGGTCCTCGCCATTGTTGTAAATTTTACCCCCCCCCACCCTCACCTGACGCAATAACTACACCGTAGCATTGTGGCAGACTTGGTCCCTACTTTCGGTATGCCAATTAAATAACTCTAGGTATGTACGGTTTGGTTTTCTGTAATATTTCGGTAATTACAATACTTGGTTTTTCTTTCTTCAGTAGCTACCAGCGCGTCCTCGCTTCGCCGCCGCTGCTGCGTGTCATGCGGAGCGGGGAGAGCTGGTCCTTCGAGTCACCGGAACTCCGGAATAATTGTAAGTTTTTTGATTTGGTCCTTTCAATTACAGTAACGACTGTTCTTATGATGTTATGTTAAACGAGGTAGCTTTAAGAAAACGCCGAATGGCCCGAAGCAGTTTTCACTTAGTTTACCCTTAGGTACTCGGAGGCAGCCTGAACATGTGAAAAGAAGCACTTTGATATTCCAACTGTTGTACAGCTGTACCTATAGCTTAATAATACCTTCCATCATGTTGGAAGAAATTTAAGCTTACCAATCGACTATCAAAGTGTGTTTCTTTTTACAAAAATAATGTCACTTTGATAGCTGTGTATTAGAGGGTGAAATTATTATTCCCTGAACCTTTAGTTCCTTGGTGGAAGTTTTTGCTTTATTTCTTCTCTTCTATTAAAAACTAAGAAACAGTAATTGTTTTACATCGGAATTAATTATTTATCGAGGAAAATAGATTATTAGCCCCTCTACCCTCTCTTGACACCGCTACTCTCTTTGAAGTCTCTAGTTTTCGAATGCTTTTTTTTCTTTCTTCGGTAATTTAGACTTTAGAAAATCAGTCTTCGAAGCGGTCCTCCCATAGACTAAAGACGTCTTGATACCTGACATAAAGGAATAATAAAAGTTTTTTTTACTTTTCCAGGCACCCGTAAAAATGCAGCTTCCCAACTCCCCATCAAATCTCAACCTCTCCGGCTAAAAGGCTAAACCAACTTGTCTTGTCACAATCAGCTTTCACAGATTATTTATTTTCACAAAATAAGTAATCTGTGAAAGCTGATTTCCTGGAAAGCGTTATTGCAGGAAAATAATATGTCGTCTAATATTGTAGCCGTTTATCAGATGCTAATCTCATTAAATCGGGCTAATTGGCTAAACGCAACGGCTCTTACGAGTAACTTTGTGATTTAGCCCCCAATTTGATGATTCAATTCAGACGTTATTCTGGGGTTATTATTTGTAGATGTTTTTCCTCGGGGTCAATCCTGTGTAAAAACTCTTATCAGATAATTTCCTCACTTGACCAAAGCAAACGTTCTTGCAACGTTTTAAAAGCAAATACCAAAACGGATTTGCTGTTCATCTATCTTCAAAATCCCCCAGTCATATTACGACACGCTAGGGTAATGACTTCACTGATTGCATCAACATACAGTGTGATCAAAATGCATTTATTTGCACAAAAAACTTATCTTAGCAATATTAATTAATCAGTTCCTACTTTGATAAATAAGATAAGCACACGGATATGAAATTATGACCGGATATGACATGAGTGTCTGTGCAAAGAGATTGTAGCAGCAGCGGTGAGGTTTATGAAAACTTCAGGTGTCTTTTAGTTTTGTGTTGAGGATTTTAATAAAACGATGCGTTAGTCTTAACGAACAAATTCTGTATTAGCCATTTTGATTTTTACAACATTCAAGGAGAGGGGGAGAGGGAACAATATTTTGTATGAAGACCAATCACAGTCGAGTAATATGTATGACGTAGCGTATGGTGTCATTTCTTGTCTCGAGAGGTCGCCTTTGGTCCCTGATGTGCGTAAATGGAGTAGGAGTCCACAACATGCCCCCGGCCTTGGAAGCAGTGGCTTTCAATGGTCCTCAGTCACTGCATCAGTGTCGATCACGTCCTGTAGAAGCGGACAAATCTTGGTGAATGCGCGTCTCACCACGCCCGATGACGTCTGTATATCGGCCACCCGGGATATACCATCCTTTCCTGGGATAGTGCAAAGCACACGTCCCAAATGCCACTTCAACGGCGGGAGGTTGTCATCCTTAATAGCAACTAAGGAGTTTGGTTTGAGCTCGTCCTTATTCGCCGTCCATTTTGTCCGCACCTGCAGCTCGGAGATGTATTCCTTCGCCCATCGGTTCCAAAAGTGTTGGCGTAGTTGTTCTACCCTCTGGTATCGCCGGAGACGACTGTCAGGAACATTACGTAGGTCATCGCAGGCTGGCGCAGTCAATGGTCGGCCAATAAGGAAGTGTCCGGGAGTGAGCGGGGAGAAGTCATGAGGATCGGGGGAGAGAGGAGACAGAGGTCGGGAATTGAGTACGGCTTCTATTTGAGCCAATACTGTGCTGTACTCTTCGAACGTGAGATGCGCGTTACCTATCACACGACGAAGATGATGTTTACTCGACTTTACTCCAGCTTCCCACAGACCACCAAAATGCGGAGAATAAGGGGGAATAAGATAAAATTTAATATTCTGACTAGTTGCGAATTCTAAAATATCGTTACTACAATTAGTTAAAAATTTTGAAAAATCGTTCATTACTCCTACGAAATTACGACCATTGTCAGGCTTACCACGGCGTGAAATGAATCTTTTTAAAGTAAGTAAATACGCTTCACTGGAGAGGTCACTGACTAACTCCAGGTGTATAGCACGTGTCACAAAACAAACAAATAGACATATGTAGCCTTTAATAAGCCTAGCACCCCTACCTTTGCGGTTCAGAATGAGCACTGGCCCAGCGTAATCCACCCCACACCGAACGAATGGAAGACTAGGTGTAACTCGCTCCCTAGGTAAGTTACCCATCATAGGATTAAGCGTCTTACCTCTAATGCGCGTACAGGTAACACAACGATGAACTACCTGGCGAGCTAAATTTCTGCCTCCGACAGGCCACCATGATTCGCGTAAATGAAAAAGCAATGCCTGCGGAGCAGCGTGGAGAAGCTGAATGTGCTCATGACGGAATAATAAAGTGGTAAAATAATGCTTACTATTAATTACAATTGGATGTTTTTTACCGTAACTGAATTCATTAGAATTAACTAAACGACCACCTACGCGCATTAATTTGTGATTATCTAAAAACAAATTTAATTTAGACAAACAACCTTTTCTAATAGTCTCATTATTAGATAATGCCTTATATTCAACAGGATAAGATTCCATTTGACAAAATCGAGCCAATGTTTTGTCTGCATGGTCTAACTCGTCTACACTAAGGCCGCCTGTACGCTTAGTATTTTTACAACGACTGTTATTTATAAAACGTAACATAAAGGCAGCCGCACGCCTCATACGTTTAAATTGAGAGAACCGATGAAAGGGAAACAAAGATAATTCACAGCAATCTTGAGCTACAACGGCAGTGACGCATGACTTGATCTCAGGTAACTCGCGATGTTTGAACGAGTCCGAACTTTTGTGATTGTCTATTGAAAAACTAGGGTCATGAAGAAATTCAGGACCCTCCCACCACAAGGTAGACAAAGAAAGTTCTTCCACTCGAGCACCGCGTGACGCTAGATCGGCGGGATTATCTACACCGCTTACGTGACGCCATGGGACGTCCAGTGTAAGATCATGAATTTCTGCGATCCTATTTTGAACGAATGTCTTAAGTTGGTTCGGCCTCATGTGCAGCCAGCCTAAGACGATCGTGGAATCAGTCCAAAATACTATGTTATTAAATTTACAACGTAATGAGCTGCGTACTTTGTCATACAGCCGAGCACCTAATAGGGCCCCACAAAGTTCGAGACGTGGGATACTAATAGGTTTTAAGGGCGCGACCTTTGTCTTTGAAAACAATAATCTAACCGATACTGTTAAATCATTGCAAACTGTGCGAACATAAACACATGCGCCGTACGCCGTCTGAGATGCGTCGCTAAAAATGTGTAACTCAATATACATAGGCTGTGTACCTATAGCGTGGCGAGGTATACGGACAGTGTTTAGCGCCTGCAATGAAATAACGAACCGGTTCCACTCGCGCGCCGTGCCATCTGGAACGTTATCATCCCAACCTATTTTTAATAACCACAATTGTTGTAAAAGAACTTTTACAACAATTATGACAGGACTCAACAAACCGAGAGAGTCAAAAATTTGCGAAACGTTTGATAAAATAGACCTCTTTGTAATAGGCTTGGTGTTTTCAATATTAACGTGAGAATTAAAATAAAAACTGTCGCTTGCGTTATGCCAGCCTATTCCTAAGGTTTTAGAACTAACATTTTCATCTAAACTTAAAGGTTTAAACTGACTAGACGACTGATGGTCATCATCGTGTTTAAAATTAAATATCCACTTCCTAAGTGGAAAACAGCCCGACTGCAGCGTCTTCTGAGTTTTGTCGCATAGATCTAATAGTTTTATTTTATCATCTAAGCCCGTAATGTAATCGTCGACATAAAAATCATCTTTTATAGCTCGAGCGACATCAGGATCAGGAGATTCGGAGGCTAATTGTTTTAGGCACCTAACACTTAGAAAAGGTGCGGAGGCGGTTCCATACGTTACGGTGTTTAATTTAAATATACCTAACGGCTTGGAAGGATGGTCACGCCACAGAATCATTTGCAAGCTGCGCTGACCCTCATCTACCTGGCACTGTCGGTACATCTTCTCCACGTCTGCGCACGCTACGTACCTGTGCTGCCGAAAGCGGAGAAGAATGGCAACGAGATCACCCTGTATAGGAGGGCCAACTAGTTGCAAATCATTCAGTGACTTACCAGAGCTTGATCGTGCGCTTGCGTCAAACACCACGCGCAACTTGGTGGTGGTGCTGAGCTCGCGGAACACTCCATGATGTGGCATGAAATAACACGGGGATTCATAGGAATCTACCTGTGTCATATGGCCCAAGCTAAGATACTCCTCCAAAAAATTTGAATAAAGATTTTTATATTCAGGCGAACGCTGCAGACGTTTTTCTAGCGCAAGAAATCGACGTTCTGCTTGTGTATAAGAATCCCCTAAGGTATCAGGTGACTGATGGAGTGGAATGTGCACGCAGAATCTCCCCTCGCTGTTGCGAGTAGTGGTGCGAACAAAGTGATCTTCACATGCACGTTCTTCCTCAGTCTGTGCGTCTCTGACCTTAGACAGTTCCTCAATCTCCCAGAACAATCGAAGTTGCGTATCTATAGAATTAATAATATTGCAATGAATTGGCGCATTTTTACGCGAATAATTAAGTATAGGTCCGGAAATAATCCAGCCTAGTTTGGTGTTCTGTAGAAACGGACCACTAGTCAAACGAATTTTACCGTCTTCTAACAGATCCCAAAACCTATCTGCGCCAATCAAAATGTCAATATTTTTGTAGTCTAGATACTCCGGATCGGCTAACCGTATGTTGTCTGGAATACAGACTTGCGCGCTTAATTTACATACAGCAGGCATCGAAGCCGTGATCCTAGACAGCACATAACAATGAATGCGCGCAGTAAATGAACTATCGACGCAGGATTTGATAACGATATTACAAGCTTGCGAACAATGTACTACCGAATCACCTACGCCTCGAACTTCGTTAGTGGACTGTATTAATGGTGCGTTTAAGAGTTGACATAATGATTTAGAAACGAAACAGCGCTGGCTTCCATTATCAAGGAGCGCCCGCGCTTTATGATATCTACCGTGTACATCTGCTACATCAACGATAGCTGTTGACAATAACACGGACTGCACACCTATAGACTTAATCGATTGCGGTTGCATGTGTGCCTTGTTTACTTGAATAGGGACTGCGGAGTCCGAGGCGGCTGGTGCGGCCGCGGGGAAGTGCGCCGGCGCTTCACTCTCATTAGCACGCGACGCCTCAGTAGCCGTTGTGGAATGCAAAGCAACAGAACTATTAGCGTTATCATTGTGCAATAATGAGTTATGTTTTTGATTGCAGTGTCTACAAGGCCCAAACCTACAATTATTTACTGAGTGCCTCGAATGTAAACAATTCTCACATAAGTTGTGCTCGCGTACAAGTTTAAGCTTTGTGTCTAAGTCGCATTCGATAAACTCTTTACACGTATACAGTGGATGGTTCGCGTTGCACTTTGCGCATATTAACTTACCGCGTTGTTTATTTGATTTATTCGGCCCGCTAGAAACATTGCAGTGCGACATATTATGATATTTTGAGTTTTGTTTTTTGTTGTCAGTGCTTTGAGCTTCTTTGCTATGTGAACGCTGCAATGCCTCCAGCATGTCTGCTTTGTTGCGCAAAAAGTTAATTAAAACATCCACCGATAAACGTTTAGAATTATTGTTCTCGTTTGGGTTTGGGAACAATGTGCACTTATGAGAGCCCCATTCTCTTTCAGTAATTTTATCTAACTTCGACACGATAATATTAATAATTAAACTATCCCAGTAGTTTGTAGGCTCACCTAGAACCTTAAGTGCGCGTAAATTTTTCAAAATAGTGTCTATTAATGTTCTAATAGAAGAAGGCGACTCTTTAGTTATTGCAGTTATATTTAACAGAGCTTTGATATGGTGATCAATTAAAAGTCCGCAATTATTATATCGGTTTAGCAACAAGTCCCATGCAACCTGATAATTATCAGCAGAAAATTCTATGGAATGTATAACTAGTTCTGCGCTGGCTTTTAGGGACGACTTGAGATAGTGAAACTTCTGGATGTTGGAAATATCTTTAGAATTATGAACTAGTGAGGTATATGTGTCTCTGAATTCGAGCCAGTGCTCATAGGAACCGTCAAATGTAGGCATAGTGATAGTGGGTAACTTCACGGAATGTGTTTGACTGTTATTATGACTATGACATGACCTGGAGCAGTCAGCGACCTCATCAGTGTTCAGCATAAATTCAGCAAGTGATATTAAATTGTAGTAACTATCTTCAAAATGTTCTCTTTGATTTAATTGTTCGTCTAATTCACTATCAGAAACTCTTTCTTCTATTTTAGTTTGAATGTCGTTAAATTCGGAAAATAAAGTAGTACATCCTTGAATCCTCAACTTTAAATCAATGCGTTTTTGATTAGGAAAATCATGATCACAATCTTTTAACGACTCTAAATAATTATTAAATTTGGTAAGCCTGCCCTTAATTATACCACGCTTCCTAACTAAATCGCGAACTAACTCACTACTTTCTACACTTAGCAAATTAGGAGATTTGTCACGGGATTTAGCAGAGTCAGAAGGCATTTTGGTGGTCAGTGAAAAGAGGAGTACTCACGGTTTTATAATCGTCAGTTCAATCACACACGACACTGATGCTAGCAACGTCACCAGGCTAGTGATTGACTGGAAATCCAATATTCCGAGAATACAATGCGGCAATTTCACTGAAATAAGAGCACAGACACACTATAGCACCAAATAGAACTTAGGATATGATGGAAAGGAGTAAGGATTGGCCCCACCGATTGCGAATTATTTTCGATGAAACCTTTTGCGTTTTCTTCTCAATCCGCCATGTGCAAGGGGTTATCCAAAGGTCGCGCAGCGATCTTGTTGGTATCAATATTCCAATGTTCGGTTCGAAGGTCCAAAATGTAGCAGCAGCGGTGAGGTTTATGAAAACTTCAGGTGTCTTTTAGTTTTGTGTTGAGGATTTTAATAAAACGATGCGTTAGTCTTAACGAACAAATTCTGTATTAGCCATTTTGATTTTTACAACATTCAAGGAGAGGGGGAGAGGGAACAATATTTTGTATGAAGACCAATCACAGTCGAGTAATATGTATGACGTAGCGTATGGTGTCATTTCTTGTCTCGAGAGGTCGCCTTTGGTCCCTGATGTGCGTAAATGGAGTAGGAGTCCACAACAGAGATAACTATGACAGGCGTGGATCCAAGGGGAGGGGTTCTGAGTACCCCCTCCCTCCAAAACAAACAAATGCTGTGTTTTGGAGTTTTTGGTCCTTGGTGACTTGAGACTTGGATACGCGCCCATTATGATGAAGATGTTGATATTGAGTTAATTCTATTGGGATATGCTATTGTTCTTAAATATAAGATAGTGTAAGGCATCTCTGGTGTTTTTTAATGTTATGTAATGTAATAGATGGATCAATTAATCTCTGGTCTATTTCATGGAATTAAGGTAAGAAACTCATTTTTTCTTTGATGGGTTTCTAATAATTGTAAGAATTGGGAAAAACATTCTCAATAGATAAGTACCTACCAAGTCATTTCTGAAGATAATTAATATGAAAAGCTTTTTGTTTTATTTGAAACTTCCCCACTAATGACCAATACTTACTGCCCCCTATAGAAAACAAGACGCATCTAAAAAAAATTCTAGATTTGTGTTATATATCAGGCAGATGCGCCTTTTTTTCTGATTCCGGCAATGGATTTAACTCAAATCTGGAAAAAATGTTAGATGCGTCTTTTTTTCTATCGGGAGCAGAATAGACGGGATTAGAAACGTTCAAAGGGAGGTGATAACGGAATATTGCGGCTTTGCGAGCACCTGTTTAATAGTTGAAACCATTGCAGTGCAGGTGATGGCCCAGGTGGGAGCATTGATGGCCTAAAAGTGCCGGGCCCAGCTCACTAGTCGTGTCTTCTAACCCAAAAGGGTGATAGAAAACATCGTTAAGATACCGACATGTCCTACTTAGAACCAAAAACCGGCCAAGTGCGTGTCCGACCACGCACAATGAAGGGTTCCGTAGTTGGGATGAATTTATCCCAAAAACAAACTTTACTTTGTAGTTGAAAAACATGTTCTCCCATACGGAATGTATGGCACAACATGTTTTTGCAATTGCAAATATAAGTTGGTCGATTATTACTCGTTAACTTGTAGAGCCTACTTAGCTGTGAAAGGTTTCCTTTTAATTACGTTATATTAACTACTGCTGTGATTTTTTTCACATATCCACACTTGGCTCTAACAAAAATTAGCACTTTAAGAACGCGGCGACGCATGAATTGTCCATACAAACGTAATACCTAAATTATTTGCAATTTGAGCATATTTCTACCATATTATGTTGTTATTCGGATTTAGACAGTGTTTATCTAGGCTCCTACATCTTTTTTTCCCAAAAAATTACCTAAAATGAAGTTTAAACGAATTTAATTTCGCACATTTTTACAGCGTAAATGACATGTTTTCATATTGTTTTTTATGTATTATAAACAACAACATTTATTTATCAAGTTACAAATTATCGTTAACAAAATAATCGAAAAACATTAAGTTTTCATTCATCATTTTTGGTATTACGGAACACTTCCAAATCTGTCATAAATTTTCGATAGCTAGTAGTGCTATCGCGTCAAGCAATAATTGTCAATGTGTGCGTGGTAGTATTGCTCACTGTAGGTGTATATCACTCCGACAGGCGCTCACACTAGCGCAACGTGCTTGGTTGGAATTCTTGGAATTCGTTTGGGGTATTTTTTGTCAGTATTAGACGATTAGGTACTTTACTGTGCTGTACTGTACGTGCACAATATATTGCTGTGATTGTATTGTAATATATTTCTGACACTATTGATTTTATTTTTGGAAGGAAGTTCTTCAGAAATCTTCACGCTAAAAAGTGTTAATACTTGCGATTGTCTTCTTCTAATTCAAAGAGAAAGCAAGAAAGAGAGAGAGAGAGGTTGCTGCGAAAGTTTTCAAATTTTTCGTCATGGGTGACATTTCCATAGTTTTCGAGGGTGCTAAAGCTGATAGTAAGATCAAAATGTAAATCCAAGATAGTGGCTGTTACAGTTTTAATAATTTTCGTCATGGGTGTCGTTTTTATAGTTTTCGAGGGTGTTGAAACCGATGGTGAGGTCAAAATGTAAATCTAAGATGGTGGCCGGAAAAATATTGTTTTTGTTTTAAATCAGACGTGAGAAAGAACTTCGATCCTGACGGGGGTCCCCCGACCGCACACCTTTTTTTTAAATGCTGACATACCAATGTCTTTGAATTAAAAACTTAACTAAATAAATGGTCATTCAATTTTTTTTATTCTTAGCTTGGACGGAACGCTGTTATTTATCTGAATTTACGGACGTCACGTAAATATAAATTATTGCAATCTTTTACTAATACCTTGCATAACACATTTATTATTTGACTTGTATTCTTTATTTAGTAATAACAATATTTGATTATTAGTAAAAGGAATACTGAAATAAGACAGAAGAAGCCTTTGTTTCCATCTGACTATGGCAAAGCAAAAAGGAGAGTATGCTAGTATATAATAAAGCTGAGACCACCCAAAAGGAAATAAATAAACATAAAGAGGCTTTAAATGAAATAAAGTCAAAAATTATAAATATACCAATTATTTTTATTTACACGACGACACAACAGATTACATAGCATGCATCATATCGCACACTGCGGATTATCGACCGGTATACGGGACCTGCGCGCTGCAGGAGATCAGTGGGCGTTGCACCACCTCCACTATGCACTGTCCGGCGCCGCCACCACCATGCCGCACTGCGCCTCCGACCACCGAACTGAGCGGCACGATTTGCCAACCAGTTCTCAGATCCGCGACTTCCTTGGTGATTGAAGAAGGTAAGTGTTTTCATTAGTTTGGCCTTGTTATTTAGAGCTGAGAAAGTGTTTTACAGTAAATTAATCAGTGGTTTTAGTTTAACTTGACTTGCAAATTATTAGGCCCCCACACCTCTGAACCTTGGTTCTTTGGTGGAAGGTTTTGGTTTAGTTCATCTCTTCTATTAAGAACAAAGAAACAAATTGTTTAATGTCGAATTTTTCATTGGTTTATCGAAGGCCGGACATTATAGCCACACACTTCCGAGCCGTACCTACTTTGGTGGAAGTGGGTTTAGTTCATCCATTTTGTTAAAAACTAAGACACAATTTGTTTAACATCAGCATGAATGATCGGTCCTCGCCATTGTTGTAAATTTTACCCCCCCCACCCTCACCTGACGCAATGACTACACCGTAGCATTGTGTCGGAATTGGTCCCTAGTTTCAGTATGCCAATTAAATACCTCCAGGTATGTACGGTTTGGTTTTCTGTAATATTTCGGTAATTACAATACTTGGTTTTTCTTTCTTCAGTAGCTACCAGCGCGTCCTCGCTTCGCCACCACCGCCTGCTGCGTGTCGTGCGGAGCGGGGAGAGCTGATCCTTCGAGTCACCGGAACTCCGGAATAATTGTAAGATTTTTTGATTTGGTCCTTTCAATTACAGTAACGACCTCTCTTATGATGTTATGTTAAACGAAGTAGCTTTAAGAAAACGTCGAATGGCCCGAAGCAGTTTTCACTTAGTTTACCCATAGGTACTCGGAGGCAGCCTGAACATGTGAAAAGAAGCACTTGAATGTTCTAACTGTTGAACAGCTGTACCTATATATAGCTTAATAATACCTTCAATCATGTTGGAAAAAATTTAGCTTACCAGTGGACTATCAAAGTGTGTTTCTTTTTACAAAAATAATGACATTTTGAGAGCTGTATATTAGAGGGTGAAATTATTAGTCCCTGAACCTTTAGTTCTTTGGTGGAAGTTTTTGCTTTATTTCATCTCTTCTATTAAAAACTAAGAAACAGTAATTGTTTTACATTGGAATTATATATTTATCGAGGAAAATAGATTATTAGCCCCTCTACCCTCTCTTGATACCGTTACTCTCTTTGGGGTCTCTAGTTTTCGAATGCTTTTCTTTCGTTCTTCGGTAATCTAGACTTTAGAAATCAGAGTCTTCGAAGCGGTCCTCCCATAGACTAAAGACGTCTTGATACCTGACATAAAGGAATAATAAAAGTTTTTTTTTACTTTTCCAGGCACCCGTGAAAATGCAGCTTCACTCCCCATCAAATCTCAACTTCTCCGGCTAATAGGCTAAACCAACTTGTCTTGTCAGAATCAGCTTTCACAGATTATTTATTTCCACAAAATAAGTAATCTGTGAAAGCTGATTTCCTGGAAAGCGTTATTGCAGGAAAATAATATGTCGTCTAGTATTGTAGCCGTCTATTGGATGCTAATCTCATTAAATCGGGCTAATTGGCTAAACGCAACGGCTCTTACGAGTAACTTTGTGATTTAGCTCCCAATTTGATGATTCAATTCAGACACATTATTCTGGGGTTATTATTTGTAGATGTTTTTCCTCGGGGTCAATCCTGTGTAAAAACTCATATCAGATAATTTCCTCACTTGGCCAAAGCAATCGTTCTTGCAATGTTTTAAAAGCAAATACCAAAACGGTTTTGCTGTTCATCTATCTTCAAAATCCCCCAGTCGTATTACGACACGCTCGGGTAACGACTTCACTGATTGCATCAACATAAAGTGTGATCAACATGCATTGATTTGCACAAAAAACTTATCTTAGCAATATTAATTAATCAGTTCCTACTTTGATAAATAAGATAAGCACACGGATATGAAATTATGACCGGATATGACATGAGTGTCTATGCAAAGAGATAACTATGACAGGCGCGGATCCAAGGGGAGGGGTTCTGAGTACCCCCTCCCTCCAAAACAAACAAATGCTTTGTTTTGGAGTTTTTGGTCCTTGGTGACTTGAGACTTGGATACGCGCCCATTATGATGAAGATGTTGATATTGAGTTAATTTTATTGGGATATGCTATTGTTCTTAAATATAAGATAGTGTAAGGCATCTCTGGTGTTTTTAATGTTATATAATGTAATGGATGGATATATTAATCTCTGGTGTATTTCATGGAATTAAGGTAAGAAACTCATTTTTTCTTTGATGGGTTTCTAATAATTGTAAGAATTGGGAAAAAAATTCTCAATAGATAAGTACCTACTAAGTCATTTCTGAAGATAATTAATATGTAAAGATTTTTGTTTTATTTTTAACTTCCCCACTAATGACCAATACTGTCCTCTATAGAAAAAAAGACGCATCTAAAAATTTTTCCAGATTTGTGTTATATATCAGGCAGATGCGCCTTTTTTTCTGATTCCGGCAAAGGATTTAACTCAAATCTGGAAAAAATGTTAGATGCGTCTTTTTTTCTATCGGGGGCAGAATGGACGGGATGAGAAACGTTCAAAAGGAGGTGATAACGGAATATTGCGGCTTTGCGAGTACCTGTTTAATAGTTGAGACCAGTGCAGTGGACAAAATAATCGGAAAACATTAAGTTATCATTCATCATTTTTGGTATTACGGAACACTTCCAAATCTATCATAAATTTTCGATAGCTAGTAGTGCTATCGCGTCAAGCAATAATTGTCAATGTGTGCGTGGTAGTATTGCTCACTGTAGGTGTATTTCGCTCCGACAGGCGCTCACATTAGCGCAATGTGCTTGGTTGGAATTCTTGGAATTCGTTTGGGGTATTTTTTGTCAGTATTAGACGATTAGGTACTTTACTGTGCTATACTGTACGTGCACAATGTATTGCTGTGATTGTTTTGTAATATATTTCTGACACTATTGATTTTAGTTTTGGAAGGAAGTTCTTCAGAAATCTTCATGCTATAAAGTGTTAATACTTGCGACTGTCTTCTTCTAATTCAAAGAGAAAGAAAGAGAGAGAGAGAGAGAGAGGGAGGGTTGCTGCGAAAGTTTTCAAATTTTTCGTCATGGGTGTCATTTCCTTAGTTTTCGAGGGTGCTAAAGTCGATAGTGAGGTCAAAATGTAAATCCAAGATGGTGGCCGCAAAAATATTGTTTTTGTTTTAAATCATAAGTGAGAAAGAACTTCGATCCTGACGGGGGTCCCCCGACCGCACACCTTTTTTTTTATATGCTGACATACCAATGTCTCTGAAGTAAAAACTTAACTAAATAAATGGTGATTCAATTTTTTTTATTCTTAGCTCGGACGGAACGCTGTTATTTATCTGAATTTACGGACATCGCGTAAATATAAATTATTGGAATCTTTTACTAATACTTTGCATAGCACATTTATTATTTGACTTGTATTCTTTATTTAGTAATAACAATATTTGATTATTAGTAAAAGGAATACTGAAATAAGACAGAAGAAGCCTTTGTTTTTCATCCGACTATGGCGAAGCAAAAAGGAGAGTTAAGAAAGCTGAGACCACCCAAAAGGAAATAAATAAACATAAAGAGGCTTTAAATTAAATAAAGTCAATAATAATAAATATACCAATAATTTTTATTTACGCGACGACATAACAGATTACATAGCATGCATCATATAGCACACTGCGGATTATCGACCGGTATACGGGACCTGCGCGCTGCAGGAGATCAGTGGGCGTTGCACCACCTCCACTATGCACTGTCCGGCGCCGCCACTACCATGCCGCACTGCGCCTCCGACCACCGAACTGAACGGCACGATTTCCCAACCAGTTCTCAGATCCGCGACTTCCTTGGTGATTGAAGAAGGTAAGTGTTTTCATTAGTTTGGCCTTGTTATTTAGAGCTGATAAAGTGTTTTACAGTAAATTAATCAGTGGTTTTAGTTTAACTTGACTTGCAAATTATTAGGGCCCCCACACCTCTGAACCTTGGTTCTTTGGTGGAAGGTTTTGGTTTAGTTCATCTCTTCTATTAAGAACAAAGCAACAAATTGTTTAATATCGAATTTTTCATTGATTCATCGAAGGCCGGACATTATAGGCCCCCTTCCCCCACACCTCTGAGCCGTGCCTACTTTGGTGGAAGTGGTTTTTAGTTCATCCATTTTGTTAAACACTAAGGACACAATTTGTTTAACATCAGTATGAATGATCGGTCTTCGCCATTGTTGTAAATTTTACCCCCCCCCACCCTCACCTGACGCAATAACTACACCGTAGCATTATGGCAGACTTGGTCCCTACTTTCGGTATGCCAATTAATCAACTCCTGGTATCTATGGTTTGGCTTTCTGTAATATTTCGGTAATTACAATACTTGGTTTTTCTTTCTTCGGTAGCTACCAGCGCGTCCTCGCTTCGCCACCGCTGCTGCGTGTCGTGCGGAGTGGGGAGAGCTGGTCCTTCGAGTCACCGGAACTCCGGAATAATTGTAAGTTTTTTTGATTTGGTCCTTTCAATTACAGTAACGAACTTTCTTATGATGTTATGTTAAACGAGGTAGCTTTAAGAAAACGCCGAATGGCCCGAAGCAGTTTTCACTTAGTTTACCCATAGGTACTCGGAGGCAGCCTGAACATGTGAAAAGAAGCACTTTAATATTCTAACTGTTGTACAGCTGTACCTATAGCTTAATAATACCTTCCATCATGTTGGAAGAAATTTAAGCTCACCAATGGACTATCAAAGTGTGTTTCTTTTTACAAAAATAATGGCATTTTGATAGTTGTTTATTAGAGGGTGAAATTATTAGTCCCTCTGAACTTTTAGTTCTTTGGTGAGACTCCAGAGAGAGTAGCGGTGTCAAGAGAGGGTTCTCTTGACACCGCTACTCTCTCTCTGGAGTCTCTAGTTTTCTAATGCTTTTCTTTCTTGCTTCGGTAATCTAGACTTTAGAAATCAGAGTCTTCGAAGCGGTCCTCCCATAGACTAAAGACGTCTTGATACCTGACATAAAGGTATAATAAGATTTTTTTTTTACTGTTCCAGGCACCCGTGAAAATGCAGCTGCACTCCCAACCAAATCTCAACCTCGCCGGCTTATAGGCTAAACCAACTTGTTTTGTCAGAATCAGCTTTCCCAGATTATTTATTTTCACAAAATAAGTAATCTGTGAAAGCTGATTTTCTGGAAAGCGTTATTGCAGGAAAATAATATGTCGTCTAATATTGTAGCCGTCTATCAGATGCTAATCTCATTAAATCGGGCTAATTGGCTAAACGCAATGACTCTTATGAGTAACTTTGTGATTTAGCCCCCGATTTGATGATTCAATTCAGACACATTATTTTGGGGTTATTATTTGTTGATGGTTTTCCTCGGGGTCAATCCTGTGTAAAAACTCTTATCAGATAATTTCCTCACTTGGCCAAAGCAATCGTTCTTGCAATGTTTTAAAAGCAAATACCAAAACGGATTTGCTGTTCATCTATCTTCAAAATCCCCCAGTCGTATTACGACACGCTCGGGTAACGACTTCACTGATTGCATCAACATACAGTGTGATCAAGATGCATTGATTTGCACAAAAAACTTATCTTAGCAATATTAATTAATCAGTTCCTACTTTGATAAATAAGATAAGCACACGGATATGAAATTATGACCGGATATGACATGAGTGTCTATGCAAAGAGATAACTATGACAGGCGCGGATCCAAGAGGAGGGGTTCTGAGTACCCCCTCCCTCCAAAACAAACAAATGCTTGGTTTTGGAGTTTTTGGTCCTTGGTGACTTGAGACTTGGATACGCGCCCATTATGATGAAAATGTTGATATTGAGTTAATTCTATTGGGATATGCTATTGTTCTTAAATAAAAGATAGTATAAGGCATCTCTGGTGTTTTTTAATGTTATGTAATGTAATGGATGGATATATTAATCTCTGGTGTATTTCATGGAATTAAGGTAAGAAACTCATTTTTTCTTTGATGGGTTTCTAATAATTGTAAGAATTGGGAAAAACATTCTCAATAGATAAGTACCTACCAAGTCATTTCTGAAGATAATTAATATGTAAAGCTTTTTGTTTTATTTGAAACTTCCCCACTAATGACCAATACTGCCCCCGATAGAAAAAAAGACGCATCTAAAAAAAAAAACAGATTTGTGTTATATATCAGGCAGATGCGCCTTTTTTTCTGATTGCATGGATTTAAATCAAATCTGGAAAAAAATGTTAGATGCGTCTTTTTTTCTATCGGGGGCAGAATAGACGGGATGAGAAACGTTCAAAGGGAGGTGATAACGGAATATTGCGGCTTTGCGAGAACCTGTTTAATAGTTGAGACCAGTGCAGTGCAGGTGATGGCCCAGGTGGGAGCATTGATGGCCTAAAAGTGCCGGACCCAGCTCACTAGTCGTGTCTTCTAACCCAAAAGGATGATAGAAAACATCGTTAAGATACCGACATGTCCTACTTAGAACCAAAAACCGGCCAAGTGAGTGTCGGACCACGCACAATGAAGGGTTCCGTAGTTGGGATGAATTTATCCCAAAAACAAACTTTACTTTGTAGTTGAAAAACATGTTCTCCCATACGGAATGTATGGCACAACATGTTTTTGCAATTGCAAATATAAGTCTGTCGATTATTACTCGTTAACTTGTAGAGCCTACTTAGCTGTGAACGGTTTCCTTTTAATTACGTTATATTAACTACAGCTGTGATTTTTTTCACATATCCACACTTGACTCTAACAAAAATTAGCATTTTAAGAACGCGGCGACGCATGAATTGTCCATACAAACGTAATACCTAAATTATTTGCAATTTGAGCATATTTCTACCATATTATGTTGTTATTCGGATTTAGACAGTGTTTATCTAGGCTCCTACATCTTTTTTTCCCAAAAAACTTACCTAAAATGAAGTTTAAACGAATTTAATTTCGCACATTTTTACAGTGTATGACATGTTTTCATATTGTTTTTTATGTATTATAAACAACAACATTTATTTATCAAGTTACAAATAATCGAAAAAAAAAAAAACGAAAAACATTAAGTTTTCATTCATCATTTTTGGTATTACGGAACACTTCCAAATCTATCATAAATTTTCGATAGCTAGTAGTGCTATCGCGTCAAGCAATAATTGTCAATGTGTGCGTGGTAGTATTGCTCACTGTAGGTGTATTTCGCTCCGACAGGCGCTCACATTAGCGCAATGTGCTTGGTTGGAATTCTTGGAATTCGTTTGGGGTATTTTTTGTCAGTATTAGACGATTAGGTACTTTACTGTGCTGTACTGTACGTGCACAATATATTGCTGTGATTGTATTGTAATATATTTCTGACACTATTGATTTTATTTTTGGAAGGAAGTTCTTCAGAAATTTTCACGCTAAAAAGTGTTAATACTTGCGACTGTCTTCTTCTAATTCAAAGAGAAAGAAAGAAAGAGAGAGAGGGAGAGGGAGGGTTGCTGCGAAAGTTTTAAAATTTTTCGTCATGGGTGTCATTTCCATAGTTTTCGAGGGTGCTAAAGCCGATAGTGAGGTCATAATGTAAATCCAAGATGGTGGCTGCTACAGTTTTAATAATTTTCGTCATGGGTGTCGTTTTTATAGTTTTCGAGGGTTTTGAAACCGATGGTGAGGTCAAAATGTAAATCCAAGATGGTGGCCGCAAAAATATTGTTTTTTTTTTAAATCATACGTGAGAGAGAACTTTGATCCTGACGGGAGTCCCCCGACCGCACACTTTTTTTTTAAATGCTGACATATCAAAGCTCTGAAGTAAAAACTTAACTAAATAAATGGTAATTGTTTTTTTTTAATTCTTAGTTCGGACGAAACGCTGTTATTTATCTGAATTTACGGACATCGCGTAAATATAAATTATTGGAATCTTTTACTAATACTTTGCATAACACATTTATTATTTGACTTGTATTCTTTATTCAGTAATAACAATATTTGATTATTAGTAAAAGGAATACTGAAATAAGACAGAAGAAGCCTTTGTTTTTCATCCGACTATGGCGAAGCAAAAAGGAGAGTTAATAAAGCTGAGACCACCCAAAAGGAAATAAATAAACATAAAGAAGCTTTAAATAAAATAAAGTGAAAAATAATAAATATACCAATAATTTTTATTTACGCGACGACACAACAGATTACATTACATAACATGCATCATATAGCACACTGCGGTTTATCGACCGGTATACGGGACCTGCGCGCTGCAGGAGATCAGTGGGCGTTGCACCACCTCCACTATGCACTGTCCGGCGCCGCCACCACCATGCCGCACTGCGCCTCCAACCATCGAACTGAACGGCACGATTTGCCAACCAGTTCTCACATCCGCGACTTCCTTGGTGATTGAAGAAGGTAAGTGTTTTCATTAGTTTGGCCTTGTTATTTAGAGCTGAGAAAGTGTTTTACAGTAAATTAATCAGTGGTTTTAGTTTAACTTGGCTTGCAAATTATTAGGGCCCCCACACCTCTGAACCTTGGTTCTTTGGTGGAAGGTTTTGGTTTAGTTCATCTCTTCTTTTAAGAACAAAGAAACAAATTGTTTAATATCGAATTTTTCATTGATTTATCGAAGGCCGGACATTATAGGCCCCCTTCCCCCACACCTCTGAGCCGTGCCTACTTTGGTGGAAGTGGGTTTTAGTTCATCCATTTTGTTAAACACTAAGGACACAATTTGTTTAACATCAGTATGAATGATCGGTCTTCGCCATTGTTGTAAATTTTACCCCCCCCCACCCTCACCTGACGCAATAACTACACCGTAGCATTGTGGCAGACTTGGTCCTTACTTTCGGTATGCCAATTAATCAACTCCTGGTATCTATGGTTTGGCTTTCTGTAATATTTCGGTAATTACAATACTTGGTTTTTCTTTCTTCGGTAGCTACCAGCGCGTCCTCGCTTCGCCGCCGCTGCTGCGTGTCGTGCGGAGTGGGGAGAGCTGGTCCTTCGAGTCACCGGAACTCCGGAACAATTGTAAGTTTTTTTGATTTGGTCCTTTCAATTACAGTAACGAACTTTCTTATGATGTTATGTTAAACGAGGTAGCTTTAAGAAAACGCCGAATTGCCCGAAGCAGTTTTCACTTAGTTTACCCATAGGTACTCGGAGGCAGCCTGAACATGTGAAAAGAAGCACTTTAATATTCTAACTGTTGTACAGCTGTACCTATAGCTTAATAATACCTTCCATCATGTTGGAAGAAATTTAAGCTCACCAATGGACTATCAAAGTGTGTTTCTTTTTACAAAAATAATGGCATTTTGATAGTTGTTTATTAGAGGGTGAAATTATTAGTCCCTCTGAACCTTTAGTTCTTTGGTGAGACTCCAGAGAGAGTAGCGGTGTCAAGAGAGGGTTCTCTTGACACCGCTACTCTCTCTGGAGTCTCTAGTTTTCTAATGCTTTTCTTTCTTGCTTCGGTAATCTAGACTTTAGAAATCAGAGTCTTCGAAGCGGTCCTCCCATAGACTAAAGACGTCTTGATACCTGACCTAAAGGTATAATAAGATTTTTTTTCACTGTTCCAGGCACCCGTGAAAATGCAGCTTCACTCCCAACCAAATCTCAACCTCGCCGGCTAATAGGCTAAACCAACTTGTTTTGTCAATCAGCTTTCACAGATTATTTATTTTCACAAAATAAGTAATCTGTGAAAGCTGATTTCCTGGAAAGCGTTATTACAGGAAAATAATATATCGTCTATTAATGTAACCGTCTATCAGATGCTAATCTCATTAAATCGGGCTAATTGGCTAAACGCAACGGCTCTTATGAGTAATTTTGTGATTTAGCCCCCGATTCGATGATTCAATTCAGACGTTATTCTGGGGTTATTATTTGTTGATGGTTTTCCTCGGGGTCAATCCTGTGTAAAAACTCTTATCAGATAATTTCCTCACTTGGCCAAAGCAATCGTTCTTGCAATGTTTTAAAAGCAAATACCAAAACGGATTTGCTGTTCATCTATCTTCAAAATCCCCCAGTAATATTACGACACGCTCGGGTAACGACTTCACTGATTGCATCAACATACAGTGGGATCAACATGATTAATTTGTACAAAAAACTGATCTCAGCAATATTAATTAATCAGTTGATAAATAAAAGAAGCACACGGATGTAAAATGATGACCGGATATGACATGAATGTCTATGCAAAGAGATAACTATGACAGGCGCGGATCCAAGGGGAGGGGTCTGAGTACCCCCTCCTTCCAAAACAAACAAATGCTTTGTTTTGGAGTTTTTAATCCTTGGTGACTTGAGACTTGGATACGCGCCCATTATGATGAAGATGTTGATATCGAGATAATTCTATTGGGATATGCTATTGTTTGTAAGGCATCGCTGGTGTATTTTAATGTTATGAAATGTAATGTAATGTAATGTAATGGAATGTTCTATTAATCTCTGGTGTATTTCGTGGAATTAAGGTAAGAAACTCATTTTTTCTTTGATGGGTTTCTAATAATTGTAAGAATTAATATTTATTTTGGGAAAAACATTCTCAGTAGATAAGTACCTACCAAGTCGTTTCTGAAGATAATTAATATGTAAAGCTTTTTGTTTTATTTGAAACTACCCCACTACAACAACAACAACAACATAACATCACGCCTTGTTTCCCCGAAGGGTTGGGCAGAGGTGTTCCTGTAGTAGGTACACCCACATTTCGCCAGTTATGTTCAAGTCCCATGTAATAGGGGACGAACCTATTGCCATCAACCGGGCACAAATACAGACTCCGAGCTGCTACTGAGAAATTTCAGATAGAAAAACCCAATAACAATCTGCCCGACCCGGGAATCGAACCCAGGGCCTCATGCCCCACTAATAACCAATAAACGAGATGAGGAACGTTCAAAGGGAGGTGATAGCGGAATATTGCGACTTTGCGAGCACCTGTATAATAATTGAGACCAGGGCAGTGCAGGTGGCCCAGTAGGAGCATTGGTGGCCCAGGGCCGGGTCACCCATGCTCCCACCGACCCGACTCGACCGACCCGGTTCGAACCCAAGCAAGCATGCACTTTACTTTGTGCAATTTATTTAATTACCACTGGCTTAAAAATGGTGAAGGAAAATATCGGTTAGAAACTAGGGCCTCAAGTCTGCTATTACAATAGTGTCAGAATGGTCTATAATTGATTTCATAATTGTTGATTTTGACAAGTTTGGTAATCTACTAATATAATGGTGTCATTATGACTTTCCAATGGTCAGCCACTGACACTCCATTGAAAGAAATGCCACTTATTGGTTACCTCGTACATAATGACAAATGAATGACTGAATGACTTAGGCGGTATCATTGGTCGTATTTTACGACAGTGGTGCCGATTCCCTTGTTCACAAACTAAACTAAATTTAAGTTCAGTGCATCTTTTTCTTTCTATTTCATTAAGAAAAGGACAGAAGATGAATTTTAGTTTAGTCCTGTCAAATTAATCAGCGCCTGTCACTAGGTACTCCATACAAGTTTAGACGTGATTAAAAACTTGCCTACTAAAATTACGTCAATTTACGTCAAGAGCTGATTAATTTGACAGGACTAAACTAAAATTTATCTTCTGTCCTTTTCTTAATGAAATAGAAAGAAAAAGATGCACTGAACTTAAATTTAGTTTAGTTTGTGCACAAGAGAATCGGCACCATTGCCATTATAACACAATTCTATTACGAGACCATTGACCGACCGATGATCGACCATTATAAATTTAGCAGATTACGAACTTTTAGCAAAATGACAATGGGATCGTGTTGGAATGACGAATTTATAAAAATAGCAGACTTGGGCCCCTGTTAACTGTTATGTCCTACATAGAACCGAAAAACCGTCAACATGTGAATGTGACATCCACCAATCATCACTGGGCCCATGTGGTGAGCCTACGGCCCCCTCTCATTGAGCGGAGGATTATGTCCCAGCAGTGGGCAAAATTATAAAATTAAATTAAAAATTAAAATTCATTTATTTCGGGTAACTGGGCCCATAGAAGTCAATATTATAAAACATATCACACTAAAAATATAATATAATAGAATAAAATAATAGTAACAAAATTTATAATAATTATGTCAAAAATTCAAAATGAAATAAAATACAATTACAATTAAAATTTTACAATTAAAATAATACATACAAAGACACACAAGGATTAATAATTCCTGACAAATGGCCTTGCTGGAACATGCCTGCTGCAGCAATGCAGCATGTAGGTAGGGGCAGTCCAGCCTGTCAGCAATCATCGCCAGGACTGTGTTGGAGCTGGCCCGTACTCTGCGCACCAGAGAGATGCTCCGCCTGCGCATAGTCGCGTAAAAACAGGCGGTACGCCCCTCCGCGAACATACCCGAAGCGCTGCAGAACCGAGGCAGCCCCATCACAATCCTAAACGCATTATTATAGAGAACACGTATTCGCTATAGCACTTCTTTGTGTAACGAGCCCACAGACTGCAGGTGTACAGGGATGTACAATACGCTCTAAATAGTGTCACCTTCACCCTCCCTGAACACCTAGCAAACTTGCGGGCTATCATGTTGGCTCGTATTGAGAGCGACCTCCACTCTCTCTCTATATCCTCATTATCATTTAGGTCAGGCGTAAGAATATGTCCCAAATATTTAAATTTATTCACCCTCTTCAGAGGGGTCCCGTTCAGTTTAACTGACAGAATATTCTGGGGACTCACTGCACCGACTTCAAAAACCATGAACTGGCTTTTTGCCACATTATATCTCAAACCATGATCACGAGCATAGTCCTCACATACCTTTAACAACCTCCTCAGACCACATACCGATGCACTCAGCAACACCATGTCGTCCGCATAACTGAGATTATTCACAGACACTCCATCAATATGGCAGCCGACATGGCAGTTGCTGAGTGCGACGATCAGGTCATTCATGTACACGTTGAAAAGTGTAGGAGATGTCAACCCGCCCTGCCTGACACCACATTCAAGTTCATATTGCTCTGACATCGCCCCCTCCCATCTCACACAATTCTTTTGATGCCCATACCAAAACCGAAATAGGCCTGTAATTTTATTCGGTAAGTTAATCTGGTCTAACTTGTTCCACAGGACATCATATTGGACTAAATCGAAAGCCTTGGAGAGGTCCAGGAAGCATGCGTACACTGGCGTGTTCCTCTTCGTATAGTAGTTGACGGTGTGCTTAAGGCACATTATCGCGCTCTCCGTTGATAGCTGCGGACGAAACCCGAACTGGTTGTCGTGGAGAGTTACGTTATTATTCAGCTGTACATTAAGCAGACCATCAAAGACTTTAGCCGCTGTGGTAGCGAGAGAGATAGGCCTGTAGTTATTGGTATCAGCTAAGTCACCCGTCTTATTTTTAACTACCGGCACTACCACGGTTTTCATAAAATCATCCGGCAAGTAGCAGTGGCTTATACACAGGGAGTAAAACATTGCTAATACTCGCGAGATGTGAGGTCCAGCATGCAGGAAGTGCCCAATACTGAGTCCATCATGACCCGGAGATTTTCCTCGAGTCATGTGCCTTATGACACTAGCTACCTCTTTCGCACTAAATCTTGTTCCGACAGCATGACCACTCCTGTCAGTATTGAGCACCTCACTGTCTGGACCACGCGGCGAATTAACAGCAAAATGCTCTTTAAAAAGATTGGCAATGCCTTTAGAATCACTCACCCCGCCGACGCTCGCAGGAACTCCAGGTCGTACGTTGATTTTGGCAGTGCTCTGCCAAAAGCCACGGAAATCGCCTTCACGGTGTTTATCTGCGAGAGCATCCATTCTAATCTGATCTTGGTGATCTTGACACCATTTCAATCTTGATTTGAATATCCGTCTACTACAACACATATCATTATAGACAGAACCAGACCTGGGCCTACCGCACAAGTCCCATTCCATAAACCTAGACCTGGCGTCCCTATGAGCACCGGCGACATGTCTGTTCCACCCAATTATGCGTGAGCCCTTCGCACGCCGCCTGGCCCCCCCTCGGCCCTCCTCCGTTGATACCTTTGCCGCAGTGCAGAGGGCAGTGACGATGTCAGAGGATTATAGGCCGATTTAAATGCTGTTTATTCTTATAAGCAACCGAGTCATGGCGATAATCCTCAACGGTCTGAACTTGTTCTGTTAGTGTCAAGTAAGACTAAATCTGACCACGACATAAGACCTTTGGCTCCATCTGCTCATATCTGATTAGGTTTTGACCGCGCTGGTCACGCGAGCTCGGTTAGCCGGCTATCCAAGGATGGCATACATTCCTTGGACTGCCTCCAGCCCGGTGTCGAGGTCCACCAGTTCCCCACTTGTGTGTGGGTGCCACCTGCGTATTTGGTTGAAGGGGATAGGTACAATAGGCTCGGGTCCACATACTGCCGTGCTTGAACCTCTTCTAGCAAGTTCGTCAGCTGCGTCGTTACCTAGCGATCCACTGTGTCCTTTTATCCATCGCAGTGTCACCTTGTTGCGGCTAGATACCGTTATTTGTTCTAGTGCATTGTGACATTCTAGTGTTAGCTTCGAGGTTATATATTTTTTCCGTAAGGATTGGAGAACTGAGGCGCTGTCTGAGAGTATACGTATGTGGGTGTCCGTAACTCTCCTGGATTCTAGGGCGTAGATCGCTTGTATGATGCTCACACACTCCGCCTGATAAACGGTGTTGAACATTCCCAGAGATCTGGATATATTTATGTTGAGGTCGTGTGAGAAGACTTCGACTCCGGTAACGGCGTCGGTCTATAATCCATCGGTGTATACTCTCATCTCTTTCGGGCCTGAGTAGTCATACTGTTCTTCTGTAAGTATTATGTGGGGCGCGCTTAATGGAAAACGACATCGCGACAGGCCCAGATGGAGATGGCGGGATGAGCTGGACTCCTTCAATAAAGATTGGTTCTTGGCAGCTCTAGACAGAGAGAGGGAGGCTTTTGCCCAGCAGTGGGACAATAATGGCTAGTAAAAAAATAAATTATTAATCATACTAGGCGCCAAAAACCACTGTATTATCGTCTATAACATTTGCAATAACAGATATGTTGCCATCACAAAGACAAAACGAATATATTATAATATGTATGTTTCATGTGCCTGAATGTAGAGGACGTACCCCATCCCTTCAAACTGTGTTTCACGAATATACCTACCTATATACTTACATATTTGTACGTCCATGTTGCAGTTAAACCTCATTTTCAGTTTTAACGTACTTCCTCCACAGAAAGTTTTTAAACCAACTTTAAAAAATGGAGGAGATTATGCATTCGACGAGTTTTTCTTTTTCGTGTATGTGCACCGATATCTCAGTGAATACTGGGCCGTTTTACGTGATTCCTTAGCATTGATAATAATATGTTTTTAATCCAGTTTATCCAAATTGATGCTGTTGTTATCTTCACATGGTAATTAGAAGTGATATACTTTGTGTGGGGTATTAAAACGATTTTTTTTAGCATACAACTTTTTACTTAAAAAACAACCGAGAACGTTGGCAATTTAACAAACAAACGAAACCGAATAAAAAAAAAATTCACTGGTATTCACTTTTTTTTAAAGTTGATTGTTTTTTTCGATTTGCCTTTAGTCCAATTTAACATAAACATTGAGACTTGATGCTTCTGTTTACATATCTACTGCTGTATTAAGCGGCAGCGCTTTATGTAAGCGAGCACGCCCCTTATGCCTGGAGGTTTTTATTTAGATATTTAGTTCTGTTTACGTTTAGTTTTTATTTTTTATTTCTGCTTGAGTAGAGTTCTCGATCTTTTTGGTTGGTACCTATATTGGCGTGTACTAGCTGACATATGGTATCATTTAAATTATATTTTGTGTCAAATTAATTAGCGCTTGACGTAAATTGACGTAATTTTAGTGGGCAAGTTTTTAATCACGTCTAAACTTGTATGGAGTACTGACAGGCGCTGATTAATTTGACAGGACTAAACTTAAAGTTATCTTCTGTCCTTTTCTTAATGAAATAGAAAGAAAAAGATGCACTGAACTTAAATTTAGTTTAGTTTGTGAACAAGGGAATCGGCACCAATGTATGAAATGTTAAACGAAAAAACTGTAACTAAACGAATCAAGAACTACAGGATGTGCTATCTCGCACATGTTCACAGGTGCCGCTAACTACACCTGCTACATGCAGTACCAGGCCAAAACCAAGAAAGTTGACCGACCTAATTACACATGAAATGACAGTCTAAAACAGGACATGACTTATTTCGACAAGGAAATCAATTTTTGGATGGACACGGCTGAAGATCGAAATAAGAGTAAGAAGACTTCTAGGGAGATTTACATGAACCCTTAAGGGCCTTAGTCCCGTTTAGTACCGTAAAACGGTCACTTTAAAAAGGAATCTTCTCATAAACGGCTTGATTAAGATTTGAAAAAAATATATGTTTGCTATAGATTCATGAAAAATATTTTTGAAACTGGATTTTTTCGTATGGCTAATACTTTAACCTTAAAAAAATATTTAGCAAAACGCTATTTTTAGCTAATATTCCCTACTACTTCTAAACGGCTTTGATGTTTGTAAATATTTTTACACTGAAAAATTGGTGATTAAAAGTACTACAAATTTGAAACTGCAAATGTAAATCAATCAATATTTGCAAAGAAAATGTCCCCAATTAGAGATAGAGGGTCAGAGGCGCTCTGCGCGGGACGCGGGCGGCAGTCGTGCGTTAGCACTGAGACGGGAAGGCTGTGTCGCTCGCTGCTCCGCTCCGGCTATCGTCGACTATGCGCATACGTATGTGTTAGTGCGAATGTTTACGAACTTATTGTATTAATGTGCGTTTATAGACTAGCTCGCGCTGCAGAGAGTCAATTCGATTGTGCGCGTAGGCGCTTTATTGTTGAGTATTTTTTATGTGCAACATTCTTAATACTTTTTTAAATTTACAAATTAACAATTTACAATATAAATTTAAAAAAAAAATGTAAATATAACATAACATCACGCCTGTATTCCCCAAAGGGTTAGGCAGAGGTGTACAGTCACGAGCAAATATGTATACACATAGCAAAATTAAAAAGCGATTTTCTCGTGGAATAACGTCTGCAACTTTATACCTATTTCATATTGGTATGGATTCCAAAATACTATGTTCATTACAGCATAATATTACAATCACAGTAGGAGAAAATCACTTTTTAAAGTTGCTAAGTGTATACATATTATTGCTCGTGACTGTATCTATAGTACACCCACATGTCGCCAGTTATGTTTAAGTCCCATGTAATAGGGGGCGAGCCTATTGCCAAAAATCCAGACTCCGGGCTGCTACTAAGCAATTCTAGAGGGAAAAACGCTATAGCACTTTGCCCGACCCGGGAATCGAACCCAGGACCTCATGGTCAGCAGTAACGCTACAACGGCGCAGTCGTTGACCTAAAATATTGTGCAAATAAATAAATAAAAATGGCAAGGCATATCAAGCACTGCAATCGGGACTATGAATGAGAATTAAAATTGATTGAATTTTAAAATGATAAGACTGTATTTTATAACCTCAAACAATTCCCATTTTGCGTCACACGTGATCTGTTCAATTTATATCATAACACGCGTGACTCCGGATTTTTAATTTGTCTGTCTGTGATGTCTTATTTATACCTTTTTAGTTGAATTTTTTGTCGTAGTTGGGTTTTAGTTTGTATAACTTTTATTTTTATTGAATTTTTTTTGGGGTTGGTTTTTTTGGGATTTTTTAATACGTATTTTTAAATGTGCTAATTTAACCCTTTCATTTTAGGTGTATATTGTGATTGACTTACGTAAAAAAATAAATCCTTATTATCAAAATGAAAGTCTTACCGGTTGGAGTGTAGCCTTTTAACCTACGGAGCGAGGATTTTTATTATTCGGGAAATAATAAAATTATGAAATACCCAATTTTATTGCAGTATCATATCGTAAGCTTGACCATGGCAAACATGTAGGTTCTGAGAAATATGGCCCTATGATGCACCTTTTCCAGTTAGGAGCTTTCGATTTTTTTTAAATAAAAATCTCTATATTTCCAAAGTGGTGGCTCGGATGAAAATCTTTTCTAGAAATAAATTGTTGTTCTAGTCGAAAACCATGAGATGGTGTAAAAAAAAACCAGAGATTTTTGGTTTTTCATGTTGACAAATAAAAAAAATTTTTTTTTTCTCAAATTCATGTTAGGATGCTGTTTGCACGGGGGTCACACAGGGGAGGTAAAATTTCGGTTATTTTTTGCCTAGGACGCACTGTTTTCGAGATATTTGAATTTTCGTTTTTTGCTTATTTCTATTCAAAAAAATATCCATAAATTTAATAAGTCCTCTGCCCCTAACGATACGCAAGCTGAAAAATCGACCGTCACTCAGCCGACGTTCGCACGGACGTAATAAAATCGTGGCGGGATTTTATCGCACACTGGATTTTGAACTCTCGGTGTTAAGCCGAGCGTTGAGAATCCAACGCGCTGGAACGCACTTTTATTTTTATCTGCTGTTAATTATATTGTGTGCTTTTTTTTTAGTCTGTGCTAAATAAATGTATTTTCTTTCTTTCTTTCTTCTTTCTTTCACTCTCGTCCCAGCACGTTGAAAAATCAAGTACACGAAAAAAAATAGCCGCGATTTTATTACGTCCGTGCGGACGTGGGCTTACTATTTTTTTGTTGTTTTTTTTTTAATTATTTTCCGAATATTTTAAGGCTCCGTGCACAAAATTCACTCGACAGAGTTTAGGTAAACTCTTGCGATGCAATGTTTGTGTGCACCGATCACACACACACGCCTAAACATTGAACGTAGTGACCGCTAAACAGTTTTGATCCTATAGATGGTATTTTGTTAAGTTACGTAGGTACGCATAAGAAACAAGTCTGGAATGTTTGTGTATATTCGTTTATGTTTATATTTATAACAATCAACATAAAAAAGCTATAAAAAAACATGTATTTCAGACAAAAAAGTCCATAGCCAAGGCAATTTGAGGTTGTTAGTAACAATAATTTCGCTTATGACTAATGTTAGTAACTAAAAGTAAAAAGAAGAAACTAGATACACCGTCTACCATCCGTCCGTCTTCGTTTTTTACTTTTTGTATGGAAAACATGAAAAATGATTACCTACATGTTGATTTCTATGGGTTTCATAAAGGGGGTCGAAATTTTCATTGTTTAGCGATAGGACACACCATTTTCGAGATATAAGCAAAAGAACAGAAAAAAGATACAATACAGTTTTTGCACCTGAATGAGTTTTAATTTAGTGAAAATGGCAATTTCGCTATTACGAATTTGACTTTTCACCTAAAATTTTGATTGGTGCCGATGCTCTTGTACACTGAACTAAACTAACTAAACTATCACTAAAATTCCTTACTTTTGCCTATGAGAATCAAAGCCATTCTGTAAAATAAAACCTCTAAATTTAAAAATAATTTTGACACGTGTAAATCGAATTTGATAATCGCGACTCCACACGTGACACCTAACCACGTGAATCTTTTTAGAGCCGGAGGTCCGCAGGGGGGCAGCCTCGACGTGTTTTATATGGAATTTTTCACTTTTTGTATGGAAAATAAGAAAAAATATTACTTCGTTCCAAAAATACTTCACTTATTGCTACTACAGCATATCAGCGCGGGCATGTCGGTGACGCGAACCCATAACTTTTTCCCACCCGGCAGGCAGACGTTGTCCTGCGACAACAGCGCCACGCTGGTCCAACTATAGATATAAACCATCCCAGTGACACAAAAACAATTTATAAACATCTAAATCAGTCAAGCCGTTTAGGATGGATAAGAAGAATTACGAACACACGTACACCATTATTTTATTTATTGCCAGGCGTGCAGAATTTTAATGTTCTTCAAAAACAAGCAAAGTACTTTAAAATAAAATGCGGATCAAAATGTGGTAGTCGATGTACAATTTCTGGAATATGTTAACATCAGACACGTGCGTGTGTGTGTGCGTGCTGCAACGCAGTGATACGTCCTCACACTGGGAAGGCCCGTTCGCTACTGACAGGATGAGTTTTCCGCGATCGTTTATATAGTTCACTTTGCTATTTATTTACGAAATGAAGTAATTGTTTATTTATAAAATAAAACTTAGATTATATTAAACGGTTAACTTAAGAGTAATATGTAATTTTTAAAATTTCTTAAAAGTGTTTCTAAGTATTAGAAAAAAATATTTATTTGTCTTGAAGTTTTCAGAAAGTTACGTTATTTCAAAATTTTTTTCTTCTGCTATATTTTGTATACAAGTTGAAAAAAGTGGTTCCTCTATGTACAAGTAGACCATAATTATAATGATATTGATGACATTTATTAATTTTCAAAATCTAAAGCAGTTTCTTCTAATGAAACGATTAAACGTCAGTCTCGCGTCATTTTTTGGAAAACTTGTTGCGAATTTTAGTGTTTTTCCACGAATCCTTAATTTATTTGAAAAATCCCTTTCCCCTATGTACAAGACAAAGAATTGGACTTTTCAAATCACAAAAGTTTTGTTTAAATTCTGGTCCCCTTTCTCACAACGAATGATCAAAATTTATCAAAATCAGTGATTTCATGCGGTGCGGCGGCACGGAGCCTTAAATGTTTTTTCTCTTTTCGATAAAATCGAACATAGAATATATTTTATTCTCCTTCGTTTTTCACATGATAGATGTTATTATAAGTTTACGTTATTATTATTATTAAGGGCCGACTTTTCAAGCCTCAGTTAAGTCGTTGAATAGTTATCTAGCATATGCAATTATTTGGCTGTTTATAAGGCGAATTAATATTTTCAATTTTTCAATCGTATAATAGCTGAAGAATAGTTTATCTGTGGTCTTTGTTAACCATCAACTTCACACTATCATGTGCAAGTGAAATGCACAGATACAGTATTCAACGTGTTAGACAAGAATAGGAACAAAACTTATGTTTGACATTTTGACATAATCATAACATAAAGACATAATCATCAGACACTGACTATCTGACTATTGAAAAATCCAGAATCATGATATCTATGGAATAAACGCTTTACGATTCTTTATCTGAGGATTGAAAAATCAGCTCTTAATAAAACATGAAATAAATAGCAACCGCATGACACTTGTATGAAAAATTCGAACCCAATTCTCTCTGCGGCGAACGACGAAAGAAAAAAAAAACATAAATAAATAAGCGCGAGAGAATGTGACAACCGGCGACGGCGGGCGTGTCTGAATAAAACCGGTTTATTCAGGTTAACACGAGTTTTAAAATTATGTTCTCTGTAACCAGTAACCAAAATTAATTAGATTTAGTCGAAACCGTTTTTGTTATTAACCGGTTAATCAATGACCGGTATTATAACGGTTTTAAGAACAATATAAACCGGTTTCAAGCCCTGGTCTATCTATAAAAAATATCAACCTTGCATCCACCATTCCCTTCTGGAATCGTAGGCAAAAACAGCGACCCACGTGTGCGTGTCTGCGCCCCTGCATATTCTTTGGCCGTCGTTTAAGTGTAGCGCGCCACCGCGAGCTTCCAAGGGTGGGGGTTTAGCTCCGCCCACATACGCAAGGTCAGTGAGCCTACTAATCACCTTAAACAGATAGCGGCGAGACCTCAGACGAAGACATTGGAAACAGCAAAGAGCAGATGCACCCTCTGGTGCATCTGATCTTTGCTGTTTCCAATGTCTTTGGCGGCGACATCGTCAAAAGATGCCCATCCATAGATAAATATCACCCGTCTCTCCATTATTCCATTGCCTACTCTCGGATGCATATCCGGTACGGCTCGCAAATCCTTCCATATCCGGAGGGCACGTCTTCCCTGTCATTACCGCTCCTCCCGGTCTACTACTTGATATGCAATGGTCTCTGTAGCCCCATGAAGCATGAGCTTCGAGGGCTAGAGCTACTCGATAAAGCAGACTGAAGCAGACTCGATAAATCGAACGATTTATACGATTTATCGAGTCTGGTTAAACCACGCTGGGGTCGGTGCATTTCAATCATTTACTATACTAGTGTTATTAGTGTGATCAGAACTAATATTGGGAGGTTCATGGTGTTAAGTTCAAAATTTAGAAAATGGCACTGATATAAGAACTTACCAGTTAGATAGTGGAAAATATTTTAACTGATAACAAAAATATTATCCGATGCCATTGATCGCTGTTGGTTCATTTTGCAGACTTTCAGTAATACAGAATCCTTGAATTATTTATTAGAGGAATCGCCATGAAACGGAAAAGGGGTTTAACTGTAACACTAATAATATCTACCTAACCGTAACGCGTATATCATATTTCTAAGCGTCGCCGCATTCTAAGCGATTAGTGGTCCAACCGCGTGGCCACCATCAGTTTTCTTCAGAAGAAAAGTTGCAGGTGATTCTTTAGACGAAGTTACAAAATCTTCCAATATTGAAACTTTATTTAACACAAATTATCAGCTTTACCAACATTAGCAGCAGGATTGTACGCAATGTAATGATGTTAACCCTCTTGAGGCTTTTAAATCTCGAATTAGTCCGAACAGCTTAATTAATTTATACAAAAAATTGCGTGTAGGCAATGTTCAACCGCAGTTAGTGACGGCATGCAGCAAGTCTCCAAATTCTAGCTGATCGCTTAGTGTGCGGCAGTACTTACACATCCCAGACAGAATTATCGATTGGTCCTGCGCGCTGCAGGATATAGGTGTGTTGTCCTTTGATTGAAATGCATTCAGTGCGCCCTCAGCCACGCTTCGGAGTGTCACGATTCTGACCTTCGGCTTGTATTTTCCCGTTTTATTGGATTTATTAAGGTAAGTGGTAGGAAGTGTGCTTTACATCATTTAATTACTGCAGAAAACAAGAACTGCGTAATTAAAATTCAGAATATTCAACCATTCAAATAACTCATGACTCCTTTTTTTGCGTGGTTATGGTTCCGCAAGTAAAAAGAAAAAAAAACGGAGTCCTTATAGGATCACTTCGTTGTCCGCCTGTCTGTGAAGTTTGCTTTATAATTATGTAAGTTCTGAATTAGAATAATTTTAAGAGTCGTCGTCTTTCTATCGTCCCTCAAAAATGTTTATCTCTGGTGATTTAACTATGATGTATCTCTTTGTGATTCCAAGGAGCTGTGTGTCAGTTGATCCTTCGAGTCGCCGCCGGGTCACCGACCACCTCTGAAGTAGGTACTTTTTAGTTATTTTACTTGTATCTAGAATCGTATGTACGGTCAACGCTCGTTAGTAGTAACACTTGAAGCACGAAAACCACCCTTATTGCTAAGACATAAAGGGACGTGTGATTGACTTAATATCATGTTTTGCAGATTGCTTAGTGATCGCAGTTTGTTGTTTTAGCAGACAGCAAATTCTCATAATTTAGGATACATTATCGTAGTTGATGTTGTAAAAGGAGTCCCTGATTTTAGCGCTTGTTATTGAAGACAAGTTGGTCTAGTGGTCGCAAGCGCTACCCACTGAGCATGAGGTTCTGGGTTCAATTCCCGAGTCGGGCAAAGTAATATAGGGTTATTTTCTCTGGAATTTCTCAGTAGCAACTCGAAGTCTCGGATTCATGCCCGGTTGATGGTAATAGGCTCTCGCCCCGTATTACAAATTACAATGGAACTTTAAATATAATTGGGTGGGGTGTACTGTAGGTACACCCGGCTACGCATCAAGATACATTTTCAATTTATGCTGATCTCGCATTGTATAGGATTTCCGTACAATGCGAGGTCAGCTTATTCTGGAAATGATGGCTTGATGTGTAGCCGTGTGTACACCTATGTATATTATAAAGTATGCATAAAATTACCTACATTACAAAGTTCATTAAATTGCGGGTTTTTTTTTCACCTCACAAAATTCTTTTTTTGTCAAAAATTAGTACTTCTTTCACTATAGTGTCAAGTTATTGATTAAAAGTCCAAGTATATTAATTCAATTGTTTGTTGTTTTCTATTCCGGTTGATCGAAAGATATACTCATCTTCTGCAAGACTAGCTTCTGCCCGCGACTTCGTTCGTGTGGAAGTCGTAACATAGGTACACAATATACTAACACAACAGCCACATTTTATAAAATTCCGTCTTCCCTCGATCCATCAGGTCGCATCGCATCGCTCGCTTGCGCTATTACCTATTTACTCCGTTTTCGCTTACCATTTTTTCTAACTTTTTCTTTTTGCTCGGCTCCTAGGGCCATTTGCTCACCGCCACGTCAACAGGACGTCAACGAGAACGAGATGATAAAAAAAAAACAAAATTCAAAATGTTTTATTTCACATAAACGTACATAGGCATTTATGAAACGTCAGAAGCGGGCAAGAAACTCCACGGTTACTCTTTTAAAAATAATTGGCTTTTGCAATATTTTCAAAAAACATAGCGAGAGGAAATGGGAAGCCGTCACCTCCATCTGCGAAGCAGTAATGCTCGCGAAGGAGGAGGCGGAACGCGTGAGGGAGAGGCAAATTTCGCGCCCTCGCGTCCCTAACCGCCGCAGGCGGAGACGCCCTGGGCGTCGGGAATCACGGGCAGATTTCCGGCCAACGTAGGCGCGGGCATGCGGACGGTGAGCATTGGTAGCTCGCCGTCAGATAAGGACCGAGTCGATGGCGCGTTGTGTTCCACGCGCACCTCAAAGAGATGTCAGCAGAATTGACGTGGTCCGCTAGGGCCAATGCCTGCCGGGGTTGCGAATAAGGCCGAAAGGGACATCGTGGCCCCCCGGCAACATGGCAACTGAAGGAACACGGGTGGGTTTTAGTCAGTAAGAGTCTGACACGCCCTCCCGCTCCACCCAGAGCGGGAGAAGTTATTTGATAATTTCCCACCCAAAAAAAAAGAAGATTAGTACGTTTAAAAACAAAGACCAAAAACTTCAGATTTGTTATATTAGTATTCCAGGGATTCAGTACACGATTCTGAACTCCCTACGTATGGAAAAGCAGATTAAAAAAAAAAAAAACCGACGAAAAATTTCAGAGTAGTGGGGTTCAGAATCATGTACTGAATTCATGGCAACTGTTTTCGCATCGATGTCCCTGCCACCCTGTAGACTGCGCAAGGAAGGTTCATACTTTCACAGTCAAGTCATCGATTTCCCTCCACTTTTTTGACCGTCTTATCAATCTTCTAAAATAAAGCATTCCTTTACAGGTCGTATATGAGCTAAGCCGCTAACAACCCGTGAAGACGCAGCTTCATTCCTGTCCTTGTCTCAACAACTCCAGCGAATAGGCTAAACCTAATCTAACAAGTTTAGAATCAGCTTTCACAGATTACTTATTTTGAATCAAAATAGGTAATCTGTGAAAGCTGGTTCTGTAGTTCGATGTGTTTCTTTGTGAATATTGCACGAAATATGGCGTCATCGATTTGGCTTATCGCAGACACTTTTACGGGTTACTTTGCGATTTGGCATGTCCCCGAATTGATGTTTAATACTACAAGGATTAGACAAAATGTTGGGGTTTCTATTTGTAAGTGTTTTACCCCAAAGACGGGTTAAAACTACTAACAGATAGGTCCCCTCTTGGTCAATGGAATCGTTCTTGCAACGTTGATAAAGCAAACACCTAAATGGGTTTGCAGTTCATCTTTCTTTAGAATCCCCTCGTCGTATGTTACGACACGCTCGGGTAAAGACGACACTGATTGCACCAATTTAAGTATTGATGTGATCAGTAAGCATTATTATGCAAAAAATTATATCTCTTTTTTTAAAACCGATTAAATTTAAAAAATGAGGTATTCACACGGAAATGAAATTATGACCGGATATGACATGGTGATAGTTACCTATGTATTTGTGTGTTTATACAAATGGATACGTAACTATCACTGGCGCGGATCCAAGGGGAGGGGTTCCGAGTACCCCCTCCCTCCAAAACAAACAAATGCTTTGTTTTGGAGTTTTTGGTCCTTGGTGACTTAGACTTGAATACGCGTCAGCACTTGTATATACCTATGTATAAATGTAAGTTATTTTATTGGTAGGTATCGCTGGTATGTATTAGAATAATAATTATAAAAAACACAATATTACAAATAATTATAAGATAAAAATATATTTACGTTTTTTTATTGAAAAGTACCCCTTGCCCAATGAACGAGATAAGATGTTTAAAGATCACTTCACCGTGGAATCCCCTTTAGGCGCTTCTGATCGGATGCTGGACGCTGACCCCGTGTGTGAAAACATCAGACTAAAAGAGAGTGCTAAGGATATACGAAAGATTTTGAAAAGTATGAAAGGTGGGAAATCGCCGGGACATGACGGGCTCAGCGTCGAACACCTACAAAATGCGGGGCCACACATCTCTAGACTTTTATCGATGTTTTTTAATCTGTGCATTGGACACTCCTACCTACCTAGTGAACTAACAAAAACAATACTTCCATAATAAAAAATAAGACGGGAGACAGCTCGGTCAAATCTAATTATAGGCCGATCTCACTGGCCACCGTGATTGCAAAGGCTTTAGACTAGACAGTGTGCTTGAGGCTGAGTTAACAGAGTTTATACACCTACATGATGCTCAGTTTGGTTTTCGTGCTGGACTTTCTACAGAGATATACGAGCCTAAAGCACACTGTTGAGTATTACACGAGTAGGAAAACGCACATTTATGCTTGTTATTTAGACCCCTCTAAAGCTTTTGACCTTGTTAATTATGATAAACTCTGGGATAAGCTTAAGGAAACTAATTTACTTGGTGAGTCTATTGCTATCCTGAAGTTTTGGTATCAGAGTCAGGTCAATTATGTAAAGTGGGCTGGCAACTTATCGGATCCATATGGACTACAATGTGGAGTAAGACAGGGTGGATTAACATCCCCAGTTTTATTTAATCTTTATACAAATGCGCTGTAATCGCTGAGCTAAGCAGCATGCATGTCGGCTGTCACATAGACAATATTTGTGTAAATAATCTGAGTTATGCAGACGACATGGTGCTGCTGAGCCCAACGATCAGTGGAATAAGGAATATAGTTAATGTGTGTGAGACGTACGCGGCTAGTCATGGCCTCAAATATAATGTCACAAAAAGTGAGCTCATGGTATTTAAAGCAGGTACCAAGTCACCAGATCAGGTTCCTCCCGTGGTTTTGAACGGAACACCCATGAAAGTGGTCAGCTGTTTTAAATATCAAGGGCATATAGTTACTGATCTCCTAAGCGATGATGAGGACATGGACAAGGAGCGTAGGGCACTGTCTATCAGAGCGAACATGATAGCCCACAGGCTTAAACGTTGTAATGCACAAGTGAAAATAATACTGTTCAGAGCGCATTGTACATCACTCTACACGTGCTGCTTGTGGGCTCATTATACGCAAAGATCATTCAGCGCCCTGCGCGTCCAATATAACAATACGTTCTGGGCGTTGATGGGGCTGCCTCGCTGGTGCAGTGCGTCGGGCATGTCCGCGGACGCACACGTTGACGGCTTTCACGCCGTGCTCCGAAAGCGATGCGCCGCGGCACTCGGCAGGTTGCACGCCAGCACCAACAGCATCCTGGCTGTGGCGGATAGGCTGGACACGCGTTACATCCAGCGGTTAATACCCACATTAGGAAATAAGTGTTTATAATGTTTTTAATTACTAACACGAGTTTCATAAGTTTTACTGTACTAACATTCTATAGATTTCAAAGTCAGTTTTTTTTTATGTGGTTCTTTTGATTTATGTGGTTCGTTATTATACCTATACCAATCTCGGGTGTATTTTATAAGGAATTAGGGTAAGGAAAGAAACAAATGTTTTCCTTGATGGGTGAAAGAAACAAATTTTTTTCTTGATTCTAATAATTGTGAGAATTAATATATACTTCAGGGGAAAACATTCACATTAGATAAATACCAAGTCATTTCTAAAAAACAAACATGAATTAATGTGTAATACTTTTTTGTTTCATTTAAAACTATCCCAGCCCACTTATGACCAGGGAACCTGATAAGCAACGCTCGAAGGGAGGTGAATAGTAATATAGTAATATGTTTTATTTGAAACTTTCCCAAGACCAATGAACGAGAGGAGGTAGCCTGCTATGGGTGTTACAGGGGTAGGGGTGGGTGGGTGTCCCACATCCTCATTATGCGTTCATTATGCACATTAAGAGAATACTCTTAAGCTAATCGGTGGTCATAATAATGACCACCGATTAGCTTTATACGCAAGACAGATATTAGCAATATAACAAGACGACCACGATTCGTAGCTGCATATTAGGAAAGCTTGACTCAGCCAAGTCTATGATCAGTATGCCTTCTTATGTTTTTCAACCTGCTGAATTGTGAGATAGTACTGACATGCTTGATTGTTTGTCATACAATACTCTCAGATTATTATATGCAATATTCACCATAATTGGGCAAGTCAAGACCTTGCCTTAACAAAAATACTTCATTTATACTTCTAGATGGTGGTGTAAGTTGTGTGAAGTCGTTTTGTAACTGAGCATTTTATGATGACGCTAAAGTAGCATATTATTACGAGACTAGCCAATAACAGTGTATTCGAATCTTAACAGATTGGCATGTAAATATGAGCTCGACTAGCCTTCCTCACGGCATGAACAATGATAAATGCTTGGGTTTTCTACAACAGCGGTGGCCATCATATTTAATTAACAGCACCAGGTAACTTTACGGTGTTGAAAAACGCTCTCAAGAAGGACGGCCGACTTTGTGGCCTGTAACGGTACCACTTGTTTAGGAAATGCAAGTTTTAGAGAATATGTCATTCCGTGGCAACTACTCGCCGGTCATCAAGGTAGTAACTTTGCCCTTACACGCGGCAATCTGTAGACACGCGTGGGTCGGCTGTACTAGTTGGGTTATCTGTAGGGTAGACACAGACCGCCGCGAGGGTCACACGCAAATGTCTCCAAGTCGACTCTGTAATAAATCATTAATATTAATTTACCAAAAAGTAAGAAAATGTTTGCTACTGGCAACACCTTAGCGACAGTGGCGTCACCACTCTTTTCACAGCAAACTTCGGCAGTCGAGTGAAGTACGCAATTAGTGCTGCCCTCTTCTGCCATTTATGCAAAACTAACGATGACTCGTGCGCTGTGTTCACACCGGTGCAGCGGTGCGCAGACTGCCATCACGGTCGCAAGATGGCATGAATGAATAGTTCCCTATCTACCAGCCTTCTATAATTACATAACTAGTTGCATCATATAGCACACTGCGGATTATCGACCGTAATTCGAGACCTGCGTGCTGCAGCAGGTCGGTGGGCGTTGCAGCACCTCCACTATGCACTGTCCGGCACCGCCATCGCCGTGCCGCATTGCGCCTCTGACCTCCGAACTGAGCGGCACGATTAACAGCCAGTTCTCACAACCGCGCCTTCATTGGTGATTGAAGAAGGTAAGTGTTTTCATTTAGTTTGGCCTTCTTACTTAGAGCTGGGAAAATGTTTTGCAGTAAAATTGCTGGCTGGTTTTCACTTGAAATGATTAGGCCCATCACTCCCCTGAACCTTAGTTGTTGGAAGTAGGTACTTGCTTTAGTTCATCTCCAGCATTAAGAACTAAGAAACCAATTAATTGTTTAACATACTCCCCCCTTACCTTCAGACCTCTTAGTCGCACTGGTTCTTTGGTGGAAGTGTTTGCTTTAGTTCATCTTTCTTGTTAAAAACTTATTTAACATCAAAATGAATGATCGGTTCTCGCCAAAGTCGTAAATTTTACCCCCCATGTCCTCACCTTGACTGCATCAGAGCATTGTGTCAATTTGAATCCCTGGTTCCAGTAGTTAATGAACTTCTGTTATCTACGCTTTGGTTTTCTGTAATATTGGCGTAATTATAATATTTGGTTTTTCTTTCCTCGGTAGATACCATCGCGTCCTCGCTTCGCCGCCGCTGCTGCGTGTCGTGCGGAGCGGGGAGAGCTGGTCCTTCGAGTCACCGGAACTCCGGAATAAATTGTAAGTAGTGTTTTTTTTAATTCGTTCTTTTTATTTCGTAGGACTGAGCACTTTGACGTACTGCGTCCTTCATTTTATATTTCCGCAGTGATTTTTTTTAAATTTAATAGCTCCTTCCAACATGGAAATGAATTAATGATTGCAGTGTAACAAAGACGGGTTCTGAACTCATCCTCTTCTATAACAGCTAGCGGTTATGTAAAACAGCGAATTCGACAATCCATTATGCGACATATATACAAGGTTTAAATAATAATAATACCAGCCTATTATTGTCCTACTGCAGGGCAAAGATGAAACCAGCGATATAGTATTTATTAATAAGATCAAGCAAATATTAATTAAAAAAGCATACTACACAATAAACGAATACATACATGACAAAAAAATTGATTTAATACAAACAGACACCATACATAGTTAGTCGTATAAATACATTAATATATACATGGATAAATATTATAATAATTATTATGTTTTAACTTGTTTTTTTTTTAATTTTATTTTAATTTGAATTTTATTTTAATTGATTTTGTATTTTAAGAATCAATTTTATACCTTTTGCTGTGCCCTACAGGGTCCGTAATTGTACCTTAGCTTTAAGCCATTAATTGTAACACCTATGCACATTATGGAATGCAAATAAATATGAATAAGATTTCTTCTCATTCATACAAGGTTTAACCGATCATTTTTCTTTCGCAGGTTTCGTGATGATGTGGCTTCATTGCCGCCCAAGTCTCAACCTCTCTGGCTAAAAGGCCACTAAACCAAATGGACTCGCCACATTCAGCTTTCACAGATTATTTATCTCTACAAAATAAGTAATCTCTGAAAGCTGATTATCTGCGATTGTTGTAGCGATCTTTCAGATGAAAATGTCATCAAATCGGGCTAAAAGGCTGATTGCAAATGCTTTTATCAGTTACTTTGCGATTTAGTCCTCGATTTGATTGCATGGACTAGACAAAATACTGGGGTCATTATTTGTATGTATTTTTACCCGGACTTTTTTGCAGGTAAAAACTCTTAACAAATACGGACCCCTCTTGGTCAACGGAATCGTTCTAACAACTTTTATAAAGCAAACACCTAAGTGGGTTTGTAGTTCATCTTTCTTTAGAATCCCCTCGTCGTATGTTACGACACGCTCGGGTAAAGACGACACTGATTGCAACAATTTAAGTTTTGATACGATAAGTATGCATTAAATGCAAAAACCATACCTCAATTTTGAAACCTAGTCTTGAGAAAAATTTGTAAATCACACGGATATGAAATCATGACCGGATATGACATGTTTGTCTATGCAAATAGATAACTATGACTGGCGCGGACCCAAGGGGAGGGGTTCTGAGTTCCCCCTCCCTCCAAAACAAACAAATGCTTTGTTTTGGAGTTTTCGGTCCTTGTGACTTGAGACTTGGATACGCGCCTGATATTCATTATAATAGTTATTATGTTTGAATATGGAATATAAGTATTAATATTGGGATATGCTAATGTTCTTAAATAAGGTAATTTAAGGAATCTCTGGTGTATCTTAAGGAAAAACAGTCTACTAGGTACCAAGTCAAGCTAAACACTTAATTAATTGTACATAATGTTGTTGTTTTATTTGAAACTTACCCCATCCCATGAGCAATGACGGTATTAACTATGTTCGAAGGGAGATGACCAGAGATGGTTGTAGACAGAAAAACTTCAGCATCCTCATTACGCGTTCAAGCAGTAACAGCCGCTCGGTTCGATCCATCAGGTTAAGTTACGCTTGCCGGGGTTGGTCTGTGGATGGGTGACCATCTTAACATACCGAGACTCCTCCGTGCCTCGGAAAGCACGTTAAGCCGATGGTCCCGGCTGTAAATCGTGGATCTTTGACAGTCGTTACGACTCGTCAGAAGCCCGAAAGTCTGACAACCAGTCTTACCAAGGGGTACTTATCGTATTACACAGTTACCGGGTCGTGGAGGTCAAATAGGCAGTCGCTCCATGTAAAATATGATATTTAGCTGCATCCGGTTAGACTGAAAGCCGACCCCAACGTAGTTGGGAAAAGGCTAGGCAGAGACGAGATCCTCATTATGCGCTCATCATTGCAATATCTGTTAACCTACTTGGGTGATTATGGCGTTCCCATTAATTTCGCAAACCACATGGTAATCCTTTCAGCATTGCTTTTTTTATTCAGAAAGGATTATCATTGGTTCTGGAAAATGTACTCATAAGAAGATACCACTCGCTGTTTCTTTTTCACTGTTTTTCATTAGACATTGACGAATAAAGACCAAAGGGAGAGGAACACCAAAAGAAAAATGCATGGATTGCGTGTGTAAGGTGAAGGATAATATGAAAGAAAAAGGAGTGAATGATAGAGTGAAGGCTGACAGGGAAGAATGGAAAGATTCATTAAACTTGCTACGCCGACCCCGTAATATGGGACAAGGGCAAGAAGTTGATGATGATAAATAAATAGATTTATGAATCAGATGCTAATCCGAACGGGTAAGATCTTGATCTGCATCTCACCTGATGGTAAGTGATGATCAGGTCGACGGTGGAAGCGAGCTTCACCCGGAATCCTCAACCACAGAGGAACTGGCTATCTTACCTCTAACTGCCGAAACACAACAATGCTGTTAACATTGTTGTTATGGTGATAGGCTCAGATAAGATGGTAGTAGCCAGGCGGAATTAGAACAAGCAGTACTACCAACCAAACAGAGCAGAACATTTTGCCCTCACTGGGAATCGAACCCGGGACCTCTGGGTCTGAGATACCTTGGTCTATGATGTTTTCAGAAATGGGTAGGTAGGAATTGTAAGAACAAGGCGCATTTCTAAAAAATCTCGAGGTCGGCTACTTTTACTAGATTTAATCGTCGACTGTCTAACAATTATAAATTATAGACAAAGATTAGAAGAGAGAGGACTTTGTTGAGCAACGCTTTCGTAATAGACAACTGCAAATGACGGTCGTCAGGGAGTATTATTAAAAATGGCTTCGCTTTTAAAGCCAAACGGTGGTCGTTATTGCAATGATGAGCGCATAAAGAGGATATCGACCCCAACGTAGTTGGGAAAAGGCTAGGCAGAGGCCTAGCCTTTTCCCAACTACGTTGGGGTCGACTTCCAGTCTAACCAGATGCAGCTAAATATCATATTTTACATGGAGCAACTGCCTTTCTGACCTCCACAACCCGGTAACTGTGTAATACGATAAATACCCCTTGGTAAGACTGGTTGTCAGACTTTCGGGCTTCTGACGAGTCGTAACGACTGTCAAAGATCTACGATTGACAGCCGGGACCATCGGCTTAGCGTGCTTTCCGAGGCACGGAGGAGCCTCGGTATATTAAGATGGTCACTCATCCACAGACCAACCCCGGCAAGCGTAAATTAAAATGATGGATCGAACCGAGCGGCTGTTACTACTTGAGCGCGTAATGAGGATGCTGAAGTTTTTCTATCTACAACCATTTCTGGTCATCTCCCTTCGAACATAGTTAATGGTGCCGATTCCCTTGTTCACAAACTAAACTAAATTTAAGTTCAGTGCATCTTTTTCTTTCTATTTCATTAAGAAAAGGACAGAAGATAAATTTTAGTTTAGTTCTGTCAAATTAATCAGCGCTTGACGTAAATTGACGTAATTTTAGTCGGCAAGTTTTTAATCACGTCTAAACTTGTATGGAGAGTGACAGGCGCTGATTAATTTGACAGGACTAAACTAAAATTTATCTTTTGTCCTTTTCTTATTGAAATAGAAAGAAAAAGATGCACTGAACTTAAATTTAGTTTAGTTTGTGAACAAGGGAATCGGCACCAATACCGTTTATTGCTCATGGGATGGGGTAAGTTTCAAATAAAACAACAACATTATGTACAATTAATTAAGTGTTTGCTTGACTTGGTACCTAGTAGACTGTTTTTCCTTAAGATACACCAGAGATTCCTTAAATTACCTTATTTAAGAACATTAGCATATCCCAATATTAATACTTATATTCCATATTCAAACATAATAACTATTATAATGAATATCAGGCGCGTATCCAAGTCTCAAGTCACAAGGACCGAAAACTCCAAAACAAATCATTTGTTTGTTTTGGAGGGTGGGGGAACTCAGAACCCCTCCCCTTGGGTCCGCACCAGTCATAGTTATCTATTTGCATAGACAAACATGTCATATCCGGTCATGATTTCATATCCGTGTGATTTACAAATTTATCTCAAGACTAGGTTTCAAAATTGAGGTATGGTTTTTGCATTTAATGCATACTTATCGTATCAAAACTTAAATTGTTGCAATCAGTGTCGTCTTTACCCGAGCGTGTCGTAACATACGACGAGGGGATTCTAAAGAAAGATGAACTACAAACCCACTTAGGTGTTTGCTTTATAAAAGTTGTTAGAACGATTCCGTTGACCAAGAGGGGTCCATATTTGTTAAGAGTTTTTATCTGGAAACAATTCCGAGGAAAAACACATACAAATAATGACCCCAGTATTTTGTCTAGTCCATCTAATCAAATCGAGGACTAAATCGCAAATTAACTGATGAAAGCATTTGCGTTCAGCCCTTTAGCCCGATTTGAAGACATTATCATCTGAAAGATCGCTACAACAATCGCAAATAATCAGCTTTCAGAGATTGCTGATTTTGTAGAAATAAATAATCTGTGAAAGCTGATTGTGGCGAGTCGTAGTAGCCTTTTAGCTGGAGAGGTTGAAACTTGGGCGGCAATGAAGTCACATCATCACGAAACCTGCAAAAGAAAATGATTATGTTACAGCTGTTTTACATAACGGAGCTGTTTTGTAAAACGCCTAGCGGTGTGTATAAAGTGGATAGTTATGGGTGACAAAGGGATTATAGAAGATGAGTTCTGAACCATCTTTGTTACACTGCGATCATCAATCGATTTCCATGTTGGAAAGAGTTATTTAGTAAAAAAAAAATGGCTACGGAAACTTAAAATAAAGGACACAGTACGTCAAAGTGCTCAGTCCTACGAAATAAAAAGAACGAATTAAAAAAGACACTACTTACAATTTATTCCGGAGTTCCGGTGACTCGAAGGACCAGCTCTCCCCGCTCCGCACGACACGCAGCAGCGGCGGCGAAGCGAGGACGCGATGGTATCTACCGAAGAAAGAAAAACCAAATATTATAATTACGCCAATGTAACAGAAAACCAAAGCGTAGAAAACAGGAGTTCATTAACTACTGGAACCAGGGATTCAAATTGACACAATGCTCTGATGCAGTCAAGGTGAGGGCATGGGGGGTAAAATTTATGACTTTGGGGAGAACCGATCATTCATTTTGATGTTTAATAACTTTTTAACAAGAAAGATGAACTAAAGCAAACACTTCCACCAAAGAACCAGTACGTCTAAGAGGTATTAGGGTAAGGGGGGAGTATAATTTCAGACTCTCGAAAGATCAATAGATCATTTTGATGTTAAACAATTAGTTTCTTAGTTCTTAATGTTAGAGATGAACTAAAGCAAGTACCTACTCCAACAACCAAGGTTCAGGAGAGTGATGGGCCTAATCATTTCAAGTGAAGTTGAAGTATCTAAAACCAGTTATTTTACTGCAAAACACTTTCCCAGCTCTAAGTAAGAAGGCCAAACTAAATGAAAACACTTACCTTCTTCAATCACCAAGGAAGTCGCGGATGTGAGGACTGGCTGGTAAATCGTGCCACTCAGTTCGGTGGTCGGAAGCGCAGTACGGCACGGCGGTGGCGGCGCCGGACGGTGGAGACGGAGGTGCTGCAACGCCCACCGACCTGCTGCAGCACGCATGTCTCGAAAAACGGTCGATAATCCGCAGTGTGCTATATGATGCAACTAGTTATGTAATTATAGAAGGTTGGTATGTAGGGAACTATTCATTCGTGCCATCTTGCGACCGCGATGGCAGTCTGCGCACCGCTGCACCGGTGTGAACACAGCGCATGAGTCTTCATTAGTTTTGCATAAATGGCAGAAGAGGGCAACACTAATTGCGTACTTCACTCGACTGCCGAAGTTTGCTGCGAAAAGAATGGTGACGCCACTGTCGCTAAGGTGTTGCCAGTATCAACTATTTTCTTACATTTTGGTAAATTAATATTGATGATTATTTTATTACAGAGTCCACTTGGAGACATTTGTGTGTAACCCTCGTGGCGGTCTATGTGTACCCCCTACAGATAACCCAACTCACCACCCAACCAGTAGAGCCGAACCACGAGAGTATACAGATTGCAGTGTGTAAGGGCAAAGTTACTACCTCGATGACCGGCTAGTAGTTGCCACGGAATGACATATTCTCTAAAGCTCTTATTTCCTAAGCAAGTGGTGCCGTTGCAGGCCACAAAGTCGGTCGTCATTCTTGACAGCGTTTTCCGACACCGTAAAGTTAACCACCTGGTGCCGTCAATTAAATATGGCGGCCACCGATGTTGTAGAAAACCCAAGCATTTATCATTGTTCATGCTGATGAGGAAGGCTGGTTGAGCTCAGCTCTCGAAAATGCTACTTTAGCGTCATCTTATAAATGCTCAGTGACTTGTAACAAAACGACTTCAAACAAATGACACCACCATCTAGAAGTATAAAGTATTTTTGATAAGGCAAGATCTTGCCCAGTATATGGTGAATATTGGATATAATATTATCTGAGAGTATTGTAGGACAAACAATCAAGCATGTCAGTACTATCTTACAATTCAGCAAGGTTGAAAACATAAGAAGGCATACAGGACTTGGCTGAGTTAGGCTTTCCTAATATGCAGCTACGTATCATGGTCGTCTTGTTATCTGTCTTGCTTATAAAGCTAATCGGTGGTCATAATACTGTTAATGTGCATAATGAGCTTACAATGAGGATGCTGGTGACTTCCTGCGACTCCCATAGCAGGCTACCTCCTTACAAGCATTGCTCATCTCGTTCGTTGGTCATGGGATAGTTTCAAATAAAACAAAAAAGTATTACATTTTAATTCATGTTTATTTATAGAAATGACTTGGTATCTTGGTAGGTACTTATCTAGTGTGAAAGTTTTTCCCTAATTATTATTAGAAACCCCAACAACGAAAAAAATTGTTCTTTTCCTTACCTAATTCCTTAAAATACACCAGAGTTGCCTTACATTATCTCGTTTGACAACATTAGCATATCCCAATAGAAGTATCTCAATTTAAACATCTCAATGAATATCAGGCGCGTATCCAAGTCTTAAGCCACCAAGGACCAAAACTTCAAAACGAAGCATTTGTTTGTTTTGGAGGGAGGGGGTACTCAGACCCCTCCCCTTGGATCCGCGCCTGTCATAGTTATCTATTTGCATAGACACTCATGTCATATCCGGTCATAATTTCATATCCGTGTGCTTATCTTATTTATCAAAGTTGGAACTGATTAATTAATATTGCTGAGATAAGTTTTTTGTGCAAATAAATGCATGTTGATCACACTGTATGTTGATGCAATCAGTGAAGTCGTTACCCGAGCGTGTCGTAATACGACTGGGGGATTTTGAAGAAAGATGAACAGCAAATGCGTTTTGGTATTGACATTAAAAAACGTTGCAAGAACGATTCCTTTGGCCAAGTGAGGTAATTATTTGTTAAGAGTTTTTACAAGGGATTGACCACGGGGAAAAACACCAACAAGTAAAAACCTCAGAATTATGTCTGAATTGAGTCATCAAATTGGGGGCTAAATCACAAAGTTACTCATAAGAGCAGTTGCGTTTAGCCAATTAGCCCGATTTAATGAGATTAGCATCTGATAGATGGCTACAATATTAGACGACATATTATTTTCCTGCAACAACGCGTTCCAGGAAATCAGCTTTCACAGATTACTTATTTTGTGAAAATAAATAATCTGTGAAAGCTGATTCTGACAAGATAAGTTGGTTTAGCCTATTAGCCGGAGAGGATGACACTTGGTCGGTGTGAGTGAAGCTGCATCTTCACGGGGACCTGGAAAAGTAAAAAAAAACTTTCTTTAAACCTTTCTTGCTAAGTACCAAGAAATCTATGTTTAATCTATGGGAGAACTATAACTATGAAGACTTTGATGTCTAGTCCTGATTTTAAGACGACAGTCATCAGTCGGAAAGAAAAAAAGAGAGCCATTTATTGTAAAAGATGGGTGTCGCTGGTGAAAAGGGATTTTTGAAGGGATGAGTAGCAGAACAGAATCCTCTAGTGTTACTATTAAGGTTTGTGTCTTTTTTGTCATCCGCTCCTAAACTTTCTTAAAAAAAGAAGGTATTCATTAAATAGCTATGTGTTCCGCTGTACACTGCTGGGTTGTGGAGGACCGATAGGCAGTAGCTCCATGTAAAATACTGGTATTCAGCTGGATCCAGTAAGACTGAAAGCCGTCGCCAACATAGCTAGGAAAAACAAAATGCTAAACATATTGATTGGGTGCCATTGTACAGCATTTAGAATCACGAAGTGCTTCTTTTATTCGTTCTGGCTGCTGAGTACTTCCGAGTAAACTGTCGTTCAACGAAACAACTTAAGACAGGTCGTTGCTGGAATTGAAAGCACCAAATCAAACAACTTACAATTTGGGAGTTTCGGTGACTCGAAGGACCAGCTTTCCCCGCCCCGCACGACACGCAGCAGCGGCGGCGAAGCGAGGACGCGCTGGTATCTACCGAAGAAAGAAAAACCAGGTTTTAAAAAGTGTCAAATCGTAGAAATCAAGAGTTGATTAATTGGCATACTGAAACTAAGGATCAGGTTGACAATGTTATGTTGCAGTTAGGTGGTTCTGTAATACGGGCCTTAGTTCCTTAACAAGAAGGATGAACTAAAGCGAACACTTCCACCAAAGATCGAGGACGGTTCAGAGGTGTGCGTAAGGGGGTTATCATTTCTGATCCTCAAAAAATCAATAATTCATTTTGATATTAAACAATTTGTTTCTTAGTTCTTGATAGAAGAGATGAACTAAAGCAAGTACTTCTACCAAAGAAGCAAGGTTTAGAGGTGTGATCCTTGTCCTTCCTTCTTGTCCCTCCTTTATCCTAATAATTTGTAGTCTAGTTAAACTAAAACCACTGAATAATTTACCGTAAAACTCTATCTCAGCTCTAATAAGAAGGCTAAACACTTACCTTCTCAAATCACCAAGGAAGTCGCGGATGTGAGGACTGGCTGGTAAATCGTGCCGCTCAGTTCGGTGGCTGGAGGCCCAGTGCGGCACGGCGGTGGCGGCGCCGGATGGTGCATAGCGAAGATGGTGCAACGCCCACCGACTTACTGCAGCGCGCAGGCTCGAGTACCGGTCGATAATCCGCAGTGTGCTATATAATGCAAGTCTATTTAGTTGTAGAAACATGCCGAAATATAGTAAGCTAGTGCTTCCGCCCTATAATTTACGACAGCGCCACTCTTCACACGGGGGGTAAATTTAAAAATGGTGCCAAGTAATGGGCAGCATATTTCTTATAGTTATATCATTCATACTGTAGCGGTTACACCGCCACATACGAACTACGCGTCAAAGACATGACGTCACACAAATCCTGCATCGCGCAGTTAGAGTTTACCGAGCGATCGACATAGATACAAGATTTCAACTTCAAACCGACGGGCAATTGCCCGCCAGACACAACACCCGACTGGTCGGAGGATCCTCCCTTTTCTATGGTGGATGAGTGAACTTTACACTCTGTTCCTCATGCCACCAAATTGGTGACCCCGACGTGATGAACGTCAACGCAGCCTTCGTGCAAATACTTCGGCGTGACGTCATCATCATCATCACTCCCGCAAGCTTTCGTGAGGCGACTCACACAGCCGGCCAGCATCCACAGTTTCAACAGGTATCCTGACCACCAGCATGCAGCGAACGCGCATTCCTGGTCATCACCCTCAGCCTCATCACCCCGACTCACTGGGGAATCAACGCTGTCAGCCTCATCACCCCGACTCACTGGGGAATCACCACAGACAGTTCCGACTCACCGCGAACTATGTGGCACCCGGTTCCGACTCACTGGAACCAGAGCTGGCACCGTGAAGCATCGCAAGATACGAGACTCAGCCCACTATCGACCTCCGGTCTCCGGAGGGGAGTGATGTAGCGGTTACACCGCCACATACGAACTACGCATCAAAGACATGACGTCACACAAATCCTGCATCGCGCAGTTAGAGTTTACCGAGCGATCGACATAGATACAAGATTTCAACTTCAAACCGACGGGCAGTTGCCTGCCAGACAGAACACCCGTCTGGTCGGAGGATCCTGCCTTTTCTATGGTGGATGAGTTAACTTTACACCCTGTTCCTCATGCCACTAAAATACTACTAACGCTAATCCATTTTCCGATACTTCTAGTCTGTTGCTGTCTGTCACTGATAGTTATACAATAATAGTTATATAATATCCATACGTAATTAGAAGAATGAATGAAAGGCGACTAACAAAATGTATTTACAAGGCTGATGTAAAGGGAAAGGCCGGTCGGGGACGCCCTAGGAGGATATATACTGACCTTATTGGTGATGTTCTTCAGAAAAGCCAGGTGCGTAGTACTCGCAACCGGCGTGCGTGTATGACCAGATGTATGAACGTAAACGAGGTAAAAGCAGGTGGCGTTCTGTAGTTTTTGCCTACCCCCATGGGAAAAAGGCGTCTAAAAGCTTGTGTTCACCATGCAGAGCGTAGGTCTTGATCCAGACTCCGATGGTGCTTATAGATTTTTCAAATTCCGTAAGTACTTATTAGTAGAAGCTAGGTAGGGCACCAGAAAACTTAGGATACTCTAATCTTCTAGTAGGTGGTCTTCTTATCCATATACTTTGCCTAATACATATGTTATAACCAGTAGTTCTGCGAACAGTAGACCTCGCGAGCACAAACTTTTTGCAACATTTAATATACAGGGTGGCAGGGACATCGACGCGAAAACTGTTACCATGGATTCAGTACATGATTCTGAACCGGCGGAATAACCGCTGCGATAAAAGAAAAATAAAATGCGTAAGAATCGTTTAAAACAAAAGGGGAATAATATTTTGTGAAAAAGTAATAGTGTAATGTGTTTTATTAGGTAATACATAATGTGTTTTATTTTTGGAGACAATAAGGTGGTAAGTATACATTCAGATATAAAAATAATTCCTAAAACATAGGGGGCTTTTTAGCTAACAAGACCTCGAGCTTTGAAATGAGGGTTTATTTATTTATTTATTTAGACTTTATTGTACACCACAAAATACATAACAAAAAATAAATCAAACTGTACAAAATATATAATGGGCGACCTTATCGCTTTCCGCGATCTCTTCCAGGCAACCTTGGAATGGACAGTGATTAACCTTTTTTTTTTGGTTGGAAAATTATCAAATAACTTCTCCCGCTCTGGGCGGAGCGGAATGGCATGTCAGACTATTACTGACTAAAACCCACCCGTGTTCCTTCGGTCGCCCTGTTGCCGGGGGCCACGATCTCCCTATCGGTTTTCTTCGCACCTCCTGCAGACATCGGCCCTAGCAGACCCCGTGAATTCTGCTGACATCTCTTTGAGGCGCGCGTGGAACACAAAGCGCCGTCGACCCGGGCTTGGTCCTTATCGGACGGCGAGCTACCCATAGCTCACCGTCCGTAAGCCCGCGCCTACGGTGGCCGGAAATCGGCTCGCGATTCACGACGTCCAGGGCGTCTCCTGCTCTAGGGCGTCCTCTCCTGCAACAGTGATTTGCCTGGACATAAAATGGGGCCTCGTTGGTGCAAATAATAAGTACTAGTATAGATACACAGGGTTTCCATATAAACAAAAGTTTTGGACACTAGCTAGTTGCTGTTAATTAGTTATTTTCAACTCTACTATCGCAAAAAGTTAAGTACACAATTATAAAGCAACACAAATATTCAAAGTTTAATAAACAAAACAATTTTTTTTGTTTTGTACTATAACATAAATGACTAGAGCTCTGCTGACTAACTTTTGCAGGTCTTATGTAAGTCACTTACGAGAGTGCACTTCTAAAAAAACGCCCTAAATTATGAATAGGTAGACATTCATAATCTAATAATTTAAATCTTAGTTTTTATTTTACATTCATTAAAATGCTTATATACTCGTACAATACAAATTAAACAAAACAAAAAATATTAACAAAAAAATAAATTAGCTAGCGAAATCCCGTAGATATGATGGGTATCCATCATGTGAAAAATTGCACGGTTTTCGTACCCATTTTTGGGTGCATCCTTTGATGGCCTTTTTTTTTTTGGATGGGAAACTATCAAATAACTCCCGCTCTGGGCGGAGCGGGAGGGCGTGTCAGACTCTTACTGACTAAAACCCACCCGTGTTCCTTCGGTTGCCCTGTTGCCGGGGGCCACGATGTCCCTATCGGTTTTCTTCGAACCCCCGGCAGGCATTGGCCCTAGCGGACCCCGTCAATTCTGCTGACCTATTAAGGTCTACTTTTTCGTAAGATATCCAAAAAACAAAAGTATATTAGGTATCTACTGCTTGATCGGAGTCTCGGTGCGTTTTTTTCACTGCAGTCCGTGGAACTTCGTATATCTCTTTGCGATAGTGTGGTAGACTCATCGCTAAACTGCAGTAGGAGGCCCACTGTGAATTAATCACATGCGTTTTTTTTGAAGGGATGCACCCAAATTATTTGGGGTACGAAAAATGTATATGCATTTTTTTTCTCGCCTGTGCGCGGACCCGTGGCTGCATTTGTTATACCGTACTACAAAAAACGCACCCGCACCACATTCCACCGCACCGCAGTGCACGCTAGCCCTTAGACCCCTCTCCCAGATAATGCAGAGCACTGATCGTACTGTACCTGTACAAAAAATTAATATGCAGCACGTATATCACATTCGGGAATATTGAACGGACCTGCGCATTGCAGCCAGGACTTGCCCTTTACTGCATACAGTCCGCCATTAGTCACGGTGACGGAGTTTCTGTGTTCGTGATTCTTATCGCCATTTCCTGATCACCTATTCCTGAAAAGGTATGTTTTTCTTTTATTTTATAGCTTAATTAGATGTTGATTGTTTGAACGAAACGTGAACGTGAAGGGGAACGTGGAAGACTAAAATAAATCTGGTCAATTACATTTATCCTTGTTTTTTACTCTAATTGATTTTAGCGGCCATGCTTTCTTTTCGAGCGTAATGTCCCAATGATTAAATAAAAAATACGCTGTCATTTACCCTTTCTATTCATAAAAGTATCATTTTCGTAAAATTCATAAGACACACCTACCTAATTATTTATTTGTGTTTTCAGGCGTGGTGTTGCTGTGTGGTGTGCGGTGTTCACGCTGCGGGCGGCGTGTGCTGCGCCTCCTAAGTGAGTCCAACTGGTTCTTCGTGTCATCACCAGGACCACCTACCTAGCCTGCGCTTAGGGTGGGTACTTTGTTTTATTACTATATGTAAGTAGGGTTGCCAACCCTACTATAATAATATAGTATCCTGCCATATTAGAGGCCTAAATACTATATTTCTAAAGAAAAAATATAGTAGGCGAAACAACAATATTTTTATTTCAATACAAAATGGCGAAATGATCGCAACAACGTCAATATTAATCTCATAAAAGCTGTATTAATGGTATTTTGTAACCAGAGAGTAAAAATAGATACCTATGAGACATTTAAAAAAACCTATTAATAAAGGTTCATTGTAGCAAAAACTATGCCTTTAAAGAATATAAATGTTTTTGAATCATACCTACAAAATTTTGTAATCCTTAATATTATAAATGCGAAAGTAAGTTTGTTTGTTACGCCTTCACGCTAAAACGGCTGATCGGATTTGGATGAAATTTGGCACATATATAGATGATGCCCTGGAAAAGAACATATGATACTTTTTTTTTCCCACGGGATCGAGATTTATGCGGGTGAAACCGCGGGGCGCAGCTAGTAATAAATAAATAAATAATTTTTCATCTATACTATTTACCCATACTAATACTATATTATATACTATTATCTCATCATCTGTTACGACTCATTGAGGTGGATAACAATTAAAATTCTATTGTGTCTCGTTAATGACAATTGAAAGGTTAAAAAGAGGTAAAATTTGTTTGTTTGTTAGTAAGTTTGTATGTAGGGCTAATCTACGAAACTTCTAGTCGAATTTGAAAAAAAAAATTTGTAGAAGTTAGTCGGTTATAAAATGAAATATCTACTGTGCCGTACACGCTGTGCCGGGGGATCTAGTTTGCACGTCGTTTTACATTCACTGGCGAAATTTTGGTGTACTTTGGCCGCATTCCGAGTTACGCTAAAAGTGATAATATCGCGAATCCGACCAAATTTAATAGTCACAAAATAAAATGGCTATTGAGTAATAATTGTGACTCTAAAATTTGGTCGGATTCGTGATATTATCACTTTTAGCGTACCTAACTCGGAATGCAGGGTTATTACAGCTTTGTCTATCCTTTCGTGGAATGCAGTTAGCTATCGCGAATGCAGGTACACACGGCTACACATCATTGCTATACATTTTCAGTAAAAGCTGATCTTGCATTGAATTGGATTTCCGTATATACAATGCGAGGACAGCTTAAACTTGAAATGTATAGCTTGATGTGTAGCAGTGTGTACCAAACAAACGAGCGATATAAGTAATTTTTATTTACTTTTGTATAACCTGTTGCTCTTAACTTGTGACTTTTTATAGTCTTCTTAGTCACTTAAATTAGCTGTAATGGACTTATGAACAAAGCATAATGCGAGGGGTATTTTGATTTTGTATCATCGCGGCAGCTGTGGTAGCCCAGTGGTAACGGCCGCGACTTATGAGTTGTAGGTCGTAGGTTCGAACTTAGACAGGCGCTTTACTTTGTGTAAATTATTTCATCACCACTGCTCTCAAAACGGTGAAGGAAAACATCGTGAGGAAACCGGCATGTCCTAGAACCGAAAATTCGAAGACATGTGACATCTACCAACCCGCACTGGGCCCGCGTGGTGGATTACGGCCCACTCCCTCTCACAGAGAGGAGGCCTGTGTCCCAGCAGTGGGAACATTTATAGGCTGATGATGATGATGATGATCATCGCGCGTTGCGAGTTCATGCATTCAATTTACCTCGATTATTTTTGGCATTTTATTACTAGGGATCAATTAAAATATTTTATTATTTTACAGATCGTTCTATGACTGGAGATTTTAAAACTAATATTAACTACTACTAAGACAGCTTGAGGAGCAGTTCGAAAATGGGCGAATGCAAAGTTATGACTGAGCTTCGAAACTTGCAGGAGGAGATGTTAAATCTGAGCGTAAGCCTACGAGAGTTTAGTGATCATGTATGCTCAGAAAATTTCGAGAATGTGTACGACAAGATTGTGGATGGGTCAGTCACCCATGTGGGGACCTCAAATAACTATAAAATACCGAAGATGTACCAGGTGGAGTCGCTGTTCGGTCGCTTGCAATGCTTGGCTATTGCTCGTCATTTGTTCTCTGATGAGGAAATCAAAGCAATTGAAGCCAAGTTGGGCAGGAAGCTGGACAAGTTTGATACTATCTACGTGAAGCGTCCCAACGAAGCAGGTTCGCAGAATCTGATGGTTATTCGTCTCGTGAAACACGGTGTTGTGACACATAAGCTGTAATGCTTTTAATAAATAAAGATCTATAATACATTGATTTTGTTTATTGGCATCTTTAGGTATTAGTGATATTTTTTCTGTATTTTGTATTTAATTCTGACTAGTTTCCGCCAGCGGCTTCGGTCGCATCACTTTATAAATTATAGCCTATGTTACTCAGTGATATTATGAAAGAATTTTTAAAATAAGTCCAACAGTTTTTGAGTTTATTTATTACAAACAAAAATACAAATCTTTTCTCTTTGGTGTAGGCTTCAGACTTTACTTTTCTGTTTCTGGATGGACCAGCACTTAGTTCACCCTTTGTTCACGTTTCCACTTATTTTTATCATCATAATATTTTACTATGTAGATAGATATCTCAAAGTTTGTCCAATTTTAGTTGTTCCTCGGTTAGTGACTTTCTTAAATATTACAGCAGCTTTGCTCTCCATCTGTTTCGCTTCATACAATAACGTCTGGGTAATAATAACAGTTTCAAATATTTTAAGGGGTGACTGTAGTTACGAGAAAGAACAACTTTTATTGTGGGGTAACGCTAGAAAGTCCTAAAATTTTATCATTTTTTGACCCTACCTAAATCACAATCCAGACTTAGCTATAGGTACTTATACATGTCATATCAATCGCTCCACACGTTCTTTTGTTATCCACTGCTACTTAGGGTTCTCTCCAAAGTAGATAAGTGCAGGGGGCGCGAGGAATGGCGTTGTAGACTGTGGTTCTGTGTGGTTTGACCTAAATATAGTGTTGCCAGCTATTACCCTTTCTACTGCTGTAGTATATTCGGTATATTTAGGGAGTATGTATTGCAAATAAACTCTCCTCGGCACGAGGTCCATCTATAAAGAATCAAGATTTTTTTTACGTAGATGGCGTCAATAGTCGTTGGGGGGTAGCGAATGTGCCTACTAAAGGCGCATCCACACAGGACCTACTACACTCTCGTCAAAAAATCACAATCTTACACCGACTGAAAGCGATATCAACATGAGAACTGGGGGCTTACTCTTCAAACTAATTCCAATTCCAATCTAAAGCCAATACGATTCCAATGTTAATTTTGAAGTCACGTGATTCGGTACTCTTGAAACCAATACTGTCAACATTGGATTGAGATTGGGATTGCGCCGCGATTATTTTGTTAGACGTGAAGTTAGCTATGTTTCGCCTCGCAATAGAGTTGTTCAACTCATTACGATAAACCGGTAATAGGGCTTTAAAATACTATATCCTTTAAATAACAAGGTTAATAAATAAATATGATATAAATAGTTGTTTAATTGATCAATTGTAACGTATTAAATTAATTTTGGCGTGAGAACACTATTAAAATCATAAAATTAAACTGATGGTAACTGGCGGCGTGTTATTGGAAACACCTTTAGTTGGTACTTGTTTTATCTGTTCCTATAATGATCCTTTGCGGCGCATTTAGGCGTTGCTCTTGAAACTTTATCCATTCCATCTAGTCATCGTGTCTCAAAACTGAATAAGGTATTAACTTTTATTCACTGCATTTATTACCATTTTATCTAGGATTTTAGTTTTACTAGGATATCTTTGGTAGCTTCTTTATTTATGGTGTTTCTGACAAGGGTTTCTACGAACAGCAAATAAAAATTATATTATAACCGGAGCTTTTGACAAACGTTTAATCCTACAATTCACAGATAATAGCCAGTTATTTCCTAATTAGAGTAAAGGCTGCGTAGTAAAGTAGCAGTTAAGAAATTGTATATGGGAGCTAAATCTGCCAACAAACTGCTTTGCAGTTTGGCAGAAGTAAACTTTATTGTAACCTGATGTCACCACAAAATAAACGCTTTTTCATTTTTCATTTTTTCATTTTTCATATTTTATTTGTGTTTTCAGGAAGTGTTTAGTTCAGTAGCGGACAGCAGACTTTCGCACAAGCTGGTCCTTTGAATCACCACCAGGACAAGCTCCAATTAACGTTTTAAAGAAAATAAAGTGGGGATATGTTTTTTTTTTCATCTATCGCATGGTGTGGGGTATTGTTGGAAAGTTCGTTCAAAAATATTGTGAGTGTGTCTATACCATTTTTAAATTCAGGGTTATTTTTTTTGTTATTTCGTTAAAAATGAAGAGGATTTTGAATGAGTTACGTAATTGGGAGCAGATAAACATTCAGCTTTCAAAGTTTACTAAGGTGTTTTTATGAATTACGTAATCTTTGAAAACTGCTTCACTTTAGTTTTAAAGGTAGCCAATGTGATCATTCATACATCATATTATCAACCTTCTACACTTTGATAGTACCGATATCTAGTCCTAGGTACTTATCTGGTCTCGACTTAAAACTAGTATCTATGAGAAAATCACATCTGGATTTGCCAATCTTCTTCAATTGTGTCCTTTCTAAGGTTGTCTAAAATAAATCGCTAATTGAGATTAGACCGCCTATTGTAAGACCTTTGTTATTAAATGTTGTAAGTGATATCTGTTCCTCTAAATAAGGTGTGCAAAAACGAGTATTCTTCTTATCTTGCGTTGAGGTTACCTAATATTATTTAGTAGGGATTTTGCTTTATGATAGGTAACTCTTGAGTCAAAGTATTCTTAAAATAATGATTTTGTTATTTTCATTCCTGAATAGACCCGAATTTGGAACTTTGACAAAAAACTTTTTTTGAAGAAAATGGTTGTGTTCAAAGAGCTTTATTTTCAAAAGTTTTATTTTGTAAAAATATACAAACTATCGCATTAGAACTTACTTCCATACTTTAGTGATCGTACAATACTTTCTACATAAGTATAAGACGAACATAATTATATATTTTCAAAAAATTATGTTAAATTATAAACCCACAGCAGTGGTGGCCTAGTGGTAATGGCCGCGACTTACGAGTTTGTAGGTCGTAGGTTCGAACCTAGACAGACGCTTTACTTTGTGTAAATTATTTCATCACCACTGCTCTCAAAACGGTGAAGGAAAACATCGTGAGGACCCGAACCGAACCGAACCGAACCAACCGAACCGATAATTCGAAGACATGTGACATCTACCAACTCGCACTGGGCCCGCGTGGTGAATTACGGCGCACTCCCTCTCACAGAGAGGAGGCCTGTGTCTCAGCAATGGGAACATTATAGGCTGATGATGATAACCCAGTTAGTGGTAAATTTTTTCTAACTTGTAAAAAAACAAGGTTACTTAGTATTGAAACATGAATATTTCCAGTAAAACCTGCAAGCATGGATCCCAAGGAGGTGAAGAATGACTTGCTGATACTTCCTTCACAATAGGTAGGTACTGTACATCAAAGATTTTGGACCTTGTTGACTTCTGCGAGCCTTGGATCCCAGCTTGAACTGCCCACACATCACTTAAAAACATCACTGACGTATCCTTGTTGCGTGTTATTATTTGCGTATTATTATAAATGTATTTACGACAGTTCAGTTCAATAAAACGATTCTTCTGAATGTTTTAATTATTAAGAAACATGTGCAATAAGACGAAAGTTGTAGCGAGATAGTGTTTTCCTATCCAACCCATTCGTTCCACCTGCAGAAAATCTTCCACCTGGACATGAGTTGCCTTGGCTTACCTGGAAGTCTTCAACTAGACTCCAGACTCGGGTAGGCCGAAGCAAAGTAAACCTGCTCAGGTGGAGGTTCACAGATGACTCCGCCCTGTAGTGTAAATGTGGTGCTGTCTCACAATCATCATCATCATTCATCATTTCAGCCGAAAGACGTCCACTGCTGAACATAGGCATCCCCCAAGCACCTTCACTTCGACCGATTCTGTGCTTTCCGCATCCAGCGGATTCCTGCGGCCTTCACAAGGTCATCGGTCCATCTTGTGGGAGGCCTTCCAACGCTACGTCTTCCGGTACGCGGTCGCCACTCCAGAACCTTTCGGCCCCATCGGCCATCCGTTCTGCGAGCAATGTGCCCTGCCCATTGCCACTTAAGTTAGTTATTGGCAATTCTTCGGGCTATGTCGGTTACCTTGGTTCTCCTGCGGATCTCTTCATTTCTGATTCGATCACGTAGGGAAACTCTAAGCATAGCCCTCTCCATTGCCCTTTGGGTGACTTTTAGCCTTCTGATAAGGACCATTGTGAGCGACCACGTTTTAGTACCATAGGTCATCACTGGCAACACGCACTGGCCAAAGACTTTCGTCATGAGACACTGTGGTATGTGGGACGAAAAGATATTGCGTAGCTTCCCGAACGCTGCCCAGCCGAGTCGGATTCGACGATCTCACAATCAATGGGGCACTTAATATCGGTCGGGCGTGTCCTGCTGTCTGCACGGTTCAGGAGCTGATGGACGCTACTGAAGGTGCCAAGCTCGTAGGTAGTCAATTTCTGGGCTGAATCTATTTAGATTGCCATGGACACGTTACGAAGAAGTGTGCATTATAAATTAATAAATGTTTGTAAGTTTAAGTATACTTGTATTATTTTATCCATTACTAGCTTCTACACGCGACTTCGTTCACGTGGAAGTCGTAAGACACCACAATATACTACAATAACAGCCACATTTTATACAACTTTCCTGTATACTATGTGCGTTTGTAGTTTTGTTCTCAGCAGCCAAAATATATAGAGTCAGGAATGGTGACGCTGGAGCAAGCGACGTACAGTTGTCCGTGTGAGAAGCAGCTTGTCCCGAGGTCGACACCCGTAGCCTTCAGTGTCTGCTCCTGTGACATGTTGATAATCATCCCAAAGCATACGCTCACAGGGAACTGCACGCGCTGAAACTGTAAGGGGTAATTATAGTTATAGTAATTTATTTCCAAAACTTCAGTACACATTACATCAATGAGGTCTCGACCCCTGAACTAGGACATCCTGTATGATAGGGGTCGAGTTTTCTCCAGTTACATGGACCAACATGAGAAGACTTAGACTAAATATAATTAAGTGATTTTTAAAATTAATAATAGAAAATTGGAATAAAATGAAAAATAGACAAAAATAATGAACAAGATGAAATAATAATAACTCTAAAACATTTTCTGTTTTAAAATAAAACGGGGTTAGCAAGTGCATGGTGATATGTATGATGGGTGTAATTGTGGAGAACCTATACTATTTCGACGGCCGCAAAGTATATACGGTTATCTACAAAATCATGATTTTACAGGGCAGCGTTTTGAACGCAAAATTGTGAAAATTAGTAGAAGAACAAAGCTATCTTTTTCCATTTTACAACATTAAAATTAATTAAATGTTGTAAAATAGAAAAAAATAGCTTTGTTCTTCTACTAATTTTCACAATTTTGCGTGCAAAACGCTGCCCTGTAAAATCATGATTTTGTAGATAGCCGTATATACTTTGCGGCCCTCGATTTATGCTAAGAGATATTTTATGAATTATAATAAACATTTTTTACAGATCATTATCACCAACGCCTTCTAGAAGTAAAACAATCGCGGTACAATAATCGTTCAACTGTCATTAACGAGACACAATAGAATTTTAATTGTTATCCACCTCAATGAGGCGTCGTAACAGATGATGAGATATGGTCGCCAAGTCTAGTGAAAAAGACATCAACGCGTTTTGATCCCTTCAAATCGTACACATAGTGATATATTCGTGTTGCTGCTCCTGTAGGTTAAAACAAAACGCATTGTAACTTGTAACTAACCCTGAAAGACCAGAAGACAGTTCGTTTACTGTCGTAAATCAAGTGCCAAGTGTTTAGCAGATGAATTGGTTATTGCAGTTTACTGTACACTATTTCATCCATTCATCCATTTTTAACCTTTTGTTAAAACGTGGACAATGGTGTGGGTTACATGTTTGTTAAATCTTAGTTTATTTCTCTGTAATTTGTAGCATGTAACTGTTTTTTGTCCCTAATAAATAAATAAATCTATACCTACTGTATTCTTAAATTTATACTGGATAGTAGTAAATTTATGGTAGTTTATTCCCACAAAACGGCACGAAAGTGCATACTTCGAAGCCATAAACATCGGGTTTCGCCCTCAAAAAGATTGCCGACGAATCCAAAGTCAGTACTTCGTTTTTAAAAGAAAGCTCAACCGCCTCTGCCCATGAATATATTCAAATTCAATTCAATTTATTTATTCAATAACAATTCGCATTTCCACAATCAACTACGTCACGTTATTATGACGTCTACGTCATACAATTCCGACTTTCTCATGAAAACCGCTAGATGGCGCTGAAGGCTAGGCTTTTCAGGACCACGGAAATGAAATTGGTTCCTATAGTGTATCAGTAGTGCAAACTGAACGCCATAAATAGCATTGGGGCGTAGGTACGTATTCATCGGACCTGCGCCGTGCACTACCTACGTCTTAAAACCTTTAATCTGCATTCAGGGCTCCATAGCTCACTGGGACGTTAGAACTAATTTTGATCCTCCTGAATCACTGAATAATACCTGGGCAACAGACAAAGGTAGGTATTTACATTCTCATGTTACATTAACTATCATGTAACGATTTCTATAATAACTGTCAGTTAACATTTTTGTTAATTAAATTAAACAAAATAAATTGGCAGACATTTTTCTTCCTCCATGCAAACTTTTTTAATCAATAGCAGTATTGTGGCTATGTCATTCGTGCGTAGGATTTTCACAGGAGTTCGACATGAGTTATCTTTCTAATTATAGTAAGGAATATTAATTTGTACTTTCAGGCAAAGGTGCTTCACCGAGCAAAACAAAACGGTGGTCCTTTGAGCCACCGCCGGGTCCACGTTCACTAGCAGCTCACGAAAAGGTTTTGTATATTATCTACAACCTTAAGCTCAACTGTAAGTATATTCGAACATGCCTAATGACATAATCTGCCTTGCCGTTTTCCAACTATGTTGAGGGGTTGACCAATATAACTAAATGCAGCTGAATACCAGTATTTTACAGGGAGCGACTCTCTATCTGACCTCCACGACGAGGTTATTGGGTACCACGGTATTTTTTGGTAAACGAAAGATAGGATTAAACACAGTCAATTTTGAATTTTTAATATAGTAGTATCCTTAGCCGCAGTGCGTGATTTGCAGAGCAACTGTATGATTTACTGTGCCTATGCGAGCTATTGTTTTGGCTGGCGGGACATAATATTGAAATCATCGAGAATAAAACCACTTTGTTACTTGTGAAACAAGGAGATAGCTATTTCCTTCTTTTACACATAACAAGTTCTTATTAAGTGTCTGATTCTGAACTTTGACATATTACTTGTAACGATGATTTGATGTCTAATCATATTAGTAGCCCCGGATCTAGGGGGGGGGGGCAAACCGGGACCCGTGCCCCGGGCGCCAACTTCCACCCAGCATACAACAACTTTGCAATAAACGAGACGCGCAGCACATTTTATAATCATTCTATTTTTTTTTTTTTACTACAGTTTTGGCACCCCTGTTGAATTGGCGCATTATCGATCGATACAATTTGATTAATATGTTGCTGCCAAAACTAGATCCGGGGCAGCATATTAGATTAACGGTCTAAGAAAAATATTTCTTTTCCCAGAATAGAAAACAATGGCGGATGTAATGGTTCTCGACGCGTATGCCTTGGCGGATATTTGGAATGACCTAGTGGAGTATGAGGATATATTCTACACAACACTCAGGATGCTTACTCTGATAGCGATGACACGATTTATGAATTGGTCTCAAGATACCTGGCTGGACGTATCCTTTGGTGACGAAATTCCTGAAGAACAGACAGAGGTACGTAGATGGTTTGGTATTTTGATTAACAAAGTCAGTCGTTATGAGATTTTTGTGGGCCATTTATCGGACCCGAATTTCGAAGTCAAGTTTGGAGTTTTTGGTATTTAATTTACATAATTGGAAAACACGCCGTGACAATGTGTAAGGTGTGTTATTACCCCTGAGCTGAAAATAAACAGATAAATACGTGCTTTCTGGAGCAGGACTCGGCGGATGATTCAGCGGATGACGTAGTGGATGGCGTAGCAGATGGCGTAGATGATAGCGCAGCGGGTGGGATAGCGGATGGCGCAGTGAATGGCGTAGTGGGTGGCGTTGCGGATGGCTCAGCGGATGGAACAGTGCAGCCTAGAGCGCGAAATAACTGCCATGGCCGACGCAACCGTAATAGCCGTACTTAAGGTAGGAATTACCTAATACGCTTCGCTATTATAATTTCTACAATTTTCTTATCACCCTGGTCCTTACCAGACCTATATACAGTGTGAGTCTTTATAATGTGCACATATGGAAATAAGGGAATCTATGGTTAATTTTGATTTATTCTTCGTTCGTCCTGAAGTTTTGTCCCACATTCCAAAAAAATCTTAGTTTGTCCCATAGCACAATTAAAGTTGTGCTTCGTCCCAAATTAGAAGTACATTAAAGGTACAGTCAACACAAAAATAATGTACTTATTTGAAATTTTTGAAACAATAATAATTCAATAATAACACAATTTTAAACATTTAGGTATAAATCATCTTTATTATCCAGTATCACAATCAAAATCACAGAAATGGTGTAATAATCATCTTATCATTACTACAGTGTAAATATACAGAACAGTCAGATCTGTAATAAACAATATTTAAACAATGATAATTTTAATTACCAAAAATTTTACCGACCAACAATTAAATGAGAGTATCAAAACAAAGCGTTTAAAAAAGCAATCATTTTTATAATTTTAAAATTTCAAAAACACCATGCCAAATTTAAAATTAAATCAACAAAAATTGTGATTATTACACAATCATGGATAAAACAAACATGTTAAAATCAACATTCATATATAAAAATTGGATCAACAGTAAACTAAGAGATATATTTCAAAAAATAAATAACTAGGTAAAAATCAACGTCTAACTCACTGCAATTAAAATACAAACGGGCATTTTAAAATACAAACCCTTTTTTGCCGATTGTACAAAAAAGTAAGTTTGGCATATATAAAAAAAATATGGGCCGAAGAAGGAATATATAATAGGACCAAGCGGGAATAAAAAATTAAAATTATATTTTGGGACGAAGGAAGCATATTGTTTGGGACGAACCAGATTTTTTTTATGTAGGACAAAACTCAGTGGGCCAAACGAAGAATAAATCTTAATTTTATCGACGGAAAAAATATTAAAAAAAATTAAATATTTTTAATGGAATTTTTAAACAAAACGGTGTAATTTTTAAACTGAATGATCTATCGCAATGAAACAAACTCCATAATGATTGGAAGTAATTAGGCGTTCCCATAAATTGAAAATTGGGGAAATGAAACTACCCTCAATTGAAAATAAACATGTTTTTTTTAGCAAAAATCTGTTTTTTTTTTTCATTCGTTTTTACAATAATCGTAAATTCTTTCAATAGGAACCAATACTACTTAACTTAAAAAAAAAGATTTTTAAAACATTTTTTCCGTCGATAAAATTAAGCATAGATATGTGCACATTATAAAGATTCACTCTGTATTAGGCTATATCTATGGCCGTCTATCCGTAAATGCAATTTAAATTTGAACCACTTACCCGTTTCTTTTAATTCGATATTTTATCTCGTTAGTCAAGTAACTAAAAAACTACTAGGTACACCTGCGGTTTCTAGAAGGCCAATCGACACGAAAATGTTCTGACCGATTGTTAAACCCATGGTAACAGCTGTAATTGACATTTAACAGCTACCCTTAATTGGGTTATTGCAGCTCCTAAAGTTTTCAAACCTGGTTACCAAATAAATTATCTTTCTCTACAGGTACCAAATCAGGAGTTGAACAACCAACAATCCGACGACTTCCAGCTTCACTTAACAGGACCTATATTAAACTTGATTATGAAATCAAAATCAAATCAAAAAAATATATTTCAGATCATACAATCCAATTTGTACCATACACATCTTAAACACTAGTGTTAGTACATAATAATATTCGGCAAACTTTGGTCATAATTACTAGTAATGTCAAAACAATCAATAATAATGATTATATCAGTTAAATAACACTACTTTTTCGGTTTTGTGGTCAACTTTTCTAAGGCCAACAAGATTTGTTTCTCTCGGTTTTACGATGTTGAGGAAACGAACACTACACGAAAAATATTTCATATATTTTTAAGTACGGCGTACGGGCACGCCCTTTATACCTGGAGGCTTTTATTTAGATATTTAGTTCTTTTTACGTTTAGTTTTTATTTTTTTAATTCTGCTTGAGTAGGTTAGGTTCTCGATGTTTTTGGTTGGTGCATTGGCGTGTGCTAGCTGACATATGGCCAATAATTTATACTCAATTAAAATAATGTTGTGTGATAGAGTTTTTTTTTTTTCTAACTTGAACAGACAGCTGTGCTGCTGGGGAGTTTGTTGCGCCACTTCTTCTTTCCAGCTAAAGGCACTAGGAAGTGGTGAAGGGTGGGCGTTTTTGGGGACTGTCTTATGTAATTTTGACGTTCAAAAAGTGCTGATTCTCAGCCTAATTTGAATAAATGACTTTTGAATTTTAGGTAAGATATGAAGGGGCTCGGATTATTATAGCCCAAAGATAGGGCCGTCCTTTCTGTATAAAACCATCTATGAAAGAATGATACTGGACTTTAAATCTTATGTACGTCAAAACAAAAATCACATCGTATTATATAAAAATGTTTTTGTTTTTAGGTTTGACAAAACAATGTTAAAAATGGTTGTGGATTAAGAGGTTTATTTCTTTAAAAAATACAAGATCCCTAATATTTTATAATATAAAACTATTTTATCTTTTGATTTATCGTCATTTATAATGTAATGTGTTTTTGAAGTTTGATGCGACGCACTGTTAATGTTTAATGCTAAAGATATGAAAACATTAATATTTAATACATAACATAACCAAACAAACGCTGATCCAAAGTGTGAGGAACGACTTAGAGATCTTGTTGACCTCCTTCTAGAATCAATATAAAAAATAGCAGTAGGTATAAATGTTTTGAACCTTATAGTCTTTTGTGAGGCATGAATCTGCGCCTGAACTACCTATCTATCTAAGTACAATGAAACTGAACGCGATCAGCACATTTAAACCGCGTTCAAGAGTTGTCATTCCATAGCAATGTTGACACAGATCTTGATGGCGGTTTGAGATGAGTTGTCATTCCATAGCAATGTTGACACAGATCTTGATCGCGGTTTGAGATGAGCTGTACGCGTTCAATTTCGTTGGTGAAATTTGCCCTAATTGTACACGATAGCTAACATACATCACTACCTACTTCTTTGTTTCGACAAAGGGAGGACTCCTTATTATAGTGAAAACTTATTTAGGCGCCTTGGGCATTTTTGAGATGGGACTAAACAATTGATTTCGTGACACTGTTACGACACCAATTTTTTACCATTAAAAAGACATCAACGCGCGATACATTATTTCCTACACAGTAAAATTCAAGTTTTCACTTCTGTCGGCACTCCCGGAGTGCCACTGTTTTTTTTATACCTTTTTAATAAATGTTGTGTGTACAATAAAGATAAGGTATACTAGAAACCTATTCTATGTTTCAAAGAAATAATGTTTTTTGTGTATATTATTTGCATAACATCCTTACCCTAAATATAAAATTCATAACAAAAAAATATCAGTTTTGTTTCAGATTGTTATAAATGTCTATGCTTGTTATGTAAAAAATGTTATAAAATAAATAGTATTCTATCTATGTTTAGATTGTTTAGAGTACCGAGAAATAAATGGATGTATGTTTGTGTATTATTTTATTTACTTATTATTCTTACTCTTACCAAAAATTTATTTATCCAGACATCACCAACATCTAGGTACGGCTGTAGACTGGTATGCCAGGGCCGTCTTAACCATATTGGGCGCCAGGGTGCGAAAATCAGCCTGCGCCCCCCTTGCCAACAAGAAAATAAAAACAAAATTTTTGTGTTTCCTTTTTTTAAACTATCCAAAATAAAATGAGGTACATTTTAAAACATCAAATTAAATTTTTCTGGCTTTTAAGTTGACAAATTTTTTAATGATATTGTGTCGTGTGTTTTGAAATCTACGTTCGATTTCAATACAAATCGATCGACTCGATCGGCTTGCGCCCCTAAGACCTCGCGCCCGGGTTCTACGCACCCCTTGCACCCCCGCGTAAAGACGGCCCTGTGGTATGCCAATGATATACTAGGTACTGATTACAGTACTTTTCATTAGAAAGGTCAGAGCTCCCGTCGCCGCTGCTAACATCAAAACCGTAGACGGATTGGCGATTGCAGTACGGTACGGTCAGGGCCACGTTATAGGGCGGTGCGTATTGCGGCGCGGCGCTCGAATGTTCCCGCGCGCCGTTCTCTTTTTATTTATTTTCCTTTCTTTATTTTTTTAAATAGTTCGTTTAGTTAATTTGCAGACATTATGAAAAAAAAAAAATTAGTTTGAGTAGTTTTATTGATGAGGATAACGGTGATACAAAAATTATCGATCGAGATCAGTGACGTGAAATTGGAGTGAATTTTGTCCAGCAGTGGGCTAGTACTTGGTGATGATTAAACTGTTCCAGATTTTGAGTAATAGAAATTAACTGGAAAAATAGATCGTGTCCATTTTGTTTTTTAACAAACATGGCGGCCATGTACCACTTCAAGACACGTCTCAAACAGCAACTCTCAAGGTGCTCTCAAGCTCTTATACTAAACAAAATGTAACAAGCAGCTTCCACAGATTCCTTAATTATTTATGGACCAAATATTTCACAGCTCACATACTTTTTTTCGGAAATTTGACCGTATTTAGTGGATCGGTCAAATTTTCGAAAAAACGTATCGGAGCAAAAAAAATCGGTAGAATTAATCAAATTATTAAAAAAAATAGCAATCTGTGGCAGCTGATTAATGGTTTTGGTTCGAGATGTTTATTTTTTAACAGAGGAATAAAAAAAAATACACACCAGTTTCCGCATATTTCATAATTTGGGAACAAATATTTCATTGCTTAGATATCAACAATTTTTTTTAATTCGATTAGTTTGTCAAATCTTCAAAAACGTATCGGAGCAAAGAAAAATAGGTAGTAAATATACTAAAATGAGTTATAATCTGTGACAGCTACGACAGCTGTTTCGAGAGTATGTCGAAACAACTTAAGAGGGTACCGAGCTTTTTATGCACACAAACATGTTTCTATTAAGGTTATTTGAAGTAGTAAACAGATAAATTAAAATGTAAGGAAATAAATTGATTTTATTGGGGATATATACTAGACATCATACGCGATGGAAATTGGTCCCATTGTCATTTGGTTACGATCTGATGATGGGAACTTGGAGAAATCAAGGGAACTCTTCAAATATTAAAGGCACATCTATAGCGATTTGGGTATTTTTGATGAGCAGTTGACATAAGGCTATTGTAACTTAGATAAATTACAAACCAACCCACTAAAAAGTGAAAAAAAAAACTTTTTTATAAAAAAACACAGCCGACTTCCAAACTACAAAGTGAAAAATGACTTTAATTTCGGAAGTCGGTGTCAAAAAACTAAAATACTGATCTGATCCAAAGACACCGACTTCCGAAATTAAAGTTATTTTTCACTTTGTAGTTTGGAAGTCGGTTGTGTTTTTTGTAAAAAGTTTTTTTCCTCTATTTTGCTACTTTTTTATATAAATAAGTAAATTCATATTATGATTAATTTACTAAAATAAAGTTCATAGATTACTCCAGCGTTTCTCCGCGTTAGTTTTTTATTTAAGAGCAATATGATAAAAATAACCACGAAAAATATTGAAAAAGTGCAAAAGTGTGGTTATTTTCTTTACTCTTAACACGTAAAGAAAAAGACAGAGACAAAGGTAAATGGTCGGTACGCTCTTAATAAGTGTTGGCTATACAGAAGGTCTTAAAACATCAGCAGCTATAGTGAGAGAGAGAGATACTGATATTATTAAGACTGTCTGTATAGTCAAAGTTAAATCAAAGTCAAATAATTTATTTCAATTAGGCACATAAAAGGCACTTTTGAACATCATAATTTACAAAAAGTAGAATTGATTCTAGTCGCCCCTTCCAAAAGGTAGTTTTCGTATGGAGAAGAATGGGCAAGAAACTCCACCTATAGTCTACATCAGTATCAGGCAAGATCAATTGCCAGATGTGGTTATCAGCCCTGCATCATCACCAGCATGGGGTCGATAGTCAGTACCTATGCGAATTATTGCTATGGTTAGGTTAAGGGTATAATTTGGTCACCCGGGCATTGCATACTATGATGCCAACAGTTTATAAGAAATGTAAACCACCCAGCCTGCCGTAATGTTTAGGGCATTACATCCCTTAACGCAGTTAATAGTAAAATTGAGTAATAGGTACCTATAGTAATTAGTGCTAGGTATAATTATTTAACGTCTTTGACATTTCTCGGGACCCTGGGATCCCGGATCCTCTGCAAGTTGGCTTCTTACGCCTTCCAAAGGGGAAGGCGTAAGAAGCCAACTTGCAGAGGCCACCATAATTATTATTATTTAAACAATTTAAATTGTTTTTTGCTGAAATTGATATATTTCCGAAAATAAAACTATGAAAATCAATACACATAATTTAAAGACTGCGAAACATTTACTAAAAATGCAGTTATTGGACCTACTCGAATATGATATACAAGCGACATTGCGAGGATCTAAGACTGGGAACCTGCCAACTTTTTATCCCGCAATGCTAACTGTAACAAAAATAGTTGTTCAAAATAGTTGTTATTAAATTAATAAATAATAGCCACAATATTACATGAGGTGAAGACTTATAACATCTTTTGCTATTACTTATTTCTAGGTACTCAAAAAAATATACAAAAATAAAATAAGAATTATCTAAAAAACAATACTGGACGTGTCTCGTCAGCGTCAGCGAATCTCAGATTAACGCCGGTAGCACACCTCCGCCGCGAAACCATAGCAGCCAAACAGCAGTAGTTCAATTGAACTGGCTCGCGTCATGTTCGGCTACTCGAAATTCGAGGTGCGGAACTCGAGTAGCCGAAAATGACGCGAGCCAGTTGAATTGAACTACTGCGGTTTCGCTGCTATGGTTTCGCGGCGGAGGTGTCAAATTCAAATTATTTTATTTCACATAAACCTACATGGGCACTTATGAAACGTCAGAAGCTAGGTGCACGGTTCCAATTGGTCGCTTCCTATGGAGAAGAGCCGGCAAGAAACTCCACGGTTACTCTTTTCAAAATAAATGGTTTCTACAATGTTTCCAAATTACAGTGTTATTAGGCAGGGAGGACAGTGTAGGCATATCAACAAGTACCAGGTACTTAGTAAAATAGAAAATGGTCCACAAGTCTACAGCCTACAACGTTCTCACATTCACAAAATCTAATAGAAAAGAATCTATATAAAAGATAAACAAAATAGTAAAAATAAGGACCTATTTAAACCAAATAACATGATTGCCACTACAGCCGTAACAAATCTAATTTGATTTAAAAAAAATAGAATATTGTAGGTATATAAATTATATAATGTCAAATAATGAAAAGATTATGTCAATGAAGTATGTAAAAAAAGTAAAATAAAATAATCATCGTAATTTGGGAGCAGTTAATAGACATTTACATTGTTATGCCGTTAATGAGGTATCAGGGAAGCCACATGTGCAAAGGAATTATTGCCAAACTTCCTTGTCTTCAACGTAGTCTTTAATCTTATAGTATGCTTTTTTGATAAGGACACGTTTCATGTGAGTTTTGAACTTCCCATCGCTTAGTTCTGTAACAGACTGGCAACTTGTTATAAAAGCGGATACCGTTTATAAGAAATGACTTACTAGTTTTAGTTAATCTAAATTGTGCTACTGGTGTAAGTATCTAAATGTTGGGCCCTTCCCTTGATACCTGACGATTTTGCTGCGAATTTGACTAACATCAAATGATATGAGTAATAAAAACAAAATTTGAAAATGTAAAGTGTTGTTTGATTTGTTAACCCTTGTATACTTACTTGTTACTTGTCGTATGATTTGTCGATTAATCAACATCTTTTCCTATTTATGCGTAAAATAGTTGTGTTTAGTTCTACCCAGTCATCCTGCTGTCTACACGACTGCGACTGTACAGCAAAGGAATGTTTTTCGTAGGATGAATGAGGCTGAGGCACAGATTAGTACAAATGGTTCACTCCGCAAAATCAGTCGAATAAAAAGCGACTCTTGCTGCGACACAGTAAAGTGCAATTCAGGTCGCACACCGCTAATTACCTACAGTTATGTTCACCAAGAAGTTGCCTCTTTTTAACTCGCGTAACTCTTATATCTTCTGACTACGTTACGCCCACTGAATTGGCCCGACAAGACGAGCCCGCCGCGTACTTGTAGCTTCATACCAACCTAAAATGCGGAGTGCGCCTTCTGTTCTATTCTGTGGCTCAGGTTGGATCAAGGTAGCACGGGAAAAGAACTCAAACTCAAGCATTTATTTAAAAAAAACCAATTACAGGCACTTTTGAATTGTCAAGGGGTCGGTCAGTCAGAAAGATGAAGCTATTTAGTTGCCCATTCCAAAGCGTAGTAGGTACCTATGGAGAAGAACGGACAAGAAACTCCACGGATACTCTTTTAAATCAAAATTGGTTACAAAATATTGGTTACATCATTCACGTTGAAATTATACATGTGAGAAAGATGCAGAACGTTAAAAGCGTGCGTAATAAAAAATGAAACAGTTAAAAAATAAAAGTAAAATATGCCGTGGTAGCTAAGAGATGACCAGTCCCTACTGACAGCGCCCGTTCATGAACATGACGCATGGATGGAGTTCCTGGAAGGACGGGGGGGGAGGTCTTTGCCCTTTTTTATTTTTTTGGGTGGGAAATTATTAAACCACTTCTCTCGCTTTGGGCGGAGCGGGAGGGCGTGTCAGACTCTTACTGACTAAAACCCACCCGTGTTCCTTCGGTTGCCCTGTTGCCGGGGGCCACGATTTCCCTTTCGGTCTTATTCGCAACCCCGGCAGGCATTGGCCCTAGCGGACCCCGTCAATTCTGCTGACATCTCTTTGAGGCGCGCGTGGAACACAACGCGCCGTCGACCCGGGCTTGGTCCTTATCGGACGGCGAGCTACCCATTGCTCACCGTCCGCAAGCCCGCGCCTACGGTGGCCGGAAATCGGCTCGCGGTTCCGAGGTCTTTTCCCTGGATTCGGGACAATATGGGACAAAAAAAAGGATGAATGAAATTCATTGTTTAATACAATAAATAATTTATTTCCTGTTCATGTGACTTATACATTACAATGTAATAACGAATGAACTCAATAAAATTTTAAGTCATCTGAGACTTGCTCATGCTATTTCTATCACAATAAAAAGAATCGTAGGGACCGAAAGGCTTTTAAACACGTCTTTAAGTTAAATGACGTTTCAGAAATCGTGGGTCATTCTATGATAGTCTTGTCAATGTTATCGTATACTCTGTCGACGTTCTCTGCTGGTAGTGGGTCCATTATTTCAAACTGCAGATCGTATTGCTGGTCTAGACCCATGTAGCTGTCGCTTAGGATGTATACTGTGTAGATTATGCGACCTGGACAGAGGAGAATAGTCAATTAGTAGGTAATAACCAAAGGGAACTCTCGACTTAGGATTTCAGTGGTTTAAGAGCGTTTATTCTAAAAGTTGGCAACGTCGCAAATAGCTGTCAAATATTTACCTGTTTTGATTAATATGTCAATTTTACTGTATGGAACTATGAAATATCGCTAACTAGTGAATCTAGAATATTAATAATGAATTGCAATTATTTATTTATTTATAGGAGAACCAACAGCTATAACAAATGGATAACAGTTGTTTAAGAAACATAGAGCCTCACAGGTTCTCACGGGTAAAAACAGAAAAAGTAGTAGAAATCTTAGGATCACTAACAATCACTATAAAAAAGATTAAGTATACATATTATTATATAATTACTAGCTGACCCCGGCAAACGTTGTTTTGCCAATTATTTGTTTGGGGTGGACAACCCTTATCACTTAGGGGTATGAAAAATAGATAGTAGCCGATTTTCAGACCTACTGAATATGCATATAAAATTTGGTAAAAATCAGTAAAGCCGTTTCGGAGGAGTAAGGTAACTAACATTGTGACACGAGAATTTTATATATAAGACTAGCTGACCCCGGCAAACGTTGTTTTGCCAATTATTTGTTTGGGGTGGACAACCCTTATCACTTAGGGGTATGAAAAATAGATAGTAGCCGATTCTCAGACCTACTGAATATGCATATAAAATTTGGTAAAAATCAGTAAAGCCGTTTCGGAGGAGTAAGGTAACTAACATTGTGACACGAGAATTTTATATATAAGACTAGCTGACCCCGGCAAACGTTGTTTTGCCAATTATTTGTTTGGGGTGGACAACCCTTATCACTTAGGGGTATGAAAAATAGATAGTAGCCGATTCTCAAACCTACTGAATATGCATATAAAGTTTGGTAAAAATCAGTAAAGCCGTTTCGGAGGAGTAAGGTAACTAACATTGTGACACGAGAATTTTATATATAAGAAGATAAGGTACAATAAGCACTATACACATTAAAAAAAGTCAGCGTTCAGCCGAGCGCGTGCAGAATAGGTTTTGGTGGTGAATGGATAACACTGAATATGATGTTGTAACCATTTAAGGTGTAAAAAAGGCAATTGGAAAATTTCTATATACTTTTTTTTACGTCTAAAACTAAATATTCGGTGTTATACGTCTATTTTTATTTCTCAAAAAAATTGTCTCCCTCTAAAGTTTTTGGTGGAAACTTCAAAAGTTGATGGTTTGGAAACAAAACTTTAGGTTTAGGTCCTTTGTAAGCACACGTTTTTATTGCCGTGAAAAATTAGTTTATTCGCCGTGTTTAACTAAAATAAACGAACATAAATCGAACTAAAATATTAACAATGAATTGCAATTATAACACTGAATTTGATGTTGTAATCGTTTTAGGTGTAAAAAAGCATTTGGAAAGCTTCTAAATAATTTTTTTACATCTAAAACTAAATTTTCAGTGTTACGATATTATTGCATTTCATAATCAATATTTTAGTTCACTAGCTAGCAATGTTTCTTATTTCCATACAGTAATATTGCCAAATTAATCAAAACAGGGAAATATTTGACAACTATTTGCGACGTTGCCCACTTTCTGTATCATCATCAGCCTATAATGTTCCCACTGCTGGGACACAGGCCTCCTCTCAGTGAGAGAGAGAGTGGGCCCTAATCCACCACGCGGGCCCAATGCGGGTTGGTAGATGTCACATGTCTTCAAATTTTCGGTTCTAGGACATGCCGGTTTCCTCACGATGTTTTCCTTCACCGTTTTGAGAGCAGTGGTGATGAAATAATTTACACAAAGTAAAGCGACTGTCTGGGTTCGAACCTACGACGTACAACTCGTAAGTCGCGGCCGTTACCACTGGGCCACCACTGCTCTCTGCTCTCTGCTCTGCTGCACTTTCTGTATAACCGCTTTTAATCAATTTAGATATTTACTTTTGATAATGTTTCGACCTGTCAACCCGTTAGTAGGTTCTTTCGATGTGTATTACTGGAGCCTCGAAAATAATCCTTTATTCCTGAAAATTCACCTGGTATATATCTACGTACCTGTTCTGGAAGGCGTATAGAAGGTGACCTGCGCGGTGCCTCTAGGAGGAACCCTCTTCAAGGCATGCAGATCGCCGTCATCCACGGTGCCCATGGTCACAAACCAGCCTTCGTTCTTGCCGCGAGGGAAGCGCGGGCAGAGGACGTTGTTGGGATTACCACCGCGACGATTTAGTTCCAGGAGTAAGGTGTATTCCTGGAGAAAAGTAAGTATGGTTTGAGGTTTATTTTGGTAGAAAATTAGGAAAAATATTATAAAACCGGCATTTTTTTTTAAACCATTGCTGTACTTTGACCTTTGTGGTAGTTTGTACGTCATACTCAATAATGCACATCGATATTGTTTAGCTGTGCATTTCTCTAACATAGCATTTAAGTGGAACAAATGTCTAATTATATTCAGTAGCAATAAATCCATCAAGGGAATCATTCGTCTACTCATTTACATAACATAACATACCTAACAGGTTTACATAACAAGTACATAACATTTTCACTGTTGGGCATTACAACCCCAACAATTATGATAAGTTGCAATCACAGTTGTAATCTATAATGTAATAGTTCTCGCCGGTTTTGTTTTACGTAAAAAATATATTCAGGAAACCGCTGTTTTGTCATTCTCTAGATATTTTTTACAAATTATTGCTGCTATCAATCATAGCTCGACAAACTCGAGTCGACAAAGTTAGTCCTGCTAAATAAATACAAACTAATATTATAAATGCGAAAGAGAGTTTGATTTTTACGCTTTCACGATAAAACGACTGAAACGATTTGGATGAAATTTGGCACATGGGTAGACCATGACTTGGGTTAGGACATTTTATCCCGGTGATATGTTCCCGTGGGATATTTTCCGACCTCCACACGGGCGCAGCCGCGGGAAAAAGCTAGTAAATACAAAAAACGGCAATAATTTGTCATAAAAAGGCCAGTATGGAACTTGGTTTATTCATCTTGTAGCCCATTCAATAAATCATTTTATTTATTTATATTTATACATACATACATACATAAACTCACGCCTTCTTCCCATGGGGGTAGGCAGAAACTACAGAACGCCACCTGCTACGATCCTTACATAGTCCTTTTGCCTCGTTTACGTTCATACATCTGGTCATACACGCACGCCGGTTGCGAGTACTACGCACCTGGCCTTTCTGAAGAACATCACCAATAAGGTCAGTATATGTCCTCCTAGGGCGTCCCCGCCCGGCCTTTCCCTTTACATCAGCCTTGTAAATACATTTTGTTAGTCGCCTTTCATTCATTCTCTCAACATGCCCAAACCATCTCAGCATACCCTTTTCAATTTTTGTCACTACATCTTTTCATCTTTTTGTCATACTTTATTGTAAACCACAAAAATACATAACAAAAAGTAAATCAAGCACTACAAAATATACAATGGGCGGCCTTATCGCTTTCCGCGATCTCTTCCAGGCAACCTTGGAATGGACAGTGATTTGCCTGGACATAAAATGGGGCTGTTTTTGGTGCAAATAATAAGTATACAATATACTAGAATAAATACACAGATATATACATATCCTAAATAATAGATACATAAATAAATACATACATACATACTAAATATATAAGCAATAAAAATAAATGAAGACTATAGATAATTACAGTTACGAGAACAAGATCACAACGACAAGTAATGTTCCTTTACGAGTCTCTTAAATACAGGTGACGATTGCGCGCGTTTTATTTGAACTGGCAATGCATTCCACAAACGAGCGGCCTGGACAGTAAAGGACTTGTCGAGGAAAGTTGTGGAATGCATAGGCATTTTAAGCTTCAAATTATCTGATGACCTTAAAAATTTCGTGTGGGAGTCGCAAAGAAACTGGAAACGTTTCTTGAGATAGAGGGGTGGAAGAGGAAAAAAGCACATTATACAAAAGGGAAAGAATATGAATATTCCGGCGAAGGCTTCATCAAGCTTGCAGAAACCTTGAGTTAGCCATTGGTGGCTTGTTAGCTGTTAATATTTACCTGATCAGCATGTAGCGGCATCCACTGGTCTCTAGAAGGCGGTTGACGCAATAGCTTTTCTTGTTCACCATCACTGTCGAACCATAGCCCACGTACGCGCATCTTTATGTCCAGTGTAGGCATGTCGCATATTGCCTGAAGAAGAAATGTTAATGATAATAATGATCAGCCCATAATGTGTCCACTGCTGGGACACAGGCCTCCTCTCTTCGAGAGGGAGTGGGCTGTAATCTACATGTCACATGTCTTCGAATTTTTGGTTCTAGGACATGCCGGTTTCCTCACGATGTTTTTCTTCACCGTTTTGAGAGCAATGGTGACGAAATAATTTACACAAAGTCAAGCGCCTGTTTGGGTTCGAACCTACGACCTACAAACTCGTAAATCGCGGCCGTTACCACTGGACCACCACTGTTCTGATAGTCTTACCTAATTCAATAAAGAAGTACAAGTATTTAGTTTTTTGAAGGAATTTGTAATTATTTGTAGTCAATGTGATAATAAGAAGAAAGGAAAAAATAAATAGATTATTGGTTTGAGAATGGCAAAGGCTACTTTTTTATCCCGGGAAAAGCCTCAGTTCCTGCAAGAAAGAGCAATTAAGTAATAACAAAAACTCACCCTATGTATCTGCTCAATCTGATTCTCTTCAAACTCCCTCCTCAAATACTTGGCTAGCAGCTCATAATTCCTCATACAAACCACCTTCAACCCATTCAGCATATTACATGGCTTATTAGTATCCTTAGCCATATGGGAGAATATGTAGAGATGTTGGGAATCTATGTGTGGTAGCGTCATGAGGGGGGATTCGGTCGGCCATCGCGCTTGCACGATACCTTGCATTAGCATTTGGCAGGATAGGCAGACGGACAGCCAGCCGTTTTCTGCTGAAGTGTCTATCATTGCCTGTGGAGGAGATAGAAATTATTAGTGAAAGTAATAGAACCGGTGTATCTTGTTGCGTTAGAGCGCTACGTCACGGCAACGTATCCAAACAATTCGTATTGAAATGTATGACAGTTAACTCACTTGGCTACGGTCTGGCGACGTCGCCAATTTGAAAGCGGAGCCACGACCGACTGGCCTCTATGTGAAGACTGGATACTCTGGCGACCTGGCGACGCGTAGCCAAGTCGCCAGTATTTTGTATACAAGTAAGTTACGCCTCCCTCACTCAGTGGCCAACTGATTGCCAGGACGGATGCCCGCGTGTTACTGGCTACTTATTTGGCAACCTCATTTGGTTACGGTAGGTAGCCTGAGGTAGCCATGGCTACGTAGCCAGCGACGTCGCCATGGCATCCCAGTGTGTTAGCGCTCTTAATGTTTTCATTGACGATTTAAATTAAAAGTATACATTTTCTTACACCCTACGTTTATGATTCTTTAAGATTTTCCTCCCTAGTTTTAAGATCTAGTTCTTGACCAGTTTTGGACACCTTTTGATTCTACAGGGTCAAAAAAAATTTGCTGACGAAACTTCATACACGTGATATTACCGAAATCGAATCAAGATAAATAAAAAAAACAAATGCGATTATCTAAAGCAGCTTAAGCAGCAGTTCTCAAACTTTTTGCCGACGGAACCCTTTTGGAAAACGAAATATTTGTCGGAGCCCTAAAATAATAAAAAAAACGGTGTTTTACGAATTGTCCCACCAGTGGGGTAATGTGGATTGTCATCCACTGTGTCCTACTAATTCATTTTGGTGGGGCAAATAACACTCGTATAAACTCGTGAGTTCACTTTTCCCACTAGGGTTGGTCTAGTCATAATTTCAAGTAACTACAGCTGATTATGAGGTCAACGGCCGCGGGCAGTGTATAAGTGTTAAAGTTTCGATAGTTAATTTAATTTGACCCTTATTAGCAACTTTATTGTCAATGGAAAATGAACTTTACACAATGGAATATTAAGGTTCATAATCTCAAATCACATTTATCTTACGCACTAGCCTTACCTGTAATATCCAGTACAGAATTGAACCAGGTAGACTGTGTTATTAAAATGTATGCACATGGCAACTTTAAGAACATTACGGTTAATAAGGTTGATTTTACCATGACAAACCTATTGAAAACTTTACTGTCAAAGAAAAATGAACCATGCCCCCGGAAATTAAGGTTTCTAATCACAAATGTCGATCTTACACATCTAGTTTTACCTGTAATATCTTAATTGTCTGATCCAGCACAGACTTTGTATCAGTCAGGTAGTCTGTGTTGGGTAGTTGTCGTCTGGTCATGTGCGTTTGAAGTGGTAAGAACGTTATCACATTGGACGTCAATGAAGACTGCACTTTATATGATAGAGTTAAGGTTTCTAATCCTAAAACACATCGATATTGGTGCCGATTCCCTTGTTCACAAACTAAACTAAATTTAAGTTCAGTGCATCTTTTTCTTTCTATTTCATTAAGAAAAGAACGGGAAGATAAATTTTAGTGTAGTCCTGTCAAATTAATCAACGCTTGACGTAAATTGACGTAATTTTAGTAGGCAAGTTTTTAATCACGTCTAAACTTGCATGGAGTATGACAGGCGCTGATTAATTTGACAGGACTAAACTAAAATTTATCTTCTGTCCTTTTCTTAATGAAATAGAAAGAAAAAGATGCACTGAACTTAAATTTAGTTTAGTTTGTCAACAAGGGAATCGGCACCATTATGCACTAGCCTTACCTGAAATATCCTAATCGCCTGAACCAGTACAGACTTGGTATCAGTCAGGTAGTCTGTGTTGGGTAGTTGTAGTCTGGTCATGTGCGTTTGAAGTGGTAAGAACGTTATCATATTGGACGTCAATGGAGACTGCACTTGATATGATAGAGTTAAGGTTTCTAATCCTAAAACACATCGATATTATGCACTAGCCTTACCTGTAATATCCTAATCGTCTGATCCAGTACAGACTTGGTATCAGTCAGGTAGTCTGTGTTGGGTAGTTGTAGTCTTGTCATGTGTGCTTGAAGTAGCAGGAAAGCTTTCACGTTGGACGAGTCCAGGGTTAGGGCGTCTACAGGAAGACGGCATTCTTGGGAGAGTTCGCTGAAAAGAAGTATTTAAGTTACTTTTAAAATAAAGTTTGTGTTCGTCTCTCTTACATTTAATTTTGTTTCCTTTCAATGATTTTGTGTTGTATGTTTTGATTTATTTTATTATTTTTGCTTTATCAACCATACTGTATCTATCTAGATTCTAAGAGAATTATGTGGTCTCTTATAATACGGTTGTTGCCTACGTAAAAAAAAAAAAAGAAATTCTATTTAGTCCGTCTTTCAGATAATATAATAAAAAAATATTAGACACGTATTTTTTGCTTTAACATATTAATAAAAAATAACTTAGAAAACACGCATTAAAGTTAGGGAGTGGGGGCTCGCTACGTCACAACGCAATATTAAATTTAGCAAGGCGTGACATCATGCCACATTTTAACTCAATGTATCGCCGAAATCTTTGATTACGTCAAAAAAGAAAAAATACGTGTTCAATATTTTTAAATAATCTACAAGACGGACAAAAACAAATTTGGACACAGGCCTAATGTTTGTACACACTAGTATTTGTCTCTGTTCTTTTAAACTTGCATGAAATTGTGTAGCCTTTGCTGGAAATTCAATAAATAAATAAATAAACATTTATCAAAAGGATCCTGGATTTACAATCGTCGCCATTTTGCGCGAGTTTCACCCAGCAATAACGTACGACGTAAAGCGAATGTGGCAAAAACTCAACCAGATTGATGAAATTTTTTAAATGAGTAGGACAGTAGATAAAAATAAGCGGAAAAATAAAACTTTTGACGTGCTATTAATAAGGGAAAAGAAAACGCAGAGGAGATTCAATCAATCAGACTCTTTACCAGTGAATTCTGAGCTTAAAAAGCACGAATCGCCGATAGTTTTGATCTGTATTGAACGCGGTTGATTTAGTGCAGGGTTTCCCTAATTGTGCGTCGCGACGCCTTGGGGCGTCACGGCGCTATCCCAGGGGCGTCGTGAAGCGATCCACATAGATTAGAAACCCTTTCCAGTTGATCTTACTACTATCAACACTTTCGAAAGAGGAAGAAGAACAATTACCTAATAGAATTGTCCTGCGACTCCAGCCTTAAGCTCCAATACGACAACGACAAACTGCTTGAATTTTGGAGTTCAGTTTCTCAATGTAGAGAAAGAGATCAGAGTGGCGATTTCTAAACTTGAGCCCCGTTTTGAAAGGCTCATTAGTAGCCAGCCAACAAAGTAAAATAAATAATTCTTTTAATTTTTATGATTTGTTTTTATTTCCTAATAAAAATTATAACTGTTATTTGGAATTTTTCTGATAGCTTGTTACTAGGCACTAGAGCTACAACTGGTAGGTACTTTTTGCCAAGAGGGGGCGTCGCAAAAAAATGGCGAATTCCCAAGGGCGTCGCAGTAAAAATAAGTTTGGGAAGCCCTGATTTAGTGGATTGTAGATCTGTTAACCATTTTCTATTTTGTTAAGTACCTAGTACTTATTGAAAGACCTAAACTGTCCTCCCATACCTAGTAACACAGTTATTTGAAAGTATTGTAAAAGCCAATTATTTTTAAAAGAGTAACCGTGGCGTTTCTTGCCGGCTCTTCTCCATAGGAAGCGACCAATTGGAACCGTGCACCTAGCTTCTGACATTTCATAAGTGCCCATGTAGGTTTATGTGAAATAAAATAATTTGAATTTGTTGAGTAAAAGTAGCACGATATTTTTTAATACCCGTTAAGTAAGTCCTCGTTGTGTCTGACAGGCAGCGTAGCATACTCCTCACTGTCCGCCAGTACTCGCAGCAAGTCGTCGCTGTTCATGTTACTCTGCAGGTTGCGAGTGAAGTGGGCCATAGTCTTGTAGGATAGGTAGTAGTAGGAGGCGATGCGACCCATCCAAGTGCAGTGAACTGTGCGGAGATCCTGTGAAAATACAAATATATAATATATATCTACACCCATGCTATAAAACCTTTATAAAAGTGTCATAGTAACCATTACATCATCCAAACGAGTGTTATAATGTTGTACTAAATTTCATTACGCAACTCGTTTCAACATTGAAACGAGCTGCTTTTCCCCGTTTGAACGTTCAAGCGGGGGACAGCAGCACCCGCTGCACGCATGTGCGGTGATGTGCTGCTGCAGGCGACATTCATTTGTTTTGTTGTACTGAATATCGTGGGATTTTAAATTTATTCTTGATCTTGAATGGAAAACACCCAACGGTTTCAGAAACTTTTATAGAGGATTCATATCATGGGTGTAGATAAAAGCGTTGTATGCAACTGTTATAATTAGGTATTAAAACACTCATGTGATACTATTATCACACTCGGCTTTTGTGTTTTAATACCCCTTATTATACAACAGTTGCATAAATAACTATTATTATAGTCCGCGCGGAACTAGTTGGCCGCGCCTTAGGTATGTGAGCGGTAGGACGGAGGGGCGGGGGCGCTTGCTATGCATTACTCAGTACGGCGCCGTACCATGACAGCAAGCGCCCCGCCCCTCCGTCCCACCGCTCACATACCTAAGGCGCGGCCAAGTAGTTCCGCACGGACTATAGCTCTCGTAATTGGACGTATCAGGCCGCGTCCTATTTAAAAGCCATCCGATCACGCGATCAGTCGCGTACATATGTCACTTTTTGTTCGGAAAACCAGAAAGCGCCCTCTGTCAGCGCGACCACGCGTTCTTGTTCACAGAACAAAAAGTTCGAACGATCGCTTTTATATAGGACGCGGGGTTAGGGGCATAATTTTTTCAGGAGTTCCTTCGCTGTTCCATCAAATAATTCAGATGGATTAAAAGAGTGACAACTCCTTATAATTGATGGTCGCCTCACGAAACAGTTTCTCCGACTAACGAAACAGCAGCTGCGTACAGTTAAAGCAGCTGTAACTGATCATGAGTCATTTAATAAACATCTCTTTGTCATAGGAGTCACAGACAGTCCGCTGTGCAGAGCCTGCATGGAGGACGACGAGACAGCAGCCCATGTGCTGTTAAACTGCCCGGTGGTCGCCACATACAGGGAAAAGTACTTCGGTAACCTAAGTGAGATTGTCAGTGACACCAAGGCGTTGCTGGCCTTCTTTGAGGAGCTGGGGTGGATCGAATAACCGATTTTCTCACCCGTACGCAAAATACGCGCTTTGACGTGGAGTTACGGATACCAGCCCGTATTACCTATAACCTAAGAGTGACAATTAACAGCAGCGAAGGCAGTTTTTGGGTTGTACTCTGGTTACTCTGTGTTTCTATCAGTTAATTATTATAATTATTTTATAAAGATATTATTGTCATTTTATCTTGACCCTGCTCTTAATGTATATTCTGCTTTGTCACACGTTGTAATGGATCGCAAGAATATCGGGCTAGAAAAATTTAACAATTAAGTCGATATCCAACTGTCAGTTTTTTCAGTCTTGATCTCTTCGTAGTAGAGGAGCTCGTGGCTAAGTAATAAAAGCCGCACGGGTCGATCCATCAGGTTAAGCTACGCTTGCCGGCGTTGGTTAGTGGATGGGTGACCATCTTTACATACCGAGACTCCTCCGTGCCTCGGAAAGCACGTTAAGCCATTGGTCCCGGCTGTCATTCGTAGATCTTTGACAGTCGTTACGGGTTGTCAGAAGTCCGAAAGTCTGACAGTCCTACCAAGGGGTATCGTGTTATCCAGTTACTGGGTTGTGAAGGTCAGATAGGCAGTCGCTCCATGTAAAATACTGGTATTTAGCTGCATCCGGTTAGACTGGAAGCCGACCCCAACATAGTTGGGAAAACGCTGGGCAGATACATACAAGTAAAATTCATACCTCTTCAATCTCCAAACAGTTGGCATTAGCGAGAGCATCCAACGAGCTCTGTACCAAGTTAGAAAGGTAATAGTTGACATCTTGAGGCTCTACACTTTCTAAGTTGTAGTACGACGGGTTCTTGAGCAGGCGACGGAAGAAATACGTCCAGGTCATATAGTCGAGGATGTCTTGTTTTGTTTGGACAGTTCCTGTGAAAAAAAAAAATGGTTTAAGTAAGTTTAGTTTCGGCGTATTTCAGACAGTAGCGGCGTATTGCAGATAGTGGCGGCGTAGTATGGGTTGGCACCCGGGGCAGTTTTCTATTGAGCATACCCAAAACAAAACAACAAATACTAAACTTGCTTACATGACTTTATTTTGCTAAAATATTCGATCACAACATTATTAAAAACTTTCCTGTCCTTTTCAATGGATAATATGGAAGGATTGGTAAGTCATGACTCGTTGTGGATCTTAAGTAAGACGTTATAAATTTTGAGAAACTTTTTTCAGAAGAAACCACTGAAACACAAATAGTTAAAAAAAAATCTTAGATACAGCGCTAGACTTGGAACAGACTCAGAATAGTCCCATTTTACAATGAATTTCAAAAGCTCCAAAGGTAGTCCATTGGACCGCTTTTTGGAAATAAATGCTGGCGGCTTCCAAGTGGTGCCTCAGTCGTAAAATCTTCAGAATAATGTTCTCTGCAGAAAATTCATCATAAGCGTTCGGACGACCGTATCTTTAGTTTTTAAATCAATATGTGCGAGTGAGTTGTCACCACGTTGTCACCCCTTGGTGCATGGCACCCGGGGCGGACCGCCTCCCCTTTACGCCGCCACTAAATATGAATTAGTTATCATAGATAGACTTCTTGCAGACAGAAGGCACCGAGACAACGTTCTACAAAACCGAACTTTTATCTAAAACTTCTTCTGCTTTGTTAACGGCCGCATACTGCACAGTGGATTAATCGCCTTAATATTAAGGTAACCTAACTGACACGTGTCAAGAATGTCAGATTGACGTGGTTTCCAATACGCAGATTTGATGGGTTTATAGCTAACAGCTTTGTGATGGTTGACAATGGTAACGTCGATTCCCTTAGGTTCATTTGTGCGAAGAAATATAAGCCTCAAATTACTTATGACCTTATTTTTTAGGGTTCCGTACCACAAAAAGAAAAAAGCGGAACCCTTATAGGATCAGTTCGTTGTCCGTCCATCAGTCTGTAAATACCCTTTTCTCAGGAACGCGTGGAGGTATCAAGTTGAAATTAATATCAAATACGTAGGTCTGTGATCCCTTGGAGCTCTAAAAAATCAAGCTTCTAAGTCAATGCAATAAAAAAATACGGCCATTTTGCGACATATTTTGATACTCGCAAATGAATCCCGTTGACCTAGAATCATGAAATTTGGTCTCAGTACAAATAAAGGAAAAGTCCAAAAAACGTAAATTTTTTAGTTTTCTCACGTAAAAAATAAATAAAATACGATTACAAACTTTGATTTGCAGTTGGAGAAATGACCGTGACGTATATCGATGTATGGGAAAACATGTTTAACTACAAAGTTAAGTTTGTTTTTGGGATAAATTCATCTCAACTACGGAACCCTTAATTTTGCTTGATCCGACACGCACTTGGCCGGTTTTTTTAAATAATGCCTTCTTCCTAATACAGCAAGTAACCATAAAAATGAGCCATATTATAATATAGTTTGAACCTACCAGCAACAACTTCAGCGTTCAAATGGTCGGGCAGTACATCTAACAGACTGGACTCGACCGGGAATGGCTCGTACAGGAACTTCTTGTAGAAGTTCTTCTTCTGGTCGTGGACTAACACAACCGCTACACCTTCGTTGTCATACTGGAATAAAGGATTTCATTTATGGGTGCTTACTTTTATTAATTTATTATTATTAAAGATATTAAATCAAAAAATCAAAATCAAAATATTTTATTTCACATAAACCTACATGGGCACTTATGAAACGTCAGAAGCTAGGTGCACGGTTCCAATTGGTCGTTTCCTATGGAGAAGAGCCGGCAAGAAACTCCACGGTTACTCTTTTAAAAATAATTGGCTTTTACAATACTTTCATATAACAGTGTTTCTAGGTATGGGAGGACAGTGTAGGTCATTAAATAAGTACCAAGTACTTAACAAAATAGAAAATGGTCAACAGGTCTACAATCCACTAAGCCTACAGCGTTCTCACATTCACAAAATATGTAGAAAAGAATCTATACAAAAAATAAATTAATAAAAGTAAAAAACCTATTTTAATAAAACGCAATTATATGATTGCTGTTACAACTGTAATCAATCAATCTGAGTAATTATCATGTCCACAAAAGTCACTAAAAAAAAGCTAAAAATCGTAGGTATATAATGTCAAATAATAGAATAATAAATATGTCAAGGACGAATGTAAAAACAAAAAAAAATAAAGATTTAAATAAACATGGTAATTTGGGAGCAGTTAATAGACTCTTACTTATTTATGCCGTTAATGAGGTACCAGGGAAGCCACATGTGCAGAAGGAATTATTGCCAAACTTCCTTATCTTCAACATAGTCTTTAATTTTATAATATGCTTTCTTGATAAGGACACGTTTGATGTGGGTTTTGAACTTCCCATCGCTAAGTTCTGTCACAGACTTTGGCAACTTGTTATAAAAGCGATTGATAACGGAATGGTTGTTTGTAACCATGTTTTTTTCGAATCAGAAATGAAGATATCCGAAATTAATCAGCGCTTGACGTAAATTGACGTAATTTTAGTAGACAAGTTTTTAATCACGTCTAAACTTGTATGGAGTAGTGACAGGCGCTGATTAATTTGACAGGACTAAACTAAAATTTATCTTCTGTCCTTTTCTTAATGAAATAGAAAGAAAAGATGCACTGAACTTAAATTTAGTTTAGTTTGTGAACAAGGGAATCGGCATCATTTTTTTTCTTTTTTTAGGTTATCAAAAGATTACGGCGATACATTGAGTTAAAATGTGCCGTGGCGTCACGAGTATGTAGATTTTACTTGTGACGTAGCGACCCTCACTCCCCAACTTTAATGCGTTTTATCCAAGTAATTTTTTATTAATATGATAAAGCAAAAAATACGTGTCTAATATTTTTTTATTATCTGACTGACGGACTAAATATAATTTCTTTTTTTTTTATCTAGTCATTATCCCTATTCATAACTTGGTATACGATAAAGATTGTTCGAGAATGAATACGTGGACAAAAGCTTGTGAATATATCACAATACATATGTTCTAGTTACCTGCGGTCGTCCAGCCCTGCCCATCATCTGCAGAACATCAGTGATAGGCATGTCGACGTATCTCTTCTGTTTGCCGTCGTAGTACTCTGTGCCCTTGATCACTACGAGGTGAGCGGGGAAGTTCACGCCCCACGCTAGTGTGGCTGTGCAGATCAGGACCTGGAAGGTAAGATAACATTTCAATGACGTCATAGAACCATAATTATACTTCTTGGTAGTCGTAGGTCATTAATTACTGATAAAGTGACAATAATATTGGTTAGATAATTGTTTACTACGCCGTTTTTTACAAGTTAGTCACAGGAAACTTACATTAATGTAAATTTTTGGATTTAACTTGAGTTGTAAAGCAAATTTTGTACCTTATTACTTTAAAAAAATATTGATTTTAACATGAAAAGGGACACAGTAACAGCAATAAAGATTAACAGCATTATTGTGGGCACCTTTTATCGACCAATACTTGTATTTGGCTTACAAAGTGATAAAACTCATTTTAATTATATATTTGTTTTTGTTGTTATACAATGATTTTTCATTAGTACAGGCACCAACGATACACTTTTTTGTAATGATAATTTTTTACTCGAAAATTTGTTTTTGTGAACTTTATTATTTTTATTCCTGAAAAAGTAATCAAGACATACAACACTTCGAATAAAGTTATGCGTCCCAGAAAACATCGTCTATCTTCGGAAATACGAACGCACGATGTATCTATAGGCTAATTAAAAATATTTCTAATAAAAACAAACCTGTATCTTCTGATTAATAAACAGCTCCTCAACAGTATTCCTATCCCTCTCATGTAGACCAGCATGATGTATCCCTATACCGAACGCGAGCGTGAGCTTCAGGTTCGATTCCCGGATATTGGCAAGAATCTGTTCCATCTCAGACTCCCGCATGTGTAGCCATTGCTTAGGATTGTCTTCTGCTGCTAAGTACGCAATCAGGTCTAGGGCTGTTAATCTGGAAATTTAAAATAATGGTTTATAAACACGCCTTAGGCAAATATCTCTTACATGCCCTATTTTCAACTCTATTTTAGTTGTGATTTAGTTCATTATAAATTTGTCTAGGTGACCATCTTTACATACCGAAACTTCTGCGTGCCTCGAAAAGCACGTTAAGACGTTGATCCCGGCTGTCATTCGTGGATCTTTGACAGTCGTTACTGGTCGTCAGATGCCCGAAAGTCTGACAACCAGTCTAACCAAGGGGTATCGTATTACCCATTTAATGGGTTGTGGAGGTCAGATAGGCAGTAGCTCCATGTAAAATAATGGTATTCAGCTGCATCCGGTTAGACTGGAAGCTGACCCCAACATAGTTGGGAAAAGACTAGGCAGATTGATTGATCATTTTGCTACTCAATGTGCGCTGATCATACTGACCGACTCATAGAAAAAAGTCAGTCAGTTCTAAAAGACTGGCCGCGGTCACGGTTCTTTCCCAATAAATACGTTGTAATAAATAAGAGAATTATTTTTAATTACCTAGTCTGTCTCCTACTGGAGACGAACACAAGTGTAGGCGCACACGGGGAGTGGGTACGTATAGCTTGGAAGGTGGGCTTGTTCATCGTCAGCATACGCGGGCAGTAGTGGCGGCCCGGGTGACCTGATATGTGTACCTGTGAGAGATGGAGATTGGTAATAAGATCGTATATAAATAAGTACCAGACAAAGACATATTCCGACCCCGAGTAAATGATACTCCCCCCGATTAATAATAATGATCCATATTTGATCCAGCCTGTCCCATCTTGCTACCCAGCGACACCCTAAGCCGAGGTTCGTACCCCACAGGGGTGCCCTTAGCGAGTGCTCGCCTAGTATATAAGTTTAGTTTACGCCCCTGGCTGGAGGCTTTAAGTGTAGTAGCTTAAGGCAGCCACATGATAGCCCGGTTAAGTAGTCATGACCTTAGAGGTCAGCCACGAGATGCCATACAGAAAAAAAACAACTTAATTTTATTAATGGGACCAACCCTGATATATGAAAAAGCCGTTCCATACACTTTGATCATGTAGGTTTTACATTTTTGGTATAGAGCAGCTGTTTTTTTTTTATACTTCAATGTTGATCCCTTAGTGAAAGTTGTTTATGCTAAATATCGAATAGAAAAGAGTTCTTTATTATCTAAGGCCAAGACTTGGGTAACTGAGTTAAGCTGCTGTAAACGGGTCCAAACTAGACTGTTTAAAATCTTCAGTGTTTTCACTGTGTTCGGATCTTTGGCCAATTTTGACGTATCTCACAAAACTACAAGTTAAATTCAACTTTAGCCACGAACAAATAAAAACTATTTTTGATAACATACCTCCAAAGGCACAGGTCGTACTGAAGGCCTAAAGTTATACAGCCCCATTTCTCCGATATTCAACCAGTTGGCAAGATCCTTAGCGTTGGCGAGAGCAGTTGATAAGCCAATGATACGCAGTCTGCGTGATGTGTGGGATTCTATGAAGTTTGTTCTGAAATGAAATGATTATATGTGATGATAATTGGTCAAGTTTTTGATAGAAGGTATTTTACGAGTACACAGAGCTACACATCACGCTATAAATTTCCAGTTTAAGCTGCCCTCGCATTGTACGGAAATTCTATACAATGCGAGATCAACATAAACTGGAAATGTATAATAGCTTGATGTGTAGCCGTGTGTACATGAACGCGCGAGCTTAGGGAAAATAAACCCGCTATACGCCGATTTGTCAATCAATCGATCGATCGTCAATTTCCTTATTTTTAAGAACGTTCGGATTCTAATCTTCAGACTGTAGACTGACCAGTAGTTCCATTTTTCCAGACTAGTTACTATGAGGCTTACAATCTTACCTGGACACTATGACCTCTAGAACCGGCCCACGGTCCTCTCCAAGCAGATGTATCTCATCGATGACGATGAGTGCCACATCCCGCACGTAATTCCTTGTCTGCCACGACCGACTGATGCCGTCCCATTTCTCTGGGGTGGTCACTATGACGTGCGAGTTTCGTATCGCTCGGATGTCGGGGGATACGTCACCTAGATGGAAAAATATGTATGTTGTGTAAACTTGATTGTGTGCAATTTTCAGTTCAGGTTTTAGAGCAATTTTCGAAAGTAATTTCGGTTGCATTTACTATTAGGAAGTAAGGACGTACAGTCTGACTATTTTCTTAATGTCCCTCGGGAATCATCGCATTTCCGAATACAAACGAATGTCAATTTCCATGTCCATCAAAATTTTGAGATTTATCGTGTACAATAATTTGAATTTAGAACTAAGTACTTTATTATTGTTTTGTTTTGATTTCCGTGTGAACTATATAGAGCTGTAAAACTATTTTCGTCCCTGCGATTTTAGTAGCTTTCCTCCCATTTTTTTATAAATTATTTTAAGTTAAAAGAGTATTAACAACTCTATATACTTCCAAGTCGATTGAGAGCGTCCAGTCTGCACCAAGTGCAAAGGGCAGCTGATAGAAATCCGACGACTGACGAAACACGAAGTTTGCGGAGGAATATTAAGAAAATAGTTATACTGTAAGTAAAGGTAATAGAGTAATTTGGGTGACGCATTCAGCTTATAAGGTTCCCACAGCCTCTTGGCTGTGTCTGTTTTTTGTGAGGGAAAGTGGGATAAGCTGTGATTCACACCGCGGGTGGGATGGAACGATTCTTTAAAAGGTAATTTTGGCCGAATTGTCAAATTGTAAGGCCAATGTTCACAAGAAAACAAAATATAGGCACAATGGTCTTTTGAAACAAGGATGGGACAAATCGATCCGAATATAATAAACTAGCTGCGCCCCGTGGTTTCACCCACATAAGTCTCGATCCCGTGGAAACATCGGGATAAAAAGTATCCTATATCATAACCCAGGTCATGGTCTACCATTGTGCCAAATTTCATCCAAATCCGTTCAGAGACGTTTTAGCGTGAAACCGTAACAAACAAACAAACAACCAAACTCACTTTCTCATTTATAGTTTTATATATACAGGGTGGCACCATCGACGCGAAAACTGTTACATGATTTTGAACTCCCCTGTGTTGAAATTTTTCGTCAGTTATTTAAAAAAATCTGCTGTTCCATACATTTTAATTGCGTAGGTATTGCATTTTTCTATGAAACAGCAGTTTTTTTTTTTCAGAATCATGTACTTAATCCATGGTAACAGTTTTCACGTCGATGTCCCTGCCACCCTGTATATAAGTTAGGATGTAAAATAATTTTGATCAACTGTGTTAGCTCTTGGGAACATTAATTAAAACCTTGGTCAAAGGGAACGTAAACTCAAAAACGACAAAGCTGGTTTAGTTTTCTGATTTACTAACCTGTCAACTCGACCACTTGTTTGCCCAGCCTTTCCTGTAGTCGCACCTTCCAGTCTTTTATTCGTTCCTTTACAAGAGCTTTGAGAGGAGCAATGTAAACCACCTGAAAATTATTATTAGTTTATTTTAGATTTCGACTGACAACAGCTAACAGTTGATATTATATTTTGAGTGGTTAACACGAACACTTTAAAAGCCAACTTTCGTACCAGGCGTGGTCATAAAACGTGTGAGCGAGACGAAACGAGATTCAATACATATAGAGGTTTTAGATAAAAAAATATAATTCTTTTGGTTGAGAAATTATCAAATAACTTCGAGGGCGTGTCAGACTATTACTGACTAAAACTCATCCGTGTTCCTTCAGTTGCCTGTATTGCCAGGAGCCACGGTAACCCTTTCGGACAAAACAGTAGCTAGGGCAGGCATCTGCCCTAGCGGACCCCGTCAGTTTTGCTGACATCTCTTTGAGGCGCGCGTGGAACACAACGCGCCGTCGACCCGGGCTTAGTCCTTACCGGACGGCAGGTTTTAGATCCTGCACTTACTTAGTACGGGATTCACCGTCATATTGGCACGTTTATGACCGCTGCTGCCTCTAGTATTGGCATTTAATATAGTAAAGTGAAAACAACATTCCTACATCTATACTCTATACTAATATATAAAGCTGAAGAGTTTGTTTGTTTGCTTGAACGCGCTAATCTCAGGAACTACTGATCCGATTTGAAAAATTCTTTCACAGTTAGATAGCCTATTTATCGAGGAAGGCTATAGGCTATATATCATCACGCTAAAGCCAATAGGAGCGGAGCACCAATGAAGAATGTTTCAAAATCGGGGTTTTTTTTTTCCTTTTGAGAGCTTCCTCTGCGTGCGCTGCGTAAACGGTTAAAGTTTCGCAAAAATCATGTATGACAGAATTGTTTCCCTTTAAAATTTCTAAAAAAAAGTCCGCGACAGCACATGTCTATCTTTTAAGGATGGCTCTCTATAACCTTTTTTATGCTAACCAAATTTGTTCTAAAATAATGCATTATTTGCGAAGGTGTTTTTATAAACATGATATTAATCCTTATCCAAATAAATACGTTATTCATCACAAGTATTTAATTTAAAACAAAATTGCCCTTTACATCATTCGATTTCAATGAATATCTTAGGAGATATCGCAGTTTTAAGATAACATCGCAGCAAAATAATGATCAAGTACTGCGCGCGCATTTATGATGTGCAAGGCAGTCATGTGGGGGAAGGGCGTGAATCGTGATATAAGATTGTAAGACCCAGTACTTTTACCTAACGTTTTAAAGTTCCACTCTTACTGATAAAAGCAAGATGTAGGTACCTAAAATAGCTCCTTAACGTACAGACGCCAGCACATCAAGCTACCCGAAACTGTCAAATTTTCCCAATCAACTTTGAACCTTATACTTCAGTGATAAAGTTGAAAATCTATTAAATAAATTTGACAGATTGTAGTAGCTTGAAGTGCTGGCGTCTGTAAGTTTTTTTTTTTTAAATTTCGCCTTCTACGTAAACGAAGTCAAAGTCGAAGTTAGCGTTAGCCCAAAATATTCCACGCGGACGAAGTCGCGGGCAGAAGCTAGTAATAAATATAAAATTGATCATATACCTTGCAATTCGGATACTGATTAAACACCCTAAACATGGCCACCTCTGCTACAATCGTCTTCCCCGACCCAGTGGGAGCTCCGAGTAACACATTATGATCTGTGTGGTATAGACAGTGGAATATCTGCGTCTGTATCGGGTTGAAGTGACTGAAGTTGTATAGCATCTCGAAGGAGGGATTGTTGAGTGCCGTTACTGGTAGTGGTTGCAGTTCTAGGAGGTCTGTGAAAGATTTGAAATAAGTATAAGTTTTGTTAAGTTTTACCATAAGGTATAATTTATCTGAGAGCACTGGTGGCCCAGTGGTAACGGCCGCGACTTACGAGTTGTAGGTCGTAGGTTCGAACCCAGACAGGCGCTTTCATCATCATCATCATTTCAGCCGAAAGACGTCCACTGCTGGACATAGGCCTCCCCCAAGCACCGCCACTTCGACCGATTCTGTGCTTTCCGCATCCAGCGGATTCCTGCGGCCTTCACAAGGTCATCGGTCCATCTTGTGGGAGGCCTTCCAACGCTACGTCTTCCGGTACGTGGTCGCCACTCCAGAACCTTTCGACCCCATCGGCCATCCGTTCTGCGAGCAATGTGCCCTGCCCATTGCCACTTAAGTTTGGCAATTCTTCGGGCTATGTCGGTTACCTTGGTTCTCCTGCGGATCTCTTCATTTCTGATTCGATCACGTAGGGAAACTCCAAGCATAGCCCTCTCCATTGCCCTTTGGGTGACTTTTAGCCTTCTGATAAGGCCCATTGTGAGCGACCACGTTTCAGTACCATAGGTCATCACTGGCAACACGCACTGGTCAAAGACTTTCGTCTTGAGACACTGTGGTATGTGGGACGAAAAGATATTGCGTAGCTTCCCGAACGCTGCCCAGCCGAGTCGGATTCGACGATTGACCTCTTTCTCGAAGTTGGACCTACCTAGCTGGACAATTTGTCCTAGGTAAACATACTCGTCCACAACTTCGAGCGTAGCGTCTCCGATCTTCATGGGAGTGGGTGTCACATGGGCATTTGACATGACTTTTGTCTTGTCCATGTTCATTTTAAGACCCACTCTTTCGGAGGCTCTACTGAGGTCATCGAGCATTGTACTGAGTTTCTCCATGGTCTCAGCCATGATAACTATGTCGTCGGCAAACCGAAGGTTAGTCATATACTCGCCATTGATGTTGATGCCTAGCCCTTTCCAATCCAGAACCTTGAAGACATCCTCCAGTGCAGCGGTGAACAGTTTCGGAGAGATAACGTCTCCCTGTCTCACACCTCGCTGCAGAAGGATAGGTTTCGAGGTCTGGTCCTGGAGTCGAACTGACATAGTGGCGTTTTTGTACAAACACTTTAGCACCTCGATGTACCGATAGTCGATCTGGCACCGTTGAAGAGACTGCAGCACAGCCCATGTCTCGATCGAATCGAAGGCTTTCTCGTAGTCCACATACGCTAAGCAGAGAGGCTGGTTATACTCTTCGGTCTTCTGTATAACCTGCCGCAGCGTATGTATGTGGTCTACGGTGCTAAAGCCTTTACGGAATCCGGCTTGTTCGGGAGGCTGGAAGTCGTCAAACCTGCGCGCGAGACGGTTCGTGATAACTCTTGAAAACAGCTTGTAGACATGGCTCAGAAGTGTGATGGGCCTATAATTCTTAAGCAGGGCATTGTCGCCCTTTTTAAAGAAGAGTACCACCACACCTCTGTTCCATGCCTGTGGCGTTTGACCCTCGAGTATGACGGAATCGAAAAGCTTCTGGAGGGCCTTAAGAACAGGTTTTTCCCCGGCCTTCAGGAGTTCAGCCGTAATTCCGTCATCACCCGGCGCCTTGTTGTTTTTAAGTTGCTTCAGAGCCATCCTAATCTCGTACAAGCTGACGTCCGGGATGTCTTCGGTATAGTGTCGGGTCAATCTAGCTCTTGGGTCGTTTGCTAGATTCGTAACGGGGTTACTGGTTGACGTATATAACTGTCCATAGAAACTCTCGATCTCTCTCAACAGCTCAGGTTTGGCGGATACGATTCTGCCATTATTGGTCTTCAGTTTCGCAAGCTGGCTCTGTCCAATAGACAGATCTCTAGCAAATACCTTGGAGCCCTTATTCTGCTCTATTGCGTCCTTAATACGGTTCGTATTATAGAGTCGAAGGTCGCTTTTCAAGGACTTAGAGATCTGTCTATTGAGCCGCCGGTATTTAAGCGCATCGTCTGAAGACTGCAGAATCATCTCGCGCCTCTCCTCCATGAGCTGTAAAGTAGCATCAGAGAGCCTCTTGTTTCGATTTGTACGACGGGTCTTGAAAAACTTGGACCCGACCGTATGGACAGTTTCCACGAACCCATCGTTATAATCGTCCACGGAGCTCCCTAGGCACTCGAAACGATTCTGAAGTTCGAGCTGAAAGCTCTCGGGGTTTTGGACTTGGATCGGTGCTGGGCGGAGCGTAGACTTCATCAGTCGAGATCTTTCCAGCTTGATATTCAAGTTCAATGTGCCTCTTACCATACGGTGATCACTTCCGGTTTTCACCGCGTTGATCACAGAGACATCATTGAATACTTGCCTCTTCGTCGACATAATGAAGTCAATCTCATTTTTTGTTGCACCATCAGGGCTCTGCCAGGTCCACTTTCTGTGCTCACGTTTTCTGAAGAAGGAATTCATCATAAAGAGGCCTTCCTTCTCCATAAAACTGGCCAGTAGGTGACCCCTGTGGTTTCGACGTCCAACTCCAAATTGCCGCGCGCTTTACTTTGTGTAAATTATTTCATCACCACTGCTTTCAAAACGGTGAAGGAAAACATCGTGAGGAAACCGGCATGTCCTAGAACCGAAAATTCGAAGACATGTGACATCTACCAACCGGCACTGGGCCCGCGTGGTGGATTCCGGCCCACTCCCTCTCACAGAGGGGAGGCCTGTGTCCCAGCAATGGGAACATTTATAGGCTGATGATGATGATGATAATTATCTGTACCCTAATTGCGTAACTTATTTTCGTAAACAATTATGCCTAATTTGTTTCATTTTGACAGTTCAACAACATTCATTGCGTTATTTACATTGTTGAGCAGATTTTTTTTTCCAACTTATGAAGCAATGGATTAGCAATCTGTTTCAAATCGAAACAGATTGTGATTGTGTTGTATTACGCAATTAGGGTACTGGTCAAGTAGTGTTAATAGGTTTTTTGTTTTAATAAAATCTGAGCCTGGATTTTGGGATTGGCCACTTCGAAGTTATACCTTATAACTTATCCAATGTTGAGTGAAACAGAAAAACTGGTTCATAATCGTGTATGTTAAATAACTTTTCATACTTATTACGCAACCTGATAAAGGGTAAAATCGAAAAAATCAGGGTTTCGGTATTTAGATCTTGTTCCCATCGAAATAAGGTTTAAAATAAAGATTTACAGTACCTGTGTGAGGTGGATGAGTCTCTGGCAGTATTAAATGTTGGAATGTAAGTGGCAATACACTTTCTGATCCCAACCACCTGTAAAAATAAGACAAATAACATAATGGTGCCGATTCCCTTGTTCACAAACTAAACTAAATTTAAGTTCAGTGCATCTTTTTCTTTCTATTTCATTAAGAAAAGGACAGAAGATAAATTTTAGTTTAGTCCTGTCAAATTAATCAGCGCCTGTCACTACTCCATACAAGTTTAGGCGTGATTCAAAACTTGCCTACTAAAATTACGTCAATTTACGTCAAGCGCTGATTACTTTGACAGGACTAAACTAAAATTTATCTTCTGTCCTTTTCTTAATGAAATAGATAGAAAAAGATGCACTGAACTTAAATTTAGTTTAATTTGAGTACAAGAGAATTGGCACCATTGAAGGATTCAAAAGGTTATAAATTTACTTGTTTTGCTCTGATTTTTAAGGTTCTTACAGAACAATGTTTACCTTTCTGACGTGGCTCGGATGTAGTATTGAGGCGGTAACGGCTCACTGATTGGTATTGTTATTATCAATTCTTGTGGCTCGTTTGTGATCACCTGTAAACACACATGAAATATAAAACACCAGATAAAAAGGGAAAACTAAAGCTTGTCTTTAAAATATTGCTTTGAGCCATAAGACTAATTAATTTGACAGGACTAAACTAAAATTTATCTTCTGTCCTTTTCTTAATGAAATAGAAAGAAAAAGATGCACAGAACTTAAATTTAGTTTAATTTGTGAACAAGGGAATCGGCACCAATGTCTCAGTTCGTCTAGCGAAACTTTGCCACCTTTACCACGGCACAAGATATCTTCATGTATCTCGCGCCGACACAAGATAAGAGACTCAGAATACTTGCCTGTTTTTTAGTGATGAGGAAGTACTCGTGGTAGTACATGATGTCAGTCTCTGGGTCCTCCACCCATATCCAGAACGCCTCGGGCGCTTTGCCGTGGTATTTGTCGTTCCATCTGTTTAAAACAAATGGCTATTAGGAGCTATTGATCTTGATTGCAATGTGTTCGTTATAGCAGAACGAGAAAGTGCTATATGGGGACGGGTCGCTAAAAAGGGAGCAAATGTAACGACAGTATGCCGAGATTGTCATTCATGTCTTCGTGCGTGTTTATTTATTTATTTAAACTTTTCACACTCAAAAAGGTACAAAAGCGGACTTAATGCCTTAGGAATTCTCTACCAGTCAACCAAGGGTGGTGAAGAGATTGGATGGCAGGTGCTCTGTTTGAGAGGAACAAAGCAAACATTACTCATAATACACATACATATATATTTAATACAATATATAACTATAATATATAAATACTTACATAAATACAAATTCAAGGGAGATAGGTGTTGAAAGGTGATGACTCTACTCTATTTATTTTGAAAAAAAAAAACTGCGATTTCCGCTTAAATGCGTACCGAGTGGTGGCCGTCCAGATATTAAGAGGGAGCGCATTCCATAGAAGAATGGATTGAATATGAAAGGAAGAATGAACAAAGTCAGAAGTATGAGGACAAAGTAGGAGAAGATTGTTAGAAGAACGCAGATTCTTAGTGTGTGAAGAATATAGATATTGGAAGTGAGATACAAGATAAGAAGGAGGAGTGGGAGAGCTGAGAAGGGAGAAAAGCGTGTTTGTTTGACTTCGTTTGATATTGTCAAGAAGTTATTAAGCAGCAAGTTGCAAGTGCTTCGTAAACTCCATAATTATCCTAACTAATATTATAAATGTGAAAGTGAGTTTGTTTGTTACGCTTTGACGCTAAAACGGCTGAACGTATTTAGACGTTTGCCACATGGATAGACCATGACCTGGGTTAGTACATGGATACTTTTTATCCCGATATTCCCACGGAATCGAGACTCGTGCGGGTGAAACCGCGGGGAGCAGCTAGTTGTAAATAAATTGCATATAGAAATAAGCAGGAAGACACAAAATAGTCTCCACAGACAAAAAAATACAAACGTGTAAATGAGTACAGTATTTCTTTTTTCTTAGTGTCCCTCGGGTTTCATCGGATTTCCGAATACAACCGAATGCTAATTTCCATGTCCATCATTCTATATTCATATATTGTTATTCGATTTATCGTGTATAATAATTTGAATTCAGAACTAAGTGCTTTATTGTTGTTTTGTTTTGATTTCCGTGTGAACTATATAGATCTGTAAAACTATTTTCCAATCTATCGTGCCTGCGACTTTAGCGGCTTTCCTCCCATTTTTTTTATAAATTATATTCAGTTAAAAGAGTATTAACAACTCTATATACTTCCAAGTCGATTGAGAGCGTCCGGTCTGCACTAAGTGCCACTGATAGAAATCCGACGACTGACAAAACACGAGGTTTGCCGAGGGACATTAAGAACATATTTGTACTGTAAGTAAATGGTCACAAATAATACTAAAATACTTACTTGAAATTAGGTGTAATAGAGAGTCGTATCCTTAGCACAGTTCGTGTTATAGGATGCAAGCTGGCTTCCATTTCTAGCAGCGGGAATTCGTCTGCACACTTCTTGAGATGACGTGCGTTTTTCGGGTTGCGTATCAGATCGCCTGCCAATAACAATTAAATTAAAGGATTATATTCCGCATTCATCTTTTCGGAGCAATATTGATAAAACCGGTTTTAATATTGTTTTTTATATATTCTCAGGGTCTCCGAATAAACTATTTCACTATTAAATATGTCACAATTATTCTAGAGACTTTGTTTTTTAGATGTGACCAACGGAATATCGATAAAATACATTAATATAAATTTTATAATCAGATCAAACAATATAATTTTTTTATACCCGACTACGGCGAATCAAAAAGGAGGGTTATGATTTTGAAAAATGTATGATGCCATGTTACTTAAAATGAAAAGGCTTAGTTAGAACATTTCAAAAATATATAATTTTAATAAAAGTAAAAGTTATAAAAACTTAAACCCTTCGACAAAAAAGTCAACTAAAAAGGTATAATATCTTTTTAAAGAAACCGTGGAGTTTCTTGCCGGCTCTTCTCCATAGGGAACGAGCAATTGGAACCGTGCACCTAGCTTCTGACGTTTCATAAGTGCCCATGTCGGTTTATGTGAAATATTTTGAATTTTGTTTTTTTTTTTTAAACAAGACATCACAGACAGACAAAAATCCAGAGTCACACGTAATCTGTTCAGTTTATGCCCTAACACGTGTGACTCTGGCCTTTTAATTTGTCTGTCTGTGATGTCGTATTTATACCTTTTTAGTTGACTTTTTTGTCGTAGTTGGGTTTAAGTTTTTATAACTTTTATTTTTTGTGAACCAGTAATTAGCATAAATCGAAAGTCACATTCTAAGATGGCTTACCAACTTCCTTCCAATCCATGTCCCGAATCTGATCCGGCTTCAACATCGGGTACTCGATGTGCTTCAACGTCTCGATAGTGAAACAGTTGAACTGTCGCATGTCGCTGTAGAAGTCCCACATTTGTAGCTCTAGCATTTTGGCCATCTTGAGGTACAAACCGGCCATGTACGCGTTGTTCTTGCGAAGAGTGATTTCGAAAAGAGCGCGGATTATGCGGACGGCGTTCTGTGAACGAAATGTATGGTTTAATTTAGAGGTATGAGGAACAGGGTGTAAAGTTCACTCATCCTCTATAGGACAGGGAAGATCCTCCGACCAGACGGGTGTCGCGTCTGGCGGGCAACTGCCCAACTATTGAAGTCGGATAGTATTTTATAAGTCGCTCGCGAGGCAATCTCTAATTACGCGATGCAAGATTTACGTTAACCTTTCAACTGTCATTAACGAGACACAATAGAATTTTAATTGTTATCCACCTCAATGAGGCATCGTGACAGATAAAGAGTTATCTGTTTATCCGTGCTGTTCTCTTCTGTCTACATTTCTACCACTCCTTCTCAACTAAGTGGGACTCTTGTGTGTATGAACTGAAATCTGTGTCTGCGTTCCTAATAAACTTTCGTTCTTGTTTTTGTGTATATGAATACATTGAAAAAAAGAAAAGTTGTTTTACAAATTATTACACCTGTATTTCTAGAAGAGGCAAGTTAAAGTGTACCTATAGTATGCTCACATGTCAACAGTTGTTTTTAATAGGGTCCCATGTAATGAATTGTAAAGATTATTACTATTCATAAATTTGGCACAAATCTAGGCTCTGGGCTGCTACTAAGATTTTCTGAATGAAAAAAAAAAAAAGGATTGTGTGGTTTTATGAAACCACGGTAAAAGTGAAACTTTTAAGCGAACTATAGGCGCCGCCATATTGGCCTTAGCTGCTCTGACGAGCGCCTTTCACTTTATCGCTACTCCGCGGCCGACCGTCACGCGACATGCAACACACAGACGAAAAAGTTTGAGACGATGTAATAAAAGTTTCACTTTAAAAGCGACTGAGTTTGTGAAATGTAATTACATTTTGCCCGGCTCGAGGATCGAACTTCATGCCCAGCAGTCGAACTTACAATCACTACACAAACATGGCAGAACAGCATTTCACCTAGCTGGCATATTCATACAAAATCCGCGTTATTGAGCTAACAAAAAATAAAGTTTATCCTACTGGAAATTGAAACGTGGGCTTATCACGTTGGCACGGACGTAATAAAATCACGGCGATTTTTTTCATGCACTGGATTTTCAACGCTCTACCTACCGCCGAGAGTTGAAAATCCAGTGTGCGATAAAATCTCGCCAAAATTTTATTACGTACGTGCGAACGTCGGCTAACACATGACATCACGCTTGTATTCCCCGAAGGGTTAGGCAGAGGTATTCCTCTAGTACACCCACATTACGCCAGTTATGTTTAAGTCCCGTGTAATAGCGGGCGAACCCATTTCCATCAACTGGTGACCACTGAAAATCGGGTGACCGAGTGACCACTGAAAATCGGGTGACCGAGTGACCACTGAAAATCGGGTGACCGAGTGACCACTGAAAATCGGGTGACCGAGTGACCACTGAAAATCGGGTGACCGAGTGACCACTGAAAATCAGCGCTGTGCTGTGGGTTCCCCATAGCACTGCATGATGCTGAGTGGAAGCCTTCTTGTCACAGTCATGTCGTGCGGCTGCCGACTAAGTAATTTGTTTTATGCTCGTGATTTGTTATGTACTTTGTGTTGTTCTCTGATTACTCTTGTCTTTTATGTATGCACGTGTGTTTGTGATAAATAAGCCTATCTTTCTTTTCTTTCTTCTTTCTTTCTTTCAACTGGGTACAAAAACGATGTAATAATACGAATACATTGGCAAACACGCCACATTAAGTGCAAAAGTGCAAAGAGTAAAAGTGCGTAGTATGTAATGTGCAGTTTGGAGTATTTTTATTTTACAAACCTGACTAATATAATTGAGATCAGACTGTAACGACGATCCATTGACGCGTCCCCTCGACAGGTAAGTTTGTAGTAATATGTTGATCTTCCAATGTATGTCTTCCGGAGGATCTTCAATGCGAAGCTCGCCGTATTGGTCTTTCAGACTCCATAGTTCTGTTAGCTCTTCTTTTCTTACCTGGATAATTGGGTTTTATTAAATATTAACAAGTTATCGTCTTAGATTAAATACCGATCTCATCAAATTTAAAATACTGGGTGATTTTTTTACCGTCTCGAACTGAGTTGCTCCCATAGTGAAAGTTGTTTATATTCATGGGTAGAACATCCTGTAAAAATTTCGAGACGGTAAAAAAAAAAAATCATCCGGTATTACTTGACAAGTTAAGGTATTTTAATTTAAAACCTAGATTTACAAAATAAATATCCTAACTATAAGTTATATTATAAATGCGAAACTAATTTTGTTTGTATGTTACACTTTCACGCTAAAACAGCTGAACGAATGTGGATGAAATTTGGCACATGGGTAGACCGTGACCTGGAGAAGGATATAGGATACTTTTATCTCGATGTTCTTATGGGGTCGAGAGTTATGCGGGTGAAACCGCGGGGCGCAACTAGTCATTAATAAATTAGAACATTTTAACGTGTTTAATTAATAACAAAGAGACAAGGACCAGTACCCTAATTGCGTAACTTATTTTCGTAAACGATTATGCCTAATTTGTTTCATTTTGACAGTTCAACAACATTCATTGAGTTATTTACGTTGCTGAGCAGACTCTTTTTTCCAACTTATGAAGCAATGGATTAGCAATCTGTTTCAAATCGAAACTAATTATGATTGATCGTGTATTACGTAATTAGGGTACTGGTTATAGAAGTATCTCTTATCAAACTGCCTTATTTTAGTTAGGTAATCTTATTCAGAATTAGTGTGATTAATCATTGTTGGCAGATTTGTAGCAATGGTGCAACTCAAAGGATAACAAAATAAGAACTGTTTTGCTTAAAAAAAGGTTTGTTTTTGCATTTCCTCCTTTTACTGACATTTTTTTAACCAACTTCAAAAAAGGAGGTTTTTTTACTTTCCATAAAATAGGTACCCAGATGGATAAAATGGACCGACGACTTTAAAAGGTGGCAAGGGCGACGGAGAACCGATTTCGAAGAGGCTTACGGCCAGCAATGAACTGCGATAGGATGTGTTTATTGTGAACTAGCTGCGCCCCGCGGTTTCACCCGCATAAGTCTCGATCCCGTGGAAAAAAAAAGTATCCTATGTTCTTTTCCAGGGCATCATCTATATATGTGCCAAATTTCATCCAAATCCGTTCAGCCGTTTTAGCGTGAAGGCGTAACAAACAAACTTACTTTCGCATTTATAATATTAAGGATGGTGGGCGTTTTTGGGGGACTGTCTCTCACCTTTCACAAATAAACGTATTGATTGATTGATTGATTGATATGTAATGTTGACGTTCGAAAAGTGCTGATTCTCAGCCTAGTTTGAATAAATGACTTTTGAATTTTGAATTTTATTCAAATAAAGTATGGAGTTTAACTTACTTTGAGCTGCTGGAAGTCAGAACACCTGGTCAGCATTTCCAGCACATATCCTTGCGTCATAGACTTGCGCACCATAGTGTTGAACACCTCCATCGTCTCGCAAGTTATGTAGTAGTGACTTGCAGTGCGACCCAGATCTATGAAAGGCAGAAAAATAAATAATTTGTTTCATTTAAGTAATGAATCTTAAAAAGATACGCTCTTTAATCTTTGATATGTTGTATATTAGCAACAATATCGCTGGGTACAAGTATTACTTAAAAAAAGAAGGTTTATTAACCGGCTAAGAAAAGAGCTAGCTTATAAAAATGAAATAAAATATGGTGCCTTTAGTTAATACATATTCATATTGTTGGGAATAGAACCCAACATAACACCTTGCACGCGGTCTGCACGCGCAGGTATCGTGTTCAGCGCGTCATCGGAATAGCTGAGGCGCGGCGCGACGGCAATACGCGATGTCGCTTCCACGGACTCCATCGCGACGGACGATATTCCTCACTCATTTAATTACATATTAAAAGTTTATAACATAACATCACGCCTTGTTTCCCCGAAGGGTTGGGCAGAGGTGTCCCAGTAGTAGGTACACACGGCTACACATCAGCACATCAAGCTATATAAATCCAGTTTATGCTGATCTCGCATTGTATAGGATTTCCGTACAATGCGAGGTCAGCTTATACTGGAAATTTATAGCTTGATGTGTAGCCGCCGTGTGTACAAGCACATTTCACCAGTTATGTTTGAAGTCCCATGTAATAGGGGGCGAGTCTATTGCCATCAACCGGGCACAAATCCAGACTCCGAGCTGCTACTGAGACAGATAGAAAAACTCAATAACACTTTGCCCGACCCGGGAATCAAACCCAGGACCTCATGCTCAGCAGTAGCGCTTGCGACCACTAGACCAACGAGGCAGTCGAAAAGCAGTAAAAATTTAAGCGCCAGTAAAAGTTTATATTTTGTAAAAAGCACGGCAAATAAACCACTGGCTAAAATACAGTCCACTCTTTCATTGCTCCAAGCGCTAACACATATTTTGTAAAGAGAGATTTCAATATTTACCAGTAACATTAAGTTGTCCAGTTCGTTCGTTGTACCGTATCATTTGTGTGTTATCGAGCTGCATAGCGGCCGCCGTTATAAGTTCCCGTCGTTTAGTTTCTAACATCGGTTCCTCTTGAACGTCCGTGTATGTTAGACCGTATACCTAGAAAAATAAATTAAATATTATCATAACAGCCTATATTCAGAGGGGTGTGTGGCTAAGTAATAACAGCCGCACGGGTCGATCGTTAAGCTACGCTTGCCGCGGTTGGTCCGTGGATGGGTGACCATACCAAGACTCCTCCGTGCCTCGGAAAGCACGTTAAGCCGTTGGTCCCGGCTGTCATTTGTAGATCTTTGACAGTCGTTACGGTAGTTAGAAGCCCGAAAGTCTGATAACCAGTCTTACCAATGGGTATCGTGTTACTTAGCAACTAGGTTGTGGAGGTCAGATAGGCAGTCGCTTCATGTAAAATACTGGTATTCAGCTGCATCCGGTTAGACGGGAAGCCGACCCCAACACATGGGACGTATAATATAACTTGCGAAAAGTGGGTGGTCCCGAAGGGCGAGTCTAATACCCACCGAAACTCGAAAATCCCCCTGAATTTGTGCCTAGTTGTGCTAAACTGGGCACGAATCCAGACTCCGGGCTGCTACTAAAATTTCAGTATAGAATATGTAAATGCAAATTACCTGTGGATTGATCCTCATTCTGACGAATAGGTAGGTATAACTCAACCATTCCACTGCTTCATCAATGTTAGTTACTGTGCCGAGAGCGACCTTAAAGAAAAAATATTGCGATATTGGTACAAGTACCATCGAAGAAACGCATAACTATACACCGTAAGGACTATTTCTGCTTGCAGCGCTCGGCCGATATAGTAACGCTTACCTACGAAAAAAAAGGGTCGTGTGCACGGGATTTTGTTTTCAAACTGCTTAGGTATGCGTTTCTTCGATGGTACATACATAAACCAGGATATCTGATGTTTCAAGAAGTTTAACTATCGGTTTGAATAAAGGCAAGAGGCAGTGGCGTAGCGTGCCTTGGCGGGGCCCTGTATAAAAATTTGTTTGGGGGCCCTTATGAAGGGTAAAGATTTTTCACCAAAGAAAAAAAAATGTTTGCATAAAATTAAAAGAAATATTTATTCATCATAATTATCTATGTCACTTTTTCCAAAATTTTTACAAACAATTTAAATTAAATATACACTCTCCTTGCCTTTTTTTTCGGCAAACTGATTTATTAAATCATTTATAGCTGATGATGAATTTGGGAAATTTTAATAATTTTTGCATCCGCATGTCGGGGGCCCCGTATAATTGATACGGCAGATACGGCGATAGCTACGCCTCTGCTAAGAGGAGCCTTGAAGTTGTGTCAATGACTTCATGCAAAAAACGTTAATCTTGAGTACGGCTTTTGTTCCTAAATGGTTCATTGAGATCTGTTTCGATGTCGGAGAAAGATTTTTTATTTATTTTTTCGCAATTTTCATTAATTGCCAAACAGGTATTAAAAAAAAAATTAAGAAAATTAACCTCACCTCAGCATTTAAATTATCCGCCAGCAGATTGATAAAGTTACTCTCAATCGGGAACTGATTGGTCATGGACTTGAGATAGTGCGTCAATTTGTCGTGCGTAGTTATAATGATGCCCGTTCCAGATGTATCAAACTGTGGTCTGCCCGCGCGACCGAATATTTGTAGCACATCCAGTATGCTTAGGTCTACGAATGTGCCGTGGGCTTGGTCATAGATTTCTGTGCCCTGTGAATAAAAATGGTGAAATTATATTATTATATTTTAGTTAATTAATTCAGGCGTGACCTTGCGGAAATCCATTATAAAATACAATAGACGTGGATATATTTAGTAACCTGTTCCGCTTAGCCATTTCTAAAGAGCGATGGACTTGTCGCGAGCCCGAACACGGCGTGTTGCCACACCGAGCGCTGAGCGCAGACTGCGCTGCGGGTTCGCGACAAGTCCATCGTCAAACTGAGGATGCCTCGTTGAGATGTGAAACACGTGTCGATTTCTTTCAGGTGTTTTTTATGGCTCTTTACAAATAGCTAAGCGGAACAGGTTACTAAATATATCCACGTTTATTGTATTTTATTATATTTTGAGTGATTTCTTGGTTTTAAACAGGTATTTTAATTTTTTACCCAAAAAATACAGGAAATTCCTTCTAAATGGCTACTTTCTACTACTACATAAAGTGCATACTTACAGATGAATTGAAAAATGTTTATGACATTCAAAGTTATGACATTTAAAGAATTTTTTTTTGCCGGTACAAAAAAGGAGGAGGAAGTTTCCAAAGCATACAATGGCAGTGATAATCATTTTAAATCATGAATTTAAAGTTGATTTTACGATAGAATTCGGTCTTTCTGACGTCTTATCATGCTTTCAACGCTGTCTTTATATATGTCGGATCCGGTCATTACGGACACGAAACGAATCGCAAGCGCGCCGCTGGCGACAGGACGTGATTTACCCACACCCAAAAGCGCGCGCTTCTACAGAGTCGTGATGTTTTAAGGCCACGGCGAGGAGGGATTCAGCCTCGAATCGCATCGGAGTTAAGATGTCGCGGAACTGTTCTCGGTTCGAGGTGCTCAGTTATTGTGTTAGTTGTAATTTGTGATCATTGTGTTAATTGGTGATTTTAATAAACGCCGTCGTACCCAGTGTGTGTATAATTTAGCTAGTGTGATTCATTTGATAGTAAATTATAATGTGATCTGAACTGCAAACTGTTTTTCTATTGCGCATTAACCAACACTACCCACTCTACGCCCACAGTAGTTAAAATATGCCTGATAATAACGAAAGCCACATACCCGTCTCCGACATATATATAAATAAATCAGTATAATTAATTATATTACGTCTTTTATTAGTTTGTACTTACCCTAATAACAACAGCGTGTGCCGGCAAGTTGACACCCCACGCCAGTGTGGAGGTGCAAACTAACACTTTTATGTAACCCTCCGAGAAGTATTTCTCTACCATGTTTCTGAAAAAGTTAAACAAATTATAAGCAAATAATTAAAGCTCATACATAGTTCGACTGGCGCCCAATAAAATCCTTAAAATACATGCGTTAATAAAGGTCCGTATTTTTTATAGTTCTGGAATCGATATTGCTTTTAATAACTTGCAACAATAGTTCCTTCTGTGTATCGACCTTGTCATCATTTATATAAAGTTGAAAATAAATAAACTTCCAGTAGCTCGAGAGTGCGTCGAAGTGGAAAGATGGGCGTGTCTCAGGTTATTTATTCTCAACTTTATTTTTAGGCGCGCAACGTTGATATTTTATTTGGCAGTGACAACCGCGCTGCGCTGCGCCTTGCCAGATATGCGCCAGCCCAAAGGTTAAAAGTGTCTAACGATCATTTTTGCTGTTTCTCTCATGATTTCGGTAGTCACAAGTGCGAGCGAGATAGCATATATATTAATATACGATTGCAAGAAAAAAAGGATAGCTGAAATTCTTCCCCTTTTTATGGCATATTTTCATTAGTCGATAACTCGGTTGTTATACAGCATGCAGGGATTCCCCACAGTCGGGGTAATGAAGAATGAAAGTCATAAGTCGATAACGTGGTCGGTACACCGTCTGCGGGGAATCCCCGTAGCGGGCGTAGCGACCAATGAAATTCATCGCTCGGTAAAAAGCGTGCGGAGACTCACAGCCAATGAAAATGAGCCTTCAAAGCAACTGCTAAACAAGCGGATCAGGTTCTCTGTATACTGCAATCGTTCTGTATCGACTAATGATAATTGTTCCCTGATATGGGCCCTATGCCATGCGTTAAAGAAATCTCCCACACCATACGCATACGAGCTTTATCAACCAATGAAAATGAGTCTTTAAAAGTAATCATTATCACCTATACTCCATTTGAAATAAGAATAGACATTTAAACAAACCTCATTACAGTCCGTTCAACCGATTCTGACTTGGGCATAAGGACGGCATTCAGAGCAAAAAAAAGTGGTTACAATACCAACTGTTTACTGCAGCTGCCATTTGTCATGCCACCAAAGTAATAGAAGTCAAAAAGGTTTATATATATGTCTAATCTTATTTCAAATGGAGAATATATTATTTCAAATTTAGTATATATTATTTAGAACGTCATAAGGACACTCACCGATCACTCCTCAACATACCAGCATGATGACACGCGAATCCACTCGCAAATAACTCAGCCAGCACCTTATTAGGACTACTACTTATACTCTTCTTAGCCTTAAGGAACGCGCCCGTATCATCCGGCTCGAAGTGTTTGAGATGGCCCTTCTTTTGGGCTATTTCTTTAAGGACCATAGCCGTTTGGTGGGTGGCGTTACGGGCGTGGACGAACACCATGACTTGGTGGCCTTTTTGGACCATGTCTACCGCTTTATCGTAGCATATTTCGTTCATTGCTTGCATCTGTTGAAGTTTTGGGTAGGTGAGAATTTTTACACAGATATAGCGGTTACTCGTCCAGGAGAATTAGATAAGTCTGATATTAAGCTAGTACATACATAAATGTTACATGTGATACTCTATCTAGACTCATATCTCAGGTTAGAACACGAGGTGGATTGGTTTAAAGATCTGCTCTAGGCCAAATTCTTTTCGAAAACAAATCTTTATCGATCCAGATATTTGTTGGCAATAACTAGACAATATACCTACCTACTTAATAGAAATGCAATCATGTTTAAGGCGAAAGCATCAAGGTAACCCGCGAAATTAAAATTTTCTTACGTTTTTTTGCAATTTGCCGGTCAGCATCGGTTGTTTGTTGATCAAATATTTATTTACTGAATTATAATTATCATAAATACATCTCACTAAGTTCATATTATAATACCATATTGGATGACTATTTCATGAAATCATGACATTTGACGCCAATTCTAACTTACGGTTAGAATTGTTTGCTGATTCTTATTATTATAATTCTGTAAAGTCATATTTGTTACGGTCGCGAATCATACTTTAATCAACATATAATCCGTGCAATCCACGAAGACGCGCCCCAATCCGCGATTACTGTACTGTAAGTTGGACTCTAGCACGGCGCGGAGCGGAGTGGGGCGCGTCTTCGTGGATTCCACGGACTATACAACCTGACATTGACCTGCAACTTGCAAAAAAACGTATTTTTTTTTAAATTTCACTGGCTACCTTAGCGCATCCCTTTTGTGTGGGCAACAGCGGTCTTATCACAGGTATTTCTAGATCTAGATGACCTTAGTATGGACTAAGTAGTTCTATTCGTTACGTATATTTGTATCATAATATTGAATGTACCTACCTGTCTGAGATGGGAACCTCCACCGCTGCCGGTTTCCTTGACACCAATGAACTGTTGCTCCAATGGCACCGGACGGAAGCGAGAGTCGAAGAAGAACAGACCAATGTTCGGGTTTACACGTAAGAATCTGTAACGAGACACCCAAGATTAGTGATGTGAAAGATCAGTTTGTCTAGCCTGTTTCCAACTATGTTGAGGTCAGCTTCCAGTCTAACCGGATGCAGTTGGATACCAGTATTTTACATGGAGTGACGGCCTATCTGACCTCCACAACCCAGTTACTGGGTAATACGATACCCCTTGGTAAGACTGGTTGTCAGACTTTTGGGGTTCTGACGACCCGTAACAACTGTCAAAGATCTATAAATGACAGTCGGGACCAACGGCTTAACGTGCTTTCCGAGGCACGGAGGTGTCTTGGTTGGTGTGTTAGGGTCTTGGGGTGTTAGTGATGGGGTGCTGTTGTTGTCTTTGGTAGGTTTTAATTTCCCCTATATATATTTTATTGGGTCAGCAAAGACAATCAGTGTTTCGACGCCTAATTGACCATAGAAACACAACTTTCACACAACACAATCGGATGGCTCGTGATTTAATTTCTTCATACCAATTTCAACCGTATTTTAAAGAAAATAGAGTTCATTTTCAATGACTATAAATTATTATTGCTATTACCATGAAAATTTGCTAATTGTAACTCACCTTGCAACATCTAAATAATTAGGCAATGTAGCAGACAGTCCGACTATTCGTATCATGTTTTGCGTAGACTCGACTTGTCGCAATGTTCGGGCAACAATCGCCTCGACAATCGGACCTCTGTCGCCATGCAGTAAGTGAACCTCGTCTATGATGATTAGTTTTACTATTGAGGCTAGTTCTGTGTCGGCTGTGAAGAGAAGAAAAATATACATTTTATAGTTTGTGGCTATGAAAAACCAGTTACTGTTCGAATCAATTGATCCGAATTTGTTAACTGCTGTCAATTTAGAGAACCCTGACAGGCTGACACCCATAACACAAGTTTAATCTTAGCTTGGGTGTCCCAATCCCTACAATTCATGTCAAGTGGTCAATGTAAAGTTGTAAAACTGTAAAATAAAGATTATTTTTATTATTATGATCAACCTCAACCTATCGCAGTCCACTGCTGGACATAGGCTTTTCCTAAGTGGCGGCACAACACATTTACTGTTTGCAATGAAGTTTTTCTTATTAGCGTAATTATAAATACCAGTTTTAGAAGGAGTTCGCTATATGTACGACATGATATTACGTTCTCCTAGTGTGATTTGACGCTAATGCGTTTTACTAAAGTACCCTCAGTTTTAGAAACCCTGATCTATAAATTTCAAGAAAGCGCGTCAATCAACCCAATTTATACCTTATAACAATGACATAAGGGTCATATGACGAGCGCTAGTGAATTACTATATTTATATATTACATTATCTATGGCACTCGATTGTGATTGGTTGACTTCTGAAAACATTTTCAGAAATCGTAGGTAAGTACAGTATTTCTACTTTCTTAATGTCCCTTGGCAAACTTCGTGTTTCGTCAGTCGTCGGATTTCTATCAGTTGTCCTTTGCACTTGGTGCAAACCGGACGCTTTCAATCGACTTGGAAGTATATAGAGTTGTTAAAACTTTTTTAACTTAATTTATTTTAAAAAACCGGCCAAATGCGTGTCGGACCACGCACAATGAAGGGTTCCGTAGTTGGGATGAATTAATGTATGTATAGTAATGGTGATTTTTTTTATTGATTCAAGTTTCCCACAAGATGATACTTTTATTCTAATAGCCAAAGGACAAAGCCCTAAAACAATCTTCCTCTTCAAAAACCAGCCAAGTGCGTGTCGGACCACGCACAATGAAGGGTTCCGTAGTTGGGATGAATTTATCCCAAAAACAAACTTAACTTTGTAGTTGATAAACATGTTCTCCCATACGGAATGTATGGAAAAACATGTTTTTGGTCGATTATTACTCGATAACTAGTAAAGCCTACTTAGCTGTGATAGTTTTCCTTTTAATTTCGTTATATAAACTACTGCTGTGATTTTTTTCACACATCCAAAACCAACCATTTAGCTGCAGGGGGGGGGACACTTGACTCTAACAAAAATTAGCACTTTAAAGCTTAATATTTCGCAAACGGATCCCCGAATCCAAAAATGGTTTTCACAAACTATCAATGTTTTTAAAGGACCTTTCCAATGATATTATAAGGACCTTTCCCCCTATGGGTTAAAAAAAGAAAAAAATAACATCACCACTTTACGTGTATGAGAGGTACCCTAAAAAAAATGTTTTTCATAATTTTATTTTACCACTTTGTCGGCGTAATTAAAATATATACCTACGCTAAATTACAGTTTTCTAATACTAAGGGTCTCGGAGCTAGACCGCGGACAGACAGACAGACGGACATGACGAAACTATAAGGGTTCCTTGTTTACTACGGAACCCAAAAAATGGGAGGAAAAAATAGTTTTACAGCTCTATATAGTTCACACGGAAATCAAAACAAAAAAACAAGTACTTAGTTCTGAATTCAAATTATTATCACACTAATATTATAAAGGCGAAAGTTTGTGAGTGTGTGTGTGTGTATATATGTTTGTCTCTTCTTCACGCTCAAACGGTTGAACTGATTTGTATGAAATTTGGCACACATATAGTTTATAACCTGGAATAACACAGGATACTTTTTATCTCGATATTCCCACGGGATCGAGACTTATGCGGGTGAAACCGCGGGGCGCGGCTAGTATGTACAAGATAAATCTAATAATTGCTGGACATGGAAATTAGCATTCGTTTGTATTCGGAAATGCGATGATTCCCGAGGGCCATTAAGAAATACTGTATTAATATTCATCATACTTACTAGCACCCTTCCTAGTAACTACATCCCACTTCTCTGGCGTGGTCACAATCATCTGCGTCTGTTGCACTTCAGTCTTAGTCAGCTTCATGTCGCCGGTCAACTCTCGCACTAATATCCCGAGCCCTTTGAGTCGCTTGCCGAAACTCGCTGTCATTTCTGAGGCTAAAGCCTTCATTGGGGCTATGTAGATTATCTAGAGGAGAAAAACGGTATTATTATTGCATGAACGTCATCATTTTATAGAAGTAAAAAAAATACCAGTATACGTCAATCAATGCTGACATTTTAAATTGATTAACAGGTTTCTTCAGCATTAATAAATATCTAGTTCACATAGAATACAAAGGGTTCCGTACCACCGTACAAAATTTAACCCTACATTATTTTTTATTAAAAAAGAAACAGGGTTGTAATGGATGTCATATAACGGATGAGGATGCGGATGAGGATATCGAGATAATCGGGTTTGAGGATGCGGATGAGGATACGGATATTGGAAAATTCCTTATTGAGGATGCGGATGAGGGTGCGGATGCCGATGTCGTACAAAAAATAGCTCTTGTTTTTATAGTATTTATATTTCTATTATAGGTTATCATTTGGCAGGTTACCGTAGCGTAATTTGCCTGCAAAAAACTTCACTTCTACGAACAAACAAAAAGTAAATAATAACACCAAGTTACTCAAATTGTGACATGTGACATCACAGTCGTGCCACCACAGCCACATGCAGCCGATCATCTGTCATAAGACACATTGCGAATTCAGCCAATAGGAACGCGTAACTCACTTATTAGCCCGCCCATTTAGCACGACGGAAGTTTTAAAAAAAAAACACTAATTTTGCGAACAACGTAGGGTCACATCCTCATAGAAATTATGAGGATGCGGATGTTTTGCGGATATCAAAATTTATGCGGATGCTCCGCAGTTGCGGATGCGGATACGGATATCCGTTACATCCCTGAAAAGAAACACGTTTCTTTAATGGGGGTGTTTCATCCTTTAATTTTTAACTTTATTTTATTTTTATTATGTGTTGTTATAGCGTATACACTCTGTGATAATTTCACACAAACTCGACCTATTGTGGTTCAAAAGATAAAGCCTTGTGACAGACGAATGGACAGCGGAGCCGTAGTAATAGGGTCCCGTTGGCTGTCTTTGGGTGTGGAACCCTAAAATGGATAACACTCTTGTTTTCTCGTTTGAGTGGGATTTTTTCCGTTATAGTTTTTACATTTCACAAACGTGTGTCAATTATTGTAATTGAAACCTTAAATTGACGACATAAAAGCCACAATTGCAGAGATTGAATTGATTTGATTTGTTTTCAAATGTCTTGATTTCATGAAAAAGCCATTCAATGGAACAAATCTAACTTAGAGAGATGTATTAATGATTCTAATTCTGTAAATACATATTTATGATGTTCGCGAATTATATTTTGATCAAGATACAACCAGACACTGACCTGCAAATTGCAAAATAAAAAAGAAAATTTGAATTCCGCGGGCTACCACAGCAGATCCGCCTTAATTATTTTCCGTAGCCTCTTCTAGTATTCAACAAGTTAAGCTTACCTTAAACTTATTCTTCATAATAACATCATTCTCAATATGCTGTTTGATCTGGTGCACTACAGTTAATAACGCTATGTTAGTTTTACCGGCCCCAGTCGGCGCACAAATCAGAAGGTTTTCATTAGTATTGTACGCTGTTTGGAAGACCACGGACTGGATTCTGTTTAGTTCCTTTATGTTCTCAAAGGCCATTTGCCCGATCTGTGAAAAAACAAGAAGTTCAATTACTACCTCTATAACATCCGTAACAGTTTAAGGGGTTAAAGTTTAGAAACGTGCCGTCTCGATACCGTAGGGGGTAGGGGAGGGAGGATATTGTTGCGGAGGGTACAGGAGACCATCTAGAACCCCCAAATAACCTCACATTCTTACTAGCGAGGCGGCACGTTTCTAAACCCAACCCGTTTAAGGTATTGCTGATAGAAATGAAAACTTAAAATTGGTATTAGCGCCATCTATATTCTATATTACAGCACTACTGCGCGCGGTGACGCGAATCCATAAGTTTACCCCCTCTAAAAATAGCTCAACGCGCCTAAAGAAGTTTTCACTTCAAAAATACATGCTTTATGCTTTCCTTTGCGTGTCTGTGGCATCGTTTTTATTTTTTAATTCTGCTTGATTTAGTATAGTTCTCGATGTGTATACTTATAGTTCTGGATGTTTTTGGTTGGTATATTGGCGTGTGGTAGCTTACATAAATGGCCAATAATTTATTATTTAATTTATGTTTTGTGTTGCGTAATGTACATTTTTTTTCTAATTTGAACAGACATCTGTGCTGCTGGAGAGTTTGTTGCGCCACTTCTTGTTCCCAGCTAAACGCACTAGGAAGTGGTGAAGGGTGGGCGTTTTGGGGGACTGTCTTGTGTAATTTTGACGTTCGAAAAGTGCTGATTCTCAGCCTAGTTTGAATAAAAGACTTTTGAATTTCATATTGTGTCAGATTAAAACTAAATTAGGAGGATATCATATCTATCCATGACTTACCTCATCCAATTCAGCAACAGGTACACGTTGGTTGCCAACAGTGAGAGGTGCTGCATCGTGTTTAGGTATCGTAACCTCTTCATATTCCTTGTTGTCTTTCCTTATTGCGTTCTCGGGAAGAATAAGCTTGAGTCCAGACACGAATCCTGGATTTGAAAAGTTTTTTTTTTACTAAAACCTAGTAGGAACTTAAGTGGCAGTTTAAAAAATATTAAATTTACAGGACTAGCTAGAATAAGCCTGTGTCAAAAGTTTTTTTGTCTATCTTGTAGGTTATTAAAAAAATATTGAACACGTATTTTTTCTTTTTTGACGTAATCAAAAGATTACGGCGATACATTAAGTTAAAATGTGGCATGACGTCACGACTTGCTAGATTTAATACTAAGTTGTGATGTAGCGAGCCCCCACTCCTCAACTTTAATGCGTGTTTTCTAAGTTATTTTTGATTAAGGGGGAAGCGTCAGGGTAGCCCGCGAAATTCAAATTTTCTTACGTTTTTTGCATTTTGCAGGTCAATGTCAGGTTTTATGTTGATTAAAATATGATTCGCAGTCGTAACAAATATGGCTTTACTCAATTATAATCATTACAATCAGCAATTCAACTCCCATAAGTTAGCAAAGGTGTGAAATCATGACATTTGTCAAGCGCTGATTAATTTGACAGGACTAAACTAAAATTTATCTTCTATCCTTTTCTTAATGAAATAGAAAGAAAAAGATGCACTGAACTTAAATTTAGTTTAGTTTGTGAACAAGGGAATCAGCACCAATGACCTACAAAATGCAAAAAACGTAAGAAAATTTGAATTTCGCGGGCTACCCTGACGCTTCCCCCTTAATATGATAAAGCAAAAAATACGTGTCTAATATTTTTTTATTATCTAAAAGACTGACTAAATAGAATTTCTTTTTTTTTACCCAGGCAACTACCGTATTGGTCTACGAGAGATCAGGGGCCTACCACAAGCTCATAAAGCAATATTATTTTAATATTACTTCAGTGTGGGAAAGAGATGAAGCTCTACAGGACGTATGGCTCCATCTCTTTCTACCACTGAAGTAATATTAAAATAATACTGCTTTTGAGCTGGTGGTAGGCCCCCTGATCAGATTTTCTATTAAAGCCAGTGAGACTTGAATGAAAATATAATTTTGGCTGACTGGTCTTGATAAAGTCCAATTGGGATTTCTGATAATCAATTCACTGCAGCTTGGGAGCAGCAATTTTTCCAGAGTGATCGTTAACAACGAATACAAGATTATCGTGCAGGAATAACAATAGCACGATATTTTACGCAAATTACCAAAGTAGTGCTTTTATAAATGAAAGTGCAGAATGAAACAGTATCAGGCCAGGTGCACTCCGTATTTTCGGTATGAAGCTACAAGTACGTGGCGAGGTCGACTTGTTGAGCCAATTCAGTGGTCGTAACGTAGAAGATATAAGAGTTACGCGACAGAAAGAGGGGCAACTTCTAGGTGAATATAACTGTAGCTAATTAGCGCTGTGCGACCTGAATTGCACTTTATTGTGTCGTAGCAAGAGTCGCTATTTATTTAAATGATTTTGTAGAGTGAATCTTCTGTACTTGTACTATTATGTATTCTGTGACAGTATTAAATTTTCTTACCAGCTGAGTTTTTGGCATCAATGGATGAATCATACACATTGGGATATTGTACTTTCGTTTGGAAATACGATATCTTCTGTAGAATTGGGTCCACATTATTGGATGATCTTGATGTAGAAAATGGTACCACTGGTTTTGATAGCTCTGCTAACCTGAAAGTTATAGATACCAATGTCAGTTCAAATGATAAATTTTAATATAATTAATGTAAAAGTAGTAGTAATAAAAGTAACAGTAGCTTTAATCCATTAAAAGGAGATTAAGGACTTTTAAAACTGGGGTTTAGTGACAGACATAATTTACTGTATATTTAAATAAAATTACTCATTGCTGGAAGAGTCTATTATTATACTAGGAAGAATTGATATCGGAAATAGAAAGCCTAGAAAATTGATAACTGATATTTCTGTACCATAAGGGCGGATTATGATGACTAACTAGTGTGAACAGTCAGCTTAAAGCTTAGATTAGACTGGCTGCTGCCCGCGGCTTCGCCCGCGTGGAACCTAATTCTTCGTCAGAAATAAAAGTAGTCTTAGTTACTCCTTATAATATCAGCTATTTGTCAGTGAAAGTTCCGTCAAAATCAGTCCGGCCGTTTCGAAGAATAGCCGGAACAAACAGACAGACAAAAATTTAAAAAAACATTTTTTTGTTATAAGTAGATACCATATTATATACTTTCATTTCATAAGCATTTAGTAAAAAGCTGTATTTTGCCATTAAAAACACACTTCAATTTATTTATTTGTATGTATGTATGTAGGTATATTTATGTATTGATTCCCAATTACAATACCTTTTAGCCCTCAACTGCCCAATATTAATCTCCTGTTCCTCCTCATCATCATCATTCTTCCTGTTCTTCGCCTTCTTCTCTTCTTTCCTCACCAGTTTGGCTAACAGCTTCTCTTGTTCAGACAACACTGACACTTGGCATAGGTACTGGGGCATTTTGTTTTCAGGGAGTATTGCTTGGACTGAAAAGTAGAATGAGGTAAGTTAACTGTCATGAGCAATGGGTAGCTCGCCGTCCGATAAGGACCAGGCCCGGGTCGACGGCGCGTTGTGTTCCACGCGCGCCTCAAAGAGATGTCAGCAGAACTGACGGGGTCCGCTAGGGACGGTGCCTGCCGAGGTTGCGGGAAAGTCTGAAAGGGTTACCGTGGCCCCTGGCAACTGAAGGAACACTGGTGGGTTTTAGTCAGTAAGAGTCTGACACACCCTCCCGCTCCGCCCAGAGCGGGAGAAGTTATTTTATCATTTCCCAACAAAAAAAAAAGCGGCCAAGTGCGAGTCGTACTCGCCCATGAAGGGTTCCGTAGCAGCAAGTAACGATAAGTTTACGATTTATGACGTATTAAAAAAAAACTACTTGCTAGATCTCGTTCAAACCAATTTTCGGTGGAAGTTTACATAGTAATGTACATTATATATTTTTTTTAGTTTTATCATTCTCTTATTTTAGAAGTTACAGGGGGGGGGACACACATTTTACCACTTTGGAAGTGTCTCTCGCACAAACTATTCAGTTTAGAAAAAAATGATATTAGAAACCTCAATATCATTTTTGAAGACCTACCCATAGATACCCCACACGTATGGGATTGATGAAAAAAAAAATTTTGAGTTTCAGTTCTAAGTATGGGGAACTCCAAAATTATTTGTTTTTTTCCTATTTTTGTGTGAAAATCTTAATGCGGTTCACAGAATACATCTACTTACCAAATTTCAACAGCATAGCTCTTATAGTTTCGGAAAAAAGTGGCTGTGACATACGGACGGACAGACAGACAGACAGACAGACAGACAGACAGATAGACAGACAGACAGACAGACAGACAGACAGACAGACATGACGAATCTATAAGGGTTCCGTTTTTTAACGGAACCCTAAAAACGTTTGTTAACTGAAAAGACAGAAGATGGGGCTTCTCAAAAAATCCTACAGGTGCTATAAAAGTGACCAAAAGTCTTTAATATAATTGAGCAGCCATTTTTAGGGTTCCATACCCGAAGGGTGCCAAACGGAACCTTGTTACTAAGCCACTATTAAGACTCCGCTGTCCGTCCATCTGTCTGTCAGCGGGAACCTCATTACTAAGCTTCCACTGTCCGTCCATCCGTCTGTCTGTCCTCATGAACCGTAAAGGCTTCGCCAAATAGAACGCGTGCTTAGCGCGCGTTACAACGCTAGCCTGACGCCGCGCTATAGCGCCGAGTTGTGTTGTACTATGACGTACGTTAAGTGGCAATGGGCAGGGCACATTGCTCGCAGAACGGATGGCTGATGGGGCCGAAAGGTTCTGGAGTGGCGACTGCGTACCGGAAGACGTAGCGTTGGAAGGCCTCCCACAAGATGGATTGATGACCTTGTGAAGGCCGCAGGATTCCGCTGGATGCGGAAAGCACAGAACGAGGTCGAGGCCTATGTCCAGCAGTGGACGTCTTTCGGCTGATGATGATGACGTCCGTTTACTGTCAAACAGCGCCAGCGCTAGCAGTGTGTTACGCACGTTACGTTAGCGTGGCGTCAGGCTACCGTTCTAACGTGCGCTAAGTACGCATTCTATTTGGCGAAGCTTTAATGAGTAAACAGTTGAAATTTTCAGTATGCATTTCTATTGCCGCTATAACAACAAACAACTAAATAAAGTAAAAAAAAAAAAATGGGGTCCACAAGAGACGTGGTATTTTTTGGCGTTTTTTGGTAAATATTGTACGGTGCTACGTACTTCTACCCTTCGTGTGCGAGTCAGACTCGCACTTGGTCACTTTTTTCATTTGTGTTGAAAGAGTCGCCATTTTATATTGATATTAAGTCATGATCTGCAAGGTGGGAAGCAGGGCAGACTGCCCAGTGAGCACTGGATGTACTGAAAGTATTGTCACTATAGGCCGACCGCTTAACTGAGTCCGTTCCTAAGGTAGCTGCGCGGTGCGGGAGGGGTGTTGTGTCGTGACGCGAGAGCTCAGTGATTGGTCAATTTGTGACAAATGTCATGCCTTCCGCACCTCAGTCATGCAGTCCGCAGTTAAGCGGTCGGTCTATAATAATAATTTTAAAAATAGTAATGACCAATGTTATTGCCAAAGAGATTTGCATTGGTAAAATAAGTAGTTATTTTCAAAAGAGGATGATTTACAGCCTACGTAGTTATAGCAAGCTATACTTACTTTCAGACAACGTAGGCCCCGGTGGCGGTGCCTTCAAACTATTAATAATATCCGTCCTGTGCTCCAATATCTCGAGTATAAACTCGAATTTATCGAAGCCGAGCAACTCAAACAGGTCATTCTGCATCTCATCGTTACTTCTGGGAGAGTTCAGTAATGTTATGATTGATTGGAGGATGTCAGTGCTTGATATGCCTGATGTGTTCTCATATTGCGCTTTTACTTTTGTTTCTAGCCAGGTTTTGCCAAACTGTAAATGGAAATAATTAATGGATGAGTTATTTTTGATGTCTTGCCAAATAAGAGAAGTTTAGGGGCTAGCCAGTGTTTCCCAAAGTTAACTGGACTGCAACCCACCTAACAAAAACTTCCCAATTAGGAACTAACTTCTCAGCTGTCATGGTGAAAAAAGGGGCATACTTTAATATTAATCATAGCTGAAAATCAATTTTTCAAGGCCCACCCAATATTCGCTCGGGGTCGCGACCTATAATTTGGGAACCACTGGGCTAGACAAAAGACATAATAACTCATTATCTGTTACGATGCCTCATTGAGGTGGATAACAATTAAAATTCGATTGTGTCTCGTTAATGACAGTTAAAAGGATAATGTAAGAGCCTAGATAAACACTGTCTAAATCCGAATAATAACATAATATGGTGGAAATATATATAAATTGCAAATGATTTAGATATTACGTTTGTATGGACAATTGATGCGTCGCCGCATTCTTAAAGATTCTTTTTAAGGCCCTAAAATACTGCTTTTTGGGCCTTATCAGAAAACCAGTGTCACGGTATTTATTTTTATATCGCCGCATTATGCTGAGATAGGTGCCTTTTTGGCCTTGCACAAGTCTCGCACCAGTAGTTATTATTTTGTTTGTTTTTAAATGTTTTTTTTTATTACTCTTTGTATTTTCTGTGCGTGTCCCAAATAAAACATTTTTCTTTCTTTCTTTTCTTTTTAAGCAGTCAACTAACATAGGTGCTATTTGCCTGCATTATTTCAAGTTCTAACTTCAGATTGCTTCCCATAAGTAGGTATAACTTACATTTTATAGAACTGTAAATCACACTTACTTTAGACTCAGCAGTAGCTGCAGGAACTTTAGATAGACTAGCTTTAGCAGCGTTCTCACTAGTATATTTCATAGAAAAGTCAGTGACAAAGGCGCTAGCGGTTGCCGGCTTGCTCGTCAACTTAGCCAGCGGTTTCTTGGCAGGTTTGTACGGTATGAAGTGGCATTGTATGTGTTCTCCCCATAGTTTGATGTTCTCTTTATTAGACTCAGCCTCTTCAGCCCTTATGTAGTCTTTAGTATCGTCATTAAGCTGTTCAGATATTTTTGTTACTATCTGTAATGTGAAAATGAAAACCTGTGTTATTAAATTTGAAATAACAATAAGACTATTGTCTTTAGAGTTCATCTGACTCATTATTAATTACACAATTTCAATGTGTATGAGCATTTCTGCACTGCATCTGATCTGAATGCAAATTCGACAATTGACTTCCATCCGAATTGAAAATGTTTTAAATTCGGACGGATGGAATTTGGATCTAGTGCACAATGCTCGATACAAATGGTACTACGGGCACTTCGGATGGTCAATCCTCAGATTCGAATCGGATGCAATGCTGAAACGCTCTTATCAGAAAAATTCAACAACACGGTACTTTTTCATAAATTCTGTTTCACACTCTCTTCCTTTCTTCCCCTTCCCTAAATTCTACCAATGAATACAGAATAGTCATTTTAGAATGAATTAAGATATACAAAGGTAAACTGGTAGAGAATGTCTATAGCATTAAGTCCACCACAGTACAATAAGGTTGATGAATCTTGGCCGGTCTTGAACATAGGCAGTACAAATTTTTGCACATATTCTCGCACTCACACTTGCCGAATGTCACCATTTGATTCTTTAAAAATTATACCATGCAGCCTTCTGCGCAAAGTTCAGACCGGCCATGCTTCTTCAGCCATATTGTACATTAAATAAATGTATAAATATACACACCTCACAAATTTTGTTAGCTGTACTAGACATAACAGTCCCAAATGTCTGCCGCAACTGTGATAGATGTTTTAGCATCACAATATCCTGATCTAGGAACATCCTAAGGCTAAGTACTGTGGCATCTTCTATAATTTCATCAGGCTGGTCTCCAGTGAGGACTTTGCAGGCATCTTTTAGTTGAGGGAAGAGTTTCAGTATTTCAACTGAATTAGGCTCATTCTGTTTGACATAGTTGTAAATGTCTTTAAAAGATTTGAACCTGAAATAAATGGAATCTTTAATTATTATTATCATACTGATCTTCTAAATCAAAGCTGTAATTACTTAATCTTTATTAATTTATTAAGTTTTCTACTTCATACAATCAAAAACCTTGGTTTTGATGATAAGTATGTAGTCTATCTATTTGAAATTGAGTGTTATCATAAATAAAGTCTGAGTAAATATTGTTTCTAATAAGAAAGCTAATAAATTACTAAGTTGCTGATCAAAAAACTTTTTGATGTAGACTTAAATTAATAATTATTTCAGTGTTGTTACCTTTGTAAGTTCTTCTTCTTCACATGCACCGGTTTTGTCGGATCTACAATTGGTTTTAAACATCGTGGCTTGTCGAGTTGTGTGTGTGCCCTTAGGGCTCTCGTTATCCGAGGTAACTCTATCATAGCTTCCTTTGCCTACAAAATTTAAAACGACAATGGGTAACAATGTTGTATAAGTGGCCGGTGTAAGTGTTTTACAGTATTGGTACTTAGATAAATAATAATAACGTACCCTTGATCAGTCGGTGTAACAATGTTGTGAAATCCTGCACAATATTTTGAAAAGATGTAGGTAAAACAAAACCTTACCTTTTAAGAAAATGAAGAGCGGCGAGTTTGTTTACAAGTGATTTGATTAAGTCTGATTATTAATTAGTATTTCTATTTAGTTTATTATAATTAATTAGTTTACAAATATTTTTCGCCACTCGACACGTATCAAATGACATTGACGTTATCAGCAGGTTATGACAGTATGACACTAATGACAGAAAACATTGACAGTAATTTTTTTGAGCTGGTAATAATTATAGATGGGATTATCAGGGACCATCCACAAATTACGTTTCATCAATCGATAAGGAAGGTTTGTAAAAAAAAGTTTACTTCATGGGCCAGTTAGAATAATTTGGAAAGGGAAAGTTAAAAATAATAAAACCGCGCTCATTACACCAACTATCACCGTGGTTGTGGTAGCAACATTATTTCGCAGAGAAGCTCCCCAAAGATCAATCAATCTGCCTAGCCTTTTCTCAACTATGTTGGTGTCGGCTTCCAGTCTAACCGAATGCATCTGAATACCAGTATTTTACATGGAATCAGAATCAGAATCAGAATCAGAATCAGAATAATTTATTTTGCAATGAATGTGGGTACAAAATCAGGTGTTAACATTGTAAAAGCAGTTCCAACACACTCTACCTTACGGCATGCAAAAATTAAAAAAAAAAATCTACAATTTATACAACCAAATAAACAAAAATTAAAAAGTATGTGGAACGGCAGCCTTCCTACATAAAACAAAAAAAAAAAAAAAACAACAATCTTAATTCTATATTTTACAAATGATAATATTGATTATTTTAATTACATTAACAAAAACAACAAAAAATATCAAAATAGGTAAATTAAAATAACATTATAAACTCTTATCATTCAAAAAATCTTGTACAGAATAATAACATTTATCTATTAATAAGGATGTTAGTCTCTTTTTAAATACACTTAATGATACTTCTTTGTAGGCATGAGGTATTTTATTATAGATGACGGGCCCCATTGATAGTAAGCTCTTTCTTAATAATGCTGTTTTGTGCCTACCTGTAAACATTAGATTTTTATATTGCGATCTAACAGATCCCGGACGTGTTCTAATATCGTCCATTAGGGTAAAAAGGTGTATGTTTGTTCTAACAAATATTACTACTTCAAGTATATACAAAGACGGAAAGGTGAGTAGTTTAAGAGACTTAAAAACAGGTGCACAACTGTCGGTATTTTTAAGACCAGTCATTGATCTCACGCAACGCTTTTGGGCTTTGAATATCCTCTCCCTCTCAGTACAGTTACCCCAGAATATAACTCCGAATCTCAAAACTGACGCAACTAGACCATGATAAGCTTCCAGCACGGTACGAATGCTTACTTTTTTTGCCAAGTTATATAGTACGTACGCTGATTTGCTTAACTTATTACATACATCCTCTGAATGCGGTTTCCAGGTCAATTTGTTATCAATTTGAATACCAAGGAATTTAGTAACATTTGTGGAGTTTACTTTTTGTCCATTAAAATTAACATCATAATTTTCAGCTGCTAGACGCTGGTGAAAATGCATAACTTTTGTTTTTTGAATATTTATAATTAAATTATTTTCATTAAGCCAATTTATTATGCTTTTCAATGTACTATTAATATTTTCTTCGTAATTATTTTTATTGCCGCATTTTACTATAGCCGTACTGTCGTCTGCAAATAATACCATAGGTTGTTGAATTTGGCGAGGCAAGTCGTTAATATATAAAAGAAACAATAAAGGTCCAAGGACACTACCTTGCGGTACGCCATATTTGACTTCTCTGCAGCCGGATAGATATTTATGTTCTTGTTTAGTTTTCACACATACCCTTGATATTTCTGTATATTGCTTTCGATTAGTGAGATATGACTTAATTAGATTTAATACGTTTCCTCTAATGCCGTACGTGTAAAGTTTATTTATAAGAGCGTTATGGTTTACATAGTCGAATGCTTTTGTCATATCAGTATATATGGCACATACAGGGATTTTATGGTCCACATGGAACGACTGCCTATCTGATCTCTATAACCCAGTTACTGGATAACACGATACCTCTTGGTAAGACTGGTTGTCAGACTTTCGGGCTTTTGACGACCCGTAACGACTGTCAAAGAACTGACTGTGACTGAGTGACAGCTGGGCTTAACATGCTCTCAGAGGCACGGAGGGGTCTCGGTATGTTAAGATGGTCACTCATCCATGGACTTACCGCGGCAAGCGTAGCTTAACCTGATCGATCGACCCGTGCGGCTGTTATTACTTAGCCATGAGCCCAGAAGCTCCCCCGTTTAAGAGGCCTGCGAACACGGCTCGCAACTGCAAACCGAGATGTTTGCAAAATTCAATTCCAAGCACGTTGCGCTAGTGTGAGTGCCTGTCGGAGTAATATACACCTACAGTGAGCAATACTGTCACGCACACATTGACAATTATTGCTTGACGCGATAGCACTACTAGCTTTCGATTTATGATAAATTTGGATGTGTTCCGTAATACCAAAAATGATGAATGAAAACCTAATATTTTTCTTTTTTTTTTTCGATAATTTGTAACTTGATAATATAAGCTATGCTTCTGCAGAAACAATAATATAAATATTGTTGTTTATAATACAGAAATAACAATATGAAGACGCGAATTAAATGCGTTTAAACTTCCTTTTTAAAATAGTTTTTTTTGGAAAAAAAAAGATGTAGGAGCCTAGATAAAGACTGTCTAAATCCGAATAACAATATAATATGGTGCAAATATGCCCAAATTACAAATGATTTAGGTATTAAGTTTGTATGGACAATTCATGCGTCGCCGCGTTCTTAACATTTAAACTAACCATGATAAGGATTTGGTGATTCTGTCTCTATAGTTTAATTTGGTCTTTGCACCCAGTGCGTCTGCTGCGGATAGGGGAGTTGTAGATATCTTCTCGCTCCCTTTGCAACCATCATTTCCCACGGCTTCCTACGCGCTCCCTCTCCAACCATTGATTGAACCTTGATTAGCGAGAGGTATCCGTAACACCGATTGCCGCGACATGGGCGCTGTATTGCCCAGGTCTGCACTTCTCCGAAGTATGATGCACCGTACCGTCGAGGCAGTTTACCACAATGGTACGGAGACGGTTCCCGGCCCAAGGGCGTCGTCAGCCGAAGGCTCAGGCAAGTTGATATACTTAATATAGAGGGTGGGAAAAGTATGAATTGTAGGTAGGTACAGTCAAAAGTACCTACCATATGAAGCTTTTCACTTGTAGTGCGAGTCCTTACCTCTACGGCGATAGTATTAAGAATGGTACAAAGCCCAGTTTGTAAAGTTCCACGAGCTCTTGACTGTACAATAAATAAAAATTATGTTAATTATTTAAAAAAAAATTGAGACGAAATTGCCTCAAATGGTTTGGCCATGATGAATGTACAGTTTTTTTTAATTACAATATTTAATAATAAAGTGGTTGAGTGACACCCTTTTTACAAGCTGGACTTGTTTAATCCTTTTTTAAACAAGCTTTTAAAAGGTTGTTTAAAAAAAATACTAATTAAAACTTACGTAAACATAGAATGTTTATTTTTTAAAAGCTTGAGGCGTGAATGTCCTTCTAACATTGCGATAAACCTCAAGCTTTTAGATTTGTAGGTTGGTTTGAGGTGAGCGTTGATGAGTCAGTCAGAAAGTAAGTCCTATGACTTTTCTTTTAATAGTCTGTATTGATTATGCCCACTTTATGGGATATTACTAAATAAGCGCTGGTTAGTCTTCTCGTCGTCCTCGTCGATCATTGACTGCCTCGTTGGTCTAGTGGTCGCAAGCGCTACTGCTGAACATGAGGTCCTGAATTCGATTCCCGGGTCAGGATAGGTGTTATTGAATTTTTATCTGGAATTTCTCAGAAGTAGCCTGGAATCTGCATTTGTGCCCGGTTGATGGCAATAGGCTCGCTCCTTGTTACGTGGGAATAAAACATAACTGGCGAAATGTGGGTGCACCCCTTCTTAACCAGCTGCTGCTTGTGGTGACTGATCGTCTTGCTGATCATGGTTTAGTTACAATAACAAAACCATGATCAGCAAGACGATCAGTCACCACAAGCAGCACCCGTTCACTTTGCGTTATGCTCGTGAATGGGTGCTGCTTGTGGTGACTGGTCGTCTTGCTGATCATGGTTTTGTTATTGTAACTAATAATTAACTGTTTATTTAAGTATTTTACCTCGATGGTCCAGTTTATCATTTATAACTTCCAATTACAGTTTTAAATAGCTTTATGTAAGCGGGCACGGCCTTTTTGCCTGGAGGCTTTTATTAAGATACTTAGTTCTGTTTACGTTTAGTTTTATTTTTTATTTCTGTTTGAGTATAGTTCTCGATGTTTTTGGTTAGTACCTATATTGGCGTGTGCTAGCTGACATTTGGCCAATAATTTATCATTTAAATTATGTTTTGTGTTGCGTTATGTAAATTATTTTGCATACTATTGTATAGAATCATTTTTTTCTAACTTGAACAGACAGCTGTGCTGCTGGAAAAGTTTGTTGCGCCACTTCTTCTTCCCCGCTAAAGGCACTAGGAAGTGGTGAAGGGTGGGCGTTTTGGGGGACTGTCTTATGTAATTTTGAGGTTTGAAAAGTGCTGATTCTCAGCCTAGTTTGATTATATTGACTTTTGATTTAGATATTTTGATTTAACCTTTCGGGAAATACAGTCGTGATTTTATGTTGTTGTAGCGCTGGTTAGGTAGGTGTACCTACTCAGCCCCGGATCTAGGGAGGGCAAGCCGGGGCCCGTGCCCCGAGCGCCAACTTCAGAGGGCGACAAATTCAAGCGTAGCAGACAAGTGTACCACCCAGCATACCGCAACTGCAATAAATGAGACGCGCAGCACATTTAATCTTTCTATTTATTTATTTTTTACAAGTTTTGGCGCCCCTGTTGGATTGGCGCATTATCGATCGATAAACTTTGATTAATATGCTGCTGGCAAAATTTTCATTTTGAGAAAATTTAAAATTTGCGGGCTAACTTAGTGCATCCCCATATAATATTGGCGGGGGGCGGCAGGCGGCAGTTTTTGCCCCGCCTCAAAAAAAACTAGATCCGGGGCTGTACCTACTTGGCAGCAATGTTCTTTTCGGAAGCTTTCATAAGTTTAGTTTTACTAATAACAGGTAAATCTTAGAGCGTTTACACATGGCGCCGCAGCGGCAGCTTTTTCCACCACCGCGGTATCAAGTTTTTTTTTTTTTCAGCTGGGGCATCTCGTAGTTGACCTCTGAGATCATGACTACTTAACTGGGCTTTCCTGTGGGTGCCTTAAGCTACTACACTTAAAACCTCCAGCCAGGGGTTATTCAACTATGCTAATTAAAACTAGGTGAACGCTCGCTAAGGGCACCCCCTGTGGGGTACAAACCTCGGCTTAAGGCGTCAACCGGAGGGATGACATCAAGGATTGGACGGGCTGGGTCAAAGTTTTGATCATGATTATTAGTCGGGGAATTTAAAGCTACGTGCTCAGCTGCAACAACTGCTGGCACCTCGTTATCGAGCACGGGTCGGGGGTGAGTATTATTTACTCGGGGACGCGGTCGCAATCGCAAAGGATCGCGGCAAGGTCGGAATGACGGGAGGCGTCTGTTTTTGTACACTGTGCTGGTTTCCCTACTGCTCTCTTGGAGGAGGGTAATGGGGTCGTCAGGGTCGGTAAGGCGCGGTATCAAGACTCGCCGCATTTCTATGGACCCTTCACATGGCACCGCGAGTGTAAACGCTCAAATAAGGTATTATGCCAATGTTATTAATATCGTAGGTGTCGTTTTTGAAGAGGAAGATTGTTTTAGGGCTTTGTCCTTTGGTTATTAGAATAAAAGTATCATCTTGTGGAAAACTTGAATCAATAAAAAAAAAACTAGATTCAATAGAATAACGTTTAGTAAATAATACAAGTTTTCAGTTACAACATTTTTATTTCATTTAATTATATTCATGACAATGCTTATAGCTATGGCTCAGGTACCTACAATGTTGTTTAAAATATATAGCGCAACAACGTTGACTAGTGGTGACGTCACAATGTACCTAGTAAACAACGCTATATGTACCAGCCAATTTAATAACTAATCCCATAACATACTTCTGGTGTGTTATCATTTTACCTTACAGTGAATGTTATTGGTGTCATCGTTTTTGAAACACAATACAATAAAGTCTTGGATGAAAAAGAGTAATTCAGTTTTTTCCATGGTTTCATTACTTTCCCCTTGTGTCTTTGTTTGATAATTACCCTCTTCTTTAGCTACAAAACCAATTATGAAGTTTCTTTCAATAACAATTATGTTTCAAGTTTCCGTTTTTTTATCAAGAAACTTTTCAAGAGTACCTAAAAATATTACGCCAACAATACAGGTGTTCCTATTTTATTTAAGAAAATTATTTACATAAGTTCTACAATGTCTAGGTAGGCATTTTAGGCGTTCAGATGAGTAGTAGAAATATGAAGCTTAGACTACTTTGAAGATGATTGGAATGGTTGGAAAATCCGTCATGATACTGGCAACAAAGCACACAAAAATCACCGCGTGAAAGTGTTGCAAGTTAAAAATATTGTGTTTCAAATCCGTGACGTCATACTTATAAATTACGATCTAATTTCTCGCCCTAATGAGACTGTCAACAATAACGATGTGCAACTTACGTACTTTTATAAAAAATCGGTCTCCATACATGATATGAAAATATTACCTATGTATACGGAGAACCGATTTTAATATGATATTGTTAATCTCATATTTCCCTTCCTATATTATTTAATAGGTACTGGCCAATCCTCCCAATACTATGATTCTATACCGTAAATGTAAAGGCACAACTACATTCGGTTGATGCTCGCGTTAAATCATGTTTTATATTATTACGTGGTAATTATATTAGTTGTTACCGCAATCGCGATGGTGCAGTGCAGTTTACAGTGTTATGTAAAATGATATTACGATGAAATGTACACAGTATGCGAACCACAACCAAATGTAGATCAAGCCATGATTATATGATAAATATAACTAATGAGTGGCTATTTATTTGAAACATCTAATTACCTAGTGTGAATTTTTACAATTTCTAACTACAAAGCTGTTTTTACATACATTAATACACACACAGTAAAAAGATATTTAATGCATTATTTGCTGTAGTTACACAGGATAGATTATATATTTTTTTAAATATTGGCCAGTTACGATTACAATGTAAAAACGCAAGATAGCACAAGTTCTTAATATTATTTTCTAATTTACTTAAACAAACAACAATTTGATTAAGTACAAATTTTTCGTTCCAAATAGAGATCACGGTTATAGATTACGGCTATAAAAGCGATTAAAACATATTACGTAAATAATTAACTAACCGCTGTGGTGCTAACATGGGCCCAATACACGCTATGCTATCAAAATGGTATTACATTTTACTTGTGATGACTTGGAACTTTGAATACAGAAACCAGCCCAACCGAGAGTCCATTTCGTAAATGGACTGATATTTATAAAGTGTAAATATCTGTCCATATATCACCTATAAAGTGGTAGGATTTACAAGCAGATAAACATATTGTATAGGTAGATAGTAGATATTATCAAAGTTCAACAATTTAAACGTTTAAAAAAAGTACAAAACGAAATGACCCCAAATAAATGCTCAAGAAATTTGGTCCAAATGGAAATTATACCATTGCATTTGTAAGAAACAGCCTATTTTCGAAAAAGTAAAAATTATTCAAGAGATTTTTCTGTATTTTTGAAAAGTCTTATCTAATAGCAAATATTAATTTCTGTGGTAAAATTTATAACAAAGAAAGATCATCTAAAAATACTATATTTCGTATTACACAGAGCATTTTGTTAGTGATATAAAAGAAATCATGTCAAAGACGCGTGATTTCGAAATTTACAAAAAGTTTTGATAGGATAAATAGTTGATATTTAGTAGGCAAAACATCGGATATATTTTGGTGATATTATCCAGAGGACATTTAATAACAACACTAATTTCTATAAATAATAAAACAAAAGTTGTTTCAAAGTTCTTTGCAGATGTTACGGCAGCTGAGATGTTATGTTTCCTGAAAATTAATTAATTTAATTTACTTTTACGAATTTATTTGTTATTTTTAGATTTTTTAAGATCAGATTTATTATCTTTAGATTGCTTTATATTATTCAATAAGACAGTGAAGAGGAAGATATGAAGAAAAAAAAATCCTTTGCATCCAGAGTTAGGGTAAACACTGGGTCTTCTCATAGTTTTTAGGTTCGGAATCCATAATGCTTATGGAATATTTCACTAATATAATGGAATAAAAAGTACCTGTTATTAATCCATACCTCGGCCTCAATCCTTTATTTAGGTGGTTTACAGACCTAGAAAATATTAAAACAATTTTAATAATCGCATTCAAAGATAAAAACATTTTAGCAGCACAAGACGAATTCACAATATGTAAGTATGTATGTTCAGTAATATGTATAATTTATGTGCAATAATCAGTGAGTTTTATTAAAAAGACGACACATTAGAACACAATATTTTGAGATTCTTCTTCTTCAAGAGAAGAAGATTTTGTGATTTAATTTTTTTCGTTCTCTTCGTCATGCAAATCGTTTATGATCATGATGAAAAACTTGTAATGGTTTAACACACCGATGATTTGGAAAACGTGATCATGATTGATAATAATAATAATTATGAACTTTCTGACTTCAGTGGTCCAATAAAAACGATTATTATTAGAAGTCTGTTTTGACAATTTTTTTATTGTTTGAGAAAATAGGTCACCCAAAGCACTACGGCCATCTTTAATAGTAATTTTCCATATTCTTGCATCGATTTTATACGAAGCGCGGCTTGCAATACCGTTTTATTATTCATATTGTTCAAAGCGTTGAAAGCACCAATTAGCAATAATGATATAGATATTTGTTTGAAGCTTTTTCTTTTATATTTAATTTTCAAGCGTGTTCCTTCTCGAGATATATTTTCGTTGTTCATGGTAACTATATTTAATTTGTAACGAAGTTTTAAGAAAAGCAAAACTAAATTGGGGGTAAATCTGGGACAAGCATCGCATTCTTGGATAAAAGTAGAATAACTTTTTATATCAAGCAATTTAAGATCTAGTTTCTAATTCTTCATTACGTCTTTGCATAATGTTTTTTATAATATATATAATTAAACCACAAGAGCAATCCCAGACACAAGAGAAAACACATTTGCAAAATAAAGCTGAACTTCATATATAAGTCACTATTCACATCAGGTTTTACTTGAAGAAGATCATCAAGTTATTAGTAGAAAACTAATAAATAGATTAATTAACTTTAAAGTAAAGAATCTACAACAGATTTGGTTACAGGTCATTAGAGAAAAAGAAAGAGATGAGACTATTTGATTTGAAGTGTGTCTCAAAAATCTTACTACCGATGTGAATGCAAACTTATAATATGAACTAGAAGATGTCGAAACGGCATGAAACATTCTTCGATAGAGACAGATATACGAAGTCACAATAGAACAGACAAAGCCAACACTGATCATCAACAACGACAAATGATACGTCTTGCCCACTTACCAACATAGGCTTAGTACCAGTAACGTAATTATTATAAAAATTAACAACATACGTTATATACTAAGTATTCATTAACATTATAACAAGTAACTTCTAAATTAAACTTCGGTTACCGAAACTTGTTCACACAAAGTTGGCTGAAAATGTGGAAAAAATAATGATATGGTTAGTCTAAAAACATAATAATACAATGTGTAACAAAACAGAGATGTTACTAATATGTGTATTGATTTTGTTGAGTTGTATTTACTTACCGATGATTAGAGCCAAGATGATGATTCCAATTACAGCTGCGATTATCATCATCTGGAAGGTTTAGGATAACGTTACTCAGGCATCTTATTAAAACTTGGCCAATGATTTGGTCATTAAAGGTAGACCAATAATTAATCATTAAAGTACATAGCATAACATCACGCCTCATTTTCCGGAAGGGTAGAGCAGAGGTGTACCTGTAGCGCACCCACATTTCGCCAGTTATGGTTAAGTCCCATGTAATAGAGGGTGAGCTTATTGCCATCAACCACAAATCCAGACTCCGGGCTGCTATTGAGAAATTCCAGATAGAAAAACCCAATAACACTTTGCCCGAATTGGGAATCGAACCCAGGATAGGAGGAAAATTGATGTCTCAACACTGGTAACAAGCAAAGCCAGAAAATATAATGTTGCAATACGTGAATGAAGAAACTGTACATGTGTTTGTTTACTACAATATCTATTAAATCATTTTCTTAATTGCTTTTGTAAGTGTTAAATATAAATTTTAATATCGATTCTGTATATTCTATATCAACCTTCGTGTTTTAGCAACAAAGGTTTCCCTTTTATTTGATGATCAATTAAGTAATTTTAACAGCACCGAATCGTAGGCATTGCATTTGTGATTTTGAATCAATGCGGTAAAGTGTTGTTTAGGAAATTAGCTCTGATTTTCAACCACTCAAGAACAGATTGTTTTAACCCCTTCTTAAGAAGTCTATTTTCAACTAACTCGCCAAATAAGTTTATTTTTAACCCTTCCAAAGAAGATTATTTTTAACTTTCTTTTCTTTCTTAGGTAACACAAATACGTATAGTTAAGCCAGAAAATTTTAGGCACCTTTAAATTTTGCAGCCAGAATTTGCTTTTGAGTTTGCCAGCCTGTTGTTCAAACTGTGATGCGCCCTGTTGCAGTGCATCTGTAACGACAACGATTACTTATTGCAATATTCATTGAATTCAATTAATTCCGTCGGCAAAGTTTTTTCTCTTTTTTAACTTTGATTGTCTTCATTGATATGGTAATCTTTAAGAATCATTAGCTTACCTGCTCTGTCATCAAGTTCTGACAGTTTCTGATCTCGCTCCAGCACTTTCTCAACGTTTGTCTTCATAATGTCGACCACCTGTAATGAAAAATGTCATAATTAATTTAAAGTTATGATTATTTTTAACTAAGTCGTCAACACAATGATTGAATGTCATAATTTTAAAAGCAATAAGAAAAGTATAGCAGGCTGCCTCAGAATAGGAAAGACAGAGAGTCTCTTTTATCAGTTTCAAATAAATGTAAAAGACAAAGAAGAACGTAAAAACTTATCTAGAAAATCCTTTTTGATCAGTATTCTACGATATACATATCCAAATATTTAGGACATAAATACATTATTAGAAGACTCCATAATAATATATGAAACAAAATGCTCACACTCTCGCAATCATACATAATGGGAATAGTGATGAGATATCAGTAAACCCTTGCCTCAATTCCAAGAGCTATATCATCCAGGATGACGTCATTGGATACACGCGCAGACTCGATGACGTCAGAGACTGGGCTTGACAAATCACTCTTATAGTTTTGTACAAGGACAATAGAAGACTTTAATCTTTGGATTTAAGTAACGCTTTTTATCATCTAGATTCTCTTGAAGATGAAACGATATTGCTATTTGTTGGAGTGGAGGTAAGAAAAGGTTTGGTTTGTCAATGGAATGAAGTTTCTACGTTATATTTATGAAGAAAATAGAATGTATTTCTTTGAATCGAACGAGTTTGTGAGGATTTCTAAATAAGTATATATGGATGATATCATCAGATTAAATTGAAGATAGAAGAACGTCATCCTAAGTGGTACCTATGTATAGTGATTTTACTCATTATGAAACAAAGCTTTAAGAATTAACAAAAGGTTTTTTGCTGAAGATCCCCATACCGAGGTTAATTATTTCCTAATAAATTCTTAGAATCAAGGGTACAGTACGGAAGCCATAAGAGTATCTGTAACTCTAAGGGTAAATTAGCTCTAAGGGTAACTGCGAAACATGAGTATCCTGTTGATTCTTCTGTACCTACATATTTCACAATTTCATCTAATTACTAACAAAGGTTAGGTACGAAACGTATCTTTCATTTAATTTAATCTTTCTACCGTGTATTTATTTCTCCGTAAGTAAAGCTTTTATCTCGGTTTATTTGTTTGTGCCTTACCCTCTATATGGAGGGTGCGTCCGACGTTTAGTTAGTGTCAATAGCAAATAGTTGGTCGTTCGACAGGCGTTTAATTTCCTGCTTCGAGTCTGGGAGCAGTGACGTTTGTGATTTTAGGTCAGCCATTTTGTGTCGTAAAAGAGAATTTATGGTGCACCTGTAGTAAATGTTTTGTTTGTGGAAGTAGCCTTACGAAAAAAAATTAATCTTGAGAATATTAGAAGCTTCTTTTCTGGTTTGTGCATTGATAACATTTAAAAATGGTATCTTTAATAGAGATGCCAATTTTTTTTTGTTGTGTGTGAATTACTCAGAGCAGTGGTGGCCTAGTGGTAAAGGCCGCGACTTACGAGTTGTAGGTCGTAGGTTCGAACCCAGACAGGCGCTTTACTTTGTGTAAATTATTTCATCACCACTGCTCTCAAAACGGTGAAGGAAAACATCGTGAGGAAACCGGCTTGTCCTAGAACCGAAAATTCGAAGACGTGTGACATCTACCAACCCGCACTGGGCCCGCGTGGTGGATTACGGCCCACTCCCTCTCACTGAGAGGAGGCCTGTGTCCCAGCAGTGGGAACATTTATAGGCTGATGATGATGATGATGATGATGAATTACTCAGTAATTGTAGACAGACAATTACTGAGTTATTTTTTTTACTTATATGTGATGATAAAGATTGCAAAGCCATTAACTGAACAGTTTATTTATAATAACAAAGTAATAATAAGTTAATCTATAAGCTCGCCATCATAGAACGGACACGGGCAACAGGGCGTGCCGACAGACAGTAAATAATCCGCCCACACTTGTCACGGAGTTCAAATGTCACGCTTACTTGCCTCTGACTCACTACGCTAATCTATGTCCTTCATATTGTAAATACATTAGTGTTTTAATAATGAGATCTATGTAGTATATAAGGTGGAATATAAAGATGAAATTAAAAGTAGTAAGTTAGGTACTGGATGCATAGTATGTGTATGAGAGTATGAACGCATTAGGGTTGAAACCATCAAAAAAAAAACGGCGGTTGCTGCTCGTGTATGTTCAGTATCAGTTGTTAGTGCTCATAAGCACTAAGAAGAAATAGAAGCATTGAAACCATTCAAGATTCAGGAAAGGAACAGCTGTACTCAACCAAAACTAAACCTGTATGCCAACTAGTTTTCTAAACTCCTAAATAGATAGCCAATATTTAACAGTTACCAGCAAGTCTAATCAAAGTAAGCAGGCTATTACTGAAACAAGTCTGAGAATTGAATTTCATCCTGAAACCATCTTCTAACATCATAATGAATGAACGGATGAATGAGCAAGGGCGTGTGGCAGACAGTAAATTATCCTCCCACGCCAATCGAGCTCAAATGTCTCACTCAGTTGCCTCTGACTCACACCACTAATCTATACACATCACAGATCTATAGATACACAAAAATGAAAAAGTGTAGAGGGAGACTGGACTGAATTTGTAGTTATGGGAATCTGATAATTCTATCTCTGTTTGGATTTTAAAAGAAACCGTCGAAAGAAGAAAAGAAAATAAGAATTAAAAAAATAAGAATCGTAAGAAGAACTTACATATTAAAATAAAGTTGAAATAGATTTTCAACCTTGTCTAGCAGCGTATGGGAAAACCTGAACCCTTTTTTAGTATATTTATGTCTGTCTGTTTGTGATACTTTTACACCAAGACTATATGTATCTTTCCTTCCCTTCATTTTCTTCATCCTTCTTTTGATTTTGCAGGTGTCGCGGTTACTAATCTCAATTAGGCGGGCCAGTGGCTTAGATAAACCATCACTTTTTAGGGTTCTTATAGGATCACCTCGTTGTCCGTCTGTCTGTCTGTCAGTCTGTCAGGACCCTTTTTCCCAAGAACGCGTTTAGGTATCAAGTTGAAATTAATATCAAATACGTAGGTCTACGGTCCCTTGGAGCTCTAAAAAAATCTAGCTTCTAAGTCAACGCAATAAAAAAATACGGCTATTTATGCGACATATTTTGATACTCTCAAATAAATCAAAACCTATCATACCCTACCCTACCCTTACCAAACCCAATTTATTTGGGTGCTCAGTGTTAACTTCTCTCCTAGCCATATCCATTAATCTTTTCTCTACTCTGCCTCTTTTCTTATAGCCGTCCATATTTATGCTTAAAACTTACAAACAAGCAAGCAACCCATTAATTCCGATCACCTTACGAAAACATTGATCACTTTTGGACTTTGTCACATTTAACTCGTTCGTAGACGCGTCATATTTCTGACGTTGCAATTTGCTTCATATATTATGACAAAGTTCTATGTGCGAATTTTGCCAATGAAGCTAAACGCTATCAGCACACCTAAACCGCGTTCAGTTTCAAGGTTTTTGTAAGTCGTACATACAGCGTGTATCAGAAATTTGTTGTCATATTTAAGGGTTTGGTACCATCAAACTAAACAACTTTCGCCATGGGACCAACATCGTTATCGCGAAAAAATAATCAGTTGTCCCATACATTTCGATCGAGTAAGTATTGAAGTTTTGTATGGGACAGCTTATTAGATGTTGGCAATGTATTAAAGCTGATAATAAAAACACGTCCTTACCTCATCGACTTGCGCCTGCGTCTGCTGCAGCCGACGCTGCGCCGCGATCTGCTGCGGCGTCTTGGGTCCGCCCACTGGCATGTCTCCATCGCCGCCTGGCGCCAGTCCGCCTTCCGTCGCCCTGTAGTGTGAGAGGGTGTCATGTATTGGTGATTATGATGTCATTGTCTCCATTATTGCTTTTTTTTTTCTTATAAGACTAAGATGATTTTAGTAAGCTGTAGAGAGCTTTTTTATGGATAACATATTGTATCAATTGTGCTGCATCATGAACATCGTCGAGAGCATAATATTCCTACTCCTTCAGTATTCACGCGGTTTGGTTGTGGAATTCACTTCCACCTGACATTAGGGACTGCCAAACTGTTGCAGTTTTTAAAAGAAGAGTGAAAGAACACTATCTCCATTTCGCCATAGTTGCTTATTATTTTATACTACATTATAATTAAGTACGTATATCTATTTTAGTGATATGTATTTTAGAAGTATGTTTGTAAGTATATTCTCATATTGTATGTTTATATTTAAATTAGAATAGAATAGAATAGTTTATTGTCACAAGAAAAATACATTAGTATACACTGATTAAAAAGATGCTAACTACGCTGCAGAAGTCTGTATACAGATATTGTGAGCCCTGCCTCTCAAACTAGGATAACCTGTATCTTAAGAGACAGTGTTCAGCTGTGGTGTTACTTAAAATTAGGGATTATACAACTGCGGACTGTGCCAACCTATAGTTAGTGTTAACAAGATTTATACATATATATTCTAAGAAAAAGGAAAATAATAAAGAATAACAACTTAATACCTATGTAAAATGAATGGGTGAATGTGTGTGGGGATGTGTTTATGATGTGTGTATATGTGGTGAGTTTTTGTGTGAGAGTAAATTAGTGAATAGTTAGTTTTTATTTTATGTGTTTTGTTTTCTCTTCTACTCTAACACACGTTGTCTACATCTCTTTAACTACTTTCCTATCGCAGGTATGCTGGAAGAGATTTCTTTAGAAATAAACATCACCTTTGTACATTATTTCTATTTTCTTAATGTCCCTCGGGTATCATCGGATTCCCGAATACAAACGAATACTAATTTCTAAAACAATCAATTTTTATTAGATTTATCGTGTATAATAATTTGAATTCGGAACTAAGTACTTTATCGTTGTTTTGTTTTGATTTCCGTGTGAACTATATAGAGCTGTAAAACTATATTCCTATCTGTCGTGCCTGCAACTTTAGCGGCTTTCCTCCCATTTTTTAAATAAAAATACATTAAGTTAAAAGAGTATAAACAACTCTATATACTTCCAAGTAGATTGAGAGCGTCCGGTCTGCACCAAGTGCAAAGGGCAACCGATAGAAATCCGAAAACTGACGAAACACGAAGTTTGCGGAGGGACATAAAGAAAATAGAAATACAGTACGTATTTTTCTGTTCCTTTCTTCTTGTCTGTGTGTATATGTGTATATAAACTGTTAAATAAATAATAATAACAATCATGTTCGATCTTGAAAATAATCCAATCACACGTTTTGATCACTTGACTACTCTCATCCAGCTGCCACCATAATGTGCATGACATAAACATAACATAACGCTCGTAGTCATCAAAGGGTTAGGCAGAGGTGTACCTAAATTTCACCAGTTATGTTTTACCCATGTAACAGGGGGCGAGCATATTGCCATCAACCGGTGTTGCGTTTTAGCAATTTTACTGTTATCAGAAATTGAAAATGGATATTGATAATTAATATAATTCTTGTCCTATCAGAATCATGCATCTAAACAATAACAAGTGATTTGGTACACACCTACTCCTGTTTATGTATAATAATTATTACAATTTACTTTTAATGTTTCATCTCACGGCTCGTGGCTAAATAATAACAGCCGCACGGGTCGATCGATCAGGTTAAGGGGGCCCTTCTCGATCTATCTATCGTCAACGCAAGCATGATCGAAAAGCATGTTGTTTCATCTAGCGCAAGTGAAAACTGCTAACAAGTAAGTGAGAACGCGATAACATTGTACGAAAAATAGTATGCGGAAACTTATTTCAGGAAATACGTTTTTTTGAGTAAGCTTTACTAGTTTGTAAAATAAATGTTTGTCATTTAGAATATCCATTACATGTGCAAGGTTTCTATGTTTTCTTTACTTTTACAATTTATGAGTACATTATGAACGGCCAAAGTTCAGGTAAAAATTGTGCAAAAATGCAGATTTTCGGAGGCTTGTACTGAATTTATTTCTTGAAATTTTAATTTTTTGGTTTCATAGAAACTTAGAAACAGTGCACAAGACACCTATTAGTTTAAAAATTTCAAAGAAAAATGTGTTACGGCGCCATAATGACGTACGAGCGTTTGTATGAAAAGTATGACGGGTTGGCCGCTCTTAAGCTACGCTTGCCGATGTTGGTCCATGGATGGGTGACCATCTTTACATACCAAGACTCCTCCGTGCCTCGGAAAGCACGTTAACCGGTCTCGGATGTCATTCGCGGATCTTAAGACAGTCGTTATGGGTCGTCAGAAGCCCGAAAGTCTAACAACCAGTCTTACCAAGCGGTATCGTATTACCCAGTTACTGGGTTGTGGAGGTCAGATAGGCAGTCGATCCATGTAAAATACTGGTATTCAGCTGCATCCGGTTAGACTGGAAGCCGACCTTAACATAGTTGGGAAAAGGCTAGGCAGATTGATTTTGACTGACTTTTAATGTTTCGTCTGTCTTACTGTTTAATAGAGAATACTAAATCAGTGTATATATACCACAGTTAACTAAAAGGCTCTCGCAAATAGGCGCGACGCGACTCTGCACGCGTAGCATGACCACCGTAGAAACGAGTTTTGTCGACGGAAGAATAGACAAAATGACAGATTGTGATTGTTTATCTGTCATTTTGTCTATTCTTCCATCGACAAAACTCGTTTCTACGGTGGTCATGCTACGCGTGCTGGTGAAATAATTTCTATAAAAACTTAAGGGAAATTGTTCTACCGGTGTCCCGTCGTACTCAAAAACTTGTTGCGCCCCACTTTGTATTTAGGTACCTAAACTTTAATCAACTATATCTAAATAGGTACTACGAGTAATCAACTGAAGTGCTGAACTTAATAATAAATCTGCTTAGTTTTCATCGGAGAGTATTTCGATAAAATCAAAGTCTACGCATTTCTAACTTCAGCATAGTTTTATTTCCCTAGAGTACTGTGCCTCTGCCTAGTTTTCCTACACGACCTATCACTAAAGTAATTAATTGGCTTCATAAAACTGATAGGTTCTCGACTGAGGTTGCGAGTGGCCGCCATTGTGATTTTAAGGTCATTCCTCTCGCAACATGGGACAGGAGTACTTAAATTAAGTGTCCGATACGAGGTTGCGATCACTTTACTATCTGGGGTATTTGACATAGGTATTGTAAGAGCTCAGAAAAACAAAGTAAAATAAGTATAAAATATTTAATTAAAAATACACTTATGCAGTACAAGAAAATGTTAGGTAGGTGCTAAGCCGTCGGTGTCCGCCAGAAAAGAGAACGCAAGCCTCGGTGCAACATGCCAGCTAGGCGAGCCGCCCGCGCGTTGCTATCTTCGCAGTTGTCAACTTCATGACGGGTCTCGAGCGCCATCTATCGCCTTACAGTCGGCCTTCCTGATACAGCTGCGCGCCCCGCGTAGCTTTCGCCCCTTGGTGTTGATGACGGCACAGCTCGCTCACGAACTCACGATGCGGTGACGACACGATGAGATTGACATCTTAATGCCAACCTGAACTGACTTCTGAATGTCATTGCGATTGACGTCTTAATGTCAACATGAACTGACGTCTAAATGTCAGTGTGATTGACGTCTTAATGTCAACTTGAACTGACGTCTGAATGTCAGTGTGATTGACGTCTTAATGTCAACATGAACTGATGTCTATATGTCAGTGTGATTGACGTCTTAATGTCAACATGAACTGACGTCTGAATGCCAGTGTGATTGACGTCTTAATGTCAACATGAACTGACGTCTTAATGTCAACGTGAACTGACGTCTGAATGTCAGTGTGATTGACGTCTTAATGTCAACTTGAACTGATGTCTGAATGTCAGTGTGATTGACGTCTTAATGTCAACATGAACTGACGTCTGAATGTCAGTGTGATTGACGTCTTAATGTCAACTTGAACTGACGTCTGAATGTCAGTGTGATTGACGTCTTAATGTCAACTTGAACTGACGTCTGAATGTCAGTGTGTGGGTTTCTGAATGTCAATTACAACTGACTTCACTGTAAGTATGACTAACTTCTTAATGTTAACATAACCCAATCCAAATTAAAACCAATTGTGGTTATAATGATGGCTTACCCTCCAGGGTCCACATCATAAATGTCGTGTCATAATAGCCTCCTAAGGCACTGTCTTCCTCCTAAGGAACGACACACGACTAATTATCAAGAATACAACCTCTTAAGGCTAGATGTATTATTGAATTTATTTGTATATTAATTATACAACGCCTCTGAAGGCTAGCGCTATTGAAACAAAGATCGATCATAAATAATTTTGAATATCAAATTTACTAAAAATGGATCCATTTAACATTTTTTTTTTATGTGCACTAATCAAATGAAATAAATCATCTTGAACAACATTACTTTTGTTATTCTTTAGGTACTCAGAATTAGAATTATCTGACTCATCAGAATGATTACATTGGAAAAGCTTTAACTTATCCCTGGCCAAGACATTTTCATAAAGTCGACCACGGTTACGTGTACTCTTAATCACGTACCGATCATGAGGCAGGACCTTTACAATATTATATGGCCGGTCAAAACGCGGCATAAGTTTACCACTGCGTAAACCCTTACGAATGATCTTTCTTTCGGCAAGAACTAGATCACCTATCTTAAAAGGAGATTCATAACGCCGTTTTTGATCATACTTGTCCTCTGACTGCTGAGACAATTTAGCTGATCGGGTGACAGCAACTTCCTTCAACTCGTTTAAATTCGATGATCTATGGGCACAACAATATGGCCTACGAGTATAGGTCGAAACCCATAAAGAAGTTCCAATGGAGTCTTACCCGTACTATTATTTATGTTAGGGTTCAATCCTAACTGTACCTTAGGCAAGAATTTCTCATAGTCATTTTGATCATCACCAACGTATGCTACAAGGGCGTCAAGTATAGTCCGATTAAAACGTTATATCTGCCCATTCACCTTTGGACTAGCGACCGCCGTCATGACATGCTTTATTTGCCTTTGAGTGCAAGACTCTGAAGTCTTTGCAGCTAAAAGCTTTGCCTCGGTCGCTTATTATACGACTTGGAACACCAAAAGTTTTAATTAATTGGTCAAACGTCTGCAACACATATTTACAACTGACGTCTCGAACAGCTTAGATCCATATAAACGTCGTGAAGGCATCTATTATTGCCAGAATGTGCATTTTGCCTGATGGGCTTTTACAGAATGGGCCAAGATGGTCTACAAGAACTGTGTGAAAAGATACGGCCACCTTTTCAATTGGATGTAACAAGCCCACACGACTGCCAGTTGTTTTTTTTAGCATATTGACATGATATACAACCACGAGTGTATTTTTGGATAAACCGACGCACTCCGTGAAAACAGTACTTTGACCTTATGGCATTGTAAGTTTTATTAAAATTAACGTGATCGTTATTATCATGGAAACTTTGAACGAGAGACCAATATGACCAACGTTTTCAACACATCGCATTACTGAATCCACAGGATTACGACTCAGCGCATCCACGTGAGCCCTGGATTTGCCAGCACGATACTCAACAGTAAAGTCAAAGCCTTGGACTTCAAGCCACCACCGGGCGATACGAGGAGCCAAATCACGTTTGGTCCATGTCCAGCGTAATGCGCTACAATCAGTCACTAAACAAATTTGAAACCTGACACGTATACCGTGAACTTTTTTAGGCTCATGACAACAGCCAACGTCACTAATTCGAAACTGTGATACTTTTGTTCGACAGACGTAGTCTGTCTACTCGCATATGCGAATGATTTCCACGCACCGTTCGGCTGCTTCTGAAGCAATATTCCACCTAAGCCTATTTTGGATGCGTCTGTATGAATTTGGGTTTCATAATCCGGGTTAAACAACGCCAACACTGGTTGATTTAGTAAAATTGATTTAATGCGGTGGAAGGCAATAGACTGTTCGTCACCCCATACCCATGGTTAGTCCTTTTTGGTGAGGATAGTGATAGGAGGAGCGAGACTGGCAAAATTAGGCACGTACTTCCTTAAATAATTTGCCAGACCCACAAACTGACGTACTTGATGTACGTTTCCAGGCACAACAAAGTCATGAACTGCAGTGAGCTTATACTTCGACGGCCTGACTTCGCCATCACACACCTCATGCCCTAAATACTCTATACTTGAAACTAACAGTGAGCACTTGTCTAACCTGAGCATCACATTAGCATCCCGTATTTTCTCCAAAACGGCTTTGAGACGATACAATGTATCATCATAAATTTTCAGCGTAAACGAGCGCATTGGAAACCAATCGAGAATATTGTCCATTGCGCGCTGAAACACTGACGGTGCATTCACCAATCCAAAGATCATACGCGTATACTGGTAGTGCCCATCCGGTGTTATAAACGCTGTATACTGTTCACTATCATCAGTAATTTGAATGCAATGATAGGCTCATTTAATAAAATATCAAAACAGGTGAAAACGCGTTGCTTGGATAGCAGGTCTAACTGATCTTGTATTACGGGTAAAGGATACCGTACCTTTTTAGTAATTTTATTTAATGCACGGTAATCCACGCACATGCGTAGTTCACCCGACTTTTTGGGGACCAGTATGACAGGACTAGTATATGAGGAATTTGATTCCTCCACAATTTTACTCAATAGTTCTGATACAATATCGCGGACTTTCTCTCGGTCTCCTAAAGACATTCGATATGAACGGGATAAATAGGCTTTGTATCAGTTAATTCAATGTGCATTTGGACTGAACATTTTCAAATTTTATTGTCACTACCCGAAAAACAATCAGAATAATCGTGCAGTAAAGATTCAAGGTCAGTCACGACTTTTGGTTCCAGGTAATCCCCTATTTTGTATTTATTATTATCGTCCATGACTGTAATCGTCACTCGCGCCACGCATCGGTTGCGCGGTAGTTTTATGACCTCATTACTAATATTAATTACATTTAAGACAACTTTGCCATCAAAAACCTCGGTGTCGCATTCGGGAATAATACACTCCGCCCTCGGAGTATTATATTCAGTAGCACGCAGTGTAATCGAACCAGAGACAAAATCCAAACAAGATACCTAATAGTATTTTATTTACACCGGGTTGTAAAATTACTTCGTCATCCAAAACCAACTTGACGCGCTCAACTTTACTACATTGCACCATGCAGGTAGTCCGAGAAATTGATTTGCATTAAATATCTTTAAAGATGACGGTGTTTTAATCACGTATACGGTAGAATGGTCTGTCAAAGGCTGGCCTATTATAGTGCCAATATCTTGATCAGAGTCAGGTACAATGTAAGCCTTACAATCACAAGTAGCCTCGTCAACTTGAATCTTAACAACTACCACACCAATCGGATTGGTTTTTGAGCCACCAAAACCGGAAAAAACAATATTTTCGTAAGGACTCGCTTCTCATTTTAATCGGCTAGCCACTGATTCTGTTATTGTGACGCAAGCGCTTCCAAAATCAATAAAACCGTAATACACAGAAAAATCATTAATTCATGTAATATTTCGAACTACCCGACGCATCAGTGATTACGCGCACCTTATGTCATTGTTGGTCATTTTTTTTATTAGAAATTGTACGACGATTTTTAAGTTTAAGACATTCTTCTTTTAAATGACCGGTTTTGCTACAGTTTTATGTAACAATTAATTTCGTCATGACCGCGCTTGCTACAGAATCCACACACCAAAGTCGTTCTGTCTTGCTTCCTAGATTTATTATTACACTTATTTGCAGTATGGCCTCGCCGTTTGCAAATATTACACTTAAATTGGTCGTCATAATGCCTATTGCACTTTTTATTGTGATCAACATTTACGCCTGCGGGGCGCGTAAACGATGACAAGTAATTTAATAAGCTAATTGGGTCACAACATCCTGCGGAAATACCCTACTTCTACTAAGTCATTTCCAATTGTACCTATGATGGCCTCAGTGATAAGGGAGTCTAGTATCCCACAGGCGTTACCCAGCGCCAATTTGTCGTAATAAAATTCAATGAAATCTCGTTCAGGACGACGTACCTGAACACGCTAACGGAATTTCGTTAGGTACTGGTGGCAATAAGTTCACGAAGGGTACCGCGGTTAGTGATGGCAGCGTATAGGAACGCTCACAAGATTGGACATCAGCGTCTTTATTTGCCCCATTCGATGCGGCGCCAGAACTACCCTCGGTCGCGGGTGTAACGCTAACTCTGCCTTGCAAAACTTGATTTTCCAATAATACTACGCATTCTAGTAATCTACGTGTATTAACATCTTTGACTAAACGGCGACGCAAAGATTTTTCTTATTGTCACTGTCGTCCTTATTTTTACATTTACTTTTTTAATGATGTCCCATTATTGTAGAATAATCACAAGAAGCAATAAATAGGGTACACAGTCAAGTGAAATGCAACTGTTAACTAAATCAAGAAATAGTCAAACACGGTACTTGATCAGGATACACCAACAGTTATTATTTTAAAACACTTACGTGGGCTGCAATAGTTCTATCCCGCTTCTGAGCTGTAAGAGCTCAGAAAAACAAAGTAAAATAAGTATAAAATATTTAATTAAAAATACACTTATGCAGTACAAGAAAATGTTAGGTAGGTGCTAAGCCGTCGGTGTCCGCCAGAAAAGAGAACGCAAGCCTCGGTGCAACATGCCAGCTAGGCGAGCCGCCCGCGCGTTGCTATCTTCGCAGTTGTCAACTTCATGACGGGTCTCGAGCGCCATCTATCGCCTTACAGTATAAATTGTAGATGGGAGGTTGGCTCTGTTTTTCAGGTAGTAAAGCCATGCTTGTAGGATCTTTTATATAACCCGTTCAACATAAGTGATACTTGAAAATACTATAGAGGTAGGTATGAGAAACAGGGTGTTCACTCATCCTCCATAGAAAAGAGAGGATCTTCCGACTAGACGGGTGTTGTGTCTGTGGGCTACTGCCTGACGATTGATGTCGGGACGTTGTATATATGCTAGTCGCACGGAAAACCTGCTTGCGCAATGCAAGATTTTGCGTGACATCAGTAGTAATATGGAAACAGCTGCTATAAATCCACAATATATTTTCACAACAATTGTTTGGTATACTTTTCTAGTATAAGCTGACCTCGCATTGTACGGAAATCCTTTAGAGTGCGAGATCGGCATATACTGGAAAATTATAGCTTGATGTGTAGCCGTGTGTACTACCTACTATCCTATACAGATTCTATGGAAAAACTGACAAACAGTGGACAACTTTAACGATATAAAACATATTCCATTTTCGAAGTTATGTCACCTGCATTGGCTGCATAACCCAACATTACAAACTTGTAAACATTCTACCTTCCTGCCAAGATTGAAATATCCGTATTTTCTCTTAAATTCGAAGTACGCCGTATACAAGAAACTAAAAACATCTGTAAAATTTGGAAAATTGAGGTCACAGCCGGTGCCCGGAGGTTGTGATCTGAGCCCGGAGCGCTATTTCAACGAATTTATGCGAGCTCAGCCTTAGTGAGAATTCTCTAGTGTAAATTATGTTTGGTTATTTTGAAATACGTAAGGGAGATGGGTCGGTAATGTAGTGGAAATTAGAGTAGGTACCTAGCTATGAAATGATGGCGAACGATACGCATTTTTGAAGACAAAACTTCTTTAGGCGCGTTGGGCATTTTTGCGATGGGAACAAACAATTGAACTCGCGACACTGTTACGACACCAGCTTTTGACCATTAAAAAGATATCAACGCGCGATACATTTTCTTTGGGATTAATGACATTCTAAACATTGAGACATGACAACGACATGATTGACATTTCCCTTTTTTACCGACTTCAAAAAATAAAAGTATTTCCTGTACAATAAAATTGTTTAATTTTTCACTTCTGACGGCCACTTCCGTCGGACTGCCACTGTTTTTTTTCTTGTAATATTATAGAGAGAGTAACAGTGTCAGAAAAAGCTTGTTTCTTTAAATTGGAATAATAAGAAAATAATAATCACAGACTTTGGATCTCGCTTAATGTTTGTGTCTTATCCCAGAAAGTCGATAAGAGTAGGGTAAGAAATTGAAAATCTGTGATGAAAACCTTTCTAGCTTAATGCAAGTCACACTTTTCAAAAAAAACAGTGGCACTCCGGGTGTGCCGACAGAAACGAAAATTTGAAAAAAAATCGGCACCGCGGTAATCAACGCGTTGATGTCTTTTACTCCACGGTGTCGGTAACAGGTCGCGAAATCAATAGTTTAGTCTCATCTCAAAAATGCCCAACGCGCCTAAAGAAGTTTTCACGTCAAAAAATTTTGAAAAACAATTCAGTGTTTAAAAGGAGGAAGCGTCAAGCATAACCTGTTAATATTCTATCAATGTTTAAAAGACGTAGAATAAAATAAACAATCGCCTTTGTACTTATAAATTAAGAAAATTGGCTAAACATTTTCTGCCTTCCATTATCAGGCGTTTGGTCGCTTGTCTAAAAGCAAATTGAATTTATTAGACGTTATAGTTCGTTCCTTTTAAAAGAGAAATTCTCTTTGAACGTTCAATGATCTCGATCGTAATGGAGTCTTAAAATATTAGGGATCATACCGTTCGCCGTACACGTTTGTGTTGTGAAAAGAGATATTTTTATGAAAAGCTTTCGTGTGGTTTCCAAGCTTTTATTTTACTAATTTTTTTATTATTGATTATAGAGGCTAGACCAGGGATCCACAATTCGTTTTATTGGAGTTCCGTTTTTTTTAAATATTATGACTGTCGCGATCCGATTGGTAGACGAGCACTAGAAAAAAAAAAGATTGTGTGGTTTTATGAAACCACGGTAAAAGTGAAACTTCTATAGGCGCCGCCATATTGGCCTTGGCTGCTCTGACGAGCGCCTTTCATTTTATCCCTACTCTGCGGCCGACCGTCACGCGACATGCAACACACAGACGAAAAAGTTTGGGACGATGTAATAAAAGTTTCACTTAATTTTTTTTTTTTAATAAGTTACAAATTGGCGGTTCGCATTTGGTGACTCCTGGACTAGACTTTCAAAAAAGTGGTTGGGACCGACTAGATGCGAAAATCGGAGGACAGGGTGTTGTGGCGCAGCCTGGGAGAGGCCTATGTCCAGCAGTGGACTTCATTTTGACAACCAAAAGTGCCTTTTCTTTGCTTGAAATTAATGATTTGACTTTGGCTGTGATAGGCTGAGTTGAACACAAACTTTTACAGGCACTTTTGAATTGTCAAAGATTCGGTCAGTTAGTCAGAAAGTTGAAGCTAGTTTCCCATTTCAAAACGTAGATCTCTATGGAGAAGAACGGGCAAGAAACTCCAAGGACACATTTTTAAATATAGATATTATAAAATCCTGGGTACATTATTCTTGTTGCTCCCACATGCGCTAAAAATGTACAAAAATAATCAAAAGAAATTCAAAATAAGCCCTGGCAGATAAAAGATGACCAGTCTCAACTGACGGCGCCCGTTCACGAACATGACACGTCGATCAGCACCATCCAACTCAACTATTTTGTAGGGAACCGAATGATCCAACACTCACCACCATCAGCGAGACATTTAAGTGAGCATGACACATTCTCAACTGCCATGCTCTTTCAAGTCAACATACGTCATAATTGATTGATTGAGAAAGTTATATGGTAATTAATATACATATTATAAATTATTGATATAACATGAATTTCTCATGTTCCTGTAAGTCGAAAAGGGGTGAAAAGTATAGACCAAATAGTAAAATTTTATATTTGATGATGATGGACAATGAACATAACACACATACATATTTTACGCCTTGTGTTCCCAAAGGATTGGGCAGAGGTATATCCATATTCACCCACATTTCGCCAGTTATGTTTAAGTCCCACGTAATAGGGGGTGAGCCTATTGCCATCAACCGGGCACAAATCCAGACTCCGGACTGCTACTGAGAAATTCTAGATAGAAAACCCAATAGCACTTTGCCCGACCCGGGAATCGAACCAGAACCTCATGCTCAGCAGTAGCGCATGTGCGTAAGTGTATAAATAAATAGCTTTAACAAAAAAAAAAATAGTATAGCATGCGTAGCATGACAAATATAGAAACGGATTTTGTCGACGGAAGAATAGATGTCGCAGGGATAATGTCAAATCAGTGATATTATAATTTCACTAGTGAAATTATTATTGCACGAAACTTTGTCAAACGCCTCCATTTGTCACAATTTGACGGGCTCATTTCAGTGACATTATAATTCCACTGGACCCACGCAGTGATATTGCAAGGCAGTAATATTTTGACAATTTCACTGTATGTGCAAGCCCGTTAAATTGTGAGACGGTCAATGATTGGTCCGTTTCCAATGTCATGCCTTACTTATTTCATAAAATGAATAACCTTCTACACGTTATTATGCAGATCTTATGGCGGATGAAGAAGAGTTGCGCAATCAAAACGCACGAAGACCCCACTACAAACTTGACTCATAATATACCTAGGGTTATTATAAAATCACTAAAGCGTTCCCGTGGAATTATAGTAACACTAAAAAAAGTCCGTTAAATTGTGAGAAATGGAGGCGGTTGACAAAGTTTCGTGCATTTATAATTTCACTGGTGAAATTATAATATCACTGGTTTGACAATATCCCTGCGACATAGACAAAATGATAGATTGTGATTGTTTAACTATCAATTTGTCTATTCTTCCGTCGACAAAACCCGCTTCTAATATGTTCATACTAAGCGTGCTGGTGTTTAGATCTATTTATGAGTAGATAATACCTACCTTTCGTGGAATATTTTACCATCTGAGACAGGTATACAAACCAACAATGTTCGTTGACCTTTCACGGCTTGTTGAAGGACAAAACCGTTCGATATTTTCCAAGAATATTCTTCAGTATTAGGTATTTACCGCAAAAATATTATTAATCTGTTATTGTTTGTTAGTAAAGGTATTGTTTAACAAGACTGTGTAGGTAGTATAAAACATTCATAAAATATCATGACCGTGATTCTGAAAATGAATTACCTACCCCTAATGTTTACAATGAAAATAAACTCCATTCATAAATCGAGACCTTTCCTCATTGACAAGAGTATTCACAGTGGGTTTCACATTAAATATTGAAAACAACCCTTCATTTCGAATAACATCAAAGCTTTATTGATACGAACTTTGACATTTACTTATCCTTATATAAATCTCTGGCCAAACTCAAGCGAGCGAGCCAGCGGGATACGGCACGAAATTCACTCGCGGTGATTGTGTTAACCAACTTGTATGAAGATGTTCAAAAGTCTATATCCGCGTGTCTTCCTAGTCATTAAATAATCGACGCGTGCCATCGCGATCCACATCCTACTCGATTGTTCGCTTCCGTTTGGTCAGAGCTTAAGAGGGTTAATCCTAAAACTTGGCAACGTCGTAAATAATTGTCAAAAATTAACCTGTTTTGATTAATTTAGCAATGTTACTGTATGGAATTAAGAAATGTGGCTAACTAGGGAACCAAAATATTGATTGTCATGCAATAATTAATATCGTCATACCGAATTTTTAGTTATAGATGTGAAAAAAGTATTTAGAAACTTTCCAAATACCCTTTTTACACCTAAAATTGTTACAACATCAAATTCAGTGTTATAATCGCAATTCATTATTAATATTCTAGGGAGTTAGTTAGCCACATTTCTTATTTCCATACAGTAATATTGCCAAATTAATCAAAATAGCGAAATAATTGACATCTATTTGCGACGTTGCCCACTTTCAGAATAAACGCTCTTAAAGAAGAATTTTCAGTGCTTCGATTTCGATTCATTATTTTTATTAGGGTTCCATACCTAAAGGGTGCCAAACGGAGCCCTATTACTAAGCCTCTGTTGTCCGCCCGTCTATCCGTCCGTCTGTCTGTCAGCGGGCTGTATCTCATGACCCGAAATAGGTAGATGAAATTTTTACAGATTATGTATTTTTATTGCCGCTGTAACAATAGATAATAAAAATAAAATAAAGTAAAAATTAAAGGGATACAAGAAATGTGTCTTTTTCGGCGTTTTTTTGCTAAATATTGTACGATGGTACAGAAACCTTCGTGTCTGTCCTAATCGCACTTTGCCGGTTTTTTTGCTTCATAAATGCCACTGGGTCATATGAGATTTTGTCGAGTCGGATAATATTTTATGATCTTTGCAGACTGATAAAATAGAGGTGCGGGACTGATTTTATAGTATTTTCCAATGACTGAACCTTTTTGTAACCTTTTCTGACCCCTTGGAAATGGGATTGAGTCCCTTGTAAGTGATCAATAGAAACAGGTAAAATGTCACATCTGAATTTTCAGGGGACCTTTACCGAAACAGCTGTATCTATTTTGCAGCTGTATGTGTGTATTTTGCTTTATGAGAAGGGAATTTTTGATACAGCTGTTGTTTATTTTAGTAAATAATATATGGATTAGTTGTTATCGGATGCGAAAGCGACTAACAAAATGTTTTATTTACAAGGCAGATGTGGCCGGAAGGGGTTGCCCTAGGACGACATACTGACGTGCGTAGTACGCACAACTTATAATACAACCGGTGCGCAGCGTGCGAGCGGGCCTAAAACGGCCGCTTTGGCAGAATCATAATACGATAATATTATGAATGATTATGAATCACCAAACTGTCACAAACTGACAATTCATAATATTATCTGCGTTCAATTCAAATTACGCAATTAATCTGTTGACAGATTTCTATTATAATGAAATACTTAACATTTAAACTGTAGAAATAAAAAAATTAAAATCTTATTTGATTAATAAAAACTGTAAAGAAAAATTATCAGGTAAAATTATGGTCTTAATTTTTTCATGCGCCAATATTTACACCAAATATGATTCAGATATGAATTGAATTGTTTCAGATAAAATATATGTCACCAGAGAGGAATTGCTGGGAATTCAGAAAATAAATTGCTTTTAGAGGAATTGCTTAAAGTGGCCTTTTTAGACCCGCAGATGTATGAACGTAAAAGAGGCAAAAGGAGTATGTAAGGATCGTAGCAGGTGGCATTCTGTAGTTTCTGCCTGAAGTTAATTACGTAGAATTCATTCTCCTGCTCTTATCCCAATTTACTTCAAGGTCGTCACAACATTGTCTTTTTCTTCCATACTTCTCTATTAGTCGTCATCTCGGTCCCTTTCTACCCATATCATCTTTCACACAGTCCATCCATCGTTTCTTTGGTCTTCCCCTACTCTTAAAGCCATAATTACGTATAATATTATATTTAAATAAAGATTTAGAACTTGCATTGTGTATTCATTTTATTTCCTTTTTTGTATCTCAATTTCAACACGTAAAAACCAGCGCCGTGGCTCTGTCTCACATAAGGTCACAGAGTCACAGCATTATACTGACAGATGTTCGTTTTGTGTGGATGAGACGCATATCCCACACTTGTTATTTTTTGTGTTTTAGTTTATTCTTTGCGTCATGTTTTACTGCATACTTAAACATACGGGGTGGTTCAATCCTTGGTTTCAGTACATGATTCTGAACCCCCTGCGTTGAAATTTTTCGTCGGTTATTTAAAAAAAAATCAGTTATTCCATACATTTTGACCGTGTAGGTATTGCACTTTTCTATGAAACAGCAGTTTTTTTTTTAATAACCGACGAAAAATTTCAACGCAGGGGGGTTCAGAATCATGTACTGAATCCATGGTAAATGTTTTCGCGTCGATGTCCCTGACACCCTGTATTTTCTTTCTTTATTTTTTTCTTTAAGTTTTTACGGTAAATTAAAAGCCCCAAATAAACACCTTAAAAAGTATCCGATTTAATTTAAATCCAAAATTAAGTCTTGAAAGAAAAACGCTGAGAATGAAAAGAAGGATAAGCTGTTTATGGCGTTATATTTACGTCAAAATACCATAAAGACGATTTAGTAAAGATGCTTGATCCCCACAAAGAATATGGTAGGTACCTACGTAATTTAATTCCGTACAAATTAGATTTCCCGACAAGTAGGAGCCATTTTCCTCCAGTTGATATTGGTACATTTTATGTTGTTATTTCTTTTACGGCGTATCATGGAGTTCTTTATTTATGAATTGAATAATATATTTAGGTACAATAAAAGTATTAAACAGCACGAATCTGCCACAATATGCAAGAAATGTGTATGGAAGCTGCAAGTTCCAAGTGCAAAAGAGGTGCTAGTCCATACAAGTTTTTTTTATTTTTTTTATTCGGGCTTCTCGCACCACTAAGGTCTTGGCTGCTTAACCGGATTTTTCCTGTGGGTGCCATAAGCTTCTACACCAGCCAGGAGCTTTTTATACTATTCTAAATTAAAATTAAGCGAATGCTCGCTAAGGGCACTCCCTGTGGGGTACGAACCTCGGCTTAGGGCAACGCTGGTGGGAGGACAGCAAGAAGGGACAGGCTGGATCAAACTTGGGTTTTCATCATGATTATTATACGGGGTATTTAAAGCTACGTGCTCAGCTGCAACAACTGCTGGCACCTCGTTTTCTAGCAAGGGTCGGGGTCCATCCATGTAAGTTTCATTTACATTATATTCTATTGCAGCTTGCAGTTTACTTTGTATGTGCAACGTGCAAGCATCTTGCGTGTTGGAGACATTTCTTGCAACAGAAATAAATCGGAATATCAAAGAATGTTAGAAAATAACGTGGAAAATTCTTTGAAAAATAACGAGCATCTTTCAAAGTAAGAAATTTAAAACTTGTTCTTAATAAAAAGCTTATTCCTGCAATCTTTTACTAAGACGTACATTTTTCTTGACAAAATATTCGTTTATTTTTATAGTAACCTTTTTATAAAGGCCAAGTGCGAGTCGGAGTCGCTCACGCCGTACCACCGTGCAATATTTAGCAAAACTCCGGGAGTGCCCACTGAAGTGAAAACTTGAACAAGATCGCTTTAGTGGAAGAAAAATACTTGTATAGAACATTGGTCCGTAACCTTATCTAAATAAAGAGCATAATCGTGTTTACAAAAATGAGGTGCAGGTAACGGTGTCGCGTGTTCAATTGTTTTTTCCCATCTCAAAAATGCCCAACGCGCCTAAAGAAGTTTTCACTTCAAAATGCAGAAAATGGGGGTCCCCATACAAGAAACGTGATTTTTAGGGTTCCGTTGCCAAATGGCAAAAAACGGAACCCTTATAGATTCGTCATGTCTGTCTGTCTGTCTGTCTGTCCGTCCGTATGTCACAGTCACTTTTTTCCGAAACTATAAGAGCTACGCTGTTGAAACTTGGTAAGTAGATGTATCCTGTGAACCGCATTAAGATTTTTACATAAAAATAGAAAAAAATACAAATAATTTTGGAGTTCCCCATACTTAGAACTGAAACTCAAAAAAAATTTTTTCATCAATCCCATACGTGTGGGGTATCTATGGATAGGTCTTCAAAAATGATATTGAGGTTTCTAATATCATTTTTTTCTAAACTGAATAGTTTGCGCGAGAGACACTTCCAAAGTGGTAAAATGTGTCCCCCCCCCTGTAACTTCTAAAATAAGAGAATGATAAAACTAAAAAAAATATATGATGTACATTACCATGTAAACTTCCACCGAAAATTGGTTTGAAAGAGATCTAGCAAGTAGTTTTTTTTTAATACGTCATAAATCGTAAACCGCAATTTACCTTTCATTCAATGTTACTTGCTGCTACGGAACCCTTCATGGGCGAGTACGACTCGCACTTGGCCGCTTTTTTTTAATTTATAGCGGAAATAGAAATACACAATCTGTCAACTGTCTACCTATTACGATTCATGAGATACAAGCCCGCGGACAAACAGATGGACAGCGGTGGCTTAGTAACAGAGTTCCGTTCGGTACCCTTAGAGGTAGAGAACCCTAAAAAGGTAGAACCTAGATTCTTCTAGTCTTATTAAAGACCAAGAAATTCCCGTTATGGTAAAAAAAGTAGCCTTAGACTTACAGCTTCATAAAGTTTTATCAGCACTAGTTGCATTAGCCTAGATTTTAATCTTGTAATAAAAGTTTTAATTTAGTATTCTGGACAGAGCTTTTCTTTAAAGTTTCACTAGACTCACTGATTATTCTGTCATCGATGCATGTAGTGCGCATTTTCTGAAAGGCTTTTCAACATTATTTTGTTGTAAAAGTTTATTTAGAAAGAAAGAAAGAAAAAGAAAGGAAATACGTTTATTTGGGCATACGTTTAAGATATGACGCAAAAAAAAACACATAAAAAAAGTTGGGGAAAGACATGCGTCACATCCACGCAAAGCGGCCACCGGTCAGCATAATACTGTGATGGTGTGTGTGTGTGCTGTATTTCAAGTGAATTCATAGTGTTGTTATTTCAGTTAAGGTGCCTACAGATTTACTCAATGTTTGATAATCGTTTGTCACTCGATATGCTGTGTTTTGACGATCAATAAGGTCTGCCAGTTTCTTACAGATTTGCTCGATTTTATCAATTTTTTTTTTAAATATCAAGATTTAAATTAAGCATTACTTGTTGATTTATCGATCGACAAAAACGACCCACAGTTTCGATCAACAAAAATTACGATGTCGATCGTCTGTTGCTTACACGTTTACTTAATTTTACATATACACATAACATAACGCCTGTATTTCTGAAAGGGTAAGGCAGAGGTGTACCTAGTACACCCACATTTCGCCAGTTACATATGTTTAAAGCCCCTTTAATAGCAATCCTATCGCCATCAATCGGGAACAAATCCAGACGTGACTTGATTATTTTTGTCAATAATCGAGTTAATCTGTAGGCACCTCATTCACAGTAGTTAAAAAGAGGTTTCGCAGCGTGTTGGTACCTAAAATGTTTTGTTAGCTCTAGTCAGAAACTGGAATAGACTAACATGTTTTCTATTATTGAAACTTTGCATGAGGTAAAATTAATCAGGACTAATCATAAAGATTACATCTTTTCTGTAAAGGTACCTACAATATCAACCAACTTAAATGTATGAAAATGTAAATATACTACTGAATGAATAAATAAATAAACAAATAAATGATTTATATTTCAATTTCTTCTCTATATTAAAATCGAGCGCGTCCGTAAATATTTACAGCACAAAGCGTACAGGGAATTTAATATCCTTACGGATGACGAGATTTCGATCCAGCTTCGTGAGTATTGGCTCATCTTTCACTGACGTAGATAATTGAAGGCAATGGGGATGTCTTAAGAACGCGGCGACACATGAATTGTCCATACAAACGTAATACCTAAATCATTTGCAATTTGGGCATATTAACATCATATTACGTTATTATTTAGGCAGAGTTTATCTAGGCTCCTACATATTTTTTTTTTCTAAAATGAAGTTTAAACGAATTTAATTTCGCACATTTTTACAGCATACATGTCATGTCTTCATATTGTTTAATCTCGAAAAAAAAAATGGAAAAATATTAAGTTTTCTTTCATCATTTTTGGTATTACGGAACACATCCAAATTTATCATAAATTTTCGAAAGCTAGTAGTGCTATCGCGTCAAGCAATAATTGTAAATGTGTGCGTGGTAGTATTGCTCACTGTAGGTGTATATCGCTCCGACAGACACTCACACTAGCGCAACGTGCTTGGAATTGAATTTTGCAAACATCTCGATTTGTAGTTGGAGCCGTGTTCGCAGGCCTCTTAAAAGAAATATATGACTATCGATTACATACGGATTTGGAAAATCCTTTTTTAATTGGATAGCCCAATTCTTGAGGAAGGCTATTTAACATTACGCTATGACCCTTAGGACCCGAGCAAAATTAGAAAAAGTCGGAAAGAACGATAAGCGAAAACGAAGTAATGGGCGGGCAGGCGACGCGATGCGACGCGGTGGGTCGGGGCCAAGGGAGTTTTATAAAAATGTGGCTGGTATTTTAGTATGGATATTTTATAAATCTTCACAAAAGTTTTTTGGTGTCCATTTGATTTTGCTAAACAAACCTGTTTTAATTTTTGCCAATCATTGTAATTTTTCTATTAAGACTCCGTGCACGAAAAAAAAACCCTCTTTTGTCAGTTACCTATCTAATTCTGAGAAAGCTTGACATAATTGAAAAATTTGGTAAGTCTGTCTGACTGTAAAAGTACAGTTTTCATGGTGCTAAACTTTTCGTGTCAGTCAGAGCTGGCAGCACCTGTTAATAGTTGCATCACTTTTGCGCTCACGAAAATATGGTATGTTTCGCCTTTGATTCACTTAATGAAAATGTTGTAAATCATAAAATAAAAATTTGATTTTATCTCAAGGATAGCTGAAAGCTAATATCTGATTTTAAAATTTCTAGATATGCATTGCTAAATAATAGGAAAAAATATATTAATGACTGGGTTTAAAAAAAAAAAAATGGTTTTCAACAATATTTTTCTGCTATAGTATGGAAGTTGAAAAAAGTGTTTAAGCCACATACAAGGATACCATATAAAAATGTTATGGTATTTTTTAATTTTCAAAATCAAAAGTAGTTTCTTGTAACAAAATGATCAAACGTCAGTCTCGCGTCATTTTTCGGAAAACTTGTTGCGAATATTAGTGATAAAGCCTAAAGATACTGATGAAGCTAATGAACGGTTTTCTTAAAAAATAAAAAGATCTGTAAGTATTCTAAATTCATTGTGACGATGAAACACATTAATAAAACAAAATATGCCTAGCCTTTTCCCAACTACGTTAGGGTCGGCTTCCAGTCTAACCGGAATACCAGTTGAATACCAGTATTTTACATGGAGCGACTGCCTATCTGACCTCCACAACCCAGTTACTGGGTAACACGACACCCCTTGGCAAGACTGGTTGTCAGACTTTCGGGCTTCTGACGACCCGTACCAACTGTCAGAGATCCACGAATGACAGCCGGGACCAACGGCTTAACGTGCTTTCCGAGGCACGGAGGAGTCTCGGCATGTTGAGATGGTTACCCATCGACAGACCAACCCCGGCAAGCGTAGCTTAACCTGATGGACCGAACCGTGCGGCTATTATTACTTAGCCACGAGCTCCCTCTTTTTTTACATGTTGTATAAATATAGTTTATTTTACTTTAAGAGGGCTTATACTAAAAGTTGGCAACGTCGCAAATAGCTGTCAAATATTTACCTGTTTTGATTAATTTGGCAATATTACTGTATGGAAATATGAAATGTGGCTAACTAGTGCACTAAGATATTGATTATGAAATGCAATAATTAATATCGTAACACCGAATATTTAGTTTTAGATATAAAAAAAGCTTTTGGAAACATTCCAAGTGCCTTTTTTACACCTAAAACGGTTACAACATCAAATTCAGTGTTATAATTGCAATTCATTATTAATATTCCCAGCAGTGGGAACATTATAGGCTGATGATGATGATTAATATTCTAGTTCGCTAGTTAGCCACATTTCATGTTTCCATATAGTAATATTGCCAAATTAATCAAAACAGGTAAATATTTGACAGCTATTTGCGACGTTGCCAACTTTTAGTATAAGCCCTCTTAATAGAATATCTACATCCAGCAATTTCAGAGATTACCCTAAACAAATAAACGAAAACGCCAGTTCACATAAAATCATCACTTCCCTCTATTTGTCCCAGTCATATTTCCATATCGTCCAGTACAAAGTTATTTCATTCCTATGATTAAATAGCTTTCGTTTACAAAGGATTTAATTATCCCTCAACTTGCTGAAATATTAAACAGGTTTGAAAGGAAATGGTGACGGTGTGAGAATCTATACCTCTAGGGGTTTCTGCTCTTGACATTGATTTTATTGTGTTTCTGAATGGCTTTATAATTAACCAAGATGTTTTTGAAATAGGTATGGAGTTGACTAAAAGGTCACTTATTAATAAACACAACGACAACGAGATCGGGCCCTATCAGAATACCAGCGATGCGGTATTTTTTTTTAAAATGTCGCTGCATCATGCTGAGATAGGAGACTTTAAGGCCTCGCACAGGTCGTTATTATTTTTATTTGTTAGTTTAAAATGCTCCTTTCTTATTTTTTATTACTGTTTGTATTTCTTGTGCGTGTCCCAAATAAAATATTTTTCTTTCTTTCTTTCTTAGATCAGGGTTTCTTAAGCTGAATCTCAAAGAGTTGTGAAAATTAAAACATTTTGTGAACCGCATTAATAATGAGGGTTGTGTACCCGAAGGATTACTAAGCCTCCGCTGCATGTCCGTCCATCTGTCCGTCTGTCTCACAGCGGGCTGTGTAGGTAGACATCCGATCAATTGTAATAGGTAGGTATAGACAGTTGAAATTTTCACAGATTGTGTATTTCTATTGCCGCTATAACAAAAAATTATAAAAATAAAATAAAATTAAAAATTAAATGGGGTCCCATACAAGAAACGTGTTTTTTCCAACTTATGAAGCAATGGATTAGCAATCTGTTTCAAATCGAAACAGATTGTACTTGTGTTGTATTACGCAATTAGGGTACCGGTAGGAGCCACGGACGAAGCCGTGAATAGAATCTAGTTTTCTATAAAAACATTTCAAGTTCTTTCGTGAAATCGTGACACATGTTAAGTAATTTCTTCATTAAATTACATATTGCTTTAATACTTGGCTCTTTTATTAACTTTATGATTGTCTAAAAGTAGAGAGTTTTTTGTTTTGTACAAACGGATTACGTCAGTAATCCATATATCCTCTAAATACTTTCTCTTAATTTCTAAATATTTCATTTTTGTGATCTATCAGATTTTCGATGGTGTGAGAATCCATAACTGTAGGCGTTTTTGCTCTTGACATTGATTTTATAGCTCTATAATTAATCAAGATGTTATCGAAATATGTATGGTGTTGACTGAAAGGTCTCAATCTTCTACACTAATATTAAAAACAGAAAATATTTGTATTTAAGTTTGTAATGATTAAATTCAAAAACTACTGGACTGATTTTTTAAATTCTTTTTCCTGTAGAATGCTAAATTATCACTGAGTATCATAGGCTATAATTTATAAAAATATCACGCAGGAGAAGCCGCTGATGGAAGCTAGTCATTAATTATTAAACTGATGACAGAGCTGTGAAAATGGAAATGACAACCAGAATCAAATTCATTTGCACGAAAACAATCTCTTCAACATAACAATCTCATGTTTATTTAAAAATGTGCATATTTTGACGTGCGGTTCATTATTGCCTGTAGTACCTACCTAGGTATATTTGTAAATAAAGTACTCTCAAATAAGTACAGTTCGATTCAAACTTAATGGCGGCTTGGAAGTGCGCTATTCGCTGCGCAGTGTCGCACCCCTCACCCCCGCTGACACATGAATTCGTTACTGCGCAGCGACTCGCCTCATGTTCCGAGCAGCCATTAAGTTTGAATCGGGGTGTAGCTATGTTAAAGAACCATCAATTTTTTTTTGCTTTACATTATTTTCTTGATAACAGCTCATCAGAAAATCTCACACTGCAAATGGATGATGACCAGCGGTCTATATAATAGTATGCCCTAACCACAATGATCATGTACAAAAGCCAAACAACGGTGCATGTATAAGCACATATTTTGACGGAGATTTTGAATTAATTTCCTATTTTTTAATTGGTCCTGTCTTTTATATTTGTCAAACAGCGCAGACCTTATTATATTAGCTTATCTTATTATATTACATGTACGGTTTTACGAATTCCCGTAACATGAAAACAGAAGCTCGGTACTCAATTGCTTGGAAATCTGCACATCTACAGAAAATAGAGTCAATAAATCTGCCTAGCCTTTTCCCAACTACGTTGGGGTCGGCTTCCAGGCTTACCGGATGTAGTTGAATACCAGTATTTTACATGGAGCGACTGCCTATCTGATCTCCACAACCCAGTAACTGGGTAATACGATAACCCTTGGTAAGACTGGTTGTTAGACTTTTGGGCTTCTGTCGACCCGTAACGACTGTCAAAAATTAACGAATGACAGTCGGGACCCACGCACGAGTCTTGGTATGTAAAGATGGTCACCCATTCACGGACCAATCCCGGCAAGCGTAGCTTAACCTGATGGATTGACCCGTGCGGCTCTTATTACATAGCCACATCTTCTAAATATTTCATGTTTGATAACTATCAGATATCAGATATGAAGAAATCCGTAGAAGAACCAAGGTAACCGACATAGCCAGAAGAATTGCCAAACTTAAGTGGCATTGGGCAGGGCACATTGCTCGCAGAACAGATGGCCGATGAGGCCGAAAGGTTCTGGAGTGGCGACCGCGTACAGGAAGGCGTAGCGTTGGAAGGTCTCCCACATTGACCGATGACCTGGTGAAGGCCGCAAGAATCCGCTGGATGCGGGAAGCACAGAACCGGTCGAAGTGGCGGTGCTTGGGGGAGGCCTATGTCTAGCAGTGGACGTCTTTCGGTTAAAATGATGATGATGAACCATCAGATTTTACGAATATAGTTAGTCATGTAAATCATCTCTATTCATTATGCAACAGTGTTTCTCAAAGTTCTAATTCAATTCCTGCATTAAATTCCCTTCGTGACCTACATTAAGAGAATCTTCAACGGAGTTTGCTTTTATAATGATGAGAATTCCCTATTGTAAAGTTTGTTACGAGTGATGCTTGTTATACAAAAGAAACAAATAGTTATTATTAACATAGTTCTGTAATTCTGTTTGTATACGTTATTATTTGCTTTCAAATTATTTTTGCTGTTATTGTATTTTTCTATTGTTTTATGTATTGCATGTTATTTGTTTTAGTCTAGTATTTATTATGTTATAGGCTTTATAAAAATATACTAGCTGACCCCGGCAGACGTTGTTTTGCCATGTAAATTATTTATGTTTGAGGTGGACCACCCTTAGGGGTATGAAAAATATATTACGACCGATTTTCAGACCTACCGTTTGGTAGGTCTGAAAATTGATTGATTGATTCATAAAAATCGATCAAGCCGTTTCTGAGGAGTTTGGCAACTAACATTGTGACACGAGAATTTTATATATACTAGCTGACCCCGGCAAACGTTGTTTTGCCAATTATTTGTTTGGGGTGGACAACCCTTATCACTCAGGGGTATGAAAAATAGATAGTAGCCGATTCTCAGACCTACTGAATATGCATATAAAATTTGGTAAAAATAAGTAAAGCCGTTTCGGAGGAGTAAGGTTACTAACATTGTGACACGAGAATTTTATATATAAGAGATAGATAGTATACCGCGCGTGTATGATCAAATGTATGAATGTGGATGATGCAATAGAAGTATTATGTAAGGAACTTAGCACGAGATGCCCTGTTATTTCTGCCTTATACCCTCAAGGAAAAAGAAGTAAGGATAAGTACCTAAACGTCTATATTAAAACAAAAACTTTTAAAATACAACCCACTTCCAAACTACAAAGTAAAAAATAACTTTAATTTCGGAAGTCGGTGTCTTTGGATAAGTATTTTAGTTTTTAGACACCGACTTCCGAAATTAAAGTTATTTTTCACTTTGTGGTTTGGAAGTGGGTTGTATTTTAAAAGTTTTTTTTTCACTTTTTAGTGGGTTGGTTTGTAATTTATCTAAATTACAATAGCGCTATAGATGTGCCAATAACATTTGAAGAGTTCCCTAGATTTCTCCAAGATCCCATCATCAGATCGTGACCAAATGACAATGGGACCAACTTGGAAGTATACCATAAAAACAAAAAAACAAAAAATTTACTCCTCCTTTTTTGAAGTCGGTTAAAAATGTTGCCAACTCTGACTATTATCAAATGGAGCAATAAATACGTTCAGTGATTTATTCAATTCTAAGTGCCATTGTGTATACAGTCAGGCCATCATTGAAGTCAGATCAGAACAAAGCCATTGTCACAACTTCCCTGCAAGTGTGGGGAAGTTGTGTGCTACAGTTCTAACAACTAACTTCTCTCAACAGGTCTGTGATTATTTCGTGATTAGAACCATTCTAAACTTTGGGAAACACGTTTTTAGATGAAACTTTTATTAACAATGTGTTTGTCGTCCCAAGTGTTGTATGTATTTAATTAATAATTCGTTTGTACGGTCTCTGACGATATTAGGAGAATGTAGGTACTTACGGGAATGGCATTTTTGTTGAGGTTTCGAGTTTTCGCGAATGTTTTGTGAAATTTGTTTTTATTATCATGGGTTCTTTTAAATGATTGTAGTCGTCTAGTGGTAGTCATAATTCTCCTACCCTTATCGTAATAAAATTATATCATTCACATAACATATTATGTGAATTATATATTTTTCTTTTTTCGCCATCTTTGTAGTCACACCCTTTCTAGCCATAGATATCATCTTTCACACAGTCCATTCATAGTTTCTTTGTTCTTCCCCTACTCTTATAGCCATCCTCATTCATACTGAAAACTTTCCTCACGATATTTTCCTCATTCCTCCCCATACCGTGACAACCGAGTGGTAGTAAGTTGAGTAAAAATTTCTTAGACAAGAAACGTATAATTTTTTATTTTATTCACGATCGATAATGTCACCCCTCAAATACGCCAGACTAATGAATGACCGCCATTTGTGGATAAGAGGTGAATGGACGAACACCTTTGGTTGACCCTTTGTGTTTTGTAATGTGGAAAAGGGTAGGTACCTGACAGCAAATAGATACACAATTCTGCTAAAGTTTCTGAGAAGGCTTGGAATATTTTGACCACAGTACTACATTGCGGGTTTAGTCCCATCTCTTTCCCTTCCCATCTCTTCCCCTATGCGTTCTTACCTACAAAAATTTCCCATCTCTTCCCCCTGCCATAAATCACTCAACGGTACAGTCACGGACGAAAAAAATTTATAGCAGTGAAATTAATATATATTAAAAATTAACAAATAAAATATTGTTGGTTTAAGTTCTATCAAGAATTAAAAAATATATAATCTGCGTACTATACAATAATTAACATATCACAGGGATCATCCTAGTTTTGTTTTTACTCGGTAAGTATTTTTTTAATGTTGCCATATAATAAATCATTTACGAATATTTGTTATTATTGAAAAAGATTCTAATAAGAATAAAAAAATACAATCTACGTACATTTACAATAACTAACATATCACAGAAATCATCTTAGATTGTTTTTACTCTGTTAAGGCGAAAGCGTCAAGGTAGCCCGCGAACCCGTGTTGGATCATTCGGTTCCCTACAAAATGGTTGAGCTGGATGGTGCTGATCCACGCGTCATGTTCGTGAACGGGCGCCATCAGTTGAGACTGGTCATCTCTTATCTGCCAGGGTTTGTTTTTAATCTTATATTTTTCAATTGTTTTGATTATTTTTTGTACATTGTTCTCACATATAGAAGCAACCAGAATAATGTACCCAGAATTTTGTAATATCTATATTTAAAAGAGTGGCCTTGCAGTTTCTTGCCCGTTCTTCTCCATAGAGATCTACGTTTTGGAATGGGCAACTAGCTTTAACTTTCTGACTAACTGACCGATTCTTTGACAGTTCAAAAGTGCCTATAAATGGCTTAATTGAAATAAATGCTTTGAGTTGAGTTTGAGTTTGATCAACATAAAACCTAACACTAACTTGCAAAATGCAAAAAACGTAAGAAAATTTGAATTTCGTGGGCTACCCTGACGCTTCCCCCTTAAGTATTTCTTTAAAGTGTTACCATAGTAAAACATCTACGACTACTTATTCAGTATTATTTAAATAGGCTTTAATAAGAAAAAAAGTATAATCTACTTAAAGGAGGTGTCTTTTTCGCCCATACAACTGTGGCCAAAAGCTTTACATCGAGCACCATTACATATTTTTAAATGAAAAAATTGTAGATTAATAAAAAATACTAGGCTCTTTTTTATATCTGTACCACCCAAAATTTTCGTTCAAAGATGTAAATAACTGGCAATACAGTTGACAATTATTTGTTAATATAAAAACAAAAAATAATGCTAAATAGGTTAGGTATGAGAAGCTGTCAATATTATGATTATGCTGACTGTACTTTTAACAACATAAACTTACATTTTTCGAGTGATTTATGGCAGGGGGAAGAGATGGGAAAGGAGACGGAAACGATTACATAAACTCTTGGGTCTGAATGTACCTAACGAGATGAAAATGTTGTGAATTTATAGATTCAAACATACATTAGTGTATTGCAGTGACTAGTTGCTATCCCACAATTCACACAGCGATCCATAGTTTCAACAATATCCAATCCACAAAGCGGCGGTAAAATCCAAAATAACAATTCCAAGTCAATCGTGTGAGCGATCTTCGGTGTTCAGTGTGAAAGCAAGGGCCGTACAAGGTAGGCAGGGTCAGAATCCGTAAAAAACAAAGCAGTGGTCGTTGAAAATGAAAAACAATCGGGAAAGCACGAAACAAGTGGCAACTGTCTAGTAGGGGTGGGCGTTGCGACGACGAACCGTTTACAAAGACCGTTTTGTGACAGTGTTGTGGCAGACAGTTTTGTGTGTAGAGGGAAGATCCCATCTCAGGGGAAGAGATGGGACTAAACTAAAGACTCTAGACTAGACATCCAGACTAAAGTTGATTTTATTGATTTTTTTTAAATCTTTTTTGGAAGTCGACTACTCTCCCTCAAATTGTTCGTGCATTCCATAAACATTCACTGATTCATGAAGACTTTACATTAGCTCCAAAGACACAACAACAAAAGGTACTTACAAGACAGATGAGAGTGGAAACGCCGGGAGGGAACGCCCTGTGACTTAAGAACATATGGTTATGTTCTTCAGAATGGTCAGGTGCGTAGTACTCGCAACCGGCGTGCGTGTATGACCAGATGTATGAACGTAAACGAAGCAAAAGGAGTATGTAAGGTGGCGTTCTGTAAGTTCTGCTTACACTATTGGGAAGAAAGTGTGAGTTGATGTATGTCTGTTAATAACAGTACCTGGGCGACCGAGCTCTGCTCTAGGGCGCCCCTCCCTGCGTTTCTACTCACATCTGTCTTGTAAAAATCCTTTGTTACTCGCCTTTTATTCATCCTCAACATGACAAACACATCTATGCGTAAACTACTACACTAACTATAGCTGTAATTAAATATCAGTAAAATCAAGCTAGTGTAAAAGAGTTATAACTGGCAATTTTCCTCGATTATTCCCGATGTCCAACTACTTGTTGGCCACCACTAACTAACATTTAAATATACCTAAATTATTTTGTAGACAATAATATCCGTCAGCTAGTTTTCGAGTTCTAAGGTGGCTTCTCAATTCAGACGTATGAATTGAGGAACCATGTCTCATATTTAAACACGGGTACTACCAATATTTAGTAGTAAATTAGCCGATTTTGTAGGGCCGATCCTGGAATTTGTACTAAAACCCTTAAAAAAAATACAGGACGTTTAAGGTGGCTCCTCAATTCAAACGTTTGAATTGAGGAGCCACCTTAGAACACGAAAACTAGCTGACAGATATTATTGTCTACCATATAATTTAGGAATATTTATATTAAACTCACCCTTAGCATTATCTGCTAATACAAATCCGTAAATATATTAAGCTATCCTTTACTAGTCTCTAGATAAAATAATTTAAATTGATGGCCAGTGGGAATTGGATCAAAAGTTGTGCCATTGTCCCCCAGCGTTGGCCATATGGAATATCTTAAAATCCGTGTCGCTTTCCATCAGTGGTGGCGAATGGAAATAATCTAAAAAGTTGTGACGCTGTCCTCCAGTGGTGGACAGCGAGAATAATTTTAAAAAGTTGTTTCGCTGTCCCGAATAATCGATTTCCTTCCGAAATACTACAGAAATTCAAAACACTTCATATTTCGATTCTTCTACAATGTAACTTCTAAAATTAATTCCCTATTAATAGTTATTTATGCAACTGTTGTATAATAAGGGGTATTAAAACACGAATGTGGGTTTGGTAATAGTATGGTGTTGATAATAGTATCACATGAGTGTTTTAATACCTAATTATAACAGTTGCATACAAGACTTTATCTACACCCATGATATGAATCCTCTATAAAAGTTTCTGAAACCATTGGTTTGTAATTCAAGATCAAGAATAAAGAAATTCCCACGAAATTCAGTACGACTGCACGTATGTACGTCGCCTGCAGCAGCACATCACACACACATGCGTGCAGCGGGTGCTGCTGTCCCCCGTTTGAATATTGAAACGAGTTGCATAATGTTTAGTACAACATTATAACACTCGTTTGGATGATGTCGTGGTTACTATGACACTGGCTGTTATAACGTTGCCAATAAGCTAACTGTTTCAGAAACTTTTATAGAGGTTTTATAGCCTGGGTGTAGATAAATACACAAACAACATAACCATAAGGAATGCTTACCTACTATCACTAGCACTATAGAATGTGTCGTACAAATTATCAACTCTGACCCTTTTAAAACTTAGTTATTTCGAAGGTACAAAAGGATCTAAAATGACCTTTTAACCAGTCAACGCCTTCGCTTTAAAATGTCGATGTTTATTTTAGAGAGTACCGTACATAACCCTTCCCCTACCACATTTATTATATTAAGTTGGCAAGTTCATGACAATAGGTCAAAGGCGACCTTCAGATCAGTCAGGCTTAGCAATTAGGATCAAATGTCGAATTAAATGAGGGACTTGTGGATATCTGTTGCTGGGTTGAAAGGTAGGATATTGTTTTTCGTAAAATAATAGAAAATGTTTAATTATACTAAAAAAAATCCAGTGCGAGGCCTAAGCATTTTCTCACACAGAAAAAGAATGTGTTTTGATTACCACCATCATAACGATTTTAGATTTTCAGATCATCTTGCAGGTTTTCACTGTCTCAAAATTGTTGATTTAAATCGAGTGCATTGGCATAATTAAATAAAAAAATTGTCGGATTGTCCCTCATAATTTTTTATAGGTATTATAGTAAACATCTTCATCAATACTGATCAAACCTGAGATGGCGATTTGGATTATTAGTCATCAGTTTAGATGAACAACAGAGAGGTCATTTATAATCAAGGACTCTACAGTATAATTCTTCTCTATTCTCTTTCTACAATATAACAAAAAACAAAAGTAGGTAGGTAAAAATATAAAAACAAAATGTAACGTTGAAACCAAACACCAACGTATCTACGTCGCAAAACATCACAGCTGACAGGCAGAGGTCGTTCCAACCCTAAGCCATCGATGTTCTTTCGCAACACAATCCACAGGGAAAGCTATATTAGATAAAATCTACGTCGTTTGAGCCCGCATGTTAGCTACTTCGGTACGTTCGTGCTTTGAAATTTTAATGTATAGCTATTGTGCAGGCTTGGCCAATCAGGGCGTATGACTGACTTTCCAATGACGTTGGTAGTACGTGCGCGTTTTAGGGTTGATTGTGTGACGTTGGTAGTATTGAGGTTTTTGAAGCGCGATTCTTTTATTTTTGAAGTGAAAATTTCTTTAGGCATGTTGGGCATTTTTGAGATGGGAAAATCTATTTTCGCGACACTGACGACACCTCATTTTTGTAAACGTGATTGTGCTCTTTATTTATATTATGTTACGGATCAATGTTCTATGCAAGTATTTTTTACTTTAAAGTTTTTGGAAGTATTTTTTTTTTGTAAACGCGGTTGTGCTCTTTATTTAGATAAGGTTACGGACCAATGTTCTATAAAAGTATTTTCTTCCACCAAGGCGATCTTGTTCAAGTTTTCACTTCTCTCGGCACTCCCGGAGTGCCACTGTTTTTTTTTCATGGATTGAGAATTGTTGAATGGGCATTCCTGTTAATTTCTTATGAAGGGTTTTAAAGGTTGTAGGTAATTATGTCAACCTAAGACGCTCCAAACTTGTCATATTATTTTGCCTGTCAGCCAGAGATAGAAGCATACTTTTACTTAGTTGAAATAACCACCTTTATCTTTGAAATCACAACTTTTTATACACCTTAAAGTTGTTTAATGGCAGAAATATTATCATACCAATTTCAGCAGCTCTAAGTGCATCTGAGGAAGTTGTTATAGGTACCAAGTGGTACTGGTGGCTGTAATACTTTCTTGGATTAACTCTTCTTCAGGGAGCTTTACCCATGGCGTGAGAAAATATCAGTGAGAACTCAAAGTAAGGTAAAAAGGGAATGATCATTATGTTTCAGTACAAGGAATAATTGAAATAACTAGACACCTGAAAAGGTGTGATTGTACTCATTTTAAAAACCACTTTTTAAATGGGATCAATATGAAAATCGCAAAAAAAAACAGTTATTCCATACATTTATGTTGGCATAACTCGACACAATGTAGGGAAGTACCTACCAGGGGCGACGGCTTCATACAACCCCATTCCTACCGGCTTCCCTTCGAAACAACCACTCTACTTGAGTTTACTATTACTAAATAATAATTTATAATTTTTAAAATAAATAAGTTTTAAAATTTATAATTAAACTTTTTGAATTTATAATTTAGTTTAATTGTATGATCCAAAGTTGATTTTCAAAAATAAATAATAATGATAATATAGATGCTACATAGTTAAATTACAAGTATTTAATACGTCATAAGATAAAATCACTACAAAAATGCGTATCCTTAATCGGGAACGCAGTTTACAATTTTTGTGACTGACAATTTGTGACTTGTGAGTGCCTCATAACTCTACTTGAGTTTACTATTACAAATAGTACAAACACATAACACATTACAAGTATTTAAAACATCATAATATTAAAAAAAAAACATTACAAAAACGCGTATCTTAAATCGCGGACGCAATTTACAATTTTTGTGACTGACAACTTGTGACGTGTGAGCGCCTCACAAGTCACAAGTTTGTGAGTAATGGAATGATTGATGTGTTTATAAAGGTTTTTGATGTCCTAGACACGACACTATAACAAATATTAATGATGACCTAAATGGTGAAATTGTTGACAGTACTGGCTGTAGGCAGAGCCAAATGGCTCTAAAATATTCAGATATCTAAATTACTTAAGTGAGGTTAGTCGTCATCGAACTATGACGTCGACGAATGTCAAGAGAATGAGTAGCAGTCCTCTAGTTTACTTCATCATCTGCCTAGCCTTTTCCCATCTATGTTGGGGTCAGCTTCCAGTCTAACCGGACACAGCTGAACAGGTGCCAGTATGATACATGTCTTTTCATTCTTTGCGTAGACTTTTCCCATCTATGTCGGGGTCAGCTTCCAGTCTAACCGGACACAGCTGAACAGGTGCCAGTATGATACATGTCTTTTCATTCTTTGCGTAGACTTTTCCCATCTATGTTGGGGTCAGCTTCCAGTCTAACCGGACACAGCTGAACAGGTGCCAGTATGATACATGTCTTTTCATTCTTTGCCTAGACTTTTCCCATCTATGTTGGGGTCAGCTTCCAGTCTAACCGGACACAGCTGAACAGGTGCCAGTATGATACATGCCTTTTTTTCTTTGCCTAGACTTTTCCCATCTATGTTGGGGTCAGCTTCCAGTCTAACCGGACACAGCTGAACAGGTGCCAGTATGATACATGCCTTTTTTTCTTTGCCTAGACTTTTCTCAATTATATTGGGGTCAGCTTTCAGTCTAACTAGACACAACTGAATACTAGTATTTCGTATGGAGCGACTGCTAATCTGACCTCCACAGTCCCCTTACTGGGTAACACGATACCCTTTGGCAAGATTGGGTTGTCAGACTTTCGGGTTTCTGAGCACTTGTAACGAGTGTCAAAGATTTATAAATGACAGCGAGGACCAACTGCTTAACGTGCTTTCTGAGGCACGGAGAGGTTTCGGTCTGCAATGAGTGGTCACCCATCCACGGGCCAACCTAAGGAAGCGTTGCTAAACCTTGAAGATCTAGCCAAGCAGCTGTTATTATTTCTAGTTTTAGCAACATAATGGCTGAACAAAGCTTTTCCGAAGTCTAGTGATTGATACTCAACACACTATTTATTATAAGTGCAGTCTATGGTCGGAGGAGATCTATATCCATCAGTGACTTAACAATCATAATGACTTAACTGTATTGGTCATAAGACGCAAAAATAGAATTTAAATCCTTGGACCAGAGAAATAAGGCGCAATTGATGACCATCAACAACATCTCCATTGGCTACTTAAAAATAAAACGAATTGTGTGAGTAACCATCGTAGTACATACTATGCTGTCCATTTGCAATAGCAGTCAATAGTAAATTAAAAAAAAAAACCTGCTGGCTGGATCGAATTCAGGCATAAATAAAATAAAAACCATAATGTTGATTCTATTTTTAAAAACACTCTTTAAAATCATTCTTATTCTTCATTTGTTTCAATAAATAAAGCTCTAAAATATCACAAACGTAGAAGCCGCAAGAAGGTTGCATATCTATAAAATCTATAAGTCATTGTTGAGCGTCCTACTATCGAACGGTTCACGAAACGAACTACAAAATGACAGCGGCATCAATTTTGTATGCAACTAGCATTTATTTTAAATACAGATAAAAATTTGAGAGAGTATCTGGAATTTATTTAATGGTAAAATGGATTAAAACTTACATTTTTCTCTTCTGTCCGGTGCGACTTTTTTAAAGACGAACTCAGGCAGTGGCCCGTTTATCGATCCCCGTGAGCACTTCAACCTTATCACCGAACGATTACATTCACCAGTTAAATCGCTTCTCCCAACTGTATTACTTCACTGCCCGACACCAAATGAATGTAATTTATGAATGGAAAGCTCTCACTAGATTTTCCTACAAGTATATCGGGCAGTGATCTATTTTTAGTCCCACCTTTCCCGACAAAAAACTCCTATTTCACGTTTAATCCAACCCCATGAGCACACACAGTGATTTGACGTAAGAACTAGTGTAAAAAGACGCCGAAACTGTTATGTAAAATGTGGATATTTTTCAGAAAATATAGACAGAAAGTGGAAAACCTTCCGCGACGAGGTTTCCCGATTTGTATGGGAGAGGGCGCGTCGGTACTCGCCATAATAGGCATGTATTGTCTAAAAATACCAACTGTTCACAACACCACACGATTTCCCACCTTATCTTATCTCGTTAAAGTCGAAATTCTATGTTTGATAAAGTTGGAGGGTGCGTCAATGTGTGGCAGTTTAGTAAGGGTGTGTGCGTCAAGTTTTCGCGCATGCGTGGTGACAGAGCGATGGTAACAAAAATCAATCCGCGTCGGTAGGTGGGAGTTACGTAATGAGTAGGACATGAACACGTCGGCAACCGTACTTGCCCTTAATTGGTATTAATCTTTAAAATAACAAATGGAACTTCACTGCGTTCTTATTTTAAAAACAAAACAAAACATTTTTAAACTTAAAAATATGAATGTTATTTCAAATGTAGAATTCTCTTTGTTGAGCGTGTGTCTGAGTGGGCGATGGCGTGGGTGCCATAATATACCGATGCTTAATACCCGTAGTTGTTTTTAAAATTACTATTTATTTCTCGAAACTGCTGAATAAAGAGAAGCTTATTAAACCTGAATTTTCTCTGTAAAATTATAATTACTTTTATTTTTTGTAATTTGTTGTGAGCGGATAAAATAATGATCTTGTACTAAATGTTGTACTCCCTCGCATAGAATTTCTTCTCTAGAATAATTACGCTTAATTATTTACAAGTGTATGCTGCTTTCCTGCTTCTCGCGAAATGAGCAATAATTCTTAATTAATTATCGTCGCTTTTAATTAAGTATAATATAAATTAAACACACAAAGTGTTTATATGAGAAAATTGTGTGGGAAGCTGTAGGGTTTTGGGGTGAGATAAATCCAGGATCTGCGCAGCTGTACGTGGTGGAGTCCTTTGTATTGTTCTCTTTTGCAGTCAAATAGTCAATACTAAAAATAGTACTGTATTTCTATTTTATTAATGCCCCTCGGCAAACTTCGTGTTTCGTCAGTTGTCGGATTTCTATCAGTTGCCCTTTGTACTTGGTGCAGACCGGACGCTCTCAATCGACTTGGAAGTATTTAGAGTTGTTAATACTTTTTTAACTTAATGTAATTTATTTTTAAAAATGAGAGGAAAGCCGCTAAAGTCGCAGGCACGACAGATAGGAAAATTGTTTTACAGCTCTATATAGTTCACACGAAAATCAAAACAAATTAACAATAAAGTACTTAGTTCTGAATTCAAATTATTATATACGATAAATCTAATAATTGATGGACATGGAAATTTGCATTCGTTTGTGTTCGAAAATCCGATGATACCCGAATGACATTAAGAAAATAGAAATACTGTGCCCTCGTATTAGAACCTTATCTTAAGTTAGGGAAATTAATTGCTAAGCCAATTGTCTACCAATGTAAATTATCCGTATTATACTAGCTTTTGCTATTAGCATCGCCCGCATTTATGTCGGATTTTTTCTCATCAGAACCTACTTTCGGGATTAAAAGTATCAAATGTGTAAATTCAGGTTATAAAATATCTGTGTGCCAATATCATCTAAATCCGTTCAGCCGTTTTTGCGTGATCGAGTAACAAACATCCAAACTTTCACATTTTATAATATTATTAGTCGGATGATATTAGTCGGATGATATTAGTAGGATGGTAGGATTTAAATTGTGGCTAAGTAATAACAGCTGCACGGGTCGATCGATCAGGTTAAGCTACGCTTGCCGCGGTTGGTCCGTGGATGGGTGACCATCTTTACATACCAAGTTCCCTCCATGCCTCGGAAAGCACGTTAAGCCGTTGGTCCCGGCTGTCATTTGTAGATCTTTGACAGTCGTTACGGGTAGTTAGAAGCCCAAAAGTCTGACAACCAGTCTTACCAAGGGGTATCGTGTTACCTAGTCACTAGGTTGTGGAGGTCAGATAGGCAGTCGCTCCATGTAAAATACTGGTATTCAGCTGCATCCGGTTAGACTGGAAGCCGACCCCAACATAGTTGGAAAAAGGCTAGGCAGATGGATGGTAGGATTTTAATCACAAATGTTACTCTTTGACAGTTGTATGATAAAGATAAAAATATGAAATGGCTATAACATAAATATATATATAGGGTGGCAGGGACATCGACGCGAAAACTTTTACCATAGATTCAGTACATGATTCTGAACCCCCATGCGTCGAAATTTTTCGTCGGTTATTTAAAAAAAATCTCCTGTTTCATAGAAAAGTGTTATACATACGCGGCCAAATGTAAGGAACAGCAGATTTTTTTAATAACCGACGAAAAATTTGCTTAACAAATAATTGTTAAGCAAATTTACACCCTACGATAATTTGCTTAACAATTATTTAACCCTGACTGTACCCACGTATGTTTCTTCTATTGTCTGTTATTAGAGCTGGTATTTATAATTTATATTGCACATCTACGACTGTTATTGACGTGTAAAAGTGTTTGTACAAACTTACTTACAGAAATAAAATCATTTATCATTTATCTATGCTCTGCAATGATTTCTGAAAAATTTGAAGGCTAAACTCGTATTTAGAAAACCAGCCCATAAAAATTCCTTTAATTATTAACTTTTTTTAATTTTTATTATTAGTTGTTATAGCGGCAATATAAATACACAATCTGTGAAAAAATTAACTATCTACCTATTACGATTCATGAGATACAGCCCGCTGACAGGCAGACGAACGGACAGCGGAGGCTTAGTAATAGGGTTCCGTTAGGCACCCTTCGGGTACGGAACCCTAATTTGAGATCTACCCTGCAATCCGAAATGCGATAAAAGTGAAAATATCGCGAATCCGACCTAATTTAATAGTCACAATTAAAACTCAATAGCCCTTATATTTTGTGACTATTAAATTTGGTCCGATTCGCGATATTATCACATTTAGCGCATTTTGGAAGGCAGGGTTAGTCGTAATCTCATCTCAGCGACAATCATTGTCATGTCAAAAACTTGTCAAAAATGTAGATAAAATAGAGGTTTTTTTGACAGAGATTGAGACTAAGATTATAATGCGAATCTTCTTAAAAATACCGGAATTCCCGCTGACGTATTCAGACAAAACTTGGCTGGTCTCCTAATCCGCGAAAACCTTAAAAAATTACGGCTTTAACTTGTAAACACAATCGTAAACCAATCGGAGAGAGGTCATAATCACATGTTGACATTTCTTCTAATGACTCATTTACACCTTGACTGTCTAGGAATGTCACTAATGTAATGTATATTAGTATTTTGTTTATTAATTTATTTGACGAGGTCAGAGGTCGGAGAATTTATAATACGGTCTTTTTTGGTGTTATTTTATCCGTTGATGTTTACTTTTATTTTTACATAATTAGATTAATTTATTTAAAATGTAGAGCATAATACAAAAAAATCCCCATCTACTTAAGGCGACGATAACTGACTTTTTATGATTTTATACTGAAGATGACGTCTAAACGAGTAGTGTTAATGATTTGGAAAAAAATATTTATTAAAATAGAGCATTTTTTAAATAACTTAATCTGTGAATATTTTATATTATATTTATATTACATAGTGTCATCATCTGCCTAGCCTTTTTCCAACTATCTTGGGGTCGGCTTCCAGTCTAACCGGATGCAGCTGAATACCAGTATTTTACATGGAGCTACTGCCTATCTGACCTCCACAACCTTTGATGGAAAGACTGGTTGTCAGACTTTCGTACTTCTGACGATCCGTAACGACTGTCAAAGATCCACGAATGATAGCCAGGACCAACGGCTTAATGTGCTTTCCGAGGCACGGAGAAGTCTCGGTATGTAAAGATGGTCACCCATCCACGGACTAACCCCGGCAAGCGTAGCTTAACCTAGTGGATCGACCCGTGCGGCGGTTATTACTTAGCCATGAGCTCCTCTATTATTACATTTATATTAGGTACATAGTGTAATAAATTTTTAAAGATATGTCTAATGCCAATAAAAAACTGAGAATCACGTAAAATCTATCAAGCGTATTTTTCTGAAACTTTCAGCATTTTAAAGATAATTAAATTATTTACCTTTTAGTATACGTTTTTTGTTAAAATACCTTTTGTTTTATGTTTAATAAATTAACTTGCATGTTCTGTGCTGAGCTCACGCAACGCGTCGTACGTCCAGCCAGTAATATGACTCGCCCATTAAGGAGTGCTGTCCCAAATTAAACGCATTATTAACCACTCAAGGCCACTGGCATTTAGTGGCGTCTTAATAAAAATCTTTAATTCATTCACTGATAGATAACACACAGACTAAGCCGACGTACGCACGGACGTAATAAAATGGCAGCGATTTTTTTTTCGTGCACCGCATTCTTAACGCTCGGCTTAACACTGAGAGTTGAAAATCCAGTGCGCTTAAAATCCAGCTGCGATTTTATTACGTCGGCGTCGGTGCGAACGTCGGTTATGGCCGCGTCCTATTTAACGATCGTCGCGCGAATACGTGATCGATCGCGTGCATACTATGTCACTTTTTGTTCGATAAACCGGAAAGCGCCCTCTGTCGGCGCGCCCACGCGTTTAGGTTCATCAAAAAAAAGTTCTATCGATCGTTTATTCGCTTTAGAGCTTTGGGTTTAGAAGCATGTTTTGCACAAGAGTTCCTTAAACAACTAAAGTGAGCTCTACGGCAGGATTTTGGAAAGTCGCCCCTTAAAGTCCCCTTTAAACAGGGGATGAAAGTTTGGATGGATATCCGTCATTTTTTGCTGATGGAAAATCTCATCGGGCACACGACTCGTCTACGACAAGAGCTAAAGCGCGGTTACTGTCGGGCTGGAAGAATGAGAAGTGCGATGACACAACGCTTGGAATAAAATTTATTGCAAAATATATGAAGCAATTATTATCTAATTACTGAGAAATGAGTTGAGTAATCGAAAACATAAAACAACTAAGTAGGTACTGCATTCAAATAAGACATTCTTGTTATTATGTAATTAAATACCAACGTACGTTGAAATATAATATAGATATTTTGGATTGGAACTCAAGGTAAAAGGTTAGTTTACCGTTTATTTGTATCGATTTTTTAAAAAGTGAAGTCTTCTTTAGGCGCGTTGGACATTTTTGAGATGGGATAAAACAATTGAACTCGCGTCACCGTTACCGACACCTCATTTTTGTAAATGCAATTATGCTCTTTATTTATATTACGTTACGGATCAATGTTCTAAGCATTTTTACTTTAAAGGTTTTGGAAGTTTTTTTTTTTGTAAACGCGATTGTTATCTATTTAGATAAGGTTACGGACCAATGTTCTATACAAGTATTTTTCTTCCACCAAGGCGATCTTGTTCAAGTTTTCACTTCTGTCGGCACTCCCGGAGTGCCACTGTTTTTTTTTTCTAAACTTTCTTTTAATACAACCAAGTTCTGAGAAATATGTTCAAGATTAACATATATTTTTCCGCTACCACAAACTATGAGGATTTCGCAATATTTTTTTAAAACAAGTCTTCTTAGAATATTAGCCTCGTGTCGGCGGCACCTTAATAAAATATTAAATTCACTGACAGACAACGCACAGCTTAAGCCGCTGGGTCTAGAAGTATGAAATTTTGCACAAGAGTTCCTTGTATAACGAAAGTGAGCACTAGAAAGAATTTTCGAAAATTCATCCCCTAAAGGGTTTGATGATGGGGGATGAAATTTTGGATGGATGTTCGTAATTTTTGGCGATGGGAAATCCCATGGGCACACCTCTGGGGCTTGTATTTCAATTATAATAGAATTGAAAAGAAGAAAGGTGGCTGAATTGCCAAACTCTGGTAGATCCTTTGGGGCGCAAGCAAAAAAAAAATCCCTTTTCACCTATCTGACTGCCTTGTTGGTCTTGTGATCGCAAGCGGTACTGCTGAGCATGAGGTCCTGAGTTCAATGTCCAGTTCGATCAATTGGAACCATGCTTCTGACGTTTCGTGCCCATGTGGGTTTATGTGAAATAAAATATTTTGATTCCGATTTGATTTTGAGAAGACCAAAAAGCGGCTCAATAAGTTTTTAGGTGATCAATTAAATATTTTCCCTTTGCAGGATACTAACTGCAGATTTAATAACAATAACTTAAATGTTTTTCCCACCCGGAGTTGTTATTATTATGAGGCTCCAGACTGAAGTTGCTTAACATTCGGCTTGCGCCACACCCTTAAGTAGACAAACAAACACCCACGCAAAGAAATGGCTTCCAAAAATAGCTTTCCTTTAAGAAAACACAGGGAGTGGTCATTTTAGTGGGGTGACACGGCACTGCTGCCAAATAATGCTATAAAAATTTAACTATACTCCATTTGAAATAAGATTAGACATTTAACTAAACCTTTTTTACAGTCCGTTCAACCGATTTTGACTTCTATTGCGTTGGTGGCATGACAAATGGCTGCTGCAGTAAACAGTTGGTTTGTAACCACTTTTTTTGCTTTTAATGCCATCCTTATGCCTACGCAATAGAAGTCAAAATCGGTTGAACGGACTGTAAAAAAGGTTTGTTTAAATGTCTAATCTTATTTCAAACGGAGTATAGACGTCTGAGAGATATAATTATTATGTTATACCTGCCTAGTCCGATGGTGATTTCATACACACATACATAAACTCACGCTTTCTTCCCATGGGGGTAGGCAGAAACTACAGAACGCCACCTGCTACGATCCTTACATACTCCTTTTGCCTCGTTTACGTTCATACATCTGGTCATATACGCACGCCGGTTGCGAGTACTACGCACCTGGCCTTTCTGAAGAACATCACCAATAAGGTCAGTATATGTCCTCCTAGGGCGTCCCCGCCCGGCCTTTCCCTTTACATCAGCCTTGTAAATCATTGTGGTGATTTCATCCTAATCTAAATCCTAACTATATAATATCATCATCATCATCAGCCTATAAATGTTCCCACTGCTGGGACACAGGCCTCCTCTCTGTGAGAGGGAGTGGGCCGTAATCCACCACGCGGGCCCAGTGCGGGTTGGTAGATGTCACATGTCTTCGAATTTTCGGTTCTAGGACATGCCGGTTTCCTCACGATGTTTTCCTTCACCGTTTTGAGAGCAGTGGTGGCCCAGTGGTAACGGCCGCGACTTACGAGTTGTAGGTCGTAGGTTCGAACCCAGACAGGCGCTTTACTTTGTGTAAATTATTTCATCACCACTACTATATAATATAATCCTTAATATTATAAATGCGAAAGTAAGTTTGTTTGTTACGCCTTCACGCTAAAACAGCTAAATGGATTTGGATGAAATATGGGACATATTTAGATGATGCCCTGGAAAAGCACATAGGATACTTTTTTTTTCCCACGGGATCGAGACTTATGCGGGTGAAACCGCGGGGCGCAGCTAGTAATATTATAAATGTGAAAGTGAGATTGTTTGTTACAATTTCACGTTGAAACGGCTGAATAGATTTGGATGAAATTTGGCATGTGGGTAGACCATGATCTGGATTGGGACATAGGATACTTTTATCTCGATATCCCCACGGGATCGAGACCGGGAGAAACCGCGGGATGCACCTAATTTTTAATGAAACCGACAGGCGATAACCCGAAAAAAAAATCACAATCATGTAATTGTTCCTCGCACCCATGTTCCTTCAGTTGCCTATATGTTGCCAGGGGCCACGGTATACCTTTCGGCCTTTCCCGCGACCCCGGCATTCATCGGCCCTAGCGGACCCCGTCAACGTATATCTGCCTTGTCGCAAATTAAAACTTTTTACAAAAAAAAAAACAACCGGCTTCCAAAAAACACTACAAAGAGAAAAATAACTTTAATTTCGGAAGTCGGTGTCTTTGGTTTTGAATTTTCGTTTTTTGCCACCGACTTCCGAAATTAAAGTTATTTTTCTCTTTGTAGTGTTTTTTGGGTTGTTTTTTTTTTTGTAAAAAGTTTTTATTTTTCACTTTTTAGTTGTGGTACCAACCCCACACAAATTCGAAAACCACTACCTACTATGTAAATAACAGCTGTGACAGGAACTTATCATATCATCCACATACTAAGTGGGAAAAGTACGTATTATTGAAGCTAACTCAAAAACTATAGAAGCAAAGTTAATAAAATTTATATGGGACCACCTCGAGAGCATACCTTTTCAAACAAAAAAAGAATTTTCAAAATCGGTCTAAAATTGACGGAGAAATCGGTGGACATACATAAAAAAAAACATACGCGACGAACATATAACCTCCTCCTTTTTGGAAGTCGATTAAAAATGGACCCTGGTTGCAAATCATTACTACCTTAAGGTATAGCTATGCTTTTCAATGGTGAAGTAAATTATATATCTTATCTTCAGAATTACAAATAAATGTATGAAGATAGCCGTACTCAGAACTAATATCTATGACTAAGTCTAATGAAATATACTAAAAGCAAAATTATTTTTGTTATGATTTCTTAAACAATAAAAAAAGAAAATTGTTATTTTAATTTAATCTAATTTAATCTTAATTTTGTTTTATTTTAATCTTAATTTAATTTAATCAAATAATCTTAATTTTATTTTATTTAAATTTTATTGGTAAATGTGTATTATGCTATTTTATTATGAGTTTTATGAGTCTATGTTACTCGAATTAAATTATTTGAATTTTTTTAATACTCACACTAAGGTACCTACATACTTTATTGGGAAGCTCTACGACAGTTTCTTCTCAACAACTTTTCATTAACTGCGTTTATCCAATATTTGCCAAGCCAAAGCAGCTACGTGACATGGCTCACGTCACAAATTGCGTCTTAACTAACCATTATTTCATAACAACCTTAAACTTCAACACCTAATTACTCTATCATGTACAAAATTGCTAATAATTAATCTAAATCCGGAAGCTATTAATGAACGGAAGTATAATGTAAGATACAAATTCAAGTGCGCCAGTCATGTGGTTTGTCAATGTCAATTTCGAGGTGAACCGGGTTCTGATACTGGTTTCAACGTGCGTTTAGGATTGACTGTGTGTGACTGATGCAACTAATAATATTATGGTAATTTAATGCGTCACGATCAATGATGCGTGTGCGCAATATTATGAAAGATATTCTACTGTTTCTTGTTGATAATTTTGTTGATTGTGAGTAATTATATGAAAAACCAGAATTTTAAGATTTTACAGCATTTTGAAGATTTTCACAGAATTTGCTATGGCTTGTTTGTCTTGCTTTTTTAGGCATCAGTACTTGCTTTTTTTTGGGTATTGTTTTTTTTTTTTGCGTGGGAAATGATCAAATAACTTCTCCCGCTCTGGGCGGAGCGGGAGGGCGTGTCAGACTCATCATCTGCCTAGCCTTTTCCCAACTATATTGGGGTCGGCTTCCAGTCTCACCGGATGCAGCTGAATACTAGTATTACATGGAGCGACTGTTTATCTGACCTCCACAACCTAGTTACTAGGTAACACGATACCCCTTGGTAAGACTGGTTGCCAGACTTTTTGGGCTTCAATTACCCGTAATGACTGTCAAAGATCTACAAATGACAGCCGGGACCAACGGCTTAACGTGCTTTCCGAGGCACGGAGGGGTCTTGGTATGTAAAGATGGTCACCCATCCACGGACGAACCGCGACAAGCGTAGCTTAACCTGATCGATCGAACCGTTCAGCTATCGCTGAACTCTAACTGACTAAAATTCACCCGTGTTCCTTCAGTTGCCTGTATGTTGTCAGTGGCAACGGTAACCCTTTCGGACAAACCCGCAACCCCGGCAAGCATCGGCCCTAGCAGACCCCTTCAGCTGTACTGACATCTCTTTGAGGCGCGCGTTGAACTCGAGAGAAAATGGCAGGCCGTCACCTCCTTCTGCGAAGCGGTAATGCTAGCGAAGGAGGAGGCGGAACGCGTGAGGGAGAGGCAAACTTCGCGCCCTCACGCCCCTAACCGCCGCAGGAGGAGACGCCCGGGGCGGGAATCGCTAGCCGATTTACGGCCACCGTAGGCGCGGGCTTGCGGACGGTGAGCAATGGGTAGCTCGCCGTCCGATAAGGACCAAGCCCGGGTCGACGACGCGTTGTGTTCTACGCGCGCCTCAAAGAGATGTCAGCAGAATGGACGGGGTCCGCTAGGGCCAATGCCTGCCGGGGGTTCAAAGAAAACCGATAGAGACATCGTGGCCCCCGGCAACAGGATAATTGATAATATCCCAACCAAAAAAAAAAAAAGGCGCGCGTTGTACACAACGCGTCGTCGACCTGGGCGGGCCTGTGGGCCTTGGTTCTGAGTTGTGAATATTGTGATGCTGTTGGTCACAACCTACACCTACGATGCATGTGCACTGAAAACATTATAGAGATGAGGTCTATTTAAGTATGTATGTTAAAGTTAAGGATAATAAAAATTAGGTCTAAGTGTGTTAATAGTTAACATTTATACATCTCTGCCTAGCCTTTTCCCAACTATGTTGGGGTCGGCTTCCAGTCTAACCGGATGCAGCTGAATACCAGTATTTTACATGGAGCGACTGCCTATCTGACCTCCACAACCTAATGACTAGGTAACACGATACCCCTTGGTAAGACTGGTTGTCAGACTTTTTGGGCTTCTAACTACCCGTAACGACTGTCAAAGATCTACAAATGACAGCCGGGACCAACGGCTTAACGTGCTTTCCGAGGCACGGAGGGGACTTGGTATGTAAAGATGGTCACCCATCCACGGACCAACCGCGGCAAGCGTAGCTTAACCTGATCGATCGACCCGTGCAGCTGTTATTACTTAGCCACAAGCCCCTAACAAAAGTTAACATTTATACAAAGTGTTAAAACAAAAAAAAAAATAGTTTTTTTTTTCACATGGTTTTTCAAGAATTCAAGCAGTTTTCGCCTAAGACGAAGCCTTCTAAATTAATCTTCTTTTGGAGGTGTGTCGCTTAGTTAGTGAACGTGTTTTTATACTCAACCATGATGCAACTGCTGTTTGCGCATATGTGTATTGATTTCGACGGTAAATATTTTAGGTGTGTGCAGCGCACCTCAAATATTGTATTCGTTCTTTTAATAGTAAATTACCATTATTAATGAAGAGTCAATTAGTATTCAAAATCACGTACTTGCCTTGTCGCTTTAATTATATGACTATTGGGTATATATGGAGCGATCTACAAAGAAGATGATCCACATTTGACGGATTAATTGATGGTTGATCTTCTTCCTAGTCACCTGTCTAGATTTTTTTTTTTAAATATCGTAGCACTATGCTGAGATAGGAGTCTTTTTGGCAGCACAAAGATCGTTATTATTATTATTACTTATTGTTTTAGTTATGCAAAAAATATATTAATTTTGTTAGATTTTAATGCTCATTTTTTCCTTGTCCCATTTAAACTATTTTTTTTTTTCTTTCTTTTTAGTCATTAGATTGTCTTATATTAGGTATATTAGTCTTTACGGCAGCCAAAAGCTGAATTTTTTAATTACCGGTTTAATCTCCTGTTTACTTTCTTACGTTTCCGATGGCTTTTGGCAGGTATTCCTTTTAATACAGAAGAATTGACAGAAGATTAGACTAATGGAGAACACAATGCTATTTAATTGGTTTTCTACCAACTACCTACCTTTTTTGTAGTGATGTACTCCGTCTGGGGAGAACGGAGGGTTATCTCGAATTCTTACCTACTAAAACCCCACGATTCCTTTCAGTACCATGAGTCAGGGGATCGGGAAATACTTGTACATTCGCCGCACCCCCAACTGCAGCCTTTTTTTACCAGGCAAACTTGTAGTGCAACATGCAATGAAGAGCTCTGTGATAAATTCATATTACTCGCAATATCCGTATACCTATGTCAAACCCTCTCCATCGTAAAAATTACCATCAAATAATGTTTACGACGACATGTTGACCTTTTCTAATGTCTCTAGAACATTCCTCGGTGTTGTTTTGGTGAATAAACGCAGTGTTGCAACGAGTATTGAACGCTGTGGAGGCCAGTATGACCTTGTTAAGATGGAGGTATATCGTTTTACTGAGGTATAAGAAAATTGCTTTGGCAGGTGCCCACATTATCATTGTTGGTATTAGAGACGATTATCATAGTATGGTCAAATTGTTTAGTACCTGGGAGCTTGGTAGACGTACAAAATTGTATACCGTTAAATTCCTTAAACATCATCATTACATATAGTTCCTTGCTCTTGTTTCATGTTTATAATTTTATGTATATCTGTTATTTATCTAATATATATATAAATATTTATATAGGTAATTATATGCTTTATGTATCTGTGTATCTGTTGTATATGTAAATGGTACACCACTGACTACCTGCAGTATTGTCTCTCCTTTTCCATTTAAATCCATCCAAAGGTTGTCTGTAAAAGATCGCTTTTAGCGATAAGACCGCCCATTGTGTCACCCAGTGTAAAATTTCTAAATTAATGTCTGTAATTTTTATGGTGTACATAATAAAGAATATTCTATCTATCTATCTATATAATAAGTAAGTAAGTGTTCATATGGATTGAGGAGCCATTATCCATCATCGTCATTGCAATTATTTCCTGAGAACTGTAGCGGAGAGCTTCAGCTCTCCCAGGGTCGGACTGGGCCTGAAGGGATGGGATAATTGGCATACTATCGAAAAATAGTGAAATATACAAATTATTAATTATCAACCACATATATTATTAGGTTAATAATATAGTTCCAATTATTTATAATATAACAAGTCTGAAGCTAGCCAATCAAAAATATTTTTAAAGAGGAGAAATTTCAGCTAAGCTGCCAATAATTCGATCGTAAAATGTGGTATTCTATCGTCATCCTTGATTATATCCGATTCCGTGTTTAATATATTCAACGAATCCACAGTTCACACCCCACTACCCCAGGAGAGCGAAGTTTCGTTTTAATGCGTTTCAGCGCTGGAAATCGTCTCTCACAAGTCACTTGCGTGAACGGAATTATGAGAATTACAAAATATGCAACATATAAGGTGGTGTATCTACGTGCTGATGTGCATATTATATTATGATAAAAGTTTACATGCACATTGTATGCAACTTTGGCAGACATCCGAACCGTTTCGGGTAAAACACATGGCGACCTTTGCAGTTTGGTCTAAGACATCTTCGTCGTATTCTTCCTCGCTCTGAGAATCTGAGTCATTCATGTCTTGCTGCCTAGGTGGAACGTGCTCATCCCAAAGAGTTTTAGACAGTTCACTAAAACTGCAAAAGATTCTAGTCCTTTTGATAGCAATTCTCGATCAACATTTGCAATTGATGCGAGAGACTTTAATGCGTCATTTTTAATCCCATTTTTGTTAATTTCATTGAAGTTTTTCGGGTCCAAACAAGTGGCATCCTTCATCAAATGTTCATCATTTATCATCATTACAGCCGAAAGACGTCCACTGCTGAACATGGCTTCCCCTAAGCACCGCCACTTTGACTGATTCTGTGCATCCTGCATCCAGCGGATTCCTGCGGCCTTCATAAGGTCATCGGTCCATCTTGTGGGAGGCCTTCTAACGTTACGTCTTACGGTACACGGTCGCCACTCCAGACCCTTTCGGCCCCATCGGCCAACCGTTCTGCGAGCAATGTGCCCTGCCCATTGCCACTTAAGTTTGGCAATTCTTCGGGCTATGTCGGTTACCTTGGTTCTCTTGCGGATCTCTTCATTTCTGATTCAATCACGTAGTGAAACTCTAAGCATAGCCCTCTCCAGTGCACTTTGGGTGACTTTTAGCTTTCTGATAAGGCCCATTGTGAACGACCAAGTTTCAGTACCATAGGTCATCACTGGCAACACGCACTGTTCAAAAAGACTTTCGTCTTGAGACACTGTGGTATGTGGGACGAGAAGATATTGCGTAGATTCCCGAACGTAGCCCAACCGAGTCGGATTCGACGATTGACCTCTTTCTCGAAGTTGCACCTACCTAGCTGGACAGTTTGTCCTAGGTAAACATACTCGTTCACAACTTCAAGCGTAGCGTCTCCGATCTTCATGAGAGTGGGTGTTACATGGGCATTTAACATGATCTTTGTTTTGTCCATGTTCATTATAAGACCTACTCTTTCAGAGGTTCTACTGAGGTCATCGAGCATTGTACTGAGGTCCTCCATGGTCTCAGCCATGATAACTATGTCATCGGCAAACCGAAGGTTAGTGATATACTCGCCATTGATGTTGATGCCTAGCCCTTTCCAATCCAGAACCTTGAAGACATCCTCCAGTGCCGCGGTGAACAGTTTCGGAGAGATAACGTCTCCTTGTCTCATACCTCGCTGCAGAAGGATAGGTTTCGAAGTCTGGTCCTGGAGTCTCAGGGCTATTTTAAAAGTAGCCCCTTTTCGTCCTATTCTTTTTCCGACCGACCAACTATACAATCACTGCAAAGTTCTAAATGTTAATGGTAATTCAGTTGCTATGTTGCTAGGGACACGGTATCCCTTTCGGACTTTCCCGCGTCTCCGGCAGGCATCGGCCCTAGCGGACCCCGTCAGTTCTGCTGACATTTCTTTGAGGCGCGCGTGGAATACAACGCGCCGTCGACCTGGGCCTGGTCCTTACCGGACGGCGAGCTACCCATTGCTCACCATCCGCAAGCCCGAGCCTACGATGGCCGGGAATCGGCCTGAGATTCCCGACGTCCAGGGCGTCTCCTGCGGCGGTTAGGGGCGCGAGGGCGCGAAATTTGCCTCTTCTCATGCGTTTCGCCTCCTCTTTCGCGAGCATTACTGACCCTAGTGGTTATTTTCACTGTTATGCACCTACCCTGTAGTTAATCTGTGAAAAGCGTTGTGGGCTGCAATATTATGTAATATTAAAATAATCTGCTCTATTATGAGGTGGTGGTACAGTCACAGGACTCCATGTTGAGGCAGTAATGATATTAGATGACTAAAGGCCATATTGTTGTTTGAAGTTTGTTACTCACGATTTACCAATACTTTAAAGCACGAGGGCCTGAGAAAGTGACATTCTATCAGTGTTAAAGATGATGGAAAAGTCAAAAATGTATTGGATTGAAAGAAGTTATTGAAACAGTATAATCAGCCTATAATGTTCCATTGCTGGAACACAGGCATCCTCTCTGTGAGAGGAAGTGAGCCGTGATCCACCACGCGGGCTCAGTGCGGGTTGGTAGATGTCACATGACTTCGAACTTTTGGGTCTAGGACATGCCAGTTTCCTCACGATGTTTCTCTACACCGTTTTGAGAGCAGAGGTGACGAAATAATTTATACAAAGTAAAGCGCCTGTCAGAATACGAACCTACGACCTACAACTCGTAAGTCGCGGCCGTTACCACGGGCCACCTGTGCTCTCTGGCTAGTGAAAAGCTTATATCAATCCTGTTGAAACTCGTTGTAGAAATACGAAACTTGCGTGATTGCCACTTGATTAGGCCCAAGTGACATACATCAAACTTTTCTGCATTTTCTCGAGCAAAAAAATGGGCTTAAGGGGGATGCGGTAAAGTAGCCCGCAAAATTCAAATTTTCTTACGTTTTTTGCATTTTGCTGGTCACTGTTAGGTTGTATGTTGATTAAAATATGATTCGCGAACGTAAGAAATATCATCATCATCATCATCATCAGCCTATAGCAGTCCACTGCTGGACATAGGCCTCTCCAATTGCACGCCATTCAGCTCGATTCTCGGCAACTCTCATCCAGCTGCTACCAGCCACCCTTCGAAGATCGTCACTCCACCTAGCCTGAGGGCGTCCTACCTTACGTTTGCCAATTCGCGGTCTCCACTCAAGAACACATGTACCCCAACGATCATCGGTTCTACGGCTGATATGGCCGGCCCACTGCCACTTCAGCTTGCTAATTCTGTGAGCTATGTCGATAACTTTGGTTCTCTGCCGGATCACTTCGTTCCGGATTCGATCCCTCAGAGAGACTCCAAGCATAGCCCGCTCCATGGCTCGCTGAGCAACCTTAAATTTATGAACCAGCCGTACAGTGAGTGTCCACGTTTCGGCTCCGTAGGTCATAACAGGCAGGACGCACTGATTGAAGACCTTCGTCTTTAGGCTCTGTGGAATACGCGACGAGAAGACTCGACGAAGTTTTCCAAATGCTGCCCAGCCCAGCTGAATTCTTCTGTTAGCCTCCCTCTCAAAGTTGTTCTTACCAAACTGCAGAGTTTGCCCGAGGTAAACGTATTCTCGAACAACCTCGAGAGTACCGCCATTGACAGCAATCGGCCCCGGAGTGACGTGTTCGTTGAACATAACCTGGGTTTTGTCCAAGTTCATCCGGAGACCAATGCGTACAGAAGAATTAACTAGGCCGTCCAGCATCTGCTGCAAGTCATGCAGCGATTCGGCCAATATGACGATGTCATCTGCAAATCTCAAGTGGGAGATGTATTCGCTGTTGATGTTTGTGCAATGTAAGAAATATGGCTTAACAGAATTATAATCATTAGAATCAGCAATACAGTTCCCTATGTTATGTTCTAACAATCTCTATCTCTCTTAAAATATTATGAAATAGTGATTCAATAGGACTTAGACGTATTGATGATTTTATGATTATAATAATTTATAAATATATATCAATATACAACCTGATACTGACCTGAAAATTGCAAAAAACGTAAGAAAACGTTTGAATTTCGCGTGCTACCCTGACGTTTTCTCCTTAAGTTATATATTAATGCTAAGTGGTAATGTTCAACTGCGTGTAAAATTATTCTCATCATTGTGAAATGGGTACTACTCTCTAGGGCACTAGAATTTCTTTCAGAACCATTTATCTTTAAGCTAGGGTTATAATTATCTTTGAATGTATGTGATAGGTGGTAGGTGAGAAATAGTAGAGTAGAGTAACGAACAGCTGTAAGGGTCTTTATTTGACTTACTTTTGAAGCCATTTTCATTGGGTATAGTTATTATCTATTTTCCAGGTCTCGAATTGAATCAGGTCTACCAAGTAACTGGCACTTTTTTGTCAAAAATGGGTTTGTATAATACATATAATAATAATGTATGTAATTGTGTTATATATATTATAAATAATATATATGTCGGAGACGGGTATGTGACTCTCGTTATTTTCAGGAATATTTTAACTACTGTGGGCGTAGTGTGGGTAGTGTTGGTTAATGCGCAATAGAAAAACAGTTTGAACATCACATTATAATTTACTATCAAATTAATCATACTAGCTAAATTATACACACACTGTGTGACGGCGTTTATTAAAATCACCAATTAACACAATGGTCACAAATTACAACTAACACAATAACTGAGCACCACGAATCGAGAACAGTTCCGGGACGTCTTAACTGCGATGCGATCAGAGGCTGAATCCCTCCTCGCCGTGGCCTTAAAACATCACGACTCTGTAGAAGCGTGCACTTTAAGTGTGGGTAGATCACGTCCTGCCGCCAGCGGTGCGCTTGCGATTCGTTTTGTGTCCGTACTAATGACCGGATCCGACACGGCCATCCTGCTATGCACACGTCTTCGTGTGTTTACCTGCAACCAAAACTCAACAACAGTACCTGTTCGACTCGGCCTATTCTGACCATTTACGACTTCCGACTTTTGACATCCGGAAACAAATTCTCAATATTTTTATTGTTTTAACAATAACAATAGGTAGATACTTCTAAATGAACTAAACAAACTTTCGACTACTCATAGCAAAAATTATCAACCAGAGCCATGTACCATCGTTTTTCGCTAAGAGCCTTAGACACTTGGAAACCCACACACGAGTAAACCACTCTAACGCCTCGGCTCTCCGGCTGACTAGCAATCGCATTGTTCTCACAAATCCATCACATGGATCAAAACTATGGTCTTTCAGACCCCGACCTCCGCCAGTAACTACTGGTACGGTCCCACACAATACGGCCGTTAGAGAACCCTCCTCGCGTGGTTCCCATAACTTAGGTTTGCTCATCACCACTGTGATCACCATCTACTTTGAGTGGTACATGACTGGCATATTTCTTCACCTAACGTAAACGTGAACTTTGTAAAGTTTGTTTATTTAACTAAACTTAAATTTCTAACATTATTCTACTAAATTCCAAAATAACATAATCAATTTAAAACAATAGCTAAACAATTTGGTTACAAGTCACATTATAGGCAGGGATAACAATTAAATAAGCAACATGACAATCAATCAGAGTCCATGCACTATTGAGGATTATGTACACTGATCATTTAAGAATTGACCCAAAGTTATTAACCAATTAACAAAGCCCCAGGTATCTCATTCGCGATCAACAATCACAGTTATAACATAGCTCCCATTGTCACATACGCACTTCCCGAAGGAATGCCGAGTCGTCCTTGACTCTAGGGTCTTGGCTACAAAGCTAGACCCGACCATACTACCCAGAGCTATCGCGTACCACGTACACGATACTCTGGTACGGTCTCCTACGGTCTTGGCTACAAGGCTAGACCCGACCATACTACCTAGAGCTACCGCGCACCACGATACTCTGGTACGGTCTCATACGGTCTTGGCTTCAAGGCTAAACCCGACCATACTACCCAGAGCTACCGCATACCACGTACCCACGGTCTAGCAAGTAGATGCTGATTTCTAACGGGCTATGGCTACGAGACTCTGGTACGGTCTCCGACCCAACGAATCGAGAACCCGTGCATCTCACACAAACAATTCAATTCGACTCTACTTTATCTCGTCTTCCTCAAAAACCTCAATAAGTACATGGCCCTCTATACTTCACGTCAAGCTTAATTTGATTACGCTCTTCGTTTTCTAAAAACACAAAATCCCCAAACGAAACTTTTGTTATATCTGCCTTTTTCTAATATTTTCTGACGCAATCTCGTGGACTTCATCAACGTCCTATCATAATAATTTAATTACTTTGCAAGTATGTGTCGGGAAGCACATCCCAAAATCAAAACAAATAAAACACAAAAACCTCAAGTTGGTGTTCGTTAATCGTTACGCTACATAAGATTGGTTCTGAGCTGAATACACGCGTTTGACCAATACCAGTCAACGCCACAACGTTATTCACTCGTTTGCCACTTAATTTGGCTACACAACTCTCCTTTACTAACGAGTATTCAACACCAGATTCGTTAATAAAACAATACACCTCACCTTTTTATTTTAACGAGCCTGAGGGTAGTTGTGCGACGCAAATTTCCACTCGCTGTTCACTGCTTGCAACACGTACTCCAGCATCCGACTGGCTGCCACTGTTTGTGCACCGGGTCTCGATATGTCCTGGTTTCCCACACGTGAAGCACCCGAAGGGTTTCGCTGACGGCTGCTTGGCTCGATATTGAAGACGTCAGAGATCTGACTCTGCTGTCAATCGGCTTGGCTTGGCTGCCGCGCACCATGATCACGCATAAGCGCTTGCATATTTTTATTTTAATGTTCAAACACGGCATGCCAACGATACTTTATTTTAAAAGTTTTCATTACGCGCCTGAACCAACACGAATCCCACTTATGATGTCGGAGACGGGTATATATATGACTTTCGTTATTTTCAGGCATATTTTAACTACTGTGGGCGTAGTGTGGGTAGTGTTGGTTAATGCGCAATGGAAGAACAGTTTGCAGTTCAGATCATATTATAATTTACTATCAAATTAATCACACTAGCTAAATTATACACACACTGGGTGTGACGGCGTTTATTAAAATCACCAATTAACACAATGATCACAAATTACAACCAACACAATAACTGAGCACCACGAATCGAGAACAGTTCCGGGACGTCTTAACTCCGATGCGATCAGAGGCTGAATCCCTTCCTCGCCGTGGCCTTAAAACATCACGACTCTGTAGAAGCGCGCGCTTTAGGTGCGGGTAGCTCACGTCCTGTTGCTAGCGGCGCGGTTGCGATTTGTTTTGTGTCCATACTAATCGGATCCGACATATATGTATATATTGGTTTAAATCATTTTATAAACAAATAAACTGTTCATAAAACGATTTAAACCCACCCATACTAGAAGTAATCTTTTTATTGTTTACTTATAATTTTTATTTCATATATTTTGTAAGCGTTCGTGGTTTTTTAGGGTTCCGTAGTCAACAAGGAACCCTTATAGTTTCGCCATGTCCGTCTGTCTGTCTGTCTGTCTGGCCGCAATCTAGCTCCGAGACCCTTAGTACTAGAAAGCTGTAATTTGGCATGGGTATATATATTAATTACGCCGACAAAGTGGTAAAATAATCCCCCTACACGTAAAGTGGTGATGTTTTTTATTTCTGTTTTTTTGTGGGGTATCATTGGAAAGGTCCTTCAAAAACATTATACATAATTATGTGACAACCATTTTTGGATTCAGGGATCTGTTTGCGAAATATTAAGCTTTAAAGTGCTAATTTTTGTTAGAGTCAAGTGTCCTCCCCCCTGCCGGCTAAATGATTGATTTTGGATATGTGAAAAAAATTACAGCAGTAGTGTATATAACGAAATTAAAAGGAAAACTATCACAGCTAAGAAGGATCTACAGGTTAACGAGTAATAATCGACCAACTTAACTTTGCAGTTGCAAAAACATGTTTTCCCATACATTTCGTATGGGAGAACATCTTTTACAACTACAAAGTTAAGTTTGTTTTTGGGATAAATTCATCCCAACTACGGAACCCTTAATTGTGCGTGGTCCGACACGCACTTGGCCGGTTTTTCTATTTTACGTTTTGAGAAATCGATTAAATTAATACTTGCGGTGTTAAGTTTTTTGCAATGTAGTTTGCAGTATATTTTTATCGACTTTGTTTTAAACTATGTAAAGTGTTTGTTAATATAATGGTGTTTGCAATGTTAAAAATATGTTAAAAATTAATGAAAATGATAATGTTACTGAGTTTTTTTGGAAGTAAGAAGAGATTCAATTATTTTTTCTTCTGCTGTAGTCAGGATATTTCAGGTTCTCATCAGTAGGTACTTGCTAAAAAAAACGTGTGGCACGTGGCACTCGGGGACTGCCGCGGTAAAGCTATTGCATAGCATTTGTAACCTCCATACTTCCGATTTGTCAACGCTACACTTGGGGTGATGACGTGATGACATAAAACAAAAATAACGTTCCCATGACAACATTACGTTGTCATGGGAACCGTCATTACATGGTAGGCGGAGTGGGGGGTGTTAGGTTTTATTTTCGTTACGTTACGAAATTTCTTCATTCGGTCGCCGCGCTCAAAGTCCGCGATAAAAGCTATGCAATAGCTTAAAAAAAACAGTGGCACTCCGTGAGTGCCGACAGAAGTGAAAACTTGAAAAAAAATCGGAATCAACGCGTTGATGTCTTTTACTCCACGGTGTTGGTAAGCTGCGTTACGTTACAGTGTCGCGAAATCAATGGTTTAGTCCCATCTCAAAAATACCCAACGCGCTTAAAGAAGTTTTCACTTAAAAAATATCAATATAAAAATGTTGATGGGTGGAGAGGGAGACAGAGACCAAGGAACAGATGGCTGGATTTTGTAAGGAATCATATGACAGAAAAAGGACTGACTGATGAATGATAGCGTTACGGTTGAAAGGGGAAAATTATAACAAAAACTTGTTGTGCCCGCGCCGACCTTAAGCTTCGGCCAAACCTGAGCGACTACAACGCGGGACGCGAGAGCATCGCGAAACTAACACGGGAATTATTGTGCACACCTGCCCGCTTAGCATGACCACAATAGAAACGGCTCTTGTCGACGGAAGAATAGACAAAATGACAGTTAAAAAATCACAATCTATCATTTTGTCTATTCTTCCGTCGACAAAACCCGTAGAGAATCCGTTTCTATGGTTGTCATGCTACGCGTGCTGCGCGACTACAGCGCGAACAGCGAACTTCATTTTGTTTAGTGAATAGCCACAGCCGCACGTCTATAGCTTAGTGTAGCACCTAAATTGTTGTGTTATGTTAGTCTCATATTTAACATCAGAGTCTAACCGATAGAGTCCCATATTTTATTCTTTTTACGTATACCTATTTTAATATCCAGGATTTTTCAGATCGTATAGAAGAGTATGTTGGGGGGCTTGTGGCTAAGTAATAACAGCTGCACGGGTCGATCGATCAGGTTAAGCTACGCTTGCCGCGGTTGGTCCGTGGATGGGTGACCATCTTTACAAACAAAGTCCCCTCCGTGCCTCGGAAAGCACGTTAAGCCGTTGGTCCTGGCTGTCATTTGTAGATCTTTGACAGTCGTTACGGGTAGTTAGAAGCCCAAAAGTCTGACAACCAGTCTTACCAAGGGGTATCGTGTTACTAGGTTGTGGAGGTCAGATAGGCAGTCGCTCCATGTAAAATACTGGTATTCAGCTGCATCCGATTAGACTGGAAGCCGACCCCAACATAGTTGGGAAAAGGCTAGGCAGATGATGATAGAAGAGTATGTTCTCTTAATTTTTCGATAAACATCTCAATATTATTATCGTCTGTCATCGTGGAGTTTAAATAATGAGACGTCCGTAATAATGTAACGATCTGTACACACGTCTGACCACAAGACGCGTGCTTCCCGCTCACTCCTGCTTTGCCGACGCGGTGTGCCCGCGATACGGTCGCGTAGATGTGCGGTAGACGCTCCCGCTTCGCTTCCCGACTCCCGCGTTGTGATCGCTCAGGTTTGGCCGAAGCTTTAAGTAACATGGGGCACGGGCAAGAAGATGATAATGATAGTGCTGGACTACTGTCAAATCAGTCTATATGCCAGTACCTACCTATTTACGGCGAAGAGGTTCAGATACCATACACACATAAAGATGCAGTTGAGGTTTTTAGAGTTGGCAAGTTATGTTTTAAATGAATTGGACCACGGAACTCTCAAAAGGTGCTGTGGTCCAACTATTTTTAAAGTTGGACAACTGCCCCTAGTAAAGACCCATGGTTCAACTAGTTGGACAGAGCAGTTGGACCACTGCCCCGGACTGATTGTCAGTCTGTATGGGTCGTACTGTCATAATTAGCTATTTGATAGGTAGTGGTCCTAATCATGGGCCTTAATTCGGTTTTTTACAATTTTAGTAGGTACGCCAAAACATTTATGTCTAGTATGCTAATCATCATTTATTTGAAACAAGCCACGCTCTGCGCTTTCACACGCATAAATCTCGATTCCGTGAGAAAATCGGGATGATAGGCATCCTATGACCTTTTCCAGGTCTACCCGTATGATAAATTTCATCCAAATCCGTTCAGCTGTTTTAGCGTGAAAATGTAACAAACAAACAAACTTTCGCATTAAAATATTAATTAGGATAGCGACGATTTCATCATCATCATCATCAGCCTATAAATGTTCCCACTGCTGGGACACAGGCCTCCTCTCTGTGAGAGGGAGTGGGCCGTAATCCACCACGCGGGCCCAGTGCGGGTTGGTAGATGTCACATGTCTTCGAATTTTCGGTTCTAGGACATGCCGGTTTCCTCACGATGTTTTCCTTCACCGTTTTAAAAAGACGACGATATACCTAAACCTATTTAAAAACGGTGAAGGAAATCATCGTGAAGGAACCGAGAGACGGTATGTGAAGCCAAGTCGGAGGCCCATGGGCGGCATAAAAACTCTGACACCAGCAGTGCTATTCTGTAAAAATCTCACCGTGAACGCTTAGGTGAAGTGAGGTTGAAAGTGAGCTGTCAACAGTGTCAATCCCTAGTATTTGGTGGAATGACAGCTCACTTCAAGCTCACTTCACCTTAGCGTTCACAGTGAGATTTTTAAAGAATAGCACTGCAGGTTAGTCACTAACCACACAAAGAAAGACGTACCCCTATTTGCCCTCTAAGCAATGTGAACTTCAGAATATCTAGAGTCACATACAAGGGCGATGTAGGATAAAATATACATAAACTTCTAATTGGGAATCAAACGAGCTTTCCTGTTAAGCGAGTCTTGATTCTAATTTTATGAGCGGCGATCTGAGATATAATTAGTTAATAGTGTAGTATGATGTCTCTCGCTATATTTAAGATCGCCGTGAAGTAAATTAAAGATGTTTTTGATTTTGATATATTTTCAGTGATCATATTTATTCCGCTGAGATCGCGACAACATTTCATTCCGGTGAGATTACTACTTATTTATCAAGACAAGTATTTGCCTAAATTGAGAGATATTCTTGTTGCTTATGGATAACATAGGATTAAATTATACATAACATCACGCCTACAATTCCGGAAGGGTTAGCGAGAAGTGTACCTATAGTACACCCACATTTCACCAGTTATTAGGGGGCGAGCCTATTGCCATCACCCGGGCACAAATCCAGACTCCGGGCTGCTACTGAGAAATTTCAGATGGAAAAACCCAATAACACTTTGCCCCGAACCGGGAATTGAAGATCTAGAACGAATGGTTTACTAGAATTTGAATGCTCTGTAATAGTCCTTCATCTTCCTAGCCTTTTTCCGACTGTGTTGAGGTTGGCTTCCCATCTTTTTGGATGCTGCTGAATACCAGTATTTTACATGGAGTGACTGCCTCTCTGACCTTCATGACCCAAGACTGGCTGTTACTTACTTTCGGGATTCTGTCTAACGAATGTGCTCTTTAACAGTTCGAGGAGATAAACCAGTGTCTTATGGCTGACATTTGCAATCACACGTTTATTCCCGAATGTGGTTATTATGCAAAGAGGAAACATACCAGACTATTCATAGATGAATGCGACATGTTCGAGTATAACTGTGATAATAATATGAGTAAGTACCTATAGTGCAGACACGAGACGAGCAAGCTTATCTGCCCGGTGGCTTTAACTGGAACTCACAAAATCGTCGAACTCACAGAATTGTCATTCTTTGTTTACGACTGCGTTGTCGACACCGGGCGATATGGGCTTGCTTCATTTTTAACTGACTTCCAAAAAGGAGGAGGTTATATGTTCGTCGCGTATGTTTGTTTTTTTTTTTTTTTTATGTATGTCCACCGATTTCGCCGTCAATTGTGGACCGATTTTGAAAATTCTTTTTTTGTTTGAAAGGGTGTGCTCTCGAATTGGTCCCATATAAATTTTATTAACTTTAATTGGATAGTTTTTGAGTTAGCTACAAAATACGTATTTTTTCCCCACTTAGTATGTAGATGATCTGATAAGTTTCTGTAACTGGTAGTAGGTAGTGGTATTCGAATGTGTGTGGGGTAGGTACCACAAATAAAAAGTGAAAAATAAAAACTTTTTACAAAAAAAAACAACCGACCTCCAAAAAAAAACATTAAAAAGTGAAAAATAACTTTAATTTCGGAAGTCGGTGGCAAAAAACGAAAATACAAAACCCAAGACACCGACTTCCGAAATTAAAGTTATTTTTCACTTTTTAATGTTTTTTTTTGGAGGTCGGTTGTTTTTTTTTGTAAAAAGTTTTATGTAGATAGTACCGCAATTGTTTGCAACTACACACATTACGTCATCTCGCATGTTTTTCCCAAAAGAGAAGACAGAAGAGTAGGTACCTATTTAGACCTTAGACGATCACTCTTACTCTCACATACACTCTCACTCATACTCTCACTCACCTTCACTCACTCTCACTCACTCACTCTCATGCACTCTCACTCACTCTCACTCACATTCTCACTCACACTCTAAATCACAATCTCACTCACACTCATTTATTTTATGACAACTCTGTAAGTCCCACGGATCGGGAGAATTGTTATCATTTATATTGTCAACCGGAAGTCCCCTCTTTGAGGAGTGGCTAGAGAAGCACCACGGCATCCTCACCTTCCGCCTGAAGCAGGTCCTCAGTGGACACGGTTGTTTCGGGAGGTTCCTGTTCCGCATAAGGCGAGAGGAAACGCCCGGGTGTCACCATTGTTTGGATCGCCCGGAGGACACGGTGGAGCATACGATGGAGGTCTCCCCGGCTTGGGCAGGGCACCGCCGCACAGTGGGTAAAAATGACTTTTTTGTTCAAAAATCTGCCTACACCACAATTTTTGACGTATCGCTGCCATTTTTTTTATACACTCCTGAGATAACACAATTCGGTGTATCACTGCCATTTTTGCTTAAAAGTTGATACCATAACCTCAAAAATCGGCAAATCAAGCAAAAAGCAATTTCTAAAAAAAATAAAAAAACATTTTATCAAAAATCAGTTTCCAGGGTCATGAATTTATTGTCTATTTATAAAAATTCAAAATGGCGGACACAAAAAGGCGGCCCAAAAAAAATTTGATTAATTTCCCGAATTTTTAAAGAAAATTAAAACCTCTCTTTCCCAGTTGCAACCACTAGACCAACAGAGAGTGTTTTTTTTTTAAATCTGACGTTATGATTCCAGGATATGTTTTTACGAACTATTCGGAATGCTTCGGAGCCGCGACCTGTCCAAGCGTTCCAAGTCTATTAACAAGAGTGGAAGGCTTTTATATCTACTACGCAGACGGAAGAAGAATGCTTTACAACCCATCCGGAGGAAAATCCCAAACAAATCATATGTTCCCGTTCGAAACAAATGAACCAACTGAAACAACTCGTTCCACAAAATATAATGACAGGAGGAGGTACACGAAGACGGGGGTGAACAGGCCCTGGACTGATCCTTCATGTGGTCCTTGTGGGAAAAAGAAAACTCAGCCGGCTTACCCGACACGTGCAACACTCTTTCAGTATTGGCCTCCCTTAGACCCAATGTACTTTCCGTGGGCAAAAAAAAAAACCACACAACGCACTACAAAACGCACTACAAAACGCACCACAAAACGCACCACAAAACGCACTAGAAAACGCACTACCAAAGCTAAACCAACTACTCAGGTAATTAACTAGTCAACAAAGATTTAAATCGCTAATTTCCCAAAAATTAACAGTACGGAGAAGCTCACACATCCCGCATGGAACGGGATAGATACGATTTCCAGTATGAGTGAGCGAGACAATACTACTTATTCAAATATCATTGTCAATGAAACAGAAACCTGCAGAGTAATTGCGTAACACACTAACAATTGCTAAGTCATTTATTTTGAAAATTTGACAACATTTAACCTTGTCGAGCAGATGAATTTTTTAAACACATACAGTAATGGAATATGAATTTCCTTCACAATCCTTCTAATTGTGAAAGAGTGTTACACAATTAGGGTGGTTACCATCTTTGACGCGGTTGGGCAAACAAACGATTTAAATCTTTGCAGAAGATAAGAATCTTGACTTTGATTACACCATAAGCAAACGCCTCTTTTCGTTTAGAGAAAGAAACACTACGCTTCTCCAGTTCGTAGTAATTACTTAATTACTTACAAAAAGATGTTGCAAAACTCTTAAACCAATTATAAGAAAAAAAATCTGCGTTCTAAACGTTTATGTTCACATAAACGACAAAACGTATGGAACGGTAGTTTTTTTTCGCGATTCGGGGTTTGTTACAAAATGGAAGTTGTTCATAATGATTAATAAAATTACCTCTTTTCGGGGTTAGGGTAACAATACTAATATTGTTTTGGTGTACAAATGTAATATTAAATAATATTGTTATACAGATTCTTCGAACGGGAACAATTGGGACGGTTATCTTAAAAAATGCGACAGTCTGGAAAAACGGAAAGAAGTTCTACAAGATCGTCAAAGGATTCAACAAGAACACGAAGAAGAAGAGTTCAATTATCACAACGAACGACGATTCAGATTTTATGGAGTAATCAAAGTAATAAATACATACATATCTACAGGGTAAAATAAATTTGTCAGCGGAACTACGCAGACGTAAAAACTACTACGCTACCTAGGAATGATGACCTAAAAAACATAATTTAATCTAATTTTAGGGTTCCGTAACTCAAAAGGAAGAAATAGAATCCTTACAGGCTCACTCGTGTGTCTGGCTGGATTTCTGTCTGTCCGTTTATCACAGCCAAATTGCTCTTAATCTAATTGACCGATTAAGTTGAAATTTGGTACACATATGAATTTCTGTGAGACAAACACGGACGTATAACGTAAATAAATGAATTTTGACTACATACGTCATTTTTGGGAGACAAAAAAGAAAAAAAATAATGAAAGTTTTGCTAACTGTACCGTACATATCAAATTAAAAGGTTTAATGCGAGGATCTCAAGTATTTTTTTTTTTTTATAATTTTATGATGAACGATTTTAATGATATTCAAGAAAATTTATGAATATTTGCCATTCTCCCCCTTATCTCCGAAACTACTATTTTTTGGAATAAATACAGTGGTTCTTTATTCATAGATTACCGGAAAACTTATAAGAAGTCTATGGTCTTAAAATAACATGGTAAATCTCTCCATATTGTGCGTACAAACTTACATTTGCAGTTGGAATGTATCGAAGACCATGTTTTTCAACTACAATGTTAAATTTGTTTTTGGAATAAATTCATCCCAACTACGGAACCCTTCATTGTGCGTTGTCCGACACACACTTTTTCGGTTTTTCTTTTTTTTTAAACATGTTTAAACATCAAATATCCGTTTACGTCTGTGGAGATCCTTTAACCAATTTAATGAGACCCTGTATAAATAAAATATAAAACCGATATCCAGCGGTCACTATGCATGTTAAGCTCAATAAATAATTTTATCTTTATCCTACAAATTAAGTATGTTCAACTTTTCAATATTAAATGTTGTTTTCGAATCATAAAGGTTTATAAAAAAAAAAAGTTTATTTCAGACCTTGATCCATATGATGTTAGTAATATACACTACTTAAGACCGTAGCAATTAACATTGTCGGATCTACATTTTTGCGTTTTAATAAATTATAAAAATGCCCCCGCAACATTATGTTTATGTTTATTTTTATAATTTATTCTAAGACCTTTAGAGCATTAAAAAATCGAATAAATGTAGATACGACAAAGTTAATTGCTACGGTCGATAAGCTATGTTAGTAACAAACGAAAAACAACATTTAATTCATATATCAATTCAATCTAAATTGAAATATCAATACTCTGAAAATCTTCGTTCTTTTTCAATTCAATAGGATCCTAACGAGACTGCATATTAAATTCTGAACAAGAAACTCTCTTCAGTAGACATCTTGATTATTTCTTTAAAGAATTTTGAAAAATAATTAAAGGAAACATAATTGTAGCTAGATAGTACATAACCATCTTTGTGTTTGATTAAGTCTATGTTATTCTTATGCTAGTATTTTATATCTTTTATGAGGTAAATTCATGTTTATTTTGGAGTTGTTACAGATTTCCGCAAAGAAAAAATAGGCTATAGTTACATGACTTGCTCGAGCTCAGGTTGAGTTCGAATCTAGTCGGGCCATAACTTTTATACGTAAGTAAGCGTAAATTGTTGAGTACAGCGGTGATCGTCACGACATGAGTTGCTCGGGCTCCGGTTAAGTTCGAATCTAGTCGGGCCATAACTTTTATACGTAAGTATAGCGTAAATTGTTGAGTACAGCGGTGATCGTCACGACATGAGTTGCTCGGGCTCCGGTTAAGTTCGAATCTAGTCGGGCCATAACTTTTATACGTAAGTATTGCGTAAACAGTTGAGTACAGCGGTGATCGTTACGACATGATTTGCTCGGGCTTCGCTTGAGTTCGAATCTAGTCGGGCCATAACTTTTATATGTAAGTATAGCGTAAGCAGTTGAGTGCAGCGGTGATCGTCATGATATGACTTGCTCGGGCTCCGGCTGAGTTCGAATTTAGTCGGGCCATAACTTTTATATGTAAGTATAGCGTAAACAGTTGAGTACAGCGGTGATCGTCACATGACTTGCTCGGGCTTCGTTTGAGTTCGAATCTAGTCGGGCCATAACTTTTATACGTAAGTATAGCGTAAACAGTTGAGTACAGCGGTGATCGTCATGACATGACTTGCTCGGGCTCCGGCTGAGTTCGAATTTAGTCGGGCCATAACTTTTATACGTAAGTATAGCATAAATAGTTGAGTACAGCGGTGATCGTCACGACATGAGTTGCTCGGACTCCGGCTGAGTTCGAATTTAGTCGGGTCATAACTTTTATACGTAAGTATGGCGTTAATAATTTACTTGAGTGTTTGATGTTTCAGATAAAGTTGATAGATGTGAACCAATATCATCATCGTCTGCCCAACCTTTTCGCAACTATGTTGGGGTTGACTTCCAGTCTTACCAGATGCAGCTGAATACCAGTATTAAATTTTGAACTAATACTGGAGACAGCCTATTTTTTATTTTTGTGAGGGAACAACGGCAGCTGCAATAGTAGTAAGAATTTTAAAGGAATACCTTTAGCAATTGTATTTGACCAGGGCTCAACATTTATAACAGCATTTGGTTTTAAGATACCTAAAGAAATCGCTGCCAATCATATTGAATTTTTTTTTGATTTTTTGGATCTCGAATTTTTTACGAAGATCAGGGCAAATACAGATCAGGGCAATATATACTTAGGAAGAAAACATAAACCACACATTTTCACTCGTGTATTTTATCATACGCAATAAAAGAGGCTGAAATATTTCACAATCAAACATAATTTATTCTTTACGCTTACTAAAATATTACGATTGATTTACAGCGATTTTATACAAACATTTGCGACCAACACGTTCTTTAAATTACGCAATTTTTACAGAATATAAAAAATTGGTTTGTTACATCGATTTAAAATGTACCTATAATAAAAAGTTGTGGAAGTGGTAAATGAAAACTCGTTCAACAATGAATAAAAATAAAAATAGTATTTTTGCAACATGTTTGTTGAAATTTTTATAGCTTTATGTAAGTGTTTAAAACATTTCAAATAATTTACCTATCCTTAAGAACAAGTAAATATAATTCACTTTATGGACTTAATCCAGACACTGTCTGGATTTTTCTATAAATTTATGTAACTATTAACAAATTCGTCTAATTTCAGCTTGTCTTTTAATTCAACCAACAATACATCATTTCCTTGGGGTATGATCACTAAACACAGTATAATTATAATATCAGCCTATTATTTTCCCACTGCAGGGCTAAGGCCTCTTCTCATACAGAGAAGGCACGAGCATTGATCACCACGCTTATTCAAGACGGGTTGGCGATTTCAGACTTACATTTATTAACTACAAAGTCCAGGTTTCCTCACGATGTTTTGCTTCACCGATGGAAATAAAAATAAATATGAGAGCAGTGGTGGCCCAGTGCTAACGGCCCCGATTTACGAATTGTAGGTCGTGGGTTCAAACCCAGGCAGCGCTTTGTTTTGCGGAAATAATTTCATCACCACAGCTCTCAAAACGATGAAGGAAAAGTCATGAGGAAACCAAAATTTCGTAGACATGTGGTATCTATCAACCCACACTGGGCCCGTTTGGTAGATTATAGCCCTCTCCCTCTCGGAGAGAGGAGGCCTGTGTCCCAGCAGTACGAACTTTATGGGCTGATTATGCTTATGCTTGTAGAATTTTGATGAATGTACCGCATCAAAAGTTTGCAACCACACATGGATACCCGCTTGTGGTAATCTTGAAGACGAATCAAGCTATCGATTGTTCTTGGATGACTGTGATTTGCACGAGTTTAATTGCGATAATAGTACAAGTAAGAAAGTTAAACATAAAATAATTATATCCGAAAATAACAATGTTGCTTAAAAAAGCACAATTTTTTAATATTTACAAATTTCAGAATATGTTGAAGTAGATATTAAAGAATGTTCAAAGTGTACCCAGCGTGACCAAGCTGAACCTGATAAGCCAGTTACACCTGCTATGGATGCTGCTGACCCTCCTAAGGTAAGCACTATTATGACTACTGAAGAAATTAAAACTGAAACAACTAAAATTACAAGTACTAAAGAAGTTATTGAAACGACTAAAGACAAGACTGATACTTCTACTATATTTATAGCCCCGACGACATTAGAGATGACAACAGAAGAACCTAAAACTACAAACAAACAAACATCGAAAATTACTACAAAAGCCACAACAACTACTACTGAAGCAACTGTTATTACTAATGTTACATCTTTAGACGTAACTACTGTTAAACCTGTTATTGAAACCACTACCGCAACAGAATTACCTCTGGTAAGTAATAAAAGTAAGAGCAATGACGATGAAAACACAATCCCAAAAGAGACTACACTTTCAACAAGCGTCGTTACGCCTGCAGAGCTCAAACTAGATTGCTATCCTAAGAACTGCATTATGCCTTCTACGTGGGAAACAACATCTGTGGGTGAAACAAGAGATTTTGTACAAATACTCAAGGATCGTTACGGCGATAGAGTTAAAATTTTAAGGCATACTACCCATTTCCCCAAACAGCCTACATATGCCAGAAAAAGTGCCTTTATACCCGGTTATCACATGGAAAGACAAAACCGCAGTAGGTATTATGCAAATCAATTAGAAACATGGTAAAAACTGTTGAATATCAAAAAAATTGCCAGTTCATTTTGGATTTTTTAATGTAGTAGTTTTGAATTGCAGTAAAATTAAAAGTGGGCTTACAATATAAAATACTGAAAGACCTTGTTTTATTTTTTTCCTTCATAATATGAAAATTCATAATATTCTCTTTAGTTGTCCTGCAGCAGTGGCACAAACAGACATAGGGCGAAAAATATAATACACCTAACAAATCCCTAATCGTAAGGTTATGGTTATGATCCATTAAATTCCAAACGATGTGGCAATATTGTTCTAAACGTAGATTATTTTGGACGACCTTAAATTCGTTGTACGTGCGTGGGTATGGCCAGTACACAATGCTAATTGCGGCTTTTAGCAACAATTTGTCTACAATCACGACATTGACTTGATATACTTATGACAAAGGAGTTCGCATTTCGTATCTAAGATCTCAGACACTGATCTTCGCATGTGATGCATTAAGGCTAGTTGTTTTAAGATTTGCTCATTTATCTAAATCCTGGTAAGAATCATTCAAACTAGTGTCTAGTTCTTTCTGTATACTACACTAGTCTAGGCACTAATTATGGCTAGATAACATTAGAATGCAAATTTGGATCGAAATGTTGTTAGATATATGCCCAAATCCTGTGTCGAGTGCCAAATACATTGCATCGTGAATGGAATTGATTGAAAGTAACTAAATGTTGAATGTGCTGTGTGTGTGTGTGTTGTGTGTGAAAATTAATCCTACTAATATTATAAAGGCTTGTCTCTTCTTCACGCTCAAACGGCTGAACGGATTTGGATGAAATTTAGTACACAGATAGTTTATAATCTGCATTAATACATAAGATACTTTTTATTCCGATATTCCCACGGGATCGAGACTTCTGCGGGTGAAACCACGGGATGCAGTTAGTATTTTTTATAATTACTAGCTGACCCCGGCAAACGTTGTTTTGCCAATTATTTGTTTGGGGTGGACAACCCTTATCACTTAGGGGTATGAAAAATAGATAGTAGCCGATTCTCAGACCTACTGAATATACATATAAAATTTGGTAAAAATCAGTAAAGCCGTTTCGGAGGAGTAAGGTAACTAACATTGTGACACGAGAATTTTATATATAAGATTAGATTGTGTACAGAACAAAACTAAACACAAAAAAAGTAAACAAACAAAACTGGTGAAATGTGGGTGTTCCTCTGCCTAACCCTTCAGGGAAACAAGGCGTGATGTTATGTTATGTTATCGTGTTCATGTACAGTTATGTTAAAGTAGATTTAGATCATTGAAGACACAGTTGTGTATGAAGAAGGAGCAAAAAGTGTAAAGGGCATGATACAGAAGAAAATTTTGACAGAGACCATATCATGTCTTTATGGTAACAAATAATAATAATATTTTTTATTTAAGGCCAAATTACAAGATCCATAAGTTGTTAGTAAAGCTCTTAACCTAATGTTAGTAAAAACCACAGTTTATATTCAAAATTGAAACGACTGACACCTACGTGTGTAGCCGTATGCAGTGAGCCAGCATGGGGCTGTCCCACTTATCACACAATACACTCAGGATGCTGTGGGAGCTAGCACGTATTCTACCGAGAATAGAAGCGCACCGTTTCCGTATAATGGCAAGAAAACCATCAACCCTGGCCTCGGTGAACATCCCGGAAGCACTACAAAAGCGTGGTAGACCCAATAGCATCCTGAATACATTGTTGTACTGGACACGCAGGGCGTTGTGTGCCTTCAGCGTATACCTGGTGCCTGGTATACTTACAACTTAGTGTAGGTATCCGTATTGGTATAATTAGTGCAGTCTAATGCTTGAATCTATACTGTTTTCCTCAAGTTGTCCAACTTTGTCTCGACAATAAACCAAGTCATCTTATTAATTATCTTTTGTTTGCAAAAAAACATCACATTAATTTTTAATTTTGGGTTAGTCTATCCAAAATTCAAAAATGACGTCATGACGATTTGCAATAATGCGGTTAAGTGGTCCAAGTAAGCTAATGTCAAGGCCGCCATTGTTGCGATCGCAAATAGCGAAATGGAAAGAGCTGCCGAATTACTCCGCGGATTATATGTTGCAACCGTTGGCGTTGTTAGAATCACATGACGGGCTATGATTGGTGTTGCATTACTGCTGAGATTTACTGGCCCTTTGTGTGTTTGTGCGGTATTGCATAATTTTATGTCTTGAAGGAGGTTGAAGGTAAAATATACTCTTTGGTAGTGGTGTTAGATTTTGAACGATAAGTAAAATTATATTTACTTTGAAGAGGACTGTGATCGCAAACACGTCTATATTATAAGAATGCGCTGTGATAATTTTTTTTAAATGTCGCAGTATCATGATGAGGTTTTTTGTTTTTATTTTCATTTTACTTCTTTTTATGTTTCTATGAGTGTGTTTACTTTTATTTGTGATCTCCTGTGCGAGTCCCAATAAATAGTTTTTCTTTCTTTCTTTCAATAAAAATAATCAGTAATCTGATAGGCTTTTCATCAGTGTTAGCTTTTCGTATTAGCTTGAACTGTTTTATAGGAATAGTTCAAGCTGTAATCAATATAGCATATTAGTCAATCAGAAAGATAGTAACAGAGTTAAGTATGGCCATTCTAGCACCCTAATTGCGTAACCCACGATCAATCACAATCCGTTTCATTTTGACAGTTCAACAACATTCATTGCGTTATTTACGTTGTTGAGTAAACAAATTTTTCGAACAAAATGAAGCAATGGATTAGTAATATCCTTCAAAATTATTCAAATTATGACTAATCGTGTGTTACGTAATTAGGGCGCAGGATGCTATTTTTTAATTGTTGTATTCGCTGTTGTAGTTTATCACAAGATAAATCTTAACAACAGATAAATATATTAATATCTATTAATAGATATTTAGTGTTATGAGGAACAGGGTATAAAGTTCACTCATCCACCATAGAAAAGGGAGGATCCTCCGACCAGACGGGTGTTGTGTCTGGCGGGCAACTGCTCGACGATTGAAATCGGAATCTTGTATACAGGGTGTTTGGCAAAACGTTGAACATACGAAAATGGTGGATAGGTGGGGTCATCTGCTACTTACTCAGCACTAATTTATTTGGCCCTGGCGCCCTGGATATTAAATAATTTTTTTTTTCTTTCTTCTAGTTTCACAACTTTCTTAACTTTGAAGTGTAATTTTTATTAAAAAAATGGGTACAACAGGCATTTTTTTTAAATCTTTAATATTGGAAGATTCTTATAACAGAAAGATGAAAAAATACTTAAATCCTAATTTCAACCTGCATTAAAAAAAAATATCCAAGAAAACGTGCAAGAAAAGAAAACGTGTTGCGCCGACCGCAAGTAACATGAGACAAGGGCAGGAAGATGATGATTAAAAAAAAAAATATCCAAGGGGCCAGGGCCAAATAAATTAGGGCTGAGTAAGTAGCAGATGACCCCACCTATCCACCATTTTCGTATGTTCAACGTTTTGCCAAATACCCTGTATATGTCGATCTCGTGGTAAACTCTAATTGCGCGATGCAGAATTTATGTGATGTCATGTCTTTGATGCGTATTTTGTATGTGGCGGTGAAACCGCTACAGATTAACTCCTTCGATGGTCTAGTGGTCGCAAGCGCTACTGCTGTGCATGTGGTCCTGGGTTCGATTGTTGGGCAAAGTGTTATTGAGTTTTCCCATCTGAAATTTCTCAGTAGCAGCCCGGAGTCTGGATTTGTGCCCGGTTGATGGCAACAGGCTAGCCCCCTATTACATGGAACTTTTAACATAACTGGCGAAATGTGGGTGTACTATAGGTACACCTCTGCCTAACCCTTTGGGGATTATAGGCGTGATGTTATGTTTATGTTACATGTTAAAAGACTAATGAATTAGATTTAGCTTGTCTTGGAACAAACATATTATATATTCTTGAAAAATAACATTTCATAACATATAAGTAGAGATGTAAAGAACTCGAGTCTTTGAGTCTTAATTCGATAGACTCGGCTCAATTTTACAAGACTCGGTGTACTAACAAAACTCAGAGCCTTGAGTCGAGCCGATCTGCAGTTCTTTCTCGAAAACTCGAGCGCCAAAATAGAACTCGTATTTCAAAAAGAGCTCGAGTCTTAAAAACAAGCTCACGTCTCAAAAAGAACTTGAGTCTTAAAAAGAGCTCGAGTGTATCGAGTCTTGAGCGTATCAAGGTTGATTTATTTAAAAATACATAGACATAGTTCATGTGGCAACATGCTAAATGTGACCTTTAGGCATGGCATTATTAGGTTCTGTGTGTACCCCAAGAGGGATAAAAACGTGACACTATTTATTATGTCGGTACGGATCAATTCTTATTGTTTATTTTACGAGTATTTACTTAACTTACGTTTTTACTTCTGTGGTTATTATCTATTGTTATTGGAATAAAAATGGAGACAATAAATATTATATATTATTATATTTATATATTTATTATATATATACTTATATTTTATTCCCTATTTATTTATAAAGGAACTCCAAATGGAAAAGAACTTGAGCGCGACTCGTCGCGTGAAACGACTCGAGCTCGAATCAAGACCAGAGCGCCATGTTGCGCTCGAGTCTCTAGTCTGGGGGTGTTGTTGTAACGAGTCGAGCTGTGCAATTTGTCAGCTGAGCCTAAAATTTAGGACTCAAAAGACTCGAGTTCTTTACATCTCTACATATAAGCTCATTTATCTATCGTGATTTATTGCAATCGACGTTTTCTCAGTTCATCGGCCAGTTGTATATTAGTTTTGTCTTGGTAGGGCTGCTTCATCGTCGAAGCCGAATAACCTGGCTATTGGTTTAAATTTATGCCTTGTGCCGCGAATGCACATGTTAGTGGCACGGATGATTGAGATGATGATTCTTGATCTTAGCCAACCCATCACTACAATCATGGGGCTGTTCCAGTGGTCGGCGATTACAGCTCCAAGATGTTTTATGAAGGTTGACATTTGTGGGGCGAAGATTCCGTCAACAGATGCAACAAGCATTTTTTTTTTTGGGTGGGATATGATCAAATAACTTCTCCCGCTCTGGGTGGAGCGGGAGGGCGTATCAGACTCTTTCTGACTAAAACCCACACGTGTTCCTTCAGTTGCCATGTTGCCGGGGGCCATGATTTCCCTTTCGGCCCTTATTCGCAGCCCCGGCAGGCATTGGCCCTAGCGGACCCCGTCAATTCTGCTGACATCTCTTTGAGGCGCGCGTGGAATACAACGCGCCGTCGACCTGGACCTGGTCGTTATCGGACGGCGAGCTACCCATTGCTCACCGTCCGCAAGCCCGCGCCTACGGTGGCCGGAAATCTGCCTGTGATTCCCGACGCCCAGGGCGTCTCCTCCTCCGGCGGTTAGGGGCCCGAGGGCGCAAAATTTGCCTCTCCCTCACGCGTTCCGCCTCCTCCTTCGCGAGCATTACTGCTTCGCAGAAGGAGGTAACGGCTTCCCATTTCCTCTCGCTCCGTACCATGGCCCGAACCAGTGCCGGACGTGAAAGATCACAGCCGCCGATCGCCTCCATGAGGACACGGCGATGCTCCGCCCAAGACGGGCAGACCTCCACCGTATGCTCCACCGTGTCCTCCGGGCGATCCACACAATGGCGACACCCGGGCGTTTCCTCCCGCTTTATCCTGAACAGGAACCTCCCGAAACAGCCGTGTCCGGTGAGGACCTGCGTCAGGCGGAAGGTAAGGACGCCGTGGCGCCTCTCTAGCCACTCCTCAAAGAGGGGTCTTATCGCCGCAATTGTGGCGTGCCCAGCGCTGGGTTGCGACAATCGCACTCTCCATTCCGCCATGAGATCCCTCTGGAGCTCTGTCCGCTGTGCCGTGATTTCTTGCGGCATCGGAGTTAAGCCCCGGCGCTTCGCCTCCTCGCGCCACTCCCAAATGTACGTGAGGACCTTTGCCTCCAGATCCCATGGCGGTAATCCGGCAAGGAGGAGATGCAACAAGCCTGTCTTGGAATATTTCAAATAACAATATTATTAACACATTTTAAACTACCAAATTATTTTTATCTCAATAACAATTTTTCATCTAAGTTGTTATATTTTATTTATTGCTCTAATATTTTAAATTATGTAGGTGTAGATGTTGCCTCAACGTGGCTCGTAAAAATGTCAGGCTTGAATTTATCAAACAATTTTGGGTTGTCAAAATAAAATCTAAGTCCATCCTAGCCTTTTCCCAACTATGTTGTTGTCGGCTTCCAGTCTAACCAGATACAGCTGAATACCAGTATTTTACTTGGAGCGACTGCCTATCTGACCTCCACAACCCAGTACTGGGTAATACTATCCTACCAAGGGTGATCCCCCTTGGTAAGACTGGTTGTCAGACTTTCGGGCTTCTGACGACCCGTACCGACTGTCGAACCTCTATCTTTCGTCATTTCAGTATTCATACCCTTTCTAGCCATATCAACTTTCACACAATCCATCATTTCTTTGATCTTTGTGCTCACTGAAACATGATTCCTTAATATGTTGCACCGGTTGACGTCATCACGTCAACGCCGGCACTGAAAACCAGCGCTGTGGCTCTGTCTCGCATAGGGTCGCAGCATTATGCTGAGTGATGGTCGTTTTTGCGTGGATATGGCGCATACTTTCACCCAAATTGTAATTTTCGTGTTTTTTTCTCTCTTTGTGTCATGTTTACCGCAAAGAAAACGTATTTTTTTATTTTCTTTCTTACATGGTACTGTTTAGCCAATCAGTTCCTCAGGACAATCAACACAGCAGCCTATCTGGTGGAATTAATTATAGAATCTATTTAGATAGTAACTAGACGGCTACATGTACTAATTAATGCTATAATCGTATGCTGTCGATATTCTGTCGAACTTGTAGTGTTTACCTTTGAGAATTAGGTTAAGCGAATCACTGATTCTAAGTACTTACTGTATGTATGTATAAATATAGACATAAGATAACAGTGTGAAAGGCTTTAAGTAATGTAAGTGGAATTTCGAATTATCCTGTTGCTATTTTAAATTCCGAAGTGAGAATTTCATTTGTTTATCGAATGTTTGTCCTCTTAAATTTTAAGAGCAGATTTTTCAATTATCTGATATTTTATAGCCGTTTAATAACTTTTTTTGTATGGAAAAACTGTCAAAATTGTTCCTCGGATAAAGATATCCGGAAAAATTAGTCCATAATAAATTGTTTGAGACATAAATATACAATACCATAAAGGCTGCTCCATGTCCTAGCGAAAATGTGGGAAAAAAATAGTGCCATTTTAAATTAAAATTAATTCATTTGATATGAAATGTTGCCTCCGCGTATTTTTTCTGAAAGATCGAGTTTCTCCTTGCTTGTCTTTTCACATTTTAGGTATAATTTTCCATGTTGTATAATTTTATTAATAAACGAGAAATATCTAGTATTGCTTAGTAATATTCCGTGTTTGAACTTTCCAAAGGTAGAATTTTAATTTTAATGTACTTAGAGGTATTATTTCTTAGTAATAATTTTCGTGTCTACCCACGTTTGAACTTTTAACGTTGAAGGTAAGTATTAAAATCTAAGTTAGCGTGTTTATGTAGGAGTTATTATTCAGGTTTAAAACGATTTTTAAGATAAAAGTTTAATTAAATTGTAAAAACTATACAGGCTGGCAGGGACATCGACGTGAAAACTGTTACCATGGATTCAGTACATGATTCTGAACCTTTCTGCGTTAAAATTTTTCGTTGGTTATTAAGAGTATGCGGTGACTCATGGTCTCAGGTACAACTCAACCAAAAGACAGCTCTTAGGGTTGAGGACGCAAAATAAAATGTATGACTGTTCCACCGGTTATCTTGGGCGCAGTTCCGCTGAAAAGAGTCACTCGTTTTAAATACCTGGGGCACTGGGTCACCGATAGGCTATCGGATAATGCCGATTTAGAGAGGGAACGTAGAGCATTGACTGTCAGGTGTAACATGCTGGCCCGCAGGTTCGCACGGTGTACGCGAGAGGTTAAAATAACACTGTTCAGGGCCTAATGCTAGTCGCTGTACACGAGCGCCCTGTGGGTCGGTTATACACAGGGCTCGTGGAATGCTCTACGAGTCCAATATAATACCGTGTTCCGGGTAATGCTGGGGTTGCTTCGCTTCTGTAGCGCGTCGGCGCACAGTGGGTTGAAACTATGATTTTAGTCACTTAGGGATCAACCTTGTTTTTTTACTTACACATATTTTCAGTACTTGTTAATCACAAGGTGTTTTTCCTACAGTCCTAAAGAAATCAGTGGTGCATCCGATACATAAATCCGGAGATAAGGACCGCGTCACCAACTATAGGCCCATTTCTATTTTGCCCTCTATCTCCAAACTCCTTGAACGCATCCTCAATAAAAGACTCATAAACTACTTAGAAACAAGTAACCATCTTTCTAACAACCAATTTGGTTTCCGAGCTGGCAAGTCGACAAGTGATGCAGCCCATGAGCTCGTTGATTACGTAGGTAGGAAATTTGGATGCGGGCAAAAAGACCATGGGCATATTCTTGGATTTGGCCAAAGCCTTTGACACGGTCTCTGCGCCATTGCTTTTACAAAAATTGGAACGAATAGGCGTTAGAGGAGACCCACTCAAAATTTTTAAAGACTATCTTTCTAATCAGACACAATGTGTGAAAATAGGTGATAACACAAGCAGTGACTTACCTGTCTCCTTCGGTGTCCCTCAGGGTAGTATTTTGGGACCAAGCCGCGCTTCTGTAGCGCGTCGGCGCGGCGATGTTCGCGGACGCATGCGTTCTGGATTTCGGCTCGCTGAGAATGACATCGCTGATGCGTCGGGTGCGCAACAACCCCAACTGCCTCATGGCTACTGTAGTTGGCAGGGTGTCATTCAAAAATGTGACATAATAAGTTTATTATGTAAATGTGTTTTAGTTAGCAAGTACCAACTTATTTTACTAGTATTTTACTAGTACCTATGTTATGGATCTCTGGTTTGAAAATAAAGATTTATACGGCAGAGGTGTACTTATAGTATGGTACACCCAAATTTCACCAGTTATGTTAAAGTCCTATGTAATAGGGGGCGAGCCTATTGCCATCAACCGGGCACAAATCCAAACTTCGGGCTGCTACGGCAAAAATGCTGCTGGAAAAACACTTGCCTGACCTGGGAATCTTACCCAGGACCATGCTCAGCAGCAGCGCTAGACCAACGAGGCAGTTTAATAATTTATATTATTACTTAGATTGGTATATATCACGAGTTAGCTACCTATATTCTATAATAAAACAAGTCCCAAAAAATGTAATTTTTGTAAAGCTACTGTAATGTGGGGTATTTGCATCAAAATAAAGTAAATTCCAAAAAAACGTGTGGCACTCGGGGACTGCCGCGGTAAAGCTATTGCATAGCATTTGTAACCTCCATACTTCCTATTTGTCAACGCTACACTTGGGATGATGACGTGATGACATAAAACAAAAATTACGTTCCCATGACAACATCACGTTGTCATGGGAACGTAATTGTTGTTTTATGTAACCGTCATTACATGGTAGGCGGAGTGGGGGGTGTTAGGTTTTATTTTCGTTACGGTTTTATTTTCGTTACGGAATTTCTTGATTCGGTCGCCGCACTCAAAGGCCGCGATAAAAGCTATGCAATAGCTTAATCACCCTGGTTTAAACAATAACATACCGGAGTTATTTAACAAGTAGGTATACTCCATTTGAAATAAGAAAAGACATTTAAATAAAACCTTTTGAAGTGAAATCTTCTTTAGGCGCGTTGGGTATTTTAGAGATGGGACCAATGATTTCGCGACACTAACGCAATTTACCGACACCTTGGAGTAAAAGACATCAACGCGTTGATTACCGCGGTGCGTCGAGTAAAAGACATCAACGCGTTGATTATCGCGGTGCGTGCAGTAAAAGACATCAACGCCTTGATTACTGCGGTGCCGATTTTTTTTCAAGTTTCGTTTTTACAGTCCGTTCAACAGATTTTGACTTCTATTGCGTTGGTGGCATGACAAATGGCAGCTGCAGTAAACAGTTGGTATTGTAACCACTTTTTTGCTTTGATTGCCATCCTTATGCCTACGGTATATGAAGTCAAAATCGGTTGAATGGACTGCAAAAAGGTTTATTTAAATGTCTAATTTTATTTCAAATGGAGTATAGGTAGGTGCAACACTTAAGGACTAAAATGGTTGTATGTCCCAAACGCTATAGAAGTAGGCACATAAAACTACTCAAGAACGAAGCAATACGAAGCTATGAAGAGTTACTGGTTTCCTGTTGAAAGCAAAGTTAGCAGTAAGTAAAGGTAAAGTTGCGCAATTTCACGAAGCGATGGCGGTCTTTTTTCCCAGTTGTGTTTCAACATTTTTATGTTGGTGAACCAAGAACCATTAAATTGTTTATGCAGTACTAGCGACCCGCCCCGGCTTTGCACGGGGGCAATTTATATGTGAAGACAGTAGGTATTCTGTTCACGACACGTCGTGCACAAGTTCTGAGCAGTAACCTAACAAAAACATGAATTAATTCAAGATAGTATTTTCATTAGTATTATTAAATACTTCTTTTTGCGTATATTTACTGTATTTCTATTTTCTTAATGTACCACGGCAAACTTCGTGTTTCGTCAGTTGTTGGATTTCTTTCTATCAGTTGCTCTTTGCACTTGGTGCAGACCGGACGCTCTCAATCGACTTGGAAGTATATAGAGTTGTTAATACTCTTTTGACTTCATCATCAGCCTATAAATGTTCCCACTGCTGGGACACAGGCCTCCTCTGTGAGAGGGAGTGGGCCGTAATCCACCACGCGGGCCCAGTGCGGGTTGGTAAATCTCTTTTGACTTAACGTAATTTATTTGAAAAAATGGGAGGAAAGCCGCTAAAGTCGCAGGCACGACAGATAGCAAAATAGTTTTACAGCTCTATATAGTTTACACGGAAATCAAAACAAAACAACAATAAAGTACTTAGTTCTGAATTCAAATTATTATAAACGATAAATCTAATAATTGATGGACATGAAAATCAGCATTCGTTTGTATTCGGAAATGCGATGATACCCGAGGGATATCAAGAAAGTAGAAATACTGTAGGTATATGATATAATATAGCCTATGTTCATCTGGAATAATGTACCTTTTAAACGGTGATTTTTTTTTTCAAATAGGGGCTTTGGTTGCGGCGATTACCCAAACTCACAAAATTCGTGTGTCTTTATAATGTTTTAATAGATTAAAGGGTCGTTCTTCTTTTTTATCGACAATGAATTGGTGTTTTTCGAGTTTTTTAAGTGACAATATTTTAATTTCAGTGTTAGATTTTTTTTTTCAAATGCATTTAATTTTCATTTGGATCATTTAATCTTTGTTTTCATGCCCATATTGTTGTTTGTTTTATGGTGATTTTCCAGAAAACACTGTGAGAGAGTGGTCCTTTTTGGGAAGGACATCATTATGAATTACTACTCTGTCACGGTATATAATGAAAAATAAAAACACGCAAAAAATTATTGGCTACAGAAAGTTAAAGATTGCTTAGTATTAAAAGGTATAAAGCGATGAGGATGTAAATTCAAACAATGAAAACATAATAACTCATACTCTAATATGACACAAAATGAGGTAAGAGACCGACCATTGTCGATAAAAAAGAAGAACGACCCTAAAATGAAATGTTCATAAATAACAACTTATTCCAAATTAAATGTAATAAGTAACAACCTATTTTTGGACCTTACATACAAACAATCATATTATACGAAGGTACCTACATATTTTTTATCCTAAGGTACAAGCAAAAATTGTTTCCTTCTAAAACGACAATTTTATGGTGCCACTATTTCCAACAAGTTAAAAATTAACTAAATCTTCATCTTTACACAACACAACACACCACTCCACACCACATCACATGCACTAACTGGGAATAAGCTTCATAAATTTAAATTGCAACTTTGTTAATAAATTTAAGCTAAATACAGAAAAATGTATTTACATTATATGGTTACCCTTAAATGTATTACAATGATGTGAAAAAGCGGAGCCTTCTAATACAGGCATTGTTTGCCTAAAAGGAGGCTCCAAACACGTTAAAATGTAATGTACTTTTCTATTTGGCACAATAAACTATTTTGTATCTTTCACAAATTTATTTTTGATAGAGGTAAGCAAATCAGTACACTTTGCTCCTACAAAATCAAAATCTTTTATTTCACATAAACCTACATGGGCACTTATGAAACGTCAGAAGCTAGGTGCACGGTTCCAATTGGTCGTTTCCTACACGCTTTTAAAATAATTGGCTTTTACAATACTTTCATATAACAGTGTTTCTAGGTACCTATGGGAGGACAGTGTAGGTCTTTCAATAAGTACCAAGTACTTAACAAAATAGAAAATGGTCAACAGGTCTACAATCCACTAAGCCTACAGCATTCTCACATTCACAAAATATGTAGAAAAGAATCTATACAAAAAATAAATAAATTAATAAAAGTAAAAAACTTATTTTAATAAAACGCAATTATATGATTGCTATTACAACTGTAATCAATCTGAATAATTATCATGTCCACAAAAGTCACTAAAAATAAGTTGAAATTAAATCGTAGGTATCAATACCGTCAACAGCCCTAACTTCTCCTGGCGTCCTAAATTTGCCTATGATGAAAAAGATGTCTTATCTTTTTCATTTTTCTTGCATGGCAATCGAAATTTTAACCTCTCTATGAAAACTCAAAGTTTCGATTGCCATACAAGTAAGGATGCTTGGAAACATGCTGGTCCTGCACTAGCATGTTTCCAAGCATTCTTCCATAGGACAATTAATTTATATGTCGTTGCTTCATTTTATTTAAAAAAAAAAAATTACCTATTGAGGTTTAGTAATTTTATTCTAGGTGCATCGTCTTCACATATAATTATTTAACTAATGTACCTATACAAATTATTGTAAAACATTTTAAAAGAGTAACGGTGGAGTTTCTTGCCCATTCTTCTCCATACGAAAACTATCTTTTGGAAGGGGCGACTAGAATCAGTTCTATTATTATGTAAATTTTGACGTTCAAAAGTTAAATAATTCAAATAATTTATTTCAAATAGGCCCTAGTATGGCACTAGGGCCTATTTGAAATAAATTATTTGACTTTAACTTTGCAAGCACTACTGCTCAGCACGATGTCCTGTGTTCGATTCCCACGTCGGGCAAAGTGTTATTGGGTTATACCATCAGTAATTTCTCAGCAGCAGCTCGCTGGATTTATTTTTGGTTATTGGTTGGTGGCAATAGGCTCGCCCCCTATTACATGGTATATTAAAAAAAAAAAAAGTGTGGCACTCGGGGACTGCCGCGGTAAAGCTATTGCATAGCATTTGTAACCTTCATACTTCTTATTTGTCAACGCTATACTTGGGATGATGACGTGATGACATAAAACAAAAATTACGTTCCCATGACAACATCACGTTGTCATGGGAACCGTCATTACATGGTAGGCGGAGTGGGGGGTGTTAGGTTTTTTTCGTTACGGAATTTCTTGATTCGGTCGCCGCGCTCAAAGCTCGCGATAAAAGCTATGCAATAGCTTAAAAAAATACATGACTGACGAAATGTGGGATTTGGTGTACTACGAGGTACCTATACCTCAGCCTAACCCTTCGGGGATTACACGCGAAATGTTATGTTATCTGTTATAAATTTTGGCGAACAGAAGTCACAATGGTTGGGAAAAAAATAATGGGCAAGTCGAAAAAGCGTGAGAAACTCCATATGCAAGGTTTCATAAGCTCTATCCAAACATTACATAAATATCACAAACCTAAGCAAACTGATGTCAAAAAATCTATCTGCCTAGCCTTTTCCCAACTATGTTGGGGTCGGCTTCCAGTCTTACCAGACACAGCTGAATACTAGTATTTTACATGGAGCCACTGCCTATCTGACCTCCACAACCCAGTTACTGCGTAATACGATACCCCTTGGAAAGACTGGTTGTCAGACTTTCAGGCTTCTGGCGACCCGTAACAACTGTCAAAGATCCACGAATGACGGAAGGGCCAACGGCTTAATACATGGGGGAGTCTCGGTATGTAAAGATGGTCACGCATCTACGAACCAACCTCGGCAAGCGTAGCTTAACTTGGTGAATTGTGGCTGTTATTACTTAGTCACGAGCTCCAAACATTTCATAAATCCAGCTCTATCCAAACATTTCATAAAAATCACAAGATTAAGCAAACTGATGTCACCAAATGTTTATTTCAAACAAAAACCGTACTTATTACGAAAACTTTGGCGTATTTAAGTCACGTCGGAGGTCCGAAGCGAAGGACATGCAAACAGATTACTTATCTGTTGTGGCCGCTGATGTTTACGTGAAACTGGGTTAAAAGCTATGCATATTGGATGAAGCTGTTCGAAAAGTAACACATGAAAATGTAAACAAATGGATTAGAGAACGTACCTGAAATTTTAATTTAAATCATTAAAAAAAATCGGGACATTAAACACCCATATTTGTCATAAAAATAAAATTACTATTGTGTCTCGTTCAGTGTCCCGGAAAGTGTTAAAGATGTTTTTCATTAAGCAATAATCCGGCTCGAAGGACCAAAATGTACATCCACCCTTAACAAACGTCACGTAAAGCCGCAATACTGTTAAGGGTGTGACAATACATGAAAATATATGATAAGTTAAAGGAAATTGCTAAGACCTACAAGCCTAACAGTCCCTACAACTCTAAGCCCTTTAAGCCCAGCCCTAACTATCATATACCTAGTATGATAAATTAATAAGTTCAGGATGTCTGTACCATGTGACCTAAGGTTACAGATGGATAGTAGACAGGATTTCCAGGTTCGGGAAGGGTACACTCACTGCTAGTCCCGCAGACTCACGAGACTGATCAGAGATGGCTAAAAAGGTGTCTTGGCCACAGTGAAGAGTAATGAGACAAGAATATAAAATTCAAATCTCATTTATTAACAATATGTTATAGCTTATATACTACTTTTTCTTAACACACAGTATTATACAAATTCTTTGTTTTATGCGTGTGAGATGCAACCAAATCATTATTTTAACTGGGCTGCGCGTGAACCGGGCCGAGTGCTGAGTCAATGTCCAAAGGTAACATTGAACAAAGGTTAATTTTATAACTACAACTGTCGTCGATGATTTTTCGATCAGAATTTAATAATTTTATTCAAACAGTAATTGTTGGAAAAAGTGATGAGATAGTTAAATACAGATGGAATGTGGTACTAATTCCCTTAAGTGCGTGATTGCGCAAGAATTTAATCTGAACAGGGTTTGTTTACATTTACGTCACATATTTTTGCAACAAGCTATTTATTCTGAGTTGTCAACGAAAATGAAATTGAATGTAGTAGGTATTGATTCACTCAAAGTAGGTTTGGCAGGGACAATAATGAATGGATAGACATACTCAAAAGATGGCCCTTGATACGGTAGTCGTCAGGGAAAATTTACATACCGATTGAAAGCATACCAAGGGCACAATTAGAAGCCGGTCTTTTACGTATTTCATAATAGAGGTAAATAGGCCCTGCCCTTTTTTTTATGAACCTATATTGTGTCCCACTGCCTTTTTCCTTCAAAATCTCTTTATTTTGTGCGATTTCAGGCCATGTTGGCCTCGCAAACATGATTAGGTCATACCATCTTCGCCGCGGTCTTCCTCGATGGCGATGTCTTCCTTCAAGCGTCTAGTGAGTGACAATCTTTGCCCATCTCTCAGTGTACATTTGTGCAACGTGGCCGGCCCACTCCCACTTCAGCCTGGCTGTTTTTTCTCCAAAATTCGCTACTTGAGTTTTCGAGCACAGGGTTGTGTTTCTAATACGATCTGTTCGCTTGACACCTATTATGCTGCGCTCCATTGCCCGCTGGCAAATATTGAGTTTAGACTTCTGTTGTTTAGTAAGTCACCAACTTTGGGCACCATAGAGCAGGACGGGCATGATGCACATGTCGATGAGTTTTCTTTTAATAAAGCTTACCTCCTCCTTCTCCTTATTACTATTCTCCTTTATATAATAATTCACATAAAAAAAATTATTTTTAATATTAGAATAAAAACTCAACGGTATCGGAAACAGGGTTCAAGCTACCGGTCAGGGCGTTATTATTATTATTATAACGTAAAAAACCTCTGGAAGTGTTAACAATGTTATCAATCAGCCACAATTTATTCGCTTCAAGCCGCTTGCCTTCGCTGGTCGTGCTCATTTCCGTCCGCTCCGGGCTTCCGTCGAAGTAATGACTTACATCCGCATTTGTTGTTACTAAGTTACTTACTTATTGATGTTTGGCGGCTTTGGGACCATATTTTGAATTGGCTTTTGTTGATAGGCCTACACTGTCCTCTCATACCTATTAACACTGTTATTTGAAACTATTGTAAAAGCCAATTATTTTTAAAAGAGTAACCGTGGAGTTTCTTGCCGGCTCTTCTCCATAGGAAGCGACCAATTGGAAGCGTGCACCTAGCTTCTGACGTTTCATAAGTGCCCTTGTAGGTTTATGTGAAATAAAATATTTTGAATATGAATGTTGTTTGTGTATGATTTCATTTCATAAATACAACCTAAATCAATTTAAAATTTCTATCTAACTTAGGACCTTAGCAGATCCTTCATCTCTAAGCTCTCATAAACCGAGTATTGCACATATTCTCATTCGACTACAACGCACGAAATGTCGCAACGCTCCATACATATTTATATGTACATCGTTTGACCTGCATTCGTACCACTGGGCATTGGCCTCACCTGCTTTGTAAATTTACCATTGTTTGCTGTTACGTAAATTGCAGTACGAATTGAGAGCACTTTTATAGAATTCTATAAAAGTAGTCTTTTGTATTGTGTAATGTAATAAAAGTAGGAGTATGTAAGTATACTATACTATTAATTTATTAACCGACTTATTTATCTTATATATAAAATTCTCGTGTCACAATGTTGGTTACCTTACTCCTCCGAAAGAGCTTTACTGATTTTTACCAAATTTTATATGCATATTCAGTAGGTCTGAGAATCGGCTACTATCTATTTTTCATACCCCTAAGTGATAAGGGTTGTCCACCCCAAACAAATAATTGGCAAAAAAACGTTTGCAGGGGTCAGCTAGTAATATTATAAATACGAAAGTGAGTTTGTTTGTTACGCTTTCACGCTAAAAGGGCTGAAAATATTAGGATTAAATTTGACACATAGGTAGACCATAACCTGTGTTAGGATACATGACTTTTTATTCTTATATTCCCACGGGATCGAGACTTATGCTGGTGAAATCGCAGGGTGCAGCTGGTACTGAATATGAATAAGCTATAAAATGTGGGAAGACTTTATTTAGTATCAAAAGCTTTACAGTTATTATTGTCAGGTTGTCATTGTTCACGATTTTCTTGACGTCATTTGTTTTTGTTTTCATTGAAACAAAAGAAAATCTCTAAGATATATTTAGATATAGGTCAATGTTTGAAAAGTAGACAGTTAATTAGCTTCAAATACATTTTTCTTTCATTAGTTGCTTCGTTAATTTCTTGTGTAGTACTAAACATTACCAACAGCGCAGATAAAGATGATATTAGTCCATTTATTGACATAGCGACGACTTCATACATAATTTATTATCCAACAACCTAAAATCATTTCCTTAATAACTTCTTCAAAGCAATCCCTTAAATAAAAATAAAAAACTATCATCATCATCATTATCAGCCTATACATGCTCCCACTGCTGGGACACAGGCCTCCTCTCTGTGAGAGGGAGTAGGCCGTAATCCACCACGCGGGCCCAGTGCGGGTTGGTAGATGTCACATGTCATCGAATTTTCGGTTCTAGGACATGCCGGTTTCCTCACGATGTTTTCCTTCACCGTTTTGAGAGCAGTGGTGATGAAATAATTTACACGAAGTAAAGCGCTTATCTGGGTTCGAACCTACGACCTACAACTCGTAAGTCGCGGCCGTTACCACTGGGCCACCACTGCACTAAAAAATAAAAAAAAATAAACAGCAAAATTAAAATATTTTATTTCACATAAACCTACATGGGCACTTATGAAACGTCAGAAGCTAGGTGTACGGTTCCAATTTATCGTTTCCTATGAAGAAGAGCCGGCAAGAAACTCCACGGTTACTCTTCTAAAAATAATTGGCTTTTGCAAAATTTTCAAATAACAGTGTTAATAGGTATAGAAGGACAGTGTAGGCCTTACAACAAAAGCCAATTCAAAATATGGTCCCAAAGCCGCCAAACATCAATAAGTAAGTAACTTAGTAACAGCAAATGCGGATGTAAGTCATTACTTCGACGGAAGCCCGGAGCGGACGGAAATGAGCACGACCAGCGAAGGCAAGCGGCTTGAAGCGAATAAATTGTGGCTGATTGATAACATTGTTAACACTTCCAGAGGTTTTTTACGTTATAATAATAATAATAACGCCCTGACCGGTAGCTTGAACCCTGTTTCCGATACCGTTGAGTTTTTATTCTAATATTAAAAATAATTTTTTTTATGTGAATTATTATATAAAGGAGAATAGTAATAAGGAGAAGGAGGAGGTAAGCTTTATTAGGAGGTTCCTCTCTTTGCAGCCCTGACCCTGTAGGTTGGACTTTGTTCCGAATGCCGGCGGGCTACTAGTTTTTATATTTTTGTACATACTTACATCCTTTTAAAAGCAATACGAAAAATTAACAATAACGAATGAAGAATACGATCAATAGGCACTATGTGTACTACTAGCTGCCTCGTTGGTCTAGTGGTCGCAAGCGCTACTGCAGAGCATGAGGTCCTGGGTTCGATTCCCGGGTCGGGCAAAGTGTTATTGGGTTTTTCTATCTGAAATTTCTCAGTAGCAGCTCGGAGTCTGGATTTGTGCCCAGTTGATGGCAATAGGCTCGCCCCCTATTACATGGGACTTAAACATAACTGGCGAAATGTGGGTGTACCTGCTACAGGGACACCTCTGCCCAATCCTTCGGGGAAACAAGGCGTGATGTTATGTTTTATACCTATTCGTCGTCCCTACGATATCGATTATTGTTCGTTTGTTATGACGTCACACCACTACCACATAATACATAGACTCACGCCTTTTCCCGTGGGGGTGGCATGAGCTATAGAACGACACGTGTCACACGTGTCGTTCTATAGCTCATGCCATCCTAACTTATCTCTTACACGTGCATTGGTGCAACACAGTACGTAGGTATAAAATATATTTTTATCAATTCTATTTAAAAAACTTAATAATAACTCCTGTGGGTGATAGCGTGGGAAGGCTGCACGTGCACGGGATGCTTCTATAGGCTTAAATTAAATTAGCTATCAAAACTCCGCAAACGACGTGATGGGTCATTCATTCATCATCATTTCAGCCGAAAGACGTCCACTGCTGGATATAGGCCTCCCCCAAGCACCGCCACTTCGACCAATTCTGTGCTTCCCACATCCAGTAACTGTGGAGTTTTTTGCCGGCTCTTCTCCATAGGAAACAACCAATTAGAATTGTGCACCTAGCTTTTGACGTTTCATAAGTGCCCATATAGGTTTATGAGAAATAAAATATTTTGATTTTGAATAACTGAAGCAAGATTAAATGGCAGATTTGCTGAATAAAGACATTATTTTCTTGAGAATTTTTAAGCTTCATTTTGGGATAACAATGCACCCACGACGTCTCTGGTTCTGCAGATGTTTTAATAGACGGCGATGATAGCATCGAAGAGCACCTGGGTGCTCTTCGTGGACTAGGCTAGGTGCTATTCGCGCAGGTGCTATTCGGACGGGTGCTCTAAGTGGACTACTTCTTACCATCCTGTTAGGCCGTCTGCTTATTTGTCATAGAAAATTCTTGCAGAAACAAACATCCATAATATAATAATAAGCTTATAATGTTTCCACTGCTGGGACACAGGCCTCCTCTCTGTAAGAGGGAGTGGGCCGTAATCCACCACGTGGGCCCGGTCTTCAAAGTTTTTAATTCTCGGACATGCCAGTTTCCTCACGATGTTTTTCTTCACCGTTTTGAGAATAGTAGTGATTAAATTATTAACACAAAGTAAAGCACCTGTCTGGGTTGGAATCCACGACTTACAACTCGTAAGTCGGGGTCGTTACCACTGATCCTCCCCCTCGACCCTTGCTCGACGATGCGCCAGCTCGCGTCGAAGCTGAGCCTGTTGCTTTAAATTCCCCTGTTAATAATAATTATCCAGATTTGATCCAGCCTGTCCCATCTTGCTGTCCTCCCCCAGCGACGCCCTAGGCCGAGGTTCGTACCCCATAGGGGGTGCCGCCCTTAGCGAGCGCTCGCCTAGTAAGTATATAAGTTATTGTACGCCCCTGGCTGGAGGCTTTAAGTTGGCAGCCACAGGATAGCCCGGTTGAGTAGTCATGACGTCAAAGGTCAGCTACGAGATGACAAATAAAATAAGGTACCACTGGGTCACCACTGCCCCCAAACAAACATATGAAAGAAAATAATAAACAAATGTGTTTAAGTGAAAGCTTCCTCAAAGCTCGATAGATGGTGTTGTACCGTTTTCTAAATCTCGCTGTTAAGATTTTCCGCAAATGTGTTGTAGCGAATCGTTTTCTAATATATGTATTCAGTAATCCAGTATGTTCAGTATTCAGTATGTGTTTTGTAATATAAGTATGTAGTTAAAATGTTGTATTGACTGAAACTTTTATTTTATATGGATTATTGGGCAGCTGTCGGGTGCACTAACATTTATGGTCTTTCGAGCCGGATGACTATCCATATCCAAGCATAGCCCTACCTAAAATCCACACAGTCTGTCATTACGTAGCAGTAGAACGGATGTAGACAGTATTTTATCGGAAGCGGTGAACACGGCGCGGAAATGAACAAAGCCTTAGGCGGTGTCGGAAGGCGAGCGACTACTTTATTCTGAGCTTGATTGTCTATTGAAGGTGTTTCGCAGTGCTAAAGTTTTGTGCTGACGATCGCGACTGATTGATAGTGTTTTTTTTTTGTCTGGGTATTGTTTTAGTTTTCAGAGGAATCGCACACACGTAGACCGTACGTTCCCGTGGAATAATTTTCAACCTCCACTCTGGCCGCGAGTAAAACCTAGTAGGTCATATTTTAATTTCTGAAAGTTGAACAACAACCATTATTTAATATTGTTACCAAGAGGCAATGTCACAAGGAGACTGGAAATTAAAATCAGCCTTAGATTGTGCATTTAGCCGTTCTAATAAGATTACGTCTTGATCTAGAGTTTCTAAGGGCATTTGATAACATGGTCTGCGCATTAGAAATTATGACGAGGTAAATGAGTTTATAATTGGATTATGAATATGAAGTGGGTGGTAAAGATAATCGTGTAGGAAAATAAACTAATTAAATATCTAAACTTTCGAGAAAACTGTAATCAGATATACTTAAATACAATAAAGTACTCGAATTTAAATAATAAATTGAAGAAACATTGATTGGGAGTTTAAATTCGGAAGTAATTTAAAATACATAACATTATTTCAAGGATCAACCTTGACGAAGCAACTTCTAATATTTCTTACGTAAATTTAATATTTATTTAAGTCCTTTATTTTACTTAAGAGCGTTTATTCAGAAAGTGGGCAGTGTCGCAAAATAGCTGTCAAATATTTCGCTGTTTTGATTAATTTGGCTATATTGCTGTATGGAAATAAGAAATATGGCTAACTAGCGAACTAAAATATTGATAATGAAATGCAATAATTAATATCATAACACGGAATATTTAGTTTTAGATGTGAAAAAAGTATTTGGAAATTTTCCAAATGCTTTTTTTACACCTAAAACGGTTATAACATCAAATTTAGTGTTATAATTGCAATTCATTATATTATTAATATTCTAGTTCACTAGTTAGCCATATTTTTTATTTCCATACAGTATAATTGCCAAATTAATCAAAACAGGTAAATATTTGACAGCTATTTGCGACGTTGCCTACTTTTTGGATGAACGCTCTTAAGGTGGATCCGTAAAGGCAGCCCGCGAAATTCAAACTTTCTTAGATTTGTTTCGCGACCATAACAAACATGTATTTATAGGATTTTATTATAATCATTAGAATTATAATCATTAATACATCTCACGCATTGGTCTCAAATGTCATGATTTCATGAAAAAATCATTCAATATACTATAAGTATACCTCTGCCTAACGTTTCGGGGAATACAGGCTAGATGTTATATTATGTGTTTACTAAATGTTTGTAAAGTTATAAAAAAAACCTATTTATTAATCTAGAATTAAGCTAGAAAATTAACCTTTGAATACAATATAATATACAATACCATTATAGCTATCAAAAATAAGGCAAACAGGACTAATCTAAGTACTATAGACCGACCGCTTAAGACGGCGGCGACACGGCTCGCAACTACAAATCGAGATGTTTGCAAAATTCAATTCCAAGCACGTTGCACTAGTGTGAGTGCCTGTCGGAGCGATATACATCTACAGTGAGCAATACTACCACGCACACATTGACAATTATTGCTTGACGCGATAGTACTACTAGCTTTCGAAAATTTATGATAAACTTGGATGTGTTCCGTAATACCAAAAATTATGTTTGAAAACTTAATGTTTTTCCATTTTTTTTTGATAATTTGTAACTTAATAATTAATATAAGCTATGCTTCTGCAGAAACGATATTATAAATATTGTTGTTTATAATACAGAAAAAACAATATGAAGACATGTCATTTACGCTGTAAAAATGTGCGAAATTAAATTTGTTTAAACTTCATTTTAGAAAAGATTTTTGAAAAAAAAAGATGTAGAAGCCTAGATAAACACTGTCTAAATCCAAATAACAACATAATATAGTGGAAATATGCCCAAATTGTAAATGATTTAGGTATTACGTTTGTATGGACAATTCATGCGTCGCCGCGTTCTTAAGTTACTTATGAACGATACCGATACCTGGAAACACCACATAAATTATTTGATAGAGCCATTCTGTAGACACTAAGGTCGAAATCTTTATACGATACTCAAGGAGGGGTCTTGGTATGTAAAGATGGTCGCCCATCCATGGATCAACCGCTGTTATTACTTAGAATAGAATATAATTATCTTTATTTAAGTGACTCACAAATGACATAAACAACACACACACAACACAACAACAACACTTACAACTATATTCTGACACAAATAGTAGTGTATCACCGCTGTGACAGCCCATGTGAGATGGCAAAACAGCGACCCACGAAAACACAGTCTAGGCGACTTGAAATCATGCTTAGGATACTGTAGGAGCTGCTCCACACCCTGCGCACCATGGAACCGCACCTTTTGTGCATGGTTGTGTAGAAACAATCTACATGCGCATCCGCGAACTTCCCCGACGCACTACAGAAACGGGGCAGCCCCACCAGCATCCTAAACACGTTATTGTACTGAACATGGAGAGCGTTGTACGATCTTTGCGTACTTAGCCACATACATGCCCTTAAGATGTGAAGAACAAACGTCACATTAAATTCCATACCAACAAGACTTTATTTATTTCGCCACAACCCATCTTCATTAATTTTACAATTTCATAGTTGAGAACATTTACTATCTACGCGAGTTTAACCTCGGACTTGACCGGTTGGTTGAATGCCAGACCGAAGATCACATGACTCGAGTATATTTCAAAATGTTTTGCAAAACTTCTGCTGTCACCAACCTTGTCATTTGAATCAACATTGTGTGTTGTAATAAACTTGTATTGGTGAAGAAGAGGTGTTTATATAATACAATTTTGTGGCCAGTGAACTCAAAGTGAGTTAATTGGTTGGTGGTAACATTCCATCTTTGTGATGGGTCAATTTTTTATTTTATATCAACACCGTTGGTCCCGGCTGTCATTTGTAGATCTTTGTCAGTCGTTACGGGGAGTCGGAAGCCCGAAAGTCAGGCAACTATGCAATCTTACTAAGGGGTATCAAATTACACAGTAACTGGGTTGTGGAGGTCAGATAGGTAGTCGCTCCATATAAAATACTGGTATTCAGTTGCATTCGGTTAGACTGGAAGATGACCCCAACATAGTTGGGAAAAGACTAGGCAGATGATAATTATGATCATTCAAATCTGTTTTTCAGATTGGAGTATCAAGACCCGTTATCTTCCATGACTAGTTAATATATTGTATATCGTTTGTATTTTAAGAAATCTCCCTGTTTTCTATTCTAATATTTACTAGGAATCAATACTGAGAAGTTTTCAAATGAAAAATTAAATTACGTTTGTCAACATCGTGATGACCTATGGTACTGAAACGTGGTCGCTCACAATGGGCCTTATCAGAAGGCTAAAAGTCACCCAAAGGGCAATGGCGAGGGCTATGCTTGGAGTTTCCCTACGTGATCGAATCAGAAATGAAGAGATCCGCAGGAGAACCAAGGTAACCGACATAGCCCGAAGAATTGCCAAACTTAAGTGGCAATGGGCAGGGCACATTGCTCGCAGAACGGATGGCCGATGGGGTCGAAAAGTTCTGGAGTGGCGACCACGTACCGGAAGACGTAGCGTTGGAAGGCCTCCTACAAGATGGACCGATGACCTTGTGTAGGCCGCAGGAATCCGCTGGATGCGGAAAGCACAGAATCGGTCGAAGTGGCGGTGCTTGGGGGAGGCCTATGTCCAGCAGTGGACGTCTTTCGGCTGAAATGATGATGATGATGATGGCAACGTCCTCAATTTGCAACTAGCTATAATCAAACTGCCGTAGCTAATGGCTCTCCTTGTGCTTATTATGGAGATTTTCCTTTGATCGTTCACTGGTATGCCCCTTTACAACATTGGATGTTTTTTTTACAAAAAATACAACCGACTTCCAAACTACAAAGTGAAAAATAACTTTAATTTCGGAAGTCGGTGTCTTTGGATCAGTATTTTAGTTTTTTGACACCGACTTCCTAAAGTAAAAAAAAACACTTTTTAGTGGATTGGTTTGTTATTTATCTAAGTTACAATAGCCTAATGTCAACTGCTCATCAAAAATACCCAAATCGCTACGCTAATCGAGGCGCTAGATGTGCCTCAAATATTTGAAGAATTCCCTCGATTTCTCCAAGATCCCATCATCAAATCGTGACCAAATAACAATGGGAACAACTTGAAAGTATTACCTTTCAAACAAAAGAATTTTTCAAAGCGGTCCAGCCGTGTTCGAGTAATCAGGGAACATACATATAAAAAAAATCCCGACGAACTTAGAACCTCTTCCTTTTTTTGAAGTCGGTTAAAAAGAAATATGACTTGGCGACCTAGATACCGTATCCAAAATCGCTCAACTTTCAATCGATACTTTTTAAAGATTTTATTCATATAAATTTAGATTTCAAAAACTCTATGCCATATATTTGCTCAACTTTAAACAATATAAATTATATTTCCACATATACGCTTGTTGTTACAAATTGTATTAAAAGCCTTGTTACGTTGCGTTGAGATTTCTCACGTGATACCGTATTAATGTCGAGGATAAGATGGTATAAATACAATACATAATGATACTTTGCATAGTAGCCTGAGCATAATAGGTATGTTATTATGTAATACACAATTGAATTAGTTTGATTTTAGACGAGGTATGGATTGTACATGATGTTTTTGTTATCGATGAGACAGGTGAATATAGGGTTGGACGCCCTCAGGCTAGTTGGAACGACGACCTTTGCAGGGTGGCTGGCTGGTAGCAATTGGATGAGAGTAGCCAAGGTCAGACTATGTGTATTATACAATGTTGCCCAGGGTCATATACTCAATGGGAGGCCGTCACCTCCGTCTGCGATGTAGTAATGCTCGCGAAGGAGGAGACGGAGCGCGTGAGGGAGAGGCAAATTTCGCGCCCTCGCGCCCCTAACCACTGCAGGAGGAGACGCCCTGGGCGTCGGGAATCACAGGCAGATTTCCGGCCACCGTAGGCGCGGGCTTGCGGACGGTAAGCAATGGGCAGCTCGCCGTCCGATAAGGACCAAGCCCGGGTCGTCTGCGCGTTGTGTTCCACGCGCGCCTCAAAGAGATGTCAGCAGAATTGACGGGGTCCGCTAAAGCCAATGCCTGCCGGGGGTTCGAAGAAAACCGATAGGGACATCGTGGCCCCCCGGCAACATGGCCACTGAAGGAACACGGGTGGGTTTTAGTCAGTAAGAGTCTGACACGCCCTCCCGCTGCACCCAGAGCGGGAGAAGTTATTTGATAATTTCCCACCCAAAAAAAAAAGGGTCATATATTCGCATTTTTCTGAATATTCATGAAAAATTATCGAAAAATAACTTTAAAAGGGGGGTCTATTTAGACTTTTTTTTTCAATATCCCTTACAAAAATTGTATAGAGCATAGACTTGTTTATTTAAAAAAAAAAACCTTTTTAATGTTTTCACCTCCGTTTTTTTTGCGTAGTCGACAAATCTTTAAAATGTTAGTTAATCCGATAAAATAACTCATACGCTTTTAGAAATAATAAACAAAATTCAAATCGAGCCAATAACATCGGAGATATGGCAAACGCTACTCAAAACATTAAAAAAAAATAACATGATAAATAAAATAATGATATGATAAATATTAAAGATAGACAAAAAGTAAAGTAAAAGCGGTAAGTTTTAAAGTTATTTTTCGAAAAAAAAAAACATAAATATTTAGAAAAATGCCGATGGGCGACATTGCATATCCAGCACTAGATAATATATCTATGGTTGATGCTGATGATAATAGGGAAGACAATATTAATACAAGGACGTTTGCAATAGCACATGTTGGAGTTTACCGTACTCAAGTTTTGAATTAATTAATTTTGCTACGTAATTTTGGCGACAATACGATTAGTGAAGATTTTTTGTCAGTTTTTTTTTTTCAAATGTTTTACGACTTTTGTCCCAAATTTAATACATTGTATATTTGATTGCTGTATATTTGCCTATTAATAGATCACCTATTACAAATTGTTTTATGTACGTCTTGTATCTTCCTGGTATATAACATTCCATACCAGTTTATACTTGTTGTTACGAAGGTACAAAAATAATTGAAACCTTGGACTTATACAGACTGGTTTTAATTGATCGCGATTGACTTTTACATCTTACAGGTTTTTGTTTTATGTTTTATTTTATTAATGTGCGCTGCTTTGACATTTTCAAAAGTCTAGTAATCGATAATAATACTTGTTCGATAATAATACTCAGCGGACACTCAATGTCCTTCGTATACAATATAATAACGCTTTTAGGATGTTGTTGGGGCTGCCGAGATACTGTAGTGCGTCCGTCATGTTAAGGAGGCTCAGATTGATGGCTTTCATGCCATCATGAGAAAGTAAGTAAATTTTATTAAATGAATGTAGGTACCTGGTGCCGACTATTGTTCATGTGTAATGCCTACCTTAAAACAGTTTATCTATATCATAATTACTATTCATTTTATATTAATTCACTCGTGTTATATAATGTTGCATGCCTAATATAAGGTAGATTGTACAAGGATCACCCATATTTTAACTGTTACATCTTATTTACTGTACCTGCAAACTATACAAATAAATTTTTACTTACTTACTAAAGAGAGCAGCCTCCATGTGGCACCGTATCCGAGCAAGCTTCAACAGCATTCTGAAATTAATAGCGGACCGGTGAGATGGTCCTTTTCTTTGACTCTGGATCGCACTCCATGTGTCCATTTGATGTCGTGTTTTATTTTTTGGTTTACTAACACAGTTCCTAAGTACTTACTGATACAAATATGGATGATTCCATAATGGATAGTCTGAAATAAAGTTAATAAGTTAATAAATTAATAATAAGTACAATAGGGTAGTTTCCTAGGTAAAAAAAATAAAATTTTATTTAGTCCGTCTTTCAGATAATAAAAAAATATTAGACACGTATTTTTTGCTTTATCATATTAATAAAAAATAACTTAGAAAACACGCATTAAAGTTGGGGAGTTGGGGCTCGCCACGTCACAACGCAGTATTAAATCTAGCAAGGCGTGAAGTCATGCCACATTTTAACTCAATGTATCGCCGTAATCTTTTGATTACGTCAAAAAATAAAAAATACGTGTCCAATATTTTTTTATTTTCTGAAAGACGGACTAAAAAAAAAAAATTTGGACACAGGCCTATTGCATAGTAATACGTTCCCACTGCTGTGATACAGTCCTCCATTCTATGAGAGAATTACAACTGACTACCCCATAATAGTCCATGGAATTTCATTGTTATCATTTTTGTTCCTTGCATCATCATCATTATTCAGCGGAAAGACATCCATTGCTGACCACTTTTGTCCCCCAAGCATTGCTAACATCAACCGGTACTGAGCTTACCGCACTATACTTCTGACTTCATACATACTTACTTCTGAACATGACGTTAGTACTTCTTACCAAGCTTATTTAACTTTTGATGAAACACCATTTTGAACAAGAAACAAAAGCTAAATAGAGTAAAGCCTAATATTAGTCTCCACATTTGTAAACACAAGTCGACTCATGTCAGACTTTTGTAAGCCTTAATACTTTAATACATGTAGCACGAATTTTCTCCAGGGTTATTTGCGCTCTGAAAATCGTGTTCTGTACGAAACATTGTTTGTTTATTAAATATTAGGATGCTTAATTTTTGAAACTTTGTCTTTTAATGTGAACAATGTTCTTTTCGAAACAGAATACATTATAATATTATCCGCAGAAAAAGCTGTTTTATATTTACAAAAGCTTCATCATTGGCTTTTTCTGTCAACCTAAACCTAAGAAACCTACTGTCCCACTGAAAGAAAAGAAGCAAGAATACTGGTCTTCCCATATTTTTGATACCTCTCTGACAGTTTTTCTTTTAACGTCTTTTATTCTTTGTGGCAAATCAAATTACTTAAATCTGGTTTCTGGAACGAAAATGATCGACGTCTGAAAATTAAACGCAAGTCAAGTGATCCGATTGGCAGATAGACAATTATTGACAATTTATCAGCAAATTTTTGTGTTGATTTTCGTTCCAGAAACGGAGCGTAAGTTTCAACTACTACCACCTACTAAAACGAATTCATTGCCGATTCTCGATTTACGATTCCACGCCTAAGAAAAATCGAACAGCTGATCCACTTGCCAGCCCTATGTCACAAACAAAATCGCTTGATCCGCATCTCAACGACTTACTAATGTTACGTATACGAAATCCTTGTCAGCAACACAGTTGGACGTTCCCAACCGGCCAGCTGTCCCGGAAGCGAGTAGAAGGTTACTTGGATCGGCTATATATTCGTTGCACTGTATGCTCGCGCGCAGTACTGCCTTGCGCTTGCGTTGATTCTGTGACCGTGAAACTTATTGTAAGTGTAGTGTGTGTTCGTTTTTTGTGCTGTGTGTGTGCGTTTTGATTTGGATTTGTTTTGGTTATTCTGGTTTTGGTATGTAGGGCGTTATACGTATGATAGCTTTGAAGGTGATCAAAAATGATAAGTTTAAAATAAAACAACCGACTTCCAAAAAAGTACTACAATGTGAAAAATAACTTTAATTTCGGAAGTTTGTGTCTTTGGTTTTGAATTTTTGTTTTTAGCCACCGACTTCCGAAATTTTAGGAACTTTTCACATTGTAGTTTTTTTTTAGAAGTCGGCTGTATTTTTTTTTGTAAAAAAAAACATTTTTTTCTTTTGGCACCTATCCAAACAAATTCGAATACCACTACCTGCTTATCATATCTGCAACTTATCATATCAGCCACATACTAAGTGGGAAAAAAACGTATTATTGAAGCTAACTCAAAACCTATCCAAGCAAAGTTAATAAAATTTTTATAGGACCACCTCGAGAGCATACCCTTTCAAACAAAAATATAATTTCAAAATCGGTCCTCAATTGACGGAGAAATCGGTGGACAACTGGACATACATAAAAAATAAAAATAAACACATATGATACGAACATAGAACCACCTCCTTTTTGGAAGTCGGTTAAAAAGTACTCCTACTGAACAACAGGAATAACTAATTAAAACTATATCGGTATAACGTAACAAAGACCTACTTACTCAAGCAGACGTATTATTTATAACATATAGAAATAAAGTGGAAATATTTAAGAAGTAGTATTACCAGAAGATTTAAATAATATAAACACTCTTCAAATAAGCGCTCTTCCTCCTCTCTCCTACTATGCTGTGCCCAACAGGGTCTATAATTGTTTCCATAATTTTAAGCCTACCAACTGTTTTACCAACATTATAGAATGCAATAAAGAATTGAGAATTGAGAATTGAAAGTGAATAAAAACACTTTTACCCGTCTAAAGTATACGCTTGCTCTGTATATAAGCTCCTTATAAGGTCTACCCTATCTTATTTTGTTGCATGAGTAATCACGCCTAAACGTGAACAGAAAAGAAACGTGTTATTAATTCAATTTTATTTATTTATTCAGTAATATATAATCCAGCATGAAAAATAAGTATTAGATGTACAAACTTGTAAGAATACATGAAATTCAATTTAAATTAGAAAATAAAATAGTACCATGCGAACATAAAATAAAAAACCATATGTATGTCAATAAATTAATAGCAATACAATAATCAAAAAATAAAAGTAATATGAACACGGAACACAATATAACACCATTATATGACAGTTTTGAGAGCAATAAGACCGTTACAATTACAAATCATCTAATGGGTAGAGACATCTTTCTAACAGCACGCTCAGCATGACCACAATAGAAATGGGTTTTGTCGACGGAAGAATAGACTAAATGACAGATAAACAATCACTATCTGTCATTTTGTCATTCTAACGTCGACAAAACCCGTAGAAAACCCGTTACTATGGTTGTCATGCTACGCGGGCTGGAATGCCTTGAGCCTTGCCTTAAATAAGCCCGTGTACAGTATGCTTTTTAACTGAAGCGGTAATTTATTAGTTACTTTTTTAACCGACTTCCAAAAAGGAGGAGGTTATATGTTCGTAGAGTGTTTGTTTTTTTTTTATGTATATCCGCCGATTTCTCCGTCATTTGTGGACCGTCATTTGTGAAAATTCTTTTTTTTTGTTTGAAAGGGTATGCTCTGAAATTGGTCCCATATAAATTTTATTAACTTTTCTTGGGTGGTTTTTGAGTTAGCTACAATAAATAATACGTATTTTTTTCTCACTTGCTATGTAGATGATAAGTTCCTGTCACTGGTAGCAGGTAGTGGTATTCGAATGTGTGTGCGGTAGGTACCACAGCTAAAAAGTGAAAAATAAAACTTTTTACAAAAAAAAAACACTACAAAGTGAAAAATAACTTTAATTTCGGAAGTCAGTGGCAAAAAACTAAAATACAAAACCAAAGACACCGACTTCCGAAATTAAAGTTATTTTTTACTTTGTCGTGTTTTTTTGGAAGTCGGTTGTTTTTTTGTAAAAAGGTTTTATGTAAGATATGTTTGGATCATACAAAAAGATAACTATATGTTTTTCATCTTATAAAATATTAGTTCATTACTGAATCATCCTGGATTATCGAGAGTACTTCAAGGGTGACTAATAGGACCCTTGTTTGTACTTTGTCAGTTCAAGTTTGTCTGAAATTCTGAATTATTAACTTGTTCAAGTTCTGGATAACCGCCCACGCGTGCCTTCTTGTTTATCTTATTGATAAAGATAGGCACCTACAATACTTAAATACAAAAGTTATGTTGATTTAATTATTCTCAGAAATTGCAAATTTTTTGGGCAAATGTCTTCTGACTTGTGCTTGCTTGGATAGAGTGTGCCTTAATTGTCTTGTAAAGACTCTGTGTAAGCTATTTGTACTGTGTACATAATTAGGATCAGTTTAAATACTCATAAGTAACGCTCCTAAGGCATAGAATAGGAAATAAATGACAGATTATGTAGAAGGTTACAAGTTTAGTTCGAAGAAATGTATTCGAAGGAAACAGACGTTTGTGAATGATTATTTAACTAAGGTTTTTAAATACACCAATTTTTTATAATAATACATTTTTAATTTCAAACAACATGAAAAAGTTCAAGGTGATAATGTCCGGGAAATATTCTGTCAATAATTAGTGACCCGTCCCTGTTTCCCACAGGTGTAATTGTGACATGTCAAAACAGCGAGATTTTGTGTACCTATCTTCAGGAATGAAAAATTATGGGGTGGAAACCGCATCAAAGTCCATGGTGTAGTTTAGAAGATTTAAGCGATTATACAGACCGATTTGGTTTGATACTATTTATAAACAGGGTTATTGGTTATACGTCGACAATCCGTTAAGGGGATGTAGGAGAGGTCATTTGTAACCAAATTACCTCTGATGACCCCTACGCCAATGTCAAAAAATTTCGAGTAATTTGACATTTTATATTTTAAAATGTATGAAATAAAAATATAAAATGTAACCAATAACCCTGATATACAGGGTTAATGGTTATACGTCGGCAATCCATTAAGGGGATGTAAGAGAGGTCATTTACAACTTAATGACGCCTTTTGACTCCTATGCAAATGTTAAAAAAATTCAAGTCATTTGACATTTTATATTTTTATTGTATAAGTTTTTGACCTTATTGGTGATGTTCTTCAGAAAGGCCAGGTGCGTAGTACTCACAACCGGCGTGCGTGTATGACCTGCACGCGTAGCATGACCACCGGAGAAACGAGTTTTGTCGACGGAAGAATAGACAAAATGACAGATAAACAATCACAATCTGTCATTTTGTCTATTCTTCCGTCGACAAAACTCGTTTCTACGGTGGTCATGCTACGCGTGCAGATGTATGAACGTAAACGAGGCAAAAGGAGTATGTAAGGATCGTAGCAGGTGGCGTTCTGTAGTTTCTGCCTACCCCCATGGGAAGAAGGCGTGAGTTTATGTATGTATGTAAGTTTTAAAATATTAAATGTCAAATTACTCGAAAATGGTTGACATTGACATAGGGGTCATCGGGGTAATTTGGTTGCAAATGACCTCTCCTACATCCCCTAACGGATTGCCGACGTATAACCATTAACCCTGCATGAAGATATAGAAGCTATTTCCAGAAATATCATCACTATTATTGGTAGCCTTTATTACTGAGAATAAAATTAGATAAGACAAGAACAATGGTACTTTTTATTTCTAAAGAAATATCTATACAATTCAAAGGTTATTTAATGAATATGCATTGGTATAATACATATGTGCCTACACGATTTTAAATCAGTTCTGTCTGTCGATACGAAAGTCCAGGACATATTAATCGATTTTATTAGTTATGTGTACGTATGACTTCGAATGTCTCATCAATGTTTATGTAACTATTCATCAAAACCAACGACCAGGGAATCAAAGACAAGTTTATAAATAGACTTAGTTAACTGATCAAAACAAATCGCACACGACACCACAGCCTTATACGTTATGTATCTGTACTAAGCCTTGTTTCTTCAACCACTGAATAATTATTCTCTTTCAGATCAAAATGCGTTTCCTCATCATAACCGCCGCCATTTTGGCGTTGGCTCAGGCCAGACCTGGCCTATTCTTCGCTCAAACATACCAACCTCTTGGAGTGGAGTACGTATCACCAGGCCTCGCCGCCGTCCACCCTCACCCAGCAGTGGAATTGAACGCTGCCAGTGAAGCTCAACTACCAAGAGGACTTTTGAAGTCCAGGGACTTTTATGATAACCCACATGTTGCTGCTGGTCTTGCTAAGGAGTCCTGGTTTACCAATAAAGAGATGCAGGTCGTTGAAAGGGAAGCTGAGAAGATTCCCCGTGAGAGTATTTACCATATTGTGAAGAATGCCGGATTTTTGGATAGGCATTAATTTGGAGAAGAATTTTTGTGTTGTGAATAGTGATATTATGTAGATGAAAGATGGGTTGAATGTGTTTGAAAAGGAATTTTTTGTAAATATTTTTGTAAAAATTTAGAAGGTAAAATTTATGGTACAATATAATTTTAAATAGTAGGATATGTCGCCACCTTGTATATTTTAAGTAGAACAAAATGTAGAGTAATAAATTAGGTTTAGAGTAAACTAAAATATTCTAAGTCATAAATAGTAGAATATTAAAATTATGTAATTTCTAACATGTTTATTTATATTCCAATTAATTATGTTAATAATTGTGATTGAATGTTAAGGTAAACCGGTTTGGCCTGACGGCTTTAATTTCAATAATAATAAGATAGTTTAAGAATGTCAATGAAAATCTGTGATCTCGAACAATAAGTACAAAAGTAAGTTATTGTTCAATGTTTTTTGTAAATTATTAGAAATATTGTTATTATTAAAAAATATTTTTGATTATAAAAGGTTTGTTTTAAATGGAATTAATGTTACAATCTGCGCTGTAAAGCGGTTTCTTGAAACTTCTTCCTCGTTTGCATGTTACCCAGCATTCGTGTGCAGGTTTCTGGGTGTAGTCTGAAAAAAATATTGAACTTTAAAAAAAAAAATTAAGTATCCGAAATCACTGGATGAACAAAATTGCGACATAAGAAATAAAGGGCATAATTTTTGATTTTTTATTCGCAGATATATTTTTTTTTTACAAGATACCTCTGCCAAACTGCACAGCAGTTTGTTGGCAGACGTAGCTCCTTTTTTAGTACATGTAAACATAGTTATAACACTTCTTCACCTATAGGTACATACGCTAAACTATTCAAGCAATTCTTAAATGAAACAGAAATAAACACACAAGATTTTTAAATATTCACTACATTTAGGCTTTGACAAAACATATTTAAGAGGTACTTATGTATTTTATTTTTATATATGGGGTCTGAATTGAGCACTGGTATCATTGCACTTACCTATGTGATTTATTTTATCACCACTGCTCTCAAAACGGTGAAGAAAAACACGGTGAGGAAACCGTAACCCACACTGGGCCCGTGTTGTTGGTTACGGCCCGGTCCGTCTCACAGAGAGGAGTCATTGTTGAGTCCCAGCAATAGGAACATTATAGGCTGATTATGTCATCGTTACACAGCCCTATTACATAGGACTTAAACATAACTGACGAAATGTGGGTGTACTGTAGGTACACCTCTGTCCAACCCTTCGGGTAAACAAGGCGTGATGTTATGTAAGAAAATAATTATATCACTTCGGTTATAATCTTTTAAAACTCTAAATACGTAGGTATTGCCCAATATAACATTCACAATATTGTTTAGTTATTACTAAATTTATTGCCAAAGACTGATCGGATGGAGACATAACAATAGCTTTTAATTTCATTTGCGTAAGATAGGTGAAATAGTTGCATTTGCATAATTTATAATAAAACCAATTTAAATCTTGTTATGCCATATTCTCACTGCTGGGACACAGGCCTCCTCTCTGTGAGAGGGAGTGGGCCGTAATCCACCACGCGGGCCCAGTGCGGGTTGGTAGATGTCACATAATCTTCGAAGTTTTAGTTTTAGGGCATGCCGGTTTCTTCACGATGTTTTCCTTCACCGTTTTGAGAGCAGTGGTGATGAAATAAGTTACACAAAGTAAAGCGCCTGTCGGGGTTCGAACCTACGACCTACAAACTCGTAAGTCGCTGCCATTACCACTGGGCTACCACTGCTCCAAATAGTCAAAAATCCTACGTAAGCGTACACCAATGGCGACAGATATTGTGCAACAAACAAGCAATCAAAATTTGAAAAAATTAATAGCAAAAAGGGAAAACAAAGGAATGCTGGGGATTACTGATGATTATCATTTAAACACAATGCATGACAAGGTCGGGCTCAATGATAACAGCCGCACGGGTTAATCGAAGATACGCTTGCTGCGGTCGGGGCTTGGGTGGGTGACCATCCATTACATTATCGAGACCCTTCCGTGCCTCGGAAAGCACATTAAGCCGTTGGTCCCGGCTGTCATTGGTGGATCTTTGACAGTCGTTACGGGTAGTCAGAATGCCAAAAGTCTTACAACCAGTCTGGCCAAGGGGTATCGTATTATCCAGTAACTGGGTTGTGGAGGTAAGATAGGCAGTCGCTCCATGTAAAATACTGGTATTCAGCAGCATCCTGGTAGACTTCAAGCCGACCCCAGTATAGTTTGGAAAAGGTTAGGCAGATTTATTGACATGAACATTTTTTTTTTTTAACAAATCTCGGGACCGTGGATCCCGGTCCTTTGGAAGTACGGTCAAGATCCCTACCAGCATCTTACTGGAATACTTCCTTCCTCCGAGCACGTTTGCTCTTGCGAATCTCCACTCAGGCCGGCCAATTAAGGCAAGAATGAGGTGGGAGCTCCGTTCCTCGTCAGTATTCACTCCAGCTGACCAATAAAGGCAAGCCAGAGGTGAGGAATAAGACTTCTCCCGGGAGATAGGGTCCATGGGGTCGCTACTGCCCAACAGCTCGCCACATGCTGCCCTGCGGGTTTTGTATCTCTCTTGGTCTGGCTCCTCATCCCAGACCTGTTCCGGCAAAGTAAACTCTACCGGTACAGGCCTAGAGTTTGGAGCGCGCAAGTCCCACCACGACGTCAACGTAGAGATACGGCGGTGGGGGGCATGAACATATTATTAAATTGTTCCACCGAACCGCACTTATCAAAATTTTGTTTCAGTGTGGTTAGTGGAAGTGCTTAGGTGCGGTTCGGACAAGTGCTGTTGAAATCAGTGCTCCGAGTGGAATACCCAAAAAAAACGGGGATTACTACGGGGATATTGTTCAAAACTTTCGTTTGAACTTGTATATGTTAGTCACAATGAGATCAAATATTCAACTTAGACATCAATGATCAAAAATTCTTCGAATTCTCTCCGAAAGGTTAAATTCCTACATCAAACACATACAAAAATTCCGCGAATTTCTGAACGTTCAGTATACACACCTACTTTTATTCTTTTATATACGTGAAGCGTCGGTTTTACTTAAACAACAGTATTGGGTGACTAGCGTGGGTGCCTAGTACCACTTCAGTAGAACTCAAAAGGGCTTAGATTTATGTGGATTTTCTTTTATTTCTTTGTTGTGCTGAGGGTCTACCTAAGCTGGATGGTTAAGAGGTGCTTCAATTGAAATTGATATCTAATGGGATGGTTCTATACTCCGTTTGAAATAAGATTAGACATTTAAACAAACCTTTTTTACAGTCCGTTCAACCGATTTTGACTTCTATTGCGTAGGCATAAGGATGGCATTAAAGCAAAAAAAGTGGTTACAAACCAACTGTTTACTGCAGCTGCCATTTGTCATGCCACCAATGCAATAGAAGTCAAAATCGGTTGAACGGACTGTAAAAAAGGTTTAGTTAAATGTCTAATCTTATTTCAAATGGAGTATAGCTAAAGTAAATTTAATGCACCCAAGGAAATACGCTGAAGCTTCGACCAGACTTTATTTTATTTATTTTAGTTTTTTTATACATACTTCATTGACATAATCTTTTCATTATTTGACATTATATACCTACAATTTCCTTCTTTTTTTTTAAATCAAATTAGATTTGTTACAGCTGTAGTGGCAATAATGTCATTTGGTTTAAATAGGTCCTTATTTTTATTATTTTGTTTATTTTTGTACAGATTCTTTTCTTTTAGATTTTGTTAATATGAGAACGTTGTAGGCTGTAGAGTTGTGGACCATTTTCTATTTTACTAAGTACCTGGTACTTGATGATAGGCCTACACTGTCCTCCCATACCATTAACACTGTTACCTATTTGAAAAAATTGTAAAAACCATTTATTTTGAAAAGAGTAACCATGGAGTTTCTTGCCGGCTCTTTTCCATAGGAAGCGACCAATTGGAACCATGCACCTAGCTTCTGACGTTTCATAAGTGCCCTTGTAGGTTTATGTGAAGTAAAATAATTTGAATTTGAAAACTTATGCAAACAAACAAATCGTTGTGAAACGGGAGCGTCAGTCCCGCATCAGGTGATGTAAATACCGCTGGCTGTTGTTTGATGTAGGGTCATCATGCACACCTACGTGTTGGTAATAAGGTAAGATAGTCTCAGCAGAGCGAAACGCCCACGTCTCATGTACCATTATGTGGCGTGGTCGTTGTAGTCCTGCATGGTGCGCACTATAATGCGTTGGTGACAAGATGAGATAGTCTCAGCAGAGCGAAACGCCCACGTCTCATGTACCATTATGTAGCGTGGTCGTTGTAGTCTTGCATGGTGCGCACTATGAGTTTCACATAGTCGACGCTTCCAGTTTAGCCGAGTCTACAAAACTTCATTCACGTGGTTCGTGGTTTCATCCCCTATACAACCTTCAAAGTCACATGTCCAAAAATCCTTTCTAAATAGGTTGACTTACGTCATAAAACGTATATAAGCCGTTTGGTCTGGGTCAACAACGTTCATAACAAGATGTAGACAATATTGTCTGTTATAGTGCCAAAACACCACTTAATATTTCACTTGGCACAAACATAGTGGGTGGACGGAAGACAAAAAAAACCAGTTTGTTCTATTTGTAGAAATGGCCATATTATCTGGCCACAATTTGACATTTCCAAAAGTTTTTGTGCTCCTCTATAATATTAGGTATTTGATGACTAAGCTACCTAGGAAACCTCACCGCAGTACTAAACGGGCCTTTTAAAAATAGGTTTATAATTTTTCAATTAGATGCTAACTATTTTTACCCACGACGGAACGGAGACGGTATATGCGTTTGAGGTGAGAGGATGTTTGTGCAAATCCATGTTGCCATTTTTCTCCAAAACTACTAGTCCGATTTCGACGCAGTTTTCAGTTATGGGTTCGAGTTTGATTGGTGCATGTTCTTAGTTAGGTATTACGGTGACAATTCCCCAGGGGGCGCTGCAGCAAACATTTATTTGTGCAAAACTTTTATCCTTTTTACCCGACTGCCCCAGAAGGAGGGTAATGTTTTTCGAGAGTATGTATGTATGTATGTATGTTTGTATGTATGTATGTCTATTTCTTTGGCACGCTCTGTAGCCTAAACGGCTTGATGGATTTTAACATGTGAGGTGTCGTTAGATTCGTATTAATTGTGGGAGTGTCATAGGCTATATAATATTTATATATTGCATCTGCAAATAGAAAAAAAGGGAGGGGTAGGTTTAAAAAAAACATTATTGGTATCAAATAAAAGCTAATATCTAATCTAAATATATAAAAACGAAAGGTCACTCACTCACTCACTCACTCATTCACTCACTCAGTCATCAAGAAAAATCGAAAACCGCTTGACGTATGACGATAAAATTTGGTAGGAAGGTAGTTTATAGTTAGTAGACGTCCGCTAAGAACGGATTTTTGGAAATTCGATCTTTAAGAGGGTGAAAAGGGGGGATTTTGTTTGTATGAAAAATCTTATTCCTTGAGTTAATAAACTTGAAACATAGCCGAATACTTATCTATGTAAATTATAAAGTTTGCCACTTTTAGTTTTTCTAAAGCACACCCCTTAAAGGAGGATTGGGGTATCAAAGTTTGTATGGAAGAATTTTAACGAGCGGTCTAATTAACTCGAAACTCAGTATTTATAATTAAAACTGAAAATAAATAAAAACGTATATCAGGGTTTTTTGAAAATCTACCCCTAATGGGGTGAAATGGGGTATTAATTTTTACAATGGAGGATTTTACTGTGTAGCTTAATTAACTTAAAAATTGGTTTAAATAAACTTTATAGTCAAATAATGGAAACGTCACAATAGATTTTCAAAAATTATTATCACGCTATTTGCTATGGGGGATGAGCAATATAGCATTATGTTCGTGTTCTCATATATAATAGTTTACCGCAAATTGTAAAAAGACTAGCCAAAAGGTAAGAATATTGCAGATAGTTACGGATTTAACCTTTTGTACTCTTATGGAGCTAAGCAGTCAATCATAGCATATACAGGGTGGATTTTGAGATGGAGCAATAAGGGCAGGTACCTTAACCGTTGTCGCTACAAGAAAACGGTCTTAGGAGACTGTCCTTAACATTTTGAAACATTTTGATCTGCATTCACAGATTTTGAAAAAAAATTACAGTCAGTAAGAAAATGGCCAATTTTCACAAAAACTTTTTTGATGCCTGTCGATCCTATTTCTTATTATTTATTATTAGGATCAAAAAACTATATTGGGCCAACTGAGGTTTAAGTACGAGAAAAGTCAGAAATTGAAAAATAACTCCCATACATTTCGTAGGAAATGAGAGGAGATAGAAGACAATACAAGTAAACCTTTGTATGTTGAAAAATATTTTTAATGAGGTACTTACTATTATTCAAATGAATACAATATACTATGCAACAGTTGAATTATTCAAATACTTCACTGGGCTGAATAAGGACCGAATGTAGCAGATAGTTACAGATTTAACTTTTAAATGATTATCAATCCGCTATACTTTTATGCAGCTAAGCAGTCAATCATCAATTCATCCATCTATACTGATATTATAAATTCGAAAGTAACTCTGTCTGTCTGTCTGTCTGTATGTTACCTTTTCACGCCTAAACCACTGACCGGGTTTCGATAAAATTTGGCAAGGAGATAGATGGCATCCCGGAGAAGGACATAAGCAAATTTTTGTCTCAAAAATAAACCTAAGGGGATGAAAGTTTGTATGGGAAACCTATCATTTCTTAAGTTAGGGCTATGAAAATTTAAATTTGTGCTTTTGGTAACAAATCAAGAATGACGTATTTCAGCGTTTTTCAAAAATTATCCCTCAAGAGGGTAAAATAGGGGATGATATTAAAATTCACATGTAATATTGTTTTTTTGTCTTCTTTTCAAGAGATTTTTGGGATTGGAAATATAGTCATAGTCCGTATCTTGGATTAAAATTTAGTCTTTATTAAAAGTTATTACAATTTAAATTCATAAACTAACTTTTTAAACATGCAGGTCCTGTATTAATATGTTCAATGGCGGCAAGAGTAGGTACTACAAATCAATAGTGACAATAATAGTAAAACGAACAATTTGTATTTGAAGAAAGGCATTTAGAATCATATAAACTTAATTAGAATCATATAAAATTTGTTAAAAAAACCGGTCAAGTGTGAGTAGGACTTGTGCCCTGAGGGTCCCGTTTCAAAGCTGTGCCTGCTCGGCTGCCCGAATTTCCAAATTTGGATTGAAGGACAAAATTAAAATGAATAACAACATATTATGTTGTAATGTGTTAATGTTAATGTTGTTCTTTTTCAATTGAAAAAGAACTTTTATTAGAGTAATTAAATATAGACTAAATGTTACTTCAAGACACGGCCTTTGAATTTTTAATCTCAGATTGCAGAAAAAACTTAACTTTGCCGTTCATTATAGAACTATAAATTACCAATTTTCGGATTATCCTCTTTACTTGACCTTACTTCTCGCCAAACTTCATGCTGCTGGACCAACGGGAAGTACCAAATAGACTGGTTTATTTGCGAGTGTCAAAATATGCGGCATAAATGGCTATATTTTTTATATCGTTAACTTTTTTTTTGGGTGGGAAATTATCAAATAACTTCTCTCGCTCTGGGCGGAGCGGGAGAGCGTGTTAGGCTTATACTGACAAAAACCCACCCGTGTTCCTTCAGTTGCCTGTGTGTTGCCAGGGGCCACGGTAACCCTTTCGGACTTTCCCGCGACCCTGGCAGGCATCGGCCCTAGCGTACCATGGCTTGGACCAGGGCCGGACGCGAAAAATCACCACCACCGATCGTCTCCACGAGGACATGGCGGTGCCCCGCCCAAGCCGGGCAGACCTCCACCGTATGCTCCACCGTGTCCTCCGGGCGATCCACACAATGGTCTCACCCGGGCGTTTCCTCCCACCTTATCCGAAACAGGAATCTCTCGAAACACCCGTGTCCGGTGAGAACCTGCGTCAGGTGGAAGGTATGGACGCTGTGGCGCCTCTCTAGCCACTCTTCAATGAGGGAACTTATAGCCACAGTTTTGGCGTACTCATTATTGCGTTGACTTGGAAATTTGATTTTCGTTACACTTCCAACAGACCGTAGATCTAAGTTTTTAATATCTATTTCAACTTGATGCCTCCACGCGTTCCTGAGAAAAAGGGTCTTGACAGACACTGAAGTCATCCTTTAAGGGCTTTAATGTTTCATTTTGAGGTACGGAACCCTAAAACAGATTTATTTATTATCAGCCTGTTACCTTTTCATGCCGTAACGGCTAAACGGATTTAGATGATAGGCATACGGATAGGCCATGACCTGGGTTAGGAAATTGGATACTCTGAATCCCAGTAGCACGTTCCTGTGGAATATTTTCCGACATCCACGCGGGCGAAGCCGCGGGCAAAAGCTAGTTATTTTAATAAAACTAAAAAGCTTGAAATAAAAAAAGTTATTTAAAAACAAAAAACCCGACTGCAAAAACACATAACTGAAAAGAGAAAAACAAGCATTATAATCTATAGAATTTTGGTATTGCAGGCGGGACAAACCAAAAACCTGAAATGATGGTGTAAATTTTGTTTGTCCCGCCTGCAATACCAAAATTCTATAGATTATAATGCTTGTTTTTCTCTTTTCAGTTATGTGTTTTTGCAGTCGGGTTTTTTGTTTTTAAATAACTTTTTTCAATTACTTTTTAACAGTCGTGGGTTTTTCAAAATATTTAATTTTGCTTTTTTGGTAAAATAATAAACCTACATTTATGCAGCCAAAACAGGATCATATGCATTAGGTAATTAAGAGCTCATTTCGACTAATTCACCATCAAAATAGCTTCTATTTTCGTTCAAACTTCAACCATTTTTAAACGAAGAAGCCGTAAACAAAGTAATCCTTAGTTCTTGCGATTAGAGAGTCAACTTTGCTCGAAAATACTAAGATTAGGGTATTAAAAGTCCACATGAATGGAGGTCTTAAATAAAAGCAGTTTCGTAAGTACAGTCGATCGCAGGTTCGTGATAACACTTTGACTTTAAACTGGCCTTCGGAGTTAGACGTTTCAATGGAATAAGAGGCCAGATTATACTGGTTTTGTTACCACTGAATCGCGGCCTACTGTACATTATAGAGGAGACTTGAATGTATGTAATTATGAGTTTATTGCCCCGTCGCGTCGTCTGGACTTTGAACACGTCACCGAAGTGCTGAAAATAGCAACGCCATTACTTAGGTAGACATGTTTTTGTCCTTTCAGTTAAGATTGGGGTAGATTTTGTATTGGTATTTTGTGCTTGAAATTTTAAATCGATATTGTTTTAGGTATGGACGTACCTACCTACGTAGACAGGTAGGTTTATCTCGCACTCATCTCGTACATATTCAAAGAACTTAGAGGAAAGATACATAACGCGGACATTTTAAGGCACATAGGTTTGTTTGTTCCGGACCGGTACGTGTGGTGACGACGTCAGCCCCGGCTGCTGGCGGAGCCGCGCGCTCTGACTAATCTTTTAAGTGAGGTGCCACTGACGCGTGCACTCCGCACTCTCAACCTCATAGCTAATGACATGGACCTATTCTATTGTTTTCTGAGTGAGTTCACAAAGAATGTATTATTTGTAATAAGTTACAAATAATTATAAGTTAATAATACGTTAGGATAAGATTAAGATAAGTATGCTATCGCAATAGGTTACCCTGGTTAATGAAAGATGTGAGTTGGAAATAAATAAATAAAATAAATTATACATTGTAACAGCGAACCAATTTTCACGCCACCCGCGCCGTCTTAAAACCTAGGCCAAATATTTTTTGATATTCGGTTAGCTCATGACCTTAAAGAGAGGCCATAAAGAATATGAACAAAAAAAGTAAAATAAAACTTCTTTTTTTTAAGTGATACGCTCATTCTTTAGGCACGTTGGGCATTTTTGAGATGGGACTAAACCATTGATTTCGCGACACTGTGACGACACCTCATTTTTGTAAACGCGATTGTGCTCTTTATTGTTAAATTACGGATCAATGTTCTATGCAAATATTTTACTTTAAAGATTTTGTAAACGCGATTGTGCTCTTTATTTATATTAAGTTACGGATCAATGTTCTGTGCAAGTATTTTTAATTTAAAGGTTTCGGGAGCATTTTTTTTTTTTTGTAAACGCGTTTGTGCTCTTTTATTTAGATAAGGTTACGGACCAATGTTCTATACAAGTATTTTTCTTCCACTAAGGCGATCTTGTTCAAGTTTTCACTTCTATTGGCACTCCCGGAGTGCCACTGTCTTTTTCTAGCTCGGATTGTAATGTAAACGTATTCTCTAACCTTGATTCTACTGAGAGCACCTATACATACCTGGAGATTGAAGACTGAAGATTTTGAAAAACTTTGTTAATGAATCTTTGAACTGAGGTGTCGCGAATGGTTATCCTTATTACATTTCTCGCGGTATTTTTGCGAGATATGTTTAAAGATGTATGATCGTTAACGAGGTAAAAGGAGTATGTAAGGATCGTAGCAGGTGGCGTTCTATAGTTTCTGCCTACCCCCATGGGAAAAAGGCGTGAGTTTATGTATGTTTATAGATATATCAAAAGCTGTCAAAATCAAACTACTTTTAGTTTATAATAATTATCTCGTTTGTTAGTCGTTAATACCAATAACACCAGCTTATGAAAAAAAAAAAACATTGGCACTCCGGGAGTGCCGACAGAAGTGAAAACTTGAAAAAAAAAATCGGCACCGCGGTAATCAACGCGTTGATGTCTTTAAGCCGACGTTCGTACGGACGTAATAAAATCGCGGCGGGATTTTATTGCGCATTGAATTTTCAGCTCTCGATGTTAAGCCGAGCGTTGAGAATCCAATGCGCTGGGATGCACTCTCGTCCCAGCGCGTTGAAAAAACACACTGTTGGATTTTCAACTCTCGGCGCTAAGTAGAGCGTTGAAAATCCAGTGCACGAAAAAAAATCGCCCCGATTTTATTACGTCCGTACCAACATGGGCTTACTCCACGCACCGCGGTAATAAACGCGTTGATATCTTTTTAATGGTCAAAAGCTGGAGTCGTTACAGTGTCGTGAAATCAATGGTTTAGTCCCATCTCAACAATGCAAAAACTTTTTTTTAGGTGAAAACTTCTTTAGGCGCTAAAGAAGTCTTCACCTAAAAAAAAGTTTTTTTAAAACATTTACTTTGTTTGCTTGTGGCTAAGTAATAACAGCTGCACGGGTCGATCGATCAGGTTAAGCTACGCTTGCCGCGGTTGGTCCGTGGATGGGTGACCATCTTTACATACCAAGTCCCCTCCGTGCCTCGGAAAGCACGTTAAGCCGTTGGTCCCGGCTGTCATTTGTAGATCTTTGACAGTCGTTACGGGTAGTTAGAAGCCCAAAAGTCTGACAACCAGTCTTACCAAGGGGTATCGTGTTACCTAGTCATTAGGTTGTGGAGGTCAGATAGGCAGTCGCTCCATGTAAAATACTGGTATTCAGCTGCATCCGGTTAGACTGGAAGCCGACCCCAACATAGTTGGGAAAAGGCTAGGCAGATGATGACTTTGTTATTCTTCATTTTTATACATGAGTTTCTCTCAAATATTGGCAAGCAAATATAGTTCATTACATTCATATTGATCTTACCTTTCTTGCTGTCACAATTGAACTCATGCATGTCACAGGTGTCGATGAAAGTTCTCATCTCCCCGCAGGAGTCGATGCCACATATCGGTACCTGGTCGTGGCGACAGATATCTGCTATCTTGCATTCCTCTGCCAACTAAAAACCATTAACATTAATTTTAAGTCAAAGTTTAAACATAGAAAACAGTTCCGTTATTAAAAGGCAACAAACATCTTTAATTTTTGCTGGCAGAAATAGTATGATACGCTCTTCATAAGATTCTAACAGCGCAAAAGTGGTTAGTGTAAAAATATGCAGAATTAGCCTATAATGATCAATATTTTTTCTTTCTGTAGGTCATCTCATAGCAAGCCTTTGAGGCCATGACTGTGTAACCGGGCAATCCCGTGGGTGCATTTTTTTTTTTTGGGTGGGAAATTATCAAATAACTTCTCCCGCTATGAGCGGAGCGGGAGGGCGTGTCAGACTCTTACTGACTAAAACCCACCCGTGTTCCTTCGGTTGCCCTATTGCCGGGGGCCACGATGTCCCTATCGGTTTTCTTCGAACCCCCGGCAGGCATTGGCCCTAGCGGACCCCGTCCATTCTGCTGACATCTCTTTGAGGCGCGCGTGGAACACAACGCGCCGTCGACCCGGGCTTGGTCCTTATCGGACGGCGAGCTACCCATTGCTCACCGTCCGCAAGCCCGCGCCTACGGTGGCCGGAAATCGGCTCGCGGTTCCCGCGTCTCCTCCTATCCTGTGGGTGCCTTAAGCTGCTACACTCAAAGCCTCCAGCCAGGGTCTTACAAACTAAACTAAACTTATAAACAGGAGTGGTACGGTGTTTGTTGTGGCTGCGCCGCGATCGGCCTTTCTTGCCCTCAACCAGCGAGTACACCCGAATAATTAACTTTTTTGAACGGGCAAAAACATTGGGTGTGAGGAAAACTGTCAAATTGTGTTGTCGTTGATCGAGCCCCAAAATAATTCGCAAGTAACTTCCGCCGAATCTTCGGATTTCGTGTTTAGGGAGTAGACTTGCTATAGTTCGTAGTTTTAGCGTTCGAAAATATTCTATGCTACCAACCTGATATATATTACTTTCCTCTATGCTACCAACGCACTTGACTATGATTTGACGGCGATGACTTATTTTTTTTTCTATCAAAAAACAAGACATCGATCAATACGTCAAATTCAAATTTAAAAACCAGCCAAGCGCGTGGACCACGCACAATTAAAGGTTCCGTAGTTGGGATCAATTTATCCCAAGAACAAACTTTAACATTGTACTTGAAAAACATGTTCTCCCATACATTCCAACTGCAAATGTAAGTTGGCATATTATTACTCGTTAACTTGTAAAGCATACATAGTTGTGATAGTTTTCCTTTTAACTTCGTTATATATTATAGGTGATGTTTTTCACATATCCAAAACAACCATTTCGCTGGCAGGGGGGACAACACTTGACTGCCGGGGTTGCGAAGAAATCCGAATGGGAGATCGTGGCCCCTGCAACATGACAACTGAAGGAACACGGGTGGGTTTTAGTCAGTAAGAGTCTGCTCCGCCGAGAGCGGGAGAAGTTATTTGATAATTTTCGACCCAAAAAAAAGGGGAGACAACACTTTAAATCTTAATATTTCGCAAAAGGAATATTGAGTCAAAAAAATAGTTTTCACACACCCACACGATACCCCATAACATAGGAAATCATCCCCACTTTACGTGTAGGAAGGAGAGATACCCTAAAAACATTTTTATCATGATATTATTTTACCACTTTGTCGGCCGGCGTGTTTAATGTATAGGTACCCATGCCAAAATACAAATAACTTCTATAACTAAGATTCTCTGAGCTAAGCCGCGGATAGACAGACAGACAGTCAGATGGACATAGTGAAACTATATTGGTTCCTTATTGACTATAGAACCATAACAACCAGGAAAATTATGAATAAAAATTTGTAAGCCAGCTAGAAAAATTAACTAATAGGTTTGAATCAATAGTGAGCAATTTACTACATTTTGAGAAGCTATTCTGCTCATCATGCCGAAGATCCTTTTTTTTTTGAGACTATCATAGAGTAACTTTTCAAATAAAATAAAAAACCATTGAAATCGGATCTCATAAGGCGGAGATATCCAGTAGCTCCCCTTTTTGCCCCATTTTGGAGGAAGTAGCCCTCCAATCAAAAATCCCCGACGACTAAAAATTACAAAAAAATCATTAAACCTGTACACCAAATTTCGTCCAGATCGGTTGTAAAATACGACCTGTAGACGAGTACGTACAAACTGACACACGAAAGCAAATTTGGCCAGACCTGATCCAGAGACGCTTCGCTCGCTACGCTCTCTCGGTTAATTATTCTAAGTCTGTAAGTTTTTAAATTGTGTAAATAATTATTATCTTGAAAAAAGTTAATAAAAAGTACTATAAAGTGGTATTAAAATCCATATTCATAAATGAATGTTGGTTTTTACAGAAACTGTGATTTGTTTACATATTTGGTTAACCTTTACCAATTTGACCTTTTCGTTGTCGTCGGCCATAAGTGACATAAATATGGTAATGGATGTTCAATGTGGTATTGAAAAGAGATTAGTACTTTACGTAAGTAATGGGTGCCTATTTTTGGAATCTTAATTCTCATATTCATTCTTTATTATACATACAACATGTAAAAAAATCCTGTCGGCTCTGTAAAGGGTGTTGTTCTTGTTAGGTATCGCACTGAGAGTCTATTTATGTGAACGGCACGGTTGGCGCAGTGGTTAAGCGATTGACTGCTGTGCTGCGTGTCGCGGGTTCGATTCCCGCACGGAACAAATATTTGTATGACCTACAAGCAGTTGTTCCGGGTCTGGCTGTTTGTGTATGTGAGTTTAAATGTTTGTAATGGCACCCACGATACAGGAGAAATACCTAGTGTGGGGCAAAGTTAAAAAAAAAAAAAACTTTTAGGAAAAAAAAAATCGCCACTTTTTATATATGGGGTTTGCTGGGTTTTTACCATATATACCTTTCAACTGTCATTAATGAGACACAATAGAATTTTAATTGTTATCCACCTCAATGAGGCGTCGTAACAGATAATGAGTTATCTAATTATCAGTCTGGTTTTTAGTTTTTCTAGTTTTCTATTATTCTTTCTTTTTTTCTAGTTATTAATACACGGGGCGCGGGCGGCCGTCGTTTAGTGGGTGTCTAAAAGTCATAATTTATGACCCTGTTAAAAATTTGCTAATTTTTCATGGATTTGGGGTAATTTTGGTACAAAAAATGTGAATTTTAAATAGCAATAACTTTTTATTTTCAATAATAATATTTTTTTTATTACTTTTGGTAATGTTATTGCAGTACCTTTTTTTGCGTGGGAAATTATCAAATAATTTCTACCGCTCTGGGCGGAGCGGGAGGGCGAGTCAGACTCTTACTGACTAAAACCCACCCGTGTTCCTTCGGTTGCCCTGTTGCCGGGGGCCACGATTTCATTTTCGAACCATATTCGCAGCCCCGGCAGGCATTGGCCCTAGCGGACCCCGTCAATTCTGCTGACATCTCTTTGAGGCGCGCGTGGAACACAACGCGCCGTCGACCCAGGCTTGGTCCTTATCGGCTGGCGAGCTACCCATTGCTCACCGTCCGCAAGCCCGCGCCTACGGTGGCCGGAAATCGGATCGCAATTCCCGCCCCGGGCGTCTCCTCCTGCGGCGGTTAGGGGCGTGCTTTGGGATCGGACAGGGTTTTTTTTAACATATTATATAAAGAAATATCGATGGTTTGTTAATTCTTAAAAACCATGCGCAAGAAGCAGGACAAGCAGGGGCGGGTCGCTAGTACAGAATAACTAGTAGTCAGTGGCGTAGCTACCGCCGTATCTGCCGTATCAATTATATGGGGTCCCCGGTCCACGGGGGCCCCCGACGTGCGTAAGTAAAAATTAATACTATAAAACTTCCCAAATTCATCATCAGCTATAAATGATTGAATAAATCAGTTTGCCGAAAAAAGGCAACGAGAGTGTAGGTATATGTAGTTTGAATTGTTGGTAAACATTTTGGAAAAAGTGACAGAAGATAATTATGATGAATAAATATTTCTTTTAATTTTATGCAAACATTTTTTTTTATTTTGTGAGAAATCTTTACCCTTCATAAGGGCCCCCAAACAAATTTTTATACGGGGCCCCGCCAAGGCACGCTACGACACTGCTAGTAGTCCTATGATTGTTCTTAAATGCAATTTATTTACAAAAGTTACAGATAAGTACTTACTTTTGCTCCATCCACATGAGCATAAATATCATTTACGAAAGTCAGAACAATAATAATTAAGAGAACAAAAATATATTGAAACATTCTAAAACACACAGTTTCTATGAAAAACCATTTTATTCACATGAGTTTTCGGAATTCGCTTATGAGTTTGGGTTCAAAAATATGAAAACGAAATTCTATTTAATAAAACTCCTGAACATTTTATAGAGCTATAGAAAAGGCAATAAAATGTTCGAAAAGTTTATAGTTTATCCAATTGAAAATGGTGGTCGTCAAAATAAAGATAGTTCGAATTTATGTGCGTTTAAATTCATGTTTTCACTCGTTTTATTTCAGTCCTGATTTCGATTAGGTGCTTTCTCTCAATTTTGCGGCCGTAGACAGTTCTCTATTTATTGAACGAGCGACTTAGGCACCTATGTATGACAGGTGCCTAAGTCACCAGCGATTAATGAGGAGCGAGCTAGCTAGCAAATAAAAAAACCGGCCAAGTGCGTTACTGACCACGCGCAATGAAGGGTTCCGTAGTTGGGATGAATTTATCCCAAAAACAATTTTAACTTTGTAGTTGAAAAATATGTTCTCCCATACGGAATGTATGGGAAAACATGTTTTTAAAACTGCCAAGTAAAGTTGGTCAATTATTACTCGTTAACTTGTAGAGCCTACTCAGCTGTGATAGTTTTCCTTTTAATTTCGTTATAAACTAATGCTATGATTTTTTTTACATATCCTAAACCAACCATTTAGCTGGCAGGGGGGGTACACTTGACTCTAACAAAAATTAGCACTTTAAAGCTTAATATTTCGCAAACGGATCCCTGAATCCAAAAATAGTTTACGTAAACTCACAATGTTTTTGAAGGACCTTTCCAATGATACCCCACATCATGGGATAAAAAAACGTGTATGGGAGGTACATTAAAAAAAATGTTATTCATCATTTTGTTTTACCACTTTGTCGACGTAATTAATATGTATACCTATGCCAACTTACAACTTTCTAGTACTAAGGGTCTCGGAACTAGACCGCGGACAGACAGACAGACATGACGAAACTATAAGGGTTCATTGTGTAAACAATGAACCCTTATATAACATGTTCGCGGCTCAAGAGTGGCCCTTTTTCCTTGACAGTTCAAAAGTGCCTGTAAATGGTTTAATTGAAATAAATGCTTTGAGTTTGAGCCCAAGGGCCACAACTGCTGCACCTTAACCTAATCCAATAGAGTAATTCCCAAATTATAATAAACAATGTTTATATTTATGGCTCATGATTAATAGACGAATAAATATTATGCTTTAAAAATTTTATGCAACTCTAGATTATGCCGTAACAAATTAGACCAAATGACAGTTATGCTAACCTTTGCATTATGCCACAGTATTATTATGCTAATCAAAGTTATGCGAAAACGTTATGCCAAACAATATTACGCCTTAAAAATGTATGCCAAGAGGGGGATTAGCAGCGTGAGTCTCTCAGCAAGAGTTTTGCCCGCCAAGCGAGCGTCGATGAGCGATTATTTTCTTTGATAGTTCTGCTGTAACAAACGAGTATTTGGTGGCGATGTGAACAGTCAGCAATCAACTATTAAAACTTGTATCTCTTTTACTTACACAGGACCTACAATATTTATTACCCCCGTTTTTTGAACGAAAAAAAAAAAAATAGCCAGTCACTTCCTCATCAGCGGGCGGTGGAGCAGGTGCCTAAATATGAAGAAACACTACCTTCACACTTTCCTTTGTTAGGACATAAGAGGCATAATTATTGTAAAGAACTCTTGACAATTTAAGGCTCATGCAGACCAGCGCGCCTTGTCGCGCGCCGTTTCGTGGGGCGATTTTGCGATATTATCGCCACGCAACGCCTTTCACACTAGCGCGCCGCGATATCGCGGGCGCGAAAGGCAGCGCGACACCAAAGGAATATCTTGTAAGGCATCGTGTTAAGGCGAAAGCGTCAGGGTAGACGGCGAAATTAAGATTTTCGCCTTTTTGTTCGTACTTTATCGACAAAGTGTCCTTCTATTGAAGGTTGTGAGAAATCAAAGTTTGAAAATTATATTTTTGAGTTTTTATTACAAACACTACATTCTAGCATTAGGTTTGGGGTTAATATTACAGTCACTTCTGTATTCGGGTTTTTTGAATGAGCGTCCTCGCTTGCAAGTCACCCAGCATTCGTGGATTGGCCTCTGTTTGAAATCTGAAAAGATTAATTATTCAACTAAATAAAACAATTATTGTTTGTTATTTTGACTTCGTCTGCGAGCCTATAACCTTCCTCAAGAACTGGAAAAAAAAAATCAAATCCTACTGTTAGTTCCGGAGATTACCCTACATACAACCAAAAAAAAAAATTACCTCTTTATAACTCATTATCTGTCACGATGCCTCATTGAGGTGGTTATCAATTAAAATTATATTGTGTCTTGTTAATGACAGTTGAAAGGTTAATATTATAGATTATAGACATAGATTGTCTATTGGATATACAAACTTTTATGACGTGTTTATGAAGTAAATTTTGAATTTAAAATTTAGAAATTCTAAAGTACTTTTGTCATGAAAAATTGTCACTCTAATAAGTGTTCTCAGAATATATTTTTGCTAACATCTATTTTACCCAGTAGTTTATTTTATCCTACATTGTCGACAGCTGTTAAAATAATGATTGAGAGGTCATATTAATATTGTATCGAAAAAATAATTGGAAATTCATGTTTTTGGGTTCTCTCGATCAATCATTCGGTTAGAATGATGCTATTCGTGCCCAATGATGTACAATTTTCCTATTTAGACTGTGATGCTAAATCAGAGGTAAAATAACTGTGTAAGGACTATTAGTACACGTGCGTGGCTAAGCTGAGGCCGCTGTGAACCGGCGCACAGTGGAAAAAAAAGACTTTTTGTCCAAAAATCTGCCTACACCACAATTTTTGACGTATCGCTGCCATTTTTTTTTATACACTCCTGAGATAGCACACTTTGGTGTGTCACTATCACTTTTCCTTAAAAGTCAGTACCATAACCTTAAAAAAAGCAAAAAAAAAACAAAAATTTTTTGGACTGCCATTTTGTATCCACCATTTTGAATTTTTATACCTGATGGGGCACCTGTGCGCAGTACATGTACTGTTGCCAGGTGTCTCCAGAAGGTGGCTTAATAGATATAGTGTTCTGTAAGTGTATTGTATTATTGTTATTGTTTCTAGTTGTAAAAGTTTGTCTTAATTAATTATACTAACATAGTTGTAAGTAATACTAACAAATTATAGGTAATGAGCCTGATTTAAAGATAAATAAATTAATTAATAACCAGGGACCTGAAAGAACCCTGGAAACTGATTTTTATTAAAATGTTTTTTTTTTTTAATTTTTACACTCAGGAGTATTTAAAAAAAATGGCAGCGATACGTCAAAAATTGTGGTGTAGGAAGATTTTTGAACAAATAAAAGGATTTTTTATTACACTGTGCGGCGCATCTATCAGGTTTCTAATTTTTAAGGCGGAAGGGCATCGCCGTGTCCTCGTGGAAGCGATCAGCGGCGGTGACCTCTCGCGTCCGGCCCTGGTTCAGGCCATGGTACGGAGCGAGAGGAAATGGCAGGCCGTCACCTCCTTCTGCGAAGCGGTAATGCTCGCGAAGGAGGAGGCGGAACGCGTGAGGGAGAGGCAAACTTCACGCCTTCACGCCCCAAACCGCCGCAATAGGAGCAGACGCCCGGGGCGGGAATCGCGAGCCGATTTCCGGCCACCGTAGGCGCGGGCTTGCGGACGGTGAGCAATGGGTAGCTCGCCGTCCGATAAGGACCAAGCCTGGGTCGACGGCGCGTCGTGTTCCACGCGCGCCTCAAAGAGATGTCAGCAGAATTGACGGGGTCCGCTAGGGCCAGTGCCTGCCGGGGGTTCGAAGAAAACCGATAGGGAAATCGTGGCCCCCGGCAACAGGGCAACCGAAGGAACACGGGTGGGTTTTAGTCAGTAGGAGTCTGACACGCCCTCCCGCTCCACCCAGAGCGGGAGAAGTTATTTGATAATTTCCCACCAAGAAAAAAAAAAAAAAAGGTATCTTTCTTTACCTTTCTTACTGTCGCAATTGAACTCGTGCATGTCACACATGTCTATGAAGGTTCTCATCTCTCCGCAGGAGTCGATGGCACACATCGGCACCTTGTCGTGGACGCACAGGTCTGCTACTCTGCACTCTTCTTCGTTCTGTTAAGAAAAAAAACGTTATTATACGAGGCGATGTAAATAGCGTATAGTGATGTTAAAAATAGCGCCCCTAGAAGTTGGAAATAGTGCTAAAGAAACTCAAAATAGCATTAAAAAACAAATGAAGTGCATAAATCGTCTTTAAATAGCTTTTATCTACACCCATGCTATAAACCTTTATAAAAGTTTCTGAAACAGTTAGCTTATTGGCAAAAACATAACAGCCAGTGTCATAGTAACCATTACATCATCCAAACGAGTGTTATAATATTGTACTAAATTTCACTATGCAACTCGTTTCAACGTTCAAACGGGGGACAGCAGCACCCGCTGCACGCATGTGTGTGTGATGTGCTGCTGCAGGCGACGTACATACGTGCAGTCGTACTGAATTTCGTGGGAATTTCTTTATTCTTGATCTTTAATTACAAACACCCAATGGGTTCAGAAACTTTTATAGAGGATTCATATCATGAATGTGGATAAAGTCTTGTATGCAACGGTTATAATTAGAGATTAAAACATTTTAATACCCGTTATTATACAACAGTTGCATAAATAACTATTACGTCACACAAATAGTATTCTGGAATTATTAGAATATTTTAAACGTGTAAAAGTATGTCTATAACCATCGATATCATCTCATTTTCATGAGGATACATTAATTAGAAGCTAGTTTAGAACTAACCGGCTGAGATAAAGACTGAAAAGCCCAATTCATATCCAAGTTAATAACCCTTAAGTTTTTGTATGTACAGACGCCAGCACACCAACCTACTACAATCTGTCAAATTTATTTAATAGATTTTCAACTTTATCGTTGATGTCTAAGGTTCAAAGTTGATTGGGAAAATTTGACAGTTTCGGTTAGTTTGATGTGCTGGCGTCTGTACCACCGCGGAAACCCATAACCAGCCACTTTGAAAACAAAATCCCGTGCACACGATGACCACATCTGTTACCGCCCCGGTTCTATAGCGGCCGAACACTGCAAGCAAGAATAGTCCTTACGGTGGTTAGTTATGGCTTTCCGCAATGGACATTATTAAAATTAGATCAGCTAGGTTTCCATGCCCTAAAACCCAATATTATCGAGCTCGTTTCAAACCGGTAAGGCACACAGAAATTGCTCGTAATCCGCAAATTGCTCCGAATCGTAAGGAAAGCTAATTTTACCGAATTTTTTCATAAATTTATTATGAGTTTATGTCTGAGATTACATCCGAAGTAAATGTTAAAAGATGAAGGAAATAACGCAGGAGAGGCGTATTCTAATAAATATGTAAAGAGGGAGCGCGTTAGGTATTTACTAGATCTCTTATTACATACTTCGATAGTCGTTTGATACCGAGAAATTCGAATATCAAGAAATCTTTGCACTGGAATCTGTTATAAGATGTGAAATATATTTAGTTGGTGAGATTTTGAGGGATGAGAATAGATACAATTTGTGAATAGGAAATTGACTCAGTAGATTTAATTATTATCAAATCAAATCATTTATTTCGTAAAATATCCATATTGTATTAGTATTAGAACTTACAAAAATAATTATATTAGTAGTACTAAAATAAAAACAATATTACATTAAAACCAAAAATTAAATTAAAATCAATATAAAAATTAAAATCAAAAATTGAAATCTTAATTACAATCACTATTAAAATCAAAATTAAATTAGAATTAAATAAACAAATAAATTAAATTATAACCAAAATTAAATTAAAACAACATCAAGTCGGAATAAAATTAAAATTAAATTAAAATTTTAAATATCCATTGCTGGACATAGGCCTCCTGTAAGCATCACCACAACAACAGCTGTGCTATTGACACTACTGACAGGTCCTTTAAGAGGGAACAGGGCCTGCGATTCTCCATACAATTTCAGCTGTCCGTATTCCCCTTTTTTCTTCCTAAATATTGCCTCTAGAAAAATTTTCAAAGTCAATCAATGAAAATCAAAGTCTGCTGTAGGCACGTCCCTGTTATTTTCTTTTTTTTCAGCAACTAATTGGTAAAGAAAATATGACCCTCCAAAAATTACAAAAATCCCCCATTTTTACCGCCATGATTAGAAGACTACCAGACAAATTCGAAAAGTTTTTAACATAAAAGAAAATGATAGAAACATAGGCATAGTCTTTCTTAAAATTTTAATGTAAAAAATGATTGAATCGGCTCAGTTTTCGAGGAGAAAAAAGAGGAATACGAAATGTTGATCTCGTCAAAATTTTTGTGATTTAATCGGTTTGAGCTGCAGCTGTCCCTATCGCACTTTACAGGGGCAGACTTGAGGTAAGACGACGGCAATAGTTTCTTCAAAAAACAATTTTTCAAATTCCTCGCAGGCCCTATTTTTTTTTTTTTTCTTGCTCTGAGGGAAGGGCATGTCAGACTCTTCAATTCTGCTGACATCTCTTTGAGCCGCGCGTGGAACACAACGCGCCGTCGACCCGGGCTTTGTCCTTATCGGACGGCGAGCTACCCATTGCTCACCGTCCGCAAGCCCGCGCCTACGGTGGCCGGAAATCTTCCTGTGATTCCCGACGCCCAGGGCGTCTCCTCCTGCGGCGGTTAGGGGTGCGAGGGCGCGAAATTTGCCTCTCCCTCACGCGCTCCGTCTCCTCCTTCGCGAGCATTACTGCTTCGCAGAAGGAGGTGACGGTCTCCCATTTCCTCTCGCTCCGTAGTATGGCCCGAATCAGGGCTGGACGCGAGAGGTCACCGCCGCCGATCGCTTCCACGAGGACACGGCGATGCCCTGCCCAAGCCGGGCAGATCTCCACAGTATGCTCCACCGTGTCCTCCGGGCGATCCACACAGTGATGACACCCGGGCGTTTCCTCCCGCTTTATCCTGAACAGGTACCTCCCGAAACAGCCGTGTCCGGTGATCACCTGTGTCAGGCGGAAGGTGAGGACGCCTCTCTAGCCACTCCTCAAAGAGGGGTCTTATCGCCGCAATTGTGGCGTGCCCAGCGCTGGGCTGCGACAATCGCACTCTCCATTCCGCCATGAGATCCTGCCGGAGTCCTCGCAGGCCCTGTTCCCTCTTAAGCCCACTTCGCTTAAGTTTTTACGGTAAGATTTTTACGGAATAGACCGTCTGGTCCTGTGCTGCCTGCATCCAGTGACTTTAGAGATAATAGATTTGACTAAGTATATTTATATAAATCTATACTTAATATACTTAATAATATATAATTAATATAATATTTAAAGAATACAGTGTGAGTCTTTATAATGTGCACATGTCGAAATGAGGGAATCTATGTTTAATTTTATCGACGGAAAAAAAAGCTAAATATCTTTTTAATTTTTTTAATTCACGAAATTTCACGCGGACGAAGTCACGGGCAGAAGCTAGTACATATATAATATTATGTAGAATGTAATAAACTTTTGCCAGTAACAGGGAATAAGGTACTGGTTTTATAAGAAAACTGAATTCCGGAGTCTATTTTCCCTGTTATAAAAAGCCTTTTAAAGCACTAAAGCTTTTAGCGTCTTATCCGATTTGCAAACGAAATTACGAATGTTGTCGCAAAATTGATTTCTTCACCGTGATACAATTTTGCCATTACTTTTTCCTGTACAACAACAGGTTGATATATACATTTTATCTCTACCTCAGACCAAATGAAAAACCAAGACACGCACACATGCACATATTTACAACCATTTACAATCAAATTACAATCAAACTGTACCTCACTAAGTGCACACAATAGACCAATACCCTAATTGCGTAACTTATTTTCGCAAACAATTTTGCCTAATTTGTTTCATTTTGACAATTCAACAACATTCATTGCGTTATTTACGTTGTTGAGCAGACTTTTTTTCCAACTTATGAAGCAATGGATTAGCAATCTGTTTCAAATCGAAACAGGTTATGATTGTGTTGTATTACGCAATTGGGGTAGGTACATGTTTAAAAAAACCGGCCTCACGTCACCGTTGACAGCGCTATGGCTTGGTTTTATTTGGTCTGAGGTTTCTTCGAGCAGGATGATAAGGCTCAACTAAAAAGGAAAATAGTACAAAAACCTCTGACAGTACCTCGAAGCAGATTGACAGAAACTGCTACACCATAGTGGTGAAAATTTATAATAAACTACCTACCGAAAAAAATAAGAAAAATGAATAACTAAGAATTTAATAGAACTTTAAACAATTGGCTTTGTGACGAATTTTTTTATTCAATAGATGATTATTTAAATTAAAAAAAGGAAAGATGATGTATAACTATATAAATTTACGAACACTTTATTTAATTTTTTTGACATTATTTATAAAATTTATAAATAATGTCAAAAAATTATATTAATTTAAATAAAGTGTTCGTAAATCAAGTCAGTTCATCAAATCTAATCAATACATTGATGAACTGTCTTGACTGTGAGATATAATCTAATTTATAATAAACTAATTTAATATATTTTATAATATTAATGTGCCTAATCAATATTATTGATGAAAGACAGTAAATTTTGTTCTGATTATGATGTGTATGACTAATGACATTGATGTAATTTCATGATAATACATAATATGCATGTACTAGAAATATTTGCTCGACTTGAACGAGTCGAATATAGTGAGACTAAAATTATGTATGTACCTATATTCTGGCAAATACATTTCATTTTATTTCTACCAACAAGTAAAAAAATTAATCCGTTTTTTTCACAAATAAATTACACAGTAGGTTCGTTTACTTCTTTACAAAGAAAAGTATATATGTTACACTATTAATTTTTCAGATTAGACTACTTATTTCCATTTTATTTAAGGAATGGTAACGGTCGCGATGCCGAAGTAGTCCACTTAGAGCACCCGTCCGAATAGCACTTGTGACTCAGTAGCCTACTGCTGGGATGTATTTGTTTTACAGGCCGTTATTAAATTAAAAATGTCGATAAAACAAATTTCGTATGTACGTAAGTAAGTAAGTATGTGTAATTAACAAACATTCTAGTGATTTTTTTTTGACAACGTCCTTTTTTTTTTTGGGTGGGAAATTATCAAATAACTTCTCCCCGGGTGAAAATAGATAAACATGTCATCTAGGTATGTCAACGTTGTATCACATTTCCCGAGACTGCGAAAATAGAGAAAACGAATTTTCCCAGATATGAGACCTAGTTAAATCGATTTTTCGCTTTCGTGAACCCGTATATTGCAACTTTTATCGAAATTGTTAGAGCCTTGTTTTTTTTTTTTTGCTTGGTTAATTATCAATTAACTTCTCCCGCTCTGTTCGGAGCGGGAGGGCGTGTCAGACTCTTACTGACTAAAATCCACCCGTGTTCCTTCGGTTGCCCTGTTGCCGGGGGCCACGATGTCCCTATCAGTTTTCTTCGAACCCCCGGCAGGCATTGGCCCTAGCGGACTTCGTCAATTCTGCTGACATCTCTTTGAGGCGCGCGTGGAACACAATGCGCCGTCGACCCGGGCTTGGTCCTTATCGGTCGCGAGCTACCCATTGCTCACCGTCCGCAAGTCCGCGCCTACGGTGGCCGGAAATTGGCTCGCGATTCCCGCGGTTAGGGGCGTGAGGGCGCGAAATTTGCCTCTCCCTCATGCGTTCCGCCTCCTCCTTCGCGAGCATTACCACTTCGCAGAAGGAGGTGACGGCCTGCCATTTCCTCTCGCTCCGTACCATGGCCTGAACCAGGGCGGGACGCAAGAGATCACCGCCCCCGATCGCCTCTACGAGGACACGGCGTTGCTCCGCCCAAGCCGGGCAGACCTCCACCGTATGCTCCACCGTGTCCTCAGGCCGATCCACACAATGGTGACACCCGGGTGTTTCCTCCCGCCTATTTAATAACGTCCTGTAAAACAAATACATCCCAGCATTAGGCTGCTGAGTCGTAGGTGCTATTCGGACGGGTGCTCTAAGTGGACTACTTCGCGATGCCGCTCCTAGCACCGCGCCGCGCAAGCTGATTGGTTGTTCTTTCAATAACATAAATTAATATGATACAAAAAGAAATGAAAAAAAAAGTAAAAAAAAGCTGCCATAAAAATTTGATTATAACTGTACTTACTTTCATAGATTCGCTGTGGGCGTCTATCGATGATATTAAATATATGACAATACCTGAAATAATAAGAATTGTGTCAGTAATTTCTACCTTTGTTATCTTTTTAGATAAGTAACTTACTTTGTTAGTTAAGTGCAATCATAATTAAATGAAACTTACCTAAAACAGCTATCATTGTAATACGTCATATTCTTTTCTGTTGGAGGTGTACATTTCTAGGTTTCCAAGTAAAATGAAGTCATAATTTTTTCTAGATTTTACAGCGTCCATAAAAAATATAACTCTTTTACAGCTACGGAAATGGTATTGAAAAACACGTGATTTTGTACAAATCAGAGTATTGTTTTAAAGAAAAAGTAAAAAGAAAAGTATGGAGAGTTCTACATATTGTTTATCCTAAGTCATCGGGGGGCACGGCAGTGCTCCTGCCAAGTCGAGCAAAAAATTCGAAATTTATTCAGTAGGTACCTATCTATTTGTCATCCTTATTTCTTTATTAAATAAAATGACTTGGCAATCGCACACAGCAATAAAATCTACATTCTACATACAACAAAATCTACTTAATATTAGCATTGCGCTTTATTTCATTCTTGACTATTTAAAATAGTAGATTATTCTTATGTGATTATATTGCCGTGCGATGACCAAGTCATTCTATTTATTAAAGAAATAAAGACGACAAATAGATTGGTACTGAATAAATTAACCGACTTGGTTTTACATTGGATCTTACATCTTTTTGCGGTAGAAGAACTGCGTTGCGAGATTTGCATTTTTTTACATGTTATGTTTTTGATGGGATTTAAGGAGTACCAAGAGAAGAGAAAGAGCGGAAGTAAACAACTTCATTCGTCAATATTTTGTTTATATCTATTCAATAGAAGTCAAAATCGGTTGAACGGACTGTAAAAAAGGTTTATTTAAATGTCTAATCTTATTTTATTTATTTGTGGTCGTCATCTCGGCAGTCAGCCCCTTTCTAGCCATATCATCTTCCACACAGTCCATCCATCGTTTCTTTGGTCTTCCCCTACTCTTATAGTTATCCACATTCATACTCAAAACTTTCCTCAACACATTTTCCGCAATATATACTATGATAACCAATTGCCGAGTCACCGGAGCCTATTTCAGACTTCCTCTTATATGCTCATTTCTTATTATATCTATTCGTGTAACACACATTCCTCTTAGCATTCTCATCTCAGTTGCATGTGCATGCAATTGCCTTTCATTCATTCCTTTTGCGGCCTAACATTCTGATCGATACAAGACTTATTTTATAAATCTTCCCCTTCATTTTAAGTGGAATGCGGGAGTCGTAGATTGCTCCCGTGACCTGCCGCCATTTTTGAAGTGAAAACTTCTTTTTGCGCGTTGGGCATTTTTGAGATGCGACTAAACCATTGATTTAGCGACACCATGACGATATCTCATTTTTGTAAACGCGATTGTGCTCTTTATTTATATTACGTTACAGATCAATGTTCTATGCAAGTATTTTACTTTAAAGGTTTTGTAAACGCGATTGTGTTCTTTATTTAGATAAGGTTATGGACCAATGTTCTATACAAGTATGTTTCTTCCATCAAGGCGATCTTGTTCAAGTTTTCACTTCTGTCGGCAGTCCCGGAGTGCCACCGCTTTTTTTTTGCACAACAATCAGGCAAAATTGAAATATTTAAAGATGTTGCGACAAAATATTAATATTATTGTAAGCTCGTTTGCACACAATTGCTCAGACACGTGCTCAAACACGCGTCATTTTATGCCTTATAATGTTATTTTGTATTACATGATTTATTGTTAAATAAATACGGATTATTAATGACCTAAAATCGTAATTTAGCTGCAAAACAATATTTAAATAATTTCAACTGTCGAGCGCGCAATGATGGCGCCATCGCCATCCCCACCTTTGTAGTATAAAACAGCGTGCCGCCATCATTGCGAACTCAGTTTGTGTACGACGTTCGTGGAGTTATCATCAACGAGTAAGTTAAATATTGTATTTATTTTTAATGTTATTTAACTGTATAAATGTATACTGATAAATGTTGAATAAATGTTATCATAAGGTAATTATTGCAATTCTATTCATTTTAGTAGTAAAATAAAACAAAGTATATATGAATTAGCCTTTTATTTTACAATTCAGAAGTGGGATAAGTAGCTCTTTCTAATATGTGTATTTTTTTTTCTCTTTCTCGGTCGAGAAACATGGATAAACAAAGAGTGCTTGCCTCTCCGATTTTGGGAAGTGTTCAAGCAAAATCAGTCGAAAGTGCAGATGACCATAAACACCATCAACCCTTGGAGCTGCAATCACAAGGTTCAACACTGAGTTTGCAGCAGACACGAGGCCGCGTGATGGGCCCGACTTGCCATCTACCAAACAACCGTCGATCACGCAGCCCCTTGCGCAGCAGCCCGCGGCGCAGCAGTCCGCGGCGTGGCAGCCAGCGGCGTGGTAGCCAGCGGCGCAGCAGCCCACAGCGCAGCAGTCCACAGCGCAGCAGCCCACAGCGCAGCAGCCCACAGCGCAGCAGCTCGCAGCGCAGTGGTCAGCAGCGCAGCAACCGGCGGCGCAGCAGCCAGAGGCGCAGCAACCAGAGGCGCAGCAGCCAGAGGCGCAGCAGCCAGAGGCGCAGCAGCCAGAGGCGCAGCAGCCAGAGGCGCAGCAGCCAGAGGCGCAGCAGCCAGAGGCGCAGCAGCCAGAGGCGCAGCAGCCAGAGGCGCAGCAGCCAGAGGCGCAGCAGCCAGAGGCGCAGCAGCCAGCGGCGCAGCAGCCCGCGGCGCGGGAGCCCGCGGCGCGGTAGCCCGCGGCGCAGCAGCCCACAGCGCAGCAGCCCGCAGCGCAGCAACCAGCGGCGCAGCAGCCAGAGGCGCAGCAGCCAGAGGCGTAGCAGCCCGCGGCGCGGCAGCCCGCGGCGCGGCAGCCCGCGGCGCGGCAGCCCGCGGCGCAGCAGTCCGCGGTGTGGCAGCCAGCGGCGCAGCAGCCAGCGGCATAGCAGCCCTCAGCGCAGCAGCCCGCAACACGGCATGAATCGTAACATGCAACAGCTTCCCGAAGCAATGCAAGGAACCTCAGGTAACACTGCTGCTTCTAACGGAGGCAGTGGTGATTTAAATATTTTAGTGCAGGCATTGAGGTCTCTTGCCCCAGGTCATGAAAACCTAGGTTCTTTCAATAACACTATACCCGAGTTTGACCCTGCAAGGAAAGAGCAAACGATGGGTATGTGGCTGCACAAAGTGAATGAGTGTGCCGTCATTTATTCATGGAATGACAAACAAATAGTGCATTATGCACACTGTTGCAGTACAATATCTCTGTGCTGTATCTGCAATCTACATCGCAATCTTATGTTCTTTATCGCACGTTCAATATCTATTAAGTGTTTCTACTGTCTGTTATCGGCACGTAGTCGTTGGTATATAAGATGCACCTTTGGATAATTATAACTAGACTATACTACATCCTTTGTCTCATTTATACCTAATCATATACTGCCAAGAAGTTTGGCAAATTGGTGACCCCGACGAACGTATACGCAGCAAGAAACATGGCACAATCACCGTGCAAGGCGAACATAAATCAGCAAGGAACGCTTGAAGTAGCTGCTGGCACCTCGGTTTTATCCCGCATTCCGGAATTTTGGAAAGACCAACCAAGATTATGGTTCACGCAACTAGAAGCCATATTAGCACCACAGAAGCAAGGAGACGAATACATTTCAACGATTCATGGATTCCTTATTTAGAGATTTAAATTTCGTATTTATATATGTAGACGACTGTCTCATCGCATCGGACAACGAAGATTTGCATTATCGGCATTTAGAAACGGTTTTCAAACGTTTACACGAGAATGGAATAACCATTAATCTCGAAAAATGCGAATTTCTCAGAAGGGAAATTGATTTCTTAGGTTATCATATAACGAGCCAAGGAATACAACCTACCGAAGAAAATTACAAAGCAATCATGGAATTTCCCAAACCGAAAACAATTCAAGAATTGAGAAGATTTTTGGGCATGGTCAATTTCTACAGAAGTAATATTCCACGCGCAGCGGAAAATCAAAGAATTTTAAACGAATATCTACATGGTTCAAAAAAGAACGATAATTCACCTGTGCCTTGGACAACGGAAGCAGACAAAGCTTACGAGAAATGCAAGGAAAGCATGAAAAACGCAGTATTAACAGCGCATCCTTCCCGCAACGCATCACTAGCGCTCATGACCGACGCTAGTGCTACTTGCGTTGGTGGAGTTTTACAACAAAAATCCGGACGCAATTGGGAACCATTAGGTTTTTTTTCACAAAAATTGAGCGAAACTCAACAAAAATATTCTACGTTTGACAGAGAGCTGTTAGGAATATACATGGCCGTCAAACATTTTCGCAGATTAATCGAGGGAAGAGAATTTACAATATTTACGGATCACCGACCTTTGACATACGCATTCTCCCAAAAACCATCATCAAACGATACACCGCGACGGGTCCGGCAGTTAGATTTCATTTCACAATACAGTACCAACATCCAACACATAAACGGACGTGACAATATTACCGCCGATGCCTTATCTCGAATAGAGGAAATATACGTGCCATCACCTATCGATTACGCTGAATTGGAAAAATGTCAATCAACAGATAATGAACTAAGTAAATTACATGACAATAAAAGATTAAAATTCAAAAACATTACGCTTCCGGGTTCCACAATAAGCATCACCTGCGACACGTCTACTGGAAAAAGCCGCCCCTACTTACCAAAGCATTTTCGCAAACAAATTTTCGATACCATTCATGGTATGAGCCATCCAGGAAAAAGAACTACGAGAAAAATGATAACCCAAAGGTGTTTATGGCCGTATATGAACAAAGATATCAATAATTGGTGTAGATCATGTATAGCCTGCCAAAAATCAAAAATACAACGACATACGATATCACCTCCTGGTACATTTATGACAGCGCAACGTTTTGAACATTTACATATTGACATCGTCGGGCCACTTCCGATTTCACAAGGGAAGAGATATTTAATCACAATCATAGATCGTTGTACGTCATGGCCCGAAATATTTCCGGTAGGAGATATAACTGCAGAAACAGTAGCCAAGGCGCTTTTCGAAGGATGGATTACTCGTTTTGGATGTCCATTGCGCATTACTACGGATCAAGGCCGACAGTTTGAATCAAGAATATTTGAGTCACTCTCACAATTTTTGGGAATACATAAAATTAGGACAACACCTTATCATCCGCAATCCAATGGAATGATAGAGAGATTTCATAGAACTTTAAAGGTAGCGTTAATGACAAGGGAATCCAACGAGAATTGGTTAAAAGAAATCCCAACAGTTTTACTCGGGTTGCGGAGTAGCTTGCGAGAAGACACAGGTTATAGTTCAGCAGAGTTGACATATGGAACGCCAATACGACTCCCTGGAGGATTTTTTGAGTCATCAGCAGCACAGTTATCAACGTACGAAGAATTTGTAAAACAAATTCAAAAGGACATCACACAAATGACATCAATTCCGAAAAGAAAAAGCCATAACCAAGCTATATTTGTGCATCCCGAACTCAAAGAATGCTCACACGTATTTGTTCGGTGTGATAGAATGAAGAAAGCCCTGACACCGCCGTATGAGGGACCCTACCCAGTAATTAGTAAAACAGATAAAACATTTTGCATTAGAGTTAGGGATAAAGAGACAGTGATATCAATTGATAGATTGAAACCAGCATTCATGATCAGTGACGAATCAAACTACGTGCCAGATTCAAAGGATTGCGACAGACATTCACACACGTACACTACACGATCGGGACGTAAAGTAAAGCCAGTAGTGCGTCTATAAAAAATCGCTGATAGAAGCAAGTTATTCGTATATATATTAACGTAGATCTTAACATATACCATTAATTCACAACTACTCGTAGCAACAAGACATCTAAAATGGGAAATCAAAGTTCTAAGGACCAGATAACATACAATACGGACAGTTGCCTCAATCAAAACGAAGCGGACAAACTCCGTAACTTGATCCAGGAGGACTTACGGTGGACAAGAAATGTTGCAATGGGACAGATTATTTTGACAATCGGTGCGATCCTAATTTACGGCATAATGAAAACACTGGACAGAAGAATGAAGAGGTTAACGGAAAAAAATAAACACTCGTGCAACAGCTAAGTCAAAATTACAGACGTCAGCAAATCACACCACAACAGGCGTCATCAAATTCCACCGCGTACAGTAGCATTATTATTTATATACATCAGCAAATGACTAGTAAGGTCTAGGTCAAAATTTATATTGTAAACACTATTACCATAACATTTATTTTTTGTTTTTCTTTTAAAGGGGGGTGTACTGTTGCAGTACAATATCTCTGTGCTGTATCTGCAATCTACATCGCAATCTTATGTTCTTTATCGCACGTTCAATATCTATTAAGTGTTTCTACTGTCTGTTATCGGCACGTAGTCGTTGGTATATAAGATGCACCTTTGGATAATTATAACTAGACTATACTACATCCTTTGTCTCATTTATACCTAATCATATACTGCCAAGAAGTTTGGCAAACACTCTCTAAACTTAAAGGCATAGCAAAACGTTGGTATGAAGGATTACCATCGGTGCTCTTTTCTTGGGACGAATGGCAGGCAAAATTAATATCGGCTTTTCCCTCGGAAGAGAACTATGGTCAAATGTTAGCAGATATGTTGGCTAGGCGTGCACGTTACGGAGACTCCCTTGAAGATTATTTTTATGACAAAATTACTCTTATCAACCGATGTAGTATAAGTGGCAAACGAGCGGTAGAATGTGTTCTACACGGCATAGATGATCGCGCTGTTAGGTTAGGTGCTGAAGCGGCTCAGTATGAGGACTTAGATAAATTGCTCACTTATTTAAGAAATTCAAGGAGTCTAAAACAGAATTTTGATCGTAAATCTAATATTAATAAAAACCAGCCTGCTACAAACTCCTTGGATAATAAAACAAAGAATCCAAACGCCAGAGTTCTTCGTTGCAATAATTGTAAACAGGAAGGTCATTTTGTAGGTCAATGTACTCAACCAACCAATTAAAAAGTGTACTAAATGTATGAGAATTGGCCATGAGGCGGAAAATTGTTTTTAAAAAATAATTCCGGCTCAAAAATCTGTAAACAAAGTAGATACCAATGGAAAAATTTCAGACAAATATTTTAAAACTGTGCGTATTAACAACATAGAAATGAAGTCCTTTGTTGATCTTGGTAGTGAGTGCTCGATGCTTAAACAATCTGAATTATCCAAATTAGGGAAATTGGAAATAAAAACCAACAATCTACCTATACTTAGAGGGTTTGGTAATTCTGTTGTGCATGCATTGGGTAAGGTCAATAGTTTAATTGAAATTGACGGGGTCAAGGCCGAAGTCGAAATATTAATTGTCCCAGATTGTGTTATGCAGGTTCCCCTTATGATAGGTCAAACTTTTACTGAACAACCTCATGTATTAATTCAAAAAACAAGTGAACATTTTGAAATTTTACAAAATCAGATTGATAAAATCCAATACCAAAAAATAAAAATTTTTAATCGTGAAAATATGCAATTATTAGGTTTAACAATTTTGGAAGCCTACACAGAACGCAAATTCACTGGTGACCTTTACATTGAGGGAGGCTTGCGTAACAAAAACAACTTTTTTCATTTTGTTCTCACTGGAATTTATCAATTTAACAATGAGGGTTACGGACAAATTGTTGTTAATAGCCTAAATTCTGAGCCTCTATGTTTAGAAGAGAATACTTTAATTGCACGGGGTATCACTGCTAATCAGGAAAATGAAAAAAAAGTTCTTCATATAACCGATTCAAAACTGCAAGATCAACAAATGAGTCTAATCTGTTCTTCGGACCTGAACATTTCTGGTGAGTTGAGCCAAACTGTGATTGTTGACCTGCTTTCATTGTTAAATAACTATCGACATTGCTTTGCGTTTACACTATCTGAGTTGGGGCACTCCTCGGTTTGTGAAATGGGCATTGACCTGCACTGTAACACACCTGTAGTCTATAGGCCTTACAGACTGGCAATAAAAGAGAAAGAAATAGTCAGGGATATGGTAGATGAACTAGTTCAAAACGATATAGTACGTCCTTCAGTCTCTTCTTTTGCTAGTCCTGTTGTACTCGTACGAAAAAAAACTGGTGGTTACCGCCTTTGCATTGATTATAGAGCTTTAAATAAAAATACTATACGTGAGAATTACCCGATGCCACTTATAGATGACCAGATCGATATGTTAGCTGGTAACATATATTTCACAGCTCTTGATTTGGCATCTGGGTACTACCAGATCTCGATCAGAGAGCAGGATAGGCATAAAACAGGGTTTGTCACGCCGGAAGGCCATTTTGAATTTAACCGAATGCCTTTCGGCTTAGCAAATGCTCCAGCAACGTTCCAACGAATGATGCATCAAGTTCTAGGCAACTTACGGCATAAAGAGGCACTAGCTTACTTAGATGACATAATCATCCCATCAAAATCAATACAAGAGGGTATGAGACAATTAGAATCAGTATTGATTTTGCTATCAGAAGCAGGTCTTACTCTCAATTTGTCAAAATGTGTTTTCTTTGGCCGTTCGATAACTTATTTAGGGTTTAAAATTTCAAGTGAAGGTATCCAACCAGGGTCTGCAAAAATAGAGGCAGTAGAAAAATTTCCCGTACCAAAAGATCAACACAACGTAAGACAGTTTTTAGGGCTAGCGAGCTTTTTCCGTAGGTTTGTGAAGGGGTTTTCGATTATTGCAAAACCACTGACACAGTTACTCAGAAAAAACTCTGTTTGGATATGGGGGCCCGATCAACAAAATGCATTCAATAACTTAAAAACAATCTTAGTTCAAAAACCGATATTAGCTCTGTATAATTCAAAGTCCTTAACAGAATTACACACTGACGCATGCAAAATAGGTATCGGTGGTATACTGTTACAAAGAAATGAACAGAATATTTTAAAACCCGTAGCTTATTTTAGTAGGCAAACTAGCCCTGAAGAACAAAATTATTGCTCTTATGACCTAGAAACCCTAGCAGTGGTAGCTTCGTTACAGAAGTTTCGGGTATATTTAGTAGGGATACATTTTAAGATCGTGACCGATTGTAATTCGTTAAGATCCACTTTCATGAAACGTGATATGATTCCCCGGGTAGCCAGATGGTGGACTCAAATGCAAGAATTTGATTTTGAAATCGAGTACAAAGCGGGATCCTCTATGGCTCATGTGGACGCTTTGAGTCGCAACCCATCCATCAGTAGTAATCACTCGAAAAAAATTGTTAATTCTGTAATGGAAACAGACTGGCTCTCAACAGTACAAAATTCAGATTCAGAACTTCAACGGATTATTGGGATTTTAAGTAACTCTGAATTTAACGATATTTTAGAAATAAAAGAAAAATATAAAATTAAAAATGGTAAGCTTTTTAGAATCACACCTGATGGCGATAGATGGGTTGTACCTAAAGGCGTTCGATGGCAAATTGTCAAACAGAATCATGACGATATCGGCCACTTCGCTTTAGACAAAACATTAGAAAAAATTAAAACTCATTATTGGTTCCCAGGTATGCGTGCTTTTGTTACAAAATATGTATGCTCTTGTTTAGAGTGCGCGTATAGTAAAGCACCTGGTGGAAAAAGACCTGGCTTTTTGCACCCAATCCATAAAGTAGACGTGCCGTTTGATACTATACACATGGATCATACGGGTCCATTTGTACGTAGTAGTAGGGGTAATGTCTATATTCTTGTTTTAATTGACGCTTTTACAAAATACATCTATTTGAAACCGGTGAAAAATACAAAATCGAATACTACTATTAGAGTTTTGCGCGAGTTTATTAGTATCTTTGGCGTTCCTAAACGAATTATATCTGACCGAGGCACGTCATTTACAAGTGATCTCTTTAAAAAGTTTGTATTAGATAAAGGCATTAAACATGTATTAAATGCAGTTGCTACTCCACGGGCCAACGGTCAGGTAGAGAGATATAATAAAGTTATTGTTGACTCATTAACAACTAAATGTGTTGGCACATCTGAAAGCAAATGGGAAGACCACCTGCCCGATGTCCAGTGGGGTATCAATAATACCTTCAACAAGGGTATCAATAGGACACCTGCAGAGGCTCTTTTTGGGATAAGGCCACAGGGCTCGAGTGATAGTAGAGTAATTTCTGCAATTGATAACGATATTACTTCAGTAGACAAAAGTCTCGAAGAAATTCGTACTGAGATTTCTTCTCATATTGAATCCACACAGAAGACTCAAAAAGCAACATTTGATAAATCTCGTTGCAAGTCTATCAAATATAATATTGGGGATTTAGTAAGGATTGAACGGCAAATTCCCTCTACGGGTGGTAGTAAAAAGTTAATCCCAAAGTATCAGGGCCCTTACAAAATTTCTAATGTTTTCGATCATGACCGTTACCAAGTAGAGGACACGCCTCTTACAAGAAAGGGAAACAAAAAATACTCTAGTATAATTGCTGTGGATAAATTATTAAAGCCATGGATTTGTTTTAATAGACCACATGATGATGTCTTAAGCGAAAAGTCGGATTACAGAAACTCTAATTGAATTGATTTAATTTTTTATAGCTACGTAATTATATAGACCAATGGGGTCTATACTTTAAGACCAATGGGGTCAACTATAACGATAAAGACCAATGGGGTCAAATATATTGATAAAGACCAATGGGGTCAAATATATTGATAAGGACCAATGGGGTCAAATATATTGATAAGGACCAATGGGGTCAAATATATTGATAAGGACCAATGGGGTCAAAACTATTAATAAGGACCAATGGGGTCAAAACTATTGATAAGGACCAATGGGGTCAAAACTATTAATAAGGACCAATGGGGTCAAATCTATTGATAAGGACCAATGGGGTCAAAACTATTGATAAGGACCAATGGGGTCTAATCTATTGATTAACTAATGGAGTCTGCAATTAATTAAGATCAATGGATCTATCAATTTTTTTTGTTAATATTGTTACATTTATACATATTGTACTGAATTATTTTCATCCTATTATTGTTTGTTTGATTTGCAGCTAAGTACGAGGACGTACTTGCAATTTGCTTGGATGGCCGACTGTAAGCTCGTTTGCACACAATTGCTCAGACACGTGCTCAAACACGCGTCATTTTATGCCTTATAATGTTATTTTGTATTACATGATTTATTGTTAAATAAATACGGATTATTAATGACCTAAAATCGTAATTTAGCTGCAAAACAATATTTAAATAATTTCAACTGTCGAGCGCGCAATGATGGCGCCATCGCCATCCCCACCTTTGTAGTATAAAACAGCGTGCCGCCATCATTGCGAACTCAGTTTGTGTACGACGTTCGTGGAGTTATCATCAACGAGTAAGTTAAATATTGTATTTATTTTTAATGTTATTTAACTGTATAAATGTATACTGATAAATGTTGAATAAATGTTATCATAAGGTAATTATTGCAATTCTATTCATTTTAGTAGTAAAATAAAACAAAGTATATATGAATTAGCCTTTTATTTTACATTATTATTGCATTAATATTTAAATCTTATAATTCTAATGAATAATCATCCAAGGCCTGGTGGAAACGCCGTTGGACAGATGTCTTTCTGATCTTTCACGTGCCTGAAAACTGAAAGAAAAAAAATTGATTTTTCTGATCTTCTAATAATATTATAATAACTATTGTAGCCAATAAGCCGAATATAGTGGTGATAGATCGACGAGAGCGCCGTACAATGATTGTTGATATCACTGTCCTTCATGTCGAGAATCTCGTGAAAGCTGATGAGGATAAAAAAATCATGTATCTTGACTAGCAGACGAGGTTGTCAACATGTGGGACGTCGACTCTGCAATCTTCCCAGCTGTGGGCTATTATATAGGCTACAAAGTACATAATAATACAGACCTGTCATGATTTCCAAATATTAGGAAGATTTACTGATTTTAAATACTAAATATAAAATTAAAAGTATGTGATTTGCCTCAAATGATTTTGTATCAGTGTAATTATGAAGTTTAAAAGTATCTCATTTGACGGTTCCGTAAAAGTACTGGTTTTTTAACGAAACAGAATTGGAAACATGATGTTTGGAGCGTCGCTTAACCTCTAGTTCAGTTGGCTATGAGCCTCGTAACCAGAAGGTGTCTTCAAGAAGTCTAAGGTCTATAACGTTATTATATTAATTGCCTAGTTATATAGTTTGTTAAATGATGCTAAAAGTATACCAGGTTTGTGGTGTGCAAGATGATAAATCCAGAGGTACTGGTGCTGAAATGGTGTATCGTATCATTTCAGAAGTGGGATAAACCAAAAAGGTAAGGTAAAGAGGCTTATGGGAACAACTAGGAGCCTACAAGGATTATTGAGTTTTGTTTTGGGTTGCTATCATTTTATCGGCTGCATGGCGCTGCACATCAGGTCAGGGCAACTCTCTGATGATGTGTTGTATTGTGTAGATTGTGTGTAATGGTGTGTGTGGGTACGTGGCTAGGGCTACTCTCTGGCGGTACTTTAGCACGCATTATTGCACATACTGACCGGACAAATCGTGTGCTTGATCGGGGCGACTCTCCGATAGCACGAGATGTGTTTTGGTTGCCTAAATGAAAGCAATGAGCGTGATTTCGGGGTACTAGTATGGGTATCCCACATCAGGTCAGGGCAACTCTCTGATGGTGTGCGGTGAAGTATACATGGGTATAATGTTTCCTTATAATTTTGCTACCACTATAACTAATAGATACGTTCCCACAAGCCTCTATAAGGGAAGCAAATGAGCAACATTTGACAAAAACATTTTTTTTATGATTATTTAAAAGCAACACGAGATTAACATAAATAAATTGTTGGTTATGATTATTTCTACCTTAGTGATTGCCATGATAATTGAACTATGGTTGTTCACTGTTAGGGGGCGTACTTTGTGATTTCGCTGGATTTTGAGTGGGTATGATAACTACTGGTTGTTCGGTGAGTCACTAGTCGTCGTATAAATTGTTCTAAATGCATAATAGCTAGACATGAAGGTATTGCGATTACCTCCCAAGTAACACAGGAAGCATATAAAAAAAAAAAAAACCGAATAGTAAACTTATGTAGAACTTATGGGGACGATAGCTGACTTTTAATGATTTTATACTGAAGATGACGTCTGAACGAGTAGTGTTAGCGATTTGAAATTTACGCATATTTTTGATTATGTTTATATTACATAGTGAAATTAATTTGTAAAGTTATATCTAACGCGGATAAAAAACTGAGAATGACGCAAAATCCATCAAGCGTATTTTTCTGAAAACTTCACAATTTTAAAGATAATTAAATTAATGATCTTTTAGTATACGTGTTTTATTAAAATACCTTTTGTTTTACGTGTAATAAATTAATAATGCGTCTAATTTGGGACAGCGCTCCTTGATGGGCGAGTTCTATTACTGGCTGGACGTATGACGCGTTGCGTGAGCTCAGTACAGAACACGCAAGCTAACCATTCAAGGTCATTGTCATATATCTGCGTCTTAAGGTCCGTATAAACTCTTATATAAGTTCACCGAGCATCTTAAACAGTATATTGGCATTTTAAAACCATTATGATGCTTTACACTGTAAAACGGTTGGATAGTGGCATATCAAAACTTTTGTAAAGCCTTTAGTTTTAGTGCAGCAAACCATAATGCAGCTGTACAGCTTTCACCTGTTTTTAGTGCATTTAGATCTACAATAGCATTTTTAAGTAGTAAATAAATGCTTAATGCTGTTTAATAGCATAAACATGAACCATTACAATGACCTGTAAATCCGCTATACAGCTTTCAGCTGTGTTTAGTGCCTTAGGGTCTAAAATTGCATTTTTAAGTAGTAAGATAATACCTAATGCTGCTTAATAGCATAAACTTGTACCATTATAATGCACCGTAAATCCGTTATACAGTTTTGAGCTGTTTCTAGTGCCTTTTGTTGTGTAATAGCACTTTTAAGTAGTTAGTAACAGCCTAGTACTGCTGAACAGTATAAATGTGAATCAATGAAATTCTTGCATTTTTAAAGATTAACTGAGTTCTGTTGTACAGCTTTAATCAAATACACGTGAGTTATTGTAATGCGTAAAACTGTATATACATTCATTTTACTGTATTCGTAAAACCATTTGTCGGCCATATTGTGGAAAATCACATATTATATGATCAACAAAACAACATCATTTTTTATGGTGGACGTAGAACTACTTTATAGGCAATGACACTATAGTGGTTCATCAAAAGTCTTCTCTCGGGCCTTTGGCTTAATAATTGTTCACGCGTGAGTATTAATACTGCTGGCGGTATTAATTAGCCTTTTTAAAGGCTCACCAGGCTGCTATAGACCGACACCATTTTGGAAATATTTTATAACCAAAAAAAAATATATTATCATTCGGACCTATTTATAAAAGCAATAGACCTATTTAAAAATGATATAACTTAATACTGCCCCACAAATACTATAATGTTAATTATGCAAAATTCGTTCTATACTAGGAATACACAATTGTTTTGGTTATTTCACACTTTACAGTAAACTAAATTGTGCAGTAATATTTGAAGCCATGAAATAACAAAAGAGTCAAAAACTTAGCCAGTATTATAAATTTTGTTTTGATGCAAACAAATATAATGTCACTCACTCAGTTTTGACAGTCTTCGTCCATATTATATTGCGAGACAAAATGGTTAAATTACAACGTTAATTGTATTATAACATTTGTACCGTGGTAGTAGAGGTGTTTTTGCAATGATCTAGGATTTATTTATGTTCTAGCTATGAACACTTAGATAGCTCTAATAATTCTTTTACTACATTCTAATGCTAGTCTAATGCTTTTGTAATGCAATTAACATCTTCATTATCAATAATATTGCTAGTATAATGCGCCTGTAATGCAATTAAACAACTGTTGTGAACATATTTAGGATCCAAAACCGTATAATTTGTGCCCAAATAAGCATTACAGTAGCCCTATACACGTTTGTAATGCTTCTATAGAACTAACTCAAAATGCGAAAAGGATACAGAAATGCTGTAAGTCGGCCGCTATACTGCTTTGATGTGTTACTTGGATTATGATTAATTTTATTGATTGAGATAGTGAACTTGACCAACACTTTATTTTGGATGAGATTTATTTACATGGCTGTTGGGGCGTAACTCCCAACAGTGAAAATGTTATGTTGATGTTGTTTATTGGGATGTTATGTTGAACGAGTAAACAACCGATTGTTATAAAGGTTTTATTGCTACTAAAACAATATTTAATAAAGTAATAATGCACAATTAATGTTGGGTTAATAAACTGTAACGTTTCACTGTAAGAAGGACCAATTATTTTCATGTACAGCGTAGCTCGTACAATGGCATTCTTTCATCTTTGTCTGTGCTAAATAAATGTATTTTCTTTCTTTCTTTCATGGTTTTCGTGAGTCATTCTATGTCTTATACCGTGTCCCTTGCATGAGCATGATCACGATGACGTGATGTTTACCCGTCATGAGACTGTCGCGGGACTGTCATGAGACCGTCATGAGACTGTCATGACTGTCATGAGACTGTCATGTGACTGTCATGAGACCGTCATGAAACCGTTGTGAGACCGTCGTGGGATTAACCAAAAGGTAAACTATGTTTGATCACACTTGATAAATGATAACTGAAGTATGTTTGTTTGCACTTGATAAATGATAAGTGAACTATAATGTTCACACTTGATAAATGATAACTGCAGTATGTTTGTTTGCACTTGATAAATGATAAGTGAACTATGATGTTCACACTTGATAAATGATAACTGAAGTATGTTTGTTTGCACTTGATAAATGATAAGTGAACTATGATGTTCACACTTGATAAATGATAACTGCAGTATGTTTGTTTGCACTTGATAAATGATAAGTGAACTATGTTCGCACTTGATAAATGATAAGTGAACTATGTTCGCACTTGATAAATGATAAGTGAACTATGTTTGTTCGCACTTGATAAATGATACGGTGAAGGAAAACATCGTGAGGAAACCGGCATGTCCTAGAACCAATCACTCGAAGACATGTGACATCTAGTGTACTATGTTTATTCGCACTTGATAAATGATGCGGTGAAGGAAAACATCGTGAGGAAACCGGCAGGTCCTAGAACCAAATATTCGAAGACATGTAACATCTACCAACCCGCACTGGGCCCGCGTGGTGGATTACGGCCCACTCCCTCTCACAGTGAGAGGATCATGGGCTGATTATGATAAATGGTTTTGTTAATGTGGACAGGGTTCGTTTGGGTATCTGATCTTGTTTCAAATGGAGTATTAGTATTATGATACTTATTGATTTTTTGATACTATGATTGATTTTATGATACCATTTTATTTTATGATAATTATGATACTTAATGATTATTGTTCTGGATCAATGAAACATTAATTGAATATAACTTGTTTTAATTCTGGTATAGTTTTCTAAGCAATATAGAATCATGTGTAAAGATTGTAAATGGATTACGCCCCGAGTACGTACGATATAAATAATAATGAAATGCTGTTCATTGGTAAGCGCATTACCTGAGAACAGCTGAAACGATTTGGCTATCTTTTGTTTTAAAAAAATGTTCTTTATAGTCGAAATTAGGTTTTTGTGGAAAGCAAAATCAAAAAGTTTCCTTGTATGTGAACGTTCTTTTTCTATGAATTTTTGTATGAACGCCTTTAAGAGTAATGTTTCAATGAGATGTGAAAATGATATCTGATGTCGAGCCTGGCGCTAAAATTATTTTATTAAACTAAATTGTCTGTGTGGTTACAATGGTATTTTTCCTACGTTTCGAGTTTATTTTGTATTTATAAGTTTTGGTGTTTTAAATGATTATGGTAGGAGTTAAAAAAAAAAAAAACTGTTTATTTTTGGTAATACTTCTTGTGATTATTTTATGTTATGTGAGTATTTGAATACTTCTGTTGTTCAACGGTTCAATTAAGAGGGACATATTAAGTCTAGTCTGTACTGGATATTTATAATGTTGTTATTTAAATAGTTCGACGACGTTACCTTTATGTTGATGTTTTATCTTCCTGGATAGAACTGAGCTGACCAGCCTCGCTAACGGGGGCATAGCCCTTGCAAGGTGTGTCTAGTTGACACAATTAGTTCAACTTACGACTGAGGTCTCACAGTTTAGTCAGAGCTAACTGACGTTCGATAAAGATTGAGTCTTGTGAGGATAGAATGAGGTTTTGAGATTTTCTCTCTGGAGTATGGTCATGAGTTACTAATGTTGTTGAGCGCTTATTTCTTGATGCTTCGTTCCCTCTGGCTCAATTATGTCCGATGGAGTTAAGGCTTAGGATGTGGAGCCTAGTTCTTTATTTTCATAAACCCCCTCTGGGTAGATGTGAATTGTCACGTCAGTTTGTTTGTTTTCTGAGGCTTGCCGTATCTTTTTCGATGGTTTTGGTGTGGTAAGGTTTAAGCATGACGACGTTAATTTTCTGGGTGCGTGTTAACACATATTGTCATTTAACTTGGCTGATACCTAGCCTGGTATCAGAACTTTGCGATTCGTACGTCCTGACTTAAGCCTTCTCTTGCAAGAGAAAGACCTCACTATGTATTTTAATTGCCATCGTTAGGTAATGTTTCTTTTAGGTATAGGTAGGAAGGGTTCGATTGTTCGGATGCTTTGAATAAGTCTCTGCCTGATCCATTTATTCAAGTGGGGTGTAGTTCATGTGAGGTTTTATCATGAGATGCAACCTCATGCTGTACAGGCTGGCAAGAACACTGTACGTCATCCGAACAATCTGACAAGATATGTTTAAATTAGGATTTTTTATATGGTTTTCACTTGTCGGTAAAAAAAAAAAAAAAAAAAATTATAGTCTAGTTTCAGCAACAGCGCGCGCGTGTATCTTTATAATATTGTACTAATGGTTTAAATATAATCGTCTCCTCAAAAATTATTTGATTTATACACTGTCCCGAGCAGCCAAGCATGGTGCTCACAGTACAGTGAATTTTAAAAGATAACCTCGTAGTTTTGAAAATCTTTCAATGTATGATTTAAATGTTCACCCATAACTCGTAATTCCGTATGCTATTGCTAAAGAAATTTATTTTCATTTATTTTTTTATTTAACATGCAAAATGTCATGATTTATGTAAAAAAAAATATTATTTTATGATTGTTGTGTGTGTGCCAGGAGGCAACACAGTGTCGGATGGCCGAATGTCATGATTTCCAAATATTAGGAAGATTTACTGATTTTAAATACTAAATATAAAATTAAAAGTATGTGATTTGCCTCAAATGATTTTGTATCAGTGTAATTATGAAGTTTAAAAGTATCTCATTTGACGGTTCCGTAAAAGTACTGGTTTTTTAACGAAACAGAATTGGAAACATGATGTTTGGAGCGTCGCTTAACCTCTAGTTCAGTTGGCTATGAGCCTCGTAACCAGAAGGTGTCTTCAAGAAGTCTAAGGTCTATAACGTTATTATATTAATTGCCTAGTTATATAGTTTGTTAAATGATGCTAAAAGTATACCAGGTTTGTGGTGTGCAAGATGATAAATCCAGAGGTACTGGTGCTGAAATGGTGTATCGTATCAGACCATTGATATAGGAATACAAACCATCAAAAAATTTAAATGCGTGAACAGGAACAATATCGTCGCTCGGCATCCAATACCGCGAATGTGACATTTTTAACGAAAATTATTTTCATCACGTATTTGAACGTTTAGAATGAAATAAAACAAAAATCTGATTTTCGTCAAAAATGTCACATTTGCGGTATTGGATGCCGAGTGACGACATGCATTTAAGAACTGTCAAGGTATTAATAACTCTATTATGTGCCCACGTATCTTGGCAGTATTATAATTATTATCTTACCCTCATTGTTTTCACAGGAATACTCGTACAAATCACACAGGTCCAAGAAAGACCTGTCTTCTTTGAAAGATTTGCCACAGACAATGATCATGTCGTGGAAGCAAGTGTAAGCGTGCTCACATATCTTCTTCAGTTCTCCCTAAAATAAAAAAATGAATAAAATATAGGTACATTTAACGTAAAGGTTTTCTCTAAAATTAAACTATAACACTGGTGTTTTAATATAGAACGAAATTAAGGCCCCGCAGACAAGCGCGACGCGACGCTGCGACGCGGTTTTGGGAGAATAATATTTATTAAATTTTCATAGAAATTGTTTTTCTAAAAGAAAAAAGAAAGAAAATACGTTTATTTGCGGTAAACATGTCGCAAATAAAGCACACAAAACAAAAAATAACAAGTTGGGGGAAAATATGCGTCACATCCACGCAAAACCAAAACCACCAAATCCTCCAAAGTCGCGTCGCGCCTGTCTGCGGGTGTTTTAATGGTTTACAAGCCCGATGGGATTTGCCGTCAGCAAAAATGACGAATTTCCATACAAACTTTCATCTCCTATTAAACCCCTTCAGGGAGTTAATCTTCAAAAATGCTTCCTTAGTACTTACTTTCGTTATACAGGATGTATCAGAAAGGAGATTATTTGTAATTGATGGTTGATAATTTTTTCGCGATTTAGATCTTGGTACATATGAAATGATGACCTCCACAGGGACCTAAAAGTTGAGTTCATCGAAAGAGTGATCCAGAAATTTGCGGAAGCTCACGAAAAGAGACTTCATCAGCATGTCGTCGTCGACATGGTTAGAAGACTAAAAAAAAAACCGTTCGAGCTAGTGTTTAGTGTTAGTGAATAGTGTAAAGTACAAAAGTGTCAAACAAACACAAGAACGAAGTGTGGGTATTCGCCTTAATAGAGATAATAACAAAACTGCTGTTGGACACATTCTTAGTAAAAACAATTCAATAGTTTAGGTTATAATTAAATTACTTATTAGTCTATTTATAAGGCTAGATTGTAATAAGATTAGGGTCCATCCTATTGTTGAACACTAGGACAAGGGAAAAAAAAAGATGTTGGTCTGATGGAGAAAATTGTTCAGTTTGATGGTCTGTACCACACCCTTAAACACCACACCTTTTTGATACATTCTGTATAAGGAACATTTCATGATTCATTTCTTGTGTAATTTCATGGTTCTAAACCCAGATGTTCAGGTTGCGTTGTCTGTCAATGAACTTAAATTTTTTATTAAGTAGATTATAATGTTGAACCAAATTACAAAGTCTCTTGTGAAGAATAGATAACTCAAAAGTAAAATTATGATTTAAAGTTCAATAAAATTTTTGCTTTCAACTTCAATTAAACTTGGCTTACCAAATGAGCTCTATCTTTTATGATATGAGAATCAATCAACAGTATAACTTGCAAAATTGATAACAAAACACCTTTAATTATAAACATTACTGATGACATTAATAAAACTTGTCTTTGGGTACCATGCAACGTCTATCAAGACTATGGTACCAGGGACCAATAAGTTGTTGATTAAAATGGAGGACAATTACAGGATGTTTGAATATTCAGGCTTGGGCTTAAATTGTATCTTTGCTGGAAATTCTAAACATAACTTGCGAACAATAATGGTTTACAAGGGAATTGGTCTATTAGTTTATGATAAACTAAAATAACAATGTGCAAGATATCATTAAACAAAAGTACCAGAAGTGAAAACTTGAACAAGATCGCCTTGGTGGAAGAAAAATACTTGTATAGAACATTTGTCCGTCACCTTATCTAAATAAAGAGCACAATCGCGTTTACAAAAAATGCATAGAACATTGATACGTAACGTAATGTAAATAAAGAGCACATTCGCGTTTACAAAAATGAGGTGTCGTCATAGTGTTGCAAAATCAGTAGTTTAGTCCCATCTTAAAAATGCCCAACGCGCTTAAGAGGGCACCCGATGGTCCACTAGCGCCCCTCTTTATAAAAATATTATCTCTTCACTGAGAATTAATTATGAATAACAAGGTATAGTAAGGACCCTCGGTAAGTGTGTCTAGAATTTTCTAATACCCTATAAAAAGTTTCATATTGAGACACGAAAAAACAAAATACGATCTAAAGAAAAGCGGCCACATTCCTCTTTTTGCTTTTTTTTCCTATACATACGTCTAATACCTATTAGATGTATTTATAGGAAAAAAAAGCAAACAATTCATAGGACATCAAAAAATTATAAAGGGCATTAAAATGGTGTTTGTAAGTTATTTGGTACTAATCGGTACTGGTACCTGGTAATCATTGTTATTTATACAAGTTGGAGGATGTTTGGAACAATTTCTTTTTCTTTTGAAATGATGCGTAAAAATCCTTTTTAACCGTCTTCAAAAAAAGGAGGAGATTCTCAGTTCACCAGACATTTTTTAATAATGAAAAATATTTTTTTTGGAAGGGTATACCTACCTAACCTACTTTCTAGTTGGTCCCATTGTCATTTGGTCACGAACTGATGATGGTATCTTGGAGAAATCGAGGGAATTCTTCAAATATTATAGGCATACCTATAGTGATTTGGGTATTTTTATAGTAACTCGTGCATTTCCTCTCGGAAAGTACCAATTGGTAAAGTGGAACTGATGATGAAGGACACAGATGGCCACCGGAACTACTCAATAATATTATGTATTTCACGGGTTGCGATTCGATTACTTTAGAACAATAAACTTTATTATTATTATTATTACTTTAATATGGTTGGTAAGCAACTGATGGTCGTCACAATTAATATGGTGAAATGGAGCTGATGGTGAAGTACCTGGAGAACTCCTCAGCAATTAAAGTCCCTGCATTGGGAAGAGCGATATTTTGTAAAAAGGTGATGAGCAGTTGACATTAGGCTATTGTAGATAAAATACAAACCAAACCCATTAAAAAGTAAAAAAAAAACTTTTTACTAAAAATAATCAAATCAAACCAAATATTTTATTTCACATAAATCTACATGGGCACTTATGAAACGTCAGAAGCTAGGTGCACGGTTCCAATTGGTCGTTTCCTATGGAGAAAAGCCAGCAAGAAACTCCACGGTTACTCTTTTAAAAATAATTGGCTATTACAATACGTTCATATAACAGTGTTTCTGGGTATGGGAGGACAGTGTAGGTCTTTCAATAAGAAACTTAACAAAATAGAAAATGGTCAACAGGTCTACAATCCACTAAGCCTACAGCGTTCTCACATTCACAAAATATGTAGAAAAGAAATCTACCTATACAAAAAATAAATAAATTAATAAAAGTAAAAAACCTATTTTAATAAAACGCAATTATATGATTGCTATTACAACTGTAATCAATCTGAATAATTATCGTGTCCACAAAAGTCACAAAATAAAAGTTGAAATTAAATCGTAGGTATATAATGTCAAATAATAGAATAAGTAAATATGTCAAGGACGAATGTAAAAATAAATAAAAATAAAGATTTAAATAAACATGGTAATTTGGGAGCAGTTAATAGACTCTTACTTATTTATGCCGTTAATGAGGTACCAGGGAAGCCACATGTGCAGAAGGAATTATTGCCAAACTTCCTTGTCTTCAACATAGTCTTGAATTTTATAATATGCTTTCTTGATAAGGACACGTTTGATGTGGGTTTTGAACTTCCCATCGCTAAATTCTGTCACAGACCTTGACAACTTGTTATAAAAGCGGATTCTGTTTATAAGAAATGACTTGCTTGTTTTAGTTAATCTGAATTTGGGTATCACAATTTCATGTCGACTACGTGTATTTATATTATGGAAATCGCTTCTTATTTTGAAAAGTCTTAAGTTTTTGCGAATATATATAATACTTTCTAAGATATAAAGTGAAGGCAAAGTCAGTATATCAATTTCATTAAATTTGTCTCTAAGGGACTCGCGAGGGCCCATTTTATAGATCGCGCGGATTGCCGTCTTTTGTAAAATGAAAATTGAATCTACGTCAACTGTCGATCCCCACAGCAGGACGCCATAAGACAATACTGTGGAAATAAGCAAAGTATACTAACCTAGCTGTGGCTATATCAGTCAACTGCCTTATTTTTCTTATTGCATATGCAGCTGAACTTAATCTACCTGAAAGAGTTCTAATATGGGCGCTCCATTGTAATTTTGAATCTAAAGTAATTCCTAAGAATATAGTTTCCGTTATTGCATCTAGTTTTTTGCCATCAAGTTTTAGATTTAGACCTACTTGAGGTACATTTGGTAATGAGAACCTAATACATTTCGTTTTGTTCGCATTAAGAAAAAGATTTATTAGCTGCGAACCATTTTGAAAGTACAGCCAGACTATCGTTGACATGTAATACATCTGTGTCTTTCCTGTCTATTTTAAAAATAAGAGAAGTGTCGTCAGCAAAATCGATTGATGCGAGTCGCGGGCAGAAGCTAGTTACCTATAAAATAAAGGAAAATCTCATGCCATCATTCAGTTCGTTCAGTCTTTGACACATTCCCTCTGATACAAAATATATATTTGTGTTTCAAGAAATATTTGAACCCACGAGACTTAATCTACATCTAAGATATCGTGTATCAAAGCAAACAAATTGATACGATTAATGTAGCTACATAAAAGGCAATGGTATTAGAAATTGGTATCTTTAAGGTACCTACTAACGTAATTAAGTCTGCCAAAATAGAATTTTGGTATTCGACTAACTATTAAACTATAATTTTGTGACATGAAAGTGGTCCGATGTTCTATCGGGTTTTCCAAGAGGGACTTCTAAACTTTGACAGTTGATAACGGCCATCTTATTGAAGCTAGCTACATCTGTCAAATTAGTTGTCATTTATTCGGTCTGTTTTGCCAAATCACCATGGATGGATATAGCATTCAACAACACGTGCAAATAATAAAATTGTTTTATCAAAATGGGTGTTCTGGTCGGGCAACGTACTGCGCGCTTCGCCCATTTTACGGTCGCCATAATCGTTCTACCGAGAGGACTATTCGCAATGTGGTGGATAAATTTGAGTCCTGAATTGGATGATCTGGACACCAACGACATGTGGTTTCAACAGGACGGCGCTATGTGCCACACAGCTCATCATGCCACATTGGATATTCTGCACGAGAAATTTGATGGCATGGTCATCGTGAGTGGAGGTGATGTGAACTGGCCACCGAGATCGTGCGATTTGACCCCGTTAGACTTTTTCTTGTGGGGTTTTCTTAAGTCGCAGGTGTGCGAATAAGCCACAAACCACAGCGGTCCTCAAAGCCAATATAACCCATGCCATCGGTCAAATTCAGCTTGATGGAAAATTGGACATTTCGGATGCGCTCCACCCAGAGAAGCCGTGGCGGACATTTGTACGATGTTATATTCCACACATAATGGCATCAATAGGTCTTTCAAACGAATAAAAATTTCGATGATATCTCACTTTGTTTTAGTTAAATTTAAAGATAGGAAGCGCTTAATGAAAGACCCTGTACTTTGTAGTACTTCATCTTTTTATGAATAAAATACATAACTGTATTCCATAGGTTTAGATAGTTAAATAAAAGTAAACAAATCGTAAAAAAAGGTTTTATAGATGAAAGAAAGAAAGAAAAACATTTATTTGGACACAGCACAGATGACACTTTCTTGTTTAAGACGCAGATATATGACAGTGACCTTGAATGGTTAGCTTGCGTGTTTTGTGCTGAGCTCACGCAACGCGTCGTGCGACTAGCCAGTAATAGGACTCGCCCATCGCAGGAGCGCTGTCCCAAATTAGACGCATTATTAATTTATTACACGTAAAACAAAAGGTATTTTAATGAAACACGTATACTAAAAGATTAGTAATTTAATTGTCTTTAAAATGATGAAGTTTTTAGAAAAATACGCTTGATGGATTTTGCGTCATTCTCAGTTTTTTATCCGCATTAGACATAACTTTAAAAATTTATTTCACTATGTAATATAAACATAATCAAAAATATGCCTATATTAAAATATTAAAAAAATGCTCTAATTAAACATATTTTTTTTTCAAATCACTAACACTGCTCTTTTAGACATCATCTTCAGTATAAAATCGTTAAAAGTCAGCTATCGTCCCCTTAAAAATACGATAAAACCAAATTGATTTTATAATAGTTTCCTCTTTATTAATGTATGTGAAACTTTATCAATTTATCATACAATTAACTACCTAAACCTTTCGAGAATAAGCTATTGCATAGCTTTTATCGCGGGCTTTGAGCGCGGCGACCGAATCAAGAAATTCCGTAACGAAAATAAAACCTAACACCCCCCACTCCGCCTACCATGTAATGACGGTTCCCATGACAACGTGATTTTGTTATGGGAAACGTGATGTTGTCATGGGAACGTAATTTTTGTTTTATGTCTTCACGTTATCATCCCAAGTGTAGCGTTGACAAATAGGAAGTATGGAGATTACAAATGCTATGCAATAGCTTTACCGCGGCAGTCCCCGAGTGCCACACGTTTTTTTTTTTGGCTGTGTAAGTATCTACGATAAAGCATAGACTATTTTTCAGTCAAATAAAACTCATTATTGTGATTCCAAAAATAATAAATGTTTGGCTTTTCTTTATTTCGGCGGGGCAAAGGTCAGAGAGCTGTTTTCTAATGTTCTTTATGTAGGTGACTTCTTTCAGTAAGTGCAAAGCTCGTTCCAGCACTTAGCCTGCGGCTGCTACACAGATGTTTGATATTCCGTTGGTTGTTTTTTTAAGTGTATTTGTGTGCATTTAAAGTTAAAGTGCGTTAAAGTTGTTAACTTTGTGTAGTGTTTGGGTCACCAAGATACAGGCTGTGCCTAGTTTGGGACCCGCTGTCTAATTCTAAGTCTTCTGTTAGTGAGAATTTCATACCATGCTATTTAGGTTGTATATTTATGAACTTTGTGTGAGCTAAATAAATGAATTTGAATTTATTTTATGTGTTGTGCATTTTAAATGTTGAAAACTTGAAATATTATAAAGAGGTAAGATTTGTATTTTTGTATGTAACAAATAAACTTAAAATTACTGGACCGATTTGAAAAATTCTTTCATCAGATAGCTACATTATCAGCAAATAACATAGGCTATATTTTATTCTCGTACTACTACGGGAACGGGAACTACGCGGGTGAAACCGCGTGACGTCCGGTAGTGTTTTTATAAAAATTTGTAAATCAAAACCTCATTTTAAATGAATAAAAAAGTGGAAATTGGAAAGACCAATAATATTAAAAAAATGCCATTACAAGAAGAAAAAATCGGCCAAGTGTCGGACTACGCACAATGAAGGGTTCCGTAGTTGGGATGAATTTATCCCAAATACAAACTTGAACATTGTAGTTGAAATACATGTTCTCCCATAAATTACAACTGCAAATATAAGTTTGTACGCACAATATTGATAGATGTACCATGTTAATTTAAAACCATAGACTTTATAGCTTTTCCTGTAATCTATGAGTGAAGAACCATTCTCTGTATTTTTTTCAAAATTTTAGACTCAGTGGTTTCGGAGATAAGGGGGGGAATGGTCAGTTTCAGGGACTGAATTACCCAAAAATTAAGGTACCTTGAAATTTCAGTATGACGTCATACTGTTATATAAGGGTTACCGAAATATTTCGATACCGTTATTTTTTTCAGTAGTGGAATTTTGAGGTTGGTAATGCATACCGGTATATTTCGGTAGCAGTACCATTAACCTTTATAAATGTATCGCTAGCAGTACCAAACCTTAAGAAATAGGGGTTTTCTTTGACGCACCGCCGCCACACTCTGTCTGTCGTTCACTTGCTGATTGTAACTCAGTACCTATTGGTTTTTATTTCCGATCGGAAGGTCACGACTGTGTAAGCACCCGCGCCGCACCGTTTTCTTTCGCCGTTCTTCTGCCACTTGTATCGATAGTATTTTTTGTAATTATGATTACTTACACAAACAAATTGTAAATAAGATGCCATCAAATCAGAGTAGACAAACAATAATATTTTGCTTCTACATACCTTAACAAAAAATTCGAATAAGGTTTAGGCCAATTAAACAATAACATGTAAAAGTTTAAAGAAATTAAATAATTCTTTGGCCAATAAATTATGTGTTCAGAGTTTTAATAATATAGGTGACCTAAATGAGTTTTACACTGAGTTCTTTTTACTATTAAACACGCAATTTAATGACACTTTTCCACTAAAAATTAAAAGTATTTACACAAAGTTCTTATTTAGTGCTTGGGCGACTCCAGGTATTCGTAAAAGCAGGGAAAAACTATTTGAACTTTATGGCCTAAAGCAACATATAAATAATAAAAGCTTTTATAAGTATGCTGCAAAATATTCAAAAACTTTTAAAAGTGTGTGCAAAATAGCCAAAGCTCTTTATATTAGCAATAAAAACTACCTGGCAAATAATAAATAATGAAACAAGTAGGAAAAACCAGCGAAATACTGAATTTAATTTAGAGACTGCACAAGGCCCATTAACTCAGATATGGATATAACTCAAGAATTTGAAAACTTTTTTGCTAATATTCCCCTTAAAACTACTGAAGCTTTAAATTCTTCACTCGCGCTTTCTGCTGCCTTACTTAGACAGAATGTGAAGGCATGCCCTTTGGAATTTAGGTTTCGGCATACAAACCCCCAGGCTGTTATAAAAGCTTTTAAAGATCTTAAAATTAAATCAACAGAAGATCTCTGGGAAATGTCTGTAAAAATCTGTAGATCTATTATCGAAACCATTGCGCCCTATTTATTAGCTTACATATTTAACACCAGTGTCGACATAGGGGTCTTTCCGGATCTCATGAAACACCACAGTAAAGTAGTTCCATTGTTCGGTGACAGTAAAGAAGCCAAAAATTATAGGCTTGTGTCAATTCTGCCAGTTCTCAATAAGGTGTTTGAAAAGTTGATGCTCAATCAAATGTTACGTCACTTTAATAAAAATTCCATCTTTCATGAACAACAGTTCGGTTTCATCAAAGGGCGTTGTACCACTAACGCCGGTGTCACACTAATAAAGAACATTTTTAATGCCTGGGAAGAAACACAAGATGCCATTGGAATCTTTTGCGACCTCTTAAAGGCGTTCGATTGTGTAGACCATGAGACACTTCTGCTGAAACTAGAGCACTATGGGATTAGGAATACAGGTCTTGATTTACTTAGATCATACCTGAAAGATAGAAAGGTTAAAGTTCAGGTAAACTCATTAGTCTGAAATGGCAATGGGCGTTCCTGAAGGTTCGATATTGGGTCCATTCTTCTTTTTGGTTTACATGAATGATTTACGCCAATTACTTCAAAATCAACCGAAGATGGTATTATTTGCAGATGACACATCATTGATCTTTAAAATAAACCGACGGTCACAAAATCTTGACGACGTGAATAGCTCTATTCTGACAGTCCAAGATTAGTTTACGGTAAATAATTTTGTGTTTGGTTGACGACAAGGTTGCGTTCTTTAATGACGTTGTAGTCAACCTGTATAACATCCATGCTCCCGTCAAAAAAGTTAAGATAGAACGCCCACCTACACCATGGATGACAAGAGGAATACAGATGGCAATGCGATGTAGGGACCGTGCGTTCCGTAAATTTAAAAGGGAGCGTACTGATGAGAACTGGACTTTGTTCAAGGCTGCAAGGAATAGATACAATCAGATGATACGCAATGCTAAACGCCGCCACATTCTGAATACTATCAATTCTTACTCTTTTGCCGATATTTGGAAATTTCTTGGAACTCTTGGTATCGGCAAATCGTTATATTTAGACCTTTCTAACTCAATTGATTTAGACGATCTCTACCGACATTTCTCCACTGTTCCTACCATGGATCGTCTAACCAAGCAACAAACTCTGTCTCTAATATTTGATCTAACGCGTCCTCATATTAATCCTTTCAGTTTAATTCCAGTTGAACCAGGAGAAATCAGAAAGATCATTCTCTCCGTCAAATCAAAAGCGGTGGGATATGACAATATCACCCGTGGTATGATCTTAACCATTCTTGATCATCTAACATCTATGATTACCCACAAAATTATTTTTTCCCTTTACATCGGAGTATTCCCTTCCCTGTGGCGTAAAACCTATGTCCATCCAGTACCTAAGGTATCTAATCCCTCTCTTCCAACCGACTTTCGTCCAATTTGTATCCTTCCCTTCCTATCCGAAGTGCTCGAGGCCTGTGTCCACAAACAATTCTCCAATTTTGTGTATTGTAATTTACTCATTAGCCCTCTTCAATCTGGGTTCAGGCCTGGCCACAGCACTGTTTCTGCCCTCTTGAAAGTAACTGGTGATATAAGGGCAGGACTTGAAGATACCGAAGTTACTGCTCTAGTGTTGGTTGATTTCTCGAATGCCTTTAATACCGTCAGCCACGACATCCTGTTAGCCATTCTGTCATACGTTGTGGTCTCTCCCGAAGCACTGAAATGGTTCTCCCCTTATCTTCAGGAACGTCAGCAGTCCATTCATGCTGGGGATTCTTCTTTATGCTGGTGTGATTTAGAAGCTGGCGTTCCTTAAGGTGGTATACTTTCTCCTCTTCTGTTTTCTATTTTCATAAATCTTATAACTTCCGTACTCCAGTGTGCGTATCATTTGTATGTAGATGACTTGCAGTTGTACTGTGAGGAGAGGGTTAATAAATTACCTGACACCATCAACAAATTAAACAGGGACTTGATAGCCATAAAAACCTGGTCTGATAGATTTTGGGTAACAGTAAACTCTAAAAAGTGTCAGGCGATCATCATTGGGAGTCTTCGTAGCATTAGTAAGATGGATGGAACAACCTTGCCACCAATCCTCTTCAATGGTACGATTTTTTCATTTGGCAATGACTTGAAAGACCTAGGCTTGCACATTGATACTACCCTGAACTGGCGTACTCAAGTCGCTAGGGTCAGCCAAAAGGGAACGCTGCGGGCTCTGTACCGCTTGAAAAACTTATTATCATCGAGTACAAAGACAATGCTTGTGTAGTCCTTAATTTTCCCAATCATCGATTATGGTGATGTGTGCTATTATGACCTGAATGCAGATCTCCTCAACAAATTAGACCATCTCCTCAATAATTGCATTCGATTCGTATTCAATCTGCGTAAATATGATCATGTCTTTGCGCATCTATTGCTTCTAAAGTGGTCGCCCATACGCCAATGCAGAGAGCAAAGGGTGCTGACCACCTTGTTTTCGTTTCTTGTCTCTCCCTCTTTCCCTAGTTATCTAGCTCCCCACTTCCAGTAGATTTGCGCAAACCACAAAAAAAATCTACGCTCATCACATAATCGTTATCTTCATTGTCCCACTCACCGCACTGACTTCATTCACTCTTCCTTCTTCGTTCAATCTATCTCTCTGTGGAATGCACTTCCCCTTGAAATCAGTATGGCAACCAACCGATTATCCTTTAAAGTTAAGGTTCGCGAGCACATTCGCAAGAAGCTGGCAGTTTCATTACAATGTTAGTGTTTTCCCGTTGTTGGTCTTATTTGTTTTAGTATATTTATGTATTTATATGTGCTAATTTTATATATGATCTTCATATTCATATTCAATTATTCATTGTTTGTCACAGGTGAAAAGACAGTTCTTACAGTTAACATTATTGTATCACTGTAACATACCCATGGGGTATACAATATTTATATGTCATCATCATCATTTCAGCCGAAAGACGTCCACTGCTGAACATAGGCCTCCCCAAGCACCTCCACTTCGACCGATTCTGTACTTTCCGCATCCAGCGGATTCCTGCGGCCTTCACAAGGTCATCGGTCCATCTTGTGGGAGGCCTTTCAACGCTACGTCTTCCGGTACGCGGTCGCCACTTCAGAACCTTTCGGCAATTCTTCGGATTGTGTCGGTTACCTTGGTTCTCCTGCGGATCTCCTCATTTCTGATTCGATCACGTAGGGAAACTCCAAGCATAGCCCTCTCCATTGCCCTTTGGGTGACTTTTAGGGCTCTGATAAGGCCCATTGTAAGCGACCATGTTTCAGTACCATAGGTCATCACTGGCAACACGCACTGGTCAAAGACTTTCGTCTTGAGACACTGTGGTATGTGGGACGAAAAGATATTGCGTAGCTTCCCGAACGCTACCCAGCCGAGTCGGATTCGATGATTGACCTCTTTCTCGAAGTTGGACCTACCTAGCTGGACAGTTTGTCTTAGGTAAACATACTCGTCCACAACTTCGAGCGTAGCGTCTCCGATCTTCATGAGAGTGGTTGTCACATGGGCATTTGGCATGACCTTTATCTTGTCCATATTCATTTTAAGACCCACTCTTTCGGAGGCTCTACTGAGGTCATCGAGCATTGTACTGAGGTCCTCCATGGTCTCAGCCATGATAACTATGTCATCGGCAAACCGAAGGTTAGTGATATACTTGCCATTGATGTTGATGCCTAGCCCTTTCCAATCCACAACCTTGAAGACATCCTCCAGTGCAGCGGTGAACAGTTTCGGAGAGATAACGTCTCCCTGTCTCACACCTCTCTGCAGAAGGATAGGTTTCGAGGTCTGGTCCTGGACTGACATAGTGGCGTTTTCGTATAGACACTTTAGCACCTCGATGTACCGATAGTCGATCTGGCACCGTTGAAGAGACTGCAGCACAGCCCATGTCTCGATCGAATCGATGGCTTTCTCGTAGTCCACAAACGCTAAGCAGAGAGGCATATTTATATGTATGTTCGTGTTTTTATGATTAGGTATATATATTATATTCATCGTTTTTAAGAGATATAAGTATATCCTTATATTTAAATAAATATTTATTCCACAATTTTCGTTATTGCACCTACCACTGTTTGTCTCTGCATCACCCAAAGGTTGACTGGTAGAAAATGCCTATGGCATTAAGTCCGCCTCTGTACATTTGTGTGACTTGAAATATTCACAAAATACTCAGTTGTATTTTTACTTTAATAATAAATAATAAAATTAAAATAAAATAAATATTTAAGGGGAGCTCCCATAAATAAAAAACGTAAAGTACGTAAAATACTGGTATTCAGCTGCATCCGGTTAGACTGGAAGCCGACCCCAATATAGTTGGGAAAAGGCTAGGCAGAACGATTTAAGGGGAGCTCCCATACAACAAACGTGATTTCCCGTTTTTATAGATTCCGGACTCGCGCACGAAGGGTTCCGTATTATTGTACGGAACCCTTCGTGCGCGAGTTCGACTCGCACTTGGCTGTTTTTTAATTATTTTTACCTATTGTGGTATAGTAATGTTATTTTAGATGCATCGTCTTCACATATAATTATTTAACTAATGTAGGTAGATACCTTTACAAAATATTGTAAAACATTTTAAAAGAGTAACTGTGGAGTTTCTTGCTCATTCTTCTCCATACGAAAACTACCTTTTGGAAGGGGCGACTAGAATCAATTCTATTATTTTGTAAATTTTTACGTTCAAAAGTGCCTTACAAGGGCCTATTTGAAATAAATGATTTGACTTTGATTTTGTCTCGCATGTGTTTCGGTACCGAAATCGTATAAAGGTTAAATAACTATTTAGCTCAACCCTTTTTCATGAAGAAATCGGTATAGCTCAACCTTTATTTTAAACCGGTACCGATATATTTTTGAGGTATCTTCACCTTTAACCGTAACCGCTTTCAGTCCCTGGTCAGTTTTCATCTATTTTCTTAAATATCTTTAAACATATTTATTTTAAATTATAAAAAAAATATTTGAGATCCCCGTAACAAGCCCTTTCATTTGATATGCATGATGATATGATCACACGATACAGTCTGAAAAGCTTTTTTTTTAATTTTCTTATTTGCCCCCCCGTAAGATATCCCCATCATCATCATCAGCCTATAAATGTTCCCACTGCTGGGACACAGGCCTCCTCTCTGTGAGAGGGAGTGGGCCGTAATCCACCACGCGGGCCCAGTGCGGGTTGGTAGATGTCACATGTCTTCGAATTTTCGGTTCTAGGACATGCCGGTTTCCTCACTATGTTTTCCTTCACCATTTTGAGAGCAGTGGTGAAGAAATAATTTACACAAAGTAAAGCGCCTGTCTGGGTTCGAACCTACGACCTACAACTCGTAAGTCGCGGCCGTTACCACTGGGCCACCACTGCTGACCCCCCCATATTGATACCCCCATATTCAAAATTAATTTCTGTGACCCAAATACGTCGTCACAGAAAGACATATGTGTACCAAATTTCAACTTAATCGGTCCATAAGATTCGGAGCAAATTGGCTGTGACAGACGGACAGACAGACACACGAGTGATCCTATAAGGGTTCCGTTTTTCCTTTTAAGGTACGAAACCCTAAAAAGAAATCAAAAATGTATAGAAAGAAGAAAGAAAGAAAAATTGTTTATTCTGCACAAAACAAACGCACATTACACAAAAAAAATATTATGTAAAATACACATTCACCAAAAGCCAAAAGCCTCGTATCCAACAGTCGAAAACTAATAAAAAGTTCGACAAATTTTGTCTATTGCTTATTGCCAGATACCAAAGAAACCAGATACCAAAGAAAAAAAACCTGATATTAAAAATGAAACCAACAATACAGTTGTAATACACATTTATTTATTGACTGAATAGTCTAAATATAGAATATAATAAATTGGAATATTCAAATGGAGTAGATTTTAATTAGAATTTGAAATCAGTCATCGAAGTAACTGTTGGTTGGTCGACGAGACACGGACAGTAGGGATCGATCCTCCGGACACGCCGTCTGCTTGTAATCTGAAATTAATTAATCTGTATCAGCAATTTTCATTCATCTAAAAGAGTATTATGTTGTGTCTAAGATAAAACGAATCCTACAAAAACGTAACCTTTGAATTAAAAATATTTTGTTGGTTTGATTCTGTAAATAAAATAGAAAACGAGAAACGAGACGTAAAATAGAGAGCGAGAGAGATGTTTCTGACTTTTGGTAAAAGTCGTATTTATTCTTCAAAACATACCTACACAAAAAATGTAACTTGGAAATGTAATTTTACAAGATGTTACAACCTTTTATGAAATCTGACAATGAGTGAAACACAGCTGCACGGATATTTTGTACCAATAGAATCTAACCTCTGCTTCAGAGCTTCGCTCCTATTGGCACATTTCTCCGCTCAGCTGCCTTGCTCCGCTCCAGTGGACAAGCAGCTTAAGGGGGATGCGCTATGGTAGCCCGCGAAATTAAAATTTTCTTACGTTTTTGCAATTTGCAGGCCAATGTCAGGTTGTATGTTGATTAAAATATGATTCGCTACCGTAAAAAATATGGCTTTACAGAATTATAATAATTAGAATCAGAAATAAAACTCCGTTAGAATTGGCCTCAAATCTCAGGATTTCATGAAATAGTCATTCAATAGGGTAATATGAACTTAGAGAGTTGGATTGATAATTTTTATGATATAAACAAATGTTTGATACGGCCGCGAATCATATTTAGATCAACAAAGAACCTGTACTTAACTCTGCGGAATGCACGATCAATCATAATTTGTTTCGATTTGAAACAGATTGCTAATCCATTGCTTCATAGTTGAAAAAAAATCTGCTCAACAACGTAAATAACGCAATTAATGTTGTTGAACTGTCAAAATGAAACAAATTTCTCATAATCGTTTATGAAAATAAGTTACGCAATTAGGGTACTGATGCTGACCTGCAAATTGTAAAAAAACGTTAGAAAATTTGAATTTCACGGGCAACCCTGACATTTTCGCCTTAAACGACGTTGACAGGGGAGCGCTGTAGGGTAAAATTTGTGTTTTTCTTTTTGTGAATTGTTTGGAAAAAAAAAGATAGCGGCGGTAAAAGACCCTAGTATGGTCCCCGTACACTTCCACACAATAGGCATAACGGACAGTCCCCTGTGCAGGGCGTGCATGGAGGCTGAGGAAACCGTAGCGCACGTGCTCTTTGAATGCACAGGCGTCACCCAGATTAGAACAGAAACTCTCGGGTCACCCAGATCCTACACAGATGTTCTGAACAGACCAGGAGATTTAATTAGCTTCTGGAGGGAGGTGGGCTGGTTGGAATAACCACCAAACGGCCGCCATGGTCCACGCACAATGGTCAACCTTACGGACTAAGTGTGGAAACCAAACCCTATAACATAGAACATAGAAGACCCTAGTAGAGCTGCACAAAGGAATCAATTAAAAAGATTTAACGACATAAAGGTTAAAGAAAACACGGATGGTTGCATTTTCCTGCACACACACACGAGTTCTAATGCATCGTATTGGTAGCTAATCGAGCGTCAATCAATGCGGCTGACACTCGATCTATCTACGTCCACACTGGAATTCACGCTTCAATCGACAGCTAATGCTACTGAGCGATGTATTGCCTATGTATATGTCATACATACATAATTATCATAAATCAGAATGTATGTATAGTGCTGCCTACAAAGTAATTGTGGCCCGTGACCAGAATCAGAACTAACGCTGTCATCTTGTTTTTAATCGACTTCCAAAAAGGAGGAGGTTATATTATGTTCGTCGCGAATGTTTTTTTTTATTTTATGTATGTCCACCGATTTCTCCGTCAATTGTGGGCCGATTTTGAAAATTATTTTTTCGTTTGAAAGGGTATGCTCTTGAGGTGGTCCCTTATAGATTTTATTAACTTTACTTCGATAGTTTTTGAGTTAGCTTCAATAATGTGTATTTTTCCCACTTAGTATGAGGATGATATGATAAGTTCCTGTCACTGTTATTTACATAGCAGGTAGTGGTTTTCGAATTTGTGTGGGGTAGGTACCACAACTAAAAAGTGAAAAATAAAAACTTTTTACAAAAAAAAAAACTGACTTCCAAAAAACACTACAAAGTGAAAAATAACTTTAATTTCGGAAGTTGGTGACAAAAAACGAAAATTCAAAACCAAAGACACCGACTTCCGAAATTAAAGTTATTTTACACTTTGTAGTGTTTTTTGGAAGTCGGTTGTTTTCTTTTTTGTAAAAAGTTTTTTAGGGTTCCGAACGTTCGAATGAAAAAACGAAACCCCCAATAGGATCACTCGTGTGTCTGTCTGTCTATCTGTCCGTCTGTTACAGCCGATTTGCTCTGAATCTACTGAACCGATTAAGTTGTTTGGCATACATATTAATTTCTGGGACCCAAACATGAACTTATAACGTAAATAAATGAATGGGGTTCACTTTTGGAGGGAAAATACGAAAGTTTATAAAAAAGTTTTGCGAATTGTACCTTGTGACAAATCAAATACGAGGATTTCTATTTTTTTTTTTATAGTTTTAACATACATGCTTTAAAGATATTTAAAAAAATATATGAAAATTTACCATTCCCAAAGAGTCCGCGTATCACTGCCAAAGCCATTTTATTTGATATGTCAAACGGTACAGTTTGCAAAACTTTCTATTTTTTTTTTTATTTGCCCCCGAAAATTGACCCCCAGATTCAAAATTCATTTATTTTCGTTACACGTCCGTGTTTGGGTCACAGAAATTGATATGTGTACCTTTCAATTTAATCGGTCCATTAGATCGGAGCAAATTGGTTGTGACGGACGGACATACAGACAGACAGACACATGGGTGATCCTGTAAGAGTTCCCTTTTTTACTTTTGAGGCACGGAGCCCTAAAAACCAGAGCTAATGTGATTGGGGTATGTAATCGATTTTGATACATCTAGTTCTAAAGTTAGGTACAGTAAAAAACTATTTTTTTTTTAAATTGACTTACCTACGTTATAAGCTTTGACGACGTCGTTAGTAAATATGCGTGGGTCGAATAAATGACGTTGGGATTTTCTAATAGAAAATTCTCAGAAGCAGCTCAAAGTCTAGATTAGTGGCCTGTTAAAAGTATTAACTTCGCCCCCACGTGGGTGTTCAATAAGGTTTTCTCTTCAGTGGGCTCTCTCAAAGGCGTGACGCAGATGTTGTGGGGGTAAGCTGTAGTATTTTTTTTGGTTTGTTTTATCTCTCCTGGTCAAAAGCGAAGGATGAGGTCTAATAAGGAATTTAAAAGTAGTGAGTGCACATCACAATTATGAACGATTTTGAAGGATATTGCTATTGATTATCTATTGGATTTTGCTTTTTTGGTCTGTGCTAAATAAATGTATTTTCTTTTTTTCTTTCTTTTTTTCTTTCTTAATCCATTGCTTCATGTATTCGAAAAATTTGTCTGCTCAACAACGTAAATGCCCGGCTTTTATGACAAATCTTTTAAGGTTCAAGCAGTACGGTTATGGAATGCCTTGCCCGTGTCTATAAGGCGTGCTCAATCTTTGTCCACTTTTAAAATTTTGGTAAAAAAAACACTTTCTCTCTCCTTAAACATCGTCATTACATATAGTTCCTTGCTCTTGTTTATAATTTTATGTATATCTATCTAATATATATTTATATAGGTAATTATATGCTTTATGTATCTGTGTATTCTGTTTTATATGTAAATGGTACACCACTGACTACCTGCAGTATTGTCTCTCCTTTTCCATTTAAATCCATCCAAAGGTTGTCTGTAAAAGATCGCTTTTAGCGATAAGACCGCCCATTGTGTCACCCAATGTAAAATTTCTTTATTAATGTCTGTAATTTTTATAATGTACATAATAAAGAATATTCTGTCTATCTATCTAAATAACACAATGAATGTTGTTGAATTTTCAAAATAAATTTGCTACTTTGTTACGCAATTACCCCACATTCAGTGTGGGAAAGATATGAAGCTCTACAGGACGTATAGCTCCATCTCTTTCTCCCACTAAAGTAATATTAAAATAATACTGCTTTATGAGCTTGTGGTAAGCCCCCTATTCACAGGCTATGTGTAGAAGATAAAAAAATGTAATACTGACTCCTCCTCCGAATACAGTTAAAGTCGAACATATCGCAGAGGTCCCTGAAGCCCATGATGTCCCCGGCGTGACTGAGACCGCAGATCGGGACGCGGTCGTGGTTGCACACCTTTGCCATGCTGCACCATTTGGCTCCCATCTGTGACCAAAACAATAACTACAATTTTGTTATACTGACTAGTCTAAAATCAAAAGACTAAGAATAGACGAGAACTTATCTAAAATACAGTAAGTGAACTAACGTATATTAATCTCGGCCTAAGTTTTTAAAGTGAAACTTTTATTACATCGTCGCAAACCTTTTCGTCTGTGTGTTGCATGTCGCGTGACGGTCGGCCGCGGAGTAGGGATAAAGTGAAAGGCGCTCGTCAGAGCAGCCAAGGCCAATATGGCGGCGCCTATAGTTCGTTTAAAAGTTTCACTTATACCGTGGTTTCATAAAATCACACAATCCTTTTTTTAGGTTTAATAAACTCAGCCTTGAGTGTTTTAATTCTTTAATGTAGGTAATGTTTGTTTGTAAAGCCTCGGTCACACACACCGAATACTCGCTGCGAATAATACTCGCTGCGAATAATACTCGCAGCGACAATTCGCTGTCTGCCTGTCATACACAGCGAGTTCTACACGAGAATTTCGACAGTCCGTGCCCCAAATAAATACAAATATGTCGTCTATTCGTCGCACACGTCTAAAACAGTGTATTCGGTTGGCATGTGCAGAATTAGCAAACCAAATGCTGATTAAGCTCACAACTCAAAAAGCGAAAATGGGTTCGTAAATATGTAGATTGAACGCAAAGAACAGTTTGGGGCTTCTAATACCCTTTTAAAAGAATTAGCTGCAGAGGAACCAGGAGATTACAGATTTTTTTTACGTATAATGGAAGCGTGTAGTCTGGAGCGGCGCACAAAGCGGAATGGCTACTCGCAGCGAGTACCCTGTCACACATAGCGAATTCTCGCGACATTCGCAAGAGTAAAATTGAACATGTTCAATCATGCCAATTCAAATCGCGGCGAATGAATTTATCCGCAGCGAATAAAAGCTCGTGCAGACCAGCGCGATATCGCGGGCGCGACAGGCAGCGCGACCCATGTCGCGGCCGCGATATCACGCTGTTCTGCACGAGCCTTAAGCCTGTCACACACAGCGAGTCCTCGCTGCGAATGCTTAATTACAGCGAGTATTCGCTGCGTGAGGTTACCGAGGTTTAACACATTTTTTACCTATTCCGAAACCAATAGTTATACAAAAATTGTTTGGAAAATGATTATTCCATGATCAAAAAGTTTACTAATAAAAAGTATTTTAAATCACTAAACTGATTTTCTTATTTGAATATACGCAATAAATAAAACTAGTGATCGCCCAGTGGTCGAAATTCATTTAAATTTAATTTTTATAGGATAGTTCGTACTAATTCCATGCTGCCATGTCTTTATTCTAAGGTAGCCATAACTCCTTCTTTCTGACTCTTTAACCATAAACAATTAAACAAAAGACTGTGTATGTCAAACGCATGGTAGTACGTGTAATGTCATTGTTATTTTTGAAGTGAGAACTTTTTAGGCGCGTTGGGCATTTTGAGATAGGAAAAACAATTTAACTCGCGACACCGTTACCCACACCTCATTTTTGTAAACGCGATTGTGCTCTTTATTTAGATAAGGTTAAAAACCAATGTTCTATACAAGTATTTTTCTTCCACCAAGTCGATCTTGTTCAAGTTTTCGCTGCCACTGTTTTTTTTTGTAATGTGCGTTTACTTTGTTCAGAATAAACAATTTTCCTCCTTTCTTGTCTTTTCTTTAATGTTTTTTTTTTATTAATTATTTCTATTGCATATTATACAAAAATATTAGCTTTCTGCACTCCTTCTCCATATAAACTTTACTGTGCCAAATTTCATACTCCCCCGTCCGCGTAAATTTAGTGAAAAGGGATACAAAGTGTTTTTTTTTTGGGTGGGAAGTTTTTGCTTTACCTATTAAATATATAGATAAAACGGAAGTAAATGCTGTTATAGGTTAATTTTATTATCCTCTAATTCTCTCCCGAAGACTAAGTGCGAAGATTGTAACACCATAGAACGATCACTAAACAATATCCTAACATGGTGATCACTTGATATTATGGCAGGCTGCCAAGAAGTAACAACGCGTCGTGGCAATACCCACTTGCACTAGTTTCTACAGAATAGCCGTTTACGAACACATGCTCTTGTTAGTAGGGCAGAACTTATGTTAGTTTATCATCTTCATTTAGTGACAATGGTACCTGGGCGACCGAGCTCTGCTCTGGTGAAAATATAGAATGCACATTTAATAGTATAGGATAGTACCTACTAATTCCATACTGCCATGATAGTAGGTACTTACTAATACCATGCTGCCATGATCATTATTCTAATGTCATTATTGTCATGTCATTATTCATTATCTTGTTCTAAACTTTGGGCGACCGAGTTCTACTCGGGTGAAAATACGGAGAAAATAAATTTTCCCAGATATGAGACCTAGCTAGATTGATTTTTTGCCCCCGTAAACCCCTATATTGCAACTTTCACAGAAATCATTAGAGACGATTTCGAGAACGTGAGTACAAATCTATATACAAACAAACAAATTTATATACGAATATTGCTCGTTTAATAGTATAGGATGGGATTACACATGCAATACCCATACTTCCATATTCATACCATAACATCCGTATATTACAACATAATATAACATAACATCACGCCTGTAATCCCCGAAGGGTTAGGTAGAGGTGTATCTACACCCACATTTCGTCAGTTATTTATGTTTTTAACTCACATGTAATATAGGGGGGTTATTTTAATATTATTAATGCGAAAGTAACTCTGTCTGTCACCTGTTCACACAGGTAGACCATGACGGCGGTGGTGATCTCTCGCGTCCGGCCCTGGTTCAGGCCATGGTACGGAGCGAGAGGAAATGGCAGGCCGTCACCTCCTTCTGCGAAGCGGTAATGCTCGCCAAGGAGGAGGCGAAACGCGTGAGGGAGAGGCAAAGTTCGCGCCCTCACGCCCCTAACCGCTGCAGGAGGAGACGCCCGGGGCGGGAATCGCGAGCCGATTTCCGGCCACCGTAGGCGCGGGCTTGCGGTCGGTGAGCAATGGGTAGCTCGCCGTCCGATAAGGACCAAGCCCGGGACGACGGCGCGTTGTGTTCCACGCGCGCCTAAAAGAGATGTCAGCAGAATTGACGGGGTCCGCTAGGGCCAATGCCTGCCGGGGGTTCGAAGAAAACCGATAGGGACATCGTGGCCCCCGGTAACAGGACAACCGAAGGAACACGGGTGGGTTTTAGTCAGTAAGAGTCTGACACGCCCTCCCGCTCCGCCCAGAGCGGGAGAAGTTATTTGATAATTTCCCACCCAAAAAAAAAAGGTAGACCATGACCTGGGTTACGACATTGAATACGTTTAGGTGGTGCTTCCCGTGGAATAATTTACAACCTCGGGCAAAGCCGCGGGCAAAAGCTAGTTAACATTTACATAATTTGCGTAATAGAACTAACATTAAAAAAATACTGTTAGGTAATTAAATAACTGTCGGTTTTTAAAAGCATAAGTATAATCAGCCTATAATGTTCCCACTGCTGGGACACAGGCCTCCTTTCTGTAAGAGGGAGTGGGCCGCAGTTCACCACGTGGGTCCAGTGCGGGTTGATAGAAATTGGTGTCTTCGAAATTTTGGTTCTAGGATATGCCGGTTTCCTCACGATGTTTCCCTTCACCGTTTTAAGAGCAGTGGTGCAAACAAAAAAGTAAAGCGTTGGTTAGGATTCGAACTTTCATCTTTCTGAAAGTTTATTCAAATACAGTATAACCTGGTTAAGTGGGATCTCAAGGGACCTAGGATTATTTAACACTTATAGAGGATTTTCATTTACCCAGTTTTCCAAATAGGTTTAAATGACAGTTTTATTTTACACACACATGACAGTTGTCTGTTGAGTTAACAGTTGTTTTATCATTTGTGGAGTTGAAAATGTTAATTAAAAATGGATATTTTAAAATTTTATTTTTTATGCCTTTTCTTACTTATACAGTCTATTGAACTACAAAGTCCCAATTATAGAGGTAAAAATTTGAAAATCGAACAAATGCATTCTCAGTTATGAAGGTGTTCCCAGTAACAGAGGTTTTTGCAAAAGTCTCGGTAATTTAAAAGTGTCGGACATGGCATTGTAATTACCAGTATTAGAGGTTTCTCACATATCCAGGGCCAACTTAACCAGGTTACACTAATAATATTAATTATGTAATTTACTGTTTCTGATAAGTTATAAAACACGACAGCCATGTGAAACAGCGGGAACTTTACTGGTCTTAGACTTGCTCAGGTTTTTAGGATCCAGATTGAAGTCTGTTTTATTAAAAAGATTGCGAAGGCCTTGCAAGATTACTCTGCTCCGCCTAAATATTTAGCAGAATTTAGGTATATTAAAATTATTAATATAGACGCTTATTTATAAAGACCAGGGTTTTATGACAGCCAGATTTAAATCTAATATCATAAAAGTGCTCGTGAAAAATTTAGAAATTATTTAGAAATTACATGGTTTACCTTCCGCCCCATTGCGATATCTTCATTATCCCGCTCCTTAGGGGGTCCATGGGTCTCCGTCATTAATATGATAGAGCAAAACAGGCAAATAACTGAAAATATAAATTGAATTATTAATGATATATCAATTTGCCTAGCCTTTTCCCAACTATGTTGGGGTCGACTTCCAGTCTAACCGGATGCAGCTGAATACCAGTATTTTATATGGAGCGACTACCTATCTGACCTCCACAATCCAGTAACTGGGTAATACGATACCCCAGACTGGTTGTCAGACTTTCGGGCTTCTGACGACCCGTGACGACTGTCAAAGATCCACAGAATGACAGCCGGGACCAACGGCTTAACGTGCTTTCCGAGGCACGGAGGAGTCTCGATATGTAAAGATGGTCACCCATCCACGGACCAACCCCGGCAAGCGTAGCTTAACCTGGTGGATCACCCCGTGCGGCTGTTATTACTTAGCCACGAGCTCCTCTATTATTAATGATATATCGACGGCCACCACGTAAAGTATCGAAACTGCAAAACCTCTACAGGAGAGCGATTCTAAGTTTAGATTTAGATTTTTGTCGAACATGAAATTTGAAAATTTTATATTACCGATGTATCTAAAGTGGAAAATTTTACCGTTTTATACTGTCTACTATAGTTTTTGATAATTATTATACTTTTTCTAATATTACACATTCGATAGTTTAGTTGGTTACTGCTGGTTACTTTTTTACCGAATATGCCAATTTCAATTTTGTTCAATTGAAAAACAGTTGAGGGTATAAAATTAGTACATAATTTTTATATAAAATCATACATCTTTATCTCTACTTGCTATTAGTGCAATAAAACGAAAATGGCTTTTTTGTAAATTCGATAGTATACGTGGGGGCCGTCGATATGTATAAATAAATTAAATGTTATTTTTCTTTTATTACTAACATAGCTTATAAGTAGTGTGTATTACTAACATCATATTATGGATCAAGGTTTGAAGTAAAGTTATTTTTTTATTATTACTTACCTACTAGCGACCCGCCCCTGCTACGCAAAGGTTTAAACGACTTGACAAAACATCGAGATTTCTAAATTGTCTATACTTAAGTTTAATATGAATGTATTATTCATATAAACCTTCCAGAATACATTCTCTAAATTATGTTAAAAACCTCATCAAAATCCGTTGCGTATTTTAGAAGAACAATGTGGACATACAGACAATCGCGAAAAGCTTTGTTTTATAATATGTGTAGATATAGAAGTGGTGAAAAAACGCGCGTGTTGTTTTACCACATATTAATAACTACTCGCGCAAGTACGCGATCGTCGCGCTCTTAAAAAAATATTATCAAGCTGTTGCCTGCGCCTTCTTTTACGACCCAGGATGAAAAGTAGGTAAGCGATTTCCTTTTACATGTCATGGTCTATCCATGTTCCACATTTCATCCAAATCCGTTCAGTCGTTTTAGCGTTAAAGCATAACAAACAAACAAACTCACTTTCGCATTTATAATATTAATTATACAACGTGTAACGTTAAATGCGCAAAACCTGAAAATAGTTTGATCAGAATAACGAGCAGAATCAATTGAACCACTTTTTTAATATAGGTCACATTTTTCAAAAAATCTTCATTAAAAACGTTGCCGTGTTTATTTACTTATAGGTCAAGCCATCACATGCGCAAACCCGCCAAAATGGGTAAAAAAACACAAATTGTTGTCGACCAATTTCAATTTTCTCATATGCGGGATAATAATAGCTTTTATTTCAATGCAAATACGAATCTTACGAACAGCACATAAAACCCTTACATTTTTTTAAATGATTTTTTCTCTCTGAAATAGGTCAATTGACTTAAAAATCAGTTGGGGTGTCTGAGGTTTTGAGCATTTAACGTTCCACGTTGTATATACGTACTAGCTGCAATTGGCATGCGTTGCAATGCCACTTTTTTATTTAGATTTTTTGGGCCAGAAACCCAGGCATCTTCAGAACACCCTACCAAAGCTTCACCAAAATCGGTCCAGCCCTTTTAGAGTCCTTAGAGGACAAACAAACAAACATTGATTTTTATTTATATAGATAGAAGATAAAGTTAGGATTATGACATACTCGCGTAATCAATCAAGTTGCGTTTTGTACGTTCACATAATAGGCCTGTATCCAATTTTTTTTGTCTTTCTTGTAAATTATTAAAAAATATTGAACACGTATTTTTTCTTTTTTGAAGTAATCAAAAGATTACGGCGATACATTGAGTTAAAATGTGGTAAGACGTCACGCCTTGCTAGATTTAATACTGCGTTGTGACGTGGCGAACCCCCACTCCCCAACTTTAATGCGTGTTTTCTAAGTTATTTTTGATTAATATGATAAAGCAAAAAATACGTGTCTAATATTTTTTTATTATCTGAAAGACGGACTAAATAGAATTTCTTTTTTTTTACCTAGGCAACTACCGTTTTCATATCAACGAACGTGTCAATCGCGTATTCGTGCGGAGGTTGCTTCAGTTAAGACGTGGGATAAAGCAAAGAAAAACAATGCCAAAAATATTATTAAGGACCAAAAAGAAGAGGAATCAATTTCGATCAGCTGATACTACTTCTACCACTTCTTTTTTAAGTGCAAAAAAGACAAATAGCCGTTTTTAGTACAACCTAGGGCTTGAAGCTACATTCCTTTTATTCGAGAGAAAGACCAGCTGCTTCACAACCTGCAAAGAATTGGCAAACTGCCAATGTATGGAGAGAGATTTACCAACTTTTAACAATCTGTACGAAAGGTGGTTTCAATTAATTGCACAAAATTAATTGTAGGGAACATTTCAGTTTCAGTTTTTAAATTAACTACAGTGAAACGTAGTTTTGTCAAAGTTTTATAACTTGAACATAATATTTATCTACTCTAATATTCATCATCATCATCATCAGCCTATAATGTTCCCACTGCTGGGACACAGGCCTCCTCTCTGTGAGAGGGAGTGGGCCGTAATCCACCACGTCGGCCCAGTGCGGGTTGGTAGATGTCACATGTCTTCGAATTTTCGGTTCTAGGACATGCCGGTTTCCTCACGATGTTTTCCTTCACCGTTTTGAGAGCAGTGGTGATGAAATAATTTACACAAAGTAAAGCGTCTGTCTGGGTTTGAACCTACGACCTACAACTCGTAAGTCGCGGCCATTACCACTAGGCCACCACTGCTCTCTCTCTAATATTATAAAGAGATTTTTTTTGTATTTTTGTGATAAATAAACTCAAAAATTACTGGACCGATTTTTAAAATTCTTTCACCTGTGGAATGCTACAATGAATAAATGCTATACTTAATTTATAAAGATATCCCGTGAGCGAAAACTATAAAGTTAAGTATTTATACTGTAACTAGCTGACCCCGGCAAACGTTGTTTTGCCAATTATTTGTTTGAGGTAGACAACCCTTATCACTTAGGGGTATGAAAAATAGATAGTAGCCGATTCTCAGACCTACTGAATATGCATATAAAATTTGGTAAAAATCAGTAAAGCCGTTTCGGAGGAGTAAGGTAACTAACATTGTGACACGAGAATTTTATATATAAGATGTAAAATACTGGTACTTAAACTGGCCATAAACGCCATAAGGCATGACATAAAAATTAAATAAAACTGCAATATTTTATTAATTAATACAACTTCTTTTTTCCTGCTAAGTACTTACTCACTTAAACTTGAAGCAATAAAGTTTATATACAATCAAAAACTTACCAAGAACTGATCTGGCGGCCATTTTATACGCTGTCTTCAAAACTTATTCGTTCGAAGGATGCACTATGAGTGGCACCATGAGATGTTTATCTAACCTGGGGCTAGAACATTCGCCATTGTCTTAGTGTTTAGCAAAACTTCCGCAAATTCCTTGAAAACCGATGCATTTTGTAAATATACGCCCGTGTTTGTTACTTGGTTCCAATAATGTACCTTCTCGTATAATATCAACGATGCATTTATGTAAGTAACCATTATGTACTGAGTTCGCTGTCGGAAACGTTAGAAATATGACTGTGTTTCTTTAGGAACTACTTTTTAGGGTTCCGTACCTCAAAAGGAAAAAACGGAACCCTTATAGGATCACTCGAGTGTCTGTCTGTCCGTCTGTCACAGCCAATTTGCTCCGAATCCAATAGACCGATTAAGTTGAAATTTGGTACACATGTGTATTTCTGTGACCCAGACACGAACGTGTAACGTAAATAAATAAATTCTGAATATAGGGGTCATTTTGGGGGCAAACAAGAAAAAAATTTTTTGCTAACAGTACCGTGTGATATATCAAATGAAAGGGTTTGTTGCGAGAATTTTAAAGATATTTTTTATATAATTTTAAAATAAACACTTTTAAAGATATTTAAAAATTCGATGAAAATTGACCATTCCTCCCTTATCTCCGAAACTACAAGACCTAAAATTTTGAAAAAAATACATAGTGTGGTTTTTTACGTTAGAATGTATGGAAGAACATGTTTTTCAACTACAATGTTAAGTTTGCTCTTGGGATAAACAAATTCATCTCAACTACGGAACCCTTTATTATGCGTAGTCACTTGGCCGGTTTTCTGATGACAAGTAGATTTGTTGTATTTTTGATAGAAATAAATGTTCTAAATTGAATGTAACTTTTACATAAAGGTTGACAACGCATCTGTGAGGCTCTAGGCATACAAATCAAAATCAAAAAGAATTATTTCACATAAACCTACAAGGGCACTTATGAAAAGTCAGAAGCTAGGTGCACGGTTCCATTGCCGGAGTACCGCCATGGGATCTGGAGGCAAAGGTCCTCGCGCACATTTGGGAGTGGCGCGAGGAGGCGAAACGCCGGGGCTTAACTCCGATGCCGCAAGAAGTCGCGGCACAGCGGACAGAGCTCCGGCGGGATCTTATGGCGGAATGGAGAGTGCGATTGTCGCAACCCAGCGCTGGGCACGCCACAATTGCGGCGATAAGACCCCTCTTTGAGGAGTGGCTAGAGAGGCGCCATGGCGTCCTCACCTTCCGCCTGACACAGGTGCTCACCGGACACGGCTGTTTCGGTAGGTACCTGTTCAGGATAAAGCGGGAGGAAACGCCCGGGTGTCATCACTGTGTGGATCGCCCGGAGGACACGGTGGAGCATACGGTGGAGGTCTGCCCGGCTTGGGCAGAGCATCGCCGTGTCCTCGTGGAAGCGATCGGCGGCGGTGATCTCTCGCGTCCGGCCCTGATTCGGGCCATGCTACGGAGCGAGAGGAAATGGCAGGCCGTCACCTCGTTCTGCGAAGCAGTAATGCTCGCGAAGGAGGAGACGGAGCGCGTGAGGGAGAGGCAAATTTTGCGCCCTCGCGCCCCTAACCGCCGCAGCAGGAGACGCCCTGGGCGTCGGGAATCACGCGAAGATTTCCGGCCACCGTAGGCGCGGGCTTGCGGACGGTGAGCAATGGGTAGCTCGCCGTCCGATAAGGACCAAGCCCGGGTCGACGGCGCGTTGTGTTTCACGCGCGCCTCAAAGAGATGTCAGCAGAATTGACGGGGTCCGCTAGGGCCAATGCCTGCCGGGGGTTCGAAGAGAACCGATAGGGACATCGTGGCCCCCTGGCAACACGGCAACTGAAGGAACACGGGTGGGTTTTAGTCAGTAAGAGTCTGACACGCCCTCCCGCTCCGCCCAGAGCGGGAGAAGTTATTTGATGATTTCCCACCCAAAAAAAAAAAAAAAAAGGTGCACGGTTCCAATATTGATCGTTTCCTATGAAGAAGATATCGAGCCGGTAAGAAACTCCACGGTTACTCTCTTAAAAATAATTGGCTTTAACAATGTTTTCAAATTACCATGTTAGTAGGTATGGGAGGACAGTGAAGGCCTATTAATAAGTACCTACTTAACATAAAAACTTTTTTAACAAAAAAACCACCGAATTCCATAAAAAAACACTACAAAGTGAAAAATAACTTTAATTTCGGAAGTTGGTGGCAAAAACGAAAATTCAAGACCAAAAGACACCGACTTTCGAAATTATTATTTTTTACTTTGTAGTGTTTTTTTTGGCTTGTGGCTAAGTAATAACAGCTGCACGGGTCGATCGATCAGGTTAAGCTACGCTTGCCGGGGTTGGTCCGTGGATGGGTGACCATCTTTACATACCAAGTCCCCTCCGTGCCTCGGAAAGCACGTTAACCCGTTGGTCCCGGCTGTCATTTGTAGATCTTTGACAGTCGTTACAGGTAGTTAGAAGCCCAAAAAGTCTGACAACCAGTATCGTGTTACCTAGTCACTAGGTTGTGGAGGTCAGATAGGCAGTCGCTCCATGTAAAATACTGGTATTCAGCTGCATCCGGTTAGACTGGAAGCCGACCCCAACATAGTTGGGAAAAGGCTAGGCAGATGATGAGTGTTTTTTTTTGGAAGTCGGTTGTTTTTTTGTTGAAAAAGTTTTTTATTTTTCACTTTTTAGTTGTGGTACCTACCCCACACAAATTCGAATACCTGCTATGTAAATAACAGTGACAGGAACTTATCATATCATCCACATACTAAGTGGGAAAATATACGTATTTATTGAAGCTAACTCAAAAACTATCCTAGCTAAGTTAATAAAATTTATATGGGACCACCTCAAGAGCATACCCTTTCAACGGACGGAGAAATTGGTGGACATACATAAAAAAAAACATACGCTACGAACATAAAACCTCCTACTTTTTGGAAAAAATAGAAAATGGTCTATAAATCTAGTCTAATATGTATATATATAGTATAGTATGTGTAAAGATAACTACTTCTCCTCACTTTACCACCTAATTACTAAAGAATAATTTACCCTTAAACCATTACGTAGTTACATAAACCTTTTATTTTTAAATCGTTTTGACCATGAACTAAAAACATTCACAGGCAGATACAATCAATGATCATTAAAAGTTATGTTATTGTTATAATTCATATTATTATAATTTTACTGTCATTACTACTATGATTACTGTAGTGTTTCGATTTTTGCAATGATTATGATGTTTTTCGCAATACATTGCTATAGCGTCTGCGACTAGAAACTTACGAACAATGGACTAACTTACGGATCAATGTTCTATGCAAGTATTTGGGCATTTTCACAAAAATGCATAGGTGTGTGTTTAGCCCTGTCCCTCGAAAAGATAGTCGTTTTTCTTTTCTAATATTACCAGTATCAACAAAAAACGATTACCGTTAGTTTTAGTAGACATCTAGTTATTATTCCATTAATAACTTAACTCCCCAAGTACTCGATTATTTAAATTAAATATTAATTAAGTGATAGGGAGATAGCATTTTGACTTGTCCCTGGACGGTGCAGCTATATTGAACATACAATAATTGCATTTTATCCTTAGAATTGACTGCAGGTATACTATTTTATTTCTTCAAGAGATTGTGGTAGACTATTTTAAAGCATAATTCAAATATTCTATCTTAAACTTTTTAAATTATGGAAATTTTATTGTAGAAATTAAATTGTGAGCAACCTGACACGTCAAGTTTGTTACCGTATTTTTTCCATGAACATAACTAAAATTTTGTTAGATTTTATTCATATAATAACAAAATCAGAAGCTTTAAGTCATCCACTATTTTGTATTCGTCAGTTTTGCCCGAAACACTATAAATTGCGTTGCGTAGTAGCACTCATCGCTCGGTAGAAAACTTTCTGTCAAGGTAAGTTACCAAAATGTTGTATAATTTAACATGTAAACAACATGATTGTGGTAGTTATTGAGAGCTTTAACATGTAGCTTCATAAATAAATAGTTAATGACGAATCACTGCAATTGTACCTATTTAAATTTAATACAAATCGCGCAAAGGTAAGGTAACGTTACGTCAGTTTTGTGTGGTAACATAGAGGCCTGACAACCTAAGTAATAAAACTGACTGTTAGGAATATTACACATGCTACTTTACCAACTTGGTCTAAAGGAGGTTATGATATCATAGTCTTTATAAAAAGCAGGCGCGGTCCGAGGGGGGGGGGTCCTGGGGGTCATGACCCCCCCAAAATCTTTAACGTTGTATGGAGCCTGAATGATTTACTTATATTACTAACTTTTAAAACTACTACAGCCACGGGTTACCGTGGCTTAGATACCTCCCTAAAGCTATTCCTCGGCGGCACCCATGGTGACCCCCCCAAAATCTTGGGCTGCGACCGCGCCTGATAAAAAGAAGTGTATACTTATATTTTCATAATCTAAATTTTGAATCCACGTCTTGCATTTTAAATGTAAATTCGTACTGAGTAGTTAAATATTTTATTAGCTTGCAATTTTGTGTAGATTTTGCTTGATTAAAAAAAAAAAAAACAAACTCAACAAAGTATCTCATTAATATAAGAAAACATAAACTAGTGTAAATGCTTCATAACAATTTTGTTACCGTCAGCTTTGTTACTGTCCCCCTAATTTTCAAGTCAAAATCTTTTTTATTGATAATTTAAAGCATTAATTACTTAAATTCCGATGTTAATTAAATGACAAATTTAATAACAGAATAAGTTTTATATTCATAATGTATGCTTTCGTATTTTAAACTCAATAATAGAATATCGTAACGTTCGAATGTCATCACTGGTAACAAAATAGTAATTATGAGGCATTTTTCTTGGTTATATTATAATATATCGCATTTTCTCAAATTAATTTAGTAGATCCAACTTATGTTCTTTTATTAAATATTAAAGAAAATTTGATTGTTTTGATTGTTTATTTTTTAATCGCATTTAATTTAAGTAACAAACCTGACGAAATATCCTTGACTTACCCTCTATTTTATTTTATATCTCATAATTACGTGATTAATTATTGGTTTTAAGCTGGGAATCGTAAAATATAGAATTTGAGGCAATGCAAACAAGTACAATCTCGCATAAAAAAAGAAGTTGAAATTACATCTCACTTCTTTTATACCCTATAAATTTTTGTGAAAATGCCCATTTTTCTTCTACCAAGGCGATCTTGTTCAAGTTTTCACTTCTGTCGGCACTCCCGAAGTGCCACTGTTTTTTTTTTTTATTGATGTTTTGTGTAATTTTCGAGCGCTAAAATATCCTTGACGTGTTACTCTTTACTTAATCCTTAAGACATTTACTTATCGTGTCGAGTCTTGACCCACTCTTGTAAGCGTTGTATCTAGAATGGTAAAAGACACCGCACTTGCTATAGATGTGTGACGGGTCGATGACGCTCCATTTTGCCAACTTGTGCTTGCAGCGGCCTACTTGGGTCTTAACTCGAATGTTACATTTATGTCTTACCGAACGTTAGGTAAAGAATAAAAAGTTTGTTTTGCGATACACAATGCATATTGTTTCCTGCAAACGTATGCATTTATTTATGTCATAGTTCTACTTTTCGTGTCGATGGTAGTCCTCTTTTTAACCGACTTAAAAAAAGGAGGTTACTCAATTCGACCGTATATATATATTTTTTTTATCTGTGTTCGTGGATAACTTCGTCGTTTATAAACTGATTGTAATGATTCTTTTTTTGTTGAAAAGGAGATATCCCAAGACACCAGGATCTGATGATGGCATCCTAGAGAAATCGAGGGAACTCTTCAAATATTACAGGCAAACCTATAGCGATTTAGGTATTTTTTAAAGTAGCTCGTGCAGTAGCTCTTGTAAAGCACCATTTAGTTAAGTGGAATTGATGATGAAGCCCACAAATAGCTACCGGAACTACTCAATAATAAGTATTTCACGGGTTGCGATTCGATTAATTTAATATGGTTGCAATGCAATTTAAGCTCGTAATAATGCATATGAAGAAGTGGAGCTGATGGTGAAGTACCAGGAGAACTCCTCAACGATGAACGTCCCTGAATCGGGAAAAGCAATATTTTGTAAAAGGTGATAAGCAGCCAAGCATTAGGCTAATGTAACTTATAAATTGACCCACTAAAAAGCGATAAATAAAACTTTTTTACAAAAAATACAACCGACTTCCAAACTACAAAGTGAAAAATAACTTTAATTTCAGAAGTCGGTTTCAAAAAACTAAAATACTGATCTAAAGACACCGACTTCTGAAATTAAAGTTATTTTTCACTTTGTAGTTTGGAAGTCGGTTGTATTTTTTGTAAAAAAGTTTTATTTGTGTTCATATTGTTTGAGCCCAGTAGGTGGCCATGATAGCGGTTATTGTCAAGTATTAGGGACTTAAGAGCGTTTGTCAAATATTTTGCTGTTTTAATCAATTTGGCAATATTACTGTATGGAAATAAGAAATGTGGCTAACTAGCGAACTAGAATATTAATAATGAATTGCAATTATAACATTGAATTTGATTTTGTAACCGTTTTAGGTATAAAAAGGCATTTGGAAAGTTTCCAAATACTTTTTTTACATCTAAAACGAAATATTTGGTGTTACGATATTAATTATTGCATTTCATAATCATAATTAATGTTTTAGTTCCCTAGTGAGCCACATTTCTTAATTCCATACAGTAATATTGCCAAATTTATCAGAAAAGGTAAATATTTGACAGCTATTAACGACGTTGCCAACTTTTAGGAAATAACCTTACAGAAGCGTCCCGCCATCAGAATGGGCATGGAATAAGTTTAGTATTTCAAAAGTGTTACGTTTGGCAAAACGGTTATTTTAAATTGTAATTTAAATGGAGGATATTGATATATCAATTTTATATTGTATTTCTTTTTGTTTTAATTCAGTGTCGATTTCGAGAACATGTGACCTAGATCTTAATTTTTTCGACCGTACATTGTGAACGTAGGTATTAATATCATAAGATGTTATTATATTGTTATAATATACCTAACCGTAATTAATTTATTACGTAATGGGGTATGTAAGGAAGGTATTTATATCAATTTGTTTTAAAGACGTAGGTACATATTATGATACTTGGTATACTTTGAATTGTACCTATTGTACTATATAGTAATTTTATTCTAGGTATATCGTCTTCATAATATAATTATAATTAAGTATTCTTTACAAAATATTGTAAAATACTTTAAAAGAGTAACTATGGAAACTGTGGAGAGTTTCTTGCCCATTTTTTTTCCATGCTCCACGGAAAGGGTGCCTAGAGTCAATTCTATTTTCTTGTAAATTTTGATATTCCATAGTGCTGTTTCGTGGCCTACTTGAAATAACTGATTTCTTTGACTTTGCAGCTTTTCTTCAGATTTTTGTATTACTAATGACATAAGAACCATCCTTACTCTAAAATTACTAATTTAATTTCGAATATAATTATTTAACCTCAAAATAGATACTAATCCCCAAATGAATCTTAAAGTCGTTACCCCAATATCGTAATCTAAAACTGTTTAATATAACTATCTACATCTTTACAATATTTCATGGATAAGGAAAATAATATGAAACACCAAGATATTTTGTCAGTCATTTATATTTCTTTGCCAACATCAAATTCAATATTCTACACCATACCATCACATCTCCTATTCCCCACATAATATCACAATTCAATCCGTATTCTAATATTTACCATGAAACTAATAGATTACCTTAATTTACAGTAGATTTCCAACCAATACCATGCCAATCTATCTTTTTACCGACACAGCCACCAAGCACATCTTACCGTCCCGAGCGTCCAACCCAGAAGGGCGTTCCCGCGCTACGTTCTGACACATCGAATCTATGGGTGTTGCCAGTACAGTATCCAACAATTACGTATTTATAAATTGAAACCTAACATTCATTTCTGGCCCAATTTTTAAATAAATGTCAGGTACTCTCAAATATTTAAATTGAAGAACATGGCTAGTATTCAGCTGCTCCAAAACTTTCAGCAGTCCCACTAGTCCCACTTCATTTACATCCGAGCTTCCGACGCGGCTGAGATTATTTGCCAATAGATTGCCATTTGCCAATAATCCAATTTGTCAGTCTTACCATGTATACAGATTCTCTGGCCAGTTGCTAAATTCTCCTCTAGAGGAAAGCAGTCATTACAGAAAGCAACAAAATTAAAATTCATTTATTCAAATTAGGCTGAGAATCAGCAGTTTTTGAACGTCAAAATTACATAAGACAGTCCCCCACAACGCCCACCCTTCACCACTTCCTAGTGCTTTAGTTGGGAAGAAGAAGTGGCGCAACAAACTCCCCCGTAATAACAAGGCATGACACATCTCTTTCCATGTATTTTTTTGGTTAGTAATGAATTGTTATTTTTCTAAGAATATCATGACTTTCACTGCCCTTTCCCAAACCTCCCAGGGTCATTAAACTGGAGTTTGTAGACGGCGCCAGTTTTGACGTCAGACAAACGATTCCAAGAAAAATCTTACAAACACTATGACTCAATGAATTCACGTGATTTTATATAGAAAGAAAATAAAATTACGTAAAAAAATCATATTTGGTTAAATATCAAATTGTTTGCCGAATTATCAAAAATTACCATATGGTTTCCAAACACTGCAACGTTGCATTTTCACTTTCTCTGAATCAGTGTTAAAATATTCAGAAATAAATGATGATATTTTTACTCAATAAATGTATCCGAACAGTGTTCTAGCAGTTTGAAATAACATAAGGTTAAGGGCAGAGGTGTATCTATATTACACCCATATTTCGCAAGTTATGTTTAAGTTTTAAGACGCAGATATATGCCAGTGACCTTGAGTGGTTAGCTTGCGTGGTCTGTAATGAGCTCACGCAAATATCGAACTTCCAACCAGTAATATGACTCACTCATCAAGAAGCGCTGTCCCAAATTAAACGCATTATTAATTTATTATACATAAAACAAAAGGTATTTTAATAAAACACGTATATCAAAAGATCAACAATTAAACTATCTTAATAGATTTTGCGTATACCAATACAACATAGGTACAAACAAACCTTTTATTAAACTCCATTCTTAGTTAATCCAGACCGCATATTGTAGAAAAAAATTCTTTTAAAATCTTTTCACTCAGGTGGAGCTTAAAGTTCCCATTTTAATGCAGCCTCAGGAAACATATATGGGTCACTTCCGAATGGGCTGATTAAATATGTATAAGTAAGTACTAGGGTTATTTTAAAATGTTGCGAGTATATAGTAATGTTCATGTTAGTTGTTTTGTTTAATATTACACTACCGACGAGGAGGCTCCCTAAATTGTATGTTAATTTGCATTAATATTATGAAAAGTCACACATACAATCAATATGGAACTTTAGTATAAATGATTTACGGGAATTTTTCTTTCCGTATATAAGACAAAACAAAATCATGTCTTTTTACTTGACTGCCCCAGAAGGAGGGTAATGTTTTTCGAGAGTTTGTATGTATGTATGTATGTCTATTTCTTTGGCACGCTCTGTAGCCTAAACAGCTTGATGGATTTTAACATATGAGGTGTCGTTAGGTTCGTCTTAATAGTGGGAGTGACATAGGCTATATAATATTTATATATTGCATCTGCAAATACAAAAAAAAATGGAGGAGAAGGTTTAAAAAAATAACAACATTATTGGTATCAAATAAAAGTTAGTAATGAGTCAATTCCAAATATATACGTCACCGTATAATTATAAACTTCGTTAGTTTATAATTCATCGGTATTATTTCCGTTAGATTATAAACTGTCGAAAAATTGTGATTTTTCGACAGTTTATAATCTATTATTCGTGTGTTTCAGGTTTATTGGTTTGCCCCCGCCTGCAATAGCAGGCGGGGGCAAACCAATAAACCTGAAATTTTGGTGAAACTTTTGTTTGTCCCCGCCTGCGATGCCAAAATCCTATAGATTAATGTTTATTTATTATAATTTTTTTTTAAAATTGATTTTCTCTTTTCAGTTATGAGTTTTTGCAGTCGGATTTTTTTTTTTTTTTTTAATAATTTGTTTTTTAGAGATTATTTTTAACAAAAACAAGATTACTCGGCTTTTATGTCTTAAATAATTATTAGCAGTAAGAAAATGTAGTTTATTATCCAAATATAAGATATTTTGTCTCTAGAGCAATTATTACTTTAGTTATAAAGGAAATAAGAATTGAGACTTACGACATTTAGTTCCGTGCTCGAACACGACCAAAGAGCGCACGCGATATTCAACTTTATGACTGATGTGTTAGCGTTTAGCACATAGTGGAGTGGTGGAGTGCATGGGGGCGGAGTTTGCGCAGAAATTGTATTTGGTGTGCCTGGTCTTAATTGTTTATCAGCTCTATAAATGTTAAGTTAGTTATAAATTATAATTATTTTACAATATAAAAATAACAGCCGCACGGGTCGATCTATCAGGTTAAGCTAAGCTTGCCGGGGTTAGTCCGTGGATGGGTGACCATATTTATATACCAAGACTCCTCCGTGCCTCGGAAAGCACGTTAAGCCGTTGGTCATGGCTGTCATTGTGGATCTTAGACAGTCGTTACGGGTCGTCAGAAGCCGGAAAGTCTGACAACCAGGGGTATCGTATTACCTAGTTACTGGGTTGTGGAGGTCAGATAGGCAGGCGCTCCATGTAAAATACTGGTATTCAGCTCCATCCGGTTGGACTGAAAGCCGACCCCAAAATAGTTGGGAAAAGGCTAGGCAGATTGATTGATTGTTGGTGCATTTACTTTATCTACGTTCAATCGATGGGTCATCTTATATTGGTAGGCAAAGACCTAGTGAAATTGGCTGAAACGAGGGTGTGACCATAGATTATAATAATACATCTATGGGTGTGACTGTGTGAGTTGACAGCAAACTGCTATTGCTAGGTTTTTAAATATTTCAATATATCAGTCGTTTTTTTGGTACACACAAAAGACATAGCACAACATACAAAAACACGATTAAATAATAACACGACATGACATGATACGACATGACACGACATGACACGACACGACACGACACGACACGACACACGTTCACACGACGACGACTGTACATGACGGTTCACGACGGTTGACGTTCGTTCGTTTTCACGTCACGTTATATGTTCATTTTACTGCCCACGTTGTTTTGTTCGGGGCTTGGCAAAACTCGTGCCATTAAAGAAACGAATTGAAAATGGCGACACTAACCAAACCCTCGCACTCGCTCGTTGTATTGTGCGAATGAAAAGGTATAATGGCAACATCCTTTGGTTGTCCGTCATGTTATTCGTTTTTTGGATGTCACGTACACACAAAAATCTCGTAAATTAGCAACCAGTTTGATTTTGTCTTGATTCTAAATTGTCCTATGGAGCAGGACCAGCATGTTTCCAAGCACTCTTATCTTGGATATAATCCTCTAATTTGTAATATGCTTGTTTACAAAGTGTACTTTTAATATGAGTTTTAAATTTTCTTTCATTTAATTCGAATCATTCATTCATTTTTTTCATTTCATTTTTTTTTTCTTTTATTTTATTTTTTTTTTCATATGTCACAAGGTATTTTGTTGTAACATTTAACACAGTACCCCATAAAAGATGTATGTACTTTAGATAATCTGAAAAAGGGTTGATCTAGTTTATCTTTATTTCTAGTATTAAAATTATGTCCATCACTTATTTTATTTAAAAGATGTGGATTTTTCCTTACATACATAATATTTTCATAAATGAATTGGCAAGGTACCGTCATAATATTAATCCTTTTAAATAGTTCCCTGAGAGCTTCGCGGCGACGTAGATTTTAAATGGCTCTGACAGCTCTGTTTTGCAAAATAAAGATGGATTCAATGTCAGCAGCCCGACTCCACAGTAAAATACCGTACGACATAATGCTGTGGAAGTAGCTAAAGTAGACCAAACGCGCGGTTTCTACATCTGTTAACTGTCTTATCTTTCTAAGAGCATAAGCGGCCGAGCTTAGCCGCCCCGCAAGAAATGTTATATTAGGTCCCCATTGTAATTTCTCGTCTAGCGTGATTCCCAGGAATTGAATCTCTAGCCTGTATAATTGGGTTATAAAACAATGAATTGGCGTGCAGAAAGTGATATGTAGTCTTGAGTAATGTAATCGAATGTATGAAAGGCGTAGAGACGTCCTTAATTCAATCAGAACATGCCTAATAACTATAAATCATATTGGAGAGGTGAACTGCGAGCTAATGTTCTTGATCGTTAATAAAATTGCAATTATTTTATGGGTAATTAGTTTTCAATAATAAGAAAACGAACTTTTTAATTGGGTATTTGTTTTATAGAAGTGTTAAAGACTGTTTAGTGGTATGAGGTACAGGGTGTAAAGTTCACTTATCCACCATAAAAAAGGGAGGATCCTCCGACCAGACGGGTGTTGTATCTGGCGGGCAACTGCCCGACGGTTGAAGTCGGAATCTTGTATATATGTCAATCGCGCGGTAAACTCTAATTGCGCGATGCAGGTTTTGTGTGACGTCATGTCTTTTACGTAGTTTGTATGTGGCGGTGTAACCGCTACAACCGCTGCAACTATGAACACAAATAAATCTTTTTTACAAAAAACACAACTGACTTCCAAACTACAAAGTGAAAAATAACTTTAATTTCGGAAGTCGGTGCCTTTGGATCAGATCAGTATTTTAGTTTTTTGACACCGACTTCCGAAATTAAAGTTATTTTTCACTTTGTAGTTTGGAAGTCGGTTGTGTTTTTTGTAAAAAAGATTTTTTTTTCACTTTTTAGTGGGTTAGTTTGTAATTTATCTAAGTTACAATAGCCTTATGTCAACTGCTCATCAAAAGTACCCAAATCGCTATAGATGTGCCTTTAATATTTGAAGAGTTCCCTCGATTTCTCCAAGATCCCATCATCAGATCGTGACCCAATGACAATGGGACCAATTTGAAAGTATACCCTTTCAAACAAAAAAATAATTTTTCAAATCGGTCCAGCCGTCTTCGAGTAATCGGGGAACATAAAAAAAAAAATATCCCGATGAATTGAGAACCTCCTCCTTTTTTTGAAGTCGGTTAAAAATAGAACTCAAAGGAAATAGCATAGTTAGGCAGTAAGTGGAACAAGTAGGAGTAGACAAAACCAATAACATAGCAATCGTGATAGCTAAAATTATTCTCAGAATCCAATTATTTAAACAAAACTATTAGTCTAGTTTGCAAATAGCATAATTATTGCAAGTTGCTAAGCTATACCCACACAATTAAACTGAATTATACCTTCTCGATACAAGTGACCTTTAAATAAACAGAAATCGATTTAATTTGCGTACCTACTAGTGAATGCTATACATTAATGGAGGATGTAATCAATGTAACGAGATGACGGTAATTGCTAATAATATGCTAAACGTAAGGAATATCCTGTCTTTACTCGAAATAGACTGTTTATACGGTGCGAGCGATCAGAAGGCCAATTCCGTAATTAAAAACGTTTAAAATCTAACCACAATCCCAAGTCAGGGACAATCAAAGTCAAAAACATGTCAAAAAACTATCAATCTGTAAAAAAAACCCTCTAATTTAGGTAAATTAGAGGGTTTTTTTACAGATTGATAGTTTTTACTCTAACGTTTGCATTCTAATATCAGTCCCAATCTGTCAAATAACCTCTAATTTAGGTAAATTAGAGGTTATTTGACAGATTGGGACTGATATTAGAATGGTCAAATAACCTCTAATTTAGGTAAATTAGAGGTTATTTGACAGATTGGGACTGATATTAGAATGCAAACGTTATTCAACATACGGGTATTTCGCGTTTTGAATCTAACGAAATAGAGAGTGAACCTTATGACTTCTAAACAAGACATTTTACTACTCTAATTTTCTTTGAAAATGGACAAGTTTCTATTCAACCAAATACTATTTGATTCCATAAAAGATGAACTGCAATAATACTATGCAACTCGACGATGCAATATCTTATGACGTTACAAAGTATTCGGCAATTCGACGATAACCCTGAGATAACTATGTGACTGTATAAAACATAATTATGCAAATAAAACATATGTTTGTCACCAAAATAAAAAAAAATTGCAAGTATCAAAATGACTTGCTACTGGTTGTCAATTACCAACACTATAAGTGGAGTAAGCACCACAATCAACCTATTTGTAGTGTCCCGGATCTCAAGTCTGCATCATGAGACCCTTAATTATCGGTGAGACAGTTTTTGTACTGCCAATCAGTTTGGGGACCAAATTCTTTAGTAAAATCCAATGGGACGATGCAATCGAGTTTGTAATTAGAAGGATTTGAATGAGGCTACTCTGAATGGAACTTACCATTATGAAAGACTTTGGATAGTGGTCCTTTTTCCTGAGATTGTTTGTGTTTATTCCGTAAAAAATCATTTGAACTTTTTCACACCATAAAGATTTTCTTGTTTCACTTAGAAATTACGATTTGTTTTTAGAAAATTGTCTAAAAATTAATTGATATTTTCCTATTTCTAGCTTTTGTGGTCCTAGCTGTGGCTGCTTATTCAAACATGGCAAACATAGATTCATTGGAAAATAATAAGTTTGATGTAAAACCTGTGGTAAGTGACACAATGAATGTAAAATTTTATTGTCATCTAAAAATCAATACATTTTAAAATGATCAAATAATTATTTTACAGGCTGCAGAAAACCGAGAAAAGGAAAACGAAGAAAATTCATTGGAAAATTTTAGCAGTTTTGTTGAAGAGAAGCTGATGCATCAAAATCAAGCGCTTGAGCATTTAGTAAAAGCGGTTGACGCCAGTGGAGATATGATAAAGAAGCTGATTGAAAATTTGAGCAAAGGTCTAGAAAAACCAAAATTGCCTACTAAAGCGGAAGCTGAAGAGGTACCTCAAGTTAAACGTAGAAACAATTATCCTAAAGATAATACTAAAGATAATCCTGTGTTGAGACTCGGGAAAAACATTCCGAAATATGGCAAACTTGCCAAAGACTTGGTGATGAGAGATAACAGTGATACAGATCCGACACCTCTTATTGAAGATAGTACAAATTTACCTTTATTGCAGGCAAGTCGAAATACTAGGAATTAAAATAAAACATGATACTTCATCATCATTTTATTGGTCCAAGAGACGACAATATGCCATTTACTATGCCATTTTTTCTATGTCATACATCTCACAAATAAACATGATGTGTTCTTGAAAAATATGTGTTTTTCTAAAGTGTTTGCAAAGGTTGAAATGATAGAAAATTTTGTAGTAAACTAACAATGTATTTTTAATGATTCTATGTTAGAAATAGGCAAGTAAAGACACCGAGATTTTTTTAAAATTATATGAAATTTTCTATCTTTCAGCCTGGATCACGAAGATCATTTGGAAATGATGCTTCGCTCAGTCCAAATCAACAAATTGACGATAATAAAGTAAATCCTTGGTGTCCACTGGCATTACTTTGCCATCAAATCGAGGAACCTGTTTGTGGATTTGATGATGAATTTGGGTATGGAAGATTTGAAAATTTCTGCCATTTGCTGCGTGTCAACTGTTATTGGAAATACAGTAAGTGTATTTAGCGTTTTATTTTTATTAAATTCATCTTCAAAATCTTTATATATTGTTTATAAAGCTTCATCTAGCACTTGAACTGAATCTTCATCTTTTCTTATTTTATAATTTTTATGAGCATTATTATTTATTTATATTTTTTCTGTTCTTTCAGATTTCGCCGTGGTGTATTCATGTCGCCCAAAATTATGATACGATTGTTGAATCAAATATATAGTTTAGTGGGATTTTGTATTTAATGTTTATTAAAATAAACCAATGTGGTTTTTCTAGAGTGGTGGTATATGTTTGCAACGCGACTTTTTTGTCTTTACGAATTCTGAAACAGTAAAAGATAGTTCTTAAATTGTTATATTTTAATCTAACTAACTGAATGAATTGTGCCTCTGGGGTTATTGCCAGTAGTAAAATTGTAATATGCAAATCCTTGATATATTTGATAATTTGACGTTGTTTCTTTGTGTACAACAACCAGGTTGTCAATCTCAGTTTTATCTTAAAAATCATATTGTTAATACCTACTTACTAGTGTTATATTCGCAGTTAAACTCTAAAATATCACATGTATCTAAAAACCATCGCACTTCACTTGTTTCCTTGAGGAGGCCGCACAGTCGTACCTTAGTGTGCTGGCAGCCCCCTGCATCTAAGCATGGTATCTGAAAAGGTAAAATTTAAACTCAATCGTTTATTGTATTCCACAGTAATATGTACTGAATGTGTATTATGTTCGTACTAGCTTTTATCTGTGGCTTTGCTCGCGTGAAAGTCAATAACTTTCCAATCATACCGATTTTCACATTTATATTATTAGTAGGATAGGTAGTATAATAGTTCAAGAAAACCGATTTTTAGGGAGTTATCTACTTAATAAAAAACTTAAATTCACTGGCAGAAAACACACGACCTGAACTGCTGGGCCTGGAAGCATGAAATTTTGCGCAGGAGTTCCTTATATATATGTATATAACAAAAGTGAGGAATAAGGAAGGATTTTTGAAAATCCGTTCTCTAAAGGGGTTATAGGGGAAGAAAGTTTGTATGGAACTTGATATTTTGCTGATGGGAATGGGACCTTTTGCATGTTGTTTTTTTTTTGTTTTCAAGTTCTTATTATAAAGTTTAAAAGATAGTGATAGAACAGTTGAAAGGAAATCGTTCGGTGTGGTATGGGCATGTGATGAGGAGGGAGGACACGCATGTGACTAAAAGAGTGATGAATATAAATGTTGATGGATGAAGAGGGAGAGAAAGGCCAAAGAAAAGATGAGGAAGAATGATATGAAAGAAAAGGGAGTGAATGATAGCGTGGCATTGACAGGGGAAAATGGAAAAAGAAAACGTGGTGCGCCAACCCCACGTAACATTTCCATGTTACGTGGGGTTGGCGCACCACGTTTTCTTTCCACCACGAGGGCAGGAATTTAATAATGATGATAAAGTTGAAAATATATGTTGATTAGTTAGGTATGAATATATTGTATTAACAAGGTGCATAGCAGAAACTAGTTACTCATGTTATTACAATAGTAATAGTTTCTGTCTGCTACAGATCTTTAGTTCAACAACTCAAGATTTCCAGTAGAACTGTGTTTGACAAGTAGACACCGCTTTGAACGTTACGCAGAGAGTGTACAGTCAAGTGAAACAACGATTGCAACTTTGAGAAAAGACCAATTTCATAATAATTTGAGGTTGAGAATATCATGATTGTATTTGGATCAAATTTTTTACAGTTTTTTTGGGACAAAATTGCTTTCGAAAGTTGCGCAAGTCCAAGATTCTGATATTTATACTCGTGACTGTAGCTAGACTTGTACGAAGAATCTTATTTATTTATCTATTAAATTTTATGCTTTTAGGAGGCTTGCATTCTTTAAGCATTGAGTTTGAGTTTCGAGTTTGAGCATAATACATTCTCTCTCTACTAGTCAACCAAGGGAAGTGAAGAGATAACATGGTGGGTGCATAACGTTAAGAAGTGGAATGGCAACATTGTTAAAAATATATCTATACTATTGATTAATATATATTTAATATTATACAGGATGGCAGGGACAACGACGCGAAAACTGTTACCTTTGATTCAGTACATGATTCTGAAAAACCCTGCGTTGAAATTATTCGTCGGCTATTAAAAAAATAATCTGATGTTTCATAGAAAAGTGCAATACCTAGGTATGTGGTCAAAATGTATGAAACTGCAGATTTTTTTTTTAAAACCGACGAAAAATTTCAACGCACGGGGTTCAGAATCATGTACTGAATCCATGGTAACAGTTTTCGCGTCGATGTCCCAGCCACCCTGTAAAGAGGTAAAAATTGTTTTTTCGTAAGTTTGTATGTAGGGGGTAATCTTCGGAACTACCAGTCTGATTTGAAAAATTATTTTTGCAGTGGATAACCCAATTCTTGAGAAAGGCAATAAGATATCTAACATCACGCTATGACCCTTAGGAGCTGATCAAAAAGAAAAAAAGTCAGAGAGAACGCTAAGTGTAAACGCAATAATCGCGGATGGGATCCAACGCGGGGGTCGGAGGCCGAAATTTTACGCAGATGAAATCGCGGATAGAAGCTATTTTTATTATAAAAGAAAACCCAAAGTGTTATTGGGTGTTTTTATCAGGAATTTTTAAATAGCAGATTCAGATTCAAATTCAGATTCGTTTATTTGCAAAAACATGTGTAGATAATATAGATGGTATGATGCTAATTATAGGTGTAACAAAGTATTTTTTGGCTCAATATGTTTGACCATGGCTGGTGTACAAATTTTGTCAAAAGACAATAGGATTTTAAAATTAAGATAGATACAATGAACAATAATATAAATAAATCAACAATTAACAATAATATTAAATTAAATAACGTTAATAGTCATGATTCAAAATAAATAGATTAGATTCAGTCAGTATCTTCAGAGGGATTTATCATTTAAAAATTCATAATTATTATAATAAGCTTTTTCTGTCAGTATTTTTTTAAATGTTTTCTTAAACTGGTCTATATTTAATTTCTTAACACAGTTAGGTATATTATTGTAAATTATTGGCGCTCTGCATACAACGCTTTTATACAGTAGCGCTGTCTGAACACGAATTTTACTATTATCCCGGCGATTACGTTTTTGCCCGGAAGCTGAATTTCTGCTGGGTTGGTGGCAATAAATAGGCTTGCCCCAAATACATGGGACCTAAAACTAACTGGTGAAATGGGGGTGTACTATAGGCACACGAACACTTATGTTTAAACCTTAGGGGAATACATGCATAGTTTTATGTTATCAAAATATAAACATAAAGCATCAAAATTAAATCACAAATAATTTAAAATTATATACATACACCATATCTCTTTGTTTCTATTTGCCACGCAAATAATCCTAAAAGAGCTACTGTCAAAATCAGTCTTGTATACAGACGCATATATTAAAATGATCTTCTTTGATGGAGTATTTTATTTCAAAGCTTCAGCTGTACTGCGGTCCATGCTACATTTACTTTTAGAACCCTGTAAAATAATAATACAGTCATGTAGTTATATCTGTTTGCGTAGGTACCTATACCTTTCTACACTTTATTAAAAAAAGAAAAGATTTTTACTGTATTTCTATTTTCTTAATGTCCCTCAGCAAACTTCGCGTTTCGTCAGTTGTCGGATTTCTATCAGTTGCCCTTTGCACTTGGTACAGACCGGATGGTCTCAATCGACTTGGAAGTATATAGAGTTGTTAATACTCTTTTAACTTAATGTTATTTATTTTAAAAATGGAAGGAAAGTCGCAGGCACGATAGATAGGAAAATAGTCATACAGCTCTATATGTATAGTTCACACGGAAATCAAAACAAAACAACAAAAAAGTACTTAGTTCTGAATTCAAATTATTATACACTATAAATCTAATAATTGATGGACATGGAAATTAGCAGTCGTTTGTATTCGTAAGTGCGATGATACCCGAGGGACATTAAGAAAATAGAAATACTGTATTTTGTTTGTAATGAATAAACTCAAAAACAACTAGACCGATTAAAAAAAAAACACCAATATGATGCCATATTATCACTGAGTAACATAGGCTACAATTTATAAAGATACCACGCGGGCAAAACCACTGGCGAAAGTTAGTTATAAAATAAAAATTCCATAAAAAAAAATAAGACGAATTAATAACTCGTAAGTGAAAACTAGAAAATAAGAGGCAATTGTGTTTGGAAGGAGATTTTTATACACGTATTTCCTGTAGGTAGGTAGATTTACGGATCACCAATTTCTAAAAGCGAATGAAATCATGCTCATAAAACAAGTTATACGATATTATTTTATGTTACCAAAACCTTCCTTTATTATAAACTTCAATTTAAAAAAGCCATACAATAAGAAAAAATGTTTGTACCTCATAATAGTATTTTCCATTGGAAGTTTTATTTCGACGTAACATTTGAAAATGCATTTTGTCATATTTTCGATTGGTGAGCCTTGTCATAAGTACCTTTTATGTTGTATAGTTTTCACTATAGAATTTACAAACAGAACTTCCTTAATTATTATTTTACATACCACATATATATGTCACCGTATAATTTATAATAAACTTCGTTTGTTTATAATCCATCGGTTTATTTCCGTTAGATTATAAACTGTCGAAAAATTGTGAACTGTGATAAATCATTTACAATTTAACGCATAATTTTTCGATAGTTTATAATGTATCCATGAAAAACGAACAAATTGTGAACTGGTACAGATGTTCTATGTCACGAAGTCCGTTTGGCTATGAATGTTGTCAAGCGTGCACAAGCACATTGTTTTTGTGTGCGTAACCTCGAGAGCGCTGTGTCGATCGGAACACGGTCCGGATCAGTAGTGGTTTTTAGTTCGCGCCAAATTGTTTCACGGAGTAAGGTCAGCATGGCAACAAAACGAAGAAGAGTTGTCCATAGTGAGGTAATATTTATTTATTTCAATTAAAATGTGTATACAAAGATACTTAATATAGCAATAGAAGTATTTATAAAATGAATGTTTTTTTGTGTTATAAAATGTTTATATTACTTAATTATTTTGATTACATTTTGTTTTAGGGTCGAAACATGATAGCCAGTGTTTATCATTTTCTGCGAGAAGAATATGAATTTACAAAATCATTAATGGAACTCAACTGTGATTTGTCTCATTTACGAGACATTACACGCCGTACAGCTGAAGCTACGGGTGTGAGCCAAAAAACAGTTCAAAGAATATTAAAAGAAGAGAAGGAATTGCCATCCACTTCATCAAAATTCACTTCACCTATGAAGAAAAGGAGAAAGCGAGATAATAAAGTGGATATAGATAATTTTACAGCCGATGTGGTTCGCAGTACTGTACAAGATTTCCATATTGTCCATAAATTCCAACATTAGCTAAGTTAAGAACAGCATTGAATGAAAAAATCGGATTCGAAGGTTGTTTAGAAACTGTTCGCAAGTTACTGTTGAAATTAGGTTACAAGTGGCGCAAAACAGAGAACAACCGTAAAGTCTTGACGGAGCGTCATGATATACAAATGTGGCGTTTAAAATATTAAAAAAAAAATAACAGAGTACCGCTCTCAAAGTCGGCCCATTGTCTACACCGATGAGAGCTACGTCCTTTCGACACACGTGCGAAACAACACCTGGGCAAAAAGAAAGGAAAGAACTCCGTTTTAAAAAAAAATTAGCACAGGCACTCGCTTTATTTTAGTGCACGCGGGAACCAAGGATGGTTTTATTGAAAATGCTTCCTTGGTTTATAAGGCCAACTCAACAGCTGGTGATTATCATTCAAATATGAGCTATGATAACTATGTAAAATGGCTAAATGAAAAGTTGCTACCCAATTTACTTCCGCGCTCTGTCATTGTCTTAGACAATGCATCTTATCACAACACACGGGCTGAACGACTACCGACGCAATCTACAAAGAAAGCCGATATGCAGCAATGGATCAGGGATAAGGGTATAGCATTTGATGAATCTCTTCTTAAATTGGAATTGTACGATACAATAAAGAAGTACAAAGACCAACATGTAATCTACAAGATTGACGATTTTATAAAAAGCAAGGGTTTTGATGTCTTACGCCTTCCCCCTTATCACCCAGAATTAAATGCGATTGAAAATATATGGGGGATCGTTAAAAATTATGTCGCATCTAAAAATATCTAGCAAAACATGACGAATACGGAAAGACTGATCAATGAAAGTTTGGGCCAAGTTAGCAGTGAAACGTGGCAAAAAACTTGTGCTCATGTTGAAAAAATTGAAAAGACTACTTGAAATATTTTGATCTCGATTTTGAATTTATAATCAATGTACAAGATGATTCTGACGACAGCAAAACGGAATCGGAAATCGAAAATTTATCTGATAGTGATTGAAAATACTGAATAGTCCTACTTGTTTCGTTTCCATTCTGTAACACCAATGCTTAATTAAATGCCTACATATTCTTAATATTTTTGTATTTATTGCAACCTAATCTAATTTTTATTTACAAAATGTATATACTTTTAAAACCAAAATTTTATTTAGATTATTAAATCTCGACTTGAATATATATCAGATTTTTTTGCTAACGTTACCTACTTTTACACACACAAGCGCGCTTGTCGGGATACGTCACTACTACAATCAAAGCCGAACGGACTTCGTGAAATAGAATATCTGTAAACAACTTGTTTGCGACGTATTGCACCTGGCGCTAAAATTAAATAGCCTGCGTGGCTGCGAGCAACTTGGAAGTAGCGCTCGCCAGCCGCTCCCGCGGCACCGCTCGCTTCGTTCGCTCGGCTTGCGCACGGTTTGTCACAGTTCTAACCTAACCTAACCTATTTCACCCAGTTCACAATTTTTCGACAGATTATGATCTAACGGAAATAATACCGAAAGATTATAAACTAACGGTGCTCACAATCTTACGGTGACATATACATGCGCATGCAGCACACATAACTGAAGTGTGAGAAACAGAGAGAGAGAGTTATATCTTTCTTCTCTGTCATGTAACGAAATGTGCCTAAACGTGACGCGTCCTTGAAATTTCACTCTCAATTCTCCTCGAATAAGGCATCGCCGCCTAAAAAATTCACTTCAATTATGTTATGTTAAATTGGCTGCCATAAGAAAGGCCTTATATTTTATCGTTCTGACTTAAGAACTCTTAAAACGATATTATATTCTTTAATATTTAGAGCCTCATTAGCAGTAATAGGAATAGGTAGTGCCTATTTGCCTATACTTCGAAGAACAGAGACAAGAAACGGAGACTTCCTTAGGACTAAATTTTGTATTAATTGACACTCCGTGTGGCACTCCGGGAGTGCCGACAGAAGTGAAAATCTGAACAGTAAAGTCTCCGTTTCTTGTCTCTGTTCTTCGAAGTTTAGGCAAATAGGCACTACCTATTCCTATCACTGCTCATTAGTCGTAGTAGGTCTTTATCCCCGAACGTTCTATTATACCAAACCGCAGTATTAATAAGTAACAGTATTATATCTCGGTAGAGACCTTCAAATATTTACCTTCGACCGCTCGGTAGATGAACCTTCCGCGCCCGTGCGTAACTGCCGCGCACTCGATACTGTTGCGTCCTAATCTATAAAGATTTCGAAGCGCGTCGTTTCGGCCGTTTATGTGAAGATATAGTACTGTTACTTATTTATACTGTGACCAAGCTTTGAATATTTTTTATTTATTTTTTTCCTTTTATTTAAATTTGCAATCGGTCGTCAGACCATAAGTGAATTCGTTGCATGACAAGTGGCGTTGTGGTGGAGCAGCCAGTGCTGCGCTTCCCACTTATAGAAGGTGGTTCCTCTTCAGCCTTTTTACCACCGCTGTCGGGTTTAACAGTTCAGCAACTAGTGGGTTTGGATGCAAGGTTAGGCGTGCTTTATGTTGTCTCTTGTACCGCTCGATTTCAGAGTTTACTGATGGCATTTGTAGATAGTCGTGGATTTCGTCATTCCTAGCAAACCAAGGCGCCTTTGCTATTGATCTTAGGATACCATTTTGGACTCTCTGCAGGCAGAGTATGTTGATTTTGCTGGCAACGCCCCCCAATTGGATGCCGTAGGTCCATATCGGCTTAAAGACCGAATTGTAGATGAGGAGTTTGTTGTCTACAGAGAGCACAGAGTTTCTTCCCATAAGCCAATATAGGTTGCGAAACTTGAGGTTTATCTCGTCCCTTTTATTTTTAATGTGATGCTTCCATGTTAGGCGCCTATCTAAGTGGAAGCCAAGGTACTTTACATAATCTGTGTGTGGTAGGGTATCAGGACCAAGTTTAACAGGTGGGGTGTTTCCGTGTCTGAGCGTGAAGGTGATATGATGAGACTTGGATGCACTGGCACGAATCCGCCACTCACAGAGCCATTTATGGGAATAATTGAATAATTATGATAATCATTTTACGGTTAGCAGGAACTAGGAACTTGGAACGTAGATAGAGTGTGAGCAAAATTTAACTTTGGAGAGCAAAATATCTTCATGTTTATATTCCACCTTTAGCCGTTACAATTTCATTGGCATAAGGAACTTAAACAAGCGTTGTGTATAGAGATAGGTAATCCAATTCACAAGCACGCGTGATAAGACTCTTATTTACCTAATTGCAGTAAGGTGTAAATTGGAATGACAGCCGCGCGTTTGTGAAATGCAACATCTGTACCTAATGTTAATGAAATAATTTGTTTTACAGTGACTATCATATTACTTGTCTTCGTCTGGCAATCTGAGTCTTCGAAAGTAAGTCAAAGAAAGTTACAATTCATCTACCTTATTCCTATTTCAATAGTATATTAGAGTCTAGTATCTCGCTCGCACACTACTGCTCTCGGGCTGAGTGAGAGCGAGACTGAGCGGTGGAGAGAAGGCTCCAAGGCGCCGATAGTTTAGGTAATTTCTTTTTACGTTGAAAATATTGGTAATTGAAAAAATAAAATAAATATTATCTGCTTTATATTTAGTTCCGTTATAATGCAAAGTATTTTTTTTTAAACTATCATGTGTTACGCAATAAGGGTGCTGGGGATAAAACATTTCGCGCTTAAAGAAGTTTTCACTTCAAAAAACTTTTGTTGATTGAATATGGATAAGTACTTATATTTTTTGTACTTGTGAAATGTATTCATCTCCTCCTATGCAAGAAGAGAAACACGAACTTTTCAATGGATTCGAAGATGAATCTTTCAAAATGTGTTGCTTCTTCTTTTTGTGTGGTTAGTAACTAACCTGTACCCTAATTGCGTAATAAAACACAATCCCAATCTGTTTCGATTTCAAACAGATTGCTAATCCATTGCTTCATAAGTTGGAAAAAAAATCTATCGTAAATAACGCAATGAATGTTGTTGAACTGTCAAAATGAAACAAATTAGGCATAATTGTTTACGAAAATAATTTACGCAATTAGGGTACTGGTGTCAGAGTTTTAAAGCCGCTCATGGGCCTCTGACTTCACATGCCGTCGAGAAATATCTCTTAGACATGCCGGTTTCCTCGCGATGTTTTCCTTCACCGTTTTTGAAGCAAGTGATAATTATACAATACGCACATAAATCCGAAAAGTCAGAGGTGCGTGCCTTGGACATTGGGTTCGAACTCGAGGCAGAACTTGGCAGTCCGACGGTAACACCACTAGGCTGTCAACTGCTTGTGCTGCAATGTGCTGCTGGGGATATTACACTATCATATACTATTACTTAGATCTGTGAGTTGTGAATATTGTGACAATGTAATAGACATATCGCTCGGCATCCAATACCGCGAATGTGACATTTTTGACGCAAATCAGATTTTTGTTTTATTTCATTCTACACGTTCAAATACGTGATCTTGCAATTAAAAAATGATTTTCGTCTAAAATATCACATTCGCGGAATTAGATGCGGAGTGACGATGTGAAGTATTTTAGACTTAATTATGAGCTTCGCTATAATACATTTTCATAATAGGGATGATGACAAGGAAAAATTGTTTTGTCCGTCAGTTACATTATAAAAAAATATTAGACACGAATTTTTCTTTTTACGTAATCAAAAGATTACGGCGATACATTGAGTTAAAATGTGCCATGACGTCACGAGTATGTAGATTTTATAAGTACTTACTTGTGACGTAGCGACCCCCACTCCCCAACTTTAATGCGTTTTATCTAAGTATTTTTTTATTATCTGACTGACGGATTAAATAGTTTTTTTTTTTACCCTGGCATTTTCCCTATTATAGAATACGAGATATGAGCCTAATCAGCTTGTAACAAGACCCATCACATAGCTGTTATCTACGCATTCATCACACTAAATAATATAGAGCAAAAATTATTATTGAGAAAATAATTTCTATTTTGGTGAAAAATATCGCTGTTTACGTCAGCGCTCAATGTACAAAAAAGAGTTACGATTGGAACCGAGTATACGCGAATCAGCGCCGAATATAAGACGCTGAATCGCATATGCCTACTCAGCTCCTCTCCGACCCAGATGACCCCATAACACTCCTTCAGGAGAAGAATAGGGCCACCAGTACAGTGCACAAGCGATCGCGACCGCTTTCCCGAGTAAATGAAACTCCCCCCCCGACCCTTGTTCAAAAACGAGGTCCAGCAGTTGTTGCAGCTGATCAGGGAGCTTTAAATATCCCGATTAATAATCAAGTAGAAAATCTAAGTTTGATCCAGCCTGTCCCTTCTTGCTGTCCTCCCCTCAGCGTCGCCCTAAGCCGAGGTTCGTATCCCACAGGGGGTGCCCTTAGCGAGCGTTCGCCTAGTTTTAATTTAGAATAGTTTATGCCCCTGGCTGGATGCTTTAAGTGTATAAAGCTTAAGGCAGCCACAGGAAAGTCCGGTTAAGCAGCCATGTCTTCATAGGTCAACTGCAAGATGCCCTATTAAAAATAAAAATATATATAGGTATATACTCAGCTCCAGTCGTATTGTTTCCTTTCTATCGTGTGGTCATGCATACACCCTCTTTGTTTTGTACATTGAGCGCTGTAAACAGCGCGACAGCAACCGATTTGAGCCAAGTATACCCGATCCAGTATCACCGAATATCAATATTCCCTGACTAATAACAAAATCTAATCAAGTCGTTGATAATTTTAGATATGCTACAAAGCGAAGACCTGCTTCCACGACGCACATGAAAAGTGCGGTGTAGATAGGACAGGCAAAACCAGGAGGTTCCTAGACTCATGTGACATTATGGAGTATAACTGCTATTATAATGCAGGTAGGTTTCCTGTTATCAACAATCTACATTACCTAATTAGGAACCCATCTAAAAAGCTGTAAGGCATGATTATACATATTAATTACGCCTCCAAAGTTGTGATATACAGATCTTAGGATTGATCATTTCATGATATGACTGACATATCATTAAACGCTGATATTTGAACGAAATGGTCAATTTTAGCTGGCCATTTCATGAAATGTTTGTGTTTCATGAAATGGCCAGCTAAAATTGACTGACATATCATTAAACGCTGATATTTGAACGAAATGGTCAATTTTAGCTGGCCATTTCATGAAATGTTTGTGTTTCATGAAATGGCCAGCTAAAATTGACCATTTCGTTCAAATATCAGCGTTTAATGATATGTCAGTCAACGTTTGGCCATATCATTAAGTAGGGTATCCATGTAAATATTACTGGCATTCATTAACTTTTAGTAATCTGGGTCAATGGATAAATAAAACATTTTAAATATCTTTCATTCCAGAAGAAAAATTATAATTAATAAGATTTGAATAGATACTAACCTGTAAAATACGTTCTCCATGGTTTTTTAAGGTTGCGCTCGTTTTTCGAGTGAATTTAATAAAAGTCACGTAGCTTGGTATAATAATGATACTTCACTACACTTTTATCTTCAATTTGCATATTTATAATTGCTTTTCCAATCGAATTATCGTCCGCCACCATGATGCACAACAAAAACAAAGCGATATCAACACCTCTACCGGTGGATAATCTAACTATTTTACGATATGATCACTAATGTTTGGCCACATCATGAAGTAGTCGTGCGTTTAACTTTCATATCGTGAAACGTTGAGCATTCAATGATCTGGCCAGACCACATCATGATGTGGCAAGCGGTCGATGTTCTGTTTTATGAAATGCAACCATTTCATGAAATGGTCGATCATTTCATGAAATGATCAATTCTAAGATCTGGCCACGACATCTATGTATATGTTTTTTTGTTCTTCCCTACCTACCTACCTACCTATCTATGGAATTATGACATTTGAGGCCAATTCTAATTTATAAAGTTGTATTGAGGATTTTAATTTTGTACATACATACTAATGTTACGGTTGCGAAGTATATTTTGATCAACATACAAAAAATACTCTCTCCTTAAACATCATCATTACATATAGTTCCTTGCTCTTGTTTCATGTTTATAATTTTATGTATATCTGTTATTTATCTAATATATTTATTAATATTTCTATAGGTAATTATATGCTTTATGTATCTGTTGTATATGTAAATGGTACACCACTGACTACCTGCAGTATTGTCTCTCCTTTTCCATTTAAATCCATCCAAAGGTTGCCTGTAAAAGATCGCTTTTAGCGATAAGACCACCCATTGTGTCACCCAATGTAAAATTTCTAAATTAATGTCTGTAATTTTTATGGTGTACATAATAAAGAATATTCTATCTATCTATCTATAATACTGAATCGCAAATTGTAAAAAAAGTATGAAATTTTTTATTTCACGACAGCTTTCGTGTATGATATTACTATATTGCCATAACTGGCACTTGGCAAATGGTCTTTTTACGACATCGTTTTTATCCAACTATTATCTTGACATAAGACGAAGGTCATGGTGTTTGAAAGAGGAGACGATGTATTGGTGTGTGATAAGAAAATAAATGATAAGAGTGTGGAGCAAGTAAGTGAGTTTATATATTTGGGGAGTCTGTTTACAAGGGATGGGAAGATTGGTGGAGATGTGGAAAAGAGAGTAGGTAAATGCGGGAAATAAAATGAGTGGCAATTGTGACCAACCAGTCGATGTCTAAAAAGGCTCGACTGGCTGTTCATGGTGTGCTGGTGCCGACGCTTATGTATGGAAGTGAATAATGGGTGTGGCAAAACAAGCATGAAAGAAGAATAAATGCTGTGGAAAGGTTCCTTGTGAAGTATGTGGTCTGACTATGAATGATAGGCTGAGAAATGATGTGATAAGACAGCGGTAACATTTAAAAGAAGATCTCAACCATCTCAGTATACCCTTTTCAATTTTTGTCACTACGACAAAAATTGAAAAGGGTATACTGAGATGGTTTGGGCATGTTGAGAGGATGAATGAAAAGCGACTAACAAAATGTATTTACAAGGCTGATGTGAAGGAAAAAGCCGGTCGGGGACGCCCTAGGAGGACATACCGACCTTATTGGTGATGTTCTTCAGAAAGGCCAGGTGTGTAGTACTCACAACCGGCGTGCGTGTATGACCAGAGTGTATGAACGTAAACGAGGCAAAAGGAATATGTAAGGATCGTAGCAGGTGGCGTTCTGTAGTTTCTGTCTACTTCCATGGGAAGAAGGCGTGAGTTTATGTATGTTGTGTATGTAAGTCTTGACATAGTTTCATAATAAAAAAAAAACTTACTTATTATACATTTCAGAATATACTAAAACTCAGAAATCACGCTGCTCAGACCTGCCACCGTTGGACACAGATGAGACGACACCTAGAACCACTACATTTGCATTAAAGACTTTCGAGAGTTTCATAAATAAATAATTATCAGATAAACTCTATTTTATTTTAATGCACTGTGTTTACCACCAATTCACGTTTGGCAGTATCAGTAAAACCATTAGTAAGTCATTGTAATGTAACTCTTATTTCGGTAAAGTAAGGTATAAATTAGAATGATTGTCGAAAATTGCAATGACAAGTAGAGAAGAGTAACCAAATATAGGCTACCATTTTATTTTTGCCTCAAAAATAAAAAAACACCATTAAAAAATTAACCATTTATTGACGTCAAAATAATCACACATACATTTTTATAGAGCTAAGTAACAATCTTATGTTCTTAATATTATAATTTCCTTTATTTCATTTTTATACATGTTAATTACATTTTTAAATATTCTTATAAAAAATAATTAAATAAACATTTAAAAAAAAAAAAAATAGAGGTCCGCCGGGGTCGGTCGGGAGCAGGGTCCAAGCTACCGGTGGTTAGGGCTGCAGAGAAAGGAACCTCACAATGCGAGCCGTATCGAGGAGTACTGCCTTCTGAATCAGGCGCTTGATCCAACCGCCTAACGAAAGCCTCGAGAGATGTTGGTCGAAGCTTTCGGCCATCAGGCCATTAGCCGTTACGACAATCGGCACAATGATAGCCGAGCTCACATTCCACATGTCAACAACCTCGTGTGCTAAGTCGAGATATTTAATTTGTTTCTCTTTCTCAGCTTTCACGAGGTTCTCGTCGTAAATATTATAATTATTATTAAATTGAGCATTAAACAAAATATCAAAATAGACGCTAAATATGGAACAGGCACAGACAGCTCCATGAAGTAGTTAAGTTACCCCCCAAAAGACATGTGCGTTCAAATCCATGATAAGCCCAAGGTACTTTTTGTATTTTGCAAAAACATTTTATTATAATGTATTGTTTTAGGGAATAGGGTTAACATTTACAACAATGTATTCAACTTCTAAATAGACCGGAGGTTTTAAGACCGCTTCCAGTGCTTAAGATAGGAGTTCAGATCCTAGGCATGGAATGTGCTTTTTTTTGTCATTCATAACATTTATTAATAGTATTTTTCTATTTTGTTTTAGTTTATTATATTTATTATGTCCTTTATTTCATTATTTAAATATAAATTATATTTTTAAATATTAGAATAAAATAATATAAAAACATTTAAAAATATAAAAAATAGTGTCCCACCGGTATCGGGAACAGGGTCCAAGCTACCGGCGGTCAGGGCTCCAGAGAGAGGCAGGGCCGCGCCGCCCGTATGTGCGAAGTGTGCGGCGCACACAGGCGCCAGGGCACTAGGGGCGCCGGAGGCGACCCTAGTGCCCATGCCCTTAATTAAATATCAGCGCCAATTATTGTTTTTTTTATACACTAGCTCCTCCGAGAAAAAAAAGACAGTCATATTGTAAATATCTTGAATATAGAATATAAATAGTTCGCGTTTTCCTTTTCTCAGTAATTGCCAAGTGGTAGAGAAACGTTTTTTGATTTTTTAACGAAAATAATACAAAACTAGAGAGCACATTTACGTAAAAACTTGAAACTTAAAAAAAAAAATACGAGGCGAAACAGGACGACAAAAAGAGGCGCTTCATAGGTTTCGCACACAGGCGCTGCCGAGGGTCGGCGCGGCCCTGGAGAGAGGAACCTCCTAACGATGCGAGCCGTGTCCAGGAGTACCGCTTTCTGAATCAAGCCCTTAATCCAGCTGCCCAAAGAGAGCCTCCTTAGGTGTTGGTCGAGGCTCTTGGCAATTAAGCCATTGGCTGATACGACTATCGGCACAATGATTGCTGAGTCCACATCCCACATGTCGACAACCTCGCGAGCCAAGTCAAGATACTTGATTTGTTTATCTTTCTCGGCTTTCACGAGGTTTCCGTCATGCGGGACCGTTATGTCGCCGCTCTCCTCGATCCACCACCACTATATCAGGCTTATTGGCAACAATAGTCCTGTCAGTGATGATGGATCGATCCCAGTACAATGTGATATTTCCATTTTCGAGAACTGGGTCGGGCACATACCTGTAGTACGGCACTTCCGATATCACAAGGCTGTATTTCAGGGCAAGTTGCTGATGGATAATCCTGGCTACAAGGTTATGTCTATGCAAGTACTCTTCGTTAGCTAGACGAGAACACCCGGAGATAATATGTCGGATTGATTCTCCCGGACGGTGACATGCCCGACAGATGTCAACCGTGCCGTCCTTCACAATAAATCTCCGATAATTGTTCGTCATCATAACTTCGTCCATAATTGCACAGACAAAACCTTCGGTTTCCCCAAAGAGGTCACCAAAGCGCAGCCAGGCTACGGACGCTAGTAAGTCTACATCGGGCCCATGCAGGGCCCGGTAGTAGCGCCCGTGAAGGTAAGGCCCTTGTCCACCGCAACCACATCTAGATGCATCCCCACGTCGGTTTCTAGGAAATATTCCCTGAGACTGCATATCTCGCGATTGTGGAGTGTCTTAGCGTTTAAAAAGCCTCGACCTCCACATTTTCGCGGGACATACAGTCTCATTACCGATGACCGTGGGTGATGCATTCGATATGCAGTTAGCAGCGTACGGACCCTCCTATCCAGGGCGTCGAGTTCGGTCTGAGTCCATTTGAGTATGCCGAAAGAGTACATCAAAACCGGCATGACCCAGCCGTTGAAGGCGCGCACCTTGTTTCCGCCTGATAGAAGACTATTAAATACTTTCTTCAGGCGGCCAAAGAAGCGCTCCTTCAACGATTGCTTCATGTCAGTAACACTGATGCCCAACGCTTCCGACATACCCAAATACTTATAGGTTTCGGATGTGGAGAGGGCTCTAAGGTTTATGGAATCCGAGAGTTGGGTTCCCGCGGATTCCACAATCTCCCCTCGCTTTACATGCATGACCGCACATTTATCCACACCAAATTCCATCCTGATGGCGCTACTGAAAGTTTCAGTTACTTTCAGTAGCTCCATCAGTTGCAAATTGTTGGGGGCAAAGAGTTTTAGGTCATCCATGTAGAGAAGGTGAGATATAACCTGACCACCTCTCCTCAGCCGATAGCCAAGACCTGAATTCTCCAGCAGTGTGCTTAGAGGATTCAGGGCTAAGCAGAACCAGAGCGGACTCAAACTATCTCCCTGGAATATACCTCGCTCAATCCTTATCGGCTCACTATTCCTCTGGATATTTCGACATCCTGGATAGCGAAGGACCATCGTCCATTGCCCCATACACGACATCAGGAAGGTGCGCAGAGTTGTATCTACTTTATACAACTCCAGCACCCTCATGAGCCATGTATGTGGCACCGAGTCATAGGCCTTCTTATAGTCTATCCAGCATGTCGACAGATCCTTTCGGGAACGGCGAACTTGTTGGCTAATGGCCATATCAATGAGGAGTTGCTCCTTAGTACCGCGGGACCCATTCCTACATCCATTTTGAGAGGCAGACATGATGGAGTTGGTGTCCATATGTTTGTTAATTTTAGCTCTCAAAATGGATGTAAGAACTTTATAGACCGTCGGTAAACACGTGATCGGCCTATAATTTTTGGGTTCCGCGGTGCTACCAGATTTATGGAGCAGGTGGGTATTAAAGAGTTTATATTATTAGTTTATTATATTACATTATATATATTTATGAATAATTAAATAATCCACAAAATAAAATACTTTAATAATATTTATTATTGCTATTATTAAACAAAACTTTGATCTTATTTTACTACAAAGATATAGAGTATATGTTACAATTTCATTTGATAATTTACAGTTATGCTTTGGATTGCAATGAGGAATTGAGGAGTGCTTTGGAAGATGCGATTCAGGAATATCAATCAGTTCATGTCACCCGAACTTAGACCACGTTTACCTCGTTTGCCCATGCATAACAAAAATAGGGCGCTGGTGGCGGTCCTGGATTCGCAGTTGTCAAACTATTTTGATGACTGCGAAATGTAAAGCGAGGGGAGATTGTGGAATCCGTGGGAACCCAACTCTCGGATTCCATAAACCTTAGAGCCCTCTCCGCATCTGAAATCTATAAGTATTTGGGTATGTCGGAAGCTTTGGGCATCAATGTTACTGACATGAAACAATCGTTGAAGGAGTGCTTCTTTGGCCGCCTGAAGAAAGTATTTAATAGTCTTCTATCAGGCGGAAACAAGGTGCGCGCTTTCAACGGTTGGGTCATGCCGGTTTTGATGTACTCTTTCGGCATACTCAAATGGACTCAGACCGAACTAGACCGCCTTGGATAGGAGGGTCCGTATGCTACTGACTGCATATCGAATGCATCACCCACGATCATCGGTAATGAGACTGTATATCCCGCGAAAATGTGGAGGTCGAGGCTTTTTAAACAGTAAGACTCTCCACAATCGCGAGATATGCAGTCTCAGGGAATATTTCCTAGAAACCGACGTGGGGATGCATCTAGATGTGGTTGCGGTGGACAAGGGCCTTACCTCACTCTCCTTGGCTAAAGAGAACTAGCGCAAGCCTGTAGTGCTTGACACTAACGTACGCAGGGAGATATGGCAGAGTAAGGAGCTTCATGGGCGCTACTTCCGGGCCCTGTATGGGCCCGATGTAGATTTACTAGCATCCGTAGCCTCGCTGCGTTTTGGTGACCTCTTTGGGGAAACCGAAGGTCTGTGCAATTATGGACGAAGTTATGATGACGAACAATTACCGGAGATTCATTGTAAAGGACGGCACGGTTGACATCTGTCGGGCATGCCACCGTCCGGGAGAATCAATCCAACAAATTATCTCAGGGTGTTCTCGTCTAGCTAACGAAGAGTATTTGCATAGACACAACTGAAATACAGCCTTGTGGAATCGGAAGTGCCGTACTACAGGTATGTGCCCGACCCAGTTATCGAAAATGGAAATATCACATTGTACTGGGATCGATCCATCATCACTGACAGGACTATTGATGCCAATAAGCCTGATATAGTGGTGGTGGATCGAGGAGAGCGGCGCGCAATGATTATTGACGTAACGGTCCCGCATGACGGGAACCTCGTGAAAGCCGAGAAAGATAAACAAATCAAGTATCTTGACTTGGCTCGTGAGGTTGTCGACATGTGGGATGTGGACTCAGCAATCATTGTGCCGATAGTCGTATCAGCCAATGGCTTAATTGCCAAGAGCCTCGACCAACACCTAAGGAGGCTCTTGTTGGGCAGCTGGATTAAGGGCTTGATTCAGAAAGCGGTACTCCTGGACACGGCTCGCATTGTTAGGAGGTTCCTTTCTCTGGAGCCCTGACCGCCGGTAGCTTGGACCCTGTTCCCGATACCGGTGGGGATACTATTTTTCATATTTTTAAATGTTTTTATATAATTTTATTCTAATATTTAAAAATATAATTTATATGTAAATAATGAAATAAAAGAACGTAAATATACATATTTTGCCAACTGACACAAACGGGTCTCAAGACAAATGACATAAAATAGGAAGCGCTAGAAACAAACAATAGTTTTAAGTGAACGTACCTGTACATCATACGTTGTAGTTATAACTTGAGGGTATAGATTAAATTTTATAAAGAAAACGTTAATGGATACCTTCAAAATATAACATCTACCGATTAGACAGAGACCTAAAGATAAAGTGACTCGGACGATAGTAGATAACAATTTCATAGCAATTCACATGGGCTCGCTGGCCAGTTCATCAAACTGCCGTATGAGTATGATGATGTTCGGTGATGCGAGATGGTTCGAATCCAACTCAAAACAAAACCTTTTTGAAGTATTCTTTAGATTATTCGTAACGAATTTAATGTTGTAGCAGTGTAACATTTTAAAACTTGAGGGGCTAGCACATACTGATGCTGACTGTACTCAAATATGGGCTACAAATATAAACTTATAATATCTTGTACGAAAATAAAAATTATAAATATTTATCTTATAAGAGATTGAATTACTTTGGAAGATGGAAGAAATCACATAATTTACTTACAAAAATCACGTATCCAGGTGTCAAACTCTGGCCCAGCACAGTCATTATGTGCCCAGAGCTACTATTAGCCCATATTCCATTTTTTTTTTACTAAAATCAACTTGATAGTGTACTTTACAAATCATACATATAGGTATAGCAAGCAATAAATCGACCGAAAATCATAAAATTAAACTTATATTCTGCAATAAAACACATAGTTACAGTATTTAGACCTAATTTTCATTAATTATTTAATTAAATAACACATTGATACGCACCGCAGAAAATTTTTCGACAGCAGCAACACAAGTATGGCCGACAATGGCGACAGCTCGCGCGCGATTGACGAGAATGAGTGAGTGCGATGTTAGAGCGAATGAATGCGATAGACGATCGTCGTTTGTTGCGTTTTTCGATTGTAGGTTTTCGAGAATTGTTACTAGCCCATATTAAGGCGCAACTAGCCGATACTTTTTCCATACAAATTTCGGGGGGTTTTACTCCACTGTTACACATTATACATCCAAAGTAAAACATGAAATCGTTTTGTCTTATTATTAATTTTGTCTGTACAGAAGCAGAATAGTAAAAAAAAAGCAATTAAAAAGTTATGAGCCAACAAAGATTCGTTTTTGCTGCTAATTTTAACGCAACTTTGGGAGTAAATAAGTAATAAAAGAAGTATAAAATCTCCAAAACAAAGCTCGTTCCGACAAAGCTCAATTGTCGAAGATTATAATAAACTTTATTCGTAATTGATTTATGCAGTAGTTTTTTCATAAAACTCCACCTTCCAAAGGACTTTTCGTAATTTTTTACGCGCTCGTTTTACTAAAATCGTTCTGAACGGTGTTTGTGTGCGTGCGAACTAGAGTTTGTGCATGTAGACCAGCGTCTAATTGCTCATCACTGATACTATCTCTGTCGGACACGATGCCAGGTGACACAGCGTGCTTTTTGACCAAGCCCACCAATGAGTTCGAGCCCGCGACTAGTTCAACCTTAAAGCACTAGCCCACATTTAGTTACTCTTCTAGGTATAGTGCGCGCCATGAAATAAGGCCCTTTGATGCGATGCTAATGTCTATGCCATTGCCATCACATTGCATTACCTAAAAAAATGTAGTTCTATTATTTTCCGCGGGCCTTCTTTCGTGGCGCGCATTGTACTAATGGTTTTACGTCAATCGTGAATTACTTACCTTAATATGAGACCTACCCAGTACTCAAGTTCACTTCTAGTTGGCCGAAGATTGATTGATGAGTTGATGACCTACCTAATTCGTTTTAATAATTCCTGATAAGAAATGATAGCCACGTGAACGCACGAATGTAGCGTTGTTTGTTCCGGAACCCAAATCGTGGTCGCCGATAGAGGGCACCACCCTGTTTTCCGAACAAATGAGTAATTGATGAAGACTACATACACCTTTGAAAGAACAGTTGTTGCAAATAATTGTTTTATTTTTATGTAATAGAAGAAGAAGGTCATCATTCCAACACCCTTTGAGCCGGGGCATGCGAGGGTCATCAATCAGCATTGGTGCTGGCGCTCAAAATACTGCCGCAGTCTTGGAGGTGTTAAGATTTGCGCAGTTGACATTAGAAAAAAACTAAGGAGGACATTCCGGAATGATTGCGCAATGTACAAAGAAAACTGTCATTTCGCGTTAGGTAAGATGGTGGAATAGAATAAATTTTGTGGGAAGCGAATAAGCGATATCTATAAAAAAAAAAAAAACGTGTGGCACTCGGGGACTGCCGCGGTAAAGCTATTGCATAACATTTGTAACCTCCATACTTCCTATTTGTCAACGCTACACTTGGGATGATGACGTGATGACATAGAACAAAAATTACGTTCCCATGACAACATCACATTGTCATGGGAACCGTCATTACATGGTAGGCGGAGTGGGGGGTGTTAGGTTTTATTTTCGTTATGTTACGGAATTTCTTGATTCGGTCGCCGTGCTCAAAGCCCGCGATAAAAGCTATGCAATAGCTTAAAAAAACATGTGTACAATTCACACGTGGTAGAAGTGAAACCTTCAAAAATTTTGGCTTTGAGATAATGAAAATTTCAGAAAGAGGATAATTGTAGGTTTTAGTAATGATCATAGTGATACAAAGTTTGATAGTTATTTTACATTTTATTCGTAAATATTACATAGATTTATTCAGACTCAGAGCTTACATTTTCGATAAATTATATAAGAGGCTTTAAGAGCAGCTCTATTTCGACGAAATTGTGAGTAAGGATTTGCAGGCTGTTCATTCACTTGAAGGACACCTGAAAAACAATTCGTAATACATGATATTAGACTTTTCTTTAAATTATTTTTTTTATTTCAATTTTAATTTTTAAGTTTAATATCAATTTTTAATAATACGTACGTTAAGGAGCTATTTTAGGTACCTACAACACACTTTTATCAGTAAAAGTGGAATTTTAAAACGTTAGGTAAAAGTACTATACTGGGTCTTATATAACTATATTTGGATAAGGATTAATATCATGTTTATAAAAACACCTTCGCAAATAATGCATTATTTTAGAACAAATTTGGTTAGCATAAAAAAGGTTATAGTGAGCCAACCTTAAAAGATAGACATAATTATGCTGTCGCGGACTTTTTTTTGAACTTTTAAAGGGGAACAATTCTGTCAAACATGATTTTTGCGAAACTTTAACCGTTTACGCAGCGCACGCAGCGGAAGCTCTCAAAAGGAAAAATAAAACCCCCCAATTTTGAAACATTCTTCATTGGTGCTCCGCTCCTATTGGTCTTATAAATAAATGGGCTATCTAACACTGAAAGAATTTTTCAAATCGGACTAGTAGTTCCTGAGATTAGCCCGTTCAAGCAAACAAACAAACTCTTCAGCTTCAGAGAACCACGAACATAAGAAACACTGTATAATGCTTCCTATCTCATTTGCTCCCACGTTAAATATGAATTTGTGTCTGTCTCTTTTTACTGTCGCTTTTTCGTTTCATCGACTTTCAAATCACAACGATGCTAAAGAAGTTTTCACTTCAAAACGGCAAATCCTAAGTTGCATACCATAGTTGGGAATGGCTAAGTTATAAGCTTTATTACCAGTTTTAAATTGACGTGGAGTGTCAAAAAGAATAAAGAATACAAATGTGTATTTGCTAGTTAATTAAGGCTCCGTGCACAAAATTCATTCGACAGAGTTTAGGTAAATTCTTGCGATGCTGTTTGTGTGCACTGTTCACGCACACACGCCTAAAGATCGAGCGTGGTGATAGCTTAAATAGTTTTGATTCTATAGATGATATTTTCTTAAGTTACGTAGGTACGCATAAGAAATAAGTCTGTAATTTTTGTGTATATTCATTTAGTATATTTATAACAATCAACATAAAAATGCTACAATTTGGTGTTAAATGCATTTAGGTACATTTAGACATTCAATAAAATTGAGGTAAGCGTTTTATTTAAATACGAGTAGTGGAACCAAACTAACTAAACGATCACTTAAATTCCTTACTTTTGGCTATGCTAACTTGAAGCAATTCAAAAAAAAAAAAGATTGTGTGGTTTTATGAAACCACGGTAAAAGTGAAACTTCTATAGGCGCCGCCATATTGGCCTTGGCTGCTCTGACGAGCGCCTTTCACTTTACCCCTACTCCGCGGCCGACCGTCACGCGACATGTAACACACAGACGAAAAAGTTTGAGAAGATGTAATAAAATTTTCACTTTAAAAATCTCTAAATTTAAAAGTAATTTGGATATAACTAAAATCGAATTTGACAAACGCGACTCCACATGGTACTAGTTTGCCCTACCCCGTGAATTTTTTTAGAGCCGTAGGCGCGGACTGTGGGCAGCCTCGACGTGTTTTATATGGAATTTTTTACTTTTTGTATGGAAAATATGAAAAATTATTACCTACATACCAAAAAGGTAGTCAACGTAAACTTTCTGGAATATGTTAGCATTGGACACGTGCGTGCGTGTGTGCGTGCTGGAACGCAAAGTGATACATCTTCCCGCTGGGAAGGCCCGGTCGCTACTGACGGGATGTCATCGAGATATGTCACGACGCCCCAGCTTTGCCCTTCGCCCGCGGAGGCCATACATTGGTCCATAAAAATGGACCCCTCAGTTGTGTTCGCCTTACACGGTTTTACTGAAAAGACCACATTCTGTGAAGCAGAAATGCGTCTATGTAATTGGTTGCTCTAAATATTTCTGCAGGCGCGCCACAACGCTAGCTCCTAGCCCCGCTTTCTTCATGACATCCCGGCGGTCTGTCCCCGCCAGGTGAGACCCCCAGTTGCCTGGGGGCGGCCCAACGAGAACGACCAGCGACAGGGATGCCGACTCGACGCCCTACAGGTCTAATATGCAGTCTCTCCCTCGCCCCGCTTACAGATCGAGCCGTTTACGGTTTGAGGGGTAGGCAGTCGCGTATGTATGAGCGGCTAGTGTTGTTGTGTAACACCGCTCAGTGTAGACACACGTCGCGACCCGCATCGCATCGCATCGCCCGTGCGTGTTGTGTTTGGATGCATGTATAGTAATGGGTGTCTGTGTTCAGTTATGTGACGTGCCTATATTAACCTAGCACACGCCACACAACAGATACATCTGTAGAGTCTTATTATTTCGAGTAAGCTGCGTGTAACCTGGATGCTGCTTACCTGAGGCGTCATATCCGGTGCGATGGGGTCAAGGGTCCGCTACCAGGTCGCGGGGCACTGACGGGATGGGTTTTTCGCGGTCGTTAATATAGTTCACTTTGCCATTTATTTACGAAATTAAGTAATTGTTTATTAATAAATAAAAAATTAAAAAATAGATTCTATTAAATGGTTAACTTAAGATTAATATGTAATGAACAGCTTTCATATAACTATATTACGGTATATAGCTATATCACTGCTATAACCATCTTACTGCGAAATAAGTGAGTTTATTATGTGTTTTACGCTTTTACACTAAAACGGCTGAACGAATTTGGATGAAATTTGACAGATAGGCTACTTTTCATCCTGGATCGCAGATGCAGTCGCGGGCAATAGCTAGTTTTATTGTAAACCTAAAAAATGTGAGTGTCTCATAATTTTATTAATATTTTTCCAATTACAGATTACACGAAGACCGTAATGTATGAATGCGCATTAAAAGAGAGTGTTTGGAAACAGATAATTGATTAAAACCTAAACTGGCGTGTATTAAAATTTTGTTGTTTTATTATCCATACCTTTTTGTTTTGTAGTAAGTATGTGACATACTTGTTGGAAATGAATTCTGTATTAATTTCAATTGTTTTTGGTCCACAATTGCCGTCCACAAATTCCGTGCCTCGGAAAGCACGTTAAGCCGTTGGTCCCGGCTGTCATTTGTAGATCTTTGACAGTCGTTACGGGTAGTTAGAAGCCCAAAAAAGTCTGACAACCAGTCTTACCAAAGGGTATCGTGTTACCTAATAACTAGGTTGTGGAGGTCAGATAGGCAGTCGCTCCATGTAAAATACTGGTATTCAGCTGCATCCGGTTAGACTGGAAGCCGACCCGAACATAGTTGGGAAAAGGCTTAGGCAGATGATGATGTTTTTGGTCCACAATTTTACCGTCGATTAATTATATTTATTTGACTATAAGAGACTAAGGGCTAATATTTCAATACTTACATGACATTTAACTCGTGGCTAAGGAGCTCGTGGCTAAATAATAACAGCCGCACGGGTTGATCAGACAGGTTAAGCTACGCTTGCCGGGGTTGGTCCGTGGATGGGTGACCATCTTTCCATACCGAGACTCCTCCGTGCTTCGGAAAGCCCGTTAAGCCGTTGGTCCCGGTTGTCATTCGTGGATCTTTGACAGTCGTTACGGATCGTCAGAAGCCCGAAAGTCTGACAATCAGTCTTCCAAGGAGTATCGTATTACCCAGTTACTGGGTTGTGGAGGTCAGACAGGCAGTCGCTCCATGTAAAATACTGGTATTCAGCTGCATCCGGTTAGACTGGAAGCCGACCCCAACATAGTTGGGAAAAGGCTAGGCAGATAGATAGACATGATATTTAACTAAGGAATAAATATTGCAGTTGGACAACTTTTACGACATTCGAGCGCCAAAAGGTCCTTGTAGCTATAATGCATTAGAATCGGTGCCTCACAGGGACGTCACATTCTCAATCTGGACTAAAAATGTCTTTGGGTGAAAAGTTCTGAAAAATTGAAGTTCATCATAATCAGTCTATAATATTCCCACTGCTGGGACACAGGCCTCCTCTCAGTGAGAGGGAGTGGGCCGTAATCCACCACGCGGGCGCAGTGCGGTTTGGTAGGTTGATGTCACATGTCTTCGAATGTTTGGTTCTAGGATATGCCGGTTTCAATTCCAGTGGTGATGAAATAATTTACACACTTTAAAGCGCCTGCCTGGGTTCGAACCCACGACCTGGCAGGTGCTTTAAAATGTGTTGAAAAAAAAAATTGGAGTTGAAAAATGAAAATTATTTTGAAGAAGACACGTCGTGTATTTTTTAGGTATATATTTTCGGTTTAAATCGCAGAAGTAACTTGGTTATTCGTTGTTTTTTCGAGATATATCTAGTATGAGAAATAACTTCAATAATATTGTGTATGCGTAAATGTTCATCCAGACTACGGAACCTGTCATTGTGCGTGCATTTGGCCAGGGCCTTAAGTCTGCTATTACAATAGTGTCAGAATGGTCTATCATTGATTTCTTATTTGTTGATTTTGACAAGTTTGGTAATCTACTGATATAATGGCGTCATTATGACTTTCCAACGGTCAGCCACTGACCCTCCATTGAAAGCAATGGCACTTATTGGTAATCTCGTACATAATGACAAGTGAATGCCTGACTTAGGCGGTATCATTGGTCGTATTGTACGACAATGCCATTATAACACAATTCTATTACGAGACCATTGACCGACCAATGATCGACCATTATGAATTTAGCAGATTACGAACTTTTAGCAAAATGACAATGGGATCGTGTTGGAATGACGAATTTATAAAAATAGCAGACTTGGGCCCCAGATTTTTTGTCGGCCCATGCGGCTGGAATGATTAGGGTTATTGGTTACATATAATATTTTTATTCCATACATTTTAAAAAATAAAATGTCTAATTACTCTAAAATGATAACGTATAATTATTAACCCTGCATATCAGGGTTATTGGGTACATTTCATATTTTTATTTCATACATTTTAAAATATAAAATGTCAAATTACTCGAAAATGGTTGACATTGGCATTGGGGTTATCAGGGGTAATTTTCAAATGACCTATCCTACATCCCCTTAACGGATTGCCGACGTATAGGTAACTAATAACCCTGTATATGCGTTCTATGTACTTACCATTAAATATTTCAAATTAATTTTCTTAAAAATCTGACAGCTCTTCTTGATGTGTACTTATTATGAACAAGTAGATGCAGCGTTTGGTTATTATTAATTAATAATTTTCTACTAATTATATTTTATAATGATTGAATTTTAAATTAGCGTGTAATAGTTTTTTTTTGTTTTATGACGTTTACCTAATTATTGTTGTGTATTACGAGATATAGTTGTTGAAAATGAATTCACTATTATTCTCTGTTGTTTTTGGTAAGGAAATATAAATAGAATATTTTGTTTTAATAAAAATAAATTATGTACTTAAATGTACGGTTAAGTAACAACAGCTGCACGGGTCGGTCGATCAGGTTAAGCTACGCTTGCCGCAGTTGGTCTGTGGATGGGTGACCATCTTTATATACCAAGACCCCTCCGTGCCTCGGAAAGCACGTTAAGCCGTTGGTCCCGGCTGTCATTTGTAGATCTTTGACAGTCGTTACGGGTAGTTAGAAACCCAAAAAGTCTGACAACCAGTCTTACCAAGGGGGTATCGTGTTACCTAGTTACTAGGTTGTGGAGGTCAGATAGGCAGTCGCTCCATGTAAAATACTGATATTTATCTGCATCCGGTTAAACTGGAAGCCGACCCCAACATGGTTGGGAAAAGGTTAGGGAGATGATGATGATGTACTTAAATGTAAATAAAAAAACCGGCCCAGTGCGTATCGGAACTTTACTGCCGGAGCACACACGATGAAGATTTCCATAGACTGGATGAATATTTACGCATGCACAGTATTGATTTTAAAGGCTGCAAAAATAAGTTTGAATTTCATAGTATTTCTGCGGTTTACCGATTAAACCACATTTCTCCAAAATGGTTGGCTTAAGAGGGCCCTTCCCGATCCATCTATCGTCAACGCAAGCATGAGCGAAAAGCATGTTGTTTCATCTAGCGCAAGTGAAAACTGCTAACAAGCAAGTGAGAACGCGATAACATTGTACGAAAAATAGTGTGCGGAAACTTGTTTCAGGAAATACGTTTTTTTGAGTAAGCTTTACTAGTTTGTAAAATAAATGTTTGTCATTTAGAATCTCCATTACATGTGCAAGGTTTCTATGCTGATGTTTTCTTTACTTTTACAATTTATGAGTACATTATGAACGTCCAAAGTTCAGATAAAAATTGTGCAAAAATGCAGATTTTCGGAGGCTTGTACTGAATTTATTTCTCGAAATTTTTATTTTTTGTTTTCATAGAAACCTAGAAATAGTGCACAAGACACCTATTAGTTAGTAAAAATTTCAAAGAAAGATGTGTTACGACGCCATAACGACGTACGAGCGTTTGTATGAAAAGTATGACGGGTTGGCCGCTCTTAAATAGAACAGTCACTTAAAAACATCATAATCTTTTGAATTATGGGATCCAACAATGAACACACGCGAATGAGCATTTTTTGTTATTCCTCGATTACATGTCTGAGGAGTGCCCTAATTATTTTGTTTCGTAGTTTCACTACACCATTGTTCAAGAACCGGTAATTTGATACTTGAAAATTTGCGGAAATAATTAAATCATCATCTGCTTAGCCTTTTCCCAACGATGTTGGGGTCGGCTTCCAGTCTAACCGGATGCAGCTGAATACCAGTACTTAACATGGACCGACTGCCTATCTGACCTACATAATCCAGTTACTGGGTAATACGATACCCACTGGTGGTCAGAAGTTCGGGCTTCTGACTACCCGTAACGACTGCGATAGATTTACAAATGGCAGCGGTTTAACGTGCTTTCTTTTTTAATTAAATGAAATGAATTCTTTTTCAGTATTTCTTGCAACTTTATATCAAGTGGAAACAAAACCACAGTATAGTGTAAGTTTACTTACATTTATAATATAAAATTTTGTTCAGTAGTGTACCTGTAGTGCTATTCTGTAAAAATCTCACCGTGATAACTTAGGTGAAGTAAGCTGCCAATAGTGTCAATCCTTAGCAACTGACAGCTCAGTCCACGCTCACTACACCTAAGATACACGGTGAGATGGTTACAAAATAGCACTACTGCATCGCAGTTTTCTATAACATTCCATTTCGAGTGCTCCTATTGTAGCAAACACCAAGTCGCCAACAAATAAGTTTTTAGCTAGTAAGGGTTTGATTGGTACTTTGCATTTATATTATACTAGCTGACCCCGGTAAACGTTGTTTTGCCAATTATTTGTTTGGGGTGGACAACCCTTTTCACTTAGGGGTATGAAAAATAGATAGTAGCCGATTCTCAGACCTACTGAAAATGCATATAAAATTGGTAAAAATCAGTAAAGCCGTTTCGGAGGAGTAAGGTAACTAACATTGTAACATGAGAATTTTATATTTTACTAGCTGACCCCGGCAAACGTTGTTTTGCCAATTATTTGTTTGTGGTGGACAACACTGATCACTTAGGGGTATGAAAAATAGATAGTAGCCGATTCTCAGACCTACTGAATATGCATATAAAATTTAGTAAAAATCAGTAAAGCCGTTTCGGAGGAGTAAAGTAACTAACATTGTGACACGAGAATTTTATATACAACGTTAGTTTTTGTTTATACTAAACCTCTTAAGGGGTCATTGTACTCATCATTATGAACGACTTTCACTATGGGACCAAAGCTGAAATCGCGAAAAAAAATCAGCTGTTCCCTACATTTATGTTCGCATAACTCGTCAAAATGTAGGGAACAGCTGATTTTTTTTCGCGATTTCAGCTTTGGTCCGATATTGAAAGTTGTTCATAATGATGAGTACAATGACCCCTTAAGAGGTTTGGTATAAACAAAAAAAAAACCGGCCAAGTGCGTGTCGGACCACGCACAATGAAGGGTTCCGTAGTTAGGATGAATTTATCCCAAAAACAAACTTAACTTTGTAGTTGAAAAATATGTTGTCCCATACGGAATGTATGGGAAAACATGTTTTTGCAACTGCAAAGTTAAGTTGGTCGATTATTACTCGTTAACTTGTAAAGCCAACTTAGCTGTGATAGTTTTCCTTTTAATTTTGTTATATAAACTATTGTTGTGATTTTTTTCAAATACCCAAAACCAACCATTTAGCCAGCAGGGGGGGGGACACTTGACTCTAACAAAAATCAGCACTTTAAAGCTTAATATTTCGCAAACGGATCCCTGAATCCAAAAATGGTTTTCACAAACTCACAATATTTTTGAAGGACCTTTCCAATGATATCCCTCACTATGGGTTAAAAAAATAAAATCACCACTTTACGTGTATGAGAGGTACCCTAAAAAAAAATGTTTTTCATAATTTTGTTTTACCACTTTGTCGGCGTAATTAATATGTATACCTATGCCAAATTACAGCTTTCTAGTACTGAGGGTCTCGGAGCTAGACCGCGGATAGACAGACAGACAGACAGACAGACAGACGGTCAGACAGACAGACAGACGGACATGACGAAACTATAAGGGTTCCTTGTTTACTACGGAACCCTAAAAACTAACGTTGTATAAGATATTATATTATACAAACAAAAACACATTTCTTGAGCGTAAATTGTTGGTATTCCCTAAGCAGCTCATTCACGACCAAATTTGAATGACGTGCAACGATTGTTCTACCAGAGTCGCGTCGCACTTGCCTGCGAGAGGCTTTACTCATATCGGTAGTTTGACAATCATTGCCGTGAGTTTGACAAAACTCTCGGCAAACATTCTAATTTATACCTTACGTTACCGAGATAAGAGTTACATTGCATTTACTAATTGTTTTACGTCGATTGTGAATGGCCTACCATAGGAAGATGACGAACTTGGAGATGATCGTGAGTCACAGTACTATTGTCACCTGCTCAAGAGTTGCACTTCTGGGGGAACAAAAGTGTGTGGCTTTGACGAACATAAACCCTGGCTTGTCGAGTTTGAAGATATTTGCATCCTGTATAAAACCAATTGCAATCATATGGGAAGTTAGTACAATTATTTCTTTTTTCAAAGTGTGCATGTCGCAGCCGGATTGTATAATCCGCCGTATTACATAACGGCTAGCTGTTATCAAAAACAGGGCCGTTTTGAAATGCGTTCCCCATCCGAACCCCATCCGCGTGTCCACGCGCGTAGACACGCGACGGGTGCCCGTAGCGGGCGCCCTCTTAACGCAGTTTCAGGCCTAAACCATTGATTTCACGACACTGTCACGACACCTCATTTTTGTAATCGCGATTATACTCTTTATTTATATTACGTTACGGATCAATGTTCTGTGCAAGTATTTTTACTTTAAAGGTTTTGTAAACGCGGTTGTGCTCTTTATTTAGATAAAGATACGGACCAATGATCTATTCAAGTATTTTTCTTCCACCAAGGCGATCTTGTTCAAGTTTTCACTTCTGTCGGCACTCCTTTTTTTTTTTTTTTTTTTTTTGGGTGGGAAATTATCAAATAACTTCTCCCGCTCTGGGCGGAGCGGGAGGGCGTGTCAGACTCTTACTGACTAAAACCCACCCGTGTTCCTTCGGTTGCCCTGTTGCCGGGGGCCACGATTTCCCGATCGGTTTTCTTCGAACCCCCGGCAGGCATTGGCCCTAGTGGACCCCTTCAATTCTGCTGACATCTCTTTGAGGCGCGCGTGGAACACAACGCGCCGTCGACCCGGGCTTGGTCCTTATCGGACAGCGAGCTATTATACTCTTTATTTATATTACGTTACGGATCAATGTTCTGTGCAAGTATTTTTACTTTAAAGGTTTTGTAAACGCGGTTGTGCTCTTTATTTAGATAAAGATACGGACCAATGATCTATTCAAGTATTTTTCTTCCACCAAGGCGATCTTGTTCAAGTTTTCACTTCTGTCGGCACTCCTGGAGTGCCATTTTTTTTTTTTGTTGACGTAAATCTTTGTAGTCTAACGTTGAATACTATGCTTGTAGCTTGCCACCTATGCTTTCTTCGAATGAGAGAAAGGGGCAACGACCGGGTGCAGTGGGGATGTGTATCCGCAGGTGGTATGGTATACACAAACGTAGACTTTTATTAGACAACTTTATAATGCCATCTCAATATTTAATTAATGTACCTGCAAAAAAAAGACACGTATTTTAATATTTTAACTAAACATCTTATCAATTTTTGGATGGTGGTTAAAAATTCTTCATGTGAAATTAATCCTTTTTCATATATTAACATAAGGTACTAATTTCAGAGTTCCGCGTGGTGGATCAAGTCGTTTGCGACACTAGAATCAAATACGATAAGGAGCATGTGAACGAAACATTCGAGGTTATTCACATTCGTCCCACGAGTCCTGAACGCCCTGTTCGTAAATTCGCTGGAGCTGCAGCACGTAACGACCACAAGTGAAATTGATAAAAGTGAAATAAATAAAAAATCTGTTTCAAGTTCTTGTTTTATTTACACATCTTAGAAATAGGTGAAACGCATGCCTCTATACTTTTAAAAAGAACCCAGTAATAGATTTAAAAAAAAAACTATTCATGTTATTTTACCACAGACAATGTACGAATTCTAACACTAAAATAAATATATTATACATATATGTACGTACAAGTATGTACATAAAACATGTATCTAAATTAATGTGTTATTTTATTTCACTGTTTTTGTGAGAATAGAAACCACTAAATAGAACTAAAACCAGTTAATATTAGTGATACATATTTCAATAAGCTAATACTAAAACTGGATAAAAAAAAACTTTATTTCGCATACTGTAGTTATGTGGAGAATAACCCTAGAGCCTAGTTTCACAGTAAAAGATAATAACTGTAATGTTAACTGGCATAAAAGCTATTACTATAATTAGATTACTGTTCTTCTTAAAAAACATACTAAAAATAGTATTTTTCAAACTCGTATGATAGCGCAGGGAATGATCCCAGAGCAAAAAGAGAAGAAAATAACATGTTCTAACAGAATAATTTTTTTTTTGTTTGGCCACTTTCATAATTTAGCCCAAAATGAATGATCTCCTATGTCCGAAATGAATGAACAGATAGGTAGCCTGGGACCTGGAGAAGGACGTAGGCTACTTTTCATCCTGGATCGCTGACGAAGTCGCGGGCAACTGCTAGTTTTCTTAAAAACCTGAGAAATGTTAGTGTCTCATAATTAACCGACTTCCAAAAAGGAGTAGGTTGTCCGCCGATTTCTCCGTCATTTGTGGACCGATTTTGAAAATTATTTTTTGGTTGAAAGGGTATGCTCTCAAATTGGTCCCATACAAATTTTATTAACTTTGCTTGGGTAGTTTAAAATACGTATTTTTTCCCACTTAGTATGTAGATGTATGATAAGTTCCTGTCACTGGTAGCAGGTAGTGGTATTCGAATGTGTGTGGGGTAGGTACCACAACTAAAAAGTGAAAATTTAAAACTTTTTTTTTTCAAAAAAAAATACAACCGACTTCCAAAAAAAAACACTACAAAGTGAAAAATAACTTTAATTTCGGAAGTCGGTGGTAAAAAACGAAAATACAAAACCCAAGACACCGACTTCCGAAATTAAAGTTATTTTTCACTTTGTAGTGTTTTTTTGGAAGTCGGTTGTGTTTAAGACCGTAATGTATGAATGTGCATTAAAAGAGAGTGTTTGGAAACAGATTATTGATTAAAACCTAAATTGACGTGTATTAGTATTTTGTTGTTTTAAATTCAAAATTCAAAAGTCATAAAGCTTTGATAGACGGTTTTGTCCCATCATAGTTCGAAGCCTATTTTTTATAATTTTTATTTATTTAAATGAACGCTCTCTAGTGCAATTTGATACCATCAAACCCAAATACATTCTCAATGCAATTTCAAGGTTTGGGAATGTAGTTCTGAAATTTTGATATTCGAGAATTTGGTAAGCAGTAAAATAGTTCCGGAGATTGGTCTTTTCCATAGTCATTTTTGTATGAGTTAATCAAAGACACAAATTGAACCAATTCATTACCAATACTATGTTCTAAATCATCCTGATAAACCTTTACCAATACTTCTGCTGCAGCGTGAAAATTTTCAGCATCCATTTTTTCGATGTGATAAGAAATCCAAATCTCGAACGTACAGGTTCATAGGCATGCAATCCTTCGGTAAGAGAAACACATAGCTAGTCAACCACTAGGATAAAGGCGGATACTTTGTATTTCTCATTCGGAAATCCATTTTAAGCTAATGTAAATAACATATATATACAGGGTTACTGGTAACTCGACGTATTCCTTGCAGGACGTCATAGTAGGGTTAAAATGCAACAAATTAAGCCACCAAATGTTCTACCGAAATTCAGTAGTTTTTGAATTAGTTAACAGTTTTTATGAAAAATCCCAGATTAAATCATTTGAAACCAATTTAAAAATGATTTACGGCGCGACTGTACTGAAATTTAAGTTATTATCATAGTTGACGCCGTAGCAGACCTTTGTTAATAATTAAAAGTTCAATAATGCCTAAAACTTTGGCAAATATCACTAACCAAACATTTAATTTTTTGTAATTTTTGCTATTACTTCATAAAAAATGTAGTCTAGTGCAAAAAAAAAAAAAAATACTACACCTGGTGTACAAATTACTAGGAAAATATCCTTGTCTTATCAGTTATTCAGAAAGGTATGATTGTCAATACTTTTGCATGTGTGCCAGGGAAGAGAAGAGTTTTATGGGGGGCAGGTAAAATTGCGAGACGGTCAACCTATTGTTTCGTATTCGTATTATTCGTAGTTTTTACCTGCGCTTGAACTCCAAACACTCGGGGAGCTTTGTGATTGGTCGCTATTGTTCTCTCGGCATGACAGGGGGTGCGATTTTGCAAAATTTGGTCGTCAGCGTTAGTTAGTTTCAACTCTACGTCGCGCAAGCTCATGTTTTGTTACTGGCTATTTCCCTAACTGTTGCTGCGTATCTTGCTCTTGTGCTGTGCTGTGCCTTCATAAGCGCTGACTATGGCTGCATATTCTAATCCTGAATGCGCTGACATAATGTACTGTTACGGACTTTGTGACGGTAACGCTGCTGAGGCGCGGCGAGAATATCAACTTCGCTTTCCCAACCGCCGACTCCCCCACGTTAGTGTCTTCGGATCGACTTATCGGCGAATATCTGAAACTGGCAGCGTCCAAAGAAGCAGGCAAGTTGACACTGGTCGTTCCCGGAGATACACGGCTGAGGACGAGGAGCTTATTCTTCAACGTTTTATTGACGATCCTAACACATCGACAAACATCGTAGCGCGTGAGCTTGGTATGTCACAGTGGAAAGTCTGGTCTGTAGTTCACTTGTCAGGCCGACATCCATACCATTACCAACCAGTCCAGTCATTAGAAGAAGGAGTTCCGCCGAGACGGCTTGAATTTTGTCGTTTTATGCTAAGTGCCGACGCCGACAGCGAAAACTTTTTAAAAAACATTCTGTGGACTGATGAGTCATGTTTTGATCGTGATGGTATCATAAATTACCACAACTTACATTACTGGGCACCGAAAGCAGAAGCAAACCCTAAAAAACTGAAACTAACCGCATCCCAGCGAAGGTTCTCGCTTAATGTTTGGATGGGTATTATTGACGACAAATTAATTGGCCCACATTTTTTACCCCGAACACTAAATGGGGAACTTTATGAAGATTTCCTCAGAAATCATTTATCAGCACTGCTCACGGATGTACCGGAAGAAAGAAGAGCAAACATGATTTACCAACATGACGGATGTCCAGCCCACTTCCGAATCACAATTCGACAATTGCTGGATGAAAACTATCCAAACCGATGGAAAGGGCGCGGTGGGCCGATTCCGTGGCCTGCACGAAGCCCTGATCTGACGCCGCTAGACTTTTACGTCTGGGGTCATATGAAAGATCTAGTTTATGTGACCCCAGTAAATTCAATTGAAGATCTAAGGGAGAGAATTACAAATGCGGCGGACCAGATGAGGGCAACAATCACATCAAGAATAACAAAAACCGAAGTAAGGAAGCGAATAAGAACATGTATTCGAAACCGAGGGCAGCACATCGAACAAGACGTGTGAAATGTGTGTAATTAAAGTTTTTAATATTGATTAAAAAGAATAATAATGTTCACGATTTTGTTTTTGATTTTTCGAATAATCACCTTTTTGTGAAACGCACGCCTGTACTAAATCAAAAACGATTTTCATAATGTAGTCCATGATTTTGTATTAACTTTCATACCTTTTTGGATAGCTGATAAGACAAGGATATTTTCTTAGGTTTTCTTGGCTTAGGTTGTGTATTTTCGTTTTTTGCCACCGGCTTCCGAAATTAAAGTTATTTTTCACTTTGTAGTGTTTTTTTTGGAGGTCGGTTGTTTTTTTTTTTGTAAAAAGTTTTTATTTTTCACTTTTTAGTTTTGGTACCTACCCTACATACATTCAAATACCACTACCTGCTACCAGTGACAGAAACTTATCATATCATCTACATACTAAGTGGGAAAAAAAAAACGTATTTTGTAGCTAACTCAAAAACTATCCAAGCAAAGTTAATAAAATTTATATGGGACCAATTCCAGAGCACACCCTTTCAAACAAAAAAAGAATTTTCAAAATCGGTCCACAATTGACGGAGAAATTGGTGGACATACATAAAAAAAAAAAAAAAACAAACATACGCGACGAACATATAACCTCCTCCTTTTTGGAAGTCGGTTAAAAAACAAATATAAAAAGGAGCATTTTAAACCAACAAACAAAAATAATAATGACCTGTGTGAGGCCAAAAAGGCTCCTATCTCAGCATGATGCTGCGATATTTAAAAGTAAATAAATACCGCAGCGCTGGTATTCTGATAGGACCCGCTATGATGCTACGGACATACCTACGGACATATAAATCCCACTAGGGGATTACAAAATAAAACAATGACAATAATAATATAAAAAATCAAAACTGTTGCATAAATTTAAAAAAAAATCGACGCACACCCAACACGACGTTCCAACAACACTTGTCCATGTATGGTGATACGAGAAGGGACGCGCGCAGGAGTGTATCTGTATTATATTATTATACTCTGCGATGCATTAAATACTCAGTGGATGCAATCGGCTGTAAATTTATCTGTGCAAAGTATTTTTGGAGTAAATAAAGAAATTATATAATATTGATCAAAGAATTTAAGTACCACTCTTTACAAGAGGTATTAATATAAATAAAGCAGTGAGTGAATAATATAAAATATGGCAAGAAAGTGGTGCAAATAAATAATAATTGTAAAGTGTCGTTGATTGCCTGATTGGAGTGAACAAATATAGATCTATGATTTCTGTTAATATAATCATGGTTATACAAAGTACTGTAGGTAAAGGTAAAACGCGAAAAAATAAAAAACAAAAGTTATTTACTAGTGTTTACTAGTAAGATTATTTTTTTCTAAGTCTCTATTGTGGGGGCCCTTCTTTTGTAGAGGCCCCGGGGCTGTAGCCCCGGTTGCCCTCCCCTAAATCCGGCCCTGGACACAGGCCTCCTATCAGTGAGATGGAGTGGGCCGTAATCAATCATGCGGGTGCAGTGGGGTTTGGTAGGTTGATGTCACATGTCTTCGAATGTTTGGTTCTAGGACATGCCGGTTTCAGTTCCAGTGGTGATGAAATAATTTACACAATTTAAAAAGCCTGCTTGAGTTCGAACCCATGACCAGGCAGGTGCTTTAAATTGTGTTGAAGAAAGAAAAATTGGAGTTGGTAAAACTTAAATTAAATTAAAAACTTTATTTCGAGCCAAGACTCATAGAGGGTTAGTAACAATATCCTTAGAACTACGTGTTAGTAAACAATACAATACGGTGACACATGTAACTGACAACAGTGAATTATATAAGGACAGTCCACTCTGTCAGCTATCATTTTCAGAACCCTGTTGGGGCTGGCCATGACTCGTGCCACCATTGATGCAGCGCGCTTGCACATTATAGTATAAAAACAATCTACACGCGCCGCCGCAAACATCCCTGACGCAACCCCGCCATGGCAGCCCCATCAGTTTTCTGAACGCATTATTAAATTGGACAACAATGAAAATTATTTTAAAGAAGATACGTCGTGTAGTTTTTTAGGGTTCCGTAGTAAACAAGGAACCCTTATAGTTTCGTCATGTCCGTCTGTCTGTCTGTCCGCGGTCTAGCTCCGAGACCCTTTGTACTAGAAAGCTGTAATTTGGCATAGGTATACATATTAATTACGTCAACAAAGTGGTAAAATAAAATTATGAAAAACTTTTTTTTTTAGGGTACCTCTCATAAACGTAAAGTGGTGATGTTTATTTTTTTATTTTTTTACCCCATGGTGAGGGCTATCATTGGAAAGGTCCTTTAAAAATATTGTGAGTTTGTATAAACCATTTTTGGATTCAGGGATTCATTTGCGAAATATTAAGCTTTAAAGTGCTAATTTTTGTTAGAGTCAAGTGTCCCCCCCCTGCCGGCTAAATGGTTGGTTTTGGGTGTGTGAAAAAAATCACAATAGTAGTTTATATAACGAAATTAAAAAGAAAACTATCACAGCTAAGTAGGCTCTACAGGTTAACGAGTAATAATCGACCAACTTAACTTTGCAGTTGCAAAAACAAGTTTTCCCATACATTCCGTATGGGAGAACATATTTTTCAACTACAAAGTTAAGTTTGTTTTTGGGATAAATTCATCCCAACTACGGAACCCTTCATTGTGCGTGGTCCGACACGCACTTAGCCGGTTTTTATTATTTCATTGTGCGTGCAGTTGGCTGGTTTTTTGCCAGCCCATGCGGCTGTATGCGCTCTGCGTACCTACTTACCATTGAACAGTTAATTTTTTTTTTAAACCCCCTCTTCTTGTTGTGTACTTACTATAAACAAGTAGATGCAGCGTTCGGTTCATCATCATCATCATCATCAGCCTATAAATGTTCCCACTGCTGGGACACAGGCCTCCTCTCTGTGAGAGGGAGTGGGCCGTAATCCATCACGCGGGCCCAGTGCGGGTTGGTAGATGTCACATGTCTTCGAATTTTCGGTTCTAGGACATGCCGGTTTCCTCACGATGTTTTCCTTCACCGTTTTGAGAGCAGTGGTGATGAAATAATTTACACAAAGTAAAGCGCCTGTCAGGGTTCGAACCTACGACCTACAACTCGTAAGTCGCGGCCGTTACCACTGGGCCACCACTGCTCAGCGTTCGGTTATCATCAATTAATTAATTTATTAATAATTTTCTACAAATTTTACTTAAAATGATTTAATCTTAAATTAGCGTGTAATAGTTTTTTTTTGTTTTATCACGTTTACTTAATTATTGTTGTGTATTACGAGACATAGTTGTTGGAAATGAATTCACTATTATTCTTTGTTGTTTTTGGTAAGGAAATATAAATAGAATATTTTTTTTGTAATAAAAATATAAATGTAATTAAATGAAAAAAAAAACTTTTTACAAAAAAAAAACAACCGACTTCAAAAAAAAAAACACTACAAAGTGAAAAATAACTTTAATTTCGGAAGTCGGTGTCTTTGGTTTTGAATTTTCGTTCTTTGTCACCGACTTCCGAAATTAAAGTTATTTTTCACTTTGTAGTGTTTTTTTTGAAGTCGGTTGTTTTTTTTTTTGTAAAAAGTTTTTATTTTTCACTTTTTAGTTGTGATAGCTACCCCACACAAATTCAAATACCACTCACTACCTTCTATGTAAATAACAGTGACAGGAAGTTATCATATCATCCACATACTAAGTGAGAAAAATACGTATTATTAAAGCTAACTCAAAAACTACCCAAGCAAAGTTAATAAAATTTATATGGGACCACCTCTGAAGTATTATCTACCAAACAAAAAAAGAATCATCAAAATCAATTCATAATTGACGGAGTAATCGCGTAACAAACATACAAAAAAAAAAAAACATACAGTCGAATTGAGAACCTCCTCCTTTTGGAAGCCGGTTAAAAACCGGCCAAGTGCGCATCGGAACTTTACTGCCGGACCACGCACGGTAAGGGCGTTTGTGCACTGCAAGGAATTTTACTGTCCGGCAGTCCTTTTTTACGGTCCGATGTGGCATGAAAAAAACGGATAATTGGCTTGTGCACTTATCCGTCTTTACTCGGATCGGTGCGGCGCAGTGTAGGGTAGCTATCTTTGAAACTACACGCCACGCACGTGTAATTTACTCTAGGAACGAGGAGTTTCTTGGAACGTCAGCAGTTGCTTGCTTTATTACTCTACGTACGACGACGTAGAAGACAAAAATAATGTTGGTTTCATCCCCTTATAAGCAAAAGGTAACTGACAGGGTCATTTTACATAAACCACTTTAGGGGTATGAGGAACAGGGTGTAAAGTTCACTCATCCACCATAGAAAAGGGAGGATCCTCCGACCAGACGGGTGTTGTGTCTGGCGGGCAACTGCCCATCGGTTTGAAGTTGAAATCTTGTATGTATGTCGACCGCTCGGTAAACTCTAACTGCGCGATGCAGGATTTGTGTGACGTCATTTCTATAATGCCTAGTTCGTATCTACTATCGGATGTCTATAACTACTTTCCTAACCTCTTCCTTCACCTCCCCCGTGCCCGCCCTGCCCGCTCATCAATAGGTAATACTGATCGCAGACGCAGTAAACAAGCATAAACACGTTTTTCATTGCTGTTATCTCGGACCGGAAAAAAAACACAAAATTTCTTTGTAGTGCACAAACGCCCTAAAGGTTTCCCTGGACTAGAACATTGCACAATATTGATTTAAAAGGCCGCAAAAAAAGTTCTGCGGTTTACCGATTAAACCACATATCTCCAAAACGGTTGACTTAAATAGAACAGTCACTTAAAAACATCATAATCTTTTGAATTATGGGATCTAACAATGAACATTTTTTGTTATCCCTTGATGACATGTCTGACGAGTGCCACCCCTAATTATTTTGTTTCGTAGTTTCACTAAACTATTGTTCAGGAACCGGTAACATGACACTTGAGCCTTTTCCCAACAATGTTGGGGTCGGCTTCTAGTCCAACCGGATGCAGCTGAATACCAGTATTTTACATGGACCGACTGCCTATCTGACCTCCACAACCCAGTAACTAGGTAATACGATACCCCTTGTTAAGACTGGTGGTCAGACTTTCGGGCTTTTTACTACCCGTAACGGCTGCGAAAGATTTACAAATGACAGCAGGGACCAGCGGTTTGAGGTGCTTTCTTTTTAAATTAAACTAAATGAATTCTTTTTCAGTATTTCTTGCAACTTTATATCAAGTGGAAACAAAATCACAGTATAGTGTAAGTATACCTACTTACATTTATAATATAAAATTTTGTTCAATAGTGTACCTGCATTCACGGTTGGCATAAAACAAACAAGTTGTTTTAAAACACGTATTTTAAACAGTGTTTTAAGCAGTTTGAAAAAATACTGTTTTTTATTAAGAGTTTAAAATAACATTTTAAACATTAAGAAAAAAGAACATGGTTTTAAATCGCGAATGAATGGAAATAAATAAAAAAAATAAAATTAAAAGGTTAGATAGGTAGTTTTATACACTTCGTCGCCGGTCGAAATGAAGTTATTCCCCGCAACTATTTTGGGGATTCCCCTTATTTGAATCCTCCTACTTAAGTAGTCTATACTTCGTCTCTTGTATAATTTTTGAGTCTTCCCTCCCCATATTTAAATATACTTTTAGGTAAGATACATCATAATCATAATCATTTATTTGCAATAAGTATGGTACAGTGTTGGTCTTATAGTCAGTAAATAGTTCCTAATACAAAGTCAGACATTTGACATGCAAAACATTACAATGTATTTAATGCTAGAGTATTATATTATGTCCAATGGCATGCTTTAAATATTTCTATTATTAATTAATTTTACAATACATTCATTATTAATATTATCGTTACATTAATTTAAAATAGATTATTAACATTATTAATAAATTCATTTATAGAATAAAATCGTTTTTCCAGTAGCCATAATTTTAACTTTATAAAAAATAAATTATTAGGTAACTCTTTAAAGTTCTTTGGTATTTTGTTATAGATAAGTCCACACATAATTATGATAACAGTTATTTTTTAACCGACTTCAAAAAAGGAGGAGGTTCTCAATTCGTCGGGATATTTTTTTTTTTTTATGTTGCCCGATTACTCGAAGACGGCTGGACCGATTTGAAAAATTCTTTTTTTTGTTTGAAAGGGGTCAAGTCGGTCCCATTGTCATTTGGTCACGATCTGATGATGAGATCTTGGAGAAATCGAGGGAACTCTTCAAATATTAAAGGCACATCTATAGCGATTTGGGTATTTTTGATGAGCAGTTGACATAAGGCTATTGTAACTTAGATAAATTACAAGTCAACCCACTAAAAAGTGAAAAAAAAACTTTTTTACAAAACAAAGTGAAAAATAACTTTAATTTCGGAATTCGGTGTCTAAAAACTTAAATACTGATCCAAAGACACCGACTTCCGAAATTAAAGTTATTTTTCACTTTGTAGTTTGGAAGTCGATTGTATTTTTTGTAAAAAAGTTTTTTATACAGAGAAGTTCATCTAAGAACAAAAATTCGAATTCGCAATTCTGAACGTACAGAGTGTACTAGGTGGTTCAATTTCTGTGTTACATACCTACTTAGATATATTACAAAAAAAGAAAAGAAAAGTATGTTCACAGATTAGATAGTTTATTAGTTAGTACTAACTTTCCATACTTGTTAGCTACATGTTTAGCTTTAATTATCTCGTTTTTAGGGTTCCGTAGTAAACAAGGAACCCTTATAGTTTCGTCATGTCCGTCTGTCTGTCTGTCTGTCCGCGGTCTAGCTCCGAGACCCTTAGTACTAGAAAGCTGTAATTTGACATAGGTATACATATTAATTACGCCAACAAAGTGGTAAAACAAAATTATGAAAAACGTTTTTTTTTAGGGTACCTCTCATACACGTAAAGTGGTGATCAGGGATGTACCGGATATCCGTATCCGCATCCGCAACTGCGGAGCATCCGCATAAATTTTGATATCCGAAAAACATCCGCATCCTCAACTTTTGATTTTAAAAGCTCCGCATCCTCATCCGCATCCTCATAATTTCTATGGGGATGTGACCCTACGTTGTTCGCACAAATAGTAAATTTTAAAAACTCGCGCCGTGCTAAATGGGCGCACCGATAAGTGAGTTACGCGTTCCTATTGGCTGAATTCGAAATGTCCTTGTCCTATGACAGACGATCGGCCGCACGTGGCAGTGGTGGCACGACTGTGGTTCCACATTCCACAATTTGAGTTACTTGGTGCCGGGTAGCGTGTTATTGTGTACTTTTTGTTTGCTCGTGGAATTGAAGTTTTTTGCAGGCGAATTACGCTACGGTAACCTACCAAATGATTACCTACAACCTATAATACAAATACTATAAAAAACAAGGGCAGTTTTTTGTGCGACATCCGCATCCGCACCCTCATCCGCATCCTCATTACGGAATTTTCCGATATCCGTATCCTCATCCGCATCCTCATCCGTTATATGACATCCGTTGATGTTTTATTTTTTATTTTTTTATCCCATAGTGTGGGGTACATTGGAAAGGTCTTACAAAAACATTATGAGTTTGTGAAAATCATTTTTGGATTCAGGGATCCGTTTGCAAAATATTAAGCTTTAAAGTGCTCATTTTTGTTAGAGTCAAGTGCCCCCCCCCCTAACAGCTAAATGGTTGGTTTTGGATGGGTGAAAAAAATTACAGCAGTAGTTTATATAACGAAATTAAAAGGAAAACTATCACAGCTAAGTAGGCTTTACTAGTTATCGAGTAATAATCGACCAACTTAACTTTGCAGTTGCAAAAACATGTTTTCCCATACATTCCGTATGGGAGAACATGTTTATCAACTACAAAGTTAAGTTTGTTTTTGGGATAAATTCATCCCAACTACGGAACCCTTCATTGTGCGTGGTCCGACACGCACTTGGCCGGTTTTTTTTATACAATGTTAGTTTTTGTTTATACTAAACCTCTTAAGGGGTCATTGTACTCATCATTATGAACAACTTTCACTATGGGACTAATGCTGAAATTGCGAAAAAAAAAATCAGCTGTTCCCTACATTTTGACGAGTTATGCAAACGTAAATGTATGGAACATCAGATTTTTTTTTTCGCGATTTCAACGTTGGTCCCATAGTGAAAGTTGTTCATAATGATGAGTACAATGACCCTTTAAGAGGTTTAGTATAAACAAAAACTAAGCTTATATATTATTATTTTGTAGTAAGTACCTACATTTGTATAAGACAAGTAAATGATACTTATTCAAGTTATGGAAGAGCGGAGTCTCCTAACACAAGCTTATTTGCTTAAAAGGAGGCTCCAATCACTAGTTGTTAAGGTTTACTTGTTAAAATAATAAACTATTTTCATTTTTCATTTTCATTTTTCATACTTAACTATTATTACGTTGTTGTGATTATTATGTTATTCTGATCGTTTTTTGTAAATGTTTTCTCAGGTAAATTATAAAATTGTCTAGAAATGAATTTTATTGGGCCTGATGGATTTGTGTTGATAACACACACAGACACACACCCACTCTCGGGCAAGTAGGTGCTCGCGCACAGTGCCCTTCGTGGGTGCTGGGCGCGAGGACTTATATTGCACTCACGGACACACAACACCCTCCAAAGACACACATAGCACATCTTTTGTTTTGTAAATTAACTTCCCTTCCTCTCAGTACTTGGAGCTTTTACAATGTTGTATATAGTACGTAAGTTCAATTTAATGTTGTAATTTTAAGAGTGTGAACCCTTTTTTTTGGTTTGGAAGTTATCAAATAACTTCTCCCGCTCTGGGTGGAGCGGAAGGGCGTGTCAGACTCTTACTGACTAAAACCCACCCGTGTTCCTTCGGTTGCCATGTTGCCGGAGGGCCACGATTTCCCTTTCGGCCTTATTCGCAACCCCGGCAGGCATCGGCCCTAGCGGACCCCGTCAATTCTACTGACATCTCTTTGAGGCGCGCGTGGAACACAATGCGCCGTCGACCCGGGCTTGGTCCTTATCGGACGGCGAGCTACCCATTGCTCACCGTCCGCAAGCCCGCACCTACGGTGGCCGGAAATCTGTGATTCCCGACGCCCAGGGCGTTTCCTCCTGCGGCGGGCGCGAGGGCGCGAAATTTGCCTCTCCCTCACGCGTTCCGCCTCCTCCTTCGCGAGCATTACTGCTTCGCAGAAGGAGGTGACGGCTTCCCATTTCCTCTCGCGCCGTACCATGGCCTGAACCAGGGCCGGACGCGATAGATCACCGCCGCCGATCGCCTCCACGTGGACACGGCGATGCTCCGCCCAAGCCGGGCAGACCTCCACCGTATGCTCCACCGTGTCCACCGAAGAGTGTGAGCCTGGAGATCTATCATACAGGTCCCGAACCCAGTATAGACCCCAGCTCTCACAAAGGTTTGAATCTGCCTGTAATCTATATACCATGTACCAAATTTGTACCTTTTTGAGAGAAATAAATTACTATTACTATTAAAATGACTCTTGTTTAAAACATTTCGAACAGTTTGTTTTATAAAATTTAAAATAAAAACTGTTTTTTCTCCAACCCTGCCTGCATCGCAGTTTTCTATAACATTCCATTTCGAGTGCTCCTATTGTGGCAAACACCACGAATGTAAGCCAGCAAATAAGTTTTCAGGATAGTAAGAGTTTGATTGGTACAGGGTTGGCATAAAACAAACAAGTTGTTTTAAAACACGTATTTCAAACAGTTTGAAATAAAACAGTGTTTTTTATTATGTGTTTAAAATCACAGTATGAAACAAGTTTAAAAAAAAAAAAAAAACAAGGTATTAAATCGCGAATGAATGGAAATAAATTAAAAATTAAAAAATTATAGGACTTGAAATTTGCTCGAAAAGAAATTAGAAATGTTAGATAGTTTTATAAACTTCGTCGCCGGTCGAAATGAAGTAATTCTCCGCAACTATTTAGGGGATTCCCCTTATTTGAATCCTCCTACTTAAAGTACTTATTCTATACTTCGTCACTTGTCGAAAAGAGGTAATGAAATACCCACTTTTTTAAAACATTTTGAACTGCCTGTTTTATTTAAAAAAAACTGTTTTTTTTTCCAACCCTTGATTGGTACTTTGCAGATTTAACATTATTTAACCCTAGATCACTAACTTTATTTTTCAACGCTTATTACGAGATTTTGTCGCGTCGTTTCAACTACGCTGTTAAAAAAGGGTGTTTTTAAGGTTTTATGGAATAAAATATTTACATTTTTGTATTTTTTTCTATCTCAATCGTTTATACCTCATTACCTATCTGTTACGATGTCTCATTGAGGTGGATAACAATAAAAATTCTATTGTGTCTCGTTAATGACAGTTCAAAGGATACATAACATATGTATAACGTTCTTATTTGCTACAATCACGTCACTTGTTTCCTCCTAATAAACATTTTTGTATTTTTTAAGTGCTTACATTTATGACAAACTAGAAAGAAAAAACCCGCCCCTTTTTTTTTGTGTGGGAAATTATCAAATAACTTCTCCCGCTCTGGGCGCAGCGGGAGGGCGTGTCAGACTCTTACTGACTAAAACCCACCCGTGTTCCTTCAGTTGCCATATTGCCGGGGGGCCACGATGTCCCTATCGGTTTTCTTCTAACCCCCGGCAGGCATTGGCCCTAGCGGACCCCGTCAATTCTGCTGACATCTCTTTGAGGCGCGCGTGGAACACAACGCGCCGTCGACCCGGGCTTGGTCCTTATCGGACGGCGAGCTGCCCATTGCTCACCGTCCGCAAGCCCGCGCCTACGGTGGCCGGAAATCTTCCTGTGATTCCCGACGCCCAGAGCGTCTCCTCCTGCGGCGGTTAGGGGTGCGAGAGCGCGAAATTTGCCTCTCCCTCACGCGCTCCGTCTCCTCCTTCGCGAGCATTACTGCTTCGCAGAAGGAGGTGACGGCCTCCCATTTCCTCTCGCTCCGTAGCATGGCCCGAATCAGGGCCGGACGCGAGAGATTACCGCCGCCGATCGCCTCCACCGTATGCTCCACCGTGTCCTCCGGGCGATCCACACAGTGACGACACCCGGGCGTTTCCTCCCGCTTTATCCTGAACAGGTACCTCCCGAAACAGCCGTGTCCGGTGAGCACCTGTGTCAGGCGGAAGGTGAGGACGCCGTGGCGCCTCTCTAGCCACTCCTCAAAGAGGGGTCTTATCGCCGCAATTGTGGCGTGCCCAGCGCTGGGTTGCGACAATCGCACTTAAGACGACCCACTGACCAAATACTTAAAAAATCGAAATTAACAAATTGAATTAGCTAATGAACTTAAATAAATTTACCTATAAAAAACTAGGACCAGTAGTGGTATTCTGTAACCATCTCACCGTGTTATCTTAGGTGAAGTGAGCGTGGAGTGAGCTGTCAGTTGCTAAGGATTGACACTATTGGCAGCTCACTTCACCTAAGTTATCACGGTGAGATTTTTACAGAATAGCACTACTGATATATTTGTGACATACCTCAAGTTTGTGCTCACCACACAAGGAGTTATTGCACTTGGTGCAACCTACTTTTAATCACCCTTCACCTTACGGAGGGGAAAATTGCTATAGGAAGACTAACTGCAGCTTCTTTTTCTTCACTTTCAAGTGTAATACTCGAACTACTACGTCTTGGCATATTCAAAATTTATGTAATTGAGTCGCTCAGGCCAGTTTTCATTCAAAAAGCCGGATCAGCCTCAACGTGGTCATATTTCTCACTCTCAGATGAATTTTCTCCGTCACTTTTATCTTTCATTATTAGCTGAAGAATTATGGAAAGATTTATGGTATATCATCTGCCTAGCCTTTTCCCAACTATGTTGGGGCCGGCTTCCAGTCTAACCGGATGCAGCTGAATACCAGTATTTTACATGGAGCGACTGCCTATCTAACCTCCACAACCTTGTTACTAGGTAACACGATACCCCTTGGTAAGACTGGTTGTCAGACTACTTTGAGCTTCTAACTACCCGTAACGACTGTCAAAGATCTACAAATGACAGCCGGGACCAACGGCTTAACGGAAAGATTTATGGTATATAAAATGAAAAAAATATAAAAAGTAGGTACTTATATTGTAAAGTAAGAATAAAACATAAAATGGTGAAAGCAAAATAGTACAGAATTATACCATAGTATAAAGAGAGGTAGTAAGCTATCTTCGTACAAACGTACCGCGCGCGGCTTGTATGTGTGGGGCCATAGTATCTATGCGTCGCCGCACGCACACTTAACAAAATCTCGACCCGTTTCTCGTGAGAAACCGGTGACAAGCCGCGCGCGGTGCGTTTGTATGAAGATAGCTTACTACCTCTCTTTATACTATGATTATACCGTTATTACTAACTTTCGTCCCCGTCAGTGCGACGAGTCATGGTTGCTGGAACGGCACACACAGGCTCCCCACGCAGAAAGCACTACGGTCCGTCGCGCGGGCAAGGGGTCGACCAATATTATCCGGGAGTTAGAATGCGTTCGACCACGCACTCAAAATTTACCGCACTTTTTAGGGTTCCGTTAAAAAACGGAACCCTTATAGATTCGTCATGTCTGTCTGTCTGTCTGTCTGTCTGTCTGTCTGTCTATCTGTCTGTCTGTCTGTCTGTCTGTCTGTCTGTCTGTCCGTCCGTATGTCACAGCCACTTTTTTCCGAAACTATAAGAGCTATGCTGTTGAAATTTGGTAAGTAGATGTATTCTGTGAACCGCATTAAGATTTTCACACAAAAATAGAAAAAAAACAAATAATTTTGGAGTTCCCCATACTTAGAACTGAAACTCAAAATTTTTTTTTTCATCAATCCCATACGTGTGGGGTATCTATGGATAGGTCTTCAAAAATGATATTGAGGTTTCTAATATCATTTTTTTCTAAACTGAATAGTTTGTGCGAGAGACACTTCCAAAGTGATAAAATGTGTGTCCCCCCCCCTGTAACTTCTAAAATAAGAGAATGATAAAACTAAAAAAAAATATATAATGTACATTACTATGTAAACTTCCACCGAAAATTGGTTTGAACGAGATCTAGCAAGTAGTTTTTTTTTAATACGTCATAAATCGTAAACTTATCGTTACTTGCTGCTACGGAACCCTTCATGGGCGAGTACGACTCGCACTTGGCCGCTTTTTTTCGAATCTGCGTCGTCGATTCGACGAAGGTTTCTCGTGTCTCGTGAGAAACCGGCCGAGATTTTGTTAAGTGTGCGTGCGGCGACGCATAGATACTATAGCCCCACACATACAAGCCGCGCGCGGTGCATTTGTATGAAGATAGCTTACTACCTCTCTTTATACTATGCTTTAGTTACTCATATCTCAGTATAAATTAGAATGATTGCCGGAGTTTGATAAACTCTCGGCAAACATTCTAATTTATACCTTACGTTACCGAGATAAGAGTTACATTGCATTTACTAATGGTTTTACGTTGATCGTGAATGGCCTACCATAGACAGATGAGGGACTTCCAAACGCGGCGCATGAGGGACTCCCAAACGAGGCCCATGAGGGACTCCCAAACGAGGCGCATGAGGGACTCCCAAACGAGGCACATGAGGGACTCCTAAACGAGTATCAGTTAGAGTACTACTGTTTCATGCTCAAGAGTTGCACCCACGGGGGACCAAAAGTGTGTGGCTTAGACGAACGTAGTCCCTGGCCTATCATGTTTGAAGATATTTGCACCATGTATAAAACCAACTGCAATCACATGTCGAGTTAGTACCTACAATTTATTTCTTTTTTAAAGAGTGCTTATTTCCATTTCTTTAGTTGAAGGAAACCAATTAATCATTAATTACCAATTGAAACGCAATTCGAAACCGTGTATTACGATAGTGATTATGTTGCTAATTAATTTTAGATCCGTCCGTCGTAAAAGTAGTAAGCAGGTAAGCAATAATGGTACGCTTTGAAAAGAACATATGAAATTTTATACAGGTGATTTTTTTTATGACATCCGATTTATTCTTGGTAACAGACTCCATAAAAAAGAAAAATAGTAAAATAAAGTATTAACAATTCTGCGTGGTTACTAAGTCTAACATTGAATACTATGCTTGTAGCTTGCCACGTATGCAGAATTTACGTCGAATGAGAGAAAGGGGCAACGTCCGGGTGCAGTGGGTGGGGATGTGTATCTGCGGGTGGTATGGTATACACAAACGTAGACTTTTATTGGACAACTTTATGATGCCATCTCAACAAAAAAAAAAAAGACACGTATTTTTTTTTTCACACTAAATATCGGATGGTGATTAAAAATTCTTCCTGTTTAATTATTTTTCATAAATAAGTAACATAAGGTACTAATTTCAGGGTACCAACCGGTGGAACAAGCCATCTGCAACATTACAACCCAAATCGAGAGGCAGCATGCGAACGAAACATTCGATTTATATAAATAATCTGTTTTACTGTGTCGTACTTGTTTTATTTATACATCTTAGAAATTTGTGAAACGCGTGCCTCTATACTTTTACAACCATGTAAAAGGAACAAAATCGATACTAGTGGACATTTGATTTTAGACAAATCAGTTTCATCTCGATAGTCCCGATAAGAACTGAGAAAAATTATAATTTCCACATTCAATATATGAATTGAAAACGGACCTTTCGGGTCGTTTTTCCCTAAACTATTCAGAACTGTAGAGCTGAAACATAATAGGTATTTTGACTGGGCCCACCACCAGCACATAGATACGAATATTACGTCCCCGGACCCCGGATTAGACCCCGTTTAGGATATATGGAACTTTAAAAAACCAAATAAAATCGTCTAAATAAACAAAATTGGCTTTTAAGATAAGTATGTAGTTTCTTTACATTAAAATGCCTTGTATTTATTTAATTTTTTCATCTCTAGGGGGGGCAGCTGCACCCTTTGCCCCCCCTTGGCGACGCCCTTGCGTACAAGTATATTATGTATACATGTAGTATTGGCTGCGAATTATCTCGGATTGTCGTAATTAGTGCAAACCACGGCTATATTTTCTCCATTTTGCGATATGGTATCGTTCTTTGGGGTCGCTGTGTAGAAATTGTTGATCAATTTCTACACAGCGATCCCAAAGAACGATTGCATTCGTGATGCAAAAAAGTGTATAAGGGCTATATTTGGGCTAAAGGGAGATCGTTGCCCGGGCAACATGGCAACTGAAGGAACACGGGTGAGTTTTAGTAAGAGTCTGAAACGCCCTGAGCGGGAGAATTTATTTAATAATTTCCCACCCAAAAAAAAGGGCTATGTAAACCTGGTCACTTTTAGAATCAGCTATTAGTGATATAATCGAAGTAAGACGGACAGTCACAACAGTTTTTAACTAAGGCCCGATGTTTTCGTCGGTTATTAAAAAAAATCTACTATTCCATACAGTTTCACCGCGTAGGTAGATATGGCACTTTTCTATGAAACAGTTTTTTTTTTCGGGCCATTGTGGTCGTATCGGTTACCGACAAAACTACAGACGGTTATAGCGTCGCAACCCTTCCTTCCGTTGGACAGGACACAGTTAATTAAATCGCGCCGACGAGGCTCATGCAAGTACAAAGCGTAGCAGATTCAGGTACATCTACCCTTATGAAAAAGATGGCATGTCAAATAGCGGATTTAACTAAACAAGTGAGTTCGCTGTCTACTAGAGTAGATAATCGAAGGCAGGTACATTCATGGTCTAAAAGTGATAACAGGCGAAGCAGATCCAGACTTCAGTGGTAGAAAGAGATGGAGCTATACGTCCTGTAGAGCTTCATCTCTTTCCCACACTGAAGTAATATTAAAATAATACTGCTTATGAGCTGGTGGTAGGCCCCCAGATCCAGGTCATGTCAGCCACCAGAAAACCACCAGCATTGTTGGTACAATTTCACATACGGCGTCCGTGCAAAGAAATACATACAGCCTTGTACATGGAGATCGGAAAACTCGAAAGGCAGCATGTATTAAGGGCCTACGACTGCCCATTAGTATCAGGGGGCCTACCACAGGCTCATAAAGCAGTATTATTTTAATATTACTTCAGTGTGGGAAAAAGATGAAGCTCTACAGGACCTATAGCTCCATCTCTTTCTCCCACTGAAGTAATATTAAAATAATACTGCTTTTGAGCTGGTGGCATGCCCCCTGGCCGTCTTTTTGATACTGACCGTTATTCTAAAATGTTATTCATATTTGTGCGTCTACCCAATTTTTTTTTTTCCGTTGGATGTTATCTGTCCGTCTACCCTCAGTCAGCAATCAGGATGCCCTGCAACATTACAAAGTTTAGTTTAACGGCGGCCAATGGAAGTATTATTAATAAACATAAAATGAAATATCTTTGTTTCAGACCGAAATTAGTCCATAAGTTGTTAGTACCTATGTTTAATACCGTTAATACCTACGGTCCAGTGCAACTCAACCTCAACCTAGGTCTTCGCCATATTATATTATATAAGTAATATAATATAATATTATAAATAGAAAAGATTTGATTTTTTTGTATGTTTGTAATGAATAAACTCAAAAACTATTGGATCGATTTAATAAATTCTTTCACCAGTAAAATATATATATGCCTTTATAATTTTGTAGGTGTATAGGCATGCGCTCACGGCTTTACTTTGACCATTTTTGTACCTGTCTTGATTTCTGTCTGAAATATTTTCTTGTTTCATACTTTTTAGAGCGTGATTTTTCAGTAGTCGGGTTTTAGTTTTGGGACTTACTATTTATTTAAATTATTTTGGGGTTATAATTTCGTCAAAAAAGTATTTGCAGAGTAGATTTAATTTTTTTTAGTTTGGATTTTATTGTATGTTAGGTATTAATTTTACAGTCGTACCGTGGCGTACGTGCATAGTCTCCCTTTTGCTTGTTTTTAACAATTTAAACATATTTATTTACTTAGAAAATACGATTTTTATGCCTATTTGTAATGTGTTCATCAAGCCCTTTTATTTGACATCAAACGTGGCGCAATAAAAATATATTTTTTTTGGTTCGTGACTTTATATCCTCTAGAGGGTACCATATTTCATTTAATGTGACGTCAAATAGCATATAATCAGCTGACAATCAAGACGCTTCTAGTGATACCTCATTTGTCAAATTATGATCGGTAGTTTAGAAATTATGAGGTAATAGATGAACATACCTACATACAGTACCGACCAAAAGTCCATTGGCAATCTCACAAAGCAATAGACTGACGCTTCGGTTTGACTTACGACCTTCTTCTGAAAGTTGTTACAATACTATAGACACGCACAGTACACACACACACGCTTACTTTTTCTGCAACCAATGACTAGTTCGATAATCATTAGTTTTTTGTTTCATTCGTCTTGTTCACATAAATATTAAACTTTAGCAGGTAGACCACAGAAAACTAACTGAATTATTTCGATTTCTATGGGGTAGACAAATGCAATTCGTTACGAGTATGAATCACTTAATAGAACTTTGTTGGTTCGTGATTATTGTCGGTGACGAGTATTTAGCTATTAGCGGTGTTGTGGTTATTATTTTCAAAATGCAGTCAAATAAAAAGTGAATGCAGTAAAAATGAATGTAATTTACACAAATATCTAATGAAACCGGACTAAGTGTAAGTGTTATCATTTAAATATTTCATATTTTACTAAACATAAATCTTAATCAAGGGTATTGTTGATAGAACAGAGGTATTGTTAAGACAGAAGATGCCTTTAAAGTTTTAAATTCATTATGAGGTTTAATTCGATTATTCAGTGAATAATAAATAATTAGGTATTATGTGTGATAAATACAATGTTATTCTTTGTTCTAGAGAAATACTGTGAGGGTTAAGAGATATGAGGAAGGGGCTTATTATCGAGCAGCAGCGACGTCAAATGGTGAATGAATATGAAACAAATGGTTTCATATCAACGAGATATTTTGCTGAATTATTAAAAAACACATCATTATGAACCGTTCGCCGTGCACTCTGAAGGCTTGCATCACTGAAAACTAGCTAGAAAACTGTTTTTGACCTTAAAATATTGACCGTACCAACTTAATAAACAACAGATTCGTTATTGCATGAATTTATGGTAACGAATTTTTTAAGCACGTTTCAATATGGTGTTTGTCGTATTTCTTGCAGATAGTCCGAAAATGTTTAATATTCATCATCATCATCATCATTTCAGCCAAAAGACATCCACTGCTGGACATAGGCCTCCCCCAAGCACCGCTACTTCGACCGATTCTGTGCTTTCCGCATTCAGCGGATTTCTGCGGCCTTCACAAGGTCATCGGTCCATCTTGTGGGAGGCCTTCCAACGCTACGTCTTCCGGTACGTGGTCGCCACTCCAGAACCTTTCGACCCCATCGGCCATCCGTTCTGCGAGCAATGTACCCTGCTCATTGCCACTTAAGTTTGGCAATTCTTCGGGCTATGTCGGTTACCTTGGTTCTCCTGCGGATCTCTTCATTTCTGATTCGATCACGTAGAGAAACTCCAAGCATAGTCCTCTCCATTGCTCATATTAATTTAGTAATATTATTATTTTAGGATTAAAATTTGAGGTTTAGTTTCAATCTTCTTTTCGTAAAGAAAATGAATACTTAAGCTATAACCTCAATACCAACCAATATTTACTAAAGCCAAATAAAATGTTAAATAATTAATTACTTAACCTTAAAATCAACTATTTTATCAGTAGTTTTTTTTACATTTTAAGTAGTGTAATATTCTTATTTATTGCTTAATTACTTCGAGCATGATCAAAGCTTTATATTTATGGTGAAAAAAAATCCATTTAAAAATTAAAACATTTCAAAATTTAAATATGTCAAAATAATACAAATTGCTTCTAAGGCCGCATTCCGAGTTACGATAAAAGTGATAATATCGCGAATTCGACCAAATTTAAAAGTCACAAAATATAAGGGCCATTGAGTAATAATTGTGACTTAAATTTGGTCGGATTCACGATATTATCACTTTTAGCGTAACTCGGAATGTGGCCTAAGTTTCTAGACATCTATTTCGCATCTTATTCAGCTGAAGTAATGATAAATAATTGTAGCAGTTTGTTAATTATACTACTCATCTGTCAAAAAAGGCCTGAGAGGTTATGTAAAATAAATGTAACGAATAAATATTTTTTAATTTTATTATCATATATCACGCATTTTTTATTCTAAACCCTTTATTATATTATACGCAGCAACATATATAAAAAAAAAAAATGCAAACAAAAATAATAATATTTGCAACAACAGCGCTGTGATTCACGAAATTAAAACCTTAGCCATCTTGAATCTAAGACCAACGCTTAACGCCTTCTGCTATCTGCATATATAATTTACTTTCGAATTTTAGCAATGCCATACACTGGCCAAGGTCACGCGTATGATGCGTGTCTAACAAAAGGCGCCCGCGAACCGTGACGATACGACAGTGTGAAGTGCAAAACTGCGTTCTCTGTGGTGTGTATATGGCACACTCACCATAGACGTCTGTCTGTTTACACATACACATTTACGGACTACACGGCGTGTTCACAGCAATACGACTCTTAGCGTGCCTATGCACTTTTGAACGCTTACTGTACATACATACCGGTCAAAATCATAAACCTCCTTTTTGTTTCGCCATAGTCGGGTAAAAACACGCACACGAAGTCCTGTCGTTGTCGACATTTTTACAATATTAAGCAAAAAAATGTCGACAAAAACACGACAATTGACTTTTGACTTTAGTAATAGGGTTTTTTTTTTTTAATATTACTATCTCTTATCACCCAATAGATATAATATATTATATTATGTAAATTCTTCATAGAACATAGAAGTGGTCATGCTTACGCGTTCTGATTAGGGCTATGCTAGGTAGAGGCACCTCACATCAAGGAGTACTGAAAAGAAAGAAAGAAAGAAAAATAAGTTTAATTGTCACAGACACACGTGCATAAAAAAAAAGAGAACAATACAATAAAATAAAACAATAGATTTAAATATAAACGCGTAACACGCGCACGCGTATAACTGCATTTGCATTATGGCCTTAAGAATGCGGCAATGCATGAATTGTCCATACAAACGTAAATCATTTTTAATTTGAGCATATTTCCACCATATTATGTTGATATTCGGATTGAGACTTTATTTATCTAGGCTCCTACGTCTTTTTATTTCCAAAAACTTACCTTTAAATGAAGTGTAAGCGAATTGCATTTCGTACATTTTTACAGCGTAAATGACATGTTTTCATATTGTTTTTTCTGTATCATAAACAACAATATTTGTAATATTGTTTCCGCAGAAGCATAGAATATATTATCAAGTTACAAATTATTGAAAAAAAAAAAAAATGGAGATACATTAAGTTTTCATTCATAATTTTTTGTATTACGGAACACATCCAAATTTATCATAAATTTTCGAAAGCTAGTAGTGCTATCGCGTCAAGCAATAATTGTCAATATGTGCGTGGTAGTATTGCTCACTGTAGGTGTATATCGCTCCGACAGGTGCTCACACTAGCGCAACGTGCTTGGAATTGAATTTTGCAAACATCTCGATTTGTAGCTGCGAGTCGTGTCGCCGGCCTCTTAATCCAGCTGCTCATTGATAGCCTCTGTTGCGAAAGCTAGGCCATTGACCGTAACGATTATCAGTACAACTGCACAAGAATCCTTTGGCACGTGACCAAAATCGGAACTAATCGTATTTTAAAATACATTTCGCAAAACAATTTCACAAATGTTTACTGACAGCGCCACCCTGTCAGCGCCCACTATGTCAACAACTTCGTTTGTTTAGTCAATTTTCTTCTTAATTCTAATGAGATGCAATTATTACAGTATGAGGATCTTTTTGCGGCATATCATTGCTATTATGAAAAGATTTGCAGACGTGGAAGCGGCTGGATATGTGGAACTAACACCGATGGTATCCACGTTCACTTCGAAGACAAATGCGATTTCCATGGCGTTAACTGTCGGAAGCAAGGACGTTAGTATTGAATTCTTTCAAATCAATGTTATTTTAAGTTAAAAGAGGTATACACGGTGACTTGTATTTTGATATATTCCTTTAGCAAATACACAAATAATACCTACTCACTTTTAAACCAGAAGTCCTGCTATGTCATGCTAAAAGGAATTTTGCAAGAATTAAGCACCACATAAAGCCTAGGCGAAAATTCATGAGACACGAGAAAATATAATTTTTATGTATTATTGAGTAATAGCTCAATAATACATTTAAAAAAAATTGTAATGGTTATTTATGATACTAGTACGGTAAGTTGGTTTTTACAAACGAGTAGACGAATGTAAGCCCAAGACAAAGTGGAAGGCTTACCATAGTCATGACTTTGTAAATATCAATTTCTGCACGTGTGACACACAACGTTTTTCAATACATTTGCGAGAAAACAGTACAATTGGTAATGAAACAAACTTTTTCATTAGACTATTTTTAAAGAAAACTTTTTACAAAAAAAAAAAACAACCGACCTCCAAAAAAAACACTACAAAGTGAAAAATAACTTTAATATCGGAAGTCGGTGTCTTGGGTTTTGTATTTTTGTTTTTTGCCACCGACTTCCGAAATTAAAGTTATTTTTCACTTTGTAGTGTTTTTTTTGGAGGTCGGTTGTGTTTTTTTTTGTAAAAAGTTTTTATTTTTCAATTTTTAGTTGTGGTACCTACCCCACACACATTCGAATACTACTATCTGCTACCAATGACAGAAACTTAACATATCATCTACATACTAAGTGGGAAAAAAATACGTATTTTGTAGCTAACTCAAAAACTATCCAAGCAAAGTTAATAAAATTTATATGAGACCAATTCGAGAGCACATCCTTTCAAACAAAAAAAGAATTTTCAAAATCGGTCCACAATTGACGGAGAAATCGGTGGACATACATAAAAAAAAAACAAACATACGCGACGAACATATAACCTCCTCCTTTTTGGAAGTCGGTTAAAAATAAGAAATTATACAGATAGGTCAGTGCTTTCTAATATTGAATATATTATTATCCACATTGAGGACGGCTTGTACTTCACACGTAAATCATTGAAATAAACCATCAAAATATTTTATTAAACTATTTTCTGCAATTTGCGCATCATTCAAGATATCAAGTGGAGTAGATTCCATATTAATATCGAATTCCTCGCTTGAACTCATATTATAATTTTGTTTATTAACAGTCGGAAAGTCGCAACAATTTTTAACGTTTCTAATATGAAAATGGCGTGAATTTGCAAATGGCGCCATGCGGCCGTGGTGAAAATTAGAACTACATCTTTCGTATCATTTTCTCTTTTGTATTAAAGTGAGACAAACGTATTGAGCATAAGCGCTTCCAAGGAGGTTCGATCATTCAGCTTATTTATTCTCTTAATGAATTTCCTTGGTAGAATTCTTATACAGAGTGGCAGGGACATCGACGCGAAAACTGTTACCATGGATTCAGTTCACGATTCTGTAACCCCCTGTGTTGAAGTTTTTCATCGGTATTTTTTTTTAAATTTACTGTTTCATAGAAAAGTGCAATTCCTACGCGGTCAAAATGTATGGAACATAAGATTTTTTTAAATAACCGACGAAAAATTTCAACGCCCCCTGCGTTGAAATTTTTCGTCGTCAGTTCAGAATCATGTACTGAATCCGTGGTAACAGTTTTCGCGTCGATGTCCCTGCCACCCTGTATGTATATTGTTTTATAGAAATTAAAAAAAAATCCTAAGGAAACCGCACGGCGCTATACAACGGAGTATGCGGTAAAACAGGGCCACAGGTGAGAGTACCTATTTTACTAGGTACACATTCCGTTGTATAATGCTTAAATTTTAACTTTCGAACACTGTAGGTATACAGGCTTCGTAAATGCATTTTTTGAGCACATGTGTGGAAAAATTATTTTAGAACCTCACTCAAGTGACGCTCAAATCCGGGAATGATTGTCACCATGAGTTCTATTTCTGCCACCAATCAGCTTTTGTGTTTCAGTTTAAAAAATAAGTGTACGTAGGCACATGATTATTTGAGTTAGCAAATTTATATTTCAAGTGAAGCAAACAAAAAAGAAACTTTTAATGTTTATAAAGAATTTAGTTATTTCGTAAAATAGAACTGTGTTTGTCATTAAATATGTATTATCAACGGGTGACGAGGCAAAAATGGTAATGGTGTAACTTACTATTCAAGTCTAATCACCATTCGTCATTAGGTATCAAACTTAATTTGGAAACTTTTGTTTCAGAGTACTTGCAAATAAGTACATCGATATGCAAACCCAAGATATATTATGGAGAGATGATGACAATGTACTATGGTCAATACGTCAAAGAATATTCAACGAAACAGCCACCATCGTCGTCTAGACGGACTAAAACGCCTAAACCGTTGAAGCGCCAGAAACAACCCGAAATAGCAGAAGAAAATACTTCATTTTTCACTAAAATCAAAGAATTTTTAGGCATTTCTGCTAACTTTTCTATTCACAATTGAATCTTGAATATGATTTTGTTACCTACATATTTTATTTTATTACTGAGCCCTAGTGAAACACATCTCACATCACAGCTATCATAAACCTGTAAGATTTTACTGGATAATGTGGTTTAATGTTAAATGACACACTCACACTTTACCTAACATACACACTCATCCTCCAATACACACTCATCCATATCACCTCAACATACAGTCATACACTGAAAGTATCTATTGGGTCAATTTCAACATGTCGTGACTTTTTTCTCATTTTGGTGTTGTTTTTTTATTTTATTTCAAGGTTTTATTATTTGTTTTAAACTTTAAATTGTCCCTCAGTCTGTTTTAATTAATGTTAGATGGGATCAAAATATCGTAAGAAACTTACGAGATATTTGAGATTAATTTTAAATGCCATCGAAATGATAAAGCGATCCACCGAAATTATTTATCTTACCACCGAAATTAGGTTTTCGTCACCGAAATGGAATTGTTAATTTTTAAATTAAATTAAATTAAAAACTTTATTTCGAGCCAAGACTCATAGAGGGTTAGTAACAATATCCTTAAAAACTACGTGTTAGTAAACAACACAATACGGTGACACATGTAACTGACAACAGTGAATTATATATGGACAGTCCACTCTGTCAGCTATCATTTTCAGAACCCTGTTGGGGCTAGCCATGACTCGTGCCACCATGGATGCAGCGCGCTTGCGTATTAAAGTATAAAAACAATCTACACGCGCCGCCGCAAACATCCCTGACGCACTGCAACGCCATGGCAGCCCCATCAGTTTTCTGAATGCATTATTAAATTGGACACGAAGGGCTCCATACGATGCTCGCGAATACTTCTCCCACAAGCTGCACGTGTAGAAGGTGGTACAGAATGCTCTAAAGAGCGTCACCTTTACGTCCACAGTACAACGTGCAAACCTGCGGGCTAACATATTCGCACGCACGGACAGAGCCCTCCGTTCCCTTTCAATATCAGAATTGTCTTTAAGGTCAGTGGTGACCAAATGACCTAGGTATTTAAATTGTTCCACTCGTTCAAGAGGAACACCGTTTAGCCGAATTGGAGGCACATCAAGATCATACTTGGTCCCCGCCTCAAAGACAATAAACTGACTTTTCAGACCGTTATACAATAGCCCATGTTCTGTTGCGTAGCGTTCACATGTGGCCAATAGTGTCCTAATACCGCCGACTGACGCGCTCAGCAGCACCATGTCGTCTGCGTAACTTAAATTATTGACACAGACGCCGTCAATATGACAACCGACATGATGACTGCTAAGCGCCTCAATCAGGGCATTCATATACAAATTGAAGAGGGCAGGGGAGGTCAACCCCCCCTGTCTCACTCCGCACTCCAATTGATAAGGCTCCGACAGCACACCCGCCCACCGAACATTATTGATCTGGTTTCCATACCAATGCTTGAAGATACTTATAAGCTCGATAGGCAAGCTTATAGCTTCAAGTTTCTTCCATAATATATCGTAGGAAACCAGATCAAAGGCCCTAGACAGATCGAGGAAGCAAGCGAAAACAGGTGTTCTTCTTTTAGTGTAGTACCTAACGGCCTGCTTTAGACACAGAATTGCACTTTCTGTAGAAAGTCCTGGCCGAAACCCGAACTGATTGTCGTGCAGCACAAGACGTTCGTTTAGTTGTGTATCAAGCAGGCCATCAAGCACCTTAGCGACTGTGGTCGCTAGAGAAATAGGTCTATAGTTCCCCTTATCTGAAAGATCACCTGTTTTACTTTTAACAATAGGAACCACGATTGTCCTCATTAGATCGGTAGGCAAGTATGAATGACCAATACATAAATTGTACAGCAGCGCCAACACCCTTGGCAAGTGAGGACCGGCGTATTGTAAATGCTCGATACTGAGCCCGTCATGACCAGGGGACTTACTTCTAGTCATAGACCTGATGACCTTAGCCACATCTTTGGCACTGAAGCGTGTGCCCACCTCGCCAATACAGAGCTCAGCACCCAGCATAACACAAGAGCTTCCTAGCGGTGATTTCAAAACGAAATGATTTTTAAAAAGGTTCGCAATACCCTTTTTATCATTAACACCACTCACACTAACAGGCAGGCCTGGCCGAATATTCAATTTATTAGTGCTCTTCCAGAAGCCGCGAAAATCACGCTTTGTATGCTTAGAGGCAATTATGTCCATTTTTATTTGTTCCTCGTGGTTCTGACACCATTTAAGCCGCGATTTAAAAAATGCCCTACTTTCCCGCATCTCTTCATACACTGGACCAGTTGATGGTTTTCCACAGGATAACCATATGTGGAAGTTCTGCCTAGCCAGCCTGTGAGCGCAACTGACGTGCTTATTCCAGCCTGTGATTTGAGCACTTTTCCTACGACTAACAAACTTACTTTCCACACTACAAATTGATGACTCACTGAGAGCACAAACAATATCCGAATACAGCTTATCAATAACAATCCTATGGGTAGATTCACTACAAAAAATATCACCGCAACCAATTAATTCTACAGGAAAATCTACCAATTTTAATCGTTTATGACATTCGCTGGAATATATATTAATTTGCTCCTTTGTTCTTTTCTCCCCATACAATTTTGCTGTGAGTAATCACATTATCAGGTATCTTAGGTGTTAACAAATCAAATTACATTCCAATATCATAGGGTAGTGGTCAGACCATAGTACATCATTTCTTACGTAAACATCAATAACAGAACTTAATGCCGAGTGTGTCACTATAATGTGGTCCAACCATCGCCTACAGCCGTGGGCTTCACTCATAAAAGTGTAGGTATCACTTGCTAACCCCAGTCTGTCGATGTCAACACAAACCCATTCCTGATCCTCACAAAAGTTTGACAGCTCATTCATAAACAAAGTATTAGGATGAGCATTAAAATCCCCCAAAACAAATACAGATTCTACACTACAATCGTCAACTACAGCACTCACCGTACCGAGGCAGTCCGTGAAGTCCGGTAAATTATCACTCATATCAGTAGGCATATAGATGCTCATCACAATAATAGGCCTATTATTAGTTATTATTTTTATTGCACACACACGCGGATTATTGCACTGTAACACTGACACATTTTGGAATGCATTACTCCTCCATAACAGAGCTACACCGCCGTAAGGTCGTCCGCGTAACATGCCGGTCGTCGTGTCAACAGCTGACGTCCCCGTGGCACTAAAGTTGTCGTCAATGGTGCAAAGATATGGTATCTCCTCTGGCTGCAACCATGTCTCTTGCAAAGCAATTATGTCGGAAGATCTACACAGTTCTTTAATGCTATTAACAGACCTTTTTACACTTTTACAGTTGAACGATACTATTTTGTACAATCTATCCATTGCGTTCCATACTGCGGCCGTCGCTATTCGAATTCGTGTATCTTTGTTAATAATGCACGAATCTTCTAAAAATTATTCCTTGAGGCCACAAGTTTTCATCTAAAAATAATGGTACTTTGTGATCAGATACAAAGAACTTGTATGCCTTGTGGTCCTTCTGTTTTTTAGCCTTTATTATCTCTAAGGAAACTTTTTCTTGCGTCTTAGAATGTATGTAATTAACAATATCGGCTTCCAGCGTGTTCATGTGCACATTGGTAATAAATATAGGTGACTTCTTATCGGCAGCCTTAAAGCCCACCGTTTCGCATGCAACACCGGTCTGTCCCCTATAGCGGTAACTCGGTTTATTCTTCCGACTTACGTAATGCCAGTCATCCGCATTCTCGCTTCGCGGTTTATCATATTTTATTCTCGAGTCCGGCCCTGACGTCTTACTAGTAGCGTAGCTATAGCTACTCGCCTCTGTGGGTAGATGTATTTCATTATCGAGTAGCTGCCGTGAATCATCTGTTCGCTGTGTTGACGCGACGGCGAGCGATGGCACCTTACCCTCTAAACCAGTTTCGTCCGAGTACAGCTGTTTATTATCACTGCATGACGACATTGATACTCTACTGTTTTTCTCATTATTTGCACTTTCACAGATTGATGGCGTCTTATCTGAACAATCCTCAGAGATACTTTCTGACAATATTTGAATAGATGCGACACATTCACCTCGCTTTGTGGTCTCGCTATGATGATCAATTATATTAATAGCACTCGCAGCCGATGGAAGACGTACCGTTTCTTGCTTGTTACCCAGAGCAAGTCTGAGTTCTTCTATCTGGTCTTTGGTCACATAACTAGATTTGATGTTCTTCACCTCCTCACGTAGTACCAACATATCCTTTAGGAGTTGGGAAGCATCTAGGTGATCGAACGTAATAGGGGGAAGTTTTCCCAGATCACGGGCCACAAACACTGGTATTGCATCCGGGTCCACCACCTTTAATAACGATATTATGTCCAGCAAATCACGTTTTTCTTTCCCATCATTTTTACGAACAATTTTTCGTTTCACTGCGGGTAGCGTTTCATACAGTAACGATTTCGACTGTTTTATTTCATCACTACTAAACGAAGATACACAGATTTTTATTAACGTATTTTCGTCCGCAACAGACAACTTATTCTGCACGTACGCTAACAATTCGTCGATAACAACATTGCACGAGTTACATTTCACAAACGTTGACATTTTTTTAATAACGCGTCCTGCCGGTAAGGATGCGCCCGCGCGACTCCCCTCCCTCACCTAATACCTCAGTTAATTTACGAACCCCACTTTTTTTTTTTTTGGGTGGGAAATTATCAAATAACTTCTCCCGCTCTGGGCGGAGCGGGAGGGCGTGTCAGACTCTTACTGACTAAAACCCACCCGTGTTCCTTCGGTTGCCCTGTTGCCGGGGGCCACGATTTCCCTATCGGTTTTCTTCGAACCCCCGGCAGGCATTGGCCCTAGCGGACCCCGTCAATTCTGCTGACATCTCTTTGAGGCGCGCGTGGAACACAACGTGCCGTCGACCCGGGCTTGGTCCTTGTCGGACGGCGAGCTACTCATTGCTCACCGTCCGCAAGCCCTCGCCTACGGTGGCCGGAAATCGGCTCGCGATTCCCGCCCCGGGCGTCTCCTTCTATTGCGGCGGTTAGGGGCGTGAGGGCGCGAAATTTGCCTCTCCCTCACGCGTTCCGCCTCCTCCTTCGCGAGCATTACCGCTTCGCAGAAGGAGGTAACGGCCTGCCATTTCCTCTCGCTCCGTACCATGGCCTGAACCAGGGCCGGACGCGAGAGATCACCGCCGCCGATCGCCTCTACGAGGACACGGCGTTGCTCTGCCCAAGCCGGGCAGACCTCCACCGTATGTTCCACCCCCCTCACAAATCAAAAAGGACCATATTATTGTGAATCTATTTTGCTAATAGGACCATTTGCGAAAGGGACCACTGCGAATAATAACATTTGCGAAAGAGGGATTGCTTGAGAGTGGAACCGTCTGCAACTCATCATCATCACCTGGGCGGCTAGTCGTCCACTGCTGAACATAGGCATCCCCGATGGATTTTCGGAATAACCGGTTGTAGGCGGTCTGCTTTCTGCGGCCTTTTTTAGGTCATCTGACCACCTTGTGATACGATACACCATTTCAGTACTAATATTTCTGTATTTATCATCTTGCACACTACAAACTTGGTACACTTTTAGCATTATTTAACGAACTATATAATTAGGTATTTAATATAATAACGTTATAGACTTTAGACTTCTTGAAGACACCTTCTGGTTACGAGGCTCATAGCAAACTGAACTAGAAGTTAAGCGACGCTCCAAACATGTCATCATGTTTCTAATTCTGTTTCGTTAAAAAACCAGTACTTTTACGGAAATATCAAATGAGATACTTTTAAACTTCATAATTACACTGATACAAAATCATTTGAGGCAAATCACATACTTTTAATTTTATATTTAGTATTTAAAATCAGTAAATCTTCCTAATATTTGGAAATCATGACACTTGTGGGGTCCACGTCCTACGCTGCGGTTGTTGGTACGTGGTCTACATTCAAGAACTCTTCTGCCCTTTCGGCCATCAGTTTTACGCGCTATATGATCTGCTCACTACCACTTGAACTAGCTAATACGTTGGGCTATGTCAGCAACCTTCGTTCGTTCGTGTATTCTCCTCATTTCTGAGTCGATCTCGCAGAGAAACCCCAAGCATAGCCCTTTTACAAAGACACCATAGTAAATATATCTCAGATTTTGTAAAAAAAAATATTGACACCGAAATTACGAAGCCATGCACCGAAGTGAGCTGAATGGCCACCGTAAATTTTGTGTTTTTCTTGTATTCTATATAAAAAAAGTATTCGATACAATGAATATTCGATATAATTTCGATATATGAACGCTCGATCAAATAAAAATTTGATATTTTGAACACTCGATGTTTGGAGTGTACGATGTATTGAATGTTCGATTTATTAACCTTTCGATATCAAGAACGTTCGAGTACTTAGACGTTCGATTTATAGTGGTTGATCAATTGATATTCGATTATTTGGCATTCAATTTGACATAGTACACCCAGAATAATACCACTATTTGTCAATACTATAACTACTGGCCTATTCAATAAAAGTAAACGTAAAACTAAATAACAATTAATAGTTTTTCTTGTACGAGGCAAATTACCATCAGAATCTTATTGGGGACATCCATCGCGATGACAAAGGAGACAGTTTTTTTTTGTTCGGCGATTAGGCCCACCAAAACTTGTGGCGTCTATTAGTTAAACGCATGTTGATTTGTTCCTTAAGATCTCTAGATTACAGTGGTAGTTATAATTATACTTTGTCTAATGGGAATACTGAGAAATGCGATAATAACCTCAAAATTCACTAAAAGAGCTATTGGTATGGGGAAGCAGATTATTTTTTTTTCATTTCCCAATGTGTACTTGTTGCAGATGAATTGTCAAATCTGCTGTTTTACATAACCGCTAGCTGTTTTACAAAACAGCTGCGTTATGTAAAACAGCTGAACGACGTAAAATATGATTTGCGACCGTAAAAAATACTTGATGTATTTACAGAATTATAATCTTTAAAATCATCCATGCAACTCTCTAAAGTACTTAAGAAAATTTTAATTTCGTGGGCTACCTTATCCATAAGGTTGTATATTCACCTCGTCGATTCCATGCTAGCTACATTCATACTAGCTTGAACAGATGAGCGAGAGGTCGTTAATTTTGAGTGTTCGTTCCAAATATTCCCGTAAAATATCATCTTTGTATTTTGATTTGACAAGAAAAACCTATTTGAAAGCTTTTGCCAAATTTCAGTAGCCATCAACCGGCTGAATTTAAATATACCTAACTAAAACTTGTTGCATGCTCATAAAACTATATTCGGTAGTAAACAACAAAAACAATTCACTATATCTATACGATTGACAAAGATTTGTTTTTAAATCAGTACATACAGCGACATCTATCGCTTTTGCACACAACTAAAACGAAGACTGGTTACCTACAGAAACTTAGGCAGGCACTATTCGGTACGGTACAACTTGAAGTGATGCACGAGCACAGCTGAACTTAACTTAATAGTTGAAACTTAGTGAAGCCAACATTTCAGAGATGGCGTCACTAGTTTCGTTAAAGCCTGTTAGTTCATTACATACTCGATTAGTTTATGGGGCACTTAAAATACACTAAGTTAGCAAAACAAGTGAATTCCTATCAAACCAAAGAACCTATTAAACTTACGAAAAATAATAATTCGAAAATGATAATTATGTAGAAATTTTAGGTTATGTACAGATGCTTTAAAAAAAAAAAAAATGTTATTCCGTAAACTCACGTAGCAGAATAACATTGTGAGAAACATTTCTGTCAAATTATCCGCATCATTTTTTTTTCTTTGGTCAACAACACCATTTGTTCTAAGTTCTGGAAGACCGAAGCAACTTTTTTCATAAATTTAGGTACTTGAAAATAATTACTTGTTTTCTATAATATTATCTATTTGTGATACAGAAACAAGAAATGGTTTTTTTCAAACCAGTAAGCGAATGCTTGCTCACTTTTTGCTTTTTACATGGATGCAATTTTCCAAGGCGGATCCCACTTGGATAGGTTGGTGTGGTAGCCAAGTATTTTTCATTTCTAATACTCGGAAAGTAGTGTTTGTTTGATCCAAGAAGCGGGTGGAAGACGTTGATCCCCACCCTTGGGTGGGAAAGACTCATATAAATTACTTCCCTCTCAAGGGCGGGAATGAATTTTAAAAATAGAACTATATTTGGTTAGGTAGTTGGCTACGAAAAATTTTACTAAGGGGGTATTACACTGTCGAGTCTGGTCATGGATCTGTGATCGAAGATATAATGGAATTGTAAAATAGACATGAGGAATAGACTTGAGGAATATTACATTATCATATTATGTCATATACCTATCTACGAAGCTCACAAATTACCCATGTTATGTCTATTTTATTACAATTTAGTTATGTCTTTGATCATGAATCTGTGATCGTAGATAATTATGATGGTGTAATACCCACCGTATAGAAAAATACTAATAAAAAAAAATGCTGCAGTCTTGTCATTGTATAAACAGCTAGTGTGAATTAAAAAAATACCTAAGGGTCAGCTCACACCGAGACGCGACACGCACTTTTTTAAGATCCGATATAATATCGAATTTATTTACTACGTAATAAGGTACACGTGCTGCGCAGCACCGCGCATCTCAGCGTACTTTGACACGCATTCACGCTCACACTGAAATATACCTTTTTGTGAGGAAAATAAGTTCGATACTTGTTTAAAAGTGCGCGCAGCGTCGCGTCGCGTCTCGTCTTGGTGTGAACTGACCCTAAGCGGGACGACCCGCGGCGGTGACGCGGTGTGTTCCATATTTAAAATTAAAAAAAATACTAATAGGTACTAGAATACTCATGTTAATATTGTCAATTAATATGTTAGAAAAACTACTACTTTTTACTTCCCTAAATTCGAAACGAAAAGTAGAGTGGTGAAAGTAATCAATTTCTACTCGGACTATAGCCGCCCTCGCTACGCTCGGGCTTGTTATTGATGTTCTTGATTTTTTTGCATGCTTGTCACTTCAATCTGCTTGCTTACACGCTTCATGCTTACGTTTGAAACCAGTCAGATTGTCAGATCGTTAACGCGAGTGAAATAAATTGCAAATAGTATTATCAGTACCTGGGCGACCGCGCTCTGCTCGGGTGAAAATAGATAAACATGTCATCTAGGTATATCAACGTTGTATCACATTTCCGAGGCTGTGAAAATAGAGAAAACGAATTTTCCCAGATATGAGACCTAGTTAGATTGATTTTTCGCCTTCGTGAACCCCTATATTGCAAATTTCATCGAAATTGTTAGAGCCGATTTCGAGAACGTGAGTAATTAATTTTAATAACTATAATCATTTAGCTTTGATTGAGTTTTCTCGGTAGCCTTGTTTTTTTTTTTGCTTGGTTAATTATCAAATAACTTCTCCCACTCTGGGCGTAGCGGCAGGGCGTGTCAGACTCTTATGGTTAAAACCCACCCTTGTTCCTTCAGTTGCTATGTTGCCGGGGGCCACAATCTCCCTTTCGGCTTTCTTCGCAATCCTGGCAGGCATCGGCCCTAGTGGACCCCGTCAGTTCTGCTAACATCTCTTTGAGGCGCGCGTGGAACAGAACGCGCCGTCGACCTGGGCCTGGTCCTTATTGGACAGCGAGCCACCCATTGCTCACCGTCCGCAAGCCCGTGCCTACGATGGCCGAAAATCGGCCTGCGATTCCCGATGCCCAGGGCGTCTCCTGCGGTGGTTAGGGGCGTGAGGGCGCAAAATTTGCCTCTCTCTCATGCGTTCCACCTCCTCCTTCGCGAGCATTACTGCTTCGCAGAAGGAGGTGATAGCCCTCTCGCTCCGTACCATGGCTTGAATCAGGGTCGGACGCGAGAGATCACCGCCGCCGATCACCTCCACGAGAACACGGCGATGCTCCGCCGATTCTTGATACCCTGGGACCGCATCTTAGGGGTTACTTGAAGGTGCGGTGTGCTTTTCTCACCGGAATAATCCTTTAGCAAATTATCTAGAACATTTCTGAAGAGGCGATGTGCTTGTCTTATGAGGATCAGAAGCTTCTTGAAGAGGCGAGTTGCTTGTCTTTTCAGTAGGTATCAGAAGTTACTTTATGGGGTAATTTACTTGTATTAGATTGACGGGCCGGCCGTAGTAGTAAACCTTCTTACCAAAGAATAAGGTTGCATTTGGCATACATTTTCCAGAGCCTGTTTGCACGAATTCTGGATCAAAAATTAACAACCAAGGCTTTACATATCGACACTTTATTATGGGGACAATTTGAAGGTTTTTAGTTTAAGCTGGATCTAAACCAACTTCTTTAGAATCATCAGAAGAATCGATTTCTGTCCAGAGTGTAAAAATACCAATCACTAAACTTAAACCAAAATCTACGCATTCTGTATATCACGACATCACTCACTACATAAATTATATAAGACAAATCCCCCCCACCGCGTCTGTCTGTCTGTCTGAACGGGACAAACTCAAAAACTTCCGAACGGATTTTCATACGGTTTTCACCAATAGACGGAATGATTAATGGGGAAGATTTAGGTGTATAATTCATTAAGGTTTTGTGTAAATTGGCTGAACCATGACGTTGATTGTTGAAGATGACGAAAAAAATCATGTCGACTGGGAGCTTTACTGGCGTGCGCCGCGTAAACCAATAGAGTTATATGAAAACAATGTACTATAGAATTAATACATTGTTTACCTGGATTAGCACATTGGGTACTTTAAGCACGGTAGTACGTGTTTGTCGTTTTAAACGCGGGTGAAGCCGCGGGAAAAAGCTAGTAGTACCTAACTAAGTCAAATTGAACAATAATTATTTCTGGGAAACGACTTTTTTTTTAAATCATAGAAATGAAAAACCGCAGTATCTGCCTGTTGTGTACACACAATTATTTTAACTAGCTGCTTACGTGTGTATACATAGAACGGAATATAGGACTACGATAAACAGTTGTAAAAGTTTTAACATACAAACATACCGGCATGACCTAGAACCGAAAATTCGAGGACATGTGACATCCGCCAACCCACACGGCACCCGCGTGGTGGTCTAGATAGTCCACGGGGGATCTAGTAATGTCTCATATCTGGGAAAATTCGTTTTCTCTATTTTCACAGCCTCGGGAATGTGATACAACGTTGACATACCTAGATGACATGTTTATCTATTTTCATCCGAGCAGAGCTCGGTCGAGGTACTGATAATACTATTTGCGATTTCACTCGCGTTAACGATCAACAATCTGACTGGTTTCAAACGTAGTTTAAGGACTACGTAAAATAAGATAAATAAGTTTATGAGCTGATATCGATATGTATTAGGTATTCTATCTGCATACACATCATACTTAAAAAAGCAAGCAGATTGAAGTGACAAGCATGCAAAAAAATCAAGTACCTATGCTAGCAAAGCATGGTTTTAGGGTATAAAAAAATACTTGGCTACCACACTAACCTATCCAAGGGATCTATGGGATCCGCCTTGGAACATTTCACCCATCCATGTAAAAAGCAAAAAGTGAGCAAGCATTCGCTTACTGGTTTGAGAAAAACCATTTCTTGTTTCTGTATCACAAATAGATAATATTATGGTAAATAGCTAATTATTTTCAAGTAATTTACGACGAAAGTTGCTTCGGTCTTTCAGAACTTAGAATAAATGGTGTTGTAGTCCAAAGAAAAAAAAAATGGTGCGGATAATTTGACAAAATGTTTCTTACAAATGTTATTCTGATATGTGAGTTTACGGTACATTTTTTTTTTTTTTGAAACAACATCACCTGTGTGTAGCTAACCTGAATTTTCTACATAATTATTTTTTCGAATTATTATTTTTCGTAAGTTTAGGTTATTTGGTTTGATAGGAATTCACTCGTTTTGCTAACTTAGTGAATTTTAAGTGTACCATAACCATAATTCGAAACTGAGTACTTAATAAACTAACAAATTAATTAAAGAGACTTTAACGAAATTAGTTACGCCATCTCTGAAATCTTGGCTTCACTAAGTTTCCACAAAGTTAAAATCAGCTCTGCTCGTGAATCGCATCAAGTTGCACCGTACCGAATAGTGCCTACTTAAGTTTCTGTAGGTAGCCAGTCTTCATTTTAGTTGTATGCAAAACCAGTAGATGTCGCTGTGTGTACTGATTTAAAAACAAATCGTTGTCAATCGTCCATAGATAGTAGGTATACATATAGTGAACTGTTTTTGTTGTTTACTGCCGAATATAGTTTTATGAGCATGCAACAAGTTTTAGTTAGGTATATTTAAATTCGACCGGTTGATGGCTACTGAAATTTGGCAAAAGCTGCTTAATGTTGCTATTCAAATAGGTTTTTCTGATCAAATCAAAATGCAAAGATGATATTTTTACGGGAATATTTGGAACGAACACTGTCAAAATTAACCTCTCGCTCATCTATTCAAGCTAGTATAAATGTAGCTAGCATGGAACCGACGAGGTGAATTTACAACCTTATGGATAAGGTAGCCCACGAAATTAAAATTGTCTTACTTTAGAGAGTTGCATGGATGATTTGAAAGATTATAATTCTGTAATACATCAAATATTTTTACGGTCGTAAATCATATTTTACGTCGTTCAGCTGTTTCACATAACGCAGCTATTTTGTAAAACAGCTAGCGGTTATGTAAAACAGCTGATTTGACAATCCATCTGCGACAAATATACATCGGGAAATCGCTAAAATCTGCTGCTCCATACAAGTTGGTTATTTTTTTCGCGATTTCAGTGTTTGTCCCATAATCAATGTAGTTCTTAAATAGGTACAATTACCCCTTTTCGGGTTTATGTTAAACAAAAACTAAGCTTGCTTAATAAAATAAGCTAAATCGTTTTTAATGGACAAAAAAATATAATGAAAGAATAGCATGGTAAAAAGAATCCAGCCCAGCAATGGAATAGTGATATATACTATTATTATAAATAGTTTGTGTGTTTGTGTGTAATCTTCATCAGAACGACTGATCTGATTGCAAAAGTTATTTCAAAGTAACATCCTAAGTAATCCATGCTAAAAATAATATTATTCCTCTCTCTGGAGCCCTGACCGCTGTAGCTTGGACTCTGTTCCCGATACCGGTGGGCTACTATTTTATTTTTTTAAATATTTTTATATTTTCTATATTTTAATATTTAAAATGTAATTCATAAGTATTTAAATAAAAGTGAGTTTGTTTGTTTGTTCCGCTTTCACGCTAAAACGGTTGAACGGATTTAAATGAAATTTGGCAAATGGGTAGACCATGACCTGGGTTAGGACATAGGATACTTTTATTCCGATATTCCCACGGGATCGAGACTTATGTGGGGAAAACCGCGGGGTGCAACTAGCAGGATTTACATATTATAATATAATATGTAAATCCTGCTAGTTTTACATATTATGTTAAAACACGCAAACGAAATCCCGGGCAGAAGATAGTATATTATAATTAGGAAATTTAATATCCATTCTCATCATCATCATCATCATTTCAGCCGAAAGACGTCCACTGCTGGACATAGGCCTCCCCCAAGCACCGCCACTTCGACCGATTCTGTGCTTTCCGCATCCAGCGGATTCCTGCGGCCTTCACAAGGTCATCGGTCCATCTTGTGGGAGGCCTTCCAACGCTACGTCTTCCGGTACGTGGTCGCCACTCCAGAACCTTTCGACCCCATCGGCCATCCGTTCTGCGAGCAATGTGCCCTGCCCATTGCCACTTAAGTTTGGCAATTCTTCGGGCTATGTCGGTTACCTTGGTTCTCCTGCGGATCTCTTCATTTCTGATTCGATCACGTAGGGAAACTCCAAGCATAGCCCTCTCCATTGCCCTTTGGGTGACTTTTAGCCTTCTGATAAGTCCCATTGTGAGCGACCACGTTTCAGTACCATAGGTCATCACTGGCAACACGCACTGGTCAAAGACTTTCGTCTTGAGACACTGTGGTGTGTGGTATCCATCCTCATACCTGATTAACTGTTAAAGAAGACTAAATTAACATCTTAAATTAGCCGGTAAACGTGTGTACGCTACAATTGTAAATGCACATGTATTTCAAGTTCGACGTACTAACGGGATGAGGTGACGTTTTAACAGGAAAAGCGGACACTAGAAACAAGACTAGAATAGGTAAATGAAAAAGAATAATGTACACTTAGTTCTTATAAAGTCACGTTTGTAATAGGTTGTGTTTCTATTATTATTTATTTATTTCAATCACCTTTGGATCATACAATAAAACTAAATTAAAAATTATTAATCCAATTAAATTAAAGAAAAAAAAAAATAATAAATTGAAAATTATACATAAACATTAAAAAATAAATTAAAATTTGAATTTGTAATAGATAAAACAAACAAAATTAAAATAATATCTTAACATTAGTCAGTACGTGAACCATGCAGAAGTTGTTCACGTACTGGCAGTCGAAACGTTCAGGGGGCCTACTACCAGCTCATAAAGCAGTATTATTTTAATATTACTTCAGTGTGGGAAAGAGATGAAGCTCTACAGGACGTATAGCTCCATCTCTTTCTCCCACTGAAGTAATATTAAAATAATACTGCTTTTGAGCTGGTGGTAGGCCCCCAGGATACTGTTGCGGCTGACTCGCACTCCACGCACCAGAGATGTGCACCGCTTGCACATGATTGTGTGGAAACAATCCACACGCGCCTCGGCAAACATCCCCGACGCGCTACAGAAGCGAGGCAGCCCCAAGAGCACCCTGAACGCGTTGTTGTATTGGACGCGTAGAGCGCTGTACTGTTTCTGCGTGTAACCCATCCACAGACTGCCAGTATAAAAGGAGGTACAAAATGCCTATGCTTCGATTTTTTAACCGACTTCCAAAAGGAGGAGGTTCTCAATTCGACTGTATGTTTTTTTTTTTGTATGTTTGCTACGCGATTACTCCGCCAATTATGAATTGATTTTGATGATTATTTTTTTGTTTGGTAGATCATACTTCAGAGGTGGTCCCATATAAATTTTATTAACTTTGCTTGGGTAGTTTTTGAGTTAGCTTCAATAATACGTATTTTTTTCCACATAGTTTGTGGTTGATATTATGATAACTTCCTGTCACTGTTATTTACATAGCAGGTAGTGGTATTCGAATTTGTGTGGGGTAGGAACCACAACTAAAAAGTGAAAAATAAAAACTTTTTACAAAAAAAAACAACCGACTTCAAAAAAATAAACACTACAAAGTGAAAAATAACTTTAATTTCGGAAGTCGGTGACAAAGAACGAAAATTGAAAACCAAAGACACCGACTTCCGAAATTAAAGTTATTTTTCATTTTGTAGTGTTTTTTTTTTTTTGAAGTCGGTTGTTTTTTTTGAATGAATTCTGGCAAACCATGTTTTCACCGCATGCGTGCGTTGGTCTAGTGGTCGCAAGCACCTTTGTTGAGCATGTCGTGGACTCGATTCCCAGAACGGGCAGTGTTATTGGATTTTCCATCAGGAATTTCTCAGCAGCAGCACGGAGCTTGGATTTGGCAATAGGCTCGCACCCTATGACATGGAACTTAAACCTAACTGACTAAATGTGGTGTACTAGCCTGCCTAACCCTTCCATGATTACAGGCGTGATGCTATGTGTAAGCATATCATTTTGTCGAAATAATCGATATTCGCTTCTCAATTACGACATAATAAAACCTTTTTAGGGTTCCGTACGTCCGACAGAAAAAACGACACCCTTATAGGATCACTTGTGTGTCTGTCTGTCTGGCTGGCTGGCTGTCTGTCCGTCTGTCACAGCCAATTTGCTCCGAATCTAAGGACCAATTAAGTTAAAATTTGGTACACATATGTATTTCTGTGACCCAAACACGGACATGTAATGTTAATAAATATTTTTTTAATATGGGGGTCACTTTTGGGGGAAAATAAGAAAATAAAAATAAAGGTTTTGCAAACTGTACCGTATTACTTAACAAATGAAGTGGCTTACTGTGAGGGTCTCAAACATATTTTTTTTATAATTTTAAAATGAAACAATTCTACAGTTATTTAAGAAAATAGATGAAAATTTACCATTGCTTATCCATATAAAGAGTAACCGTGGAGTTTCTTGCCAGCTCTTCTCCATAGGAAACGACTAATTGGAACCGTGCATCTAGCTTCTGACGTTTCATAAGTGCTCTTGTAGGTTTATGTGAAATAGTTTTTGTTTTTTTAACGATTTTTTCTGAATGACGTAATGATTAATGTTGAATTGTCAAAATGAAAGCCATTGGCATTACAAATGTTTTACATAATTACATCGCTGCCACTGGTTGCTATAAAACAGCTTATAGGTGGCCCTGAGCTAAAAGCTGAGCTCATTACTGGGGAAGGGGAAACCACGTTTTTCCTTCATATTTTTGTTGTAGCCCTTCCATTACCAACAGCAGCCCGGAAAATAATATATATCATTAAAATTTAATAGAATAAAATAACCTAAAAATTATGGATATGACGACAAAAACGAATTCTAAATAAATCACGTACTACGCTCACATACAACACTCCTACTCCCACTCACATGCAGAACATTAAGCCTTTACCTGTTAAAAAAAAATCTCTTTGAATTTTTTACTAATTTAAATTTTTACTATTTTAAATTGTTGTTCTTTGTTTTAACCCCAACTTTATTTTCATCTCTGGAATGGAGTTTTGTAACTAATTTACGTACGCAATCAATTTGTAAAAATATGTGTTTTTGGTCCAATAAAGATTACAGAAGATTAAATATGTAGCAGGAAAACGAGTAAACTACTCAGTAGGAGGGGGGTTCGCGAAACAAGCGTGCGTTTCATTTGGGTGTCGTTTGTCGAAACTGTCACATTATGTCGTATCAGATTAGATTACAGCCCACGAGTCCACCTGTTGTTCCCACGATCTCTACAATGGACCACTCACAGTTGCCCGCGGTAGTTATTGCTCGCTAAGACTTTACGATTTTATATTAAATCAATAAATTCTTCTGAACATTATTCAGAATCTCGAGCAGCAGCTCCACATATAAAGAAAGAAAGAAAAAAAAGGATTGTGTGGTTTTATGAAACCACGGTAAAAGTGAAACTTCTATAGGCGCCGCCATATTGGCCTTGGCTGCTCTGACGAGCGCCTTTCACTTTATCCCTACTCCGCGGCTGACCGTCACGCGACATGCAACACACAGACGAATAAGTTTGAGACGATGTAATAAAAGTTTCACTTAAAAAAAAAAAGTTTATTTGTCACAGAAACACGTGCATAAAAGAGAACAGTAAAATAAAACAATAGATTTAAATATAATCACGAGCACAAACAGAAATATGCGGCAGCTGCACGTCATGACAGTGACAAGAAGGCTTCCACTCAGCATGATGCAGTGCTATGGGGACCCACAGCACAGCATTGATTTTCAGTGGTCACCCGATATGGTGAACAGAAACCCACTTCTCTTTTTGAGGATTATTTCCGTTATATTTTGTTACTTTTTATTTTGGCTAAATTTTACAAAAACAGCCGTAGGTATTGGCTAAATTGAATGAAGTAGGTTTTCCTTTAAACTTTTGGAAATACATTTCATCTATCCTTCAATCAAGAACTTCTCGTATTACTTAAGCCGGGTCTCATGCACGTGTTTTTTCGAAACATTACACAAAAAACCTTACACAAAACATTTGGGGAATGTTTTCCATGCAGCTTGGAAAATAAAATCATCGTGTTTGCATACACAAATGTGTATGGCCACACCTCTTTGTTTCGATTATTATTATTTATTTATTTATTTATCAAACAAAGTTTATAAAAATCTTAACTTAAGAACGATGCCTCGCAAAACCGTTTTCACGGTTGTCTGTGGGAACAGAACAAATCAAATTATAAATAAGGTTTATTAGTGCGGACACTTAATTTCCACTTACTGCATGTTTTTGTGTAATGTTTCGAAAAAACACGCGCAGGAGATTCGGCTTTACTAAGACTATATTCTGACGTTACACTTTTGTGATAAACAAACGCCACGAGGGACATTGTTTTAAAATATGTAGTGAAGATTTGTTACTTTGTCCCCATTTATGAACGAAATTGCTCTCTAGTAGTAACGTCATCGCGTCATAAGCTTTACTTATCTTTTAATTTAATCTATTCTTTTTTGCAAAATATTCTACTAAGTTTTTAATGAAAGTTTAATGTCCCTTTGTCTCTGGTTACGTACCTATATGGATGAAATATAACAGGAAGTAGAAAACATTTTCCTTTTATGTTCAAAGTTTAAAGAGTGTGTGGTGTTTTGCGAAACTTAGTTATCGATATTTCTCGAATTTTTTTTTTGTTTCATATGTTAATTTAATTTAATTAATCATTTATTTCAGGAAATTATTCCCATATTAAGCACTACAAATTACATAGTAATTATACATAAAAATTATACATTTTAAAACATCACACATTAAAACCATTGCATTGATATATTATTAAATTGCATATTTTGGTTGACTGCAAAATATTTATGTAGCTTATTCGATTATTTGGATATTTTTTCATGTGCCACGACAATGCAGGAGAGATTTAATTAATAATTTTATAAATACTCAAACGAGGAACGTAACTACTAAACGAACGACCGGATATTTTCGATACAAAAGTAAACAGTTATAATGTCGGGTTATTTATTGTTACATTAATATGAAAACTCATTGTTTAACGGAGGTGAGGACCCAAAAACCCTTTGTGATCCTTATCAACAAATCAAACTCATGCTTCCTTTCTTTTCATCATCCGAACTAGATTATCACAAAGCAAGCCGCATCTAACATCGATTGTTTCACGTCCCTATAACGGTACCAAAACATCGATATTATCGACAAACCGTTATCACACCCCTTTGTATTTTAATCGATAACACTAAATTTAAATCGATTTAAATTCAGTTACGTTTCTTGGCACGTGTTATAAAATGCGTGCGCTTAAACAATTAGAATTGGAAAGGGTAAAAATGAATAATATTGTTTCAATCATTTCTAATTCAGGGAGTAAGCTAAAGTCGTGTATACGCTCTGAACACGTGGCAAATGACATGAAAATCGTGCGTGCGTATGAATGAATAGTGATGAGTCGCGCTGTTGGTGGCTTGTCGATAGTTGCTTGTTAAAACTTATTTTCCTAAATCTAACGTAGTTTACGTTTAAGAGGTGTAACAGGGTGTAAAGTTCACTCATCCTCTATAGAAAAGGGAGGATCCTCCGACCAGACGAGTGTTATGTCTAGCGGGAAACTGCCCAACGATTGATAACAGGGAAGTTATATGTATAGTGTTCGCACGGTAAACTCTAATTGTGCGATCCAGGATTTGTATGACGTCGGGATTTTGTGTGACGTCAGGTCTTTGATGTGTAGTAATGTGGCAATGTAGATGCCGCCATAACGTAAACACACGTAACTTTAGAAATATACATTTAAATCTATACTCCGTTTGAAATAAGATTAGACATTTAAACAAACCTTTTTTACAGTCCGTTCAACCGATTTTGACTTCTATACCGTAGGCATAAGGATGGCATTAAAAGCAAAAAAAGTGGTTACAATACCAATGTTTACTGCAGCTGCCATTTGTCATGCCACCAACGCAATAAGAGTCAAAATCGGTTGAACGGACTGTAAAAAAGGTTTAGTTAAATGTCTAATCTTATTTCAAATGGAGTATAGATAACATAAAAATGAACAAGATTAAGATGAATTAAGCTATGATGCCAAAATTAATAAACACAATTTTAATTAATGCAAGAAAGGTTGATATCGGTTTCTGCGTGTAAAACTGAAAGACAAAATAACCTGATATAATTTTTAATGACTGCACACACCGATTCTTTTTTTAATACAAGTTGGATTCACACAGAGATTTAGTAACGCACTGCATCCTCAAAAAAATTCTTGTAAAAGTTTATTACAAAAAGTACCTTCGTTCTTGTGAACAGGCGAAATTGACAGTAATGTGTATCAAGTCGATAAATCCTATTTACTTATCGACATTTAAGCACGCAGTCACATCCCTACAATAAAGCTGTCGAGTCGTGCGCTACCCTGTCGATTGTTTTCAATATCGGCTCCATTTCGATTAACACGAATAAAGGAATCGTCTTCTTTGACGGTAATCCACTTAGTATGCATCGATAGTGTCTATGTGAGGTGAGGAGCAGCATTTTTGCGCCCTAATTATAATAATTATGAACATTTCGCTTGAGTTTTTGGTCGAATTTGTGAGAAAAAATTGTTTTTGGCAGGCATTTTTGTGATATCAGAGATTTTTGGACTTAACACTGCCTAAAAAAATGTCGTAACAAAAAAAAATTGATGTAGGATCAGAAGAACTCATTAACTGTCTATCCTAATAATTATATAATTTCAATTTAACGTTTGAGTTCTTATTAATCAGTTTCAGTATGCGAAAAATCAAAAATATTTATTTTTCATTAATTAGGTACTTCAATGTATGTTATTTTTTAATATTATTCCTTTAAATGAAAACCACCAGAAAACATTTGAAAAATTCCCACTTTGAACATAACATAACATCACACCATGTTTCCCCGAAGGGTTGGGCAGAGGTGTCCCTGTAGCATGTACACCCACATTTCGCCAGTTATGTTTAAGTCCCATGTAATAGGGGGCGAGCCTATTGCCATCAACCGGACACAAAGCCAGACTCCGGGCTGCCACTGAGAAATTTCAGATAGAAAAACACAATAACACTTTGCCTGACTCGAGAATCGAACCCAGGACCTCATGTAGACACCACTCCCACTTTAACTATACTCCATTTGAAATAAGATTAGACATTTAAACAAACCTTTTTTACAGTCCGTTCAATCGATTTTGACTTCTATACCATAGGTTTAAGGATAACATTAAAAGCAAAAAAGTGGTCAATACCAACTGTTTACTGCAGCTGCCATTTGTCATGTCACCTACGCAACAGAAATCAAAATCGGTTGAACGGACTGTAAAAAAGGTTTATTTATATCATCTGCCTAGCCTTTTCCCAACCATGTTGGGGTCGGCTTCCACTCTAACCGGATGCAGCTGAATACTACATGGAGCGACTGCCTATCTGACCTCCACAACCTAGTAACTAGGTAACACGATACCCCTTGGTAAGACTGGTTGTCAGACTTTTTGGGCTTCTAACTACCCGTAACGACTGTCAAAGATCTACAAATGACAGCCGGGACCAACGACTTAACGTGCTTTCTGAGGCACGACTTTGTTAATGTTAAAAAAGGTTTATTTATATGTCTAATCTTATTTCAAATGGAGTATAGGTATAAATGAATCTATAATTTTCTATCCTATTCTTTCTAAGTAAATCCAACTGGTTACGAAGCGCACTCACTCTATCATTCATAACCATCACACCACTTCCTAACATATTCCACAATAAACACCGCCACACAACCCGTGCCAGTTAATCTGCAAAACGCCATTCAACGTGGCATATAATCCGTCCGCGTTGATATTTTCCTTTTTAAGCAGAATCCAGGATGTATGGTTATATTTGCATGAATATTTATCATACATATCGCCGGCCATGTCGTAAAGCGCATTTTAATACATTTTTATCTAACTGCCTTGTTGGTTTAGTGGCCGCAAGCGCAACTGCTGAGCATGAGGTCTTGGGTTCGATTCACAGTTCGGGCATAGTGTTATTGGGTTTTACTCACTGGAATTTCTCAGTAGCAGCTCGGAGTCTAGATTTGTGTCCGGTTGACGGCAATAGGCTCGCTCCCTATTACATGGGACTTAAACATAACTGGCGAAATGTGGAAAAGAAAGAAAAAAAAACCGGCCAAGTGCGTGTCGGACTACGCACAATGAAGGGTTCCGTAGTTGAGATGAATTTATTTATCCCAAGAACAAACTTAACATTTATTCCAACTGCAAATCGTCGCTCGGCATCCAATACCGCGAATGTGTAATTTTTTATGTTTTTTTTTTAATTGCAGGATCACTTATTTGAACGTGTAGTAAAAATAAAAATCTAACACCTTTAAACGAGCAATTGTTGTATATATGTATATGTCACGGCTAAAACCCGAAGTGCGGCTACACCTAGTTTTAGCCGGCTACAACTAGGTGCGGCCGGTAGCAGTTGGTTAAATTTAGTTGTAGCAAATGAAAATGGTTGAAGAGTAGGTTAGGTTAGGTTAGAACTGTGACCACATAACACACCGCACGAGCCGAGCGAGCGAAGCTAGCGGTGCCGCGGCAGCGGCCGGCGAGTGCCAGGGTCCATTTAGGCAAGTTTAACTAAATGCCACCGACCGCACCTAGTTTTAGCCGGCTAAATCTAGGTGTAGCCGCACTTCGGGTTTTAGCCGTAACATATATATTATATAACCAGAATCTCTGAAACGGCTCCAAGAATTTTATAAATCGATCTAGCTAGGTTTCATTTTTAGAAAACGTCGTTCAAAAAAAAACAGTCATCCATATATTTTTCTTTATTCAAGTAACAAGGACTCATTGTGTTAGTAAACTTACGAACTTTAGCTTATTTTACCAGGTCACTCAGAAAGTTTTGCGACTAACAGTTTTTGTCTATGGAGTACTGGCTGGCGCTCAGAAGCACCATATCGTCTGCAAAGCTAATATTATTTACACAAATACCATGTATACAGTGTGAGTCTTCATAATGTGCACATATCGAAATGAGGGAATCTATGCTTAATTTTTTACCGACGGAAAAATGGTCAAAAATTTTTTTTGTTTTTTTTTTATTCTCTTGGGCATCTTATTCATAAATTTTACAATTATTGTAAAAATTGATGAAAAAAATACAGATTTTTACTAAAAAAACATGTTTATTTTCAATTGAGGGTAGTTTTTTTCTCAATTTTAATTTTACGTGGACGCCTACTTACTTCCAATCATTATGAAGTTTGTTTCATCACGATAGCTGATTCAGTTTAAAAGTTACACAGTTTTGTTACAATTTTTTTTTAATTCCATAAAATTATTTTTTTAAAAATTTGATTTTTAAAATATTTTTTCTGTCGTTAAAATTAAGCATAGATTCCCTCATTTCGATATGTGCACATTATGAAGAATCACACTGTATAACAACCCACTCTGGTGCTGCTGAGCTCGCCAATCCTGCCTCACCCCGCATTCCAACCTGTATGGCCTTTTTTTTTTTTTTTTTTTTTTTTTTTTTTTTTTTTTATTTTTTTTTTTTTTTTTTTTTTTGGGTGGGAAATTATCAAATAACTTCTCCCGCTCTGGGCGGAGCGGGAGGGCGTGTCAGACTCTTACTGACTAAAACCCACCCGTGTTCCTTCGGTTGCCCTGTTGCCGGGGGCCACGATTTCCCGATTGGTTTTCTTCGAACCCCCGGCAGGCATTGGCCCTAGTGGACCCCGTCAATTCTGCTGACATCTCTTTGAGGCGCGCGTGGAACACAACGCGCCGTCGACCCGGGCTTGGTCCTTATCGGACGGCGAGCTACCCATTGCTCACCGTCCGCAAGCCCGCGCCTACGGTGGCCGGAAATCGGCTCGCGATTCCCGCCCCGGGCGTCTCCTCCTGCGGCGGTTAGGGGCGTGAGGGCGCGAAATTTGCCTCTCCCTCACGCGTTCCGCCTCCTCCTTCGCGAGCATTACCGCTTCGCAGAAGGAGGTGACGGCCTGCCATTTCCTCTCGCTCCGTACCATGGCCTGAACCAGGGCCGGACGCGAGAGATCACCGCCGCCGATCGCCTCTACGAGAACACGGCGTTGCTCCGCCCAAGCCGGGCAGACCTCCACCGTATGCTCCACCGTGTCCTCAGGCCGATCCACACAATGGTGACACCCGGGTGTTTCCTCCCGCCTTATCCTGAACAGGAACCTCCCGAAGCAGCCGTGTCCGGTGAGGACCTGCGTCAGGCGGAAGGTGAGAACGCCGTGGCGTCTCTCCAGCCACTCCTCAAAGACGGGTCTTATCGCCGCGATTGTGGCGTGCCCAGCGCGGGGTTGCGACAATCGCACCCTCCATGACGCCATGAGATCCCGCCGGAGCTCTGTCCGCTGTGCCGCAATTTCTTGCGGCATCGGGGTTAAGCCCCGGCGTTTCGCCTCCTCGCGCCACTCCCAGACGTGCGCGAGGACCTTTGCCTCCAGATCCCATGGCGGTAATCCGGCAAGGAGGCTCGCCGCCTCGCAGGAGACCGTGCGGTATCCTCGGGCCAGCCGGATGGCCATGACCCTCTGGGACGCGTTCAACCGGCGGGCTGGCCGCAGCCTCAATGAACGCGCCCACACCGGCGCCCCGTAAAGGGCCATGGACCGCACGATCCCCGCATAGAGCCTCCGGCAGGAGGCGTTTGGATCCCCTAGATTGGGCAGGAGCCGCTTCAATGCAGCCCCGGCCCGGTCCAGTCTGGGAGCCAAACGTCGGAAGTGTTCCACGAAATTCCACCGGCTGTCGAGGACGAGTCCCAGATACTTCATCGTCGACTCGACACCGATGTGAACCCCTCCCGCCATTACCTGGGAACCCGACGGTGGCGCATTCCGAGGACCATGAAAACCCATGGCCTCAGACTTGTGCAGGGCCACCTCGAGTCCCAGCTGCCGGATCCTGTCAACGATTGTCGCAACCCCGCGTGTCGCTAAATCGGCCGCCGCCTGGTACGACCCCCCCTGCGCCAGGACAAGCGTGTCGTCAGCGTAACAAACGACGCTGACGCCGCTAGGGAGGTCGGCGCGCAGCACCCAGTCGTATCCGATGTCCCACAGATGCGGCCCCAGGACCGAACCCTGTGGGACACCGCACGACATCTCCTGCCGGTTCCACTCTCCTTGGTGACCGGGGTAGATGACGGCCCTGTCCGTCAGATAGGCCTCGACCACACGACAGAGGTAGGTCGGCATCCGGTGATACCGGAGTGCCTCCCTGATGCAACTCCAGGGCAGGGTGTTGAAGGCATTGGCGATGTCTAAAGACACCGCCAAGACGACCCCGCCCCGGGCCACAGCATCCCCCGTCGTGAGGGCCCGCACGCGCATGATGGCGTCCACCGTAGAGCGCCCCCTGCGGAAACCGAACTGGCTCTCCGCCAGATCCGGCCCCACTCGCACCAGCTGCCCGACGAGGCGGTCTGCAATGACTCTTTCAAAGAGCTTGCCCACCTCGTCGAGCAGCACAATGGGCCGATAAGCGGACGGAGAGTCCGCTGGGCGCCCCGGCTTCCTGATGAGGACCAGTTTCCCCGTCTTCCAACGAAGTGGGAACTGGCCCCTCTCCATGCATGCGCTTAGGAGCCCCCTCAGTCGAGGCCCGAGAGCCCCCATGGCCAGGACCCAGGCTTTTCCGGGTATGCCGTCGGGTCCTGGGGCGGTATTCTTCGCACTCATCTTGCGTACCGCCACTCTCATTTCTACCTCAGTCACCTCAGGAGAATCGTCGTCGTCGGTGTGGTCCGCAACGGGCATCGCTGTAGGCGGAGCCATGGGCGGAGCAGTATGATCCCCTCTAGAGGGGAACAGAGCGCTCACCACGTCCCCCACAAGCTGGGGCCGGAGACTCTGTGTCAGCGGGGGAGCCCATGGGCGGAGTTTCTCCCGCACCATCTTGTATGGGCGCCCCCACGGGTCTCTGTTGAGAGTCTCCAGCATCTCCTCGCGGGCCAGCGCCCTGGCCCGCAGGATCTCCGCTTGGAGGGCGGCCTTCGCCGCTCTGTACCCCTCGTACAGCTCCGCCTCAATGGCTTCCGTATCCGGAGGGCGGATACGGAGCCTGCGATGCCTGGCGTACCGGCGTCGCGCAGCAACACACGCCTTGCGCAGAGCCTCCAGCTCTTGCGACCACCAGTACAGCCGGCGCGAAGCATGTCTAGGATGGACCCGGGGCATTGCCATGTCACACACATTGGACATGGCCTCCCGGAACCACTCCGCCTCATCGTTGATGTCGGCAGGCCTGTCCGGTGATGACACCCAGGCCTGCACGATCGAGGCTTCCAGGAGAAGCTCCCGGTCCAGCTGCTTCAGCGCCCACCGCGGACCACTCGGGGCCTGTCGGACTGGCGCACTCGAGGTCTGGGTGGAGACGTCAAACCGGATGTACCGGTGATCGGAGTAGGTCTCCACCCCCTCCATGACGCGCCAGTCAATGACACGCGGCGACAGAGCGGGGCTGGCGAACGAAATGTCCACCACCGATTCGCCCCGCATCCGCACACACGTGGGGACAGAACCCCGGTTTTGGACGACCAGGCCTGTCTCCAGAGCCCAGTCCTCCACCATCCTGCCCCGTGTGTCCGTATACCGGGAACCCCAAGCCAGGTTCTTGGCATTGAAGTCCCCGAGTACAAGCACAGGGAGGGAACCAAACCCGACGACGACGACTCTTAACTCCGCAAGGGAGTTGTGGAACTCGGCAAGAGTTCGGTTCGGGGAGAAGTAAACACCCACCACGACAATCTCCCCGAACCGTGCTGCAACGCAACCCCGTCCTCTCTTGACCGACTCGAGGGACGGAGTACCGGCGGCGGCCGACGAAATGAGGGTCACTGAGCCGCTCAGGTCCTCCACCCAGTCATCCCTGGGCGGGACAAAGTACGGCTCAGCGACCACGGCGATGTTAATCGACCACTGCGCCATGCTCTGGAGCAACAGATCCTGAGCGGCGGCGCAGTGGTTGATGTTCGCCTGGAGGAGGCGTAATGGGGCCGTTATTGGCATTCCATCTCTGCCTCCCCCCGAGCCCCCTGCGAGGGCCCTGCCGCGGCGGCAACGGCGGCGGTAGCGACGGTGGAAGCGGCAGTGGCCACGGTGGAAGTGGCGGCGGCTGCGGCGGTGACGACGGTGGAAGCGGCAGTGGCCACGGTGGAAGTGGCGGCGGCTGCGGCGGTGACGGTGGTGGTGGCGGAGCGCTTGCCCCTGCCTCTGGCCTCGGCGGGTGGAGCGCAGGCCCTGCTCCCAGCCCGGTGATCGGCCGGCTTGCCAGCCGCCGCACATACGACACAGTGCGGCGTGGCGTTACACGAGCCGGCCTTGTGACCGGGCTGACCACAGCGGAAGCAGAGGTCACTGCGGTCCACCTCCGAGGTGCATTTGACCCCTACGTGGTGACCCACCTGGCAGCGGAAGCACCTCAGAGGTCTGGGCTCCAGCAGTTTGACCTGCGCCGAAACCCAGCCCACCAAAAGCCTTTGGCCCTCCCCGGCTATCTTTTTGGCCGCCGTCACGGGGCAGCTCACCCTAATGGCTTGCATCCCCGTGTGATCAGGATGGATGGTGCCTGCCTTGATCTGATCGACAGAGCACCCTCCAGCCTTAGCGACGGCGGCCACCACCTTTGCCTCCGTCACGGAGTCGTCCAGGCCCTGGATGCGCAAGTCAGCGCACTTGGTGGGCCTGGAGACTCGGGCCTCGTCCGCATTTAGGGCCGCCCTGAGCTTTTCAGCCAGAGCGTCAGCGGCCGGGCCACTAGCCGCACCAGGGACTTCCAGCATCCGGGCCCCGGTCGCCGTAATTTTGATTTTTATCCCCTTGGCGGCGCCGATCTCCTCCAGGTTCATCACCCGGTCCACCGTCGCGAACACGTGCTGGTAGGACACGCCCCTTTTCTCCGCTTCCGGCTGCAGTGTGACCACCACAGCTGCGGACTTCGGGGCGCGGAGCCTAGCCGCGACGTTTCGCTCTTTGCGCCGCTGCCGCCTCGCCCTCTTTTTGGCCGCCCTTACCTCCTTACTAGCCTTCTTCTTCTCCCCGGCTACTTGCCATCCGGCGTCGGCCGGAGGAGAAGAATTAGGAGGCGGAGGTGGCCGTTTCGCCGCCGTCTGGGCCGGAACCCTCGCCGTCAGGGCCGGGGCCTTCGCTGCCTGCACAGCCGCTCCACCCTTGGCTTGCCCCTGCCTGCCTTGGCCTGGCTTGACCGCGGCAGATGCGGCGGCGGCATACGAAGCCGCTTTCCGCTGGTCCAAGGCCGGCTGACTCGCCGCTAGCGGAGGGCGCAAGACGATGGCCTCTAGGGCGGAGAATCTGCTCCGCAGGGCAGCCATCTCCTGCCGCACCAGGGCCAGAACCCGGTCCTCAGTAGGCACAGGCACGGGCCCCTGCCCATGCCGCTCCCCTCCCTGCGGCGCCTCCCGAGGGGCGGCTGCTCGCAGCCCAGCCAGGTCCGCTCGGAGCTTCTCGTTCTCTTTTCGGAGAAGCTCCATGGCGGCAGTCAACTTTGCGACCTCCGCCCGCATCTCGGACATACCGTCCGACGGAGGCCCAAAGTGCAGCTCCTTCGCTGCCGCCAAAATAGAGGCCGCGGCCGCGGGTATGGCCTTGTCTTTAGAGGATTGAATCCTCTTCAAGGCCACCGCCCTGATCGCGGCTTCCACGACCTCCGCAAACCTGGCTTCCTGCTGCGGCTTGTCACCGCCGCCAGCGACGTCCGGCTCACCACCAGAGGCCTCTGAGAGGACCGGCCCACTGCTGGTCTCTCCCGGGTGGTGCTCCTCCGTGGCAAGACTCTCGGTTCGCCGGGCCTGTTCGACTGGACCGGCCTGGCTTGACTCACCAGCCTTCTTGGTGGTGAGCCCTCTACCCACACCTTTCCCCTTTTCTTGGGCCTTACCCCGCCGGCTGGTGTGCATTTTCCGCCTGCTGTCGGCGGAGGACCACTCCCCATCATCCGAATTGGGGCGCTTCCGGAAGAATTTCCGGATGATGCCATCCGCCCCCACCACTTCGCGCCCCGAGCTGGAGCCCTCTGCGCCCGATGCAGCGTCGGACTCCGACCCCGCATCACTCCTCTCCCTTTGCGTCGTTTTGTTTTTGTTTTTATTTTTCATATTAGTTCCCACGAGTATAAACTTTTTATCTTCTCAAAATTGTGTGGTTCGCACTAATGACTAATTAAGCAACCCATTAATCAAGCTACCAACCTCCCTCACGGTGCGCCGCCGCTTGGAGGTTTGGGGTGATTTTTTATAGAGGTTTTCTACCTCGCGGCCCGGGCGGTTAAGCCAAGACCCTCGACCCCCGTCAAATGCCAGAGACATGACCTTGACACTCTTCGGGGCTACGAGACCCGCGGTGACAGGAGAAAAGACTTCCTCCTGCCCGCCCGACGGCAGGGTTAGTGCACGCCGAGCCCTACTCTAACGCTGCTCAACGAGTGCTCCCTAGTGAGTACCCGTTAGAGCGTTATCCTCCGACAGGATATTGGCATACGGACAACGAGACCCCTAACTGGGGAGTCATTGTCCGTACCCCAGGGTGCACCGTCCCGGAGACTGGCCTTCCCCCCGGACGCATCCATAAGGGAACTCCAGCCCCCAGGCACACGGGGAGGTTTCCTGTCCAAGCACCCCAACCTGTATGGCCTGGAAAAAGTTCCAGCCCATCGTACACTATTGATCTGGTTACCATAGGTACCAATATTTAAAAATATTTTTAAGCTCCATTGGCAACCTATCCTTCTCCATCTTTCTCCACAATACGTCATAAGCAACCAGATCAAGTCTTGAATAAGTCGAGGAAGCTTGCATAAATCGGCGTCCCACGCTGTGTATAAGTAAGTATAGTATGTGACAGTACGCACAGCACTTTCTGTTGAGAAACCACGCCGAAACCCGAATTAGTTGTCATGAACATTTACAGTTTTATTTATTTGTGTATTAAGCAGACTGTCAAACACTTTTGATATTGATATTATAGTAGTAGCTAGAGAGATGGGCCTATTGGATGCCGAACGACGAAATATAAGTTTGTACGCACAATATTGAGAGATTTACCGTGTTATTTTAAGACCATAGACTTCTTATAGGTTTTCCTGTAATCTATGAATAAAGAGCCATACTATGTATTTTTTTGAAAAATTTTGGTCCAGTAGTTTCGGAGATAAGGGGAGGGGAATGGTCAATTTTCATTGAATTTCTTAAAGATCTTTAAAAATTTGTATTTTAAAATTATATAAAAAATATATTTAAGACCCTCGCAATAAGTCCTTTCATTTGATATGTCACACGGTACTGTTAGCATAACTTTTTTTTTTAATTTTCTTGTTTGCCTCCCAAAAGTGACCCCTATATTCAAAAAAAAATTATTTACGTTACACATTCGTGTTTGGGTCACAAAAATACATATGTGTTCCAAATTTCAACTTAATCGGTCCATTAGATTCAGAGTAAATTGGCTGTGACAGACGGACAGACAGACAGACACACGAGTGATCCTATAAGGGTTCCTTTTTTTCCTTTTGAGGTACGGAACCCTAAAAAGTGTTTATTGTAACTCGCACAGAAAATCTCAAATTAAAATAAAACACACGCAATAAAAACATAAATAAAAAAACACTCCGGGAGTGCCGACAGAAGTGAAAATTTGAACAAGATCGCCTTGGTGGAAGAAAAATACTTGTATAGAACGTTGGTCCGTAACATTATCTAAATAAAGAGCACAATCGCGTTTACAAAAAAAAAACTTCCAAAACCTTTAAAGTAAAAATACTTGCATGGAACATTGATCCGTAACGTAATATAAATAAAGAGCACATCGCGTTTACAAAAACGAGGTGTCGGTAACGGTGTCGCGAGTTCAATTGTTTTTTCCCATCTCAAAAATGCCCAACGCGCCTAAAGAAGTTTTCACTTCAAAAAACAAAGTAAAATTAAAATAAAAGTAGAAAGTCGTGTAGGAGGCCAAAAGGCTCCTATCTCAGCATGATGCGCGACATTTAAAAATAAATGTCACAGTGTTGGTATTCTGATAGGGCTGGTGTACTATTGGTACACCTCTGCCCAACTCTACGGGGTAACACGGCGTGATGTTACATCATGTTATCTGACACCCTAGTGTTCTGCCGGTCTTACATTGATGTTTATGGCGTTTTTAAAGTCGCCTCAATATTTTAGCTTAGATTACGGGTACGATAAGGATGAAGGTGACGTCAATGTTAGCTGATAAGGTTTATATGTTATGGTTAAAACAGATAGCGTAGTTAATACAATGTTGTAATATGAGTAGAAGCCTGTGCACACAGAGCCTGTTTTTTGCGGCGCCGCACCGCAGAGATTTCGCTACATTAGCGGTCACACGGACGCTGCGGTGCCGTACCTTTGTTACGTCGCAGTGGCGCCGTGTTGTAAAGCGCGAAAATTGTCATCTGTCAAAATTGTCATCTGTGTTTTTGACAACGCACAAATGACTGAGCGGTGCCGCTCCGGTGTCGCAATGCGTACACCCCTCTCCGTCTCGTCTCGCAGGCTGCAAATCCGGTGTACGTGTGGTGTGACGCTGGAATTCACCGTGTGGCCTACCATGAATATTTGTGTGTAGGATGCCGCAGCGACGCCGCACAGTGGGAAAAAAATTACTTTTTTGTTCAAAAATCTGCCTACACCACAATTTTTGACGAATCGCTGCCATTTTTTTATACACTCCTGAGATAAAACACTTTGGTGTGTCACTGCCACTTTTCCTTAAAAGTCAATACCATAACCTCAAAAATTCAGGAAATGAAGCAAAAAACAATTACTAAAAAAATATTTTAACAAAAATCAGTTTCCGGGGGTTTTTCAGCACCCTGGTTATGAATTTAGTATCTGTTTATAAAAATTCAAAATGGCGGATACAAAAAGGCGGCCAAAAAAAATATTTCCCGATTTTTAAAAGAAAATTAAAAAAAAAAACGATTTTGGAAAAGTGGCAGTGACACACCAAAGTGTGTTATCTCAGGAGTGTATAGAAAAAAATGGCAGCGATACGTCAAAAATTGTGGTGTAGGCAGATTTTTTAACAAAAAAAGTAATTTTTTTCCCACTGTGCGCCGCTCCGGCGCCGCACCGCATCATATGCACAGGCTCTTAGGCTCTCGCTTTGAAGTGATTTGTGGGTGAGTGACAAAACCTTTCTCAAATCAAAAGCGAGTGTTGTTATGAGCTTAATTCCGTGTAGAGGTTTCATTACCATTTGAAACATATTTTCATGTACCGCCTATACGTTTTCAGTTGTTCAGGGAAACTAGTGTTATATAATTTTTGAGCTTGTATTTTCCCACAACAGGTAAAGTCTGTGTGCGTCTACAGGGACTTAGGTCAGACACCTTCTTCATATATTTTTGTTACTCCCCATTTTCGCTACAGAGTTCTGAATATTATTATCGTAGATCATCATTATCCTGCTGCCCTTAAGTATCCCAATTTATAAGGGTTCGCAACAAGACCTCTCCTTCCATACATCTCTATTAGCCGTCAACTAAATATTACCTACCTAACTTAGGCTGGTTTTCATTTGTTGAAATTATTCGTCGGTTATTAAAAAAAATCTGATGTTTCATAGAAAAGTGCAAAAAGTGCGAAAAGTGAAAGTGCAATACCTATGCGGTCAAAATGTATGGGAAAGCAGTTTTTTTTTAAATAACCGACAAAAAATTTCACCACCTCGGGGTTCAGAATCATATACTGAATCCATGGTAATAGTTTTCGCGTCGATGTCCACGCCACCCTGTATACGCTAGTCGCGCGGTAAACTTCGCTTGCGTGATGCAGGATTTTGCGTCACGTTAGTGTGATGCGTAGTCGCATGTGGCGAAGTAGATGCTGCCACAACTACTCAAAAATAATCATCATCTTCATCATCATCAGCCTATAAATGGAGGTATTCCGTGAAGCACACCCAAACGAAGCACACCCAGACGAAGCACACCTAAAGTATTCCACTTAGCACACCCGTAGGTGGGCTTCAAATAAAAATTTAAAATAATTAATTTCCTATTCCACGAAGCACACCTACGAATATCACTCGCATAGTGCGGGGACTAAGAAATAAAAATGTCGATAGGAGAAAATATTTATTATTTAAAAGACTAACTTAAATATCTAACATCTTTCAGTTTCATTATAATAATATGATACAATACTTGTCATTTTCATAGTGTTCATATATAAATCCCATAGATAAGACGCTTTACAATAACTAAACATAAACTATTTTTTTTAGTTTTTGATATTTGTCCAAGTTTTTATTGTAATTATGAAACAATCTGTGATTTTTTATGTTAGAATATTTTTATTATTCACTAAATAGGTAGCTATAAGAAAACTTCAACATAGATCGCTATGGAAAACTATATTTACAACTATATTTATGAAACAATCTGTGATTTTACTAAGAACACAAAAAAGGAACATAATAGGAAAATAGTTAAAAAATAAAAAAATATTATTTTTTTGGAAAGATAATTATGAAACAATCTGTGATTTTAAATACAGTCGAACCTGGATGTGTTGGCGGGACGCGTGAGTTCAAGGGACCGCGATATTTTCGCTTATGGAGGTTTCTCAGTAACTCGAGTTTCTAGCTTATAGAGGTACAGCAGCGGCCTGTCTCATTTATAGAGGTTCAAGCTGGTTGGGAAAGGTAGAGAGGAAAAAAAAATGTTATTTCTACGAAATTTAATAATGAGTCATAAATAGCAGATGTTACAATACACTCGACTGTCGCTTATAGAGGTACAGTAGTGGTCTGTCTCACTTATAGAGGTTGAGACTGGTTGGGAAAGGAAAGGTAGAGAGGAAAAAAAACAATGCTATTTCCACGAAATTTAAGAAGAGAGACATAAATAGCAAATGTTAAAATACACTCAACTGTCGCTTATAGAGGTACAGTCAAGTACCAGTCTCAGTCATAGAGTTCCACGAGTGAAAAGCGACTTTCTCTTATAGAGGTTTCTGTTCCTCACTTATAGAGGTATTAGGCGGTTAAAATGGCGGGACCTGGCAATTACTCTCATTTATAGAGTTTTCTCGCTAACCCAGTTCTCACAAATATTGATTAATGACAAATATTGTGTCACATTATTATAATGAAACTGAATGATGTCAGAAATTTTAGTTACTTTTTTAAATAATAAATATTTTCTTCTATCGACATTTTTATTTCTTAGTCTGCGGGGACTAAGAAATAAAAATGTCGAGTAACTATGCGAGTGATATTCGTAGGTGTGCTTCGTGGAATAGGAAATTAATTATTTTAAATTTTTATATGAAGCCCACCTACGGGTGTGCTAAGTGGAATACTTTAGGTGTGCTTCGTCTGGGTGTGCTTCGTTTGGGTGTGCTTCATGGAATACCTCTATAAATGTTCCCACTGCTGGGACACAGGCCTCCTCTCTGTGAGAGGGAGTGGGCCGTAATCCACCACGCGGTCCCAGTGCGGGTTGGTAGATGTCACATGTCTTCGAATTTTCGGTTCTAGGACATGCCGGTTTCCAAACGATGTTTTCCTTCACCGTTTTGAGAGCAGTGGTGATGAAATAATTTACACAAAGTAAAGCGCCTGTCTGGGTTCGAACCTACGACCTACAACTCGTAAGTCGTGGCCATTACCACTGGGCTACCACTGCTTAAAATAATCAATCACTAATTAATGAAGAATTTTATTGGAACCCTGTCAAAAATAAGATAGAATGAGAACATTTCAATTGTGTTGATATTTGTGCCAATGATGGTCAACTAATAATCACAATAATTTAGTAATAGGATTCAAGCTGTTCAATTCTACTATGACTGCATAAAGTAACACTACTTACATTTTCTTTATGTAGGTACTGATCCATTGACAAATCCTGGAAATTCATCACTGCGCGACTGCTAGTCACTGCCGCAGTGTGTGGGCGGTGAGACGGGGGAGGACGCCATTGACAAAATTGGCAGACTGAGTTAGCTTGGCCTTTTTCTACCTCCCCCATCTCACTGCTCACATGCCTCAGGGCTCAAGCGGTGACTACTCGTCGCACGCGGGCTATACCAACGATTTAAAACAATCCAATTGTCTTTTAAATTGCATTAACTTTATATTCAATCCATGCAACGAAACGGAGGGCGAACTTATGTGTTCAATTTATGAAAAAAAAATCCCAGAAATTTTGAATGCAGTGAGCAAATATTCACTGAATTCTGGCAAAAGGCGGAGAACTTATGGCTTAATAACTAACAGGTAATTTATTCTCAAGTTTATGATGTAAAAATTAAATTCACATAACCCAAAGGATATTTTTCTGAGATTTTTCCCAAAAATAAACTTGGCTGTCACTTTAAACATTCTTTGTATTGATATTTTTGGTACGTACGAATCATATAAAGTACTCAATGTCTCAAACGATTAGGATACAGCCAATTTTGTTTATATATTAGCGTTTTTAGGTGCATACAAATTTGTTTTGACCTTCATATAACTGCTAAATAAGTTGAACTTGTGTGCTGACACTTAGTAAGAAAAGTTGTGGACTAGGAAACTTTTCTGTGCAGTCTTGATATCGACTTGTAATAACCGATTTTTTTTAGGTATTGTTTTCCTGAAAAAATCTTAGTAGATATTAGTAATAGATGTCAAGAGATGGGGCATAAGCTTAAACCTTTCACAACTTTCAACAAAATCCTGAGATCTGCAAATTTTTTCATTTTATTGATATGGTACTTCAACGACTTATTCACTAAGACATACATAAAAAAATAAATCATATACAGTTTTAGGAATTGTGAATTCGTCACTTACAGAAGTGCACAGCACTAACAGAGAAAATAATAGTACCTACGTGCAAGATATCGTTGGTTGAATTAAGTATGAGTTATAAAATAAATTTGAATCAAAGATGAGCTATGGGCACAAATACAATCAGAAACACAAAAATATTAAAAACCAAAATTTAAAAAAAAAACATTAATAAAGAGGTTTAAACTTCTCATAATTAAGCAGCGTTTACAAAAAACACCACTTTTTGTTTTTTTGTTTGGGAAATTATCAAATAACTTCTTCCGCTCTGGGTGGAGCGAGAGGGCGTGTCAGACTCTTACTGACTAAAACCCACCCGTGTTCCTTCAGTTGCCTGTATCTTTGCCAGGGGCCACGGTAACCCTTTCGGACAAACCCGCAACCGCGGCAGGCATCGGCCCTAGTGGACCCCTTCAGTTGTGCTGACATCTCTTTTAGGCGCGCGTGGAACACAACGCGCGGTCGACCCGGGCCTGGTTCTGCTCACTGCTCACCGTTCGCAAGCCCGCGCATACGATGGCCGGGAAACGCCCAGGGCGTCACGCGTCAGTACACAACGCTTCGTCAACCCGGGCCTGGTCCTTATGCTCACTTATGTACCCATTACTCACATAACATTAAAACTAACTGCCAACCTTGGCAATACATTATTCATGTTACAGTTTCTCTATCTATTCCTGTAATACCTTACGACTATGAACATATTACAATTTTTAGAAAATATGCCAGTACCTATAGCATTCGCATTTCGTTATTCGTTTGCATTTCTTGTTTCTATTTCAATATGCAACTAACAGTCTAATAGTAACTTCAGTACCACTATTGGAACTTTCTTTCAGTGACTAAAATAAGTAATTAATAGGTAACATATAAATATTCGTCATGAGGAAACCGGCATGTCCTAGAACCGAAAATTCGAAGACATGTGACATCTACCAACCCGCACTGGCCCGAGTGGTGGATTACGGTCCACTCCCTCTCACAGAGAGGAGGCCTGTGTCCCAGCAGTGGGAACATTTATAGGCTGATGATGATGTGTTGGACCGGTAAAACTATTTTTCCATCTATATGTGCATTTTCATGTATCATGTTACACATGTTTGAACAAATTTTTTACAGTCCAGCCTTCGAGAGAATGCGTTCCTGACACCTGTCAGTTGAAAGAAAGAAAGAATTTTTTTTTTTATTTGGGACATGCACAAGAATACAACATTAAAACTAAGAAAATTATAAAAACAATAACAATTTCAGAAAAAAAAATTAAATTTAAAAAATATGGTGTAAACAAAAAAGAAGACCTGTGCGTGGCCAAAAAGGCTTACGATATTTGAAAAAACAAATACCGCAGCGCTGGTATTCTGATAGGGACAATTTCTAGTACTAATAAGGATCACATTCGCAAAACACATATTCGTTAGTACGACAGTTGTCAAGACGCATTTTCACGATGGCCAGACTGTATAAGTGATGGAACCGGATGTGACGTGTATCTACGATTTTAATTGGTTCTTGACAGCCTTATTTCCAAGATTCAAATGGGTGAAACGTAACATGAAATGTAACACACGTTGAAACAAAGCCTAATCTGAAGTGAAGTGAAGTGTGAAGAATCTGCACTCAGCGCTCGGTGTGGCAACACGCCGTGTTCGAGTTCACAACAAGTCCATCGTCATCCTGAGGATGCCTCGTTGAGAGGTGAAACACGTGTCGAATTTCTTTCAGGAGTTTTTTATGGCTCTTTAGAAATAGCTAAGTAAACAGATTACTAAATATATTTACGTCCATTGTATTTTATAATGGATTTCCGCAAGGTCACGCCTGAATCAATTAATTATCTAATCTGAAGTGTTATATTTCATGATGTCATGTTGCATTAAATTTGGGTGGCTTATTGGTGTATTAAAAAGGATGTCAAAAACCAATAAATAAATAATATTTTATTTAAATTGGAAAAATTTAAATTTTAATGAAATTTTATTTAAATCTGAAATGGAGCTCGTGGCTAAGTAATAACAGCCGCACTAGTCGATCCATCAGGTTAACCTACGCTTGCCGGTGTTGGTACGTGGATGGGTGATCATTTTAACATACCGAGACTCCACCATGCCTCGGAAAGCACGCTAAGCCGTTGGTCCCGGCTGTCATTCGTGGATCTTTGACAGTCGTTACGGGTCGTCAGAAGCCCAAAAGTCTGACAATCAGTCTTACCAAGGGGTATCGTATTACCCAGTGACTGGGTTGTGGAGATCAGATAGGCAGTCGCTTTATGTAAAATACTGGTATCAGCTGCATTCGGTTAGACTGGAAGCCAACCTCAATATAGTTGGGAAAAGGCTAGGCAGATTGATTCCTTTTGGAAGGGGTGACTAGAATCAATTTTATTATTTTGTAAAGTTTGACATTCAAAAGTGCCATACATGGGGCCTATTTGAAATAAATGATTTGACTTTGAAGATTTTTTAACCGTCGTTTTCTCCGTCAGCTCTTCCTACTTACTACCGTTCTAAGGCAACATAAAGATATGAACTATGACTCTAACCATAAACGTAGGCGCAGGGATCGAATAGTGTTTACTCGTAAACACCAACCACATACATCTTTCATCAGAAGATTTTTTATATTTTTGGGACCCTATATCTATAGTAAAATTAACTCTCACTTACATATTTATTCTCTTAATAAAACTCAGTGTAAAAATAAGGTCAAAGCGTACTTTTTGACACTATCTTATGAAGAGACAGAAAAACTTACCAGACGTACCAGAGTAACCAGGTTTCCTTTAATCAATTATACATCTTAAAAGATTTATTTCCCTTTTTTACTAACTTCTCAACGTATACTATCACACACACATTCACTCTCGCACACCAAAATACACACTCACCCACACACACCGACTTACTCACTCTCGTCCACACTCCACAACTCATGTAAGTGTAATCAATCAATTTCTCTATTTAAAAATGCTGTATTTCAATACTATTCTGTAAGATTTAACAAAATTGTAAATGTTGGCTAAATTTTTTCCAGTCCATTATCAGAGAGGTTTGGCGCTGTATGCCGCCTAGTTCAGCTGCAGATGCTCCTATGTTGTATTATTTTCATTATAGCCTACAAATTTATTTTAAGCAATATGGTTGTTATGTAGTGTTAATATTTTTGGTGTCAATAAATAAATAAAAAAAATAAAACCTGAAAAGTACACCGTGCGTACAAAATGTATTGACATTTTTGAAAAAGACAAGTAAATTCTAAGATTACAATTTTCACACAAATTTATATTTAAAAAAAAAAACGTGTGGCACTCGGGGACTGCCGCGGTAAAGCTTTAGCATAGCATTTGTAACCTCCATACTTCCTATTTGTCAACGCTACACTTGGGATGATGACGTGATGACATAAAACAAAAATTACGTTCCCATGACAACATCACGTTGTCATGGGAACCGTCATTACATGGTAGGCGGAGTGGGGGGTGTTAGGTTTTATTTTCGTTACGGAATTTCTTGATTCGGTCGCCGCGCTCAAAGCCCGCGATAAAAGCTATGCAATAGCTTAAAATCCAAAACACACAACTATGAAGCAACACCTTACAGAATCGTTGCCAACTGCACTCCCCACTACTTCAGTTGTTTACGACCCGTTTAAATAAATTAACCGGTCCCTTCCCACGCAATGTGTGATCGGAAAACTTTACTAAGGCATAATTTATTAATTTGTTTTCCACTAACGAGTGGGCTAATGCGAACCGGTGGGCCTCTCTACCATGCTATGTTTTATGCAGTAATGAACCAATGAACAAGCTTCATTATTAAGTAAGCTATATCTGTAAGCTTGTCTTGAGCCACTGTAACTGTAAAATTGGTATTTCAAAGACAGCTTTTCTTGGAAATCTTGGGTGAAGTCAGAATGTTATATTACGGGTAATTCGATTGTAAATACGCTCGAGAGGAAGAAAATGTAATTTGTTTCGTTCTTTGTAATGTTACAGTATTTTATAGAGAAAAGTAGCGATGAAATAAAATCGGTAAAGAGAAAAATAGAATGTGTTTAGATCTTTTTTTAAGAACAATTTAATTTAATCGTTTGAACTGAACGAGACTATACCGGATGATTTTTTTTTCCGTCTCGAAATTTTTACAGGGTGTTCTACCCATGAATATAAACAACTTTCACTATGGGAGCAACTTTGAAATCACGAAAAAAATCGGCTGTTTCATACATTTTGGTCAAGTAGGTATTGAACTTTTGTATAAACAGCTGATTTTTTTTCGTGATTTCAGTGTTGCTCCCATAGTGAAAGTTGTTTATATTCATGGGTAGAACAGCCTGTAAAAATTTCGAGACGGTAAAAAAATCACCCGGTATACTACATTACTATAGACTATATTTTTATCACCACTGCTCTCAAAACGGTGAAGGAAAACATCGTGAGGAAACCGGCATGTCCTAGAACCGAAAATTCGAAGACATGTGACATCTACCAACCCGCACTGGGCCCGCGTGGTGGATTACGGCCCACTCCCTCTCACAGAGAGGAGGCCTATGTCCCAGCAGTGGGAAAATTTATAGGGTGATGATGATGATGATGATGAACGAGACTCAATAGAAGTTTTATTGTTATTATGCCTAAGTCATTTAGTGTCCCTCAAAGTAATGAAGGATGAGGTAGGATAAGCAGTGATAGCCTAGTGATGTGACCGTCGAAATGTTAAGTCATAGGTCTCGAGTTCGAATCCAATCCCACCTCTGACTTTCCGGATTCATGTGCGTATTGTATAATTACTTGCTTCAAAAACGGTGAAGGAAACCATCGTAAGAAAGGCATGCCTTTTTTTTTTGGGTGGAAAATTATCAAATAACTTCTCCCGCTCTGGGCGGAGCGGGAGGGCGTATCGGACGGCGAGCTAAGAATGCCTGAGAGATATTTCTCGACGCCTTGTAAAGCTAAGTCAGAGACCCATGGGTGGCTTTAAAACTCTGACATCAGGTTAGTCACTTACCACGCGAAAAGATGAGATAGAGTTGATTTTACAAATTCATGCAGTTTATTTAATTCTTTTTCTAGATACCAACTTAATTCAATGTCAATCTAACACACCCTCCAATATATGTAGTTCGATAAGGTTCAGTCTGTGTTCAGCGCTCGGTGTGGCAACACGCTGTTCGTCGTTCGCAACAGGTCAATCGTCATCCTGAGGATGTCTTATTGAGAGGTGAAACACGTGTCGATTTCTTTCAGAAGTTTTTTTTATGGCTCTTTAGAAATAGCTAAGCGGAACTTACAGGTAAAATATAATGGATTTCCGCAAGGTGACGCCTGAATCAATTAACTATGTAGTTCTAACCTAGGTCCGAAATATTGTTCATAAAACTTTACTTACTATCTTGCAATAACACCATTCACGACAAAGTGAGACGCATTAAACCATTATTAATTCTATAAATGAACATATTACCCACATCTTGATATTCATGCGATCATAACATACCGCGGTACACAAACGGAGTACTCACAACCTTTTTCCTAAAATCTTTTTCAGTAAAAATTGCAAAAACGAATTGTATTCTTGTATTGTAAATCGAATGTTTCAAACATTGAGTGCAAACTTTTTTCTCCGTTCTTTTCTACAAAGTGCCTCCATGTTCTGTGCCTCGTTATAGTGCAGGTAAGCCTGGGATATAGGATCAGGTATATATCCTAGGCATCAATAATTCATCTGAACGCAGCCAGACAGGCTTGAAATAACAATGGATCAAAGTTTTACTCGAGCTTTTTAGGTAAAAGGTATAGGCGTCTAGCGATTTTGTTTTTGAATTCTTATTTCCTGATACCTTAAAACTCCATGATTGTGTAAATTTTTTATTGAGGAAAATGTACTTTCAGAGCGATCGGCATTTTTTGACAATCAATGGCCTAGTTTGTCCCAGTTTACAGCTTGCAGCTAGCTTTTATGCAGTGCAGTATTACCAGTACCCTAATTGCGTAACACACGATCAATCATAATCTGTACCCTAATTGCGTAACTTATTTTCGTAAACGATTATGTCAAATTTGTTTCATTTTGACAGTTCAACAACATTCATTGCGTTATTTACGATGTTGAGCAGATTTTTTTTTCAACTTGTGAAATAATGGATTAGCAATCTGTTTCAAATCGAAACAAATTATAATTGATCGTGTATTTCGCAATTAGGGTACTGAATCATTTTGAACGATATTGCTAATCCATTACTTCATACGTTCGAAAAATTTGTCTGCTCAACAACGTCAGTAACGCAATTATTATTATTGAACTTTCAAAATGAAACAGATTGTGATTGATTGTGTGTTTCGCAATTAATGTGCTAGTCAACGTTACGGGTGTTCCAGAAGCCCAAAAATCTGACAACCAATCTTACCAAGGAGTATCGTGTTACCCAGAGGACAGAAAGGCAGTCGCTCTATTAAAATACTGATATTCAGCTGCATCCGGTTAGAATGGAAGCCGACCCCAACATAGTTAAGAAAAGGCTAGGTAGATTGATTGATGCTAGTCAACTATTTTGCAATTGATGATGTCATATGACTTCCATACTAAGAACAACACCACAAAATACGCACTACGCATGTGACAAGAAATTAACAAGCTTTAAGAGCGTTTATTCTGAAAGTTGGCAACGTCGCAAATAGATGTCAAATATTTCGCTGTTTTGATTAATTTGGCAATATTTCTGTATGGAAATATGAAATGTGGCTAACTAGCGAACCGGAATATGAAGTATTTTGTGGCGTTGTTATTATTATGCTATTTACGACGTTGCCAACTTTTAGGATAAACCCTCTTAACCAGGAATCTCCAAACTTTCATCACTTGCACCACACACTATCGGACTTAGCTTTTGCCTGATTGACAGCTATAGCGCCGCCATTATAACCTGACCTTCCCCACCACCCACCACCCAACCAATCAGCGACCCATCAGGGGAAACAGGCCCCCTTTCAAAGCTCAAAGTAAACTGGTTGTTTGCTAAGCGCATTACATCTATTAAGAACTTCAACGCTTGTATCTCTAATGTAATTCGCACGCATTAGACATTTAAATATAATTCAAGTAACTTATGCAAGTACTAAAACAGCTAATGGGTGGCATTAGGAACACTTGCACACTGTCCACATAATTTACCTTTGAGTTTAAATTTTAACCGCGTATAGCTTGTAAAACATTGTTCTTGGAAGAATGACATTCTGACATTCTGCTAGTAGCTAGTAGGAACACGTCATTGGGTACGGATTACGAATGGTAGGATGGATTACCCAGTACTTTGTGCATCTAGTCGCAGTGGCTATGTGGATATGGTAATCTAGGATGTTTCTTGCAGGATTTCTTGGTACTGAATAGTATGGCTTGTTGTAAAAATGTAATTTGACGAAGTCATGGCACCAGTCCAAATGTCCACTTTGATATGTCCATGGGTTAAAGATTCTAAAGATGATGATGAAGCTTAGTATTTACTGGAAGACCTTAGCGTATCTTCTAAGTCAGGGAAGACAAGAACATTCCTATGTCACAAAAGCACTTCAACTCAGCATAAACGGGTCAATTGCTGGATATAACCCCTTTTCAAGTTATGTCGTAACAAACGATTCTCCTCCAAAGTTCTTTTCAGACTTTCATATAATTTCTTTGTGTATTTTTAGACAATGAGGTAGTTGCCTAGATAAAAAAAATAATTCTATTTAGTCCGTCTTTCAGATAATAAAAAAATATTGGACACGTATTTTTTGCTTTATCACATTAATCAAAAATAACTTAGAAAACACGCATTAAAGTTGGGGAGTGGGGGCTCGCTACGTCACAACGCACTATTCAATCTAGCAGGGCGTGACGTCATGCCACATTTTAACTCAATGTATCGTCGTAATTTTTTGATTACGTCAAAAAATAAAAAATACGTGTTCAATGTTTTTTAATAATCTACAAGATGGACAAGATGAAAAAATTTTGGACACAGGCCTATTAAAATTATTTCTCAGTCACCTTATTCATACAAATCTTTTGGTTGGCTGCTACTGTAGATTCTAATTCTAATAGCTAACAGGAGTTGCACTAATGACTGGTTGAGGATAGTGTGACGGGCTTGAAACAAATCATCTTGGAAGTTTCAGTTTGCTGACGGTTTTCAGTAAAATATTGAAAGGTTCAGGTAAGCCTTTACTTAGTTAATTGATTCAGGCGTGACCTTGCGGAAATCCATTATAAAATACAATAGACGTGGATATATTATGGCTCTTTAGAAATAGCTAAGCGGAACAGGTTACTAAATATATCCAGGTCTATTGTATTTTTTAAGCCTTTACTTATTAAACTAATGTTATAAAGAGAAGAGATTTGATTTTTTGTATGTTTGTTTGTAATGAATAAACTCAAAAACTACAGGACCGATTTAAAAAAATCTTTCACCTGTAGAATGCTATCTTATCACTGAGTAACATAGGCTATAGTTTATAAAAATATAACGCGGGTGAAGCCGCTGGCGGAAGCTAGTTACACATAAGTTGAGTAAAGTTGTGACTGAATCATACCCCAGAGATGGCAAAAGTTGTGACTAAATCGTACCCCAGAGATGGCAAAAGTTGTGACTGTATCGTACCCCAGAGATGGCAAAAGTTGTGACTGAACCGTACCCCAGAGATGGCAAAAGTTGTGACTGTTTCGTACCCCAGAGATGGCAAAAGTTGTAACTGTTTCGTACCCCAAAGATGGCAAAAGTTATAGATAGAATAGATAGATAGAATATTCTTTATTATATACACCATAAAAATGACCATCCATGTTATGACTGTTTCGTACTCCAGAGATGACAAAAACACAGCGGAAGACAATATAAGAGATGGGAAGACAAACTGAAGCTTTCAGTGGGTCCAAATTGGAGAAGAGTTGCGAGAGATAGGACTCAGTGGAAGTTGTTAGAGGAGACTTTTGCCTAAAGACACACTGAACTAAGAGTTATTCTGTAAACTAAGGAAAAATACTACAACGCAAAGTTGTTCAGAATAGAAATGGCTTATTATTATTATAGTGTAGTTACTTGAAATATCAGTTTAAAAAAAAACATTTTTTGTGTAAACTTCACAGACGTGATGGGCATCAATAACTGAACACTATAAAAAACTAAAAACAACAGATTTTTTATTTTGGTCTATGGTCAAGCACTGCACTTACCCGCCCAGTTCCTGTCTCCCAAAGATGACTTCTCCACAACCGATGTCACGGAGTACGCTGCGAGCCTGCGAGTCCACATAGCCAAACTAGCTCTAAAACCAACTTCTTGGCATACCAGCAAGACTTTACCCTTCTACATTCCCCGAGACCTGCACTCTTCCACACACGTCTTCGTCCGCCGAGATCACGTCGGGGTCACCAATTTAGGGGTATGAGGAACAGGGTGTAAAGTTCACTCATCCACCATAGAAAAGGGAGGATCCTCCGACCAGACGGGTGTTGTGTCTGGCGGGCAATTGCCCGTCTGGTCGAAGGATCCTCCCTTTTCTATGGTGGATGAGTGAACTTTAAACCCCGTTCCTCATACCCCCAAACACACGTCAAGTAACTATACTATAACTCGATTTTTTTAACTGTGAGTTTGGAGGTGTCAAAATCGTAGGTTTTTAGTATTGAATTCACCCGCCCAGTTACCTCCTCAGTACCCCGAGGGTCTACACAACTCGTGTCGTCTCCACAGTTCTGTCTTATTATTCTTTGAGTTGTTATTGTTATTATTTAAACCGCAGTAGGTACCTGGACGACTGAGCTCTGCTCGGTGAAAATAGAGAATGCTCATTTAATAGTATAGGATAGTACCTACTAATTCCATACTGCCATGATAGTAGGTACTTACTAATTCCATGCTGCAATTATCATTATTCTAATGTTAATAATGTCATGTCATTATTCATTATCTTGTTCTAAACTTGGGGCGACCGAGCTCTGCTCGGGTGAAAATTCGGAGAAAACTCATTTTCCCAGATTAAAGATCTAGCTAGATCGATTTTTTGCCTCAGTAAACAGGATTGCAACTTTCATCGAAATCGTTAGAACCAATTTCGAGAACGTGAGTAGGTACAACAAACAAATGTACATACACATATTCTGCCGTCCTAACGAAAAGTGCAATAACTAGGTTAAACCTGATTTCGAGAAAAACGCGGGTAAAGATTTTATTTTTGTTTTGTTTGCAGGTAATCTCCAACACTATACATGGTATACAAGGAAAATTCGTCATAGATACGCAAAAAGTGTTTAAAAAGAAAATATAGATCTCGTTCTGCAAATTCCGAATATGTACTTATCTCAATTCGGCGCAAAACTCAAGTTATTACACTTTTCGTAAGGACGGCAGTATTGCTCGTTTAATTGTAATATTTTGACGTTTATAGGCGCATAGATATTAAAATCGGATTATACCAGTGGTCGTTGACTAAAAGTCGCACTTCATAGCATATTTTTTTTTTTTTGTTTAGATATCGAAATTCCATTACATAGGTTCAGTTTCGCTAGCTCATTTATTTTGACCCTGTATAGCTACATACCTACAGCTGACATGTAATCTTCAAACTTGCGGACTAAACAAACGACTTGTTATAGCTAAGATTTTTAAGCTATTGCATAGCTTTTATCGCGGACTTTGAGCGCGGCGACCGAATCAAGAAATTCCGTAACGAAAAAACCTAACACCCCCCACTCCACCTACCATGTAATGACGGTTCCCATGACAACGTGATGTTGTCATGGGAACGTAATTTTTGTTTTATGTCATCACGTCATCATCCCAAGTGTAGCGTTGACAAATAGGAAGTACGGAGGTTTCAAATGCTATGCAATAGCTTTACCGCTGCAGTCCCCGAGTGCCACCCGTTTTTTTTTATTACAGATTTTTCCGTTTTCTATTTACTGTTCCTAATTCTTCTATGAGCTACTCAAGTCTTGTAAATATTCTGTATGTGTGTAACGATTATGTAATCTATATTTTTTCGGGTAGGTTACCCTATATTAACCTATGTTATAAACTAAAAATGAAAGACACATGTAATTGTAAGTTATCAATTTTTTATTTAACTTTTTTCTCTTACTCTTCACTAAAGACAATTGAAATAAAATAAACTTAGTATTTACATAAATGCCACTATTTTTATAAAGAAATATTTACATCGAAATATAAACTTAACTATTCCTTTGGAATGCAAAAATATTTGGACGGAACCATATTCCAATACTTAAGTTTTACACTATACATTATCATAAAACTTATTAAAAATAAAATACTGTTACATGTTCGCCCTGTCTCCTCAAGTTGGTCGACCAACGCCAACAAAGTTACAACCAAGATTCTAGTAACTTAATGTACTTTTCCATACACCTTCAACGTTGGATTAAATTCACCAAATGTTGGCTGTTGGCCGCTACCTACTTAAGGAGGCGGCGTTACATTTGAGCTAAAATATCGAAACCAAAAAATAGTATCTAACAATTTTAAATGCATCGAAATAGGAAGAAGAAATAACTACAGCTAATTTCAAATAGGACGGATTTATTTCCTTACAAGATCACTCTTAACTTCTTATTAAATAAATTTTCTGTTGAAAGATTTCATTCATTGAAACATTTTTCTAATTACAATTTCATTATCCTTACCTATCGGTAAAAAAAAAACAAATAATGTTTTTAATTACATTACACAACAGTTTTAATTAAAAAACCTCAATTTCCCAGGTTTTTATCGTTTGATAAAGTTAAAAACAAAACAAAAAACAAACAAACACACGTTGTTAAAACATTATTTTCATTTTGTTGTTTATATTTTGTGTTTCACGCCGAACTGTGTCCAAATAAATGTTTTTTCTTTCTTTCAAAAATTCTAACAAAACAAATAAATTTTTCAATTTCACTTCCCAGATAAAACTGAAAATGAAAATCAACTTTTCAAGTCGGGATTGTTTTTCTAAAGTTAATACTTTTGTACCTATTATACTTAGCATACAAAAATAATATTAAGTGACCATAGCCCTTTCAGGGGGCATTGGTACCATGTGGTTGTAAGTAAACCGTTGGGAGTAGTCGGGAATTTTAAGCGTGGTATCTGACCAGGGTGGACTTGGGTTCCATCGATCCATGCCATCTGTTTCTTCTAGGGTTAGGGGAGGTGGTGCTAACCGCATTCGCTTCGGACTGGGGTATTCCATACCTGTGATTAAAATAAAAAAAGTTTTACTAAAAAGCTCTGGTGATGTCTGAGATATTTTCAATGTTGTACAGTAATGCTAATCAAGTTTCATAAAAATATTATTTATCTTACAATATTAGAAATCAATTGTTTTTATTTCGGAATGGATAAATATTTATGAATGTATCTCCTTATTCATAACAACAACAATTTCTAACATAACAAGATCTCTATTTAGGTACACAAATAAATGAGGTTAATATTTTTATAAACCTTTTCTATTTATCAAAAGGTTTTTCTTATTATTTAGTTCAGTAAGCACAAAAAAAAAATAAGTCTGTATAATTTGCAGTCGAATAAATAATTATTTATAACGAGACACAGAACTCTCACATTTAGTTACTAGCCTAAATACAGTGTGAATCTTTATAATTTGCACATATCAAAATGAGGGAATCTATTCTTAATTTTATCAACGGAAAAAATATTAAAAAAATCTTTTTTTATTTTGTTCTATTTGGCGTGTTATTGAGAAATTTTACAATTATTGTAAAAAATTATGAAAAAAAAAACAGATTTTTGCTAAAAAAACATTTTCATTTTCAGTTGAGGGTAATTTTTTTTCACAATTTTCATTTTATGAGGACGCCTTACTTCCAATCATTATGGAGTTTGTTTCATAGCGATAGATCATTTAGTTTAAAAGTGATACAGTTTTATAAAAAAAACCTTAAAATTAAAAAAAAAAACAGACATTTTAAATATTTTTTCCATCGATAAAATTAAGCATAGAATCATTTCGATATATTCACATTATAAAGACTCACACACACATTATAAGTAGGAAAAAAGCATTTTATAAAAAAAAAACATAAAAATTACCTTCAATAACAGTACTAGAACAAGGTTCTTGCACGTGATAGTTGACCCTAGGATACTGTTCATAGTACTCCCTCTTGCCGTGATGAGGATACATGTACATATTGCTGTTCACGATTATATCTGGTGGCGGGTCGTAGTGGTGAGGCGATCTGGAAATAAAAAGGGTGGTTAGATTTGGTACAGTCTCCTCTTTTATTTTTGGTGGTTCTCCTCATCGTTGTTGGTATTGTAAAGTCAGGTTGTGGTGGCCGTTTCATGCTAAATATCGTTTACTAGCAGCGGCCCGCGGTTTCACCCGCATAAGTCTCGGTCCTGTAAGAATATCGGTATAAAAAGAATCCTATGTGTTAAAACAGGTTATAAACTATCTGTGTGCCAAATTTCATTATAATCCGTCCAGTAGTTTTTGCATGAAAGAGTAACAAACATCCATCCATCCTCACAAACTTTCACATGTTATAATATTAGTAGGATTAGCTTGATTTCTGGAACCCTTAGGGTGAAATATATCATCATCATCTACTTTGCAGGTTTTTTCACTACTTTGTAGGCTCCTTTTATTCTCATTTTTCCCTACAATATATGCTATATTTTGTGCAGAACTGTTTTTTTTTTTAAATTAGTCTATAGTAACTGATTGTCATTACTGTCAAACTTGATCGCGTAACGCGTTCCTTTACTTCTTTTACGTTTCTAAAGTAGCATCTCTGAGTAGCAAGTTCTAGAGTTCTACAGGTTCAATAGCTCCACGTTCTAATATTCATCATCATCATCATCATCAGCCTATAAATGTTCCCACTGCTGGGACACAGGCCTCCTCTCTGTGAGTGGGAGCCGGCCGTAATCCACAACGCGGGCCCAAGTGCGGGTTGGTAGATGTCACATGTCTTCGAATTTTCGGTTCTAGGACATGCCGGTTTCCTCACGATGTTTTCCTTCACCGTTTTGAGAGCAGTGGCGATGAAATAATTTACACAAAGTAAAGCATCTGTCTGGGTTCGAACCTACGACCTACAACTCGTAAGTCGCGGCCGTTACCACTGGGCCACCACTGCTCCTTATTCCCGTTCTAATATTATGTTCTGAATATTGCCCTACAGCTAGCTAGCTTTTGCAATAATATTAGCTTTATATAAAAACTACTCTGAATAAATATTGAGGAAACTATATTGTTTTGATATAAATACCAGACTTGCTTGAAAGATTTATCTGATGATAACTTATCTGCCACGAAACAATGAATGACAAGTCTAAAATTGGGTCTCGAAAATGTCCTTAACTTATCCTGCAGTTACATCGATTTTCCTCCGCTCCTTATTCGTTTCTCTTCTAACGATAGTCTTAAATTGAGAAGTTGTTTTACTGTTTTCGATTGTAATTGAAGAAACTAAGTAGGTTTTGTCGTCTATTTATTATTTCCAAAACATAAAAGCATCGAAAGTAAACAAGAAAATATTATTATCTATAGCCGAAACCACTCCTGCCCTAACATGAGCACGTATTTTCTAAGCCGACCCTTTGATCCTATTGTGGTGACCCACAACATTTCGACGTGGCCTGATTTAGGTGTGGGTACTATATTTTTGTTCACGATAGCTTTAAGCACCGTAAACACCGGAAACAATGTTGTAAAACAATCCTGCAACATTGTGAAACAAAAGAACATCTCGCAACATCAGTGTTGCGTGATGTTTTTTTGTTTATCATGAGTACGGAACAGAAGCTTGTTGCCAGCCACACTACAACATTCTATGGGGCCAGTGACAAAAAAAAAACATTTCTCATACTCAGAAATTAGTGTTCGTTTGATCCCAGTAGCGGGTGGAAGACGCTGCTCCCCATCTTTGAGCGGAAAAGATCCCTCTCTAGGGTGGGAATGAATTTTAAAAATAAAACTAAATTTAGGTTAGATAGTCGGCGAACATTTTAACATAATTAAGAAAAATGTCGATTAAATAAAAATAACAATATCGATTAATGTAAAAAGACTATTTAATTTAGCGGGATACTGATTCTGTTAGGTGTACCGAAATTAAAAATATCTTTAAAACTACTATTTTTTTACTTTCCTACTACTCCCGCAACATACAGAGTGTAAAAAGACCCATCATGTTGCCGTTATATACGCATTCTGTTCTTCAAACTAAATAACATGGGCAAGAATTATTGCTGGGAAACGACTTTTATTTTTGGTGTGAAAAATCGCTGTTTATGGAAGTGCGTAAAATATTGTACTTACCAGACGTACAACTGTACAAGTGTAGTGGGGGTATTTAAAGTTAATAGATACTTAATACTTGTTTACGTAGAAAAAAAATTGTTGGAACCTTGAATATTTCTGTAACCAGTAGGTTCCCAGGTATGGTTCTTTTTACAACCATTTTAAACATGTTGCTGGTACAGACGCCAGCACATCAAGCTACCCGAAACTGTCAAATTTTCCCAATCAACTTTGAACCTTATACTAACTCTTGATAAAGTTGAAAATCTATTAAATAAATTTGGCAGATTGTGGTAGCTTGATGTGCTGGCGTCTGTACAATGTTGCACAACTTTGTTTCCGGGTTACACTTACAGGGCTTTACATAATTATGTGTTTTAAGTACGGGGTCTGTGTTAAAAGTATCATGCAAATTATGTCACTGAATTTAAACTATTAATGGTGCCGGCAGGGGTTTGCAACTAACTGGTAAATATGCTAATGCAAAATTACATTTTATCTTTAGCATTAAACTTTGTAACGTTGAATATGATACTTCATAGAACGTAAAATATTAATGGGCTTTAAAAGTGTAGATAAGTAACTAAATATAATTTTAATAAAATAGAAGTAACCAATAGCCGCTTATCAAAGTAATTTCAGAGATTTTTATTTGCGAAAAGTGGATGCTTGTAAGAATATATTTATTTATTTAATACTTTAAGCACATACATGTACAGAGGTGGACTTAATGCCATAGACATTTTCTACCAGTCAACCTTTGGGTGATGCAGAGACAAATAGTGGTAGGTGCAATATCGAAAATTGTGAAATAAATATTTATTTAAATATAAGGATATATATGTCACCGTAAAATTATAAACTTCGTTAGTTTGTAATCTATCGGTATTATTTCCGTTAGATTACAAACTGTCGAAAGATTGTGAACTGCGACAAATCATTTACGATTTAACGTATTATTTTTCGATAGTTTATATTATATCCATGAGAAACGAGCGTAGTAAGCGCTGCCGCGGTAGCGGCAGCGCTTACTACGCTCGCTCGACTCACGAGGTTGGTCACAGTTCTAACCTAACCTAACCCATTTCACCCAGTTCACAATTTTTCGACAGATTATGATCTAACGGAAATAATACCGATAGATTATAATCTAACGGTGCTCACAATCTTACGGTAACATATATATACCTATTAAAACAAAATATATAAAATAATATAACTATATATATAAATATAAGAACAAATAAATACACATAAATACACGAAACATTTATAAAACAAATAAGACAAACAATGGGAAAACAATACCGCTGTGATAATACTGCCAGCTTGTTACGAATATGCTCGCGAACTTTAACTTTAAAGGATAATCTGTTGGTTGCCATCCTGATTTCCTGGGGGAGCGCATTCCACAGAGAGACAGACTGAACGAAGAAGGAAGAGTGATTGAAGTCAGTGCGGTGAGTGGGGCATAGAAGAAGACGATTGTGTGATGAACGTAGAGTTTTAGTGTGGTGGGAAGAATATGAGTCGTCCGCCTCTGTACATTTGTATGCTTAAAGTCATCATCATCAGCATCAGCCTATAAATGTTCCCACTGCTGGGCCTCCTCTCTGTGAGAGGGAGTGGGCCGTAATCCACCACGCGGGCCCAGTGCGGGTTGGTAGATGTCACATGTCTTCGAATTTTCAGTTCTAGGACATGCCGGTTTCCTCACGATGTTTTCCTTCACCGTTTTGAAAGCAGTGGTGATGAAATAATTTACACAAAGTAAAGCGCCTGTCTGGGTTCGAACCTACGACCTACAACTCGTAACTCGCGGCCGTTACCACTGGGCCACCACTGCTGACATGCTTAAAGTTTTAAATAAATATACTTTATTTCTTTCGATAAGGGTTTTTTTTTTTCAATTTATTTTTACGTTGTTCAAAATAAATTTCATCAAAATCGTTTCAGTCGTTTAGCCATGATAACCTATTTGGGTACTTGCGCAATCTGTCTTCTCATTCGTACTTCAAAATATAGTTAAATACAAAATGTTCTAAGTTCTGACGTATAAATATCTATAAACATACAATTACGAACTCAGTAATAATTTCTTTCATAAACATAAACACGCTGTGCGCGTCAAAACCAATACCGAACTACATCAAAATAATAAACTATTACTGACTTAAACCCTTTTCAAAGTAAGCCTTTCATATTTGGTTTACATTAACAACGATATCTTTAGTAGCAATAAACACAAAATGATTTAAAAATAGACTTTATTGTAGAAATAATAAGGTAGATGTGTGAGTTGGGTAATGGTAAATCATAGTTGGTAAGTTTACAATAAATATGGTAATGAAAGGTGTCAAATTACGCAGACGGACAGACGGACGGACGGAGTGATGATTTTCTTATTTATATTCCTTGGTGTGACATGACGGGTACAAATTGTATGAACTGACCTTCGTTTATTTGTTCTTTTTAGATTTTGTCCTACTATTTGTTTTAGTTGTGTGTAAATTGTTCATTTAACATAATAAATTATTGATCTAAGTAGTTTGTTACTAGTCGTCGCCAATTATGTTTTTTTTTTGACGTACTTACTAGTTACGATTTATGTAGGTGGAAACGAATCTTTTACAGCAAAATTAAACTACGGTAGAGAAAACCCTGTAATTTTCCGAAAGCAAAAAAATACAAAAAATTTTTTTTTTTTTTGGCGTTTGTAAGTTAGCCCCAACTTCCTCAACCGAAATAACTTCTTGAAACTTCCGAAATTCCATTCCTTTTTTATTCCCGTTATTAAAAAGTACATATTTTTTTTTATTTTTTACTTTAAATTTTTTATATTTTTTAATAATGGAATATCCTTACCTCTCTTCACTAATCGTAGACTGCGGAGAATGCGTTGAATAATCTACTGGCCCTCTATCCGAGTACACTCGCTCACAGCCGCTATAATCTTCGACTGCCTTCGGCTGTACATACGACGACACGTGGTATCCAGCATACTCCATCTCCTGGTTTTCTACGTAAGGGTACTCCTGGTATTCCTGGTAACATTGGTCGCGTCTGAAGAACTTTTGGCAGCGAGGGTCCAGCATTCCACACGGCTGGTTCTGGTAACCATAGTATTGGTAGAGCCAGGAGTTGGCTAGCATTATTGTTGCTTCTTCTTCACTGTGTGGAAAAAAAAAGTTGTGTTAAACACCATGTCACCCATCGGCATGTGCATTTCTATCTGTCTTGACTTTTTTTCATTTTTTCTAATTTTTTTTTGTCACACTTGTGTTTTTTTTTAGAAAAAAATGTTTTCTCCTCCGTTTTTTGCACAGTTGACAAATTTTAATAAAAATGTTAGTTAATCCGATAAAATAACTCATAAGTTTTTATAAATAATAAACAGAATCCAAATGGAGCCAATAACATCGGATATGGCAAACGCTACTCAAAACATAAAAAAATTGAATAACATGAAAAATAAAGTTATTTTTCGAAAAAAAAAAAAAAACATGAATAAACAGAAAAATATGGACAGGCCGATGGGTGACATTGTATAAACTCACGCCTTCTTCCCATGGTACCAAGGCAGAAACTACAGAATGCCCCTAGATCCTTAGTAAACTCCTTTTGCTTAAGTTGTGTTGAATTATATTAATTTATAATTGTATTTTTTTTTTTTTGTTATTACTTAACGATTGAAGTTTCTTGAAAATGTTTTAATTGAGAATCAATTAATCATGATTTGGTACACAGAAAAAGCAAACGTAGCTGAATGTTGCTGTCAAGAGAGTTTGTGAAACATTATGTTTTTAACACCTGTTTTAAAATTACTGCATTGCAGATACAACTCAAAAAGTATAATAAATAAATGGAAAGTAATGACATAAATAGCTGACCATTGACGATTATTTGTATACATACCAACATATTTAATTTATTTGTATTAATTAATTTTATTTTTGATTTAATTTATTCTTATTCATTATTACTCATAATAAATAATGTATAATTCGATAGCTACAGTAACAATTAACAATAATTATTCTATTATATTGATTTGAAGCATGTTTTGTAATGTAATTAATTTTATTTTATTTTGTTTTGTTTTGCAGTGCCCTTACAGGGTGCATGTTTGAAACTAATTAGTCTTATTTCAGTCTCTGTACAACATGTTTGCAATACACTGATTTGATTTGAAAAAAGTATTTGAAATAGTTGATTGCTGCCTTTCAAGACAAGTAAAAACATAAGAAACAAAAAAAAACAGTGGCACTCCGGGAGTGCCGACAGAAGTGAAAACTTGAACAATTTAAAAAAAATACTTCCAAAACCTTCAAAGTAAAAATACTTGCATAAAACATTGATCCGTAACGTAATATAGGTAAATAAAGAGCACAATACGCGTTTACAAAAATGAGGTTTCGGTAATGGTGTCGCGATTTAAATTGTTTTTTCCCATTTCAAAAATGCCTAAAGAAGTTTTCACTTAAAAAAAAAAAAAAAAACATTCAATTCAATTTTACCTTAGAATTTGATTGGTTGCAACGATAAACTGTCGAGGAGTATCCGTTGCATCCTTCACTTGCAACACCATATGTACCCACAGAAACTGTCCATTTCGTTGCTGCAACTTCACTAGCAGTATGCAACATTTGTCCTGTTCCGATTGCGTTACTGCAACAACGTTTAACAATAAGATAACATAACATCAATCTTGTCTTCCCCGAAGGGCGACAGAAGTGTACCTAGTAGGTTACACTATCGAAGAAACGCATATTTAAGCAATTTGAAAACAAAATCCCGTGCATACGACCCTTTTTTTCGTAGGTAAGCGTTACTATATCGGCCGAGCGCTGCAAGCAGAAATAGTCCTTACGGTGTATAGATATGCGTTTTTCGATAGTACATTCGTCAGTTATTTAAGTTCTAGGTAATAATGGGCGTGCCTATTACCATCAACCGGGCACACACCTAGACTCCGGGCGGTTACTGAGAAATTCTTGAAAATCCCAATAACACTTTGCCACACCTAGGGATCAAACGCGTGCTTTACAGTCACGTTTGTTACCACTAAACCGAGGTAGTTTACCAATGATTCATTTAATAGGTGCTAAATTGTTAATAGGTTTTATTATTAATAACTACTTTTGTATTGTAGTCTGAGACTAATAATTTAAAGTATGAATTATAATAATTATTATTGATAGTTGATTTCCTTTGCCAATCATAGGTGTCAGTAGGTTTTATTGTATTCTGCAGATTGATTCCGATATTGTAAACAATGATAAATAAATTACAGAAATGATGTCATAATTTGCATTAAAATAATATAGTAGATAGTTATACGAGGGGTTAAAATAACCCATTCTATTGGGTAGTTTTACTCCCGAGCTTTAGCGAGGGAGTAAATAGAAGCAGAGTTACAATGGGGTTTTAGCGCCGTGTGTTACACTCTACTTTTCGCTACAATTGCGAGAAAATATAATAATCCAATACAACATTAAACAGTTTATTTTATTTAAAAAATGTACAATTTATTCAATCTGAAACTTTTATCCTGGTATGCAGTAGAACAGCTAGTTTTACATAAGAATTAAGACTTTTTCATTTTTTTAGGCTCGTTGGTTATAGACAAAAATTACTTTTTCCCCTAGAGCAAGAGGAGTGAAAAATTATTTTCAATCCTCTTGCTCAAATAGTCCGTCATTGTAGTGTACGAGAGCGGGGAAAAAATTGCATTTCTTGCTCTAGGGGAAAAGGTAATTTCTTTTTAATTTTTGTCTGTTCCAACGAGCCTTGAAAAATGAAAAGGTCTTTATTCTTATGTAGAATAATCATGATTATGGACTCGATTTATTACTGGTTCACAAAAAAAAGAAGAACATTATATTTTTGAAAATGGAACTAAATGCGGCTATCTCTTCGGTAGAATGCGTGCATTGCGTTGCGGCTACAGAAGAAATAAAAACCGGCCAAGTGCGTGTCGGACCACGCACAATGAAGGGTTCCGTAGTTGGGATGAATTTATTCCAAAAACAAACTTAACTTTGTAGTTGATAAACATGTTCTCCCATACGGAATGTATGGGAAAACATGTTTTTGCAACTGCAAAGTTAAGTTGGTCAATTATTACTCGATAATTAGTAAAGCCTACTTAGCTGTGATAGTTTTCCTTTTAATTTCGTTATATAAACTACTGCTGTGATTTTTTTCACACATCCAAAACCAACCATTTAGCTGGCAGGGGGGGGGGGACACTTGACTCTAACAAAAATTAGCACTTTAAAGCTTAATATTTTGCAAACGGATTCCTGAATCCAAAAATGGTTTCGACAAACTCATAATATTTTTGTAAGACCTTTCCAATGATACCCCACACTATGGGATAAAAAAATAAAAAATAAAACATCACCACTTTACGTGTATGGGACGTACCCTAAAAAAAATGTTTTTCATAATTTTGTTTTACCACTTTGTCGACGTAATTACTATGTATACCTATGTCAAATTACAGCTTTCTAGTACTAAGGATCTCGGAGCTAGACCGCGGACAGACAGACAGACGGACATGACGAAACTATAAGGGTTCCTTGTTTACTACGGAACCCTAAAAAGGCATTGGCGCGAAATATTTAGAATTTTTCTCTAATTACGAATTGAATTGGTAACCGTCATATAATTTACAACAGTGAAAATGTCATCATCGTGAGAACATCTTAACAGAGGACTGAAATTAAGTTGCCGGAAAAAAACATCTCGTTAAATATCCATAATTGTACAAATTGTACATATTAAATAAAATAAACTATTTAATATTGTATTGGATTATTTTATTTTCTCGCAATCGTAGTGAAAAGTAGAGTGTAACACAAGGCGCTAAAACCCATTATAACTCGGTTTCTATTTACTCCCTCGCTAAAGCTCGGGAATAAAACTACCTCGTTACAATGGGTTATTTTAGCCCCTCGTATAACAATCTACTATTTATCGTCAATTTCACTCAAGTAAGAATCTTACATTCTCAAACACTACTTCTCCAAAGCCTTAAATGTACGCAACATTTAAGGAATAATCTGAGCTATTAATGAATAATTTTTCACTCCAGCCGTTGTGAGAATGTGATCTTGACACGTGTCAGTTTCATACTAACGAATGTGTTTTGCAAATTTGATCCTTATTACTACTAGAAATTGTTCAACTGACAGGTGTTAAGAACGCATTCTCTTAACGGTCGACAAGTAACAATGTCTCAAGAGTTTTATCAAAGTGACATTCTATCAGCGATATCGATGATGGAAAAGTAAAAAATGTATTGGACAGACATAAGCTACCGAAAAACCTTTAATGTCAATCCTGTTGAAAGTCATTGTAGACATACGAAACGCTTTGAAAGCGATTGATACTTGTCAAGGCTCTCAGATTTTCAGTCGAAAGAAATCGAAAAGTGTTTGAAGTAGAGCATTTTTTAGAACTAATACAAAAGGTCAGTGATGAACCAAATTGATCATTTAGAATGTAAACACCTTACAATATTTCAAACTATTTCTGTATGTTGGACAGCAATGTGTACAAAAAGTTAAAAGTAACGTGATTTCCTATAATTGGCCTGTCACTACTTGATGTACTCTAATCCAATAATTTTATTCCATTACATTTTGTGCTTGACTCTTAGTTTATGTGAAAAGATCGTCAAGATGAAAATATGAACTTTAATATTTCAGGAGTGAATAGATTGATTGGTTTACATTACGCTATCATAACTGTCAGTTATGTATGAAGCATAGCATAGCGGAGCGGACCATGGGAAGGAGCGGCCCATAGGAAGGAGCGAGCCATGGGAAGGAGCGGGCCATGGGAAGGAGTGGGCCATGGGAACGAGCGGACCAAGGGAAGGAGTGGGCCATGGCAAAGAGCGGACCATGGGAAGGGACGTGTCATGGGAAGGACCGGGTCGCGGGAAGGAGCGGGCTGTGTATGTACCCAATTAAATCAAATTTAAAATTAAATTTGACTATCAAAATAATGATTATATAATCTTTAAGCTTCAGGTTCTTACAACGACTTTATGGATAAACTTTGTATGTTATGGTAAAGTTAAGGAAAATACTTACCTAATCTATGTTTGCTCTGTGCTTCCCGTAAACTATCCCAGTGAATAAGTTGGTACCATGAAACATCCGCTAACTCAGATTTCTTCCATCCTAAATACCATTCACCGCTGAAACAAACAAAATAGTTATTACATTGAAATAAATATAGAAAGCAACGATCTAAATGTATCATCCATTCCCAAATTGATTAATTCAATAAGTTTTGTATCAGAAGATTTCTTAATTAAAAACCTAATTAAACTAGCTGAGCTAATGCACAAAAATCGATTACAGGTTATTAATTTAGCATCAAAACTGTGCTTTTAAAAATATTTCGCTCAAACACGGCCGTACAAAGTATCAATTAATCTTAGTCACAAAGTAGATTAAAATGTACCGTTAGTCGATAAATTGGTCTATGTACCACGTAGTCGCGGAGAAGTTTTAGTTTTTTTCTCGTCTTCTCTGACAGTTTTTCTCTCAATTGTGTAGATACTTTTTGCTCATTTACTTGTTTTAGGAACATCAGTTGTATATCTTCGAATGGGGTTGGATGTTAGGATATCCAGCAGAGATCGTCTGATTCCTGGGAGATCCGTCACATGTCATGGTTTACTGATTTTAAATGTCACCACGGTCGGCGGATTTTTGATTCAGGAATGTTTATTAGTCTTTTTAGTCAGTAAAATATCTAAATTTTTTTGCGTGTTATATTTTTGTAAGTGCATCCAACTTTACTGGCTGATTCTACCTTTAGCTGTAAGTATATTAAAAGAACATATCTTCTTTGGCAGGAATTGTGTTTACGTGTGCAAAAAAACCTTCTTCTATGGAATTAATGACTTGTTTAGATATGAATTCCAAAACTGTATATCTACCAATGGTGGAAATTCTTACTGTACCTTTTATTTGATGTATGAAGAATCTAAGAGGGATGTCTATCGGATCCGATAAGGTATACTCTGTTGAGGATAACTCAGGACTTACTTGGCATCAATATGCAGTATCTTGGCATCAATGTGCAAAAAAATCTTCTTCTATGGAATTAATGACTTGTTTAGATATGAATTCCAAAACTGTATATCTACCAATAGTGGAAATTCTTACTGTACTTTTTATTTGATGTATGAAGAACCTAAGAGGGATGTCTATCGGATCCGATAAGGTATACTCTGTTGAGGATAACTCAGGACTTACTTGGCATCAATATGCAGTATCTTCATATCCATGGCATGCACGGTGGTGAACACGTTGGTGGCGCCGTGCACCACGCACTCGCGCGTCTCAGGCATGGCCAGCGGCGTGCACACCGCGAGGAACACTGGCTCGTTGCGGCTACACAGTGGCAGGTACGACACGTAGTGACCGCGGACGAGGACTACCTGAAAAGGGGTAACTGTGAAAGATTTCTGAAGACCAATTTCCGTATTTAAAAACGTTCAAAATCTGGTCACAATCTCATCTTAGAAACAATCAATGTCAAAAATCTTGTACAACTTTTGACAGTTTAGAAAGTGGACGTTCTTAAAAATGTGAATTGCCCTTCTGAACAGTTTACAAAATCTGAAAGCAATTGTAAGCCACAATTCCAATCAAATAGTTCTTAAAAAATCCAGCTTCTTACTCGGAATGTCATAATTTTAACACCCAATTACTACACGGATACTGTTACAGGAGCGCTAGAGCAATGACATTTGGATTTAAAAACTATTTAGTTGAAGTAGCGACAAATTCTTAACTTTTTGCAAACTAACTCAAACATAGCTGACGACTGAGTTATTGTGTAGTTGCAAATTGACAAAATAAATATCAAAATACAAGTTACCACAACTCAAGTCAATAAATATACCTGTACTTAAAACCGCGTCTAAAGGATATTTACAAAGAGTGTCTAGACGAAAATAAAACGATAGTAGGATAATAATAAATAAAAAAACTAAGTTTTCGTTGGAAAGCGAACTCTAAGAACATGCAAATAAAGTGGATGAAAAAGAAACAGCTCCTAGATCTGAGTTTTATAATAAAACTTCCTATAACTTCAAAGCGGTTATAAATACGAAACATGATCATTAAACTTACTTTTTGGTCGCCGAATCTCATCTGTCTTCTCGCATTCCTTGACACGTTCATTCTACAGAAGAAATGTCTATTCTTTGGTACATTTTCAGTCTCTCCGTTTCCACCTCTGTTCAGTTCCATTTGGACTGTTTGGTGGTCTTGTCTATCTATAATATCGTATACACTGTCCCCATGTATTAGTAGGTCCTCCTAGAAATTAATTTCGTATTACAAATCTGTTCAAATTCCAGATCCAAGTTTGGAAAATCAAAAATTTAGAATCATACCATTGAATGTCCTAAGTACTCCGCCGCATTTTCCGATATATATAACAATTTTCCATTCTGTGTCATCATCATCATAAAACCGTTCATAGCCTGGAAAACATTGTAACATTAGTTACTGTTTATGTCACGGCAAACAGTCGTAAAGAACTAGTAAAAATAAAAATATAAACCTTAGAAAATCCGATATTTGGTGTGGGAGTCGGTTGTTCTTGATACTGGTAGGTAAACTCGTGACTCTTAAACACTAAAACGAAAAGAAAGACGGTATTATGGGTGAAGTAATAGCAACGGTAGATAAGATAGCGAACTAAATGCATTTTAAACGTCTTAATACGCCTTTTCGTGACTGAAGGTGAGCTAACAAAAAGTTGGGGAGACGATGTCCCGAGATCAAGGATAAATGAGACGTGATGAGTTTGTCCAAAGATTTGGGGCATGAGAATTTACCGGAGGAAACGTTATATGAAAATGAAGAGGAACTAGGCGCACGACTTCGGTGAGAAACAAGGGTAGTAACTGTTGAATGTGATATAAATCGTAGATTGTCCGTCTTTATGAAAGCTTTTGTTGATGAACTGTCTTTAACTGCGTTATAATGTGCCAAGGAGTACCTCAATATTTTGATATAAATAGTGATATTCATGTTTGAGTATATAATAAATATAATTTGAGCTATTGAAATGCTGATATACATATTTTGTTAGCATTCTGGCATGTTATCAAAAAACGTATTCATATTATATATCATCATGTAGATATGCCACATGTTAAACATGTTATTTACAATGAGTTGAAACTTTTCAGCATTAGAATACAGTTGGTAGTCAGGCCTATAACTACACTACTGATTAGCTACTATATGTTTACTACGGGATGCGCTAACCTTGTAAAGTCAATACCAATACGCGAGAAAAAGTTTGGTAACCGATATCAAAACTTATCTAAAGTTACTGAACGAAGGGATGTCGCAGTCTACCCACTAAGTAATGATCATCATCTGCCTAGCCTTTTCCCAACAATGTTGGGGTTGGCTTCCAATCTAACCGGATGCAGCTGAATACCAGTATTTTACATGGAGCGACTGCCTATCGGACCTCCACAACCCAGTTACTGGATAATACTATACCCCTTGGTAAGACTGGTTGTCAGACTTTCGGGCTTCTGACGACCTGTAACAACTGTCAAAGATCTACAATTGACAGCCGGGACCAACGAATTAACGTGCTTTCCGAGGCACGGAGGGTTCTTGGTATGTAAAAATGGTCATCCATCCACGGACCAACCGCGGCAAGCGTAACTTAACCTGATAGATGGACCCGTGCGGTTGTCATTACTTAGCCACAAGCCCCTCTACCCACTAAGTGATGATACAAAAAATACAGTAAAATAACTAAGATCTTAAATAGATGAACATGAAAATAATATTGTTATCTATTTTACGAGTAATACAATGGACAACTAAGAGAAAGCTGTTTAGTGTCTGATCACTTATCTCGGACAACTTTATTAATTAAGATAGTGCTACATAAATGGTCAGTTAATATTGTGGTGACTTGTGCTCGTAAATTATAATCAGATCCAGATGACGTTGTTATTGAATTTGATCATAATATAATTGAAGAATCGAAGAAAGAAAATATTAAAGGAGTAGGTTAGTGTTTTTAGTGGTATGAGGAACAGGGTGTAAGTTCACTCATCCACCATAGAAAAGGGAGGATCCTCCGACCAGACAGGTGTTGTGTCTGGCGGGCAACTGCCCATCGGTTTGAAGTTGAAATCTTGTATGTATTTCGATCACTCGGTAAACTCTAACTGCACGATGCAGGATTTATGTGACGTCATGTCTATGATGCGTAGTTCGTATGTGGCGGTGTAACCGCTACATGTTAACTATGTCTTATTCATTGTTTTCAAAACGATTTTGTTTCTTTCTTTTAATAATCCTTTCATTAATTCAGTGACATTTGCAGATTCTTTCGTGTCCTTTTCAAAAATTTCAGTTGAAGTTACTTAAATATTTTATTATTTTTCTATTAGTATCAACAGAGCTGTACGGCTTAGTGGTTGATTTGCACGAATTCACTCACCCGAAACGGGCGAATCGACACTTTTAAATACTAATAATTTTTGTATAGGCTATTCGCATGAAGTTAATTTATTTGTGGGCGAATCGACAACTCCAGAAACACGTAAAAATGCAATCAAAACAGCTTACATAAGATTTGATAACTCATATAAAGTGATCGGAGACTCGACCAATTTTTAGTAGGTATACGAAAGATAGGAATCGAGAGGAATAGAGAGGAGCTCGTGGCTAAGTGATAACAGCCGCACGGTTTGATCCGTCAGGTTAAGCTACGCTTGCCGAGGTTGGTCTGTGGATGGGTGACCATCTTAACATTCCGAGACTCCTCCGTACCTCGGAAAGCACGTTAAGCCGTTGGTCCCGGCTGTCATTCGTAGATCTTTGCCAGTTGTTACGGGTCGTCAGAAGTCCGAAAGTCTGACAATCAGTTTTACCAAGGCGTATCGTGTTACCCAGTTACTGGGTTGTGGAGGTCAGATAGGCAGTCGCTCTATGTAAAATATTGGTATTCAGCTGCATCCGGTTAGACTGGAAGCCGACCCCAACATAGTTGGGAAAAGGCTAGGCAGATTGATTTATACGAAAGAGAGGAATGTAACACAGAAAACAAACTATAACTGCTTAAGAAAACAAATAAAACTGGTCTATGATTTGTCTGGACCAAGATAGGTGGATCCAACTCTATCAAGATATCACTTAGTCTTGATGCTTCAAATAAAAAGAAAAACTCTAATCACAATGCATCATGTAATGATCGCTGTTCGTCTATTATTTTTGTAGAGGCATTTGCGATTCTACTCCAATTGATTCTCAGAATCGGATGATAAGTGATTCTTATCTATTATCTTGTTAAATATCTTATCAGACTGTGGTGTTGGATACGAGAATCTAATTAATGTAGGTATTTATGTAGATTTATAATTAATGCAACTTTTTGTAAAAAGTTTATAGTCAATTGCCTAGCCTTTTCCCAACTATGTTGGGGTCGGCTACCAGTCTAACTGGATGCAGCTGAGTACCAGAATTTTATATAGAGCGACTGCCTATCTGACCTCCACAACCCAGTTACTGGATAACACTATCATCATAATCAGCTTATAATGTTCCCACTGCTGGGACACATGCCTCCTCTCGGTGAGAGGGAGTGGGCTGTAATCTACCACGCAGTGCGGGTTGGTAGATGTCACATGTCTTCGAATTTTTGGTTCTAGGACATGCCGATTTCCTCACGATGATTTCCATCACCGTTTTGAGAGCAGTGGTGATGAAATTAAGGGGCTTGTGGCTAAGTAATAACAGCCGCACGAGTTGATCGATCAGGGATGGATCTTTTCTTATGTTCACTGATCGAGTTTGCAAGGCTAGGGTAACGTTACACGTGTTGTTTTTAATTTGTAAATTTTATGTTGTACATTATTTCGTAAACTGTTAATTAACTACACACTACCAAATTGGAAGACTGATATGGTAGCGTATGTATATAATTAATAAATAAAATGATAAAAAAACAGTTGCACTCCGGGAGTGCCGACAGAAGTGAAAACTTGAACAATTTTAGTTTGCAGGAAATACTTTTAATGAGGTGTTGGTAACAGTGCCGCGAGTTTAATTTTTTTTCCCATCTCAAAAATGCCCAACGCGCCTAAAGAAGTTTTCACTTCAAAAACGTAAATGCCAACAATATTATTTTGGTGGTAACCCGAAAGTAACTCACACGTTAAATAAGTAATAAAAATGGACAACCAATTACTTTGCCCTAAATTCTTAAACACAACCCTCTAAATAATTAATGGCTAAACATGAGAACATCCATTTTTGGTAAGATAAATTAAAAACTCATGATGGCTTCGTTTAAAGTGATTCTTGGATCTTTTGAATTAAACACTTATTTGAGACTAGCTGCGCTCCGCGGTTTCACCCGCATAAGTCTCGATCCTGTGGGAATATCGGAATAAAAGGTATCCCATGTCCTTTTTCAGGTCATGGTCTACCTATGTGCCAAATTTCATCCAAATCTGTTCAGCCGTTTTATCGTGAAAGCGTAACAAACAAACAAACGAATAAACAAACAAACTCACTTTCGCATTTATAATATTAGTTAGGATATCTCGATTTTGTTTTATAATTTGACAATTTTTTTAAAAACTGCGTTGTATTTGACAGTTTGCAATCCCTCATTATTTTTCACTTGACGCTCGGCACCGGTCACGGACGGTTGTGTGTGCTTGCGCGCTCTCCCGTTCATGACTCATTGCTCTGAGTCATATATTCGTTGCATTCCGTAACGATTTTCGTAGTCGCTCGACTACATCCGATCTCCGATCGTTTATCGATCGGGCATAGATCCACAAAAAAGGCCTTTTTCAAGGCTATCTTATTTCTTTAACAAGAGATTCTCGGTCTGTAAATTCACTAGGCCTCTTCCGGGCAAAACCACAGTTTCGTGGTCACTCGGTGGATACCATACGGTGCCAACGAAGCCGAGTGGGGTGTTGACCCAACACACCCGCCGATCCCCTTCAGGGTAAGGCAGTGAATTGGCCGGGTCCCAGTGTTTGGCCTTGGGGGATCTCCTAGTCAACACGTGGTGACAGTTTTGCCTCCACAGCAACTCACCTAGCGTGGTCGGGTATCTTCATACCCTTCACACTAGACTGGTTAGGACCCCGTTGCACATTAAGATAGGCAACGGGCCAAATCAAGCTTAGGGCTCACCGATAGGCACTCATCCTCCCTGTCTTACCCGACAGGGAGGGATTGTACACATCCCCGGCATTCCCACCGGGGAGACAGGCATAGTTAGGCCATTCCCCCCCCCCCGCCATTATGGCTACCAAAGTGATTGATCTCGAGCTTCTCTCGAAACAATTAACCCTCTTTCTCGAGTATATACTCGAGTCAGAGCCTTCCCTCCGTGGGAAATATAAGGCTCAGCTCTCCAACCTCTTGAGCATCTCAAGGGGCGAGAACCCCCACCAAGATGTCAGCGTCGCTACTTTCAGCGACGCTCTTGACACCCCTCCGACTGTAGAGTCGCCCAGACCCCCCTCCCCCTCCCCTTCGTCGGAGTCAATGGACACCGACGCCCCCGCTGCTTCTTCAAAGCAACCCTCCTACCCCTCTGGCTCGGAGGAGGAAGACGAGCCAAAGTCCGCTGCTTCCTCTACCTCTTCCTCCCCCTCCGACGACGGCTTCATAGCCGTCCAAGGAAAGGGAAGAAAGAGGAAGAACAGGAAGCAGACCTCTGCGCAGGCCAGTAAGGTCGCCGCAATAGAGGACTCAGACTCCTCTTCATCCACCGTCACCATCAAACCAGCTGTGGTTAAACAGCGTGCTACCGTCGCGACTTGCGCTACCGTAGCTTCCCCCTCCCCCTCCACCGCCCCACCGATCTCGTTTACGTCCTCCGCGAAGGCCTCCCCCGCACCCCTCGCCCCCCGTACCGCGTCATCCTCCGCAAAGGATCCCCCCGCGTTCCCCGCCGCCCCGACCGCATCATCCACCGCGATGGATTGCCCCGCGCCCCCCGCGAAAAAGATTCCCCCTCCACCCCCCCTGTTCGTACAGGACAAGGGGAAGTGGACGGACATCTCGAAATGGTGCGCTGATCAAAAGATCAGCTTCACCAGCGCCCGAAATACCCAGCAGGGTATAAAAGTTCTAGTCCCTACGTCGCGCGACTATAGGGAACTAACCCGTCTACTGAGAGCGAGAGGTGTGTCATACCACACCTACTCTCTCCCAGAAGAGAAACAAGTTCGCGTTGTTATAAAACGCATCCCTAGGGAAATCCTCCCCTCTGAAATTCTCGCCGACCTTCAGTCGCAGAACGTCCCGGTAGACGAGGTCCATCGTATGCACCGCTCCAGAGGCGGTGACCTCTACGAAATGGTCCTCGTTATCTGTCCGCCCGTCGAGGGCTACCATCCGATTTTCCAAATTCGTTCCCTGTGTCATCTCACAGGGTTCGAAATTGAAAAACCAATTAAGAGTGGCATTGTCGGACAATGCCACAGGTGCCAGTTATACGGCCACTCACAGCGGAATTGCCATGCTACACCCAGGTGCGTAAAGTGCCTGGGAGAGCATAGCACTTCCGATTGCCCCCGTCCCAAGGACCGTACCCTATGTACCGTACCTCCTAGCTGCGTTTTATGCGGCAAAGAGGGCCACCCGGCTAACTACCGGGGTTGTTCTAAAGCCCCTAAGGCCTCTTCTCTCAAGCTGGGGAAGCGCTCCGGCGCCCGCCAGCAAAGGGAAACTCCCTCCTCATCCTCTTATAGGATTCCCTCCGCCCTTATGCCCCAACGACTAAGCCCTCAGAGGCCTAGTCCGTGGAATTATCTCCACCACCAGCAGTCTTTCCCTGCCTTGGTGCCCTCTTACGGTCATTTCCCCCCCCCGCCGCCCCCCCATCTACTCCCCCCCCACCTTAGGGACCCCCGCTTCCGTGGCACCGCGCCACCCGCGCCCTCCGCGCGTCCCGCGCACTCTGCGCCCCCAGCGCCCGCCGCGCCCCCCGCTAAACCCGCGCCTGCTCCCCAAGCTCCGCATCCCCCGACTGCCGGTCCCGCGACCGAGCAGATGTCAGGTGTTGCCTCGTTCAACATAATCACATCAAATTTCGCGTGTTTTGCCTCCCCGCGTGCAAAGGAAATGGCAAAACTCATCGTCGCCGCCCAAGGTAATATCATTAGGATTCAATCCATTTATAATGCGTATCCGGACATTACGCAAGCCCTAGAATCCCTCGCCCAAACCCCTAAATCTTTCAATGGATAACGAGGCCTTAGCTAGATTCAAACCCCGATCCCTAACAATAGGTTACTTCAACGCCAACGGCATAAAATCCCAAAGGGAAGAAATAGGGCTCTTCCTCCGCGATCATCAAATAGACGTTCTCTTAATACAAGAGACTTTCCTAAAGCCTTGCCATCGTGATCCGTCACTCGCCAACTACCGGATAGTTCGCAATGACAGGTCGCGATGTCACAAGGGTGGCACCCTGATCTATTATAGAAAGCAGCTTCACTGCATCCCACTAGACCCTCCCCCCCTCTCGGTATTAGAAGTCTCCGCCTGCCGTCTAGGCATGTCAGGTCACGAGCCGATCACTCTCGTATCGGTCTATAATCCCCCCGGTAACACCACGGGGCATTACCATCACCAACGCCTCTCAAACGACCTCTCGATTCTACTCGCTATGAGTAACTCGCTCATAATAGCGGGCGATCTAAATGCCAAACATCCCTCTTGGAACAGTTCGGTAACCAATCTCAGAGGTCAACACCTGTTCGACCTCTCAAACTCTCTGACCTTTGACGTCATCGCTCCCATGACTCCCACCCATTTTTCGCTGATGAACCCAAATCATGCCCCCGATATCTTAGACGTGGCGCTCCTTAAGAACGTCAACCTAAAGTTAGATTCAATAGAAACGGTACAAGAGCTAGACTCTGATCACCGCCCGGTAGTCATGAGACTACACCCCCGCATAGGTCTTTCCGACCCGAACGCCCCCCCTATCACTAAGAGGATCACGGACTGGAAGAAAGTAAGCACACAGCTGAAATCCAACACGTCCCCTCAATTAGACTCTATCCCCGACCTTTTCGACTCGGTCGCCGACACCACGGCCGCGATCGACTCACTCACTAATCACGTACAAACCGTCCTGAACGATTGTTCAAGGGAAGTTCCAGCGACGGACGACCGTCGCTGGAAATTGCCGGACGACGTGCGTGCATTACTGACTGAGAAGAACGCGGCCATACGTGCCTACGATAGCTTTCCCTGTAACGCCAACAAAGCCCATATGCGCTATTTACAGAGATCTGTAAAGACACGTATAGCGGAGCTGCGGGACGCGAGCTGGGGAAAGTTACTCGGCGAACTTGAGCCCACCCATCAGGCCTTCTGGGAGCTCCAGAGGAAACTCAGGTCTCCCCAGGTCTCAGCCATGCCCCCCCTGACCCGTCCCGATAAATCCATCGCATTTGACGATGCCGAAAAGGCTGAATGCCTCGCAGACAGCCTCGAGGCCCAATGCACTCCCAGTTCCCTACCTGTAGACAAAGCTCACCTGAAAAAGGTCGACGCCGAAGTCGAACGTAGAGCCTCCCTCCCTCCCGTCGATGACCCTGATTGTCCACTGCCCCCCGTCCTCCCGGACGAGGTGCACGACATCATCAAGGGTCTTAAAGTCCGCAAAGCCCCCGGTTCAGATGGCATCACCAATAGGGTGATCCAACTATTCCCTGCCCACCTAATAATGCTTTTGACCACCATCTTCAATGGTGCCTTAAGCAACAATATCTTCCCCCAGTCATGGAAGGAGGCCATGGTTATCGGTATCCCTAAGCCCGGCAAGCCCAAAACCGAGGCCTCTAGCTACCGTCCCATCAGTCTGCTCAAGGTTCTCGGAAAAATCTATGAGAGGCTTATTTATAAGCGCCTCAGAGATTTCGCCGAGACCAAGGGCCTCATCCCCAACGAACAGTTCGGCTTTCGAACTGAGCACTCTAGCGTGCATCAGGCCCACCGCATCGTAGAATCCATAAGCGCTGGTTTCCAGCGCGGGACTATGACCGGTGCAGTATTCTTCGACGTAGCGAAAGCGTTCGATAAAGTCTGGCACAACGGCTTAATATACAAGCTGTACCAACTCGGCGTGCCAGATCGTCTCGTACTCATCTTACGAGACTTTTTATCGAATCGCGTCTTCCGTTATCGTATCGAAGGAGCGTTATCCACTCCCCGTCCCATCCGCGCAGGTGTCCCCCAGGGCTCTGTGGTGTCCCCCCTCATTTTTACGCTATACACGAGCGATATCCCAAAAGGTTGCGGTAGGTCGCAGTTGGGTCTGTTCGCAGACGACACTGCCATCTACTTCAGCTCTAGATCCCCCGACATCATTCGCCTAAATCTCCAACGCGCAGTCAATAGACTGGCAGTTTGGTTTACAAAATGGCGGATAGAAGTCAACCCCGATAAAAGCCAAGCGGTTCTCTTTACGAAGCCGCGTTCAAGGCTCAAAAACCCCCTCCCCCGACCAATCACCATGTTCGGCAAGCCGATCCCTTGGGAGAAGCGAGCTAAATATCTCGGTGTCGTTCTAGACCATAATTTGACTTTCGCAGAGCACATAAAGATGGTTCGTTCGCGAGCCTCTTTCGCTCTCGGTAGACTCTTCTATCTGGTGAATGCACGTAGCAAATTGTCACTTAGGTGCAAATTGCGCGTTTACACGGCGTGCATTCGACCGATCATGACCTATGCGGGTGCCGTCTTCGCTCATGCGAAACCCCGTCACATCCATAGAATGCAAACAGTGCAAAATAAATTCCTCCGTAGGGCCACAGGTTCCCCCTGGTTCGTCAGGAACGAGGCACTCCACCTCGACCTAAAGATTCCCACAATCCATCAGTTTCTAAAACGCCTTTCCAAGCGTTTCTTTGAGTCCGCGGCCAAACATCGCAACCCTCTGGTTGTCGAGGCCGCCAGTTATGTCCCGAGTAAAATCAGCCATGTTCGCCGTCCAAGGCATATCCTCGTAGATCCCGATGACCCCATAACCCTCCTCCAGGAGAGCAATAGGGAAACAAGTACAGTGTACAAAAACAGACGCCTCCCGTCATACCGACCTCGCCGCCGAGGTCCTTTGCGATCTCGACCGCCGCGCCCCCGAGTAAATAATACTCCCCCCCGACCCTTGCTCGAAAACGAGGTGCCAGCAGTTGTTGCAGCTGTGCACGTAGCTTTAAATTCCCCGACTAATAATAATGATCAAAACCTTTTGATCCAGCCCGTCCCATCTTTTGATGTCCTCCCTCCGGATAACGCCCTAAGCCGAGGCTCGAACCCCGCAGGGGGTGCCCTTAGTGAGCGTTCATCCTTAAATTTTTAGCTTAGTATTTGTGCCCTGGCTGGAGGCTTTGAGTGTAGTAGCTTAAGGCAACCACAGGATTGACCGGTTAAACAGCTACGGTTTTCGGAACCAGCTGTGAGATACCCAACAGAAAAAAAAAAAAAAAATCATTATTTTTAAGGAAAATAATTCTAATATCATACTGACCAGTTTGTCAATTAATGTTAATATTGAAGTAAAACCTTTTGTTAATGAAATAACCTAAGTAGTCTTTAAAAGAGTGTGCGTTTGTCTAAACACAACCCTTAATAGTGACCCTGACAACAAGTCAACCACTCCCGTTGACAACAATCAACATCCTGATTATATCTAAACTAATAAACTAATATTATAAAGAGAAAAGATTAGATTTTTTGTATGTTTGTTTGTAATGAATAAACTCAAAAACTACTGGACTGATTTAAAAAAATATTTCACCAGTAGTATGCTCTATTATTACTGAGTAACATAGGCATAGCATTTTTTGTATGGACATTAAAATATATAATAAGTTACCCATAGACATTAAGAACCAACATTCAATCGGTATTTTTAAAAGGAAGCTAAAAGACTTCCTGATTAAAAAGGCATATTACTCTATTAAAGAATTCCTTGAAGAAAAATAATTATTTAATATTTAAATGTTTGTGATACTTTATAATGTGATATAAATTATAAGAATAGTATGATATAATATCAAATGTATGAATAATGATAATTAATATATTATAATATAATGTAAAATGTATAGATAACTGGAATATTGAGTATGTTTATGTTTTTTTATTAAATTTTTATATCCATTTAATTGCAATGCCTTAACAGGCAACTAAGTTCTAAGAACCTACCTATTGTTAACATCTTCAAAATATTGTACACTTAGTTCGCAATAAAGAATTTGAATTTGAATTTGAATATATTTTTATTTATTTATTTATTTAGCCGCTGCTGGAAGCTAGTATATAAATATATTTTTAATACATATTATAAATAAAGAGAAAAGATTTGATTTTTCGTTAGGTTTCACGCTAAAATGGCTAAACGGATTTGGATGAAATTTGGCACATGGGTAGACTACAGTGTGACTCTTCATAATGTGCACATATCAAAATGAGGGAATCCATGCTTAATTTTAACGACAGAAAAAATATTTAAAAAATATAAATATTTTTTTATACTCTTCAAGGAAAAAAAAAATTGTAACAAAACTGTGTAACTTTTAAACTGAATCAGCTATCGCTATGAAACAAACTTCATAATAATTGGAAGTAAGTAGGCGTCCACATAAAATTAAAATTGAGAAAAAAAACTACCCTTAATTGAAAATAAACATGTTATTTAGTAAAAATCTGTATTTTTTTCATCAATTTTTAAAATAGTTGTAAAATTTATAAATAAGATGCCCAAGAGAATAAAAAAAAAATTGATACAAAAAAAAATACTGACCATTTTTTCCGTCGATAAAATTAAGCATAGATATGAAGACTGTATAATCTGGGGTAGGACATAGAATACTTTTTATCCCGATATTCCCACGGGATCGAGAATTATGCGGAGGAAACCGCGGAGCGCAGCTAGTCGTTAATAAATATTAATAAGTCACAATCCCAGCTATTATTCTCATGAGTCACAGCATCAAAATGAACGTCATCGATCTAGTTAATCCACTGACCTACAGTTTGTTATATAATGCGATCACAAATGCGCGTGGGCAGTTCTGCACATTCTCTAGTAGACAGTGGCTTCCAACGTTTTACCATGCGAACCCCCTAATTTTAAACTAAAATCACAAGACAAGGGAGGCGTCCCACGTCTATTTGGATAAAACTGGAAGGAGCTGATGACATGTGCCGAATGTGTGCAATGATAACGTCAAGTAAATTGAATAATTGGTTACATACATACAGGTCCCTGTTACGTTTGGGTTATTGGCATCAACATTTTTGAAGTGAAAACATCTTTAGGCGCGTTGGGCATTTTTGAGATGAGACTAAACCATTCATTTCGCGACATTATGACGACACCTCATTTTTGTAAACGCGATTGTGCTCTTTATTTATATTACGTTACGGATCAATATTCTATGCAAGTATTTTTACTTTTAAGGTTTTTTCAACGCGATTGTGCTCTTTATTTAGATAAGGTTACGGACCAATGTTCTACACATGTATTTTTTTTTTGTATTTTAAATAAAAATATAATTTTTCTAATACTATGAACGTGCATTTTATAAATATAGGTACCGCTTATTTTTGGAGGCGTCGCGTCCCTCTTGGATCTCTCTCTCTCTCGTGGAGCGCGCCCCACGGGTTGAGAACCGATGTTCTAGTATGACTAAGCTTGAAAGCAGTTGTCTGGTTTGTAGACAACTGTCAATGAAATGCTCTTGACAGAGGCCTAGTCTTGTGGTTTTGAATTTTAACTAGCTTGATCTAAATTGTTGCTTATCTGGTATCAAAATCTAAATTGAATAGGGCTGTAGCGAAATTTTAATCTAGGACCTTGGAGACACTAGTCGATGTTGTCATGTTTTTAATCCGTTGTTTTTTAGCAAGACGTAATGCCATCAACTTATTGGTGATTACAGCCACTACAAGACGTGAAGTGAAAGTATTTTAATATATTTAGTTTTATTCGGATCCACCTTGAGGATAATGCTTTCAGTTTGGTACCAGTTTCATTTTGTGAATGAATGAATGAAATGCGCCAATCCCAGCGTGGTTTAACCAGAGTCGATAAATCGAATGAACCCCAAGATTTGCACTAGTCTTTGGAGCATCATGTTGCATTGTGCTACAGGGGCCATTGCATATCGAGGAGTAGACCGGGGGTGCGGTAATGGTAGGGAAGACGTGCCCTCAGGATATGGAAGGATTTGCGAACCGTATTGGATATGCATCCTTGAGTAGGCAATGGACTAGTGGGGAGACGGGTGATATTACGGGTGATATTATGACGGGTAAGTTTGCACCAGTGGGGCGGGCAATAAAGATACTCAACAGCGTCTCTCTGCAAGTAGATATCTTTACATGCTCATTGGCGGAATTCCAGAGGGTGACACTTAACATATTGTCCTCTGTATGACTTGTGCCACACAGTGGATATTGTGACTACATTTCTATATTGGGTTGTACCTGTTAAAAAAATGTATGTGTGAATAGTAAATAAATAAATATTTATCTATGGATGGGCATCTCGGTACCACTTATCTCATTTCAAATGTAAAATGTCATATTTCAAAACCTACATGGGCAGTAGAGGCACTTATCAATTGTTAGAAGAAAGGTGTACATTTTCAATTGGTCGTTTCCTATTTACCTTGTTGGAAGTAGTTCATTTTCCTGACGTAAACACAGACGAGGGCCATGAGTTGTAGCTGTGACAGCCTCTGCCTGGTGGAAGGAGGGAGCGGCAGTAAGTCCCGAAGGTTGGAGATCTCTGCGTTGATCAGGTCACGACGCATCTTGCTTGCGCCTTTCGTTGATTTTGTTGGCTCAAATCTGCGCAATGGAAAAGGTTGGTTAATATTTTCAGTTATTTGTACCTTGACAAGGCTCGGACACCGGTTTAATTTTCAAACCGTTGTTATGTACATAACGCAAAAACCTTTAGATTCGATCTCGTCCGAATAAACCAGTTTTTGGAGGAGTTTTTAATTAGAGGTTTTTTTGATAAAACGGTTTCGAACAATACAAACCGGTTTTTTGTTTAGTTTTATTCAGCGTAGCATCCTCACAAGTAGTCACATGTTGTAACGCGTTAACCGATACACCGCTGGTCGAATAAATCGGTTAATTTAGGTCAAGACAAAGTTCGTATTAAAACCGAAATAAAACGGTATTAACCGGTATTTCATTAACCGGTTCCAAGCTTTGTACCTTAACACATAACATAACATTACGCCTAAGGGTTAGGATTCCATTTGTCTTGGTCATGTTTTTAGAATAAGTCAAAATATTAATTAATCTCTAAAGCGTTGCGGTATTTTAGCACGATCTTATAACTTTTTTTGCAGCAATAGACTGAGATACTGTTCAGTTTAAAACTTTACCGTTTTATAGCTGTAAAACTTGTGTTGGTATAATTTTCTTAAAAGGAAATCCATTGTCTTGACTTCGATTTAGTCCATTGACGGTCATTAATTATCCTAACTAAAATCTGACAAGATCACGGCAGGATATTTTTTGAATTTCTCAATTAAACGTATTCAGAGTGCACTGCGAGATATAAAATAATGTTGATAATTTTAAGAAACCTGCGCAAATACTCAATCTTATTGGGACTTATATGTTCGAGTCGTTTGGGGTTGAAACTCTAGGGCCATGGTCCGAGAGCCCACTTAGTTTTTCGAGACATCGCCGAGCGGTTGGTCGACTCTTCACGTGACCAGAGGCCTATTTTTTGGCTTAATAATCAGCATTTATTTATTTAATAATTAGTTAATTTAAACGTACACGATATGTATACATTTATAAGTGCAAAAATTACTTAAAGACTAACACCACATGCACCATATATTTGGATTTAACATTTTATTTACTGCAATTAATTGAGAATAATGGCTGATTTAAAATAATGTAAAAACAAAGCATACATCTAGCAATATAACACACAAATCAAGAATCGAATTAAATTAATAAAAAAATGTGAAAACTTGAAAAAAAATCGGCACTGTGGTAAACAAAGCGTTGATGTCTTTTACTCCACGGTGTCGGTAAATTGCGTTACAGTGTCGCAAAATCATACAAACTGTCACTAAACCATTTAGTCCCATCTCAAAAATGCCCAAAGCGCCTAAAGAAGTTTTAATTTAAAATAAAAAAAATTGCCATGCAACGTGGCAATGCTGCCAGCCTTTTGTGCACTTTTCCTGTTGACAGCAATGCGGACGAATTTTTTTGATGCCCTATGGTTATCTCCCCTCCTTTTTCTTAAACTTGTACATATTATTATGTAAAGCTTGAATCACACAATGCTATACTTTTGCAGCCATACTTATTAGAAATGCTAAGATGGTCTGATTCACACCTACGCAAATACAGGAAACAATAAAACGCGATACCTAGCCCAACTTTTCCTCCTATCTACTAAGAAAAAGATTCAAATAGAAAGCATTCCTAGTTCGAGGATGTGAGACAATGTGCGGATGCCCCGTTCCGGACAGGTGTCCGTACTTCTTGTCACTGGCACATTAACATAACGATCTTGCGGCGAGTTGTGTAATATGCACGCAGGATTCTTTGATTTATCGTTTTGACGGATTCGCTTGTTCTTTATTTTTTTTGGAAACGGTTCTGTTTTTGAACGGTTTCATTATGTTTGTCATCTAGAGACCGGATTATATGCATTTGCGTATTTGCATATGCATTTGCGTATTTGCATATGCATTTGCATATTTAAGCCATCCTCAGCGGTAATAGCATATTTTACCCAAGAAATAGTTATGATGCATGTCGTCGGTATACTCGTATTTACAATATTTTTCCGAATGCAGTGCACTGACCCTGCGTTCCGAAATGCGCTAAAAGTGATAATATCGCGAATCCGACCAAATTTTAAATGATCGAAGACACAATCTCACCACTGAACATTTGGAACAATACTTGATTGTTTACGTTTACAAATTATTTAAATAATTTTAATGTCATGTAATGTAACTGTACCTATTATCGCCTATCAAAGGATAATTTACTAATTTTATGCTGATTTTGAAATAAAACAAAATGAAAACTTGCTTTTTCTCTTTGTTTGGGTTCCTAAAATTTATCATTTAATTTCGCATATTCTGCGAATTTTCGTGCATATTTCAAGCATTTTTCATGCATATTTGCATGCATATAACAAGCTTTTTATGTTGCATACAATTCGGTCTCTAGTCATAACTGTTGAATAGGTGCGTGCGCAGGATATTATGATTTATTGTTTTGACAGATAAGGTCCCTTTGAAGTTTTTGTTTCTGTTTTTTTATGGTGTCGATTAGTAGGTGCCGGTTTGCTTGAAGGGATATAATCATGATATCATAATAATATAGGGTGTGATATGCTTTATGATTTTATACGTTATGAATTGATTATTTTATTTAAAGGTTTCAATTAGTGTCTGACTTCTACCATTTCTGTTTACTAAACGTAATTTTAAACGCAAGCCACAATAAAATCTACTTACCAACACAACTTGACATAATAATTTCACGGTGCATATTGTTGTGTAATCGACGCTCGCGCAGCATGATTTGATTTATTGCTAAAGGGTTTATTTATTGTTGCTCTTTTTCCTTATTAGGGATCCGTAGCCAAATGGTAAAACGTCGAAACTATTATAACTATATCGATGACCATGGGAAAGTTCAGTATACAACTTTTCTGGACACCGCTAAATAACGGTGTAGTGAATTTACGAAAAAATTATTAGGAGTGGAACTCATACACGTAGCCGATGGATAAAAAAAATCAAAGGGGTGAATATTGTTGAATCCCATAATTAAAAAGATTATCCCATACTATTAAACGAGCAATATTTGTATATATACATATATATTTGTAATTACGTTCATGAAAACGGCTCTAACGATTTCGATGAAAATTGCAATACAGGAGTTTGCGGGGGTGAAAAATCGATCTAGCTAGGTCTCATATCTAGGAAAATTCGTTTTCTCTGTATTCACCCATGCAGAGCTCGGTCACCCAAAGTTTAGAACAAGATTAATGACATGACAGCATGGAATTGGTAAGTACCTACTATCATGACAGTATGGAATTAGTATGTACTATCCTATTCTATTAAATGAGCATTCTCTATTTTCACCAGAGCAGAGCTCGTTCGCCCAGGTACTGATGTTTCTAAGTCATCATCATCAGCCTATAATGTTTCCACTGCTGGGACACAGGCCTCCTCTCTGTGAGAGGGAGTGGGCCGTAATCCACCACGCGGGCCCAGTGCGGGTTGGTAGATGTCACATGTCATCGAATTTTCGGTTCTAGTACATGCCGGTTTCCTCACGATGTTTTCCTTCACCATTTTGAGAGCAGTTTCTAAGTGACTGCTATATAAGTCAGTCGTTTTTGATGCAAAAAATGCTATAAAATACAAACAAATAATTTTTTATTTAACAGTCTTTACCGTCGACAAAATCAATACTGTGCATGCATAGCTATTCATTCCAACTGCGGAACCTAACCCTTCCTCTGCGTGGTCCAAAATACACTTGGCCGGTTTATTTTATTCACGTGTGCAATTTTATGTTTGTCCTCTTCAAGGGCTTAAGGGTCCACTATCGTACACACACACGGTTCAAAAGACGTGTTGTGTAATCGGCGCGTGCGCAGGATTCATTGATTTATTGCTGCGACGGATTTGTACGTAGGTTTTTTATTTGTTTTTAATAATGTGCTTGATGTGGAGTAAGTTTTGAGGAAGGTACCTTACCTTTTATTGCGTTTGTGAAGCTAGTGTGATTGTCAACAATAGTTTCAATCATAGCAGGTAAGTATAATTGTTTAATTTGCAATGAGATTTTATTTCTTACTAGCTTTTTCCCGTGACTTCGTCCGTGTGAAAATTCGGCCCCCGACCCCCCCTGTCGCATCCCATCGCTCGCCTGCGCTTAATTACTTTTTTTTCACTTAGCGTTCTTACTGAATTTTTTCTTTCTACTCGGCTCCTAAGAGTTGTAGCGTAATGTTACATAGTCTATAACCTTCCTCGACAATTGGGCTATCGAAAGCAAACAGTTTTTTTCAAATCCGACTGGTAGTTCCGGAGATTACCCCCTAAATACAAACTTACTAACAAACATACAAACAAACAAATTTTACCTGTTTATAATATTAGTAAAGACTATCCCAACAGACGTCCAGTCCATACAATGGTTCATAAAAAAAAAACTCCTATAGAAAAAAGGACGTTCAGTTTTTCCCGAGTTTAAAAAAAATCCGGGACATTTTTCCTGTTTGTCTTTAAAACCAAAATCGGACTATTAGAAACAATATAATGTAAAAATACCCAAATCGGTTCAGCCGTTCTTAAGTGATGCGCTTACTAACAAACAGCATTACGTTTTTACATAGATATTGGGTGAGTGTCCGAGAAATTGAGGGTCGTGTTATCACAAGTACAATATTATATAGATACATGTGCCCGCCGTAATTTTTCTGAATATTCATGAAAAATGATCGAAAAATAACGGCACATGCCTATGGGCGACATTGTATATACTAGGCTGATCAAAAAATAATGTTAATCACATAGTTACAAAGATTTTTTTCCAGACAGTTAATTAGCTTTTATGTAGACATGACAGACTCTGAAAATAAAATCGTTTTCATCTATCAGCTTTAGTTTTTGAGATGTGTGATTTTTTAGAAAAACACAAAAAATTAATACCACAAAAAATATTTAGTTTTTGGAAGCCGCCAAAAATGATTTTTTTTAATGATTTTCTTGCATGTGATATTTGTGGTAGGTCTCGTTTCAAACTCCAGCAATAATCTGCCATCATATGCACATCCCAGCTGCCCTTATGCGAATTTCTTAATGGAATCTTTCTCCTTGTCACATAAAATACCAAAAAGCTGTCTACGAAAAATAAAAGCTGATGGATAGAAACGGCTGGTAGATTTATATTTACTGTATCAAAAGATGAAGGAAAAGTGAAAAAAAATTCCGGAAATTTTTATAAGTAAAATTTTGTAACTATGTGTAATAATCGGTTCATATTTTCTATACTAATAATAAAGCTGAAGAGTTTTTTATGTATGTTTTAGTCGGATTTAAAAAAATCTTTTTGCATTTCATAGCCCAATTCTTGAGGATGCTACAAGCTGTTTAACATCACGCTAGAACCCATAGTCGCCGAGCAAAAAGAAAATATAACCGATTTACATTACTTTTTGATCAGCCCAGTTTTTACGCCTTGAAAAATCATCCCTATTCTAATAAATATCCTTTTCTTCCTATCCGCAATACCCACGAATGATAATAGTATTTAAACCAAAATGTTTTGATTTCAATTTAATTTCATTGACATAAATGTAATAACAGTCGATTGAGATACTAAAGTAGGGTGGCGGATCGTATTAAAAGCTTTACGCAATCATCGCACGCGCAGGATGTATTGATATATTGCTTTGAAAACAGGAGCCGTGCTGTTTTATTCATATTTTTTCTTGAAACGAGAATTATTGAGAATCGAGTATGAGAAAGTTATTGCTCTACGATTTTGAGAATCTGAGTTTTTCAATGAAAAGCTTTTTATGAGAAATTGTTTTTATTTATCTTTAAGAATAAGTAAAATTTATAGACAAGGAACGGAAAAAATAGGCTCAAAATCACCTGCTTACTCAATGAGGAAAATGATCGAGGAAGTAAATTTAATTAAATTAGGTAAAATTAATTAATTACGCATGAGGAAGAAAATGTTCCATTAAGTTTGTCTATAATTGTGAAGTCACCACGGTAAATTACTTCCTCAAACCCCTTAATATACTATTCTCCACTTTTTTTGTCGCCTTAAACTAAACAAATAACCTTATTACATCATAATTGAATCAAACAAAATAAATTGCTCACAAAACAAAAAAGAAATCCTAAGGAAGTGTCTTTCCGTCCGTCCGCGGCATGTTAACATGCACTAGAGCACCCGACGCACAGCACCGCACTGCGCATGCGCGGCCCTTTCATCTCACCTGGGAGTCCTTTTTATACCTCATTCCTTTTTCAAACCTCAAAGTGATTAGACGTTTTTTTTTTTCAATCGTTAAATATGATTGTGGGAAACGACCGGCCAGTGTTATTAATTCGATTGAACTTTGTATCGATTGTTTGTTTTCAATGATCGATTGGCGTAATAGCGAATTGTTATGATTAATCGATGCGGTTGAGTTCATTTGATTGGGTGTATTTGTCATATTTTTGAGGTTGTATGACGTGCTGGCAACTTGGCATTTAAGGTTCTGGGTAATTTGTAATGCCAATGTCAATGTTGATGCTGACATGAATTCGACCTTCTATAAAACATAGATCCGGTATTCGCAGATTTATGATCGGGTATCTGTAGATGTAGGTACAGTATTTATATTTTCTTGATGTCCCTCGGGAATCATCGCATTTCCGAATACAAACGAATGCTAATTTCCATGTCTATCAATTATTAGATTTATCTTGTACAATAATTTGAATTCAGAACTAAGTACTTTATTGTTGTTTTGTTTTGATTTTCGTGTGAACTATACAGAGCTGTAAAACTATTTTCCTATCTGTCGTGCCTGCGACTTTAGCAGCTTTCCTACTATTTTTAAATAAATTACATTAAGTTAAAAGAGTATTAACAACTCTATATAATGTGGTGGGTAATCCACCACGCGGGCCCAGTGCGGGTTGGTAGATGTCACATGTCTTCGAATTTTTGGTTCTAGAACATGCCGGTTTCCTCACGATGTTTTCCTTCACCGTTTTGAGAGCAGTGGTGATGAAATAATTTACACAAAGTAAAGCGCCTGTCTGGGTTCGAACCTACGACCTTCAACTCGTAAGTCGCGGCCGTTACCACTGGGCCACCACTGCTCTTACGTGTGCATCGTATGTGCATCGAAATATTGTAGTTGTGATTAATGTTATTTTCAAAAGTAATATACTAAAAAAAAAAATTGTCATGTCGGTAACGTTTTGCTATTAAAAAGTTTTTGAACTTTTTATGCTCATTTCGTTGCATTGCACCCGACACGCGGAAGTAAAGTTGCAACACAGCTGTGGTGTTTTTCGGTTAATATTCGTTATAAATTAGGGTTTGTTGTTATTTTCATAACTTTAAGTAGGGTTTGTTAATTTTCATAACTTTAAGTAATGCGTAACTAACTTTATTCTGTACAAGTATATATAGGGAGAGCTTATTGGGCATAAAAAATTCGTCCACATCGCTGTCAATGGGAAAAGTGCATAAAAGGGTGACAGCATTGCCACGTTGGAAGGCAGTGCTGATTCCTTATTCTTATCTCTTTAAACCAAATATTTTTCTCCAACCAAAATTAATACAGGGTAAGTTTTTATCCAGTGCGCAAACTTTAACACGTGACTTTACTCATCATTATGAACAACTTTTACTATGAGACCAAACCTGAAATCGCGAAAAAAAATCAGCTGTTCCCTAAGTCACGTGTTAAAGTTTGCGCACTCTGGTTAAAAACTTACCCTGTATAATATTATTTTATTAATTAATTAGTTATAAGTTATTATTTACGTATGGTTCATTTTAATATTTAATGAATTAGTAGGTAGGTAGACCGAAATTCAAAGAGGACACATAGTAAAGTAGGTACCTACATCTCATTTTATTTGTAACTCCAAGATGACCTCATCAAAACTTCCGGAGATGAGACCCTATTTTTTTAAATATATCAAATCAAGAATGTATCTGTAAAATCGTTTACACGTCTGGCCACAAAAAGCGGCATTCCTTACATACTGAGCCGTGTAACGACGTGAACGCTTCACGCTGAATTCTGTAAGTCGACCGTTTAAATTCTTCCGTAATACATTAGTGGACATCTGGTGTTGTACGGCTGTGGATGCTAATGTGGTGTGATAATCTTGGTCGGCAGTGTAATATTTCTCGTGCAAATATTCTTAGTACTGTGAGAAACTTTGTTCTCCGGCTTGAACTTTGTTCGTTGAACAGTTAATTTTGTGAAGGAAAATACCTAATAGTGTTTAGGAATGCGAATAATTCTCTCCATTGGTGTTATAAAGAAAATGTTTAAAGAGGATGGATAGCGACACCCTCTTATCTGCCCTAACAATAGTTATTTCGGTTATAATTTCTGTCGGGCAGACAGGTAGGATATAGGTATGACTTACATAATCACTTTGTTCTGAAGATTGTTAGGATGCCAGTTTCAATAAAAGTTGTAGAAAACAATCATGCCTTCTGAAAGTTTATTGTCAATCGTCGTAATGATGTTAATTATTTACAGAAAAAAAATTGCGTTCATTTTTCTAACTTAACTTTACGTAATTATTTTACTGGCTCATGAGGCACACATGCGACAAAGTTATTATGCGCAAAATTCTACAAAAAAATAAACAAACATTCAATTCCCAATCAATGCTTTTTTCATACGAACGAATAAAGAAATATTAATAAGAAAACGTCGATTTTCTTAACGGTCATGATTTCACGGAAATATTTCAGTGCAAAAAAAATATTTTTATTTACTCGTAGAAGTGTCATGTCTCTCTGTTTTTTTAGTTCACAGTCATTTATTTACGCAACACATTTGTGTCTAAAAATCAAATAATTCTGAAAACAAATAAGGAACACTTTAACTTGTTTTTAACAAGTTTTCGTAAATTAAGTGCGTGCTTGTGTTCAATTATTTTTGTTTTCCGATTCATTTTTATCACATTGTTATAGTATGCGCGTGTTCTGAGCATGAAATTAGAAGGTCGATGTGTGTGGCTCGACTTGTAACCTTATAAGGCACTAAATTGTAAGTGAGGTGGGGAAGTATTATAATTCATTTGCGAGGTTGTGGATTCAAATCCGGGCAACTATTAATGGGACTTTTCCAATTAATATTTACTTTATAAGTTTATTTAAGAGGGCACCCAATAGTCCACTAGCACTACTACACTACTCAGAAGGAATTATGAATAAAGGCTAGTAAGGACCTTCGGTAAGTGTGTCTAAAATTTTCTAATACCTTTTGTAAAGTTTCATATTGAGACACGAAGCAACAAAATACGATCTAAAAGTATGTGGCCGCTTTTCTTAAGATCGAATTTTGTTGCTTAATTCGTGTCTCAATATGAAACTTTATAAAAAATAACTGCATCATACATACATACATACATAAACTCACGCCTTCTTTCCATGGGAGTAGGCAGAAACTACAGAACGCCACCTGCTATGATCCTTACATACTCCTTTTGCCTCGTTTACGTTCATACATCTGGTCATACACGCACGCCGGCTGCGAGTACTACGCATCTGGCCTTTCTGAAGAACATCACCAGTAAGGTCAGTATATGTCCTCCTAGGGCGTCCCCGACCGGCCTTTCCCTTTACATCAGCCTTGTAAATACATTTTGTTAGTCGCCTTTCATTCATCCTCTCAACATGCCCAAACCATCTCAGCATACCCTTTTCAATTTTTGTCACTACATCTTCTTTTAAATCATACCGCTGTCTTATCACATCATTTGTCAGCCTATCATTCATAACTGCATCAATTCAATGTAAAGCTTTGATTTGCTTAAGAAAGCGGACAACGGTCACACAATTACTGCTGTCCAAATACCTACAGAGCGATTTTGACAAGTTAATGTCAAATACAAGTAAAAATGACGGATTTTTATGATGGCCGTTGTATTAGACGACGGAACCACTTTCCTTGAAAACCGTAGGTTCAGTTGCAAAAGGCCATGTCAGCATAGAATACTTAGCAAAATCAGCCTATAATGTTCCCACTGTTGGGACACAGGCCTCCTCTCTTTGAGAGGGAATGGACTACAATATGTAACCGTTTCGATCCGAAAGGAGCACATAGGTACTGCAATAACATTACCAAAAAGTAATCAAAAATCTTATTATTATTGACAGGCGCTTTACTTTTTGTAAATTATTTCATCACCACTGCTCTCAAAACGGTGAAGGAAAACATCGTGAGGAAACCGGCATGTCCTAGAACTGAAAATTCGAAGATATGTAACATCTACCAACCCGCACTGGGCCCGCGTGGTGGATTACGGCCCACTCCCTCTCACAAAGAGGAGACCTGTGTCCCAGCAGTGGGAACATTTATAGGCTGATGATGATGATGATGATTATTGAAAATAAAAAGGTATTGCTATTTAACACTCACATTTTTAGTATCAAAATTACCTCAAATCCATTAAAAATTAGCAAGTTTTCTACGGGGGTCATAAGTTATGACCTGTAGACACCCGCTAAACGACGGCCGCCCGCGCCCCATGTACTAACCCGGTAATAAGCCTCATTGAAAAAAAAAGCGGCGATTTTTTTTTTGTAATTTACCACATTAATAGAATCTCAGTACGATACTAACAACACCATCATGGATTGGATAGGGTTTATTCTACATGTTGTATAATCTACATCGCGGGCCCATTGCGGATAGGTTTCGAATTTTTGTTCTACACACACACATGCCGGTTTCCACACGATGTTTTCCTTCACCGTTTTGAGAGCAGTGGTGATGAAATTATTTACACAAAGTCCTGCCTGCCTGAGTTCGAAACCACTACTCTCTAGAATACTTCGGACATCATATTTTTAACCTGCAGTGCCATAAAAGGTGAAGATTAAAGAAACTAATGTGATGACACTAATCTGTCTTTTGTAATGACTAAGACATTAAGTACCTACCTATTACCGACGACCATTTATTGTAGCGGTTGGTGGGAACTTTGAGTCAGCACTGGACTTTAAAAATTTGTTGAAGTGGTAGAGATTGAGTATCTAGCAGACGAGCAGAGGTTTGAACAAACAAAAACTTTCAGGCCACTCAAGGTAATAGTTTCGGTTTTCAGCAAAATGTTCTATTATTTGAGTTAAAGAGGGAACTTAACTGGCAAAATATGGGTGTACTATAGTGTGATTCTTTATAAAGTGCACATATCAAAATGAGGGAATCTATGCTTACCTAATTTTATAGAGGGAAAAAATACTTAAAAATCTGAATAAAAAAAAAACAAATTCAGTTTGGCTTCTATTTGAGAAATTTAACGATTATTGTAAAAAAAACTGAAAAAATAATAATACAGATTTTTGCTAAAAAACCCATGTTTATTTTCAATTGAGGGTAGTTTTTTCAACAATTTTCATTTTATGAGGACGCCTAATTACTTCCAATCACTATGGAGTTTGTTTCAGCTCGATAGATTATTTAGTTTAAAAGTTACATCGTTTTGTTACATTTTTTTTAAATATAAAAAATATATTTAGGTTTTTTAAATATTTTTTCTGTCGATAAAATTAAGCATAGATGGGCCCTCATTTCGATATGTGTACATTATAAAGACTCACACTGTATAGGTATACCTTTGCTTAACCCTTCGAGAAATGCAGTCTTGATGTTACGTTATGTAAAAGAGGGAATTAAAAATAAACTCGTGTTTTATTTTATTTTATTCAAAAGGAACAACGAACAGCTACAATATCTTTATATTAATAATTCTTCCGTAAGTGTGTTTGTAACCTAACTCCTCCTAAACAGTTGGACCAATTTGGATGAAATTTTGTGTGTATATTTGAGCGGGTAAAAATACAATTGGACCCGGTAGGTGGCGCTGTTCGGACAGGATAATGTCTGTCGGGTCCGCTAGTACATACAGTATAGAAAATGAAATACTCACAACATTTTGAACCTATGCCCGTTTGCGAGTTACAAGATACTTTTAGGGGTGAGGCAAGGTATTACAAGTGGACTACAAGTAATTTTCTTCATTCATAAGGCAATTTGTCAAGCTTTATTTTCTTATTCAATGTGGTGGCAGAAATATATAGTTTTATTTTTATACTCACAGTTCCTTTGGGTTTTTCCTAATTTGCTTTTTTCCTAATCAGTATTGAGGCGAACAAAACAAAAAATAAAGGATTCAAATCGGTCGAGCCATTTTTGAGGTTTTGCGAGACTAATGCTCGGCAATTGATTTTTATATATACTACAGTGACACCTGGGTAACTGGGTTAGCGAGAAAACTCTATAAATAAGAGTTATTGCCAGGTCCCGTCATTTTAACCGTCTAAAACCTCTATAAGTGAGTAAGCCTCTATAAAAGAAAGTCATTTTACACTCTTGGACCTCTATAATTGAGGCTGTTCTTGCCTGTACCTCTATAAACAACAGTCGAGTGTAATTTAAAATCTACTATTTATGACTCATTCTTAAATTTAGTGGTAATAACATTGTATTTTTTCCTCTCTACCTTTCCCAACCAGCCTCAACCTCTATAAGTGAGACAGGCTACTCCTGTACCTCTATAAGCGACAGTCGAGTGTAATTTAAAATCTGCTATTTATGACTCATTCTTAAATTTAGTGGTAATAACATTGTATTTTTTCCTCTCTACCTTTCCCAACCAACCGCAACCTCTATAAGTGAGACAGGCTACTCCTGTACCTCTATAAGCGACACTCGAGTGTAATTTAACATCTGCTATTTATAACTCATTCTTAAATTTAGTGGTAATAACATTGTATTTTTTCCTCTCTACCTTTCCCAACCAACCGCAACCTCTATAAGTGAGACAGGCTACTCCTGTACCTCTATAAGCGACAGTCGAGTGTAATTTAAAATCTGCTATTTATGACTCATTCTTAAATTTCGTGGATTTTTTTTTTTTTCCTTCTCTACCTTTCCCTACTAACCTCAACATCTATAAGTGAGAAAGACCGCAAGTACCTCTATAAGCTAGAATCTCGAGTTAATGAGAAACCTCCATTAGCGAAAAAGAGATCGCGGTCCCTTGAACTCTCGCTTATCCAGGTTTGACTGTATATAGATGGAAGATAGACAATTGATTTTTATATACAACAGTTAAAAAAAACCTGTTCGATTCGTGAAGGTGTTGTTAAGTATCGTACTGAGAGTCTGTTTATGTGGTAGACATCAGAAAAAAAATACTTCGTATATTTTTGAGTGGGGTGTTTTACCGGGTTAATTACCTACATGGGGTGCGGGCAGCCATCGTTTAGCGGGTCTCTACAAGTCATAACTTATGTATGACCCCTGTTGAAAATTTGCAAAATTTTTTATAGAAGTGGAGTGCCTTTTTCGGATTGGACAAGTTTTTTTTATTGTATTTAAATAGATGAAATTAAATTATAAATCGATCAAAATAGGAAAGTAACAACGTTTTTTGTGCATGCTTTTCTGAATATTAAAGCACGTGCTTGACACCACGAAATCCGTCATATACTACTAAAAATATACTCACATATTAAAAGGTAGATCACGATCTCTTACTACGTAATATTTAGAATTAAATATATTACCATACAAGGTTACAGATCTGTCGCATTACCTAACTATAGGCCGTACAACTGGCAGCTAAATTCGTACGTATATGCAAATTTATTCACGCTGTAAACACCTTTAATGTAAAAGGTTTAATGGCGATAATAGTATGAAGATTTTCAGAAGTTGTGTGAAACAATAGTTGACGAAAAATGATTAGCACGTTTTTGTAACAGAAGAATCTTCTGCATTTGTGTTCGCTGAAGCATTTTGCTACGGTAATTTTGCTATTTTAGGCCTGAATTTTTTTTTTTTATGATGAAAATTATTGAATATTTTTTAAACGCTAATATTTATACAATTTAGTAGAGTTAAATTGGAATAACCGTAATATGTTAATAATATAATATAATATTAAGAAATTAAATAGATAATTTAAAAGATGTTAATTCGGCCTTAAATCTATGTAAAAGTACGAAAAGAAAAATAATGAAATATTTTTGTTTGTAATATTGGTCTATAAAAAAGCTCTAATAGGTATTTTTAACTTTTATTATTTTGTAATCCTTCAATGTTTTATAAAACTACTATTTAATTTTACTGAGGTTTTGTACTAAACCTTGTAATAATTTATTGATATAATTAATATTGAAGTAAAAAAATCCTCTAATAAAAATAAATAAAATCTTACCTTAAAAACATCTTGATTGATTGCTTAAAAATAAACGTCTCCAAAACAAAACTACATAAACACCTCGAAGCACAATTAATTAATTCATTTTAAATTATAATAAAAAAATAAAGGAAACACGACCACACAGCTCGAACGTTGAAGTCCTAATGATAACTTAATAAAAACAACCCTTCACACTTTACTTCACAAAATTAATGTTAACTGTGACAATAAAAATAACGATAAACTGCACGTGTCCGGCATTATTCAACAACCGTACAATAGCACACGAATTTTCATAAAGCACTAATAAAAAACTATTATAATTTAAAACTAATGTTAGCGCGTCAATTTATGCGTGAGCTTTTTATTAGAATGAGATTAAGGCTCGATGCTGAAGCTCCGATACTTCCGTGCGCCGGCGCACCGGGAGAACGACTATAAAAAGCAACTAAGCCTCTCTTTCCCGCGAGCCTTATTTTTCTTTTTTACGTTGAAAAAACATGCGCGGGCGCCTAACGAATCCCTACGCGTGGTGGGGACTGCTCCAATTTCAAATTTTCAAGACACTTTAGTCTTGTCATTTTCAAAATGTAACTGTGTTGTAATTAAGAAAAAATATTCTTTTGAAGGTATTATTTCGAGCGCAGCAAAAGGCAAGTGCGAGGGAGACAGATGTATATTTGTGAGGCTCGTTTTTCCAGCATCGCTCGTTGTTCCGCGCGAAAGAAATGGAAAGAGTCGTTCGTTACTTACATCGCTTTAGATTAATGAGTTCGAGGGAGATGTAGGTAATGGCGGGGTAATTACTGTTGTTTCGCGTAAACGAGACGAAACTATAATGATTGGACGCAATGACAGTTATTGATATTGTCGTAATAAGCGTCGATTTGTGGCTGGGAGATTTGCCGTGTAGGTGGGGTGCGCAGGCGCATCTAGATCGCTAATGTTAATTACAGTTTAATGACGACGTTGGGATTCGCTTGTTTTTATGGTGGTATATGGTGTTTTAATTCGCTCGTGTGTGGGTTGTAGTTAGCAAGTGCTTGCTATATTTAGAAACTGTGTACTATTTACTGTATAAATTCATTAAGCGCTACTTAGTTAGTCGAAGTTAATTTTATGTTAACGTTTATTAATTGGTGTCATGTTTAGTTTCAGGTTGTATTTGGTTATGGTTTGAATTATTTAATTTATAGCTGTTCAGTGTTTTTAATAGCTATAAATTTATTATTATTTATTAACGTAGATAACATAACTTCTAAACCAGAAGAAGAAGTGTTTAAGTTTCTACATAAAAAAAATCTGTACATTTCAGAGTGTTTATTATTATGGCGGACCTAGATGGTTCCGTTTGTTTCAAGAAGAAGAAAAAACCACTAGGATCGAAACTGATTTTTTATGAGAATTTTTTAAATTGAAATAACGAAGTAGTCTACTTAGAGCACCCGTCCGAATAGCACTTGCGACTCAGCAGCCCACTGCTGGGATGTCTTTGTTTTAGGTACAGGACGTTATTAAATGAAAGATTTCGATAAAACAATTTTCGTATGTACGTAAGTATGTGGAATTAATAAACATTCTAGTGATTTTTATCGTTACCTTTCATTTAATAACGTCCTGTAAAACAAATACATCCCAGCATTAGGCTGCTGAGTCGCAGGTGCTATTCGGACGGGTGCTCTAAGTGGACTACTTCGAAATAACTGCTTCAAAACTCAGATCAAATAAAAACCAAGACAGCGCTGTCAACAGTGACGTGAGGCCAGTTTCGTAAACATGTATGCACTTAGTGAGGTGTAGTTTGATTGTAGTGTAATTATAAATGGTTGTAAAAGTGTGCGTGTGAGCGTGTATGCACAGAGCGGAGGTGTAGTTTTGGCATGCTTCACTGTATTGTTCGCAGCGCTCTGTCTTGGTTTTTTATTTGGTCTGAGCTTCAAAATAGGAAAATGGGATTGTAATGAAAATTACTTATTGCTTAACCATACAATATTCTTGATACCTCATTAAAAATCTACGAATAACCAAAATCATAATACATATTTTTGTGGTTTACCTTCGACCAACATTCCACCTGCCTCAAAAAATCTCACAATTAAAACCTCACAGTCTTTACATCAGTGGTTAAACTAAAACGAAAATTTGAAGATGAGTGGTCGCCCGCGGGCGGCGGGTTACGCAGATAACCGCAATCTTAACATCGACACGTTAATGTGGGAAAGGAACGGTTAAAAATAAAACAATTGGGAGTAATTAAATTGTTTACGCTGATTTGTGAGATGTTGAGTGATTCATTCTTGATTTGGAAGTTTAGAGGCATGAGGAACAGGGTGTAAATCTCACTCATCCTCTATAGAAAAGGGAGGATCCTCCGACCAGACGGGTGTCGTGTCTGGCGGGCAACACTGCCCAACGATTGATGTCGGAAAGTTATATTGTATATGTTGAATGCGCGGTAAATATTGCTTGCGTGATGCAGGATTTGTTTGACGTCCGAATTTTATGTGACGTCTGAATGTAGATGGCGCCACAGAAGTAACAATGTTAATAATATTGTAAATTGGTTTTGATTTATGGGGCTTGTGGCTAAATAATAATAGCTGCACGGGTTGAGTGAAGGTTAAACTACGCTTTTCGAGGTCGACCCGTGGATGGGTGACCATCCATAACAAACGAGACCACTCTGTGCCTCGGAAAGCACGGTTAAGCCGTTAGCTCCGGCTGTCATTTGTAGATCTTTGACAGTCGTTACGGGTCGTCAGAAGTCCGATAGTATGACAACTAGTCTTACCAAGGGGTATCATATTACCCAGTAACTGGGTTGTAGAGGTCGTTTCATGCAATAAACTCGTATTCGGCTGCATCCGGTTAGACTGGAAGCCGACCCCAACATGGTTAGGAAAAGGCTAGACAGATGATGATGGTTTTGATTTATTCCAAGCCGCCAGTGCTTAGAATTTTAAACTTTTTTGTAGGTTAACAAGCTGACTGTCGACTTTTTATAAACTGCAAAATTAATCGGTTTTCCCGATGCATTGCCAAAACATGAGAATCTACTTAAACTTCAGAACTTCTACTGAAATTAAATGAAATTGTTTATTCTGTAAATAGGATATCGGAATCACATTTACACGTCATACAAAAAAAAAATAAGCTAGATGAGTTCGGCGTTTCCTATCTGACTACTCTGAGAAGAAAGGCCGAAAAAAACTCAGAGATCGCAGTCTCTTTTAAAGTCCAGACATAATCTTGGTCAGGCCATATGAGAACCATGTAGATTAGTGTCTGAAATGGTCTTTTAAGGAAAGAACCACACTTTATTTAGTGGACCTGTCCAGTCAGTGCAAGCATTTGTCAGTAATCGTGGAGCTCAACTCGACGAACAATACCAAAGACAGGATATTTGCATAAACTACTCAAACTGCCAGACCATCACTAAAACTAGCAGAGAAATAAAAATAATATCCACATAATCCTCACATTCAAAATAATTATAATACTTTACAAAGCAATCATGTCATTTTTAATATAATTTTCAACAATGTAAATGTGTATATTATAAAACTGGTATATGTTGATTTTATACAATTATTAAAATGTCAAGTTTTATGGTTTTATCACAAGGCTTAGCAGAGCTACTAGGTACTGAGCCAGTTTCAGGTACTTATCTGTACGACGTTTAAAAAAGTTATCACTACTTTCATTTTTAGAAAGTATGATTGTGACATAATGTATTGTCGAAACATGAGAGATGTGACACTTATGTCCGTTTCCACTAACACCAGACGACACCTAAATGTTTGCACGCTGTTAGATTTCAACGCTCGGCTAAGTGCCGAAAGTTCAGCAGCGCGCTTTTATTAAGCAGTTATTTAGGTGTCGCCTAGTGTTCGACAAATAGGCATTGATGATGTTATTCTAAACAGTTGCTGCAGAATGATTTTTCTACTGTCTTTTCCGCTATTCTGTAATTTTAGCTGTTCTGTTATTTTGCTTACAGATAAACTTTTAATATTGTGTTTACATTGTAATTCATAATAGTCATAATATAACATCGCCTTGGATATGTATGTAAAGATGTTATAATTTTGGTTTTTTTTTTTTTTGTAAGCCGTGGCACTCCGGGATTCGCCGACAGAAATGAAAACTTGAACAAGATCGCCTTAGTAGAAGAAAAATATCTTGTATAGGACATTGGTCCGTAACCTTATCTAAATAAAGAACACAATCATGTTTACAAAAAAAAAACTTCCAAAACCTTTAAAGTAAAACTACTTGCACAGAACATTGATCCGTAACGTAATATAAACAAAGAGCACAATCGCGTTTACAAAAATGAGGTGTCGGTAACGGTATCGCGAGTTCAATTGTTTTTTCCCATCTAAAAAATGCCCAACGCGCCTGAAGAAATCATAATTCTCATTTTTACTAAGTTTGATTTTCAATTTCTGGCAAAATCTTGATTACGATATTGTGATGTAGATATTTTGTGTTTACCTAAGTACGCACTATATTATACACTTCATAGACATTTTATTTGTTTAATACATTATTTTGAGTTTCAACTTCAAAGTTATTAAGTTAGGTTTAATAATAACTTTAGTGGAATATTTTGGAGAGTCCGTAGTTGGAATTTTGTTTTCTTTATTTACCTTCCTACTTTTATGTTTCTTACACCAACCATATATTAAAGTCATCATCATCATCATCAAAGACACCGACTTCCGAAATTTAAGTTATTTTTCACTTTGTAGTGGTTTTTTGGAAGTCGGTGGTGTTTGGGAAGTCGGATGTTTTTTTGTAAAAAAGTTTGGTTGTGAAAAATCGTATTATTAACCGTCGTAAGTTAGGTAAAACTTGTTTTCGTAAAACAACTAAGTAAGCAAGTAAGTATCTCCGTAACCAGAAGGTTCCCTGGTATGGTCTAGTACAAAAAAATTGATCTCAATGACGGGAAGAACAAGCGACTCACGGCTTAATTTCGCGTCTTTTTACACCCTTTATGGACTTAAATGTATGGTATGCTGTAGTACAGTACATGAATGGGGAAGTAAGTGCACTAATCTAAGTCATCATCAGCGTCATTTAAGCCGAAAGACGTCCAATGCTGGACATAGGCCTCCCAAGCACCGCCACTTCGACCGATTCTGTGCTTTCCGCATCCAGCGGATTCCTGCGGCCTTCACAAGGTCATCGGTCCATCTTGTAGGAGGCCTTCCAACGCTACGTCTTCCGGTACGTGGTCGCCACTTCAGAACCTTTCGACCCCATCGGCTATCTGTTCTGCAAGCAATGTGCCCTGCGCATTGCCACTTAAGTTTGGCAATTCTTCTTGTATTAAAGTACCTAGACAATAATTTTATCATTGCTATATTTTCAGTGATTCCATAACGGCAAGACAGGAAACCTAATATGGCAGCTGATTTAGGCTGCAGCTTGTGGGCTTAGTGGACTGTAGATTTCTTAACCATTTTCTATTTTGTTAAGTACCCGGTACTTGTTGAAAGATCTACACTGTCCTCCCATACCTATTAACACTGTTATTTGAAAGTATTGTAAAAGCCAATTAATTTTAAAAGAGTAACCGTGGAGTTTCTAGCCGGCTCTTCTCTATAAGAAACGACCAATTGGAACCGTGTGCCTAGCTGCTGACGTTTCATAAGTGCCCTTGTAGGTTTATGTGAAATAAAATATTTCGAATTTGAATTTGCTTTTGTTCGTTTGATGAACTTCTGTGTTTTCCTGAACCTGAAATTCAAGACTGAAAAGTTTTTGGGGTCATTGCTTCTCTACTGACATACAAAATGGTTTTATTATGGGCTGGACTTTCGGAGGTGAAGCTCATAAATCAGAAATGTTTTGAACTTTAACTTTAAATCACAAAAGATAAAAATCCCTCTTTTAAAATTGGTTAAACTAACTAAAAGGTTTTGTTCAGCTACCAGTTTTGGGTTTAACTGTAATGTTAACAAACCGTTTGACGTTGAGCGGCACATCAAAGGTGATAAACGCCGTGATTGGAGGGACAGGTGGTGATTTATGAACAATATTCGGCTGCCACCTGTTTGAGAATTAATTATGAATCACAATAGGTATTGAATATGAGCCTAGTACAGTATGTTATATACAGATCAGTGGTGGCCCAGTGGTAACGGCTGCGACTTACGAGTTGTAGGTCGTAGGTTCGAACCCAGACAGGCGCTTTACTTTGTGTAAATTATTTCATCACCACTGCTCTCAAAACGTTGAAGGAAAACATCGTGAGGAAACCGGCATGTCCTAGAACCAAAAAATTCGAAGAATGTGACTTCTACCAATCCGCACTGGGCCCGCGTGGTGGATTACGGCCCACTCCCTCTCACAGAGAGGAGGCTTGTGTCCCAGCAGTGGGAACATTTATAGGCTGATGATGATGATGATGATGATGACAGTATATTAATTTAAGCTAGTATGTATTCATATACATGTAGGTTCCCTTTCAAACACATCTCTACCACCCTAGATTAATCTTCAAATCTATTTTTAAGCTTGAAAGGTTTTTCGCAGCATTGCAACTTGTGTCGCACGAAGATAAATATATTGCTCTTACATACAACTTTAAGTAGCCCTTTACTAATAGAAAATTAACTGTATGCAGCTAACATACGGTTAATTTCCTATCAGTAAAGGACTGTTTCCTTTTGGTTTTGCCATGTCAATCAAAAGACAAACTTCTCAATTCAAAGAAGTCTCCTAATTCATACGCTATAATAATAGGGCGGCACATTAGTTAACGTCCGGCGCGTTCGGCGGCCGGCAGTCGAGTGACACTGTGTCATTAGCGCGCGACTCACGCGCAGGCTAAACTGCGCCACGTGCTGCGTCTGCGCCGACAAACGGAGTGCGCACCCTTCCTACACGTACAGGCTGTTTTTTTGAAAGTGTTTGAGTTGACTTTTTTTCGAGGAATGCGAGAGAAGCTGGAGAACACATATTGACTTTTGGAGTAAAGCTTTGCAACAATAGTTATAAAAAAGAACCTATTTACTAGTATCTTATGTTTGCCTACAGTTTCTTGATACCAAGATTTCATACAGAATTTTCAGGAGTAGAATACATGAGAATATTTTTGATGTTGAAAGCCTTTTCATGATACCTTCACAGAGCTTTTCACATTCTAATCTGAGGAGAATTTGCAAGACTAAGCTTATATTTTCAGGCTCATAGCTTGAAACACTACACCTAGCAGCCTCTTTAATGTTGATAAAGAAAACTAAAATTATCTTCGAATTAGTTAATGAGCACTTTCTGAAACACGCTGTATCCATATCAGAATGACGACGTACTTAATAAAAACAGCAGGGAGGTCTGTGCAAAGGAGCCGGCATGACCACCAAAATCACGTAGCGCACCATCAGCCACCCTAATGTAAACAATGGACAAAGGACCCGACGCTGTTATTAGGATACATGATAACTATCATAGTTGTTGAGTACAGTTGGAGGGATTTCTGGGTGGAAAATTGTAACAGAAGGTTATTCTGCATCTTTTTTTTAATTCAACGTACTTTATTTCTACTGAGAGCAGTCGTGGCCCAGTGGTAATGGCCGCGACTTACGAGTTGTAAGGTCGTAGGTTCGAACCCAGACAGGCGCTATACTTTGTGTAAATTATTTCATCATCACTGCTCTCAAAACGGTGAAGGAAAACATCGTGAGGAAACCGGCATGTCCTAGAACCGAAAATTCGAAGACATGTGACATCTACCAACCCGCACTGGGCCCGCGTGGTGGATTACGGCCCACTCCCTCTCACAGAGAAGAGGTCTGTGTCCCAGCAGTGGGAACATTTATAGGCTGATGATGATGATGATGACTTTATTTCTTATAAAATCAAGTCAATAAAATCAATCTTTATTAATCAACCTTTTAGAATCAAGTTATAATTTGTTTAATATTTTGACGTGTACGTCTTTCGGCATCGTTCTCACATGTATAGTTTCAACTTGAATAATGTGATCAATATTTTGATTTAAAAGAGTGTCCGTTGAGTTTCTTGCTCGTTCTGCTGCATAAGTTCCGTTCCAACTACGCTTTGGAATCGGCAACTAGCTTTAGAATTAGAAATTAGCACTCAGTCTTATAATTATATTTTCCATATGTCCCATGGGTTGAGCATCACAACATATACCTACACATATACATACCCACTTTTAACACCAACTTCAAACATAAATTTTCAATTTCAGAAATATTATTCCTTTTTGTGCAAAGCAACATGTTTAATTTTTTAAATATTATTCCTTTTTGTACACTATTTGAATCTCTTATTTCCTCTGTTTTGCCTGCTCCATCTGACTGTACCTGTGCGTCCGTAATACCAGGAATCCCCGGCCGTGTCGTAGGGTGGTGCTCCGATTTTGTCAGTTCTTTTTCACTAAAGAGGTCGTTAAGATGCCATCGTACTGGGAGATTAGGCTTTAAAGGAATTGTTCTTATTTCTGTGGCAATGTTATTTATTGTAGATTCTTGTTAGATATTAATTAGGAAAATGAATTTGTGGAGGCATTAGAAACTTGTTAGTTTCTTTTAGTGTTTAGGTATGTACCTTAATCTAAGTTGAAAATTAATTATTGAATACTAGCTGCGCCCCGTGGTTTCACCCGCATAAGTCTCGATTCCGAGAGAATATCGGGATAAAAGGTATTCCATGTCCTTTTTCTGGTCATGGTCTACTCATGTGCCAAATTTCATTAAAATCCGTTCAGAAGTTTTAGCGTGAAAGCGTAATAAACAAACTCACTTTCTCATTTATAATATCAGTTAGGATAATATTTGTCTAAATAATATTTATATATATAGTGAGGATTAGGATGTTTTCATATAAGTACCTACTTAATAGATTTGTAGTTTTTTTATTGGCAAATAATTATAATTAAAATTTTTAAATTCACTATCTTCAAAATTGATCTAGTTAATTAATCATGTTCACTAAGATTATAATTATGGCGTCACCGTGAAAGTGATTTTGAGTAAAGCTTCCAAAACTGATTAACCTTCATTAAATGTGAGACACGGTATAATTTTAATTAAATTCATATCAAACCTAGCATTAGGAACCCAAAGAAGCTTCATAGTAACCGTTAAGACAAACTATTTATAATCACCAGTTTATTAAGCTAACTTTGTTGTGAACCTATAATTTTGTTATTAAAAATTACAGACACCGATTTTTAAAGTGTTAAGATCATTCTGAGTCATAATGTTTATTTTTTTCGTAACACGGCTTGCTTTTAACTCTTTTATGAACGACTAAGGTTGTGCCCAGAGTTTGGTTGCGTTAAATTTATAAATTATAGAACTTTTTTACTTCAAGATATTTCACAGTATTTTATGCTATTTCGTGGATAATGGACCGAAACTGCTGGTCTGAAGCTGAACACTCTATAAAATGTCGCCCATGGGTATGTGCTCGCCAGTATTTTTCTGAATATTCATATTTTTTTTTCAGAAATTAACTTTAACGTTCTTCATGTTATTCAATTTGGATTCTGTTTATTATTAATTTATATTAAAATTTGTCGACTATGAAAAAAAAAGGTGAAGATATTTTTTTCTAAAAAAAATCAGTATTTATTTAAAAAACACTAGTGTAAGTCCAAATAACCATATATTTTGAAAAAAAAAAAATAAGAAAAATTAAAAACAAAATTAAAGATAGACCCCCCCTTTCAAAGCTAATTTTTATTTTTTCATAAATATTCAGAAAAATACGGGCTGTCATATGCCCATGGGCACATTCAGTTACAAGTGAACGTAAGAATTTTTCAACCTAGTTCCACCTATGATTTTTAGATTTTCTTGATAATCAGTCAAATAAAAAGATATTACATAAATATTAAAACTATTAATATTATTATTTTAAGAAAACAATTCTAAAACGTAAAAGGGGTAAAAATACAGGAATACGGTACTTCGATAATTGATTCCGGTTTTTAAACCCCTTATTGATAGACAGACAGACGTCCCCCTCAATCACTATGTAGGGGATAATTTTATAATCTTAAAGTCAGGCCGTTAGTTACAAGGTAAGTAAAACGGACCTCACTTAAGATGCATTTTTAACAATAGGGTTGCCCCACTTATAATTTTATTTGTTGAATCAAAATTGAAAGATTACAAAGCTCGGATTAGGATTACTGAGTTTTGATTGAGAGGAATTTTAGGGTATAGACGGTTCACGGAATATTCAAATTTTACTGTGTTGATGATTCATGATAATGCTGGCCTTTAAGTCCGTTTTCGAATTGTGTATTTCCCATTTTAACTTCGGCTTACGTGTTTTTGTATTTTTTATTTTTCTGTTTGGTGTTTTATCTTTATGGTTTGATGTTGTGTTTAAATGTTTAGTTTAATAACTTAATGAAATATTCAGATTGCTTTGCCATTCCAATGGACTAATTTGCAATTAGGTGACTATTGGCTGATGAGACTCTAGTTTCCAACTAGCAACAATAACATTGCTTCAATACACAACATTTGTGCCTAAAATTTGCTATGATTTCGGGTTTTAATTCCAGCGTAATAATAGGCATTTTTCGTTATAATATTTTTCTATCGAAAGCCTTAATTTGTTCGAGTAAAATAACAAAACTGATTTTGCAACACTGAATCACATGCTTGATCTATTTATGGTGATCGAGATTGAGAATTCAATACTGGTACTGCCTGTATGTTCGATTGCACAAAATGATAAACAACGTGTAATAACATTAGCATTGTAATCCAAGAAATTGTTCACATTCATACAAAGCAATCAAGTGGTTTATGATTTAGAATGTTACTGATGCTAAGCTAATGCTGAAATCTTTATGAATATAATGAGTCATATCGGTCATCAATTATTTCATGAACTCCTACCATAAAATCTGCCACTTTTCCAAGTCGAGGTATCTGACAATATGGTAGTTGCCTAGATAAAAAAAAAAGAAATTCTGTTTAGTCCGTCTTTCAGAAAATAAAAAAATATTAGACACGTATTTTTTGCTTTATCATATTAAACAAAAATAACTTAGAAAACACGCATTAAAGTTAGGGAGTGGGGGCTCGCTACGTCACAACTCGTATAAAATCTAGCAAGGCGTGACATCATGCCACATTTTAATTCAATGTATCGCCGTAATCTTTTGATTACGTCAAAAAAGAAAAAATACGTGTTCAATATTTTTTAATAATCTACAAGAGGGACAAAAAAAATTTTTGGACACTAGCCTATTATTTACCAATCGTCCTATTTCGTTCCTTATTGTTGTACCACTAAATTGTCAGCATGTGCCAACCCTGCCAGCGGTCGCGGGGTCGCTGGGCGTGGTGGCAGATGGCGCGATTGTCGGCCGGTGCGTTCGTCCTGTTTACCTGCCCGTACTCCGCAAACAAAAGCAATAGGTGCCTTCACACCTTTCGATATAAAAGATAAATTCAAAAAAGAAAAAAAAAATCCTGTACAAAATAGGATCAAAATGTTTATGACCTATTTAAAAAAAAGACAAAAGCGTTGGTACATTTTGATTTAATCAGAAATACGCGAGAAATATCGCGAAAAAAACCAGCCCAAAATGTCATCTTAGCGATTTCACATGAAATCCTTACAAGTTACGATCTTTTCCAGAAAATCGGATCGGATGGTGTAAAGAGCTTTTTCAGCAACGCAGCGATCCAGTTTATATTTAAAAGCCAACAGAATTTAAAATGCCAAGTAAAGCGATGTAAATATTGGGAAGAGAATAGATGAAGACGTTTTTCTGCCTCGTTGCTCTAGAGCTCGCAACCCAGAAGATTCTGGATTCGTTCCCCGAAGTCATGCAAATTATTATTGCAGGGTTTTGACGGGGTCCGCTAGGGTCGATGCCTGCCGGGGTTGCGAATAAAGCCGAAAGGGAAATCGTGGCCCCCCGGCAACATGGCAACTGAAGGAACACGGGTGGGTTTTAGTCAGTAAGCTCCACCCCGAGCGGGAGAAGTTATTTGGTAATTTCCCACCGAAAAAAAAAAAGTTTTCTATTGTCTGATTTGTGCCAGGTTAGTGGCAACACGCTCGCCCCTTATGTACTAAGATGGGACTTAGGTTAACAAAACTGGCGAAATGTGACAGTTCTATAAACCTACCTACCCTTTCAGCTTTTTCAATACAAGCGTGATATTATATTATGTGTAAATGATGTACCTACAAGTTAATGTTAAGACAAAGTATATCGTCGTCTGCACAGCTGTAGGACAGCTTTCTAAGTCAACTTTGACCGATCTCACGGGTTCCATGTTGTGATTGTTATGTTTATCTTGTTTATTGGTATTTAAGTTACTTTCGTTTGCATGTTTATCTAGAATCATAGCTTTTTGATGGGTAAGATCTTTCCTCTCGCTTTCCTGCAATTTGTGGGAGTAATTTCGTGAATAGGGACGGAAGTGTGTAACAGAAAGCCGGGGAAGCGCGCGCTATTTGATTTGACCAACGTTCGCGCGCGGTGCTAGAGATGGCCGTCAGATGGTACCAATTCATTTTCTGAGAGGTTGGTACTGTCAGCCAAGATTTTACATACACATCATTTGTGATAACTGTTAAGCTCGCTCGTATTTTTTGGAACGAAGTTCTTTAACGCCGCTCGTAAACTTTCAGAAATCATCACGTTAAAATGTGTTAATACTTGCGACTGTCTTCTTCTAATTCAAAGAGAAAGAAAGAGAGAGAGGACGCCGGCTGAAAAAAACAAAAGAAAAGAGTAAAGTGATTACAGTGTCGTGGGGTAAAATTGTATACATCGCCCGAAAATTGTACATGCCCGAGTACACTGCTGAGAGAAAGTGAGAATTTGGTCAAAATGAAAATCCAAGATGGCGGCTGCGAAAATTTTAAAAATTTTCGTCATGGGTGTCGTTTTCATAGTTTTAGAAGGTGCTAAATCCGATAGTGAGGTTAAAATGTAAATCCAAGATGGCGGCCGAGAAAATGTTCAAATTTTTCGTCATGGGTGTTTTTTCATAGTTTTCGACTTCCCCGACCGCATTCGTTTTTTTTATCAACATCTTCTTCACAATCAGGTTATTAATATTTTTGCATCTCTCTAGGTGCCCAAGTATATACCACCATCACCATTTATAACGTTTACTGCGAAAGTTGGGCCTCCTGAGAAATCGCTATTAGCTAATGGTTTAGTGTGTTCGCAGTATCTCGTTTCTTTCCGAACCCAAGTTTGCTATCAATTTCCTTGACAGATACGTAATTTTATTAATATATTTTAGAACGCTCATAGTAAATAAGTAAATGAAATCAAGACATTTTTCAATTTTGAAAATAGAAGATTCCAAAGTTCCAATTAATTTATTGCAACTTCTGAGGGGTCGAAATAGACTGATGTTCTTACTAAGTGAAGTCATTAGCTTAAAAAACGCTGTTACAGTTTGAAAGCGCGTTGCAACTTCAGCAAAATGAATTCCTGGTGAACTTAGGAAGGCAACCTAATCCAACAATAACTTATAATTGGCTTCAAAATATCTTCTTAATCTCACATACTCACCTCCGTCCTCCACGTCCCTTTTTTAATCTAGATCACGGAAACATAATTTCCGTCTGTTCAAGTGTCCTTGACCCGACAATTCCACCTGTTAAAACTTGACCTCAAATCGGTCTAATCGATGGAATCGTTGCGAACGGGCCGGCGCCCGCGCAGTCGAGGGGAAGCGGGGAAGGGGGGGGGGGGGCGTTCAGTGCCCGTGATTTAATACCCCAGTCGCTAATTATGGCTTGTTCAAATTGTAGCTTTCTCACGGGCAAGACGGACCGGTTACACTGTAACCTTAACTTTTAAATCGAGTTACGTTTTTTTTTTTTTATAATTTTCACATAAAATACGCTATTACATTTTTATTGGATTATAATTATAGAAATGATATGAAGGAAGTTATTAATATTAATTGGTTGGGATTAAGATTTCTGTGTGCAACGCGTGTTTTCCTGCGAATGATGTGAGTGTTAGAGTTATTGAGATTTGTAATGAATAAAATATTAATTAATTCCTTCTTCACTTGTCCAGATTTTTTGGGACTGTCACTAAACAGTGTGGAGCCCTGTATGAGCTGAGTGAATTCTTTTAATAATTATTAACAATAATAATTATTCTACATTTTATTAAGTCAAACCTAAGTGCCGTCATAAACTTTATCTACGCGTATGCCCGACTGAACTGCTGCAAAAATGTGGTAACTTTTTAACAGGATAAGTGAATTGTAGTGTGTATATTTTTAAACTACATAGCTGCGCCTCGCGGTTACAAACTTACAAAAAATCAAATATTTTCTCCTTATATAATATTAGTTTAGATTAGATATTAGTTTAGATAACAGGTATACTCATACGAGGTATATACCTGTTATTATTTAAATTCCACATAAAATCGTAACGCAATTTTTTTAACCAGCCGTTAACCCCCGATTATTTTTGTACCATCGTATCTTAGATGTGCCGATGCGCCGTACCTTACTGCATTCGCTATACTTATTCTGTCTGCTCCAACCTGTTACCCGGTCAACCTTCGAGCTATGCCCCTCTCCCTCCCACACACGTAACCTATCATACATCCTTCCCACTCAAACGATCTCAGGTCAGGCCGAAGCACATTACAGTAATGATACCATAAACACATATTTAAGTAAAGATTCTTTTTCTGTTAAAAAGTTGTACGTCTGAGTGTGTAGTCTGGTATTTTATAATTTGTGGTATAATTCTGCATTTTATTGAGATTGTAGGGCTTTGCAGTATTGTAATAGACTTGATTCATGAGATAGACTGATGATGATGACCTCCCTGTTAGGTCTCTTTATAGTGTTTGGTTGGATAGTTGTATATCCCACCCATGCTGCAATGGAAGGTTAATTCGGTGGGACAAAACCGACGTTCGGACGGACGTAATAAAATCGCGGCGGGATTTTATCGCGCACTGGATTTTCAACTCTCGGTGTTGAGCCGAGCGTTGAGAATCTAACGCGCTGGGATGCACTCTCGTCTCAACGCTTTGAAAAAAACCCACTGTTGGATTTCCAACTCCCGGCGCTAAGCAGAGCGTTGAAAGTCAAGTGCACGAAAAAAAATCGCAAACGAACGTCGGCTAAGTCACCCGAAAGTAGTCTCTGGAGGGATCTAAAGAAAGGAAAAACGGTCTATATAAAAGGCATATTATATTTTATCATGCTCATGTCATGTTTTCTTAAATGTCTCGCTGATGGTGGCGAGTGTGTTGGATCATTCGGTTCCCTACAAAATGGTTGAGCTGGATGGTGCTGCTCCACGCGTCATGTTCGTAAACGGGCGCCGTCAGTTGAGACTGGTCATCTCTTATCTGCCAGTGCTTATTTTTTATCTTATATTTTGAATTGCTTTTGATTATTTTTTGTACATTATTCTCATAAATAGAAGCAACAAGAATAATGTACCCAGGATTTATCACGGGCTTGCGGACGGTGAGCAATGGGCAGCTCGCCGTCCGATAAGGACCAAGCCCGGGTCGACGGCGCGTTGTGTTCCACGCGCGCCTCAATGAGATGTCAGCAGAATTGACAGGGTCCGCTAGGGCCAATGCCTGCCGGGGGTTCGAAGAAAACCGATAGGGACATCGTGGCCCCCCGGCAACATGGCAACTGAAGGAACATGGGTGGGTTTTAGTCAGTAAGAGTATGACACGCCCTCCCGCTCTGCCCAGAGCGGGAGAAGTTATTTGATAATTTCCCAGCCAAAAAAAAAAAGGATTTTGTATTTTCAATATTTAAAAAGTTTCCTTGGAGTTTCTTGCCCGTAATTCTCCGTAGAGATCTACGTTTTGGAATGGGCAACCAGCTTCAACTTTCTGACTAACTGACCGACTCTTTGACAATTCAAAAATGCCTGTAAAATGTTTAATTGAAATAAATGCTTTGAGTTCAGGCGGTATTCTCGGCGGCAACGGGCAGCGGGGCGGCGGCGACAGCGGCGTTTTTTTTTTTAACTTTCCCGACCCGGACTTTCCTGAGGCTGCCTTAAGCTTCTACACTGAAAGCCTCCAGCCAGGGGCATAAACTATCTTAAATTAAAACTAGGCGAACGCTCGCTAAGGGCACTCCCTGTGGGGTACGAACCTCGGCTTAGGGCGTCGCTGAGGGGAGGACAGCAAGAAGAGACAGGCTGGATAAAACTTAGATTTTCATCTTGATTTTTATTCGGGGTATTTAAAGCTACGTGCTCAGCTGCAACAACTGCTGGCACCTCGTTTTCGAGCAAGGGTCGGGGGGGAGTTTCATTTACTCGGGGACGCGGTTGCGATCGCGGACTTCGGCAGCGGGGTCGGAATGACAGGACGCGTCTGTGTTTGTGTACTGTACTGGTGGCCCTATTCTTCTCCTGGAGGAGTGTTATGGGGTCATCTGAGTCGGAGAGGGACAGTGAAGCGTTCAAATGCATAGTTTTATATGGAAGTGTTCTCGCTCCTCGCGCAGCTGCCAATTGATGGTTGCGGGGGACCCTTTAGGCTAAATTAAAGGGGTGTTTAATGGTTGAAATAATAACAAAAGTTCTAACGATCATATGACCTAATTTCATTTAATATACGATGAAATGATATAGTGAATTATTGATATACTTAATGTAATTTTACCTAATTTTAAATGATATAATGTACATTTGAGTTAATATTCAATTAGAATAATATTCAGTTACTATAATAATCATAATCTATGAGTAACGTTTATTATAATTTAGAAACGTCAATACTTTGTTTTGCATATTTTTGCAAAAACTGATTAGATTTTAAACGCCTGCCGTTTGGGTCAGATTAGTTGGATTTGGGTTGGGTAGCATAGCATTTGAGTTAGATTAGGTTAGGTTAATTAATATTCAATTAGTATAATATTCAGTTACTATAATAATCATAATCTATAAGTAACGTATATTATAATTTAGAAACGTCAATACTTTGTTTTGTATATTTCGGCAAAAACTGATTAGATTTTAAACGCCTGCCGTTTGGGTTAGGTTAGTTGGATTTGGGTTGGGTAGCATAGTATTTGAGTTAGGTTAGGTTAGAACAGTGACCGTTAACGTACGGAGGCGAGCGAGCGAAGCGAGTGTGCCGCGGTATCAGCCGCCGCTGAGCGCCAGATCCCCTTTATTGTTGGTGAATCATTTGGGTTAGATGAGGTTATAACAGTATGATGTTTCTTAATATTTACATATTCATTAGAGAATTTTGGCAGATAATTAGGTAAACTGAACGTTACATAAAAAGAACATTATACAAATTGAAAAATATATTAAATGAATGCTTACTAAATGTTATTAGAGCAAAAGAAGATTATATGAACTATAACATTAGATCACATGAAATTAGGTTATTTGTTTTTACTCAAAAATGCATGTAATGTGGTCATTATTTTGACAACCTTGTTTGGGCAAAGTCGACCTTGCCGTTCTGTTTCAAGGAACGGCCGGCAAAGTTTTGCTGGTCGCTCTAACAGGCCGGCAAAACATTGCCGGCCGCTATTTATTTATTATTATTATTCCATATTTGGCTGTATAGTTCCAACTACCATTGTTAAAAAAAAAAAAACAAAGAAGTAACAAAAGCGCGGTTCAGCGAAAATTTTATTTTTATTTAATGACTTTTTTGCTAAAAATGAGCTCTAAAAGCGAAAATTCTTCCGATTCAATGTGTTTAACACCGCCAGACATTAAAGATGAAGCTAAATTAGTGGTTGAAAATTTTATACCGCGAAACTCAAAGGAAAAATATAAGTTTGCATATGAAAAATTTGTGCAGTGAAAAATCCACAGTAAATAATTGTCCAATAAATTAAAAATAATTTTGAACAACGTTCCGAATTTAAATTCAAATAAATAGAAACAATTCGGCACGAAATTCAATAAATGAGGTAAGTATCTATCCTCGTTCTATGTGTTGACTCGTTTTATATTGAATGTCCTAAAAACGATTAAACACTAGAAAAGTATAAATAATTATTTTAAACAATGTTTATTGTATTTAATGCTTAAAACAATTTTATTTTAATTTTCAAGTATAGATTTCAGACATTTGACATAATTATAAATTAATCGAGACAATCAAAATTGAAAAAAAAAAAAACGTTTGGCATAATCGTTTTCGCACATCATTACAATAAAAAAAAAACAATGATCGACAATTTTTAACACAAATTGAGTAGTAGTAATGAATATTACGTGTTATTGAACATGTGTTCGTATAATAAGTAAAGATCTGGGCATTTTCTAGTTACTTATAATATTTTTAATCACATTTGTCACATTTAAAGTCGTATCAGATATGTGTATGTGTGTTAATTGTGAAAAGTTAAAATGTAAACACGCACGATTGGCGCGAATCTTCGACTTTTGATATCAAAAACTTCATTACTACTACTTATTTAACTTGAAAAATGGATGAATTCGTCAAATAATTAAATGTTGTAATAGTCGCTGTCCTTATGGTGGAGTTTGGATGTTCGCAATCCCCAATTTTTATGTTTTTTAGCCTCGACCTCGACTGTCATCAAAATGGCGATTATCGCATTTACAGACTTGAATTTTATAAAGGTAAATTAATAATCTTGCGCGCTAAATATGAAAGATTTAATGGCATAAACATTATTTTAGCCAACTCTCTTAATTAAAGATGAATAATCTCATTGGCAGCAGCATTTTTAGTGCTTCTATAGGAAGGTTTACTATAACAAATAACACAACAATACCTAAATACTAAAAACATTTTATTTCTCATAGAATTTAAAACGGCTTCAGCTTCATTCTCATAAAAAAGCAGCGTAGGTACGGTAGATGGTAGATGTACGCTTTCCCACAAAACAGTAATAAGCAATGATGATCTCTTAACAATTTGTCCTATTTTGCTCACTTATCAATAATTATGTACACTAAGTCCTGCTGCTCACATGTCACGATTTGATTCTGGCCCTAAGCAGATTATTGTTTTGATCTATTATGGGTAAATCTTTTACACTCTAGGGTGGCTCTGTTTTTATCTTCACTTGCTTGCCTATAAACATCTCTGGTAGCAGCCTCTCTCAGTAAGCATGACAAACTTTATCCAAATGTATACCTAACCTAGAAAGTAAGAAAATACTCTTATTGTTGTTTATTTACTTTTGTATAATAATTATATCACTCATAGTAATTCTGCCATTTTAAAAACACTAACCTGATGACTTCTGTGACTTGCAGTTGACATGCCACATACATAACATAATATGCTTAGAGTTTGCTGAGCAAGTAATACTTGGGATAGAGTTGTAGATAATATAATCAATAATGTCAAGTCTTGCAATAACACATGTCATCGTCATACCTGAAAAAGGTAAAAAATTCAGTGTATTTACTTATGCTATATAATTACATCATACTATAGACATTTACAGCTGACGACGCGCGACGTACCCCTGACTGAACATAAGCCTTCTACTAATAGGCTGCTAAAATCAATGAGGTTATACAATACGACGGTGTTTATAAATATTTAGAGAACATAATAAACTTACCCAGGGCCATGGAAAGATAAGCAATAGTTCCTCTGGCTTCAATTTAAATTGACAGCATTAAACCGTAACGTAATATAAGTATAAAGTAAATACGGAAAAATAAATTCAAATCAACGTAAAACAAACAGCCAACAATGCCATTGATCTGACAGATTATTTTTGACAGTTTGACATTATGCATGGTGTCAGTGTTACCAGGTTTAATTATTTTGGTAATCGATTGACGAAATCGATTGGGTGATTATCAGTGATCGGAGTAGGTCGATTGATTTTACGTACTCGCATCATGAATAGTCATAGAAATCATAACATGGATAAGCCTTTTTTCCGGGATTTCATTTTGGTACTTACGGGATTGAATCAAATATTGTTAAAGTAAGGATTTTTAAACTACTACATTGGAAATTTATAGAATGCGATAGATAAATATTTAAAATATATTATATTGTTTTATAGTATATCTATCCTTTTCTTGGAGTCCGATCACCTATATACTATTAAACAGACAGAAAAAGGGTTGAACATTTCTTATTCATATTGATGTATTCTTTATTCTACACATTACAACATTTGAAATTCCTTAAAAAATCTTAATAATTTCAAAATCCCGGAATCCCGGAGGCGTATCCATACTAATATACGTGCCAGTTCATTGACCTCAAATCAATCTACTTACTCTGATCACTGGTAGTTTATAAAATAACATTACTGCCTCGAAACGCTTTTAAGTTGTTGAGTATATTCAGACCATATAATATTTTATTTATTGTAAAATCATAGTTTTACAGTATTTGAGTATAATAAATAGCATTTAAAACATACTCGTGTAGTGGATACTCCACCTACTCCATGTGGGTTAGTATCGATATTTTCAATCGATTACAAATTATTTTATTGGAATAGTCTGTCATCTGGCAACATTCAGGTTAGGATTGAATGGCGGATGTAGTTCTTTATTAAGTATCAACAAAATAAATATTTATTAGGTTCTCTAATGCTAGAAGAAATAAATTTTGATAAAACGACTTGAAAAAAATACGACATAATTTTTGATAAATAAGCTTTGACACAGTATCATACCATGGGCCTGCTTTCGGGAAATCTCTTTTCAACTTTCTAGGTCACCCGGAAATGGGTTAAATGTTTTTGATGTCTAGTGACAGGGTCGTTGATAAAAATGCCGATTTTTATACGTTAATATCTCAATAACCGTTTGAGTTTTATTTATGAAATTTGGAGTTCTAGTTAATCTAAGGGGTTTTTATAAATAAACCAAATTTCATGAGTCTATGTTACATAGATTTTGAGTTATTAAGGGGTCAAAAGTGGCTCCAAATGGTTCGTGTAATATAACACACTGCAGCCGTGTCTTGCCTAGTACTTGGCTCGACACGCTGCCGCGTGTCTAGATACCGCGAAACTCAAAGGAAAAATATAAGCTTGCATATGAAAAGTTTGTGCAGTGGAAAATCAGTAAGAAATCTAAATCTTTACTTGCTGGTTTTATTTAGATTAGGTACTTGCATTTTTCAGTAAAGTACTATACAAGCCTTGGCCCACTATGACTGCTTCGCTGGTCACGCTATGATTGCCTCGAGCTAGCCTAGCTACGCTCTAGGCCTTCCAGCTTGGCCATCATTGCAGCCCTTGCTGTCCTCGCTGTAAAGGCCTCGACTTACGGCCTCGGCCTTTATCTCAGCTCGTCCATCAAGTGCTGCACGCTGACCGCGCTGTGTCGGCCTGGAGCTGCGCTACGCTGCGCTACGCTGCGCTGTTGGCCATCATCAGCGCGACCAGGAAAGTAGTCATTATAGACCGCGGCAGTAATGTACTATTATAGCATATGAGTCTCCACACGGTGGGTGCCTGAGGATGGACGGCGGCGCCGAGGTCGGCCCAGGAAGAGGTGGCGAGGCGACCTAGACGCATACCGCAAGGGTTGGATGGAGGTGGCCTTGGAAAAGAATGCATGGAAGGATTTGGGGGAGGCCTTTGCTCAGCCGTGGGATAGCGTAGGTTAATTAAAAAAAATAATTGCGTATGAAAATTATAAATCATGTGAACGTTATTTCAAGTGATATTATACTACCTATTATTATGCTATATATTAAAGGGCTCCCGCAACTATCAATTGGAATGGTTAATTTTTACGTGATTGATACACATTTATGCGCAAATTGATCGTCTACCAAATGCAATTGAAGCGATCGACAATATTACTAACATTGCAAATGATCAGTTTCAGGGACCCTTAACGACCTATTTACGCTAATGAACCCAACGGTTCATTTAATATCATCAGTCCATTTAAATCACGAACTTTATTTTTGCTTAGACTTTATTTTAATTTGAAACTCCATTTTTGTTGCTCTCTCGTTTTATGATTCAGACCGGTAGAGGTGGTGGAGCTGTAATTGGTTTAGGACAGGTATCGCCGACGTCGTCAACGTGTACGTAAACTGAAAAACAAAATAACATAATTATGCGTCAAAATTATAATTTCTATAACCTATCTTCAAATTGCGTTGGAATTATTTATTAATTCCATCGATGTTAGTCGAGAGACTCTTAATTACATTGGTGATGTTAGTCGAAAGACTCTTAATTACATTGGTGTTAGTCGAAAGACTCTTAATTACATTGGTGGTGTTAGTCAAAAGACTCTAAATTACATTGGTGAAGTAAGTCGAAAGACTCTTAATTACATTGGTGATGTTAGTCGAAAGACTCTTAATTACATTGGTGAGGTTAGTCGAAAGAATCTTAATTACATTGGTGATGTTAGTCGAAAGACTCTTAATTACATTGGTGATGTTAGTCGAAAGACTCTTAATTACATTGGTGGTGTTAGTCGAAAGACTCTTAATTACATTGGTGATGTTAGTCGAAAGACTGTTAATTACATTGGTGATGTTAGTCGAAAGACTCTTAATTACATTGGTATTAGTCGAAAGACTCTTAATTCAGTTTTAACATACAAATGCATTGTTATATCTAGAATTGCATTCTTCCTGCGGAGGTACCTACATAGCACAGGAAGTGGACCACCTTCAGTACTGACCGAAGGTGGTCCAACTTCTGTTAAGGGAAGTTGAGTTTAGGCTCAAGTAAAAGTCTCTGCTGCAAAAAGCAGCAGTAGTGGCGCAGTGGAGGTCCAGTGGTGGTGGTGAAGGGTGGGCGTTTTTGGGAGACTGTCTTATGTAATTTTAACATTCGAAAAGTGCTGATTCTCAGCCTAGTTTGAATAAATTACTTTTGAATTTGAATTAAACAGGGGACTTAGATTTGTGTCGTAGGTTCGAACCCTGACAGGTGCTTTGCTTTGTGTAAATTATTCGTCACCACTCTCTCAAAACGGTGAAATAAAACATCGTGAGGAAACCGGCATGTTCTAGAACCAAAAAATCAAAGACAAGTGAAATCTATCAATCCGCATTGGGCCATCATGATGGATTATGGCCCATTCTCTCTCATAGAGTGGAGGCTTTTGTCCCAGCAGTGGGAACATTAACATTATAGACTGATTATGTTGCAAAAAGACGATGACAGTGTTTTTGAAGTGGGTACAGTACGACACAACTTAGATGTAGCACAAATTTGAAAATTTGCATTCATTCATTTAAATTTTTCGAATGTATTTGGTTAGTGACTTAACAAGTTATTGCGTTTGCGTAAAGATCATTTTCACCTTGGTTTTGAAGACGCACTCAGTTCGGATGGTGATCGTTTTTACGAATTTTGCCGATGTTGTGTCGTACTGTACAAAAACTTAATTTACACAAATGTAAAAACTCAGTGAAAGCGTGGTTGATGGAAAATAACTACGACGAAATAGAAAACCTTCTATTCTCTTCAACTCAATAGTCCAACACAAACTTCTCATCTCCATTCATACGTTTGACACTCTTCAAACACACACACATACATACACACAAACACACACCCCGCACTCATCTAACAAACTCACACACTCACTCACTCATCAAACACTCACACACTCTCAACACACCTCCCCATTTCATGATTGTTATTTTTTTTGTACTTTATCTTTAGAAAATGTGCCTTTGTTTTATTTTTCACTGCTTTTTTAATAACCAACGACATACGTAATGACTTTTTTAATGGAAGAACACTGACTCCCAAGTCACAGGTATAAACCTAGTTTGGGAGCCAGGGGACCCATGTTTAAGACACTTCTTCTATATGTTGTATTTAGTGTTTGTAACAATGTTGTAACTTTTTTGAATAAAGAAATATTTATCTACATGACTGTACCATTCATTGAGAACCATTAAAATTCTGTACAGCAAAGAAAACGAAGATAGTAGAAGTATACATACTCTGATTAGTGTCACAGGTATACTCCAGCATGTCACACAGGTCGAGGAAGGTTCTCATCTCCTTATCCATCTTGCCGCAGATCGGAATCGTATCGTGAACGCAAGTCTCTGACTGCAAACAGTATTGCTCAACTTTGCTCTGTGGAGTAAAATGACGATTTTCATGAAAGAAAGAAGAAAAAGAAGAAAAAAAATACGTTTATTTGCGGTAAACATGACGCAAAGAAAGATTTAAAAAAAAAAAACACGTAAATAACAAATTGGGAGAAAATATGCGTCACATCCATGCAAAACGGCCATCGCTCAGCATAAAGCTGCGGCCCCATGCGAGACAGAGCCCCAGCGCTGGTTTTCAGCGATAGCCGGCGCTGACGTGATGACGTCAACCGGTGCAGCATATAGTGAAATAACAAATCAAAAATAAATATAATACTAGTCCTAAATAAATATAATAATAAATAATATTAAAAATATATATTATTATTATATATATTATATTATAAATATAATATTTAAAATGGCAACATTTCGTGCCGTCGGCGACTCATGAATGACTTACTTCCGTCAGCGGCTTCGCCCGCGTCATTTCTTTCTTATAAGTTTTGCTACTCAGTAATAATATAGCATTCTACTGGTAAAATATTTTTTAAAATCGGTCCAGTGGTTTTTGAGTTAATTCATTACAAACAAAAAAACATTTTTACAAAAAATACAACCGACTTCCAAACTACAAAGTGAAAATTAACTTTAATTTCGGTAATCGGTGTCAAAAAACTAAAATAAGGATCCAAAGACATTTTTTTTTCACTTTTTATAGTGGGTTGGCTTGTAATTTATCGAAGTTGCAATAGCCTAATGTCAACTGCTCATCAAAAATATTGAAATTGCTATAGATGTGCCTATAATATTTGAAGAGTTTCCTCGATTTCTCCAAGATCCCATCATCAGATCATGACCAAATGACAATGGGATCAACTTGAAAGTATACCCTTTCAAACAAAAAATAATTTTTCAAATCGGTCTAGCCGTTTTCGAGTAATCGGGGAACATACATTAAGAAAAAAAAAACCGACGAACTGACCACCTCCTCCTTTTTTGAAGTCGGTTAAAAATACAAATCTTTTCTTTTTAGTGTACCGTTGTTTTTTTATAATTTTTTTTAATACTGTGGCGGCATCTACAACATCACATGCGAACTACGCATCAAAGACGACAAATCTTGCACCGCGCAATCAGAAAATCCCGACATTAATCGTCGGGCAGTTGCCCACCAGACACGACACCTGGTCGGAGGATCCTCCCTTTTCTATAGAGTATGAGTGAACTTTACACCTAGTGGATTCATAAATAATACAATTTTGAATGCCCTAACAAACGCAAAGAGCATGCTGCAAAGAGTTGCAGAAAGCAAATGCTTTCGATATAATCACAGAGACCGAAGTGCATGGGTAAGTGGCTTATTGGTGACCTTGTCCGAATTAACTCGCCCGAATCCGGGCGAATAGACCATTTTAATAAATAGTAGTTTTTCTTGAGGCGATTCGCACGATTTCAATTTGAATTACGATTTGTGGACGAATCGACAACTCCAGCAATACGTAGTAGTTAACTCATCATCTGTTACGACGCCTCATTGAGGTGGATAACAATTAAAATTCTATTGTGTCTCGTTAATGACAGTTGAAAGGTTATGTACACTGGCGCACAGAAGTGATTAGAGTAAAATCTTTTGAAATAAAATGAAACACGTAACTTATTAATCAAACATATCTTTATTAAAATATCATTTTAAGATAAAACTTCGTGATTTGTACATCTCGCTCAGAGAGTTATAGATTTCAATTTTAATACGCATAAATCAAGACAGATGAATGTAATTATACATGGTGGCATCGACGCGTAAACTGTTACCATGGATTCAGTACACGATTTTGAACCCCCTTGCGTTGAAATTTTTCGTCGGATATTTAAAAAAAATCTGTTGTTCCATAAATTTTGACCGCGTAGGTATTGCACTTTTCTATGAAACAGCTGATTTCTTTTTAAATATTTGACGAAAAATTTACCATAAAATTTACCTGCATCCGTCAAGGGGGTGAACCCTGGAATCACCCTCTTGACAGATGCAGGTGACTAAATCGCTATCTTGTATATTATGTAAATAATTATCCAAAATCTAACTTATTTATTTACCATATATAGGGTGACAAGGACATCGACGCGAAAACTGTAAAGTACCATACATTCAGTATATAATTCTGAACCAATTTTTTTTAAATATCCGACGAAAAATTTCAACGCAGGGCTGGGCAGGGCAGCTGTTTCATAGAAAAGTGCAATACCTACGCGGTCAGAATTTATGGAACAACAGATTTTTTTTAAATATCCGACGAACAATTTCAACGCAAGGGGGTTCAAAATCATGTACTGAATCCATGGTAACAGTTTTCGCGTCGATGTCCCTGCCACCATGTATAAGTACATTCATCTATCTTGATTTATGCGTATTAAAATTGAAATCTATAACTCTCTGAGCGAGATGTACAAATCACGAAGTGTTATCTTAAAATGGTATTTTAATAAAGATATGTTTGATTAATAATTTACGTGTTTCATTTTATTTCAAAAGGTTTTACTCTAATCACTTCTGTGCGCCAGTACTTAATTACTACGTATTGCTGGAGTTATCGATTCGTCCACAAATAAATTGAAATCGTGCGAATAAACTATGTTACTTAAATTGAGCATTTAATTTAGATTACAATATGCCTTATCATGATTTCATTTAAATGAATGGTTTAAAATATATCACAGATTCAAAATTACGCGTAGCAAAATAATTATGGTTGACGGCAACGCGGACGCAGCGGTAGGAGTCCATGACCTCGGCCATTAGGTTTTTAATCTCGGTATGGGTAGTACGTTCCCATGGAATATTTTCCGACATCCACGCGGGTGGAGGCAGAGGAGCTCGTGGCTAAATACTAACAGCCGCTCGGGTCGATCTGTCAGGTTAAGCTACGCTTGCCGGGGTTGGACCGAGGATGGGTGATCATTTCTATATACCGAGGCTCCTCCGTGCCTCGGAAAGCACGATAAGCCGTTGGTGCCGGCTGTCAGTCGTGGATCTTTGACAGTCGTTACGGGTCGTCAGAAGCCCGAAAGTCTGACAACCAGTCTTGCCAAGGGGTATCGTATTACCCAGTTACTGGGTTGTGGAGGTCAGATAGGCAGTCGCTCCATGTAAAATACTGGTATTCAGCTGCATCCGGTTAGACTGGAAGCCGACCCCAATATAGTTGGGAAAAGGCTAGGCAGATTGATTGATCCACGCGGGCGAAGCCGCAGGCAAAAGCTAGTAATTATTATAAATGCGAAATAACTTGGTCTGTTAACAACCTTTTCACACCTTAACAGTTGAATAGCTTTCGATGTTATTTGGCATACGTATAGATACACCATGACATGGGTTAGGTACATAGGATACTTTTTATCCCGGTAGTACGGTCTCGTGGGACAATTTCCGACCAACACGCGGGCGAGGCCGCGGGCCAAACTAAGTCTGAAAATAAATAAATTCGCACCTTTAAAGTAAAACCGTCACTAAACGAAAATTTTCATGCCATCTATCTAAAATACGTATTTTAGATAGATGGCACGATAACTCAATTCATGAAAATTTTCGTTTAGTGACGGTTTTACTTTAAAGGTGCGATATATATACGAACCGATGGAGTTGACACGTATTTCGAAACATGGCAGCTGATTTGTGAAATGTTGTTGAGCAGAAATAATATACCTGCAATGACAATAAATATTATTAAGAAAACTTTTTTACAACAAATACAACCGACTTCCAAACTACAAAGTGAAAAATAACTTTAATTTCGGAAGTCGGTGTCTTTGGATCAGCATTTTAGTTTTTTGCCACCAACTTCCGAAGTTAAAGTCGGTCGTATTACCTGTAAAAAAAATAAGTTTTTTGTGGGTAGATTTGTAATTTATCTAAGTTACAATAGCCTAATGTCAACTGCTCATCACCTTTTACAAAATATTGCTTTTCCTGATACAGGGACTTTAATTGTTGAGGAGTTCTCCAGGTACTTCACCATCAGCTCCACTGCACCATATGAATTGTAACGAGCATCAATTGCTTACCAACCATATTAAAGTAATCGAATCGCAACCCGTGAAATACTTATTATTGAGTAGTTCTGGTGGCTATCTGTGTCCTTCATCATCAGTTCTACTTTACCAAATGCACAAGTTGCTTTAAAATATACCCAAATCGCTATAGGTGTGCCTATAATACTGTGTGGGTCTTCATAATGTGCACATATCGAAATGAGGGAAACTATGCTTAATTTTATCGACGGAAAAAATGGTCAATTTTTTTTTAAAAATTTTTTTTCTTCTATTTATAAATTTTACAATTATTGTAAAAATTGAGGAAAAAAAACATGTTTATTTTCAAACGAGGGTAGTTTTTTTTCTCAATTTTAATTTTATGTGGACGCCTACTTACTTCCAATCACTATGGAGTTTGTTTCATCGCGATAGCTGATTCAGTTTAAAAGTTACACAGTTTTGTTAAAAAAAAAATTAATTCCATAAAAAGTATAGGTAAAAAAAAATTGATTTTTTTAAATACTTTTTCTGTCGTTTAAATTAAGCATCAATTCCCTCATTTCGGTATGTGCACATTATGAAGAATCACACTGTATTAGAAGAGTTCCCTCGATTTCTCCAAGATCCCATCATCAGATCGTAACCAAAAGACAATGGGACTAACTAGAAAGTACTAAGTACTTTTTAAAACAAAAACATTTTTTAAATCGGTCCAGCCGTCTTCGAGTAATCGGAAAACATACATTAAAAAAAAGATTCCGACGAACTGAGAACCTTCTCCTTTTTTTGAAGTCGGTTAAAATCGCCGAATAAAGGCCTGGATTTGTAATGACTTGAAGAAAAAACAATGGAGGAAAAACATGTAAACGTCATCTTGTTTAGCACGCAAATAAGGATTAAAAAACCGACCAAGTACTAGTTGAACTCGCACATGAAAGGTTCCGCGTATCGCATTAAGATCAGGCAAAAAATGCCGAAAAAAACACGGTTCTTGTATGGGTCCCCCTTTAATTTTTAACTTTATTTAGGTGCGTTGGACATTTTTGAGGTGGGACTAAACCATTGATTTCGCGACAATGTAACATAACGCAATTTACAAACACCGTGGAGTAAAAGACATCAACGCGTTGATTCCGATTTTTTTTCAAGTTTTCACTTCTGTCGGCACTCCCGGAGTGCCACTGTTTTTTTTTTTTTAATTTATTATTTGTTGATATATACACAATCTGTGAAAATTTCAACTGTCTACCTATTACGGTTCATGAGGTATAGCCCGCTGACAGACAGACGGACAGCATAGGCTTAGTGCTAGCGTTCCGTTTGGTACCCTTTGGTTACGGAACCCTAAAAAGATCCTGTAATTTTCTACTATGCCAGTTCGCAGGAAGTTCTTTTAAACGCGAGGTTTTTTTTTTAAATTGCATTGGATTTACAACTCTCGGTGTTGAGCCTAGCTTTGAAAATTCAATATAGTGCATCCCTAGCGCGTTAGAAACGCGCACTGTTGGATTTTCAACTCTCAGCGCTAAACCGATTGTTGAAAATTCAGTGCACGACAAAAACAACGTCGCGGTGAAAAAGCGCCCGTGCGGTCGCGGGCTAACTAGCTAGGTGGTTTTTTTTAATAAATGTTATAAGAAAAACTTTTACTTACAAAAAATAAATATTTCAGTTATCTTTACCCACATTTCAGTATCGCAGGAATGCTTGAATGATAACAATTCGCACAGTAATAGTTATGGGACCATAAACTAGTTACAGACCAATGTTTGTTAGTTTTAGAACTGCCATTGTCAGGGGTGCACAACTATTTAGAAATGTTATTAGTATCAGCCCAGATTCTGGATTATTTTGTGCCCGGTTGATGGTAATAGGCTCGCCTATTACACTTAAACATAACTAGCGAAATGTGGATGTACTATTAGCCGACGTTCGCACGGACGTAATAAAATCGCGGCGGGATTTTATCGCGCACTGGATTTTCAACTCTCGGTGTTAAGCCGAGCTTTGAGAATCCAACGCGCTGGGACGCACTCTCATCCCAGCGCGTTGAAAAAACACACTGTTGGATTTTCAACGTTCGGCGCTGTAGCAGAGCGTTGATAATCAAGTGCACGAAAAAAAATCACCGCGATTTTATTACGTCCGTGCTTACGTCGGCTTAGGTACACCTCTGCCTAACTCCTAGGGGGATACAAATGTGAAGTTATGTTGTGGAGAATAGCATATTTTTGAGGAGCTTCCCGAGCATCTAATACAATCATAATAGGTATAATTCAATTGTTGCTAACAGACGAAAAATGCCTTTTTAGGTCACAAGCCAAAAAAAAATTAAACAAAATTTAGGTCACAAGCCATCTACCGGGGTTGCGGAAAAGTCCGAAAGGGATACCATGGCCCCTTGCAACATGGCAACTGAATTAAAACGGGTGGGTTTTAGTCAGCAAGAGTCTGTCTCCCTGCTGCATCCTATAACCGACCTTTCTCATTTTTTATCACTGGGTCTGAGCCATCCAACTTCCAATATGGGAAATTTCATCAAACTGCTATAAAATCTGTTTTAAATTATTTTTAAAGTATATATACACACAGCATGACGTGGCATGACTGTCCAATGTGCATGTCCGTGTGTGTGTGAGTCGAATTCTGGAATGACAAGAGTCAATGCATAGTAATACATAGATAGAGAAGAAATGAGACGAAAAGAGAGAGGGAAAAAAGGAAGTATTTGGCAGAAAAGGCTCTCAGCAAGAGTCAATAAAAAAATTGGTGGCACTCCTAGAATGTCGACTGAAGTGAAAACTTGAACAAGATCGCCTTGATGGAAGAAAAATGGTTGCATAGAACATTGATCCGTAACTTAATATAAATAAAGAGCACAATCGTGTTTACAAAAATGAGGTGTCGGCATGGTGTCGTGAAATTAATGGTTTAGTCCCATCTCAAAACTGCCCAACGCGCTTAAAGAAGTTTTCACTTAAAAAAATCCATAATTTTTTATAATAATGTTGAACATCCCTGCTAAATATTGGACGTTCCACATAAGCTTCAATATTATGTGTGTGTTGTAATAATTTCCTGTCCCACAGCCATAGTTTAACTTAACCAACGTAAACAAAAGAGGTTATTGTTCACCTAGATCGTTGTTGTTCGTTCGCCGAAGTGACCGTGCACATTATGATGTCTGGAAAAGTTTTTACAAGTAATTCATTTATTACTGTTTTTCTTTTTTTTATAACTGTACCTACTTTCTTTTTTTTTTTGTAATTAATTTTTTTGTTTATAATTTATTTTTTATAATTTCAATTATTTAATTTATTTAATTTGATTTAAATTTATTTTCAATAATTTACTTTCTTTCGGTCATTACTAACATAGTTTTAAGAGAATGTAAGAGGCACTAACAAAATATGGACAATTTTTTTCTGAATTAAATGAATTTTATTTTTATAATTGTTTCAGCTTTAGTAATTATTGGATTAGCAGCAGAGGTGTGGTCGCACGTTGAAATAGAAGCTGAAGATTACTTCTTTCCTCTAGAACCGGTGATATTCCATCTTGCTTTTAGACGAATAAATGCATTTAGTTCACTTATTAATTAGCACTATAATATTGTTCCTAAAACTAGAAATAATAGTGTTCATAAAAGCTTTACGTAGCGCACCTCTTGACACAGTCTCTAAATGAATGGCGCTGGGTCGAGAGTCTTAAAACGCCGCAATGAGAAACAAAGAAAATTGTATTGCGCCCTGTAAAATGTTGTTTTACCTTTACAGGTTCTTTTATGTAATAATAACATTTGTGATTATTTGAATTCAAATGAAAAGTTTAAATGGTTTCATGATTGTAGTTATTGTAGGTACTTCCATTTATGGATAAAACTTCCTCTCATCTCTCTCTCCCTCTCCATCTTCAAGAACCATTAATAGAACCGTTTTCCGTAACAGGTAATAAATTTCTGCAAGATGGCCGACGATTGCCAGCATGACTTGGTGAACCTCTGCGGACAGGACTCCTTGGGTATCTCCAAGACTTTCGTCGACAACTGCGATCTGTTCGAATACAACTGTGATGAGAAGAAACGTAAGTAAAACAAGAATATTTCGACAAGAAACGTAAGTAAAACCAAGAATATTTCGTCAAGAAACGTAAGTAAAACCAAGAATATTTCGACAAGAAACGTAAGTAAAACCAAGAATATTGGTTTTTTTTTTCAATTTCTTAAGAAATATCAACCTTTGTACAATACATAAAGCAACGACATAATTATAATTTAGAATTATAATTATGTTGTTGCTTTATGTATTTTACTGTATGTACATAAATAAATAAAATAATGATATTTCGACAAGATGGTCAGAATTGGTAGAAAGAAGTACTAAAACAATTTTGTGTCTTAGAACATGACTACATGAGTACCTATACCGGGTGATTTTTCAAACCGTCTCGAAATTTTTACAGGGCGTTCTACCCATGAATATAAACAACTTTCACTATCGGAGCAACTCTGAAATCACGAAAAAAAAAATCAGCTGTTTAAACAATATACCTACTTGACCAAAATATATGAAACAGCTGATTTTATTACCGTCTCGAAATTTATACAGGATAAATTTCGAGACGGTAAAAAAATCATCCGGTATATTGACTTCCCCTAGTGGCGAAACTTCTGGCGTTTTTGGTAAATATAATATGTAAATTTTCCAAAAAACGCACTGAGATGTGTATCAGTTAAATAACTCAACAATCTTAGACTGAGAAAGGGGGTGAGACACTAACAACTGCTGCAGATGAAAGCGTTTCGCATCAAAGATTCAATTGCCTCACGGTTATTTTCTAAGCGCAGGCTACAATGGTAACGAACGAAGTTCGTTTAGCTTTCTATCGCGTCTTTTCATACTTCGGTTCACACTGCGTACGCAGTGTGGATACAGACGCTTACCTATAATGATACCGAAACACTTCTGAAACTTTGACACAAACACACCCTCACACTCATGTACTCTCATTCACACCTACAGGCTGCACTTTCACTCACAATACTCACACACATACTTACACCCACACATACACATATTTGATTTTATTTAAGTTAATGTTAATTTATGTAGTTTTAGCATAAAATTATACGTTTTACTTTTTATATAACACGTCTTGCTATGGAAGAGCGTACTCTTCTAATACAGGCATCTGCCTAAAAGGAGGATCCAATCAAAAAATTTGTTTATACTTGTTTCACCAATAAATAATTTTTATTTATTTATTAACTTAGTTTCGTTTCGCTTCGTTTCCAGTGTGGTCTGCGCTTTACACGTGCCAAAACTGCTCACACAAGCATTTTTTATTGAAGTATAAAAACGTAAATCATCTAATTTTCATTATTTGCAGAGTACCGACACGTGAAGATGTCCGTGTGTCAATACGAGGCGGCTGCCGCTCCGCCGATGGCTTAGTTATAATGTCGTTGCTATGTATTTTTTTACTATTTTCACGAATAAATAATACGTAATTGCGTTAGGAATAAGAACTGCGCATATGTTTATGATATAAATAAATCTTTTATACGAAATTTTGGCTACAACATTATCAATGGTGCAAATTCTGTTTTTCCGACAGATTTAATTTTTATATATCGTCTGCTATCAAAGACAGTTCTTAGATAGCAAGCGATTAAGAGCTCTGTAAATTTTAAAATTATTTATTTTTATTTTTTAAGTGCAAGGAAACATTATATTTATTCTTCAAATAAGTTTATTTGAACAAACGGCAGAAGGTGACAAGGGCGGTGGTTTGTTGGTACATAAACGCAAACAACAGTACAAAGGTAAACTTGACATGTGAATACTCGAGACACACGCCTACGTCTCTGCTACGGATAACTTCCCAAATATCTGCTGGTTGTAGTGGTTATGATGTAGAGCAATTTTACAACGAGTTAACGAAAACCTTAAAATATACAAGTATTTTGCGATTACCTAATTAGGGCTGTTTCAGTGTCTAACTCTTTAAAAAGTGGAAAAGAATTTATTCGGAGGTGTTCAAACGTAGTTATTTTCTTTTAACCTTCTATCAATCATGTTGCATTGTTACTTATTACATTTTTGCATGTTACCTTTGGCATAAAACCAGTGTGAACAATAAGGTAGTTAAAAAAAAAGAAATTCTATTTAGTCCGTCTTTCAGATGACAAAAAATATTAGACACGTATTTTTTGCTTTATCATATCATTTCATTTATTCATAAACAATATACATTGTGTTGAATCCAGGCATAACATGCAATTTACATACAAATACAAAAAAACAAAATACAACTACTTATTATTAATTGTTCAATGTGTATCAATCAATCATATTATTGAGAGCAGTGGTGGCTCAGTGGTAAAGGCCGCGACTTACGAGTTGTACGTCGTAGGTTCGAACCCAGACAGGCGCTTTACTTTGTGTAAATTATTTCATCACCACTGCTTTCAAAACGGTGAAGGAAAACATCGTGAGGAAACCGGCATGTCCTAGAACCGAAAATTTGAAGACATGTGACATCTACCAACCCGCACTGGGCCCGCGTGGTGGATTACGGCCCACTCCCTCTCACAGAGAGGAGGCCTGTGTCCCAGCAGTGGGAACATTTATAGGCTGATGATGATGATGATGATGATATTAATCAAAAATAACGTAGAAAACACGCATTAAAGTTAGGGAGTGGGGGCTCGCTAAGTCACAACTCAGTATAAAATCTAGCAAGGCGTGACATCATGTCACATTTTAACTCAATCTATCGCCGTAATCTTTTGATTGCGTCGAAAAAGAAAAAATACATATTCAATATTTTTTAATAAACTACAAGATGGACAAAAAAGTTTTGGATACAGGCCTATTGTTGGTGAACCAATAAAATTAAATAAATAGATAAGAAGAAAGAAAGAAAGAAGGAAAAATAAAGTTAGTTCACATCAATTCTTAGATCCAAATAAAAATGAAACCTCAATTTAGTTCTGTCTATAAAGATTTAAAAAGGTAAAACATGATCTTTCAAATAAACGTGGTAATTATTACAGCTATTTTCCAACAAAATCATCTTCAAACAGGAGCGGTGCGCGAGCGCAAACAACGGTACGAGAGCAAACTTGACATGTTTGACGTCACAGCCTACGCCTCTGTTACATATTCTAAGAATTACTTGTACAAATATCTTATGTAAGTTATTGTAAGTGGACCGACTTCAAAGTCTAATAGATCCTTAAAAAAAAACACATTTTTTTACATTTGTTTTTACGGGTAGTTCGATATTATACTTGGTAGAAAACGAATCCTAATTTGTATCTTAATAAATACATAAATGCTGTAACCATTAGAATTTTTCCACAGATTTTTTACAGACTTTAGCGTTAAGTCTGTTTTGTAAACAACCTACAATTTTATTTTTTTCCAGAGAAAGCCTTAATTTAAACTACTTTCACCCAGTTGCACATTTACGTAATGGATCATTAACGCTAAGGATTTAATTAATTTCATCAAAGAACCATTAAAATCGAGTGTAATGATGCTTTCTACAACAAGTTATAACAAGTTAATGGAAGATTAGTATTTAAGGACAGCTTTAAAAGTGATTGGCTGACGACCGTTTTCTGATTGATCCTTGGTGCCGTGCGAGCTCGAGAAATCCACCCCGAGTACTACTTCACTGCGTAGAAACGGACTCCCGAAAATTCGGTTCTGCAACTGGTTAAAAATTACATTATCTATTAAGGGCGAATTTGATGAAACTCTTTACGTGTGTGGCTACCATAAGTCTTATTTCAGATGTCAATTTTATTTCACAGAAAGATATCTGGACTTTAAGACGCAGATATATGACATTGACCTTGAAAGGTTAGCTTGCGTGTTCTGTACTGAGCTCACGCAACGCGTCGTACGTCCAGCCAGTAATAGGACTCGCCCATCAAGGAGCGCTGTCCCAAATTAGACGCACTATTAATTTATTACACGTAAAACAAAAGATATTTTAATAAAACACGTATACTAAAAGATTGATAATTTAATTATCTTTAAAATGGTGAAGTTTTCAGAAAAATACGCTTGATAAATTTTGCGTCATTCTCAGTTTTTTATTCGCATTAGACATAACTTTACAAATTAATTTCACTATGTAACATAAACATAATCAAAAATATGCCTATATTAAAATATTAAGAAAATGCTCTAATTTAAATATTTTTTTTCAAATCACTAACACTACTCGTTCAGACGTCATCTTCAGTATAAAATCATTAAAAGTCGGTTATCGTCCCCTTAATAAAATCAGCCCTAGACGAAATAAATCCCAGATTATCTGACTGAGAATCTAGAAAGCCTACTACTAACCTACTAGCGTTAAAGTTTACACGCACAACAGTTAAAGTTGCATTAGGCCCTACGCTTTCGATAATAAAACTGAAAACAAACAGGTGTCACGTTGGTCGTACAGGTCGCGAAGGTCGCAAGATACGACCGAGGTTATAGCAGCCCTGAGTCGAGCTGACATGCCGCATCGTAACTGCCCCAGACGATTGCTAAATTATAGATTTTAGTTGAAGACCTTACTGTGGGTTCTCGATTGAAGGTAGGAACGGTTTCAAGAAATGAGCTTTTAAAAGTAAGAACCTACTTCTGATTTAAACATAAAAAGTACTTAGAAATATGGCTACATAACTTTGTCCTCGAAATATTTTAAAAGCTACAACTTAAGATAGTTAATTGATTCAGGCATGACCTTGCGGAAATCCATTATAAAATACAATAGATGGGGATATATTTAGTAACCTGTTCCGCTTAGCTATTTCTAAAGAGCCATTAAAAACCCTGAAAGAAATCGACACGTGTTTCACCTCTCAACGAGGCATCCTCAGGATGACGATTGACTTGCCGCGAACTCGAACACGGCGTTTTGAAACACCAAGTACTGAACGCAGACAAGCTACAACTTTGCAATGAAGCTTTTCTGAAATGACGTTCACTAGATGGCAGCACAGAGACGTCAGGTCCGGGCACCTGTCAAAAGTGTCAAAGCGCTTATATTTCCTTTGGTCGTGACTAAATAATGAACGAATGATGAACGTCATCATATATTTTATATTCGTTGTCGAAATGGAAGACCTCCTGTCAAAGTGGCGCCAACTGGTGGCGTAAGTTTTCATGAAAACTTGTTTGTTTGTTTTCCTTCTTTGAAATGTCTCAGACAGAGCTGAAGATTATGTCCTATCGTCGGTACATGGCCGTTCTGGCATAATACAACCATAGTTGTCGCACGTAGACTTTTAGAAAAAAAGCGGCTTTATAGAGCGGTTTTCTCTGTCATTCACACCTGTGTGACAGTCTATTTCTTAAACCTATGTACCATTTTAACGCCCGGGTGTGTAGGTAAATACATATGTATTTACAAAAGCTGCAATTATGTTGATTATTTTTAGTCTAACAAGAAAATTGTAAGTAGGTATTTCTGTGAATATTTAATTCTCCAATCTTTAGGGCTAGCCTAATCTATTCTCACACATTTCCCGCTTAGCTCAACCACGATCATAGTAAGACCGGTTACTTCACTCATGCGTCTTCATAAAGATAACAGCGGAGTGCTCTTGCGCACGTCCCATTACGCGTGCCCACAATGCTCAATTAATAACTCGGCAGATATCGGCTGTCTTCGGTTATGTTCGGGACGTCGAAGCCACTCATTGTATACTACTGATAAAATTGAAGAGTTAATTGGATCTTGAAGACGAATTGTGATAGGTTTTGATATTGACGTAACCGTTAGGTAAAAGAATTTGGCAAAATAAGTGAATTTGAAAAGATGGTTATCCAGTTAGTGGGCTGTGAAGAACAGGTAGTCTAGCTCCATGTAAAATATTCATATTCAGCTTCATCTCGTTAGACTGGAAGCCAACCCAAAAAAGTTGGGAAAAATCTAGACAGATCAGGTTTTTCAGTAGGTACCTTTCAGCAAAAAAATAACTGACCATAAATTAAATTAAATATAACAAGTATTTGCAATATTTAAACCTAATGAATGTTTAAAATAATAATGACAATATTAAATAAACTTGCTTAGAGAGACCACCTGCAAAGCGACGCGTGCGCATCGAATAACTCATTTATAAAGCGGATGTTTTAAACTGTTCATTAAACTAGTCTTGGAATAAAGGAAGAGGATAATGAGTTCATTGAAATTATTCGGTATCTTCAAAGCATTAGTAATCTTATTTAATTTCATTATTTTTGTTTGATATAAAATGATTTGTTCAATGCTGTAAAAAAAAAACATCTTTTTAAAACAGATTTAAGTCGTTCAGAAAAAAAAACCAAAGAATCACTTTTATTTTGATGTACTGATTTTTCAATGAACCCTTTTTTAAACTTTTTACAAAAAACCAAAAAACCTACTTCCAAAAAAAAAATTATTTTTGGAACTAGGTTGTTTTTTTTTGGAAAAAGTTTTAATTTTTCACTATTTCGTTTTGGTATCTGTCAAACATAGAACCTCCTCAAACCCAATAACCTATTGTCAGTAAAAGACAGATCGCCATTGATAGTAGACAGTATAATTATTTCTGTCATTAAATGTAGTCCCACGATTCCGTAAGGAACAGACAGACAGACAGATTAACACACACACACACCCCCATACGCACATACACACGCACACATATACATTTTATTGTCTTTGACGGATTATTAGGACGTTAGAACCATAGATAGACAGGTTGCCAAAAACTGGTGATAGATAGGTTATTGGGTTCTGCCGTAAGTATGTTATCTGGAGAAAAAAGGGATAATGTGATACTTTCGTCACATATAAGAAAATCGTTGAGTTAGTGTCAGAGGTTAATCCTCTTTGGCTCAGCCACTGAAGTACGACATTTTTATAAAAGGGTCGTGACGCCGTTTTTTAACTAAAAGGCCGTTAAGCCCAAAAAGTTATTTCCGAGAAAATGGCAAAAAATGAGGGAATCGTTGTTTCTTAAAAACTAGTTTAATGATTGTTGGACATGTACGAACTACGCATCATAGACATGACGTCACACAAATCCTGCATCGCGAAGTTAGAGTTTACATACAAGATTTCAACTTCAAACCGATGGACAGTTGCCCGCCAGACACAACACCCGTCTGGTCGGAGGATCCTCCCTTTTCTATGATAGATGAGTGAACTTTACACCCTGTTCTTCATACCCCTAAAATGGTGACCCGAGTATGAACGTCAACGCAGCCTTCGTGTAGATATCTCGGCGTGACGTCATCATCATCACCACTCCCGCAAGCTTTCGTGAGGCGACTCGCACAGCCGGCCAGCATCCACGGCTTCAACGAGTATCCTTACCACCAGCATGCAGCGAACGCGCATTCCTGGTCATTACCGAGCGATCGACATACATACAAGATTTCAACTTCAAACCGATGGGCAGTTGCCCGCCAGACACAACACCCGTCTGGTCGGAGGATCCTCCCTTTTCTATGGTGGATGAGTGAACTTTACACCCTGTTCCTCATGCCGCTAAAAACACATCAATTGATATTCTCTTTCTGTTTTTAACAAAGAATCCTTTCTGTCCAGAAACAGTTATAGGAGAAGTGTGGGCTAGACGCTTCCTAGTGATGGAATCATCATAAATTCTATTACTTAACGGCCTACAAAATGTTCATATCTCTGGAACTATTTATATTGTAAAAATGTTTCTTAGACAGAAACATAGCGAATTTTGAACTCTATCACTTTCTAGTTAAAGGACGGCAGAATTTAAGGACACAGAAAAAAAATTGTAAAAACATGACAAGAAATTAAATTTAAAAACAATGTTGTGGTACTCAGTTTTCCTTACAATAAACAGTCAGAAAGCTTTATCGTAATAATCTTGTACCTATTAGTCGCATTAAAACTGACCACAAGCACTGAGTCCCTGTATTAAGATAAGATTAACAAAACTTAATGTTTCTGATAGCCATTGTATTTATTGTTGTAACCTTTTTCTAAAGGTTAGTCAAAAGGTTAGAATTAAAAGATTTTGCACAAAATACGGAGAAACGGGATTTATTTTCATTTCTGAATTAATCTTTGGAGATTAGGCGGAGATATTGTTAAAAGGGTTTGAAGTGTTAAAAAATACAATAGGCGTGGATATATTTAGTAACCTGTTCCGCTTAGCTATTTCTTACCACACCGAGTGCTGAACCCAGAGACGCTCTGCGTTCAGCGCTCGGTGTGGCAACACGCCGTGTTCGGGTTCGCGAAAAGTCAATCGTCGTCCTGTGGATGCCTCGTTGAGAGATGAAACACGTGTCGATTTCTTTCAGGGTTTTTTATGGCTCTTTAGAAATAGCTAAGCGGAACAGGTTACTAAATATATCCACGTCTATTGTATTTAATAGTGGATTTCCGCAAAGTCACGCCTGTATCAATTAACTTTTGAAGTGTTGTTTTACTGGCGTTTGGGATTTATTGATCTGTAATAAAACTTTAAAGATAGCGAGAGTATTGGGTATTATTGTAGATTCTTCGACTAGGCATACCCAGCATGATCGGTCTATAATGTTCCCACTGCTGGGACGCAAGCCTCCTCTCTGTGAGAGGGAGTGGGCCATAATCCACCACGTGGGTCCAGTGTGGGTTAGCGGATGTCACATGTCTTCGAATTTTTAGTTCTAGGACATGCTGGTTTCTTCGACTAGGCACTTCAACACATTACGAAATCTAAGTGGAATAGTGTAAAATGAAAAATTGGTCCAAAAATTTGGGTAAAAATTGAAATGCTTTGTGCAGGTCGTGTGTTGTTACGAAGTCGCGCACAGATTATTTTGATGCCACATGGCGCAAAAAAACAGCATCATTGCTTAGCAGCTTCCGCGGGAGCAGCAACAGCATACTGAAAATGATAGCCAGCAAGTAAGATAAACAGCCCTCTGACGCGGAATCTAACTCAAAGGACAGGCAGTCTTTCTTAAGAAACTCCTAAGGTAGATCCGAACATATTTTGAGCAGAAACTACAAAAAAACGCACTTACGCCGCTAACTTTTGATACAATTTCCAGTTCCGTGTTGTAGTGTGCGTTTGTTTGCTCAGATGTCGGCGCGCGCGCACCCGTCCCTATTACCATATATGTGATAATGCGGTTTGAGGAAAATGCCGAATTTTTACTTAAAGCCGACCACGGGTGACATTGCTCTTCATGTGTTAAATTCAGTTTGACAACTACAGCCTCTCCCTCTTTTACGTAGCTTGTGAAAGTGACAACGATATATAGTTAGTGTCACTGTTGACTTAAGAGTTTGACTTGTGATCGGGTTACAGTTTTGTCAATATTTAGATGTCAAAAGGAAAGGTTATGTCAAAAATAAAAATAAAATATCATTGTGAAAGCTTACAGTAGCATTCAAAATTATTTAAACAGGTTTAACGAAGAATTTCTCATTCAATTTTGTAAGAGAATATGACAAAATATAATAAAATAAAATTAAGTTTAAAGAGGATGTTAAATTAGCATATTATTATAATGGTAATTTTCAGACTAAGTACACAGTACAGTACAAAGTTTTGTAATCGACGTCATCGGCTTTTCATGTGTGGTCTAAAATACAGACTGCTGAAACTACCCGTAAAAATGTGATTTGAAACATTCAAACTTATTACAAACAATTAACCAAATCTCAATTTGATTTGTATTTTATATTTTCCATAATATTCTCAAAATACCTTGAAATCATTCAATCAACAACAAAAAATTTATAAACTGTCAGCTGCGTGTGTAGCATGACAACCACAGAAACGGGTTTTCTATGGGTTTTGTCGACGGAAGAATAGATAAAATGACAGATTGTGATTGTATCTATCATTTTGTCTATTCTTCCGTCGACAAAACCCGTTTCTATTGCGGTCATGCTAAGCATGCTGTTCTTCACAGAATTTCGTAGTGTTGTCTTCCTGCATTGCACACTTTTCTTGCATTAAATCTTAAAATGAAAATAAAATTTGTGCGTTGCGTCACTTTGTCAATCACTATGTCCACTGGTTTATTTTGGGGCAATTATGACGTAATTAAATCGCTTCTGCCCGCCTTCGCTACCGCTCCTTCCTCTACCCTAACCCAAACACAGCAGCAAGGCGCTACCTCCTTGTACCAACACCGGTCGGCGTAAACACCGCGGTTGTCTTGTTAACCTAAAACGTTAACAAGGATCGAGCAGCACTTAGCTGTGCAGTGTTAACTCGGTGGACAAAGCACGGATTTGTTTACAGCGCCTAGTTGCAGGGTTAAGTGGCCTAATTGTAGATAGAATGTCGGGTGTACGGGTGTACCTGCGACGACCTCGATGTTTCGACCCGAGGGCAGTTGTTGCAAATGTTAATGAGTCTTTTGGAAGTTGTAATTTGTTCAAATCTCAAATTATTTATTGCGTACCATAATGTATATAGTTGGTAGGGAATAATTATATTAGTCACAATTATGGGGGTATCGGGCACAGCATAGATCAAGTAGGAGAGAGGAGGAAGAGCACTGGTCGCTTAATGTGACAAATTGTATTATTGGTTAAGTAGTAAGTAAGTTATATATTTATTAATACAGAATTCAAGAATTATAATCATTGTTTTATAAATTAAATACGTTTAATTATTTAGTACGAGTAACATTATAATAACCATTTATTTTTTAAATTATTCATTATTGTTTTATTTAGTTATTATTATTTTCATTTATTACGTAATTAATATTTATTGTCCCTACGGTAAGTTATTTATTGAATGCTTCAAATTTATTTACAAAAAATATATTTTTCGTTAAAAATTTTTTTGAGTCGCTAAGCAGTGGGACAGTGTAGGCTAATTAAGGGGACGATAACAGACTTTTAATGATTTTATACTGAAGATGACGTCTAAACGAGTAATGTTAGTGATTTGGAAAAAAATATGTGTTAAATTAGAGCATTTTTCTAATATTTTAATATAGGCATATTTTTGATTATGTTTATATTACATAGTGAAATTAATTTGTAAAGTTATGTCTAATGCGGATAAAAAACGACGTAAAATCTATCGAGCATATTTTTCTGAAAACTTCACCATTTTAAAGATAATTAAATTATTGATCTTTTAGTATACGTGTTTTATTAAAATACTTTTTGTTTTACGTGTAATAAATTAATAATGCGTCTAATTTGGGATAGCGCTCCTTGATGGGCGAGTCCTATTACTGGCTGAACGTACGACGCGTTGCTTGAGCTCAGTACAGAACACGCAAGCTAACCATTCAAGGTCACTGTCATATATCAACGTCTTAAAAAAAAAAATTGCATCGATTACTGTTTAGAATAGGCAGCGATCTAGTATTTTTTTCAGAAACAAAAAAATATGGACAGCTTGTTTAACTAGAGCCTAGGATTTGATAGATCTCGTTTATTCTATATGTTTGAACCGGTAAAGGCTTCGAAAAGATGAAATAAAATTCTTCGTGGACAAAGCTTCCTTTAACAAAGATTGATTCTTGGCAGCTATTGACAGAGAGAGATAGAAAGAGAGTAGGGGAGGCTTTTGCTCAGCAGTGGGGCAATACGAGCTAACAAAAAAAAAGTGAAGAAAGCAAGGACTGGTTTACAGCGCCTAGCTGCAGGGTTAAGTGGCTTAATTGTAGACAGAATGTCAGGTATACGGATGTACCTGCAACGACCTCAATGTTTAGACCTGTGACCAGTAGTTGCAAATGTTAATGAGTCTTTGGGGAGGTGTTATTTGTTGAGTCGTGGTTACATCTGTTAATGTTTTGAAAGCACCTCGAATTTGGTACTGGTCGGATCTCGTCTGTTCTATATGTTTGAACCAATATAGGCTTCGAATTGGTGAATTAAATCTGTTATTGAAATATAATCTGTAGTGGTCAAAGCACGGGTTTGTTTACAGCGCCTAGTTGCAGGGTTAAGTGGACCAATTGTAGATTAAATGTCGGGTGTACCTGCGATGACTTCGATGTTTCGAGCCAAGGGCAGTTGTTGCATATTTTAATGAGTGTCTTGAGTGGTTTTCCTATTTTTAACCGATTTCCAAAAGGAGGAGGTTCTCAATTCAACTGTTACGCGATAACTCGGCCAATTATGAATTGATTTTAATTTTTTTTTTTTGTTTGGTAGGTATACTTCAGAGATGGTCCCATATAAATTTAAATAATTTTGCTTCGGTAGTTTTTGAGTTAGCTTCAATAATACGTATTTTTTCCCACTTAGTATGTGGATGATATGTTAAGTTCCTCTCACTGTTATTTACATAGCAGGTAGTGGTATTGGAATTTGTGTGGGGTAAGTACCAGAACTAAAAAGTGAAAAATAAAAACTTTTTACAAAAAAAAAAACAACCGACTTCCAAAAAAAAAAACACTACAAAGTGAAAAATAAGTCGGTTGTTTTTTTTTTTTTTGTAAAAAAGTTTTTTAATTTATTGAATCGTGATTTCAGCGATTAAATTACAATAAAAATTAAAAGTAATCAACTTTTTTTTTCAGTAGGTACATCGACACTATCGCATTTTCAAAATATTGTTGCTTTCAAATTGTTGGAATCTAGTGTATTTTAAATATTTGAACCAATTATAACAGTCTACTTGTAATAGAAAAAAAGGAAACGCAAAATAATTGAATTCGGCCAGAGGTAGGATACGAAGTTGGAAACATTATTTACATAGATCTTTATTCAGTACTAGCGAACGTCACGCGGTTTCACCCGCGTAGTTCCCGTTCCCGTGGGAGTACGGGGATAAAATATAGCCTATGTTACTCGCTGATAATGTAGCTATCCATTGCTGAAAGAATTTTTCAAATCGGTCCAGTAGTTTTTAAGTTTATTCGTTACATACAAATATACAAAAATAAAAATCTTTCCTCTTTATAATATTACTAGCTGCGCCCCGCGGTTTCACCCGCATAAGTCTCGATCCCGTGGGAAAAAAAAAAGTATCCTATGTTCTTTTCCAGGGCATCATCTATATATGTGCCAAATTTCATCCAAATCCGTTCAGAAAGAAAGACAGAAAGAAAAGAAAAAGTGTTTATTGAGACTCGCACAGGAAATCACAAATTAAACTAAACACCTTCAATAAGAACATTAATAAAAATAATAAAAAAACAATAAAAAAAGCAAAGTAAAATTAAAATAAAAGCAGAAGGTCCTGTACGAGGCCAAAAGGCTCCTATCTCTCTCGCATATGCTGCAACATTTAAAAATAAATAAATGTCACAGCGCTGGTATTCTGATATTCTGGTTCAGCCGTTTTAGCGTGAAGGCGTAACAAACAAACTTACTTTCGCATTTATAATATTAAGGATTAGTATAACTAGATATAGAAAAAGGCTATGGATACCAAAGTAATATTAGTTTTAAGGATCTGAGATATGGAAATTATTTGTATTGTGGACTAATGGTTGAGGATTTTAATAATATATCACGTCTGTGTAAATGTACATAAATAAATACGCATAAATTATTATAAGAGTACATTATAATATTTGTTTTACTCCTGTAAATAAGTAATACAAATATCCGTTGAAAAAAGGTTTTTGTATTGGTACGTTAATACACAAATGTGTCTGAAATTTTCAGCACCAGTGCAAAGGTTAATTCAGATACTACGGAATTTTTATTCACGAACCTAATAAAAGTGGCTACTAAGTATTGATTGAATGATTTAATACGCAAGAAGCAGGAGTGAACCTGTAGTTTCAAACCGGTTTAGTATATTAGCAGCACGTGTCACAATTTTATTTTCAGAGATTTGAGAATAAAATCTAAAACAACCACTACACTACTACCTACTACACTTCCTACTATACTTCCTGGAGATATTTAATACAGGATGAAATTGAAAACATACGACAAATAGAAATGGGAGATTCAGTAACTGTTACCTAATCATTATAAATTGTTATTTTCGAAATATTAATTGTGAAAAAAAAATCGCACGCGACGAGCGGTGCCTTTGTGTCGCGTCGCGTGTCGCGCTGGTCTGAACGAGCCTTAAATTGATACTTGAATTTTTTTGTTTGTTTTAAATTTATTTAATTTTACTGGAACGTCATAAAATCGTGTCTACGTGAAGACAATAATTTAGTTTGCACTATCTAAGACGATAATTACACGTTTTTTTTTCACAATTTATATTTCGGAAATAACAATTTATAATGATTAGGTAACAGTTATTGAATCTCCCATTTCAATTTGTCGCATGTTTTCAATTTCACCTGTATATCGGGTCCAATTTTTATCTCAATGCATTTCAGATAACGATTTCTACCGTAAATTCGTTTTGATGAAAAACATTCTAGAAAACATTACAGAAGAAAGTAGATTTATTAATTACTAGCTGCGCCCCGCGGTTTCACCCGTGTAAGTCTCGATCCTGTGGGAATATCGGGATAAAAAGTATCCTATATGTTAATACAGGTTATAAAGTATCTGTGTGCCAAATTTCATCCAAATTGGTCCAGCCGTTTGAGCGTGAAGAAGAGACAAACATACACACATACACTCACAAACTTTCGCCTTTATAATATTAGTGTGACTAGCTTCCGCCAGCGGCTTCGCCCGCGTGATATCTTTATAAATTATATCCTATGTTACTCAGTGATAATATAGCATTTCACTATTGAAATAATTTTTAAAATCGGTTCAGTAATTTTTGAGTTTATTCATTACAAACAAAAATACAAATCTTTCTTCTATATAATACTTGCGGACGTCACGCGGTTTCACCCGCGTAGTTCCCGTTCCCGTGGGAGTACGGGGATAAAATATAGCCACACTGTAACGACACCTCATTTTGTGAACGCGATTGTGCTCTTTATTTATATTAAGATACGGATCAGTGTTCTATGCAAGTATTTTTACTTTAAAGGTGTTGTAAACGCGATTGTGCTCTTTATTTAGATAAGGTTACGGACCAATGTTCTATAAAAGCATTTTTCTTCCACCAAGGCGATCTTGTTCAAGTTTTCACTTCTGTCGGCACTCCCAGAGTGCCACTGTTTTTTGCAAATATTTCTCGACGGTATGTGAAGCCAAGCAAGAAGCTCATGGGCGACTTTAAAACTCTGACACCCGGGCCTCAAGTCTGCTATTACTATTACTATAGTGTCAGAATGGTCTATCATTGATTTCATAATTCTTAATTTTGACAAGTTTGGTAATCTACTAATATAATGGCGTCATTATGACTTTCCAATGGTCAGCCACTGACACTCCATTGAAAGAAATGCCACTTATTGGTAATCTCGTACATAATGACAAATGAATGCCTGACTTAGGCGGTATCATTGGTCGACAATGCCAATATAACACAATTCTATTACGACCATCGACCGACCAATGATCGACCATTATGAATTTAGCAGATTACGAACTTTTAGCAAAATGACAATGAGATCGTGTTGGAATGACGAATTTAGAAAAATAGTAGACTTGGGCCCCAGGTTAGTCACTAACCACAAAAATAGAAGGAGAGCTAGTAAATAAAATAACATTGAATATTGGTTCATTTTTATTTTGCATACATTGCACGTCCAACGATTCTGATATGTAATAAAAACTTTTTACAAAAAAAAACAACCGACCTCCAAAAAAAAACACTACAAAGTGAAAAATAACTTTAATTTCGGAAGTCGGTGTCTTGGGTTTTGTATTTTCGTTTTTTGCCACCGACTTCCGAAATTAAAGTTATTTTTCACTTTGTAGTGTTTTTTTTTGGAGGTCGGTTGTTTTTTTTTTGTAAAAAGTTTTTATTTTTCACTTTTTAGTTGTGGTACCTACCCCACACACATTCGAATACCACTACCTGCTACCAGTGACAGAAACTTATCATATCATCTACATACTAAGTGGAAAAAAAAAACGTATTTTGTAGCTAACTCAAAAACTATCCAAGCAAAGCTAATAAAATTTATATGGGACCAATTCCAGAGCACACTCTTTCAAACAAAAAAAGAATTTTCAAAATCGGTCCACAATTGCCGGAGAAATCGGTGGACATACATAAAAAAAAAAAAAAAAAAACAAACATACGCGACGAACATATAACCTCCTCCTTTTTGGAAGTCGGTTAAAAACCGAAACTTCATGACACATTGGACCTAAGCTAAATTCCTTTACAAACTGCGAGGCTAAACAACCATTAGTTTATTCACTTTACCGTTGACAGGGTAGAACCCGTTGGTGAAACGATTCTGATTACTCGCAGTGCACACGTAAGCAAATATGCTTTTAATTAAGAGTGCAGTGTGTATTCAGTAGCGAAAATTCAGGTCTATTCCACCCGACGAGGGGTTCAAAGTAAAAGGTAACTGTTTTGATATCGTACGGTATCGTCGTTATAATAAATAATAATACTGCTTTTGGTCAACACATTATTCAGGAAAGTTCAATGAGGTTTTAATATTTTTCATTTTTCAGTAATTTTCCTAAAGTTACATTAGGAAGACAAGACCAATGTTTTTGAAATATTAGGTATATTTACTTCAATTCAATTCATTTATTAATTTCGTGAACATAGGGTAAAAATTATACATACTTATATTTTACAAAGAAATATTGATCCATACTACGTCCCTCTAGAAGGCATACAAAATTGTTGAGGATGTCACATTAACAAAATAAAATAAAAAAGTCACGAAAATTACACGTCACAATTTCAGGTTTTTTTTTGGGTTTTTATCTTTTTTCAGGTATAATTATTGAATTATGCAAAAGAGTGGAAGATTCTATCTTTTGTGACATTATAATGATTTTTGAAAGAAGTGAAAACTTTTTAGGCGCGTTGGCCATTTTTGAGATGGGACTAAACCATTGATTTCGCGACACCATGATGACACCTCATCGTCATCCTGAAGATGCTTCGTTGAGAGGTGAAACACGTGTCGATTTCTTTCATGGTTTTTTATGACTCTTTAGAAATACCAAAGCGGAACAGGTTACTAAATATATCCACTTCAATTGTATTTTATAATGGACAACAATATCGCACTGTGCAGTCCCACGGATTGACGCTCGTTAATTCTTAAGTCCACGTAATTAAAGATACGGCTGAAATAAATAAATGCATTAGACGAATGACTTACGATGCCTCGCGGAGTCGGCTAATAAAATAAATGAAGAGTCGGCACTGGGGAACGGAGTATGACGGTGGAGAAAGGAAAGTGGTGTAAGTCCGTTTTGGTATTTTTAGAAAGTGGTGGGCTAAGTCTGCTTGGTCAAAGAAGAAGATTAATTTATTGTTTTTTGTTAAAATAAATGGATATTCTTTTTAGGTCGCGTTCAATCGCTATCTTGCTTGACTTTAGATGATGGCGTTCAAAAAATTTATAGGGTACTAGCTGACCCCGGCAAACGTTTTTTTGCCAATTATTTGTTTGGGGTGGACAACCCTTATCACTTAGGGGTATGAAAAATAGATAGTAGCCGATTCTCAGACCTACTGAATATGCATATAAAATTTGGTAAAAATCAGTAAAGCCGTTTCGGAGGAGTAAGGTAACTAACATTGTTACACGAGAATTTTATATATAAGATTTTCACCAAATACACATGGTACACAGACTTTCTTCGGTATTTGTCATCTATTGAGTTTTTCTTTTGCAATTTTCCTACGACCCATCAAAAGAGCAGAGGTATTTTGATGGCAAAATAAAGAACACAAAATGTTACCCATATTTTATAACTGCCATCTCAACAAACAGCCAAATCTTGCAGCACAAGGAAAAACAATGATTCCCGACTTACCATCATTTTTGTTCGTGTGCTGTGCGCAAGAGTTGGTCCAAAGCAATTGATTAGCCGGCGCCCTTTGTGCACCGCGCCGACGCTCACAACAATTTGCTCGCGGCCCGACCGCCCTAATTTTAATGGGCTTATAAAATTTATATTTAATGTATTTATCATGCGTTGGATTTGGATGGATGAGGTTGGTAAAGATAAACTCTTCTCCACTGCTGGATTGGTATACCTAAATACTAGGGGCTTAAAGTTTGGAGATGCTGCTGTTTATCAAATTGCATAAATGGTTTTAGAAATCCAGGACAACCAAAGAGAAGAAATAAAACAAAATATTGAAAGCATTTTCGGATCGCGTTTTTCCATCCGATACAGTCGACATAAAAATTAGATTCCTACTGACCCTGGAAAAAACTTATACACAAAAACGAAAATGTATGAATGGTACTGGTAATGTAAACAAAAACCTTTCTTCAGATTTATATGTTGCTTTCCAATGATTATAAGGACATATAATAAACTAGCTGACCCTGCAAACGTTGTTTTGCCATATAAATGAATGGGGTGGACCATCTTTATCACTTACTACCCTACCCTACCTACCCTGCCTACCCTGCCTACCCTGCCTACCCTGCCTACCGAGATTATCATCAAAAATCATGCAGGCCTAGTACTTTTTGCTAGGAATTATGGCATAATACCGGGATATCATAAATTAATAATTTATAAATGCATAATTTTTCTTCATATCTTTTTTTTTTCCTAAATTAAGATGTAAGCTATCCTATCTTTCAAGTTGGATCAAACTGCACACGGTGTGCTAATTTGATTAAAATCGGTTAAGTACCTAGTTTAGGAGTCCATCGCGGACAAACAACGTGACACGTAATTTATATATATTAAGATTACCAAAATCATATAGGGAACTGCCAATCAATTGTTTTAAATCAGCGTTATTCAAATGGCTCATAGAAAAATCTTTCTATTCTGTGAAAGAGTATCTAAATAAAGATTTATACTGACATTTTACTGTTATAACTTGACAAATGATTGACATTTTTATGATATTATATAATAACTATGATGAATGTTCCAATTTTTTAGCTTCTTATTTCATTTATGTAATTTTGCATGCTAATTTTAGCGAATTGTTTTAGAACTTGTTAAAAAGGCATCTGTAATGTACTACAATTCTTGCAAATAAAATTTCATTTCATTCCATTTATAATTTTACAATAAAAACAATTTTGTGTGACACATTCTGATGTGACGTCACTGCTGTCCATTCCACAAGTTTCGTTCGTGGTATTGCTAAGCATACTATTGTTTTATTGTGGGTACACACGCGGTGCGCTTAAACGCATAGTTATGACGTCCGCAGCATCTAGGTGGCATCCAATATGGAAAGAACCTGGTTAGGAAACAACCTGCCTCATTGTAGCCATTGCCATTATTTTATTTAATAAACCTATGGGTGTACTGGATTTCAAACATCGGCTAATGACACTCAAAATTCAAATTCTAAAGTCATTTCTTCAAACTAAGCTGAGAATCAGCACTTTTCGAACGTCAAAATTACATAAGACAGTCCCAAAAACGCCCACCCTTCACCACTTCCTAGTGCCTTTAGCTGGGAAGAAGAAGTGGCGCAACAACTCCCCAGTAGCACAGCTGTCTGTTCAAGTTAGAAAAAAATGACTGCAATAGTATGCAAGATAATTTACATCACGCAACACAAAACATTATTAAAATGATGAATTATTGACCAAATGTCACAATGTGATAAATGGTAACATAACAAAAATAAACTTAGTTTTTTGTAGAAATAACAGAATTCCACGTGTCGGTAATCGATATCTTTAAAGGTGAGCGCACATTATAACCGCACCAGGACGCAGCGAATTAAAAAAAAAAAACAAAAAAACGTGTGGCACACGGGGACTGCCGCGGTAAAGCTATTGCATAGCATTTGTAACCTCCATACTTCCTATTTGTCAACGCTACACTTGGGATGATGACGTAATGACATTAAACAAAAATTACGTTCCCATGACAACATCACGTTCATCATTACATGGTAGGCGGAGTGGGGGGTGTTAGGTTTTATTTTCGTTACGTTACGGAATTTCTTGATTCGGTCCCCGCGCTCAAAGCCCGCGATAAAAGCTATGCAATAGCTTAAAAAACCGAACAAGTGCGAGTCGGACTCCAGCACGTAGTATTTCGTACCGTATTAAGATCGAGCAAAAAACGCCGAACAAAACACGTTTCTTATTACAACTAAAATCACATCCACAATAAAATAATCCTCAAAAATTCAAATTAAATATAATTAAAATAGGGTTCCGTTTGACACCCTTCGGGTATGGAGCCTTAAAAAGCACGGAGTGGGCAACCTGTAGTGTGCAATGGTTCGTACAAAATGTACTAAATTGATGTAAAATCAATCTGCCTAGCCTTTTCCCCAATTATATTAGGGTAGGCTTCCAGTCTAACCGGATGCAGCTGAATACCAGTATTTCACATGGAGCGACTGGCTATCAGACCCAGTACTTGGTAAGACTAGTTGTCAGACTTTCGGGCTTCTGACGACCCGTAACGACTGTCAATGATCCACGAATGACAGCCGGGACCAACAGCTTAACGTGCTTTTCGAGGCACGGAGGAGTCTCGGTATGTAAAGATGGTCACCCATCCACGCACCAACCCCGGCAAGCGTAGCTAAACCTGATGGATCGACCCGTGCGGCAGTTATTATATAACCACTAGTTATTATTTTCACTAAATTGATGAACAAATTTTAATAAGGATTTTTGCAATGCGGTGCGCCCACCTAAATCTGCACCAACCTTTACACTGCAATACATCATAGGTCACGATGTCCATCTAGAACAGGGGTTCCCAACCTTTTAACATACGCGCCACCCTAACTTTCTTTTAGAATCACTACGCCCTGAGTTACTTTGTCGACATGAGCTGAAAAGCATAAGAATGTAAAGCGTGCGATATGGCGGTCTAAACTTTTGATCATTCAAACAAAAAAAGAAGTTACTTTGTTAATTTAGACAGGAAAGTTGAAAAATCAAGAGAATATAGAATGGAAGAGCGAAGGAAGCGAGCTCAAAAATTGTAGCTACAATTTTCATTTTTTTTTTTAATATAAGTAGAAAAACTTATGTCGACAAACAGAAAAGCTGAACCTCATTTTAGAACATTACATAATAATAACTAGCTGCGCCCCGCGGTTTCACCCGCAGAAGTCTCGATCCCGTGGGAATATCGGTATAAAAAGTACCTATCTTATGTGTTAATCCAGGTTATACTCTATCTGTGTGCCAAATTTCATCTAAATTCGTTCAGTAGTTTTTGCGTGACGAAGAGACAAACATACACACACATTCACAAACTTTCGCCTTTATAATATGTGTTAAGAGTCCTATCTGCGTTCTCCGCAGTCGGTTTCCTAGGACTGCGGAGAACGCCACATAGCGTCCGCAATTTACCATCGAATGACGAGGTCGGTGGAAACGCTCTCTAGGGATAGAGAGCGTTTTTTGGCTCCGTAAAGTCCAAACCCCGCTGCCCATCATTTTCATGTGGCGGCCGTTACTTGGCGGCGGTTATGTGTCGGCCGCTATGTGACGGCCGTTATTTGGCGCCCGCTATGTTGCGGCCGCTATGTGACGACCGTCATGTGGCGGCCGTTATGTGGCGGCCGCTTTTTGGCGGCCGTAATGTGGCTGTCGTAATATAGCGGCCGTAATGTGGCGGCCGCTATGTGGCGGCCGCAATGTGGCGGACGTAATGTGGCGGCCGAAATGTGGTGGCCGAAATGTGGCGGCCGCAATGTGGCGGCCGCAATGTGGCAGCCGCTATGTGGCGGCCGCTATGTGGCGGCCGCTATGTGGCGGCCGTCATGTGGCGGCCGTCATGTGGCGGCCGTCATGTGGCGGCCGCTATGTGGCGGCCGTAATGTGGCGGCCATAATGTGGCGGCCGTTATGTTGCGGCCGCTATGTGGCGACCGTCATGTGGCGGCCGTCATGTGGCGGCCGTCATGTGGCGGCCGTCATGTGGCGGCCGTCATGTGGCGGCCGTTATGTGGCGGCCGCTTTTTGGCGGCCGCTATGTGGCGACCGCTATGTGGCGGCCGGTATGTGGTAGCCACCGCTCGTCTAACAAACCGTTACTTTTTGACTATTGTGCTGTTACTTAAATCACTAACACTTTCGACAGAGTGCTAGAGGGCCGACTTTAATTAAATTAAAACTAAATAATAATTCAAGATACGGACTATGACTATATTTCCAATTCTTTAAATCTCTTTAAAAGAAGACACAAAAAAATGAATTGATTTACCTCTTTGGGGGATAATTTTACAAAAACGCTGAAATGCGGAATTCTTTATTTCTTAACAAAAGCATAAATTTGAATTTTCATATCTTTAGACAAAAGCTCCTTACCCAATTTTATCGAAATCCGTTCAGTGGTTTAGCCGTGAAAAAGTAAAATACAGACAGACAGAGTTCCCACGAAATATATGGGAAGTTTTTTTGCAATTTCTCAAAACTCTCGTACTCAAACCTCAGTTGGCCCGAATAGTTACGAACATAAAGCAATATTGCTCTTTCCCCATAGCAAATAGCGTGATAATAATTTTTGAAAAATCTATTGTGACGTTTCCATTAATTGACTTATAGATTATTTTTACCAATTTTCAAGTTAATACACAAAAAAATCACACAGTAAAATCCTCCACTGTAAAAATGAATACCCCGTTTCACCCCGTTAGGGGTACATTTTCAAAAACCCCTGATATAATTTTTCATTTCTATTTAGTTTTAATTATAAATACTGAATTTCCGCTCATTAAAATTCAGCCATACAAACTTTGACACAACCTAATTCTCCTTTAGGGGGTAGTTTAGAAAAACTAAAAATGGCGAACTTTATAATTTATATGTATTCGTGCCAAGTTTCAAGTTTATTAACTCAAGGAATAAAATTTTTCATACAAGCAAAATCCCTTTTTACGCACTTAAAGGTCGAATTTCCTGAAATCCGTTCTTAGCGGACGTCTACTAACTATAAACTACCTCCCTGCCAAATTTCATCTTTATACGTCAAGTGGTTTTCGGTATTTCGTGATGAGTGAATAAGTGACCTTTCGCTTAATTATTTAATTATTCATTTATTTTCAAACAAACTCCATAAAAAACATTATTTACATCAAATTAAAACATAAAATTGATATAAAATCACACACACAATAAAATAATCCTCAAACATTCAAATTAAATAAAATTAAAATACATACAAATGTCAATCGAAGCATATAAAATTTAAATAAATACAAACAAATGTCATCCAAAACGAATTAAATAAAACACAACACAGAAAATTACATAATACGAGAGGACGTCCTACTGTGAAGCTGCATCCGCCTCTGTAACAGGAGGAGATCCCACCGCTCGGACAATACCACCAGGATGCTGTTCGAGCTACATAGGAAACGTTTGGGTTTTGGAAACTAATCTTAACCTTTTCCTAATATCAAGAACATTTAATTGAATAAATCTACTTTTTTGTTGCTCAGTTTCTTCATAAGATAAGGTTTTAAGCCAGTCGGTCACTTTTCTCTTCAGTACCTCTAGACTTTTAGTCATAGGGTAAATATTATTTATTATTCCTTTATTTCATTTTTAAACATACTTTTTACATTTTTAAATATTCTTATATTTTTTTTTTTAACATTTAAAAATAAAAAGAATAGTAGCCCACCGTTGTCGGGACCAGTGTCCAAGCCACCGGTGGTCAGGGCTCCTAAGAGAGGAACCTCCTAACAATACGCGCCGTGTCCAGGAGTACCGCTTTCTGGATCAAGCCCTTGATCCAGTTGCTTAACAAGAGCCTCCTGAGGTGTTGGTCGAGGCTCTTAGCTATTATGCCATTGGCCGTAACGACTATCGGCACAATGATTGCTGTGTCCACATCCCACAAGTCGACAACCTCGTGAGCCAGATCAAGATACTTAATCTGTTTATTTATTTATTATTATTATTAATTGAAATAATTACAGCCCTGCCTCTGGTTTCAAGCGCTACTGCTGAGCATGAGGTCCTGGATTCGTTCCCAAGTCGGGCAAAGTGTTATCACGTTTTTCTATCAGGAATTTCTCAGCAGCAGCCCGGAGTCTGGATTCGTGACCGGTTGATGGCAATAAGCTCGCCCCCTATTATATGGGACTTAAACATAACTGGCGAAATGTGGGTGTACTGTAGGTACACCTCTGCCGAACCCTTAGGAATTACAAGCATGATGTTATGTTACTTACGCACTTTCCCGGAAAAAATCTTCTTTTCATTATCCATAATTCTAGGAATTCATTCATTAATTTCAAAGCTACTCCAGATCTCGGTAAACTACTAACAAAAGCCTATCAAAGCGTCTCGCTAACCTCATAACTTCACACCGGCAGGTCAAGTCGGGTAGACTTTGCAAACTGGGTCATACCGCTAATTAATAATGTGCTACAAAAACATTACTTTATGGCCATTCACCCGTGCTGAAAAAACCTGAACAATGCACGCTAGTTGGAAGTAACTATGTGAATTACACTAATATTATAAAGGCGAAAGTTTGTGAGTGTGTGTGTATGTTTGTCTCTTCTTCACGCTCAAACGGCTGGACCAATTTGGATGAAATTTAGCACACAGATAGTTTATAACCTGGATTAATACATAGGATACTTTTTATCCCGATATTCTCACAGGATCGAGACTTACATGGGTGAAACCGCGGGGCGCAGCTAGTTTAAATTAAATTGCTTGTGATTTATCATCTGCCTATAGCCTTTTCACAACTATGTTGGGGTCGGCTTCCAGTCTAACCGGATGCAGCTGAATACCTATATCTTACATGTAGCGACTGCCTATCTGACCTCCACAATCCAGTTACTGGGTAATACGATACCCCTTGTTAAAATTAGTTGTCGGATTTTTTAGGCTTCTTACTACCCGTAGCGACTGTCAAAGATGTACGAATGACAGACCCACGGCTTAACGTGCTTTCTGTGGCACGGAGGGGTCTCGATATGTAATGTATGGTTACCCATCCACGGACCGACCTCGGCAAGCATAGCTTAACCTTCGATCGATCCGTGCGGCTTTTATTATTTAGCCATGAGCCCCTTTTAACCATATGATCCTTTAAACTATGTTAAACTACATAACAATATATGAATTAAAATTAATTAGGTTGTGTCTACAAACTATTCATAAGTTTAGTCTACAAAGGTAAGTACTTGAAAAGTAGACATAATTATGACCAACATTGTACGTAGTTGATGCGTTTGACTTAGTTGGCAATAAAGTAAATCTTGAATAATCGAGGTTGCTGACTCCTGGGTTCAAGGACTCTCGTCTTTTTCATGAAAAGCTTATAAATTGCGAGCTTTTAGCGGTTAAGGCTGCGTTCCCATCAGAGATGTGCGAGGTAGCTAAGCGGTGCGAGGATGCGTAATGAAGCTGTGAAACGATGTGAGCGTTTTCACCAGAGATGTGCTGGGCCGCTGAGCGGTGCGAGGATATAATAATATAATCTTATATATAAAATTCTCGTGTCACAATGTTAGTTACCTTACTCCTCCGAAACAGTTTTACTGATTTTTACCAAATTTTATATGCATATTCAGTAGGTCTGAGAATCGGCTACTATCTATTTTTCATACCCCTAAGTGATAAGGGTTGTCCACCCCAAACAAATAATTGGCAAAACAACGTTTGCCGGGGTCAGCTAGTGTAATATAAATCTTTATTTTCAGACCAGAGATCCATAACATAAGTTTAATACTAATACTAGGTAATAAAATAAGTTGATACTTACTAACTAAAACATGTTTATCGTACTGTATCACATATCTGAATGACGGTCTGTGTGCCGCCATCCAGTGACATATGCCATCCACCCTGCCGGCTACAGTAGCCACGAGGCTGTTGGGGCTGTCGCGCACCCGACGCATCAGCGATGCGATTCGCAGACGCAGCAGCAAGCCGAAATCCGGAACGCGTGCGTCCGCGAACATCGTCGACGCGCTACAAAAGCGCGGCAGGCCCAGCATTACCCGGAACGCGTTATTATATTGGACTCGTAGAGCATTGTACGAGCCCTGTGTATAACTGACCCACAGGGCGCACGTGTACAGCGACTGGCAGTAGGCCCTGAACAGTGGATATGTAGCGAGCTCTTTTATTATACGATTTCTCACTCGTGTCCATCCCGAACACACATCTCTCGCACACATCCCTCGCTTGTTTTTTACGTACAAAAACCTAGCACCGCTAAGCCGTTTCCACCGAAGCTGCGCTGATCTAGGCTACGTAAATGAAGCGATTCTATTTGTTCTTAACAAACACATCCCTCGCTACGGATCCTCGCACATCTCTGGTGGAAACGCAGCCTAACGGCAATATACTCTATGCGACTTCATCATTACTGGCACAATGTGGATGTACCTATTATGTGACTGCTACGTTACTTTTTGGGGGTTACAGGCGTAAATGGCGTAAGGATTTTGTAAGCTTTAAATACTTAAGTGTCGCTCACAATCTACTTAATCATCCTATAATGTTCCCACTGCTGGGACACAGGCCTCCTCTCTGTGAGAGGGAGTGGGCCGTAATCTACCACGATAAGAAAAAAAAAATACTACTATTATTGATTAAATAATTAATCTGTATGACATTGCATTAATTTAATATCTTAAAGTATTTTATGACTGTTTTTTATCTATTTGTTGATTGTATTTTATGATTGTACCTATACATTTTGCATGCCTTACGGTAGAATCACTTGAAACATGTAAATTTTTATAACACCATTGTAACAGTGTTTTTCTGCAAAAATAAATGATTTGATTTGATTTGATTTTGAAAAAAAATAGCTACTACGGAAAATTAACTTTTCTCAAACACGCTTGCAAATTCGAGCATTATTGGAAGAAGCACCTTCTTCGAGATAAATTGAAAATGCTGTACTGGTCAAATACATGCGAGTAGGCGGCCGGCAATGTTACCTACTATGAAAATCCTGTCGTGTTTAGCGGCCAAATAAATTACTATAAAAACACTTATCTGTCATGTTATTTAAAAATGGAATGAACTTTTTACTTCGACACGTGGCAACCAAGGACGTAACATAAAATTTCGATTTGGCTTCCGAATAGAAAGAAGAAACAAATGAACATATTGGCATACGTGAAAAATTATCATTGTTCATCACTGATTCTGGAATTTATATTTAATTTACTTGGTTTGAATTTCCGCGCATTATTTGAGAAAAGTACTATGCAAGCCTTGGCCGCAACCAGTACCCTAATTGCGTAATACAACACTATCACAATCTATTTCGATTTGAAACAGATTGCTAATCCATTGCTTCATAAGTTGGAAAAAAAAATTGCTTAACAACGTAAATAACGCAATGAATGTTGTTGAACTGTCAAAATGAAACGAATTAGGCATAATTGTTTACGAAAATAACTTACGCAATTAGGGTACAGGTAACCTCGGCCCACATTTTCGCGTCCGTCTATCAATGCCCCTTTTGCAGGCCGCAGCAGTAATGTACCATTCTTCAAAACTTTATAGAATAGTAACAGAACCAAATTAACTATAAATCTAAAGCCTTACTTTGATCTGAAGATTAATTTTATGAACTGTGATGCGGAGCCTCGAAATCAATTGGAAGTTGCCAGGGCGGAAAATTACGGCACGCTGGGTAACGACGCAGCTTTCAGAAAATTGTATTGTGAGCACTAAATTGTTATGAAAAACCTTGACCTAAAAATCTAGGCTGGCTTAAAAGGTTATCTAGACATCAGCAGTTTTTGACACAATGGACGAACCCTCTCCATGTTTAAGTGTCGTAAATGTTGGGAAAGGGTTTTATGTGTAAAGGACAACAGGGTCCTTTTTTTGCAATAAACATATGACTGTCATTACCTAAGTATGTCTGTCCACGCGTGATAAAACCTCTTGCTGTTAAGTACACCACCTTGTTCATCAGTGGATGGTTGATTATTTACAAACTACCCTAGATTTGTGAATTGGTTATGACAGTACTGTAGTTATTTTTCTTCATTAAAGAAAAACAGACAATGGTGCCGATTCCCTTGTTCACAAACTAAACTAAATTTAAGTTCAGTGCATCTTTTTCTTTCTATTTCATTAAGAAAAGGACAGAGGATAAATTTTAGTTTAGTCCTGTCAAATTAATCAGCGCCTGTCACTCTCCATACAAGTTAAGACGTGATTAAAAACTTGCCGACTAAAATTACGTCAATTTACGTCAAGCGGTGATTAATTTGACAGGACTAAACTAAAATTTATCTTCTGTCCTTTTCTTAATGAATTAGAAAGAAAAAGATGCACTGAACTTAAATTTAGTTTAGTTTGTGAACAAGGGAATCGGCACCACTGTTTCCCTGTCTATCCTCATCCTTTACTGTCCATTTTTTTTCACTTTTACAACTTTTAAAAGTGATATCATTCCTACTTTCAAACCATATAGCACCTTGTTCACCAGTGGATATGAAGGTCTGGTTTTTTTTTAAATTACCTTTGCATGGCGTATTAGTTATGGCAGTAGTAGTTACTCTTAGTTAAAAAAAACTGACACTGCTTCCCTGTCCATCTTTATCGTTTACTGTCCTTCTTCATCGTTTACTGTCCATCTTGTTACTGTTTACTTACCAAGACTCCGTTGTCCGTCCGTTTGTCTGTCTATCCGTCTGTCACCAGGCTGTATCTCACGAACCTTGATAGTTAGACAGTTGAAATCACAGATGATGTATTTTTGTTGCCGCTATAACAACAAATACTAAAATACAGAATAAAATAAATATTTAAGGGGGCTCCCATACAATAGACATGATATTTTTGCCGTTTTAATAGATTAATAGTACAGAAACCTTCGTGCGCGAGTCCGACTCGCACTTGGCTGGTTTTTTCACTTTTACTACTTTTAAAAGTGATATAATTCCTACCCACAAAACATATGGACTCCTAGAAAATACACGACATGCAACAAAACTTTGACCTTGACTCAAAGTAATAAAGCGTTAATTAGTAAGTAAGGGGCTAATTAATAAGCATTCACAACAGCGCACATACCCTCAACGATTTGCGCACACCCTGAAAACACTAGAAATAAGTTTTTACTCGTGAGAACCTGTAATTAGCTCAATGTTTCATACACAATTGTTATCCATTTTAAAGCTGTTGGTTCTCCTATTAATAAATAAATAAAATATAATAGTATACTTAGATTAGTGCTCGCAGCACGGATGGCCGATGGGGTCGAAAGGTTCTGGAGTAGCAACCACGTACCGGAAGACGTAGGGTTGGAAGGCCTCCCGCAAGATGGACCGATGACCTTGTGAAGGCCGTTTGAATCCGCTGAATGCGAAGTGGCGGTGCTTGGGGGAGGCCTATGTCCAGCAGTGGACGTCTTTCGGCTGAAATGATGCTGATGATGAGACTTAGATTAGTGCACTTACTTCCTCATTCAGCGTACCATACATTTAAATCCATAAAGGGTGTAAAAAGATGCTTAACGAAGCCGTGAGTCGCTTGTTCTTCCCGTCATTGTGATCATTTTTTTTGTACTGGACCATACCTGGGAACCTTCTGGTTACGGAGATACTTACTTAGTTGTTTTACGAAAACAAGTTTTAAATGATATGACCTAACTAATGCCAATAATTCCTTCTGCACATGTGGCTTCCCTGGTACCTCATTAACGGCATAACAATGTAAATGTCTATTAACTGCTCCCAAATTACGATAATTATTTTATTTTACATACTTCATTGACTTAATCTTTTAATTATTTGACATTATATATACCTACAATTTTCTATATTTTTTATGAAATTGGATTTATTACAGCTATAGTGGGAATCACGTCATTTGGTTTAAATAGGTCCTTATTTTTTTGTTTATATTTAATATAGATTCTTTTCTTTTAGATTTAATGAATGTGAGAACGTTGTAGGCTGAGGACTTGTGGACCACTTTCTAGTTTACTAAGTACCTGGTACTTGTTGATAGGCCTACACTGTCCTCTCATACCTATTAACACGGTAATTTGAAAAGATTGTAGAAACAATTTATTTAAAAAAAAATAACCGTGGAGTTTCTTGCCGGCTCTTCTCCATAGGAAGCGACCAATTGGAACCGTGCACCTAGCTTCTGACGTTTCATAAGTGCCCATGTAGGTTTATGTGAAAACATAAACCTACAAGGGCACTTATGAAACGTTTTTTTAATTTATTTTTATTTACGTGTTTTTTTTTTTTTTTAAACGACTTTTCACACAAAAAATATAAGACGTTTCCCAGCAATAATTGTTGCTCAATGTTACTTAGTTTGATGAACAGAATGTGTAAATAACGGCTATCGGATGGGAGCAGTAAGCTGAACCTAGTTCATGTTCAAGATAAGAAAACATTTTTCTCAATGATCTTCGCGTCAATGTATTCTGCAAGCTATAGGTACCTAAGTATGGGGTGGTCCATTGATGGGGTGGTAAATGCGACACGTGCACCGGGCCCCGGACCTACCCCACAAGTGGGAGAAATCGATGGGGGTGCACACACGCAGTGGCTCACGCATGCGCGGTGAAAAGCTCTGGCGAGGTACTGGTGGTGACAGAAGGTGCTTCTACATATTTTGTTGGAGATAAATAAGCTAGTTCTATTCGATGCATCGTATTATATAAACTATATTATTATTTTATTATTATTCATTTTATTTCAGGTATTAACCCATAGCAATATTACAAATTAAATTACAATAAATTACATTAAATTGAAATTAAAATTAAGTTCTACATTTCAACATGATTATAAGCGTCTTAGCAGGTACACACAGTGAAATAATACAGATACAATTTGATTAGTACATGCACATAATCAAGATAGGAAAGATGCCTTGAGTCTCCTCAAGAGCCCGTAAAAATCAGTAACTCTGTTCTCAGCGAACATGCCAGTCGCACTACACTATATGATAACTCATGCTCAAGTTCAGTTAGATAGGCGTCTGTTCACTCACTATTAATAAATAATAACTATCACAATTACATGTGATTATGATAATTTTTTAGACAGCATTTCTTTCGCAATACTTTTTATTGTTTTATGCTTTAACTTTAGCTTATTATAGTGGGGTAACTGCAACCCAAAAAACAAACAAAGTCGTCTAAAAATTATTTTTTAAAGCTAGATCATTCGCTTTATTGAAATAATTTGTCACCTTTTTCCACGAAAAATACAAAAGAACCTTATGGACAATTTTCAGAAATGTCGCTACCTCTACTTTTTATGACAAACACCACATATTTAAAATATCCAAAAAGAAAACTTAAATATCATGCCAAAAAGCTCGTTGAGAAGTGTTTTGTTCGCGACGTTACTGCGGCCGATACCGGTCACACTTTGCGCCAACACCGCTGCTGAAAGCTCGCCTGAACGCTGAAAGCAAGCGCTGAAATAATTTAACTAAACGCGTTATTATTTAATTAATTCATTGAATTGAAGTGAGTGTGAAGACGAAAACATGTAAGTTGAATTTTTCGTTGATTTTTAAATGAATTTTTATAAAGTTTAATTTTCAGTTGTTTTTTTTTTTCAAATCTTTGTGGTGTTGTTTGTGAAAATTGCGTTTCTGACGTCATCTCAGTTTTATTTACGAATAATTTAAAATTCTTTGTATAAATTTCGAGAATGAAAAGCCGGTAAAAACGACCAAAGTACTTTTTTTTCCCACATTAGCATAATATTTAAAAAAAAAAAAATAAACAGCGCAATTCTGATTCTGTAAAACCGTAGTAAACGATGTACCTACAGGCATACCTATCTTATATATTAATCTACAAATGAAATGCTTAGCGTGTTTGTCGAAGCAACAGTTTCCAAGTTATAGCTCGATGTAATAGCGAACAAACGGAGTGCTTGTACATTCCGCAAAGTATCTACAATGTCGCAGTATTTGAAGTTGCCGTTTTGAAACTAAACTTGAATTCAGTGATATTGATTTCAATGAGTTCAGTGAATGAACGGATTGATATTTTAATATCCTGAAAGACTTTTCTAGGAGTGAAATGATAGATGTTTTATTTAAATTGTCGCCCATAAAAAAGATATTGCTATAAAATATTGACTTCGCAAACCTTTTTATTGGCCTAGAGCCAATAAGAATGAGCCGATAATATTAGGACCCATCAAAAAAAAAATCTGCTCATACTTTAACAACGTTATATACCATATCCTTCTTCAAAGTATAATCTTCATTTTCGTGATGTACCAAGAAACCTTATCCTCAAATTAATATTTAAAAAATATCAATTCAATTTGCCTCCATCCCTGCAAATGGAAGATAAGCTTCGAGTTTCCTTCGTAAACTTTTCGGTTATAAAAGTTGCTTACATTTTGATTAGGTTGTAGTAACGACCAAATTTATCCAAAGTAGCCTTCTTAAAATTTATCATGTGGTACTTTTCACACTCATTGTACTTTTATGATTTTGGTACAGTGGGCTCCTTTGGCATGAATATTTAGTAAATCTTTTCTAAAATGGTTGTGTGGAAGAACAAAATGTTTTTTTTTACATTCACTCGAGTGTACCTGGCTGTGAACTTGGGAAGATTATGGAAAGAAATGGGTGTCGTAAAGTGTAAAGAGTGTATGTTATACAATGTCATAACAATATACTTGGAGCATTTAGCTGCTTGCAAAGATTGGTGATTTTGGATAAATGTCCTCTCTTTCTTGTGACGATTTTTGCTTAGCTGTTATAATAACGACCTTCCACACATAGATGTGATATCTGGTTCAGCGATTGCCAACATTTTTCTCATGAGATGAAGGTGGGAAATATCTGGCAAAGTTACCGATGGCTAGTGTAAAGATTTTATTGGTTGCTGATAAAAAGACTGCAGCAAATATCATTATACTGATGCAGAGCTGTGGGCAATAAGCCTCCGCTATCCGTCTGTCTGTCAGCGAGCTGTATCCCATGAACCGTAATAGGTAGACAATTGAAATTATCATAGAGTGTGTATTTCTATAGCATTCAATAAATGAAACAGCTGACTATCGCTTTATAGACAACGGTCACACATGAACGGCTGTCCAGAAAAAAAGCCTTATTTGACACTTGAATATCAAATACTGGTGACAATTAGACACAATTGGCTTGGGGCAGGTAAATCCAAAATAATTACTATGTTTTTTTTTTTTGTAACATTATTATTTTGTTAGCAATTTATTTAATTTTTATATCTAATATATTTCTAAGTTTTTATAACATTTTACAATTTGACTATTTTTATTATACGATTCTGACATTTTTATAAAAAATATATATATATATATTGAATGAGCTGTTGAATATTATTTTTAAACTTACAATTGTATTTTGGTATTTTAGCTGTTTAGAATTTAAAGCAGTTTATAATTTAAATATATGAGTGTAAAACACAGAACTAGAATTATGTCTGAAATAAATAAAATAAAATAAATTAAAAATACCTAAACTTAAAAAATTGCTTAAAAGGCCTTTTGCTACCTGCAAAAAGCATTTCCTCCACGACTATTCAACTAATTACCAAGCATACAATTACGGCATTCGATACAGCATTCCGTACCATTAGCACCAGCCCCCATTGCCGTGATGATGACGTCGATCTGGCAATTTGCCATCTTTTCCTATCGATTGATCTGTCACCAAACTAGCTATTATGTTATACTAGCTGACGCCCGTGACTTCGTCTGCGTGTATTTTGTATTTCATCATTTTTATCCTGGATGAAAAGTAACTTAGAACCAGCTGAAGAACACAGGCTACCTATCTGTCTTTCATAACGATAGGTTCAGTGGATTCGAAGAAGCTCGTGGCTAAGTTATAACAGCCACACGGTTCGATCCATCAGGTTAAGCTACGCTTGCTCGGGTTGGTACGTGGATGAATGACCATTTTGACATATCGAGACTCCTTCGTGCCTCGGAAAGCACGTTAAGCCGTTGGTTCCGGCTGTCATTCGTGGCTCTTGGACAGTCGTTACAGGTCGTCAGAAGCCCGAAATCCAATAACCAGTCTTACCAAGGGGTATCGTATTACCCAATAACTAGGTTGTGGAGGTCAGATAGGCAGTCGCTCCATGTAAAATACTGGTATTCAGCTGCATCCGGTTATACTAGAAGTCGATCCGACATAGTTGGGAAAAAGGCTAGGCAGATTGATTGAGGTTCAGTGGTTTCGGTGTGAAGAGGTAACAGACAGACAGAGTTAGTTTCCCGTTTTTAATATTGTATAGTAAGTAAGTATTGTGCATAATACATCATTTTAAAATCGATAAGCGCGATACAGTTTCAAGGTTGAAACGTTTGGAACCAAGTGCGAGTTACGTGTTTTGTAGGAACTGATGTGTATATAATTCAGCGAGTTTGGTTGTTTCCTTAAGCTTTACTGTTTAGGGTGGCTTTGGCATTTGTCTCAAAGGCCAGTCCAAACATTACTCTAATTTTTTAGGGTTCCGTACCTCAAAAGGAAAAAAACGGAATCCATATAGGATCACTTTGTTGTTCGTCTGTCTGTCTGTCAAGACCCTTTTTTCAGGAACGCGTGGAGGTATCAAGCTGAACTTCATATCAAATACTCAAGTCTACTGTCCCTTGGAGATGTGTAAAAATCAAACTTCTAAGCCAACGCAATCAAAAGATACAGTCTTTTATGCTGCAAATTTTCGACACTTGCAAGGGAATCAAAACCTACAGGGTACTTCCCGTGAACTCAGAATCTTGAAATTTGGTACAAAGCAACGTCTATAAGACGTTGCTTTGTACCAAATTGCACAAATAAATTGCACAGATAAAGAAAAATTGCGAAAAGGATAAATTTTTTGTTACATTATGTAATAAAAATATTTTTAATCATTTTAAACTCACTAACGTAACACCCCTTTCCTCATGAACGTGGTTTGTACGGAACCCTCGGTGCGCGAGTTCGGCTCGCACTTGGCCGGTTTTTTGTTGCATGAAATCGCTTTTGTGCTAAAAGTCTGATCTTCTAAAGAGACATTGACCCCTAAGTATCAGCGTAGCTTTCCAGAATGTCTCAAATAATTCATGAACAAAATAATATGATGAATTTAATTTAATATTACATTTTTTTAGTTTAATAAATGAGTTTTATGATTTTAATTGGCGTCCTTTTCATTTTTTTTTTCTGTAGGGCATCTCATAGCTGGCCTTTGAGGCCATGACTATTTAACCGGTCAATCCTGTGGCTGCCTTAAGCTGCTTCACTCAAAGCTTCCAGCCAGGGCACACATAAAACTAAGCTAAAAAGCTAGGGAAAACGCTTGCTAAGGGCACCCCCTGTGGGGTACGAGCCTCGGCTTAGGGCGTTCACCGGAGGGAGGACATCAAAAAATAAGACGGGCTGGATCAAAAGGTTTTGATCATGATTATTAATCGGGGAATTTAAGGCTACGTGCACTGCTGCAACAACTGCTGGCACCTCGTTTTCGAGCAAGGGTCGGGGGTCCTTTTCATATTTTCCACAAATATATTTAGGAAATGCAAAAGTGAGTTTGTTTGTTTGTTACGCTTTTACGCTAAAACGACTAAACGAATTTGGGTAGACCATAACCTGGAGAAGGACATAGGCTATTTTTCATCCTGGATTGCAGACGACGCCGCGGGCAATAGCTAGTTCCCAATATGTTTATAGGCACGTTTAACAAACACTGTAATGGATAATCTGCTTTGTAGAAAAGTAGAGAAGGTTTATTCTAAGTTGACGTGACGACCTGACATAAGTTTCTTCAAATGCTTTCTGTTTTTGTTTGCTCAAAGATAATAAAAAACTAAATATTGATTAAACGATTAAGACACGAACTAAGTTGAAGATATTTTCAAGTTGAACAATGTTATCGTGCTTTGACTTAATCAACTTAAACTTTATCTCTAAAGAAACTTTGTTGAATCACAAGGTTGAGGTTTCATAGTTTTATTTTACCTATATATCTAATCTTAATAATAAAACTCGACCAAGTTCGTGTCGGACCACGCACAAATAAGGGTTCCGTATTTGGGATGAATTTAGACCAAAAACTAATTATAATATATTTAAAATTGAAAACATGTTCTCCCATCATATATTCCAACTACAAATATTAGTTTGTACACACAATATTGAGTGATTTACCATGTTATTTGAAGACTATAAACTTTTTATAGGTTTTCCAGTAATCTATGAGTAAAGAACCATTTTCTGTATTTTTTCATAATTTTAAGCTCAGTAGATAGTTTCGGAGATAAGGAGGGAATTGTCAATTATCATCTATTTTCTTAAATATCTTTAAAAGCATTCATTTTAAAATTATAAAACAAAAAAATTGACATTCTCACAACAAGTCCTTTCATTTGACACATAGTACAGTTTGCGAATGTTTTTTTTTTTTACTTTTTCAGTTCGCCCCCGGAAAGTGACCCCCATATTCAAAATTCATTTATTTCATTACATATAATTCCTTGCTCTTGTTTCATGTTTATAATTTTATGTACATCTGTCTAATATATATATATATATATAGGTAATTATATGCTTTATGTATCTGTGTATTCTGTTGTATATGTAAATGGTACACCACTGACTACCTGCAGTATTGTCTCTCCTTTTCCATTTAAATCCATCCAAAGGTTGTCTGTAAAAGATCGCTTTTAGCGATAAGACCGCCCATTGTGTCACCCAATGTAAAATTTCTATATTAATGTCTGTAATTTTTATGGTGTACATAATAAAGAATATTCTATCTATCTATCTATTTTCATTACACGTCCGTGTTTGGGTCACAGAAATTGATATGTGTACCAAATTTCAACTTAATCAGTCCATTCGTTTCGCAGAAAATTGGCTGTGACAGACAGACAGACAGACACACGAGGATCACTCGTGTGTCATAAGGGTTCCGTTTTTTTACTTTTGAGGTACGGAACCATAAAATCGAAGTGCTATTCGTTCGTAAGCGCATCACTTAAGAACAGCTGGACCGGTTTGTTTATTTTTGTTCTAAAATGTTTGTTATAGTCCGAATTCGATTTTTATGAAAAGAAAAACTTAAAAGTTTCTTAGAAATTTTTCAAATTCGAGATAATCTGAACGTTCTTTTTTCTATGGGAATTTTGTATGAACTCATAGGAACTTGAACAGGAGGATGCATATCTGGTCTGCTTTTTACCTATTAATAAATTTTCTTTATATTCAACATAGTGTTCACAATGGTGTGCTGGTGCCCACGTTTATGTATGGAAGTGAATGTTGGGTGTGGCAAAAACAACATGAAAGTAGAATAAATGCTGTGGAAATGCGTTCCTTGCGAAGCATGTGTGGTCTGACTATGAATGATAAGCTGAGGAATGATGTGATAAGACAGCGGTGTGATTTAAAAGATGTAGTGACAAAAATTTAAAAGCGTATGCTGTGATGGTTTGGGCATGTTGAGAGGATGAATGAAAGGCGACTAACAAAATGTATTTACAAGGCTGATGTAAAGGGAAAGGCCGGGCGGGGACGCCCTAGGAGGACATATACGGCGTGCATGTATGACCAGATGTATGAACGTAAACGAGGCAAAAGGAGTATGTAAGGATCGTAGCAGGTTGCGTTCTGTAGTTTCTGCCTACCCCCATGGGAAGAAGGCGTGAGTTTATGTATGTATGAATTCAATATTGTAAACATCAAAATGAACCAAGTAACAGTAAAACCAACAGCTTTTTATAAAAAACTTAATTAATTTTCTTTTAATTAATTCGTAGCGTGGTTGACGACAAGGTCGGAAGATAAATTACATTATATTAATAATTCTGTAGAAACAAGGTAGCACTGACAACAAAAGTTAAGATTTTAGTACCGCCGCGCAGTGATTACCGTGCTTAGGGTCTCAACTTTGCCAACTTCAAACGCAATTTCAAATTGATAATCTTTGCGTCTGACTATACATCTTTTTTTTTAAACAAATAGAAAGAAAGAAAATAGCTTTATTTGTCACAGAAACACGTGCATACATAAAAGAGAACAACACAAAGTACATAACAAATCACGAGCATAGAACAGAAATTATTTAGTCGGCAGCTGCACGACATGACTGTGACCAGAAGGCTTCCACTCAGCATGATGCAGTGCTATGGGGGATTCACAGCACAGCGTTGATTTTCAGTGGTCACCCGAAAAAAAGATGTACGGAAATCAAGTCAGGTTCAGTGATTTTTCTATTGAATATGTTACAACATAAAATAAATAACAAATGAACCATCTGACTTCGAAGTTGTTGAATGCATATGATTATAAGAAACGGCGAATGGTTTGTGAGAAAGATGATATGCCTAGGAAGGAAGTGAACAGTGTGATATCATCATCTCCCTAGCCTTTTCCCAACTATGTTGGGGTCGGCTTCCAGTTTAACCGGATGCAGCTGAATACCAGTATTTTACATGGAGCGACTGACTATCTGACGTCCACAATCCAGTTACTGGGTAATACGATACCCCTTGGTAAGACTGGTTGTCAGACTTTCGGGCTTCTGACGACCCGTAACAACTGTCAAAGATCTAAAAATGACAGCCGGGACCAACGGCTTAACGTGCTTTCCGAGGCATGGAGGGGTCTTGGTATGTAAAGATGGTCACCCATCCACGGACCAACCACGGCAAGCGTAGCTTAACCTCATAGATCGACCTGTGCATCTGTCATTACTTAGCCACAAGCCCCTGAACAGTGTGATATCGGCTTATATATGAAAATATGACGGCTATAATGAAGAAAATGACTTATGGCTGATTCCTATAATTTACGGACCGTTAATGGTTATAAATTAAGACTCCTGTATATTTACCAATAATGAAGCAAATACCTCATAGCTTTGCGTAGTAGACCCTCCCTTAAGGCAGTAGCTATCACAGGTAAAATTTGCTTACGAATTTATTTATATTTATATGCCTTGTTTGGCAATAAAAAAGCAAAGGATTCAAAACGATTCGTTTTGTTCTTAGGAACCGAACAATTACCACACCGATCCTAAACCGATAAGCGCAAAGGTAGAAGTATGATACATTAAGTGACAAATAAGTATCTGGGGGCATGGTAGAGCCCCGCCAAGACAAGCCAAGCGACGCGCATTTTCTCGAAGCGCTTCGTCGTTTTTTTGAACCATCATAACTTGGGTTTGGATTATACCAGATAAACAAAATTCTCGGGATATGATGTCAATAGAAGACTTATTAAAAGTATAAAGTTTCAATCGCATAGCTTTTATACTTTTGATTATATTGATATCTAAAAAACCTTGATTTCGTCACTGACTCACTCACTCACTCACTCACATGATCATCAAAATTCTTAGGGTACTTCCTGAAGTCCTAGAAAGCTGAAATTTGGTATGTAAGCTAGTATTAGTACACAAACAACAAAGAAATCTAAAACTTGGAACTTTTACCCCCCAACTCCTTAGACTTCCGCAAATTTTTATGCTAGAGGTCTGAAAATTAATATAGGGACAAACGGCCAAGCCACATATTTTGACTAAGGTGTAGAATTTGTGAAGTTAGGGCTTGTACAGTTAGGGCATGTAGAGTTAGAAGCTTGGATCCACATGAGATCTGATAACATTTTGACAGTGCGAGCCATATGGTCTCATCTTGGCAACATTTTACATGAAAATGTTTTTGGTGGGATATCTATCTTTATAAAATTCTCGTGTCACAGTGTTAGTTGCCATACTCCTCCGAAACGGCTTGATTAATTTTTATGAAATTTTATAAGTATATTCTGTAGGTCTGAGAATAGGTCTTAATCTATTATTCATACGATAAAGGTGGTCCAACCCAAACATACATAATTTATATGGCAAAACAACGTTTGCCGGGTCAGCAAGTAATATATATTAAAATAATCCAAGCAGATTTAGTTCTCCATTTACCTATTTCTAAATCAACATTTTCCGCAGTAGTTGTTTACCCTAGTTTCCCACTGCGGAGTATTTACGTAAGATAAACCATAGAGCATTAAGCTCTCGGCAAAGTTAATATTTGGCAAGTTTTCAACCCTCCAAATTACTTTAGAATATTATATGATACCCGCGTGTCTGTTACTATAAGTGTCTCGTGTTATTAACGAAGACAAACGACCTTTTCCGAAATATTACGAAGCTTTTTTCATACACATCATTTCAGCTTCTTACGTAAATTCTTATTAGATATAGAATAAGAATTATTTACTGACTTGTTTTTTTACCTTGCCTTGAGATCAATTGAGGAGAAATTGGATTCGGTCACAATTGGCAGGTGTCGTTATGTTTGTGCCAGAAATGTTTTTTGAAATTTAGGAGGAAAAGCTCGACCCGGTAGTAAACATAGATTGATATGACCTATATATTTTTGATCGTCAAAACTGTTTTTAAAATTGTAACTTATTTACATAACATTGTTTGAGTAAAGTTGGATTAATTGATTTACCAGCTGTTTTCTCGAATTTGTTCGTATAAAAACTTTAACTATATTAAAATGTTGGATCCGCTTAGGAGCAGAGTTTAGAAAAATCTTTGTTAATGCACCTTTTTATCTTTTAAGGATATTAATATATTCTAAATTCAAAAGCCGATTGCAAAACTGGACAGATAGCTTTATTTTGGAAAAAAATATTACTAGAAAGAAGATAGATTTTATTGTAAATTGAAAGGAAGAACATCGGAAACATACCTACATAATTAAAATTTTTTCAATTGTCATATTTTCCAGGGCTGCCGAAGCTGGTCCCGCTCAAACTGGGTTGGCTCCACCGGAGGGAGAGACAGGACCCGATGGAGAGATCATTGGAGGACCCCGCACCCCGCAACAGATCGCCGCGCAGAGGAGGTTGCAGCAGACTCAGGCGCAGGTCGATGAGGTACGCTGACATGGTAGTAATGCAAGATGATGCAAGAAAATGCAAGGTAGGCATTAGGCAGTCCATACGACTGGTAGGCATTGAAAAAAAAGGATAAAAACAGTGTCCTCCTAAGCGCTAATTGTCACCACTATTTTCTATGTTATGGGGTTTGGTTTCTGCACTTAGTCCGTCAGGTGGACCATTGTTTGTGATTGTTACCACTATACTATGTTCAAACATAACATAAGCATAAATAAAGAAACAAAGAAAAGTACACCTTATAACTATAAAAAACAGAATAAACAATGATTATAATGCCAAAAAGCCCTGAACTCAGCATATTATTATGCCACCTGACGCTGATTTTCAGCTGCAACCCACGAGTGCCATACGCTAGAATAATAAACAGGGAAGTGTGTGTCTGTTTTATTAAATCAGGTATCAAAATAAATTCAATTTAGTGTAATAAAAGATAGGACAATATAAAAAAAAAACGTGTGGCACTCGGGGACTGCCGCGGTAAAGCTATTGCATAGCTTTTGTAACCTCCATACTTCCTATTTGTCAACGCTACACTTGGGATCATGACGTGATGACATAAAACAAAAATTACGTTCCCATGACAACATCACGTCGTCATGGGAACCGTCATTATATGGTAGGCGGAGTGGGGGGTGTTAGGTTTTATTTTCATTACGGAATTTCTTGATTCGGTCGCCGCGCTCAAAGCTCGCGATAAAAGCTATGCAATAGCTTAAAAACAACTGTTCTCACATACATGAATGTGTGTGTTGTGTTGTAGATAAATAAAGTATGCTCAGCCTATAATGCTCTCACTGCTGGGACATAGGCCTCCTCTCTTCGGGAGGGAGTGGGCCATAATCCACCACGCGGGCCCAGTGTGGATTGGTAGACGTCACTACTTTGTCCTTTCATGAAACTGCTCAACTGTATTACCTGGATAATAAACTATTATTATACCCCGATGGTCCTAGTTTATCATTTATAACTGCCAATTACAGCTTTATGTAAGCGGGCACGCCCTTTATGTCTGGAGGCTTTTATTTAGATATTTAGTTCTTTTACGTTTAGTTTTTTTTTTTCTTTTAATATTGCTTTAGTATAGTTCTCGATGTTTCTGGTTGGTATATTGGCGTATGCTAGCTGGCATATGACCTATAATTTATCATTTGAATTATGTTTTGTGTTGCATAATGTAAGTTTTTTTGCATACTATTGTATAGAATCATTTTTCTAACTTGAACAGACAGCTGTGTTGCTGGGGAGTTTGTTGCGCCACTTCTTCTTCCCAGCTAAAGGCACTAGGAAGTGGTGAAGGGTGGGCGTTTTGGGGGACTGTCTTATGTAATTTTGACATTCGAAAAGTGCTGATTCTCAGCCTAGTTTGAGTAAATGACTTTTGAATTTTGAATTTTATTTTCTATTCTTAGTTTATGAAGACGTTTTTTTCTCTACAATAAGACAAATACTTTGGACACAATGATTACTTCACTGTTTATTGTTCAGGTGGTGGACATAATGAAGACGAACATGGACAAGGTGCTCGACCGAGATGTGAAGTTATCTGAACTCGACGACAGAGCAGGTAAAATTGTTCTTTCCTGTACTTTCTAGATAATTTAAGAGGACATTAGCATCATCTTTATATGTGGATCTCAGTAAACTTCACATCTAAAAGCTTGGAGCTTAACAAAAGTGCTTTCAACTAAAATCCTTCGCACGAGACCGTAATAACAGAAGTGCTCTTAACATTTTACGAGGACAAAACATGAGCGTTGCATTTGTGAGTAAGACAAAATGTGACATAAAATTGTGAATGACTGTTCAAATATGTGACATCGTACGAGCGACAAGATGGTGTTGCTCTAGCTTGCAGTACATACAAAAATAATTCATGTTTTTCTCACACATCATCATCATCTGCCTAGCCTTTTTCCCAACTATGTTGGGGTCGGCTTCCAGTCTAACCGGATGCAGCTGAATACCATTATTTTACATGGAGCGACTGCCTATCTGACCTCCACAACCCAGTAACTGGGTAATACGATACCCCTTGGTAAGACTGGTTGTCAGACTTTCGGGCTTCTGACGACCCGTAACGACTGTCAAAGATCCACGAATGACAGCCGGGACCAACGGCTTAACGTGCTTTCCGAGGCACGGAGGAGTCTCGGTATGTAAAGATGGTCACCCATCCACTAACCAACCCCGGCAAGCGTAGCTTAACCTGATGGATCGACCAGTGCGGCTGTTATTACTTAGCCACGAGCTCCTCAAAATGAGTAAATATGGCGTATACATTTTTGAGCGTACCTTTTTTATAATGTACGCAGCCGCCATCTTTGATTTTACATTTTAACGTCACTATCGACTTTACGGTGACAACTCATCAGGGGGCGCTGCAGTAATCATTTGTTTGTGCAAAACCAAAACTACTAGTCCGATTTTGATGCAGTTTGTGGTTGATTAGTGAGGGTTCTTAAATAGATGTTACGGTAGTAACTCACTAGAGGGCGCTGCAGTAATATATTTTATATTAGTTACTACATATTAAAGACATTTAAATTTTATCCTTTTTCAATTACTTTTTAACAGTCGTGGGTTTTTTCATAAATTTTAATTTTGCTTTTATCTTGTTGATTTCACCTTTCGTAGGTCTGCTGGAAAAAAGTCTTAAGAAATAAGCAGTAGCTTTGTACTCAAAATTATAATTATCTCGTATCTTTATGTACTTTACTGATGTACATAAATAAAAATAAATAAATAAATAATTACTTGGGTCCAATTTATGATATAAACTGACTAGAACCAATGATATTACGCTTTGTTCGTCTGGTAATTGTTAGGACGGCTGCTGAGCGTGAAACCTGGGTTCGATTGTTAAGTCGGAAAAGTTTTATTGGATTTTCCATTTTGATTTTTCCCAGTTGCAGCCCGGATTCTGGATTTGTATTCAGTTGATGACAATGAATAGGCTTACCCCTATTACAATGGGACATAATCGTAGCTTGTGAAATGTGGGTGTTATTATATGTACACTTCTGCCGATCCCTTTGGGATATACAGGCGTGATGCTATGCTATGTTATAATATTTTATATAACTGTCAACAGATGCGCTGCAGTACGGGGCGTCACAGTTCGAGCAGCAGGCCAAGAGTTTGAAGAACAAGTTCTGGTTACAAAATCTTAAGGTAATCTTATTCTTTCTCCGATTAATAAAAAACAAATTTAAAAAATCAAAAACTCGACTGCCTTAAAAATGAAATTAAAAAAAAATATGGTACCTATTTCTGTCTCCAAAACAATATAGATATATTTATGATAATTAAATATACTCAGTGACACTCGTGCAATAAAGATGAATTTAACGACATATTATTCATCAAAATCGGTTCAGCCGTTTAGTAGTTACGAGGGAACATAGTGACGGACACACACATACAGGTCAAACATATAACCCTCTTTTTTCGACTTCACCAAAAAGCCGTAAAAAGTAATATATTCATAGTTTATGTATTCAAAAGCTACCCAACACTTTTAAGAGCAGTCTCATTCATTAGATAATTACTGTACACGTGCATATTGCTGTATTTAAGAGGCCTGCGAACACGGCACGCAACTACAAATCGAGATGTTTGCAAAATTCAATTCCAAGCACGTTGCGCTAGTGTGAGTACCTGTCGGAGCGATATACACCTGCAGTGAGCAATACTACCACGCACACATTGACAATTATTGCTTGACGCGATAGCACTACCAGCTTTCAAAAATTTTATGATTTTGGATGAATGATGAATGAAGAAAACTTAATATTTTTCAATTTTCTTTTTTCGATAATTTGTTACTTGAAAATATAAACTATGCTTCTGCAGAAACAATATTATAAATATTGTTGTTTATAATACGACATGTCATTTACACTGTAAAAATGTGCAAAATTAAATTAGTTTAAACTTCATTTTAGAAAAGTTTTTTGGCATATAAAAAATATGTAGGAGCCTAGATAAACACTGTCTAAATCCGAATAACAACATAATATGGTGGAAATATGCCCAAATTGCAAATAATTTAGGTGTTACGTTTGTATGAACAATTCATGCGTCGCCGCGTTCTTAAGTGGGTGTTAAATGTCAGTTGTTTCGATATGTTAGAGCAAAAGAATCTATCGAATTCTTACCGTTATGATATCGACTAAAGATCATGATGAACAAAACGAAAGTGAACTGCTTTACGAGAGCTACGTGAAATCAGTATTTTATGAATAATCTGCTTTAGATTACCTGATCTAATTTTAATATATTTCACATTACAGATGATGATAATAATGGGAGTGATCGGAGTCGTTATAATAGGTCTACTATTTGGTAAGTATCAGAAAATAACTAACTCACAGTCGATGTTGTCAAGTGAAGCTTAGCTGTGTGACTTGGAATGTTATGTGTGTGACATGGGGAGGGATGAAACTTGACTGATGTTAAGTCCCGAAGACAATATACTTCAAGTAAAAGTTGCAGGATAGTTAAAAAAGAAAGTAGATGAACAAACTGCTACATTGGCGAAAGACTCAGTCACCATAGTTGAAGACAGTTATAAAACAACAACGACATTTTGTATAGTAAAAGCCTCCTCTCTGTAAGTGGGAGTGAGCCATGTTCCACTGCGGGTTCGAAGATGTAACATGTGATCCGCCAAATTAAATGTGCGCGATCTTGAATATATTCAATGAATAGATAAACTGAAATCTTATAGAAGCAGGTGCTTTTGGGAAAGAATAAACTGTTGTTAGTTACAAGATTAATGTAATCTTGATAAAAATATTGTTTTTCACGAAGACTTGTTTCATGAACACATGAGTCTCTGTGAGAGAGTCTAAGATGTAGATAGACGACTTGTTATACGCAAAAGAGTTAATACCCTTTTGCTAAAATAAACCTTATGTCATAACCAGAGAAACAGTCAAGTTTCATCTCACCCCACTAGCAGCGTGCAAACACTTGTGATTGGCTAATAAACTGTTAGTTTGCATCTGACCCTTCCTTGATCGTCTGAATGTCATGAATGTGTTAGATCTTGTACTGAACTTAGCGCAATTGGCTTATTACTTTCTCTTCCAAATTCTGGGACTGTATCCCTAGCTTCTTCCTTATCTTTCTAAATGTTGCCTGTTATATCATTACCCACATGTGTTTTATGGACGAAAATCCGTGGAGCTGAATTTAGTCAAAAAAAAAAAAAAACAGAAAACAATCACAAAAATCTGTAGGTATACTGCACAGATCTTGAAAGGAGAGCTGCCGACTCAACACTTTTCTGTTGTTAAGTTTATTACCTTTATTGAGTCTGATGACTCTGATAATATTGAGTTGATAACGTGCCTTAGCATTTGACTTTATATGCCATCGGCATCGATCGAATCGTAAGTCAAAGTCAAAGTTGAGCATGTACCTATCAGAGTAGGTAGTAAAAGTCAACCGTTCAGCCTACATTTGTATCATGACTGCACTACAGCACTAACCTCAACATTTTCAAACCGTTTCACTTGGTGTTCCATATGCATTAAGTTTTGATCACTGCAAATAAAAAGATTTCCAATAGATGTATTGATAAACTTGCACAAAGATACAGTTCATTTAGTATATTAGAAAACATAATGAAGAAAAATAGTGTGAAAAGATTTATGAATTGGAAAGACTTAGTGTGTTAATACTTTCTACTGCACATATCGAACAAAATGGTGTAAAAAAAGACGCGCACAGAAAATACTAGTCCATAGATTTTCCCACTTCACGCAAAGAAAATACAAATGGAGTATGAAAAAGGATGCACAAAAATATACTAGCTCATACAATTTTCCCTTAAAGAAGCACGAACGAACAAATCACGGGTAGTGTAGAGGCTAGTTGCTTCGAAGCATATGTTTTGCTTACGGCTGTTTGCAGGTGATAACATTAAACAAATGTTTGGTTAGTTCGGTACCGAAACACGTCGCCAATCGCGGCTGCGGCGCCGGTCGCGGCCACCAATGGCACTGTGACAGCAAATACTAACCGTTGTGAGTACTAGATTGTTCTTCTTTTAAACTTTTCTTCTTTCTAATCTTTTGCATTTTAGAGCTTGTAATTGTAGAAGTAGAATATTTATGTCGTTAATGTTAAGTATTATCGAATTTCGATGATGTTGCTATAATGTTTGTTTCATCATGGTTACTTCAATTAAAGAGATCAGGCGAGTACCTATTGTGTTTTAATGTTATAAGAGGTTCCTTCGCATCTGGAGTTCATTCAGCGTTAACGTCAACATTGTGCCAAATGCCTCGGGACCGCAAGCCTTGTCAAATATTATTATCATTGTATGTCTTTTGTGATTTAAAATATTGTTTGAAAATACGCAGCTTCCCATCCTAGTACATCTTGGACGCTTCTACACATTATTTTGTACCCATTCTACTAACATGGACTTACATTGCGTTTTCACCTCACTGTCCTCACAATACAGTTCAAAGTTCCTCACACCTACATTGAGCGAAATTAGATGTAGATCCGCTATTTTAAATTTTTTAAACCCACTTTGACACTTGAAATGTTTCGATTCAACATCTACATTGAGCGAAAATAGAAGTAGATCGGCCATTTTGAATTTTTCAAACTTTGACACTTGCATTGTTTCAATTTTGACACCACATGTTTGAATTTTTATATCATTTTTGATGCAGCATGATACTTTGACTGATATTACTCACAGAAATACACTTCACGTCAAGTGTATTGCATACTGTTACTTCACTACACACATTTGCGTAATTTGAAGTTTTTATTCGTGCATTTAATGATGTGCACTATCAAGCTAGTATCAAAATTAGGTGAAGAGTGTTTTGAGAGATTTTACAAGAATTAATGAAATTGTTGGGATAATTCGGTACTATAATTATGCACTTGGTGTGAGTATGGAATTTTTCTTTATGTATAAAAGTACTAATATAGATTTTGTTTCCAGGAAAATATATGTAATTAATTCACTCGTCGCATCCGTTGGGTTCCACTTCAAATGAGAAGCTGATTTATAATATTTTATTGTTTATCTATTATAAACATATAATAAAATTGTGCTCTAAACTTAAAAGGACCGAAATATTACCTACACAAAATACTTGGCTGTTTTTTGAATAATACGATTATTCAAAAATTTTACGTAAATTAGATAATAATTATTCGGCAGCAAAATAATTATTCGGTTAAAATCCAGTTATTATACATAAAGTTGTAAAAAACGTAACTGTAAAATTAAGTGAATACATAATAAGTTACCATCTATCCGTATAAAAAGTTTGACAAAAGAGCGTTTTTAGAAAAAAAAAACTTGCTTTTTCATGTTGGAAATACCTATGTATGACACTAAAATGATAAAATAACATCATGGCTGTCTAAAAATTTATTTGCGTGCCTTGTAGATATTTACTATTTAGAGTCCTGATTCTATGTATGTTATCTATTTGCTCATTTTAACCTACGTACTATAAAAATATTTATATATTGTAACTATAATTACCTCTATCGGCCAAAAGCTCATAAAGGATTTACTGGATTCTTCCAAATGTAGTGGAATCTTTCTGATATTGTAAAATATTTCTATATCACATAATATTTATCTATATTCCTAACACTAATAATTCATTGTTTCCTCATTGTATAACACCAAATATAACAGCGATGGTAGAAATACGGAATTGAATTGACACTAGTAAGAAAAATAATTATAAAATAAAATTATTTTTGCTTATTTTATAGTTTAACAGATCTTATGAATAGAATTATTGTAAATTAGTTATAATTATTTTGAATGTCCAATAGTATTCATAGCGTCTTAGAAGTCAATTATTTGCAATTTACACAAATTATTATATTTTAGCGGCTTAAAAGAGTCAATTATAAATAAATTGATTATTTATGTATGCTATACATTTAGAAATTAATTTCTAGGACAGCGATTATATTCAAAATTATTTACAGCAACGTCAATTTTAATGTATTTTAGGCTGACGATGTATGAAAGCTGTAAGTGCTTACAGTTTTGGAGTGCCATGTTTTAATTACGCAGTTAAGTGCTTTGTTAACGGACTAATTATTTGCATTACTAAAGTAAAGACCTATACTATAATTACTTAGAGTACATGCCGTTGGTTAAGGGATACGAGGTTGTATTTTCTCTGTAGGTACAATGTGAAATTGTAAGCAGTTACAAATCAAAGGTGCCACTGACAATATTAGTTCTTTTATAAAAAAACGAGTGTGATAATTAAATGAGAATTTGAATTAAATAATTATAATTATTTGACTATTCGGTGTTGTGCTAATCGCTTGTCTTTTCAATGTAGTTAATTATAGTTACTTAACTACAAGACTTAAGAGGGAAGACATGAGACAAAATTCTATTATACACACAGTAGAAAATTATATTCTATCTATTTCATAGTGTATCTCATAGGATATCTTATAGCATTCCTTATAAAGTGTATACAAATTCTTCATGATAAGATCTCAATGCCCCAATGGGTTGTGATGCTGATCATGGTTTATGTCGTAGATTACGAGGAAAAACATTAAATGCTATGGAATCGCAATCTACGACGTAACCTTTGAACAACACCAAATCTTGTTTGCAAATTATAATGATTAATATTCATTAACATTTAATATTTCTTGATAGTTGCAATCTGCAACTTTATTTCAAAGTTTAAATATTTATTATTCGACAAGTTAAATTTGAAAACAATTAAAATATATTCATATTTCATAACACAATTATTAATTTAATAATTGTATGTTGTAGTATAAGATAGTTACCAGTAATTTTATTTTTGTTTTTAAAATTTTACGAATTCGGCGTGTTACAAAACTATTATTGTAAATCACAGATTATACCATTATAAATGTTGTAATTATTTGAAAACTCTAATGTACATGAAATTATTGATTATATAAAATGTGATGAATATATACAGTGAATCATGTACCTACCTTTATTTGTGATTATTCCTTAGAACACATTTTTTTTTTTTTACTAACATGCACAAAAGTATATTTCATATTTTTCCATTTAAATAGGCCTGTGTCCAAAACTTTTTTTTGTTTGTCTTGTAGATTATTAAAAAATATTGAACACGTATTTTTTAATTTTTGACGTAATCAAAAGATTACGGCGATACATTGAGTTAAAATGTAGCATGACGTCACGCCTTGCTAGATTTAATACTGCGTTGTGACGTAGCGAGCCCCCGCTCCCAACTTTAATGCGTGTTTTCTAAGCTATTTTTGATTAATATGATAAAGCAAAAAATACGTGTCTAATATTTTTTTATTATCTGAAAGACGGACTAAATAGAATTTCTTTTTTTTACCTAGGCAACTATCGTATTCAGCACAGAATTTGAAAATCATATTTCACGTCCAACTTTAAGCTATTTTGTGTAAGTTGGTACCTACGTCTCTCTATGCAGCAAACCCAATCCCTCTTAGTGGGTTTGATAATTGATTAACATAGCCTACAAACTAAGAAGTTCGTTAAATCATGAAGCCATTACGACGGTGAACCATGTGTTATCTGCGCGAGAAACTTCAATAATTTAATATTTTGCAACGATATCGTCCCGAGACACGAACTTAACGTGTTAATAGCAACGAACAATCTTCGTAAATTGATAAATTTAGTCCTGTCACACTAGGTAAGATGTTTGGGCCAATGTTGGTGTTGTAGGGTCATGGTGTAGGGCCACACATTGGCTTCTCATTTTTGATTATTGAATTGAAAAAAGAAAATTGTAACGGACTTTTGTTATTTCTTGTGTAAGCTTCATTACATAGTATAAAACAAAGTCGCTTTCTCTGTCCCTATATCCCTATGTATGCTTAAATCTTTAAAACTACGCAATTGAAGAGGAAGGTTTATATGTATAATAACCCAGTTTATACCCGTGCGAAGCCGGGGCGGGTCGCTAGTTTTTTATAAAACTTTCCAGGGTTGAATCACTAGGTAAATAATTTTTAGAAGTTATTTTGACAATAATGCCACTGTTAATCTGAAACTTTTCTTCTTTCTTATTAATCTTAAACTAATTTTGGGAAAAGCGGAAGAAACCGAAAGATACGTACCTACTTAGCTTTATTGGCACTGTATGAGTGTAATTTAGTCGAATTGAGCTCGGTAAAGACGTGGTATAATAATGAAAGTTTATTATAGACCGCATATTACCCCAATATTGGTCCCAATATATGGATCCACTAAAACGATCAAAATTAAACCTCCCATCAAACTAATATCATTCCTAAATAATTTACAATAAAGCCTCATTTACTACACCCTTTTTAATCTGCACTCTGTTTCGCAAGCCATAGACTAGCTAGACCATAGAGAATGATGTGAGAGCTCGCGAGCTTTCTCTTTGATAGTTAGCCGCCATTTTGAGTTACAGTAATGGTCGGTATGACGTGAGTTATGCGCCCGTGTCATTTGAACTAAACTAATGTTGGTAGTGCTAGTGCCGTTAATGCAGGTTAAATCGAAAAGTAAATAACGTAATTTATGAATCGAGAAGATAAGACTGATTGATTGTTTATCTGTGCTTATTAAAATTTAGAAAATTGGCGCGAATTTTGACAGTTGATTTAATTTTTGTGAAAACGTCATTTGTTTTTAAATCTCTCTCGTTATTTATTTATTTAGGTAACAGCTTTATATTTTTTTATTTTTTATAGAAAAAGAACCTAATTCTTAACAACTAATTAAAATCTAACCTATATTACTAATAAGCAATTTTAATCGAACTAATTTTTTTTAAGTGATGATAATTACCACAGTTTGGGCACATTTCTATAACTTACTGTTATAATATCAACCAGTTGTATTCTGAAAGCTTCAGCTGTTTCATAACTCTTCAATATCAAAAGTTAAGGTAGTGATATCTCCAAGCTGATACTGTAGATCACTCTATAGGCAGACACATCTGGCAGAGTTTAAGGATCTCTTGGAACAAATTGTAATAGTTTGCCTTCTGTATAATAAATGGGTTGTTCATGATGCATCTTGCAACAACCCATTTATTATACAATGTGATTCTTTATAATGTGCACATATAGAAATGAGGGAACCTGTGCTTAATTTTATCGATGGAATAAATATTAAAAATTGTTTTCTTAAATTTTTTAATATAAAAAAATGTCTTTGGCATCTTATTGATAAATTTTATAATTGTTGTAATTTATGAAAAAGTTCTAAAAATTTTTGCTACAAAAAACATGTTTATTTTCAATTGAGGGTAGTTTTTTTTTTCACAATTTTCATTTTATGAGGACGCCTAATTACTTCCAATCATTATAGAGTTTGTTTAGATAGATGATTTAGTTTAAAAGTTACACCGTTTTGATACAATTTTCTTTAAATTCCAGAAGAAGTATAAAAAATAATTAGACAGTTTTAAATATTTTTCCGTCGTTAAAATTAAGCATAGATTCCTTCATTTCGATATATGCACATTATTAAAAATCACGCTGTATGGTACTCGTCTACAGAAATCATCATAATAGATGAAGTATTGCTCACTGTACCCTATATAAAGCAAACTCACACCTATAAATTTATTATTAAAGTCTATTAGGTGTTTTAATAAATTAAACTACACTAGTTTACGGAAATCTTGTAGCTGATAAATTGTTTTAATATGATTTATTGTAGCTTGTAACCATTTGATCGTTCTTAGTGTTTGTTAAAAGGTATGTTGGCATTTTCTTCGCGATTTACTTTGTTGCACAAGTATTTGTTTCACTTTCATACTCGTTGCACAATGTAATTAAAACTATCATCGGAGAGAAACGCTTTAGCTTTGCTGGTCTTTCAAATATAGCTTTTAATTAATATAAACTTGATTTAAATAAAATTATTAGCCAGATAGGTAGGCACCTACTTACCTCTTCTTAGCTTACTTAACTTAGCTTTTCTGAAATAACAACAGACTATAAAACATTTAGTAAACAATGATTTTCCTCGTGAAAATGTATTCTAAAAAGGTAAAGTTCATTTTTCCCCATGCTTTCCAACCTGTTATATTTTTGGCAACTCTACACAAATTGATTGTATATTTTTAGCAACTCTGCACAAATAGATCTTTTTATGTCTTTCACATTATAATTCACGCTACAATCAGATTAAATCCCGTAATAACTAAATAAAACCTCATTCCATCATGTTAATTACCCGTAAGCAATACCAGCGAATAAAATATCATCTTACACCATTTATATCGAGAAATAGAAACATCACTATCGATTGCTTTCTCGGATCGATAGTTCCAACAATCACGGGATATTTTCCGTTGAAATTTTAGCTGTGTATAAAGTGATGCAAAAATACAGTGCGAACACAATATTTTGTTGAACAGACAGCCAATTAGTTACCCTGTGGGAACTGTCGGAGGGAACAAACCGTGTTTTGTTACATACAACTGTTCTTAAATTGCATTCAATAATTACGTACTATTTGTTCTCGTGTGTTTGTTTGTTTGTTCGTAACTGGGAGTTAGTATGAGTTGTGGAGTCCAAGATTTATTGGCATTCTTCAGTCTAAAAATTCAGCTCTTATTAGGCATTCATCTACGAGTGATCAATCACCGATGAGTAGATATTACGTAAACAGCCACTTTCAGAAACGAACTTTAACTTTTAAAGCTGTCATTAAATACTAATCTTCCATTAACTTGTTGCAGAAAGCAACATTACACTCGATTTTAATGGTTCATTAATGAAATGGTTAACGTTAATGATCCATTAAATAATAGGGCATTAATGTTTGCCTTTGTGCAACTGGATGTATGTCATGTATTCTACATTTCTAGATGTATTCACCCGAAAGAATATACCTACCTATTTTTGAAGTGAAAACTTCTTTAGGCGCGTTGGGCATTTTTGAGATGGGAAAAAACAATTGAACTTGCGACACCGTTACCGACACCTCATTTTTGTAAACGCGATTGTGCTCTTTATTTATATTAAGTTACGGATCAATGTTCTATGCAAGTATTTTTACTTTAAAGGTTTTGGAAGTATTTTTTAAATTGTTCAAGTCTTCACTTCTATCGACACTTTTTTTTTCGAAGTGAATACTTCTCAATCAATGTTTGAATTTAAATATGCCACGATAGGGAAATTGCTCTCGAAAATTATGGGGAAATAAAGCTCCAGTGAGAATTATTAGTTCAGGGTAGTGGTAACAGCATCATAATGCTCGTAGATCTAAAAGAGTTGGCTGCGAGATATTGAATTTAGTGTGAACACTTGGAGCATTATTTAATTGCGTGTCAGCGCCGCGGCGCGGGCGCCTCGCGCGGTGAGAGGTGATACACAGTGCTGCGATTGACGTTAACCTGGATGAAATAGAAGTTTGTTTTGTTTATTATTCTGGGCATTTAAGCTGAGAAATAAATGAAATAGTTCAAGTAAAAAAACTCATAAAAAGCAACTCAGTTATCTTAGAAATAAATAACTGAGTCATTAAATTGGTATGGCACACAAGTCATTTCAATTTAATGTCAATTTTCAAAATATCCTCAATTTAACTTTAGGTAGGTATATCAATAACAGTTTTATTCCCATGGGATTAGAGACGTCCCGTTGAGGGAGTCACAAAAGGGTCACAAAACTTCCATTACTTGCCACCTCAGGACGTCAAACAACAAACCATAGTCCATCCTAGTACAATAGTTTGTGAAAGTGGTAATTTTTTCTTCAACATTTGCAAGTGCACAGTGTGCAGTGATAGTTCGCGGTAATGGGACTGTCAGGTGTTTGAAAAGCACATATCGCTGTTTATTTTCGCATTCCCTGAACTGTAACACTGTGTGGATTTGTTTATTTTTGTCATAACAACCTCGCGACCTGGCACTCTGTGCATTTGGATGATATATTGTTATAGGCGAAGAATTAAGCGGTGGGTACCTACTTTTTTATGCAGAATTGATTTAGATCTTTATTTACAATAATTTAAAAACTAAAAGACTTAAAATAATAATATGTACAAATATATAAAGGAGGGGGGGATATACATAGGGTATCAAAAATGTGTAGATTGTATTTTGTTGTTTGCTCAATGTTCATTTTAAAAATAGCATTACCCGAAGGGCTAATTTTTGGATCAGGGAATGAAAATTTTTTTTAATTCGCTGATCCAAAGATCGTTCAAATCAATCATTTAATGATGAACAGTTAGCAGTTCACTAGGTATGGTGAGTCGTGAGTTGCTTAATTTAACTATTTGTTTTATTCTGGGATTCCCTTTCTGGAATAAGTATTGTCACTAAGATTCAAACAAGTATTGGATCACAGATCACAATGCGCGTCGATATATCAACGCCTCATTATCGATGTAGCGGATGTACGGCATTCGGATTTTCCGAAGTACTTAAGCAAGTTTTTCTACACTGCAACATACAGGTATTAGTAGTAGATAACCTAACCCAACGAATGCAGTTTATTTATTTATTATGGCACTCCAACGAATAAATAGATCACAAAAACATTTACAGAAAGCATATCATATAATGACGAGACAGTGTTTATACCGCGTATACCACTAATTCCCCACAATGACCAATTTAAGCGCGTGCAGTTCCCTGTGAGCGTATGCTTTGCGATCAACAAGTCACAGGAGCCGACACCGAAGGCTGAAGGCTGCGGGTGTCGACCTCAAGACAAGCTGCTTCTCACACGGACAACTGTACGTCGCTTGCTCCCGAGTCACCATTCCTGACTCTCTGTATATTTTAGTTGCTGAGAATAAAACTACAAACGTAGTAAACAGGGAAGTTTTATAAAAATGTGGCTGTTATTGTGATGTATTACGACTTCCACGTGAATGAAGTTGTGGGCAGAAGCTAGTCATATCACTACATAGTATAAAACAAAGTCGCTTTCTCTGTCCCTATATCCCTATGTATGCTTAAATCTTTAAAACTACGCAACGGATTTTGATGTGGTTTTTTTTAATAGATAGAGTGATTGAAGAGGAAGGTTTATGTGTATAATAACCCGGTTTATACCCGTGCGAAGCCGGGGCGGGTCGCTAGTATAACTTATAAACTACAGCGATCTTGTCACTTAAAGGGGTACACAGCACTTACATAGTTTGCCTATTTATAATTAAAAGACTAACTATCTATGTAAATAAAAATAAAACGACACTTAGGCGTCGAAGTATTTGTCCACATCGCTGTCATCCAGAAAAGTGCCCAGAAGACTGGCAGCATTGCCACGTTGAATGGCAATGCTAATTCTTTGGCCAAAGAACGAGCCAGCCCTCTGGTCACGTGAAGTGTCGACCAGTCGACGAGAAAGGACATGTCCTAAAATGGTTTTTTATTATTCAATAATTCTAACCAGGATAAGTTAAATATATTTGGATAGACACCCCAAAAACTAGTGGTTCTAACTATATCATACATTTTTACAGACCTCCAATTTTGAGAAAAATCGTTTTTTATTTAGTAAGAATTTACTCCTAAAACGAACAAACCTTTCAAATTATAGAGGATAATATAGTGAACACACCCCATAAAATAGTAAACTTGTCAAAATTGACACATGTTACTGTCATTACTGTCAATTCATTGACAGTCATGACAGTTCTATGTACCAATTCATGTCATATTGACATATTCAAATAGTAAGCTTGTCAAAATTGACACATGTTACTGTCATCACTGTCAATTGATTGACAGTAATGACTGTACCATGTGTCAATTTATATCATATTTGTCATAGTTGCCATCAACAAATAAAATATTTGTACTTTAAATAGTTTATAATTTTTCTCTTAAATGGAGGGGTCTAAAAATTTTATTTCAGTGGTTCCTAGTTCCATATATTGTCGTTTTTATTTAGATGTAGTTTGATGCTGGTTAGATTTTTCTCGGAATAAAAAACCAACGTCCCTACAAAAAGCGGACATCTCCTTTCCTTAAAAAGGAGACGCGCACTCGGGCCAAATGATCTGAGCGTATCGACCCCAAACGGCTCAAAGCTGTAGTTACCCATAAGGTTACAGTATTTGCGCCGCTTCAGGGTCTCAGCAGCCTAGCACAGCCCGCAGTGCTAGGAACATGAGATGACACAGGTTGCGTCCCACACCAGAGACCTACCCACCTTCCAAGGCAACAACGTCATCCCGTCTAGTCTCTTCCCATCGTCACGTACCAAACCGTTTGGTTCTAATACCGCTGGTACGCCGGCGGTGACAAGGGCTCGACGAATAATATCGTTGATGCTGGCGTGCCGTGCTATGCGACCTGCGCTCCTGCAGCAGGACAGGCCATGGTGCCCGAGAATGTCGACAGCTTCACCGCAGTGACACCGATGCGGAGCAACACAAGGTGCACCCAATGATCAAAATAACAATAAAATTATCTATACTGACTATCGTATCGTAACCTAAGTACACACGGCTACACATCAAGCAATACATTTCCAGTATAAACTGACCTCGCATTGTACGGAAATCTTATACAATGTGAGATCAACATAAACTGGTTTCTTATAGCTTGATGTGTAAAATACAAAATTCAAAAGTCATTTATTCAAACTAGGCTGAGAATCAGCACTTTTCGAACGTCAAAATTACATAAGACAGTCCCCCAAAACGCCCACCCTTCACCACTTCCTAGTGCCTTTCGCTGGGAAGAAGAAGTGGCGCAACAAACTCCCCAGCAGCACAGCTGTCTGTTCAAGTTAGAAAAAAAATGATTCTATACAATATTATGCAAAATAATTTACATTATGCAACACAAAACATAATTTTAATGATAAATTATTGGCCATATGTCAGCTAGCACACGCCAATATACCAACCAAAAACATCGAGAATTATACTCAAGCAGAAATAAAAAATAAAAACTAAACGTAAACAGAACTAAATATCTAAATAAAAGCCTCCAGGCATAAAGGGCGTGCCCGCTTACATAATGCTATTTAAAGCTGCAATTGGAAGTTATAAATGATAAACTAGGACCATCGAGGTAAAAATAAATAAACAGTTAATTACTAGTTACAATAACAAAACCATGATCAGCAAGACAACCAGTCACCACAAGCAGCACCCGTACACGAGCATAACGCAAAGAACCGTGTAGCCGTGTGTACTGTGAGCAACTCGCTTGGCTGCGGCACTCGGAATCGTGTATAGTGTGAGAAATTAAAGAAACTTTTGGAAAAACAGACTATAATTAAACCAACAGTATAAAGCAAAGGACAATATTACGCGACCGACGCCAGGGGCTAAACTAGTTTTTCTTACATTAACAAATGCACACCATACGAAAATCCTAATTTAAATATCTAACGTTCGAATGTTCGGATACCATAGTGTTCTTGCCAGCCTGCATAATGTGTGAGGTTGAATTCCAATAAGTCCTCACAGTACCTACCTATACTTTCAACACAAAGCTACGCCACAACAGGCCCAAACCTCTTATAAAACACTATCGTTCAGCTTATTATTTTCACGGTTACTCATCTCAAGTGCCTGTCAGGACGCTCATATTACGTGTGGCCTGTAGGTAATAGCAAATTGCGATTATTATGTTACAGCCTAACGAGGTGCTTGTGACTTTCCCTATAATCGTCCAGTACACCGACTTCCCGGCCGCTTTTGTTAGCCTCACTCGATGTGGCCGCACTTAGGCGCTTGGCGAATGTATGATAATGTGTGCAACGAGTAATGGTGGAGAGTCGTAATTTTAGAGGCTGTTTTGAAGTTAACGGGTAATGAAATTATATTGTGATCTGTGATAGAAGTTTGAGGAATCAGTTCGTTGCCCCTCGGTAATGCAGATGAAGATGTTTCCAGCTACAATCATCCGCGATACTTACATTACATACATAATCAGCTTATATTGTTCCCACTGCTGGGACATAGACCTCCTCTCAGTGAGAGGAAGTGGGCCGTAAATCCGTAAACCACCACGCGGGCCCAGTGGGGTTGGTAGATGTCATTATGTCTTCGAATTTTTAGTTCTAGGACGTGCCGGTTTCCTCACGATGCTTTCTTTCACCGTTTTGAGAGCAGTGGTGATGAAATAATTTACTCAAAGTAAAGCTGTTGTCTGGGATCGAACCTGTACCCTACAACTCGTAAGTCGCGGCCGTTACAACTAGGCCATCATTGCTCCTTACTGAGTCACTACTGCTCCTTGCGCGATACTTAAAACTCATTTAATTCGAATCTGCTGTCTCCTCAATTTTTACACACAACAGTTTTACTAGTCCGTGCATAGACTTTACATCGCAGAAACGAATATTCGCAAAAAATCACTGTTTATCCGTAGTGAAAACAAAGTTTTGGCTCTAAAGGGAAACTTCATCCTTAAGGGTAACTTCATCCTTACGAGAAATTTCATCCTTAAAGGAAACTTCATCCTTATGGGAAACTACACCCTTAAGGGAAACTTTATCCTTAAGGGAAACTTCATCCTTATGCGAAATTTCGATTGTCTAGCTTTCCCCTATATTTCTTGAATATGAACAGTCATTGACAAAAATTGCCAACAATTTTTACATCATTTAGAAAGAAGCCAAGTAATATATTTTATTGGTAAACGCAGTCATACTTGCGGATAGTTAACTAAATTGTTTCGTATCATAAAGTCAATTCTACGCCATTTAGGGAACCCGTCCAGTAACAAGCGAAGCTAAAGATATTGCTTCCTTTATTTAATGTATATACTTAAAATTTACATTTTTAAATATATATTTTTAAAACATTACAATTATAAAAATATAGATTGCTTTATATTACCTGTATTTACAGATTGATAAGCATGCGGAGGTTACACGGGTGAAAGTAATTTGGAGTTGTGTTGAAACTTTGGTATTTAGGTAAAGCCTTAATTATGCCCTGGTACAGGAGTGAAACTTAGGTTGAAAAGTGTTAAGAACCAATGCATTTTAAAAGACAACATATGACGTAGCCCAGTGTAAGTATCTTCTAACATCTACAACGGTGATCCTATTAAAGATTCCTAAACATAATTTTGCCAAATAAAACTCAAAAAAATCGAACCAACGAAGTCATACCTTAAACTGCGTATAATCATAACCTACTTCGGACATAGCTACTTAACACATTCTTAATCGTACAAACTCGCCATCTGGGACAGGTAAGTAAAAGCGACTTGATTTGTGTAAAAAAAGGTTTTGATGCACAGTCAATCTGCCTAGCCTTTTCCCAACTATGTTGGGATCGGCTTCCAGTCTAACCGGATGCAGCTGAATACCAGTATTTTACATAGAGTGACTGCCTATCTGACCTCCACAACCCAGTAACTGGGTAATACGATACCCCTTGGTAAGACTGATTGTCAGACTTTCGGGCTTCTGACGACCCGAACGACTGTCAAAGATTCACGAATGACAGCCGGGCTTAACGTGCTCTCCGAGGCACGGAGGAGTCTCGATATGTAAAGATGGTCACCCATCCACGGACCAACTCTGGCAAGCGTAGCTTAACCTGGTAGATCGACTCGAGCGGCTGTTATAACTTAGCCACGAGATCCTCGTCCTTTTGATACAGTGTCCAACCAAAATGAAAACGGAAACTAAGTATAATAATTAAAATTAAAAAGCTTCGCTTCCAGTAGAATACAGGCTTATATTTACAATCACAATACAATCATGGTAAGCGTATCAGTGCCGACAAGAGCAACAATTGCTTATTATTGTAATATGACGGGCTGCAGTAATGCACTTTATATTGTTTATCGTTCCGTAAGCAGGGGAAATAAAGAAATAAAAGGGTTTTCTAGAGGTATAGGAATAGTGTAGTGTTTTATTTAGTGAATGTAGTTATAGATGATTCATATTTTGACTAAGTTATGTTGAGGCTAGGTTCGGGTCCGACTATATGCGGCAAAGTTATCTTTAGGAGTCCCCAAAATAACAAAATGCCACTGGAACGGTTCGGTTTCTATCCTAAAAACTGGTTGTGAACTTACGAGTAGACACGAGTATTCGTTTTTTGCAACATTCTAGCTACCGACTGTTCTAAGTTCCTTTATCCTTTATTTAATTTTCAACACATTTTTGAAGTGAAAACTTCTTTAGGCGCTTTACGCATTTTTGAGATGGGAAAAAACAATTGAACTCGCGACACTGTTACCGACACCAGCTTTTGATCATTAAAAAGACATCAACGCGTGATATATTTTCTTTGGGATTAATGACATTCCAAACATTGAGACATGACAACGACATGATTGACATTTCCCTTTTTTAACGACTTCAAAAAAGATAAGTATTTCCTGAACAATAAAATTGTTAAGTTTTCTTTTAAATAAAAAAAATTAAAAAATTGTGGCCCATCGGCATCAGGAACAGGGTCCAAGTTGCCGGAGGTCAAGGCTCTAGAGCAAGGAATCTCCTTATTACGTTGCGTTGTAAATTATTCTTATAACAACCAGCAGCTGACCAATTAATTAATTCTGTATTTGACCATTTAATCATTCATATTATATTCAGGATTTTTGTGTATCAGCGTTAGGTACTGGCTTTTCTTAGGTCGCAAAGAAAGCTGTGGGGAAACTTTTGTTAAAAAAACAAATTATTTAAAAAAACAAAAAACCCGACTGCAAAAACTCATAACTGAAAAGAGAAAAACAAACATTATCTTATACAATATAAAATTCTCGTGTCACAATGTTAGTTACCTTACTCCTCCGAAACCGCTTTACTGATTTTTACCAAATTTTATATGCATATTCAGTAGGTCTGAGAATCGGCTACTATCTATTTTTCATACCCCTAAGTGATAAGGGTTGTCCACCCCAAACAAATAATTGGAAAAACAACGTTTGCCGGGGTCAGCTAGTAATCTATAGAATTTTGGTATTGCAGGCGGGGGAGAAACAAAAGTAACACCAACATTTCAATTTCAGGTTATTTGGTTTGCCCCGTTTTATTTCAAACTTTTTAGTTTTATTAATATGTTTATATCTGCAATTGACTCATTACTAACTTTTATTTGATACCAATAATGTTGTTTTTTTTCAACCTACCACTCCCTTTTTTTGTATTTGCAGATGCAATATATAAATATTATATAGCCTATGACACTCCCCACAATTAAGACGAACCTAAAGACACCTCACATGTTTAAATCCATCAAGCCGTATAGGCTACAGAGCGTGCCAAAGAAATAGACATACATACATACATACATACCCTCGAAAAACATTACCCTCCTTCTGGGGCAGTTGGGTAAAAAACAGATAGTGTTTTTCTTTCCCAGATCGGTATCACAAAGACTGAGGATGCTACTGATGCGCGCACGCACAATACGTGCCGACAACAACGAGATAGAAACATTCCGATTTGAAATTGTTGTCATTATTGTTCCCATACGATGCAATGAAGAATTCCATTTTTCAATCGATCTAGCTTTTGTGAAGTTTTTTTCTATTTTCTATAGTTAGAAATCCTCTCCTGTGCAATTTTATCAAACGATTGAAGAAAAAAACCATCATCTACCAAGCCTTTTCCCAACTATGTTGGGGTCGGCTACCAGTCTAACCGGATGCAGCTGAATACCAGTATTTTACATAGAGCGACTGTCTATCTGACCTCCACAACCTAGTTACTAGGTAACACGATACCCCTTGATAAGACTGGTTGTCAGACTTTTTTGGCTTCTAACTACCCGTAACGACTGTCAAAGATCGCCGAATGACAGCCGCGACTAACGTCTTAACGTGTTTTCCGAGGCCCGGAGGGGTCTTGGTATGTAAAGATGGTCACCCATTCACGAACCAACCGCGGCAAGCGTAGCTTAACCTGATCGATCGACCCGTGTGGCTGTTATTACTTAGCTACAAGCCTCTTTTGAAGAAAAAAATCATAATTATAAAACTAAAACCCAACTACGACAAAAAAAATTACCTAAAAAGGTATAATCAAGACATGACAAAAAAAAAACAACAAAAATATCTTATCTTAAAATCCGGAGTCTAACATATATCGAATATATTACGTGCGACTCCGGATATTTAATTAGTCTGTCTGTGATGTCTTGTTCTTTTTTTTAGTTCATGATTTTAAGTCCTCTAGATGGCGCCATATTCAATTTGAAGTGACGTCACATAGCCTAACCTAACCAGCGGACGATCAAGACGCTTCTAAGGATACCTCATTTGTCAAATTGTGATGAGCAGTTTAGAAGTTATGAGGTAACAGATGAACATACATACATACATACCGGTCAAAATCATTACCCTTCTTTTTGCTTCACCGTAGTCGGATAAAAATATCCATTACTTTGATTCACTGTCGTTATTATTTTAGATTGAAATATGAAATCCTGAAATATGAAACTTTGAGTATAACAATAGAAAAACAAAATTTCTGAAGAAGTAGGCATTACTTACCTCACAAATAAAGCACGTACAATGATAAACTTCGCCTAGTCTACGTAGCGTTTTCCCAACTATGTTGGGGTCAGCTTCCAGTCTAACCGGATGTAACTGAATACCAATATTTAACATGAAGCGACTGCCTATCTGACCTCCACAACCCAGTTACTGGGTAATATTATGATACCCCTTGGTAAGACTGGTTGTCAGACTTTTGAGCTTCTGACGATCCGTAACAACTGTCAAAGATCGCCGAAAGACAGTCGCGACCAATCCTTCCTTCAAAGACACCGCTCGTCGCCCGACGAGCGGTGCCTTTGTGTCGCGTCGCGTGTCGCACCTGTTTTTGGAGCCTTTAACGTGCTTTCCGAGGTATAGTGGGTCTAGGCATGTAAAGACGGTCACCCATCTACGGACCAACCGCGGCAAGCGTAGCTTAACCTGATCGATCGACCCGTGCGGCTGTTATTACTTAACCACAAGCACACAAACAATAAGTATAAATATACGGAAACAATTCAAAGTCCAATCTATTGATATTCAAATTCTGTCATTGTTAGATAAATTACATCGATCCTAATCATTTAATTGCTAGCCAGCGATATCATCACCTTATTGTTTGCGTATCACAACGGGTACAACTACCGGGTAAGTTGGTCAAAGGCCAAGCTAACTTTGAGGCCATAAATACGGCGGAAAGATAGAAAATCTGAGCCCTTAAACTACATGATAATCGAAATAGTAATAATATGTTGTGAAATATGAATATTGTGCATTGCAATTCAGACAGGCTTTTGAGTGAGTAGGTATTTATTTATTTAAACTTTTCACACACAAAAAGGTACAAAGGCGGACTTAATGCCTTAGGCATTCTCTACCAGTCAACCAAGGGTGGTGAAGAGATTGGATGGCAGGTGCTCTGTTTGAGAGGAACAAAGGAAAAATAAAATTAAAAATATATCATTAGAAATAAAATAACAGTACATAAATAGGTTGCAACTTATAATACACATACATACATATTTTATATAATATACATATATTTATTATATATATACATATATACAAATTCAAGGGAGAGTGAAACACTACAAAGTGAAAAGTAACTTTAATTTCGGAAGTCGGTGTCTTTGGTTTAGAATTTTCGTTTTAGGTTTGCTAGTATTTGCACTTCTCGCCTCATCATAGCCAAAGTATTCATGGTGTCTTATAAAGGTCTGTATGGTCTGTTTTAGGTCAATATTTTGTAATTTTCCAAATACCTTTGTATCGTGGTGTCTGGATATCGTGTCACCCAGTAACTGGATTGTGGAAGTCAGATAGGCAGTCGGCAGCTGCATCCGGTAAGACTTCAAGCCGATTCCAACGAGAAAAGAGTAGGCAGGCAATGATTTGGCCCGCAGGTTCGCGCGTTGCTCTGATGGCGTGAAAATAACTCTTTTCCGAGCATATTGCACGTCCATGTACACCTGCAGCCTGTGGGCTAATTACACCCAGAAAAGCTACAGCACCCTCCGCATTCAATTTAACAACGCGTTCAGAGCGACGTTGGGTCTGCCTCGCTACTGCAGCGCTTCGGGTATGTTCGCATGGGCGCGCACGGATTGTTTTCATGCGACCATGCGGAAGCGCTGCGCGTCTCTAGTGCGCAGAGTGCGCGCCAGCTCCAATATCGTTCTGAATATGATAGCGAATAGGTTGGACTGTCCTCATGTGCGACACTGCTGTGACAGACAAGTTACATATAGTGTCGTACGTAATAGACTATTGAAATTATGATTGAATGTAATTTGAATGTAATGTTTTTAATTTATGTTGATGTTGTGTTTATATTGTATTTATTCGTTTGTTTAGTAGTGTAGTGTAAGCTTGGAGATGCAAATTTAAAGATGCTTTCAATATGGGTTATATGGTACCTGAAATTAATTTTTAAATTTTAAATTTTTTAATTGATCACCTCAAAATGTCAGATAAAAGAAAAAAGGTTTAAGAGAAGACTCCCTAAATTGTATGTTAATTTGCATTAATATTTTGAAAAAGTCACGCATCCAATCAAAATGGAACTTTAGTATATGATTTAATATATCTTTTTCTTTCCAAATATAAGACAGTTACGTAATTGGAACATTTTCGCTCGATCCATTTTTTATTCGAAAATCATATCTTTTTTAAAGATTATTTGAAAAAAAATAAGATCACTCGGCTTTTATGTCTAAAATAATTATTGACAGTAAGGAAATGTAGTTTATTATCCAAATATAAGACAGTTTTAGTCTCGATCATTTATTATTTTAGTTATAAACGAAATGAGAATTGAGACTTACGACATTTAATTCCGTGATTGAACACGACCAAAGAGCGCACGCGATATTCAACTTTATTACTGATGTGTTAGCGTTTAGCACATAGTGGAGTGGTGGGATGCATTGGGGCGGAGTTTGCGTGGAAATTGTCTTTGGAGTGCCTAGTCTTAATAAACCAAATGTTTTAGACCATAGTTTTCCTGGCCACATTCAAAACCACAAACACACAATTACTCTGTACATGTGGTAGGTGTGATCGCCTACCCCATTGACTTATGACCACCATTGACTACAGTTACAAAACTTTCATTAGCTGCCTTACGTAATGTCTTGTTTTAAAGTAATTGCTGCTCATTATTGCTGTTCTCGGCATTCTCGATAAAACTGATATAATTAGCGAGCTTATATTTTGAAAATCACTGCACTGTTTCCTTGAGTTCGGAATGAGAGTTGTTAAATTGTTGAAGGTATGATTTGTGTGAATGATAGCTACCAATTGTTTCTTGCTTGGAGCTTCCCTCATGATCGAATCAGAAAAGAAGAGATCCGCAGGAGAACCAAGGTAACCGACATAGCCCGAAGAACTGCCAATGTTAAGTGGCAATGGGCAGGGCATATTGCTCGCAGAATGGATAGCCGATGGGGCCGAAAGGTTCTGGAGTGGCGACCGCGTACCGGAAGACATATCGTTGGAAGGCCTCCCACAAGATGGACCGATGACCTTATGAAGGCTGCAGGAATTATCTGGATACGGGAAGCACAGTATCGGTCGAAGTGGCGGTGCTTGGGGGAGGCCTATGTCCAGCATTGGATGTCTTTCGGCTGAAATGATGATAATGAATTGTTTCTTAATTTCTTGTCTGTCATTTGGAAGATGATAATATGTGTACGTACTAACATTCTCTGACACCAGGTAGTTCATTTTCGTCATAATTTTTACCCAATCTAAAATTTGATCTATTTCTAAACTGATTCTGGGACTCCTTCAACTTACAGTTTTGTTTGTTGGATCGTTGGCTTTATTTTACAATGGTGTTTGATTCATCTTTACATACCAAGACTCCTCCGTGCCTCGGAAAGCACGTTAAGCTGTTGGTCCCGGCAAGCGCAAAAGTCTGACAACCAGTCTTACCAAGGGGTATCGTGCTACCTATTAACTAGGTTGTGGAGGTCAGATAGGCAGTCGCTCTTTGTAAAATAATTGTATTCAGCTGCATCCAGTTAGACTGGAAGCCAACCCCAAGATAGTTGGGAAAAGGCTAGGCAGATGATGAGTGTTTGATCCAGGTCTGGTAGACAATGTTTAAAAACATGATTGGATAAAAAAAAACAACTTAATTTAGATGTAAAGAACGCAAAACGTTAATAAAAAAGTAATTTACAATCCAACACCAATTTACTTCGAACAAAAGTAAGCCACAAAAAGTCCAGTATAAAATCCATTGAGTATTTACTATAACGACGTGACTATTAGGGCTAAGTGCCCCTGTTTGGTGGGGAAGACACGTCACAGGTTAAGTGGGTCCGTACTATAAAATTTTACTGCACACCGGCTGGTAACGATTGTTATAACTAAATTTAATGTCGTTGTACGAAGGATTATTGTTTTAAAATGTGCTGCTGTATTCTTGTTTTGATTATTTGGGTAATTTTCCTTTTACACGGGTGTCATACACGCGCCGAGCCTACAATTTCCTGCGTGTTCAATGTAATAATGCTTTTTGGATACTGCCATGGCGTTGTATCGCTTCGGGAATGTTCGCGGAGGATCGCACAGATAATTTCCATGCCATTATGCGGAAGAAAGCGGCCTCCTTACTCCTGCATGGTAGTGACAACAGCATTCTAAAAATGATCGCTATCAGACCGGACTGTCCCTTTCAGGGACACTGGGTGGGGACAGTCATAGGTCTACATATCTTCATTTTTTTTTTCTTAGCCATTATTGTCCCACTGTTGGGCAAAGGCCTCCCTACTGTCTTTCCACCTCTCTCTGTCCAGAGCTTTCAAGGACCAATCTTTCTTAAAGGAATCCAGCTCATCCCGCCATCTCCGTCTGGGCCTGCCGCGATGTCGTTTGCCATTAAGCGGGACCCACTGGGTCGTAAGTTTGGCCCATTGATCGTTTGACATGCGGCAGATGTGTCCAGCCCAATTCCATTTAAGCGTGGCAGCTTTCCGAGTGACATCAGTTATTTTAGTGATGGAACGGATTGTTGTATTCTTAACCCGGTCCACAAGTTTAATACCAAGAATACTCCGTTCTATAGCTCTACATTAAGCACCATTTAACAACACCGAAATACTAACAAAAATATGGACCTTATAGTCTGAAATAAAGTTTTACTGAAGTGAAAACTTCTTTAGGCACGTTGGGCATTTTTTTAGATGGAACTAAACCATTGATTTCGCGAAACTGTTCCCGAATTTACCGACACCGTGGAGTAAAAGACATCGCGTTGATTACCGCGTTGCGTGGAGTAAAAGACATCAACGCATTGATTACCGCGGTGGCGATTTTTTTTCAAGTTTTCACTTCGGTCAGCACCACCGGAGTGCCACTATTTTCTTCATTTAATTTAAATTGCTTTGGATAATAATTAGTGTACGAATAAAGTGTGTTTTAATAGGTATAAGTTACGAATTAAGCAAAGTAGTCTTCAAAGTTTAAAATCAAAACAACTTATATAACTTTAAGAAAAATATGGTTTTTTATGCGTAAATGAATGTTGGAATACAACGAAAACCACGATGAAATTTTTTTTTTTTTTTTTAATTTACATTTCCGAAATGGCTTACATGCAAGAAATTATAATGCAGACAGTAGTGAAATCTTATTTTTGGTTTATTTTTCTTTTCCGAAACCCGCTTGTTTTAGGTACCTAATGGGACCAAATAGCACCTTTTTACATCATTCGTTCAGGAGAGCATATATTGCTGTAGTACGAATTAGGCGCTGGTACGTCCACATAATACAACCATATCATCTATCTATCTGCCTAGCCTTTTCCCAACTATGTTGGGGTCGGCTTCCAGTCTAACCGGATGCAGCTGAATACAATTTTACATGAGCGACTGCCTATCTGACCTCCACAACCCAGTAACTGGGTAATACGATACCCCTTGGAAGACTGGTTGTCAGACTTTCGGGCTTCTGACGACCCGTAACGACTTTCAAAGACCTACGAATGACAGCCGGGACCAACAGCTTAAAGTGCTTTCCGAGGCACGGAGGAGTCTCGGTATGGAAAGATGGTCACCGATCCACGGACCAACCCCGGCAAGCGTAGCTTAACCTGTCGGATCGACCCGTGCGGCTGTTATTATTTAGCCACGAGCTTACTTAAATAATGATGTATAAAAGTAGACCACACGCCAAGAACTTCATCCCCTCTCAAAAAATGTGCACACTTTAATCACCATCTAAAAACAAAAGAAAAACCCTCAATCAACTCCCATTATCGGCATTCCCAACATGCCCCATCTTCCAATAATCACCCTTACACTCGCAGTAAAAACCCTTTACAAAAATAAAAGAAAATCTCCGATATAAGGCAACATGACGCAAGCTTCGTTATTTTATTCAAGCCAGGAACAACTTCATCTAGCGGTGAAGTACGGTGTTAATTAAACAGACTGTTATACAGGTGTCCTTGTCTGGCATGCGGTTGAGGTATGCTCTGTTTCATTATTATAACATGGTACGCTTTGGGGTGAGGGGTTGACAACATTTTGCTTTTTTCTGAGAAGACAATGAGGAAATATTTCACGCAGGAATCAAAGTTTTAAAATCATTATCATGCGATTTCTGTAAATGCACCTTGGTACATACGAAATGATGACCTCCACAGGGACCTTAAAGTTGAGTTCATCGAAAAAGTGATCCAGAAACTTGCAGATGCTCACGAAAAGAGACTTCATCAGCATGTGAACGTCGAGGCAATCCAGCTTCTCGACCACATAAACATAGAAAACTAAAAATAACAAAACCGTTCGAGCTAGTGTTTAGTGTTAGTGAATAGTGTAAAGTTCAAAAGTGCCAAACAAACACAAGAACGAAGTGTATTCGCCTTAATAGAGACAATAAGAAAAGTGCTATTGGACACATTCTTAGTAAAGACAATTTAATAGTTTAGATTATAATTAAATTACTTAAGTATACCATCCTTACCATACTATAGTTGAACTCTAGGATACGGGGATAAAAAATGCGATTTCTACTCTTGTGTGGTTACAGACAATACAAAATAGTCCGTTATTATGCAATTTTTTACTGGTTAGACCAACTCTATACAGCTGACTTGTTGCAACTGTTGGTATCCCTTGGTATTCTTACCTATGTATCAACGACCATGTTAAACGCACCTTCTGTTATAAAAGTTATAATTTTAATTATTTAATAATTGATGCCCAAAATCAACTTATGCACTGAGTAATAATAAGTCATTGAACTCACTCAGAAACAAAAACAATTGACATAAGGAAACAAGTTTAGGCTCCATAAGTCACATTCCATCGTACTACCACGCCTGTTTACTTGACATTTACCTTTCAATCCTCAATCTACAATGACCTACAACATTACCTACAGCTCAATAATATACTTGTGGATTTGTGAGAATATTCAATTTGACATTACTGTGAAACAAAACATGTTGGCGACCCCTGGACTGCTAGTATGAGTAGCCGCATTTGCACATTTGATAAGATCGTCAAAGTGACATAAAATTGTGCCAGCAGCGTTCAGAATAGCTACCTCCGTGTAACGTACGTATCGTATCGTCGAGTACAACAAGGACTTGGGGGAATATTTTGTATAATAGGACTAGGAGTTGTTTTGACACTTGGTAGTATTTTGACACCGAAACTATAAAGAAAATAGTAGTTTATAGTTTGCAGAAGCTGAGATTAGTTTTCAATGAGTAGATTTTTTTTTCGAGTAAGATATCTGCTATTTTTAAAATTTTACATCTCCAAAACACAATCCATTAGTGGTGCAGAAGCTGGCATTTCGATCTTCCATTGACTCGTTCAGGACTTACAAAGAAAATTGACATTTCTTATTAGAATAGCTTATTCCAAGTAGTAGCTACAAGATATGATTCCTCATCATCATCATCATCAGCCTATAATGTTCCCACTGCTGGGACACAGGCCTCCTCTGTGTGAGAGGGAGTGGGCCGTAATCCACCACGCGGGCCCAGTGCGGGTTGATAGATATCACATATCTTCGAATTTTCGGTTCTAGGACATCATGGTTTCCTCACGATGTTTTCCTTCACCGTTTTGAGAAAAAAAATTGCCATTAAATAGTGTAAATTTTCTACAACAAATCAATTTTTTTGTCAACAACCACAACTACTACCAAGATTTCCATGTTTGTCTGAAAGCAGACAAACATGGAAATCGTTTATTTATTTATTTTATTATTTATGTACGCACAATTAAATACGGAAAAAAACGACATAATTATAATTTATAAAGGTACTGCTTATTTCTTTTGAAATTTCGTTGTTATCCTTGTCCCTTGGAATCCACGAGAATGTAGAACAACTATGGCCGCATTCCGAGTTAGGCCTTAATCGCTCACAGCGCTCACATCGATACTTCGCGTTCCTAGTTACATATCACGATTATGACAGCTCAGAGCTGTCAACAACTCGGAACGCTCGTGAACGTGCTCACACTGCTCACAGTGGTCGCTCATTGTCAAAACTTATAACATAACCCCAAAATTTGCACAAGATGGTTGGATTACAGTATTTTTTTGAGTATACACCACAAATTTCTTCTTCTTCTTTGGTTAGGTGGCAACTGTAGCCAGAAGCACAATTTCGAAATTGCCACGTTAGTTTATAAATAAGATTCAACTCAAAACAAAACAGCACAACTGTCATTTTTGACAGCGCTCACTGTGATATTAATTTAGGGCATGGTCAGTGTTATCGCAAGATGGCGCATATCATGACGTCATCTATGACGATTCACGGGACATCGTTATCGCGATAACGCTAACACGGTACGGGTGTTAGCACGCTCAAATCGATTACGGCGTAAGTCGGAACGCACCCTATGTAAACCTGGGCTCACATAGTTTATTTACTTACGACATCACTGACAGCTTCAACATTGTATGATCCACATGATAATCGCACAGTAATTATTGAAACTTAGAAACTGCTTATACTACAAGCACAGTATAATAAAGTAACAGTATTATATCTCAGCAGTGACCTTGAAATAATTACCTACGGCCGCTCGGTACATAAACTTTCCGCGTCCGTGCACTCGAAACTGTAGCGTACTGATATTAACTGAGATTTCGAAGCGCGTCGTTTCGGCCGTTTTCTATGAAGATATAATACTGTTACATATAGTTAATAATTGATTCAGGCGTGACCTTGCGGAAATCCATTATAAAATACAATAGACGTGGATATATTTAGTAACCTGTTCCGCTTAGCTATTTCTAAAGAGCCATAAAAAACTCCTGAAATAAATCGACACGTGTTTCACCTCTCAACGAGGCATCCTCAGGATGACGATTGACTTGTCGCGAACCTGAACACAGCGTGTTACCACACCGAGCTCTGAACGCAGACACATACATAATTATGTATTAAACGTGACTGTGTTAAACGATAGTAATAAAACCAGAAATGCAATATTAATTATTTTCATGTTAGAATTGACTTTATGTCCGTGCTAGTACCTCCCTAGTTATGGGTCTAGTTAGATCACGTTTCAAAGACAAAGCATATAGGTTTTATGTCTTAATTTAGAGAGCCACTGGCCAAGCCTCCATATTTATAAGGAATGCCTGGCATTTAGATAGACAACTCTATAACGTTGAAGTACGGTTAACTTGTATACTGCTAACAGCTAGGAAAACTGATCGTTTGGGAACTTTGTGGTTTGCGCAATACGAGTTCAGTGATTTGTTTAGCAAATAGTATGGAAATATTAATAACAGTTAAAAAATTATGAGATATTGGAAGTGAAAACTTCTTTAGGCGCGTTGGGAATTTTTGAGATAGGAAAAAGCAATTGAACTCGCGACACCGTTACCGACACCTCATTTTTGTAAACGCGATTGTGTTCTTGTGAAGGCCGCAGGAATCCGCTGGATGCGGAAAGCACAGAATCGGTCGAAGTGGAGGTGCTTGGGGGCAGCCTATGTCCAGCAGTGGACGTCTTTCGGCTGAAATGATGATTGTGTTCTTTATTTATATTACGTTACGGATCAATTTTCTATGCAAGTATTTTTAGTTTAAAGGTTTTGGAAGTTTTTTTTTTTTGTAAACGTGATTGTGCTCTTTATTTGGATAAGGTTACGGACCAATGTCTATACAAGTATTTTTCTTCCACCAAGGAGATCTTGTTCTAGTTTTCTTCTTCTGTTTTCGATTTTTTCTTTTTCTTCTTTTATGACTATTATTGTATTACCAGTTATTCATTACTTTGCATGCAATTGATACAATTATTCTGTATAGCTAAACATGTGGACATTATATCAAACCAGACGTAACAACTTAATACCATGTTAAGGCAAATAAAGACTTATCTGTCGGCACTCCCGGAGTACCACTGTTTTTTTTATTTTATTCTCAATTTTGTATAGATATATTAGATAATTTGTAGTCTTCTCGCCCACTATTAGAAAATTCAATTAGAAATCAAGAATACGAGCACACTACGTTATAGTTAAACAAAGCATACTCCTCATGAAAGGAACGTACCAGGTGGCGTTCTAGTTTCTGCCTATCCCCATGGGAAGAAGGCGTGAGTCTATGTATGTATATCATACTTAACACTTTGTGGGACACTAAACGCCCTCAGACATAATAACAATAAAAGTTCTATTGTTTCTCATCCAGTGTCCTTCAACCGATTAATTACCTTAAACTTAGAGAATATTCAAACTCAACTCAAACTCGAAGCATTTATTTCAAATAAACCAATTACAGGCACTTTTGAATTGTCAAGGGGTCAGTCAGAAAGATGAAGCTAGTTGCCCATTCTACCTATGGAGAAGAATGGGCAAGAAACTCCATGGACACTCTTTTAAATCAAAATAACATAACATCACGCCTTGTTTCCCCGAAGAGTTGGGCAGAGGTGTCCCTGTAGCAGGTACACCAATACTTCGCCAGTTATGTTTAAGTCCCATGTAATAGGGGGCAAGCCTATTGCCATCAACTGGGTACAAATCCAGACTTTGAGCTGCTACTGAGAAATTTCAGATAGAAAAACCCAATAACACTTTGCCTGACACAGGAATCGAATTCAGGACCAAAATCAAAATATGGTTACAAAATATTGATTACATCATTCATGTTGAAATTATACATGTAAGAACGATGCAGAACGATAAAAGCGTCCTAAATAGTCTTTGGCAACACGTAAAGATCGCGAGGTAAGAAATTTTACCCTTAATGATGGGTAAAAAAGCAATCAAAACATACTTCATGAAAAGTCGTTTAAATATTTTTCTGTTTTTGAATGAGCGTTATGAGGCGTGCACTTTTGAATTTCCCAAACATTTTGAATATGTGAACACCATCATTGTTACTATCAATCGAAAAACTGTTTTAAAACAACTTTGTCTCTAGTCTACGCACAGCCTAAGTTTCCTTTATCGGCCACAGTTCAGCTTAAAAGGCTTATCTATCATACAATGCCTTTGCGTGGTTGCTTAATGCTCCGTTACATTTTAGGACCATATTTTAAGGCCTTTGGTGCTAAATAACAATAAGTTATGTAGTCTAGATTGTTAAAATTTGATCTCTGATATTATTATCTTGAAGTGATAGAATGGTAAGTGTTTAATTTTTGGTATTAAACGGTCTTTAGGAGCAATTGCAATTTGTTCAAAGAATCTTTTCTTTAAGTATCTATCAACTTTTTTAGTTCAAGCTGTTATGTTGCCTATCCATCACGGTTAATGCATTACCACATCGAAGTCCGCTGCTGTTAAAAACGAAGTGGTCACAAAATATCGTCATCCGTATTCTGCATATCATCTGGGCTAGCCTTTAGACAGGAGATCTTCTTTCTTTTTTGTGTGGTTCGTAACCTGGTGTCAGAGTTTAAAACCCGCCCATGGGCTTCTAACTTGGCTTCACATGCTGTCGAGAAATATCTCTCAGGCATTTTTCCGCACGATGTTTTCCATCACCGTTTTTTGAAGCCAGTAATAATTATACAATACGCACATGAATCTGAAAAGTCAGAAGGCCCTTGGGTAATAAGGAGATACGGAGTGAGTAAATTTAAAATTCAGATGAATGAAGACTACACACGTGATTGAACAGAATATTGCTAATCTGCAGATGTTACCGAAAAAAGGCTGTTTATAATAATACATTATTATACAGTGCAAATCACGTCTGTGAAAAGTGATTTAAATTTAACCACCCAAATCACTCCATTCGACAGCTGGAAACAGTACTAATATCGTCTGTCGTATATCAAATAGACACGACATAACATAGTACTGATTAATTGTCCCAGGTGTAAGACTTAATTACGAGCAGAACGGGACTGCCTCCGAAGTTTGTCATTGCAATTTGCACCGCCCCTGTCCAGATTGAACGATATATCTTGCGATATTTCTCGAGATATCTGATAATGGTGTACAATTATCGATTAAATTATGGGCCACTATGGGAGTGATTATCTCTTGAGGCTTGTGAGTAGTGTTATATGAGGATATTAGTGTCGTAGGGATTTAATGAGAGAAAATGAAGATTAATAATACTAACTGTTTGCTGTTAGTAAACAAAAGTTTTAGGAAATTAATTTTAGTTATTCCACATCGAAAAATTCTGCCAAGAAATATTACTCTACAACTTTTGATAGAATTGTTGAAAGAAACCATACAAAGTGAAACTTGAAAAGAGTGAAAAATCCCTGGTAGCACAAGCCGCTAAATGTATGTAGAATTTGGCTAGGATTTGGACAATTTATAACATGAAGAATAAGCGAGATGTCAAAAAAAACTAGCAAGCCTTACAGTAGTCGCATATGACATGGTAATAAGCAACATTAAAGGGGCGGGGCCTCGTCAAGTTCGTTTCTGATGGCCAACTCTAGCACCGCGCGCGCTCATTGGTCAAATCAAATAGCGCGCGCTTCCCCGGCTTCCTGTTACACACTTCCGTCCCTTTTCACGAAATCACTCCCACTGATTTTTTTTATGTATATTATGTTCTGTGCACAGATTGCGGGAAGAAAAATGTTACACATCAAAAATAATTATTGCATTTGATGATATCCTAGAATTTAATTTCCTCCAAGTCACCCAGTTCATAAAAGAGAAATCAATACACACACAAGTAACAACTTAACCAGAAAATGTCCAAGACAAACGTCCCAGCAAAAAGAAAATATCACCCTCACCCACAAAAGACATTCAGTCTTTGCATTGAACACAGAATTTTAATCGCAAACTGAAACATAAAGTTCTATAGTAACCACCAATAAATAATCACCAGCTTTGAATAGAGTTCCTTAGTTAACACTTGAAATACTCACAGTCCGGTCCATAAGACCGCGGAGTTACTTTTTCAGTTCCACACATAAATAAATGGCTAACTAAGACGTTGGGACACACTATTTTATGGCCACGGTGTGCACAGCACTTTATTGTGCTCAGATTTACTTGTAGATCGGTGTAAAGTGAAGCGTTTTCGATTTAGTGAAGAAAAAGCGAGAGGGTCATGTTTATAATGACAGCTGTTGAAAGGATCTATTGTGTGAAGTGTGGATTTAATCGTGAGTTTTACGTGATAAATCTTAATAAAGTTACAGACATCAATTTCTTCTTCTTTTCGTGTCGATGGTATTCTTCTTCGTGGTTTTTTTAAATTATTTTATGTTGTATGAGCCCAGTAGGTGGCCATGTTGATTGTGGCATCAGTGGTATTCTTTAGGTTATCCGAGGTGCAGGTGAACGGGTACTTAGAAATAAAGAAAGAAAAAACGTTTATTTGCGGTAAACACGACGCAAGAAAAAAATACATTACATTACAAAAATGAGAAAAAGTTGTGGAAGCATGCATCACATCCACGCAAATCGGCTATCGCTCAGCATTATGCTACGACCCTGTGCAAGACAGAGCCCCAGCGCTGGTTTTCAGCGACAGCTGGCGCCGACGTTATGACGTCGACCGGTGCAGCAAACAAATATTAAGACGCTGTACCAGTACAGCGTACTTAAAAAAAAAATAATTTATTAAAATTAAAATGTGATGCAACTAAATACACAACTGATATAACTGATGAATATAACTGATATACTAAATAGATATAAAAGATAAAAAATAAATAGACATACTTTATTCTATGTTACGAGAATATTATCCTCAAAAAATGTTTAGGAGACTCCAGCAAGTATGATCTGAAGCACAGCACTCGCACTGGTCGTTGGATGGGTCAGTAATCCCCCACTTCGACAAATTATGCCTGCAGTGACTTACTTGGGTACGCAATCGATTGAGATATAAATTAATTGCACTGTGTTATTTACTATTGTAATTTCTTAATAAAAAATATAAACTGTTAGTAATAAAACAACAAATATCGAACAAGATCAGTCATAACCATAAGTAACATAAATAAAAAACAAACACGATCTCCGATCGCCTACAGATATTTGTGTGCACATAATATTTGTCTTAATAAAAATTATGACATTGGCCGCACAAAGGGTTAAGAAATTAACCAGCCGTTTACGGTCATCCTTTTAACTCGAAAACATTAATTATAACACCTCTTTAACTTTAAATTTATTGTGTTGTTTTGTTGCTCATTACTGGGTTTTTGTGGTTTTTTTTTTAATGCCAAGTGCTCGGGGTTATATCGGGTGTTTAAGTTTCTTATAATTTATGGCTTTAGGCGTATTTTATTTAGTACCTTTAAAGGCACGTGGGTATTTATGCCGGTACGTTTCAATCTGGGAGATCTTTGCCTGTGGTCGTTTATTTCTTTGCAAACTATTTGCTCGCGTTCGCGGTTTGAATTTCGACGTTTTATTAGAGTCGATTTTGAGATTATGTTTCGTAAACGTATTGTTTACAGGTGTTTGAGTTTTGTGATCCCTGAAAAAAGTAATAAATTATCAAACTGTTTTTTAAACATGTAGGGCAATTTGCTTACAGAGAATAAAATAAAAGTTGACAAAGTAGAAAATTATAATAGAATTTGCTGCGCCCCGCGGTTTTACCCGCATAAGTCTCGACCTCGTAGGAAGATCGAGATTAAAAGTATTCTATGTCCTAGGTCATGGTCTACGCATGTGCTAAATTTAATCAAAATCCGTTCAGCCGTTTTAGCGTGAAAGCGTAACAAACAAACAAAAAAACATTCAAAAAATATAATCTTTTCTCTTTATTATAGGTATTACTTTAGATTAGCTTTTGCTTGCGGCTTCGCCCGCGTGGATGTCGGTAAACATCTTACAGGAACGTACTGCCGGGATTAAAATTAGCAGCCCGTCCCATCCTTGATGTCCTCCCTCCGGTTGACGCCCTAAGCCGAGGTTCGTACCCCACAGGGAGTGCCCTTAACGAGCGTTCACCTAGTTTTAATTAGCATAGTTGAATAACCCCTGGCTGGAGGTTTTAAGTGTAGTAGCTTAAGGCACCCACAGGAAAGCCCGATTAAGTAGTCATGATCTCAGAGGTCAACAACGAGATGCCCTACCTAAAAAAAAAAAGATTAAAAGTACCGTTTATGGTAATTCGGGTTAAAAACTATCTGTGTATGCCAAATACGTTTAGCCGTTTTTGCGCCAATCCAGAACATACAAGCAGACAAACGGAAAAATTTCTAAAAACTATATTTTCGGCATCAGACTCGTTCCCACACCTCGTAGCAATTCCTTTTTTTTCAATAATATTCAATGTACAGTTTGTTCTGCATCACTATTTTATTATAAGTCAGAAAAATCTATACATCTATTGTATAGATTTTTCTGACATATTCATAGGGAAACCGAGGGGCTTGTGGCTAAGTAATAATTGCCACACGGGTCGATCGATCAGGTTAAGCTACGCTTGCCGCGGTTCGTCCGTGGATGGATGACCATCTTTACATACCAAAACCCCTCCGTGCCTCAGTAAGCACGTTAAGCCGTTGGTGCCGGCTGTCATTTGTAGATCTTTGACAGTCGATACGGGTAGTTAGAAGCCCAAAAGTCTGACAACCAGTCTTACCAAGGGGTATCGCGTTACCTAATAACTAGGTTATGGAGGTCAGATAGGCAGTCGCTCCACTGGTATTCAGCTGCATCCGGTTAGACTGGAAGCCGACCCCAACATGTTTGGGAAAACGCTAGGCAGATGATGATGATTCATAGGGAAACCGAGCTTACTGTTGCAATCTAGTTATTCTAAGATGATGGCTGAACTATTTTACCCTATGATCTATCTCACCAATTCCATGAATTTGCACCTACTTATGCAGATTTATTCATAATAAAATAGGCATATTAATAGGTTTTCCCGATACTAGTGATCACAATTTCAAATCAACGTGCAATTTCATTGTGAATAATATAGTAATAAATTTTAATTTATGTATAGATGTCGGTTTTCCTTTTATTCGGAAAAATGGGTTTTACTATTTAATTGATTCTTCGAACATTACCTTCAAGATCAGTGGGAATCAAGTAGGTGAGGAAATTGTATGGCGCCTTTAATAATAGTACAACGCATTGTAATTACCAGTGATCGGAATAGGCTGACTATATTTGCCTAAACTTCAGAGAACAGAGACAGAAAGTGGAGATTTCCTTACGACTATATTTTTTTTTCCCGGGATTCGGGAAAAATCTTCAGTAAGTTGAAAATAAGCTTTATATATAACTTTTTTGTTGACTAAAAAAATTGTGCATGTTGCATAAAAAAGTAAAATATATACTTATTGACAAAATGTAATGTATTCAATTATTTAATACAATGGTTAGTTGGATCGTAAATATAATTCGAATACATGAATTAAAGTTATATTATTTATTTCGGGAAAATCCCGAAAATTTGATAATTCCAAGTTTCGTTAAAAATAGCCTTTACACATCTTAAATAAAGCGTATTTTCAACTTACTGAAGGTTTTTCCCGAATCCCGGGAAAAAAAATATAGTTGTAAGGAAGTCTCCACTTTCTGTCTCTGTTCTCCGAAGTTTAGGCAAATATAGCCAGCCTATTCCGATCACTGGTAATTACTCACTATTATAATTATTATCCACGAGCACCTATGTGCTTTGAGTTGATTCTGCAAATTATGCAGGTAATAGTAGGAAACTGGATTTACATGGACAGCCCACCATACAAATATCTCAATCCTGAAACAACAAAAATTAGAGAAAGCACAGCAACTGTATTCAACCTACCTGCAACGTGTCGTGAGATACTTCGACCACATTGCTTGCAGAGGTACCAATAACATGGAACGTCTAATGGTGACTGGGAAAATAGAGGGCAAAAGACCTAGAGGCCGAAGCCCAGAAAGGTGGTTGGATCGAATATCCGAGCATTTCCTATCAGCGCCGCACTCCACCAAGCCACTGATCGTAACAGAAAGACCGTTGACAATTTGATACGGAGTCACGATTCTCAGCAGTGAGAGAGCGATTGAAAAGGGAGAAATTAGTTGTCATTTTATCCTGATCAGGTGCAAAGATGATTGAATATCTCTGACAGATCTTAATTAAAATTCTTAACCGGTATAAATTCGTAAAAGTAAGCAATTCGATTTTAGTTGAAAAATCGAAGATTTAGATCAATCTGCATTACATTATAATACCTGGTAGACCGAGCTCTGCTCGGGTGAACATAGAAATAAACATATCGTCCAGGTACACCAACGTTGTATCACAATTTCAAGGCTGTGAAAATAGAGAAAACGAATTTTCCCAGATATGAGACCTAGCTAGATTGATTTTTTGCCCCGTAAACCCCTATACTGCAACTTTCATCGAAATCGTTAGAGCCGTTTTCGAGAACGTGATTACAAATACATATTGCTCGTTTAATAGTATAGGATAAGATCACATCATATTTTTTATTATGATGAAACAAAAACAAGGAAAAAGGCGATAATTGCAAAAGAAAAACTAAAACAAGGAAATAACAACACCGTCTGGATTTTCAAACGCAGACATTCATTATTCTCCGGAAATATGATCTGCGTAAATCAACTCATACAAGAAAAGAATCAACGTCACAAAGTTAATGAGGTTACGAGAATCATAGTTCATCATAGTTATTACGTCATAGTTATGTGAACAATAATTATATATGACATCATCACATCAAATTCATGGAAGTTATTCTTCGGGGAAGTTTATCGAAGTCATTTGTTATATTACTGTTATTTTTTTTTTTTTTTAGTTAAGCCTACACTACACTGTCCCACTGCTGATCAAAGGCCTCCCACAAATCCTTCCATGCATCCTTTTCCAGGGCCACTTCCATCCAACCTTTGCGGTATGCGCCTAGGTCGTCTCGCCACCTCTTCGTGGGCCGGCCTCGGCACCGCAGTCCATCCTCACGCACCCACTGTGTGGAGACTGTTGCCGGACGGTCACGATGCATGCGGATAACAATGCAATTTATTAATTTTATATTTGTCGGAGACGGGTATGTGACTCGTTATTATCAGCGATATTTTAACTACTGTGGACGTAGTGTGGGTAGTGTTGGTTAATGCGCAATAGAAAAACAGTTTGCAGTTCAGATCACATTATAATTTACTATTAAATTAATCACACTAGCTAAATTATACACACACTGGGTTCGACGACGTTTATTAAAATCACCAATTAAGAAAATGATCACAAATTACAACTAACACAATAACTGAGCACTACGAATCGAGAACAGTTCCGCGACGTATTAAGTCCAATGCGACCAGAGGCTGAATGCCCTCCTCGCCGTGGCCTTAAAACATCACTCACGACTCTGTAGAAGCGGGCCTTTTTTGGTGTCGGTAGATCACTCTTGATGTCGCCAGTGGCGCGCTTGCGATTCGTTTCGTGTTCGTACTAATGACCGGATCCGACATATTAATATATCCTTGTGTGTTTTAAGTTGCTACGTCAAGGAATGGCAGCAGGGTATGGATGTGGAACTATGTCGCGAACTATGCTCAGCCTCCTATACTACCCTCTGTGCAAGTGCGTAGCTACCGCTACCGTATCACCCGTATCAATCATACGGGCCCCAAGGTCCAGGGGCCCCTCGTGAGTAAGCAATAATTCGTAAAATATGCAAATCCTCAAATTATTATTATTTCAACCAAAAACGATATTCCATTTCAAGTTGATTAAATTAAACCACTTTAACTGAGTTAAGCCACTTTAAAATATGATAGAAAAAAGTAACAAATAACAACACAACACACTCGTTATTAATTAATACCTTATGAAAATTAACGTAATAAATTTATACAAAGGTTTCAAGTTATAGGCGCGGTCCAATTCTCAAAACTATCCGAGTCAGGATGCTCCAATTTTCTAGCTCACCAACATGTTTTGATACAAGGTCCCTTTAGACCTATCTACGCTACTACCTCTATATCCCAATACATGCAGTCAAAGTGACTTCTGCGCTGTCACTGACGACGCCCTAAAGTTTAAAAGAGTAACCGTGGAGTTTCTTGCCGGCTCTTCTCCATAGGAAGCGACCAATTGGAACCGTGCACTTAGCTTCTGACGTTTTATGTGTTTTTTTTTTTGAAGCGGCAATGTTTTGGGCGATCAAGATCCAAAATACAGTCGTGGCAATGACACGAAGAAGTTGCTTGTTTATCATGCATAGCTTTAAGATCTATGCTTTATGCGTTGACGGCTTCCACGCCGTGCTCCGAAAGCATTGCGCCGCGGCACTCGGCAGGTTGCGCGCCAGCACCAACAGCATCCTGGATGTGATTGCGTATAGGCTGGACACGCGTTACGTCCAGCACTGGGTTAATACCCACATTAGAAAATAAGTTTTTATAATGTATTTTTTTAATTAATTACTAACACTAGTTTCATAAGTTTTACTATACTAACATTCTATGGATTTCAATCTGAATTAAAAAAATATATTTTATTTTATTTATTCATCTTTATGAGTGCATCTGCACTTGGGATTTTAACTATAGGTACCATCGCGGAAGTCCATAACTAACCACTTTGAAAAAAAAAAACAGTGGCATTCCGGGAGTGCAGACAGAAGTGAAATCTTGAACAAGATCGCCTTGGTGAAAGAAAAATACTTGTAAAGAACATTGATCCGTAACCTTATTAAATAAAGTGCACAATCACGTTGACAAAAAAAATACTTCCAAAACTTTTGAAGTAAAAATACTTGCATAGAACATTGATCCGTAACGTAATATAAATAAAGAGCACAATCGCGTTTACATAAATGAGGTGTCGGTAACGGTGTCGCGAGTTCAATTGTCTTTTCCCATTTCAAAAATGCCCAACGCGCCTAAAGAAGTTTTTACTTTAAAAATCCCGTGCAATCGATGACCACATATTCTGTTACCGTCCGGTTCTATAGCGAACGAGTGCTGCAAGCAAGAATAGTCCTTACGGTTATTAGTTATGGCTTTCTACGATAGTACCTATGTTATAGGAATTGGCCTTGAAGATGTAAGTTTACATACTAATAAAGACTATACTTGACGCCGCTGATGATGGATAACAAACTTTATTGTCTTTGTGTATAATTATACTGTATTTCTATTTTCTTAATGTCCCTCGGGAATCATCGCATTTCCGAATACAAACGAATGCTAATTTCCATGTCCATCAATTATTAGATTTATCTTGTATAATAGCTTGAATTCAGAACTAAGTACTTTATTGTTGTTTTATTTTGATTTTCGTGTGAACTAAATAGAGCTGTAAAACTATTTTCCTATCTATCGTGCCTGCGACTTCAGCAGCTTTCCTACCATTTTTAAAATAAATTACTTTAAGTTAAAAGAGTATTAACGACTCTTAATACTTCCAAGTCGATTGAAAGCGTCCGGTCTGCACCAAGTGCAAAGGGCAACTGATAAAAATCCGACGACTGACGAAACACGAGGTTTGCCGAGGGACATTAAGAACATAGTTGTACTGTGCATAAATAATGACGCCGGCGTCTGTAAAAGGGAGACAGTAAAACTATAAAAACTTAGAAAGGAAATTGCAAATAAATGGCCCATATCAAGAATTATATCATACAAATCGTGCATTTAATTACAAAAATTTCAATACAAAGGATAACTAATAGGTATTTGTTGTATAAATTATACAATAAAGTTTGTTCCGTCCGCACGTCTATGATATTGGTGACAAACAAACAAACGACTATAAATTAGCAATGCTGGAGGCTTAGCTTCGGTAAATCACTGCGATACACGCATGCCCCTCAACACCGGACGTTAATGCCTTTTTGACGAAGATTATGGTAAAGATGGATCAGTAATTACAAATTTATTTTAAGTATACATATACACGTTACATTATAAAATTGATTTACATCCGTCACATTACACTTTCAGGTCCAGTTGAAAACCAGCGTCAGGCACTCATTGTTGTCTGGCATTTATGCTGAACTGGGCCTTTTTGGCGCAGCCGTGAGGCACACTCTCCTGCTAATTTCGTTCATCGCTCTTTACACTTTTTGCTTGATTATTTTTTTTTTTTTTTTATCTGCTATTAATTATATTGTGTGCTTTTTTGGTCTGTGCTAAATAAATGTATTTTCTTTCTTTCTTTTCTTTTTTTCTTTAATTATGCGTTTCCGAAATAGATGTGTTTCTAGGTTATTTTTGAGTTGGAAAAGACTGGCCGGTCGGTAATATTTCAGTACAATGTTTCAAAGTGGCCAATTTTTTTTGCTAGTCAAAATTTAATAATGTATAAAATCTAAAATAGAAAAGGAAATAAAATACATTTATAGACTATGTTTTAACAACACAACATACAACAACAACACACAAAATATTCTACAAATAAGTTAATAATAATATTTTTTATTGTTCCAAAAACAAAGTTACAGAAAAAATTTCCATCAATTATTGATAAGCAGAGACTATGCAATGCAATACATTTCTTAACTTTAGTGGAAAAGATCACCTGTATCCTATACCTACTAGTTCAAAAAACTGTATCACAGGAGACAGGGCCTTCCGTTTAAAATGAATCAGCGTATTGACAATCTCCACACGGTGGGTGCCTGAGGATGGACGGCGGCGTCGAGGTCGGCCCAGGAAGAGGTGGCGAGACGACCTAGACGTGTACCGCAAGGGTTGGATGGAGGTGGCCTTGGAAAAGAATGCATGGAGGGATTTGAGGAAGGCCTTTGCTCAGCAGTGGGACAGTGTAGGCTAATTAAAAAAAAAATGACAATCTATGTTATGTTTGTGTATCCGATGTTTGTTGGAAAAAAAACGAATCACACTAATATTATAAAGGTGAAAGTTTGTGAGTGTGTGTGTTTATGTTTGTCTCTTCTTCACGCTCGAACGGCTGCACCAATTTGGATGAAATTTGGCACACAGATAGTTTATAACCTGGATTAACACATAGGATACTTTTTATCTCGATATTCCCACAGGATTGAGACTTACGCGGGTGAAACCGCGGGCGCAGCTAGCAGGTAATAAAAGGAAAAAGTAAAGACATGTTGGTAATTAAAAGAAAGTAACTGTAGGTGTGTGAGTGTTGTGTAAAAAAAACAATCTCTTCCTAGCTTGAAGTGTTTCTGCTGAAAACTGACCTCCCTTCATTAAATTCGGTGGTGCTGGAAAACATAATTGTTATGTTTTGAAAAAAAAAAAAAAAAACAAAATTATCTTCTTTTTTATTCAAATATGATCTAATGACCCGCTTACAAATACCTAGCCTTTGTTTCTCAATCATAAAATTACCTATCTAATAAAGCCTTTTCCTTATCCAGTATTACTCGAATCCCACTCATGAATACACATTTATAGCGAGAAAATGTTAATAGAACAACACAATAGATTTCTGCTGCCGATACCAGCCGATTGATATCATTGTGAATAATTATCGATACCAGTTATAAAACTGACAGAAAACCATTATTATTTACAAACTGATTGATGTACCCATGTGGTAACTATGCAATAATAAGAGCAAGCTTTTTCCTGCGACTGTTCTCGTGGCGTCCAAAAGTTCTTGAATAGAATGAAGGCAAATCTGACTTCTAAAAAATAATGCTTAATTGAAAATTATAATTCAAGGGATATCCATTCATTACTTACTGTAGTCATGACAAATTTAATTATTAGTTCGAATTTTTTCGAAAGAAAATTTGCTTGCAATTATTTTTGGATATCAAGTTACGTTATCCTATACTATTGAACGAGCAATATCTGTATATGTGGATATATTTTAGCATTGCCAGATGTCCCGACTTTGGCAGGACGTCCCGATTTTTAAATCAAAATTAAATGTCCCGCGCGGGACAGGCTCAGTCCCGCTTTTCGGGAATAACTCGACCGTGCGTGCAGTATGCTGAGGAAGCGCGGCCGGATGGCACAGACAAGTGTGGACTGGCCCCCACCCGGCGCGTAATCTCACTAGCTTCTTAGATTATCAAAAACACCACATTTTTCTAATGAATAAAACTTTTTTTAACTTTGATTTTTGCTTTTTATTTATTTTTATTCAGAAGACTAAGAAGACTCAACTACCTAACGAATAGGGTACTTAAATCTGATTTAAAATATCATATTTTTATTAAAATACATTTTCTATGGCTATTTTTGTTATCTATTGTTACGTAAACGTAACTTAAAACTCAAATCCTTCCTTCCTTAATATATTCCTTAATATTATAAATGCGAAAGTAAGTTTGTTTGTTACGCCTTCACGCTAAAACGGCTGAACGGATTTGGATGCAATTTGGCACATATATAGATGATGCCCTGGAAAAGAACATAGGATACTTTTTTTTTCCCACGGGATCGAGACTTATGCGGGTGAAACAGCGGCGCGCAGCTCGTAAAAAGACAAATATTTAAAACTTCTGATTTTATACGTTTTTTTATTATGTCCCGCTTTCGACGAAAGCATCCCGCTTTTTTCACTCAAAGAGTTTCAGAATCCCGACTTGGCAAAAAAAATCTGGCAACGCTGATATATTTGTAATCAGATTCTCGAAAACGGCTCTAACGGTTTCGATGAAAGTTGTACTAAAGGGGTTAACGAGGATGAAAATTCGATCTAGCTAGGTCTCATATCTAGGAAAAATCGTTTTCTCCGTATTTTCACCCATACAGAGCTCGATCGCCCAAACTTTAGAACAAGATGGCTACCTTAGTAAGTACCTACAATCATGGCAGCATGGAATTAGTATGTACTATCAATACATACAATTAGTACGAACTATCCTATACTATTAAATGAGCATTCTCTATTTTCACCAGAGCAGAGCTCGGTCGCCCAGGTACTAACTAAAAACTAGGCTCGCCCCCTATTACATGGGACTTAAACATAACTGGCGAAATGTGGGTAGACCTACTATGGGTACACCTCTGCCCAACCTTTCGGGGAAACAAGGCGATGTTATGTTATTTGTAACTAAAAACTACTCCTCTAGTAATTTTCAGGTATCAAGTAACAGCATGGGCAGCAAAAGACGCCTGAACAAAACGATTGTTACAGTAACGGGATAATTGACTTAATGGTTGTTTGTTCAAATCCTGTATCAAGCTAATATTTGGATGGTTCACACACAGTTTTCCAGGAGAACGCTGAGGCGGAAAAAAAAAAACAGTGGCACTCTGGGAGAGCAGAGGGGCTTGTGGCTAAGTAACAACAGCTGCACGGGTCGATCGATCAGGTTAAGCTACGCTTGCCGCGGTTGGTCTGTGGATGGGTGACCATCTTTACATACCAAGACCCCTCCGTGCCTCGGAAAGCACGTTAAGCCGTTGGTCCCGGCTGTCATTTGTAGATCTTTGACAGTCGTTACGGGTAGTTAGAAGCCCAAAAAAGTCTGACAACCAGTCTTACCAAGGGGTATCGTGTTACCTAGTAACTAGGTTGTGGAGGTCAGATAGGCAGTCGCTCCATGTAAAATACTGGTATTCAGCTGCATCCGGTTAGACTGGAAGCCGACCCCAACATAGTTGGGAAAAGGCTAGGCAGATGATGACTCTGGGAGAGCAGACAGAAGAGAAAAAATTAAAAAAAAAAAAATCGTCACCGAGGTAATCAACACGTTGTCTTTGACTCCATGCACCGCGGTAATCAACGCGTTGATGTCTTTTACTCCACGGTGTCGGTAAATTGCGTTAGTGCAAAAATGCCCAACGCGCCTAAAGAAGCTTTCACTTCAAAAGTCTAAGATTGAGCATTTAGACGTACAGAAAAGTAACAAACACGCAGACACATGGCATTTGTAACATCGATGAGATAATAGGTCACTGATAATCCCCAGTAATTAAGTCAGTTAAGATAAATACATACGTTTATTTCATTGCACTGCACATTTATAATGATGTAAAGGCTTTGATTGCTTGATACGGTGATACTCACAGTATCTCGAACAAAAACGTGTGTTAGCTTCGTGAGTTCGATGCTAGGGCCAATTATTATGATTTTTAGGGTTCCGTAGTGTCGTGATTTCTTTGATTTAATTTTTTTTTTAATATTATTTTTATATCGATTTATAATATCCACTGTGACAACACTGTCAAAATACAAATTTTAATATTATCAGAAACTTCTAAATGTAATTTCATTATGGCAAGTGAATGTATTGTTTTACTTTGTCAACACTTAGAAATGACGGTTATGATATTATCGTTATTTCTGGGTGGGGGCAATAGTCGTTTTAAATGGTAAAATGTAATGCATAGTCAGTCGTCGTTTGATTGTGAAATAGTACAGTAGTGTGGATTAAAAGTATTAGCAAGAAAAGAGTGTTTTCTTTATAGTAGGTACCTCAAAAGAAAAAAAATGGAAACCTTATAGGATCTCTTCGTTGTCCGGCCGTCAGTCTATCAAGACCTATTTTCTCAGGAACGCGTGGATGTTTCAAGTTGAAATTTATATCAAATACGTAGATTTATGTTTCCTTATACCTCTAAAAAAATCAAGCTTCTAAGTTAACGCAATAAAAAATTACGGCCATTTATGTGACAAATTCTGATACTCGCAAATAAATCAAAACCTACAGGGTACTTCCCGTTGACCTAGAATCATAAAATTTGGCAGGAAGCAGAGTTTCACAGCACAAATAAAGGAAAAAGTTCGAAAATTAATAATTTGTAGTTTTATCACATATTTTTTATTACGATTGCTAACTTACATTAGCAGAATTGATCGTGACGTGTATATGGGAAAACATGTTTCTCAACTACTAAGTTATGTTTGTTCTTGGGATAAATTCATCCCAACTACGAAACCCTTTATTGTGCGTGGTCTAACACGCACTTGGCAGGTTTTTTTTATCTTAAGTAGGCTGTTAATGGTTTTATTAATGTGTATTATTAGTTAAGCAACATCGTGTCATTTATGTGATATTGGTTTGTTGTAAACAATAATATAAATGTCATCGCGATGGGCATCTTTGTTTGCAACAATTTATTTATGACAGGTATTGCTGCCTTGCCCTTTTTATGAGGTACCCACTGTCTCAGATTTTGTCTTCAAAAAGTCTACAGTTTGACTATTACCACTTATTGTATTGTTGCCAAAGATTGAAGTTCTTTTGATCATCAATGTTAAATCACTATAGCTACCTAAAACCTGCCCTGTATAATTAAGATCAATACTTTTTGCTGACAAACAGTATACAGTATTTCCATTTTCTTAGAGTCCCTCGGAAAACTTCGTGTTTCGTCAGTCGTCGGATTTCTATCAGTTTGCACTTGGTGCAGACCGGACGCTCTCAATCGACTTGGAAGTATATAGAGTCGTTAATACTCTTTTAATTTTAACTTAATGTAATTTATTTTAAAAATGGGAGGAAAGCTGCTAAAGTTGCAGGCACGACAGATAGGAAAATAGTTTTACAGCTCTATATAGTTCACACGAAAATCAAAACAAAACAACAATAAAGTACTTAGTTCTGAATTCAAATTATTATACACGATCTAATAAATGATGGAAATGGATATTAGCATGCTTGCATGGAGGCTGAGGAAACTGTCACGCACGTGCTTTTCGAATGCACAGGCGTTACCCAGATCTTTCACTGATGTTCTGAACAGACCAGGAGTTTTAATTAACTTCTGGAGGGAGGTGGGCTGGTTGGAATAACCACCAAACGGCCGCCATGGCGCACGCACAATGGTCCACCTGACGGAATAAGTGCGGAAACCAAACCCCATAACATAGAACATTAGCATTCGTTTGTATTCGGAAATGCGATGATTCCCGAGAGACATTAAGAAAATAAAAATACTTTACACGGTTGTTAGATCAGCGTATGATGTATGGGTAAGACACAAGGAAAACCTAAGGCGACTCAAGGAAGACAAGAAATAGTTTATATTCTTTGCCAGGAACTTCATTGTAATACTTATTTAGAAACGTCTAAACTGACCCGCGTATTGAAGTAACTAAGCCTGGTATTAAAAATAATGCATTACTTTCCTATGATACACTTGCTATAGTCAACGAGACCAATAGAGAATTGAATAAGCTGATTTTATAGTTGCGTGCGTTTTACTCGTAATTTCTACTGAAGGTGTTATTTAGGAGAATTACTTCAGCGTTGCAAACACCCAAAATACAGAAAAAGAAAAAATTACTGATGATAATGATTGATTGATGATTGCATGTTTTTTTTAATTTATTGATGATGTTTTGAAGTGACAACTTCTTTAGGCGCATTGGGCATTTCTGAGATGGGACTAAACCATTGATTTCGCGACACTGTGACGACACCAGCGTTGATTACCGCGGTGCAGATTTTTTTTTCACTTTTGTCGGCACTCCCGGAGAGCTAGTGTTTTTTTTTTTGTAGTGAATTTCAATTGTATGAAGCAAAAGAGCCACATATAATGGAAGACCAGTCATCTTCCAAATGCTTTTTCTCGTAACTTCCTCTGCACTTGAATGATTTTATGCCATTTCTTGAATCTATCGACAACGACACATGCGAGCATCACACTGACGTTGACATCATGCAAAAATCCTGCATCGTGCAAGCAAAGTTCGACGCACGACTTGCATATACCTATACAACGTCCCGACATCTATCGTCGAGTAGTAGCCCACCAGATACAACGTATATATGTATTTTTTTAGAACTTATTGTACCTCATTGTACACGTGCAGCTTATGGGTGAATCACACCCAAAAAGCATACCAAGCCCTTCGCGTCCAATATAACAACGCCTTCAGAGCGCTGATGGGGCTGCCGCGACACTGTAGTGCCTCGAGCATGTTTGCCGATGCTAGCGTCGACTGCTTCTATGCAACGACGTGTAAGCGGAGCGCGTCTCTGGTGCGCAGGGTGCGCGGCAGCCCCAACAGTGTGTTGATGATGATAGCTGACAGGCTCGACTGTCCACATACGACGCTGCAGTGACTTGCACGTCACCTACAGTCGTCAGTCATTAATGTTGTGTTAGTGTAAGTGTTGTATGTTAGGTGGTTTTTGTATTGAATTTTGTATATTGTGTATGACTCATTGTAACTCGAAGGAATAAATTAATAATAATAATATCTAGTCGGAGGAGCCCCCCTTTTCCATGGAGGATGAAAAACTTTACACCATCTTCCTCATACCTCGATTCCAATGAATTCATGATTAAAGAAATGGGAGGTCTCCCATAGAGTAATGAAATTGTTGCTGGATAAAGAAATGTAAATGAATATTAATATAATCAATAAATCTCAATGGATGCACATTCACGTGTACGTTCAGACCACCAGCGCCGACACGGTAGCCCGGGGTCGCGGGTTCGTTCCCGTGCAGGACGCGCATAAATATTGTTTCGTCTACAACAATCCCGATCATTTTTGTCTTTATTTATTGAAAGCATGCACTACCATTGTCATGTCATGGGCGAACGTGATCTCCTTTACAATGTTACTTACGAAAACACAATGTTATAAACTTATTAAGTTTATGAGATTTCTGGAGATTTTTATTAGATAAGAATGATATTAGAGATTTATTGGCTTATGTCTAAAACAGGAACGTAAATGTGCAAATTGATAATAAGGAAATGCATCACCATTAGATTATTTTTATTCAACTTAAGTGTCATGTGAATTATTTTTATTTTTCTTTATTTTAATAACTCCTTGTCTTTCCCACTACTATTTTTGATGTGTATTATATATTATTATATGATATTTCCTCTCGCTTTTTTGCAATTAAAATCTAAATCAAAAAACGTGTGGCACTCGGAGACTGCCGCGGTAAAGCTATTGCATAGCATTTGTAACCTCCATACTTCCTATTTGTCAACGCTACACTTGAGATGATGACATAAAACAAAAATTACGTTCCCATGACAACATCACGTTGTCATAGGAACCGTCATTACATGGTAGGCGGAGTGGGGGGTGTTAGGTTTTATTTTTGTTACGTTACGGAATTTCTTGATTCGGTCGCCGCGCTCAAAGCCAGCGATAAAAGCTATGCAATAGCTTAAAAACATCCAAATAATCAAATCTGTGGGAGTGATTTCGTGAAAAGAGACGGAAGCGTGTCTCAGGAAACCGGGGAAGTGAGCGCTATTTGATTTTACCAATGAGCGCGCGCGGTTTTAGAGTTGGCCGTCAGAAACTATCTTGCGAGGCTCCGCCCCTTTAATGTTGCTTATTACCAAGGTGATAAGGATGCAAAAAGTGACAAAAAGTATCGAGAACAAAAAAACAATATTGATTTCGACATATCGAAAAAACAAAAAACAGTATATCGATATTTTTGGCACTTCTTAAATTCCTACCTTAAAAAAACCTAGAAAATGGAAAAAAAAAAACTATTCTTTCTTTTGAACTTCTATTGTGTTTGTTTTTACTATGTTAGCTTATTTATTTATGTGAACTCACTTGTTGATATTCTCTTTTTTTTCCGAGCAAAGCAAGCAAAGTCACACCACAGATAATAAAAAAAGTTTTTTTTTTTACGGCTCTGATTCCCAGCAGTTTTAGTCAGTGGCGACAACGATGTTGCTATTGGAAATATATCGAATTTGATAAATTTTCGATACTTGATATCGATATATCGTTTCTGCAAACCTAATATCAAATGTTACACATATCATATGCGAATACTATAAGGCTCGCTTGTTTTTTTGGATATTTATTGGGATACAAAAGTAATTTATTAAGACGCAGATATATGACAGTGACCTTGAATGGTTAGCTTGCCTGTTCTGTACTGAGTTCACGCAACGCGTCGTACGTCCAGCCAGTAATAGGACTCGCCCATGAAGGAGCGCTGTTCCAAATTAGACGCATTATTAATTTATTACACGTAAAACAAAAAGTATTTTAATAAAACACGTATACTAAAAAATTACTAATTTAATTATCTTTAAAATGGTGAAGTTTTCAGAAAAATGAGCTTGATGGATTTTGCGTCATTCTCAGTTTTTTATCCGCGTTAGACATAACTTTACAAATTAATTTCACTATGTAATATAAACATAATCAAAAATATGCCTATATTAAAATATTTAAAAAATGCTCTAATTTAACATATATGTTTTCCAAATCACTAACACTACTTGTTTAGACGTCATCTTCAGTATAAAATCGTTAAAAGTCAGCTATCGTCCCCTTAACAGCTGAAGATTTTAACCTAATTTATACACAAATACAAAGTTTAATATTACGATAGCGCTGACAATTTCCGCTCCTTTTTCATACAGAAACTTTTCAAAAAGTTTTAAATTCACAGGCGTACAATTGTTTGTGTTCAGGTAAGTGTAACATTGTTATATTGTACAGGTAAGGAGTGACGAAGTGACAGGCGCGAAGGCGGCGTCCTGTGACGAGTCCAATCAATTTGTAGCTCCGCAATACGCAATACATCGCGCCAAACTAACTGGCTCACACCGATGCAGGGCGATTCTGGAACAAAGTGAATAAATATTAAAAGTGGTAAATGAATGTATGTATTTTTGATTGTTTTTAAAGTGAAAACTTCTTTAGGCGCGTTGGAAATTTTTGAGATGAGACTAAACAATTGATTTCGCGACACTATTACGACACCAGCTTTTGGCCACTAAAAAGACATCAACGCGCGATACATTATTTCCTGCACGATAAAATTGTTCAAGTTTTCACTTCTGTCGGCACTCTCGGAGTGGCAATTTTTTATTTTGTCTTTTTCTATAAATTGAATAAATAAAATGTAATCTAGCCGAATACAGTTATAATGTAATTTATTTTGTAATTGTATGGAATTTTGAATTTGTATTTCATGTACATATTTTACTGATCTTCTTGAATTGTAATGAATTGAATATTTTATTTTAATGATGTTATGAATTGAATGAATTGTGTGTATTTGTGATTAGTATATTGGGACTTGGTGCCTTAGTAAATAAATAAATTCAGCTAATCCATGCGTCAAGATCAGGTGGCGTAAAATGCGGTGCCCATTTATTAGTAGGATATTCCGTACTTCCAAAACCCGTAACAGTGTGCAATTTTCAAACCAGGCGTATTGAAGTACAAAAAAGCTGCGAAAAAGTTAAATTTTCGCAATCCGTGCAGAATACTCCACCTCACCGGGTGTCTCATACAAGATGCATAGAGGCGACGCTGCGCAGGAGTGCGCTGTGTTGTGCCGCTAATGAACGCAAGCGCACTCATTACAGCTACGTAACGAGACCGCACACATTCGATGCCCGAGTCGTTCAATATTTAGATTGATGGGGTCGGTAATGCAGTGACACAACTGTTTGCGGAAATAAATTAGGCATGTGCATGATTGTTTTAAAGGGTACAGTTAACCATAATTAAGGAACAGACAACAATGATCTGACATTCAACAGTCATATTTGGGACCTTTTTTTTTTTGGGTGGGACATTATCAAATAACTTCTCCCGCTCTGGGTGGAGCGGGAGGGCGTGTCAGACTCTTACTGACTAAAACCCACCCGTGTTCCTTCGGTTGCCCTGTTGCCGGGGGCCACGATTTCCCGATCGGTTTCCTTCGAACCCCCGGCAGGCATTGGCTCTAGCAGACCCCGTCAATTCTGCTGACATCTCTTTGAGGCGCGCGTGGAACACAACGCGCCGTCGACCCGGGCTTGGTCCTTATCGGACGGCGAGCTGCTCATTGCTCACCTCTATACCTCACCTCTATATATTATATCCTCAAAAAAGGCGTAGGTTTTCAGAATTTGTTTTTCCATCATCATTTTAGCTTCTTCTACTTTTCGTGTGGTTACTGACTAACCTGATGTCAGAGTTTTAAAGCCGCCCATGGGCCTCTGAGTTGGCTTCACATGCCGTCGAGAAATATTTCTCAGGCATGCCGGTTTCCTCACGATGTTTTCCTTCACCGTTTTAGAAGCAAGTGATAATAGGCCTGTGTCCAAAATTTTTTTGTCCGTCTTGTAGATTATTAAAAAATATTGAGCACGAATTTTTTTTTTTTGACGTAATCAAAAAATTACGGCGATACATTGCGTTAAAATGTGGCATGACGTCACGCCTTGCTAGATTTTATGCTGAATTATGACGTAACGACCCCCACTCCCCGACTTTAATGCGTGTTTTCTAAGTTATTTTTGATTAATATGATAAAGCAAAAATACGTGTCTAATTTTTTTTTATTATCTGGAAGACGGACTAAATAGAATTTTTTTTTTAACTAAGGCATCATCCCTATTATACAATACCCACATGAATCCGAAAAGTCAGAGGTGCTTGCTTTGGATTCGAACTCGAGACCTAAGACTTGGTAGTCCGAGCGTCACACCACAAGGCTATCACCGCAAACTCAAACCATTTATTTCAAATAAACCAATTACAGGCACTTTTGAATTGTCAAGGACTGCTATATCATCATTTCAGCTGAAAGACGTCCACTGCTGGACAAAGGCCTTCCGCAAGCGTCGCCACACCGACCGATCCTATGCTTCTCGTTTACTGGATTCCCAGAACCTTCAACAGGTCACCTTCACCTTGTTAAGGCCCACCAACGCTGCGCCGTCCAGTACGTGGTCGCCACTCCAAAAGCTTTCAGCCCCATCGGCCATCGGCAGACATGTCGGTCACATTGGTTCTCCTACGGATCTCTTCATTTTTGATTTGATCACGCAGGGAAACTCGTTAGAAAGTGAGTAATTTACAGTACTAGTGTAGTTAGCTTGATGCTATGCTGTAAACTTTGCCTTATTTACAATATTGCATTAATCCCGTCTAACCGCGATGTACCTGTGTCACTGATCACATTGCAAGACACATAAGGTACGTCACAGGTGGATCATCATCATCATCATTTCAGCCGAAAGACGTCTACTGCTGGACATAGGCCTCCCCCAAGCACCGCCACTTCGACCGATTCTGTGCTTTCCGCATCCAGCGGATTCCTGCGGCCTTCACAAGGTCATCGGTCCATCTTGTTGGAGGCCTTCCAACGCTACGTCTTCCGGTACGTGGTCGCCACTCCAGAACCTTTCAACCCCAGGTGGATACTATAGACAAAAGTGCGGAAACCAAACCCTTTAACATAGAACATAGTGGAGACCAGAAATTGAATAGCCTGTGTGATAGGTAATAACCAGTCGGAAAGGGATTGAGCATGGCACCAGTGGGCCTGAACCCACCGCGCCAGTCCCCTTCGGGTACCTACGCACTCTGGTAAGGAAACGAACCAGGGACCAACATCACAAACTGTGGTTGGACTACAGTGAGTGCAGGCAGGCCAAGGAGGCAATCCCTATAATCAATGGCCGCCTCACGAAACAGTTTCTGCGACTAACGAAACAGCAGCTGCGTACAGTTACAGCAGCTGTAACTGGCCATGGGTCATTTAATAAACACCTCTATATTATAGGAGTCACAGACAGTCCGCTGTGCAGAGCTTGCATGGAGGACGACGAGGCAACAGCTCATGTGCTGTTAAACTGCTCGGTGGTCGCCACATACAGAGCAAAGTACTTCGTACTAGCTGGCCTTCTTTGAGGAGATGGGATGGATCGAATAACCGAATTTCCCACCCGTACGCAAAATTTGTGCTTTGACGTGGAGTTACGGACACCAGCCCGTATAAATTAGATATGCACAGCATTGTCTTCAAACCTAAACACAGCCACGCTGTTTAACTTTATTAAACGAAAATTAAACCAAACAAGCATTTTACAAGTATTTATATTTTCTTAATGTCTCCCTCGGATATCATCGGATTTCCGAATACAAACGAATGCTAATTTCCATGTCCATCAATTATTAGATTTATCTTTTATAATATTTTGAATTCAGAACTAAGTACTTTATTGTTGTTTTGTTTTGATTTTCGTGAGAACTATATAGAGCTGTAAAACTATTTTCCTATCTGTCGTGCCTGCGACTTTAGCGGCTTTCCTTCCATTTTTAAAATAAATTATATTAAGTTAAAAGAGTATTAACAACTCTATTGTATACTTCCAAGTCAATTGAGAGCGTCCGGTCTGCACCAAGTGCAAAAGGCAACTGATAGAAATCCGACGACTGACGAAACACGAGGTTTGCCGAGGGACATTAAGAACATATTTGTACTGTATGTTTAATTTACCTCAAAATTCAAAACAAATGACAAACATTACCTCATACTATTTTACAATACATAAGAAACATAAATAAGACATATCAGCAGTAAATTAAATTCCATTGAACACTATTATTATCATATCTCACGTGGCTGATAGCAACGAGTTATGGCGTATAAATATTATAATTTGCAATACTACGTACTGGCAATAAGATTCACTTATGCGCTTACGTCTAAATTTCAATGGCTATAGTATTTTGTTGGAGATTTTACTTTATTGGTTGCTTAGAATAGCTGGTTAGGTTATCCTCGGCGAAAATATAGTGTTCAGTAAACTGTCGAGCTGTAGCTGTTTTGAAGTGAAAATTTCTTTAGGCGCGTTGGGCATTTTTGAGATGGGAAAAAACAATTAAACTCGCGACACCACTACCGACATCTCATTTTTGTAAACGCGATTGCGCTCTTTATTTGTATTACGTTACGGATCAATGTTCTATGCAAGTATTTTTAATTTAAAGGTTTTAAAAGTTGTTTTTCTTTTTGTAAACGCGGTTGTGCTCTTTATTTAGATAAGGTTACGGACCAATGTTCTATACAAGTATTTTTCTTCCACCAAGGCGATCTTGTTCAAGTTTTCATTTCTGTCCGCACTCCCGGAGTGCTACTGTTTTTTAAGAAAGTAGGTACAATGTCCTGGTCTTCTTGTTTTCGTGTGGTTAGTGACTAGCCTGGTGTCAGAGTTATAAAGCCGCCCATGGGCCTCTGACTTGGCTTCACATGCCGTCGAGAAATATCTCTGAGGCATGCCGGTTTCCTCACGATGTTTTCCTTCACCGTTTTCAAAGCGAGTGGTAATTATACAATACGCACATGAATACGAAAAGTCAGTAGTGCGTGCCTTGGGTTTGAATGCGAGACCTATGACTTGACACTATTCTCCTAGTGTTTGATACATTCGTTTCATTGTATGAAACTGCACATAATTAGGTATTAAAACACTTGTGTTTTAATACTTAGTTATGTGTACCCCTCATTATGCAACAGTTTTATAAACTACTATTATGCAATAAAGTTAAGAAAAAGTGCACTAGGACGGTAGGACCTTTAACTATTTCCCAATTATTTTTTCTTAATTTGTTGCATAATACTCAAAATGTGTTCCAGCTTAGGTATAAATTCAGTGCTCAACGTTTGGCTTTATCGTTACTGCAGCTTGCCTCAGTTCAAAAGTTCGTCACACTATCCGCCCATATATTTTCTTCGACCAGGACGAGGCTCGTTGATCCGTAGGTGGTTCCTACGTTGCATAATATCAGTAATTTGATCTTATCAAGTGGTCCCAGGGGAGAAAATCGGGATGTGACCTCTGTCCGCGATAGATGAAATTACTGTCCAACGCTTAAAATCATAGTTTTGTTGTGTTTATGATGAGCTTTACTACGAATTGAGGGTTAGAATTTTTAAATAAAATATTATTAGATTATTAGAATATAGAGATTCAATCTTCTTATATATGTCGGATCCGGTCATTAGTACGGACACGAAACACCAAAAAAGGCGCGCTCTACAGAGTCGTGATGTTTTAAGGCCAAGGCGAGGAGGACATTCAACCTCTGGTCGCATTGGAGTCAAGACGTCGCGGAACTGTTCTCGATTCGTGGTGCTCAGTTATTGTGTTAGTTGTAATTTGTGATCATTTTGTTAATTGGTGATTTTAATAAACGCCTTCGCACCCGGTGTGTGTATAATTTAGCTAGTGTGATTCATTTGATAGTAAATTATAATGTGATCTGAACTGCAAATTGTTTTTCTATTGCGCATTAACCAAAACTACCCACACTACGCCCACAGTAGTTAAAATATCGCTGATAATAACGAAAGTCACGTACCCGTCTCCGACATATATATAAAATTCTCGTGTCACAATGTAAGTTGCCATACTCCTCCGAAACGGCTTGATCGATTTTTATGAAATTTTATATGTTCTGAGAATCGGTCGTAATCTATTTTTCATACCCTTAAGTGATAAGAGTGGTCCACCCCAAACATAAATAATTTATATAGCAAAACAACGTTTGCTGGGTCAACTAGTATTTAATGTAAAATAATTTATATTAAGTGTTCAGATTTTTGACATTTGTTTTATTTATTTATTAATAGATTAACCTACAATTGTTTACACATTTCATGTCTATTAAAAGTACACAATATACATTAAATAAGTGCAACAATTAATTAAAGGCTAACACCACATGCACTATATATTTGGACATCATATTTTTACATTTATATTACTGTAATTAATTGATAATACTGACTGATTTAAAATAATGTAAAAATAAAGCATACTTCTAGCAATACAACACACAAGAATCGAATTAAATTATAATTAAATTAAAATAAAAAATAAATTATAGATTAGTAACAGAGTGGAGATAAATAAATAAAAATAAACTATGATTAAATATTAGGTTTACATTAGATAATAAATTAAAAGTTAATTAAAAATTAAATTACTATGAATTAAATAATTATGTAAATGAATTAATTTGCCAATTCAAATTATGCCTTAGTAGGTCGAGTAGTATTTAATAATTAATTTACAAAATTTCCCTTTGCTATCATGGTGTGCATCGATCAGGTCACTAGAGCTGCTTGTTGGTCCTAGAACTCTGACAAAATAATTTTATACTTAGTTTCACAAAGCAAAAATCCATGAATTACTTAGGCACAAATAAACAATAGTATGTACATCCTTTATACTCTGTTGCCTTAAAAAAAAAAAACAATTAAAAAACAAAATCCCTTATGATAAAATTCTTGGAGAAGGCTGCATTGTTTCCGAACACGCGTCGATATAAAAAACGCTATTGTAATACTGAGGAAATGGAAAGTGAGATCGTCTGCGTAACGCGAGGCTACCCCGTGCGTACGCGCCGCTATGCGATTCATAGGCGCAGGGATGCGCGGGAGTCGGTGTCGAATTGAAAGAATAATTGGTTGAGAAGAATAATATTACAAAAAAAACCTTTTGTGTTCTAAACATCTGATAGAATCATCTATCAGTCTACTCATTCGAAACGTCCCTATAGATAAATTTATATAGATAAATATATTTTAATATACTTAGATTTTTCCGTAGGCTCGTTTAACTGTACCACGTGGATGCCTTTTTTTTTTGGGTGGGATATTATCAAATAACTGCTCCCGCTCTGGGTGGAGCGGGAGGACGTGTCATACTCTTACTGACTAAAACCCACCCGTGTTCCTTCAGTTGCCATGTTGCCGGGAGCCACGATTTCCCTTTCGGCCTTATTCGCAACCCCGACGTGGATGTCCCACGTGGTAGAGTTGGTGGTATCGATGGTTCTGAATTTTTATGTAAGTAGTCAATTATAATAGGCCTGTGTCCAAATTTTTTTTTTTTTTTGTCAGTCTTGTAGATTATTAAAAAATATTGAACACGTATTTTTTCTTTTTTGACGTAATCAAAAGATTACGGCGATACATTGAGTTAAAATGTTGCATGACGTCACACCTTACTAGATTTAATACTGCGTTGTGACGTAGCGAGTCCTCACTCCCCAACTTTAATGCGTGTTTTCTAAGTTATTTTTGATTAATATGATAAAGCAAAAAATATATGTCTAATATTTTTTTATTATCTGAAAGACGGACTAAATAGAATTTATTTTTTCTGCTGCGCGCTTTTCGAAAGTTTAGTATTATGCTGTCTTGCTTTTAGTGACTCTTATTCACATTAAAGCCTTATCAGGTTTTTTGTCTGTGGCATAGGTAGGTACAATAAAATAAAAGCAACAAAACTTGTTTTTTTTGGAAATCGGTAGATTTTTTATTGTTTTTGTAAAAAGTTTTTATTTTTCACTTTTTAGTTGTTGTATTTACCCCAAACAAATTCAAATACCACTACCTGCTATGTAAATAACAAAGACAGGAACTTAACATATCATCCACATACATACTAAGTGGGAAAAATACGTATTATTGAAGCTAACTCAAAAACTACCCAAGCAAAGTTATAAAAAATATATGGCACCACCTCTGAAGATCTACCAAACAAAAAAAGAATCATTAAAATCAATTCATAATTGGCGGACTAATCGCGTAACAAACGTACAAAAAAAAACATACAGTTGAATTGAGAACCTCCTCCTTTTGGAAGTCGGTTAAAAATGACCGTCTAAACGCTGTTTAGACGGTGCAATTTTCATTGTTGCTTCAAATATGGTATGCAACAGGCAATCAAATCACTCCGTGTAAATCGCCCCTTAATACCCACATTTTGGTCCTTTATCTATGAGTGATTTTAGTCAGAACAGTTGCTACTTTATAGTCAGAAGCCTTCCTCAATCCAACACCATCTATACAACTGTCACAATGCCCTGCATTGCCCTCAGTGTCACGAAAAAAAGGTATCATTCTCATTCAGTATTATAAATTTTACTCTAAAGCCCCCAGTACACCTTGGGCGAGCCCGATTGGCGAGCGCGCTCGGCTAACGCAAAATACACGCAAATCAAACGGTAAGTTACGCAAAAAGGACCAGTATACGTTGGCCGAGCGACGCGGGCTCGCCCAACGTGTATAGAAAAACTCACTATCAATTTAAAAAAAAACAACAAGAAAATGATTTCAAAACTAAATTTCATATCCAATTCGGCCCAACCCTACTCCATCTCATATGTTTTATTGTACCCCTTGCAATGTGCGTCGAATACTTGCGTGCGGGATAAAACAATTCAGTGTGCGCGTGCCTTTATTGCCACCGACGCACAATACGTTTTGTGTGAGATTACCCGATTACTTTACTTGCATTGGATTGAATATTATTCTGTAAGTATATAAGTGCAGCGGGGAATGTAGAAATTGATGGATGTAGCAGATGTTCTTAGGAAAGGATAGACAGCTTGTTTGAAAATAAATGAGAAAACTTAAGGAATATGTAATATGTTATCATGTTATTCTTTGCAAGTAATGGATAGATAGATAGATAGAATATTCTTTATTATGTACACCATCAAAATTACAGACAATGGATGAATGGATTATTGTTTCCTTACCTAATACTTATGTATTGTTCTTTTATTAACTGTATTTACCTATATTACGAAACCTTCAGGTTATTTTTGGAGTTTTGTCTACTCTTCTCGTCTGCAGAATATCTCATGCTAAAGTGTCAAAATTCGAGAAAACTAAGGTGCCATGTTACGGTTTAGCGAGGAAATATCACGTTTGACAGAGCGACTGAAGTATTTTGTATTTAAACGCTGACCTGAAACGAGCAAAGTGCCAAAATTAAACAGTATATTAGTCGTGAGAGTAAGTTATTGTTACAAAAAATATTGAGTGGAAAATTAGATGCGTTAAGGTGTTTAAAACGGTTGCGTTGGGTTTAATAATAGGTATAAATAATAAAACTCACTCTGCGTTCAGCGCTCGGTGTGGCAACACGCCATGTTCGGGTTCGCGACAAATCAATCGTCATCCTGAGGATGCCTCGTTGAGAGGTGAAACACGTGTCAATTTCTTTCAGGAGTTTTTTATGGCTCTTTAGAAATACCTACGCGGAACAGGTTACTAAATACATCCACATCTATTGTATTTTTCTGTGTTATAATTTTTTTTTTTTTTGAGAATGCTGGTTAACCTGTAATTGACAACTGCGTAAGTTAAAGGGTAATTATTACCCATTCACTTATGATATACTGTATATACAAGCGGTTGGTTACCCTTTATTAATAAGTAAATAAATTATGATAGCACCTGGATTATCAAGCAATATCTAAGGCAAAATTCTAACTAACAGCAAAAGCCCTATAATAACACAGGTCTTTTGCAAGCCCTGTTTTACCTTAAGCCTGTGTTTTAATAACAGTTTTTATACAAATGCTTGTGGGGCCAGCTGCACTCTTGATCATTTTATTCCCCACATAAAGGTATTCTAAAAATCCTTCATAGAGTTTTTGTAAAGGTTTATAAAGCATTCTACTCTATCTCAATTGACCATCCTTTTTATAGTTCGAAACCACCAGTTTTGTTTGACCTCCAATAACAGTTAACTAACCCGTCTTTGCTAACATTTTCTTGCAGTAAAGGGGGGTACGGAAGATCTGGTTAATTTGGTCTGCTTCCAAACACGGATTGGACGCATCGTATCAATTTAGTTGAAAACGCGTTGGTATTTTAAGAATGTCGGAAGTCAACCCTTTTACTAGGGTTTTGGATTGATGGAAGTGTTTAATAAAGTACTTATTGGTTGTAGGTATTTCGATTGTATTTTATAGACGAGGTAAACTGTTCGGTGATTTTTAATCTTAAAAAAAGAAAAAAAGAAAAATTGTTTATTCTGCACAAAATAAACGCACATTACAAAAAAAAGCGTGTGGCACTCGGGGACTGCCGCGGTAAAGCTATTGCATAGCATTTGTTACCTCCATACTTCCTATTTGTCAACGCTACACTTGGTATGATGACGTGATGACAAAACAAAAATTACGTTCCCATGACAACATCACGTTGTCATGAGAACCGTCATTACATGGTAGGCGGAGTGGGGGGTGTTAGGTTTTTTTCGTTACGGAATTTCTTGATTCGGTCGCCGCGCTCAAAGCTCGCGATAAAAGCTATGCAATAGCTTAAAAATATGTTACTTAAAATACACATTCACCAAAAGCCAATGTATAGGTATCAAGAAGTCAAATCACTTATGTTGTATAACTGCATTTATATCAGCTACGATTCATATGTAATTTCCGATTTGTTTTACAAGCGGAAGTTACTTATTCCAGAAAACAGTTCACTTTACTTAGTTAAGTTTAACAGGAAGTCATACCCTGAAATATACAATTACTTACTGACTTAAAATGATATACGCGTATAACTGCCATTGAGGTTCAATGTAAACTAGAGCAGATATCGCGAATAACATTTTTGCGAAAAAGTGCCGATAAACTTGAGCATTCACTTGTAACAAGAACATCGAGCATTCGCATTTTTAAAATTTGTCGAATTGAACAACGAACAGAGCCAAGCATTTAGAGCTAAACATCGCTACGAACATTCTCACGATCATTCTGGAGAATGCTCTTGTCAATGCTCGTCAAAGAAATATTCTTCACGAAGATGTCTCAGACTTGACGGTCGCGTGTGGATGGCTCAGCTCGGCAAAAAGCTCGAAGCAAATTTACTGTCCTTTCGCTAGAATGTTCGCTAAAACGCTCCCATTAATTTTTCTGTAATGTAACATTCGCTAGAATGCTCAAGTTTATATGCACCTTATGATGTTGTTGTCCAAGGACAACAAACGTCTCATACCTGAATACGCAAACACCACGGTTGTCACATTTGACATCCGCGGGACAGATCTTTAGTTTGTAATATCTGATTGAATTTACATTGAACCTTAATGAAAGCTGCATGTTAAAAGCAACGACAACTGATTATCAAAAGTATATTGATGTCGAAGTTTCAAAATATATAACCTCGTCACTACAATATAAAAAGAAAACTATGTTCAACCAAGGTCCATCAAGTTGGTAAAAATTTCTACTAGTACTCTACTTGTACGCATATGCATAATCAGCCTACAATGTTCCCACTTCTGGGACACAGGCCTCCTCTCTATGAGAGGGAGTGGGCCGTAATCCACCACGCGGGCCCAGTGCGGGTTGGTAGATGTCACATGACTTCGAATTTTTGGTTCTAGGACATGCCGGTTTCCTCACGGTGTTTTCCTTCACAGTTTTGAGAGCAGAGCTACTTGTAAGACTAGTACGCAATTCAATTTTTTCCATAGCATAGTTCCTTGTGCATCACAATATTATATGCGACACGTTCCATTTTCAAAAACCGCAAAAGAAAACATCCAGCCTAATAAAGCAGCATTACCTGTCAATGAGAACAGTTTGAATTCAAACTTTTTTTCGTTCGTTTTTCTCTCGTGTCTAATTGGTTGGAATCCAGCTGGCACGCCAGGCGTTCGAAGCACGTAATTGTCACAGTCCGCTAGGTGGCAGCAATGTGCCGGTCACCGCAGCCATTTTAATTAATTTCATGGTAGCATAATATGGGCGGTTTTTATTATGAACATCGTTAATTTAGTTAATTTTTGAGTTGGTTTGTTTGTTCTTGGAAGTGTTTTGTTTTTGATTGGTTGTGAAATTGTTTTGTGATTGGATGGGCAGCTCTGCTATAAAATATGTAAATCTTTATCATTAATTGTTGGGAAATGAATACTGACGGTCGTGTAAGTTATGTAGGTTCATTTTTTTTAACACATTTTCAGTACCTGCGAATTATTATTTTTAATGAGTAGGTAAATACGAATTAGTAACTTTAATTAACAAGGCGTCGGGAACTCAGTGGCTAGCGAAATTCATAATTATAATTTCCTAGTTATATTGATCTATTAAAATGGTGTTATTTTAAAGACTATACTAGGATTAACATAAATCTGATTAAATGTTACATATTACATGGCTTTATTTCTTTGCGGTTTTCCTGTAAAGAATTGACTCCAATGATTGACGGATAGGCAGGATTCTTTATAACGGAACCACGGAAGTCTTGAGACTTCCGTCATAAAGAATCTTCCTACCGTCTGACACGTATCTGTAAGCGGTTGGTTTTAGCCAAAACTTCGAAGGCTAAGACATTGCTGCGAAACATGTAAACTTATAGTAACGAAATGTGTTCTTCGGAAAATCCTCATACTCTTTGGCTTTCGGATACCCTTTGGCTTGGGAGAATGGAAGTTTATGTCGGACTTCTACCGACTAAAACTCCACTGTTCTTACTACTATAAGTCGGGGGTCCAGGAGATACTTGTACATTCGCTGTAGCCCCTAGATTTGCCGTAACCCCTACATTTGACGTAGCTCTTACATTCGCCGCACCCCCACCAAATGTGTCCTGGACAAAGTGACTTTCTATCAGCAATAACGATGATGGAATGTCAAACATGGATTGACTAAAGCTACTGAAAAGCTTTTATTTTGTGGAAATTAGTTGTAGAAAACTCAAACTCAAAGCACTTATTTCAAATAAACCAATTACAGGTACTTTTGAATTGTCAAGGGGTCGGTCAGTCAGAAAGACGAAGCTAGTTGCCCATTCTAAAGCGTAGTAGGTACCTATGGAGAAGAACGGGCAAGAAACTCCACGGACACTCTTTTAAATCAAAATATTGGTAACATCATTCATGTTGAAATTATACATGTGAGAAAAATGTAGAAAGACGTGCTCGTTAGAAGCATCCGTAATAAAAATATAAAAACAAAAACTATTCAAATATTAAAATAAACCGTGGCAGCTAAGAGATGACCAGTCCCTACTGACGGCGCCCGTTCACGAACATGACGCATGGATCAGCACCATTTAGCTCAACCATTTTGAAGGAATAGAAGAATTGCCAAACTTAACTGGCAATGGACATTGCTCGCAGAACGGATGACCGATGGGGTCGAAAGGTTCTGGAGTGTCGACCACGTAACGGAAGACGTAGCGTTGGAAGGCCTCCCACAAGACCTTGTGAAGGCCGCAGGAATCCGCTGGATGCGAAAAGCACAGAATCGGTCGAAGTGGCGGTGCTTGGGGGAGGCCTATGTCCAGCAGTGGACGTCTTTCGGCTGAAATTATGATGATGATGATTTTGAAGGAAACACACACGCCACCATCAGCAAGACATTTGAGTGAGCATGACATACTCTCAGCCGTCAGGGCACATTCAAGAAATAAGTATTGAATACGAGTGCCACTTAACTTCCCTTAAGTATTTAGGCTTTACAGAAAAAATGGCCTTAATAAAATCAACACGATGTCTTTACAGAATTAGGTACAGTTACCACACCAAACTATAATACCTCCTTTTTTTCTGTACCACCACCAACAGCTTACATAACCAAACCTTTACCATTTAGTTCCTACTCCACTTTTCTCAGTAAACGTCTAGTATCTACTCCGCAGTAAATCTCTTTGTACCACGAAGCTACAAATTACGCTCAATATCGACGGTGATATGGCTGTGGTATCGGTTGCTATGGCAACGGGCGTGAGAATCCCCCGGTCACTAGTACCCAATGACCTTTGTGGTGGTCAATTGTGTATAGGGTGTTGCTGATTCTGTAAGGAGTTTAGAGAGATCTAACAGTAAGATAAATTGTTGGTTGGAAAGGTGTTCGATGTTTAATTCATGTGCTTATTTAGAATATCTTTGTTAACAATGGATTTGCTTGCTTCTGGTTGTGTAAAATGACGTTATTTTCTTTCAGTATGTTATTCTAATAAGCTTTAATGTAAACCCTACGTCGACGTAGTATTTTTTTTATATCGTTAGTAGTTTGTAAAAAGTTACTTTACTACCTATTATGATACTAAAACAAGAGCAACTTTTGTTAATGATTAATTTAATTTTTATATAGAGTCATTCCCTATAAATGATATAAGTAGTTTTATGATAGAAGCTCACTTATTTAATAACGAATATGGAATAATCTTTGGAAAATATCTAACTAGGTAACTATAATTAAGTTGGAAAAGTGTTCGTAATTCACTTAAAATACTTACTTACTTTATAATACTTTATACTTTACAAAAAAAAAAAAATCTTGGAAATGAAAAATATTTTATGTGATGTAATATTTTTCTTTTCAAAGATAATAATAATTTATTTAACAGTTTGTGAACACACATATAAACAGACAATAAGAAAAGAACAGGAAAATTATTTCTAAAGAAATCTCTTCCAGCATACCTGCGGTAGGAAAGTAAATAACGAGATGTAGACAACGTGTAAGAGTAGAAGAGAAAACAAAACACATCATCATTCATCATTTTACATAATTCAAAGTCTTAATATAATAATAATATAGAGAACAGTAAACCTGAACAGTAAACCTGTATAATTTATTCGATGATTTTTTTAAGCAAATTATATGCTGTATACCTAATACGGATAATTATTAAATAACTAATGATGACAAGAAACTATCACTTTCCATATCAACTCTTAAAAATCTGCTCAGTAAAACAATGGAAAAGGATCACGCTGTACATTTGTACAGCGGACTAAGCCAAAGGTAGGGAGCATTCCTACGAGTAAGTAAAAGATCAGTAATCTTTTACTAGTGTGAATCCAGGACTTACTAACACTCACTTTATCTTTGTTCATTTAACTTTGAATTGTTCTTTAATGCGATTCATATCTTTTGTGATCAGTAAAAGGTAAATAAAAATATTTGACAGAAAGTTACTTACCGTTAGGACAGAAAGTAATTCCCTAACTGTAAGTAACTTTCTGTCATCTACAATATGTAAAAAAACCCTGTCCAATCTGTGAGGGTGTTGTTAGGTATCATACTGAGAGTCTATTTATTTCGTTATTTTCATAAAAAAAAGTGGTGGCACTCCGGGAGTGCCGACAGAAGTGAAAACTTGAACAAGATCGCCTTAGTGGAAGAAAAATACTTGTATAGAACATTGGTCCGTAACCTTATCTAAATAAAGAGCACAAACGCGTTTACAAAAAAAAAATACTTCTGAAACCTTTAAAGTAAAAATACTTGCATAGAACATTGATCCGTAACTTAATATAAATAAAGAGCACAATTGCGTTTACAAAAAGGAGGTGTCGTCATGGTGTCGTGAAATCAATGGTTTAGTCCCATCTCAAAAATGCCCAACGCGCCTAAAGAAGTTTTTACTTCAAAAAAAATCGCCACATTTTTTTAATGGGGAGATTACATGGGGCGCTGGCGACCGTCGTTTAGTGGGTGTCTATAAGTCATAACTTATGACACCTGTTGAAAATGTTAATTTTAAATAGCAATAACTTTTTTATTTTCAATAATAATAATATTTTTTGGTAATATTAATTACCAAAAAGTTATAGCTTTCGGATCGGACAGGGTTTTTTACATATTGTATTTTAAAAGAAAAGTTGTCAATTTAGCAGTTCATTATATTCGTCTTTGATGAAGATTTTCATGATTTTCCTGAAATTATATAACATCACACCTTGTTTCCCCGATAGATTAGGCAGAGGTGTACCAATTTATTTATTTATTGCACAAAAAGGGAGCATTTACAAGAATTTGTTACACAGATAGATACAGATTTATTTAATTTTGCTTTAGGTACTGAAACTGATACCCAAACTAAGCCAGGACTTGTATATTGGGAGTCAGTCCTCAAACGTAGAGCATTACAGAGAGGTCGTGTGTCGTGTCAACGTAAATGTCGTGAACTCATGACGTAAAAATATTATTATTATAGCTTAATTAGGACTTATGACTGTGGGTGCGAAATGTGCGTTTATGTATGTTTGTGGTGGGGGGTGTGTGTGTGTAGTGGGGTGTCAGTATATGTGTGAAAGTGTGTGTTATATGACATTATGCGATAGTAGGTAAACCAAAATGTCGCCAGTTATGTTTAAGTCCCATGTAATGAGGAGGCGAGTAGACTCCGGACTACTACTAAGAAATTCCAGATGTAAAAATCCAATAACACTTCGCTCAACCTGGGAATCGAACTCAGGACCTCATGCTCAGCAGTAGCGTTTGCAACCACTAGGCCAACGACGCAGTCAGTTTCCTGAAATACTGTTTTTTTTTTGTGGCTATAATAATGTAGTTCAATCACTTAGTTTCACTAAATCTCGAAACTTTCGATCTTTTTCTAAATTGATCTATCTACTAATTAAAATACTTAAGGCAATAATTAAGTCCTCGTCTTTATGTACACCACGGTTTGTACATGAAATGTAAATAAGTAAATACTTTTATTTAATTTTGAAACTGCATTACTTTGCCACCGAATAAATGCCATTTTTTTTAAAAAAAAAGCTATTATAGTGGAAGTATTCTATTATGAAAATTCATTCGCAATATAACTTTTAATTTAATATATCTAATTTGAACGAAAATATATTGAAATGATGAACTGGTTCTTTCTGTAAACAACATTTGTATGCCCCTGAACTTGCAGTTCTTATTATACTTATTCTAAATTAACAACAAAGAATATTCTAAGAATATAAATCAGGTACTTAAAATTGTGAACCCAAATATATTGTTATTTAGCACATAATTTTCTAGCTTGAAGTTACCTGAACCCAATAGGTATAACTCTTTTTTTTTCTCATTTCTACAACCACTGCCATTTTACCGGAACTCCGGGTCAATGACATATTATTTTAAAGTTGATCTATATTTCACAAAAAACTAAACAATTCGTCCAAAAAACGCACTTCATTACGTCTCTTTCTATAAATAACTCCCATGCTAATTGCGTGGGAGAGAAAGAGACGGTTATAGTTTGCCGGTGTGTCGTTACAATGGGTTGGCTTTCGCAGTGATCCGTGACGACTGTTCGCTTTGAAGCGGAGGTGACAACGCGGCGGAGCAACGGGGCTAGTGTTGTCTCTCTCGCACACTATTTTTTCAATTGAATGTTGACAGTCATTGATGACGCAATGCTTGTAAAATTATCAAGGCTATCTGTTATCAGGGTGATAATTGACACGTGGTGTCAAGTTTTGACATCTATCAAAGTTATTGGCCACTGAAACTGTGTCTAGTGAGTTTCGATCACGACTTTTTTCAATATTTCGTGAAAAAGTGTTTTTAGATTTTTATTGAAAATTATTGCAAATGATCATTTTTCATGAAATCGTAGGCGATATGGATTCGAAAATTAGAGAGATTTTGTATAAAACTATTTTGGTGATTTTAATTGAGCGTTGATGTCTTTTCTTCTTAGAAAGCTTTTAGCGGACTTTCGGCTCCGTGGAAATACTTAATTAACTATTTTAGTATGTTTTACGTATTAAGGTTTTGGAAATAGGTTAGGTAGAAAATGATTACGTTTTATTAGCGATAAAATTAGTGTTGTTTATTTTTTTCATAATATTTATGATACCTAATTAACACGGGATTCGACCGAAAAATTAAAAATGATAAGTTTTCCCCACTATGTTATAAAAATTATTCTAGTTTATAAACTTATACCTACATAATGTCTAAAATAACCTAGTAGAGTCAAGTAATAAAACTAAAGCAATCAACTAGAGCCATTCATTGCCAGAATAATGTAACATTTATAAATAAATTGATGCAGGATCTTGAAGTCTTTTACTAAGTAATGCCAATATTTTTCCAGAAATAGATAAAGATAAGATTTACAAATCATCCTTTAAGTAGTTTCGTTGTATAAGATGAATATTAGTAAACTTAAAAATTTGTGTTGGGAAAAACAAATGACTATTCTCAATGATCGCATTAGCCTACACAATGTCTGCAACATCTTTGTTGATAGCCTTCACAATATCTGCAACATCTTTGTTGATAGCCTTCACAATCTCTGCAACATCTTTGTCGATAGCCTACACAATATCTGCAACATCTTTGTCGATAGCCTACACAATGTCTGCAACATCTTTGTCTATATCTTATTTCAGACACTATACATATAAAGTGGCTGCTAGTGAAAGTGACATTTCAAACGTAATCTTTTTCATAGCCTGTACCTAGATAGGTATCATTTGGTGTCAAAAACAAAAAACATAAATAACAAACTTTTCAAATTAACCCTATCATACACATTTAAAACAAATACAACTTTCTTCTCTATCATGCCTATTAATAACATTGTAAAGCACAAACGTCAAACACACAATCCTAATGAATAAAAATAGTGCCCCTTAAAGTTATAAATCACCAACAAATCGATCAAACGCATTTAACCAAAACACGTGGCCGAAGCGTTTGAACGACTTACACAACTAAATACAATACATTTTCATTGACAGAAGTACTTTAACAACACAAAAAGCCTCGGCTCCGATTCACTACGGACCATAAGACTCGCATTCATAACACGATAGAATAATCCCACTTTAAAAATAAACCAACCACTCTAACCCGTCAAAATTAAAAACAAAACTTAAGTCGACTCATCAACATCAGTCAGCGATGATGCTCTGAACCGTTAGGCCGTCAACAGAACGATCTACATATCGAGAATCCTTTCCGTGAGAAAATCTTTTAGAATCATCGACAGTTCTAATACATCCTATACTCGCTGGAGGCTGCGAGCGAAGGTTTCATAGGTCGAAAAGCGCGCGAACGCAGTGTGGCGCCGATGCCCGTGCGCACAGCACGCTCACACGACCGCGCGTGCGCAACCACGCGACCTGTCAACCGCTGTCAGTTCCGACTTCCAACTCGGAACACGTTACTGGCAAATTGACTTTAAAAATGGAACGGATGACTTTCGACTTTTTTGCCGTTGACCTGACTTAAGTTTTTCTGAAGGATTTTTTCTTAGATAGAGTGTAAATAAGGGTGTAGTGACAATTATTTTCAAAGACACTTTATAAATGTTTAGAAATATCTACACACAGTGTTTCGAATTCAGTGCTAAACGTTCTCTAGGTCCGCTTCATTTTGTTCAGTGGTGCCAAGGGCGTGGATTTTGACTTGTTTGAAGTGTGAACTGAGTAGGTAGTTGTGAACAGTACAGTTTGCTGAAAATTGTGTGTTTTAATTTTGATTTGAGATTCTGAGATTTTTGCACATTTTTGGAATATACTCCTGTTGCATAAGGATTGCTCATATTGATTTGCTCGGTAAGACTTTGTTTTGTTATTTTCTTTAATTTTAAGCGATGGCTTTTATATGGCTGAACATTTCAGGAAACAATGCTGTCATTATTTACCTTATCTTCATTTTCCCCCCTCTTCTTGGTATTACTTATTGTTTCACACCTACAACCAACCTATCATCGAAGACAGCGTCGAAAATTTCTTCAATAAGTTGCATCTCTCCTCCGTCTATTCAGAATATAGGAAATATCATCCTACTGCTTCATTATAATCATATTCTCCAGCTAAATATATTCATATAACCCACAAAATACTATACCTACCTAACAATCTACCTTTACTTTTATTACGTGGCTTAGATACTCTAGCAAGCATTTTTCCTAGCTAGATTCTCGTTGGCCAGTATCGTGAAAGACAATGATTTAATAAGAACTCGCAACAATGGTACTCGAGTAGGTACTTATCTGTCGAGTTCTTTTAGTACAAGCAAAACTGCATCAATCTAACCTTTTTTACCAGATTTTAATCAACTATGCACTGTGCAAAAACTGTTCAAGTGCCTTTTTGATATTTGTTACACTACTAAAATGATATTTATGGAATATAAATAGTATTTTTTCTTTATATCTTTACCACTTTGTCAAAAATATTGTTCACAATATAAAACGTGCATGTTTTATTTTCAATAGGATACACAATAGGTTTACAAGAAATTCTGATATTAAGAGGTTAAAGAAATGTATCGGTGTTTTAAGGTCATTTTCACCCGCATAAGTCTCGATCCCGTAAAAATATCGGGATAAAAAGTATTCTATATGTTAATCCCGGTTATAAGCTATCTGTGTGCCGAATTTCATACAAATGCGTTCAGTCGTTTTTGCATGAAAGAGGAACAAACATCCATCCATCCTCACAACCTTTCACATTTATGATATTAGTAGGATTATATTATAATATATATATTATATTATTAGTAGGATTGTTGCTAATGATCCCATTCTTCTCCAATACAAGATCGTAGTTTTGTCTATGGGGAAGAGCATATTTCTTGTATGTATCCTATCTTCCCAAAACATTGTAATAATGAAAACTTGCCCAATAATGATTCGTTCAGTTTTTGCCAGCTGTATATCATCTATATTTAGATAGCTATGAGGTCTAATATAGAGAAAGACTAGGTCAAGGTTTCCACTTGTAAAAGACTTCTTCTGTTTTCAAATGCCATGTTATCTTATCCTCTCTCATATTCTCCTGTCATCTAAAGCTTTAAATTTTCTCGATGGAATTGGTTTTAAAATTTTATGATTTAAAATTGTGCAGCCGATCCACGTAAACATTTTCAATACCCTCTTCTAAATTATGAGTATCGGAATGTCAAATTCTGACTCTTTTGAGTTGAACATGAGCAGTTTGCTATGTCTTAATATCTCTATTAAAATATTGCAGTACCACTTAACCTTTTCAATATAATCAGCGTGAAAGGACGTCAACGTTTGATATGCCGCCAGTGTGAATAACTTGACAGGACGCAAAAACAAATGAGTAATCCATTTGTAACTTTGAAATGCATGATTTAGCTTTTCTTTTTTTTTGCTTAGTTTTGAGAAGTTTATCTCACTACATTCCCTTAAGTTTCGGTTGACTTAAATGTGGCATATATTTTCCTAGATACCTGTTCTGAGTTTATCAGATAGTTCCAATCCGTAAGCAAGACCCACGAATTTATTTATATGAATAAAACAGAATTATAATGTATAAAAAATAAAAGGTGTATAAAAATTATATAAATTGAAGTATTTTTTATAGATAAAACATAAATAATAATAGTTAAGCGAAATTTTAGTAGGTATCTTATTCGCGATCTCCTGACTTTGATTATGTGTAAGTTAAAACTTGTTCCCACAAAAACAATGATCTCCTAAAACAGGGCTTCCTCTCTCCTACCCTTTTTGCTGTGCCCTACAGGATCCATAATGATCTAAATTATATAATAACCACCTAAGTACACATTATGGTAAAGCAATAAAGATATTGAGTATTGAATAATTTTATGCAACTCTTAACATCTTTTTTTTTTTTTTTTGGGTGGGAAATTATCAAATAACTTCTCCCGCTCTGGGCGAAGCGGGAGGGCGTGTCAGACTCTTACTGACTAAAACCCACCCGTGTTCCTTCGGTTGCCCTGTTGCCGGGGGCCACGATTTCACGATCGGTTTTCTTCGAACCCCCGGCAGGCATTGGCCCTAGCGGACCCCGTCAATTCTGCTGACAACTCTTAACATCTAAGGCGACATTTAGCTGATTATTATTGTCAGTGTTAATCAGTCCATTTTGAAACAGTCCAACTTGTCCCTCTTTTTACTAACTTGCGTTTTTGCCAACTTCACAACCAACTAAAATTATAAATACAAAAGTGAGTTTGTCTGTTAGCTATGCTTTCACGCTAAAACGAATGAACGGATTTAGATGAAATTTAGCACAAAGATAGACCATAATTTGTTTAAGGACATGGGCTACTTTTCATCCCGGGTCGCAGACGAAGTCGTGGACAATACAAGCTGTTGCCCCCGAATTCGAATAATAGCGTATTTGTAAAATCCTATTTGAACTAACAAAACTTCAACATCACCAGTGTGTCCAGTGTCTTGCATCTTCCACAGTAGTACCTACAACTGTAGACTTTGTTTTTCACGTCTTGCGTTCTGATTGTGATTTTAGTCCACATTACAAGCACATGAAATATTCCAATTTATAGGATGGTAACGCACCAGCAATGCTCTTGATATTGCAGATCTCCATCGACTTCGGTAGCATCAAGTGACCTCCAACTGGATTTGCTACCAAAAATACTTATACAAAAAACAGTGGCACTCCGGGAGTGCCGACAGAAGTAAAACTTGAAAAAAATCAACCCCGCGGTAATCAATGCGTTGATGTCTTTTACTCCACGCACCGCGGTAATCAACGCGTTGATGTCTTTTACTCCAAGGTGTCGGTAACAGGTAGCAAAATCAATGGTTCGGTCCCATCTCAAAAATGCCCAACGTGCCTAAAGAAGTTTCCACTTCAAAAAAATTGTCATAAAGAATAATAGAACCTTTTTTCGAAATCTCATCAGGCAATTACGAGACACAGCAACAAAGTGTCCAAAAACAACCGCAGAACGATTTACTGAGTTATTTACAGCATTTAGAATGTTTTTACACCATTATCAAGGATAATGGGGTCCTACCTACCTAATTGACATAAAAACCAGTAGGTACTTACGACCCAAAGTGTTAAACATAGGTACGAATAATACTCGTCTGTTCTATTTGTTTTTTGTGTCTATGTTATTTAATAGGTCAAACTAATGACGCATCCAGTCGGTTTGTAGGTGATTTTTTTGACTTTAGAAACTTAATATAGTTTGTATGGTAGTTATGTTGTATTGGACTATTCGATTTTGTCTGGCTTTTCTTTAAATTCATTTCAGCCGAAAGACGTCCACTGCTGGACATAGGCCTCCCCCAAGCACCACCACTTCGACCGATTCTGTGCTTTCCGCATCCAGCGGATTCCTGCGGCCTTCACAAGGTCATCAGTCCACCTTGTGGGAGGCCTTCCAACGCTAAGTCTTCCGGCACGTGGTCGCCACGTCCAGAACCTTTCGACTCCATCGGCCATCCGTTCTGCGAGCAATGTGCCCAGCCCATTGCCACTTAAGTTTGGCAATTCTTCGGACTATGTCGGTTACCTTGGTTCTCCTGCGGATCTCTTCATTTCTGATTCGATCACGTAGGGAAACTCCAAGCATAGCCCTCGCCATTGCCCTTTGGGTAACTTTTAGCCTTCTGATAAGGCCCAATGTGAGCGACCACGTTTCAGTACCATAGATCTTTAAATTAAATTAAATAAAATACTAACGAAGAATTTTTGTCCTTTTGTCTGTTTGTCTGAATGTATGTTCCGGATTGGCGCAAAAACGGCTGAATAGCTTTGACTGAAATTTGACAAACAGACTTTTAATCCCGGGAGTACGTTCCCGTGGGATATTTTCCGACACCCACGTGGGCGAAGCCACGGGCAAAAGCTAGTCTTTAAGAAGTAGGGTCACTCTCACTCTTATAATCTCACTCTGCTTTTAATTACCCACGACGGAACGGAGACGGTATATGCGTTTGGGGTAAGAGGATGTTTGTGCAAATCCATGTTGCCATTTTTCTCCAAAACTACTAGTCCGATTTTGATGCAGTTTTCAGTTATGGGTTCGGGTTTGATTGGTGCATGTTCTTAGATAAGTATTACGGTGACAACTCACCAGGGGGCGCTACAGTAAACATTTGTTTGAGCAAAACCAAAACTACTAGTCCGGTTTTGATGCAGTTTGTGGTTGATTAGTGAGGGTTCTTAAATAGATGTTACGGTAGTAACTCACTAGAGGGCGCTGCAGTAATATATTTTATATTATTTACTACATATTAAAGACACTTTAAATTTTATACTTTTCAATTACTTTTTAACCGTCGTAGGTTTTTTTCAAAATTTGTAATTTCCCTTTTATCTTGTTTTAATTTTAGTATTGGAGGAGAGCTTCATACCTATTTCTATAACCAAGCGGCATTGCTGGTTGTGGTCTGAACGATATTAGGAAATTACAGTACATTATATTTACTAGGTCTGATTGCCTCGTTGGTCTAGTGGTCGCAAGCGCTACTGCTGAGCACGAGGTCCTGGGTTCGATTCCCGGGTCGACCAAAGTGTTATTGGGTTTTTCTATTTGGAATTTCTCAGTAGCAGCCCGGAATCTGGATTTGTGCTCGGTTGATGGCAATAGGCTCGCCCCCTATTACATGGGACTTAAACATAACTGGCGAAATGTGGGTGCACCTAGTACAGGTACACTCCTGCCCAACCCTTCGGGGAAACAAGGGGTGATGTTATGTGTTATTTACTAGGTACTTCTTCAAGAGTAGGACAATAAGGTATTGCAATTCTGATTCTGTTTTACATTTGGTGAATCACCTGTGTAATGTACTATTTCTGCTACTAATTCATATAACTCATACAATTCATACAAATCACTCGTAATCAAAGTGATCCGGCAGAGAACCAAAGTTATCGACATAGCTCACAGAATTAGCAAGCTGAAGTGGCAGTGGGCCGGCCATATCAGCCGTAGAACCGATGACCGTTGGGGTATACGTGTTCTTGAGTGGAGACCGCGAATTGGCAAACGTAAGGTAGGACGCCCTCAGGCTAGGTGGAGTGACGATCTTCGAAGGGTGGCTGGTAGCAGCTGGATGAGAGTTGCCGAGAATCGAGCTGAATGGCGTGCAATTTGAGAGGCCTATGTCCAGCAGTGGACTGCTATAGGCTGATGATGATGATGATGACTCAACCCTTAGCAGCCTATTTGTGAACAAGTCAAAACCTCAGTAATTAAAGATAAAGATAATTTTATTTTGCAAATATAGGTAACAGCAAATGATGACAAAAAATAAGAGTTCAGCCATATTTTACCATGCAGGCATGCAAAAGATTTAAACATTCAACTTATAACTAAATAATTAAATACAATTTTAAAATTACACAATTAACTACTTAAGTACAAAAAATAATAAATAAATATACACTAGCTTAAAAATTCTTTTTCAGTTAGAAACCCTTTAATATTATAATATGCTTTCGCCACTAAAAAGCTTCGGAGTTTCTTTTTAAAACTGCTCTTTTCATAACACGACATGCGGAAGATTGTATTTCTATGATAGTTACTTGTATGCAATATTTTTGAGTGGAACCTTCAAAACTTCTATTTCGTGTAATATTGCATTTCACTAAATTCGAGGAGGGGCTCGTGGAACAACAGCCGCAAGGATCGATCTTCAGGGTTAAGCAACGCTTGCCGAGGTTGGTCCGTGGATGGGTGACCATCCATAACATATCAAGACTCCTCCGTGCCTCGGAAAGCACGTTAAGCAGTTGATCCCGACTGTCATTTGTAGATCTTTTCATTACGGGTCGTCAGAAGCCCTAAAGTCTGACTACCAGTCTTGTCAAGGGGTATCATGTTACCCAGTAACTGGGTTGTGGAGGTCAGATAGGCAGTCGCTCCATGTCAAATACTGGTATCCAGCTGCATCCGGTTAGACTGGAAATGAAATGAAATGAAATTGTTTATTAGTACTGTAAATAGGATATCGGAATCACTTTTACACGTCATATTAAAAAGCTAGAGGCGTTTCCTATCTGACTACTCTGAGAAGAAAGGCCGAAATAAACTCAGAGGTCGCAGTCTCTTTAAAGTCCAGACATGATCTTGGTCAGGCCATATGAGGACCATGTAGATTAGTGTCTGAAAAGGTCTTTTGAGTAAAGAACCACACAGATTTGAGTGGACCTGTCCAGTCAGTGCAAGCATTTATCAATAATCGTGGAGCTCAACTCAGAACTTAAGGAGCTCTCAACTCGACGAACAATATCAAAAAAGGATAAGCAGGTTAGGTAGATATATATTGCATTTCACTAAATTATTTCCTTGGTTGTGCTATTGGTATGCATATAATATACAGGGTGTTTGGCAGAACGTTGAACATACGAAAATGGCGGATAGGTGGGGTCATCTGCTACTTACTCAGCCTTATTGTATTTGGCCCCTAGTTTTTTTTTTTATGCAAGTTGAAATTAAGATTTAAGTATTTTTTACATCTTTCTGTAAGTTTGAGGACTCATAACTTTTTTTCTAGCTAACATCTGAATAAAGCAATAATTTTGTAAGAATCTGCCAACATTAAAGATTAAAAAAAAAACAAAAATATTGTCTGTTTTACCCATTTTTTATAAAAAATACACTTTAAAGTTAAGAAAGTGGTGAAACTAGAAGAAAGCAAAAAAAAAACATTTAATATATCCAGGGGGTCAAGGCTAAATAAATTAGGGCTGAGTAAGTAGCAGATGACCCCACCTATCCACCGTTTTCGTATGTTCAACGTTCTGCCAAACATCCTGTATATCTTCAAAACCACGAAAGTCTAAATATAAGAATGGTCTTACATTTCCATCAAGAACGATAATCACTCAATATAATTAACAATGTTTGATATACAGCCTTTAACGATTACAACTTATTTATTTTAATACTTACTCATTAACTTGTTTAGTTAACTATGTACGTTCATCATTAGTATCAGATAAAGTTATAAAATATATTGGGGCTACTATTTAAACTTAAAACAAATATCATTTTCAAAACCGGTTTCAAATGAGTAAGACTGCGTCGTTGGTCATAGTGGTCGCAAGCGCAGCAGGCGTTCTGAGTTTAATCCCCATAACAGCCAAGCCAATGTGTTTTGTTCTTCCTATTAGTAACTTAGCAACAGCTTTGCCCACAGCAACAGCATACACACAGCACAGCAGCTGGATTGCTGTTTGCTTTACAGCTTTCTGAACCTTATCTCTTAATCAATTTTTCTTTATTTTCTTTCTTTTCTTGGGTATGGATTTGCTGCCCTGTTAGTGGCAATAGGCTCACCCATTATTACGTAACCGGTCGAAATATGGGTGCATTATATATACATCTTTGTCCTACCCCTTTCAGGGTTTCAAACGTGATCATTTTAAAAACCGGTTTTTAAAACGACGTGAATTCAATATATCTTATCTTTGTTTTGAAAAGTTAAGTGTGCGAAAGATTTGTGGCAAATTAAGTCATTGAAAGCAAATAATATTTAGAGAACATTAGTGTCTGATTGATTTAAATGTTTATGTCTTTATATTTAAATGTTAGTGCTTATATGAAATCAATTTGTGTTTATTGAATGGCTAGACGATGATTAGAAAAGAAATATTAGTCTGATTTGCAATGTTCAACTTTTTAGAACTTGTTTGCTTGATGCCTTAACATCTTAATAATTAGAAATGCTTCATTATGTAGGCATGGCACGACATGCTCATATTCTATTTATTGCGGTACAGGAGTACTAGCATAAGCCAAACTATTTTTTGTGTTAAATTAAATGTTTAATCCAAGCTCCAAGCAGATATTTAGATTCGTTTGACCCTTAATTTAATGGCAGATTTTTTATCAAAATTAAAACCAGTACCTACCTATATTAGAGAACACTCCTCCAATATTCTTTTTAGATAAGATTTACTTGGTGCTTTTCCGGTTGATGGCAAGTGTGGCCATAGTTGTCGGCAATAATGTAACGAGCTTGTCCCAAAAAGTACATTTGAATACGAGTTTATTGACGTCTAAAAAACCCCCAATAGAAAACGGTCCTAGATATTTTAAGATTAAATCAAATTAGCTTCTTCTTCCCAGCTAAAGCATTAGGAAGTGGTGAAGGGCGTTTTGGAGGACTGTCTTATGTAATTTTGACGTTCGAAAAGTGCTGATTCTCAGCCAAATTTTTAAATAAATGAATTCGATTTTGATTCAACATTATTTATCTATTTGGGAAATTCAGTTTGCTTCATGCTACATGTCGGAAAATTAGAATATTTTTTGGTAACAATAGTTCAAATTAAAGTTCACTAAAAGTAAGTTTTCTCACCAAAAACTGTTTCGCTTCTTTGCTTAAGAAAACAATTTGAACGGTCAACATAACATAACATAACATCACGCCTTGTTTCCCCGAAGGGTTGGGCAGAGGTGTCCTTGTAACAGGTACACCCCGGTCCATTTGAACGGTCAAATATAAAAAAAATCAGGTAAATGTCCTAGAATTTATCAAATAAAGTCTAGGAGGCTAGACTTTATTTGTCAAATTCTAGAAAATTCTGATAAAGTTCATGTTCATCTTTACGTAGTATTTACTTAGGCTTTCGACTTTGACATTTTTGACAGGCAAACTTTAGGTTTTCTGACTACTGGCAGCGACTACAAAATGTCTGAAAAGTCCTCTTGCAATAAAATTTTCTTGTTTTTTTAAACAGGTATTAAGGCTGCCGAAAACAGGCGCAACACAATAAGGCGACGCGACTCTAGTAGAACAATTTCTATGAAATTTTCTACTAGAGTATTTACATGACAGTTGTTCTATTAGAGTCGCGTCGCGCCTGTTTGCGGAGGGAGGCTTTTAAGTGTCAGATTGCAGCTTTTACAACTTTTTCTAGATCAATAAATATTATAGATTTTTATGGATTCCATTAACTTGAAGATCGATTGTAAGTATATCATACAACAAAAAAAAAACTATTTCAATAAAAACTAAAATATGTAGACCAAAGAAATGTAATTCTGTTTCACGGAACGCAGGTCAGAGGGCGCTGTCGGTTATTTGTGGCGTTCCGATGACTGACCATGGCTTTTTTAATTGAACTAAAACGTATCACCGAAAATGCGGAGATAATTGGGTAGAGACACTAGATGTGGCTACATTATTTTGCATTTAAAAGGGCTTTATTTTGTTGGACGTGGCAATTTCTTTTATAGGCTACATTTTAATGTGAATAAAGTATCACCAATTGTGATACTTTATTCACATTCAAATCTAGTCTATTAGCTAATTAGAAATTTAAATATAACTTAAACTGCTAAGTCATCATCTGCCTAGCCTTTTCCCAACTATGTTGGGGTCGGCTTCCAGTCTAACCAGATGCAGCTGAATACCAGTATTTTACATAGAGCGACTGCCTATCTGACCTCCACAACCTAGTTACTAGGTAACACGATACCCCTTGGTAAGACTGGTTGTCAGACTTTTGGGCTTCTAACTACCCGTAAAGACTGTCAAAGATCTACAAATGACAGCCGGGACCAACGGCTTAACGTGCTTTCCGAGGCACGGAGGGGTCTCGGTATGTAAAGATGGTCACCCATCCACGGACCAACCGCGGCAAGCGTAGCTAAACCTGATCGATCGACCCGTGCGGCTGTTATTACTTAGCTACAAGCCCCTCAACTTAAACTGCTAAGTAACTGTACTAAATCGTCCAATAACGTCTTTCTTATTCACTATAAGTTAAGGTTACACTAGTCGACGGCTGAACTCGTTGGTGACGTGGCTAATATGCATGCTATTTAGTAAAGTTATTTATTTACTGAAATAGACGATGATTTATAACGAAAATGAGCGCGTAAAACTTCGTGAACAGACTTTTGGGCGTATAGATGTTATGGAAAAACTACTGGATGTATCAACTCACAATAAAATTATTTAAATTTTTCAATAAATTATCTATCGCTGTATGGTTTTTAGCTTGCTATTTTCATACTAGATAAGTTATTTATTTACGTTCAAAGATGAGTTAAAATTGGTGTTTAAATATGGAAGTTTCGACGCTCATTTCTTCCAAACCAATACTTTTTTCCAATTCTGCTTCCATTCAGGGCTAGATAATGACAAAGCAAATTGATATAATTTTTAGTTTTGAACGTAGACCGTCAAACAGCTGAGTAATCACCATACTACGTTTGTATGGAAGAATGACCGAGTAGTGTACCCTTAAGAGAACGTGCCAATTGAGTTTATTTTTACTCTTTATATCCCTAAGCTACTTAAAAGTTTGGAGGCGATAGTTACCTGCAGTGAGGTACGATTTGACTTTGGTATATGTATAGAAAATTTAAAACTTTTTGTTCCGCATATCGGATTTTAAAGTCACACAAGGTGAATTGGGTACACAAGTTGCGAATATGAATGTGCTGATAACTAATAAGAATAGAAATAAAGTTCCGAGATCATTAACCCGCAACAAACTACCAAACATTGTGTCCCATTGGTATTGCGGACAAGGTATTTTTTTCATTTAATAAAATACTCTAACACTTCCAGCTCCATACATCCATGGCCAAATCGGTCCAAATCAACCAACGCGGATCGCCATTTTTTCTTCCACTACGTCACGCCACATTTCTATACCTGACATTAAGAATCGATTGTTAACCTTGTAACTGCAATAGTGCTCCCATTCCTAAACGTCACATTTCCAATATGACATATCGCTCGACATTTTGAACTTTTTAAGACAAATGTGACTCATTAACTGTCAAAAAAGCGGCCAAGTGCGAGTCGGACACGAAGGGTTCCGTACCACCATACATTATTTAACACTACATCTTTCTTTAATACGTGTCTTGTATGGGGGACTACCTTTATTTTTTTTTATTAAAACTGTAATAAACTTACATTCAAAAAACAAATAAAAAAAACCATAAACGAAGGCAAATGCCAACTATTAATATCTTAATTTTTTACTATTTTTCTCTTAAAAAATTTAAACTTTACTATAAGTAATACCTAAAATTGCACTTTTATTCTAAGTAGTTTGTTCGCATGTTTTATACTTATCCTAGTTATACAGGGAAACCTATAATTAGTCATGCAATACCGTAACACGTATTCTGTAACATACTATTATGTATCGCTGTTGGTTGCCTAAATAAAGAAAATAAAATAAAAATAAATTATTTATTGTTACAGCGGCCATAGTAGTACGAAAATTTCAAGTGTCTACCTATTACAGTTCAAAAGATACAGCCCTGTGAAAAACGGAAGGATGGACGGACAGCGGAACCTTAGTAATAGGGCAATCCTGTTGGCACACTCTGGGTACGGAACCCTAAAAATATTTCGAGTGATTCGGAGAATGTGTGTGTAGTGTTGTAAAAGGTAGTATGTTTTACGAAGGCACGGTTAAAATAAGTGAAGGCTGTAATAGTCTTGTCATTTAGGCTAAGTTTATATGACAAGAGATTGACGTTTGTTTTGTTAATACGCGTTTTAGCTATGTTTGATTGCTTGCAAAAGAATTTAGCTTGGTAATTTGAAATAAATCGTATCGAATTTTTATTGCATATTTAATTCAGGTGTTATTCAAATAGTTTTCTTAGTTAATAAACTAAACTTCCATAATCAAGGCTCAGAACTTAACCCACCTTAAAAAGGTAGGTACTTTAAAAAGTTACCATTTGATCGAAGTACTGAAACTACGGCAACAAATGGATATAAAAGCCAAAATAAATCCAAATAATATAGAAAAATACAGTATTTGCCATCAATTTATTGAGGCGACGATCAGTAAACAAAAATATTTAAACAAAAAATATATAAATGCGGTATTCTTGAATAACATAATAAAATATTAAGATGGCAACACAAAGATCTTTTTAAAAACAAAATACCCAAGATGAAGCCCGTCGCGGATGCGAGCAAATATTTAAATTTCAATTCGAACGTCGCATATCAATGGAGAGCCATAAGCCACCGGATTTTTACTTTTTTTTTGTCAGCCTGCACTGAGACAATAAAGAAAAAGCCATAGGGGGAAAAAGAAAAAACAATTCGAAAACAGCATCTAGATTCGAGACACTGGCTGATTCGAGGTTGGAAACAAAAGAACTCGGCTCCTGCCTGACCGAGATCTTGGCGTACGCGGGCGCATCTCGTTTACTTTTTTATTTTACTTTTTTTTTTGTTGCATTGCATCCATGTGATTTCTTTTCTCTGATGCATCACAATGAGACGGCCTATCGAACGTCAGTAGCTATTTTTGTAATAATTACATACGAGTTGCAATGATAAATATGTGTTCGTTCAATGAAATATGGAGATAACGACCATTAAGTTTGTGTAATAAAAACCCATATTGCACGATAATAACTAGCTAGAACAAAGTTAAGTGTTCTTAATAATAAAGAAAAAGCAAAATACGTTTCTGGATAAGGTAACAAGACAAAAAGATGCAAAAACAAAAAAACGTCTGAACTCTACAGAAAAACGAACACAACGATTTGTTAGTAAAATAGTGATCTCGAACTTGTTACTGAGAAAAAGCTACTGCACTTTAATAACCATGTAAAATAGCTTAATTCGAACTACATTTTCTCAGATCAATTAAAAACCGGGCACTATTGAGAATTATTTTATTTCACTAGTTGAAAAAAATTAATCTTGTAGCTACTTGTTTATTGGTAATTATGAGCAATCGCTATAATTAACTGTATTTAATACCAATGAGTTTGTAATCTTGATCAAAGTTAGATCATCGCCGCATATATTATTTATCTGTGCATGGGAAATAATGTGAAGGAACAGGATTCGAAATTCGAATAGGATGTAGGCTTACTCATCTTTGTCTTCAATGAGTAAGAACGTTCTTTGAAACTTTAAAAGTAAAAACTTTAATAGATTGTTGTTTTAAAGACATGGTTTTTCCTTGTGCTGTTTTTCTTTTATTATTTCAACGCTTCGTCGTTTCTCAGTACTATCTTTACATAATCTGGTATTTTCTTATACGAAAATGTATCTATCTATCCTAGTACGATTTGTGTATGAATGATGATTCAATTCTACTTACTTTTCTTACTTTTTCTTTCACAGCGTTTTTGACGTTTTTATGAAATTAATAATTCCAAGATTTTCCTTGCATCACGCATAAAAATAAAAACATATTAAACCTTTTAAAATTTTCCTAAGCAACAATCAATCAATCCATTTTCTTTTCTTATTTTCTTAATTTTTCTAATTTTTTTCCTTTTTTTTATTTTCTTTCTTTTTTTTAAAATGATTCCTTAAAGTTTAGCATCGCTAGTTTGTTGTTCTAATTTTTATTATTTCACTAATGCTTTCTCACATTTTTTTTTATATTTTTTTTTCACGAAATGAAATGATTATTTGCTTTAATCATATAGGTAAGTACCAAACACACCTGCATTACCCTTCCCTTTCCCCCATCACCAAAAACCATACGTTTCACAAATATTTGGACCCAAATTCTTAACACTTACATTAGCAAGTAGGACTGTTTACAGGAGGGTGCCGAGTGGTAAGTAGCGGCCGAATTAACACCACCACTTAGCAGTTACTTACTTACGGGGTTGGATGCAGGTGGTCTTTGTTTAAACTTTTTTTTTTTTGTTGTGGCCGAGGCAATGTTTTGTGGTGGTTACAGGGTATTAATGTTATTGGTGGACTTATTAAAAGTAGGCACTGTACAGATACCTACCTGCTTGGCTGCCGTACCAACCTCGTAACTAGAACTTAACAAGAACTTAACTAGAACTTTGGCTCTACTGGGTTATTTTTTTTACCGTCTCTAAATTTTTACAGGGTGTTTTACCTATGAATATAAACAACTTTCACTATGGGAGCAACTCTGAAATCACGAAAAAAAATCTGCTGTTTATACAAAAGTTCAATACCTACTTGACCAAAATGTATGAAACAGCTGATTTTTTTTCGTGATCTCAGAGTTGCTCCCATAGTGAAAGTTGTTTATATTCATGGGTAGAACAACCTGTAAAAATTTAGAGACGGTAAAAAAATCATCCAGTATATGCTTTGACTATATTTACATTTATTTTATTCATCTTAGGTCCAAGGTGATAGATTTGTACACTACAATGCAGTCCATTGCACCTAGGGTTACCGTCTATGTAAGGGAGGATGCCTGTCTAGGATGTTCAAAATGCCTTTTTTTACAAATGCCTGTCTATCAAGTACAGTTTTTTTACAAACTATACTTAAGTCTTAAAAAAAAATACGCAACAGATAGTTTTAAAGACTAACATTTATTCAAAATGAAAAGTATGAACAATTTACGTTACACTAAATTTGTTTAGAAAAAACGAACTTACTACACTGAGTGATATTTTCCAAAGATTTTTTTTTTTCAAATGTTTTTTTTCTAAATTTAAAAAAAACACGAAACGTTTTTAAAGTTATCTTGAGTTAAGTAAATAATGCTTTTAGCGACTCTATTGTCAGGCGATTCCTTTCTTTACTCAACTGTGTATTTATTAGGAAAATTCAAAAATACCTGTCTCAGCTGAGCTGTTTTAACCGTAAAATGCCTGTCAAATGCAGCAAAAGGCCTGTCAGATGGTAACCCTAATTGCACCTATTTCGGTATATAAACTTCCACATATAGACTCATTTCTCCCGCTCTCTTGTCTAAAACCCATAATTATCAACTCAATGCCGAATGTAGGTTCTCTACCATTGCACGCTATTCTTTCCATACTTACATATATTGATACTATTCCTTTTTAACTCCAAACACAAAAAGAGGAGTGTTATAAGTTTGACAGCTATGTGTGTGTGCCTGTCTGTGGCACCATAGCTCTTAAACGGGAAAACCGATTTGAATGCGGTTTTTGTAATTTGAAAGCAGGTTCTCTAGCGAGGGTTCTTAGACATGTTTTATCAAAATCGGTGCAACCGTTTGAAAATTATCAGCTCTTTTCTAGTTGATGAATGGATGTGAGTATCTTCCACAGGTCTGATCGATTTGAAATTTGGTATTCTGTTACTTCAATGATATTAGAAGAACATAGTAACCTTGAACTGATGCTGCAGCAGCACCTGAAATTTGCAGGATACCCAACTCCCTTACTTAACTTACAGCCAGGTATCGTATTTGGGCTCGTTGGAATGGGTTTTTTTTTTAATTTTAACTGTTAAAATTGTACTTGTCTCTTAATTAACACATATACTTTTGCATCTCTCAACACCTCTTCATCTAAAACTTCTTTCATCAACATTACCTTTAAATCCGGTACAATAAATCACTCAACGTTAACAGCGTACATTATTATTAGCCCAAAGCCCCGACTTTGGAACTCGGAACAAAATAGTTCGTCAGGCTTATCAAAGCGGTGTTTTGTGGGCCATTCGAGATACGTCGCATCATTCACTGCGCTTCTATGAACGTTACCATGAGGCTATGAAATAAGAAGTTCTTTATTAGATATGGCGAGCCTACTGAAATGTTTCGCGGTATTTCGTTCGTAAGTTTCGCTGATGTTACAATCCTCCAGTTCGCGGGAGAATAAATCTGACCAACAACACTCTCTGCTGATTTTAGATCTTCCCAGAAACGACATCTGCCCTTATCCCAATTTCTTTTGAGTCGGTGCTGTAAGTCTTTTTACCTGACTACGGCAAACCAAAAAGGAGGGTTATGATTTTGACCAGTATTTATGTATGTATGTATGTATGTTCATCTGTTACCTCATAACTTCTAAACTACCGATCATAATTTGACAAATGAGGTATCATTGGAAGCATCTTGATCGTCCCTTGGTTTATAGGCCGCATGCTTGTACACCTAACAAATTATAATGGCATGCGACCACGGCTTTACCTTGACCATTTTTGTGCCTATGTCTTGATTTCTGTCTGAAATATTTCGGTCTGCCTCGTTTATTGCCATTTGCAATCTACATACTATTCCTCCCTCCTACTGAACCTCGACTCCTATCATACAGGATACCCTAGTCCAGGGGTAGAGACCTCATTGATGTAACGTGCACTGAAGTTTGGAAATAAAATTAATATTACTATTACAAACATTCCTAAAACTTGTCAGTCCATCAGATGACCTTGTATCATCAGCATCGCAACAATTCTGCCTTAAAAATCTTATACTTTTGTCACATCCAAAAACATCCCAGCATCGTACTTCAATGTTCTCAACATAACCTAATCGCTAGCCATTACGTTCTACCAGAACTAATTCACTCCGCCTTATCATAATTTGAATCGACATTCTGGATGACTTTTGTATGACAAACCTCTGTTTTCTTATACGGTTATTAATTTTTGTAACGTAGGTAGCTGTACTATGAATTTTGGTGTGCTCATTATACGGTCAGGTTGGGGACAGTTCAGTCAACCTGGGTTTTGGGTCAAACTTTATTTGCATTGCATTGCTAATCATTCATTGGGTGGAATGCTCTTTGCCTTGTCAAAAAAAACAACAGTGGCACTCCGGGAGTGCCGACAAAAGTGAAAACTTGAACAAGATCGCCTTGGTGAAAGAAAAATACTTGTATAGAACATTGGTCCGTAACGTAATATAAATAAAGAGCACAATCGCGTTTACAAAAATGAAGTGTCGGTAACGGTGTCGCAAGTTTAATTGGTTTTTCCCATCTCAAAAATGTCCAACGCGCCTAAAGAAGTTTTCACTTCAAAAACTTGCTAACCAGAGACTCTTTGTACCTAAAGCGGGATTTACATTATGAAACTAGTGTCGTAAAACAGTATTTTAACTGTTCTGTTTCAGACTATATCGCTAACTAGTTTCCGCCAGTGGGTTCGCCAGCGTAATATCTTTGTAAATTATAGCCTATGTTACTCAGTGATAATATAGCATTCTACAGGTGAAAGAATAATTTAAATCGGTCCAATAGTTTTTGAGTTTATTCATTACAATCAAACATACAAAAAAAACTAATCTTTTCTCTTTATTTATAACATTAGGCCAACACCTGGTTTTTAAAAACCTGATAAATTCAACTAACGCGCTGTCATAAAAAGAAATAATAACAATTATTTCAGCCAACTAATCTGACCAGTTAACATGAGATAATAAGGCTTTAGGCAGACTATGATATGCATTTATTTGGCTATTACTAGCTGGGCCTCATGGTTTCACCCGCATAAGTCTTGATCCCGTGGGAATATCGGGATAAATAGTATCCTATGTCCTTCTCCAGCTCATGGTTTACGCTTGTGCAAAATTTCGTTCAAATCTGTTTAGCCGTTTTAGCATGAAAGCGTAACAAACAAACAATAGTTAGGATATGTGTGGTATGTTTTTTTTTAACGTTTTGAAGTTCTAATGTAAAGCATATCCCGTTAAAAATCTGAATTAACTACCGAAACTTTGTCACGATTATTCTAAACGTCAAAACATTCACATCTATCCTATGCAAAATCAATCTGCTTAGCCTTTTCCCAACTATGTTGGGGTCGGCTTCCAGTCTAACCGGATGCAGCTGAATACCAGTATTTTACATGGAGCGACTGTCTATCTGATTTCCACAACCCAGTTACTGGTAATATACCCCTTAGTAAGACTGATGTCAGATTTTCGGGCTTCTGACGACTCGTAACAGCTGTCATAGATCCACGAATGACAGCCGGGACCAACGGTTTAACGTGCTTTCCGAGGCATGGAGGAGTCTCGGTATATAAAGATGGTCACCCATCCACGGACCAACCCCGGCAAACGTAGCTTAACCTGGTGGATCGACCCGTGCGGCTGTTATTACTTAGCCACGAGCTCCTCGCATCTTCTCGCATCTATCCTATGCAATTATTAATAATTATTAATTGTAACAATAAGGAATCTGTTTATCAATTTATCAGTAACTAGGCAAAGAATGGCTAAATTCAAGGATAGTGTGAATAACCAAAAGGAGCTTGGCCAGTATTCACACCTCAAATATGTACATACTGAAGGAGGTGAACCTACAAGAACATAAAATAAAATTAGTAAGACCAGTACATTTAAAACTACAATTGCAAACAAAAGCTTGGAGACAATAGCGGGGTCAGACTGAGACATTCCGGTTGAAAGTTTGTGAACCTGAAACATGATACCCTAAAAAGAGAATAGAAAGTATTTCAAAGTACTTTCCTTTTTCGTTTACTTAGTTTAAGTTTGACTAGGTAAATTCGTTTCAGTACACAGATATCAGAGCTAAGTAATAATATTCCACCACGAAATCTATAGAACACTTCAATGTTACTATTAAATTCTATTAATTATATTAACAAAATATTAACAAAATGTTTACATGTTCCTGCTCTATATTTGTTTGACCTAGTTACATAGTAAAAAAAAATTAAAATAATGGCTTTCCGGGAGTGCCGACAGAAGTGATAACTTGAACAAGATCGCCTTGGTGGAAGAAAAATACTTACATAGAACATTGATCTGTAACGTAATATAAATAAAGATCACAATCGCGTTTACAAAACCTTTAAAGTAAAAATTCTTGCATAGAACATTGATCCGTAACGGAATATAAATAAAGAGCGCACAATCGCGTTTACAAAAATGAGGTGTCGTCACAGTGTCGTGAAATCAATGGTTTAGTACCATCTCAAAAATGCCGAACGCGCCTAAAGAAGTTTTCACTTCAAAATAACTAAACTCTGGTATAATGAAACACACAAAACACAATGACGTCATATTCATTTACCTAGTATTTAGTCTAAACATTCATCCCATTTCAACAAACAAGGAGCGTAATAACTTTCTCCCGAACAATTAATTCCCAACAATGTCTGCCGTTATCAAAGTCATCTGGAGCCGGTCAGGTCATCTACGCATTTAGTTTAAATCTTATGCCCAATAACCTATTGTTAGGCCCTATATAACCACATATAAAAGTCACGGCTGGCTTCCATATTGGCATATTGCAGACCTTACATGGTAAGGACCTAATGACCTACGACATTTCAACCAGTAACTCCGTCCCTCTTCGTCTTTGTGAGAGGGAAAGGGATAGATGATCACCATAATAGAATATCAGTGTTTGTTTTATTCGATTTGTAAGTGGCTAGGATACAGAATCTGCAGTTTCTCATATTGTTTCTTTAGTGGTGTGTGTGGGGTTTTTTTCTTGTTTTTCGGTGAATGATAAACTTTCCCATGGGTTTGGGATAGGTATGGGATGCATTAATGTATTTCTTGAAGCTGCGTTTTTGTCACTGCGAAATTAAGTAGTGACTCACTTGAAGCTTTTGATGGAGGGTACCTAATAGTTATTTATGCAACTGTTGTATAATAAGGGGTATTAAAACAGTTGCATACTATTGTATTTGAAATGTATCCTCTATAAAAGTTTCTGAAACCATTGGGTGTTTGTAACTCAAGATCAAGAATAAAGAAATTCCCACGAAATTCAGTACAACTGCACGTATTTACGTCGCCTGCAGCAGCACATCACACACACATGCGTGCAGCGGGTGCTGCTGTCCCCTGCTTGAACGTTGAAACGAGTTGCGTAATGAAATTTAGTACAACATTGTAACACTCATTGGGAAGAGGTAATGGTTACTATGACACTGGCTGTTATAACGTTGCCAATAAGCTAACTGTTTCAGAAACTTTTATAGAGGTTTTATAGCATGGGTGTAGATAAAATATTAATTGGCGCATTTGGTACTTTTAGTGTAGGTAATGTTTCGCATTAGGTAATAGCGTTTATTCTGAAAGTGGGCAACGTCGCAAATAGATGTCAAATATTTCGCTGTTTTGATTAATTTGGCAATATTACTGTATGGAAATATGAAATGTGGTTAACTAGCGAACTAGAATATTAATAATGAATTTCAATTATAACACTGAATTTGATGTTGTAACCGTTTTAGATGTAAAAAACCGGCCAAGTGCGTGTCGGACCACGCACAATGAAGGTTCCGTAGTTGGGATGAATTTATCCCAAAAACAAACTTAACTTTGTAGTTGATAAACATGTTCTCCCATACGGAATGTATGGGAAAACATGTTTTTGCAACTGCAAAGTTAAGTTGGTCGACTATTACTCGTTAACTTGTAAAGCCAACTTAGTTGTGATAGTTTTCCTTTTAATTTTGTTATATAAGCTACTGTTGTGATTTTTTTCACATACCCAAAACCAACCGTTTAGCCGGCAGGGGGGGGGGGACACTTGACTCTACCAAAAATTAGCACTTTAAAGCTTAATATTTCGCAAACGGATCCCTGAATCCAAAAATGGTTTTCACAAACTCCCAATGTTTTTGAAGGACCTTTCCAATGATACCCCTTACTATGGGTTAAAAAAATAAAAATAAAAACATCACCACTGTATGAGAGGTACCCTAAAAAAAATTGTTTTTCATAATTTTGTTTTACCACTTTGTCGGCGTAATTAATATGTATACCTATGCCAAATTACAGTGTTCTAGTACTAAGGGTCTCGGAGCTAGACCGCGGACAGACAGACAGACAGATAGACGGACATGACGAAACTATAAGGGTTCCTTGTTTACTACGGAACCCTAAAAAGGTATTTGGAAAGTTTTCAAATACTTTTTTAAATCTAAAACTTATTATTATTGCATTTCATAATCAATATTTTAGTTCCCTAGTTAGCCACATTTCTTAATTCCATACAGTAACATTGCCAAAATATTCAAAATAGGTAAATATTTGACAGCTATTTACGACGTTGCCAACTTTTAAGAGAAACCCTCTTAAGTTGTAACTCACTTGAAGCTTTTGATGGGAGAGTAAAACCATTTATTGGTGCATTTGGTACTTTTTGTGTAATTTTTCGCGTTTTACGATTAACGTTCTACTTTTTAGGGTTCCGTACCCGTAGTGTGCCAAACGGAACCCTGTTACTAAGCCTCTGCTGTCCGTCCGTCCATCTGTCTGTCAGCGGGATGTATCTCACGAACCGTAATAGATACACAGTTGAAATTTTCATAGATTGTGTATTTCTATTGACGCTATAATAAATAAAAAATTATAAAAATAAAATAAAGATAAAAATTAAAGAGAGTCCCCGTACAAGAAACGTGTTAAAGAAAGATTTAGTATTTTAGAATTTTCATATTAGCAGATAATGTTCACTTAATCCACATAAATGTAATTTAAAAGACAAGCACGTTTTACCACTTGATTTTAATTTTAGAATTACTTTAAACACGCCTCATTACATTACACAACACAAATTAACAGTTACAAAATATGTACATAAAAGGGGCCATTTATCAAAATCTACATAACGAGCCATTTAACCCATTCCAATTACATTGCTTTTACCAATAATAACACGAAAAAATTACACACTAAAATATGTCCAATCACTTGACCGAAAGTGGACGTAATCACTTTAATGTACGTCCTTAGTACACATCGGGCCAAAATTATTATTGGTGCTTTGAAAACTGTAATTTGTTTACGTTGAAAAATGTGCGTAAAAGGTATGCATTAAAAAGATAACGTTAATATAATTGCAGATCATGGCAAGTACGGTATTTTGTGGGCAATATCGGTATGATCTTATTCTTTGGTCGAATTGGGTTGCGTCACTAATGAGCTATGGAATGCCAAGAGCGAATCGAATACGTACCTATTGTTACAATTATGTAAGCTGTTATTAGTCGAAAAGGGTCAAGAATTGCTTCCTGATATAGTAGTACGTTTTATGTATTTTTTTTTTCGATGTTAATACAGTGTGATTCTTCATAATGTGCACATATCGAAATGAGGGAATCTACGCTTAATTTTATCGACGGAAATTTTTTTTTTTTTTTTTTTTTTAATTTTTAGTTTTTTTTTTTTCTTTGGCATCTTATTTATAAATTAATCAATTATTGTAAAAATTGATGAAAAAATTACAGATTTTTGCTATAAAAACATTGTTTATTTTCAATTGAGGGTAGTTTTTTTTCTCAATTTTCATTTTGTGTAGTAACAAAACTGTGTTACACAGTTTTGTTACTTTTTTTAATTCCATAAAAAGTGTAAAAAATATTTAGATTTTTTTAAAATATTTTTTGTCTTTAAAATTAAGCATAGATTCCCTCATTTCGATATGTGCACATTATGATGAATCACACTGTATTAAAAATAATTCACATAAGCTCGTTGTTTCTAACATTGAGGACACTTTGTAAAATTGTGCAGTAGATAAAGATAAATTTAACCCCATTTTGAGTCATTAATAATCGAGAACACCTGTTTCAACATTATGCTAAATATCAATTTCAAAAAGCCATACCTTAGCAATATTAATAAATCAATCAACCATCGACACAAGCCAATGTGGGTTTAACCTCTGATCTTTTAGCAACCTAACCCTCAATGCACAACTACAAAACCACATTACGCAAACGACATGACATTTAAAACATAATCAATCATTCACAGATAATACAGAAAAAAAATAGAAAAAAAAACAACATAAAAATGTAAAGTTACACAGTAACCAATGCCCACTTCACACCGATTCGTCGACACGAAAAAGGTAATAAAGTTCTTAATGTTTTATGATCGGTTTGGCATGCCATATAAGTCTGGCTTTGTCAATAATTAGCGCTCCTCCCATGCCCATTCTTGCCAGTTTTCTGGCGCCTGCCAATGATTGGCGTAAGTCAGCGTTGGAACGCTAATGAAGAATGTTTAGCGCGCCTTTTTTGTTTTATTATGCTCCATGTGCGCTTCCTTATTAGGAGTCGTCAACTGTTTGTTGGTTATCTTTCTTAAGGCAGCCAGTTTTTGGTGAGCAGGTGTGTTTGTGATGTAGTTTGTACATATTTAGAGGCAACATGCCTTATAGTTTGTTTAGGTAGATATTTTAATCTCCTTAGTCAGTACCTACTTTGATATAAGAAGTATCTAACGAAACACTTTTTAATATTGTAAATGCGAAAGTGAGTTTTTTTTACGTTTTCACGCAAAAACGGCTGAACAGATTTGGATGAAATTTTGCAGATGACCATGACCTGGGTTAGGACATAGGATACTTTTTAACCCGGTAGTAAGTTCTCGTGGGATAATTTTTGACCGCCACGCAGGCAAAAGCTAGATAAATATATTTTGTGCACTTAAAACGTGCTAATTAAAAAAAAATACAATAGACGTGGATATATTTAGTAACCTGTTCCGCTTAACTATTTCTAAAGAGCCATAAAAAACCCTGAAAAAAATCGACGTCTTTCACCTCTCAACGAAGCATCTTCAGGATGACGATTGACTTGCCGCAAACTCGAACACGGCTTGCCACACCAAGCGCTGAACGCAGACTAATTTTAAAAAAAATTGGCAGTTATGAGGACTGCCGAAAGAAGTGAAAAAATTAAAACTGGTATTAGCGCCATCTATATTCTATTTTACAGCACTACGGCGCGAGCATGTTGGTGCCGCGAATCCAGAAGTATACCCCCTACCAAAAATTGCTCAACGCATTTAAAGAAGTTTCCACTTAAAAAAATAAAGCGCATAGCAATACCAAATTTTACACAATCATGTCATTTATACGTAATGCCTACGTCGCGTCATAGGCAGCCATTGAAAGTACAGTTTCAGTTTTATGATACTCTAATTTCCCGATCCCGACTACTTGCGTCGTCTGTACGTTAGTTACACATACGCAACAGTAATCTTGTGTAATATTTACTTTTCTAATAGATACAATGTTTTCTTTGCCAGGTGGCAAAAGTTAAAAATCTTTATAAATGTGATTTATCTGTCCCATCTGACGCAGTACGTACTCAGTCATCAGAAAAGTGGATCGTGTTTTCGGTCCAACAGTGTATTTGTCAGAATTTGGAGATTTGGACATTAACTACCTCACTTCACGAATCGCTGTAGGTACTTGTAAGAAATGCTGGTATACAGGGTAGCAGGGTCATCGACGCAAAAACTGTTACCATGGATTCAGTACATGATTCTGAACCCCTGCGTTGAAATTTTTTGTCGGTTATTTAAAAAAAAATCTGCTGTTCCATACATTTTGACCGCATATGTATTACACTTTTCTATGAAACAGCTGTTTTTTTTTTTTTTAAATTACTGACGAGAACTTTCGACTCATGTACGGTTTCAGAATCATGTACTGAATCCATGGTAACAGTTTTTGCGTCGATGTCCCTGCCACTCTGTATTTGGCACATCAAGTTGAATCTTGAGGATTATTTACTTTATTGATAATTATTTACTCATTTATATTTTAATCATACCAACACATTAATTTCATTTATATATTCCCCATGGACATCTAGTACCTACTCATCATAGACCTCCTAATCCTACCACAGTGGGGGCTGCTTGTAAAGGAAGTTTTCAAACCCAATAATCCATACCAATTTTATAAATGTGGAGGTAATTCTGTCTGTCTCTCTGTTACCTTTGACTCTCTTCTGTTAATTTGACAAAAAGACCTTGTCCTGGATTAGGATAGACGATCCCAGTGTTCTCTGTTTTGGTCCGATCATTTAGATAATTTCGTGGTATATATTTTTTATCATTCATGTTAATGAGTCTATTTTTGATTCCCAGGTGTGAGGTACCGGTGAGCAGTGGCGAGGTCGTCGTGTCGCCAATGATGACAACGGTGACGGCGCGCGGGGACGCCGACCAGAGCGTGCCTACATATCTGACGCACTCAACAAGCCAACATGTTCACGAGGTAAGGTTTTAATAAATGTATTGGACACGTGGAAGATGTTTTGGGTTGGATCTAAGCTGCAATCATTTCGAAGTCTATAGCTTTTAGCCAAACGAAGGCTCTGCAGTAAACGAAAATTCTCCAGCTCACCACAGGGGCAGAAAAGGTTGCTATCACTATTGGCTTTCAAAGAAGTCATCATTATGGTCTAAAACCAATCACCTATAATCAAAAGACGTAATATGTCGCAGCACTTGAAATATTAATGCTAAGTAGTTCCTTCTTTTAATGAGAATAGATTATATTCATTCCGAAAATGTCGAAATAACACTAAATACCGTTAAAAGAAAACGGTGAAATCTGACCAAGTGAATTTCCATATCGACTTGTCACCCAAAAACATTATCCTGACGACCAATTAGAGTCACGTGTACTACGCACTCAAAAAACTTGTAAGAAGTTGTAACAAAATCGTGATATCATGATTGGTTCATGTCGATCACGCATGTTTGACCCAATTCGTGATCATCACGCAGGACAATGACTTGAGACAGTTAGGAGAGAATAGTTTAATTTGAATTCATTAGTGTAATGAAATCATTTGGAATTTGTTTAGTAATTTTTTACACGTAGAATGACGAAGGCAAGTTCCTTAATCCGTATTCAAATTACTTTCTTTCTTTCCCCATTTTCTGCCCTCGTCCGATTTATAGCATTTTTTCCCATAATTATGTCTCTCGATCGACCCGTATCACCGTGCTATCTTCATCCATACCACCTTTAAATATTGTAACCTTTTCTTTGATTCTTGTTTTCTTCCACATTTTAAATTTGATACATAATAAGTTGTCATATCTGTGGGATCAGGGTGTTCAGTGAAAAGATTTGTCTTGTTTGATATCTTCTGTTTCGTCTTACGTCTTAATTTACCTACTTCATCCTCCTGCTGTCATTCATCGTGTGTCACTTTTACTTCCACTCAGTGTTCTTATGCCAATTGTCTATCATTCCTCATTCCAACAATAACACCAGTCGTTCAACCTCACATACAATTCCAAGTATTCCAATTCTATTACAAGTTAACAGAACTGCCATCTCAACATCTAAAATTGTGTCAATTAGTATCCACATTATTTATTCTTTACTCTGTTGGTTCAATAAACTCTTTTTTACCATTATTACCATGAAATCTGTAACCCTGAAAATATTTCTTAACACAATGACGTATACTACGTAAACATTGCATATTATATTCCTTACTATATTAATAACCATACTAACGTTTTCTTTCATAATGTGCTAAAATGACGTTTCCTTAATTTACACTTCAGTTTTTAGCTTGTGCCGCAGCGTGTTCTAATCAACTACTCCATATTCCTATTTTCATTTTCTCTTGCTTTCTGTTTTGATACTAATTTGTAGCAAGTAATTTTCCTCCATTCATAATCTATCAACCTTCATCTCCGTTTTTTCTAGCCATATCATTTTCTGCAAAATCCATCTATCTTTATATTTGGCTCTTTTCTTACTGACATCCACATTCATATTCAATTGTTAGGTATTCGTTAGATGACGTAGTTCTACTACAATTTTATTCCAAGTATTCCAATGCTATAACTAGGTAACAGAACCTCCTCGTCATCGCCCAAAATTGTGTCAATTAGTATCCACGTCATTCCTTCTTTACTCTACTAGTTCATAAACCTCGCTTCTTCTACCATTATCACCATGGCGTCTGAAATCCTGAAAATATTTCGTAACACTTTGACGTATACTACGTAAACATTGCGTGTTATATTCCTTACTATATCAATATCTAATGTAACGTTTTCTTTCATAATGTGCTAAAATGACGTTTTCTTAGTTTACACTTTAGCTTTTAGCTTATGACGTGGTGTGTTAAGTGATTCGATATCACTATGTACCAAGCTGGTTACTTAAGAATGTATTGTGATTTCATTTAGAGTTGTTATCAAGTGAATTTTGACACAGTGTCGTATGTAAACTTTGTTTTTCTGGAATATTTACTCTTAAGTGGCTTTAATTTAATTAATACTAGTTCTTAGATTTCTACGTAGTGTTTTCTTATCTACGTAATGGAAATTATTTACCTAGCTCATTGTTTATTTCGAAATATTTTAGCCCTTCATTTTCAGGACTTTGGATATTTAAATACTGTGTATAGTAAACAGTTTCATTGAAAAATGTCATGATCCCCGATCTCCTTAGTAAGCAAAACTATTTATGGTTTTCAGTTCACACATACCGTACCTAGTTCGTTACCTATGTGTTCTTAAATCAATGTATATCAAACTACATTAAGGCTCCACAGACAGGCCCGACGCGACTCTAGTAGAAAAAATTTATGAAACTTCAGGGTATTTATTCTACGCGCGGGTTTTTTTTACAATCGTGTCGCGCCTGTCTGCTTTATCTCCTGTGTAGTCTTTTTTCATATTTTAAAACTAAACAAAACGTTTCTACTATCAGCCATCTAAATAACTGTTTAGCTCGATTAATGACATGATAACAGACTCCCAAAACATTTAGCATTCACACGACGTCATTGGGTGGTTTCACAACATTTTCACATTAGTGTATTTTTTGGTACATTAGTGTATTTTATTTAGGTAGATTATTGGCGCCACTATTTCTGATGTATGTGATAATTATGTTCCTACTGTTAATTTCTAAGCTATTATTACTTTTTATAAAAAAAAATTACATTCTAGGAATGAAAAATAATCGTCACTCGTTTTCTTTTTCGGGATTAGTACCGACTTCTGCATAATTGTTCCTGATACCATAATTTTTGGTTACCAATTTTTCTTTCCTTGCCAGTGACCTGGCCTGGTTCTCAAGGACTGACCAGCCCACAATGCTTTAATTTCTTACTAATTTTGTCTCTAACATTGGCAACGCAGTGTTTTACGATTGTATTTTTTTTTTTCTTTTCTCTCGCTGTCCTGCAATCTGTAACAGGAAGCCGGGGAAGCGCGCGCTATTTGATTTGACCAATGAGCGCACGCGTTGCTAAAGTTGGCCGCCAGAAACGACCTTGACGAGGCCCCGCCCCTTATTACCTTAACTAGCTTCTGCCCGCGACTTCGTTCACGTGAAAGTCGTAAGATACCACAATATACTATAATAACAGCCACATTTTTATAAAACATCCCTGTATACCTACTACATTTGTAGTTTTATTCTCAGCAGTCAAAATATGCAGAGTCAGGAATGGTGACTCGGGAGCAAGCGACGTACAGTTGTCCGTGTGAAAAGCAGCTTGTCCTGAGGTTGACACCCGCAGCTTTCAACCTTCGGTGTCGGATCCTGTGACTTGTTGATCGCAAAGCATACGTTCCCAGAGAACTGCATGCGCTTGAACTGATAATTTTGGGGAATTAGTGGTATACGCGCTATAAACACTGTCTTACCATCGCCATAACCTGTTAGAATTTTCTCTGCAAAGACGTGACTTTGAGCCGGGTTCCGTTACACAGATGTACAACCGGAAGACCACTTGCCATTTACGAATTGAGAAATTCTACGGGGTAATGTGCGGCATCATCTTCATCCACATCAGTATTAATGGAGGTGTATATCACTTTACTCAATTTGTGAGAGAATACTGTGGTTGATCGCTGCAGCTTGATCATTTTCGGAGTTAAAATGGAAACACGCCCAAGAATTCTCTTGGTACGGTATTTGACTGATGTCCCCGTATACCAGATGAATAAGTTCTTCTTAAGTGGGATCTACTTTACCAAGAGTCTCTGGTAGAGTGCCTCGAACAACTTTTAGAAGAACATCGGAGAATTCTTGAGCATTTGAATTCCCGCCAAGCCGAGCTCGTATGATGATGGTCAAGCGCAGTCTATGAACTCTCGACCGTAGAGTCGACCTTTTCAACGAAGTATTCACTTTGTCAGTCAGGACTGTAATACCACCCATCATGTCTTGGTTCCTGCGGATGTCCTGCAGGGTTCTGTTTACAGCTTCCACTGCTTTCCTTTTTGCCATAATGCATTCATCCCATACGATGAAGCGCAATCCCTAAGCACACATCCCTTGTTACTGTTGCGTGACACCCCACAAACAGGCGTTTCGTTGCTCTTTAAATTGATGGGAATCTTAAACATGGCGTGCGCTGTTTTGTCACCAGAAAGCAGTGTGGCAACGATTCCAGAAGATCCACACACTGATTTTAAAATCGCTAGGACAAATCTGCTGTCAAAATCTGTAAAATTCCTTTTATTCCTATAGTCTTCAGCTCTAAAATGATCAGAACACAACCTTGAATGTTTTGTGACTGTAAAGTACTTGTAACGTAGCAGTTTCCCATAGCTTACGAAGTTTTTCTTTTCAATCAACTTCAAAAAAAGGAGTTTTCTCAATTCGACCGTATATATATTTTTTTTTATGTGTGTTCGCGGATAAATTCGTCGTTTTTGAACCGATTTTGATGATTATTTTTTTGTTGGAAAAGAAATATTTCAAAAGTAGTACCATGATAAGAAAACCAGGATCTGATGATGGCATCCCAGAGAAATAGAGGGAACTCTTCAAATATTATAGGCAAACCTATAGCAATTTGGGTATTTTTTATAGTAACTCGTGCAGTTGCTCTTGGAAAGCACTATTTGGTTAAGTGGAACTGATGATGATGACCACAAATAGCCACCGGAACTACTAAATAATAAGTATTTCACGGGTTGCGATTCGATTACTTTAATAGGTTGCAATGCAATTTATGCTCGTCACAATGCATATGGAGAAGTGGAGTTGATGGTGAAGTACCAGGAGAACTTTCAATGATGAACGTCCCTGCATCGGGAAAAGCAATATTTTGTAAAAAGTGATGAGCAGTTGGCATTAAGCTAATGTAACTTAGACAAATTACAAATTGACCCACTAAAAAGCGAGAAATAAAAACTTTTAAAAAAAAAAAACAATCGACTCGTATTACAAAATGTAAAAAATAGAAAAACAAAAATAAACCGTAGTTGGGAATCGATCTTACAACTCCATGTTTACAAAGCAATCGTCCAACCGCTGAGTTAATTGCTTCGTTGAAATTTACCTAAAATAGCCGTTCCTATATATTTCATGATTGACTGCTTAGTTCCATAAAGGTATAGTGTGATAATAATCATTTAAAAAGTTAAATCAAAAACCATCTACAGTATCCTAATCTTTTGGCACGTTTTTTTCCAAAAATACGAACATAATATAATATTGCTCATCCCCCATAGTAAATAGCGTGATCGTTTATACCCTACAATTTGACCAGACATATAGGGAATACCTATGCAAAATTTTAACATAATCTATCCGGTAGAATTTGCGTCACCTTAGAACATACAAATACGATATAATGTAATATTGCTCATCCCCATAGAAAATAGCGTGATAGTCTATACCCTACAGTTGAAACAGACAAACATTTTGAAAACTAAATTTTCTGCATAAGAATCGATCCCAGACCTCGTAGCAATAACTTTCTTTCAAAATATTCAATGTACAATTTTAACTTCGCTACGATTTTATTACATGTATGGATACATAATCAAAAAAAAAAAAATAGTAGTACAAAATGTGAAAAAAAAAGAAAAACCGCAGTTGGGAATCGAACTTACAACCCCATGTTTGCAAAGCAACCGTCCAACCGCTGAGTTAATTGCTTCGTTGAACCTTCCCTAAAATAGCCATTCCTATATATTTCACGATTGACTGCTTAGTTCCATAAAGGTATAGCGTGATGATAATAATTTAAAAAGTTAAATCGACAATCATCTGCAATATCCTAATATTTCGGCGCGTTTTTTTCCAAAAATACGAACATAATATAATATTGCTCGTCCCCCATAGTAAATAGCTTGATAGTTTATACCCTATAGTTTGACCAGACTTATAGGGAATACCTATGTAAAATTTTAACAGAATCTATCCGGTAGAATTTGCGTCATGCTGGAACATACAAATACGACATAATGTAATATTGCTCGTCCCCCATAGTAAATAGCGTGATAGTTTATACCCTATAGTTTGACCAGACACACAGGGAATATCTGTGTAAAATTTTATCAGAATCTGTCCGGTAGAATTTGCGCCATGCTGGAACATACATACAGACAAACAGACAAACAGACAAAAATTCTAAAAAATATATTTTCGGCATTAGAATCGATCCCCGACCTCGTAGCAATTACTTTTTTTCAAAAATATTCAATGTACAGTTTTGACATCGCTACGATTTTATTATATGTATAGAAGTTGTTTATTACCAAGGTGAGATGTCAGATGTTACACATCATATTATTATGTTGTAAGGCTCGATCGTTGTTTCAACTGCCCCACAACCACAACTGGCTACAACCAATCTCATTGACTGGCTAGCTTATCTCAGCCAGCATTTCTCAAACTTGTAACTCTTGTGAAGAGAATACGTAGAACTATCATTTTCAAAACATATCGACGTAAGGATATTGCCTTAATATAATAATCACGATCAAGTTACAAGAGTCAACTAAGGCCAATGGGTTACAGCGTGCGTGGGCGCAAGCTAACAACCTGTCACTATCCCCCCAGCTTACCATTAGTAAATGCAATGGAATAATAATTTCAATCCGATATTTGTCCCAAACTTAATTACTTCAATGTATTTGTTTGATTTGTATTTATTATCAGCATAATTTTAATAAGACACGGGCTATCCTTAATATTATAAATGCGAAAGTAAGTTTGTTTGTTACGCCTTCACGCTAAAACGGCTGAACAGATTTGGATGAAATTTGGCACATTTATAGATGATGCCCTGGAAAAGAACATAGGATACTTTTTTTTCCCACGGGATCGAGACTTATGCGGGTGAAACCGCGGGGCGTAGCTAGTTTTTTATGATGAAACTAGCTGCGCCCCGCATTTTCACCCGCATAAGTCTCGATCCCATGGGAATATTGGATTAAGTAGTATCCTATGTCCTAACTCAGGTCATGGTCTACCCATGTGCCAAATTTCATCCAAATCCGTTCAGCCGTTTTAGCGTGAAAGCGTAACAAACAAATAAACCAACTCACTTCCGAATTTATAATATTAGGATTATATTAATTTACCAATGACACAATAATAATAGTGATAATGATATTTATAAAGATTTTTTTTGTTTATAACACTCGTACATTAATGAAACAATGAAATTCTGACAACCATTTGTTAATTCTCTAGTGATTGAAAGTCCAAACTGGCAATTTAAAGATACTAATGAAATTTGGCCCGGCCTAACCCGCTAGGTTCCATGGATCTTGGGAAACAAAATACAAAACAATCATCAGTAGTAAAGGAACAAATTAAATATAGGATAGCACTGGTTTTCAACTGTTCAGTTCTTACCCAAACTTTTGACAAAAAAAAACACTACAAAGCGAAAAATAACTTTGATTTCGGAAGTCGGTGTCTTTGGTTTTGACTTTTTATTTTTTGCCACCGACTTCCGAAATTAAAGTTATTTTTCACTTCCCAAAAATACACCACGTATTTTTGGGTAGTCGGTTTTTTTCACTTTTTAGTTGTGGTACCTACCCCACACAAATTCGAATACCACTACCTGCTATGTAAATAACAGTAACAGGAACTTATTACATCATCCATATAGACTAAGTGGGAAAAAAACCGATTAATATTATTGATGCTAACTCAAAAAGTGCCCAAGCAAAGTTAATAAAATTTATATAGAACTACATCTGAAGTATGACCTACCAACTAAAAAAGGATTATCAAAATCAATTCATAATTGGCGGAGTAATCAAATTCAAATTCAAAAGTCTTTTATTCAAACTAGGCTGAAAATCAGCACTTTGCGAACGACAAAATTACATAAGACAGTCCCCCAAAACGCCCACCCTTCGCCACTTCCTAGTGCTTTAGCTGGGAAAAAGAAGTAGCGCAACAAACTCCCCAGCAGCACAGCTGTCTGTTCAAGTTAGAAAAAAAAATTCTATACAATAGTATGCAAAATAATTTACATTACACAACACAAAACATAATTTCTTAATCGGATATCAAACATTAAAAAAAAAACATGCAGTCGAATTGAGAACCTCCTCTTTTTTTAATTCGGTTAAAAATACGAGTATACCCTAAGTGATTCAAATTATGTTCAAAACTAAACACACCTTTTCAGTAGCTACGAACAGAAAATGGCTTTCTCATAAAATTCGTGACAATGTATGAATTATTGTATTTAACTCTAATATGCCATGAAACGTAAAGTGGGTTATCTAATCTTTTTTCGTGTGGGTAGTGACTAACCTGGTATCAAAGTTTTCATGCCGCCCATGGGCCTCTGACTTAGCTTCACATGCCGTCGAGATATATCTCTCATGCCGGTTTCCTTCACCGATTTTGAAGCAAGTGAAAATTATACAATACGCACATGAATCCGAAAAGTCAGAGGTGCGTGCCTTGGTATCGAACTCGTGACCTATGACTTGGCACTCTGACGGTCACACCACTAAGCTATCACTGCTATAGTGGGTATTTAATGAAAAATAGTCAACCTTCAAATAGTTGACTAAAGCGATCCCTTGGTGCGCGTTCCACACATAACTCGAATTCTCTTGTTGTATTTTTTGTTCAGTACTAACCACTCAAAATAACATAATGCGCGTAAGGCCATTACCGAATCACGGGCAAAGTACACTGCGGACCACTGAATATTGGTCATTTTATTACCACATTTTTTCTATGTTTTTGGACAAAATTTCAGTGACATAGAATTTTGATGAGCACTTTATTTTGCCGTGTTGTTATTAATACGGAAGAAAAAGTAAACTAGTTGATTAATAATCGCTCTATTATGCGCTATATTGAAAATATTTTTTGGGTAACTACGCTATCGGGAAAATTTAAAAAAAAAACTGTTTATTTACTTACACTGTTGCCATTGTTGCCACTTACTGTTTAATTTAATTGAATGATATACAATGAAAATGCAATTATTATTATACATTATTTAATTAAATTATTATTATATGTCAATTATTACTAACACTAGTTTGTAAGCTCGCAATTGTACTAACAAATATAGATGTAATCGCACGTAGATGAATCTCAATTAAATGATTATTTATTTTTATTTAAAGCTTCGTGATCATTCCCAAACACTAAGTTTCAATGCACCGCACAACAAGACGTTACACAAACAGTCGGTATAGAATAATCAGCCAATAATGTTCCCACTGCTGGGACACAGGCCTCCTCTCTGTGAGAGGGAGTGGGCCGTAATCCACCACGCGGGCCCAGTACGGATTGGTAGATGTCACATGTCTTCGAAGTTTTAGTTCTAGGACATGCCGTTTTTCTCACTATGTTTTCCGTCACCGTTTTGAGAACAGTGGTGATGAAATAATTTACACAAAGTAAAGAAGCGCCTGTCGGGGTTCTACAACTCGTAAGTCGCGGCCGTTACCACTAGGCCACCACTGCTCAACAGTCGGTATATAAAATCAGAATATAAATATGGACTGCCTCGTTGGTCTAGTGGTCGCAAGCACTACTGCTGAGCATGAGGTCCTGGGTTCGATTCCCGGGTCGGGCAAAGTGTTATTGGGATTTTCTATCTGAAATTTCTCAGTAGCAGCTCGGAGTCCGGATTTGTGCCCGATGGGACTTAAACATTACTGACAAAATGTGGGTGTACCTGCTACAGGGACACCTCTACCCAACCCTTCGAGGAAACAAGGCGTGATGTTGTGTTATGTTATCACACTACATATATCACACTAATATTATAAAGGCGGAAGTTTATGAGTGTGTGTGTGTATGTTTGTCTCTTCTTCACGCTCAAACGGCTGAACGGATTTAGATGAAATTTGGTACACAGATAGTTTATAACCTGGATTAACACATATAATACTTTATATCCCGATATTCCCACGGGATCGAGACTTCTGCGGGTGAAACCGCGGGATGCAGCTAGTGTAATATAAATACCCAAATTCTACAAAATTTTTAGGACCGCCAGTGTACTCCAACCAAGCTCGTTCATTTAATGTTCGCTATTTATATTAGGCCGAATGATGACTTGCTTATTGCCCTGCGTCAAGGCAACCCGGTATTTTCACTAAAGCATTCGAAAATTATATTGGACGACAACCATTATAGAAAGTGAGGTAAAAAGTTGATGGCAACAGACCATTTAAGTGATTTATTTTATGATGTTTTCTTTTGTATTTTTTTGACGTTCACATCTGTTTGGAGTTATTTGCTTGTCCGATCTGATGTATTCTAGTTTTATTCTTAAGTTTGAAGACTTACTAGAAACTTGGTGCAGTTAAGAACTGAGTAGGTAAAGTTTAATTAATAAAATCTGACAATCTTTTCACGAAAAATCAATTTACCTAGCCTTTTCCCAACTATGTTGGGGTCAGCTTCCAGTCTAACCGGATGCAGCTGAATACCTGTATTTTACATGGAGTGACTGCCTATCTGAATTCTATAACCCAGTAACTGGGTAATACAACCCCTACCCCTACCCCTTACCCTTTGGTAAGACTGGTGGTCAGATTTTCGGGCTGCTGACGACCTGTCACAACTGTCAAATATTCACGAATAACAGCCGGGACTAACGGGTTAACGTCCTTTCCGAAGCACGGCGGAGTCTCGGTATGTAAAGATGGTCACCAATCCACGGACCAAAACCGGCAAGCGCAGCTTAACTTGATGGATTGATCTGTACGGCTGTTTTTACTTGACCACAATCTATTCGCCATTTAACTTAATTAATCATAAAAGGACATTTTGCTCTCATACTGCTAACCCTAAATTATAACGACACAGAAGAATTACTAACAAATCAGGCACATTCACACCTACACTCACTCATACATATCTACACTCACACTTACACACCTACACCCACTCATACAACACACACCCGGCAATTAATTAGATACTACCTTTTCCATGTCAATAATGAATTTAAACCCCTTTACTTTCTTCCCCCCTTTTCTTATCCCCAAAATCAATTAGTCTAGTTTTTTTTTTTTTACATAAGTGCACATTACTAAATTGTATGTAAGTTTTATAACATCCATAATGGACGAATGGATGACCCCTGGAACACAGGTTTTTCCTAGCATGGGGTCATTGTTCAATATTTTGTATTAAGCTATTTCCACGTGTAATTAAGTTTCAACCTGTATCTGTGTACTTTTATGTCAAATAAACATATTATTATTATTGTATTATACTTCTATTACTAAAGTTTTTTTGTGCTTTTTAAACGCTGCACCAAAGAAAAAACTTACAACTTGTATAACTAAGGTATCGTCTCCTCATTATTCCCCAATCCCGTTACGCGTATCACTGGACCATTAATCATACACTTCGTGTACAAATAAGTGTACAATCACATGTCACACGGTCCATTTAATCCGGGCACGTGGACAGACGTCGATGTACCAGTTGATAGACGACGTAAGCCGATCAACGCGTGCAGGTTTGTTTGGTCGCAAGTGTACACGCGGGGAAAATTGTTTTGTATTATTATATTTATTTGTGAGATTTATGTTTGTTTGTTTATTTATTTTATTTAAACGAAATAATTATGTAAATAAAATGTTTTAGTAAATATATTAATCAGAGTAAGTTTTTAATTAAAAACTGTAATAATAAAGATAAGTTAACTGAAAAACTAGTTACGTCATCTAAAGGAAAATAAGCACGGAATTTTATTTATTTATTTAATTATTTATGTACATACAGTAAAAATACATAGAGAAACGACATAATTATAATTTAGAGTACAGAGGTACTGCTTATTTCTTAAGAAATTTCCTTCAGCAGACCTGCGAAAGGAGAAATGAGATAGAAATTAAGACAATTATGTGAGAACACGAAGAGAAAATATGAATATGCGAAGTCTTAAACTAAAATAGTAAAATATACCTACACATATAAACGTAATAAATTTACATATACTTAAATAAATACATAAAGCTTAAAACGCTATTTTTTAAATATTTCTGAATCCAATCTCTCTTAATTCACATAAAATCAATACCAAACCAACACAACGCAAAATTTCAAGTTAATAATTTTAAATTAATGACAGGCAACGTAACGCCAAAATACAAGCTTCTTAAAACCATCGACAAAACTGAGCACTCGTCTGTACATTACACAACAGGCCCACGTCACTAACCCACCGACACATCTTTGACATTTAGTTGACAGTCCGATACGACAGAACTGAGTGTTTTGACACAATCGTATGTTAATGAACAGCTCCGATCTAATTAAACCATTGTGTTAGAACTAAACTCATTACAGCGTATAATGAAACGGTACATCGTTTTTAATTAGAGGTATAGTAGAGATTTAGAGATGAATCCATTAATTTGGCCGCATGTGTATCTGGTTTTGTAATTGCAAACAGAATTTTACTTAATTAATGATTGATTCAAGGTTGAAATTAAGTATTTCAATGGTTTGTGAAGAATTGAAAGTTGCAGTAAAACTGTTTCGTTCAAGTTGCTGTAAGCAAATATGTTATCATCATGGAGAGATTATTGGCCCCTAAATTAGTATACCTACATTTATGTACACACGGCTACACATCAAGCTATACATTTCCAGTATAAGCTGACCTCGCATTGTACGGAAATCATATCCAATGCGAGAACAGCAGAAACTGGAAATGTATAGCTTGATATGTAGCCGTGGGTACCATCTGGGTAACACATATCTAAGCATTTTGAAAACAAAATCCCGTGCATACGACCTTTTTTAGAGTTCCGTACCTCAAAAGGAAAAACGGAACCCTTATAGGATCACTCGTGTGTCTGTCTGTCTGTCACAGCCAATTTGCTCCGAATCTAATGGACCGATTAAGTTAAAATTTGTTACACACATGTATTTTTGTGACCCAAACAGGAAAATGTAACGTAAATTAATTAATTTTCAATATAGGGGTCACTTTTGGGGGGCAAACAAGAATATTAAAAAAAGTTTTGCTAACAGTACCGTGTGACATATCAAATGATAGTAGGGCTTGTTACGAGGATCTTAAACGTATTTTTTACATAATTTTAAAATAAATACATACTTTTAAAAATATTTAAGAAATTCGATGAAAATTGACCATCATCTCCGAAACTACTGGACCAAAAATTTTGAAAACTACATAGTATGGCTCTTTACTCATAGATTACAGGAAAACCTATAAGAAGTCTATGGTCTTAAAATAACATGGTAAATCTCTCAAAATTGTTCATACAAACTTACATTTGCAGTTGGAATGTATGGGAAAACATGGATTTCAACTGCAATGTTAAGTTTGTTTTTGGGATAAATTCATCCCAACTACGGAACCCTTCATTGTGCGTAGTCCGTTTTTTTAGTAGGTAAGTGATACTTTAGCGCCCGAGCGCTACAAGCAAAAATAGTCCTTACAGTGTTCAGATATGCATTTATTCGATAATACCTTATCATTCTCTTGCCCATATCAATAATTTGTTTGTGGTCAGCACAACATACTTCTAAATTAATAGTCATTTCGATACAACTTTTCCTTTACCATACCTATGTCCAGTATTTCTATTTTCTTAATGCCCCTCGGGAATCATCGTATTTCCGAATACAAACGAATGCTAATTTCCATGTCCATCGATTATTAGATTTATCTTGTATAATAATTTGAATTCAGAACTAAGTATTTTTTTGTTGTTTTGTTTTGATTTTCGTGTGAACTATGTAGAGCTGTAAAACTATTTCCTATCTGTCGTACCTGCGACTTAAGCAGCTTTCCTCCCATTTTTTAAATAAATTACATTAGGTTAAAAGAGTATTGACAACTCTATATACTTCCAAGTCGATTGAGAGCGTCCGGTCTGCACCAAGTGCAAAGGGCAACTGATAGAAATCCGACGACTGACGAAACACGAGGTTTGCCGAGGGACATTAAGAACATATTTGTAATGTAATATGTACAAACGCCAGCACATCAAGCTACCCGAAACTGTCAAATTTTCCCAATCAACTTTGAACCTTAGACTTCAGAGATAAAGTTGAAAATCTATTAAATAAATTTGACAGATTGTAGTAGCTTGATGTGCTGGCGTCTGTACCTAAAATCATTAATTGAAACTCATTTATTTTCTGATGAATTTATCTAGACAGCTAAACAAAGACAAATAACTGATAATATTTTTCTAGTTGATATGATTACACTTTAGAGCAAAATAAATGACCCATGTCAAACTTATATTCTACTAGCTTTTGCCAGCGGTTTCGCCCACGTGTTATGTCAATTAAAAGTAGCTTATGTCCTTCCCCAGGGTTCAAAGTATTCCCGTACCAAATTTCATCTAAATCGGTTCAACCGTTTAGCCGTGAAAGCGTAACAAACAAACAAACAAACTCACATTCGCTTTTATAATATTAGGTTATCTAGTTAAACCAAAGAAACAAATAGATTGTATCAAATGAGTTTATAAATAAACATGTTTCTACCAAGTTTATGGTGGCCTAGTTAAAACCTTGGCTTAGAATAGGTAGGTAATGCAGTTCAATACATACATGTAATTTTCATTCGTCTTAACAAATGCATGCATAGATTTTCAATATAAAGCTATGATGTCGTGGTTGAATGTATTATTACAATTTATTTGAAATATTCAGTAGGTACTTATTTATAAACTAAGTAAGTAGGAAGGTACAGACGCCAGCACCACAAGCTACTACAATCTGTCAAATTTCTTTAATAGATTTTCAACTTTATTGCTAAAGTCTAAGGTTTAAAGTTGATTGGGAAAATTTGACAGTTTCGGGTAGCTTGATGTGCTGGCGTCTGTACATCTATTGGGTGATTTTTATTACCGTCTCTAAATTTTTACAGGGTGTTCTACCATGAATATAAACAACTTTCACTATGGGAGCAACTCTGAGATCACGAAAAAAAAAATCAGCTTTTTCATACATTTTGGTCAAGTAGGTAGGTAGGTATTGAACTTTTGATTAAACAACAGATTTTTTTTTTCGTGATTTCAGAGTTGCTCCCATAGTGAAAGTTGTTTATAGTCATGTGTAAAACATCCTGTAAAAATTTAGAGACGGTAAAAAAAATCATCCAGTGTACTAATATTATAAAGAGGAAAGATTTAAAAGAAAGAAAGAAAGAAAAAGTATTTATTGAGACTCGCACAGGAAATCACAAACTAAACTAAACACCTTCAATAAGAACATTAATAAAAATAATAAAAAAAAACAAAGTAAAATTAAAATAAAAGCAGAAGGTCCTGTACGAGGCCAAAAGGCTCCTATCTCAGCATTATGCTGCGGCATTTAAGAATAAATAAATGTCGCAGCGCTGGTATTTTTGTATGTAACGAATAAACTTAAAAACTACTAGACCGATTTGAAAAATTCTTTCAGCAATGAATAGCTGCATTATCAGCGAGTAACATAGGCTATATTTTATCCCCAAACTCCCACGAGAACGGAAACTACGCGGGTGAAACCGCGTGACGTCCGCTAGTTAATAATAAAATAATGCAAGTAAAACATGTTTATTTTATTTATTCTATTTTTTTCGATGCTCTTTTAGCAATTTGTCTCATGTCATTCGTTATTGATATTAAATCTATTCTATTTTTAAGTATGTATCTATTTTTTTAAGGTTCCGTAGTAAACAAGGAACCCTTATAGTTTCGTCATGTCCGTCTGTCTGTCTGTCTGTCTGTCCGCGATCTAGCTCCGGGACCCTTAGTACTAGAAAGCTGTAATTTGGCATAGGTATACATATTAATTACGCCAACAAAGTGGTAAAACAAAATTATGAAAAACATTTTTTTTTAGGGTACCTCTACTACACGTAAAGTGGTGATGTTTTTTTTAATTTTTTTTAACACATGGTGTGGGGTATCTTTGGAAAGGTCCTTCAAAAACATTGTGAGTTTATGAAAACTAAATATTAAGCTTTAAAGTGCTAATTTTTGTTAGAGTCAAGTGTCCCCCCCTTGCCAGCTAAATGGTTGGTTTGGGTGTGTGAAAAAAATCACAGCAGTAGTTTATATAATGAAATTAAAAGGAAAACTAACACAGCTAAGTTGGCTTTACAAGTTAATGAGTAATAATTGACCAACTTAACTTTGCAGTTGCAAAAACATGTTTTCCCATACATTTCGTATGGGAGAATATATTTTTCAACAACAAAGTTTAGTTTGTTTTTGGGATAAATTCATCCCAACTACGGAACCCTTCATTGTGCGTGGTCCGACACGCACTTGGCCTATTAATAAGCTTTAATAAATAGCTTAGCATTATGTAATAACTAATAGAAAATAGCCTATCGTATTTCTGCAGCAAAACCTGAATAAACTTTGCTAATAGGATGCAAACATTAATAAATCTTAATAAAAACAAATAATTTTATAACAAATATCACTTAGAAGGCAGTGTTGTAGTCATGTCAGTATTATAATTAGCATATTCATGTTTTAAATGATGAATTCATTCATTTAATACCTACAACATTAATTGCGCAGAACATCGGTGAGTATTTAACCACAATACCACAACATGAAACTTCTTGTTCACGATTTAAATATCATCTAAGCTTCTAAACTAATATATAAACATATATCTAAACTAATATTTTAAACAGAAAAAATTAGATTTTTTGTATGTTTGTTTGTTACGCTTTCACACTAAAACGGCTCAACGGATTTGGATGGAATTTGGCGTACAGGTAGATCATGACCTAGGTTAGGACATAGAATACTTTTATCCCGATATTCCCACGGGACCGAGACTTATGCGGATAAAACCGCGGGGTGTAGCTAGTCTCAGATAGATAAATTGTGAATAGATAATTATCGAATTTTTTTTAGGTGACAATCGTAGGAAACACTAACTTTAAGTAAAAAAAAATCTAAGTTAAAAATGATATTTATGAAAGCCTTCCTGTTAGAGAAAAATCAGGTTGCATAAAAGCCGCTTAATTTCCAATTTACTAAAAAAAACAGCAAATTAACCAAAATATAGTCGTGTAGTTTGAGTTAACCCAGAAAACCACCAAATGACAGATAATAAATCAAATCTATAGATAGCTTAATCGGAGTTAAAGTTCAGTTTACTTAATCAATACGCAATTTTACAAGCAATTACGACTAACTGCAAAAACGGCAAAAAATTGCCTAAAAAATTTGGCCCACCCTGAACTGTAAAACATGCGTAAAAATATTATTGCGCCACCCAGCTGTAACTGGCCACTTTACATTAATTCACCATCGTCAAAACTTTCACGATTTTTTAAATACCCAATCACAGAGCACTATTTGAAACAGTTTCGAACGTTCGAATCACTCCGAACTTCGATGTATCTCGACTGACAGCCGTAGAAAATAGACAATTAACAGGCCATGCGTATTACCTTAATGGATTTATGTACTTATTGATGGATCAATCTAAAGTCCACTCACGCGTTCTCTGGGCTTTAATTTATAGATACGGTTAGCTAAGAGGCTCTGCTTGCGGATTGAGAGGATACTGCTTTGTTTTGCCGACCGTTTTTGTTTCGTGTGGGGTGTTAGTGGCTTTTAGATTAGATGGGTTTTTGTTTAGAGTAATGTGAACTAATTAATGAAATTAATATATTACGTTGAAGTTTTCGGAGAATGGGAGAGGTCTAGAAATATTTTTTTTGGAAAGCAACTGGCAACATTAATATGACAAAATTTTACAACCGATGCTTTTCATAGTTCTAGCCGTGCAAAAATCAATATAATTATTATACATTACATTAGTTCGAGTCTCCACAGACCATACATTATGTGTAGCGATAATATGCATCCCCATTAAAGTGTTTATTTGCATAAATGTGGCACCTAATTACATGATGTCTCACCAATAATTAAATACTAAGCGGCATTCCTACACACCGTCGTCATGGGAAATGGAATTGCGTAGATCTAATTTGTTAATAATAGGTAACTATTACAAACCAAACTATAAAAAATGCTGTTTTAATCCCCAGATCTTACAAGTCTCTTTTTTTCTTGAGCATATTTTTCTTACATTTTTCTTACTCGACTTCCAATGGTTAGCAATAACACGATTAAAATATGCTATCAAAATCGAACCCATAAATAATCTTGCCAAAAAAAAAACGATTACTCTTTTAAGTTTATTAGAACACAATTAAATTGCAAAATCAAATCCCAGAAACAATGAAATTATAATTTCAAAATCTACAACTCATATTCGCACCAAAGGCGAAGGAGATAAGCGAGCAATTTAAAAGCTAAGTCGAGATAACATTACAGTACGGTGTGATAGCAGTCTAAGTACCCAGTCGTTCCCACGAAGGCAAATGGCCATAAATTATAAGGATCCAATAACAGTTACTATTAAATCAGATTCCGTATGCGGAACTGATTCATATTTTAATAATATCTGCACTTTGCACTCGGGGGGCTGTAGAGAGTTTAAATCAGAGCATTTAAATGTGGACAGATAATTTAAATGTTCTCTATCAAATGCAGGCCCAAACTTCAGCGCCTAATGTCAAAACACCACTTTGAAATTCGAACGGTCCCGCGACCGTTCGAATTCCAAAGTCACACGTCAACACGTGCGATTCCGCGACTTTGAAAATAAGTGACCTCATTGAGCTTAAAATATAACTTTCCAGAATGTGGTTGTGGTGTTTGTTATTTTAATATTACAAACGGAATATTGTTAAGAATGTGAGAAGAAAAGAATTAAAGTAAACGAGTTGTGGAGGTCAGATAGGTAGTCGCTCCATGTCCATGTTCAGCTGCATCCGGTTAGACTGGAAGCCGACCTCAACATTATTGGGAAAAGACTAGGCAGATAATGAGATGATATAAGAAGAAAATAATTGGACACAAAACTGAGAGATACCAGCAGCGTTGGTTCCTTTACAGAAATCCCAAGGGTTCTTGAGTGGAATGTCTTCTGCTTCAAAGAGTTTCGATGGTATTTAATCTAATTTAAGTCAGCCCAAAATTTAGCTAGTTGTTTGGTGTCATGGTCCATCAGTTTCTGTAATGTGCCGATAACAGGACACGCAGGATGCGATATTAATTGTCCCATCACCCGTGGGATGTCTTAATTTGATGTATACAGGGTGGCAGAGACTTCGACGTGAAAACTGTTACCATGAATTCAGTACATGATTCTGAACCCCCCTGCGTTGAAACTTTTCGTCTACTATTAAAAAAAATCTGCTGTTTCATAGAAAAGTGCAATACCTACGCGGTCACAATGTATGGAACAGCTGATTTTTTTTAAAATAACCGACGAAAAATTTGAATGCAGGGTGTTTCAGAATCATGTCCTAAATCTATGGTTTTTCGCGTCGATGTCCCTGCCACCCCATATAAAACGTTTTCTTCAACTTAGTTTTGCACCTATAGAAAACATAAACATTTAAGGGGGACGCGCTAAGATAGCCCACGAAATTCAAATGTTCTTACGTTTTTGCAATTTGCAAGACTGTGGTGCCGATTCCCTTGTTCACAAACTAAACTAAATTTAAGTTCAGTGCATCTTTTTCTTTCTATTTCATTTAGAAAAGGTCAGAAGATAAATTTTAGTTTAGTCCTGTCAAATTAATCAGCGCTTGACGTAAATTGATGTCATTTTAGTAGGCAAGTTTTTAATTACGTCTAAACTAGTATGGAGTAGCGACAGGCGCTGACTAATTTCACAGGACTAAACTAAAATTTATCTTCTGTCCTTTTCTTAATGAAATAGAAAGAAAAAGATGCACTGACCTTAAATTTAGTTTAGTTTGTGAACAAGGGAATCGGCACCAGTGTCTATGTTAACTAACGGCCGAACCCAATAACCTATTTTCAGTAAAAGATAGATCGCTATTGATGGTTGACAGTTTAATTATATCTGTCATTGAATGTCGTCCTACAATTCCGTAAGATTCCATTATTTCTATCTCCAGTATGACAAAACTGGTGATAAATAGGTTATTGGGTTTGCCCGTAAAACAACCGTAACAAATATAGCTTTACAGAATTATTTAAAATATTACAAAATTAACTTACTCTTTAAGTTAGAATTGGCCTCAAATGTCATGATTTCATGAAATAGTCATTCAATATGGTAATAATTATGAACTTAGAGAGTTGTATTGATGATTTTTTAAATTATAATTCTATGAATAAATCTTTTATACGGCTGCGAATCATATTTAGACATACAACCTGATACTGACCCGCAAATTGCAAAAAAACGTAAGAAAATTTAAATTTCGCGTCCTACCCTGACGCTGTCGCCTTAAGTTAAATTCGGTGTGCATAACTATGTCAAAACATTACACCTACTACAAATATTTCACTTAGCCTAATATCTAGTTACTTTCATTTCCTACTATAATACAACCTCTCGATTACCGACCAGTCTAACCTTTGGTCCGATCTAGATACTAGTTACATTTAACATATAAAAAATATGAGAAGTAACACTAATGCCTTGTCAGTTACTTTGATACGTATAGACTAGCTTTTAAAATTAGTTGGAGTTTGCGAAAGTTAGTTTCGTAAGAACGTTTATTTAAGTTTTTAATTGGTAATGGATTAGGGTATCGTTTGATTTGAATATTTACTTTATGAGTAGGTTTTTTACTGCTGGACATGTCGAAGCCATTTACAATCTTACTAATATTTATAATGTTATAAACGACTGCCTCTACCTGCCTATTATATATAATATAAGTACTACTGCTGAGCATGAGGTCTTGGATTCGATTCCCGGGTCGGGCAAAGTATTATTGGGTTTTTTTATCTGGAATTTTTTAGTGGCAGCCCGGAGTCTGGATTTGTGCCCGGTTGATGGCAATAGGCTCGCCCCCTTTTACATGGGACTTAAACATAACTGGCGAAATGTGGGTGTACTATAGGTACACCTCTGCTTAACCCTTCGGGGATTACAGGTGTGATGGATGGATGGATGGATGTTTGTTACTCTTTTACACAAAAACTACTTAACGGATTTGGATGAAATTTGGCACACAGATAGTTTATAAATTAGACCAACACATAGGATATTTTTATCCCGATATTCCTACGAGATCGAGAGTTACGTGGGTGAAACTGCGGGGCAGTGCTAGTTCAAAATAAACCAAAGATTAGAAGGCTTCAGGCTGAGTTTTGTTTGCAATACAAGGGGGAGATGACAACACGACAACAAATTAAACTTTGTATGTCTAATGACGTTCCCGGTCTGTATACATAAATTCAATCAAATATATCTAATAGGTAAGTCACTATAGCTAGTCAAAGTTTGGCAAAACCCATTGTACCTAGAACCTGGGTGACCGAGCTCTGCTCTGGTGAAAATAGAGAATACTTATTTAACAGTATAGGATAGTACCTACCTACTAATTCCATACTGCCATGATAGAGGATAGTATCTACTAATTACGTACTGCCATGATAGTAGGTACTTACTAATTCCATGCTGCCATGATCATTATTCTAATGTCAATAATGTCATGTCATTATATTCATTATCTTGTTCTTAACTTTGGGCGACCGAGCCCTGCTCGGGTGAAAATACGGAGAATACTAATTTTCCCAGATATGAGACCTAGCTAGATCGATTTTTCGCCCACGTAAACCCCTATATTGCAACTTTCATCGAAATCGTTAGAGCCGATTTCGAAAACGTGAGTAGGTACAAATATATAATATAGAAACAAATAAATATAATACATACAAATATTGCTCGTTTAATAGTACAGGACTTAGTTTTTTTTTTTTTAAATCCCTTTTTTAATTTCGATGTTAGGATTTATTTGATAATTGCAAAATACTCCTAGGCATTCTCAGTAGCAGCTCGGAGTCTGGATTTGTGCCCGGTTGATGGCAATAGGCTCGCCCCCTATTACATGGGACTTAAACATAACTGGCGAAATGTGGGTGTACCTGCTACAGGGACACCTCTGCCCTACCCTTCTGAGAAACAAGGTATGATGTTATGTTACTCTTAGGCATTGGTATTATAGGATTATATCCAAGATAACAGTGCTTGGAAACATGCTGGTCCTGCTCCATAGGACAATGTAGAATCAAGACAAAATCAAACTGGTTGCTAATTTAATTGTAAAATTTATTACTTTGTGTTTTATGACATTGATTTTACATTCTGTGATTAGTTCCTCACACACTGACTTATTAATTGTAAATTTTTAGGAAAATCGTCTACTTTTACAATGTTTGTAAATATGTGAGCACCATGTATCTATCACATATAATTCTTTTTACCTATTGTGGTATAGTAATTTTATTCTAGGTGCATCGTCTTCACATATAATAATGATTTAACAAATGTACGTACATATACAAACAATTTTAAAACAGTAACGGTGGAGTTTCTTGCCCATTCTTCTCCATACGAAAACTACCTTTTGGAAGGGGCGACTAGAATCAATTTTATTATTTTGTCATTTTTGACGTTCAAAAGTGCCATACATGGGCCTATTTGAAATAAATGATTTGACTTTGACTTTTATTGGCAGTGTTTTCATTTGTGGTCGTATTGACGTCTCCACTTTGACTTTGTATACAGGGTGGCATACGTCGACACGCAACCTGCTACAGTGAATTCAGTAAGATTCTGAACACTCTGCGTTGAAATTTTTCGTCGGTTATTTAAAAAAAATCGCTGTTCCATACATTTTGACCGCGTAGGTATTGCATTTTATATGAAACAGCATTTTTTTTTTTTATAACCCGCTGATTGTTTCTACGCTAGGTGGTCTAGAATCATGTGCTGAATTCATTTGCGCGTTGATGATGCCACCCTGTATATGTACTTACCGTTTATTTTGGCTGGCAATTTTGCTGGATATCCCGTCATATTTAGATCATTGGTGACAGCCTTAGTCTAGTGTAGTTAAAAAAATAAAAATAAGTATAGGTAACTCGGAAAAAAAAAATCTGCAATTAAACTCCGACAGCAATTTTTTTTTTGACGCAGCTATCACGCATTAATTTAAATAATTTTTTCTCATTTTCTCTTCGTTCATAAATTAATTAGATAATAATAATCAACGTCAAATTAACTAAGTGATAACTTGTATGCTCATTATATTAATTTAAATGTAAGGAACCCTGATTTATAAATGAAATTGCATTATTAACCTTTTATGACCTAATAGATGAGAGCAATTATTAAGTCGTTGTTATGAAATAAACACTAAGTATAGCAATAAAACTTAATTAAACAACAGTCATAATATTATGTCATAACTAGCGGACTTGGAACAAAATTTTGTTAAGGTATACACCGTTTGAAATAAGATTAGACATTTAAACAAACCTTTTTTACAGTCCGTTCAACCGATTTTGACTTCTATACCGTAGGCATAAGGATGGCATTAAAAGCAAAAAAAGTGGTTACAAACCAACAGTTTACTGCAGCTGCCATTTGTCATGCGACCAACGCAATAGAAGTCAAAATCGGTTGAACGGCCTCTAAAAACGGTTTAGGTAAAGGTCTAATCTTATTTCAAACGGAGTATAGATACATACTGTTTTGTTATACGTAAATACTGTAGCGCTTGAAGAGCACTAGCTGCAGAGCAATACTACGTGGGGGCGTAGAATAATAGATGATTTTAAATTATATTTATTTTATATTTGTCTTCTTATCTCAGAGAACCGTGCACTCTTCTACGTGGGTCATACACAAAACGGGTTATAAAAATATTCGAAATAAAAAGTCGTTGATTTTTTTTCAAATCAGTCTCATTTATTAGGTAATCTTATAAGTAATTAGAAATTAATAAAAAACCAGATCGTTATTCAGATTTCAGCAAGTTATTTAGCTTTAATTTTTTTTTACGTCCACAGAAAAGACCCTTTCCACAGAAGAGAGGTTAATCATTGACTAACCTAATAATAACTTGCTGAAATCTGAATAACGATCTGGTTTTTGATAAATTTCTAATTACTTGTAATATAATATAATCACTGTCATATTGACATTTAGTTGCCATTTAAACTCGTAATAATTAACTACAGTTATCCAGCCAATACTCTGGAAAATACAAACAAAAAAAATCTTATCAACAATCTTTTTCTTTGATAACATTAGTCATAAAATGTAATTTTTCAAGGGTTCAAATATTGAAAGTATACCAAATATTTTGATTATTTTTCATTCTAGCCTCTTATCTTGATCAATAAAACGTCAAACTAATGAAAAATGAACATAAAAATAAGCTTTCAAAAAATGTTTTCATCACTATCATCATTTTCAAAGAACGAAGGTCGTACTTTAGGTTTTTTAGGTGGTGTAACTGAGTCATCAGAACAGTTATTCTCACAGAGAATCCTCTTTCGCGGAGTACACAGTTGACTAGTCACATTGTTTAAAAGTTCTGGAGAAGGTGTTAACAACAATAGCGAAGGAGTTCTTGGTCCAGTGATAGTTGATACAGATGCAGTTCTATGAGAAGATGGCGAACTAGTTATAGAAATACTTAACGAAGGCCTTGAAGAGCCTACTGATGAATCTTCTACAGGATCTGAGACACATTCAATATGAATTTGTCCTATTTCAAAATGAGGACAACGAACGTGAGTGGCGCATGAAATACAGCTTAATCTCCTGGCGTGCAGTAAATTAGGTTCAGTAGCGTTCCATACAACTTGGTGGATTTGGAAGGTACCTTTAAACGAATGACATTTATTGGCATCCGCTATTCTCTGTATTTCAGGAACTTGAGTATCATCAACAGGAACAATTTCGATACCTTTACAATTGTTTTTCAAATAACTGACAAAACTATCAATATTTGTGATATCTCTTCCATGGGCAACAATATTGTCACACGTCCGTTTTACGCAGCCACCAACTCCATCAGGTGCCCCCTTACTGTGACCAGATTCACTAAAATGCCACACGATCCTCTTTGCATTCGAGATTTTACTCACATAATTTACAATTAAATGGAATATAGTCTTGGACCGATATTGCGTTGTAGGCCCATCGCTTAGAATATGTAATTCCTTCAAATGTGGCGATTCTTCTATGGCAGTAGCATCTAATTTTAGCTCTAGCTCTTCGCATGCTAAGTTTTTTCTGTTCACGACGGCGTATTTTCTTCTCTTCGTCAGTTAATTGGGTTCTAGACCAACTGGATCGAGGCATTGTCCCTGAAACAAAGCTAACCATGCTAAGCACCCCACATTTTGCAAAAAATAAATCAAGCTCCTTTTTCGGGTGCCGATACCAATGATGCAGTATTTAAATCATGCTATCTCAGCCTGCCCGTTTGTTTGACCAACATTGTAGCTTTATTTGCATAGAAAACTGTTAAAATGTTATTTTTTGTGGACATGCATCTTTCCCGTGGACATTTATGTTCACAGGAAAGATGTCCACAAGACAGATATTTTAAACTAAAATCAAAGCAGTAATTTTATTTTTAAGGTTAGAAAAACAACAAAAGAAACTTTGAAACTACTCCTCAAAAGGCATATCGGCGCAATATTTACTAAAATGTAAAATAATAACTTACTAAATTACAACCCAAGCAGGAAAGACGCACTGAGCTTTGACAAAAACACTTAATTTTATTTTAAAACTTCGTAAATTAGAAAATGGCACGTAGCTGTACCCGACAAGGACTCCAACAAATGGCGGCTATCCAGTGTTGTCAATTTAAAAAATATTCGATACATGGTGGCTTTAGTAGAAATTAAAATTTGGTTGATTTTTAGGTCCCCCAAAAAGACCTCAATCCGTATAACAGCATGTTTATTGGAAATAAAAAAAAATATCTTGTGCAATTATTAACAACTATCTAATAAAAATAATATTCATTACATATCACGTAAATGCGACAAAGATGTTTTGATAAATATGTTCAAAATAATTAATTACATCTATCCAATCACTCATACCCCGAATCTGACTTCCAGGAAAGCCAAGGCAACTCATGTGCAGGTGGGAGATCTTCAGCAGGTTGAACGAATGGGTTGGGTAGGGAAGCACTATCTTGCCACAGCTTTAGCCTTTCTGTAGACAGTTCGCCAGTGAGTGAGATACACTTTAAAAAGCTAGTACTTATCCAAGTTCCTAGTTTAAGTAACTACCTACAAAAAGATACCAGTTAATCCCATTATAAGGCTCCCACAGACAGACACGACGCGACAGCCCGACACAATTGTAGTAGAACCAGAATCACGTCCCACCGTCACGTCGCAGCTATCTGCGGGAGCATTCAATGATGAATCAAACAAAATACAATATACGTGGATATATTTAGTAACCTGTTCCGCTTAGCTATTTCTAAAGAGCCATAAAAAACCATAAAAGAAATCGACGTGTTTCACCTCTCAACGAGGCATCTTCAGGATAACGATTGACTTGTTGCGAACTCGAACACGGCATGTTGCCACACCGAGCGCTGAACGCAGAGCCAACAAACAAAAACAAAGCAAACATAAAGGTGGTCTGTTTAATACCTACCTTCACAAATAATATGTACTAGGTATGTTTGACGTTTGCTCTTATCATTATGCCCTTTAACTCAGTCTATTACAGGCTATTGCCGAAAATAGGCCTCTTACAAAGTTCCACAGTAACCCGGTTTTTCAAGATGGATGCCAAAGCTCACCTTTCATTTTGTACTTATGTCAATAGGGATGATGCCTGGGTAAAAAAAGTAATTATATTTAGTCCGTCAAACAGATAATAAAAAAATATTAGACACGTATTTTTTGCTTTATCAAATTAATAAAAAATTGCTTAGATAAAACGCATTGAAGTTCTGGGGGTCGCTACGTCACAAGTAAGTATAAAATATACACGACGTCAATATCGTCGTCGTAAATATACTCGTGACGTCATGGCACATTTTAACTCAATTTATCGCCGTAATCTGTTGATAACGTAAAAAAATAATAAATAACTGTACAATATTTTTTAATAATCTACCTGACAGATAAGAAAAAATCTGTGGCACTCCGAGACTGCCGACAGAAGTGAAAACTTGAACAATTTAAAAAAATACTTTCAAAACTTTTAAAGTAAAAATACTTGCATAGAACATTGATCCGTAACGTAATATAAATAGATTCGCGTTTACAAAAATGAGGTGTCGGTAACGGTGTCGCGAGTTCAATTTGTTTTTTCCCATCTCAAAAATGCTAAACGCGCCTAAACAAGTTTTCACTTCAAAAATTTTAGTCATCATCCTTATTTTCATCACTATTATTTTAACAATATAAATCATGATTATTGCATAGTTTACCATGTTACTAGTTAGATCCACTCTGGCTTCATCAAATACCGTGATATTACTGACAACTTACACTGTTTATTCTAAAGCATTAGAGTTTAGTTTTAGGCTACAAAAACAAAAGCCAACCGCGTTAATCCATAGACTAAATTCTCAACCCACAGGTCACATTTAAAAACTGAAGCATGTCATACCAATATTAAAACAAAAACTAAATCAAAAACTGCATACAAGCCATTCAGAATATTTAGCTCGCAGACATAACGCATTAACTAAACAAAAGTTTTAATATAATAAACTATGCAGACTGCACTATTGTTGAAAGACACGATAAATACTAAGATGTCTTATAACCCAATTAAAATGTAATGTTTAAGAAGACCTTTAGATGTCAACGCTCATAAAAGGTGACAGATTAGTCTCCAACTATGACTGTTGCGGATATAAAAATTTGCTTGTGTGTGGTTTAAGTTGAGGGATGAGGCAGGTTTTAAATCTATTGTGTATTTGGATTTTAAATATTTCGGCGGCTTTGAATAAGACAATTTTATGCTTATGAAGTCATTATAATTGGAACTTGATTCAATACTAGTTTATGAGCTGGGCTGATCACTTCCCAGTTCTAAGTGTATAGTCCGTTTCATCATCATCATCATTTCAGCCGAAAGACGTCCACTGCTGGACATAGGCCTCCCTCAAGCACCGTCACTTCGACCGATTCTGTGCTTTCCGCATCCAGCGGATTCCTGCGGCCTTCACAAGGTCATCGGTCCATCTTGTGGGAGGCCTTCCAACGCTACGTCTTCCGGTACGTGGTCGCCACTCCAGAACCTTTCGACCCCATCGGCCATCCGTTCTGCGAGCAATGTGCCCTGCTCATTGCCACTTAAGTTTGGCAATTCTTCGGGCTATGTCGTTTACATGTCATTGTAAAAAACCATAATTTTCGGGTTTCGTACCTCAAAAGGAAAAAACAGAACCCTTATATGATCACACATGTGTCTGGCTGTCTATCTGTCCGTCTGTCACAGCCAATTTACTCCGAATTTACTGGTACATATATGAATTTCTGTGACCCAAACACGGACGTGTAACGTAAATAAATGAATTTTGAATCTGGAGCTCACTTTTCGGGAGTAAACTGGAAACTTAATCAAAAAGTTTTACAAACTGTACCGTGTGACATATCAAATGAAAGAAAGGGCTTGTTGTGAGGATTTCAATATATTTTTTTATCATTTTAAAATAAATACTTTTGATATTGGGATTGGGATATTTAAGAACATTTATGAAAATTGACCATTATCTCCGAAACTACTGAGCATTTTTCTTTTTTAATACACAAAATAGTGTAGTATACTTATAGATTACAGGTAAACCTATAAGAAGTCTATGGTCTTAAAATAACATGGTAAATCTCCCAATATTGTGCGTACAAACTTACATTTGCAGTTGAAATGTATGGAAGAACATGTTTTTTGGGATAAGTTCGTCTCAACTACGGAACCCTTCATTGTGCGTGGTTCGACATGCTCTTGGCCGGTATTTTATTTCTTTTACCAACACAGGTCAAAACTGTTTCTTTTCCCGACTTTAGTAAAATTAACAATCTCAGTGAATTTCATATATTATGTGCTTATTTACATAATGTTTCTTATCTTCTTCTCTTGTTTATCCAACTTTGTTTTAAAGGGTGATCACCTGTTCACTAACCAATCACGCTTATTCGCGTTGTGATCGCCACCCGCTCTCGCCTAAGCCTTACCTTAAAACAACGTAGTATGGACTTATTAACTAATCGCTCAACATAATAGGGACGAACACAATCAGCTGGTAATCTGGAAAATAATTTATCTATCACATATTAAATTATCTATCGTTGCTTCATTTTTAATTCTTTTTACCTATTGTGGTATAGTAATTTTATTCTAGGTGCATCGTCTTCACATATAATTATTATTTAACAAATGTACGTACATTTACAAACAATTGTAAAACTTTTTAAAAGAGTAACGGTGGAGTTTCTTGCCCATTCTTCTCCATACGAAAACTACCTTTTGGAAGGGGCGACTAGAATCAATTTTATTATTTTGTAATTTTTGACGTTCAAAAGTGCCATACATGGGCCTATTTGAAATAAATGATTTGACTTGACTTTGAATATCCTGCTCGTCGCGCCATAGAGACAAAATATTTTTCCTAGTTTCCAGGTGTAGTGATTTTTTAATGAAAATCTTGGAATTGTAAAGCTCATTACATTCTATTGACACCATCCTACTAGTATTTATTATAAAGGCGAAAGTTTGTGAGTGTGTGTGTGTGTATATGTTTGTCTCTTCTTCACGCTCAAATGGCTGAACAGATTTGGATGAAATTTGGTACACAGATAGTTTATAACCTGGATTAATACATAGGATACTTTTTATCCCGATATTTCCACGGGATCGAGACTTCTGCGGGTGAAACCGCGGGGCGCAGCTAGTTATTCATATTTTACATTGGGTATATAAGATTAAAGTCACAAATCCAATTATGAACATAAACTTAACCCTGAACAATGCAATCTAATTCCACTAAATCCGCTTTCATTCCTTGTTCTAGCTCTAAAAGCTTAAATATCAATACAAATTTCACTTTCATTGCCTTCATAACTCGACTTATCACTGAACTTTAGCTTCACTGTTAAGGCGAAAGTGTCAGGGTAGCCCGAGAAATTCAAATTTTCTTACGTTTTTTGCAATTTGCAGATCTGTATGTTGATCTATATATGATTTCGCGGCCGTATCAAATATTTATTTATAGAATAATAATCATAAAAATCATCAATACAACTCTCTAAGTTCATATTATTATTATCTGTACGTGAGGATTTATAATTGGCTCTCTGGTGACTATGGTCTCTTTTTTGTCTGTTTTTATTAGCTGTAAGTCTTCCATGTACTAAATAAATACTACCCTATTGTATGACTATTTCATTAAATCATTTGAGGCTAATTCTAACTGAGTTGATTCTAATGATTATAATTCTGTAAAGCTATACATATTTGTCACGGTCGCGAATCATATTTTAATTTTAAAAGAGTGACGGTAGAGTTTCTTGCCCATTCTTCTGCATACGAAAACTATCTTTTGGAAGGGGCGACTAGAATCAATTTTATTATTTTGTAAATTTTGACGTTCAAAAGTGCCATACATGGGCCTATTTGAAATAAATGATTTGACTTTGACTTTGAATCAACATACCTACAACCAGACACTGACCTGCAAATTGCAAAAAACGTAAGAAATATGAATATCGCGGGCGGCCTCAGCGCATTCCCCTTAAAATAAACAAAACCACAGACAATCTAAACCTTATGTCAAAGTGACATAATTTCTTCGCTCACTTAAGAACATTATGTTCTTAATTACTTCCCAGTGTGTGATGGCCTTGCTTCCTGCTCATCAGTGATTCAAGGCCGAGTGTACACAAAAGGAGCTTAGTTCTCCGCGTAATGTTGATGATTATCATCAGGCTTACGAATCAGTTCATTGACTATAGGCTTGTGTTCAAGGTGTGGGAAGATTTGTGTTGTATTGTTAAGTGTGACATTATTTATATTGTGTTTTATTATAATAATGCATCATTTAATGCTTTTGACGCTATAATAGGCTCGATTGATGGTAAATTCGATCAGAATAGGCCTGTGTCCAAAAAGGTTATTTTTGACGTCTTGTAGATTATTAAAAAAAAACACATATTTTTATTTTTTTTGAAGTAATCAAAAGATTACGGCTATACATTGAGTTAAAATTTCGCATAACGTTTTAGGGGTATGAGGAATAGGGTGTAAAGTTTACTCATCCACCATAGAAAAGGGAGGATCCTCCGACCAGACGGGTGTTGTGTCTGGCGGGCAACTGCCCGCAGTTTGAAGTTGAAATCTTGTATGTATGTCGATCGCTTGGTAAACTCTAACTACGCGATGCAGGATTTGTGTGACGTCATGTCTTTGATGCATAGTTCATATGTGGCGGTGTAACCGCTACAACGTCACGCCTTGCTAGATTTAATTCTGAGATGTGACGTAGGGAGCCCTCACTCCTCAACTTTAATGCGTGTTTTCAAAGTTATTTTTGATTAATAAATATGATAAAGCAAAAAATACGTGTCTAATATTTTTTTTATTATCTGAAAGACAGACTAAATAGAATTTCTTTTTTTTTACGTAAGCAACTACCGTATTGGTAATATAGGTACAGAATGAGTTTTTGAGATGAAATTAAAACCAAAATAAGAAAGAGAGAAAGTATTGAAAATAGTATAGAGCTCGATTTTTTTGTTTTCTCAAAAAATATAATATTTTAGCGAGAATTAAATTCAGATCATTTTGATAAGAATATCACACTGCATTAATGCAAAGATAATGTTTAGTTCGGTGAGCAATGTGCCCTGCCCATTGCCACTTAAGTTTGGCAATTCTTCAGTCTATGTCGGTTACCTTAGTTCTCCTGCGGATCTCTTCATTTCTGATCCGATCTCGTAGGGAAACTTCAAGCATAGCCCTCTCCATTGCCCTTTGAGTGACTTCACTAGATATCGATAGATATTCGCAGAACCGGTCGAAGTGACGGTGCTTGACCTATGTCCAGCAGTGGACATCTTTCGGCTGAAATAATGATAATGATGAATTTTTAGTTCAAACTCAAAATTCATCGTAGCATCCGTGATAAACAATACAAAGTTTCAATTAATCTTAAACAATCAAAACACAAAACCCATATGCAAAACAATACCAATCAACACACGAAAACAATAATAAATATTAAACAAAAGATTTATTTCAATAACGCGAAATAGGCGTGAAAAACAATTATAATCGAATAAGCGATGGTTGCTAGAGGGTGCTAAATAATTTGCGCCGGCGCCGCTCACCGCAGTTCATTAGCTGACAGATAATTTTAATCTTCGATTAAAGCCCGGCTATCTGTCAGATAGTAACTGAGAATAATGAGCGCAAATACTTTATGGATCAACGTTAATTAGGATGAGATTGAATTTAAATATGAGTGTGGATATAGCTACACTGTAATAAATCTTACTTTAAAAATAATCAATTGATCGCTGGACTTCAATAAGTAAGGACTATACCTCTAAGGAATGCCAGCAGGATACAAAAGCTTGCATTTAAACAATGTTAGTAATAATAGTATGATTTGTACTGAAACGTACAGTCACCGGGGTAATTAATCGTAGTGATTATTCATATTTTTTTTTAAACACCCCAATAAAAAATACAATAGATGTGGATATATTTAGTAACCAGTTCCGCTTAGCTATTTCTAAAGAGCCATAAAAACTCCTGAAAGAAATCGACACATGGTTCACCTCTCAACGAGGCATCCTCAGGATGACGATGGACTTGTTGCGACCCCGAGCGCTCGGTGTGACAACACGCCATGTTCGAGTTTTTATGGCTATTTAGAAATAGCTAAGCGGAACAGGTTACTAAATATATCCACGTCTATTGTATTTTATAATGGATTTCCGCCAGGTCACACCTGAATGAATAAACTAACACCCCAATACTATGTACAAGAGCTCACTAGGTTTAACAAACTTTGAACCAAGTATCTCATATCTTTTAAAGTGAAAAAAAATTACAATGAGCACTGGATGCAGAGTTCTCTGCGTCGAGCGCTCGGTGTGGCAACACGCCGTGTTCGGGTTTGCGACCTGTCAATTGTCATCCTGCGGATGCCTCGATGAGAGGTAAAACACGTGTTGATTTCTTACAGGGATTTTTATGGCTCTTTAGGAATACTTAAGCGGAACAGGTTACTAAATATATCTACGTCTATTGTATTTCATAATGGATTTCTGCAAGGTCACGCCTGAATCAACTAACAATTTTAAAGTGAATTTTAGATTTCCATTCGAGGAAGAATTTGACAGCTGGGGTAGACACACAGCGGAATTAAGTATGTAAGATCAAAAAGTAACTTTTTTCACCCAATATCTCACCAAACTCATTACCTTTACCAACTCAGTCAAGTGCTAGGTCGTCGACTTCAAACAATAACTCTCATTAGTACCCCACTCGCACTTGCTAATTATAACGACACGTCCACACGTGTCCAGTGCCGCCTTGTCACCTGCTTGACCCTAACTGTGTCACCTGTGTTATTTTCTAATTAAGATTTTTACATCAACCAGCATCTGTGAATCGCGTGTCTGTGTCTCTGTATGGAGACATTTTGTAATTGTCCTATTTTTAGAGTGCACTTTTCGCTTTTTGGTAAACTCCTAGCGTAAATATTTTATGAAGAAAATTACACAAAAGATCTTGGATGTTTTATTGAAGTAATTATAATAAAGTCTCTTTAATGACGTCACTTTTTATAAATATACCTACATCTTGTCAGTCAATGAGAGTTCCTATACTCCATAGGTTTAGGTAGTTAAATAAAGGTAAATAAACCGTAAAATGGGTTTTTATAGATGACACTTTCTTGTTTAACAATACGATAAAACCAAATTAAATTTATTTTAGATTTTTATAAATAGTAGTAATAGTTTCGTCTTTTATTAATGTATGTTAAACTTTATTATTTATTCTTAAACTACTCTTCGTAGATGTAACTGCTTGAGCACAATTTTTTTGTAAGATTTAAATTATAATATAATGTTTTGTAATCTGTCTATTGTAAAGAGCCCAAACTCTAAACGCCAATGAATTATAACGTTGCTAAATTGAAGAGATTACAACTGTGACGTAGCATGACAACTGAAGTGACAGGTATTACGTTTAGTCGGTTACTTGACAGCTATCTCGTCACGTGGTTTTTTTTTCCTTACCTTTATTTAATTACCTAAACCTATGGAGTATAGTAACGTTGCAAGCGATTTTTACCCTCTCATAGCTCATTTATACTTCGATAAAGAAAACAATACTTTCAGTAACATTTTAGTACTAAATAGTAGAAAGTATAATGCAAACGAGATTAGAAAATGTTAGTCCCGTACAAAATTGACAACAAAACCGTCAGTGAAAACCGATTAATGTTCAAAAAACTTTAATAAGCTTGTAACTAAATACTTCAACTTTCCTGCCATAACTGGAGTAAGCACAGCTTAATATGACCTACCCACATTCTGTACAAGCTTTGTAATAGTTTGTAAAATATGCACTTATCGTGTCGGAGACCTGGGTTGTGTGTGTTGCTCTGACTGCGCAGACATAAAACTCACACAGGCTAAGAAATGAGCATATTTGTTCTTTAGTGTGTGTGCTCGAAGTAACGTCTTTATTTAAAGCTTTTGATATGAATTTATGATTCTCATTACAGGATCTCGTGGCTACGTAATAACAGCCGCACAGGTCGATCCACCAGGTTAAGCTACGCTTGCCGGGGTTGGTCCGTGGATGGGTGACCATCTTTACATACCGAGACTCCTCCGTGCCTCGGAAAGCACGTTAAGCCGTTGGTCCTGGCTATCATTCGTGGATCTTTGACAGTCGTTACGAGTCGTCAGAAGCCCGAAAGTCTGACACCAGTCTAACCAAGGGGTATCGTATTTCCCGGTTACTGGGTTGTGGAGGTCAGATAGGCAGTCGCTCCATGTAAAATACTGGTATTCAGCGGCATCCGGTTAGACTGAAAGTCGACCCCAACATAGTTGGGAAAAGGCTAGGCAGATTGATTGATTTTCATTACAATTTGCAGGCGATTTGGTCATCGCAGTTAAGTTCTTCCTAGCAAACAGAAGGACCTACTGCTCATTTTTAATAAAGATGAACACCGATTTGATTAAGCCATACTAATGCTCCTGTTAACTCCCAGTACCATAAGAAATTCGATGGCTAATTCCCTTTATTAAAAACGTTTAAAATTTAGTTACAATCTCACCTCAGCGACCATCAATATGAAAAACTTGTCGCAAATGTACTAAAATTAGAGGTATTTTTGACAAATTGAGATATAAAATATGGAAATTGCCCCTCCTTGTCTTAAAAATGTCTTCGTGACAAAAGTGTACCTATCGGATGGAGTATGACCTTTAAATCTCGCATACAAATCTGCACTGATGATGAATAGAAGTGTCAACAATATTCTTGGCCAGAAGCCACACGGTGAGACTTCAGATTATTATTATTCGATGAAATAATGTTTTATCATTATCCTAGACTCCATCCATATATACCCCGACAAATAAAAAAATCTTCAATATTTTAAGAGGTCAATACTTTTCATGCCGACGGTACACACCACGTTTTTAGGCGTTTTGACGACGTAATAACTTGTATTATTATTCGGGTTCAGTTGACTCGGTTCGAGCTGTCACTGACCCGACAAAACTGGACTAGAGATACACTTATGAAAACTTAACCTATGCCCTTCAAATGTCACAAAACACGTAATAACGCATAAACTTGTGCATGTATGTGTGACTTGTGATATGTAGGGAAATTGCCATAAGCCCTTAGGCCCTATAGATTTCTTGGCAAGTACCATTATGACTGGACCCAGGTACTGTTATAAACTTGCTCAAACGTGTGATCTGTCAATTCTGGGTATTAAGAAGGCTTTGGCAGATAGATTGAGAATCAATGTCGGGGGTATGTTATGTCAATGTCATGTCAAGTTTATTGAATAGCACGGATGTTGTTGGATGTTGATGGCGATGGTATAGGCCGCATTCCGAGTTACGTTAAAAGTGATAATGTCGCGAATCCAACCAAATTTAATAGTCACAAAATATAAGGGTTATTGAGTATTAATTGTGACTTTGGACTTTGGTCGGATTCGCGATATTATCACTTTTGGCGTAAGTCGGAATGCCGCCATAGTTGCATTGAAGAATTTGTATTTGTAATGTGAGGGGATAACATCATAGCGAGGTTTGGCGGCACCGAACAATAGGCATCATCATCTTTCCCGCTCTTAACCAAATTTATTTTGGGGTCGTCGCAGTGTTTTTTTCTTTCACTATGTTCAGCAGTCGTCTCCGAGTTCACTTTTTTCCTAGCCATGTCTATCAGACAATAAATTAGCATGTAGTTTTGTTTAAAAAAAGATAAACCATTAGTTATCTTAATATTTCTATCGAAGAGCCGAGGGCCCAAGAAAATTAAGCCAAATTGAGGTACAAAATAAAATTTTACTTCGTGAAAACATCACAAATACTGCCCTATTTGTCACAATAATACCAGACACACAGACAAACCCAACAAAATAAACACACACATTCAATAAATCTATGAAAATAGTACCAGGATAACATAAACATGCAGTAGTAATAAAGCTTTCTATGCACTAACATGGTATTAGAATTTATAGGGCGAACGGATGAGATAGAGGTATGGTCCTTACGAGGTAATGCGAGTGGCGTGTACTGTACCACCGATACGCTGTTGCGGTTTCTATGGACTACCCTTGGTGGTTGGTGGAAGATAAAAGTGTAGAGCGATTTAAAATAAAAGTAAAAAAATATAACATCATAACATCACGCCTTGTTTCCCCAAAGGGTTGGGCAAAGGTGTACATATAGTAGGTACACCCACATTTCGCCAGGGGGCGAGCCTATTGCCATCAACCGGGCACAAATCCAGACTCCGGGCTGCTACTAAGAAATTCCAGATAGAAAAACCCAATAACACTTTGCCCGACCCGGGAATCGAACCCAGGATCTCATGCTCAGCAGTAGCGCTTGCGACCACTAGACCAACGAGGCAGTTAGGCAACGAGGCAAAAAAATATGTATCACACTAATATTATAAAGGCGAAAGTATGTGAGTTTGTGTGTATGTTTGTCTCTTCTTCAAGCTCAAACGGCTGGACCAATTTGGATGAAATTTGACACACTGATAGTTTAGAACCTGGATTAACACATAGAATACTTTTTATCTCGATGTTTCTACGGGATTGAGACTTACGCGGGTGAAACCGCAGGGCGCAGCTAGTTGTATATATATATTTCCTTGTTGAATTGCGTTAAGCTCAATACCTATAGTTATCTTACGGTATCCTATTTGCAAAGCGAGATTTTTTTTATTTTAAAGAAAAGAAATAAAAATTGTTTATTCTGACGAATAAGACGATTTTATACATTTCCAGTAACTTATGCTGCGTGCTTATGAAGCGGTTACTCAATTTTCACTAACCCGTAAAAAACTTAACACAGCCCGCTGAAATTTATTTGAATGCACAAAATAAACACTGCTAAATGTACTCTTCTTTTTTCCGTGTGGTTAGCGCCAATGGGACACTGACTTGGCTTCACACGCTGTCGAGAAATATCTCTCAGGCGTGCCGGTTTACACAAGATGAAAAAAAAATGAAATTGTAATTTACTAACTTGACGCAATAAAATATTTTTATTATGACTCATGTTCATCTGCACAAACTTTATTTAAACATTCAAAGTCAAAAGAAATTTACCGCCTCGCTTCTTACTTAAACCACACAAAGCCTGATATTGGAAAATTGTCTAAATTATTAGCTGCCTTTGTAACGGCTCGCAGCGTGGGAAAACAGGCTAAGTTTTCACAGGAAATTATACTAACACAATACCGAAAGCTGTTGCGGTCACTTATTATGAAAATTCGCGTGAAATTTTTTAGTAGAAAGTAAATTACTTGGACTTGCTTGTAGATACATGGAAAGTCTGCTTGGTTGCTCAACGTTAGCAAGTCTAAACGGTTGATTTTATTTGTACCTGTTTGTTGAAGCGATACTGCAGAGGTAACTTTAAACAATTTTCCAGATAGTATTATTTTTAACTAAGAGATATCACTTTTTATTCATTTTAAATACTTCTCATGTCAGCGGGCAGTCTTTGGTTAAACCAGTGGTTCTCAAACTATGGGTCATCACGACCCATTGGTGGGTCGCGAGCGAATTGCTGGTGAGCCTTGAAAAATTGATTTTCAGCTATGATTAATATTACAACTAAATACCAAAATTAGTTAGACATATCAAACTCATTAAGATTATAAACTAGAATTCAACTTGAAACTAAAGCTATAAGGACAAAAAATTAAAAAAAAATACATTCTTCTCATTGAAATAGCAGTAAGTAATAGCACTCCTTGTATTTAATTAAATTTAAAAAAAAACGATTGTAATGGAATGCTTTTTTCTTACTTGAACAGTCCTTCATTCATATAGTTAAGTTTGTCACTTTTTTCGTTATGAAAGCCAAGAGATGATTCCCGTATTTGAAAGTTTTTGTTAGGTGGATCGCGGGTCTAGTCAACTTTGAGAACCACTGGGTTATACAATGCTCTCGTCCATATTTTAGTTTTCCACAACGAAACTTACATCAGCTGAAATTCTAAACTTTCTAAACTCATTCACATTACCCCTTATTATAGTTAACAATATCTACGTGAATTCCACTTCATCCAACTTTATGCCACCTCTCCATTCAATAACTCTGGACTAACAGCATTCCAATTCGTGTGTTCATATAAATTGGACCCTTTGTTCAGAGCTCACGGAATTTTCGTTAAAATACGGAAAGTGTTCGTGAGGTGAGGAAGGCCTTATATAAATAAAATAGGTTAGGAGTTAGGAGCCTCTCCAGTTACGGCAGTAATGTATCGCGTTCCCACGATACACATGAGCCGTAGGTGTGTTGCGCTTGCGACTTGCGACTGACAGGAAGAAAAAATTTAATTGAAAAAAAGTGCATTCGATTTAAAAAAAAAAAAAAATTACACTATTTAAATAATAATCACAGATATCGCTATGGTCTGAAATCAATTTGTAATTTTGAGAGTGATGGTGTGATTGCATTCCACTGACCGACATACCTACCATTCGTTAATTCAAATTCAAATAATTTATTTTCTCTTCACAAACAATGGCATCTTATAATTTAGACAGACTTGAAAAACTGTGACAATAGTTTGTGAGAGACTGGTGTCTGCACTAGGAATACCTGTATCGCAGATCACCAGGGTCCCACCTCACGGTATGTAAACATAATCAATTAGTTATTAAATGTGAAGGGATAGGGAACATATAGACTCAGAGATTTAAACAATATAAAACAAACAAAGAAAATAAATAAGAATTAAATACAAAAAAATAAATAAAAATGCTTGAACTATTAAGTGTCGGGAAGTTAGAGGGAAGGACTATTTTGGATGAGTTAGTAATTCCTCCAAACTAAGAAGCCATTCAACCAGAGCACTCTTACAGGCCTTTTTTGTTAGGTTAGGTAAATTAGGATTCAAAGAAGCCGTTTGTAACCCGTACATAATCAATTAATAAAACGAATAACGACATAAGTTTATCAACAATAACTACCCCAGTAGCTATCATGCTTAGTTTCAATAAAATTAATTTGTAAAACAGCAGCTAAAATAAATACTTTATCATTCTGTCAAACCAAAAACAGTACGTGAGAATATTCCAAGAACCAAATGCAATAAATCCCCGGACCCAAGCGGCACACATCAACCGTACTGCGCCGGCGCATCGCGTGCTGCACTATATTAGCTAATAAGAGATCCACTCACTCATTCCCTCATCGATTTCACTCCTTTATGGCATTCGTTGAACGCCTCACTCAAGTCACAAAAGATTTCTCTTCTTTTTAACGCGAAATATTCAAAAATCTTTTTGTTTAAATTGATGGAATGCCAACGTAAATGGTAACGTACCAAGTAGAATAAAGCAAGAGAGATTTTTGATCTTATTATTGCAAAAAACGTGACTCTTGAACAAAAATGCTTATTTTTTTTGTTGTCATTAAAATCTGAAAATAATAAGTCGGAAGATTTAAAAAAAGATTGTGTACCTACTTATAAACTTTTTGGTGAAAGTTTTTTTTTGTTTAATTAAAAATTCTTTCAGGTTTTACTTTTATAAAATTGTAATTTACACTACGCTGTGGTTACATATTTTCTTCAAAATATAAAACCTTTCTATTATACGTAATCCAATTAGCAACAAAAGCTGTCACACACAATACCTAAATAGGCACAGATTTTAATAATTAATTGAATCTCCTTATCCTTTCCTCAAACATAATTCATATCGAAAAAATGACTAAGAAAACATTAAACTTAATAGACAATTACATTTCAAGTACATACGCTCCTATTACAACCAAATAAGGAAGTAACACACATTTCCTTAATCCATCACTGACAGTTGTATTTAAACTTTACAAGCTTGTTCATAATTAAACTGCAATGACATCATCAATATACAGCTTCGCCATTACTGCATAAATACATCCAAGTGCGGGATAATTTTAATCAGAAACTTCCAAGTTAACAAGTTAAGTGACATATCATGTTACTGGAGGGTTAAGACGTAGAATTAGAGAGCTGCATAGAAGCGAAAATCATATGCTTTCCTTTACCGTGTAAACTTAGGTGAAGTGAGGTGTTATTCCACCTGACGCTAGCAATTACATACGGGTGTGTACACACTCACACACACACACTCATGTTTTATTTAATTTTTTGTTCTTTTTATTTTTATGCTTTATTTTAACATTAAGTACTTTGTTCGCCTACTGCACGTCCCAAAAAAAATTTTTTGTAACCGTAATAAGACTGACTGTGAATGGATACTCTTTCCTAAGATACAGACAGATTTTCTACCTAGTTTAGGAAAGGGAGTCCTATGACCATTTTTATATGTGTTGTACTGGTTCTATTTATTTATAACATCTAATTATATAAGACAACTTTGTATACCATGTACAAACTACTTTTTGAAATAAAAAAAATATTATTTATTAAATTTATTATTATTAAAATTGTCACTACTCGCAGCTTACTTCAAGTTCACTTCAACAAAATTTTCTTGATGAGATTTTTACAGAAGGTCTAAAAAATACAATAGACGTGGATATATTTAGTAACCTGTTCCGCCTAGCTATTCCTAAAGAGCCATAAAAAACCCTGAAAGAAATCGACACGTATTTCACCTCTCAACGAGGCATCCTCAGGATGACGATTGACTTGTCGCAAACCCATCATCATCATCAGCTCACAGTAGTCCACTGCTGGACAAAGTCCTCTCCAATTGCAAGTTATTCTGGTCGATTCTCGGCCACTCTCATCCAGCTGCTACCAGCCACCCTGCGAAAATCGTCGCTCCACCTAGCCTGAGGGCGTCCTACATTACGTTTGCCGGTAATCGGTTCTACGGGTAATATGGCCGGCCCATTGCCACTTCAGCTTATGTCCAAACCTTCTTTTAATCACGCTCATCATCATCAGTAGTCCACTGGTGTGTGTAGGTATCTCCAATCACACGCCATTTAACCGATCCTCGGGTACACTCATCCAGGTGCCGACTGCCACCCTGCGAAGATTACTGCTCCACCTAGACTGAAGGCGTCTTACTTTACCTTTACCAATTCCTGGCCTCGATCCAGGAACGCGTCTACCCAAAAGGTCGCAGTCGCTTAAACCAAAATAGGCTTGTCCATTTTCGAGGATCTAGTGCATAACTGTTGGAGTAACCATAAAAGTTGCACCGTCTAAACTTGAAGAAGTCTTGAATTCCCAGTGGGGTCAAAATTTGCTCGATTTGGTTAGTGGTACGGCTTGTTCCAAGTCCACCTGGATAGCTTTCACCATCTTATCTAAGTCTGTCGCCATCAACAATGTTAACAGCATTGTTGTGTTTCGGCAGTTAGAGGTAAGATAGCCAGTTCCTCTATGGTTAAGGATTCTGGGTGAAGCTTGCTTCCACCTTCGGCATAATCACTTACCTTCAGCTGAGATGCAGGCCAAGAGCTTACTATTAAAGGATAAAAAAACTGTGTATAGACGATGCAAGTCATTTATTACTTCAATTTTATCAAACTCAAAGCATTTATTTCAAATAAACTAATTACAGATACTTTTGAGTTGTCAAGGGGTCGATCAGTCAGAAAGATGAAGCTAGTTGCCCATTCCAAAGCGTAGTAGGAGAAGAATGGGCAAGAAACTCCACGGACACTCTTTTAAATCAAAATATTGTTACGAAATATTGGTTACATCATCTATATTGAAATTATACATGTAAAAACAATTGTAGAAAGACGTGCACGTTAAAAACGTCCGTAACAAAAACAATTCAAGAATAAACCGCTAAAACCTACTGCCGGCGCCCGTTCACGAACATGACGCATCTTATGGAATATGCCCCAAAACTGTATTCGGAATTAATTAATGCTTTCAGACCACACTTAGACAGTCAGTTTCAGTTTCCCTTCTATAAATTCTTATTCTATGGTAATGCCAATGCTTACGTCAGTATATCGGGTGTAACAAGGACCATGGAGGATTCAGATGGACAGCTTTAGGTTGTAAGGTTATAGGTTAAGCTGTAAGCCTCAGTGGACGGAGTGAGGCTAATGCGGCTGTTGTGTTGATAGCTTGAATTGGCTCCTGTCAGGGATTTTGCGTAGCGTCTAATAGGTAGAACATCGTGAACAATTCTGTGTTGGTTTGTTATTCTTCTGTTTTACTAATTTCGTAATTTTATAATGATAACAATAATTCATTTTCTGTGTCAAATGTGAGTACTTTTTGGCAAATTATTGAGAAACAATCCGTTTGTTCTTTTCTTTTAAGCTATTGCATAGCTTTTATCGCGAGCTTGAGCGTGGCGACCGAATCAAGAAATTCCTACCCTACCTATTCCTAGCCTACCATGTAATGACAGTACCCATGACAACGTGATGTTGTCATGGGAACGTAATTTTTGTTTTATGTCATCACGTGATCATCCCAAGTGTAGCGTTGACAAATAGGAAGTATGGAGGTTACAAATGCTATGCAATAGCTTTACCGCGGCAGTCCCCGAGTGCCACACGTTTTTATATTTTTTTAGCCTTTTCTTCTTCATATTAAGTTCCCCAATATGTTTATTATAAACTAAACAAATTATAACTCACTGCATTAAATTAAATCATCAATCCGTAATTAAGGTGACATTTAAATAATTTCGAAACATTGATTGGCATGTAAAACAATTAATCGCCATTTAAGAAGTAATTATCTTCATTTAAATGATTGCAAATTTAACAATTATGAGAATGAATGCATAATATTTCTATGATGGAAAAAGATAATTTTAGAAGGTTATGAAATATTATAGGACATCTTTTATTAACTCTTTCGAATAAAACGATTAAGTATAATTTGAACGTGTTCTGATTGGCATATTGTAAAATAGAAGGTTTTAGGAAACCATAGCTAATTTTTTATTGTATAAATGGCAGTTTGTCCATAAAAATATTGCTTTTATTTTAGTTAATTTTAATTACCAATTAAAAGAACCTGAATCTTTCTTTTTTTATGCCATTTCTCTTCTTTCCTACTAGCAAAACCAATACAAGTGATCTATACACCGTTTGAAATAAGATTAGATATTTAAACAAACCTTTTTTACAGTCCGTTCAACCGATTTCGACTTCTATACCGTAGGCATAAGGATGGCATTAAAAGCAAAAAAAGTGGTTACAAACCAACTGTTTACTGCAGCTGCCATTTGTCATGCAACCAACGCAATAAAAGTCAAAATCGGTTGAACGGCCTGTAAAAAAGGTTTAGTTAAATGTCTAATCTTATTTCAAACGGAGTATAGTGAACTTGAAGAATGGATGTATTAACATGATCGATAACCGAACGTTCAGTAGAATTATGTAGCTTGTCCATCAGATGGCTCTAAATTAATGTTCATCCTTTGCGTAGGGTGTTAGGTGTTCGCGAAAGATAGAATGGGTATGATCCCTTTTTAGGCAAAATGACAGTTATTTATGGTACCTACCTAAATATTTTCAAGATATATAAGTGGACACTACTGCCTATTAAAGTTTCCTTCCATAAAATTGCAAAGATTATCTCATAATAGGCAACTAAAAATCTAAAGGTCACAAGGAAAGCCCCCTTTTCCACTCAGAGAGTTTTGTTGTTGCTCTTAGTTTTTCCTTTTATTACAATGTTAGCATAATCAGCTGCATAGTGTTCCCACTGTTGGGACAAAGGCCTCCGCTCTGTGAGAGGGAGTGGGCCGTAATTCACCACGCAGAAGAACCTACCTATTGTTAACATCTTCAAAATGTTGTGCACTTAGTTCGCAATAAAGAATTTGAATTTGAATTTGGACTCAATGCGGGTTGGTGCGGACATGCCGGCCGGTTTCCTCACAATGTGTTCCTTCATCGTTTTGAGAGCAGTAGTGATGAAATAATTTACACAAAGTAAAGCGTCTATCAGGGTTCGAACCTATGACCTACAACTCTTAAGTTGCGGCCGTTACTACTAGGCCAGAACTGCTCTCAAAATTTTAATAATTTTAATTTCAATGTTAATAAGAACTAAAATCGAATAGTAATAAAAACAACAGAAACTACACCTGGTGGTATTTTAAAACAGCTATAACTCTGACCTTTGGCTATTACCAGTACTATTACTTCGATTACGATTCAAGGTGAAATCGTAACTTTAGGAAATATTCCGCATTTATGTCTAAGACAATAAAAATCGTTAAATTATATATCGATACAAATAATCGATATGAATGACGATTCTACTAGGATATGAATGGGGAACGAATTTTATTCGAGTATTAAGTTAACTGCTTAATTGTTTTAAGTTTTATTGCGTACGTATTATGAGGTTTTAAGTGAGATAAAATGTAGCTTTTGACGTGGAAACCTAGCTTGCTAGATATTTTGTTGCTATAGGTATTTTTATACCAGGTGTTTATAAACCCTAAGTGTTGTCTAACACAACTAACGTTGACATGTCTATGTTAAAAACTAAAAAGCAGTAAAAACCATACTTTACATTTATGGTACTATACAGGCAGGGACATCAACGCGAAAACTGTTACCATGGATTCAGTACATGATTATGATTATTATTGCGTTGAAATTTTTTCGTCGGTAATTTTTTTTAAATCAGCTGTGCCATACATTTTGACCGCGTAGGTATTGCACTTTTCTTTAAAACAGCTGTTTTTTTTATAACTGACCAAAATGTCTACGCCGGGGATTCAGAATCATGTACTGAATCCATGGTAAAAGTATTCGCGTCGATCCCTGCCACCCTGTATTATTTGTGAACATTAATATCCTTAGTTGGACATAAACACCAAGTACTATTAACGGTAGGTTGAGTAAATAATCAAGCGTTTGGTTTATAAGCCAATATTGTTGATATAAATGGCAAATTAACTCTAACCAACTAGCTAACCAACAATACCTAATAAAATAATCATTACTCACTGATGTACTCGACAGATCGAATTACAATAATTATTTTTCTCACTTAAGACATTTTCTTTTGAGAAATAAATTTCTTTAAACCGAACTCTTACAGCTCAGTACGATAATAAGTTCAAAGAGGGCACTACACTTCAACGTCATTTTTTTGTAAAGCGTACTCTCATCTATAAACATCCTATTACAGGACAACTTTCGGGATCTTTCCGCAGAACAATAACAATTTGTCCCGTGACCTGACGATCAGAAGCCAACTTATCAGCCACTGAGCATACTTATTGCGCCATTTAACATTGTATTTTTTTTTATTTGTTGCGTATTAGGAGGGTTCTTGAATCCCGTAACGCTTTAAGATTTTAAGAAAAAACAGTGTCACTCCGGGAGTGCCGACAGAAGTGAAAACTTGAAAAAAAAATGGCACGCGGTAATCAACGCGTTGATGTCTTTTACTCCACAGTAAATTGCGTTACAGTATCGCGAAATCAACGGTTTAGTCCCATCTCAAAAATGCCCAACGCGCCTAAAGAAGTTTTCACTTCAAAAAACATATAGTCAGTGTCATTCACGGTGTCAAGCAAGACCAGTCGAATAATAAATACTTCATTTGTTAAAATCCATAAATTCTATCAGGCTATAGAGCTTGAGCATATACGTAGATTTTCGAGTGTAGATACTACATCTACACTCAAAAATCTTTACCCTCATTTAGGAGCAGTCGTGTAAAAAGAATTTAACATAGTATTTCTCCCCTCAGGTTCGACCAGGGCAAATCAACAAAAGGCGCGAGCAAGCTGAGACGCGACCTCATAAACGCAGAAATTGCCAACCTTCGGGACTTGCTGCCGCTCCCTCCGTCCACCAGACAGCGGCTGTCACAGCTCCAACTCATGGCCCTCGTCTGTGTTTACGTGAGGAAGTCCAATTACTTCCAACAAGGTATGTGTTTACTGCTTTAAGAGCGGCCAACCTGTCATACTTTTCATACAAACGTTCGTGATTATGGCGTTGTAACACATCTTTCTTTGAAATTTTTAAACAAATAGGTTTCTTGTGTATATCTAGGTTTCCATTTTTATTTTTTATTTTTTTGAATTAGTTTCTCAAATTTTTTTTTAAGTATAAGCCTCCAAAAATCTGTTTTTTTGACACATTTTTTACCTGAATTTTGGCCGTTCATAATGTACTCATAAATTATAATGTACTCATAAATTGTACTGTACTACATCTAGTACAGTAAACGAATTCAGAAGTTTCATGAACTATAACACTGAGTACAAAGTTGCACAGAGTGTCCATTCTTTTGATAAAAACTATTACCATTATACGAAAAGAGCTTTGGATTTATATAGTAGCTAAAGAAAGCCACCCATATACAAAACAACAAAACACACCTCTCCTTTCCTATTAGAACTAAAACAGAACGCTTCTCGAACTGATGTAAGTACGAGTAGTGACATGACAAGCGGTTCGCATCGCTAACGAAGCGTGTTTAAATTAATACGTAATATGAACGAGCCACTCCCCATAACGTGCTCTTGCGCATCCTTTACTCACCACATGGTATATGTAATTACATACCTACCTATATAGAGAAACATAAGGGGATATGTGCACATGTTGTGCACCTGTGGGTTTGTTGAGGAAAATGATTGAGTATGATAAAATTCCATTCGAGAAAATTTCTGGAAAACAATAAGAATGGGTGTTGAAAATGGTGCAGGGTTTCTTAAATGACACCTTACGCTGTTTCAAATAAGACTTCAATAGCGAACTTTAAAAACCTCAGAAAAACAGTAACATTCCGGGAATACCGACAGAAGCAAAAACTTAAGTTTTCGCTAAACGCGTTGATGTCTTTTACTCCACGGTGTCGGTAAACTCGGTAACAGTGTCGCGAAATCAATGGTTTAGTCCCATCTCAAAAATGCCCAACACGCCAAAAGAAGTTTTCACTTAAAAAAAAAAATGTAAGTCTTATAAATTTTCTGTGCTTATGCATAAATGTTTCTATAAAAAAACACATAAAATAAGTACAAACAATAATTCCCCAATACGAAGGTTACCAAAGTGTTAGATATATTACGAAACTTACCTTGAATATCTTTATATTCACTTATACCATGATAGGTAACTATCGCGATACGCTAACCGTTTAGAATCTCTCCTTCAAGCTTCATTTACCGTGTTAAGGCAAGGCCGAATTTCACACACGAAACATACACGCAAATAGCAACAAAAAATGTGCAAAAAAAATACTAAAAATATGCAATTACGTAACAAAACGAAGTTCTCACGATGAAACAGTTAGGCGGCTACTGTCGGCATAAAAAACAATAGCGTTTCGGTTTTGATAGGAAAATTAGTCTGAATTAGCGGTCCGACGACCGGCTACCGACTGATGGTTATTGGTCCTAATGGTGCCTGCAGGGAATCGAACCCCAGTCGGGCTGTCACGCCCGTACTGCACGCTAAGGTTCGCGGTTCACATGGTTTTACAACGATGGAATTTAAGGAGAACTTTCTGGATTTATTTGTTTGTCGATTTACATAAAGATTTTTTTAATATTGTGCATCGTTTATGTTTGAGTTTCAAAAATTTACCCGTTGAACTAAAAATACTCAACTTGCGATTGCTTTTTCAAAATCATTTAAAGCGTTGATAAATTCAGAAAAAAAATGGGCAAGCCCTTTGTCTATTCTCATACTCGATACACTAAAATACATTTTCTATTGTTTTTGTTGACGATATTGAACTTATTTTAATTTTAGCATAAACCAAACACGCGACTACTAAATAGTTTATAAAACATTTAGAATAATCAACCAAGGAATTCAAGTTGCGTACCTATGAAATAACCCTCAATAAATAAGCTTTAACCTTTCGTACAATGAATTCCTATCATACATACTTCACTGTCATGTAAGCCGACATTGCTCACATTTCGCCGAGATTCCCCCGGGACTGCAGATTTACCGGACTGAACGTACTAAGATGGGTTTTTGAGTAGGTACAACCCTATTCTGATCGTCGTTTGTTGACCGATGTAGGGACGTTATATTTTGATTTGGCTACTAGTAAAGTTCTATTCAAATACAAGCGATATCGCTGACACGCTCGGTAGCGATACCAAACGGCGGTGAATATCTTCTGAATAATGAAAAAAAACGCACTATCGCTTGGGGTAGCGCCTTAAGACGATCGCCATGACAGCACTTACGTGGAAGTAGAAGTTACAGAGGACGAATGACGGCAAGAGTAAGAAGTAAAATTAAAACGTAAGATGAAATTAACTTAAGATTTTAAACAATTTGTTTCACTGAACACCATGGTTCCACAAATTTTTGAGATAAGTTACTAAAGCTTGTAACAAATCAGAAGCATGCTTTGAGGTCAAGAAAACAGCGGGTGAATTATGAGGTCGATAAAAATAAAGTTTTTTTGTCATCATAATATTTCGTATATATTCACATAAACCAAGTCATTTCAATCAACCATATTTTGACACTTTAATCTTAGCCGAAAAGGTTTATCGTTTACTAGCCAATCATTTGCATCCAACGAAGTATTCTATGCAATTGAGACGTAAATCTTAAGAGTAAAAGCTCAGGTTACTCATAAAATATAATATCACTCCTGAGACATTTTATTGCATGTTCAACATTTTATTAAACCAATTATCCATTGCTGTCTGAACACTTTAAACTATCTATACATAACTGTATAGATATATAAATTAAGTCACTTTTCGTGTCTGTCTGTGTAAACGTGATATTTTTCAAAAGTACAACGTATCGATGCGATTTCAACATCATTTAGCCAATTTATTCCGGAAGGTGAATGTATATAATTATCCAAAGATTTAAATAGTTAGATTCGCCCTTACCGCGTCAAAAGATAGTTGCATTGTCGTTGGTCGTTTGTTGTGGAATCGCTTTGTCATGTGTGACAATCTTCTCAGTATGGACACTTTTTCTAGTGACTGAGTACGGCAAGGGCAAATCTAACGATTTAAATCTTTATAATTACCTAATTGTTAAAATCTTGCGAAGCAGGGGCGGGTTGCTCCCAGAGGGTCATGGCCATCCGGCTGGCCCGAGGATACCGCACGGTCTCCTGCGAGGCGGCGAGCCTCCTTGCCGGATTACCGCCATGGGATCTGGAGGCAAAGGTCCTCGCGCACGTCTGGGAGTGGCGCGAGGAGGCGAAACGCCGGGGCTTAACCCCGATGCCGCAAGAAATTGCGGCACAGCGGACAGAGCTCCGGCGGGATCTCATGGCGTCATGGAGGGTGCGATTGTCGCAACCCCGCGCTGGGCACGCCACAATCGCGGCGATAAGACCCGTCTTTGAGGAGTGGCTGGAGAGACGCCACGGCGTTCTCACCTTCCGCCTGACGCAGGTCCTCACCGGACACGGCTGCTTCGGGAGGTTCCTGTTCAGGATAAGGCGGGAGGAAACACCCGGGTGTCACCATTGTGTGGATCGGCCTGAGGACACGGTGGAGCATACGGTGGAAGTCTGCCCGGCTTGGGCGGAGCAACGCCGTGTTCTCGTAGAGGCGATCGGCGGCGGTGATCTCTCGCGACCGGCCCTGGTTCAGGCCATGGTACGGAGCGAGAGGAAATGGCAGGCCGTCACCTCCTTCTGCGAAGCGGTAATGCTCGCGAAGGAGGAGGCGGAACGCGTGAGGGAGAGGCAAATTTCGCGCCCTCACGCCCCTAACCGCCGCAATAGAAGGAGACGCCCGGGGCGGGAATCGCGAGCCGATTTCCGGCCACCGTAGGCGCGGGCTTGCGGACGGTGAGCAATGGGTAGCTCGCCGTCCGATAAGGACCAGGCCCGGGTCGACGGCGCGTTGTGTTCCACGCGCGCCTCAAAGAGATGTCAGCAGAATTGACGGGGTCCGCTAGGGCCAATGCCTGCCGGGGGTTCGAAGAAAACCGATCGGGAAATCGTGGCCCCCGGCAACAGGGCAACCGAAGGAACACGGGTGGGTTTTAGTCAGTAAGAGTCTGACACGCCCTCCCGCTCCGCCCAGAGCGGGAGAAGTTATTTGATAATTTCCCACCCAAAAAAAAAAAAAAAAAAAAAAAAAAAAAAAAAAGGGGCGGGTTGCTAGTAATAAAATAAATACTTAAAACTCAATTAACAACTTCGATACTTATATATGTATTACATAGAAATTATAATAAATAACACTAGAAGGTCGAATAGATTTCTAGAATATTAAAATCTATCTTCACTAATTATAGTTGTTTTTTTATTAAACTTCCAAGTTTAAGTGTTGTAATTTTTTTTGTATATCGATAAAGAAAACGATTTAGATAAATTGAAATAGCTTAATTTGTCAAAGCTGTAACATCTAAACACCGATAGATTTACGATAACGGTATCGAGTCGGACGTAAGTGAGATTGATTTTAATTAATCAATTTCTGGGGCATTTTGATTTGATTTATTACTTATTGCTGTATTTAGTTTAATGATATTTGAACAGCTGCATTAAAAATTATTTATTGCTTTAAAAAAATAGCTACAGTATCTATGGATTAATGACTATTTTTTGTTTCTTTTTTTATTTCAACTCGAGCCATTATTGTCGATTTTTATTTCGTTAATCAACTCAAATGACGCAATATCGATAAGTAATAATCGATAAAGAATAGGGGTCCGAGCCACTCGATAAACGTTCGATTGTCCACGGGTCGTGGGAAACGCATTTTGCATGTGATTTCGCTGAGCCCCGCTTCTCAATGATGCTTGACTCCTCCATAGTTTAGACTTTGTTGTTTTATTGGCAACCGATAGATGGCTAGTTTTATGCCAATGATGGGCTATAAAAATAAACTCCTTAAATCCCAGGATAAAAAAAACCCAGAATGATTTCCTTGTGTATTTATCGACTGTTGAGAATAACTTGTTTCCGTCCAAACGTCGATTATTTTATTGAAATTTTATTGTTCCTGAAAAAAAGGCAAAAACAATTAAATGCGCTTAATTAAATCGTTTAATATATTACCTCAGTAGGCATTAAAAATACATAAAGCAACGGAACCCCAAAAAAAAGTCGACAGGTGTTGTGTGACACGCGGTTGGCGCGAAGTTCCTTTCGGTGTATTGTATTAAATAACCAGCACAATGAAATAAATCAACAACGTTTTAGAATAACTAAATGAAAAAAATACGATAATAAAAGTGTCGTGACGGTCAAAATGTTACACTTTTTTTGATCTTGCTCTCATTAGCCAAGTGTGCAGAGTGTAACATGCGATAAGGAACTTAAATATGTACTTTTAAATATTCATCACGATATAAATTATTTATCGATACATTTACCGCAAAAATTCCCCTCACTATTCCCACTTCAAAATGCACCGCACTATATGACTCAAGTAGCAGTGCGTAACACCAATTCAGACAATTACAATTCCCAGTCTTATAGGCCTAAATGCTGAAATTACCGGCGTGCGTCCCGCGAATTATCGACCACGCACTCCTGTGGTATTTTCTCAACAATTTTTGCATACCACCCTGGGAACTATCGATATGTGAGATCGTTTCTTGCGCTTAATTAACTTGCAGTGCTTGCGAATCGGTTATTTGCGTTTTGTTATGCCGATGTGATACAAGGGGGGAGTTATCTTGTAATTTTAGGTTTGAAATTGTGCGGATTCTTTTGATGTTTTGTTTGTATTATTGAAGGGTTTAGAGTATTGATTTAAATGTTATTAATACAACCGTGAATAGATGGTTTATCTCTTCATAATAATAACCTGTTCCTGATACCGGAGAGCTACTATTTTTATTTTTTTTTATTTTTGTTCTAATATTTAAAAATGTAATTTATATGTAAATAATAAAATAAAGGAAACAATAATATTAACATATTAGCCTTTATTAAAAGTCTTACAATCTAATTACATATATTATTAAGCTGATAAAAAAAGTTAATTCTTCAGACATCGATTTCAGAAGATTGTTTTGCTTTAGCATAGGCCTCTCCCATATTCTTCCAAACTCAAACTCAAAGCATTTATTTCAAATAAACCAATTACATGTACTTTTGAATGTGAAGGGGTCGGCCAGTCAGAAAGATGAAGCTAGTTGCCCATTCCAAAGCGTAGTAGGTAGCTATTGAGAAGAACGGGCAAGAAACTCCACGGATACTCTTTTAAATCAGAATATTGTTACAAAATATTGGTTACATCATTCATGTTGAAATTATACATGTGAGAAAAAAGAGGGGAAGAATGCTCTTCATAATCTTAATTACTTTAAAATTCAGGCCGGTGCGACGCAATTCTGGTAGAATAATTTCCATTAAGTTTTCATAGAAATTGTTCTACTAGAGCCTGAGTTCCGAACCTGGAGGTAGTTACCCCCGCGAGGGTAAATCAGTTATTCTGTGGGGGTAATAAAGAACCTAATAATTAAGACCTAATCTAATAAAATACCTAGCTCAAAATAAGATGTGATAGATCGGCGCGCAGTAAGTCCCTTTCAAAATTATGATCTCAACTTATTTTGCCGAAAAGCCAGTGCAGAATATTCTGTAAAAGCTAACAGAGCTTTAAAAATGCTTATACCCTTTGCCACCACCTATAGATGTGAGAGTGGTTTTTCAACTTTAAATACACTGAAAACAAAGGCCAGAAACCGTCTCAATGTGAAACATGACTTAAGAGGCTGGCGACACGACTCGCAATTTCAAATCGAGATGTTTGCAAAATTCAATTCCAAGCACGTTGCGCTAGTGTGAATGCCTGTCGGAACGATATACACCTACAGTGAGCAATTATTGCTTGACGCGATAGTACTACTAGCTTTCGAATATTTATGATAAATTTGGATGTGTTCCGTAATACATAAAATTATGGATGAAAACTTAATGTATTTCCTTTTTTTTTTTGATAATTTGTAACTTGATAACATAAACTATGCTTCTGCGGAAACAATATTACAAATATTGTTGTTTATAATACAGAAAAAAACAATATGAAAACATGTCATTTACACTCTAAAAATGTACGAAATGCAATTCGCTTACACTTCATTTAAAGGTAAGTTTTTGGAAATAAAAAGACGTAGGAGCCTAGATAAATACTGTCTCAATCCGAATATCAACATAACATGGTGGAAATATGCTCAAATTGCAAATTATTTATGTACTACGTTTGTATGGACAATTCATGCGTCGCCGCATTCTTAAACCTAACAAAAAAAAACTTGTTAATGCAAAACAATACCAACCATCACACTATTTAGGTAATTCATTGTTTATATAAGTTTAAATAAAATACGTTAAAATTGTAAGACTAATGTGCAGTTTGTGATTAATAAGGAAATTTGTATTCGTTTGTATTGTTAGTATTGATAACATTTTAAAGTCGGGGTAAAATTAGTATTCCTAATAGGTCACAGGGGTAACAATATTGAAAAAGTTGGGAAACACTGTACTAGAGTCTGCTGAGCCTTTACTCAAAATCTAACCTTATAATAATTGACACCACATAAAATCATTCATTCATTTTTTTTCTCAATCCTTGAACGCTACTATTTTACCAACACATTTCAACACCAACATTTAATATCAATTAAAAAACGACTCTAGTGTCTCAAGTGATTCATCACAATAGTTCAGTGAACATAATTGAACCCGTGACCTCACGATCAACAGTTACTGTACTTATTGACTGCCGATCGGAGCACCCTTGGGCTATTGTAGTTTCCATCTTGACCTCTGCTTTCCTGCATCAAGATTATTATTATGTATTAATAATGTACGACGTAATGACTTTTAATTATTGCTTGTCTTAAAACATTGTCCAAAGATCATGACAGAAGATAATATATTGGTTATTTTAATTAATCGACTTCCAAAAAAGAGGAGGTTATATGTTCGTAGCATATATTTTCTTTTTTCCGGCGATTTCTCCGTCAATTGTGGACCGATTTTAAAAATATTTTTTTTGTATGAAAAGGTATGCTCTCGAGGTGGTCCCATATAAATTTACAAAAAAAAAACAACCGACTTTAAAAAAAACATTACAAAGCGAAACTTCCTGAATTGCGACACCGACTTCCGAAATTAAAGTTATTTTTCACTTTGTGGTGTTATTTTTTTTGAAGTCGGTTGTTTTTTACCTGTATGATCCTATCATTTTGTGTGGACTATGCAAAATGCTACTGTAAAAATATTCTCTCTTTTTTCTATATATTTATAAGGCATGTATTCTTAATCGAACCTCAAATAATTCTCGTTTTGCTTTCCTAAAAATATTATTGACCACTAATTATAATGAATGCGCCTTTTTTGGTGAACCTAGGACAATCAATCTGCCTAGCCTTTTCCCAACATTGTTGGGGTCGGCTTCCAGTCTTACCGAATGTAGCTGAATACCAGTATTTTACATGGAGCGACTGCCTATCTGACCTCCACAACCCAGTAACTAGGTAATACGATACCCCTTGGTAAGACTAGTTGTCAGACTTTCGGGCTTCTGACGACCCATAACAACTGTCAAAGATCCACGAATGACAGCCGGGACCAACGGTTTAACGTGCGTTCCGAGGAACGGAGGAGTCTCAATATGTAGAAATGGTCACGCATCCACGGACTAACCCCGGCAAGCGTAGCTTAACCTGATGGATCGACCCGTGTGGTTGTTAGTACTTAGCCACGAGCTCCTCCCCCAGAATAGGACGAATCCTAAAAATACTAATTAGCCAAGGAACTACGACCAGCTTGGATTTGTTTCATATACTAATTAGAGTCGTTTTAATCAAAGTAACTACAACAAGCCATATCTTTGCAGTCGAACCACATAGAAAGAAAGAAAGAAAAAGTATTTATTGAGACTCGCACAGGAAATCACAAATTAAACTAAACACCTTCATTAAGAACATTAATAAAAAAACAAAGTAAAATTAAAATAAAAGCAGAAGGTCCACATCTGTCACATACACACAATCTCGTAAAAACAACCCAGCATTTTACAGTAAACAGTGACATATCATAAACAACAAAACAACGACATATTGATAACATATCTATTTCGAAGCCAACGCATAATCGAAGGTTTATTTTCTACACACCGATATCTATACATATAATAAAACAGTAACGAAGAATTTCTGTCCGTTTGTCTGGGTATATGTGGCGCAAAAACGGTTGAACGGATTTGGATGAAATTTTATTTTTTATAACCTGGGCCTCAAGTCTGCTATTACAATAGTGTCAGAATAGTCTATCATTGATTTCATAATTGTTGATTTTGACAAGTTTGGTAATCTACTAATATAATGGCGTCATTATGACTTTCCAATGGTCAGCCACTGACACTCCATTGAAAGAAATGGCACTTATTGGTAATCTCGTACATAATGACAAATGAATGCCTGACTTAGGCGGTATCATTGGTCGTATTGTACGACAAATCCATTATAACACAATTCTATTACAAGACCATTGACCGAACAGTGATCGACCATTATGAATTTAGCAGATTACGAACTTTTAGCAAAATGACAATGGGATCGTGTTGAAATGACGAATTTATAAAAATAGCAGACTTGGGCCCCTGGATGTGCGTATTGTATAATTATTATCACGTGCTTCAACAACGGTGAAGGAAAACATCGTGTGGAAACCGATGGAACCGGCATGCCTGAGAGATATTTCTTTACGGCATGTGAAGTCAAGTCAGAGGCCCATGGGCGGCTTTAAAACTCTGACACCAGGTTAGTCACTAACAACACAAGAAGACATGGATATAGGGTACTTTTAGTCCCGTGGGATGTTCAAATCAAATCAAATCATATCATCTAATTCGAGTAACATAGAGCCATAATAGAATAGGCACTTAACAAAAAAAAAAACAGTGGCACTCCGGGAATGCCGACAGAAGTGAAAACTTAAAAAAAAATCCGCACCGCCAATAATAACGCGTTGATGTCTTTTACTCCACGCACCGCGGTAATCAACGCGTTGATGTATTTATAATGGTCAGAAGCTGGTGTCGTCGCAGTGTCGCGATATTAATGGTTTAGTCCCATCTCAAAAATGGCCAACGCGCGTAAAGAAGTTTACACTTCAAAAGAACAACAAAAATTGGTATAAATATTAAAATTGAAATTAAATTAATTTTATATTATCCTTTATTTCATTTCTAAGCATACTATTTACATTTTTATAAAAATAATTTAAAAAAACATTTAAAAATATAAAAAATAGTAGCCCACCGGTGTCGTGAACAGGGTCCAAGCCACCGGTGGTCAGGGCTCCTGAGAGAGGAACCTCCTAACAATACGCGCCGTGTCCAGGAGTACTGCTTTCTGGATCAAGCCCTTGATCCAGCTGCCCAACGAGAGCCTCCTCAGGTGTTGGTCGAGGCTCTTAGCTATTATGCTATTGGCCGTAACAATAATTAATTATTATTATTTTTTACGTCTTTGACATTTCTCGGAACCCTAGGGTCTCGGACCTTTAGAAGGCGTACGAGGGGCCGAAGCCAACTCGCAGAGGCCCCTTAGACGTTTTTAATGAAATGATGTACCAATCGACGATTATCCCTGTTCGCACTATGCAAGGGCACCCAAGGACAACCCCCGGTTGGTGTAGGACTATTGCAGAATATGGAAACAAATCCATTGGACTATGGGTTTGGGTGGCTTAAGTTGACTGGTGACCTGGAACTATGGAAGGACTATGGCCCCTGCCTGATCAATGTTTTAAATGCACACGGATAAAATGGCAGGGGGTGACTTGCACACTCAATAATGGGCCCCCGAAAACGGTCGCTAGCACAAAGTGTCGTAGCGACAAGGGGGCAACATGTCCTGAGGTGCTTGTGAGGAGTGGAGAGGTATTCCACGGCTATCAGGACAATCCTGGAAGTACGGTCAAGATCCCTACCAGCATCTTACTGGAATACTTCCTTCCTCCGAGCACGTTTGCTCTTGCGAATCTCCACTCAAGCCGGCCAATTAAGGCAAGAATGAGGCAGGAGCTCGTCAGTGTTCACTCCAACCGGCCAATAAAGGCAAGCCAGAGGTGAGGAACAAGACTTCTCCCGGGAGATAGGGTCCGTGGGGTCGCTACAGCCCAACAGCTCGCCACATGCTGCCCTGCGGGTTAATTATTATTATTAATATTGACATAGCCAAAGTCGCAAGCAAAAGCTAGTTGATATAATAAAATCAGTCTATTATGATTTGTTTTCATGTTCGAAACAGTATTAAAACATCGTTTATCTCAAGTTATAGTTTGCTGTCGGAAGCTAAATATAATGGTCTGGCGAAGGACTGTCGATGTTTATATCATTGCGTGTTAATGCAGTGTTAAAGTGTTATTAGTAAGGTTGTTTTTAATGGGAGATCGGATTGGAATGCTCTTGTCGATCAATCATTATTCTAAAATTCTTACAGCATTTTTTTGTCTAAATTAATATCGTTATTAGTGTTGAGAAGTCAAGGGGCATGGCCGTATCGGAGGTTCTTTTACAGGAAGTTCCTTTTCAGAGTGGGTCGTATAAAAACCTGAATTATTAACTAATCAAGATTATGCTAAGTACAGGTTGGTAAAACGTTACATGAAATGTAGCATAATTTGCAACAAATTAATTTTTTGTTTTTTAACCGAGTTCTATGTTCTTCAATTATTGTGGACCGATTTTGAAAATTCCTTTCTTTATTTGGAAATTTAAATCGCTTTTTCTTAAAGCGATTTAAATATTATTAACTTTGCTTGGGTAGGTTTTGAGTTAATAACTTTAATAATACGTATTTTACCGACTTAGTCTAAATGGATGATATTATAATAAGTTCCTGTCACTGTTATTTACATAACAGGTAGTGGTAGTCGAATTTGTGTGGGGTAGGTACTATAAAGATAGGTTACAAAAAATAAACACTACAAAGTGAAAAATAACTTCAATTTCGGAATTTTCACGTTGTAGTGTTTTTTTGGAAGTCGATTGTTATTTTTTGGAGCTCTTTTTTACGGACCAATGTTCTATGCAAATATTTTTACTTTAAAGGTTTTGGAAGTATTTTTTTAAATTGTTCAAGTTTTCACTTCTGTCGTTACTCCCAGAGTGCCACTGTTTTTTTTTTTTCATGTTTCTTTGCGTAAATTAGGTACTTAAGCTAATTTGTGTTACATTTAATATTACGTTTCACCAATCGGTACCTGACCATGCAACAGCTTCTATCGCCACTATTTTAAACAGAAGAAAGACTGTTATCAATCTGTATGTAGCTTTAGATACTTGTCTTCCTTTTGAATCCTTCCTTATCCTTAATATTATAAATGCGAAAGTAAGTTTGTTTGTTACGCCTTCACGCTAAAACGGCAGAACGAATTTGGATGAAATTTGGCACATATATAGATGATGCCCTGGAAAAGAACATAGGATACTTTTTTTTTCCCACGGGATCGAGACTTATGCGGGTGATACCGCGGGGCGCAGCTAGTAAATAAATAAACCATTTATTTGCATAAAACGAAAGACGTGTAGGATGACTATGAAGAAGATCAGACAGATGATAATATCCTGGGAGTACTGATATTCAAGCTAATGGCATATACAATTTTATCGGACAGGCACCCGGATGGCGAATGATAATCTGGGTCTTGAAGTGATACTGAACCCTCTCGTACCATCCGAATGGACCCCAAATGGACGGGGGCAGAGATATGGGGGATGGGGGCAAAACTTTTTCAGTTTCCATTTGGGGTCCATTCGGACGGTACGGGGGGTTCGATATCACTTCAAGACCCAGATTACTATTCGTCATCCGGTTGCCTCTCCGATTAAATTTTACGTGCCATTGCTTTGCTTGTCACCAAAAATTGTACCCAATGCTGTCCATATTTATGTCGAGATGATGTTATTTTCATAGTCCTCAGTGTTTCATACAAACTCTGGTACTAAGGTCACGGACACACACGAAACGATACTTCCACATCCCAATAATTATAATAAATATTATGTGCCAGCAATTTGCGATTCGTCTCGAGACGACCTTGCCGATGAATTTGTACGAAATTATCACTTTTGTTCACAAAAATTACATCGATTCATTCATATAATCGAGTAATCATAGCTATTGTGTGGTAATTATCTTTGTGATCGAAATAATACAAAAAATATTGTAGTGTGCCATACTGTACACGATACATACATATTTGTTAGTAAAATATGCTCGAGGCTACAGTTGTTTTTTGTTCCTCAAAAAAACCAATGAAATAATTTGCACAGTAGCTGCATAATTGGATCGAATACAAATAACAATACTACTTAAATCATGTCTGGAAAAGAATTAGGCTATTTAGGAAGGGGGTTAATTCTGCAAATCCAACCAAACACTTTTGTACCTATAAATTCCTCTTTCTATCGAAGTATCCATTCCTACACTTCCAGCGGCATTAAATCTATACGAGTACTGTTAAGACGCAGATATATGACAGTGATCTTGAATGGTTAGCTTGCGTGTTCTGTACTGAGCTCACGCAACGCGTCGTACGTCTAGCCAGTAATAGGACTCGCCCATCGCAGGAGCGCTGTCCCAAATTAGACGCATTATTAATTTATTACACGTAAAACAAAAAGTATTTTAATAAAACACGTATACTAAAAGATTAGTAATTTAATTACCTTTAATATGGTGAAGTTTTCAGAAAATACGCTTGATGGATTTTGCGTCATTCTCAGTTTTTTATCCGCGTTAGACATAACTTTACAAATTAATTTCACTATGTAATATAAACATAATCAAAAATATGCCTATATTAAAATATTAAAAAAATGCTTTTATTTAACATATATTTTTCCAAATCACTAACACTACTCGTTCAGACGTCATCTTCAGTATAAAATCATTAAAAATCAGCTATCGTCCCCTTAAGAGGTTAGCTTTGCAAGTTTGTAGGGGTTGTTGGGGGGAGTTTTTGGGAGGGGGGGGGCGTTTGGGGGGGCGGAATCACTGAAACGATTCCGAACATTCTTTCACTATTCTTTAGCTAAGTGCCATAAACTATGTTTTATCGTATAGTTGACTTACACGCGGACGAAGTCGCGGACAGAAGCTAGTATTTTATAACTATGACACATAGAAAAACAGACCTTTAATGTATAAATCAACACTACAACTCATAAAATCTGACGTACAATATTATATCTAGATTCCCGTCAGGTGGGTACTAAACATTTATTATACATATGAATCAATACAAGCAAGTTAGTGTTGATGATCAAATAGGTAGTATTCGATCAGATAAAAGATAACCTCCAATTTTATTGGGCATTAAACACGATAAAATAAATATTTTTCAACATACATCAACTTTATCATAAAAAATGTTAGTAAATTAAAAATTGTTCCTTGATCAACGCGTAGATAATTTCATTGCATGTTTTGATTAGTCGTGTGAGAATTTTGATTTATTTATTAAAATTATTATCTATGTTGGACTCGAAAAGCTTATGAATATAGTAATTATTTTCATTTCCTTACGGAATTAGGATATAAAATAATAATAGAGTAACGGTTTTCCGGAAAACTATTATTGATATGACTGTGTAATGATAATATGTGACCTTAATATCTAAGTACCTAGATCATAACAGTTCATTAAAAAAATAGTAAGGTAAAAAGAGCTAAGGTAAGAAAGAGCTTTATTCTTTTAATGAGTTTCATAGGATGGTTACGATTGAAGCAAACTATTGTATAGTTTTTTTTTTCTAACTGAACCGACAGCTGTGCTGCTGGGGAGTTTATTGCACCACTTCTTCGTTTCAGCTAAAGCACTAGGAAGTGATCAAGGTTGGGTATTTTGCGGGACTGTCTTATGTAATTTTGACGTTCGAAAAATGTTGATTCTCAGCCTAGTTTGAATGAATGACTTTTGAATTTGAAATATTTGCAGAATGTACCTATCTCTAGTATTCACGATGCGCGAGTTGCATTTTGAGTTCCAAACTTAAAGCTTGAAAGTTTATTCTGCGCTAGCGACGAAATCTTAATTCAAAAGCTCCTCAAAAATACAAACGATTCAATTACCCCACAATTAAAACAGCAAAAAGCCACCTTATCTTTGTTTAAAATCTAAGCCAATCCCGTATAACCTACAAAGATTGAAGCGAAGGTAATCGTGATAAGCGTCTGCGCATCAAGGTATGATTACTCGGTGCGCGGGCGCAAGGGAGCGGCAACACCGACACTTAGCGGCCTATTATCGACGTATCGCAATTGTTTGTTCGTTTGTGTGTACAATTGCACTATAATTAGAAATAATTACTGGGAGTAGGTAGTAAATTGTGGTGGTAGGTACTCGTTCTAGGTATGGCCAGTGCGGGAACGTTTACAAACACTTTTATTTTTGTTTGTTTGTGTTAAGTTGCTCACACGTCGTTTATGAATAAGAACATTATAACATCGATTAAAAAAACAATGACTGCAAAAAGACAGCACTTTTTACACGTTAAAGACAAGGCAGAATGTCCGAGATGTCTTGAGAACTTTTTGTTAAGTAAGTTTTTATGGTTTCCTGAACCTTTTTTACCCGACTGCCCTAGAAGGAGGAGGTAATGTTTTTCGACAGTATGTATGTATGTTTGTATGTATATATGTATGCACGACTATTTCTTTGGCACGCTCTGTAGCCTAAATGGCTTAATGGATTTTAACATATGAGGTGTCGTTAGGTTCGTCTTAATAGTGGGAGTGACATAGGCTATATAATATTTATGTATTGCATCTGCAAATACAAGAAAAAGGGGGAGGGGGAGGGGTAGGTTTAAAAGAAACAACATTATTGGTATCAAATAAAAGTTAGTAATGAGTCAATTTCAAATAAATATACATATTTATACATTAATAAAACTAAAAAGTTTGAAATAAAACAAATTATTTAAAAAAACAAAAAATTCGACTGCAAAAAATCATAACTGAAAAGAGAAAAACAAGCATTATAATCTATAGGATTTTGGTATTGCAGGCGGGTACAAACAAAAGTTTCACCAAAATTTTAGGTTATTGGTTTGTCCCCTGCCTGCAATACCAAAATCCTATAGATTATAATGCTTGTTTTTCTCTTTTCAGTTACGAGTTTTTGCAGTCGGGTTTTTTGTTTTTTAATTAAAACCTACGTTCAGTTTAGGGACTGCCAAAAAAATATAAAGGTACCTATGCCTTAATACCCAAACAAACCAATTAAAAACATGACTGTATCATTGATGCTTTAGCTCATAATTATATATTGATTAATCTGCGAAGTAACCATTTGAGAATATGAACACGAAATATGCATAAAACCTGAAAATGACATCACATAACTTGACGTATTGAACAAGTAATTAAACCACAATATAAACAACATTAACACTTAACGTTACCACTACTTAACACTACATAAACGTAACTACAAGTAGTATATAAGCAGTGAACGTTAATCCAATTAGTGTCCGCCGTGCTATGTCACATTACCATATGATTTGAATTTTAAAACAGGCATAAAATTACATGGAACCTGTTATGGGAACAGGTGGATAGATTCGCTAATGGGTGGTGCCTAAATATAATTAGTGGTTTAGTGATATTAATTTATTGTTTAGCTAAAGTAATATCAGTCTTGCTAAGATAGTGTGCACTGTAGAGACGAAACAGTTTGGTTTTGTGTCAAGTTTTTCAGTACATTTTGTCAGCTTTGAGTGTGACTCGATGTGTTTTTATTCACAACGGGGAAGCTCTTTGCCTGCATCTCACCTGATGGTAACTGATGATCAGGCCGTAAGTGGAAGCGAGGTTCACCCGGAATTCTCAACCACAGAGGAACTGGCTATCTTACCTCTAACTGCCGAAACACAACTAACATTGTTTTTATGGTGACAGACTTAGGTAATAGGTAATACGGGCTGGTATCCACAATTCCACGTCAAAGCGCGTATTTTGCGTACGGGTGGGAAATCGATTATTCGATCCACCCCAGCTCCTCAAAGAAGGCCAGCAACGCCTTGGTGTCACTGACAATCTCACGTAGGGTACCTGGGTTACCGAAGTACTTGGCCCTGTATGTGGCGACCACGGGGCAGTTTAACAGTACATGAGCTGCTGTCTCGTCGTCCTCCATGCAGGCTCTGCACAGCGGACTGTCTGTGACTCCTATGACAAAGGGGTGTTTATTAAATGACCCATGGCCAGTTACAGCTGCTGTAACTGTACGCAGCTGCTGTTTCGTTAGTCAGAGAACCTATTTCGCGAGGCGGCCATCAATTATAGGGAGTGCCTCCTTGGCCTGCCTGCATTCACCGTGGTCCAACCAAAGTTGGTGACAGACTTAGATAAGATGATGGTAGAACAAGCCCTACCACCAAGCAAACCGAGCAGAAAATTATACCCCGACTGAGATTCGAACCCGGGACCTCTGGGTCTGAGACAGGTAGTCTAACCACTAAACCACAAAGGCGGTCAAGAGCACATCATCATAGAACGATAATCTGTCAAATATTCTTGAATAAATCTGAACGTTTCTTACATTCTTATAGCCTAGCTCTTTTCTGTCTCCTATTTTGATGAGAACAAGAAATTACGATTATTTTCCTACTTCTCCAATTTTTCTCCGTTGCGGATTCCAGACAGTTAAAATGAAACATATCTGCTGGACTCGTTGAGATTTTTTATCTCTTCGCTTTGGCTTTTCTAGGCGAGCGGACGGTTGGCTTGGGTCATAACTTCGTTTGTTTAAAAAAAAAACAGTGGCACTCCGGGAATGCCGACAGAAGACAAAACTTGAAAAAAAAATCGGCACCGCAGTAATCAACGCGTTGATGTCTTTTACTCCATGTACCGCAGTAATCAACGCGTTGATGTCTTTTTAACGGTCAAAAGCTGGTGTCGTAACAGTGTCGCAAAATCAATGGTTTAGTTCCATTTAAAAAAAAACCAACGCGTCTAAAGAAGTTTTCACTTTAAAAAAACTTGTCTGAGGTTTAGTCGGTAAGCAATGTTAAGATACAGCAGTAACGTGGAGCTTTTTAAATATATAAAACTGCTAAAAACAATACTTGGCTACACGTGCGTATTAATCAATTGACTGATTAGCTCCACAAGATCTATTGTAGCCAATAAACACGCTTAATTCACGTTACACGGTACACCATGACGCAAGTCTGTTTCTGGTCTTACACGCAGTCTTTTACAGTCTATCGAGAAATTCTAACAACTAACAATTCCACATTTAATTATATCTTTTATTGACTCTAAATAATAATAGCCGAACGGGTCGATCGAAAGGAAAGCAACGCTTGATGCGGTCGATTCGTGGATGGGTGACCATCTTCATCATCATCATCGTAGGGTCGTCCCTTCCTCCATTGGAAAGCACGTTAAGCCGTTGGTCCCGGTTTCCATTCATGTATCTTTGACAGTAATTACGGGTAGTTAGAAGCTCAATCAACTCACAGTCCACTGCTGGACATAAGCCTCTCCCAAGCTGCGCCTTCCACATCCAGTCTCTACAAGCTACTTTCTTTAGGTCGTCGGTTCATCTAGCTGAGGGGCGTCCCACGCTGCGCTTACCGATACGCGGTATCCACTCTAGGACTCGTCTGCTCCACCGGCAACGGTCCTTCGACAAACATGGCCGGTCCACTGCCACTTCAGTTTGCTTACTCTGCAAATTAATGTCGGTAACTCCGTTTATAAACCCAAAAGTTTGAAAAACAGTCTTACCGAGGAGTATCGTGTTACCCAGTAACTGGGTTATGGAGGTCAGATAGGCAGTCGCTCCATGTAAAATACTATTATTCAGCTACGGTTAGACTGGAAGCCGACCTCCAACATAGTTGGAAAAAGGCTAGGCAGATTGATTGACGTAATAAATGTGTGGTGAAGGGTGGGCGTTTTTGGGGGACTGTCTTATGTAATTTTGACGTTCGAAAAGTGCTGATTCTCAGCCTAGTTTGAATAAATGACTTTTGAATTTGAATTTGAAAAGAGTATTCTATTCTATTTTAACTAGTTTCTTATTTCAAATTACAAACCCTTGTCCTAGAAGAAGAGTGGAATACGAAATATTCTAATCTGAAATAATATATTACTGCTGTCCCATTTTGCTGACCTTGCATGGTGATAGCTAGCAATAAGCTCAAAATAAATTCATAAAATATTTCTAGGTGAGTTGTGAGTAAAAAAATTATTTATGTCTGTTGACAATTTGAGAAAGAGCCTATTCTTTGTTTAAAATATTAATAACTAGCTACGCCCCTCGGTTTTACCCGCATAAGTCTCGATCCCGTGAGAATATCGGAATAAAAAGTGTTTTATGTCCTAAACCAGTACCCTAATTGCGTAATACAACACAATCACAATTTGTTTCGATTTGAAACAGATTGCTAATCCATTGCTTCATAAGCTGGAAAAAAATCTGCTCAACAACGTAAATACCACAATGAAAGTTTTTGAACTATCAAAATAAAACAAATTAGGCATAATTGTTTACGAATATAAGTTACGCAATTAGGGTACAGGTCATGTTTTACACATGTGCCAAATTTCATCCAAAACCATTTAAAACCAAACATACAAAAAATCAAATATGTGCTCCTTATTATATTATCATTTCATTTTTTACAAACATCTATTTTACCATTTTTAAATATTATGAAAAAATAAAATAAAAATAATATAACAATTTGTGGCCCACCAGTATCGGAAACAGGATCCAAGCTACCGGTGGTCAGAGCACCTATTATTATTATTATTATATTAATAATGATTCCAGCCTATTATTATCGCACTTCAGTATAAAATACAAACTTAAAAGGTATAGAGAAACAGCCACAGCTTTAGAACATACAATTTATTCTATCATTGTACTCATTTAATAAGTAACATACGCACGCTATATTGCTAATGCTTAGGTGATGATTCACAATACAATACTGCCTCGGGCAATTTATTTCAAGAGCTATATATTTATTGCCTACCGTATCTGCTAAATCTTTCACATTAATTTATTTCGATTTTGTAATTTATTAGTTTGAAATTAAAAGATCGAGTTCAGGATTTGACTAAATGATTTTTGAGTTGACTTCAGGAAATTGATTACAAAATAAGTAACCAATCAACTTTTCCTGCAGTAGTGCAAATTCGAGACAAAATTTACCGGTCTGAAACGAAAATTTATAATAATTAATATAGAAAAAAAATATTTAGCATACTCTGAATTCAAATACAATACAGTTTCATAAATCTTTTTTCACAAATATTACTTAAGGTTGTCATCTCTAAAACACAGTGATTTGCAGTGATCAATCACTCAATCAAAAAACCCATTTCAACAACCACACGTCCACACAATTTCACCTCAACTAAAAAGGCCTAACATCAAAGCCGGTTTTGACAAGCAACGCCAGGCGGCAAGCCATACTTGTGGGTCAAGGTTCTTGGCAATCTGGGTCCTATTCATACCATACGCCCCGAGATTTATGGCAACATTTGTTCACTATCATTACGTACAAACTTCACAATTGAATATTATTTTAATAAATGTTCTTACTTATTTCTTATAGCTGTATTGAAGCCTTGAATTGATAATGGGAACCGCTGATATGTTATTTTGTTTGAGACTGTAAAGGGGATACATTATCGACTATGGATATGAAAATTACCTCAGATGGACAAACATGTAGGTCAACCTAGGAGGTTGTCGGCTGCTTAACCGGACATTCCTGTGGCTGCCTCAATAAATTAAGGCCTCCAGCCAGGACACAAAACTTAGAAACTAAGCAACTACATGCTAAGGGCACTCCCTGTGGGGTACGGACCTCGGCTTAGGGCGTCACTGGTGGAGGACAGCAAGGGACAGGCTGGATCGGATTAACATTTCCTTTATTTCTTTTAAGTACATACCGTTTACATTTTTTAATATTTTTTTAAAAAATCTTTAAAAAAACATTTAAAAATATTATGAATAGGATTAATATTTTTATATAATATTATTATTAGGGGAATTTAAAGCTACAGGCTCAGCGGCGCGGGCTGGCTCGAGCAAGGGGCCGGGGCGGGTTTATCTGGTACCTACTTGTCCATATTTTTTGCAGGCAAGACTTGCCAGAGCAAGTCAGTCTTGTAATCTTGTCTTAACTATCTGAGGAGTTCTTGCAAAAAAAGAGTTATGTATTTTGTTCATCAATGTGAAGTGCATAATAGTTGATGACTGTGGGTAAGCTATGATAATGAAGTGTCAGACCTCAATAACATAGCCTACCCATAGTCATGAGTCACAAAGCTCTGCAAAGGCACAAAAATATACAATGTGAGTCTTAATAATGTGCACATATCGAAATGAGGGAATCTATGCTTAATTATATCGACAGAAAAAATGTGAAAAAAAAAATCTTTTTCTTTTCTGTTTGAAAACATGTTTATTTTCAATTGAGAGTAGTTTTTTCCAATATTTTCATTTTATGAGGACGCCTAATTACTTCCAATCATTATAGAGTTTGTTTCATCGCTATAGATCATTTAGTTTAAAAGTTACACCGTTTTGTTACAAGTTTTTTTTTTAACTCCATGTTTTTTTTTTCGGATTTTTTAAATATTATTTCCGTCGATTAAATTAAGCATAGATTCCCTCATTTCGATAAGTGCACATTATGAAGACTCACACCGTATATTCCATAGTTTGAGTTTCCTACAAGCTTCTGTATTACCGTTTATTTATTAACTTACAGGGGATGTCAATATTTCTAAAGAAGTATTAACAAAACGCATGATGATGTTGCATTTGTAATATCGAAGTTATAACATAACTTAAAACGCTGACTCACGTTCGCACACGCGTTGATTCGATGATATTGTAATATTTAACTTTGATTTAAAAAACATAAACTGACTCAATTAGTTGGTAGGGCCAATTGACACTGCAATAAAACCGAATATTTCGCGTGCACCCATTAACCGAAAAATAGGGTCACCATTAACTGGTTCACTTGACCTTCCTGAGTAGCCCAAAAATTATACAACACACATTTACAACATTCTTAATTAAATTAATTATCAGTTAACTATTCTAGCAACAATTAACGCCTTGGGTAAGGTCGGAAATAATAATAATAATTTTTTATACGTATCGATTGATACAATCGATTACGACACGCGTTTAATCGATACAATGGGCGATTCGAATCGATGAAAGACGTTTGACGTGGAGTGTATACGAGGAACATTAATACCTTTTTGTTTCGAGTTAAAAGTTTATCAATCAAGTATCGTAATGCATTGTTTAGAGTATCGATTCATAGGAGTTGTTCTGTTGTTCTGTAATCTGAATAGGTAGCTATTGAAAAAGGGAGTTATATAAGTTAATTATTGCTTGTGTTTTAATATTGATTTGGGTTATGTAATTTTTTTTTATGGGGTAAAACCGACTGGAGTTGGTTAAGTAACTTTTCATGATGCTTATTTGCTGAACTCAGACGCGGACTTGCTCAACGGTACATAAGTTTTCCCAGTCTAAATAAGAGGTAGCAATATGTTAACCAAACTAACTTAATCTAAAGTTGTACTTGGTTGCTGTAAGTTACTGAATGAACTTTGCTTAAAATTTATAACCCATATCGACGGTTGAAAGGCTAATTGACCTAAGCGACATTTTGTAAAACTTGCAGGAGGATGAATTGGTTGTTTTTTAAAATCATAATAAGATCTTATTATGATTGATTGATTTAAGTAAATAAAAGTATATCAAATAGTTGTTTTTTTATGAATAAAAAAAAATAACTATGATCCGTCCAGGAGGATGAATCATAAAATTGCAGGAGCAAGTTTTACAAAATGTCGCTTAGATCAATTAGCCTTTCAACATATATATGTTTGCTGAGTAGGCACGCGTATAGAAAAGTAAGTTTTAAACCCATCGCTGATTCCGTGAAACCTAGATTATGTTATCACTTCAACCAATTATTATGACCTTAGAGGATAGTGCACTTAACCTTTCATTTGCAACCATATAACCAATCAATCTGCCTAGCCTTTTCCCAACTATGTTGGGGTCGGCTTCCAGTATAACCAGATGCAGCTGAATACCATATTTTACATGGAGCGACTGCCTATCTGACCTCCACAACCCAGTAACTGGGTAATACGATACTTCTTGGTAAGACTGATTGTCAGAGTTTCGGGCTTCTGACGACACGTAACGACTGTCAAAAATCCACGAACGACAGCCGGGACCAACGGCTTGACGTGCTTTCCGAGGCACGGAGGAGTCTCGGTATGTTAAGATGGTCACCCATCCACAGACCAACCCCGGCAAGCGTAGCTTAACCTGATGGATCGAACCGTGCGGCTGTTATTACTTAGCCACGAGCTGTGCTGTGCTGTTATTATTTGCAACCATATACTAATAATGTAAATGTAACTCTGTCAGTTTTCTTCTTACGCCTAAACCACTAAACCAATCGTTGTTTGATAGTCAAGTAGCCTTTAATCTAGAAAATGATATAGACACCTTTTCATCCTAGATATTTGTGTAAAAAAACCGGCCAAGTTCGTGTCGGACCACGCACAATAAAGGGTTCGTTATTTGGGATGACTTTATCCCAAAAACAAACTTAACGTGGTAGGTAAAAAAACATGTTCTCCCATACATCGAAATACGTCATGGTCAATTCTCCAACTGCAAATGTAAGTTTCTAACCGCAAAATCCTTTTTTTTGTGTTATATAGCTAAAGTTAACAATTTTCGGATTTTTCCTTTATATGTGCTGTGAAACCTTGCTTCCTGCCAAATTTCAAGATCCTAGGTCAACGGGAAGTACCCTGTAAGTTCTGATTTATTTGCGAGTATCAAAATATGTTACATAAATAGCCGTATTTTTTTACTGAGTTGACTTAAAGCTTGATTTTTTTAGAGCTCCAAGGGATCATGGAGCTACGTATTTGATATTAATTTCAACTTTATACCTCCACGCGTTCCTGAAAGGGTCTTGATAGACAGACGGACGGACAACGAAGTGATCCTATAAGGGTTCTGTTTTTTCCTTTTGAGGTACGAAACCCTAAAAATGATGTAAAACAAAACTCACGCGGATGAAGTCACAGGCAACAGCTAGTCCTTAATAATTATAACCATACAATAACATTTACAACACAATACAGCACTCAAAACAAAAAGTCTCGTCCATCACTTACATCCATACATGACCTTAAATTCAAGTACCGATCGCACTTTCAATTGTTTTAATAAAAAAAGAATACTATTTACTTACGGAGCAAAAGGTCACAGCAACAACCGGTAGTGGTGATGATTTCATCAATGCTGTACCTTCACACCGGACTCAACTGTTGAGACGGAACTAAGGGGACTAGGATGTAAGATGGCGGATGTTTTTGACAATAGGTTCAGGTTTAGTCAGTTAAGTGCTTGGATATAGGGCTTTCTATAGTTATACCAATTTTTCAAAATATCTAATATTACAAAGAGGTATTTGTTTGGCGACTTACGAGTTGTAGGTCGTAGGTTCGAACCCAGACAGGCGGTTTACTTTGTGTTCATTATTTCATCACCACTGCTCTCAAAACGGTGAAGGAAAACATCGTGAGGAAACCGGCATGTCCTAGAACCGAAAATTCGAAGACATGTGACATCTGCCAACCCGCACTGGGCCCGCGTGGTGGATTACGGCCCACTCCCTCTCATAGAGAGGAGGCCTGTGTCCCAGCAGTGGGAACATTTATAGCCTGATGATGATGATGATTTGTTTGTTTGTATGTTTGTTTGTATATATAAGTTTGTATATAGAGGGTAATCTCCGAAACTACCAGTCGGATTTAAAATATTATTTTTACATTTGATAGCAAAATTCTTGAGGAAGGTTATAGGACGAAGTCACGGGCAGAAGCTAGTACCTTATCATATTATAAAAATCTGTAACCTTTACTCGCCTTAACGGCTGAATGGATTTCGATGAAATTTGTAACACAGGTAGGTGGCAAAATACGCGCCCTCACGCTCCTAACCGCCGCAGGAGGAGACGCCCTGGGCGTTGAGTATCACAGGCCGATTTCCGGCCACCGCAGGCGCGGGCTTGCGGACGGTGAGCAATGGGTAGCTCGCCGTCCGATAAGGACCAAGCCCGGGTCAACGGCGCGTTGTGTTCCACGCGCGCCTCAAAGAGATGTCAGCAGAATTAAAGGGGTCCGCTAGGGTTGATACCTGCCGGGGTTGCGAATAAAACCGAAAGGGAAATCGTGTCCCCCGGCAACATGGCAACTGAAGGAACACGGGTGGGTTTTAGAAAAAAAAAAAAAAACGTGTGGCACTCGGGGACTGCCGCGGTAAAGCTATTGCATAGCATTTGTAACCTCCATACTTCCTATTTGTCAACGCTACACTTGGGATGATGACGTGATGACATAAAACAAAAATTACGTTCCCATGACAACATCACGTTGTCATGGGAACCGTCATTACATGGTAGGCGGAGTGGGGGGTGTTAGGTTTTATTTTCGTTACGTTACGGAATTTCTTGATTCGGTCGCCGCTCTCAAAGCCCGCGATAAAAGCTATGCAATAGCTTAAAAAAAAGGTAAACCATGTCTTGGGTTAGGACATAGATTACTTTATATCCCTGTAGTACGTTCACGTGGGATAATTTCCGACCACAACGCGGGCGACGTCACGAGCAAAACCTAGTTCTGAAATAAAACATGGTAATATTCGCTCGTCACTTATAAATCTAATATTAGTTAGAAGACGTCGAAGGCATAAAATTGTAGATTTAAGTAATTGCAATATTGATTGATTGACTTAGGCTGATCGTGTTTGCCTTCAATTAGAAGATCATAAGTTTACGTCCACTTGTAGCTAATCTATCATTTACTTAAAGGTTTAAATGGAATAGTCATTTGATGCTTAATTTATATAAAATACTGCTAAAATTATAACCTAGATATTTGTTGGGGTATGGTGTACTTACAAGCATAAAAGGAACGAAATATCTTAGAAGTTTTAAATGACATGTGCATTTTTTTTTAAATGCCCTATGAGCTCTTCCCCTTTTATTTGATTTATTATGTTCTAATACCAACAACTAATACATAGCACAGTATTATATTACGATTACATAAAAATATTAGAAAACAAATGTAATTTGATTAGGTTTGACTGAGCTGACTGTACCAAATTCAAGTTGTTACTAGTATTCGTTCGCACATTAAATTTAATTATTTAAAGAGTGGTATCCGTTTAGAATAGAAGACAAATATGAGTTGAAATAAAATAATATTAGTTGTTGGCATTAGAATGGAATAAATCTTTTATTTTAAGTCTTATTATATACAGGTGGCAGGGACATCGACGCGAAAACTGTTACCATGGATTCAAATATGATTCTGAAACCTGCTGCGTTAAAAATTTTCGTCGGTTTTTTTTTTTTAAATCTGCTGTTTCATAGAAAAGTGTAATACCTACGCTGTCAAAATGTATGGAACAGCTCATTTTTTTTTAAATTACTGACGTAAAATTTCAACGCAGTGGGCTTCAGAATCATGTACTGAATCCATGGTAAAAGTTTTCGCGTCGATGTCCCTGCCACCCTGTATACTTGTACACACTATATATATTTTAGTGTTAGTTTGCTTTTATATTATAATTAAGGTTTATAACTATGTAAATAAGCTTCTAAAATACATGGCCGAATAAATGGTGCATTTATTAATCATGGAAAAACCAATATTTTTTTCCTTCAAAGTCAAAGTCAAATAATTTATTTCAATTAGGCACAAAAAGTCACTTTTGAACGTCAAAAACAAAAAATAGAATTGATTCTAGTCGCCCCTTCCAAAAGGTAGTTTTCGTATGGAGAAGAATGGGCAAGAAACTCCACCGTTACTCTTTTAAAATGTTTTACAATATTTTGTATACATTAATTATATAATTATATGTGAAGACGATGCACCTGGAATAATATTACTATACCACAATAGGTAAAAATAATTAAAAATGAAGCAATGACAGAAAAAATAATAATTATGTAATGGATACATGGTGTTCACATATTTACAAGCATTGTAAAAGTAGGTGCCTATACGATATTCCTAAAAAAATTACAAGTGATACTAATTAGTCAGTATGTGAGTAATCACAGAATGTAAAAAAATAATAATGTCATAATATAATATTTAATTACACAATTAAATTAGTAACCAGTTTGATTTTGTCTACACTCTAAATTGTCCTATGGAGCTAGACCAGCATGCCTTGGCTCGATGACTAGTATTTTCGTCTTCCAAGTCGATTAAACTGTTTTATCAAGCAAGTTGTATTACTTTAAATAAGATGCCTGAGAACTTAAACGAAAGCTAAACGTATTATAAAAGCGTCATAATCTCATAATACGTGTTCACACTTCGCAAATCACATTGCGACATTTGTACATAACATTGAATCAATCCGCGTTTGTTCAAACTTGTACATAATGTACATCTATAGATACACGAGACTGTCCTGTCATTACTATTGCGAATGTAATATAATTAAAATTGATGACTTAATCATCAAGCGCGCTGTTTCAAACTATTGATCGATGGATTAATGAAAAGAAATATCATATTTCATTCATGTTTACTTCGCAATTTTTATTTGTCAATGTTGACAGCCAATCAAGACGAAATGTGCGTGATTTATTTAGAAATGAAGTACTTGTGATCAAATGTTGTGTGTTTGAATAATTTGAAGGCAATTGCGTTGTTAGTATAGCATTTATGCGGTTTTTTTCATCTGACCGCGAAATTTCGTTTGCGTGGAATTTTTGATTCCTCGGACCCATCGCGTCCCCCGCTAGCCGAGCCAAATCAAAAAAAGTCAGGAAGAACACTCTTCCTGACTTTTTTGTTTTTGTTTTGGCTCGGCTTCTAAGGGTCGTATCGTGATGTGAAATAGTCGATAGCCTTCCTCAAGAATTGGGCTATCACATAAAAAAATAATTTTTCAAATCTGACTGGTAGTTTCAGAGTTTAGCTCGTTCAAACAAACTATCTATTACTATCTGAAATCTTAAGGCGCATACAAAAGACATCAACGCGTTAAACAAAAAGGTGCAAATAATTGAAAAAAAAATAAAAAAAAATGAAGATATCGTAATGTCCAAAATAACCTCGCATAACAACTCCTATACCTACTATATTATAATAAAATACCAACAGGTGGTTGTATGACGTAATATCTTAATAAACAGTTAAAGTTTTCCCGAAGATACAAGGCGGTTTATAAAATACATAATTATATGTTTTGAAAAATATTGAGTGGCATCGAGTTTCACCACTTCACACCTCCATTTTCGACGATTGCAGCGTATTTAACGTATCTATAGATAATTTTAATAATAGATCCCATATATTAACCGTCGTCGCCGCCCAACTGTTGCTCTATCTAATTTCTAATCTAACTACAACTTAATTAATAGCCACTTGTTGAAATCGATTTCGAGTTTGATTTATAAATCGAATGACCTGTATTTATGCGGCCTATCGATTCGAATATATTATATCGATTAAAAATAACACGTACCCGCGTATGTTCTGCTTAATTTTGTTTATTTGATGGAGCATTTATCGGAATGTTTATTTTTATTGAAAAAGCGAAATGTCAAGGGGATCAAATAATTATTCGTTTACAGATAAAATAGTATATCAATACGTGTGAAGATTAATTATACTCTTAACGTGTTTCGAAGTAATTAATGTTCCTTGACATAGTAACAGCAGGTTTGATTAGTGATCTTTTATTTTTTGAAAAATAATAATAGAATCAATTATTTATTGAGGTAATTAATTTACTTCTGCAAATTAAGTTGTATTTTACAGCTTGTGTTGGTGTAGAAAAGATTATAATTTATATGATTTTTGTTATGACCGTATCATCCAACTCAATTTTATTATTTTTATTTAATACTTCAATCACACAATTTTCCAAAGGGAACCTTAATGCTGTAGCGGTTACACCGCCACATACAAACTACGCATCATAGACATGATGTCACACAAATCCTGGATCGCGCAGTTAGAGTTTACCGAGCGATCGACATAGATACAAGATTTCAACTTCAAACCGATGGGCAGTTGCCCGCCAGACACAACACCCGTCTGGTCGGAGGATCCTCCCTTTTCTATGGTGGATGAGTGAACTTTACACTCTATTCCTCATACCCCTAAAATACCATAGACAATTTTCAACAAAAATCTTCATCAAAGTTTTCCACGAAGTCATTTGTTTGCGATCGATTGTGGTGTTAATTTCCCTCATAGCTACTAAAATACATGCTGATATGGCAGATTAGCGCTCATTAAAAGGCATTAACAAGCAATTATAATTTAATACCCACAGCTACAAGGAATCCCAGACTACTCTTATTACCAACAATTTCTCCCACAGTTTACGTACCCATCAAACTTTCAAAGAGCCGTCAATTTGTGCCTAAAGTAACGGCCCCCTCACACGAGCCAGTTGGCATGACAAGCCAATTTGTTTGACGCGTTTGAAACGTTAATTGCGACTTAGACAGCCGGTGTGAAGGTGACCTTAGGATGCGTTTAATGTTACGTAATTTTGACAGCTGGTGTTTGTTTCAGAGGTTATTTGATTGATCTAAGTGTTGTCAACATTAGGCATTTTAAAATTAATTGCTGCATAGTGAGTTCACATTACAGAATTTATAGTAGGTACACTTGTTTAATAACTCTGTTATTATTATTTATTCAAACAAAGTCCATAATTGTTAGTCACAAAAATTCTCTTACGAACTATGTTAATACAGACATATTACCTCCCGTTTGAGTTCAGGATAGACTGCCACGCTATACAATCAGAATCAGAACGAATGCTTTCATGACTGCCGAGTCATACTTCTCAGCAATAACTTGAAGGATATTGTTAGTGCTGCCTCGCACTCTGCTTAGTAGGGTGTCGGTTCGCTTGCGCATTATAGCATGAAAGCCATCAAACTGAGCCTCCACAAATATACCCGAAGCTCTACAAAAGCGGGGCAGCCCCAGCAACATCCGTTATAAAATGCAGAAACATTTTACAACACAGTAAATAAGATGAAAGAAGATTAGATTTTAATTTTTTTTTTCTTTGATCCTTTTAATTTCCTACTTCTTTTACTCTTAACACACTTAAGAAAATATTAATAAATAATATTATTTGCCCATTCAAATAAAATTATATCCAAAAACAGTACATCGTTTTTTCTTTTCATTGACGAAATGCAACGTCTACTCAGCTCCCTAATACACACCCTTGGCTGGAGGTTTTAAGTGTAGTAGCTTAAGGCACCCACAGTAAAGCCCGGTTAAGTAGTCATGTTCTCAGAGGTCAACTACGAGATGCCCTACCTAAAAAATAAAAATAAATCCCTGATAAACAATTCACAGTCTAGTTTTTACAAGATACAGTTAGCCCTACATATCCCATACATGCTAATTAACCCACCAGTGTCCATACCCTCAGATTGATAGACAATAGATCCGTACCCTAATTGCGTAATACAACACAATCACAATCTGTTTCGATTTGAAACAGATTGCTAATTCATTGCATCATAAGTTGGAAAAAAAAAATCTGCTCAGCAACGTAAATAACGCAATGAATGTTGTTGAACTGTCATAATGAAACAAATTAGGCAAAATTGTTTACGAAAATAAGTTACGCAATTAGGGTACAGGGATTCCCAACCGGTGGGGTTCGCCCCCCTCGGGGGGCGTAGAGTGACCAATGGGGTGCGCGGCGACTCCAATTATAAAGTATAGATTTATTAAATTTTACGTTCTTAGTACCTACTAGAAAAGGTTAAAAAACTAGTTTCCAAAACCCAAACGTTTCGTGATACTTAGGTGCTGTAAAATGAGGTTCAGCTTTTCTGCTTCAGTCTACAAAATAAGTTTTTCTATTTCTGTATGAATGGACTAAAGAAAACCGAACCTATCCGAAGCGGCTTGTTACAGTTCTTGAGCTCGCTTCGTTCGCTCTTACATTCTATATTCTCTTGATTCTTCAACTTTTCTGCGTAAGTCATCAAAGTAACTCATATTTCTGTTTAAATGATCAAAAGAAAATCTGACCTATCCAAGGGGTGCAAAGATTTTCGACCTCACTTTCGCTCGCCTTACATTCTTATGATTTTCTGCTTATGTCGACAAAGTAACTCAGGGGCGTAGTGATTTTAAAACGAAGTTAGGTCAGAAAAGAAAAAAAACTCCATCTATTCACGAATAAATTAAATAATCTTTTATTAAGTAAATGTTATTACAGTGTACAAGAATATTTAAATGATAAACCTCTAAAACTCAAATAAAACACACAATAAATGTTTTTTTAGAATAAATTAGATTATAAGATAAACAATAAGTCCTCATCTCTACTATATTTCTTTTGTTGTGCCCAACAGGGTCCACGATTGTTTCTTTTCAAATGTTTACCACCTAAGCACATACATTGTGGAATGCAATAAAGTATTGAGTATTGAGGGGGGCGCGTATGTGAAAAGGTTCGGAACCCCTGTTAATAGACAGACCAATCGAGAGTTGACACACTTTTCATCTCGGAAAAATTCCCCGCACGGGACCGAAGCCACGAGGAAAAGTTGAGCTTATTCAATACATACAAATTACAAAATAATCTTTACTGCATTCCTTTTAACTACAAACAGGATTTGTTAGTTAGTTAGTTGGTTGTAATATAAAACCAGCTCACTAACCATCCAAATAATCCCAAGATACAGTTAACCCCACATATCCCACACATACTAATTAAGCCACCACTCTCAGACTGACAGACAATAGACTTACTCGAGAGCAACCCGAAAAGGCATCGCACGACTCTCTCCAAGCAACCGCAACAATTTCCTCTGTAGTAATTGACTGTAGGATTTGCTTAAGTGGGGTGGTACTGGTGCAGTCCCAACTGTTCCATCTACCACTTTTGGTAGGGGACTAATGTTTTGAAAAGTTTCGTGAGACAGTTTTATAGGGCTTTAGTGAAACAAGTTAAGGAAAGATACCCTAGGGTGTGCTAAGTCAGCAATAGCTGTACAATAAAAGAATAATGTTTTTTTGTTAGAAACACAGTAAAGTGTTAAAAACAACAGTGTCCTTTGTAGTAATTGACTGTGGGATTTACATATTAACACACTGAAGGACACTATATGCCCATAGGCGTCATAACAATAAAACTTCTATTCTCGTCTCTCTCTCGTCTCGTGTACTGTCCTTCAAAGTGTTAAGTACGTACTACCCACGTGGTACTGTCCCATCTACTACCACTTTTGACAATATTTTTTTATTTTTTTATAATTGGAATTTAAAAATTTATTCCGTGACACAGTTTAGATTTTTTTTTTTAATAGCTTATGGTGTGAGACGACAATGCACTGTCCACTTAAAAAATATATGGTTTCATCATGTTTCACAAGACAATTCCATAGACAATGTCAATAACAACGAACTATCAATTTAGTCTTTGGAATATGTATATTCTAAGGTAGGCATTATCGTCATGTACTAGATTTTGCGTCTCAGTGCAGGATCTTCACCTTTTTTCCGCCATTTAAAAGGAAGCTGTTAAGAAGCATGCAGGCATTCAATTCTTTTATTTAAATATTTCGTGAATTTGGGCAGATATTTAAACATAAAACTAGGTACTGTTCTTTAGTTACAAGAAGTAATTTATATCGACAGATTCAATTTTTTTTTTTTAAGTGAAATCTTTTTAGGCGCGTTGGGCATTTTTGAGATAAGACTAAACCATTGATTTCGCGACACTGTTACCGAATTTACCGACACCGTGTAGTAAAAGACATCAACGCGTTGATTACCGCGGTGCTAATTTTTTGTCAAGTTTTCGCTTCTGTCGGCACTCCTGGAATGCCAGTTTTTTTTTTCTGATTTTTTAGCTCATTATTTTGGTAAAGAAATTCTCCAACAAAGCGTCCAACTGACAATACCACCACAATATAATCCACGCGAATTTATTAAAAACCCGGATCAGTGACCAAGAGGGCAGTTCTTGGGCGACAGAAATAACAGGCCGCGATTGACGAGATACATACCATTAGGAGCTAACGAACATCTCAATTTAGCTAACCACCTGCAGGCTGGCTTTTAAATAAACCCACTTTAGACCGCGTTAGAATGCTTTTATTCAGCAATGGTGGTATTGAAATATTTTGTTTCGGATATTATTGTTAGTTGTGATTCTTTAAGTTCAGAGGTGCTAAATATTTTGTTCAAATCTGGTGATGCTGATATCTTAAGATAATAAAATTAATAAGTATGAAACTGATTTTATAACTTCATAATTTGAGGTAAGGAATATCTTAATTTAGTTAACCACCTGCAGGCTGGCTTTTAAAAATAAACCCACTTTAGAAACATTTTTGTTGCTTTCATATTTTATTATGAGAATTCAGTTTTTATATTTTACTTAGAGGTGCAGAATTTTGAATCAAAATCTGATCACGTTGTAGGTAAGTACAATGTATGTTGAAAATAATTTAATCAATTAAGTAACTTCAACTTTAGAATAACGTAGACTTGTACAATTTGAAATGTGCAGACAGATGGGTTAATTAAAGTATCTAACGTCTTATTTTCTTGATCTCATGGAAATATATGATAGCATATTATAATAATATGCACGGTACGATGGTGGAATTAAGAAATAAATTGCATAAATATCTGGACTAAATTGATTTCTGCTGCGCCATGTCACCACTGTAAAGACTCTCGCAGATAGGCACGACCCGACAGCGTGCAATGCGACGCGACTCTAGTTGAACAATTTCTATGAAAACCTTATGAAAATTGTTCTGCGTTACTGCTTTTACTGTTACTGTTAGCCTGCATCATCCCACTGCTGGGCAAAGTCTTCTCCCCATGATTTACAGCTAATTCACCTCATGTTGCCAACCAAAAATTCTACGAAAATAAAAAAAACACAGTTCCGTATAAACAAATGCGCTTCACATTAGAATTGATTAGGCGGCGTGCGCGCGCGCAGATCGCTCGCCGCGCTGCTAATTAATTACAGTAACGATTATGGCGCTGGGCACGTGCTCAGCCATTATTTATGGACACCATAACGTCCTATTGAATGTTGTGGGAATTTCTCGGGAAATTATTAGTTCATTTGCATTAATTTGTTAGGCCCACTTAGAACTCTCACTGATTCTCACTGAATTTTACATCGTCAGATAAAATACTGTGAAAATCTGTGTTTAGAATTTTAGAACTACTGAGACCTACCTACTGCTTGCTTTTGCTGGATGTATTTATATTCTGCTAATAGTATTCTTGCCTTCTTTATACAACCTGTAATTGCCAGTCACTGTTTAGTTATCATGCAATTATACTTTCTGTAAGATCGGTAACGTCGAATATATATTTTTTTTTTTATGGAAAAACAAACAGTAGCACAATAAGAAACAGTCATAATATCTTAAATATAACATTTTAAACAATTATGCTACCCACTACGTTTTCCACAGATTACAATATGAAGTATTTAAGAACTAGCTAGTAACACAGATACAATACCTATACAACCGGCATTATCCTGAAACTCATACAGCATAGCGCTTTAATGGTGACATTAATTTAACACACGCATGCGGATAAGCGTTTTCTTTTTATGAAAATATTTTAATTTCATTAAACGTTATTATTTATCGATTTATTTTCATTTTTCTAAAATGGCATCTTGGTGCAAACTGTACTTAAAAACTGTAACACAGAGGTCATTTACCGGGATCACGGGTCATAACATTGCATCAATGAAAATAAAACGAATAACGTGCAAAGAGAAGGCGAATTGAAGGAAAGGGAGAGCCTTATGTTGGCGAGCGTTTGAAAATTTTAATTTTTCAATTAACGAATTATTTATTCTTAGTATATTTTTATGATTACTGGACACTAGCCCTACCCGTGTGTTAAATTAATGTCGCCATTGTAGCGGCACGTTGTATATGGATTTTTTTATTTATAAAAGAAATAAAAAGTAAGTTTGTGTGCATACATTATCAAATATTACGTCGTTATACAATACTTTGCTGGTCCTTTAGGATTGCTTGGATTTGCTTCTTAAATGCATTTTTACTAAGAAAAAGAATGTCGATTGAATTAAACTCATTGTTATGTGTCAACCAAACGATGAAGTGGTGAACGCGAGCCAGCGTTGAATTTACAAAGACGAGTTAGCAAATAGACGTCGAGAGCGTACCTCCCGTACATGAACTGTTCGAGTCTGTTGCAATTTGATGTACCTATACTCCATTTGAAATAAGATCAGATATTAACTAAACCTTTTTTACAGTCCGTTCAACCGATTTTGACTTCTATTGTGTTGGGGGCATGACAAATGGCAGCTGCAGTAAACAGTTGGTTTGTAACCACTTTTTTTGCTTTTAATGCCATCCTTATGCCTACGCAATAGAAGTCAAAATTGGTTGAACGGACTGTAAAAAAGGTTTGTCTAAATGTCTAATCTTATTTCAAACGGAGTATAGTCAAAGTCAAACCAAAAATAGTTCTGAAAACATTGAGCTTAATTACTCCTTTTCACTTGTATAAATGAGGAGAAAAAGAACACGGACTACTAAACTTTTCGTCCTCAAACATTGCGTGTTGTTCACCAAGAAATACAAATTCCTTACAAAAATTAAGCTAAGCTTTGTAAGGAATTTGTATTTCTACCCTAGAAAATCGAACACCCAGCCCACGTCCACGATATTTAATTACCAACACCGGAGCTTTCCGTGTTAACATTAAGTTAATGTAACGAAACAATTTGTGAGACTTCTTCTTAACAAATGTTCTTCATTTGAATCAGTTAGGAAGCCATTTGACTTCGCTCGAAGTGCCCGAGGCTAAGCAGTTATTATATTGATATTAGGTGAATTTTCGTATTAGTATTTTTTATAGTGTTTTATTAAGTGTTGAGCATTAATATTGTTGATTATAAAGCTAATTTTAAAGTGTTTAAGTGATTTGAAAATTGGGTGGTTTGTAAGGAATGTAATTTATTATATTGTTGGTGAGTAGTTTGGTGTATGTAATGGTACCTAGTTATTTTTGCCTCATAATTTTTTCTTAGGTTTGTATAAAACTGTGCTGAGTTAAAATATAGAAACAGGAATGTTAAATCCTTAGTTATGAATAGCTATATTACGAATATCTTTATCGATAAATTATTTATTTTTAAACAGACACTAAACTTTGACTTAAACTATTTCCATCTGTGACTGTTTCAGTACAATATGATGGTTATCATTTTTGTTAACACACAACTTAAACACGCATCTGTCAAAAACTCAACAAATCTCCAATTAGCTTTAACCTTTACCCTCTGTGCACTGCACTGAGTTATAACTCCAATACACTTAATTTTAGCCCGAGTGGAGTCAAACTATCTGCTCGTAACATTGATGCAGTGCGCCATTCAAGTTGCAATCTCACGCATTAGTGCGACTCCGGCGCCATCAGTCTTGTTCTTAGACATTTAGCAAGTGTTTACTTTTGAGGCTGAGTATGTAAGATATATGGAGCGCTAATGGTTTTATTGAACTAGCTTTTGGCCATAGCTTCGCCCACGAGGATGTCAAAAAATATCTGACGGGGACGTACTCAATCAATCTACCTAGCCTTTTCCCAACTATGTTAGACCGTCGGCTTCCAGTCTAACCGGATGCAGCTGAATACCAGTATTTTACATGGAGCGACTGCCTATCTGACCTCCACAACCCAGTAACTAGGTAATACGATACCCCTTGGTAAGACTGGTTGTCAGACTTTCGAGCTTCTGACGACCCGTAACGACTGTCAAAGAACCACGACGGGGACGTACTACCAGGCTTAAAAGTATCCTATGTGTTAACTCAGATTATTTACTATCTGTGTAAATTTCATGCAAATCCATAGTTCAACAGTTTTTGCGCCAATCCGAAACATACATCCAAACAAACAGACAAACGGATAAAAAGTCAGTGAAGTCAGTAAACTCATATGAACAGATGTTTAACAACGCCAACGGCGAAGTAAGATATTGTCAGTAATGTGATATATAGGAGAAAAGGTTTATGCCCTGCATGTATGTATTATCGCGGGCAACATTAGTCTGATGCGTATGACTTGTCTGTCACTAAAAGTGGCTATTAATTAGAAATAGTAAGGAAAAAGTTCTACACATTTAATGGACGTCATTCCGACACCCTCATGACAAAAACCTTTTTTTCAACTATGTAGTAAAATTTTACGCATTTTGCTTTACAGCTTGTCTCATTTATACTTCAAGGCATGCCCTATCGTCAGTACACGTGTACTAGATGTGAGGGAATCAGTAATTGATTGAGTATGTTTCAATTATCTAAGTGTTTGTATTTATCAGCGAACGCGACGATAGTTGAAGATGAATGTAAGCTATACAAGCTTGCGCACGCGTTGAAAGTCAATGGATTTTGTGCAACTGCTTTAATTAGTGATGAAATCTATTGGGCGCAGGTTGTTAGCGTTTGTTTTGCTTTAGACAGGAAATAGTTTCACATAAGCAACATATCCATCAGGATGAAAACCTGCCGGGGTCGCAGGAAAGTTCGAAAGGGGTACCGTGGCCCTGGCAACATACAGGCAACTGAAGGAACACGGGTGGGTTTTAATCAGTAAGAGTCTGACACGCCCTCCCGCTCCGCCCAGAGTGGGAGAAGTTATTTGATAATTTCCTACCCAAAAAAAAAGGAGGATGAAAACAAAAAATACATAAAAAAACACAAACCAAAACATGAAAACAAAACAAAAACACAAAACAACCATGAAAACATTAAACAACAAACAATAAAAACACAAATTTTACAGTATATTACTGTCGGTTTTTAGGGTTCCGTAGTAAACAAGGAACCCTTATAGTTTCGTCATGTCCGTCTGTCTGTCTGTCTGTCCGCGGTCTAGCTCCGAGACCCTTAGTACTAGAAAGCTGTAATTTGACATAGGTATACATATTAATTACGCCGACAAAGTGGTAAAACAAAATTATGAAAAACATTTTTTTTAGGGTACCTCCCATACACGTAAAGTGGTGATGTTTTATTTTTTATTTTTTTATCCCGTAGTGTGGGGTATCATTGGTAAAATTATGAGTTTGTGAAAACCATTTTTGGATCCAAGGATCCGTTTGCAAAATATTAAGCTTTAAAGTGCTAATTTTTGTTAGAGTCAAGTGCCCCCCCCCCCTGCCAGCAAATGGTTGGTTTTGGATGTGTAAAAAAAATTCACAGCAGTAGTTTATATAACGAAATTAAAAAATAAAACTATCACAGCTAAGTAGACTTTACTAGTTATCAAGTAATAATCGACCAACTTAAATTTGCAGTTGCAAAAACATGTTTTCCCATACATTCCGTATGGGAGAACATGTTTATCAACTACAAAGTTAAGTTTGTTTTTGGGATAAATTCATCCCAACTACGGAACCCTTCATTGTGCGTGATCCGACACGCACTTGGCCGGTTTTTTGTACATGAACTCTGTCAGGGCGCTGCAAAACACAATGTTGGTTTACTGTTCAGTTTATGGACATTAAATTAACATTTATTGTGTAAAAATTTATCAAATCACAATAAATACATTTCAGAAAAAATAATTATATGTCTAGATGTCGTTAAAATGTTCAATTAACAAGCAATAAATAATAATACAATAACTGTTCATTGTCTATGAGATACAAGGTATGCTTCAAAAGCTGTTGAAATTAACTGAATTGATTTTAATTGTATTGAACTGTTAATTTTTTATCAGATAATTGTGTTCTGCCTCGTTGGTCTAGTGGTCGCAAGCGCTACTGCTGAGCATGAGGTCCTGGGTTCGATTCCCGGGTCGGGCAAGTATTATTTGGTTTTTCTATCGGGAATTTCTCAGTAGCAGCCCGGATTCTGGATTTGTGCCCGGTTGATGGCAATAGGCTCGCCCCCTATTACATGGGACTTAAAACATAACTGGTGAAATGTGGGTGTACCTGCTACAGGGTCACCTCTGCCCAACCCTTTGGGGAAACAAGGCGTAATGTTATAATTGTGTTTAATGTTCTAAAATGTGGCTAAATACTTACAGCCGCTTGGGTCGATCTGTCAGGTTAAGCTACGCTTGCCGTGGTTGATCTGTGGATGGGTGACCATTTCTAAATACCGAGACTCCTCCGTGCCTCGGAAAGCACGTTAAGCCGTTGGTCCCAGCTGTCATTCGTGGATCTTTGATAGTCGTTACGGGTCGTCAGAAGCCCGAAACTTTGACAAACAGTCTTACCAAGGGGTAGGTATCGTATTACCAAGTTACTGGGTTGTGGAGCTCAGATAGGCAGTCGCTCCATTTAAAATACTGGTATTCAGCTGCATCCGGTTAGACTGGAAGCCGACCCCAATATAGTTGGGAAAAGGCTAGGCAGATTGATTTTTGTGTCTAATGTTCTTATTTTTTATCATTGCATCGTATTCATTCATTTAAATTTTGCATGTCGAATCTTGGGCAGAATGTATGGCTCAACTTTAATTCTTCACGACCTTATTTGTATACCTGCATTCTAGCAAATAAATAATTTGATTTGAATAAATATTGATGATCTACCTATTAGGACTATTGTTTCTACAGCTAGAATTAAAAATGTTGTAGGTATACAGTACACAAACTTCATACTTAAATCAATCAATCTACATAGCCTTTTCCCGACTATGTTGGGGTCGGCTTCCAGTCTATGATACAAAAATGAATACTTTATAAATCACCGAATACTTCAAAGTATATTCCAATAAACGTCTCTCCACACAGTCAACTAAACAAAACACAAACCATAGACACAGTATAAATAAGTATCAGTAATATATCTCGGCAGTGACCTTGAAATAATTACCTATGACCGCTCGTGCGTAACTGCCACGCACTGATACTGTTGCGTACAATCACACTGAGATTTCGAAGCGCGTCGTTTCGGCCGTTTTCTATGAATATATAATACTGTTACTTATTTATACTGTGCTATAGACATTTTATTCAACTCAAACACAAAATAACTCAGGTCCACTTCCACCATTATAACCGACCATACACAAATACATCATAAACAACAATTTTCGCATACATATCGTAGTTCACAGACATATAACGGTTGGGAATGCATTATTAAAACGTAATGTATACAAACGTTCGCGGCAAGCTCTGATGTTTATCTAATGGTTCAGGAATTCTGCCCGACGAATATCTTGTGACGACTCAGATATGCCAATGTATAGAATTGTATGAGATCTTGTGGTTTTTTGATAAAAATAAAACTAACTTATCAAATCTGTGAGAGTGATTTCCTGAAAAGGGACGGAAGTGTGTCACAGGAATGCCGAGGAAGCGCGCGCTATTCGATTTGACCAATGACCGCGCGCGGTGCTAGAGTTGGCCGCCAGAAACGACCTTGACGAGGCCCCGCCCTTTTAATTCTGCATTACCATAATGTTGCTTATTACCAAAGTGAGATGTCAGATGTTACACATCAAGGCTCGCTTTTTTTTATGGAGGCTGTTTCAGTAGGTAACTCATCCTCACTAAAAGGATTTATTTTTGGGTTTTGAATAAAGACTGAACCAATTCATGTCTTGGAACGATACCAAAACTTTTCAGAATCTAGCAAGTAACAAGATTACAAACATTAAAAAAGTCAAAAAATTGCGTTTTTTTTTTTTAAGATCATCTCTTTAATATCATTATATTCTTCGAGTAGTCTTCGTACAAGATTGAGCAGACAATTATAAAAACTTTGAAATAGATGGTCTTATATTTCCGATTGCGAGGACACAATTCTGTACCTTCAGTGAAAAGTGATGTAACTGGAAAATTTATGTTAAAGTTTTAGAAAAATCGGACTCTTTGTTTACTTCACTAAAATGAGTACTGATTACTGACATTGGTAAACAATATCTTAAAGCACGATTTAGTGTAAAAAGAAACAGATTAATTTGTATAATTTTTTATAATTTAAAAACAAATCCAGTTGTATCATAGGTGATACAACAACATATTACGTGTTAGGACACAACATATTATTAAAGTCGTTTTATGTGTAAATTAATTTAAAATGACTTAAACCATTTTACACATTATTTATTGGTTAGTGTTGGTTGATTATGTGTACCTAAATTTATCAGTTTGTACTAATTCACATAGATCGCGTAATAAGAGTCACATACATTTGTATTAATATATATTAAGGTACTTGAAATATTTGTTCAGTTCACATTGATATTATTTCAAATGTATTTTTTTATTACACATTAATAAATGTAAAAAATAGCACTTTGCACCAAAATAAGCTTGCTCAATTTTAATCTTAGAGGGGACCAATTAGACCAAAAAATTGCATTTTTTTTACTGTTAAACTTAGCGTAAGAATATTAAAACTGATATAGGTCAAGATATATCACTTTTCACTGAAGGTGCAGAATTACGGCAATATATTTGGAGTGGAAGTACACGAAAATAGGTTACAAAATTCCGAAAATCCTCTATTCTTGTCTCTTACCAAACATCAATCAGAACCGCTCTAATTAATAGACACTAGCCACATAAACGCAATTAAAACAAGCGCCAATCGTACGGTGTGAGACAAGGCTCGCCATATAACTTATCAATATTCTAATCCATCCTCCACTGAAACCCTTTTGAGATACTTTAGAAAGTGTAAATCCCTTACGTTGAGGCGGGCCCATTAGAGACGGGAATTATTCCACAGATAACGTATCGATATAATCGGGTGGTCGCCCGCTTATTGTTTATCGATGCTTCCTGGCCGCCGGACGAGAAAGTATGGATCGATACTATCGATTAATTACGAATATTGTTTATCCCATAAGTGCGCAATGACATCGATTTGAATTTGGAAGGTAGTGTCAAATTCAAATTCAAATTCAAAAATTTTTATTTGTAGAACATAGGTAAACAGAAAAAGTACAGATGTTAATAATAATAAAAATGAACGCTATGTCTTGCCATCAACGGCGCACAAATATTCTGATTATAAATTAATTAGTAATAAATTAAACAAAACATTTACATTAACAAATAAAACAAAATTTTAACAATTACAAATTAATAGATACTTAAAAACATTACACATTGTTATTTCATTCAATTATCATTATTTATCATACAATACATTAAATTACATAAAAACATTAAAATTCATTTTTTAATAATCATTTAATTAATTAACAAATTAAAAATATCGAACAAAATAAATTAAAATGTCAAAAAATTATAACTTATCGTCTAGATACTCATTGATTGTGTAATAAGCTTTTATATTTCACAACTGTGATTGGCTATCTTTTTTTTGTTGTCAATTAATTACGTTACAGATTATGAAGCGTAATGCTAATGCTTTAGTGAATCAAGATTAAAAGTGTTATTGTTATTAAGCTTGAAATAGATTATGTTTTTTTTTATGTCGCTAAATGGCTTGCTCCAGTTTTTTCAAGCGACATTTATGCTAGTTAAAATACCATTTTTATAATGTCGTAATTTTTCATGTCGAGAGAAAGGTTTCTCAATAGTTATGCGAGTGATAGAGAGCGCTCGTCGAGTACAATAGTCGACATCGAGTCTCAATAGAGATGTGTATCAGCGGTGTAGAGACCGCTCCGAATTATCGATTGTTCGTATATTACTCGTGTGTCGATGTAAAGGCAGATTCACATTGATCCTCACATGTTTTTAATTTATGGGTCGCTTGTTAATACAGAAATCAATATATTTTTAAATACTATTAAAATGAAAAGTTTTGATTACAGTTAGGTCGTTTTTTTTGCGTTTTTGAAAGGGTATTTTATAAAAAGAGCAAGCTTTTGAGCTCCCTTCAAAATGGTTGAGCTGAATGGTGCTGATAAATGTATAATTTCAACATGAATGATGTAACCGATATTTTGTAACATTTTTATTTATTTAAACAAGTGTCCGTGGAGTTTCTTGCCCGTTCTTCTCCATAGGAACCTACCTACTACGCTTTGGAACGGGCAACTAGCTTCATCTTTCTGACTGACCGTCTCCTTGGCAATTCAAAAGTACCTGTAAATGGTTTAATTGAAATAAATGCTTTGAGGTAAAAATAATAAGAAGACCGGAATATTTCTGACAATATTTTATTGAAAGTTGGAATGGTCTAAGAGTAAGCATCAAAAACAAATAGTCAGAGATGATGACCGACTACATGACCAGTAGTGCTATTCTGTAAAAATCTCACCGTGATATCTTAGGTGAAGTGAGCTGCCAATAATGTCAATCCTTAGCAACTGACAGCTCACTCCACGCTCACTTCACCTAAGATAACACGGTGAGATGGTTACAGAATAGCACTACTGATATCTTACATGCTTAGACAGTTTTCTGTCCGTTAGTGTGCAAGCACCCTTAACACAAACATTTCATATTGTATGTGTCATTACAATTTCTTGCCGGCAGATTGAACGAAGGCATTATACTCATATTAACTGTTTTATCTGTAATAATATGCAATTGTATCTAGGTGGGTTCTATTTCACTAAACGATCACAAGAGTCATATCCATAACAGTTGAAGATTTCTCTTTATAGTCTGTATTACATAATAATACCACTTCCTAAATAAATGTTACTCCATAGTTACAGTTAGTCATCATCATCATCAGCCTCTAATGTTCCCACTGCTGGGACACAGGCGTCCTCTCCGTGAGAGGGAGCGAACCGTAATCCACCACGCGGGCCCAGTGCGGTTTGGTAGATGTCACATGTCTTTGAATTTTCGGTTCTAGGACATGCCGGTTTCCTCACGATGTATTCCTTCACCGTTTTGAGAGCAGTGGTGATGAAATAATTTACAGTTAGTCAGTGGAAACATTTTCACACTGCATTATGGCTTGGCATGTGACATTCTTATGCGAGCCATACATGCTGTGGTCTACCTATGCTGGTGGGCCTGCCTAGACCGGAGCGTGTGTTGGAACAGACCTATGCAGTTCTTGCAACATACGACATATCGGTCGACCTGCGCCGGCAAACCTGCACAATTTGACCATGGCGTGTATGGCTCCCATAAGAATATCACATGCCAAGCCATAATGTAATGTGAAAATGTTTGCACTTACTAACTGTAAGTATTGAGTAAAGGAAGATTTCCACCAAACGGCTCGCATTGCATCGGATCGGAAGGGATTTTACAATCTTTAAACGATATTAAATCGTGTACACACTATTTAAAGTCTATATTTCCAAGCCACGCACAGCAGCTTGACCGCGGGCATCTTCCGCGACACGCGATCGTAGCCGAAAGTACGCTGCTATGCGCGATCGGCTACGTTCGTTTGTCGCCGTTTTCGGTCGGATCCTTTCGGCTTTAGGTTTTTGCCATAAATCATCAATCCAAATTTGTCTTTTCCTCTTCTGTGTTTTATGATTATTTTCTTCTTCTACCATTCAACCATTCAACTTCAACCATTTTCGAAAATTATAACACGTCAACACGGTAGGAAAGAAGCTATTTGACTAGGCGCAGAAACGGATACGTTCGCAAGCAACGGTACGGAGTCGATCGTATGCGTCGACATCCTGCCGGACGCGATCAGTTGTTGCCGCATCCATTCGTATCCTTTCCGATCCAATGCGATGCGAGCCGCTTGGTGGAAATCATCCCTTACATTCATTTAGGCTGTAGTATCACTGACACATAGTACTATACATTTCGATTTTCAGCGGTTTGACACTAAGCAAGAAGATCGCATTTGTTTCTTTACTCAATTGTTTTATTTTTGTTCACAGTTTTCAAACGCTTTGACATCAACCACCAACCGTCCACCACACTCAACTTCGGATTTTCTAAGGTAAGTTATTTTACTTTACTACAAGAAAGAAAGAAGGAAAAATTGTCACAAGTCCACAATTGACTTGACTGAGGACTGTATGTATATGAACTACAAATAAAATCTCCTTTGAGCAAACAACTGACGACCGTAAAGAATAAATAAATAATATAATATTGTACAAAGACAAAACACATAGAGTTAGTCATACACTAAACATGATTGTACAAGTGGAGGTCAAAATCAGGTAGAACAGCTAGAACAGCAGTTGAATAAGGTCAACTCAGGGTTCATTCAGGATAGGGAAATTTCTGGAAAGAGAAATTTTTATAGGAAATAATTTTATTCATTTCTGAAACAGGATTTGAAGATCAGTAGTCAGAAGCCCGAAAGTCTGACAAAAAATCTTGAAAAAAAAATCAGCAGTTCCCTACATTTTGACGAGTTATCCGAACATAAATGTAGGGAACAGCAGATTTTTTTGTCGCGATTTTGGGTTTGGTCCTATAGTAAAAGTTGTTCATAATGATGAGTAAAGTCACGTGTTTAAGTTTGCGCACTGGTTAAAACTTATCCTGTATACCAAAATGTATCGTGTTACCCAGTAACTGGGTTGTGGGAGTCAGACAGGCAGTCGCTACATGCAAAATACTGGTTAGACTGAAAACCGACTCCAACACAGTTGGGAAATAGGCAGATGAAGTTATTGAAACAGGAATTAACCCTGTATAAGTTAAAATCCATTGCAAATGGAATACTCGAAAGGAAGGAGAGCTCTCTATAATCAGTAAACACAAATTCTCTTCGTTAACTTCCTTGGAAGGTACAAATGAAGGATGTTCTTGGTAATATACCACATCATACCGACACACGCAAAACCATACCCTGCCATAACCCCTAACTTAATTAATTAAAACCTCTTCCAAACTTCGTTTCCCACGCCACGTAATTTCACATTTACAAATTCTCAGTTCTTTTCAAAGTACCCGACCTTTCCATCTCTTTTACTCTTATAGAGGTACTAGCTTCTGCCCGCGACTTCGTCCACGTGATATTTTTTTCTTTTTGCTCGGCACTTAAGGGTCTTAGCATAATGTAGTAATAATGTAATGTGTGTGTGTAATGTATGTGCGGCTAGGTTATATTTAGAATCTGTAATTTGTTATAATCGGACTATCAAATGCAAATAGAATTTTTCAAATCCGACAGTTCTAGAGATTAGCGCATTCAAACAAACAAACTCTTCAGCTTTATTATATTAGTATAGATGAAATAGATATCCGGTAACTATCCAGAATCCGACCTAATTTATATATCCGGTCGACTACTGAATTTTTATCTATATCTATACCAGGGATGTAACGGATATCCGTATCCGCATCCGCAACTGCGGAGCATCCGCATAAATTTTGACATCCGCAAAACATCCGCATCCTCAAATTTTGATTTTAAAAGCTCCGCATCCTCATCCGCATCCTCATAATTTCTATGGGGATGTGACCCTACGTTGTTCGCACAAATAGTGATTTTTTTTAAACTCGCGCCGAGTTATATAAGCGGGCCGATAAGTGAGTTACGCGTTCCTATTGGCTGAATTCTCAATGTCCTTGTCCTATGACAGACGATCGGCTGCACGGCTGCAGTGATGGCACGACTGTGGTGTCACATGTCGCAATTTGAGTTACTGGGAGCCGGGTGTTGTGTTGTTCTTTTCTTTTTGTTTGCTCATAGAAGTGAAGTTTTTTATAGACGAATTACGCAACGGTAACCTACCAAATGATTATATTACCTACAACGTATAATACAAATATAAATACTATAAAAAATAAGGGGTATGTTTGTACGACATCCGCACCCTCATCCGCATCCTCAATAAGGAATTTTCCAATATCCGTATCCTCATCCGCATCCGCAAACCCGATTATCTCGATATCCTCATCCGCATCCTCATCCGTTAAATGACATCCGTTACAACCCTGCGCGCAAAGGTCGGAAAATATCCCACAGGAACGTACTACCGATATTCAGAGTACTTATCAAATGTCCTAACCCAGGTCATGGCCTATCCGTATACCATTCATCTAAATCTGTTCAGCCGTTACGGCATGAAAAGGTAACAAATAGATAGATAGGTAATAAATCTGTTTTAGGGTTCCGTATCTCAAAATGAAAAATGGAAACCCTTAAAGGATGACATCGTTGCCTGTCAAGACACTTTTTCTCAGAAACGCGTGGAAGTATCAAGTTGAAATAGATAGGTATTAAAAACTTAGGCTATGCGCGCACTACGGATTTTGATCGTTGCGGATAATATTTCGTGTTGTTCTATCCTCTCATGCTCATTTTCTACGAAATGTATGGAAAGTTTTTTGCAATTTTTGAATTTTCTCGTACTTGAGTACGAGAAAATTCAAAAATTCGCCCTCCGTTGGCCCGATATTTTTTTTGACGCTAGTAATAAGAAATAGGATCGACAGGCATCAAAAAAGTTTTTGTGAAAATTACCCATGTTCTTGCTGACTGTACAATTTTTTCAAAATCTGTGAATGCAGATCAAAAAGTTAAGGACAGTCTCCTAAGACCGTTTTCTTGTAGCGACAACGTACCTGCCCTTATTGCCCCATATCAACATCCACCCTGTATATGTTATGATTGACTATTTAGCTCCATAAAGGTATAGCGTGATGATAATGTTTTAAAAGGTTAAATCCGTAATTATCTGCAATATTCTAACCTTTTGGATAGTCTTTTTACAGTTTGCGGTAAACTATAGAAGAATACGAACATAATGCAATATTGCTCATCCCCCATAGCAAATAGCGTAATAATAATTTTTGAAAAGTCTATTGTGACGTTTCCATTATTTGACATAGATTATTTATACAAATTTTCAAGTTAATCAAGCCAAACAGTAAAATCCTCCCCTGTAAAAATAAATACCCCTTTTCACCCCGTCAGGGGTAGATTTTCAAAAAACCTTGATATACGTTTTTATTTGTTTTCAGTCTTAAGTATAAATACTGAGTTTTGAGTTAATCAGACCGCGCGTTAAAATTCTTCCTTACAAACTATGACACCCCCCAATCCTCCCTTAGGGGGTAGTTTAGAAAAACTAAAAATGGCAAACTTTATAATTTACATAGATAAGTATTCGTGCCAATTTTCAAGTTTATTAACTCAAGGAATAAAATTTTTCATACAAACAAAATCCCCCCTTTTAACCCCCTTAAAGGTCGATTTTCCAGAAACCCTTTCTTAGTGGATACCTACGTCATATTATCTACCTGTGTGCCAAATTTCAGCCCAATCCGTTCAGTGGTTTGAGCTGTGCGTTGATATATCACCCAGTCAGTCAGTCAGTCAGTCAGTCAGTTTACCATTTTATATATACAGATTCTAAGTAGGAAAGAGACATAAAATACATTTGAATCATTGCGTAAGGCTGTATTAGTGGGGTGTGGTCAGTGGCAACCACTCATTATGTTTAATTCTGGGGGTTTTAATCATAAGTTGGAAGCTATTTTTCATATTAGTCGGTACGTATTCATTATAAGCTTTTTTATTTGTGTGTACACTCGTATGTTTGGTAAGGTCAGATGAACTATTAATAATTGTTAACCTAGTTACGTAAGCGAAATGTGGGTTCATTTGTCACATGTTTCAATATCAATCGATACATACATGATAATTATGGCCCCTACTGACCTCTCTAAATTAACTACAACAGCTGATGTATTTATTGGACATATTGTGTCATGTCAAAACCGCTTTCCTACGAGCTTAAGTGAGTTACAAGTGGTTTCTGCTGGCCACATATGTGGCCGCAAAACAACTCTCGCAGTACTTCAGGGGCATGTGGAACAGGGTGTAAAGTTCACTCATCCACCATAGAAAAGGGAGGATCCTCCGACCAGACGGGTGTTGTGTCTGGCAGGCAACTGCCCATCGGTTTTGAAGTTGAAATCTTGTATCTATGTCGATCGCTCGGTAAACTCTAACTGCGCGATGCAGGATTTGTGTGACGTCATGTCTTTGATGCGTAGTTCGTATATGGCGGTGTAACCGCTACAGTACTAATAAAAAATACATCTTGTTTCCATCGCATTGGCAATTTACACTAACCAAGCCATATTATTTATATGAGATGCAAACACATATCCATTAGACGTCCACCTTTCTTGTGACTAAATAATCAAATCAATTTAACATAATCTTGCTCTAAATAAAACAAAAGCCAATCGCAGAAAGTGTAACAAACTCGCGATGGTAGCGATGTTAGCATAACACGCGATATTGTCTTTATGTGCAAAATTGGCATAATACGCGATATTGGTGTTACGCGCAATCGCGACTCGAATGTCCGAGATTTAATTTATACGATCCATAACTCAAGTGTATCGCGTTTAAACGGTAATGTAAATTAGAACGGTGAACACAATATGGTACGTTTTCATACTAATATAGGTGTGTGTTGTACACAAATGAGATCAATCTATTAATAGGTTTTAGTTATAGAACTAGGTTTTGCTATGAATGTTTAAGTGTGTTTGTGTTAGATAATCGTAAAGATCATGTAGTATATTCCAAATTTGTAATGCTATAACTTTATAAGATTGGTACAGAAATTCTCAAAGGCTTAGGTAGGCTTTCTAGCACTTACAGCCGCGCTACCTACTATTTTTGAAGGGGAGAATAGAGGGGAACTAGATATTTTTTGAGTAATACTTACCAAGTATTTAATTAGTAAAAATTTGTTCATCTATTTAACCATTTATACACACGCATATAAACAGACAAGAAGAAAGGAACAGAAAAATAAGTACAAAGGTGATGCTTATTTCTAAAGAAATCTCTTCCAGCATACCTGCGACAGGAAAGTAGTTAATAGTAGATTGTTATACGAGGGGCTAAAATAACCCATTGTAACGAGGTAGTTTTACTCCCGAGCTTTAGCGAGGTAGTAAATAGAAACCAAGTTATAATAGATTTTAGCGCCGTGTGTTACACTCTACTTTTCACTACGATTGCGAGAAAATAAAATAATCCAATACAATATTAAATAGTTTATTTTATTTAAATGTACAATTCTGGATATTGAACGAGATGTTTTTTTCCGGCAACTTAATTTCAATCCTCTGTGAAGATGTTCTCACTAGATGATGACATTTTCACTGTTGTAAATTATATTACGCGCTAAGATTTCGCGCCAATGCCTTTTTTATTTTTTATGTAGCCACAACGCAATGCACGCATTCTACCGAAGAGATAGCCGCATTTAGTTCCATTTTCAAAAATAAAATGTTCTTTTTTTTATGTGAACCAGTAATAAGTTGAGTCCATAATTATGATTATTCTACTTAAGAATAAAGACTTTTTCGTTTTTCAAGGTTCGTTGGAACAGACAAAAATTAAAAAGAAATTACTTTTTCCCCTAGAGCAAGAAATGCTATTTTTTCCCCGCTCTAGTACTCAACAATGGCGGCCTTTGAGCAAGAGGAGTGAAAAAATAGATGTAGACAACGTGTGTAGGAGTAGAAGAGAAACAAAATACATTAAAACAATTAACTAATTTAAATATAAACCTACAATATGAGAATATTATATATATTCAAATAGGTTCAGTAGGTCAAAGAAAAAGACAAGAAACATAAAGAAATAAAAACAAAGTAACCTTTTATTTACAAACAAATGAGTCCGGGCTGATGCAAATTTAAAAAGAATAAAACATTGAAATTCGCAAATCGATTAAATAATTACACATATAACCGTTAAATGATTGTTTTCCGTGAAAATATTGATTATCTCATGAATATTGAACAATTTAATTCAATGTTACACTTAATTCTTTTATTGCCAAATAAACTTATAAATATCAGAAGTTCAAGAACTTTGCGATTGTTATTTTTACTAGTACCTATTGAGAAAGATTCAGGTAGTGACTAGCTTAAATAGGTATATTATTGAAACAATAGAATTAGTAATTAGCGCTTGATAACACTTTGACGAGTTATGCGAATATAAATGTCAGGAACAGCTGATTTTTTTTCGCGATTTCAGGTTTGGTCCCACAGTAAAAGTTGTTCATAATGATGAGTAAAGTCACGTGTTTAAGTGTGCGCACTGGTTAAAAATGTACCCTGTATTATTATTATGATAGAATACATTCATAAAATATGACCCTTATAATATGAACATCTGTGTCGAGTTTCCAGGATCCAAAGGATAATCCTTTGAATGCAGGAAAAACCGAGACAAAATAGACAAACTATTCCAACATAGGTGTTTTATGCAAGTACCTATAAAATTAAAAGTACCATTCCAGCAGGGAAGTACAAATGCTGTATCCAATTAATTTCATAAAGAATTCACATCTTTATCAAATTAAAGCTTCGTAACTCCGATTTAAATTCAAATTCATTAATTCTTTGTCACAAGTGGAAAGTCAGTTCTATTACATTAAGGATCGCTGAAGCATACTACTACTATAACTAGATACTAAATTAAATATATTGGAAAGTATTTCAATTGTTTTTCACTTTCACAGGCACTAAACGGGTTCCTGATGATGATGACACAAAACGGCAAACTACTTTACATATCGGACAACGCGGCGGAATACCTGGGACATTCTATGGTAAGCTATTTTATACTCCCACTCTAATACTCGGTTTCTGAATTGAGCATTTCTTAAGGTAATTCCTTCAATGTAGCCCGCAAAATTCTTTTCTTACGTTTTTTGCGAATAAATTTTGAATTTCGCGCGTTTTCACGTTAAGTAATGCGAAAGTAGAGTTTGACAAGTTCTCAACTTCAAATTCTGAATACAGAAACCGGTTTTTAGGCTACCTGTCAATTTGAGCGAAGTGAGTACGCAGTGATGGCCCAGTGATAATGGTCGCGACTTACGAGTTGTAGGTCGTAGATTCGAACACTGATAGGCGCTTTACCTTATGTAAATTATTTCATCACCACTACTCTCAAAACGGTGAAGGAAAACATCGTGAAAGGCATGTCCTAGAACCAAAAATTCGAAGACGTGACATCTACCAACCCGCACTGGGCCCGCGTGGTAGATTACGGCCCACTCCCTCTCACAGGAAGGAGGCCTTTGTCCCAGCAGTGGGAACATTATAGGCTTTTTATACTAAGCTATGCTATGAGTAAGCAGAGAAGAGTGAGGTGATAGTGTACGAAGCAGTGTGGCGAATGTGAATTTAGTAGAATTCTACATAGAGTGACTGGTAATTAGTGACCGATAAAAAAATTGCTGTTTCCTACATTTTGACGAGTTATGTGAACATGAATGAACAGCTGATTTTTTTTCGCGATTTCAGGTTTGGTCTCATAGTAAAAGTTGTTCATAATGATGAGTAAAATCACGTGTTTGAGTATCGGTCACTAATTACCAGTAACCTTAATTATATTTTATGTTTACCTAGTGCTGAACTTTTCCGCTACTCTCCGCTGAAATTGACAAACAATTTTGTAAATTAAGACCCATCCTCCACGACGCAACTCAAAGATTACGTGTTACAAACTCAAATCACCTGTGAGTAGTAACCACCACCGACATACTAGTGCTGTGACATTCTTGCTACTCATTGGTGACTTTAGTTTGTTACTTTTTGGGTTCCGTACCTCAAAAGGAAAAAACGGAACCCTCATGGGATCACACGTGTGTCTGGCTGTCTGTCCGTCTGTCACAGCTAATTTTCTCCGAATCTATTGAACCGATTAAGTTGAAATTTGGTACCTACTTCTGTAACCCAAATACGGACGTGTAACGAAAATAAATGAATTTTGTATATGGGGATCTTTCCGCGAATAAAAAAAAAAGTTTCGCAAACTGTACTGTGTGACATATCAAATGAGGGCTTATTGTGAGGATCTCAAATATGTTCTTTTTTATAATTTTAAAATAAGCACTTTTAGAGATATTTAAGAAAATAGATAAAAATGCACCATTTTTTTTTTCTTTAAATGCAGTAAATACGTCTATACTTATAGATTACAGGTAAACCTATACGAAGTCTATGGTCTTAAAATAACATGGTAAATCTCCCAATATTGTGCGTACAAACTTACATTTGCAGTTGCAATGTATGAGAGAACATGTTTTTCAACTACAATGTTAAGTTTATCCTTGAGACAAATTCATCCCAACTAAGGAACCCTTTACTGTGCGTGGTCCGACACGCTGTTCGCCGGTTTTTAACGTTACTCTTGAGTAGCGTCGTGGACGATGGGCTTCACCTACACGTTCTATAACCTTAAATAATAAAATAAAACCAAAGAGTGACCACTTAGGGTTATCAATCAAGATAAATGTCAGGTTCCGACAACATTTTCGCCTAACCTTTAGATGCATAATCTTTAATTAGCCATATCTAATCTACTGTCAATTCTTTACATTAACGATTCGGCTAACACTTCGCAGCTACTTAAATATCATAGGTTCAAACTCAACAAGCACTTAATAATCTAAAATGTGATGTCATAAAATAACACCAATATTCTTTAAAGGATTCGTGAGTTGTGTTAAGTCTCATGTAATAATAAGACCCAACTGCCATTTTAAGCCTCGTGTAGACTGGCACAACGCGACAGCGCGACGCGACTTTAACAAAACAATTTTTTTTGAAAACTTCATGGTACAACAATAGGCCTGTGTCCAAATTTTTTTTTGTCCGTATTGTAGATTATTAAAAAATATTGAACACGTATTTTTTTCATTTTTAACGTAATCAAAATATTATGGCGATACATTGAGTTAAAATGTGGCATGACGTCACGCCTTGCTAGATTTTATACTGAGTTGTGACGTAGCGAGCCCCCACTCCCCAACTTTAATGCGTGTTTTCTAAGTTATTTTTGATTAATATGATAAAGCAAAAAATACGTGTCTAATATTTTTTTATTACCTGAAAGACGGACTAAAAAGATTTTTTTTACCTAGGAAACTATCGTATTACCGGTGTCGCATTGCGCCAGTCTGCATGAGGCTTTAAACAGGGAAAAATTCAGACTCCAGACATCTACTTAGAATTTCCCAATTAAGGTGATAAATAATACTTAGCGCGACCTGAGGATCGAACCCTACCCCACGCTGACCAGTCGGACCACTAGACATTTATCTGTCAAAATTAAAAATAAAATCAATTTACAACAAAAATCTATTACCATTATCCTACGAGATCTTTAAACATGACATTTAAAGACTAGCAAAATAACTGGATAGGCCAATACTTTCAATTTTTATAACAAAGCACGCCGGTGGGTCCGGATACCAATGGTACCGTCTGACCCCAAATAGTTCCTCGTTAGCCTGCGCCGGCGCACGTGAATTAATCACTATGTTTTATTGTTAGCCGCGCCCGGTATACAGGTTGATGTGATTGGTTTGAAAGAACTATGTTTGTTGGAGTTAGGGGTTTTTTAATAAGCTGCAATAGCTCAAACGAGAGGTCTTGAGTCCGATCTTTTTTCGATGCACTTTTGAAGTGTAATTTTAGCACTAGCGTGTTTGTCGGGGTTTAAAGAAATATTAGTAAACCAGAAATAAAAAATAAAAATAAACCGGCCAAGAGCGTGTCGGACAACGCACAATGAAGGGTTCCGTGGTTGGGATGAATTTATCCCAAGGACAAACGTAGTTGAAAAACATGTTCTTCTACACATTTCAACTGCAAATGTAAGTTTGTACGCACAATATTGGGAGATTTACCATGTTATTTTAAGACCATAGACTTCTTACGGGTTTTCCTGTAATCCATAAGTATAGAACTATTTTCTGTATGTTTTAAAAAAATTTAGACTCACTAGTTTCGGAGATAATGGCAAATTTTCATCTATTTTCTTAAATATCTTTAAAAGTATTTATTTTAAAATGATAAAAAAATAACATTTGAGATCCTCACAACAAGCCCTTTCATTTGATATGTCACAGAGTACAGCTTACAAAAGATTTTTTAAATATTTCAATTTGCCCCAAAAAAGTAACGCCCATATTCAAAATTCTTTTTTTTCGCTACTCGTCCGTGTTTGGGTCACAGAATATGTGTACCAAAGTTCAACTTAATCGGTCCATTAGATTCGGACCAAATCGGCTGTGACAGACGGACAGACAGACCGACAGACAGACGAGTGATCCTATAGGGTTCGGTTTTTTTCTTTTTGTGGTACGGAACCCTAAAAACAATGTAAATCCGTGAATCCGGAAATCCGAAGTTCCTACGTCATAGCTTTATATCTAGAAAAAAAGTTTTGACTAGCAAAGAGATTCGAACTCTGTAATAAACGTATGAAAAACGAAAATGAAAAATCCAAAAGTAGCCTCAGTAGATTAATTTTGTGAAATTATAATTATAGCAGGTAATTTTATTGTACCTTTTAGATACTAAAATAACAATAGGTACTTTCACAAACAATTAACATCAACCTGTACTACATCCATTTTGGCGGCCGCTCCGTGTGAAAACTAGCTACCACACATGTATACTAATGATTGCCAGTCAATATGTCCAAATTGTGATTAATAGGATGTCGGCACACTATCAAAACGAATCATAGCTTATCTAGAGATTCATATTTTTTCGCTCAAATGCATCTGTGGCTCTGTTTTGACCACTCAAAGGTGCTTGTCAGATGTCGTTACGGATTAAATGTCAATGATATACAGAGGCCGTAAATAAAGCACAGCATGTTTTAGAAAAAAAAAAGCGCAATTGCGTTTACAAAAAATAATACCTACTTCCGAAACCTTTAAAGTAAAAATATTTGCATAGAACATTGATCCATAACTTAATATAAATAAAGAAAACAATCGCGTTTACAAAACCTTTAAAGTAAAAATTCTTACATAGAACATTGATCCGAAACGTAATATAAATAAAGAGCACAATCGCGTTTACAAAAATGAGGTGTCGTAATGGTGTCGCGAAATCAATGGTTTAGTCCCATCTCAAAAATTCCCAACGCGCCTAAAGAAGTTTTCACTTCAAAATTGCTAGTATTGAGCGTTGCCTCTGTCACTTATGCCAGCCGAACTATTCTTAAAAATCTCACCTTAAAAACTTAGTGAAGTGTTGGGAACTGAACCCAACACAACACCTTGCACTCGGTCTGCACGCGCAGGCATCGTGATCGGCGCGTCATAGGTATAGCGGAGGCGCGGCGGGACGGCAACACGGCTCGGCCCGATGACCGCTCGCTTCCACGGACTCCACCGCGACGGACGATTCTCCTAATCTAATTATTAACTGTCCTTAAAAAGCACGTGTATTTCACATTGTAAAAAGCATGGCAGATTAACAATTGCCTAAAATACAGTTCACTGTTTAATTGCTCCCCGCGCTAACATTGGTCCTTCAAGAATCTCGCCGTCAGATTTTCGAAAGTTAACGGTCTCGAAAGAAAACACTTCAAACTCGAAGCTTCTCAGTTGTGGTCTTCAGTGGCAACAGTTCCTGCAGGAGTCATCTATATCCTGTTGAGGAAACTTCGCGTAGCACCCGTACACGGCTAGAGGAAGAAGTCAATGTGCCAATCCGTAGCATCAGCCGATGCATTCTGTAAAAGTTTCACCGTAAAACTTAGCCGAATCTTAAAGCGAGCTGTCAATAGTGTGTTTGGGTGTGTGTGTGTGTCATAGTGTATGTGTGTGTGTATGTGTGTGTGTGTCTCTAGCATCAAGTGGAATGACAGCTCACTTCAACCTCACTTCGCCTAAGTTTTCACGGTAACAAGTATTGACAGTCTCTTCCTAAAGCTCGATGTGTGATTTAACTGTAATATCCGGGTAGTTGTGATTCGGTTTTTGTATTTGGAATCGGTTCTGTTTTTGAATTTATTGATCGTAGATGTTGCCGTCATTGTGACGTATGTTGAGGTAGATCTTGAAATTGATAAGAAGCTTACTGGACTTAACTAAGTATGAATCAGTGCATTTTATGATGACGTCATTGGATTACGGATTAACTAATGCGTTTTTTTTGCCCTTGGAATTGATATTGGGTTAAACCATGTTAAGTTCTGATAAAAATCAATTGATAAACATGCAATGTTTTCCTCAATAATTAATAAATAGTTCATATAATGTTCTAAAGTTGGGAGTTAGTTATTCAGCTGTATCCGGTTAGAGTGGAAGCTGACCCCAACATAGTTGGGAGAAGGCTAGGCAGATGATGATAATGTCCAAAATTTTATACTCTACCTGGCTTACTTTCCACTTTTCTAATGATTGGAATATTTTCAAATCTGTAGAAAACACTGCAATAATTCATTCGACATTCAGAACTCTTTCACTTTTCATGAAAAAATCCGAAACATACCTACAACGAAGTGGATTACATTCGAACATGTAAGCCGACGCTCGTGCGGACGTAATAAAATCGCGGCGATTTTCTTTCGTACACTGGATTTTCAACGCTTTGCTTAGCACCGAGAGTTGAAAATCCGACAGTGTGTTTTTTCAACGCGCTGGGACGAGAGTGCGTCCCAGCGCGTTGGATTCTCAACGCTCAGCTTAACACCGAGAGTTGAAAATCCAGTGCGCGAAAAAATTCTGCCACGATTTTATTACGTCCACGCGAACGTCGGTTAACACTTCTATTTGCGATAGACTTATTCTTGAATGGAGACCGCAAATCTTTAAACGTAAAGTAGCACACCTCTCAAGTTAGGTGGGGCGACGATCTTCGAAGGGTACCTGTTAGCAGCTGGATGAGAGTTGCCGAAAATCGAGTTTAATGGCATGCAATAGGAGAGGCCTTTGTCCAGCAGTGGACTGCTATAGGATGATAATGATGTTACACTTCCATTTTTATATACCAATAACATAACCAGTGGTAGTTAATTGATTCAGGCGTGACCTTGCGGAAATCCATTATAAAATACAATAGACGTGGATATATTTAGTAACTTGTTCCGCTTAGCTATTCCTAAAGAGCCATAAAAAAACCCTGAAAGAAATCGACACGTGTTGATGCATCCTCAGGATGACAATTGACTTGTCACGAACCCGAACACGGCGTGTTGCCACACCAAGCGCTGGACGCAGAGATGCAGAGTCTGCGTCCAGCGCTTGTTTGTAGCGGTTACTAAATATATCCACATTTATTGTATTTTATAACCAGAGGTGACAGATATCCTGTTAAATAACTCAACAAAAAGTGAAAGCAGCCGGACGCAAAGAATAAGAACTGAATTGCAAAATATTAATTTAAATATGTCGCATTGATCAATAAAAATATATCATAATATCACCATGTGCCTCGCGGGCAAAACTAAATACAGTATCAATTATTTTGCTAAGCTTTTGACACTCAATTACTCTATGATTTATGATATCTAGTTTATAAAAAATACTATCTAATACCTTGTAAATTCAGGCAAGTTAATTGTTTAACCTTTTCCCAACTATGTTAGGGTCGACTTCCAGTCTAACCGGATGCAGCTGAATACCAGTATTTTACATGGAGCGACTGCCTATCTGACCTCCTCAACCCAGTAACTGGGTAATACGATACCCCTTGGTAAGACTGGTTCTCAGACTTTCGAGCTTCTGAGGGCCCGTAACGACTGTCAAAGATCCACAATTGATGTAGTCAAAACTCAAAATATTTTATTTCACATAAATCTACAATGGCATTTATGAAACGTCAGAAGTCTGAAGACTGTCAATTTGTATACCTAACAATAATTTTCTTGAGTATACATTTACTGTTATTTCAGGGACTCATTAGTTCACTTGACCTTTAAGAAAGTTTTGCCATAATGATTCCTATATCGGTCCACAATCAAAGCTAATAAAGACTAAATAGTATCCGGTATTAGAAAATTCAAAATAATCCTTAGTCCATCTTTTGACCATAACTCATCCATCGACAGAGTTCCCACGATACACTTCTTATAAGCCAGTAATGTAACGATCGATACAACTATTATTATCTCGACTAAACATCAAAATTATACCTTAAATTCTACAAGATAAGAACCAGTTTTGGACGAAATGAAACCAACCTCCGAGCAATATTTTATTGTTATTCCGCAATTAAGATTAATGATAAGACTTAGACGCAGTAAGTACTTAATCCAAATATCTAGTTTAAAAAAATCTTAAGTATGAGCTCGATTGTAGCGGGGAGGATTCTGTAGCATTTTATTTTATCTTACATTCCTTATTGCAATCAAAATATATTTAAAAACAGCCATTAGTAGGTAACTATCTAATTAAAACCTTGATAGAATGAGATGCATAACATTCACAAAAAGAACAAGTTTAAAATACTTAGTAAAAATACCTACACATGTTTTAATTTTATGATGTGTAAGAAATTGGTAAATCATGTAGATAAATTAGCAGCCAAACAATTCCAACGGATGACTAAGTACCTACCGCCGTAAAAGAAATGTTTGCTCTCTATTTTGACAACTTAAGGCTCTCGGAAATAGGCGCGACGCGACGGAACGATGCGATTCTGGTAGAACAATTCATGCAGTTTTCATAGAAATTGTTATACTACAGTCGCATCGTGCCTGCCTTTAAGCTTTGGCTGTCCAAATTGTTTTTTGAAGTGAAAACTTCTTTAGGCGCGTTGGGCATTTTTAGGAAGGGAAAAAACAATTGAACTCGCGACACTGTTACCGACACCAGCTTTTGACCTTTAAAAAGACATCAACGCGCGATACATTTTCTTTGGGATTAATGACATTCCAAACATTGAGACATGACAACGACATGATTGACATTTCCCTTTTTTTACCGACTTTAAAAAAGAAAAGTATCTCCTGCACAATAAAATTATTCAAGTTTTCACTTCTCTCGCCACTGTGTTTTTGTTTTTTTGACACCTTAATGTCAAATACTTTAAAAAATGACAGGTTTTCATTACAGCCGTTACAATATGATGGAACCGCTTTCCTTGGACTGACCATTCACTATAACTTGTCCCTTGCCGTCATGTTGGCTCCATTACTTGTCAAGCCATTTTGAACTCTATAACTATTGAAACTAAGCTTGACAAGCCAACATGACGGCAAGGGACAAATTATAGTAAACGGTATGTAAAGCTTTAAGATCTAAACACTTTCGATAGGCATATTCCATTTGCTAACTCGACATTATAAAATCATAAATCCCGAAGTTTATTAAAGGTTCACCTTATATCTTACGGACCTCTATAAAACAAGGCTGATATCGTAAATACGCCTATGAGATCAAATAGATGCGTAGGAGTGTCCTAACAGTACTCGTATTGTTTATAATTTATTATAAAATGTCAAACAAAGCGGTTGTTATCTTTCTACACTTCGATAAGGCTGCGTTTTCACTAGATATGCTGATGATTTATTAATAACTTTAGCGAATGGTTGCAATCAATCAATTGATTCGATTATTTGGTTTAATTTTCCAAGGGTGGGTGGCGGCTAACTCAGATTAAGCCTAAATAAATGACAATGCGACTTCTGTTTCATGTGTTCCTTAGTGGTGTAGATCCATCTACAATCTTCCATTGTGATTAGCAGTACAGCAAAAGTAAAAAAGTAGTAATATGGGACTTCAAATGGTTGCATCTGGAGTCTAGTAGGACAAACACAATAGGTACTGAACTGGTACTACTCGTAAATACAGTTTTTTTTTTAAAGAATCTTCACCTTGACATGTCAACTGTATATACCTATCTCATGTCATCTACTCCTTCCTTTTCACACCACCTATCTGCGTTTGCCTACTCATAATTGCACCATTCATTACTCGCATTTTTCATCATCTCGTTCTATCTATTTTTATATTTCCTCACAGAAGTCTCGTATTATTGTTTTGAAGTCACAATACTGCAGATTAATGTATTTTATTGCAATTTTTTCATTTGCCTTAATAGTAGTTGCCCACGCATCAAATGTTGCAGTGCAGTGAACACGCACCTTTAGTCTTCCAATAAGTTAGGGCTTATTATCATTATCAGATCATTTGGACTTTAATTGGGTACCAACGAATGGTTTTTATGACTCGTTCCCATATTGTAATGAAGAGATAACCTTTACAAATGATTGAGTATTAAATGTCAAATTAAAATTATGTTCCCTTTGTTCGTTTTACTACCGACTTTTATGTAATTCTTTATCATGGTGATCAGCTGTAGCGTGTCTTGTAATAATGAGAATTTACCAAATATTATACTGGAACCTACATCATACATATGGTTTTACGCTATAGACAGAGATTATTGACAAGGCGCGGGGTTGCGGTCAGTGAGCAATGGGTAGCTCGCCGCCCGATAACGACCAGGGCCCGAGTCGACGGCGCGTTGTGTTCCACGCGCGCCTCAAAGAGATGTCAGCAGAACTGACGGGGTCCGCTAGGGCCGATGCCTGCCGAGGTTGCGGTTCTGTCTGAAAGGGTTACCGTGGCCCCTGGCAATACAGGCAAGTGAAGGAACACGGGTGGGTTTAAAAAAAGGCGACTAACTCTTATCAGTAATGGGCACTCTTCATGAAAAACACTTATCTATTCTTCAAACTTACAATTTTATTTATTTTAAATAGAACGGCCGAAGCCAGTTACACTACTTAAACATATAATTTATTTAACACAGTCATGTATTCTTCTCACAAAAATTCAAACATTCTGACAGTATTATCTTCCATTAATTCGCAAACATATCAAGATCTATGTTTGAGTTCAGGAGAGCGTCAGTAACGGCTAATGTCCGAGGAATAGGTGACTTGGAGTGTGCAACAGTACGGCAAGTTAGAACAGCCAGTAAGAGGTGTTTACTGCCACGACAGTAATTGTCTAGGTCAAATAGATTGCAGATTTCATTATGCAGATCAGGAACATCAATCCCCCTTAGAATTTTGAATATTACAGTCTTACTTCTAGAGTACAATATCATAGCCGTAGCACATGGTATTCTACAAAAGATCGCAGGGAAATCCTGGATAAGAGTTGGACAGACCAGGGAAGTATGGCTGATAAGGGAGGAGGCTTGTACTCAACAATAGGTAAAACATGGTGTTCTGCAGTTTATGCCCACCCCCATATTTTAGCTAATATAAATACATAACATACATAATCAGCCTATAATGTTCCCATTGCTAGGACACAGGCCTCCTCTCTATAAGAGGGAGTGGGCTGTAATCTACCACGCGGGCCCAGTGCGGGTTGGTAGATGTCACATGTTTTCGAATATTTGGGTCTAGGGCATGCCGGTTTCCTTACGATGTTTTTCTTCACCGTTTTGAGAGCAGTGGTGATGAAATAATTTACACAAAGTAAAACACCAGTCTGGGTTTTCCTACAACTTATAAGTCGCGGCCGTTACCACTGGGCCACCACAGCTCTCGCTAATATAAAATTATAAATGGGAAGACTAATTTCTAAATTACCCAATAGGGTGGTCATCTATATGGAAGACCACACAACAATCTGACAATAACTATTAAAATAATATTCCACACAAAACAGTTTCTGCAAACTGTATAAACCTCTTCTATAATTGATGTACAGCTTAACTAAGCGTAAGATCGAAGATTACAGTTGTCTTAAGAGACAAAATAATTATCTGCGCACAATTATTCGAGACTGAATTAATGACTTTAATTACATTATTTATGATGTCCGCTCTAGCAGGAATGTAGGGTTTTTGTTTTTCCCGTTGCCTTTCTTAAATTGTTTAGTGGCAGATGTTTCTACATCTATACTAATATTATAAAGTGGAAAAATTTGTATTTTCGTATGTAACGAATAAACTTAAAAACTACTGGACCGATTTGAAAAATTCTATCAGCAATGGATAACTACATTATCAGCTAGTAACATAAGCTTTATTTAATCCCCGTACTGGGAACGGGAACGGGAACTACGCGGGTGAAACCGCGTGACGTCCGCTAGTATTTACTAAGGATAAAAAATCAGTAATGGGTAATTTGGAAAATCACGGCTCACCAAAAGCAGTAATGGTCTAGTCAAGGGCAAGTCATAGGTCTCGAGTTCGAACCCAAGGCACGCACCTCTGACTTTTCGGATTCATGTGCGTATTGTATAATTATCACTTGCTTCAAAAACGGTGAAGGAAAACATCGTGAGGAAATGCATGCCTGAGAGATATTTCTCACTAACCACACGAAAAGAAGAAGACGGCTTACCAGCATTTTAAATTTTTCCACAACAAAGCTCTCATAATACCTTATTTCTTCTATGGGAAGATGAAATAAAGTGGACTGCTGAAATTGTAGAAGAGTCAAATAAATGGGTCAAAGCTAAATGCAAAGAATTGAAAAAGGCCTTTTCCAAAAAGCACACCGTGGATTGGAGGAGAGATATGTTATAAAGGTTTTTTTTTTTTCTCTTGTACATTTGTAAACCTTCCTGTCAATGCATGCCATAAATGTAATTAATTATTTAATTTTTGTCTATCGCGCTTCTGTACCATATTCCCGATAAACTGAGAGGTCTGGCTCTTGTGATACACGAACCCGGTAAATTGAGAGGTCTGGCTCTTGTGATACAAGAACTCCTAGTACAGGAGCCCAGAGCTACACAGGATGTTTGTGACTTTGAAGTGTTAATAAAGAAAATTAGAAAAAAAAATTAAAGAGTTTTTTATTTAACTAAGTACGAATTATACATTATTTGCCTTTTATAATTTTTTCAGTCTCGAATTGACGCAGATACTTAAACCCCACGTTCAAATCTTCCACTTTACCCCTATATCGGGCCTTACTAACTTACCCTTTGGTTTGCCGGCCCAAACTGAAGGGGTAGTAACAAATATATCAAAGATTCCGCACCAATAAAACAAGGTCTTCCATACAAGATAATCCAATCCCCCCGTCATCACACTAACCCCACACGTAGACCAAACCTTACCATAAACAATAGAAGAACGCACAATTCAATATGCAAAACAATGTAATGATAATGCTTTAGACAATGCACTGTCGCTAACCACTATATCGATTTATTGATGTTCAATATTAAATACTTGAGCAATAAAAGTAACCAGCATCCCTTGACCTGCCGAACCGAATCTTTAAACCCTTCTCACACCTGTATATTTAAAGAAATCAAGAGGCGGGGAAGGTCTTGTGAAAACGGTTATCCAAGTAAGGAATGGGCTGCACCGCGCCTAAGCCTTAGGCAATCCGGTATTTATCATTGCTATTGTGTATATGCGCCCTTTGTGGTTTTGAAGCACTGAAATGACTTCACACTACGAACGATGATATGTCGTTAATGTCAATTGCTATCGCAGATTTAAAGGTCAGTAGGCAAAGTTCGTCGGTCAATATTACGACTGATTTATGAGTGACGTTTCTGAATTTATTATTTAAATAGTCATTTGTTTCTTGTATGGTGGCTGTTTTGTTCTGTAATTAGCTTCCTGGATAGGTTAATTACATCCTCTGTCTCTTGGAATATAAATTACTTTTCCACGTAGACCTTTAAAACTACTATAAGTTATTAAAGTACTTATTCCTCAATTGCATCTACTATTCACACTTCACTATTATTATTATTATAGCCTTTATTTATTCCTTAATTTAAATAAACATAACAATCATACAATAAATGTTTCAATTAACATGCAGCAAAAACAATAAAAATAATTGAAAATGTTAATAATAATAATTCAATATAACAATTCAATAATTCGATCATTCAATTCCACAATTCAAAATGTTCATAATAATAGATACCTATTCTACTTCATCAGTAATATATTTGATTCACTAATTCATTAATAACATAAAATTATTGAAGTTAATCATCATTTTTATAATATTATAATCCATTTAATATCTATAATCCATTTATTTATTTATTTTCACACTTCACTATGCATTGGGTAATTAATAGGCCTAAGTCCAATATTTTTGTCGGTCTTGTATATTATTTAAAAATATTGAACACGTATTTTTTCTTTTTTGACGTAATCAAAAGATTACGGCGACACATTAAGTCAAAATGTGGCATGACGTCACGCCTTGTGATGCGATGTGTTGTGATGTAGCGAGCCCCTACTCCTCAACTTTAATGCGTGTTTTCTACGTTATTTTTGATTAACATGATAAAGCAAAAAATACGTGTCTAATAGTTTTTCATTATCTGAAAAACGGACTAAATAGTTTTTTTTTTTACCTGGGCAACTACCGTATTGTGCTTCAAAATATTTCTTCTATAACTATATCTAGTGTATCCTTCCTATACCGAAATTAATTAGATATTTATTAGCTAAATCACACACAGGCTAGACTCCAATCCACGCGCGACTGCTAGTCACCGCCTGGGAATACCCCAGGCGATGACTAGCAATCGCGCATGTTGAGCTGTAAGACGGGAAAGGGCGCCATTGACAAAATTGGCAGGCTGAGTTAGCTTGTCCTTTGTCTACCTCCCCCGTCTCACCGCTCACGTACCTACTTCAGGCGGTGACTAGCAATCGCGCGTGGACTATAACCCTAGCTAGACAATGGGACACCATCGTTGTCGTCTTGTTCGATGGTAAGAATCAAAACAAATGACGATCAAAATGTAGTTTGGCTCTATTTTTTTTATGGCATCTCATCTTATCCTAGGAGGCTGCTTAACCGGACCTTTCTGTGACTGCCTCAATAAATTAAGGCCTCCAGCCAGGGCATAAAACTTAAAAACTAAGCGACTGCACACTTAGGTTCCCACTGTGGGGTACGGTCCTCGGCTTAAGAATGCGGCGACGCATGAATTGTCCATACAAACGTTATACATAAATCATTTGCAATTTGAGGATATTTCCACCATATTATGTTGATATTCGGTTTGAAACAGTATTTGTCTAGGCTCCTACGTCTTTTTATTTCCAAAAACTTACCTTTAAATGAAATGTAAGCGAATTGTATTTCGTACATTTTAACAGCGTAATGACATAGTATTGCTCACTGTAGGTGTATATCGCTCCGACAGGCACTCACACTAGCGCAACGTGCTTGGAATTGAATTTTGCAAACATCTCGATTTGTAGTTGCGAGCCGTGTCGCCGGCCTCTTAAGGCGTCGCTGGAGGAGGACAGCAAGAGACAGGCTGGATCAGATTAAGTAGTTTAGCTCAAATCCTTCTCATCACATTTATTGTAGTGGGGTATGGAAGCCGAGCCCATATTCAGCAGTGGCCTAAGATAGTCGAACAAAATTAATCTATACCTATTTCATTAATTACAAACAAAAGAGCCAATCCCAGAACTAATCAAACTAATTTAAATCATATGTGTTTAGTTATTAATTTTTATATGCCCCCCGACAAGTGTCCGAATCAATCGATATTAAATGACGACTCGATTAATCAAACGAGACATGTATTCATTTGTATCGCAATTAGTCTGTGTGTTTTCGTTTGTGAATCATTAATCTACATATCCGGGGGCTTGTTTGTCTGTCTGTCTTACATTTGTTAGTGGAGAGTATGTTGTAAAAGGGATGGGCTTAGTCGATGCATCGAATAGTTTACTAATTTGTTGATTAAACATCACTGCGATCTTCAATCTCTGCAAAATTCTCAACAATTTAATTGAAGCAGATGGAAAATTCAGTTCAGTACTTTGGATGATTTGATGTCTAAATAGCGTAATAATTATTCAATGCAAGTGCTTAGTTTAAAAAAAGCACCGTTACTAGAAAATAGATACTCTACTAGAAAACTTTTTAGATGATATCATCTACAATATTAATCTGACAGATTATTATAAAGGATTCGAAACAGTTTATAACATATCATATCGCTGTCCCCGGCGAATAAAATAGTAATGTGCTACTACGATAGTTTTAACTTTATTGTATATTCGATATTTAGAGGTCCGATTACACTCTGACAATTTTTTTCATTCATTTCCTACGGTTATTTCAGAAGTTACGAGATTTTAAGGTGTATTGTAATGAATGTAAAAAATCACTTTTCTTTTGGTATTTGAACAATTCCGCTATGTATATTAAGATATTCACAAAAAACTGTTTTTTTATTTTTTTCCTGAAAATTTAGTTTTTACGATTACGATTTTATTCGCCGGGGACAGCGATATAATATCATGCCATGTAAAACCTTAAAAATCCTCACCTCAGTACTTACTCGCTAATTTTGCTTTCCAATGCCATACGAAACTAGATTAATAATCTCTTATTTAGTCGACATAGTAACAACTCTAGTACAGTTAATGACATGCAGTGTAAATATTTTAATAGGTGTGTACGGAATGATTTATTGTACCAAAACTAGACCAGTGTGCTTTCAAACATATGAATAAAGATAAAATAAATAACGCATATCAAGATTAGTTTATTTGTTTTGTTTTTAACATATGCAATTCAATGTTTGCTGATCAAAAGATTAAAATGACATACATTTAGAATTTAGATCGACAGTCGAACTTTATCAAATAATAGATAAAGCCTGTATTTTTAAACGATATTGCAATAATAGGTGTCGAAAGCGATTTATAACTTAACAATAGATTGTAGTAATATATTGATATATTGTTTTATCTCGCCTTTGGCTTATTTCTTGTAAGGCATTATACCGACTGTTGTTAATTTTAGATATATCGGAGATTTATCGGAATGTATTTTCCTTGCTCGCTTTGTCGCTCATTGGTATGAGTTGAGGTCAAATTATACGCGTTTTGTATACTACTGAACAACTGCCTCTCAGGGGTGTTACACACTGAGCTCGCCGTCCGATAAGGACCAAGCCCGGGTCGACGGCGCGTTGTGTTCCACGCGCGCCTCAAAGAAATGTCAGCAGAACTGACGAGGTCCACTAGGGCCGATGCCTGCCGAGGTTGCGGGAAAGCCCGAAAGGGATACCGTGGTCCCTGGCAACATACAGGCAATTGAAAGAACACGGTTGGGTTTTAGTCAGTAAGAGTCACCAAGAGCGGGAGAAGTTATTTGATAATTTCTAACCCAAAAAAAGGGGTGCTACATACTCAGGGGTCGGCAGGATTCGGTACAACCAGGCGGCAAAATCGAATATATCTAGAATTGTAGATATGTTTTCGGAAGATGCCGATCGGCATGAGCCGAATGAAAGAATATGCGTGGTAATTGCTTCGGGTCGGCTTTGTTAAGCAGGACATATTGCTGAATAGAATTTGTCGCCGACGAACATGTGTGATGTGTGTTCGACGAACGGTTCTCATAACGGTATTATTTTGAAAAAATCTTATTGGCGTAATCTCCACGCTTAGAAAATGAATTGGTTATCGTAACTTGCGGATCTGAATACGCAATAAGCCCTATAGCTGCCCTATTTTTGGCATAATTCTGCAGAAAGTCCGAAAGGAGTCCAGCAAAAGTATTTCTCATCAAGTCTTCATAAAGAATGTGTTCCAAACCTAGAGACTTAATCGCCTCTTAGGACATTATATTATATACCACCGTATATCATTGATGTCAGCAAACTTCATTTGCGACAGAAACCTGCCGATTAAAATGAAAAAAATGACCCACTGGCAACCAACCCAACAAAGGTATAAAACCGTTAATATTCAATACTCCAACATAATAATAGTCGTAGATTAATAACACCGATTCATACAAATATTAGATATAACTGAACTTCACAAAATCAAGATGGACTCACAGATTCACAATAACATTAGTTCATAGAAATCAATTCCAAAAATCTAACAATGAAACTGGAGCAATTATTTGCTGTATCATCATGAACTAGATAACGGTATATGACCATCATCGATTTTGAAATCAATTGAAAACATCGAAATATCGATACAAAGTGATGGGTATTAAATCGATTCCCTTTACTCGATCGATTGGAACTCGATTTGAAATTGTGGTATAAAATGTTGTCGTTTTTGTCGATGGAATGGAGCAACAATAGCTCAGCAGTTATTCCATAATGGCGGGAAAGGTCGGGAGTTCGCAACCTACTCTGTTTTTGTAGGTTATTTGGGTTGGCTACCCATACTAGCAGGAACAAGATTAGCTACTAAACTGGTATAGCTTCTTCTTTAATGGAGCAGCTGCAGTAGTAGAACTATAAAAAATTGTGAATATCTTTGAGAAGGATCTCGTTCGTGACATGACATTGCAGGTTCATGAGACCATTTCAGTTTTGTCTCTAGGATAAAATGCATCTGCAATACTTCGGGTATTGTATATATGGCCTTAGGCGTTTGTGCTCATGATCAAAACTTTGATCCAGCCCGTCCCATCCTTGATGTCCTCCCTCCGGTTGACGCCCTAAGCCGAGGTTCGTACCCCAGAGGGGGTGCCCTTAGCGTTCACCTAGTTTTAATTAGCATAGTTGAATAATCCCTGGCTGGAGGTTTTAAGTGTAGTAGCTTAAGGCACCCTCAGGAAAGCCCGGTTAAGTAGTCATGATCTCAGAGGTCAACTACGAAATGCCCTACCTAAAAAAAAGGCGTTTGTGACCATTCACGCACATCAGCTGGGCCGTCTGCTCGTTTAGACACAGGCCTCCTCTCTGTAAGAGGGAGTGGGCTATATCCACCACGTGGTCTCAGTACGGGTTGGTGATGTCACATAATAGACAGATGGAAGTGGATGTCGTCTTGTTTGCAATCCCAAAATCCTCCTTTTATGAACCTAAAATAATCCCTAAAACATCCATTTCAGACCGGTACGCTTAATAGCAATATGCCACCCTAAGGAACCACAACTAAAACCATAAACTCTCACAGTTACACGTCCCAACACTAAGTGAAAGCAACAGTGCGCGGTAGAAATAATTCAAAAGATACAAATATAAATTCAATGGCCCACCGCAGAGTCGAACCCGTATTAATGTTGTAAAATAAACAGATTCTGTAAGTAATGAACTCTCGCGGTCTGTTTATTTATTGTATTCGTTCATTGAGAGGGAAAACGCATTTGTAATACAAAATGGCTTTATTTGGTTTGTACAGTTGCTACGGTCTGTAATGGGCGGAATTCTGTTGTGTGCCGTTCTGTACCTTTCTATTTGGTATCTTAAGCTTGCACTGAGATGTCGATTTACGTTTTTTATGTTAATCAACTTGATCCAAATTGCAAAATTATTGGGTTATAACAGTTTTTTTTTTGTAGATATTTCTAACAATAAAACTAAACAGTATCTGCTTAGCCTTTTCCCAACTTTTTTGGGGTCGGCTTCCAGTCTAACCGGATGCAGCTGAATATCAGTATTTTACATAAAGCGACTGCCTCTCTGACCTCCACAACCTAGTTACTAGGTAACACGATACCCCTTGGTAAGACTGGTTGACTAAATAGTATAAAAAAGTGGCACTCCGGGAATGCCGACAGAAGTGAAAACTTGAACAATTTAAAAAAATATTTGTAAAAATACTTGCATAGAATATTGATCCGTAACGTCATATAAATAAAGAGCACAATCGCGTTTACAAAAATAATGTGTCGGTAACGGTGTCGCGAGTTCAATTGTTTTTTCCCATCTCAAAAATGCCCAACGCGCCTAAAGAAGTTTTCACTTCAAAACTGTAATGTGACATTTATCTGTATTTTAGTTTCGATACTACATTGAAAAGGTAGAACTTAGCCATAGGTAAATGCAGAATTTCTTGACTAAACACCAGTGGAATAACTTTCAATTTTGTACTGAAAAATCTTTCAGATAAATGTATATTACCCGGTGCTAATCCGTCTGGGAGTTGCAACTCAAATTCTTATCATCAACCTAAAACACCGTGCAATTTTATTACGAGTTTCAATGAAGAAACCACAATTATAACCATACACTATCATAGCCTAACAAAGTACCAAAAAAAAATATTACCCACCCATTAATCACTATAAAAATCAAAGCAAATAACTTTAAGTGTCAGTGACGTAATTCACTTAAGACGAAATTTATCGCTGGTTCAGTGAGGTGGTTATTTCTGAGTGAAATCGTGCAGTTGAGGTTTTAGCGAGTAATTTACGGTCCCCTGCCCAATAGTTGGGGATTTATGAGTGCCCACGGCTATCATATGGTGTAATCCAGAACAAGGCGATTTTACAACACAATTATTTTCTGAGATATTGTATCGGCAACGCCTGGCAGATCTTTAACTTGAGCAGGCTTGGACGAGATTTGAGACTTGATTTTAAATGAAATTGCAAAATTATAAGCATATTATTAGGAAAGAATTTGTATAACTTTTTTATATAAAGTTATTTTAACGTGTTCGAAAGTTTCTCATAATTTACTGAAAATGTCATTTAGATTCCTGAAAGTATCAAATCTTGTATTTTGAGGTAGCAATACTACTCTGTGCCACTTTACTTTACGAGGAAACGCTATCAATTACGTAGTTTTAAAATTAAAGATGATAAAGTAAATTCACATTTGGTATGTCATTCAAAGAACGCTCAACAGCAAAATCTCTTTTGGAAAGGTAGAAAGAAAGTCACAACATAATTTATACTTTCTTGACTTTGAATTTTTTTTTTGGACACTATTACCAAGTTTCTACCAAATTCAATATTCCCATTCACATAAACTTTCAAACGATCCATTTAAATTCCCATAACTCGCTATGGGTCTACAATTAGCGGTTCATAACTGACGTATTTGCATACATTACTGTGTTTACGTATGGTCATCACCAGAGGGCGTGGTCGCCCGCGGCAATTAGATGCAGTGTGTGCGTTTAATTTCATTTCTCAGAGTATTCTAAGCAGGAAAAGTTTGTACTTTATACAATGTTGGTGGTCTATGGGTTGGCATAGTAAATGTCATGTTGTTGTTCGTAGAATGTTGTAAAGGTTCGATAAAGTAAGAGTTATAAAATTTACCTATTATTCGAAAATAATTGGTGATTTTATTGGTATCTATATATGGATGACATGCATTGATCCCACTGCTGGGATTATTCAGTACGGGCTAAATATATATACACATAGGTAGATAGATGTATGGGTGAAGATTTATGTAATCACCCAGAGATTTCTAGAAGTTCCTTATATCTGCTATAGATAGGTACAATATTTCTATTTTATTAATGCTTCTCGAGAATCATCACATTTCCGAATACAAACGAATGCTAATTTCCATGTCCATAAACTTTTTGATTTATCGTGTATAATAATTTGAATTCAGAACTAAGTATTTTATTGTTGTTTTGTTTTGATTTCCGTGTAAAGTATATGGAGCTGTAAAACTATTTTCCTATCTGTCGTGCCTGAGACTTTAGCAGCTTTCCTACCATTTTTTAAATAAATTACATTAGGTTAAAAGAGTATTGACAACTCTATTTAGGTACTTTCAAGTCGATTGAAAGCGTCCGGTCTGCACCAAGTGCAAAGGGCAACTGATAGACATCCGACGACTGACGAAACACGAGGTTTGCCGAGGAACATTAAGAACATAGTTGTACTGTACTTGATGCAACATGAAATGATAACGTGAATGATGACTTTATTCTGACTTTATAACTGAGCAAGTAGTTGACTACATTGCAATTCTTATACTAGTCAGGCTCCAGTCTTTCATTAGACCACATATTTATTTATTTCCATAGGTAGTCACACGTGTTTTACGTCCATAAAATCCATCTCATATGATCTAGCGAAAATCTTTGAAATATTTCAAGACATCAAAATAGAGTACAAATCCTGATCTCTTCATAGCCACAAAACAATATTTTTGCCGGTTCACATGGACGCCCCCCACGGGCAGAGAGCGGCGGCTCGCGCATGCGCGTGGGCGGTGGTGCGCGCGCGCACTATTATGTCTTAACGTGGAGGGTTCGCGACAGGTGGGCGGGGCTAAGTGACGCGCCGTGACGTCAAACGTCAGGGGTGAACCGGGGATTCGATAAAATAAAGAAAATTTACACCATCTTGAAAGTACAAACTTTCCGATAGTGAGACAGAAACCACTGATGACTCAAAACAAAGGAACTTAGTTTGAGAGTCGGAGGCAATTTAACTGTGCTACCTTTTATCCTCATTAACATTTTTTTTTATCTTATAATTCTAGTTACAATTAACCAATCAGCCAATTTTCTTTATTAATCAAAGAATTTAAAAAAACTTAAATGTATCTACAATTATTAGCTTAACAAAAACCACCAACAAATTTTCCGAAACCTAGATAAGTAAAATCTAATTAGTATTATCGTCTAATCTAAAACTTTAATAACACTGGCCAATTTATTTATGTTAGTTGTTGTTTGCGTGACAAATAGTTGCTAATGAATGCACTCTGAAATATTACGGACATCTCGCAGTTTTGACCACTAAGGTCGTGGCTGCTTAACCGGATTTTCCTGTGGGTGCCATAAGCTTCTACACTTAGAGCCTCCAGCCAGGAGCTTTTTAAACTATTCTAAATTAAAATTAAGCGAATGCTCGCTAAGGGCACACCCTGTAGGGTACGGACCTCGGCTTAGGGCATCGCTGACGGGAGGACAGCAAGAGGGGACAGGCTGGATCAAATTTATATTATTATCATGATTATAAGTTATCAAACTTCACACTTCTCATTCATTTGGTTAATTTCTATTACTATGGATCAAAGGACGTGTGAACACAGTATAAGAAAATATATCACACTAGCTGCGCCCCGCGGTTTCACCCGCATAAGTCTCGACCCCATGGAAGTATCGGCACAAAAAAATATGTTATGTCCTAACCCAGATCATGATCTACCCATGTGCCAAATTTCACCCAAATCCATTCAGCCGTTTTAGCGTGAAAGCGTAACAAACAAAAATACTTTTTTTATTTTATTATTATTAGAGGAAAGATTTGATTTTTTGTATTTTAAGTTTTTTTTTTAAGTGAAAACTTCTTAAGGCGCGTTGGGCATTTTGAGATGGAACTAAACCATTGTTTTCGCGACACTGTAACCGAATTTACGGACACCGTGGAGTAAAAGACATCAACGTTTTGATTACCGCGGTGCGTGGAGTAAAAGACATCAACTCGTTGATTACCGCGGTGCCGATTATTTTCAAGTTTTTACTTCTGTCGGCATTCCCGGAGAGCCACTGTTTTTTTTTTAGTTTAGAAAACCTCAATGAAAAAATTTTATACAGCAAAATACTAAGTATTATGTTCTGCCAGCCCTACAAGAAACGCAACACTGCAATCTAGAGAAAATTCTGTTGTGCTTTACTTTACTCGAGAAATATGATTTAATTAAAGTTATTAAAGCGGTCCTAGGTTAATTGAAATTTGTTTATGCAGAGAGCAAAGAGAATTATGTACTACATCTACAATTTTATTGACCCCATCTGACCTTAGGTCGGATGCTGGCACTTAGGAAGTTATAAAATAATAATTGTTGGTTATAAATTCTATCCTGAACTAAATAAACATGTATTTTCATTATTAATAATAGCTTTATTTAACGCTCGGAATACAACAGAGACTGCCTAATAAAATGGATAAGTAATGTTCCATTGCACGCACAATAATCTATTGGTGATTAGAAGTGTCGATCTGTTTGCGAATCGCGACGTCTGAAGACGGTTTAATGTGATGATTCTTCTCGGACTGCCTTTCCGGTATATTGAGCTAATTCGATTGAAAAATTATATTGATACTTTTGTTTAGGTATAGGTATACAGGGTGGCAGGGACATCGACGCGAAAACTATTGCCTTGGATTCACATACATGATACTGAACCCCCCTACGTTGAAATTTTTCGTCGGTTATTTTTTTCAAATCAGCTGTTCCATACATTTTGACTGAGTAGGTATTGCACTTTTCTATGAAACAACAGATTTTTTTAAAATAACCGACGAAAAATTTCAACGCATGGTGATTCAGCACTATGTACTGAATCCATGGTAACTGTTTTCGCGTAGATGTCCCTGTCACCCTGTATATTTAGCTTAGCTTATTTCGCATGAATTAGCTTGGCCTTCGGGATGCGACTGTTGATAAATCATGTAAATAATCGAGACAAGGAAAAATCAAAGTTGAAAGCGTAATCATTTATGAACCTAATTAATTGATTCAGGCGCGACCTTGCAGAAATCCATAAATAATATAAAATACAATAGACGTTATATTCGGTAACCGATTCCGCCTAACTATTCCTAAAGAGTCATAAAAAACCCTGTAAGTAATCGACACATGTTTCTCCTCTCTCTGTGTGTTGTCTCTGCGTCCAGCGATCGGTGTGGCAACACGCCGTGTTCGGGTTCGCGACAAGTCAAACATTATCCTGAGGGTGCCTCGTTGAGAGGCGAAACACGTGTCGATTTCTTGCAGAGTTTTTTTCTGACTTTTTAACCGACTTCCAAAAAGGAGGAGGTTATTATGTTCGTCGCGTATGTTTGTTTTTTTTTTATGTATGTCCACCGATTTCTCCGTCAATTGTGGACCGATTTTAAAAATTATTTTTTTGTTTGAAAGAATATACTCTCGAAGTGGTCCCATATAAATTTTATTAACTTGGCTTTGATAGTTTTTGAGTTAGCTTCAATAATACGTACTTTTTCCCACTTAGTATGTGGATGATATGATAAGTTCCTGTCACTGATATTTACATAGCAGGTTGTGGTTTTCGAATTTGTGTGGGGTAAGTACCACAAGTAAAAAGTGAAAAATAAAAACTTTTTACCTAAAAAAAAACAACCGACTTCCAAAAACACAACAAGGTGAAAAATAACTTTAATTTCGGAAGTCGGTGTCTTTGGTTTTGAATTTTCGTTTTTTGTCACCGCCTTCCGAAATTAAAGTTATTTTTCACTTTGTAGTGTTTTTGGAAGTCGGTTGTTTTTTTTGTAAAAAGTTTTTTTAAGATTAGTTTACTAAATATATCTACGTCTATTGTATTTATGAACCTTGCCAAGTATAACTACTTCGCGATATCTTTACCTTAAGACTTTTCAAACCTTAAGTGAGTAACCTGCATCTAGGCAAGCCTGCACCATAGTTGACCTCATAGTCGCCTAAAATAAGGTATAATGTATTGGTCATACTGGTCAAAAGCAAGCTTGTGGCTAAGTAATAACAGCCGCACGGGTCGATCAGGTTAAGCTACGCTTGCCGGGGTTGGTCCGTGGATTGGTGACCATTTTTACCTATCGAGACTCCTCCGTGCCTCGGAAAGCACGTTAAGCCGTTGGTCCCGGCTGTCATTCGTGGATCATTGACAGTCGTTACGGGTCGTCAGAAGCCCGAAAGTCTGACAACCAGTCTTACCAAGGGGTATTGTATTACTCAGTTACTGGATTGTGGAGGTCAGATAGGCAGTCGCTCCGTGTAAAATACTGGTATTCAGCTGCATCCGGTTCGACTGATAGCCGACGCCAACATAGTTGGGAAAAGGTTAGGCAGATTGACTGGTCAAAAGTGATCCTAATGTGATCATCATCAATCTCTTGTCCATATCCCAATTAACAAAAAAAAAAACAATGGCACTCCGGGAGTGCCGACAGAAGTGAAAACTTGAAAAAAAATCGGCACCGCGGTAATCAACGCGTTGATGTCTTTTACTCCACGGTGTCGGTAAATTCCGTCACAGTATCGCGGAATCAATGGTTTAGTCCCATCTAGAAAATGCCCAACGCGCCTAAAGAAGTTTTCACTTAAAAAAACACGACTAGCCAAAAAACGAGTGTTATTTCTGTTAAGTCTCTTTGGTCAATCAACGTTTAGGTACTCAAACGATATGCTCATTTTGAGCCTCCATGAAAACTGCTATTTTGTATTGAGTTGAATCTAAATCCATGCGCCAAGCGACCTAAACAATGGCAACAAAAGAAAGGCCTTGCGCACACGGAATGCTAATTGCGGAACCATCACCATCAGATCCGTCGCCGCAGAGTTAAAGCAAACGCTTTTATTTTTAAAGAGGCGTATACTTAGGGAGATTGGCTCGACATTTTCATCAGTGCGCAAACCGCAGCCTGTATTATTTTAATCGCAGAGCCGCCACCTTACGGCGTTTCCTACGTCTAGAATTATTTTGTGGATGAATGAGTGTACGGACTTAGTGTTATTGTTTTAATGTCTGAGCTGGGTCCAGGATAAAACAGGAAGTGTAGAAAATTACCAAGCTTCACAAAACAATGATATGAAAAGGATGTTTGCTAGGTTTTTAAATAAAATACAAGTAGATACATAAATACAAGTTATGAGTAACGTCGTCTTACACTGAAAAAATACAGAGCTCTCGCATGACGTGCTTGTGCCATATTTGTGCTTTTTCAATTCAATTCATTTATTCAATAACAATTTTTACATCGTGTCTGAATTTCTATAACTAAATATATATAAGAAACACCATGCATACAATCTATATTTAAATCATTACAATTATTCGAACTACATAAAAATCGGAATAATAATAAAAATATAAAAATAAATGTCATAAGTTAAATCCATCAAATTACTTTCGACTTTTGTAATAATTTATAATTCATCAATAGAATATAATACACTTATTTAACAAGAACCGTTTAAGCTTATTCCGAAACCCACTTGTATATACTAGACTTTTTAATTCTGTCGGCAGTTTATTGAACATTTTTAATGACTTGTGGTAGGCGATATGCTTTACAACGTTCAGGTGAGGCACTTGCTTCATCTGGAGATCTTTTCTTCTTGTGCTCTCCCTTTTTTGCCTTTCATCTTCAGTCTCATATTCAAAGATATATTTTGATAAGAAGCTCAGCCTTTTAGAAGCTCAATTATTAGGCTTAGTTCTGGCAAAATGATTTGACCCAAAAAACAGATCAAATAATAACACCAGCACTAGCTTTGTAGTTCTTAAGTAAGTGAGAGAAACAAAAATAGTATTGCGATTAAACGACATAAGCTGATGTTCTCGAGTCTTCCTTATTGCCGATAGCTTAATCTAATACTTTCCATTCATTTCACAGGAGGACCTCCTAATCCACGGCGACAGCGTCTACGACGTCATAGACAAACAAGACCAGCAGGCGGTCAGGACCGAGCTCTCCCGGGCGCCCACCGACGGAGAGGACCGAGTGTTCCTCTGTCGGATGAACGTCGCCAGGAATGCCAGGCGCCAGATGCGGTTTGGAGATCAGAAAGTAAGTGTCACATGTAACTAGCTTTATTGTTCACTAGCGGACGTCACGCGGTTTCACCCACGTAGTTCTCGTACCCGTGGGAGTACAGGGATAAAATATAGCCTATGTTACTCGCTGATAATGTAGCTATCCATTGCTGAAAGAATTTTTCAAATCAGTCCAGTAGTTTTTAAGTTTATTCGTTACATACAAAAATACAAATCTTTCCTCTTTATAATATTAGTATAGATGATTCGATTGTGGTGGGTGACAGATTTGTGGTTTGAGTTACGGATCGTGGGTTCGTATTTCTTAGTGACATCCAAATTTTGTCTTCGGTTTATTGGAAATTTGAACTTGAGATTACTCAGCAATGACAGTGCTATTTTAACTCTCTGTAGCGTTGAAAGGCCTCCCACAAGATGGACTGATGACCTTGTGAAGGCCGCATGAATCCGCTGGATGCGGAAATCACAGAATCGGTCGAAGTGGCAGTGCTTGGGGGAGGCCTATGTCCAGCAATGGACATCTTTCGGCTGAAATGATGATGATGATGATTTTAACACTCATAATTTCCAATTTTACTTAAGGTTTGGAAATGTGCCTAGCGGAAAGTGAATTTTCTTAAGACTCCTGAATCATCTGTCTATATAGCCTTTTCCCAACTATGTTGAGGTCAGCTTTCAGTCAAACCGGATGCGGCTGAATACCAGTATTTTACATGGAACGACTGCCTATCTGACCTCCACAACCCAGTATCTGGATTATACGATACCCCTAGATAGACTAGTTGTCAGACTTTCGGGCTTCTGACGACCGACTAACGACTGTCAAAAATTCACGAATAACAGCCGGGACCAATATGGCTTAACGTGCTTTCCGAAGCATAGAGAGGTGGTCACCCATCTACGGATCAACCGCGGCAAGCGTAGCTTAACCTAATCGATCGACCTGTGCGGCTGTTATTACCCAAATGCTATTTCGGGAATCGTTGGGGTACTGTGTTAAATGTTACAACAAAATACCTTTTGACATATTGCAATTAAATGAAAAAAAAAATTAAACTCATATTAAAAGTACACTTTGTAAACAAGCATATTACAAATTAGAGGATTATATCCAAGATAAGAATGCTTGGAAACATGCTGGTCCTGCTCCATAGGACAATTTAGAATCAAGACAAAATCAAACTGGTTGCTAATTTAATTGTAAAATTTATTACTTTGTATATTATGACATTGATTTTACATTCTGTGATTACTTCCTCACACACTGACTTAATAATTGTAAAATTTTAGGAAAATCGTCTACTTTTACAATATTTGTAAATATGTGAGCACCATGTATCTATCACATATTAAATTATCTATCGTTGCTTCATTTTTAATTCTTTTTACCTATTGTGGTATAGTAATTTTATTCTAGGTGCATCGTCTTCACATATAATAATTATTTAACAAATGTACGTACATATACAAACAATGGTAAAACATTTTAAAAGAGTAACGGTGGAGTTTCTTGCCCATTCTTCTCCATACGAAAACTACCTTTTGGAAGGGGCGACTAGAATCAATTTTATTATTTTGTCATTTTTGACGTTCAAAAGTGCCATACATGGGCCTATTTGAAATAAATGATTTGACTTTGACGTTATTGACTCCTGTGAACTTTAAATTTTGAAAGTCATGATTAGCAAAATCTAAAAAGGGTGTCGAAATATTAATTAACGCACTTTAAATCGTCAGTATTATGAGAGAATTTGTTTTAATCATTTATCGTATTAAAATTGTAACGTCAGTCAAGAGGCGCGAGGTCGAATTTTGGAAGGATAGGTTCCACTGTAAGCGTTGCTGAGTTCCTTGATTGAGCTAGGTTCCACTGTAAGCGTTGTTGAGTTCCTTTATTAAGCTAGGTTCCACTGTAAGCGTTGTTGAGTTCCTTGATTAAGCTAGGTTCCACTGTAAGCGTTGTTGAGTTCCTTGATTGAGCTAGGTTCCATTGTAAGCGTTGTTGAGTTCCTTAATTGAGCTAAGTTCCACTGTAAGCGTTGTTGAGTTCCTTAATTGAGCTAAGTTCCACTGTAAGCGTTGTTGAGTTCCTTGATTGAGCTAGGATTATTAATCACTGCAGATGTTGGAGATTTATTTTGTGAAGATTCATATGTTTACAGGGACTAAATACCAACACCTTATATCCATCCGTAACATATCATATCAAAAGCTGAAGTATTTTTATTCATTTTGCGCTTTCTAACTCATCGTGAGAATTGAAATAATTGACTACTCTTAATTTTAATTGGTAGGTAATAGAAAAAACAAACATTCTTTTGATTTAAAGTATTTTAGCTCTGGCAATCAAATAATAGGCACACATTAAACAACTCAACTGTAAAGTAATTATATCGCCTACACTCGAACCTGGCTATAAAATATTATACACGAAATCGATGAGAGCATAATTAACAAGTTTACTTTCAAAATGTTTAAGTGAATATAAAATGTACATATAAAGAGGTTACGGACAGACTAACAAATTGATAGGCTTCGATACACTCGCGTTATTACAAGTAATTGAATGCTCACGCGCATAGAAGCTCAGCTTTTCAACGTTTATGCAAATTAAACCTTATTTCGTACAAAATAGAACAACTTTTTTAGTTTGATATTTGAGTTGGTATAATGTATGAAAGTTATTTAGATATTGGCCGTTATACAAATATTTTAAGATTATTTCGAATTAATAACTCAATATTTTACTGATTTTTTCTTCGTCACTGTAAACCATACGAAAATGTATTTAATAGATTTATTTGAATACTAAATAAAAAAATACTACACACAACACACCACAACATACACACATCGACACACACAGTAATTTAGTGGTAGGTAGTACCTACATCAAACATAATCATCGAGGGATTTGTAACGCAGAGAGTTCAGATCTGAAGGTACTACCATCGTTCACAGTACACCCACAGAACTTCGTTGATAATATAAATTTTCTAATTATAGAGCCATCACTTCTCTTACAATCCGGCCTAGCATTATTGGCCATGTTAGACATAAACTACAACCTACTCTCGTCGACACTCTTCCATAGGTATCCTAATTTACTGATTATGCCACTTAGACTCACCAGCCAACAGGTCAAATATGAATAATAGCCAAGCATTTGTAATACTTGAGCGCATTTATATAGTTCGCTATTTCTTAATTATTATTAACCATTTAAACTGTCAAAATTGCTAACATTTAAGTATCTACTTGAATTTAGAATACTGAACTATAGTTTGACCATGAGTTTGACCGATACCGCTGTACCGCGCGTGTGTGTTTAGGGATGCGCGGCAAGGCGGGGGCGGAACGCCGTGAGCGTTGATGAATGAGTGGCCTGTATGGTCTGAATATTAGGTATTCTGCGCGGAATACCTTTTTTTTGTGTGGGAGATTATCAAATAACTTCTTCCGCTCTGGGTGGATCGGGAGGGCGTGTGGACCTAAAGTGCGGTATAGCTATACCGGTCAAACTATATAATACATGAATACTAAGGTTATTTTTGGTGTCTTACTTCAATATATGAATTTAAAAATATTTCGAACTCTTCATCATCATTTCAGCCGAAAGACGTCCACTGCTGGACATAGACCTCCCACAAGCATCACCACGTCGACCGGTTCTGTGCTCGAATTCTTCCAAGCCTTAATTCAGTGTGTTGAGACTCTCACATTTTATTACTCCCAAAAACCTAAGTTCTATTAACAAGAAGCGAAACCCAAACTAGATACTAAACAAAATTAATAATTCATCTCATAACCACATCACGATCAGTTTTTATATAAAATTAATTAGACCCATTAATACCTGCTTAAATCAAAGTGTTTAGTAGCCTGCTTTCAAAGTAATTATATTGTGGCCATAAACCGATCTGATCAGCAGTAATCAGGCTTATCAGATGAGCTATAACGAACGTTAGTTTATTGGAACCCAGTTAACACTCATAGTACATCGTGAGAAAAGCGCCGAATCTTTTTGAAGAGCGTCAAGTTCCGGTGTAAACGGAAGTCGTGTTTATGTAGTTTTTATGAGTATTCTATTGCCAATTTGTAAGGATTTATGTGTCCTTAGTTTTGCGTTTGGGAAATGGCTGGAAATTAATCTCCCAGGGTAGATGTAGGTCTAGGTGAGTCATTGAGACCATCATAACATTCTGGGCTTCTTCGCTTCAATGGTACAACTTAAACGTTGACAAGTCTTAAGCTGACTCAATCTGTCTAGCCTTTTCCCAACTCAACTCAAAGTCAAAGTCGTCAGCCGGCGCCGTCAGTTGGGACTGGTCATCTCTTAGCTGCCAGGGCTTAGTTTTAATTTTTTATTTTAAACTTTTTGAATTGTTCTTTTTTTTATCTTTTTATTACGGACGCTTCTAACGTGCACGTCTTTCTACATTGTTCTCACATGTGTAATTTCAACATGAATGATGTAACCAATATTTTGTAACAATTTTTTATTTAAAAGAGTGTCCGTGGAGTTTCTTGCCCGTTCTTCTCCATAGGTACCTACTACGCTTTGGAATGGGCAACTAGCTTCATACCTATTTCTGACTGACCGATTCCTTGACAATTCAAAAGTGCCTGTAAATGGTTTAATTGAAATAAATGATTTGAGTTTGAGTTTTCAAAGCATTTATTTCAATTGAACCATTTACAGGCACTTTTGAATTGTCAATGAATTGGTCAGTCAGAAATATGAAGCTAGTTGCCCATTCCAAAGCGTATGGAGAAGAACGGGCAAGAAACTCCACAGACACTCTTGGGAACTATGTTGGGATCGACTTCTAGTCTAACCGGATGCAGCTGATTCCTAGTATTTTACACGGAACGACTGCCTATCTGACCTCCACAACCCAGTAACTAGGTAACAGGATACCCCTTGTTAAGACTGGTTGTCAGATTTTTGGGCGTCTGACTACCGTTAGCGACTGTCAAAGATCTACAAATGACAGCCGAGACCAACGGATTAACATGCTTTTCGACCGACGCAGGGGATTCGATATGTAATGGATGGTCACCCATCCACATGCCGACCGCGGCAAGCGTAGCTTAAACTTCGATCGCCCCGTGCGACTGTTATTATTTAACCATGAGCCTTAAGCTAACTCTCATCTGTAAATTCCGCTCTAGCTACGACCAAACAGAAAAATTGGCAATAATTGTGACAGACTAGGTACTTGCCCCAAGGTAAATTCATACTCGTATTCATCGTCTGGGGCAGCTACTATAACTTGCAAAATACCTTACGATGCTAATGAAAATTGACAACTTAGTTACATAATCTAAGCAACGCCTCATTCAATTTAGAAAATTCCCTCATAATAATAATTCACCTCGTGATTTTCAAAACAAGATCATTTCAAATAACTTAGGCCTATTGCCAATACATTAACTAACTCAGAAATAAGGGTACAGCAATAAATAAAGATTATTCTAATCCCAACACCCACCAGTTAAGTGGCCAGATACAGTGAAGTAAAACACTTGAAAATAACAAATGACAACTATCTGTGCGTACGCTGTAAGAAATTAATATAGCGCAGGCGCACGTGTTCTGAACCATTTGTAAGTTTGTACTCAAGTGTTGGGTGTTTGATTGGCTGGTTTTTGCACATTTGTCATGGGAAATAGTGTATTTGCATAGTACACAGTTGTGAGGTTAGGGAGTCAACTGGGTCTAAATTCTTTGGTATATTTGACTGTTTTTCTAAGGGGATTCATAAGATTTTTTTTTCTAGAGATGACCAAAATAAGATGAAGTAGACATGGCACATAAACAGTTGCTGTGGCTGTGTTTTGTGGCTGAAAAAATGACTAAGGTTGCAGCCCGCGAAAAAACTAATTAGTCATAGAATGATTTCTTAGCTAACTTGGGTCGATGATATATGGGTGTATCTACCCATGGCCAAGTTAATCAAGAATTGGCTTCTTCTTTTTTTAGGTGTGGTATGTACCTACCCTCGGGCCGTAGGGTCCGAGCGGCCATGGACTCTTTCGTGACATCTCAAAACGACTATTTGACACTTCCCGTGACCCAAGGGCTAGTTTTTACCTTGGCCAGAGGCTAAGCATTGCCATACAACGTGGCAATGCGGCCAGTGTCTTGGGTACATTACCAGTGGACAGCGATGCGGATGAATTTTTCGATGCTATATTTTAGTTTGTGAATAGTTTTATCATTTTGATATTTTTATCAATTAATTAGATATAAGTTGTTACTGACTCATCTATATCATTTAATTAAATAATCTGTACTAGTTTCAGAATTGGCTTAATTCCATTGCTGGGAATTCTTTTCATAGAGACTGTTTTATTACTAAAATATATTGAGACAATATCAAACTGTAGGTGTTCAATAACAGCTTATCCGTTTTAGCTTTCTATGAGCCATGTTAGTCTGATCTAGGACCTATTGTAGATTAATCTAGATCTATTTAAATTCTAGAGTATTTATTTAAATTGGCTGTTGTATTGCTGACACGTTTTCGTATTGAGCAAAAATATCCAATTACCGGTATTTATCACCTGAGTTGGGCTGGGTGCCACTTTCCACACAACAGTTCAGTATTGTTATGTACCAGTCCCTTACTAGGTGCAGTTTAAGAGGTATACCTATACATACACGGTGCAACATTATTAAGCTAAGTATATATAGCTAAGTTTACCAGAATAGCATGAAAACGGGCATGTAATGTTGTTTTGATTTATAATTATGTACAGTATTTCTATTTTCTTAATGCCCCTCGGGAATCATTGTATTTCCGAATACAAACGAATGCTAATTTCCATGTCCATCAATTATTAGTTTTGTCGTGTATAATAATTTGAATTGTAAACTAAATACTTTATTGTTGTTTTGTTTTGATTTTCGTGTGAACTATATAGAGCTGTTAAACTAATTTCCTATCTGTTGTGCCTTCGACTTTAGCAGCTTTCTTCCAATTTTTTAAATAAATTACATTAAGTTAAAAGAGTATTAACAACTCTATAAGATCATTTGTTTGACCAAAACATAAGTATACACACACATGGCATGCAAGATGTTACATAAAGTTATAGCACAGTCATGTTTTGCCTTAACGGCGTACAAATATAAACACATAGGTTATTTTTATTAATAGGATATAAAAATCAAATAGTTATAAATTTGCTCATTATTCAAAACAATTAAAATATTAAATTAAAACTTTATCAATCAAATTATAATAAATATACTACAGAATAGTGTCTATAATATATACGAGTACTACCAAGTCGATTGAGAGCGTCCAGTCTGCACCAAGTGCAAAGAGCAACTGATAGAAATCCGACGACTGACGAAACATGAAGTTTGCCGAGGGACATTAAGAAAATAAAAATATTGTACAATAAATAACTGGCCTACATGCATCAAGAAAAATAATTTGACGGATTATCATTAATTTTATGTCCAAAAAAAAATCCATCTAAAGGATATAATACCCTTTACCCTGCAGTGAGACAATACGGGCTAATTATAATATTATTTCCTTTATTTCACCTATATACATATCATTTATATTTTTAAATATTTTTATAAATACAAAAAAAAATTAAAGGATGCCTGTATTATTTTGCCGTCATAAGGAAAAAGGGCACAACTAACATTTTTTCCGAAATTTAGTTATATACTTATTCGGAATAAAAAAAAAGGCCCATCTGCCAATATTTTTTGTACAATTTTAGGAACAAGATAAACAAAAATACCGTAAGCTCAAAAGGCACAACTAAGCCACGTTTTAAAAACCAATAAAAATTTTAAACTCTATTTTCTCCATAATTATAAAATGTTAGATGTGCCCTTTTTAGGGTTCCGTAGTAAACAAGGAACCCTTATAGTTTCGTTATGTCCGTCTGTCTGTCTGTGTCTGTCTGTCTGTGTGTCTGTCTGTCCGCGGCTTAGCTCAGAGACGCTTAATACTAGAAAGCATGGGTATACATATTAATCATGCCGACAAAGTGGTAAAATAAAATCATGAAAAATATTTTTTTATAGGGTACCTCCCCTACACGTAAAGTGGAAATGTTTTTTTTTTCTATCCCTTGGTGTGGGATATCGTTGGAAAGGTCTTTCAAAAATATTGTGAGTATGCTAAAACCATTTTTGAATTTAGAGATCTGTTTGCAAAATATTAAGCTTTAAAGTGAAAATTTTTGTTAGAGTCAAGTGTCCCCCCCCCCTGCCAGCTAAATGGTTGATTTTAGACATGTGAAAAAATTCGTGGCAGTAGCTTATATAACGAATTTAAAAGGAAAACTATCACAGCTGAGTAGGCTTTACAAGTTAACGAGTAATAGTCGACCAACTTAAATTTGCGGTTGTAAAAACATATTCTCCCACACATTCTGTATGAATTTTTTTTTCAACTACAAAGTTAATTTTGTTCTTCGGATAAATTCACCCCAACTACGGAACCCTACATTGTGCGTAGTCCGATATGCACTTGGCCGGTTTTCATTATGACGGCAGTATTTGCGTATCTATAGGTACAGTAGGGAATTATTCAACCATCGACAAGAAAAAACTGAATAGGTATATTCAATAAATTAACTTAGCTAACTACTAGTACCCAATAAAGCAAGTCGAGGAACTAAAAGTCACAATACCCACAATTTCCTACTAAGTTTGGGCACAACCTTACGACACGTATTGACTAGCGATGCCTCAAGGATGACTAACATCTGTCGAGTCGAAAAGGCCATCCAATGAATGAAGGATTGTACAAGTAATTCCATACTTGATGAATATCATTAAAATATGCGGCGGCGTCGTATTATTTAAACTCGAAAGGTTATGAGTAAGCCTTCAAGCATTTCCGATAAGTACAGTACCTTTTACATCTTCGCTAGAAAAGTAAATACATTTCTGAATACACGTCGAGTTTATTTATATAGTAGCATAATAGACTTAATTTGGAGTCTCTAATGCATTTTTGTTTTATATTTGTGCCGGTCGTGACGTCAAAGAATAGTTTAGCACTCGTGGCTATCTTGAAGAGTGTCTGTTAGATTAGGTTTTGAGGAAAGAAAACCATCTTACTTCTACCTGCTAAAAAGCATAGCAATATACTGACCTACTACGATGACAAATCCGTTTAAACGTAACTTGTGACCATGCACCGACAAAAAAATTACGCGACGAATATTCAGCTTACTTACGCCTGCAATTGTTTTTAAATACAACACATGAGGCTGAAATTTCGTCGCGTAATTTTTGGGCAGGTGTGTCGTTACGCTAAGGCGAGGCCCTTGCTCCAGCAGTAGTGGGCTAATAAATACTAAATAAAATTAACATACACCAATAACTACAAAGATCGAATTACAACATCGATTAACCAAACATTCAGTTCAACTTTCCCTAACCACATTAATTTAGCTGTCCACCAATCGCAACCCGGGCCTTATGTTACATTACACGAATTAATGTTTATTCAGCGAGGCGGCACGCCTGTAGGCATTAAAATATACGTATATTGTAGGACAGATATTTATAAAATAGTATGAAAGTCACGCCTACTGCGAGCGGCGTAAGTTTGTGTGGTCGTATGATAATGAAGATGTTAGGAAGGGATCCTCTGTTAGTTTTTTACGCTTTGGTGGTTGGATTATGTGTGAAAAACATGAGTTACTTATGTAAAACATGTTTTTCCATAAAGATCCGTTCTTCTTCATAGAGATCTACGTTTTGGAATGGGCAACTATAGTTTCAACTTTCTGACGAACTGACCGACTCTTTGACAATCCAAAAGGAAGTTACACGTTATTAAATGAAAGATATCGATAAAATAAATTTCGTATGTACATTAGTATGTGTAATTAATAAACATTCTAGTGATTGTATCTTTCATTTAATAACGTCCTGTAAAACAAATACATCCCAGCAGTAGGCTGCTGAGACGCAGGTGCTATTCAGACGGGTGTTCTAAGTGGACTACTTCTTCAAAAGCGTCTGTAAATGGTTTAATTGAAATAAATGCTTTGAGTTTGTTTTTTATTTTTGGAATTGGGATCCTGTGATGTTTAATTATGCTACGAAAAACGAAAGTAGGTATGAGAAACTGTGTTATAAATTATAACTGGAGCTAATAATTATTACATGTAAACTAAAAAATCTTGTTCTACAGATTAAGAATTAAGCCCAGAGCCTTGCGCTTGAATGTTGCTCTGCCTAAAACTTGACAGAAAATGAACAAGAAAAATAATTTCATAATTTTCTTATAATAATTTTAAACTTAGAAAAAATTGCGTAGATACTGTGACCCTTTTTAGGGTTCCGTAGTAAACAAGGAACCCTTATAGTTTCGTCATGTTCGTCTGTCTGTCTGTCTGTCTGTCTATCCACGGTCTAGCTCCGAGAACCTTAGTACTAGAAAGCTGTAATTTGACATAGGTATACATATTAATTACGCCGACAAAGTGGTAAAACAAAATTATGAAAAACATTTTTTTTTAGGGTACCTCCTATACACGTAAAGTGATGAAGTTTTATTTTTTATTTTTTTATCCCATAATGTGGGGTATCATTGGAAAGGTCTTACAAAAACATTATAAGTTTGTGGAAACCATTTTTGGATTCAGGGATCCGTTTGCAAAATATTAAGCTTTAAAGTGCTAATTTTTGTTAGAGTCAAGTGTCCCCCCCCCCTGCCAGCTAAATGGTTGGTTTTGGATATGTGAAAAAAATCACAGCAGTAGTTTATATAACGAAATTAAAAGAAAAACTATCACAGCTAAGTAGGCTTTACTAGTTATCGAGTAATAATTGACCAACTTAACTTTGCAGTTGCAAAAACATGTTTTCCCATACATTCCGTATGGGAGAACATGTTTATCAACTACAAAGTTAAGTTTGTTTTTGGGATAAATTCATCCCAACTACGGAACCCTTCATTGTGCGTGGTCCGACACGCACTCGGCCGGTTTTGTTTTATTTAGTGTTTTAACGAAGTACGTTTTCACTTGCGTTTTCCGGCAATAAGTTTATAGGTACCTTGACAAGTCTATTAAGGACACACGACAATCCGGCGAAATGATTCAAAATATTATATCCACGAGTTGTTTGACAGAATTGTAATAGCAATTGACTTAGTACGAGAAATAAATGCTAAAACCGTTTCGCCCTCAAAACAGTTTATTTGCACCAACTGAGCCCCGAGGCTTAACTAAATTAAGTTACTAAAATAAAATGTTACCATTTTACCTGACAGTTAGTGATAACTAACTTTATTTTGACGGTTAATTCCCACTATCATAAAATACGAAGTAAAAGACAGTCCCGCAGTGCAAAACTAAGGAAACAAATGCAATTCTCATGATAATGAGGTACTAAATAATAATAATTTCAAACTGAATGTGCCTTAAGAAATATATCGGCTACTTCCCATTTGGTAAACTTCCCATTTCGTAAACCTCAAACTGTACCTACTAAAAAGTTGCGTTTGGTAAACATTATACATTTCATACATTTAGTCCCATTTCGAAAACATTTCAATATTTTTTTGTGTTATATCCCATTTGGTAAACTTTCAGATGAAATGGGTACAGTCAAGTAAAAAAAGAAAAACGAAACTAATGATAACATTGCCATTTATTTTGTTAAATATTTTTAATCACAGGTACAATAGTCGGATTATGTGTACGTATGCCATTTACACATATTGATATTTAAAAACAGAAATAAAAAGTGGGGTGTACAAATAACTTTCAAAAAATTTAAGAAAAATCACAGTTCGATTTGACTATTTCGATGACAAGTTTTATTTTTTTAATAACATAAGTCAATCTAGATGCGAAATCAACTTATGTATATAAAAAAACAATAATCACAGATTTGGTACTATCTTTTTATGTTAATGTACATTAACATAAAAAATACATACGAAATCAACTACTTATAAAATATAAAAATAAACAGTCACAGATTTGGTACAATAACATAAAAAATACATGCAAAATCAACTTTTAAATATAAAAACAAATAATAATCACAGATTTGGTACAATAACATAAAAAATACATGCAAAATCAACTTTTAAATATAAAAACAAATAATAATCACAGATTTGGTACAATAACATAAAAAATTTACTACCTACACTACAAAGTTAAAAATCAATAAATAAATTATAAAGTGATACAGGCAATTCTTGATAATTCGTTCAAACAATTTTCCAATGATATTTTTCCACTTTTGTAATCGCCGAGAATATTGTTAATTCGTATATCATTTTGGATAGATTTTTTTCTTCGTTTTGATATACTTTCTCCATTATTATAAAAGCTGTAAAAAATTGTTATGATTAATTAAAGTAATAATGTATAATTTTTATCATATGTGTCGCCTAAAAATACAGGTCATTGAAACAAAAATATGTACCTTTTCAGAAGATTTTCATAATGTTTAATATTGCCTGATATCGTTTCGAAAAATAAAAGAATTGATGGCCTTTTTCCAATTTCACTATTGAAACTCCAATTCCAAGATTCCATGAGGTTTGTAGTGCGGTGTCTTTGTGCATAGCAGCACCAAATATTCATCATATCTTCATTTTCCAACCACTGATCCACAAAGTAATCATTGAATTCAGTTATAGCTTTTTCTTCAAAACTGTAACAGAATTAATTCGTTGAAGATTATGATACGAAAAACCATATATTACCTAGTTTCTAACGCATAAAAATGGCTGTAGAAAATGGCGGTAGAAGAAATATCCAGAACTAAACGCGTTCATTTCAATACTGCAAAATTAATTTACCTTTGACTCATAATGTATAGCCATCCATCGTTTATGTCTTCTTTTGGTAAATGTGCCAGAGTCATACATAGTTTGACGTGATAGTGAGATTCTTCATGTTGTAATAAGCCAAGAGATTTTGCCTTTCTTAATAGCGCTCTGCCAAAGTGAACAAAACACCCCTTAACAATTATGTTTGGAAATGTCTTTTTAATTGCATTTATTGGAGCTTTTTCGAAATCCAAGGTAATAATATCGGCTGTCCACTCTGGTAAATGAAATTTTAGTTTGTAAAACAGTCTTTCATATGTAGTTTCTTCTTTGTTTGTCAACACTGCATAAAAAAATGGTACAATATTTGTCCCAGTTTCTGTACTTCCTATGTCTCCGTGTACAACGTATAGTTGAAGAAACGGCTTTGCACAACATTTGAACGTTCCGTCCGCAAAGTAGTGACGGACGTCATTTAAATGTGCAATTGCACTCTTTGAACCAAACACAATCATTCTATTTTCACCGTCAATCTCATCAAACAATAAATTGTCTTTAAAACGGTCAGGAATCACGATTTCTGTAGAGTTAGAGTGCTGAGATTTTGTGATTCCTAGTTGTCTATTTCTGTGTCTATACAAACTGCTTTTAACTTTGTCAAAATTTGGTAATTCTTTAATAATTTCATAACCATTATCTTTCAGCTTTTTAGTACATTTCCTGTATGTAGCTGGAATCGGCTTCAGATCTTCACATATAGTTTGTTTACATTTTTCGATGGCTACTTTCACTTCATTTTTTTCAAAATTCGGAATACAAGAACTGCAGTGAGCATTTTCTCTTAATACATGGCTTCGATTTGAATTCAAAGTTACACTTGCTGAACATCCATCTTTTCTATTAACACAGCGCCACCAACTTGAGTCCTTATTATTTTTCTGTTTATAATATTGATGCCCAGCGCGTAATAAAATTTCACCGCCTCGTGTACTATTAATAATTTTTAAATTCACTGCACCACTAGAAGATCCCTCACCCGACATTGCAACGACCTTGCACTATGCATAAAACGAGTGAACTGATAAGTTAAACCCGGTAATAGATATAATTTACGTATACTTACTTATGTCTATCTCATTCACACCTTTTGTTTAAAACGATGGTAAGGACAATAAATCCCTACCTGAGAACCCGCTCGGTGCTTCTTTTGCGGGAAAAGCACGTGGTATTTTTAGTAGCATCGTGGTATTTTTACAGACTTTAATACGTTTTTTTTACTTCTTCTTGATCAGCCATTCTTTTTGATGGTCGAGATACTATCTCAAGACTGAAGCATTTAAAAATATATACATCTCTAATTTAATACTAATTTGACACTGACTGTACCGTACAAAAATAACAATACTAACAAAGTTTACCAAATGGGATTAAATGTATGAAGTAACGAAATGTTTACCAAACGCAACTTTTTAGTAGGTACAGTTTGAGGTTTACGAAATGGGAAGTTTACCAAATAGGAAGTAGCCAATATATCTAATAACTAGTAATTCATTCGTTGACGTACTAGGTATAATATGAATAGATAATTGTATTGAATTATAGGCGTGAAATTACTTAGCTTTATACCTTCGTGACCATTGGTGTACCTACCTCTGTTTTTTTTTTCAGGTCTTGTTTATTTAAAATAAGTTTTTTAACGCAGTTTGCGGTAGGAGTAAACTGCTAGCAATATTTACATAACTAAAAAGTGTTAGATATACCTACCCGAAAAAGTCAGTTTCAAGTGTCAATTTTTTAAGCTATTGCATAGCTTTTATCGCAGGCTTTGAGCGCAGCGACCGAATCAAGAAATTCCGTAACGTAACGAAAATAAAACCTAACACCCCCCACTCCGCCTACCATGTAATGACGGCTCCCATGACGACGTGATGTTGTCATGGGAACGTAATTTTTGTTTTATGTCATCACGTCATCATCCCAAGTGTAGCGTTGACAAATAGGAAGTATGGAAGTTACAATAGCTTTACCGCGGCAGTCCCCTAAAGCCGCACGATTTTTTTTTTTTGTTTTTAATTCAAATTCAAAATACTTTATTTCACATAAACCTACAAGGGCACTTATGAAACATCAGAAGCTAGGTGCATAGTTCCAATTGGTCGCTTCCTATGGAGAAGAGCCGGCAAAAAACTCCACGGTTACTCTTTTAAAAATAAATGGTTTTTACTATGTTTTCAAATTACAGTGTTAATAGGTATGTGAGGACAGTGTAGGCCTATCAACAAATACTTAGCAAAATAGAAAATGGTCTACAAGTTATACTACTCACGTTCTCGAAATCGGCTCTAACGATTGATATGAAAGTTGCAATATAGGGGTTATGTTGGTTTCCTTACGATGTTTTCCTTCACCGTTTTTGAAGCAAGTGATAATTATACAATACGCACATAAATCCGAAAAGTCAGAGGTGCGTGCCTAGGGTTCGAACTCGAGACCTATGAATTGGCAGTCCGATGGTCACACCACTAGGCTATCACTGCTAGGCTGCTGCTATATATTACAGACTGATTATACATCAGGCAAACTTTTTATTTATGGGGTTTCAAAATGAAACCAGCGATAACCAAGCTACGCTTTCTAGCTTTAGACTTGATGGTCCCTGAAGACATGATAACCAATCAGCTCTCATTCCTATTTATTTTGGCTCAGTTCAACATGTCTTCTTCCATATCTCTATCAACCGTCATCTAAGTATTCACCTCTCTTTTAGTCTTAATATTATGTATTACTAACTTTTGCCCACGGCTTCGCCTGCATGGAGGTCATTAATTATCCCACGGAAACGTACTAACGTAACACGCACGCCAGTAAAGCTCCCAGTCGGCATGATTTTTTCCGACATCTTCAACAATCACCGTCATATTCCAACCAAATTGCACAAAACCTTTAATGAATTTTATACCTAAACCTTCCTCATGAATCACTCCGTCCATTAGTGAAAACCGTATGAAAATCCATTCGGTAGTTCTTGAGTTTATTGCGTTCAGACAGACGCAGCGGGGAGACTTTGTTTTATAATATGTAGTGATTGAGTAAAGACAAGGATTGTAAAGAAATCAATGCTTTTTAACCGACTTCCAAAAGGAGAAGGTTCTCAATTCGATTGTATGTTTTTTTTTTGTATGTTTGTTACGCGATTACTCCGTCAATTATGAATTGATTTTGATGATTCTTTTTTTGTTTGGTAGATCATACTTCAGAGGTGGTCCCCTATAAATTTTATTAACTTTGCTTGGGTAGTTTTTGAGTTAGCTTCAATAATACGTATTTTTTTTCCTCACCTAGTATGTGGATGATATTATGATAACTTCCTGTCACTGTTATTTACATAGCAGGTAGTGGTATTCGAATTTGTGTGGGGTAGGTATCACAACTAAAAAGTGAAAAATAAAAACATTTTACAAAAAAAAAAACAACCGACTTCAAAAAAACACTACAAAGTGAAAAATAACTTTAATTTCGGAAGTCGGTGACAAAGAACGAAAATTCAAAATCAAAGACACCGACTTCCGAAATTAAAGTTATTTTTCACTTTGTAGTGTTTTTTTGAAGTCGGTTGTTTTTTTTTTTTTGTTAAAAGTTTTTTGTAACAAACATACCATGGATAAATAGTAAGGCTAAATCTTATTATAGATCATAATTTGCTAACTATACTTGTGACACAAAAGTCAGACACCTACGCAATAATCATTGACCAGGAACCTCATTACTCTCCACTTTATTAAACACAATTAAATTTTATGCTCAACAGGGCTCCTACACATTAACCCTCTATTTAGTGGCATAAAATATATGATTTACAGTTATTACGAATTATTTTACTACTAAATATATAAATGATATCCTTAAATAATCCAGTTCTAGAACCAATGGAACAATACGCAAACAATAAACCTTCAATTTAACTAGTACTGCAAATTCAGTTAATTTCATGCAAGTAGCCAATTTAGTGTATTATAGTTTACCATTTAGCCAACCCACTTTGGTCCGATATCCCAAGTTTAATGGTATCGGTTGATGAAGTTAAGAAGGACGGTCGCTAATGAGGTTTATCGGTGCGCTTGCGCGATGACACGGGCGATGCCTGCGTGCGCGCATTGCTACACACCGGCTTGTTAGCGACAGGTAGCTGTGCTTTGATTCAAGGAATTAACGTAGGAAATGTTAATTGATAGACGATGGATAATTTTGTATGCTAATGGTGCCGAGTCTCTTGTACATCGAACTAAACTAACTAAACTATCACTAACCCCATAGCAACACACTCACACACAATTAACCAGTAAATCCATTCAATTAATTTGTTAACATCAGAATTATTACGCAATTATAAATACTTTGTAAAACGTGTCAATCCCACTAAAGAACACTGTCCTTCAAGATACAGGATTTTCCTAGTTTGAAGGGCAGGGATCAGGGATCTCGTTGTAATAGCCATACCCATCTCATAGTTTAAACTACACTGATGTTACCTAGGCTAAGTTTTTGGTAAATAAAATGATTACTTACTTACTTACTAAAATTCCTTACTTTTGACTATGAGAATCTCAAAGCTATTCTGCAAAATAAATTCTCTAAATTTAAAAATCTTATAAATAAAATTCTCGTGTCACAATGTTACCTTACTCCTCCGAAACGGCTTTACTGATTTTTACCAAATTTTATATGCATATTCAGTAGGTCTGAGAATCGGCTACTATCTATTTTTCATACCCCTAAGTGATAAGGGTTGTCCACCCCAAACAAATAATTGGCAAAACAACGTTTGCCGGGGTCAGCTAGTAATCTCTAAATTTAAAAATTTTACACATCTAAATCGAATTTGACAATCGCGACTCCACACGTGATACCTAACAACGTGAATCGTTTTAGAGCCGGAGGCGCGTAGGGAGCAGCCTTGACGTGTTTTATATGGAATTTTTCACTTTTTGTATGGAAAATAAGGAAACTTATTACCTACATGTAGACTATTAGGGGTTTAAGTGTTTTATAAAGGGGGTCGAAATTTTCATTATTTTACGATAGGACATAACGTTTTCGAGGTAAAAGCAAAAGAAAAAAAAACGTGTGGCACTCGGGGACTGCCGCGGTAAAGCTATTGCATAGCATTTGTAACCTCCATACTTCCTATTTGTCAACGCTACACTTGGGATGATGACGTGATGATATAAAACAAAAATTACGTCCCCATGACAACACATGACAACATCACGTTGTCATTGGAACCGTCATTAATTGGTAGGCGGAGTGGGGGGTGTTAGGTTTTATTTTCGTTACGTTACGGAATTTCTTGATTCGGTCGCCGCACTCGAAAGCCCGCGATAAAAGCTATGCAATAGCTTAAAAAAATCAGTACTGTTTTTGCATCGATTACAATCTAGCTGTGTATTGTTGAAACTAAAATAAATTTGTCTATAAGCCTTCTTTAAAATGTATAGATTGTACGCTTGTGCTCGCCACATGTTACAATGACAAGTTTTTTGCCATTCAACAAACTTGACCAGTGGTTCTTGTGTTGGATGTGACTGTAAGATTACGTGACGACAAATAATTACATTAATTTAGTGCAAAAGTGAGGTGTGCAAGGCCTATACGTGTGTGCCAGTAATCCAGGGCAAGCGAGGGTCTAATCATCTGCCGAAAGTTTCAGGGCCACTGAACGACAGGCCAGGATAATCCGGTGAGACCATTCCATTTTTTTCAGGGCGTTGTTCCCCTCTGCAATATACACATCTCGACCTGAGTAATATTATTACTTAGCTTGACCTGAGCTATAACCTCTTGCATGCTGATAATATTATAATTTAACTTCCAGAAACTATCCTAAACAAATTGGCTATTTCTCTAGCCGCACAAAAGAGTCGCGTCCGGACAACCCTTTTTTTTTTTGCGTATACTTTTTGTTGAACAATTTACCCGAGTTTTTGTGACGAAAGGCACATGGGTGTTTAAACTTAAGTCCATTCAACAATTTAAAAGCAAAAAATTCCGTAACAAGATAGAAAACAAAAGCTGTCGCCTCGAAACTAACCCTAACACGTGCGCGGCCAAAGAGCGGTGCTGCGCAATATTCTGACTTTCAAACAATAGTTTTACAATGGTAATAATAGCGCCCATGTCAAAAGATGGGAATTGTCTGTTTAGAGCGATAGCCCACCAAATAAATAATGTTATGGGACTAACTTTCGACCACATGGCCGTCCGCCGAGACCTCGCTACCTTTGTTTCGGATAACCGCGGTGATGCCAGAATTTGCTTGGCACTTAGAAATAACATTCAAGATCTTATTCCTAACAGCAAGATCCCTCAGGAACAAATGATAGCAAACTACATAACCTCACAGTTTAACGAGACATTCTGGGGAGGAGAAGACATCCTAATCGCCGCGGCTGAATTTTATCTCGTAAATGTGCATGTGCACATAAATCACGAGAACACACTGGTGTATTCACCTGCCGGCGAATCAGTACCCGGAGACATACATATCCTTTACAAAGACCAACATTATGATAGCTTGGTCATGATTGCCGACGAACAGTACAACAATAACCTGCAAAGTCTAACGCAAGAAAAAACCTACAACATAACAACACAAAATACCAAAACAAGAGGTAATAAATACAAAAAAAGTGACGAGCAAGGGCAATCTACAAAGCTTAGATTCCGAAATAGCCCCCAATTAGCTAGCTCATTAACACTGTGTGAACAGTTAGCATCAACATTACATACACCGATATCGGCTGAAGTTGCGGATGACACTGGATACACAATACTTAGAAATCAGCCTTCTGTCGCAACCAAGTACACTTGTACAGACCTGCGTATTGCAACTTGGAACGTCCGCGGGGCCTCGAAACCAGCCAAAAAAGATAAAATAGATACGGAACTCTCAAATAGGGGCATTCACGTAGCCTGCCTACAAGAAACAGGGATGAACTCAGGAACGTACAACTCCACCCACTACGTATGGCACCTATCTGAAACCGCAGGTAAAGCTCACCGGGGACTTGCAATTGTAATCAGAAAGGATGCCCAAATTAAAATAATAAACAGGAAGAACGATACCGACGCGATGTCAATCACTCTTAATGTTAGTATGGGAAGTGACAAACCTACTCCACTTTATATAATTAACGCTCACATCAATAGTTGTACCCCTAAAGCAACTAGATCCTTCACAGGTGTATTAAACTTGATTAGACAAAAACCAAGGAAATGTACTTTAATAATCCTTGGCGACTTTAATGCCCATATTGGCAGGCAAGATACAATAAGTTTTCAACGTAAAGGGCTGATTCACCAAAATCTTCATCATGACTATTCCAATTACAACGGGGAAATGTTAATGGATATAGTCAACAGGGAAAAACTGCAAGTAGAAACAACAAAAGCGAGATCATCATGCAGGATAACATGGTCAAAAGGCACACAAAAATCACAATTGGACCACATTATTACGCCCCAGGCAACGGAAAAAATCTTTAATTACATAAAAGGCGAATGGGCAGGTAGGGCCTTATCCGACCATAAAATAATTTGGGGGCAGCTAAGAACAAGTCAAATTATAAACAAAGATGATAGCACCAAACACAAGTCACAAAAGAATGAAACAACAATTGCGACCAAGGATTTCAATTACAAACAATGTTACTATGCCGCTCTCAACATCAAATCCACTAAAATAAAATACCAAGCTTGCATAACCAAAAAACTAGAAAACATAGGAATCGACTCAACGGATGAAAGCATCGAAATACCATGGTGTACCATAACTGGAATATTAAAAGCGGCTGCCCAGGAAACCTTGATCTTTCAGCCGAGTCACTCTAGGGATCATCGTATAGCTCTTGCTAACCTCCAAAAGGCCAAGTTCTTACAAAGAAGACAACTAGATAACCCAAATAGACATACTCGTGTAAAAGAATGTCAGGCAATACTTCAAAAGATTAAACAGCAAGAAGAAAACAAAGAATGCAGTGCCTTCTTTACTGGACTGGGGAAAAAACATCCTTCAAAGCGCATGCAGGTACTTTATCTATTTTACAGGAAAAACAAGCAAGCAACAAAACGCCGGAAAAGAAACGCTTATATACCGATGTCCAAATGGGAGCAAATTCTAAAAAACTCCGAGGGCCCACCTATACCAACGGTTAACATAACAAAACCGTTAACCATTGGGCAGAATGAAGGACCCACGGTGGATGACGTAATGGATATCATTAACAAAATGCGGAACGGGACAGCGCCCGGAACAGACCAAGTAGTAACCGAGCTCTACAAAGCGATGCCCCAAATATTACAGGAAGCCGTTACGAATCATATAAACAAAGCCTGGACACAGAATGAAATACCCGACACATGGCTAGAAACAGTGCAGGTACCAATTCCGAAGAAAAGCAACCCTAAAGACCCAAATGACTATCGACGAATATCGGTTTGCAATATGGGTTACAGAATCTACGCCTCTTATGTGTTAAAAAAATTAGATGCAATAATAAAAGAATTGGGCAACTACCAAGCGGCTTTTTTAAACAATAGATCTACAGATGATCACATTTTTACGCTAAAAAGGGTATTGGACGAAGAATGGCGCGCAGGTAAAAGAATTTATGTACTCGCTCTAGACATAGAAAAAGCTTTTGATAACGTCGACCTCCAAGCACTGCGAGACATTTTAATACAAAGAACTGACAAGCCACTAACTAACAGGATAATTAAGGTTTGCATGAATGAACGAACACATATCAATTGGTGTGGTCAGCAAAGCAATTGGATTATCAAAGGAAAGGGTGTCAAACAAGGTTGCCCGTTGTCCCCTCGCCTTTTTACACTGGTCATGGATGAGGTCCTTAGAACCCTCGAAGAGGAAACTCAATTAATTAAACTAGACCAAGACCGTGAAATCTCACTCCCCTTGGTGCTGTCATTCGCGGACGACCTCATCTTTATTACAGATGATCTAAAAGGGTTAGAAGGAATAGTATTCCATATTAAACCCTTGCTAGCTAGCGTCGGCCTCCAAATAAATGAAACTAAAACAAAAATACTTATTAGAGACCCCATAGCTAAACAGAAAACGACTTACGTGTCAATTAACGGATTAAATCTACATACGGTCGATGAAATTAAATACCTGGGCACATACATAACATCTGCATTAAGCAGGAGAAGCACAATTAGAAAGCGGTGTGAGCAGGCCACTAGAAACGCAAAGTCACTATTACCATTCATAATAAACTCTAAAATGGACTGGAAATTAGCCAGACTCATGTATCGAATGGTGATCGTACCTTGCATGATATACGGATTAAAAGTTTCGGCAATCACCAAAGCTAACAGGTCAAGACTGAGAAGATATGAGAGAGTTATCATGAGAGACTTGATTAACCACGCCATAAATAAACCTAAACAAAAGAAAATGCACGAAATCTTAGACGGAAAAACAGTAACCAAACGCATCAAGAATCACAGGATGTGCTATCTCGCACACGTTCACAGACGCGGCAAACCACACCTGTTACACGCAGCAATGCAGTACAAGGCCAAAGCCAAGAAAGTTGGCCGTCCTATTTACACATGGAATGACAACCTTAAACAAGACTTGACGTACTTTGACAAGGAATTAAATTTTTGGATGGACATGTCTGCAGACCGATATAAGATTATGAAGGCTGCCAACGAGATCTACAAGAAACCTGAAACGGATAGCAGCGAGGCTTCTGACGAAGACGTAGAAACAGTTAAATGTAACACAGCACAGCAGCGATGTCAAAAAGGACCGAGAATAACCTAGTCAGAAGATCCACCGGTGAAGATCGACCTGAACCAACATAGCGGCGAAATTGTAAAAAGATGCCCATCCATGGATAAAAAACCCGTCTCTCCACTATTCCATTGCTTGCTCAAGGATGCATATCCGGTAGGCTCATAACTCCTTCCTTATCCTAAGGGCACGTCTTCCCTACCATTACCCGCGCCACCCGGTCTACTCCTTGATATGCAATGGCCTCTGTAACCCTATGAAGCATGAGGCTCCAGCGGCTAGTGCAAATCTTGGGGTTCATTCGATTTATCGAGTCTGGTTAAACCACGCTGGGATCGGTGCACTTCATTCATTCATTCATTCAAGCCTTCTTTAAAATGTATAATAGCTGCTGATGGTATAATTTATTGATAGGTCGCTTCAGATGTATTTAATAGCCTCTATTCTCAAAGCACTTCAAAACTTTTACTACTTTAGTAAAGTTTTTTCTTTTAATACTATGGAGGAAAACAAACATAAAGCAAGTATTATTTTCAAAATAATTTAATTCCTTTTTTTTAAACAATAATTTAACTTATTTAACTTCCCTCTACATTTCTTTGAGATCGTCTTCAAAATTAATAAAGGAACGTTTTCTATTTTCCATGTTGAATTCATAAACGATGTCCTGATCACTCTCAACCGAGTCCGCACTCATCAAATCAATCAACTCCTCCGCTTGCGCAGAGCTCTTACGTTTAACTTTTGCCCTCCAAAACGTTAGCTTCAGCATGCGACAGAACGAAGCCATTGTGACCAACAGCATACCGCATAATATCACACTCAGTATGGAATCTACTGTTGTCCATTGTTCAACATGAACCTTCGAATCACTGTCTTTAAAAACTTTTGGAGTAATCCCAGTTTTGTCTGCTAAATGCGGTTCAACTTCTAAAGACTTACTGACTTCTTTAGCTAACTGATGAAACACAATCTTCCCGAACCAGTCAGCTAACTCAGTTTTATTAAGTTGACGTAATCTGCGTTCTACAATAGCATGGGCTTTACCTTTTCCTTCCCATGATTCTACACCACTGTTCCACTTAACCAGCAGCTTTAAGCATGGTATGTTTTTCGGCAACTGTCCCGCCACTTTAGACAAATCGGCTGGAAGTTCGTAGGAGTCAAAGTATAAAGAAGCAAAGAGTCGACGACATTCTACAGCGTTCAAATGATCAGCAATGTAAACTAATTCTTTTATATTGATATCTATAGTGCACTCTTTGAAAGATATCTGCAGATATAGCACAAAACATAGATATTTCATGTTCGGTTACTCATTTTTATGGCCTATTGATCAAAAATATTATAATTTTTAGCATCTGTCAGTTATGACGTCTATAAATATTTTTTATTAAGATAAATTTATAGATATTTGGTAAAAAGGTGCACTTTGAGATCAAAATTGTCTATGTTTGAAAACGTCGAATTTATTACAAGAGCACCAGAGGAATTTCAGTTACGTTTGAAAATTGAAATGAGGGAAGCGGGCCAGTATACGGCTTATAAATAAAAGATAAGCTAGCAACTTGTATCTATGGTATTTCATACGAACAATCCTCCAGACTAGACACTTATGTATATGTACACAACACAAATCTTAACACTTGACATTCTCTCTGAAACAAGTACGCCAAAATATAATTTACGATTGTGTATCACTGCTCGCTGCTCGCTGCACAGTCGGTAAAAAAGCTACTGCTCCGTATTCTCAAAATCATAACAAATATGATCACCACTGAAAATCAGCGCTGTGCTGTGGGTCCCCCATAGCACTGCATCATGCCGAGTGGAAGCCTTCTTGTCACAGTCATGTCGTGCAGCTGCCGCCTAAGTCATTTCTGTTCTATGCTCGTGATTTGTTATGTACTTTGTGTTGTTCTCTGATTACTCGTCTTTTATGTATGCACGTATTTCTGTGACAAATAAACCTATTTTTCTTTCTTTCTTTCTTTCTTATAATTTTACCATGTCAAAATCAATTTTGAACAGCAAAACATATGAGCTAGTTACTCCATATAATTACAATATTACAAGTAACTAAACTGCAATATACAAAATTACAGCATTTCCCCAGAATCGCTTGTAACTATTGAACTAAATGCGTGTTGCGCAAGCTCAGCTAATGGTCGCGAGCGCACGATACCGACATACAAGTATCGACTTTACACTATCGTACCTGTAATGGACCAAATATTTCATAAACAGCTTTAATTCGCTGGTTGTATGGGCACTTGATAACCATTTAGGAACTTACGGTAAAATATAATCATTATGGGAACTGAAAGTTTAGAGACAAATGCGAAATGACTAGAAAAAGTGAGTGAAGGGACTAAGGTGTCCATACGACTTGAGGAGTGGCTAGAGAGGCGCCACGGCGTCCTCGCCTTCCGCCTGACACAGGTGCTCACCGGACACGGCTGTTTCGGGAGGTACCTGTTCAGGATAAAGCGGGAGGAAACGCCCGGGTGTCATCACTGTGTGGATCGCCCGGAGGACACGGTGGAGCATACGGTGGAGGTCTGCCCGGCTTGGGCAGAGCATCGCCGTGTCCTCGTGGAAGCGATCGGCGGCGGTGATCTCTCGCGTCCGGCCCTGATTCGGGCCATGCTACGGAGCGAGAGGAAATGGGAGGCCGTCACCTCGTTCTGCGAAGCAGTAATGCTCGCGAAGGAGGAGACGGAGCGCGTGAGGGAGAGGCAAATTTCGCGCCCTCGCGCCCCTAACCGCCGCAGGAGGAGACGCCCTGGGCGTCGGGAATCACGAGAAGATTTCCGGCCACCGTAGGCGCGGGCTTGCGGACGGTGAGCAATGGGTAGCTCGCCGTCCGATAAGGACCAAGCCCGGGTCGACGGCGCGTTGTGTTCCACGCGCGCCTCAAAGAGATGTCAGCAGAATTGACGGGGTCCGCTAGGGCCAATGCCTGCCGGGGGTTCGAAGAAAACCGATAGGGACATCGTGGCCCCCTGGCAACACGGCAACTGAAGGAACACGGGTGGGTTTTAGTCAGTAAAAGTCTGACACGCCCTCCCGCTCCGCCCAGAGCGGGAGAAGTTATTTGATGATTTCCCACCCAAAAAAAAAAAAAAAAAGGTGTCCATACGATATCTAATAATTATGCTGTATGGACACCTTAGTCCATCGAGGATATATTATAGAAATTGACTGTCGATTCACAAACGAGCAAAACTAACTCAATTCCACTCAGTTTGTAATCATTTCAGGAACTATGCGTTTAAACGATCAGGAAATTTCAAAATCAAGGAAATATTTTGATAATCTGCCTTAATTTTTATTACCTTAATTAATGTCTATCAATAACATAATAACCATGAATTCCATGGCCAGGTTTACTGGTCAAAGTTAATATTTTGGTAACAGATTTCTAAAATGTATCGTACTCAAGAAACATTGCAATAATCGCAATAATTCTATTTATAGAATCAAAAGGCAGCTTGAAAGGCTTGAAGTAGTCTCCATCTAAAAGATCGATGATCTATTACAAAATCGTAACAATGATATCGATTGAACTATCCAACAAAACGTTGAATGGAATCATTATTATACAAAAAGAAACGCTGAATACGGTACTAATGCTAATTTCAACCTTTTCATAGTTGATTTTCCAAGTTCTTTCGTCAGTCATTGATGAATTGATGGAAATGAAAACAGTAATAAAATAAACAATACTGAGATCCTCATATACCTCCTCATATATTCATGTCTCGCTAATGTTACATTCGATAAGTTGGTCCCATCATGATGACGATGACATCATCATGATCTGGAGCCCGATTTCATTCATTGCTGGGAATAGGCCTCTTTTTCTTGTGCTAATCTCCACAATGTTGGTTTCTGTTTTTTTTTTCATCGTTCGTTTATTACTTAGAGTCTTTAAGTTATAAGAGAATCATTAATTCTTCTTTCGTGTAAAAGGTTACATTTTATTCATCAATTTGGTTACTTCCTCCATTGACCTTTTTGACCAAGCCGTATTTCTGACTTTGAGACAAATGCTAGCTAAATTATTTTGCCCAGGATTGAATCTACAAGTTAATCATATCACCATTACCCGCTTGCCAAGTAGCGAAATCTCGGAAGATCTATTTCTATTTTACTGCCAAGACCACACGACATACAATACAATTTACATAAATTGCATCTAATATTCTTGGAACAATATCTACGAGACAGTCGAACATCATCAGGCATTAAACAATACAGTTGTAATAGTCGACGATTGCAAGAAATGCGCTTAGAAATGATCAGAGACCATTATTGTGATGCGGAATAAGGTTAGTGCGGTGGAACCGATCGGTAGCGTCCGCAGCTATATGTGGAGCAAAATTTCTTATTAAATCGTCATTTTCATATTTTTGTCAAGTCAATTTGTCACAGTTAACTACTGGACTGTGCGTTTGCGAAACTGCGTTACAACTTCCGATTCTGAGCCTTCTGCTTTCTTTCTGCCCCCGCTGACTTCTTTGGTTATGTTTATTTCAATCTCAACATTTCATATGAGTCTTACATCCTCATTATTATCCACAGCCCGACTTAACTTACTGCTAAGTATAGACCTTGTAAGAACCTGAAACATTTGAAAAGGTTTATCAATTCGTAGAGATATTCTTGGTACTGCAAAAAACATAGAGATTATCAGATTTCTGCGAATGCATTCTTTAAAAATGTTATCTTTAATCCCTAATTGTACTCTCGCATTCTTTAGCTGTTTTGGTAAGAAAATCTGTATCATCATTATTTCCAATATTCAGTGTATTTGTTTCTCCGTCTGTACCAGGAGAGCATACATTTTAACTAGTTGCACAAGGTTCTTTTGTCATTGTATAATGATGCTCAGCGTCTGATGTTTTGTGTATCGGAATGTACAGCGATTACTCTTAGCACACGGATACACTGCTCTCGCAAATATTAACACATTGACCAACATTGTGACAATATATAAGTACGTATAGGTCTGTAATAGTTAACTATCCATTAAGAACTAGTATATCTATGTATGCACAATGGTCTGTTTGATTGACCAGTCAAACTCCGACAAAGCCTAATTATTTCTCTTCTATGTTCAAGTTGCTGTAATTTCAATTGTAACCCATTAAATTAAGCTCGTCTTCAATATTGGATCCCCGTAATTGGCAAACTATTTCCACGAAAGCACAACTCCGGTTACGTGACGATACATTACATCGACAGTTTAATTATCACGTAGTCGTGCACAGTTAGTCGATTAGTATGTCAATACATGTCCAGTACATCACCAACAAAATATATTTCACAAGCAACTCTTCCACAACCTTCGATACCGGCCTTCGTAATTAAAGAAGACGATTCACAATTACCGTAGTTTATAGATGCCTCTAATTATATGTATTTGATGTTTTCTATACGGTGTGTGACGAAAGAAGGCTCATTCGAACGGTCATTATTGGAATTAATATACCTACGTGTTAGTTCACGGGGTTCTGCGTAATGATTGGTACTTGATTTTTAGTGTTCGTGAGAACACGTCCAAATGATATGTCTCTGTATGTGAGCTTTTTGCCTAATACGGCTTCATGATCATTCAAAGAATTTCTTTTGTAATTGATACGAGCGCTAATGTGTATAGAATAGTGCAATTTGTAGGCAATTATTGTTAATAAAAAGTTGTGATGTCCGTTTTTTTTGGGTGACCTCCGACTTCGATTAATTTTTTGTTGTTATCTGGTATTAAACCGTTCCTTCCTTCTTTCGGTTCTCCTTGGTAGATTAACGGAATGGCATCATTTCCAGACAGGGTGCGGCGGTTTACCGGAACATGGATTTAAGATTCATAATCGACGAAATAAAAATGCAGAGATTTTTATCAAATTTTTTATACTTTTGTTAAAGAATATATTGATCGCGATCATTAAATCAGCTCGTTAATGTTCCGTAGTATTTTATCATTTGCCGTAAAGCTATGCTACACAGATGGATTGGTGACCATGGTCAATATTTTTTCAGCTGAGGAGAATACTCTGCTGGTGCTATTATTTTCAATGGCTTTTGCCTTTTGGTTACTTTTTAGGACATCGTACTAGTTGGGGTCACAGTAATGTACGCTTGTTCGAATGATAATAGAAATTTAGAGGCGTGAGGAACAGGGTGTAAAGTTCACTCATCCTCTATAGAAACGGGAGGATCTTCCGACCAGACAGGTGTCGTGTATGGATGTCGGGGAAGTTATATATGGTGTTCGCGCGGTAAACTTTAATAGCGCGATGCAGGATTTGTGTGACGTCAGGTCTTTGATGCGTAGTTGTTCGCATGTGGCAATGTAAATGCTGCCACAGAATAACTAAAGTAGGTATATCTTCTATCTATTTTTATAAACTATTTGAAAATGTAATCATTCCAATTAGAGCAATTAGCAAGTTATGCAAATCTGACGTAGTTACAATAAGTGAAACTATCATGCTAGTACATGTGATTGGCCAATTAAACTATTGCTCATAACATTACGCCATTACGCAAAAACTTGAACTATGAACCGCTTCTGAGCGAATTGGAGTTATAGCAGGAATTAATTTTAAAAATTATAGGTTCCATGTGCAGTCAATCAAAATAGAAAGTCTGAGTGCCAACTTGATTTTGGTTAATGATGTGTTTAAAATGTATAAATGTCATGAGACTTTATTATTACCTTGTATGTACAAATGGTTTCCAAATGGGGAGGGCTTGTGGCTAAATAATAACAGCCGCACGGGTTGATCGATCAGGTTAAGCTACGCTTGCCACGGTTAGTCCGTGGATGGGTGAGCATCTTTACATACCAAGACCCCTCCGTGCCTCGGAAAGCACGTTAAGCCGTTGGTCCCGGCTGTCATTTGTAGATCTTTGACAGTTGTTACGGGTAGTTAGAAGCCCAAAAAGTCTGACAATCAATCTTACCAAGTGGTATCGTGTTACCTAGTAACTAGGTTGTGGAGGTCAGATAGGCAGTCGCTCCATGTAAAATACTGGTATTCAGCTACATCAGGTTAGACTGGAAGCCGACCCCAACATAGTTTGGAAAAGGCTAGGTAGATGATGATGTACAAATGGTTTCCACAGTATACCTATTTCACGAAAAAGTAGTTGCCTCAAATATGAAGATGATCTAAAAGAGGAACGCTCTGTATTCTGACGATAATTAGGCATGACGAGATGATACTGCCGAAACAGGAAAACGGTAAGAAGTCAACACTATACTCCATTTGAAATAAGATTAGACATTTAAACAAACCTTTTTACAGTCCGTTCAACAGATTTTGACTTCTATACCGTAAGCATAAGGATGGCACTAAAAGCAAAAATGTGTGTTACAATACCAACTGTTTACTGCAGCTGCCATTTGTCATGCCACCAACGCAATAGAAGTCAAAATCGGTTGAACGGACGGTAAAAAATGTTTATTTAAATATCTAATCTTATTTCAAATGGAGTATCCTTAATATTATAAATGCGAAAGTAAGTTTGTTTGTTACGCCTTCACGCTAAAACGGCTGAACGGATTTAGATGAAATTTGGCACATATATAAATGATGCCCTGGAAAAGAACATAGGATACTTTTTTTTTCCCACGGGATCGAGACTTATGCGGGTGAAACCGCGGGGCGCAGCTAGTAGGTGAATAAAAAGGCTGATGTGTTGAAGATAAAGTATACTAGAGATTTTTGCTAATTAATGACCGAACTGATACGTCAAAGATGTTTACGAATAACATGCTATGCCTCTGTACAAAGGGGTTAAGTATGGAGAAGGCTTACACTTTACAAAGCATTTGCAACGCAATTTTACTGTATAGGTATGGAATATTTCAGCGCCACCAAACAGATATATTGAAAACCTAACGCAAAAACTGGCATCCAACAAAAGTTTACAGGATTATGCGCACACAAGCCGCGAACACACCTGGCAAGGTACAGTATTTCTATTTTCTTAATGTCCCTCGTGAATCTTCGGATTTCCGAATACAAACGAATGCTAATTTACATGTCGATCAATTTTCAGATTTATCTTGTATAATAATTTGAATTCAGAACTAAGTACTTTATTGTTGTTTTGTTTTGATTTTCGTATAAACTATGTAGAGCTGTAAAACTATTTTCCTATCTGTCGAGCCTGCGACTTTAGCAGCTTTCCTACAATTTTTTAAATAAATTACATTAAGTTCAAAGTCAAAGTCAAAATCAAATAATTTATTTCAATTAGGCACAAAAAGGCACTTTTGAACGTCAAAAACAAAAATAGAATTGATTCTAGTTAAAAGAGTATTAACAATTCTATATACTTCCAAGTCGATTGAGAGCGTCCGGTCTGTACCAAGTGCAAAGGGCTGAACTGATAGAAATCCGACGACTGACGAAACACGAGGTTTGCCGAGGGACATTAAGAACATATTTGTACTGTACAGTCAATGCAAAAACGCTCGAACATTACATCTTACTAACATAATATTCACACCAACCACGATAGAATAAAGTCGAAGAGAACGTGGCGTGTTATTTAAATTAAGGTACTCATACAGTTTATGTGGAACAGAAACATTGAGTGTGGCGTCGTTAGGGCACCGGCAGAGATGCATTTATTTATGAAATGTAAATTCATCTGATTGTAATAACAAAACTCGAGCCACTGCTCTCTATATTAAGATGTATTATTTGCATACCGTTTGCTGAACGTGTGACCGAGTGTTTGTTACATTGAAGCTGCTGTAACGGGCTGGCTGAAAAGTTGTGACGATTATGCGAGTGTATTGCTTATTGGTGATTCGCCCGAATTTACTCGCCCAAAACGGGCGAATCGACAAAATCAAAATCAAAATATTTTATTTCACATAAACCTACAAGGGCACTTATGAAACGTCAGAAGCTAGGTGCACGGTTCCAATTGGTCGCTTCAATTCAAAAAAAAAAAAATCCAATCGGACACTTTTAAATAATATTACTTTTTCTTTGGGCAATTCGCACGAAGTACATTTATTTGTAGGCTAATCGATAACTCCAGAAATCGAGTGTTTCACATGTGCCTAAGTTCGCAAGGTTTTTAATTAAATTAAGTATATCAGAAAAATAATGATTTTGTGTGAACCATTATATTTTTTTTTGGTATACGGTCTAATAAAAGTCCGCTTTGAAATAATAAAAGAGTTATTTTGAAATTTGAAATTAATAACTGTCTCGTTAATTTTGAATAAAAAATAAAGTTTAATAAAAAACTGTAACCCAACCACGGGAAAATAAAAATGATCTAAAAAGTACGAAACAAGCAAATATTTCAGACTGAAATCAAGACATAGGTACAAAAATGGTCAAGGTAAAGCCGTGGTCGCATGCCTGTATACCATGTGGGTGCCAGGAACACCTACAAAATTATAATGGCATGCGACGACGGCTTTACCTTGACCATTTTTGAACCTATGTCTTGATTTCTGTCTGAAATATTTGCTTGTTTCGTACTTTTTAGATCATTTTTATTTTCCCGTGGTTGGGTTACAGTTTTTTATTAAACTTTATTTTTTATTTTATACTTTTCCGTTTTTACACTTGCTAAACGTTACAACAACGCCGCGCGCAACGTCTCACTGAAAATTGAATTTACAACGAGAACATTTTCGCGCGATGATTTTGTACGATTTCAAATGTCGACTAAAACCAAAATAATCATTTGAAAGACTTCGAATGATGTTCATAGACAAAAGCCCTTCTAAAGCAACTGTTTTCCGCTGGTTCAACGAATTTAAGCGTGGTCAAGTAACTTTGGCGGACGAAGAAAGAAGTGGCCGTTATAGGGCTATGACGGCTGTTACATAAGAAAACGTGCTGGCTGTGAAAAATTAAATTTAAGTGAATAGGCGAATTACATATGAAGAGATTCAGCATATACTGCAGATTGGATCGGGAAGTGTACATGAAATTCTACACGGGCTTCTTCAGGTAAAGAAGATAGTTTCACGCTGATTACCACACAATCTAACGCAGAAGGAGGTTCGGGTAGAATGGTGCCGAGACATGATAGCAAAATTTAAAGCAGGCTCGTCTCGGCGCGTTTACGATTTCATTACGGGTGATGAATCATGGATTTGTCATTTTTGATCCCCAAAATAAAAAATCTACTCAAGGGAAAACAGGGATTAAAGAGGTGTCTGATGTGGACTGGAAAATGTGTAATGAAAATTGGTTAAGACGCATGAAACTGTATAGACGCCAATGGAGAGTTATTTGAAAAGATTTAATAAATAAAATATAACCTGTAGTATATATTTTTTTTATTACCTATTGCAAAATTTTCTGAGTGCCCCGTGTATAAATATTAATATTTCGTTGTACACAGTGCTACACATCAAGCTATAAATTTCCAGTATTAGCTGACCTCGCATTGTACGGAAATCCTTTACAATGCCAGATCAGCTTAAACTGGAAATGTATAGCTTGATGTGTAGCCATGTGTACTTGTTTTTCTTCATAGAGGAATTGAGGATAGAATTATAAACCGTTTTTATTTATTAAGATTTGATTAACTGCACGTTGGTATCATCTTGCGATACAACGTAGCACAGTCTTACTTTTGCTTGTTCTTAACAATTTAAACATATTTATTTACTTTGAAAGTATAACATTATTTACATATTTGTAATGTGCTCATCAAGACCTTTCTTTTGGTACCAAACATGTCATGATCATATCATTTTAATTTTTTTCGAGGTTAGAAATTTACGTGTAAAATCCACCATATTAAATTTAGGGAAAATTTATATAGCCTATGTCACCCGGACTATTATTACGAATCTATTGATACCTCACTCATCAAAATCGGTTCAGTAGTTTAGGCGCTATGGTGGAACACACGTAAAAGCAAACATACATACATACATACATACAAACATATAAACATACATACATAGACTGCTAAAATCATAACCCTTCCTTTTGGCTTTGCCGTAGTCGGGTAAAAAATTAACCATGAAAGCCAGTGTGGAACTCTCTGCCCGTCTGCTTTCAAAGCAAGAGTGAATAGACATCTTCTGGGCACGCTCGTTCCATCATAGACCTCATCCATTGCTTTCTATCAGAAGATCGGGTTCAAGAGCAGGCCCATTCTGTAATAAAAAAAAAACAATAATTAAAAAAAAACATTTAATTCGAGTAACATAATACTCATAATGGAATAGCATAATACACATTAACAATTAAAATAAAATAAAATTGGAATTAAGATTAAAATTAAATTACACTTAAAATTATAAATAATATTCAAATCACAATTAATCAATAATGTTTTAGAGAAAGAATTGAAAACAATATTTAATTTCGAAACCACTTGATCAGAATCTTGACGTAGAAACACCAATATTTCATATTTAATTCACCAAACGTATGACAAATACGAATCACGATCTCTAAACCAGTAATTTATCAAACACCGAACAACGGTTCGCACGACATACCTACCTAGATACGACACAAAATTAGTACCCACTACTACGTTACTATGTACCTACCAGTAGTAAAATACTAAAATAGTCATCATAAAACACAAACATCGGTCAAACTTTATCAATAGGATATCGAAACCAATCAATCAACGCTAATATAATAAAATACACGAACCGCACACGACACCGATATCGTGAGGTGGCGCGTGCGCAGACCGTTATAAAGGATAACTTAAAAAAAAGAAGGTGTGACGTAACGATTCGTGACTCCACACGGTTGAGCGTGACTCTTGTGACCACTTGCCGACGTCTGCTATGTGCTTAATCGGTCTTGCCCTCACACTAGATAGATAAACAATAGTTAACGGTTTTGACCGTTTTTTGGCATTTTTTAAGCTCAATATCGTGTGTTTTTATCACTTTTTGCTGTTAGGAAGGATGTATCTACCGATTTAGTTTACTTCCGTTGCCAAATCGTGCTCAAAGGTTACGTTTTTTTCTTAAACTTTATTTGCTTCAAACAGTATGATTTATTTGACTTCTAATCAGTCAGGAAATATAATTAGAAGATGATTTTGTTTTTCAGTGTAAACGAATCGAATATTCGTACATTACGTTTTACTTAGCTCTGGCATGTAGGCATTAAACACAACCATTTCATTTAGTAGATCAAGGGAATTTACACCCTATGGCCTATAATGATAAACTATTTTACCATGGGCATATCAATAATGCTTTTCATCCTCATCATCATCCTATAAATGTTCCCACTGCTGGGACACAGGCCTCCTCTCTGGGAGAGGGAGTGGGCCGTAATCCACCACGTTGGTAGATGTCACATGTCTTCGAATTTTTCGGTTCTAGGACATGCCGGTTTCCTCACAATGTTTTCCTTCACCGTTTTCAGAGCAGTGGTGATGAAATTATTTACACAAAGTAAAGCGCCTGTCTGGGTTCGAACCTACGACCTTCAACTCGTAAGTCGCGGCCGTTACCACTGGGCCACCACTGCTCTCATAATAATAATGCTTTTATACAACAACAAAAGCATTCCCTTCCAATACCTTTTTCTGTTAAATTTCAACTTCTTACCGCCCATTCACAAAAGACTGTCAAATATTACAATCAAGTAATCAATACACAGTCTTTATACCGCACGACATTTAAACTTCAAAAGATAAAGTCAAATTCTGAAATCAAAACACTATCGCGTTTGACAATTCAATAGCCGAATTACAAAGACAACTGCGGCGAAAATCGGAACTAATTATTGGTGAAAAAAGTACGACTACTAGCGCCATTGTCAGGGGTAACATTGTAAGGCAGTGTATCGGGTCACGAGAAGTCACGACAGAACCTTATCTTGGTAGAAAGTGGTTCACTGTTGACTTCAAGAGTCGGTATGGTTCTGGTACTGATGGATTTGGTTCCACGCAACAGATAATAAGTCACGATTGATTGTCCTATACTGTTATGAACTCGTATTGTTTTAGAACCAAGGGATAAGCAGAAGCGACAGCGAGTTACTTTGAAGCTAGAAGAACGCTGAATTACATTATCTGCGTTTATTGAACAGGTTTTTTGTAGTGACAACTTCTTTAGGCGCGTTGGGCATTTTTGAGATGGGAAAAAACCATTCACTCGCAACACCGTTTACCGACACCTCATTTTTGTAAACGCGATTGTGCTCTTTATTTACATTACGTTACGGATCAATGTTCTATGCAAGTATTTTTACTTTGAAGGTTTGGAAGTTTTTTTTTTTGTAAACGCGGTTATGCTCTTTATTTAGATAAAGTTACGGACCAATGTTCTATACAAATATTATTCTTCCACCAAGGCGATCTTGTTCAAGTTTTCACTTCAGTCGGCACTCATGGAGTGCCACTGTTTTTTTTAGAATCGTGTTAAAAAAATTGCTTTTTTAGCCAGCAGTATAATTTTCGAGATCAGAATTACCTTGATATAAGTCTGAAAAACAAGATTAATTATTCACGCTAACCTAATCAGCCAACCAGCAGGTTAATCACGACGACTGAAAAAACACTAGGTACCTATCTAAAATTAATACCTATTCAAATTGAGGGGCAAGATAACAATAGTACCTACCTTTATTTTTTATTTCCAGTTTCTGGCTTCCTGTCCGTCCGAAAGTAGAATACTTAACAACATGAAGTTAAATATCCATCTTAAAAATTTAATTTAATTATAAAAGCGCAATACAATCATATTTGGAACTAAACAAGTATTTATAAATATAAACTAGCTGACCGAACAGACGTTGTCCTGTTTCCTATAACTCGATCGCAACGCCACCTACCGGGTCCAATTGTGAATCTAAACCACCCAGGGACTCATTCAAACACACACCAAAAATTTCATCAAAATCGGTTCAGCCGTTTAGGAGGAGTTCAGTGACATACACACTCACAGAAGAATTATATATATAAAGATAAATATTGAAGTTTCTAGTGACAAAACCATAATGTTAACGTATTATGTTTTATTTTATTTCATTTACTAACTGCACCCCGCGGTTTCACCCGCATAAGTGTCGATCCCGTAAGAATATCGGGAAAAAAAGTATCCTAACCTAAGTCATGGTCTACGTGCCAAATTTCTTTCAAATCCGGCCAGCCGTTTTAGCGTGAAACTGTAACAAACAAACATACAAAAATTTCATAAAATGAGTGTTATAAATGTTTCAACATTGCGTCGAAGAGGTGCGCGTGCGCGTTCCCCAGAGTTAAGTTGGGTCTCCTGCGCGTGTTTTTTCGAAACATTACACAAAAAACCTTACACATAAACATTGGTTTTCATACAAATTATCGTGTTTGCATACACAAATGTGTATGGCAATGCCTCTTTGTTGCGATGTTTTTGTGTAAAATCCGAGACCCGGCTTAACGCTGGGGAACGCGCACGCGCACCTCATCGACGCCTTGTTGAGACATATAACAATCTTAATGTAGATCCATATTTTCCTGCCAACCTTAAATGCTCAACAATATCACCAGACTTATAATATCCTCCTTTCACTCATATCTTACACCATACGCCGCCTAACGTTTGTGCGTATCGTCATACGCTGATAATCTTACATCGCATCCGGCTAATCTATCGTCATATTTTGTTCGGTGGGCGTCGCGTTGACGTAACCAATCGGTTTACGAGCAAAGTTTTAGTTATAATCCCTTAAGTACTTGTATGTCAATTTAATTCTTTTTAATTCTAATCTGGGAATGGGATTTTGAGCTTGTTTGAAGCGTGGAACGGGTTATTAAATGAAGCTGTGAGACGGACCTCCCGATAGATGAGTGATGTAAATGAGCTGCATGTCATGCTTGACAAGTGTACTTTGTCGAGTCCGTGGTAAAAGTCGTGGTAAATTCTGGGGCGTCAAATCTGTTGTCTAAAATTTGGAAAATAGGGTTTACATGAACTCAAACGTAATTCAAATGTAATAATGCTTCTAAAAAACTGCCTCGTTGATCTAGTGGTCGCAAGCGCTACTGCTGAGCATGAGGTCCTGGGTTCGATTCCCGGGTCGGGCAAAGTGTTATTGGGTTTTTCTATCTGAAATTTCTCAGTAGCAGCTCGGAGTCTGGATTTGTGCCCGGTTGATGGCAATAGGCTCGCCCCCTATTACATGGGACTTAAAACATAACTAGCGAAATGTGGGTGTACTTGCTACAGGTACACCTCTGCCCAACCCTTCGGGGAAACAAGGCGTGATGTTATGTATGTTACGTAATGCTTCTCCCCTCGTTCAAACCTTCGAGTTTGTATATTGCTTATACCAATATCTATAAAGTTTGACTTATCATAACCACACTTGAATTTATGGTCTAATTGAGCTATATCAGTAAAAAAAATCTCTCTATCAATCTATAAACATACAAGCAGACGTTACGCGGTTTCACCCATGTATTTCCCGTTCCCGTGGGAGTACAGGGATAAAATAAAGCCTATGTTACTCGCTGATAATGTAGCTATCCATTGCTGAAAGAATTTTTCAAATCGGTCCAGTAGTTTTTAAGTTTATGCATTACATACAAAAATACAAATCATTCCTCTTTATATAGTACTAGCTGCGCCCCGCGGTTTCACCCGCATAAGTCTCGATCCCGTGGGAAAAAAAAAAGTATCCTATATTCTTTTCCAGGGCATCATCTATATATGTGCCAAATTTCATCCAAATCCGTTCAGCCGTTTTAGCGTGAAGGCGTAACAAACAAACTTACTTTCGCATTTATAATATTAAGGATAGATTCTAGCTAAATCATCTCCATAAGCCCGAGTTTCAATAATCTCAGTCGAAAGATTTATTCCATCTTATTCCTACGTAGTTCCCATAAAATCCAATTCTTCATCCACCACGGTATTTCCTACATAATTAGCATAGCAGTCATTCAAAATTGCATTCAGAAATAATGTTGTCATACAATACCGTGCTCTATTTAAGATCATGATACAATCTGACCTACAGCCGCAGACATCATTTAAATATATCTTGTTAAGTAGATTAAAGTTTTTACGCAACGATACAGTGATATTTTGTATCTACTTATTGTTTCCTGACGTATTCATAGTAGGGTTGTGTCGATCTGTTTCATTTACAGTGTGTAAAATCACTCAAATACAGAGTGGCAGGGAAATCGACGCACAACCTGTTATCATGGATTCACTACATGGAACTCCCTGCGTCGAAATATTTCGCTGGTTATAAAAAAATCTGCTGTTTACTACAAAAGTTTTGTATGGATCCGCAATTTTTTTGGAGTGAAATCCTCTTTAGACGCGTTGGGCAAATCATTGATTTCGTCACACTGTAACTCAATTTACCGATACCATAGAGTAATAGACATCAACGCGTTGGTTACCGTGGTACGTGGAGTAAAAGACATCAACGCGTTGACTACCGCGATGCCGAGTTTTTTCAAGTTTTCACTTCTATCGGCACTCCCAGAGTGCCACTGTTTTTTTTTTGTCATGTTCTGAATCCATGGTAACGAGTCGGGCGTCGATGTCATGCCACCCTGTAGGTAACAAAGCGAACTCAGGTGTAAAATGACATAATTATAACAGACAGAAATGAGCTACCACCATTGTATCACCATCTTATCAACTATACATAGAAACTTGACATGACTTTGACTTGACAACTACAACTTTGACTTGACAACTACAACTTTGACTTGACAACTACAATTTTAACTTGAAAACTACAACTTTGTCCCATTATAGAAACCTAAGTTCCCTTGAAAATTTAAGAAGACTCCAATATTAATATACCCAGAGGTTACTCAAATACAACTCCACAAGTCCTTTCCAAATCAATTAATCATAACCACACACGGCGCATCGAATCTCCCCAACTCGATTCTCCTAAACAAAATCGATACTATGAATACGATAGTTCAATATACAATAAAATATCGCTCAAGGTTGTTCAAGTCCGGATCGAAGATCGCGTCAGTGAGCGGGTGAACTGTGAACTATTGTATAGAACTTATACCATTGTAGTTAAAAGTTTAAAGAATGTCAAAGTACCACGCCCACCTGGTGAACGGGTCGCGGAGTGTGTCAGTGGTAAAAAGCTTTTTAGAGGCCTTGATGTAACTCGATAGTGATAGTGATATACTTTTGTTTAGATGAGCGTGTAGTAGCTAAGATTAACACATGTGATATTTCAATCTTAGATAGACTTTTGTATACATGTGTCCGAAGTAGTTATAGGCCACGCGTGTAATATGTTGATCTCAGATAGAATTGGAGTTCAAATGAAGGGTATTTTATATATGCAAAGATACGTCTTCTACTTAGATTTTTAGACTTCATCCAAAAGCTCGTGCTAAAACGCTTTTTTTAATGTCCCTCGGGAATCATCGCATTTCCGAATACAAACGAATGCTAATTTCCATGTCCATCAATTATTAGATTTATCTTGTATAATAATTTGAATTCAGAACTAAGTACTTTATTGTTGTTTTGTTTTGATTTGTACTGTACATCTTGTGAACTTCACCCGTGACTTTTAGACGTTTCTTCAGACCTAAATTGATAGTATCGGTATACGTATGGTCGCAGTCATATTGATAATTTTATCCCTACGGTTTCACCCGCATAAGTCTCAATCCCGTCGGAATATCGAGATAAAAAGTGTCCTATGTGTTAATCTTTATATATATAATTCTTCTGTGAGTGTGTATGTCACTGAACTTCTCTCAAACGACTGGACCGATTTTGATGAAATTTTTTGTGTGTGTTCAAGGGGATCTGGGAATGGTTTAGATTCACAATCGGACCCGATAGGTGGCGGTATTCGGTCAGGACAACGTCTGTCAGGTCCGCTAGTCCAGGATATAAATAACTATATGTGTGCTAAATTTCATACAAATCCGTTCAGTAGTTTTTGCGTGAAAGAGTAACAAACATCCATCCATCGTCACAAACTTTGGCGTTTATAATATTAGTAGGATTATAGTCACTTTTAACGAACTTTTACTGAAATAAGACCTTGAAATCAGAAATTCTAAATTTTTCGCAATTTCCACAAATCACCTGAATCAAACTCCTAATCCATTTATTTTTCTTTTCTAGGTAATACTAGTCCGCGGTCACTACGTGTCGTACCTGCCACTGTGTAGCCGCAACGAGCCAGTGTTCCTCGCGGTGTGCACGCCGCTGGCCATGCCCGAGACGCGCGAGTGCGTGGTGCACGGCGCCACCAACGTGTTCACCACCGTGCACGCCATGGACATGAAGATACTGCATATTGATACCAAGTAAGTCCACTTAAATACATCCAATATAGGTGTTAAAATCTACTTCTCAAACTGCTGAGGCTTTAGGAAACCCTCTCATTAAATTAAAAACTTTATTTCGAGCCAAGACTCATAGAGGGTTAGTAACAATATCCTTAGAACTACGTGTTAGTAAACAACACAATACGGTGACACATGTTACTGACAACAATGAATTATATAAAGACAGTCCACTCTGTCAGCTATCATTTTTCAAAGGAATCCAAAATGCTAGCCCAACTTGATGACTATGAGCTATAATATATAACCATTTATGTCGAAATCTCGAAGCAACAGTCTTCTCGGTTTGTCTGTAAAAGTACCACTGGTATATCTATTTCTGGCGCCAGGTATGGTAGCATTGCTGACAGACATTATATTGTGCCAGTGAAATCGCAGACATATTCTTCAGACACCGTCTTTTGACTTGATCTGTTTGACTTAACGTCAAAACCTTGTTAGTTACTAACCACAGGAACAAGAAAAAAAGAAGAACCTTATTAATCATCATCATCATCATCAGCCTATAATGTTCCTACTGCTGGGACACAGGCCTCTTCTCTATGAGAGGGAGTGGGCCGTAATTCACTACGCGGGCCCAGTGCGGATTGGTAGATGTCACATGTCTTCGAATTTTCGGTTCTAGGACATGCCGGTTTCCTCACGATGTTTTCCTTCACCGTTTTGAGAGTAGTGGCGATGAAATAATTTACACAAAGTAAAGCGCCACGTACTGGAAGACGTAGCGTTGGAAGGCCTCCCACAAGATGGACCAATGACCTTGTGAAGGCCGCAGGAACCCGCTGGATGCGGAAAGCACAGAATCGGTCGAAGTGGCGGTGCTTGGTGGAGGCCTATGTCCAGCAGTGGACGTCTTTCGGCTGAAATGATGATGATGATGAAAGCGCCTGTCTGGGTTCGAATCTACAACCTACAACTCGTAAGTCGCGGCCGTTACCACTGGGCCACCACTGCTCCACCTTGTTAATAATTCTGATTAACTGGGCTATCAGTATCATAGTTTGCCAAAACATTAAGGCTCCCGAAAAAATAAAGGACACTTATAAAGTATGTCTTAATTATGACAAAACAGTCACCCCTATTTATGTAAACACCTATGTTTCACAAATAAACGTATTGATTGATTGATTGACCGATAATTGTTCTACCGTGAAATTTTCTTAGAAATTGTTTTATTAGAGTCGCGTCGCGCCTGTTTTTGAGAGCCTCTACCAATAACAAGCCAAGAACTGCCTTCCAAACACGCGATCTAGATTTACATGAACTACAACCAACAAACCCTCAACTGGTTCAAGGCTCCCACAAACAATAAACAATACACTATGTGTAACTGTCAAAGGACCAGTGTCCATCAATGACTGAAATGTATGACAACATCTCTATTGAGCTTGCTTCATATTCATGCATGTCGTCAGTTCGTCACCAACATTCAATGGCACGAAATAATAAGACGAGTTGAAATATATGCAATGGTTAAGAGATGAGTCGCACTCGACATTCAAGTACAAATAATCTGACGTTTTTTATTCAGCTGTCGGCTTGAAATGTGGAATTTATACGTAGAGAATAATGTTGTTGAAAGGGTGTTTGTTGCTTTTGTAATGGTCAATGTCATTGATATACACTTCAGAAGTTTCATTTTCATTTGCTGCGAAAATAAAGGATTTTTAATCTTCATTTGTTTTCTTATTTGCGTCACCAGAATCAATATGGTATGATACACGAAGAGATATTGACAAAACCAGTCACAAATCAAGAACATTGTCCGTTATCCGTATCCTTAATTTATCGTCCCTAATATTATGTTGAAAGGACCTTCGATTTCTGTTCAATTGTATTCCCACGTTAGATATTTCTGGCTACTTAGCTGTCCTTATAAGTACCCAACCCAACCAATAACAACATAATTAATATCTAATTTATTCAAATGCTCAAGCCATCGGGCCTTTCATTGCACTATATTTCCGTGTCTGGTGTTGAAATGTAAACACGGCTGTCACCTGCTCGGAAACGGACAGACTTTGCATACAATGACAAAGTTACAAGCTCCCGTGAAACTCTGTATTAGAGCGGTGAACACACTGGCTTATCTTTAAGATCTTAAGCTAGTTTTGAGAGATATTGGTGCCGATTCCCTTGTTCACAAACTAAACTAAATTTAAGTTCAGTGCATCTTTTTCTTTCTATTTCATTAAGAAAAGGACAGAAGATAAATTTTAGTTTAGTCCTGTCAAATTAATAAGCGCTTGACGTAAATTGACGTAATTTTTGTAGACAAGTTTTTAATCACGTCTAAACTTGTATGGAGTAGTGACAGGCGCTGATTAATTTGACAGGACTAAACTAAAATTTATCTTCTGTCCTTTTCTTAACGAAATAGAAAGAAAAAGATGCACTGAACTTAAATTTAGTTTAGTTTGTGAACAAGGGAATCGACACCATTGTTTGGAAAATACTTGAGATTGTGAGAAATCAAGATTAGATATATTGTCCTAAAAAAAAGAAAGCAATTAGCTAAGAGAAACTGCTATTTCACATAAAAAAACGACATCTCATATACACACACCAATATGAGTGAATCCACTACATATGTATTACTCATTACATACAGGGTGTCAGGGACATCGACGCGAAAACTGAAACCATAGATTCAGTACATGATTCTGAACCCCCCTGCGTTGAAATTTTTCGTCGGTTATTTAAAAAAAATCTGCTGTTCCATAGAAAAGTGCAATACCTACGCGGTCAAAATGTATGGAAAAGCTGTTTTTTTTTTAAATAACCGACGAAAAATTTTCGTTGCATTTTTTAGAATCATGTACTGAATCCATGGTTTCCCGTATAAGATCTATGGATCTTCTGCAAGTATTGCTTGTGGTCACTAATAATGGATACTGATAATGACATTAATTATCACAAACATAATGAATGGATACACAATGAACTACAAAAGCCCTGTCCGATCCGAAAGAAGCAAATAGGTACTGCAATAACATTATCAAAAAGTAATTAAAAAAACTTATTATTATTGACAGTAAATAAGTTATTGCTATTTAAAATTCACATTTTTAGTACCACAAAATAATCCCAATTCCATAAAAAATTGGTAAATTTTCAACAGGGGTCATAAGTTATGACTTATAGACACCCGCTAAACGACGGCCGCCCGCGTCACAAATGTAAATGACCCGGTAAAATTCCCCAATGAAAAAATGTTTTTCTTTTTTCCAGAAAATTACCACTTAAATAGACTCTCAGTATGATTCTTAACAGCATCCTCACGGATCAGACAGAATTCTTGTTACATGCTATATTAAGTGAATAGTTAAACTTATCAATAGTTACTTTCATGAGTGAGTAGAATTTTTTAGTAAAAATTTATATAACTCTAAATCAAATTCTCTTCAAATGAATCTAGTAGCCGTAGTTCGAAGAACGATATGGTTGTTATAATCAATACAACTCATAACATCTGTGAACCCAAACAAATATATTACATTCCTAACACTATTTGTAGTGAACATTTCCAATAACTTAACTTGATTTAAACATAAAATATCTACAAACGGATTTAACATAAATGATATTAAGCATGACGCCATACAGACTCCCTATTAATTAACAGACAAGTCTGTACGTTTAACCAAGACGTATAAAATCGTAGATTATTTCAAAGCTAGTACACACGAAGTCAGTAGACTTGGATGAGACTCACAGACCAGGAAAGCATGGCACAAATGGAAGGAGGCGTATACTCAGCACTAGATGGAAATGATGATGACGATGACTCACGAAGTTGGAAACAACACAATGCTCAAAATCAAAGCTAAATTCAAAATTGTTTAACACTGTGGTTTTGCCTTAGCCCAAAACGCTATCAAGCTCAAATATATGATGGTAGATTAATGGACGGTTAAGAAATATTGGTCTAAATATATTTCCAAGTAAGCTCCCAAAAGCTTCACGACTTGAGAGCTGAACGCCTCCACAATGTCATTGTCCAATGTCATGCAAATGCCCAAGTAATAGTTGAACCTATAGACTGAGAAAGACCAGCCTTAACCCTATTGGCACTTATGTGATGCTAAGATCATTTTGGAGCTCTTTCGTACATCAATCAACTCAGCCTTTTGCAGTCCACTGCTGGACATGGGCCTCTCCCAGGCTGCGCCACAACACTCTGTCCTCCGCCGTCCACATCCAGTCTATCCCAGCCACCTTCAGCGATTGCGAAGCGATTCATCTAGCTGGGGGTGTCCCATACTACGCTTGCCGATACGCGGTCTCTTTCGTATATGCTAATGATAAACTACGGATAAAGTTAAGAGTTAGGAATCAGGCCAAATACGACACTTTTCAGAAAATTTAAAAATAGGACAAAGGTTTTTTCTGGAAATAAATTGGACTTTGGGACAACCGAGCTTAATAAAGTAGACCTATATATCTAACCACATTCTAAGATATATCTATGAGTTAGCCGACGACCCGAATCGTTACCAGTGCAGACTTACCTTATAATGATCTATGATTTATATGTTAAGCGGATCACGCACGACCATATGTCACATAGTCTATAATGTTCTATTGCATCTGGTGGTCGTAAACATTATTGTTCTGTCTTTAGCGACATTATGCGCTTTTCAATGAGCCTCTACGTCACAGAGATGCAAATATTCACTTGTATAGTTATGAGTTGTCGCTGTACGTTTAGCGGGTGATTTTAATATTGATTATTAATATTGTAATGATGTGAAGTTTGTTGGCTTTATGTGTTGGACTATGGACTTGACTTCTGGTTGTTTTATTGATGCTACTACCATTTGAAATAATAATTACTGGTTAATTACTTGGAATACTTCCGTGATCAATGTCCGGTTTCACCTATGATCTGCAGGCCTTATTACGATCTTCCTTGACAAGCTGTTATTTTTTTTTACATCTTATGTTGGTAGTCAAACGCTGCTCAAAAAACAAATAGTAATAGCAGATTTGATATCCTTATAGATTTGATATGTAGCAGTAGACCTTTATAGACTAATTTGATATGTAGCAGTAGACCTTTATAGACTAATTTGATATGTAGCAGTAGACCTTTATAGACTAATTTGATTAATCGATTATGCATGACTTGTTAGATCTCCTCAAAATAGCAGTTACCAAAAAGAATCGTTCTGTCCTTCTACGTCTTCACATGCAACAATAAACATATTTAAAATAATTTGATTGATTGTTTATATGTCTTAAAGCGGTAGTTGCCTTGGATATTATAACAGTCATAATATTGTAGTTTAATCCCGATGAAATATCAATAGCTTCTACGAAATGTACTCTTAAATGATTAAACAGATAAATTATATACTTATTTATCATTCATTAGAAATCTACTGCAGTTAAAGGTTAAGAGACACTTCTAGTGCCTGTTTTTGTACAGGCAGATAGATAATGCCTCGATTGGAAAATCGGCAAAAAAATAAATATGATAAATGTAGCTGGTAGTAAATTGCTGGACATGGAGTTCAAAATAGAAGAGATAGACGATCATTCAAGATGCAAAAATCACAGAACAGAAGTAGAAGTAAGGAGTGAAAAAAATTAAGCACCTATATCTACCTACTCAGCAATGCCTTAATATAGGGTGAAATAATGATGATGATAGACTGAACTTACAAAAAAAACAAAAGATATCTTATAACTGACAACATTTTTTTTCTGTAGGGCATCTCTTAGCTGGCCTCTGAGGCCATGACTATTTAACCGAGCAAACCTGTGGGTGCCTTAAGCTGCTACACTCAAAGCCTCCAGCCAGGGACTTACAAACTAAACTTAAACTTATAAACTAGGTGAACGCTCGCTAAGGGCACCCCCTGTGGGGTACGAGCCTCGGCTTAGGGCGTTTACCGGAGGAAGGACATCAAAGATGGGACGGGCTTGATCAAAGTTTTGATCATGATTATTAATCGGGGAATTTAAAGCTACGTGCTCAGCGGCAACAACTGCTGGCACCTCGTTTTCGAGCAAGGGTCGGGGGGGAGTAACATTTACTCGGGGGCGCGGCGGTCGCGATCGCAAAGGACCTCGACGGCGAGGTCGGAATGACGGGAAGCGTCTGTACTTGTGTCCTAACGTACTCGTTTCCCTACTAGACTCCTGATGGATGGTAGTCGTGTCGTCTGGGTCGGTAAGAATATGCCTTGGTCGGCGAACAAGACTGATTTTACTGGGGACATAATTGGTGGCCTCGACAACCAGAGGGTTGCGATGTTTGGCCGCGGACTCAAAGAAACGCTTCGAAGCACGTTTGAGGAACTGATGGATGGAACCGACAACAAACGTAACAAACACCTTAATTAGTTCTTGAGAGCAATCACTTCAAAACAATCTACAAACTTTTACTTTCGTGAAACATAATGATATTAATGCAAATCTAAAACTTATTTATTCCTAATTACGCCACTATCAAAATATTGCATCTATTGCTGTTTTCAGAAATGACAGTCGCAAATTTGTATTTAGATAAATATAATGAGTTATTATTACCACTCTAAACTATTGTCAATGACCCACTTTATGAGAAGAAAACTCTTAACTAGAAGCATTTAATAGCTGGTAAGATAAATGCAAATATTAGCGTAATATCGATTACAATCGCTTTATCAGCTAATCAAATAATTGTTAACTCTTATTGTGTTGCAGTAAGGTCGACATTATTTGAATAGGGATAATGAAATAGCTTAACTAAAGACAGCAGACAATCCACTTGGAATTTTGAAGAGATTTGCGTTTGTAAAGAAAACAAATTGTCATGTGTATGAGCCAATCGCTACTGTTGCTTCGAGTATGCTTAAGGTCAAGTTTAAACAAAAAACAAATATTGCATTTTTTTACTAAATAAGTTGTGTATTATAACTTAAGTAAATGCTTTTGGAATTCAGGCATATAGATTCCTAAAATGAACCCATGATCAGCAATGAAATGGACTTGACACTTGAACACTTCATTCATTCATTCATTCATTTCAGCATAAAGACGTCCACTGCTGGAGTGCTGGACATAAGCTTTGAACACTTATGACAAATTAATTCTAATTTGAAAAGTTTGAAAAGGAATCTTTTTACTACCTATAACAACATGTAAAAAAAACAGTGGCACTCCGAGAGTGCCGACTGAAGTGAAAACTTGAAAAAAAACGTGTGGCACTCGCGGACTGCCGCGGTAAAGCTATTGCATAGCATTTGTAACCTCCATATTTCCTATTTGTGAACGCTACACTTGGGATGATGACGTGGTGACATAAAACAAAAATTACGTTCCCATGATAACATCACGTTTCCCATGACAACATCACGTTGTCATGGGAACCGTCATTACATGGTAGGAGGAGTGGGGGGTGTTAGGTTTTATTTTCGTTATGTTACGGAATTTCTTGATTCGGTCGCCGCGCTCAAAGCCCGCGATAAAAGCTATGCAATAGTTTAAAAATCTTTATGTCTTTGTTGTTGATGTCTTTTACTCCACGGTGTCGGTAACAGGTTGCGAAATCAATGATTTAGTCCCATCTCAAAAATGCCCAACGCGCCCTAAGAAGTTTTCACTTCAATAACCCTGTTCGATCCATAAAGGTATTGTTTGGTATCGTACTGAGAGTATATTTATGTGGCAATTTTAAGGACAAAAGAAAAAAAATCGTCACATTTTTTTTTCAATGGGTTATTTACATGGGGCGCGGGCGGCCGTCGATTAGCGAGTGTCTACAAGTCATAACTTACGACCCCTGTTAAATTTGCTAATTTGTAATGGATTTGGGATAACTTTGGTACTAAATATGTGATTTTGAAATAGAAATAACTTGTTTATTTTCAATAATAATAAGATTTTTTATTACTTTTTGGTAATGTTATTGAAGTACCTATGTGCCCCTTTCGGATTGGACAGGTTTTTAAGCTATTGCATAGCTTTTATCGCGGGCTTTGAGCGTGGCGACCGAATCAAGAAATTCCGTAACGAAAATAACACCTTAACGAAAATAAAACACCCCCCACTCCGCCTACCATCTAATGACAACGTGATGTTGTCATGGGAACGTAATTTTTGTTTTATGTCATCATTACGTCATCATACCAAGTGTAGCGTTGACAAATAGGAAGTATGGAGGTTACAAATGCTATGCAATAGCTTTACCGCGGCAGTCCCCGAGTGCCACACGTTTTTTTTTACATATTGTATAGAGGTTTGAGGAACATGGTGTAAAGTTCACTCATCCTCCATAGAAAAGGGAGGATCCTCCGCTCAGACGGGGTGTTGTGTCTGGTGACGGTCGATGTCGGGATGTTGTACAAGTCGCGCGGTAAACTTTACTTGCGAGATTTAGGTAAAACTATAGCAATATAACATTAAGAACTATTTCATCATCTGCCTAGCCTTTTTCCCAACTAGTTAGGGTCGGCTTCCAGTCTAACCGGATGCAGCTGAATACCTGTATTTTACATGGAGCGACTGCCTATCTGACCTCCACAACCTAGTTACTAAGGTAACACGATATCCCTTGGTAAGACTGGTTGTCACACTTTTGGGCTACTAAGTACCCGTAACAACTGTCAAAGATCTACAAATGACAGCCGGGACCAACGGCTTAACGTGCTTTCCGAGGCACGGAGGGGTCTTGGTATGTAAAGATGATTACCCATCCACGGACCAACCGCAGCAAGCGTAGCTTAACCTGATCGATCGACCCGTGCGGCTGTTAGTACTTAGCCACAAGCCCCTACAACATTAAGAATTATTTAAAAGTGTATTTTACTATCACCTTTCTAAACAAGCTTGGAACCTTGTCCATACTTCAATTTCGCTTTATACGAAACAAAGACCACCTTCATCCAACTAATAGATTAATAACCCTTAAAACAATTAAAAAACACAATAAACAAATACCCGAAATTACCAAATCAAGAACGATTAAAAGTAAAATTAATATGAACTTGAAATACAAACACAATCTGTTGGGGTCATCTCAACCATCAATCATTTGGACCTTGAACAACTACAATAGTTCATTCGATACTGTTCTATAATGTTTGCATAATAACCAGAAACATTGGTCTGATTTCTTATTAATTATTGTCTATATTTTTAGTCTGATTCTTTACCTTGAAACTAAGCTAGTTTTAATAAGATGATTTTTAATTGAACGAAATCCAATTTGATGATTACGAAACATTATGTTTATTACTAAGTATTAAATTGCATTTTTTACCGAGTTCATTAGTGTATTACACATCAGATGTTCAATTACTAATTAATGAAACAAATCGAGAACTAGATTATTTAAAGGACTCTTGAAATCATGCAATAGTGCATACAAATTACTTAAATTAATTAAGTTATCGCAATCATTCGCTAGATTCTCATACACTTGGTGATTGATACACGCACGCTGGTTGCGAGCACTACGCACCTGACCTTTTTGAAGAACATCACCAATAATAAATACAATGGTCGACCGAGCTACACTCGGGTGAAATAGATGAACATATTGTCCAGGCATACCAACGTTGTATCACATTCCCGACTCTGAAAATAGAGAAAACGAATTTTACCAGATATGAGACCCAGCTAGATAAATTTTTCACCTCTGTCAACCCCTATATTGTAACTTTTTCGAAAACGTGATTAGAAATATATACAACGTAAAACATTAAAATATTGTAAAGGTTTTATATGCTGTTTTAGTTCGTAAGATTCGTATTTGCATTGAAATAAAAGCTATTATTATCCCGCGTATGAGAAAATTTAAATTGGTCAACAACAATTTGTGTTTGTTTACCTATTTTGGCGGGTTTGCGCATGTGATGACTTGACCTATTAATAAATAGACACGGCAACGTTTTTAATGAAGATTTTTTGAATAATGTGACCTATATTAAAAAGTGATTCAATTAATTCTGCTCATTATTCTGATCAAACTATTTTCAGGTTTTGCGCATTTAACGTTACACGTTGTATATCCAAATATTGCTCATTTATAGTATGTATAGTATACGATAGTAATGTTGAGTCCAATACTGATTGAATTTCTTCTGTTTGTCCAGTAGTGAATGGCATCTTGGCTGGGAGAGAAGTTCACTGCACGGCGTGAGCTGGTACCATCTGCTACATCCTGACTGCTGCAAGGAGGCGCAGAGCAAACATCGGTTAAGTGAGTATTCTCTTAGAGCATTACATAAGTTCTATTTTTGCACCGACTTTAAAAAGGAGGAGCTTCTTAATTCGATAAGTTTTTTTTTGTTGTATATTTTTATGTGATTACTCCGCCAATTATGAATGGTTTTTTTTTTTTTGTTTGGTAGTTAGTACCTCAGAGGTGGTCCCATATAAATTTTATTAACTTTGCTTGGGTAGTTTTTGAGTTAGCATCAATAATGCGTATTTTCCCTCTTAGTCTAAGTGGATGATGTTAAAGTTTCTGTAACTATTATTAACTTGTCAGGTAGTAGTATTAGAATTTGTATGGGGCAGGTACCACAACTAAAAAGTAAAAAATAAAACTTTTTACAAAAAATAAAAAAACTGACTTCTAAAAAAAATACAAAAAGGTGAAAATAAATTTGATTTTGGAAATCGGTGGCAAAAAACAAAAATACAGAACCAAAGACACCTACTTCCGAAATTAAAGTTATTTTTCACCTTTTTGTGTTTTTTTTTTTTGAAGTCCGTTGTTTTTTTTTTTTGTGTCATTATTGTACTCCATAAAATGGCAATTTAAAACCGACATCAACTTCGTGTAACCTTTTCTCTAAACGGTGTTGGTTTTATGTCTAAATAGATCCGGCTGCATATTAAAATGTTACATTTAAAGTAACTGCCATCTGACCTCCACAATCTTGGGCAATGCAGATATTCTACTAAGGTCAGACTATTTGTCAGACAGTCGAGTTTCTGACTATTTGTAATGACTGTAATAGATATTTTGTAAAACAAACAAGACAGCATGCTCATCAAAGTAGAGAAGGAACTCAATATGTAATGACCCGTCGACTATCCACGGTATTACTTTTGTTGAACACATAAAAAGTAAGTAATAAGTATAGTACTTAATTACCTACTTAATAAGTATATACAGGATGTTTGGCAGAACGTTGAACATACGAAAATGGTGGATAGATGGGGTCATCTGCTACTTACTCAGCCCTAATTTATTTGGCCCTGGCGCACTGGATGTTAATTTTTTTTTATTTTTGCTTTCTTCTAGTTTCACAACTTTCTTAACTTTAAAGTGTAATTTTTATAAAAAAATGGGTAAAACAGGCATTTTTTTTTTAATCTTTAATATTGGCAGATTCTTATAACAGAAAGATGTAAAAAATACTTAAATCCTAATTTCAACCTGCATTAAAAAAAAATATCCAGGGGGCCAGGGCCAAATAAATTAGGGCTGAGTAAGTAGCAGATGACCCCACTTATCCACCATTTTCGTATGCTCAAGGTTCTGCCAAACACCCTGTATATCTATTTTAGTAATATGAATTTTAGAAGTATGTATTTAATTATATTCTCATATTGTATGTTTATATTTAAATTAGTGAATAGTTAAGTTTTTATTTTATGTGTTTTGTTTTCTCTTCTACTCTTACACACGTTATCTACATCTCTTTAACTACTTTCCTATCGCAGGTATGCTGGAAGAAATTTCTTTAGAAATAAGCATCACCTTTGTATGTATTTTCCTGTTCATTTCTTCTTGTCTGTTTATATATGTGTACATAAACTGTTAAATGAATAAATAAAACATTCCTTTCGACACAAGAGTACTCACTAAAGAAGTTTGAGATAAAAATGCATAAACTTACAAGCTTATGTAACTACAAAAAAAATACATTAGAAACCGTAATCTAGATACACATAGTGCTCCTAACGTTATTCCATAACATTAACTCGTGCGCCGGCTGAACCCGTCCATCTCGCAGTAAACTGCACGCTTTAATAGATCTCTAAACGACCGCGCATGCGTCCATTGTTTGTGATTAATGATGTAGGATCTCTAGTGTCCCGGTGGACGAAAAGCGTGGGAACTTTTATTGTTTATGAAAGAATTAAAATTTGAAGTTTATGTTGGTGAAATTTGGCCTTGTTCAAAGTTAACTATTTAAAGTTTAGGTCCCACTGTTTCCTGTCATGACCATAGATCGAGATCCTTGGTTAGATATCACATAGAAAAAACAGCGTTTTGAATACTCGAATATTATCGTTTTGAGACAGTTACCGCTTATGAAGTGTGCCACGCATTTAGATAGACACTAGTAAAACCTATTTTGCGAAAAGATGACAATCGACTATCGGGCACATCGCGTGCGATCGCTCGATAACCTACGACAACACAAAAGCGTTTAACGCAAACTTATCTGCGTCAACACACGTTAGAGAAAGTCGTAGACTTGACGCGACAGCGACGTGACGATCGTGTGTGAACCTTCCCTTACGTGAGCGATTATATCGGCTAAATCGAGCACTCAACTAAATATTACTAAACGAATCCCAACCCTATGTCCACAATATAATGTTCCGTTTTCAAAATCTTACTCAAAACTCGTGACTTCGCGCTTGACGCAAACTTGGTAAATCCGAAATTGGAACACTTTCGGAGGATTCGCGCTAAGATGTTCATAAGTCAAATGTCAGGTAAATAGAGGATGGTGCGGTAATAAACTATCGAGAAATAATGAAATAACTGATGTACAAGTTATTCAGATGCAAATTGCCCATAAAATCATATTCTGGACACGGACATCATCCATCGGCTGTTTGAATATTATGTTAATGAAAATGGTAATTTAGTATTAAAATATGTAGATTTCAACTATATCATTAGAATTTGAACTGAAATAGATCAAACGTTCAAAACATCAGTCGTCTGAAATACGGAGCTCATAACTTACGTGTCGAACATTTAATCTAAATCTACGCCTATTTCTAGTTAGAATGAGAATTAATTACTACAATTTACATTCATATCATTATGTCATTCGTTAAGGTGCGCGTAGGCAGAGTTCTGAATACAGCTCGCAAATCAAACCCACTTTAGCCAAACATACCGGTATGTACCTGGGAATAAACATACTGGCAGTTTGCCGACCTACAATCGCAGCAGTCGTCAATCTCTTCCCTCTAAAACCAACAGTCGAGATTGCACAAATGATCGGCTGGCATTAACCCTCATTACTCTCCTACAAACGTACATTCTTACTTCGAAATATGAAACAATTCAGCTGTCGCGTCGACATAAGACGTATATTCGAATGACGGATTCGATTTTCGAACTTTGTAGAATCGGAATCGTACTTGGCAATGCATCGTAGTCGAGTCATCATTCGAATGATTCGATAATCGGTAATGACAAGGACGGTTCTCTGCTTGTGCGGTGACCTTTGGAAATTATATTGGGTTTGGTTTAGCGGTAACTGCTTTGATTGCGTTTTATTATTAGTTTTTGTTATTGATATCTACTACAAATAGTATTTGTGCTTTGTCAGTACCTACCTATTCATTATTATAGATACCAACATCAATCGTTTTTGCGCCTAAATCAAAACCAAACAACCAACTTGAACTTTTTCTTAAGTTAAGCTGAAGAAAAAATTCAAACTGGTTTTCTGGTAGTGAGAATCTATATGTTTAATTGGTAATTAACTACTATTGTTTAATTTATTTTGCTGTACCAATATAGTAAATCAAAACAAACAACAGTGGCAATTGAATTGAAACCATAATGACCTGTGATTTACAGCTTTGTTAAGAATACATCAATTGCTTGCTTAACTACCTACCTTAAAATACCAATTCATATGTTTTACGAGGAATTTAGAATGCTTTATATCTATTAATATCCCTTCATCAAACGTTTATTACAACGGTTTATTATTATTGTTATTTTATCTTTGACATAAGGCATCGTTTAGAACTGCCTGGACAGTAGTCCTATACAACGTGCAACGTTAAATGCGCAAAACCTGAAAATAGTTTAATCAGAATAACGAGCAGAATCAATTGAACCACTTTTTAATACAGGGCACATTTAAAAAAAATCTTCATTAAAAACGTTGCCGTGTCTATTTATTAATAAGTCAAGCCATCACATGCGCAAACCCGTCAAAATAGGTAAACAAACACAAATTGTTGTCGACCAAATTATTTTTTTTCATACGCGGGATAATAATGGCTTTTATTTCAATACAAATACGAATCTTACGAATTAAAACAGCACATAAAACCTTTATAATTATTTTTGTGATTTTTTTCTCTCTGAAATAGGTCAATTGAGTTAAAAATCAGTTGGGGTGTCTGAGGTTTTGCGCATTTAACGTTACACGTTGTATATTCCTTCTTCTTTGCCCTCGCCTTTTCCCGTCCCGGGGTCAGTTTTCCAAATCATGCGACGCCATTTCTTTTTGGTCTAGTGCGTCATCTTCCGTAAGTCCCATCTCCCTCATGTCCTTTTGGAGCTTCGTCATCCATGTGGTTTGTGAACTTCCTCTTCTACTCTTCTTTGTTAGCCGTGGAAAATCACTTTTTCACTTTTTAAAGTCCTGTTTACTCAACACTAAAAATAGTGTTGGATTATAAAGGTACAGTAATATAATTATTATTTGCCTTTCAAATCCTCAATCATAATAATTTCTAAGTAATTGCGTTAGTATACGCGGTAATCGAAAGTTTGAAATGACTTTACGTGCTAATGGTCCCGTAAAAGTTTGGAAATAATTATCTCTACGGATACTAAGTTGATGTTATGGATCCATTATGTAAAGTCCTCCCTTACTAATGTTTTTAATTTATTTATTTATATCAGATAAACATACTTAAAAATTATGTTAGTAAACAAAGATTAAAATACATGCCACAATAATAATTATTACAACTAAAATAAATAGGTACATAAAATCATTGTAAAATAAATTAATAAGTTAATTGCATCTTTAAATTCATTAAAATTTTATAATAAAATAATACAAAATAAAATAATTTAAAATTCATGTAAATTTTTTATTTTATTTTATTTGAACATGATCTTTAGTCTATACCATACATACACTCTATAGTAAAATCTGAATGGTACCTAGTTATATTTTTCCAGTATTGATGATACCAATTCAGCCTCCCCGTTAAGATTCCGGGATCATGTGAATGTCAGATTCGGAATTTCGGACAACCCTACATGCCTACCTACTTAGTTCGTCAGAACTCTTTTGCGGAAAGTTTGATTTAGTAATATTTGCGGCAAACTCTTGCGTCAATATTTATTCCTTGATATTTTTATCGAATCTACCTATCTTCATAATTTCTGTAAGATAATCTTGAGCTATATTAAGCATTTATTAGCATTCTTTGACACAGGAAACACAATTTATTACTTACTGCAATCAGATATAAACGTCTTGGGTTCAATTAATCGTCACAGAGCAAGCGTAGATACTGTCCTTTGAAATATTTCATTTACTCAATATTGCTTTTAATTTATTATAAGTGGACTGTCGAAGGTGTAAGGACATCGAAGTACCTTAATGTTTGTTTAACCAGAGTTGCAACAAAAACGTATATGATTTATTTATGAAGTTACTTAATAAAAAGATGTTAATTCTAGGTATTTTGGATGAATCTAAACTAATTCTGCTGCCCGCGGCTTCGCCCGCGTTGACCTTAAATTCTTTTTAAAAAAAAGTAACAACATAACATCAGCAATCTGTCAGTGAAACTCCCGTCAAAATCGATCTAGCCATTTCAGAGATAAGCCGAAATAAACAGACTGACAAAAATGTAAAAATTGTTTTTTTTATTTTTTTAAAGTATCTATATACTTTCACATGCATTTAGTAAAAAGCTGTTATTTTGACATTACAAACTGACACTTAGTTTTTTTTTATTTGAATAGATTAAGATTAAATTGAACTTCTGCCTCCTATCATTTAACGAATGAAAAAAATCCGTGTGAGCCGTGTAAAATAAATACATCTCGTATTTATTTAAATAGATATAAGGGCAAAAGTATTCGCAATTTCTGAAGCTTTTACGTTAAGGCGCCATCTCCACGGGTGAGAAAATCGCGGTGATCGTCTTGCCGTGCTTTCAAATTCAATAGAAACTATGATTGATACACACAAATTCCATGCACTTATTACTGTGAATGCCATGTCAAAAAAAAAAATGTTTTAACCCCATCCCCCATATCTCCACCCCCGTCCATTTGGGGTCCATTCGGACGGTACGGGGGGGTTCGGTATCACTTCAAGACCCAGATTACCATTCGCCATCCGGTTGCCTCGCCGATTAAATTTTATGTGCCATTGCTTTAACTAAATGGAAGTGTTCTCGCTCCCCGCCCCGCTGGCATCGAGAACAGTTCCATATAAAAATATGCATTTGATCACGCCGCTCTCGCGCCGCCGCTGTCGCCGCCGCTCCGCTGCCCAATACCGTCGAGAATACGACCTTCTACCCAATTTCAAGATCCCTTAAATAAAACCAAGTATTATAGTAACCAGGTGTAAATCTCTTTACGTAACGAATTAGCAGACTATATCTATACTAATAATAAAGCTGAAGAGTTTTTAAGCGGGCTTTGAGCGCGGCGACCGAATCAAGAAATTCCGTAACGTAACGAAAATAAAACCTAACACCCCCCACTCCGCCTACCATGTAATGACGGTTCCCATGACAACGTGATGTTGTCATGGGAACGTAATTTTTTGTTTTATGTCATCACGTCATCATCCCAAGTGTAGCGTTGACAAATAGGAAGTATGGAGGTTACAAATGCTATGCAATAGCTTTACCGCGGCAGTCCCCGAGTGCCACACGTTTTTTTTTGTTTGTTTGTTTGAACGTGCTAATCTCTGGAACTGCCAGTCCGATATGAAAACATATTTTTGCATAGGCTTTAAGCTACATACATAACTAAAAAAACTAACAACGCTAAGCGAAAATGAAGTAATAATGCGGGGTTCGGAGGCATTAGACATTTTAATGTCAATAATAATGTAGGTAGGTATTCCTGTGGTTTCCCCAGCATAAAAACTATACCCTGCGTAAAAACACACATTAAAATAATTTATTATTTAAGGTTGTGAAAATCCCAACACGGATCCAGTGGAGGTAGCAAATGAATTAATTACTTTAATAATTGTTGTTAAAGAAGTAATAAATTAATATTAATAACTCTATTATACCGTTAAGTCTCATTTGTTAAGATGAGCGGACCTTAGACAGTCACACAGTATAGGTACGGTTAGAGTTGTCATCTGTCCGGATAAAACCGGACAGTGTTAGGCTTTAAGACCTCTTGTCTGGGCCAATTTGACCGCGTCCGGCTTTTGTTAGGCTTTTTATTCTCTTTAATAGGCCAGCAATGAACGAAACAAAGAAACAGGTTAAAATTGGAAACTATTGCAAATTGTGGAATTTAATTTAATACATGTTACTTGGAAAATGGTTTTATGATAAAATTATTAAAAAGGTTGTTGAGCTTTTAAAGCAGATTGCTACCAAAGAAAAATTAAAATGATAATACCGATTAAAACTTAAAAAAAGTGTTTTACTTGAACTTTTAGTAAAATTTTTTTTTTTTTGGCATCCTTCCTGTCGTAGGACCCAAAAGTCCGGCTTTTTTAGCGGGTAAGTCCGGTTTTCTGATTTTTAGAGATGGCAACGCTAGGTACGGTGGGCTGCATGAATTGGGTACCCCAGTTGTATTAACATTTTAATACAATTGGGGTAGGTAACCAATTGATGCAGCCCACTGTACATAAAGGATGTTCTTGATTCAATGGATATTATTGGTTGATTCGCAAGAATTAACTCGCTCCAATTACCTAATACGTATTTCTGAAGTTGTCAATTCGCCCACAAACATATTAACTTCGTGCGAATCGCCTACAGAAAAAATATATATTTAAAAGTGTCGATTAGACCGTTACGGGCGCGATAATTCGTGCGAATCAACCAATATTAAGCTCATTCAATATGCCTAGCCTTTTCCCAACTATGTTGAGGTTGACTTCCAGTCTAACCAGATGCAGCTGAATACCAGTATTTTACATGGAGCGATTGCCTATCTGACCTCCACAACCTAGTGACTGGGTAACACTATATCCCGGGTTAGACTGGTTGTCAGACTTTTGGGCTTCTGAATACCCGTAACGACTGCCAAAGATCTACGAATGACAGCTGAGAACAACACCTTAACGTGTTTTCATTCTGGATATGTCATGGATGGTCACCCATCCACGAAGCGACCGCGGCAAGCGTAGCTTAACCTACGATCGACCGTGTAGCTGTTATAATTTAGCCACGAACTTAGACAGGAAAGTATTCTTGATTACCTACATTTAATTTTTGTAACCGTGAATCTTAATTAAACATAACATCACGCCTTGTTTCCCCGAAGGGTTGGGCAGAGGTGTCCTTGTAGCAGGTACACCCACATTTCGCCAGTTATGTTTAAGTCCCATGTAATAGGGGGCGAGCCTATTGCCATCAACCGGGCACAAATCTAGACTCCGAGCTGTTACTGAGAAATTTCAGATAGAAAAACCCAATAACACTTTGCCCGACCCTGGAATCGAAACCAGGACCTCTACCTCCAGGATTCTCTCCAGGAATCTTAAATCTGCGACAAAAAAATTAAGTTGTCTGAATACCTACGAGTATTTATTTAAGAACAAAACTCCCCATTATGACAACTGTAATGAACTAATAACACTGCAAATTGAGCTGTAGTAATATGTATTAAGGTTCTTTAAGATTTTTATATAGCCAGTCTGTATAACATCTCCAATTATTATTATTCACTACTCAATTACGTAGTTTTGGTATCACCAATTCGAAAACATCCTGTACATTAGGTATTTTATTATCTGTAATTCCTTTGCTTACTTAACTTAGTAATTTATGTAAAAATAATAAACACTATTAATATTCCTATTATTGTAATTGAAACTCTTATTAATAGACTTCTCGTATATTTTAGGAGTATCTAGATTTTATACATATTTGAATAAATGTCCCACGGGTTGATAAATATTCCAATTACTATAATCAAATTAAAATCGATTTCCAAATAAGGTGTATTTATGATAAATAAACAACAAATATTAATAATGTATATTTACGATGCAATGTAATATATAACATAACATCACGACTTGTTTCCCCGAAGGGTTGGGCAGAGGTGTACCCATAGTACACCCACATTTCGCGAATTCTGTTGTGAGTCCCATGTAATAGGGGGCGAGCCTACTGCCATCAACCGGACACAAATCTAGACTCCGGACTGCTACTGAGCAATTCCAGATGGAAAAACCCTATAACACTTTGCCCGACCTGAGAATCGAACCCAGGACCTCATGCTCAGCTGTAGCGCTTGCGATGTAATAATATAATAAAGTGTGTATTTTTTAGGGTTCCGTACTTCAAAAGGAAAAAACAGAACCCTTATAGGATCACTCGTGTGTCTGTCTGTCCGTCTATCACAGCCAATTTGCTCAGAATCTAATGGACCGATTAGGTTGAAATTTGGTACACATATGTATTTCTATGACCCAAACACGGACGTGTAACTTAAATAAATGAATTTTGAATATTGGGTTACTTTTGAGGGGCAAATAAGAAAATTAAAAAAAAAAATTGCTAAATACCGTGTGACATATTAAATAAACGGGCTTGTTGCGAGGATCTTAAAAATATTTTTATATAATTTTAAAATAAATACTTTAAAAGATATTTAAGAAATTCGATGAAAATTTACCATTCTCTAAAACTACTGGACGTAAAATGTTGAAAAAATACATAGTATGACTGATATGACTCTTTACTCATAAATTACAGGAAAACCTATAAGTCTATGGTCTCAATATAACATGGTCAATCTATCAATATTGTGCGTATTTGAAGTTGGAATAATAGATACAATAAAACAACACAATACATTCATGACATTTAATTTTTAATTATTGTAGTGACATTATTATTTGCTAATCTTTCATTATATTTGGACACTGTGACATTACCCAAAATTGTGTTATTAATTGTAAATATTAATTATAAATGATTGTTGCAAGTAATTGTATTATAATGTTGTGATACAGTTAAAGCTTCAGATTTGCATGCCTCAAGGCGTAATATGGTTGAACTATGCTCTATTTTTTTTTTACAACTTTATGTAATTACCCTTATTAGCAAATAAATGATTTTGAATTTGAATTTTTGAATTTGAATATATGGGAGAACATGCATTTCAATTACAATGTTAAGTTTATATTTGGGATAAATTCATCCCAACTACGGAACCCTTCATTGTGCGTAGTCCGACACGCACTTGGCCATTTTTTTTTTTAATAGTAAGTCTCCATTCTTTTTTGTGTGTTTCAACTGATCTGGTGTCAAAGTTTTTACGCCGCCCATGTACCTCTGACTTGGCTTTACATGCCATCGAGAAATTAAAAGTGGTGATCAATGCTCATGCCTTCTCTATATGAGAAGATGCCTTTGCCCAGCAGTGGGACAGTTATAATCTGGTATTATTATTATACTTAAGCAAGCTTTGATTGCAGAAAAAGGTTAAGCTGATTAACTTAGTTGTAACTCAAATTCATCTATTTAAGTCGATCGTGTTCAAATTAATAACGACTATTTGTATTACAAAACTATAAAAAGGGCTCGGCGATTAAATACCAATAAATAATCATCGATACTTACAATCGTTTAGTAATAAATAATAATCTCGAATAACTATTTATAAGGGAAAGCTTTTCAAACATAATAAAACGATACAGTAACTATAAACAAATAAAACTAACTAGCGATGATCACAACTCGTATTAGCATCGTTAGGTATCGATAAACACACCAAATTGATTGCGTAAACATCGGTCATACAAATCGAGAATCGATTTATCTCCGAAATGATCAACAAACAAACGAGTATTCCATTTATGACGATTCGATGGACGTAAGAATCGGATGCCTTGTCCGGCGATTCGTATGATCGGCCGGACCATTCGTGGCGCATGTAAATTACTATCATAACATCATTGTCAAAGTCAAACACCTTGTATAATCAAGGGCTGTGTACTCAAGGCAATTCAAACTCTATTTCCTTGTAATAAAATTAGGTTTCGAATGTGATTAGTTTGTCTCTTGTTACTAAACGGAAGTGTTTAAGATGGTGTTAGCCGCACCTCGAAAATCTTCAAATTAACGACGTTCTAATTTTAGGGCTATTCAATTATAGCTATTCACAGTGAGATTGTGTTTATTTGTCATTTCATTTCTTATAACTTGTTTTTTTATCCGAATGAATGACAGTTCCGCCTTTCTTAGCAGAAAGAGTAGGCAGAGATCTAAGTACCTACAGTCAGTTTCGTACTAAGGAATATGTGATTTGCGAATCTGATCCTTATTACTACTATAAATTGACCAACTGACAGTAGCTTCCCCCCCGACCCTTGCTCGAAAACGAGGTGCCAGCAGTTGTTGCAGCTGTGCACGTAGCTTTAAATTCGCCGATTAATAATCATGATCAAAACCTTTTGATCCAGCCCGTCTCATCTTTTGATGTCCTCCCTCCGGTTAACGCCCTAAGCCGAGGCTCGTACCCCACAGGGGGTGCCCTTAGCGAGCGTTTAACCTAGCTTTTTAGCTTAGTTTTATGTGTGTGCCCTGGCTGGAGGCTTTGAGTGTAGCAGCTTAAGGCAGCCACAGGATTTACCGGTTAAATAGTCATGGTCTCAGAGACCAGCTATGAGATGCCCTACAGACAATTAAAAAAAAGTGCACGCATTCTCTCGAAAGCCGTATTGTAAGCTAGCTAGCAGTTTAGAGTCCTAGATGATACTTCTGATCTAAGGGGCGTACTATCGAAGAAAGCATATCTGTACACTGTAAGGACTATTCTTGCTTACAGCCCTCGGCCACTATAGTATCGCTTACATACGAAAAAAAAAGGGTCGTGTGCACAGGATTTTGTTTTCGAATTGCTTAGATATGCGTTACCCCGAGACGGGACCCTATAGTAAAACTAGACAATTACTGGAAGTTTATCTAATACCTTTAAACGAGCAATTTTTGTATATAATCTGAATCTCGGAAACGGCTCCAACGATTTTCATGAAATTTAGTATGCGGGGGTTTCGGGGGCGATAAATCGATCTAGCTAGGTTTCATTTTTAGAAAACTACCAAAAAACTATGTTCGACTTTATGTATTTTTTTGTTTGTTGCCACCGATTTCTCCGTTAATTGTGGACCGATTTTGAAAATTCTTTTATTTATTATATTTAAATTAACAACATTACACAAACAGTCCAGTCTGCTCCCGATACACTGCAGTATATCTTTTGTTCATTTGCTGGAGGAAGCTTGCGCAGTGGTCCCGTATAAATTTTATTAACATTGCTTGGGTAGATTATGAGTTAGCTTCGATGATACATATTTTTCCCACTTAGTTTATGTGGATGATGTTATAATAACTTTCTGTCACTGTTATTCCAATTTGTGTGAGGTAGATACCACAACCAAAAAGTGAAAAAAAACAGATTTCCAAAAAAAAACCAATACGAAGTGAAAAATAACTTTAATTTCGAAAGTCAGTGCCAAAAAACGAAAATTCAAAAACAAAGACCAGAAATTAAAGTTATTTTTCACTTTGTAGTGTTTTTTTTTTGTTGGAAGTCTGTTGTTTTTTCTTACTTTGATTACTACATGGTGTTGTTTACTACAAGTGCACGTGTAAAAAAATATGTAAATTAGGTACTGTATTGTCAGACAAAAAAGGCTAACAAGGTATCAATTTATTGAAGTGATGAGTCGATGTAAAAAAAGTGCTATAAACAGAACACACAAGATGATGGAAACAAAAAATAACACCACTAGTTGAATCCTTTATAGAGGCGCTTAGTATCAAAATGCAAGAACATAGTAATTATTTTTTAGATGGTTAAGAAATTTAGATACTGTTTTTTCCTTCACCGTTTTGAGAGCAGTGCTGATACAAATACAAATACAAAAAAAATACAAATACAAAAAAAAAATACAAATACAAAAAAAAAAAATACAAAAAGTTTTATTGGCACGGGAAAAGTTGTGATACATATACACGTACAATATCAATCTGCCTAGCCTTTTCCCAACTATGTTAAGGTCGGCTTCCAGACTAACCGGATGCAGCTGAATATCAGTATTTTACATAGAGCGACTGCCTATCTGACCTCCACAACCCAATAACTGGAGAATACGATATTCCTTGGTAAGACTGGTTGGCAGACTTTCGGGCTTCTGACGACCCATAACGACTGTCAAAGATCCATATACACGTACAATGATGTTTAAAAACATCACAATGTTTTGGTTTAACCGTTGACCACCAAACTAAGCAGGGTTTGTATCTTGGGGTCGGAGTGCGAATGAGCGGAAAGAAATATGTTAGTTTACAGGGCTAGTTTTGTAAAGCGTGTATTATATTGTGTGAGTTTGTGTGTGAGCGAGGGTGAAAGTGTGAGAGAGGAATGTTGTTTGCTGGCACTTTGGTTTGGATGAAATAATTTACACAAAGTAAAGCGCCTGTCAGGGTTCGAACCTACGACCGAACTCGTAAGTCGCGGCCGTTACCACTGGGCCATCTAAATGGGCAAACAATAATGTATATTTTTCTAAATAAACTTTTTTCTTTAACAGTAACACAATCAGAACAAGAGCGGTCCTGCATCGCGCTGCTGCGTCTTCAGCGTCGCTCCGGCCAGTTCCTCTGGGTGCATGCTGTTCTGCAGCTCAAGGATAACCTGGAGAACTCCCAGAGACCCGTCATCGTGTGTACTAATCAGGTGTTGAGGTAAGTAGTGTTAATATGATTAACGTGGCGACTAGGGAATGCGATCAAGATCTCGCGAAATCTCGAGCTTTAGGAGATCTCGGCTAGGTCTAAAATCTCTCGACCTACTGGGCCAAACTCATATAATTCAAATTCTATTGACACGAAAAAAAGAAGATATTGTATTTATTTTCATAAGGCTTTAGTGAACCAATCAGGGCGAAGGCCTTCCTCTCCCTTCATTCTTAGTATTCAAATCTATACTTCTATACTAATATTATAAAGAGGAAAGATTTGTATTTTTGTATGTAACAAATAAACTTACAAACTCCTGGACCGATTTGAGAAATTCTTTCAGCAATGAATAGCTACATTATCAGCGAGTAACATAGGATATATTTTATCCCCGTACTCCCACGGGAACAGGAACTACGCTGGTGGAACCGCGTGACGTCCGCTAGTATTAAATATTTGAACAAATTTTGTTCTCAAACGTCATGATTTCATGAAAAAGTCATTCAATGGAACAAATCTAACTTAGAGAGATGTATTAATGATTATAATTCTGTAAATACATATTTGTTATGGTCGCTAATCATATTTTCATCAAGATACAACCAGACACTGGTGCCGATTCCCTTGTTCACAAACTAAACTAAATTTAAGTTCAGTGCATCTTTTTCTTTCTATTTCATTAAGAAAAGGACAGAAGATAAATTTTAGTTTAGTCCTGTCAAATTAATCAGCGCCTGTCACTCTCCATACAAGTTTAGACGTGATTAAAAACTTGCCGACTAAAATTACGTCAATTTACGTCAAGCGCTGAACCTTTGCGGATCCACCAAGTCTTATGTAATAGGGGGCGAGCTTATTTCTTATTATACCATGGTTCTCATTCTTTGGAACTCAAAAGTCTATACCTAAGCTCCATCAGATTGGACCTGTGTATTTGCCTTCAAAGTTTCCAATTCGATTCTCATGCCTTCGAAAAAACTTTTATGGTTGGATAGAGCTACCTAGATGTGTTGTAGAAGTACCTACCTATTGGCATAATTTATTATTATTCGAAGTTTTAGGGTTCCGTACCCGAATGGTACCAAATGGAACCCTATTACTAAGCCTCTGCTATCTGTCCGTCCGTCTGTCTGTCAGCGGGCTGTATCTCGTGAACCGTAATAGGTAGACAGTTGACATTTTCACAGATTGTGTATTTATATTACCGCTATGACAAAGAATAATGAAAATAAAGTTATACAAGAAACGTGTTTTTTTTTGGCATTTTTACTTAATATGCACTTGATCGTTTTAATTTATGACCTGAATAAAGCACATCTCAGTGAATAAGGATCTAATAGGTAGAGCTAACTGCTGCATTAAAAATATATATATACCGTTCAGCTTTAATAAATGAATCCAATTTAACAACTCAAGTTCATACAAATTCTACGAAATAACCCTACTCTCTGCCCATAACCTACGGTACTAAACCACTAAATTATCCCTCAACTCGCAAACATTGTCCATAATAGCCCGTCCACATAGCATCTCTGATTACCCACTAATACGTCGAAACGAGCGGCATTGCCCGATCAAGGGTGAAATCACTTCATTGGCCATCCTGCGCCTGCGCAATTATTGAGTGAACTAACGTCAAATGGACAGTTTATAACGATGAAGCAGAATAATCACATGTCGTAGAGATTTTTTTTACAGAATCTTTTTATTTTGAATTAAAAATAATGTTATATTTAATTGACAAGTTCAAAATATTTAATAACGAACTATCAAAGTTTATAGACTTTTTAAATTAAATAAATAAATAAAAAAGCCTTTTATTCCTTGCATTTTACAGGATTTTCTTATCTCTAGTAAGTAAATTGTTTGGTTAGTTAATTTACTTAGATTAATTGTTAGTTTAATTTCTATATAAAATTTATATTTCTAATTTATGCAATTTATTATTTTTATATTTCTCCTCCAAAGATGCCCATTTGTGTCTGTCCTGTGCAATTTGTCTCCAGTTTTAGTACTTAAAGTTATTAATATACATATACCTATAGGGCACCCTATTTGTAATAAGTCAACTTCTGGACCCAATGGGTGAGGCCACATAGCAATCATTTGACTTATTATCCTTTAATATTTCTGGAAGCAATTTATGAACATTATTTCACTTCAAAATTACAAATAATTACCAGTTCAGCCAATCATAAAACCGTATTACAGTTATTATTCAGAACTAAAGATCAAATTACATGTCTAATTATTAAATATATTTCCCAAACGTACGCAAAATACTACCATGATGTTTATAATATATCAATTAACGTCAAAAGCTCAAGTAAATGCGAAACGTTGAATAAATTCCGAACTAAAGTAACAAACACCATATTGCGCAGTAATAAATAAGGCACTTTAAATCACATTTAATGTTCTCAGAGTTACACAAATAATTCTATCGCCGAATCGTAGCTCAAATTATGTGTACTTATAAAGAGTAGTCAGTAAATGAAGGAACAAATAACTGTTAATATAAACGCGTCAGTCCACGATGCGGGAATCTTTTCATTTGACACGTCGCAGTTCTCCTCTCCACATCACATCCCTGAAGGTCTGACGTAAATCACCACTGAAAACAGGCCTTCGAACACCTATTCAACGGGTATGAAACACGGTCTCGAAAGAACATTTTTTTAAGCCCCGAATTGGTACTTAATAGAGTAACCTTTACCAAAGACTACCAGCGGCTTTTTTCTAGCGTTCTTACAGCTTAAATGTCATTTTAATTCGGGCGTAATGCGCATTCCAAGTTCTGACTACTCTGTGGCGTATTGAATAGCTACATTCAAGTGAATATAATAGGTTGTATTTAGCTACTCAGGATGATCATAAATGTCGTAACAAATCTTCGACAGCTGTTCTTAAAAGTTATTACACAAAATATATCTTACGTCAGTTATTAAATTAGATACCGATGATTATGACTGGTCAAATAATATGAAACAGCAAATTCAGTTGCATTCAATATTAATATACCTACGGTAGGTGCACATCTGTATATACATACAATGTACTATGTTATGGGGTTTGGTTTCCGCACTTAGTCCGTCAGGTGGACCATTGTGCGTGGGCCATGGCGGCTGTTTGGTGGTTATTCCAACCAGCCCACCTCCCTCCAGAAGTTAATCAAAACTCCTGGTTTGTTCAGAACATCTGTAAAAGATCTGGGTGACCCGAGGGTTTCTGTTTTAATTTGGGGGACGCCTGTGCATTCAAAGAGCACGTCCGCAACGGTTTCCTCAGCCTCCATGCATGCCCTGCACAGGGGGCTGTCCGTTATGCCTATTGTGTGGAAATGTTTGTTTAGCGAGCAGTGTCCCGTGATGGTTCCCGTCACCAGGCGCAGGCCGTTCCTGTCCAGGCGTAATAAACGCCTGGTTAGCCTGCTATCCAGGGATGGCATAGCTTCTTTGGACTGCCTGCAGCCCGGTGTCGAGGTCCACCAGTACTCCGCTTGTGTGAGGGTGAACTCCTGTAGCCACCTGCGTATTTGGTTGAAAGGGATCGGTACGATAGGTTCGGGTCCACAGACCGCCGTGCTATATACATACAATAAATTATAATCTTTATTATACATCCATCTAAGATAATATTTACACAATTTAAACACTTACAGACTTAAAATAATAATATCTAAAAGTATATAAAAAGGAGGGGGGAGAGGGGTTTATTATACCTAGAGCACCATCGTCAAATAAAATACAATCGATTAAAATTAATGATGAAGGAAAACATCGTGAGGAAACCGGCATGTCCTAGAAACAAAAATTCGAAGATATTTGTGAGTGTGATATCTACCAACCCACACTGGGCCCGCGTGGTAGATTACAGCCCACTCCCTCTCATCCAGAGGAGTCCTATGTCCCAGCAGTGGGAAAATTTTAGGTTGATTATGCATACATGCATTAGATACAGTATGCTCTAAATAAAACTAATTTTATAGAGTTCACAAACACCAAAAAAAAATTTAAGTTACAAAGATGTACCAAGTTTTCTGAAGTCGATCCTCTATTCTCTATTACCACTTTTTTATTATTACATGGTCATAAGAACCCACACATCAAATTAAACCTTTCCATCAACGAACAATATCATGTAAACCAATACTAAACGGTATGATATTTATCGTCAAGTTGCCGGCGTTCAAACAACAACCAATTATGTTTACGGCTGTGCGGTCCGGACCGGTAATTATGAATTAAACTATAATTGGAGATAATTTTACAAGGTATTTTGTTTGCGTTCGTCTCGACAACATTTTTTAAATTCCAAGATGCAACGTGCAATATTTCCTTTTATAGGATGTGCTGAAGTGGCAAATAAATCTGATGCTGGTATGACTAGGACAAGACACATAAGTATAGATAAATACTTCTTTAACGTTTGTTGAGATCGTTGAAGGCGAATTAATGACTTAGAATAGGCAATTATTTTATTTCCTATGTGCGGAGATGTCATTAGTTTGTTTTACTATCAAAGACACAAATCGAACGATGAGATAATAACTATGCTAGTGAAGCAGACTCTTCTCAGATTTAAATCTTCAAATTGAACCACAAAAAGAAAAAAAAAAACCCAACTTGAGTACCCATCTATATCTATCTCTTGAAAATTAGTTCATACACTCGCCCAAGATAGTGCAAACGAGAGGAACAAAATACAAATACAAAAAAGGCAGACAAACGAACAAGATAATAAAAGCTCCCTAGAACAATAACTCCAAGTGTATCTGAAAGTCTAAAGCTCGCGAGCTAATTGAGCCCAAAGCTACACTATTAACCGGACCGATAATTCTGCCGGCCCATGGTGCGCCGACTTTGAAAAATTACGGTCATAACTTAACGCGGTCACTTACAGACTTCCCTATTGAGATATCAATACTAGATGACGTCGGACGACGTACGCCTCTCGCGTAAACACGACCCGTACTATTGTTGGGGAAACTCGAATGTTGGTAAAGAACCAAAGGATTTAGGAAGAAATTGTGACGACAAAGTGGTGGTCATAAAAGTTAAATAAATTCCAACATGGCCGCCGCTTTTTTTTCAAAAGGATGACGTTACATTTGAAATTGCAAAAACCGTAACAGCATTTTAGAAACTTTGCAAACTATCGTATGTGTAATCCATGCAACCAGTTAATGAAATATGTATTAATTTACACAGTCATGTTTTCTAAATAAGTAGACAATCCATTTTATAGACTGCTCATGAGTCAAGCATAACTTTTCTATGCCTCGTTAATTGACGTTAATAGTCACAATCATAGCCTAGCAATTTTAGAAGGCCAATTATGTTTCATTTTGTTTACTTGTCTTGATTGGAATAGCCTACATTTGACTTACACTTTTCTAATGATACGCTACGTAATCATTTTCATTCAGAGCATTCGTTATTCTTTCTATTCTTTGGTTTTTTGCTCTCGTGTCGAAATTCAAAGCTGTGTCATGGTAGGCAATGATACAGTTTGAAATCACAGCTATAATAAATTAAATTTAACGATCGCACATGTTCAAGTGACAGTTTGCAAGCTGCGAATACCGAAACAACTTTCGCTCAATGTTTTCTGATCTTTCTAATCAGTGGCGCGGTTCAGGCGTTGCTTTTGATCTCTCATGCTTATTTTCTAAACTGTATTGCGAATATTTATCTACTCTGTTCTATCCAATCGAGTGTTAAAACTCGATCGAACATCTAGAGTTCGTAGTGAAGCTTCGCAGAGAATAAATATTGTAAGGGGGTGATTTATAGAGCCGGGGCGAGCCTCGCAAGCCGATCGGCCGGCCGATGTTACTATCGGGATGGCTTGAAATATGCCTGCAAAGGGCTATTGTTGTGATGTGAGAAACGGTGTTTAACAAGCGCCGGGTTTGATCGATGGACCCGGCGGATACAAACGTCTATATTTTATAGCACGAAAATACACCAAAACTGCTGCTAATTTTGTAAATTTGCTCGAGATGTATGGCTGGATTGGTATGAGTGAACTTTTGTGTAGAAAGTAATTTTGGAAGATTGATCCTTCCCGAAATTCTTGCGTTATGATTTGGTCCCATCAATCATTTCCTACATTGTAGATAAGCGGTCCAAAGAATGCTATAAAAGTGCGTGGCTGGTCGACGAGATTCTGCAACGACGATTCGAAAGATTTCCCTAGAAAGTCCTTCCTTATTCAATGGTGCATACCATTAAGGGCGTAATTAAGATAGTGTCTGACTTAACACTTTCCTAAACATTAAATTCAACACCATTCACAATCCGGATTAGGCATCTAGATAATAATCGGCGCGAACAAAGTCATTATGGCTCGGCCTACAGTGACAAGACCGATTCATATTAGTCGTGGTAGGCGCTATTTAGATAGTAAATCTAAATTAATTTGAATGGGCGAGTGGGTGACAGTCCAGCTGACCTAAACAATCAGGCACAAAGGGCGGTGGCGCGGGCCTTAGCCACTTAGGTCTTGAGAAGGAGTGGTGTATATCATAAGCAGACATTTAGGCGATATTAACACCTGAAGACCATTTACCGTTAAAAGCATAAATTAAGTACGTCAGACTACGTAGTTAAAGCAAAATGCAGTTATGAAACTTTAAGATCTTTTGCTCTTAAGCAATTAATTAGTCAGGTAAACAAATTGGACTTAAGTAGGCTTACTTAGGTCCAAAATTGAATGCATAAATAGACGTAATGACTGTATTAAAACGAAGTGTTTTGAAATAACTTAATTCTCAGAAAATTACTCCTTATTGACAGTGCCAACGAGCTTTCAACGTATCGACTACAATACTAATATTATGTTAGATACCCGTGCTCGGTGTAAAGTTTACAATCCCCACTTCTTGTTAAAATTATACGAACGCTTTATTTCATAAATTGCACCAAAAGTTATATGGTGGTGGCTATAAATCCGCTGTGCTCACAAGCTCAGTTGCATTGTTCGTGGGATTGCGTCATTTGTCACGTTTCTGCGCTGATGCTCTTGCGCAACCTACTCATGTTACTTCGTGCTCTCCACTGACAAATACTGTTGCTTTTAATAATGAGCCCGGCTTACGTGAATAACTGATTTAATGGCGTCCCGAGCTTTACTTTCCAGCCATTTTATCGATAACGAAAACATTTCACGGTTATTCATAGTGACTAGAGATTCCTTTAGTATATTTCTTCCAACAAAAAATCATGTAACTATTCCAGGTTTAATTGGTTCATTACTTTTAAGCATAAAAACATGCTGCGTAAGAGCCGAGTGACGCTTTTTTGTAGAAGACACGTGGCACGTGGTAGGTATCGATAAAGAACCGTTCTCGTTGTTTAGAGTATCAAAAGAAAAATCGGTGTTGAAAGTGTATGAGCAAGTAATTTAACGCTTGTTTATACACCCCTATGGCATGTACAAGTGATACGGTGAACGACAACAAATTGTCAACATGTCGGCCGCCTACGTCATGTCGACGAGATTTATGCGTTCAGGCTGCGCGGACGCACAAATTGGCGGGAAACTGAGAACATGGACGGATACGTTGATTTCCAACATTCCATTAACTCGGTTATGCATAACAAGCACCGGATTATGTAGACAATATAAAAAAGTCTAACTAGAATGCTTGAACCTTGAAATTATCTCTTAAGGATCTTAGTTAAATAGGATCTACGACATTTTATAGACGTTGGCAGATTTACATTAATATAATTAACTAAATACGTGTTCAAACTTATGATGCTAAGGAGCACGTAAATAATTTCTGACTACACGTACTTTTTTACCAAAAAGGACGACATACCTGACTACTCGTCTTCTGCAAAAAAAATTATTAAAAAAAGGCACGCTTTTGATGCACGTTTTATTTATTTTTGGCATCAGAGTTAAGATACTTTAATACAAGTGTTCTCTACAAACATTCACAACTTTCATCGCCGCATCATTTCGAATCGAGTGTTCAAAACACTCAATTCCAATATGAATTAAATTATTTCACAAATGAGCATAAAATTAATGGCAACTAATGTGCATAACTTACCTACTGTTTCTACGATATCTCCGAAGCGTTCAGTAAGGCTTTTAGCATAAATAAAATGTTAGCACAAGCTAGCTATAAATCACTGAAGGTCGAAAGGGTCAAGTTTATTAATGCAGAACGCGTGTAAACATGGGAATAGCGTTTTATCCGGACGCCATTTTGGTTCTGAAGTGAAGCCTTCACAACAGTATCTCTTTCTTTAGAGTGAATGTAATAGCGATTTGTTGCCGTCGGACACATATCTACACTTTGATGTACTGTCGTCGTCAAATCAACAGTTAAATTTGCAACGACTGGTTTACATAGATGTAACAAAGTACATAATTGTTTTTTTTTTTTTTATTGAATATTAACGGTTTCCATAATAAAGTAGGTAAACCTACTTAGGGTCCATACCTGCTTCATAATTTAATTACAAACACAAATTACTTAAGAGGCCGGCGACACGGCTGGCAACTACAAATCGAGATGTTTGCAAAATTCAATTCCAAGCACGTTGCAATTAGTGTGAGTGCCTGTCGGAGCGATATACACCTACAGTGAGCAATACTACCACGCACACATTGACATTTATTGCTTGACGCGATAGTACTACTAGCTTTCGAAAATTTATGATAAATTTGGATGTGTTCCGTAATACAAAAAATTATGAATGAGAACTTAATGTATTTCCATTTTTTTTTTCGATAATTTATAACTTGATAACATAAACTATGCTTCTGCGGAAACAATATTACAAATATTGTTGTTTATAATACAGAAAAAACAATATGAAAACATGTCATTTACGCTGTAAAAATTTACGAAATGCAATTCGCTTACACTTCATTTGAAGGTAAGTTTTTGGAAATAAAAAGACGTAGGAGCCTAGATAAATACCGTCTCAATCCGAATATCAACATAATATGGTGGAAATATGCTCAAATTGCAAATGATTTATGTACTACGTTTGTATGGACAATTCATGCGTCGCCGCATTCTTAAGTATTTTGTCTGTCTGTTTGATACGTGCCAGCCTTGACTGAACTGCCGATTTTGACCAAATTTGAAAAAGGCAGAAACGGTGCCCTGCTTCCATTAACATTTAAAATATGACAATCGGTATAGTTTCCCTAGCAAAAATAGTCAGATATCTATTAATAAAAAAGGATTGATTCCAACTCTCATAATTTCCAATAGTCCAATAATTCAAACCGCAAAAGCAAAATAGTGTGTTTTTAGTCCAATAAACTTGGTCCGGCGATATTTAATGAGATCCAAAGCTAATTAGCATGTATCAATTTATTGACATCAACTAATCCAGCCAACATGCATTGAGTATGCTTGTTTTACTGATTCAGTCTCACGCTATTATTTCTTTCAAGCATTTTCAACCCACCTGTACCGATGTAGGTCCAGGGCTGAGTCCAACTATGTGACATTTCCCTGCATCCACTATCTTAAAGGTCGCAAACACAAACGCTAAGTGAACTCGCACGAAAGGTTATATTAAGTACAAATTCAATACTGTGTATTCACCTTGCCTTACCCGCAGTCATTACATGTCGTTTGTTTAAATGTTCCTCATTTTGTCGACAATCGGAGATGTGTGACGTAGATAACAGACGTATGTATCATTTGTTAACTAGTAACGAAACATAAGGTTGTTAACTAACTTTATTGGCAATACGTTTATCTTACGACAGGACGACGATTGTAGATAAAAACAATTTAATTGTTTAACAAAAGAACGTTGATTTGCTTTGTCAAAGCCTTTCCCAATAATAGCATGTACATTCGGCCTATAATGTTCCCGCTGCTGAAACATAAACCTCCTCTCTTCGAGAGGGAGTGGGCTGTACCTAATCCACCACGCGGGCCCAGTGTGGATTGGTAGATGTCACATACGTACGATTTTTTTGGCTCTAGGACATGTTGGTTTCCTCACAATGATTTCCTTCACCGTTTTGAGAGCAGTGGTGATGAAATTATTTACACAAAGTAAAGCGCCTGGGTTCGAACCCACGACCGTAAGTCGGGGCCGGTACCACTGGGCCACCACTGCTTTCAAATCCTAGTTAAAGAATGTCAACGACAGTCAGTAGAAAACGCTTTTATAATGGAAGCGATAAAATTCTCGCCGCTCGAAAATGCGGGGCTTTTATCGGAAAATCTTAGACAGCAAACTCTATTTCAAGTATTTGTGAGAAGGCCGCTAAACAACAGTGACTTGTTAAACACATTACAAGTCTAATATATTATCGGAATCTGCGATTAGTGTAATGGAACATAGCCTAAACTACTTTGATACATTATTAATAGGCGGTCGTACCTAACGCATGGCGAAACGAATCCCACTAAATATAAACATTAAACTTTAGTGCTCCTTTTTACTATTCTAGTAATGGCTAAAGCTTGTAACAATGTCGTAGAGACTAACGCGAATTCTTTCCAGTTATATGCAATCACCATTTAAAAGTTATTTTAATTGTTTGCGTAGCTCATAACTTACGATCTGCTTCGAGTTCAAGGTTTCTTGCGCTTGAACGTGCTATTCTACTCAGATAAATATTGATGGTAGATACAAGGGGAATATTTTATTAACCATTAGTTTAATACCTACAGACAATAATATTTTTATTATTCTCAAAATTTTGTTAAGGATCATAAAAATTCTACCACCCACTTGCCCAGTTTACTAAGCTATCAAGAATGAATTTTCTGACATAGTCTTTTTGTCAACAGTGAACAGGAAGCAGCAGTAATGAAGGCAAACCCTTGGCTCTATCACTACTACGCGGTACAATCCAAACTTCATTACGGACTGGCTTACGAAGCAGCGACGAGGATGTATGGACCCCCACCACCAGACATACAAGTCTACCCTCCAACGATGCAGTACACGCCGACACCGCCCGTCTGCATCAATGGCAACCAGCCAGTCATGATGCCCAACCCTGGCATACAACCTCATATACCACACGTCCCACCACATATAGCACCCATGCACTACGCCTACGAAAGGACAGACAACGGACCCGTGGATTATTCAGTCTCACTACAGGAAAATAGGTAAGATATTTTACTTTCCGATTTGATGGCCAACAATTGTTAATTATGCTAATGGAATTAAATTGTTCATGGCCATAACTCGATTAATTTCAAATTGTCAGTTCATCTAACAACATAGTGCTTAGATATCAGGTATGGCCTAGAAATGATCTTGCTAATTGCACTATGACCTCATGCTGTCCATCAAATAATCGGGTCTCAAACCATAGGGGCGTACATGCAAAAATGCGATTTTTCGTTTTTAGTGCCATTGGATTCTACTATATGCGACACGTAACCTCAATTTTTCTTATAATTTAATATTAATTACTTTTAGAATTAATTACAAAACATTATTTATCGTAAGCTAGACAATCTGAAATTATTTTTAGGCCATATAGCCGTATAGTAGACGTAAGAGCAATAATTATTACTTTTTGGGGCAGTTTTAACGTGTCACAAAGACGTATGCACGTACGACCTTCAATTTTATTATGATCTAAGGGAATTGTGTCGGGCCATAGGGACTTATGCGCATCGACTGTCCATTTCAACATGATCCTGAAGATATTTAGTCATTACTTGCAGACGTAGGTACACAAATCTACACATTTTAGTATTGCTGTCTCAAGATTTCGTCAAAATGTGGACGTATAGTCATATCAAGAATACCCAACACGGTCATTCTGCAATGAGCTGCCATATGGAGTAGACGTCAATTTTAATGCTGAATCAATTATCTTTCGTGGGTCCTATCGGCCATCTGTTCTGCGCGCAATATGCCTGCCCACTGCCACTTAAGTTTGGCAATTTTGCAGGCTATGTCGGTTACCTTAGTTCTCCTACAGATCTCTTCATTTCTGATTCGATCACGTTGGGAAACTCCAAGCATGGCTTACTCCTTTGCTCTTAGGATGATTTTCAGCCTTCTATTGAGGCCCATTTTGAGCGTCACGTTTCAGTGCCATAGGTCATCACTGGCAACACGCACTGGTCTAAGACTTTCGTTTTGAGACACTGTGGTATGTGAAACGAGAAAATATAACGCAGTTTCCCGAACGCTCCCCAATCGAGTCGGACAACGGAGTCGGAGTCGACGATTGACCTCTTTCTCGAAGATCTTCATGAGCTGGCTCTCCCTAATATACAGATCTCTTGCAAAGAACTTGAAGCTCTTGTTCCGCTCTTTATCGCGTCTTTAATACGGTCAGTATTAAAGCACCAGAGGTCGCTTTTCAAGAACTGACAGATCCGTCCATTGAGCAACCGGTAGATGCACGCAACGTCTGAAGACTGCAGGATCATCTCACGTCTCTCCTCCATGAGCTGTAAAGTAGATTCAGAGAGCTTCTTGTTTCTATTTTACGACGGGTCTTGAAAGTCTTAGACCCAACCGTATGAACAGTTTTCACGAACCCATCGTTATAATCGTCCATGGAGCTCCCTAAGCACTTGAAACGATTCTGAAGTTTGAGCTGAAAGCTCTCGGGGATTTGGATTTGGATCGGTGCTGGACGGAGCGTAGACTTCATCAGTCGAGATCTTTCCAGCTTGATATTTAGATTCAATGTACTATTTGCAATTCTTACTATGCGGTGATCACTTCCGGTTTTCAGCGCATTGATGACAGAGACATTATTAAATGTTTGCTTCTTCGTCGACATAATTATGTATTTGTCTTCTTTCTTCTTCTTCGTTGCATCATACTTTCTGAAGAAAGAGTTTCTTATGAAGAGGCCTTCATTCTCCATACAATTGGCTAGTAGAAGACCCCGGTGGTTCCGATGTCCAACTCCGAATTGACCCACTCGTAGTTCATAATTGTCTCGTTTGCCCAGTTTCGCATTGAAGTCCCCCATAACAACGGTGAAGTGAGTTTTAGAGGCAAACATGGCTCTGAAAATTTTCTCATACATGGTCTCTACCTCTCCGCGGGGTGTGACGAGGTCGGGGCTAAAACCTGTATTACCTTCAACGAATATCTTGCTAATATTCTGAGTATAAAGTACGCCACTCTGGTCAACACACTCCCTATCTTCAGCACGTTGCTTACAAAGGACTTAAAGGATAAACCCGACATCACCTTGAGACTGCTGATCGCCCTCCCGGAAATAGAGTAGGTTCCCGGATTTGAGTCCTCCCCCTCTCTTCGGACATCAGATAACCCAAATACCCGATCGTAACCTGCTCAATTCTTCCTCGAGTTCGGTGATCTTCTCGTCCGTCCAGTGATTATGTGTTTTGTATGTTGCCACGGCCAATTTTCAGTGATTGTGATAATGTATCAATCAATAATGAGCTCAGTTTTGTATGTTTGTGTTTTTATATCATTTAAAATAATTTTGTTCAGATTTATGATTTTTTACATTTTTATATGCTTATTTTTTGTTCTTATTCACACCGAAAAAATTGTAATTACTACCATTTGTTCCCTTTTTTTCTACATTGTAGAACAAAAATGGTATATACTTCCACTTAGAATTCAAACACCTCTCAGTATTAATGACAAGCCAGATAGGCGTATAAATTATTAAAATCACAGAAATAACATTAATTTTGATGGATTCTCATTCTTTAATTACAATATTTTAAATCATCAACTAAGTTCAAAAAAAAATTGGTATAATTATTAATAATTTAAGGAAAAAAGTTTTACGTCCATAAATTCCAAGCATTTTTGGGGGAATTTTGATGGAGTTTTACCGTATTTCCGTCATACCAAATAGACGTAAGAACCAAAAGCTGGTGTTATAGAGGAAATACCTTAAAATCAAGCATCTCATATGAACTGAACTGTAAATATATGGCCACATGCAAAAACACAACAAGCTGGCTCAATCACAAAAAAAGTTATTCAGTTTTTTGTCTCTCCTGAAAAGTAACGGTTTTGTGGATACGCCCCTATGGTTTGAGACCCGCGATATGTCGTTTCTGGAATGCGCGTATAATTTAGTTTCATCTTGAAATTGTTTTCTTGATTAACTGTGACGATCTTGCGTGGTTAGTCCGATTGAAATTCCACATGTGTAACTTTAGTTTTCTATTTCAGGTACCACCATATACGGATAGAGGATACGAGGATCCAGCCCAATGCTAAGCGGAAAGGGAAGAGTATAGACGACAAATCGAATACCCCAATAACAAATATGTCACCTCGTTGCACACCTTCAACTATCACATCGGGAGGAGATACACTAATCGCAGTTTCAGCTGGGTCCATTGCCAGTAGAAGGCCGGGATCCAAAAACTTTAACATAACAGAAACAGAAATGGTTGACCAATGGAACCCAAGTCCCACATGGTCAGAATCAGCGCTACAAAAGGTGCCTGACGTCTGTCACCAAGACCTGAGTCCTTACGTGACGACGACGCCTCCTACGCCGTCCGGGACACCTACAGCCTACACCCACAACTACAGTCATACCTTCGTGTTCGACTGGTCACCAGAGCAATATGTTCCTCATACTAACAATAGATGTAACACAATAACCACAGAAAGTTCCTATCAACAGACGTGGAATAGGAGCCAAAGGACAACGTTCGCTAATAGCGCGGAGAACTCGGTAGATGAAAACTCCAATCCTAATAGATTAAGTTTACCAATGAGGGTCAGTAATCCACCGCCAGCGTATAATGCATCTAGGGAAGACGTACTTAGAAGGCAAATTGGTAAGTTACTGCATTTGAATTGAATGAGAATTTTAGTTATCGTATCTACTGTTGGAACCAATATTTCGTATCTTAAGATAGTTGGAATCTGTTTCGAAGTGCAGAGATTGTAGATACATAAATAAAGCAAGATAAATGCGCAGCAGCAATGCGTCCGCACTGCCTACAGCAGATAAAACATCAGAATAAAATATATTAACGTTCCCTTTTTCTTATTGTTCTAGATCGACCACATTCAGATTCGCCGGATGCCAAAAAGCCTGCGTTATAACTGTAGCTTAATTCCATGTAATTTGTTTGAATAGTTAAATAATAATTTGTTACCCTGTATTAATAAATTTTATTAATTATAGTAAAAGCTCTGGAACTCTCCTGTGATCTTTGTGTTTAATTATTTTTTGTATAATAATGATAGATTATTAATTTGTAAATAAATATTGTCCGGTATCATGGATTCTGTACAAAATAAACTAGAGAGTAAATATTGTTCACATTCAATGTGATTTGTTTGTGTATACGAAATGTATTATTTTTGTAAATATTTATAAGTAGTCTACTAGTTCATACCTTGGTAAATCGATGCCGTCCATTTTCCTGGCTCCTTTTATTCCCAGTGCTATTAATAAATTATGCGCAAACGCAATATTGCTTCTGGTACCGTTCAGCTACGAGGTTGCAACTCCCTATTGAATAAAACAATAGTCTGGTTTTAGCTCGTCGCTCTAATTTCCCTTTCTGCCTTATAAAAACTAATAAAAACAACCACGAGCAAAGCAAAAGCTGAAGTTTCTAAAGCCTGTTTACATTGAAGGTGGTATTTGCCCATGCGGCTTTGTTTTTTTTTTTTGTGAGGGTATTCAATCGAATCCTTCTATAAGCTCAATCGAACTCGAAATTCGAACTAATTCATTTATTGCCTCATTTGTGGGGTCGTATTTCGCTGAACGGTTTGAAATTACGAGAATTAAGATACAATTGACTTTAGTTCCTCTAGAGCACAAAGGAGATGTTTCATTTTCGGCCATAAAGTGTACGTTAATGACAAAAAGGAAAAAATTCCACGAATTGAGGAAAAATATTATTTCCTGTTTATTCCTCTGATTACTTCGGCACAAAAAATAATAGTTTAACAAATTATTGCCATATTTTATTCATCATGGCGTCGTTTTACTTGCATACTGCTTTCGTCCAGAAATCATGTTACATTTTAACAAAATAATATCATGTAGACGTTATTCAAATAAACATGAAAGGCGTGTATTTCTGTACTACAATAAGATAGCTATCTTATACAACTTTTTTGATTAATTAGAAAGTATGATTCATCATAAAAATAAAAAACTGCTTTTGTGGATTGTAGATTTGTAGGTACTTCTGGACGAAAATGGCTAGCTGTCGATAATCGTATTTCTCCTGACAAACGTCAAACATTTTCGGTTTTTATTTTGTGCCCAAAAAGTATTAGATATTATGGAAAAAAACAATCTTCATTGTATTTAAGAGTTCGTTTCCCAAGTTTTCTGAAGTGTACATGTTATGGTCGAAGTCCCATACAAAAATGAAACGTCTCCTTTTACGAACATTCCTCTCCGAACACTATTTCCGTCCAGTGTATAGAATTAAGAATATTGTACAAAATAGTCGTAAGTGTGTAAAAATTAAATATGAAACAAGAACAGCTATTTGTAACAGAAGTGCCTAGTATTAATTTATGATCACTATTTTGTTGATTGCGTTTTACGAAGTAAAGATTATTATGACCTTGGACTTTTTGTTTGATTTTCCTTCTACTTCTAACAGATCAAGGAATTGAAATGAATAAAACTTTGAATTCAATATTTGATTTTATTTTACAAATAAGCTATAATGATTATAATGACATTTTAAATTGATCTTACATCTGAATATAAACATTAGTCAGGCCTAAGGCGCATATTCCTCATAAGACAAAGATCCCTAGCAGTATCTTTTCGTCCATAAGGAGTCGTTAAGTCATACAATCGAAGGATCAAACTTATGTTGAAACCATCGGGAAGACATTTTATAAGTGTTGGTACAAGTTCACTTGGCATTTTCTGCAAGACGAGTGGAGCTCTATCGTGTCCACATTGCACAACGTAAGCGAGAAACTGTAAAATGAAATCAGTCTGCGGCGTAACGTCGCCATTTTTTCCAGCCAATTGAGAGAAAGACGTATACAATGTGTCTAGGGCGGTCAGTAAAGGCTCTTTCAAAGTAACCCCAGAAATACTATGTCCTTGTGAATAGTACATGCTATCAGAAGAATTGTCATTCAACCTCCGTACTTTATTGGATGTACACATTTCTAAGTCGTCAGAATCATCGTGACGACGCTTTCTGGCCGTCTGCCCTTTGGTCAAGTTGCTGTGTTCGAGAGCAGCATAAATGCAATAAACTGTTAGTTTTGCTAACATAGCACATTGAGGTTCTACTAAGTCCTCACACAGTTTAGCATTATACAAGTATTGCGGTAACACGTGAAGCAATAAAGCCTCAGTGCATTTCTCAATATCCAGATGAAGCATAGCCAGAACTATGTCAATTGATCTGTCTAGATCTTCCTGATAACGGAATTTCAGTGTTTCTTTAACCAAGTTTGTGACGAACCAAATAGGTCCAGTTGTGTTCAGAAGACTTTCTATAGTATGTGTAGCATCAATGTGAAGGTAGCCTCTCGATTTAATATCTTCCCAAACTGCTTGCAATTGTTCCAGAATGGGCTGCCTTGATATAATATTATGTGTTAATGCTAAAGCTTTCGACTTTGGCACTGAAGGCGGATGAATATCATATTGCATTTTTCTGATAATTTGACACATTAAAACAGTTCTTTCCTTAAAATTATCAATTTGTGTCAGCTCTGCTTCACTGGGAGGTACCAAAAACTGCTGAACCATGTTGATAGGTTTCAAAAATGCGTCCTGATGCACAACATTTATGTAAGAACACAGCCAAACTGATGCACAAACAGCCAAAGATGCCATTTTCTGTCTCAAAGAATCCAACATACATTTAACATCTGCAGCCGAAAGGGAACCTTGTTCCCAAGCAAATAGGATTTCTTTTATCACTCCACTCACATTCATACAAAGATCGTGGGGTTTGATATTTGTGTTTTTGAAATCAAATTCTGGAGCACTCAAGTGATTGATAAATATTTCCACAAGTTGAGCATCACATTTTTGTAGAATCTGATCAGGTGATTTATGTACTCCCTGATAGACCATACATTCCTTTACCCATTTCTCAAAGAAAGAGTCCCCATTTTCATCAAGGACAGCATCAGCACCATAATCTTGGACAATTGAACACAGAATCAAAAATGAAATATCAAAAATGTAAACCTTGGATTGGGGAGCTCCCTTTTCATTGGCAGCTAGCAAAGCAAATTCATTGAATTTAATCAATCTAGAGACAAACAGTTTCAATTTCCCTTCCACAGTGGCAACAGCAAGGATTGTGTCTAAAGTTGTCCCACCAACTACAATTTGACATAGCATAGCATACAAAGACTCCTGGGTTTTATGAAAATCTCCTCCCATTGTTTTCAAGATACCAGCTAAAGTTGGTTCAGCTCTTGTGATGAAAGAAGGGACCGATCCTTGTAGCCCGGTCGGCTCTAACTTTTGTAATTTCACATCCTTATGTTCCCGCTTCTGTTTGAAGTATGCCAGGTGACTTTCTGACACCACATTCAACTTAACTAAGGGTTCTAACAGAGATATGACGCTGTTGCAAGAATTCTTTGTATCAACAACATCAAGTAGCGGTGTTGATTGTAGCAATTTCTCGAATGCCTCAGCAATCTCTATGGAGTACTCACTATCTTTAGTTGTGGTACCACAAATATTATGTAAATAGTGCATGACTTGAGGTATTTTAAGAAAGGTAAAAGCAGCCCACAATGATTGTGTAGTGGCATCCTTGCTGGAATCATTGAGAGATATAAAACATGCTCTGATCAGTTCGCAGTACAATCTCGATAGTGGGTACCCTTTGATCCTCTGTACCATGAGTAGCTGGTTAGATAACTGTTGCATATTAGCACTAGGGTTAGATAGCACATTAACAGCTATCAATGCTTGTAAACAATGAGTTACAGGCTCTGGCTTATTGTTCAATGGGGCTATTTTATCTATATCCATATTGCAAATCTTCTGTAAAGTCTCATGGATAGTAATAGGTGCCTTAAACTGAGTATTCATCATCATAAATGCTGTGATCTCCTGGCACTTCTTCGTCACCTCACTATACTCATTAGGATCATTCTGTTTAGCTAAATAAAACATAGCAAGTAAGAAATCAGCATTCATAATAGAATTCAAAAGTATGGTGGATTTTTCCAGTAGTTCTTGACTTTGGACAGGGTTTGGTGATGGATATTTGCTGAGGCAGTAATGGTATACTTGCAGTAGCCATAATATTATTGACGACACAGCCAATGATAACACTTCCTCTTCCATTTTCCCACGACATGTAATACCATCGAGAACACCTTCCAAAAACTCAAGGAGACTCATAATACAATGGGGTTTATGAAATGCATCGAATTTCGCAATTCTCTGCAAGACAGCGGCATATGATACGAGATGAGATGCCAAAGAATGTTTCAAATAAGATATTACCAACTGGTTGGCTCCACAACCAACCATTGCTTGCTGGAGGATGCAGTCTGCTAGGTTATACAGGTCGCCGCTGACACCCCTTGGGAGTATGGTCTTGATGTTGATGCCCCATTGTATGTCAGTCCACCGTTCCCTCCAAGCTTTGAGAATCAGAGCCTTCAACGAGCTAGTTTTACTCGTCACTTTGGACGCGTCCATCTTCACCATAATTCTTCAATGTCTCGAAGAAAAACATAAGACTTTGGTTTCATTACCAATTGTGCACTGTCATGTCCGTATATTATCCACTTATTTATTCATATTTTACATAAATTCCCAAAAACACATTCTATATTTTGACCGCAACCAAGCAACGTCAAACTAAATACGTTTCTTAATTCTACTTTCATGATTTTCCACCTGTTTCTCTCATGTTATTGGTTGACAATCATACTCATCAGGATTGACCAATCAAAAATCAGCACAAGATTCATAAAGAACCTACTTCCACTAAATTACATTTCGTTATTGCTATCACAAGGAATAATCCAACATTCACCAAATATTGTTTTAAATATTTATTCGATTTTAGATTTTAATTTTGTTAATTTTATATGCAAAAGTGAAAATTCATTCCTTTTTGTTGTAAATTTGAACCAAAATAATTTTATTTTCATCTTACCCTAAAACTGAAATCAGCTGACGTTTATTAGAAAACGTCAATATCGAAACGTAACGTCAAAACTTAGAACACCCCTCGTGTCGTGGTTTGTTTACAAACTTTGTCGCCTGCAAAAATAATAACAAATTAAAGATGAGTTTTAGAAATTATAAAGATAAAATTGAGGAGGGAGATACAGCTATTCTGTATCTAAGTAATAATCTATACGCAATAGATGTGCAGCCTGAAATGAAAAACAAAAAGGGTGAATTGATGGAAAATGTGTATCAAACACCTTTTGGTGCTCTAAAAGTGAGAACTCTCATCGGAGCTGATTATGGTACCCGGGTAAGACTTAAAACCACATATTTAAAGCACTAATTGTTGTAATATTGTACGAAACTTAAAGAAAAATAATCTTCTAACCTCAATCAATACCTATTAATAATTTTACTCCTCGCTTAGGTATAAAAAACTTTCATAATTTTTTCAATAACATTTATTTACAATGAATTCTAAGGCCCGAGACTCCCGAAGTAATCACCGAATATTTTTGAAGCAACAAATAGAAAAACCATTAAAAAAACACTAGAAATCTAATGCTATTTAAAAATTAAAATATACCTACTAGCTCCTGTGCATTACAAAGCTTTCACTCATTTACCTATGATTGTCCAGAAAAGGGAATAACCAACATTTAAACATTTTAAAATCCTTTGTTTACATTTGTTTTATTTCATAAGTATTATGATGAAGAAGCTATAATTATACTACCTATCTAAAACGATTAAAAGGACTTATTTTATTTAGGTGGAGCTGTCAAAAGGGTGGGGTCATGTGTTACAACCAACCCCGGAGCTTTGGTCATTGACTCTGCCTCATCGCACACAGATTATCTATACACCTGACATTAGTATGATACTGTTACAACTTGACCTGGTGCCAGGATCTGTTGTTGTTGAAGCTGGTAAGTTGTACTTTTTGATAATAATTTTGAAAAGTAAATATTTGTTTTTAAATTATTGGTGTAATAGAAGTATGGTGAATAAATCTAGTTTAGGTACTAGTTTTATTTACAATGTTGATTTGTGTTATGTTCACAAGTTTTCATGCATAAAAATAAGTACCTATGTTATATTTTTGTGTCTAAATATTATTTTTTTAGCTGTATAGAAAAATGTACTTATTTCATCTTATAAATACACAATACAGTGATAAGTTACCAAGTTAAATTCTTTAATAATACATATCTTATGTTAGGTATTTAAAAATAATTCAAGTACAGTACGTCACAACTTAGATGTAGCAGTAAAATTTGTAAAACCAATCACATCCGAACTGAGTGCACCTTCAAAATCCCCAATCTTTATTACTGCTTCAGGCGAAAATGATCTTTACGTAAACGCAATAACTTGTAAAGTCATATAACCAAAAACATTCGTAAAATTGATGCGTAGATTTTGTTGTTGCTACGTCTTAAGTTGAGTTGTACTGTATGTGAATTATTTTTAAAGAAAATCTTTTATTTACCATAGCATCAGAGATTTTTTTATGTAAAACTAAAGAGAATGTTTTCTTACATTTTAATTTCAATCAGGTACTGGCAGTGGTTCCCTGACTCATGCTCTCATCAGGAGGGTGAGACCACATGGTCACGTCCACACGTTTGACTTCCATGAACACAGGAGTAAGGTGGCCCAGGAGGAATTTGCTGAACATGGATTAGCTGATTTTGTTACTGTAAGTACTTTTTTTATTACTGTTGAAATACTTAATTATAATTTTGACTTGGTACAGTAGACCGCACATCAGTGGTAGCAAAATCAGTACCTAAGTATTTATTAATATTGAAACGCCTGAGGCCCAGACTCCACCCAGATACCCCACTGAGCGGAGATGTATCATATTTATATGACGCGATCGAAGTGGAGATGTGAGCTGTGCCTCACCGAGACTAAGCTGGGCGGTGGTACAAAGCGGAGATGTTAGCTGTGCCTCGCAAGCTGCGACAGCGCAGCGGAGACGAGAAGCGATGTGAGCGGCGTGCAGTGAGCGGCGCCGCTAGTTTCCCCCGCATTATATCACACACATCTCTGCTTCAATCCAATACACATCTCCGCACAGCTGCGGTGGAAACACCCTTGCTGAAAAACATCTCTTCTCGTCTCCGCTTAGAGTTGCCATCCGTCCGGATAAAGCCGGACAGTGTTAAGCTTTATGGCCTCTTGTCCGGGCCAGTTTGACTGCGTCCGGCCCGTCCGGCTTTTGTTAGGCTTTTTATTCACTTTAATAGGCCAGCAATGGAAGAAACAAAGAAACAGGTTAAAATCGGAAACTATTGCAAAAATGTTAATTGTGGAATTTAATTTTTTAAGACATATATGTAACTTGCAAAATGTTTTATGATAAAATTATTATGGAGGTTGAGCTTTTAAAGCACGTTTCTACCAATTTAAAAACATGCAAATGAAAATATATGTTTTACCATTTAGTCAAAAATCCTTTTTTTTTTTGGCGTCCGTCTGGCCGTGGGACCCAAAAGTCCGGCTTTTTTAGCGGGTAAGTCCGGTTTTCTGATTTTTAGAGATGGCAACGCTATCTCCGCTTCAGACATCTCCGCACATCTCCGCTTTGTTGGAGTCCGGGCCTAACTACGCTAGGCCAGATCAAGGTTAAAGTTTTACCACTGACATGCGGTCGGTTATACCTACTAGTAAACCAGAAAAGTTGTTTTGAAAAAACGAATTTTGGTTGACTTGTCAATAGAACTCAGGACTTGGAAACATGCTTGCAGCTGTCAGTACAACAAAGTCATTCAAAACTTACCCAGTATTATAGTTATTGCTTGTACTGAGCGCGCGTCAACCATTGTAATTTAAACCTTATATCAATGCCAGTAAAAGTCAAATTGCTCTATTCATTATTTCACTTAGCTAACCTATACAAACTTCTATGTAGGCGAAACACCGAGACGTCTTAGCAGATGGTTTTGGTGAAGAGCTGAATGGTAAAGCTGATGCAGTATTCCTAGACCTGCCCAGTCCTTGGATAGGAGTACCTCATGCTGTTGATGCTATGAAGGACCAGGGTAAGTAAATAACTCGTAATTATTTGGTCTTGAACAACTTGCTATCAAACTATATTCAAACCAGTAGATCTGAGGTCTTGGGTTTGCGGGTTTGTCCGAAGGGGTTACCGTAGCCCCGGGCAACATACAGGCAACTTTTCAGTCAGTAAGAGTCTGACACGCCCTCAGAGCTCCGCCCAGAGCGGGAGAAGTTATTCGATAATTTCCAAATAAAAAAAAAAAATTGTGGCACTCCGAGAGTGCTGACAGAAGTGACACCAAGACGACACCTCATTTTTGTAAACGCGATTGTGCTCTTTATTTATATCACGTTACGGATCAATGTTCTATGCAAGTATTTTTACTTTACGGGTTTTGTGAACGCGATTATGCTCTTTATTTATATTATGCTACGGATCAATGTTTTATGCAAGTATTTTTAATTGGTAGGTTTCGGAAGTATGTATTTTTTTAATTTGTAAACGCGATTGTGCTCTTTATTTAAATAAGGTTACGGACCAATATTCTATACAAATATTTTTCTTCCACCAAGGCGATCTTGTTCAAGTTTTCACTTCTGTCGGCACTCCCGGAGTGCCACCCAATTTTTTTTTTTGGTAATAGTTTTTTCTATTCTAAATATAAACTGCTAGAATTTTCAAATGTAGCCAACTGTACAATATAAGGTTGCTTATCGCATAAAACCTTACAGTCCCAACCCCTTCTTACACTTATTTTTTCGCTCGCTGCCTGGCTGTCGCGTGCGCGTTTACTCGGCCCAAGCGGTTTCTATGGTAGCATAAACGAAGCTTGACGATACCTACGTAAACCACATACTCTCTTTCAATACCAAGCCACAAAACCATTAAGATTCCAGCATCGACAGATCTAGTCCTCTATTTGTATAGAACAGACACAAGATCAAACAATTTATAAATGGCTGCCATGATATGCCGATAAGAAATCGTTTGTACGTAAGCGGAAAACCGCAGATCCTTATAAATCGACAAATAGATAGCGATCTGATTACACCGTGTCGATTATTCAGATCCCCTTGTAAGTTATTCTAGTCTATTCATTAATCTGGATAGTAGTGAACCAGATAACGAATTCTCAATCGATACATCGATTTGTGTCGATTTGAAAGTAGTTGAACTCCTACTATAACTGTAGGGCTGTCAGTTAAACCATTAATGTAGCCTTGTTAGTACTCACCTAAACCCGAACATAGGTAAGGACACACGGCTACACATCAAGCTATACATTTCCAGTTTATGTTGAATTCGCATTGTATAGAACTTCCGTACAATGCGAGGTCAGCTTATACTGGCAATGTATAGCTTTATGTGTAGTCGTGTGTACCTAATGTAGGTAAAACCAGTACAAAACTTAAAACCTCTTGATCACTAGAAGCCTCCCATTAGGTACGATACAAATGACTATTTAAGACAACGTAAGGATCTAATTTTCCTGAACGAAAACCGCTATGTCAAAGTATGAGATGTCATGAAAAGCACTGGCCGGCTTTTGGCACTCCAGAAAGCCATTTATTTAAATTAAGCTGACAATCAGCACTTTTTGAACGTCAACGTCAAAATGACATAAGGTAGTCCACCAAAACGCCCCCGTTCACCACTTCCTAGTGATTTAGCTGGGAAGAAGCAGTGGCGCAAAAAACTCCGCAGCAGCACAGCTGTCTTGAGTTAGAACTTGATCTATACAAAAGTACTACTACTGCTATGCAAATACAAAGAAGTAAATAAAATATGTAATACTAAATACAGTACCTGGGCGACCGAGCTTTGCTATGCTGAAAATAGAGAATGCTCATTTAATAGTGTAGGAAAGTTCATACCAATTCCAAGTACAGTACATACTAATTGCATGTTGCCATGATAGTAGGTACTTACTAATTCCATGCTGCCATGATAGTAGGTACTTATTAATTCCATGCTGCCATGTCATTATTCTAAGGTAGCCATCTTGTTCTAAACTTTGGGCGATCGAGCTCTGGTCGTGTGAAAATACGGAAAAAAACGAATTTTCCCAGATATGAGACCTAGCTAGATCGATTTTTCGCCCCAAAAACCCCTATATTGCAACTTTCATCGAAATCGTTAGAGCCGTTTTCGAAAACTGATTACAAATATATTTATATGCATATATACAAATATTGCTCGTTTAATAGTATAGGATAAGATAAATCGAATTTAATCCCATAAAAGAAACAGAAAACTTTGACAGAGATGTCGGTAAAAGTTCAGTATCAGAAATATTACTACGTTTGTCACATACACAGCCCTAAATTCATTAGTCTAATTGGTACATAGCGGTTATAACATAAGTAAGCGTTAGATACGCATCGCCAGCGATCCGGGCGACAAACTACACAATAACTGCGGCTTATCCTTGAGAATGCTTTTAGCTCTCCATTGTCAACGGTTCAGGAGACACCGGTTAACCGCTCGATCAATGGACCAATTTGGGCAGCTGTTCAGTTTTTGTTAGGCCTTTTATTTTGGCCAGTTGTGTAATAGTAAAAGCTTTGGTATAAGGAAGTGGTAACACACTAATTATGTGACAGACTAGCCCGAGATAAACCAAATGTTTTGTGGCTTTCATTAAACAGAACTTTATCTATACACTGTTTGAAATAAGATTAGACATTTAAACAAACCTTTTTACAGTCCGTTCAACCGATTTTGACTTCTATACCGTAGGCATAAGGATGGCATTAAAAGCAAAAAAAGTGGTTACAAACCAACTGTTTACTGCAGCTGCCATTTGTCATGCGACCAACGCAATAGAAGTCAAAATCGGTTGAACGGACGGTAAAAAAGGTTCAGTTAAATTGTCTAATCTTATTTCAAACGGAGTATAGATGCAATAAAAGCTGTAGATATGAGTACCTACGCACTCCCTTGCTTTTCAGTAAAGACTAAATTCTTCAAGATAGAAAAACTGCAATACATAACTGTTACCATCACTGTATTCGATTTCATACCACCTTAACCCGATGGATTCTTTGATAATCATAATCTGCAATAGACGTTGATATATTTAGTAAACTGTTCCACCTAACTATTCCTAAAGCGCCATAAAAACCCTGTAAGAAATCGGCACATGTTTCACCTGTCAACGAGGCATCCTCAGAATGCGAAGCGCTAGATGCAGCTCTGCGTTCAGCGCTCAGTGTGACAAGTCAATCGTCATCCTGAGGATGCCTCGTTGAGAGATGAAATACGTGTCGATTTCTTTCAGGATTTTTTATAGCTCTTTAGAAATAGTTAAGCGGAACATATTACTAAATATATCAACATCTATTGTATTTTATAATGGATTTCCGCAAGGTCACGCCTGAATCAATTAACAATCACAATCTGCTTCCATAATAATAGATCCAAAGCAAAAATTCTAAACAAGACCAGCATATTTGAGTAGGAAATAATCTACGTATACTGTCCCATGCATATGCAGTCTTTATGCCACTAAAACGTCAATTTTCCGCAGCAGATTGGTACCATAAATACCTACTTAAATACCCATACATAGGTATACCTACCTATCATTACAGTAATCATATCCAATATACTTAAGCAACTTAATCTTCCTTTCTCTCAAAACGTACGGCCCTTTATTTTCCTAAATTAGTCTGATAAGCCGTTTCAAAGACTTCCTTACGCTATTAGCTATTATATGCTCAATAATGCCTAATACTCTTAATAGGCATATTTGAAACATGTTACGGACTATGTAGATAGTTATATATTGCTTATTCGATATATAAATGAGCAATATGTGGCTGATGTAACGTGGATTTGTTAAGGCAATCGTTGCCTTGATGTTGAGCACTTACATTTGGGTTGAAATTGGCTTTAAATCTTGTTCTCCGAAGCCTACAGTATTTATTTCGCAGAGGTACCTAGCCCATGTGCGTTACCCGTGTCCACTAACATTGCCCTGTGTATGTTGCAGTAAGATGGTTGAAGCCGTGATATAGTTATATCCCTAGGAATATCTAGGGATATAGCTATGTAACGTATTATAGTTAGTACCTGGGTGACCGAGCTCTACTCTGGTGAAAATAGAGAATGCTCATTTAATAGTATAGGATAGTATCTACTAATTCCATACTGACATGATAGTAGGTACTTACTAATTCCATGCTGCCATGATCATTTTTCTAATGTCAATATGTCATGTCATTATTCATTATCTTGTTCTAAACTTTCGGCGATCGAGCTCTGCTCGGATGAAAATACGGAGAAAACTAATTTTCCTAGATAAGAGACCTAGCTAGATCGATTTTTCGCTCCCGTAAACCCCTATATTGCAACTTTCATCGAAATCGTTGGAGCCGATTTCGAGAACGTGAGTAGAAATCTATATACAAACAAATAAATTTATACACAAATATTGCTCGTTTAATAGTATAGGATATGAAAGCGGTTTGGATTCATACTAAATAGGAATGTCACTATGATACGAGCACGATCTAGTAATATAACCATTAGAGCACTCCGACGAAATAGGTTAGAACTGTGACCAACTATGTGACTGTACTAAGTCGAAATTGGTCGCAGTAACAAAATTAGGGCACTCAGTCAGTTATGAGCGGATTTCATATATAACGGTATATAGCTATATCCCTAGGGATATAACTATATTACGGCTTCAACCATCTTACTGCGACATATTCATGTAACTGGTGGTCCCTTTATATTGTTCAGGCATTGCAGCTTCTGTATGGCTGCGAACAGCTACATCTACCTACAATTTAATAGATATAAGACGTCTTCGGTACGCTTCGACTAAATTTATTTAAACAAATTCATTATGCCCACAAATTTTGTCATCAATGTTTTTACTGACCTAGTAAGTTTACAGAGCTTCTTAAAACTAACCTAATATTATGCAAAATTGATTCGCAAGATACTCCATTTAAATTGCTACGAAATCTAACTCACAAAGACATTGTCACCACTAAATATTTCAAGCCCAATCGAAACCTTTCAAAATCACGTCTAATACCCCCGTAACTAACAGACTTTCGGTTCAAATTCTAACTTGTATACGTTTATTTATTACACGTCAATGGCTGTCCAAATATGTCCTATTAATAAATGGTCAGTCGTTCTGTGATGTCTGTAACAATAGCTATAACAAATGCATGAGAAATGTCACAACTATTCTCTTCCTTGTCTACTAATACTGTAACGAAGTTTGACTAAACCTTTGTATTAGAATTGTACCTTTGTTGAAGGGGCTCATCAAAAGTATCATGAGTTACTATTTGTCATAATTATCGTTTTGCTGCATTTTGGTAAGGCACAATCGGTTTTATGCGATCTTTTACAATATTACCCATACTCCATTTGAAATAAGATTAGACATTTAAACAAACTTTTTTTACAGTCCGTTCAACCAATTCCGACTTCTATACCTTAGGTATAAGGATGGCATTAAAAGCAAAAAAGTGGTTACAATACCAACTGTTTACTGCAGCTGCCATTTGTCATTACACCAACGCAATAGAAGCCAAAATCGGTTGAACGGACTGTAAAAAAGGTTTAGTTAAATGTCTAATCTTATTTCAAATGGAGTATAACATAACATAACATCACGCCTTGTTTCCCCGAAGGGTTGGGCAGAGGTGTCTCTGTAGCAGGTACATCCACATTTCGCCAGTTATGTTTAAGTCCCATGTAATAGGGGGCGAGCCTATTGCCATCAACCGTGCACAAATCCAGACTCCGAGCTGTTACTGAGAAATTTCAAATAGAAAAACCCAATAACACTTTACCCGACCCGGAAATCGAACCCAAAACCTCATGCTCAGCAGTAGCGCTTGCGACTACTAGACCAACGAGGCAGTATAGACCACGTATGGCAGTACAGTAAATGGAGTATAGTTATATTGAAAGCTCTGTCTTCCACACAGCAGAATCACCTAAAATATTATGTTTCCAAAGTCGATTCATATGATTGAATGCAAGGATATGCATTCATATAATTGTTAATGGTTGAGCAATCATAAAAGTAAATAACATGTATTTTCGTCTCGAAGGTTTAAAACAGGGCAAAATTGCAATTTGTTTCAGATTTTTTCCTATAACATGAATTCGAACAAACTGATTAGATACGACTTAGTTCTATCAACAACACACAAACCACTTTAAAAAACATGAATTCCAGTAAAATAGCTGATAATTATTTGCAATGCAAGTAAAGAGTTGTATGTGTAAAAAAACATATACACAACTTTTTTCGCATTAACCCCAAGATATCGCCTACTTTAAACCCCGCAATCAGAACATTTGAAACAGTAACAAATGTGTAGCCGTGAAGCATGACTCATATCCAACCAAGAAATCCCTCTCCCATGGTGGTCTTCAAGAGAACGAACGAAAGTTTAATAAGACAAGCCTTTAGCTTAGCTGTCTGGCCTAGGACATTATCAGCCAGTGAAAAATAGTGCCCTTTGTGGAATTACTTGAAAGCAATGCGAGCACGAAGGCGGAAAGTGACCTGTACATTAAAAATGTTTGAGGCTGTGTGTGTTTGTGCTTTGAGTTTAAGTGGTTTATAATTGAGTGCATTTTTCTGTGCTTTAATGTTGGCCGTGATATATTAAGGTTGTTGTGGGCTCCTTACCATAAGTAGTTTGTGTTACGTAGAGTTTTAACGAAATCTTAGGTATAATTTATAGGTATGCACTAGTGAATTCAGGTTTCCATGAGACTATTTAGAATTTTGCTGCTTCATTTACAGTCTTACTATATGCAAATCTTTCGCCATCATTGAGATTACAACTCAGACCCTTTCGAATACGGTTGTTTTTTGATACCACTAGTTACAAAGAAAAGATTTACATATTGGAAAAAATCATCTAATCTCATAATAGACTCTTTTTCGCGCCTTCCCAACTAACACTCTTGATAAATTTAAATAACGAGGAACGGTACTGTAGTCGGAGACCGCGGTAGTGGGGGCCAGAGAGGCCCAAATGCCCCCTAAAATCAAACGGGAGGAGGGAGGGCACCACCTCCAATTTTACTATTTATTAAAGAAGGTTTGTTTTGACGGAATTTTACGGAGTACTTATACCCTATGTAATGATGAAAGAGAATCCCAGTGAATGATATGAAAGAGAAGGGAGTGAATGATAGTGTGATGGCTGACAGAGGAGAGTGGAAAAAGAAAACGTGTTGCGCCGACCCCAAGAAGATGATGACTTTTGTACGTGAAATCGTCTTAGGAAGGGGGTGACCAAAGAAGTTTGTCCCCCCTCGTAATGCAGTACTTCGTCGTCACGGAGTACCTCCGCGGTCCCTGTCTGTAGTTGATCATCTGCCTTAGTTAGTTTAAAGCACAATACAGTAGCTATAACTGCACCAAGTAACAAAATCTGAATAAACTTAAATTCTAATCTAACTGCATACCGATTGATTAATATGCGTTTGTATCGAATACTAATCGATGCTAAAGGTTTAGGTTGAACCAGGTTCCACCATGACCTTATTAAGTGTTGATTGAATTATTGTTCGACGTTATCGATAAATATGTTCCGTTGATTCTTATTTTCTGTGACTAAGGAATTACATCAGGTTTAGCATCCACCTGTGTTGATGATGTCATAGATTGCAAAGTTGGGGTGGTAAAGGTCAATCCGTGACCGTAGATCGCTGAGAACTAGGTATAATATAATCAAATATGGATACTATTAACCGATGATTCCTGGTAAAAACTCATCAGCCTTTTCCCAACTATGTTGGGGTCAGCTTCCAGTCTAACCGGATGCAGCTGAATACCAGTATTTAACATGGAGCGACTGCCTATCTGACCTATACAACCCAGTTACTGGGTAACACGATACCCCTTGGTAAGACTAGTTGTCAGACTTTTGGGCTTCTGACGACCCGTAACGACTGTCAAAGATCTACAAATGACAACCAGGACCAATAGCTTAACGTGCTTTCCTAGACACGGAGGGATCTTGGTATGTAAAGACGGTCACCCGTCCCGCGGCAAGCGTAGCTTAACCTGATCGATCGACCCGTGCGGCTGTTATTACTTAGCCACAAGCCCCATCTTCCCAAACTTCTGGTAAAGACTAATAACACCATTTGCATATTCCCTCATCATCATCAGCCTATAATGTTCCCACTGCTGGGACACAAGGCCTCCTCTCTGTGAGAGGGAGTGGGCCGTAATCTACCACGCGGGCCCAGTGCGGGTTGGTAGATGTCACATGTCTTCGAATTTTCGGTTCTAGGACATGCCGGTTTCCTCCCAATTTTTTCCTTCACCGTTTTAAGAGCAGTGGTGATGAAATAATTTACACAAAGTAAAGCACCTGTCTGGGTTCGAACCTACGACCTACAAACTCGTAAATCGCGGCCGTTACAACTGGGCCACATATTCCCTTAGTTTCGGCCAAAGGTGACGTATGATTACTTAATTATGGACAAGAGGGTGGACAAAACCAGCTTCTCTAGGCACGCTGTTGATAATCAACTGCGTTCTTACTTCAGAAAAATATGTTCTGTGGCTTTCACGGTTCCTTGTAGCAAAATCTATATTGATAGACCCCTAATATATAATAAGCTCTTTTGTATGTAGGCATTGACAGATTCTTGACCTCGTGTTCGTTAATAAACGTAGAAACGTACAAAAGCAAAACCCGATGCAAAGTAAGACCCTGTGGTACTCCGAACTCCGTAAGATTCCTTATACAATTTATACTCCTTTTTAGGGTTTCGTGGTAAACAAGAAACCCTTATAGTTTCGTCATGTCCGTCTGTCTGTCTGTCTGTCCGCGGTTTAGCTCCGAGACTCTTAGTACTAGAAAACTGTAATTTGGCATGGGTATACATATTAATTACGCCGACAAAGTGGTAAAAAAAAATATGAAAAAAAAACGTAAAGTGGTGATGTTTTTTTTTCTATCCCTTGGTGTGGGGTATCATTGGAAAGTTCCTTCAAAAACATTGTATGTGGAAACCATTTTTGAATTCAGGGATCCGTTCGCGAAATATTAAGGTTTAAAGTGATAATTTTTATTAAAGTCAAGTGTCCCCCCCTGCCAGCTAAATGGTTGGTTTTGGATGTGTGAAAAAAATCACAGCAGTAGTTTATATAACGCAGAAAAACTATCACAGCTTAGTAGGCTATACATGTTAACGAGTAATAATCGACCGACTTATATTTGCAGTTGCAAAAACATGTTTTCCCATACATTCCATATGGGAGAACATGTTTTTCAACTACAAAGTCAAGTTTGTTTTTGGGATAAATTCATCCCAACTACGGAACCCTTCATTGTACGTGGTCCGACACGCACTTGGCCGGTTTTTTTGCATATAAGTGTGGTAAACGTAGGAAGTCGAGTACCTACAAGTAATTTGTGACATTACCTGATATAATACTAGGAATGAAGAAGATGCAACGATAAACATGTTGTTAATGTAATTAAAGGTTTCCTATACTCCGTTTGAAATAAGATTAGACATTTAAACAAACCTTTTTAACAGTCAATTCAACCGATTTTGACTTCTATACCGTAGGCATAAAGATGGCATTGAAAGCAAAAAAAGTGGTTACAAACCAACTGTTTACTGCAGCTACCATTTGTCATGCGACCAACGCAATAAAAGTCAAAATCGGTTGAACGGACTGTAAAAAAGGTTTAGTTAAATGTCTAATCTTATTTCAAATGTAGTATAGTTGCTGCTGACACTCGTATATCATTGTGTGACGTCATTTGTGTGTAGTACATACTTCCGCGTGATTCAATTGTAGGTATAAGGATGTAGTCAACAGCTTTGTATTTTTTAATAAAGGCGGATGTAGAGCGGTTATACGCTATATCTTTAGAAGATGACTTAGGATAGGGATTAGGCGTTATCCTCCTGAAAACTGTTTTTTTTTTTTTTTCAACCCTAGAAATATTTTTAAACAAACTTATCATCGCCCTACGGGTCCAATATAATAACGGGGTCATGTTGATAGGGCTGCCCCGTTTCTGCAGTGCGTCAGGTATGATCGCACAAGCACACATCGATGGCTTCCACGCCATCGTTAGACGGAAATCTGGCTCTTTGCAGAGTGCGGGAAAGCTCCAACTCCATCCTGAAGACCATAGCGTTGAGGTACGATTCTCCTTTGTTAGGTGATGTTGTTCGAAGATGCATATCGAACAACAGCCTTGTTTCGAAATAGATAAAATAAGTTTACTAACATATATATATATAAGTTGTCTTTTTGTTTATTAACCCATATATGGATGTTCCTTATCCGAAATGTTGTTTTTTTTTTTTAAGTTGGGTTCTAATTTGTTTTAGAATATTATAGGTACCTATTGGCAACTTGATATTAATCTCTAATTTCAAGTTCTAGCAAGCCAAAATGTTTGCATCTTCGCACGAGCTCATACGAGAACATCTCATGTCGTGGTCAAAAGATTCACTAATCATCATGATTGGTAGTAATTCATACTCCTTTTATAGAAACTAAGTACCCTATAAAACCAAAACTAGATAGATTTCTCACGCACTTTGACGTATCAATGAATCATCAAATATTCCAAAACCAGTTTCCATTTATATGTATATTATTGGCGAACAGGCAGTTAATAAATAAATACAAATCTTATCGTATCACTCGTGATAAATTTATTTGCTGACAAGTTTCATTTGCTAAACCAACTCTACTGATAAAGATCAAGGAACGAACTGTGCACACTTCATTCAGTCATTTACTGATAATACTGACATACCTTTTGGGGGCCTACTATGGCCGATCAACACGAATTAGTAGCTGTCAAAAGAAATTAAGATGGCCGTCCTCGACCAATTAGAAAGAAGACAGTTGAATCTTGTTTGAAAATAGAATCGAATGTGTTCTAATATTTTTGCCATGAACCAATAAATTCAATCGAACATAATTTCGAGTCCAATATTGTGTTCAAATTCATAGTATGCCCCCTGAACTTCAATCAAATTCATATGGCGCGATATAGATCTTATATCCTTGTTACTTTCCTACCAGACGTGTTGTACAAGAAATAACTGTGTGACATAACTTGTCCCCTTAGGCGTTACTCACACAATGCCTTTTGACAACCTCATAAATTCAAACACCACTAACAAACTAGAACTCTACACCCCACGACGCAAGATTGAAACTTGAGTGACAGATCTTTTTCGAAACGAAGTATTAGATTGGCGCGTGCCTTAAAACACAAACTTATACATGCTGTTGTTAAACTATATTCGGCAATAAATTCGTTTAGTGTGTAAGTGTGTTTTATGGCAAACGTAAGTTGGCAAACAGTTGCGCCACTAAATCAAATTGCAGTCAATTAAGATAAAGCGGTGGGACCGACAGCTATGGACAATAGACCATATGACTAATACAGCGTTTTGTTTGGCTAACTGAATTACAACTTGGCCGTAGTGAATAGAATTCCTGTTAATATTAGAGGTGGTATACTAAGTGGTTCTATATTTTTGTTCCGTCTTAAGCCTAAAAATAGACACAAAGTTTTTTACTTCACGTGGAATATAAGAATAAGAATAATAATAAAAAAAAATATTTTTAAATGTTTTTTTTTTAATATGAATATTTAAAAATGTAAATAATATGTTTAAAAATGAAATAAAGAAAATAAGAATATTTTTATTAGTCTATTGTTACAAAATAAATTTCAGAAAATAATGATATTGTATGCTTACTGTAACTAGAATATTTACCATAGTATTAAAACAGTGGTCCCCAAACTAGGCAGCGCCTGTATCTTGGGGGCCTGAGTTGCGTTATCTTAAATTTTAATTCGAGACATGTTTGCGTTAGCTTAAATTTAATTTCAGGATGTTTGAAAATGGATAGAATAGTTAATTAAATAAGGGTAGCGAACTATCAAAATAAAAATAATTTGAAAAAATTAAATAATTCTACACAAAAAAATGTTATAGTGTGTGTGAGGGTACGTAAGTGTGTGTGAGCGTGGGTGTGAATCATAACGAAGCCTAAAATGTTACCTAGACGGTCTTAGTCCGCCCTAGTCCAATATCGAGCAGTGATCTAATATTAACAACTCGAAACTCAAACTGAGAACAGTGGTGGCCCAGTGGTAACGGCCGCGACTTACGATTTGTAGTTCGAACCCAGACAGGCGCTTTACTTTGTGTAAATTATTTCATCACCACTGCTCTCAAAACGGTGAAGGAAAAAATCGTGAGGAAACCAACATGTCCTAGAACCGAAAATTCGAAGACATGTGACATCTATCAACCCGCACTGGGCCCGCGTGGTGGATTACGTCCCGCTCCCTCTCACAGAGAGGAGGCCTGTGTCCCAGCAGTGGGAACATTATGGCTGATGATGATGAAACTGAGAACCCCACTAGCTATCGGTAACTTTAAGCTACACCCTAGGCTGAGAGTAAACCCCTAATGCAAATTTAAAACTGTAACTCTCCATAAAATCAAAATAATTATGCTCTGAATCAGCTGTTAAGCTCGTTGTACACGGCACGGTTTATTTTCGGTATGACGCGAACCGCACCGCAGAATAATCGTGTGAGCTTGTTTATAACACACGGCAAACCACCGGTTGTATGGTATACGGCGACGGCGCTGCCGCCGTGCCGCAGTGCCGCCGTGTCTGTCCACAAACTTCCATAGTGATCCATACGATATTGACGACCGTACCTACACACGGCGAATCAACCGTAGTTTTTCACGGCAAAAAAACGTGTGTACACATCAAGCTGTACACTTCCAGTATAATTAAGCTGACCTCGCATTTTACGGAAATCCTATACAATGCAAGATCAGCATAAACTGGAAATGTAAAGCTTGATGTGTAGCCGTGTGTACAACGAGTGTTATATCTTTCAATTGACTTATACTCCGTTTGAAATAAGATTAGACATTTAAACAAACCTTTTTTACAGTCTGTTCAACCGATTTTGACTTCTATACCGTAGGCATAAGGATGGCATTAAAAGCAAAAAAAGTGGTTACAAACCAACTGTTTACTGCAGCTGTCATTTGTCATGCCGCCATCGCAATAGAAGTCAAAATCGGTTGAACGGACTGTAAAAAAGGTTTAGTTAAATGTCTATTCTTATTTCAAACGGAGTATAGTTTAGTTTCTGGAATATCATTATCAGGTCTCAGAATATTCTCTATCATGAAACTAGCATTGGATTATGATTGGCATATTATCCAGTTGGTATAGACAGCATATTGTTAAAAGACGAAGACGAATCTACCCATGTTAAAGCAATGGCACATAAAATTTAATCGGAGAGGCAACCGGATGGCGAGTGGTAATCTGGGTCTTGAAGTGATACAGAACCCCCCCGTACCGTCCGTATGGACCCCAAATGTACGGGGGCGGAGATATGGGGGGCACAATATTTTATTTTTTGACGAGGAACCGGTTGGAAATGCCACCCCCCAACATCGTTACAATTGAAATAATGTCTTACACTGTACACACGGCTACACATCAAGCTATTTATTATAAAAAAACCAGTTTATATTGATCTCGCATTGTATACGATTTCCGTACACTGCGAGGTCAGTTTATACTGGAAATTTATAGCTTGATGTGTAGCCGTGTGTACATAATTCTTGAAACTCCTAACCGAAACTATATTAATACACACAAATTCCTTGCACTTATTAGAGCTTAAATTTCGAATGCCATGTCAAAAAAAAAATGTTTTGCCCCCCTCCCCATATATCAGCCCCCGGTATTTGGGGTCTATTCGGACGGTACGGGGGGTTCGATATCACTTCAAGACCCAGATTACCACTCGCCATTCGGTTGCCCTTCCGATTAAAATTTACGTGCCATTGCCTTGAATACATACTCTCGATAAAATCCATTTTATAATTCATAGAGATCAATATATCAGTCATCTTTTGAATAGAGTTTATATAGGTTTATGCTGATTTAGCTTCAAAAGATAATATTACAAACTGCGATATATAATTTCCTATTCAACTTTATTACCCCCTAACAGCCTCTTACATCATATCGCTTATTAGAAGTTATAGTATCGAACATAGGTGTAAAATAGCCCACAATAAACTTTATACCCAGCTCTTATATATTAGAGCAATGTTGTCAGTAGTACAGCAAACACGCAATAAATTACTTTATACACAAATTGCGCAATATCTTTACATCGTAGGCGTTTTGTACCGCAGTTCGTCACCAACACCGCAAAGGGGCGAACCTCAAATAAGAAAAGTTTACAGGAGAGCCAAAAAACGTTTTTTCTCCCGATGACGCGGTTATTTTGATGATATTTAAAAATATATATATAATAATCAAAAAAATCAAATGCGAAAGTGTACTATGGAAACAGGACTACAAAATTAATACAAATATAACAATTTACAATGCCAGGTTTTCCGAGGAAAAGCCGAGAAAAAATATACGCCTTTCGCGCCTCTTTATCACCAAGGCATACCGTCTATCTAATATTCTCTTAGAGTTACGTCTCGATGCATTATAATAATATGCGTTGTTTTAAATAAAAAACTATACTCAATACAATCAAAAATATTTATTCTAAGTTATTATAATGAGATCACAAACTTGTTGCGTTATTCATATTTTTAAAACACCAAATTACTTAATAAGTTCGAATTCTTCGTCACTAAACCTGTGTATTATGGTTAACATCAAATAAAAACAATTTGGTATTTAAAACACTGTTTCATATAAATCGTTAATGTAGACAAAGGTAACAAAACAAATACAAATAGTTTTCGTAAAATTTCCCTACAACTGATTTTGAGATACGCTGTCAATCTTTTTTCGTTTCTATTAGTCTTAGAGCTTCGCTCTTTTGTGACGACATAGAGCTCGACAAATGGAGCATTTTTGTATACTAAACTAATTTTTGACCGTTTGTATGAGGTTCGCCCCTTTGCAGTGTTGGCGACGAGTTGTACAATTTTACGGACCTGTGTCATTGTATAGGAATTTATACCAATTAAATAATGAAGTACCTACCTAGTCGACCGAGTTCTGCTCGGGTAAAAATAGATAAACATATCATCCAGGTATACCAACGTTGTATCACATTCCTGAGGCTGTGAAAATAGAAAAAACTAATTTTCCCAGATATGAGACCTAGCTAGATCGATTTTTCGCCTCCGTAAACCGATATATTGCAACTTTCATCGAAATCGTTAGAGCCGTTTTCGAGAACGTGATTACAAATATACAGGGTAGCAGGGACATCGACGCGAAAACTGTTACCATGGATTCAGTACATGATTCTGAAATTTTCCGTTTGTTATTTAAAAAAAACTGTTGTTCAATAATATATACTGTTTCACAGAAAAGTGCAATACAATAATAGTACATTACTGCCGCGGTCTATAATGACTACTTTGCTGGTCGCGCTGATGATGGCCGACAGCGCAGCGTAGCGCAGCTCCAGGCCGACACAGCGCGGTCAGCGTGCAGCACTTGATGGACGAGCTGAGATAAAGGCCGAGGCCGTAGGTCGAGGCCTTTACAGCGAGGACAGCAAGGGCTGCAATGATGGCCAAACTGGAAGGCCTAGAGCGTAGCTAGGCTAGCTCGAGGCAATCATAGCGTGGCCAGCGAAGCAGTCATAGTGGGCCAAGGCTTGTATAGTGCTTTACTCAAAAATGCAAGTACCTAATCTAAATAAAACCAGCAAGTAAAGATTTAGATTTCCTACTGATTTTCCACTGCACAAATTTTTCATATACAAGCTTATATTTTTCCTTTGAGTTTCGCGGTATTAAATTTTCAACCACTTATTTAGCTTCATCTTTAATGTCTGGCGGTGTTAAACACATTGAATCGGAAGAATTTTCGCTTTGAGAGGTCATTTTTAGCAAAAAAGTCACTAAATAAAAATAAAATTTTCGCTGAACCGCGCTTTTGTTACTTCTTTGTTTTTTTTTTTTTTTAACAATGGTATTTGGAACTATACAGCCAAATATGTAATAAAATCTTTTTGTACCTATCTCTACAAATACAAACAGCTATGTTTTCAATAAAATCTTTTGCATTTGATTTTTTTAAACGTTGAAACGTCAAAATAGCGGCGGCAATGTTTTGCCGGCCTGTTAGAGCGACCAGCAAAACTTTGCCGGCCGCTCCTTGAAACAGAACGGCAAGATCGACTTTGCTCAAACAAGGTTGTCAAAATAATGACCACATTACATGCATTTTTGAGTAAAGTGCGATTATTATAACGAACTAACATCGTTCATCGTTTGTTTTTTAGTGGTATGAAGCAATGTATTAGCGATCTGTTTCAAATCGAAACTGATTGTGTTGTATTACGCAATTAGGGTACTGGCTTTAGAGAAATCATAATTGTTAACAAGACTACGAAGTTATTATTCGGTGATAACAATAATACTGATTTGGCTCATAATAATAGACCGTAATTTGCACTACCCGAAAATGGCGCTCTCACACCTAATCTTATTATACTACTAAACAATTATTACGGTATTTAAATTTAATGATAATAGTCGGACGGATGCCGTCCACTGATTGGCCAGTAAATAGGTCCATAAATATTGCATATATATTTAATAGGTAAATAATATAAAGTCGGGTTTGCACGCAATGTTGACATGTTAATTCTTGGTCATTTAAATATCATAAAGACAATATATATTGTCTGTCTGTCGGCTTGTGTGCTATTCTGTTTCATGTTACTTGCATTGATAATTATGTTGTTAAATATGAAACAGTTTATGCTTGGAAATATGGAATGTAAGGAATGAGAAACCCAACCCTATGTGTATTGTTTCCAAAAGTCGGTCTTGTTTGAACAAACTGATTTGTAGTCTAATAATACACATACCATTTAAGAGGGAGGCTCCCTAAATTGTATGTTAATTTGCATTAATATTCTGAAACAGTCACGCATACAATCAAAATGAAACTTTATTATATAATTTATTGGATCTTTTTCTTTGCCAGCACATCAAGCTACCCGAAACTGTCAAATTTTCCCAATCAACTTTGAACCTTAAATATCAGCGATAAAGTTGAAAATCTATTAAATAAATTTGACAGATTGTAGTTGCTTGATGTGCTGGCGTCTGTACAAGACAGTTACGTAATTGTAATATGCGCCGCAGCGTAGTACGCAGCTGTCAATACGGTCATGCATTACAAAATCTGGTCTGCGCTGCCTGAACCTGCGTCACCTGCATCTCAGCATACGCTTAGGCTTATGCGGGTCAAACGACAGGGCGCTTCAGAATTTGCTATAAATGAAAAGAAGAAGCGAGTATACGCGATTCAGCGTCACAGACCGATTGGAGCCGAGTATACCCGATTCAGCGTCACTGACCCGAGCGTGACGGTTCTGTTTCGTTCACTTCAGAAAGAGCGCTAAAAAAGTTTTCACTTCAAAAACCTTTTGAACATTGTCTACGAGATATTAGCGATCATAATCATATGATAGTAAAAAAAAAAACAGCGGCACTCCGGGAGTGCCGACAGAAGTGAAAAAGTTGAAAAAATCTGCACCGCGGTAATCAACGCGTTGATGTCTTTTACTCCACGGTGTCGCGAAATCAATGGTTTAGTCCCATCTCAAAAATGCCCAACGCGCCTAAAGAAGTTTTCACTTCAAAAAACAACGTATTCCTACCCAACCCTGTTTACTAGTACTATAGTAGTAATATATTACTCACCAATCCAACTTTAATATGAACTTAACATTATTCACACGTAGAATGCGCGCTACATGTCTATACATAGGGCCCATAGCTCGCTGAAACTGGTCTCGAATGTGGATCAAAGCACAATGTCAACAGCTGGTCGAACTTTAAGCTTTACATGTAGCGAACTGGCTTTATGTTTAGATAAACGAGGGAAATAGTTTGTTTTAGGTTTCTGTTTTGCATTATTATTTAATAGGTATGAGTTTTGGTTAATAAATTATGTGAGTACCTAATTCTAGAAGATACTAAAGTATGAATTAGGTATTAAATAAACTTGGCCTGAAAAAAATATTTACATTTAGTTTTTAACCTCCGACGCAAAAAGAGGGTTGTTATAAGCTTGACCGCTGTGTGTCTGTCTGTGGCACCGTAGCTCTTAAACGGGTGAACCGATTTGAATGCAGTTTTTTTATATTTGAAATCAGGCTTTCTAGCGATAGTTAGTTCTTACACATGTTTTATTAAAATCGGTTCAGCTCTTTTTAACCGACTTCTAAAAGGAGGAGGTTATCAATTCGGATGTTTGTATTTTTTTTTTATGTATGGTCGGGCATAACTCCGTTATTTATAAATGGATTTGCAAAATTCTTTTTTTGTTTGAAAGGGTATGCTCTCGAAGTGGTCCCATTGTCATCTAGTCAGGATCTGATGATGGGATCCTGGAGAAATCGAGGGAACTCTTCAACTCTTTCTTATAGGCACAACTATAGCTAGAATAGCCTATTTGGGTATTTTTTATAGTAACTTGTGCAGTTGCTCTCGGAAAGCACTCTTTGGTGAAGTGGAACTGATAATGAAGACCATAGATGGCCATCGGAACTATTCAATAATAAGTATTTAACGGGTTGCGATTCGATTACTTTAATATATGTCAAGCAATTTATGCTCGTCACAATGCATATGGATAAATGAAGCTGATGGCGAAGTCCCAAGAGAACTTCTTAACGATTAACGTCCCTGCATCGGGAAAAGCAATATTTTGTAAAAGGTGATGAGCAGTTTGCATTAGGCTAATGTAACATAGATAAATTACAAATTGAACCACTAAAAAGCGAGAAATAAAATCTTTTTTTACAAAAAAAAAACAACCGACTTCCAAAAAACCACTACAAAGTGAAAAATAACTTAAATTTCGGAAGTCGGTGGCAAATAACAAAATACAAAACCAAAGACACCGACTTCCGAAATTTAAGTTATTTTACACTTTGTAGTGGTTTTTTGGAAGTCGGTTGTTTTTTTTTTTTGTAAAAAAGATTTTTCTAGTTGATGAATGGATGTGAGTATCTTCCACAGGTCTGATCGATTTGAAATTTGGTATTCTGTTATTTCAATGATATTAGAAGAACTTAGTAACCTTGAACTGATGCTGCAGCATTACCTGGAATTTGCAGGATACCCAACTCCCTTACCAACTTACAGCACAGGTTTCGTGTTCGGGGCTCATTGGAATGATCTCAATGAATAGGTTATAGATAGATGGTGAATAGAGTCTGGTGATGGAGTAGGAAAGAGAAATGAGGAAATGTTTGTGTCGGGTCTGGTTCATAATATCGACAGTCACTACGACGGTCGCTGTATCGAAAACGTTTCATCGACGGGTTACAATAAATTACCAAGTGGTTGGAAAGACTTGACAACAGTGCTGTTTAAGAGTAGACTACGTAATTTTTTAAAGGATAAGGCGTACTACAGTGTGACTGAGTTTTTATCAGAGAAATTCTTTTGCTGAAATGTTGCTCCCTTATGGTAATATTCTAATAATTATTTCATATTGACATTTTTATTATTTTTATTTAATTTTTTATTTTAGAAGAGAATGTGACTAAATACCTATCTGTTTATGTGTCATCTCTTAATTTATTGACTTTTTATTATTATTGGCATGAAATTGTGACATGTACCTTGACTTTTTATTTTATTTTCATTTTGTTAATGTTACATTTGATTACCTATCTATTTACCTAAACAATTTTGTATGCCTTCTGGCGGGACGTAGTACGGACCGATATTTATTTGTAACAGCTGTATAATCTTTTACCCTATGTTCACAAAATTAATAAATGAATTTGAATTTGAATGAATCGATAGTAGGTAGGTACCCCAAATCGATGGTACGCTATATCGACAGTTCACCAAATCGATAGTACGCTATCGTATTCGATATTATGAACTAGACCCGTTTGTGTCGGGGGTGTTTTAAATTTTAACAGTTAAAATTGGACTTGTTGAGTTAGTTCTGTAGAGGTAACGTGTATTTTTTTTATACCTTCTTGAACTTCAAAGTGCTTATCATTTATTGGGGTCCTTTTCTGCGTTTGAACCCTATTTCAAATCGAATTATGAACTGTTTGCATTGGAAACATGCAAACAAACAATTATTCAACAATTAATGTCTTATCAAACCCCGCCTTAAAACAACCCAAGCCCTTATCTCAAACCTTAACCAACCGTGAAAATACTAATTAAAACGCTACAAATAACACCAACAAATCGGCCATTTTCTCCAAACAATTTATTTCCCAATTTACGCACAAACTCAGATACAATTTTAAGTTGTAAACGACAACCGTATAACAACATAATAGGCTTTAACTTAATTAATTCATACTAGGTATTGCCACCACAAATTAAAATTTAATATACATTATAATGATTTATATTCAGTAATGACATTGCGAATATTTATAATAATATGGTTTGTAATTGGTGTGGGCAATCACCACGCCTACCAAGCCTTGTACGGGCTAGCCTAAACACTGGGCGCGGTGTGGACGATGATAAAATTAATCTGCTGGTAATAAAATTGATGGCAACACCAAATCATTAATGTCAAATGACGAGGTTTTTTCTATCGTTTGTTACTAGCCAAAATTCACACCTATACTCCGTTTGAAATAAGATTAGACGTTTAACTAAACCTTTTTTACAGTCCGTTCAACCGATTTTGACTTCTATTGCGTTGGTGGCATGATAAATGACAGCTGCAGTAAACAGTTGGTTTGTAACCACTTTTTTTGCTTTTAGTGCCATCCTTATGCCTACGGTATAGAAGTCAAAATCGGTTGAACGGACTGTAAAAAAGGTTTGTTTAAATGTCTAATCTTATTTCAAACGGAGTATAAGTGTTAGTGAACATGGGGGGTGCAACAAAAATGGTGGCTTCAGTTTTTTGCTGTAATATTATTGCTTCTTATTTGCCATCGACACGGATGTATAAAGTCATAATTTATTTACCCGTGTTATAAAATTCGAGTACATAAAGGTTCTATCTTAAAAGTGTGCATGCAGCATCTTTGTCCTTCCTGCTAAATTTATTTACATCGCCAAATGCGAACTACGCATCAAGACCTGACGTCATACAAAATCCTGACGTCACAAAAATCCTGCATCGCGCAATTATAGTTTACCGCGCGAACTGCATATACAGTGTGTCTTCATAATGTGCACATATCGAAATGAGGGAATCTATGCTTAATTTTATCGAACGAAAAAATATTTTAAAAAATCTAAACATTTTGTTAAATATTTTTATAGAATTAAAAAAAAAATTACAAAACGGTGTAACTTAACGGCTACGGAATTGTACTTTTATAACCATCGATATTATGGCAAAACTTGGTAATGACTGCTGTTTTTCATAAGCGTTCTAGCTGCCTTTGAAGAAGAATACCCGTGATTATATAATGGCTTATGGTAAAGCAAGCAATAAAACAAGGATACCTAATTGTTGTAGGTTCTAAATAACATCACTTTCACTAGATACCGAAACATCCCACATAAATTCTAACTCTAAAGTCAATCTTCTGATCGATGCAACATCTCGTTTGCTAATTAGCTATCGCAATAATGATCTATGGCCAAGCTTTGATGGCTATAGTGCACCTGTAAAGTATCGTGTTTATGCCTTCAGAATTAGAAGGCAAATATTACGAAACTTTGTCAATGAAATGTCAAATGGTCCATCACCTTAACTAATGAATGCGAAAGTGAGTTTGTTTGTTACGCTAAAACGGCTGAACGGATTTAGATAAAATTTGGCACATGGGTAGACCATGACCTGGGTTAGGACATATGATACTTTTTATCCCGATATTCCCACGGTAGCGAGACTTATGCGAGTGAAACCGCTGGGCGCAGCTAGAAATAAATAAATCCGAAATTGTGTCGGTAGATTTGTTTGTTTGTTCTGCTGAACCAGTTTTAACCATATTTGACACAGACCTTAAATCCGACCCGTAAAGTGACATTGAATACTTTGAATCCCGAAAAATAATATAGCTTTCCAAGAAAAACTATAAAATTAAGAACACGTACCACACAGACGAAGCATCTTGACTAGCTTCTAGTCAGAGTATAAATCTGTCTTGTTTGTAAATTTAACTAGATGATTTGTCAACTTCATCACCACTTGAACTTAAAATATAATTATTAATAATAAATTGTAAAATATTTGTATATGCGTGCAATATGCATAATAGGTAGGTATACCGTAAAATCGATTACTTAAAATAATGTGCTCTGTCTTCAAAAGGAAACGTAACGTCTAATAGTTTGGCCTGGCAATTAATTTTACTCAATTTATGTTCACATATAAGTAAAATTCAAGCTTTAGATTTCTACTGCTAGCAGAAACACCCTTTTAAAAACAGATTAAAACTAGAGAATAATGATCATCCTGATGCAGGGAGACTGGATTCGGAAGACCAGTAAACGGATGTTATGGTGTTACCCCTATATCAGCAGTGTACTAATGATATGCTCAATTGATTGATCTTGCTTTGCAGTCAATGGAGTAGTAGTCCCTACTAATAAATCTATTAACTATATAGTTCCTATGTACCATCTACACTTAAAATACAATAGACGTGGATATACACTCGAGCGCTAAACGTAGAGACTCTCGGCGCTCGGTGTGGCAACACGCCGTGTTCGGGTCAAGTCAATCGTCATCCTGAGGATGCCTCGTTGAGAGGTGAAACACGTGTCGATTTCTTTCAGGGTTTTGTATGGCTCTTTAGAAATAGCTAAGCGGAATAGGTTACTAAATATATCCACGTCTATTGTATTTTATATTGGATTTCCGCAAGGTCACGCCTGAATCAATTAACTAACCATCTACACTTGCCAAACCGATTGTTGGTTGCCACACCTTCTTTGACGGAATCTTGACATCATTTACTGCAGCCTCTTGAAGGAAAATAGAGGTCTTTAGCCTCATTCTCTTCAAATCTTTATCCACAACAAGGAAAAGCTTACCAACTAACATTGATATTAATAAGTTTAATACGAAATTAACACAGACATTAGGCTTGCCTTTCTCTCTGACCCTCGCCGCGCCCTGCGGCTTGCATTCCGGTCACACGTCACAAGCGCCCGCGCACTATATTTGTTTTCTATAGATTACATTGTTATAATTATCTGGTGTTACGAGCACACTTGTGATTGAGGCCTCTGGCTTTGATTGGCGTCAATGTTTGTATGAGTTATGTAGATATGTTGGCGTGATAGGACCTGTATTTGGCGTTGGCCGAGCCTAAAATTGCCTTTCGTTTGTGTAACAATAAAATTGTTGTGATTTTCTTCTTAAAGTTTTATCTCATGCCACAAAGAAAGAAGTCACACAAGAATGAAGACACGTATTTTCTATGCATAAGTATAGAAATTACGTGTCTTCATTGTAGTTCATTTTTATTTACAGGCGTTGAATGAAAGCCCTGTACCTACTTTCATGTCGGTATATGCAGCAAATGTAACCACGAAGTAAATCCATAGTGCAATCTTAAGATATATTCGTTTAGAAGAGCTACAAAGACTGCAATGTTTTTTTTTAACATTTTCGCCTTTTAATCAAAAATCTTGAAATTAAATATGTCAATATTATTTCTTACTAGCTTCCGCCAGCGGCTTCGCCCTCATGATTTTTTTATAAATTATAGCCTATGTTGCTCAGATAATATAGCATTCTACTGGTGAAAGAATTTTTAAAATTAGTCCAGTAGTTTTGAGTTTATTCATTACAAACAAAAATACAAATCTTTTCTCTTTATAATGTTTACATTTTCAAGATTCATGGAAAGGGAAGGCTATGTAGCCCTTAATTGACATAGTCAATGCTGAAGTTGTAGTCTTTGGCTCATAGCGACCCCTTCCTTAATGATCCGGTCATCTAGAAGGGATTCCCCTACGCAACATTCACTGGAGGGGAAAAGGAACGCTATGCATGCAGCCCTTAATTGATACAGTCAATTCAGAAGTTGTGCTCTCTGGCTCATAGCGAGTGCTCTCTGGCTCATAGCGACCCCTTCCTTAATGATTCGGTCATCTAGAAGGGATTCCCCTACGCAACATTCACTGGAGGGGAAAAGGAACGCTATGCATGCAGCCCTTAATTGATACAGTCAATTCAGAAGTTGTGCTCTCTGGCTCATAGCGAGTGCTCTCTGGCTCATAGCGACCCCTTCCTTAATGATTCGGTCATCTAGGAGGGGTCCCCTTACGCAACATTCACTGGGAAAAGGAAAGCTATATGCATACAGCCTTTAATTGATGCAGTCAATACCGAAGTTGTGCTCTTTGGCTCATAACGACCCCTTAATTATTCGGTCATCTAGGAGGGGTCCCCCTACGCAACATTCACTGGGCTGACCTTATATAGCAAGTACCCACGCAACTAGATTCATACAATTCAAATTACCGATCATAATCTATCATTTTGCATACAATTATGTAACGCAATCAATATTTGACATAATACATAACATTTAATTGAAAAAAAACTTACATTTGATCTAATCAAAGTTTAAATTAATTAGCTTAGCGTTTAAATGATTGGCAAATGGCGATTTTCTTGTCATGTTATTAAATGTTTTTATTGAACAATCGCATAACTAGATACCCGGTTAGATATCGTATCGAATCTGATCGAACTGGCCAGCCTGAAAGCGTGATATCTAAATCAAATAAATTAACAACTACAAACAAGCTTTAAGCCGGATACATAATTTAAAAATAATAAATCAATTTTTAATCAAACTTCATTAGTGGTGTTATTTGTATTTTGTTATAGCGTATCTACTTCACGCGATATTATTTCGAAATTAACCTTTTAAGGACTGCTGTCGCCCGGAGGGGTCGGTTTCGCGCGCAACCGTTTAGGACCGGCGACGCCTCCGGGCGACAGCGCGCGTTGCCAATAGGCTACACAATTAAAATATTATTTTTGCGTAAAGTCCGGAACTTAGTCGATTGCTAATATTTTTCCTACACTGCCAAGAATATTTGTAAGCCATAGACGATAAAAGTTACTAAAAACTTCGTGCCCAACACTATAAAAAAAAAATACGAAGGCGCCCTTTTTTACATTGATATTCTGTGGTTTATTGTCGTGACTTAGTGTTGTTGTTTTATTTATTGTGAGTTATTGTGATGGATTTTTCGTTTGAAACTTAGGTAAGTACATGAATAATGAAACAATAGTGGCTTGTGCAAGTTTTTGGCTAATCGTTTGCGTAAAACAATATAGTAAAAATGATTTCCGAGCCAATCAATTTTCAGGTTATTTCGCCTTACACATTTGCCATATAAATATATTATTGTTGACTGTTTTCCGATGAATTTGTGTCTATAAATGGTAATTATCTATGCAAAAACTAATTATAATTAATTATTTCATGCATTCAAAGCGTATTCATTTATTTTTATCCATTTTTCAAAGATTTTTCGAAGCATTTTGATGTGTAGGTAAAACGGGTCAAATTATCATGCCGAATTTTTATGAAATAATACTAGATTTGTTTTGTAACCATTAATGAATTAATCAAAAGGGTTATAAATAAGGAATGTGTGTACAGAAATTGATAAAACACTTCATTCTTGTTTACTTTCAAATAAGATTCTAACTAGACTAGATAAATTTCCGGATAAAATGACCCGTCAAGGTCATCTTGGTATTTTACCAATTATCGTATCATATTTTTACGATTCATGGATAACAATTAGTCGAAGAAGGTATAGGTAATATTCTAGAAAGATTTAATACATGATATAATGCTCATTATAACTCGTATGATCTTTTCCAATATCACGAATTGGACTACGCGATTCAAAATGACAGCACCGCGCACTATGAAGTTTGAGTTAGAATATTATGGAAATATTGTATGTAAGACTAATAAGAAAAAAATCTAATTGGATTACTTGTGTATTCATGATATTATTACCAAAATTTTGCGTAAATCAATTCATTACTTTTGCCAGAAACTAACATAATACATTAACAAGTCGGCTTACGGCCAGTTCTCTATTTTCAATAGGATGTTTACAATAATAACTAAACGTATGAGTGTTATGGATATTATCATAAGTGGCCCCCGTTGTTCAAACACTCGAATCTGTTTACAGATTGTAAAATGACGCAATAGAAACGAAGCTACAGCAGTTTTTGTGTGAGAGGTCAACCCGTGTCAGATTACATCGCGATAAGCCGCACGTGTTTGTCCTTGACGGATGGTCGCACGCTTTTTTTGCAGTACTTAAAAGGTTAAGGTGCTTACAACTATCCGTTGCTGCATTCATACTCTACAAATATAAAGGCAGTTGTACAAAAACCGCAATTGAATTCGCGATATGAATTTTCATGATTCGATTTCGAACGCACAGCCACGCTTGGGTCACGTTGAAATGATTTAGTTTCAATATTCTCAAACGTCGGTGTAAACGCGGCTGTCGACCACCGCTTAATTTATACCGATTGGCCCTTGTTCATTATTACTGCTTATGTAATAAACCCAGTGATTTTGCAAGGGAATTTATTTTAATGCTAAGTTATGCGTAAGCGTTAATATATGGGTATTTTTCTCGTTAAAACATTACTACCTTTGTTTATTTATACTGGGGCAAAGTTAATTAAACTCCGTAGACGTGATTGGTGTTGATATCTAAACATATTAAAACAAAAATAAATAAATTTGATGATTTTTAAGCTATTGCATAGCTTTTATCGCGGGCTTTGAGCGCGGCGACCGAATCAAGAAATTCCGTAACGAAAATAAAACCTAACACCCCCACTCCGCCTACCATGTAATAACGGTTCCCATGACAACGTGATGTGGTCATGGGAAACGTGATGTTGTCATGGGAAACGTGATGTTGTCATGGGAACGTAATTTTTGTTTTATGTCATCACGTCATCATCCCAAGTGTAGCGTTGACAAATAGGAAGTATGGAGGTTACAAATGCTATGCAATAGCTTTACCGCGGCAGTCCCCGAGTGCCACACGTTTTTTTTTTTCGTGGACTCGTCGGCCGCAGTTCGTATATAGCCAATTGAAATATCATTAAAAAAAATCAGTTTTTTTTTTGTTGTAAACTTCATAGACATGATTGGTATCGATATCTAAACACAATTAAAAAAAACAGATTTCCTCAAATCAAATTATATATATTTCACATAAACCTACAAGGGCACTTATGAAACATCAGAAGCTAGGTGCACGGTTGCAATTGGTCGTTTCCTATGGAGAAGAGCCGGCAAGAAACTCCACGGTTACTCTTTTAAAATTAATTGGCTTTAACAATATTTTCAAATAACAGTTTTAAAGGGTATGGGAGGACAGTGTAGGCCTTTCAACAAGTACCAGGTTCTTAACAAAATAGAAAATGGTCAACAAATCTACAGTCCACTAAGCCTACAATGTTCTCACATTCACAAAATAGGAAACAATCTAAGTATATAAAGGATAAATAAATTAATAAAAATAAAAACCTATTTTAAACGAAATGATATGATTGCCATTACAACTGTAACAAATCTGAATAATTATCATGTCCACAAAAGCCACTAATAACCACTCTAACTAAACCCATACTTCTAGTAACAACTACCAGCAATCATTGACCCCCCAAAAAAAACGTGTGCGGTCGGGGGACCCTCGTCAGGAACGAAGTTCTTTCTTACGTATGATTTAAAACAAAATGTTTGCAGCCGCCATCTTGGATTTACATTTTGACCTCACTATCGGCTTTAGCACCCTCGAAAACTATGAAAACGACACCCCTGACGAAAATTTTTAAAACTTTCGCAGCCGTCATCTTGGATTTGCATTTTGACCTCAATATCGGCTTAGCACCCTCGAAAACTATGAAAACGTCACCCCTGACGAAAAATTTGAAAACATTCGCAGCCGCCATCTTGGATTTACATTTCGACCCCACTATCGGCTTTTGCACCCTGAAAACCATGAAAACAATACACATGATGATAAAATGTTATTTTTTTTTTTTACCTAATTCGCACTTTATCCGCGGCATATAGTGTACTCGGGCCGATGTACGCAATTTTATTCCACGACACTGTAATCACTTTACTCTTTTCTTTTGTTTTATTTCTGCTGGCGTTCTCTCTCTCTCTTTCTTTCTCTTTGAATTTGAAGAAGACAGCTGCAAGTATTAACACTTTTTAGCATGACGATTTCTGAAAGTTTACGAGCCGCGTTAAAGAACTTCGTTCCAAAAACATTATGATATCTTCGATTTTTATCGTGTTGTGATATTGGTCTGCTAAATTTTGCTAGCTAATTTAATTTGACCCTGTATTTGTTCGACAGATTGACTGACCGAGTGACTAGCAAGGATACGTCATGTGTCTCGTTAGCTAAATTGCAAGTCAATTATGTGATAAAAACATAATGTGCTCTTACCAGGATGTGGACGACTGCGTGTATAATTAATATCAATATAATGTCTTTATTATTTACAATCATTAAATTACATCTGACTGCTTAATTGTAGGTATTGTTTAACAAATCATGTCAGTATCTGAGTACCTAATGCCCGTTTTCACTAACATTAGGTGACATCTAAATGGATTCTTAAATAAACGCGCGCTGTTCGATTTTCAACTTTTGACGCTGAGCCGAGTGTGGAAAATCCAACAGTGCGCTTTTGGGCATAAAGTAAAGAAACAAAAGAAGAGTCTTCACTAGTTCAATCGTTTACAGATAAAAAATTATAAAGCCAGCTTCGATGTTAATAATAAAAATAACTTCTTAATACAGTGTGAGTCTTTATAATGTGCACATATCGAAATGAGGGAATCTATACTTAATTTTATAGACGGAAAAAATATTAATCATATAATAATTAAATCTATTTTTTTTTTCTGTTTAGCTTATTGAGAAATTTTACGATTGTTGTAAAAATTGATGAAAAAATACAGATTTTTACTAAAAAAAACATGTTTATTTTCAATTGACGGCAGTGATTTTTCCACAATTCTCATTTTATGAAGACGCCTAATTACTTCCAATCATTACGCCTAATAACTTTGTTTCATCGCGATAGATCATTTAGTTTAAAAGATACACCGTTTTGTAAAAAAGAAAAAATAAATAAATATTTAGATTTTTTTAAATATTTTTCCGTCGATAAAATTAAGCATAGATTCCCTCATTTCGATATGTGCACATTATAAAGACTCACACTGTATAAATCCCGCAGATTAACGCATAAAACTAAAATTTTATTAAGTGCCCAGACTAATGCCTCGCATTAAAATCATTTATGAGCGCAATTAATACGCTTAGCTGGATGTTTCCTACGTTAGTACCAGCCCTTAGGCGGTGCGCCTGCGGTGTTCTATGGCAAATGGGTTAAGACACGCTACACCCATTCTTGTGTACTAAGCGTTATTTGTATGAGAACTTTGCTATATCAAGAATTCAAGAACCAATGAATTTAATCTTTCTATTTCGAAATTACAATTTACTATTTTGCGATCCTTGTGCGCTGCTTCTGATCAGACCATGCCCCACTTGCTGGAGTGTCCTAAGTGCCTGTTCACCTGCACCTCGGATGACCCAAAGAATGCCACTGATGCCGCAATCAACGTGGCCACCTACTGGGCTCATACAATATAAAAAACAGTAGTGCCGACAGAAGTGAAAACTTGAAAATAAATCGGCAAAGCGGTAATCAACGCGTTGATGTCTTTTACTCCACGGTGTTGGCAAATTCCGTCAGTGTCGCGAAATCAATGGTTTAGTCCCATCTCAAAAATGTCCACCGCGCCTTAAGAAGTTTTCACTTCAAAAATAAAAATTACAACGATGAGGAGTACTATCAACACGAAATGAAGAAGAAAGAAGATTAAGATTTTATATTAACACAGAATAGGCAAATATTTTATTGCTCCACAATTCAAGGAAAAGCTTGTTTATCTAATTCTACTTATTTACAATTTAAACTTAAATTTATTAGGTATGCAATTTGTCTAGATATGTAATTAATGAACGTAAATTACAGCTGCAGGTCATACGAATGAGTGTTTAGTGAATTATATGAATTCCAACGAAAAAGGAGCAGTGGTGGCCCAGTGGGAACAGCCCCGACTTACGAGTTGTAGGTCGTGGGTACGAACCCAGGCAGGCCCATTACTTTGTGTAATTTATTTCATCACCGCTGCTCTCAAAACGGTGAAGGAAAACATCGTGAGGAAACCGGCATGTCCTAGAACCGAAAACTCGAAGACATGTGACATCTACCAATCCGCACTGAGCCTGCATCCCAGCAGTGGGAACATAATAGGTTGATAAAAAAACACAACTGCCACAAAACGAACTAAAAAGATACAAGTTGTATTAGTTAATCTACAGGGTTACTGGTAACTCGACGTATTCCTTGCAGGATGTCATAGTAGGATTAAAATGCAACAAATTAAGCCACCAAATGTTCTACCGAAATTCAGTAGTTTTTGAATTAGTTAAGAGTTTTAGTTTTTTTATGAAAAATCCCAGATTAAATCATTTGAAACCAATTTAAAAATGATTTACGGCGCGACTGTACTGAAATTTAAGTTATTATCATAGTTGACGCCGTAGCAGACCTTTGTTAATAATTAAAAGTTCAATAATGCCTAAAACTTTGGCAAATATCACTAACCAAACCGCTCGCCGTTACCGACACCTCATTTTTGTAAACGCGATTGTGTTCTTTATTTATATTATGTTACGGATCAATGTTCTATGCAATTTTTTTTACTTTAAAGGTTTTGGAAGTTTTTTTTTTTTTTGTAAACGCTATTGTGTTCTTTATTTAGATAAGGTTACGGACCAATGTTCTATACAAGTATTTTTTAATCTTAAAGATCCCCCGACTGCAATGACAAAACCCTTGTTACTCGGGATGATGTAAGGATTCTAACGATACCCCATACGTCCAAATCTGTTCCGGCATTTAAAAGTTACGGTGGAACAAAGAAACTCATACATACATGAACCCTGAAAACATTACACTCCTTTTTGGGCAGTCGTGTAATGGCCTTAGCGGACCCCGTCAGTTGTGCTGACATCTCTTTGAGGCGCGCGTGGAACACAACACGCTGTCGACCCGGGCCTGGTGTCTCCCCCCTCTGCCAGCTAAATGGTTAGTTTTTATGCAACAACAAAAAAGGTTGCCTAGCCTTTGTATACTACTGTATCTTTACATCTTAAAGGTGCGAACACATCAATAAACATTTGCTAGATGAATGCATGCATGCCTCCGAAATATAACACTCAATTAGAAGTATCTCTCTAAGTTAGTACGTTCCGTGTCGATGTATACGCACCCGGACATTATGGCAATATAGCTCCAAGCTAAGTAATCAAACATTGTATCTATCCTGTTCGATACTGCTTTAAGTATTGTTTATCACGTGAGGCACATTAGTAGCTGAATGCCTTCACACATTCTACCGTTTACAGACAAAAATGTTATGTTCTGGCTGGATTTCAGATAAACATGTTTACATTTTCTTGGACTCTAACTTGCGAAACTTGCTTCACGCACTTTCTCGAAATACTCGTAACAACATCATATTATTGGCTCTTCATTATTTCACCATAAGTGGCTTCTAAACGGTCCCTAATACCACATTTCAAGAGTCCTACTAATTCATGTTGTATCGAGGAACTGTCAATTATCAACAATGTAGTATTATCTAACCTTCTCTTATCTTCGTATCGTAGTAAATGTCGCTAACAAAATACTGTTCGTTTGTTGAACTCCTTAATTATCAGCCGATGGGATGTATTGCATCCTTAAGGGCTTAATTACGTACGCTAAAGGTTCGCGATTGACGCAGTTTCTATGGCTATCCGCGAATGCGTGCGACTATCGATTAGACTCGGTAATTCGAGCAATAATTCCCTATTGAACTGTTACCTCGGCCAGTTAAATGAGTTTATATCTCTGCCTAGAACGTTCCCACTTGTTTGCGTTTAAGTTTCGTACTTTATAATACAGCCTGAATAAATGGGGTTTTAGAAGCTCTTTATGTTTGAGAATTGTCTGAGAATCGCAATTTATTCCGACGCTGCTCTATATTATAATATAATTATACTTGGACATTTATTCGTTTATACGTTTTAAGTGCCTATTATAAACTGAATCAAATGCAGATTAAAGCAGTCCCGCTTTACTTGACCCGTAAGTTAAACGGAAACGTTTTATAATAAACATTAATCTGACCTAAAAGCGTGGATATTGTAAATATTAAGCTAGACTAAAATTAGCGAACATAAACTGTTGTAAAACAATGTCAGTATTTAACGGTTTTAGTTCATCGAAAATGTATGCAAATTGCAAACTTGTCGAATTAGCATCGTTCTCATACGTTGTGGCATCATCCCCGTAACGGGGACGCGTGTCTAACGTCGTATAATAACACGTCCGCTCGCATCGCCGACCGTTGCGCGACTAATCAATTGGCGTGCCGCGTGATGTCTTCATCAGCCGCCTGGGGGCGTAACGCCCTGCGCTTGCGCACCTAACATAGCTTTTGAGCTTTCCGCACCAATATGGTGCTTCTATTGTAATTTCATGCGCTCGTGAAAATATTGCATAATAGAACTTAATAAATATTTCTCGAACAGAACAACAACAATTTTTTTTTTTTTTAATAATCTGGTGTTGAACTTGGAACTCTAGAAATTTTCTTTTTGATGGTCTCAAACGGTTGGAAACGGAAGTTTTGGAATGAATAGGTAAAGAGTATCTTGATCGATATATCTTTGGAGTTTTATTAAGACAATTAGATGTAAGAGAAAACAGTGTTCAGCAAAGGTTAACAACGTGTTAGAATATAAATAGGTCACTTCGGAGTGTTAGGTTAGGTCATCATAGCCTGATAAAACTCCCTAATGACAACGCGGAAAAATCTCATACCACAGCATACCAACATTGTTCTTTCCAATCAACAATAGCCCTAGGCACTTACAGTGACAAATACCAACCATTGAACCAGAACCCGAACAAAAACAAGTCTAAGTCCACCTGTGAGTGTTAGGGTTCACGCGTGGGAAACCTTCCCTAATTACCCAGGTCCAGATAACGAGCCTAATTCGCGGGCTGCGTGCGCGGCGCCCGAGTCTCACGCACGCATTGTCTTCAGTAATTGCCAACCCTGTTCAATTTGTTGCTTCTCCGCGCTGTGATTCCTTTAAGTGGGTACACTCAATTGCTAAATAAATCGCATGCGTACTTATGTGCCCTAACCGATACTATTTCTCATACATTGTTAAATGTTAATAGGATGGAATGTTGGAGTCGAACGTGGATATGGGCTAAATAAGCTGATTTATTGGCGGTGTTTGAGCCAGATTAGATATTATTTATAAGATTAACCTTTTCACTACAGTGGCTTGCGAAATTGGCAATGTGCGATGTGTAATTTAAACGAGGCATCGTTGTATTGTACTCCCTGAAATAAGCAAAGCTATTGTGCAAAAGTGATTTTGTTCGGACCGTGCCTCAGTCCTAAATTTATCATGCATTTAGCAATTGTCAAGACTGTTAGAACTTTTGTGGTTGGTCAGAGTGGTTCAGGTTTATTATCTTCTAAATAGCCCATAGGTTAATTTTTAACCGACTTCAAAAAAAAGGATGAGGTTCTCAATTCGTCGGGATATATTTTTTTTTTTTGTTCCCCGATTACTCAAAGACGACTGGACCGATTTGAAAAATTCTTTTTTGTTTGAAAGGGTATACTTTCAAGTTGATCCCATTGTTATTTGGTCACGATCTGATGATGGGATCTTGGAGAAATCGAGGGAACTCTTCAAATATTAAAGGCACATCTATAGCGATTTGGGTATTTGTGATGAGCAGTTGACATAAGGCTATTGTAACTTAGATAAATTACAAACCAACCCACTAAAAAGTGAAAAAAAAAAACTTTTTACAAAAAACACAACCGACTTCCAAACTACAAAGTGAAAAATAACTTTAATTTTGGAAGTCGGTGTCTTTGGATCAGATCAGTATTTTAGTTTTTTGACACCGACTTCCGAAATTAAAGTTATTTTTCACTTTGTAGTTTGGAAGTCGGTTGTGTTTTTTGTAAAAAAGTTTTTTTTTGATACTGTGTACTTCTGGACTATCTATTAGTGAACCCATAAATTCCACTTCTTTGTTGATAATAGTGTCCACTTTAGCGAACAGCTGTTATTTCAATGTTCCGAATCAAGTAAATCAATTAAATCTGGGTGATCGAACAAGTATAACCATTTCAAGTATCCTGTACTTATCACTTGACTTAATTCATGTAGGAGTAGATATTGAAATTTCCTCAGAAAACCAGTATTTAACTAAAACCCTATTAATAATCAATTAAAAACACATCTATTCCACATAAATCATACAGCCTCTGAAGTAAACATAGGAAATAAAGCATTCCCAAAATGGGGCACGAATAAATTTAAATATTGGAAAACTGGAACTTAAATCAAACGTACTTGGCGCGTAAACGCAGCTGCCAGTATTAATTTGAATCGAGAACATCGGTGAATAAATCGATTCGCGGGGCGAGTAAAGTGAATCGATTCAATTCGTGCGGTGAGTTTTTAATAAGGCCTCTATTAAGTTGACGAACGTGTGAATGAGTTTTATTGCCTTATCGGTTGGTAAGTGAGGCGGGAGGCATTGGCACGTCCTATAATGATTTAGTGGAGGTTTCAGACTAACGTAGGCGTGTTGTGTTGCTTAGAAAATATATGTAACGTTGTGTTTATTAATATTCATGTCGAATGACACTAGTTAGAGAATATCTTGTAGAGCGCGTTGATGTTTTTAGTATGGAAGTATTCGTGTTCTTTCCAGTTGTGGTAATTTGTTCAAAGACCGTGTCTCCTAATGGTCTATTTAATATTTATTGCTGTTAAGATTTATAGTAACTGACACATTACACATTACCTTGATTTATAAAACTGGTATATGCAATTGAAAGTAGATATTTTTTTTAATAAAAATTAATAATGAAAACTAATGGAAAATCTTAGATTTTTTACCACGCTTTTTAACAATATCGCCCCAACTAAAGATAATATGGTACTCGCTCTCATGTTATTGGGCTTAAAATTAGGATAGAATTAGGCACTTGGATTTAGTATCTCATTGTACGACAAACTTCCAATTCAAAACCATAATCGAAGCCTAACGAATTGAATTCTTAAGGTAGGTACAGAAGACGCCGAAGCCCTTAACCTATTCCTGTTTTCACACAAGCCATCGACCTACCTAACCAAAAAACAAAACGCAACTTTTCTAATTACATCACCTTACCCCGTTTAAGCGCGCACGCACATTCTCCATTCATAGCGTATAATCGTATAAGGTAGCGACATGTCGCTGCGACACGCGACACGGGCGCGCGTTGTCGCCTTGTCGCTACCGTACATTGCGTACGCGCACCTTGATATACGACCGAGTTTTAGTGTGGAGTTAAAAGTGTGTGTTTTACTGGCTAATTTAAGCTGCTTAATTTAGTCCTAAACTTTTACGAAACTAATTTTAGGAAATTAGCTTTTTAAAGAAAACTTTTTCATTAAGATTTGGAAATATGGCAAACAATGTGAAACACGAAAAACGAGTTTGACTTTTTGCGATGAGACTTCAGGGCGTCATTGTAAAAAAAATGGTAAAAGTTTTAGTATCCGTCCTGAAATCTATATAAGATTTCAGGACGGATACTAAAACTTTTACCATTTTTTTTTGGCAACAAAAAAAATAGTAAGTAAAAATCTTGAATTTGCTGGACAATTTCTGGTAATTTTCCTTCACTTTCCAGACTCAATAAACCACACCTATTTTCCCCGCAAACCTTCCCAGAACAACATTCAAACGATATTGATGAGAGCATACAGATTTCCAGAAATAAATAGCGCAGTATTTATAAGGTTAAAGCAAAGGGAGATCCGGCATACGATTGCCATTCTTGTATCACTTGTAAAATACTTTATTGCTATAGTGGGCGGGACGAGAAGTGACCGCTGAACACCTTTGGCATTTATAACCAGTATTTTAACCCATTACTTCTAATATGAAATTAGTTCCAACCAGTGGTATGCGATTTGTCGCAGATATGGTAAACAGGTGTCCTATATTTTGAACTGTATCTTAACTTTGACGCTTTGTGGACTAAGGATTAATTATTTGTTTTGTTGCCAGAGGTTAATTACATTGTGGATATTTACATACAATGAAATCAGTGACACGAAATCGCTAGCCGTGGACATTATAGACAGAGGTATAAACTAATTGTTTCATATTTATATTACCAATTCACTCGACAGCCATTGTGGTTATGACAAGATCCGTTATGAACCCTTCGCCGGATTTCTATGACGTTCGCAGATACATACTATATTTTTGCTCAGTTACTTCAATATTTAGGTATCTACAAATTTTTCTCGCTGTTTTTCTCGATGTAGTTTGGCAATGAAATCAACTTTTTCCTGAAACTGAACTTCTACGACAAAACTATTTGAACGAATACTCATCTGGAAGTACTAGGGGTGCATGAGTAGGACAGAGTTAGCGTTTGGTTCCTTTTGGTATTTATAGCAGCGCCTCCCCGTTAGCTTTATCTATATCGCGGCTGTGCGCTATGCGGCTATCGTGTGCCGAGCCATCGCAGATACATACGAACTGAATTTTGGTGCGAATTACGACATTTATAAATGCTTTTCAGATTCAGAATTTGATAGTTTTATTTGAATTTTTTATACGTAGTAGGTTATTTGTTTGTAGCGGGCAAAAACACCTGTCCCCAGCCATCCCCTAGCCAAACTCCAAAATCGGTCGATAGATCCCAATCTGGATCAGCTCCGTTGCAGACAATATCTCCAAATGGAGAATACGAAATACTTCCTTTGAAATTGAATGCGACTGCGGGGCCCCATTCAGTCCATGTTCCATATGCGTGCTTGCACTACAAGAGAGGATTTAAAAAATACCACAAGCAACACCATGCAAAGGGTCAAATGAGCGATAGACTTGTGCCTACGCCGCCGTCGTATATGCAGTAATTGACCGAAAACCTCTTAAACATGAGTCATTCTAATTGACCCCCATATCAATTTTGCCTCAATAAGTGTCATTAACAGTCTGATTGGTGGTCATTATATTCAAGTAGATGCCGCTGCACAATTACATAGAAAATTATGATTTTGGAAGTAATAATTAAGTGCACCTACGTACAGGAAAAGATAGAGCTGATGCAAGGATTCTCAAAAACATTTCGGAAAAAAATAGCTTGAAAATTATATTAATTAATTCTCTGTACAGAATCGGACAGTGTGTGTCGTACTCGCGAGCTAATGATACACTGATTAACAATATTCGGGGCAGATAGCAGTGAGTTACTCGCGGGGGGCGGGGCGAGGGACCGCCGCGATGTTAGATTGCGCCCGCGCCGATTTATGCCAGCCTCTCCGTATTAACTGATATCGCCCACTAAATATGCCATTATTATATGCGAAACAAATAATGCTCTCTCACATCTACGATCCCGATTGCGCTTTTTCTTATTTATTGCTGAGAATGGAATTTGAAGGCGGTTAAGATAATAACAATATTTTGTGTTACATCTTTCGGATGGTTGCTGCTGATTGTGTTTGCTATTAAGTCTAAGTACCACTTAAACTGACAGACGTAAACATTAACTACATTGCTAATCTGGTTGCAGAAGAAAACTGTGAAAATATGAATAACAAAGTATGGGAAACAGTTACAGTAGTAGAAAAACAGTTTAGCGAAGATGATATAGCAATCGATGATTTCAATGAACCCAAAGATGTGAAAGACTACTGTTGTAGCTCCAATATTTCCAAACAGTAAATAGCAAACTTTAAAACTAGAAATTGAAGAAAAACATTGGTAGAGAAGCGACCTATGGAATTAATACAGTCAAGATCTCTGATAGCAAATTGGAATTCTATTATAGTCTAGCATGAATTCTGTTACTTATTTCCTTATCCACCATCGTACAATTGCATAGCACTTAGTATTTCATATTGTAACTTTACTGAGTGAAGCGTTCACTGTTTTGTTTATAATTTCTCTTCAAGCTTTGCTGGAAGCTTTTTATTGTTGTTCTTATTTTTCTTGTCTTTTAAACTTCTTTCTTTATCCATCGCAACCTCTAGTTTAACGTCTTCAATATTCTTCTCCATACGAAACTACCTTTTGGAATAGGCACCTAGAATCAATTCTATTTTCTTGCTTTTGACCTTTAAAAGTGCCTTTTAATGGGTTTTTTTTTTCTTGAAATAATTCGACTGTTAATATGACACATATAGTTTCAGAAAAAGTTCGGCTTTGTAAGAGCGTCGTCACTGCCACTCATAGGTACTTGTAAGACAATCTCTATCTAAATCTCGATGTTCTATATTACCTCCTGGGTAGGTACCCAGCAGTATCTACTACCCTTCTGCCATATATAAACTAAAGACGAACTTCGCAATTTCACAAGCAGAATCACATTAATTAATAAATTTGTGTTCTTTCTTTTGTTGTTTAACTATTCTTATCTGATTCTTGGATGTTCGAAGACAAATATTATCACACATTAATCCTGAAAACGATTCGCTAATTATGTCGCATTCTCGTAGATTGGCTATCAGCCCTATCACACATGTCCCACCCTTTGTTAAAAACGGAATAAAGCCAATTTATAAATTCGTCTCCAACACGAACATCATTAATTATGTTGCTGGCTGGGTGGCTGAGAAAAACTTACTCCACTCATTTCGCTATCAATACCATCGTGTATTGTCCCTTTTGCTCCTCCAATTGTATCATCGTTTTGCTTAACTGCTTCGTGACTTATGTCATTTTCTGCTTCTTTTAGTATTGTATCTTGTGGTGTTCAAGATAGAGTTGAATTTGCGATGTTCACTTTGCAAAATTTCACTTTTTCGGAAATGAACCAATATTAGCGTCCCTTTCTATTGTTTTGTTCGCCAGCCTCCCCGGCGTTAATGGTGTTATCTGGACCCTCGAACGCAGGCACCTCTCCGTATATTTCTTTATCTTGTCCACTCTGTTGGCGGTTACCAACATTTTATTTTTTATTCATTTGCTAATTTCGAAAATGAGAAGGCGTTCGCGATCACATCTTCCAGTGATCGTAGATTTAGGCTTGCGCGCATTAATAAAATTAACGAATGTTTTTTTAAATTAATTGAACGCATCGTACCTACTTGGAATTTCATTATCCGCCATCGGATGCCTTCTCGGTATTAGTCGTTAAAAATGTAAATTGTATTTGATTATATTTTGTTTAATTCACTTATTTACATGTTCTGTCAGTATTGAGGCTGGACCAATCAAATGGTGACTCATGGATAAGATGTCGATGTACAAAACTACATGCTCTAATCACCATCATTCAGCCATAATAATACGAGCTGCAATCTATAATTTAACATACGTGTTTCATTATCATTACAGTTATTACAACTTAACCTCAAAAGTAGGAGAGACCTTAAGAGCCTTTACGGCTTTATCGTACAATATTAAGAATAAATGAATATCATATCGCAAACAAACATGACAGAACAATCCTTACCACTTCCCATGATTGTTTACATTAAATTACAACATTGGGTTTATAGGTGGTATGTTGATAATAGTACGAGTTGTCGGCGCGAGCGCAGCCTCGGGCGGGGGCGGGGCCGACGCATGCGCGGGCCACCCCGGCGACGACGCCCCATACCGCACGCGGGCAAAACACCTCGCCTATGTACAAATTGCTGGAAAAACATGTAGAATATGTAGTTGGAAAAGTATATAACTTCAGGGCTTGTAATATATGAGTATCCGTAAGAATCAGCCTCAAAAACTGTGCTAAAAGATTCTTCAATTGCAATAATGTGTTTGATGTTACAAAAATAAAGTGGAGCGAGCCTAGTTTATGTTGCAATGCTTCAAAAAGACATAAAATTTGATGATATTCTTAATATATCTTAGGCAACATATTTAGACTTGACGCTAACAATGTTGGTTTCGCTTCTTTTGTCTTCCATTACATAAAAATGTAACCACAATATTTACCATTACCCAACACAAAGCGACGCAGTATCGACGTAGCTTAATTCCAATCGGATCATTGAAAGAACAATACGGTATGCGCACGAGTGGATTGCGCCGACCTCATTACGCGTACGCGCAGGCTACACATGTGATTTCACCGCGTTATCTTTACTAATACATCAATGGCTTGTCCAGTATTGTTAGTGACGCGACGCGGGGCTATTGTGATGTGTTGCTTTACATCGTCTGGGGTAGTGATGGGATATTGTAATCGATGAAGAGAGAAACGAAACTTACATATGATCACATTTTAGTCTCAACCCAACCCAATGCAGTCATTTTAAACTCAAAATTGGCTTATCCAAATCTGCATTGGTGAATCAAGTATACATAAGACTCGCACATATCTGATGCAAATTTGTTGTCATGACGAGACCTTAATTTTGAAGAATTCGTCTATTTCAAAACCAGCCAATACAGCCGCTTCATTTCCTGAATATTTAAATTTAGATCCTTTCAATACCACACGGAACAAACTTAAAAAAGAAATTATCCACATCCTCCATCAACCGCCAGATACCCAGCGAACTCAGTAGTGCCAGTTTAGTCATACGTACACAAAAATACACACACCTTCACACACATTTACAACACCTACACTGCACAGATACACGCCCGCACATACTATAAATATTAATAATTGTGTCACTCTCTGTATTTCATATTTTTCTGTGTACTTCGTAATTAGCATAATGTTTAGAATAATAATAATGTTATACTTACTGTCACCCAAAGGGCAATGGAGAGGGCTATGCTTGGAGTTTCCCTACGTGATCGAATCAGAAATGAAGAGATCCGCAGGAGAACCAAGGTAACCGATATAGCCCGAAGAATTGCCAAACTTAAGTGGCAATGGGCAGGGCACATTGCTCGCAGAACGGATGGCCGATGGGGTCGAAAGGTTCTGGAGTGGCGACCACGTACCGGAAGACGTAGCGTTGGAAGGCCTCCCACAAGATGGACCGATGACCTTGTGAAGGCCGCAGGAATCCGCTGGATGCGGAAAGTACAGAATCGGTCGAAGTGGCGGTGCTTGGGGGAGGCCTATGTCCAGCAGTGGACGTCTTTCGGCTGAAATGATGATGATACTTACTGTCAGCTGTGAAGCTACCTTATAATCTATACTTCTATACTATCTATACTAATATTATAAAGAGGTAACATTTGTTTGTAAGTTTGTATGTTTGTAAGTTTGTAAGTTTGTATGTAGGGGGTAATCTCCGGAAGTAATGAACCAATTTTAAAAATTGTTTCACTGGTAGAAAGCTACATTATTCGTGAGTGCTATAGGCTATAAATTATAAAGATATCATGCATATTAGCCGAACTATCTCAATTTTTGTCTAGGCGGAAAAAAATAGCTCTTACAACAGAGTTATTTGCATGCGCTGCCTTAACAGTTGTATATGTCACCGTAAGATTGTGAGCACCGTTAGTTTATAATCTATCGGTATAATTTCCGTTAGATCATAATCTGTCGAAAAATTGTGAACTGGGTGAAATTAGGGTTAGGTTAGGTTAGAACTGTGACCAACCGCGTGAGTCGAGCGAGCGCAGTAAGCGCTGCCGCTACCGCGGCAGCGCTTACTGCGCTCGTTTCTCATGGATATAATATAAACTATCGAAAAATAATGCGTTAAATCGTAAATGATTTGTCGCAGTTCACAATTTTTCGACAGTTTGTAATCTAACGGAAATAATACCGATAGATTATAAACTAACGAAGTTTATAATTTTACGGTGACATATATAATTGAAAACAATGTATGGCAACCTGGTCCGCTTTAAATAGTTCTACAAAAAAGTCCGCGACACCATATTTCTATCTTTTATATTTTAGCAGATATAGTAGCTTTTATGTGTTAAAAAAAGTATTTTTAACACATAATTAATTTACCTTATCGAAAAAAATATTATTATGATCACAAGAACATCATAGAGATACGATTTGCCCAATACAGTATGTCAATTGGTTAAATAGTTTCGAAGATAATATAAAATTACTAAATCGCAAAATGCCGCCGTCCATTCACGAACCGCATTAGAACATGCTTTGTACGGACGTTTTATCCATTTACCCATAGATGGCGTTGTGCAATTACGTAATTTTTTTAATCGCGGTGTTAAGATTTTCCTCGGATTAATGACCCTCTCCAGTTATTGTTTAAAACTTTCGTCGTTTGGTAGGACAGTTGTAAGTAGTTGGTTGGATGATATGTTGTTGGTCTTTAAAATTGTTTTGGTTGCTCGGTTTCTTAAAACACAAATACTACTTCGTTCTCATTCTTCAAGTTCGAAGCTATTTCTGTTTTTGGGATATCAGATAGTTTCAGCGATTGTTTATCATGCCTAGAAGGAAATCACAACTTTCCCGTCAGACATCCCAGACAAGAGCAGCTCGAGTACGCCGTACAGAAGAGTGCTCTTGAAAATCATCAGCGCCTCTCGAGGAATAGAGAAAATATTTCGCAAGCACGCGCTGGGGAATCTAGCTCCGAGCGTTCACAGCGGCTTGCTAACCAAAGCTGGAGAACATCGCAGGTCCGTGCTCGGGAATCTAGCGCTGAACGTGCGCAGCGTCTCAGTGATTTAAGGCAGCATGTCTCTGCAACAAGGGATAGGGAGTGTAGCGCTGAGCGCTCGCAGCGGCTCGCTAGCCAAACTGTGAGAACATCGCAGGCCCGTGCTCGGGAATCTAGCGCTGAACGTGCGCAGCGTCTCAGTGATTCAAAGCAGCATGTCTCTGCAACAAGGGATAGGGAGTCTAGCGCTGAGCGCTCGCAGAGGCTCGCTAGCCAAAGCGCGAGAACATCGCAGGCCCGTGCTCGGGAATATGCAATAAAAATAAAACCCTCCTTTTGGCAGTCAGGAAATAAATCATAGCACTCAGTACTAACCGAACCACACTCATAATTTCATCACAAGTTAAAATGTTTACCGCCCAACGAAGTGGGCACGGGTCAGCTAGTAATTAAATAAATAAACAGAGGTACAAAACCCCTTCACGGAATATCGAATCGCATTGCATACAACAATTTGACTAGATAACTCCTCGCACTAGCTTACGCCAATTTTTTTGCTCATTCTCCTTTACACAATAACTGATTTGAGGTGACATAAAGACTATCGATATCCCAAACATGGTGCATCACTAAACCAGCCAGTGAATGGGAGTACTTATGGCACAAAGCCCTTGTTACGTAACGCATATTGTTGCAGTCTGCCAGGTTTAGACTTGTGTCGATACCTTCAGTTCTAGACTTGACATTTAGATCGCTTTACATCTCCATCTATAGTATTTACGACACTACAAATTACTGCTTTCAATGCTCTAGATTGAGTACAGTGTTTATAGAAGCTATTTTGTCTCTTCATCGTGCATCAATTTTGCCTTAGTCTTGTGTTTAATTTTGAGTGCCAGTTATTATTATTCTTTGCTGAAGCCACCCCCAGTATTCGATTAAATTTATTTATAAACGTTGCTTATGAATACCAGCGCTGTGACATTTATTTTTAAATGTCGCAGCATCATGCTGAGATAGGAGCGGTTTGGCCTCGTACAGGACTTTCTGCTTTTATTTTAATTTAAATTTAGCTTAGCTCTTAAACTATACGTAATCGCTGAACATACATGGGGGATGTTTTGAAAAACCTTTGAATAGAATATTCAATTTTTTTCTTTTAGAAGTCATTGCATGGGCCACCCTGTATATGCAGGAACCAAATTATAACTTGATTTGAAAAGCACAAAAACTTGTTTACGTTTTTTTAAGTTAACCAACAATCACTTAAACCTACAATAAAAAGGGAACGGTAATTAACTTTCACACTTTTAAAGCTAATCAGAAACCTCAATTGTTCACTTATAAGATTAGATTTCAAAATAATTTAGTTAATACCGCCTCAGGGCAGCAATTAGTTATAAGAAACAAAGGGGTCGTTACTAAGCAACAGTGACACTGCCAGCCTGCCTCACCAATTTATCAATTAGGTGACAACCATGTCTTGACCTAAGGGCCTAACATTATTTTACGAGACCTGATTAAAAATATCTTTATCTTAATTCTAGCTCTAAAATAGCTAGTACTTAATGTTTAGTGTAAAGGATAGATATTAGAGTTGAAATGTAACATTACCATTCAAACTCAAACTCAAAGCATTTATTTCAAATAAACCAATTACAGGTACTTTTGAATTATCAAGGGGTCGGTCAGTCAGAAAAATGAAGCTAGTTGCCCATTCCAAAGCGTAGTAGGTACCTATGGAGAAGAACGGGCAAGAAACTCCACAGACACTCTTTTAAATCAAAATATTGTTACAAAATATTGGTTACATCATTCGTGTTGAATTTATACATGTGAGAACAATGTAGAAAGACGTGCACGTAATTTAGTAACATTTAGTCCCCATGAACTTTTGACCCCATACAAACTTTGTCAATAATTCAAAACGATAATTTTGCCACCATTATTATACCTACGAGTAAAGCTGCAAGAATGAAAGCTTGATCAAAATTGGGCTGTCTATCCATGATATCTTAATTAAGGGGGATGCACTAAGGTAGCCCGCGAAATTCAAATTTTCTTTCGTTTTTTGCATTTTGTTGGTCATTGGTGCCGATTCCCTTGTTCACAAACTAAACTAAATTTATGTTCAGTGCATCTTTTTCTTTCTATTTCATTAAGAAAAGGACAGAAGATAAATTTTAGTTTAGTCCTGTCAAATTAACCAGCGCTTGACGTAAATTGATGTAATTTTAGTGGGCAAGTTTTTAATCACGTCTAAACTTGTATGGAGTAGTGACAGGCGCTGATTAATTTGACAGGACTAAACTAAAATTCATCTTCTGTCCTTTTCTTAATGAAATAGAAAGAAAAAGATGCGATGAACTTAAATTTAGTTTAGTTTGTGAACAAGGGAATCGGCACCAGTGTCAGGTTTTATGTTGATTAAAATTGATTATGAAAAGCCATATTTGTTACGGTCGCGAATCATCATGCTTTTATTGTAATCAATTTAGCTTTTAATAATTTATTTTTACTGTTACCTAAACTATGTATGACTTGTTTTAATTAATTAATTGTGTTTATCTGCGCATAATTTAGTGCATGCTGTGCTTTTCTTTAAGTAATGAGGCGCTTAGACTTAAGTTTGCAATGTACAAATTGTAAAGTAATAGTGTACTCATTGTTGAAGAGCCTAATAATAAATAAATAAATAACTAAATCATCATCATCATCAGCCTATAAATGTTCCCACTGCTGAGACACAGGCCTCCTCTCTGTGAGAGGGAGTGGGCCGTAATCCACCACGCGGGCCCAATGCGTTGGTAGATGTCACATGTCTTCGAATTTTGAGAGCAGTGGTGGCCCAGTGGTAACGGCCGCGACTTACGAGTTGTAGGTCGTAGGTTCGAACCCAGACAGGCGCTTTACTTTGTGTAAATTATTTCATCACCACTGCTCTCAAAACGGTGAAGGAAAAACATCGTGAGGAAACCGGCATGTCCTAGAACTAAATCATATTACCTACAAAATGCAAAAAACTAGAGAAAATTTTAATTTCGCGGGCTACCATAGCGCATCCCCCTTAAAGACTTCTAAAAACCTTTAATTTATTCCCAATTCTTAAATCTCAGTGGTTTTTACTAAAAAGTGATGGGAAAAACCAGAGTAGTTATGTTCCACCGCTTCGTCACATTTCACATTCAAAGTGTTTATCTTCGGTAGCTGTTATCTATACTATCAACACTTCCTTATGTTATCCGCTATCGACATAATTTATTGCTCAAATCCGCAAACAATGTTACTCCAAAATTCGCAATACCACCAAAATTGCTGCCTAAATTCTAAATAGCTAAATAATTACTAAAGCAGCGGTGTTATTAAGTAGCAGTGACAAGCCCGTCCTCAGCAATCTGTCAATTAGGCGACATTCCTGTGCCCTGACCCACAGACTGCGCAAGCGCACCGAGGATGACTCACGGCTATGTTCACTTCACCCTTTACCTTGCTCTACCGTACATAGACAGGCATACACTTGGTGTATGGCTGTTTTGTATCGTGTTTAGATTTAACTTTCTTATAACTATAATTATTTTTGTATTTATTTTTTGGGTTCCGTGACCGAAAGGTGCCAAACGAAACCCCTATTACTAAGCCTCCGCTATCCATCCGTCCATCTGTCAGCGGGGTATATCTCATGAACCGTAATAGGTAGACAGTTGAAATTTTTTACAGATTGTGTTTTTCTATTATTAATAAAATAAAAGTTACACGTAATCTGTTCGATTTATGCAACGCGTGTGACTCCGGATTTTTTATTTGTCTGTCTGTGATGTCTTTATACCTTTTTAGATGACTTTTTTGTCGTAGTTGGGTTTTAGTTTAATAACTTTTACTTCTAATTAAATTATTTTGGGGTTCTAATATATATATATTTGAAATGTGCTAATTAAGCCCTTTAATTTAAACCCAACACGGAATTTTTTTTTTTCTTCATTTTAGATCCTCTAGAGGGCGCCATATTCACATAGCCACACACATAACGGACGATCAAGACGCTTCCAACGATACCTCATTTGTAAAATTATAATGAGTAGTTTAGAATTTATGAGGGAACAGGTGAACAACCTACATACTTACATACCAGTCAAAATCATAACCCTCCTTTTTGCTTCGCCCTTAATTATTAACTTTATTAAAGTTTTTACCGTTGGGTAAAAAATTAAGGGGGTCCCCATACAAGAAACGTGTTTTTTGCTTGATCTTAATACGGTACGGAACCCTTCAAGTCCGACCTGCACTTGGCCGGTTTTTTGTTGTCTGATTTTTGCTACATTGGCCTTATGTCGTTTAACATTGACCAACTATTCTTTCAGTTGACACTTCAGCTAGCTGCTTCTATATGCTAAACCTAATTATTTTCGTTTCAAAATGGAATATTGTTCAAAAGTTGATCTTACGACTTCTGAAGGTGAATTAGAATTTCTCACAAAAGGACCATAAAAGTTCATTTAAATAAAGGGCAGCCGTTCTACGATAAATATTCGAAAGATCTAGGTTTCCCAGGTTTGCCAAGTGCAGTAAAAAGGTTAACGAGCGTAAAGTTATTTTCTAATAAATCTCAATACGATCTCTAACATTTCCCACGATAAAACTAAAATCCTGACAACCCTACCAACGAAATCTTAGAAGACATTAACTTTCAAATGCCCACTAAATACTAATAAGATAAACAGCCTTCATTTATCTACAAACAACTAATCAAATCGTCATCAGTGATTAATTAACTTTAATTGAACACTTGGAATCATGTAACTAAGATAACTCGATACTCGGCCCTCCCGATATCGAATCGAGTCGAGTCGAGTCGAAGCCACTACGTGACTCGCGATGCATTAAGATAATGTATTACATATTTCACCACCTATATGTCCTCAGCTAGGAACCTTTGCAATGACAATTTGCAGACTGCGCCACAAAAATGTTGCGAAAATATTATGTGATTTGTATCAGTTTTAGAGCGTGTGAAAGATCTTATTTTTTGACAGACGTTTACCTTTCCTTGGCTTATTTCAAATGTCTTTTTTGTCATGGCACTTGGTTTTGAGTTACTGTACGTGAAATTGTATTTATTAAAAGTACCTGTGAAAATAGAGAATGCTCATTAATAGTATGGGATAGTTCATACAATTCCCATGTACATATATATAGTACATACTAATTCCATGCTGCCATGATAGTAGGTACTTACTTATTCCATACTAACATGTCATTATACATTATCTTGTTCTAAACTATTGGGTATAGGAAACATAAGTTCGTCTCCTATCGTAAGATAGATTGGCATAGTATTGGTTGGAGATCTACTGTAAATTAAGGTAACCTATTTTATGGTAAATATTAGAATACTGATTGAGGTGTAATATTATGTGGGGAATAGGAGATGTGATGGTATGGTGTAGAACATTGAATTTGATGTTGGCAAAGTAATATAAATGACTGACAAAATATTTTGGTGTTTCATATTATTTTCCTTATCCCTGAAATATTGATAATTATATTCGGTATTAAATTAGTATTTTAGAGCAAGGGTAGCTTCTTATTACAGGTAAAGTTTATTTTCTGAAAAAATCATTGATTTATTTCTAGCGACCCACCACTGCTTCGCATGGTTTTTATAACTTGAAAATATCGAGATTTTTTTATTATAATGTAAGTTTAATAATAATTTATACCTGGAAAACCGCATTAAAATCCGTTGCGTAGTATGGAAGAACGGTCACACAGACAGACACGGAAAGTGGCTTTAATTTATATATTTATAGATATAGGTTAAAGCACATAATATATTAGTACCTGGGCGACCGAGCTTTGCTCTGGTGAAAATAGAGAACGCTCGTTTAATAGTATAGGATAGTACCTATTAGTTCCATACTGCCATGATAGTAGGTACTTACTAATTCCATGCTGCCATGATCGTTATTCTAATGTCAATAATGTCATGTCATTATTCATTTTCTGGTTCTAAACTTTGGGCGACCGAGCTCTGCTCGGGTGAAAATACGGAGAAAACGAATATTCCCAGATTGAGACCTAGCTAGATCGATTTTTACCCCCGTAAACCCCAATATTGCAACTTTTATTGAAATCGTTAAAGCCATTTTCGAGAACGTGATTACAAATAGGATAGTAATAATATATAGGATAAAAATAACAGCTTTTAATTGTCCCACTACAGGGCAAAGCCTCTTCTCATGCAAAGAAGTCACGAGCATTGATAACCAGCCTTGTTCAAGGCGATTGGCAACTTCAGACTTATATTAATACTTACTTACTTTTTTGTTATGTACTTCAAATGAATACTGTTCAAAGGATTGAAATATGTATAGCTTCAATTAAGCTCTGCAATGTAAACTATTGCCATTTTTCCATTCCACACATTGTGGCGTAGTGTGTCAAGGCTTGAAGATTATCCTCAATAATGGCTTCATTACGTACCACTAAGCGTCTCTAACAACTTTATGTTAATAGAGCGCGGGTTATACCATCCAGGCACGCGATACACATTTTAAAAATGGAACAATTTTAAATTCGCCCCCCGCAGTGAAGCGCCCGCGCCGCTCAGATTGGCAGAGTGAGTGACGTCCGCTGTCCTTATTGGTCGATAAGATTTGACAGATAAGAGTAAGCGGGCCACATAAAAGACGATGTGTCTCTTCCTGAGCATTTTGGACTTGTAAAAATTTCAAAACGGTATCGCGGTAACAAAAAGGGTACATTATCTTAGTCTCGAGCCGGTCATCTCGTATCTATCACATGGGAATGAAAACATCTGTCGACATTTTGTTATGTCTGGATCTTTTTTACGTGCGCGCGCGCATTATGAAGTGGTAAGACGTCTTGGTTTTATTTGGATTGTGTAATAGCGAGGTCGATCGCCCCTGCTCCGTTTCAAACATTGTTATAAGCCCGAACGGGTCCTGACGTGGAGCGAGGGATCCCTTTGGACATTATCGAGTCCTACCATTGTGATACAAATTAACACAATACGGAGATGTTCGATAGTGTGGCGTACGATGCGACTTCGTCATTGATATCTTAAATCAACGATACACTATTGAATATGAACCGTTAGGTCATTGGTATATTTAAAGTTACGATGTGTCTGAATATTTTTGTTTTCTTTCTAAACTCAAACTTCATTCAAAGCAAATAATAAAATCGAGTAATTATTTCTTAACTACCACACCCAGAACGCTACCATAAGATAAACCTCAAAGCCGTACAACATTATTAATGTCAGGATCTTGAAAACTAAATGAATTCCGTAATCACAAAACCGAGGGGCTTGTGGCTAAGTAATAACAGCTGCACGGGTCGATCGATCAGGTTAAGCTACGCTTGCCGCAGTTGGTCCGTGGATGGGTGACCATCTTTACATATCAAATCCCCTCCGTGCCCCGGAAAGCACGTTAAGCCGTTGGTCCCGACTGTCATTTGTAGATCTTTGACAGTCGTTACGGGTAGTTAGAAGCCCAAAAAGTCTGACAACCAGTCTTACCAAGGGGTATCGTGTTACCTATCACTAGGTTGTGGAGGTCAGATAGGCAGTCGCTCCATGTATAATACTGGTATTCAGCTGCATCCGGTTAGACTGGAAGCCGACCCCAACATAGTTGGGAAAAGGCTAGGCAGATGATGAATCACAAAACCCAAAAATGTAAATATTATTGTGATACACTTCAAAAATGTTGAGCCCCCCTAAAAACGCAGAAACACGATACGAAACAAACCTTATTGTTTAATGATTAATGTTCCAATTACAGGTGGCAGATTCTGCTCATTCTCTCCATGCATCGAGCAAGTTCAGCGAACATGCCTGGCGCTTCAAGAGTATGGCTTCCAAGAGATATCAACTATGGAAGTGCTGCAGTCTGAGATCAAAGTCAGCCGGAGGACAGTGCCCGTAAGGGATTTGTCCTTCCTCAAGCAAAAGGTAAGATTCTATTTTTAAACGTTGCTCAAAATGGCGCTGATTGGAAAAATCTGTCATCTAAATTCTGAGACGTCCTATTGGATTTCTGAATACAGAGCAAGTAGTAGATTCGGTAGACATTATTCTTGTACCAATTTATCCGAATGAAGTTCTTATTAGATACATCTAACTAAGTATGTAGCTTCAACTTGAGCTGAAAACTTTGGGTGGTCTCAGAAGGATCAAACGTCAATTTAACCTTGATTTGAATCGCCCGGGTTGAACTGGTGTTTCACCACATCCGGATAGGTTCCGGTTAGCTTATCGGAGCAGATCATTTATTCAAGTACTTATTACTGTTAACTGCCTCGTTGGTCTAGTGGTCGCAAGTGCTACTGCTGAGCGTAAGGTCCTGGGTTCGATTCCCGGGTCGGGCAAAGTGTTATTGAGTTTGTCTATCCCTCTATCCTCTATATGGGGTACTGTGTTAAATGTTACAACAAAATACCTTGTGATATATTACAGTTAACTGAAAGAAAATTTAAAACTTACATTAAAAGTACTCTTTGTAAACAAGCATATTACAAATTATAGGATTATATTCTAGATAAGAATGCTTGGAAGCATGCTGGTCTAGCTCCATAGGACAATTTAGAGTCTAGACAAAATCAAACTGGTTGCTAATTTAATTGTGTAATTAAATATTATAACATTATTATTATCTTTTTTACATTCTGTGATTACTCACACACTGACTAATTAGTATCACTTGTAATTTTTTTAGGAATATCGTATAGTTACCTACTTTTACAATGCTTGTAAATATGTGAACACCATGTATCCATTACATAATTATTATTTTTTCTGTCATTGCTTCATTTTTAATTATTTTTACCTATTGTGGTATAGTAATATTATTTCAGGTGCATAGTCTTCACATATAATTATATAATTAATGCATACAAAATATTATAAAACATTTTAAAAGAGTAACGATGGAGTTTCTTGTCCATTCTTCTCCATACGAAAACTACCTTTTGGAAGGGGCGACTAGAATCAATTCTATTTTTTGTTTTTGACGTTCAAAAGTGCCTTTTTGTGCCTAATTGAAATAAATTATTTGACTTTTGACTTTGACCGTCGCCCCCTATTACTTGGGACTTCAATATAACTGGCGAAATGTGGGTGTACCTGCTACAGGCACACCTCTGCACAACCCTTCGGAGAAACAAGGCGTGATGTTATGTTATTACTGTATTTTTTTTCTGTATGTTGAGTTTTGTGGCTATACGGATACTGTGGTACCCTTAAACTGTCATAGGTGACATATTAAAACATCACCATGCAAAAACCAACACACACGCTCCTCAACTATAATATAATCTAATTAAAACCAACCCAACTTAAAATATTCAAGCAAACAAAACATATCTCAAAGCCTATCTCCCATCAGCTCTTAATTTACCAATGGCTAGATCTGGGCCATTCGACTGACCTGGCCTGACACATTAGACGGCTGACTTACGACTCTTCAACACACGGCGAGGATCGATCAGGGCTAACGAGCAGATAATTGACAGAATCACTTGGTGGCAGTATAGCCTACTGTTCATGTACTTGGACCGGTTTAAGGCCATTCTAATAATTGTGTGGTCGAGTTGGGGACTGATTTTGAGTGTACTTTGGTGGAGTTTGCTAGTTTTTGTTTAGGTACGAAAATCAAGGAATAAAGGGCTAAACGTTTTTGTTATCCTACCTTATACTTTGCGTCTGGAAAGCAAAAACCTTTATAAATTAAGGTACAGGTATCGAGGAATTTCGATTTCTTCTACGAAGGTTACCGCTATCTGGGTAACCAAGAAGAAGAAACATGTTACCTCATTTAGGTTACCGTTTTAATTCCGGTTACAAACGCACAAGCGATGCGCGCCCTTTGACTACTGCCGACGGCTCGTGTGAGATACAGGTAATTTTTATTTCGGTAACCGGTATTAATACTTGTTGTATTCAATTTAAGGTAACCTTTAAAAATACCTGTCATCATCTGCCTAGCCTTTTCCCAACTATATTGGGGTCGGCTTCCAGTCTAACCGGATGCAGCTGAATACCAGTATTTTACATGGAGCGACTGCCTATCTGACCTCCACAACCTAGTGACTAGGTAACACGATACCCCTTGGTAAGACTGGTTTGTCAGACTTTTTGGGCTTCTAACTACCCGTAACGACTGTCAAAGATCTACAAATGACAGCCGGGACCAACGGCTTAACGTGCTTTCCGAGGCACGGAGGGGACTTGGTATGTTAAGATGGTCACCCATCCACGGACCAACCGCGGCAAGCGTAGCTTAACCTGATCGATCGACCCGTGCAGCTGTTATTACTTAGCCACAAGCCCCAACCTTAACAGCAACCTTTAAAAATACCTGTAAAAAATATAAATGTTGTAACCGAATAAATATCCGTATTGATCATACCGATTTTAGTCCCTGCTGGAAAGCCTTTTATTATTTAGAACGTAATCTGTCTTCGCACTTGAACCTTACCTCAAAAGCTCAAGGTTTTAACCCGCTTAAAAAAAAACTAAAAAAGCACTACTAAAGCATTTCAAATGGAAAGTTTTTCCTGCAGTTGACCGCAAACGCATACTTGGATTCATTATTTCCAGCTTCACAAGACTTTATTACATCATCAGGCTTTTAATTTTAGACCAATAGGAATTGCCTTTTAAAATATAACGTTCCTTAAATAGTAGCACGTCCAAAATTGAATGGGGCTGCGGATATGAATGGGGTTTACCGCGGATACACAGTCGATTCGGCGGATAATTGGACCTACGCGGATCCGCGAAACGCGTAGTGCTGAGTAAATGCGGTCATAAGTCTTAATGGTTGGGCATTGAGACTAGCGATTTATCCGAAAATGCAATGTTTTGAACGAGTCCTTTACAATATGCCTAGATTTGAAGTAATCATTTATGGATCAACTTTACCACACTCAGTAATGTGTATTACCTTCTAACACGTGTTTATAATATTTGCTGCATGTAATAACGTTCAAAAGTAAAAAAAAAAATTATTCGGGTCAATTTACACTTTCTGCTTCTGCAAATTGAAAAAAAAAAAAAAAAAAAAAAAACTCAAATCATTTATTTCAATTAAACCATTTACAGGCACTTTTGAATTGTCAAGGAATCGGTCAGTCAGAAATAGGTATGAAGCTAGTTGCCCATTCCAAAGCGTAGTAGGTACCTATGGAGAAGAACGGGCAAGAAACTCCACGGACACTCTTTTAAATAAAAAATTGTTACAAAATATTGGTTACATCATTCATGTTGAAATTATACATGTGAGAACAATGTAGAAAGATGTGCACATGAGAAGCGTCCGTAATAAAAAGATAAAAAAGAACAATTCAAAAAAAATAAAAATAAGCTCTGGCAGCTAAGAGATGACCAGTCCCGACTGACGGCGCCCGTTCACGAACATGACGCATGGATTAGCACCATTCAGCTCAACCATTTTGAAGGGAGCTAAATGATCCAACACACGCGCCACCATCAGCGAAACATTTGAGTGAGCATGACATACTCACAGCCGCCAGGGCACATTCAAGTCAATGCAAGACATATTACCCGGTAAATGATAACTCTTTAGTACATAGTGCTCACATAGTGTGCTATGCAATTATATAATACAAAAGAGATTGAGTTTATACAATGCAAAGATGCTCTTACAATCTTCAGCAGCTCCAACAGTATTTGCAAATGTTAATCAATTAGTTGTGGTTGTGGAGCAGGACCAGCATTGAATCAGTGAAATCCTCTACGGGCTATACTGTTTGGGTTGTGTTTATCGGTTTTGTGATGTTTCTAATCAACCCGTGGAAATGTGCTGTCAAGATGTTATATTTAGAGTAGTATTCAGAATTAAAGATCGTAACAGGATGTAAGATCGTAGCAGGTGGCGTTCTGTAGTTTCTGCCTACCCCCATGGGACGAAGGCGTGAGTTTATGTATGTATGTGTATTCAGAATTAAGACGCAGATATATGCCAGTGACCTTGAGTGGTTATCTTGCGTGTTTTGTACTGAGCTCATCAGCTCACGCAACGCGTCGTACGTCCAGCCAGTAATAGGACTCGTCCATCAAGGATCGCTGTCCCAAATTAGACGCATTATTAATTTATTACACATAATTTAAAAGGTATTTTAATAAAACACGTATATTTAAAGATCAGTAATTACATTAATGATCTTTAAAATGGTGAAAGTTTGAGAAAAATACGCTTGTTAAATTTTGCAGTTTTTTATTCGCGTTAGACATAACTTTACAAATTAATTTCACTATGTAATATAAACATAATCTAAAATATTCCTAAATTAAGTTAGTAAGAAAATGCTCTAATTTAACATATATTTTTTCCAAATCATTAACATTACTCGTTTAGACGTGATCTTCAGTATAAAATCATTAAAAGTCGGTTATCGTCGCCTTAATAAAACAAATGTTACAGTCGACAAGAATTTATTGAAAATACCATAATACATAATTATCCCCGAAAATGTATTAAATTCTCAAGTTCTTAAAGCCCTTAAGGGGCTCACAAACACTGCCTCAGTCTATCGATGAATCTGGCTGATTTCCGAGCCCCAGATAAATCCTCGAGTGACGTAGATTGAAGCTGCAGAAAGTTGAAGTAGATGGGGTACTAACCCGCCCATCACAGTGAATAGTGATCGTGTTTCGAATTAAATGGAAGTAACTTAGGTAAACTCATTGATTGATTGATGTAAATTGATTGCCTCTAAGAAATATATGTGAGAATATTTTACTGTTTCCTTGAATCACCTGGTTATATTGAAGTTACTGCCTTATTTACTTACGGAGTGAACAAGACCTTTGAGGCATTAAGTGGTAACCTGCATTAAAAAAAAATATCCAGTGGGCCAGGGCCAAATAAATTAGGGCTGAGTAAGTAGCAGATGACCCCACCTACCCACCATTTTCGTATGTTCAATGTTCTGCCAAACATCCTGTATATCTATCCTTATCCTTACATATTATAAAACAAAGTCCCCTGCCGCGTCTGTCTGTCTGTCTGAACGCGATAATCTCAAAAACTACCCAACGGATTTTCAAACGGTTTTCACCAATGGACGGAGTGATTCATGCGGACGGTTTTAGTGTATAATTCATTAAGGTTTTGTGTAAATTGGCTGAAATTTGACGATTATTGTTGAAGATGTCGGAAAAAATCATGCCAACTGGGAGCTTTATTGGCGTGCGCCGTTATAAAAGTAAAAGTTACATAAAATGTATGTTCTACAGTATTGTTAATCTTAAAAAGTTCAACAAAAAATTCCACGATGGCATATGTCTATCTTCTAAGGATGACCCACAGTAACCATTATTATCTTTCAGATTTTGATGAAAATTTTATTGTTATTTCCGAAGCTTTTTTGATAGGTATTATGTTAATCCTTATCCAATAAAATATGTTATTTAAATTGGGCATTTAATTTGATAAAAATATGCTGTGACATCTGTATTTTTCAGAAAATAAACTTGATAGGAGACGAACTTGTTGCCTATAAAAAAAGGCCCAAATAAAAAATCTTTCTTTCTTTCTATTGATGAAAGTATGGACCCTACACCAATTTGTAAAGCGATTGGACATATAGTCGTGTCACTTGTCAAAAGTATATGGGGCGCTCTCTTGATTTTTCATCTATCAAGTGTACTAACATTATCCGATACATTCCTATCAAATAAATTGCCCTTGTTATCATTTCATCACCTATTCAACCAAATGCAGGTCATAAAGACACCCTACAGGTCTACAACTCCTCTTTACAATGATGACTTGATCCAACAAACGCGTAGTATTTCATCCTAGGTGGCTCAAAATCAGATAGGCCGAGCTTCAGTGCGATTGTCTCTTTGTTAGTCATCATGCTTGTTGTCTCGGCGGTTGTCACCCGCCTGTTGCAGGGTATGCGAGGGGAATGTTGCCAGTAAATACTTAAAATAAGAAGGCTCACTTCAAAAGCTCTATTTACAAATCCTCTTTCAGTTGACTTGATGTCGTGATGGTCGTTATCATCATCAGTTTATAGCAGTCCATTGCTGCTACCAGCTAATTGAACAATGGTTCTGTTCGGTTCTCCAGCGAAATATTCAGCTGGAACCCAAGCATTCCCTAAAGCACCTTCTGCATTGAAATGAAATGAAATTGTTTATTCTGTAAATAGGATATCGGAATCACTTTTACACGTCATATTAATAAAAATCTAGATGAGTTCAGCGTTTCCTATCTGACTACTCTGAGAAGAAAGGCTGAAACAAACTCAGAGGTCGCAGTCTCTGATAAAGTCCAGACATAATCTTGATCAGGCCATATGATTGAGCTTTATTACCTGACGCTGTTTTGGTTCCGTCTGCTTGACCAAATTCAAGCAGGAAGAATATTTGCAACCCCGTGGAGTTTCTTGCCGGCTTTTCTCCATAGGAAGCGACCTATTGGAACCGTACACCTAGCTTCTGACGTTTCACAAGTATTCATGTGAAATAAAATGTTTTGATTTTGACTGACCAAAAGACTTGTGAAGTGACAAGGCAGGCTCATTGTCTAGAGTATCGCAATGCTGTCTTCCAGTCCTCGATGTCAACCACTACCATTTTTATGACGAACCTTCTGAGTTCTTTACGTATAAAGTTTATTCAACAACCGCACTATCGTTGATCGTAACCTGAATAGAATACGACCGTTTGGAATTGAGATACTTGTGACACTGTATGATTTGACGCTGAAATTGTAGGTTTTGCGTCTTATAAATACGAGAAATAATGTGTTATGACTGCAGTTCATTTGTTAGTGTTTAATAAATGTCTAAGAAGAGAGAAGAGTGTTTTCTTGACTATCTTTGTTTGAAATAACCAACCGTCTGCTAATATCGATTTCTATACTTGCTGTCAGACTAGGGGACAGATTTCTGACAGTTTGATCTGGTGGATCTATTGCCGTTATTACCAAACTATAACAACAACAAACAATAATTATTATTAATAATTATTTTATAAAATTATATTTCGTTTATTCATTCTGGTTCTTATTAAGTTACATTTTAAATATTTCTTAAAATAAAAGAATTAAAAAAAAAAACATCAAATTATATTAGGTAATTATTATTAATAATTATTTTAATAAAATCATAACAATATATTTTGTTTTTTTTAATAACATACTGGGTATTGTTATTAAAAAACAAAATTTCAAATACTGACTAATGCTCAATTCCTGAGGTCCACGGATAATCTCTCAATGGTTATTGATTCGACAAAGTTATCAATTTCATAGAATTTCATTTTATGACGGAGTGTTCAAAATCGCAATGTGTCAAGATATCGAACCAATAGCACAATCAAATAGATAAAATCCGGTTAAGGTATCTCAGAATTCAGGAACCGGACTATAGTTATGACTATAGTCCGGTTCCTGAATTCTGAGATTGATTCTTGTATCTTATGAGATACAAGTTGAATTATGTCAAATGAAAGTATCCCAAATTAGAAACTACAAGAAAGCCAATTAGGTTTGTTTAATAAAAACTCAGTGCTAAAGAGGACTTTTAGGTATCATTTGTATATTAAAGTAAAAATTTTGATAAAGATTATTAAAACCAAACTAAGCTTTACTCCATTAGCACAAGTTTCGTAACACGTAAAGCATGAAAATTGCTGTACTAACGCTTTTAACATAAACTTTATATCAACTTTAAATAATACGTAGGAAAAATTTCTGACGTAACTATTGAGTAAAGGAATATGTCTGTTACGGCTTCTGTAATAAAGGTTATAGTGGTGTGTAGTGATGTACCTCGTATCGGCGACATATCGGGCTGCGTTCGGAAACGTCACGCGCGCCGTTTGTCGCGAGCGGTCACGTTTTGCAAACGGTAGCCAAGTGCTGTCGATACGACATGTTTACTATTATCGATAATCGATAAAATGCACTACTGCCCTGCTATAATGCTTAAATTTTATTATTGCTGCTTTTAATGTGGAATAGAGTGACAGAATTATAAAACGTAATAAATATAAAACGTTTTTATGTGTCCACGCCTACTTAGTACAGAAAATGGAAATTAAATCGCTACCCTGTTATCAGATATGCAAAACATAGTGTCAAAGTGAGTCAACTAGTAGATAACAAGTTCAGTCACTTGAACACGATACTAGATAAACAGTATAATTCCTACTTTATAATGTCCACGCTAACAATTCTGTCGCATTAGTATTCAAAGAAAGCGCACATGACACTTCCAAAAAATTCTGCAAGAGATTGAAGTTTATCGATAAAATTCTTGACCTGCGGCACATGCCTAACAACAAAGGCTGAGCATCCGTGGGAAAATCAGCAGGGCTTTTTAAAATCTAGCTAAAAGCTGCCTGGGTATGCCCATAGTCATATATTAAGACTGCATTACTAGATTACTTGGCTGGATCTTATGGTGTTTTCCTATTTGGGCTAAGCTGATTTACAACCTCCGTGGTACATTGGCGGCGTAATGACGACAGTTTCACTGATGCATATCATTGATCTAAGTCCTCGTGTGTATGAATATGTATGAAACGGCTCTAGTCTTAGATTATTAAATTATTCGTAATCAGCGTTACATGCACTGAAGATCCTTACTTGTATAACGTAGATAGAGGTCAAGGTATCATTGTGGAAGGTTAAGGCGACGTTAACCGACTTTTAATAATTTCATACTGCAGATCACGTCTAAACGAGTAGTGTTAATGATTTGGAAAAAATATATGTTAAATTAGAGCATTGTCTTAATAAATTAATATAGGAATATTTTAGATTATGTTTGTATTACGTAGTGAAATTAATTTGTAAAATTATGTCTAACGCGGAAAAAAACTGAGACTCACGCAAAATCTATCAAGTGTATTTTTCTGAAACCTTTACCATTTTAAAGATAATTTAATTATTGATCTTTTAGTATACATGTTTTATTAAAATACCTTTTGTTTTATATATTATAAATTAATAAAGCGTCTAATTTGGAACAGCGCTCCTTAATGAGCAAGTCCTGTTACTGGCTGGATGTACGACGCGTTGCGTGAGCTCAGTACAGAACACGCAAGCTAGAGATTAACCAGTCAAGGTCACTGGCATATATCTGCGTCTTAACACGGAGTTTATTCTATTAATTTGAGGATTTATACTTATTGAAGCACCTTTTTTTTGGGTGGGTAATTATCAAATAACTTCTCCCGCTCTGGGCGGAGCGGGAGGGCCTGTCAGACTCTTACTGACTAAAACCCACCCGTGTTCCTTCGGTTGCCCTGTTGCCGGGGGCCACGATTTCCCTATCGGTTTTCTTCGAACCCCCGGCAGGCATTGGCCCTAGCGGGCCCCGTCAATTCTGTTCACATCTCTTTGAGGCGCGCGTAGAACACAACGCGCCGTCGACCCTTATTGAAGCACCTCAAGTTACTTTCCATTATCAGGCTCCGAGATATAAGAAACCATTAAGATATAACATCCATAACTCTATCTACTAAGATCTTGACACACCTTTTTCTCCCAATAAATGTACTATTTATAAGAACATAAATTCTCCAACAATACCCGGATAAACGCTGTCAAAATAAACTAAAAATTTCATAAATCACCTCGCAACGTTTATTTCAATGAGCTGCAATTTCTACAGCTTTTAAATCATTGCCGGCCAGACAGCTGGTCGCCGTAATACCTTCTGTTTATAAATCCCCTCAAATCTTAAGCAAGATAACTGATAAACTCGAAAGTAGCCAATCTCGCACAATTGAGTGGTTGGACGTTGATAAATTGCCAAACTGGATCTTGTTAGTCGTTGCGGTATTTAGTATTCATAAATTTTCGTAAACGCATGCCGCTAATATATTTTCTATTCTGCGAGTAACACACGTGCGGTTAACTGGGCTTATTTTGCTTAAATGTCAAGTGATTCAGGCTTTGTAGCCTTCGGTTTGATTTAGTTTAGACTTTGTTCTCGGTTTGCGATGTTAGTTTTGATTTTCAATGCTTAATCCTGTTCAAATGATAAATGACATTTTGTTCTGTAATTTGGTTGTAAAAAACACTTTTATAACTAGATAAGGCCACAGTCTCTTTTGAAGTTTAGACATTATCTTGGCCAGATCTTGTGAGTGTTTCAGAATAGATTTTTGAGGAAAGAATCACACAGATTTGAATGGACCTGTCCAGTCAGTGCACCCATGTTTCAGTAATTGTGTATAGCAACAAGTCTTCTCCTTCTTTTCGTGTGATTAGTGACTAAGCCTTTTTTTTTTTTGGGTTGGGAAGTTATCAAATAACTTCTCCCGCTCTGGGTGGAGCGGGAGGGCGTGTCAGACTCTTACTGACTAAAACCCACCCGTGTTCCTTCAGTTGCCATGTTGCCGGGGGGCCACGATTTCCCTATCGGCCCATATTCACAGCCCCGGCAGGCATTGGCCCTAGCGGACCCCGTCAATTCTGCTGACATCTCTTTGAGGCGCGCGTGGAACACAACGCGACGTCGACCCGGGCCTGGTCCTTATCGGACGGCGAGCTACCCATTGCTCACCGTCCGCAAGCCCGCGCCTACGGTGGCCGGAAATCTGCCTGTGATTCCCGACGCCCAGGGCGTCTCCTCCTGCGGCGGTTAGGGGCACGAGGGCGCGAAATTTGCCTCTCCCTCACGCGCTCCGTCTCCTCCTTCGCGAGCATTACTGCTTCGCAGAAGGAGGTGACGGCCTCCCATTTCCTCTCGCTCCGTAGCATGGCCCGGATCAGGGCCGGACGCGAGAGATCACCGCCGCCGTTCGCCTCCACGAGGACACGGCGATGCCCTGCCCAAGCCGGGCAGACATCCACCGTATGCTCCACCGTGTCCTCCGGGTGATCCACACAGTGATGACACCCGGGCGTTAGTGACTAACCTGGTGTTAGAGTTTTAAAGCCGCCCATGGCCCTCCGACTGGGGTACACATGCCATCGAGAAATATCTCTCAGACTTGCTGCTTGTTGTATAGCAACAACTGTAATAATTTTCTTGTTTGGCTCGTAGTCAATTACTTATTTGATCTTCTTTTGTTTATAATTGTTGAACTCATGTAATGTTACCAACATTGTTCACTTTCAATTTCTATAACGATGGTGTTTCTTCTTTCAAAGTTCAAAGTGCGTTGACACGATTCAAGATCGCGTGTGGTACATTCAAAATCATCAATTTAATAAGTGTGCTTATTATTATTATAGCCTGTCTTTTGCAGAACTCTAAAATAAGCTAAATCCATGCATTACTTACTTGAATAAAATTGTCGTGGTGATTCTCCGTACATGTTCGCTACTCCACAGAAATCTCTGTTTAATATGACTATTAACTCATGATACTTCCAATGACTGCCATCCTGACAACAGACCTTGTGCTCACATATTTGCGACCCTAATAAGGCCCACCTGAGTCGTTTATGCCAAACGAGAGCGGGACCTCCGTCGCAAATCAACGACCGCCTAATAGCGCTGTCACCATTATACGACCATTATAGAACGGGAGGCTTGTTCCACTGTAGTGTATGAGGGGCGTTATGTGTGCCTAATGTGGCCCTATTCTGTGTGCGAGGCCTTAATCTGGGCTGGATTTTAAAAGGTTTTAGAAAGTGTTGTTTGGTTTGAGTGCGTCTGGTTTGTATTTATTGGCTGTTTAATAGTTTCCATTAAAGTTTCGCAATCACTGTGATGTGTTTTCGCAGTCAGGTTTACGTAACTGGTCGAAAGCTCTATTAAAAGTTCTGCCAGTAATTCAGGGTTTATTTACTTTTTAACCGACTTCAAAAAAAGGAGGAGGTTCTCCATTCGTCGGGATTTTTTTTTTATGTATGTTCCCCGATTACTCGAAGACGGCTGGACCGATTTGAAAAATTCTTTTTTTGTTTGAAAGGGTATACTTTCAAGTTGGTCCCATTGTCATTTGGTCACGATCTGATGATGGGATCTTGGAGAAATCGAGGGAAATCTTCAAATATTAAAGGCACATCTATAGCGATTTGGGTATTTTTGATGAGCAGTTGACATAAGGCTATTGTAACTTAGATAAATTACAAACCAACCCACTAAAAAGTGAAAAAAAAAACCTTTTCACAAAAAACACAACCGACTTCCAAACTACAAAGTGAAAAATAACTTTAATTTCGGAAGTCGGTGTCAAAAAACTGAAATACTGATCTGATCCAAAGACACCGACTTCCGAAATTAAAGTTATTTTTCACTTTGTAGTTTGGAAGTCGGTTGTGTTTTTTGTAAAAAAGTTTTTTACAGTGTATATTATTTTAAACAAGGCACATACTTTAAGGGAGTGAAGTACTCATGAAAATGAACCATATGTATAGTATGTCCCTCGCTGACCCTAACACGCTGTACATGGCGTTTAACAACACCTCAGCAGCCTGCAGCAATCAAATAAAATACTATTTAGATACACATACAATGTGAAATTTAATTCGTTTGCATCCTCTTAAGGTATTGTACCTACTCATCTTTATGAACAATTTTCACTATGGGACCAACCCTGAAATCGCGAAAAAAAAATTAGCTGTTCCCTACATTTTGACGAGCTATACGAACATAAATGTAGGGAACAGCTGTTTTTTTTAGGTGAAAACTTCTTCAGTCGCGTTGGGTATTTTTGAGATAGGAAAAAACAATTGAACTCGCGACACCGTTACCGACACCTCATTTTTGTAAACGCGATTGCGCTCTTTATTTATATTACGTTACGGATCAATGTTCTATGCAAGTATTTTTGCTTTAAAGGTTTTGGAAGTTTTTTTTTTTTTGTAATCGCGATTGTGCTCTTTATTTAGACAAGGTTACGGACCAATGTTCTATACAAGTATTTTTCTTCCACCAAGGCGATCTCGTTCAAGTTTTCACTTCTGTTAACCTAATCAAAAGATTACAGCGATACATTGAGTTAAAATGTGCCATGACGTCACGAGTATGTAGATTTTATACTTACTTGTGACGTAGCGACTCTCACTCCCCAACTTTAATGCGTTTTATCTAAATATTTTTATATTAATATGATAAAGCAAAAAATACATGTTTTTTTGCGATTTCAGGGTTGGTCCTATAGTGAAAGTTGTTCATAATGATCAGTACAATAACCCCTTAAGAGGATGCAAACGAATAAAATTTCGCCCTGTATAGAACTAATTAAAATTACTTACATCTTCATTGTAAGATCAAATCACAAAAAAAACCATGTACATTTAAATCGAATACTTCACAACATTCCCTAATTGTTGATCGAAGCTAATTACAATCTGAGCAAGCGTCTGTCCTAATTTAGATAAAGCATTATTTACCGATATGATTTATTTGTCCGTGCAGCTGTGGACTCACAAAGGCTCGCTTTCATTCCCACATTACTTACAGATATGACTGATCACAGTTTCGTCTTCTTATCTTCTGTCTTACTATTGTGTTTTTCTTGTCTTAATAATATTCAAATGTTGGAGCATTTCAATCTTGATTGAATAATTGGTGTGGACAACCTAATGTCTTGATCTTGGTAATAATTTGAAATCTATTTAAATTATATGCAAATTAGGTGATACCTGAATTTAACATTGTCTGACTAATTCTAAGACTAACTTGTTTATTTGTCCGAATATCTAAGTAAACATATTTTATTTTACGCCTACGCGGAAACCTAGCTTTAATTTTCATTAAAGAATGCTTCGACCAAATACTCTTGGGCATAAACGCCATGATTTCAATACTCAATATATTTATTGTTTGCTTGCTACATGTGAAATTGTGTGGTAGTTTATACAAAAATATATTCATTGTCGGGCACAGCAAAAATAAAAGAGAGGATAAGGGCTTTTATTTGACTACTTAGTTATTTATTAGAAACGTGTAGCTCTATTCATGACAACGATTTTTTTATTAATGTGCAATACCTACAAAATTATTATTGATTAAACAAGTTAACATAAAATGAGCCAAAATAGCAACAGATTTCAATAATCCCAGTTGTCGCTGTGTAGAGAAAAACAATTAATCTTAAGCCAAGCAAGGAGATATTACATAAAGGAAAAAATAGACACAGCAAAAGTTAAAACTCCGTATATAATAACTAGTGTCCGACCGAAAATGGATTTGCTTCGGCTTTAGTCTTATTTTCGGCCGTCAACGAAAATGTTTTAGACATTAAAAAATATTAATATTTTCGCTGTAAACTGAAATATTGTTTGTTTTTTTTACACCTAGGGAGAGAAAGAGCAATAGGCTTTATAAGAAATAAAACACGATAATTCCATTATAGAATACACAATTTCGTGTATTTCTTGTTAAGCCTGTGCTAAGTTTTACGAAGTAGGCCGAATGACGCGCGACAATTCACGAACATTGATTTTCGACTTGGCCGAAGCTTCGGCTGGTTTGTAGCCGAAAATGGCCGAAAACGAAAACGAAGCTTCGGTCGATCACTAATAATAACATCTGTTATCTCTTAATTCATGTTGTAAGGACCCTTCAGAATTTGAACAGCTCAAATAGTCAATAGAGCTCAAGATGGGTGTTGAGATAAAGACCCGAACTGACGGTATCTTGGACTGTCAAGTCAAGAGTACGTAGGTATGTACCGCACAATCGAATAGCATCATGTTGTCATTCTTGTGGTGAATAGAAAAATATTCAAGTTGAATTATAGGCTTGATTGTGATATTACCTTGAGATGGTGTTTATATTAGAAGAGTAAGAAGTTGTGTTTAGAAATAGCCATTTATTCTACCGACAAAACATACTTATTTATTGAAAATTAACGTATTCCAAAATTATTTGAATTTCATCATTCAGAATCTCTCTCACACGGAAACTGTTAACAGCAATCGAATTGAGCTCTCTCTCCTTAGTTCCGAACTGCAAAAGTACCACCCAAAAGCGATACTAATATACCTTAATTACTGCAATCATCTACATAAATAGCCACATCAAATTCAATCATTTCACACAAATCCCACTCAATACCCACTTAAATAAATAATACTACATTAAACAACGTTCCTAACAATTAATCCGTAGAACCATTAAGCACAACTATAAATCGCTTTTAATTTCACGGTCCAATCTAAACCGGAGCTCGGCGCGTGCGCAGCGATACGATCTAATCGCGCGATCGAGACGCGACTCATTGTCGCTGTCGCGCGACCGGAGCGCGTGTCCAAACATTGTCCCCTGTGGCACACCGCGATTGCAACTTGATTTCGTGAATGCTAATAGAAATTGGTTTGATGAGTGAGAATTTGATTATAATTGTGTGATGTTGATTGATTGAGAGATCAAGAGATTGTTGTGTTGATGTAATCGGGGTTTTCTGCATTTAAATACAATATTAAACTTGAAGCAGGATATACAAAGCAACATTATACTGGCAGTGATGAATTTGAACCGTTTGGCTGCTAACTCCACAACCTATGCAAAGTTGACCTACATAGATCGAAAATTCGCTAAACTATTCCAATATTTTTTGGCAAATCCTTTACCTCCTATTTTGGGTAGATAGCGATTGAAGAGTTGAGACATATAACCAAAAATTCGATGAGATTAGAAGTGCAATTCATACATCAGCTGATAATGATGTTGTATATTTTTCGCGAAATTAAACCCATACTGACATACCTAATGTTCCAAGAATGACAGACGTAGATGATCAAATAAGATAAATAAATCGGAAATCACCATCATTCCTATTCTCATCTTGAGTCGTCGTCGGCGTCCTAATGATTTTAAAAAGGAATACCCACGATGAATATATGACTCAACCGAAAAAATAAATTAAAAGCTATTTCATTAGAGAGAATTAAATCATTACGGATCTACGTTTAAACTACTAGTAATCATGAAAATCGCGCCCGCATTCAATGTTAAGATATTTATCTCGACTAAATGAAATCCAATTAATCGATGATTTACAAGTACTGGAAAATAATAAACTGCACTAGAATGCTATACATTCCGAATGATATCATGACTATTTTCATTCTGTCTGTTTACTATCTAATGTCCCGGGTCTGGGGTCAATAAGTCAATTTTATTAATTGTCTATCATACAGGCTTTTATTTCGTCATTACCAAATTCATTGCAGACTGCATTTGTAATATTTCCTAATACGTGCATGTCAACAGAACTAATCATTATGTGGTTTCATACAGCTTCATCTAACTTGAAATGCATCGACATTAACTAGCAATATATTGTACAACACTAGCTAGAGATCTACACATGCAAATCAAAGAACAAAGGAGATTTAGGGCAGTGTAACACGATCCTCTCTATATTGTTGGCGCATGTGACGCAACGTATCTGTCGCACGCGCAGCCAAGATGGCGGCGTGATCGAGGGCCGACAGCCGTGGCGAAAGGATGCGCTTGCGCCGTGAAATCGCTCGTTACGGCTCTTGTGTTAAAACTTATACACTACACTACACAACTCCAAATTATTTGATTAAAAGTCGAAATTGGACCGACTGTGTATTGACTGTGGAATGTTAATTCAGAATTTTAGAATTTCAAATCATTCAATTCACATTCCGATAGTGACGGGGTTAGAGGTGTCTCGTAAAGCAATGGACAGATTCTGTGATAAACATCTATCGTAGCTGGGTCGTGCTTGTTAGTGAGATGAAAAACTTTACTGCTCGATATAGATATTTGTAACGTAGCTAAAATTGAATTTAGATATATAGTATTCGTAATATTACTAAGTAATGTATTGCAAATTACCAAACAAGATAAGCTACAAGTGTAAACAATGTTGAAGAAGAAAATGTTAAAGCACCACCGTGCTTTTGATGTCATAGATTCAACAATCGTCTTCTATACTGGTAACCCGATTCCCAAGGACCCTTTCAGATCAGCCCTGATGATAGAGTCTGAAATATGAAACGCTCGTAAGCGTTCTTTGCCAACAACAGTTACCCAATCGAAGCCTGCACTAACTCAATCCATTCCCAGAACACAAGTAACCTTTACTAAGTCCTTATCCTGTCTGATACTATCAAAGAACAAACGGCCTATATAAGAGCATACACTGGCAAATGTTCATAGGACTACGACACAGCAGTACCGTTACGCGCGGCAATCTATAAATCCCAACTTGACAAAATAATAGGCTAGTCGATAGTTCCTCGCTATTAACGCCCAGCAAGATATATTGAATCTCCTCTTCTCAATCAGATACCTTAATAGAAGCTGCTGCCTCGTAATAGAAAGTAAACTACCTTAATGTTACTGTAACGGTCTGTTAAAATCGCTGTCACACAAATCTTAGGACACTTGTAATATAGTGTAATTGCCAGTCGGGATTGAGTTGGATTGTGTTTCGAATAGGAGATAATTACTATGAATATAACGTAGATCAGCAATCAGTTTGCTATTAGAAGTAATAGTGGTAATATCCTTTCAGTGTTTCTGATTTGGTTGTTTATGGTTCAGTAGTAAGCCAATTTGATCGATGCTTTAAAACTTTTTTAAAGGATGGGGACCTTTATGTGGGGTTTTCATTTCTTGTCTAAGGCGTATCGGGTATTTTGAGCCCATACAAGAAATCTTGAAGTTGTCTATACATTTTAATAATACACTTTTCAAATAGGTTGGTTCTACACCCAATTTTCCCATCTTGGTTTAGAAAAACGTTTTGAATATTATAGCCAGTATTGTATTTAATGTCTTTAGCAGCACATTTTCTTGAGGTATATTCAAAAGTAATTGTAACGTTCACAAAATATATTATCTTCTGTCGTAACATATTCCATTCCAGTCTGTAGTGTTGATTTTAGTACCCACATCATTATTTTACGACAAGCAAATCACCACAAATTTTATACTGGCCAAATAATTAAAAGCATCCCAATGTCTTCGAGTAATTTAAATGTTACGACTTACATATATTGCGTTAAGATTGAATGTAAAACACATGTCTATTGCACGCTCATAACTTGGACATTTACGCTCGACATAACAGTTATTATTTATTCATGAAATATTTATATCTCCATCGTTTATTTCGGTAATATATTCATTTCATCATTTACTAGCAATTGACTGCCTATCGCTCGGTAATTTATACTTCATATGCAAATAAGTGATCTTTTGGATTTATAAGCTATAAAATTCATTCAAGCTGTGTGAGACCTAAATTATAAGGCTTACTGTATAAATTAATCGGATGCAAAACTAGTATAACTACCACGTAACTAGTGCTTAACTATACGTTTCAAATCTATAAATTCGTCAATTTTCATTCGTAATGTTATACAAGCAAATAAGTATTTGTGTAGTTAGACACCTCCACTAATAGAAATTTCTGCAGATAATGTGCAACTTGAATCGATTTATTCTTCGTTCGTCCTGAAGTTTTGTCCCACAATCCTTGAATCGCAAGCAGTCTTTGCAAAAATAATGTCCTTAATTAAGTTGACTTCTTCACCAGCTCCAATTTCTAAGGTACCTTAATAATTGTTGATATATCGAAAGGGTGCTTCAATTTGCTTGCTAATATACACTTTGACAGTATTCTTTCAGGGCCTAACATACTGCCTAGTGTAGACTATCTCTCGATTTTAGTGTCCGTGGAAGTACCTGCGGAGTATTTATTAGTCGTCCATGTTATACAAACATGTGAGATGTGTTGTGCGTTGTACAAGCGTGTTTCTACGTGTGGAATGGACGTCTACATCAATGACACGCGACACGGAATCAAACGCTATACGTTCTACTAAAGTGTTGTTCATACAGCTAGTTCGAAATATTGAAATATCAAAGGATCTAGCATTCGCTGTAGCGTTGGTCCCCGCTGTCATTCGTGAATCTTTGACAGTTGTTACGGGGCGTCAGAAGCCCGAAAGTCTGACAACCAGTCTTACCAAGGGGTATTGTATTACCTAGTTACTGGGTTGTGGTGGTCAGATAGGCAGTCGATCCATGTAAATAAAATACTGGTATTCAGCTGCATCCGGTTAGACTGGAAGCCGACCCCAACATAGTTGGGAAAATGCTAGGCAGATTGATTGAAAGGCTGTATGTAGCATTAGTGTATGGTTAGCTAACATTTATTTTTATAACGTTTGTATTGTTGTACGTTTGTTGTTCGTTTGTTTGTTAATTTGTGATGTTGTTCTTCTTCCTTCTGTGAGACCTAAATTATAAGGCTTACTGTATAAATTAATCGGATGCAAAACTAGTATAACTACCACGTAACTAGTGCTTAACTATACGTTTCAAATCTATAAATTCGTCAATTTTCATTCGTAATGTTATACAAGCAAATAAGTATTTGTGTAGTTAGACACCTCCACTAATAGAAATTTCTGCAGATAATGTGCAACTTGAATCGATTTATTCTTCGTTCGTCCTGAAGTTTTGTCCCACAATCCTTGAATCGCAAGCAGTCTTTGCAAAAATAATGTCCTTAATTAAGTTGACTTCTTCACCAGCTCCAATTTCTAAGGTACCTTAATAATTGTTGATATATCGAAAGGGTGCTTCAATTTGCTTGCTAATATACACTTTGACAGTATTCTTTCAGGGCCTAACATACTGCCTAGTGTAGACTATCTCTCGATTTTAGTGTCCGTGGAAGTACCTGCGGAGTATTTATTAGTCGTCCATGTTATACAAACATGTGAGATGTGTTGTGCGTTGTAGCAGCGTGTATCTACGTGTGGAATGGACGTCTACATCAATGACACGCGACACGGAATCAAACGCTATACGTTGTACTTAAGTGTTGTTCATACAGCTAGTTCCATATTTTGAATCATCAAAGGCTGTAGCATTCGCTGTAGCGTTGGTCCTGGCTGTCATTCGTGAATCTTTGACAGTTGTTACGGGGCGTCAGAAGCCCGAAAGTCTGACAACCAGTCTTACCAAGGGGTATTGTATTACCTAGTTACTGGGTTGTGGTGGTCAGATAGGCAGTCGATCCATGTAAATAAAATACTGGTATTCAGCTGCATCCGGTTAGACTGGAAGCCGACCCCAAAATAGTTGGGAAAAGGCTAGGCAGATTGATTAAAAGGCTGTAGCATTAGATGTATGGTTAGCTAACATTTATATTTACAACGTTTGTATTGTTGTACGTTTGTTTGTTAATTTGTGTTGTTGTTCTTCTTCCTTCAATTCTGCTTATACCCAATATAGCCATGTTAATAGCGGCTTCTGTTTTTTACGCTTTAAAAGTTTATGTTAACTTATCATGAACATACAAATACACGCCAAAAGGTACGAGCTGCCTACAGAACAAACGCAATAAGCGGTTTCGAAAAAAAACTTCTACTGCTGCATAACGTAAAAGATATTATATTGTCTAAGTCTAACAAGACCGTCTTCCTGCTGTCGTTAAAAGTCGATAGCAGTACTATTCTCAAGTATAACCACAAAATAAAATACAATACCAACTACAGCAGTGACATTAACTCCTTCACTGACATTACTGAATATACCGCGGTCACAAATCTGACTGTAATTGTCAAGTCAGAGGGCAGTATAAACTTGCCTTTACGTAGTACAACGCTTGGAAATGTGAATGTCAAGGTACGCTATGTGAGACAAATCTGTGTATTTGAGTGCGGAAATCGATTCTATATGTTACAACATCTCGATATTGCATGAATTCTTAGTACGACAAATTGTTATGTCGGAGTATATATTTAGATTCAAAGTCATTTAATGTTTAGTGATGATTATTGGCTGGAAATAAGCACATTTTAAACGCTACATTAACATTTGGACAACCTAAAACACAAGTGCTTTCAGCTCTCTCAACGAATCAAGAATTTAACATTAGAAAAATATATTTGATAACTTCGTCGATGCAGCCTACGGATATAGTTTTGATTTTCTCAGGCATTTGCATTTTGATAGTACAGTGCAAATGATTTGTGTAAGTAATAGTAGCCAAAGGCCAGGAAGTATCAATGACAAGATTATGAGAAACGTTATAGCACTTCTCCTTAACTCATCTTCACTTGATTACTGAAATGCTACAAGCGAAGGTGATTACATCACGGTCGATCGCAATCACAGCATTGTACAAGAATATTTATGAGATGATCCTTAAGTTATGGTTTTGAACTATTGTTATGGTGCGTTTAGACCAGCTGATCATAGAGCATAGACCTCAAATCTATGGGTAGGACCAAAGAAAATCTTGGACTATGATTCTTGGCAGACAAGGAAATGAATATGGAAATTCTTTATATTTTTAGACATACAAACAGTTATATACTGATTAAGATGTAGGTATGTACTAGAAATACAGCATGTTCTTCCACCTTAAGCAGTGGCGTGCACACAGTTTTAAGACAGGGTAGGCAGAAAATTTTACTCACCAAAAATACTGCACGTTGGTTTTGGTTCGTCGCGTCGTCTTGTCGATTGATGATTAAACGCGTCTCTATACGATTTTTTCCAAAGGTGTGATATTTAAGGGAAGCTTCTAAGTGTTTTTCAGATTGTTCATGTTTTCTCGCGGCGGTAGGAAAATTATGAATATCAGCGTAACCGGTGTCGTTCCAGACGGTTTTATTATTTGAAAATAGTAGACAAACGAAACAAAATAACCGATTAGGTACTGTGTATGCAACCTGTCAGCCAATGATATGAATCATATTGTTTTTTATTGAATTTACGATTGACTTTACCTTTAATTTGTATTAATTGCAAATCCGGTGTACCACGACCTATCTCGATAACTTGTTTTTTTTTCACCGAAATATAGTTTTGAAAACGCATCATGTTTTATTTTCTCAATACACACACCATCTGAACAACTTTCACAGACAATATTATCCATTTTACACTAATAACAACAATCAAATTCTAATTACCTGATAGCGTATTCACAAACACAACGCACGTCAAACAATATGGCAACTATAGTAAAACGGGCAATAAAGGGTAAAAAAGGTTATACGACAAAAAATTATGGTCATCTAAATGTATAAAATTCAATGAAACAACGTTATTTCCTAAAATATTTGCATTGCATAGCTAACTTTCCTTCGGTAATGTTCGGTACGAGTCGTAATTTTTCGTCTTAGCTGTATAGAATAACTACAAATAGACACTGGCTTTTCTTGCAGTTGTGTGCGTGATTTTTGTCATTGTGTGTCAGCAAAGCCCGCGTAGCTATAGGAACGCACACACATTAAATACGACTTACCACGAGAGCACACATAAAAACATTCAGAGACGAATAGTTTGTGTCTTTACCGTGGCAGAGGCGAGGCGGCGCTAGTGCAGCGCGAATCGAGATGATGCGAAATTCGAATGATGATACCACCGGCACTCGATAGGTGGAGCTGATTTATGATTTGTTTTGTTTATTGATAAAATAATATTAGATCTATTATCAGAACTAGGGTAGGCAGTGTCTTTCTGTCTTTATGAAACGCACGCCACTGACCTTAAGAGGGCTTATACTAAAAGTTGGCAACGTCGCAAATAGCTGTCAAATATTTACCTGTTTTGATTAATTTGGCAATATTACTGTATGGAAACATGAAATGTGGCTAACTAGTGAACTAAAATATTGATTATGAAATGCAATAATTAATATCGTAACACCGAATATTTAATTTTAGATATAAAAAAAGCATTTGGAAACATTCCAAGTGCCTTTTTTACACCTAAAACGGTTACAACATCAAATTCAGTGTTATAATTGCAATTTATTATTAATATTCTAGGGAACTAGTTAGCCACATTACTTATTTCCATACATTGCCAAATTAATCAAAACAGGTAAATATTTGACAGCTATTTGCGACGTTGCCAACTTTTAGTATAAGCCCTCTTAAGTTAACCCGGAAAATGTCGAACTAGGACACCGAAAACTGGATAGAACTTGAATTCGCTCGATGCTGTTCGTTCGGTCGAAACTGTAAAAACCTTAGAAAAGTTCTATTTTTCATGTTGTGTGCCCATTGCCCGTATTATGTCGGTATAATCACCCCTTTACACTTAACTATTGTGTAAATGATTAACGTATAGTACGAATCGTGCATCATTTGACACGCTCGTATTTATTTATGCCACCGGTTAGTGAGCGGCTTGACTCAATTTACTGCTTAATCTGATTCACTAAGGATGATACGCGGTGATGTATCGCTTTGGTTACTCAATTTTATGGGTGTGAGTTGCCACAATTTCAATTGTTGCCTGCAGGTGCGCGGTTTTGAAATGCGCTGAAAACTATGAACGGAGACACAAATTGTAAAATAGTTTAAACGGTTCATTCGCTTATTTCTTTCTTTTTCGTGTGGTTAGTGACTATTGGAGTTTTTATGCCGCCCATAGGCTCTCTGACTTTGCTTCACATGCCGTCGAGAAATACCTCTCAGGCATGCCGGTTTCCTTCACCGTTTTCGAAGCAAGTGATAATTATAAAATACGCACATGAATCCGAAAAGTCAGAGGTGCGTGCTTTGGGTTCGAATTCGACGCCTTTAACTTGGGTTGGTTCATTAGCTTAAATATTATCATTAAACAAGCCCAAAGCCGCGACCTAGCATGCCAATTTAGTGCATTATTGCAACGCACTCAGGCGACCACTACATAATTGACGAACTAAATAATCACATACGCATAACAACCAATGTCGAATGGCGAAACAAAAATACATGATGGTATTCTAACCACAGAACCGCATTAACAATTTGCTTAGCGTTACCCAACTAAATAACTCAATACGGTGTGACAACGTAGCATCGTTTGACAGCGCACTTGTGGATTTCGGCTCGCTAGCTCTCATTTGCGATGTGAATTTACGAGGTAATGCCGTGGCAGGCGGGATAGAGTCGTCAGTCCCATGTAGTGCAACGCTAGGCAATAAATTAGCGCTCGGAGAGGTGTTCCCACGAACACTAAACCGTATCAAGATGGTGGTGCGCGGAACAGCGCCGCTCCAAGCCCGCTCGAAACGGGGACACGAGCGAAATGCTTTATTTTCCCCGCGATTTATTTTCTCTATGTGACATTTTGTTGCGTTTTGTTAGCTGTCACTCGCTCACACTTGCAGCGTACATTGTTTCAATTTATGCAACAGCGGTTTTAATGTTTGTTGCGGATTATTGAGTTATTTTTTTTATGCACTGTTGTTATGTTAACTCAACATATTAGTCCCATCTTGCGTCTACTGACTTATCTATCCAAAGCCTTTCTTAGTAATAAAGATTTTTAAAGCTTTTGATACTAAATCACATAACTGACTTTTCTAAAATCTGTTGCTGGAGCGTGCATTCTGAAAGTGGGCAACGTCACAAATAGATGTCAAATATTTCGCTGTTTTGATTAATTTGGCAATATTATTGTATGGAAATATGAAATATGGCTCACTAGTCAACTTAAATATTGATAATAAAATGCAATAATTAATATCGTAACACCGAGTATTTAATTTCAGATGTAAAAAATTACACCTTAAACGGTTAAGACATCAAATTCAGAATAAAGGCAATTCATTATTATTATTCTAGTAGTAGTTAGCGATATTTCTTATTTCCTAATAGTAATATTTCCAAATTAATCAAAACAGGTAAATATTTGACAGCTATTTGCAACGTTGCCAACTTTTAGAATGAACGCTCTTAATTTTTTTAAGCTCATTTTGCAATTTTAAATTAAATCCAAACTTAAACAATTAAACTGAACATTCCGCAGCCTCACACGAACACCATTCACCTTGAGCTCATTGAAATTAATTAATTGAATAAATATGATTAAGCACCACATCCGTAATTGTGATCGATCGTGTGTCCGCAGTCCTAACAATGGTATTCGTGGGTTTGACCGGATAGAAATTACACAGTCGCTATTAATATCCTTGGATCACGATATGAAAGTGGTCGGTGATTTGACGAATGACAAAGCTTTGAAGGGGCTGACACCGGTGGGCGTGTGATGTTGTATAATCGGGTGTTGAAAGATTCGGCTACCACTCTTTGGACTTAATAATGTCTTTGTTAATAATGTCCGATCGGTTTCTATTGGACGAAATCAATTCGAAGACTGAAACTTGATCAGTTGGAAATGTTTTCGAAAGTTAAATAATGGCCGGCTTGAGTGGAGATTCGCAAGAGCAAACGTGCTCGGAGGAAGGAAGTATACCAGTAAGTGCTCGTAGGGATCTTGACCATCTTCCGGGGTCTGGGATTGTTCTGAAAGCCGTGGAATACCTCTCCACTCTTCAAGCACCTCAAAACATGTTGCCCCCTTGTTGCTACGACACTTTGTGCTAGCGACCGTTTTCGGGGGCCCATTTTTGAGTGTGCAATTCACCCCCTGCCATTTTATCCGTGTACATATAGAACGTTGATCAGGCAGGGGTCATAGTCCTTCCATAGTTCCAGGTCACCAGTCAACTTAAGCCACCCAAACCCATACCCCAATAGCTTTGTTTCCATATCCTGCAATAATCCTACACCACCCGGGGGTTGTCCTTGGGTACACTTGCATAGTACATACAGGGATAATCGTCGGTTGGTACCTCATTTCTTTAAAAACGTCTAATGGGCCTCTACGAGTTGGCTTCGGCCCCTCGTACGCCTTCCCGAAAATAATAAAATAAAATATTCCCTATTAAAATTGGTAAAATATTAACATAAAATCTTAGAAATAATTTACAAAGGCATTATAATGTTAGATGCCTGTACTAGGATCCTGTATCACAGGCGGCATGAGCTCACACTTTATGGTCATTGTAGGGCAATAAAATTCTTAACAATATTTAACATTAGAAGTCTTGAAATAATGACAAAATTTAATTGCCTAATTCTTCAATACCTAGTTTACTTAAATACTATTTACCTTAAAGATAAAAATAACAAAAAAATCTTAAACACGTAATTTCTGATTTAGTTTGCGTAAAATAGTTTTACTCTCAGATGAATTTAGTCAGGATTTGTGCTATACGAAATATAGAGCTACTATTTAGGCACTATTATAAAAGTTACATCAATGCGGGATATTAAAACAAACGATAAGAAAACTAAAGAGATAGAAACTGATGAAATACCAGATCTAAACTAGCATCGAAACTGTTTGATGCTTGCTCTGATATATAGTCCCAGAAAATCAGAACAGGATACGAATTTCCACATAGTTAATGGCTAATATATCAAGTATTAGCAGAACTATATCAGTATCGACTGTCTCATTGTTCGAGCCCGAGTTAAAGTTAAGCCACTTCTCATAGGTAGCGAGTGACCCAAAACTGGCGGGACCGTCAGTTCGTGACCCGGCCTGACCCCGATCTAGTAACCGCTCCGTACCCATTGTCTCTTAGATTCGGGGATGGTGTAATTTATAAACTGTTTCTCAGATGCAGCTACAAATAATAAATTAAAAGTATATGATCCCGAGACCAACCCAGAACCTATAATGATAAACTTACCTACACAGAAACATGAGCCAAGAAATGTTTTCGACACGGATTTCAAAGACAAAGCTAAGAGGAAAAGATAGGTGAGGAAGGCTGACGTCATCATCCCATCAACCATTCTCCATGTAGGAGTAACAGTAGGGGAAGAATAGTAGATTATTATACGAGGGGCTAAAATAACCCATTCTATCGAGGTAGTTTTGCTCTAGCGATCCCGAGTAAATAGAAACCGAGTTATAATCGGTTTTATCGCCGTGTGTTACACTCTACTTTTCACTGCGATTGCCATGCGAGAAAATAAAATAACCCAATACAATATTAAATAGTTTTTTTTATTTAAAAAAATATACAATTTGTTCAATCTGAATTTTTAAGGAAACTTTTTATCCCGGTATGCGGTATTAAAAAGCTAGTTTTACATAAGAATAAAGACTTTTCCGTTTTTGTAGGTTCGTTGGTTTCATACAAAAATTACTTTTTCCCCTAGAGCAAGATATGCTATTTTTTCCCCGCTCTGAAATGAAATGAAATTTGCAAGAATTGTAGTACATTACAGTTGGTCGGGTTTTTTAACAAGTTCTAAAATAAGAAGCTAATAAAATTGGAACGTACATCATAGTTATTAAATTAAGAATAAGAATGTCAATCATTTGTCAAATTATAATAGTAAAATGTCAGTGTAAATCTTTAAAATTTAGGTACTCTTTCACAGAATAGAAAGACTGGTACGCTACAATGACGTAATTTTTAGCAAGAGAAGTGAAAAGACAATTTGATATTATCAATTGGGCTATCAAAATTCACTGCTAAAGTAAAAAATTTCCCAAGAGTCGCAGGTGGCAAGCCAAAAGGAGTGGACCTAGTAAGACCCTTTACTTTTCGTTTGGAGTTTACTTTTAGTCATCTGTCAATACTTATAATATAATCTCCTGTCGCAACCAAACCCAAGTCGCCCGGAGCAAAGAATATCTCCACAGATAGGGATTCATGGACGGCTCAGATCAAAAGTGCGTATCCTGCGTTACCGCATATACAATGGCCCACCTTCCATCTTGCGCCGCATGCCCTGTTACCTGTGCAGTTGTCGACCCTATGACTGCGTCAGTGAGTGCAGTTCCCTTAGCTGCATTTTGGACCCAACATGTTATATGAACTTTTTGCCATCGATATCCTGAGAACATCTCCTGTTAGTATGTATTGTGAATTAATTGCATTAGAGAGAACAGGGTTGTAACGGATGTCATTTAACGGATGAGGATATCGAGATAATCGGGTTTGCGGATGAGGATACGGATACGGATATTGGAAAATTCCTTATTGAGGATGCGGATGAGGGTGCGGATGTCGTACAAACATACCCCTTATTTTTTATAGTATTTATATTTGTATTATACGTTGTAGGTAATATAATCATTTGGTAGGTTACCGTAGCGTAATTCATCTATAAAAACTTCACTTCTATGAGCTAACAAAAAGAAAACAATAATACGCCACCCGGCACCCAGTAACTCAAATTGTGACATGTGACACCACAGTCGTGCCACCACTGCTACGTGCAGCCGATCGTCTGTCATAGAACAAGGACATTGTGAGTTCAGCCAATAGGAACGCGTAACTCACTTATCGGCCCGCTCATATAACTCGGCGCGAGTTTAAAAAAAAACAATATTTGTGCGAACAACGTAGGGTCACATCCCCATAGAAATTATGAGGATGCGGAAGAGGATGCGAAGCTTTTAAAATCAAAATTTGAGGATGCGGATGTTTTGCGGATATCAAAAATTATGCGGATGCTCCGCAGTTGCGGATGCGGATACGGATATCCGTTACATCCCTGAGAGAGAACCATTATCTTCAATGTTTTTAAAATATGAAATTCCAATAATAATAACTTCAATACGGTTAATTCAATCGCAAATCTTTACAGTTTTAAAATTAGTATTTCTTCATTAATGTTATTTATGTTATCGTTTTCCGTTGTTTTCGTCACACCAAAATGGCTGGCTTTTGTCCTATTTTGTATCATTGAGTGGCCCTTAAAATTTTAATGACTTCATCTAAAACAGTTTATTGAAAGTTAAATAGCAATTAATAAACTATTACAAATAACGTGGGTGTATGGAATGTTGTAATTTTACAATAAAATAAAACTTTGAGATAATATTTTTACTACCACTCACTGAGAACCGTTTATGACAAATAAAGCTATTATTATTTGTAACTGTACTATAAATGAGCTTTAAAATATTTATTTGTATTGTAAATTGGTCAATTATATCACCTACTTTCCATTTGGGTAGGTTTCTTTTGACAGATTCTTCACCAGCTTTGCTCATACTAGAATTCGCTTTGAAAAACTCTAAACACTCTGAATATTATTATCAAATATTATTAGATAGTAGTATTAGTAGAGAGTACAAGGTGATCCCTGATTGATTTCATTTTCTTTCTAAGTTCTCTTAATATGTTAGTCTCTTGCAATAGGAGCTCGATTAAACTAAGCAGCTCCATCAATTACTGCAGATACCATAATGCAGTTGTACCGGTTCTCTGATATAATTATTGCCTACTCCTCTTGATTCTGGCTGAATTGAATCACGGTGGTGAAAATAGAATTCTGTAGAAAGTAAAGTATCTACGACCGAATTCCCGTAAAGGTTGTCCGTCGTATTCCGTCTCTAGTCAAGCTTTTGTGAGATTCGTAGGAGGACATTCATTTATTATGGGAGGTGATTTTTCAAAATTTAGACCTCCCTCCCCCTCGTCCAGGGGTGAGATTTGGTGAGATGTTGTAGTACCCCATGTGAGATTAACCATATAATTTTTTGAATAACTAAAGTTATTTAATACTTTCATGTATTTTGCTTCATACCACTTTATACCTATTAGCGTTAATATTCTATGCACTATGTGCGGCGCTTGTTTCGAATCGGGGAATCCCGGGCATTGACAATATATTATTACTTAGTCTATCTGATTTTCTTTGATTATCTGTATAATAATGTTTACTCTCTAAATTAAAATGTTAACGTGATATTTTTATAGTCCCTCCCCTCCCTTCAAATGAGATTTGGTGAGATTTGGTGAGAATTGGCTGGACTGCTCCCCCCCCATTTTGAGCTCACGTCATTAATGGACGCCCCCTAAGTCCAATCAGCCAAATCATCCAAAACAAATCAGTTTAACTTGTGTCTCTGTCTCTTCTCTCAGTTAACTGTATCTCTTATAACTTGCAGTACAACTTGCTGATAGCACCATCATTCGGATAAAGCTCGTATCAGTAATTGAAATGTGTCGCTCTGTCAGTTTAGTCATGCATAAGAACATTGCACAAGTATAGAAATTACGAAATTTTATCTATGCATTTACTTGTGCAAGTCCATAGCTAATTCGTTAAGAGTGTTAACAATAATTAGCCATAAAGCCTGACGGTCACACCTGAAGATTTTTGCAAAACAAATAAATAATTTAGCAATGTATTGTGATTTTACAAGTAAGGAGTATTAATGTGTGAGATTAAAATTTCTCGAGGATAATGCGAATATATGCGGCATGTTTTGTGGTGTTAATCAATTTATGAAAATGTATTTCAGTAATATCTTATTCTTGGCTTGACACGCTGCCGCGTGTCTAGATGGTGGATAAAATTTCACGGGTTTTGTCATTATAAAATTGCACGCTATTTGACATGGCTTGTACTCTGGCGTCCATTGACAAAATAGTAATTTCCAAATGATGCAACTCCGTCTTAACGCCCTCCTAATTTTTTTTTTTGTCAACTGCATCAGCACAAATTGTACCTACTAGATTTGATCTGTAATTTAATTTATTAATTTTGTTTTGCATTGCTATTAAGAGCGCTCATTCTAAAAGTTGGCAACGTTGCAAATAGCTGTCCAATATTTACCTGTTTTGATTAATTTGGCAATATTATACTGTATGGAAATATGAAATATCGCTAACTAGTGAGCTAGAATATTAATAAGGAATTGCAATTATAACACTGAATTTGATGTTGTATCTGTTTTAGGTGTAAAAAAGGGCATTTGGAAAGTTTCAAAATACTTTTTTTTACATCTAAAACTAAATATTCGGTGTTACGGTATTAATTATTGCATTTCAAAATCAATATTTTAGTTGGCTAGGCACTAGGAAGTGGTGAAGGGTGGGCTTTTTTGGGGGACTGTCTTATGTAATTTTGACGTTCGAAAAGTGCTGATTCTCAGCCTAGTTTGAATAAATGACTTTTGAATTTGAATTTGCTAGTTAGCCATATTTCTCATTTTCATACAGTAATATTGCCAAATTAATCAAAACAGCGAAATATTTGACAGCTATTTGCGACGTTGCCCACTTTCAGAATGCACGCTCTTAAAAGGTGTATGTTTGCAACTTATACTCTACGACATATTTTTGTAATAAACAGATTTGCTTTGATTAGATCTTTCATCACAAATCAATTAAAAAATTATTGCAACAAATCAACAGCATTGTTCCAAATCACTGACATTATATGGCTTCAATCACAATCATATAAAACAAAAGATGGTTGCACAAGCAGTTGAAGCAGTAAATGATCTCATTTGGAAACCATTGTCTTGACCCGTACTGGTCCAGATTAATGATTGGTGACCGATTCCGTTGAAGGATGAAGATTGGTATCGGTATCGATATTAAGATTACAATGGTCTTTGGCTATGTTGAGATTTGTTACGAATTGTAGTACTCTGTGTTGAGTGTATTTGTCTTTTGTTTGAAGGTTTACTCTTTAGTTTTTTGAAGGAATTGTTAAATGATTAATGAAGTTTATTAGTTTGTTGAGAATGTTTGTTTGGAGTTTACTTCTTCCTCTATATCCGTAATGATACTGCTACAAGAAAGAAGTTACCAAAAATATTATAGCTTCCAATAGAAATCGAAAAGAAGTCAATACCGTACCTTTTTTTTTGGGTGGGAAATTATCAAATAATTTCTCCCGCTCTAGGCGGAGCAGGAGAGCGTGTCAGACTCTTACTGACTAAAACCCACCCGTGTTCCTTCAGTTGCCATGTTGCCGGGGGCCACGATCTCCCTTTCGGACTTCACAACCCCTGCAGGCATCGGCCCTAGCGCCCCCCTTCAGTTATGCTGACATCTCTTTGAGGCGCGCGTAGAACACAACGCGCCGTCGACCCGGGCCTGTTCCTTATCGGACGGCGAGCTACCCCTTGCTCACTGACCGCAAGCCCGCGCCTACGGTGGCCGGGAATCAGCCTGCGATTCCCGATGCCCAGGGCGTCTCCTGCGGCAAGAAGCCAATACCTTCAGTGCAAAATATTTCTCTAAAATTACAACATTCAACAATAGCCTAGATTCGACCCCCTTTTAAACGTAAGCATCGACAGACTACAATAAACGTTCTCAGGTTAATAAAGTCATAACCGCCACGCTTTGCTGTCAACAAATTGCAGAAAAAATCTTTATTCTAGGAAGTCAATCGGCTTCTCAAAATAAACTTTCCAAATAGACACAATTGCTCGCTATTTCGCACGAAAATAACAAACAATAGACGATCAATAATACACAAAAAAAAGAAATGAACTTCGTGATTGCACGGTTATCAAAACAAAAGGATTGGTTCAAAATGTCATCATGGTGTTCAGGGGAATCTTAGGGCTTTTTGTGGGTATTTTATGAAAGGGGGAGGTAACTGTTGAAGTTCATTGAAGAGTTGGAGGGGGGGAGGAGGGGACGTGACCGCTGGACCGCGTCAGGTCACGACGCTGCTGACGACCGACGATCTGGCTGTTTCCATTGATATTGACGAATTGCAGGTTATTTCTGATATGTTGATTCGATAGTAACATTTATTTAACGTACGTTATCCACATATTATAGATAAGTTTTGATAGTAGGTATCTAATTATTATACTTATCATGATATTGGTGCAACAGATGCTGAAAATAACACGCGATATTTGTCTAGTCACAAAAGCGCCATCTGGCGGAATTTATTGGAACTAAATTTCAATACTCAGAAAACCCATAATTTTCATCCCAATTAAAAAACGAAAGTCAGAGAAATAACAGAAAAATTTAGTGATATACAAAAAATTGTGTTTCACCCTCACAAGCTTCTAAAATACCCGACAGCATACAATAATCGCCCCTGAGTCTGAGTTCCCTTGTGACGGACATCAATGGACAACGCCCGTCCACCCGACCTCCGACACGGAAGGTAAAGCGTCACGACCCGACAAAAAATCATCACAATCCAAATCGTGACCAACACTGTCCCATTCAGAACACTGTCTGAGAAAAGCCTACGTGCAACTATTTTCGCAGCCGAAATGCATTCGATGCGCCACAGAATAGAATAGGCCTTTGTAACTACCGACAATCAAAAAAGTAAAAATCATTGGCTTTGGTTTTACTTTTGTTTTAATTTAAAATAATTTTATTATTTCAGACATAAACTCACAGATAAAAACCCAAAATACTTCAATATTTTTTAAATATTCAACTCATTAAAAAACAAAAATACTTAAATAAAATTGTCAAGAAATTATAAAAATGTCAGAATGGAAAAATAAAATAAAATGTTAAATATAAATAATTAATAATAATAATTTAAAAAATATGAATGAAAGAGAAATGTGAATGTGAAAATGTTTTTATTAATTTTTCTTGTTCTATACTTTATTTACCAGTTTGTTATACCATTACAAACTTCTCGCTTTTGTAGTCATACGCGCTTTGTTCGTAAAAAAACTTACGTTAAATGACGTCATAAAAATTATTTAATTCAGCAGAAAATTATTATGCATCAAATACTACTATAGAAACATATTTGTATTATATAAATCCAAAAAAAATTCGTCGTCTACACAAAAGTTTACACCCTACCTCGATAGATGGCGTTGGGATCGAGTTAGATCTCGCTATGGTTTCGTTACCGCGATTTTGTTGGGCTCGAGCCGAGAATTTGTTCAATTAACTTTGCGCAGAGGCAATATCGTAACCAATGAGGTTAATCCGAGGTGCGATTATTGCTAGTTGAAAACTTTACCAATACCCCGCCGTGTGGACGTGAAATACCGTCCGCGTTGGCAATTTTTGAATGGCCGTAATTGGCCTAAGAATTCCCTTGACATTGCTCGCTACACCACACTTTTACACCAAGCAAAAGGAACTGGGTTGATCCTCTCAGCTTGCTTGATGTATATGTAGTTACAAGTGGAACAAGGAACAAATGCTACTGATTCGCTATATCAAGCCGAATTCAGTACCACGTACCCAGCCACACGCCTCACGCAACTTGGATTATCCAAGTTATTCTGTCCGTAGGATGATTTTTTATTACTATCTAATTAAACAATTTAATATCTTGTTCTATCTTATCTTATAATTATGTAAATATATAAAATTCTCGTGTCACAATGTTAGTTAACGTAACGAAACGGCTTGATCGATTTTTATGAAATTTTATATGTATATTCGGTAGGTCTGAGAATCGGTCGTAATCTATTTTTCATACCCCTAAGTGATAAGAGTGGTCCACCTCAAATATTTATATGGCAAAACAAAGTTTGCCGGGTCACCTAAAATAAAAAGAAAAACAACCGACTTCAAAGAAAACACTACAAAGTGAAAAATAACTTTAATTTCGGAAGTCGGTGTCTGTGGTTTTGAATTTTCGTTCGTTGTCACCGACTTCCGAAATTAAAGTTATTTTTCACTTTGTAGTATTTTCTTTGAAGTCGGTTGTTTTTTTTTGTAAAAAGTTTTTATTTTTCACTTTTTAGTTGTGATACCTACCCCACACAAATTTGAATACCACTACCTGCTATGTAAATAACAGTGACAGGAAGTTATCATAATATCATCCACATACTAAGTGAAGTGAAAATACGTATTATTGAAGCTAACTCAAAAACTACCCAAGCAAAGTTAATAAAATTTATATGGGACCACCTCTGAAGTATGATCTACCAAACAAAAAAAGAATCATCAAAATCAATTCATAATTGACGGAGTAATCGCGTAACAAACATACAAAAAAAAAAAAACATACAGTCCAATTGAGAACCTCCTCCTTTTGGAAGTCGGTTAAAAATTAAATACTGTTCGTTGGTAAACGCATCACTTCAAAACAGCTGGACCGATTTTTCAAATTTTGTTTTAAAATGTTCGTAATAGTCCGAATTAGATTTTTATGGAAATAAAAATTGAAAACGGCTCTTGGAAAATTTTCAAATTCGGGAAAAACTTAACGTACTTTTTTCTATGGGATTATTGAACGAATTATTGAAAGTACGAGACAACGTCTTGGGTCAGCTAGTAATAGAATAAAACAGTGTATAAACTAGAAGAATGTGAACTGTTGTTAAAGATGAATGTTCTCATAACCGCTTAACTATAGTTATATTCAGAAAGGTTGAAGCTGATAATATAATAAATGAAAAACTGCATGACTTTTGCATTGTTTTAAACGAGAAAATTGCTAGCTGTAATGCGAATGATTAATAATATGCTCATGCTGCTCCTCCTCCAACTTACCGATTAATTCAAAACTTCCATAAATATGATTTTTGTACGTAATTATTAACCAGTACTTTTGACACATGAATGACTTATTAATCAAGTTGGTTGCTTGTAATATTACCTACCTAGGTTCTGCATTAGACATCATTTATCTGCCTGTCTGCGTAAACTGCATACGGTTCTCCTAACATGTTGAAATTGTATCCATTATAATAATTATTGTTAACGTAAGCTTAGTAATGATTGTTGTGGCTCTTGCGGTTTCTGGCAAAGAATAGGACTTCTCACATATATGTAGTATATCGTAGAAGCTCTTATTTCTGTGAGCCATCTATTACATGGTACTTAAACATCACGGGTGAAATGTGTGTATGTGTGATATTTTTACGTCCGTGAGAACGTTGCACGTGAGACGTAAAAATATCGCGGCGGAATTTTATCATGCACTGGATTTTCAACTCTCGGTGTTAAGCCGAGCGTTTAGAATTCTTCCCAGCGCGTCGAAAATATACACTGTTGGATTTTCAACCCTCGGTGCTAAGCAAAACGTTGAAAATCCAGTGTGTGAAAAAATCCCGCGATATTTTTACGTCCATGTGAACGTGGGCTAATAGTCCTCCACGCTGAATTTTGGCGATGGCGAGCAAGCTCAGCGGAGACCAGCGTTCGGCGCGGGAGATATTATAGTCCTTTCGTGGAGTGCAGATGTAATGTTATGATTATGTTTGTTTCTGTGAGCTTAGCAGCTTTTGGTTGGACTAGAAGCTGACACCAAGAGGTGGCAAATGTGTTTGGGCTTCCAATAGGAATAGACTTTATCTAATTGACTCTTCATTTATGATGATTGGTAAATTAAGTGCTTATAATTATGGCGCAGCAGCCAAAATCGTATAAAGACACTAAGTTAGGGCTGCTCTGTCCCAAATTACTCATTAAAACACTAGCTATGAAAAGCCTTTATTTAACCGAAGACAAATGGAAACTGCCAACCACTTCAAATTTTTAAATGCAAATATATGTCACAATGAAAATGGCGTCTTGTTATATTTATAACCTTTAATCATACTTGTAACATAATCTGGGCTTTTAAAACAAATGACCGTCACTAAAAGGATTTAAAATCGATACAAACATTCGGCCGGATTACGTTTCGATCCAGATTTTATACTCGTGATTTGACATTCATACTCGGTGAAAGCGCTCGCTTATTACCAATCGATTCAACCGATAATCGATCGTTCGGTTCGCATAATCGCATTAGCATCACGGGGGGTCCAGCAGTACGCGTGCCATTGCACTTGGTTTAGTGTTAAAAATTACAGCCATATGTACGAACCTCCAAGTCGAACTTTTATTTTGCAATAGATTACTTATCTGCTACGTTTAGATTTCCAGATCAAGGCTCAGTTTACTCTACATTATACTAATTAGCTTTCAATTTCTCATGTACAAAGTGACAGCTTATTTGTTACCCGAACGGAAATATTGGCCAATGTTTTGTCTGCTCACTGCGTTTCGAAACATGGAATCAATCAAAGCTGTACTTATCGAAATTAAAGGACGTTGCAGACACGATATTTGCGAGATGGATCGCTGAGCGTTCAAAATCAAAGTACATATAATATTAATTGCGTATCCTTGCGTATCCCGGGCACCCATTCTGTCATTTAAGATTCAAAATTGACCGAGATGTCGTTTTGCTCGTGATTATTAATGTGGGTATTAAAATGTCGCGTAATTTTAACGTTGTGCTGTGAGTCATTATGGGCAAATGAGTGATTTAGGTGGCTGAGTGTTGTGATAAAATATGTGACGGCGGCGTCGAGTCGGCCGGCGGCCGCTCGGTGGCGTGCGAGGAATGTCAGTCGGGAGCCGATGACGTACGGACACGGTGACGATAATCAGATGCAATGGAAGCGTGAAATTACTGTAGACGGACCGCAGGATTATTTTGGATATCAGTTTTAAGATATTTGCGAAGGAAATAGACAGGTAGCGCATTATACGCGGCATGCAGTTGAGAATTCTAACATTTTCCATCCAGAAACGCGTTCATGTGCTTCTAGAAACACACGTTGAGGTCTTGAGAGAGATTCATTGATGCTGGATGATTAAACAACAAGTATAAATGAAACACTGAGCAAACGAATTAAAACTTAATAGAATCGATTCTACAACGGATGATGGTAGAAGAAAGAATACTTAGAACGGGCTATTTTCTTGACTTAAGTTTTTCGAGTTGAAATACGGTTCGTACGCAGTTCTAAAGACAGTACATAATTAAATCCTGACCATGAACTATATCAATAGCTCAAGATCCCATACAAATATAAATCTTAGCGTATGATAGCACGGGCGGTATCGGGCGTGATTCATATGCTCTTATTACTGACAGATGGCAGCGTAATAGCTCGATTGATTTATGATACCGCTCGATTTAATCGTTGCGTAATCGAGTATCGAATGTATCGACTATCGATACTCTTGACGCGCCGATTGTATCGTCCTTTTATCGAATAAAACACACGTCGCGCAGTGGGAATATTGAGTGATGATGCTTTTGAGTTGCGGTTTAGTATAGGTTTATGTGCGAATAGATTTGAATATGTAATTCCTGATGGAGTATTGAGGTTTACATTTCATCATCATCTGCCTAGCCATTTCACAAATATGTTGGGGTCAGTTACATGAAGCGACTGCCTTTATTACCTCCACAACACAGTTACTGGGTAATACGACACCCCTTGGTAAGACTGGTTGTCAGACTTTCGGAGCTCACGAAAGACCTTTCGTGAGCTTTTCATTGAATGTAATGATATTTTCACCCCTTATTTAATCTGCTTTGCATATATCCAAGATCTTTTCTGAACATAGGCCCCGTCTAAACCGTGCTATATCACCCAGCTTCGCCTTCCGCTAGTCCATATCCAACTAGCCCAACTGTTATGATACCAAGATTTTTGTAATAAACTAGCAAACTAGTCACTCTGGCCTCAAGTATACAGAATTATTCTTTTAGGCTAGTAAGCTAGTGTGATAGTGTAAGATAGGGTTCTATTTTTGAGCTAGTAGCGTCCCCACTACTGATTTTACTATCCTGGCTCCACCAGCCTCGTGTGGCCAGCGAAGCTGGTATCAAATCAGATCATTTTACTCTACGGACTTCAATCACTGCACTGTTGCTAGCTTGAAATTTTCTGGCATCGTGTATACAGCTCAAGCATGTGCCAAGCCAGCATAAGCCAGAATATTCTTTGCTTGCTATCCTAGCTTCAAAAACTAGCCTTGTGTAACCCGGGTATTAAGGCTTAATTTGCATGTCCACGGTCTACCTTTGAAGACACTTTACTTCAAGTGTCACCAGTCCTTTGACAGACTTCTAAAGATAAATTTTTAATTAAACAGCAGCTGCTTTTCAAAATGTTACCAAAGAAACTGACGTTACTCCATCTCACAGGTTTAGTGCAGGGTTGTAACGGATATCCGTATCCGCATCCGCAACTGCGGAGCATCCGCATAAATTTTGATATCCGCAAAACATCCTCAACTTCTGATTTTAAAAGCTCCGCATCCTCATCCGCATCCTCATAATTTCTATGAGGATGTGACCCTACCTTGTTCGCACAAATAGTGGATTTTTAAAAACTCGCGCCGAGCTAAATAGGCGGGCCGATAAGTGAGTTACGCGTTACTATTGGCTGAATTCGCAATGTCCTTGTCCTATGACAGATGATCGGCCGCACGTGGCACTGGTGGCACGACTGTGGTGTCACATGTCACAATCTGAGTTAGCCGACGTTCACAGGGACGTGATAAAATCGCAGCGATTTTTTTTTCGTGCACTGGATTTTCAACGCTCTGCTTAGCGCCGAGAGTTAAAAATCCAACAGTGTGTTTTATCTATGCGCTGGGACGAGAGTGCGTCCCAGCGCATTGGATTCTCAACGTTCGGTTTAATACCGAGAGTTGAAAATCCAGTGCGCGATAAAATCCCGCCGAGATTATATTACTTCTGTGTTTACGTCGGCTTACTGGGTACAAAATCATTCGATTTTTTTTATCACCGCCACTGGCAAGTATCCCGAGCCAACAATTATTTTGTGGAGCAGGCCTTTATATATGATGAACTTAGAAACCGCTTAGAAGGCGAAACGGCCTGCCAGTTACTTTTTATCAAATATAATTTACCTTTACTTAATTTTGAATATTAAAGTTGTGCATTTGACTCCACAATTTGAAATTTCAATTACTAAATTTCATCATCATATATCATAATCAGCCTATAATGTTCCCACTGCTGGGACACAGGCCTCCTCTCGGTGAATATTAACAACTTTAATATTCAATTTTTTTACCTACCAAATAATTACCTACAACCTATACAAATATAAATACTATAAAAAACAAGGGCTATTTTTTGTACGACATCTGCATCCGCACCCTCATCCGCATCCTCAATAAGGAATTTTCCAATATCCGTATCCTCATCCGCATCCTCAAACCTGATTATCTCGATATCCTCATCCGCATCCTCATCCGTTATATGACATCCGTTACAACCCTGGTTTAGTGTATACTAATTGTAACAAAGTGTAAGGACAAAATGCTCGATATTGAACACGTCAGTACGCAGGTGGCGGTCGCGTGTGCACTATCAGCGGGCTACCGACGCTTTTTAACATATCTACGACATGGGACAACCCGTATTTGTTACTTGACTATCAAATTCCACACGCACATCATAATATAGAAGTTAATTTATATGAATTTTTACATTTTAATGTGTTGCTCATTATTTATTAAATTATGTGGTATTTATAGCAGTTATATTACCATTCATTTGCATCTGGTTAAACTGATAGTCGAACCTTGATATCTAAAATGTGTTCGCCAAGATAAATCAGCGGCTCGGATTTGAACTGATGACCCTTCATTGCTAGTAACTCCTCGTCTCAAAGATTACTAGACTATATGCTTTATCATATGGTTAATATCTCAGTTTCTTCGAAAGCTCTACCTTTGTCTACACTATCATCAACCAGCACCTATGCTGGACCGCTTCAATGGTGATGGTGATTCTCTTTGATGTATTAACACATCCATGTCTTTTCTATGATTTCTTCTATTTCTGTGTCATCACCTCACTTCACCTCCTCTTTCACTATCCATCTTATCCTCTTCTAAAATAACCTCTTTGTCTCCACTTATCGTTCCAATAATCCTACTACAGCATTTTATTTCTCATTTCTCCGACCAGGATGAACGTCTAAATCCATGGCCCGTCCGTTTGTCACTGCGGCGACAGGTAACATGCCCTGCCGATAACACTTCTTGTATATTGTAACCGTTTTGGCAGCTCGGTGACGTTTTATCGATGTTTCTTTTACGGTTGGGGTTTATTTGCATATCGTATTTCTGGGTATTTTGTTACTGTTGATTTGTTTTTGTTTTGTATAAATTTTGTAGTAAAAAGCGTCAGGAGGAAAGTGAGAACTGCTACGTTTATTTACTTTACTTATTTGTGTAGTATCTTGTTACTGTTTAGCATTTCAGTAGTACCATAGCAAACGTTTCAGAGCTATGTAAGATCAGTATTCTACTTTCTAAAAGAAATAAATTGATATGAAAAAAAACATCTGCTTTGTAAGATTATGGTAAGAAAATTGGGTTGCACTTGCTCTTTTTCTTCCATGAATTAGCTACTAAGTCTTTTGAAGCTCTCGTGAAGACATAAATATCTAAAGTGGAGCACTTATTTCGCTTTAGTTGTTCTTTTTCACATTTATCTTCGATAACTTCGCAAATAGCATATCTATTATAGTTCAAACACATCGGCGTAAGGTCTTCGACACGAGAGCCACATTCGGCACGGGCCAACCGGCCAGTAATTATTTTAAGTGTCAATAAATAATAAAGTTGGCCGCGCGCCGTTGAGTGCCCGTCCATCTCTCTTATCTCAATTCTTAATGCGCCTCTTTGCTCGTTATTCTTTTTTCAAAATCTTTTTATTTCCTTTTTCGTTTATGTCATCCAGTGGAGAGGTTAAATTCTGTGTTGACAGCATGAAGGTTTTATGTTTTAATCTGGGCTTTATGGGCGTTTAATCGCTTGTATTAGAAAGAGTACCTCGTCGTTTATTTCTTGTTATAAAAGCTTATCTATTTTATGTTCGCTGATGGAGGTAAAACCGAATGTGTTTTATTGTATTTAATATATTCAAAGTAAAGCATAACTGTTGGGTTAACTGTCGAGTAATAAAACGTAGGTAAGATACGGTTGACTAAAATTAACAATGCGATCTAAATAAAGTTGATATAATAAATCAAAATGTAACAAGTGGACATGGTTTTGTTGTGTTTGGGAACACAGCGGTCCATCGATCACGGCGCGTTCGACTCTGGATTTATGTTACGTAATTGCGGTGCGTGCGCGCAGCTTATGCGCACAACGAGCGATGCCTTCGACATTATGTTGTTTTTCAACGGTTAATGTCTTGATATCTCTGTTAATGTGGCAGCGAAGTGCAAGTTTATTATTATTCGCATTGAGTAATTCCTTAACACTTTCAATAAGTTTAATGCAAATGTCACCATGTATAAACAAAAGACCTAATCAAATGAAATACATAACTATCGTAAAATTTATTACTGATGCTTCAAACGGCTTCATGTTTTCTCTATTTATTCAGGCATTTGTGGTGTTAAGTTTTGAAGTAAAAACACACAAGTTTAAGAAGAGGCCAAGGTCAGGAGACGAAGTTCAGTTGTGGTTAGAGCCGCTGTTGGGCCGGGGTTAGATTAGTGTAATCTTCGCCACAACTCTGTCAAGGTTTCCAATTATGAGTTTATACACTTACGTGGTCATTACAGCGACTGAGTCCTAGACTTTGTGCAAATATTTGAATAAGTGTCTTTTTTTTAGGCTTGTGAACAATTGATTGTCTTTTTGGCAGCCTATTCATTTATTTAAAGGTCGTGTGCGTCTGAAGAGCATAATGTTTAAGATTTATCGCCTAGATTTGCCTTGTCATCAAATTGACAGAGCACTTGCTTTGTTTATTGTCAAAATATTGCTTTTTTTTGCTTTTTTTATGAGAAATTGAACGGGTTAAGCTTTCTTCAACCATAGACAATATGCTTCACATACTAAAATCTACTTTTACTTTCAAGCTTTTATAACATTTCAAAATAAAATCATAATATTTTAACATAACATAACATCACGCCTTGTTTCCCCGAAGGGTTGGGCAGAGGTGTCCCTGTAGCAGGTACACCCACATTTCGCCAGTTATGTTTAAGTCCCATGTAATAGGGGGCGAGCCTATTGCCATCAACCGGACACAACTCCAGACTCCGAGCTGCTACTGAGAAATTTCAGATAGAAAAACCCAACAGGTTGCCCGACCCGGGAATCGAACCCAGGACCTCATGCTCAGCAGTAGCGCTTGTGACCACTAGACCAACGAGGCATAATATTTTATTTCACATAAATCTTGGGCACTTATGAAACGTTAGACAGAAGCTAGGTGCACGGTTCCAATTGGTCGTTTCCTATGAAGAAGAGCCGGCAAGAAACTCCACGGTTACTCGTTTAAAAATAATTGGCTTTTACGATACTTTCAAATATTCACTCTGAGTAAACTGTACCTGACTAGTACCTGACCATTGGAATTTAATGTAATTATGAAACCTAACTAATTTTGAAGGACCAGTCAGTGTTATGATTGAAAACTTCCAACTAATCTAAAGTTAGCTCCTCTAAGCTTCCTTCGTCCTCTACTGGTTGCGCTTGAATTTCACTTACGAAATCTACCTACATCTTTTATATATCCTCGTGTTTGATCTGTCATTGTTCACTTCCTGACGCCAAATTGTCGCACTCCTAAATACAAGCTTTATAAAATACTGGCGTCACACAGCGGTTCTAAACAAAGCAAGGGTGCAGCCAGCCAGCAAGTTTAGTAATCTTCCTAATGAGAGGGGACATCTCTCGCGCAGCACCACTCTGTGATTAGCGGGCCGCGTGGCGCCACCGCAAGCGCCTTGTCATTTCACCGGTACCCGTGCTGGGTAGACGAGCGTCCTTGAAGATGGGATTTGTCGTATTAGCGATTTTTGGTCGTACCCAGGTAGGTGCTTGGCAAGAATCTGAATATACGCGAGCTGGAAGAACATTCTACTAGCAAATCTGTGAGAGTTGGGACTGAAAAGTTTGACATAATAATTGTCACTGATGTACCAAGCCATTAGTATAAGGTTATCATCATCATTATCAGTGGGCTCATTGATAAAGGTTTCTGCAATCATACTTCATCAATTCGCGTAAGGCCCTTTAAACACGACACTGTTTCTTTACGGTACGGCGTATAAACCGCGCCGTAGAAAAATCGTGTCGTCAACAAGCTTCAATAGTGATCCATACAGCACTGACGACTGTACTGCACACAGCGAATAAATTGTTGTTTTTCACGGCAAGAAAGCAGGTGTGTACAAAGAGCCTAAGCAGCAGTAGGTTTATAAGCTACAAATGACTATTGTGATGAATCTTAATACTTATTCATCAACATTCATCTGAAAGAAATCCACTACTAGACTTATGTCTGCTCTCTCTTTCGCCAGACTGAATTAAACTAATACAAATCTCAAATTATGAAAAGACACACACTTAGCTTCCTCTCACAGAGACGAGGCCTGAACCCCAACAGTGGGAGAATTATAGGATTATATTACACACTTAGCAGTTGAATAAAGATGTTGATTAAAATTAGAGCCATTTTCACAATCTTCTTAACTGTCGTGCTGTCGTGCAGCTAAGTCTGCCGTGTGCGAACTCCTTATTACGAAAGGCGTTTTTCGGTGGGCATTGTCGGTGTCGCTAAATTTAAACGCGACTGCATCTAAATCCGGCTCCCTATAATCCTTTTGTTTTGTATTTTCACTTGATGTTAACTGTTACATCGGTTGCGATAGCAAATGTTTGTGCTGTGAGATATTATATTGAGGTACCTACAACAGTTTGATATAGCGTAGTGCACGATATGGCAGATATAGTTTAGTTTGTAATATCTATATTTTTAAAGGAGTGTCCTTGGAGTTTCTTGCCCGTTCTTCTCTATAGAGATGTACGTTTTGGAATGGGCAACTAGCTTCAACTTTCTGACTAACTGACCGAATCTTTGACAGTTCAAAAGTGCCTGTAAATAGTTTAATTGAAATAAATGCTTTGAGTTTGAGATTGTGTCTGATAGATTCGAATTTTACATCGAGGAAGGTACTTAACATTGATGTTAGCTTAAGCATAGAATCTGCTCTTGTTCAGTATAATTGTAAATGGTTAAATTGCTTGCCGAGATCCACAACATACCGAGACCCCTCCGTGTCAGTTGGTCCCAGCTTGCGGTAATCAGAAGCCCGAAAGTCTGACCACCAGTTTTGTCTGTAACTGGGTTGTGGAGGTCAGATAGGCAGTCGCTCCATGTAAAATACTGGTATCCAGCAGCAACATTGTTTTGAAAAGCCTAGGTAGATACCCCCCTCTATAAGCGGCTTGTTGCTTTACGTAGTACTGAATACAAACTGATAAATGCTACTGCGTATATCAATTCACTGACATTGGGTGTCTTTCGAAATCAAAAAAACTTTTCGAAAATTCTTTTGCAAACAGCGAGTTTGAATCTGTTTAATTACTTTCGCGTGACTAGAAAATAATTTAACAAAAGATATCTACAAAAATATTCAATTCTCAGACCTCGAAATAATCGATTCCAATTATTTGTTTAAAAATAATATCTTCATTGAATTTTGTTGTCTACGCCAATTACTGTCCTAGTTTGATGTTGCATAATGTTTTGTAATTTGTATAATAATTCTTACAAGTTTACGCTATTAGTATTAAATATAAATGTCTGTGAATCATCCATATTTGCATGGATCAAGATTATTAGCCCTAATCATTTAACTAATGACCCTCAACGATGCTGTATGTTGTAGACGAACGTAGTAGTGGACAAATAGGTTGTGCAATTTTTTTTAAAGTGAATACTGGTCATTTTTGAGATGGGAAAAAACAATTGAACTCGCGACATCGTTACCAACACCTCATTACCCGACTACGGCAAAGCCAAAAGGAAGGGTTATGATTTTAGCAGTCTATGTATGTATGTTTGTATGTATGTATGTTTGTATGTATGTATGTATGTATGTTTGTTTTTACGTGTGTTCCACCGTAGCGCCTAAACTACTGAACCGATTTTGGTGAATGAGGTATCAATAGATTCGTAATAATGGTCCGGGTGACATAGGCTATATAATTTTTCCCTAAATTTAATTTGGTGGACTTTGCACGTAAATTTCTAACCTCGAAAAAAATTAAAATGGGATGATCATGACATGTTTGGTATCAAAAGAAAGGTCTTGATGAGCACATTACAAATATGTATATAATATTATATTTTCAAAGTAAATAAATATGTTTTAATAGTTAAAAACAAGCAAAAGTGAGACTGCGCTACGTAGTAGGTATCGCAAGATGTTACCAACGTGCAGTTAATCAAATCTTAATAAATAGTAACGATTTGTAATTCCACTCTTATGAAGGAAAACAAGTACAACGAAATATTTATATTTTGGATTTCTTCGAAGCTCGATATCGATATATATGGTGTTGGCGTTGAAATAAATCGCTCTATGATTTCTCCAAAGTACTGCACTGCTATTGGAATTTAAAATAGGTTGATTACTGAACTATTGTATTATTCTTATTTACGTTTATCAAGTGTAAAAACGGAAAAGTATAAAATAAAAAAATAAAGTTTAATAAAAAACTGTAACCCGACTACGGGAAAATAAAAACAATCTAAAAAGTACGAAACAAGCAAATATTTCAGACAGAAATCAAGACATAGGTACAAAAATGGTCAAGGCAAAGCCGTCGTCGCATGCCATTATAATTTTGTAGGTGTTCCTGGCACCAACATGGTATACAGGCATGCGACCACGGCTTTACCTGGACCATTTTTGTACCTATGTCTTGATTTCTGTCTGAAATATTTGCTTGTTTCGTACTTTTTAGATTATTTTTATTTTCCCGTAGTCGGGTTACAGTTTTTTATTAAACTTTATTTTTTTATTTTGTAAACGCTATTGTGCTCTTTTTTTCTATGCAAATATTTTTACTTTAAAGGTCTTGGAAGTATTTTTTTTTCAAGTTTTCACTTCTGTCGGCACTCCCGAAGTGCCACTGTTTTTTTTTATCCTCTGCATGGCCGGTTTTCCAAGGAGTATCGTATTACCCAGTTACTGGGTTGTGGAGACCAGATAGGCAGTCGCTCCATGGCCGGTATTCAGCACCCTGACTATGCCTCGTGACCTGTAAAACCAATCTGACCATTCTATTATAAGAGCCTATTTTCCCAAATCAGAAAACAGGCCTTCTAAGTAATAGCCTGCTAGAACAGTCAATTGTCAATTTCTTTACTAAGCAGGCCACACCAACGACATATTTACAAGGATAGTTATCATATAGTGTAAGGCAGCGGTTGGCAACCTTTTGGCAGGCAAGGGCCATAAGGTGGCAAAATAAACTGAATTCGGGCCGCACTTGCGATATTAACCTTAGAAGCCCAATATATCTAAGTATAGTTGGTATAGAAAAAATAAATATCCCATAGAAAAAATAAAAATGGTATTAAAAAAAATTAAAACACACGGAATTTAATTCGTACATGTAATACTTACATTATGTTTGGGCTTTATAGCTAGGAAAATAACCACCGTAAATCATTCAGAAATGAAAACTACAAAGTATGGAAGTACCTAAATGGGTAACTGATTTATACTCTTCTTCTCCATACGAAAACTACCTTTTGGAAGGCGCAACTAGAATCAATTCTACTTTTTGTAAATTTTGACGTTCAAAAATGCCTTTTATAAGCTCAACTGTCATCAATGAGACACAATAGAATATCGATCTGCAGGAGAGCTCGTGACAGTCAAGGGGGGGTCTGCCTAATTGAAATAAATTATTTGACTTTGACAAATTCACGGGCCGCAAGTAAGACGTCCGCGGGCCGCATGCGGCCCGCGGGCCGCGTGTTGCCGACCGCCTTACACCAAGGCATGCACAACATTCATAATGAAAGGTAAAAAATTATTACACCTGTTGACAAACGGCCACGGATGCTTGTTCCTATGTCAAAAAATGATGCTACTGCCTATCCTTCCGACATAATTATACACTTGGGACATCTGATAACATCCACGACAAAAATACATAAAGAAAGGGTGACGAATCTTTGGACGTTTGTAGGTACCTACTTAATTTTTGCATGTAGACGGAACAAGTAAGAACCAAGAATAAAAATTTAATAAAAAGCCTTTTTTCTTACATACTATTCTGTGTATTTATATATCTATAGTATCTAATTTTTATCTACTTTTTTATATTATAACACATAACATAACATCACGCCTTGTTTCCCCGAAGGGTTGGGCAGAGATGTACCTGTAGTAGATACACCCACATTTCGCCAGTTATTTTGAGGTCCCATGTAATAGGGGGCGAGCCTATTGCCATCAACCGGGCACAAATCCAAACTCCGTGCTGCTACTAAGAAATTCCAGATAGAAAAACCCAATAATACTTTGCCCGACCCGGGAATCGAACCCAATATCTCATGCTTAGCAGTAGCGCTTGCTACCACTAGACCTACGAGGCAGTCGAGAGTTTTATATTATATCTTCTTGTCTTCTTAATATATATAAATTACGTGTCACGTTGTTTGTCCGCGATGGACTCCTAAACTACTTAACCGATTTTAATCAAATTTGCACACCGTGTGCAGTTTGATCCAACTTGAAAGATAGGATAGCTTACATCTTAATTTAGGAAAAAAAAAAGATATGAAGAAAAATTATGTTTTTATAAATTATGCATTTATGATATCCCGGTATTATGCCATAATTCCTAACAAAATGTACTAGGCCTGCATGATTTTTGATGATAATCTCGGTAGGTAGGGTAGGTAGGGTAGAGTAAGTGATAAAGATGGTCCACCCCAAACATTTATATGGCAAAACAACGTTTGCAGGGTCAGCTAGTATACCTAATATAAAATTATAAATAATACTCCTACCTAGGTCAATAATACCAAAGTAAAAAACAATACATTTAAGGCTGAAGAGTTTGTTATTTTGTTCAAACGCGCTAATCTCTGGAACTATATCAGTCGGATTTGAGAAGTTCTTTTTGCATTTGGTAGCTCAATTTTTGAGGAAAGTTAAGTATAGCTTAGGAGCCGAAAAAAAGTCTGAAGAACGCTAAGCGAGAACGAAGTAACGGGGCACATCTATAGGATACTTTAATATTTTATGTTAAAACAAGAAATTTCACGCGGACGAAGTTGCGGGCAGAAGCTAGTTTTTGTATAAATAATGTTTAAATATTAAATAATGATATATGTACGTTTATATTAGTATAAATTATGTATTTGTAACATAAATAACATTTTAATGCTAAGGTACTAGTTAATTTGGTCTGCAAGAACGCCTCCTCAGGTGAAGACCTCTTCCAAAGAATCTCACTGGTCTCGTCTTTGGCTATTTGTAACAAATTTGGGCCCGCTATCTTTGTGATGTCATCGTGCCATCTCGCATGGGGTCTTCCTCTGTAGCGTTTCCCTTTTGGACTGCTACATGAAGTAATTGTTTTCATCCATCTCTCATATTGTATTCCCGCTACATATAATTGAATTATTAATACCTACACGTTTATCCACTTTACCCAGCATCACTTTTTACGCAACTCTTGAAAATATTTACCCTTGTTTGCGTGTGCAATCGATTCTCGGAGTAAAATAAATACAGTCAGTTACTAGTGATAGCGATGCTTGAAGGACGAGATGCAACGAACCCCAAGCCGTGGCATCGATAATTATGCCCGCGCCCTGACCCCTCGATGTATCGTCGTGAACATAGGCTTTACGGTATTTATCATATGCCTAAAAGATTTTTTACAGAGTTAAAGTTTTTAACCGCCTTTGTGGTCTAGTGGCAAGACCACCTGTCTCAGAGAGGTCCCAGGTTAGATTCCCAGCGGGAGCAAAATTTTCTGCTCGGTTTAGTTGGTGGTAGAGCTTGTTTTAAGTCCGCCTGGCTAGCTACCAACATTTTATCCAAGTCTGTCGCCATAACAACAATGTTAAGCTCTTGTTGTGTTTCGGCAGTTAGAGGTAAGATAGCCAATTTCTCTGTGGTTCCGGGTGAAGCTCGCTTCCACCTTCGGCCTAATCATCACTTACCATCAGGTGAGATGAAAGCCAAGAGCTTCCCGGTTGTGGTAAAAAAAAGATGTAAAATCTTGACGTAAAATATGGTCGATCGAATGTCTGCAGTCAAGCTTCAATGCTACTTATTTATTTATTTATTTATTTATCATAAGCACACCAACAGCACAGTCACTTACAATTCAAATTAAATAACATCTAAAATTTACATTTCAGTAACCATGCAAATGACAGGTATGCATGACATTCAACATATGAAAATTAGAGACAAACGAAAAGAATATAAAGTATGTCTAGTAGACATAAATCTACAACACTACAAAAACAAAACAATTTGAGCTAGATAGACGGACACTCGTCACACTTTTTACATAGGGAGCGTCTGTATGAAGCGAAAGTCATGGAGAAAATATCAATTGGGTAATCCGTCAAGTTGGACCTTTCATTATATTGCCTTGCCATACGTGTAAGGGGGCTATTAAACGTAGTATTCAAGGTCGATGTAGGTAACACAAAAATACGATGATGACGCTTACTACGTTGGCTAGGCCTAAAGTTAAAATAGTTTATTAATTGTGCATCAATGGAACCGTTTATGATTTTATGAAGTATTAGTAAGTCCGAATGGTTACGTCTTTCATTTAAGCTAATCATATTAAAGTGCCTTAACCTGTCATTGTAATCAGGTATAGCTTTTCGAATTCCATTCTTCATACATAAATACCGAACAAAACGGGCCTGAACAGATTCAACATTATTAGTATAAGTTGAGTAATAGGGAGACCAAATAGTGGAACAATATTCCAAGGAGCTCCTTACTAGTGCATTGTAAAGTAAAATAATGCTACTATAATTACGAAAAGGTTTTGACATACGGATTATAAAGCCAAGCATTCTTTTAGCTTTAGTCACTATACTATCTATATGATCGCGAAAAGATAGAGATGTATCAAAGAGTACCCCTAGGTCACGGATAACCGACACTCTGCTCAGTACCGATCCATCAATATGATAATCAAATTTAATGTAATTCACTTTATTCGTGAATGTAATAGTCTGGCATTTTTTAACATTGAGCGTCATTCTGTTGTTCAAACACCATTGTTGATACCATTGTTGTTATACTCCGTTTGAAATAAGATTAGACATTTAAACAAACCTTTTTTACAGTCCGTTCAACCGATTTTGACTTCTATTGCGTAGGCATAAGGATGGCATTAAAAGCAAAAAAAGTGGTTACAAACCAACTGTTTACTGCAGCTGCCATTTGTCATGCCACCAACGCAATAGAAGTCAAAATCGGTTGAACGGACTGTAAAAAAGGTTTAGTTAAATGTCTAATCTTATTTCAAATGGAGTATAGATAGGTACCAGTCGTGATATAGCTCTGCAGGTATAATGAACTTGACTAAAGTTTTTTTTTTCTATTTGAATATTAATGCCGTGGACATAACAGTCCAGGCAACAGATGAAGAAATCAAGTTTTCTAAGAATCTTTCGGCAGTGGTAGGTCCTACAGCATAGATCCTAGAGTGTATTAAGCCCCCTACTTAGATTAGAATTCGCACAAAATTTGAGTTCAATAAGCACATGACTCATCGATTGTACTGTACCATCAAGCACGTATAGTGGCAGGTACCTAATAGCCCACGTAACACACACTTCGCTGTTAGCAGCTGATGATGAGTGGCGTCATCCTCCGTTTAGCAAAATCTTAGCCCAAACCTTTGACCAAAATAGCCAGTTGAACTGTGACCGAACAAACCACTTAAATATGTTCCGAAACTTCGATTTTAAGCCCGCTCTACACTCGCGGCGCGAACGCCCGCGAAAGCCGTGAAACACGAGTGTTGATGGTTTCGCGCCTTCGCGTTCGCGCTTCGCGCTGTTCCCCGATCGATGTCGGTTTTTGGTCCCGCGACAAAGGGTTCGCGCTTGGTTCACAGCGTGCGAACGCGAACGCATCTACACTCGCAGCTTTTCGCAGTAGCGCACGAGTCGCTGTCGGGAGTGGTCAAACGTGATTTTTTAATAAGCATAGATTTTTTTATAAGGATTTTCGTCATCCACCATCTTCTCTTTTTTATTTGTTTGTTATTTTTAAAACAAATATAATTGTAGTACGCTACAGCACATAGCGTCACAGCAGCAGCAACAGACACATCGGCGTCCATTTTCTATGAGATCGCGAACGACACTGCGAAACTTTGCGAATGTGGAGGGACACGTTTTCACGTGGAGTTCACGCCGCGGTTCGCGCCGTGAATTCGCAGCAAGATTCGCGCGCGAGTGTAGAGCGGGCTTTAGATCCACCAAAATGCGACATGTAGTAGCTTTTCTTACAAGGTTTTGTCCACAACAATAAATTGTTTAATCTGTGTTAGAATTAAGCAACCACCTTTAGATACATTTCTAGGGATAGGATCTAGGAAGTAACAGAGCCGTAGGCAGGGGTTTGGGGGGTTTTGGGGTTCAAACTCCCCCGAAATGTGAGAAACCAGAATCTCAAAAATTTCGAGCTCGCTCTTGCATCCTACATTCTCCGTAGCGGCCTCATTTTACTAAGGTGGCCTTAATGGTTAAAGATGTCCGTTTTTGGTCATGATTGCAAAGTGGCGAGAAGAGAGAAACAGGGCTTTATTGAAATTGATAATAAATAACTAAGCTCTTCATCAATTTGAATTCAGACTTAGAATGTCTAAGATTTTTTATTTAATTTAATTTTTTATTTAATGATGATCCGAAAAAAGATCAAAGACTGCTGTTTTAAAAGTAGGTAGTAACTATAAATAATACCTTTAAATGGCAACCCTAACCCCCCTGAAATTAATTCCTGGCTATGGCCCTGGGAATTAATATCCTGCGAATATTATTTCGCGCTGCGTTGCACGATGGAATCAGGCGTTACTTTGCGAAAATCCATAACAGTTAAATATTATGTAAATACTAGCGGACCCGACAGACGTTGTCCTGTCAAAACATTGTCCAGCGGACAAAATTGTGAATCTAAACCATTCCCAGATCCCCTTGAATACACACAAAAAAATTCATCAAAATCGGTCCAGTCGTTTGAGAGAAGTTCAGTGACATACACACTCACAGAAGAATTATATATATAAAGATATTTAGTTTTAATTCCGCAATAACTAGATCCAGGCTTAGATACAGTATGCAGCACAGCCCTCCCGCCGGCGCCGGCTAAAACATACAGAAGATGTGGTCCGCATTTTCATACATGTGCATATTTTTACATATAATTAACATTTTTTTCTGTTACAAAACTTTTCAATTTTAGTTTATTTAAAAGCAATTAGGTAAGTACATAGGTTCTACAGATCCATCAAGCACACCTAGATCTAATAGTTAGTCATAACGTCCATCAACTCACGCGCATCAGCCGATGATGAGGTGACGTCATGAACTTTAAATAGATGTGCCGCTAATGAGTTATGTGCGTAATTACCAGACTTACTTTTATATTTATTAGGCAGTTTGCAAGTTTTTTGTGGCTCGGTTGTCCTCGGTGATTTCCAATTTTTTTTCCCTAATTTAGCCATTCTAGTCCCTCATGTTTCTTTGGTCAGGGCCGGTGTTTTTTAGATGTTCATGATTGAATTTAGTGCACAACGATATAGCTCAAGCGAGCTCTTTCTTAATTAGGTACTTCTACGGTATACAGACAGCCACGATAAACGAATTTTATTTAAAATATGTTTAAATTATCATTTGACTGCCTCGTTGGTCTAGTGGTCGCAAGCGCTACTGCTGAGCATGAGGTCCTGGGTTCGATTCCCGGGTCGGGCAGTGTTATTGGGTTTTTCTATCTGAAATTTCTCAGTAGCAGCTCGGAGTCTGGATTTGTGCCCGGTTGATGGCAATAGGCTCGCCCCCTATTACATGGGACTTAAACATAACTGGTGAAATGTGGGTGTACCTGCTACAGGGACACCTCTGCCCGACCCTTCGGGGAAACAAGGCGTGATGTTATGTTAAATTATCATCGGCAGTTTCATGGAATTGTATCTGCTGACGGACCCACATAACGACGCCTGAGAGTGAAAACCTCGTAAGTGTAAAAGAAGTAACTTTTCAGGAGGAAGAAAAAACTGCGTGCTGTAAAATTTTTGTACGGCGTCTAAGTCACACACTAAGGCGTCGATAACGATGTCAGCTTCTTAAAATTATTATTGTCCTTCCGCAGAGCTCATCATCCCCTATCGAAGAAAAGCCGAGCAGTGAGACAAGCTATGTGGTAGGCACCTGGCCGCAGAGCACTCCCGGTCATACCGGGTACCTCACCGTCGCCACGCAGCCTCCGTATGCACGCAGTAAGAATTTATTATATTACTAGCCATATGCCCGAAGGAATTTTAAAATACTGGTATTCAACTGCATCCGGTTAGACTGGAAGCCGACCCCAACATAGTTGGGAAAAGGCTAGGCAAATGATGATGCCCGAAGGAATTTTCCATTGGCAAAAATGGAAAAAAATGGTTTGTATCTTTCATACAAACTTTCATCCCCTATTTAACCCCTTTAGGGGTAAAAATAATAATTCATTTTTAATGTGCAAACAAATTCAGTCAAGACACTCGCTAAACATCACTCAGAATCGCCACTAACAGTATATAAAATCAGGGTAAAAATAAATTATTGTCACCCACATACACAATTAAAAAATAGTTGATTTCGGCATCTATTAAGATTTGTAGTTATATCCTAATTCTTATTAGTAACAACACCAATTTATTGCACATTTTTTTCACAAAAAAAGACAATTTTGTATTTGTCTTATCTTTCATAAGGTAAGCGTAATAAAACGAAAACAAAGGACTGAGGGCCCGAATTTTCACCTCCTTCTGCGAAGCAGTAATGCTCGCGAAGGAGGAGACGGAGCGCGTGAGGGAGACGCAAATTTCGCGCCCTCGCGCCCCTAACCGCCGCAGGAGGAGACGCCCTGGGCGTCGGGAATCACGGGAAGATTTCCGGCCACCGTAGGCGCGGGCTTGCGGACGGTGAGCAATGGGAAGCTCGCCGTCCGATAAGGACCAAGCCCGTGTCGACGGCGCGTTGTGTTCCACGCGCGCCTCAAAGAGATGTCAGCAGAATTGACGGGGTCCGCTAGGGCCAATGCCTGCCGGGGGTTCGAAGAAAACCGATAGGGAAATCGTGGCCCCCTTGGCAACACGGCAACTGAAGGAACACGGGTGGGTTTTAGTCAGTAAGAAGTGGCGACCTGTTTTTGCTTTCACAATTAATTTAGTAGCAAATAGGATTTCAAACGAAGATATACAAAGTAGGACAGTGTTTTGCGATAATATATTGTTTTCACAAATTTTGTCTGGCATTAGCTTAAATTTTGGCATAAAGAATTTTTCTTTAGTAACATAACATCCCTGTAGCAGGAACACCCACATTTCGCCAGTTATGTTTAAGTCACATGTAATAGGGGGCGAGCCTATTGCCATCAACCGGGCACAAATCCAGACTCCGAGCTGCTACTAAGAAATTTCAGATAGAAAATAGTGTTTCTGTAGTGTCCATAGTTTATCAGGTACAGTTGGGCCCTCAAGCCTCTATGTGAGAACTGAGGGCCCAACTTTACAGTCCATAACTCGCTTATTTAACTTTCACAAAATCTGATTCCAACTTTTACAATTCTTTGGGAATATTCACTAAATCCTAAGCATATTTTCAAAGAGTTTTTTAACAAGTAGCCCTCACACCACACGCACATAAGATATTGACTATTTTGCAAAAACGGCTTTTTATTCCACACGTATATATTTTAAACCCGTGTTTGGTAAAAACAGTTAGTTTTTTCAGTTTAGTCGAGTTCTGAACATTATTAAACTGACGCAAACTGAACACGATTAAAAGTAAGTTTGTTGATGTGTAATGTTCGCAAAACGGCAAAAAAGAATAATAATATCAACCTATAACACCAACCGATACAGTGGTTTCAATTTATATCAATTATTTTAAAATGATTTATCTCATTTGTTACAGGTAAAGCAAAGAAAACGAAAACGGAAAGCGAGGAAGACAAGAGTTCGTCAGAAAACGGTGACAAAATGGTTATTGATGAAACTGTATGATAAATTGATGAATAATTAATTGATGTAATTATTGTAATAAAATATTTGAAGTAACTTTATCTTTCATTCTATTTATAAGGGTTATATCTCCGTCTGCTGAATAAAAATATGTCCGTATTCTAGAAACTTACCAAGTACAGGCTACTTGCGGGCAGGCCAGACTGATAAGACTGATCTTTTAAGGCCCGATCACACGTACACTCAGCTGCAGAGAAATCTCGCCCCCTAGCTTTGTAAAAATACATTGCTAGGGGGTGAGATTTCTCTGCAGCTGACTGTACCATACCACACCACAACGGCAAACCGTGAACAGACGCTAATTTGCATAAAAATGTATAGTTTACTAGCTGCGCCCCGCAGTTTCAACCGTTTAAGTCTCGATCCCGTGGGAAAACCGGGATGAAAGATCCTACGTTCTTCTCCAGGTCATGGTCTACCCATGTGCCAAATTTCATCCAAATCCGATCAGCCGTTTTAGCGTGAAAGCGTAACAAACTCACTCGCATTTATAAAATTAGGATTCACACGGACCATGACCACATTTGACCGTCAAAATCAACCGTGTGGGCGATACCTACCACATCAATGCCACGTCGCAGCCACAACGCGACCACCAGTGAGAGGGCGTACTATAGGCCGGCCACATCGCAAACACAACGATCTGTCTGTCTGCAAACATTAGCCACAACGTAACCACATCGCAACTACTAGCGACAACGCAACTGCAAAATACTGCAGCGACATTATTCACACATAAGAAACCACTGCTTGCCCATATTTTATGCTTTGTTTTTGCGATGTGGTGTGGTTGTGATACGTGTGAACGGGCCTTTAATGGCCGGCCTCGCCGCACTTTATACACTTTTTCTGACGGAAAAAAAATAAACAACATATTGTTACTATGTTAACTTTATTGAACCAAAAGCTTTAAAAATAGGTACAATGATTGGCAACTTAGAGCTAAATAAATATAATTTTCTTAAAACAAAACAGCTAAATATAATTGACTTGAAGACAAAATAACTTAAAATCTAAAATAATTCAGCGCTATCATAAAATTAATTTAAAAGCCAGAATAGGGTTATTTGACTGTATTAAAAATATGGATCATGGTGATGTAATCTTAATTATATTAGTAAGTATAGATACTAGACCATTTGAGATGGTATTATAAAAACAGTCAAAAACCATATTTGTAGGAACAAGTAAAAAAGCACTCAAATATATGTATATGGAAGCATAATGAAGAAATTTTCTTATCTATAAAAATTTGGCATATTCGATCTTTTGTCGCCGCGTGCGCAATATAAATGAAATGGAGATCGAATAATGTGTTTCAATATTTTAAAATAATTAAGTATTGAACCTAGTACACACGGCTACACATCAAGCTTATACATTTCCAGTTTATGCTGATCTCGCATTGCATAGGATTTCCGTACAATACGAGGTCAGCTTATACTGGAAATTATAGCTTGATGTGTAGTCGTGTGTACATGAAGGCATTTGAAATAAGACGTAAATGATTGTTCAAGAGTTTAATTATTTTAATACCGTAAAAGTGTGAAAATATAATTTTATCGCCATTCCATTCATATCAGCAAATTTTCAAATAAAATCGTCATAATTTAAAACTGTTTTAAGGAACTATCACAGGACTGTCGATTTCCATATAATTTCATTTCGTTAAAAACGTTAATTTTCTAAATATACGAGTATTTTATAATTTTCTATATTTACTACGAATATTTTATTTTAATCGTATATACTTTTAATTTAGGAATACTTTTTCCCCTTATTCATAAACATACAGGGTGTTTGGCAGAACGTTGAACATACGAAAATGGTGGATAGGTGGGGTCATCTGCTACTTACTCAGCCCTAATTTATTTGGCCCTGGCCCCCTGGATATATTAAAAATAATTTTTTTTGCTTTCTTTTAGTTTCACCACTTTCTTAACTTTAAAGTGTAATATTTATTAAAAATGGGTAAAACAGGCAATATTTTTGTTTTTTTTTTAAATCTTGGCAGATTCTTATAAAATTATTGCTTTATTCAGATGTTAGCTAGAAAAAAGTTATTAGTCCTCAAACTTACAGAAAGATGTAAAAAATACTTAAATCTTAATTTCAACTTGCATTAAAAAAATATCCAGGGGGCCAGGGCCAAATAAATTAGGGCTGAGTAAGTAGCAGATGACCCCACCTATCCACCATTTTCGTATGTTCAACGTTCTGCCAAACACACAGTTGCCATGTCCTTTATTTCGAAATGTAACCCCGCGTCCTATTTAAACGTGATCGTGAGGCGAATCCGCGATCGTCGCGTGCCATGTTTATAGTACATGGCACGCGCGCATTGCATAGATCGGCATATCTCCATCGCCTTGCACAAATTATAGTGTAACGCGACAGTACACGATTAGCGTTCATAGTCAGCTGTACTCATTCACACAACATTCATATCGCATTAATTATGTCGTTGTTTTAAAATATCTTTGGCTATCCGTGACTTATCATTTCAAGCTATCATCCAAGGTGTGTGCGACCCAATCAGCACCGTGCGACAACGCGTTTAGGTTCACGATCGCGTTTTCGCGCGACGATCGAAAATTTACTTTTATTTTTTAAGGCATCTCGTAGTTGACCTCTGAGATCGTAACTACTTAAACGAGCTTTCCTGTGGCTGCCTTTAAGCTCCTAAATTCAAAGCCTCCAGCCAGGGGCACAAACTAAACTTATACAGGTTGGCAGGGACATCGACGCGAAAACTGTTACCATGGATTCAGTACATGATTCTGAAACCCCCTGCGTTGAATTTTTTTTCTTTTAATCAGCTGTTCCATACATTTCGACTACGTAGGTATTGGACCTTTCTATGAAATAGCATTTTTTATTTTTTAAATAACCGACGAATAATTTCAACGCAGGGGGGTTCAGAATCATGTACTGAATTCATGGTAACAGTTTTCGCGTCGATGTCCCTGCCACCCTGTATACTAGGCGACGCTCGCTAAGGACACCCCTGTGGGGGTACGAACCTCGGCTTAGGGCGTCGCTGGGAAGAAGACAGCAAGATGAGGACAAGCTGGATCAAATGTGGGTAATTATTATTATCGGAGAAGCGTATACGCACGACGAGACCATCGCTTTTAAATAGGACACAGAGTAAAGTATTTGTTTCTAGTTTTGCTTTCACATGAGCGAACTAATTTACGTCAAATTTGCAAATGTAAACTCTCTTGTAAGTGGGTTATCGTAATTGCTTCTTGCATCTTACGCAGTCATAAGTTATTACTTACATAAATTTTACGGAAGCAACTTACAAATCGTAGCTCGGCATCCAATACCGCGGCTACCCTAAAAAACCTAGTAAGGACTTAAAACGAAATTTTACAGGAGAGCGCAAAAACGTAAATAGGGTCAGCCTTTGAAAGTCCAGGTTCTGAAATGATTAAAGTAACTTACTAGGTTTTAAAGTAGTCACGGGGCAGTGAATGGGGCACTTACTAGGTTTCGATGTTTTAATATATCTGTTTATAAGTGAGTTTTTAACGCTGGTGTTTTTGTATTTGGTGGGGACTTATTAGATTAGCAAGATTATGCAATAAAACGATTTTTGTAAAAACCGTCCCTTACTAGGTTTTGAAATTGGGTAGCCGACCGCAAATGTGACATATTTAACGAAAAAGAGATTTTTGTTTTATTTCATTCTACACGTTCAAATACGTGATAACAAATTGGTGGAAAGTTATCCAGTCATATTGTTTTAATTTGGTATAAAATATATTATTTTAAAATAATAGTATATTATGTAGTACATTTTGTAAAGTTTTTTTTTATCTCCTATAAAATTTGATGAATGTTGTATTCGCAATATTGGATGCCGAGCGACAAAATGTACTGGCGGCCTTTGGATTATTTTTAGAATATAGGGGATTAATATCTACGATATAACGAGATCGCTAGGCATCTCTCTACTCTATATTATTGTTCTAAAATTTATTATAAGTATAATTTATTATAGAAATAGATTACTTAAATCTACTAAAATGAGGAGTTATGTGTATAAATATAAAATATTAATGTATCAGTTGTGTTCGCAAGGAAATGCTTTGAATAACTTCGTTATGGAATGGTTAATATATTATAGTCAGCGTACAAATTGTGCATACTTCGTTCTCCGTCATTTTTATTAACGCACATACTCCGCAAAATCATTTAAATAAAAAGCGACTCTTTCTACGACACAATAAAGCGCAATTAAAGTTGCACAGCGCTAATTACCTACAGTTATATTCACCTAGAAGTTGTGTCTATCGCGTGACTCTCAGATCTTCTGACTACGCTACACTCACTGAATTGGCCCGACAAGACGGGCCCGCCACGTACTTGTAGCTTCATACCTAAACTGCGGAGTGTCCCTTCTGTATTATCTGTGGTAAGGGTCTCTTATAGGGCAGAATTCATATTCTGCTCAAGCAATTTTCTAACAAAAATAACGACCGAAACAATACGTAGCTAATCATAATGTTTGGTATTTGTAGAAAAAAAGTACATCCTTACATACACAATAATTTTACCGTGTATTTAAAATACGTTTTCCATTTAGTTTTGTATCGCTTATTGCGATGTTTATTAAATACAAGTTACACTATGGGGCATCATGCAATGCCTTAGTTTATCTAAGGCTTAGACGACCGGTGTGAGTTCGGTCTCTTACGGTATCAGTCACCAGAATATTTCTCGGGATTGTCAATATTTAAAACAGGAATTATACTTACTACAAGTACGAGTAAATAATAAGACATGACAAATACACATACAAGACAAAACATAAACAGTATTTCTATTTTCCTTAATGTCCCTCGGCAAACTTCGTGTTTCGTCAGTCGTCGGATTTCTATCAGTTGCCCTTTACACTTGGTGCAGACCGGACGCTCTCAATCGACTTGGAAGTATATAGAGTTGTTAATACTCTTTTAACTTAATGTAATTTATTTTAAAAATGAGAGGAAAGCTACTAAAGTCGCAGGCACGACAGATAGGAAAATAGTTTTACAGCTCTATATAGTTCACACGAAAATCAAAACAACAATAAAGTACTTGGTTCTGAATTCAAATTATTATACAAGATAAATCTAATAATTGATGGACATGGAAATTAGCATTCGTTTGTATTCGGAAATGCGATGATTCCCGAGGGACATACAAAATAAATAATCGCCCGAGTTATATTCTCTATACTAGCCACTGGGCATTTATCTCATAATACTAAAATACTCAATTTCTCACTTGGTTCATACACTTTGATCCTTTATTATTTTATTTTCTCATTAATTAGCGTTATTTTGATAGGTACAGAATTAATTCCATGAATGCTGTATTGGTCACAAGTGAACCTCAATAATAGAATTTTATGTTGCTCCTGCTGCCGAGGTATTCAATGTGCTAAGTCCATATTTGTAAGAGGGATTTCTCTGCTACCTCCGATGTAGTTTTATAAACATTCATTTGAGATAAGATCATTATTATCAATTATTGACAAACAGGTTAATTAAATTTTGATCTCATTAAAACACACAATTTCATCCTTTTACATCATCTTGTTATAGGATCAGTTTACCTAAAATCGCTGAAGTCGGTCTTCAGTTGTATGGTTGGTTTAGCCGGCTTCGCGTCGAACAGTGGCCGCGACTGTGCCGCGCGACCGGCCCGCGTGCTCGCTTGGTTTGCCTTCAATGCGTTTTCCAACTTGTTGCGAAGCTCGGAGGATTGTTGCATCATTGTTTTGAATTCCTGAAAAAAGATAGTATTTTATTTTGATATAAAGTAACTTAGTGGTAGGGAGTCATCGTCGATTAAAGCATAGGTTGATTCAGGTAAGTGTTTATACGTCAATATATGAAGGGTCAAATACATTACCAGCCTCCACTAACGTTTTAATTTATTCTAAATCTATGGCATTTATATATAGCATTCTCTTCGGAAAGTATTATGATATCAGGACGGCCACCAGTCGGTATGCATTTAAGCGGAAATTGCAGGTTTTTTTTTTTTCAAAATGAATTGAGTAGTCATCTCAACACCTCTCTCTCTTGAATTTTTATGTATGTATATATATAATATAGGTATATAATTATATTAAATATGTATGTATGTGTACTGTTGTTCCTACATTTTATTTCTAGTGATATATTTTTAATAATTTTTTCTTTGTTTCTCTCAAACAGAGCACCTGCCATCTAATCTCTTCACCACCCTTGGTTGACTGGTAGAGAATGCCAAAGGCATTAAGTCCGCCTTTGTATCTTTTTGTGTGTGAAAATTTTAAATAAATAAATTGTATCCTCGTGTCGGCACGAAATACACAGGAATTTCTCATGCCATGGTCAAAGATTTAATCAGTCAGCGAAATTAGGAGCCCAAAAACCGCCTTCCTCTTCCGCCCGAAAAAGACCTCCTTTTAGAGCTCTCTTAGCTTATCTGTCGACGTTTATTCATCTTCCACAATATTCACAATAAAGTTTAACATACCTGCGGATGTTTTGGTCCGACCCTGGTGAGCCAGTGCAGCGCAAACTCATGTAACGCACGCACGTGCGGCGCGGCTCGCTGTAACTCTGTGCCCTCGCGTAAGTACGATATCACTATCGGTACTAGTAGCCAGAGCATCTTGATACCTGCAAGAAAAAAAAAAAAAAAATGTAACTTTTGAATCACTATTAAGAGCGTTTATTTTGAAAGTGGGCAACGTCGCAAATAGATGTCAAATATTTCGCTGTTTTGATTAATTTGGCAATATTACTGTATGGAAATAAGAAATGTGGCTAACTAGTTCCCTAGAATATTAATAATGAATTGTAATTTTATCACTGAATTTGATGTTGTAACAATTTTAGGTGTAAAAAGGCATTTGGAAAGTTTCCAAATACTTTTTTACATCTTTAACTAAATATTCGGTATTACGATATTAATTATTGCATTTCATAATCAATATTTTATTTCCCTAGTTAGCCACATTTCTTAATTCCATACAGTAATATTGCTAAATTAATCAAAATAAGTAAATATTTGACAGCTATTTACGACGTTGCAACTTTTAAGATAAACCCTCTTAAACATTAATTAGAAATAGCTATACTCCGTTTGAAATAAGATTAGACATTTAACTAAACCTTTTTTACAGTTCGTTCAACCGATTTTGACTTCTATTGCGTTGGTGGCACGACAAATGGCAGCTGCAGTAAACATTGGTATTGTAACCACTTTTTTGCTTTTAATGCCATCCTTATGCCTACGACATAGAAGTCAAAATCGGTTGAACGGACTGTAAAAAAGGTTTGTTTAAATGTCTAATCTTATTTCAAATGGAATATAATTGTTTTGAATTGAACTATTGTTTATGATTTTAAATAGCACAATTATAATACCTTTAGGTCCCTCCTCTACATAGCAGCATATAAAATAACATTAGAATGATTAGTGTATTAAATATTATACAGTGCAGTAGTCTACTATCAATGAGAACTGTGGGTTGGCTAATGATGAAAGTGTATTTTGTACCATGAAAAAGAAACACTTTTACTTTTGAAATTTCTGAGGGTCTACCGCGCCACCCGGTCTATTCCTTGATATGCAATAGCCTCAGTAGCCTCATGACATACAGGTTTTTTTTTAACCACTGCGCTAACTTAACACTTGACTTTACTTATCATTATGAACAACTCGTCACCAACACCGCAAAGGGGCGAACTTCAAATAAGAAAATTTTACAGGAGAGCCAAAAAACGTTTTTTTTCTCCCGATGACGCGCTTATTTTGATGATATTTAAAAATATATATATAATAATCAAAAAAATGAAATGCGAAGGTGTACTATGGAAACAGGACTACAAAATTAATACAAATATAACAATTTACTATGCCAGGTTTTCCGAGGAAAAGCCGAGAAAAAATATACGCCTTTTCGTCGCGCCTCTTTATCACCAAGGCATACTGTCTATCTAATATTTTCTTAGAGTTACGTCTCGATGCATTATAATAATATGCGTTGTTTTAATTAAAAAACTATACTCAATACAATCAAAAATATTTTATTCTAAGTTATTATAATGAGACCACAAACTTGTTGCGTTATTCATATTTTTAAAACACACCAAATTACTTAATAAGTTCGAATTCTTCGTCACTAAACCTGTGTATTATGGTTAACATCAAATAAAATCAATTTGGTATTTAAAACACTGTTTTATATAAATCGTTAATCTAGACAAAGGTAACAAAACAAATACAATCAATAAACAATACTTCTCTCTCTATCTATCTATAATCAGAAATCAAAACAAAAATAAAACAATGATCAAACAGTCCGGAGTTATTTTGATCAGAAAGACAGTGAGTCATATTACTTTGATCAGAAGGACAGTTTGTAATATTACTATCGTCATTCGTCTGAATTTCTATTTCAGTTTCAGGTGATTTTTTTATGGTCACTTTTGGTAATATGACTATTGTCGTTCGTCTGAATTTCCATTTCAACTTCAGGTGCTTTTTTTTATTGTCACTTCTAATACTGAGCATAGAAATAGGAACATTATCCTCAGAGCATTCTGACCCATGTCGCCGCTATAAGGCGAACTTCGAGTTTCGTCTTTTCGTAAAATTTCCCTACAACTGATTTTGAGATACGCCGGCATTTTTTTTTCGTTTCTATTAGTCTTAGAGCTTCGCCCTTTTGTGACGACATAGAGCTCGACAAATGGAGCATTTTTGTATACTAAACTAATTTTTGACCGTTTGTATGAGGTTCGCCCCTTTGCAGTGTTGGCGACGAACTCTATGGGACCAAACTAGAAATTGTGAAAAAAAATCAGTTGTTCTCTACATTTTGACGATTTATGCGAACATAAATATAGGGAACAGTTGATTTTTTTCGCGTTTTCAGGTTTGGTCTTGTAGTAAAAGTTGTTCATAATGATGAGTAAAGTCACGTGTTTAAGTATGCGCACTGGTTAAAAAAAAACCTATAAGGCTCCAGGCTCTAATGCAAATCTTGGGTTCATTTGTTTATCGAGTTTGGTTAAACCACGCTGGGGTTGGTGCATTTAATTTATTCAAACTACTTGGGTTACTGCTAATAATGGTTATACTAGCTTCAAAACCATGGTTTTTATATGTTGATAACTGGTCCGCAGTAGTCAAATCACAACAATCAAACCTAATCTAAGTCATCAACACGTGCAGAATCCGGAGCAGCATTAACAAGTTTATCAAGAGCTGTAAAAGCTACCTTTCTAAGTTACAATTATGTTAGTGGTGCGACTATTACTATGACGGTTAGACCGCGTGCCTAATAGAACACACGCAGGCTGAGACGAACGCTGAAATGTTGTACTCACGTGCAGAATCCGGAGCAGCTTTGACCAGCTCGTCGAGCGCCGTGAAGGCGGCGATGGCGGCGCGCGTGTGCGCCATGTCGGCGGGGCGGCGCGCGGCGGCGGCGCGCGCCACCACGGTGGCGGCCAGGCCGCGCGCCCACCACGACACGCACGCCGGGGACGCGCTGCTGGACCACACCGAGCGGAGCACGGAGCAGCACGACGAGAAGATCTGAGAGAAGCGATGGGGAATTATTTCATGTTGTTTGTAAAATTATTTTTATCACATCTATTCAAAAATTTCTAGTTTAGTCCTCGTAAACAGGGACTAAAATAGCTTTTTAATCCCTAGGGATTAAAAGTGATTTGAATTTGGAACGTGGATATTGTTAGTAAAAAAAGTTCCAATCACCAAAGAGATCAAACACGAACATTGTATGAACAAGTAACAGGCTGGCAAGAGAGAGAATGTGTGAATTTGGTCAAAATCCAAGATGGCGGCTGCGAAAATTTTCAAATTATTCGTCATGGGTGTCGTTTTCATAGTTTTCGATGGTGCTAAAGCCGATAGTGAGGTCAAAATGAAAATCTAAGATTGCGGCTCTGAAATTTTTCAAATTTTTCATCATTGGTCGATACCAATGATGAAAAACCATCACCATTGAAAACCATAAAAACGAAGTTTTCGTCATGGGTATCGTTTTCAGTTTTCGTGCATAGGGTGCTAAAGCTGATAGTGAGGTCAAAATGTAAATCCAAGATGGTAGCGATTTTTGTTTTAAATCATACGTGAGAAGGAACTTCGTTGACTGCACACGTTTTATTTTCTCATAGAGGGTGATAAAAAGTAGAGTGTTCACCTCGGGAGCAACACTATTTTAAGCTCGAGTGAAGTACTTTGAATCCCTCGCTGCACTCAGGATTCTACTTTAGAATCCTTCGTTCCGCTCTGGATTCAAAGAAACACTCTCGCCTTAAAAATAGTTGTTTGCTCCCTTAATAAACAATCTACTATTATTCCATTGTAGCGTTGTGTGACGTCTCAACCGTAATTAATCACAATTAGTAAGTTACTAACCACACATCACTAGAAACGTGGCACAACACTAATTTCCTAAGGACGCTCTGGCATTTCGACTTCCGCTGGCTTACATAAAGGAAGGTATTCCTTGATTATCAGGATTACTTGTGCCCCGACCTAGGGGCTCTTTGTACGGGTTGAAGACACCTCTTACCCAATTCTGCACGTTGCTCGCATGCATGGCTAACTGCACGAACTGAGGTCCGACGTCCGGCCTGCCTGCCTGCAGCCTACCGCTGGGAGCCTGAGCTGTCAGGCGACCTCCACGGCTACTGACTACGTACTACCACGTGCCAGGGCCGTCCAGCCTGCTACGGAGCCTGTGCTGAACAGGCCCCCCGAATCTACCACGTGCTACCAAGGACGGTACCCTTCCCCTTTTACTGTGTTAGTGCTCGGATCAAATCAGTGTGACCTTACCGCGACCTAGCCGTGTACATTCTACATACTAGTGTTAGAAATATATATATTAACTTGTCTAGCTGTTTTACTAACTACTACCTAAACCGTTAACGGCCTGCGCAGCCTACCCTGCGCAGCCTACCCTGCGCAGCTCTAGCCGTTACAGTGGCGCCCAACTCTTAATACCTACCAAACCTAACACTGATCTGACTGAGCCCTAGCACACCCTTCCCGCTACACATCGTAGTGGCATAGTTTTAAGATTTTCCTAACTATTGTGTGAACCTAATGTGACAACTATATGTGTCATCTATTACTGTATCTAATACTATCTGTGTACATAATGGGAACTCACTACTAGTATAACTAAATCAAAATTTTAAAACTTTATTTCCGTGCTGGCAGCGGTGAAATGCAAATTTTCTAAATAATAACTTGTCTTCTACACTAAGTATGGATAGCTGTCAAATCATAAATTATCATCCTAAAACTGTTAACAAAAACTACAAACATTGTGATAATATCAAGTTTAATTACTACAAACATAATACCTAACTTAAAACTTTGCTAAAAATAAACTCAAACTTGATGTTCCTACATACATCATACAATCTAAAACTTATTTACTGGCTCACAAATAATAAACTACATAATAACTACATACTGTGGCCAAAAATTAAACACTAAGGACAGCTATCACTTAAACTATAAATCATGCAACTACATTGCTAACTACTACTGTTTATCTAGTCACAATTAGATAAATTGATAACTACCTACTACTATAATAACACTACCTACCTTATTATATTACTTACTATAAAAGTAAATTAAAATTGAATTGTTTTCTAGTCAAATAAATAACAACTATTTACTAACTAAGTACTACTACATATTATCTTAAACTTTGATAACTTACTTACAAACCATACTCAATATTGCAATACTTCTATTACGTGCAAACAATCAATTCATATCTATCAATTAATGCACATTGCAACTTTATTGGCACTGCTCAACATTAAATAAACTACTTACTCCTAAACTAAAAATTGAACTTTTGCCAAACCAACTATCAACTACTATTACTACCTATACCTACTACTATTAATTCCTATCCATATACACATGTACCTACATACAAATCTAAACAAACAATATCTAACACTAATAATCTAAATTCTATCAGCTAAACCTGTGTTTTCAGAAAAACAGCTGACTACCACTAAACTAACCTACCCACACTAACCAAACCAGTCCTACCCTACAAACTACAATTAATTGCACTCACCCACTATATCATAACTACCTACTATGCTACAACTGCCTACTGTGTCTACATATAACCAACAATTATCATAATATCTACACTACTACTATTTGGTAAATTCAAACAGTTTTATAGGATGATGACCCTACCCCAGTGGCGTGCACACAGTTTTAAGACAGGGTAGGCAGAAAATTTTACTCACCAAAAATACTGCACGTTGGTTTTGGTTCGTCGCGTCGTCTTGTCGATTGATGATGTAGGTAATTGCCAAATTCCAGCTCAAATATCAATAGATTGACTGATTTTATAGACACATCAATTTACGGATATTCAAAGTGGCCTTTCGGCGCGTTTGTTTGATGTTTTGTAGTGTTTGTGTGATTTGCAAAATTTAAATAAAAGCAGTGAAAAGATGGTGATGGATGTGAGTATACTATATAGGATTGTTTTATTTGTATATTAAATCTACACGCCTATCTTTCTGTAAGAATGTGTGCAATATGGAATCGTAAAAGTTGGGAAGGCGTTTTATTTCCGTAAGAAGATTTTTTTCTATTGAAATCATGGAAAGATCTGTAAGTCGTTGCTGGCCTTGTGTATTTCTTAAGTAGGTGTGTATACGTTTTAGCGACGAGAATGACCTTTCGGTTGAAGCACTGCTCGCGGGAACTGTAACAATTAATTTTGCCAAACGCAGCACTTCGGGAAAAACTGTATTTATGTTATTTTCATAAAAATGTTCTATAATTTCGTAAATACTAAGGTTTTTGAATTCGGCAGATTTATAAACACATTTGAGCTCATTGATAAGGCGGTCTAAGTTAAAGTCGTATAATTTATAAACATTTACGAATTGCGATACTAGTTCAACCGGAAAATTGTCATTATATTTATTGAAATTTTCGCATTCAAGTAGTCCAAAAAAATTTAATTCTTTCAGATTTTTATACCGGTCGCGACATTCGTTGGATATATTGTCTATAATTTCAATAAAAATCCGCTTAAAATTGATTTTTGCGTCTACAACATTACGTTTTCGTTTTGGCGGCCCTGTGATTATTTTTACGCTTTCAAAAATTAATTCAAACCTAGATCTGAATGATTCTAAAAACGATTCAAACTCCTTAATTTTTTTAATGCAATAAGTCACATCTGATGTCTTTTTTTGCATAATTTCGTAAAGCACATCAGTTTTTGCGAATATTTCGTTAAACACATGGAGTAAAAACTGGAATTGAAAGTCTTTTAAATTGTGTAACAAATTCGAAACTTGACTTAATGTCTCGCCATCCCAAGAGTCTTCGTTTTCAACCATATCCTCAAATAAATCAATTAAATGTAAAGAAGAATTGAAAATTACATTTACAGTACGCGAATTGTAAGTCCATCGAGTGTCAGCAACGCGAGGCAATTTTTTCATATCAGCTATTTTATTATAGTGGTTTTGCCTTTTGGTACTATTATGAAAGAAACTTGCTAATGTTTTTATGAGATTGAAAAAACATTTAGTTTCTGGAATACGTTCGCACGATTTGGAAAGTACCAAATTAAGGACATGGGCGGAACACCAAACGTATTCAGCAAGAGGACATTGCTGGCGAACCAGCGACTGAACGCCGTTCCGTTCAGATGACAGGACAGCTGCACCGTCATATGTCTGAGCTACTAATTTCGACAAACAGTTAAATTCTGATAAAATCTGCAGTATGATGGCACTTAAAGTTTTCGCGGTGCGGTCGGAACTTACGTCAATATACTTTATAAATCGATCAAACACTTCTGACTTATGAAAATATCTTAAAACCAGTACTAGTTGCTCTTTGCCACTTACGTCTGGTGTTTCATCGACCATCACAGCTACAAAATCAGTGGAAGCGATTTGTTGTTTTATTGTTTCGATCATTACAGACGCTATACTAGAGATTAGGTCATTTTGAATACGATTTGATAAACCCGTAAATGAGCTAGTACAATTTTGTAAATGGTTTTCCAACACTCCGTCGTATTTCGCGAGCAAGTCGACCATTTCTAAATAATTGCCCTTATTCACTGACGAAGCAGATTCGTCATGTCCACGAAAAGCGAGCTCTTGTTTCCCTAAAAAGCAAACAATGTCAATTAGTCGCTGAAAAATATTTCGGTTCCGATCGACTTTCGCGTTATGTCTATCAATGTCTATTTGTATCTGAGAGTTTAAACGCGTCTCTATACGATTTTTTCCAAAGGTGTGATATTTAAGGGAAGCTTCTAAGTGTTTTTCAGATTGTTCATGTTTTCTCGCGGCGGTAGGAAAATTATGAATATCAGCGTAACCGGTGTCGTTCCAGACGGTTTTATTATTTGAAAATAGTAGACAAACGAAACAAAATAACCGATTACTGTGTATGCAACCTGTCAGCCAATGATATGAATCATATTGTTTTTTATTGAATTTACGATTAACTTTACCTTTAATTTGTATTAATTGCAAATCCGGTGTACCACGACCTATCTCGATAACTTGTTTTTTTTCACCGAAAGATAGTTTTGAAAACGCATCATGTTTTATTTTCTCAATACACACACCATCTGAACAACTTTCACAGACAATATTATCCATTTTACACTAATAACAACAATCAAATTCTAATTACTTGATAGCGTATTCACAAACACAACACACGTCAAACAATATGGCGACTATAGTAAAACGAGCATTAAAGGGTAAAAAAAGTAATACGACAAAAAATTATGGTCATCTAAATGTATAAAATTCAATGAAACAATGTTATTTCCTAAAATATTTGCATTGCATTGCATAACAAACTTTCGTTCGGTAATGTTCGGTACGAGTCGTAATTTTTCGTCTTAGCTGTATAGAATAACTACAAACAGACACTGGCTTTTCTTGCAGTTGTGTGCGTGATTTTTGTCATTGTGTGTCAGCAAAGTCCACGTAGCTATAGGAACGCACACACATTAAATACGACTTACCACGAGAGCACACATAAAAACATTCAGAGACGAATAGTTTGTGTCTTTACCGTGGCAGAGGCGAGGCGGCGCTAGTGCAGCGCGAATCGAGATGATGCGAAATTCGAACGATGATACCACCGGCACTCGATAGGTGGAGCTGATTTATGATTTGTTTTGTTTATTGATAAAATAATATTAGATCTATTATCAGAACTAGGGTAGGCAGTGTCTTTCTGTCTTTATGAAACGCACGCCACTGCCCTACCCCATCCATCTTATACTCCTACCTCCTACAACTATTGGCCCTACAGCTATAGTTGATACTGATGATGGCCCTACCCCATTCATCACCTTCTTCTATAACTATCGGTCCTACAGCCATAGTTAAAACTGATGATGGCCCTACCCCATTCATCACCTACCTTCTATAACTATCGGCCCCTACAGCTATAGTTCAAATAGATGATGGCCCTACCCCATTCATCACCTACCTTCTATAATGATCTGATGGTCTACCCCATTGATCAGTGGTTTTGCTTTATCAATTGGCCCTACACCATTGGTAACCTAAGCAACCACCTCTATTTATAATATACTATCTATCTATTCTCCTCTAAAGAGCGGTGCAACTCTATAAAGAAGCCTTTGCAGCAGCGGCTGGTTACTGCCTAAATAAGCCCAAACCAAAAACATCTATCTGTTTACATAATGTATATTCTAAGCAGCAGATGGTTACTGCCTAAATAAGCCTAAACCAAAATGTCAACCTATTTACTTATGTATATTCTATGGAGCGAATGGTTACTCCTTAAATAAGTCTAAACCAACACTATCTATTTATGTAAACTATCTACCTATTTACTTATGTACATTCTACGGAGCGAATGGTTACTCCCTAAATAAGTCTAAACCAACACTATCTATTTATGTAAACTGTCTATTTATGTAACTGTTGGTATTTCTATGCAGTTTAGGGAATTATGTTCTAAAAAAAAAAACCTTTATACTACCACTACTGTATATACCTATATACTATGGACTAGACCCTAATTTCTAGTCTTGTGGGTGCATTACACTATTAGGACTTGGGTTAAAACTACAACAGTAATCTACTTATTACTGAAATCTGATCTGTTGCTTGCTAGCATAACTACTAAACTATTATCTGTGATATTAACTAATGATATTATGGGAATGCTAATGACTATTAATTCTACCTAATAATAAAATATAAAAATATAACTAAAACAATTATCTAAAACTTAAAATAAATTATAACTATCCTTAACATATGCTGCGCTGGCGCTATTTTAGGGAATGCTGTTGATCCCAAGGGATGTCTATTTTTATTGCATAGCAGGTCACTATTATAACTACCCTTAGCTTTTGTGTTGTCTATCTGTTACCTAAATGCCCAAAGTACTTACTAAAATAAAATTCAACAATGACTTTGGCATTCTAACCACATGTATATACATACCTACCCAACTACACCTACAAGTACACACTGAACTCACCTACCTATACTTACCTATAGCCAGTTAAATATCTACTACACCTCATGTCTACTCACATGTAGGAATACTACTACACACTGGTACTACCTGCTAATAGAACACTACTGACTGAGATACACTTGCTCTTACACTTGTGTATTTCTTTGCTTGCTGTCTGTAAATCTTGAGTGACCTATGACTAAATAGTTCACTCATGGCTGCTGAGTATGGTTCCAGTCTTTGCTGTTACTGGACTGGATACAGACTTGTGCTAAGGATTAGACAGTAAGTGGGAAGTGGTAGTTCTAGCGGATTTTGTATAGGTAAAATCCTCTCTCTGCAGCTGTCTAGCTGTTTTACTAACTACTACCTAAACCGTTAACGGCCTGCGCAGCCTACCCTGCGCAGCCCTAGCCGTTACACCATAGGTTAATTAAAATGAAACTTTTAAGTAAAAATTATTTTAGATAGATTAAGTACATGATGAGCAGTGGTGGCCCAGCGGTAACGGCCGCGACTTACGAGTTCATCAAAACATCGTGAGGAAACCGGCATGTCCTAGAACCGAAAATTCGAAGACATATGACATCTACCAACCCGCACTGGGCCCGCGTGGTGGATTACGGCCCACGCCCTCTCACTGAGAGGAGGCCTGTGTCCCAGCAGTGGGAACATTATAGGCTGATGATGATGAAGTGCATGATCTGACTACCACCGAAACAAACTTGACAACAAAACACGAATACTTAAGTCACTAATTGCTCCAAAAAGAGTTTTGGAGCAATTAGTGACTTAAGCACAAGTTACTTAAAAATTTTCAGAAAGGACTAGAGAGTCCTTTCTGAAAATTTTTAAGTAACTTGTGCAGGTTCGATCACACAATATTTTTTATACCATTCCCCCTCTAAAAAGCTTATTTTATTCACTGAAAACAGTGAATAAAAAGCACTTTTAATCACTATTTTGGTGTTTGAATTTAGAACACCAATATATTCGACCTCGATCTCAATGCTATACAACCTCCTTGCGATTAATTTATACTTCCTTTTTTGGAACGAAGTTCTTCAATGCGACTTATAAACTTTCAGAAATCGTCACGCTAAAAAGTGTTAATATTTGTGATTGTCTTCTTCTAATTCAAAGAGAAAGAGAGAGAGAACGCCGGCAGAAAAAACAAAAGAAAAGAGTAAACTGATTACAGTGTTGAGTAATAAAATTGTGCACATCGGCCCGAGTACACTGCAAGCCGGATTTTTTTAAATTCCTTATCGTTTTCATGGTTTTCGAGGGTGTTAAAGCCGATAGTGGGGTCGAAATGTAAATCTAAGAAGGCGGTCCTGATTTTTTTTAATTTTTCATCATGTGTATCGTTTTCATGGTTTTCGACGGTGTTAAAGCCGATAGTGGGGTTGAAATGTAAATCTAAGATGGTAGCTCTGATTTTTTTTTGAATTTTTCATTATGGGTACCGTTTTTATGGTTTTCGAGGGTGTTAAAGCCGATAGTGGGGTCCAAATGTAAATTCAAGATGGTGGCTCTGAATTTTTTTTGAATTTTTCATCATGGGTATCGTTTTCATGGTTTTCGAGGGTGTTAAAGCCGATAGCGGGGTCGAAATTTAAATTCAAAATGGTGGCTCTGAATTTTTAAAATTTTTCATCATGGGTATCGTTTTCATGGTTTTTGAGGGTGTTAAAAACCGATAATGGGGTCGAAATGTAAACCCAAGATGGCCGCTCAAAAAAAAATCAAATTTTTCATCATGGGTGTCCTTTTCATAGTTTTCGAGGGCGCTAACGCCGCCGACATGAGGTCAAAATGTAAATGCAAGATGGCTACTGCAAAAATTTTGTTTTTGTTTTAAATCATACGTGAGAAAGAACTTCGTTTCTGACGGGGGTCCCACGACCGCACACATTTTTCTTCACTAAATGTCTATTTTCGCTTAAATCTTTCTTTTTCTCGTAGTCATGGTATAAAGTATAGTATGCAACTCTTGAATAAAACGGATTTATATCGAGGGCCATGAATCACTCGCGTCGCTCAGGATTCTAACACTTGAATCACTCGCTATGCTCGTGATTCAATCATCATGAATCGTTAGATTCCTTCACTTGATCGTAATTCATCTATGGCCCTCGATTTAAATCCGTCCTTTATTCACTAATTGCATAATATACTATTTTTCTATTGACACATCCTTTTTGTAGCTTCAAAAATAAAGTTCAACTTTACTATCATTTTTCTTCTTTGTCAAATCAATTATCAACATTGTGTCAAACGAAAACTACCACGTTGATAATGATAGCAATAATAGCCTTGCTACGGTCTTTAATTATTTCTAAAATTCAATCTTAAAAAATACGTGTGGTCTATGTAAATACCTCATTATCATTAGTTTCCAGACACTGCCTAAAGTGGTTGATGCAGGGATAGTGCAGCGGCGGCGCGGGCGTCGCTCTGTTCAGCACAACGGCCATGCCGCGCGCGCCTATCACTGGCTCGATACGTTGTTCTGGCTCATCTACAAAAAAGATTATGAAATAAAAATAAATGATAGTCACCTATCTGATGGACATAGAAATAGTATTAGGACGACGTTGTCGAAATTCCGTACAAACCAGCATGTTTCTCCTAGAAAGTGCCCACAGAACACGTAATTCGAAAGTCGACTAACAAAAACAGTTAGAATTCTCGGCCTGCATTCAAAATCGCACTATTACCATTTCGGGGCGTACAATACTTTCAATTCAATCAGTCAAAATTGTACCGGTCCAATCCTGACCGAACGTATCAAAAGTTATGCTCAGAATATGTTAAAATCGTGCTATTAGCCTGCAATTTAGGCATGAGTTAGTCATATTTTTTATTTCCATACAGTAATATTGCCAAATAAAACAGCGAAATATTTGACAGCTATTTGCGTCGTTGCCCGCTTTCAGTATAAACGCTCTTAAAACAAACAACTTACCACTCTTGACCCTCTCCACTAGTTTAGCGAGCGCGCTCTGCAGCAGTTGCGCGTGTTGTTGCTTGGTGTGTTCGTGCAACCTCACTACGCGACACTCTGATGCTCGTTGCAGCAACACTACGCCCGCTTCCGCTGCAGCGCCTTCACCTTTACTCTCGCGAAGAATTTCGGTAGCAAGGTACAGGATTGTTGGCAGGATTGAGAGTGCGCCTGTAAGAAATCGAATGGTTTCATGCCTGTATTTCTTACAGTACACCAACATCTATTATAGCTGTAATAATAGTAGATTTTCTTGTGCAAAGGCTGATTTGGGGAAATATCACGAAGTAGCGTTGCTATGTTCCCGTCTTAAAATATGGGCACCAGCGAAACAAGCAAATAAAAACATTTCAACTTTGCCTCTAAATTGGTAATGTACGACAAACCCCATGAGGTGTATCCATCAGGATTCCATATCGTCGCTCGGCATCCAATACCGCGAATGTAACATTTTTGACGAAAATAATTTTACTTATTTACTTACTTTTTACTTTTTTTTATTTTACTGGTTTGTGGAGGCCAGATAGGAGAGGGCCAGAGGGACTTGTGGCTAAGTAATAACAGCTGCACGGGTCGATCGATCAGTTTAAGCTACGCTTGCCGCGGTTGGTCCGTGGATGGGTGACCATCTTTACATACCAAGTCCCCTCCGTGCCTCGGAAAGCACGTTAAGCCGTTGGTCCTGGCTGTCATTTGTAGATCTTTGACAGTCGTTACGGGTAGTTAGAAGCCCAAAAAGTCTGACAACCAGTCTTACCAAGGGGTATCGTGTTACCTAGTCACTAGGTTGTGGAGGTCAGATAGGCAGTCGCTCCATGTAAAATACCGGTATTCAGCTGCATCCGGTTAGACTGGAAGCCGACCCCAACATAGTTGGGAATAGGCTAGGCAGATGATGTGGAGGCCAGATAGGCAGTCGCTCCATGTGAAATACTGGTATTCAGCTGCATCCGGTTAGACTGGAAGCCGACCCCAATATAGTTGGGAAATGGCTAGGCAGATTGATACGTATTTGAACGTGTTGAATTAAAAAAAAAAAAATCTGATTTTCGTAAAAAAAATCACATTCGCAGTATTGGATGCCGAGCGACGATATAAAACGAAATATGCTTTCGCTAAGTTTACAAATCACATAATAAAACAGACGTCTACTAATCAGGTAGTTCAGTTTTCTATACAATTGAAATGGGGTCAAAAAATACTGCGTAACAAAAAACAAGTCTACGATTCAAATAGTTACGTTTTACTACAACTAATACCGTTTACAAACTACATTAAAACAGACTTAAACCAACTCACCCTGAGGACTAGTCAACGACGGCAATTCCGACATTGCTGACAAACTCTTCACCAACAAAGTATCTCCATGAACGCCCAATCCTTTGGGTACCCCGATGACACCAACAGCGCCGCCATGTTTCTTTGGAGACAAGGCCGGGAGCCTTCGAACGAGCAGACATAGACATGCCTCTAGGCACGCGAAGACTACGGACTTGCCGGGAGGTAGGTCGCCTGTGGGACCTCCCTCGCCTAGTGTGTGGACTACTTCGAGGACTGATTGGGGTGTGGACCCGTCTGTGGCTTCGTTTGGCGCTAGTTCTGTGAAGAGAAATGTACACTGTTAGGTTAGGTCATTAAAAAAATATATATTGGTGGCACTCCGGAAGTGCCGACAGATTTGAAAACTTGAACAAGATCGCCTTGGTGGAAGAAAAATACTTGTATAGAACATTGGTCCGTAACCTTATCTAAATAAAGAGCACAACCGCGTTTACAAAAAAAAGACTTCCGAAACCTTTAAAGTAAAAATACTTGCATAGAACATTGATCCGTAACGTTATATAAATAAGGAGCATAATCGTGTTTCCAAAACCTTTAAAGTAAAAATACTTGCATAGAACATTGATCCGTAATCTAATATAAATAAAGAGCACAATCGCGTTTACAAAAATGAGGTGTCATGGTGTCGCGAAATCAATGGTTTAGTCCCATCTCAAAAATGCCCAACGCGCCTAAAAAAATTAACACTTCAAAAACGAGCGAGCCTTACAGTAGTCGCATATGAAGTATAACATTCTGACATCTTGTCTGACAGACAGTACCAACCTCTCGGAAAATGGGTTGGTATCATCTGACGGCCAACTCTAGCACCGCGCGCGCTCATTGGTCAAATCACACTTCCGTCCCTTTTCACGAAATCACTCCCACAGATTGCAGCAAAACGAGAAGAAAGATGTTTGAAGTGAAACTTCCGCTTCCTCGTATTTAAAAATCACATTTTTTTCGGCTGACACGCATAAATGAACGCATCTATCGTTTTCTATTAGGACAGCCAGTGATACTTACATCCCGTTAAGATTGTATACAGTAAAATCTTGACTGGTTCAACGTATACGCTTTGAACACATTCTTTTTTTTTTTGGTTGGGCATTTCGTAGTTGACCTCTGAGATCATGACTACTTAACCGGGCTTTCCTGTGAGTGCCTTAAGCTACTACACTTAAAACCGCCAGCCAGGGGATATTCAATCTATGCTAATTAAAACTAGGTGAACGCTCGCTAAGGGCACCCCCTGTGGGGTACGAACCTCGGCTTAGGGCGTCAACCGGAGGGAGGACATCAAGGATGGGACGGGCTGAATCAAAGTTTTGATCATGATTATTAGTCGGGGAATTTAAAGCTACGTGCTCAGCTGCAACAATTACTGGCACCTCGTTATCGAGCAAGGGTCGGGGGTAGTATCATTTACTCGGGGACGCGGTCGCGATCACAAAGGACCTCGGCGGCGAGGTCGGAATGACGGGAGGCGTCTGTTTTTGTACACTGTGCTGGTTTCCCTACTGCTCTCCTGGAGGAGGGTAATGGGTTCGATTTGAACACATTCATAATCGCGTTATTAGTCTTCAGTTTCAGAGCGGTTATTATACGCCTAGTTTAGCATATCCAAGTGTTATTTCTTTTTCTCTTCTCGTTACTAAACAAAATGCTACTTTGGTAGTAAAAAGGCCCAATCACATATTTTTCTTTTTTACTAAATTATTGAAATGCGAGCTTAAAATCGTGGGGCGTACAGTCGAGTTTGTCTTGAGTTTAACTATCTTCTTCTTACCTTTAATCTTAGCCTGCATACTCGCATGCAGTTGCTCCCTGGCGCCATCTATGACTAGTTTCAGCACATCAGCAGCTAGAAGTAAGGCCTCAATGCTCTCCTGAGTGAGGCCTGTTCGGTGGATGATTTGGCACAGCTCAATAGCGAGCGATCTGAGAACGAAAAAATAGGATATTGCTCTGCATAGTATTTTTAACCGACTTCCAAAAAGGAGGAGGTTATAATATGTTCGTAGCGTATGTTTGTTCTTTTTTTTTATGTATGTCCACCGATATCTCCGTCATTAGTAGACCGATTTTAAAAATTCTTTTTTTGTTTGAAAGGGTATGCTCTCAAGTTGGTCCCATATAAATTTTATTAACTTTGCTTGGATAGTTTTTGAGTTAGCTGCAATAATACGTATTTTATTCCCACTTAGTATGTAGATGATATGATAAGTTCCTGTCACTGGTAGCAGGTAGTGGTATTCGAATGTGTGTGGGGTAGGTACCACAACCAAAAAGTGAAAAATAAAAACTTTTTACAAAAAAAAAACAACCGACTTCAAAAAAAAACACTACAAAGTGAGAAATAACTTTAATTTCGGAAGTCGGTGGCAAAAAACGAAAATACAAAACCAAAGACACCGACTTCCGAAATTAAAGTTATTTCTCACTTTGTAGTGTTTTTTTTTTTTTAAGTCGGTTGTTTTTAGCATTGAATTTGCTTTTCCTATCGCTTCAGTAGGGTACCCGTTTTCAAGAAAAGTGCGACCGGCGGCTAGCGTCGTCAATTATTAAGACAAATGTAAAAAAAAGATTTTAAACGCCAATTTTCGAACCTTTCTTTTGGAACTTTTTTTAAAGAATTTTAAATTTCTCAAAAACGAAAAGAAATATTGAAAAAAAAAAGTAATTTCCAGGGAAATTTAAAGAGCTTCAAAATAATACCATTTTGGTTTCGATAGGGACAAATAAGGGTAGATGTTTAACCCTTTTCGCAGACACCTTTTTGGTGATTTCACATATTTCGTTCAGAATCTGGAGTCATCATCAATGCGTCGGAAGGTCATGGGACCATGAGTTCTGTGGATTTATTAATGAGAAAAGAATTCTCCTCCAAAAACATTTCAAGCGTGTTGCTCCTTTATTTTTTTACATTTATTTGTTGTTATTTTATTAATACATTTAATTAAATTGACGTAAAATCCTTAATATTATAAATGCGAAAGAAAGTTTGTTTGTTACGCCTTCACGCTAAAACGGCTGAACGGATTTGGATGAAATTTGGCACATATATAGATGATGCCCTGGAAAAGAACATAGGATACTTTTTTTTTCCCACAGGATCGAGACTTATGCGGGTGAAACCGCGGGGCGCTGCTAGTAATTATATATTTTAACAAGGACATACCTGTCTTTCAGTAATCTAGCTCTGTTTTCTGGGGCGTCGAGAAGTGTGACCAGAGACAATAGCACAGAGATTATATTCTCATCGGTCATGTCTCTTTGTGCACAAAGTGCTTCCGTGCAAATACCTAGAAAAAGGTCTTTATTGATTACATTTAATTTAGGAATTTTATAGGAGCCCGTGGCTAAGTAATAACAGCCGCACGGGTCGATCCATCAAGTTAAGCTATGCTTGCCGAGGCTGGTCCATGGATGGGTGACATACCGAGACTCTTCCGTGCCTCGGAAAGCACGTTAAGTCGTTGGTCCCGGCTGTCATTCGTGGATCTTTGACAGTCGTTACGGGTCGTCAGAAGCCCGAAAGTCTGACTACCAGTCTTACCAAGGGGTATCGTATTACCCAGTTACTGGGTTGTGGAGGTCAGATAGGCAATCGCTCCATGTAAAACACTGGTATTCAGCTGCATCTGGTTAGACAGGAAACCGACCCCAACTTAGTTGGGAAAAGGCTAGGCAGATTTTTTAGGATTTTTATAGTGACATTTTCAGATTTAAAGAGTAAGTAAATAGTTCTTACCGAATAATAGATGGAATCTCTCGTCGACTGGTTCGAAGAATTCAAAGTTGCCATTTTCAGTCTTCGTGGATCTGTTGTCTAATGCACCTTCAGATTTTTCTGCTGAAAGATTATGGTGTCATTATATAAAAGCGTACCGACCATTTGCCTTTGTCTCTGTCTTTTTCTTGACGTGTAAAGAGTAAAGAAAATAACCACACTTTAGCACTTTTTCAATATTTTTCGTTGTTTGTTTCATTGCTCTTAAATAAACAACTAACGTGCAATACTAAAGAGGAAAAAAATACTGCTAACACTGCGAATTTTTTCTATCGAGCCAACTTTATCAAATCGTCTTTCCATCGCGTGCGTGCGTGCGTGCGTGCGTGCGCACGTGATAGCGTGCGTGCGTGCGCTCGTGCGTGCGTGCGTGCGTCCGTGCGTGCGTGCGTGCTTGCGTGCGTGACTGCGTGGGTGCGTGGGTGCGTGCGTGCGTGCGTGCGTGCGTGCGTGCGTGCGTGCATGCGTGCGTGCGAATTCAAAAGACATTTTTCTTTGCGCGATGCTAACATTCGTTTAAGAGTCAGCATTTAACCCAGAACAATTACTACCTTTGTTCGTATTTTTTTTTTTTGGTAGTCTTCATATTCTCTTACTATAGAGCGCTTATTACCCGTTATGATTATCATAGATACTTTTTACAAAATCGGTAAGAAACAGCACAACTTACCAGCAGCATTATCAGTCTGTGGCTGTGCAATGTTAGCGTTAAACCTCAGCGACGCGGCGTACAGCAGCGAGGGCCAGGCGCGCGCGTAATGTTGTCGGGACGCTTCCGCTGTTTCAGCGGAGTAGAACGCGCCGCCGCCGTGTGGGAGCTGGGACGCGAACTCTGTACACAACAAAAGTATGATGAATACCCATTTGCAATATTGAATGTTTCAGAAGACATCTGCTAAAACGTAAGCACGACGAATGGAGAACAAGAGTAGACACTCATTCCATATCATTTATTTTCAAAGTGGTCTAAAGCAACCCCGGGAATTCATTTAAACCTAAAAGGGGTTAGTTTCCGTAAAAAAAATAATTGGCCTGTCTGCACTGTAAATCTACTGATCGTATTCAAGGAGGTCGTCACCAAAATATTGGCTACCTGTAAATGTGGTAACCTACTTATCAGGAAATATTTAAAGGTACTTTCTTATAATAGACATTCAAAGGAGAAAGTGCAGAAAATATTTGGAATCCAACCAAGACCAGAACTATGTCCTAGGAGAGCTATTTTCATGACTTGGTACCTTATTTTGGTACCCAGCGAAAGTGATCAGGTAGGGGTCATATTCCCGTTGGTACCCTATGGATACTGAACCCTAAAAGTATTCACACTTACCAGGCGGCAAACTCAAAAGCGCATGATCCTTCAACGCCGCAATCCAATTCTCGCCCAAACTCTCCAACTCAGGTTCGACCAATTTGAGCAGACTCTCTCCTTTGGACTCAAACTCCCCATACTCCTCATCCTCAGGGGTTTGTGGTTCCGCGTTGTCGATCTGGTTGTTGTTCTGAAGCAACTGGTTGCGCCATTTGGCGAGTTCTGCGCGGTTGTTGAACGGTTTCGTGTCGAGATGTTTGACGTAGCTGCCCGGGGCGCTGCCGTTGCTTACCATTGCTACTATGTATACCTATGGGTTTTAATGATTTTTAATAATATTCTGGTAACCAATAATTTAAGTCAAAAAATTTCAATGGCTAAATACAAAAATTCCAAAAAATACAATAGTCGTGGATATTGTTCCGCTTAGCTATTTCTAAAGAGCCATAAAAACTCCTGAAAGAAATCGACACGTGTTTCACCTCTCAACGAGGCGTCCTCAAGATGACGATGGACTTCTCGCGAACCCGAACACGGCGTGTTGCCACACCGAGCGCTGAGCGCAGACAACACGTGTCGATTTCTTTCAGGAGTTTTTTTTATGGCTCTTTAGAAATATCTAAGCGGAACAGTTTACTAAATATATCCACGTCTACTGTATTTTATAAAGGATTTCCTCAAGGTCACGCCTGAGTCGATTAACTAACAAAAATTTCATTTTTCTAGGTAACGTCCCAATATATTATTAATTTATTAGCTAATAGGTTTTATTAATGTGAATAACGCATCACCAAAAGTAAAACTTTAAGGCCTATTCAGATATAAGCGATATCGCTGTCGCGCTCGTTAGCGATACTGGTTCGCCTTCAGAGGCCCTAGTGTGAGTTTCTTTTAACCATCTCGACATTAAGCATCAACCGCATTCGGCACTCCGATTGGACCTTCACTGGCCTTCACTGGTGAAGGGCCAATCGGAGTGCGCGATCGATGCGTAAAGTCGAGATGGTTAAAAGAAACTCAAACTAAGGCCTCTGGTTAGTCACTTTGGACCAGTATCGCTATCGAGTTCGACAGCGATATTGCTTATAACTCATCATCTGTTACGACGCCTCATTGAGGTGGATAACAATTAAAATTCTATTGTGTCTCGTTAATGACAGTTATAAGGATATCTGAATAGGCCTTTTCAAAGGCAAAAAAGGCGTCAGTACTAAAAGAAAAACATGTGTGCAATTCACACGTGGTAGAAGTGAAACCTTCAAAAAGTTTGGCTTCAAGAAAATGAAAAAAAAAATCATGTATGACAGAATTGTTTCTCTTTAAAAGTTCTCATAAAATGTCCGCAACAGCATACATCACGCTTTTATCGGTAAAAGTGGAACTTTAAAACGTTAGGTAAAAGTACTGGGTCTTATAATCTTATTCCTCCTCATAACTTGCCTAGCCTTGCACATCATAAATGCGCGCGCAATACTTGATCATTATTTTGCTGCGATTTTATTTTAAAACTGCAATATCTTCTAAGATATTCATTGAAATCGAATGATGTAAAGGGCAATTTTGTTTTAAATTAAATACTTGTGATGAATAATGTATTTATTAGGATACGGATTAATATCATGTTTATAAAAACACCTTCGTAAATAATGCATTATTTTAGAACAAATTTGGTTAGCATAAAAAAGGTTATAGTGAGCCAACCTTAAAAGATAGACATATGCTGTCGCGGACTTTTTTTTAGAACTTTTCACAACAACAACAACAACAATTCAACAACAACAAACAACAATTCAACAATTCTTTCGTACATGATTTTTGCGAAACTTTAACCGTTTACGTGCGCTGCACGCAGCGGAAACTCTCAAAAAGAAAAATAAAGCCCCCTGATTTTGAAACATTCTTCATTGGTGCTCCGCTCCTATTAGTCTTAGCTTGATGATATATAGCATATAGCCTTCCTCAATAAATGGGCTATCTAACACTGAAAGAATTTTTTAAATCGGACCAGTAGTTCCTGAGATTAGCGTGTTCAAGCAAACAAACAAATTCTTCAGCTTCAGAGAACCACGAACATAAGAAACACTGTATAATGCTTCCTATCTCATTTTCTCCCACGTTAAATCTTATGAATTTGTGTCTATCACTTTTTACTGTCGCTTTTTTGTTTTCATCGACTTTCAAATCACAACGATGCTAAAGAAGTTTTCACTTCAAAAAAAAAATTGTAATACAATAATGTATAACAGCGAAGAGCTAACCTTGAAATTAGTTGACCAGTAGGTTGAGTCTCTAAATACAATCGAACTTTTTCTATAATAACTTGGTATAGTCAGTTAGTAACTAACTTACCTCAGCCCACGCCTTCAAAATAGACAGTTTTTCCAGTGTTGCCATACTTTCGTTGTAAATTAACGTGGTGTTGCCTTTAGTATTTAATTTATCCAAACTCGAGACTAGAAGTTGATGAACTCTGAAATCAAATTAATATTGAAGCCATTATAAATATAGCAGGCATAGGTATATATCTATTTTGTAATGAAATAAAATTGTTTATTCTGTAAATAGGATATCGGAATCACTTACACGACATATAAAAAAAAAAAGTAAGCTAGATGAGCTCGGCGTTGCCTATCTGACTACTCTGAGAAGAAAGGCCGGAAAAAACTCAGTCTGTATAACTTTTGCAAAAGTATAAGAGAACAACAGATAACAGTTATACAAGACAATCGTTCATTGTATTGAAAAATAGCAGACAGGAATAGAACTACACAAATTCTCACCTCCTCAGATCATTGATATCTCTAGCAACGCCACAGCCGATCCACGCCGAGCAAACATCGCAAGCAGCCGCCGTTACATGAGACGCTGTATCGCCTGCAAACGCGGGACGTACCGCCGCACCTACCTGTATGTAAGAGTTGGTATATCAGGGGAATTTTCCTTAGAAAAACTTGGTGAAAACGAGGGCTTTAAAGATTTTTTACAACTTTATTGCCTCAGCAGGAAATGAAAAATCATCGTGTAATTTTATGGCATCAATTGACAGGGTAATGGGTCATTTACACGAGGACAGAATCTTAAATAAAATAGGATAAAAGATTACCGAAAGGAGATTTAAAAAGTCGACTCGTGTAAACAGTCATATTGATACTCATTCAAGTCAAGTTGAAATTTCTCGCTATCGAGACAAGCATTAGCATGCTTGCCCTTCGACGGGCAAGAAACTGTCCTGTGCGTAAATAAGCCTTAACGGGTCAAATTTCAGCAAAATTTATCGAATAGAAAGAATACTTTTTATTTCAGACAGAGTCCACAGGGTTAGTAACAATTTTACTTAACATGTAGAGTTAGTAGGTACAAACACAGATTATAACATAAAATTCAGCGTGGAGCTGCATCCACCTCCGCAACATCGGGGAATCCCACCGACCTGCGAACACACTGAGAATACTGTTGGTGCTGCCGCAAACACGTGACATCAGGGATGCACATCTTTTTCTAACAATGGCGGCAATGTTATTATCAGTAAACATCCCTGATGCACTACAACGCCACGGCAGCCGCAGCAGCTTTCTCAGTGCATTATTATACTGAACGCTTAGGTCCCTGTTTGTCCACTGAGTAAAGTTGACCCACAGGCTGCACATGTAGAAGGATTGACAGTAAGCTTTGAAAAGCGTTACTTTAACTGCCCTCGTACATCGTGCAAACCTGCAGGCCAGCATGTTACAACGGACAGCCAGCGACCTACGTTCCCTTTCAATGCCATAGTTATCTTTAAAATCTTCAGGTCTTCTTTATAGCGACTTAAATTACAGAAATATTCAGTAATCTAGAACCAACCTGTGCCTGATACTGTTCTAACAGCAGATGTCCCGGGAAGTCAGGTTCTGGCGCCCTAGCGTACTGCTGTATGATCATCTGCAAAGTCTTCAGGCCACATAGCCGGAGCGCGTCAGATTCGCCCGTGGCGCCCACGAACGCCATGCGAACGAGGTCTGATAGGTATATGGATAGGTAGTCGCCTGAAAATATAAGGCAGTATTTAAAATGAGCAACCAAACTAGATAGATAGTATATGCTTTATTGCAGGATTGTAACGGATATCCCTATCCGCATCCGCAACTGCGGAGCATCCGCACAAATTTTGATATCCGAAAATCCGCTTCTTCAACTTTTGATTTTAAAAGCTCCGCATCCTCCTAATTTCTATGGGGATGTGACCCCACGTTGTTCGCTCAAATAGTGAATTTTAATAAACTCGCTCCAAGACAAATGTGCGGGCTGGAGTGTGGGTGACGCGTTCCTATTGCCTGAATTCGCAGTGTCCCTGTCCTATGACAGATGATCGATCGCACGTGGCAGTGGCGGCATGATTGTGGGTGTTAAAAACAAGGGCTATTTTTCATACGACATCTGCATCCACGCCCTCATCCGCATCCTCAATAAGGAATTTTCCAATATCTGTATCCTCATCCGCATCCTCAAACCCGATTATCTCGATAACCTCATCCGCATCCTCATCCGTTATACGACATCCGTTACAACCCTGCTTTATTGTACCATCGCGGTCACGCATGTCTAACCACTTTGAAAACAAAATCCCGTGCACACGATGACCACTTCTATTTACCGCACCTTTTTTTTTGTAGATAAGCGTTACTATAGCGGTCGAACGCTGCAAGCAGGAATAGTCCTTACGGTGTTCAGATATGCGCGTCCGCGATAGTACACCAAAATTTTAACAAAGCTCGTTTACTTAAAATCTCGTAAGTTCTGAAATAACCGTAGGAAATGTATGAAAAAAATTGACAGAATATAATCGGACCTCTAAATATTGAATATGCAATAAAGTCAAAACTATCGTAATAGCACATTACCATTTTATTCGCCGGGAACAGCGAATTACCCTATTCAATAAAGTAAGTTTCCTGTACGTACCCTCTGGGTTATTCTGTAGCTTCTCCTTGGCTTTGACGAGGTCGAAGTGTGCGCTGTCGCCGGTCGCCTCGCACGCACCCATTATCTTCTGAATGCACTCCATAGCGAACACCTAAGTAGAAAGTAATATACGATAAATCGTTAATAGCTTCGAGAATGTATGTTTTGAAACAGTTGTTTAAGCCATTCATGATAAAACAGGAACCTCCCATGGACATGAATGAAAGTCTTTAAATAGACTCAGCACGCGTAGCAAAACAACCATAGAAACAAGTTTTCTACGGGTTTTAGCGATGGAAGAATAGACAAAATGACAGATTGTGATTGTTTAGCTATTTATTTATTTTGCATAATGTACACTCAGTTACAGACTAAGCTAAAACTTATGAGTACATGACCCTGTTAGGGCGCAGCAAGTATTATTTATTACATTTAACTTATAACCAGGATAAATATTTGGAACTCATACTTACTAGATATCAATTTCACAACATTCATTATTATTACTAATATATCTGTCATTTTGTCTATTCTTACGCAGACAAAACCCGTTTCTATTGTGGTCATGCTAAGCGTGCAAGTAGGTCGAAACAAAGAAAACCTGCTCAGGTGGAGATTCACAGAAAACTCCAACCTGGAGTGTAAAAGTAGTGCTGTTTTACAATCAATGGGGCACTTAATATTGTGTCGAGCGTGTCCTGTTGTCTGCACGCTACAGGAGCTGAAGGACGCTACTGAAGGTGCTTAACTTGTAGCCAAATTCTGGGCTGACTCTATTTAGATTGCAATCGACAAGCTAAGAAGAACCACAAATGATACTTTGATTCAAAAGAGTAAGTGCTTTTATCGTAAACATTGTGAAAGTTAAATTGGCATCAATTTTGGAATTAGTGGGAATCAGAACATTTTTCAAATCAAAGGTTACTAAATCCATATCCTAAAATAAGCATTTTTAAAAACTTTTTACAAGAAAAAATTTGTGTTGAACTAGGAAGAAGAAGTTCGTAACATACTTTTATGTGGTGTGTGTGCGACTGCTGCGTCATTCTAATATATGAGCTTGTACGTTTCCATTGCGTTATTTCATCTCCACCCTCTTTATAACACATACAAAATCCCCAGCAAAGATTAAGCACCACCCCATCATCATTTCAGCCGAAAGACGTCCACTTCTGGACACAGACCTCCCCCAAACACCGCCAGTTCCACCGGTTCTATGCTTCCCGCATTCAGCGGATTCCTGCGGCCTTCACAAGGTCATCGGTCCCCTCGTGGGGGGCTTTATAACGCTACGTCTTCCGGTACGCGGTCGCCCTCCAGAACCTTTCAGCCCCATCGGCCATCTGTTCTGCAAGCAATGTCAACCACTGCCACTAAAGTTTGGCAATTCTTCGGGCTATGTCGGTTACCTTGGTTCTCCTACGGATCACTAAGGCCCAAAGGGAGACTTAATTGTTACATACCCTTGTCGGCCATCTTGACTGTACCGCAGGATGTGTAGACGTTTCAGATTCAGCGTGGAACTCTGCTTGATCATCGTCACCTTCCGCGTCGAAGTCTGTCTCTGGATTGTTGCTGTCTTCTGCAAATATAATTTAAATAAAAATAAAATAAAAGCTTTATTTGGAACAACTTAAGTTTACAATTTACATAGGAAAACGAAGATAGCCACAAAAGCAAAATACTGTGGCGCAGCCATCAACGCCCAACTCTTAAAATTATATACACAAAGACATTGTTCCAGACTTCCCAAAGAAAGTTAATTAAATAATTACAAAAAATAAATAAAACTAAAAAGAATTGAATAAAAAGAGAATATACTCTATGTGGAAGTTAATATGTAGTATAAGTATGTAGAGTGGAGGTGGGGTGAAGTATGTATGTGTGTGTATGTGTGTGTGTGTGTATGTTTACCGTGATTATGATGCCACAAGTTGCTCAGTTTCTTCATAAGACAAGGATTTAAGCCAGTCAGACACTTTTCTCTTCAATAGACTTTTAGTCATAGGGTAAATATTACATTTTGTATTTATGTCATTGTAAAGTTTACAGCTGATATGGTTAAAGTGGCGACCAACCAACGCTAACCTGTAGCGATCAGTCTTACAGACTCTGTCGGCACGTCGCTTCTTTGTTAGGGGTTGAGGGTCGTAAGGGAGAAGCAGGTGTTTCTTAAAAACAGTTTGTAGGATGAACAACTGTCTCACTGTGAGGACCTCCCAAAGTGAGTACAGTTCAGAAGTTGGAAATCTAATAGGTTTTTTTGCCAGTACTTTCAAAACTGCTCTTTGAGCCCTCTCTAGCCGCAACATGGTTGTCTTGTGGGTTCCCCCCCATGTAGTTATGCAGTAACTGAGAACTGATTGAGCGAGGGCAAAGTATACCATTTTTAGGGATTGAAAATCAGCAGCCGCTCGAAGTTTTTTAAATAAATAAATCAATCTCCTGACTCGAACCAGAACAGAATTAACCTGTTTTTTCCACGACAAGAGACTGTCCAATATAACCCCAAGATACTTGATGTTGTCAGAGCGTTCTATTTGGTCACAACTACAGGTGTTGGCCACTGTGCATACATGCGCCCTGATCTTAAACGACAGTGGTGGTTGAGTAATAATACTCGGAGTAAAAGAGATGAACCTGGTCTAGAGATATTGAGCGTGAGCAGATTTGAGGCTAACCACATCATAACCATTCTCAGAGCCAATTCTGCCCTCTCACGAGTCTCAGACCAGTCCTTGCCATGGACTACTAGAGCTGTGTCATCCGCATATGTAATAATTTTTGTATTCGGGAGAGATAACTGACACAGCTCATTGACATATATGAGGAAGAGGGTTGGTCCTAGGACACTGCCCTGGGGAACCCCAAAAGTCAAATTTTCCTCACTACTAATGAATGACCCAACCTTTACTACTTGTTTACGCCCGGAAGTGTAGCTACGAAAGATTTCGAGGGCAATGCCACGAATGCCGATTTGTTCCATCTTGTCAATCAATCTGGGGACAGAAACGGTGTCGAAAGCCTTCGAAAGATCCAGGAAAACACCAAGAGGCTTCTGCTTATTATTGAGGTGTTCGACTATAGTATTTGTGAGCTCCAGAGTAGCGTCTTCTGTTGATTTTCCCGCTCTGAAACCGTATTGATTTCCGGCCAAGATGTTGAATTTAGTGAGGAATTTCACAAGCCTCGCGTTGATAACTTTCTCAAAGATTTTCGAGATGGTTGTAAGGACGGATATAGGCCTGTAATTTGATTTTCTGATTAGGGATAATCAAATATTGATAGACTTAGGCCCTTTACACGACACGGCGCGCTAGCCGCACGGTATATGCGCATACGCAGACGGCGCCTTGCAGTAGTGCTGCCGTATCTGTCAACAAGCTTCCCTAGTGATCCATACCATACTGACAACCGATTGTGCTCTTTATTTATATTACGTTACGGATCAATGTTCTATGAAAGTATTTTTACTTTAAAGGTTTTGGAAGTATTTTGTTTTGTAAACGCCGTTGTGCTCTATATTTAGATAAGGTTACGGACCAATGTTCTATACAAGTATTTTTCTTCCACCAAGGCGATTTTGTTCATAGTTTTCACACTTCTGTCAGCACTCCCGGAATGCCACTGTTTTTTCTGATTGAGTTTTGTTTTTCAATGTTTATATTAATATGTCAACAATATTTGCCAACGACACGCTTAGAAGAATAAAGATTGTATTATAGTTATTTTCCAGCAGATATTACCTAATCTAATAGTAAGCACTCTCTTAGCCAGTGCTAGCCAGTCCCTCACACTCCGATGCGTAGCCGCGGCTAACAGGCAGCAAGTCAACGTGTCGCGCGCGTAAGACAACGCAGTGGGGTCACGCTCGCTGTCTAAGAACGTGAAAAGCGCTCCGGGAAGACCAGTCTCTGTGATAACGACACCTGCAAAAAAAGAACCATTAAAAATGCACACAAAACTGTATGGGATAAAAGTAAGAGGGTATTCAGAGGTAGATTCTGGCCACGCTAAAGTCTGCAATGAAATAAATGGGCAACCCCAAAAAGTTTTATATATGGTATACTTTTACATCAGTCAGTTATGTGTTTCGGGGTTGTAAGTAGATCTAATGATTTTGATATTTTGCCTTTTGATTTTTGCTTAGTAGACTATGTCGTACGCTCCTCGATACGATGACAAAACTGTATCAAATCTAAAGTGCTAAGCTCCGAACACGAACTTAATCGCACTAATAGCCAACAGCTTCTGGGCAATGATACGTGCAATTTCGCTTCTTTACAAAGTATTATCAAAGATAGTTAATTGATTCAGACCTCACCTTGCGGAAATCCATTATAAAATACAATAGACGTAGATATATTTAGTAACCTATTCCGCTTAACTATTCCTAAAGAGTTATAAAAAAACCCAGTAAGAAATTGACACGTGTTTCACCTCTCAACGAGGACCGCCGCGTCTGGCGCTCGGCGTGGCAACACGCCGTGGTAGGATGTTCTATGTTATGGGGTTTGATTTCCGCAGTTAGTTCGTCAGGTGGACCATTGTGCGTGGGCCATGGCGGCCGTTTGGTGGTTATTCCAACCAGCCCACCTCCCTCCAGAAGTTAATTAAAACTCCTGGTCTGTTCAGAACGTCAGTGAAAGATCTGGGTGACCCGAGGGTTTCTGTTCTAATCTTAGTAACACCTGTGCATTCGAAGAGTATAGTGAAAAAATCTGTTCAAAAATAATTTATTAACAGGAGCATAACATACCACAATAAGGCTTCGCAGGCACATGATCTTTGGCCAAGAGCGCGTACTTGCATACTTCAGCGGCCTCCTTCTGCGACAGCTGACGGAGACAGCAGAGCGCGGCGCGACGTACTGTTAACTCTGAACTTGAAAGATCGCGCTGAAAATTAATACATTCTGCTTATAGATTTCAAATTCAAAGCATTTATTACAATTAAACCATTTACAGGCACTTTTGAATTGTCAAAGAGTCCGTCGCTGTCCGATAAGAACCAGGCCCGGGTCGATGGCACGTTGTGTTCCACGCGCGCCTCAAAGAGATGTCAGCACAACTGACGGGGTCCGCTAGGGCCGATGCCTGCCGGGGGTGCGCAGAAGTCCGAAATGGAGATCATTGCCCCCCGCAAAATGGCAACTGAAGTAACACAGGTGGGTTATAGGCAGTACATCTGACACGCCCTCCTGCTTTGTCCAGAACGGGAGAAGTTACTTGATAACCCAAAGAAAAAAAAGGCCCTCATGTCGAACGTAGTTACTTGAAATTACGATTTTTTTAAATTAGTTTTTTTTGTTTATTGTTATTACATACCGATAGCATCTATGAAGGTTCGCCAATTAATAAAAAATGGCCTATGCAGTGTAGAGGTTTTTTACAGAGATATTATACTCACACAGAGATGTGGCACAAGCGTGTGCAGATTAATGTGATCGGGCGCGAACATCTGCAACTGCTGCAAACAGCCTAAAGCCTCGGACCTTGCGCCTGCGCCGAATTCGCCTAACGCAGCGCACGCACATACGAACCGACCTACTGCTACCACTGTAGGAGAAAAAGATTAGGTTAAATATTCACGTGAATTAAAACTGTTAAGGTGAAAATTCACCCGAAGCTACGCGCATATACACCAATCGATGATGATGATGATGATCGATGGCTTTCACGCCATCATGCGCAAGCGTTGCGCTTCCATTATGCGCAGGGTACGCGCCAGCCCCAACAGCATCCTAAAAACTATAACTGATAGGTGGGACAGCGCAATACTGGGACATTGGATACGCCTACATGCCACTGTGGCGTATTAATGTATAGTTTGTATTGTTTTTTTTTTTGGTAGATGTAAGTACTAACATTAGTTTCTAAGTCGTGTGTATACCTAACCAAATCGACTACATTTATTGGTCTGACTTTGGGCGGCGGCGCGCGTGTAGAATTGCTACTAAATGCTCGTTTTTTTTTTACCTTATCATATATCGATTATCGGCAAATTACATTACATAATCAACCTTATAATGTTCCCACTGCTGGAACATAGGTCTCCTCTCAGTGAGAGGAAGTGGGCCGTTATCGCGGGCCTAGTGCGGGTTGGTAAACCGACGTATTTGTAGCAACCAGAGAGACGTTGTGACGTGCCTCGCGATGCATCATGGCGTACGTATTTTGTGTTCGCGCTCTCACTTTATGTGTACCTTTTCGTCCAGTAAATAATTTCTATATTAATTATTGTACTAGCTACGCCCCGCGATTTCACCCGCATAAGTCTCGATCCCGTGGGAATGTCAGGATAAAAATTACCCAATGTCCAAATCCAGGTCATGGTCTACCCATGTGCCAAATTTCATCCCAATCTGTTCAGAAATTTTAGCGTTAAAACGTAACAAATAAACAAACAAACTCTCATTTATAATATTAGTAAGGATAGCTACTTTAAAAAGTGCGCAACTTCGCGAACTGATCCCTATGGTTGAACTAGTCGCGGGCTCGAACTCACTGGTGGGCTTGGTCAAAAAGCACGCTGTCTCACCTGGCATCGTGTCCGACAGAGATAGTATCAGTGATGAGCAGTTAGACGCTAGTCTACATGCACAACGTCTAGTTCGCACGCACACAAACTAAAACGAGCACGTAAAATATTACGAAAAGTCCTTTGGAAAATGGAGTTTTATGAAAAAACACTGCATAAATCAATTACAAATCAATTTTAAAAGCTTTGTCGGTGCCGACTTTATTTTGGAGATTTTACACTTTTTTATTACTTATTCACGCCCAAAGTTGCGTATAAATTTGCAAGAAAAACAAATCTTTGTGGGCTCATAACTTTTCAATGGCTTTTTATTTTACTATTCTGTTTCCGTACAGACAAAATTAATATTGAGACGAAACGATATCATGTTTAACTTTGGATGTACACACGGCTACACATCCAGCTTTACATTTCCAGTATAAGCTGACCTCGCATTGTACGGAAATCCTACACACTGCGAGATCAGCATAAACTGGAAATGTATAATCGGATGTGTAGCCGTGTGTACAATGTCAAACAGTGGAGAAAACCCCTCCGAAATGTATATGGAAAAAATATCAACTTGTTCCATTTTAACAGTGGTGTGTAGTGTTTGTTCACGAAAAGCTGATTGAAAACCATGTACCTTGTAACTCAGGCCCAACAACAGTAATCAAAGCAGACAGCAATCTTCCGATGCTACGATGTAGATCTTCTTGGAAGGGAGGCGCGCTGAACAGTAGCTTTAAAGCTAGGTTGAGGGTAGATTCAACGTGGCCGCGGAACATTGGGCCGGAAGCGTCTGCTAACACTGAAAGGGCGTGGAGAGACCATACCTGAGAAAGAAGACCGTGATGAATTAATATGACGTTATAGACTATACATTAGTTTTATATGCAATAAGTTTTTGAATTGCGCTTTTGGAACGAAGTTCGAAATCCTCACGAAAGGAAAAATCGTTATGCCGTCCATGCGACTTTCTCTCTCTGTCTCTTTCTATTATTTACGAGTGTATGTGTGCGTGAGAGTATCGCGTAAGGAACTTCGTTACTGACGGGAGTCCCCCGATCGCACACGTTTTTATTTATAATATACTTTTTTTTGTATCCGGAACAAAAGGCCTGTGTCCAAAAAAAAATTTTTTTGTCCGTCTTGTAGATTATAAAAAAATATTAAAAACGTTTTTTTTTTGTTTTTTGACGTAATCAAAAGATTACGGCGATACATTGAGTTAAAATGTGGCATGACGTCACGCCTTGCTAGATTTTATACTGAGTTGTGATGTAGCGAGCCCCCACTCCCCAACTTTAATGCGTGTTTTCTAAGTTATTTTTTATTAATATGATAAAGCAAAAAATACGTGTCTAATATTTTTTTATCATCTGAAAGACGGACAATTTTTTTATTTTTTTTACTAGGCAACTACCGTATTCTCTTATGAATTTTGTTCAGACTGTATGTATCAATTGCACTGCTGTGCATGTATTTCTTTATCAATCTAAAAATAAACTAAATAGTCCACGCGCGATTGCTAGTCACCGCCTGAAGTAGGGTATGTGAGCGGTGAGACGGGGGAGGTAGATAAAGGACAAGCTTTCTCAGTCTGCCAATTTTGTCAATGGCGTCCTATATCTCGATAATTTTTTATGGTAATAATTTTAAGTTTCACATACATATGTGGGAATCCGCTTGAAAAATCGTAGGAACTCACTAATGCGCTCACTCAATTACCAGAAGAAGCTTGTGAACGCAACATAATTTCTCTTTAGACACGCTATTTCTAATCGGCTTCATAAAAGAAGAGGTTTTCAATTTGACTTTCACATGGTTCATAAAACTTACTTGTAATTCAACAGCAGCCGTATCTTGCGCGAGTGCTCTTAACACCGGCAGCGCTGCAGCGCTAGATGTCGCGCCCCTCGCCCGCTGCACAGCGCCTACTGCAGCTGCAGCGGCTGCACGCACGGACCTATAGATGGAAAATACTTGAGTGTAGACCTAAATTGTAACAGCGCTCATATACAGGACTAATTAGCATTCGTTTGTATTCGAGGTATATTAAGTAGAAATACTGTACCTATTGACCGCTGTGCGTGCTAAAGCGATGACTTTCTCAGATAAAGCTTGGCTTTCTGCTTCAGTGATACAGCCGCACAGGCGGCCGGCGCACGACGCGGCCGCGGCGCGGACTGTGGCGCTGTTTGCTGAGAGACCGTTCTGGGGAGAGGAAAATGGTATTTTATACATGGTAAATTTTATAGTGAATCGTTCCCAGGTGTTAAAAATTGTATAGTGTTAAAGTGCAGGTGAAGTGTGAGGATTTTATTGTTATTAGTCTGTCTCGCCCGCACATATGGAGCTTATGGACCGGGTAGCAAACTATCAATAAGACGCAAGGCGTTGCACATTCTTATTGCTACTGACATTTATGGCCCTACTACTCCGATCATAACATGAGGACTATAAACAAAATGTGAGTTTGTTTTTATTAATTAATTTTAAAAGTCTGTTTTTTGTTTTTTTATTCATGTTTTCTCCTTCATCAATAAATAATTTGTCTAGAGTTTAAAAATTGACCATTGACCATTGTAATGTTAATTAGATTAAATTCGGGGTGAGAGCCTGGTGATCCGTCACACAGGGTATCCTAGTATGGACGCCAGTCTCTCGCAAAAGATCATATTTTATGCATTTTTGTCAAAACGCTATTATTCTTGTCTCTATGTTTATTACTATGTGAACCTTTGTGAAGAGAGAAATAAAATTATTATTATTTATTTATTTTATTTAATGATTTATGGCCCGATGACTCAGTTCTTAACACGGCGACTTTAGTTACAATAATTTCGATTGTAAAGCTCTTGAAATTAAAACTACTCTCTACTACTTGAAAATAAAACTACTCTTTATTTTATTCGCAAAACTCATTTAGTCAGTCAGTACAAAGGCGCAACTAGATTACGCTCGACGTTGCTCTATGACATCGACCTACGTACATTGATCGACCATCGATTATGTTTCGAGACGATCACTATTCAAGGCAATGGCACGTAAAAATTTTTCGGAGAGGCAACCGGATGGCGAGTGGTAATCTGGGTCTTGAAGTAATACGATACGGGGGGGTTCGGCCCCCGCGTACCGTCCGAATGGACCCCAAATGGACGGGGCCAGAGATATGGGGGATGGGGGCCGAACATATATTTTTTTTTTTGACATGGCATTTAAAATTTAAGCTCAGAATTTGTGTGTCTAATGCCTTCTAGTTTTGATAAAATTAACCCTCATTTTCGGTGATAAATCATCGGTAAGGAGTTTCAAGAATTACATACATTATTTCAATTATAACGATGTTGGGGGGTGGCCACCGGATGGCATTGATACACACAAATTCCTTGCACATAGAGCTTAAATTTTGAATGCCAAGTATAGGTATATTGGCTCAGGATCAAATATTATTATGTCTCTGTCATCTTCAAACGATTGGCAGAAATAGAGCGATGTTTTAAATTCGCTTAGCATTTAGATTTGTGGTGAGCTTAAAGTAAAACGATTAAAAACCATGGTCACTTACAATAACAATTTCCGTAGCAATATTCTTCACAGCTTCCTGTCCCAGTGAACTCTTGAGTTCAGCTAAGGTCCTCAAAGCTAGCAGCAAAGCGGTGTATATGTTCACTTGTATAGCTTCTTGACGGGCACCCTTAGACATTTTGATACATTCTGCGAAATGCTCTAACATTTGTTGTCTGTGAAATAATGAAAGGTTATCTTTAGATACGCTGAAATATTCTTAAACTTGTGCATGTTCTACTTTTGTTGTACACACGGCTACACATCAAGCAATACATTTCAAGTTTATACTGATCTCACATTGTATAGGATTTCCGTACAATGAGAGGTCAGCTAATATTGGAAATGTATAGCTTGATGTGTAGCCGTGTGTACGTAACCCCCACTTTACGTGTAGGGGAGGTACCCTAAACCCTTTTTTTAAATTATTTATTTCACCACTTTTTCGGCGTGATTAATATGTATACGCATGCCAAATTACAGCTTTCTAGTACTAAGAGTCTGAGCTAAGCCGCAGACAAGCAGACAGACGAACGGAAATGGCAAAACTATTAAGAGTTTCTTGTTGACTACGGAACCTTAAAAACGGGCCACATTTTTTTACTTTATTTTTTAATGTAAGATCTGGTTCATCCTAACATCGCAAACACAGTGGCGGGCGCGGTAATACATTTAAAAACGAATTGTTCAAGTACTGAATCTCGTCCAGTGAAACTTGTACGTTGTTAAGTGTCGAACAGCAAGCATGCGGGCAAAAACGATTACACGACACTATCGCGCAAAATTATAGCAATGTTCGACGATCTAAATCGCCAAAACTGAATGCGCCCGCATGTTTACGCACTTGAACCAGAACTAAGTCACAAGCAACTTTATTTTGGAAAATATACTAGGGTTACAAGATACCCTAGGAGCTATTTGAGGGCAGTAAAGGAGTTGCAAATCACTCACCGATGCTTATTAGCAGCTCTAGAGAATATCTGCGGGAACAGCAAGACCGAGGCGTCGATGACGGCCACCCCGAGCGGCTGCGCGCCCGTGAGCCCGCGGTACAGGCAGCACGGGTCGTGCTCCAGCGCGCCCGAGCCGCTCGCGCTCAGCGGAGAGATCAGCTTCACCGCCAGGCGGGGGCAGACAAATACCAGTTATAAACCTTATCATAATCCGACTATATTATTCCTAATTTTTAATTTAATTTTTAATTTAATTTTTAATTTATTTATTTAACTCAGATACAGTAATCCATATTTATATTAGTAAACCTACTTAAAAATTACGTTAGTATCTTCTTAATCCAAAAATACATGCCACAATAATAATAATTATTATAACCAAAATAAAATAACAACATAGAAATTGAAATAGATAGATATATAAAATCAAATTGTAAAATAAATATTGATCTCTAAACTAATTAAAATCTTTACATATTCATTAAAATTAATGTCAATTAAAATCCAAAAATTCATTGAATATAAAATTACAAATATTAAAAATAAAAGTCAGAATCAGTCAAACTAAGCCTAAATGACTGATTTTACAAGTGACCTCCAAAGCGGGGATGAGATCCTATCGGCTATTATTCAATAATGTTGTCTTCAATAATGCTGGTAAATCAAAATTAAAAATCATTTATTCAAACTAGGTTGAGAAACAGCACTTTTTGAATGTCAAAGTTTCATGAGACAGTCCCCCAAAACGCCCGCCCTTAAGGCGAAAGCGTCAGGGTAGCCCGCGAAATTAAAATTTTCTTACTTTTTTGCAATTTACAGGTCAGTATCAGGTTCTATGTTGATCTAAATATATTCGTAACAAATATGGCTTTACTCAATTATAATCATTACAATCAACAATACAACTCCATAAGTTCGCAAAGGTGTCAAATGTGTTGATTTCATGAAATAATGACATTACACTGACCGGCAAAATGCAAAAAACGTAATAAAATTTGACTTTCGCAGGCTACCCTGACGCTTCCCCCTTAACCATTTCTTAGTGCTTTAGCTGGAAAGAAGAAGTGTCACAGCAAACTCCCCAGCAGCACAGCTGTCTTTTCAGTTAGAAGAACTAACTCTCACTCAGGACAGGGACTCAGGCCATCTTTCTATAAGGGTGAAATCATACATACACTCACTGATCAGCATTTTTCTATATCTCTATCTCTGTCACGTATCATTCGCTAGAGCGAGAAGTCCGCTCACAAGCATCCGCATTTATTCAAACTAAAAACGCTTTTGCGTGGACCCTATTGTTTTTTTTTTTTTTTGCTGGTCAAATTCTTAAGAATATGCTCACAATACCACAATTATATTATCACACAAAAGGCTTATAAAAATAACGAACAATCCGCCTAGCCTTTTTTCCCAACTATGTTGGGGTCGGCTTCCAGTCTAACAGGATGCAGCTGAATACCAGTGTTCTACATGGAACGACTGACTATCTGACCTCCACAACCCAATAACTGAGTAATACGATACCCCTTGGTAAGACTGGTTGTCAAACTTTCGGGCTTCTGACGACCCGTAAGGATTATCAAAGATCCACGAATGACAGCTGGAACCAACGGATTAAAGAGCTTTCCGAGTCTCGGTATGTAAAGATGGTCACCCATCCACGGAACAACCCCGGCAAGCGTAGCTTAACCTGATACTAACCCGTGCGGCTGTTATTACTTAGCCACGAGCTCCTCACTGGCTTGTCTATCTATTATATTAGTAAATTACCTGCTCCTCAATTTCAGCGTGATCGGTGTCATATATCCAGCCTTCTTCGCCCAGCAGTAGGGTGTCACGCGGATGCATCGCGCTTCGAAGTGTACCTGATAATGGAAAGCAAAATTATTATTATTCTTACAGTAAATTATTGCGATGGATCAACTATTCACATAAGGTGAAATCTAAGGACAATGCCGATTTTAGTATGGAAGGTGGCGTCTTTTTTTTCACGCGGCTGTAGCGTTGTGTGAGGTCTCAACCGTAATTAATCACAATTAGTAAGTTACTAACCACACATCACTAGAAACGTGGCACAACACTAATTTCCTAAGGACGCTCTGCCATTTCGACTTCCGCTGGCTTACATAAAGGAAGGTATTCCTTGATTATCAGGATTACTTGTGCCCCAACCTAGGGTGAGTTCCACATTACTTTGGTATTTATACTAGACCCTCTGCACCGGATAACCTATATTGATTTCATCACCTATGTTGTTTCTGATTTCTCGTGTGTCAATGTCAGACACGCGGCTGGGGTTATCCAGTGCACAGGAGATGGTAATATGTATGTATTGCTACTGCATCAAGGCTGTGTAGGGCCTCACTGTGTGTTACAAGCGATCAGCGAGCCATCTGCTAATATCTTTATTGCATTGTGTTTTATGCTCGCGTGTTCGCCATACTTAACCTCATTTCACATCTGTACATGTGCTATGCTATGTTTGCAAACTCTATGCCTGTAAGCCGCTGCGATGTATTGAGCTTCACCTACCATGCTTCCCACACCGTTCCTTGGCTTAGAAAGGGGAAGAAGCTAGCACATCGCATGCGGCTTGCTGATATTTGCACCGCATCTAACATGCGCTCCCTATGGCGCTTCCAGGGCTCTTTGTACGGGTTGAAGACACCTCTTACCCAATTCTGCACGTTGCTCGCATGCGTGGCTAACTGCACGCTACTGAGGTCCGACGTCCGGCCTGCCTGCCTGCAGCCTACCGCTGGGAGCCTGAGCTGTCAGGCGACCTCCACGGCTACTGACTACGTACTACCACGTGCCAGGGCCGTCCGGCCTGCTGCGGAGCCTGTGCTGACCAGGCGCCCGAATCTACCACGTGCTACCAAGGACGGTACCCTTCCCCTTTTACTGTGTTAGTGCTCAGAACAAATCAGTGTGACCTTACCGCGACCTAGCCTTCTACATACTAGTGTTCAAAATATATGTATTAACTTGTCTAGCTGTTTTACTAACTACTACCAAAACCGTTAACGGCCTGCGCAGCCTACCCTGCGCAGCCCTAGCCGTTACAGTGGCGCCCAGGCTTAATATACTTGTCACACTGTTCTGAACTGAGCCCTAGCACACTTGCTCGTTTTGCATCGTTGCGGTATAAATTTCAAGTTGTGTTGTAAAAGTTATAGTGTTATTATCTAGCCTACTAATAGTTAACTATTTTTGTAATAATGGGAACTCACCAGATTAACTTCATACATTTAAGAAAGGCAGAATTAGAATATGAAGTATTGATACGAGGCGGTGAAGTTGGTACTTGCCTAAGTTTACGGAAACAAATTAACAACTTGTGTAAAAAATATACAAGTGATGACATACATGAATCAGGTATTGATGAAAGTGAGGATTTATGTGCAGTAAAGGCAACTATAGGTGAATACCAGCTGAGTCTAGGAGAAATTAACAATGAAGCGGGATTGGTAAAGGGTATATCATACAAAAATCATATTAAATACCGACTGACCCGCATTAATCCAACCAACCCAGAAAACATTTTGCTAAAACAAAAACTTGTAGAAAAATATAACACACTAGATTCACAATTTACCAAACTAGAAACTAAGTTTAGTTCTGATAGCTCACAACGAACTGACACAACTGCTGCTACAAACACTAACATAACCGTAACATGTACTAGTCACGTACCAAATAAACCTAAGTATGATGGCAAAACTTGTGTGCGTTCTTTCATACAAAAAATCGAAGAGTTTAAAATAAGTAAGCAAATAAAAAATAACAATATGTTTAACTTCGCATTTGATATATTTACGGATAACGCGCTGCATTGGTATAGGCATGTAAAACCAAACATCACTTCATGGGAAGAACTATTTTTTTTTTTTTCTGGTTTTTCTACTACAGAATAGTGTAACAAACGAAACTTATTTGACATGCATGCCTTTCTGATTTTTAAAAAACATTCGATTAGATTAGATTTCCCTCATTTCGATATGTGAAGATTATAAAGACTCACATTGTACTTTTTTGATTACATCTCTCATATTCGGTAAGTAGGTCCTTATTACCCCCAAATGGGGCTTGTAGGTAACCAATTAGCGCTCTAGGGTAATAATGTAGCTAGAAAAGCCCTAGGGCGGTAAGTAATAAAAAAACAACTCTTCACTCTTTCAAAAAGTTCGCGTACATCTAACCATCATACTGGCAATAGACATCATGCATTCAGCCCAATGACAAAAGAGGTCGCTTCGCTATTCAGCCTTGTCTTCGTATGAGTATAATAGTCATCAATTTTAAATATCGAACGGCGAAGCTCAACTTCGTACTTGAAAAAAAAAAATTTAAAAAAAAGATGAAAAAAGGCGGGAATAGAAAACTTTTACTTTAAATATTGTTTGTTTTTGGGATTTTTTTATAATTACGTGCTAATTAGGAAAAAAACATGAGTTCTGCAAGTGATGAAGATATAAGCTGCACTCCCGATTCAATGAAAATGGAAGCTGAAGCAGCAATTAACAATATTTTGCCTGAAAGATCTAAAGAGAGATATTTGAAAACATACGACGAGTTCATGAAGTGGCGAAAAGAAAAACGAGTAAAGTCTTTATCTGAGACTGTATCTGTATCTTAACATACTTTAGTGAGCTATCAAAAAAGCTGCAGCCATCTAGTTTGTGGTGCATTTATTCAATGTTAAAAGCAACTATGAGTACTAAACACGACATCAATATCAAGAACTTTTCAAAATTATCATCTTTTCTAAAAAGACAATCAGCTGGGCACAAAAGCAAAAAGTCAAAGGTTTTTACAGCGCAAGACGTGAAAACATTCATAAATGAAGCCCCTGATGACTTATATATATTAGCTGTTAAGGTAGGTGTTTAGGTGCTGATGAATGGAGCAGAATTATGTATGTATGTCTGATGTTTTGCGAGAGTAAGTATGCTAGGTTGTCCTCTATTATATGATAATATTTGAAATATTTTTGGTTTACTATAATTGTTCATGAATTTCTTTGTTAATTAATGTAATTGGTGTTACCGTTTTAATTAACAATAAACATTTAAACATGTTTAAAGATGTAAAATAACAAATCACATAATGGTAATACTTCATCATTTATCTTTTAAATTCTTACAATCCTATAAAACATACTTATTTTTATATTTCGCTTGTTTTAGGTGGTTCTTATCTTCGGTATAACTGGCGCATGCCGAGGTATTGAATTGACAAATATAACAATAGAGAACATAGAACAACAGGGTCAGTTGTTAGTAATTAAACTACCGAACACAAAAACTAAAATTGACCGAACACTTGTAGTTCCTCAAGAATTTTCTGAATTCGTACAAAAATACAGAAATCTTCGTCCTGAAAATGTAAACACCAACCGATTTTTTTTGAAGTACCACCAAGGCAAATGCTACAAACAAGTTATTGGAAAAAATACCATCAGAAGTATGCCGAAGCAAATCGCAAGTTATTTAAAGTTAGCAAACCCGGAATTGTACACAGGTCATTGCTTCCGGAGAACATCGGCTACACTTTTAGCCGATGCTGGGGCTAACTTAACCACTATAAAAAGGCACGGTGGGTGAAGGTTACATTGAAGATTCCATACAAAATAAAAGTAAAATTACCAACCAAATAACGAAAACTATTCAGCTTTCAAAAAATGAAACATCTTTCTCAAGAGATGATCCGCGACCATCAACTTCTGCTGAAGAAAGCTTCATCCCGTCAAATTTTATTCATGACCAACAAATATCACAATCTCAAACTATTAACATACCCAAAAAACACCTGTCCCTAAAATTTGAAAATTGTTCTCATACCACTATAAATTTTAACTAATAAAATGTTTTATTCTTGTAATGCCGGTTTTTTTCTACTTACCTCACAATCGAGATGTAAAGCAGAGTGGTTAGCATTAATTGCACCCACGAACTATAGGCGCCCTCGCTGCGCTCGTGCGCCTAAATATCTCGGGCTGCAATTGATGCCTTACAGCCCTTGGCTACTAATCTACTATTAATAGTCGGTTCATCCTCTCCCGTGTACTTCCCGCGTTCTTGAGCACGAACAGGTTTGTATTATAATCTTTTCGCACCAAGAAGTCAAAAATTGCCTACAAAGCTAATAAATACATACGTACAAACTTCTTACTCTTATATCTCATTTCGGACTGAGTTCAGAGATATGCATGTCAAATAAGTTTCGTTTGTTACACTATTTTTTACTAGAAAAACAAGATTTGGTTGATGGCCGTGAGAAAACAAAAAAGACGCCAATTTCAGACACCCACACAAAGATCAGCATTATAGTCCCGCCCCCTATTACATATTACATGGGACTTAAACATAAACAACACACGGAGTTAAGAAAAAGTACGGTTTCGTGGAGCGTCTCAATTGTATCTAAAGCTGTGTCTTATTAACTTCCGGGTACTTTTCACCTACCTGATCACATAAGTACTACACACCCTGTAAAACATCAAAACCAAATGTAGTCGTATCCTACCTGTAGCCACATTAGCGCCGCTAGGATCGGCGGAGCCGGCCAGCTCGGCCGCCAGCAGGCGCAGCAGCGGCGCGGGCGGCGGCGCGGCGCCCCCGCCCAGCGCGCAGCACGCCTGGTACACGCGCAGGCGCAGCAGCGCCGCCGGCGCCTTCAGCGCGCCGCCGTACGACCGGACCACGGTGCTCACACTACAACAACGATACTAATTAGCATACCTTTTAAGTCTAAGGGACAATTTCTCGAAGGAAAAATATCGCTAAATTATTGTCAAGCTCGCAAACTGCTGTGATTGGTTGAATAGTTTATCAACAGCCAATCGCAGCGGTTTACGCGCACTTGACAATTAAAATTTGTCACATTAATTTCGCAATCATTTTTCGTTCGAAAAACTGGCCCTAAACATAGCTCTATCGTACTATACTTCGAGTATCATGCTATGCTTGGAGTTTCCCTACGTGATCGAATCAGAAATGAAGAGATCCGTAGGAGAGCCAAGGTAACCGACATAGCCCGAAGAATTGCCAAACTTAAGTAACAGTGGGCAAAGCACTTAACGCTAAAAGCCCTCCCACAAGGTGGACCGATGACCTGGTAAAGGCCGCAGGAATCCGCTAGATACGGGAAACAGAACTGATCGAAGTGGCGGTGCTTGGGGGAGGCCTATGTCCAATAATGGACATCTTTCGGCTGAAATGACTATATTTAGACTTTTAATCGTATTCAATAACTTGACAATTGTAGGGAAACAAATCATATTCGTTTGTAACATAACTTTAACAATGAGTAATGAACGAAAAAAATTGACGATACAAATTTTAAGGGTTATTTTGTCGTATTTATGAGTTTAAAAGACTGGTAAAATAATTATTTGCAATATTCCAAAAGAACAGATTTCTTTTAGATTTATTCTAATTCCCCTATTTTTACCATTCATTCTTTTCGCAAATTCGTTTACTTCCCCAACACTATTAGTTGTAGTATGGTAACATTATATTACTTTGAACTTTGTCAAATTACTTAATACGACTCTGTTCGTAACGCGAGTATTATAAAATAATAACACTTACTTAGTCAGAACAGCAATAGCTCCATCAATCGGTTGCGTGAGTCGTTTGGCCGTATCATCGTTGTTGACTAACGAAGGACAATGGATCAACAGACTGTGTAATGCTGATAGGGCTCCAGCACGACCTTCCAATGTCACCTGGGAGGGAACAACACTTTAGATCAGTGGTCAGCAAACCGCGGCTCTTTGGCCTAATAGAGTGCGGACGATAGTTCGTCCCAGAGCGTTGGATTCTCAACGGTCGGCTTAACACCGAGAGTTAAAAATCCAGTGTGCGATAAAATCCCGCCGCGATTTTATTACGTCCGTGCGTACGTCGGCTTACTGTACCTTTCTCAAGGTTAACTTGTTAATAAGTTATCAGCCGATATGATGAAGATAATAAAGGCATCCTACTTCTTAGCAAGTTGATTTTAGGAAGCGTTGTGGAGTGAAAGAGGATGGGAGTTTTTTAAGGATTTAGAAAAGTGTATTGAGACAGCTGTTTGGACACACAGAAAGGGTTGGCTCTCATAAGAAATCTTAGTTGTTATAGAATTGATATTTGGCTCTATTGACTAATAACTTTGCCGACTGCTTTAGATAAATATTTTACTGTCCAATGGTGGACGAGAACAAGCTCGGAAAAAAACTGCTGGGTTTTTTATTGGGATTTTCAAAAAACTATGTGAACTATAAAAACCAAATGGTTAGTATTTTGGGGTTATAAAAACTAAACGGTTTGTGTTTTTAAAATGCGCATAATTCTTGTACAGTACACAGGTTAGTTGTAGCATCGGCAAAATTCGTAAAACTGATCACCATCCGAACTGAGTGCGCCTTCAAAATTACCAATCTCAAGACTGCTTTAGGTGAATATGATCTTTTATGCAAATGAAATAAATTTTAAAGCCATATAACCAAATACATTCGTAAAATTTAAATAAAACAACGAAAATTTTCAAATTTATGCTACATCTAAGTTGTGTCGTATTGTACGTACATATGATAAACAAATGAATAAATGACTTTTCGACTTATGCACCTTTTTGTTAAAAATCTTGTATGGTTTTCAGTTACTGAACGGCTAAGTCAGAAAAAAGCAAGACCAGAAAATTAGCCACAATCACAGATTAATACAAATGGGACACTCCGCAAAATCATTTAAATAAAAAGCGACTCTTGCTGCGACACAATAAAGTGCAATTCAGGTCGCACAGGGCTAATCACCTACAGTTAGTCCGGAAATCCGACTATCGAAGGAAGAGTTTCTAACAGTCGGCCTTTCCTGATACATTTCCTGTCCCGGGAAAATTAATTCTTATAAAAAAAAAATGTATATGTAAGTATATTATGAACGTAATTAAAATTGTAAAATATACGCAGCTTGTTTGTGTATTTTCTTTAAATATACCCCAACTTTAGACTACAATTGAGATATTAAGGCCTCAACATATCATTTAGCTGAGACCTGATACTTATTCTTAGACAAGCCACTTAACTTAAGGTGTTAAGGCCTCAGACATATCCTTAACACCTGTCTTAACTGAGACCTCAGACATATTCTCAGATAAGCCACTTAATTTAAGATGTTAAGGCCTCCAACCTTAACACCTGTCTTAACTGAGACCTCAGACATATTCTCAGATAAGCCACTTAATTTAAGATGTTAAGGCCTCCAACATATCCTTAACACCTGTCTTAACTGAGACCTCAGACATATTCTCAGATAAGCCACTTAATTTAAGATGTTAAGGCCTCCAACATATCCTTAACACCTGTCTTAACTGAGACCTCAGACATATTCTCAGATAAGCCACTTAATTTAAGATGTTAATGCCTCAAACATATCCTTAACACCTGTCTTAGCTGAGACCTCAGACACATTCTCAGATAAGCCACTAATTTAAGATATTAAGGCCTCAAACATATCCTTCATAGTTATATTCACCTAGAAGTTGCCTCTCTTTCTATCGCGTAACTCTTAGATCTTCTGACTACGTTACACTCACTGAATTGGCCCAACAAGAGGGGCCCGCCGCGTAATTGTAGCTTCATACCTAAACTGCGGAGTGTCCCTTCTGAATTCATCTGTGCCACAATATCAAACAATGGACTCTGACATGATCACAAGTTTGCTTTTACTAAATTGCATTATTATATCTAAGCATAGTTGAACTGACCTGCCAAGTAAACGCATCTCCTCTGGACTTCTCAGATTCTAGTTCCTTGGCGGAGCGAGGGAAGCTGTTGCGCCAAAGAAGTAACATTCTGGGCAACAACCCACGGACCACGGGCACACCTATGAAAAATTATTTAGTAAGTAATGAGGGGCTTGTGGCTAAGTAACAAACAGCTGCACGGGTCGATCGATCAGGTTAAGCTACGCTTGCCGCGGTTGGTCTGTGGATGGGTGACCATCTTTACATACGAAGACCCCTCCGTGCCTCGGAAAGCACGTTAAGCCGTTGGTCCCGGCTGTCATTTGTAGATCTTTGACAGTCGTTACGGGTAGTTAGAAGCCCAAAAAAGTCTGACAACCAGTCTTACCAAGGAGTATCGTGTTACCTAGTACTAACTAGGTTGTGGAGGTCAGATAGGCAGTCGCTCCATATAAAATACTGGTATCCAGCTGCATCCGGTTAGACTGGAAGCCGACCCCAACATAGTTGGGAAAAGGCTAGGCAGATGATGAGTTTAGTTGAAGAGTACTTAGAATCCCATTTTTTTTTTTAAATAACCACTAACTTAGACCGAAACCGTAACGGTATTCGTCCACTATTAAAAAAGTCCGTTTTGTTTTTTTATTACATAATATGGATAAAAGAAAAACAAATGCCCACTGTTCTAAGACAATATATTGGTTTTTAGGGGCCATAAATGACTATAACTCCATAGTGGGTCTGCTAGCCATACAGATTTTGCTTTACTTTGATTTTTTGTCACACTCAAATAGCACCAACAAATAAACCAGCCCGCATTGGCCCAACAGTCAGTCTACTGCCTTGTCCGGCAGAACTCAATAGATGTTCGGCTGCATTGAACGCTAATGCTATCCTAGGCTAGGATAGCTATAGCTTTACGTAAGCGGGCACGCCCTTTATGACTTGAAGACAATTCTGATATTGAAAGGGAACGGAGGGCTCTGTCCGTGCGTGCGAATATGTTAGCCCGCAGGTTTGCACGTTGTACTGCAGACGTAAATGTGACGCTCTTTAGAGCATTCTGTACCACCTTCTACACATGCAGCTTGTGGGAGAAGTATTCGCGAGCATGGTATGGAGCCCTTCGTGTCCAATTTAATAATGCGTTCAGAAAACTGATGGGGCTGCCATGGCGGTGCAGTGCGTCAGGGCTGTTTGCGGCGGCGCGTGTAGATTGTTTTTATACTATAATGCGCAAGCGCGCTGCATCAATGGTGGCACGAGTCATGGCCAGCCCCAACAGGGTTCTGAAAATGTTAGCAGACAGAGTGGACTGTCCTTATATAGTTCACTGTTGTCAGTTACATGTGTCACCGTATTGTATTGTTTACTAACACGTAGTTCCAAGGATATTGTTATTAACCCTCTATGAGTCTTGGCTCGAAATAAAGTTTTTAATTTATGTCTAGTCTTTTTTTCGGGTATTAAGTTTTGTTTTTAGGGTTCCGTAGTAAACAAGGAATCCTTATAGTTTCGTCATGTCCGTCTGTCTGTCTGTCTGTCCGCGGTCTAGCTCCGAGACCCTTAGTACTAGAAAGCTGTAATTTGGCATAGGTATACATATTAATTACGCCGACAAACTGGTAAAACAAAATTATGAAAAACATTTTTTTTTAGGGTATCTCTCATAGACGTAAAGTGGTGATGTTTATTTTTTTATTTTTTTACCCCATGGTGAGGGGTATCATTGGAAAGGTCCTTCAAAAATATTGTGAGTTTGTGAAAACCATTTTTGGATTCAGGGATTCGTTTGCGAAATATTAAGCTTTAAAGTGCTAATTTTTGTTAGAGTCAAGTGTCCCCCCCCCCCCTGCCGGCTAAATGGTTGGTTTTGGGTGTGTGAAAAAAATCCCAACAGTAGTTTATATAACGAAATTAAAAGGAAAACTATCACAGCTAAGTAGGCTCTACAGGTTAACGAGTAATAATCAACCAACTTAACTTTGCAGTTGCAAAAACATGTTTTCCCATACATTCCGTATGGGAGAACATATTTTTCAACTACAAAGTTGTTTGTTTTTGGGATAAATTCATCCCAACTACGGAACCCTTCATTGTGCGTGGTCCGATACGCACTTGGCCGGTTTTTAATTTTTATTTTCGATGTTTTTGTTGGTATATTGGCGTGTGCTAGCTGACATTATAGCAAATAATTTAATTTAATGTTTTGTGTTGCGCAATGTAAATTATTTTGCATACTATTGTATAGAATCAAGTTTTTCTAACTGAACAGACAGCTGTGCTGCTGGGGAGTTTGTTGCGACATTTCTTCTTCCCAGCTAAAACACTAGGAAGACCACTTCCAGTCCCGCAAAAACGCCCACCCTTCACTAGAAGGGTGGGCGTTTTTGCGGGACTGTCTTACGTAATTTTGACGTTTGAAAAGTGCTGATTCTCAGCCTAGTTTGAATAAATGACTTTTGAATTTTGTAGGTATTTTATATGACACTTACCTAGAGTACAAATGGCACCAACAATCAACCAGCCGGCGTTTGTTCTGGCAGCAGTTAGTCTGCTGCTTTGTCCGGCAGATCTCAAGAGTTGTTCGGCTGCATTGAACGCTACTTTTCCTCGGCCGTGAGGCACGCCCAGAGGAGACAGGCGTACGGCGCCTAGGATAGCCGCTAGAGCTGCTGAGTAGCCTGGAAGATTGATTAAGGAATTAGTGAATGATCTTTGATATTATTCGATCCTGTGACTTGATAAGTGATGTGAAATCAAAACAAGGCTTCTCATCATATCCAGAGTGAAGCAAGGCAGCTCGGGATTCATTGATTTTGTTTTACAGCGCAGTGGAAAACAGGTTCAGTTAATTTTTTGGGCTTTTTTAGCGCTTGATAAAACATCGTAGACAAAACTCGGATGAATTATACACCTAAACCTTTTTCATGAATCACTTCGTCGATTGGCGAAAACCGTATGAAAATTCGTTCGGTAGTTTTTGAGTCTATCGCGTTCAGACAGACGCGGCGGGGGACTTTGTTCTATAATATGTAGTGACATAGTGCATGTTTTCAATGTTAGGGGTTAACAATGATCATATTAGCCTTGCCCACAGAGTACCTTTACATTTGTGACTATGCAGCTTGTCACCAAAGTTGCTGCTTGTTTAGTCGTTCTACAGATAGTAGTTCAGGAAATAATCTAAATAAATATCACCCAAAATATAGTACCAGAGATATGATGCGGCGTAGGCCTAGCCGCGTCGAGAGCGTCCACACACTTGTCTATGAGCGGCGTGATCTGCGACGGTAGCGCCACGCACACGCAGCGGACGCACCACGCGGCTGCTAAGCGGGCTGCTACACATGGATGTTCTAGTACCTGCAGAAAGAATTAATAAGTAAGTTTTTTTGATAAAGGCTTTAGCGTTTTTTTTTTTAGTTAGGGCATCTCGTATTTGACCTCTGAGATCATGACTACTTAACCGGGCTTTCCTGTGGGTGCCTTAAGCTACTACACTTAAAACCTCCAACCAGGGGTTATTCAACTATGCTAATTAAAACTAGGTGAACGCTCGCTAAGGGCACCCCCTGTGGGGTACGAACTTCGGCTTAGGGCGTCAACCGGAGGGAGGACATCAAGGATGGGATGGGCTAGATCAAAGTTTTGATCATGATTATTAGCCGGGGAATTTAAAAGCTACGTGCTCAGCTGCAACAACTGCTGGCACCTCGTTATCGAGCAAGGGTTTGAGGGTAAAGGCTTTAGCGAAGTGCTTGTTTTACACGTCAATCATATTTTAAAAACTAAATGAGGTCGGCGTTTCCTATTTGACTACTCTGAGAAGAAAGGTCGAAACAAACTCAAAGGTCACAGTCTCTTTTAAAGTCCAGACATAATCTTGGTCAGATAATGTGAAGACCATGTAGATTGGTGTCTGAAATAGTCTTTTGAGGAAATAACCACACAGATTGAGTGGACCTGTCCAGTCAGTGCACGCATTTGTCAGTACCTAATCGTGTAGCTCAATTTAGTACTTAAGGAGCTCAACGACTCGACGAACAATACCAAAGAAAGGACATTTGCATAGGCCGCATAAAGTACTCAAACTGCCAGATTTACACGTGATTAAACCCCATAATGAGGCATCTTATTAAAACCAACCTGTCTGTAACAGAATATAAGTACTAACATAGCTAATAAGTTAAATTGTTTACTAACATCTAGATTTGTACAGTACAAATATGTTCTTAATGTCCCTCGGCAAACCTCGTATTTCGTCAGTCGTCGGATTTCTATCAGTTACCCTTTCCGCTTGCTGCAGACCGGACGCCCTCAGTCGACTTGGAAGTATATAGAGTTGTTAATACCCTTTTAATTAATGTAATTTATTTAAAAAATGGTAGGAAAGCTGCTAAAGTCGCAGGCACGACAGATAGGAAAATAGTTTTACAGCTCTATATAGTTCTCAAGAAAATCAAAACAAAACAACAATAAAGTACTTAGTTCTGAATTCAAATTATTATACAAGATAAATCAAATAATTGACGGACATGGAAATTAGCATTCGTTTGTATTCGGAAATGCGATGATTCCCGAGAGACATTAAGAAAATAGAAATACTGTCAGTATTTGTTTTTATGATTGGATCTAGTTGTCTGTAGAATAAATAAATAATAATTAACTTTTAGGATCAAGAATTTCATTTATTTCTAAAAAGAAACAAAATTAACACTTACGGTACAGATAGCATCAAGCATGTTCAGCGATGTATCAGACACGAGATTTTGAACTGAAGTTCCGAGTTGTAGCGCCAGTTCACCGGCTTCCATCAACGCGCAGACTAGTAAGTGCTGGCTGAATAGTGTTTCCTGAGAAATAAATGTTTTATTTAGTGCAGTGCCTACACAACTTGGGTGCAGTATTATCCTGCAACGGCTGATTTAAATAGGTAAAGTCATGTTCACACCAGATGACACAACCAGTGAACTTGCCATGTGTTACCCTCACTAAATGACTAAATAAATAGACACGTCTGGCGTGTCCGCGCGTGTTGTGTGTATGTGGGGGTGTGCGAGTGTGTGTGTGTGAGGGGGGTAGAAGTGTGTGAGAGGGGGCGGTGTGTGTGGGTGTGTGGGGGGGGTGAGTGTGTGTGGAGGGGGGTGAGTGTGTGTGGAGGGGTGTGAATGTGTGTGTTAGCTTAATTTCCTACTTTTTGAAGTCGGTTTAAAATACTGAAACGCCTGCTCATCACATTGGTACCTCGGGATTTTTTTTGGCATGTCGATGGCACTGAATGTGGTAATGCAAGGGAACAATTGATTCAGGGACAAGTAAACAAATAATTAATCTGACTTGTCATCAACATATACCTGGTTACAATCCTTAGCGTTCTCCGGGTTGAAGTCAATGCTGTTCATCTGCTTTATAACTATCTGTATGATCTCGCGACACGCCGACGCCTGCGCTTTCTCTCCCAGCATCTTGCCAAGAGTGTTGCGTAGGATGAAGTTGATGCATTTTCTGAGAAGAATAGATTTTCCCATGAACCACGTAAAGTTCAGGGCAATTGTTTAACTACTGTGTCAGCTTTGCGAACAGCGAAAGTGTTAAGCATACAAAGATTATGTATTTACATACGATATCCAGCAATGAATGGAACATAGCCTAATTACACGAAGGCACAAAACAGGCCAAGTGCGTGTCAGACCACGCACAACGAAGGATTCCGAAGTTGGGATGAATTTATTCGAAGAACAAACTTAACATTGTAGTTCAAAAGCATGATTTCCCATACATTCCAACTTATTACCATGTTATTTTAAGACCATACACTTCGTATAAGTTTTCTAATCTATAAGTAATGAACCATTTTAAGTATCTTTTTCAATATTTTAGGCTCAGTAGTTCTATTCTCTTAAATATCTTTAAAAGTATTTATGTTAAAAGTATTAAAAAAAGAAATCTCACAACAAGTCCTTTCATGTGATATGTCACACAGTACAAAATGCAAAACTTTTTTTTTTATTTTCCCATTTGCCCCCGAAGTGACCCCGATTTTCAAAATTCATTTATTTTCGTTACACTTGTGTTTGAGTCACAGAAATTCATATGTGTTCCAAATTTCAACTAAATCAGTCCCGTAGATTCGGAGCAAATAGGCTGTGACAGACGGACAGACAGACACACGAGTAATCCTATAAGGGTTCCGTTTTTTCCTTTTGAGATACGGAACCCTAAAAACATTATAAGCGTAGCTATCATCATCAGCCTATAATGTTCCCACTACTGGGACACAGGCCTCCTCTCAGTGAGAGGGAGCGGGCCGTAATCCACCACGCGGGCCCAGTGCGGGTTAGTAGATGTCACATGTCTTCGAATTTTCGGTTTTAGGACATGCCGGTTTCCTCACGATGTTTTCCTTCACCGTTTTTGAGAGCAGTGGTGATGAAATAATTTACACAAAGTAAAGCGCCTGTCTGGGTTCGAACCTACGACCTAAAACTCGTAAGTCGCGGCCGTTACCACTGGGCCACCACTGCTCTAGCGTAAGCGTAGCTATAGCAAGCATATAATATTATTATATTTGTTTACCTCGAATACACGGCGTCAACATGTGAACTTGCTGCTTTAGGGTTGGCCACTAAATCTAATACGTGGTTCAAAAAAGTAGTCATGTTTCGCTCTAACCATACGCCTCCCATGTTCTGTACAAACACCACGTACGCCTGAGGAAATAAGAACATGCATTATAATAATCCTCTTAGCACAGCTTGAAGGCCAATATGATTTCAATCTTATTAATATAAAAAGGATTGTGTGGTTTTATGAAACCACGGTAAAAGTGAAACTTTTAAGCGAACTATAGGCGCCGCCATATTGGCCTTGGCTGCTCTGACGAGCGCCTTTCACTTTATCCCTACTCCGCGGCCGACCGTCACGCGACATGCAACAGACAGACGAAAAAGTTTGAGACAATGTAATAAAAGTTTCACTTTAATAAAATATTTTTTATTGAATAAAACGTTTACAAAAAATGTACATTTTATTCAATAGTAAGATTTCCCAAACAATTATAGTGCCTAAAAATAAACTGAAACATTTTTATTACAGGTGCAAGTAATGATGGTTCGGAATTACAATGCTAGGTAGCGACCTGCCCGATCTAGGTTAATTCAAACCTGTGTTTCAGGCAATTGTATTTCGGCTATTACCATACAGAACTACCATACAGAACTAGTTTCAACTTTCTGACTAACTGACCGACTCTTTGACTATTCAAAGGTGCCTGTAAATGGTTTAATTGAAATTAATGCTTTGAGTTTGAGAAGTTTCTCATCACATCTAGCTATGAAGTTAGTCAACAGGACACAATGCATCGATCCATTAAAAAAACAATTATTTCCTGCCGAGTATTATTTAAATAATACTCAAGAGTAACTTGAATGAATCCGGTACCCTAATTGCGTAATAAAACACAATCACAATTTGTTTCGATTTGAAACAGATTTCTAATCCATTGCATCATAAGTTGGAAAAAAAAATCTGTTCAACAACGTAAATAACGCAATGAATGTTGTTGAAATGTCATAATGAAACAAATTTCGCGAAATTGTTTACGAAAATGAGTTACGCAATTAGGATACAGGTAAGATTTCGCTTTAAAAGGTAAAAATCCGACATTTTACCTTTTCTTAAATGTAGGCCTCTAAGAAATCACAATAAAGAAAGAGGAAAAAGGGAGGCATTAGTCTGCAAACCAATAGCGAAAGAGGACTGGCTTGCAATAGTTGAATTACTTTTATAACTCTCATCGCAAAAAAGAATCTATAACACTCAACTTACATGGGTAACACAAACGCGCACTTCCCGGTTAACTCCGGAGCTGGACTTGATGATTTCTCCCTTGAGGAAGGACGTACCGCCGCGGAGGAACGCGCCCATCAACAAGTTTAGTGCCTCGTCAAGAGATACCACGTTCTTCGGCGGGTCTTTCTTTTGTTGGACTGCAAGTAAAAATTGAATCGTTATGGTGGGTATGGGTACACATAATATGAACGGTAACATGAAAAGGCGTGTGTCCGTCTTGTAGATTATTAAAAAATATTGAACACGTACTTTTTGTTTTTTGACGTAATCAAGAGATTACGGCGATACATCGAGTTAAAATTTGGCATGACGTCACGCCTTGCTAGATTTAATACGGAGTTGTGTCGTAGCGAGCCCCCACTCCCCAACTTTAATGCGTGTTTTCTAAGTTATTTTTGATTAATATAATAAAGCAAAAAATACGTGTCTAATATTAAGCTTGACTGTACCTTTCTCTAAGCCACAAATTGAGATAGCGTATCCGGTTCCGGTACGGTGAAGCGCTATAAGCCCCGCAGCGTCATATCCGCCCCAATCCGGCAGGTAGTGGGGATACGTTTGCGCAGCGCGCGACGATATCCATGAACCTCATTGGCGTTCGGAATCCGAACGGTGTAGTCGCGTTTAAAAGTAACTCGTTACTTTTAAAAAGGGTGTCCTACTTTTTAGTGTTAAATAAAATTAATTTGTGTTAAAAATGAACTCTTTGTTCGAAAATATTAATAATGTTAGTATGGACAATGCCCCACGTGCTCGGTCGCAATCTAGTGGTTCGAGCAGTAGCAGCAATTCTTCTTCCACGACGCGGAAAAGGAGACATCGTAGGCGAAAGGAGCGGCGCCGCCGTACAAAGCTAAGTACATTAGAGGATGCTTTTGAAAAACTTACCGAAAAAGTATCCTCTTTGCAAGATCTTATTATTAATTATAGTACTCAGTCGTGCATGTCTGACAGTGAGTCTATTCTGTATATTTGGAGCTCTACTGAACTGGATAATGAATTAAATAAAGAAAAAGAGATTGATTTTAAAATACAAACTACCCTCAAGTCGCAGACATTACAGACAAATAATACGCATCTCGGATTGCTTCACAAATTGCAACATTTTAACTCGCCCGACTGGGCTCAAGTACGTTATTCTGAAGTACAAAAACTTTATAATTCTACCCCAGGTTTTGTAGAGCTCGAATGTAATGATGTTTTGAAAAAAATTTGAATGTAATCGTTCGTTAGCGGTCGTTGAAAATTCTTTAGCTGCTATGTCAATGCTGTTATTTTGCAAAACGAAGCATTTTTAAAAGGTTTAAGCCAATTCATTTAATGGGTATCCGAATTTAAAAAACCCAACGACCACTGAAGAGATTATTTCGAAAATCAATGAAATTTTTGCCGCCGGGGAATACCAAAAAATACAATCGGATTTATTACAAATGATATGTGGCAAACGGGCTGATATCATGCGACAATGTCGTGACAGTATTTTAATTTCAGTAAAGGAAAGTTGTTTTAAGGAATCGTTAAGGAAAATACCCCCGTCCGGGCATCATTTATTTGACGATTCAAAGTTTACAGTTTACAGTTTTGTAGGAAAACAAGGGGGCGTCTTAAATGTTTTTTTTTTTTTTTTTTTTTGTCAAGCCGCGCCCTTTACATTATCCTCGCAGGGTAGATCGAATAAACCTTCTGTCCAAAGAAGGGACACACAACGAGGTAGCAAATATATATTGCCTGTGCGCAACAGTGCAAATTATCGCCCCTCCACTAATAGTGGCTTTAATCCTGCGCAAGGACGAAAGAGAAGGGCAGAAGAGTTTTTTCGTCACACCGAAGATACACGATACAGTAAGAAACGTAGTACCCTGGGACGGCGTGATAAACGAGTTGATTGACTATCATCAACGTTTTCAAGCCGGGGGAATCAAACATCGGGTAAGTGTCTGGAGGAAGTTGGGGGCACCTTTATAAATACTAAGGATAATATCAGGTTATCGGATCCCCTTTTATGCAAACCACCGCTTGTTCATCCCTTGAGGGTTTCCAAAAGATTTCACACAATAAATTCAAAATATATCTTAATGCAATTAAAGAAGTGATGAAGAGGTGTTAGAAAAAGCTTCATTGACTCCGAGCTTTGTCTCAATAATTTTTCTTGTACCAAAAAAGGAAGCGACGTCTTCGTTTCGCCCGGTCTTCAATTTAAAATGGCTAAACAACATGTCAAAATAGACAAATTTCGATTGGTGAACATGTACAAAGTCCCCGACTTCCTCCAACCACAGGATTGGTTAGTGAAAGTATGCCTGAAAAATGCATATTTTCACCTGCCAATCGCGCCAGGACACAGACGTTTCCTCAGATTTATAGTATCGGACCAACTTTGGCAAATTACCTGCCTCCCCTTCGGTTTGGCAACAGCTCCGAAGGTTTTTGCCAGCCTGACGAATTGGATCGCGCAGATCCTAAGAGACCAAGGAGAACAGCTCCGAAGGTTTTTGCCAGCCTGACGAATTGGATCGCACAGATCCTAAGAGACCAAGGAGAACAGCTCCGAAGGTTTTTGCCAGCCTGACGAATTGGATCGCGCAGATCCTAAGAGACCAAGGAGAACAGCTCCGAAGGTTTTTGCTAGCCTCACGAATTGGATCGCGCAGATCCTAAGAGACCAAGGAGTTCGATTGCTGGTATATCTCGATTTTCTCCTGGCGAATCAGAATCGAGAAACTGCTAAGTCACGCGAACTTAACGGTAAGACTATTGCAGTCCCTTGGCTTTGTAATAAAATTTTAGAATTCTGTATTGACTGCTCAGCAGTCAATCAAGTAGCTGGGGATATTGTGGGATCCTTGGCAAAATGTCAAAATACTACCACCAGCAAAGGTTCGCTTATTGCAATCGAGAACATCGAAAATGGCAAAAGCCACCAAGGTAAGTAAGTCCAGAGTATATTAGGACTTTGTAATTTTGCCAGCTTCGTAGTCTTGCGAGGGCGCTTAATTCTCATGCAATGCTGACCTTCAGCAATATCCTATTGCGAAAAAGGTCGAACACAGCTGTTCGTAAAGGTTATTCTGAACCTGCAGTGGTGGATACAGAATCATACATGTGTCAGTATATCTCCTTCCCGGTCGATACAGTCACGAGCACTAATATGTATGCGGTTATCAACTTTTTTGAGTTATTTTCTCTTACTGTATTGATTGTTATTGTATGTTCTAGGAATATAGTATTTTGGAACCCACAGTCCCACACTACATAGGACTTATGTCAAATTGCAATCGTTATTCTCACGAGAGAATCATTTTGAATTTTGATGTGTATGCATGTTTTTGCTCGTGACTGTATAACTACGTAGCAGAGGCTTTCAAGGAAATCTGCCCCGACAGAACAGCATTTACTTCCCTGTCCTACCGGAATTTTATTTTTTCAGCATATCTGAGTTCCCGAAATAGATCTTTTTACACCACGAACTGCTCATGTAGTACCCAGGTATGTGAGTCTGGATTTAGATCAGGCGGCTGTTTTTCACAATGCCTGCGGTCGCCCTTGGCACTACAGGTTAGCATGGGTATTCCCACCACCGTGTCTAATACCCAGAGTATTATCGCACCTGAACCAGGCAACCGGCATGCACCTGGTGACAGCACCCGATTGGGAGAAGGTCTTTTGCAGAGCAGATCTGGTGGTTCGCTCCATGCGCCTTCCCTACCAGTTGAGGAATTTGGACCAAGTCTTGATACACAACAACCAATCGACCGCCTCCACAAGTTCGTCAATTGAATTTAAAGATGTGGTTAATACAGGGTGGTCATCGCTATTAGATTCTTGGCAGAAAAATCAGATAGAAATTTTAGAAGGTAGCTGGAGCAAATCGACCTTAAATACTTATAAGCCGGCATGGTCACGATGGTGTAAATGGTCACGTGGCAATAATGTGTAATCCATCCCCTGAAGATGTGTCTCGATTTTTAACTGATTTGCATCTTTGCCTATAATACAATTGCAGTCCATAACTCTGTGGTATGTACCTTTTGTAGTCCACCTAGTGGCTTCTCACTAAGTTCTCACATCATTATAAAGCAAGTATTAAAGGGTATAGCATTAAAACAGCCACCCAAAGCTAAAACTCGGCCAGACTCTCCTATTTGGGACATTAATGTTTTAATTAGATTTTAAGTTGACAAAATTCCCTCCAAAATGTAATTGTTCAAAATTTCTAAAATAACTGCAATTCTCCTTTTATTGTGTTCTGGGCGCAGAGTCCATGACCTTACATTATTGAGTATAAATAAAGAAAACTTTGTAAGGAGTGATAATTCTATAGTATTTTGGCCGATTTTTGAGCCCAAAACTAATAAAGATAATATAACTTATATATAAGCAATCCGGTTGCTGTATACTTAAAAGCGAGTCGAACTCTAACATTGACTCAATTTATTGTATCGACAAATTGCTAGAGTACTCTAATGATCGAAGGGGTAATATTGAGAGCTTATTTATTGGCACATGTGGTGAACCCAAACCAGCTACCTGCACCATCATAGGGGGCTGGATTAAGTCATTGTTAAAACAAGCTGGAATAAACATTAGTGCAGGTAGTGTGCGATCGGCAGTAACCTCGGCTAGTTGGTCAGATAATATTCCCATTGATCATATTTTGGAGAAAAATATTGGCGCTCTGCTTTGACATTTCACAAATTTTGTGAAAAGAAATCAAGGAAAGGTCTATAAATAAATCAAGTCCTTCAAATCAGATCAGTAATCTGTTTCAAACGAGAAGATGATTTACCTAATCGTAATATCGATGTAGTGTTACAGGAACGAATTCTGTTGATTTAAAATGTCAACTTTGTTGATCACATTGGCGTTCTAATTTAGTCCCAATCCAGCAGTCGATAACAAACACTTCTCAATTTGTGGCTTAGAGAAAGGTACAGTCAAGCTTAATAGAACAATTTTACCTAAAAATAAAATTGATATTAAGCATACTTACCTTTCTCTAAGCCAATTTATATTTCTGTCTGCTGATTCTTAATTATAAATGTATGTGATTGACATCCTTATCAATCACGGTAAATTGAGCCGCAATGAGGTTCATGGATATCGTCGCGCGCTGCGCAAACGTATCCCCACTACCTGCCGGATTGGGGCGGATATGACGCTGCGGGGCTTATAGCGCTTCACCGTACCGGAACCGGATACGCTATCTCAATTTGTGGCTTAGAGAAAGGTAAGTATGCTTAATATCAATTTTATTTTTAGGTAAAATTGTTCTATTTTTTTATTATCTGAAAGACGGACTAAATAGAATTTCTTTTTTTTTACCTAGGCAACTACAGTAATGTATTATACGACGAAACCATAGACATAGAGAATGGACCGAGCGTTGCGTATTCAGTTGTACAGTGAATACAGACCGAAAAGTACGAGAGAGACAGAGCGCATGTTCGGCCAGGCCGGCCAGCAGTTGTCTCTTTCTAGAATTCTGATTCGTTCACGTCATTGGTGGGTGTATCGTTCTGCGCTGCATGTAAAACTGTAAGCCAAAAGAGACAGGTATTGACCGCAAAGTCGCTTTGTCTCTTTCTAGAGAGTGGTCACTTTTGTGAGACTAACGCTCAGTCCATTCTCTATGTCCAGTCCATCATTTATGTGACGTTACTCCCAAATATATGCAATGCAACATGAAACAAAAACACACGTTGAAACAAATTCGCCTTGTTGTTGTTACCATTTCATATTTGAACGGCATGTCCCACCTGTACCATCGCATACACTGGAGATAAACCACTTTTCAACCTTATTACTAAGAACATAAGGGTGAAATATGGTCAACCGCAAATGTTCACGCGGTTGTACATTAGGGGTGTATTGTACGGGTTAAAAGATGTTTCTTTATTAAGATCCGCGCCATATAGTGTAAAAAAAATACTTGCTTAGAACATTGATCCGTAACGTAAAATAAATAAAGAGCACAATCGCGTTTACAAAAATGAGGTGTCGTCATGGTGTCGCGAAATCAAAGGTTTAGTCCCATCTCAAAAATGTCCAACGCACCTAAATAAATTTTCACTTAAAAAAACTGAAAGAGGTCTAAACCGGAAAGAGTTCTACTGTTCTTTAGTCCTAAAAACTCTTTGAAATGGTTTAGACCTGTTTTTGTAGTTAAATTGCCTATTTCAAAGATATGTGTGCCATTCCAGGGTTATAAATAAAAAATTTGCTGTATTTATACCTGATTGAGCTCCAACTTTTAATTTGGAATTCAGGTTGGTTACTTCGCCGGCCTGAGTGATCGCTATCAACGCACCAAGTAACTCCGCGATGGCGCATCTGTAAAAAGAAACAATTATAATTATTACTAGGATACTTCACTTTGGTCATTCAAAGAAAGAAAGAAAGAAAAATATTAAATATAAAACAGTAATAAAAAAATAAAAATTAACCAATATAAAAAGGAGCATTTTAAACTAACAAACAAAAATAATAACGACCTGTGCGAAGCCAAAAAGGCTCCTATCTCAGCATGATGCTGCGATATTTAAAAATAAATAACGGTCACGGTCTGAATTCAAGTATTCAGACCGTGATTCAGAGCAAACTCTTATTCCAAAACACGGTCTAAATTTGGTACTGGAATTAGTACTAGCTTTAGTCCCATGACTAAATAAAACGTTATTATAAAATGAAGTTTATCTATAGTTACTGAACTATCTATGGTACTAAAGTTAGTCCGCCGAGTCCCCTAGTTTATCTTTGGTACTTATTTATTTGACGTTTGCGTTGATTAATGTTGTGTGTCAAATAATACAAAAATCGTTAAAAATGGATATTAATATGGTTATCTTGATGGATTTTGAAGATTTGGATATGCTGGAGACGTCTCGGCATCGTCGTCGTGTGAATCCTTTTGAATTGAGTGACGAAGATTTTAGAAAAAGTGTAGGTTCACAAAACGTTTTGGAGAAAAACTAGTGGATTTTTTACATGAGGATTTATCCCACAACCCTCGAGGATGCTCACTGAGTCCTGAAGTGCAAGTGGTTTGCACATTACGCAACTAGGCTCGCCGTTAAGTATGTAAGTACCTAACCTTGGTCAATACTAACCTAACATTTGACAAAATCCAAATAATATACTGATATTATTGTTTTATTCGTAGATTCAAGACGATACAGCTGATTAACATGGTGGTGTGTCTCAACTAGTTTTCAGCAAAACATGTAAAAACTCGTCATGGATGTCCCGAAGATTTATAAAATGCCTATTACTCCAAATGAACAGTAGGAAAGCATTAGGAAATTCCACTGTATTGCTTATTTTCCTACAGTAATTGGGCCAATAGAATGGACACATATTCACACACAGACACATTTCCTACATAAATAATGTAAAGTATCTAAAATCAATCAATTTTAATTAAATGTTATATGAACTGTATATGAAATTTTATTTACCAATGCATCGCTATCATAGTCATTTAACATCACGCCTGTTTTCCCCGAAGGGTTAGGCAGAGGTGTACCATGTTAATAGTACACCCACATTTCGCCAGTTATGTTTGTCTCATGTAATAGGGGGCGAGCCTATTGCCATCAACCAAGCACAAATCCAGGATCCAGACAACTTCAATGACGTGAGGAGTAATCATCATTATTTCCAAGTCCTCAGGAGAAGGTGATGATGGGTTTTCGCCACAGGTGTCTTTGTTTGTTCCCTTCTTTACGTAGATAAGTTGGATTCAACTCGCGAACAAACCATGTCACAGTAAAGCTCAACACACACACAAGGCGGGTTTGTCGGGCACGGGTCAGAACGGCAGTACGGCGGGCTTGTATATATTCTAATTCTTTGTTGTATTATATGGATGTCAGCACATGAATTTTGGCCGGCTGGAGTTGTGTTTAGATGTTACAGAGAAGCATGACCAAAACTAAACTCCCATGTGTGGTGTGAATATGTTTTTGTTGTTTATACTTGGGTGTACACTGAATTTATTTGAGTCTGTAAGGTATTTATGTAAAAGTTCTTTTATCACTAGAAACAAATGATATAGGTACCTACCTACTCGCCTATTATTATTGTACCACCAACGTGATGCACTGTTTCAAAAGCATTAAAAAAACGAAAGATTTCAAATGTTTTTATTTTAATTTTTTCAATGTAAATCTTATATAACTAAAAAAAATACTACACGTAAACAATACATTATAACCAATTTTCACAAGTTCACACGAATAGTCGACGTCATGTATCACGCACTATCCGCGAGCTTAGGAATCACCATTTCACCTCTCGCCCAGTCTTCATGAATTTCGATAGATGTTTGTGTAAGTACAGCAGCGTTGACCTGGTGCTGTACCCAGTGCCGCACTTTTTACGAAAACCACACTTCTTCTTTTTCTCGATCTTGATAACCCTTGACGTTATTGTAGTCATCAGCTCACTTATAATAGCATTGTTATTTCAGTCATTCGGTTTTTGTAAAATTACTTAATTTATGTAGATAGCCAAAGTAAACAAACAATAAAATTAAGACATAATTGACGTGACATCTTATCGTTGACATTGACAATTTAATCAGCTATGCATTCCGTTGTATGAAATAAGTATCAAAGAGAACTTATTTCAATGTTAATAATAAAATATAAGTTGGATAGGTATATTAAACATCTTGTTTTAAACAAAAAACATGGTAAATATCCCGTTGTAAATAACTTTTGTGGTATATTAATTGTTGTAAAAATGTTTGTGCTCGCGAGGTCTACTGTTCGTAGAAATACTAGTATTATCAACATTTAGAGAAACAGAACGTTGCTTCAAATAAAGCCTGTGTGAACGAATGAAAGAATGCCATTTTTGTTGCTTATCTGTGGATATTATTTAAACCATGAACCTTCTTTGGTACTAACTGATCCTCGAAAAGTCTTCGTTTTGTAATAAGAACGCTTTTTGACTCTGGTACTAGCTTTATTACCGTAACAATCCTAGACCTATAAGTCTTGGTTTAAACCAGTACCTAAGCAGTTTTTTGTAATAAGACGGAAAGCATTTATTTAAATTAAACCATTTATAGGCACTTTTGAACTGTCAGAGAATCGGTCAGTTAGTCAGAAAGTTGAAGCTAGTTGCCCATTCCAAAACGTAGATCTCTATGGAGAAGAACGGGCAAGAAACTCCAAGGCCACTCTTTTAAATATAGATATTACAAAATTCTGAGTACATTATTCTGGTTGCTTCTATATGTGAGAACAATGTACAAAAAATAATTAAAACAATTGAAAAATATAAGATTAAAAATAAGCCCTGGCAGATAAGAGATGACCAGTCTCAACTGACGGCGCCCGTTCACGAACATGACGCGTGGATCAGCACCATCCAGCTCAACCATTTTGTAGGGAACCGAATGATCCAACACACTCGCCACCATCAGCGAGACATTTTAGTGAGCTTGACAATCTCTCAACTGCCATGCTCTTTCAAGTCAACATACGTCTTAATAACATAATAAACGGCTCCATGGTACTCACATTTAAAAAAAAATCAAAAAATGCTTCAAATTTATACAAAACTATAGCTTCACTATCACCCATTTATTATTCAAATTGCTTATCTCAAACCTCAGATGTGGGTGTACTATTGTTACACCTTTGCCAAACCCTTCAGGAAACAATGCGTGATGTTATGTTGCTTGGGCATATACGATGCCCAAACAAGAAAATAAGTTGTCACTGACTCAGTTTGCTATGGAAAAAAATTTTGAATCTCGGGGCTTAAAGCCAGCTATAAAAAAAAATATTAGACCCGCACACGAAGGGTTTCGAACCGCATAAAAATCAAGCAAAAAACGCCCAAACAAAACACGTTTCTTGTATCGGGACCCCCTTTAAATAATATTTTTTATTACTTGTTGTTCTAGCGGCAATAGAAATACACAATCTGTGAAAATTTCAACTGACTACCTTTTATGGTTCATGAGATACAGCCCGCTGACAGACAGACGGACGGACAGCGGAGACTTAGTAATAAAGTTCCGTTTGGCACCCTTCGGGTACGGACTCCTAAAAAGTCAGAGCGAACGATACAATCTTAAAATCAATCAAACAATCTCACCTTAAAGAATAATCACTGGAATGTGCAGCCCTCAAGCAGGCCGCAGCAATAGCATCTAAGTCAGCCGGCGTCAACCGCATCAACGGTAACAAATGTCGCAGCGTGTGTGCCGCAGCCGCCCGCACTGCAGTCGCGCGCTCCGACACCAGCGCAGCGCGGGCCGCGCGCGACACCTCGCGCACTGCCGCCGGCGCAGCCGTGCCCATGCCAACGCAGATCTAACAGAGAACAATAACGTCATACCGGTTTCGAGAAACCTATCAAATCTTTAATAAGTTTAAACTGCTAGTTATTTTGCATAAGTAAGCAAGTTCTTCTAACTGAACAGACAGCTGTGCTGCTGGGGAGTTTGTTGTGCCACTTCTTCTTCCCAGCTAAAGCACTAGGAAGTGGTAAAGGGCGAGCGTTTTTGGGGGACTATCTTATGTAATTTGGACGTTCGAAAAGTGTTGATTCTCAGCCTACTTTGAATAAATAACTTTTGAATTTTGAATTGTTTGCTGTCAAACTATCAAATCTTACAGTCGTAACAAAAAAATTGGTATTTCGGATGGCCAGGGAAACGCTGGTGTGATGACTTAGATGCGTTTGTGCGAGAAGTGGAAAGTGATGCGGGAGACCTTTGCGGTAGCAGTGGGACAATTCAGGTTGATAACAAAAGGCATTTCGAACTAAATTAAATAGACGGTTTTTAAGGTAAAACTTCTTTAGGCGCCTTGGGCTTTTTTGAGATGGGACTAAACTATCGATTTCGCGACACTGTGACGACACCAGCTTTTGACCATTAAAAAGACATCAACGCGTTGATTTCCGCGGTGCCAATTTTTATTCATGTTTTCACTTCTGTCGGCACTCCCGAAGTGCCACTGTTTTTTTTAAAAAACTGCGGATTTTTTTTTTGGAACCTTGTATTGCATGAATTCTACCCTTCTAAAGTTCAAAATGCATAAATAAACTTAAATGAATAAGGACATTCCTCAACTTCATATAATTCTTTGATAGTTTTTTTGTATTATTGTTTTGCTGTGGTAGCAACATCATAACAATAGACATGTGTGTTGAACTAACAAAATTTGTTGATATACAATTGCTATGATTCTAGTAGAATATTAGTCAGAAAGAACAATTTAAAATGATTAATTATGCTATTTTATAATTAGATCTAATCTAATTTTCAAACATGAAAAAGTGGACCAGACGTTTTTTATACACAGGTAGTGGCCAAACTGATAAGCTAACATAATCAGCCTATAATGTTCCCACTGCTGGGACACTGGCCAGACCCATGTGACAGGGAGTGGACCGTAATCCACCACGCGGGCCCAGTTCGAGTTGGTGGATGTCTCACGTCTTCGAATTTTTGGTTCTAGGACATGCCCGGTTTCCTCACGATGTTTTCCTTCACCATTTTAAAAACAGTGGTGATGAATTAATTTTCACAAAGTATAGTGCCTGTCTAGGTTCGAACCTACGACCTACAACTCGGTAAGTCGCGGCCGTTTCCCCTGGGCCACCACTGCTCCGACTGACAAGATAACCAAAACCAATTTCCATAATGTATTCTTAAAAGTACCAGCTTACATACCAAAAAGTACAAACTTAGGTTCCCGTAGATAAAAACTACAACGCATAGACGATTATTACGATAAGAGAAAGTATTTCACTGTCTTTTTGCCATAAACTATAATTTTCTTGACTCAAAACTGATGGAACTACGAAAAACGCGGGTATATGTGGTAAACGCCCGGGAGATGTCTGACTTGAGTTAAACCTGCGCAGTAGGGAAGCGCGACTTCGATAGGTCAGGTCACCTTCGCCAAACGCGCGCCATGTATGCACCAATAGCAGATTCTTATTGAATAAATTGTTTAAACTACGAACTTAGACGTCTGCGAGTCTCTGTCTCAATATAAGATAAAAACTTTTTTACAAAAATACAACCGACTTCCAAACTACAAAGTGAAAAATAACTTTAATTTCAGAAGTCGGTGTCTTTACATCAGTATTTTAGTTTTTTGACACCGACTTCTGAAATTAAAGTTATTTTTCACTTTGTAGTTTGGAAGTCGGTTGTATTTTTTGTAAAAAAGTTTTTATTTCTCGCTTTTTAGTGGGTCAATTTGTAATTTATCTAAGTTACATTAGCCTAATGCCAACTGCTCATCACCTTTTACAAAATATTGCTTTTCCCGATTCAGGGAGGTTCATCGTTGAGGAGTTCTCTTGGTACTTCACCATCAGCTCCACTTCTCCATATTAATCGTAACGAGCATAAATTGCATTGCAACCATATTAAAGTAATCGAATCGCAACCCGTGAAATACTTATTATTGAGTAGTTCCGGTGGCTATTTGTGGTCTTCATCATCAGTTCCACTTAACTAAATGGTGGTTTTTTAAACTGATGTTGCCCTTTATTTATGTGTTGTATTGTGGTACATCTTTTGTTGGAGATCCTAAATCATATAAATAAATAATAATATAGCAAATTCAGCTAGGCGCAGATTCGATCCTTAATCCATCTAAACTAAAATGTTTAGGAAAGCTAAAACATAATGATACAATAGAACATCATTATAAACTTTTTAAACAAACCTTTTCAAGAGTATTCATAATCTCGAGCCGTGTTTGCGACTCAGCGTTCTTCAAGGACTTTACTAGGGTTGACACAGTCTCCTCATAAGATCTCCCCATCATCCTGCCGAGTTTTTCGTACATACTGCCCAAGCAACATATGGCAGCCCTGAAAAGAACGTAGGCATGCTTACAAAAAAGGGTAGTTAAATAATATGATATGAACAGTGACGTGACCCCCGGACCTTGCTCGAAAACGAGGTGCCAGCAGTTGTCGCAGCTGAGCACGTAGCTTTAAATACCCCGAATAATAATCAAGATGAAAATCTAAGTTTGATCCAGCCTGTCCCTCTTTGCTGTCCTCCCCTCAGCGACGCCCTAAGCCGAGGTTCGTACCCCACAGTGGGTGCCCTTAGCGAGCTTTCGCCTAGTTTTAATTTAGAATAGTTTATGCCCCTGGCTGGAGGGTTTAAATGTAGAAGCTTAAGGCAGCCACAGGAAAGTCCGGTTAAGCAGCCATGTCCTCAAAGGTCAACTGCGAGATGCGAAAAAAAAGTGACGTGACGTGGACACTGACAGTCGGGCTGGTCCACAAATTCAAGGTCGCTCAACGCACTATGGAGCGGGCTATGCTCGAAGTCTCTTTGAAGGCCAACATCAGGAATTAAATTATCCGGAAAAGAACCTAAGTTAGCGACATCGTTTGCAGAGCAAGCAAACTGAAGTGGCAGTGCACTGGCCATGTTTATCGAAGGACCGAGGGCCGGTGGAGCAGACGAGTCCTGGAGTGGAGACCTGGTGTGGGACGCCCCCCAGCTAGATGGACCGACGACCTTAAGAAGGTGGCTGGGACAGACATGATGCGGAAGGCGGAGGACAGGGTGTTGTGGTGCAGCCTGGGCATGGCCTATGATAGGCTGAGTTGATTGACTGATGGAACTGCCTCGTTGGTCTCTCGCTCGTAAACGCGATTGCTAAACGTCGATCGTAAGTTCGATCCTGAAGTCAAGCCGTGTCATTGGATGCCGCAGGAGACGCCCTAGGCGTAGGGAATCATAGGCCGATTCCCGGCCACCGTAGGCGCGGGTTTGCGGACGGTGAGCAATGGGTAGCTCGCCGTCCGATAAGGACCAGGCCCGGATCGACGGCGCGTTGTATTCCACGCGCGCCTCAAAGAGATGTCAGCAGAACTGACAGGATCCGCTAAGGCCGATGCCTGCCGGGGTCGCGGGAAAGTCCGAAAGGGATACCGTGGCCCCTGTCAACATGGCAACTGAAGGAACACGGGTGGGTTTTAGTCAGTAAGAGTCAGACACGCCCTCCCGCTCTGCCCAGAGCGGGAGAAGTTATTTGATAATTTCCCACCCAAAAAAAAACTAAAAAATAAGGCTGTGTTATTGGATGTTCTATTAGCAAATAGCAGTAGCAATCCAGATGCTAGATTTTTGCCTAGTTAATAGCAAAATGCTTACATAATTACATACTTCATACTCTGCTTATACCCCTTTATTGAATACAAGTATTATGTTACGCAAGGAACTAACATAATGCGATTATAAATATAACCTAATAAGCTCATTATGTGGTTGGCGTAGTATGTAATGCACAATGAGATCCACTGGGCCTTAAACCAGATAATAGGCTTATATTAAAAACATGCGTAAAATCATATATTTTGTTTTAAGATTTCTCATCAGATATACAGGGTTATTGGTTATACGTCGGCAATCCGTTAAGGGGATGTAAGAGAGGTCATTTGCAACCAAATTACCCTTGATGACCCCTATGCGAATGTCAACCATTTTCGAGTAATTTGACATTTTAAATTTTTAAATTAAGTAAAAATATTACAATTTCAAATCACGGGAATATTGTTGACATTTGCATAGGAGTCAATCGGCGTCATTTGGTTGTAAATGACGCCTCCTATTTCCTCTTAATGTATTGCCGACGTATAACCATTAACCCTGTCTATCACGATTATTGGTTACATTTTTATTTCATACGTTTTAAAATATAAAATTACTTGAAAATGATTACGTATAACCATTAACCAGGGTTATTGGGTACCAGGTATATCAGGTTATTGGATACATTTTATATTTTTATTATACTTCATACATAAAAATAAATTAAAATGTCAAAGTACACGAAAATGGTTGACATTGGCATAGGGGTCATCAGGGGTAATTTGGTTGCAAATGACCTCTCCTACATCCCTTCAACGGAATGCCGACGAATGACCAATAACCCTGTATACGTAAATATTCATTCCAACTACGGAACCCTGCAATTTGCATGGTCCGACACGCATTTGGCCGGTTTTTTACTCATATTTTCTTTAGATTACTTTTTTTAAAATTTATGTACAATGTGTTTTTTTTTCCAAAACAGCCTCTTTTTTATTTACAATTTTTTTTAGCCACACAACGAAAACCTCTCGGGGTGTGAAGTAACTGCACTCCATTATGACCTAACAGATATGGTGGTTACTAACAATGGTAAAATCCTTTTTCGTTTTTGACAAAAGTTAACAATGCTTTGAAATCTAATAAGGCATTTTAAGGCTAGCCAAATTCAGTAATTGCATTATTTCATATTCAGTACCCGAATTGCGTAATACAACACAATCACAATTAGGGTTACCATTCGTCCGTATTTATTCGATCATGGCCGGCCTTCTCAATTGTCCGGTTTTTTCGATTTAAGGGGATTTTCTTTTTTTGCAAATTTCAGGCTTTTTGACAGGACTTTTCAAATATCGAAATGGTAACCCTAATCACAATGTGTTTCGATTTGAAACAGATTGCTAATCCATTGCTTTATAAGTTGGAAAAAAAATCTGCTCAACAACGTAAATAACGCAATGAATGTTGTTGAACTGTCAAAATGAAACAAATTAGGCATAATTTTTTACGAAATTATGCAATTACGGTACAGCTTTTCTATTGAGTCTTGCCTACAAACTTGTATACTGTGCACTAGCAAAAATTATGCATAAAAGTAGCTGTGTTTTATTACTGACACACTTCTAACAGCTAATACATGCGCTATTCAAACCTATTGAGATTATATAACCCTGCTTTGTTCATGTATGTACTAGCGGTGACCTTTTGCTTGGCATTTAGAAATACTTTGTAAACTATGGAACAATTAGGCTAGCCCCATGGGACATAAAATTGGGTGAGGGGTGACATTGAGTGGACTCAATATGGAGCATCTTTGTTTTTGAAGTAGTTTCAAAGTGTAGGATGTAAAAAAGTATTTTTTGTTTTATTTTATTAATTAATCAAGAATTTTGATGTTACATAAGTGCATTTATGAGCTCTTGGCTAAGTAATAACAGCCGCACGGGTCGATCCATCAGGTTAAGCTACGCTTGCCGGGGCTGGTCCGTGGATGGGTGACCATCTTTACATACCGAGACTCCTCCGTGCCTCGGAAAGCACGGTAAGCCGTTGGCCGCTGGGCCCGGCTGTCATTCGTGAGTCTTCGACAGTCGTTACGGGTCGTCAGATGCCCGAAAGTCTGACAACCAGTCTTACCAGGGGTATCGTATTACCCAGTTACTGGATTGCGGAGGTCAGATAGGCAGTCGCTCTATGTAGAATACTGGTATTCAGCTGCATCTTTTTAGACTGGGAACCGACCCCAAAATAGTTAGAAAAAGGCTAGGCAGATTGATTGATCTAGAAAGACGAACCATAAGCCACACAACATTTGTTTTGTGCAGGAATCCAAACCATTGTTTCTTTTTTTTTCTTTGTTTTTCTCTTCTCATTTCCTCTCTTTTTTTCTTGTTTCTCATTTGTGTTTTTACCCTCATAACATTGACATAATACAATGATAATCCAGTATGACTAGCATTCAAACAAAAATTTGTACTCACAATCTCGTCGGCAAATAGGAAGGCGAATCATCTTTAACCTTGATGATGTCATTGCACTTGTTTACAGTATCAAAGAGCAGGAAGGTGTCCCCAACAGAGAACAGTGTTGCCAGGTTTCTGGCTAACAACCTCCTTGCTGGGCAACCGAGGTTCTCACGTAAAAGGTTCACTAGCTGGGCCACTAATTTTTGCTGGCAGCTTTTTATGTCTGACTGTTGGCAAAAAAAATAACTTTTTATTACAACAGAATAAGAACCTGCTATAAAATAAAAATAATAATTATAAAATATAAAAAATATTTCGACCGCCACCACGTAAAGTATCGAAACTGCAAAACCTCTACTTTACAGGAGAGCGATTCTAAGTTTAGATTTAGATTTTTGTCAAACATGAAATTCGAAAATTTTATATTACCGATGTACCTAAAGTGGAAAATTTTACCGTTTTATACTGTCTACTATAGTTTTTGATAATTATTATACTTTTTTTAATATTACACATTCGATAGTTTACTTGGTTACTGCTGGTTATTTTTTTACCGAATATGCCAATTTCGATTTTGTTCAATTGAAAAACAATTGAGGGTATAAAATTAGTACATAATTTTTATATAAAATCATACATCTTTATCTCTACTTGCTATTAGTGCAATAAAACGAAAATGGCTTTTTGTAATTTCGATAGTATACGTGGGGGCTGTAGATTTATTACTGGAAGAATGGGTACAGTGAAGGCTCCTTAAATAAATATTGTACTCAATTGTACCTATTAACAATTCAAGTCAAGTCAATTAGAGGTAATAACTCAATCAAAATAAATTATTGTTAGCATGTAAGAATTACAATGTCAGAGAGAGTTAACATCAACAATGATTAATTATTCATGCCAATGTTCTGACTTTACTATAAACTAATTTAATAAAAAAATCAGTACATACTTAGCTTGCAAGCTGTTATTAAGTATTCTTAAAAAATGAAAGTACTTACTACAACGATAACCAAGATACAGTTAATACAATTGACATCTAAACAAATACAGTGTGAGTCTTCATAATGTGCACATATCGAAATGAGGAAATCTATGCTTAATTTTAACGACAGAAAAAATATTTAAAAAATCTAAATATTGTTTTTTATACTTTTTATGAAATTAAAAAAAAAATTGTAACAAAACTGTGTAACTTTTAAACTGAATCAGCTATCGCGATGAAACAAACTCCATAATGATTGAAAGTAAGTAGCCGTCCACATAAAATTAAAATTGAGAAAAAAACTACCCTCAATTGAAAATAAACATGTTTTTTTAGTAAAAATCTGTATTTTTTTCTTCAATTTTTAATTGTAAAATTTATAAATAAGAAAATAATAAAAAGAGAGCAAAAAAAAATTTTTTTAAAAAAAATTTTTTTGTAAATTTTTTTTTTTTTTTTAAACTAAAAAAAAAAATTACCATTTTTTCCGTCGATAAAATTAAGCATAGACTCCCTCATTTCGATATGTGCACATTATGAAGACTCACACTGTATTATAAAAAGGACATTTGATTTTTTTTAAGTTTATGTTTTGTAATGGATAATCTCAAACAATACTTAAACTGATTAAAAAAGTTCTATTACCTATAGAAAGCTACATTATCAGAGATTAACATGGGCTGTATTTTATCAACATTCACGCAAACAAAGTCACAGACAGAAGCTAGTTATTTATAAATATTCTTTCAACATTGCAATAACAAATGTATTAAACAATAATATTTACCTTATGTGCAGCCACAAGCACCTTGTCAAGGAACCGGAGCCATTCAAATATAAAGTGTGGCTTTTTGTCATCAGGCAGCTGTTGCAGGGCAGACTCGTTCAGAGTCAAGGAATGGGACACCTCCATTTTTCTACAAAAATCATAGAACTTATAGTACTTAAAATTAAAGTAGCCATAGATACACTTAGCATAAGTTTTTTAAATATTTCTAGAATAGATCATCATCATCATCATCATCAGCCTATAATGTTCCCACTGCTGGGATACAGGCCTCCTCTCTGTGAGAGGGAGTGGGCCGTAATCCACCACGCGGGCCCAGTGCGGGTTGGTAGATGTCACATGTCATCGAATTTTCAGTTCTAGGACATGCCGGTTTCCTCACGATGTTTTCCTTCACCGTTTTGAGAGCAGTGGTGATGAAATAATTTACACAAAGTAAAGCGCCTGTCTGGGTTCGAACCCACGACCTACAACTAGTAAGTCGTGGCCGTTACCACTGCTCAAATAGCTTCACTGCTAGAATAGATAGATAAATGAAATACTCTTTATTATGTACTATCAAAGAATTTCATATCTACATATACACCGTAAGGACTATTTCTGCTTGCAGCGCTCGGCCGCTATAGAACCGGGGTGGTAACAAATGTGGTCATCGTGTACACGGGATTTTGTTTTCAAACTGGTTAGATGTGAGTTTCTTTGATGGTACACCACATAAACTGCAGATCTAAATGTAGAAATTTTACATAGGGTGACACATTGCGTGGTCTTATAGCTAAATGAGTCATTTTTAACATAACCTTTGAATGGATTAAAGGTAGAAGGAGAGATAATACTGCAGGTAATCTGTGGTGTACCATTTACATATACAATAAATAAATAATAAATACATACATACAACATATACTAGTTAGAAAAATTGAAATATTTATTTACAGGACATACAGTATGCCCATGCATGTTACCAATGTTTTTGAGTACTTGACGCATCTCACTTTCAGAAGGCATGGGAAATTTATTTACATGGTTTGATAGTAAATTTACAAGTTATGATTATGTTTTAAATCAATATTCACAGATTGTATAGAAGCAATTTTCAACTAGCCAATTTAAATAAACAGAAAATAATATTTGGTCTTACTAGAAAGAAAGTCAGAACCTTATTACTGATTCTCTTTAGAAGATACTAATGTATGAGTTCTACAGTATTTACTTTTTGATGTTTACTCATGACCTGTCACAATAAACCTAGTTTCACAATCTTGCTCTTTTAATGCGTGCGAAAACAGAATAACGAGCGTAGCCCCGTTGCGCTTACACAGTGGAGTTTGTTTATTATAGTTAATTATACCCAGCAATGGCGTCAACGTGATGAATCAACCGGAGACTGATAATATTACACAGAAATCAGCACAGGGTCACACGGACTGGTGAGAATGAAATATAACACATTTAATTACGAACAGTTATAATTAAAATGTTACAAACCAATAAACGTAGGTAGGAAGTCGTAGAAAACACAACTTTCACATAATAAAATTACGAAAATGGTGAAGCAGTACAGCGTCAAATCACTATTGAATAGCTTAGAATTATAAATTTTAAACGGTCACAGTGTTTACTACACTAGACTAGTAAAATATTAAATAAAAGTACACAAAATATATTGTACTGATCGCTCAAATACAATACAGCAGGTAAGTGACAACGGGTGACAGTCGACAGCAATCGACCGACAAGCCGACAAGTCAGTGACAGCCTAGTAGGCTTGAACAAAAATATCGATGTTTTTAAACGATATTTATTATTTCGATATTTCGGTATATCAATATAAAATATCAAGGATTGAAAACGTGTCAAATTCGATATATTTCCAATAGCAACATCGTTGTTGCCACTGACTAAAACCGCTGGGAATCAAAGTCGTATTTTTTTTTTCATTTTCTATTTTCAATGTGGTGTTTTTTCGATATAACGAAATCGATATTGATATTTTTTAAATATCGATACTTTTTGGCACTTCTTGCATCTCTCCAGCCTAGGTCCTAGTCCTAGGTTTTAGTGTCTGTGGGGACAGGCGTGACAGCTACTAAATGCTGAATGTCACAAAAGTTGATTACGTTTTCCGATTAGAGTGGCGATCCAGGAAGGAATACGGTTTTTAAGGGGGAAGCGTCAGGGTAGCCCGCGAAATTCAAATTTTCTTACGTTTTTTGCATTTTGCAAGTCATTGTCAGGTTTTATGTTGATTAAAATATAATTCGCGGTCGTAACAAATATGGCTTTACTTAATTATAATCATTACAATCAGCAATACAACTTCATAAGTTAACAAAGGTGTCAAATGTCATGATTTCATGAAATCATGACATTCGACACCTTTATCTTCTTCTTAATCACTATTAATCACTATCTATAGTTATATTTATGTACATGTAAGGACATGATTCTCTATCCTTTTTTGCTAAGTGACAAGTCGTAAATTGTATCACCACATATAATTGTATTGTATTGTACTGTCACCTGTTGTCACACTAACTCACACATAGACAAAGACGCGTAGCTTGTGTATCCCGTACCGCCATATTGCTAAGCAACATCATCTGCATCGCGTTCTATGTTGCGACCACGTTATTTAGTCAGGGACGGATTTGGCAACAAAGACGATTTTTTTTTTTTTAACATTTACCATTGAATTGTCAAACAGTGCCTCAGTTTACTCTACGATTTTTTACATCTTTTTGGTGACATTGTTCCAGAATACTGCAAAGTGCAGATTGTCAGTGTAGACACACATGCTATTGTAATAAAATGAATTATGTGTGATGGATAATATGAACATAGGCATAGGTAAGTCTACATAAATAGGCTACTCACATAACTTTGAAATTTCATTCGGCATGTGATAATTGGTTGATTGACTTTATTGTTAAGTAATCTACACTTCTTATACCCAGAGAATATCGATTTTCGCGGATTTTCAGTATCTATAATGGTTGTTTCAATATCGTTAGATAATACCGGCAACCCGCCCTAGTTCGGCCCTGTATTGACAACATTCCCTATGTGTGCGTAATGGCTACGCAATTTTTAGCGAATGTTTGGTCTGCTACTCTTTATACGTCGCGTCTGTGGAAAATACCAATAATAACACCATCACTAGTATAAGTCTAGTGAGAAAATACCTTTATGTTTTTGATTCTCAATATTATTGTCTTGTCTTTGGCCTGCTTAGCTTTGCCTGTCAAATGGAACGTCACGTCAATGTCGTCGATTGTCCGACGCTTTCGAGAAATAATTATTAGTTAGAATTATAATCTCGATAACAAAGTATTAAAGTTTCAACCCGTTATAGCAAATAATAAATTAACACATGGTTCTGTGAATTTTTTAACTATATCACAAAAATACAATGAATTTAACCTTACACGTAGCCTACGTGTATTGTAAGAAGCCAGTGCTAAAGCATTAGAACAAGATCAATGATTAACATGAGTGCCCAGCAGAGCCCGGCGAACATGCAATCCGTGGACAGGGAAAAGATATTTACGTGGATCCTGGAGTTGTGCAATCCTGAGACGCGAGAAAATGCGTTACTGGAACTGAGTAAGAAGCGCGAGAATGTGCCGGACCTAGCGCCCATGTTGTGGCACAGTTTCGGCACTATCGCCGCGCTGCTGCAGGAGATCACCAACATTTACGTGGCCATGATTCCGCCTACGCTCACGGCTCACCAGAGCAACCGCGTCTGCAACGCGCTGGCTCTCATGCAATGCGTCGCTTCGCACCCCGAGACCCGTTCGGCCTTCCTACAAGCACACGTTCCGCTATTCCTTTATCCTTTCCTCCACACTGTTTCCAAAACACGTCCATTCGAATACCTACGCCTTACAAGCCTCGGAGTCATTGGAGCATTAGTTAAAACAGATGAACAGGAAGTCATAACATTTCTGTTGACCACTGAAATAATACCGCTGTGTCTACGTATCATGGAGAACGGATCTGAACTATCCAAGACTGTTGCCACATTCATTTTACAGAAGATATTGCTAGATGACAGTGGACTTTGCTATATTTGCCAGACATATGACAGATTCTCTCATGTAGCTATGATATTAGGAAAAATGGTATTATCACTGGCCAAAGATCCGTCCGCACGCTTGTTGAAGCATGTTGTGAGATGCTACCTGCGCCTGTCTGACAATGCAAGAGCTAGAGAGGCCTTAAGACAATGCCTGCCAGATCAATTGAGGGATTCCACATTCGCAGCATGCCTCCAGGAGGATAATTCGACCAAACACTGGTTGGCTCAACTGATTAAAAATTTAGAAGCTCAGCCACCGCCGGCCAGTCCGGCGCAACAGAACATGTGAGCCTTGACTTTCTGACACATGCCCACTATGGACAATACACAAATACACTAATTAAATATATATAGCTAGCATAATTACACATCACTGCTTAGTGAAATTGTTGATGGTAAAGTGCATATTTTATTGCAGAGATGTATAAAAGAAGCCTCAATAAAGGCTTGGACGATGATGAATCGTAATTTTAAGATTTGGTGCACGAGTGTGGATGTTGTTTTCTAAAACAAGCTTATTCAAAAGCTTGAATAGACTGAATAGAAAATGATCACATGCTCTGCACTTGTAGTTCTCATTAAGTATTATATTAGGTCCTTAAGGAAATTCTGGAAATTTCAATAAGGATGTATAATATTTTATTTGATTTTATAGTATGATAAGGAATACTATTAAGTGCTACTTTTTGTTATTGTTTATAGTGGGCCTGTAAGCCTTTTCACAATTCCCAGATCAAATCTGTGTTTATATCAGATATTCTACAGATTTGGGCTGTTAAAATAATTTGTTTACTGACATATCCAATGATATTTGACATTATTAAATTCGTGAATGTACTGACAAAATATTGTCTTTTAAATGTTACTATGTATTTGTCTCTTACACATTATTGTATTATTTTTTAGGTACAAAACAAGGTAAAAAAAAATTTCAAGGAATGCACTAATTTTGTATGCAGTCGTAGTGGACTAGGAATAAACTTTTTATCATTTCAATTCATTTGTTTTCTTTTGTATCTTTCCCATTAAAGGTATGAGAGACCTATTTAGGAGTGTCTGCTGTATACCAAGTACCAAGCTTAAAACAAGCTGCAACCAAACAAAATCGACTGTGCCAATTCTATCATAGCCTTCATGCCTTCACATGTCGAACTGTCCAAGATGTTCCTCGCATTGATGCTGTGATAACGCATAGTAACAGCCTCATCGAGACCGTCGTCGTGTTAGCGCGGCGCACGAAAGCACATAAAATTTGTTAAATATTTGAGTGTTACATTTATGAGTTTGTTTATGGTTGGTTAGTTTCAGGGAATGAATACCCTGAATTTGTCCGAATCCATGGCTATTAAAGATAGCGGGGCGGTTGAGCGCGAACACAAGTCAACTGTGTTCGTATGATGTTCGTGTTCGCTTTGCTAAATGGGTATTACACTACACTGAATCAGATGTGACTCAGGCTGGCTGGACAAATCTTCAAAATAGCTCGCATTTAACTATACTCCATTTGAAATAAGATTAGACATTTAACTAAACATTTTTTACAGTCCGTTCAACTGATTTTGACTTCTATTGCGTTGGTGGCATGACAAATGGCAGCTGCAATAAACAGTTGGTTTGTAACCACTTTTTTTGCTTTTAATGCCATCCTTATGCCTACGCAATAGAAGTCAAAATCGGTTGAACGGACTGTAAAAAAGGTTTGTTTAAATGTCTAATCTTATTTCAAACGGAGTATAGGTCAATAGGGCACTTTAAGTGACGGCTAAACACCCTTATTTCAGAATTTGTGACGCTACGGAATCTTAGATACTTATCTAATATAATCCGTGTATTCCCGTTCGTCCCACTGACTTCGTCCCCGTAGTGGGACGAACGGGAATTCGTTATTTTTTTTCCCGATCGTCCCACTAATTTTGTTGATGGGACTGGGAGAGAATGTTGAGTAAACCAATAGGTTTTACGCAGATAACACAATGTTATCGGCACTTTTTTGTTAACTAGCGGCATCGCCGGAGCATCCCACCAGAGCCATGTAATATCCCGACAAAGGAGATGTTCCAGAAATCAAGAAATGTATGGAGCCTTGGCGCTAGCGCCATGTTCACTATGTAAATATCGCTGTATAATCTAGTAAACGTTTTTATTTAAATGATCATTTTTGTACGCTTGTACAGACGCCAGCACATCAAGCTACTACAATCTGTCAAATTTATTTAATAGATTTTCAACTTTATCGCTGATATCTAAGGTTCAAACTTGATTGGGAAAATTTGACAGTTTCGGGTAGCTTGATGTGCTGGCGTCTGTACCATTCTTCAAATTATTTTTTTAGTATTTTTTATGAAATTCCCCTATTTTTTTTCCTACTTATCTATGTAGTGTACATAGTGGTAGCCCAAAATCAAACATCTCCTTTGAAAGTAAACTACGAAACAACGACTAAACAATACGCACAAAATTATTTAGTGGGACGAATGGCGCTAATCTAAGAACATATTCCCGTTCGTCCCCCTAAAATCATGAATGGGACGATCGGGAACAAATTTAATATTATTTTTGTAAATTCCCGTTCGTCCCACTACGGGGACGAAGTCAGTGGGACGAACGGGAATACACGGTGTCGCGCCCGCGATATCGCGCTGGTGTGCACGAGTACGAGCCTTAATGCGGATTGATAGATGTCACATGTCTTCGAATTTTTGGTTCTAGGACATGCCGGTTTCCTCACTATGTTTTTCTTCACTGTTTGGAGAGCAGTGCTGATGAAATAATCTACACAAAGTAAAGCGCCTGTCTGGGTTCGAACCTACGATCTACAACTCGTAAGTCGCGGCCGTTACCACTGGGACACCACTGCTCTACTCTCTCTAACATTAACATTCTGCTCTCTCGAACATTAACATAATTAGGAAAAACGAAAATTATCAGCATAGCGTAATTTAGGAAAAGACACATTTGGTACCGTAAGGCCTAACGCGCACTGCGGTTAAAATCGCGCGAAATTTTTATCGCAATTCTGTAACATGGCATCCTATGTATCACAGACTAAGTAATTCGCAGTGTTGGCTAGGCCTTAAGAACGCGGCAACGCATGAATTGTCCATACAAACGTAATACCTAAATCATTTGTAATTTGGGCATATTTCCACCATATTTTGTTGTTATCCGAATTAAGACAGTAGGTATTAATCTAGGCTCCTCCATCTTTTTTTTTCCAAAATACTTTTCTAAAATGAAGTTTAAACGAATTTAATTTCGCACATTTTTACAGCGTAAATGACATGTCTTCATATTGTTTTTTCTGTATTATAAACAACAATATGTATAATAATTGTTTCTGCAGAAGCATAGCTTATATTATCAAGTTACAAATTTTCAAAAAATAAAAATGGAAATATATTAAGTTTTCATTAATCATTTTTGGTATTACGGAACACATCCAAATGTATCATACATTTTCGAAAGCTAGTAAGTAGTACTATCGCGTCAAGCAATAATTGTCAATGTGTGCGTGGTAGTATTGCTCACTGTAGGTGTATAGCGCTCCGACAGGCACTCACACTAGCACAACTTGTTTGGAATTTAATTTTGCAAACATCTCGATTTGTAGTTGCGAGCCGTATTCGCAGGCCTCTTAAAGGCTTGTGCAGACCAGCGCGATATCGCGGGCGCGACACTGGTAGCGCTGCCTGTCGCGCCCGCGATATCGCGCTGGTATACACAAGCCTTAAAATCCGCACTCGTTGGGAATGCTGTACACTGAATAAAAACTGCAAGAATAAAAATTGCGGGGAATAAAATTCCCAGTGCGGCCTAGGCCTTATACTGTGGAAAATTCTGAAAAAAAAAGAGGTGAGAGGAGAAAAATTGTTTTAAACGAAAATGTCGTGTAGTTTTGAAGATATGGGTTATTTTTGATTAGAGTTTAGCGAACCCAAAAATTACTTTGTTTTTCAGTTTTTATTTTTTGACTTAAGGTGATATATTGAAAAAAATGGGCTTTTTCTTTATCGTGTAACTTTTAAAGTATTTGGAATAGGGATTTCAAATTTTGGTGTATGATTTTTGACTATATAAACTAGTATCCTGAAAAAGGAATCACGATACAATGAAATTTTCTCGATACAAAAAATTTGCAAAGGTCTATCTATTTTTATCTTTTTTTGAGTATCATGGCGCAACGCTTATGAGTTATTCAATGGAATTTACTTTAAAACATAGAGAGTAAGCGTTTCGAGTTTTAAGAAAAGCAGTTTTTTTTAAATAATACTTTTCATTTACAAAAGACGCACTCACATTTCGTTTTGGCACATGCGTTGTTTTATTCCAAGCGGACACACATTATCGTCATCTCTTCTTTCGCCTATTAAAAGTATTGTCATCACTCTCGTTCATTCATAGATCAGTCGCCCGATGGGGCTCATCGACGAAGAATCTGTCACTTTTTTGCAAATCGGTGCGATCAAATTTACGTGATTTAAAGAATTTTGTTTACAGAAAAAGTTAGTACAGACGCCAGCACATCAAGCTACTACAATCTGTCAAATTTATTTAATAGATTTTCAACTTTATCGCTGATACCTAAGGTTCAAAGTTGATTGGGAAAATTTGACAGTTTTGGGTAGCTTGATGTGCTGGCGTCTGTACTTCAGCAAGTTAAAGTAATTATTGAATGCAATTAGTGTTGAATAGGTATTCAGATTGTGTGTGTGTGTATTCTTGTGAGTCCTGTGAACAATATAACATTATTTTTAACCGACTTCCAAAAAGGAGGAGGTTATATGTTCGTCGCGTATGTTTGTTTTTTTTTTTATGTATTTCCACCGATTTCTCCGTCAATGGTGGACCGATTTTGAAAATTCTTTTTTTGTTTGAAAGGGTGTACTCTGGAATTGGTCCCATATAAATTTTATTAACTTTGCTTGGATAGTTTTTGAGTTAGCTACAAAATACGTTTCTTTTTCCCACTTAGTATGTAGATGATATAAGTTTCTGTCACTGGTAGCAGGTAGTGGTATTCGAATGTGTGTGGGGTAGGTACCACAACTAAAAAGTGAAAAATAAAAACTTTTTACAAAAAAAAACAACCGACCTCCAAAAAAAACACTACAAAGTGAAAAATAACTTTAATTTCGGAAGTCGGTGGCAAAAAACGAAAATACAAAACCAGTTATTTTTCACTTATTTTTCACTTTGTAGTGTTTTTTTTTTTTTGGAGGTCGGTTGTTTTTTTTTGTAAAAAGTTTTTTTCTATTATGATTTCGTGGTGACATTTAAATTATTTATAAATATAGGAAGAAATATAAAATCAAAACTGAACAGTACCTGCAACGTTTGGAGGGCACAGGGCTATCAATGAACTCATTTTACAGGAATTCAATAGCAATAAGATGATGATAATAGTGAGTCGAATTCTCCACCTTCACTAAAGCATAACCAACACAATCTATTCCCGCCTTGTAAAGTATTATTATGTAAGCATTTTATTTTCTAAGAACATCTATTTTTATGCCTACAACTTATAATAATCTTTTGTCTAAAGAAATAGGCTAAATTATATGATTCGTTTTTAGGTTTGAAATACGTCAACAGTACATCAATATGTCAAGTACTGTCACTACGAATGATAGATCACAAAAAAGAAATGGAGTCACATTTGAATTGTGAAAAAAGGAGTTTATACCCGACTATGGCAAAACCAGAGGAGGGTTATGATTTTAATATGCTATGTATGTATTTAACAGGCTATCAAATGCAAAATATAATTCAAATCCGACTAATAGTTCCAGAGATTAACGCGTTCAAACAAACAAAAAAGCAAACTCTTCAGCTTTATTATTAGTACTAGCTGCGCCCCGCGATTTCACCCGCATAGTCTCGATCCCGTGGGAATATCGGGATAAAAAGTATTCTTTGTCCTAAACTAATTTATAGTCACTGTAATATTTTCAACACAATATATTTTGTTATGAAATAAATGACTTAGGTACCTATGACTTAACCAGGTCTTGGTCTACCCATGTGCCAAATTTCATCTAAATCTGTTCAGCCGTTTTAGCGTGAAAGCATAACAAAGAAATAAACTCACTTTCGCATTTATAGTACTAGTTGATAATTATGTAAGTATTAATAATTAATATAAACTTAATATTATGAAGAGGAAAGATTTGATTTTTATGGTTCCGTACCTCAAAAGGAAAAAACGAAACCCTTTTAGGATCACTTCGTTGTCCGTCTGTCAGTCTGTCAAGACCCATTTTCACAAGAACGCGTAGAGGTATCAAGTTGAAATTTATATCAAATAAGTAGATCTGTGTTCCCTTGGAACTCTAAAAAAATCAAGCTTCTAAGTCAACGCAAAAAAAATACGACCCTTTATGTGACATATTTTGATACTCGCAAGTAAATCAAAACTTACAGGCTACTTCGCGTTGACCTAGAATCATAAAATTTGGCAGGAAGCAAGATCTCACAGCACAAGTAAAGGAAAAAGTCCGAACATTGATAATAATTTGTGGTTTTATCACATAAAAATATTTTATTGCGATTACAAACTTACATTTGCAGTTGGAGAATTGACCGTGACCTATATTGATGTATGGGAAAACATGTATCTCAACTACTAAGTTAAGTTTGTTCTTGGGATAAATTTATCCCAACTACGGAACCCTTCATTGTGCGTGGTCCGACACGCACTTGGCTAGTTTTTTTAAATGTTTGTTCCGCTTTCATGCTAAAACGGCTGAGCGGATTTGTATGAAATTTGCACATGAGTAGACCATGACCTGGGTTATGACATAAGATAATTTTTATCCCGATATTTCTACTGGATCGAGACTTATGTGGGTGAAACCGCGACGCGCAGGATGTCTCAAACGTAGTTGTTCAAAGACAAATGGGAAAAAGTGGAAGTGGCCACCTATCATTTAATTTTTTTAAGTTAGGAAGAAACTTTACATTTTTTACGCTTGGATTTTTCGGCCCTGTGAACAATATTTTCGACGTAGCGAGTTCAAATCTGGCTAGAAGATGCCTTGATAGTGTAGGTATAAGATTACGTTCCTATTTACATACATTCAGTATGGCTCTGCAACGCTACAGATTTTATTGTTACTTTTTTTTTTTTTATTGGTTTCTCGCAGTTTTTGACCACTAAGGTCTTGGCTGCTTAACCGGATTTTCCTGTGGGTGCCATAAGCTATTACACTTAGAGCCTTCAGCCAGGAGCTTTTTATACTATTCTAAATTAAAATTAAGCGAATGCTCGGTAAGAGCACCCCCTGTGGGGTACGAACCTCGGCTTAGGGCATCGTTGGTGGGAGGACAGCAAGAAGGGACAGGCTGGATCAAACTTGGGTTTTCATCATGATTATTAAGCGGGGTATTTAAAGCTACGTGCTCAGCTGCAACAACTGCTGGCACCTCGTTTTCGAGCACGGGTCGGGGGGGAGTTTCATTGACTCGGGGACGCGGTCGCGATCGCAAAGGACCTCGGCGGCGGCGAGGTCGGAATGACGGGAGGCGTCTGTTTTTGTGCACTGTACTGGTGGCCCTATTCTGCTCCTGGAGGAGTGCAATGGGGTCATCTGGGTCGGAAAGAATATGCCTCGGTCGGCGAATCTGACTGTTTATTTTTACTTGTCTTTTCTAACTTTATATTAAACTTTACTGCAACTTTGTAAGCCCAGATTTAAAAAAAGTGTACTACCAAGTACTATCGAAGAAACGCATATGTTTACACTGTAAGGACTATTCTTGCTTGTAACGCTCGGCCGCTATAGTATCGCTCACCTACGAAAAATAGGGTCATGTGCACAGGATTTTGTTTTCAAATTGCTTAGATATTTGTTACCCCGATGGTACGTGCACATAGCTTTAAAAAGTACCTTAATTATTAATAGTTAAACTAGGAAAATTTCACTTTGTGCTCTAATTTTACCAAAACATCTCTGAAAAGCGTTTAGTATTTAATTTTAACATATTTAGACGTGACCTTCGGTACATGTGTTTAATTTTTAATTCTTTTTTTTACTTTCGCTGTTGACATGCGTAGGCCTTCACAACTTGTATTGTCATTACCAAATGCCATCATAATCTGCCTATAGGCATGGGGCATGGGGTAGTCTTGTATCTACTGTTTCAAGATATCTTCCAGTCATTGATCGCTACGTCAAAAATTTCTCTAAAAATCCAAGTGAAAGTGTACAGTTTCTTGAAATGCGAAATTTTCTGAACTGTTGAGAATATCTCAACTTTAAATTTTTTTAAATGATAGGTCGCCTGCACCTCCACTTTACCCAATTTGCCTTTGGATCACTACGTTTCAGCCAATCTGTATACAAGGTGGATTTTTGAGATGGGGCAATAAGGGCAACTACCTTAACCGTTGTTGCTACAGGAAAACGGGCTTAGAAGACTGTCCTTAACTTTTGAGACATTTTGATCTGCATTCAGATAATGAAAAAAATATTACAGTCAGCAAGAAAATGGGCAGTTTTCACAAAAACTTTTTTTGATGCCATTCGATCTTGTTTCTATTATGGAACAAAAGACTTTAGTGGACCAACTGAGGTTTGAGTACTAGAAAAGTCAGAAAATCTCAAAAAACTTTTCCCATACATTTTGTGTGTGGGAATGTCACCCTGTAAACAATAAATATTTTTGCTGATAATTAAATATTTTGTATTATTTGTCTATTCCATAGTTCGCTATATGCAAAATTTCATAGACCGAGATAAATTATCGTTACTTAGCACGCACTTCTTTCTTAGATATGTTTCCGTCTTTATCATGCACTTTTAGTATGACAGTTGTGCGACAGTGAAAAGAATAATGCTTAGCTAAAGCCCATGTTAAGTAACTAACGTTTTCAAATTCCGGTCAGTTATTTTGTTAGTTCCACTTTTTGCTACTGGTTCAGATACATTTGTGGCAGCGCGACGATGTGGCGGCCAACCATCGAATATGGAACCGCCACTCCCCGCGTGCGGGGGCAATAAGCCACACCCATCAAACTACTATTTATTTTCAACATAGGCCCTTAAACATTACGCCCGTATTCCCCGAAGGGTTAGGCAGAGATGTGGCATTTAAAAGTACCTAAGTAACCATTACCACTAGTAGTCTAGTACCATTGTGTACCATTTAGTAGTAAGTTTAGTTTTTTATAAGTAGGTAGGTTGTATAATAGGGATGATGCCTAGGTCAAAAATAAGAAATTCTATTTAGTCCGTCAGTCAGATAATAAAAAAATATTAGACACGTATTTTTTGCTTCATCATATTAATAAAAAATTACTTGGATAAAACGCATTAAAGTTGTGGAGTGGGGGTCGCTACGGCACAAATAAGTATAAATTTTACATACCTACTCGTGACGTCAGGGCACAAACCCCATTCCATCCATAGGATGCAGACCCTACAGAACCGTTTCCTTCGCAAGGCCACGGGAGCCCCCTTTTATGTCAGAAACGAGATCCTCCATCTCGACTGTAAGATTCACACAATCCATCAGTACAGACGTCAGCACATCAAGCTACCCGAAACTGTCAAATTTTCCCAATCAACTTTGAACCTTAGACATCAGCGATAAAGTTGAAAATCTATTAAATAAATTTGACAGATTGTAGTAGCTTAATGTGCTGGCGTCTGTATATATAACGCATGTCCAAGCGTTACTTTGACTGCGCTCCAAAACATCGCAACCCCCTGGTTGTCGATGTAGCTATATCCCCTCTAGAATCAGTATAAGATCCGCCGTCCCAGGCACATCCTCTCCGACCCAGATGACCCCATAACACTCCTCCAGGAGAAGAATAGGGCCAGTACAGTGCACAAACACAGACGCCTCACGTCATTCCGACCTCGCCGCCGAGGTCCTTTGCGATCGCTACCGCGTCCCCGAGTAAATGAAACTCCCCCCCGACCCTTGCTCGAAAGCGAGGTGCCAGCAGTTGTTGCAGCTGAGCACGTAGCTTTAAATGCCCCTCATAATAATCATGATGAAAATCTAAGTTTGATCCAGCCTGTCCCTTCTTGCTGTCCTCCCCCCAGCGATGCCCTAAGCCGAGGTTCGTACCCCAAAGGGGGTGCCCTTAGCGAGCACTCGGTTAATTTTAATTTAGAATAGTTTATGCCCCTGGCTGGAGGCTTTAAATGTAGAACCTTAAGGCACCCACAGCACGCGTAGCATGACCACCGTAGAAACGAGTTTTGTCGACGGAAGAGTAGACAAAATGACAGATAAACAATCACAATCAGTCATTTTGTCTATTCTTCCGTCGACAAAACTCGTTTCTACGGTGGTCATGCTACGCGTGCAGGAAAGACCGGTTAAAAGCAGCTAAGACCTTAGTGGTCAAAACTGCGAGTTGCCCTAGACGAAAAAAAAAACGTCACGGCACATTTTAAGACGGACAAAAAGTATATTTTTTGTCATCATCCCTATTATCACTTGCTTCAAAAACGGTGAAAGAAAACATCGCGAGGAAACCGGCATGCCTGACTGTGCGTTTGCACTGGCGAAACATTCACGACAAAACATGTTGAAATCTTAACTTTCTGTCAATGTTCCATACAATTTTTGACAGGAACTAGAGATTTCAATATGTTTTGTTTGAATGTTTCGCCAGTGCAAACGCACAGTGAGAGATATATCTCGACGGCATTTGCAGCCAAGTCAGAGGCCCATGGGCGGCTTGAAAACTCTGACACCAGTACCCTAATTGCGTAACTTATTTTCGTAAACAATTTTGCCTAATTTGTTTCATTTTGACAGTTCAACAACATTCATTGCGTTATTTAGGTACGTTTTTGAGTAGATTTTTTTTCCAACTTATACACACAAACACATTGTGATTGTGTTGTATTACGCAATTAGGGTACAGGTTAGTCATTAACCACACGAAAAGAAGAAGTAGCTAGGTCAGGGTAGGACAGGATCCTTTTTTAAGTTGCCACCTACTTAACTACGCATTGTAGAATGCAATGAATAATTGGGATAGTTTTGATTGTGAAAATATTGTAAGTAAGAGTAAGGACAAATTATACCTTGATGTTTTTATTATAATTTGTGAACGTAGGTTTAGAAGTCCGGTCCGCGCTTATTAGAAGACCCATCCAGTGCCCATCGTTTGCAAGAATGGTAGTTCATATTACTTGAACGGTTACTTTTTTGGGGTTCAGATTTTGAACTTCTAGATTTCTTCGGGTTCAATAATAATGATGCCTTTGTATGTTGAGCTTGGGACAACATTGCCTCGTTATCTTTCTGATGCTTACTTTCATTGTCTAACATGTCTTCAAACTGTGTACTATTATTAGTGACTGTTGTAACAGCTTCTGAACAGCCTTTGTTCAATAAGTATTCAAACTGTGTACCATAAGTGACTGTATCAACAACTTGTAAACAGGCTTTATCCAAATACGCGTGCAGTTTGTAATCTTGTGTTTGAACATGTTTATTAGTCGATTTACAATGATTTTTTCCAGGAGAGCATTTGCAATTAGAGCTGATATTGTCCCGTTTGCGAATACTTGTAACACATTCGTCATCACGCATCGAAGGCTTATCCGCGTAGGTTGTGTTGGCTGCTTTTGACAACCCAGTTCTATAAGGGATTCGGGCTTCATTTTCTTTGGCATTGTACCGAGTGTTGGGTCTGAATGGACCAATAGCATCACGTTTCGTAAGTTTGCTGGCTGGTCCCTTTTTCGGTACTGGAATAGTTCTCGATCGGGAGACTGGAGAATCTCGTCTGCTAATTCCAGAACTAGGTGCTAGAGTCTCATTTCTTCTTGTATTTAACACAAATGTGCCAAGATTGGGATTTGCTATGGCAGGTTCCACGATTTCATTACACAGTCTCCGAGCTATAGACATTGAAGCCAACCAAAGAATATACTATTCTCGTAAGTCTGCTATTCTGAATGTAAAATTTTCCTAGTCATGTCTTTTTAAGAGCCATTTTATCTCTTTATAAGTAGGTAGGCTGGTAGGTACCTACTGAACATCAACACATTTTGGTGAATATGATATTCGAAGATTGTAAGATACAAGTGGGATAATATTTCGTTTTGATTTCAATTTATGCCATTTTTTAATGAAACTGCAATGCCAGGGTGTTTGTGGGTGTTTGACAGCGTATTTGTGAAATAGTCTGTCAAGTTATTTTTCTTTACAAACCATTTTTGAATGCAACTGCAATGTCAGGGTTTTTGACAGCGTATTTGTGAAATACTCTGTCAAGTTATTTTTTCATATTTGGTTTTATTTCCGGTTGATTTATTACTTATTAGTATTGCCGTCTCTAGATACTGCCAGGAGCTGCGATTCCGTGCTTTGCTTGTAAAGAGGTTAAAAACTGAAAGCTCATAATAGGTGGCAGCGCAGTTGTACGTCTTTAAACCGCTATTGTTGTGTTTATGTTTACTTTTGTGTCGATCACAAATTATACGAAAACTAGATAAATATGTATGAGAATTGGAGTTTTGCACCATTAAAAGACGACTGGACAGGGGAAGCGTCTACCACTGCTAAAAAAGCAGCTTTAGTGGAAAAGTCAATAAATTATGAACGTTTTATAATTTATAGGTTATTTTGTGTTTGTTGACATTAAGTTCGTTGTTTGTTAAAGACTGAAGGCGTACAATAGAAATAACCTGATCAGAGTTGAAAACCAACTCGGACATGATCTTTCTGACTGAAAAACTTCAGAGATAGCACTTCTAGCACTGATCTAATATGATATTATAAACGCACACATACTTTACTATAATATACATAATATCACATCACAAGTGCCTGTATATATAGAAAACAGACTTAGCATCACTTATAAACCACTTTCTCCCATAAAAGGCTTAAAGGATAGCACATCGTCTCGACGAAATATCGTATTCCAATTTTTTTCAGAGAGGCTTCTCCCACTCAGTTTTCTTCTTATAACATCTTTGGCAAATACATGGGTCTCCGTATTTTTGCAGTAAATAGCTGCGCAACAGGGCTCAATAATTAATTATGCGTACCTAAAAGAAGTCGCTTGTTTACAAATTGTTTTAAATCATACTTGAGAATGAACTTCGTTCCTGTGAAAAAACGTGTAAAAACGTGAAAAATCGTTTTTAGGGTTCCGTAGTAAACAAGGAACCCTTATAGTTTCGTCATGTCCGTCTGTCTGTCTGTCTGTCCGCGGTCTAGCTCCGAGACCCTTAGTACCAGAAAGCTGTAATTTGGCATAGGTATACATATTAATTACGCCGACAAAGTGGTAAAACAAAATAATGAAAAACTTTTTTTTTTTGAGTACACGTAAAGTGGAGATGTTTTTTTTTTTTGTTCTTTGGTTTGGGGTATCATTGGAAAGGTCCTTTAAAAACATTGTGAGTTCGTGCAAACCATTTTTCGATTCAGGGATCCGTTTGCGAAATATTAAGCATTAAAGTGCTAATTTTTGTAAGAGTCAAGTATCCCCCCCCTGCCAGCTAAATGGTTGGTTTTGGGTCTGTAAAAAAAATCACAGCAGTAGTTTAGTTTAATGAAATTAAAAGGAAAACTATCACAGCTAAGTAGGCTCTACACGTTAACGAGTAATAATTGACCAACTTTGCAGTTGCAAAAACATGTTTTCCCATACATTCCGTATGAGAAAACATGTTTATCAACTACAAAGTTAAGTTTTTTTTTGGGATAAATTCATCTCAACTACGGAACTCTTCATTGTGCGTGGTCCGACACGCACTTGGTCGGTTTTTTATTTTAATTAACGAGGATTTCTCCCATCTCGCTTCACCCCGACGACGGACGCCCCGTCTACCTATTGCACCTGTGAGTGAGCCGAATTTGCTGCTTGTTATTCTTTGTCTGTGGAAGGAGTATTCTCGATAAACGCTGATCAACGCTGATCTTGAACCTCTAAAATATTGTGCGATTTTTTTAAAGATAAATCTTGTTACAAGCGCTGCGAGCTTTATTTACGCGATTCAATCTCAGATGGTTCTTATTTTTCTGCCCAACAAGGCAACACGCGTATCAAATTCACCATCAGAATCATCTTCTGAAGAACTATCAATTAAATCCAATGGTAGTGCTCATGTCGAATCCATATTACAGTGCCTATTTCACAATTAGAACATCCTTTATAGTAAATATGGTTAAAAACGTGCACTTGTGACGACGACCGCAGACCAAAAGAGAGCAAAAGTATATTATAGTACAGACGCCAGCACATCAAGCTACCCGAAACTGTCAAATTTTTCCAATCAACTTTGAACCTTACATTTCAGTGGTAAAGTTGAAAATCTATTACATAAATTTGACAGATTGTGGTAACCTGATGTGCTGGGGTCTGTTCATATAGCTACCGTGTGTGCCGTGTGTGGGCTTGCTTTAGTATAATATATAGCACAGTATATTAATATATGTTATAGCAACGTCTGTGACGGCTTTAAAGGATGACTTCGTTGTCTGTCAAGCAAGACCCTTTTTCTCAAGAACGCGTAGAGCCATCAAGTTGAAATAGACATCAAAATTCTTCTTCTTTCTTCTTAATTTTCTTTTTTTTCTTCTTAAATTAAAAGTCTTTTGGAGCTGTAATTAAAATCAAACTTTCAAGTCAACGCAATAAAAAAAAAAGCCATTTATGCCAAATATTTTGACACTCGTGTCGCAAATAAACCAGTCTATTTGGTACTTCCCGTTGACCCAGCAGCATGAAGTTTGGCGAGAAGCAAGGTCAAGTACTTAAACAAAGTAGTAGGAGAGGTCATTTGCACCCCTGATAACCCCATGCCAATGACACCCATTTTCGAGTAACATTTCGTTAACATTTTATATTTTAAAACTAGCAAATTACTCGAAAATGGGTGACATTGGCATGGGGTTAATAGGAGTAATTTGGTTGCAAATGAACTCTCCTACATCCTCGTAATGGAATGCCGACATACAACCAATAATCCTGTATAACATAACTTTCGTTAGGGCTGCCAGTTCTCGCACCACTTACAACTCACTTAGCCTACGTTCGCACGGACAAAATCAAAAAATCACGTGCTGCGCTTGGAATGGAACAATAGATTTTCAACTTTATCTTAGAAGTGTAAGGTTCAAAGTTGATTGGGAAAATTTGACAGTTTCGGGTAGCTTGATGTGCTGGCGTCTGTACATAAGACCTTATAATTTAGGCAGTTGGCAATACTGGTGATCTGTGTGCTACGTTCCAGGCGTAGGGTATATATGTTCTGTGGTTCCAGGTTACGTAATGAAAAAGCCATATTTTAAGCATTTTCTCACAAACTTTGACAGTTTGCTAATTTGATTGATTGTATTGTAAAAAAATTATAGTTCATATTTCATTGACTCGATTAATTAAAAACGGTAATTGGATATCAAAAAATACAGATACGATGTGGGTCTTTGGGTACGGATCATTGGTATGGAAAGTAGATTTCAAATATGAATGCAAGGTTGTAGGTTATATAAAAGGTTACTTGAGGAGATTTTATCAACACAGCATTGATCACCGAGGAGTACCTGAAAAAGTAAGTTCCTGAATGAAATGTAGGACGCAATAAGCAACTTATCATAATACAAAACACGTCCTCCCCGTAGGAAGTAGAGTAGGCAGGCCAGTACGTCAATTTGTCGATTTATGTCTGCGATTTCTACAATGACTGCGTACTTCTTTCGGTTCGTCCACATTTTACTCTATCTGACTCGCGCGAAGTATGTACTACACACCTGACCTGTTAAAAGGACATCACTAGTAATGTTGGTGTATGTGTAAGTCCCCCAAAGGTGTTCTCTTTTAGTGTTTCTACTGCTACTACTTTTAAGATTAAATTAAATATAACTATCAATGAAATAGACTGCCTTGTTGGTCTAGTGGTTGCAAGCGCTAATACTGAGCATGAGATCTTGGGTTCAATTCTCAGGTCAGGCAAAGTGTTATTGGGCTTTTCCATTTGGAATTTCTCATTGGTAGCCTGGAGTCTGGATTCGTGCCCGGTTGATGGCAATAGGCTCGCCCCCTATTACATGGGACTTGAACATAATTGGTGAAATGTGGGTGTACTATAGGTAGGACACCTCTGCTCAACCCTTCGGAATACAAGCATGGTCTTATGTATTAAACGTTGCCTACTATTCAGTTTTCCCGAAAGCCCGTCAACCCGAAAGTCTGACAACCAGTCTTACCAAGCGGTATCGTATTACCCAGTTACTGGGTTGTGGAGGTCAGATAGGCAGTAGCTCCATGTAAAATACTGGTATTCAGCTGCATCCGGTTAGACTGGAAGCCAACCCCAACATAGTTGGGAAAAGGCTGGGCAGATTGATTGATTAATTTTCAGTCAGTTTTCCATTCCATGTATGGTTACTCATTTAGAAATGCCATCAGGTGATTGAATATGTTAGTAAAACATTGTTATAGGAATCACAATAATATGAACCATTTCTAATTCCAGCCAGGCAGAGTTGTAACACTAATTGAAGGTGATGACCCAAACAGCAAAGTATGGGGCGTAGCATACAAAATTAGGAAAGAAGATGTAGCCCAAGTTACAGAGCACCTGGACTTCCGAGAGAAGAATGGATATATAAAGAAAACTGTCAGTTTTCATCCAAAAGATACTCTTGAACCATTTAAGTTGACTCTGTATGTAGCAACAGAAGAAAATGAATCTTATGCGGGTAAGATAGGTCATAATTTTATATGAGTGAATGAATGTTTAAGCTTATGCTTGCTTCCAAGGTTACATCTACTGCACGCTTAGCATGACCACAAAAGAAATAGGTTTTGTCTATGGAAGAATAGACAAAATGGAATATGGAATATATTTTAACTTGTATTGAGTTATAATCATAAAAATCATCAGTACAACTCTCATATAACCTTATTGAAAGACTATCTCATCAAATCATGACATTTGAGGCCAATTCTAACTTAAGGACTTGTATTTCTGATTCTAATGATAATAATTTTTATAGCCATATTAGCTGCGCCCCGCGGTTTCACCCGCATAAGTCTCGATCCCGTGGAAAAAAAAAGTATCCTATGTTCTTTTCCAGGGCATCATCTATATATGTGCCAAATTTCATCCAAATCCGTTCAGCCGTTTTAGCGTGAAGGCGTAACAAACAAACTTACTTTCTCATTTATAATATTAAGGATTTGCTACGGTCGCGAATCATATTTTAATCAATATGCAACCTGACACTGACCTGCAAATTGCAAAAAACGTAAGAAAATTTGAATTTTGCAGGCTACCTTAGTGCATCCCCTTTAAATATAATTTGGGTTGCAAAGGCGTGACTACATAATTAGGCCAAAATAAACAATATGTTAAGAAACAGTGCAGAACCCTTGAATAACATGATATCCGAGTCTGTTTATGTAGTGGATGGTCACCCATCCACGAACCGACCGCGGTAAGCGTAGCTTAACCTTCGATAGACCTGTGGCGGCTGTTATTATTTAGCCACAAGCCCCTGAAGAAATTATTGTATTCACTATAATCATGTTTTCTGAATGAATCGCATTGCTATTTAATTTATATAGGCTCATTGAACAAAACCAGTTGCTAGTACAAAAAAAAAATCTCACAAAAATTGCACATTGTTAAGTATTTTGCAGTCCCATTTCCTGCAATATGAAGGTTGTCACCAGCTGTAAACTACATGCAAATAATCCAATCTATTTTCGCCATTTTCTTTGATGTACTGCATTCTACCACATAATACGACTATTTACATATTTACATAACAATTAGCAGATAGTCAGTCTGTAGTGCATATTATTTGCATGAGTTTGCTTCCTTGTGTTCACATCTCCGTGTTTTCCCTATTAGTAAATTATTTTAATTGAAATGACATTGACATCACACACCCATTTCATTTTCATATTTTTTTTTATTGACAATCTAAACATTCAGAGTTACACAACAGGAGTTTCCAAGGCCATAAATACATACATTAAAAAGTGATGGCCCTAACAAAAAGAAGACTCATCCATTTTCTGCATTATCTTTTCTAAACTCATGCACCAAAAAGAGAAGGTCAATTCAGTTGGTTTTTTTCTTTTAACTATACAAAAAATAAAATTGAATTGTAATATCGAAATAACAGCTTTTTTGATACGGTACTCAAAACAAAAAAAATCAAGTCTTGTCTGTCTATTTGTTCCGGCCAATCTCCGAAACGGCTGGATTGATTCTGACGGGACTTTCACTTGCAGAAAACTGATGTTCTAAGGAGCTACTTTTATATTATAAAAAAGAATTAGCAGCAGCTAGTCTTAAAATGATCAATAATGGTGCCGATTCCCTTGTTCACAAACTAAACTAAATTTAAGTTCAGTGCATCTTTTTCTTTCTATTTCATTAAGAAAAGGACAGAAGATACATTTTAGTTTAGTCCTGTCAAATTAATCAGCGCTTGACGTAATTTTAGTCGGCAAGTTTTTAATCACGTCTAAACTTGTATGGAGAGTGACAGGCGCTGATTAATTTGACAGGACTAAACTAAAATTTATCTTCTGTCCTTTTCTTAATGAAATAGAAAGAAAAAGATGCACTGAACTTAAATTTAGTTTAGTTTGTGAACAAGGGAATCGGCTCCATTGTCTATAGTCTGTTCTAAAAGTATCTGACTAAGGTATAGGTATCTGATGAAAATGTAAACAAGGTGGATAAGAAAACGTAATTGTGGATGCCAATTTAAAGTGCCACTTTGAGTGCTTTGATTTAATAATTTGAATACTTACACCGAAAATTCTTATTTTAAATCACCTTACATGTTTTTCATTTGATATCTAATACCTTTAAACGAGCAATTCTTGTATATATACAATGTCGCCATCGGCATGTGACCGCCCGAATTTTGTCTGAATTTTCATGAAAAATGATCGAAAAATTATTTTAAAAGGGGGGTCTATCTGTAATATTTTTCATGTTATTCAATTTTTTATGTTTTGATTATTAGCGTTTGCCATACCTCCGATGTTATTGGCTCGATTTGGATTCTGTTTATTATTTATAAAAGCTTATGAGTTATTTTATCGGATTAACTAACATTTTTATTAAAATTTGTCAACTATGCAAAAAAAAATCGGAGGCGAAATCATTTTTTTCTAAAAAAAAAAATACAAGTGTGAGTTCATAAAATGATATTGAAAAAAAAAATTGGAAAAATTAAAAAAAAAGCCAAGATAGAAATGATCGGAAAATAACTTTAAACTTTATTTTCCGATAATTTTTCATGAACATTTAGAAAAATGCAGGCGGGCACATGCCGATGGGCGACATCTGAATCTCGGAAACGGCTCCAACGATTTTCATGAAATTTAGTATGCAGGGGGTTTCGAGGGCGATAAATCGATCTACCTAGGTTTAATTTTTATAAAACTACCAAAAAAAAAACCGGCCAAGTGCGAGTCGGACTCGCGCACGAATGGTTCCGTACTGTCTAACTATCACGGTTCATGAGATACAGCCTGGTGGAAGACGGACAGACAGACAGACGGACGGACAGCGGAGTCTTAGTATTAGGCTCGTTTTACCCTTTGGGTACGGAACCCTAAAAAAAAGGTCATCCAGATATTTAATTTTATAACCACAATTTTCGTCGATGTTTTTTCAATTACTTACAATTTAATAATGTTATTTAAACAAAAATTGCTGGAAAAAGTGGAGAGAAATAAAGCTGAAACGTTCTTAATACAGATGATTCCCTTTAGCCGACGTTCGAACGGACGTAATACAATCGCGGCGATTTTTTTTCGTGCACTGGATTTTCAACGCTCTGCTTAGCGCCGAGAGTTGAAAATTTAACAGTATGTTTTTTCAACGCGCTGGGTTCAGTGCGTCACAGAGCGTTGGATTCTCAACGTTCGGCTTAACACCGAGAATTGAAAATCCAGTGCGCGATCAAATCCCGCCGCGATTTTATTACGTCCGTGCGAACGTCGGCTTAGTGATTGATTGTGTAAGAATTAAGCCTGCTATCTAAACGTAACATATTTTCGTAAATTAATATGACTACTTAAGGCGAAAACGTCAGGGTAGCTCGCGAAATTCAAATTTTCTTACAAATTTTCATGAAATCATGACATTTGACACCTTTGCTAACTTATGGAGTTGTGTTGCTGATTGTGATGATTATAATTGAGTAAAGCCATATTTGTTACGGCCACGAATCATATTTTAATCAACATAAAACCTAACACTGGCCTACAAAATGCAAAAAACGTAAGAAAATTTGAATTTCGCGGGCTACCCTGACGCTTCCCCCTTAAGACGCTGATATATGACAGTGACCTTGAATGGTTAGCTTGCGTGTTCTGTACTGAGCTCACGCAACGCGTCGTACGTCCAGCCAGTAATAGGACTCGCCCATCAAGGAGCGCTGTCCCAAATTAGACGCATTTTTAATTTATTACACGTAAAACAAAAGGTATTTTAATAAAACACGTATACTAAAAGATCAGTAATTTAATTATCTTTAATATGGTGAAGTTTTCAGAAAAATACGCTTGGTGGATTTTGCGACATTCTCAGTTTTTTATCCACGTTAGACATAACTTTACAAATTAATTTCACTATGTATTATAATATAAACATAATCAAAAATATGCCTATATTAAAATATTAAGAAAATGCTTTAATTTAACATATATTTTTTCCAAATCACTAACACTACTCGTTCAGACGTCATCTTCAGTATAAAATCATTAAAAGTCAGCTATCTACCCCTTAATCTGTTTGATTTTGACAGTTCAACAACATTCATTACGTTGTTGAGCAGATTTTTTTTTTCGACAGCAATGGATTAGCAATCTGTTTCAAAACGATTCAGATTCTGATTGATCGTGTATTACGCGATTAGGGTACTGAACAGGGTTTAATTACACTTTCATTAGATACTTTTGTAACAAATCATACCTAATAATAGAGTATTTCCACTTTGCCCCACCAAGCTGCCCCACTAAAAACACTACCTAGGTATGTACTAAGTCTAACGTTACCAGTCCTAGTTACATTTTACTTAGATATATATTTTTTTCTTTTCCAAACAAATACACCTACACAAATTCTAAGGTCCCTAGTGGGGCAGAATCCACAAGATCTAAACCTAGTAGAATCTGCCCCACCAAGTCGAACTAATGGGGCAATTCCACTGCAAAAATTTTGGCATTCCATTTTGCCCCACCAGTGGGGCGGCTTGGTGGGGCAAAGTGGAAGTAGAGTAATTCCACTTTGCCCCAACAGATACCTTAGTTTTCATAAAACTTCCAAATACTTACGGAATTCATTCTACTTTCAGGAGAAGCATCTATAGAACAGATAGCGAAGCAAGTGACTAGCTGCCAAGGGCCCAGTGGACCTAACAAGGAGTATGTATACAACCTCGCAGCAGCTATGAGGGAACTCGCACCGGATGTTGAAGATGACCATCTCTTCTCATTAGAGGCAGCTGTAAGAAGGCTAGATCCAGATACCAAAAAGACTTGAATGTGATATTTTTTTTGTTATAAGTAGTTCAATTATTAGAGCGTAGCTTTGGTGCTGATTTTTTGTTGTTTTTGAAAGTATAAGCAATGAGCAAAGGTTACTGCTTCATATACAGGAAAAAAATAATTAACCAGTGCGCAAACTCAAACACGTGACTTTATGAACAACTTTTACTATACTTAGCACCAAACCTGAAATCGCGAAAAAAAAAACAGCTGTTCCCTACATTTTGACGAGTTATTCGAAAAAATACAATAGTCGTGGATATATTTAGTAACCTGTTCCGCTTAGCTATTTTTAAAGAGCCATAAAAAACTCCTGATAGAAATCGACATGTGTTTCACCTCTCAACTAGGCATCGTCAGGATGACGATGGACTTGTCCGAACACGGCGTGTTGCCACACCGAGCGCTGAGCGCTGAGTTATGCGAACATTAATGTCGGGAACAGCTGATGTTTTTTTCACGATTTCAGGTTTGGTCCGTTAGTAAAAGTTGTTCATAATAATGAGTAAAGTCACGTGTTTAAGTTTGCGCACTGGTTAAAAATTTACTCTGTATAAGCATACTGCTCTTAAATTAATAAAGAGTCTTCTACTATTTTTGAAGATAAATTCATATTATTATGTCGCAATGTTCTGTTAATCGCAGAATCTTTTAATAATTTAAGGTGTATGTCAGCACAAGTAATTGCTGTTATTAATCACTATTAGGACCTTACTACGCTCATTTTAGTTATACATGTATTTTTGTAGCTGCAATGTAATTTTAAAATTGTATTTAATTATTTTTGTAACAATATTCAGTATTTTTTACTAAGGCCTGTTTATATGACGATTAGTGCAAGTTTTAAGAAAAATAAGTACACTCGCAGAGCAACCTCTTCGTAATTCTAATTGATGACTGCAGGTGTGAATTCTATTTAAACTGCAAGCAAAAATACACCTTAAAGTGTTACGCGAGTGTCGAGACTTGTTTACAAATGCCTTGATTCCTATCGAGGTACACTAGAGTCATATTGCTGAACTTTCATAATCATAATTCAGTAATGATTGTTATTTGTTCTCATGTGATTAGAAAGCTGCCGAACACGAAAAACTTAACTTTCGTGTTCGAAATGGCTGTATTATTCTTATTAGATTCCTATCTGTAAATAAACGGTATAGGTAGAATTTTCATATACGAAATATACTTAATAAAAATACAACAGATTAATGACCTGCAAATTGAAAGAAAATTTAAATTTCGCGGGCCACCCTGGCGCATTCGCCTTAAGTGACTTTTTTTCTTACTTCTTACACTAAGAACGCTTTTAAATTAGCCGCAAAAAATCGTGCGATTTTAATTTGTATTAAATTGTAAGAGCTTTGCGCTCGCGTTGCTGTCGTGCGATTAATTGTGGTTAATTTGTAGGCACCATAGTCGTATTGCTAACAGGCCTTACTGCTTTAGTTGATAGAGTACTAATAAGTATCTAATTCCAGTTCTGATAATAATGTATTTAGATTTTATATTTAGATTGTAACACTATTTATTATACTTAATTATTTATTACTGCCTCGTTGGTCTAGTGGTCGCAAGCGCTACTGCTGAGCATGAGGTCCTGGGTTCGATTCCCGGGTCGAGCAAAGTGTTATTGGGTTTTTCTATCTGAAATTTCTCAATAGCAGCTCGTAGTCTGGATTTGTGCCCGGTTGATGGCAATAGGCTCGCCCCCTATTACATGGGTCTTGAACATAACTGGCGAAATGTGGGTGTACCTGCTACAGGTACACCTCTGCCCAACCCTTCGGGGAAACAAGGCGTGATGTTATGTTGTTATGTTAATTATTTATTATAAAAAATATTGATTTATGATTGTATTCAAGTATATCATATTTGTTTTATATTTTTATTCTAGTAGTGAGTTGTCATATACTTATTCGAATTTATAATGAATAATCGATGCACTTATCGGTTACTTCTAAGCAAGCGTGGACCATTGTCGACTGCATATATACCTATCACCATGTAATGTGTGGTGAAACGGGAGCCTATATAAATATATTGTTTGACTTTATCAAATATTAAAATCGATTATATGGATTTAATAAGATTTTTGAAGAGAAAACTTTAGGCGCATTGGGCATTTTTGAGATGAGAAAAAACAGTTGAACTCGCGACACCGTTACCGAAACGTCATTTTTGTAAACGTGATTGTGCTTTTTATTTATACTCCATTTGAAATAAGATTAGACATTTAATTAAACCTTTTTTACAGTTCGTTCAACCGATTTTGACTTCTATTGCATTGGTAGCATAACAAATGGCAGCTGCAATAAACATTAGTATGGTTACCACTTTTTTCGCTTTTAATGCCATCCTTATGTCTACGGTATAGAAGTCAAAATCGGTTGAACGGACTGTAAAAAAGGTTTGTTTAAATGTCTAATCTTATTTCAAATGGAATATAGATAAGGTTACGGACCAATGTTCTATACAAGTAGTTTTCTTCCACCAAGGCGATCTTGTTCAAGTTTTCACTTCTGTTGGTACTCCCGGAGTGCCACTGTTTTTTTTTAGAAGAGCTCGTGGCTAAGTATAAACCGCCGCACGGATCGATTCATCCGGTTAAGCTACGCTTGCCGGGGTTGGTCTGTGGATGGGTGACCATCTTTACATACCGAGACTCCTCCGTGCCTCGGAAAGCACGTTAATCCGTTGATCCCGGCTGTCATTCGTGGATCTTTGACAGTCGTTACGGGTCGTCAGAAGCCCGAAAGTCTGACAACCAGTCTTTCCAAGGGGTATCGTATTACCCAGTTACTTGATTGTGGAGGTCAGATAGGCAGTCTCTCCATGTAAAATACTGGTATTCAGTTGCATCCTGTTAGACTGGAAGCCGACCCCAATATAGTTGGAAAAAGGCTAGGCAGATTGATTTTTTTTCTATGGATTTAACACAAAAAATCACGTTTGCATGTCTCGAAGAGATAGGTGGAACTGTATAACACACCTACGATTGGCATATTATGTTGAATTCTAATTTTAAAATGGGGCCAGTGTATCAGTCAATCAGTTTATCGATTTATTCTATTTTAATAGAGGTGCTGCAAAGTGCTAGGTTGCAAAAATATAATTTTTAGGCACAAGTTTAATTAATCAAACCATTTTTGACTTGACTGACTGAATTTTGTCTATTCTCACAAAGTTAAAGATCTTTTTTACTTGTTTATAAAAACGGCTGTAAGTTGTCAATTTGGTATTCAGGGGGATGCGCTAAGTTTTAAGTTTTTTGCTATTTGCAGGTCCGTGTCAGGTTTTATGTTGATTGAAATATGATTCGCGATCGTAAAAATATGGTTTTACAGAATTATAATCATAAGAATCAACAATACATCTCCAAAATAGTAATTCAATAGGATTACATGAACTTAGAGAGTTATATTGCGGATTTTTATGATTATAATTCTACTAGCTGCGCTCCGCGTTTTCACCCGCATAAGTCTCGATCCCGTAGGAATATCGAGATGAAAAGTATCTTATGTGTTAATCCAGGTAATAAACATAAACTATCTGTGTACCAAATTTCATCGAAATTGGTCCAGCCGTTTGAGCGTGAAGAAGAGACAAACATACACACACACAATCACAAACTTTCGCCTTTATAATATTAGTAGGATTCTATTAATAATTATTTGAAACGTTCGCGAATCATAATTAGATCAAAATACAACCTGATACTGACCTGCAAATTGCAAAAAACGTAGGAAAATTTGAATTTTGTGGGCTATCTTGACGCTTTCGCCTTAAGAACTTTACCGCGCTTGGATTAAAGTTCAAAATACAATAACTGACTCGAAGTTTTGGGCTTGGACTGAAGTTAGAACTGATTTTGTAATACGGTAAGCGCCTATTATATTACATTCCTTACTTAACAGAGTATTGCTATCTGGTACTTGCAGGCAATTATGGACTGAAATTTAAAAATAGTGAAGAAACCTGTAAAATATCGACGGTTGAAAGGCTAATTGATCTAAGCGATATTTTGTAAAACTTGCTCCTGCAATAGTTATTTTTTTTGAAAAAAAAAATCATAAAAAAACAACTATTTGATAGAATGTTATTTACTTAAATCAATCAATCATAATAAGATCTTATTATGATTAAATTAAAAACCAATCCATCCTCCTGCAAGTTTTACAAAATGTCGCTTAGATCAATTAGCCTTTCAACCGTCGATATGTAAAACTTTAGGCATGTAATGCTTGTTAGTCGTCGTTAAATAATATTATTCAAATAATACATTATAGTATATATATGTATGTGTTCTTCAGAAAGGTCAGGTGCGTAGTACTCGCAAACGGCGTGCGTGTATGACCAGATGTTTGAACGTAAACGAAGCAAAAGGAGTATGTAAGGATCTGGTCGTGGTTCTGTAGTTTCTGCCTATCTCCATTAGAAGGCGTGATTTTATGTATGTACTTTGTAATAAAATCATCAAATCGGTTCAATTTTCATAGCAGAATTTTGCTTTTAGATGCAAGAACTACCATTAAAATATCTTTTTTATTTTATTTAAAAAATAATGTGGTATTATTTGAATACTGCTGGCTTGATGGGGACAGATAGAGATGTGTAAGGAAGATGTCTTTTTTTGCAAATTCATAGGTGCGTTTGTTTTTAAGCTCCTATATAGGACAAACACGTGATTCCTTTTCTATTTTATAATTATCAAGTTTTAAACTTGAAACGTCCATTTATCAATAAATGAACACAGTTATTTCCTTATTCAAGCGGAAACAAACACAGAAAACGAATATAAATAATAATAAGTAGGTACAATTATTTTGTGATATTGTTGTTGTGTTAAGGCAAAATAATTGCCTGTTCTCATTTTGCTGATGCTTATCCAATTGTTTTTTTAGTTTTGTTACATATTTTTGTATGTATTACGTACTTTTTTCGACCAAAAGGTGTCATTGAATTCGTCTCAGTCACGCAAATAAAAATACAATGGTACATAACAATGCTAAAATGTCGGTCGAAAATGTATGTTTCTGTGCATAAGCTACATTCTAGATCTGATTTCGTAACAACTATTAGTTGTATTAAGCAATCAAGTAAGAGCAAATGGCACTGACAGTTGCTTAACTAGATATTATAAATTAATTAATTAAAAACCAATTAAAACACCTACGTTTTTAAAATATAATTCATTTATGTGTGCAACATTGAAATTCCTTAGTAATTTATTTATAATACTTTGTAAGAAAATCACTGTGATATTTATGTAATTATAATTATTTTATTTTACTGAAATATAATTTCATTGACGATGTCTGTGTTTCTTTTATTTTTAAAGAGTTTTAATAAAATTCAAATATTAAAAACAATAAATTTATTATGAAAATATTTGGTTCGAAGGCTCACTAGCTTATTATTTCTGAAGTATTTGTATGGGAATTGTAACATTATTATATGGAACAAGTTATTAATAGTAGTGATAATGACATCATAGAATTGTACCTATTGATAAACTAAGGCACGTTTACGGAAAATTTACAGGATGTATCAAGTATTAATTAATTAAACAAATAATAATAGTAACAAAATATATAACGTTAATAGCACAACTATTAAAATTCTCTTATATACTAGTTATTCACATAAAACATTATTTGTTATAAAACAGTTTGAATTTGGCAGATAGGGCGTGTCACATGGCACTTAGTATTATCAGCTAGTGATAACCCAACCAATGCATTACGATAAAAAACAGAGGAAGACTGGCCTTAATTATTTTAGATATAAATAAATCTATCGGTTTATTCCTTTGCGATATAGAGAAATATCTACATATCAAAAGATTACAGAAATGACGTCATGTTTCTTTTAATCTTTGGCTGTCCTGCATTATTTGCAGTATATTCAATATCACATCAATGTTATAATATATCGCTACTATTTGTCCTTCTTGCGACCTAGCAACTTGTCTAAGAAACTACGTTTTCTCTTTACTTTTTTCTGCATTTTACTCGTATTCTCCAGGTTGTCGCCCTCCGCAGTCATTTTCTGTATCAGTGCAGGTATACTTAAATCTATGATTTTGTTCTCAATTTTTTTGCCAGACTCTTTACTTAATTGCCTTTGAATTGTCGACAGCTCCGGCACTTGATCTTGTTTCTCGTCTAATTCGGATTGTGATGTTTTCGATTCACTTTCCTTCGTTGCAACGGCCTCCGCACTTAATGATTCTGGTCCATTTTGTATGACCTCTGCTTTGACTTCCACGGGATTGTTCTCGGATTTTTCCACAGAATTTTCACTTAAAACAGCCGCTGCCACTTCACCATTTTGTTTCTTCTCAAACACGTCATCATCAACTTTTTCATTTTTGTCGTTTTTATCTCCACTATCAATACTGTCGGCCACACTAGAATTAGATTTAGGAACAGACGCGACCACCCTGGGCTTGGTGGGAGGTAACTGCCAGTCGACTGGCTTCCGCTGTGGTGAATATCTCTTCAGTATCTCCTCAAATAACTTTTGTTGATCCACTTTATTGGGTGGCTCATGCGTCAAGCTCTGATGTCGCACTCTTTCTGGATCTTGGTTTTCCTTGCCACCGCCTTCTTCATCGGCAGGTCCTAGATCAACAACCACTCGACGCACCGGTGTCGGCGTCGAGTAGGGCTCCGCGAACGGAAACTTGTATAAATTGGGACTCTCAATTTTATATTTTAAAGGCGAAGTGTTAGTGTTAACCGGCATGGAAGCCCGCGTCCCGGAGCGGTTGAAGGGACTGGTACTACCTGGCTCGTGTAGGTTTGACGACATGAAGTCCCGCCGCATTTTGGACAGGCGGCGAGTCCGCTCGGTCATGGTGTGTCTGTACTCCACATCGTCGCTCTGGTTGAGCTCAGAGGTGAAGTTGTCGGAGTACTTCCTGGGTCGGAAGTCGAAAATCCGCTCATCGGTGCGTGACTCCCGCATGCTGGAGTAGCCGGGCGTGTTGCGCTTGAAGTTGGCAGTCGTCTTGCCGTGGTTGGAGGTGATGATGGGCTCGACCTCACGGTAGGAGGCGGGCGTGGGCGACGCGGGCGGCAGGAACACGGTGTCGTGCTTGCCGAACACTTCGCGGCGCTGACTGAACTGCTCCTCGCCGATCATTTCCCGCGACTTCACACTCATGGTAGGCGATTTAGCCGCCATTTCCGTTCAATTACAAACCGCAACACTTTGTTATTGATACTATTTTCCTGTAAACACTGTATTTCTATTTTTGTACGACGCACATTATGAGTTCACCGGTAACATCGCGTTTATAACAGTACACGTCTATATGTTAAATTGGACAATAAAGGTGGCACGGTCGTCCGTATAAGGCGAGCCGTTCGCGATATGTGTCGAGTGATCAATAGAGTGGATGCGATAAGATACGAGCGTCGTGTAGCGCGCCACTTTAGCTATTTCTTTATCTTTCAGCAGTCGAAACAGTTGAGTAAATATAACCGACTGAACACAATCGTGTACGTAATTAATAGCGAACCGAGTGAAAGCGCGCAAGGCGGCGACCGATCGCCGACCGCCTCATTATATAATGAATATTAAAACAAATGTCCCAAATTCGATAGAACCACTTTACACTGCATTGTTAATATTTATTGAACACAAATTTATTTCTGGAAGCACTTCTGTTAATGAATGTCAATATTTACTTGAGACTTGGCCTTTATCACTAATAATTTACAGTCATTAGGTAATTGGTAACAGAGTAAAAACCCGATTCTCACAAACAACGAGATTATTGTTGCAACAATATCTTACAACAGATAACATAGATTATTCACAGTAGAGCACGATCGCGATTGTAACAAGTATTGCTCTCGTGTAGAGACTAGAATCGAATGCACTTTGATGTGTCTGTATTCACGTACTCGTACGAGTTTTGTTGAAAGAACCGTTAGAACGAAAATTGTTCAAGTTTTTAGCGCTTGCGGTGAGAAATATTTGTGTGATACAATGGATTCCGAACACAATTTAGCTCTGTCTCACTTTTTACCGCAACGCGAAGACGTTTTCGAATGCTCTTCATGTTCCTTCGTTTTTCACTAAAAGAAGTATCACTCATTACTTGGGATTACTGAGAAAATCCGTGGAATCACTTTATCTTATCCTTTTGAATAAAAAAGTTCAGTTCTAATCCGTCCGTGCGTAAGTTGTGACACAAGAAACAAACACACGTATAAGGATGAATTTATAACACCCTTCAGTTTTGACGGAGGTTAAATATAGCTCTCCCAGTAAATATAGAATTGGATAGAAGAGTTCATAGAACGATATAAGCTACTAACGAGATAGTCCGCTAAGGTGAAGTATTTACAGATCAGATTGTTGCAGACTTCCGGGATTTCGTTGCATAGATTCTATTCTAAATATTTCTTTGCGGGAGTATCTGAACAAACACAGATGCACACATTAGTAACCCTGATCGTAATGATCGAACTGTTCGCTATGAATCGAAGTTAGATCATGTAAATTGAAATAGATAAAATTCTGGGCAGATTCTGATTCTGAGACATACATACATAAGTGCTAGCAACAATTGAATTATGTTGAAAGGCATAACACTTGTAGCGCTTACGCGTGTAGGTAGTTTAAAACCCAATGATAAAACCTACAGGCAAGGTAAGTAACAAAAGATAATACACACTTACTCAACACAGATATATCACCTATCTACGTACAGACGCCAGCACATCAAGCTACCCGAAACTGTCAAATTTTCCCAATCAACTTTGAACCTTAGACTTCAGCGATAAAGTTGAAAATCTATTAAATAAATTTGACAGATTGTAGTAGCTTGATGTGCTGGCGTCTGTACCTTTTAAAACAAGGTTGATTTATTCACACTTCTATATTAGTCATAGGCTGATGAAATGGTAGGCATCTACCTACCTTATTTGCTGTGGATGTGCCAACCTACGACATGGAACTGTTTTCATGAGATCAACAAAAGAAAAATTACGAAATTGTATGTTATTTAGATAGAGACGCCTACTTTTGGCAATCAAAGCAAATACCTGCACGTTCTTAAGAGAGCGTAAACTTACGTTTCATACAATTTTTCCTTTTGCTAGTGCAGTTTACCTCATATTTAAGACGCAGATACATGCCAGTGACCTTGAGTGATTAGCTTACGTGTTCTGTACTGAGCTCACGCAACGCGTCGTACGTCCAGCCTGGAATAGGACTCGCCCATCCAGGAGCGCTGTCCCAAATTAGACGCATTATTAATTTATTATACATAAAACAAAGGTATTTTAATAAAAAATGTATATTAAAAGATCAATAATTAAATTATCATTAAAATGGTGAAGGATTCAGAAAAATAAGCTTGTTAGATTTGCGTGATTCTCAGTTTTTTATCCGCGTTAGACATAACTTTACAAATTAATTTCACTATGTAATATAAACATAATCTAAAACATTCCTATATTAAGTTATTAAGAAAATGCTCTAATTTAACATATATTTTTTCCAAATCATTAACACTACTCGTTTAGACGTGATCTTCAGTATAAAATCATTAACAAGTCGGTTATCGTCGCCTTAATAGGTAGGTTGCACTGCAATTGTTTTTAAATGCTGATAATTATAAAAGGGCAAGGTCTGCCGGCTGCTAATTAATATGAACTAGATACAGATTATGACCTATAAATGCATATCTCTCAATGACTACCTAATACGCACTTGTTAATCCCCATATCGCATCAAAATATTATATGTTTTGGTATTACCTATATGTAGGTACATATCAACTAAAATACCTGTCTGTGTAGTTGTATATTCAGAAACTAGGTGAACAGGTTAACGGTTGACCTTATGATAATTAATTGTAGACGGCTAACAAGACCGACTACATTCATACGGGCTAGTGCCATCAATGATCAACTTTCGCTCAGGTAAACACTAGAAAAAACTCATTTTCTTTGAGAGAATGAAGTCTGATTTAAATGATTCCACCATTGATATAAGAATAGTAGAAAAACAAGGGGACCGGATCCCGCGGATATCCGAAAATACACCCACAATCTTTTTAAAATTAGAAATGTGTTGTTATTTTCTCAAATGATGACATGCTTAGGAAATACGGTTAGAACAAACCTGTACATAAAAACAGCATTGTCTTGGTTCTAATGAGGCATGTTTAAGTCCTTAAGAACGGTACTTTGTTCATGAACAAAGACGTAATTAAATACTTATGCTAATGAAGCCCTGAACCAGATTAGAGCCGACTAGACGCCTAATTACAGGTAGTTACAGCGTCCATTATAGAGTACAAACTACAAAATATGACGAATAAGAACGTAAAGTATTTATCTAATAAGTAATAATCAAACTGTGTTTTATGTTTATCATTTCAGAATGTTTTTGAACATTTTATAATTGAATACTCTCTAGACAGGCGTACTAGTTCCCAAAGATATGTAAGTATGTGTTAGTGCGTACGCATTTCTTTCATTGTGTCGTTCATTATGAGTTTCTGTGTAGATATGCAATGCTTGCAAAAACTTAGAGGTATGTTAACTAAGTATGTATAGGGTAAAACGCATTTACTCATTGAAACAGAATCGTTGAACCCAACCTTGAATTGATTATTTGATGTATGCTAACTGTTGTTGTCGAATAGCCACATTATGTACCAAAATGCGAAGGTCAAAATCTTCACAATGTGGTGATCTCATTCGCGTTTAATTTGCATACAGATTTGGGGTTTGGCCTCTCTTGTGACCATCGTGGCTGGCCGGTGACGCCTACGTCCAGAAATGCTGCAATTCATTAGGTACCTAAGCATATTAGGTACTATGATATCTGCCTACGTACCTTCTGCATCAAGGTCAGTATCTTTTCAAGATCCTTAAGCTTTAAAATTAAATGCTAAAGACAGGTTTATCCAGTGTGGGTGCCAAGTATAAACAGTAGCGATTGGTTTCACCGTTTTCGATGTCGAATGACTAATGGCAGGTCATGCTTAGAATTATTAAAATTTATTTTGGGCTGGATAGCCGGAAGAAATCGTGTCAACGATCCCTATTGGTTTTTTTATCGTATCCTGTTTTAGTTTGTAGTACGAATAGTTTTGCTCGCCTAGACACGATTTCATTTTTAATGTAAGAGCATAATTTTTGCCGGCTTTTCTCCCATAGTTCTGCTCGGCTTAAACGTTTGGTTACCCAAACAGTTGCTTTTGAGACCTTATGTCTGTATAAAATAACGAATTACTCATCACCTCATTTGGCTTTTTATCGGTACAGTCAACTCACGAGCTTCTTTTTTAGGTAGGGCTCGTAGTTGACCTCTGAGATCATGACTACTTAACCGGGCTTTCCTGTGGGTACACTTAAAACCTCCAGCCAGGGGTTATTCAACTATGCTAATTAAAACTAGGTGAACACTCGCTAAGGGCACCCCCCTGTGGGGTACGAACCTCGGCTTAGGGCGTCAATCGGAGGGAGGACATCAAGGATGGGACGGGCTGGCGACTCACGAGTAGGTACTAATATGTACCGTGAAACCTGGCAACTTTGCCAAAGGTTGTTTAATTTGCCATATACCGGCTTATGTGGCAAAATAATTTGTTACGTCAAAATTGTATTTTTTTTTACGTTTGTAATACCCTTAAATCAAATTAGAATATTTGATTGGCAACATTTTATTGTACAATACAACCCAGCTCTCTTAAAACTGTCATTTTTTGGCGGTTACTTTTTTCCCGCGCTAACTGTGAGTGACTTTGAGCTCCAAAACTTTAATGAAAATAAGTGGGATATACTTTGTGTAGATAAGTCAAACTTTAATACCACGTTCTTAATGATATTCTTTAATTAAAACCATGATAATTTACGTCTCTTTAACCAATTTAACCTAAGAAATCACTGTTGGCAAATATACCAACACAATGCAAAGTTTTAGTAATGTCGACTTTGCCATATTTTTTTAGAGGCTAGAGCTGTCACAAAAAAGAAACTAAAATATCGTTATTTAGTTTTTTTCCTACTTACCTACCCCTAATTTTTCTGATGCAACCCTGACAGCTATTTCTGTTTAATTTGAAAAAATCGAAACAAGGCGGGTGAATTTGCCACATTTTGGAAAATAAATTACCAGTGTAAAATATTATACAACTGTAGTATATTTTTACTGTGACCAAGCATGCGGTAATGATGACTGTGATTTTATATGGTAACTCTTTAAAAAAAATCCTAAATTTTGGGATGGCAATTTTACGATTGCAACTTTGAGTTATGACCTATTTCATAAAATTGTGGGTTCCAAAATACTGGTGCCGATTCCCTTGTTCACAAACTAAACTAAATTTAAGTTCAGTGCATTTTTTCTTTCTATTTCATTAAGAAAAGGACAGAAGATAAATTTTAGTTTAGTCCTGTCAAATTAATCAGCGCCTGTCACTACTCCATACAAGTTTAGACGAGATTAAAAACTTGCCTACTAAAATTACGTCAATTTACGTCAAGCGCTGATTAATTTGACAGGACTAAACTAAAGTTTATCTTCTGTCCTTTTCTTAATGAAATAGAAAGAAAAAGATGGACTGAACTTAAATTTAGTTTAGTTTGTGAACAAGGGAATCGGTACCATTATGTTCATAACAATATAAAATTACAATCACTAGGTACAATAAGAGAAAATCACTTTGTATACATATTAGTGCATGTCGACTGGCCCGTTGGTCTTGTTGTCGCAAACGCGACTGCTGAGCGTCCAGGGCTGAGCGTGCTGGGAATCGAACCCAGGACCCTTCCTGGGTTCGATTCCCGGGGCCGGGTCGGGAAAAGTGTTATTAGGCTTTGCCATCAGAAATTCTTAGTAACAGCCAGGAGCTCGAAATTTGGAAGTTGGCGGTGTGATACCCCCGTGCCTCGGAAAGCACGTTAAGCCGTTGGCCCTGCGCCTGATCTCTCTCCGGTCGTGTCGGATTGCCGCCCCATCGGACTATGAGAGTGAGGGAAGAGAGAGTGCACCTGTGTCTGCGCACACACTTGTGCACTATGATATCTCCAGCGCCGAAAGCTGGTCTCCTCTGCGATTGGTCGCCATGGCTGAAATTCGGTCTGGAGGACTATTAGTATTGCTCGTGCGTGACTGTACACGGTAACATTTCTCAGTCCCAATTCTAGAAGACTTGCTATCCAATCATTTTGGTGCCTAACTTTTGCCTAATCGTATCCGCAATCGGTTTAATTGTTTCATCTTGGCAGTTAATTTTTCTTTTTAGTTCCAAGATTAGCTGTTGAAAGTTATGTAATAAAATAGTAATTAAGTCCGGATAGTTACGACCTCTGGCGTGCAAACTCGATTGCGATGCAGTCGATGGAATATTTCTTTTGTCTTCGCAAATATCGCGTGACTATTTACAACGCCTGTTGTTTCATAATAAGTGGAACATACAAAATGGTTTATTTTCACATGATTTTTTTGTACGAATTTGAATTCATTTCTTTGATAACGAATTGTTTGAAATGTGTCTATACGTAGGCTAATGTGTATTTGATTTATTTATTTATAGAACAATAAAAAAACGAGCAAATGAACCTTATAGTAGTCGCATATGATGTGTAACATCTGACATCCTTTTCTTTTTGGGTGGTAAATTATCAAATCACTTCTTCCGCTCTGGGGGCCTACCACCAGCTCAAAAACAGTATTATTTTAATATTACTTCAGTGGGAGAAAGAGATGGAACTATACGTCCTGTAGAGCTTCATCTCTTTCCCACACTGAAGTAATATTAAAATAATACTGCTTTATGAGCTTGTGGTAGGCCCCCTGGGCTGCGCTGGAGGATGTCTCAGACTCTTACTGACTAAAACCCATCCGTGTTCTTTCAGTTGCTATGTTGCCGGGGGCCACAATATCCCTTTCTGACTTCCTCGCAACCCCGGCAGGCATCGGCCCTAGCGGACCCCGTCAGTTCTGCTGACATCTTTTTGAGGCGCGCGTGGAACACAACGCGCTGTCAACCCGCACCTGGTCCTTATCGGACGGCGAGCTACCCATTGCTCACAGTCCGCAACCTATGGTGGACGGAAATCGGCCTGTGATTCCCGACGCCCAGGGCGACTCCTGCGGCGGTTAGGGGCGTGAGAGCGCGAAATTTGCCTCTCCCTCACGAGTTTCGCATTCTCCTTCGCGAGTATTACTGCTTTGCAGAAGGAGGTGACGGTCCCCCATGCCCTCTCGCTCCGTACCATAGCCTGAACCAGGGCCGGACGCGAGAGATCATCGTCGCCGATCGCCTCCACGAGGATATGGCGATGCTCCGCCCAAGTCGGGCAGACCTCCACCGTGTGATCCACACAATGGTAACACCCGGGCGTTTCCTCCCGCCTTATCCGGAACAGGAACCTCCCGAAGCAACCGTGTCCGGTGAGGACGCCGTGGCGCCTCTCTAACATCTGACATCTTGGCTGACGTATATATTATGATAGAAACAATATTCATCACCATCACCGTCACCGTCAGTCATCGTCAACGTCAACGTCATCATCATTATCATCATCCTGTTACAACATCTCGGAAAATGGGTTGGTACCATCTGACGGCCAACTCAAGCACCGCGCGCGCTTATTGGTCAA